>JALAZF010000161.1:5000000-10000000 GCA_022829125.1 Lathyrus tuberosus | reverse complement strand
AACTTGATTGACCTTTTTGTGCTTTGAGTGATTCCTTGATTGTCCACCTTCCACCTGATCACATGCCCTGATGGTAAGAAGGATGTTATGCTTCATTTTTCTATGTTAAATGCAATGTAATGTTAATGAGGTGGATATGATATGATAGATGATAATGCCATGCTATGATGACAAAGAGGGAGAGCAAATTTTGGGGTATTACAGCTGCCCCTATTCAAGCGCTGTAGACCTGAATGCCTGAAAGCAATTGCTTTCGGACTTTCAAGGTATATAGTGATTGAATACCAAATATAACCAAAAATTTGCTCTGGATGGTGAGAAAGAAACCCCCCGACATTGCTGGATTGAATCTTCAATGAAACATTGTCGGAGAAATCTGCCTTTTGAATGACACCAGACGTCTACTGGCTCGCCGCATTACTGGTAAACTTTAACAATGTCTTTTATGCAATTCCAGACGACTACTGGCCTGCCACACTGCTGGTGGACTTTAGAAATGTCTTTTTGAACGACTCCAGACGACTACTGGCTTGCCACACTACTGGTGGACTTTGATAATGTCTTTTATGCAACTCCAGACGACTACTGGCCTGCCACACTACTGGTGGACTTTAATAATGTCTTTTATGCAACTCCAGACGACTACTGGCCTGCCACACTACTGGTGGACTTTGCAGCTTCGTGCCACCCGAAGATGGACTTTTGCCAATCCACTGTTGGACTTTTGCCACCCGAAGACGGACTTTTGCCAATCCACTGTTGGACTTTTAGCTGCTTTGCCACCCGAAGATGGACTTTTGCCAATCCATTGTTGGACTTTTAGCTGCTTTGCCACCCGAAGATGGACTTTTGCCAATCCACTGTTGGACTTTTAGAATTTGCCACCCTTAGATGGACCTTTCGCCAATCCACTGTTGGACTTTTGCCACCCGAAGACGGACTTTTGCCAATCCACTGTTGGACTTTTGCCACCCGAAGACGGACTTTTGCCAATCCACTGTTGGACTTTGCTAACGTCTTTTAACAATGCCAGACGACTACTGGCTTGCCACACTACGGGTGGACTTTCGCAAAATTCCAATACTGGATTACACTCTGCATCCGTGTCAGACATCTCTGCCGACTTTGCTGAGGAACAATGATCAATGACTTAACTTTAGAGGTTCCTGAGAGGATAGCATCTCTGCTGGATAATGAATGAACAATCCGTCTGCTCCGAATTGTCAAGTTTGCCAAAAATAAATTGGACTTGAAGAATAATAGATCTGCCAGTAATCACTTCATCTGCTGGGGGAATGAATTCTGGTCACAGCGACTCCGCTGGGGATGAGAATTTCTTTGTATGGCGTCTTTCTAGGGGATAAAAGTCATAAAAACTCTGCTTGGGGATCTATCCAATCCAAGACCTTTTGTAGGGGTTATCCACCTTCTGGCCCGGCTGGGGAAAGACTGTACCATCCTTGTTGAGGAATAGATTATGCCGATCTTATAAACCTCTGCGGGGAGAACAACAACTCAGCTGGGGAGTATTGCTGACAAGATTCGATGCTGACCTCTGTGGGGATACCATTACCAGAGACACAATCTTGCTGGGGATCAGGGCTACTCTGCCAGGGATATGCAAATCCTGATTAGAACATTCCATTGCAACTTGCTAGGAAGGAGTCCTTAGAGATCTGTTGGGGAAACCCAAAGCAAATCCACAGTAGTCTGCTGAAGAATATGACTGTCAAGCTTAAGACAAGTACCACAATGTACCCTGTTAGGCGAGCTTCCCTTTAGACAATTCCGTTAGGGATGACGAGTTTATAACAAACTCTGCTGCAGGAAACTGCTTTAAAACGTCTCGTGCTGGGGAATGCCTTTTGAGAGGATTTAAGTCCCTCATACAAGATCAAATGTTTAACACATTGACCCAAGATGGGCTATATGCTATACATTCTAAGATTATAAGAGAAGACCCCTTATAATCTCAAATACACTTAAATGCAATACTTGTTGAAGGTACAAATGAAAAACACTTCTTCATTTCTTAATTAACAAAAACACTTAATAAACACAAGTATGCTAGTGTGTTTGAACCTTGACAATTGGAACTAAGGGTGGGGGTCTTCTTCACTCTTAGTGTGCTTTCTTACCCATTCCATCTTGGAATGTGAGAATGTACACGTTCCAATGACTAAGATCCAGATACACTGTTATATGCAAACAAATCCAAAACACTTCCTTCTAAAAGACAAAAAACAAACAATAACGTCTTTCCTTCGGGAATTCTTTTCTCACCTCATTCACTCTTAGCGTACGAACGCGCTTCTACTCGTTCTCTTGCAAGATGGTAACGCACTCGGACCAGCGAGCCTGCAACACCTGAGCTAGAACGTAAGTCGTTCTCTAAAAAACAATCCATCCCTAGTGAGGGGAACTATGTCGCTCTGATTCTCATGCTCCCGATGAGATACGTAGGCAGTAGGGTAGGGCCCATGCGAGCACTTCTTTTATTTTCCCTACATTTGTTTCTCTTTCTCTTTCCATTCTTTCTCCTTTCTTTCTTTCAGTTCCTTTTTCCAGTATCTTTTCTATCACCCTTTGATCGAGACAACCAAGCGTGGATCCCATCGGGTACGATGGACGCGAGGGGGTGCTAATACCTTCCTCTCGCGTAACCAACTCCCGAACCCAGTTCTCTTGGTCGTAAGACCATGCTTTTCCTTTCTCTCAGGTTTACGCGGTGTTTCCTTTCCCTCTCATGGGATAAATACACAGCTGGCGACTCTGTTTCGGTGCCACTTTCGCGTTTGTACTTGGATGAAAATCCCGGGAGCGACAGCTGGCGACTCTGCTGGGGAATGCCTTTTGAGAGGATTTTACAGAAGACCAACTGTCCTCGAACTCTACTGGGGACGATCAACGCTTCATGCTGGGGAAACAAACATGTCTCATGCTTGGACAAACCAACAATTTGTCCCTGAAGTGGATGTCATAAGAGGATTTTACAGAATATTTAGCCCCTTCAAACTCCTGCGACTTCGCTGGGGATAATGACCATCAGTTTCGGTATCGACGAGACCACTCTTTTGGGGGAACTTGTGACCGTTATCGGCACAGAAAAGCTTGTAGCTGTTGGAAGTACTGTATGAGAGAATCGACTTAATAAGATACAACGGTACCCAGTTGAACTTAATTCAATGATATCGAACCGTCGTGACCGACCGTCGACCGAATGATGGACTTAATCAGTGAACGTTGTGACAAAAGGGTGACCACCTTTCTCGAACATGATTGCCCCAGTCTTCTGCATGGAAATAAGTGATTACTCGTCTAGAAGACATGATCCCGTGATCTCGCAAAGGCTTCAATTTTGCCTTTGAGCCTAGTATGAGGCTGCTACCTGCAAGCAAAGGATATGCACGTATACCCCGTGCGAGATATGACATCTGCAACTGAGAAAATCTAACTCTGAACCACCACTTGTTGGGGAGAAAGGTTTGCATGCAATCTCTTGCTGGAGAACATTATTAATGAGGCCTGCTGAAGACGGGGACCAAAAATGCCTTGGGTTGGAATGCCCCTTAGTTTCACTCCTTTTGGCTGATTGACTGCATATGCGTGACCAACTGTTTTTCTTCACTTGTCCCAAACCAACATGGTCCACCGGAAGAAATTGTCCCAAGAGGATTTTACAGAAGACTTGACATCCAAAATGCTTCAATGTCTTCAAACTCTCGTAGAGATTCGTTGGATCTCGCCGTAACTGCCCCAGACCGCATGGATTACTTAGAAGAAGTCATCGTATGAGGATTTTACAGAAGACTTGGCAAGCTCAATGCTTCAGTGTCTTCAAACTCTTGTAGAGATTCGTTGGATCTCGACGTAACCTCCCCAGACCGTATGGACTACAGAGGAATTCGCCTTGAAAAGATTCATGAACAATCTCATACCACCGTGGGATATTCTGTCCCAGTATTCTGAACTCTGGATAGGCTGATTAGTCATTTAGATGGACTAACTTCTCGTGCTCTTGGTATAGCTTGCCCCAGTATGAACCTTGAAGTGGTTTTGCCCCTGACTACTGATCTTCGAAGGAAAACCAAAAATGCTTGCATTTTTAGGGATTTGAATCTCGCAATAATTGCCCCAGTTTGGTTGAACTTTGAAGAGATTTCTCGACGTGATTGGCTCAGATGAGCTACACCTTAAAGAGATGGTTCGACGTGATTGCCCCAGATCGACTACGTCTTAGCACAACTTGTTGGGAAAGCCCCTGCCCAACAAAGTTTCCTGAGGAAGTACCATTGGATATGGCTGCCCTTCGGGAGTTTCAGGATCCTCAACTCGACAAGATTAAGCTTCTGGACTGAATTTCCATATGTAAACTTCTTTTGATGTCAAACAAATGTATGCAAGCAGAAAATGTTTTATTCTGAGAATGAAAATTCTAATGCAACACAACATGTTAATCTCGAAGTTTTACTAAAAAGATGTAGCAAACCCTTTTGTGAGCGAATCACGGGTTAGGATACGACATTAATTTTTGAAAGAAATAATGCAATGCACATGCAACACCAACAAAGATCTTTTAGCACAACTGATAGGAGTCAGGAACGCTATCTCTTGGTAGTATGCCTTTGAAATAACCCTGTTTCAATTAGGACTTTTGAGGGTTGTAACGGGGCCTGGTTCACGGTTTTGAGAAAAAAGGATTTATGGCTCAAAGTTTATTGGTGCCCACCCACTCTTCGTGATGTTCTCCAGTCCTACGTTCAGTTAATTTGCCCAAGCGTTCGCCTCTCAAAAAGATTTTGTGATCTTTAAGGAAACCATGATACTGATGGTTTGACACCTAATGAGGCTTTGGATTGACAGTCACCCCTTTGTCTTTTGTCCATAGTCACACGACTTTGTTCTTGCTCGAGGATTTCCTTTTGTAATCCTTTTGTTTTTCGCTTTCACATTCTTTTGCTTTTTGATCCCTAATTTTTGCCTGGACTGATTCTTTTGAATCTTTAGATTTTGACGTCCAGCGGGATGCCCTAACTTTTGCCTAAGTTGCTTGTTTTCAAGTTTCAACTTAGCGGGCTTTTTCATTTCTTTTTTTTTCTCTTTCTTCTTTTTTTGAACACGTCGTGTGACACTAGCCCGTCTTGACTTTGTTGAAAGGGTTGTGACTACCTCGCTCTTTGATTGTTGATGGATAACCATTGTGGTTTCACATCTCTTGACCTCTTGATGGCGGAATAGAAGGTAATGGATCCTCAGATGCACACTCCTTTTGAGGTTTGAACGCTCGGTCAAATTAACTGACGCCTACCCTGCCCCTGGATTAAATGTGAGGGTTTTTTCATACGAAAAGAAACTCCTACTTCAAGGCTCAAAGGGGTTAACGAGGGTCTATCTCCCTTATATCTCCAGTGTTTGGGGATTTAAATCAATGCCTGTACATCCTCAACAGGGTTTTTATTCAAAAGCACACAATTAGAGATTTTTGCGTTTTTAGATCGTCATTCTCCCTCATAGAGTTTGAGCAAGAAAAATGGTATTGCAGTACACATTAGCATTAAATGAGTAAACACAAATGAAATTCTTCAAGGAAACATATTCATTGCATTAAAACTCTCTGAATTTTCTCTGCTCTCTCTCTGAATTATTTCTCTCTGTGTGCACGAATTCATAAGGATCTTCATCTATCCCATCGCCATTCATCATCATCATCATCAAGAGCTCGTGGATCCAGTAGTGTTGAGGCTCTAAATTCATTTGTACTCTAAGTTCTTCACATCCGGTTTCACATGAGCTGAAGCAGATCACGGCCTTTATTTGGCTTAGGATCAAGGTCAAGGAGCATTGGAGCCTCCTCTCTGGTTTTCTCAAATAATTCCAAGTTCTGCAAGTCCAGGCTCCACTATCTCCTAACTTTTCTTGCTTGTTTCTTATCTATTTTGCTTGTTTTGTACTGATTAATCTTGCTAGAAGCAATGTAGTATCATCTGGTTATTGGTAGGCTCATTAGGAGCATATTTGAGTTTTCTAGGGCTTTTTGTTTTGATTCGTATCTCTGTGTGCAAGCATCATCTGTGAATTTCAAGTATGGATATGTGTTCTATGTGAGTTAAGCTTCAATTTGGTATACAATACAAGCATTTTTGGTAACACGTGTGTTTGACACGGTGGAGGGGTCACCGGAGAGGGTGACCGGAGAACCAGTCCGGGCACCTGAGATTTGTGCTCCGTTCCGCCCTAATTTCCGTCCAGTTTTGATCTGAACCGTTGATGTGAGTGGATCGGACGGTCGTGTTATATTCATTTTAAAGTGTTGTGATGTGGTGGAGTCACTTAAAGTGTACCGTGAGCGCGCGATTTGGACCACCTGATTTTGGTATTTTTTTGATCATCAGATGAAGACCTCATCCAAGAGCTGTGAGAGAGTCAACAATTTGACCGGTTCCATGCCATAGACCTCAACTCCTGAACGTAATTGGACCTTAGGCCTAATACGCTATTCGCACCTCCCTTGTTTAAGGCCCAATGATTTTGAACTGATTAATTACTAGTCACGAACCCCCATTCATTTTTGCATTGCATTTATTTTTCCATTTTTCTACACGTTTGTTTTTTTATTTTTAAAAATACTAAATAGTATCATAAAATTCCACAAAAATTCATGAGTATCATTAAAACATTTAGAAAATTTTTGGTGATTTTATTTTCTGATTTTATGACCTTTTTACCCCTGCTCCATAATTTTCTTTGAATTTATTTGGTGTGCATTCTTAAGGTGATACATGATCTTGTTTAATTTTGTTCTTGATCATTAAAAATTGTTTTGATGCTCTTCTTTTTGTATTGAGTCATTAGCATCTTGAGGTATGTTAAGTGATTTTTATTTGATTTTTTAGGTCATTTTATGGCACGTTTGGTGTTCACTTTTGTGCTATTTTGTATGATATGTCTATGTGACCTAAGTGCATTGTTTGACATCATTTTGCCTTGGTTCCTTGCATGCTACTTTGATATGTGATTCATCTCTGATTAGTGAACTTCAATACCATGTTTTCATAATTTTCAAGAGGCCATTTGATTTTTGTTTGATGCATTTCATTTAAAGCATTATAACATGTCATATCATTGTAATCTTTTGTGCATGTTTACATGTTTTCTTTTGTGTATACTTGCATGATCATTTGCCTATTTGGTGAGCTACACTCTTGACATTATAGGACATTGATACATATTATATGTCATCTTTGCTTGTTGATTATCATTTGAACCTTGTGCACCTTTAACATGTTGTGTTTGCACTTTCCTTTGTTGGGAACTTCCATTTCAATTCTACTTCTTCTATCACTTCTTAAATATCTTGATGTGCTTCATGAATACTTGTGAGAGGTTTGTGAATCATTTTTCATTTCATTTCATTTCTGATCCATGGATTACATGTTCCATTTATGCATTTCTTCTTTTTCCTTTCATCTTTCATTCTCCCTTTTTTCTTATGGTGGCATGTTCTAATGCCATGGATGATGTTTGTTGCCTATCCACTTGGACTTGCATGATAATAACCATTTGTTTCCATATGATGTACATTCTGGTTGTGGCTCTAGGATTTGGTTTCTCATTTAATTCTTTTGAGTTTTATGATGCACTACATGTTCTTTTACTTCTTATACTTCTTATACATGTTTACTAACCATGTAGGGGCATTGGTAAGTTTCAATTGAGTGTGGATAAGGAATCCACATTCAACTTCTATCCTTTCTCTTTTACAATTCCATTTTATGTTTTGTTAAGCACTTATGTGCTTTCTTTTAATAACTCATCACTTTCCCTTTGTGAATTACAATTCATCTTCTACTTTAGAAGTGAATTGTTTAATTCATTCTTTCTTTAGACTTTAGGTTGAAACCTCACAAACCTTAGGATCACTCCCTTAACTAATCAATTAGGATTGAGTCTTAGTCCATATAGATTTTTACCTTTATCCTCTCTTGAGTCTCTTTTCTCATCTCAAAGGAAATTCAAAATATCTAATAAAGGTAGGCATTTATTGCATTTAGGCCTTTCATATAAAGAAAAGGTTATAAGGGGTCTTCTCTTATAATCTTAGAATGTATAGCATATAGCCCATCTTGGGTCAATGTGTTAAACATTTGATCTTGTATGAGGGACTTAAATGCAATACTTGTTGAAGGTACAAATGAAAAACACTTCTTCATTTCTTAATTAACAAAAACACTTAATAAACACAAGTATGCTAGTGTGTTTGAACCTTGACAATTGGAACTAAGGGTGGGGGTCTTCTTCACTCTTAGTGTGCTTTCTTACCCATTCCATCTTGGAATGTGAGAATGTACACGTTCCAATGACTAAGATCCAGATACACTGTTATATGCAAACAAATCCAAAACACTTCCTTCTAAAAGACAAAAAACAAACAATAACGTCTTTCCTTCGGGAATTCTTTTCTCACCTCATTCACTCTTAGCGTACGAACGCGCTTCTACACGTTCTCTTGCAAGATGGTAACGCACTCGGACCAGCGAGCCTGCAACACCTGAGCTAGAACGTAAGCCGTTCTCTAAAAAACAATCCATCCCTAGTGAGGGGAACTACGTCGCTCTGATTCTCATGCTCCCGATGAGATACGTAGGCAGTAGGGTAGGGCCCATGCGAGCACTTCTTTTATTTTCCCTACATTTGTTTCTCTTTCTCTTTCCATTCTTTCTCCTTTCTTTCTTTCAGTTCCTTTTTCCAGTATCTTTTCTATCATCCTTTGATCGAGACAAGCAAGCGTGGATCCCATCGGGTACGATGGACGCGAGGGGGTGCTAATACCTTCCTCTCGCGTAACCGACTCCCGAACCCAGTTCTCTTGGTCGTAAGACCATGCTTTTCCTTTCTCTCAGGTTTACGCGGTGTTTCCTTTCCCTCTCATGGGATAAATACACAGCTGGCGACTCTGTTTCGGTGCCACTTTCGCGTTTGTACTTGGATGAAAATCCCGGGAGCGACAAGGGGCACATTCAGACTAAGTCTCCTCTTATAGTACCGGAAAATCCGCCTTTTTGGTTTAAGGTGGATCAGACATGCCCTTATCATCGAGGAGGATCGGGGCATAACATAGAGAGTTGTCTCAATTTCAAATCTGACGTGCAAAAGCTTGTTAGGAGCGGGCTCTTATCTTTCAAAGATACTAATCCTAATGTTCTCACGAACCCGCTACCTCAACACGAGAAGGCTGCAGTCAACCTAATTGAGGGAGAATATAACATCATTCAGAACCATGATATCCGTGCGATGAATGTCAACTTGGTGGCGATGCACTCAAGGCAAAGCAAGTATCATAATCTGCCGCGGCACGATTACAGTTCTTGTCTGACTTGCTCGGTAAACAAACAGGGATGCTCTTTCATACAAGAGGCCCTCCAACGTCAGATGGATCTTGGATGGATCCAAGACTACCATGATAGGAATCCCTATCAAATCAACATGGTTCAGATCTTCGATATTCATGTGATGAATACCAACCTGGTAGAGTTACATGTTGAGCAGGTCCGACTCGGATTCTTAATATCACATGACTATCAAAGCTGTAAAGCGGGTTGCGAAAATGATCGAGGTTGTACCCTTGTCCAGGAGGCACTTCAGCACTTGTTAAATCATTGGTGGATGCCAATCTATATGGATGAAGATACTCAGCAGATCAGTATCAGTAACAGGAATCCCACTCGGCGTCAAAGTCAGGATGTCCGATCAGTGGAAGCTAACCTAGTGAGGTTACATTGTATTCAAAGTGGGTGTGGCCAGGTGCCCCCACACAACTATGACAGTTGTAGCGTCTGTTCAGAAAGTAACCAAGGATGTTACCTTGTGAGAGCAGCTCTTCAGGGTCAAGTGGATCGCGGAGAATTCCAGGAACAGTTCTTGGAAATGCAGAAGGAACTGCAAGCCATTCGCGGTCAGGATCTTTTTGGAAAGGACGCCGCAGACCTTTGTCTGGTCCCCAATGTGAAGGTTCCGCGCAAATTCCAAGTGCCCGACTTTGAAAAATACAAGGGTAACTCTTGCCCTCAAAGTCACTTAACAATGTACGCTCGACGAATGTCAGCTCAGACGGAAAATCAGGACCTGCTGATTCATTACTTTCAGGATAGTTTAACCGGTGCCGCCTTAAAATGGTACATGGGTTTAAACCGTGCCTCGATCAGCACATTCCGAGATCTTGGCAAAGCCTTTGTTCAACATTATAAATATAATTTGGACATGGCACCCGACAGAGATCAACTCAGATCGATGTCTCAAAAGGACAAGGAAACCTTTAAGGAATACGCCCAGAGATGGAGTGATAATTTCCGCTCAGATTTGTCCACCTCTTGAGGAAAAAGAGATGACAAAGATCTTCTTAAAGACCTTGAGCTCATTTTACTATGGCAGAATGGTTGCCAGTGCGCCCAGTGATTTCACCGAGATGGTCGGCATGGGTGTACGTCTTGAGGAAGCCGTCCGAGAAGGACGTTTAGTAAAAGACACTGGACCATCAAGCAGTACTAAGAAATACGGTAGTGCTCTCCCTAAGAAAAAAGAGCAAGATATTGGGAATATCTCTCTCGGAAAGCAAAGGCGTCGTTATCAACCAGTAGTAGCGGTAACTCCTGCTATCGGCCCCGCGCCTGTTCCTACCTATCAACCTCAGGTTGCGCAGAGCCAACCTAATCAGCAAAGGACACAACAACCTCTTCAGCAGGCTCGTCCTCCATATAACAACAACCGTACAACACGACCATCAGGGTTTGATCCTATACCCATGTTGTACGCAGAACTATTTCTGTTACTACTGGCTAAGGGGTGTCGCTCCCGGGATTTTCATCCAAGTACAAACGCGAAAGTGGCACGAAACAGAGTCGCCAGCAATGTGTATTTATCCCAAGAGAGGGAAAGGAAACACCGCATAAACCTGAAGGAAGGAAAGAACATGGTCTTGCAACCAAGAGAACTGGGTTCGGGAGTCGGTTACGCGAGAGGAAGGTATTAGCACCCCCTCGCGTCCATCGTACCCGATGGGATCCACGCTTGCTTGTCTCGATCAAAGGGTGATAGAAAAGATACTGGAAAAAGGAACTGAAAGAAAGAAAGGAGAAAGAATGGAAAGAGAAAGAGAAACAAATGTAGGGAAAATAAAAGAAGTGCTCGCATGGGCCCTACCCTACTGCCTACGTATCTCATCGGGAGCATGAGAATCAGAGCGACGTAGTTCCCCTCACTAGGGATGGATTGTTTTTTAGAGAACGGCTTACGTTCTAGCTCAGGTGTTGCAGGCTCGCTGGTCCGAGTGCGTTACCATCTTGCAAGAGAACGAGTAGAAGCGCGTTCATACGCTAAGAGTGAATGAGGTGAGAAAAGAATTCCCGAAGGAAAGACGTTATTGTTTGTTTTTTGTCTTTTAGAAGGAAGTGTTTTGGATTTGTTTGCATATAACAGTGTATCTGGATCTTAGTCATTGGAACGTGTACATTCTCACATTCCAAGATGGAATGGGTAAGAAAGCACACTAAGAGTGAAGAAGACCCCCACCCTTAGTTCCAATTGTCAAGGTTCAAACACACTAGCATACTTGTGTTTATTAAGTGTTTTTGTTAATTAAGAAATGAAGAAGTGTTTTTCATTTGTACCTTCAACAAGTATTGCATTTAAGTCCCTCATACAAGATCAAATGTTTAACACATTGACCCAAGATGGGCTATATGCTATACATTCTAAGATTATAAGAGAAGACCCCTTATAACCTTTTCTTTATATGAAAGGCCTAAATGCAATAAATGCCTACCTTTATTAGATATTTTGAATTTCCTTTGAGATGAGTTAAGAGACTCAAGAGAGGATAAAGGTAAAAATCTATATGGACTAAGACTCAATCCTAATTGATTAGTTAAGGGAGTGATCCTAAGGTTTGTGAGGTTTCAACCTAAAGTCTAAAGAAAGAATGAATTAAACAATTCACTTCTAAAGTAGAAGATGAATTGTAATTCACAAAGGGAAAGTGATGAGTTATTAAAAGAAAGCACATAAGTGCTTAACAAAACATAAAATGGAATTGTAAAAGAGAAAGGATAGAAGTTGAATGTGGATTCCTTATCCACACTCAATTGAAACTTACCAATGCCCCTACATGGTTAGTAAACATGTATAAGAAGTATAAGAAGTAAAAGAACATGTAGTGCATCATAAAACTCAAAAGAATTAAATGAGAAACCAAATCCTAGAGCCACAACCAGAATGTACATCATATGGAAACAAATGGTTATTATCATGCAAGTCCAAGTGGATAGGCAACAAACATCATCCATGGCATTAGAACATGCCACCATAAGAAAAAAGGGAGAATGAAAGATGAAAGGAAAAAGAAGAAATGCATAAATGGAACATGTAATCCATGGATCAGAAATGAAATGAAATGAAAAATGATTCACAAACCTCTCACAAGTATTCATGAAGCACATCAAGACATTTAAGAAGTGATAGAAGAAGTAGAATTGAAATGGAAGTTCCCAACAAAGGAAAGTGCAAACACAACATGTTAAAGGTGCACAAGGTTCAAATGATAATCAACAAGCAAAGATGACATATAATATGTATCAATGTCCTATAATGTCAAGAGTGTATCTCACCAAATAGGCAAATGATCATGCAAGTATACACAAAAGAAAACATGTAAACATGCACAAAAGATTACAATGATATGACATGTTATAATGCTTTAAATGAAATGCATCAAACAAAAATCAAATGGCCTCATGAAAATTATGAAAACATGGTATTGAAGTTCACTAATCATAGATGAATCACATATCAAAGTAGCATGCAAGGAACCAAGGCAAAATGATGTCAAACAATGCACTTAGGTCACATAGACATATCATACAAAATAGCACAAAAGTGAACACCAAACATGCCATAAAATGACCTAAAAAATCAAATAAAAATCAATTAACATACCTCAAGATGCTAATGACTCAATACAAAAAGAAGAGCATCAAAACAATTTTTAATGATCAAGAACAAAATTAAACAAGATCATGTATCACCTTAAGAATGCACACCAAAGAAATTCAAAGAAAATTATGGAGCAGGGGTAAAAAGGTCATAAAATCAGAAAATAAAATCACCAAAAATTTTCTAAATGTTTTAGTGATACTCATGAATTTTTGTGGAATTTTATGATACTATTTAGTATTTTTAAAAATAAAAAAACAAACGTGTAGAAAAATGGAAAAATAAATGCAATGCAAAAATGAATGGGGGTTCGTGACTAGTAATTAATCAGTTCAAAATCATTGGGCCTTAAACAAGGGAGGTGCGAATAGCGTATTAGGCCCAAGGTCCAATTACGTTCAGGAGTTGAGGTCTATGGCATGGAACCGGTCAAATTGTTGACTCTCTCACAGCTCTTGGATGAGGTCTTCATCTGATGATAAAAAAAATACCAAAATCAGGTGGTCCAAATCGCGCGCTCACGGTACACTTTAAGTGACTCCACCACATCACAACACTTTAAAATGAATATAACACGACCGTCCGATCAACTCACATCAACGGTTCAGATCAAAACTGGACGGAAATTAGGGCGGAACGGAGCACAAATCTCAGGTGCCCGGACTGGTTCTCCGGTCACCCTCTCCGGTGACCCCTCCACCATGTCAAACACACGTGTTACCAGAAATGCTTGTATTGTATACCAAATTGAAGCTTAACTCACATAGAACACAGATCCATACTTGAAATTCACAGATGATGCTTGCACACAGAGATACGAATCAAAACAAAAAGCCCTAGAAAACTCAAATATGCTCCTAATGAGCCTACCAATAACCAGATGATACTACATTGCTTCTAGCAAGATTAATCAGTACAAAACAAGCAAAACAGATAAGAAACAAGCAAGAAAAGTTAGGAGATAGTGGAACCTGAACTTGCAGAACTTGGAATTATTTGAGAAAACCAGAGAGGAGGCTCCAATGCTCCTTGACCTTGATCCTAAGCCAAATAAAGGCCGTGATCTGCTTCAGCTCATGTGAAACCGGATGTGAAGAACTTGGAGTACAAATGAATTTAGAGCCTCAACACTACTGGATCCACGAGCTCTTGATGATGATGATGATGAATGGTGATGGGATAGATGAAGATCCTTATGAATTCGTGCACACAGAGAGAAATAATTCAGAGAGAGAGCAGAGAAAATTCAGAGAGTTTTGGTGTGAAAGTTGGAAAGTGAGAAGTGAAGTCCTCTCATCGTGCCTCTGTGTGTTATTGTTTATATAGGGGATTAAGGACTGAGTTTGATGACTGAGTTCGCTGAGTGCACCCTAACTAACTGAGTTAAGTTAGTTAGGGGCGAGTCTCCTTGGTTCTGCTATGGTGTGGAGAAGCTTATGGTGGAGTGAAGTGAAGGAATGGTGAGGATGAAGAGTTCTGATATGACAGAAACTTGCAATGTAAGCTTTACAAGATTTTCATTTTGCACGTAGGGAGTATGTAACATGTATGGTATGCACGTGCTTGTCAAGTGTATGGTGGTTTAATGAAGTGAAGTGAACTGATGTGAGCAGCATGTATGCGTGGAGTTGGTGTGAACTAACAATAACAATATCATTTTCTGGTTTGTAGCAGTTTGGATATCAATGCAAAAGTAGATGTTTGAGGGTGGATTTCTCTATATTAGGTACATGAAATCATGAGCTTCTTGTGTCACGTGAAAGATCGAACATAGTAGAGCAACTTTGGTGTTTGAATGGAATTGAAATGGGACCTCAAACACACTGAAAAATGGTCATGAACTTCACACCTCAAGACTGGTAGAAGGCGTGGTAATGAGGTTGGCTGGCCAGGCATCTTGACATGGGTTTTCAGTCATGATCACCATGACTTTGAACCCTTAAAACTATCTCATAACTTGGTCAAACCAAAAATTGTCCAACATGAATATTGAATATGACAATGCAATGAACAACTTTCATGTTGAAAAGTTTTCCATTTGAGGCATTTAACCATGAGAAAAATGAGTGGACATTTGGCCCACCACATGTTTGTTAAAATGACTGCGCGCGTGCCCTGAAAATCTTGGTCATGACCTAGTTTTGAACCTACTTTGCTCAAACTTTGATCAATCATATCTCACTCAATTTTTATCCAATGGAGATGTTCCACACATGGATTTGAAGCTTAAAACAAGATCTTTTGTTGTGGCCGAGTGGAATTTTCATTTGATGCCCCAATTTTAAATGGCCTTGGCTCAAACTCTGATGCAAAATGGCCAAAACTTGCTATATTTAGTAACCCTTCTTCATCCAAAAATGGTAACTTTTTACATCTTGATTTTTTCATGATTCCTTTGGAGTTTCTTGATCAAATTTTGTACATTGGACATATGTAACATGAATTTCATGATTTTGGGCTCAAAAAGTCAAGAGTTGACTTTTTCCTCTGATTATTTGACTTGGCCCCAATTTTCCTGATTTCTGATCTTTCTTCCAATTGAACCACTTCCAAAACCAATTGAGAAGCAAATTTCCACCTCCATACACTTAGGGACATATGAAATACCATGACATCAAATTTGGTCCAAAAAATCAAAAATTCCCTGATTTTATTAGAAACCCTAGTTTTGGTGCCCACCTCCTAGGAGAAAAATGTGCAGTCTTCAATTTCCAATTCCTCAGAGTATGTTATGTATCCTCTTAAAAGATGATGATATATGCCATTTGAGGATGATTTTGGATCAATGAGTTATCTCTTTTGAGGGTTTTCCTTCATTTTTTGAACCTCTTGCATAGTGAAAGATGTAGTGCTTCAATCTCCCATTGATTCTCTCATTCTTGAGGTTGTGGATGTTCCATTGAGATAGTATGAGACATGAAAGGCCTCTTGGCTTGCCCTGAGGAAACTTGATTGACCTTTTTGTGCTTTGAGTGATTCCTTGATTGTCCACCTTCCACCTGATCACATGCCCTGATGGTAAGAAGGATGTTATGCTTCATTTTTCTATGTTAAATGCAATGTAATGTTAATGAGGTGGATATGATATGATAGATGATAATGCCATGCTATGATGACAAAGAGGGAGAGCAAATTTTGGGGTATTACAGCTGCCCCTATTCAAGCGCTGTAGACCTGAATGCCTGAAAGCAATTGCTTTCGGACTTTCAAGGTATATAGTGATTGAATACCAAATATAACCAAAAATTTGCTCTGGATGGTGAGAAAGAAACCCCCCGACATTGCTGGATTGAATCTTCAATGAAACATTGTCGGAGAAATCTGCCTTTTGAATGACACCAGACGTCTACTGGCTCGCCGCATTACTGGTAAACTTTAACAATGTCTTTTATGCAATTCCAGACGACTACTGGCCTGCCACACTGCTGGTGGACTTTAGAAATGTCTTTTTGAACGACGCCAAACGACTACTGGCTTGCCACACTACTGGTGGACTTTGATAATGTCTTTTATGCAACTCCAGACGACTACTGGCCTGCCACACTACTGGTGGACTTTAATAATGTCTTTTATGCAACTCCAGACGACTACTGGCCTGCCACACTACTGGTGGACTTTGCAGCTTCGTGCCACCCGAAGATGGACTTTTGCCAATCCACTGTTGGACTTTTGCCACCCGAAGACGGACTTTTGCCAATCCACTGTTGGACTTTTAGCTGCTTTGCCACCCGAAGATGGACTTTTGCCAATCCATTGTTGGACTTTTAGCTGCTTTGCCACCCGAAGATGGACTTTTGCCAATCCACTGTTGGACTTTTAGAATTTGCCACCCTTAGATGGACCTTTCGCCAATCCACTGTTGGACTTTTGCCACCCGAAGACGGACTTTTGCCAATCCACTGTTGGACTTTTGCCACCCGAAGACGGACTTTTGCCAATCCACTGTTGGACTTTGCTAACGTCTTTTAACAATGCCAGACGACTACTGGCTTGCCACACTACGGGTGGACTTTCGCAAAATTCCAATACTGGATTACACTCTGCATCCGTGTCAGACATCTCTGCCGACTTTGCTGAGGAACAATGATCAATGACTTAACTTTAGAGGTTCCTGAGAGGATAGCATCTCTGCTGGATAATGAATGAACAATCCGTCTGCTCCGAATTGTCAAGTTTGCCAAAAATAAATTGGACTTGAAGAATAATAGATCTGCCAGTAATCACTTCATCTGCTGGGGGAATGAATTCTGGTCACAGCGACTCCGCTGGGGATGAGAATTTCTTTGTATGGCGTCTTTCTAGGGGATAAAAGTCATAAAAACTCTGCTTGGGGATCTATCCAATCCAAGACCTTTTGTAGGGGTTATCCACCTTCTGGCCCGGCTGGGGAAAGACTGTACCATCCTTGTTGAGGAATAGATTATGCCGATCTTATAAACCTCTGCGGGGAGAACAACAACTCAGCTGGGGAGTATTGCTGACAAGATTCGATGCTGACCTCTGTGGGGATACCATTACCAGAGACACAATCTTGCTGGGGATCAGGGCTACTCTGCCAGGGATATGCAAATCCTGATTAGAACATTCCATTGCAACTTGCTAGGAAGGAGTCCTTAGAGATCTGTTGGGGAAACCCAAAGCAAATCCACAGTAGTCTGCTGAAGAATATGACTGTCAAGCTTAAGACAAGTACCACAATGTACCCTGTTAGGCGAGCTTCCCTTTAGACAATTCCGTTAGGGATGACGAGTTTATAACAAACTCTGCTGCAGGAAACTGCTTTAAAATGTCTCGTGCTGGGGAATGCCTTTTGAGAGGATTTAAGTCCCTCATACAAGATCAAATGTTTAACACATTGACCCAAGATGGGCTATATGCTATACATTCTAAGATTATAAGAGAAGACCCCTTATAATCTCAAATACACTTAAATGCAATACTTGTTGAAGGTACAAATGAAAAACACTTCTTCATTTCTTAATTAACAAAAACACTTAATAAACACAAGTATGCTAGTGTGTTTGAACCTTGACAATTGGAACTAAGGGTGGGGGTCTTCTTCACTCTTAGTGTGCTTTCTTACCCATTCCATCTTGGAATGTGAGAATGTACACGTTCCAATGACTAAGATCCAGATACACTGTTATATGCAAACAAATCCAAAACACTTCCTTCTAAAAGACAAAAAACAAACAATAACGTCTTTCCTTCGGGAATTCTTTTCTCACCTCATTCACTCTTAGCGTACGAACGCGCTTCTACTCGTTCTCTTGCAAGATGGTAACGCACTCGGACCAGCGAGCCTGCAACACCTGAGCTAGAACGTAAGTCGTTCTCTAAAAAACAATCCATCCCTAGTGAGGGGAACTATGTCGCTCTGATTCTCATGCTCCCGATGAGATACGTAGGCAGTAGGGTAGGGCCCATGCGAGCACTTCTTTTATTTTCCCTACATTTGTTTCTCTTTCTCTTTCCATTCTTTCTCCTTTCTTTCTTTCAGTTCCTTTTTCCAGTATCTTTTCTATCACCCTTTGATCGAGACAACCAAGCGTGGATCCCATCGGGTACGATGGACGCGAGGGGGTGCTAATACCTTCCTCTCGCGTAACCAACTCCCGAACCCAGTTCTCTTGGTCGTAAGACCATGCTTTTCCTTTCTCTCAGGTTTACGCGGTGTTTCCTTTCCCTCTCATGGGATAAATACACAGCTGGCGACTCTGTTTCGGTGCCACTTTCGCGTTTGTACTTGGATGAAAATCCCGGGAGCGACAGCTGGCGACTCTGCTGGGGAATGCCTTTTGAGAGGATTTTACAGAAGACCAACTGTCCTCGAACTCTACTGGGGACGATCAACGCTTCATGCTGGGGAAACAAACATGTCTCATGCTTGGACAAACCAACAATTTGTCCCTGAAGTGGATGTCATAAGAGGATTTTACAGAATATTTAGCCCCTTCAAACTCCTGCGACTTCGCTGGGGATAATGACCATCAGTTTCGGTATCGACGAGACCACTCTTTTGGGGGAACTTGTGACCGTTATCGGCACAGAAAAGCTTGTAGCTGTTGGAAGTACTGTATGAGAGAATCGACTTAATAAGATACAACGGTACCCAGTTGAACTTAATTCAATGATATCGAACCGTCGTGACCGACCGTCGACCGAATGATGGACTTAATCAGTGAACGTTGTGACAAAAGGGTGACCACCTTTCTCGAACATGATTGCCCCAGTCTTCTGCATGGAAATAAGTGATTACTCGTCTAGAAGACATGATCCCGTGATCTCGCAAAGGCTTCAATTTTGCCTTTGAGCCTAGTATGAGGCTGCTACCTGCAAGCAAAGGATATGCACGTATACCCCGTGCGAGATATGACATCTGCAACTGAGAAAATCTAACTCTGAACCACCACTTGTTGGGGAGAAAGGTTTGCATGCAATCTCTTGCTGGAGAACATTATTAATGAGGCCTGCTGAAGACGGGGACCAAAAATGCCTTGGGTTGGAATGCCCCTTAGTTTCACTCCTTTTGGCTGATTGACTGCATATGCGTGACCAACTGTTTTTCTTCACTTGTCCCAAACCAACATGGTCCACCGGAAGAAATTGTCCCAAGAGGATTTTACAGAAGACTTGACATCCAAAACGCTTCAATGTCTTCAAACTCTCGTAGAGATTCGTTGGATCTCGCCGTAACTGCCCCAGACCGCATGGATTACTTAGAAGAAGTCATCGTATGAGGATTTTACAGAAGACTTGGCAAGCTCAATGCTTCAGTGTCTTCAAACTCTTGTAGAGATTCGTTGGATCTCGACGTAACCTCCCCAGACCGTATGGACTACAGAGGAATTCGCCTTGAAAAGATTCATGAACAATCTCATACCACCGTGGGATATTCTGTCCCAGTATTCTGAACTCTGGATAGGCTGATTAGTCATTTAGATGGACTAACTTCTCGTGCTCTTGGTATAGCTTGCCCCAGTATGAACCTTGAAGTGGTTTTGCCCCTGACTACTGATCTTCGAAGGAAAACCAAAAATGCTTGCATTTGTAGGGATTTGAATCTCGCAATAATTGCCCCAGTTTGGTTGAACTTTGAAGAGATTTCTCGACGTGATTGGCTCAGATGAGCTACACCTTAAAGAGATGGTTCGACGTGATTGCCCCAGATCGACTACGTCTTAGCACAACTTGTTGGGAAAGCCCCTGCCCAACAAAGTTTCCTGAGGAAGTACCATTGGATATGGCTGCCCTTCGGGAGTTTCAGGATCCTCAACTCGACAAGATTAAGCTTCTGGACTGAATTTCCATATGTAAACTTCTTTTGATGTCAAACAAATGTATGCAAGCAGAAAATGTTTTATTCTGAGAATGAAAATTCTAATGCAACACAACATGTTAATCTCGAAGTTTTACTAAAAAGATGTAGCAAACCCTTTTGTGAGCGAATCACGGGTTAGGATACGACATTAATTTTTGAAAGAAATAATGCAATGCACATGCAACACCAACAAAGATCTTTTAGCACAACTGATAGGAGTCAGGAACGCTATCTCTTGGTAGTATGCCTTTGAAATAACCCTGTTTCAATTAGGACTTTTGAGGGTTGTAACGGGGCCTGGTTCACGGTTTTGAGAAAAAAGGATTTATGGCTCAAAGTTTATTGGTGCCCACCCACTCTTCGTGATGTTCTCCAGTCCTACGTTCAGTTAATTTGCCCAAGCGTTCGCCTCTCAAAAAGATTTTGTGATCTTTAAGGAAACCATGATACTGATGGTTTGACACCTAATGAGGCTTTGGATTGACAGTCACCCCTTTGTCTTTTGTCCATAGTCACACGACTTTGTTCTTGCTCGAGGATTTTCTTTTGTAATCCTTTTGTTTTTCGCTTTCACATTCTTTTGCTTTTTGATCCCTAATTTTTGCCTGGACTGATTCTTTTGAATCTTTAGATTTTGACGTCCAGCGGGATGCCCTAACTTTTGCCTAAGTTGCTTGTTTTCAAGTTTCAACTTAGCGGGCTTTTTCATTTCTTTTTTTTTCTCTTTCTTCTTTTTTTGAACACGTCGTGTGACACTAGCCCGTCTTGACTTTGTTGAAAGGGTTGTGACTACCTCGCTCTTTGATTGTTGATGGATAACCATTGTTGTTTCACATCTCTTGACCTCTTGATGGCGGAATAGAAGGTAATGGATCCTCAGATGCACACTCCTTTTGAGGTTTGAACGCTCGGTCAAATTAACTGACGCCTACCCTGCCCCTGGATTAAATGTGAGGGTTTTTTCATACGAAAAGAAACTCCTACTTCAAGGCTCAAAGGGGTTAACGAGGGTCTATCTCCCTTATATCTCCAGTGTTTGGGGATTTGAATCAATGCCTGTACATCCTCAACAGGGTTTTTATTCAAAAGCACACAATTAGAGATTTTTGCGTTTTTAGATCGTCATTCTCCCTCATAGAGTTTGAGCAAGAAAAATGGTATTGCAGTACACATTAGCATTAAATGAGTAAACACAAATGAAATTCTTCAAGGAAACATATTCATTGCATTAAAACTCTCTGAATTTTCTCTGCTCTCTCTCTGAATTATTTCTCTCTGTGTGCACGAATTCATAAGGATCTTCATCTATCCCATCGCCATTCATCATCATCATCATCAAGAGCTCGTGGATCCAGTAGTGTTGAGGCTCTAAATTCATTTGTACTCTAAGTTCTTCACATCCGGTTTCACATGAGCTGAAGCAGATCACGGCCTTTATTTGGCTTAGGATCAAGGTCAAGGAGCATTGGAGCCTCCTCTCTGGTTTTCTCAAATAATTCCAAGTTCTGCAAGTCCAGGTTCCACTATCTCCTAACTTTTCTTGCTTGTTTCTTATCTGTTTTGCTTGTTTTGTACTGATTAATCTTGCTAGAAGCAATGTAGTATCATCTGGTTATTGGTAGGCTCATTAGGAGCATATTTGAGTTTTCTAGGGCTTTTTGTTTTGATTCGTATCTCTGTGTGCAAGCATCATCTGTGAATTTCAAGTATGGATATGTGTTCTATGTGAGTTAAGCTTCAATTTGGTATACAATACAAGCATTTTTGGTAACACGTGTGTTTGACACGGTGGAGGGGTCACCGGAGAGGGTGACCGGAGAACCAGTCCGGGCACCTGAGATTTGTGCTCCGTTCCGCCCTAATTTCCGTCCAGTTTTGATCTGAACCGTTGATGTGAGTGGATCGGACGGTCGTGTTATATTCATTTTAAAGTGTTGTGATGTGGTGGAGTCACTTAAAGTGTACCGTGAGCGCGCGATTTGGACCACCTGATTTTGGTATTTTTTTGATCATCAGATGAAGACCTCATCCAAGAGCTGTGAGAGAGTCAACAATTTGACCGGTTCCATGCCATAGACCTCAACTCCTGAACGTAATTGGACCTTAGGCCTAATACGCTATTCGCACCTCCCTTGTTTAAGGCCCAATGATTTTGAACTGATTAATTACTAGTCACGAACCCCCATTCATTTTTGCATTGCATTTATTTTTCCATTTTTCTACACGTTTGTTTTTTTATTTTTAAAAATACTAAATAGTATCATAAAATTCCACAAAAATTCATGAGTATCATTAAAACATTTAGAAAATTTTTGGTGATTTTATTTTCTGATTTTATGACCTTTTTACCCCTGCTCCATAATTTTCTTTGAATTTATTTGGTGTGCATTCTTAAGGTGATACATGATCTTGTTTAATTTTGTTCTTGATCATTAAAAATTGTTTTGATGCTCTTCTTTTTGTATTGAGTCATTAGCATCTTGAGGTATGTTAAGTGATTTTTATTTGATTTTTTAGGTCATTTTATGGCACGTTTGGTGTTCACTTTTGTGCTATTTTGTATGATATGTCTATGTGACCTAAGTGCATTGTTTGACATCATTTTGCCTTGGTTCCTTGCATGCTACTTTGATATGTGATTCATCTCTGATTAGTGAACTTCAATACCATGTTTTCATAATTTTCAAGAGGCCATTTGATTTTTGTTTGATGCATTTCATTTAAAGCATTATAACATGTCATATCATTGTAATCTTTTGTGCATGTTTACATGTTTTCTTTTGTGTATACTTGCATGATCATTTGCCTATTTGGTGAGCTACACTCTTGACATTATAGGACATTGATACATATTATATGTCATCTTTGCTTGTTGATTATCATTTGAACCTTGTGCACCTTTAACATGTTGTGTTTGCACTTTCCTTTGTTGGGAACTTCCATTTCAATTCTACTTCTTCTATCACTTCTTAAATATCTTGATGTGCTTCATGAATACTTGTGAGAGGTTTGTGAATCATTTTTCATTTCATTTCATTTCTGATCCATGGATTACATGTTCCATTTATGCATTTCTTCTTTTTCCTTTCATCTTTCATTCTCCCTTTTTTCTTATGGTGGCATGTTCTAATGCCATGGATGATGTTTGTTGCCTATCCACTTGGACTTGCATGATAATAACCATTTGTTTCCATATGATGTACATTCTGGTTGTGGCTCTAGGATTTGGTTTCTCATTTAATTCTTTTGAGTTTTATGATGCACTACATGTTCTTTTACTTCTTATACTTCTTATACATGTTTACTAACCATGTAGGGGCATTGGTAAGTTTCAATTGAGTGTGGATAAGGAATCCACATTCAACTTCTATCCTTTCTCTTTTACAATTCCATTTTATGTTTTGTTAAGCACTTATGTGCTTTCTTTTAATAACTCATCACTTTCCCTTTGTGAATTACAATTCATCTTCTACTTTAGAAGTGAATTGTTTAATTCATTCTTTCTTTAGACTTTAGGTTGAAACCTCACAAACCTTAGGATCACTCCCTTAACTAATCAATTAGGATTGAGTCTTAGTCCATATAGATTTTTACCTTTATCCTCTCTTGAGTCTCTTTTCTCATCTCAAAGGAAATTCAAAATATCTAATAAAGGTAGGCATTTATTGCATTTAGGCCTTTCATATAAAGAAAAGGTTATAAGGGGTCTTCTCTTATAATCTTAGAATGTATAGCATATAGCCCATCTTGGGTCAATGTGTTAAACATTTGATCTTGTATGAGGGACTTAAATGCAATACTTGTTGAAGGTACAAATGAAAAACACTTCTTCATTTCTTAATTAACAAAAACACTTAATAAACACAAGTATGCTAGTGTGTTTGAACCTTGACAATTGGAACTAAGGGTGGGGGTCTTCTTCACTCTTAGTGTGCTTTCTTACCCATTCCATCTTGGAATGTGAGAATGTACACGTTCCAATGACTAAGATCCAGATACACTGTTATATGCAAACAAATCCAAAACACTTCCTTCTAAAAGACAAAAAACAAACAATAACGTCTTTCCTTCGGGAATTCTTTTCTCACCTCATTCACTCTTAGCGTACGAACGCGCTTCTACTCGTTCTCTTGCAAGATGGTAACGCACTCGGACCAGCGAGCCTGCAACACCTGAGCTAGAACGTAAGCCGTTCTCTAAAAAACAATCCATCCCTAGTGAGGGGAACTACGTCGCTCTGATTCTCATGCTCCCGATGAGATACGTAGGCAGTAGGGTAGGGCCCATGCGAGCACTTCTTTTATTTTCCCTACATTTGTTTCTCTTTCTCTTTCCATTCTTTCTCCTTTCTTTCTTTCAGTTCCTTTTTCCAGTATCTTTTCTATCATCCTTTGATCGAGACAAGCAAGCGTGGATCCCATCGGGTACGATGGACGCGAGGGGGTGCTAATACCTTCCTCTCGCGTAACCGACTCCCGAACCCAGTTCTCTTGGTCGTAAGACCATGCTTTTCCTTTCTCTCAGGTTTACGCGGTGTTTCCTTTCCCTCTCATGGGATAAATACACAGCTGGCGACTCTGTTTCGGTGCCACTTTCGCGTTTGTACTTGGATGAAAATCCCGGGAGCGACAAGGGGCACATTCAGACTAAGTCTCCTCTTATAGTACCAGAAAATCCGCCTTTTTGGTTTAAGGTGGATCAGACATGCCCTTATCATCGAGGAGGATCGGGGCATAACATAGAGAGTTGTCTCAATTTCAAATCTGACGTGCAAAAGCTTGTTAGGAGCGGGCTCTTATCTTTCAAAGATACTAATCCTAATGTTCTCACGAACCCGCTACCTCAACACGAGAAGGCTGCAGTCAACCTAATTGAGGGAGAATATAACATCATTCAGAACCATGATATCCGTGCGATGAATGTCAACTTGGTGGCGATGCACTCAAGGCAAAGCAAGTATCATAATCTGCCGCGGCACGATTACAGTTCTTGTCTGACTTGCTCGGTAAACAAACAGGGATGCTCTTTCATACAAGAGGCCCTCCAACGTCAGATGGATCTTGGATGGATCCAATACTACCATGATAGGAATCCCTATCAAATCAACATGGTTCAGATCTTCGATATTCATGTGATGAATACCAACCTGGTAGAGTTACATGCTGAGCAGGTCCGACTCGGATTCTTAATATCACATGACTATCAAAGCTGTAAAGCGGGTTGCGAAAATGATCGAGGTTGTACCCTTGTCCAGGAGGCACTTCAGCACTTGTTAAATCATTGGTGGATGCCAATCTATATGGATGAAGATACTCAGCAGATCAGTATCAGTAACAGGAATCCCACTCGGCGTCAAAGTCAGGATGTC
Organism: Lathyrus tuberosus; assembly: GCA_022829125.1. Classification (NCBI taxonomy): domain Eukaryota; kingdom Viridiplantae; phylum Streptophyta; class Magnoliopsida; order Fabales; family Fabaceae; genus Lathyrus; species Lathyrus tuberosus. The sequence goes on along the minus strand of JALAZF010000161.1, from coordinate 9,974,327 downwards.
CGATCAGTGGAAGCTAACCTAGTGAGGTTACATTGTATTCAAAGTGGGTGTGGCCAGGTGCCCCCACACAACTATGACAGTTGTAGCGTCTGTTCATAAAGTAACCAAGGATGTTACCTTGTGAGAGCAGCTCTTCAGGGTCAAGTGGATCGCGGAGAGATTCGCCCATACCCGGGTTCCGGACCTATCAACGGGGCGCCGGACTACCTTGCCGATCAAGTTGAGGATGTTTTTTCCATTATTCCTCTACTTGATGAATCTAGAGTTCCCAACCGGGAACGGATCGAGATTACTTATGATGGTCAGAAAAACCAGAAGGTTCCCATAGTCATATATCTACCGGGACCATTATCGTATGAATCAGCTAAGGCGATCCCTTACAAATACGGTGCAACAACAATTGAGAATGGAAAGGAAATTCCATTACCCTCCGTCGTGAATATTGCAGACATCAATCGTGTAACACGGAGTGGTCGAATCTTCAACCGAGGAGTTGGAGAGTCCAACAAAGAAAAGGAATTTCAGGCAGAAGTTCCCGATCCACCAGTCGGTCAATCCAGTAATCCCGACCTTTCAAAAGATAAAGATGAGATACTGAAGCTCATCCAAAGGAGTGAATACAACATTGTTGATCAACTGTTACCGACTCCTTCAAAGATCTCGGTGCTATCACTTTTACTCAGTTCAGAAGCCCACAGGGAGGCTCTACAGAAAGTCTTGGAGCAAGCCTTTGTGGAACAGGATGTAACAATCAGGCAGTTCGATAGTATTGTCTCTAACATCACTTCCTGCAATAATTTGGGATTTAGTGATGAGGAATTACCCGAAGAGGGTCACTGTCATAACATGGCGCTCAATATCACAGTTAACTGCCAGGACGATGCTTTAGCCAGCGTACTGGTAGACACAGGGTCAGCCCTGAATGTTATTCCGAAGTCTACTTTGATGCAATTATCATTCAAAGGCCCTCCGATGAGAATCAGCGAGGTCGTCGTCAAAGCGTTCGACGGATCTAGAAAAGCAGTTATCGGCGAAGTTGATCTTCCCATAACTATCGGTCCTCACACTTTCCAAGTCACTTTCCAGGTCATGGACATCCGGGCAACGTACAGTTGTCTATTAGGAAGACCTTGGATACATCAGGCTGGAGCGGTCACTTCAACCCTCCACCAAAAGCTAAAGTTCGTCAAGAACGATCAACTTGTCACAGTCTGTGGGGAACAAGCCTTGCTTGTGAGTAACTTATCATCATCTGCTGGTATAGAACCCGAGGAGGTTATTGGAACGCAGTTCCAAGCACTATCAGTGAGCAAGAACAATCAATCTGAAGGAGGAACCTCGATTTCCTCATACAAGGATGCTACCAAAGCGGTCGAGAGTACCGATACAAAAGGATGGGGACAGCTTGTCATTCCTATTGACAATAAAACAAAGAAGGGTCTTGGTTTTTCTGCAACCTGCACCCAGACAACTGTCAGCGATAAAAGTCTTCATCCCATTCAGAACTTCTTCCATAGTGGAGGTTTCCTCCAACCAGTGACTCAAGTAGTCCATGCTATTAATGAAGAGGATCCCTTTGACATAGATGAGGAATGGAAGTCCTATCTTAACGAGGACAGTTATGTGTCGCAGGACGAAACGCAAACTCCGTTTTGCTATCCCGTACAGAGTCCGAGATTTATACCTAGGTCAGAGATCGAAATGATATACGGAGATTGTGATCCGGAAGGATGTCATGCTCCGCCAAATTCATTAGAGGAAGACACTCCGATGAAAGACAATTTTGACTACACCTACTATGGCCCAATGGATGGTCTGCCAATGTGGCAACCTTATCCAGGAGACTTGGGGCAAGAAAGTCAGCCGAACAATGAAAATCAGCTGACTGTCATTGAACAGAATACTTGTGTCCCCACCATGTCATGGGATCAACACTCGGGTCATTTAGAAACTGCTCAACATGACGATGAATTCACAACGTTCGCAGGACTTGAATTCATCAATTAGGCTTTTCCTGAGGTCAACGTCATCGAGAGAGATGACTCCTCCAGTTCCAAAGAAGTTTGGGACACTTTGGGAGAACCAAGTGGAAAATTTGACTATATGGTCAAGTACACCGCTCCCGAAAGCTCTCGTATCAGGCTCGAAGATATCCAGCCAACTGGATAGGGAGATGCGGCTGAGAGCACAAATGCTATGCAAAATGCAACAGAGGAATCCTCCTACGACAATTCTGCCTGGGAGACAGATTCCAATGATCCTGCTCGACCAGAAATCAGCGTTATTTCTGAAGACAAATCAAGGAAGGTTCCAGACTTTGTGATTCACCGAGGAGTTCGCCGCCAGTGGGTTGCCGTCGAGGTTCCGAAGGTCGTTCTCCAGTCAAAGTAATTGCCATCTTTAAGCCTTTCACCCTGCCCAGGTGAAACGATTGTTTTGATAGGGCTCGCTTTCTGTAAATTTCCCTCTTCGCTTTGCCCGAAGCGACAGTGTTTTGTTTTATAGGGCTGTAGTTTCAAGAATCGACTTGTTCATTTAATAAAATAACGTTGTTCTGTAATTTCCGCATTAATTGTTGTTTTCTCTTTTTGCTTTTTCTCAGAAAATGGTAATCCTAAAAAACAATTCAATAATAAGAACAAGCAGTAATAAAGAAAAATGCACTGCACACACTTTTTCATTCTCTCTATCTCTTCTAAACACGAATCATCACGTCATGCAGATTGCTTGTTTTAAACCCAGTTGAAACATACGATCCGATGCCTTCTCCCGACTTTGAGTTCCCGGTATTTGGGGCTGAAGAAGAAGTTGACAACGAAATTCCAGAAGAGATCTCCCGACTACTCAAACAAGAGGAAAGGTCCATTGAACCTCACAAAGAGCCGTTGGAAACGGTAAACTTGGGTTCAGAAAAAGAGAGAAAAGAAATCAGGATTGGAGCACTGCTCAGTCCAACTGCCAGAGAGAGTTTGACAAAGCTTCTCCAAGAATTTCCCGATGTGTTCGCTTGGTCCTATCAGGACATGCCTGGGTTGGATACCAGCATCATGGAACATCACTTACCATTGAGATCGGAATGTCCGCCAGTAAAGAAAAGGTTGAGACGCACTCAGCCGAACATGGCCATCAAAATCAAATAGGAGGTACAGAAACAGATCGACGCGGGTTTCCTCGCTACATCTGAATATCCTCAATGGTTAGCCAACATCGTACCTGTTCCAAAAAAGGACGGAAAGGTCAGAATGTGTGTCGATTATAGAGATCTGAACAAGGCTAGTCCAAAGGATGACTTTCCTTTACCACACATTGACATGCTGGTAGACAGTACAGTAAAGTTCAAAATTTTCTCCTTCATGGATGGATTCTCAGGCTATAACCAGATCAAAATGGCGCCGAAATACATGGAGAAAACTTCGTTCATTACCCCATGGGGTACCTTTTGTTACAAGGTGATGTCGTTCAGTTTAAAGAACGCCGGGGTAACCTATCAAAGGGCCATGACTACTCTTTTTCATGACATGATACACAAAGAAATCGAGGTATATGTCGATGATATGATTGCAAAATCAAAAATAGAGAGTGAGCACGTTGAACATCTGTCAAAATTGTTCGAACGTCTAAGAAAATTCAAGCTCCGCTTGAATCCCAACAAGTGCACCTTCAGTGTCTGTTCAGGGAAACTACTAGGGTTCATCGTCAGCCAGAAAGGAATTGAGGTTCATCCTGACAAGGTCAAGGCCATTCAAGAAATGCCTTCTCCGAAAACTGAAAAATAGGTCAGAGGATTCCTGGGACGTTTGAACTACATCTCCAGATTCATATTCCTTATTACCGCCACGTGTGCGTCGATTTTCAGATTACTGAAAAAGAACCAGGATTGCATTTGGTCAGAAGACTGCCAAACTGCCTTCGACAGTATTAAGGAATATCTGTTGAATCCGCCGATTCTATAACCACCAGTGGAAGGAAGACCACTGATCATTTACCTCACAGTCCTAGAGGACTCAATGGGATGTGTACTTGGCCAACAAGACGAAACCAAAAGGAAAGAGTCTACCATTTACTATCTGAGCAAGAAGTTCACCGACTGTGAAACTCGGTACACGATGCTTGAGAAAACTTGCTGCGCTTTGGCTTGGGTAGCCAAACGTCTTCGTCAGTACATGATTCGCCACACTACTTGGTTGGTCTCCGAGATGGATCCAATCAAGTACGTCTTTGAAAAGCCTGCTCTCACGGGAAGAATTGCCCGTTGGTAGATGCTACTATCATAATATGACATAGAGTACCATGCTTAAAAAGCCGTTAAGGGAAGGGTTTTATCCGATCATTTGGCTCATCAACCGATTAACGATCAGGAATCAATCGGGTTTGACTTCCCAGACAAAGAAGTCATGTATCTAAAAATGAAAGATTGCGATGAGCCATTACCCAGTGAAGGGCCTGAACCAGGTTCCCAGTGGGGACTTATCCTTGATGGAGCAGTTAATCATTACGGAAATGGAATTGGGGCAATCATTGTTACCCCTCAGGGTACCCACATTCCTTTCATTGCCATACTTACATTCAAATGTAAAAACAACGAGGCCGAATACAAAGCTTGTATTATGGGTCTCGAAGAAGCGATTGATTTAAGGATCAAGAACTTGGACGTATACGGCGATTCAACCTTGGTTATCAATCAGATTAAAGGAGATTGGAACACATACCTGTTGTACCTCGAAAAATACGATCCTCGCGATGGACGCGGAAAAAACTGTTCGAAACAGAGTCGCAACCGAACTTTATTTATTCCAAGGAAGGAATTGGAAAATATCGATAAAACCTTTAAAGGGATAAGAAAATGGTCATCGCAACCAAATTCGGGATCGGGAGTCGGATACGCAAAGGGAAGGTGTTAGCACCCTCTACGTCCGTTGTACTCAACGGGAACCTCTTGATTTGATTCGAGAGAAATGTTAGCTTGGTTTGTTTGTTTTCTTCTTAAGTAATATTGTTTTCTAAGGGGGAAAATGGGTGGTTTTTTATTAGGGTGCTTGGCAAGGATCGGAATCCTTGGGCCTACGTATTCCCTCGTGCAATAGGAAAGTTAGAGCATTCGTAGTTCGTGGGACTACGGTTGGTTTGTGTTTTTTAAGCGAACGAGTGTTTAATTCGCACTCTAACTGCTAAACGTTGGCTTGTCGGCTCGTCATGGGAGGCTGAAGCACTAGTTCATATGCGCGGAAGAATGGACTAAACAATGTTCTTTTTGTGAAAGTTGTTTGAGTATGAATTAAATGTATTAGAGATTTGATTGAGAAAAATGTTTGATTTGGACGTGTTTTAGGCGAACGAGAGTTTAGGTCGTATTCTAACTGCTAAACGTTGGCTTGTCGGCTCGTCATGGGAGGCTGAAGCACGAGTTCATATGCGCGAAAGAATGACTTAAACAATGTTCTTTGAGTTGTGCATTAAATGTATTAGGGTTTCGGTTGAGCGGGAAGTGTTTGGTTTGTTAAGTATTTTGAGGGAGAATGACGACTATTCGATAAACGAGACGTCGACCTCGCAACCAATTAATCGGGGTATTACTGAGATGCTAGATCTCAACGACACCTTTTTCATTCTATTGATTACGAATACGTATTTGTTGGACAATTGGCTTACTTGTCCATATAATTAGAACGAGTGTTTTGAGAAAGAAAGTTCGGGATGAACACAACCCAAAGCGTGTGCCTCAAGAGCATTCATTCAAGGGTCCAAGAAGTGCTAGACTTCAAGAGTCCATTACTTTCGTAGTTTGATTAAGAAAAAGATTTGAATTTGATGTATCTTAAAAGCGTTAATTGAATTAGGGTTTGAGTAAGCTAATGATTAAGTGTTTTAATTGGTTGAGTTTTTTAAGTTTTGAGATGGAAGATCGAAACGATCACAACCCAAGGCGTGCACCCCAAGAGCGGTCGTTCAAGGACCCAAGGAGTGCTAGACTCTAAAAGCCCACTTTTTCTATAGTTAATTAGGAAAATGTTTAAGAAGATTGATTTATATAAGAAAATAATTTAGGTATATCAAAGTTGATTAAAATTTTAAGTTAAAATATATTTTGTAAAAAGATTAGGTAATTGTTTTAAAATTTGAATTAAGATTTATAAGTCAAAAATGTTTTACTAAAGTTGAATGTTTTAGTTAGATTAAACTATTTTTAAGTATTTAAAAAAAAAAATGGAAGACAGAATGATCACAACTTAAGGCGTGCGCCCTAAGAGTGATCGTTCAAGGACCCAAGGAGTGCTAGACTCCAAAAACCCCCCTTTCCATTATTGAGTTAAGAAAATGTGTTAGAAATATTAATTAGAATGCATTGTGGTTTTTTAATTTAATTAAGGAAGTATTTTATAATAATTTTGGATCTAGAGAAATTGGATTAATTAAAATATTAAGTAATAATAACATAAAATTCGAAATTAAATTAGTAAATAGACTTTTATTGTTTTCTGAAAAAAAAAGAAAAAAAATAGTTAAGAGTTCTTTTTTATTTTCTCTTATTAAAAAAGTGTTATAAGAAAAAGATTAAAACTAAAAAACAAAATGGGCCAGACGTATTAATATTGGGGGGTGCAATCAGGAATTTTCCCCAAGCTCATTCAATGAAAGCCCACACGGAGGAGGTCTATCATAGACCCTGGTCAACTTGTTTGACCGCCCTAACGAATCTGGGACATCTGATAGTGATCATTTTTAATCCAACGGCTGATACTAGCATGCTTATGGTGGGGGGAGTACGGTGTACGCGCGTGTAATAAAAAATGGGGACCGGTGACACATGTCACCGGTGGATACGACCCCTCCACCACCTCCTTCTCATTCACGTAATAAACAAAGATATCAGAAAGAGTGAAAACATATCATCACTCCGTTTCTCTCTCCTTTCTCACGTCTCTCTCTCTTTCTCACATTTCTCTCTCTCTCTCTCTCACATCTCGCCGGAACCCTAAAGTGGCCGGAGGAGCGGCGGCGCGCGGCGGCCGCCACTGTCTTCTCCGGCGAAACCCACACTAATCCTCAAATAGTCAACACAAACCCAACCTATTTTTCTACCCTTTCTTCAAATCTAAAACCAGTTTCCTCAAAATACCAAGAAATTTCTCAAATCGAGCCCGCCCCCAAATGAAAACCTAGTTCTAAACCAAACCACAACGAAGAAATTCACGCAATGAAAAGCAAGCTACTCTACTCAGAAATCAACGAATAACACAAGAGCAAGAAAATGGAGTTCAGATTGAAGATAAATAGGGCTTCTCGAATGGTACCTCTTGAAGATCTCCTCAGTATGAATTTCCAACCGCGCTCAGGTATTTGGATCCCTCTTCCTTCTACTCAGTTCTCTTCTTCTCTTTTGATGTTTGCGATTGTTGTTGAAATGAGGTTGAGCTCACCTATATCAAAGTTTCGGTGTGAAACTCTGATATGGTTTTTTGTATGAAACGAGCTTTTGTGAGGGGTGAGGATTTTCTTGCTGTGAGTATTCTTGCACAGTAACGTTTTTCTTTTTTCTATTGTTCTTTCGGTCTCCTTTTTGAACTGATGAATACCTCCATTTATAGTGACAAATTAGGGTTTGAAATTTGAAACTGAGTTGAAGAATCTTTCGATTTGGTATGTCTGTAATAATTTTATTGATGCGAAAAAATGTTTGCTTATTTTGATGAATTTGTCTCAGATGTTGCAGGTTGTTTTGGCATATTGCTTTGTCTTGTCATTGTGGTATTGAGTGGTTGCTTTCACATATTGCAAGTCTCTTGCAGGTCTGTGTTGTTTGTTGCAGACTGTGTATAGGGCAAGTTTGTAGCAGAGCTTTGGAGCGTCGCGTATGGATTTGTGCAGCGTTTTGTTGCTGTTGACAATAGGGTGTATAACAGGTTTGACGTACGGTTTCTGGGAGGTCGCAGGCAGCAAGTTTGTTTGGTAGCTTTGTGAGTTATGGTTTATGTGGGCCATGCTTGAGGTTGTGAGGCAATTGTATCAGGTCTTGGTACCCGATTTCTTTTGTCTGGTGTGGAGAGTGGTCTGTACAAGTTGTATTTGTAGCTGATAAAGGTGTAAATGTTATCACATAAAGTATCAAGACACATATGGTTTAAGTGGTGTATGGTTACAGTATATGGCGTGGAGGTGGTTGTATGGAAATCTTATTTTCATGGCTGCTTGTAATGTAGTAACCATTTATGTGAATAAACTTTTATTATATCGTAATGACATTTGATGATGCCTCGTGAAGCAGATTTTGTTATTCTGTAATCTTGACCAAATTGTACATGGGCTTTTTGTAAATAAAAAAGAGACAATGGACTTAAATCTTTAAAAATTGGTCATGAGATGGAATAGAAACTTGTGACTTGCAACTGAATGCTTGAATGATATTGAATGGAATTTGAAGTGGACTTGAAAAATGGCATATGGATTTGTTTTTATATGGATTCAAAAAGAATGGATTTATTGGATGATTAAAAATAGGAAAAGCAATTGGATAATTAGAATGGGTAATTGAATGGATATTGGTAGAAATGGATTTGAAAATGGATATGAGTGGATAATTAAAAAGAAATGGAAATGGAAACTGGAAAATTGGATAAATGAAATGGATAATGGTTTGAAATAAAATGGATATCGACACGAACTTAAATATAAAAATTGGAAGAATGAGTTTAAGAATTATGGATGTGACAAGATGAAAGTTATACACAGGTAGGACAAATTTGGGGTATGACAGATGCCCCTATCTAATTGGCTTGAACCTAGAAAATGAACTACTGTAGGGCATTTTTTAAGGTAGAAGTCAGTTAGATATAAGAAGAACCCAAAATTTTTCTGACCAGCGGTAAAATGATATAGAGAGAGAGCCGACAGAATGAGGCAGCGGTGTTCAAATTGAAAAATAACTTGAGATCTTTTGGGTGGTCGAAGCAGCACCTTATTCATTAAGGTTCTCCGATGATGCCAAAGTAGTATCTCTGTGGTAATTTTGCTGAGGGAATAGTTGAGCAAGATTCTATAGGAGGAAATGGGCTGGCTCTGCAGGGGAAATTCACAAGAAACTTTCTGGGATAACCTCTGCTTGGGGAGCAATGAAAGCAACGACCACTGGGGATTGTCAATATCAATTGCCTGGCTGAAGCATGATTTGCTGGGGAATAGAATTCTTTGAGCACGTGCGGGGTATCAACTCTTTTCAGAGGAATACCGCTGACTTTGATGGAGGACTGGCTAAGACGCTTACGAATTGATCCTGGATCCTGTTATGCTATGATGCTGGGGATGAGTATGCCATGCATCGCAAAAATGCACAGACATGCACACTAAGATGCAACTGCTGGGGAATCTAATGCACGTATGATATGATAGTGCTTGATATCATTATGAAATGTTATACTAGCATCCTATGCATATGACGATGCAAATGATCGGGCGCGCTGGGGATAAGTTTCCTTGTCGAGGGTATCACCAAGGATTGGATTTGGTAATTGCCAAATGAAATTGGACTTTGATAATTGGTGTTTGCTAATAAATTGGACTTTCAAGTGTTATGAGGAGGCCAACAACGGTGGACTTTTAGTGGTTGCCAATAAAGGATTGGACTTTGGTTATGCGCCAAATGAAATTGGACTTTGGGTCAAACTTCCAGACTAAAACTGGATTGGAGGATAGATTACCAGACGAGAACTGGTGAGAGAAGGGTATTCGCCAGACGAGAACTAGGCCTTAAGAGATTTGCCAGACGAGAACTGGGCCTTAAAATGATTTGCCAGGCGGGAACTGGACCTTAAATGATTTGCCAGGCGGGAACTGGACTTTAAAAGATTTGTCAGGTGGGAACTGGACCTTAAGTGATTTTCCAGGCGGGAACTGGACCTTAAGTGATTTGCCAGGCGGGAACTGGACCTTAAGTGATTTGCCAGGCGGGAACTGGACTTTAAAAGATTTGCCAGGCGGGAACTGGACCTTAAATGATTTGTCAGGCGGGAACTGGACCTTAAATGATTTGCCAGGCGGGAACTGGGCCTTTAATGATTTACCAGGCGGGAACTGGACCTTTAATGATTTGCCAGGCGGGAACTGGACCTTTAATGATTTGCCAGGCGGGAACTGGACCTTAAATGATTTGCCAGGCGGGAACTGGACCTTTAATGATTTGGAGGTGCCAACGAGTGTGGTCTTTTGGGTACTTGCCAATAAAGAATTGGACTTTTGGATTGCCAAGCTAAATTGGACTTTGGGTTTTGAAAATGCCAACAGGGTGGACTTTTGGGTTGCCAAGCTAAGTTGGACTTTGGGTATGTGCCAAATGAAATTGGACTTTAGGTTGCCAAGCTAAGTTAGACTTTGGATTGCCAAGCTAAGTTGGACTTTGGTGTCAAGTCTAGTGTTATAAGGCTTTGAGACGTCAAACCTTGTTAGAAGGTTAGGCTTGAGGTATGATGCACATGTCTATGCAATGAGCGAAGCGACATGACTAATGCATATGAGTGATTTATGCATGAAAGTTTCCAAAGATGCCCCAGTAGAGGATAATGGATGGATAGGTTCCTATGCAGCAAGGTCTCTTGTCAAAAAGAAGGCAAAAGATTATTTTTGCGGGGTGATAGCATGATTCCCCGACACTCATCTTGAACTCAAAGGTCACTTGACGGTGCTCGCTTGAGCACATTGACAGCAACGGAGAGATTTGCCCCTGTGTGGCTCATCTTGCCCCAGTCTGGGTCTATAAAGAATTTCTCCTTGACAGGAAATTGGAAATAACTGCACCATGAGATGATCTCGAGATGGCTTACCCCAGAATTCCAAATCATGAAATGATTTGTCCTTGCAAGGAAGTTGGAAGCAGTTGTGCCATGAGAATTCCAAGTCGTGAAAGGATTCTTCCTTCATTGAATGACTCTTGAAGTATTTGGCTTCAAAGTACCCTTGAGGTAGCTTGCCCCAGAATGAGCGTTGAAGCGACTTAACTTGTGTTGATTGAACATTGGAGGGGTTTTCCTTTAATCAAAAGAACCTCTGGGTGGCCTGCCCCTGGTTGGTAGAGTCTTGGGATGATTCACCATGTTCAACCTAATTCCTGAATGATTTGCCCCATAATCAACTAATGCTTCGGGGACTTGCTTTAAACTGACTGATTCCATAATCATTGGATGTCAATGCCCCTGTTCCATAGGGTTATGAGGTGTTGTTAGTTCAAATCAACTTTGTTGAATGATCTAGCTCTCTTTGATTGATCCTCGTTGGAATTTCCTTGATGCCAAGTACTGACTTGCAGTTAAAACTGTTCGTTTACAAATGGTAATTTTAATGCGATGCTCATGCAAGCTTTGAAAAAAAAATCAATCATTATTGGAATGATGTGATAGTGTGTGACGGATGGACCATTAGTCCAAACGTGGTGTTGATTTAGCTGGTGTGAAAGATATAGCAAGAATATGTCACCAATTAAGAAGATTAGCAAATCTCTAGGAGTCAGTTTACGCAACCTTGCTATAGTATGCTTTCAGAATAAACCCCGCCTCAATTAGGTCTTTCGAGGGTTGTAACGTGGTCTGGTTCACAGTTTATGAAACAAAGGATATAAGGCTCAAAACTTGATTTGTACCCACCCCTTCTTCGTGATAATCTCCAGTCCTACGTTCAGTTGATTCTGCACATGTTTATCCTCCAAAAGGGTTGACGGTGTAAGAGTGATGATTCAAGGTTTGCTTGAAATGTCAGTCACCTTATTTTGTTTTGATGGATGTCAGTGAATCTTATTTTGTTTCGCCTGAGGATTTGAAGACCTCTTTTGCCTTTTTTATTTTTATTTTGATCCCTAACTTTTGCCTGGACTGATTTTGTTTATTTTCAAGTCCACTGGGATTTGCTCTCATTTTTGCCTAAGTCTCCTTTGAGGTGCTTGATTTAGCAGGCCTTTTTTAATTTTTTTTTGTTTTTGATTTTGTCGAAGGATTGTGACTGCCAAATCATGGGTAATTGATGAACAACCGTCATGTTTTTGGATTTTGCTTTTGTGAACTGAGTGTGTAATTAGGTTAACTGAACACTACCCTGCCCCAGGTTGAGTGTAAGGGTTTGAATGTCCAAAGGAAACTGCTACGTCTAGGCTCGAAGTGGTTTACTAGGGATTAACTCCTTGTCTCTCCAGTGTTTGGGGATTGAAGCAATGCCTGTACATCCTTGGCAGGATTCTATCCGAAAGCATACCATCAGCAATTATGGGTATCTCGTTTTCATCATCCTCCCTCAAATCTTTGCTAAACGACAATTTGGTGAAGAAAGTGGACGAGAGGTATATGGATGAATTTTGTTGTTTTTGTTTTTTTGTATTTTTATTTTTTTTATATATAAGTAAAGAAAAATGAGCGAATGCGACATGATTAATTCAGAAAACACATGATCACATCATTAATATTACCATTCAAAATAAACAATGTTCGAAACAAATAGCATTTAATCATAAAGAAATTACAAATGCGAATGATAAAAAATTCCAAGGATTGTCAGCTCTAAGGACGTCTTCCTATCTGAACCACTGGCTTGAGAAGATGCCTCTTGGAATCCTCAAACTTATTTGGGCGAGATGCTGATACGCACAACCAAATTCCCTTCTTGAAAGGATATGCACTTCTTGTCAATCAAGTGTTGTACCTTGGCTTGGAAAGCTTCGTAATCTTCAGTTGAATGCCCCATTGATCCATCATGATAACCACAATGCGCATTAGGATCGTACCCAGGAGGATATGGTTCTGGCACCGGCTTGAGAGACTTGGGCTCCACTAATGAATTTCGAATCAGATATGGCAGAAGCTGAGTGTAGGACATAGGAATTGGATCAAAATGAGAATTCCTTCTTTCTAAATTGTTGCGAGGCATATGCTCATTTTGGCGTTGATTTTGATGTCCTCGGTCATGGGCTCGTTGATTTGCATGAGGAACAACCCAAGGTTTCTGGTATGACGTCTTAGGCACTGTTGGTTGCCCCTTTGGGACCCAGAGGTTGATGTCATCATCATTATTAGAATCAACGGGATACTCTCCAAAGTCTTTTTCCAAAGCCTCTGCACAAAATATAGCCCTTTTGGACTTCTCCTCCAGCTCTTCTCTTGCGGTGGTGACATCCCAGACCATATTTTCAACCTTGCTATCAGAGAATAAAGATGTCTCATCTTGCATAAGCTTGACCTATTCCTTGTGGTACAAGATTCTGAGTGGTCCATGAAACTCTTGTATTTTCTTTTTACCAGATCCTTGGATTAAACCGTTCATGCTAAGGTCTTCTTTTCTTGTCGATTTTTGCAACTTGTTTCGAAAGCTTTCACATTCTTTGACAGCATGCCCTATGGTTCCAGTGTGGTACTCACACTCTCCCCCTGGGTTGTCTTCCTCAAAGACTAGTCGTTTCTTGTTAATAAGCTCTTGAACTTTATTCTTGAATGACCAACAGTCTTCAATAAAGTGCCCCCTCGCCCATTTATGGTATTCACACTGTGCATTATGATTATATCCAGGTGGAGGAGGGTTACGAGCCGGTCCAAGGGAGGTGAGTGCCACCATTGAACTCTGAATCAGGTATGATAGCAGTTGTCGACATGGTACAGGAATAGGGTCAAGAATAGGGCGCAACTTAGACTTCTTATGGCCTCTCTGATTTAGATTCTCATGTCCTTGGGACAGAATGGGTGCTGACCACTGATTCTGAGGCTGTGGAAGGATTGGTCGGGGACAAAACCCAGGAGGAACAACACACAATGGATTATTCACTACAGCTTGTGGAGTAGAAGGAACTGTGGGGGTAACACTCCTAAATATTATGCCTTCTTGAAGCTTTTTCTTTCTTCTCCCCATAGTTGTTAAAGCTTCTGGCATCTGCTCCATCTTTCCTTTCATGTTGTTCATGCCTTTTCTCCACTCAACTTGATTCTGCCTTAAGCGCTCCATGGTTCTCCCAGAGAAATCTCAAGTCCAATATGAGTGTCGGGAAATTAACTGCGGATTATGGACAAAGGATGGATGAGTTTTGGTTGGAAGGGTATGCCATGCAAATGAGATGCAAATGCAATGATATGCAAACAAATGCAATGCAGACAGATCCAGGATCTAGGATACCACAAGTAACTTCCCAACCCTCATAACAGGTAGGCTTTATAAGGATAGTTCTAAATTCTTTACCCAGAAACCCACTCACAGGATAGCTCTTATGTTAATGGATATGGTTCCCAGGGTCTCGGACACTAATCGCATCAACATCACGCAACAGGCTAGCTGCATTGCAACGGGGATACAAAAAGGTATATCCCGAGTGTAGTCTTCATGCTAGGCCCACGAGAAGCGAGTCCTCAGAGACTAACACTAACGACCACCAAGATGGAAACTGGTGCTAAGAATGGTTCCCAGAGTCATGGACCCTTCATGAATCAAGTCGTGCGACAGGCTAGCTGCGTTACAACAAAATCTACGAAAAAGTCTACTCTAGGGGAAGCTTTCATGCTAGGCACATAAGGAGCGAGTCCTTGGGGACTAACATTAATTACTTCCAAAATCTAAACTATGTGTTCCCTCTTCTTTTTCCAAAGCTCGGGTGTAGAGCTTTACTTGTGATGTTATCCAAGGCTCCAACAGGCAAGTATGATAAACAACATATAATAAAGAGAAAGCAACACAAATAAAGAAGTAATAAAAAAAACAAACAAGAAATCAAACAAGCGAATCTAACATTCTCGAATCGAGTCAAGTTAGGCTTGACTCTCTCTAGCATAGGGCAATGCATATCCCCAGCAGAGTCGCCATCTGTCGTACCTCGAAAAATACGATCCTCACGATGGACGCGGAAAAAACTGTTCGAAACAGAGTCGCCACCGAACTTTATTTATTCCAAGGAAGGAATAGGAAAATATTGATAAAACCTTTAAAGGGATAAGAAAATGGTCATCGCAACCAAATTCGGGTTTGGGAGTCGGTTACGCAAAGGGAAGGTGTTAGCACCCTCTACGTCCGTTGTACTCAACGGGAACCTCTTGATTCAATTCGAGAGAAATGTTAGCATGGTTTGTTTGTTTTCTTCTTAAGTAACATTGTTTTCTAAGGGGGAAAATGGGTGGTTTTTTATTAGGGTGCTCGGCAAGGATCGGAATCCTTGGGCCTACGTATTCCCCCGTGTAATGGGAAAGTCAGAGCATTCGTAGTTCGTGGGACTACGGTTGGTTTGTGTTTTTTAAGCGAACGAGTGTTTAATTCGCACTCTAACTGCTAAACGTTGGCTTGTCGGCTCGTCATGGGAGGCTGAAGCACTAGTTCATATGCACGGAAGAATGGATTAAACAATGTTCTTTTTGTGAAAGTTGTTTGAGTATGAATTAAATGTATTAGAGATTTGATTGAGAAAAATGTTTGATTTGGACGTGTTTTAGGCGAACGAGAGTTTAGGTCGTATTCTAACTGCTAAACGTTGGCTTGTCGGCTCGTCATGGGAGGCTGAAGCACGAGTTTATATGCGCGAAAGAATGACTTAAACAATGTTCTTTGAGTTGTGGATTAAATGTATTAGGGTTTCGGTTGCGCGGGAAGTGTTTGGTTTGTTAAGTATTTTGAGGGAGAATGACGACTATTCGATAAACGAGACGTCGACCTCGCAACCAATTAATCGGGGTATTACTGAGATGCTAGATTTCAACGACACCTTTTTCATTCTATTGATTACGAAATCGTATTTGTTGGACAATTGTCTTACTTGTCCATATAATTAGAACGAGTGTTTTGAGAAAGAAAGTTCGGGATGAACACAACCCAAAGCATGCGCCTCAAGAGCCTTCATTCAAGGGCCCAAGAAGTGCTAGACTTCAAGAATCCACTACTTTCGTAGTTTGATTAAGAAAAAGATTTGAATTTGATGTATCTTAAAAGCATTAATTGAATTAGGGTTTGAGTAAGCTAATGATTAAGTGTTTTAATTGGTTGAGTTTTTTAAGTTTTGAGATGGAAGATCGAAACGATCACAACCCAAGGCGTGCACCCCAAGAGCGGTCGTTCAAGGACCCAAGGAGTGCTAGACTCCAAAAGCCCACTTTTTCTATAGTTAATTAGGAAAATGTTTAAGAAGATTGATCTATATAAGAAAATAATTTAGGTATATCAAAGTTGATTAAGATTTTAAGTTAAAATAAATTTTGTAAAAAGATTAGGTAATTGTTTTAAAATTTGAATTAAGATTTATAAGTCAAAAATGTTTTACTAAAGTTGGATGTTTTAGTTAGATTAAAATATTTTTAAGTATTTTAAAAAAATGGAAGGCGGAACGATCACAACTCAAGGCGTGCGCCCTAAGAGTGATCGTTCAAGGACCCAAGGAGTGCTAGACTCCAAAAGCCCACCTTTCCATTATTGAGTTAAGAAAATGTGTTAGAAATATTAATTAGAATGCATTGTGGTTTTTTAATTTAATTAAGGAAGTATTTTATAATAATTTTGGATATAGAGAAATTGGATTAATTAAAATATTAAGTAATAATAACATAAAATTAGAAATTAAATTAGTAAATAGACTTTTATTGTTTTCTGAAAAAAAAGAAAAAAAATAGTTAAGAGTTCTTTTTTATTTTCTCTTATTAAAAAAGTGTTATAAGAAAAAGATTAAAACTAAAAAACAAAATGGGCCAGACGCATTAATATTGGGGGGTGCAATCAGGAATTTTCCCCAAGCTCATTCAATGAAAGCCCACACGGAGGAGGTCTATCATAGACCCTGGTCAACTTGTTTGACCGCCCTAACGAATCTGGGATGTCTGATAGTGAATATAAAAAATGGTGGGGGGAGTACGGTGTACGCGCGTGTAATAAAAAATGGGGACCGGTGACACATGTCACCGGTGGATACGACCCCTCCACCATCTCCTTCTCATTCACGTAATAAACAAAGATATCAGAAAGAGTGAAAACATATCATCACTCCGTTTCTCTCTCCTTTCTCACGTCTCTCTCTCTCTTTCTCACATCTCTCTCTCTCTCTCTCACATCTCGCTGGAACCCTAAAGTGGCCGGAGGAGCGGCGGCGCGTGGCGGCCGCCACTGTCTTCTCCGGCGAAACCCACACTAATCCTCAAATAGTCAACACAAACCCAACCTATTTTTCTACCCTTTCTTCAAATCTAAAACCAGTTTCCCCAAAATACCAAGAAATTTCTCAAATCGAGCCCGCCCCCAAATGAAAACCTAGTTCTAAACCAAACCACAACGAAGAAATTCACGCAATGAAAAGCAAGCTACTCTACTCAGAAATCAATGAATAACACAAGAGCAAGAAAATGGAGTTCAGATTGAAGATAAATAGGGCTTCTCGAACGGTACCTCTTGAAGATCTCCTCAGTATGAATTTCCAACCGCGCTCAGGTATTTGGATCCCTCTTCCTTCTACTCAGTTCTCTTCTTCTCTTTTGATGTTTGCGATTGTTGTTGAAATGATGTTGAGCTCACCTCTATCAAAGTTTCGGTGTGAAACTCTGATATGGTTTTTTGTATGAAACGAGCTTTTGTGAGGGGTGAGGATTTTCTTGCTGTGAGTATTCTTGTACAGTAACGTTTTTCTTTTTTCTGTTGTTCTTTCGGTCTCCTTTTTGAACTGATGAATACCTCCATTTATAGTGACAAATTAGGGTTTGAAATTTGAAACTGAGTTGAAGAATCTTTCGATTTGGTATGTCTGTAATAATTTTATTGATGCAAAAAAATGTTTGTTTATTTTGATGAATTTGTCTCAGATGTTGCAGGCTGTTTTGGCATATTGCTTTGTCTTGTCATTGTGGTATTGAGTGGTTGCTTTCACATATTGCAAGTCTCTTGCAGGTCTGTGTTGTTTGTTGCAGACTGTGTGCAGGGCAGGTTTGTAGCAGAGCTTTGGAGCGTCGCGTATGGCTTTGTGCAGCGTTTTGTTGCTGTTGACAATAGGGTGTATAACAGGTTTGACGTACGGTTTCTGGGAGGTCGCAGGCAGCAAGTTTGTTTGGTAGCTTTGTGAGTTATGGTTTATGTGGGCCATGCTTGAGGTTGTGAGGCAATTGTATCAGGTCTTGGTACCCGATTTCTTTTGTCTGGTGTGGAGAGTGGTCTGTACAAGTTGTATTTGTAGCTGATAAAGGTGTAAATGTTATCACATAAAGTATCAAGACACATATGGTTACAGTATATGGCGTGGAGGTGGTTGTATGGAAATCTTATTTTCATGGCTGCTTGTAATGTAGTAACCATTTATGTGAATAAACTTTTATTATATCGTAATGACATTTGATGATGCCTCGTGAAGCAGATTTTGTTATTCTGTAATCTTGACCAAATTGTACATGGGCTTTTTGTAAATAAAAAAGAGACAATGGACTTAAATCTTTGAAAATTGGTCATGAGATGGAATAGAAACTTGTGACTTGCAACTGAATGCTTGAATGATATTGAATGGAATTTGAAGTGGACTTGAAAAATGGCATATGGATTCAAAAAGAATGGATTTATTGGATGATTAAAAATAGGAAAAGCAATTGGATAATTAGAATGGGTAATTGAATGGATATTGTTAGAAATGGATTTGAAAATGGATATGAGTGGATAATTAAAAAGAAATGGAAATGGAAACTGGAAAATTGGATAAATGAAATGGATAATGGTTTGAAACAAAATGGATATTGAGACAAACTTAAATATGAAAATTGGAAGAATGAGTTTAAGAAATATGGATGTGACAAGATGAAAGTTATACACAGGTAGAACAAATTTGGGGTATGACAATACCAATCGGGATTGATTCCTTACAAAGACTATGCAAGAAGGTTGCTACCCTTCTTCAACAGAGTTGACTTTCATCACATCCCTCGTGGTGAGAATCACATGGCTGATGCTTTAGCCACTCTTTCTTCCATGATTAGCGTAGGTCGATGGAATGACCTACCTAAGATTGACGTTATGCGCCTTGAACGGCCCGCCTACATCTTCGTGATTGAAGTAGTCATAGACGACAAACCTTGGTATCACGATATCAAATGCTTCCTTCAGAAACAAGAGTACCCACCAGGGGCACTCAGAAAGGACAGGAAAACCCTCAGAAGGCTAGCTGGAAGCTTCTTCTTGAGCGGTGACACTCTTTATAAGAGGAATTTTGACATGGTCTTGCTCCGATGCGTCGACAGACCAGAAACAGACATGCTTATGAAAGAAATTCATGAAGGATCCTTTAGCACTCATGCCAACGGATATACAATGGCGAGAAAAATTCTCAGAGCCGGGTACTATTGGCTGACAATGGAATCCGACTGCTACAAGTACATGAGGAGGTGTCACAAGTGTCAGATATACTCCGACAAAATTCATGTACCACCATCGCATCTCAAAGTTCTTTATTCCTCATGGCCTTTTTCCATATGGGGAATCGACATGATTGGCTTGATTGAACCTAAGGCTTCAAACGGACATCGGTTCATTCTGGTAGCCATTGACTACTTCACCAAGTGGGTCGAAGCAGCGTCGTACGCTAATGTAACCCGACAAGTGGTGGTCTGATTTATCAAAAACAATATCATCTTCCGTTATGGTGTTCCAAGCCAGATCATTACGGATAATGGATCTAACTTGAACAATAGGATGGTGAAGGAGTTGTGCGCAGAGTTCAAGATTGAACACCATAACTCATCTCCCTACCGACCCAAGATGAACGGAGCGGTAGAAGCGACTAACAAGAACATCAAGAGGATTGTTCAAAAGATGGTTATAACCTACAAAGATTGGCACGAGATGCTGCCCTTTGCTCTTCACGGTTATCGTACATCTGTCCGCACGTCAACAGGGGCAACCCCTTTCTCTCTAGTGTATGGCATGGAGGCAGTGCTCCCCATAGAAGTAGAGATCCCATCAATCAAGGTATTGATGGAAGCTAAGCTCACAGAAGCTGAATGGTGTCAAAGTCGACACGACGAATTGAATCTGATCGAAGAAAAGCGAATAACGGCACTATGCCACAGTCAGTTGTATCAACAAAGAATAAAGAGGGCGTTTGACAAAAAGGTCAGACCTTGCATCTTCAGAAAAGGAGACCTTGTGCTCAAGAAGATACAATCATTTCTCACTGATTCGCGAGGCAAGTGGACTCCGAATTATGATGGCCCCTATGTGGTCGCGAAAGCTTTCTCAGGCGGCGCCTTGAGACTTGCAACCATGGACGGAGAGGAATTTGCCTACCCCACGAATGTTGATGTAGTCAAGAAATATTTCGCCTAAACTAAAAAAAAAAAAAAACGTCTCGGTGGATTGAAAACCCGAAAGGGCGGTCCAGGCAAAAGTTAGAGACATGAAAAAAAATCATCCCGGTGGATTGGAAACATCATAGTATAATCCAGGCAAAAATTAGGGATAATGGAAAGTAACTATGTTCAACAGAGGCAAGTCCCTCAGCAGCAGTTACATCATCCATCGGAGGAAATCTCCAGTCAAAGGTCATCTTCGACAGAAGCTCAGGATGCCCCGAATTCAAAGTTGGTAGAAGGATAGTGGTCGTTATGTTTCAACGTAGCCCTTTTCCCTGTAAATTACCACTTTCTAACTTTGTAAATACTCTTTGGAATCACGCGTTTGGCTGATCTCCATCTTATCAATAAAATTTGAGCCCTTGTGCTTTTGTTTATAATTCTGACTTGTTTTAGCTTTACAGAACGACGTTGTTTAACTTAATTAACGATTCTTGAAATAAAACAAAATGAATTTACTTGTTAAAACTTTTTCTGCTTTTAAATTAAAGATGGCATTTCTTTTGACTATTGAACATCAGAAGAACATCGATCGCTTCTCCGGAAGTAGGCGAACTTCAAAGTACAGAATCAAAGTACTCCTTCTAAGCCAGTGCGCCTGAATGAAGGATCAACTGTATCGGATATGGTTTTTCCATCTGATACCCTCGGCCGAGTTCTCATCTCCTAAGTCCGATCAACATAGCTCCTGACAGGGTCTATCTCTCCTAAGCAAGGTGGAATTGCTATTTTGAACCAGCGGTACTTTTTCGTCCCCAGCAGTGGCCGAGTATCCAGTCGTGTTCATCCATTAGTATGTGTGTCGCGTCTGTTTTGTCAGCATAAACATACATACATCATGCATTTTTTATTTGCATCACTATCACTTGAGTCGGTCTTATCCTGCCGTGATAACCGTCCTCTCAATCGAGTTCGTCAGTTCTTGCCTCGTCAGGAAGTGTTGTGTCCGATCGAACTCGTTTCCAGTGTATCTTTAGATCAGAGTCGGCACCCGACCACTTTGATAACTTGAACCTCTGAGAAGCCAGAGAACCTTCAACAGATGTCACTCTTCGCCATTGAAGATGATATCCTCGCTTTCCCGGATTAAGGAAAATCCCCAGAGAAAGCCTCTTAATCAAAGATTCGGCAGTAAATCAGTATTTCTCCGAAAAAATCGCTGATGAAAAGGTCATCGGCACCTCAAAATTGGATCGCATCATATGGCATTTCTCCGGGAAGATCCCGAGAAAAGTATGATGTAATATCCCCAAGCGGAAGCGGTCTCTCAAGAGACTCGATTTCCCCAGTAGAATCGACAAATGGCGTCTCCAACAGAGAAGTTTGGGCACCTCTACAACTCAGACAGATGGGTTCCCCAGCAAGTCTGACATCAAAACTTTTTCCATCAAATGGCATCTCCCCAGGAAAATTCGGCGAGAAGTTTGAGGGAAAACCGCTACTAATAGCGTCCCTTGTCAATAAAGTTTATTGACAAAAGAAACTGAGACCAGTTCCTTAGTAGGAAACCAGGATCGAGGGGAAGTTTACTTCAGAAACTAAGACCAGTTCCTTGGTAGGAAACCAGGATCGAGGGGAAGTTTGAATCAGAAACTAAGACCAGTTCCTTGGTAGAAAACCAGGATCGAGGGGAAGTTTGAATCAGAAACTAAGACCAGTTCCTTGGTAGGAAACCAGGATCGAGGAAAGTTTGAATCAGAAACTAAGACCAGTTCCTTGGTAGGAAACTAGGATCGAGGGGAAGTTTAAATCAGAAACTAAGACCAGTTCCTTGGTAGGAAACCAGGATCGAGGGGAAGTTTACATCAGAAACTAAGACCAGTTCCTTATTAGGAAACCAAGATCGAGGGGGAAGTTTACCTTTTCTAAGCATCATTGCTTAGCGAAAGAAGATGAATGCGCAAGCTGCCATTCATAGCCATCAAAATTTCAGATATTCCGATATTTAATCCTCTTGCACCCCGAATGCCCGAATACTTTCGTCATTCACACCTTCGGGTCCAAGAAGATTAAATAGCGGCATCTGTCATACCCCAAATTTTGACCACTAAAGTTTCCCATCATTGTGAAAATCATCATCACAATATGGATGAATCATCATGCCTCATCAAATTCCCCAAGGGTTGTTGAGCATTCACTACAATCAGAATTAGGGTTTCAAGCCCTCTCAGAGCTCTTAGACAAAGGATCAATCAAGAAATGGCTTGATCTTCAACTTGTCTAACCTCTCCAACATCCACAATGGATCAAAAGGACTCCCACTTCAAGGATTAAGCACAAAGCTGCTCCCTTCTAGGTGGATCAAGCCTCAAGATCGCCAGTATCACCAAATTAGGGTTTTGGTCGACCAGGGCCTCCAGATGGAAATTTTCATTTGGGCACAAGCCAATGATCCAAAACATAACCGAATTTACTCCATGGAACCTCATGACCCCAATCATCAAGTCAATTTTGCCTCAGGGGATGCATACATCAAAAATCAGGAATTAGGGTTTCTTGACCTAATTCACCCCTAAGTTGACTTTTGGGACAAACCATGAACCAAGACCTCAAGACATGATTTAGGGGTCTCTAATGAACCATATTGATCCATTTGGAACAATGGGTTAATCCAAGAAGCTTGAGCAACAAGTCTCAATTTCATCTGCACCACAGTTAGGGTTTTGCGAGAAAAGTCAACTGTAACTTTGACTTTTGACCTGGACATGCTCCCAAACCCTAAGTCATGAATAAATATACCCTATGACAACCATGGAACATGTCCATAAAGTTTTATTTAGGTCAAGGACATGATTTCCTGAAGAATTGCACAGTTTGGAATTCATCTGATAAAAAGTCAACTGTGCACAAAAGTCAACTTTAACTTTTTGAGATTTTTCACCAAAATGGTTTTTTAACCCTAAATTGATGTTAATGTATGATTTGAATCATCATTCATCAAGAAAAATCAAGAAAAGTTGGATAACTTGTAAAAGGGGTAACCGTAATAACTTAGAAAAATTTCTAAGTTAAAATTAAAGTGGCAAGTGTACCAACTTTGGAGGACCATAACTCCTAAACCACAAGGCCATTTTTTCTCATCCAAAGATGGATTTGTAGCCCTCATTACCCTCTACAAAAACTTCAACTACAAGTTATTCCAATTCATTATGGATTTTGAGTTATGGAGTGATCAAAGTGGCTGAAAAGTGAAAATGTCACTTTTTCCAACACTTAGTGAAATTTTCACTAAGTCAGAATCTGCCTTCACTTTTTGCCAAATGTAGGGAGATTTTTCACTTGGAATCAGAAGATATCAAAACCAAACTTGTTCAAACAGTAGTTATATCATGTAAGGGCTTTCCAAAATGGTCAAGAAGATTGCCAAATTCAACTTACACCATGAGATATGACATTGTCAAGTTGCCTTGCTGAAATCTGTCAAAGGCAAGGCAAAATTTGCAACTTTGATCGATTTGCCAAAATCAGCCAAATTCAAATGCTCCTATCCACTTGGACACCTCTGAGGATTGAATCTAAAGGGGACAAACACTGAGCCAAGCCTCCAAAGTCCATGGAACAAGAAATAGCATGTTGAACCTAGAGTTGCCAAAATAGGGACAAGACTCCAAATTTGGAATGAAGCATTCAATGGAACCATCAAGGTGGCATGGACTGAGCCATTCTCATCTGAAATCAGTCAAGACTTATCCAAGACCAAGGGGACCATAGCTCTGTGCCCTAACCTCTAGTCAATGGCTAGAGGAAACTTGCATTTCCATTGGCCAACATTGAGGGAACACCTGCTGCAGTTGCCATTCACTGTGGATCCAAAAACAAACTTGCTCTACTATAAATAGAGCTCAATTGTGTTCAGTTTAAGTACACCAAATCCATCTAACAGATGCTTTCCTCAAAATCTCTTTCTCTTGGCAAAAATGCCTTTCTTAGCAAGGTAGCTATCGGGTTTTGAGTTTGGGAGCTTTTCCAATCAAACCAATCACTCACACACCTCACATACACCATATAGAAGTGATCCAAACACTCAAACAACATCTGGAACACAGATTTCACAAAATCACCAGCTGGTTGCTCAAACTTTCAATCAAGGTGCAGCTGAGATGCCATGAAGTGATCCAGCCAATTTCAATCAAGTCCAAGCATTCAAACACACTCCATAGGGTGTAGGGAAGCTGTTCAGATCATCACAACTCATCTGTAACACCTCCAGCTCAGAAATCAATTTGTTCTTGCTGTCACGGCCTAGAGGTAAGCCTAAGCTTGGTCATCTCTCAATCTATGCATATTTCCTCGCACAATAATTTGGCCATATGTTCATAATCATGCATGGAATGTTTTCCCTCAAATAATTGCATTGTTTGAATCGTGTATAAAAAATCCTAGCCTTCATGCAGAAATTAGGGTTCTTGAGGATTTTTCATTATTTCTTGTTGTATGTTTAATTTAAATGAAATTAATGGACATAGACATGATCGTGAGGTTGAGACGAGCATAATGATATGTGGATTGCATGTTATAATCAAGTATTCAGTGAGATTGGATAGAAAATGAAAATCTGGGCAAACCCAGAACACGCGCGTGTTCTTGGGTGTTCTTGGCGCCTTTTTTCAAATATTTGAATATTTGAATTTTGTGATTTTGTTTAATTGATTCAAAAATTAATTTCTCTCTGAGATTTAATGATTTTGAGTTGATTCTTTTTTTGATAATTCACAAAAATGTTAAAATATTTTATTTTATCAAAAAATCCCAAAAATATTATTTATTTCACATAATTGATATTTTTGCAAAGAATTAATATTTTAATTGTTTTTGACATTTTAAATATTTTTTCCACGTTGATTTTACAACTTTTAATGCTTTCTAATTATTTTGTAGGTCAATACTTAATTTTTGAAGCATTAATCCAAGATCACAATTTGTTTTCCATGTGTTAAACAATTTTGATCATTTTAATTGAATTTTTATTCAATTAAAACACATTTTTGGAAATAAATTAGGGTTTTGGATTAATTCAACCCTCATAAATCATTTTCAAAACACTTTTGGGCCTCTAATAGAGTGTAAGACCCAATCCTCTTTTGACCAAATCATTTTTGGGCTTCACTTATTGTATAAGTCCCGATACCGTCAAAAAAACAAACGGCGCGATCGTCGCCTTTTCAAAAATCATCTGGGCCTACCCTCGAGTAGTAAGACCCATTTCTTTTTTCTTTAAACTCTTTGGGCCTCTAATAGAGTGTAAGACCCAACCCTTTGTAAATACAACCCATTTTGGGCCTCACTTATTGTATAAGTCCCGTTGTATTTCAAAAAGTTCGACGCGATCATCATCCGTTGAAAAACCATTTGGGCCTCTCCTCGAGCTATAAGACCCATTCAAATTCTTTTGGGCCTCTATTAGAGTGTAAGACCCAACCCCCTTTTAACCAAAACCTTTTGGGCCTCACTTATTGTATAAGTCCCTTTGCGTTAAAAGAAAACCTCGGCGCGATCGCCATTTTTGAACGAAAACTCAACTGGGCCTACCCTCGTGTTATAAGCCCCACTCTTTTTCTTTAAGCTTTTTGGGCCTCTTGAGAGAGTGTAAGACCTATCCCTTTGTACAGAAAACAATTTTTGGGCCACAGTCACTTGTATAAGACCCTCTGTACAATTTCAACAGTGCAATCACTGGTAAAACCATCTGGGCCTCTCCTTGAGCTGTAAGCCCCAAATATTTCTTTTTCAAAGCACTTTTCTCCTTTGATTTTGAATATACTGTTGTTTTCAATCTTTCTTTGTTGAACAACTAACCAAACAGCATGGAAGCTCTACAACCGAGTAAGTGGTTATCGCTTTCATTTACTGCTTTCATATCATATAACTGTATTGTGGGGTTGTTTCACTGTAAGTCTCCTTTCACAAACTCATATATATAACTGTATTGTGGGGCTGATCACTGTAAGTCTCCTTTCATAAACTCATATCTACTGTGTAATAATAGTATAGATATTCAGAGTTTCCCCGGCAACTACGTCTAGAACTAGGTAAAGCCGTTTCGTTTATTCGTAGAAATAGACAGCTAGATCCCAAATAGGAGCACCAGATACAGTCTTCTCTTCGGCTGTCCTCATTAGGAATTGTCAAGAAACTCTACTCCCAAAGATGAATAGATTCTCCGTGAATAGCATCTTTGAGTTTCTTCCAAATTCTCGAACTTTCCTGACTTGATCTATTCCTTGTGAATAGCTTGCCTTGAATTTCTCGGGGTTTGGGGACCCACGGGCTTCTTAAAAGCATTGGCCTCCTCTTGGGCATCGTACAAGGACCCACAGGCTTCCTAAAAGCAACCCCGCCTCCTCTTGGGCTTAGTACAAGGACCCCTCGGCTTCTTAGAAGTATTCACAGCCTTCTCTTAGGTTTCGTATAATGATCTCTTCCTCCGGGAATGATAGCTTCCTCTTGGGCTTAGTACAAGGACCAATCGGCTTCTTAAAAGATTCCAGCCTCCTCTTGGGCTTCGTACAAATTGTCCCGACGACCTCCTAGAGGTATAGGAACAGAACTTAGTTATCTCTATAGAGCAGTCCTTTCCAGAGTCTACTAATGTTTCTCAAAGCATAGTACAAAAGATGAAACTCTAGACTTGGACAGTCTCTCCTTCCTTGAGTCTCAAAGACATTCTCAAGTGACCCCTTCGTTAAATAGGAAGAAAACCCGTAGACTCGGACAGTCTCAATACCCTTTGGATTTCCCCATTTCCTTAAAGAACAGGGAACAATCCCGATCCTCAGACCAAATCCTTGAGTACAGTGTTGCTCATATAAGAACTGATTTTCTCTGTTAAAATCAGTATACTGGATCTGTCACTCAACTAAACAGTCACCAGCAGATAGCCTCCTCTTAGGCTTTGTATAACGATATCCCTAAAAGAGTCGGTCTCTTTTTCGCCTCCTCTTAGGCTTCGTATAATGATCCTTCTTTTCCTCAGCATAAGCTGGCCTCCTCTTGGGCTTTGTATAAATGATTCTCCCCAGCGGAGCAAACTTTTCGCCTCCATCTCGGGCTTTGTACGAGATACAAAAACACTCTCTTATTGAGTATAAACGATTCCCCTGCAGAATCAGAACTTTTAGCCTCTCTCAGGCTTTGTATGAGACACATAAAAGACTCCCTCGTTGAGTAAATCATCCTTTCGCCTCTATCTCGGGCTTCGTACGAGATACAAATTCCCCTAAGCAAGAGTCAAACTCTTTTTCAGCCTCCATCTCGGGCTTCATACAAGCTATAAAAGATTCTCCAACTGAGTAAACTCTTTTTTAGCCTCCTCTTAGGCTTTGTATAACGAAATCCCCCACTGGGTCGAACCCTTTTAGCCTCTCTCTCGGGCTTTGTACGAGACACATATTAGCCTCCTCTTAGGCTTTGTATAATGATCTTCCCTAGCGGAAATTAGCATCCTCTTAGGCTTTGTATAAGAAAACCACTGGTTGATCCAATCAACTTTTTAGCATCAAACATGTGCCTCGTTCACAGTAAACAAACATCAACAACTCCTTCCCTTTCATCTAATCGCTGTAAGCGGCAAGCCTCTGGATCATCTATATCCACGCCACTGTCCTTCTTTTAGCATGAGGAATTCCTAAGGAAAGATAACATTGCTCTACACTGAGTTAAAGTCTTCTCCTCCAGGTTAAAAACCCCTTCTTCAGAAATTATGACATTGCTAGGATCCGCGTATCCCGTTTAAAGTAATTCTCCTTTACCCCTCTTTAGAGATGACAAATTCTCTCTAAAGTTGAGACTTTTCAACTTCACGTCTTGGGCTTTGAACAAGACATAAATAGACTTTTCAGCTTCACATCTTGGGCTTTGAACAAGATACAAACTACCCTTTCGCTTCACGTCTTGGGCTTTGAACAAGACACCAAAACCCCATTTCCTCCCATAGACTAGGAGGAACTACGAACGCTCTGATTTCCCTGTTTCGGTAAACGGGAATACGTAGGCATAAGATCGAAAGAAAAGATCTTAGCGAGCACACTAAACAAAAACCCTAAATCCCATACTTTCATATATCTGTCCTAACACATCAAAACATCTCATCGAACAAAATAACCTAGGAGAATCCCCGAATCTTTGGAGCATCTATAACCGAACAGACCGCTGTTCAAACTCAGTATGCAAGCAGGGTTAGTTGGAGACATCTATTTCCCTTCCTTCATCAGCTTACAATAGGATAAAAAATGAATCGAGCCGTAGTAAACCACCAAAGAGCGGTTGTGCCTCGCAAGCACGTCCAAAAATCGCTCGCTACACTATCTAGCGGATGTTTGCTCCTACAATTCGCTTTTGTGATCATGACAAAAAATGTATTCTCTTCATCAAACTCTTGTTTTGCAACCTTGGCTTCATCCCCTTGATATTCCTTCTTCTTCGCATTGCATTCTTTCGCATAATGATCAAACCATTGACACTTATAGCACTGCTTGTTGCTCTTGTCAAATCTTTTTCTTTCACCTCTATAGTTGCTTTTACCATCATGTTTGTTGTAGCTGCTCTCACCCCTTTTACAAGTCAAATTCTTTGAATTTTAGGACTCTTTTCCACCAAAATTCTGAAAATTTCCCTTTGTTCTTCATGGGCCATTTTCGTTTCGATCTATTGTCCTTCTCATTCAACCGAGCTTGCAAAGCGATTTCCGCCTTTGCCTTATCATTATTCCTCTCCTCCATCCTTTGCCCATGAGCCTCAAGATAACTTTGCAGCTTCTCTTTGCTCATCGTCGCAAGGTTCTTTGACTCCTCAATCGCCATAACTATGTTGTCAAACCTTGGTGTTAAAGAACACGAGATTTTAGCAACAACATACTGCTCCGTAATGGTTTCTCCACATGCCTTCATTTGGTTCACCAACCGAGTGATTCTCATCACGAAATCGTTGATTGTCTCATTTTCTTCCATTTGAATCAATTCAAGCTGTCGTTTGTGAGTTTGTAACCTCATCACCTTCGCCTTGTCACCCCTTGCATAAACTTTCTCTAAGATCTCCCATGCTTGCTTCGACGAATCACAATCACCAACTTCCTCGAAATTGTCGCCTTCAACACATTGATGGATCAATAATAGCACTTTGAAATCTTTCTTCTTTTCTTCCTTGTGTGATGCTTGTTGCGGCTCTGGTGCATTAGCTTAGAGATAAGTAACACCATTCTTGATCACCTCAAGAACATCTTGGTAGCCAAACAACACCTTCATTTTCTTGCACCATTTGTCGTAATTCTTCACAACAATGATGGGTAAATTTGTAGAGATTCTTTCATTAGAGATATAATTCATGTTGTACACAAGGTGTTTGTGGATCTGAACCAGGCTCTTGATGCCAAATATTGGAACAACAAACCACAAGATTGGTGAAACTAAGTTGAGAAAATTTGGAAGTGAAGAGTGAAAGAGGAGAATTGAGAGAGAGAGAGAGAGGGAGAGAGAGAGAGAGAGAGAGAGAGAGAGAGGAGAGAGAGAGAGAGAGAGAGAGAGAGAGATAGAGAGAGAGAGAGAGAATGCAATATTTCATTAGCTTGTGTGAGGGTGCACCCAACACACTTATATAGAGGTTAAACAATGATTGAAATACATTTTGACCAAGTAAAATAACAAAAAAATAAAAATTCGGGCCTGTAACCCATTACGCCAAAGTGAGTAACCGGTTACACCTGAAGCTAATTAATTCTAGAATTAAATCAGTTCCAGTGGTAACCGGTTACACATTCGAAAATCAGAGTTTCCTGCTACTGATCTGCATATTTGTACTTGAATTACCACATCAAACTTCAACAATATATATATATATATATATATATATATATATATATATATATATATATATATATATATATATATTTATATTTATTTATTTATTTATATATATATATATATATATATATATATGAAGTTTGATGTGGTAATACAAATAAATTTTGATATTTTAGATTCATTGAATATGATGTTTGATGTATTTTGATTAAATATAAACAAAATATATTAATTATTTAATAAATTTAAATTACTAAAATTTATTTATAATAAAGAACGAAGGGAATAAAATTTATGTTAATTACCTTTTAAGATATATATTTTTGGGAAATGCTACTCATTCATCAATTTATCTTCAATCAATAAATGCAAGAGAAGACCAAGTAACTTAAAAAGTTATTTGTTTTAAAATGACGCGTTGAATACAAAAAATATTGAATGATGTATTTTGATTATCAGATTACTCAATTTTTTTGTCCATGAGTTGTTATATGTTACTAGTAAGAATTTAAAATTATTATTTTAATTCATAAAGTTTAACTTTTTATGGAAGATAGATGTAGATGATAATATATATTATTTGACTTTTAACTATTTATCTTTTTTCAAATAAAGTAAATAAATAAATACTTACATTTCAAAATATTTAAAAAATATTAATTTCTATAATAATTCAAACAGTTTTGATCTCCCTATTCTAATATTACAAAATATTTAACAATTCATTGTGCTATAAATTAAGATCGACATAAGCCTTGCATGTATCATGCATCTATGTATCATGCATTTAGCAATGGCATATCAAAACTCAATCACCTTAAAATTTTCTGTATTGCTAATCGTTGCAGTAGTAGTCGAGGCTACCGATTTCTCTTTGTTTCCTAAGACAACTGTTATAATCAGGAATAATATCGCTCAAAATCCAACCCCTTTAAATTTAAATCTCACCGTTCATTGTAAATCAAAAGACGATGATCTTGGATTTCACACAATCGCATTCGGAGAAACTTACTCGTTTCAATTTAGACCATTAATATTTCCAAGAATTGCTAAAACTTTATTCTTCTGTGGCTTTACATGGAATGGAAGTCCATATCGTAATTATCTTGACATTCTGTTGTGGTGTATAGGGTGGTGTTACCTCATGTACAACCCCTTCTTGATCACAAAACCTCTCAAAGTCATTTGAGACATATTTGCCTCCACCATCCGTTTTGAGCACTTTGAGCTTGTGACCACTTTGCCTCGCAACCATGGACTTGAACTTCTTGAACACATCAAATACCTCATCTTTTCTCTTAATAAGGTATGTTTATAACTTTCTACTATGATCATAAATAAAAGTGACAAAATACCTATTGCCACCAATGGAATCTACTTGCATAGGCCCACACACATTTGAATACACCACCTTAAGGTGATTATTGGTTCTTCGGTCTGCATCATTGCTGAATTTTCCTCTATGTTGCGTTGATTTCACATATTCTTCACAAATTTTAACTGGAATATTGATCTCTTTTGCAAGTCCTTGAGATCTCTAAAATTGAGATGCCTAAGACGGTAATGTCACACCCATTCTTCACGACATGTTGCAGTAGCAAGACATCTATGCTCCATAACCTTCAACTCAACCTTGAAGGTTCTATTGGCAGCCATAGGTGCTTTAAGGACCAAATCTCCATTTGAACCCATAACGTGCAACCCCTTGTTTTCCATATGAATCTTGTAATCCTTCTCAAGTAATTGGCCAATACTTAGAAGATTACATTTGATTCTCAGAATATAGAAGACATCTTTGATCGAGGAATGTCCATTATCCCTCCACATGATCAAAACATCACCGATCCCATCGGCCATTAGAGTGGTGTTATCCACAAACTTTACTTTGTTCTTCATGGCCGATTGATTTTGAAAAACCAATCCTTTCTTCCCGTCATATGAGTTGAACAACCCGAGTCCAAATACCACTCCTTACTGCATTAAACTCATTTCAAACTCATCACAGCGTATTCCTCTTCACGCAATTGGTCAATCATATCATTCAACCAGCCACAACCTAATTTTTCTGTATTCTTTGAGCTGCTGCAGGTACTGTCTAGCGGCTGTTTGCTGCTACAATTCGTTTCTGTGATCATGACCAAGAGTGTATTATCTTCATCAAACTCTTGTCTTGCAACCTTGGCTTCATCCCCTTGATATTCCTTCTTGTTCACATTGCATTCTTTCGCATAATGATCAAACCATTGATACTTGTAGCACTGCTCGTTGCTCTTGTCAAATCTCTTTCTTTCACCTATATAGTTGCTTTTACCATCATGTTTGTTGTAGCTGCTCTCACCCCTTTGACAAGTAGAATTGTTTGAATTTTAGGACTCTTTTCCACCAAAATTCTGAAAAATTCCCTTTGTTCTTCATAGGCCATTTTCCTTTCGATCTTTTGTCATTCTCATTAAACCGAGCTTGCAAAGCGATTTCCCCCTTTGCTTTATCGTTATTCCTCTCCTCCATCCTTTTCCCATGAGCCTCAAGATAACTTTGCAGCTTCTCTTTGCTCATTGTCGCAAGGTTCTTCGACTCCACAATCACCACAACTATGTTGTCGAACCTTGGTGTTAAAGAACACAAGATTTTAGCAACAACATACTGCTCCATAATGGTTTCTCAACATGCCTTCACTTGGTTCACCAACTGAGTGATTCTCATCACAAAATCGTTGATTGTCTCCTTTTCTTCCATTTGAATCAATTTAAGCTTTCGTTTGTGAGTTTGTAACCTCACTGTCATCGCCTTGTCACCCCTCGCATAAGCTTTCTCTAAGATCTCTTATGCTTGCTTCGACGAATCACAATCATTAACTTTCTCGAAATCGTCGCCATCAACACATTGATGAATCAAGAATAACGCTCTGAAATCTTTGTTGGAGAAATTTCCAAAATATTAAATTGATAAATAATAATGGTTAAATTAACAAAATAAATGCCCAAAAGTTGCAACTGTCTAGAATAGAACCAGAGACCCTATAACGATTGGGTGCGTAGTCATAAGGTGCAACCACTATATCAACACAACTTTTCATGAAAAAAGTTTGTTGCTATTGATATACAATGGTTCACGAATGGTCATGTTGAAACCATTGAAACATTGTTTCTCTTCACCAATTGGTACAATTTTTTCTATAAATAGAGATACTTGTTAAGCATAAAAAACCCACAAAAATTATTTGTTACAAGTGCCAAAAATTATATCTAAGTCATTCTTTTATTTTTCTAGTGCACGAGAATAAATGAGAGAACTTTATTCTGTAAAATATCGTTGATCGATATGCTTAATGTGAATTTGCAATTCATGTTAAGGTTTCCAAAGTATCTTGAAGGGGATTTGTCGGATAACTCATTTGTATCCAATTTTCCTAAATTGGTGGGGACGAATCGAACCTAAAGCTTAGTGTAAACACACACTTTGGAATTTATTTTGTGCAACTTTCATCATAACATCTTCATCTTCTTCTTACTCAAATTTTGCAATAGACCCCCAACACAAGATCTAACAATCTTTCTTCTTTTCTTCCTTGTGCATGCCTGCTGCGGCTCTATTGCATTAGCTTGGAGATGAGTAACACCATTCTTGATCACCTCAAGAACATCTTCGTAGCCAAACAACACCTTCATTTTCTTGCACCATTTGACGTAATTCTTCGCATCAATGATGGGTAAATTTACAGGGATTCTTTCATTGGAGATGTAATTCATGTTGCACACATGTCAGACTCTTGGTGCTAAATGTAGGAACAAGCAACCACAAGATTGATGAAACTAAGTTGAGAAAATTTGAAAGTGAAGAGTGAAAGAGGAGAATTGAGAGAGAGAGAGAGAGAGAGAGCAGAGAGAGAGAGAGAGAGAGAGAGAGAGAGAGAGAGAGAGAGTTGAGGATGAGATGCAATATTTCATTAGCTTGTGTGAGAGTGCACCCAACACACTTATATAGAGGTTAAACAATGATTGAAATACATTTTGACCAAGTAAAATAGCAAAAAAATAAAAACTCGGGCCTGTAACCCATTACACCAAAGTGAATAACCGATTACACATGAAGCTAATTCATTCTAGAATTAAATCAGTTCTAGTAGTAACCGGTGTGGTAATTCAAATCAATTTTGATATTTTAGATTCATTGAATATTTGATATTTGATGTATTTAGATTAAATATACACAAAATACATTAATTATTTAATAAATTTAAATTGTTAAAATTTATTTGTAATGAATAACGAAGGGAATAAAATTTATGTTAATTACCTTTTAAGATATATATATTTTTACTCATTCATCAATTTATCCTCAATCAATAAATGCAAGAGAAGACCAAGTAACTTAAGGAGTTATTTGTTTTAAAATTACATGTTGAATACAAAAAATATTGAATAGAGTATCATGAAAATTGATGTATCTAGATTAAATATGGACGAAATACATCAGCTATTCAATAAACTTAAAACATTAAAACTTGCTTATAAGAAAGAATGATGTATTTTGATTCACAACAGATTATTCAATTTTTTGTCCATGAGTTGATATATGTTACTAGTAAGAATTTTAAATTATTATTTTAATTGATAAAGTTTAATTTTTTTTTAAGATAGTTGTAAATAATAATATATATTATTTGACTTTTAATTATTTATCTTTTTTTCAAATAAATTAGTAAATAAATAAATAAATAAATAATTACATTTTTAAAATATTTAAAAAATATTAATTTTTATAATAATTCAAACAGTTTTGATCTCCCTATTCTAATATTAAAAACTATTTGACAATCCATTGTGCTATAAATTAAGATCGATATAAGCCTTGCATGTATCATGCATCTATGTATCATGCATCTAGCAATGGCATATCAAAACTCAATCACCTTAAAAATTTCTGTATTGCTAATCGTTGCAGTAGTAGTCGAGGCTACCGATTTCTCTTTGTTTCCTAAGACAACCGTTATAATCAGGAATGATATCGCTCCACATCCAACCCCTTTAGATCTGACCGTTCATTGTAAATCAAAAGACGATGATCTTGGATTCCACACACTCGTATTCGGAGAAACTTACTCGTTTCAATTTAGACCTTTAATATTTCCAAGAATTGCTAAAACTTTATTCTTCTGTGGGTTTACATGGAATGGAAGTCCATATCGTCATTATCTTGACATTTACAATCAAGCCATAGATCATTGCAGAACTTGTAGTTGGAAAATAAATAAAACTGGTGGTTGTAAGGATGTTAAAGGAAACAAGGTTTGTCAAGAATGGAAAAGCATTCGACTAATGGATGCAAATAGTACTTCTATGATGTAATTTGTTGTGTTTTTTGTCATTGAAATAATACAAGTTAAAGGATGTTAAAGGATCTTTTTATCTATCTATATCCATAAATTTTAGTCAATATCTATATGAAAATGGATAAATAAATGATGTGAAAGAGAATTTTTTTTAACGATTTTATATAAAACATTTAAACTTTAAATATGAGAATTAAAAGATATATGATTTTTTTTAACATAATTGTTATTAATTATTTTATCATCCTTTTTTTATGGGTTAAATAAGTTTTAAGTCCCTATAAATATAGCGATTTTCAATTTTGGTCCCTCCAAAAATTTCCTTCAAAGAATGGTCCTTATAAAATTTCAAATTTTAACTTTTGGTCCCTCCTGCCAATTAGCGTCGCTAAAACCGTCGTTATTTTCGTCGCTAAATACAAAACCGTTGCTAAAACCGTTGGTAATTCTGTCTCTAAGTTGTAAAAACCGTAGCTAATTGGCAGGAGGGACCAAAAGTTAAAATTAAAAATTTTATGAGAACCATTCTTTTGAAGGAAATTTTTGGAATGACCAAAATTGAAAATCGCTATATTTATAGGGACTTAAAACTTATTTAACCCTTTTTTTATTAGCTTTTATTTATGTAGAATTTTGACTTTTATAATTTATAATTGTTTATATTTATATGGTGATTTATAATTTGTTCTTAAGTTTTTCCCTCTGTGTTAACACCTTCACGGTTAGGGATGACAATCGTTAGAGTTTAAAATATTATTGTATTCATTTTCAGATTCACATTTTGAAAAAATCTTTGCACTTGAGCTCATATTCATATGAGCATAAATGCTTGTACATGTACTTTGTACATATATCCTATGGATTACGGATATTTATAGTTTATGAATTGCATTGAATTAAACTATATTTATAGTTCATTTTAGTTTTCAATAACTAATTCAATTAAAATGCAATTAATTGCTAAAATAATTTAAAATTAATTTAGAATTAATTTGTATTTATAAACAAAATCAATTTGTATTTATAAACTAACTTACAATCAGTTTGCAATTATAAACCAATTTTATATTTTAAATTTTTTTAAATCAATTTTTTTAATTTTATAATTTTAAAAAAATTAAAGAAAATTTTATTTATTTAAAAAAAAATTATTTTATATCAAATTTTAGTTTAATATGAAATTGCAGTGTCAAAATCTATATGAATAAATAAAAAAAAGTATGTGAAAGAGGATTTTTTTAATGATTATATAAAACAATTTTAAACTTTAAATATGGAAATTAAAACATAAAATACTATTTCTTAACATAATTGGTGTTAATTATTTTATTATTTTTTACTTTTTATTGAATTTTTTTTATATAGAATTATGACTTTTATAATTTACAATTTTCTATATGGTGATTTATAATTTGTTCTTTGAAATACAATATTAAACTTTTTCCCCTGAGTTAACACCTCCCAGACTAGGGATGACAATCAGAATTTAGAATATTATTGTATTCATATTTGAAAAAAAATCTTTACATCTGAGCTCATATTCATATGGGCACAAATGCTTGTACATGTATACTATGGATTAGGGGTATTTATAGTTCATGAACTATACTATTAAGGGTGTTTATAGTTTATGAACTGTACTAAAACAATCCACATTTATTATTCGGTTCCGTTTTCAATAATTATTTTAAAAAAAATATAGTTAATTGTTAAAATCATTTTAATTCAATTTAAAACTAGTTTAGAATCAGTTTGCACTTATAAACTAATTTACAATCACTTTTCAATTATAACCTAATTTTATATTTTGAATTTTTAAAACAAATTTAGAAATTTTTTACATAAAAAAATTATATTTTTCTATCAATTTTTTTTGAAAAAAATTATTTATTTATTTTTAGAATAAAAAAATTATATTTGTTTCATAAAATTTTATATTTTCTTTGAATTTTTTTCAAAAAAACATTATTTTCAAAAGAATAAAAAATTAAATTTATCTAGAAATTTTATTTTTGGAATAAAATTTATTTTTTTTTTAATTTTTTTTTTGTTTTTTTTTACTTTTCAAAATAAAAAATACATTTTATTTTCTGAATTTTTTTTACGTTTGTAATAAAAATCATCTTTTTTTTAAAAAAAAATGTTATATTTTTCGGAATAGTTTTTAATTTTCAGAAATTTATTTCTAAAACAAGAATATTTTTTATTTTTTAAAATTAAAACTGTTTTTTTATTTTACAAAAAAAATATTTTTGATCTTTAAAAGATTTTTTTATAAAAAAAGATAATTTTATGTGAGAACATGAAAATGAATATGAACCATTAAATTTAAATAAATGGATGAGATTAAAATATCACTTAAGTAAGTCATGTATCATTTTTTTCTCAATCAACTTTCTCTCTCATCCATTATTAAAATAAATGACTTAAATTAAAACATTATATTTCTGACTATCAAAATTCTCTCCTCTCAACCATTTATTTAAAGTTAATGGTTCATTCGTTCAGATTAATTCTTATATTCTCACTTAAAAATACTCTTCTCATATGATGTCAATATATATATATATATATATATATATATATGGAAATTTTTTATTTATTTTTTGTAATAAAAGCTATTTTTTTATTTTTTGTTTTTTACTCTCGATTCTTTTCCTCCTTATTTTTATGAGAAACTATTTTATATAATTAATCAAATTTATAAAATAAAACTGATTGTGAGCTGGTTTTAAACTGAATTAGAATTGTTTAAATTAAATGGTTCATTTAAGTGGTTCAATTTTTTATGGTGCTTTTAATCAAATTTATTAATTTCAAAAAAAAAATTTATGGTGCACTGTAATTCTAATTAGTAATATAATTTGGTTAACCATATTTTTGTCTCCCTTACTATGGATACATAAGTATCCATACTCGTATTCATTATTTGCATTTATAGTAAACTAAATTGATTTAATATAAAATATCATATTAATTTAAATTTAAAACAACATTAGAAAAATTCAAAAATGTTATTACTGAACTATAAAAAATAAACAAACACTTATATTATTAAAATTTGTAATAGTTTAATAAAGACATTTTTATATAAAAATATTGATGGCCGAGCATTTTTATATTAAATACAATTAATAATATATTTATATATAGTGCATGTATGAGGATTGAGTACCTAGTATTAAGATATACGGACCCACACTTATATCTACTTCCTTATATGTTTAGAGTATTTTGGTGTAGTAGTAAGAGAATTTCCTTGTTTTCTGCAATGCTCTAAACAGTAGCTAGGGGTGGACAGATTTCCTTCACCCGACCGAAAACCGAGTAAACCGTAATATTAATGAGTGCTACAGGTGGGTTGGTTTGGATTACGGGTTCAAAAATTGAAAAAAGCGGTTAACTAAGGGTTTTGCCGATCGGGTTCAGTTTATAAAATGACACCCACCGTTATCCGAAACCGGCCGAAGTTTAATAATACATATATTGTAGCTTTAATTAATAGTAATGGGTAACAGCTATTTATAGTCTTTAACTAATATTTTTATTCTTTACACAGATATCAATGCTCTGAACCACATCAATTCAATATTATTATTATATGTCTTGCAAGTTGGATTTATTTTAAAAATTAAATTTTATTTTCTCTCTCTTCTGTTTGCTTCTTCTTCTTCTATATTGCAGAGTATTTACTTTTTCTTCTTCAGTTTTCTATTCATCTTCACAAACTCATCTTTTCCACCGATTTAGATTTTTCGTTATTACTTTTTCCATTAAACTCATCTTATTTTCACACCAGATCTCATCTTTACACTATATTTGTTGAGAATTTCTTATTACACCACCCTTGTTTCTTAGGCACCAACTGAATTTCCGGTTTTGCCCCCTGATTCCGGATGTGCACATCCGGACGCACCAGTTTTTTTAAAAACGTTGATTCTTTCCGGAAGTGCACATCCGGAAACTTTCCTGATCTGCAGATCCGGAAAAAGGCAAAACATTATTTTTTTTTTAAATCGGTTTTTTTGCTTGGTCGCATATGTTAATAAATCCTCGCAATTTAATATACATTTGACAACATCCATATATAAAATAAAATGATATATATATATATATATATATATATATATATATATATATATATATATATAATATATATATATATATAATAAATCTCTATCAAAATACAGCGCATACATCTAATATAAATATAATACATCAAACAAAAAACTACTGCGTATGGCGAAGGATCTCTCCTGGCTCCACTGCTCCTCTGCCCCTACCCGCCATCCTGGACCGATGTCTGCGGTACTGAAGCGCCCCCTGAGCAATCGCAATAATCCTGTCCACGGCAAGTCTGGCACCAGAGCCCTCAGGGAGGTGACCGTCCGCAATGGCCTGCCTCGCTATCTGCTCTATCTGACGACAACGTGGTAGGACATCCTGAGTGTGGTCCAGCTGAGACTGCCGCTCTTCTAATATCTCCTGATAAGCAGGTCTGGGTGGCGATCCCTCAGCAGTGGGCACCATGCATGGGTGTGAGACGGTGTAGAACCACACGATGTACCCGACAGCAACACTCCAGTCTGTCTCCGCTCTGGTCGCCCGAGCCTCCTCCGGTACCAAGTGGGACTGGTAGTCAGCATATAGCTCATCTATCTGCCTGCGGGTCAAGCCTAGAGGAGCAGACTCATGAGGCATCCTGGGGATCGTCTGCGTGTAACCGAACTGACGCAAGACGCGCTCTGGCAGGTATCGGGCAGTAACGGTCGAACTGCATGCCAACCACCCTGAGAACAAACAAACGTCATCGAACGGGCGCGTCACACGGTGATCGGTATAGGGGCAATACAAAACGTCCTCAGCAGCCATCCGATCTAGATACACTCTGAAGGGGTCCGGCGCCTAGTTCCCTCTGAGCAGGACAAATGCAGCAGCACGTGGCATATCCTCAGTGTACCCCTGGGCACTCCCCCAACCAGTAATATAGGGAAAGTGCTGTAAAATCCACGCCTGAAATGGAAAACATAACATGGGTGTCAAACATTATAATGAATACAGAAAGAAAAGAAATGAAAAAATCACTTAGAATATTAGATTGTTACCACGTATAGCGTACAGCTGCCTGCCACAGTCTTGGCTGCCCAGCGGCAACCATCAGAGAGCCCGGAATAGGTGAATGTCAGCGCAGCCGCCCCCCAGTTGTACCGATGGATCTCTGTCTGATCCGAAAGGTACCTGAGGTAGACGATATCAACATAATAGGCGCTGGTGTCCACAAACACCTGCGTGCCCAGCAAAAATAAGTAGGAGCATCTCAGGGCACGCGTCATGTGGATCGCCACCTCAGCTGGATCACCATCTGCCCGTCCTGCCTCTGCAAACGCCTCAGTAAATCTACCCATCAGAAACGAGAACCGGACGTGTGCGCCCCTCAACTGGTGCACCTCCGCATGTGCCTTCTTTGGGCTAGCACCAAGCTCTGTAACCAGCAACTCTATGCCGTCCGCCTTCGTCATCCTACCGTGACGGAGAAGGGTACCGGTGATCGGTAGATGTAAGAGGCACGAGATGTCGTCCAGCGTGATCGTGATCTCGTCGTACGGTAGATGGAATGAGGATGTCTCAGGGTGCCATCTCTCAACAAATGCCATCAGGATACCGTACTAGATCTGGGAATACCCAATCCTAGACAGGCCTCCAAGACCAGACTCCGCAACTGCAGACGTGAACCACTCAGCTGTAGGCAGCATCTCAATTGTGTCCATAACCTTGCCCCCATGGTTATAGAACTTCTGTGAATCCTTATCCTGAAAATTTCCAAATAAAACAATGTTACAAATGAACATATTTTCAACGAATACAATTCTATAAATAAACCGAGAAAGGTTACCTGTCCTAGCCAGACAAATCTGGCAGTATGCTCAGAGTACCCCGCGAGTAGGGACATATTAGACGGTCCCCCGGGGTAACCGCCCAGCTCATCGAAATCGTCATCAGCGTCAACACCCTCATGTGCTGGGTGATCACCCTCTGGAACAGGAACAGAAACAGGGGAACGAGGAGGAGTAGCTGATGGAGCTGGAGTCTCCCGACGACGCCTGCGTGCAGGCTAGGACCCTGATGAACTCGCAGTAGAATCCCGACGCCTCCGAGATGTAGAATCGGCGGCTGACGAGGGAGTGGCCTGAACCTGTGATGTGGATGGTTGTGGTGTAGGATGTCCCTCAGCTGTAGGGGCTACCACAACTCCCTCTGCGCCGGAAGCCTCGGCTGTAGACTACATCCGCTCACGTCAGACAGATGCGTGCTGAGTTGTCCGTCCATGTATGGTACGATCGTCTCTGTCAGCCATCTAATCTGCATAAACAAAAACAAACAAACAAGGAAAATTAAAAAAGGAAAACAAAAAGTTGCCTTCCGGATGTGCACATCCGGAAGTAATCAGCATTTTTATCATTAGGTGTTACCGGATGTGCACATCCGGAAGGAAGTAGAACTTTAAACGTTGGGTATTTTCGGATCTGTACATCCGGTACGTATTTTGAAGTTTAAACGGCAGCCATGGCCACTGTAACAACAAGAAGGGCATTTTTATGTCCTGGTGGTCCGTTTGAAGCAGTAAAAATGACCTACATTGTCTCTAACCTATGTTATTCATACAACCTAACAATTTCTACACCTAAATGTCTACTCTAAATCGATTACTCGAAAATTACTCCGAAACTCTAAAATTTGAAAACTTAACGATTAAAATGTGATACGGATGATTTGGAGTGTGTTGATCGTTGTATCAGTTGCTCTGCGCCGAACTCGAGTGGAAAAAGTCGGGATTTGTGGGAATGAGAAATTGAGAGTTTGAGAGAAATTGAGAGTTTGAGAGAAATGGAAAGTTGAATAATGAGGGGGGAAGAAGGTCTGGCGCGAATTAATAAGAAATGCTTCCGGATGTGCACATCAGAATTCTTTCCGGATATGCATATTTGGAAAATCTCTACGTTTTTTTAAAATTTGGTGCGTTCGGATGTGCACATCCGGAATCAGGGGGCAAAAAAATAATTTCACATGGTGCCTAAGAAACTTGGGTGGTGCATTAAGAAACCTATTTGTTGGTCTTGGTTCAAGTGTTATAAAAAATATTGAAAATCAACTTCTGTGAAAATAATACCCGTTTATAACCTGTGAAAATCAACTTCAGTGAAATATCTCAATCACAAGAGAAAAATTTTCATT
Organism: Lathyrus tuberosus; assembly: GCA_022829125.1. NCBI lineage: Eukaryota > Viridiplantae > Streptophyta > Magnoliopsida > Fabales > Fabaceae > Lathyrus > Lathyrus tuberosus. Next base: position 9,931,668 of record JALAZF010000161.1, on the reverse strand, counting down.
ACTCTGAGTTTATAACCGAAGCAATCCGTCCGACACACCCGTTTCTCCGGCAAAACCCGAACCGACGATAGCCGAAACTAATTCGGTCGGAAATGGTTTCATTTTTAAGTTTTCGGTTCTTTTTCGGATGACATTTTTCGGTCCGAAACCGACCGCATCCGACCGGTGTCCACCCCTATTAAACAGATTACGGTTTGGTGGCTATGTTTTTTTTTTGTCTCTATATCTCTTTTGTAGTGCTGATTTATAGTGAGGATTGGGGAGGGATTTTTTTGGGATAAGTTCAAAGGGTTAAGGTACCATGATACTCTGAATTGGGTGGAGTAGCGAGTGGAGCAGAGGTAATGGAATGAATCGTACCTATTGTTGTGTGTGTTTGCTGCAGAAATTGGTGAAATTGGTATTGTTGTTGTATTGTTACTCTTGTTGTGGCAATTGCAGGGTTTGTCTGGACTCTGGACTATACTGCAGAATGAATTGGCTATTTTGGTGAAAATTTGAATTTTATCTTATGGTACTCTTTATTGCAGTAACTTTTTTTGAAAATACATTGTTGTAATTTTATGACTTTTTGTGCTCACTTGCTGAGATTTCATTTTTTTGTTTGTTTTTGGCATTAGGTCTTCATTGTGGTGATCATGGAAAAGAGCTATTGGGACATGAAGGAAGAATTGAAAGTATGTCGTAACAATTTGAACATGGTTTGTGTTAAATTATAATTCATAGTGTCGAATAGCTTAGTGTCGAATTGTCGAAGGTGTTTCGACAGATTTGATTTAGATTGGATTCAGATTTGCATTTATTAGATTTGATATGATTTAGATTAGATTTGATATTTTGGGCCTTTAGAGTTTTGGGTCTTTGTAAATCTAAGTCTATAAATAGATGCTTTGTAGAATTGAGAATATCATCAAGTAGTGAAGACTATCACAGTACTTGTAACAATCACAGTTGCAATTTTAGCAAGTGATCAATAACAAGAAAAATCCCACAGTTCGTGGGTGCCAATTTTCTCCAAATATTTCTCTTCTCTCTTCTTTCTTGCTGCTATTGTTCTTCTTCTTTCTTTGTTCATCATTGCCATTATGAATTATTGTGGGTTGGTGATCAATCTTGAGATCAAGATTGAAGGGAAATCATCATAGGGCGTGGTGAATTTCCAACATCTGGTATCTAGAGCTCCGGTTGCGATTCAAGGAGGAAAATTGTGATGGCGATGAATCATCCGAATGGGCATTTTCCGGCGAGTCTTCTGATTCTCAAGAAAGATAATTATGAGAATTGGTGCAAGCAGATCAAGGTGGTTTTCTGTTATCAAGATCTTTGGGATCTTGTGAAGGAAGGAGTAACACCGCTTGGGGAGAACGTGACGGATGAAGAAAAGGTTGCACTCAAAGAATTGAAGAAGAAAGATTATAAAGCGCTATTTATAATCCATCAATGTGTTGATCCAGATAACTTTGAAAAAGTTAGCGATGCAGAATCAACAAAAGAAGCATGGGAGATTCTTGAAAAGTCGTTTGGAGGCGCAGAGAAGGTGAAAGAGGTGAGGTTATAAACTCACAAGAGAACCTATGAGTTGCTTCAGATGGAAGACAACGAAAGTATTGCAAATTTCTTCACAAGAGTTACAAAACTTGTGAATCAAATCAAAGTATGTGGAGAAACGCTGACGACGAAAGCAGTGGTCTCAAAGATTTTGAGATCATTGGCTCCTAAGTTCGACCACGTGGTAATAGCCATAGAAGAGTCGAAAGACTTGTCAGTATTGACGAAGGAAGAGCTTCAAGGGATGCTTGAGTCTCATGAACAAAGGATGGATGAGAGGGTTGCAAGAAAGTTGAAGAGTGATATGGCTTTGCAGGCGCAGTCAGAAAAGGAAATGAAAGGCAAAGGAAACGTGAATGGCAACAAAGATAGAGGAGGCAGTAATTCGACTCAGAAGAAACCTTGGAACCAAGGCAACCAACAAGGTGGTGCTGCAGGTAGAGGAAGAGATGGTGGTCAAAAGCCAGACAAAAGTCACATTCAATGTTTCAATTGTCAGAAGTATGGCCATTATGTTAGTAACTGTCCAGAAAAGAAGAAAAATCAAGAAACTGATGCAAATCTGGCGAAGCATGAAGAAGAAGAGACGTTGCTGATGGTCACAACGAAAGATGAAGAGAGATTCCAAGATCAGTGGTACTTGGACTCAGGATGCTCATCACACATGACTGGGAGGAAAGATTGGTTTGTCAACATGAAGCCCTCGTCGAAGAACACTGTGAAGTTTGCAAATGACAACACTCTAGCAGCTGAAGGTGTTGGTGATGTTCTGATTATGAGGAAAGATGGCAAAAGGTCAACAATTTCCAATGTGTTGTACATTCCAGGCATGAAGATTAATTTGCTCAGTATAGGGCAGATTGTCGAAAAGAACTACAAGGTAGTTGTCGAAGACAAGATGATGAGAGTTTTTGACGCAGTTGGTAGGTTGATCTTGAAGGCTCCAATGTCTCAGAATAGGACCTTCAAGATTGAACTCAATGTGATGGAGCACAAGTGTCTAGCAACAGCAGCCAGTAGAGATGAGTGGTTATGGCACTTTCGACTAGGCCATATCAACTTCAATGACATCAGGGAGCTGAAGAGAAGAAATATGGTGTCAAGATTACTAGAAATCGACATTCCTAGTGAAGTTTGTGAAGAGTGTGTTCAGTCGAAACAACACAAGAATAGCTTCAGCAAGGATGCAGGAAGGAAGTCGAAGGCAATTCTTGAAGTCATATACTCTGATGTATGTGGTCCAATCCAGGTGGATTCGATTAGTGGCAACAGATATTTTGTCACGTTTATAGATGACTTCAGTCAAAAATTATGGACTTATCTCATCAAGAAGAAAAGTGATGTGTTTGAGGTATTTGTCAGATTTAAATCCATGGTCGAAAGACAGAGTGGTCGAAGGTTGAAAACTCTGAGAACTGATGGTGGTGGAGAATATGTGTCGAAAGAGTTCGATGCATTGTGTAGAAAAGAAGGGATTGTGCATGAGGTGGTGCCACCTTACACTTCACAGCAGAATGCGATTGCAGAACGCAAGAACATAACCATCATGAACATGGTAAGAAGTATGTTAAATGGAAAACATCTACCCAAAGAATTATGGGGAGAAGCAGTTTCGACAGCAACATATCTTTTGAACAGATGTCCGACAAAGAAGCTTGAAGGAGTCACACCAGAAGAATGTTGGTCTGGTGACAAGCCAAGCCTCAGTAACTTAAAGGTGTTTGGATCTATAGCACATAGACATGTGCCAGATCAGTTGAGAAGGAAGCTTGATGACAAGTCGAATCAGATGATCTTGATAGGATATCATTCGACTGGAGGTTACAAGCTGTTCGACCCAGTGAATAAGCAGATAGTGATCAGCAGGGACGTGATCATAGATGAGCTTAAAGAATGGGATTGGACAAAGAATGCAAAGAAGGATTCAGTGAGAATCTATTGTGAAGAACCAGCCACTGAAGTCGAAAGAGAAGTTCGACAGGAACCAGTTGCAGATGAAGCAGGTTCAAGCAGACCTCGACGAACAAGACACATGCCTGCAAGGTTGCAAGAATGTGTAATTACATCAGATGATGTGTGTTGCGGTGAAAATCGGATAACAAATTATTAATTAATTTGCATCATTTTCTTTTACAACCGACTTTGATTTATCCAAAGGAAAGGTTCAAGATCGTTAGAAAAACCTAAAGGGGAAGAGATCTAAGGTTCGAGGGTTGGTTACGCCTAGGGAAGGTATTAACACCCTAAACGTCTGTAGTATTCTACGGGAACCTCTTGTTCTAATGTTATCTCATGTTTTGCTAAAGGTTCTATGCTAAGGCTTGAAAACCCTAGGGGTTAGTATCTAAGTATACTCGATAAAGCATCACACTTTATGCCTACGTATCCTCGGGAATAGAATCAGAGTATGCGTAGTTCTACTTCTACTGAATGATTGACTATGGTCAATATTCAGAGGGGAAAATGAGCACAAGCTCATTGTAGAGTTTAGGAACTCTCTAAGTCTAGTTGTAATGGACCTATGTCGAGGTTTAGTCAGTAGGGGAAGTGATAAATTCATTATGATGAATATCACTAAGAGTTGAAGAACTCTTCCTAAAGCTAGTTATAATTTCTATGGCTCTGATGAGGCCAAGAAATAAGGTTTCTTCCTAAGAGGTTACTTAGGTTAAGATGAGGGCTATGACTTTAAGAGTCAACACTAATCACCTTCCTTTGGAATAAGGGGAAAACAGTTGATAATGACAATAAATAAGACATTGATAAAAGATAGGACATTGATATAATAGATAAAAACAACATAAGCATGAGGATGACAATATGTTTCATGAATAAGATAAGATGAACATGATAATAAAGACACACATCAATATGCTTAAGTCTTTAGGAAGACAAACATATAGAACGCCAAAAGACTTATCAACCATTTATGGGTAACACTGAGACGTCAAAAAGTATCAACGAACCTCAAACCGACAAGGGAAAGAATTAATCAATAATTTCCTCAAGAACCAGATTAAAGATAATTTTAAAAAGTTAATCAAAGATTTAACTACAAATAAAGTTCTAAGATTTATCTAACTTAGTAAAACAAAAGTTGGAAAATTATCTAAATCTACCTAAAAACTATTTTGCTAAGTTCTTCTTAAAAACTAACTAAAATTATGAATTCATTCGTCTCCTTAGAAAAAAAACCAAACACATGGTGCCAATAGAGAGACTAAGCATGGGCCAAAGCTGATTGGTGGGGCGCTGGGTACTAGTTGGGTCATGGATTTTGACCCGGATTATAACACGAGGCTAGATGCAAGAAAACCTAAATGATAAGCCAAAGGCAAAACGGTTGATTGAAATAGGGAAGAGAAAAGACGATCTTATTGAACCAAGAAGTGCCTTCAAAATCGATCCTCTTTCTCTTCTTCCAAAACGCGTTCATCAACGCATGATCGATGCTTCAATCCTCTGCTCCTCACTCCTCCTTTTTCTCTCGTCAATTTTTCCCTCAAACCGCGGCGGATCTCCTTCATACGACGGTGTGATCGTAAGCCAAACACGCAGCGCCTCACTCCTTTTTTTTCAGAACTTCAAAAGATCTCTCTTCGCTCTCGCGTTTTGCATAGATTTGGTAAGGTTTGCTTTGTTTTGTTCGATTCACTCTCCTTCTTCTTCTCAAATTCTGTTTCACGATTTGTGTTAAAAGTGGTTTTGTGGGTTTGATTTGGGTGTGTTTTGAGTTGGGTTTCGACTGAAATAGGTTGAAGAAAGAAGATGACGGGTCGTGGCAGTTTTGGCGGGTGAGTTGTGAGGAAGATTGGAGCGTTGTTGGTTGAAAAAGGATAACGGTTTTCGGAGATTTGTGGTTGGTTTCAGGTTTGAAGGAGAGGGTATTGCGAATTGTGGAGTTTGGTCGCGAAAACGAAAAAAAACAGGGTTAAAGGTTGTCAACTGGTGAAAGTCTGATGGTGATGAAGACGTTGTGTAGTGGTTCGCGGCCGACGGGTTCGTTGAAGATGGTTGTTATTGAAAGTGACTCGCGGTGGGGATGAATTTGATGTGGTTTGCGATGGAAGTGAAGATGAAAGAGGTTGGGATGGTAAAGAACAATAAAAGGAAAACCCTCTCTCAATCTGCATCTGCTCTCTCCGCGGTGGCTTCGTGGTGGTTGATGCCTGTCGGTTTGCTTCGAGCGAGTTACGACGACGATGGCGAGGTGTTGTCGTCGCGATTTTCTGTTAAAAGGTGAAGTTGGTGCTATGGCATTGTAGCAGTGTTCATGGCTTTTCCTTGAAAATCTCGCGCGTCCCTATTTCTCGGCCACACTTCACCTTGCTTCATCTTGTTTCGTTAAAGGAGGATGTTTGGCTTTAGACGGAGGGGAAGAGGTTTTATGGTTGTAATTTGTTGGAAACGAAGACAGAGGAATGTTTTTGAATTTGTTCATGGTTTTAGGCTTTTGAACTGTTCCAGTTTTTGTATTGAACTCAGTTCAAGTTTTGAACTCAAGAACTTCTTGGTTTTTTTTATGTTGAACTTTGTTTTTGGTCTTCTTTTGGTGTTAGAACTTTTGTTCCCCCCTCATCTTTGCGTGAAACTCTCTCTTATATGATCTTTCTTCTTTTCAATTTGAAAAATTATGACCGTTGTAAGTTGTATCAGGCTGCAGAGAGTTTGCCGGTCGTACATCAGGTTTACGTTGGAGAAAGGCTACGTTGGAGAAAGGCTGGTGTGTACAGTCAGGTGAGCAGAGACGGAAAAAGCTGGTGCAAAGCTATTACTATTGTCAAAAGGACCCTAATGTAACTGACCAAGTAAAAGAAAGGAAATTGGCTTCTAGAAAAACAAATTGATTTATTTGGTTTTTAAATTCTGAATAATAACCTTAGTTAAACTAAACATAAATAATTTAAAATTAAAAGTTAAAATTAAACTAATTATATTAAAGTAAAAGTAAATTGGAATTAAAATTAAACTTAAATTAAATCTAAAATGATGAAGTTAATCCAATTACATTAAATTAGAATAAAAGTGATAGCTAAAGTAAATTAAATTTTAAATTGAAAATGATAATTGAAAATTAAATATATCAAAATTAAAAATAGACTAAATTAAAAGTTAAAACTCAATCAATTCTCAAAATGAGAGAAATTCTAAAATGAAATGGCGAACTGGGTTAAAAACATGATTAATGCTTAAAACTAAGAAAATGCACGAATGGCCGATTGAAAATGATATGATGGTGATCAGACGAATCTGAGGGTAAAAATTTGGGGTGCAACAATGTGGTCGATGAAGAGGGTGAGCTGGTACATTATGCTTTCTACGCAGATGTCGAACCAGTCAATGCAGCTGAGGCATTGAAAGATTCGAAGTGGGTGAAAGCAATGAATGAAGAGTTAGAGTCCATCGAAGTCAACAACACATGGTCACTTGTCGAATTGCCTCAAGGCAAGAAGGCAATTGAAGTGAAGTGGGTTTACAAGGTGAAGGTAAATCCTAGAGGAGAAGTAACTCGACACATGGCGAGACTTGTGGCGAAAGGATTTCTTCAGAAGAAAGGAATCGACTTCGATGAAGTGTTTGCACCTGTTGCTAGAATCGAAACAATCAGGTTGGTTGTTGGTCTAGAAAATATGAACAATTGGCACACATGTCAGATGGACGTGAAGTGTGCATTCCTTAATGACCCCTTAGATGAAGAAGTTTATCTCGCACAACCAGCTGGGTATGTGAAACGAGGCGAAGAAGGAAAGGTGTACAGGCTGCATAAAGCCCTGTATGGACTTAAGCAAACTCCAAGAGCTTGGAATAAGAAAATCGACAGCTTCTTAAGGGAGAAGCAATTTATGAAGTGTACAACTGAGCATGGAGTATATGTAAGAAGAAGCAATGGCGAATTGCTTATACTATGTCTCTATGTCGATGATTTGTTGATAGCAGGAAGTTGCAAGAAGGAGATCGAAGATTTCAAACATGACCTGAGTGATGAGTTTGAAATGTCAGACTTGGGAAATCTCTCATATTTCCTTGGCATCTAATTCTACAAAACTAGTAGAGGTTTGATGATGCACCAACGAAGATATGCAGGCGAAATACTCAAGAGATTTGAGATGCAAGATTGCAACTCAACTTCGACTCCAGCTGAAACCAGACTGCAACTGTCGAAGGATCCAGACGAAGATGATGTCGACCCAACCCAATACAGAAGACTTATTGGGTCACTTAGATACCTTTGTCACACAAGGCTTGACTTAGCATACAATGTTGGTATGGTAAGTAGATTCATGCAGAAGCCAAAGGTATCACACCTAACAGCAACGAAGAGGATACTGAGGTATCTGAAAGGGACTCTCGACTATGGCATTTTATTTCCTGCAGCTGATGAAGGGAAAGAATGCAAGTTAGTGGGATACACCGACTCTAGTTGGTGTAGTGATGCAGCGGATAGAAAATCCACAGCTGGATATGTGTTTATGTTAGGTAGTGCACTAGTTGATTGGAGTTCGAGAAAGGAGCCAGTAGTGGCATTGTCATCATGCGAAGCAGAATACATAGCTGCTTCTCTTTGTGCATGTCAAGCAACTTGGATGGAGAACTTGGTTGAAGAGATTACGGGGAAGAATCATGGAGCAATTACCATGAAGATCGACAGCATGTCAGCTATCAATTTGGAGAAGAATCCAATAGCACACGGTCGAAGCAAGCACATCGAAATGAGGTTCCATTATCTTCGAGAGCAGGTAGCAGAAGGGAAGATGAAGTTGGAATACTGCAGAACTGAGAATCAGATTGCAGATATCATGACGAAGGGAGTGCAGGTCGAAGCCTTCAGAAAGCTAAGGATTATGATGAATGTAGATGGTTTAGACACAGTGAATTAGGTGGTGTGTTAAATTATAATTCATAGTGTCGAATAGCTTAGTGTCGAATTGTCGAAGGTGTTTCGACAGATTTGATTTAGATTGGATTCAGATTTGCATTTATTAGATTTGATATGATTTAGATTAGATTTGATATTTTGGGCCTTTAGAGTTTTGGGCCTTTGTAAATCTAAGTCTATAAATAGATGCTTTGTAGAATTGAGAATATCATCAAGTAGTGAAGACTATCACAGTACTTGTAACAATCACAGTTGCAGTTTTAGCAAGTGATCAATAACAAGAAAAATCCCACAGTTCGTGGGTGCCAATTTTCTCCAAATATTTCTCTTCTCTCTTTCTTTCTTGCTGCTATTGTTCTTCTTCTTTCTTTGTTCATCATTGCCATTACGAATTGTTGTGGGTTGGTGATAAATCTTGAGATCAAGATTGAAGGGAAATCATCATAGGGTGTGGTGAATTTCCAACAGTTTGGTGGGCAAACTTTGATGATGAATTTTGGCAAGGCAATCTTAGAGTCAAAGCAAAAGGTGGTCATAGAGTCATTGGAAAATTTGGAATGAATTAGTTTTGGAAATTAGGTGTATGTGTAAAGTTTTTATGGTTTTTGGTGATGAAGATTTAGAGTTCAATTCTAGGTTTTGGTTATGCAAATGGTTCATATTGTAGTGTAAGGAATGCTTGGAACTTGTAAAATTTGTAATGAAAGTGACTTCTCTTTTGAATATTGCAAAACCATTTTTGAATCACAGCAAAAGAAAATAGGCAAATAAATATCTATATTATGTTGAAATTAAAATGATGAATGAGGTACAAGTATCTTCACATTGAATTTGTTCATAAAAAAAATGAATGAATGAATGCATTTGAATATAGACAAAAGAAGAACTTTAAGAAATGAAGTATATAAATGAAATGAATGCATGTGGTTTCAAACTGATTACTTCAAATGACATCCAATAGTAATCGCTCTCAATGGATAACTAGTGAATTTTAAAATGAATGTCATTGTATTTTGACATTGAGTGCCATAGTCTAACGATACCATTCAAATGATCTAATACAAAGTAAAATGTTGACCTATGCACTAAAGACTACTTAATGACCAAATGAAATGGTCATTGAACAATGGGATGCAGATGAATAAAATGCAGCTGAATGAAATGTAAATGAATGAATGAAATTTTTCTGGCTCATGCAACACATGATGATGATTCTGATGTCTAAACATCAGAGTACAAAGTCAAGACAAATGTTTTGACATCTTGAGTCAGACAGAACAATATTACCAATCGTTAATTATGCATAAACTGTAAATTGCAGAATGGTAAATAACACAGTTAATTAGTAACTCAATTCAATGCAACATCACCTACATCTAGGGGCATCCAAGCCAGGAAGAAAATCCACTATGATAACATTAGTTCAAAGCTAAACTCCCCCGTTTACAACTTCTCGCCTAATCACTACATTGTGCTACTTCTACCTAGAAATCGCCATCTAGATATGAGATCCCCCTCTCACTTCCTAATAAGCACTCATAATCCCAATGATTATGCCTCGAGAAACCAAAAATAAAGATGTACTCTTTTTCTACTACAATACTAGGTCATGTTAAATTGTAATTCATAGTGTGTCGAAACTAGCATGTGTCGAATTGTCTAGGAGTGTCGAATTGTTTCAACAGATGCATCTTAGATTAGATTTGATTGGATTCTGTTTCAGATATGATTTGATATGATTTAGATTAGATTTGATATTTTGGGCTTTAAAGTTTTTGGGCCTTTGTAAATCTAAATCTATATAAAGGGAGTATCCCTTGCATTGTAATAACAACAATTGTATAGAATTCACAGTTTGCGGGTAGCAAGTGAAAATACAATAGATTCAAAATCCCACGGTTAGTGGGTAAAACACTTCTCCAAATATTTCTCTTCTCTCTCGTTTTCTTTCTTGCTGTTCTTGTTTTGTTCTTATTCTTTTCATTGTCATTACGTATTGTTTGTGGGTTGGTGATCAATCTTGAGATCAAGATTGAAGCGAAATCATCATAGGGTGTGGTGAATTTCCAACATCTGGTATCTAGAGCTCCGGTTGCGATTCAAGGAGGAAAATCGTGATGGCTATGAATCATTCAAATGGACACTTTCCGGCGAACCTACCAATTCTCAAGAAAGATAATTATTAGAATTGGTGCAAGCAGATCAAGGTGGTTTTCTGTTATCAAGATCTGTGGGATCTTGTGAAGGAAGGAGTAACACCGCTTGGGGAAAACGCGACGGATCAAGAAAAGGCTGCACTCAAAGATTTGACGAAGAAAGATTATAAAGCGATGTTTATAATCCATCAATGTGTTGATCCAGATAACTTTGAAAAAGTTAGCGATGCAGAATCAGCAAAGGAAGCATGGGAGATTCTTGAAAAGTCATTTGGAGGCGCAGAAAAGATGAAAGAAGTGAGGTTACAAACTCACAAGAGAACCTATGAGTTGCTTCAGATGGAAGACAACGAAAGTATCACAGATTTATTCACAAGAGTTACAAAACTTGTGAATCAAATCAAAGTATGTGGAGAAACGCTGACGACGAAAGCAGTTGTCTTAAAGATTTTGAGATCGTTGGCTCCTAAGTTCGACCACGTGGTAGTAGCCATAGAAGAGTCGAAAGACTTGTCAGTATTGACGAAGGAAGAGCTTCAAGGGACGCTTGAGTCTCATGAACAAAGGATGGCTGAAAGAGGTGCAGCAAAGTCAAAGAGTGATATGGCTTTGCAGGCACAGTCAGAAAAGGAAAGGAAAGGCAAAGGAAACGTGAATGGCAACAAAGATAGAGGAGGCAGTAATTCGACTCAGAAGAAACCTTGGAACCAAGGCAACCAAAGAGGTGGTGCTGCAGGTAGAGGAAGAGGTGGTGGTCAAAAGCCAGACAAAAGTCACATTCAATATTTCAATTGTCAGAAGTATGGCCATTATGTTAGTAACTGTCCAGAAAAGAAGAAAAATCAAGAAACTGATGCAAATCTGGCGAAGCATGAAGAAGAAGAGACGTTGCTGATGGTCACAACGAAAGATGAAGAGAGATTCCAAGATCAGTGGTACTTGGGCTCAGGATGCTCATCACACATGACTGGAAGGAAAGATTGGTTTGTCAACATGAAGCCCTCGTCGAAAAGAACTACAAGGTAGTTGTCGAAGACAAGATGATGAAAGTTCTCGACGCAGGTGGTAGGTTGATCTTGAAGGCTCCAATGTCTCAGAATAGGACCTTCAAGATTGAACTCAATGTGATGGAGCACAAGTGTCTAGCAACAGCAGCCAGCAGAGATGAGTGGTTATGGCACTTTCTACTAGGCCATCTCAACTTCAATGACATCAGGGAGCTGAAGAGAAGAAATATGGTGTCAGGATTACCACAAATCGACATTCCTAGTGAAGTCTGTGAAGAGTGTGTTCAGTCGAAACAACACAAGAATAGCTTCAGCAAGGATGCAGGAAGGAAGTCGAAGGCAATTCTTGAAGTCATATACTCTGATGTATGTGGTCCAATCCAGGTGGATTCGATTGGTGGCAACAGATACTTTGTCACGTTCATAGACGATTACAGTTGAAAGTTGTGGACTTACCTCATCAAGAAGAAAAGTGAGGTATTTGAGGTATTTGTCAGATTCAAATCCATGGTCGAAAGACAGAGTGGTCGAAGATTGAAAACTCTGAGGACAGATGGTGGTGGAGAATATGTGTCGAAAGAGTTCGATGCATTGTATAGAAAAGAATGGATTGTGCATGAGGTGGTGCCACCCTACAATCCACAGAAGAATGGGATTGCAGGACGCAAGAACAAAACCATCATAAACATGGTAAGAAGTATGTTGAATGGAAAGCATCTACCCAAAGGATTATGGGGAGAAGCAGTTTTGACAGCAACATATCTTTTGAACAGATGTCCGACGAAGAAGCTTGAAGGAATCACACCAGAAGAATGCTGGTCTGGTGTCAAGCCAAGCCTCAGTCACTTAAAGGTGTTTGGATCTATAGCACATAGACATGTGCCAGATCAGTTGAGAAGGAAGCTTGATGACAAGTCGAATCTGATGATCTTGATAGGATATCATTCGACTGGAGGTTACAAGTTGTTCGACCCACTGAATAAGCAGGTAGTGATCAGCAGGGACGTGATCATAGATGAGCTTAAAGAATTGGATTGGAAAGAGAAAGCCAAGAAGGATTAAGTGAGAATCTCTTGTGAAGAACCAGCCACTGAAGTCGAAAGAGAAGTTCGACAGGAACCAGTAGCAGATGAAGCAGGTTCAAGCAGACCTCGACGAACAAGACACATGCCTGCAAGGTTGCAAGAATGTGTAATTACATCAGATGATGTGGTCGATGAAGAAGGTTAGCTGGTACATTATGCTTTCTACGCAGATGTCGAACTAGTCAATGCAGCTGAGGCATTAAAAGATTCGAAGTGGGTGAAAGCAATGAACGAAGAGTTAGAATCCATCGAAGTCAACAACACATGGTCACTTGTCGAATTGCCTCAAGGCAAGAAGGAAATTGATGTGAAGTGGGTTTACAAGGTTAAGGTGAATCCTAGAGGAGAAGTAACTCGACACAAGGCGAGACTTGTGGCGAAAAGATTTCTTCAGAAGGAAGGAATCGACTTCGATGAAGTGTTTGCACCTGTTGCTAGGATCGAAACAATCAGGTTGGTTGTTGGTCTAGCAAATATGAATAATTGGCACACATGTCAGATGGACGTGAAGTGTGCATTCCTTAATGGTCCCCTAGACGAAGAATTTTATGTCGCACAACCAGCTGGGTATGTGAAACGAGGCGAAGAAGGAAAGGTGTACAGGCTGCATAAAGCCCTGTATGGACTTAAGCAAGCTCCAAGAGCTTGGAATAAGAAAATCAACAACTTCTTAAGGGAAAAGGAATTTGTGAAGTGTACGACTGAGCATGAAGTATATGTAAGAAGAAGCAATGGCGAATTGCTTATACTATTTCTTTATGTCGATGATTTGTTGATAGCAGGAAGTTGCAAGAAGGAGATTGAAGACTTCAAACATGACCTGAGTGAGGAGTTTGAAATGTCAGACTTGGGAAATCTCTCATATTTCCTTGGCATCGAATTCTACAAGACTAGTAGAGGTTTGATGATGTACCAACGAAGATATGCAGGCGAAATACTCAAGAGATTTGAGATGCAAGATTGCAACTTAACTTCGACTCCAGCTGAGACCAGACTGCAACTGTCGAAGGATCCAGACGAAGATGATGTCGACCCAACCTAATACAGAAGAATTATTGGGTCACTTAGATACCTTTGTCACATGAGGCCTGACTTAGCATACAGTGTAGGTATGGTAAGTAGATTCATGCAGAAGCCAAAGGTATCACACCTAACAGCGACGAAGAGGATACTGAGGTATCTGAAAGGGACTCTCAACTATGGAATTTTATTTCCTGCAGCTAACGAAGGGAAAGAATGCAAGTTAGTGGGATACACAGACTCTAGCTGGTGTAGTGATGTAGAAGATAGAAAATCCACAGCTGGATATGTGTTTATGTTAGGTGGTGCACTAGTTGCTTGGAGTTCGAGAAAGGAGCCAGTAGTGGCATTGTCATCATGCGAAGCAGAGTACATAGCTGTTTCTCTTTGTGCATGTCAAGCAACTTGGATGGTGAACTTGGTCGAAGAGATTACAGGGAAGAGTCATGAAGCAATTACCATGAAGATAGACATCATGTCAGCTATCAACTTGGCGAAGAACCCAATAGCACACGGTCGAAGCAAGCACATCAAAATGAGGTTCCATTATCTTCGAGAGCAGGTAGCAGAAGGGAAGATGAAGTTGGAACACTGCAGAACTAAGAATCAGATTGCAGATATCATGACGAAGGGAGTGCAGGTCGAAGCCTTCAGAAGACTAAGATCGATGATGAATGTAGATAGTTTAGACACAATGAATTAGGTGGTGTGTTAAATTGTAATTCATAGTGTGTCGAAACTAGCATGTGTCGAATTGTCTAGGAGTGTCGAATTGTTTCGACAGATGCATCTTAGATTACATTTGATTGGATTCTGTTTCAGATATGATTTGATATGATTTAGATTAGATTTGATATTTTGGGCTTTAAAGTTTTTGGGCCTTTGTAAATCTAAATCTATATAAAGGGAGTATCCCTTGCATTGTAATAACAACAATTGTATAGAATTCACAGTTTGCGGGTAGCAAGTGAAAATACAATAGATTCAAAATCCCACGGTTAGTGGGTAAAACACTTCTCCAAATATTTCTCTTCTCTCTCGTTTTCTTTCTTGTTGTTCTTGTTTTGTTCTTATTCTTTTCATTGTCATTACGTATTGTTTGTGGGTTGGTGATCAATCTTGAGATCAAGATTGAAGCGAAATCATCATAGGGTGTGGTGAATTTTCAACAGGTCAAGACTCTTGACCAAGAACAATACTCGGTTTTTCTTCAAAGCTTCAACAAAGAACAATACTCAACTCATTTGCTTAAAAGCTCTGGAGAGAGAACAATATACAACAAACAATATGTCTACCAAAATGTATCAAATGATACAAAGGGTGACTTACAAAGTTACACACAAATGACTCTCAAAACCCAAGTTTCTAAAACTTCCCCTAGTTTTTACAAAAGTGAAAGTCGTAAAATACATTAGGTTTAGGTCTTCTCTAAATACTCCTCAACAGTCCATGGGCTTTGAAATCTTCACCCAAATCTAGCTTGATGCATACGCCGAGAGCTGTTTCAATCATGCAGAAAAAATCTCCTTAAATCTTGGAACAAGCACAACGTTTCCTAAATTGTCTTAACATCCAATTTTGGCAACTTGTGTACAACTGGAGATACAAAAACCTGTTCCAGATAAAATCTTCTTGACCTGCGAAAATTACTGAGATAATTCCAACAGGAATATCACAGAATCAAAACCAATCTGTCAAGAATTAAAATAGCTAAAACTGATGTTCTGGTACAACATGTTACAACATTTGTCAGGACATCTGTTATGAACCATGTTTTAGCAAAAATGTTTCCAATCCCAAAACCATGGAACCTTCAATCCCGCTCTTTGGAATATTTTGGCTAAAACACCTTTTGCACAATAAACCTGGAGAGAGGAATAAGACCACAAACACACAACACAGGTTACATGTAAAAAGAACATGTAAACTAAGTACATGAGGAAGAAGATAACCTGCATCTTCAAGAATATCCAAGTTACTCCCCTTAAACAATAGAATTGGTCCTTGTCACGGAGGAATAAATCTTATTTCCTCCTAACACAAGAAAATCAACCTGGCCACAAACTTGAACTAATATATTTCAAGACATTAGAAACACATATGGAAGAAGCCACACGCATTAGAAACACATCCAACAGAAGCAGCACACAAGACACAAGACACATCAACACATAACCTAAAACACAGACAAAATGATAGAACATCTGGTAAGACATCCTGCAAATAACTACATCAGAAGTAGCAGTAGAAGGCAGAGACAAGACAGACACCCAAGCTCATTATTGCATACATTCAGCAACAAGACTAGACAACACCACAAGACTCGACTCTTTTCTCCCCCTTTTTAGCAAAAAATTAACAGAAAAAAAAGAAAAAGAACAAACAAAGGAAGACACAGAAAAAAAACATGGAGACAGAGACTAAGATGCAAACCACAAAACACATCAGCCAAGGAAAAACAGAACCTCCCTAAAGAACCTTCTTAGCAGCAGCATTTTGGGAGATTTACTCAGTTGATACCTTGCTTGAGAGGATGGTGAGATAGTCAGGCCTTTAAATACAATGAGATTTACCTAGATTATAACGACTCTTGCTAATAATGACACTCTAGTTAAAGGGAGCGTTTATGGAAGAAAATAAAATCATCCTTAGAAACCGTGCACACATTCTAGGTTCCTATTTCTCTACTCTCAAGCTTTGACTATGTCAATTCTCATGTCATTGAAACTGTTATCCTTGAATACTCATGCCAAAAAAAACATGTTTCATGCCTTCTAAACTGAAGATGTTATAACTCTTAATTAATGCAACCTTCCAAAACATCCCAGATAGAATGTTGACCAGTCATATCACTGTTGTCCACCTGTACAAAAAGAGAATTCTTAAAAACACTGATTGTGATCATCTTGTCATTGTACAATGTCAAGACATTAAGTCTGACATCCCAAAACAACACAAGCTACATGAGGACATGTAAGCTCTGTACAAACTGCAATCTTGCATCAGTAATACAAACATGTATACCACTCTCCCAGTCACACATAATCAGTTCTTCCCCTGAAGGAGAAAACCAAAAACAAAAAGCTTGAACAAAAAAAAAGTGCACACAAAAAGTGCAGTAACAGTCACAACCACCCCAGCCTCACTCCCCCTAAAGACTAAAATCTACTGTAGAGAATAACTTCTCCCAGACACAGAAAAAAGTTTGACATTCACCACTCCCCCTAAATAGTTGCACAAGTTCAGCAACAAAACACAACTACTCTTCCTGAGTAGTAGTACACCTATGACATAAAGTCATGACGTCTGATCTAACATTAGAAACAACAACCAAAACAACACTTTACTCCCCCTAGAGACACGCAGCGGTAACAAAACAGAAACACCAATCCTCAGTTCAAGCACATGAACATCTTCATGCTCACACAGTCCCCACATCAGTTTCACACCTACTTAAGAGACAATAGAGATCCCTTAACATTTAAGGTAGGTAGGATGTCATGCACAACATGCACCCCAATTACAGCAGTAGCGGAACATCCTTTTCAGGCTCCTTCCTTCACAAGGAACAAACTAACACACCCTCCCATAGGGGTACATGCAGCAGAAGATGCCGCAAACTCATAGATAGTTAGAGCATCATAGAGATCAGAACATTTGGTCTAACATTCTTCTTCTGAACACCACAACATGAGCTATCACAAGTGAGTCCTTCACCATGACAGGCGGTCATGACACTCATATCAGATTTGGCCAGTAGCTTTACTACATACTCAACTATGATCAGACCTTTCAATTCTGAAACTAATAGTGAGCAACAAACTCCACATCTTGAACTCCAAATTAGCTCCCATGGATAAACAACTTCCCTTTTTGGAGAGATAATAATCTCAGATGATGTTCCAGCATCAGTTCAGACATCAGTCTCAATCACAAGGATTGAACCATTTACTTTGGTTCTGGAGTCAACAAACATAGGAGTTACTATTTAAATAGTAATCCATATACATCCCTTTACAAGGTACACATGAGAATCACAATAGGTCACAACAGCAGGTGATCAACCTCCAAGGACATATCACAAATAGCAACCAACACAACATAGAGATAAATAACCTCTCACACACCTCAAGAGACTTCTATTCAGAAGCACAATGTCCATACATCCTATCTGACATTAAAGTGTCAGCAACCATCCTTATGCACCCAAAGAGGAGATTTCCTCTAACAGGTACCAATTGGGTTGACTACACAAACCAGGGTACTGGCTGAGCATCATACCACAAACAGACTTTTCAGCATAAGTTTGCTTATCCTCTGCCCTCTAGTCCTTTATCCTTCAAGACTCCACCTTACACAATCTATATTAACACCATAAGATGAAGTACATTAGCATTTGCAAAGGCTAATGTTCCAATATATGATGACTACAAACACCCTGAACAATAAGCTTGAGCAAGTACTTCCTTGGGGCACGCACAAATAACAACTCTTATTTGACACACCTTCCTCCACAAGTGACCAAGCAGAATCCCTTACCCAAGGACCTTGATCATGGGAAACCAACATCAGGACTGGAACATCCAGTTCTAAACTCCTTTACTCCAGACAGGTGTCTGGAACACTCATACCAAACATCTTAGATGAGACTCCAAGAAGAAGATATGACAAAAATCAGCAACTTTCTTAAGCTTTAGCCATTTCTTGATTCACAAAGGTTGAGGTGGACCTTAGAGACAACCAACCAGATACAAAACCTAATGAGACCAGCTTTTAACAAGAAGAGACAGCTCTAGTGCATACATTTCCCTATGAATATTCTGATGTTCAGCACAATGTTGAGACAATATGAACTGACATCACTGACACATCTTGTCTATCTACTTGAGTTCTCACTTGCTTGATATAACCTAGAACACCCTATCCATTTTAGGCTTCCAGACACCATCCTATCTTGAAGAGCTCATCCACCATAATAGAACAGGAGTTATATATTATAATAGACTTGATGACAACCTTCTTTGAGCACAATTCTTCAAGAGAAGCAGCCATCGCATCCACACCAAAATCAGAGTCCACACCAGACAATATCCTTTTAGACAAGGTAGTCACGAGCTAGACACAAACATCTGCAAGCTCAATCAGTTCCAACTTTCCTTGAGCAGAATAGATTTTAAGATGCCAGGGTGAATGTCCTAGACATTTATCATTGACTATCAAACCATATGCACAACACCTTAGCTGATGGTGTCTTGATTTTCACCTTTAACATCAGATAAAACAAGGCAGGTTTCTTGGAGCAAGACCACAAAATCCCGCTGACCAGATGTCTCTTCAAGAAACTTCTTGAGAGAGTTCCAAACACTTTTGGCCATAACACATGTGTTTAGCAATCTGAACACATGCCACACAACTCCTTTTTCTAGGAATTTCACACCTTAGAATAACAAGAGTCAAATCAAACTCTGTATTCCAAGAACAAGACCACACTTCTTTGGTGACAAATATCCAAGGGCTACTGTCCTTCCAAAGATTAAACAGTACCAAAAAAAACTCGCAGAAGCTCACCCAAAACTGACTAGGGTGCCAGCTCTGATGCCAATTGAAATTTTTTTGGCACATGCAACACAAGATGATGATTCTGATGTCTAAACATCAGAGTACAAAGTCAAGACAGATGTTTTGACATCTTGAGTCTGACAGAACAATATTACCAATTGTTAATTATGTAGAAATTGTAAATTGCAAAATTGTAAATAACACAGTCGATTGGAAACCCAGTTCAGTGCAACATCACCTATATTTGGGGGCATCTAAGCCAGGAAGGAAATCCACTAGCATTAGTTCAAAGTTAAACTCCCCAATTTACAACTTATCACTACCTTGTGCTACTTCTACCTAGAAATCGCCATCTAGATATGAGATCCCCCTCCCACTTCCTAACAAGCAGTCCCAATGACTATGCCTCGAGAAACCAAAAACAAAGATGTACCCTCTTTCTACTACAATACTAGGTCAAGACTTTTGACCAAGAACAATACTCGATTTTGTTTCATAGCTTCAACCAAGAACAATACTCAACTCTTTTGCTTAAAAGCTCTAGAGAGAGAATAATATACAACAAACAATATGTCTACCACAACGTATCAAACGATAAAAAGGGTGACTTACAAAGTCACACACAAGAGACTCTCAAAACGTAAGTTTCTAAAACCGCCCCTAGTTTTTACAAAAGTGAAATCCGTAAAATACATTAGGTTTAGGTCTTCTTTAAATACTCCTCAACAGTCCATGGGCTTCGAAATCTTCACCCAATTTTAGCTTGATCCATACGTTGAAAGCTGCATCAATCATGCAAAAAAAATCTCCTTAAATCTTGGAACAAACACAAAGTTTCCTAAATTGTCTCATCATCTAATTTTGGCAACTTTTGTACAGCTGGAGATACAAAACTTATTCCAAATAAAATCTTCTTGACCTGCGAAAACTACTGAGATAATTCCAAGAGGAATATCACAGGATCAAAACCAATCTATCAAGAATTAAAACAGCTAGAACGGATGTTCTGGTGCAACATGTTACAACATCTGTCAGGACATCTGCTATGAACTATGTTTTAACAAAAATGTTGTCAATCCTAAAACCATGGAACCTTCAATGAATTTAGAAGGGAAAATTTTAGGGCATGACACCCGCTAACGGCGCTAAAAACATGATGACTAAACTAGCAAGTGTACTAATCCTATCGAAGTAATAAAATAATTCGTCTACATAGGAATTACTAATTTAACAAGGTAATAACAATGCAATTTAAAATAAACAATTGTGTGTGTGGGTGGGTGGGGGTTAAATAGTAATTTGGTACAAAAACAAGAAGAGAAAACTGTCAGAGTAAAGTTCGATAAGGAAAAACGATTAGATCTTTTTATTGAATCCTCTAATTATATCTTTTGATGAATTGTGTATTGCATGAATTACAATTAAGCTATAATCTCACGGAACATTAACAAGACCATTGTACTCAATTCCTTGGTATAAACCTCTCTAATTTACACAATAATTCCCTAATTCCTTAGATCAATTCAGAGTTAAATCTGGCATTCTAAGTTCATTAATTCAAGAGACACAACTTATATTTATCTTTTCCTAGTTAATTACTAAGTTGAATAATTGTTATAATTCGTATCGGTGGACTTGCGGTAAATAATCCCTACTCATCTAAGATCAATTTACGCGCTCGTCTACAAAAAAAAACCATTAAGCACAAGAACAATTAAACAATGATTATAACAAAATATTTCAAATAATCTCAAACACTCATAAGATCCAACAGAGTACAATTAAATTCATCTCAAAATACCTAATCTAAAATAACTTAGCTATTCATATTGAAATTAACAATTACCATGAGTTGATAAGAAGTATTAATCAAAATCACTAGAAAATAAGCTCTCCAATGACTGAAATGCTCTACAAAATCGTGCACAACAACCCCTGGAGGTCACTTTCTCTCCAAAATTCAGAACTATAAAAAAGGTCTCCATTTTTTCTATTTAAAGCTGCAAAAAGCTTGTCAGATTTTCGTGTCATCGAGAGCGCATTAGCATTCATCGTGATTGCGATATGATGTCATCGCTCCCACGATGTCAACATTGCGAACACAAGAAAAACAGAGGCAAATTCGTCTTTTTTTTCCTTTCTTTTTCTTCTTATTTTGTCTAAGTCCTAACTTTCTTCAACCTAGCTGATTTTGCTTACTTCTTCATCATGTTGGCTTGACTTTTACTCATAATTCCACCAATTTGTACAAAATTACTCGTAAATATCACGTAATGACTGAGTATCATCAAGCCTATTATTGAAAGCGGAATAACAGCAAGCAACAAAAGTTTTGGAAGTATTTTTCTGGGAATTATCGTGTCCACAGAGATCGGTGCTACTGAACTGCCGTTCGACAATTTAAATGCTAATGAGTTTGGGTTTAGAATTGGTTGAAACATAAAAACAGAAAAGTAAATATTAACACAAGAAAATTCATCCGTCAGAGAGAAAAGACTTATCAAACATGTATATATTCCACTCGTCACAAACTTAAACTTACCGACCAGTTATACTTAACCTACAATACTCCTCAATATCATCCAGCATGGCTCTCAAAAGTGTTCATCTCTGACACACCGAGCTGAGAGAAAAACAACCGTATTACTCTCTTCGTCACTATCGCGCACGAAGCCTCGAAATACAGAAGACATTAAGCTTCGACACCCAAATAGATTGTTAGCTCTAAATCTATCTCTAGCATCCAGAAACTAACAGATAATCATCCCTAATGAAGATTTGCGATGTTTATCTCTAACACAACCCAAACCACGCACATAAAGCAAAAATCAGAGACAATCATCGATAAAGATTTGTAAAGCGGATTTTATATAACACCATGATCAACAAATATACATAAGATCAAAACAAAAACATATACAAAACCTAACATAGAAGAAATTACAAAGAGAAGAGAGAAGAGGAACCAAACATTTCTTAGTTTGTCAACACCAATCGACGAGAGATTCGACTCCGGATCATCCAAATGCAAGCTTCCATGATGTTTTCTAAGCTAATCTACGAAAGAAATGAAGTTTGATGGAGTTGGGAGCAAAAAACCCAAAAACCATCCCTAACAAATGTGTTTTTTACCCATATTTATTGCTGTCATCATCGCAGACCTCGCTAAGCGCGCCCAAAAAAATTGTTAAACCGCCTTAAAACCGCGCTAAGCGCGCTACATGTTGGAATCAGCCCCTTCCTTGGGCTAGGAGCGCGCTAAGCGCAGTCGTAGCATGCTTCCTTGGGCTAGGAGCGCGCTAAGCGCGCTCGTAGCATGCTTGAAAATCCAAAGCTTGCTTTCTTCATAACTTTTGAACCGTAATTTCATTTTTCGCCCGGTTCGAAGCGTTGGAAAGCTTATTCAATGCTCTATACAACAATGGCAAAATCCCACTACTTGAATACCTACAAAAATGAGATAAAATCAATTAAACTCAATGATATTTACACGAAACGCAATATATATACTAAAATGTAAACTATACACATTTATAAACAAAACAGGGTTTATTCG
The DNA here is from genome assembly GCA_022829125.1 of Lathyrus tuberosus. Taxonomy (NCBI): domain Eukaryota; kingdom Viridiplantae; phylum Streptophyta; class Magnoliopsida; order Fabales; family Fabaceae; genus Lathyrus; species Lathyrus tuberosus. The sequence goes on along the minus strand of JALAZF010000161.1, from coordinate 9,908,860 downwards.
TATGATATTTAACAAAAAGCAACGATAAGTGCAACAAAATATATATACAAAAATAGCTACAATTTGCACTTATCAACTCTCCCCAACTTACATAATTGTTTGTCCTCAAACAAAGCCAACATCAAAAGGAACAAAAGCGAAATCCAAGAAATCACGGAACAACAAGTTTTTACAAACAAAAACAAATGCAATGGTTCAATCGAAAATGGAACACACAAAGTAAATACTTACCACTAAACTACGACGATAACATAGTCACGAAACAAATGCAAAATACAAAAATCATGCTAAACATCCTAAAATAACACAAGTTCCAAAGTGAATCATGTAACGCCCCGGTTTTGTCTTATTTAATTAATCGAGTCATTTTGATTATTTTATTATTATATTATTTTATTTTCGACTTTTATTTAGAAAAATGTTATTTTTCATCGTGATTATATTTTGTCGCGTTTTGAGAGCGTTTGCGAGATATTTGAGTGTAGGGGTATTTTGGTCTTTTTGTGGGGATAGATATTTGTTTTATTAAAATAGAAAGTTAGAGGTGAGAAAGAGAGAAAAACAGAATTTTGAGAGAAAAAGAGAAGAAGAAGGAAAAGAGAGGAGAAAAGAGAAGAGCAAAGAGAAAAGTGTGGAAAATCACCAAGATCAATCTTTCGGAGTCGATTTAATCGGGTAAGGGTGTGAAATATTGTTATCCTAAATTTGTGTATGATTATGTATGTGTTTTGTGTGGATGTTTTGGTTGGTTTTCCATATGTTTCCGTTTATGCCGTATTTGACGAAATCGATAGAAACCGATGTTTTTACGGTCGAAAAGTCGTATAAATACATGTGTTAGTTGGTTATATGTATGTGATCTGCTGTTTAAAGTTTCATGAAGTTTGGTTATGTTTTGGTTAGTTTTCGTTATGTTTCCGTTGTTTTTTCCGTTTAGGTCGAATCGTAGGAAATCGATAGAAACCGATGTTTTCACGGTTAGAATTCGAAATAAATTGCGTAGTTGTATCGAGTAAGGTTAGGTCATCGTATAGCGTGCTTTTTATTCGATTTGGTGATGTTTGAAAATTTTGGTTTTTGAAAGGTTGAAATTTAATCGAAAAATTGAACGTCGTAGAAATTTCGTTTATGTGTTCTAAATTGTTCTTATGTATTTGGTGGTTGCGCGTATATGTTTGTTTCGGTGAAAATGTTCGATTTAGTCGAGTTTTCGGGCATTCGGGAAAATTACAGCAAGGGTGTAAATTGAGAAATCTGGTTTTTGAGAAAAACAGGGCTATGCATCGATACATAACAGCCATGTATCAATACAAAATGGTTTATGTATCGATACATAACCCTTATGCATCGATACATACTGTAGAAATTTGAGAAAACAACATTTTCACTACAGCATGCGTCGACACATGCGTGCTATGTATCGATACATGTTGTCTTTTGCATCGATAAATAAGCCTATGTATTGATACATACTGAGCTGAACCAGAAAATTCTGGTTTGTCGGGGAAACTTCGGAAATTCGTAACTCTTGAACCGTAAGTCGGTTTTGACCCCCGTTCGAAGCGTTGGGAAGCTAATGAGATGTTCTTTCTAGGAAAAATGGTTTTGAGGTCTGAACCTGGTTCAATTAGAACAGTATTTTCAAACCGTATCGTAGTGTCAAGCCTCCGGTTTATGTTTTTGCGTTATTTTGAAATATCCATATCTTTTGTGTTGTTTATCCGATTGAGGTGTTCTTTATATGGATGTGAAGCTAAAAATAGGTTCTATGATTTGGTGAAGAAAAATATTATTTTTAGCCGACTTTTAACTGACTTTTTCGGTAAACCGTAAATCGAATTGTTTGGTTATTTGTGAAAATCGTTCGGTTGCCGTTTGGCACAATTGATGTGAATGTATGTGGAGTGTGTGTGATGTATGCATGTCAAGAGTGTCATGAGTCATTGTATGTCAAGAATCATGATATGCATTGTTGTGACGTCCTGAGTGACGGTTCGATTCCAGAAGGAATCTGCTATAACGTCGTGTGCCCAGGTGGGGACCTAAAGCGATGGTTAAAGATGATCGTGTGCCTAGGCGGGGACTTAAAGCGATCGGGTTGTGTGCCCAGGCGGGGACCTAAAGCAATCCATAAATGTCGTGTGCTCATGAGGAGACCTAAAGCGACGGGTGAACATCGTAGGCCCGACGGGGAGTTACAGTGATGTAACGAGCGATGGTTCCAGCAAAGTTCCTGAGTGAACTAGTATGGGATATGAAATCCAGGAGTCGGTACCGCATTTGCATTTGCATAGAGAGTCATTGTGTCGGTCTCTTTGCATCTGCATGAATTATGATTGCATTGGGTATATGTGGAAAATCATGATTTGGTGATTATGTTTGAGCTGTGATAGCATTTATGTATTGATGGGCATTAGTGTTAAATGCCTTAAACTATGAATGATATGTTTTGTATGTATAAACATATGCATGATGTGTGAATATGAGATTATGTTAATATAATCCGTATATGCTTTATGTGTAGGCAAGTGATGATGGTGGTGAGAAAATTTGTTATGTGTATTTTTAGGTTGATATACATAATTATATGCATTGTTATTATGATAATATTTCTCACCCTTCTGCTGTTTTATGATGCTCTATGAGGCATTGCAGATTAGGTATCTGGTGGTCTTTTGTGAAGCGTGGCTTCATTTCCTTTTTGGTCGTCTGGCTCTGATATGTAGCACCGGGTAGCTAGGATGTGTTTATGAGCTTTTGTGATACTTTTGTACATGTATCTAGCTGATGAATGTTTATGTAAACATGAATGATATTGGTGACTACTATTGGAGTATGATATATATATATATATATATATATATATATATATATATATATATGTATATATTTTTGTGAATCAATGTATAGATGTTTCCGCTTTTATTCTAAATGTTGACATGTGGGTATAAGGACTGAGATCCTTGATTGTTGAAAGTTACCCCACTGTTGCATATCATTTTGAGCAGGTGTTGTATGTGTTTTAATTTCAAGCATAATGTGACATACCTTTTTATGCCGTGTTTGCAATTATATTCTGATAAAATTTTCAATACGTGCCTAAATGATTTAATTAATTATTTGGGGGTATAGAAAGGGGTGTTACATTAAGTGGTATCAGAGCCAGTGTTGAGTCAGTTGTTGAGTCTGTTGGTGTGACAGTTGAATACTGTCGTTGTTGTTTGTCCCTTAGTACGTGATATGCGTGTGAAACACTGTCAGTGCTTTGTGGTTTCCTAATCCTTTGTTTTCAGGAGTTAGAATGAGATAAGTGGGGGTGAAGCTGGTACTTCTCCATGTTGCTTCAGGTGTGGAGCGCTGGCTCAGTGTGTTGTGAATTGCAAGATTGTAAGTGTTGTTTGGACAGTGTTGTTCCCGATTCCGTAAGAAATGCGGAGGTAAGGTTTATGTCAACTAAGGATTTGTGCCTTGGATAGTTTTGTGTATGGGATGCAAGAAAGGCTATTATAGTTTGGTAAAGACGGTTTATGCCCCATCATGATTGTCGACTCTCTATTGACAAATTGAGGAACTGATCACCATTAATCTCTTGTTGATGGCAGACGGAAATTATGTTGGATGGAATAGGCGGGTCTTTCCGGCTTTGATAGTGTGTGAAATGAGTTGTTTGGAATTTAAGGAGATGATTACAGATTGTTTTGATGAGTCGATGAAGAAGCTAATATCGGAAGATGAAATGGATTAGAGGTTTTGGTATGTTAGTCCAGTTGGGAAGTCATTGAGAGAGAATGATTGGGTTTTATTTAAGGATTGCTTCACAGATAGGGGTGGGAATAGGCTAGGCCGAGCTAGGCTTTGCCAAGCCTGAGCCTGGCCTGCTAAAAAATTCAAAGCCTAAGCCTGGCCTGTAGCCTATCATAGGCTTATTTTTAGGCCTAAGCCTGGCCTTTTCGAAGGCCTGATTAGCCTACTAGCCTATTTAAAAGCCTACTTCATTTGAACATCTGTAAATAAGAAATTCAACTAATGTTAAATTGACTAACAAGTTAAAAGATTAATGAGATTAAATGTTTGTTTTCATTGTCTCGTTCAAGTTTTCTTATTAGCATAAGTTTGGTGATACTATTTGTTGAAGATAACTTATGAGAAAAACTTATGACAACAACTTATGACACCGTTTATAATATTTTTTCAACTTATTTTCATAAGTTCTTCAAGATAACTAAGTTTTATTTTCGTATTTTAGTTCAAAGTACAAAATAGAATATAATAATAATAAATTTATTGATTTTTTCTTAAATAGGCCAGCCTGATAGGCTTAAAAGGCTTTTCTTACGGTCTGTGGCCTAGCCTCTTTAGCTAAATAGGCTTATAAAAAAGCCTAGGCCTTTTCTATTTAAGAAAAAGCCTGGCCTGGCCTGAGCCTATGTAGGCTAGGCCGTAGGCCCCTGTTAGTTGGCCTGGCCTATTCCCATCCCTATTCACAGAGAGTAGAGATTGAACTTAATTGGACGAAGGTGAATAGTTGAGGCTTTGATCGATTTAATGTGACTGGTTAGGTTTGTTATCCTCGGAATAGGTTGTTATTTACTCGGTTAAGCTTGTATGTGAGTAACCAGTTACCCAGTGGAAAGTTTTGCAAAAGCTTTAAGGATTTATATCTTTTGGATTTTGGTTGGGAATTGCAACGTACAGTGATGGTATTTGGTGTTAGTAACGCGTCTCTAATGTTTATGGAGTAGAGGAATCGTATCTTCCATATTTAATTGGATAAGTTTGTAGTGGTTTCGATTGAGGATATTTGGATTTGTTATAAACTCAGAGGAAGAATGAGTAAAGTGTTTGAGATTTGAATTACAAGTGTTGAAAAGAGACGAAGTTTTATGCTAAGTTATTCGAGGGAGAATTTTGGTTGAAAAGGGTTAGTTTCTTGGAAATGTTATTTCAGATGAGAGTATGGTTAATGGATCCATCGGAAGTAGATGTAGTTCTACATGAGAGGCTCCAAAGTTGGTTAAGGAGATTAGAAACTTTTGGACTCAGTTGGTTGTTATTACAAGTTATGGAAGACTTTGTTAAGTTCGTACTTCTGGTATCTTAGTTGACTTACAAAGGGTGAGTCGTTTGTTTGGATGTTCGTTGTGAGTAAGTTTTGGTGAGCTGGAGTAGAAGTTGTCTACGGTTTCAACTTTGATTTTGTGTGATCCTAATAAATCGGTTGTGGGGTATTGTGATGTGTCTTTGATGAGTTTAGTCAACGTGGTAATGCAAGAGGGTAAAGTCATGGCTTATGCTTTAAGAGAATTGAGGATTCATAAAAGGATTTATACTATTCAGGATTTGGAATTGGTTGCGGTGGTATTGTGTTGGAATATTTGGAGGTATTATCTTTATGGTTCTATGTTCGAAGTGTTTGGTAATCGCAAGGATATTGAGTACTTGTTTGGTCTAAAGGAATAGAGTATGAGACAACAAGGATGGTTAGAGTTCGTGATGAGTTATGAATTTGGCTTGGATTATCCTTCGGGGAAAAGCTGTTGTTGTGCCTGAAAAGTTAAGTCGGAAGTTTCTATGCATGTCTGTTTTGATGGTCAGGGAGTTAGAATTATTTGAGCAATTCCGAGACTTGTGTATGGGTATGATATAACACAGGATAGTGTGAGGTTGGTAATATTAAAGTGAACAGTAATTTTTGGGGAATATGAGAAAGAGTTAGACTTTGGACGTTAAATTGATAGTTTTGATGGTTACGAGTAATCAGAGTGCGCAGCGGAAGCGTGAGGTGGCACATTTTGTATTTACGTGTGGAACTTGTGTTCTTGTTTGTGTTGTTGCCACGTTTCCATCGTGATGGTTCGAGTGTGTGTGGCTAATTCCTTGTGGTGAATTAGGGGAGTGTGATCTACGGTGATGGTAACGATCTTGTTGTGTTTCGGTTCTAGAGTGAACATGTGTGTTGGTATCGTGGTTTTCCTTAAGTTGTGAGTTGGTCGTCAAGTGCATTGTATGGGCTTTGCATCTTGTCGTTGTTGTTGTCGTCGTTGTCGTGCCATTGTTGTATCTGCTGTTAGCACGGTGGTTTGTCAGTTGTGTTATTTGTGGTGTGCCTTTTGTTGGCATGTTGGTTTGTTAGTCGGATGCGAGAGTCGTGTACGGGGTTGTTCGTCTCAGTATATTTTCGAGGACGAAAATTTCTAAGTGGGGGAGAGTTGTAACGCCCCGATTTTGTCTTATTTAATTAATCGAGTCGTTTTGATTATTTTATTATTATATTATTTTATTTTCGACTTTTATTTAGAAAAATGTTATTTTTCATCGTGATTATATTTTGCCGCGTTTTGAGAGCGTTTGCGAGATATTTGAGTGTAGGGGTATTTTGGTCTTTTTGTGGGGATAGATATTTGTTTTATTAAAATAGAAAGTTAGAGGTGAGAAAGAGAGAAAAACAGAATTTTGAGAGAAAAAGAGAAGAAGAAGGAAAAGAGAGGAGAAAAGAGAAGAGCAAAGAGAAAAGTGTGGAAAATCACCAAGATCAATCTTTCGGAGTCGATTTAATCGGGTAAGGGTGTGAAATATTGTTATCCTAACTTTGTGTATGATTATGTATGTGTTTTGTGTGGATGTTTTGGTTGGTTTTCCATATGTTTCCGTTTATGCCGTATTTGACGAAATCGATAGAAACCGATGTTTTTACGGTCGAAAAGTCGTATAAATACATGTGTTGGTTGGTTATATGTATGTGAGCTGCTGTTTAAAGTTTCATGAAGTTTGGTTATGTTTTGGTTAGTTTTCCTTATGTTTCCGTTGTTTTTTCCGTTTAGGTCGAATCGTAGGAAATCGATAGAAACCGATGTTTTCACAGTTAGAATTCGAAATAAATTGCAAAGTTGTATCGAGTAAGGTTAGGTCGTAGTATAGCGTGCTTTTTATTCGATTTGGTGATGTTTGAAAATTCTGGTTTTTGAAAGGTTGAAATTTAATCGAAAAATCGAACGTCGTAGAAATTTCGTTTATGTGTTCTAAATTGTTCTTATGTATTTGGTGGTTGCGCGTATATGTTTGTTTCGGTGAAAATGTTCGATTTAGTCGAGTTTTCGGGCATTCGGGAAAATTACAGCAAGGGTGTAAATTGAGAAATCTGGTTTTTGAGAAAAACAGGGCTATGCATCGATACATAACAGCCATGTATCAATACGAAATGGTTTATGTATCGATACATAACCCTTATGCATCGATACATACTGTAGAAATTTGAGAAAACAGCATTTTCACTACAACATGCGTCGACACATGCGTGCTATGTATCGATACATGTTGCCTTTTGCATCGATACATAAGCCTATGTATTGATACATACTGAGCTGAACCAGAAAATTCCGGTTTGTCGGGGAAACATCGGAAATTCATAACTCTTCAACCGTAAGTCGGTTTTGACCCCCGTTCGAAGTGTTGGGAAGCTAATGAGATGTTCTTTCTAGGAAAAATGTGTTTGAGGTCTGAACCTGGTTCAATTAGAACAGTATTTTCAAACGGTATCGTAGTGTCAAGCCTCCGGTTTATGTTTTTGCGTTATTTTGAAATATCCATATCTTTTGTGTTGTTTATCCGATTGAGGTGTTCTTTATATGGATGTGAAGCTAAAAATAGGTTCTATGATTTGGTGAAGAAAAATATTATTTTTGGCCGACTTTTAACTGACTTTTACAGTAAACCGTAAATCAAATTGTTTGGTTATTTGTGAAAATAGTTCGGTTGCCGTTTGGCACAATTAATGTGAATGTATGTGGAGTGTGTGTGATGTATGCATGTCAAGAGTGTCATGAGTTATTGTATGCCAAGCATCATGATATGCATTGTTGTGACGTCCTGAGTGACGGTTCGATTCCAGAAGGAATTTGCTATAACGTCGTGTGCCCAGGTGGGGACCTAAAGCGATGGTTATAGATGATCGTGTGCCTAGGCGGGGACTTAAAGCGACCGGGTTGTGTGCCCAGGCGGGGACCTAAAGCAATCCATAAACGTCGTGTGCTCATGAGGAGACCTAAAGCGACGGGTGAACATCGTAGGCCCGACAGGGAGTTACAGTGATGTAATGAGTGATGGTTCCAGCAGAGTTCCTGAGTGAACTAGTATGGGATATGAAATCCAGGAGTCGGTACCGCATTTGCATTTGCATAGAGAGTCGTTGTGTCAGTCTCTTTGCATCTGCATGAATTATGATTGCATTGGGTATATGTGGAAAATCATGATTTGGTGATTATGTTTGAGCTGTGATAGCATTTGTGTATTGATGGGCATTAGTGTTAAATGCCTTAAACTATGAATGATATGTTTTGTATGTATAAACATATGCATGATGTGTGAATATGGGATTATGTTAATATAATCCATATATGCTTTATGTGTAGGCAAGTGATGATGGTGGTGAGAAAATTTGTTATGTGTATTTTTAGGTTGATATACATAATTATATGCATTGTTATTATGATAATATTTCTCACCCTTCTGCTGTTTTATGATGTTCTATGAGGCATTGCAGATTAGGTATCTGGTGGTCTTTTGTGAAGCGTGGCTTCATTTCCTTTTTGGTCGTCTGGCTCTGATATGTAGCACCGGGTAGCTAGGATGTGTTTATGAGCTTTTGTGATACTTTTGTACATGTATCTAGCTGATGAATGTTTATGTAAACATGAATGATATTGGTGACTACTATTGGAGTATGATATATATATATATATATATATATATATATATATATATATATATATATGTATATATGTTTGTGAATCAATGTTTAGATGTTTCCGCTTTTATTCTAAATGTTGACATGTGGGTATAAGGACTGAGATCCTTGATTGTTGAAAGTTACCCCACTGTTGCATATCATTTTGAGCAGGTGTTGTATGTGTTTTAATTTCAAGCATAATGTGACATACCTTTTTATGCCGTGTTCGCAATTATACTCTGATAAAATTTTCAATACGTGCCTAAATGATTTAATTAATTATTTGGGGGTATAGAAAGGGGTGTTACATTAAGTGGTATCAGAGCCAGTGTTGAGTCAGTTGTTGAGTCTGTTGGTGTGATAGTTGAATACTGTCGTTGTTGTTTGTCCCTTAGTACGTGATATATGTGTGAAACACTGTCAGTGCTTTCTGGTTTCCTAATCCTTTGTTTTCAGGAGTTAGAATGAGATAAGTGGGGGAGAAGCTGGTACTTCTCCATGTTGCTTCAGGTGTGGAGCACTGGCTCGGTGTGTTGTGAATTGCAAGATTGTAAGTGTTGTTTGGACAGTGTTGTTCCCGATTCCGTAAGAAATGCGGAGGTAAGGTTTATGTCAACTAAGGATTTGTGCCTTGGATAGTTTTGTGTATGGGATGCAAGAAAGGCTATTATAGTTTGGTAAAGACGGTTTATGCCCCATCATGATTGTCGACTGTCTATTGACAAATTGAGGAACTGATCACCCTTAATCTCTTGTTGATGGCAGACGGAAATTATGTTGGATGGAATAGGCGGGTCTTTCCGGCTTTGATAGTGTGTGAAATGAGTTGTTTGGAATTTAAGGAGATGATTACAGATTGTTTTGATGAGTCGATGAAGAAGCTAATATCGGAAGATGAAATGGATTAGAGGTTTTGGTATGTTAGTCCAGTTGGGAAGTCATTGAGAGAGAATGATTGGGTTTTATTTAAGGACTGCTTCACAGAGAGTAGAGATTGAACTTAATTGGACGAAGGTGAATAGTTGAGGCTTTGATCGATTTAATGTGACTGGTTAGGTTTGTTGTCCTCGGAATAGGTTGTTATTTACTCGGTTAAGCTTGTATGTGAGTAACCAGTTACCCAGTGGAAAGTTTTGCAAAAGCTTTAAGGATTTATATCTTTTGGATTTTGGTTGGGAATTGCAACGTACAGTGATGGTATTTGGTGTTAGTAACGCGTCTCTAATGTTTATGGAGTAGAGGAATCGTATCTTCCATATTTAATTGGATAAGTTCGTAGTGGTTTCGATTGAGGATATTTGGATTTGTTATAAACTCAGAGGAAGAATGAGTAAAGTGTTTGAGATTTGAATTACAAGTGTTGAAAAGAGACGAAGTTTTATGCTAAGTTATTCGAGGGAGAATTTTGGTTGAAAAGGGTTAGTTTCTTGGAAATGTTATTTCAGATGAGAGTATGGTTAATGGATCCATCGGAAGTAGATGTAGTTCTACATGAGAGGCTCCGTAGTTGGTTAAGGAGATTAGAAACTTTTGGACTCAGTTGGTTGTTATTACAAGTTATGGAAGACTTTGTTAAGTTCGTACTTCTGGTATCTTAGTTGACTTACAAAGGGTGAGTCGTTTGTTTGGATGTTCGTTGTGAGTAAGTTTTGGTGAGCTGGAGTAGAAGTTGTCTACGGTTTCAGCTTTGATTTTGTGTGATCCTAATAAACCGGTTGTGGGGTATTGTGATGTGTCTTTGATGAGTTTAGTCAACGTGGTAATGCAAGAGGGTAAAGTCGTGGCTTATGCTTTAAGACAATTGAGGATTCATAAAAGGATTTATACTATTCAGGATTTGGAATTGGTTGCGGTGGTATTGTGTTGGAATATTTGGAGGTATTATCTTTATGGTTCTATGTTCGAAGTGTTTGGTAATCGCAAGGATATTGAGTACTTGTTTTGTCTAAAGGAATAAAGTATAAGACAACAAGGATGGTTAGAGTTCGTGATGAGTTATGAATTTGGCTTGGATTATCCTTCGGGGAAAAGCTGTTGTTGTGCCTGAAAAGTTAAGTCGGAAGTTTCTATGCATGTCTGTTTTGATGGTCAGGGAGTTAGAATTATTTGAGCAATTCCGAGACTTGTGTATGGGTATGAGATAACACAGGATAGTGTGAGGTTAGTAATATTAAAGTGAACAGTGATTTTTGGCGAATATGAGAAAGAGTTAGACTTTGGACGTTAAATTGATAGTTTTGATGGTTACGAGTAATCAGAGTGCGCAGCGGAAGCGTGAGGTGGCACATTTTGTATTTACGTGTGGAACTTGTGTTCTTGTTTGTGTTGTTGCCTCGTTTCCATCGTGATGGTTCGAGTGTGTGTGGCTAATTCCTTGTGGTGAATTAGGGGAGTGTGATCTACGGTGATGGTAACGATCTTGTTGTGTTTCGGTTCTAGAGTGAACATGTGTGTTGGTATCGTGGTTTTCCTTGAGTTGTGAGTTGGTCGTCAAGTGCATTGTATGGGCTTTGCATCTTGTCGTTGTTGTTGTCGTCGTTGTCGTGCCATTGTTGTATCTGCTGTTAGCACGGTGGTTTGTCAGTTGTGTTATTTGTGGTGTGCCTTTTGTTGGCATGTTGGTTTGTTAGTCGGATGCGAGAGTCGTGTCCGGGGTTGTTCGTCTCAGTATATTTTCGAGGACGAAAATTTCTAAGTGGGGGAGAGTTGTAACGCCCCGGTTTTGTCTTATTTAATTAATCGAGTCATTTTAATTATTTTATTATTATATTATTTTATTTTCGACTTTTATTTAGAAAAATGTTATTTTTCATCGTGATTATATTTTGTCGCGTTTTGAGAGCGTTTGCGAGATATTTGAGTGTAGGGGTATTTTGGTCTTTTTGTGGGGATAGATATTTGTTTTATTAAAATAGAAAGTTAGAGGTGAGAAAGAGAGAAAAACAGAATTTTGAGAGAAAAAGAGAAGAAGAAGGAAAAGAGAGGAGAAAAGAGAAGAGCAAAGAGAAAATTGTGGAAAATCACCAAGATCAATCTTTCGGAGTCGATTTAATCGGGTAAGGGTGTGAAATATTGTTATCCTAACTTTGTGTATGATTATGTATGTGTTTTGTGTGGATGTTTTGGTTGGTTTTCCATATGTTTCCGTTTATGCCGTATTTGACGAAATCGATAGAAACCGATGTTTTTACGGTCGAAAAGTCGTATAAATACATGTGTTGGTTGGTTATATGTATGTGAGCTGCTGTTTAAAGTTTCATGAAGTTTGGTTATGTTTTGGTTAGTTTTCGTTATGTTTCCGTTGTTTTTTCCGTTTAGGTCGAATCGTAGGAAATCGATAGAAACCGATGTTTTCACGGTTAGAATTCGAAATAAATTGCGTAGTTGTATCGAGTAAGGTTAGGTCGTAGTATAGCGTGCTTTTTATTCGATTTGGTGATGTTTGAAAATTCTGGTTTTTGAAAGGTTGAAATTTAATCGAAAAATCGAACGTCGTAGAAATTTCGTTTATGTGTTCTAAATTGTTCTTATGTATTTGGTGGTTGCACGTATATGTTTGTTTCGGTGAAAATGTTCGATTTAGTCGAGTTTTCGGGCATTCGGGAAAATTACAGCAAGGGTGTAAATTGAGAAATCTGGTTTTTGAGAAAAACAGGGCTATGCATCGATACATAACAGCCATGTATCAATACGAAATGGTTTATGTATCGATACATAACCCTTATGCATCGATACATACTGTAGAAATTTGAGAAAACAGCATTTTCACTACAACATGCGTTGACACATGCGTGCTATGTATCGATACATGTTGCCTTTTGCATCGATACATAAGCCTATGTATTGATACATACTGAGCTGAACCAGAAAATTCTGGTTTGTCTGGGAAACTTCGGAAATTCATAACTCTTGAACCGTAAGTCGGTTTTGACCCCCGTTCGAAGCGTTGGGAAGCTAATGAGATGTTATTTCTAGGAAAAATGGTTTTGAGGTCTGAACCTGGTTCAATTAGAACAGTATTTTCAAACCGTATCGTAGTGTCAAGCCTCCGGTTTATGTTTTTGCGTTATTTTGAAATATCCATATCTTTTGTGTTGTTTATCCGATTGAGGTGTTCTTTATATGGATGTGAAGCTAAAAATAGGTTCTATGATTTGGTGAAGAAAAATATTATTTTTAGCCGACTTTTAACTGACTTTTCCGGTAAACCGTAAATCGAATTGTTTGGTTATTTGTGAAAATCGTTCGGTTGCCGTTTGACACAATTGATGTGAATGTATGTGGAGTGTGTGTGATGTATGCATGTCAAGAGTGTCATGAGTCATTGTATGTCAAGCATCATGATATGCATTGTTGTGACGTCCTGAGTGACGGTTCAATTCCAGAAGGAATCTGCTATAACGTCGTGTGCCCAGGTGGGGACCTAAAGCGATGGTTATAGATGATCGTGTGCCCAGGCGGGGACTTAAAGCGATCGGGTTGTGCGCCCAGGCGGGGACCTAAAGCAATCCATAAACGTCGTGTGCTCATGAGGAGACCTAAAGCGATGGGTGAACATCGTAGGCCCGACGGGGAGTTACAGTGATGTAACGAGCGATGGTTCCAGCAGAGTTCCTGAGTGAACTAGTATGGGATATGAAATCCAGGAGTCGGTACCGCATTTGCATTTCCATAGAGAGTCGTTGTGTCGGTCTCTTTGCATCTGCATGAATTATGATTGCATTGGGTATATGTGGAAAATCATGATTTGGTGATTATGTTTGAGCTGTGATAGCATTTGTGTATTGATGGGCATTAGTGTTAAATGCCTTAAACTATGAATGATATGTTTTGTATGTATAAACATATGCATGATGTGTGAATATGGGATTATGTTAATATAATCCGTATATGCTTTATGTGTAGGCAAGTGATGATGGTGGTGAGAAAATTTGTTATGTGTATTTTTAGGTTGATATACATAATTATATGCATTGTTATTATGATAATATTTCTCACCCTTCTGCTGTTTTATGATGCTCTATGAGGCATTGCAGATTAGGTATCTGGTGGTCTTTTGTGAAGCGTGGCTTCATTTCCTTTTTGGTCGTCTGGCTCTGATATGTAGCACCGAGTAGCTAGGATGTGTTTATGAGCTTTTGTGATACTTTTGTACATGTATCTAGCTGATGAATGTTTATGTAAACATGAATGATATTGGTGACTACTATTGGAGTATGATATATATATATATATATATATATATATATATATATGTATATATGTTTGTGAATCAATGTTTAGATGTTTCCGCTTTTATTCTAAATGTTGACATGTGGGTATAAGGACTGAGATCCTTGATTGTTGAAAGTTACCCCACTGTTGCATATCATTTTGAGCAGGTGTTGTATGTGTTTTAATTTCAAGCATAATGTAACATACCTTTTTATGTTGTGTTTGCAATTATACTCTGATAAAATTGTCAATACGTGCCTAAATGATTTAATTAATTATTTGGGGGTATAGAAAGGGGTGTTACAAATCACACCTAGTAAAAACAATCATCGGTAGATCAAAAACACAAAATGAGGTACTTTACACTCATACAACACTCATGCAAACAAAAGACTAAATTATGCATTCATCCAAAAATTCACATTGAACATACAAAGGCAAGAATCACAAGGACTTTCAAGGTTGTAACGTGGTCGGGTAAACAAACAAGGGCAATTTCTAAAGGTAATTGAAACAAAAAATTGCCTACACCTAAGGGAGTGATCAACTCACAAAGTTTCAAACACCAATATTTCAATCAAAATTCATACAAAATTCCAAGTGTTACACAAAACACAATACTTATTTAGCACAATTATTAGAACTCTTTTTGTTTCCTTTCACAAGGATTTTCTTTTTCTTTTCTTTTCTTTTTCATATTTTTCTCTTTTTTCTTTTCTTTTTCAACCTCATAGAAACCCACTAATGAGTAAACAATCATTCTCTCCCCAACTTGAATTCAACCACATCATCATGTGAATACTCCCTACTTTCTAAGGCAAGACAAAAATTCATACAACAACACAAAGTTGAGGTCCAAGAAAAAACAAAATCCAATAAAAAATAAGTGAACTAAACACTCATAGACAAGCATTAAGTTCAAATAAAACATGGATCAAAAAGCTTAACGGGGTTACGAATTCTCACATACTCACAAGGTGAATGACTATTTGGCTAGGTAGTTGTGCTCAAAATGAAACAAAATTGCCTTGATCATTTTCATGCATTCATATAATCAACACAAACAAAAGATTAAACATAATGAAATCCAGTTAAAACAAGAATATTGGTACTCCGAGCATATATGAACAATAGAAGGCTTCCTCACAAAAAGGGTAGGAACTAAAGTGATTCACATACGAACAAGTATATAAAAGAATGAATGGCATAGAAGTCGTAAAAAGCCTAAGTATCATGAATATGCTAAAGTCTAGAAAGCGATAAACACATACCTTGAACGTGTACAAAACTTTAAACACTACCATTACCACGCATTCGCAAGTTGAAACACTCAAAATCAGAA
The DNA here is from genome assembly GCA_022829125.1 of Lathyrus tuberosus. Taxonomy (NCBI): domain Eukaryota; kingdom Viridiplantae; phylum Streptophyta; class Magnoliopsida; order Fabales; family Fabaceae; genus Lathyrus; species Lathyrus tuberosus. Next base: position 9,893,579 of record JALAZF010000161.1, on the reverse strand, counting down.
AAATTACCAAATGCGACTTCAAGATATCGAGCTAAAATTTGAGTCCAAACAATCAACAAAAGAATTAGAAAAATTACTAATAATTACTAATATATAAGGCCTTGGTGGAAGTGGGAAGAAGTGGGAACCAAGCGAACAATTAAAAGAATTCACTGGCTCAGCACAACAGGGCGCGCTAAGCGCGCTACACCAGAACCAGAAAAACCAGTACAACAACAAGGTTCTGGTGTAGGCCTCCACTTAACACCTACACAACTCAATTACAAAACATACAATATTTACACATACAAACTTCCTCAAGTTAAACACGACAAGCTTTAGGAAAACAAAACTTAACACCTTAACACGAACTACCATAAACATACTAAAAGAATGAAAAAAAACATTAGAAACTAACAACAATAAAACATGCTTGTTTTACGTCATAAGTTCGACGCCTATTATTTATACACACTTCTCCAAGTTGCCTCTTTACATGGTTAGCGCTCACCGACGACGAAACCTAACCAAACACTTAGCAAACGTGAAGAGAAACAAACATATACACTAAATTTACAAGTATGCAAAACATGTAAAATTCACAAATATGGTAAACATATACAAGTATCAATATCAACAAGTGAAAATAGACAATATATACGATATCTACAAAACTCAAAAACAAAGAAACTATCGTAATGCGATCCAATAAAACATCGATCCCCGACAACGGCGCCATTTTGTTGAAAGCGGAATATCGGCAAGCAACAAAAGTTTTGGAAGTATTTTTTCGGGAATTATCGTGTCCACAGAGATCGGCACTACTGAACTGCCGCTCGACAATTTAAATGCTAATGAGTTTGGGTTTAGAATTGGTTGAAACATAAAAACAGAAAAGTAAATATTAACACAAGAAAATTCATCCGTCAGAGAGAAAAGACTTATCAAGCATGTATATATTCCACTCGTCACAAACTTAAACTTACCGACCAGTTATACTCAACCTACAATACTCCTCAATATCATCCAGCATCGCTCTCAAAAGTGTTCATCTCTAACACACCGAGCTGAGAGAAAAACAACTGTATTACTCTCTTCGTCACTCTCGCGCACGAAGCCTCGAAATACGGAAGACATTAAGCTTCGATACCCAAATAGATTGTTAGCTCTAAATCTATCTCTAGCATCCAGAAACTAATAGATAATCATCCCTAATGAAGATTTGCGATGTTTATCTCTAACACAACCCAAACCACGCGCATAAAGCAAAAATCAGAGACAATCATCGATAAAGATTTGTAAAGCGGATTTTATACAACACCATGATCAACAAATATACATAAGATCAAAACAAAAACATATACAAAACCCAACATAGAAGAAATTACAAAGAGAAGAGAGAAGAGGAACCAAACATTTCTTGGTTTGTAAACACCAATCGACGAGAGATTCGACTCCGGATCATCCAAATGCAAGCTTCCATGATGTTTTCTAAGCTAATCTACTAAAGAAATGAAGTTTGATGGAGTTGGGAGTAAAAAACCCAAAAACCATCCTTAAAAAATGTGTTTTTTACCCATATTTATTGATGTCATCATCGCAGACCGCGCTAAGCACGCTATAGGCGCTAAACGCGCCCTAAAAAATTGTTAAACCGCCTTAAAACCTCGCTAAGCGTGCTCAAATCGCACTAAGCACGCTCGTAGCATGCTTCTTTAGGCTAGGAGCATGCTAAGCGCGCTCGTAGCATGCTTGAAAATCTAAAGCTTGTTTTCTTCATAACTTTTGGACCGTAATTCCGTTTTTCGCCCGGTTCGAAGAGTTGGAAAGCTTATTCAATGCTCTATACAACAATGGCAAAATCCCATTGCTTGAATACCTACAAAAATGAGATAAAATCAATTAGACTCAATGATATTTACATGAAACGCAATATATACACTAAAATGTAAACTATACGCATTTATAAACAAAACAGGGTTTATTCGTATGATATTTAACAGAAAGCAACGATAAGTGCAACAAAACATATATACAAAAATATCTACAATTTGCACTTATCACTTATTTAGAAGAGGAGTGATATCTGATACTAGTAGGCTTGTTTGTCCCTTCTGTGGTTTTCTAGATGAGTCGGTTTCTCAACTTTTTGTTACTTGTGAGATGGCTTTTTCAGTATGGTATAGAGTTTTTAGGTGATTAGGGAGGCATGTATTCATTCACTAGAATCTTAGGGTGTTTTTTCAATCCTTTCTTTCTTTAGGTGACAGGGTTGAGAATATATATGATTATCTTATGATTTGGCATGCAGTTATCTGGTATATTTGAAAAGCCCATAATAATGTGATCTTTAATGGAGTCACAATAACAACAAAATAAGTGGAGAAGCAAAGCATTTATTTAGCTTGAAAATGATTATTGGGCAGGGGAGAACTCTTGCACCCTCACAGATTGATTGCAGAATCATATCCTCTACCTGCATGTATAGCGGTTAACGTAATTATCCTATTTTAAAGTATGGTGGTGGACCTTCAGTTCCTCATTTGTTGGAATCTGATCTATTGTTGGTGGATCTGGTTGGTTCAAGGTCTAGCATGCGAGTTTCGAGGTGGTTCTTTAGTAAGTGTGATTGTGTTTTTATTTGTTCTTTTTTCTTTTTAGTTTTTCCTGCTTTTTCTGACTTATATTTTTTTTTTCTTTTTTTAAGAACTTCCTATACTTTGTGTTGGTGCTATTATTGTATTTGAACTTCTTTTTAATATATTATATTTTCCTTTAAAAAAAATTTACTTTATTATTTCATATTTAATTTTAGTCATCACATAATTGTTTATGCTATATTGCATCGTATATAACTAATGTTGTGAATAAGGATGCCTTGGAACAACTGAATGCCTTGGAACAACTGAAACCCTATTAGGGTTCATAAAGGAAGAGAAAAGAGCAAGAAGAATAGAGAATTGGTTAAATCTGTTTTACTATTCATTTTTTCAATAGGATTCAAAGATTATAAGTGAATATCAACAATTAACCTCTCTCAACCTAAGGCCCAATCCGACATACTAATTTAGTCAAATACTAATAATCATTTCTTTTGTACTCTTGAGTGTTGATGTATTCCCTTCAAATTTCTTGTTTCTTTCTATTTTTATGTATTGAATAATTTTTTTATGATGCTTCTATTGATAGGTGTTGCTCCTGCGGGTGCCAACACAATGTAGTTTGAATGTCATGAGTATAGTATTTACACTCTAATAATGTATTTTTTAAAATAAGTTTATTTTGTATATTTTGTATTATTTTTAATTTTTAATTAAATAAATTATTTCCACATATGTTAGATATTATTAGTTACAATCATTTTGATTTTATAAATATCATAAAAAATTAACCTCTCTCATTTTTCATGTATTAAAGATGACAAGTAGAGTTGTGCATGTTAAGCAAGAAAAAATATTATATTCAAAATAAATATATTATAAGTTAGTTACAATCAAATTGTTTTATAAATATCATAAGAATTCAACTTTTCTCATTTTTCATGTATCAAAGATGATTCGTACAGTTTTAAATATTATGTGAGAATTAATATTATATTTGTTCAAATACAAAAGTTTTAAACTCTAATCTTCTTACATTTATAGATCATTATGTTTTATCTATCAAATATCCTTAAAAAAAATTAAATAATCGTAATTTATTTTGAAAATAAAATTATAAATTAGAATTAACATTCACCACTTTTAATCTAGAATACCATCAATATTTATTATTATTTTAATCTCTCGTTTCTCTTCCTCAATTCTTTTTTTTCTTTTCAGTTTTTTTTCTTTCTGTCACATTTAAGTACATATGCATAAAAATAAAATAAACTCATGTGAATATACATGTTCCTTTCTATTTAGGTAATAAAAAGTGAATACACTTTGGAATGCTATAGAAATTATAGAAACTAATTCATCTACCTCCATTTTCCGAAAAACTAACCTAGAATAATTTTTCCAAGCTTAACTAATCATATAGTGATTTGTCTTATAGTAAACTCAACCTACACTAATATGTTTATGGGAATTTTAGTAACACCAAAAAAATTAAAAGTTCAAGAATTCGAGAAATAAATAACTATGTACTATATTTTATTTTAATTTATTATGATAATTTATTTAACAAATTGATATTAATAAATTATCATACAAATGTTACTTTTAAAAAAATGTAGTTGTAAAAATATTGAATGTGTTTTTAAAATAGGTGGATATTGATTATTAAAAGTTTTAATATTGATTATTAAAAGTTTTAATATTGATAATTATTAACAAATGCATTTTCATGGTAGAATAGGTAAATATATACATATTTTCATAGCTAGAAAGAGATATTCTCATAATTATTAACAAAATTTATATTAACTTGTTATTTTTCTGTCACTATTTACTACAAGAAGAATTACTCTGTATTATTTTCTCTATAAAAACTTTTGCTTTAAATTTTCTATTTGTTACCAAACATCTTTAAATGTTTTCTTATTCCAGTAATAAAGTATAAAATTCAAATTATATACTATTTGAATGATTTATAAAATTCAAGTCATTTTGCACTTTTTTTTATATGAAAAAGAAAAAGCAAAAGGAAAGTTTCCATTTAAGCAATTAGTGTAATTTTCCCATTATAGAAAATACATTTTCAACTTCTTCCAAATGCAATTCCACTTTATAAATTGACTATCCCCAATTTTTTTTCAGAAACATCATAATCTCAATTCACAGAAACACTTAGAACCACTTACAAAAAAAAGTATATAAATAAACAAAGCAACGAAAATACACACATTGCAGAGAGGATGCCTAAAGTAATTTAGATATGGATAATGTGGTGTCCTGGAATGAGAGTCAAAATGGTTGTAGAGACAGATGGTTCATATAGGATTACATGGTTACATGGTTTCATAGCCCTTGAGGAAGTTAAACTAATTAAATATGATATTGAAATTATATGTATACCACTATACATTTTATCCCGTAGTAGTGAAGTTTTGTGATTTATGTCTCTTAAGGTTGCTTTGGAAGTAATGCAATTAATGTTGCAGTTAAATAGTCTCCCCATTCTCTTTTTTAAATAAATTTTAACTTTTATAAGAACTTTAATTGTTCTGGATTTTATGCAATCACCTTTTAGTTTTAAATTTCCACATCATTAAATTAGTGGTATATTATGTCTTTATTCAACTAAATCCAACCAAATCTATAATTGATTCCAAGCCAACCAATAATTGCATTTTAGTTTATCTTTTTGTATTCACTTCATTTGAGATAACTACAAATGTGACCATTAGGTTGATTTTCTCTAACAAGTTGTTGAACTTATCTTGGAAATACAAACCATGCAGGTACTATCACTCAAAGGAGTTTGTTTTTTTTTTCATTTTCAATGACACATTGCTCACTCTTCGATTTTTTGCACTTCTCTTTTCTCAGCATGTCACTCTTGCATCTGAAAATCATATTCTTTGGTTTGAAACTCGTTTCTCTTCCTTTTCTTCAACACTGACTATAGTTTATGTTTTTTTTTTATTTATGGATTAAGTTTGTGCCTTATGATTTTTTATTTTACGGTTAAGTTTATACTTTTTTATTTTATGGGTTCACTTTATGCCTTATGATTTTATGGGTTCAGTTTATACCTTTTGATTTTATGGGTTTTGATGAAAATTGTTGTTTTTTTAATCTTGCATTTTAATTATATGGTTCACTTTATGCCTTTTGATGTTTAGGGTTCAATTTATGCTTTTTGATTCTATGGATTTGGATGAAGAATAATTGAAGGTGTTCAAGATGTGAACTTTTTATAGACTAAGGCTTTTTTTCCGTACGACAGATAAATTTTGCATCTACGCTTTCAAGGTTCACAACAGAATCTTTGAAATAAGGGGTTGAATCTTAGGAAAGTTCAAGTTCGGGGTGGAGTTGAATTAGTGAACCGATCATGTGATTTCTAATCATAAATTTGAAACTGAAATGCAATTTAGCTGTGATAGACTAATTGTTGATTGATTGCTTATTACAGATATCATAAATAGAGAGATTCGGTATTAATGAAATCATAAATTTTAATTGTAAAAATATTGTTGTAATTTTATAAGGATCCATGACTCGGGTCGACTTCTAGACGTAGAAGCGCCAACTGTAACACTCATATATAACAACATACATCAAGACATATATATTATACATGAATCCAAGTTTTGGTATTGAAATACCATAAGTTCTTAGTTAACACATTTCTGGGGTTTTCCTCTGATTATTTAATCGGGTAACAAAACCGATATTTTTCACTTTCATTGCGTAGAATATTTTCATAGCTTTTCAACGATACCAAGAACGCTTCGATCGGAAACACGATTCAAAAGTTATGAATTTTCAAAAAGTATTTTTCATCAACCAACAATGGTAATCGGTTACCCAAAATAGGATAACCGGTTAATCAAGCTTCACTGTTCACATAGAGGCTAAATGAGAGTTAGAGACACATTTCGTAACCGGTTACTCAAATATGGGTAATCGGTTACTCAGTTCAAATCTTGCGCAATATCTCAATTTTTCCACAGAGTAACCGGTTACCCTATATCTGTTAATCGGTTACTCTGTTACAGAACAGAAAAATACTGGTTTTTCTCATGTTTCAAAATCACCCAAAATCATTCAAAACTCTTAGAAACTCATAGAAACAATTATTCACTTGTCATACAACATATTCACACCTGTATTGATCATATTATGCAATTTAATCGAGATTTGAACCGTGAAAATAATTGATTCCACACAATACTCAATTTTTACCATTTCTAACCTAAACTCTAACATTTCTCAAATATCTAGAGCTTAAGTACTAACTAGAACTCACCTCTAAACAAGATGATGATGAAGATTGTGAGTTGATTTGATGAAGAATGAAGAAGATCCAAGCTTGTTCTTCAATTTCCAAGTTTTCTCCTCTTTTCCCCTTTTGCTCTTCTTCTCTCTCTACCTCTTACTATCTTTGTTTCTACCTTTGCCACAAGTAAGGGAGAGGAAAGGTATCGAGAATATAAATTAGTTAGTAAATGTAACACCCTAAATTCCCCCGTAATATTTAATCGAAAAATCAGAGTAAAATGAAACAATTCAGAATAAAAGGGTATTACTTTCAACAAGAACTTGCTCACAAATAAGACATGTAATATATAATAAATATTAATGCAACTTTAATCCAAAAATCATCTTTATTACACAACGGAAATTCTTCATTGTAATCAACAAAATATAACGGTTTCAATTAATCGAAATATTAGTTTTCAAAAATGTAAAGGCAACTGTAATTCTTTAACAAAGTAAAATCATGCATAAAGCGTTCCTGACTAACAATGTTACATATCAGAGCAGACTCCAAACTAAAGTGAAGCACCTCGTCTTCACCGACCACGACTTCCACACTACTCCTGATTACCTGCACGTTACCCACGTGGAGGCAACATTCAAACAGAAGGGGTGAGATTCTCAAATCAAACAAAAGAGAAGGATGATATAAATATAAGAGCATAAATTATTAAGTATATCACCCACAACACCACTTCCAACACAATTCGCACAATTCAACATAACACAGATAATCAATCCAATGACAATGCAACACGACTATTAAAAGAAATACAAAGAGACACCAACTAGACTCAATGCATGTGGTACCATAATCGATCCCTGTTTCATGATCACAGTTCCCGTCGAAACTCTTGACCCCTGTTTCTTGGTCAAGTATGACCCCTATTTGATGATCACACCAACGACCTATGTTTCATGGTCACGTACGACCCCTATTTCATGATCGCACCAACAACTGTGATTGCTTACACCCCACCTGGGCACACAATCACGCCAACAACAACGAATCCATCAAGGAATTCGGATAGAAGATAACACCCCACCTGGGCACTCCATCCCACAACTATGCACATGCCATGCACCATCAATGACAACATGCAACAACGACTCATGCATACACATAGCATATTCATCATCATGCCAATACCACTCGACAATCAACACGCTTTTATCGAAACATGCATATAGCTCATCAAAACATGCCTACCACATAACATGCCATAACAACTCAACGTCATCATCATACTACCACATAAGTAACAATTAGTGCATTTACAAGTTACGTCACAACAACTCAACAACAACATCATGCAACTTCATAAACAACAACTATTACATTTATCAGTTAAGTCACAACACATCATACCATAACTAGTCAACAATATCATCACACAATATTATAAGCAACAACGATTACAATCACATGGTATGCTACAACAACTTCTCAACAACATCACGCAACATCATAAGCAACAATCACAACACACATTCCTACGACTAACTCCCACATTTCACATTTCAACACATCGGAACCTACACGAAAACTCATATGGCGTGTCTAATAGTTGGAAATCTATCATTGAAAATAATTTTAACATAAAGTTCATAAAGTCAGCTTTCCAACGATTTGAACGGAGACCCAAACGGACTCACGGGTCAAAAGTTATGAATTTTCGAAGTTTTTAAAATCAGCTGCCCGTGGGGACCGCGCTAAGCGCGAAAAACCAGGCTAAGCCCGCTCTGCGATTCAGCCAAAAACGCCTGCGGTGACATCACTTCTCCCACTGCGATTTCACACCCTTAAATTGCATTTTTAACCCCAATAACCCCAGTTTAAGTCATTAAAACCCATTTATACCACATATACATTATTCACAACAATCACAACAATTCGAATACAACAATTTCGTCAATTCCAAACATTTTAGTTATAGATTCTTCCCAAAAACCCCAATTAATCCACAAACAAGAATCCATGGCATCAACCTAATGATTCCTACCCACATACCTACATCATCTAACCCTTGAGTGATTAAAGAAATCCCACCCTTACCTTGTATTGATGAGCTTCCCTCTTCCTCAATGGGTTCCTGTAACGCCCCAGTTTTAGTATTTTTGTTTAATTGAATCGTTTTTTATTATTTTATTATTATTTTATTTTATTTTCGACTTTTATGTGAAAATATGTTATTTTTCAATGTTGTGATATTTTATCGCGTTTTGGGAACATTTGCGAGATATTTGAGTGTAGGGGTATTTTAGGCATTTTGATTTATTTTGTAAGTTAAGAATAAATAGAAATAGAAAGAGAGAAAAAGAGAAAATAGTAAGAATAGAAAGAGAAGAGAAAGAGAAGAAGGAAGAAAAGAGAAGAGAAGGAGAAGAAGAAAAAGAGGAAAAAACTTGTGATTTAGGAACCGATTCAACCGACTTTTCAAACGCGAATTTATCGGGTAAGGGTGCGAAACTCGATTATACTATTTTTGCGTATGATTATGTATGTTTGTGTGGAAGTTTTGTTGGTTTTTCAAATATAGGTCGAAATGAGATAATCGATTAGAAATCGAGGTTTTCACGGTCGAAAATCGACATAAATTGTGTTGTATGATCACACTGTGTGTATGAATAATCGTTGATGTTTGTTTTGCTGTTAGAATTGAATTTGGGTGAAAAATGGGATTTTTGGGGTGGATTTGCGAAGAGGAATTTTTCTGAAAATCGCAGAGCCCGCTCAGCGCGCAGGTGCCCGCTCAGCGCGCTTTTGAAAAAATGTAACCCCTCCAGGCAGTAGCGAGCCCGCTCAGCGCGCTCGAGAGGCCGCTCAGCGCGGTCTGGGACTTCAAAATTTTATTTGTTTTCTAAATTCCGTAACTTTTGATCCGTAACTCGGATCGGGACGTTCTTTATACCGTTGGAAAGCTTATGAAACGTTCTTTCTTATAAAAATGGGGTTTTGAGATTGTTGGCCGATTTAATTATGTCGGAAAAGGTGAATAGTGTCGATTGTCGACTTTTGTCGGTGTAAGTGTGCATAATTGATGTGTATTTATGCTATGAGATGTTGTGATGATGGATTGTTGTGGTTGATGGTGAGTAATTCTTGATGTGAATTGATATGGGTGTAAATGATGAAATGCTATTTGTTGTGGGTTGTAGTTAGTGAGGTATTAATGTTTTGGTCGAACACATTAGGGTAGAATGACTGTATGTTGTTCCTAGTGTTGTTGTGGTACTCACTAGGGTAGAATGACTATGTTGTCGTTCCTAGTGATGTACAATTGAGTTGTCGTGTGCACTGGGGTAGAATGACATTGATGTCGTTCCTAGTGTGGTACTCACTAGGGTAGAATGACTATGTTGTCGTTCCTAGTGATGTACAATTGAGTTGTCGTGTCCACTGGGGTAGAATGACTATGTTGTCATTCCTAGTGGGATACTCATTGGGGTAGAATGACTATGTTGTCATTCCTAATGAGGTGTGCACTGGGGTAGAATGACGTTGATGTCGTTCTTAGTGTGGTACTCACTAGGGTAGAATGACTATGTTGTCGTTCCTAGTGATGTACAATTGAGTTGTCGTGTCCACTGGGGTAGAATGACTATGTTGTCGTTCCTAGTGGGATACTCATTGGGGTAGAATGACTATGTTGTCATTCCTAATGAGGTGTGCACTGGGTAGAATGACGTTGATGTCGTTCCTAGTGTGGTACTCACTGGGGTAGAATGACTATGTTGTCGTTCCTAGTGATGTACAATTGAGTTGTCGTGTTCATTGGGGTAGAATGACGATGTTGTCATTCCTAATAAGAGGTGCACTAGGGTAGAATGACTATGTTGTCGTTCCTAGTGAGGTATGTATTGGGGTAGAATGACTATGCTGTCATTCCCAGTTATGTGATGCGTGGTTTTGTCGGATCTTGATTGAATTGGTGAATGATGCATGATGTATATTGGGTGAGATGTGATGATTGTGACATAGTAAACATAATATGTATTTTTATGTGGTATGATAGAATGGTGAGAATATGTGGTATATGTATATTTTTATGTTGATATATATAATTATATGCATTTATATTATGGTTGTTTTTCTCACCCTTCTGCTCATTTTATAATGCTCTATGAGGCATTGCAGATTAGAGTTGCTGGAGGTCTTTTGTGAAGCTTTGTGTCTTCACCCTTTTTGGTCGGTCGGCTCTGATATGTGACACCGGGTAGCTAGGGTGGCCGTTTGTGTTATTGTGTACTATGTATATGTATCTTTTGGCTAGTACCTGTACAACTTGGTGTACGACAAACTTTTTACATGATATATGTACTTATGTTAATCAGATTTTAGATTTTCTGCTTTAATTCTAATTTCTGAAAATGTGGGTGTAAGGAACGAAGTTTCCTCTGTATGTTTGCTACCCCACTGTTGCATATCTGTATGGGCAGATGTTGTATGAATTGTTTGGTTTCAATTGATGTGACCCTTGGTCTATGCCATGTTTTCAAATATACTCTGATCAAATTTCGAATTTTCTTTTATTGCTTTAAATGCATGCTAATTTGGGGGTGTAGATTGGGGGCGTCACATTAAGTGGTATCAGAGCCAGTCCGTGTCAGTTGTGTCAGTCCTTGTTGGTCTTTGTGGTTCGGTGAGCTGTTTGTTTAACCATAGTTGCTGTTATTGGAAATGAACAGAATATGGCTCGGGCTGTGCAGGGTGTACCGAATGTTGCAGGTAATAATGAGTTCGGGATGAGCGAACCGCTTATCTTCAAAGGAAGATATAATCCTGATGGCGCACAATTTTGGTTTGAGGAAGTTGAAAGAATCTTCCATGTGATGGATTGTGCTGAAGAGGACAAGGTGAGACTGGGTACTCACATGCTGGAGGAAGAAGCAGCTGATTGGTGGGTTAGTTTACGCCAAGTGTTGGGAGTGGATGAGGAAGGAATTACTTGGGATTTATTTAGCCGAGAGTTTCAGAGGAAGTATTATCCGGAGGGTGTGAAGGAAAAGAAAGAGATTGAGTTTTTGGAGTTGAAACAAGGCAATATGTCTGTGGTTGACTACACTGCAAGGTTTGTGGAACTTGTGCAGTTCTATCCTCATTATTCGGAAGCGACTGCTGAATTTTCTAAGTGTGTGAAGTATGAGAACGGATTGCGTCCGGATATTAAGCGGGCAATCGGTTATCAGAGGATTAGAAGGTTTTCTGAATTGGTGGACAGTTGTAGGATTTACGAAGAGGATCGTAAGGTGCGTGCTACTCCCTATGAGAATGTGAATGACAGGAAAGGGAAACAACAGTCTCGTAATGGGGGAGGAATGTCTGGTCCTCCGAGGTGTTTCATTAAGTGTCACAAGTGTGGGGAAGTAGGACATCGTAAGTTGGATTGTAGGGGGAATAAACTGAAATGTTCTAATTGTGGAGGTTCGGGGCATGTCGCAGCTGATTGCAAGAGAATTAGGATGAAGTGTTTCAACTGCGGTGAAACAGGTCATATCAGTACGAGGTGTACGGAACCGAAGGGAGCTCAGACTGATGGGAAGGTTGTCGCATTGGCAGGAGATGAGACTACTAGTGCGGATCGTTTGACTCAAGGTAATTGTTTATTAATAGTACGCCTTTAATTGCTATTATTGATATTGGGACGACTCATTCGTTTATTTCGTGTGAGTGCGTGAAGTGTTTGAATTTGTTGTGGTCTTCTTGGAGTAGTAAGATGGTTCTCGATATTTCTGCTTAGGGATCGGTAATTTCTTCTCTGGTTTGTTTAAATTATTCTTTGAGCATTTGTGGTAGAGGCTTGGGATGGAATAAGTGTGTTTACCGTGGGAAGGATTAGAATGAGATAAGTGGGGGAGAAGCTAGTACTTCTCCGTGTTGTTTCAGGTGTAAAGCACTGGCGCAGTGTGTTATGAATTACAAGATTATAAGTGTAGTTTCTGGTTCAAGAAGGAATGCAGAAGTAAGGTTTACGTCAACTAAGGATTTGTGCCTTAGGTAGTTTTGTGCATAGGCTGTAGTGGATGCTATTATCGTTTGGTGGAGACGGTTTATGCCTCATCATGGTTGTCGGTTGTCTATTGACAAATTGAGGAACTGATCACCCTTAATCTCTTGTTGATAGCAGATGGGAATTATGTTGGATGGGATGGACGTGTCTTTCCGGCGTTGATAGTGGTGCGGAATGGATTACTTGAAATTTAAGGAAATAATTGCGTTATTGAGTCGATGAGGATTCTTATATCAGAAGATGAGACGAATTAGAGGTTTGAGTATGTGGATTAAGTGGGAATGTCTCTGAGGGATAATGATTGGGTATTACTAAGGGTTGGTAAGGAATAAGATGATAATAGGAGGAGGCGTGTTAACCAGTGAGTAGTATGGGAACTTGCGGTTGTATTTTGCATAGCTTAAGTTTTGAATTGTGACGAATTGCAAACGATTTGAAATTATTTGATAGTTCCTTTTTGGTTGGTTGTTACAATAGGATGGAATTTGGATTGTCAAGAGCAGGAATTGTGTGTGGAGTACGGATATCGGTATATGGTGACAATTGAGAATAAGTGTTTACTTTCGGGATTAAGTAAAGGGTATGGTATTGGTTGAGTTTGATTAAAATTACAATTGTTGGAATGTTTGATAAGCGTAGTGATGGTTTGAGTAGAGGCTTCGAAGTTAGTTAAAGGTGATTAGAAACTTGTCGGATTTTGTTGGTTATTATCGAAGGGTATGGAAGGCTTTTCCAAGGTTGGTGTTTTCATTACTTCAGTTGACTTGCAAAGGCGAAGTCGATTGTTTGAGAGGTATCTTGATGAGTATAGTTGGGGTGTTAATATAAGAGAATAAAGTCGTGGCTTGTGTTCTTCGACAATTGGGAAGTCGAGGGAGGATCTGTATTATTGTGGAAATGGGGATTCTTGGAAGTTGTATTATGTTGGAATACTAAAAGTATTAACTTTATGGTGTTAGATTCAAAGTATTTGGTAAGTACAAGAATATTGAGTACTGGTTTGGTCCGAAGGAAAGAAGATGACGAGAATGGTTAGAATTCGTGATGAGTTATGAATTTGACTTGGATTATCATGTGTGAAGAGTTATTGTTGTATCAGAGGAGTTAAGTCAGAAATTTCTAAGTATATCTGTTTTGGTGATCTGGGAATTAGAATTGTTTGAGCAATTCAGAGGCTTGTGTCGGGTGTGTAAGATAACACGAAAGAATGTGAACAGTAGTTGTTGGGAAGTATGTGAAAAGTTAGACTTGGGACGTGATATTGGTGGTTTTGATGGTTACGAGTCATCAGAGTGTGCAGCGAAAGCGTGATGTAGCACATTTCATATATGTGTGTGCGACTTGTAAGAGTTCTTAGGTGGAATATTGGAAGTCTGTAGGAGTTGTTGAGACCCTTGGATGTTTCAGAGTGGAAGTGTTAGGGGAGAGGTTTGAATAATGTTCATGGGTTACTAAGTAGATGGATATTTTGATTATATGTTCGATTGGTGAATCGTAGCATTGATGTGGTAAGGTTGTGTGACAAGGAGGTTGGTGTTCTTGTTTGTGTAGTTGCCTCGTTTCCATTGTGTTAGTTCGAGTGCGAGTAGCTAATTCCTGTGTGGGGGATTAGGGGAGTGTTACCTAAGGTGAGGGTAACGATCCTGTTGTGTTCGGTTCGAGAGTGAACCTGTGAGTTGTGTTTTGTGTATTCTTTGAGTTGTGTGTTAGTCATCAAGTGCATTGTATGGGCTTTGCATCTTGTCGTTGTTGTGTCTGCGGTTAGCAAGGTGGTTTGTCAGTTGTGTTATTTATGGTGTGCTTTTAGTTGGTGTAATGTTTGATTGGTCGGTTGCGAGGGCCGTGTCTGGAGTTGTTGGGATCGGTTATATTTTCGAGGACGAAAATTTCTAAGTGGGGGAGAGTTGTAACGCCCCAGTTTTAGTATATTTGTTTAATTGAATCGTTTTTGATTATTTTATTATTATATTATTTTATTTTCGACTTTTATGCGAAAATATGTTATTTTTCAATGTTGTGATATTTTATCGCGTTTTGGGAACATTTGCGAGATATTTGAGTGTAGGGGTATTTTGGGCATTTTGATTTATTTTGTAAGTTAAGAATAAATAGAAATAGAAAGAGAGAAAAAGAGAAAATAGTAAGAATAGAAAGAGAAGAGAAAGAGAAGAAGGAAGAAAAGAGAAGAGAAGGAGAAGAAGAAAAAGAGGAAAAAACTTGTGATTTAGGAACCGATTCAACCGACTTTTCAAACGCGAATTTATCGGGTAAGGGTGCGAAACTCGATTATACTATTTTTGCGTATGATTATGTATGTTTGTGTGGAAGTTTTGTTGGTTTTTCAAATGTAGGTCGAAATGAGATAATCGATTAGAAATCGAGGTTTTCACGGTCGGAAATCGACATAAACTGTGTTGTATGATCACACTGTGTGTATGAATAATCGTTGATGTTTGTTTTGCTGTTAGAATTGAATTTGGGTGAAAAATGGGATTTTTGGGGTGGATTTGCGAAGATGAATTTTTCTGAAAATCGCAGAGCCCGCTCAGCGCGCAGGTGCCCGCTCAGCGCGCTTTTGAAAAAATGTAACCCCTCCAGGCAGTAGCGAGCCCGCTCAGCGCGCTCGAGAGGCCGCTCAGCACGGTCTGGGACTTCAAAATTTTATCTGTTTTCTAAATTCCGTAACTTTTGATCCGTAACTCGGATCGGGACGTTCTTTATACCGTTGGAAAGCTTATGAAACGTTCTTTCTTATAAAAATGGGGTTTTGAGATTGTTGGCCGATTTAATTATGTCGGAAAAGGTGAATAGTGTCGATTGTCGACTTTTGTCGGTGTAAGTGTGCATAATTGATGTGTATTTATGCTATGAGATGTTGTGATGATGGATTGTTGTGGTTGATGGTGAGTAATTCTTGATGTGAATTGATATGGGTGTAAATGATGAAATGCTATTTGTTGTGGGTTGTAGTTAGTGAGGTATTAATGTTTTGGTCGAACACATTAGGGTAGAATGACTGTATGTTGTTCCTAGTGTTGTTATGGTACTCACTAGGGTAGAATGACTATGTTGTCGTTCCTAGTGATGTACAATTGAGTTGTCGTGTGCACTGGGGTAGAATGACGTTGATGTCGTTCCTAGTGTGGTACTCACTAGGGTAGAATGACTATGTTGTCGTTCCTAGTGATGTACAATTGAGTTGTCGTGTCCACTGGGGTAGAATGACTATGTTGTCGTTCCTAGTGGGATACTCATTGGGGTAGAATGACTATGTTGTCATTCCTAATGAGGTGTGCACTGGGGTAGAATGACGTTGATGTCGTTCCTAGTGTGGTACTCACTAGGGTAGAATGACTATGTTGTCGTTCCTAGTGATGTACAATTGAGTTGTCGTGTCCACTGGGGTAGAATGACTATGTTGTCGTTCCTAGTGGGATACTCATTGGGGTAGAATGACTATGTTGTCATTCCTAATGAGGTGTGCACTGGGTAGAATGACGTTGATGTCGTTCCTAGTGTGGTACTCACTGGGGTAGAATGACTATGTTGTCGTTCCTAGTGATGTACAATTGAGTTGTCGTGTTCATTGGGGTAGAATGACGATGTTGTCATTCCTAATGAGAGGTGCACTAGGGTAGAATGACTATGTTGTCGTTCCTAGTGAGGTATGTATTGGGGTAGAATGACTATGCTGTCATTCCCAGTTATGTGATGCGTGGTTTTGTCGGATCTTGATTGAATTGGTGAATGATGCATGATGTATATTGGGTGAGATGTGATGATTGTGACATAGTAAACATAATATGTATTTTTATGTGGTATGATAGAATGGTGAGAATATGTGGTATATGTATATTTTTATGTTGATATATATAATTATATGCATTTATATTATGGTTGTTTTTCTCACCCTTCTGCTCGTTTTATAATGCTCTATGAGGCATTGCAGATTAGAGTTGCTGGAGGTCTTTTGTGAAGCTTTGTGTCTTCACCCTTTTTGGTCGGTCGGCTCTGATATGTGACACCGGGTAGCTAGGGTGGCCGTTTGTGTTATTGTGTACTATGTATATGTATCTTTTGGCTAGTACCTGTACAACTTGGTGTACGACAAACTTTTTACATGATATATGTACTTATGTTAATCAGATTTTAGATTTTTCGCTTTAATTCTAATTTCTGAAAATGTGGGTGTAAGGAACGAAGTTTCCTCTGTATGTTTGCTACCCCACTGTTGCATATCTGTATGGGCAGATGTTGTATGAATTGTTTGGTTTCAATTGATGTGACCCTTGGTATATGCCATGTTTTCAAATATACTCTGATCAAATTTCGATTTTTCTTTTATTGCTTTAAATGCATGCTAATTTGGGGGTGTAGATTGGGGGCGTCACAGTTCCTCTCCTTCTTCTTGCCCTAGCCTCTTCTCCCTCTTTCCCCCTCTAGCTCTTCAACTTTCTTTGACTTTTACGTATAATGAGAATAACTTACATTCTCCACTCTTTACATACCCCTAAATATGATTCGCCTCTTTTACCCTTACTTATTCCTACGAATTTACCACATTACCCTTCCACTCTCCACACTTCTAATATTCCAACTTATTCTATTTATTTTATTTTCATTATATTATTATTATCACTTCCACTCATGAAATAATTCTAACAATAATAATTTCCACCACAACTCTAATTAAATATATATTCTACACTATGCTTAACAAATATTAAATTAAAGTAATTGAGTTAGTCTTTACTATCCACACCACCAATTTCTACATTATTAGCCATACACCCATACTACCCCCAAGACTCACTTCTTAAGGCCACTACCCCTCACTACTGGTACACAAAACACAACGAAAACACACCAAAGCACACAATCAATTACATCAATTCACAGTTATTTCACAAATAATAATTAAAATAAAAACGGGGCGTTACAACTCTCCCCCACTTAGAATATTTTCGTCCTCGAAAATTTACTCGATGCAAACTACTCCAGATACGTTCTCGCATCCGACTAATCAACTCCCATGCCCTGAATGGCAACATCATGGATAACACAAGACAAAAATACACCTTATCAACGACAACAACAACACGATGCAATGCTCACGCAATGCACTCGACGACCAACTCAAGACACAAAGAATAACCAAGTTAAGAACACACGGGTTCACTATGAACCAGAACATAACACGATCGTTACCATCACCATAGGCAACACCCCCTAATTCCCCATCATGGAATTAGCTACTCGTACTCGAACTATCACCATAGGTAACGAGGCAACAACAAAGATAAAAATACAAAAGTACATAACACAACCTCAATGTAACCAAACTACCAACATCGTTGTTACACGCGTACGAACAAACTGCACTACACCACGATTTCGCTGCGCACTCGAATTACTCACAACTATCAAATCTACCAAGTTCACATCCAACTTCCGACCATCAAAGCAGACATAAGAAACGACTTTTAACTTAACTCATCGGGAATTCCGACCAAACAGGTATTTTACACTCTTGTGATTACTAAACACTTCGGACCTGGATTCATAAAAATAATACCTCCGGATACTTAACATAATTACAACCTCAGCCAATTCCAAATCTTGAATAGGATAGATACTTTCATGAATCTCCAACTATCGTAAAACATAAGCTACAACTTCACCATCTTATATTATCACACTGTCTAAACTCATCTTAAACACATAACAACATCCCAATATCATAATTACATAAGGATACATTTTTTCCAATTAATTTCGACAAGAAAAATCACCTTTTCTACTCCCAGACCGCGCTAAGCGGGATCCGAATCGCGCTAAGCGCGCTCGCTTCTGCCTCGAGAGGGCGAGAGTATTCCAGACCGCGTTGGGCGCGCTCAACGGCGCTAAGCGCCCTTCGCGATTCCTGCTACAAAACTCCATGATAATAACCAACTAAGTCCAAGAATATTATACTCCCCTTAATCCACTACAGAGCTTCCTCATTGTAGAACTACATCTACTCGGATGGATCCACAACAATACCCTCATCTGAATTAACACAACCAAGTAAACTTATCTCTACTAACCAAAAATCACACTTTGGTAACTTAACATATGACTCCACTTCTTTCAATACTTGTAACTCAATTCTCAATTACTCTACACGTTCTTCTTCTGATTTTTATAATAGATCCGAACATCCATAATGAACATCAGTTCTAACTTATCCAAATAAGTATGGAAGATACGACCCATACTTCCTACACACACTTTAAGGCGTACTAGTCACTACTATCCTCTACCAAACATCCTTGGTTAAATCATGGTCTCGCATTTCCATTTATTCCCTCACTGGATCATCTTTCCAATGCTTCAAGTCTCATGTCTATCGGATTCTCGATTCATCTCAAATCAAAATTCAAGCTACCCCGGACACAACTGTGAGTTTCCATACTACTCACCGATCCACACGCAACTTCATGTTGTCATCCTTTTCTTTACTAATAATAATAAGGCTCTCCACGGCGACATCCTTAGATATATTTAGTCAGCATGTTGTTCTCTACTTCTGATAAGTAACTATCAACATCATCTGATCAACATACAAAAGCCTCGAATCCACCTCATCTTCAGATATAGGAATCTGCATCGACTAATCAAATAATCTACAAGCACTTGGCTCGACTTCAAACAATTCAATGTACATATTATACCAGCTGACAAGACATATATATCCCATCCAACATGATACCGTCTACTAT
Organism: Lathyrus tuberosus; assembly: GCA_022829125.1. Taxonomy (NCBI): domain Eukaryota; kingdom Viridiplantae; phylum Streptophyta; class Magnoliopsida; order Fabales; family Fabaceae; genus Lathyrus; species Lathyrus tuberosus. The sequence goes on along the minus strand of JALAZF010000161.1, from coordinate 9,873,917 downwards.
CAACAAGAGATTAAGGGTGATCAGTTCCTTAATTTGTCAAATAGGTAGTCGACAACCATAATGGTGGCATAAATCGTCATTATCCAACTACAATAGTGTCCTTTCTTTAATTTCACAATCTCAATGATCCGTATAGTTTCACATTTGGTCTCATCCTAATCACAATCTTAACAGTACCATCTCATCATCTGGTTGGTGATAGAAACTTTCCAAAATCTTCCTGACACAAGTTGATACCATGTCATCAATGACACACAATCCACGTTACTATTTAACCTTCTCCATTCCTCAAAATCTCTCCACTCTAATCATTCTCAACTAGCATACGCTGCATCTCCATGTGCTCCTCTGAGGTCCTCACCTCCGTCCTGTTACCAAACATCTTATACCTGACCTCATCTTACCCACTTTCTGTTAGTTCTTGTATTGGCTGGAATTTTGGTAAAACAAAGCTGAACAATGTTGATGTCATATGTCTGATGTCATAACATTGGTTCCTAACATTAGTTGTTGCAGGGTTGAAGTTTTATATGCTGATGTTAAACTTGATGTCTTGACATCAGGTATCTGAACATCTGAACATCAGGTTGTGATGTTTTAGGGATGCGCGTGTTAGTTTGTTTTGAGGAGATCTGTTAGAGAGATTGGATGCGAATTTCTTGGAGAAGATATTTATATTTTCAATCAGATATGAAGCAGATCATTAGGGCTGATTTGAAAAGATTTAAAAAGATTAGAAGATCAAATCTGTTTTAAATTATGATTAATAACAAATCAAATCAGATTATTTTGGAAGAGGTCCAAACCCTAGTCAGGATTCTATAAAGAGCAGCCTCAACCCTTGGTGAAAGAGACGAAGAAAGAGAGCTAAAGACTGAGTGTCATTTGTGTCTTCGTGTGTGTTTTGTAAACAATTCATGTTTGAATTGGTGTTACTATTTTGAGTTGTAAGTGTATTCACTCTAGAGCTTTTAAGCAAGAGTGTGGTGTTCTTGATCAAAGCTGTTAAGCAGGATCAAGGTGGGTTTTAAAGTGTAATCTTTGAATTGTATCACTGAGGTGATTTATGGAGTGAGTGGTTTCTCATACCTAAGAGGTTTCTTAGCTAGAAGTGTCATTGGGCAGTGATTAAGATTAGTAGATGTCAACTGGGATTGTTGAGTCTGTAATTTAATACTACTGATAGTGAATTTCCTCCCTGGCTTGGTAGCCCCCAGAGTAGGTAGTTAGACCGAACTGGGTGAACAATTCATTGTGTTTATTTACTGTTGTTTATTGCCTTGTTCATAGCAGATTGTGTTGTTGTGACATCACACTTAACATCACACATCTGATACTAGAATTTTAATTGGTATCAGAGCAGGCATCCTGCTCTGCATCTGGGTAAGATCTAGGGCTGATACTTTCTAGTGCAATGGACAAGGAGAGTGGTGGATTTGTGAATAGACCCCCTATTCTAGATGGCTCTAATTATGACTATTGGAAACCACAGATGGTTACCTTCTTGAAGTCATTAGACAGCAGGGCTTGGAAGGCTATCTTAAAAGAATGGAAAGCACTTGTTATTGTTGAAAAGGATGGTACAACAAAGCTAAAACCTGAGGAAGATTGGACAAAGGATGAAGATGAGCTTGCACTTGGAAATTCAAAAGCCTTGAATGCCATCTTTAATGGTATTGACAAGAACATATTTAGGCTGGTAAACACTTGTGAAGTAGCTAAGGAAGCATGGGATATCTTGAAGACTACTCATGAAGGAACCTCCAAAGTCAAGATGTCAAGACTTCAACTTTTGACAACAAAGTTTGAAAATCTGAAGATGAAGGATGATGAAACCATTCATGATTTTCACATGAATATTCTTGAGTTGTCCAATGCTTCTAGTGCTTTAGGAGAAAGAATAACTGAAGAGAAGCTGGTAAGGAACATTCTCAGATCCCTTCCCAAGAGATACAAAATGAAGGTGAATGCTATTGAAGAAGCTCAAGACATCAGCAAGATGAGGGTTGATGAGTTGATTGGTTCTCTTCAAACCTTTGAGTTGGGATTGAATGAGGAGCCCGAAAAGAAGACCAAAAGCATAACTTTGGTGTCTAATACTGAAGATGGTAAGAAGGAGTGTAATTTTGAAACTCAGGAGGAACTGTCAAATGTTGTTGTGATGCTTGGGAGACAGTTTAATAAGGTTTTAAAGAGAATGGACAGAAACTATAGACCTAATGTTAAGAACATCACATCTGACACCAACAGGTCTAGTGATCAAGTGAAGAAAACAAGAGATGGAGAAAAGTCGAGTCATGACAAAGGAATTCAATGCTATGAGTGTGAAGGTTATGGTCATGTCAAGAAAGAATGTCCTACATACCTCAATAAGCAGAAAAAGGGGTTATCTGTTTCCTGGTCTGATACAGATAGTGAAAGTGAAGAAGAGAATGATAAGCATGTTAAGGCATTGACTGGACTATGTGCCTTTGATGGAGAGTCTAGTGATGGTGAATTGACCTTTGAAGAGATGGCATCTTCTTATCAAGAGTTGTGTCTGAAAAGTGAAGAGGTCCTTCAAGAAGGGGAGAAGCAGAAGAAGACTATTGTTCAGCTTGAGACTGAGAAAGCTGAACTTAAGAATGAAGTTTTGTTGTTAAAATCCCAGCTTGATCAAATGTCAAAATCCATCAGAATGTTAAATAGTGGAACTGACACTCTGGATAAAATACTTGAAGTTGGAAAAGGGGCAAGTGATAAGACTGGTCTAGGATATGAGGGTGAGAAGAAGATATCTGCAGAGGCTAGTTCTTCTGGGGTTAAACAAAACATTCCTCATCAGCATGAAAAAGGACATGGTTCTGGAATTAAGAAGGGTGTCCCTCACCTGGGGCCACAAAATAATGGAAAGGGCTATGGTCCTGTACCTAAGAAGTTTATGCCTCAACCTCACGGAAAGCCTTAGGTTTCTGGAGCTAAATAATACATGCATCCCCAATACCATAGGAGTATGCAGGCTTCTGGTCTCAAACATAACATGTTCCATCTGATGTCTCAACATCAAGGGAAAATGTATGGTTTTGGACCTAAGAATGTTGTGCCTCATGGTTATGGAAGAAGAAGGCCACATCATCATGGTAAAAGACAGCCTAATCATTATAAAAGACACACTCATCACTGCAGAAGATAGCCTAATTATGGGAGAAGACAACATCAATATTTTGACAGATGGCGGTCTCAGTATTATGACAGAAATCATCATCAAGGTGGGAGATGTAATGCCCCGATTTCGATTATTCCCATTTTGTTGAGTCTTTTATTTAAATTGAGTGATAAATTATTTTATCTGTGAAATTGGCGTGTTAATATGCTATGTTGACATATTATGATATTTTACCGTTTTTGAGAGTTTTCGGGGAAATTAGAATGGAGGGTATTTTAGACATTTCTCAATTAATGATAAGTTAGAAATTTAGTGGAAATAGATTTGTGTGAGAAAATGAATTAATTTAGTTTGAGTAGAAAATAAAAAACAAAAAGAAAAAGAGATAAGAAGAGGAAATAGGAGAGAAAGAGAAAGAAAAGAAAAATAGAAAGAAAAAGGAGAGAAAGAAAGAGGAAGAGGAGAAAAGAGAAGGAAAAGAGGGAAAGGCTTGGAAATCTTCAAAACAACTTCTAGGAATCGATTAATCCGGGTAAGGGTGTGAAATCTTATTATCCTATCAATGTATATCATTATGTATGAGTGTGTTGTTGTTGTTGTTGATTTTTATGAGTTTTGGTATAAACCCATTTGTGTAGAAAATGGTAGAAATCGATTTAATTGTGTTAGAAATGATGTTTTCGTGTTCCTTGTTGTTGATACACGAATGATACATGTTGTTGTACATCAAATTGGTATTTTTCTGAGTTTAGATGATGAATTTGGGTGTGGTTTGGGGGAAAAACGCAGAACAGAATTCTGCAGGAAAATTCTGCATTTCGCCTGGCCATACGCATATTGGGGTAGGCCATACGCGTATTGACTTGGGCAATACGCGTATGGATGGCGCATTTCAGGGCCAATACGCGTATGGGATGCAAGTTTTCCCGGCCATCTGGTGATACGCGTATGGTGTTGGGCATACGCGTATGAGCTTTTAAACGTGGAATTTTGGGAGGAAAATGATTATGTCCATACGCGTATGGGCATTGGTGATACGCGTATGGGAATGGCGAGGAATTAGGGCATACGCGTATGAGAATGGTGATACGCGTATGGTCAGTCTAATTGTAAAAATGGGATTTTTCAAAATATCGTTTTCGTTTTTCTTTCGTAACTTTTGTTCCGTTTATCCAATTTTTACATTCTTGGTATCGTTGTGAAGCTATTGAGCTGCATTTCCCTATTATGATGATTTGGAAATTGTTAGCCGATTTAATTATGTCAGAAAGTTGGGAATAGTGTTATTTAGCGACTTTTACCGTTTGAATGTGTGTTTTGGATGTGAATCATACAATAGTGCATTGATGTGAATGTATATAGATTGTATGTGATAGTATGAGATGAATGCATGAATATATTGTGAATATGTATGCATTTTAAGGATGTCTTGATTCATTTTGCATGTGAAGCATAATGATGTGCATTCTTGTGTTGAGGGATTCTAATGAGAATCCGTTGTAACGTCGTGTGCCTATGTGAGGTGTGAGCGATGATTACAAACGATTGTGTGCCTAGGTGAGGTGTGAGCAATCGGATTGTGTGCTATGTGAGGTGTGAGCAATCCATAAACATTGTGTGCCTATGTGAGGTGTGAGCAATGGGTGAACATCGTAGCCCCGACGGGGAGTTACATTGGTAACGAGCGATGGTTCCAATAAGTTCTTGAGTGAACTTGAGATGATTGAGTCGGTACCGCATTGCATTTGCATAGAGTCGTGAGTCGGTCTCTATGATTTGTATTTATCATCTTTATAATTGGGAATTGATGAATAAACATAAATATGAATGTTTATGTGGATTGATAAGGATTGTGAAAGTATGCATGATGAATATGCTTGGCTTTGTATATATATATATATATACATCATAATGTATATGAGTGAATTGTGATGAATTATGGTGAGAATGTGGAATATGTGTATTTTTATGCTAAGATATATAATTATATGCATTGTTATTATGATAATATTTCTCACCCTTCAGCTGTTTTATGATGCTCTATGAGGCATTGCAGAGTAGGTATGCTGGTGGTCTTTTTGTGAAGCATTTTGATTAGTAGGCCTATTTAGGGCATTTTGATTTATTTTGTAAGTTAAGAATAAATAGAAATAGAAAGAGAGAAAAAGAGAAAATAGTAAGAATAGAAAGAGAAGAGAAAGAGAAGAAGGAAGAAAAGAGAAGAGAAGGAGAAGAAGAAAAAGAGGAAAAAACTTGTGATTTAGGAACCGATTCAACCGACTTTTCAAACGCGAATTTATCGGGTAAGGGTGCGAAACTCGATTATACTATTTTTGCGTATGATTATGTATGTTTGTGTGGAAGTTTTGTTGGTTTTTCAAATGTAGGTCGAAATGAGATAATCGATTAGAAATCGAGGTTTTCACGGTCGGAAATCGACATAAACTGTGTTGTATGATCACACTGTGTGTATGAATAATCGTTGATGTTTGTTTTGCTGTTAGAATTGAATTTGGGTGAAAAATGGGATTTTTGGGGTGGATTTGCGAAGATGAATTTTTCTGAAAATCGCAGAGCCCGCTCAGCGCGCAGGTGCCCGCTCAGCGCGCTTTTGAAAAAATGTAACCCCTCCAGGCAGTAGCGAGCCCGCTCAGCGCGCTCGAGAGGCCGCTCAGCACGGTCTGGGACTTCAAAATTTTATCTGTTTTCTAAATTCCGTAACTTTTGATCCGTAACTCGGATCGGGACGTTCTTTATACCGTTGGAAAGCTTATGAAACGTTCTTTCTTATAAAAATGGGGTTTTGAGATTGTTGGCCGATTTAATTATGTCGGAAAAGGTGAATAGTGTCGATTGTCGACTTTTGTCGGTGTAAGTGTGCATAATTGATGTGTATTTATGCTATGAGATGTTGTGATGATGGATTGTTGTGGTTGATGGTGAGTAATTCTTGATGTGAATTGATATGGGTGTAAATGATGAAATGCTATTTGTTGTGGGTTGTAGTTAGTGAGGTATTAATGTTTTGGTCGAACACATTAGGGTAGAATGACTGTATGTTGTTCCTAGTGTTGTTATGGTACTCACTAGGGTAGAATGACTATGTTGTCGTTCCTAGTGATGTACAATTGAGTTGTCGTGTGCACTGGGGTAGAATGACGTTGATGTCGTTCCTAGTGTGGTACTCACTAGGGTAGAATGACTATGTTGTCGTTCCTAGTGATGTACAATTGAGTTGTCGTGTCCACTGGGGTAGAATGACTATGTTGTCGTTCCTAGTGGGATACTCATTGGGGTAGAATGACTATGTTGTCATTCCTAATGAGGTGTGCACTGGGGTAGAATGACGTTGATGTCGTTCCTAGTGTGGTACTCACTAGGGTAGAATGACTATGTTGTCGTTCCTAGTGATGTACAATTGAGTTGTCGTGTCCACTGGGGTAGAATGACTATGTTGTCGTTCCTAGTGGGATACTCATTGGGGTAGAATGACTATGTTGTCATTCCTAATGAGGTGTGCACTGGGTAGAATGACGTTGATGTCGTTCCTAGTGTGGTACTCACTGGGGTAGAATGACTATGTTGTCGTTCCTAGTGATGTACAATTGAGTTGTCGTGTTCATTGGGGTAGAATGACGATGTTGTCATTCCTAATGAGAGGTGCACTAGGGTAGAATGACTATGTTGTCGTTCCTAGTGAGGTATGTATTGGGGTAGAATGACTATGCTGTCATTCCCAGTTATGTGATGCGTGGTTTTGTCGGATCTTGATTGAATTGGTGAATGATGCATGATGTATATTGGGTGAGATGTGATGATTGTGACATAGTAAACATAATATGTATTTTTATGTGGTATGATAGAATGGTGAGAATATGTGGTATATGTATATTTTTATGTTGATATATATAATTATATGCATTTATATTATGGTTGTTTTTCTCACCCTTCTGCTCGTTTTATAATGCTCTATGAGGCATTGCAGATTAGAGTTGCTGGAGGTCTTTTGTGAAGCTTTGTGTCTTCACCCTTTTTGGTCGGTCGGCTCTGATATGTGACACCGGGTAGCTAGGGTGGCCGTTTGTGTTATTGTGTACTATGTATATGTATCTTTTGGCTAGTACCTGTACAACTTGGTGTACGACAAACTTTTTACATGATATATGTACTTATGTTAATCAGATTTTAGATTTTTCGCTTTAATTCTAATTTCTGAAAATGTGGGTGTAAGGAACGAAGTTTCCTCTGTATGTTTGCTACCCCACTGTTGCATATCTGTATGGGCAGATGTTGTATGAATTGTTTGGTTTCAATTGATGTGACCCTTGGTATATGCCATGTTTTCAAATATACCCTGATCAAATTTCGATTTTTCTTTTATTGCTTTAAATGCATGCTAATTTGGGGGTGTAGATTGGGGGCGTCACAGTTCCTCTCCTTCTTCTTGCCCTAGCCTCTTCTCCCTCTTTCCCCCTCTAGCTCTTCAACTTTCTTTGACTTTTACGTATAATGAGAATAACTTACATTCTCCACTCTTTACATACCCCTAAATATGATTCGCCTCTTTTACCCTTACTTATTCCTACGAATTTACCACATTACCCTTCCACTCTCCACACTTCTAATATTCCAACTTATTCTATTTATTTTATTTTCATTATATTATTATTATCACTTCCACTCATGAAATAATTCTAACAATAATAATTTCCACCACAACTCTAATTAAATATATATTCTACACTATGCTTAACAAATATTAAATTAAAGTAATTGAGTTAGTCTTTACTATCCACACCACCAATTTCTACATTATTAGCCATACACCCATACTACCCCCAAGACTCACTTCTTAAGGCCACTACCCCTCACTACGGGTACACAAAACACAACGAAAACACACCAAAGCACACAATCAATTACATCAATTCACAGTTATTTCACAAATAATAATTAAAATAAAAACGGGGCGTTACAACTCTCCCCCACTTAGAATATTTTCGTCCTCGAAAATTTACTCGATGCAAACTACTCCAGATACGTTCTCGCATCCGACTAATCAACTCCCATGCCCTGAATGGCAACATCATGGATAACACAAGACAAAAATACACCTTATCAACGACAACAACAACACGATGCAATGCTCACGCAATGCACTCGACGACCAACTCAAGACACAAAGAATAACCAAGTTAAGAACACACGGGTTCACTATGAACCAGAACATAACACGATCGTTACCATCACCATAGGCAACACCCCCTAATTCCCCATCATGGAATTAGCTACTCGTACTCGAACTATCACCATAGGTAACGAGGCAACAACAAAGATAAAAATACAAAAGTACATAACACAACCTCAATGTAACCAAACTACCAACATCGTTGTTACACACGTACGAACAAACTGCACTACACCACGATTTCGCTGCGCACTCGAATTACTCATAACTATCAAATCTACCAAGTTCACATCCAACTTCCGACCATCAAAGCAGACATAAGAAACGACTTTTAACTTAACTCATCGGGAATTCCGACCAAACAGGTATTTTACACTCTTGTGATTACTAAACACTTCGGACCTGGATTCATAAAAATAATACCTCCGGATACTTAACATAATTACAACCTCAGCCAATTCCAAATCTTGAATAGGATAGATACTTTCATGAATCTCCAACTATCGTAAAACATAAGCTACAACTTCACCATCTTATATTATCACACTGTCTAAACTCATCTTAAACACATAACAACATCCCAATATCATAATTACATAAGGATACATTTTTTCCAATTAATTTCGACAAGAAAAATCACCTTTTCTACTCCCAGACCGCGCTAAGCGGGATCCGAATCGCGCTAAGCGCGCTCGCTTCTGCCTCGAGAGGGCGAGAGTATTCCAGACCGCGTTGGGCGCGCTCAACGGCGCTAAGCGCCCTTCGCGATTCCTGCTACAAAACTCCATGATAATAACCAACTAAGTCCAAGAATATTATACTCCCCTTAATCCACTACAGAGCTTCCTCATTGTAGAACTACATCTACTCGGATGGATCCACAACAATACCCTCATCTGAATTAACACAACCAAGTAAACTTATCTCTACTAACCAAAAATCACACTTTGGTAACTTAACATATGACTCCACTTCTTTCAATACTTGTAACTCAATTCTCAATTACTCTACACGTTCTTCTTCTGATTTTTATAATAGATCCGAACATCCATAATGAACATCAGTTCTAACTTATCCAAATAAGTATGGAAGATACGACCCATACTTCCTACACACACTTTAAGGCGTACTAGTCACTACTATCCTCTACCAAACATCCTTGGTTAAATCATGGTCTCGCATTTCCATTTATTCCCTCACTGGATCATCTTTCCAATGCTTCAAGTCTCATGTCTATCGGATTCTCGATTCATCTCAAATCAAAATTCAAGCTACCCCGGACACAACTGTGAGTTTCCATACTACTCACCGATCCACACGCAACTTCATGTTGTCATCCTTTTCTTTACTAATAATAATAAGGCTCTCCACGGCGACATCCTTAGATATATTTAGTCAGCATGTTGTTCTCTACTTCTGATAAGTAACTATCAACATCATCTGATCAACATACAAAAGCCTCGAATCCACCTCATCTTCAGATATAGGAATCTGCATCGACTAATCAAATAATCCACAAGCACTTGGCTCGACTTCAAACAATTCAATGTACATATTATACCAGCTGACAAGACATATATATCCCATCCAACATGATACCGTCTACTATCAACAAGAGATTAAGGGTGATCAGTTCCTTAATTTGTCAAATAGGTAGTCGACAACCATAATGGTGGCATAAATCGTCATTATCCAACTACAATAGTGTCCTTTCTTTAATTTCACAATCTCAATGATCCGTATAGTTTCACATTTGGTCTCATCCTAATCACAATCTTAACAGTACCATCTCATCATCTGGTTGGTGATAGAAACTTTCCAAAATCTTCCTGACACAAGTTGATACCATGTCATCAATGACACACAATCCACGTTACTATTTAACCTTCTCCATTCCTCAAAATCTCTCCACTCTAATCATTCTCAACTAGCATACGCTGCATCTCCATGTGCTCCTCTGAGGTCCTCACCTCCGTCCTGTTACCAAACATCTTATACCTGACCTCATCTTACCCACTTTCTGTTAGTTCTTGTATTGGCTGGAATTTTGGTAAAACAAAGCTGAGCAATGTTGATGTCATATGTCTGATGTCATAACATTGGTTCCTAACATTAGTTGTTGCAGGGTTGAAGTTTTATATGCTGATGTTAAACTTGATGTCTTGACATCAGGTATCTGAACATCTGAACATCAGGTTGTGATGTTTTAGGGATGCGCGTGTTAGTTTGTTTCGAGGAGATCTGTTAGAGAGATTGGATGCGAATTTCTTGGAGAAGATATTTATATTTTCAATCAGATATGAAGCAGATCATTAGGGCTGATTTGAAAAGATTTAAAAAGATTAGAAGATCAAATCTGTTTTAAATTATGATTAATAACAAATCAAATCAGATTATTTTGGAAGAGGTCCAAACCCTAGTCAGGATTCTATAAAGAGCAGCCTCAACCCTTGGTGAAAGAGACGAAGAAAGAGAGCTAAAGACTGAGTGTCATTTGTGTCTTCGTGTGTGTTTTGTAAACAATTCATGTTTGAATTGGTGTTACTATTTTGAGTTGTAAGTGTATTCACTCTAGAGCTTTTAAGAAAGAGTGTGGTGTTCTTGATCAAAGCTGTTAAGCAGGATCAAGGTGGGTTTTAAAGTGTAATCTTTGAATTGTATCACTGAGGTGATTTATGGAGTGAGTGGTTTCTCATACCTAAGAGGTTTCTTAGCTAGAAGTGTCATTGGGCAGTGATTAAGATTAGTAGATGTCAACTGGGATTGTTGAGTCTGTAATTTAATACTACTGATAGTGAATTTCCTCCCTGGCTTGGTAGCCCCCAGAGTAGGTAGTTAGACCGAACTGGGTGAACAATTCATTGTGTTTATTTACTGTTGTTTATTGCCTTGTTCATAGCAGATTGTGTTGTTGTGACATCACACTTAACATCACACATCTGATACCAGAATTTTAATTGGTATCAGAGCAGGCATCCTGCTCTGCATCTGGGTAAGATCTAGGGCTGATACTTTCTAGTGCAATGGACAAGGAGAGTGGTGGATTTGTGAATAGACCCCCTATTCTAGATGGCTCTAATTATGACTATTGGAAACCACAGATGGTTACCTTCTTGAAGTCATTAGACAGCAGGGCTTGGAAGGCTATCTTAAAAGAATGGAAAGCACTTGTTATTGTTGAAAAGGATGGTACAACAAAGCTAAAACCTGAGGAAGATTGGACAAAGGATGAAGATGAGCTTGCACTTGGAAATTCAAAAGCCTTGAATGCCATCTTTAATGGTATTGACAAGAACATATTTAGGCTGGTAAACACTTGTGAAGTAGCTAAGGAAGCATGGGATATCTTGAAGACTACTCATGAAGGAACCTCCAAAGTCAAGATGTCAAGACTTCAACTTTTGACAACAAAGTTTGAAAATCTGAAGATGAAGGATGATGAAACCATTCATGATTTTCACATGAATATTCTTGAGTTGTCCAATGCTTCTAGTGCTTTAGGAGAAAGAATGACTGAAGAGAAGCTGGTAAGGAACATTCTCAGATCCCTTCCCAAGAGATACAAAATGAAGGTGAATGCTATTGAAGAAGCTCAAGACATCAGCAAGATGAGGGTTGATGAGTTGATTGGTTCTCTTCAAACCTTTGAGTTGGGATTGAATGAGGAGCCCGAAAAGAAGACCAAAAGCATAACTTTGGTGTCTAATACTGAAGATGGTAAGAAGAAGTGTAATTTTGAAACTCAGGAGGAACTGTCAAATGTTGTTGTGATGCTTGGGAGACAGTTTAATAAGGTTTTAAAGAGAATGGACAGAAACTATAGACCTAATGTTAAGAACATCACATCTGACACCAACAGGTCTAGTGATCAAGTGAAGAAAACAAGAGATGGAGAAAAGTCGAGTCATGACAAAGGAATTCAATGCTATGAGTGTGAAGGTTATGGTCATGTCAAGAAAGAATGTCCTACATACCTCAATAAGCAGAAAAAGGGGTTATCTGTTTCCTGGTCTGATACAGATAGTGAAAGTGAAGAAGAGAATGATAAGCATGTTAAGGCATTGACTGGACTATGTGCCTTTGATGGAGAGTCTAGTGATGGTGAATTGACCTTTGAAGAGATGGCATCTTCTTATCAAGAGTTGTGTCTGAAAAGTGAAGAGGTCCTTCAAGAAGGGGAGAAGCAGAAGAAGACTATTGTTCAGCTTGAGACTGAGAAAGCTGAACTTAAGAATGAAGTTTTGTTGTTAAAATCCCAGCTTGATCAAATGTCAAAATCCATCAGAATGTTAAATAGTGGAACTGACACTCTGGATAAAATACTTGAAGTTGGAAAAGGGGCAAGTGATAAGACTGGTCTAGGATATGAGGGTGAGAAGAAGATATCTGCAGAGGCTAGTTCTTCTGGGGTTAAACAAAACATTCCTCATCAGCATGAAAAAGGACATGGTTCTGGAATTAAGAAGGGTGTCCCTCACCTGGGGCCACAAAATAATGGAAAGGGCTATGGTCCTGTACCTAAGAAGTTTATGCCTCAACCTCACGGAAAGCCTTAGGTTTCTGGAGCTAAATAATACATGCATCCCCAATACCATAGGAGTATGCAGGCTTCTGGTCTCAAACATAACATGTTCCATCTGATGTCTCAACATCAAGGGAAAATGTATGGTTTTGGACCTAAGAATGTTGTGCCTCATGGTTATGGAAGAAGAAGGCCACATCATCATGGTAAAAGACAGCCTAATCATTATAAAAGACACACTCATCACTGCAGAAGATAGCCTAATTATGGGAGAAGACAACATCAATATTTTGACAGATGGCGGTCTCAGTATTATGACAGAAATCATCATCAAGGTGGGAGATGTAATGCCCCGATTTCGATTATTCCCATTTTGTTGAGTCTTTTATTTAAATTGAGTGATAAATTATTTTATCTGTGAAATTGGCGTGTTAATATGCTATGTTGACATATTATGATATTTTACCGTTTTTGAGAGTTTTCGGGGAAATTAGAATGGAGGGTATTTTAGACATTTCTCAATTAATGATAAGTTAGAAATTTAGTGGAAATAGATTTGTGTGAGAAAATGAATTAATTTAGTTTGAGTAGAAAATAAAAAACAAAAAGAAAAAGAGATAAGAAGAGGAAATAGGAGAGAAAGAGAAAGAAAAGAAAAATAGAAAGAAAAAGGAGAGAAAGAAAGAGGAAGAGGAGAAAAGAGAAGGAAAAGAGGGAAAGGCTTGGAAATCTTCAAAACAACTTCTAGGAATCGATTAATCCGGGTAAGGGTGTGAAATCTTATTATCCTATCAATGTATATCATTATGTATGAGTGTGTTGTTGTTGTTGTTGATTTTTATGAGTTTTGGTATAAACCCATTTGTGTAGAAAATGGTAGAAATCGATTTAATTGTGTTAGAAATGATGTTTTCGTGTTCCTTGTTGTTGATACACGAATGATACATGTTGTTGTACATCAAATTGGTATTTTTCTGAGTTTAGATGATGAATTTGGGTGTGGTTTGGGGGAAAAACGCAGAACAGAATTCTGCAGGAAAATTCTGCATTTCGCCTGGCCATACGCATATTGGGGTAGGCCATACGCGTATTGACTTGGGCAATACGCGTATGGATGGCGCATTTCAGGGCCAATACGCGTATGGGATGCAAGTTTTCCCGGCCATCTGGTGATACGCGTATGGTGTTGGGCATACGCGTATGAGCTTTTAAACGTGGAATTTTGGGAGGAAAATGATTATGTCCATACGCGTATGGGCATTGGTGATACGCGTATGGGAATGGCGAGGAATTAGGGCATACGCGTATGAGAATGGTGATACGCGTATGGTCAGTCTAATTGTAAAAATGGGATTTTTCAAAATATCGTTTTCGTTTTTCTTTCGTAACTTTTGTTCCGTTTATCCAATTTTTACATTCTTGGTATCGTTGTGAAGCTATTGAGCTGCATTTCCCTATTATGATGATTTGGAAATTGTTAGCCGATTTAATTATGTCAGAAAGTTGGGAATAGTGTTATTTAGCGACTTTTACCGTTTGAATGTGTGTTTTGGATGTGAATCATACAATAGTGCATTGATGTGAATGTATATAGATTGTATGTGATAGTATGAGATGAATGCATGAATATATTGTGAATATGTATGCATTTTAAGGATGTCTTGATTCATTTTGCATGTGAAGCATAATGATGTGCATTCTTGTGTTGAGGGATTCTAATGAGAATCCGTTGTAACGTCGTGTGCCTATGTGAGGTGTGAGCGATGATTACAAACGATTGTGTGCCTAGGTGAGGTGTGAGCAATCGGATTGTGTGCTATGTGAGGTGTGAGCAATCCATAAACATTGTGTGCCTATGTGAGGTGTGAGCAATGGGTGAACATCGTAGCCCCGACGGGGAGTTACATTGGTAACGAGCGATGGTTCCAATAAGTTCTTGAGTGAACTTGAGATGATTGAGTCGGTACCGCATTGCATTTGCATAGAGTCGTGAGTCGGTCTCTATGATTTGTATTTATCATCTTTATAATTGGGAATTGATGAATAAACATAAATATGAATGTTTATGTGGATTGATAAGGATTGTGAAAGTATGCATGATGAATATGCTTGGCTTTGTATATATATATATATATACATCATAATGTATATGAGTGAATTGTGATGAATTATGGTGAGAATGTGGAATATGTGTATTTTTATGCTAAGATATATAATTATATGCATTGTTATTATGATAATATTTCTCACCCTTCAGCTGTTTTATGATGCTCTATGAGGCATTGCAGAGTAGGTATGCTGGTGGTCTTTTTGTGAAGCGTGTCTTCATTCTTTTGGTCGGTCGGCTCTGATATGTAGCACCGGGTAGCTAGGATGTTATGATTCTTTTGTGATACATTTGTACATGTATCTGGTTGAATGATGTTTATGTAAACATGAATTATGTTGGTGGATAATACTTGATGATACATATATATATGTATATATGTTTGTTGGTATTCAATATTTGGATTTTCCGCTTTTATTCTAAATATTGAGATGTGGGTGTAAGGACTAAGTTCCTCTGTTGCAAAGTTACCCCACTGTTGCATATCAATTGTTGAGCAGGTGTTGAATGTTTTAATTTCATGTATGATGTGACATACCTCTTTTATACTATGGTTATAATTATACTCTGACGAAATTTTTAATATGTGCCTAAATGATTATGTGATTATTTGGGGGTATAGAAAGGGGGTGTTACATTAAGTGGTATCAGAGCCAGTGTTGAGTCAGTTGTGTCTGTCTTGTTGTTGTGATGGTTGAACTGTTGTTTAACCTTGTTGTCATTTTTGGGAATGATCAGAATTTGGCTGGTAGAAACGGCAATGCGATGGCTGCTGCTTTGGAAGCAATGGCTAGGGCGGTGCAAGGTGCGCCGAACGTGAATGCTAATGATGAGTTCAGGAAGAATCAACCACCGGTCTTCAAAGGAAGATTTGATCCCGATGGTGCTCAAAATTGGTTGAAAGAGATTGAAAGGATCTTCAGAGTCATGGGCTGTGTGGAGGAGAATAAGGTGAGGCTTGGGTCTCACATGCTGAAGGAAGAAGTCGACGATTGGTGGGTCGGTATGCGTCAAGTTCTTGAGGTGGATGATGAAGAGATAACTTGGGATTTATTTTGTATCGAGTTCTTGAGGAAGTATTACCCTGAAAGTGTGAAAGGGAAGAAGGAGATGGAGTTCCTTGAACTGAAACAAGGTAGTATGTCCGTGGTGGACTATACTGCTAAGTTTGTGGAGTTGGTTCAATTCCATCCTCACTATGCTGCGATTACTGCGGAGTTCTCAAAGTGTATTAAGTATGAGAATGGTTTGCGTCCCGAGATTAAACAAGCTGTGGGATATCAAAGGATAAGGAGGTTTACGGATTTGACAGAATGTTGTAGAATCTTCGATGAAGATAGCAAGGCTCGTTCTACACATTACAAAAGTTTGAATGAGAGGAAGGGAAAGAAACAAGCTAGAAGTGGACCTTATGTGACACCCGCTGATAAGGGCAAGCAACTTTGATAAGAGATCTGGAGGAGGAGGTTCTGGTTCCATTAAGTGTTACAAGTGTGGTCATAAATCATTTGAGTGTAAGAAGACCATGGTGAAATGTTCTAACTGTGGAGGCCTTGGGCATGCTACTACCGATTGTAGAAGGAATATGGTGAAGTGCTATAATTATGGAGAAGTGGGTCACATTAGCACGAAGTGTCCTAATCCGAAGAAAGCTCCAACTGGTGGGAAGGTATTTTCTTTGGCACGAACTCAGACTTCAAGTGCAGATCGTCTGATTAAAGGTACTTGCTTTATTAATAGTACGCCTTTAGTTGCTATTATTGATACTGGAGCGACTCATTTGTTTATTACGTCTGAGTGCGCGAAGCGTTTGAATCTTGTGTTGTCTCTGATGGATGGTAAGATGGTTATTGATAATCCAGCAATGAGGTCAGTAACTACGTCTTTGGTGTGTGTAAGTTGTCCTTTGACCATTTATGGTAAAGACTTTGAGATGGATTTAGTGTGTTTGCCGTTGGAAGGTTTGGATGTGGTCTTGGGAATGAATTGGTTACAATTTAATAGGGTTCATATTGACTGCTATCACAAGTTTGTAAGGTTTCCTTCTTTGGAAGATGATGAAGATGAGAGTTTCCTATCCACTAAAGAGTTGAAGAAACTTTTAGCGGACGAAGCTCGATTGTTCGGTTTGTTTGCATCATTGTCTGTGGATAGTCAAGTGTCACTTGATGTGTTTCCTGTTGTGTGTGATTTTCCTGAAGTGTTTCCTGAGGATTTACAGATGTACCGCCGGAAAGAGAAGTCAAGTTTTCTATTGATCTAGTTCCGGGTACTAGACCGGTTTCGATGGCACCGTATCGTATGTCGGCATCGGAGTTGGTAGAATTGAAGAAGCAATTGAATGACTTATTAGACAAGAGATTTGTAAGACCAAGTGTTTCTCCTTGGGGTGCTCCGGTATTGTTGGTAAAGAAGAAGGATGGGAGTATGCGGTTATGCATTGATTATCGACAATTGAACAAGGTGACAATTAAGAACTAGTATCCGCTTCCAAGGATCGATGAGTTGATGGACCAATTGGTTGGTGCGCGTGTTTTTAGCAAGATTGATTTAAGATCGGGATATCACCAGATTCGTGTGAAAGAAGAGGATATTCAAAAGACGGCCTTTAGGACACGGTATGGCCATTACGAATATTCTGTGATGCCATTTGGGGTTTCTAATGCGCCGGGCGTGTTTATGGAATACATAAATCGTATTTTTCATGAACAGTTGGATCGTTTTGTGGTTGTGTTCATCGACGATATTTTGATTTATTCTAAGTCTCAAGAGGAGCATGAAGAGCATTTGAGAATTGTGTTACAAATTTTGAAAGAGAAACGATTGTATGCTAAGTTGTCGAAATGTGAATTTTGGTTGTCGGAAGTAAGTTTTCTTGGGCATGTTATTTCCGGTAGTGGTATTAGTGTTGATCCATCCAAGATTGATGCGGTGATGCAACGGGAGGCTCCTAGGTCGGTTACGGAAATTCGAAGCTTTTTAGGCTTGGCGGGTTATTATCGGAGGTTTATTGAGGGATTTTCGAAATTGGCACTTCCGTTAACGCAATTGACTTGTAAAGGAAAGGCTTTTATTTGGGATATTCATTGTGAAGAGAGTTTCAATGAGCTAAAAAGAAGGTTGACAACGACACCGATCTTGATTTTGCCAAATCCGACGGAACCATTTGTTGTGTATTGTGATGCTTCATTGGTTGGTTTAGGTGGTGTTTTGATGCAAGATGGGAAAGTTGTGGCATATGCTTCAAGACAATTGAGAGTGCATGAAAAGAATTATCCTACACATGATTTGGAGTTAGCGGCTGTGGTGTTTGTTTTGAAAATTTGGAGGCACTATCTTTATGGTGCAAGATTTGAAGTTTTTAGTGATCACAAGAGCTTGAAATATTTATTTGATAAAAAAGAATTGAACATGAGACAAAGAAGGTGGTTAGAGCTTTTGAAGGATTATGATTTTGGTTTGAATTACCATCCGGGTAAGGCAAACGTGGTGGCCGATGCTTTGAGTCGGAAGTCGTTACATATGTCCGCATTGATGATGAGAGAATGGGAACTTTTGGAGAATTTTAGAGACTTGAGTTTGGTTTGTGAAATGACACCGAGAAGTGTGAGACTTGGTATGCTATATGTTACGAATGATTTTCTTGCAACCGTATGTGAAAAGCAAAAGTTGGAGTTGAAGTTCCTTGATTTGATGATGAATGAGAATGAGGATTTCAAGGTTGATAATTTTGGAGTTTTGAGATTCCGTGGTCGTATTTGTATTCCCGATGATGCGGAGTTGAAAAGGATGATATTGGAAGAAGGACACCGAAGTAACTTAAGTATTCATCCGGGAGCGAATAAAATGTATCAAGATTTGAAGAAAATCTTTTGGTGGTCCGGATTAAAGAGAGATCTGGCTCAATTTGTGTATGCGTGCTTAACTTGTCAAAAGTCTAAGGTAGAACATCAAAAGCCTAGTGGATTGATGCAACCATTGGACATTCCGGAGTGGAAATGGGATAGTATATCGATGGATTTTGTTACGGGATTTCTGAATACGCAAAGAGGTCATAATGCTATTTGGGTAATCGTTGATAGGCTTACTAAATCTGCTCACTTCATTCCAATTGATATTAGTTATCCTTTGGAGAAGTTAGCCTAGATTTATGTTCTTGTGGTTGTGAAGTTACATGGAGTTCCTAAGAGTATTGTATCGGATAGAGATCCTAGATTCACATCGAGGTTTTGGGAGAGTTTACAAAAGGCTTTGAGATCTAAGCTAAGATTGAGTTCGGCTTATCATCCGCAAACGGATGGTTAAACCGAGAGAACAATTCAATCGTTGGAGGATTTACTGTGTGCTTGTGTGCTCGAGCAAGGTGGTGCTTGGGATAGTTATTTGGCGTTGATTGAGTTCACCTACAATAATAGTTTTCATTCGAGTATAGGTATGGCACCATTTGAGGCTTTGTATGGTCGGAGGTGTCGAACACCTTTGTGTTGGCATGAAACCGGTGAGAGGACGATAGTTGGACCGGAGATGGTACAACAAACGAAGGAGAAAGTGAAGTTTATTCGTGAGAAGATGAAAGCTTCTCAAAGTAGACAAAAGAGCTATCATGATAAGAGAAGGAAAGATCTTGAGTTTCAAGAAGGCGACCATGTGTTTTTGAGAGTTACGCCGGTTACGGGTGTGGGTCGTGCTTTGAAGTCGAAGAAGTTGACTTCTCGTTTTATTGGTCCGTATCAGATTTCTGCGCGAGTTGGTGTTGTGGCTTACCGTGTGGTGTTGCCTCCGAATCTTTCGAATTTGCATGATGTATTCCATGTTTCGAAACTTCGGAAGTATGTTCCGGATCCGTCACATGTTATTCCTATGGACGAGGTTGAAGTGGGAGATAACCTTACGGTAGAAGCTTTACCGATTAGGATTTTGGACCGTGAAGTTAAGAAGCTAAGAGGCAAGGATATTGCGCTTGTGAAAGTAGCGTGGGGAGGCGCTGCGGAAGGCAATATGACTTGGGAACAAGAGAGTAGGATGCGAGAGTCGTATCCAGAGTTGTTTGAATCAGGTAATATTTTCGAGGACGAAAATTTCTAAAGTGGGGGAGAGTTGTAACGCCCCGATTTCGATTATTCCCATTTTGTTGAGTCTTTTATTTAAATTGAGTGATAAATTATTTTATCTGTGAAATTGGCGTGTTAATATGTTATGTTGACATATTATGATATTTTACCGTTTTTGAGAGTTTTCGGGGAAATTAGAATGGAGGGTATTTTAGACATTTCTCAATTAATGATAAGTTAGAAATTTAGTGGAAATAGATTTTTGTGAGAAAATGAATTAATTTAGTTTGAGTAGAAAATAAGAAATAGAAAGAAAAAGAGATAAGAAGAGGAAATAGGAGAGAAAGAGAAAGAAAAGAAAAATAGAAAGAAAAAGGAGAGAAAGAAAGATAAAGAGGAGAAAAGAGAAGGAAAAGAGGGAAAGGCTTGGAAATCTTCAAAACAACTTCTAGGAATCGATTAATCCGGGTAAGGGTGTGAAATCTTATTATCCTATCAATGTATATCATTATGTATGAGTGTGTTGTTGTTGTTGTTGATTTTTATGAGTTTTGGTATAAACCCATTTGTGTAGAAAATGGTAGAAATCGATTTAATCGTGTTAGAAATGATGTTTTCGTGTTCCTTGTTGTTGATACACGAATGATACATGTTGTTGTACATCAAATTGGTATTTTTCTGAGTTTAGATGATGAATTTGGGTGTGGTTTGGGGGAAAAACGCATAACAGAATTCTGCAGGAAAATTCTGCATTTTGCCTGGCCATACGCGTATTGGGGCAGGCCATACGCGTATTGACTTGGGCAATACGCGTATGGATGGTGCATTTCAGGGCCAATACGCGTATGGGATGCATGTTTTCCCGGCCATCTGGTGATATGTGTATGGTGTTGGGCATACGCGTATGGGCTTTTAAACGTGGAATTTTGGGAGGAAAATGATTATGTCCATACGCGTATGGACATTGGTGATACGCGTATGGGAATGGCGAGGAATTAGGGCATACGCGTATGAGAATGGTGATACGCGTATGGTCAGTCCAATTGTAAAAATGAGATTTTTCAAAATATCGTTTTCGTTTTTCTTTCGTAACTTTTGTTCCGTTTATCCGATTTTTACATTCTTGGTATCGTTGTGAAGCTATTGAGCTGTATTTCCCTATTATGATGATTTGGAAATTGTTAGCTTATTTAATTATGTCAGAAAGTCGGGAATAGTGTTATTTAGCTACTTTTACCGTTTGAATGTGTGTTTTGGATGTGAATCATACAAGAGCGCATTGATGTGAATGTATATAGATTGTATGTGATAGTATGAGATTAATGCATGAATATATTGTGAATATGTATGCATTTCAAGGATGTCTTGATTCATTTTGCATGTGAAGCATAATGATGTGCATTCTTGTGTTGAGGGATTCTAATGAGAATCCGTTGTAACATCGTGTGCCTATGTGAGGTGTGAGCAATCCATAAATATTGTGTGCCTATGTGAGGTGTGAGCAATGGGTGAACATCGTAGGCCCGACGGGGAGTTACATTGGTAACGAGCGATGGTTCCAATAAGTTCTTGAGTGAACTTGAGATGATTGAGTCGGTACCGCATTGCATTTACATAGAGTCGTGAGTCGGTCTCTATGATTTGCATTTATCATCTTTATAATTGGGAATTGATGAATAAACATAAATATGAATGTTTATGTGGATTGATAAGGATTGTGAAAGTATGCATGATGAATATGCTTGGCTTTGTATATATATATACATCGTAATGTATATGAGTGAATTGTGATGAATTGTGGTGAGAATGTGGAATATGTGTATTTTTATGCTAAGATATATAATTATATGCATTGTTATTATGATAATATTTCTCACCCTTCTGCTGTTTTATGATGCTCTATGAGGCATTGCAGAGTAGGTATGCTGGTGGTCTTTTTGTGAAGCGTGTCTTCATTCTTTTGGTCGGTCGGCTCTGATATGTAGCACCGGGTAGCTAGGATGTTATGATTCTTTTGTGATACATTTGTACATGTATCTGGTTGAAGGATGTTTATGTAAACATGAATTATGTTGGTGGATAATACTTGATGATACATATATATATATATATATATATATGTATATATGTTTGTTGTTATTCAATGTTTGGATTTTCCGCTTTTATTCTAAATATTGAGATGTGGGTGTAAGGACTAAGTTCCTCTGTTGCAAAGTTACCCCACTGTTGCATATCAATTGTTGAGCAGGTGTTGAATGTTTTAATTTCATGTATGATGTGACATACCTCTTTTATACTATGGTTATAATTATACTCTGACGAAATTTTTAATATGTGCCTAAATGATTATGTGATTATTTGGGGGTATAGAAAGGGGGTGTTACAGGAGATATTTCAATCACTTCAGAGAAGAGATTCAAAGAGTGAGATGTTACTATTGTGGAAGATTTGGCCATATACAATCTTCTTGCTTTAAACTGCATGGTTATCCCAAATCTGTTCCTCAACAAAAGCAGAACAGACCTCAGGTTGTTAAACAATGGGTTCCTAAAGCTGTTGTCATATGTCTATTAGCTCACTCATCTGTTAGAACCCCAGCTATGGATGATTGGCATTTTGACAGTGGGTGCTCAAAGCATATGACAGGTTTCAAGAATCATTTGGTGGATATCAGGACTTACTCCACAAATGATGTAAGTTTTGGTAATGGAGAAAAAGGGGAAGTTAAAAGAATTGGAAAATTGAATTGTGAGGCTGGACCTAATCTTGAAAATGTACTTCTTGTCAAAGGATTGACTGCTAATTTGATTAGCATCAGTCAGTTATGTGATGAAGGATTCAACGTTAGCTACACTAAAGATGAATGTTTAGTGACTAATGAGAAGAGTGAAGTCGTTATGAGGGGAGTTAGATCCATAGATAACTGTTATTTATGGGTTCCTCAAGAGTCCAGCTCATCATGTAATGTCAAGGATGATGTTATGACATCTGAATGTGACATTAGAAGGATCACCAAACAACCTAGTGTGATGCATCTATTCAGAGGAAATCTTGAGGAAACTAAGGTCATAGAGGTTGATCATTCAGATATGAAGTATAATGACAATTTCCCTAAAGATATGTGTGCTGAAATTTGGGAAGTCTTAAGTAAAGATTTAGGCATGTGAAAAAGGCATCAAAGGTTAGTGAATTATGGTGTGCATTTATTAAATTTCAAAAATTTAAAAGGAAATTTGTTTTGGTGGGGAAAATACATTTATTGGCTTTTAAGTGACCATCAAAAGCAGTCCCCTTACCTTAGGCTATCATTCCTTATTGTTAATCTCACACGCTACATCAATCTCCACTCTCCAAGTCTGTTCATCTCCTCACCAAAGATCGGAAGACACAACACATCCTTGTACATCAACTGTTTCAAAGGAACGATGTCTCAACATGAGTTATCTCCCTCCAAGGAGTCTGCTTCAAAAAACTCTTCGCATGCAACACTAGGGTTTCGAGGAAAGAAGTTTCAATAGATGGAGCATTGGACATAGCGCCTATCTCTATGATACCAGGTTTAGAAAAGACACGACCTGAGAAGTATCAACCTAAGAGACCCTCAAAAGGTAATACTTCTGATCAATCTACGGGTAAGAAATTTGATGATAGCAAAAGTAGAGCGTTTGTCACTAGTGTTTTGTTTGGAGACAAACCTACCCCTAAGACTGCCACCCCTCTTCCTCAAGCTGTTGAAGAAAGGGTAGATGTGGACAAAAGTATTGATCAGATTGTCACAAAAATATTTGAGAAAGGGATTTCTGTGAAGGGAATATCTAGACCTCTGAGTCAAATGCCTGCTGATCAATCTGTTAGAGAAAAGGGTGACATGCAAACTTCTAAAACCAATCTTCACAGATTGGTTGTGTCAGTCATTGAAGATGCTGAGATTGAAGATAAAGTTGAAGCTGAAGCTGAAAGAGAAAGGGATACTCATGTTGAAGATGAGGTTGATGTTGAACATGATGTTGGAACATCACCTGTTAGGGATGTTACTCCTAGTCCCAGAGGGAAGAAGAATGCTGATGTGGTGGATGTTGTTGACTTATCTGATAATGAAGTAATTGGTAATATTGTTCCTGGTATTGCCAATAGATTGAAGACCAGAAAAGGAAAGACTGTGGAATCTTCTCCTAAGATGATAGCTGAAGGCAAGAAGAAAAAGACATCTGTAGTTGGTCCAACTAAATCTTGGAGCAAGGTTGCTGTGACTTCCAAAAAGAGAAAGATTAGAGAAGAATCTGAATCGGAGTATGATGTTGAGGAAGATGTTCAAGACATCACCCCTGTCAGAAAGTCCATTTTGAAGAGAATTTCTGATAAGGTTCCTGAAGTGCTAGTGGACAACATATCCTTTCATTATGCTAGCAGTGCTCCAATGTGGAAATTTGTGTGCCAAAGGAGATTAGCTCTGGAAAGAGAGCTTGGAAAAGATGCATTGGAGATGAAAGAAATTATGGACCTCATTCATGTTGCTGGCCTGTTGAAGACTGTGACAAAATTCTCTAAGTGCTATGGTGGACTTGTTAAGGAATTTGTTGTTAACATTCCCATAGACATTGAAATTCTGGTACATATGTGTGATGTCTTTGCGCAATGTCACAACATCGCAATCTGCTGAACAAGGCAATAATAGAAACAGAATATGAACACAAACAATTGTTCACCCAGTTCGGTTTAACCAACCTACATCTGGGGGCATACCAAGCCAGGAAGGAAGTCCACTATTAGTAGTATCAAATTACAGACTCAACAGACCAGTTGACAATCTACCTAATTTAATCCCTACCCAATGACCCTTCTACCTAAGTCCTCCCTAGGTAAGAGACTCCATCTCACTTCCAATCATCTCAATGATGTCTAGCAGTCAACTACACCGTCACTGCATCAACAGCTTAATTTCCTAATCTTTTCTATCACATAGACTTTGGAAGACACACTTCCATGACAACCCCTTTGGAGTTGCTTCAAAGCTTCCTCCAAGAACAGTACATCTCTTACCTACAGGCTTTGAGATAAACACGATGACCATCCCACAAACCGGGTGGTTCATCAACCAACACAACCCTTATAATCTACATGATGGCTGGCTTCCTAAAACTAGGTTACAATGCTTCTATTTATAACCTATTCCCAACTGGATTTGGGCTTTAAATCTCATCATATTGATTGCTACAAATCTGCAGAAGATTCTGTTACAAAATAGATCTTCAATTAAATCTTCAATCAAATCTTCAATTAAATCTTCATATCTTTTAGTCTTAAAAACATCTCCACATAATATTATGTATCTTCACTTTTTAATTCAGCTGCAAGATCTTCTCCACACAAATAGGAACCATTCTCTATGTCTATTTGCACAAAAATAGTAACAAACTATTCTCCACAAGATATGCAGAATTAATTGTATCAGAATAAATCTTCTCCAATAAATTCGCCTGCAGTCTCTCTATCTCTCAGCAGAAAAGCTCACTAACAACAAAACACGTGCAGCCCTAAAACATCACAAACTGATGTTTTAATGTTCTGGTATAGTGATGTCAAGACATCGCATGTGACATCACTCTTCAGCATTTTAACTCTTCAACCCCTTAACATTCACCAATGTTATGACTCAATGTTAAGACATCAGACACATGACATTAACATTTTTCAACTTTGTTTTACCAAAATTCCAGCCAATACAAGAACTAACAATCTCCCCCTTTGGCTAATTTTGGCTAAAACAATCTCAGCTAACATCAGCAGCAAAAACCAACAAGCTGTATAAACTCACTTTCACATCAGCATAGGGCAAACTCCCCCTCAAACCAAGAACCAGCTCACAGCTGCTGCACCATATCAGAAAAGGCTTCACAACCACACCTTGGCAATTCTCTCCCCCTTTTTAGCCATAATTGGACAAACTCTGAATCTGCCAACCAACATACCCAGAACAAGATCCAGACTCAACAACTACTACTGAACATTCTCTCCCCCTTTTTGGCCAACAATTGACAAACATTGGGGTAAATGTACACTACTTGTCCAATCCAGATACACCAGGTCTAAACTGTCATGTCCATCATGCACGACATAACACCTTCACCAGAGCCCCAAAAGATCAACTCCCCCTATCTAAGATAACCAGAGCTCCATTGCAAGATGAACACCTTAACTGAATGGAAAACATAAGACTCATCTTCATGTCTTCAAGAGCGCACCCTCTGTTCAACACTCATGCTGAACGCATTCACTTAATGCTTGATCCACAAACAACACTGACAGAAGTTGCTCCCATTATACTACACAAATGATGCTTCTTGACCAGTACATCATAGCGGTTGGAAAAACCAGACACAGTCTTCATCCATCCAGTCAGGAATGCTTCACACAATTATCCACAAGTTCTGAAGCACACACACAGTGCCTTCCACTGAACTCTAAATAAACTCATCGTACACACACCAAGACAAGTGTGACATCTCCCAGATACAAACAAAACTGTCCTTCAGACTCCTCCTTGGAAGCATATTATTCAAACAATTAGCTTCACATAGCTGATACCATGGTCACACCAACATGTCAACCAACAGCCTAATGTCATAACATGTTATCTGACATTATATCCCCATAAGATTCAACCAATCTTCACAAAAATTTGCATCCTTGCAGTAATAGACCATAGACAACAGCCTTAACTCCCCCTGACATGCACAACCAATGCTCCTTATGAATAAGAACACTTGACGCACAATGAAATTGCCATATTCTCAACATTAAGAACTGCCACTTCTTGTATTTGTTGAGCATAATCTCATCATGGTTATTTCAGATACATGGTCTGCCAAGTCCAATATACAAGCCCTCTTAATTTGGAATCACTCATAGATTCCATAACAAATATCTTGCACCACAAGATAAGGACTGCCACCACCTTTTACTTGTACAAGAAGAGACCTCCTTATCTTCAGCCATTCTGATCAGATCACACCACAGTAAACAACCTTCTGTCCTTACAACCCCCTAATGAAGTCTTCATCATGAAAGTAGTCATGCATTGCCAGAACAACCTACTTAACCTCAAGATCAGAACCTGCACATTATGACAAAACTGCCACTTCAGACACTAATGCTGCTTCTTCTAAATCCACAAGCACAGTCCCAGACCTCCACACCAGACAAAGATGTTGTAACATCATGTAGGACATCAGCATTAGTTAAAAGATCACATCTTCTGCATTTCATTCAGGTAAAAACAACCACCTGATCACACCAGAGAGAAATAAACTCTCACAAAATCCACACATCAGACAACTACCAAGCTCCCAACAAGGTCTTTGTTCACAACCAATCAGCAGACGATGCTCACTTCTTCATTCACACACTTCTGATACAGTCAGCTGATAAGGCTACCTCAGGTTGTCATCTTCAAAAATCCAGCACTCCATCATGGCCAAAAAAAATATCCAGACAGCAGATTTGCATAATTCTCAAGATAAATACTAAGTCTCCCGTCAAAGTATTTACCCTTATGCACAACATCACTAATAGCCAAATACTAAGTCTCCCGTCAAAGTATCTACTATTAGACAGGGTAAGATTACCTTCTCACACAAGGCATGACATTTGGTCTGACATTCTTTTCTGCACACTTGTAGCACTAGTTGATAAATTCACACCACTGATCACTTTAGGTTAGGTAAGTGGCTTGACCTGATACTCCACCATAAGCACACCTAACTTACTTGGCTGAAAACTCAACACCTTCGAAGTGTTGTTCCAACACCAGGTAGACCATCTGCCACACACCAAAACATCATCATCATGATTCTCTATATGCTCCACCAACTGGACTTACTATTGCATAGTAATCCAAAGAACTAGAGAATACCCTTTCAACCTCCTTCAAGAAGAATAATCTCCTTGAGTCTTCAACTCATCACCCTTCTGCCCAAGAGTAACTTGTTCCAAGACACTCCTCAATAATAACTAGCTGCCACACTCTGATTATCTTGATTCTTCAAATCCACTTCCGAGATCAACCAAATGCCACAGTTTGACCATTTTCACGTTGTTAGAACTCTCACAAAGATATCTTGATCCACCAAGGAAACTTGATCTTCAAGTCACATGTTCCACTTGCTCAAAAGCAAACACACTTAGACTCCCTAAGTCATGGTCATGTAACATCTTCTCCTTCCTGCAGCTCCCACAAACTGCCATGAGAACGATCTTTTTGAAGCATCCTATTATTCCTGTAGATCACCCTATCATTTGCTGATGTGCCACATCACCAGCTGAGACTCCTGATGTTAAGCTAGATGTCAGAACATTATGACATCCAACTATTGAATTCAGCTCTACCTTCTGCCACTCAGAAGAACCTCCTCCCTTTGCAGAAACAGATTTCCATGCTCTCATAGACTTGATTCAACAATCAAGTTTGAGTAGACAACCTCCATCCTGCTTGGAGACTCCAAAGTCTTCAATTCTGCCACATCTGAATCTTCAGAAAAACCAGCACTACATTCGGCCACCACAACTAAGCTTAAGAGATAACTTATCAAGATCTTCACTCCCGCATGAAAGATTTGACAGTGATAATCTTTAGCTTTGGCTCCACCCTCTTCTTTCATCATCAAGAAGGAATCAAGGTTCTGAACAGATTGGACTTTAATGCCTGATTTGAAATATATTCTTCAACAAAAACTGAACCTCCCACGTCATACAGTCTTCAATAAGATCTATCCACTTTTTGATCACCTCTTTCACAACAACAATATAAGATAATCCAAAACGGTTGAAGATGTCTTTGCATCAACTACGACATCATAGAATAACCTACTGAGGAGACCAACCCCTAATTTCTTTCCAAGAGAATACCTTCCTAGAATCTCACCACCAGAGATACAAGAACCAACCAGGGTTACATCAGATACCATGCAGCGGAACACACAACATCTCCTCAACAATCTTCAGGCACTACTCAAACATCCACCATAAACCACGTGTCAACACACTCACAACAGCAGATCTTATGAATAATCCATACTTCACTTCAAGGGATCATACAAACACTATATGAACTGACCAAGTCCACCTCTCAGCAGCACTATCTTCCTTGCTCAAGAACCAGAAAGTATCTTCCCTAGATCTCATCCAGAAACAGACAGGATGCCTGCTTTGATACCAATTGAAATTCTGGTACAGATGTGTGATGTCTTTGCGCAATGTCACAACATCGCAATCTGCTGAACAAGGCAATAATAGAAACAGAATATGAACACAAACAATTGTTCACCCAGTTCGGTTCAACCAACCTACATCTGGGGGCATACCAAGCCAGGAAGGAAGTCCACTATTAGTAGTATCAAATTACATACTCAACAGACCAGTTGACAATCTACCTAATTTAATCCCTACCCAATGACCCTTCTACCTAAGTCCTCCCTAGGTAAGAGACTCCATCTCACTTCCAATCATCTCAATGATGTCTAGCAGTCAACTACACCGTCACTGCATCAACAACTTGATTTCCTAATCTTTTCTATCACATAGACTTTGGAAGACACACTTCCATGACAACCCCTTTGGAGTTGCTTCAAAGCTTCCTCCAAGAACAATACATCTCTTACCTACAGGCTTCGAGATAAACACGATGACCATCCCACAAACCGGGTGGTTCATCAACCAACACAGCCCTTATAATCTACATGATGGCTGGCTTCCTAAAACTAGGTTACAATGCTTCTATTTATAACCTATTTCCCAACTGGATTTGGGCTTTAAATCTCAGCATATTGATTGCTACAAATCTGCAGAAGATTCTGTTACAAAATAGATCTTCAATTAAATCTTCAATCAAATCTTCAATTAAATCTTCAATTAAATCTTCAACTAAATCTGCATATCTTTTAGTCTTAAAAACATCTCCACATAATATTATGTATCTTCACTTTTTAATTCAGCTGCAAGATCTTCTCCACACAAATAGGAACCATTCTCCATGTCTATTTGCACAAAAATAGTAACAAATTATTCTCCACAAGATATGCATAATTAATTGTATCAGAATAAATCTTCTCCAATAAATTCGCCTGCAATCTCTCTGTCTCTCAGCAGAAAATCTCACTAACAACAAAACACGTGCAGCCCTAAAACATCACAAACTGGTGTTTTAATGTTCTGGTATAGTGATGTCAAGACATCGCATGTGACATCACTCTTCAGCACTTTAACTCTTCAACCCCTTAACATTCACCAATGTTATGACTCAATGTTAAGACATCAGACACATGACATTAACATTTTTCAACTTTGTTTTACCAAAATTCCAGCCAATACAAGAACTAACAGACATTTCTGATAAAAGAAGTGTGGACTTCATGAAGGTGTTTGTTAGGGGTAAGTGTATTAATTTCTCTCCTAGTACCATTAACAAGTATCTGGGAAGAGATGATCAAGAGGTTTGTGAACTGGAAATGACTGATAATGATGTGTGTAAAGAGATCACAACCACTCAAGTGAAGGTTTGGCCACTGAAGGATAAATTGACAGCTAGCAAACTCAGTATCAAGTATGTTATTTTGCACAGAATTGGAGCTGCAAACTGGGTACTTACTAATCACAAAACCAACATAGCTGTGGGATTAGGAAGGTTTATTTATGCTGTTGGGAAAAAGATCAAGTTCAATTATGGAAATTACATATTTGATCAAGTTGTGAAGCATGGTGCCACTAATGGTATCAAGATGCCTATAACATTCCCTTCCCTTGTTTGTGGAATGATCTTAGATCAACATCCTGGAATTTTAACTAGTTCAGATGTAGCATGTAAGAGGGAGTCAGCTTTATCCCTGCATCCCAAGTTGTTTGTTGGGAATCATGTTCCAGACATTGTTGTAACATCAAGTTCTGGTGTTAAGAAGGCCAGTACTAAAACTGAGATGATTGAAGAATTGAAGGCGGCCTGCAAGGACCTTGATATGGTGATCAGTACTAGCACTGCTAGGAAGATGAAAATTGAGCAGATGATCAAATCCTTGGAATAGGGTGAAGATGATGTGAGTGTAAATGCTGAAGATTCAGGTTCAGAGGAAGGTGAAGAGGATGGTACAGATGGTTCTGATGCTAATGAAGATTGAATTACTGCTTCTGCTATTTTTCTTTCTTTTGCTTTTTTAGTTGGTTGTTTTTTTTTGTTTCTGCTCTTTATGAGCATGTTGTGTAATTTGGATAAAAGTACTTTTATGCTTATCTGGTTTGTGTTCTATGATTTGTCTTGTCATGTGGTGCTGACTTTTGACTGACAAGGAGAGCTAGTAGGACTAACTG
Source organism: Lathyrus tuberosus (assembly GCA_022829125.1). Classification (NCBI taxonomy): domain Eukaryota; kingdom Viridiplantae; phylum Streptophyta; class Magnoliopsida; order Fabales; family Fabaceae; genus Lathyrus; species Lathyrus tuberosus. The sequence goes on along the minus strand of JALAZF010000161.1, from coordinate 9,842,549 downwards.
TTGCAAGGGTTAGGTGTGTGAGGGCATAACTTGTAGAAGTCGTCCAATTATGGCTAAAAAGGGGGAGAGTTAGCCTAGTTAGCTTATGTGTTGCCTAGATGACTGTTGTGGTTCTAAGGTGGAGGGGGAGTGTGCAGGTTTGAATAGCCGGTATGCTGGTTCTTGTTTTGAGGGGGAGTTTAGCAGATTTGAATGTGATTGCTGTTGTTCCGCTGCAGGTACCTCTGATGTTGGCAGAGATTGTTTTAGCCAAAATTAGCCAAAGGGGAGATTGTTAGTTCTTGTATTGGCTAGAATTTTGGTAAAACAAAGCTGAACAATGTTGATGTCATATGTCTGATGTCATAACATTGGTTCCTAACATTAGTTGTTGCAGGGTTGAAGTTTTATATGCTGATGTTAAACTTGATGTCTTGACATCAGGTATCTGAACATCAGAACATCAGGCTGTGATGTTTTAGGGCTGCGCGTGTTAGTTTGTTTTGAGGAGATCTGTTAGAGAGATTGGATGCGAATTTCTTGGAGAAGATATTTATATTTTCAATCAGATATGGAGCAGATTATTAGGGCTAATTTGAAAAGATTTAAAAATATTAGAAGATCAAATCTGTTTTAAATTATGATTAATAACAAATCAAATCAGATTATTTTGGAAGAGGTCCAAGCCCTAGTCAGGATTCTATAAAGAGCAGCCTCAACCCTTGGTGAAAGAGACGAAGAAAGAGAGCTAAAGACTGAGTGTCATTTGTGTCTTCGTGTGTGTTTTGTAAACAATTCATGTTTGAATTGGTGTTACTATTTTGAGTTGTAAGTGTATTCACTCTAGAGCTTTTAAGCAAGAGTGTGGTGTTCTTGATCAAAGCTGTTAAGCAGGATCAAAGTGGGTTTTAAAGTGTAATCTTTGAATTGTATCACTGAGGTGATTTAGGGAGTGAGTGGTTTCTCATACCTAAGAGGTTTCTTAGGTAGAAGTGTCATTGGGTAGTGATTAAGATTAGTAGATGTCAACTGGGATTGTTGAGTCTGTAATTTAATACTACTGATAGTGAATTTCCTCCCTGGCTTGGTAGCCCCCAGACGTAGGTAGTTAGACCGAACTGGGTGAACAATTCGTTCTGTTTATTTACTATTGTTTATTGCCTTGTTCATAGCAGATTGTGTTGTTGTGACATCACACTTAACATCACACATCTGATACCAGAATTTCACTTTCAGCAAGACTCACTCAACTTCAAACGCAATTATCTCCTTCAATACAGACCTTCTTGATACAAAATTATATGCCAAAATGAAGGGAATTTCCTGTAGATTCCATAAATTTGAGAATCGCTTTAATCCGAGTTTCGATTAAAAAGTTATCACCTGCGCAATGGAGGTTGATCAAGAAATCCTGTATACCTGCCTTCTCAAAAATCTGAATCAGACCCAAATCTTCAAATGCATTTTTCTCTCTCGTCAAAAACATGTAGAAGACAAAGTTTATATGCAAACTGTAGGGAATTTCGCAAGCTTTCGAAAAAGTCCAGAATTTCTCCCTCGGAGTTACCAGCGAAAAGTTATCATCTGTTTAGTGAAGACTGTTCCATAAGTGCGAAACTGAAAGTTGGAAATGATGAACATGAGTTCCACATTTTTCTCTTACTTCCAAGATCCTCCAACTATCCTCACTTTTCACCCAAATCTGAAGGTAATCCGACTTCAATTCCATTATACCAAAAACACACTAGCCCACCAGTTGGTCCATCAAATCATCAATCCTGTTGAAATGGATATTTATTCTCAACCGTCGGTAATCCACACACCATCTCGTACTACCTTCTTCCTTCTTAACTAATAACATCGGAGTTATACTTGTCTCAACAACACACTACACCACTCATTTAAATAATTGGTAAACACACGGTTTATCTCCACCAATTCGTCCAAAAATGACATCATCTTGTTCTAACTAAAGATAACTCTGCACCTCCTAAGGAAACACGTCAGAATACTCCACACATCACCGGCCTATCTCTAGCCACAATATCGCCTTCCCCCTCACAAGGAAGCGAACAACGGAAACACCTGACCATCTTCCCTCAAGGATCACACCATTCTCAAATAGTTGGACAATCCAACACTGCACTCCCTCATGCGACAACATGATATCAAATCCCTCAACCACTGGAATATCCAAGAGAAGCAGATACTTCTCCCCCACTTATTTCATTCCCAACCTGCAAATGGAAAACAAAACAAGCACCGACAGTGTTTTCACACACATGTCGCATACTAGGGAACAACATAATTAGACAACTTGGCCGGACGGACCGACCTGCTCTGATACCACTCTGTAACACCCTAAATTCCCCCGTAATATTTAATCGAAAAATCAGAGTAAAATGAAACAATTCGGAATAAAAGGGTATTACTTTCAACAAGAACTTGCTCACAAATAAGACATGTAACATATAATAAATATTAATGCAACTTTAATCCAAAAATCATCTTTATTACACAGCGGAAATTCTTCATTATGATCAACAAAATATAACGGTTTCAATTAATCAAAATATTAGTTTTCAAAAATGTAAAGGCAACTGTAATTCTTTAACAAAGTAAAATCATGCATAAAGCATTCCCGACTCCTAATGTAACATATCAGAGCAGACTCCAAACTAAAGTGAATCACCTCGTCTTCACCGACCACGACTTCCACACTACTCCTGATTACCTGCACGTTACCCACGTGGAGGCAACATTCAAACAGAAGGGGTGAGATTCTCAAATCAAACAAAAGAGAAGGATGATATAAATATAAGAGCATAAATTATTAAGTATATCACCCACAACACCACTTCCAACACAATTCGCACAATTCAACATAACACACATAATCAATCCAATCACAATGCAACACGACTATCAAAATAAATACAAAGAGACACCAACTAGACTCAATGCATGTGGTACCATAATCGATCCCTGTTTCATGATCACAGTTCCCGTCGGAACTCTTGACCCCTGTTTCATGGTCAAGTATGACCCTTATTTCATGATCACACCAACGACCTCTGTTTCATGGTCACGTACGACCCCTATTTCATGATCGCACCAACAACTGTAATTGCTTACACCCCATCTGGGCACACAATCACGCCGACAACAACGATTCCATCAAGGAATTAGGATAGATGATAACACCCCACCTGGGCACGCCATCCCACAACTATGCACATGCCATGCACCATCAATGACAACATGCAACAATGGCTCATGCATACACATAGCATATTCATCATCATGCCAATACCACTCGACAATCATCACGCTTTTATTGAAACATGCATATAGCTCATCAAAATATTCCTACCACATAACATGTCGTAACAACTCAACGTCATCATCATACTACCACATAAGTAACAGCTAGTGCATTTACAAGTTACGTCACAACAACTCAAAAACAACATCATGCAACTTCATAAACAACAACTATTGCATTTATCAGTTAAGTCACAACACATCATACCATAACTAGTCAACAATATCATCACACAATATTATAAGCAACAGCGATTACAATCACATGGTATGCTACAACAACTTCTCAACAACATCACGCAACATCATAAACAACAATCACAACATACATTCCTACGACTAACTCCCACATTTCACATTTCAACACATCGGAACCTACACAGAAACTCATATGGCGCTTCGAATAGCTGGAAATCTATCATTGAAAACAATTTTAACATAAAGTACATAAAGTCAGCTTTCCAACTATTCGAACGACGACCCAAACAGACTCACAGGTCAAAAGTAGTGAATTTTCGAAGTTTTTAAAATCAGCTGCCCGAGGGGACTGCGCTAAGCGCGAAAAACCGGGCTAACCCCGCTCTGCGATTCAGCCAAAAATGCCTGCGATGACAGCACTTCTCCCACTGCGATTTCACACCCTTAAATTGCATTTTTAACCCCAAAAACCCCAGTTTAAGTCATTAAAACCCATTTATACCACATATACATTATTCACAACAATCACAACAATTCGAATACAATAATTTCGTCAATTCCAAACATTTTAGTTATAGATTCTTCCCAAAAACCCCAATTAATCCACAAACAAGAATCCATGGCATCAACCTAATGATTCCTACCCACATACCTACATCATCTAACCCTTGAGTGATTAAAGAAATCCCACCCTTACCTTGTATTGATGAGCTTCCCTCTTCCTCAATGGGTTCCTCTCCTTCTTCTTGCCCTAGCCTCTTCCCCTCTTTCCCCCTTTAGCTCTTCAACTTTCTTTGACTTTTACGTATAATGAGAATAACTTACATTCCCCACTCTTTACATACCCCTAAATATGATTCGCCTCTTTTACCCTTACTTATTCCTACGAATTTACCACATTACCCTTCCACTCTCCACACTTCTAATATTCCAACTTATTCTATTTATTTTATTTTCATTATATTATTATTATCACTTCCACTCATGAAATAATTCTAACAACAATAATTTCCACCACAACTCTAATTAAATATATATTCTACACTATGCTTAACAAATATTAAATTAAAGTAATTGAGTTAGTCTTTACTCTCCACACCACCAATTTCTACATTATTAGCCATACACCCCTACTACCCCCAAGACTCACTTCTTAAGGCCAATACCCCTCACTACAGGTACACAAAACACAACGAAAACACACCAAAACACACAATCAATTACATCAATTCACAGTTATTTCAAAAATAATAATTAAAATAAAAACGGGGCGTTACAGTAACACTACTAAATGTCCAAAATATCTCTAGAGCACCAATTGACAAAACCTCAGAGTCAGATAATATTAATTTTATCTGATCTGAGCTCATCGGTTGCTCAAATTATCTTTGCAGATAATTTCTCAGAGTACACCGGAACCCAGTTGATCAGAACTAGTATTCTCCAGAGCAAAATAAAATACGGGGTATTATATCCTCCCCTCCTTAAATAAAAATTTGTCCTCGAACTTAAAGATTACCTGAAAAGATGAGGGTAAGCATCCCGCATTTCCGATTCGAGTTCCCAAGTTGCATCGCCCAAATGCGTCTCATCCCACTGAACTTTCACAAGAGGAATCTCTTTATTCCTTAATACTTTAGTTTCTCTTCCTGTGATACGACTTGGTTGAGGTTCAAACGTTAAATCTGCTTCTATCTCAATTGTATCTGGTAGAATTGGTTGAAGAGGATCTGGAACAAACTTCTGAAGTTGAGACACGTGAAATACATTGTGCATCTAACATTAAGAAGGTGGTAAGGCTAACCTGTAAGCTACTTCACCAATCCTTTCTAAAATTTGATACGGTCCCACGTATCTCGGACTTAACTTCCGTGACTTAAACGGTCCGTTAAACCTCAATCTCGGAGTAACCTTCAAAAATACATGGTCACCTTCATCAAACTCTAAAGGTCTCCTACGGTTATCCGCATAACTCTTCTGACGATCTTGTGCTTATTTAACTTTATCACGGATCATTCTAATATTTTCTGTAGTCTCTTGAATAATCTCGGGTCCCAAAGTTCTATCTTCACCAACTTCCGCCCAACACAAAGGCGTCCTACATTTCCTTCCGTACAATGCTTCGTAAGGAGCCATACCAATACTTGCATGATAACTATTATTGTACGAAAACTCAATCAATGGTAAAAGTTCTATCCAATTTCCTCCACTTCCAAGCACACAAGCCCTTAACATATCTTCCATTGTTTGTATCGTCCGTTCCGTCTTACCATTCGTTTGAGGATGATTCGACGTACTCAAACACAACTTTGTTCCCATAGCTTGTTGAAAAGCTCTCCAAAATCTTGAAGTAAACTTTGGATCTCTATCGAACAAAATGCTGGAGGGAATACCGTGTAACCTCACAATTTCTAAAATAAACAACTTTGCAAGATGACTTGCCTTGTAAGTAGTCTTTACGGCTAAGAAAAGCGCAGATTTCTTCAACCGATCTTCAATCACCCAAATAGAATCGTAACCACCTTGTGCACGGGGTAATCCAACTGCAAAGTCCATAGAAATAATACCCCACTTCCATACCAAGATTTCTAATGGTTGTAATAAGCAACCCGGTCTCTGGTGCTCAATCTTTACCTGTTGGTACACCGCACACTCCGACACATACACCGCAATATCTCTTTTCATACCAGACCACCAATAGTCCCTCTTTAAGTCTTGATACATTTTTGAAGAACCATGATGTATAGTAAAAGCACCTTTATGAGCTTCTTCCAAAATCCTTCTTTTCAACACCGCATCATCCGGAACAAAAATCCTTTAGTTAAACAGAATGATTCCATCTGTAGCTCGCGAGAAACCTGATTGAACCAACACTTCTTGTAACTTCTCATCCAACATTTGTCCTTGTTGAATTTCTTCTCTAAGAGTAGAATTAACATTCAAGTTTCCCATAATCACACCATTAGGAGTCCAAATAAATTGAAGATTAAGATCCCTAAACTTTTCCAATAAGGCATATTCTAAGATCATTAATTCGGCATTATGCAACACCTTCCGACTCAATGCATCTGCTACTTTATTTGCTTTACTCAGATGGTACTTCAATTCTAAATCAAAATCTTTTAGATACTCCATTCATCTTCTTTGACGCATGTTCAACTCTTTTTGGTCAAATAGATACTTTAAACTCTTGTGGTCGCTGAACATTTCAAAACGTACTCCATACAGATAATGACGCCACACTTTCAGTCTAAAAACAATCGCCGCCAATTCCAAATCATGAGTCAGATAATTATTCTCGTGAACCTTTAGTTGTCGAGAAGCATAAGCCACCACGTGACTATCCTGCATTAAGACACCTCCTAATCCCATATTTGATGCATCACAAAATACTTCGTACGACTTGCTAGGATCAGGAATGACCAAAACAAGGGCAGTCGTCAATCTTTCCTTCAAACTCATAAAACTTTGTTCACAAGCTGAATCCCACTCATAAGGATGATCCTTGTTAGCTGCAGATTTTACCTAAAAATGAACTATCTTTCTTTGCACTTTTTCTACTCAATTCTCATGTTTTCATTAGTTTTATTCATGATTGTTGTTATTCTTCTAACCTTGATAATATACCTTTGGTGCTTGAAATATGTGTGTTATTGTGTAGGAAAAGGCATTAAACGATCAAAGTAGTAAGACACAAGAAATGGTGCAAGCTGCCAAAGAGCAGAGGAAAGCATCAGTAAGTTCGCTTTGCGAACTCTGGCGAATTGCTAGCAAAGGTTCGCTTTGCAAACTCTGGCGAGGTCTCCAGCGAATGGTCCCAGAATTTGGCAGGGGCAAAAAGCACTAAAGTTCGCTTAGCGAACGGGAAAGCGAGTGTTCGCTTTGTGAGTGATCCTTCGCATTGCGAACTCACGAAAATTTTGTGGTGGTTTAAGCTTATCAGAGGCACCTCAGGTGCCTATTTTTGACATTCGCTGTGCGAATGAGTTGTTCGCTTTGCGAACTTATAAATTCCTGAATGTGTATAAATAGAACTTTCACACTTTTTAGGTTAGAATTAAGATAGAAACTTGAGAGAAAGATCATAACTTGTAATTTTCAGCATAGAAACTCAAATCCCAAGGGGGAGAAGGTAAGAGCTTCAATCTCTTGTTGGATTTTGATGTAATCTTTTTATACCTATTGTATTTCATCTAATGTATGTTTGTGAATATGTTTTGATTCTCTATTGTTTGTTGTCTTGGATTAATTATTTGTGGTCTTGACAAAACCTTTACAAATCCTTGATCTTAGATTTTCATATATCAATGAACAAACTTTTGACATGGTTTTGTGAGTTGATATTCATTTTATCTTTTGTTGTATTGTGTTGATTAAGTAGCATGGCTAGTATGAGTAGGATCAATACGGTATTGATAGGATGCGTGATAATAGTGATGAAGAACAGTATTCACATTCATTTGACAAATTAGTTGAATACATGTAAAAAGGGTTAAACGTATGTATGTATTCTGATCATTGGCATTTTATATGAAGCAGTCATTTATCTGATTTGGGTGTCATCTTTGTTTACCTGTTTATCTTTTATTTGAACCGCTATAGACATATACTCTTCAAATATGGATCTAAAATGTTTATCTGTTTTGTTCTAAACTCTAGAAATAGATTTAGGCTTAACACTTGCGTGAGTATCAGCTCTTAATGCTCTGTTTTGGTTTTTGTTGCGTGAGACATCACCAATGAGGCAATACGGTCGTTCTCTCGACGTTGCGTTAGACATAACCTCTGTCATGGGTGATACGTGAGGATATTAGGCGAATGATTGATTTATGTATAAAATTGATTAGAAGAATGCATGTGTTATCAATTGATGAGATCCAATTCAACAAGGCTCCATTTATAATTCAGTCTTTATTTTATATTTTCCATCTTTCCATTTTCTGCATTTAATCTTGGTTCCTTCTTAAAACCAAAACTTTTGAACCATAAGCTTAGAAATGTAGATACCTTCGAACGATATTCTTTCCCTCGCACTTATCCTTGTGGAGACGATAAAACTAGGTTACTTAAATGTTTTTGCTTACTGCTATTCTTGCTTCAACAATCCTTTCGAGTAAGTTTGGTCATTGGTAGAGCCAATTGAGAAAAGCCTTTGATAAATATTCTATAATAACCTGCCAGTCCCAAGAAACTTCTAACTTCTGAGACATTCTTTGGTCTCTCCCAATTGATTACCGCTTCAACTTTTGACGGATCTACCGCCACACCTCCTTGAGATATGACATGACCAAGAAAACTAACCTCCGACATCCAAAACTCACACTTGCTTAGCTTGGCAAAAAGTTGTCTCTCTTGTAAGATCGATAGAATGATTCTTAGATGTTCTCTATGCTCTTGAGAAGTACGAGAATAAATGAGAATGTCATCAATAAAGATCATTACGAATTGGTCCAAGTAAGGTTGAAATATCTGATTCATATAATCCATGAAAACTGCTAGAGCATTTGTCACACCGAAAGGCATTACTAGGAATTCATAATGGCCATAACGGGTCCTAAACGCGGTCTTTGGTACATCTGAACTCTTCACACGGATTTGATGATAACCCGACCGTAAATCAATCTTCAAGAACACAGAGGCTCCTTTCAATTGATCCAACAGGTCGTCTATCCTGGGTAATGGGTACTTGTTCTTAATAGTGACTTTATTCAATTTTCGGTAATCAATACATAACCGCATTCCACCATCCTTCTTCTTTACTAATAACACTGGAGTTCCCAGGGCGAAACACTGGGTCGAACAAAATGCTTAGCCATTAACTCTTCCAATTGATTCTTCAATTCTCTTAACTCAAGTGGTGCCAACCGATACAGAGAAACAAATATAGGAGCCGTTCCCGATACAAGTGGATTCAAGTGAGTATTATTTTTGTTCATTCTTGTATTTTCTCTTAATTTACTCTCTATTTTTAGGATATGTTATACATGTTTTTCTATAACTTTTTTTGGTTTATACAACAATCTCGTCGGAAGTCATGATGTGCCAAAGATATATTACAAGAGTAATAAAGATGACTATTTCATCATGGTATGTTATCTGGTTTTATCCTTGAGTCATTTGGATTTGATTGTTTTTAATTATTATTTGAAGGATATGTCATTTTTTTTATAATTTGAATTTGCTTTGTTTGAAGATCATTTCCACCTCCTCAATATTAATTTCATATGTGCAGATCCCTGTTTGTTAATTTTGACTTTCAATTGCTATTTTAATGTTTGAAGATCCCTGTTTGTTAATTTTGACTTTCAATTGGTATGTTAATGTTTTTTTGCCAATTCCAGCATGTCAACTGAAATGGTTGTTTGTATTGCCATTGAAGTCATCTCTGATGCACTCTTGAGGGTAATTTAAATGCCACTAAACTAATTTATTTCCATGCATAAACTCTAAATCATTTTTCATTCATTTCGTTTTGGATTATTCCTGTGAATAATAGATAGAAACTTTTTGTGAAGATATACATAGAAGAATGGGAATTAAGCTATTTTATAATAGTAATTGAAATTATGTTAGGTATGTGCATGGAGATGTGAATTCCGCTGACGAGAAAAATAAAATCCTGATAGATCTTGACTTAGGTATGTTTTAGTTATCACCTGATTATTTCTTTCTCACATGTTGTTTTTGGGTATTTTGGCAATAGTGGGTTTGATCAAGTATATTTTTGTCGGCGTATTTATGGTAAAAATTTGAGTAGGAGAACTGTACCTGGAGCTGTAGAGGTATATTTCTCCTCAATATTGAATGATAAGTAGTATTTCTTATATTTTTACATACTTTAAATTTTAGAAATTCACAGTTTTTAATCATTTAATCAGGTAGCAATAAAATTTGAGCCTACAAGTGGATTCAAGTGAGTATTATTTTTGTTCATTCTTGTATTTTCTCTTAATTTACTCTCTATTTTTAAGATATGTTATACATGTTTTTCTATAACTTTTTTTGGTTTATACAACAATCTCGATGGAAGTCATGATATGCCAAAGATATATTACAAGAGTAAGAAAGATGACTATTTCATCATGGTATGTTATCTGGTTTTATCCTTGAGTCATTTGGATTTGATTGTTTTTAATTATTTTTGAAGGATATGCCATTTTTTTTATAATTTGAATTTGCTTTGTTTGAAGATCATTTCCACCTCCTCAATATTTATTTCACATGTGCAGATCCTTGTTTGCTAATTTTGACTTTCACTTGCTATGTTAATGTTTGAAGATCCCTGTTTGTTAATTTTGACTTTCAATTGGTATGTTAATGTTTTTTTGCCAATTCCAGCATGTCAACTGAAATGGTAGTTTGTATTGCCTTTGAAGTCATCTCTGATGCACTCTTGAGGGTAATTTAAATGCCACTAAACTAATTTATTTCCATGCATAAACTCTAAATCATTTTTCATTCATTTCGTTTTGGATTATTCTTGTGAAAAATAATAGATAGAAACTTTTTGTGAAGATATACATAGAAGAATGGGAATTAAGCTATTTTATAATAGTAATTGAAATTATGTTAGGTATGTGCATGGAGATGTGAATTCCGCTGACGAGAAAAATAAAATCCTGATAGATCTTGACTTAGGTATGTTTTAGTTATCATCATATTATTTCTTTGTCACATGTTGTTTTTGGGTTTTTTGGCAATAGTGGGTTTGATCAAGTATATTTTTGTCGGCGTATTTATGGTACAAATTTGAGTAGGAGAACTGTACCTGGAGCTGTAGAGGTATATTTCTCCTCAATATTGAATGATAAGTAGTATTTCTTATATTTTTACATACTTTAAATTTTAGAAATTCACAGTTTTTAATCATTTAATCAGGTAGCAATAAAATTTGAGCCTACAAGTGGATTCAAGTGTGTATTATTTTTGTTCATTCTTGTATTTTCTCTTAATTTACTCTCTATTTTTAGGATATGTTATACATGTTTTTCTATAACTTTTTTTGGTTTATACAACAATCTCGTCGGAAGTCATGATGTGCCAAAGATATATTACAAGAGTAAGAAAGATGACTATTTCATCATGGTATGTTATCTGGTTTTATCCTTGAGTCATTTGGATTTCATTGTTTTTAATTATTATTTGAAGGATATGTCATTTTTTTTATAATTTGAATTTGCTTTGTTTGAAGATCATTTCCACCTCCTCAATATTAATTTCATATGTGCAGATCCCTGTTTGTTAATTTTGACTTTCAATTGCTATTTTAATGTTTGAAGATCCCTGTTTGTTAATTTTGACTTTCAATTGGTATGTTAATGTTTTTTTGCCAATTCCAGCATGTCAACTGAAATGGTTGTTTGTATTGCCATTGAAGTCATCTCTGATGCACTCTTGAGGGTAATTTAAATGCCACTAAACTAATTTATTTCCATGCATAAACTCTAAATCATTTTTCATTCATTTCGTTTTGGATTATTCCTGTGAATAATAGATAGAAACTTTTTGTGAAGATATACATAGAAGAATGGGAATTAAGCTATTTTATAATAGTAATTGAAATTATGTTAGGTATGTGCATGGAGATGTGAATTCCGCTGACGAGAAAAATAAAATCCTGATAGATCTTGACTTAGGTATGTTTTAGTTATCACCTGATTATTTCTTTCTCACATGTTGGTTTTGGGTTTTTTGGCAATAGTGGTTTTGATCAAGTATATTTTTGTCGGCGTATTTATGGTAAAAATTTGAGTAGGAGAACTGTACCTGGAGCTGTAGAGGTATATTTCTCCTCAATATTGAATGATAAGTAGTATTTCTTATATTTTTACATACTTTAAATTTTAGAAATTCACAGTTTTTAATCATTTAATCAGGTAGCAATAAAATTTGAGCCTACAAGTGGATTCAAGTGAGTATTATTTTTGTTCATTCTTGTATGTTCTCTTAATTTACTCTCTATTTTTAAGATATGTTATACATGTTTTTCTATAACTTTTTTTGGTTTATACAACAATCTCGATGAAAGTCATGATATGCCAAAGATATATTACAAGAGTAAGAAAGATGACTATTTCATCATGGTATGTTATCTGGTTTTATCCTTGAGTCATTTGGATTTGATTGTTTTTAATTATTTTTGAAGGATATGTCATTTTTTTTATAATTTGAATTTGCTTTGTTTGAAGATCATTTCCACCTCCTCAATATTTATTTCACATGTGCAGATCCTTGTTTGCTAATTTTGACTTTCACTTGCTATGTTAATGTTTGAAGATCCCTGTTTGTTAATTTTGACTTTCAATTGGTATGTTAATGTTTTTTTGCCAATTCCAGCATGTCAACTGAAATGGTTGTTTGTATTGCCTTTGAAGTCATCTCTGATGCACTCTTGAGGGTAATTTAAATGCCACTAAACTAATTTATTTCCATGCATAAACTCTAAATCATTTTTCATTCATTTCGTTTTGGATTATTCTTGTGAATAACAGATAGAAACTTTTTGTGAAGATATACATAGAAGAATGGGAATTAAGCTATTTTATAATAGTAATTGAAATTATGTTAGGTATGTGCATGGAGATGTGAATTCCGCTGACGAGAAAAATAAAATCCTGATAGATCTTGACTTAGGTATGTTTTAGTTATCATCTGATTATTTCTTTGTCACATGTTGTTTTTGGGTTTTTTGGCAATAGTGGGTTTGATCAAGTATATTTTTGTCGGCGTATTTATGGTACAAATTTGAGTAGGAGAACTGTACCTGGAGTTGTAGAGGTATATTTCTCCTCAATATTGAATGATAAGTAGTATTTCTTATATTTTTACATACTTTAAATTTTAGAAATTCACAGTTTTTAATCATTTAATCAGGTAGCAATAAAATTTGAGCCTACAAGTGGATTCAAGTGTGTATTATTTTTGTTCATTCTTGTATTTTCTCTTAATTTACTCTCTATTTTTAGGATATGTTATACATGTTTTTCTATAACTTTTTTTGGTTTATACAACAATCTCGTCGGAAGTCATGATGTGCCAAAGATATATTACAAGAGTAAGAAAGATGACTATTTCATCATGGTATGTTATCTGGTTTTATCCTTGAGTCATTTGGATTTCATTGTTTTTAATTATTATTTGAAGGATATGTCATTTTTTTATAATTTGAATTTGCTTTGTTTGAAGATCATTTCCACCTCCTCAATATTAATTTCATATGTGCAGATCCCTGTTTGTTAATTTTGACTTTCAATTGCTATTTTAATGTTTGAAGATCCCTGTTTGTTAATTTTGACTTTCAATTGGTATGTTAATGTTTTTTTGCCAATTCCAGCATGTCAACTGAAATGGTTGTTTGTATTGCCATTGAAGTCATCTCTGATGCACTCTTGAGGGTAATTTAAATGCCACTAAACTAATTTATTTCCATGCATAAACTCTAAATCATTTTTCATTCATTTCGTTTTGGATTATTCCTGTGAATAATAGATAGAAACTTTTTGTGAAGATATACATAGAAGAATGAGAATTAAGCTATTTTATAATAGTAATTGAAATTATGTTAGGTATGTGCATGGAGATGTGAATTCCGCTGACGAGAAAAATAAAATCCTGATAGATCTTGATAAGCCTAGGCCACCCATCACCAAGTTTTACACAAGGAGTGCAGGATCAAGAGATGCGAATCAGGGGGCGTGACCCTTGGTGAATAGACACACCTATCCAAAAGGATGCAGCCCTTGGAACCAAATAGCATCAAAGCTAACAGTCACAACCCTTCAGATTAATTGTACCAATTAGGAACAGATGTTAAATACAGTATAAATAGAAGCAAACCAGAATTAAGAAAGCATTCTGGAAAATTAGGAAGAATTTGAATTGGGAGAGACAGGCTCTCGAAAACCTGAGTTGTAATATTCCAAAATTATCTATATAAATTTCTATTTTCATCCTTTTCATTTCTGTTCCATTCTTGTACTCCGAAAATACGTTTTGGTATTCTTCGATGATATCCTAATATACAGCCCGACTATGGAAGAACATAAGCAACATCTGCAAAAAGTATTAATGTTACTCCAACAAAATGAATTGAAGATCAACGGCAAAAAGTGCTCATTTGGCCAAGATAACTTGGAATATCTGGGACATGTTATATCTGCTGGAGGAGTATCCGCAGATCCTAAGAAGTTGGAAGCAATGACATTATGGCCTTTACCCAAGGATGTCACCAGCTTAAGGGGATTTCTAGGCCTTACTGGCTATTATAGGAGGTTTGTTCATGATTATGGAAGAATAGCAAGGCCATTGACCAACCTGTTGAAGAAAGATTCCTTCCAATGGAGTCCGGAGGCACAACTTGCATTTGAACAACTAAAGCAAGCCATGACCAAATTGCCTACTTTAGCCGTACCCAACTTTTCACAGCCCTTTGTGGTTGAAACAGATGCTTGTGGAACCGGACTAGGGGTTGTTCTAATGCAAGAAGGAAGACCCCTAGCCTTTTGGAGTACTACCCTATCAGAAAGGAATCAGAAGAAATCAGTGTATGAACGTGAATTGATGGCAGTCGTAAAAGCAGTCCAGAAATGGCGACACTACTTGTTGGGAAACCATTTTATTATTAAAACTGACCAAAAAAGTTTGAAATTTTTGACAGATCAGAGGATGATCGATGAGGAACAATACAAATGGATTTCCAAATTAGCAGGATATGATTTTGAAATACAGTACAAACCAGGGAAGGAAAACTCTGATGTCGATGCCTTATCCAGGAGAAGTTCTTATTATGCCATGACAATCTTACAAATTCACGATTTCGAGGAATGGGCTGAAGAGATCAAACAAGATGTCAAGTTACAGAAAATCATGCAAGACCTAATTATCAATCCTATGTCTCATGCTGGCTACACGTTAAGGGATCAGAAACTATTTTACAAGGAGAAATTGGTGTTGTCCAAATCGTCCTCCAGAATTCCCATCATTTTAAAAGAATTCCATTCATCCTTGGTAGGAGGACACTTAGGAATCTTCAGGACTTATACAAGAATAGCAGGTCTAGTTTATTGGGAAGGGATGAAAACCGACATCAAAAATTTCGTTGCAGCTTGCGAAGTCTGTCAAAGAAACAAAAGCGACAACTTATCACTAGCAGGACTGCTACAGCCATTACCAATTCCTACTCAAGTATGAACTGACATTTCGATGGATTTTATTGGAGGACTACCCAAATCCATGGGGAAGGATACAATTCTGGTGGTGGTTGACCGGCTCACCAAATATTGTAACGCCCCAGTTTTGTCAGTTTTAGTATTTTATTTTAAATGAGTCGTTTTTGATTATTTTATTATTATATTATTTTATTTTTGACTTTTATGTGAAAATATGTTATTTTTCAATGTTGTGATATTTTATCGCGTTTTGGGAACGTTTGCGAGAAATTTGAGTGTAGGGGTATTTTGGTCTTTTTGGGAGGTTAGATATTTTGATTTTTATAAAAATAGAAAAAATAGTAAGAATAGAGAGAAAAGAGAAGAAGAAAGAAAAGAGAAGAGAAAGAGAAGAAGAAAAAGAAGAAAAAGAGGAAAAACTTGTGGATTTAGGAACCGATTCAACCGACTTTTCAAACGCGAATTTATCGGGTAAGGGTGCGAAACTCGATTATACTATTTTTGCGTATGATTATGTATGTTTGTGTGGAAGTTTTGTTGGTTTTTCAAATATAGGTCAAAATGAGATAAACGAGTGGAAATCGAGGTTTTCACGGTCGGAAATCGATATAAACTGTATTGTATGATCACATTGTGTGTATGAATAATCGTTGATGTTTGTTTTGCTGTTGGAATTGAATTTGGGTGAAAAATGGGATTTTTGGGGTGGATTTTCGAAGAGGGTTTTTTCTGAAAATCGCAGAGCCCGCTCAGCGCGCAGGATGTCCGCTCAGCGCGCTCCTGAAAAAATATAACCTCACCAGGCAGTGGCGAGCCCGCTCAGCGCGCTCAAAGCCCGCTCAGCGCAGTCTGGGACTTCAAAATTTTTACTTGTTTTCTAAATTCCATAACTTTTGATCCGTAACTCGGATCGGGACGTTCTTTATACCGTTGGAAAGCTTATGAAATGTTCTTTCTAATAAAAATGGGTTTTGAGATTGTTGGCCGATTTAATTATGTCGGAAATTGGGAATAGTGTCGTTTTGTCGACTTTTGCCGTTGTAATTGTGTGAATTTGATGTGTAATGTACACTGTGCTGTTAATATGAATGTTGTATGAATTGTGTGATGTGGTGTGATGAGAATACATGTGGCGATGATGATTTGTGGCCTAAGGGCAAGAAAATACTATGTGTGGTAATTGATGATAAATGCATGATTAGGGATGTGTGTATGTGCGCATATTAAATGTCATGGGTCATTGTATGCCAAGCATCATGATATGCATTGTTGTGACGTCCTGAGTGACGGTTTGGTTCCAGAGGGAATCTGCTATAACATCGTGTGCCTATGTGAGGACCTAAAGCGATGGTTATAGACGATCGTGTGCCCGTGTGGGGACCTAAAGCGATCGGATTGTGTGCCCATGTGGGGACCTAAAGCAATCCATAAACGTCGTGTGCCTATGTGAGGACCTAAAGCGACGGGTGAACATCGTATGCCCGACGGGGAGTTACACTAAGTAACGAGCGATGGTTCCAATAGTTCCTGAGTGAACTGGTGATGAGACATGAGAAACATTGGAAGTCGGTACCGCATGGCATGTGCATAGAGTCGTTGTGTCGGTCTCTGTGCATTTGCATAATCATGGATTAATTGTGTATGTTAATTGTGAATGTGAATAATGTGATGGAATATGTATAATTGTGTTGATGAGGAGTGTATTATGTGTGATTGGCGTGCATTGGTGATGAATACCTGATTATTGTACTGTGTTATGTTTTATTCGATTGTGGTGCATTTGTGGTGAGAACTTTATACTTGTGCATTTTTGTGTTAATATATAATTTTATGCAACTGTATTATGATTGTTTTTCTCACCCTTCTGCTGTTTTATAATGCTCTATGAGGCATTGCAGATTAGAGTTGCTGGAGGTCTTTTTGTGAAGATTTGCGTCTTCATTATTTTGTCGGTCGGCTCTGATATGTGACACAGGGTAGTTAGGGAGACCGTGTTGTGATTATTGGTATATTATGTATATATATCTTTTGACTTGTACATGTATAACTTGGTGTATGACAACTTTCATGATATATATATATATATATATATATATATATATATATATATATATATATATATATATATGTTATTCAGTTTTAGATTTTCCGCTTTTATTCTAAAATCTGAAATGTGGGTGTAAGAAACTGAGTTCCTATGTTGATTGCTACCCCACTGTTGCATATCTTTATTGAGCAGGTGTTGTATGTTATGTTTGTTTCAAATTGATGTGATGCTCCCTGTCTTTGCCGTGTTTTCAAATATACACTGATGAATTTTCGAATTTTTATTTATCGATTTAATAGCCTGGGGGTACTAGATTGGGGGTGTTGCATTAAGTGGTATCAGAGCCAGTTTGTGCCAGTCCGTGTCAGTTTGTGTCAGTCCTTGTTGGTCTTTGTGGGTTGATGAGCTGTTTATTTAACCGTAAGTTCTGTTATTGGAAATGAACAGAATATGGCTGGAAGGAACGATGCTACTCTAGCTGCTGCGATGCAGGCTATGGCTCGTGCTGTGCAGGGTGCACCGAATGCAGGGGTGAATGATGAGTTTAGAAAGAATAGACCGTCTGTCTTCAAAGGGAGACATAATCCTGATGGAGCACAGATTTGGATGAAAGAGATTGAGAGGATTTTCAGAGTTATGGATTGTGATGAGGACAGTAAGGTGAGACTGGGAACTCACATGTTACAGGAAAAAGCAGATGACTGGTGGGTTAGTACACGTCCTGTGTTGGAAGCTGGTGGTGAAGAGGTAACTTGGGAATTGTTTAGCCAGGAGTTTCTGAGGAAGTATTTTCCCAAGGATGTAAGAGGAAAGAAGGAAATTGAGTTTTTGGAGCTGAAGCAAGGTAATATGTCTGTAGTTCATTATACCGCTAAGTTTGTTGAGCTGGTGCAGTTTTATCCTCATTATGCTGAAGCGACCACGGAATTCTCTAAGTGTGTGAAGTATGAAAGTGGATTGCGTCCTGAGATAAAACAGGCGATCGGTTACCAGAGGATAAGGAGGTTTGCTGATTTGGTGGAATGTTGTAGGATTTATGATGAGGATAGTAAGGCTCGATTTACTCATTACAAAAGTGTAAGTGACAGGAAAGGGAAGCAGCAGTTTCGAAGTGGTCTGTATGTAACACCGGCGGATAAAGGTAAACAAAGGGGTACTTTTGATCGAAGGTCAGGTGGAGGTGGTATGTCCAATGCTCCGAGGTGTTTTAGATGCGGTGGATTGGGACATCGTCAGTCCGAGTGTAGGAAGAATTTGGATAAGTGTTCTAATTTAGGAGATGAAGGACATGTTGTAGCTGATTGTAAAAGGAAGAATGTGGTGAAATGTTATAATTGTGGGGAACCTGGTCACATTAGCACGAAGTGTCCGAATCAGAAGAAAGCTCCGACTAGTGGCAAGGTATTTTCTCTGGCAGGAACTCAGACTTCAAGTGCAGATCGTCTGATTCGAGGTACTTGCTTTATTAATAGTACGCCTTTAGTTGCTATTATTGATACTGGAGCGACTCATTCATTTATTTCGTCTGAGTGAGCGAAGCATTTGAATCTTGTGTTGTCTTTGATGGATGGTGAGATGGTTATTGATACTCTAGCGATGGGGTCAGTAACTACTTCTCTGGTTTGTTTGAGTTGTCCTTTGACCATTTATGGTAAAGACTTTGAGATGGATTTAGTGTGTTTGCCGTTGGAAGGTTTGGATGTGGTTTTGGGAATGAATTGGTTGCAATTTAATAGGGTTCATATTGATTGTTATCATAAGTTGGTAAGGTTTCCTTCTCTTGTGGAAGACGAAGACTCGAGTTTCTTATCTACCAAAGAGTTGAAGAAACTTTTGGCGGAGAAAGCTCGGTTGTTCTGGTTGTTTGCATCTTTGACTTTGGATAGTTAAGTTTCACTAGATGTGTTTCCTGAAGTGTTTCCTGAGGATATTTCAGACTTTCCGCCAGAGAGAGAGGTGGAGTTCTCAATAGATCTAGTTCCTGGTACTAGACCTGTTTCTATGGCACCTTATAGAATGTCGGCATCTGAGTTGGTTGAATTGAAGAAACAGTTGAATGACTTGTTGGAGAAGAAGTTTGTGAGGCCAAGTGTTTCTCCTTGGGGTGCGCCAGTTTTGTTGGTGAAGAAGAAAGATGGAAGTATGCGATTGTGTATTGATTATCGCCAGTTGAATAAGGTGACGATTAAGAATAAGTATCCTCTTCCGAGAATTGATGATCTGATGGATCAGTTGGTTGGTGCTTGTGTGTTTAGTAAGATTGATTTGAGATTAGGGTATCATCAGATAAGGGTGAAGGAGGAAGATATTCAGAAGACGGCCTTTAGGACTCGGTACGGTCATTATGAATATTCTGTGATGCCATTCGGGGTTTCTAACGCACCTGGTGTGTTTATGGAATACATGAATCAGATTTTCCACGAGCATTTGGATCGATTTGTTGTTGTGTTTATTGATGACATATTGATTTATTCTAAGTCTCGCGAGGAGCATGCGGAACATTTGCGTATTGTTTTGCAGGTTTTGAAAGAAAGGAAGCTTTTTGCAAAATTGTCCAAGTGTGAATTTAGATTGTCGGAAGTGAGTTTTCTTGGACACGTGATTTCAGGTAACAGTATTTCTGTGGATCCATCTAAAGTAGAAGCAGTTCTACAGTGGGAGGCTCCGAGATCTGTTACTGAAATTCGTAGCTTTTTGGGTTTGGCCGGTTATTATCAACGGTTCATTGAAGGGTTTTCGAAGCTAGCATTACCTTTGACCCAGTTGACTTGAAAAGGTCAAGCGTTCATTTGGGATATTCGGTGTGAGGAGAGTTTTAATGAGCTGAAGAGAAGATTGACGACAACTCCGATTTTGATTTTGCCGAATCCTAATGAACCATTTGTGGTTTATTGTGATGTTTCTTTGATTGGTCTAGGTGGTGTTCTGATGCAAGAAGGTAAGGTTGTGGCTTATGCTTCAAGGCAGTTGAGAGTGCATGAGAAAAATTATCCTACTCATGATCTTGAGTTAGCGGCTGTGGTTTTTGTGTTGAAGATTTGGAGGCATTATCTTTTTGGTGCGAGGTTTGAAGTTTTTAGTGATCACAAGAGCTTGAAATATTTATTTGATCAGAAGGAATTGAATATGAGGCAACGTAGGTGGTTGGAATTTCTGAAAGACTATGACTTTGGCTTGAATTACCATCCTGGTAAAGCTAATGTGGTAGCTGATGCATTGAGTCGGAAATCGTTGCATATGTCGGCTTTGATGGTTAAGGAGTGGGAACTTTTGGAATCGTTTAGAGATTTGAGTTTGGTATGTGAAGTGTCGTCGGATAGTGTAAGGCTTGGAATGTTAAAGGTTACTAATGATTTTCTGATGACGGTTAGTGAGAAACAGAAGTTGGATTTGAAATTTGTGGATTTGATGTTGGTTGGAGAAAAAGAGGCGAATAGTGATTTTCAAGTGGATTCTAATGGTGTTTTGAGGTTTCGTGGACGGATTTGTATTCCGGATGATTCGGAGTTGAAAAGGATGATTTTGGAAGAAGGACACCGAGGTAATTTAAGTATACATCCGGGAGCGAATAAAATGTACCAAGATTTGAAAAAGATTTTCTGGTGGTCTGGGTTGAAAAGAGATGTGGCTCAGTTTGTGTATGCTTGTTTGACTTGCCAGAAATCGAAAGTGGAACATCAAAGGCCTAGCGGTTTGTTGCAACCGTTGGATATTCCTGAGTGGAAGTGGGATAGCATTTCGATGGATTTTGTAACGGGGTTACCGAACACCCAGAGGGGGCATAATGCTATTTGGGTGGTTGTTGATAGGCTGACTAAATCGGCTTATTTTATTCCGATTGACATCAGTTTTTCTTTGGAGCGGTTAGCTGAGATTTATATCAGCGTGGTTGTGAAGTTGCATAGGGTTCCATTGAGTTTTGTTTCTGATCGAGATCCAAGGTTTACATCGAGATTTTGGGAAAGTTTACAGAAGGCTTTGGGTTCTAAATTGAGATTGAGTTTGGCTTATCATCCGCAGACGGATGGTCAGACGGAGAGGACGATTCAGTCTTTAGAGGATTTGTTGAGAGTGTGCATTTTGGAACAAGGTGGTTCGTGGGATAGTTATCTTGCGTTGATTGAATTCACGTATAATAACAGTTTTCATTCTAGTATTGGTATGGCACCGTTTGAAGCTTTGTATGGACGAAGGTGTCGAACGACGTTGTGTTGGCACGAATCTGGTGAGAGGACGGTGGTAGGACCGGAATTGGTACAGCAGACTACGGAGAAAGTGAAGCTTATTCGAGAGAAAATGAAGGCTTCTCAGAGTAGGCAAAAGAGTTATCATGATCGAAGACAGAAAGATCTTGAGTTTCAAGAGGGCAATCATGTATTTTTGAGAGTTACGCCGGTAACGGGTGTTGGTCGTACGTTGAAATCGAAGAAACTTACTTCTCGGTTTATTGGTCCTTACCAGATATCCGCGAGAGTGGGTGCTGTGGCGTATAGGGTGGCGTTGCCGCCGAGTCTGTCGAATTTGCATGATGTGTTCCATGTTTCGCAGCTTCGGAAGTATGTTCCGGATCCGTCGCATGTGATTCCGATGGATGAAGTTGAGGTAAGGGAGAACCTTACAGTTGAGGCACTACCAGTTAGTATTTTGGATCGCGAGGTGAAGCGGTTGCGAGGCAAGGATATTGCTTTGGTGAAGGTAGCGTGGGGTGGCGCTGCGGAGGGCAATTTGACTTGGGAGTTGGAGAGTCGGATGCGAGAGTCGTATCCAGAGTTGTTTGTTTCAGGTAAGATTTTCGAGGACGAAAATTTCTAAGTGGGGGAGAGTTGTAACGCCCCAGTTTTGTCAGTTTTAGTATTTTATTTTAATTGAATCGTTTTTGATTATTTTATTATTATATTATTTTATTTTCGACTTTTATGTGAAAATATGTTATTTTTCAATGTTGTGATATTTTATCGCGTTTTGGGAACGTTTGCGAGAAATTTGAGTGTAGGGGTATTTTGGTCTTTTTGGGAGGTTAGATATTTTGATTTTTATAAAAATAGAAAAAATAGTAAGAATAGAGAGAAAAGAGAAGAAGAAAGAAAAGAGAAGAGAAAGAGAAGAAGAAAAAGAAGAAAAAGAGGAAAAACTTGTGGATTTAGGAACCGATTCAACCGACTTTTCAAACGCGAATTTATCGGGTAAGGGTGCGAAACTCGATTATACTATTTTTGCGTATGATTATGTATGTTTGTGTGGAAGTTTTGTTGGTTTTTCAAATATAGGTTAAAATGAGATAAACGAGTAGAAATCGAGGTTTTCACGGTCGGAAATCGATATAAACTGTATTGTATGATCACACTGTGTGTATGAATAATCGTTGATGTTTGTTTTGCTGTTGGAATTGAATTTGGGTGAAAAATGGGATTTTTGGGGTGGATTCTCGAAGAGGGTTTTTTCTGAAAATTGCAGAGCCCGCTCAGCGCGCAAGATGCCCGCTCAGCGCGCTCCTGAAAAAATGTAACATCACCAGGCAGTGGCGAGCCCGCTCAGCGCGGTCTGGGACTTCAAAATTTTTACTTGTTTTCTAAATTCCGTAACTTTTGATCCGTAACTTGGATCGAGACGTTCTTTATACCGTTGGAAAGCTTATGAAATGTTCTTTCTAATAAAAATGGGTTTTGAGATTGTTGGCCGATTTAATTATGTCGGAAATTGGGAATAGTGTCATTTTTTCGACTTTTGCCGTTGTAATTGTGTGAATTTGATGTGTAATGTACACTGTGCTGTTAATATGAATGTTGTATGAATTGTGTGATGTGGTGTGATGAGAATACATGTGGCGATGATGATTTGTGGCCTAAGGGAAAGAAAATACTATGTGTGGTAATTGATGATAAATGCATGATTAGGGATGTGTGTATGTGTGCATATTAAATGTCATGGGTCATTGTATGCCAAGTATCATGATATGCATTGTTGTGACGTCCTGAGTGACGGTTTGGTTCCAAAGGGAATCTGGTATAACATCGTGTGCCTATGTGAGGACATAAAACGATGGTTATAGACGATCGTGTGCCCGTGTGGGGACCTAAAGCGATCGGATTGTGTGCCCATGTGGGGACCTAAAGAAATCCATAAACGTCGTGTGCCTATGTGAGGACCTAAAGTGACGGGTGAACATCGTATGCCCGACGGGGAGTTACACTAAGTAACGAGCGATGGTTCCAATAGTTCCTGAGTGAACTGGTGATGAGACATGAGAAACATTGGAAGTCGGTACCGCATGGCATGTGCATAGAGTCGTTGTGTCGGTCTCTGTGCATTTGCATAATCATGGATTAATTGTGTATGTTAATTGTGAATGTGAATAATGTGATGGAATATGTATAATTGTGTTGATGAGGAGTGTATTATGTGTGATTGGCGTGCATTGGTGATGAATACCTGATTATTGTACTGTGTTATGTTTTATTCGATTGTGGTGCATTTGTGGTGAGAACTTTATACTTGTGCATTTTTGTGTTAATATATAATTTTATGCAACTGTATTATGATTGTTTTTCTCACCCTTCTGCTGTTTTATAATGCTCTATGAGGCATTGCAGATTAGAGTTGCTGGAGGTCTTTTTGTGAAGATTTGCGTCTTCATTATTTTGTCGGTCGGCTCTGATATGTGACACCGGGTAGTTAGGGAGACCGTGTTGTGATTATTGGTATATTATGTATATATATCTTTTGACTTGTACATGTATAAATTGGTGTATGACAACTTTCATGATATATATATATATATATATGTTATTCAGTTTTAGATTTTCCGCTTTTATTCTAAAATCTGAAATGTGGGTGTAAGGAACTGAGTTCCTCTGTTGATTGCTACCCCACTGTTGCATATCTTTATTGAGCAGGTGTTGTATGTTATGTTTGTTTCAAATTGATGTGATGCTCCCTGTCTTTTCCGTGTTTTCAAATATACTCTGATGAAATTTTGAATTTTTATTTATCGATTTAATAGCCTGGGGGTATTAGATTGGGGGTGTTACAAATATACTCACTTCATACCATTAGGGCATCCTTACACCGCTACCGATGTTACTGCAGTTTTTCTACAAGAAATTGTAATATTGCATGGATTTTCGTCTTCCATTATTTCAGATCGCGATCCTTTGTTTTTAAGCAATTTTTGGAAAGCCCTTTTTAAAGCAGCAGGAACACAACTAAAATTCAGTTCGGCATACCACCCTCAAACGGATGGACAAACGAAAATTGTCAATCGATGCTTGGAAGTTTATTTACGATGCTTAACAGGTACTAAGCCAAAGAAATGGGTCTCTTGTCTTCCCTGGGCAGAATTCTGGTTTAACACCAATTATAATGCTTCAAGCAAAATGTCCCCTTTCAAAGCGTTGTGTGGACATGATCCACCTCACATTCTTAAGGGATCCACCATTCCTTCCCGCCTTGAAGAAGTCAACAAACTTACAATTGCTCGGGATGAATTATTGGCGGCTCTGAGAGAGAACTTGTTGAAGTCCCAAGATGTCATGCGTGCAAATGCCAACAAACACCGCCGAGATATAGAATATGAAATCGGTGATTGGGTGTTCTTGAAGATGCAACCTTACAGGAGAAGATCCTTGGCTAAAAGGATTAATGAAAAACTCTCCCCTCAATTTTATGGTCCTTTCCAGGTGTTAAAAAAAGTGGGTGTTGTTGCTTACAAATTGGATCTTCCATCTCACAGTAAAATTCATCCAGTCTTTCATGTCTCTCTCCTCAAGAAGGCCATTGGTGACTCTTTCCAATCATAACCTTTACCACCGATGCTATCTGAGGATCAGGAATTACAGGTTTATCCGGACGCTATTTTAGATATTCGTGAGTTACAACCTGGCAACGTGGAAGTCTTAGTTAAATGGCAAAATCTCCCTACAAGTGAAAATAGTTGGGAATCTGTGGCTAAATTACAAGAGGTCTTCCCAGATTATCACCTTGAGGACAAGGTGAGTCTTTTAGGCGGGGGTATTGATAAGCCTAGGCCACCCATCACCAAGTTTTACACCCGCAGGCAGCGATGTCCAAGGAGTGCAGGATCAAGAAATGCGAATCAGGGGGTGTGACCCTTGGTGAATAGACACACCTATCCAAAAGGATGCAGCCCTTGGAACCAAACAGCATCAAAGCTAACAGTCACAACCCTTCAGATAAATTGTACCAATTAGGTACAAATGTTAAATACAGTATAAATAGAAGCAAACCAAGTTAGGAAAACATTCTGGAAAATTAGGAAGAATTTGAATTGGGAGAGACAGGCTCTTGAAAACTTGAGTTGTAATATTCCAAAATTATCTATATAAATTTCTATTTTCATCCTTTTCATTTCTGTTCCATTCTTGTGTTCTTATCAGATCTTGAATTAGGTATGTTTTAGTTATCATCTGATTATTTCTTTCTCACATGTTGTTTTTGGGTTTTTTGGCAATAGTGGGTTTGATCAAGTATATTTTTGTCGGCGTATTTATGGTAGAAATTTGAGTAGGAGAACTGTACCTGGAGCTGTAGAGGTATATTTCTCCTCAATATTGAATGATAAGTAGTATTTCTTATATTTTTACATACTTTAAATTTTAGAAATTCACAGTTTTTAATCATTTAATCAAGTAGCAATAAAATTTGAGCCTACAAGTGGATTCAAGTGAGTATTATTTTTGTTCATTCTTGTATTTTTCTCTTAATTTACTCTCTATTTTTAGGATATGTTATACATGTTTTTCTATAATTTTTTTTGGTTTATACAACAATCTCGATGGAAGTCATGATGTGCCAAAGATATATTACAAGAGTAAGAAAGATGACTATTTCATCATGGTATGTTATCTGGTTTTATCCTTGAGTCATTTGGATTTGATTGTTTTTAATTATTATTTGAAGGATATGTCATTTTTTTTATAATTTGAATTTGCTTTGTTTGAAGATCATTTCCACCTCCTCAATATTTATTTCACATGTGCAGATCCTTGTTTGCTAATTTTGACTTTCACTTGCTATGTTAATGTTTGAAGATCCCTGTTTGTTAATTTTGACTTTCAATTGGTATGTTAATGTTTTTTTGCCAATTCCAGCATGTCAACTGAAATGGTAGTTTGTATTGCCTTTGAAGTCATCTCTGATGCACTCTTGAGGGTAATTTAAATGCCACTAAACTAATTTATTTCCATGCATAAACTCTAAATCATTTTTCATTCATTTCGTTTTGGATTATTCCTGTGAATAATAGATAGAAACTTTTTGTGAAGATATACATAGAAGAATGGGAATTAAGCTATTTTATAATAGTAATTGAAATTATGTTAGGTATGTGCATGGAGATGTGAATTCTGCTGACGAGAAAAACAAAATCCTGATAGATCTTGACTTAGGTATGTTTTAGTTATCACCTGATTATTTCTTTCTCACATGTTGTTTTTGGGTTTTTTGGCAATAGTGGGTTTGATCAAGTATATTTTTGCCGACGTATTTATGGTAGAAATTTGAGTGGAAGAACTGTACTTGGAGCTGTAGAGGTATATTTCTCCTCAATATTGAATGTTAAGTAGTATTTCTTATATTTTTACATACTTTAAATTTTAGAAATTCACAGTTTTTAATCATTTAATCAGGTAGCAATAAAATTTGAGCCTACAAGTCGATTCAAGTGAGTATTATTTTTGTTCATTCTTGTATTTTCTCTTAATTTACTATCTATTTTTAAGATATGTTATACATGTTTCTCTTAATTTACCACCTTTTGAACTTGTGAATTGCCACTTTAAGAAAAGTTGTGGTAGCATAACAAATATTATCAACAACAACCATGCTTCTGCTGCATTTAATGCAGCCACTGTTTATATCCCATTTATCGATTTTTTTCCTTATCCATCCAGTCTCAGATTTTTCATCATCATACTTCTTAAAAATATCAATTGTCTCTTGCATCTCTCATTCATTCATCTCTCGAATTTGATTTTTAAAACCCTTTTAATAAAAATTATTTAATTTCTTTATTTTGCTGATGTGTAATCTCCTTTCTTGGAGGTTTAAATCTGCTATGAAGATTTTCTAAGATCTGCAAAATAATGTTGGAATCCCCGCACCATATATAATACTGCTGACATGTGGCATCAATTGATGAGCAAAAGCAGGTACAAGTGAGAAATTGAGATCATCAAGCAATACAAGGGAATATAGCCACTCATCAATGCTCATTAAAAAATGAATTAAATATAATGGATCTGTTTTGATAATTATTATTACTTCTGTGGTGATAGGATTAGGGGTGGCAAACGGGCATGCCCCCCCGTTTAGGCCCGCCCCGAAAATTCCCGTAAAAAAATGGGGCGGGGCGGGGCGGTCATAGTTGAGGATGCGGGCCTAAAATCTAGGCCCACCCCGCAAAAAAGTGAGGGCGAGGCGGAGAAAGCCCGCGGGCACTGTACCTTTTAAGCCTAAAAACGTAAAATTTTATGTAAATGCTTGTGCCGCAAAAGCCCGCGAAGAAAATGGGGCGGGGCGGGGCGGACACATTAGAGGGTGATGTCCTAAACCCTTGGCCCACCCCGCACTAAAGTGCGGGTAAAACGGGCATGCCCAACGGACCGGACCCGTTTTGCCACCCCTAGATAGGATATGTTTTACATTTTTTTAAATAATTTGTGTGACTTGAGTTCTTTTACTATAAAACAAATTTATTTTTGATGTTAGACAATTGATAAAATCAAAATAAAATTTCAATTTAGAATAAATAAGAGATATATAAATTTACATTGTAATTTAAAGAATTATTTATTTAGTGTTTTAAAGAATCTAAAGATTTAATTAGAATATTGGTTAATGTTTCTATTGTGAAAATAAAAAAAAATCATTGTTTCCAAAACACAAAATAAATAAAAAATCATTATCAGACTGATTATAAAGCAATTTAAAATATAGAAAATTCTTCCTGTACTTTTCACTATCCATTTTGAATGCGATAAAAATTAATTTATGTAATTTATAATAATACACTACTAATAAAAATTTTATTTAATCAAACTTTTATTTATTATTATTATTTTTTTTAATCAAAAGAGAAATATATTAATTAAAAAAAACACAAAATACAATAGGTGATCCAAAGGATCCAACCAACCTAAAGACTAATTACATCATATAGTGTACTAAATGTTTCCTTATCTTTACATTTTGCCACCCTTTGTATACTATGGTATCTATAAGTTCCTTAACTATCTTGTCTCTATCAACATCAACTCCAAAAACTATACTGTTCCTATAATTACAAGTGTAATATATGGTTTCAGTAGCAGCAATTTTAAACAAGGCTACTCTCCACCCTTTACCTTTCGACTTATCACTAATCCAAGTATTTTCATCATTCCAAGGCTTTGGATTGTGATGTATATTCAACCATTTCAGGATTGTTTCCCAAATTGGCCTGGTCTTGTCACAAGCATAGAATAGGTGATCAATGTTCTCAATCTCACCATGACAAAGAATACATTCATTATCAATGGCAGAACCAATCTTCTTCAAGTAATCTTTGGTTGGGAGGCTTCTATGATAAGCCATCCACATACAATGGATAGCACGAGGCCTGGCCCTATTACCACAGATGATATTTCTCCATTGGACCCTGGTACCATCATCAATAAGTTCATAATAAAATTTGGAAGCTTTGAACCTTTTACTGTCAACAGCCTTGTTCCAACTGTCTTGAACTTTCTGCACCATACTCTTTTGCTGCATTATTGCTTTAAAGTTCCAAGAACTGCTAGCTTTTATCTCATGATTCATCACAGATTTCCTTTTTATGTAATAAGTATGGATCCATTTGACCCAAAGATTGTCACTCTTGATGCAGATGTTCCATAAACACTTTAACAGCAACACTTCATTCCACATTTCAAGATCAAAGAATTGGAGACCCCCTTGCACAACTGGTCTACAAATCTTCTTCCAGGACACATGGCTCTTCTTGCTAATAATCTCTTTACCAGTCCAAATGAAACTTCTGCAAATGGCACTGATTTTCCTAATAACAAACTTAGGAATTAGCAGACAACACATCCAATACTGAACAATAGCAACAGCAATAAATCTAACCAATTGAACCCTTCCAACATAGCTTAACAATTTAGAAGACCAATGGTGAATTCTATTAACAATCCTATCAATCAGAGGCATATAGTGATGGATAGCAAGCTTCCTACTAGTAATAGGCACCCCTAGGTATTTGAAAGGAAAAGCACCAGAAGGAAACCCTGCTAAACTTCTCAGACCATAAGTATTATTACCCTCCATACCACCAAAATAAATCTTGCATTTGTTCTCATTCACCACTAAACCAGTAGATTGAGAAAACATCTTGAAGGCTTGAAGCATCATCTTCAAAGAAGTTTGATCTCCCCTACAGAATAGAAGCACATCATCAGCAAAAGTAAGATTGGTTATTTTTAAGGATTCACACTTGGAATGGAAATTGAAATCAGGATCCTGATACATCTTCTTCATTAATCTGTCCATGTACTCCATGACTATAACAAACAGCAATGGTGAGATGGGATCACCTTGCCTAATCCCCCTTCTAGCTTGCATAAAATCAGTGTAATCCCCCATGATATTGAAAGTGTAAGAAACAGAAGTTACACAATTCATAGTCCACTGGATGAATTTAATAGGAATACCCATCTCTCTCATAATGCACTCCAAAGTTTTCCAACTAATCATATCATAGGCCTTTTGAAGGTCAATTTGCATCATAATTCTAGGTACTCCTCCTTTTCTAGTGTACCCTTTGATCAATTCAATAGCTAACAGAATATGGTTTTGAATTTGTTGTCCTGGTATGAAAGCAGCGTGACACTTATTAACCACTGATTGCAAAACAATTCCAAGCCTATTAGTCATAATCTTGGACACAATTTTGTAAAAAATTGTGCAACTTGCAATAGGCCTGTAATCCTTCATCTCTTTAGCCTCACCAGATTTAGGAATCAAAGAAACAACCTGCTGTTAAAAGGTTTGTATATCTGACCTGTAGCAAAAAATTCATTAACATCAGCCATAACATCTCCTTTAATAGTATTCCAACTGGCCTTAAAAAAATTGGCACTGAAACCATCATACCCCTGGCTTTTCATGTCACCAATACCTTTGAGAGCTTTAGAAATTTCCTCCTCAGATACATCCCTGATAAGGTTTTCACTTTGTTCAGTAGTCAGCTGAGCACCCTGTCTCATGGCATCAATATCAACATGAATAGTGCTATTACTGTCCTGACCCATCAAACTACCATAGAACTTGAGAACTTCCTGACCAATATCTTGAGGGGACTGTATAAGGGATCCATCACTCCTCCTAAGAGTACTCAAATTATTACTATGTTGTCTAGCCTTTATAGAAGCATAAAAATAGGAATTGTTACCATCACTCTTCTTTAACCAATCTATTTTTGCCCTTTGAGCCCGGATCTTCACTTCAAGATCATTAAGATAAATAACTTCATCTGTCAGCTTTTTAATTTTCTCAATGATCTGTTTATTCATCCTGTCATCAGTCAATCATGTTGAGCATCTTTAAGATCACTTCTAGAAATCTCCAATCTTTTCTTCACATCTGAGAGAGGCTTGCTAAAGGCTTTGAGATCACATTTCAGTCTTTTAAGCTTGTGCCATAAGGTATACATAGGAGTTCCAGTGAAATGTTTTTCCCAACTCTTCTTTACAGCTTCATCATAACCTGGGAGATCAGTCAAACAATTACTAAATCTAAAGTGTTTCTTCCTTCTACTTTTACTATCTTTATTAGCAATAAAGAGCAATGCATGGTCAGAAACATGAGGGGGAGGATTTTCAAAGTATTGTCCAAGAAGTTGTTAAACCATTCAATATTGCCAAGAACCCTATCAATTCTGGAATATATGGTACCCACCTCTTATTTATTGGACCAAGTATAGTAATCCCCTATGCTATCCATTTCACTAAGACCAGTAATACTCATCATAGCTTGAAGGTCTTCAAACTCACTTTCTGTAACAATTTTTCCACCCACCCTATCTTGATGCTTGACCACATTATTAAAATCACCAATAACACACCAGGGTCCTTGTAAATTTCCATAGAGATATTCAATTTCTTTCCACAGAATCCTTCTTTTATCTAACTGATTGTGAGCATACACAGTTGTTAACCAGTAAAGTGAAGCTCCTGACTTGTCAGGAACACCACAGTGAACATATTGACTAGAACTCTGAACAAACTTCACATCCACCTTAGCTTTATCCCAATGAATCCAAAGCCTGCCATTAATGTGATCTTTATAATTGTCCAGCCAATTATCAACCATGTTTAATTTTTCTCTAATACTCTTTGCTTTATTCTCTTTTACTCTAGTTTCAATAAGAACTACAATAATAGGGTTAAGTTCTTGGAGATGGGACCTAATCTCCCTCATCTTCCCTACTTTGTTAAGGCCCCTAATATTCCAAGAGGCTAACATGGTTCAAGATTTATGGATATTAGAGGATCATTCAAAACCTCTAAAATCCCAAATCCATTATTACAGTTCACAACACTAGCAGTTCCAAGTTGAGATTTACCTTTATCTCTAGCAGCACTTTTCACTGTTGTCCAGGATTCCTCTTGTTCAACAATATTGACTTGTTCTTCATTTGATGTGGATGGTTGGGCCTCCATTTGCTTAACTGGTTCAGGTGGTTTTTTCTTAGGACGCCATTGTTGGATCTTCCTCTTTTCTCCACAGTTATGCCCCAGTTTCTGGCACTTATCACAATACTTAGGCCTTCATTCGCACTCTACCTCTTGCATAACCACATTGCCTTGGAGATTCTTAATAGCAATTTCCTTCACCAAAGGCTGAGTGATATCCATTTCTATCAATAACCTAGCATATGAAACACGCAATTTGCTAGCAGTACACTCATCTATCACAATTGGTCTTCCAATCACACTACCAATCTTGCTCAAACTCTTAACACCCCATAGATGGAGAGGCAGTTGTGGTAGTTTAACCCAAATTGGAAGGATTCTCAACAGGTCTTTCTTTAAGTCAAACTCTGGCCTCCATTCCTTAAGTATCAATGGTAGATTTCTAACTGTGTAGGGACCCTCCATCATCATCATCTCCCTATCTTCATGCGAATTGAATCTGATCAGAAAATAGCCTTCATCATGGTAGTACAAATCTGGTGTTTTCACAAAATTCCATGTCTTCTGAATGAAAGTCTTCAGTGAATTCAAACTCAATTCACCTCCAACCACATAGAGAATTAGGGCATTATCCCAAAATCGAAGTTCAGACTCAATGTCCTCGTGTTCGATTTCAACTTCAACGTTACCATTTACCAATTTTGGTGCCACATATTCCATAGCCAGACCTTTAGCAGGATTCCGGTTGTCGCTGATCACATCCACCCACACTTTACGCTCCTCCATTATCGGTTTCTCATTTGTCGTAAGGATTTGGGGTTTCACAATGTCGTCTTCATCTTCAGAATTCTTAACAGCAGTTACATCATCATTATCCACTCGCAGCTCTTCTTCATGCTCTTCCAGGACCGGTTGAACCTCCGGTGAAGATGGCATCGACAATTTCGGCCGCCCCCGCCGCCGTTGTGTCATCAGTTCAAATTAGGGCATCAGAGAGAGAGAGTATTTTATTTATTATTTTTTTTAATAACACACTCATTATTAGGCACACCTTTTTTAACCAAAACAAAAGATGATGTGTGTTGAAGTGTCAGGAAAAGAGAGATTTTTTCAGAGATTTTTTTTTTAATCAAGAAAGATATTTGTTAATAATTTGGAAATCTTTTTGTTATGATGATGATATTTCTTTTGAAAGATAATTATCTTTTAAAAAGAGAGTTATTAAAATTATTAAGATTACAAGATTTGTTTTATAATAATGATAATAATACTAATAATAATAAATTTGTTTAATAATAATAATAATAATAATAATAATAATAATAATAATAATAATAATAATAATAATAATAATAATAATAATATCTTATTTGACATAAAGTAGGGATCTTGGAAGATCCACAACTTTAATATTATAATCAAAGTTAATTTTATGTCCTACTAAATAATATTAAATTTCAAATCATAACAATACTAATAAGTTTAAAAGAAAACAATTAAAAAAAAAACAATTTTAAAAATATTAAACATTGAATAAAAGCTTAAAATTAATAAAAAAAATTATGAGAAACAAAATTATTTAGTGTCATTTATACCATTGAATCATTATTATAAGATTTATAAAATTTATTACTCTTTATGAAATTAATTATTTTTTTAATACCATTCATTACTTAGAACTTAATTACATTCATTTTTTTTATCTCCACCAAGTAATTAAGAGTGTATTATTTATAATATAATTATTATTGCATTAAACTCTAAAATTGATAATTATTAAAAAAAACTATTATTCAACAAAATAACTAATTAAAAATAAATGAAAAAATATATTTTACAATAATTTATAAAATTTATATAAAATATTATATTTATTTCAATATTTCGATATATATATATATTATAGAATTATTAAAAAAATGTAATTTTTTGAAACAATATATATATATATATATATATATATATATATATATATATATATATATATATATATATATATATATATATATAAACGAGAAAAAATATTCATTTATAAGCTCTTAAAAAATTAATATGTTTGCTTATGATCATTATTATAATTAATTTCTAATTAAAGTACAAATTATGTTCATTTAAATTGATTGTTAATTTTAACAAAATGGTTTGGTTAACATGTTATCTAAATTCAAATTATGGTATGAATAATATCTTTAATCTCCTTTTTTATTCGCAACAAAAAACCAATAAATGATTATATTTTAAATGATAATTAAGTTATATTTATAAGGCTTAGTGACAATTTTGGTCCCCTGTTTTGGGTTTCACGGTTTTGTTCCCCCTGTTTTTTTTAAACAATTTGGTCCCCATCCTACCGTACATGAACCGTGCATGACCGTACATGAACAGTGCATGTCCGTACATGAACAATACATGACCGTACATGAACAGTGCACGGATCAAAATTGGGATGGGACCAAATTGTTTAAAAAAAAACAGGGGACCAAAACCGTGAAAAACCCAAACCAGGGGACCAAAAGTGTCATTAAGCCTATTTATAAATATAATTAATAAAATAAATTAATTTAAATGCATATTAATGAAAAGAATAAATAATTATAATACAGATTAATGTATAATAATAAAAAATAAAAATATACAAAATTAAACTTTAGTATAAAATAAATATTTTATATAAATAAATCAAAAGTATAACTTTTTTAAATATAAAAAATTAATTTTTAATAAAAATATTATTAATTTAAAAATATTGTTTTTCTAAAAAATCTTTTATCGAGCTTTTTATATTTGATTAAATGAATTATTAATTAATAATTGATTTAATTTTAACAAAATGGTTTGGTTAACATGTTACCTAAATTCAAATTATGGTCCGAATTTTTTTTGGGATACAACATTATCTCAATTGTGTTATTGGAAATACAGGATTTCCATGAAATTCTTAACATTATTATATATTTGGTCATCATTATCTCTATGTGTCAAACATCACCCTATAATCTTGCATTTCACACCGTCATTTCAATAGTCATACTCAAAAGTTATGTTGCAACTTATTTATTAGTATGAATAAATTATAATAAAATTCAATTATATTGTCTAACTTTCAAAATATTAAGACATTTATTAGTGATTAGCCATGTGCATGCTATTGTATTGTGCACATCAAATTTATCTATTAAAATACTAAACAACCTATTCATTTATTGACAGCGTCCGATGTAAATTATATCATATATATTCTATTGGTACTACAATTCTCTAGCAAGGTTGTAGAAATTATTTAACGTTTTTATTTTGATAGATACTACTATCTTTTAAGATTTTTTGACAGACTAAAAAATATGTAATAATATTTGTAAGATATTATAATTTTATTAATATGTTAGGAATAGTGTACATAGTAATACTAATTAAAAATATAATTGAAAAAAACAGTACTATCTCTGATTTTATAAAACTTATTTTTACAAAATATTATTTTGAAAAAATATGCAGTTTTTATTATGTTAAAGTGGTTTACAATAATTATTCAAGTCACTAAATTTTAATTTTTTTATAAATTTATAACAAAAGAGTTATAAATAATTTTTATTTTTTTAAGTAATAAATAACTAAAATTAAATTTATTATTTTGTCTTAAACTTTGTGAGAAAAAAAAGTTTTTTTCTATAAATTAAGACGGTAGTGTTGTAGGTTAATAAGTACCCGGGCGAATACACGGGTATTGATATGAGTATCCCACAAAATAGATATTTATAATAATACTTACATAAAATGTATTTATTTATATTGATGATATTTATTTATTAAATTAAAAAAAATATTTACAAATACTATGATATTATTTGATATTTATAAAACTAAATCATTGTATAAATATTTATATAAAAAATATCAAATGATGTCCGTGGGTATTGAGTTTTTTTTAAATATAAATTAGATTTTTTGTATTTATTAATTTTTATTAATTCTAACTTTAAAAAAATAAAAACAAATGTGCATAACACACCAGTACTCGGGCGATCACACGGGTACTGATATGAGTATCGCACGAAATAAATATTTGTAATAATACTTACATAAAATATATTTATTTATGTTAATAATATTTTTTTATAAAATTAAAATAATATTTACAAATACTATGATATTATTTGATATTTATAAAACTAAATCATTGCGTAAATATTTTTATAAAATATACCAACAAATTGATTATATTTTTTTAAAAATATAAATTATATATTTTTTTTATACTTACTGATTTTTATTAATTGTATTTTTTTTTAATTTTAAATGAAAACAAATGCGCGTTAACGACGGGTACTCGTATAAACGCACGGATATCATATTAATTTTTAGTAAATAAGAAATTTACTAATTTTTATTATATTTTGTTTTTTTTTTCAAATTTTAAATATAAATAAATACATTCTAAGAACAAATACATTCTGAAAAAAATACATTATAAAAACAAATACATTCTGAGAACAAATGCGCGTCACCGACGGATACCCATATGAACGTACCAGTATCATATTAATTTTTATTAAATAAAAATTTTACTAATTTTTATTATATTTTGTTTTTTTTTTCAAATTTTAAATATAAAAATACATTATGTAAAAAATACATTATGAAAACAAATATATTCTGATAACAAATACGCATCACCGGCGTGCATGTTTAAGAAAAAGGAAACATAGGAAAAGGTGGTACATGTTAAATACATTATTTTATTTAAATTGTGTTTATAATTAATGTTCCATAAACTCATATATTTCTTGTGTTAAATTTTATAATAAATATTTCTATTGGCTACAGGTGAACATTTCATTTCCACTACCACTTCCAATACTGCGCTATGGTTTATTATCAGGAAAAGTCACGTTTCAAAATAACTCATTGTTGCGCTACAGTAATAGCAACCAATGCCACATTTCATTTCCTCATACTTTGGATTCCGTTACAGTTTTCAACAAACATAAATATTTTTAATTTCCAATTTCAATAGTTTACTCTAAATATTAAATGGGTCTACTATGTCAAATATCATTCCTAAACACCATTAAAATTAACATATTTCAAATATTAACATTAAAACCTAATAATTTTCAATTTCATAGAAAATTTGGGGGTTTTAACCTAAACA
This sequence comes from Lathyrus tuberosus, assembly GCA_022829125.1. Taxonomy (NCBI): domain Eukaryota; kingdom Viridiplantae; phylum Streptophyta; class Magnoliopsida; order Fabales; family Fabaceae; genus Lathyrus; species Lathyrus tuberosus. The sequence continues at coordinate 9,804,995 of JALAZF010000161.1, read as the reverse complement.
TGTTTCTACCCACTAATCATTATGAAATAATCTCAATAAATATGCAAAAACCCACTTGTACCTTGATTTCTTGAATTTCTTGAACTTTCTCTTATCTTCCCCTCTTCTTCTTCTCTCCTGTATTCTTGCCGTCTTTCCCATTTTTTTTTTATCTTTCTATTCTCTTTCTCCTTCCTTTGTTAAACCCTAAAAACTCATATTTCTATTGGGCTTTACTCAACCCAGTATCACAATTTTTATTCACACTCTCAATTAAACCCAATTACTAATTCTAGCAATTCTATATTTATTTCACCAAATAAAAATAAATCACTTAAATCAATTAGTTAAATTAAATCAAATTAATTAATTAAATCAAATAGTTTGAATAAATCCAATAAATCAATTAATTCAATTAATTCAAATAAATCACATAATTCAATTAAATCAATTAATCCAAATAACTCAAATAAATCAATTAATTTATATAAATCCAATAAATCAAATAATTAATATAAATCAAATAATTCATATAAATTCAATAAATTAAATAATTCATTTAATTCAAATAAGCCCAATAAATCAAATAATTCAAGTAATTTAAATAAATCAAATAAATCACTTAATTCAAATAAATCAAATAATTTATAAAATCACTCAATTAATTAATATAAATAATTAATTACAAAAATTGGGGTGTTACAGAGGTCATATTAGAGAATTGTTTATACAATCAATACTTGATATTATAAATATGATTTTAAATATATTATATAATTCAATTGATTACAACAAATATGTGTAAAATAAATACTTTAGATACATTTAAAGGGGGTGAAGAAGGGAAAAGCGGGATGTATTTGGTTGGCAATAGTTTGGAGTATGTGGATTTTGAGAAATGGTATCATTTTTAGGAATGATACTTGGAATGTCATTGATTCGATTTGGAACATTAAGACGTTGATTTGGAGATGGTCTTACACCGAGAAAATTACACATGCCAATTATAGTTTTTACGATTTTAGCAAGAGTCCTTTATCTTATTTATCTTAAGGCTTAATTGGGTTGTAATTTTCTTTTTGTCGAGCTTTGACTCGTTCCGTTTCTGTAAGCGGGTTCGAGAACCCTTTGTTCTCGCTTTTAATGAAATCTTGCTTATTGAAAAAAAAATACATTCAAAGGTTGAAAATGTGTTTGAAAAGGTTGAAAATTACATTAAATAAAAATGGACCAAAATTGATTTTTTTTAATTTATTTATCAATACACACATAATTAATAGATTTTATTTATCAATACACACATAATTAATGAATTGTAAACATGAATATAAGGAGGAAAATAGAAAAAATGTAATTGTCTTAAGGTTACAAATTTGACTTACACATAACAAACATTTGACACATAATAAGACTATTACCATATTTTTTTAACTAATTTATATATGAATCACAAAAGTTTAGTAATTATGGGTGGAGAGTGGGTAGAGGTATGGAAGAAAAAACCACCGCAAAAGGAGGCAGCAAAAAACTCAATCTGGAAGGTTGTAGGTGGTAAGGGTGGTGAAAACAAGGAGCATTTAACTAGTTTCTTCTTCACTGAGTTCCCTGAATCATTTGAAGCAAGAGACATGTTTAAAGTTTTTAAAGAGTATGGATTGGTGGAGTAAGTTTCATTCCATCAAGAAGAGATAGAAGAGGAAAACACTTTGGATTCGTATGGTTTTGGCAAGTTGAAAATGCAAGAATTTTGGGAGTTGAGTTAGACAATATCATCATTCTTGGGAAGAAGATCTTCACAAATCTTCCTAGGTTCCAGCATGAAAATAATTTTGCGACAAATGAAAATGTAACGCATAATGCTAATGTCAACTTTGATAGTGGAAGGGGTAGAGTGCAACAAGGAGAGACGAGATAACAATCGGGAAACATTAAGGTGTCTTATGCTCAGGTGGTGGAAGGAGGCAAGATAGATGGTGGAAAAAAAAAGGTGTGCAAGAAGGTGATAAAGACAAAGTAAAGAGAGTGAATCATCATTTTCAGGGCAATGTTGTGAAAAAAAACCATCTATTGCTCATTTACAAATTAACATTTAAGAGAAATATTTGGTTAGATTTGAGAAAGCGTACGTTGGGGTGGTCGAAAAATCTGGTTCAAGCTATAATCTTTATGATACTTTGCATTCTAAAGGAAACTTTTGTATCAAGGCCACACCAATGGAGCTAACTTGTGTTTACTTGAGGAGTTAAATGATGGATAAATAGCAGCCATGATTGAGGAAGATAGGGCTTAGGTAACTAATTTGTTCTCTGACATTCATCCATGGTCTCCGATCGATGTGGATAATGAGAAACTCACTTGGTTACGTTGCTACGGACTCCCTTGTCATGCATGGTGTCCGGAATTGTTTAAACTCATATCAAGCAAAGTTGGGGAATTCATTTGCAGTGATAAACAAACAGAAGATCTGAAGATGTTTGACATGGCTAGGTTCTTAGTAAAAACAAAATAATCCATTTGCCTTAATGAGACTTTCAATGTGGGAGTGAATAACAATGTTTATAGGATTAAACTTGTGGAGGATTCTCATGGTCCAAAGAGATTAGTAGTGGAAGATGGTGGTCAGGAGGTGAGTGAATCAGATAACGACGAGGATGATGAAAATACTGATGATAGCGGTGGCGATTGGAACGTGTCAGAGGAATGGGAGGAAGGTGAAATCAGATAGCACAATTTTGATCGGACATGTGACAAGTTTCACGAGGTTGTAGGCTCCGAGGTTGATGGATGAGATAATACAGTTGGGAAAGAGATGTGGCATGATGGGGAGAATAATCACATGTTACTGTTGGAGGCTGGGGAAACAAAAAAAGTAGGTTTGAGCAAAAAGGTAATCATTGGCGTTGTTGAAACTGACAAAGCTATAAACATTGAGTGTGGAGGAAAATCAAATGCATTAATGGTGGATAACTTTTCTGCATGTTGTTACAAGTGTCAAACGTGAATTTGGGGAAACATGATGGCATTGGAAATGGTTGTAGAACTCTTTTGAATTTGAAATTTAGGCCAACAATGATGGGCCTGGTAACTAATATTAGTGAGTCAGGTCATATTTCTTGTACTAGGATTGGGCTAGAGGTTCATAAGGCGTGTCCTAAGCTCGGGAGGAAAAAAAGTCTTAATGATATATATGAAAAATTACAAATTCCTTTTTCACCCTCCTATTTTGCAACGTTGACTCAGTCAGACAAACCCCCATTTATTTTGCCATCAAACAACAACCCTAATTCCTCAAATATTGATGTTGAAGATTCTAATTCAAGATTCTCAGGAGGATTGTTCTATGTTGTGATTCAATCAGCGATTGTGATGTCAATCAGAGCAATTCATGCATTAGAAGGTGCGTAGAAAATGTGCCAAAGAAGATGATGATTTTTTTGAAGGGATTATCAAGAACATGGAAGATGCAGATAAGCAAGAATTTGAAGCTCAGAAGGTGGAAGCAATCAGGTCTAAATGAATTTTGTAACATATAACTTTAGAAGGTGTGGAGGCGATTTAAAGAGAATAATGATTAGACAACTTATTTCAAAAGGTGGAGATGATGTATGCTTTATTCAAGAATCAAAATGCAAGAAAATGTCTGATGAAATAGTAGATAGCCTTTGGGGAAGCAACGATGTTCAGTGGTCTGCGGCTGGTTCTGCTGGAAATTCATGGGGGGATAATCACATTGTGGAGGAAAGACTTTTTTGAACCGATTTCTAGTCTCAGAGGCAATGGATATTTATGTGTTAACACTTTATGGAGGAATTAGAATGTTTATTTTATCAACATATATTCATTATGTTGTCTGTCTGATAAGAGGAGGGTGGAAAGGTTGGGAAGATGGATAACGAACAAGGTGGAATTGGATCAATTCAATGACTTTATCTCCGTGATGGAACTTGTGGATATTCCAATAACTGGTAACAAATTTACATACTGTAACTCCAATGGCACTTGTATGAGTCGTCTTGACAAATTTTTAATTTCGTTGGATTTGGCTAATACATGGAAGACAATTGAGCAATCTATTGGGGTTCGGGATATCTCCGATCATAGACCGGTATGGCTTAAGGGTAGGAATGTTTATTAGGGCCCAAAGCCATTTAAGGTATTTGACTGTTGGTATGATCATCCAGATTTTATGTCTTTTGTGGAACGTGAATGGAGTTCGTTTACAGTCATTAGGAGTGCAGCTCATATTCTCAGTAAAAAATTTCAAATGCTTAGGGAGAGATTACGTTGATGGAATGTCAATGTATTTGGTTGGATTGACTTACAAAATGATAGTCACATTGATAATATGAACAAGGTAGACGATGCTTTGGAAAATGATACTAATGGAGTCTCCTTGAAGGGTCTCACAAATAGGGGTAATGCACATAAGAAAATGGGGGAAACTTTGCATTTGAAGGAGAGTATTATTCATCAAAAGTCAAGAGTCAAGTGGATAAAAAACGGTGATCAAAATTCCAAGTATTTTCATTATTTGTTCAAACAAAGATTGAGGAGGAATGCTATCACATCTGTTAGGAAGGGTTCGGAGGTGGTGGAGGAGGTGAATCTAGTCAAAAGGATTGTTAAGAATCATTTTGCATGTCTATTTCGAAACAATCATGGTGCTCGACCTAAGTTCATTTTGGAAGATATGGCTAGATTATCATAGGATGATAGGCATAATCTGGAATGTGAATTTGAAGAGGAGGAAATTATGGAGGTTGTGTTCAGTTGTGCAAGCGGTAGAAGTTCAGGACCGGATGGCTTCAACATGGGTTTTCTACAAAAATGTTGGGAAGTGATTTGGGTAGGCGTCATAAAGTGCATTCAAGAGTTCTATTCAACCACTAGTTTGCCTAAATCGACGTCTTCACCATTCATCTCTTTGATCCCTAAACTAGACAATCCACAAACCCTTGATGATTATAGGCCAATATGTCTTATTGGTTGCGTATATAAAGTGATATCAAAAGTTTTGGCTTCTAGGCTTAGGGGTGTCATGGGAAAGCTCATTTCGAAGACGCGAACGACATTTATATCGGGTAGACAACTACTTGATGGGGGTGGTTGTACTGAATGAAGTAATTGATTTGGAAAAAAGGAAGCAAAGTTGTGTATTGTTTAAGGTGGATTTTTCCAAGGCATGTGATTGTGTGGATTGGTCATTTTTGAGGCAAATGATATCTTCCAAGGGGTTCGGGTCGCGGTGGTTGAAGTGGATGGATGAAGGGGTTTTCACGAGTTTTATGTCTGTCCTAGTAAATGGCAGTCCTAGAGAAGATTTTTGGGTGTTTCGCAAATTGAGGCAAGGAGACCCATTGTCTCCTTTTCTTTTTTCTATTATGGCTGAAGGCTTCTCATATATGGTGGCTAGGGCTTCTGTGTGGGGTTGTTGAAGGGTTTCAAAATAAATAATGATGTTAGCTATAATCTCTTACAGTTTGCAGACGATATTGTTCTTTTGAGTGATGGAGATTGGTCAAACTTATGGGCTTTGAAGTCTATTTTGAAGGGTTTCGAATTGATAGTAGGCCTTAAAATTAATACAGGTAAAAATTATTTGTATAACATTAGTGTGGATGACTATTTTATGAGGGTTGCGGAACAATTTCTCGCATGTAGGGTTGGTCATATACTGTTTAAATTATTGGACCTAAGAGTTGGAGATAAACATAGAAGGATTGCATATTGGAGGCCGGTCATAGAATGTTTCAAAAATAGGTTGTCTCCATGGAAAGGGAGATTATTATCTATTGGAAGAAGTGTGACATTGATTAATTCGGTTATGACAAACTTGCCCAATGTTTTAAAAACCGGACCGAACCGGTCGAACCAAGAACCGGAGAGGTCATCGGTCTAGTCTGATTGCTGGATCGAATATGCTATTGAACCAGTGGGAACCAACCAGAACCGGCTAAAACCGCTAAAAACCGGTGAACCGGCGGTTTAAATGCATGTCTTTTTTTCATTATAATAACGACGCCGTTTTGATAATTTATTTATTTTTTAAATAAAATTAAAATATAAGTAGACTTTATTCAAAATTTATTTGGAACAATTTTTTTTGTTTGTAATCAGATATTGTTCAAAGTTTATTTGGATTTGTATTTTGTACTATTTTTTCGTGCGTGATGACTACATCAAGAGTTTAAATTTAAAGAATGAACTTGTGAAATTATGATATTTTGAAATTTTGTAGGTGTCGTGATATTGTTTAGAGACCGAGTCATCCGGTTCAACCGATTTATTAAATATATAGTTTTTTATAGAGATCGGTTTATTCAACTGAGTTATCCGGTTTAATCTGGTTTAGTCATGTGGTTCGACCAGTGACCCAGTGGTTCGACCAATGAACCAGCGACCCAGTACCTTCACCGGTTTGATGACCGGTCCGGTTTTGAAAATCAAAATCATGATCCGTATTAAATTTGAAATTTATGTTACTATTATTTGGCGTTGTTTATACCATAGAGTCATTACAATATTGATAAATTTTAATACCCTTTTAAAAATTTATTATTATTCCTTTTAATCAATATTTTAAAAACTGCACCGGTCATCAAACTGGTGCAGGTATTGGGTCGTTGGTTCATTGGTCGAACCGTATGACTAAACCGGATTAAACCAGATAATTCGGTTGAAAAAACCGGTCTCTATAAAAAACTATATATTTAATAAATCGGTCGAACCGGATGACTCGGTCTCTAAAAAATATCACGACACCTACAAAATTTCAAAATATCATAATTTCACAAGTTCATTCTTTAAATTTAAACTCTTGATGTAGTCATCACGCACGACAAAATAGTACAAAATACAAATCTAAATAAACTTTGAACAATATCTGATTACAAACGAAAAAAATTATTCCAAATAAGTTTTGAATAAAGTCTACTTATATTTTAATTTTATTTAAAAAATGAATAAATTATAAAAACGGCGTTGTTATTATAAAGAAAAAAAGACATGCATTTAAACCGTCAGTTTTCCAAAACCGCATGTTCACCGGTTTTTAGCGGTTTTGGCCGGTTCTGCCTGGTTTCCACTGGTTCAATAACATATTCGATCCAGCAATCAAACCAGACAGGTGACCTCTTCGATTCCCGGTCCGACCAGCCGGTTCGGTCGACTTTTAAAACACTGCTTTTGATAATAATGGATACATTTGTATTCAAAAAATACAAAAATAAAAAAATTATGGGAAAATTTTTTGTCATTTATAAAAATATTAAAAAAATACTAAAAATATTTGTTTTTTTAAAAGAAATATAAAATAAAGTTATGCAAACAAATAAAAAAATGGAACGTCTATTTTTACTATGCAACTGTGACATCCACCAAATATTTTTTTAGTTTAAAGAAATCATAAATTTTCAATTAAAATAAATTATAAAATATAAGTAGAAGTGTCTAAACAAAATAAATTTTACTTCAGAACAAAAATACATTGTTGATTCAAAACTTTGTATATAGATTCAAATATATAAGTAATGTCAAAACAAAAACAATATTTATACACGGGAAAAAATATATTGTTGATTAAATTATTTATATATACGAAAAAAAATATTATTGTTATAAACGGGAGCAATTTTTATTGTTCCAAATATTAAATAATATAAATTTATCAATTATTTTTTCCAAAATTTGAAAAGTTTAATGGAAAAAATCTTATTGTTATAAACGATAACAACTTTATTACATTTTGGAAACAAATGTGCATACTATCTATAAAAAAACAAATTTCAATCAAATCATAACTTATCTATTTTTTAAAACATGAAAATAAAACAATTATAACGGGAATATGAAGTTACTGGTCAAAATATTGAATAATAATAATAAAATTACACTACTGGTTCTAATATTTTTGTAAATAATGTCAAAACAATAATTATATATATATATATATATATATTGTTGATTCAAATATTTTTATATATGGAAAGAATTATAGGCACTGATTTATTATCTTTTTTTAAAAATAATAACCTTTTTTGATTGAACAATTTAATTTTTTATTTTTATTTTTATTATATTTTGGAAAAAAATGTGTGTACCATACTGTTGTACCCCAAATTTTACCACTTAGATGTCTTCACCTTTTGCATAATCATCTTAGGTCAATCATATTGCATAGCTAACCAAGCATCTTTGGCTTTGTTTGGTTTCCCCTAGGGAATTAGGGTTTTGGGATAAGAAGTTTTCTGATGAGATGGATTGCTTTCGTTCAGAAGTTGTCTCCTTAGTTTTATTTGTACTCATGTTTGTGGCGGAGTGTCATACCCCAAATTTTGACCACTAAAGTTTCCCATCATTGTACAAATCATCAGCACAATATGGATGAATCATCATGCCTCATCAATCTCCTCAAGGAATTGTTGAGCATCCACTGCAATCAGAACTAGGGTTTCAAGCCCTCCCAGAGCTTTTAAACAAAAGATCAATTAAGGAATAACTTGATCTTCAACTTGTCTAAAACCTCTCAAACATCCACAATGGATCAAAAGGACTCCCACTTCAAGGATTAAGCACAAAGCTGCTCCCTTCTAGGTGGATCAAGCCTCCAGATCGACTGTGTCACCAAATTAGGGTTTTGATCGCCCAGGGCCTCCAGATGAAACATTTCATCTGGGCACAAGCCAATGATCCAAAACATAACCTAATATACTCCATGGAACCTCATGAACCCAATCATCAAGTCAATTTTGCCTCAGGGGATGCATACATCAAAAATTAGGAATTAGGGTTTCTTGACCTAATTCACCCCTAAGTTGACTTTTGGGACAAACCATGAGCCAAGACCTCAAGGCATGATTTGAGGGTCTCTAATATACCATATTGATCCATTTGGGACAATGGATTGATCCAAGAAGCTTGAGCAACAAGTTTCATTTTCATCTGCACCACAATTAGGGTTTCGCGAGAAAAGTCAACTGTAACTTTGAATTTTGACCTGGACATGCTCCCAAGCCCTAATACATGAATGAATATACCCTATGACACCCATGGAACATGTCCATCAAGTTTGATTTAGGTCAAGGACATGATTTCCTGAAGAATTGCACAGTTTGGAATTCATCTGATAAAAAGTCAACTGTGCACAAAAAGTCAACTTTGACTTTTAGAGATTTTTCACCAAAATGGTTTTTTAACCCTAAAATGATGTTAATGTATGATTTGAATCATCATTCATCAAGAAAAATCAAAGAAAGTGAGATAACTTGTAAAAGGGGTAACCATAAAAACTTAGAAAAATTCTAAGTTTAAAAATAAAGTGGCTAGGGTACCAACTTTGGAGGACCATAACTCCTAAACCACAAGGCCAATTTTTTCCATCCAAAGCTTGATTTGTAGACCTCATTATCATCTACAAAAGCTTCAACTACAAGTCATTCCAATTCATTAAGGATTTTGAGTTATGGAGTGATCAAAGTGGCTGAAAAGTGAAAATGTCACTTTTTCCAACACTTAGTGAAATTTTCACTAAGTCAGAATTTGCCTTCACTTTTTGCCAAATATAGGGGGATTTTTCACTTGGAATCAAAAGAGATCAAAACCAAACTTGTTCAAACAGTTGTTGTATCATGTTAGGGCTTTCCAAAATGGCCAAGAACATTGCCAAATTCAACCTACATCATGAGATACAACATTGGCAAGTTGCCTTGCTGAAATCTGTCAAAGCAAGGCAGAATTTGCATTTTGGTTCGATTTTCCAAAATCAGCCAATTTCAAATGCTCCTATCCACTTAGACACCTCTGAGGATTGAATCTAAAGGGTACAATCACTGAGCCAAGCCTCAAAGGTCCAAGGAACAAGAAATAGCAAGTTGAACCTAGAGTTTCCAAAATAGGGACAAGACTCCAAATTTGGAATGAGGCATTCAATGGAACCATCAAGCTGGCATGGACTGAGCCATTCTCATCTTAAATCAGTCAAGACTTATCCAAGACCAAGGGAACCATAGCTCTGAGCCCTAACCTCTAGTCAATGGCTAGAGGAGACTTGCATTTCCATTGGCCAACATTGAGGGAACACCTGCTGCAGTTGCCATTCACTGTGGATCCCAAAACAAACTTGCTCTACTATAAATAGAGCTCACTTGTGTTCAGTTTAAGTACACCAAAGCCATCTAACAGATGCTTTCCTCAAAATCTCTTCTTTCACTCCAATTTTGCCTTCAAAGGCAAGTCACTATCGGGTTTTGAGTTTGAGAGCAATTCCAATCAAACCAATCACTCACACACCTTACATACATCATATAGAAGTGATCCAAACACTCACATAACATCTGGAACACAGATTTCACAAAATCACCAGCTGGTTGCTCAAGGTTTTAACCAAGGTGCAGCTGAGATGCCATGAAGTGATCCAGCCAATTTCAATCAAGTCCAAGCATTCAAACACACTCCATAGGGTGTAGGGAAGCTGTTCAGATCATCACAACTCATCTGTAACACCTCCAACTCAGAAATCACTTTGCTCTTGCTGTCACGACTTGGAGGTAAGCACATACTTGGTCATCTCTCAATCTATGCATATTTCCTCGCACAATAATTTAGCCATATGTTCATAATCATGCATGGAATGTTTTCCCTCAATTAATTGCATTGTTTGAATCGTGTATCAAAAATCCTAGCCTTCATGCAGAAATTTGGGTTCTTGAGGTTTCTTCGTGATTTTTTGTTGTATGTTTAATTTAAATGAAATTAAAGAACATACACATGATCGTGAGGTTGAAACGAGCACAATGATGTGTGGATTGCATGATATGATTAAGTATTCATGGAGATTGGATAGAAAACGCAAATCTGAGAATCCCAGAACACGCGCGTGTTCTTCAGCTGTTCTTGGCGCCATTTTTGAATAATTTGAATATTTGAATTTTGTGATTTTGTTTAATTGATTCAAAAATTAATTTCTCTCTGAGTTTTAATGATTTTGAGTTGATTCTTTTTTCAATAATTCACAAAAATATAAAAATATTTTATTTTACCAAAAAATCCCAAAAATATTATTTATTTTATATAATTGATATTTTTGCAAAGAATTAATATTTTAATTATTTTTAACATTTGAAATATTATTTCCACAATGATTTTGCAACTTTTAATGCTTTCTATTTATTTAGTAGGTCAATACTTAATTTTTGAAGTATTAATCCAAGATCACAATTTGTTTCCCATGTGTTAAACAATTTTTGAACATTTTAATTGAATTTTTATTCAATTAAATACATTTTTGGAAATAAATTAGGGTTTTTGGATTAATTCAACCCTCATAAATCATTTTCAAAACACTTTTGGGCCTCTAATAGAGTGTAAGACCCAATCCTTTTTTGACCAAATCATTTTTGGGCCTCACTTATTGTATAAGTCCCGATACCGTCAAAAACAAACGGCGCGATCGTCGCCTTTTCAAAAATCATATGGGCCTCTATTAGAGTGTAAGACCCAACCCCCTTTTAACCAAAATCATTTTGGGCCTCACTTATTGTATAAGTCCCTCTGCGTTAAGAGAAAACCTCGGCGCGATCGCCATTTTAAACGAAAAGTCAATTGGGCCTACCCTCGTGTTATAAGCCCCACTCTTTTTCTTTAAAACTTTTTGGGCCTCTTGAGAGAGTGTAAGACCCATGCCTCTGTACAGAAAACTTTTTGGGCCACAGTCACTTGTATAAGACCCTCTGTACAAATTCAACAGTGCACTCACTGGTAAAACCCTGGGCCTCTCCTTGAGCTGTAAGCCCCAAATCTTTCTTTTTCAAAGCACTTTCTCCTTTGATTTTGAATATACTGTTGTTTTCAATTTTTATTTGTTGAACAACTAACTAAACAGCATGGAAGCTCTACAACCGAGTAAGTGGTTATCGCTTTCATTTACTGTTTTCATATATATAAACTGTATTGTGGGGCTGCTCACTGTAAGTCTCCTTTCATAAACTCATATCAACTGTGTAATAATAGTATAGATATTTTGAGTTTCCCCGGTAACTACGTCTAGAACTAGGTAAAGCCGTTCCGTTTATTCATAGAAATAGACACCTAGATCCCCAATAGGAGCACCAGATACAGTCTTCTCTTCGGCTGTCCTCCTTAGGAATTGTCAAGAAACTCTACTCCCCAAGATGAATGTATTCTCCGTGAATGGCATCTTTGAGTTTCTTCCAAATTCTCGAATGTTCCTGACTCGATCTATTCCTTGTGAATAGCTTGCCTTGAATGTCTCGGGGTTTGGGAACCCACTACGGTCATAATCTTGGACCCTAACTAAGGAACCCTCTTTAAAAGTTAAAAGTCGCTGGATAGTAAACCTCACACGTTTACCAGTGGTTTTTATCTTTAAAAGAGTCATCTCTCTGAATGGAAAGGAGATGATGGACCCACGGGCTTCTTAAAAGCATCGGCCTCCTCTTGGGCATCGTACAAGGACCCGTCAGCTTCTTAGAAGTATTGACAGCCTCCTCTTAGGCTTTGTATAATGATCTCTTCCTCCGGGAATGATAGCCTTCTCTTGGGCTTCGTACAAGGACCGATCGGCTTCCTAAAAGCTTCCAGCCTCCTCTTGGGCTTCGTACAAATTGTCCCGACGACCTCCTAGAGGTATAGGAACAGAACTTAGTAATCTTCATAGAGCAGTCCTTTCCAGAGTCTACTACTGTTTCTCAAAGCATAGTACAAAAGATAAAACTCTAGACTTGGACAGTCTATTTTCCTTGAGTCTCAAAGACATTCTCAAGTGACCCCTCCGTTAAATAGGAAGGAAACCCGCAGACTCGGACAGTCTCAATACCCTTTGGATTTCCCCTTTCCTTAAAGAACAGGGAACAACCCCGATCCTCAGATCAAACCATGAGTACAGTGTTGCTCATATAAGAACTGATTTTCTCTGTTAAAATCAGTATACTGGATCTGTCACTTAACTAAAACAGTTACCAGCAAATCGCCTCCTCTTAGGCTTCATATAATGATCCTTCTTATCCTCAGCATAAGTTAGCCTCCTCTTGGGCTTTGTACAAATGATTCTCCCCAGCGGAGCAAACCTTTTCAGCCTCCATCTCGGGCTTTATACGAGATACACAAAGGTTCTTATAGAGCCAAACAAATTTCGCCTCCATCTCGGGCTTCATACGAGATACAAAAAAAAACACTCTCTTGTTGAATATAAAAGATTCCCCTGTAGAGTCAAAACCTTTTAGCCTCTCTCTCAGGCTTTGAATGAGACACAAAAGACTCCCTCGTTGAGTCAATCATCCTTTCGCCTCCACCTCGGGCCTTGTACGAGATACAAATTCCATAAGCAAGAGTCAAACTCTTTTTCAGCCTCCATCTCGGGCTTCATACGAGCTATAAAAGATTCTCCAGCTGAGTCAACTCCCTTTTAGCCTCCTCTTGGGCTTTGTACAATGATATTCCCCACTGGGTCGAACCCTTTTAGCCTCTCTCTCGGGCTTTGTACGAGACACAAATTAGCCTCCTCTTAGGCTTTGTATAATGATTTTCCCTAGCGGAAATTAGCCTCCTCTTAGGCTTTGTATAAGAAAACTACTGGTTGATCCAATTAACCTTTTAGCATCAAACCTGTGCCACGTTCACAGTACTCAAACATCAATAACTCCTTCCCTTTCATCTAATCGCTGTAAGCGGCAAGCCTCTGGATCATCTATATCTATGCCACTGTCCTTCTTTTAGCATGAGGAATTCCTAAGGAAAGATAGCATTGCTCTATACTGAGTTAAAGTCTTCTCCTTCAGGTTAAAACCCTTTCTTCGGAAATTATGGCATTGCTAGGATCCGCGTATCCCAGTTAAAGTAATTCTCCTTCTCCCCTCTTTAGAGATGACAAATTCTCTCTAAAGTTGAGACTTTCAGCTTCACGTCTTGGGCTTTGAACAAGACACAAACAACCTTTCGCTTCATGTCTTGGGCTTTGAACAAGACACCAAACCCCATTTCCTCCCATAGAATAGGAGGAACTACGAACGCTCTGATTTCCTTGTTTCGGTAAACGGGAATACGTAGGCATAAGATCGAAAAGAAAAGATCTTAGCGAGCACACTAAACAAAAACCCAAAATCCCATACTTTCACGTATCTATCAGAAAAGCAATCAGTCCTAACATCCTAAACATCTCATTGAACAGATAACCTGAGTAAAACCCCGAATCTTTGAAGCATCTGTAACCGAACAGACCGCTGTTCAAACTCAGTATGCAAGCAAGGTTAGTTGGAGACATCTATTTCTCTTCCTTCATCAGCTTTAATAGGATAAAAAATGAATCGAGCTGTAGTAATAACACCGAAGAGTGGTTATGCCTCGCAAGCACGTCCAAAAAATTGTTCGCTACACGGAGGTGTTGGATTTTCGATCGTCATGAGCAGTTCTTATCAGACATTATCAAGCACAACTCTAGTTTATCTGGATGGTCACAATGGTGTCGTTGTTTAAGGTTTCATCAGTGGATTGATTGGAAAGATCCTGAATCAGGATTCCGGAGGATTAGGGTTTCTCACCCTTTTGTGTTTATGATCGGCAAGTGTCATTCAGTTGGATTTTCACCTGAGCCTAGCAGGTTAAAGTGTATGCGTGCAGTACTATTTCAGTTCAATTGAGATGGTCTAGTCTTAGTCAAGAAAGAGGAGATTACTTCATTCTCAGAATAGATTTGTCATGGATGAGTATTTTATGTTTAAAGATCATCAACCAAGGTTTTTGTGTCATTCAGGTTCATCTGGAGAGGCCAGGTTACATACTACTGGTTATGTGTTCAGGATTTGTGGCAGTCAAGTTTAATGGTCAAGGTTTAAGTGTGGTCCAATTACCCTTTTCTAGGCCATTTTTGTTTTTAAACCAATTACCCATTTCATTCCCCCATTATCCAATCCATTTTCCATGTCCATATCCAATAACCCATACCATTTCAAAATCCTCTTCCTTTTCATTATTATTCAATGTCCATGAGTCCATAATTCAAAAATTCATTATTTATTTGCCATTACCAAAGTCATACAATAAATGCAATATTCATCAAGCCTAATTCACTTTTTATTTTATTAAAGCCCTTTATAACAAATTGTAGCAAAGTTCATTTTTGTTTTACAATTAAAAAAAAATCACAAAATACACCATAGGCCCATGTAGCCATAATTTTCAAAAAAATGAAGGAAAGGTACGTCTTGCTACATCACGTGCATGGTCCTACAACATTTTTTTCTGCTACACTCCAAATAATAACCCTCCAATCCCTGTGCATCATGCTACCACAAAGCATTGCCAAGGCAAACCTGGACCAAACTGCTGCAAAAGCCCGTACTGCCCACGTCACTCCAAGTTCAAACCTTGACCAAGAGTACAATTTTTACAAAATGACAAAGCCAAAAAATAACTCCTCTGTCAAACCTTACACCAAGTTACAACCCTGCTACATCCTGCAAATTGTTACACAAAAAGGGTAAACACCTTGTGAACAAGTTATTTATCAAGTTACAAACTAACGGCAAAAAGAAAAGAGAGAACCAATAGACCCTGCTATTGAAGGGGATAGATCCATAAGGCCATTACAAAACCAGCGACCACGCCTTTGACCATCCAAAACCTGCCATGAGAAATTGATGACAGTATGCAACATAGCTTCAACCAACGTAAACAACATGCCCATGTCACCCTCCAAGACAAGCACATTCTGCGCCTTCAAAAACCAAGACAAAAAGCTGGTCCAAAATTGCCAAACACTGTTGCAAGGCTTCAAGACCTGCACTTATCCAAGACCTGCTGTAACAGCGACAAGGACATGGCAATGATACACAAGCTCAAGGCATTCTGCAAATTGACAAGGACATCACAACAACACAAAGTCCAAAAATTAATCAATAAGTTTGGATTGGTTTAAAGAAGAGAGGGATAGAAAAGAAGGAGGGAAGAGTCGAAAGAAAAGGAAAATTTTGAAAAATATTACCTTTTATTTTTCTGTTCCATAGATGAGGGCCTTTTGGGCATAACTCACCACCACCATAATTCCTCTGTTAAACTATCTCCCCAGCCGGACCAACAGCTTCAACAAAATCCCTCCTTTAACCTTGATTTCCATTGCCCACAACCTTGCATCACTTTCACAAACACCCTGTAACACAACCAAAACCAACTCTCTTCAAGCAACAATCCTCATCATCTTCTTCATAATCGTGTTTCATCAGTCGTTTCCTCTTATTTCTCAATTAGGTTTTTTGTGCTTCATAACCCAAATGGGTCACCATTTCAACCGATCTATTTCTCAAACCTGGGCTGTTGTGCCCCTTGTTATTGCAGAGCCCAATCTGAGGCTCTTGGTACCTTTCATGAATTAGTTAAAATTGAGATTCATTTAGGTTAATTTTTCATTTTTGAAATATGAATTTAGTTCTTTTAGAGTTTAATTAATTAATTAAATAGTTTTTTTACTAGAGTTAATTAGTTAGTTTTCTAATTTAGTTTTATAAGTTTCTAATTAGTTTTTAAGTAAAGATTAAAAATAAGTTTCTAATTAATCTTTAAATAGAAATTAGTAATTTAGTTTCTAGTTATACTTTAATTTGTTAATTAGATCTTTTTCTTTGATTCTTAAATCAACCCTTGGTTTTATTTCGGTTAGTTCTTGAGTTTCGATTTTGAATTTGATCCTCGGTACGTTCAAAATTTTGACACCAGTTTTGGATTAAGTATCAATCAGTCTTCCCCTCCTTCCAAAGGAAAGTCTTTCTATTGACCTCAAAGTCATAGAAAGCTCATTACTACCTTTGACCTCATAGTCATTGGTAACTCTTTCCCTTGACCTCATAGTCATAGGATATTCACCTTGACCTCATAGTCATAGGTAACCTTTGACCTCATAGTCAAAGCCATTTTCCTTTGACCTCATAGTCATAGGATTCCCTCTTGACCTTATAGTCATAGAGTAATACCTTTAACCTTTGGCCTCATAGTCATAGGTTAAACTTTAACCTCATAGTCATAGCCATCTTCCTTGACCTCATAGTCATTGGATTCCCTCTTGACCTCATAGTCATAGGGCCATCTTTTACCTTTGACCTCATAGTCATAGGCAAGCTTTGACCTCATAGTCATGGCCACCCTTCCTTGACCTCATAGTCATAGGATTACCTCTTGACCTCATTGTCACACCCTCATTTTCACCCTAACCCTAGCCTTTCATATCATATCATCTCTGCATCTCCATTAGGTCTTAACTCATAATCATACATTGCATGGGTCTTCTAAGACATGAGATTACAACGGCTCATTTGAATCAGGGGTTCCTATCTGCTTTGAGGTTCTTTCACTCAAGCTTGAAACAAGGTGTTGGACTTTCAATCATCATGAGTAGTTTTTATCAGAGGTTTATCAAAGCACAATGGCATGTAGATTAGGGTTTCTTGCTTTTTATGTTCGAGATGAGCATGTGTCGTTCAATTCAGGTTCGCTTGAGGCTGGCAGGTTAAGTGTGTGTGCAGTATTGTGCAGTTCATTTGGTTGTGACTTCATCTTCTTTAAGAAAGAGGAGATTATTTCATTCTCAAGGTGGATTTTGGCATGGATCTTTACTTTATGTCTGAAGATCATCAAATTAAGGTTTTTTGTGCCAATTCAAGTTCATCTGGTGGATTCAATTTGCAGAGCATCCAAGTTGGTGAATTGGAGTTCATAGTTTCAGGACATGTCCACCAAGTCTATATTCTTGTTTAAAAGGTTCAGTGCAAATGCTTTGGTTCATCAGGATTCAAGGACTTAGATGTGAAGGTTTCATGGATGTGTTGTTGAAGAATATAAGTGGATGAACATTTCATATTTCTAAACCATTTTCAATTCACATTTCTGAATCCATTAATTGTTCGTTTATCCATTATCCAACACCATTTCCATATCCCAAAAAACCCATTTCTTTTTATCCATCATTGTTCATATTATTTCCATAAATCCATAATTCAAAAAAATTCATTCAATTACCCATAATATCCATTTAAACCATTTCTTAAAACCGAATATCCATTACCATCCATTATTTTTAATCCATTTCTAAATCCAATTTTCATTGTGCATTTTCAACTAATTTCAAAGTTCATTACATTGCATAAACCCAACCATAAGGCCCATTACATTTTCTTTACACTATTACAAAAAATAAAAATAATAAAAAGAAGGTCCCCACATCCTAAGCCATAAGCCATGCGTGAAAACAACAACACACAAATAAACCTCTGCACACATTTTTGCCTAAGTTGTGCAACACAATAACCTGTGTATATGAAAGTTTTTAGCAGCAATCCAAAACTAAGAAAAACTCCAAAATCCTGCACAATAGGGACTGTGTGCTGCGCCAAGACAAATTACAAAACTTATGCACGTCAACAACAAGCCTGTTACAAGTCAATTCAGCAAACCAACCAACAAAACCTGCCATGAAAAGTGACTTATCAACATTACAAGACAAATCCATTGTACCACAAAAACTTAGTGAACAAGTTTGTGATGAGTTTTTAGAGAGGGATTTGAAAAGAAAAAAACATAACAGAAACATTCTGAAAGAAATCTTTCAAAAACAAGAAAACTCACCACTTGCTTCACACCTCTCCATTTTCTCTTCAAATAAACCTTTCATCCTATTCATCATCTTCTTGGTTCTTCATCTTCTAACAACTCTCTTCCACATCTCGTCTCCAACAAAACCAAACTCCCTCAACCGCCATCAATAACCACGACAAAGTAACACAACAACAGTTCACGAACCCGTTTCAATAACAAACACGTATCCGCCATTCGATTTGCTCTTCAAGTCCTCTTCTTCTCAGTCTCTTCGCAACCTTCAGCAAGATTTTGATAGAGTTTGGCTTCACTGTGAGGAAAATCCCCTTCGAGCGAGAGTAGTGGAGGTAGCAATCAAGAGGATATTGATAATCTATATGGTGGCAAGGCTCAAAACGGACACCACATATCATAACCCTACTCCGTAACTTCTCCATAGAGCCATACAAACTCACGACCACACTGCCATCGTCGACCACCTCATACGACCATAACCAGTGTCGCGTACAACAACAAACACCACCACTGCGTTAATACTTCATAAACCTCGATGTATCCACCTAACAACTCCTACCCACACATTACTTTCTTCAACGGCACCGTGTGAATCACTTCCATTCATCCACCAAAACAACAACACCGATCAAACACCATCACCTACCATTTTCGCCGCGTCTGAGAGAGAGGGATAAGCAGAACAAAGTGCGAGAGAAGGTCGTGAAAGGTTGAGGGCGAACGAGATAGAGCGATTGAGAGGATACAGGTTCGTTTGTTATTTTATTTTTTGCAACAGGGAGAGCTTGTTGAGGTTCTGTGTACCTTCCTTGCAGAAATCACGTTTCTGTGATGAAGAAGAGTAGAACAGCTTTTTTTGCTTCTCATTTAGGGTTTCCATATAACCCTCTTTTAGCCGGGCCGGGTTCAGGGTCCTCTGACCCGTTTTCATCATTATGAGGCGCCCCATGGGGGCTGTGAGTCTGAGATACGGGCTTCAAGCCCATTTCGTTTCTTCACCACAATTTTTTTAGGTATTTTGATATTCTAATATTTGATTTAGTTTTTTTTTTCTAAATTTTAGATTTAGTATTTAGATTTTAAGTTTAATAATTTTAATTTTAGATTTAGTATTTTAATTTTAAGTTTAGTTCTAAGATTAATATTGGGTTTAGTTTTTATTATATTTTTAGGATAAGTTTCTTTTGTTTTTTTTAATTAGGATTAAGATTTTGATTTTAACCTTTAATTCTTAATAATAATGAAAATAACCAAAAAATAATAAAAATCTAAAATACAAAAATTATTTAATTTCTCTTCTCAAACATAAAGGATATGTGAGAACCCATTGAACCTCGTGTGTGACAGTCACAAAGTGACTTCCTCTTGTATCATTATTTGAGATTTGTGACTTAGGTGTAGTTTGAATCATTATTTGAGATTTGTGATCTTAAATGGCAAAGTGGTTACCATTGCATCGCTTTTAATCCATTGAACTTGTATGGTTGATTGCTCATTGTTAGTTTAGGACACTTCGCACATACACGGCTTCCTCTTGGGCTACCTGACAATGAGACCATTTATTTCTTGCAATCCCGTGTACATTATGTGTCCTTCTCCCCCATTACAATGTAATAGTCTAGCTCTTTTGCTTTTCATGCTTATTTGCTAAGAAAGATAAAACGAACTAGGTTAGAACACCATTTTAAAATAAAGAACAAATAAGGTTTGATCCAACGTCAAGTCACTTTTTTAAAACTCATTAACTGGATTCACACCTTAGGGTTTCTCTTCTCTTCTCATTCTCATCTCTCACCTCTTCCATTACATCCATATTAGCCTTGTATGTATCTCACCCTTGTAAGTCGATTGCCTTGGGCATCGCCATCAACCTACCTTGCTTTATTCACCGTCCATTTTTTCAAAAGTTTTTCTCTCTTTCTTTTGTCTCCTCGAGTTCAAAAACATTTGTCTCGTACCAAGTGCATTTTCAAAACCTTTTCTTAATAAGCTTAGATGGTCGTGGAGTGGTTAGGCGAAGGCCTTCTCCTATCCCGAGTGTTTGACATTACCTTTAGGGTTCACTGTCGTAAAGCACTTACCGTCTAAATCAAAACACTTCCTTAAATAAGAGAATAAAGTTCTCTTTGTATTGAACTAAAAAGAAAGGATTGGGTGAAGACCTCTTCCTCTTCGAGTATTAGGATGCTCACTTTAGAGTGTGTGGTCTCGATACTCGTCTTTCAATACGAAGACGTGACTATATTCGTGTTAGAAGAGTAATAGTGTGGGTTTTTGTTATCGTATCCACAGGGATTGTTTGATATTTGATGCTTGTCGTTCAATAGTTGCGATATTCTAAGTTAACGGTTTCAAAAGTTTCAATTGTTGTTATCATTCACTTGTAGCAAAGATTAAGTTGTGACAAAGATTTCGTAAAAAGGGCTTTATAAAAGCATGTTAAGGTTAGGTTTCGCTAATCCTTTCCATGTATAAACGATTAATCAAGCATATGAACTCGGTTTCTGACCAATATAACAGCGTATCCTTCTGACTACATTTATGTCTAAAGCGAAATCGTGAGTACTGTTGTTTAGACCGTTAGATGATGTCTCACGCTAACAATCTAAGCAACGATCATTAAGATCAATACAATGCGAATAGCAAATCCCAAATCTATGTCTAGAGTTTGGTTTTTAAGAGATGAAATTGTTAGGTCAAGAGTTGTAAAGTCTATGTCTAGAGCAAAACAAATCACACATGGATCATTAAGAGAAAACAACATCATCTATATTGATCAAAGACTTTGTTCATATACAATAGATCAAAAGCAATACATAAAAACAGAATCAACTACATCTAACCTCAACATTGAGTATTTAGCTACCACTTCTCATGGTAGCTTGGATGACAAGTAAAGAGAGGAGATGAATAAACATCCACGCCGAATAATCAAGAATGGATGCAAAATCAGCTTCTCCAAGTGAAAATACAAGCTTCAATGATCAAAATACTGTAAACTCTCAATTCTAAAGGAAAATGATCAAAAGATCCATTACAAAAAGTAAAAAAATCTATTCATACACTTTACTCACAGCACCCATCGCCTAGCGAAGGGTTCATTCGCCTAGCGAATGACTAAAAACATGGCACTTTTAAGTGCCTCAGACTTAAACCGCCCCCAAGAAGTATCGCGGGTTCGCAAGGCGAACCAAAACACTCGCGAAGCGAACCTTCGCCAACCCCACTCGCCCAGCGAAGTTTGGGTGTTTTCAAAAGTGAAAGTTTCTGCCACCCTTCGCTGGCACCTTCGCCCAGCGAACACATCAGCGAGCATTCGCTGGCTTCCTCGCCCAGCGAATTTACTCAGTTTTCCTACTGTAGGTTTTTGCATACTTTCTACCACCCCCTCGCTGGCACACTCACTGACCTTCGCTAGGTGAACCTTCGCTGGAAGCTTCGCCAACACTCACCTAGCGAATGCTGTTGCACTTCAAATCTTTGGCAGCTTGCACTATTTCTTTGTGTCTTCAAACTTTGATCTTTTCATTCCTATTTCTGCACATTTAGCACACAAATTACAAGCACCACAAGTATATGTCAAATAATGCACAACAACATCATTCCACACTAAAATCAACATAATCCACATGAAAAGTCATGAAAAATGCCAAATAATTCATACACAAATATATCATGATTGACATCTAACAAACTCTCCCCAACTAACTCATTGCTTTTCCTCAAGCAAAGTATGCCTCTCACGAGGATTTGCTCGAGGATTAAATTCAACCAAGACACGAAAAACGGCTCAACTAAACAACGATCACAACAATGCAACAATTACGCAATTCAAGAACTCAAAACGTAAAAGAACTTGACTCTTAAACAATTTCAACAATGTTTCAAGAGACAACTAACTCATCATGCACAAGTTATTCTACACTCCTCTTCGAAATAGGATTGAAGGCAAACGTGCATACAAGCACAGGACAATTACACTCAAATGACAAATGATGCAATACTAAGCAATTCATACCATATCTCAATGATCATAATAGAAATCATGGAAGTAAAAGATCACTAAGGACTACAAGGATGTAGCTTGGTCGGGTGAACAAAAAAAGGGACATATCTAACGGTCTTTGAAACGAAATTACCGACGCAAAAGAACATTCACTATGTACATATTCACACAACACACTTCATTCCACCAAATTTTCATCACACCTTCACAAACTACCGTGCACACTTATTGATTCTAATTTTTTTTTTGTTCAAGCAAGCATTTTCTCTTTTGTACAACAAATTCACACTCTTCTCTTTACATGCTTGCTTGAAAAATTTTCAAATTTTGGAGTAATGCACCCATCTTCTTTTTATTCTCTCCCCAACTCATTTTCAACTCAACCTAAAGTGAATGTTCCTTGCTTTTTAAGGCAAGGAAGTCAAAGTATACAACTTTCAAAGGTTAAAGAAGAAAATGTTAGAAACTCACCAAATTCAATGATGAACCAAACTTGAAAATTATGTACATAAAACAAGTTCATCATTCAATTGAGTTCTAAACTGTTTAGGCTCAAAGGGGCTACCAAATGCTCACTACTCACAGGTGAATTAATATATGGACATAGTTGTGCTCACTATCAAAAAGTTGCCTTGATCACTTCTCCTACTTCCAAAAAATCACATGGTCACAAGATAAGGTATGAATTAAAAGTAAAGACAACATTCATCAACACTCCTTGACATATAATACAATTTTGAGGCTTCTCACTTTAATAGTTTCTGATCCTAAAATGACATATGCATTCAAAAGAAGTTGTAACATGAAACACATTTACACTCGCCCAAGACACAAAGTTCTAAAACATAAAAAATTCTCGAACAAGGTAACGATATACCTTGTCGCAACACAATGCTTACGGTACTATCATAGCCCTCACATCTTGGAGGAATTTTTCTTTAACATCAAGAGTCCAACCTACTTCCCAAAATTCCACCATCAAAGAAGGAACATCAAAATAAACACATATGCACAGTTTAAGACAAAAACTCTTAATAACAAAAACACACTTAATACTATAATTAAAAACCAACAATTTATTAGTAAAGCGAAACAAAATTTTTTACTGCAAACCATAATCATTACTAATAATAATCATAAAGTGCCTGGTGTATAAAACACCTACATAATTCAAAAAGTACCACACGGGTACGAGTACATCAATACTAGACTAGTAAAAGCTGAAAAAAAACAAAATACAAGAAACTTCACTTTGATGCTCAAAGGAAGTGTACAAGTCTAAGATCACAAAAAATCAGTCCTCATCGGACTCAGTCACGAGCACCTCAATACCCTCATCATCATCAGCATCGTCCTCACCATCATCGTCACCAACAGTCTCAACTCCAGCCTCCTCATCATCAACATCGTCCTCACCCCCTCCTAAAATTGGCCTGGCCTCAGGCCAACCAACATGCGCTAGGAACTGCTCCCTAGACATCATCATCTGCTCAAAAGAAGGGTCCCAGATCTGTAATTGAAGAACCTGCAAAGAATCATGAATATCAGTCATGGCACGCTGCTGGGCAGCCATCCAATCCCAATTATATTGGCAGATCTCCTGCTGATATGGATAAAAGGCCGACGATGCCGGTTCAGAACCTCCACCAGCACCAGTAGCGTCATCAGCAGCAACCCTAGAAGACTCACCAACACTCCCTCTAGCCTTACAGAACTTATCCACATACCGATCATCAATAGCAGATGGAATATTGACCTGCCTGCGGGCTGGAATATCCACACCAGAGTGAGCACACAAGGTCATGATCAAACATGGAAAAGCAAGCGGGGCTTTCCTGTGCGCCACAGTACCTCCCAAGCCACTTAACACAATAGCCTTGATTTCATCCGCAATGATGCGGGCCACGTCAATCTGAACATTCATTTGAATATTGTGGATAAGATGAGCCAGAGCGATAGGAACTGTACTATGATGCGACCTGGGACAAATGTTAGTGAGCACAAACAACAGAATAAGCTGAACTAAAGGTTGCATGTCCACCCGTCTGAATCTAATTGGCACCCCGGATGAATTCAGCTCAACTTCCTTACCTTCAAGAAGTAAATCTCGGGTCATCCTTTCAATGTCACGGTGGAGATGGAAATCTCGATGATATGCATCCAGCTCTGAACCAATCAACGGCAAAGGGTCTCCCAAAATAGTGTTGATCGTCCTACGATCAAATCTCACAACAGTGCCTCTAACCCAAGAGGCCCAGCTAAATCTTTCTCCATCATCCGGCAATGCATTCGCATAAAATTCCCGAACAATTTCAGCATTGTAGCCATCCAGAGGCATCATCAAACGATCCCATTTCTTCGCCACAAAAAGAGCATCAATTGTCCGGTAAGTTCCATGATTACTCAGTAGGAACCTTTTCTCTGCCAAGATGTGCTTTCTCTCAAGGGTTTCATATCTGGATGCTTGCTTAGCTCCCCTGAATCTTTCTTCATCAAAACGCACGGGCCCTTGTCTCGAGGTTGAAGCCTTTCGCTTCTTAGCCGCGTGCACTGCAGTTTTTGGTGCCATCTGCACATAACAAACAATAAAACCAAACAAAGACAAACAAACGCATTAGTGACTCAAAACTACCCAGCCAGAGACTTGCATGCATAATAAAAAAAATGAAAATTTGCTTCTGTTCGCGCCAGGTTTGCTAGGCGAAGTCTGGCGAATGCTCGCGCAGACTCGCGAAGCGAACAAACCAGCGAACCAGCGAAATTTCAGAAAAACAACATCACTACCAGTCCAACAGCCATCTCGTATTTTTCATTATCAGTCTAATCATAATGCCTATGTGGTTTTTAACATGCAATACAAAAGCAAAATGACAGAGGTTCCAAATTTTTCACAAAACTCTACTTGATCAACCAAGAACATAAACAATGCATAACGAAATAAACAGTAAAGAGTATATAAACCTGAATTTCGCACTATTAGTGGTGGATTAGGGCAAATGGAAAATGCAAAGAGATGAGTGTTGTAGCTCTAAAGAGGAAATGAGAAGAAAATTGCAAACGGTGGAAAATTGTGACCAAGGGGCTAGGGTTTTTTCCTCCTCTATTCTGATTTCAAAGTGGGTCATGGGCCCAATTGGGAGGCCCACCCACAATATTTTCACTGATGTGGTAAAAAATGGGTGTGGTTTGTCCCGCTGAGTTCGCTAAGCGAAGGCCAGCGAATCCTCGCCCCAGCTTGCTAGGCGAACGCCAGCGAACAAGACCAGAATTTTCAAAAAAAGTTCAAAAGTTACCACATCCTTTAAGGCATCAAAATGATAACTAAACACACTCAAACCAGAAATAAGCAGTAATACTTACAATGTTGGGGTGCCTCCCAACAAGCGCTTGTTTAACGTCGGCTAAGCTCGACGGTCCACCGCAATCTCACGGATCGCGGAAGGGAACAATGGCGGGATTCCGCTCGAAATCTCCTCCAAGATAAACTATCAATCTCTGCCCGTTGATAGTCCAACTTTCGTTGTTTATTAAGTCCTCAATGACAATTGCTCCATACGGCTTTATTTCTCGAATCCGAAACGGACCCGACCATTTTGACCTTAACTTTCCAGGAAACAATTTTAACCGCGAATTAAACAGTAGGACCAGCTGTCCCACCTCAAATTGCTTGGTGATTATTTTTTTTGTCATGGTAAGACTTTACACGGTCCTTATACAATTTATTGGAATCGTACGCCTGAAGGCGCAATTCATCCAACTCGTGTAATTGCACTTTTCTTTTTTCACCGCTAAGAGTTGGATCAAAGTTCAAAAATTTTAAGGCCCAAAATGCCTTGTGCTCCAACTCTACCGGTAAGTGGAAATTCTTACCATAAACCATTTTAAATGGTGTGAGACCGATCGGAGCCTTGAAAGCGGTCTGATACGCCCACAAAGCATCATCCAATTTGTTGGCCCAATCCTTTCTTGAGGCCGAAACAGTTTTCTCCAAAATACGCTTTATCTCACGATTGGATACCTCTGCTTAACCATTAGCTTGCGGATGATATGGTGTAGCAACCTTGTGCTTCACACCATACTGCTCCAAAGCTTTGTCAAGCTGAGTGTTACAGAAGTGAGAACCTCCATCACTTATTAACACTCTAGGAGTACCAAAACGCGCAAAAATGTTCTTTTTCAAAAATTTGACAACAGTTTTTCCGTCGGCTTTAGCACAAGCTATCGCCTCCACCCACTTAGACACATAATCAACGACGACCAAAATATATTCATTGGAAAAGGAAGATGGGAATGGACCGACAAAGTCGATCCCCCAACAGTCAAAAACTTTGATTTCCAACATATTCTGTAAAGGCATCTCGTGCCGCCGTGAAATTCCGCCGCTTCTCTGGCACTTGTCACAACTAAGGGCATGCGCATGCGCATCTTTGAATAAGGACGGCCAATAAAAGCCCGATTGCAGGACTTTAGTGGCCGTTCTCAACCCATTAAAGTAACCTCCGTAAGGAGAGTTATGACAATGCCACTGAATATTCGTGGCTTCCTCCATTGACACACACCTTCTGAGGAGGTTGTCGACACCAAGTTTAAATAAATGGGGTTCATCCCATACAAATGACTTGGCATCAGACAAAAATTTCCGTTTTTGGTGGTGAGTTAGACCGTCCGGTATCAATCCGGTGGCTTTGTGGTTAGCCATGTCGGCGAACCACGGTCTAACCTGCACTTTAAATAATTTCTCATCTGGAAATTCCTCTTTTACCTCAAATTCATTCTTGGTCACATCAACGTTGACCAGGCGGGATAAGTGATCCGCCACCAAATTTTCGGAACCCCTTTTGTCACGAATCTCAAGATCAAATTCCTGTAACAAAATGATCCACCGAATCAGCCTCTGTTTTGAATCAGGCTTGGTGAGCAAATACCTTATAGCCGAATGGTCCGTATAAACGATGACACGTAAACCAATCAAATAGGCACGAAATTTCTCCAACGCATACACTATGGCAAGCAACTCTTTTTCAGTTGTTGCATAGTTAATTTGAGCCTCGTTTAAAACCTTGCTCGCATAATGTATAGCGTGGAAAACGTTTGACCCAAAACAGCCCCAACCGCATAATCGCTCGCATCGCACATTAATTCAAAATCCAATTTCCAGTTTGGTGCAACGATTATCGGTGAGGTAGTTAAACTTTTTTTCAAACAATTAAAAGCAAAAAGACAAGACTCGTCAAAGTCAAAAATCTTACCTTGGACAAGCAAGTTGCTCAACGGCTTTGCGACCTTGGCGAAGTCCTTAATGAATCTACTGTAGAACCCGGCGTGTCCAAGAAAACTCCTTATGCCTTTGACATTCATTGGCGGTGGCAACTTCTCAATAACATCCACTTTGGCTTTATCAACTTCAAGTCCCTTTGATGAAACTTTGTGACCGAGAACAATTCCCCTGTTCACCATAAAGTTGCATTTTTCCCAATTAAGCACCAAATTAGTTTCCACGCACCGTTCTAACACCGTATCCAAATTTTTCAAGCACAAATCAAACGATTGCCCAAAAACGGAGAAATCATCCATAAAGACCTCAATTGTCTTTTCGATCAAATCTGAGAAGATAGCTTGCATACACCGCTGAAAAATTGCAGGTGCATTACATAATCCAAACGGCATCCTCCTATAAGCGAAGATTCCAAACGGACATGTAAAAGCTGTTTTTTCATGATCATCCGAGTTCACAATAATTTGGTTGTAACCCGAATATCCATCCAAAAAACAGTAAAATTGTTGACCGGAAAGCCTCTCGAGCATTTGATCCATAAAAGGTAGAGGAAAATGATCTTTTCTCGTAGCTTTGTTCAACCTACGGTAGTCGATACACATTCTCCACCCGGTTACGGTCTTTGATGGAATGAGCTCATTTTTCTCATTTCGGAACACCGTTAATCCTCCTTTCTTCGGTACCACATGCACCGGACTAACCCACGGGCTGTCAGAAATAGGATAAATCATCCCGGCATCTAACATCTTCACTACTTCTTTTCTAACCACTTCTTTCATGACAGGATTTAAGAGGCGTTGAGGTTGAGCAACCGGTTTAAAGTCCTCCTCCATGAATATCCTATGCATGCAATACGAAGGGCTTATGCCTTTGAGATCGGACAACGTCCATCCCATTGCATCCTGATTTTTCCTCAACACTTGAATTAAGCAGCTCTCCTCCTCTTCAGATAAAATATTGCTTATGATAACCGGTTTATTACCACCGTCATCGAGAAAAGCATACTTCAAGGTTGATGGTAACACTTTCAGCTCAAGTTGGGATTTTTCCTCATTCACCTCTTTTTTTAGAATTTCCTCTTCATACTCCCAAAGTTGCAATTCTTCTAAAGCTTCAAGCTCTAACAAACACTCTTCAAGAGCTTGCTCTTCTTCAACCGAGAATATTTCCAAGGAATCATCTAAAGCTCTTTGTAAAGGATCAATGACGTGAATTTGCTTTGTAACTTCAAAACTCGCTTCCTCCGTTACATCAATTCGGAAACAATCACCTTTATCTTTCTTGTGCTTCATGGCATCATAAAGATTGAAACACACCTCTTCATCTTGGACTCTCACTTTCATGAGACTATCGTCCATGTCAATTGCCATTTGGGCAGTTTTCATGAAAGGCCTTCTAAGAATCAAAGGTGCATCTTCGTCCTCCTCCATTTCAATGACAACAAAATCAATAGGAAACAAAAATTTGTCCACTTTGACCAACACATCTTCCGCTACACCGTGAGGACGGGTAGTGGATTTATCTGCGAGTTGCAACGTCATTTGAGTGGACCTTAATTCCATGTGTCCTAACTGTTTCACAATCGACAATGGTATCAAGTTAATGCTAGAACCCAAATCAATCAATTCGTTGCCAACATACATGTTTCCTATCGTAACCGGCAATGTAACTCATCCCGGATCACATTCTTTCCTCGGGAGAGTACGTTGAATGATGGCGCTACAACTAGCATCTACCATAATCGTTTCTTGATCCGTATACCTCTTCTTTTTTGTGAGTATATCCTTCATGAATTTCGCATATTTAGGCATTTGCTCCAAAGCCTCGGAAAATGGAATATTTATTTGTAATTGCTTGAAGATATCCATAAACCGAGAATAGTGACGCGCACTATCTTTCTTTGTAGGAGCATGCGGATATGGTAGATGTTGAATCGGAATATTGTTTACCGGCTCTTTTCCCTTCTTAGTTCTCTTTACTCTTTCTTCACTCTCTATTTTTTTTTATTCTCACTTTTTTTCTTCTCATTTTTTTCTATATCATTTTCAACTAAAACACCCTCAACATTTTTTTCTACTTCAATCTCTTCCCTATCTTTTTCTTTTTCAACTACAACCTCCTCCTCCACTCTCTTTTTACCTACACCCATGTCAATCTCTCTTCCACTTCTTGTGAGAATTGCTTTACAATCCTTAGGATTCGGAAGTGTATTTCCCCGGCAACGGCGCCATTTTGTTAGAAGAGTAATAGTGTGGGTTTTTGTTATCGTATCCACAGGGATTGTTTGATATTTGATGCTTACCGTTCAATAGTTGCGATTTTCTAAGTTAACGGTTTCAAAAGTTTCAATTGTTGTTATCATTCACTTGTAGCAAAGATTAAGTTGTGACAAAGATTTTGTAAAAAAGGGTTTTATAAAAGCATGTTAAGGTTAGGTTTCGCTAATCCTTTCCATGTATAAACGATTAATCAAGCATATGAACTCGGTTTCCGACCAATATAACCGCGTATCCTCCCGACTACGTTTATGTCTAAAGCGAAATCGTGAGTACCGTTGTTTAGACCGTTAGATGATGTCTCACGCTAACAATCTAAGCAACGATCATTAAGATCAATAAAATGCGAATAGCAAATCCCAAATCTATGTCTAGAGTTTGGTTTTTAAGAGATGAAATTGTTAGGTCAAGAGTTGTAAAGTCTATGTCTAGAGCAAAACAAATCACACATGGATCATTAAGAGAAAACAACATCATCTATATTGATCAAAGACTTTGTTCATATACAATAGATCAAAAGCAATACATAAAAACAGAATCAACTACATCTAACCTCAACATTGAGTATTTAGCTACCACTTCTCATGGTAGCTTGGATGACAAGTAAAGAGAGGAGATGAATAAACATCCACGCCGAATAATCGAGAATGGATGCAAAATCAGCTTCTCCAAGTGAAAATACAAGCTTCAATGATCAAAATACTGTAAACTCTCAATTCTAATGGAAAATGAGCAAAAGATCCATTACAAAAAGTAAAAAAAACTATTTATACACTTTACTCACAGCACCCTTCGCCTAGCGAAGGGTTCATTCGCCTAGCGAATGACTAAAAACATGGCACTTTTAAGTGCCTCAGACTTAAACCGCCCCCAAGAAGTATCGCGGGTTCGCTAGGCGAACCAAAACACTCGCGAAGCGAACCTTCGCCAACCCCACTCGCCCAGCGAAGTTTGGGTGTTTTCAAAAGTGAAAGTTTCTGCCACCCTTCGCTGTCACCTTCGCCCAGCGAACACATCAGCGAGCATTCGCTGGCTTCCTCGCCCAGCGAATTTTCTCAGTTTTCCTACTGTAGGTTTTTGCATACTTTCTGCCACCCCTCGCTGGCACACTCGCTGACCTTCGCTAGGCGAACCTTCGCTGGAAGCTTCGCCAACACTCGCCTAGCGAATGCTGTTGCACTTCAAATCTTTGGCAGCTTGCACTATTTCTTTGTGTCTTCAAACTTTGATCTTTTCATTCCTATTTCTGTACATTTAGCACACAAATTACAAGCACCACAAGTATATGTCAAATAATGCACAACAACATCATTCCACACTAAAATCAACATAATCCACATGAAAAGTCATGAAAAAGGCCAAATAATTCATACACAAATATATCATGATTGACATCTAACAATTCGCCACACCACTTTCACAATAAATTTTTTGAGATAAAGAATTGGGTACTACCCGAAGGGGTTCCTATCCGAGGACTTATTTCACCCTTAAAACCAACCTTCACAAATCCAAAGAGACATCTTGCCTTGATGGCGAAAATCAACCTTTTCCAAAAGGACATGTTACGTCCGTTCTACCGCAAACTGGTAACGCATAAGACTCCAAGAGTGAGCTGCAATACACCTAACTGCTAGAACCCGTATGTTAACATCGTCCATAAAAAACACCAACAAACAGTAGTCGGTCAAACTACGTTAGCTCTGATTCTTCATTCTCGTCCGAATGTAAGATACGTAGGCACAAGACCAGGATGATCTTGGCGAACCCCCCTTCCATTTTCTTCACCCGTAGTCTGCCGAACTACGTGGACTCTGACTTTCCCATTAGGGAATACGTAGGCATAGGACCGCGAAGTCCTATCGAGTCTCCTCTCCTTTTCTTTTCCCCACCTTTTCTTTTATCTTATTTTCTTTCACATTCTTGGTTTCTTACCATTCTCTCTCCCTTCTTAGAACACTCTTAGAAAGCAATATTCTTAGCAAACATCCTTACACATGAGACAAGCAAATGGTTCCCATCGAGTACGATGGATGTGGAAGGTGTTAATACCTTCCCTCCGCATAACCGGCTTCCGAACCCATAATTTGGTTGCGAGACCATCTTATCCTTTCCTTCTTTGGGTTTTCTCGATGTTTTCCCTTCCCCTCATGGGATAAATAAAGTTCGATGGCGACTCTTCTGTTTCTTCCTCTTTTCGCCTGCGGTCGACTATTTTTCGAGTAGCGCCACTCATAGTCATAGAGACACCTCTTTCCCTTGACCTCATAGTCATAGGATATCAGCTTTGACCTCATAGTCATAGCCATTTCCATCTTGGCCTCATAGTCATCTTCTTTCTTGACCTCATAGTCATAGGATTTCATCTTGGCCTCATAGCCATCTTCTTCCTTGACCTCATAGTCATAGGATTCCAGCTTTGACCTCATAGTCATAGCCACTTCTCTCCTTGACCTCATAGTCATAGGGCTATCTTTAACCTTTGACCTCATAGTCATAGCCTTTCTTCCTTTGACCTCATAGTCATAGGATCTCATCTTGGCCTCATTGCCATCTTACCTTGGCCTCATAGCCATCTTACCTTTGACCTCATAGTCATAGGATACCATCTTGGCGCAAGCCATCTTACCTTTAACCTCATAGTCATAGGATCTCATCTTGGCCTCATAGCCATCTTACCTTGGCCTCATAGCCATCTTACCTTTGACCTCATAGTCATATGATACCATCTTGGCCTCATAGCCATCTTACCTTTGACATCATAGTCATAGGATCTCATCTTGGCCTCATAGCCATCTTACCTTGGCCTCATAGCCATTCTCCTTTGACCTCATAGTCATAGTTTACAATCTTGGCCTCATAGCCATCTTACCTTGGCCTCATAGCCATTCTCCTTTGACCTCATAGCCATTCTCCTTTGACCTCATAGTCATAGTTTACCATCTTGGCCTCATGGCCATCTTACCTTGGCCTCATAGCCATTCTCCTTTGACCTCATAGTCATAGTTTACCATCTTGGCCTCATAGTCAACTTACCTTTGACCTCATAGTCATAGGATATCACCTTGGCCTCATAGCCATATTCCAACCTTGACCTCATAGTCATAAAAAGTCTCTCTATTGACCTCATAGTCATAGACAACTCATTCTCATCTTGGCCTCATAACCATTTCATCTTGGCCTCATAGCCATTTCATCTTGGCCTCATAGCCATCTTCCCCCCTTTGACCTCATAGTCAAAGTTTCTCTATTGACCTCATAGTCATAGATAGCTCATTACCGTCTTGACCTCATAGTCATAGATAGCATCTTCTCTAGACCTCATAGCCATTCACCTACAACTTAGACTTAGAGAGTTTCTTTAACTCTATATGAGCTCATACTCATTCCCCCTTGGAACTTTGGCCATAGTTAATGGTTCCTCTCTCACCCTTAGTTAGGTGAATTACGGTTGCTCTGATTCTTTAGTCAGATACGTAGGCACAAGATGCGACGTTTTTACGAGCAAACTTAGTGTACATACCCCTAGGTCTTTACCTTAGCATAGATATCTTAGCAAGCAAACATAACATAACACAAATACAAACAAGAGGTTCCTGTAGAATACTACAGATAATTATTAGCTTGTTATCCGATTCTCACCGCAACACATACTAATACCGTGCGAACGCACGAGTATCCCTCTAGTTTTTTATAAAAGAGAATGGAGGGAATAGTATATAATAACTTTATTTATTAAAGTGTTAAATATGTTTGTAGTCCTCTTAAATATTTCATATTTTAATTTTAGTCTTTCAAATTTTTCTTCAAAGAATGGTTTTTCTAAAAAATTTCATCCACAATTTGGATCCCTCATGTTAAGATTGTTGCTAAAACCGCCGCTAATTCAGTTGTTAAGTAATAAACTGTCGCTAAAATCGTCGCTAAGTTGTAGGAGAACCCAAAAATATGGATGAAAATTTTTAGAAAGATCATTCTTTAAAGAAAATTTTTTAAAATACTAAAAATATGGATTGAAATCCACTTTAAAATTCTCAATGTTTCTTCTTTAAATAACTCTCTCTCATGTAATCAATCATCTTGTATTTATTATAGTTTCAGTTATTTCAAGAGGTTTGTAACCCTGTAATCTAATGATTTTTTTGAAGAATGATGTTGATCTTAAGTGACGTGACATGCTACATCAACATCTTTGTCATTCTGTCACTGCTACGTATACGTCTAATTATCAAAAATCTTCCACGTGACGTGTCACGTCAGCTTCCGTTAAAGGAGGTTGGCGGTAGAGACTAAAATCATGGACAAAAAACTTTAAGAAAAGCATTATTCAAAATAATTTTTTTATAAAAATAAATTTAAATTATGAGTTTTTTATAGGGACGAAAAATATATTTAAACAAATTTTTTATTTAAAAACTATATAAGACTACATATAGGATATAAAAAATATTGTTTTGGAAAGCGCGTTGGATCAGAAACTCGACTCTGAAGGTACAGTTCCCGAGTCTGTACGCTGCAACTGAAGAAAAAAAACTCCATTATGGCCGATCTGGGGGTGTGGGAGGACAATTACTGGCATTGGAAACTTGTGTTTTTTTATTTGTCCCCAAGAGCTGCTGCTGAATTTGAAGATCTCTCTCTACTGTTGCGGGAAATTTCACCTATCAAGGATAGCCAAACTACGATATTGTGGCCTACGGAGTATTTTAACAAGTTTTCCGTAAAATCTTTCTATGCTGAATTAATTAAGGGGGTGGGTAGGAGACTGCAAGATAAATCCATGATGGTTTCTCTGAATTGTTTGTGGGTTTCTCTTATTCCTTTCAAGACAAAAATGTTCGGTTGGCGTCTATTGTTGGATAGATTACCTATAGAATCACCATGATTTGTGGATCGATCAACTACTCATAATTGTGTAGATATAGCTCTTAATTATAGATGTACAAATGTTAGGTGATATGTTTTTGTTGGAAGCAGAATAGCGACAAGCAACAAAAGTTTTTGGAAGTATTTTTCCGGGAATTTATCGTGTCCACAGAGATCGGTGCTACTGAACTGCCGTTCGACAATTTAAATGTTAATGAGTTTGGGTTTAGAATTGGTTGAAACATAAAAACAGAAAAGTAAATATTAACACAATAAAATTCATTCGTCAAAGAGAAAAGACTTATCAAGCATGTATATATTCCACTCGTCATAAACTTAAACTTACCGACCAGTTATACTCAACCTACAATACTCCTCAATATCATCCAGCATCGCTCTCAATAGTGTTTATCTCTGACACACCGAGCTGAGAGAAAAACTGTATTACTCTCGTCGACACTCTTGCACTCGACTCAAATAACACGGAGGCATTAAGCTTCGATACCCAAATAGATTGTTAGCTCTAAATCTATCTCTAGCATCCAGAACTAACAGATAATCATCCCTAATGAAGGTTTGCGATGTTTATCTCTAACACAACCCAAACCCCGCGCATAAAACAAAAATCAGAGACAATCATCGATAAAGATTTGTAAAACAAATTAAATATAACGCCATAAGCGATAAGTATACATAAGATCAAAGTAAAAACATATACAAACCCAACAAAGAAGAAAGACATGAAGAAAATCAGAAATGAACCAAACACTTCGCGGGTTGTCAGAGCCGATCGATGAGAAATCCACCCTGGATCATCCAAATGCAAGCTTCCATGATGTTTTCTAAGCTAATCTACTAAAGAAATGAAGTTTGATGGAGTTAGGAGCAAAACCCCCAAAACCATAACCTAAAAAATGTGTTTTTACCCCTATTTATTGTTGTCATCATCGCAGACCCCGCTTAGCCCGGTTTTGGGCGCTAAGCGCGCCCTTATTAATGTTAAACCGCCTTAAAAGCTCGCTAAGCACAGTTGGGCGCGCTTAGCCCGGTCTACTCAGGAATGAAAAATTTATGCACTTGTTTTCTTCATAACTTTTGAACCGTAACTTCGTTTTTCACCCGGTTCGAAGCATTGGAAAGCTTATTCAATGCTCTATCTAACAATGCTCCAATATCAATGCTTTAATACCTATAAAAATAAATGGACAATAATTAAACTCAATGATATTTACACGATAACGCAATACATACACTATAAAGTAAAGTAAACGTATTTACAAATAAAGCGGAGTTTATTCAAACGATTTTAACAAAAAGTATCGATAAGTGCAACAAAACTTATATACAAAAATAGCTACAATTTGCACTTATCAACTCTCTCCAACTTACATAATTGTTTGTCCTCAAACAAAGCCAACATCTAAAGGAACAAAAGCGAAATCCAAGAAATCACGCAACAACAAGTTTTTACAAACAAAAACAAATGCAATGGTTCAATCGAAAATGGCACACACAAAGTAAATACTTACCACTAAACTTCAACGATAATATAATCACGAAACAAATGCTAAATACAAAAGTCAAGCCAAACATTCTAAAACAACACAAGTTCAAATGTGAATCACACCTAGCAAAAATAATCATCGGTAGATGAAAAACATAAAATGAGGGATTTTTCACTCACACAACAATCTTGCAAACAAAAGACTAAATTATGCAATCACCCAAAAATCATGCTGAAAACACAAAAGCAAGAATCAAAAGGACTTTCAGGGCTGTAATGTGGTCGGGTGAACAAACAAGAAATAATTCCTAAAGCTATTCGAAACAAAAACTTGCCTAAACCTAAGGGAGTGATCAACTCACAAAAGTTCAAACACAAAATTTCAATCAAACTTCTTCCAAAATCTCAAGTGTTACACCAAACACATAGAACTTATTAGCACAACATTATTCTACTCTTTTTGTTTTTCTTTTTCAAAGCTTTTTCAATTTTTTTTCTTTCTTTTTCTTTTCTTTTCTTTTTCATATTTTTCTCTTTTTTCTTTTCTTTTTCAACCTCATAGCAACCAATAACATAAGTGAGAAAACATTTCTCTCCCCAACTTGAATTCAACCACATCATCATGTGAATACTCCCTACTTTCTAAGGCAAGGTAAAAATTCATACAACAACACAAAGTTGAGGGTTCAAGAAAAAAACAACAATCAAGATCCACACAAAAAATGAATTTGACACTCATAGACAAGAATCAAACTCAAACAACATGGATAATGACCAAAGGCTCAAAGGGTTTACAAACGATCACACACTCACAAGGTGAATTGACTATTTGGCTAAGGTAGTTGTGCTCAAAATGAAACAAGTGCCTTAATCCTTTTCATGCTTTCAAATAATCAACATAAACAAAAGATTAAGCATAATAAAATCCAGTTAAAACAAGAATATTGGTACTCCGAGCATATATGAACAATGGAAGGCTTCCTCACAAGAAGGGTGGGAACTAAAGTGATTCACATACGAACAAGTATATAAAAGAATGAATGGCATAGAAGTTGTAAAAAGCCTAAGTATCATGAATATGATAAAGTCTAGAAAGCGATAAACGCATACCTTGAACGTGTACAAAAATTTAAACACTATCATTACCATACATTCGCAAGTTGAAACACTCAAAATCGGAAAATCACCGAATGCGGCTTCAAGCAATCGAACCAAAATTTGAGTCCAAACAACAATAAAAGAATTAGTTATACTACGGTTATGTACTATCAAAAGCCTAGGAGAAAGTGGGAAAAAGGAAGGCATATGAAACAAAAAGAATTCACTGGCTCATCTCAGCAGAGCGCGCTAAGCTAGCACACCCGCGCTAAGCGCGCTACACCAAAAGCAGAAAAACAGGACAGCTAAAATGCATTTCATGCTACCTCCACTATCACCTACACAACTCAATTACAAAACGTACAATATTTACACATACAAACTTCCTCAAGTTAAACACGACAAGCTTGAGGAAAACAAAACTTAACACCTTAACACGAACTACCATAAACATAATAAAAGAATGGGAGAAAAAACATTAGAAACTAACAACGATAAAACATGCTTGTTTTACGTCATAAGTTTGACGCCTATTATTTACAAACCAACACGTTGCTTCGGAAGAGCCAAATGCTTTCACTCCCGCCTTTGCTCTCATCTCTTCGAGCTCTAACCGGAACTACACATCTAACCACACTTTTGGCAAACGTGAAGAGAAAAAAATATATACACTATATTCACAATTATGCAAAACATGTAAAATTCACAAATATGGTAAAAATATACAAGTATCAATATAAACAAGTGAAAATAGACAATATATATGATATCTACAAAACTCAAAAACAAAGAAACTATCGCAATGCGATCCAATAAAAACACCAATCCCCGACAACGACGTCATTTTGTTGGAAGCAGAATAGCGGCAAGCAACAAAAGTTTTTGGAAGTATTTTTTCGGGAATTTATCGTGTCCACAGAGATCGGTGCTATTGAACTGCCGTTCGACAATTTAAATTTTAATGAGTTTGGGTTTAGAATTGGTTGAAACATAAAAACAGAAAAGTAAATATTAACACAACAAAATTCATTCGTCAGAGAGAAAAGACTTATCAAGCATGTATATATTCCCCTCGTCACAAACTTAAACTTACCGACCAGCTATACTCAACCTACAATACTCCTCAATATCATCCAACATCGCTCTCAATAGTGTTCATCTCTAACACACCGAGCTGAGAGAAAAACCGTATTACTCTCGTCGACACTCTCGCACTCGACTCAAATAACACGGAGGCATTAAGCTTCGACACCCAAATAGATTGTTAGCTCTAAATCTATCTCTAGCATCCAGAAGTAACAGATAATCATCCCTAATGAAGGTTTGCAATGTTTATCTCTAACACAACCCAAATCCTGCGCATAAAGCAAAAATCAGAGACAATCATCGATAAAGATTTGTAAAGCAAATTAAATATAACGCCATGCGCGATAAATATACATAAGATCAAAGTAAAAACATATACAAACCCAACAAAGAAGAAAGACATGAAGAAAATCAGAAATGAACCAAACACGTCGCGGGTTGTCAGAGCCGATCGATGAGAAATCCACCCCGGATCATCCAAATGCAAGCTTCCATGATGTTTTCTAATCTAATCTACTAAAGAAATGAAGTTTGATGGAGTTGGGAGCAAAAACCCCAAAACCATAACCTAAAAAATGTGTTTTTACCCCTATTTATTGATGTCATCATCATCGCAGACCCCGCTTAGCCCGGTTTTGGGCGCTATGCGCGCCCTTATTAATGTTAAACCACCTTAAAAGCCCGCTAAGCGCGGTCGGGCGCGCTTAGCCCGGTCTGCTCGGGAATGAAAAATTTATGCACTTGTTTTCTTCATAACTTTTGAACCGTAACTCCGTTTTTCGCCCGGTTCTAAGCGTTGGAAAGCTTATTCAATGCTCTATCTAAAAATGCTCCAATATCAATGCTTTAATACCTACAAAAATAAATGGAAAACAATTAAAATCAATGATATTTACACGATAACGCAATACATACACTATAAAGTAAAGTAAACATATTTACAAACAAAGCAGGGTTTATTCGAACGATTTTAACAAAAAGTATCGATAAGTGCAACAAAACTTATATACAAAAATAGCTACAATTTGCACTTATCAGTTTTCTATCGTTGAAGATTTGTATTAAAAGCATAAATAATTCTGCATGATTTTAGGATCGGTTAGCCCATGATATTAGCAACTCACATATGTATATAATTGTAACCTATTCACTCATGAAATAAGACCAAGAATTATCATTCCTTCTTGCTATTATATGGTATCAGTTGCTTTAGCTTAAAAGCATCGATCTTGCTACATCATCATGCCTTCATCTGCTCATACCATTCAACTCAATGAGACTACATCTGTTGTAGTCCTCAATAGCCAATCTGCAATCAAACTCAATGGATCTAATTTTCCAGCTTGGAAAGTGCAATTCAATGCCCTCCTTGTTGGTTATGACCTTCTTGAATTTATTGATGGTACCAAAACCTGCCCAGCCACAAACCATGCAGATTATGCATATTGGACGCGACAGGATCAACTTCTCTAGCATGTTATCATCTCGTTGGTAGATCAAAGTGTCATCACCATGCTTGGAAATGTTAAGAATTCCAAACAAGCTTTGGACATTCTCAACAACATGTTTGCAAGCAAAACACGTGCCCGCATCATGCAGCTCAAGAAACGACTATCTCGTTTCACCAAAGGATCTAGACCGGTCTCTGAGTACCTTCAAGGTATCAAATCTCTCTCTGATGAATTGGCTGTCATCAAATCCCCACTAGATGATGTTGATCTAGTGATACATACTCTCAACACCCTCGTACCCGAGTACAAAGAAGTCTCAGCTGCGATACGCACTCGTGAGAATCCAATTGGATTTGACGCACTTCATGATCTTCTAATGGATCATGAGGGATTCCTAAAAAGGGACGACGACATTCCACCGATTGCTACGACAAATGCTGCTTATAGAGGCAGGTCGCATTTCGGCAAACGTGGTCATCCATCCAGTCATGCTCCTTCTTATCACAATGTCAGGTCTACCTCTCCTAGGTCCTCAAAACGTGTTACTTGTCAATATTGTGATAAGATCGGACACACGGCTAAGGTGTGCTACAGGTTACATGGCTACCCCCCAAGATCGGACCATCAGCTCATTCTGCACGGAAAACCTCTCATAGAGCAACAACGGACTGGATTTTAGACTCCAGAGCTACCCATCACATCACCCATGACCTTGAACAGCTTCACCTCACTGCCCCTTACAATGGTACAAACAAGATTACAATTGGTGATGGATCTTCTTTGCCAATTACACACACCGGTAAGCTCGCTCTACCCACTAATAAACACTCTCTATACCTTCCCAAAGTTCTTCATGTTCCCACTATCTCACAAAATCTATTATCGGTCTCATCTTTATGTCGCACTAATCCCATTTCTATTGAATTTTTCTATAACCATTTTTTGATGAAGGATCTGAAGACAAGGGAGCCTCTACTCAAAGGGGTCTATAAGAATGGTCTATATCACATGCCACCCATTATCACTACACCCACTACCTTCAACGCTACCTCTTCTGCACATCCACTTTGGCATCACATTCTTGGTCATCCATGTGAAAGAATTCTGAGACATCTAGCATCTAATCACAAAATAAGGATCAACAAAAACCAACCATGCATATCATGTGGTACTTCCAAAAGTCATAAGCTATCATTCACCTCTCCAAGTATCACTAGCAAAATGCCTCTTGAAATAATTTACACTGAAGTATGAGGTCCAGCCCCTATTAGGTCTCTAGATGGCTACTTATATTATCTCATTTTTGTTGATCATTTTTCAAAATACATTTGGCTATATCCATTGAAAAATAAATCTGATGTCTTAGTGATTTTTCCTAAATTTAAGGCTATTGTTGAAAAATATTTTAATTTTCCAATTGTTGCATTATATTCAGACAATGGGGGTGAGTTTGTTAAACTTAAACCTTTTTTTATCAATTAATGGGATATCACACTACACCACTCCACCACATACACCTGAACTTAATGCCACAGATGAAAGAAGGCACCGACACATTGTGGAAACTGCAAGAGCTTTAATACCTCATGCAAATCTCTCATCCACATTCTGGTCTTTTGCTTTTCGCGTTGCTGTGTATCTCATCAATAGATTACCTACTCCAAACCTTCACATAGACACACCATACAATATTTTACATCACAAAGACCACAACCTGTTATATCTACATTCTTTTGGGTGCCTCTGCTTTCCTTGGTTGCGACCTTACACTAGTAATAAGCTTCAACCAAGGTCAGCCCCTTGCATCTTTGTTAGCTACTCACCCTCTCAATATGCCTATCAATGTTTGGACCCTACCACAAATAAAATTTATACATCCAGACATGTTACCTTCTACAAAAATCACTTCCCATACACCACCCTAACCAAACCACCCAATCCAACTATCACTCAAGAACCTACTGTACAACAACCACCACATCGCCTTTTACCCATTCAAAAGCCAATTGTGGATGAACCATACATTGACCCACCTATCACACCACAAATAGAGATCATTCAAGAGGCTCTCATGCACTCAGAGTCTTCATCAGGTAATGGTCATTCTACCCCACCTTCTTTACTTGACAATAATTATGCTCCTAATTAAGTTCCAGCAAACAACAGTACCCACCCCATGATTACTAGGTCCAAAAGAAACATCTTCAAGCCAAAACATGTTTTCAATGTGTCCAACCATCCATTACTACAAAATCTTGAACCATCCAATGTCAGGCAAGCCATGAAACATGCACATTGGAGACAAGCCATATCTAAAGAGTTTGATGCCTTGATTAGAAATGGTACATGGTCACTAGTTCCTCCCCCACGAGACACCAACATAGTTGATTGCAAATGGTTGTTTCATATAAAAAGAAATCCTTATGGCTCTATCTCTCGATACAAAGCCAGACTTGTTGCCAATGGTTTCACACAATTCCCCAGAGTTGATTTCAAAGAAACCTTTGCACCGGTGGTGCAACCACAAACAATAAAAATCATCCTTACTATTGCATTAGGGAATAGGTTGCCCATGCATCAACTTGATGTAAACAATGCATTCCTTC
The DNA here is from genome assembly GCA_022829125.1 of Lathyrus tuberosus. Lineage (NCBI taxonomy): Eukaryota > Viridiplantae > Streptophyta > Magnoliopsida > Fabales > Fabaceae > Lathyrus > Lathyrus tuberosus. The sequence continues at coordinate 9,762,239 of JALAZF010000161.1, read as the reverse complement.
AAGGATCATTACAAAAACAAGTATTCATGGAACAACCACCGGGCATGAAAGATCCACAACATCCCAACTGTGTTTGCAAACTCCACAAAGCAATTTATGGTCTACGTCAGGCACCAAGAGCATGGCATGTTGCCCTTAAGTCTTTTATTACATCTTGCGGCTTCACTACAAGCAAGAATGATCCATATCTTTTTATATATCGATCGGGAAAAACAATTGCTTACTTTCTAGTGTATGTTGATGATCTATTACTAACCGGCAATGATCCTCAGTTCTTGTGCATATTCATAGATTCTATGTCCAATCGATTTTCCCTCAAGAATATGGGTTCACCTCACTATTTTTTGGGAATTGAATTAATTCCCACACCAACAGGCATTCTCTTGTCTCAACACAAGTTCATCAGGGATATCCTTGAGAAATTTGAGATGGAGGGGGCGAAACCATCACCCACACCACTCTCTCAAACTACTACTTTAAGCCGGTATGATGGCACTTCAGCTACATATTCCACACAGTACAGGAGCATAATTGGTGCATTGCAATATCTCAACCTAACGAGACCGGATTTGTCATTTGCTATTAACAAGCTTTCATAGTTTATGCATAAGCCAACTACTCTACATCTACAACATCTGAAGCGGTTACTTCGCTATCTAAAGTCTACAATAAATTATGGCAACATGTTAAGAAAATCGGCTTCCTTCCATCTAGTTGCCTACACCGATGTTGACTGGGGTGGCCATGTAGATGATCGAACATCAACTTCAGCCTACTTAATCTTCTTTGGTGACAATCCTATCTCATGGCTCTCCAAGAAATAACGTATGGTTGCTCGCTCATCCACAGAGACAGAATATAGAGTTGTTGCAACTGCAACACAAGAACTTATGTGGCTCACAAATCTACTCAAAGAATTACATATTCCAATTCAACATCCTCCCAGAATTCTGTGTGACATTGTAGGTGCAACTTATCTTTGCTCAAACCTCATCCTTCACTCAAGAATGAAACATATTTCTATGGACTATCATTTTGTTAGGGAGCAAGTTCAAGCTGGTAACCTACATGTGACTCATGTCTCATCCAAGGATCAATTAGCGGATATACTAACAAAACCTTTGGCAGCATCAAGATTTGTGGATCTTACACCCAAGATGCGACTTGTCAATGCCAACTTGAGGGGGCGTATAGAATCACCATGATTTGTGGATCAGTCAACTACTCATAATTGTGTAGATATAGATCTTAATTATAGATGTACAAATGTTAGGTGATATGTTTTCTAACGTTGAATATTTGTATTAAAAGCATAAATAATTCTGCATGATTTTAGGATTGCTTAGCCCATGATATTAGCAACTCACATCTGTATATAATTATAACATATTCACTCATGAAATAAGACCAAGAATTATCATTCCTTCTTGCTATTATTTTACCCACGAGTGGAAATCTCTTTCACCGTCATATCTTAACAAACTCTCACGATACTGTCTTTGTGTTATGCTTTGGTCACTTAGAAGAGGCAACTCATCTCTTTCTCACATGTCCTAAAATGTTAGTAGTTTGGCATAAAGTCTGCACTTGGCTGGAAATTTGTATGGTAAATGAAATCATTCTTTCAAAACATCTACTAGCTTGGTCTTCTAGTTTGAGAGGAAGATGTTCCAAAAAGGTTGCTGTCAGTATGTGGATGGTGGTTTGCTGGAGTATTTGGTGGGCGAAAAATCAAATAATTTTCAACACGAATTTTGAGATCCGGAGGCGATTGTTACGCGTATTAAATACTTCTCTTTGTGGTGGATTTTAATTTTATCAAAGGGTAAAATGACTTGTAGTTTTTATCAATGGTTTTCATATTCGCTTGATTTTTTGTAAGGTTGGCTTAAATCTTTGTAATTGTTGGTTGTAAATTGGGTTGGGATACCTCTAGTACCCTTGTTAATATTAATCTTAGCTTATAAAAAAATAAGTGTTTCTAAAAAAATGTTGTTTATAGTAATTTTTTGGCAGTGATATCCTCTTTTTAGTTATATTATTTTGAGTTAAATATATTTTTGCCCCTATGTTTCAATTTTAGTACTTCCAAAAATTTTCGTCAAATAATGATATTTTTAATGTTTTTTGTTCACACTTTTAACCCCTTTTGTAAGCATCTGCTAACAGATGCTAAAATGGCACGCGGCGTGGAATTGTTTTTTATTAATGAACGTACACATAACAATGACAGCGTGACAAAGATATTAACGTGGCATGCTACGTGACTAATACAATATCATACTTAAACCCATAAAAATTTGTAACTCAAGCAAATTCAATATCTAAATTTTATGCACACAGTTCTTGTCCATTTGAGCTCTTTGGTTTAGCATTTCACAACATGAATCACCGCCAGTATTTGCGACAAGAAGTTTGTTGTTTCTAATTGCCCGAAGTTGAATTTAAAACCCTTTACGAATAAGAATTAACACTAAATGAATCACACATGTGTGTTTAATCAGTTCATATGAATAAGATGCCAATTCAGATACAGCCACTAAAGATGAGATTATGTTTCCATCTTCATTTTTCAAAAGCCAAGATTAACGTACACATAATTTTTGTGAGATTCAGATTCTTCTTCTAATCTATTCTGCAAGCTCTCAACGAATAATTGTTTCTCTGATACCGGATTGTTCGTATTTCCTTCCTCTCCTCTATCTTCGTCTAGCCCATTTTTTGTAAATGCTTTTGGTACCATTTTGCTAGCTCATCAGGAAGCTTGTCAAAGTAATTGTGCATGCATGGTGAAGGGTTTGACTCGTGACATGATTATTAAGATATTTAGCAACTTATACAGCATTATAATGAATAATGAAAGTTCATAATGACTCGAGTTTCTTCCACTATTATTCATGTAAATATAGCTACTAACTACCACTAACATATCAAATACCATTGGCAATACTTACTCAATAACAAGAGCAACAAGTTTGGGGGATACAACTTTTTTTTTTTTTGTAAGCAAGTAATTCCATTATACCGAGAACTAAAGGTTCTCAAACCTGATTACAAAGAAACGAGATAAAAACTCTCGACAAAAAGATATTGAAAACCAATTGTTCCTACGACAAATGATACAACGGATTTTTACAAAACACGTAAAAATTACAATTGGTTTTAACAATATCACCTATGAAGGACCACTTCCAAGATGTAATCTTAATATTCGAAACCACATCAAGAACACTCCACGTTTGATTATCAAAAACATAGCTATTCCTGAGGGACCACAAATTCCAACAAACCGCCAAACAAATTACACCCGCTTTCCCACTTTTCACTTTCCGAGATAAGCAAAACTTAAACCAACTCGAAAAGCTATCTTGGAAGCACCCGCCGTCAAAAGTCAAAATATCCACAAAACCAATCCACTCCCTAATCTCCCTCCAAATCAACTTCACCACTGTACACCCCATAAAAAAATGACCCAACGTTTCTTCGAACGAAGAGCACAAAACACAATCAGAAGACATAGAATCCGGAAACGTAATACCTCTTATCTTGAGATTGTCTATAGATGGGAGCCTATTCTTAAAAAGTCGCCATCCAAAAGCCTTTACTTTACAAGGTACCCTCAATTTCCAATACTCCTTCCAAAAACCCTCTTCATTCGTGGTAAAACCTGCATGACTGCCAACAGAACAAGCATCCAAAACAGAAACAGAATCATACGTCTCAGCTAACCAAGTTTCCATAACAGCAGACCCACTGGTGGTGTCTTCCTGAAACCGCAGACCCGCAGCGGAAGCATAAACCCCATCCAGAACAGCTTCCATATCAGCGGGCTCTCTTTGGTGTCACTGTAAAACCGCAGCACAGCATGAAGACTATTCAACCCGACCCCGCAACGATAGCACCTGATAAAACCTAAAATAGAACAGCAGCAAGGCTGCCTAGAGCTAGAAGCAGGCTAAGCAGCATTAGAAACAAAATCATGGACAGAATCTGTAACATTACTGACAGATGTAAAAGAGCCATTATCCACCATTCTAGAATCCTGAATTAAATTGACGCAAGACTTCACCGAGAACCCATTTGCGACATCCGTATTCCACTTAACAATGTCACGGTCTCTCGAGGTAGGGCCATGACCTTCCAACCTCAAAAATAGCCTCTCCAAACCATTCACCTCCACCGAACTGGGCGATTGATTGATCCCCAAATCACTCCATAACCAACAACCATCCACCCAACCTCCCATGCCTCCTACCGACACTTTTTTGAGCTCCGAAGCCTCAAAAGCTAAAGGAAGCCTATCTTTAAGACAAGACTTTTCTAACCAAGGGGCGTACCAAAAAGATGTCCTCAAACCATTTTCGATCTCAAAAGTACAATTCTTTGAGAAAAAATCAGCATCTAATTTATCATCAATAATGCCTAAATCTTTCCACCACACCGAGCGATGGCAATTGATGCCAAAAAAATTATCCCCATTAATAAAGGCCAAGTTAATATCACCATAACGAGCTTTCAAGACTCGATACCATAAAGAATCCAAACCCATAAGGATATGCCATCTCCATTTAAGTAGAAGAGCCATGTTGTAATCCTCAATTCTTCTAATCCCCAACCCTCCCTTTTCAAAAGACCTACAAACATCCTTCCAACCCACCCAATGAATCCTCCGCTTCTCCTCCGTTCCTCCCCATAAGAAGTTACTTTGTAATCTAGTAATTTCTTTCGCAATCTTTACCGACATCCTATAAAAGGAAAGCCAAAAAATCGAGAGGGAACCCAAAACCGACTTAAGAAGAGTAATTCTTCCACCAAAACTAAGAAAACGGTTCTTCCAATTATCTAACCTCTTTTTAATCTTCTCCACCAAAGGCTTCCAAGTTGAAATCCTTCTCGGATTGGACCCAATAGGAATCCCAAGAAAATTGAACTTACAATCCTCAACTTTACACGAAAGGAAGTAAGCCGCCGCTTCCAAGAAGCGGGAATTCGTATTGATCCCAATCAACTTGCTCTTATGGTAGTTAATACCCAAACCCGACACTATTTCAAAACTTCTAAGGACCGCCTTTATAGCCCAAATTTGATTCCAAGACGACTCCCCAAACAATAATGTATCATCCACGAATTGAAGTATATCCACCGAGCATAAACTATTAACAACCACGCCTCCGTACACCCCAATCTCCACCGCCTTATTAATCGACCTCGAAAGGCCCTCCGCAACAATCACATAAATGAAAGGAGAAAGCGGGTTTCCTTGTCTCAAACCCCTTTCCACCCTAAAATCCTTAGTGGGGCTTCCATTCACAAGCACCGACATGTTACTATTAAAAATCAATAATTTCATCCATCTCCCTCCAAAACCCATCATTCTCATCATATACCTAACAAAGTTCCAACTAACCTTGTCATAGGATTTTTCAAAATCCACCTTGAAGAGAATGCAACTCTTACCTTCCTTAAAGTAGTAGTTAACCAATTCATTAGCAACCAAAACACCGTCAAGAAGTTGCCTACCGGGCACGAAAGCACTTTGGCAAGGTGCTATCAAGGAATCCAACACTAAAGGGTTCGGAACTTTCGGAACCAAAGTCAAGAAAGACGAGGTAATGGATTTAGATAAAACGGAGCCCGAATGGAAAGTATTAAAGAAATTCACTAAATCTTCTTTCAAAAAATACCAGCATTTCTGAAAGAACAAAAGCGAACAACCATCAGGTCTTGGACTCTTCGTTCCCTCACAACTCCACACCGCCTCCTTGATCTCCATCTCGGAAAAAGGAACTTCAAGAGATAAACTCTCCGAGAGGGAAAGGGAGTGGAAAGGAGTACCATCTAACAATGGCCTCTCAACATCTTCTTCCTTGAATTTCTTAGAAAAATGATCATACACCTCCTTCTTCACCAAACAAACCGAATCCACAATGCCATTATCGGTATTAATCATACCAATGTGGTTCCTTCTCCTCCTCTCCTTCATAACATTGTGGAAAACCCTACTATTATTATCCCCGTCATTAAGCCATTTCATCTGCGCCTTTTGAATCAACATATTCTCTTTAATCTTTAGGTTAATCCAAAACCGACTATCCGCTTCTTTCCTCTTCCCTAAAACCCCTTCCACCTCATTCTCTTCCACATGACATAGAAGGCCATCCGCCTCATTCACCCCCCTAACACCCTCCTCCACTTCCAACTAAGCATTGTGAATATGGTTCTTCTTCTGTAATCTCGTCGGCAAACTTTATTCTACTATATCATCTTCGGCCATGAGTTTTTATTTATTTATAGTGTTTGATTTGTGTTCAAATATATTGAAGATGTAATAAGATATGTTTTGAATATTTATCATACGAAAGTGTTGATATATTTTGCACCAGTTGCAACATTATTCAATTTAATTAAAGGTGCAGTTTTTATGCTTGGAGTTATAGTCTATAACTATTCTGTGTTGAAAGATTAAACTTGATTTGAGCCTAAACATATTATTTGATTTTTTGGGTTTAGTTATTTTAGGTTTAGGTAATTTTGAGTAATGTTTCTAGAAAACTCTTGTAGTGTTTGGAGTGTCTAGATATTTCTTTGGACTGTAATATTTTCTAGAATACTCTTGGAATTTATAGAGTTGAGAACACTCTAGAATTTGTGTGTTTAGAGTTCTCCTTAGAGTACTATAAGTAGAGATGTAATCCTACACTTTTGAATCAAGTAAAAATAAAAAGTTCTCTCTTCCATAAAGAATTCTCCTACCTATCAAGTTTCTCTTTAAGCCTCTAATATTCCCACACACTTTCTTTAAACACAAAAGGCTTTATTTCCAACAAAGTGGCATCAGAGCTTCAAGGTCTTCAAAAGATGGCAAATGGAGGTTTTCCTTTCCAAATGTCGATGCTCACAAAGAACAACTATGACAATTGGAGTATCAAGATGAAGGCGCTACTAGGAGCTCAAGATGTGTGGGATATCGTTGAGAAAGGCTTTAAGGAGTAAGATGAAATCTCGCTAAGCCAGGGTGTAAAGGAGACATTGAAAGAGTCAAGAAAGATAGACAAGAAAGTTCTTTTCCTCATTTATCAATCGGCGGATGAAGATACATTTGAGAAGATATCCAATGCAACGATGTCCAAAGAAGCATGGGACGAGCTTCAAACTTGCAACAAAGGAGTGGAGCAGGTGAAAAAGATTTGTCTTCAAACTCTTAGAGGTGACTTTGAACGTTTATTTATGGAAGAGTCTGAGTCAATTTCTGATTATTTTTCTCGAGTATTGTCCGTAGTAAATCAACTTAAAAGAAATGGTGAAGATGTTGTTGAGGTGTGTAACACCCCAAACCCCCGCGACAATTTAAACATAATTTATCAGAGTAAAAATAGAATACATGGATTTAGGATGCTACTTCTACTACTCAACTTAGCATGCACACAATAATAATACTGTGATATTATAATTAAACATAGCATTTCTACATTCATGCACAGTGGAAAAGTCAACGCAAGTGGAAACATGTTTAGTCACACATAATCTCCTTAATTGAAACAGTAATAACATATAACGGAATTTAAAAGACTCTAGCGTTCTGACACCCCCGGTGTTACAAAACAGAGCAGACGCGACTCGATAAACTACACCAGAAGATCTCGCCTTCACTACTTCACCTATGAACTACTCCTGCTTATCTGCACGTTACCCACGTAGAGGTAACATTCAAACAGAAGGGGTGAGATTCTCAAATCAATATAAAGAATGCATAGCATAAGTATGAAAGCATAAAAACATACAGAATTCACCCTATCAACACATCAACACAACTGCATTTATCACACCACAGATGATCAACACACAGTAACGCAATGCAATGAGACCACGACACGACTCGATGCATGTGGTACCAATCGACCCCTATTTCATGGTCACAATCCCCGTCGGGACATCATATTAGTCGCTCACACCCACATGGGCACACGACATCCGTAATCGCTCACACCCCACATGGGCACACGATTACCACAACAACGATTCTATTTAAGAATCCGCATAAGACGCTCACATCCCACATGGGCGCACGTCTATCCCACACTTATGCAACATGTCATGCATGCACACAACAACACACAGCAACAACATACCACGACGAATACAACGTGCATATGACAACCAACACATCAATACATCATAATACAACGGTACAACAATAGTTTTTACCTGCCACAACAGCAATATACTACGCTACAACAACAATATACAATGATATCAGGCATACACATCGACGACTCTATCATATCCCCTTACTACACCACAACAACATACACACAATCCAATCAACACGTCGAAGGGTTGGAATCCTGGTTCAAAATTAGTTTTAACGAAAACTAGGTGAAACCAGCTTCCCAATGCTTCAGACGGCGACTCAAACGGACTTACGGACTAATAGTTATGCAGTTCCGAAGTTTCGGAACAATTCAGCCCGTGCAGCAGAATTTCGCTACTGCCACTATTCGCCTTGGATTCGCTCGAACCCTCATTCGCCAAGAGTTCGCTTAGCAAACTGGCCAGCGAACACCTCGCCAGAGGTTCGCTTAGCGAGCTTGCCAGCGAAGGCCTCCCTTCCATACAAAAACCAGAGAGTCCACTTTCTGCCCTCCTTCGTTACCCCTTCGCTCCAGCGAATCGGGGCTTCGCCAGAAGATTCACTTAGCGAATCTGGGGCGAACCTTCTCCCAGCGAATCATTCATTCGCTTAGCGAACATCACGAACCTGCACTTCTACAGTAGCGACGATCGCACCATTCCAGACCCAATTTCCCTCGAATTTGGTCCTCAAACAACCTAATCATGCACATACAACCACAATTATTCATATACACAATTAGAAACACAAAATCATGACTCAATCTATCAATTTTCATGTTATTCCTCTAATTAGACCCTCTGACCTAACGATCTCAATTCCCAAATTTTCACAACACAGAACAGGGACGATCCTAATATCTTCCTACCCTCATACAAACGATATGCAATCCCTAAGAGATTAGATAGTCCCGCCCTTACCTTAGAAATTCTTCTTCAACAATTGCTCCTTCTCTGACCTAGCTTCTTCTGCTCTTCTCTTTTCTTTTCCAAATACGTACTAACCAACCTTCCCTTTCTAATCCTTTTTCCTATTTATATTTTCCTTATTATCCAAATATTAATATTGCCTAATATTATTATTATTATTTAGATATTATTATTATTATTTCACCAAATTAAATAATACAAACAATATCCTCAATAATTCAAATAATAATATTAACCAACTACCCTTCTTCCGACACCCTATCCTTCATAATTCTAAGGGTACTACCCTACCCTAAGGGTAACCCAAACTTGACCAAAATACATCAACACACACTACATACAACAATCTTCAATTTAATCACGAAAAATAATTAAATTAAATCGGGGTGTTACAAGGTGAAAGTCATGGAGAAAATAATTCGCACTTTATATCCAAGTTTTGACTTCATTGTTACCAACATTGAAGAAAACAAGGATTTAAGGACCATGACTATTGAGCAACTTATGGGTTCCTTACAAGCATACGAAGAAAAACAAAAGAAAAAAATTAAACAAAAGGAGGCTATGGAGCAACTACTACAACTCAATACAAAGGAAGAAAACTACGTGAATTACAAGAGACAACGAGGACGAGGTCGTGGCCAAGATCGTGGACGTGGACGAGGACATGGAGATAAGGAAGAGGCAGTTACAGCAACTACTCCAATAACTTCAACAATGGAGAAAGAAGTTGGAATCCACAAGCAACAAGAGGTCGTGGAAGAGGAAATTCATGGTCAAGGTGCGACAAGTCACAAATCAAGTACTTCAACTGCAACAAGATCGCTCACTATGCATCTTAGTGTAGATTCTCAAAAAAGGTTGTGGAGAAAGCTAACTTTGTAGAAGAAAAAGGTGGAGAAGAAGAAACTTTGTTGCTCGCGTGCTAAAACCATTTTGAAGAGAAAAGAAACAAGTGGTACCTCGACACCGGCGCAAGAAACCACATGTTTGGCGATCGAAGCATGTTCGTAGAGATCAATGAAGCGACAATTGGCAATGTCTCATTTGGAGATGACTCAAAGATACCGGTCAAAGGCAAAGGTAAAATTCTCATACGCTTGAAGAATGGGAGTCATCAATTCATATCCAATGTCTACTATGTTCCTAACATGAAGAATAATATTTTGAGCTTGGGACAATTATTAGAGAAAGGTTGTGACATCCACTTGAAAGAACATGGTCTTTTCTTAAGAGATTATGGACATAACTTGATTTCTAAGGTGCATATGTCAAAGAATAGAATGTTCCTCTTGAACATTCAAAATGATGTGGCAAAGTGTCTCAAGGCTTACTATACTGACTCTTCGTGGCTATGGCATCTATGATTTGGACACCTCAACTTCGGCAGTCTAGAATGTTTTTCAAAGAAGGAGATGGTGAGAGGCTTGCCTAGTATAAACCACCCAGATCAACTATATGAAGGATGTCTAATTGGGAAGCAATTCAAAAAAAATATTTCCAAAGGAATCAACGTCAAGAGCGACAAAACCGTTAAAGCTCATACACACCGATGTCTATGTACCGATAAATCCAAACTCTTTTGGTAAGAGTAAATATTTTCTCCTCTTTATTGATGATTATTCTAGAAAAACATAGGTTTATTTCTTGAAGGAGAAGTCGGAAGTGTTTGATAACTTTAAGAAGTTCAAAGCCCTTGTGGAGAAAGAAAGTGGTTTTTCCATTAAGGCCATGAGATCTGACCGATGAGGAGAGTTTACTTCAAATGAATTCAACAAATATACTGAAGATCATGGAATCCGCCGCCCACTAACAATGCCAAGATCGTCACAACAAAATGGAGTAGCGGAGAGAAAGAACCGGACCATACTTAACATGGTGTGAAGCATGCTTAAGAGAAAGAAGATGCCGAAAGAGTTTTGGGTAAAAGCAGTGGCATGTGAGGTTTACTTGACAAACTGTTCCCCAACAAGAAGTGTCCATGAGAAGACGCCACAAGAAGCATGGAGTGGAAGGAAGCCAGGGATCTCTCACCTCAAAGTGTTTGGAAGCATTGCCTATACCCACATTCCAAATGAAAGGAGAGCAAAGCTCGATGATAAAAGTGAGAAGTACGTATTGGGGAGTTACGACTCAAGCTCCAAAGGGTACAAGCTCTATAACCCAAATAGTGGAAAGATTGTCATAAGTCGTGACATGGAGTTCAAAGAAGAAGATTATTGGGATTGGAGTGTTCAAGAAGACAGGTACAATTTTCTTCCTTACTTTGAAGAAGAAGAAAATGAAATGGAACAAACAATGATAGAGGAATATATTACACCACCTGCCTCACCGACACCAAGGTTGGATGAAACAAGCTCAAGTGAGAGGACACCACAACTAAGGAGCAATTAAGAGCTTTATGAGGTAACTGAAAACCAAAATGACGTTAACCTCTTATGTCTTTTTGGTGATTGCGAGCCTCTAAGCTATCAAGAAGCACTACTACGAAAAACCCATTTAACAACGGTTGGGAATGACGTATAATGAAGCGCGCGAAGGCGTTGTTATGTAGATTGTCGTTGTAAGTTAGCTATTTCTACAACGGGCTGGAAACCGTTATTGAAAGGCAGGGCACGAGCCATATATCACAACGGTTGTGATACATACACTTAGGTACTGAGTTCGAAACTCATCAGCAGCGAAATTATGTAAAACATAAATTACCTATGATATCAGTTACAATAGATAACCGTTGTTGTAAGTACCCTAAGTTTATTATATTAAATGTAGATTGCTTGTTTTCCAAACACCTCACTAAATAAATATACATGGATTCAATTTGATGAAGATGTCTATAATCTGCAAATTAAACTGTTCTTGAAAACCAACTTAAACAAACCAATGTTGTTTTCTAATTACATTCGTCTCATCGTGCATTTCACGCTCTTTTACATATATTGTGGTTTATTGATCTGACTCCTTCGATATATCGCTATCTTCGATTATAGTTAAATTTCCATAAGATCAATAAGACATTGGATAATCTGCCTCATCTTTGATTTAACTATAATGGAAGATGGCAATGCATCTAAGGAGCCAGATCATTATACCATAATCTATATATAAAAGAACGTGAGATAAATGACGAGAGGCATGCAATCAGAAAACAACATTGGTTTGTTTAAGTTGGTTTTCAAATACAACTTAATTTTCAGATTATAAGTATCTATGTCAAATTAAATGAATGTATTTTAAGTGAGGGTTAGTGAAACAAACCATCTACATAGAATATAATAAACTCAAACAACACTTTATACCAGATCCAGATATTATAAACTCATATAATACGCTTGCTATCACCAACAAACTTTAAGTGAGGGTTAGTGAAACAAACAATCTAAATAGAATATAATAAACTCAAACAACATTTTATACCAGATCCAGATATTATAAACTGATATAATACGCTTGCTTCCACCAGCATCATCACCCTGTATCATCCCCTTAACCTGAAAGGAAACAAAGCAAACTTCAAAAATGAGCATCCTCAGTTGAAAACAAACCCTAAAACCATAATCCAATGAAGAGTAAAGAGAGGAACAGGAATAACGCACCTTTTAATGAAACTAATCGCGGAACAGGAATCAATTATGATGTTGAACTTGTTTGGGAAGCAATGAAAAAGAAATATAAGGAGGAAGAAGCTTACACAAAAGCTTCATACTTCTTATATTTCTTTTCATTGTTTCTAAAACTAGATAAAGTTTGCTTACAGTGTTGATTCTTCATTTACTAACATCTTATTCGTGAAGCTATGAAGAAAAAGTACAAGGTGGATGAAGTTTCTATCATAGCTTCATGCTTCTTGTACTTTTTTCCGTAACTACGCAAACATTATGAAGTTTCCAAAGCATGGTCTTTGTTAGGGTTTCACTTTGAAGGCAACGACGTTACTGTCAATTAAGTGAAAGTTATTTCGCTTATATATGGGTAAACTATTTCACAACGGTTAACAATAACAACCGTATAGATAGGTATTTATTTATTATAAATATATCACTACGGTTAACCAGAATAACCGTAGTGATAACCCTTTTATCTGTGAATTTTTAAAAAAATAAAAACCGTATAGATAGGTATTTATTTATTATAAATATATCACTACGGTTAACCAAAAGAACTGTAGTGATAACTCTTTTATTTATGAATTTTAAAATAAATAAAAAAGAAAAGGTGTGCCTTAACTTCTCACTTAATGCATCTGCAGTTTAAACATCAACAATGTAATTCACAATGCATCTGCAGTTTAAACATCAACAATGTAATTCACAGTGCATCTACAGTTTAAACATCAACAATGTAATTCAAACCCTAATTCAACTATTACATTTCATAACAAAGTAAACATTAAACATAAAAGAGACAAGAAAACATAACATCTTGATATTTCCAGAAAATATCTTTGATTTCAGTTTGTTCTTCAAATTCTTGTTCTTTTTCTTTAAATCCTCATACATAACCTTCAAATAGCCCACAGCTTCCAACTCTGGCTTCATAATGCTCTCATCGTCATTTCCATCTCTTTCTCCCACATCTTCATCCCATATGAACAAATTACATGTTTCATTTCTCCTCCAAAATGGACATCTCCAAAAAAGCCATCCTTTATTTTATCCCTTCTTGCATTGATACGAAACCATACGACCATCACAACCACAAAAATTTCCAGATCGAGATTTTACACTGGAAGAATACGTAGAAACACCTTTGGATGATTTTGTCTTCAAATGTGACATTGCAACACCTTAAAGTAGAACACTTTCTTGTTGTTGTTGTCTTCTTCCCGACAATGGCGACGGCGTTGGTTTTAGGGTTGTTTCGTCTTTTTTCTTTTTTCAATGGATAAATTGATATATACTTGGTGTTTAAAATACATAAAAAGAAGCTTCAGTTTGTAACAACGGTTTTAAGAAAAATCCGTCGTGATATCCTTATTATTTTTTAGTTAAATATTAATAAAACTTAAAAAATGAGCATTTACGTCAAAGGGATAAACTATTTGAGGGCGATGAGGTTCGAACCCATGATAGCTAGATTGTATCACCACGATTTTCATAACAACCGTTATTATACCCTTGAGATTTCTAATTAAAATAATGCGCGCGCATCTAGTACGCACTATAAGAACGGTGTATAGGATGCCGTTGTAAACCTGGCGTTGTTGTTTGGACGTTTTGTAGTAGTGAAGCAGTTGAAAACGTAAAGTGGAGAGACGCCATGGACGAAGAAATCAAGTCAATCACGAAGAATGATACGTGGGAACTTACTACACTTCCGTGAAGACACAAAGAAATCGGAATAAGATGGGTGTACAAGGTGAAGTTGAAGTATATGATGTCTCAAGATCAAGCTGCTGACGTTTTCACCAAGCCACTCAAGTTGGAAACTTTGGTGAAGTTAAGGAGTATGCTTGGAGTCACTAATCAAGTTTAAGGGGGGGTGTTGAAAGGTTAAACTTGATTTAGGCCTAAACATATTCTTTGACTTTTTGGGTTTAATTATTTTGGGCTTAGGTAATTTTGAGTAATGTTTCTAGAAAACTCTTGTAGTGTTTGTAGTGTCTAGATATTTCTTAGGGTTGTAATATTTTCTAGAATACTGTTGATAAATCTCTAGAATTAGTGTATCTAGAGTTCTCCTTATAGTACTATAAATAGATATGTAATCCTACACTTTTGAATCAAGCAAAAATATAAAGTTCTCTCTTCCATAAAGAATTCTCCTACCTATCAAGTTTCTCTTTAAGCCTCTAATATTCTCACACACTTTCTCTAAACACAAAAGGCTTTATTTCCAACACCTATTTTTCTCAAAACATTCAACCAAAACATAAAAATAAAGCATTTGTGCCAAAGTGTAGGTCTAGTAAACATGTTATTAAGATCCATATGTTGATCATTCATATATATCACTTAGGAGACTAGGAACGTGAGGCAAGTAAACTTTCATGTTGAATTGGATAGGTCAAACATTTTTGTTAACTTGTTAATTGTTACAGGTTTTGATGATTTCCTATAACTTGTGCACTTGTTCATGATTGATGAACCTTCTCTTGGTGGTTGGAATACTTTTTTCTCAATTTCTTTCAAAGTGGGTTTTATAACAGAACATAAAAGCTTGTCAATAAACCTCTAGCACCAGAACTATTTTTATCAGCTTGTCCTTTCCTTTTACCATGTGGACATTGGAAGGGACTTTTCTTTCTCTGCATTAGGTTTATTGATGTTATCATGAACTCTTATATTTCTTGTGCCATTGATTTCCTACAGTCCCTAAAAGCATGTTGTAACACCCTTTTCTACCCCACAAATATCGCAGCGGAATACACATAAAATCCTAATAAATCAGAATCACCTCAAAGGGTGCACATTTCTCAATAAATTTAAATCAACAAAATTACTCCGACAACAACGGGTTTTTCCCCAAAATAACTCAAAATGCCTTCAAAAGGCAGCAGAACCACCATAACCACAAAAATCCCACAAGAGGGTTTATTAAAATAAATCATAGTCATCAAATAATCAATAAAATAACAGCCAAATAAAATTCAACATGGTTCGACTCAACGACCCCGACCCGATGTTACACTATCAGAGCAAAGACCCTCTAAGTCGACCAAAAGCAAATAACTTCAAAAGTCCTCAAAAGCATCCATAGCTAATCCCGATCACATGCATGTTACCCACGTGGAGGCAACATTCAAACAGGCAGGGTGAGTAATACAATTCATTATAATCAATATAAAATAAGATACGCATAAAAATGGCGTCATCATCATATACAACATCATCAGAGTCATCACAAGGCAAACATCAAAACACGTCATCATAAATCACAACAAATGCCAGATAAATGCAATGCACAACAGGACTCATGCATGTGGTACCAATCGTCACAATCGATGGACACTTAGGCCATCACCCTCCAAAGATCCCCGTCAAATAGGATCGATTCTACACAGGAACCGGAGCACGCCATAATTCACTTAATATCCACACAATGGGATGGAAGCCACAAATAGATCGAATTCTAACATCGTCATCATTGGACCGAAGTCCTAACATCGTCACAAAAATGCTATGAATGCATGATACACCACGTCAATAATCATCATCGTCAAAACATCATTATGTGCATCATCATTCACCAAAACGTCTTGTTAATCATGTCATCATATATTCATCAAAGCATCACAAATCATCATCATCAATATCATCAATAACATCATAGTAAATCATCAAAAATATCACAGCACCAAAACCTCATAACATCACAGCATCATAAACAAATTTCACAAACACCGGCAGTTCGCTGCTGAGTTCGCTGTGCGAACACACTCACTGGGACGTTCGCTTTGCGAACCTCCAGCGAATCCCATAATCCTAAATAATCCCCCATTCTGCCTCTACTCGCCACTTCATTCGTTGTGTGAATCCCTTTGCTGGGGCATTCGCTGTGTGAACCCACGACACCACATCTCAGAAATCATCCCAGAATCATCAGAGTTATCGTGCATTCACTGCGCTACTCGCTTTACGAGTCCAGGCGAACATTCTCCTTGCGAGCATTTCATTCGATTTGCGAACTAGCGATTGCATGGAATCGCTGCTACGCATCAGTAGCATAACAGACCCACAATACCTTACGAATTCAACCTCAGTTTTCCCAAAAACATCCCTAAAACATTCCTAAGGCGTTATAACCACCAAGGACACAAAACCTACAACTGTTAGGTCGATTAATTTCACTATTCTAACTCAAAAATACCTAAACCTTCATAAATTCTCAAGATTCCCATAAACCCCTTTCTCATACAAGATCCCACATATCATCAAAGAAGGTTTTGCCTCGAAGGCTTATTTTCACCCGACTCAATTCAACCCTTAATAATCCATCATCGATCCTCAGAAATACCTCTAAATCATCAATAACTCATAAACCCTTCAAAAACCCAAAAATCCACATTCAACACATCATGTTCTATATTGAAAACAATGAAAGGCAATACTCCCCATACCTTAGATTGTCGATTCAGAGCTTTCTCTACTGATCCTTTGGAAACCTTCCTGAATCCTCGCCTTTTCTGTTTTCCTCAGAGCTCTCCCTTATTTCCTTCTTTTCACGTTCTTACCAACAAAATGAAACCTAATCTCAATTCTCCTATTGTTAAACCTTTGGGCTTCTAAAATAGTCTTTCCCCATAATACCCTCACTAATCCTCCACAAAAGTCCATCTTACCCTTAATTCCTCTAATATTATTTAAATTAATAATAATACTAATATATTCATATTATATACTATTATTTAATTAAAATAACCAAAACTCCACCAAAATACCGACATCGACACCAACCACCAAAATTCACCGAAAATTCACAAATATTATATTTAAATAAAATAAATAAATATTCTAATAAATTTGGGGTGTTACACATGTCACTAAAACCAAACAAACAAGCATACAATAAAAGCAACAAAACTATGAATAAAACACAGCAGGTTTGTCCAATAAGTGTTTATGATATGGAACTAGAAAATGGGTAAAACTAACAAAAAATCAGATTTGGATTTTGACTGTATTTGCTGCCAATTAGCTATCATTTAAAGGGTTAAAAATATCAAATGGAAAATTATTTGAAGGACCATTATTTGAAGGAATTTTTTAGAGGGACTAAAACTGAATTATAATATATTCAGGAGGATCATACACATATTTAACCCTATTATTTTTCTACCAACCCAACCCTATTTCTTGTTATCACTCTCTTTAATCTATTTTTTTAAATATCCATCTAGTTCCAATAAATTTTGACCATTTGACTTAGGAACAAATCTTAAACCTGATTTCTTTGTGTAATAACTTAGCACAAACTATCGACTAAATTAACACACTAATAAATTATTAGTGTGATTAGTTAGGAGATTAGTAGTGCAATTATCTTACTAATTGGAATCTTCACTATGAATTAATCAGTTGAGTGGAAAGTGTAATTGGGTCTTTGCATCCCTTAGATATAAGTAAGAAATTCACTTATTTTCATTCCAAAAATCCCCACTTCTCTTGTTACAAAAAATCAAATTTTGAGGGGAGCAAGGGAGCGCGTGAGAAAGAAAGGAAAAGTGGGAAACAAGACAAAGTCTTAATCTTACTCCATTGCATATGCAACAAACCTTTCAGTTCAGCTGAGATCATCATCATCTTCTTGTTCAATCATCTCAAAACCTTTCTCCTCCTCTACTTCAATTTTAGTATAAGCCGGGTCCTTAGGATTTCATGAGTAAGGGATGATTTTGTGATTAATGCTGAAAAATCATGTTGTTTGTATGATCGTGTGCATGATTTTAAGTTCATGGTTTGATTGCATGTTGAAAACTAAAATTTGAATGCTCTGTTGACATGTCTAATTGATGTTATTCCTTATGTTAATTTTGTGAATTGTTTTTTAAAATTAGGCCTATAAAGTTGTAATATTGATGCATGTTTGATTATTGCTCATCTTGACATGTTCATAGCATGTATGTTTATGAGTTTTGAATTTTTGGACTGGAAATCATGTTTTGTTCTGTTAAACTCGCTACGAGACCAAAGGGTTCGCTAAGCGAGTCTTCATGATTTGGAAGAATTGGATTTCAGGCTTCCTCGTTTAGCGACAAAAATGTTTGCCTAGTGAGATCTCGCTTTGAGGTCTCTACCTATGGCTAAGCAAGAATCCTGTTTTGGGGAGAATGTGCAATTCGGTTTGGTCTTGCTTTGACCTCGTTGGGCCATGGCTAAGCTGGACTCTGGAAGCAGAATTTTTGGTTTTCATTGATCCAAGCACATCTTGTTGGAACGAGGCGCAGTCAATTGCATCGGGAAGCTAACGCATAATGTTATAACATAGTGGATACTTTCGTGCTTCAACTTCAATCCCTCTGTTGCCCTTTTAAGCCCCATTTTGGACAATCAGTTGTGTGATACCTTGTATCTTGTCAGTTAGTTAGTTTAGGTTGAAGTGATTGTGAGAAAGCTTAACTTAATAATTAATTATCAAGTATAACTTGCAGAGCTTGTGAGGATAATCCGTAAGTCGGGCATTCACATAATTACCGTTGGTGAGGTGTTCCGTTGATGGACGAAACTCGTGAAGTAATATGGAATATTACTCTTGTTGGGTATGGTAGTACGAAACAAGACCGGGAATGTACCGTAGTGCAATTCCACTGTTGTTCTCTTCCAGTGGAGTACGAATGACCGTAATTTCATTTTCCCCCATCATGCTTTAAAGTAAGACCCAATAAAGATAAGGAAGTCCCTGTTGAGATATCCTCCCCAGTTCTCTTGTAGGACCAGAAATCCCCGTATTTGGATTCCCCAATTTTTCCTACAGGATAAGGAATCACCATGATGGTGTTCCTCAGTTCTACCTATCAGGAAGTGGATAGAGGTATCAATTATGATATGGTATAATGGTATTATCCATAGTCTTCATCGTCTAACATGCATAGAGGACAGTATATTGTGTCTTCGCGAGTGTTACGAAGCGGTATGAGCTTCGTCGGTATTCTTCTTATCCGAGTACGAGTGTGTAGTGCGTAATTTTTATATGATTAGTATACCCTATAGAGCCGAGTGAACCCATAAGATAAGGGGACTCACTAAGATTTAGTAATCTCATCCTAATATTGTTAGTTATTTTCAGGTAGCTCGAGGCAAGACAAAGGCAAGGGTAAGATTATTTGAGTAGCTTGAAGATGTTTCATAGGCATACTTTTTCGTTGTGTTTCCACCTATTAGTTATACTCTTTCGGGATTATGTATTAGCACTCTCTGATGTTGTACATTCT
This sequence comes from Lathyrus tuberosus, assembly GCA_022829125.1. Classification (NCBI taxonomy): domain Eukaryota; kingdom Viridiplantae; phylum Streptophyta; class Magnoliopsida; order Fabales; family Fabaceae; genus Lathyrus; species Lathyrus tuberosus. The sequence goes on along the minus strand of JALAZF010000161.1, from coordinate 9,742,309 downwards.
GGGATTATGTATTAGCACTCTTTGATGTTGTACATTCTGGGATTATGTATTAGCACTATACGAGTGTGTAATACCTAATTTGTATACGACTAGTATACCGTATAGAGGCGAGTGAACTTATAAGATAGGGGGACTCACTGAGATTTTGTAATCCCATCCCAATGTTGTTGGTTATTTTCAAATAGCTCGAGGCAAGACAAAGGCAAGGGTAATATGACTTGAGTATCTTGAAGATGTTTCATAGGCATACCTTTTTGTTGTGTTTCCACCTATTAGTTATATTCTTCTTGGATTATGTATTAGAATTATCCGATGTTGTGCATTTTTTGCCATGATGTATTCAACTTTTTCAGTTTTGTACTAATTCATGTCCAAACGCTGATACTTATGTATGTTATTTCAGTACCATATTTAGCACCACCACATATTATTCTAGCCATATATGTTTGAGGTATTACAATTTGAAATTAATTTAATTTTTAACGCATCACCTTGAGCTAATATTTATCATTAATTATTGCCTTTAATATGATGCTAGGTTCAATTTGTATAAAAAACATGAAGTAATGATAAGAATTGTTTATCTTTGTTCAAGTACTTATGTCTTAGGTAATGTCGGTCAAAATAGTACCTAAGAAATGTCATGGACAATTCTATCCAGTGTATTAGTATCGTCGAAGTAATAAATTAAATTTATCTCCACATGGATTGCAAATTTTAACAGGGTAACTATTTTGTGAGTTAAAGTAAATAACAATGGGGGATTTCAAAGTTGATTCGTCCAAGAATAAAATGAGAAACTATTTGGAATAAAATTCAATAAGTAAAGGCGATTAAATCATCTTTCGACTCCCCTACTTATACTTGTTGATGAATTATGCGTTGAATGCTTTTATAATATGTTAAGGTTTACTACGAATAAACACGACCATTGCACCAAATTCTTTGGTGTACAACTCACTAATCTACACAATAATTCCTTAATTCCTTAGGCCTATTCAGAGTTAAATTAGGCCTTCTAAGTTCATCAATTCAAAAGCAATAACTAATAATTACCTATTCCTAATTAATTACTAAATTGAATAATTGTCCTAGATCGGATTGGTAGACTTACGATCAATAATCCCTACTCATCTGAGACCGATTCATGCATCCGTCAATACATAAAAAACATTAAACTCAAGAACAATTAAATAATAACAATAACATAAAATAGTTCAATTAACATCAAGCAGCCATATGATCCAACAAGTATAAGCAGGTTTGTCTAAAAAGATCTAATTTAAGGAATCTAGCTACTCATAGTGCATGTGAAAATTACTATGAGTTTAGATGAAAATACCATGAAATACAATGAAGATGGATGTATTCAATAGCTTTCAAAACCCTCAAAATTATCACTTTAGAACTCCAAGTCGTCACTTTCTCTCTTAAATCTGGAATCTCTAAAAAAGTACACAAAAAAACTATTTATAGCAATTTTTGTGTGTCAAGTTTACGCAGTATCACGTCCCCATTATCAACCGTCACCCATGCGATGCTGCTTCTTCAAGCCAACGATGAGAGCATAGTGTGCATGTGAAATCCATGGTGTTGCGGCTGGAAAAATGATAAAACATAAAAAGTAAGGATAAGACGCTCGGGTTCGGGAGTCGATTAAATGAGAGGAAGGTATGATACACCCCTCACCTCCATTATACTCAATGGAATCCTTCTCTAGTTCTAAGGTCAAATTTGTTTAAGAGAATGATTGCCTAATTATTTATTATTTACTTAATGCTTTATTTTATTCATTTACAATAAATAGTAATTTATTATTTTTAAGATAAAAGATTTATTTACAAAGGGGAACAAAAAAGGATTTTTTTTAATTATTGTACTCGTCAGAGTGTCACGACTATGTGCCTACATATCCTCAAGTTTATTGAAGAATCAGAGTATTGGAATGCGTCTAAAAAATGTTGTGTGTTTGTTGATTTTATGAAAAGATCTCAACGCACGGGAGCGGAGAAAAGTTTGTTTGAAAAATGGTCTCAATGCTCAAGGGGGTGCAGCATGAACAAAAATAATATGAAGAAATAACAAATAAAAACTTAATGGTCTAGGCCCATAATCTAGAAGATCCTAATGCCAAATAATATAAGGGAACAAATAAAATAAAATAAAAAATTTAAAATAAATGTCAAATTTATAATAATTAAAATAAACAACAACAAAAAGAACATTAACTGGCATAAAGGGGGAAAGGGCGCTGCCCCTTGTGACCTTTTGACCGGCTAATCCGATCGCGCCATGTGACAATGAAGATGAGAAAAAATGAATGAAAATAGCACAGAATTAATCAGTGTTTCTTGCCTCTCCCTTTCATTCATTTTCTTGTTTATCTCATACCTCTTTTTCTTCTTTACACAAATCAAGTATCACCTAACAATATTCATGGATTTAACAGCAACATATCTAATAAGTAGATGTCCTTTGACTGCGTTAAATATGAATACATTTGAAGTAGTTTGGTCGGGACATCTACCAGATCTCGACAAACTTAGAGTATTTGGCTGCATAACTGATGCTCACATTAGGCAAGACAAGGTTGAACCTAGAGCTCTAAAATGTATGTTCCTTGGATACCCTGAAGGAGTCAAAGCTTATAGGTTGTTGTGCCTAGAGCCAGGTCACAGGAGGTGTATCACAAGTCGAGATGTAGTTTTCAATGAGGCTGAGATGGCTTTCTAGAAAACTGATGACATTGGATGAAGTTCGAAGATATCTAAAGAATAGTTGGAACCTGAATAGATTTCTGTTGAGGTGGAGCATAGTGATGCTGAATTGCATGATCCCTATGAAGTCGAAGAAGAAGCAGAAGATGCTGTCAAAACTGAGGAAACTGTCGATGACTACCTGTTGGCAAGAGATAGGTCGAGAAGAGTCATCAAGCCACCTCAAAATCTTGGGTATGTAGATCTTATAGCTTATGACTTAATCTCTACAAGTGAGGTTCTGGACGAAGAACCTAAAAACTATAAGGAAGTCATGAGAAGTCAAAATAAGACTGAATGACTGAAGGCCATGGATGATGAGATGAAGTCTCCTCATGATAACTACACTTGGGAACTGATCAAGAAACCTGTTGGAGCCAGGTTAGTCAGTTGTAAGTGGATTTTTAAAGTTAAGGAAGGAATCGAAGGACTGGCGTCGAAGAGATACAAGGCAAGATTAGTCGCAAGGGGTTTCACTCATAAAGAATGTGTCGACTTCAATTATGTGTTATCTCCTGTTGTGAAGCACAGGTTCATTCAAATGTTACTTTCCATGGTGGTACAATTCAATCTGGAACTAGAACAAATGGATGTGATGACTACTTTCTTGTATGGAGATCTAGATGAAACAATCCTGATGAGGAAACCTGAAGGGTATGCAGAAAAGGGAAAGGAAGATAGTGTAAGCTGAATAGATCTTTATATGGACTGAAACAATTTCCTCGACAGTGGAATAGGAGATTCGATAAGTTCATGGAACACATAGGTTTCATTAGAAGTCAGTTCGACCACTGTGTTTACTTCAAATTTTGACCTGGAAATTCATTTGTTATTTTGTTGCTTTATGTGGATGATATTCTCATAGCAAGCAACAATGTCGAAGATGTAATGAAAGTGAAGGCTGAACTCAATAAAGAGTTCAATATGAAGGATTTGGGACCTGCATCCAGAATTCTTGGGATGGACATCCGGAGAGATAGAAAGCAGTCGAGGTTATGCTCAAGAGGCATACCTGGAGAAGATTCTCGACAAGTTTGGTATGTCGAATTCAAAGCCTATTCTAACTTCGACAACCCCTCAATTCAAGCTGAGTACAAATCAGTGTCCTAGTACTGAGTTCAAAAGAGCTTATATGAATGGCATGCCATATGCCAACATAGTAGGTTCTTTGATGTATGTTATGGTTTGTACTAGACCAGACATAGCATATGCAGTAAGTCTTGTAAGCAGGTACATGGCGAATCCTGGAAAGGCTCATTGGAAAACATTGAAGTGGATTCTAAGGTACATAAATGGGTCTCCTGATTTATGGTGGAGCATGTGGTGAAAATAGTCAAGCAGAAATCGAAGGGTATGTCGACTCTGATTATGCAGGTTGTATGGATTCCAGAAAATCTATTTCTGGATATGAGTTCACTGTGTTTGGCACAGCTGTCAGTTGGAAAGCAACACTTCAGAAGGTTGTTGCCTTATCAACCACTAAAGTTGAATATATCGCCCTCACTAAAGTTGTGAAAGTAGCATTGTGGCTTGAAGGTTTTGCTAAGGAGCTGAAACTTCAAGGTCGAGTTATCACTGTTAAATGTGATAGTCAAAGTGCTATACACCTGTCGAAAAATTCAGCCTATCATGAGTGAACCAAGCACATCGATGTGAGGTTGCATTTCGTCAGAGGGGTAATCGAGCGTGGAGAAGTCCAAGTGCTGAAGGTTTCTACATATCACAATGTTGCTGATATGATCACCAAGACATTACCAAGTTGCAAGTTCTTCCACTGTATGCAGTTGATAAAGTTGCATGAAGAAAGCTAGCTTGTTCCCTTGATGTTTTAGAGTTTGTTCTAAGTGGAGATTTGTGAGATATTGGATCGAACTCTAATATGGTCGAAGGGTAGCTTCTTGGATCGACAATTCATAAAAATCTTAGCATGTAGTCGAAGTCTATTCACATACTATAGGCGAAGTATGCTAGGAGTGTTAGCATGTCGAATTGGGCCTTGGTTGTAAGCTCAATTGTTTAAGTTAGCTTATTCTCTAAGTTAGCTTGTGTAATGGGTCTGTGTGTAAAAGCCCGTTAGATTAGTATGTTAATTTTCTTATAAATAACATGTTAGTCTCTCATCTTTGGTGCGTGGTGCAAATCCTAATTAAGGTGAGAAAAGTTATTTGCTATTCTATAACACTTGTAATCTTGTTTCAAAGAGAAAGTAAAGAATAACAGTTTATAACCAATCTCATTATGTTCTTCTTATTCCCTCTTTTTCCTTACCCTTGTGGGTGTTTTTGCTGATCAAGAAACTGATTATCCTTTATTATACCGGTATCGTTTTTCAGAACAATCCTATAAAATTTTTAAGAAAAATTGCTAATGAGTCAGATACTAATAATTCTTTCTTTTGTACTCTTGAGTGTTGATGTAGTTGCTTCAAATTTCTTGTTATTTTCTATTTTTGTATTGAATAAATTGTTATGATGCTTCTATTGATATTGGTTGCTCGTGGGGTGCCAACATAATGTAATTTGAAGTATATTATTTACACTCTAATAATGTTTTTTTTAAAATAAAATCATTTTGTATATTTTTTATTAAATAGATTCTTCACACATGTGTTAAATATTATTAGTTACAATCAATTTGATTTTATAAATATCATAAGAATTCAACCTCACTCCTTTTTCATATATTAAAGATGAGTAGGAGAGTTGTGCATATCATGCGAGAAAAAAATATTATATTTATAATAACTTTGATTTTATTAATATCATAATAACTTTGATTTTATAAATATCATAAAAATTCAATTTCCCTTATTTTTCATGTGTTAAATATGACTCGTAGAATTTTTAGGTGAGATTTAATATTATATTTGTTCAAACATATATGTTTTAAATTCTAACTCTTATTACAGATATATATCATTACTGTTTATCTATTTATAAGATGTTATACAATACTGTTTATCTATCAAATATCTCAAGAAATTTAAATAACCACATACAATTTTAAAATAATTATTATAAATTACAATTAACATTCACCACTTTTTAAAAAAGAATACCATTGCTATTTATTATTATTTTAATCTCAATTCTTTTATTCATTTATTTTTTTTCTTTCTATCACATTTAAGCATGCATGTATAAAAATAAAATCAATTCATGTGAACATACATATGTTCTTTGCTATTTAGTTAATAAAAAAGTGAATACACTTTAAAATGCTATAGAAACTATAGAGACTAATTTATCTACCTCCTTTTTCTGAAAAACTAACCTAGAGTAATTTTTACTCAAGCTTAACTAATCATATTGTGATTTGTCTTGTAGTAAACTCAACCTACATTAATATGTTTTGAGAATTTTAGTAACACCAACAAAATTTAATATTGAAGAATTTGAGAAACAAACAAGTTTGTATTATAATATCTTTTATTTTACTTTATTGTGGTTAATTTAATTAACAAATTGATATTAATAATTTATCATACAAAAATTATTTAAAAAAACAGAAGTAAAAATATTGAATGTGTTATTAAAATACTTGACTATTGATTATTAAAAGTTTTAATAATTGTAATGGTTATAAATTTCATTTTCATGTTAGAATAAATAAAGATATACACTTCTTCATAGATAAATTAAGAACATGTTAAAATAATAATAAATATATAACTAACATTAAGCATGTTGTTACTAGATGAGATACAAGATAAAGGAAATAGCATTTCTCCATTATTCTATCACCCTTGCTTTAATGTTTCAAAGTTCAAATGAAAAGAAGAAATGGTATATGGAGAGAGTTAAAATTGAAAGATATAATAACAAAAATAACTTTTAAAATATAAAAACTGCAGTGTTATTTGTAACCGAAAAGGATTCAAAGCCAATAATAACACAAGCTTTTTCTTTGTACAATGTTGTGTGAGGTTTGTAAATTTAATTTTATGCAAATTTATGATATTTTAAAGGTTATATGTTGTTAAAATTATGTGTTTTATAATACAAAAACCTAATGCAGGTAGTTTTATATATTTATGATCTTTAATTTAAACAAAAAAAAACTTGATATTAAATAAAACAAACAAAATTAAATATGGTAAAAAATTGTCATTTAATAACCCTTATAAAATAAAATTTGTATTTAAGGGTTATATAAGACAACACATAAGGATATAAAACACATTCTAAATATAACATAAGAGTCACTTTTAAAAGAAATTACTTTTACTTAATGAAACAATGTATAAATTTGTAATAATATAAAAATAGACAACGTTTATGAGTGTTGTCGTCTAAAGGGAAGAAAAAAAAGCTATTTAACGTTATTTTTTGAGTTGTTCTTCTCATTCTTAGTAGTGAAGAGTCATTTTTGAGAAATTCAAAAATGTCTTTGGAATAATACGAAATTAATTTTTGGGCACCCTCTATACATTACACACTAAAATACTTTGCAGGTGATTCACTCCCATTTTGCTAAAAAATAGTACAGAAGTTAACCTCTGTATAGATGGAAGAGTGAATGTGTAGGCTAATTTCTGGACTAATCTCTGAACACATTTAGAACTCATGATAATATGAAATATCAGTGAAAAATATGGAAGTTAACTTCTAGTATTACCAAACAGAAAAATAAATATAACACCACCTTTCATGTACTCTTCATTTCATGACTATACCACCATATTTCCAAAACCCTACAAAAATTTTCTTCCATTCTCAATCAAGTTTTGTACTTCAAAACCACATTGTTTTCTTTTTTCACATCAAAATAAACAAAAGAAAATGGAATTTAAGGTAACATACATGTATTTTCTTCCTCATTTCTTTTAATAATCTGGTTTATCTAATTAAAAATGAACATTGTGTCCAAAAGTTAACTTCCGTATTATGTTGCACGTTGTTTCGGAAGTTTAATTCTAGACTATGTTCATGTTGAGTTTAAACTTGATTTTGTATTATTGGTTGCAGCAATGGTGCAACCTGATGTTGTACACAAAGTTAGTGTGTCTATGGATGTTAAACTGGTTAATGTTGAGGTAGATATGGGTAAACAATTTACAAATAAATAGGATTTTGTTTTTTTGTGGACATATGCTCCAATAGATCCACACAGAGGATACAAAGTTGGGGTTCAACATTATAATCGAGAGGTCAGATTCTGCTTCTGATATAGAAAACCTATCCAGAAGTTGAATTAGGATTACACTGGTTCAAGGAAATGTGAGTTTCCTTTAAGTTATATGGGTACCTTAAGTTGAATAATACATGGACATTTAATGTGATTTATGGTATACATAATCATGATTTATGTTATAAGTTAGTCGGTCATCCCGTTGTATGTCGCTTTAATTCTGAAGAGAATGATCTTGTTTCTCACATGACATTGACCATGGTGCAACCCAAAAACATACTTACAACTTTGAAACCGAAAATACCTCTTAATGTCTAAAATATTAAGCCAATATACAATATTGGTGCCCAAAACAACAAGGCGATAAAAGGTCCAAGAATTGAAATGCAATAACAATTGAAGCTTTTAGATGATGATCATTATGTATCTAGGTACATATTGTGTGATAACAAAATTAGAAAGTGAACTAATTATATCGAGGTAATAAAATATAAGATTGTCTCTATGGGGATTGTGCATTTTAACAAGGTTATGATTGTGCTTTTAAAAGTAAATATTGGGCGAATTTCAAATGGTTTTGCGAAAGTAAATTGCGCGAATAAATTTTTAAGAAAATACGATAATGAGAAAGCGACCAGGTTTGTTTCGAGCCCACTGATTATCACTCTCGGTAACTGCACTATTTTCTTAAAGTGATTTTCTAGAATTTAGATAAATTAACACTAGTGTTATACCCAACCCCTTGGTGTATAACTCACAGTTCTTAATGACAACTCCCTAATTCCTTAGGTGAATTCGAAATAAAAACAGACAAGAAGGTTTGTTAATTTCTTTATCACAAACTTATAATTACTTATTCCTAGTTAATTGCTAAGTTTGAACCATTATCTTAGATCTGACTCACAATGTTACGGTTAATAATCACTAGGACCCTAAGTTCACTTAATATGCTCGTCAACACATAAAAAGCATTACGATAAAAGATAATTGAATAAAAACTAGAATAACATATTAAAAAGTTAGCTACATGGTTCAGCAGCTCTAATTAGTTTCCTCTGACAAAACCTAATTAAGAATAAATTAGCTACTCACAGCTATAAAGATAATTACCACGAGTTTAAATGAACAATACATGAAATTCAAGGAAGAAAGAAGTCTCCAATATTGCCTAGTCGTCACTTCTGTATCTCCAATTCGTAACTATTGCAAAATTGGCTTCATTTTCCTTTTAAACAGCAAAAAGCATGTCAGTTAAACGTTCCATCACAACCATGATATAAAGCATCACGACCACGATGGATTTTCATCATGACCACAATAGAGGCATTGGGTACATATTAGATTATGTCAACGAATAAAAGGGTTAAGTTAAACGGGTTTAAACAACAGTGTTCTTGATAAACACTTTTCTGATAATATCCCTGAAGAGGATCACGTGAAACCACAAACGTAAGGATATTTTCAATGTCACTTGATTTTTATGTTTCTCCTCCCTCTATGGGAAGCCTTTTTATACCATTATCACTCCCTAAGATCATTAAGAAGTGTCTCCTCAAGTTCCATGTTTAAATGATAGTCATAATGTCTACCGCTCTCATTATTATCACGTAAAGCCTTCTCGATCACTTTCTGTAACTCTTATGAAACCTTGGAGCTACCCCATAACCGTTATGCCTATCTGTACATGTCATCAAAAAACACGTCTCTGATAATCGTGCGCCCTGGGCTCCAACTTGTTTCATATGAAGCAACTCGAAACTTGTCATACTTTGCAAGTACTCGATATATTGTCTCTCCATACTCAGCCTTAGTGACTTATAACTCGGCTTTTAGAATTTCTCAATGTACATAAGCTCCCCGGTCATGAGGCCTAACGGGATAGAGTGTTTAAATAGAGACTTCTGGAATTCTTTTCTCCTTGAATTGGGTCATATTTCCGTCCAACGATCACCTTTATGGTCCGCTAACGTGTGAGAGTAGATTTTTAAAGAGAAATAATGATGATCGTAGTGTCATATTTCTTCTCTCTCCTTGTCATGATGACTTTTATGGGGAAGCCAATCTCTATCATGACTCTAGTTTGATAGAGTTTCATGGCCGTTGTAAATTTTATTTCGATAAAACCCATACCTTTTTTATTCCTTTGCTCATCGTTTGTGACTCTTGTCCCCTTTTCTTCAATATTTGTCGACCAGGTTTTTGCGCTTTCTACCAATTGCTTTTGCAAATACAAGTCTCAATTACTTCTTTGCCTTACTTACTCTTATTTGATTCTTTTGTTATGGTTATAATACGTAGGTGCGATGATTTGGATAATGTATTGATTCCCCTTAACATCTGAGAGAGAAGAAAACTCTAGGATGAATGCATGAAACAGTGTGAGGCCCATCTGGGGCAAGCAGAATTTGATCAGATTATTAAAGAAGTTTATGGTGATATTTCTTCACCTTGTAGTGAAACTGACTCGGAGTCTTTGTCGTCGGGTTCTGTGGGAATTTTAATGGAGATGGTAGGCCCTTTTATTGACAAGGAAGTCCTAAGCTACGACCACAACATACTTAACGACAGCTAAATTTCAAAATTCTGATCTAACTGAAATATTTCTTCAACCGGGAATGAAGAAGATGTTGTGCTGGAACCTTGTGTGATTGGTGAAAGATTTTGCATCACTCGACCAAGGGGAGTATCGGACGAATATTTTTATTTCTATTCAGGGGTAATCGAGAATTTTAATATCCGTATCCCTTTTACTGATTTTGAATACAAATCTTCTTAAAACCCTAAACATCACCCCTTCTTAATTGCGCCCAAATGGTTGAGTTTTTATTAAAGCTTTTGAACTAAATTGTGAGGCAGTTAACATAGTCCTTACTTTAGGTTTTTCTTCTCTTTCTTTGAGCTGAAAGGAGCAGACAAAGGAGGTTGAGTTTCCCTTAGTGGAATCACCGGGAAAAGTTTCCTTCAGGCTTACACTATACACTACAAAGGTTTAAAAGATAAGTTTCTTTGAGTAAAAAGGGGGGAAATATGTCCTTAAGTTATGTATGAATTGTATGTGGATCATTGATTCCCGATCTATTGGACGGATAACCCGATGTCGGTGTCTGACTTTGATTATGACAAGCTAGACGCTCTAGAAGTCTGGGCTTTAGCTATTCTAGATGCCTTTCGGGTAGTAAAAGTCAAGGACTTACTAAACATGGTCGATGATGTGGAATAAATCTTTAACTTCTTGGGTAATGCTTATATGTCTCTTATTATACTCTAGCGATCTCTTTATTTCATTTTCTTTGATCTTAACTTCTAATTCTTTTTTCAGCCAAAATGACGAGCCTTTAGTTGACAAAACAAAATAAGTTAATGTTTGAAGCGAGGGCGAGGCGGGAAGAACAATATGCCTCCAAGACCGACTTGTCCGGCATCCAGACCCGGACCCTTAAAAGAAAGAAAGTAGATGCTAGGAAAGCAGCCTTAAGTGTTTCGAAGCCCTGGAATGCCTCCCTTCCCCCTCCTAGAAGCTCGAAGTTGAGTTCCCTCAAGAGGATGAAAACTATGATGGGTGGCCCTGTAAGTCATGCCGACCTGGCAGCCACCAACCTGATGCAGAATTCTGGCAGCAGTCATAAATCTAATTTGTCAACCAAATTCAACTTTTGGTCTAACAGTTGTGATTGCCTGAAGTTTCTTTAAGATCATTTGAATGCAACAAAAGACGTCGAGAAGGTGAAAACTATTGGTTCTCAACAACTAAACCCAAATATGAGGCCTACCTGTTGAGGTGTGTTGTTATGATTCGGGATCGTTTGAAGTCGGTGATACCTATGAGTAAAATGAACTTCGTCTCACAAAGGAGATAACCCAATTGAAGGATATCCTTATGGCTCAGAGTGATAATTTGGAAGATCTGAACAAACATTTTTTGGAAGCTAAGGAACAGAAAGAAACTGCAGACTCTAAATATTTGGAGCTTGAAGCAACCACAGCCAGATTGATTTAGGATGTTGAACAGGCTCGGGGACTTAATGAGATGATGAAAAAACCCTTGCATGAGGCCCAGGTAGACCTTCTTTCAGCTGGCGATGATGCCTTTGAGAGAGCTAGAGCTAAAGCTTTATGCCTCAAACTTGACCTCAATGTGTCCGAGATGGATTTCTTCAAGACCGTGGTGGATGACTGGCTTATAGATATGGAGAAAACTTCTCCTGAAGCTGAGGTTTATAAGGATGCGAAGACTGATGATCTGACCCCCGATACTCAAGAGGATGAATAACATGAAGTTTAAGTTTGTTTGTTTTTATTGTTAGCCATCCATGATGATGCACTTTTTGTAACGTTGGGATAATGTCAGTTTTAATTCTAGTACAATTCTTAAGCCCCTTTGAGGCATTTTTTGGGTATATTATTATTATTATTATCTTGCATGAATTTTATCATCATTGTTCCTTGATTACGTGTATAGCCCCGGGCGTATCTTAAATTAACCATGTTTATATTTTAGTGCTATGTATCTGAACTCTCTCTTGAGGCATATTAACTCGTTCCTCCTTCAATTGAGTCATAGACCTTAAGTGAACTAATTAACATGCCGAAGATTTTAATAAACATAACTTAGCCAAAGAGTTTTATTTACATGATCGATTTGCCAGAGGTTTTTTTTGTCTTTAGACTTTGATTCAGTCAAAAGTTTTATTAATATAACTCGCCCAGAGGTTTTTATTTACATGGCCGTTGTGCCAAAGGTTCTTTTCTACTTGGACATTTGATTAGGTCAGAGGTTTTATTAACATAACTCAGCCAGAGGTTTTTATTTACATGACCGATGTGCAGGTTCTTATTTACTTGGACTTTTTATTAGGTAAGAGGTTTTATTAACATCACTCAGCCAGAGGTTTTTATTTACATGACTGATGTGCCAGAGGTTCTTATTTACTTGGAGTTTTGATTAGGTCAGAGGTTTTATTAACATGAATCGGCCAGAGGTTTTTATTTACAAGACCGATGTGTTAGAGGTTCTTATTTACTTGGACTTTTGATTAGGTTAGAGGTTTTACTAACATAATCCAACCATAGATTTTTATTTACATGACCGATGTGCCAAAGAAATTGGGTACATATTAGATTATGTCACCGAATAAAAGGGCTAAGTTAAAAGGGTTTAAACAACAATGTTCCTGATAAACACTTTTTGGATAATATCGCTGAGACTGCAAACGTAAGGATATTTTCGATGTCACTTGATTTCCTGTCTCTCCTCCCTCTGTGGGAAGCCTTTTTATACCCTTATCACTCCCTAAGATCATTAAGAAGTGTCTCCTTAAGTTCCATGTTTAAATGATAGTCATAACATCTGCCGCTCCCATTACTATCACGTAAAGTCTTCTCGATCACTTTATGTAACTCTCATGAAACCTTGGAGCTACCCCGTAACCGTTACGCCGATATGTATATGTTGTCCAAAAATACGTCTCTGATAACCGTGTGGCCTGGGCTCCAACTTGTTTCATTTGTAGCAACTCGAAACTTGTCATAATCTCCAAGTATTCGACATATTGTCTCCCCATACTCGACTTCAGTGACTTATAACTCGGCTTTGAGAATTTCTAGATGTACATAAGCCCCCCAATCACGAGGCTCAACGGGATGAAGTGTTCAAATAGAGACTCCTAGAATTCTTTTCTCCTTGAATTAGGTTATATTTTTGTCCAACGGTCGCCTTTATGGTCCGCTAACGTGTGAGAGTAGATTTTTAAAGAGAAATAATGATGATCGTTTTGTCATATTCTTCTCTCTCCTTGTCATGATAACTTTTATGGGGAAGCCAATCACTATCATGGCTCTAGTTCGGTAGAGTTTCCTGACCTTTGTAAAGTTTATTTCCATAAAACCCATACCTTTTTTATTCCTTTGCTCGTTGTTTGCGACTCTCGTCCCCTTTTCTTCAAGATATGTTGACCAGGTTTTTGCGTTTTTTACCAATTAATTTTACAAACACAAGTCTCAAGCATTACTTCTTTGCCTTACTTACTCTTATTTAATTCTTTTGTCATGGTTATAATACGTGGGTGCGATGATTTGGAGAATGTACTGATTCCCTTTAATGTCTGAGAGAGAAGAAAACTTTGGGATGAATGCATGAAATAGTGTGAGGGCCATCTGGGGCAAGCAGAATTTGATCAGATTATTAAGGAATTTTATGGTGATATTTCTTCACGTTGTAGAGAAACTGACTCAAAGTCTTCGTCGTCAGGTTCTGTAGGCATTTTGATGGAGATGGTGGGGTCTTTTATTGACAAGGAAGTCCTAAGCTACGACCACAGCATACTTGACAACAACTATATTTCAAAATTTCGATCTAACATAAAGATTTCTTCCTCATCCATTTCACTGTAATCTCTTCGACCAGGTTCACCATCCACTTTGCTTGACACACACAAAGAGAAACAACTTTATACTTTACTTCACACGATGACAATGGCACAACTGGCTCCTTTCTCGAACTCCAAGCAACCGGTGCACCACCTAGCATAAACACATAGCCAGCTGTGGACTTTTTATCTTCATCATCACTACACCAACTTGAGTCGGTGTATCCCACTAACTTACATTCTTTTCCTTCATCAGTTGTAGGAAAAAAATGATGTAGTCGAAAGTTCCTTTCAGATACCTTAGTATCCTTTTCGTTGCTGTTAGGTGTGATACCTTTGGCTTTTGCATGAGTCTACTGACCATACCTACATTGTATGCTAGATCAGGCCTTGTGTGACAAAGGTATCTTAATGACCCAATAATTCTTATGTACTGAGTTTGGTCATGATCTGGGTGATCAGTGTAATGCCCCAGTTTTGATCATTTTATTCAATCGGGTCGATTTAATTATTTTGAGTATTATATTATTTTTAATTATGACTTTGGTGTGATAATATGTTATTTTACATTGTGATTATATTTTACCGCGTTTTGGGAACATTTGTGAGATAGTTGAGAGTAGGGGCAATTGGATCATTTTGCATTATTTTTACTAAGTTAGTAAAAGAGATAGAAATAGAAAGGAGAGAAAAGAAAACTAGAAAGAAAGAAAGGAGAAGAAGGAAAAGAGGAGAAGAGAAAAAGAGAGAAAAAGAGGAAAAAAGCTAGGTTGGATCAAAACAACTTCTAGGAATCGATTTAATCGGGTAAGGGTGCGAAACTCGATTATACTATGCTTGTATATGATTATGTATGTATGTGTTTGGATGATTCTCTTGCTTTCCATGTTTTTCACTTCTAGGTCGAAAATGATAAAATGAGTAGAATCGATGGTTTAGCGGTTGGAAATCGATGTAAATGTGGTAGATTGCTTGTTGACATGATTAGAATAGGTTCTGATTGATATATGTTGATTTGGAAATGGTTTGGATTGAAAAATATCATTTTTGGGTTTTCAACAGCGCTGAAAGATTCTGAGTTTCCGCAGGTTCGCCTAGCGAACCATTTAGCGAAGGGTAGCGAAGGTTCGCTGCGGGTATTCGCCTAGCGAAGGCGTGAGCGAAGGTTCGCTAGAGTGTTCGCCTAGCGAAGTTTAGGTGTTTTGAATGTTGGTAGTTGCTGCCTTGGTTCGCCAAGGGGTTCGCCTAGCAAACTTTGTGTCTGTTTTTATCTAACAGTTGGTTCGCTGGAACATTCGCCTAGCGAAGGAGCTAGTGAATGCTCGCGAGGGATGTTCGCCTAGCGAAGGAGCTAGCGAATGCTCGCGAGGGAGGTTCGCCCAGCGAACAGTGCTGTTCGTGTAATTTTGTTTTCTGCATAACTTTTGATTTGTGGTTCGGTTTGAGGCGTGGTTTGATGCATTGGAAAGCTATTGAGCTGTACTTTCTTATTATGATGGTTTAGAATTTGTTAGCCGATTTAATGATGTCGAGAATTAGGAATAGTGTCGTTTTGTCGACTTTTGTTGTTATAATTGTGTGTAATTGGTGTGTATCATGTAATGTGCCTTGAATATGGATATCGTATGACTTGTATAATGTTATATGATGTGAATGCATGTGATGACATGTTGTGGTGATGAATTGTGGCCGAAAGGCAAATAAATGCAATATGTTGTATTTGATTATATATGCATGTTTATGGTTGCATATATGTGTGAAAATGCATTGGTTATCATGAGTTCTTGTGTGTCAAGCATCATGATGTGCATTGTTGTCGCGTCCTGAGTGACGGCGGTTCCGGTGGGGAATCAGTTATAACATCGTGTGCCTCAAAAATATGAAGGTATGAATAGCCTGAGGACTGAAAACGATGGTTATAGACGATCGTGAGCCTCTCTCGGTGGAGGTGTGAGCGATCGGGCCGTGAGCCTCTCTCGGTGGAGGTGTGAGCGATCCATAAACACCGTGAGCCTCTCTTGGTGGAGGTGTGAGAGGTGGGTGAACATTGTATGCCCGACGGGGAGTTACAGTGATGTAACGAGCGATGGTTCTGCAGAGTTCTTGAGTGAACTAGTGATGAGATATGAAATCTTGGAGTCGGTACCGCATATGCATTTGCATAGAGAGTCGTTGTGTCGGTCTCTTTGCATCTGCATGAATTATGATTGCATTGGTTATATATGGAAAATCATGATTTAGTTGATTATGTGCGAGACGTTGTGATATGCATTTGTGATAAATGTATTGAGCATGATTAATATGCAATTGGAGATGGATTAATTGTGTGATTGAGCTCGGAATAGCATTTGTGAATTGATGTGTATTTGTGTTAAACGCATTAAATTATGAGTGTTATGTTTTGTATAAACATATGCATTATTCGTGAATATGTGATTATGTAAATATAATCTATATATGCTTTAGGTGTTGGCGTGTGATAATTGTGAATGAGAATGATGAGACGAAACATGTATAATGGTGTTGATGATGAGTGTGTTGTACATTATTGATATGTAGTGGTGACGTATATATGAAAAATGTGATGAATTTGATTATGGTGCATTGGCGGTGAGAATATTTTATATGTGCATTTTGTGGTATATATAATTATATGCATTTATAGTATGGTTGTTTTTCTCACCCTTCTGCTGTTTTATAATGCTCTATGAGGCATTGCAGATTAGAGTTGTTGGAGGTCTTTTGTGAAGCTTATGTCTTCATTCTTTTGTCGGTCGGCTCTGATATGTGACACCGGGTAGTTAGGGAGGCCGTTTACGATTATTGTGTACGATGTATATATATCTTTTGGCTTGTGCATGTATAACTTGATGTATGACCAACTTTTCATGTGATCTATATATGATATTCAGGTTTTAGATTTTCCGCTTTTATTCTAAAAACTTTGAAATGTGGGTGTAAGGAACTGAGTTCCTCTGTTGAATGTTACCCCACTGTTGCATATCTTTATGAGCAGGTGTTGTATGTTTTGTTCCAATATAATGTGATTCTCCCTGTCTATGCCATGATAATTGAAATATACTCTGATGAAATTTTTAATTTTCTTTTACTGCTTTAATAGCTTAGGGGTGTTACATTAAGTGGTATCAGAGCCAGTCCGTGTCAGTTGTGTCAGTCCTTGTTGGTCTTTGTGGTTCGACGAGCGGTTTGTTTAACCATAGTTGATGTTATTGGAAATGAGCAGAATATGGCTCGGGCTGTGCAGGGTGTACCGGATGTTGCGGGTAATGATGAGTTCAGGAAGAACGAACCGCCTATCTTCAAGGGGAGATATGATCCTGATGGTGCACAATTTTGGCTTGAGGAGGTTGAAAGAATCCTCCATGTGGTGGATTGTGCTGAAGAGAATAAGGTGAGACTGGGTACTCACATGCTGGAAGAAGAAGCAGCTGATTGGTGGATTAGTTTGCGCCCAGTGTTGGGAGAGGATGATGAAGAGGTTACTTGGGAATTATTTAGCCGAGAGTTTCGGAGGAAGTATTATCCTGAAGGTGTGAAGGAAAAGAAATAGATTGAGTTTTTGGAGTTGAAACAGGGCAATATGTCTGTTGTTGACTATGCTACTAAGTTTGTTGGGCTGGTGCAGTTCTATCCTCATTATGCTGAAGCTACTGCTGAGTTTTCTAAGTGTGTGAAGTATGAGAACGGATTGCGTCCGGAGATTAAACGGGCAATCGGTTATCAGAGGATTAGAAGGTTTTCTGATTTGGTGGACAGTAGTAGGATTTACGAAGAGGATCGTAGGGCGCGTGCTACTCCCTATAAGAGTGTGAATGACAGGAAGGGGAAACAACAGTCTCGTAGTGGTCCTTATGTCACACCAACTGATAAGGGTAAGCAAAGGGATAATTTTAAGAAGAAGGCAAGTGGTGGAGGAATGTCTAGTCCTCCGAGGTGTTACATTAAGTGTTACAAGTGTGGGGAAGTAGGACACCGTCGGTCCGAATGTAGAAAGAATTTGGTTAAGTGTTCTGATTGTGGAGGTTCGGGACATGTAGCAGCTGACTGCAAGAGGAAGAATATGGTGAAGTGTTTCAACTGTGGTGAAACAGGTCATATTAGTACGGGGTGTACGAAACCGAAGAAAGCTCAGACTGGTGGGAAGGTTGTTGCATTAGCAAGCGACGGAACTACTAGTGCGGATCGTTTGACTCAAGGTACTTGTTTTATTAATAGTACGCCTTTGTTTTTTTTGCTATCATTGATACTGGAGCGACTCATTCGTTTATTTCGTATGAGTGCGTGAGGAGTCTGAATTTGTGTTGTCTTTTTGGAGTGGTGAGTTGGTTATGGATACTTCTGCTTAAGGGCGGTAATTACTTCTTGGGTCTGTTTAGTTTGTTCTTTGACCGTTTATGGTAAGGGATTTGTGATGGATTTTGTGTGTTTACAGTTGGAAGGATTAGAATGAGATAAGTGGGGGAGAAGCTGGTACTTCTCCAAGTTGCTTCAGGTGTGGAGCGTTGGCTCAGTGGGTTAGGGATTGCAAGATTATAAGTGTGGTTTCTGGTTCAAGAAGGGATGCCGAAGTAAGGTTTACGTCAACTAAGGATTTGTGCCTTAAATAGTTTTGGGCACAGGATGTAAAGAATGCTACCATAGGTCGGTGGAGACGGTTTATGCCCCATCATGATTGTCGGCTGTTTATTGACAAATTGAGGAACTGATCACCCTTAATCTCTTGTTGATAGCAGACGGGAATTATGCTGGATGGAATGAACGTGTCTTTCTGGCTTTGTTAGTGTGTGCAGTGAGTTGTTTGGAATTAAGGAAATGGTTACAGATTGTTTTGTTGTGTCGATGAAGATTCTTATATCAGAAGATGAGATGGATTAGAGGTTCTGGCATGTGGTTAAGTGGTGAAGTCATTAAGAGTCCTTTTTGGTGGGTTATTGCGATAGATTGAAATTTGGATTGTCAAGAGAAGGAATTGTGTATAGACTACGGACAGTAGTATAGGGTTACGATTGAGAATAAGTGTTCATTTTCAGGATTAGGTAACTGGAATGGTTTGGTTGAGTTTGACTAGAATTACAATTGGTGGAATGTTTGATAAGAGTGGTGATTTGTTGAGTTGAGGCTTTGATCGACCTTGTGTGACGGGTTATATTTGTTATCATTGGATGTGGTTGCGGTGTTGCTTTGAGAGGCTCTGAAGTTAGTTAAAGGTGATTAGAAACTTTTTGTACTTTTGTTGGTTATTACCGAAGGGTATGGAAGGCTTTTCCAAGAATTGCGTTTTGTTGCTTCAGTGGACTTGAAAAAGGGAAGTCGTGGATTATGTTTTTCGACATTTGAGGATTCGTGAAAGGATCGGTACTACTGTGGAAATGGAATTGGTTGTATTTGTATTATGTTGGATTATTGGAAGTATTATCTTTATGATTCTAGATTCGAAGTGTTTGGTAATTATAAGAATATTGAATATTGAATTGGTTTGGATTATCCTTTGGGGGAAAAGCTATTGTTGTGACTGAGGAGTTAAGTCGAAAATTTCTATGTATGTCTATTTTAATGGTCCGAGAATTTGAATTGGGTGAGCAGTCCAGAGGCTTGTGTATGGTGTGTGAGATAACACAGAAGAGTGTGAGAATGGAAATATTAAAAGTGAACAGTGGTTTGGTGAGTATGCGAAAGAGTTAGACTTTGGACGTGAGATTGGTAGTTTTGATAGTTACGAGTCATCAGAGTGCGCAGCGGAAGCGTGATGTGGCACATTTCGTATATGTGTGTCTGACTTGTGAGAGTTCTTGGGTTGAACATTGGGAATCTGTAAGAATGATGAGACCAATGGACGTTTCAGAATGGAAGTGTTAGGTGAAAGGTTTGAATGGTATTCTTGGACTACTAAGTAGATGGATGTTTTGGTTATATGTATGATTGGTGAATCGTGGCATTGATGTAATAAGGTTGTGTGACAAGGAGGTTGGTATTCTTGTTTGGTTGATGTTGTTGAGACTTTGCCGTGTTGTAGAACGTTATGTTCTTGTTTGTGTTGTTGCCTCGTTTCCATTGTGTTGGTTCGAGTGCGAGTAGCTGATTCCTGTGTGGGGAATTAGAGGTGGGTTACCTACGGTGATGGTAACGATCTTGTTGTGTTTTGGTTCAAGAGTGAACCTGTGAGTTGGTGTTTGTGTATTCTTTAAGTAGTAAGTTGGTCGTCAAGTGCATTGTATGGGCTTTGCAGCTTGTCGTTATTGTTGTCATTGTTATATCTGCTGCTAGCAAGGTGGTTAGTCAGTTGTGTTATTTGTGGTGTGCTTTTGGTCGGTCTATGTTTGTTGGTCAGTTGCGAGGGCTGTGTTTGGAGTTGTTGGGTTTGGCTTTATTTTCGAGGACGAAAATTTCCAAGTGGGGGAGAGTTGTAATGCCCCAGTTTTGATCATTTTATTCAATCGAGTCGATTTAATTATTTTGAGTATTATATTATTTTTAATTATGACTTTCGTGTGATAATATGTTATTTTACATTGTGATTATATTTTATCCCGTTTTGGGAACATTTGTGAGATAGTTGAGAGTAGGGGCAATTGGGTCATTTTGCATTATTTTTACTAAGTTAGTAAAAGAGATAGAAATAGAAAGGAGAGAAAAGAAAAATAGAAAGAAAGAAAGGAGAAGAAGGAAAAGAGGAGAAGAGAAAAAGAGAGAAAAAGAGGAAAAAAACTAGGTTGGATCAAAACAACTTCTAGGAATTGATTTAATCGGGTAAGGGTGTGAAACTCGATTATACTATGCTTGTATATGATTATGTATGTATGTGTTTGGATGATTCTCTTGCTTTCCATGTTTTTCACTTCTAGGTCGAAAACGATAAAATGAGTAGAATCGATGGTTTAGCGGTTGGAAATCGATGTAAATGTGATAGCTTGCTTGTTGACATGATTAGAATAGGTTCTGATTGATATATGTTGATTTGGAAATGGTTTGGATTGAAAAATATCATTTTTGGGTTTTCAACAGCGCTGAAAGATTCTGAGTTTTCGCAGGTTCGCCTAGCGAACCATTTAGCGAAGGGTAGCGAAGGTTCGCTGCGGGTATTCGCCTAGCGAAGGCGTGAGCGAAGGTTCGCTAGAGTGTTCGCCTAGCGAAGTTTGGGTGTTTTGAATGTTGGTAGTTGCTGCCTTGGTTCGCCAAGGGGTTCGCCTAGCGAACTTTGTGTCTGTTTTTATCTAACAGTTGGTTCGCTGGAACATTCGCCTAGCGAAGGAGCTAGTTAATGCTCGCGAGGGATGTTCGCCTAGCGAAGGAGCTAGCGAATGCTCGCGAGGGAGGTTCGCCCAGCGAACAGTGCTGTTCGTGTAATTTTGTTTTCTGCATAACTTTTGATCTGTGGTTCGGTTTGAGGCGTGGTTTGATGCATTGGAAAGCTATTGAGCTGTACTTTCTTATTATGATGGTTTAGAATTTGTTAGCCAATTTAATGATGTCGAGAATTAGGAATAGTGTCATTTTGTCGACTTTTGTTGTTATAATTGTGTGTAATTGGTGTGTATCATGTAATGTGCCTTGAATATGGATATCGTATGACTTGTATAATGTTATATGATGTGAATGCATGTGATGACATGTTGTGGTGATGAATTGTGGCCGAAAGGCAAATAAATGCAATATGTTGTATTTGATTATATATGCATGTTTATGGTTGCATATATGTGTGAAAATGCATTGGTTGTCATGAGTTCTTGTGTGTCAAGCATCATGATGTGCATTGTTGTCGCGTCTTGAGTGACGGCGGTTCCGGTGGGGAATCAGCTATAACATCGTGTGCCTCAAAAATATGAAGGTATGAATAGCCTGAGGACTGAAAATGATGGTTATAGACGATCGTGAGCCTCTCTCGGTGGAGGTGTGAGCGATCGGGCCGTGAGCCTCTCTCGGTGGAGGTGTGAGCGATCCATAAACACCGTGAGCCTCTCTTGGTGGAGGTGTGAGAGGTGGGTGAACATCGTATGCCCGACGGGGAGTTACAGTGATGTAACGAGCGATGGTTCTGCAGAGTTCTTGAGTGAACTAGTGATGAGATATGAAATCTTGGAGTCGGTACCCGCATATGCATTTGCATAGAGAGTCGTTGTGTCGGTCTCTTTGCATCTGCATGAATTATGATTGCATTGGTTATCTATGGAAAATCATGATTTAGTTGATTATGTGCGAGACGTTGTGATATGCATTTGTGATAAATGTATTGAGCATGATTAATATGCAATTGGAGATGGATTAATTGTGTGATTGAGCTCGGAATAGCATTTGTGAATTGATGTGTATTTGTGTTAAACGCATTAAATTATGAGTGTTATGTTTTGTATAAACATATGCATTATTCGTGAATATGTGATTATGTAAATATAATCTATATATGCTTTAGGTGTTGGCGTGTGATAATTGTGAATGAGAATGATGAGATGAAACATGTATAATGGTGTTGATGATGAGTGTGTTGTACATTATTGATATGTAGTGGTGATGTATATATGAAAAATGTGATGAATTTGATTATGGTGCATTGGCGGTGAGAATATTTTATATGTGCATTTTGTGGTATATATAATTATATGCATTTATAGTATGGTTGTTTTCTCACCCTTCTGCTGTTTTATAATGCTCTATGAGGCATTGCAGATTAGAGTTGCTGGAGGTCTTTTGTGAAGCTTATGTCTTCATGCTTTTGTCGGTCGGCTCTGATATGTGACACCGGGTAGTTAGGGAGGCCGTTTGCGATTATTGTGTACGATGTATATATATCTTTTGGCTTGTGCATGTATAACTTGATGTATGACCAACTTTTCATGTGATCTATATATGATATTCAGTTTTTAGATTTTCCGCTTTTATTCTAAAAACTTTGAAATGTGGGTGTAAGGAACTGAGTTCCTCTGTTGAATGCTACCCCACTGTTGCATATCTTTATGAGCAGGTGTTGTATGTTTTGTTCCAATATAATGTGATTCTCCCTGTCTATGCCATGATAATTGAAATATACTCTGATGAAATTTTTAATTTTCTTTTACTGCTTTAATAGCTTGGGGGTGTTACATTAAGTGGTATCAGAGCCAGTCCGTGTCAGTTGTGTCAGTCCTTGTTGGTCTTTGTGGTTTGACGAGCGGTTTGTTTAACCATAGTTGATGTTATTGGAAATGAGCAGAATATGGCTCGGGCTGTGCAGGGTGTACCGGATGTTGCGGGTAATGATGAGTTCAGGAAGAACGAACCGCCTATCTTCAAGGGGAGATATGATCCTGATGGTGCACAATTTTGGCTTGAGGAGGTTGAAAGAATCCTCCATGTGGTGGATTGTGCTGAAGAGAATAAGGTGAGACTGGGTACTCACATGCTGGAAGAAGAAGCAGCTGATTGGTGGATTAGTTTGCGCCCAGTGTTGGGAGAGGATGATGAAGAGGTTACTTGGGAATTGTTTAGCCGAGAGTTTCGGAGGAAGTATTATCCTGAAGGTGTGAAGGAAAAGAAAGAGATTGAGTTTTTGGAGTTGAAACAGGGCAATATGTCTGTTGTTGACTATGCTACTATGTTTGTTGAGCTGGTGCAGTTCTATCCTCATTATGCTGAAGCTACTGCTGAGTTTTCTAAGTGTGTGAAGTATGAGAACGGATTGCGTCCGGAGATTAAACGGGCAATCGGTTATCAGAGGATTAGAAGGTTTTCTGATTTGGTGGATAGTAGTAGGATTTACGAAGAGGATCGTAGGGCGCGTGCTACTCCCTATAAGAGTGTGAATGACAGGAAGGGGAAACAACAGTCTCGTAGTGGTCCTTATGTCACACCAACTGATAAGGGTAAGCAAAGGGATAATTTTGAGAAGAAGGCAAGTGGTGGAGGAATGTCTAGTCCTCCGAGGTGTTACATTAAGTGTTACAAGTGTGGGGAAGTAGGACACCGTCAGTCCGAATGTAGAAAGAATTTGGTTAAGTGTTCTGATTGTGGAGGTTCGGGACATGTAGCAGCTGACTGCAAGAGGAAGAATATGGTGAAGTGTTTCAACTGTGGTGAAACAGGTCATATTAGTACGGGGTGTACGAAACCGAAGAAACCTCAGACTGGTGGGAAGGTTGTTGCATTAGCAAGCGACGAAACTACTAGTGCGGATCGTTTGACTCAAGGTACTTGTTTTATTAATAGTACGCCTTTGTTTTTTTTGCTATCATTGATACTGGAGCGACTCATTCGTTTATTTCGTATGAGTGCGCGAGGAGTCTGAATTTGTGTTGTCTTTTTGGAGTGGTGAGCTGGTTATGGATACTTCTGCTTAAGGGCAGTAATTACTTCTTGGGTCTGTTTAGTTTGTTCTTTGACCGTTTATGGTAAGGGATTTGTGATGGATTTTGTGTGTTTACAGTTGGAAGGATTAGAATGAGATAAGTGAGGGAGAAGCTGGTACTTCTCCAAGTTGCTTCAGGTGTGGAGCGTTGGCTCAGTGGGTTAGGGATTGCAAGATTATAAGTGTGGTTTCTGGTTCAAGAAGGGATGCCGAAGTAAGGTTTACGTCAACTAAGGATTTGTGCCTTAAATAGTTTTGGGCACAGGATGTAAAGAATGCTACCATAGGTCGGTGGAGACGGTTTATGCCCCATCATGATTGTCGGCTGTTTATTGACAAATTGAGGAACTGATCACCCTTAATCTCTTGTTGATAGCAGACGGGAATTATGTTGGATGGAATGAACGTGTCTTTCTGGCTTTGTTAGTGTGTGCAGTGAGTTGTTTGGAATTAAGGAAATGGTTACAGATTGTTTTGTTGTGTCGATGAAGATTCTTATATCAGAAGATGAGATGGATTAGAGGTTCTGGCATGTGGTTAAGTGGTGAAGTCATTAAGAGTCCTTTTTGGTGGGTTATTGCGATAGATTGGAATTTGGATTGTCAAGAGAAGGAATTGTGTATGGACTACGGACAGTAGTATAGGGTTACGATTGAGAATAAGTGTTCATTTTCAGGATTAGGTAACTGGAATGGTTTGGTTGAGTTTGACTAGAATTACAATTGGTGGAATGTTTAATAAGAGTGGTGATTTGTTGAGTTGAGGCTTTGATCGACCTTGTGTGACGGGTTATATTTGTTATCATTGGATGTGGTTGCGGTGTTGCTTTGAGAGGCTCCGAAGTTAGTTAAAGGTGATTAGAAACTTTTTGTACTTTTGTTGGTTATTACCGAAGGGTATGGAAGGCTTTTCCAAGAATTGTGTTTTGTTGCTTCAGTGGACTTGAAAAAGGGAAGTCGTGGATTATGTTTTTCGACATTTGAGGATTCGTGAAAGGATCGGTACTACTGTGGAAATGGAATTGGTTGTATTTGTATTATGTTGGATTATTGGAAGTATTATCTTTATGATTCTAGATTCGAAGTGTTTGGTAATTATAAGAATATTGAATATTGAATTGGTTTGGATTATCCTTTGGGGGAAAAGCTATTGTTGTGACTGAGGAGTTAAGTCGAAAATTTCTATGTATGTCTATTTTAATGGTCCGAGAATTTGAATTGGGTGAGCAGTCCAGAGGCTTGTGTCTGGTGTGTGAGATAACACAGAAGAGTGTGAGAATGGAAATATTAAAAGTGAACAGTGGTTTGGTGAGTATGCGAAAGAGTTAGACTTTGGACGTGAGATTGGTAGTTTTGATAGTTACGAGTCATCAGAGTGCGCAGCGGAAGCGTGATGTGGCACATTTCGTATATGTGTGTCTGACTTGTGAGAGTTCTTGGGTTGAACATTGGGAATCTGTAAGAATGATGAGACCAATGGACGTTTCAGAATGGAAGTGTTAGGTGAAAGGTTTGAATGGTATTCTTGGACTACTAAGTAGATGGATGTTTTGGTTATATGTACGATTGGTGAATCGTGGCATTGATGTAATAAGGTTGTGTGACAAGGAGGTTGGTATTCTTGTTTGGTTGATGTTGTTGAGACCTTGTCGTGTTGTAGAACGTTATGTTCTTGTTTGTGTTGTTGCCTCGTTTCCATTGTGTTGGTTCGAGTGCGAGTAGCTGATTCCTGTGTGGGGAATTAGAGGTGGGTTACCTACGGTGATGGTAACGATCTTGTTGTGTTTTGGTTCAAGAGTGAACCTGTGAGTTGGTGTTTGTGTATTCTTTAAGTAGTAAGTTGGTCGTCAAGTGCATTGTATGGGCTTTGCAGCTTGTCGTTATTGTTGTCGTTGTTATATCTGCTGCTAGCAAGGTGGTTAGTCAGTTGTGTTATTTGTGGTGTGCTTTTGGTCAGTCTATGTTTGTTGGTCAGTTGCGAGGGCTGTGTTTGGAGTTGTTGGGTTTGGCTTTATTTTCGAGGACGAAAATTTCCAAGTGGGGGAGAGTTGTAATGCCCCAGTTTTGATCATTTTATTCAATCGAGTCGATTTAATTATTTTGAGTATTATATTATTTTTAATTATGACTTTGGTGTGATAATATGTTATTTTACATTGTGATTATATTTTATCGCGTTTTGGGAACATTTGTGAGATAGTTGAGAGTAGGGGCAATTAGGTCATTTTGCATTATTTTTACTAAGTTAGTAAAAGAGATAGAAATAGAAAGGAGAGAAAAGAAAAATAGAAAGAAAGAAAGGAGAAGAAGGAAAAGAGGAGAAGAGAAAAAGAGAGAAAAAGAGGAAAAAAGCTAGGTTGGATCAAAACAACTTCTAGGAATTGATTTAATCGGGTAAGGGTGTGAAACTCGATTATACTATGCTTGTATATGATTATGTATGTATGTGTTTGGATGATTCTCTTGCTTTCCATGTTTTTCACTTCTAGGTCAAAAACGATAAAATGAGTGGAATCGATGGTTTAGCGGTTGGAAATCGATGTAAATGTGATAGATTGCTTGTTGACATGATTAGAATAGGTTCTGATTGATATATGTTGATTTGGAAATGGTTTGGATTGAAAAATATCATTTTCGGGTTTTCAACAGCGCTGAAAGATTCTGAGTTCTCGCAGGTTCGCCTAGCGAACCATTCAGCGAAGGGTAGCGAAGGTTCGCTGCGGGTATTCGTCTAGCGAAGGCGTGAGTGAAGGTTCGCTAGAGTGTTCGCCTAGCGAAGTTTGGGTGTTTTGAATGTTGGTATTTGCTGCCTTGGTTCGCCAAGGGGTTCGCCTAGCGAACTTTGTGTCTGTTTTTATCTAACAGTTGGTTCGCTGGAACATTCGCCTAGCGAAGGAGCTAGTGAATGCTCGCGAGGGATGTTCGCCTAGCGAAGGAGCTAGCGAATGCTCGCGAGGGAGGTTCACCCAGCGAACAGTGTTGTTCGTGTAATTTTGTTTTCTGCATAACTTTTGATCTGTGGTTCGGTTTGAGGCGTGGTTTGATGCATTGGAAAGCTATTGAGCTGTACTTTCTTATTATGATGGTTTAGAATTTGTTAGCCAATTTAATGATGTCGAGAATTAGGAATAGTGTCATTTTGTCGACTTTTGTTGTTATAATTGTGTGTAATTGGTGTGTATCATGTAATGTGCCTTGAATATGGATATCGTATGACTTGTATAATGTTATATGATGTGAATGCATGTGATGACATGTTGTGGTGATGAATTGTGACCGAAAGGCAAATAAATGCAATATGTTGTATTTGATTATATATGCATGTTTATGGTTGCATATATGTGTGAAAATGCATTGGTTGTCATGAGTTCTTGTGTGTCAAGCATCATGATGTGCATTGTTGTCGCGTCCTGAGTGACGGCGGTTCCGGTGGGGAATCAGTTATAACATCGTGTGCCTCAAAAATATGAAGGTATGAATAGCCTGAGGACTGAAAACGATGGTTATAGACGATCGTGAGCCTCTCTCGGTGGAGGTGTGAGCGATCGGGTCGTGAGCCTCTCTCGGTGGAGGTGTGAGCGATCCATAAACACCGTGAGCCTCTCTTGGTGGAGGTGTGAGAGGTGGGTGAACATCGTATGCCCGACGGGGAGTTACAGTGATGTAACGAGCGATGGTTCTGCAGAGTTCCTGAGTGAACTAGTGATGAGATATGAAAGCTTGGAGTCGGTACCGCATATGCATTTGCATAGAGAGTCGTTGTGTCGGTCTCTTTGCATCTGCATGAATTATGATTGCATTGGTTATATATGGAAAATCATGATTTAGTTGATTATGTGCGAGACGTTGTGATATGCATTTGTGATAAATGTATTGAGCATGATTAATATGCAATTGGAGATGGATTAATTGTGTGATTGAGCTCGGAATAGCATTTGTGAATTGATGTGTATTTGTGTTAAACGCATTAAATTATGAGTGTTATGTTTTGTATAAACATATGCATTATTCGTGAATATGTGATTATGTAAATATAATCTATATATGCTTTAGGTGTTGGCGTGTGATAATTGTGAATGAGAATGATGAGATGAAACATGTATAATGGTGTTGATGATGAGTGTGTTGTACATTATTGATATGTAGTGGTGACGTATATATGAAAAATGTGATGAATTTGATTATGGTGCATTGGCGGTGAGAATATTTTATATGTGCATTTTGTGGTATATATAATTATATGCATTTATAGTATGGTTGTTTTTCTCACCCTTCTGCTGTTTTATAATGCTCTATGAGGCATTGCAGATTAGAGTTGCTGGAGGTCTTTTGTGAAGCTTATGTCTTCATTCTTTTGTCGGTCGGCTCTGATATGTGACACCGGGTAGTTAGGGAGGCCGTTTGCGATTATTGTGTACGATGTATATATATCTTTTGGCTTGTGCATGTATAACTTGATGTATGACCAACTTTTCATGTGATCTATATATGATATTCAGTTTTTAGATTTTCCGCTTTTATTCTAAAAACTTTGAAATGTGGGTGTAAGGAATTGAGTTCCTCTGTTGAATGCTACCCCACTGTTGCATATCTTTATGAGCAGGTGTTGTATGTTTTGTTCCAATATAATGTGATTCTCCCTGTCTATGCCATGATAATTGAAATATACTCTGATGAAATTTTTAATTTTCTTTTACTGCTTTAATAGCTTGGGGGTATAGATTGGGGGTGTTACAATCAGACTGGATAGTCGTGGGATTCGTGTAGGGCAGATGATGATGCTTGTAGGAGAGGAAAGAGGGTTGTACCTGCAAGGTACTTCGATGCCAAAGTAAGTAATTGGGCGAGAGAGAGCAAGTACTATAGTATGATTTCAAGTAT
Source organism: Lathyrus tuberosus (assembly GCA_022829125.1). Lineage (NCBI taxonomy): Eukaryota > Viridiplantae > Streptophyta > Magnoliopsida > Fabales > Fabaceae > Lathyrus > Lathyrus tuberosus. The sequence goes on along the minus strand of JALAZF010000161.1, from coordinate 9,712,842 downwards.
TGAATAGTGATTAAACCTGCCCCTCTCAAGTGAGAGGGTATTTATAAAAGTAACCCCCAGTTCAGGCCCAAGGTCCCCCATGTGGCCGAAATATCTGGTCGACCAATGGGAGACTATCAGGTGAAGGGTCAGGCGCGTGACCCTTTGACATGGTTCAAATGTTTCCGCGAGATCCAAGGAAGCAGTTGGCCGCGTGAACCGCTAAGCGAGTGAGGGGGACATCCCCAACGGTCACATTGTGCCCAACGGCTAGTTTCTGTCCAACAGCTAGTTTCTACCCAACGGCTAGTTTCTGGCTATTGGGTCTGGCCAAGAGCTAGACTAGATTGGGCCTTGCCCTACTGTGGGTTAAGCGCCTGCCCAGTCTAGAACAGATCGACATCATCTTCATCTAATTCTTTTGACAGTTGCAATCTGGACTCAGCTGGTGTCGAAGTTGGGTTGCAATCTTGCATCTCAAATCTCTTGAGTATTTCTCCTGCATATCTTCTTTGGTGCTTCATCAAACATCTACCACTCTTGTAGAATTCGATGTAAAGGAAATATGAGATATTTCCCAAGTCTGACATTTCAAACTCCTTACTTAGGTCATGTTTGAAATCTTCAATCTCCTTCTTGCAACTTCTTGTTATCAACAGGTTATCGACATAGAGACATAGTATAAGCAATTCACTTTTGCTTCTCCTTAATTATACTCCATACTCATATGTGCACTTCACAAATTATTTCTCCCTTAAAAAACTATTTATCTTCTTATTCCAAGCTCTTGGAGCTTGCTTAAGTCCATATAGGGCTTTATGCAGCTTGTACACCTTTTTTTCTTCGCCTTGTTTCACAAACCCAGCTGGTTGTGCAACATAAAATTCTTCATATAAGGGGACATTTAGAAATTCACATTTCACATCCATCTGATACATGTACCTTCATGTTTGCTAGACCAACAACCAACCTGATTGTTTTGATTCTATCAAATGGTGCAAAGACTTCGTCGAAATCAATCCACAAGTCTCGCCTTGTGTCGAGTTACTTATCATTTAGGATACAACTTCACCTTGTATACCCACTTCACATCAATTTCCTTCTTGCCGGTAATTCGACAAGTGCCCAAGTGTTGTTGACTTCGATGGACTCTAGTTCCTCATTCATTGCTTTCTTTCACTTCGAATCTTTCAATGCCTCGGTTGCATTAACTAGTTCGACATTTGTGTAGAAAGCATAGTATACTAGCTTACCTTCTTCATTTACCACATCATCTGATGCAATCACATATTCTTGCAACCTTGCAGGCATGGGTCTTGTTCGTTGAGGTCTGCTTGGGCCTGCTTCACCTCTGACTTCTTCTTGTCGAACTTCTCTTTCGACTTCACTAGCTGGTTCTTCACATATAATTCTCACTGAACCCTTCTTAACATTCTCAGTTCAATACCATTCCTTAAGCTCATCTATGATCAGGTCCGTACTAATCACAACTTGCTTGTTCACTGGGTCGAACAACTTGTATCCTCCAGTCGAATGATGTCCTATTAGGATCATTTGACTCTCAACTGATCTGACACGTGTTTATGTGCTATAGATTCAAACACCTTCAAATGACTTAGGCTAGGCTTGACACCAGACCAACATTCTTCTTGTGTAATTCCTTCTAACTTCTTCGTCGGACATCTGTTCAAGATGTATGTTGTAGTCGACACAGTTTCTCCCCATAATTCATTGGGTAGATGCTTGCCTCTCAACATACTTCTCACCATATTCATGATGGTTCTATTCTTCCTTTCTGCTGTTCCATTTTGCTGTGGAGTGTAGGGTGGCATCACCTCATGCACAATCCATTCTTTCTCATATAATGCATCGAAATTTTTCAACACACACTCTCCACCACCATCAGTCCTCAGAATCTTTCGCTTACGACCACTTTGTCTTTTGACCATAGATTTAAATTTGGAAAATACCTCGATCACTTCACTTTTCTTCTTGATCAGGTAAGTCCACAGTTTTCGACTGAAATCATCTATGAATGAGACATAGTATCTATTACCTCCAATCGAATCCACTTGGATAGGTCCACGTACATCAGAGTACATGACTTCAAGAATTTCCTTCGACCTGCTTCCTGCATCCTTGCTGAAGCTATTCTTGTGTTGTTTTGCCTGAATACATTCTTCACACACTTCACTTGGAATGTCGATTTCTGGTAATCCTGAAACCATATTTCTTCTCTTCAAATCTCTGATGTCTTTCAAATTGAGATGACCAAGTCTATAATGCCATATCCATTCATCTTTGTTGGCTGCAGTTGCAAGACACTTATGCTCCATCACATTAAGTTCAGTTCTAAAGGTTCTATTTTGAGACATAGGAGCCTTCAAGATTAACCTTCCTCCTGAGTCGAGAACTCTCATCATCTTGTCTTCGATCGACACCTTGTAGTTCTTTTCGACCAGCTGCCCTATACTGAGCAAATTACTCTTCATGTCTAGTATGTACAATACATTGGAAATTACTGACCTCTTGCCATCTATCCTCATAATCAGAACATCACCAATACCTTCAGCTGCTAGAGCATTGTCAATTGCAAATTTCACCATGTTCTTCATTGAGGGTTTTATGTTTACAAACCAATCATTTCTACCAGTCATGTGTGATGAGCATCCTGAGTCCAAGTACCATTGATCCTAGAATCTTTCTTCGTCTCTTGTTGTGACCATCAACAACATCTCTTCTTCTTCATGTTTTGCTAGCTTTGCATCAGTTTCTTGATTCTTCTGCCTTTCAGGACAATCACTAGAATAGTGACCATACTTCTGGCAATTGTAACACTGAATGTGACTTTTGTCAGGTTTTTGACCACCACCTATTCCTCTACCTGCAGCTTCACCTCTTTGGTTGCCTTGGTTCCAGGGTTTTCTCTGATTCGGCCAGTTTCCTTCTTGCTGATTTCGACCAGTCAAATTGTTATAGCCTCATCTGCCTTTGTCGCCATTCTAACTTCCATTGCCTTTTTTTTATTTTTTTGATTGCGCCTGCAAAGCCATATCATTCTTTAACTTGCTTCCAGCTCTTTCAGCCATCCTTTGTTCATGAAATTCAAGAGTCCCTTAAAGCTCTCCCTTTGTCAATGTTGACAAATCTTTCTACTCTTCTATGGGTACTACCACGTGGTCGAATTTCGGAGCCAATGACCTCAAGATCTTTGCAACAACTGATCCTCATGTCAACACTTCTCCACATACTTTGATTTGATTCACCAATTTAGTAACCCTAATGAAGAAATCAGTTATGCTTTCATTGTCCTCCATCTGACGCAATTCATAGGTTCTTTTGTGAGTTTGTAACCTCACCTCTTTCACCTTCTCTGCGCCTCCAAATGATTTCTCTAAGATTTCCCATGCTTCTTTTGTGGATTCTACATCACTGACCTATTTGAAATTGTTTGGATCAACACATTGATGAATTATAAAAAGAGCTTTATAATCTTTCTTCTTCAATTCTTTGTATGCAGCCTTTTCTTGATCTGACGCGTTTTCTGCAAGTGGTATTACTCCTTCCTTCATAAGATCCCAAAGATCTTGATAACAGAAAACCATCTTCATCTACTTGCACCAATTCTGATAATTATTGTTCTTGAGAATCGGAAGACTCGTCGAAAAATGCTCGTTTAGATGATTCATCGCCATCGTGTTTTGCTTCCACAAATCACAACCGGAGCTCTAGATACCAGATGTTGGAATTAACCCAAAACGTTGAGAATTTCGAATCAATCTTGATGAACAAGATTCAATCAACCGATCGAAATCCCTTGTTCTTCACTCTTCACTCGTGTGAATCAATCACACTTTGATTGGAAAAGTGATTCTGCACAGCAATTGTTAATGGAAGAAGAAAGAAAGTTCAATAAGAAAGAAGATTAGGGTTTTATGAAAATTGGGGAAAAAGAAGATGATTTTGCATAGTAACTCTCTGTCCACAAACTTTGGAAATCTTTATTCACTTTGCAACTGTAAAATTATATGAATTCAAATTATTACAAGAATAGGGGTTACTCCATTTATTTATAGTTTTAGGTTAGCTTGCTCCCTAATCCAAAGCCCAAAACACAAAAGCCCAAAATACATAATTTAGTTAAATCTACTAAAATAGGCTTAAGTCGAAATCTTGTCGAGCAACCTGCTTCGACATTTCGACACATACACACACTAGGCTCATTTCGACACATCCTTGTTTTTGTCGGGCGCTACCTGCTTCAACACAAGGAATTACATTATCAACAACCAATCACATCTAACAAAATATGATCGAAGAAATCAGTATGAAATATTAAACATTGAGATAAACTTAAAAAGAATAATTGCAAAATTTAAATTTGAAGTATAACTAACCCATGGAACAAGATTGGTCAAGGCCAGACAAAATTTAAGGAAAAACAACAAACTTGAAATAATTTTTAGGGATGGATGGAACTTCTCCAATCTTAGTACAACTTGTGGTTTTGATGAAGTTAATCTTGTACTTATGATCTGTCATAATGAACTTAGGATCATGCAAATCAACCAATATATTAGAAATAATATAGCAAGATCCTTGTTCAAGATTCGATCAAATTCACTTAATACTGCAGGTTTCACAGAAGCTTTGATACATGAACACTGAAAAACAACACAGAAAGAGCTAAAAAATGTAATAAATTTGTAAATTAACAAAAAAATAAGTCATGATAGCTAATAAACAACAATTGTAATACTCACTTTGTCATCAAGCAAAATCATTTATAAACTGGTGATAGTATTGAGGTCATTTCAAGAATAGACTTTCCACAAACTTAGTACACGAACTTTAATCTACCAGTTCAGTTTTTGAGAGACAATGTCGAGAATCATACTGATACATAGTATCATTCTACATAAAGTGGACTAATGAGTAAGAAGTCATCAACACGTAATTTTTGTAAGCATATAACAAACTAAAGTAAAAATTAATTGTCAATATTTTTAATACTCTCTAGTATACAGTTTCTACAAAACGTACTTCAAAAGATGGTTCATAACACTGAGCTGAGAAAGATCATAACTTTTTTATTTTTTTTTCTATATGACAAATATGATATTATAATTGTAATCTGAAGAATATAAATTATAATGATGGAGGTTATTTTTTCCTAAATGACAAATATGATATTATAATTGTAATATGAAGAATATGAATTATTCTTTCTCTGCAAAATTTGGAGAATATGAAAAAATATGGAGGTTGGATCTATTTGTATTAAAATAATGATGGAGTAATGTGAATAGGTGCAATAAGTGCAGATAATTAATAGAGTTCTTAGAATTGATATTTAGAAATTGAAAACACAGACTTGAAAATAGAGAAAAAATATTCAATTAAAAATTTAATAAATATTATCACATAATTGAGTCTAAAATTAACTAAAAATATATTAAATATTATAATTATATTAAATATTATAATTAAATTAAATATAATAAAATATTATAATAATATGTTCAAGCTAAATCAAAATCGTAAATAATTAAATGTCAAAAAAAACATGGAGAGATGTCTTTTATCACTTAAAAAAAATGGGTCAATTTACATAGGAATTGTTACACGTGAGATTTTAATAAATTCTTTTTTTTTTTGGTAAATAGTGATCTCGAGTGTTCGATCAGATCCACGCACGCTGGTCGTCAGATGGGCAAGGTGTTGGTCGTCGGACCGGAGAGGTGCTCGGAATGTTGATGAGGAGAAAAAGGGGTGTACCTGCAAGGAACTCCGACGCTCAAGTAAGTAAAGGCCGGAAAAGGGGCAAGTACAAAGAGTATTCTTAGGGTGAAAAAAATGATACCTTACCCCCTCAAGCGAGAGGGTTAATATAGAGCCCCCAGCGCGTGGCCAACGGTCCTATTTTCGGGGCGAAATAACCGTTTTCCCCAAAGAATAGGTAACTGCCCAAACTAGTCGTTATGTCGGGCAGGGTGTCAGAAACTAGCCGTTATGTCGGGCATAAACGCAGTTTCGGGCACCTGTCCTTTGTTGTCCGGGCAGTGAGGAAGTCGTGCGTGACGGGCATAGAAGCCGAGGAGGAACGTTGCGTTCCTTGCCCGGTTGGAGGGGCAGAAATGTTACTTTTGCCCCTCTGTGGATTGGACTTAGGTAGTATGGGCCGCTTTGGAGCAGAGGCAGATTGGGCCAATTCTAGCCATTGGTCCAGTCCAGAACAGGAGCCCCCCAAGTCGTTGCTCCCGAGCATGGGAGTGATGACTTAAGGACCGTTCGTTGCTCCGGGGAGCTAGCGCGGAGTCGTCGTTTGAGACGGGGATGATTGTCTCGAGATGCCCGTGGCCCTCTGTGTCCGTGATGTTTGTGGTTGTGAACCAAGTGCCCGGTATTCGGGGAGATGAAACGCCAGACCGAATGGGAAACGTTGGGTTGCCACGTGTGCATCGAGCCCTGTGTAGCAGTTAATAGGTAATCATGGCTAGTGGGCAGTCATTATTGCCTACGGGCGCGTGTGTGCACGTGCCCCTCAGTATAAAAGGAGGAAAGTTGTCCCATTTCGCACTTTTTTCCCTTCTGATTCTTCTTCGTCGTCATCAGCGTTCCTGCCCGTCGCTGTCTTCGTAGCAACCGACCACCGTGCCAAGCTTCGAGCAGCCTTTCTCTTCTACTCAGAACAAGTAAGTTCTCTGATTTCCAGCTTGTTTTACTTCCTCTCATTGTCAATGGTAGATTGCATGCGGCTAGGGTTAGTTTTAGGTGACAAAATAGGTAGATTTTCGGCGAGTGTTGGTGGTGGGCGGTGGTTCTGCCCTTTTGCTGCTTCAAGCATCTCGCCGGAGTAGGTAGCGAGTCCAGTGGGCGTGGTGGTCCATGTCGTGGTGGTGAGACGTGATTATGGCGTCTTATCATCCTCTGATGTATTGGTGAATTTCCCGGTAGAACGTTTCCAGATTTCGGTGGAGCTTTGCAGTTTCCGGCGGAGCTTTAAACAGAATCTGGGTACGAACGCGGGGAGGTTCCTCGTGGGAAGTTGGTTTGTCTCGAGCATCTCCTTGCGGGGAGGTTCTTCCTTCTCCGTTTGAAGTTAGGGCTTAGGCGGGGGATGTTGTCCTTAGCCTTCTGTGCGCCCTTTCACTTGACTTAGCGGTGGAAGGGTGGATTTGATTTTCTGTCGAATTCACTGTCTTTCTTTGCTTTTTCAGGTGATCATAGTGGCGATGAAGCCAGAGAGTGAGGTTATCCCCGTTACATCCGAGGAAACTGTCTCCGAGGAGAGCAGCAATGCAACGGCCTCGAGCTCTGCGTCCTCGAGCTCGTCGGCTTCGAACTCCTCGAGCGAAGTCGAGGGGGAAGCGAGTGACGCTGAGGAGGGAGATGATTTGGGGGTCGTGGAGGAGGATGTAATGGAAGAAGATGTTGACGTGTTCTGCCCGGAAGAGTGGGAGGTGGCCGAGCCTTCCGAACATACTTCCACGTTTGCTAGGTCTGCGGCAGACGCTTTTACCAAGGTGGGGCCAGCATGTGAATGGAGAGTGCTTCTGCCTAATTCGGACGAGCGGGTCTGCTCGAACTTCGGGGACTGCTTTGCGATGTACGAATATGCCTTCAAGGAATTGGGGCTGAGGATGCCCTTCACTGACTTCCAGCGGTCGGTGTTTGTGCATCTGAAGCTGGCGCCTTCTCAACTCCACCCCAATTCGCTGGCCTTTATACGGGCCTTCGAGTTGGTGTGCGAGCACCTTACTCTGGGGACCACTCTTCCTTTATTCTTTGCTGTTTTCCACCTTCAATGGCAACTAGCGGGGAAGAGGTATGGATGGATCTCTTTGAAGCAGCCCAGAAAGTTGTTTAAGCCGTTCTCGGAATCCATCCGAACGTTCAAGGGACGGTACTACATCGTCGAGCCTCTGTCCGAAGCCGCTCAGGATAGCGTGTATGCCTGGGAGGTGGAGTGTGATGAGAACGGAGAGGAGCTTCTCAACGAGGAAGGGAAGTATATCGGGGAGAGAGTGTATAAGTTCCCGATCTGTTGGACACCTGACCACTTCTCAAAGAAGCCCAGTGCTTACGTCTATGAACCGGGCGCGCTACGCGGGCATGATGTCGTGTCTTACGAGAGGCTGGTGACTTGGGTAAATTATTTCAGCCTTGATGAGTGTTGGACGAGTAAGGGCCAGCCTATCTTTGAGGAGGATAGGAGTCAAAGGGTCGAGCGTCGGTTTATCCTCGTCAAGGCACTGTTGGAGTGCAAGACTCCCGTGGATGTCGAGAAATTGCTCGGTAGTCATAGTTACTTAGACTTTGTTTGTTATTCTTTCTTCCCCGTTTCTAACGTGCTTGTTTTACTTGTGCAGGTGAGATGCCTCAAGCCCGTGACCGTGTGGTGAGGAATGCCATGGCGAGGGGTAAGGCTGGAGCGGCTCCCCCTAAGACCCGTCCTGCTGTTGGTGCTCGTGCTCCTTCCCTTGTTCAAGGTACTCCGGGGACCTCTTCTACGCCCTCTCCCGGCCCGCAGGACTCTCCATTGCCTTTGGTCGGGCGGGCGATGCGGCCACGAACGCTAGATGCGGTGGATCTGACTCGGGCGCCTGAGAAGGGGAAATTTGAGCTCCCCCCGTGCATCCTTGACCGAAGATTTTTCGAGGGCAATACCCTGGTCGTTCCTCGGGCAGAGTCTCTGAGTTTGGAGGCCATGGATCGGTCGAGCAAGAGGGCGCTGGTGGCCCAGGATGCCTCTGCCCTCGTGAGGATGCTGGAGATGGCGGCCGTCTATGCGGAGGGGGATACTACGCTTGAGGCCGAACTTACTGCTGCCCGGGATTCTGAGACGGCCTTGAAAGAGGAGGTCAATGGGGCGCGTGAGGCTAGGAAGAAAGCCGAAGAGGAGACGGCCAAGCTGAAAGAGGAGGTCGCCAAGCTGAAGGCGGAGAAGAGGGTTGCTGAGGAATTGAACAAGGAGCTGATGGCGGCCAGTGCCCCGGGTGCCGATGAACCGAATGAGATCAAAGTAATGAAGACTAGGGCTGAGTTGGTCGTCGGCATTCTGCAGGCCGAGGAAGACGGTATCGCCGTGGCAGCGGAGTCCTTCGACAGTGTCGTGGCTCAGTTGCGGGTGGTGAACCCTGGGTTGGAGATTTCGACCGAGGGTATCCACTACCTTGCGCGAGTGGAGGATGATCGCATCGTCTTGCCCGAAGGCCTTGTTCTTGACACCTCGGAGGATCAGCCCGCGGAAGAGCAGAGACCTGAGCTCGAGTCGACCGAGCATGCAGAAGGGTGAAGAGTTTTTTAGTTTTGATATTGTTGTATCTTGTCCGGCCTGCGTGCCGTAGATATAATTGTAACTTATTCGATTTTAGGGGGTGTGGCCCCCTTTTTTATGTAATACGCACAATTTTTGGCCCTTGTGGCCTTTTTATTTAATGCTCGGTTATTTGTACCATTTTTGTTCACATTGATGTACTTTACATTAGTTGTGCATGTATGACTGCCCGTCGGAGGGTGTGTCTGTTAATGGAGCTTTCTCTTGAAAGAAAGCTCGCTGTGCGTGAATTCGCTAGTGCGGAGAACTGGTCAAATAGCCGGGGAAGATCCTGGCGGAGTTGCGGATCTCAGGTCGCGGCGTGAACGTCTCATCGCGACCTGGGGTTCTGCCAGTCATGATACTTAGGCGAAGGCAATGCTCGATTGAGGACCGCCGACGAGCAGAGCTCCGGCTCATTTACTTGAGCGGGATCCTACTTTGTGTGCGTGCGTCGTTTGTACCTGGACGAGCACGACGATCGTTAGGTGGTCGCTTAATGCGAGGAAGCCTATAGTTACTTTAGTTGTAGTATTGCTTAAGTTTCTCTGCGTTCCATGGTCGAGGGAGCGCGTCCCCGTTAAGGGTTTCGAGGAAGTACGCACCATTTCCCGTTTTGGCACGGACTCTGTATGGTCCTTCCCAGTTGGCTGCTAGTTTACCTTCGCGAGAGTCCTCGTGGTTTCTTCGCAGGACAAGGCTTCCCACATCGAACTCTCGTCGTAAGACTTTGGCGTTGTGCCTGATTTCTATTTTTTGCTTAAGGGACGCTTCGCGGACTGCTCCTGTCCGGATTTCCTCGACGAGGTCGAGCTCTTCCCTCATTGCTTCGTTATTCATTTCCTCGTCTAGAGGTGATTCGGTCCTTCTGGACGGTACGTGGATTTCGATGGGTAAAACAGCCTCCATGCCATATGCTAAGCAGAACGGTGTTTCCCTGGTGGTGGACTGGGGAGTAGTGTGATATGCCTATAAGACGTTGTGGAGCTCCTCGACCCTGGCTTTCTTTGTTTCGTCCAGTCTTCGTTTGAGGCCACGAAGGATGACGCGGTTGGCCGCTTTTGCCTGCCCATTGGTTTGGGGGTGCTCTACCGAAGTGAAGTGTTGCTTTGTTCCGAGATGGGCGACAAAGTTTTGGAACTTCTTGTCCGTGAATTGTGTTCCATTGTCTGTGACGATTGCTTGGGGGATCCCAAAACGGGCAAGGATATTCCGCTTGTAGAAGCGTAGAATGTTGAGCGCTGTTATCTTTGCTAATGCTTCTGCTTCTATCCATTTTGTGAAATAATCTACGCCTACTATCAGGTATTTGTTTTGGCTAGACCCCGTTACGAAGGGTCCTAGGATGTCTAGGCCCCACCAGGCAAATGGCCACGGGGAGGTCAAGCTCTTCAGTTCGTTAGGTGGAGCTAGGTGCATATCCCCGTGCCGTTGGCACTTGTCACATTTCTTTACGTGCTCCTTGGCGTCTTGTTGCATAGTTGGCCAATAATATCCTGCCCGGAGTGCCTTGCGGGCAAGGGACCTTCCTCCCAGGTGCTGGGCGTTAATGCCTTCGTGGATTTCTCGTAATACGTGGGGGACAATCTCCTCCTCTATGCATTTTAGTAGTGGGATGGAGAAGCCTCTTCGGTAAAGTTTATTTTCGAGGATGACGTACGAGCAGGCTCTTCGTCTGATGGTGCTGGTTTCCTTGGGGTCATCCGGAAGTTCGTCTCTGGTGAGGTAGTTGTACACGGGCGTCATCCAGCAGTCGCTGTCCCCGATCGCGTGCACGTGTAGGGTCGAGGACCCCTTATCGATGTTGGATCGGGGAAGTATCTCTTGGATGACTGCCCTGTTTCCGCCTTTCCTCTTGGTGCTCGCTAGTTTGGATAAGACGTCTGCTCGCACGTTGTGTTCACTGGGAACATGTCTTATTGCTACGGTCCTGAACTTTGACGTTTTTTCCTTGACTAGGGAGACGTATTCGGATAGACTGACGTTTTTGGTCTGATACTCCCCGGAGATCTGGTGGGCTACGAGCTGAGAGTCCGTGCAGATGACGATTTCCTCTGCCCCTAGGTCTTCGGATAGGAGCAACCCAGTGAGGAAGGCTTCATACTCAGCCTGGTTGTTCGACGTGGGGAAGGACAAGGTGATAGACGCCTCGACTATGGTCCCTTCGTCGTTCTCCAGAATTACTCCCGCCCCACTGCCGTTCGAGCTGGATGCTCCGTCCACGTAGATGGTCCATCTGTTTGCTACGTGGGGTGAGGAGTCTGAGAAGGTTGCTTCTGCCACGAAATCGGCCAGGGCTTGCGCTTTGAGCGCTTTTTTGCTTTCATACCGGACGTCGAATTCGGACAGCTCCAACGACCACTTGAGCATTCGACCGGCCATGTCTGGCCGGCCTAGCAATTGCTTGATGGGCTGGTCCGTCCTTACTACGATCGGCCAAGAAATAGTGTCTCAGTCATCTGGCAGCGTTGACGAGGGTCAATGCTACCTTCTCTATCTGCTGATATCGCAACTCTGCGTCCTGCAACGCTTTGCTCGTGAAGTATACGGGCTTTTGCCCGCCAGGATCTTCGCGAATGAGAACGGCGCTCACGGCCTCGGCGGTGACGGCGAGGTACAAGAATAAAACTTCCCCGGTCTCTGGTCGTGATAACACGGGCGGTTTCGACAGGGCTTGCTTTAAGTGAAGGAGGGATGCCTCACATTCTTCGGTCCATTCAAACGCGTCTTCTTTTCTCAAGAGCTTGAAGAAAGGAAGGGCGTGTTGGGCGGATTTTGCGACGAAGCGGGACAACGAGGTGAGTACCCCTTTGAGGGACTGATGTTCTTTTTAGACTTGGGCATTAGGAACTCAGAGAATGCCCGGCATTTTTCAGGGTTAGCCTCTATTCCTCGTTTCGTTAAGTAGAAACCGAGGAATTTGCCCGCCCGTACGCCGAACGTGCACTTCTCTGGGTTAAAACGCATTTGGTACTTTCGTGCTTGCTCGAAAATTTTTCGAAGATGGGCGACATGGTCCAGTTCCTCGTGGGACTTGACGATCATGTCGTCCATGTATACCTCGAGCATGTCGCCAATTTGTCCTCGGAAGACTTTGTTCATCATTCGTTGGTACGTAGCGCCGACGTTCTTTAGCCCGAAGGGCATTACATTGTAGTAATAGTTGTCTGATTCGGTCATGAAGGTCGTGTACATTTTATCGCTCGCGGCCATTGGGATTTGATTGTAGCCCGAGTAGGCGTCGAGGAATGATAAAAGCTTAAAACCTGCTGAGTTATCTACGAGCTTATCTATATTGGGGAGAGGGTAGGCGTCCTTCGGACAGGCCTTATTGACATCAGTATAATCAACGCACATTCTCCATTTGCCATTATTTTTTCTTACAAGTACAACATTTGAGAGCCATGTAGTGTATTTGGCCTCAGAGATAAACCTAGCTTCTAGAAGGTCTTTGACAGCTTTCTCCGCGGCTTCCATCTTCTCCGGGGACTGTTTCCTTCTGCGCTGGGCAACGGATTTGACGGCCGAATCAATTGTAAGCTGGTGGCAGGCGATGGAGGGGTCCAATTCTGGCATTTCAGCAGCGCTCCACGCGAACAAGTCTGCGTTTTCCCGGAGGTACGCTTTTAGTTGTCTCTTGGCCAGGTCGGGGAGGTCTGCTCCGATCTTCACTCCCCGTTGGGGGTCTTCTCCGAACGGAATGATCTCGAAGTTGCCGTCTGGAACGGAGCGTAGGAGATGGCCGCTGTTGTGGGACTGGCTGCCCGAAATCGTCTGGTCTTTGGCGTGATCATCCTCGCTGAAATGGCTGTCCAAGTCGATGGATTCGACCTGGGGGAGTGGTTTGGCTGCTCGGAGCTGCTGGGCAGAGGGGAATGACCAAATGTCCTCGGCCTCGCTGAGATGGTGCTCAGTCCTTTTGATGCTGCTTCAAAGCATCAACGGGCAGCTTCGATGTCGCCGTGGAGGGTGGCGACCATCCCTTCAGAAGTGTAGTACTTCATCTTGAGATGTACGGTGGAAGGTACTGCAATCAACTCTGCCAGGGTTGGCCTTCCGAAGATGCACTGGTATAGTGACGGGCAATCGATTACCAGAAACTGTGCTTTGATTGCTCGGGTTGTCTTTCCTGAACTGAATGTTACGATGAGCTCTACGTAACCCCGGGGTTTTGTCACCGCTCTGTTGAATCCCTGCAGGTCGGATCCAACGTACGGAGTGAGGTGAAAGTCATTCAGCTGCAGCATCTCGAACAGGTGGTTGTACATTATATCAACCGAACTGCCCTGGTCTACGAGTATCCTGCGAACGTCGAAGTTCGCCATCCTTGCCCGGATGAGAAGCGGGATGCTTGAGTTCGGTGACCCGTCGAGGAGTTCCTCTTTGTAGAAGGAAATGGGAGATGATCCTTTGTGAGTGGTATCCAGCGTGGTGACTTCATTGGAGCTTTTGCTGATCAGTTGCTCGAATTTCCTTTTGACCGAACCGACCGTGATTTTGTTGAATCCACCCCTGAAGATGACCATGGCCGACGAGAAGGTTTCCCACAGGCTGTGAGCACCGAGGAACGTGGAGGCGGGCAGACTATCAGGGATATGGAAGTCCTCCGGCCGAGTTATGGACAGGGCGACCTGTACGTTGGTGTCCTCGGAGGGCGGAGTCTCTTCTGCAGCCTTCTTGCTCTTCTGGGTTTCTTGCCGGGGAGCTTCTTTCTTCTTCGCGAACTGCTTCAGGTGGCCGTCGCGAATGAGGATCTCTATGGCATCTCTGAGGTGGATGCATTCCTCTATCGTATGGCCGTGACTCTTGTGGAAGCGGCAATACTTGGATTTGTCCACGCCCGGCCTGGCCGACAGCTGTTTGGGGAAACGGACTCCCGCCTGCTTGAACTCTGAGTTGGCACATTCGGACAAGATTTTCTCCCTCGAGGTAGTGAGGGGGGTGTAGTCGTGGAACCGTCCAGAAGGGCCCCTCTGCTCGCGTGCATCGCGAGGTCGATCGTCGTGTCTTTTGTCTCCTCGACGGGATGACGAGGGCTCTTCAGCTCTGGATGACCGGGCACCTTCTTGGTGACGGGAGGCCCGTACAGAGTGGGCAGCGACTTTCTCCTCGTACTGTATATGCGACTGGGCTTGGTGGAGGAGAGCGTTGAGGTTCCTCGGCGGATCGAGGCCGATGGATTTCGTGAAGTCTGAGCCGGGACGTAATCCCTGCTCGAGCAGGAATTTCTTCATCTCGTCGGTCGTTGGCACTTGGACGGCTTCCTTGTTGAACCGCTCAATGTAGTCCCGAAGAGGTTCGTCTTTTCCCTGTACGACAGCTCCGAGGGACGCTTCAGTCTTTGGATGGCGTCGCGATGTAGTGAAATGACGGGAGAAAATCCTCCCCAATTGCCTCCAAGAAGTGATGGACTCTTCCGGCAACTGCTTATACCAAGTCATAGCTCCCTTCCGGAGCGTGGTCGGGAACAGGCGGCATTTGATGGCTCCTCGCACCCCTATGTAGTCCAAAAGGGCGTCTATGTTCTCTATGTGCTCGTCTGGGTCCGTGGTTCCATCGTAAGTCCCTAGAGACGGAGGCTTATCTAGTCCTTTAGGAAGACGGGTGGCCAGGATCCTGCGGGACAACGGGCCGCGAGGCTCGTCGTCGCTGTCCGAACTGGGAGTTGACGGTGACCGTTGTCTGCACTCGCGGCGGCTGTCTCTGCGAGGCGAAGGTGAGCACGGCCGGTCACGAGGTCTGACCGGTGGAGAGTGCCTGTCCTGTCTCGTTCTTTTGTGTCTTGGAGGTGATTGATCCCGCGGGGAGATATGGTCGCCCTTGCGAACATGTTGTGACTCAGGTTCATGCCTCGATCTGTGGCCTTCTCCGCGCCTAGCTGGCGGGCTTCTTGGTCCTCGGTGCTTGCTCTTGGGAGGAGAGGATCTTGGAAGAGATACTTCCTCGAGAGCCCCTATTCTTTCGCCTTGTTGCAAGATGAGGAGGTTTGTACGGTTGACAGCTCCCAACAGGGCTGCAATGGTCAGGTCGGCGCTGGGAGGGCCAGGAATTGGTCGTTCCCCCAACAGCAGTAGCTGGTCTCCTTGCTCGGTGGGAGGAGGAGTTGGAGACGCAGCAGCCCCGTCTCGAAGGAAACGGGGATCGGAGAGTAATGGAGATCTACCGTCCACGTCCCTCTTGTTGACGGGAACGAGAATTGTGATATCGGCACCTTGTGCGGAGTTCTGAGCGGCCATAGGTGGGTGGATTAAAGAGAGTATGTTTTGATCTTTAGTTTCCGAGGAGGAAAGAAAGAAGGGGAGAACAAGGAGTTCCCACAGACTGCGCCACTGATCTCGAGTGTTCGATCAGATCCACGCACGCTGGTCGTCAGACGGACAAGGTGTTGGTCGTCGGACGGGAGAGGTGCTCGGAATGTTGATGAGGAGAAAAGGGGGTGTACCTGCAAGGCACTCCGACGCTCAAGTAAGTAAAGGTCGGAAAAGGGGCAAGTACAAAGAGTATTCTTAGGGTGAAAAAAATGATACATGACCCCCTCAAGCGAGAGGGTTTATATAGAGCTCCCAGCGCGTGGCCAACGGTCCTATTTTTGGGGCGAAATAATCGTTTTCCCCAAAGAATAGGTAACTGCCCAAACTAGCCGTTATGTCGGGCAAGGTGTCAGAAACTAGCCGTTATGTCGGGCATAAACGCAGTTCCGGGCACCTATCCTTTGCTGTCCGGGCAGTGAATAAGCCGTGCGTGACGGGCATAGAAGCCGAGGAGGAACGTTGCGTTCCTTGCCCGGTTGGAGGGGCAGAAATGTCACTTTTGCCCCTCTGTGGATTGGACTTAGGTAGTATGGGCCGCTTTGGAGCAGAGGCGGATTGGGCCAATTCTAGCCATTGGTCCAGTCCAGAACAAATAGTTTTGAAGAAAATACTATCATTATAAATAAAAATAATTGACCAGTGTTGTTTTACTGTTGGTTGAATCATTGTGCCGGTAAAGGAAATGTTATCATTATAAATAATAATTAAAACATAATTTATTAAAAAGAGAACGAAAATTAGTGATCAAGAAATAAAAGAAAAAATATTTAAGAAGAGTTTAGATGGAATGAGATAAAAATTAGACATTAATTCTGATGTTTTGTTTGTCTTTTAATATATTAAGGATAAGTTTATCCAAACTTATCTTTAAAGTATAGAAAATGATAGAAAAATAACTTTCTTAAAAGTGACGAAATTTCTTCTATTGCTTAGTTCAATTTAATGTAAAATAATTAAATGTTTCATTGCTGATTCAAAGATTAGTTTTACAACTTTAAGAGAGTTTCTTATCACACCACCTATGTTTTTTAGACACCACCTGAATTTTCGTTTTTGTCTTCAATTTTTGAATGTGCACATCCGGACGCACCCTTTCTCTAAAATTTTTCTGTTTTTCGCGGATGTGCACATGCGGAAGAATTCCTGATCTGCAAATCCGAAAAAAATCAAAAGAATTCTATAAAATCATTTACTTCTAAATATAATTAAATCCAATATAATTAAAATCTAACATAATTAAACTTAATATGATTTTTTCAATATAATTAAATTCAATTTAATTAAATTCAATATAATTAAAATTAATATGATTAAAATTAATATGATTTTTTCAATATAATTAAATTAATTTTAGAAGTAAATACCATATAATTTTAATTATAATTTAGAAGTAAATACCATATAATTTAGAAGTAAATTCCATATAATTTTAAATAACAATATAATTAAATCCAATTTTAGAAGTAAATACCTTATAATTTTAAATCCAATATAATTAAATTAATTTTTTCAATATAAAAAAAATCATTTAAAATTAAATACCATATTAATCATATTAATTATATTGAAAAAAATTAATCATATTAAATATCATATTAATTGTAATTAATATAGATTTTAATTATATTGGATTTAATTATATTGGATTTAATTATATTGGATTTAATTATATTAAAAAAATGATATTAATTTTAATTATATTGGATTTAATTATATTTAGAAGTAAATGATTTTATGTAATTTTTTTGATTTTTTCCGGATTTGCAAATCAGGAATTCTTCCTGTTCTGGACTTGACCAATGGCTAGAATTGGCCCAATCCGCCTCTGCTCCAAAGCGGCCCATACTACCTAAGTCCAATCCACAGAGGGGCAAAAGTGACATTTCTGCCCCTCCAACCGGGCAAGGAACGCAACGTTCCTCCTCGGCTTCTATGCCCGTCACGCACGACTTCCTCACTGCCCGGACAGCAAAGGACAGGTGCCCGGAACTGCGTTTATGCCCGACATAACGGCTAGTTTCTGACACCCTGCCCGACATAACGGCTAGTTTGGGCAGTTACCTATTCTTTGGGGAAAACGGTTATTTCGCCCCGAAAATAGGACCGTTGGCCACGCGCTGGGGGCTCTATATAAACCCTCTCGCTTGAGGGGGTCAGGTATCATTTTTTTCACCCTAAGAATACTCTTTGTACTTGCCTCTTTTCCGACCTTTACTTACTTGAGCGTCGGAGTGCCTTGCAGGTACACCCCATTTTCTCCTCATCAACATTTCGAGCACCTCTCCCGTCCGACGACCAACACCTTGCCCATCTGACGACCAGCGTGCGTGGATCTGATCGAACACTCGAGATCAGTGGCGCCGTCTGTGGGAACTCCTTGTTCTCCCCTTCTTTCTTTCCTCCTCAGAAACTAAAGATCAAAACATACTCTTTTTAATCCACCCACCTATCGCCGCTCAGAACTCCGCACAAGGTGCCGATATCACAGTTCTCGTTCCCGTCAACAAGAGGGACGTGGACGGTAGATCTCCATTACTCTCTGATCCCCGTTTCCTTTGAGACGGGGCTAATGCGTCTCCAACTCCTCCTCCCACCGAGCAAGGAGACCAGCTGCTGCCGTTGGGGGAACGACCAATTCCTGGCCCTCCCAGCGCCGACCTGGCCGTTGCAGCCCCGTTGGAAGCTGTCAACCGCACAAACCTCCTCATCTTGCAACAAGGCGAAAGAATAGGGGCTCTCGAGGAAGCATCTCTTCCAAGATCCTCTCCTCCCAAGAGCAAGCACCGAGGACCAAGAAGCCCGCCAGCTAGGCGCGGAGAAGGCCACAGATCGAGGCATGAACCTGAGTTACAACATGTTCGCAAGCGCGACCTTATCTCCCCGCGAGATCAATCACCTCCAAGACACAAAAGAACGAGACAGGACAGGCACTCTCCACCGGTCAGACCTCGTGACCGGCCGCGCTCACCTTCGCCTCGCAGAGACAGCCGCCGCGAGCGCAGACAATGGTCGCCGTCAACTCCCAGTTCGGACAGCGACGACGAGCCTCGCGGCCCGTTGTCCCGCAGGATCCTGGCCACCCATCTTCCTAAAGGACTAGAGAAGCCTCCATCTCTCGGGACTTACGATGGAACCACGGACCCAGACGAGCACATAGAGAACATAGACGCCCTTTTGGACTACAGAGGGGTGCGAGGAGCCATCAAATGCCGCCTGTTCCCGACCACGCTCCGGAAGGGAGCAATGGCTTGGTATAAGCAGCTGCCGGAAGAGTCCATCACTTCTTGGAGGCAATTGGGGAGGATTTTCTCCCGTCACTTCACTGCATCGTGACGCCATCCGAAGACTGAAGCGTCCCTCGGAGCTGTCGTACAGGGAAAAGACGAACCTCTTCGGGACTACATTGAGCGGTTCAACAAGGAAGCCGTCCAAGTGCCAATGACCGACGAGATGAAGAAATTCCTGCTCGAGCAGGGATTACGTCCCGGCTCAGACTTTGCGAAAGCCATCGGCCTCAATCCGCCAAGGAACCTCAACGCTCTCCTCCACCAAGCCCAGTCGCATATACAATACGAGGAGAAAGTCACTGCCCACTCTGTCCGGGCCTCCCGTCACCAAGAAGGTGCCCGGTCATCCAGAGCTGAATAGCCCTCGACATCCCGTCGAGGAGACAAAAGACGCGACGATCGACCTCGCGATGCACGCGAGCATAGGGGACCTTCTGGCCGGTTCCACGACTACACCCCCCTCACTACCTCGAGGGAGAAAATCTTGTCCGAATGTGCCAACTCAGAGTTCAAGCAGGCGGGAGTCCGTGTCCCCAAACAGCTGCTGGGCAGACGGGGCGTGCACAAATCCAAGTATTGCCGCTTCCACAAGAGTCACGGCTATACGACGGAGGAATGCATCCACCTCAGAGATGCCATAGAGATCCTCATTCGCGACGGCCACCTGAAGCAATTCGCGAAGAAGAAAGAAACTCCCCGGCAATAAACCCAGAAGAGCAAGAAGGCTGCAGAAGAGACTCCGCCCTCCGAGGACACCAACGTACAGGTCGCCCTGTCCATAACTCGGCCGGAGGACTTCCGTATCCCTGATAGTCTGCCCGCCTCCACATTCCTCGGCGCTCACAGCCCGTGGGAAACCTTCCCGTCGGCCATGGTCATCTCCGGGGGTGGATTCAACAAAATCACGGTCGTTTCGGTCAAAAGGAAATTCGAGCAACTGATCAGCAAAAGCTCCAATGAAGTCACCACGCTGGATACCACTCACAAAGGATCATCTCCCATTTCCTTCTACAAATAGGAACTCCTCGGCGGGTCACCGAACTCAAGCATCCTGCTTCTCATCCGGGCAAGGATGGCGAACTTCGACGTTCGCATGATACTCGTAGACCAGGGCAGTTCGGTTGATATAATGTACAACCACCTGTTTGAGACGCTGCAGCTGAATGACTCTCACCTCACTCCGTACATTGGATCCGACCTGCAGGGATTCAACGGAGCGGTGACAAAACCCCGGGGTTACGTAGAGCTGATCGTAACATTCGGTTCAGGAAAGACAACTCGAGAAATCAAAGCACAGTTTCTGGTAATCGATTGCCCGTCACTATACCAGTGCATCTTCGGAAGGCCAACCCTGGCAGAGTTGATTGCAGTACCTTCCACCGTACATCTCAAAATGAAGTACTACACTTCTGAAGGGATGGTCACCACCCTCCACGGCGACATCGAAGCTGCCCGTTGATGCTTTGAAGCAGCATCAAAAGGACTGAGCATCATCTCAGCGAGGCCGAGGACATCTGGTCGTTCCCCTCTGCCCAGCAGCTCCGAGCAGCCAAAACAACTCCCCCAGGTCGAATCCATCGACTTGGACAGCCGTTTCAGCGAGGATGATCACACCAAAGACCAGACGAGTTCGGGCAGCCAGTCCCACAACAACGGCCATCTCCTACGCCCCATTCCAGACGGCAACTTCGAGATCGTTCCGTTCGGAGAAGACCCCCAACGGGGAGTGAAGATCGGAGCAGACCTCCCCGGCCTGGCCAAGAGACAACTAAAAGCGTGCCTCCGGGAAAACGCAGACTTGTTCGCGTGAAGCGCTGCTGAAATGCCAGGATTGGACCCCTCCGTCGCCTGCCACCAGCTTACAATTGATCCGGCCGTCAAAGCCGTTGCCCAGCGCAGAAGGAAACAGTCCCCGGAGAAGATGGAAGCCGCAGAGAAAGCTGTCAAAGACCTTCTAGAAGCTAGGTTTATCTCTGAGGCCAAATACACTACATGGCTCTCAAATGTTGTACTTGTAAGAAAAAATAATGGCAAATGGAGAATGTGCGTTGATTATACTGATGTAAATAAGGCCTGTCCGAAGGACGCCTACCCCCTCCCCAATATAGATAAGCTCGTAGATAACTCAGCAGGTTTTAAGCTTTTATCGTTCCTCGACGCCTACTCGGGCTACAATCAAATCCCAATGGCCACGAGCGATAAAACGTACACGACCTTCATGACCGAATCGGGCAACTATTACTACAACGTAATGCCCTTCGGGCTAAAGAACGCCGGTGCTACGTACCAACGAATGATGAACAAAGTCTTCCGAGGACAAATTGGCGACATGCTCGAGGTATACATGGACGACATGATCGTCAAGTCCCACGAGGAAATAGACCATGTCGCCCATCTTCGAAAAAATTTAGAGCAAGCAAAAAAGTACCAAATGCGTTTTAACCTAGAGAAGTGCACGTTCGGCGTACGGGCGGGCAAATTCCTCGGTTTCTAATTAACGGAACGAGGAATGGAGGCTAACCCTGACAAATGTCGGGCATTCTCTGAGTTCCCAATGCCCAAGTCTAAAAAGAACATCCAATCCCTCAACGGGGTACTCACCTCGTTGTCCCTCTTCGTCGCAAAATCCGTCCAACACGCCCTTCCTTTCTTCAAGCTCTTGAGAAAAGAAGCCGCGTTTGAATGGACCGAAGAATGCGAGGCATCCCTCTTTCACTTAAAGCAAGCCCTGTCGAAACCGCCCGTGTTATCACGACTAAAGACCGGGGAAGTTTTATTCCTGTACCTCGCAGTCACCGCCGAGGCCGTGAGCGCCGTTCTCATTCGCGAAGATCCTGGCGGGCAAAAGCCTGTATACTTCACGAGTAAAGCGTTGCAGGACGTGGAGTTGCGATATCAGCAGATAGAGAAGGTAGCATTGGCCCTCGTCAACGCTGCCAGATGACTGAGACACTATTTCTTGGCCCACGCGATCGTAGTAAGGACGGACCAGCCCATCAACCAATTGCTAGGCCGGCCAGACATGGCCGGTCGAATGCTCAAGTGGTCGTTGGAGCTGTCTGAATTCGACGTCCGGTATGAAAGCAGAAAAGCTCTCAAAGCGCAAGCCCTGGCCGATTTCGTGGCGGAAGCAACCTTCTCAGACTCCTCACCCCACGTAGCAAACAGATGGACCATCTACGTGGACGGAGCATCCAGCTCGAACGGCAGCGGGGCGGGAGTAATTCTGGAGAACGACGAAGGGACCATAGTCGAGGCGTCTATCACCTTGTCCTTCCCTACGTCGAACAACCAGGCTGAGTATGAAGCCTTCCTCGCTGGGTTGCGCCTAGCCGAAGACCTAGGGGCAGAGGAAATTGTCATCTGCACGGACTCTCAGCTCGTAGCCCACCAGATCTCCGGGGAGTATCAGACCAAAAACGACAGTCTATCCGAATACCTCTCCCTAGTCAAGGAAAAAATGTCAAAGTTCAGGACCGTAGCAGTAAGACATGTTCCCCGCGAACACAACGTGCGAGCAGACGTCTTATCCAAACTAGCGAGCACCAAGAGGAAAGGCGGAAATAGGTCAGTCATCCAAGAGATACTTCCCCGATCCAGCATCGATAAGGGGTCCTCGGCCCTACACGTGCACGCGATCGGGGACAGCGACTGCTGGATGACGCCCGTGTACAACTACCTCACCAGAGACGAACTTCCGGATGACCCCAAGGAAGCCAACACCATTAGACGAAGAGCTTACTCGTACGTCATCCTCGAAAATAAACTTTACCGAAGGGGCTTCTCCATCCCACTACTAAAATGCATAGAGGAGGAGATTGTCCCCCATGTATTACGAGAAATCCACGAAGGCATTAACGCCCAGCACCTGGGAGGAAGGTCCCTTGCCCGCAAGGCACTCCGGGCAGGATATTATTGGCCAACTATGCAGCAAGACGCCAAGGAGCACGTAAAGAAATGTGACAAGTGCCAACGGCACGGGGATATGCACCTAGCTCCACCTAACGAACTGAAGAGCTTGACCTCCCCGTGGCCATTTGCTTGGTGGGGCATAGACATCCTAGGACCCTTCGTAACGGGGTCTAGCCAAAACAAATACCTGATAGTAGGCGTAGATTATTTCACAAAATGGATAGAAGCAGAAGCCTTAGCGAAGATAACAATGCTCAACATTCTACGCTTCTACAAGCGGAATATCCTTGCCCATTTTGGGATCCCCCAAGCAATCGTCACGGACAATGGAACACAATTCACGGACAAGAAGTTCCAAGACTTTGTCGCCCATCTCGGAACAAAGCAACACTTCGCTTCGGTAGAGCACCCCCAAACCAACGGGTAGGCAGAAGCGGCCAACCGCGTCATCCTTCGTGGCCTCAAACGAAGACTGGACGAAACAAAGAAAGCCTGGGTCGAGGAGCTCCACAGCGTCTTATGGGCATATCGCACTACTCCCCAGTCCACCACCGAGGAAACACCGTTCCACTTAGCATATGGCATGGAGGCTGTTTTACCCATCGAAATCCATGTACCGTCCAGAAGGACCGAATCACCTCTAGACGAGGAAATGAATAACGAAGCAATGAGGGAAGAGCTCGACCTCGTCGAGGAAATTCGGACAGGAGCAGCCCTCCGCGAAGCGTCCCTTAAGCAAAAAATAGTAATCAAGCACAACGCCAAAGTCTTAAGGCGAGAGTTCGATGTGGGCAGCCTTGTCCTGCGAAGAAACCACAAGGACTCTCGCGAAGGCAAACTAGCAGCCAACTGGGAAGGACCATACAGAGTCCGTGCCAAGACGGGAAATGGTGCGTACTTCCTCGAAACCCTTAACGGGGACGCCCTCCCTTGACCATGGAACGCATAGAAACTTAAGCAATACTACAGCTAAAGTAACTATAGGCTTCCTCGCATCAAGCGACCACCTAACGGTCGTCGTGCTCATCCAGGTACAAACGACGCACGCACACAAAGTAGGATCCCGCTCAAGTAAATGAGTCGGAGCTCTGCTCGTCGGCAGTCCTCAACCGAGCATCACCTTCGCCTAAGTATCATGACTGGCAGAACCCCAGCTCGCGATGGGACGTTCACGCCGCGACCTCAAGCTTCAATCGCGACCTGAGATCCACAACCCCGCCAGGATCTTCCCTGGCTATTCGACCAGTTCTCCGCACTGGCGAATTCACGCACAGCGAGCTATCTTTCAAGAGAAAGCTCCATTAACAGACACACCCTCCGACGGGCAGTCATACATGCACAACTAATGTAAAGTACAACAATGTGAACAAAAATGGTACAAATAACCGAGCATTAAATAAAAAGGCCACAAGGGCAAAAAATTGTGCGTATTACATAAAAAAGGGGGCCACACCCCTTAAAATCGAATAAGTTACAATTATATCTACGGCACGCAAGCCGGACAAGATACAACAATATCAAAACTACAAAACTCTTCACCCTTCTGCATGCTCGGTCGACTCGAGCTCAGGTCTCTGCTCTTCCGCGGGTTGATCCTCCGGGGTGTCAAGAACAAGGCCTTCGGGCAAGACGATGCGATCATCCTCCACTCGCGCAAGGTAGTGGATACCCTCGGTCGAAATCTCCAACCCAGGGTTCACCATCCGCAACTGGGCACGGTACTGTCGAAGGACTCCGCTGCCACGGCGATACCGTCTTCCTCGGCCTGCAGAATGCCGGCGACCAACTCAGCCCTAGTCTTCATTACTTTGATCTCATCCGGTTCATCGGCACCCGGGGCACTGGCCGCCATCAGCTCCTTGTTCAATTCCTCGGCAGCCCTCTTCTCCGCCTTCAGCTTGGCGACCTCCTCTTTCAGCTTGGTCGTCTCCTCTTCGGCTTTCTTCCTAGCCTCACGCGCCCCCTTGACCTCCTCTTTCAAGGCCGTCTCAGAAGCCCGGGCAGCAGTAAGTTCGGCCTCAAGCGCAGTATCCCCCTCCGCATAGACGGCCGCCATCTCCAGCATCCTCACGAGGGCAGAGGCATCCTGGGCCACCAGCGCCCTCTTGCTCGACCGATCCATGGCCTCCAAACTCAGAGACTCTGCCCGAGGAACGACCAGGGTATTGCCCTCGAAAAATCTTCGGTCAAGGATGCACGGGGGGAGCTCAAATTTCCCCTTCTCAGGCGCCCGAGTCAGATCCACCGCATCTAGCATCTGTGGCCGCTTCGCCCGCCCGGCCAAAGGCAATGGAGAGTCCCTCGGGCCGGGAGAGGGTGTAGAAGAGGTCTCCGGAGTACCTTGAATAAGGGAAGGAGCACGAGCACCAGCAGCAGGATGGGTCTTAGGGGGAGCCGCTCCAGCCTTACCCCTCGCCATGGCATTCCTCACCACACGATCACGGGCTTGAGGCATCTCACCTGCACAAGTAAAACAAGCACGTTAGAAACGGGGAAGAAAGAATAATAAACAAAGTCTAAGTAACTATGACTACCGAGCAATTTCTCGACATCCACGGGAGTCTTGCACTCCAACAGGGCCTTGACGGGGATAAACCGACGCTCGACCCTTTGACTCCCATTCTCCTCAAAGATAGGCTGGCCCTTACTCGTCCAACACTCAGCAAGGCTGAAAGAATTTACCCAAGTCACCAGCTGTCGCTCCCGGGATTTTCATCCAAGTACAAACGCGAAAGTGGCACCGAACAGAGTCGCCAGCAATGTGTATTTATCCCAAGAGAGGGAAAGGAAACACCGCGTAAACCTGAGGGAAAGGAAAAGCATGGTCTTACGACCAAGAGAAGTGGGTAAGGGAGTCGGTTACGCGAGAGGAAGGTATTAGCACCCCCTCACGTCCATCGTACCCGATGGGATCCACACTTGCTTGTCTCGATCAAAGGGTGTAAAGAAAGGAATACTGAGAAAGAACTAAAAAAGGAAAGGAGAAAGAGAAACAAATGTAGGGAAAATAAAAGAAGTGCTCGCATGGGCCCTACCCCACTGCCTACGTATCTCATCAGGAGCATGAGAATCAGAGCGACGTAGTTCCCCTCACTAGGGATGAATTGTTTGTGTTTTTTAGAGAACGGCTGACGTTCTAGCTCAGGTGTTGCAGGCTCGCTGGTCCGAGTGCGTTACCATCTTGCAAGAGAACGAGTAGAAGCGCGTTCGTGCGTTGAGAGTGAATGAGGTGAGAAAAGAATTCCCGAAGGAAAGACGTTATTGTTTGTTTTTGTCTTTTAAGAGTTTTTTCATTTGTTTGCATATGATAGTGTATCTGAATCTTAGTCATTGGAATGTGTACATCCTCACATTCCAAGATGGAATGGGTAAGAAAGCACACTAAGAGTGAAGAAGACCCCCACACTTAGTTCCAATTGTCAAGGTTCAAACACACTAGCATACTTGTGTTTATTAAGTGTTTTGTTGATTAAGAAATGAAGAAGTGTTTTTTATTATTTGCACCTTCAACAAGTATTGCATTTAAGTCCCTCATACAAGATCAAATGTTTAACACATTGACCCAAGATGGGCTATATGCTATACATTCTAAGATTATAAGAGAAGACCCCTTATAACCTTTTCTTTATATGAAAGGCCTAAATGCAATAAATGCCTACCTTTATTATATGTTTTGAATTTTCTTTGAGATGAGAAAAGAGACTCAAGGGAGGATAAAGGTAAAAATCTATATGGACTAAGACTCAATCCTAATTGATTAGTTAAGGGAGTGATCCTAAGGTTTGTGAGGTTTCAACCTAACGTCTAAAGAAAGAATGAATTAAACAATTCACTTCTAAAGTAGAAGATGAATTGTAATTCACAAAGGGAAAGTGATGAGTTATTAAAAGAAAGCACATAAGTGCTTAACAAAACATGGAATTGTAAAAGAGAAAGGATAGAAGTTGAATGTGGATTCCTTATCCACACTCAATTGAAACTTACCAAAGCCCCTACATGGTTGGCACAATCACTTACAAGTAAAGTAAGAAAATATAATGAACAAATCAAATTCAAACAAGTTGACAAACAAGGTGAAATGAGATTGAATGCTATACATGCTTCCAAGTCAGAATGTAACTCATATTTACACAACCTAATGTTATCCTAAATGGGCATACTAAATCATGCAAACAAAATCTCAATCCAACAAGAAGCAAAGAAGAAAAGGTGAAGTGATGTGAATGTGGTTCATACTTGTGAAACAAGTGACTTAAGGTGCAAGATAAACATCAAACATGCAAAGATGAAACCCAAATGTCACAATCAAAAGTCAATTAACATGCTATACATCCTCAAACAAAACCACAACTCATGGCACAAGTGCCTTCATGATCAAGCAAACCAAACATGAGGCATGCATTCACAAAATGAACAAGTTAAACTTCATGCTTCAAACAAATAGCAAACATGCTTCAAAAATTATGACTTTCACCAATCAAACACCTTAAACACATGCCATTAACATATCAAGTCCACAAGCAATGAATCAGAACCAAAGTCACTCAACAATTAGGTCAAAGTCTCATGGAAGTTTCATGCATTCATGCTCAAAGCAACACATCAAAAGTCATCCAAAAAAGACTTAAAAATCATCTCATAAATCTCAAACATACCTCAACATATTGTGACCACAATGCAAAAAGAAAGGCATCAAAATCATTTTTTATGATCAAGAACAAAAATGCACAAAATCATATGTCACATTAAGTATGCATGCAAATGGAAATTCAAAAGAAATAATGGAACAGGGGCAAAATGGTCATAAAATCAGAAAATAAAATCATGAAAAATTTCCTAAATGTTTTAAGAATACACATGAATTTTTGTAGAATTTTCCAATATCATTTGATATTTTTAAAAATCAATTATGAAACGTGTAGCAAAAATGAAAATAAAATATGAAATGCAATATGAATGGGGTGCAACCATAGCAAATCCATAGTTCAATTCGTTTGGGCCTTAGAAGCGTGGGGTGTAAATAACAATCTGTCTTAGGTCCAATAAGCACGCAGAACATACTAACAAGCATGGAATCTCAGTCAACAAAATTGACTCACTCATGGCCATTGGATCAAGTCACAGTCAAACCATAGTCAAAGTAAACAACATCAACGCGCACATGTGAATGTCCACACTCCCTATCGTGTACCATGCCATACAACGTTTAAGTGAGTTCAGAAAATTGGCATGTGACTTGCACGCTTTTTTTAATGTGTTGGCACATTTTGGAACGTAGGATTAAGAACAATCAAAGGCCACGATTAAAACATAGTGAAACCCTAGCAATTACAGTCACCGGCCGGAGATGACCTCCGGTCACCTTCTCCGGTCACACCTCCACCGTCTGCAACCTCCAATCTTCCAGAATTCCACAAATGATATACCAAAATGAAGAGGAAGTAAAGGAGAACATGGATCCAGTGATGAAACACACAAAAAGTTCATGAAATGAGAGAATCGAACAGAGGAAAGTTTGCCCTAACTTTTCAACTATGCCTCTAAAGGCCTATCAACTAGCCAGACAAGTTCTTGAGCTTATAAGAAGCCTCAAGAACCTGAAAACATCTTCAAATCATGTCTATAATGGTGGAAATTCGTACCTGAAGTTTTGTGACCTTGAGATACTCTTCAGAAAACCAGAGATCTTGTCTCTTCTACAATCTTCACTTGGCCAAATAAAGGCTGAGATGTAGAACTTGATGATGATTCAATGGAAGTGAGCGAAATCCAAGCTTCAAGAACAAATGCACTGTTGTGAAATTGAGAGAAACAAGGAAAGTGTTGAAGTGGAATGAGCAAGATGAGCTCGAAAATTCTTGGCAATGGTGATGTTGAGAGTAAAGCAGAGAGAGTTCTTTGGAGAGAATGTGAAAGAATGAAGTTTAAAAATGAAATTAGAGAGTGAGGTTTTGCTTTATAGTAAACTCTAACCATGGTTTAATGAGTGAGTTAACTGAGTTATGTGGAGTTAAATGAGTCATCCCTAACTAACTGAGTCAAGTTAGTTAGGGAGAGCAATGATATGGTGCAGCTGGTTTATGATGTGTTACCATGTTCTTGCTGCTAAACTTCTATAGCACGCTTCCAACCTTTCCCTCTTCATGTATAATTCGAGCAAGGGTGTGAGAGGTGCAGATATGTGTTGGTCTTAATGAGGCAGCACACATAAAACCTCTGTCATGTACTTGATGTATGTTTGAACCAAAATATTATGCAGCAAATCATCATGGTAACAGTGGGTGTTTGAGGGTGAATTTCTCCATGGTTAGTGAATGAAACAATGAAACATTGATGTCATTAGAAAGATGGTACATTGGGGAACAACATTGGTTTGCAAGTTGAAGTAAAATGAGGTCTCAAATATGCCTAAAAACAGCTATGAATGCATTGGTTCAAAACTGGTTGGTGGGCATGGCCAGAGGTTGGCTGGCATGGCAACTGGGCACACAAAATTTCAGCACAAACAACATGACTTTGAACCCTCCAAACTATCTCATAACTTGGTTAAATCAAAATTTTCACAACATCAACATTGAAGAGGACACTACAAGGAACAACTTTGATGTTGAAAAGTTTTTCATTTGAGGCCTTTAACCATGAGAAAAATGAGTGGACATTTGGCCCACCAACTGTTTGTTAAAATGATTGCGCGCGTGACCTGAAAATCTTGGTCATGACCTAGTTTTGAACCTACTTTCCTCCAACTTTGATCAATCATATCTCTCTCAATTTTTATCCAATGGAGATGTTCTACACATGGATTTGAAGCTTAAAACAAGATCTTTCATTGAGGCAGAGTGGATTTTTCATTTGGTGCTCCAAATTTAAATGGCCTTGGTTCAAATTCTGATGCAAAATGGCCAAAACTTGCTATTTTTAGTAACCCTTCTTCATCCAAAAATGGCAACTTTCCACATCTTGATTTTTTCATGATTCCTTTGGAGTTTCTTGATCAAATTTTGTACATTGGACATATGTAACATGAATTTCATGAATTTGGCCTCAAAAAGTCAAGAGTTGACTTTTTCCTCTGATTATTTGACTTTGCCCCAATTTCTCTGATTCTTGATCTTTCTTCCAATTGAACCACTTCTAAAACCAATTGAGATGCAATCTTCCACACACATACACTTAAGAACATGTAGAATACCATGACAACAAGCTTTGTCCAAAAAATCAAAGATTCCCTGATTTAATGGGAAACCCTAGTTTTGACCCCCTTTGGTTAGGAGGAAATTGCACATCTTCCAAATCCAAATTCCTCAGAGTATGTTGTGTATCCTCTTAAAGGATGATGAGAAATGCCACTTGAGAATGATTTTGAATCAATGAGCTATCTCTTTTGAGGGTTTTCCTTCAATTTTTGAATCTCTTGCATAGTGAAAGATGTAGTGCTTCAATCTTCCATTGAATCTCACTTCCTTGAGGTTTTGGAAGATCAATTGAGATAGTATGAGACATGAGAGGCTCTTGGCTTGCCTTGAGGCAACTTGATTGACCTTTTATGCTTTGAATGATCTCTTGATTGTCCATCTTCCACCTGATCACATGCCCTGATGGTAAGAAGGATGCCATGCTTCATTTTTCTATGTTAAATGCAATGCAATGCTAATGAGATGGATATGATATGATAAATGATAATGCCATGCTATGATGCCAAAGGGGAAGAGCAAATTTTGGGGTATTACAGCTGCCCCTATTCAAGCGCTGTAGACCTGAATGCCTGAAAGCAATTGCTTTCGGACTTTCAAGGTATATAGTGATTGAATACCAAATATAACCAAAAATTTGCTCTGGATGATGAAGAATAACAGGGATATAAACCCAACGAGACTGCTGGATTGAGTCCTCGATGAAACGTCGGAGAGATCTGTCTTTTGAACGATGCCAGACGACTACTGGCTTGCCACGCTACTGGTGGACTTTAATACTGTCTTTTTGAACGACGCCAGACGACTACTGGCTTGCCACACTACTGGTGGACTTTAATAATGTCTTTTATGCAACTCCAGACGACTACTGGCCTGCCACACTACTGGTGGACTTTAATAATGTCTTTTATGCAACTCCAGACGACTACTGGCCTGCCACACTACTGGTGGACTTTGCAGCTTCGTGCCACCCGAAGATGGACTTTTGCCAATCCACTGTTGGACTTTTGCCACCCGAAGACGGACTTTTGCCAATCCACTGTTGGACTTTTGCCACCCGAAGACGGACTTTTGCCAATCCACTGTTGGACTTTTGCCACCCGAAGACGGACTTTTGCCAATCCACTGTTGGACTTTTGCCACCCGAAGACGGACTTTTTCCAATCCACTGTTGGACCTTTGCCACCCGAAGACGGACTTTTGCCAATCCACTGTTGGACTTTTGCCACCCGAAGACGGACTTTTGCCAATCCACTGTTGGACTTTTGCCACCCGAAGACGGACTTTTGCCAATCCACTGTTGGACTTTTAGCTGCTTTGCCACCCGAAGATGGACTTTTGCCAATCCACTGTTGGACTTTTAGAATATGCCACCCTTAGATGGACCTTTCGCCAATCCACTGTTGGACTTTTGCCACCCGAAGACGGACTTTTGCCAATCCACTGTTGGACTTTTGGAATTTTAAAATCGAATTACTCTCTGCCTCTGCGCCAGACATCTCTGCCGACTCTGCTGAGGAACCACAATCAATGATTTAATCTCGGAGACTCCTAAAAGGATAATATCTCTGCTGGCGAATGGATGAACAATCCGTCTGCTTCGAATTGTCAAGCTTGCCAAAAATAAATTGGACTTTAAGATATGAGGGAATGACGACTCTGGCAGGAATTATTCCATCTGTTTGGGGCTGGATTCTGGTCACAGCAACTCCGCTGGGGATGAGAATTTTTAAATGACGTCCTGCTGGGGAAATGAGCCATTAAAACTCTGCTTGGGGATTTATTCAACCCAAGATCCTTTATAGGGATTATCAACCTTCTGACCCGGCTAGGGAAAGGCTGTACCATCCTTGTTGAGGAATAGATTCTGTCGATCTGATAAACCTCTGCGGAGAGAACAACAACTCAGCTGGAAGTTGCTGACAAGATTCGATGCTGACCTCTGTGGGGATACCATGACCAGAGATACGATCTTGCTGGGTATCAGGGCTACTCTGCCAGGGATATGCAAATCCTGGTTAGAACATTCTACTGCAACTTGCTAGAAAGAGTCCTTAGAGATCTGTTGGGGAAACCCAAAGCAAATCCACAGTAGTCTGCTGAAGAATATGACTGTCAAGCTTAGGATGAGTACCACAATGCCCCATGTTAGGCGAGCTTTCCCTTTGGACAATTCCGTTGGGGATGACGAGTTTATAACAAACTCTGCTGGAGAAAACTGCTTTAAAGCGTCTCGTGTTGGGGAATGCCTTTTGAGAGAATTTTACAGAAGACCAACTGTCCTCAAACTCTACTGGGGGTGACCAACACTTCATGCTGGGGAAACAATCATGCCCCATGCTTGGACAACACAACAATTCGTCCCCGCAAAGGATGTCATAAGAGGATTTTACAGAAGATCTAGCCTCTTCAAACTCTTGTGACTTCGCTGGGGATAATGACCATCAGTTTCGGTGTCGACGAGACCACTCTTTTGGGGAACCTGTGACCGTTATCGATATAGAAAAGCTTGTAGCTGTTGGAAGTACTGAATGAGAGAATCGACTTAATAAGATGCAACGGTACCCAGTTGAACTTAATTCACTGATATCGACCCGTTATGAACAATCGTCGACCGAACGATGAACGCCGATCTCCTTACCCATAATTGCCCCAGTCTTTTGCGTGGGGTGATTTATTGCTGGTCTTGTGCTTAAAATCATCTGCACCTGCTACAAAAGAATATGCCCACATGCCCCGAATATTGCGTGGCTAGAATCCACCATCCGGGAGTATTCAACATTCGAAGTAATTTCAAATATTTTTTCTGCGCATGTTATTGCAAGGCTGCCATGTTTTCAAATGCAATGTTTTATCAACAATTAGGACGTTTTTGCAAACAAAGCAATAAAACAAAAATAGAAAGCTTTTTACTGAAATTCAATTTATTGACTGAGAGCCCAGAATAGGCAATTACATTTGGAAGCAATCCCTGGAAAGAGGTGATTGCTGAAAAATTGAGAAAAGAAACTATCCTAATGGCAATGTGAAAACGGAATTCCACTGAGTTTCCATTCTGTTATGACCAGTATGTCTTCAAAACTCCCCGACCTTGCCTTCTGAGGAATGATCAGACCGATTCCTATCCTTCAGAACGTCAGTTGTTCAAACGGTGATAGGGTACAGATAACTCAAACCGTAGTCATTCGCTTAAATCCCTCTTTTGTGTGGACCGCCCTTTCAGGTTTTCGATCCACCAGGATACCCTTTTTTGCCTAAGTTGCCCTTTCGGGTTTTCAACTTACCGGGTGTACAAAATTTTTTCAATTATATCCCTAATTTTTGCCCGAACCTTATTCTGTTTTTGGTTCGCCGGGATGCCCTTTTTTGCCTGGATTTTTTATTTTTATTATCCAGCGGGTCTATTCATGCGAAGTATTTTTTGACTACGTCCGAGTTGACAGGGGATGAAAAGTCTTCGCCATCCATGGTTGTAAGCAATAAAGCTCCGCCCGAAAAGACCTTTTTAACCACGAATGGACCTTCATAATTAGGAGTCCATTTGCCCCTGTGATCTGTATTGGGAGGAAGGATCCTTTTGAGTACCACATCTCCGACTTTATAAACCCGAGGACGCACCTTTTGGTCAAATGCCTGTTTCATTCTGCGCTGATATAGTTGCCCATGACATACAGCCGCCAATCGCTTTTCCTCAATAAGGCTCAACTGATCAAATCTGGCTCGTACCCATTCAGCTTCATCTAGCTTAACATCCATCATGACTCTGAGGGACGGAATCTCTACCTCAACCGGTAGCACTGCCTCCATACCATATACAAGTGAGAATGGGGTTGCCCCAGTGGACGTGCGTACCGACGTTCGATACCCATGCAAAGCAAATGGTAACATCTCATGCCAATCTTTGTACGTGACAACCATCTTCTGTACAATCTTCTTGATATTTTTGTTGGCCGCTTCGACCGCGCCATTCATCTTTGGGCGGTACGGAGAAGAATTGTGATGCTCGATTTTGAAGTCCCGGCATAACTCAGCCATCATCTTATTGTTCAAATTAGAACCATTATCAGTAATGATTCTTTCGGGAACTCCATATCGGCAAATGATATCCCGTTTTAAGAAACGAGCGACCACTTGTTTTGTAACATTGGCATAGGATGCGGCTTCAACCCATTTGGTGAAGTAATCAATTGCCACCAAGATGAAACGATGACCATTGGAAGCTGTAGGCTCAATCTTTCCGATCATATCAATGCCCCACATGGCAAACGGCCAAGGCGACGACATGATGCTCAACGGATTTGGAGGCACATGCACCTTGTCTGCATAGATCTGGCATTTATGGCATTTGCGGGCATATTTACAACAATCTGACTCCATAGTCAACCAATAATATCCCGATCTTAACAACTTTTTAGCCATTGCATGCCCTCCGGCGTGAGTACCGAAAGAGCCTTCGTGCACTTCAATCATCAACAAGTCTGCTTCATGTCTATCCACACATCTAAGCAGGACCGTGTCAAAATTTCTTTTATACAGCACGCCATCTTTGTTCAAGAAGAAACTACCAGCTAACCTTCTCAACGTCTTCCTGTCTTTGGACGATGCCCCTGACGGGTACTCTTGACTTTTCAAGAAACACTTAATATCATGAAACCATGGCTTGTCATCAGACGTTGCATCGACCGCAAACACAAATGCTGGTCTGTCAAGGCGGGATACCTCAATCTTAGGTACATGGTTCCATCCTTGCACTTTGATCATGGAAGACAGAGTGGCCAAGGCATCAGCGAACCTATTCTCATCTCGAGGAATGTGGTACAGTTTCACTGTTGTGAAAAATGTCAGCAATCTCCTCGTATAATCTCTATACGGCACTAGATTTGCTTGGTGCGTGTACCAACTCCCTTTCACTTGATTGATTACCAAAGCTGAATCACCGAATATATCAAGGGTTTTAATCCGTAGATTAATCGCCTCCTCGATCCCCATTATACAAGCTTCGTACTCTGCTTCATTGTTGGTGCATCCGAAAGTTATTCGGGCAGTGAACGGCATATGAACACCTTCCGGCGTGATAAGAACTGCTCCAACTCCGCACCCATTCATATTGACAGCCCCATCAAACATCAGACTCCATTTGGATTCAGGGTCTGGCCCCTCCTCCGGAAGTGGTTCCTCGCAGTCTTTAGCTTTGAGAAACATGATGTCTTCAT
This sequence comes from Lathyrus tuberosus, assembly GCA_022829125.1. Lineage (NCBI taxonomy): Eukaryota > Viridiplantae > Streptophyta > Magnoliopsida > Fabales > Fabaceae > Lathyrus > Lathyrus tuberosus. Next base: position 9,677,628 of record JALAZF010000161.1, on the reverse strand, counting down.
CAGGGAAGTCAAACTTCATGGGTTGGTAATCATCAATCGGCTGTTGCGCAAGATAGTCGGACAAGATACTTCCTTTGATGGCCTTTTGTGAAGTGTACTGAATGTCATACTCTGTCAAGACCATTTGCCACCGTGCAACTCTGCCTGTCAATGCTGGTTTCTCAAAAATATACTTGATAGGATCCATTTTTGAAATCAACAAGGTCGTGTGCCTAACCATATATTGCCTCAATCGCTTAGCGGCCCATGCAAGCGCACAGCATGTCTTTTCAAGCATTGAGTATCGGGACTCACAATCATTGAACTTTTTGCTCAGGTAGTAAATAGCATGCTCCTTCCTACCTGTCTCGTCATGTTGACCGAGAACACAACCCATGGAACCTTCAAGCACTGTCAGATACATTATCAGCGGTCTCCCTTCAACTGGAGGCATTAGAATCGGAGGTTCCTGCAAGTATTCTTTTATCTTATCGAATGCCAATTGGCAATCGTCATTCCACCTGACCGTTTGATCTTTCCTTAACAATTTAAATATTGGTTCACACGTGGCTGTTAGGTGAGATATGAACCTTGCAATGTAGTTCAATCTACCCAAGAAACCACGAACCTCTTTTTCTGTTCTCGGTTCAGGCATTTCTTGTATTGCTTTCACCTTGGCAGGATCAACCTCGATTCCTCTTTCGCTCACAATGAAGCCCAGTAACTTTCCAGAACGCACCCCAAACGTGCACTTGTTTGGATTTAATCTCAGACGGAACTTTCTCAACCTTTCAAACAGCTTTTTCAGATTAACCAGATGTTCCTCTTCTGTTCTCGACTTGGCAATCATATCATCTACATAACATTCGATCTCCTTATGAATCAAGTCATGAAACAATGTCACCATCGCCCGCTGGTACGTTGCCCCTGCGTTTTTCAACCCAAAAGGCATTACTTTATAACAATATGTACCCCACGGAGTAATGAACGTGGTCTTCTCCATATCTTCAGGTGCCATCTTGATCTGGTTGTACCCGGAGAAACCGTCCATAAATGAGAACACTGAAAATTGAGCTGTATTATCGACCAGCACATCAATATGAGGTAGTGGAAAATCATCTTTCGGGCTAGCTTTATTGAGATCTCGATAATCCACACACATTCTCACTTTTCCATCTTTCTTCGGTACTGGCACGATGTTGGCTACCCATGGAGGATACTTTGTCACAGCAAGAAAACCAGCGTCCCACTGCTTCTGGACTTCCTCCTTAATCTTTAAAGCCATATCGGGGTGAGTCCGACGAAGTTTCTGCTTGACTGGCGGATATTCTTCTCTCAATGGTAGCCTGTGCACGACAATATCCGTATCCAACCCCGGCATGTCTTGATACGACCAGGCGAAGACGTCAACATACTCGCGCAACATTTCCGTCAAAGTTTGCTTCACATCTGCTTGCAAGCTGGCACCAATCCTGATCTCTTTCTTGGCGTCCTTGGTACCAATATTGATGATTTCTACAGTCTCCTGATGAGGCTGGATGACCCTTTCCTCCTGTTTCAACAATCTGGCCAGTTCTTCAGGGAGTTCACAATCTTTCTCATCCCCTTCTTCGGCTTGATAAATCGGATTGTCAAAGTCATACATGGCCATATCAAAATCGTTATCAGTGGTATCCGGAGGATCAAGTCTGCATGAACGGGTTCATGCCTTATTTTAGAATCTATTTTTAAGCAAAACAAAAGAAAATGAAACATTGCCATTTTATATTTTTTGTGCAAAAATAAAAACTGAAAGACAGAGAACAAAATTTGATTGCAAAACGTCCTTTATTAATGATTAAACATTGCAAATGCAACCATGGTGGCCCTACAAATGAATCTATACGCCTTGGGCAGAGCGCAAGATTTTGTCATGCATTATGGTTAGAAAAAACAAAGAAAAATTACTCTGTCTGAAGAGTAACCCGGATGACTTCTTCAACGAACCAGTTCTGCACTTGTTGTCCCGGAACATGAGGGCGTACCCAATTGTCCAGGTCACAATCACTGTCAACACTATCCTCCGTGGCTGCACAAGACTGGTCCATGTAGATAATTCCCCCACTATTGAAAGTAATGGGTCCCCTGCTCCCCGCATCTGAAGTTGTAGAGGGATGATAACCAATACCAAATTTGTCTTCCTTCATTGGGGTCTCTATCAACCTGCCCCAACCTTGGGCGTTGCCTGCCCTGACGACCTCGACAGCTTGTTTGTAAGATGAAATGGAGGTACCAGCCCCAACTGGTACAGAAGAAGACTCAGGTGCATCGTCAATATTGACTGCTTCGAATGATTGGCACAGCATCTCATGAATTTCCCCATCCATTTCAATGTACTTGAACGTGGACAAGTGACTCACAAAGATGTCTTCTTCCCCACACACTGTCACAACCTGCCCTTCAAACTCATACTTCAGCTTTTGATGTAGAGTAGAAGTAACAGCCCCGGCTCCGTGAATCCAAGGGCGTCCCAATAGGCAGCTATATGCAGGTTGTATGTCCATTACATGGAACGTGGATTTGAATACCTGTGGTCCAATTTGTACGGGCAATTCCACCTCACCAAACACAGATCGTCGGGTCCCATCGAATGCTCTGACCACCAATTCACTAGGCCTTAAGATCAAACCATCAACTTCCAGCTTCATCAATGCCTTCTTGGGCAAGACATTGAGTGACGAACCAGTGTCTACCAGTACATGAGATAACACTGCGCCCTTACACTCCATCGTGATATGCAAAGCCTTATTATGGTTTCTTCCTTCAACAGTCAAATCTCTACTTGTAAAGCCCAAGCCATGGCTGACATTAACATTGGAGATTACGCCCTCGAGCTGATTAACAGTAATTTCTTGTGGCACGTACGCACTCTTCAACACTCTCAACAACGCCTGTCGGTGCGCATCAGAGCACAACAATAGTGACAGGATTGAAATCTTTGAAGGGGTCTGATTCAGTTGGTCCACAATCTTATAATCGCTTTTCTTGATTATCTTCATAAATTCTTCCATTTCCTTATCAAAAGTAATCTTTGTCTCTGCTTCAGGTGTAGGTGCACTTTCAACCACCTGTTTACCCTTATCCTTTGCTGCAGCTTCTACCTCCTTATCACTTCTCAAGGTTGGGGGAGCGAACAACCTTCCACTCCTTGTAAAGCCCCCTACACCCCCTACGTTATCAACATTTGGGCTGACTGATGACTCAACTTCCTGTTTTTTACCTTCGTAATATACATCTGCCCCATAGTGCCATGGGATAGCTTTCGTGGATGTGAACGGAATTGGTCCTGGCACCGTGATAGTGACAGGACTGGGCCCTTCTGGCGCAACACTCGCCACGGGAACTGCATTGACCGGCATTTGAATCTCAGCGGGAGTGTAATAGATGGTCACGGTTGATATCTCATCAGTGTCTTTCACGACTCTGTCGAACTGTAGACATCCTTCATCGATCAGATTCTGTAAACCCATCTTCAACTTATCACAGCCGTTCTCCTGATTCATACACTCAAAGCAATCTTGATTACAGCCCGGGAACACCTGTCCCTTCAATAAACGATCTTTTACAACCAACAAAGAAGTTTTCACTTGACGGATATCTGTCACCAGATTCAATCTCCTCCCATCTTCAATAGCGTACACATTTGCTGCGCTATGATCAGGCATGGGATGCTGAGTAATATTAGGAGCGGGAGAGAAATTGATGGCTTTAGCATCAATCAAATCTTGTACTTTATGATGGAAAGCCCAGCATTTTTCAATGGAGTGCCCCTGAGCACATGAGTGGAACTCACAACGAGCATTAGCATCGAAGTTAGGTGGCAGGTTTCCAGCAACCGGAGCTTTCATAGTACGGAGTTCTACCAACTTTAACTCGAGTAGCCGGGGCAACAGCGCGGCATAAGTCATAGGGAGAGGATCCATCTTACGATCCCTCTGTCTAGACCTTTGCTGGAAAAAAGGTTGTTGCTGTTGAACTTGTTGTTGGGGTTGTTGTTTCTGAACAGACGGTGTGGGGATTGTCACAGCATCTACCTGATAATAAGCTCGAGAACGCCCTCTGCCTCGTCCTCTAAACACAGCATTCGTATCACCTTCTCTTCTTTTCTGGTTACTAGCAAACGGTTTCTTCGTCCCCGAAGAGCCAGCCTCACTCACATCCTGGATCTTTCCAAGCTTTAACAGACTTTCTATTCTTTCTCCCGCAATCACAATATCAGCAAATCCAGTTGACGGATAAGCAGCTAATCTATCCAGATAGGCCCCTTGCAAGGTGCCCATGAACATATCTGCCATTTCTCTGTCTGATAAGGGAGGTTGAACCTGGGCAGCCATTTCCCTCCACCTCTGTGCATATTCTTTGAAACTCTCCTTGGCATTTTGTGACAATCCCTGCAATTGGGTGCGGTTGGGCGCCATGTCAATATTATATTGGTATTGCTTCAGGAACGCTTCTGCCAGATCTTTCCAATTCTTCACAGCAGCTCTATTCAACTTCATATACCAGGTCAAGGACGCCCCAGCCAGACTGTCCTGAAAATAGTGCATCCATAGCTTCTCGTCATCCGTATGGGCTGAAATCTTCCCAAAGTAAGCTTGAAGATGCGTTTGGGGACACGCATTGCCGTGATACTTATCGAAAGTGGGAGGCTTGAATTTAGGGGGAATTCTGACTCCTGAGACCAGCCCCAAGCTGGTAACATCAATACCCATAGAGTTCTTGCATTCTATGGCCCTGATCTTCTCTGCTAACTCATCATACCTTCGATCACCTTGATTACCCACATCAGCATCCAGCAGAGTAAATTGGTCTTCCAGAGTATCCTCAAGAGTAACACCAGCATGCCTACCATTTCCATTACCCCGATTGTTACCACCAGGAGGAGGGTTACCACCGGGGGGAGGAATGCCATGTCCCTGTGAATTGTCATGATGATCACCTTCGGGCCCATTGTCGGGACGCTCTACCAGAAGCCTCAGTCTCTCCTGATTTTGCGCCATGCCAGTCATGAGGGTCATGAACTGGTCCATACGCGCCCTCATTTCAGCCAAATCACTTTGCACTTGATCCATGATTCTTACTTGATTCCTTCGCGTCGAATATCGGTGAATATGACTCTCCGCTATAATGCCTGAAACCAAATAAAGGTTAGAGACCCCGCAACGAGTACCTGAAAAGCAAGTAACAAAAATGCAAAATGATATGCAATGCCATGCAATGCCATGTTTGTCATTTCCGAGGTGCTTTATACCCTGATTCCAATCCCACCACAGAAATCTGAAGACCAGAAATTGTGATATAAAGAGACGTGTCGTGGTCATGTGCTTGTGTGCAGCTATCTGATAAGGAATAATTCTGAATAAAACTGCTCATACTCATTCAACGAAGTAATCAAGTATATTTAAGAAAGGTTCAACCGCAAATGCAATACAAGGAAAAATGGATCCATCAACAAGCCTGATGGTAACCATTAACAACAAAATATAAGGAAAAGAACATCAGTCTGACAATTCCACACCCTTCAGCTTATCACTTGAGTATTTGATCTCCTCAAAAAGTATACGGGTACGCTGGTGATTCGGCTTTTCAATCATTTCTTTGATCAAGACATCCCTTTTCTCAAGAGCTTCAGTTAAAGAACCCATATGCAGCATCAGAGCCTCGTCATCACACACTCCTTTGTGTCTCTTTATGCCAGCTTGCGTCTTGAGTATCTCCCTTTCTATCATGACTTCTTCAAGCTCTTTCTTGGTATTCTTCAACTGGCTTCTAGCTTCTTCTAACTGTTCTTGACTTTTATCGAGACTTTCCCGATACTTTCTCCTCTGCTCATGTGCCTTTTTAAGCTCCTCGTCTTTAGTCTTCGACTGATCCTTTAACTTGGCATTTTCAATTCTGACTTCATCCCAAGCTTGACGAAGTTGAGCTAATGAATCCTTGCTTCGGGCTAAAGCCTGTTTTGTAATCTTGTGAGCCTGACTAGTGTCATCTGCTCCCAGAGTAAGTTTCCGAAAGTACCGAGCTCGGTCATCAAAATCTTCCTCTTTGTCAGCCAAGGTTTTTTCCGCTTTCAAGGCTCTCTTTTCCAACTCTTTGTTGTCAGCTAGAGCTTTCTGAAGGCATCTGCTCATTCCAGAATTCTCTATCTGCAACTCTCTGACTATTTTCTTCCACTTCTCACATTCTTCAATAGCCACCATAGTGAGTTGTTCTGGCTGTACTGAACATAAAAGAGGTCCCCTTGAAAAGGGTAAAAGCAATTCCTTTACTTTCGTCTCAATCCACCTGTCATATTCAGGATAAGATCTACAATCTCCTTTTCCAAAAACTGCTTTTCCAATTTTGTGCTTATCTTTCCAAGCATTCACTACTTCTACCACCTTTGCATCTTTAGTTCCTGTAAAGAATAAAGATTCTTCCACATCTTGCTCTGTAGGAGGATATCTGGAAGCATACCCAAACTGTCGGATGGCCAAAACTGGATTATAATTAATCCCTCCTTTTCTGCCAATCAAAGGCACATTTGGAAAATTTCCGCATCTTGTGACAAGCTCTATTCTCAACAACCGGTGATCAAACCATACCATGTTATCAGCAGTTAAACTCATCAATCGTTTAGACCATTTCGCCACATCTTTGGTTTCCACAAAGACACCTGTCTGAGGCAAATGTTTGAAAAACCAATGACTCAGCAGTGGAGTGCAACAACTAACAGATCCTCCCCTCCTTTTCTCATTCTTGTAATGCACGGAATGATAAAAATCTCCTAACAAAGTAGGGACTGGATTTTTAAGGACAAAAACTCTCGTTGCTTGCATATCCACAAAGTCTTGCTGATTGGGAAAGAAAACTAGGCCATATATGCAGAGAGCCAGAATGGAATTGTAAACCGTCCAATTTTTAGCACTTGCAGCCTCTTGGGCCTGTCCAGCCAGAAATTCTAAATGAAATCCGCTAACTCCATTTTTACTGCTCACACCGCTCTTTATCAATGTCTGATCCATTTGTAAAGCAGCAGCAATTTCTTTTACGCTGGGAGAACTACCAGAGAAGAATGGTATTGCCGACGTGATCGGAATTCCCAAAATAAATGAGAATTCTTCCAGTGTTGGCATCAAAATGTAATCTGAAAAAAGAAAGCACCTCAACGAAGGCTCGTAGAACTGCAGCAGAGTGTGTAAAGCATCATGCTCATACTTGGTGATTGTACGGACCATCCCAACCAAATTCCCGTAGCTCTTCTGAAACCTATCAAGAATACCCGGACCAGCCATATCTATAACTTTGAGCAATGAATCCAAGACAGGATCTGGAAACTTGTAAGACACATTGTTCTTTCTCTCGGCGACGATCTCTGTTGAACCCATGGATTGGAATCAGAAATGTATTATGCACCTGAAAATGACAAACATAACTGTTATGATATGATAATGCAATGCAAAAGGGCATGTGATCAGGTAATCAAGTGTCGGTGTCTGTATTGAACTGTGTGCACTGTGTCTCTGTACTGAGTCTGGCAATATCTGAGATGAACACTTAAATCACTGTCATAGGATACAATGTCTGAAATCATCATAGAATCACAAGTAAGGTAGGTAGGAGGCTGGGTTTCCTGCAAACCTGTAAACATCCCGCCCATACTCACATGTGGTTCTTAGAAAATAAGGCTTGTCAGCTTCAGAGGTTTGAGAAGCAATAGCACATTCAGCCCGTAGGATACAATGCTATGCCAATCAAAGAGGTCGTCCACTGACTCCCCTTAGAAAATAAAAGTCATCCTATGCAAGTTCCAAAGTGGGCCCTCGGGTGCGAATGGGTTTGCCACAGAATGTGGTCTGCCATTGTCACCACTAAAGAGGGATATTTCCACTAAGGTCCTCATGATCGGTCACTAGAGTCGACAGCTCTCTAGATCTACATCCTGGAATACGCAAGATGCGTATGCCACGACGTGTCCCAAGATAGCCTCATCTAGCTGTGAATTTCGTGAACACCCAACGCACTCCAAACGGCACGTAGGTCCCACTACTCTCCACTCTAATTCTAAGTGTATACTCAAGCCTGTGTAATGGGCTTATCTCTCAGAAATCCCGCCCGCCAAGCAGAAAACAACACAGTCCAGTATAGCATAATATATCATATGAAATGAAAATGCTAAAATACGGTAAATACAGTAATGTACAGTAAAGCAGTAAATAACCATACAATAAAACAGTAAATACAACACAACAGTAAACACCCAATGAAAGAAAAACAGACAAGCGCTAGGATTGACTCGCTTAGGGATGGACCAGCAATAGGTCAACCGCAATACTCCCCAGCAGAGTCGCCAGCTGTCGCTCCCGGGATTTTCATCCAAGTACAAACGCGAAAGTGGCACCGAACAGAGTCGCCAGCAATGTGTATTTATCCCAAGAGAGGGAAAGGAAACACTGCGTAAACCTGAGGGAAAGGAAAAGCATGGTCTTACGACCAAGAGAAGTGGGTAAGGGAGTCGGTTACGCGAGAGGAAGGTATTAGCACCCCCTCACGTCCATCGTACCCGATGGGATCCACGCTTGCTTGTCTCGATCAAAGGGTGTAAAGAAAGGAATACTGAGAAAGAACTGAAAAAGGAAAGGAGAAAGAGAAACAAATGTAGGGAAAATAAAAGAAGTGCTCGCATGGGCCCTACCCCACTGCCTACGTATCTCATCAGGAGCATGAGAATCAGAGCGACGTAGTTCCCCTCACTAGGGATGAATTGTTTGTGTTTTTTAGAGAACGGCTGACGTTCTAGCTCAGGTGTTGCAGGCTCGCTGGTCCGAGTGCGTTACCATCTTGCAAGAGAACGAGTAGAAGCGCGTTCGTACGTTGAGAGTGAATGAGGTGAGAAAAGAATTCCCGAAGGAAAGACGTTATTGTTTGTTTTTGTCTTTTAAGAGTTTTTTCATTTGTTTGCATATGATAGTGTATCTGAATCTTAGTCATTGGAATGTGTACATCCTCACATTCCAAGATGGAATGGGTAAGAAAGCACACTAAGAGTGAAGAAGACCCCCACACTTAGTTCCAATTGTCAAGGTTCAAACACACTAGCATACTTGTGTTTATTAAGTGTTTTGTTGATTAAGAAATGAAGAAGTGTTTTTTATTATTTGCACCTTCAACAAGTATTGCATTTAAGTCCCTCATACAAGATCAAATGTTTAACACATTGACCCAAGATGGGCTATATGCTATACATTCTAAGATTATAAGAGAAGACCCCTTATAACCTTTTCTTTATATGAAAGGCCTAAATGCAATAAATGCCTACCTTTATTATATGTTTTGAATTTTCTTTGAGATGAGAAAAGAGACTCAAGGGAGGATAAAGGTAAAAATCTATATGGACTAAGACTCAATCCTAATTGATTAGTTAAGGGAGTGATCCTAAGGTTTGTGAGGTTTCAACCTAACGTCTAAAGAAAGAATGAATTAAACAATTCACTTCTAAAGTAGAAGATGAATTGTAATTCACAAAGGGAAAGTGATGAGTTATTAAAAGAAAGCACATAAGTGCTTAACAAAACATGGAATTGTAAAAGAGAAAGGATAGAAGTTGAATGTGGATTCCTTATCCACACTCAATTGAAACTTACCAAAGCCCCTACATGGTTGGCACAATCACTTACAAGTAAAGTAAGAAAATATAATGAACAAATCAAATTCAAACAAGTTGACAAACAAGGTGAAATGAGATTGAATGCTATACATGCTTCCAAGTCAGAATGTAACTCATATTTACACAACCTAATGTTATCCTAAATGGGCATACTAAATCATGCAAACAAAATCTCAATCCAACAAGAAGCAAAGAAGAAAAGGTGAAGTGATGTGAATGTGGTTCATACTTGTGAAACAAGTGACTTAAGGTGCAAGATAAACATCAAACATGCAAAGATGAAACCCAAATGTCACAATCAAAAGTCAATTAACATGCTATACATCCTCAAACAAAACCACAACTCATGGCACAAGTGCCTTCATGATCAAGCAAACCAAACATGAGGCATGCATTCACAAAATGAACAAGTTAAACTTCATGCTTCAAACAAATAGCAAACATGCTTCAAAAATTATGACTTTCACCAATCAAACACCTTAAACACATGCCATTAACATATCAAGTCCACAAGCAATGAATCAGAACCAAAGTCACTCAACAATTAGGTCAAAGTCTCATGGAAGTTTCATGCATTCATGCTCAAAGCAACACATCAAAAGTCATCCAAAAAAGACTTAAAAATCATCTCATAAATCTCAAACATACCTCAACATATTGTGACCACAATGCAAAAAGAAAGGCATCAAAATCATTTTTTATGATCAAGAACAAAAATGCACAAAATCATATGTCACATTAAGTATGCATGCAAATGGAAATTCAAAAGAAATAATGGAACAGGGGCAAAATGGTCATAAAATCAGAAAATAAAATCATGAAAAATTTCCTAAATGTTTTAAGAATACACATGAATTTTTGTAGAATTTTCCAATATCATTTGATATTTTTAAAAATCAATTATGAAACGTGTAGCAAAAATGAAAATAAAATATGAAATGCAATATGAATGGGGTGCAACCATAGCAAATCCATAGTTCAATTCGTTTGGGCCTTAGAAGCGTGGGGTGTAAATAACAATCTGTCTTAGGTCCAATAAGCACGCAGAACATACTAACAAGCATGGAATCTCAGTCAACAAAATTGACTCACTCATGGCCATTGGATCAAGTCACAGTCAAACCATAGTCAAAGTAAACAACATCAACGCGCACATGTGAATGTCCACACTCCCTATCGTGTACCATGCCATACAACGTTTAAGTGAGTTCAGAAAATTGGCATGTGACTTGCACGCTTTTTTTAATGTGTTGGCACATTTTGGAACGTAGGATTAAGAACAATCAAAGGCCACGATTAAAACATAGTGAAACCCTAGCAATTACAGTCACCGGCCGGAGATGACCTCCGGTCACCTTCTCCGGTCACACCTCCACCGTCTGCAACCTCCAATCTTCCAGAATTCCACAAATGATATACCAAAATGAAGAGGAAGTAAAGGAGAACATGGATCCAGTGATGAAACACACAAAAAGTTCATGAAATGAGAGAATCGAACAGAGGAAAGTTTGCCCTAACTTTTCAACTATGCCTCTAAAGGCCTATCAACTAGCCAGACAAGTTCTTGAGCTTATAAGAAGCCTCAAGAACCTGAAAACATCTTCAAATCATGTCTATAATGGTGGAAATTCGTACCTGAAGTTTTGTGACCTTGAGATACTCTTCAGAAAACCAGAGATCTTGTCTCTTCTACAATCTTCACTTGGCCAAATAAAGGCTGAGATGTAGAACTTGATGATGATTCAATGGAAGTGAGCGAAATCCAAGCTTCAAGAACAAATGCACTGTTGTGAAATTGAGAGAAACAAGGAAAGTGTTGAAGTGGAATGAGCAAGATGAGCTCGAAAATTCTTGGCAATGGTGATGTTGAGAGTAAAGCAGAGAGAGTTCTTTGGAGAGAATGTGAAAGAATGAAGTTTAAAAATGAAATTAGAGAGTGAGGTTTTGCTTTATAGTAAACTCTAACCATGGTTTAATGAGTGAGTTAACTGAGTTATGTGGAGTTAAATGAGTCATCCCTAACTAACTGAGTCAAGTTAGTTAGGGAGAGCAATGATATGGTGCAGCTGGTTTATGATGTGTTACCATGTTCTTGCTGCTAAACTTCTATAGCACGCTTCCAACCTTTCCCTCTTCATGTATAATTCGAGCAAGGGTGTGAGAGGTGCAGATATGTGTTGGTCTTAATGAGGCAGCACACATAAAACCTCTGTCATGTACTTGATGTATGTTTGAACCAAAATATTATGCAGCAAATCATCATGGTAACATTGGGTGTTTGAGGGTGAATTTCTCCATGGTTAGTGAATGAAACAATGAAACATTGATGTCATTAGAAAGATGGTACATTGGGGAACAACATTGGTTTGCAAGTTGAAGTAAAATGAGGTCTCAAATATGCCTAAAAACAGCTATGAATGCATTGGTTCAAAACTGGTTGGTGGGCATGGCCAGAGGTTGGCTGGCATGGCAACTGGGCACACAAAATTTCAGCACAAACAACATGACTTTGAACCCTCCAAACTATCTCATAACTTGGTTAAATCAAAATTTTCACAACATCAACATTGAAGAGGACACTACAAGGAACAACTTTGATGTTGAAAAGTTTTTCATTTGAGGCCTTTAACCATGAGAAAAATGAGTGGACATTTGGCCCACCAACTGTTTGTTAAAATGATTGCGCGCGTGACCTGAAAATCTTGGTCATGACCTAGTTTTGAACCTACTTTCCTCCAACTTTGATCAATCATATCTCTCTCAATTTTTATCCAATGGAGATGTTCTACACATGGATTTGAAGCTTAAAACAAGATCTTTCATTGAGGCAGAGTGGATTTTTCATTTGGTGCTCCAAATTTAAATGGCCTTGGTTCAAATTCTGATGCAAAATGGCCAAAACTTGCTATTTTTAGTAACCCTTCTTCATCCAAAAATGGCAACTTTCCACATCTTGATTTTTTCATGATTCCTTTGGAGTTTCTTGATCAAATTTTGTACATTGGACATATGTAACATGAATTTCATGAATTTGGCCTCAAAAAGTCAAGAGTTGACTTTTTCCTCTGATTATTTGACTTTGCCCCAATTTCTCTGATTCTTGATCTTTCTTCCAATTGAACCACTTCTAAAACCAATTGAGATGCAATCTTCCACACACATACACTTAAGAACATGTAGAATACCATGACAACAAGCTTTGTCCAAAAAATCAAAGATTCCCTGATTTAATGGGAAACCCTAGTTTTGACCCCCTTTGGTTAGGAGGAAATTGCACATCTTCCAAATCCAAATTCCTCAGAGTATGTTGTGTATCCTCTTAAAGGATGATGAGAAATGCCACTTGAGAATGATTTTGAATCAATGAGCTATCTCTTTTGAGGGTTTTCCTTCAATTTTTGAATCTCTTGCATAGTGAAAGATGTAGTGCTTCAATCTTCCATTGAATCTCACTTCCTTGAGGTTTTGGAAGATCAATTGAGATAGTATGAGACATGAGAGGCTCTTGGCTTTCCTTGAGGCAACTTGATTGACCTTTTATGCTTTGAATGATCTCTTGATTGTCCATCTTCCACCTGATCACATGCCCTGATGGTAAGAAGGATGCCATGCTTCATTTTTCTATGTTAAATGCAATGCAATGCTAATGAGATGGATATGATATGATAAATGATAATGCCATGCTATGATGCCAAAGGGGAAGAGCAAATTTTGGGGTATTACACCAGCCTCTCGTAAGACACGGCATCCTGCTCGTGTAGCGCGCCCGGTTCATAGACGTAAGCATTGGGTTTCTTTGAGAAGTGGTCAGGTGTCCAACGGATCGGGAACTTATACACTCTCTCCCCGATATACTTCCCTTCCTCGTTGAGCAGCTCCTCTTCGTTCTCACCACACTCCACCTCCCAGGCATACACGTTATCCTGAGCGGCTTCGGACAGAGGCTCGACGATGTAGTACCGTCCCTTGAATGTTCGGATGGACTCCGAGAACGGGTTAAATAACTTTCTGGGCTGCTTCAAAGAGACCCATCCATACCTCTTCCCCGCTAGCTGCCGCTGAAGGTGGAAAACAACAAAGAATAAAGGAAGAGTGGTCCCCAGAGTAAGGTGCTCGCACACCAACTCGAAGGCCCGTATAAAGGCCAGCGAATTGGGGTGGAGTTGAGAAGGCGCCAGCTTCAGATGCACAAACACCGACCGTTGGAAGTCAGTGAAGGGCATCCTCAGCCCCAATTCCTTGAAGGCATATTCGTACATCGCAAAGCAGTCCCCGAAGTTCGAGCAGACCCGCTCGTCCGAATTAGGCAGAAGCACTCTTCATTCACCTGTTGGCCCCACCTCGGTAAAAGCGTCCGCCGCAGACCTAGCAAACGTGGAAGTATGTTCGGAAGGCTCGGCCACCTCCCACTCTTCCGGGCAGAACACGTCAACATCCTCTTCCATTACATCCTCCTCCACGACCCCCAAATCATCTCCCTCCTCAGCGTCACTCGCTTCCCCCTCGACTTCGCTCGAGGAGTTCGAAGTCGACGAGCTCGAGGACGCAGAGCTCGAGGCCGTTGCATTGCTGCTCTCCTCGGAGACAGTTTCCTCGGATGTAACGGGGATAACCTCCCTCTCTGGCTCCATCGCCACTACGATCACCTGAAAAAGCAGAGAAAGACAGTGAATTCGACAGAAAATCAAATCCACCATTCCACCGCTAAGTCAAGTGAAAGGGCGCACAGAAGGCTAAGGACAACGTCCCCGGCCTAAGCCCTAACTTCAAACGGAGAAGGAAGAACCTCCCCGCGAGGAGATGCCTGAGACAAACCAACTTCCCACGAGAAACCTCCCCGCGTTCGTACCCAGATTCTGTTTAAAGCTCCGCCGGAAACTGCAAAGCTCCACCGGAATCTGGAAACGTTCTACCGGGAAATTCACCAATACATCAGAGGATGATAAGACGCCGTAATCACGTCTCACCACCACGACGTGGACCACCACGCCTACTAGACTCGCTACCTACTTCGGAGAGATGCTTGAAGCAGCAAAAGGGCAGAACCACCGCCCACCACCAACACTCGCCGGAAATCTACCTATTTTGTCACCTAAAACTAACCCTAGCCGCATGCAATCTACCATTGACAATGAGAGGAAGTAAAACAAGCTGGAAATTAGAGAACTTACTTGTTCTGAGTAGAAGAGAAAGGCTGCTCGAAGCTTGGCACGGTGGTCGGTTACTACGAAGACAGCGACGGGCAGGAACGCTGATGACGACGAAGAAGAATCAGAAGGGAAAAAAGTGCGAAATGGGACAACCTTCCTCCTTTTATACTGAGGGGCACGTGCACACACGCGCCCGTAGGCAATAATGACTGCCCACTAGCCATGATTACCTATTAACTGCTACACAGGGCTCGATGCACACGTGGCAACCCAACGTTTCCCATTCGGTCTGGCGTTTCATCTCCCCGAATACCGGGCACTTGGTTCACAACCACAAACATCACGGACACAGAGGGCCACGGGCATCTCGAGACAATCGTCCCCGTCTCAAACGACGACTCCGCGCTAGCTCCCCGGAGCAACGAACGGTCCTTAAGTCATCACTCCCATGCTCGGGAGCAACGACTTGGGGGGCTCCTGTTCTGGACTGGACCAATGGCTAGAATTGGCCCAATCCGCCTCTGCTCCAAAGCGGCCCATACTACCTAAGTCCAATCCACAGAGGAACAAAAGTGACATTTCTGCCCCTCCAACCGGGCAAGGAACGCAACGTTCCTCCTCGGCTTCTATGCCCGTCACGCACGGCTTCCTCACTGCCCGGACAACAAAGGACAGGTGCCCGGAATTGCGTTTATGCCCGACATAACGGCTAGTTTCTGACACCCTGCCCGACATAACGGCTAGTTTGGGCAGTTACCTATTCTTTGGGGAAAACGGTTATTTCGCCCCGAAAATAGGACCGTTGGCCACGCGCTGGGGGCTCTATATAAACCCTCTCGCTTGAGGGGGTCAGGTATCATTTTTTTCACCCTAAGAATACTCTTTGTACTTGCCCCTTTTCCGACCTTTACTTACTTGAGCGTCGGAGTGCCTTGCAGGTACACCCCCTTTTCTCCTCATCAACATTCTGAGCACCTCTCCTGTCCGACGACCAACACCTTGCCCATCTGACGACCAGCGTGCGTGGATCTGATCGAACACTCGAGATCACTTCCGTATCAGCGTTTTTTAAAAATTTGGTGCGTCCGGATGTGCAAATCCGGAATCTAGGGACAAAAATGAAATTTCACATGATGCCTAAGAAACTTGAGTGGTGTATTAAGAAATACTCTAACTTTTAATTGTGAGATAACTTGGGTGCCTGCTAAGATAATTTTTTGTTTCATAAGGAGCTGAAACTTCTAGTTATAGGCACGTTAATTATTAACATGTGTTTAAATTTGTTAAGGTAACTAGTGGAATACCCGTGCGGACGCACGAGTTCCGCTGCGGACCTTTGAAATTGGGCCAATATATTTTGACTGGGAAAAATTTAAATTCACAATTTTTAAAGGATTGTTTTAATAAAAAAATGTAATATCAAATATTGATAAGTCACAAAAGGTTAGACTGAAAAAAAATTCAAATTATGAAGGTAAAGATGTTAGGTATAGGAAGTTATTAAGAAGAATAAAAAAGCACAGAAGAAAATAAAATATTTACTATAAATTGTAAAAAGGGTAGTGGACTGCGGAATTGTCACCAGTTAGATTATGAAATTCAAATAATAAATAAAAAATATTTAAATTTAATTTAAAAAAAACATAAAGTAGTAAAAGATAAAAATATAAGTGAATCAAAGATAAATATTTAAATGAAAGCCATATTTAAAAAAAAAATTGTATCAAATTTCCAATTTTTAAAAATAATTTCAAAAAAATAATATTAAATATCAATGCGTTCACATCGATTTTGCCCCGGTCGTCACTGCGTTTACACGGTACTCGTGTAATACCCGTGCGTTCACAATAATTTTGGTCTGGCTACCCGTGCATTCACACAGTACTGTGTGTTATCCGTGAGTTCACACGGTACTGATATGTTACCCGTGCATTTGGTCTGGTTACCCGTGCGTTCACACGGTATTGGTGTATTATCCGTGCGTTCACACGGTACTGGTGTATTACCCGTGCGTTCACACTTATTTTGGTCTAGTTACCCGTGCGTTCACATGGTACTGGTGTGACACGTGCGTTCGCACGATACCGGTGTGGTACGCATGGTTGTGTTTTTAAAATATAATTAAAATGTTAATAAGAAAAACAATATTATTTTATGAAAATTATTAATTGATATACTGATGATCCCATAACCTAATTGATATAGTCATCCCCTGACAGTATCTACATTTTCTCTTCCACTTGAATTGCATGCTAAAAGGAGTCATAGCTAAAAGGTACACTAATACAAGTGCACTTTCAAAATAATTTAGGAAAGTACTATGCCAAATATTTTAAAAATAATTTATTCAGTCACTTTCAAATTTAGGAAATTAGTATGCCAAATATTTTGAAAGCTGATATTATAGGTTCATATATAAAAAAAATAGATATTATAAAGTATCTGAATCATTCTCAAAGCATTATATTTGGTTGCCACAACATGTAAAACTCTCAGCAACTTTGGCATGCATAATCCATTTGCATTTGCATAATCATAGAACTTGAAAGCAAATGACTATACTTATAAAGCATTATATCAACATTTGCACACAATGGTTAACAACTAAATTAATGAACTGTAACATTATTCTTGGGTACAGGAATTTGTGGTATGAAAATGCCAGTAGTCATAAAAAATGTCACAATGTATATAGTACAATGTATTCGAACAGAGTTGCCTACAACTATAAATGCACTGCCTTGCGAGACTTCTCTTTAAACTGTATCATTCTGTTCAGCCAGCCAATTGGTGTTATGGAACTTAGCCGACACATCAGTTCTACATATGCTAAGTTGCATATTTTATCAACTATCTCTAAATCTCCAGGCAGACATAGAGTTCTCCCATGTATAGTCCCGCTCATCGTCATCGTCAGAATCAAGTGGCTCGTAGTTGTGTTCTTCGGGTTCATCCGAATCATAAAATGTAACTTTCGTCAGATATCTGGATGCTTTTGTTCTTCTTTTCCTCTTTCTTCTGTGTTGTATAGCAGGAGGGACGTGTACCTTAAAAAGAAAAGCAAAGCAGTTAATCAAAATTGTAAACATTACAAAATAAGGGACTGTGTGCTAACATCAATGAGATACGTTAACATTTAGTGACACGAAAAGGCAAATCGGGTGTTGTTCATGCAATATAAGAAAGTGCAAAAAAATCAATTGGAAAAGAAATCTTCACTGGTCGCAGCTGCAGAAGTGGTTGAAACTGGGGAAGCTGTTGGTCGGGTTCAGCGGGGGGGGGGGGAATCCATAGGTGGTTGGACATCCGAAGGTGTTTGGTTGTCAGGAAGGGGTTCATTGTGGACAGTAGGTTGGATATCTTGTTGGGTCTGTTGATGTTATGTACAGAAAGACTTAGTGATTAAGAAATGCAGACAAAGATATATTGATGAACAAAACGTGCAGAAATTGTAAAGGCAAAACCTGTAGAGGCGGTTGCTCCTCGACACAATGATCGTTACCATCTGGTAGTTGCAAATTGGGTGAAGGTTGCAGTTGAGGCGGTGTCTGGACATCAGTAGGCTCTCGTGGCGGTGTCTGGACATCAGCAGGCCCTGGTGCATTGATATTGTGGTTGGATGCCATAGAAAATATGATGTCTTCTTCAACTTTGGTGTCTTATATAGAGTATAGGAGGCATTAGTATATAATGAGGGTTCAGACTCTGCACCTTCCCCCTACATTGGAAATGGAAATGAATTAATAGTTTAGAAAATGTAAAGGTGGAATACTGAGAGGCAAATTAATAATGAGGGTTGATGGTTAAGTGTACCATGTAGTTGCTAATACAATGTACATAACTAATGGCCATTAAAGGAAATGAAAAGTATCCATGAAAAATTAATTTGTAACGTAACATGAGATATAAATAACAAATGAGAAAAAAAAATAGATAAACATTTTAGTGGACTTACATTAGATACTCAAATTAACAGATTTGAAAGCTTAATGTAATCTAAATGCAAAAACAAAGTAACCGTGAATGAAACAAAATATCTAATTGGATGGTTTAGTCTAGTAACATCCCTTTAGAATGGTTTCGCCTCCTGTTTCTTTAGGTGATTTTGCAGCATTAAACAAAGATGATAGGTTATGCTTCCTAAAAAAAGAAACACAGGAGCAATTTCATCAAAAATAGATTTTACAGCAGAGATACTAAACATCAATTTGCATAACAGGCATCTGTATATGTATTCAACAATTAGAAAGGTCATTCAAACTTACAGGCTCAATTCCTTGCTTGATGAGAATGACAGACTTATATTTTGTGATCATTATCTGAATGAGTCAATAATATTTGGTAATGTCTTAACGGTGGTTCAAAACTGCAAAACATTAGTTAGAAAATGAATGACAAAAGAAAGTCGTAACCGTTATTGAAAATTACAACATGTTATAGAAACATGAATGAAACAAATTGTTATTTAAACTACAAACAGTTGTCGACTAATAGGCTGCCACAGGGAAGAATAATGATAAGTTGGAAAACGTGTACTGATATTATTTTGCATTAAAGCCATATGGAAGTGACTAAGAATTAGAAAAAGTTATAAACTATAATGCACTCACATCAAAAGGTAGTTTCTCATGTGACTTCAATAGCAGCTGTAACAGCACTAACCATGTATCATGAACCGTGAATCCTTTAGACTCTACTTCCAGCCCTAACCTGCACTCAAACACCGACAATGAGATGGATCAACAGATGTTAGAAACACTGTTGATTTTAAAGAAACACGTATTTGAATCACCTATTTTAAAGAAACACTACAGATTTTAGAAACACTACAGGTTGTGAATCAAAAATGATACTAAGGACTTGCTCAAACACTATAGCTGAATCAAACCATGCCTCTTAAATAGTTCCTTCTGTCACAAAACCAAAGGTCCATAGAAAC
Source organism: Lathyrus tuberosus (assembly GCA_022829125.1). Taxonomy (NCBI): domain Eukaryota; kingdom Viridiplantae; phylum Streptophyta; class Magnoliopsida; order Fabales; family Fabaceae; genus Lathyrus; species Lathyrus tuberosus. The sequence continues at coordinate 9,657,875 of JALAZF010000161.1, read as the reverse complement.
TATGCACTAAAATATGAAATAGCCAAAACACTTTTAAATAGTGATAAACATGAACGTAAGAATTCAAATAACACAATTACCCCATTTTTGTACCATATGAATTCAAAAACCTAATGTTTGCCCTACCCTGCTCAAAAACCAACGCAAAATATTGACAATGCTAAGTGTAAGAAGAAGAAGAAGAAATGTAATTTGCACCAATCACTGACCTAGTTTATCTCAAAGAAGTCTCCTTTAATTTCTACCTATAAAACAAAGGGACCGAGTTTAGCTCCACCTTCTTTCAGAGCTAATCATGCCTGAAGCAAAAATTAAAAACACATCGGCAATTAGCATATAGACTGTTGGATATAAGAGATACTTAACAGAATGAACATCAAGTCTGTTGTTTCAAAGCTGCAAGAAACCTCTGAAAGGAGCCAACTCAGTGCCAGGACCTATCATAATTACAAAAACATAACCTCAATGACACTTTGAGAGGAAATAATACAGTTGATCGATTTAAATCCTCAAGGTATAAAAAATGTACAAATTGGAAGGGAACACTGTAACACCCCAAATCCCATCGCGAATAAATAATACATAAATAAAATCAGAGTAACTAAAAATTTATTTTTCCGATAGAAACAAGGATGTCACATTTAAATAAACAAAACATCATCCCTGCTCATAAATTTGATACATAGCATAAAATAGATTACCCTCAATTGGGAAACTTTTCCATATAAAGGTAATACCAAATATATTCAACAATTATTTACATGAATAACATAATCGTTTCCCCGACTCCCGTGCTACGTATCAGAGCAGATACCAAGACCGATAACAGAACGGAGGGCTAGTCTCCGCAAAAGACCTTCAGCAACTCTAATCTGCAATGTCTCATAGAGCATCATAAAACAGCAGAAGGGTGAGAAATAACAACTAAATCAAGATTGCATAATAATATGCCCACACACATTCAAACACATGCATAAAATCATCTCACCCATACCATCACATACTAACACATATAGCATGCCGCTAATACAACACATATCACACATAATGAATCAAATCATGAATTTCCACACATAAAGCATCCATTCCCAATTCTCACCACAATTCATCACAACTCACTCATATACATCACAATGTATATATATATAAAGCCAAACATATTTATCATGCACGCTTTCACAATTCTTATCATTCTACATAAACATACATATTCATGTTTATTCATCAATGCACCATTATAAAGATGATAAATGCAAATCATAGAGGCCGACTCACGACTCTATGCAAATGCAATGCGGTACCGAATCAATCATCTCAAGTTCACTCAGGAACTCTGCTGGAACCATCGCTCATTACCAATGTAACTCCCCGTCGGGCCTACGATGTTCACCCATTGCTCACACCCCACATGGGCACACAATGTTTATGGATCGCTCACACCCCACCTGGGCACACGACCCGATCGCTCACACCCCACACGCGGGCACACGATCCGATTGCTCACACCCCACCTGGGCACACAATCCGATTGCTCACACCTCACATAGGCACACAATCTTTTGTAATCATCGCTCACACCTCACATAGGCACACGACATTACAACGGATTCTCATTAGAATCACTCAACACAAGAATGTACATCATTATGCTTCACATACAAAATGACTCAAGACATTCTTATAATGCATACATGTATACAAACATTGTCATGCATTCATCTCTTACAATCACATACAATTCATCAATATGAATTATTTCACCATCTTTATTCATGCATTAGAAATCAATCCAACAATGCATTTTCTTGCCATACGGCCACCAATTAGCATACATTGAACTTCACGTAAGCAATTCATTTTCACACATACATGTAATCATAAACATGCATATAAAACCAATTACAACATATCACATTCATTTGTCTTTCGGCCACACTTTATCATCACAACATGTCATCACATGCACTATCATTACTCAACATCATACAAGGCATACACATTAATATCAATGCCACATTGTATGTTACACAACCAATATACACATCATCATATTCATGCATTGAAAACAATTCAAACAATGCATTTCATCACCTACCACAACAATCATACAAATCACAATGACTTCCACAAGGGATTCACACCACAAAGGCTACCCACGACACATCATAACAACATACATTGATATTCAATCAAACAATGTATTTCTACCACACAACAACATCATTAATCACGCATCGAAGTCTAATCCAAAACAATGCACATATTTGCCACAAGGCCACAAACCATCATCACAACATTCCATCATGTATATTCACATCATATAACATCACACAAGCTACATGTTACATATCAAAAGCATATAGCATAATAACACATCGATCGCACATCACTACGACGGTAAAAATCCGACAACCCAACACTTTTCCAAAACCACGACTTAAATAAATCATATAATGACCTCCAAACCATTTTTAAAAGAAAGAATATTTCATTAGCTTTCCAACGCTTCGAACGGCGACCAAAACGGACTTACGGTTTGAAAATTACGACGAAAACAAAATTGGAAAATATCATGTTCGCTCCAGTATTCGCTAGGCGAACCCTAGCGAACCAAGGCAATGGAAAACAGTCATAAAGTTCGCTAGGCGAACTGTCTAGCGAACATTCGCCCGTTCCTTCGCTGGGGTTCACTAGGAGAACGCGCGAAACCCAGAATTCGCAGCAGCGTCAATATAGGTCATATGGGACCAAAATACATCATTTTTACCACCCAAACCCTTCTAATTCATACCAGAACAACCAAAACATGTTTAGACATAATCAACGAGTATTCTACGCGGTTTATATCGAATTTCATCCGTGAAAACATCGATTTCTATCAATTGCTCCTAATTTGAATCGATAAGAAAAGTCGCGAAACAACCAAAACAATTACAACAAACAACACATATACATACACAAGCAAGATATAATTGAAACTTCTCACCCTTACCCGATTATTCGGGCTCGAAACGGAGTTTTCCCGATTTTCCTCTTCTCCTCTTTTCTCTCCTCTTTCCTTCTTTCTCTTTTTCTTCTCTTCTCTTTCTTTCCTTACTATTTTTCTCTCCTTTCTTTCTATTATAAAAGAAAATATAATATCTACCCAAACAAAAGACCAAAATACCCCTACACTCAATATCTCACAAACGCTCCCAAAACGCGATAAAACATCACAACAATGAAAAATAACATATTTTTAAATAAAAGTCAAAAATAAAATAATATAATAATAAAATAATCAAAACGACTCAATTACATAGATCAGACAAAACGGGGCGTTACAACTCTCCCCCACTTAGACATTTTCGTCCTCGAAAATAAAACTGATACGAACAACTCCGGATACGACTCTCGCATCCGACTAACCAACTAACATGCCAACAAAAGGCACACCACGAATAACACAAACTGACAAACCACCTTACTAACACGACTACGACAAAGACACGACAACGACGATAACTACAACGACAAGATGCAAATCCCATACAATGCACTTGACGACTAACTCACGACACACAGGAAAACCCAAGCTACGAACACACAGGTTCACTCTAGAACCGAAACACAACAAGATCGGTACCCTCACCATAGGTAACCCTCCCCTAATTCCGCATACAGGAATTAGCTACATGCACTCGAACCATCACGATGGAAATGAGGCAACAACACAAACAGGAACATAAAGTTCCACGACACAACCGCCTCAACAACATCAACCAAACCAGAATACCAACATCCTTGTCACACACGCATATACAAAATATGCCACATCACGCTTCCGCTGCGCACTCTGATTACTCGTAACCATCAAAACTACCAATCTCACGTCCAAAATCTAACTCTTTCTCATATTCACCAAAAATCTCTGTTCACTGTTAATATACCCAACCTCACACTATCAGATGTCAATTCACACACCAACCCAAATCTCTAAATTCTCCCAAAGTTCCCACTCTTTAACCATCAAAGCAGACATATGTATAAAACCTTCGACTTAACTCATCATGCACGACATTAATTCCGCCAATAGGATAATTCCAACTAAAGTCATAACTCATCAGGAATTCCAACCATCCGACCGTGCCTCAATCCGGGTTACAATTCAAAAGTTATGAAGGAAACAAAACTGCACAAACTGTCATGTTCGCTAGGCGAACCTCCTAGCGAGCATTCGCTACCACCTTCGCTAGGCGAACAAAGTTAGCGAACCTTCGCTACCCTTCGCCCCAGGTTCGCTAGGCGAACCATGGAAAACTCAGGATTCCAGCAGCGCTGTTACTCATCCAGAACCACCATTTTCTTCATCCAAACACCTTGAACCAAAAACCCTCAAAATAATACCTCCAGATTCTCCAACACAATACAATCGCGCCCAATTCAAAATCCTAAATAGTATCGATCCTTTTATGAATCCTCAATTGTCGTAAAGTATAAGCCACGACTTTACCCTCTTGCATTAACACACTGACTAAACTCATCAAAGGCGCATCCCAATATCCTCACAAACGGTTCATCAGGATCACACAGAATCAAAACTAAAGTCGTAGACAACTTCTACTTCAGCTCACCAAAACTTAATCACAACGATCATCCAAACAAACGACTCACCCTTTGCAAGTCACTGAGATAACCGAAGTACGAACTTAGCAATGTCTTCCCTAGCCTGCAGTAACAACCCACTGAGCCCAAAAGTTTCTAATCTCCTTAACCAACTTCAGAGCCTCTCAATGTAGAACTGCATCTACTTCCGATGGATCCATAACCATACTCTCCTCTGAAATAACATATCCAAGAAAACTACCCTTTTTCAACCCAAATTCTCACTCGAATAACTTAGCATAAAACTTCATCTCTTTTCCCCACTTGTAATTCAATTCTCAAACACTTTACTTGTTCTTCCTCTGAGTTTATAACAGATCCAAATATCTTCAATCAAAACCATTTCGAACTTATCCAAATAAATATAGAAGATACGATTCATTTATTCTATAAACATTACAGACGCATTACTAACACCAAATAACATCACTGCACGTAGTAATGCCCAACCAACTTCCAGAAGGTATAATTTCTTAAAGCTTTGCAAAAATTTTCACTGGGTAACTGGTTACTCACATACAAGCTTAACCGAGTAAATAACAGCCTATCCCGATGATAACAAACATAACCAGTCGCATTAAGTCGATCTCAGCCTCAACTCACACAATCCACCACTCTTATCAAACATTCCATACACTTGCAACTCCACTCAAACTCAACCAAACCATTCCAGTTATCTAACCATGAAAGTGGACACTGATTCTCAATCGTTACCTTAATCAACTGTTAGTAATCCTTACAGAATTTCTTCTCTTAACAGTCCAAATTCGTAGCAACAACCAACCAAAGAACTCTCAAATATTACATCCACCCTTAAGGTTTTCTCAAAATTTCCACTTATGATCTAAAATTCCAAAGACTCTAAACCTCACCAGAACTCTAAGTTCCGCTTTCCATAGTCTCAATACCAATACCATCATATGCATCATACTTGTTATTCCATTCAACCATCCTTCCTTTTTGTTACTAACCAAACCGGAGCTCCCTAAGACAACACCTTAATGTTCCATTCATAACACATCTGAAAACCATGCACAACTGACGACCCAACACTGTGACTTCCTGCCAATTTCTAGAACACTATCATCACAGACCAAACAAACATCTTAGTCCCATCTACTAAGAGTTTTCTACTTACTTAGCAGATCCAAACCTCAAATCTTCACCTTCGTCAAATTTGAGTTCACACTCTTCTCTCTGAGAACGACCATTAACGATGCCCAATCATTCTCTCTCAAAACTTCCACAAAGGCTACCCACGACACATCATAACAACATACATTGATATTCAATCAAACAATGTATTTCTACCACACAACAACATCATTAATCACGCATCGAAGTCTAATCCAAAACAATGCACATATTTGCCACAAGGCCACAAACCATCATCACAACATTCCATCATGTATATTCACATCATATAACATCACACAAGCTACATGTTACATATCAAAAGCATATAGCATAATAACACATCGATCGCACATCACTACGACGGTAAAAATCCGACAACCCAACACTTTTCCAAAACCACGACTTAAATAAATCATCTAATGACCTCCAAACCATTTTTAAAAGAAATAATATTTCATTAGCTTTCCAACGCTTCGAACGGCGACCAAAACGGACTTACGGTTTGAAAATTACGACGAAAACAAAATTGGAAAATATCATGTTCGCTCCAGTATTCGCTAGGCGAACCCTAGCGAACCAAGGCAGTGGAAAACAGTCATAAAGTTCGCTAGGCGAACTGTCTAGCGAACATTCGCCCGTTCCTTCGCTGGGGTTCACTAGGAGAACGCGCGAAACCCAGAATTCGCAGCAGCGTCAATATAGGTCATATGGGACCAAAATACATCATTTTTACCACCCAAACCCTTCTAATTCATACCAGAACAACCAAAACATGTTTAGACATAATCAACGAGTATTCTACGCGGTTTATATCGAATTTCATCCGTGAAAACATCGATTTCTATCAATTGCTCCTAATTTGAATCGATAAGAAAAGTCGCGAAACAACCAAAACAATTACAACAAACAACACATATACATACACAAGCAAGATATAATTGAAACTTCTCACCCTTACCCGATTATTCGGGCTCGAAACGGAGTTTTCCCGATTTTCCTCTTCTCCTCTTTTCTCTCCTCTTTCCTTCTTTCTCTTTTTCTTCTCTTCTCTTTCTTTCCTTACTATTTTTCTCTCCTTTCTTTCTATTATAAAAGAAAATATAATATCTACCCAAACAAAAGACCAAAATACCCCTACACTCAATATCTCACAAACGCTCCCAAAACGCGATAAAACATCACAACAATGAAAAATAACATATTTTTAAATAAAAGTCAAAAATAAAATAATATAATAATAAAATAATCAAAACGACTCAATTACATAGATCAGACAAAACGGGGCGTTACAACTCTCCCCCACTTAGACATTTTCGTCCTCGAAAATAAAACTGATACGAACAACTCCGGATACGACTCTCGCATCCGACTAACCAACTAACATGCCAACAAAAGGCACACCACGAATAACACAAACTGACAAACCACCTTACTAACACGACTACGACAAAGACACGACAACGACGATAACTACAACGACAAGATGCAAATCCCATACAATGCACTTGACGACTAACTCACGACACACAGGAAAACCCAAGCTACGAACACACAGGTTCACTCTAGAACCGAAACACAACAAGATCGTTACCCTCACCATAGGTAACCCTCCCCTAATTCCGCATACAGGAATTAGCTACATGCACTCGAACCATCACGATGGAAATGAGGCAACAACACAAACAGGAACATAAAGTTCCACGACACAACCGCCTCAACAACATCAACCAAACCAGAATACCAACATCCTTGTCACACACGCATATACAAAATATGCCACATCACGCTTCCGCTGCGCACTCTGATTACTCGTAACCATCAAAACTACCAATCTCACGTCCAAAATCTAACTCTTTCTCATATTCACCAAAAATCTCTGTTCACTGTTAATATACCCAACCTCACACTATCAGATGTCAATTCACACACCAACCCAAATCTCTAAATTCTCCCAAAGTTCCCACTCTTTAACCATCAAAGCAGACATATGTATAAAACCTTCGACTTAACTCATCATGCACGACATTAATTCCGCCAATAGGATAATTCCAACTAAAGTCATAACTCATCAGGAATTCCAACCATCCGACCGTGCCTCAATCCGGGTTACAATTCAAAAGTTATGAAGGAAACAAAACTGCACAAACTGTCATGTTCGCTAGGCGAACCTCCTAGCGAGCATTCGCTACCACCTTCGCTAGGCGAACAAAGTTAGCGAACCTTCGCTACCCTTCGCCCCAGGTTCGCTAGGCGAACCATGGAAAACTCAGGATTCCAGCAGCGCTGTTACTCATCCAGAACCACCATTTTCTTCATCCAAACACCTTGAACCAAAAACCCTCAAAATAATACCTCCAGATTCTCCAACACAATACAATCGCGCCCAATTCAAAATCCTAAATAGTATCGATCCTTTTATGAATCCTCAATTGTCGTAAAGTATAAGCCACGACTTTACCCTCTTGCATTAACACACTGACTAAACTCATCAAAGGCGCATCCCAATATCCTCACAAACGGTTCATCAGGATCACACAGAATCAAAACTAAAGTCGTAGACAACTTCTACTTCAGCTCACCAAAACTTAATCACAACGATCATCCAAACAAACGACTCACCCTTTGCAAGTCACTGAGATAACCGAAGTACGAACTTAGCAATGTCTTCCCTAGCCTGCAGTAACAACCAACTGAGCCCAAAAATTTCTAATCTCCTTAACCAACTTCAGAGCCTCTCAATGTAGAACTGCATCTACTTCCGATGGATCCATAACCATACTCTCCTCTGAAATAACATATCCAAGAAAACTACCCTTTTTCAACCCAAATTCTCACTCGAATAACTTAGCATAAAACTTCATCTCTTTTCCCCACTTGTAATTCAATTCTCAAACACTTTACCTGTTCTTCCTCTGAGTTTATAACAGATCCAAATATCTTCAATCAAAACCATTTCGAACTTATCCAAATAAATATAGAAGATACGATTCATCTATTCTATAAACATTACAGACGCATTACTAACACCAAATAACATCACTGCACGTAGTAATGCCCAACCAACTTCCAGAAGGTATAATTTCTTAAAGCTTTGCAAAAATTTTCACTGGGTAACTGGTTACTCACATACAAGCTTAACCGAGTAAATAACAGCCTATCCCGATGATAACAAACATAACCAGTCGCATTAAGTCGATCTCAGCCTCAACTCACACAATCCACCACTCTTATCAAACATTCCATACACTTGCAACTCCACTCAAACTCAACCAAACCATTCCAGTTATCTAACCATGAAAGTGGACACTGATTCTCAATCGTTACCTTAATCAACTGTTAGTAATCCTTACAGAATTTCTTCTCTTAACAGTCCAAATTCGTAGCAACAACCAACCAAAGAACTCTCAAATATTACATCCACCCTTAAGGTTTTCTCAAAATTTCCACTTATGATCTAAAATTCCAAAGACTCTAAACCTCACCAGAACTCTAAGTTCCGCTTTCCATAGTCTCAATACCAATACCATCATATGCATCATACTTGTTATTCCATTCAACCATCCTTCCTTTTTGTTACTAACCAAACCGGAGCTCCCTAAGACAACACCTTAATGTTCCATTCATAACACATCTGAAAACCATGCACAACTGACGACCCAACACTGTGACTTCCTGCCAATTTCTAGAACACTATCATCACAGACCAAACAAACATCTTAGTCCCATCTACTAAGAGTTTTCTACTTACTTAGCAGATCCAAACCTCAAATCTTCACCTTCGTCAAATTTGAGTTCACACTCTTCTCTCTGAGAACGACCATTAACGATGCCCAATCATTCTCTCTCAAAACTTCCACAAAGGCTACCCACGACACATCATAACAACATACATTGATATTCAATCAAACAATGTATTTCTACCACACAACAACATCATTAATCACGCATCGAAGTCTAATCCAAAACAATGCACATATTTGCCACAAGGCCACAAACCATCATCACAACATTCCATCATGTATATTCACATCATATAACATCACACAAGCTACATGTTACATATCAAAAGCATATAGCATAATAACACATCGATCGCACATCACTACGACGGTAAAAATCCGACAACCCAACACTTTTCCAAAACCACGACTTAAATAAATCATCTAATGACCTCCAAACCATTTTTAAAAGAAAGAATATTTCATTAGCTTTCCAACGCTTCGAACGGCGACCAAAACGGACTTACGGTTTGAAAATTACGACGAAAACAAAATTGGAAAATATCATGTTCGCTCCAGTATTCGCTAGGCGAACCCTAGCGAACCAAGGCAGTGGAAAACAGTCATAAAGTTCGCTAGGCGAACTGTCTAGCGAACATTCACCCGTTCCTTCGCTGGGGTTCACTAGGAGAACGCGCGAAACCCAGAATTCGCAGCAGCGTCAATATAGGTCATATGGGACCAAAATACATCATTTTTACCACCCAAACCCTTCTAATTCATACCAGAACAACCAAAACATGTTTAGACATAATCAACGAGTATTCTACGCGGTTTATATCGAATTTCATCCGTGAAAACATCGATTTCTATCAATTGCTCCTAATTTGAATCGATAAGAAAAGTCGCGAAACAACCAAAACAATTACAACAAACAACACATATACATACACAAGCAAGATATAATTGAAACTTCTCACCCTTACCCGATTATTCGGGCTCGAAACGGAGTTTTCCCGATTTTCCTCTTCTCCTCTTTTCTCTCCTCTTTCCTTCTTTCTCTTTTTCTTCTCTTCTCTTTCTTTCCTTACTATTTTTCTCTCCTTTCTTTCTATTATAAAAGAAAATATAATATCTACCCAAACAAAAGACCAAAATACCCCTACACTCAATATCTCACAAACGCTCCCAAAACGCGATAAAACATCACAACAATGAAAAATAACATATTTTTAAATAAAAGTCAAAAATAAAATAATATAATAATAAAATAATCAAAACGACTCAATTACATAGATCAGACAAAACGGGGCGTTACAACTCTCCCCCACTTAGACATTTTCGTCCTCGAAAATAAAACTGATACGAACAACTCCGGATACGACTCTCGCATCCGACTAACCAACTAACATGCCAACAAAAGGCACACCACGAATAACACAAACTGACAAACCACCTTACTAACACGACTACGACAAAGACACGACAACGACGATAACTACAACGACAAGATGCAAATCCCATACAATGCACTTGACGACTAACTCACGACACACAGGAAAACCCAAGCTACGAACACACAGGTTCACTCTAGAACCGAAACACAACAAGATCGTTACCCTCACCATAGGTAACCCTCCCCTAATTCCGCATACAGGAATTAGCTACATGCACTCGAACCATCACGATGGAAACGAGGCAACAACACAAACAGGAACATAAAGTTCCACGACACAACCGCCTCAACAACATCAACCAAACCAGAATACCAACATCCTTGTCACACACGCATATACAAAATATGCCACATCACGCTTCCGCTGCGCACTCTGATTACTCGTAACCATCAAAACTACCAATCTCACGTCCAAAATCTAACTCTTTCTCATATTCACCAAAAATCTCTGTTCACTGTTAATATACCCAACCTCACACTATCAGATGTCAATTCACACACCAACCCAAATCTCTAAATTCTCCCAAAGTTCCCACTCTTTAACCATCAAAGCAGACATATGTATAAAACCTTCGACTTAACTCATCATGCACGACATTAATTCCGCCAATAGGATAATTCCAACTAAAGTCATAACTCATCAGGAATTCCAACCATCCGACCGTGCCTCAATCCGGGTTACAATTCAAAAGTTATGAAGGAAACAAAACTGCACAAACTGTCATGTTCGCTAGGCGAACCTCCTAGCGAGCATTCGCTACCACCTTCGCTAGGCGAACAAAGTTAGCGAACCTTCGCTACCCTTCGCCCCAGGTTCGCTAGGCGAACCATGGAAAACTCAGGATTCCAGCAGCGCTGTTACTCATCCAGAACCACCATTTTCTTCATCCAAACACCTTGAACCAAAAACCCTCAAAATAATACCTCCAGATTCTCCAACACAATACAATCGCGCCCAATTCAAAATCCTAAATAGTATCGATCCTTTTATGAATCCTCAATTGTCGTAAAGTATAAGCCACGACTTTACCCTCTTGCATTAACACACTGACTAAACTCATCAAAGGCGCATCCCAATATCCTCACAAACGGTTCATCAGGATCACACAGAATCAAAACTAAAGTCGTAGACAACTTCTACTTCAGCTCACCAAAACTTAATCACAACGATCATCCAAACAAACGACTCACCCTTTGCAAGTCACTGAGATAACCGAAGTACGAACTTAGCAATGTCTTCCCTAGCCTGCAGTAACAACCAACTGAGCCCAAAAATTTCTAATCTCCTTAACCAACTTCAGAGCCTCTCAATGTAGAACTGCATCTACTTCCGATGGATCCATAACCATACTCTCCTCTGAAATAACATATCCAAGAAAACTACCCTTTTTCAACCCAAATTCTCACTCGAATAACTTAGCATAAAACTTCATCTCTTTTCCCCACTTGTAATTCAATTCTCAAACACTTTACCTGTTCTTCCTCTGAGTTTATAACAGATCCAAATATCTTCAATCAAAACCATTTCGAACTTATCCAAATAAATATAGAAGATACGATTCATCTATTCTATAAACATTACAGACGCATTACTAACACCAAATAACATCACTGCACGTAGTAATGCCCAACCAACTTCCAGAAGGTATAATTTCTTAAAGCTTTGCAAAAATTTTCACTGGGTAACTGGTTACTCACATACAAGCTTAACCGAGTAAATAACAGCCTATCCCGATGATAACAAACATAACCAGTCGCATTAAGTCGATCTCAGCCTCAACTCACACAATCCACCACTCTTATCAAACATTCCATACACTTGCAACTCCACTCAAACTCAACCAAACCATTCCAGTTATCTAACCATGAAAGTGGACACTGATTCTCAATCGTTACCTTAATCAACTGTTAGTAATCCTTACAGAATTTCTTCTCTTAACAGTCCAAATTCGTAGCAACAACCAACCAAAGAACTCTCAAATATTACATCCACCCTTAAGGTTTTCTCAAAATTTCCACTTATGATCTAAAATTCCAAAGACTCTAAACCTCACCAGAACTCTAAGTTCCGCTTTCCATAGTCTCAATACCAATACCATCATATGCATCATACTTGTTATTCCATTCAACCATCCTTCCTTTTTGTTACTAACCAAACCGGAGCTCCCTAAGACAACACCTTAATGTTCCATTCATAACACATCTGAAAACCATGCACAACTGACGACCCAACACTGTGACTTCCTGCCAATTTCTAGAACACTATCATCACAGACCAAACAAACATCTTAGTCCCATCTACTAAGAGTTTTCTACTTACTTAGCAGATCCAAACCTCAAATCTTCACCTTCGTCAAATTTGAGTTCACACTCTTCTCTCTGAGAACGACCATTAACGATGCCCAATCATTCTCTCTCAAAACTTCCACAAAGGCTACCCACGACACATCATAACAACATACATTGATATTCAATCAAACAATGTATTTCTACCACACAACAACATCATTAATCACGCATCGAAGTCTAATCCAAAACAATGCACATATTTGCCACAAGGCCACAAACCATCATCACAACATTCCATCATGTATATTCACATCATATAACATCACACAAGCTACATGTTACATATCAAAAGCATATAGCATAATAACACATCGATCGCACATCACTACGACGGTAAAAATCCGACAACCCAACACTTTTCCAAAACCACGACTTAAATAAATCATCTAATGACCTCCAAACCATTTTTAAAAGAAAGAATATTTCATTAGCTTTCCAACGCTTCGAACGGCGACCAAAACGGACTTACGGTTTGAAAATTACGACGAAAACAAAATTGGAAAATATCATGTTCGCTCCAGTATTCGCTAGGCGAACCCTAGCGAACCAAGGCAGTGGAAAACAGTCATAAAGTTCGCTAGGCGAACTGTCTAGCGAACATTCACCCGTTCCTTCGCTGGGGTTCACTAGGAGAACGCGCGAAACCCAGAATTCGCAGCAGCGTCAATATAGGTCATATGGGACCAAAATACATCATTTTTACCACCCAAACCCTTCTAATTCATACCAGAACAACCAAAACATGTTTAGACATAATCAACGAGTATTCTACGCGGTTTATATCGAATTTCATCCGTGAAAACATCGATTTCTATCAATTGCTCCTAATTTGAATCGATAAGAAAAGTCGCGAAACAACCAAAACAATTACAACAAACAACACATATACATACACAAGCAAGATATAATTGAAACTTCTCACCCTTACCCGATTATTCGGGCTCGAAACGGAGTTTTCCCGATTTTCCTCTTCTCCTCTTTTCTCTCCTCTTTCCTTCTTTCTCTTTTTCTTCTCTTCTCTTTCTTTCCTTACTATTTTTCTCTCCTTTCTTTCTATTATAAAAGAAAATATAATATCTACCCAAACAAAAGACCAAAATACCCCTACACTCAATATCTCACAAACGCTCCCAAAACGCGATAAAACATCACAACAATGAAAAATAACATATTTTTAAATAAAAGTCAAAAATAAAATAATATAATAATAAAATAATCAAAACGACTCAATTACATAGATCAGACAAAACGGGGCGTTACAACTCTCCCCCACTTAGACATTTTCGTCCTCGAAAATAAAACTGATACGAACAACTCCGGATACGACTCTCGCATCCGACTAACCAACTAACATGCCAACAAAAGGCACACCACGAATAACACAAACTGACAAACCACCTTACTAACACGACTACGACAAAGACACGACAACGACGATAACTACAACGACAAGATGCAAATCCCATACAATGCACTTGACGACTAACTCACGACACACAGGAAAACCCAAGCTACGAACACACAGGTTCACTCTAGAACCGAAACACAACAAGATCGTTACCCTCACCATAGGTAACCCTCCCCTAATTCCGCATACAGGAATTAGCTACATGCACTCGAACCATCACGATGGAAACGAGGCAACAACACAAACAGGAACATAAAGTTCCACGACACAACCGCCTCAACAACATCAACCAAACCAGAATACCAACATCCTTGTCACACACGCATATACAAAATATGCCACATCACGCTTCCGCTGCGCACTCTGATTACTCGTAACCATCAAAACTACCAATCTCACGTCCAAAATCTAACTCTTTCTCATATTCACCAAAAATCTCTGTTCACTGTTAATATACCCAACCTCACACTATCAGATGTCAATTCACACACCAACCCAAATCTCTAAATTCTCCCAAAGTTCCCACTCTTTAACCATCAAAGCAGACATATGTATAAAACCTTCGACTTAACTCATCATGCACGACATTAATTCCGCCAATAGGATAATTCCAACTAAAGTCATAACTCATCAGGAATTCCAACCATCCGACCGTGCCTCAATCCGGGTTACAATTCAAAAGTTATGAAGGAAACAAAACTGCACAAACTGTCATGTTCGCTAGGCGAACCTCCTAGCGAGCATTCGCTACCACCTTCGCTAGGCGAACAAAGTTAGCGAACCTTCGCTACCCTTCGCCCCAGGTTCGCTAGGCGAACCATGGAAAACTCAGGATTCCAGCAGCGCTGTTACTCATCCAGAACCACCATTTTCTTCATCCAAACACCTTGAACCAAAAACCCTCAAAATAATACCTCCAGATTCTCCAACACAATACAATCGCGCCCAATTCAAAATCCTAAATAGTATCGATCCTTTTATGAATCCTCAATTGTCGTAAAGTATAAGCCACGACTTTACCCTCTTGCATTAACACACTGACTAAACTCATCAAAGGCGCATCCCAATATCCTCACAAACGGTTCATCAGGATCACACAGAATCAAAACTAAAGTCGTAGACAACTTCTACTTCAGCTCACTAAAACTTACTCACAACGATCATCCAAACAAACGACTCACCCTTTGCAAGTCACTGAGATAACCGAAGTACGAACTTAGCAATGTCTTCCCTAGCCTGCAGTAACAACCAACTGAGCCCAAAAATTTCTAATCTCCTTAACCAACTTCAGAGCCTCTCAATGTAGAACTGCATCTACTTCCGATGGATCCATAACCATACTCTCCTCTGAAATAACATATCCAAGAAAACTACCCTTTTTCAACCCAAATTCTCACTCGAATAACTTAGCATAAAACTTCATCTCTTTTCCCCACTTGTAATTCAATTCTCAAACACTTTACCTGTTCTTCCTCTGAGTTTATAACAGATCCAAATATCTTCAATCAAAACCATTTCGAACTTATCCAAATAAATATAGAAGATACGATTCATCTATTCTATAAACATTACAGACGCATTACTAACACCAAATAACATCACTGCACGTAGTAATGCCCAACCAACTTCCAGAAGGTATAATTTCTTAAAGCTTTGCAAAAATTTTCACTGGGTAACTGGTTACTCACATACAAGCTTAACCGAGTAAATAACAGCCTATCCCGATGATAACAAACATAACCAGTCGCATTAAGTCGATCTCAGCCTCAACTCACACAATCCACCACTCTTATCAAACATTCCATACACTTGCAACTCCACTCAAACTCAACCAAACCATTCCAGTTATCTAACCATGAAAGTGGACACTGATTCTCAATCGTTACCTTAATCAACTGTTAGTAATCCTTACAGAATTTCTTCTCTTAACAGTCCAAATTCGTAGCAACAACCAACCAAAGAACTCTCAAATATTACATCCACCCTTAAGGTTTTCTCAAAATTTCCACTTATGATCTAAAATTCCAAAGACTCTAAACCTCACCAGAACTCTAAGTTCCGCTTTCCATAGTCTCAATACCAATACCATCATATGCATCATACTTGTTATTCCATTCAACCATCCTTCCTTTTTGTTACTAACCAAATCGGAGCTCCCTAAGACAACACCTTAATGTTCCATTCATAACACATCTGAAAACCATGCACAACTGACGACCCAACACTGTGACTTCCTGCCAATTTCTAGAACACTATCATCACAGACCAAACAAACATCTTAGTCCCATCTACTAAGAGTTTTCTACTTACTTAGCAGATCCAAACCTCAAATCTTCACCTTCGTCAAATTTGAGTTCACACTCTTCTCTCTGAGAACGACCATTAACGATGCCCAATCATTCTCTCTCAAAACTTCCCAATTGGACCAACATACCAAAGCCTCTAATCCGTCTCATCTTCCAGTATAAGAATCTTCATCAACTCATCGAAACAATCCGTAATCACCTGCTTAATTCCAAACAACTCATTGCACCCACTATCAAAGCCGGAAAGACACGCCTATTCCATCCAACATAATTTCCGTCTGCTATCAACAAGAGATTAAGGGTGATCAGTTCCTCAATTTGTCAATAGACAACCGACAATCATGATGGGGCGTAAACCGTCTTCACCAAACTTTAATAACATTTCTTGCATCCTGTGCACAAAACTACCTCAGGCACAAATCCTTAGTTGACACAAACCTTACCTCCGCATCCCTTCCGGAACTGGAAACCACACTGTCCAAAGAGCACTTACAATCTTGCAATTCACAATACACTGAGCCAACGCTCCACCTGAAGCAACTTGGAGAAGTACCAACTTCTCCCCCACTTATCTCATTCACAATCCTGAAGACAAAGGATTAGAAAACCAGAAAGCACCGACAGTGTTCCCCACGCATATCACGTACTAAGGGACAAACAACAATGACAGTATTCAACTGTCACACCAACTGACTCAACAACTTGGCCGGACAGACCGACCTGCTCTGATACCACTAATGTAACACCCCAATTCCCATCGCGAATAAATAATACATAAATAAAATCAGAGTAACTAAAAATTTATTTTTCCGATAGAAATAAGGATGTCACATTTAAATAAACAAAACATCATCCCTGCTCATAAATTTGATACATAGCATAAAATAGATTACCCTCAATTGGGAAACTTTTCCATATAAAGGTAATACCAAATATATTCAACAATTATATACATGAATAACATAATCGTTTCCCCGACTCCCGTGCTACGTATCAGAGCAGATACCAAGACCGACAACAGAACGGAGGGCTAGTCTCCGCAAAAGACCTCCAACAACTCTAATCTGCAATGCCTCATAAAGCATCATAAAACAGCAGAAGGGTGAGAAATAACAACTAAATCAAGATTGCATAATAATATGCCCACACACATTCAAACACATGCATAAAATCATCTCACCCATACCATCACATACTAACACATATAACATGCCGCTAATACAACACATATCACACATAATGAATCAAATCATGAATTTCCACACATAAAGCATCCATTCCCAATTCTCACCACAATTCATCACAACTCACTCATATACATCACAATGTATATATATATAAAGCCAAGCATATTTATCATGCACGCTTTCACAATTCTTATCATTCTACATAAACATACATATTCATGTTTATTCATCAATGCACCATTATAAAGATGATAAATGCAAATCATAGAGGCCGACTCACGACTCTATGCAAATGCAATGCGGGTACCGACTCAATCATCTCAAGTTCACTCAGGAACTCTGCTGGAACCATCGCTCGTTACCAATGTAACTCCCCGTCGGGCCTACGATGTTCACCCATTGCTCACACCCCACACGGGCACACAATGTTTATGGATCGCTCACACCCCACCTGGGCACACGACCCAATCGCTCACACCCCACACGCGGGCACACGATCCGATTGTTCACACCCCACCTGGGCACACAATCCGATTGCTCACACCTCATATAGGCACACAATCTTTTGTAATCATCGCTCACACCTCACATAGGCACACGACATTACAACGGATTCTCATTAGAATCACTCAACACAAGAATGTACATCATTATGCTTCACATACAAAATGACTCAAGACATTCTTATAATGCATACATGTATACAAACATTGTCATGCATTCATCTCTTACAATCACATACAATTCATCAATATGAATTATTTCACCATCTTTATTCATGCATTAGAAATCAATCCAACAATGCATTTTCTTGCCATACGGCCACCAATTAGCATACATTGAACTTCACGTAAGCAATTCATTTTCAAACATACATGTAATCATAAACATGCATATAAAACCAATTACAACATATCACATTCATTTGCCTTTCGGCCACACTTTATCATTACAACATGTCATCACATGCACTATCATTACTCAACATCATACAAGGCATACACATTAATATCAATGCCACATTGTACGTTACACAACCAATATACACATCATCATATTCATGCATTGAAAACAATTCAAACAATGCATTTCATCACCTACCACAACAATCATACAAATCACAATGACTTCCACAAGGGATTCACACCACAAAGGCTACCCACGACACATCATAACAACATACATTGATATTCAATCAAACAATGTATTTCTACCACACAACAACATCGTTAATCACACATCGAAGTCTAATCCAAAACAATGCACATATTTGCCACAAGGCCAAAAACCATCATCACAACATTCCATCATGTATATTCACATCATATAACATCACACAAGCTACATGTTATATATCAAAAGCATATAGCATAATAACACATCGATCGCACATCACTACGACGGTAAAAATCCGACAACCCAACACTTTTCCAAAACCACAACTTAAATAAATCATCTAATGACCTCCAAACCATTTTTAAAAGAAATAATATTTCATTAGCTTTCCAACGCTTCGAACGGTGACCAAAACGGACGTACGGTTTGAAAATTACGACGAAAACAAAATTGGAAAATATCATGTTCGCTCCAGTATTCGCTAGGCGAACCCTAGCGAACCAAGGCAGTGGAAAACAGTCATAAACTTCGCTAGGCGAACCATCTAGCGAACATTCGCCCGTTCCTTCGCTGGGGTTCGCTAGGCGAACCCGCGAAACCCAGAATTCGCAGCAGCGTCAATATAGGTCATATGGGACCAAAATACATCATTTTTACCACCCAAACCCTTCTAATTCATACCAGAACAACCAAAACATGTTTAGACATAATCAACGAGTATTCTACGCGGTTTATATCGAATTTCATCTGTGAAAACATCGATTTCTATCAATTTCTCCTAATTTGAATCGATAAGAAAAGTCGCGAAACAACCAAAACAATTACAACACACAACACATATACATACACAAGCAAGATATAATTGAAACTTCTCACCCTTACCCGATTATTCGGGCTCGAAACGGAGTTTTCCCGATTTTCCTCTTCTCCTCTTTTCTCTCCTCTTT
Source organism: Lathyrus tuberosus (assembly GCA_022829125.1). Classification (NCBI taxonomy): domain Eukaryota; kingdom Viridiplantae; phylum Streptophyta; class Magnoliopsida; order Fabales; family Fabaceae; genus Lathyrus; species Lathyrus tuberosus. The sequence continues at coordinate 9,637,606 of JALAZF010000161.1, read as the reverse complement.
CCTTCTTTCTCTTTTTCTTCTCTTCTCTTTCTTTCCTTACTATTTTTCTCTCCTTTCTTTCTATTATAAAAGAAAATATAATATCTACCCAAACAAAATACCAAAATACCCCTACACTCAATATCTCACAAACGCTCCCAAAACGCGATAAAACATCACAACAATGAAAAATAACATATTTTTAAATAAAAGTAAAAAATAAAATAATAAAATAATAAAATAATCAAAACGACTCAATTACATAGATCAGACAAAACGGGGTGTTACAAACACATCTACCAAAGAACATCAGATGATGACAATGCCGGTATAGTCCCTAAGCCATCACTGATGGAAGGCACTGACTCACTTCCAATAACAGAGGTACTGAAAGGCCAGCAAAGTCTATCACAGGTACTGAAACCACAATATTCTGCAGATCAAACACTGATAAAGCCTCATATTCAATACTAACCTAAATTTCATTTCCATAAATATCGGAAAAGAAAAGACCATCGTGGTAAGGAGTCCCTTCTGCTCCAATAATTACAACCTTCATGAAATCCATATTTGATTCATAAACTCGAACGTGTATTGAATATAATGAGGGAAAAAGAATAGAGTCAATACTTAAAAAAGGGAAATATAGTATTAAGTTGAATATTACCAGCTATTTTGCAAAAGTAACCTGGCAGATTGTTCTCAAAAATCTTCCATTCTTGGAGCATTCTTTTGTTCCAATTCTGTGAATATTCGTAACCTATTGGCTGCAAATCCATATAATTACACGATGATCAACAACATAGGTTTAAAGCTATGGAAAAAGGAAAATGTTACCTTCTTTATATTGGGACGGCAATCTCAAGCATTGATTTTCTTTAAGCATTAGAAATTCCTCATAAATCCATCTTCGAATCTGCAACCATGTGGAAGTAGAAAAATAAATACTGAAAGGCCAGCAAAGTCTATCAGAGGTTCTGAAACCACAATATTCTGCAGATCAAACATTGATAAAGCCTCATATTCAATACTGACCTAAATTTCATTTCCATAAATATCTGAAAAGAAAAGACCGTCGTGGTAAGGAGTCCCTTCTGCTCCAATAATTACAACCTTCATGAAATCCGTATTTCATTCATATACTCGAACGTGTATTGAATCTAATGAGGGAAAAAGAAAAGAGTCAATACTTAAAAAAAGGAAATATAGTATTAAGTTGAATATTACAAGCTATTTTGCAAAAGTAACCTGGCAGACTATTCTAAAAAATCTTCCATTCTTTGAGCATTCTTTTGGTCCAATTCTGTGAATATTCTCATAAATCCATCTTCGAATCTGCAACCACGTTTCTGTAAGCATTTTAGAAAGATTTAGTTAGAAAACATATCAAAGTATATGACCTTTGTATAAACAATAAATCAAATCAAATCTGCAACCATTTTTATATCCATCATCAGCCAAATATGTAATAACTCAAACAAAAATAAGTTTCTACACAGTTATTCCTCAGCCAACACGTTATTCCTCAACCACCTGCGAGAAACCCACAACGCCATATCAAAGGATTCAAGAACGAAAGTTCATAAACCTTCCAGATTTTAGAACATACCTTTGACAATGTACGAAGCGGCATCTGTAGGAGGAGTTAATGGCCTTTTCAGTTTCCACTAGGGCTTCGTAAGAGATTTTGTTGAGAACAGATCTGGGTTTTTCGAATCATCATTAGTATTTGTAAATCAAACTCGCAGATCATTGCTTTTTTGCATTTGATGTCTATAAAGAAATGTAGAAGAGGAAGATGGAAGAAGAAGAAGAAGAGGAACATGGATGAAGAAGAAAAGGAAGCAGTGCGAGAGAGAGTATGGGAGAAAGGACGAGAAAGAGAGAGAAAGAGGGACAGTGATAAGGAAGAAAGAGAGAAAGTTCAGATGGAGTAGACAACATTGGGAAGAAAAAAAGTAGAAAAATAGTAGAAAGATATAGTTGGAAGTTAACTAATTGGAAGAAAACAAATGAAATATGTGTGTAAAGAGAAACAACATAGTTTGAAATTTGCTAACTATGGTAATTTGGTTGCAAAAAGTAATTTGTGGACAAAAAATACCCTCATTTTGAAGAGGTGGCAAAAATATAGGGAAGGGCAGAAAAGAAATTTCCAGAACTTCAAATTTTCTTATATAGTAAGATATACTTTTAAAGAGTAATAATTAAATTTTCAATCATATAAATTTTTTTTCAAATAATTTACTGGCTATCAATAAATGTAATTTTAGGTATTTAAATACATAATATTCAAACCGACAATATATATATATATATATATATATATATATATATATTAGTTTAAATTAAATTTACACATTTTTGCGATAAAGTCCAAATAGAAACAAATTGAGACAGGGTCGGTCCTAAGGGTAGGCCACCAAGGCTACCGCCTAGAGCCTCAAAATATTACTTTTATATTTATTTGGTTTTAATAACAACAAATTTAAAATATTTTTTTTAATTTAATATATCAATTAGATAATAACATATTTTAAAATATATAATAATAACTATTCACCATGTGTATTATATGATTTATTAATTTAAAAATCACATTTATGAATAATAAATTTTTGAGTTTTTCAATTATAATTTTTTAAATAATAAGAAGAGTGTTTAGATGAATTAATTTTACTATCAATTAAAAATAAAATGTTAAATAAAATTAATTATAATAATTTAATGCTTTTACATCCTTAAAAATCTAAAATATATATTAATTTTTAAAAAATTATTATATTAAAAATATTTAATTTTAAAATCCGCCTTAGGCCTCGAGATGTGTTGGGCCGACCCTGAATTGAGAAATAATAAAATTAATATCGTTTACTACAATATCCTTATTAATTAATAGAGTTAATGAAGCCGTTGAATTAAGTAAAAGTTAATAAATAAGGAGTACTAGTAAAAAAATAATAAAAAAATGTTACATTAATATTATAAAGGGATAATTATTTTGAGAGATTACTAATTTTTAAATATTCAAAAAGTCAATAAAAAATATAGAAGTCATTCTAAAAAATCAAATTGTTACTCTCACCAAACACATAAAAATTAGAAACAAAAAAAAAGAATTGAAGAATTTAAATATAGTCGCTGTTCCGTGCGTTGATTCATCGCTCACTCACTTGGTTTCGTTTGAAAATGCGCAACCAAGGAGTAGTGGTTGCTGTGCTCTTCTTTCTCGGATCCGTCGCTCTTACGCAATCTCTTCCATTCATCGTCCTGCATGGTTCGCATCTTCTTCTTTCTTCTTCTTCTTCATCGTTCTCTTCAATTTTTCATTGCGTAAATTCTGCATCGAATTGTGCTTCTTAATCACTTTTTACTGAATTATCGTTTGACTAATTGTCTTCAACTATGAGCTTTTTCTTTAATTTAATTTAAATAACTTCGTGTAATTTTTCATCATGCATAGTTTATGTTGCAATCTTTTCTGATATGTTTCTTGTTTTGATTTTATATGTTGGATAAGCTATAGTTGATTTTGTTGAAATTTAAGTTGAGTTTTAGCTTAGTTTAGTTCTGAATATGGATTAGTTTGACCTAGGTTTTGAATTACTGTTATGGTTGCATCACAATCCTTGATAATAAGGAGAATCTGTGTAGCACTGATACATCTGAAAAAAGGCGTGTCACGGTGTCAGTATCAGTGTCCTTGTTTGAAACCAACACTGACACTTGTGATTACGTTTAATTCATTCGTTTTTTCAAGCTATTATTCGTGTCGACTTGTCTGTGTAGATGTCGTGTTTCCGGTATACGTGCTTCATAGAGGAGAATCACAGTTAAATTGTGGTTGATGTGATGTGACTTTAATTGCGGTAATGGAGACATCAAAATATTGATTTTGTGTATGTTTGGTTTAGCTTTTGGAATAGCCAAAAGCAATTCTAGAGGTGTAGAATTGATTCTGGGTGATTTTGAGGTGTTTGTTTTAGCAAAAGCAGAATTGATTCTATCTCCAGAATTGATTCTACTTGAAGCTAGAATTTGTAGCTTCTACCTCCAGATTTGATTCTGGATGATTTTTACACTGAAATTTATCGTTTAACTCACTTTTCATTAAATGTATCCAAACATAAATCAATTCTGCTAAACTCAATTCTATTAAAATCAATTCTACCAAACTCAATTCTACTAGAATCAATTCTGTTCACCGCCAACCCAAACACACCCTTTGTGACCTAGATTGCGGTTGCGAGACTTTTTTTGTTGAAAAAAGTAGGTTTAGCTGAGTTATGAGACATGCAATTGATTCATTCCAAGTAGGAATCAATGAAACTTTCGAAGTTCACACAAATCATATCATATCTCTTATATTGAATCCTGGTTAAGATTAAAGATTGATAACTGTTCAACTTTAGAAGCTTTTGGTGTATGGTGGAAATGAAAAAGTAGCAGTCCATGTCATTAGGGTCCCTATCTTTACAGTGAGGAAATTCAAGTTAGTGTATACATGACAGAAGAGAGCATAGTCAAAAGAACAGTTTGGGTTACTAGTAATTTAAGCTCATCTATATTCTTTGGAAATTTAGTATAGTTTTTTTTTCTTGCTCATTTGTTGTTGGTTGATAAGTTTTGAGGAGGGTTGACTCGAGATCTTAAATCCTGATCACAGTTGAGTTGCAATCCCTGATAATGAGGAGAGTTGCAGTGTTGATGTGTCCTCGATCGCAGTCGCGGAGACATCAAAAATCTTGATGTCATGACCCAAATGGTGGTCGCTGAACTTTTTTGAAACCCTGTTGACATGTAGAGGATCGCAATTGGTTCATCCCAAGCATCTGGTTTTTGATGAAAGTTCATGATATATACTTAGCGTAAGAGACATAATAGTTATTGTGTGGTTGTCCTATGGCGTCCCTTCTTCAATTTGAGCTCCAGTCACTCCCTTACTTTTTGAGTTTACATGATCAAAACAGTTTGAGATATTAATAACTTTAGCAACTCCATCTTCTTGTGGAGCTTTGTTTCTATTATAGCTTTAAGTTGGTTGTTGGAAGCCTTGTCTATATAGTCATCATCTCTTGGACTTCCTTTGTAGTCGGCGTCCAACCTTGTGGCTCTTGATATCTTAGGATAATCCTATGGTTCTTCACAGAGTGTTATGAATTTGAAAAGAGAGGTAGGGGAGACCAATTTGAGGGGTTTGTTACCTTCGAGAGAAAATATTGTTCTTATAATTTTACTCATTGGAGAATAGTGATACAACTTCTTGAATATTTATTCCAAAACCTTGTTACAATAGGAAACAACACAATTAAATGAAATTTATTGTTTAAAGGAAATCTTAGTTAAGATAGAAAAAGATATAGTTGAAAGAAAAGTAGCATTAACCAGGAAAATCATAATAACAATCATTAAAAATTGGGGATCTTGACAGGAGTTGAACCTAACATGGGTTATGAAAAAGTATTATTGCAAAATGAATGTTGTATGATATTCAGATTGAATGCATATTTTAGCAAGAATACTAGATCTATGCAAAATTATTGGATAGTCAGCCATAATCATCCGATACTGATTTTGTGTTTGGACATTTTATCAGGTATTGGAGATCAGTGCAAGAATGGAGGAGTCAAAAACTTTGTGAAGCATTTAAGTGATTGGTCTGGTTCTCGAGGATACTGCCTGTATGCTATTATTAAAGTTGTTATATTTATTATTCTCATTTTTAGTGTAATTTTGCTTTTTGGTTGTGTGCCCTTATCCTATAGTATAAGACTATATTCCAAGGACCAGATAATTTAGGTAGAGGCAGTTGTGCACAATCTTTCACATTATGGCTGAAACTAATTTAAATAGAGAATTTTTATGCAGATGTTATCACTCTGTCCTTTCATAACCTTAGTAATAGATATGAATTTCTTTTAACCCTGTAAATTTACATTAGGGATGTAACAAATCCTTATTTAGTTATTTGTACTCGTTCTATCTATAGAGAAATTGGAAATGGAATGTGGACTTCTTGGACCAAGCCCCTAATAAAACAGGTGAATCTCTGATGAATTGTGTCGGTTACATTCAAATTCGGTGTTTGACAATTTAGTAATCATTTTTTTACTTTTTATCCTTGCAGACGGCTATTGCCTGTGAGAAGGTAGTGGAGTTGCTTGGTAATTTTCTGTCCCAATAGTTAATCGCAGTTTGTTTTTAAATAAGTGTCTGTTCCTATCAATAGGTAAAGAAAATGAGCGATCTAAATCAAGGTTACAACATTGTTGGACTTTCTCAGGTAAATCTGTTCTATGCAATTGTAACTTTACTTCTTTTTTTGTTTTTTGCAATCAATGTTGTGAGACTGTGTTGATTTGTCCTTTGATGTTTCTAGATCAAATTAAGTTTTGTCTGAGAATTTTGTAAAGATTAATCTTTAAGATGCCAAATTTCATCTATTTTGCTTGTATGGATATGGAGAACATTTGAAGCCTGCAATAATGTAATATTTATGAACTAAATGCACAGATCTATATAAATATGATATATTTATGTTTCTATATATAGTATGCCTTGCAGGTTCCTATGTGTACTTGTTTTTTTAAAAATAAATACTATAATTACTAGTTGAAATAAATGGTAGAGGTGTAAAAGAAAGTAAAACATGAAATCTTGTTACAAATAAATGGGCAAAGCTAAGCCTATACTGGCCTCTTTTGTTTAGATCGCCAACTAGTGACCCGACTGGTTCACCCTATTGAGTTATAGATACAATCAAACCAGAAAATTATGCCTGTTCTTTTCTGGCTTAATTGTGTTCAAGTATAGTGTTACTCTGGCATTTTTATAAGGAGATTAAATGATAGAGATGGGATCATATTACTCAAGTAAAGGGAAGTATACAGTATTGTTTCTCTTATGCAGCTAAAAAAGGTGTGATATCAGTTTCTCTGTGGTTAAAAGGAAAATGATTTGGTTTGAGTGAGGCATTTGAGAGAGCCTGTGATTTATCCCGTCAATGCCTCAGAAACTTATTTCATACCCTTTTTTCTTTTATGTCCTCTCATTTAAAGTCAAATCCCTCTCGTGATTCCCACACTCGACTGTTTGACACGGGGGCTGCAGGTTGGTAAATGAGGCCACATTGCCTACATTTGGGACTCTAATCTCCTACTAGACCTGCTTAGTATTACTGTGCTAAATCTCATCTTAGAGTTTGGCTATACATGCATTTCAATAAAAGAATTCCTTATTAATGGGATAGATCGTGGCCTCTCTGATATTTAGTTTTTTGGAATAGATACATGCATTTTCTATTTTAACTAAACAAAAACTTGTAATAGTCAGCTTAGTGTTTGACTATTTATGCATTTCAATTAAAAAAAATCCTATATTAACAGAATATTAGTACTTTGGTTTATCAGGGCAATGTGATTGGTAGAGGGATTATTGAATTTTGTGATGGCGGACCTCCGGTAAGAACTTACTGGTTTACTATAAATTAGAATTATGCATCTAGTATAATAATATAAAAAAGGATAGGCATTTTACCTTTTGTAACATATGATTCACATCATATTAGTATGATGTTATCAATCTGGGTATTGATTTTCTTTCCTCTAACACTATATCCTTTAAGTTTTCTTAGCTCTTGGTACGTATTCGATTTCGACCAATATTTTACGTAGTTTGTTTCACTTTTATTCTTTGTATGTTATTCAGGTTAAGAATTTTATATCCCTGGGTGGTCCACATGCTGGCACTGCTTCAATTCCATTATGTGGGGTATGTGATCATTCAATTACTGTATTCAAAAAGTCTGTCATTCTTCTATATTCTCTATTTTTCTTTTTCTAAGGTTAAGAGCAGTAAAGATGAATTTGATCCACTAGATGATGATTTTCTATGTTAAAGTGCAGAGACAAATGAAATGATACTTTCTTTGAAACAGTTGTTGTGGGGCTCTTGCCACCTGCCCTGTATTGTACAACTCAAACCCCGCGACCCCAAAAAAATCAGGTGGACCAATTAATTGTCAAATAGGGGTGTTCTAGCATAGTGAAATTTGAACAAACCGCTATTGTTCCACGATACTTAATTTAGTACAAAATTTTTTCAAATAACACCTATAGCTGCGCTATAACGCTGTAGCATAGCGGAATTTGAGCAGTCCACTATTTTCCGCAATCTGCCATTAACAACACTAAAACTAAACTTTTGAAATGAGTCTCATAGTTTGCCGGCTTTTTTTTCATGTTTATTCTTTCCAAAATGGTTGCGTATTGGTTGGTTGTAATCTATTCCATCCACACACCTTGCTTCCTTTCTTGATTAATGATAGGAAAATATCTTATTTTCTTTGTAATTTATTTTAGGCATATGGAAGGCCATGAAGACTTGAATCTTGATCCTTAACGTTTAACTTGCCATATCTGTTGATTGAGTAAAAACATTTAAAATATTAATAACGAAGCTGTTAAATATTGTTAAATTTTAATGATTAATATAATTTTTTTTTCAGTCTGAGAATGTATGCACTCTTATTGACAGTGTAATAAAATTTGGGCTCTACAGCAACCTAGTCCAGGTTTCAACTTTGCCCTTTTATTCTTTTTATTTGATTCATATAGTAATTATGTAGTTTTTACTTTCATTTTGAAGATATTTCTCTTCTAAAATCCATTCGTAAAACATATATGGCATACTTCCCTGACTTTATCCAATGTGTTGATGCAGAATTCTCTGGCTCCCAGTGGCTATGTTAAAATGCCAATAGTGAGTATGATCATGCTTTTCTCAAGCACCTCTGTTTTAGATGATATTTTTGTCGGACATTTCTTTTAATCTTCAAACATCTCAGTCGTTTATCAATTGCATTCGTTTTACTGAAGTATCAGTCCAGTATAAGTTTCTGTTAGCCTGTTCGACTTGGATTACATGTAGCACCCACACATCAAATTGAAGTTTTCCAAGTGTTCGACGTGTGTTGGTATGGTGTCGAACACCAACACGGAACACATGTGGCACATTCAATAATTCCATTTTATTAGACTATTACTGGCGTCGATACATTAGTATACTATCTTTGATCAATGACATTATGTCCAATCAAATTTCCCTACTAGATGAAAGGAGAAAATAATCTATTTCTTTTTTCTGCAGGATATTGCTGGCTACCTTAAAGGGTGTAAGTTCCTTCCAAAGCTTAACAATGAAATCGTCAATAAGAGGAATTCTACATACAAGCAAAGATTTTCTAGCTTAGAAAACTTGGTCCTTATCATGGTGGGTTAAAAGAACTATGTATCATAATGTCTTCTGATCTCTCTTGTTAATTTTAATCTTTCCTATTTACAAACATTTGTCATTACGGCTTATCTCACTTTCTCTATTTGCTTGCACGAAAACTAGTTCGACCATGATACCATTCTTATACCGAAAGAAACAGCGTGGTTTGGTTTTTATCCAGATGGGGCATTACATTCTGTTTTACCACCTCAGCAGGTAATACAAACATTTCATACCTTTAGTTTGTTTTTTAATTGCTGTTTGTTTACCTAGCTTCTTATCTGTTTTGAGACGGATTCTACTGTGGACCAATGCTTAAATATCATTTGAATCTCTAAGGACAATTGACGAAGCCCCTGGGAAGTAGAAGCTCCCGGTTCTCCTTGTGTTTACGCTGAGATGGTAACTTGATCGGTGTTGGTTCAACAAATACAAAAAACAACATGAGTTGAGCTTAGAGGCGTGCATATTCGTTTTCTTTTGTTTTTGTCAAACCAACTCCGATCATGTCTCAAACACGAGGAAAAGAGGAAGAGCATGGACTTCAACTTCTTGGAATGTGACATATGTTCTCATTGAAATTACGAACGTTTTATCAATCTACGGCATACACTAAATTCGGAATGTGACATCTATCAAAGTAGTTTACAGTAGAAATATGGGATGTGACATCTATCATAGTAGTTTACAATAGAATCAGTCTTGTGTTGTGTGTAATTCTCTCTCCAGCTATTTTCATGAGTCTGGTTTTCACATTTGTTTTGCGCAGACAAAGTTGTACACTGAAGATTGGATTGGCTTAAGGGCATTAGATGAAGCTGGGAAAGTCAAATTCTTGAACGTGTCAGGAGATCACCTGGATATCTCTCGGAAGGACATGAAAACTTATATAGTGCCATATTTGAAGGACAATAGTTATATAGTGCCATATTTGAAGGATCAAATGCAACAATCATTCCAATCTTGAAAAAATATTTGGTCTGAAATGAATATTTCTTGCACTGACACTGATAATTATTGTTGATAATTGATTGTTACTATATTTTAATTTAGAACACACTTCTTTGAATTTGCTTGATTTTCTTAGTTTTTTTTTTTAGATTAAATAATTGATACAGATACCCTCTTTATGATTTTAAACATTTATTTGCTCACTTTTTTATAAATGTATATTTTTTTTGGATACTTTCTAGGTTTCTGTCAAATTACATATCTCCAGCCAATATTTTTCTAAACGTGCATAACCAAAATAAGTGTTGTCAACTGATTTTTTGAAAAATAGCTAGTAATGAGAAAAATATAATTTTTTTCTAATAATTGTTTGAATTTAATTGATATACACTGACAGTGTAAAGCTTTTTTACACTGTCAGTTAATCACAACCGTTAATTTATTTGAAATATTTGACTTTTATTTGAACCACTTAAAAAATAATACCAACGGGTGGTTGTGATGCATTGTCAGTGTAAAATTTTTTTACACTGACAGTGCATAACAATTAATCTCTAATTGTTTTAGGTAAATTTTATTAAATAAATAAAATGACAAGTTAATTTATGATTAAAAAAAGTAACCAAATAACAACATTGATATTAATTATGCAACACAAATTAAATAAAGATTAAGATTTTTGATGGGACAAAAGTCGACTTTTGATATGAAAATAAAGATTAAAATTTGGCAAAAACGATTGGAATATAGTTCATTTAATGATTCATTAAATATTTGTAATGAAGTGAGGTGATATGATATATGTGATCAAATACAAATTTTGTGGTGTTTGTGAATGATGTAAGAATATACAATGATTCATTACTATTCTCATATGTTGTCTAAGCACTCAAGTTTATTATGGTAACTATTATGGCTAGAATGACTTGTGTCTATTAACTAGTTAATCATATTAATTTTAGGATTTTTTTTTTAATATTTTTACAAATTAACAAACTTTATTAAATTCTAAATTGATTAGGCCTTGAATCAAATATACAGCATTAAAGAGCATAAAATTTTTTCACATAAATAAGACGTCATTATCACTTAATTTCACATATTCCAACATAGGAGTTTGAGATTATAGTGAGCTTAGCAAATACTAAGAGATTTACATTTCTAAAATTAAAAGGGGAATGGATTTTGAGAAAATGATTTTTATATGGGTTGGAGATCTAGCATTTGAAAATGAGAAGAAAATATTATTTGATTTGAGTGGTATGCAACGAGTATGAGACGAATAAAGAGATCAAGTAATTTGAATAAAGACCCAAAAAAACAAGAAAAACTAACTATGTGATTTCAGTCATGTTGTTTGTGATTCGAGTCATTGTGATTCAAGTCATGAAAGTGTGTGATTTGAATCACAATTATATAACCAAATCCAAAAATATGGACTCTATGTCTTATTTGAATCATGCAATATGTGACTCGAATCAAACTTCTATGATTCGAGTGATAGATGTTGTGATTTGAATCATGACAACATAAAAATAATTCATGGACATTTTGTAATACTTATTTGAGTTATGGAAGTGTGTAATTCGAATCACACTTCCAGAATCTCAATTTTTGCAAAATATGAAGTGTTTTATAGATTCCAACCTTGTCATGTCTTAAATCATTCTCAAATGTGATTCTTCATTCAAAAACTCAATAAATTAACTAGAAGCATATTGCTCGGATTATAATCAAACAATTTGAATTATGCATGCGTAAAAAACATATTTATAACTCAATCCTAAGATATGCAATCAAATAAGGAGGATCAATAACAATATAAACAAACCAAAAACTAAAACACAAGCAATCAAAATATAAGACAAAGTGAATGCAACTTCATAAAATATACTTATCTTATAACTTATAACTCATAAATAATAATAGTTATTACAAAATTAAATTAAGTGTTTCATAAACAATAAACAAATAACATAATATATTAGTATATCTACTAAGTATGTTAGATATTCTTACCCTTCATATGCTTCCTATATTATAGAACACCTTGTGCCTTTCGTAATATAACCTACAATGTGTCCCATATCGAGGTTGCTTCATATTCCTACCTTTTATCATTGGCACCCTCGACTAAAGTGACGATACAAACATATCTAGGTAACACATTAATAATATGGTCAACCCTAGCATATGTCTTCTTGAGGATCTCTATATGAGTTAGTCGCAAAGGGTCTCCTAATAAAACTGGAAACATGTGAGGATGTGAAACTTTCAAATATAATTGAATGCAACTGAATACAGTAATACATGGCCTATAAGCTAGTGTAACACCCTAATTTTTCAAGCTATATGTTTTGGGTCGACCATACTTCTCTCAGATCGACCAACCTGAGATAGGTCGCTCTGTGCCAATACTTGTCATGCGACTACGCAGTTATGCCCCTGGAAATCCTCTACTAATCGTAGGGTTATCCTATACCATGTTGCAGGAGATGTATGCCTCGAGCACATCCAATAGTCCTCCGCATTCCACGCCTGAAAGATAACGAGGTTGTTATCCCTCTCTCCTATATATAGAGAATGACGTCATTTCAGGTAACAAGTTTCAAACACAATTTATATACTCTCTACTATTTCACATACTGACTTGAGTGTCAGAGTGCTAACCTTGCAGGTACAACCCCGTTTTGCCGCATTAAAAGCTCTACTCCGCCGCAACTTCCACATCTCTCTATATTTCTAGTTCCAAAACTAAACAATATCTATAAATGTATATTCACCTTATAAATTACTAGATACTATTTGAAGTATTTTTTTTGTGTTCATTTATTGGTCACTATTGAGACATTTTGTTTATATTTTATTAATAGAAATAACTCATATAGTTATTGTTCATACCCGGTCAAACCTCTAGTGATAGCTTGACAAATAAAGGTCATATATCTCATCTTGACCTAGATGATGACCCAATAGAAAATAATTATCCACGAAATTACAAGGGTCCAAAATAAAGATATTTGTGCCCCCAACAGTCATCACTATAGTGACATCACAAAATAAATATCTTTGTCATTTAACATAAGGTTATATGACCCAATATTCAATCGGTGATAAGCTACACTTGGGTCTATGTCGGGGATCTCATTTAAAGAGATTGCAAAAAATCAACACTGGCTTTGAGGCATTCAATGATTCTTTTCTTCACTGAGGCCTGCAAATTAGCTCATATACATATGGACCTTTATAGATTATCATTAACTTGTATCACATCGAAGCTTCCATCTGGGAGCGGTCTCATGGTTTTCGCTTTGGGATCTAATGGTGAAGTAAACGTGTCAACCGGTATGGCATCTTCTTCACATATACCAAGGTCAACCTTGTTCACGACAAACGTATGAGCCTTATTCACTTTCTTCTTGGGAGTGATGGTGGTTGCTAGAGGATTCATTAGTATTGTTTCGTGAATTAGGCGAGCTCCATGTAAATTTGTTGGAATGACAACTGATTCGCCAAAGTTGTTGCGGTACTTCACCTTTAGGTGGAGAGTAGAAGTCATTGCGCCTAACTTCGCGAGGAAATACCTTCCTAAAATACAGTTATATACATTTTTGCAAGAGATCATTAAGAAACACACATAGACGATCCTCGTGTTCTTCCGTTCACCGAAAGAAACCAGTAATTCTACGACTCCGCACGGGCAACTAGCAAAATCGTTGAATTTCTACCTTCATATGGTGTGAGGTCCCTATTGTGTATCCCCAATCTCATAAATACAGTTGTGTATATGATGTTGCAAGAGCTTTTGTCATCAATAAGAATCCATGTGACGATGTGGTTAGGTATTACGCCAATTACGACCAATGGAAGCATCTCATTGGGAATCACATCCACCTTTTTGTTATCTTAGAACCCTAAGATATATTTTTCTTAGTACCCCCTCTTCGCCACCAGCGATCTTGAAAAGCCTCATGCCATACATTTTTTCGTTTACTTTCTCCTTGCTAGAGCATTCATGTCAATCGGAGAGACTGCGAGGTAAGAGGATGGTTTCGATACTAATGAACTTGTGGTGATTTTGACAATTGGATCGAAGATCATCATCGTCCTTCTATAAAGATCGTTGTAGCCAATACATGACTTTAGAATCAGAAGAATTTGATCATGGAGATATGTGAGAATTAGGGCAGTTTTCACAGACAACGTCAATGTTCTGTACAAAAACCATAAATAAGTGGAGATCGAATGAAATAGAGTTATGATGTGATGGAGTGAGCTTCTGGTATGGGGAAGCGGGGATGAACCTGCAAGGTTAGTACTCTAACGCCTCCTTCAGTGAATGAGGGAGAGAGTAGTTTGAGCATATGAATGAAATAATCGTGGGTCTCAACATGTGACGATCTTTATATGGGGAGAAATTATAACCATCTTGGGTTCTCCTGTGCTGATGTAGAGAACCGTCTAATTAAATGTGAAGACGAGTGATCCTTAGATGGAAGGGATCAGGTGTCCTATCATTTGGCGCAGTTCTACCTAGTTGTTAGTTACTTCGTGCAGATTACTTTTGGGTTTGACTCTCATGCAATTAAGAGTCTCATTTTTTGAGCCTCCGGCCGACCCAAAACATGAAGAATGAAAAAGAATTGATGTATATTTAGTAAAGAAGAGTTATTCAGTAAGAATGTGAAGAAAAAAAATTATTGAATGTAAAGAAGAAGAAAAAAAAAACATATTTGTCTTTCACAAAATATACATGAGCTCTGTGTAAAAATTAGGCAATCCAATCCTTCAAAATTTCCCTATGAAAAATTAACAATTTTTCTAAAATCGTAACATCAATTATTGAATCATTTATTTTTCTTTGATTTTTTATTTTACAATAATAAATAAAATATTTTTTCTAATGAATAATTTTCCAATCCCATCACACAAAGTGCGCAGTTTGACTTGGTATGTAACAAAACTATTTTACATTTTTCTCGGAAAATTAATATTTGAGAACAATTTATTCATCAAATGATAACAAAGTTCTTCATTTCTCCAACACCTTATTTTGGAATAGTTTTCTTTCTTTTGGTAAGAAATTGATGTTAAATTTCTTCAAACTATTGTGATTTTCTCATTTAATTTTATAATGTTGAATGCTATTTTAATTTTTTTCTAATTTTTATGAATGTTGATTTTGTTTGATCTATAGTTATCATGGATCCCTTCAAAGGTCAAGGTGGCATTCAAATGCTTCTAACTGCTGAACAAGAAGCCCAACACATTGTTAACACCGCAAGAAATCGTAAGATTCAATGTTTTCTATTCTTATATAAACAAACACGGTACATAAACACAGAAACACGACACTGATACATCATCATAATAATTTAATAAATTAACTAAATGTAATTATATACGTTTTTTTTTTTTTTTTGTAAGTAAGTTATATATTCAAAACGAGTACAAAGGGTATTCAAACCTGAGTATAAAAAATCGAAACACAATTCGATAAAACAAAAAGATTAAATAAGGGATATTAAATACAGTCCTGATGTTACATTAGTGTCATGTGGGATATTAAATATGTCTTCAATGAAAATTGTCGTATTTTAAAAGTAAAAACATATTTGTCGTGATTGAGACGCGAATCAAATATAATATATTTTAAAAAATATAATTTATTAAAAATGAATAAATAAAATATCACAAATTTAGATTTAAATTCGTACATCTGGATCATCGTATGTATAAACAATCTTTTACTTGCTTTTAGTGAGGACTCAAAGGTTGAAGCAAGCAAAAGATGAGGCAGAGAAAGAGGCAGCTCAATATAGAACTCACATGGAAGAAGAATATCAAAAGTCAATTTCAGAGGTATACACAAACATTTTATTTATATATTATCAAAAAGTAAAAATATTTTACAATATTAATCTATAATATTTTTTTAAAAATTAATTTTAAAATATTTAAATGATAAGTTACAATTTTTTTTGTTAGACAACTGGGAACTCAGGAACAAATGTAAAAAGGCTTGATCAAGAGACAGATGATAAGATTAAAAGCTTAAAGAAATCAGGTTCAAAGGTTTCAAATGAAGTTGTTGACATGCTCCTCAAATATGTTACAAATATTAAAATGTAATAATTGCTTATAAGGTTAGTATGCTAATTCTTATCTCTTTCAAATTATTTAATAATTATCTATAAATTAAACCTTATTTTTTGTTTTTATCAATAATTGAGTGTTAAAATCAATCTTAATAGTGTTGCTCGTAACTCTAAGAGACAAGAAATTATTATGCATAAGTTTTATATTATAAGTTTTTAGAATTATTTTTTTTTAAATATCAACTGCCTCAACTATAGAGGTAAAAAACATGAAAAGAATATATATATATATATATATATATATATATATATAATCCAAATTGGATTCATAGTTTTAGAAGACATAACATTGTTATGGATAAGTTTTTAGAGTTTTTATAAAAGTAACAACTGTCTCTATTGTTGCAAATGATATAAAAATAGATTAATTAGCAGACATGATGTTGTTATGCATAATTTTTAAGTTTTTTTTTTTTTAAATATCAATTGCCTCGACTATCAAGAGACCAAAAAAATGCAAATGATATAAGATATGTTTGACATTTTTTTAATATATGTAGTAATGATTATTAGAAACTCAAACACATAATTGTAAGTATTAGGTTCAAATTCGGGTGATGATATTCAACCTAGAAATATTGACTTATGTTCTGTTAGGATTTGTTTGTTTTACAATTTTTATTGTAATATATTTGATTATAAAGGAATGTGTAGTGTAACAAAATTTAGGATGACATTTTTCAAATTAGTCTTTTGTTGATTACTATGTTTAATTGCATATTTATATTTTATGTTTTCTTATGATTCAGAAATTGATGAAGACACCAACATAAGAAGCCATCATCTACAATAAAACTAGAAGATTCATCTCAAGATTATTTGTTATTTCACTTTTGGTTGCAATTGCATAAAAGACTTGGCTACAAATTCTTGCCTCCAACAACTATCACTTGTGTCACATAGAAAACAAAAGCAAAGTGATTCTCTCATATTACTATATATGACTTAGTAGTAATATTTTTAATTTTTATGTAATGAATAATGTTTCAAGGAATATGATTTATTTACTAAAATTTCTATGAAATAGTTTTAATGAGAATGCAAAGAATACTCTTAGAGCAGTTTTTAGTGTAACCCTAACTTTAATTAACTATCCTAACTATCATGTAATGTTACACACTTGGATTCTCTATACTCGAAAAAAATTTAAGTCAATGTAATTGATGTAACTAAGTTATTATTTAGAGTTCAAATGACTCACATCATAATTAATTATTAGAGAATGGTTAGTTAGTTGAGATAGGTGGTAGTTAGAAAGTTAGTTATGTTAGTTTCACATGAATAATTAACTTCTAACACTTGCATGCAATCTATAAATATAGAAGTTATAGACTTTATTCAAGTAATGAGAAATATACTTGTTACAATGTTTGATTCATATCTTATACATCTTCTCTATGAATTCATTCATCATTATCATGAGGAGTTTTTCATCTAACATGGTATCATATGCTTAAGGGGACCGTATTGTTTTTCTGCTAGCTATCTCAAAATCGTTTTCGCACCATCATCATCTTCTTCTTGATCAACAAGAGCCCTCAATTTCAGAGAAACTAAAATCATCATCTTCATTGTGTTCAACAAAAAGCTTCAGTTTCTCTGAAACTTGAACTTTTCAATGCAAGCAACAATGTGTGTCAATTCTTCATCAAAGGATTGTGTTTCACAAAAACTAAAGTTCTAACTGCAAGCAAGAATTGCAATTGAAACAGCTCTAATCAGAGTTTTGAAGAAGTTGTCCTTTCAACATCCAATTTAGGGCTCCATTGAGTTTCAGAGAATCAATAATGGTGAATCTCAAAACTTCACCACAAGGTGCACAACATTATGTTCAAACTTCATAAGTTACGTCGAAAGTCATGGAATTTACAAATTCAGCAAACAATTTTTCTCCAAAAACTCTCGATTAAACTTCAAGAAAATAATTTCATGTTATGGAATCAACAAGTTAAGGGTGTAATTCTATCACACAAACTTCACAAGATTATGGTAAACCCTCACATTCCACCTAAGTTCAAGAATGAAAATGATCAAATTGAAAACATTGTGTCTAAAGCTTATGAGGAATGAATCGAGAAAGACTAAGCTTTGTTCACTTGCTTACTATCAACCATCTCAGAGTTTGTGCTTCCTCGAGTTGTTTCTTGTAAACATGCTTATGAGGTGTGGGATAAGGTGAACAAACATTACAATGCTCAGATGAAGGCACGAGTTCACCAACTTCGTGTAGAGCTAAAGATGAGCAAGAAAGGAACCAAAACAATCTCTAAATTTGTTATTTGAGTCAGAGCTATTGCAGATTTACTCATGGCTATTAGTGATTGAATCTTAGAGTGTGATCAAATTGACTCAATGCTTTAAGGACTTCTTGAAGAATACAACATATTCATCATGATGGTATACAGTATAATATTGGGAAGATCTCAAGTCTCATATTGGTTGGAGATAGAGCATTGAAATAACTTATATAAAGTGACACCCATCACCTTACAAGTCTGTTTTGTAAGGATGAATTAGGTCAAACTCTAATATGGTATCAGAGCCTATCGATCGGACCTTGGGCCGCCCTCCATTTAAACTCATGCACCAAGCTAAAAAAAAAGAGTGTTGGACATGAAGAGGTGTATTGGGAAGATCCCAAGACCCGCATTGGTTGGAAACAGAGCCTTGAAAGAGTTTATATAGAGTGGGAGCCCTCACCTTACAAGTCAATTTTGTAAGAATGATTTATGTCAAACTCTAATATAGTATCTGTGCCCGTCCACCATTAATATACACGCACCAAGCTTAAAAAAGTATTGGGCATGAATGGTGTATCGAGAAGATCTCAAGTCCCACATTGGTTGGAGATAGAGCATTAAAAGAGTTTATATAAAGTGACACCCATCACATTACAAGATGAACATCTATGAAGTGGAAGGCTTGTAGTATGTTCAGGAAGCTCAACTTGACAAATATCAGCAAGAACTTGTTGCTCCTAATGCATCAGCCAACATTGTTCAAGATGGGGTTAACACTTAAGCTACCAGACCAGCTTATTTAGGAGGTCCAAGTCATCCCTCAAGTGTGGGCATGCAGTGATGGATTATTGGCACAAGTTTAATGAATACGTTGAACCTACACCACCAAAACCTCAGGCTTAAGGCACTACCTCCACCAACATTAATCATGCTAAAAAAGGTAACAAGAATTAAGAAGCATCATATTCACCTGCAAATGCCTATCTTGCTCTCCAGGACCAGCTACATCTACCTCAAGGTTTGGAGTCTCGAGCTTGGTTTGTAGACTGAGGTGCATCTCGCCATATCACCTTTAAATCTTCCAATTTGCAATATATTAAACCATGTGTTGGACCAAATAAAGTAGTTGTTGGAAATGGTCATAGCTTAGATGTTCAAGCAATAGGAAACACCAAATTACATTCCTTTCTTGTGTCAAATTTCTGTTTGTAGTTAGTTGATATCTTGCATGTGTCCAAGATAACTAGAAATCTCATTTCAGATTCAAAATTTTCCAAAGATAAAAATTATATTTTGAGTTCCATTCTAACAAATGCTTTGTGAAATCTCAGGCATATAGTCAAGTGCTGCTTGAAGGATTTCTATATTTGCTTCAACAATTTGACGGTGGAATCTTCAAGATGTAACTTGAAGCACAAGGAATATAATGTAGAACCTCTAGTTAATAATGTAGTAGTTTCAAATAATGATCTCATTACTGATAAACTAGATAGTCTAAGCTTGGCTAAATTTTCCATGTAGCATGCGAGATTAGGGCGTGTTTACCCCCAAAGACATTCATAAGGTGTTGAGCTTGTGTAATTTACATGTTAATAATAAAGAACCTTTTGATTTCTGTCGTTCTTGTTGTCTTGGTAAAGCTCACAAATTATTTGCACTATTGTCCACAACTAAGCACACTACTTTGTTAGAACTTGTCCACACTGATTTATGGTGACCATCACATCCATCTTCAATTAGTCGATACTCCTATTATATTGCTTTTCTGTATGCCTTTTCTAGGTATACTTGGATCTACTTACTCAAGCACAAAAGTGATGCATTAAGTGCATCCAAGCTAATCAAAAGTTATGTGTCTACTTAATTTAATGGCAAGATCAAGGCAATACAATCAGACTTTTGAGGTGAATTCAGGCCCTTCACAAATTTACTGAATGAACAAGGCATAGTCCATAGATTTACATGTTCACACACCTCACATCAGAATGGAGTGGGGGAGAGAAAACATAGACAAATTATGGAGATAGGGCTCACCATGCTAGCACATGCCTTCATGCTAATAAATATTTAGAATCATAGCTTTACCACTATAGTTTACTTGATCAACAAGCTTCCTACTAATTATTTACATGATTACAACTCAACTTTTCAGGTTCTCTTCAAAGAGCAATTTGAGTATGGTTCAATCAAAACTTTTGGTTGTGCCTGCTATCCTTTACTCGGGCCTTACAATAAGAACAAGCTTCAGTTCATAAGTGACCAATGCATATATATATATATATATATATATATGATCAACTTACTCCAAGAGTAAGTTTTTTTAACTTACTCTAAAGCATAGCCTTTGGATTGAATCTAATCTAATGGTTAATTAAGTAAAAAAACTAATTAACCATTAAATTAGATATAATTCAAATGTTGTGATTTGGAGTAAGCTAAAAACACTTACTCTTAGAGTAAGTTGATCCCTACTCATATATATATTGTTCTTACCCGAGTCCAGCTCTACGTATCACTTAGGTTAGGCCACACCGAGTCAGGTACCTCCAATTATCCAAACACATCATAATATTGCAGACACAGATACCTTACCTATAGACCACTATACATTACTTGATGCACAAAACCAACAAACAACTTCTAGGCACACTTAACCATCACCTCAAGAGTTACTAAGTAGCTCCACTCATGTGCCATACACTTGTCAACTTACAACTAGTCCTTCCACTACACATGTCATATCTCAGCCGCTAATTATATCTGTTGCACCTATTGCATAACACCCTGCTAACCCATCAAATAACTATTAAACTACTTTTTGTACCAACATGTCTGAGTCACTCTCACCATTTTTTCACATACAAATCAATTAGGCCCCATTTCTAGTCAATGATCATCTCATGCTCTCTAGAGCTAAGACGAGGAAATTCAAACCAATGGCCTACACAGTTCATTCAGAACCTAAAGCAAGCCTTAGCTCATCCTGAATGGTTCCAAGCAATTAAAATTGAATATGAGTCAATAATTAGGAATGGTACATGGGTCTTGACAATTCTACCAATAGATAGGAAGCCAATAAGATGCAAGTGGGTTTACATAGTCAAAGAGAATATAGATGGGAGCATCAACAAGTATAAAGCCCAACTGGTGGCTAAGGGCTTTCATCAAAAAACATGGATTTGATTTTCATGAGACATTTTCTCTAGTCGTGAACCTACCACTATCAAAATCATATTCACACTAGCAATCACATGTAAGTGTGAAGTAGAACAAGTAGATATCAACAATGCCTTCCTGAATGGTGATCTTCAAGAGGAGGTTTACATACAACAACAACCGGGGTTCCTTGACACAGACATCGCCTTAGTTTTCCAGCTGAAGAAAGTTATATATGGGTTAAAATAGGCACCTTGTGTATAGTATGAAAAGCTACACCAAGCTCTCATGAAATTTGGTTTCATATCTAGCTAATATGATCAGTATCTCTTTATCTACCATCATCGCAACACCATAATGGATGCATTAGTATATGTAGATGATATCTTACTTACATGATCATTATCATCTCTACTTCATAAACTCTTTGATAAGCTCCACACGACATTTGCACTTAAGAAGCTAGGCATTCCTCAATATTTTCTTGGAATTGAGGTTTATCATCAAACTAGTGGAACTATTCTTATTACTCAAACAAAATATAGCAGGGATTTACTTGCCAAAGTTATCATGAATAAAGCCAAGGGTGTGAGCACTCTTATGTTCAGCACTTGTAAACTAAGTAAACATGGAGATAACAAGCTTTATGGTTCTCTTCCTTTACAGATCCACAGTTGGAGCATTACAATATGTCACTTTAACTCGACCTAACATAGATTTTTATTGACCCTCTTGAATTTCATTAGAGTATGGGAAAACGCATGTTAAGATACCTCAGTGGCACAAGCTTGCATGCCCTTCTTCTAGCTATAGAATCATCCTTACACTAACTCTCACTAAGAGCATATAGAGAATCAGATTGGGCAAGTGACCCTGATGATAGACACTAAACTTCAGGCTCATGTGTATTTCTTAGACCTAATCTTGTAGCTTTTTCATGAAGCAATCGTCAGTGGCTCGTTCTAGCACGGAGGCAGACTATTATGCATTGGCTCACACATCCTTTGAAGTCTTGTGGATTGAGTCGCTCTTGTAAGATCTCTTCATCCTTCATCTTCCACAAAATCTTCTTTGTGATAACCTTAGCACTGTCATGCTTTCACACATCTCAGTACTACATGCTAGAACGAAACACATTGAGTTGGACAGTCATTTTGTTAGAGAAAGAGTTGCTGCTAATAAATTTTGTATCCAACATGTTCCAGCTCAAAGTCAGATTGAGGACATCCATACAAAACCATTTCCAACTAATCTTTTTTTCATTTTAGAGACAAACTCAAGATATATTATTGTGACTTTAATTTACGATGTGGTTCTGAGTTCTGACACGGTGGTCGCATAAAAAAATATTTTGATGGAAAAAAAGTTATGTGTTTGGTAGAGGATATATAGGATAGTAATTTAAGATGGTGATTTATGGAATTAGAGTTGGGATGGTTGAGATTTGAATGAAAATTTTGTGATTGTGCTATTTTTAAAATCTCTCATATCATAAATAAATTTGATGGCAAAATAAAAGAAGAAGAAAAGGTGGAGATGAAGGCAGTGGTATAGTTAGTTGATATCAAATAAAATTATGCTGCTTGAGAAGTGGTTGACAATGGTGGGTTTTTATTTAGAGAAGAAGAAGAATAGAGAAGAGTGAAAATCAAAGAAAAAACATGAAAAACAAAAGAGAGAAAATAAGAGCTAATGTTCTCTATCTTTATCTAAAATGGACGTAGAAATATAAATCAATGAAAATGGGAGTTATTACTCTCTCTCAATTGTTGGTTTGACCAATGAAATAAAAATTTGGAAAAATAAAAAGAGCCACAACTTTGTTAAATTTGTAATTCATTGTTTTAGAAAGATTAGATTAGATATTTTTGGGCTTTTATAGTTTGGGCTTTAGCTTGAGATGCAAGTTAACCTAAATCTATAAATAGGGAGGAACCCTTATCATTGTAATAATCAAGTTTGATAATTCACAGTTTGCAGTTGCAAGTGAATATTGAAACTTTCCACGGTTTGTGGGCAGAAAGAATTCTGCAGTTTTTCATCTTCTTCTCCAACGCTACTATTTCTATTTTCTCTTTCTTTTTTTCTCAATTTTTCTTTTCGTTGCCATTGCATGTGATTGTTAACAATCTTGAGATCAAGATTGAATAGGAATTCTCAAAAGGTTTTGGGTTAATTCCAACATCTGGTATCTAGAACTCCGGTTGCGATTCAAGGAAGGAAAATCGTGATGGTGATTAATCATCTGAACGGGCACTTTTCGGAGCCTTCTGATTCTCAAGAAAGATAATTATGAGAATTGGTGCAAGCAGATTAAGGTGGTTTTCTGTTATCAAGATCTTTGGGATCTTGTGAAGGAATGAGTAGCACTGCTTGCAGAGAACGTGACGGATCAAGAAAAGGCTGCACACAAAGAATTGAAGAAGAAAAATTATAAAGCTCTCTTTATAATCCATCAGTGTGTCGATCCTGATAACTTTGAAAAGGTTAGTGATGTAGAGTCAGCAAAGGAAGCGTGGGAGATTCTTGAAAATTCGTTTGGAGGCGCAGAGAAGGTGAAAGAGGTGAGGTTACAAACTCACAAGAGAACCTATGAGTTGCTTCAGATGGAAGACAATGAAAGTATAACAGATTTCTTCACCAGAGTTACAAAGCTGGTGAATCAAATCAAGGTGTGTGGAGAGGTGTTGACATCAAGATCAGTTGTTGTAAAGATCTTAAGGTCACTGGCTCCAAAGTTCGACCATGTGGTAGTAGCCATAGAAGAGTCGAAAGACTTGTCTATATTGACGAAGGAAGAGCTTCAAGGGACGCTTGAGTCTCATGAACAAATGATGGCTAAAAGAGCTGCAGGAAAGTCGAAGAGTGATATGGATTTGCAAGCACAGTCAGAAAAGGAAAGGAAAGGCAAAGGAAGCTGGAATGACAACAAAGGTAGAGGAGGCTACAACAATTCGACTGGTCGAAATCAGCATGAAGAAAACTGGTCGAATCAAAGAAAACCTTGTAACCAAGACAACCAAAGAGGTGGTTGTTGAAAAGTAATTCGGGGGTGTTTTATCGTATCCACATAGATTGTGTATATTATCGTCGTTCGATAGTCAAAAGCGTTTCAAACTTTATAGTAACAAAGGGTTGGTTTTTCGTTTCGTAACGTTTGCATAAAATTTAGAATTCAACGGTAAAAAGATTGGTTTTAGGGTTTGGTAAAAACATGCCAAGATTAGTGTTCAATAATCCGTTTCGTACGTATCAACTCGATAAAGCGTGTGAACTCGTTAACAATAAATATAACCACATATCCTCTCAACAAGTTTCTATCGAACACTTGTTGTGAGATTTATCATATTGATCCTTTGATGATCTCTCACTCAAACTACCAATATGATGACATTCAAGTTCAATATTTATGAACATCAACTTTCAAAACTATCTCTAGCCTTATGATTATTGATGGAATGAAACTTAGGTCAACTTTAATACATTTCTCTCGAACATAAATTAAACAAAATATAAACCATGTAAACAAAGTTTTTCTTCTATATTTATCATCAACAAAGTTCACAAACTTACAACCAAGATCAATACATACAAAATAATGGATTACCTATCACTAATCTTGACACAAGAATGTGTTTAGCTACACATAGTCATGGTAGCTTGCTTCACAAGTTTCGGGATGAGATGAAAAAGCATACACGTCGAAGAATCGAGATCGGATGCAAATCCAGCTTCTCTATGTGAAAATTCACCCTTGGATGATCAAAACTCAGAAAATAAGGTTATGGTGTGAAAAGGTGAAGTTATGATCCCAAGAAAGTGTAAAAATCTATTTATAATACACTTGGCATCTGATGCATTCGCACTGCGAATGATCTATTCGCCTAGCGAATGAAGAAAATGGCACCTGAAGTGCCTTCTGATAACTAAACCGCCCTTGGTTGTCTTCGTGGTTTCTCAATGCGAACGTTTCATTCGCAAAGCGATCTACTCGCCAAAACATTCACAAAGCGAATTTTGGGTCCTTTTGCCACTGCCATAGCCAAGGGTTCTTCGCCGGGACTTTCGCACAGCGAGTGAAGCAGCGAACATTCGCTGGAGTTTGCAAAGCGAACTTTGGTCCCTTTTCCTACTGCCATATTCTGGAGCTATTCCCTGGAGACCTCGCTGCTGTTCGCAAAGCGAACCTTCGCCGGCTAGTTCGCAAAGCGAACTTCTCGAAGTTTTCCTCTATTCTTTAGCAGCTTGCATCAACTCTTTGTGTCTTATTTCTTTGATCAATTAGTGCACTTTCCTGCATAATAACACACACATTACAAGCACCAAAGGTATATATAACATGTTTGAAGAACAACAACAATTCACTACTAAAATCCACAATTAAAACATAGAAAGTGTTGAAAAATGCCAAGTATCAAATACAAATATATAGCATGTTTGACATCTAACAAACTCTCCCTAACTAACTCTTTGTTTGTCCACAAGCAAAGTATGCCTCTCATTGAAAAGAGGATTTGCTCGAGCATTTGATTCAACCAAGACAAGATAAACGGCTCAAATAAACAACAATTGTAACAAAGCAACAATTACACAATCCTAGAATCGACAATGCAAAAGAACTTATTTCTTAAAACAAATCTTAGACAATGTTTCAAGAGACAACCAAACCATCATGTTCATGTCACTCTAACACTCCTCTTCGAAAAAGGATTGAAGGAAATTAACGCGTTTGCAACTGCGGGGCAATTTCGTTCGAATGATAAATGATGAAAATACTAAGCAATTCATATAATATCTAACCGATCACATAAGAAATCATGGAAGCAAAAGATCACTAAGGGCTTTTATCGGTTGTAACTTGGCCGAGGTTAAAAACAAGGGACATATGTACACGGCCATTGAAACAAGAAAGGGTAAAGACTATGAAGAGCATTTCTTTTTTCAAAATTTTCGATCTTGTTCAATCCTTATTTCTTTCTTTCACAATGCATTCTCTTCTTTTGATTTTCTTTTCTTTTTGTTCTTTTTTTTTCTTCTTTTTTTTTTCAATTTCTTTGTCTTAGAATGCATTGTATCACCAAATCCTTTTTCTCTTTTCAAACTAAACCATTCTCCCCAACTTCAACATTGCCATAAGCTTAGCTTAAATGCTCTTCAAAACGGGTTAAATTCAAGTTCATGATTCAAACAAAAATTTCATTTCAGCTCAAAAGAGGTTTCAAATATGCGCAAACTCACAAGGTGACTTGAAGTGTTTTCGGAATGGTGGTTATACTCAAAGTACACAAACATTGCCTTGATCATTTCTATGTTTCCACAATTTCAAAACAACAAGCAAGATAAAGCATGAATTAAAAGTATAAAGCAAAATTCATCATCAATCCAAAGCATTTAGTATAACAAGGAGGTTTCTCACTTTTGTGGTTTTTGGACCTAAATGACACAATCAATCAATAAAGTTGTAACAAAAAACACAATTTCATTTGTACAAAGACAAAAAGTTCTAACACATTCTAAATTTTAGAACTAGGTAACTATGTACCTTGCCAACAATATCGTGCTTAAAATTACTATCATAGCCATCCAACTTGGAAGAATCTTCTTTGATGCACAACACCAACCTAAAATTCTTCAAGTCAACACCAAAAGATGGAAATATTAAACTTCCACAAGCATACCAACATAAAGCGATAAAAAGCATACCAACAATTTAAGAGTTGAACATTCGTAAACAGAAGAAGTCAACTCTTAACAACAATAATACTAAAAACTAAAATAAAAATGAAACTAAACAAATTTAATTGAAAATAACACAATACTCATAATAATGTAATGGCGCGAAAACACGTAGAAAGTCAAAAGTACCTCATACGGGTCCAAGTACATCAAAATATCAAAATAATCCACCGAGTGGATAAAGTACATCAATAAAAATTGAAACAAAAAGAAAAATATAAGAAAACTTCACTTTGATGCTCAAAGGAAGTACAAAATCAGAACAGCAAAATCAGTCCTCCTCGGACTCTGATCCGGACACCTCAACCAACTCTTCATCCTCTGAGCCAGAAATAGAACCAGATACCTCAACATCAGCACCATCACCCTCCTCCTCATCAGCATCATCAGGACCAGCCGCATCTGCTCCCCCTCCAAAAACTGGCCTGGCCTCAGGCCAACCAGCATGAGCAATGAAATGCTCCCTCGTCATCATTGTATGATCAGCGGCGGGTTCACGAATTTGTAGCTGCAGTACCTGCATGGAGTCATGTAAATCCATCACGGCGCACTGAGAAGCCGCCATTCAATCCCAGTTATACTGGCAAATCTCCTGCTGATAAGGATAAAAACCTTGCGACCCAGAACTAGAACCATCACCACCCCTTGTGCCGGCATCAGCACCAGCACTCGATGTCTCACCCCTAGCCCCCTTTGGCTTGCAAAACTTGCCGACATAACGGTCATCAATAGACGACGGGATAGTCACCTGACGGCGAGTGGGGAGATTAACCCCAGCATGCGCACACAGTGTCATGATGAGGCAAGGAAAAGCAAGAGGGGCGTTCTTCCGAGAAGCGGAACCAAGACCACTATCAACAACAGCCCTTATCTCATCGGCAATAATCCGGGCAACATTAATTTGTACATTGGTTAAAATGCTATGGACAAGATGGGCTAGTGGTATAGGGATGGTTGATGTATGGGACTTCGGCTTAATGTTGGTTACCACCAAAAGCAAAATAAGTTGTGCCAAAGGTCTCATGTCTTCACGACAGTATCTAATGGCAACCCCAGATGGGTTGAGCTCAACAGTTTTACCCTCTCGTAGAAGATCTCTAGTCATGGTAGGTATGTCTCGGTGAAGGTGCAAGTCTCTATGGAAATCATCTATCTGGCTAGCTCTCAAAGGCAACGGATTTCCAAGAACGGTATTAATTGTTCCACGATCAAATCGCACCACTTTTCCGCCAACAAATGTTGTCCACCCAAATTGGTCCCCATCATCAGGGAGGGAGTTTGCATAAAACTCGCGGACAACCTCCACATTATAGTTATCGACTGGAGTTATCAGTCTTCCCCGGTTTTTCTCTTCAAGTAGCAAAGTCACCGACCGATAACTCCCATGTTCACTCAGGTTTAATCTTTTTTCTGGAAAAATGGTTCTCTTCTCCAAGGTTAGATACCTTGCTGCTTACTTGGCTCCTCTGAAGCAATCGCTATTAAACTGAATTGGCACTTGTCTTGAAGTGCTGGTATTTCGCTTCTTAGCGGGATTAATCTTAGGAGCCATCTGCACAAATGAACAAATAAAACAACAACAAGCAGCAACACAGTCCATTAGAAATGGGAGCCAAAACAAAATTCCAACTGAGATAACATAAAAAAAAATCAGAATTCTGATATGTTCGCAGCATAGTTCGCAAGGCGAAGGCTGGTGAACATTCGCCCCAGATTCGCAAAGTGAGTTTTTGGTGAATGCTCGCCCAGGTTCGCAAAGCGAACTGGGCAGCGAACCTGCGATAATTTTCAAAAATAACAGCATTCAAACTTCCAACATCAGAGTTCCATTTACAATACCATTTCTATTCTAAGGTTTGCACAAAATTCAACATGCAATCAATCAAACCTTAAAACAGAGGTTAAACCCTAGAATAAAAAATGTCTCTAATGTTTAATCCAATAACCCTAACCAGAATGTTTAATCAGAAGGTAACAGAGAGAAAGAAAACAAGATTCAAACCTAAAATTATTGGTGATTTGGGGAAACTTGGTGAAATTTGAGTGAAACTTTGAGCACGTGAGTTTGTTCTTGCTTGTGCGTGTTTGTGAAAGTGAAAGAGTGAAAATGAGAGTGTCCAAGGGAGTATGGGTTCCCTTCACAAGCTCAAAAAAAAGGATGGGTTATGGGCCCAAATGCTGGCCCACCCATAAAATTAACTCTTTTTTAATGAGGTGGCAGCAGAAAAATATTCCCCTGTCTCGCTGAGTTCGCAAAGTGAACTGGCCAGCGAATGCTCGCCCCAGGTTCGCAAACCGAACCAGCCAGCAAACATGACAGGTTTTAGAAATTTTTTTTGCATCTGCTGCCACTTCCTTAACCAATTCTAAAATAACTAAAATCATCAAAACAACAAATGAAAGCATAAACACTTACAATGTTGGGGTGCCTCCCAACAAGCGCTTGTTTAACGTCGGCTAAGCTCGACGGTCCAAGATGATTCAAAGATCATCAAGAAACACACTGCAATTCTCTCGGTCAAATTCTCCTCCAAGATATAATTTCAACCGTTGGCCATTTACTGTCCAACTTTCTTTCTTTTTTCAAGTCCTCAATGACTATTGCACCATAGTTCTTGACATCCTTGACAAAAAATGGTCCAGACCAGTTGGACTTTAAATTTCCCGAAAATAATTTCAAACGGGAATTGAATAAAAGTACCATCTGGCCAACCCGGAATTCCTTCTGCAAAACCTTTTTATCATGATATCCTTTCACTTTTTCCTTATATATCTTGCTTGAGTGGTACGCGTTATTGCGCATTTCTTCCAATTCATGCAACTGAACTTTCCTTTTTTCACCGGCCAAACTCGGATCAAAATTCAACATTTTCAAAGCCTGAAGAGCCTTGTGCTTCAATTCAACGGGTAAATGGCATGACTTACCATAAACCATTTGAAAAGGAGTTAGACCGATTGGCGCTTTGTAAGCGGTGCGATATGCCCACAAAGCCTCATCTAATTTTTGTGACCAATCTTTCTGCGAGCTCGACACAGTTTTCTCTAAAATTCTTTTGACATCTCTATTAGACACTTTTGCTTGACCATTTGTCTGTGGGTGGTACGGAGTTGCAACTTTGTGCTTTACACAGTAATGCTCTAAGACCTTTTCGAGCGGTGCATTGCAAAAATGCGAACCTCCGTCACTGATTAACACACGAGGAGTGCCAAAACGGGAGAATATGTTT
The DNA here is from genome assembly GCA_022829125.1 of Lathyrus tuberosus. Taxonomy (NCBI): domain Eukaryota; kingdom Viridiplantae; phylum Streptophyta; class Magnoliopsida; order Fabales; family Fabaceae; genus Lathyrus; species Lathyrus tuberosus. The sequence continues at coordinate 9,606,886 of JALAZF010000161.1, read as the reverse complement.
TTCTTTAAAAAAATTATCACTGTCTTGCCATCGGCCCTCGGTCAAGCAATTGCTTCCACCCACTTGGAAACATAGTCAACTGCAACTAAAATATACTCGTTTGAAAAAGATGGTGGGAATGGTCCGACAAAATCAATACCCCAACAATCGAACACCTCGACTTCCAAAATTGTGTGCAAGGGCATTTCATTTCTTTTTCCAATCCCACCACTTCTTTGGCATGTATCACAACTTTTTACATGGAGGTTGGCATCTTTAAACAACGTTGGCCAATAAAAGCCCGATTGGAGGACTTTAGTTTCCGTTCTTAAACCATTGTAATGCCCTCCATAAGGCGAATTGTGACAATGCCAAAGGATGCTTTTAGCTTCATCAAGAGTGACACACCTCCTTAACAAATTGTAACCTCCTAACTTAAACAAGTATGGCTCATCCCAAACATAGAAATTAGCATCCGAGAGGAATTTCCGTCTTTGATTCCAAGTTAGGTCCTCCGGTATAAAACCGGTTGCTTTGTGGTTAGAAAAATCTGCAAACCGCGGCCTAACTTGTACTCGAAAAAATTTTTCATCCGGAAATTCTTCACGGACCTCATTCTCTCGGTGAGTTACCTCTACATTGACCAACCTAGACAAATGATTTGCTACCATGTTTTCTGACCCTTTCTTGTCACGGATTTCCAAATCAAACTCTTGTAACAAAAGGATTCACCGGATGAGCCTTTGCATTCGAATATGGCTTGGTAAGCAGATATTTAATTGCTGAGTGGTCAGTGTAGACTACCACCTTTGAACCAATTAGATAAGACCGAAATTTCTCAAGAGCGTATACAATAGCGAGTAATTCTTTTTCTGTGGTGGCATAGTTAACTTGTGCCTCATTAAGAACTTTACTCGCATAATGTATAGCATGAAAAATTTTGGCCTTTCTTTGCCCAAGCACCGCACCAACGGCATAATGGCTAGCATCACACATTAATTCAAAATTTAAGGTCCAATTTGGAGCAATGATTATGGGTGCGGTGATGAGTTTCTCTTTTAAAATTTTAAAGGCATTTAAAAATTCATCATCAAAGGAGAAGGACTTATCTTTGTTGAGTAGATTACTCAATAGCCTTTCAACTTTGGAGAAGTCTTTGATAAACCGCCTATAAAAGCCAGCATGGCCAAGAAAACTTCGGATGCCTTTGACATTGGTTGGAGGAGGCCACTTCTCGATCACTTCAATTTTTGCTTGATCCACTTCAAGGCCTTTAGAGGAGACTTTGTGGCCAAGCACAATCCCCTCTGTTACCATGAAGTTGCATTTCTCCCAGTTCAATACCAAGTTTGTTTCAACACATCATTCAAGAACGGCCTCCAAATTTCTCAAACAAAGATCAAAATATGCTCCGAAAATGGAGAAGTCGTCCATGAATACCTCCATCATTTTTTCAATAAGATCAGAGAAAATTGCTTGCACACATTGTTGAAATGTTGTCGGTGCGTTGCACAAGCCAAACGACATCTTTCGGTAAGCAAAAATTCCAAAGGGACATGTGAATGTCGTCTTCTCATGGTCTTCCGGGTCAACCGAAATTTGGCTATAACCGGAATAGCCATCTAAGAAGCAATAGAATTCTTGTCCCGACAATCTTTCAAGCATTTGATCCATAAACGGGAGTGGAAAATGGTCTTTTCTAGTAGCGGTGTTTAGCCTCCTATAATCTATACACATTCTCCAATCCGTCACAGTTCTTGTCGGGATTAATTCATTTTTCTCATTTCGTATAACGGTCATTCCTCCCTTCTTAGGTACAACTTGAACAGGACTCACCCACGGACTATCAGATATCGGGAAAATCATACCGACATCCAATAGCTTAACAACCTCTTTTCTCACCACTTATTTCATAGTTGGATTCAAACGGCGTTGTGGTTGGGCTACCGCTTTGAAGTCCTCTTCCATCAAGATTTTATGCATGCAATAAGCCAAACTAATTCCCTTTAAATCGGAAAGAACCCAAATAAAGCTTCTTGATTTTTCTTCAAAACTTGAATCAAACGGTCCTCCTCTTTGTCGGTCAAGATGTTGCTAATGATGCCGGTTTGTTACAACCGTCATTAAGGAACACATATTTCAAATTAGAAGGCAACACATTCAATTCAAGTTGAAACTTCTCATCACTCACCTCTTTCTTTAACACTTCCTCTTCACATTCCCATGGTTGTAACTCCTCCAAAGATTCAAGTTCCTTCAAACACTCTTCAAGTGCCTTTTCTTCTTCATCGGAAAATACTTCAAACGAGTCATCCAGAGCTCTTTCCAAAGGAAATACTATATGAACTTGCTTTGAAACTTCCTCTATGGCTTCTTCCGTTGCATCAATACAGAAGCTATCATGTTTATCTTGAGAATGCTTCATTGCTTCAAATAGATTAAAACTCACTTCTTCATTTTGAAATCTTACTTTCATAAGACCGTCATTAACATCCATCATCATTCTTGCGGTCTTCATTAAAGGGCGTCCAAGTATTAATGGAGCATCCTCGTCTTCCTCCATATTAATAACAACAAAGTCAACCGGAAAGAAAAACTTATCAACTTTAAACAAGACATCTGAGCCATTCCATGAGGATGAGTTGTGGATTTGTCGGCCAATTGTAACGTCATCCGAATTGCCTTCATTTCAATGTTTCCAAGCCTCTTCACAATGGACAATGGAATTAGATTAATGATTGAGCCCAAATCGATTAAGCCTTTACCAACATCGACATCACCAATTGTTACCGGCAAAGTAACATGCCCCGGGTCGACTTCTTTCCTTGGTAGAGTTCTTTGAATTATAGCACTACAACTTGCATCAAGGACAATTGTTTCCGGCTCCGAATATCTTCGCTTCTTTGTGAGAATATCTTTCATGAACTTAGCATATTTCGGCATTTGTTCAAGCGCTTCGGCAAACGAAATGTTGATTTGCAATTGTTTGAAAATGTCCATGAAACGAGTGTAATGTCGTTCATTGTCTTTCTTTGTGGGCACATGAGGGTAAGGTAAGTTTTGGATCAGAATTGGATTCACTATCTCCTTCCCTTCTTTCACTCTCTTTTTCTTTTCTTCAATCTTTTCTTTTTCAAGGTTATCTTTTTCAACTTCTTCCTTATCATTATTTTCAACTACAGCATCATCAACTTCTTCTTCCTCCACAACCTCCTCAATTATTACATCATCATTTTTCTCATTTTTTTCTCCTTCTCCTAACTCTCTCCCACTTCTAGTAACAATAGCTTTACAATGTTCCTTTGGGTTGTTTTGAGTATTGGCGGAAAAAGAAGGTCCCGTTTGTTGCTCAGTCACTTGTTTTGCAAGTTTCCCAACTTGATTCTCGAGATTCTTGATCGATGCTTCATTTGACTTTTGATTAGCCATGGACATTTGAATAAATTGGTTAAGAGTTTCTTCAAGCTTGGAACTCCCACTTTGAGGTTGATAAGGATTTTGTCGATTTTGTTGATATCCTTGATTTTGATAATTTCCTCTTGGTTGTTGATTTTGGTACCCTTGTTAATAAGGTTGTTGTTGCCTTTGATAACCTTGTTGTTGATTTGGATTGTTCATGTAATTCACCTCTTCTTGGACTGGAGTACAAGGAGAACAATAGCCAGTTGGATGATCACCTTTACATGACTCACAAATCGCTACATGTACATTTTTGTTCGACAACTCATGCATCTCTTTAATATGTTGAGGTAGCTTCGACATTTGTTGTGTTAGCAACTCAACCTGTTGAGATAGCAATTTTTGTTGAGCAAGTATTGCATCATTTGTCCCCAACTCTAGCACTCCAGCTTTCTTTTGAGAAGAGCCACGGTTATGGTTCCCTTGATGGTCATTCAGAGCCACTCGACACTTTTAGCCATTAACGATCCACTCGCGGTGGCATCCAACAATGTTTTATACACCAATTGAATACCATTTCTAAAAATGTGAACTTGAGTAAGCTATTCGAAACCGTGTCCTTTACACTTTCTCATCGAAAACTGCAATTACCATTTTAGCCTCCATGAAACGATTGTGTGGAAAAAAATCATTCCAAAAACTTTTCCTCTAGCATGTTCCAGTCCGTCATGATTGCCGTAGATTGGTCAAGATACCATTCCGTAGCCTTCCCAATGAGGGAATGCGGGAATAGTCTCTTGAACAAAGACTCTTCTTCAGCTTCGGGTGCACCAGTCGCGCCCGCAATCTCATAGAACTTAGTCAGGTGTGTAAAAAGATCCTCGTGATCCATACTGGTAAATGGATTATGATATAGAAGCGAGAGGATACCCGTCTTTATTTCTGAATGCCGGTCGTTCTGAGCATTACGTGTAAATTGTGCAGTATGTCTCGGACTATTAGTACAAGGAACTGAAACAGGTGGTGGTGGTGGTGGTGGAGCAGCCATAGTTGGCGGTAACTGTGGTGTTGGCGTCGAAGTTGAACTTTCATCTCGTTCTCGTCTTTCCTTGGCAAGTTGCCTCCTCCACCTTGTTCTGCTATTTAACTTACGCGCAGTTCTTTCGATTTCAAGATCAAAAAGAAGTTGGTCTGCGGGTAACTTCCCTCGCATAAAACGGAGTCTGCACACTAAACCAAACAAATCAACAAGCACAAGAAAAAGTTAACAAGTTTAAAAATCAATAAATATTGCAATGCTCGCAATATAACAACAATCCCCGGCAACGGCGCCATTTTGTTGAAAAGTAATTCGGGGTGTTTTATCGTATCCACAGAGATTATGTATATTGTCGTCGTTCGATAGTCAAAAGCGTTTCAAACTTTATAGTAACAAAGGGTTGGTTTTTCGTTTCGTAACGTTTGAATAAAATTTAGAATTCAACGGTAAAAAGACTGGTTTTAGGGTTTGGTAAAAACATGCCAAGATTAGTGTTCAATAATTCGTTTCATATGTATCAACTCGATAAAGCGTGTGAACTCGTTAATAATAAATATAACCACATATCCTCTCAACGAGTTTCTCTCGAACACTTGTTGTGAGATTTATCATATTGATCCTTTGATGATCTCTTACTCAAACTACCAATATGATAACATTCAAGTTCAATATTTATGAACATCAACTTTCAAAACTATCTCTAGCCTTATGATTATTGATGGAATGAAACTTATGTCAAGTTTAATACATTTCTCTCAAACATAAATTAAACAAAATATAAACCATGTAAACAAAGTTTTTCTTCTATATTTATCCTCAACAAAGTTCACAAACTTATAACCAAGATCAATACATACAAAATGATGGATTGCCTACCACTAATCTTGACACAAGAATGTGTTTAGCTACACATAGTCATGGTAGCTTGCTTCACAAGTTTCGGGAGGAGGTGAAAAAGCATCCACGTCGAAGAATCGAGATCGGATGCAAATCCAGCTTCTCTATGCGAAAAATTACCCTTGGATGATCAAAACTCAGAAAATAAGGTCATGGTGTGAAAAGGTGAAGTTATGATCCCAAGAAAGTGTAAAAATCTATCTATAATACACTTGGGATCTGATGCATCCGCACTGCGAATGATCTATTCGCCTAGCGAATGAAGAAAATGGCACCTGAAGTGCCTTCTGATAACTAAACCGCCCTTGGTTGTCTTCGTGAGTTCGCAATGCGAACGTTTCATTCGCAAAGCGAACTACTCGCCAAAACATTCGCAAAGCGAATTTTGGGTCCTTTTTCCACTGCCATAGCCAAGGGTTCTTCGCCAGGACTTTCGCACAGCGAGTGAAGCAGCGAACATTCGCTGGAGTTTGCAAAGCGAACTTTGGTCCCTTTTCCTACTGCCATATTCTGGAGCTCTTCGCTGGAGACCTCGCTGTTGTTCGCAAACCGAACCTTCGCCAGCTAGTTCGCAAAGCAAACTTCTTGAAGTTTTTCTCTATTCTTTGGCAGTTTGCATCAACTCTTTGTGTCTTCTTTCTTTGATCAATTAGTGCACTTTCCTGCACAATAGCACACACATTCAAGCACCAAAGGTATATATACCTTGTTTGAAGAACAACAACAATTCACTACTAAAATCCACAATTAAAACATAGAAAGTGTTGAAAAATGCCAAGTGTCAAATACAAATATATAGCATGTTTGACATCTAATAGTGGTGCTGAAAGTAGAGGAAGAGGTGGTGGTCGAAAGTCGAACAAAAGTCACATTCAGTGTTTCAATATTCAGATGTATGGTCACTATTTTATTGATTGTCCAGAAAAGAAGAAGAATCAAGAAAATGATGCAAAGCTGGTGAAACATGAAGAATAAGAGATGTTGTTGATGGTCACAACAAGAGACGAAGAGAGATTCCAGGACCAGTGGTATTTGGACTCAGTATGCTCATCACACATAACTGAAGGAAAGATTGGTTTGTCAACATGAAGCCCTCGTCGAAGAACACGGTGAAGTTTTCAAATGACAACACTCTAGCTGCTGAAGGTGTTGGTGATGTTCTGATTATGAGGAAAGATGGCAAGAGGTCAACAATTTCAAATGTGTTGTACATATCAGGCATGAAGAGTAATTTACTCAGTATAGGGCAGTTGGTCGAAAAGAACTACAAGGTGTCGATCAAAGACAAGATGATGAGAGTTCTCGACACAGGTGGAAGGTTGGTCTTGAAGGCTTCAATGTCTCAGAATAGGACCTTCAAGATTGAACTCAATGTGATAGAGCATAAGTACCTAGCAGCTGCAGCCAGCAGAGATGAGCGGTTATGGCATTTTTTTACTAGGCCATCTCAACTTTAATGACATCAGAGAGCTAAAGAGAAGAAATATGGCTTCAGGATTACCTGAAATCGAAATTCCAAGTGAAGTCTGTGAAGAGCGTGTTCTGTCGAAACAACACAAGAATAGATTCAGGAAGGAAGTCGAAGGCAATTCTAGAAGTCATATACTCTGATGTATGTGGTCCAATCCAGGTGGATTTGATTGGTGGCAACAGATACTTTGTCACGTTCATAGATGATTACAGACAAAATCTGTGGACTTACCTCATCAAGAAGAAAAGTGATGTGATCGAGGTATTTTCCATATTCAAATCTATGGTCGAAAGACAGAGTAGTCGAAAGTTAAAAATTTTGAGGACTGATGATGGTGGAGAGTATGTGCTGAAAGAGTTCGATGCACTATGTGAGAAAGAATGGATTGTGCATGAGGTGGTGCCACCCTACACTCCACAGCAAAATGGAATTGGAGAAATGAAGAATAGAACCATCATGAACATGGTGACAAGTATGTTGAATGGAAAGCATCTACCCAAAGAATTATGGGGAGAAGTGGTTTCGACAGCAACATATATTTTGAACAGATGTCCGAAGAAGAAGCTTGAAGGAATCACACCAGAAGAATGTTGGTCCTGTGTCAAGCCTAGCCTCATTCACTTGAAGGTGTTTGGATCTATAGCACATAGGCATGTGCCAGATCAGTTAAGAAGGAAGCTTGATGACAAGTCGAATCAGATGATCTTGATAGGATATCATTCGACTGGAGGTTACAAGTTGTTCGACCCAGTGAATAAGCAGGTAGTGATCAGCAGGGACGTGATCATAGATGAGCTTAAAGAATGAGATTGGACTAAGAATGTCAAGAAGGATTCAGTGAGAATCTCTTGTGAAGAACCAGCCACTGAAGTCGAAAGAGAAGTTCGACAGGAATAAGTCATAGATGAAGCATGTCCAAGCACACCTCGACGAACAAGACACATGCCTGCAAGGTTGCAAGAATGTTTAATTACATCAGATGATTTGGCTGATGTAGAGGGTGTGCTAGTACATTATGCTTTCTACGCAGATGTAGAACCACTCAATGCAGCTGAGGCATTGAAAGATTCGAAGTGGGTGAAAGCAATGAATGAGGAGTTAGAGTCCATCGAAGTCAACAACACCTAGTCACTTGTCGAATTGCCTCAAGGCAAAAAGGTAATTGATGTGTAGTGGGTTTACAAGGTGAGGGTGAATCCTAGAGGAGAAGTAACTCGACACAAGGCGAGACTTGTGGCGAAAGGATTTCTTCAGAAGGAAGGAATCAACTTCGACGAAGTGTTTGCACTTGTTGCTAGGATCGAAACAATCAGGTTGGTTGTTGGTCTAGAAAATATGAACAATTGACACACATGTCAGATGGACGTGAAGTATGCATTCCTTAATGGCCCCTTAAACGAAGAAGTTTATGTCACACAACCAGCTGGGTTTATAAAACGAGGCAAAGAAGGAAAGGTCAACAGGCTGCATAAAGCCCTGTATAGACTTAAGCAAGCTCCAAGAGCTTGGAATAAGAAAATCGACAACTCCTTAAGGAAGAAGGAATTTGTGAAATGTACGACTGAGCATGGAGTGTATGTAAGGAGAAGCAATAGTGAATTGCTTATTCTATGCCTCTATGTCGATGACCTGTTGATAACAGGAAGTTGCAAGAAGGAGATCGAAGATTTCAAACATGACCTAAGTGAGGAGTTTGAAATGTCAGACTTTGGAAATCTCTCATATTTCCTTGGCATCGAATTCTACAAGACTAGTAGAGGTTTGATGATGCACCAAAGAAGATATGCAAGCGAAATACTCAAGATATTTGAGATGCAAGATTGCAACCCAACTTCGACTCCACCTGAGACCAGATTGCAACTATTGAAAGATTCAGATGAAGATGATGTCGACCTTACCCAATATAGAAGACTTATTGGGTCACTTCGATACCTTTGTCACATAAGGCCTGACATAGCATATAGTGTGAGTATGGTAAGTAGATTCATGCAGAAGCCAAAGGTATCACACCTAGCAGCAACAAAGAGGATACTGAGGTGTCTGAAAGGGACTCTCAACCACGGCATTTTGTTTCCTACAGTTGATGAAGGAAAAGAATGCAAGTTAGTGGGATACACTGACTCTAGTTGGTGTAGTGATGCCGAGGATAGAAAATCCACAGTTGGTTATGTGTTTATGTTAGGTGTTGCACGAGTTGCTTAGAGTTTGAGAAAGGATCCAGTAGTGGCATTGTCATCGCGAAGCAGAGTACATAGCTCTTTTCCTTTGTGCATGTCAAACAACCTGGATGGTGAACCTGGTCGAACAGATCACAGGGAAGAGTCATGGAGCAATTACCATGAAGATCGACAGCATGTCAGCTATCAACTTGGCGAAGAATCCAATAGCACATGGTCGAAGTAAGCACATTGAAATGAGGTTCCATTATCTTCGAGAGCAGGTAGCAGAAGGGAAGATGAATTTGGAACACTGCAGAACTGAGAATCAGATTGCAGATATCATGACGAATGGAGTGCAGGTCGAAGTTTTCAGAAGACTAAGAGCCATGATGAATATAGACAGTTTAGACACAATGAATTAGGTGGTGTGTTAAATATGTAATTCATTGTTTTAGAAATATTTGATTTGATTTAGAAAGATTTGATTTGATTTAGAAAGATTAGATTAGATATTTTTGGGCTTTTATAGTTTGGGCTTTAGCTTGAGATGCAAGTTAACCTAAATCTATAAATAGGGAGGAACCTTTATCATTGTAATGATCAAGTTTGATAATTCACAGTTTGCAGTTGCAAGTGAATATTGAAAGTTTCCACAGTTTGTGGGCAGAAAGAATTCTGCAGTTTTTTATCTTCTTCTCCAACGTTACTATTTCTCTTTTCTCTTTCTTTCTTTCTCAATTTTTCTTTTCATTGCCATTGCGTGTGATTGTTAACAATTTTGAGATCAAGATTGAATAGGAATTCTCAAAAGATTTTGGGTTAATTCCAACACACTTTTCAATATTTTGGAAAATCCAAAAAAAAATTATGTAAATTCTGCATTTGGAAGAAGCATAAATTGTAGAGAAATGAATTTAATAATTAAAATATAAAATATAAAATAAATTTAATAATTAATATAGTAGCTAATATGAAAATTACAATTAGGGACATAAAAACCTTGTTTAATTAACCTTAATCAGGATTAACATGTAATTTTGTTGGCATATTACTTTCTTATATTAAAAATAGATTTATCGTCCATCCAAACAAAACAAACAACAACCAAGGCTTATGTCACTAAGGATAGGTTTGGTTAAGGGGAGAGAATATTTTAAATGAAAAATATTTGGTTCAATTTTTATGAAGGGAGAGGATCGAAATTCTTCCTAGAATGATTTTTTGTTCCTCTGAATCGTGATTTTTGGAGGGGAGGAGAGAAACGCAAAAATATAATTTATTATATTGCCGAAATTAACCGCATTTTTTTTATAAAAATTATAATTTATTCCTAAGAAAATATTAAAAGCTTAAATTTTTATCAAATTGCTCTTTTTTTTATGTTGGAGTTTTATACCGTTAAAAGTTTGTTAATGCGCTTAAGTCAATCTCATAAGTTATAACTATAGTTATTTTTGTTTACTTTCCAAATCAACGTCATTTTTTTACTTTTATCTTTTCACATAAACTTTATTATTTTCATTATAATGACTATACGTTTTTTGTTTACATGTATTTTATTTTGTTCTTGTTTTATTATTATTATTATTATTATTATTATTATTATTATTATTATTATTATTAAATTTTGATGTCAGTTTTTAATTATCTTAATGTTTTTCTTTATAATATTTTTTTAGATTTTATTATATTTAATTATCTTTTAAAATTGTATATTATCGTTAATGTTATGAATAATATTAATATAGATGTAGATGCTCATTTTCCTAATCTTTCCATGGTCATTAACTCCTATGAGATAATTGCTTAATCTTTCTATATTTTCTTAACTCCTATAAATTAACAGTTGTTATTGGTCATGTATCATAAATATGGTTCATGTTGCAATGTTAATTAGACTTGAGAAGAAAAATACAATATTACTTTCTCATATTGTTTTCTCTTATTCATCTCTACTCTCATAGTGTATTATTTCTGATTAATTTTATAACATGTTATCAACACGAAACTCTATCGTATGATTGATAATCAATTTGCATAATTTTGTTTCTTCTCTTTCAAGTAAGTTTTTAATATATTTTTTTCTTCATCTTGTAAATTAAATGTTAACATGTAAATCTGTTATATTTTTGTATAAAATTCTATTGAAAATTTTGTTTAATTAACACAATTATATTTTTAAGATTGTTTATCATTGATAAATTTTTGAAGAATCCATATTTAAGCAGCCCTGTAGGATTTTGAAAATCTTGATATTTTAATCTTGATTTATGAAATTATTATTAGATTAATTATTTTAATTAATCAAATGTGGATTGACATAATTAATTATTAATAAATTATATTATGGTCAAATTTTATAAAACATGAATTACTTGATTGAGTTTTGTGTTTGAATGGGTCGTGATGGATTGGACCATTCAGTTAAACTCAATGAGAGGTCTCTGCCCTCAACCGTTTAGCTATTTAAGTGTCTTCCCATTAGACAATTAACATACTCTAAAAACCCTAAACGATAATGAGGGTAGTAATCATCTCATACCCACTCTTCCGATGATTGTCTCTCAAATCCTACAAAGTACAACGTTTTTATCGTTGTTGATTATTCTTTAATATAACAATATGTTATCTTTAATATAACAATATGCTATAATTTTTGTCTATTCGGTAAATATAAAATCTATCAATTGGTATCAGAACCTATTTAGATACATATTATGGCTTTTGTGAAAAACATATGAAATCACCATTTATACTTGTTTTGTATGGGTAAGATGTGATGTAACTACAACATGAAAGGTAGAAAACTATTTCTATGATTTAGATTGTAATATTAAATTTTATTGGTTTCATTCTTTCTACGAGAACAATTTCATAGTTTTTTCTAAAATTGATTTCGTTGTTATGTCATTACAACTGCAATCTAGATTGATAACAAGGGTTTTACCTTAATTCTTAGGAGATGACCTTGGTATTAATTATGAATTGTTTTAATTTTGAATAAATTGAATATGTCGTTGTAGCGGTAAAATCTGTGAGTATAAGCTATTAGTTAACTCAACTCAAAAATAAGCAAGAGTCGCCACCGCACTTTTATTTTTATCCATAAAGGAAAGGAAAAAAGAGCGAACAAAACCTAAAGAGATAAGGGGGGTTGGTTATGTAAAGGGAAGGTTTTACGCACCCAATACATCTATAGTACTCTATAGGAGCCCTTTGATGTATTCACTGCTTTTAGTCTGAAAATGGTTTGCTTGTAAAGAGATTGAGGAGATGAGAGGAGAAATATTTTTTAAGATTTTTTTGTGTTTGGAGAGACTTATCGCCTCATGCCTACGTACTCACGATGTGCAATGTAGGATCAAAACCTCGTAGTTCGTGGTACAAAGAACAAAAATTATTGGTTATGGTTTATTTTATATTGAAAAAGACAACCTGTCATTCTCAAGAGAGAATACTCAACTAATTACCCAAAGGTATGGGAAAGTGGCATTTCCATCACATTACGATGGAGGATTTGCTTGGATTAACATCAACAAGACTAATCACTTCAACATCTAAGTGGAAAACGACCATACTTTCAACAAAATACCATGGTTAGGAGTTTTAAATCTCATCAAAAAAAATGACTCATGTCTAATTCTTTTGAAAAGTTTAAAAGAAAAAAGGTGCATAAAAGCACAAAAAAAAATTGGATGAGTTTTGTATTTTTTATGTTTTTCATGAAAAAGTCAAAATATAGTTAAATGGATTAACATTTATTAAGAAAACAAAGTTTAAAAAGTCACTCGACAAAAGTCGAGGTTTTATTATGAAAGCGGTTTTAAGTTGAAAACAAGAAGGTTTTGAAAAAGAGAGAAGATTTTGAAAATTTAAGAATGGGGAGGAGAAGAAGTGACTATCCTAGTGCATGAAATAAAAGCTAGGGAAAAGAAGGATCTAACCAAAATGAAACCACTTCAAAGCAATACTAAAAGAATTCCATCCTTAAGCAAATTGGCCAAATAAAGGCAAGTCTTCAATCAACACTCCAAGCAAAAGAGATAAGAAGTCCTAATTCTAGGTCCACAAATCCAATATCACTTCAAAAGATGCCCATAAAGAGATCACTTCAAAGCATAGGATAATAACCAAAAGTCCAAATGAAGAGAATTAAGTTTTTTATGGTTTAAGCCTTTATTAATGTTTTAGAAGTCCAAATGGACAAAGTAAAAATCAAGCACAAAATAATAGCAATAATAAAGAAATATAAACATGAATATGGGATGATAATATGGGACATAAAAATAAAAGAGATATAAAAATAAAAGAGACATAAAAATAAAAGAGATAAGGGAGCAAGAAATAATCACAATATAATATGTAACATTAATATATACACAATAATGGTATGGTGAACTTAATCATCCACAACCAAGAAAAAGTGGCCAAAAGAATAAAAAGATAATCGATTCCGCTTCATGTCTTGCACTACGGCGATTAACCAATGCGATTAGGCCAAATTTAATGAAAACTTGAAAGAAGATCGGGAGACCCGAAGCAACTACGCATCAAGCTTCAAAGTTTATGGAACTAACGCAAACAATCAATCAACCTTGGGATTACGCGACTAATCAAAGTCCGGTCCACGAAAGTACAAATATCGAATTGGATTTATTCCGAATAGGGGCGAATTTTGGTCTATGTTAAGCGCACGCCGAGTAATTTGTTCGAGCAATTACCCTACGAATGAGGCCGGCCATGAGATATATGTGTTAATGCACGCGAGATAAACGATATAGAGATCGTTATCCTAAAGCGATGCCACACGAAAAGAAAAAGTGGTAATGATCTTGTCTCGATCGAAATTCAACAAAGAAATTTCACGATCACTTCGACTTTCATAGATCAAAATAAAAAGAAATAGAAGAAAGAGGAAACCAAATTTGAGTTACAAATTCAAGACAATTCCATCTTTAAGTTCATTCACTCATTTTGGCGGATTAAAGTGCTAAATATATCATTAACTCAAAGCACCTAAAATGAATTAAATAATTCACTTTAAAGGTAGATTTGAATTAGTGAACATGTATCCAACTTCATCTACACCCTAAGTCCAATGAATTTAAAGAGAAATAATGCCTTAAAAAATGTAATCCAAATCCAACATCAAAAGGAAAATAAAATCAAGAACAAAAGTATTCAAAATCATTTTCAAGAATTTTTCTTATAAACATAAGAAACAAAATACAAAGTTCTCTTTTTTTTATAAAAAATAAAATCTAAAAAAAAAACATTAAAAGAAAGAAACAAGAAATAGTAAAAATATTTTTCTAACTAAAAAAAAGAAATAAAGTTTTAAAAGAAAAGAAAGAGGTGTAGAAAAACAATGGTGTGGTGTGTAGCAAAAAGGCCACACGGCCCAAACCTTTGAAGAGAGAAAAAAAAAGAAATAAAAAAAAGAAGATATAAAAAAGAGAAAAGAAGAAATTCAGAAAAAAATTATTTCATCTTCTTCTTCAAAACACCACGCGGCTACTATTCATGAGGGGAAGCTAGCAATTTTGAGCTCCGTCAAATCGGAACGACGGAGCTCCGATGTGGTACCGTTGCGACCGGGAAAGCGAGAGGAGTTCAAATATGTAAACGATTTCAAACGCCGGAAACAAATTGTGACGTAAACGGAGATGAAAGCTTCGACGGAAAAATGTTCACTACCTCCAAAAATGGTGAGTTTAGCTTCAAATCTTCTTCTCTTTTTTTTGAACTTGCTTCTTGAAGTTGTTGTGATGTTGTTGTTTATGGATTTGGAGTATTGAATTGAAGGTTTATGGAAGTTGAATCGGTGAAGAAAATGGTTTGAGTTGTGATTTTGGCAGGGGTTTGAGGGCTCTCAAAGCTTGAGGAATTGTGTAGAATGGAGGGTGTATTTATAGATGGAGAGTGAGGGAGAGTGATTGCCGTTTTGTGTTAATTGTAGCTGCGTTTTGGCATGTACTGGAGAGTGAAAATTTGGATTGTCGTTTGGAATATTTTTCACTGCTTTTTGGTGATGTGCAATTAGTGCGTGTTGTTGATGCAGTCCGCGTGAGGTTTGGAGATGAAGCCGGCTTGATGCGTGATGGCGTGGGAAGTGGAAACGGCGTGGCTGGGAAATGGTTTGTGTGATGGCGAACGCGGCTTGTGAACGTGAGGTGGCTTGTGTTGTATCCGGCTGGTACTATGCGTGGCGTTGTTCGTTTGGAAGCTGGCCGTGTGGCTTCAAATATTTTTCCCACAGCTTTTTTCATATTGTATTGGGCTTTTGATTGGAAAATTGGTTTTTGTGAACAATGGGAATGGGCTTAAGTTTATATGTTTTAGACAAATGATTTTTTTTTTAATGGAAAATGATTGGAACTAATTGAAAAAAAAAAAAAAAACTTTTGGACAAATTGGTTTATGATATGGATTTTTGGATTGAAATTGGATAAAATGGAGAATGAATTAAAGAGTGGATAATTGAATAGAAATTAATTGAAATTGAATAGATTTGGATACTAATTGAAAATGGATATAAAATGGAAAAAATTGGATAGATTTTAGAAAAAATGGAAAGTAGATTAAAAAGTGGTTTTTGAAGTAAAATGGATAAGGGATGTGTAAATGGATAATTGGTTGTTGTAGAAGTGGATATGGACTTTTAGAAAAATAATAGTTTTTTTGGAAATTGGATATGGTTTTAAAGATGGATTAGAAAAATAGATATGGGCCTTAGAATGAAATTGACATGGATTTAGGAGAATTGGAAATGGATAAAAAAAAAAAGACTAATTGGATAATTGGAATTAGATTTATGAAAATGGATTAAAAATGAATTGAATAACTATGGATAAAAATGTGGATAATGGTTTATTGAAATTTGGCTATTTGAAAAATTGAAATGGGTATTAGAAAGTGGATAATGAATAAAGTGGAAATGGTATAAGTGGTTTTAGATTAGATAAAAAAAAGATTAAAAGTGGATAATAGAAAAAATGGTTTAGAAGAGGAAATGGATAAAATTGGAAAAGGAATATGGTTTAGAAAAAAAATGGTTTAAGGAATGGAAAGCAAATCTTTATTCTTAGCCCAAAACCAATCTGAACTTTTTTTTTCAAGCCTCTGATAAACATACGCCACATAACCAGCTACAACTGAAATAACGGCCATCTGAATCTGTTTGAACCACTTCAAAATTCATCTGAATCAATTATCTTGGAAAATAAATCCACAGATGAACACAATCTTGATTGATGAACTCAGATGAATCTGATGAATATCACCACACAACAACTTGACAGTCACTGCTTGAGACATAAACTGCGGCCACAAATAACTCGCACTTAAAGCGATTACTTGATAGTTTGACCAAGATGAGGTCAAACATCCATCTGAACTCAACCATAACTGAATAGCCACACAATCTCCAAGACATGTCTTTGCCATCAATTTTCTGCAAAACCTTAAACACACAAAGAAGAAGAAACAAACAAAAATTGCAAAATATTTTTGGTATTTTGGTTAGAGGTTAGTAAACAGAAACAAACATAAAGCAAGTAATAAAAAACACACGGACACGTGGGATCTTAGGGGCAAAAATTAGGGTATTACAGCTGCCCCTATTTAAGTTTCTTCTATCTGGAGATAAGAAGATTGACATCTTTGTCTCGACGAGATAGAAGAGACTTAAATATAACAAAAACCCAATTTTTGGCCCTAAGAGACCACAAAATGATATGATTATGCAAATGATATGCAAACACAAGACCCAACTGTGGGGAGAATATGCCACAGGAGATCAACAAAATGAAGAACGAGAGAATGAAACTCCACCGGGGAAACAAAATCACAGGAGACCAACAACTACCCGGGGAACACACCGCACAACTACTGGGAATCAGCTGAGGAAAAGATTCAAGCTGGGGATAACTGTATATGGAAATAAACCATAACACAACAAGGATATAACTCAACAGGGAAGACTTAGCACAACAAAATTCCACTGGAGAAAATTAATACCTCAACAATAAACTGTCTCGTCTAACCGAAGAGACTTACCATTCATTGGAGTCACAAAATCTCAACAACGAACTGTCTCGACGAACCGAAGAGACTTACCATTCATCGGAGTCACAAAATCTCAACAACGAACTGTCCCATCAAACCGAAGAGACTTACCATTCATTGGAGTCACAAAATCTCAACAACGAACTGTCCCGTCAAACCGAAGAGACCTACTATTCATCAGAGTCACAAAATCTCAACAACGAACTGTCCCATCAAACCGAAGAGACTGACCATTCATTGGAGTCACAAATCTCAACAACGAACTGTCCCATCAAACTGAAGAGACTTACCATTCATCGGAGTCACAAAAATCTCAACAACGAACTGTCCCGTCAAACCGGAGAGACTTACCATTCATTGGAGTCACAAAATCTCAACAACGAACTGTCCCGTCAAACCGAAGAGACTTACCATTCATCGGAGTAGAAAATCTCAACAACGAACTGTCCCGTCAAACTGAAGAGACTTACCATTCATTGTAGCAACAAAAGGTATTAACTGCATCGCCTCAGGCTTCGCAAATAAAGGAATGCCACGAAATAGTATTGAACCTTCCAAAAGGAGAATCATACGTAGATCTCAGCTGAAGGGTGCAGAATCCTCAAAGGTGCAAAATAAATGCACTTCTCAATCTAGGTTTCAAAGCCTAGAGATCCAAACAAATAATTGCAGGGGACCAAAGTTCAATCCAGGAACAAGCTGAAGAGAAACGGTCAAACCAGACTCATCCCGAGGAGGAAATATCTCAACTGGGGACTAATTCCATCCAGATAATGAACTGGAGAGGAAACTGAATCAAAATCTTCCACGAGAAATAAACTCGGTGGGGAATTAACAAAGATGGGCATTTTTCTGCCTACGGGTTGACACTCTAAATGGAGAGAGGACACACACGCTCTACGGGGGTAACAACACCAGAGAGCAAAGAAGCACCAACACAAATGCAAAATGCAAAATGCAACAACAACATGCTATGTACAACAAATGAATGCGCATGCGATGCGTATGAATATGAATATGCTGACAGAACAAACATAAAGGATAAACAGAGGGTGGAAAAAACATCACAACACCACTAAATACTCGGCTAATCTCAACAAGATGGAGATATCATTGGCAACCCTGCTAGGCATTTAACCGAAGAAATCTTGCAAGAGATCAACAAAAGCCATCAAAGGAAAATAAATCCTACTACAAGGCTCAAATCTTGCTGGAGAAAAGAAGATACTCCTTGGGGAATGACCCGAATATCAATCTTCTAACATAGATGATCCACAAAGAGGATAACAACATAAACTCTGTTTTGAGGATGGCAGGAACACTGTTGGGGAATCATACAACCCAAATCTTTCTGACTTTCCCTGGGGATCGTAAAAATTCACAGGAACTTCCACTTCAAAAAGGGTGAAGAGATCTGCTGCGGAGAAATAAAGAATGAATCCGCTGGGGACTGCAGACATATAAACATCTACACAAAATCCACTGGGAATACAAGGAAAATCTGCTGGAGATACGAGAACACTCTCAGGGGATTAACCAATTCTGAGCAAAGCATCCTGGACTTGCTGAGAAAGCAACAACAGGTCAAGCTGTGGGGGATTTTAGATCAGTACTCATCATAAATGAGAGAAAACCCAACAGGTGACTAAAAGAGATCTCATCAGCGACTTCACTAGGAGGATAAATCTCTGAAAAATAATCCGGAGAGAAGTACACCTTGGACCTATCAGGGAAATGAGAAGTTAACCTCACTGCCTTATGATTAGAGAGCAAACGAAACAATAATGCTCTATCTCCGCTGGGGAATCATCCTGGCGAGAAATACAACCACAAATAAGAATCCAACAAACAACCACCAAGTCCATGCTTCTTAAAGGAAAAAAAACACGGCTCTCTATTTGGGGACATCCAAAGCAACAACAACACGTCTAGAGGGTAAAATTCTGAGTGAAGATTCCTCATATGATTTCAGCTGGGGACAGCAAAAAATGAATCTCTGCGTGGGAACTACCATCAAGGAGAAGTGTGGACCTAAAAACTACTCAAATGCCTGACCATAACATAATCAGTTGGAGAAGATTCAAACCAAGAGCTAGTTGGGGAAGAAACCAAACAACACTGAACCTTATGAATTCAACACATCATAACAAACCCATCACCTTGTCAACAACTGATCACATTCATAGGAACGAAATCTGCTGAGGAAATACCAACAAATTCTACTGGGGAAATATCGACAAACTCTACTGGGGAGCTGTCAATAAATTCTGCTAAAGGAGCGAGAACGAACCCTGCTAAGGAAAACATCGATCCTACTGTCCTTGGAATAACCATTAACGTTCCTTTTCTCATTCATGATTCAAAGGAAAATGTTTTTATAATTTTCAAAAATTTAAATCAATTATTCACATTTTGTTTCAAAAATCATCATAAAAAATAAATGAAATTCTGCAAACAGAAACAAAATAAGAATTGCAAACAAAGGGACAAAGGCCCAAATTTTATTAATAGAATGGAAGTCCGCCAATGACGTAATTCCATGGATCATTACAAAGTTTGAAAAATGGTAAATACATGGAAAGGGTTACATTGAAATACAATGACCACTATTCTCCCTAACAACTTTGAATTCCACTGTGGCGAAAACTTCAATTGAGGATGATTGAAGCAGAATCCTTGATAGACAATGTTGCTTTCAGATGATCAAGACTGGCCAGATGCATTTACTTGCCATAATCCCTAACTTTTGCCTAGATTGCCCTTTCGGGTTTTCAATCTATCGGGATGATTATTTCTGTTTTTGTCTCTAATTTTTGCCTGGACCGCCCTTTCGGGTTTTCAGCCCACCGGGACGCTCATTTTTGCCTAAGCCGCCCTTTCGGGTTTTCAACTTAGCGAGCTATTCTTTTATATTTTTTTTTAGGCGAAGTATTTCTTGACTGCATCGGCATTCACAGGACGAGTGAACTCTTCACCATCCATAGTTGTAAGAAGTAATGCACCGCCAGAGAAGGCTCTCTTAACAACATATGGGCCTTCATAATTAGGAGTCCACTTGCCCCTAGAATCATTTGTAGAAGTCGAGATCCTTTTGAGCACGAGGTCGCCTCCTCTGAACACACGAGGTCGAACCTTCTTATCAAAAGCTTTCTTCATTCTCTGTTGATACAATTGGCCATGACACAAGGCCGTCATTCTTTTCTCTTCAATCAAATTTAACTGGTCATATCTGCTTTGACACCATTCAGCCTCAGACAATTCAGTTTCCATCAAAATTCTCATAGAAGGGATTTCAACCTCTACCGGGAGCACTGCTTCCATACCATAAACAAGAGAGAAAGGGGTTGCCCCAGTTGAAGTGCGAACGGACGTACGATACCCATGTAAAGCAAAAGGGAGCATCTCATGCCAATCCTTGTAAGTAACAACCATCTTCTGAACAATCTTCTTAATATTCTTATTAGCAGCTTCAACAGCCCCATTCATCTTAGGTCTGTAAGGAGAAGAATTATGATGCTCAATCTTAAACTCATCGCATAATTCCTTCATCATCTTGTTATTCAGGTTCGACCCATTATCAGTGATAATCTTGCTCGGAACACCATACCGACAGATGATTTGGTTCTTAATAAACCGGACCACTACTTGCTTGGTCACATTGGCATATGATGCCGCTTCAACCCACTTGGTAAAATAGTCAATAGCCACCAATATAAAACGGTGTCCGTTTGACGCTTTAGGCTCAATCATTCCAATCATATCAATGCCCCACATGGAGAAAGGCCATGGAGAAGAGATAATGTTGAGAGGAGTTGGTGGTACATGAATTTTGTCAGCATAAACCTGGCACTTATGGCACTTCTTCACAAATTTGCAACAGTCAGATTCCATTGTCAGCCAATAGTAACCAGCCCTTAACATCTTCTTAGCCATTGCATGCCCATTGGCATGGGTACCAAAAGATCCTTCATGAATTTCTTTCATCAACACGTCTGCTTCGTGTCTATCCACGCATCTGAGCAAGACCATGTCATAATTTCTTTTATACAGCACATCATCGTTCAAGAAGAAACTACCAGCCAACCTTCTCAAAGTCTTCTTATCTTTCTTGGATGCCCCAAGCGGGTACTCTTGATTTTGAAGAAAGCATTTAATATCATAATACCACGGTTTATCATCAACAACCTCTTCAATCGCAAACACATGAGTTGGTCTGTCAAGACGCATAACATCGATTTTGGGCACATCATTCCACCGGCTCACCACAATCATGGAGGATATAGTGGCTAAAGCATCCGCCATTCGATTTACTGCTCTGGGTATATGATGAAACTCAACCTTATTGAAGAAAGTTAACAACCTTCTTGCATAATCTCGATAAGGAATCAAATCAGGTTGATGTGTCTCCCATTCTCCTTTAATCTGATTAATCACTAGGGCTGAATCTCCGTATACATCGATAATCTTGATTCTCAAATCAATAGCTTCTTCCAAGCCCATAATACATGCTTCATACTCAGCCGCATTATTTGTGCAAGTGAACATCAACCTTCCAGTGAAAGGAATATGAGAACCACGAGGAGTAACAATTATTGCCCCAACACCACTGCCATATTCATTAACAGCTCCATCAAAAATCAAACCCCAACGGGATCCCGGCTCAGGCCCTTCACCAGGTAATAGTTCTTCACAATCTTTAACCTTTAAGTACATCACATCCTCATCAGGAAAATCAAACATGATCGGTTGATAATCGTCAATTGCCTGGTGTGCCAAATGGTCAGCCAAAACACTTCCTTTTATCGCTTTTTGAGTTCGGTACTCGATATCATATTCTGACAACAACATTTGCCATCGAGCAATCCTCCCAGTTAAAGCAGGCTTTTCAAAAATATACTTGATTGGATCCATTTTGGATATCAACCAAGTTGTATGATTCAACATATACTGGCGGAGGCGCTTGGCAGCCCAAGCTAAAGCACAACATGTCTTTTCAAGCATTGAGTACCGAGACTCACAATCGGTGAACTTCTTGCTCAAATAATAAATGGCAAATTCTTTTCGACCAGATTCATCTTGTTGACCCAGAACACAACCCATAGACTCTTCCAGCACAGTTAAATACATGATCAAAGGTCTTCCTTCCACGGGAGGAGACAAAATCGGAGGTTCAAGTAGATACTCTTTAATTCTTTCAAAAGCTTTCTGACAATCCTCTGTCCAGACACAACCCTGATCTTTGCGAAGAAGCTTGAAGATCGGCGCACATGTGGCAGTCATATTGGATATAAATCGGGAGATATAATTCAAACGTCCCAAGAATCCTCTTACTTGTTTTTCTGTTTTGGGCGCAGGCATTTCCTGAATGGCTTAACTTTACCAGGATCAACTTCAATACCTTTTTAGCTGACAATAAAACCCAACAACTTTCCGGAACGGACACCAAAAGTGCATTTATTAGGATTCAAACGGAGCTTAAACCTTCTCAAACGTTGAAACAACTTCAATAAGTACTCAATATGATCTTCTTCAGTCTTCGACTTACAAATCATATCATCCACATAGACCTCAATTTCTTTATGCATCATATCATGGAACAAAGTGGTCATAGCTCTCTGGTACGTTGCACCAGCATTTTTCAAACCGAAGGGCATCACTCTGTAACAGAATGTTCCCCAGGGTGTAATGAATGTTGTTTTTTCCATATCCTCGGGCGCCATCTTTATTTGATTATAACCGGAAAATCCGTCCATAAAAGAGAAGATACTGAATTTAGCAGTATTATCTACCAACATATCAATGTGTGGCAATGGAAAATCATCTTTTGGACTTGCTTTATTCAAATCTCTATAGTCAACGCACATTCGGACTTTTCCGTCTTTCTTTGGAACAGGCACAATATTGGCCACCCATTGAGGATACTCAGAAGTCACAAGAAAACCAGCATCAATCTGCTTTTGAACCTCCTCTTTGATCTTCATAGCCATGTCGGGATGAGTTCTTCTCAATTTCTGCTTCACAGGTGGACATTCAGGCTTCAACGGCAATCTATGCTCCACAATATCGGTATCAAGACCAGGCATGTCCTGATAAGACCAAGCAAACACATCAACATATTCTCTAAGAAGCTCCACAATCTTCCTCTTAACATCTGACTGAAGCAGTGCCCCAATCTTGACTTCTTTTACATCATCATCTGAACCCAAATTAACTAATTCTAACGGCTCTTCATGAGGCTGAATGGCTTTTTCCTCGTGCTCAAGCAAACGAGAAATTTCATCTGGAATCTCCTCAATACCCTCTTCTTCAGCTCCAAACACAGGGAATTCAAAGTTGGGAGAGGGCATAGGGTCATTCTTTTCAATGGGTTTAACAATCAATCTGCACAATGATTTATGTTTGATTTTAGAATATGAAAAGTGCAAGTATCATGCAGATAAAGATGATTATCAAATTATTATTTTTTGGTTTTTTATGTTACCATTTTTCAGAAATAAAGCAAAAAGGGAAAACATAATATGGATAAACAAAATAACATTTCATTGATGATGATAAAATTTGAAACAAAGCCCTCACAAATTCACTTTCACCTTGGGCAGAGTGAAAGGATTTTTTGAAAGAAACAAAAACAAATTACTTAGAAACATGAACAATAGTAGGAACGTCAACAGCTGTCCAATTCTGGCAGATCTGTCCATGTGTCACAAAATTGGGAAGCTCTTCCTCTTCATCATCTTCAATGATGGCAGCAGCAGAGTGATCTTTGTGGATGAATCCAGCGCTATGAAAGGTCTCATTAATACGCTTCAAATCCCTTCTGACTATACCAGGCGTAAAGCCAAAACCAGTTTTGCCCAGGTTATCAACCACATCAATGACTCGGCCCCAACCGTCAGACCGACCAGTTTCTAACACGTGCAGAGCATCCTTCAAAGAAGACATGGGTAACTCATTCTTCTTAACAGCTTTATCATCAACAGAAAGAGCTTGGAACGGAGTTCCAACAGTTTCATCAGCATCAACATACGAAAAGGATGAAAGGTGGCTCACCAGCATTGCTTGTTCACCTCCAACAATTACCAGCTTATTATTCTTAACAAATTTCAACTTCTGATGGAGAGTCGAAGTCACTGCCCCAGCCTCATGAATCCAGGGTCGGCCAAGCAGACAACTATAAGCAGGACGGATATCCATTACTTGAAAAGTAATCTGGAAGAAACACGGTCCTATTTTGATCGGAAGATCAACCTCTCCAATCACAGTCTTTCGAGATCCATCAAAAGCTTTAACAATAACTCCATTATACCTCATGGGAGGACCTTGGTAAGAAAGCTTTGATAAAGTAGATTTTGGCAACACATTCAAAGAAGAGCCAGTATCAACCAACACATTGGAAAGCGCATCTTCTTGACAATTCATGGAGATATGTAAAGCCAAATTGTGATTTCTCCCCTCCTCGGGTAACTCTTCATCACAGAAAATCAAATTATTACATGCGGTGAGGTTGGCGACAATGCCATCAAACTGGTTAACAGTCACATCATGCTCAACATATGCTTGTTCTAAAACCTTCTACAAAGATTTCCTATGAGCTTCAGAATTCATCAGTAAGGACAACACTGAAACCTTGGACGGGGTGTGCAAGAGTTGATCCACAACACTGTAATCACTCTTCTTGATCAATTTCAATACTTCATCCTCAAAAACCTTCGAACCACTGGACTGACCAGAAACATCAACACGACTCTCTTCTTGAGTTCATTTGCCAGCAATAACATTCTCCACAATCTTTGGAGCCTCAGGAGCAAAAACTCGACCACTCCGGGTCACCCTACTCACATCAGCGATGCCCACCACAGAAGACAAAGAAGGAATAGGCACTTCCTTACCATCTTCTACCATGGTAGCATTGTACTTATACGGAATAGCTTTGTCAGATTCATAGGGTACTGGTCCGGGCAACCGAATAACCAAAGGCGTAGCAGCTGTCTTCCGACTATCATAAGAGATAACAACTTTTTCAGGAATATTAAAGCGAGGCTCAATAGCATTCACCTCATTCTGATATTCGTCCCTCTTAGCAGTGACTTCAATTAAATTCTCATCCATCATCCTTTGAATGTCCCTCTTCACTATCACACAACCACGAGGATTCACAGAACAGATGCAACAGGCTGCATAATCATGATCAATATCATGGTATTCACTCAAGACTGCATGCATTTCCACAAGAGACCTTCGGATCCAACGGATATCAAAGATTTTGAATGTACCAGGACAACCATAAACCATATTGACAGTCGCCTTGCCATGGTTAGGCAACGGATTCGATTTCACATTAGGGTTGGAATCTTTGAAAGACAGAATACCACTTCTAGTCAGTCTCTGTACCTCCATCTTCAATGGATAACAGTTCTCAGTGTCATGTCCAGTTCCTCCCTGATGGAAAGCACAATGAGCTTCAGGCTTATACCACCAGGGTGAATCTTTCGGAACAGCAGGCGGTGGACGGGTCTGAACAAGATTCTTATTAATCAAGCAAGGAAGCAATTCCGTGTAAGTCATCGGAATCGGATCAAAATCTTTCTGAAAACGGCCCCGTTGATTGTTTGGCGGATTAGAACGTTGTTGCTGAGCAGGTGGTGCCTGAACAACAGGAGCCGAACTGATGACAGGAGTGACAGATGCAACATGTTGCTGACACTGATTGCTTCTATTGCGAGGTCTTCTATACCTTTCTCGAAAAACGGCACTGGTCTCTCCTTCCTTCTTTTTGGCAAATCCTCCCCCATATTTCTTGGAATTTCCAGTAGAATATCAATCTTTCGACAAACGTCCCTCACGGACACCTTCTTCCAATCTCATCCCCATATTAACCATCTCAGTGAAATCACTTGGGGCACTAGCAATCATACGCTCATAATAGAAAGGACTCAGAGTTTTCAGGAAAATCCTAGTCATCTCCTTCTCTTCCAAAGGAGGGTTGATCTGAGCAGCAATCTCGCGCCACCTCTGCGCGTATTCTTTGAATGTCTCCTTATCTTTCTGAGCCATTGCCCGAAGCTGGTCACGATCAGGAGCCATATCCACATTATATTTATACTGCTTCACAAACGCCTCACCCAAATCTTCGAAAGTGCGAACTCGAGCACTATCAAGTCCCATATACCATTTCAAAGCTGCACCAGACAAACTGTCTTGAAAGTAGTGAATAAGGAGCTGATCATTATCTTTATGAGCCGACATCTTACGAGCAAACATAGTCAAATGACTCAACGGACAAGAATTACCCTTATACTTTTCAAAGTCAGGGGTCTTGAACTTATGCGGGATCTTCACATTCGGAACCAAGCATAACAGTGCCATTCTCACTTTGAGCAGCATGGAAGATTTGCTCTTCACCAAAAGGAACAGTGTGAACCACAGGCGGTGGTACAGTCATCACAGGTAGAACAGTAGGAATAACTGGAACTTTAGGAGGTGGAGGTGGCGGCCGATAACCTTCAGGAACAAAGTTAAGAGGCATGCCCCAGGGGTAGCCAGGAGGCATGGAATACTGAGGAACACTAGCAAGCGCCACAGAAATGGGCGTAGAGACAATCTCAGAAATGACTGTCCTTTGCTCAGGAGTTGAAAGCGGAGGAGGAGGCGGTGGTGGCTGATTCTGAGCAGCCATCAGAGCTTCCATCATAGCAGTGAGTCTTTCCAAACCATCCTTCAGAGTTGTTACTTCTTCACGAAGCTCACGGTTCTCTTGTTGCAACTGATCCATCTTCTTCTTCAGATTAGCCCGAGTATTATACTGGTGCGGCAGCTTGGCTGAACGAGGACCAAAAACAAATAATAAGACACCTGGAAAGGCAAGAAACAATGCAAAATGATGCTTGATGCAAATGCAATGCAATATGAATGCAGCAAACACGGGATGAAAGCTTCCACAGATCCGGAATAACTGTTGCTGACGACAGAGGTTCGCTTTGAAGTACCGGGTATGTTGAAGGTCAGGGTTTCCTGCAAACCTGTAAACACCCGCCCATTCTCACATGTGGGTACTAGGATGTTCAGTATCCCGGGCTCTCAGGTTGAGAAATGATGATACGTTCACCATTTTTGGTTTGGCATCATCATCAATCAAGGAGGCCTCAACTGATTCTCCAAAATGAAAGGTCCTCAGCTTCAGAGGTTTGAGAAGCAATAGCACATTCAGCCCGAAGGATGCAATGCTATCGCCAATCAAAGAGGTCGTCCGCTGATTCACTTCAAAACAAAGAGGGGTCATCCTAAAAGGTCATCCAGACTTAGCAGCTCTTCCAGATAGCTCTACCATCGTGGGAAATCCACAACGCAGAATTCTCTAGAGAGAACCACATCCAGATTGTGTTTCATATTCCCTCCTCGAACCGAGATGGAACGCGAGAGTATATGTCACACGTTAATCCTAAGTGCACTCAGGCCTGTGTATTGGGCCTATCTCTCAGAATACCCCATCCAGAACAAACAGAAAATCCAGCCATCACAAAATAGACAAAAAGCAGTAAATAAATCAAAGTAGGCTAAACCCCTCAAGGGATGAACCAGCAAGAGGTCAATCTCTCCCCAGCAGAGTCGCCACTTTTCTGTAGCGGTAAAATCTGTGAGTATAAGCTATTAGTTAACTCAACTCAAAAATAAGCAAGAGTCGCCACCGCACTTTTATTTTTATCCATAAAGGAAAGGAAAAAAGAGCGAACAAAACCTAAAGAGATAAGGGTAAGGGGGGTGGTTATGTAAAGGGAAGGTTTTACGCTCCCAATACATCTATAGTACTCTATAGGAGCCCTTTGATGTATTCACTGCTTTTAGTCTGAAAATGGTTTGCTTGTAAAGAGATTGAGGAGATGAGAGGAGAAATATTTTTTAAGATTTTTTTGTGTTTGGAGAGACTTATCGCCTCATGCCTACGTACCCACGATGTGCAATGTAGGATCAAAACCTCGTAGTTCGTGGTACAAAGAACAAAAATTATTGGTTATGGTTTATTTTATATTGAAAAAGACAACCTGTCATTCTCAAGAGAGAATACTCAACTAATTACCCAAAGGTATGGGAAAGTGGCATTTCCATCACATTACGATGGAGGATTTGCTTGGATTAACATCAACAAGACTAATCACTTCAACATCTAAGTGGAAAACGACCATACTTTCAACAAAATACCATGGTTAGGAGTTTTAAATCTCATCAAAAAAAATGACTCATGTCTAATTCTTTTGAAAAGTTTAAAAGAAAAAAGGTGCATAAAAGCACAAAAAAAAATTGGATGAGTTTTGTATTTTTTATGTTTTTCATGAAAAAGTCAAAATATAGTTAAATGGATTAACATTTATTAAGAAAACAAAGTTTAAAAAGTCACTCGACAAAAGTCGAGGTTTTATTATGAAAGCGGTTTTAAGTTGAAAACAAGAAGGTTTTGAAAAAGAGAGAAGATTTTGAAAATTTAAGAATGGGGAGGAGAAGAAGTGACTATCCTAGTGCATGAAATAAAAGCTAGGGAAAAGAAGGATCTAACCAAAATGAAACCACTTCAAAGCAATACTAAAAGAATTCCATCCTTAAGCAAATTGGCCAAATAAAGGCAAGTCTTCAATCAACACTCCAAGCAAAAGAGATAAGAAGTCCTAATTCTAGGTCCACAAATCCAATATCACTTCAAAAGATGCCCATAAAGAGATCACTTCAAAGCATAGGATAATAACCAAAAGTCCAAATGAAGAGAATTAAGTTTTTTATGGTTTAAGCCTTTATTAATGTTTTAGAAGTCCAAATGGACAAAGTAAAAATCAAGCACAAAATAATAGCAATAATAAAGAAATATAAACATGAATATGGGATGATAATATGGGACATAAAAATAAAAGAGATATAAAAATAAAAGAGACATAAAAATAAAAGAGATAAGGGAGCAAGAAATAATCACAATATAATATGTAACATTAATATATACACAATAATGGTATGGTGAACTTAATCATCCACAACCAAGAAAAAGTGGCCAAAAGAATAAAAAGATAATCGATTCCGCTTCATGTCTTGCACTACGGCGATTAACCAATGCGATTAGGCCAAATTTAATGAAAACTTGAAAGAAGATCGGGAGACCCGAAGCAACTACGCATCAAGCTTCAAAGTTTATGGAACTAACGCAAACAATCAATCAACCTTGGGATTACGCGACTAATCAAAGTCCGGTCCACGAAAGTACAAATATCGAATTGGATTTATTCCGAATAGGGGCGAATTTTGGTCTATGTTAAGCGCACGCCGAGTAATTTGTTCGAGCAATTACCCTACGAATGAGGCCGGCCATGAGATATATGTGTTAATGCACGCGAGATAAACGATATAGAGATCGTTATCCTAAAGCGATGCCACACGAAAAGAAAAAGTGGTAATGATCTTGTCTCGATCGAAATTCAACAAAGAAATTTCACGATCACTTCGACTTTCATAGATCAAAATAAAAAGAAATAGAAGAAAGAGGAAACCAAATTTGAGTTACAAATTCAAGACAATTCCATCTTTAAGTTCATTCACTCATTTTGGCGGATTAAAGTGCTAAATATATCATTAACTCAAAGCACCTAAAATGAATTAAATAATTCACTTTAAAGGTAGATTTGAATTAGTGAACATTTATCCAACTTCATCTACACCCTAAGTCCAATGAATTTAAAGAGAAATAATGCCTTAAAAAATGTAATCCAAATCCAACATCAAAAGGAAAATAAAATCAAGAACAAAAGTATTCAAAATCATTTTCAAGAATTTTTCTTATAAACATAAGAAACAAAATACAAAGTTCTCTTTTTTTTATAAAAAATAAAATCTAAAAAAAAAACATTAAAAGAAAGAAACAAGAAATAGTAAAAATATTTTTCTAACTAAAAAAAAGAAATAAAGTTTTAAAAGAAAAGAAAGAGGTGTAGAAAAACAATTGTGATGGTGTGTAGCAAAAAGGCCACACGGCCCAAACCTTTGAAGAGAGAAAAAAAAAGAAATAAAAAAAAGAAGATATAAAAAAGAGAAAAGAAGAAATTCAGAAAAAAATTATTTCATCTTCTTCTTCAAAACACCACGCGGCTACTATTCATGAGGGGAAGCTAGCAATTTTGAGCTCCGTCAAATCGGAACGACGGAGCTCCGATGTGGTACCGTTGCGACCGGGAAAGCGAGAGGAGTTCAAATATGTAAACGATTTCAAACGCCGGAAACAAATTGTGACGTAAACGGAGATGAAAGCTTCGACGGAAAAATGTTCACTACCTCCAAAAATGGTGAGTTTAGCTTCAAATCTTCTTCTCTTTTTTTTGAACTTGCTTCTTGAAGTTGTTGTGATGTTGTTGTTTATGGATTTGGAGTATTGAATTGAAGGTTTATGGAAGTTGAATCGGTGAAGAAAATGGTTTGAGTTGTGATTTTGGCAGGGGTTTGAGGGCTCTCAAAGCTTGAGGAATTGTGTAGAATGGAGGGTGTATTTATAGATGGAGAGTGAGGGAGAGTGATTGCCGTTTTGTGTTAATTGTAGCTGCGTTTTGGCATGTACTGGAGAGTGAAAATTTGGATTGTCGTTTGGAATATTTTTCACTGCTTTTTGGTGATGTGCAATTAGTGCGTGTTGTTGATGCAGTCCGCGTGAGGTTTGGAGATGAAGCCGGCTTGATGCGTGATGGCGTGGGAAGTGGAAACGGCGTGGCTGGGAAATGGTTTGTGTGATGGCGAACGCGGCTTGTGAACGTGAGGTGGCTTGTGTTGTATCCGGCATGCGTGGCGTTGTTCGCTTGGAAGCTGGCCGTGTGGCTTCAAATATTTTTCCCACAGCTTTTTTCATATTGTATTGGGCTTTTGATTGGAAAATTGGTTTTTGTGAACAATGGGAATGGGCTTAAGTTTATATGTTTTAGACAAATGATTTTTTTTTTAATGGAAAATGATTGGAACTAATTGAAAAAAAAAAAAAAACTTTTGGACAAATTGGTTTATGATATGGATTTTTGGATTGAAATTGGATAAAATGGAGAATGAATTAAAGAGTGGATAATTGAATAGAAATTAATTGAAATTGAATAGATTTGGATACTAATTGAAAATGGATATAAAATGGAAAAAATTGGATAGATTTTAGAAAAAATGGAAAGTGGATTAAAAAGTGGTTTTTGAAGTAAAATGGATAAGGGATGTGTAAATGGATAATTGGTTGTTGTAGAAGTGGATATGGACTTTTAGAAAAATAATAGTTTTTTTGGAAATTGGATATGGTTTTAAAGATGGATTAGAAAAATAGATATGGGCCTTAGAATGAAATTGACATGGATTTAGGAGAATTGGAAATGGATAAAAAAAAAAGACTAATTGGATAATTGGAATTAGATTTATGAAAATGGATTAAAAATGAATTGAATAACTATGGATAAAAATGTGGATAATGGTTTATTGAAATTTGGCTATTTGAAAAATTGAAATGGGTATTAGAAAGTGGATAATGAATAAAGTGGAAATGGTATAAGTGGTTTTAGATTAGATAAAAAAAAGATTAAAAGTGGATAATAGAAAAAATGGTTTAGAAGAGGAAATGGATAAAATTGGAAAAGGAATATGGTTTAGAAAAAAAATGGTTTAAGGAATGGAAAGCAAATCTTTATTCTTAGCCCAAAACCAATCTGAACTTTTTTTTCCAAGCCTCTGATAAACATACGCCACATAACCAGCTACAACTGAAATAACGGCCATCTGAATCTGTTTGAACCACTTCAAAATTCATCTGAATCAATTATCTTGGAAAATAAATCCACAGATGAACACAATCTTGATTGATGAACTCAGATGAATCTGATGAATATCACCACACAACAACTTGACAGTCACTGCTTGAGACATAAACCGCGGCCACAAATAACTCGCACTTAAAGCGATTACTTGATAGTTTGACCAAGATGAGGTCAAACATCCATCTGAACTCAACCATAACTGAATAGCCACACAATCTCCAAGACATGTCTTTGCCATCAATTTTCTACAAAACCTTAAACACACAAAGAAGAAGAAACAAACAAAAATTGCAAAATATTTTTGGTATTTTGGTTAGAGGTTAGTAAACAGAAACAAACATAAAGCAAGTAATAAAAAACACACGGACACGTGGGATCTTAGGGGCAAAAATTAGGGTATTACAGTCGTCAATATCAGATATGACTTTCGATTGATTATGTCAGTGCTCTGGAATATATTTAAGAGTAAGTCTTCTTATTGTAATGTGTAGGGGCTACTTTCTTTTACTTGTATGTATATTATTCATTATAAATTCAGTGGTAGCTTGATAACTATAATATTTGATAGAGATGAAATTTATTATTGGCATAAGTGTTAGTTCTAAAATTTAGCAAATTTCATCCAATAAAAGGCTAAATGTGACTAATAAATGTTTTCAGCATGATATAAAGGAACTATATTTTATTTCATGGTATATTAATTAAAATATTTATTTTATTTTGAAATAAAATCATGTGGAATTTGGATCGAACTCTAGAAGAAGCATGCCGTCGAAGTTGGATCACATGCTGCTGTCGAAAATAATGCATGATTGTAGTCGAAGATTGTTCTAACGTGCATTAGTTAATATTGCTAGGTTTGTTAGTATATTGAATTGGGCCTTGTGTTAAGGATCCAATTGTTTAAGTTAGCTTGTACCCTAAGTTAGCTTGTAATGGGTATTTTGTTAAAGGCCCATTAGTTTAGTGTGCTAGGTTTTATTATAAATAGCATGCTAGTCTCTCATTCTAGTGTGTGACAAAACCTAGAAAGAGTGAGAGTGGTTAGTTTGTTATTCTTGTATACTTGTAATCCTTGTTTTAAGGAGAAAGGAAAGAATAACAGTTTTATAACCAATCCTTGTTGTTTACTCTTGTTTTCTTTGTTAACCCTAACCCTTGTGAGTTCTTTGATCATAAAGAAACCGTAAATACTTTGTTTCAAGGTATCCGATTCACAACAAATTGGTGCGGTGAGCATGGAGAAGATGCCTTCAACAAAGTATGAGATCGAGAAGTTCACCGGAGTGAACGACTTCGGTCTGTGGCGCTTGAAGATGAAAGCCCTACTGGTTCAGCAGGGTTGTTTGAAAGCGTTGAAGGGAATGGCAGCCATGGACGCTGCGTTAACTGAAAGAGAAAAGACTACCATGATAGAGAAAGCACACAGCGCAATATTATTGAGCCTTGGTGATAAGGTTCTTCGACAGGTATCAAAGGAGACGACGGCATCAGGGTTATGGGTGAAGCTTGAAAGCTTATACATGACAAAATCTTTGGTGAATCGACTCTACCTGAAGCAAGCTTTGTATTCATTTAAGATGAGTGAAGACAAAGCTTTGACTGAGCAGTTGGATATGTTCAACAAGCTGATTCTTGATCTTGAAAATATCGATGTGAAGATCGATGACGAAGATCAAGCATTATTGTTGTTGTGCGCTTTGCCTAGAACACATGCTCACTTCAAAGAAACTCTCTTGTATGGAAGGGAGTCCCTGACCTTTGAAGAAGTTCAATCAGCCTTGTACTCTAAGGACCTGAACGAACGAAAGGAGCATAAACCTTCGACGGTTGGTGAAGGTTTGGCAGTTAAGGGAAAATTCTTGCGAAAGGATGGTAGGTTCGACAAGAAGAAAGGTAAAAGTCAGCAGAAGTCTTCCAGTGGCGAAACATCTGGTTTTCGATGTTATCACTGTAAGAAGGAGGGTCACACAAGAAAAGTGTGCCCTGAACGCCTGAAAGATCATGGAGGTAAGGATAATGGCAACGCAGCCATTGTCCAAGATGATTTTGACTCATCTGATGCTCTTGTAGTTTCAAGCGGCGACTCAAGAAAAGAGTGGATTATGGATTCTGGATGTACTTGGCACATGACTCCAAACAAGAATGTGTTTGAAGAATTATGTGATCAAGATGGAGGATCAGTGCTGCTGGGAAACAACAAAGCTTGCAAAATTGCAGGTATTGGATCCGTGAGATTCAAGCTCCATTATGAGTCAATAAGATTATTGACTGAAGTTAGGTATGCACCTGACTTGAAGAGAAATTTAATTTCTCTTGGTGAATTCGACAGAAAGGGATATGTTTTCAAAGGAGAGCAAGGTACCCTGAGAGTCATGAAAGGGTCGAAGAAAGTCTTGAGAGACGTGAAAAACCAAGGCTTGTATACCCTGGAGGCTGAGGTTGTAAGTGGTTCGACAAATGTTGTATCCACGAAACCTATGTCGAAGACAGAGTTATGGCACATGAGATTGGGCCATGTCAGCGAAAGAGGCCTGGTTGAATTGGGGAAGCAGAACCTGCTGGGTGGTGACAAAGTCGAAAAGTTGGAGTTTTGTGAATCTTGTGTATTTGGTAAATCCTGTAGGGCGAAGTTCAACAAAAGCAAGCAAAGAACACATGGATCCCTTGATTACATTCATGCGGATCTTTGGGGGCCTGCAAGGAATCCTTCACACTCAGGTGCAAGGTATTTTCTATCCATTTTTGATGACTATTCCAGAAAGCTATGGGTATTCATTCAGAAGACGAAGGATGAAACTTTTGAGAATTTCAAAAGTTGGAAGATTCTGGTCGAAACTCAAACTGGCAGAAAGGTTAAGAGGTTGAGAACCGACAATGGCCTTGAGTTCTGCAACAAAGCGTTCAAAAGTTACTGTGTTGAGTCTGGGATTGCAAGGCATAAGACTGTAGCAGGCACTCCTCAACAAAATGGCTTAGCTGAGAGATTCAATCGAACAATCCTTGAAAGGGTTAGATGCATGTTGGTTAGTGCTGGATTGAAGAAGGTGTTTTGGGCTGAAGCTGTTTCGACAGCTGCATATCTGAAAAATAGATGTCCTTCGACTGTATTAGATATGAAGACTCCTGAAGAAGTTTGGTCAGGAAATCCACCTAGTCTCGACAGACTGAGAGTATTTGGCTGTGTGGCCTATGCTCACATTAGGCAAGACAAGGTCGAACCTAGAGCTCTGAAGTGCATGTTCATGGGATACCCTGAAGGAGTCAAAGCTTATAGGCTATGGTGCCTAGAGCCAGGTCACAGGAGGTGTATCACCAGTCGAGATGTAGTTTTCAATGAAGCTGAGATGGCTTTCAAGAAAATTGATGTTGCTGACGAAGAGCTGGAACAGGGAGAGATTCCTGTTGAGGTGGAGCATGTTGATGCTGAAGTGCGTACCCCAGATGAAGTCGAAGACGAAACAGAAGATGTTGTCGAAGATGAGGAAACTGATAATGACTACCTGTTAGCAAGAGACAGGTCGAGAAGAGTCATCAAGCCACCTCAAAGACATGGGTATGCAGATCTTATAGCTTATGCCTTAATCTCTCTAAGTGAGGTTCTCGACGAAGAACCTAGAGACTATAAGGAAGTTATGAGGAGTCGAAAGAAGACTGAATGGCTGAAAGCCATGGATGATGAGATGAAATCTCTTCATGATAACGACACATAGGAACTGATCAAGAAACCTGCTGGAGCCAGGTTAGTCAGCTGTAAATGGATTTTCAAAGTCAAGGAAGGAATCAAAGGAGTGGCGTCGAAAAGATACAAGGCAAGGTTGGTTGCTAGAGGGTTCACTCAGAAAGAAGGTGTCGATTTCAATGATGTGTTCTCGCTTGTTGTAAAGCATAGATCTATTCGAATGTTGTTATCCATGGTGGCACAGTTCGACCTTGAACTGGAACAGATGGATGTGAAGACTGCATTCTTGTATGGTGACCTAGATGAAACGATCCTGATGAGGCAACCTGAAGGGTATGTCGAAAAGGGGAAGGAAGATTATGTGTGCAAGCTGAAGAGATCTTTATATGGACTGAAACAATCTCCTCGACAGTGGAATAGAAATTCGACAAGTTCATGGCACGCATAAGTTTCATCAGAAGTCAGTTCGACCACTGTGTTTACGTCAGATTTCGACCGGGTAATTCATTTGTTATTTTGTTGCTTTATGTGGATGATATTCTAATAGCAAGCAACAATGTCGAAGAGGTAATGAAGGTGAAGGGTGAACTCAGTAAGGAGTTCGAAATGAAGGATCTGGGAGCTGCGTCCAGGATTCTTGGGATTGACATCCGAAGAGATAGAAAGCAGTCGAAATTATGCTTATCTCAAGAGGCATACCTACGGAAGATTCTCGAAAAGTATGGTATGTCGAATTCAAAGCCTGTAGTAACTCCGACAAACCCTCAATTCAAGCTGAGTATAGATCAGTGTCCCAGTACTAATGTCGAAAGAACTTATATGAATAGCATTCCATATGCTAATATAGTTGGTTCTTTGATGTATGCTATGGTCTGTACTAGACCTGACATAGCATATGCAGTAAGTCTTGCAAGCAGGTACATGGCGAATCCTGGAAAGGCTCACTGGCAAGCATTGAAGTGGATTTTAAGATACATAAATGGGTCTCTGAATAGAGTTCTAATTTATGGTGGAGCCTTGGGTGAAGATAGTAAAGCAGCAGTCGAAGGATTTGTTGACTCTGATTATGCAGGTTGTATGGATTCCAGAAAGTCTATTTCTGGATATGTTTTCACAATGTTTGGCACAGCAATCAGTTGGAAAGCGACGCTCCAGAAGGTTGTTGCCTTATCAACCACTGAAGCTGAATATATTACCCTCACTGAAGCTGTGAAGGAAGCATTGTGGCTTGAAGGTTTTGCAAAGGAGCTGAAACTTCAAGGTCGAAGTATCACTGTTAAATGTGATAGTCAAAGTGCAATACACCTGTTGAAGAACTCATCCTATCATGAGCGAACCAAGCACATTGATGTGAGGCTGCATTTCGTCAAAGGGGTAATCGAGCGTGGAGAAGTCCAAGTGCTGAAGGTTTCGACAGATCATAATGTTGCTGATATGATCACCAAGACGTTGCCAAGTTGCAAGTTTTTCCACTGTATGCAGTTGATAAAGCTGCAAGAAGAAAGCTAGTTTGTTTTCTTGTTGTTAGAGTTAGATCCAAGGTGGAGATTTGTGGAATTTGGATCGAACTCTAGAAGAAGCATGCCGTCGAAGTTGGATCACATGCTGCTGTCGAAAATAATGCATGATTATAGTCGAAGATTGTTCTAACGTGCATTAGTTAATATTGCTAGGTTTGTTAGCATATTGAATTGGGCCTTGTGTTAAGGATCCAATTGTTTAAGTTAGCTTGTACCCTAAGTTAGCTTGTAATGGGTATTTTGTTAAAGGCCCATTAGTTTAGTGTGCTAGGTTTTATTATAAATAGCATGCTAGTCTCTCATTCTAGTGTGTGACAAAACCTAGAAAGAGTGAGAGTGGTTAGTTTGTTATTCTTGTATACTTGTAATCCTTGTTTTAAGGAGAAAGGAAAGAATAACAGTTTTATAATCAATCCTTGTTGTTTACTCTTGTTTTCTTTGTTAACCCTAACCCTTGTGAGTTCTTTGATCATAAAGAAACTGTAAATACTTTGTTTCAAGGTATCCGATTCACAACAAATCATGATTTAATTTATATAAAAAAATGTCCTTATATAGTTAACACAATAATATTTTATTGTTTTATTTATGTAATACCCCATAATTTTGTAAACATTTTGGATAATATTATTATGATCAACTGGGTTCCGGTGTACTCTGAGCAATTATTGGATAAAGTAATTAGAGTAAACTGACGAACTCGAAATTGATTAGATTATTATTATTTAACTTGGAGTTTTATTAATTGGTGCAATTGAGATAATTTGGATAATTAGTAGTATTACCAATTAATGTTTCCTATGTCTATTTTCTTTTCCTTTTCCTTAATTGAAAAAGATAGTAACTTGGAGAAAGAATAGGAAGAGAAGGAAAAAGGAAGGAAAAAGGAAGGGAAAAGGAGAGGAAATTCTCAAGAGCTCAAGAGATTTATTCATCAACCCATCTCCAATCTTTTCATCTCAGCTTCATCATCCTCATCTTGTAATCCAGGTGGGTTCTAGTTAGATACTTTAGTGTAGAGTTTTATTGAGTTTTAGAGTTTGTTTGATATTGTTAGAAAATGAGGAATTTTGCACTAAAATCAAGTTTTAATGTTCCTTATGATTGATACTTGTTAAATATATGTTGTGGTGTATCCAATTGGTATTTTTCTGGTGTTTAGAAGTGAATTGGAAGAGAAAATGGAGCATTTTCGCAGAACCCATTATGCAGGAAAATTTCTGGTTTTCACGCTGCCCATATGCGTATCACCCAAGGCAATACGCGTATTGGTTAAGGCAATACGCGTATGGCCATGAAGAAATGTGGGCAATACGCGTATGGGGTTCCATTTTCTCGGCCATCTGCTCAATTGCGTAATGGTACGCGTAGGGTTTTGGGCAATACGCGTATGAAGTGAGGCAATACGCGTATTGGGGTTTTAAAAGGAATTTTTGGGAAAAATCAGTCTCTGCCCATACTCGTATCACTTTGGACAATACGCGTATAGTTGGACGAGTGAGCAAGGCAATACGCTTATGGCTTAGGGCAATACGCGTACGGCCAGGAGGGTGCAGAATTGTGTTTTTTTCGCGATACCGTTTCTCGTTATGTCCATAACTTTTGACTCGTTTATCCGTTTTTAACATTCTTGATATCGT
The DNA here is from genome assembly GCA_022829125.1 of Lathyrus tuberosus. Lineage (NCBI taxonomy): Eukaryota > Viridiplantae > Streptophyta > Magnoliopsida > Fabales > Fabaceae > Lathyrus > Lathyrus tuberosus. Next base: position 9,568,229 of record JALAZF010000161.1, on the reverse strand, counting down.
TGGACAGCTAACAAAATGTACTTTCTTATTAAAATGGTTTTAAGATTGTTGGCCGATTTAATTCTGTCAAGATTTTTGGAATAATGTCGTTTTGTCGACTTTTGTCGTTTAATGGTGGGTAATTGTTGTTAAATATGTATGCCTGTTAAAATACGAAATAGGTAGAGTGAGGAACATTACCATAAACAATGTCGAAAAGTGTGAATTGTCATAGTGACAATGCTCGCGCATGAAAGGCCGAGGCGTGTGTATAATAATCATAACCAATTTATCTTACGGTGTAGTTTCATGAGACTCGAGCACCTCCTCTGAAACGTATGCACAATTACTTGGCAGGTTTGATTCCCGCGTATAGTACGAATGGAGCCTACGGGTAAAGAGACTTGTGACGGTGTACGGGCCGTGTAAAGTGACGGATCACGGTGTACGGGCCGATGATCCTGAATCCATTTCGTATGCCAAGTAACTTCAAGGATCCATGACTCGGGTCGTCTTCTAGACGTAGAAGCGGACGGGAAAAGGGGATGCCTTGGTACGGTTATTGATTAGTGAGATTCTTGAGTTAACAGGCTCAGGACGTACTTTGGTACTAGTGTGAGTTAACAGGCTCACGAGTGTGGATACATATTTAGTGTGTGTACTCATAGTCACTTCCTTTCCCCTTGACTTGAGTTAGGTTTATTAGAACCTTGTAAAGCCGAGAGGACTTTAAGATAGGGAACTCACTGAGATTTGATGTATCTCACCCCACTGTTGTTGTTTACATCACAGGTGCTGCAGGTTCCGCGAAGGGTATGGATAAGGTTGTGTGATTATCCTTACTTATCTGATGGCGTTGCTTCTGTTGTGGAGTTTTTGAGATTATTTGATCTAGTTATTAGTATTTGTCTTTGGAATATCTTGTAGATATACTATGCCGTAGTTTTTTTTGTTTTAGGCTTTTTGGGCATGTATATATATAATGTGTTTACTAGGAACTTATTGTATATTTCAGTACCAAAAGTGGAATTCATGTATAATATATGCTTTGATGTATGTATATATATATATGGGCGTCACAATTTAAATATTCTTGAGTTTTGGAATTCAATTTTTTTGTTTTGAAATTTATATGTAATGTGCTATGAGAATTGTATACAAAATAAGTTATATATTCTAAAATTTGTGTGAAAATTTGCTTGTAGAATTAGCACAAATATAATTCTTATTGTAATATTATTTAAACTCAATTTTATAGATTCTCTCATCAAATGTGATATAGATAAATTTGTGATTAAAGAAAACATATTAGGCCCATGTTTGGACTCTTTTAATTTTACAATGATAAACAAAGTTAAAATTCGGCATTTATATAATTGACAATTTGTGTTTCAAATCATTCTTGTATTGTATCGATTTATTATCATTATTATGGGTGGCAAAACGGGTTAGGCCCGTCGAGCCCGCCCGTTTAACCTATCATTTTATTAAATGTAATTCATAGTGTCGAAGTCGAAGTCGAAGCATTCATGTGTCGAATAGTTTTCGACAGTTTCTTTTTAGATTTGATTGGGTTCTGTTTTAGATTAGATTTTATATGATTTAGATTAGATTTGATATTTTGGGCTTTTAGAGTTTTGGGCCTTTGTAAATCTAAATCTATAAATAGGGAGTTTCCCTTGTACATTGTAACAATTGTATTCACAGTTTGCGGGTAGCAAGTGAAAGTGCAATAGATTCAAAATCCCACAGTTCGTGGGTAACATTTTTTCCCCAAATATTTCTCTTCTCTCTCTTTTCTTTCTTGCTGTTAGTTTGTTCTTCTTCTTCCTTTGTTCTTCATTGTCATTACGTATTATTTATGGGTTGGTGATCAATCTTGAGATCAAGAATGAAGCGAAATCATCGAGGGGTGTGGTGAATTTCCAACATTTGTGTCTAAACTATCTACATTCATCATCGATCTTAGCTTCTTGAATACTTCGACCTGCACTCCCTTCGTCATGATATCTGCAATCTGATTCTCAGTTCTGCAGTGTTCCAAATTCATCTTCCCTTCTGCTACCTGCTCTCGAAGATAATGGAACCTCATTTCGATGTGTTTGCTTCGACCGTGAGCTATTGGATTCTTCGCCAAGTTGATAGCTGACATGTTGTCGATCTTCATGGTAATTGCTCCATGATTCTTCCTTGTAATCTCTTCGACCAAGTTCACCATCCAGGTTGCTTGACATGCACAAAGAGAAGCAGCTATATATTCTGCTTCGCATGATGACAATGCCACTACTAGCTCCTTTCTCGAACTCCAAGCAACTGGTGCACCACCTAACATAAACACATATCCAGCTGTGGATTTTCTATCCCTGCAGCCACACCATTGTTGGCGGAACAATAGAGGGGGCCAACGAGGGAGCATTTCTTATTTGGGACACACCTTTGTGAGAGACACACCACATACTCACCTAAAACCTTAAGGTGATATGTGTGTGGGTTCTCTCACTTATATAGTGTTTAATCTTTCCTTTTCTAATCAATGTGGGACTTCTTCCTCACACTTGATTCTCAACACTCCCCCTCGATTGTTCCGCAAACACTTCCCGCAGGTATGGGTAGAAGGTGTTCCGTTGAGTTCAACGGTGATACAAGTGTATGTGGAAGAGAGAGCTTCCACATGAGGGGGAGCATTGTGTATAAACTCACACTTGAGGGGGAGTGTTGAGAATCAAGTGTGAGAAAGAAGTCCCACATTGATTAGAAAAGGGAAGATTAAACACTATATAAGTGAGAGAACCCACACACCTATCACCTTAAGGTTTTAGGTGAGTATGTGGTGTGTCTCTCACAAAGGTGTGTTCCAAATAAGACATGCTCCCTCGTTGACCCCCTCGATTGTTCCGCTAACACATTTTGGCGGGCCGATACGATTTTTTTGCCTCGGTGTCTTAAGTTGATCCGCTCCGTCTAACCCTCCTTTAAAACGGGCCAAGGGCGGGGCGGGGCTGGTTTTTTCCACAGACTTTTTGTTTAAAAAAATTATTTTTTTACTTAGAATTAAAACAATACTAACGTGGTCTGTAGTGGACATACTTTTAAAAGAAAACCTTATTTCTTCAAATCCTAATGTTCATTTTTCACATAATCACAAACACCTCATTTTGAAGACATTAATTGGTCTCTACTTCTTTCTGTATTTTTACTCATAGTAGGAAAAGTATTTCATGCAAAACGTAGAGAATCCATTCTTTTCTATTTTTTATTACTTGTTGTCATTGGAGTCGGGTTCTAAAGCTATAAGGTAAATTTTGCGCAGAGGAGTTTGTTTCTTATTATGATAATGAAGTTTTGATTTGCATTTTATTCTATTTGAGTTCTCATTTTATTTATTTATTTACACTAAAATGCTCAACTAAGTGTTTATTATTTGTATTGATAATTTTTAAATAATGAAGTTTTGATTTTTCTTAGATCGCTTTATTTTTGAAATGTTTCCATTATTAAATAATGATAAATCTACTTAGTTGTCTTTGTTTACCTTGTGCTAGTTTATTTTCTTAATTTGTGTCCCTAGATGACCTCAATTAGGTTGTGTTTGTTGATTTTTTGAACCAAAAGGATTATTTTGGAATTTTAGTGTATTTATTTTAAGTTTTTTGTATTATAGTTAGGTTTTTTGTTTATGTTGAAGAATATGACATTTACATTAAGATTTGTTAAAGTCTTACTATGCGTTGTTAAAATTTGTCGATCTCTTTGGTAATGATTAACAATTTTGTAAATTATGCAGTAAATCAAATTATAAAATAAAAATTGACGGACAGGCCCGCAAACCCGCCAACTCGTTAGTAAATGGGGCGGGTTTGACTTTTGAGCTCAGAGGTCTAAGTTGGTCCGCCACGCCCCGCTTTTGGACGGATTTAAATGGGGTGGGCCTAAACGGGGCGGACCGCCCGCTTTATCACCCCTAATCATTATTAGAGTTTGTTTTATTATAATAATTTACAGTTGATTTATGAGCTTCTGAGATGATAATTTAATACTTTAAAAGTCATTAAAGTTCACTGACTCTATTTGTAAGGATGAATGTCACATGCTTTGAGGTTAGTAATAATTTATTCTTGAATCTCATGTGATTTATTATATAATTGTGTTTAAGGAGAAATTTATTTATAATATTATCTACTCCTTTGAAAATTATAAAATGTGCAATTATATATATATATATATATATATATATATATATATATATATATATATATATATATATATATATATATATATATAAAGAAAATATTGTCTAGAATAATTTTTGAAATTTAGAACTCTTTAATCTTTTATAGATTTTTTATTAATAAACTCCATTTTAAAATATATAAAAAATGGGAGTATTTTAAATAAAATTATTTTGAGAGTTCTATTATGTATAATTATTTATTTAATCTTAATTTGTACGATTGTAATCATGCCTAATGTGGATATAATTGTACAAATTTTGTTTAGTAATATTGTTAAATTCATTTTGATTATATTTAGTATTATATTGATAATAGCCGTACCTTATTGGTATGTTCTTGTTAATATAATTTTATCATTAATTATGCAAATTTTGCTTAGTAAAATAATTACATTATTTTAATTATATTTAATATTATATTGATGATAGTCGTACCCTGTTGATATGCTATTGTTAATATGATTTGTTGTTAATTGATAAATGTACTTGTGATTTGATACTTATGTCAAATATGATTCGAGTACCCTATCGGTATTAGAATTTTCTAGTGAAATAATTTTTTGTAAAGTACATTGTTATATTTCTTACTTATTATTTTTTTGAAACCCTTATTTTGGGATTTACAATAAATAAGAAATTCTCTTTAAAGACATGTAATAATTTTATATTTATTTTATGCAAACCAATAATTTATTTTAAAACTCTATTTAAAATGGAATGTAATTCTCCTTGTATTGTGTAAGTGACGGCCATACCTTATCTATGTGACGTTACTTAATATGACCAGTGTGTGATAGAGAAAATATTTAAGTATTTATTTACATATTTTAAAAGGCTTAGATTAATAATTCAACTATTTTTCCCTATCAAGTGGGAGAATTTAACATGTCAATTATATATAAATGAGAATCAAATATTATTTCTTTAATATAATATTATTTTATAGAGATTTATATTGAGAATATTATAGTTTCATGTTATTAATTGAAATTTACGACTACTTGTGTTATATCCTCAATATTAGTTAAATTAAAGTCTCATATTTTTCTGCTGCATATAACATATAACTTTTCTCAAATGTGTGTAGTTATATTTGTAGCATTTGAGTTTTGAGGGAGTTATTAAGATGTTGTATATAATCCTATATTCTATTTAAAATTATATGGATTTGATCTCACTTAAATGATGGTAAATATTTTATATAATCATCATACTCTTTTCATGTGAAATTATTTAAATAATAACATATTTTATTTACGTGCAAAATATGTGGTTGAGTTTGTAAAACTGTAATGATGATATATTATAGAATCACTTCTCTGTATAGTTTTGCACTAAAAATAAAATTAGTATACCATTGTATAATCAGAGTATTTTAATATTAGTGAGCTCTGATAAATCCTTATCCTATTGGATCACTGACAGTGCATGGGTACAAATCATATAATCTGAAAAATTTTAGATTATTATTCTCATAGTGTCATATATTCTTGTGCGCACTGTAAATATGACATATTCTAAAAAGAATTCAAAATATAAAATAATTCTAAGAAGTCTTATTCTATTATACTGAGATATATATTATTCTCTTAATCTCAGAAAACATCATAATTCGATATTTATGTCAATATTGAAAAGACACAATAATTATTTAGCATGCAATAATATTGTGTTATTCTATGTTCAATAGTCCATATTTGTTAGGTCATAATATGAAAGTACAAGTAAATATCAATACTCCTATCGAGTATGATATTGTGTTATGAAGGTAATTATGATTAAATGTAATTACTCTCGTAATAGGGTATGCCTATATGCAATTATTATTCTTAGACCTATGTGGATATTCTATGACCTTTAATTTGAAAACTCATTAGTAAAATCACTTACTACAGACTTATACATATGAGTAAGTATTATGATATTTTAGGTTAGTGGGAGTTTATCATTAGCATATTCATATGCTTGGGCCATTCTTAATAACATATGTCTCTTAACTTAAATATGTTACTCTAAATTCATCATTATTTATATAAATTGTGAGTCTTTAATATGTATGATTTGTTTTCTCTATCGGATACAATTTCTGCAATGTTGAAACTTTCTTCTCTTTTAATTGATCAGTGTTTTGACCATTATTAATATTTTAATATTAGATTAATATTTTTAATAATTAATTATCGTCATCCAAGTGGAAGATTGTTGGATTAATTATTTTAAATAATCAAATATGGATTGACATAATTAATTATTAATAAATTATATTATGGTCAATTCTTATAAAACACGAATTACTTGATTGGGTTTTGTGCTTGAATGGACCTTGATGGGTTAGATCATTCAGTTAAGTCCAATGAAAGGTCATTGTCGTCAGCCGTTTAGCTATTTAAGTGTTTCCCCATTAGATAATTAACATACTGTGAAAACCTTAAACGGCGGTGAGGGTAGTAATCATCTCATACTCACTCTTCCGATGACCGTCTCTCAAATCCTACAAGGTACACCGTTCTTATCATTGTTGATTATTTTTTAATATAACAATATGCTATAATTTGTGTTAATTCGATAAATATAAAATCTATCAATTATTTGTGATATATAATTCACAAAGAATTAAAATTTAATATTAAAGCATCCATGAAGGATTGCTCAAAGAGTGATCAGTGGTTTTTATGAAAATATCAATTGTGATTTTCATACATCCCTGAAAGATTATATGAATAATATGCATCACAAAAGGATTGCATGAGTTATTTTAAAATATCCCTGAAGGACTTCACTAAGATTTTTGTGTTTCGATGTAAAAATTTATAATATACACATAAAACTATTGTCATTCTAGAAGAATGACATAGATGATTCTAAAGCATCCCAGAAGGATAACTATATATTTTTTAGATCATTGTTTATAAATGTGTATATTATTGTAATTTTTTCTAGTAGCGTTTGACTATGTTAGAAACTTCTTAAATTTGTTAGGGATCAATTGTTGCATGTTTGGAATTATAAATCTATATATTTCATCTTCTTAAACTTAATTACTTTATACAAACATATTAGATCTAATACATGTCAATTGAAAATGACTAGCATATAGAAATTTAGAAATTTGTCTTAAATTTTCATTAACTCTTCACCATAGTTTTTTTTTAATACTCAGAAACTTTCCATTAAAAATAAAACCAACACAATTACAAAGAGACTGATAAAACTGTAGGCCTACAATATTTACATAGCCCACACCAGATCAGCAAAAGAGACAAGCTGCCCTAAAAGACTATAGCAGAACATATCATGTTCCACCACCAACACACCATTCTCCCAATTAGTTGTTGGAATCCAAAGGCAATTTGATCCAATCGTAAAAGCTTCCTCGATAATCATTCTTCTGTTTTATCCTCTTCCAGTTCCAAGAAAATTGTTGGATGTCTTGAAATAAGCTCCTCGAGTCCGGCAATGCGTTTTTAAAGATGATATCATTTCTGGTTTTCCATATACACCAGGAAGAAACCAGCCACAAGTAAGCAAGGGAGGAACCTATCTTGCCATCCTTTGCCCAATTTACAAACATTTCGCACCTGCTCACACCTCCTTGAAGTTTCACACCAAGCCAATCTTCCATGTACCTCCACACGGCTTTAATAAAATCACAACCAAGAATTAAATGGTTACTGTCTTCAACTTCCCTAAAATAATACACACAGGATGTTTGGTATGGATCGGAAATCACTCCTCTTTTTCTGAGATTCCCACGCGTAGGCAACCTGTCCAAAAGCAGTCACTATCCAAAAACCAACACCTTCAATAGAGCCTTAACCTTCCACAAGAATTCAAGAGCTTCCTTAATATTGTTTTCCATAAAATCCTCATCTCCTCTTCTTCTCCACAGTTTGTAGCATTCTTTGACACTGAAAGAATTGTGAATATCACTTGGCCACTTAACAGTGTCTTCCTCCTGAAATTGCAAAGTAATCTCCTCTAATTGTTGTTGCAGTTCCACGACTGACTCATCCTCTATCCTAGACAGAACCACATTCCTCCCAACAATATCCCACTTCCACCTATCTCCAGACCAATAACCATAGTCCTTCACCAGAATATCCTTGTTTGGGGAAGATTCAAATAAAGAAGGATACTGCAAATAAAGTGCATTGCCACCAGTCCACCTGGATTGCCAAAATAATGTATCTCTTCCATCACCAACTTTCCACAACAACAACCTGAATATCCCTTGATTATTAGTATGCTTTGCAAGACGAGTCAAGTCATTCCACCAGCATGAATTGTGTTTAGTTGGATAATCTGGTTGTTTAAGGAACAGACTGGAAAAGCCACCATTATACCTTGCCTTGATAACCTTATACCAAATTGCTTCCTGTTCATATGAAATTCTCCAAAGCCATTTTGCCACCAGAGCTCTGTTGAAGGTATAAATGTCTTTTAACCCTAAACCACCTTGATCTTTAGGTTTACAGACCAAGCACCACTTAACCCAAGCTATGCTCACCTTATCACCATCTCCCGACCACAAAAATCTTCTCTGGATAGATTTAATTTCCTTGAGAACCGCTGTAGGAGCTAAGAATAAAGCAAGGTAGTGAATAGGTAAATTAGTTAGAACATAATTAATCAAGGTGACTCTCCCTCCAATGGATAACATTCTCCCTCTCCATGAACCCAATCGATTCTTCAATGAAGAAATGACAGGTTTCCAAAACTCAACATATTTAAATCTTCCTCCAACAGATAGCCCTAAGAATTTGAAAGGGAATTTGCCAACCTTACAGCTCAAGAAAGAAGAAACCGCTCGAATCCTACCCTCCTCCAGCCCAATGCCCATGATACTGCTTTTGAAGTAATTTATTTTGAGCCCTGACAAAGCCTCGAAACCCCTAAGAACAGCTTTTATCCCCCAAATATTATTCCAAGAGTCATCACAAATAATCAATATGTCATCCGCAAATTATAAGAGAGTTGTGGTAGTATTATCTTGAAGTTCAATTCCTTTAATCAAACCAGTCGATTCTGCTTTCCTGAACAGCATAGCCAAACACTCTGTGATCAGAACAAATAGGAAAGGGGATATGGGATCACCTTGCTTTAAGCCCTGCTTGATCACAAAGTCCTTTGAAGAACTCCCATTTACTAAAACTGATCCATAACTTCTGCAGACTAAGCCTCTTATCCAACTGATCCACTTAGGACTAAAATTCATAGAAGCCATGACCTTACATAGAAAATTCCAATTTACACAATCGTAAGCTTGTGCAAAGTCTACTTTAAACATAAACCCTTTCCTTTTTCTCTTCCTGGCATAATCTAAAATTTCATTCGCCACCAGAACCCCATCTAACAATTGCCTGCCTGGGACAAAAGCTGTTTGATTAGTAGATATCAATTTGCCTATCACCCTTTTTAATCTAGCAACAAGTACCTTAGATAAAATCTTATGTACACTACCAATTAAAGCTATAGGTCTGAACTCCAACAGACTTTGAGGATTTTCAACCTTAGGGATAAGAACGAAAAAAGCTGAACAAAAAGATTTAGAGAGGTAAGCCTTATCATAGAATTCAGCAATGCATTTATAAAAGTCTTGTCCAACAATCTCCCACGTTTTCCTCAAGAATTTCAAGTTAAAGCCATCCGGGCCTGGACTTCTATCACCTTCACAAGAGTTCACTGCCTCCACCACTTCATCGTATAAGAAAAGCTCCTCTAACATTACTTTATCTTCTTCAGACAATTTGTTCAAAAGTGTAAGATCCATCTCAAAACATTCAGTATCCTTGTTCTTATATTTCTCTTCAAAAAAATCATGCACAACCTGTTTTACACTCTCCACACTTGCATGTTCCTCCAACCCAACACACGAAGGTGAAATAGAATTCAGTCTCCTCCTCCTATTAATGGTTGAATGAAAAAATTTTGTGTTGAAGTCACCCTCATTTATCCATTTCAGTCTGGCTTTCTGAAGAAGAATACTCTCCTTAGTATGTAGTTTGCTCCACATCTCCTCCACAACCCTACTCCTTTCTTTTAAGACCTCCTCAGATATTGCATCTTCATCCTCAGCCTTCGCTTCTTCCAAAACATTGATTCTGTTGATATCTTCTTTAATTTTTAGATCACAAATGCCAAAGACATTTCTATTCCACTCTCTCAGCTTTCTTTTTAAATGACTCAGTTTCTGAATCAAAACATTGCCCACAGACCCTGAAGTTTTCACAGAATTCCAGCTTTCTTTAACAAACTCTAAAAATTTTGGATGACCCAGCCATGCATTTATGGACTTGAAAGGTTTAGGACCCCAATTCCTATTATTCAACACCAGAGATACAGGTCTGTGATCAGAAATATCTCTCAATCCCACCTTCTGATTAATAACTTTCCAATAGTCGCATAAATCCTCACTGATTAGAATCCGATCTAGTCTGCTTCTACACGAACCATTGGCCTTGAACCAAGTAAATGTATTTCCCACTGTAGGAAGGTCTAAGAGTTCCATATCCTCAATAAGCACATTAAACTCCTCCATTTCATTTAGATTATAGCACCCTCTACCTCTTCTCTCTTCTTTATACCTTATAGTATTGAAGTCCCCACCTATAATCCAGTCCCCTCTAGGCATACTCGACTTCAGGTTAAGAAGTTTCCCCCACAACATTCTTTTTTCTGCTGTTGCGCAAGACGAGTATATATTAACAATGCAGATATCTCTACCTTTCCATCTACCAAACACACCTAAATACCCAATGCCAGAGAAACTGAAGATTGAGCAAAAGGATTTCTTATCCCAAATTGAGAGCATACCTCCAGATTGGCCAATAGAATCAGAGGAGGACCAATCAAAATCCTCATTGCCCCAAATGCTTTTAACAAAGCGTTGATATACTTTTTTACATTTTGTTTCTTGTAACAAAATAAAGTCAATTTTGTCTTTCTCGATCATCATCTTGAGCCTTCTTTTTTTAATCGAAGAATTGCACCCTCTAATATTATATGTTGTCAAATTCATGGTTCAATCATTTGTACCTCCTTCTGAACACCTCCTCTAGTTATATCTCCTTTTTCCATCTTCCTCAAGATCCCTTCTAGGACTTCATCGTCTTCCTCACCTTCTATACCCAGAGATTTAAGAATGGCCCAAACTCTACCTGGAACATCTCCGGCTCTTCTTAGAATTCTCTCATTACCCTTCTTCACATCAAAATCTGAAATAGAATCACAGCAAAGAATGGAACCTCCAGAGTACCTAGAACCGCTTGTTCCAGATTGAGAAGAGTTACCACTGTCGTGTCTGCTATTCCCATCCTTGTATTATCTAATTTCATCTCTACTGAAGAGTGTAATAATGTTGCAAAATACGAAGGTTCATATGGAATCTTCACACTCTCATAAATCTCTTCCAAAGTCTTCTTCTTTCTTAAGATTTTTTGGTTTGTTTTCATACACCTCTGTGGCCCAATCAACCTATCCTCATTTAGCCCAACCCTTAGGCCCAATACTACAGACTTAGGTGAGCCCAATGTCAAGGCCTAATCCTCTATCGCTCCATCACCAACTTTTTCGTTAGTACAATCAAAACCATCAACCGTTTCCCCTTTTCTGACGTTCCCACTCCTCAATACCCCTGTCTTAATCATCTGTCCCTTCGTATGACCTTGGGACCCCAAATCATTAAATGTTTCCTCTCCTAAAGCCTCCTCAGAGTTGTGACAGTCTATGATATTTCCTCCAAAATGCAACTTTTTGGATTTGTCAGTAGTAGCTCCTAAGTTGTCATCGAGATACATAAAATTTCCATGCTTATGACCTACCACCTGTTTTGTGCCCCTATCCTTAGGCCCGACGACCTACTCTCACCGTCCCCAACATCATCTTCTCCATTCTTGGATGATCCAATGTCCTCTGGTTTGTCTTCCAGTGAAGGATTTCCATCGTCAGGAATCTTTGTCAAAATCTTCGTCCACCGAATCTTCCTCCGTTTCTTCCACAATAGAATCATCTGAGTCTACTGATCTCCTACTCCTCTTCAGTGCCTTATGAATGATACGTTTAGGAGCATGGCTATCTTCCACTAATTTAATGATGAACACCAAACCATTGATCTCAATGTTTAATAACTCATTCAAATTGCTAGTATATCTAGTCTTAATCAGGATCCTTGCTACATCGAACTTGGATTGTGATTCAGTTTCTTTATCACAACGAATAAACTCACCAATCCGACTAGATATATATTTGAAAAAGTCGTTCCTCCACGCGTGGCATGGAATGCCAAAACACTTTACCCATGTAAGCCTTTCCTTGTCAACTTCAGCAGGAGACCAACCTCTAATGTCAGAAAACCAGTTCTTCAGCCATGCTTCTTCTTCCTCCACTAACGTTTTCAGTGCATTCATTTCCAAGTCTTCCAATAGGCACATATTGGCTCCCATTGGAGTCACTTTAATCTGGAAAAAACCTTCTTTATGGAAAATTTCCTGAATATTATAAGAATTCCCTGCTTCCTTTAGCTCACCAACAAATGCTTTTTCAAACCGTTCAATCTCCTCCTATTCTATATCGAACATCAGTCCTTTCCAGTTAGCTATAGTTCTTCCTCCGCCCATCTTTTTCTCCGAAAACCAATTTTGAAAGTTCTTATTTCCTCCACCTTCTTCTCCTCTAATTACATCCACAAACGACCTCCCTTGCCTCCCTGGTTTCCATGAATTTTTGACGAAGCCATCTTTGTTGTTTACCATTCTTTCCATTAGTTTTGTCTTTGGCGCATTGTTGACCACCTCCCTTCTCCTTTTGAACCTAGGTATATTGACATAAATTTTTCGCCCGTTGATCTGGATATTATCAAGTTCAATGGCTAGTCTTCTTTCATCCTCAACCTTCTTAAACCTCACAAACCCATACCGTTTCCCTCTTTTATCCTTCCTAGCAGAGATAAACACCTCCAAAACAGTCCCAAACTCCTTAAACACGTTTTCCATCTCTCCTGCATTGTGTTGGTCCGGAATCTCCGTGAAGAAAAACGAAGATATTACCTCATTTTTACCCAGATGTTTTCCAGTCCTTTCTTTCCATACAGAATACCTTAGATTCTCAGCTCCTTTCTTCTTCCTATTTACTTCAACCCATTCCATGATTTCACGCGGTGGTTGCCACAACCCTAAACCTCCAAACTGTCCGGGAAAATGGAAGACTAGTTCCAAGGCCCCTAGCCCTAAGGCTATGAGTTTAAGCCAAAAACACTAACCAGGATAATCCCAAACAATTTGAATATCAAGATGAAAGATGTAATGTAAACTCAGTTATGAAAGTTAATGATGAACACTTTCATACTCAAGTGCTATTAATTTGAAGGAAAGATATGGTCTCAACGATATACTTTATTTTATTTTTTTTGTAAACAAGATATCAATAACGGGAGAACTAAGGGTTCTCCAACCTGTTTACACTGGAAACGGGAAAAACCCGACAAAAGATGAAATTACAAACCAATTGAATTACGAGAGAAAAAGTAAAGGGTCTTTACTAAACTCATAAAAACTAAAATTGGAATGTGTAATTTCACCGCAAAAAGCCCACTTCCAAACTAAATATTTTATACCCCAAACCGTATTGTTTAAATTCCAAGTCTCCGACCTAAAACAAATGCCATTCCTTCCTAACCAAATGCTCCAAGAAGTAGCTAGCCAAACAAATCCCAAATTGCCCTCTTTGACCTTTTTTACACGGCAAAACGAGTGCCAATCCATAAAACTCGATAAACACTCTTCCTCCAACTCATCCGATTTACCAATCCAAATGGCTACCTCCTTCCAAATCTTCTTAACCACCAAACAAGAAAAAAAGGAATGATTCCTATTTTCTAACTCTATCCCACAAAAGGAACACTTTAAAGAATCCAACGAAAAATTAATACCTCTAAGTGCCAATAAATCTTTGGTTGGAAGTCTATTCACAAAAAGTCTCCAACCAAAAGCCTTGATTTTGAAGGGAACCAACAATTCCCAAATCAAACAAAGAGCCTCGTCGCCCCTATTCAAAGGGCCAAAAGGAATGCGAAAATTAGCCAAAAAGTTGTAACAAGAACTAACCGAGTAGGCGGCTCCGGGTTCAAGCTCCCAAAGAATGCTATCGGTTCCATCCTCCGTTAAGCCATGATTTTCAAGAGAAGACTTCATATTAACAACATCCTCTTGAATGGATACATCATTATAAACTTCCATTGGAATGCCAAAATCTCCCCAAATCCAAATTCCACTTCTCCACCCCCCCCCCCCCCCCCCCCCCATTCCCGCAATAGAAACTTCCTTCAAACAAGAAGCATCGTATAAAACCGGGAACAACTCCTTCAATATCCCATTCTTCATCCATTTTGCTTCCCAAAATGAAGTGGTGAAACCATTTCCAACCTTGAAAGTGCTACAATTGATGAAAGGATCCTTGAAAGACTTTTTCCTAATTAAAATTAAATCCTTCCACAAAAATGAAGCATCTTTTAGAGGACAATCTCCACAAAACGCCTTGGTTGAAATGTCACCGTAACGAGCTCTCAAAACCTTATGCCATAAAACATTAGGATTTTGAAGAATCCTCCACCTCCATTTATGAAGAATGGCAAAATTAAATTTTGCCAAATTTTTTATCGCCAACCCACCTTTCTCATAAGGTAAGCAAACATCCTTCCAACTTACCCAATGAATCTTCCTCTTCTCCTCCAAGCCACCCCATAAAAAATTACTTTGAATCTTGGTAAATTCTTTCACAATTTTCATAGGCATTTTGTAGAAAGACATAGTGAAAATTGTTAAAGAGCAAAGAATATACTTAAGAAGAGTGATCCTACCACCAAGATTAAGAAAGTGATTTTTCCATCCCGCCAACCGATTTTTCATCTTCAACAAAAGAGGGCTCCAAGTAGAAAGCTTCCTAGGATTAGAACCAATGGGAATACCAAGGAATATGAACTTACTATCCTCCACTTTGCAAGAAAGAACAAAGCTAGCCTCCTCTAAAAAGTGGGGATTGGTATTGATACCGATCAATTTGCTTTTATGATAATTAATACCAAGACTGGAAGCAAGTTCAAAAGCCCTCAAAACCGTCTTAATCGCCCAAATATGTCTCCAAGACCCTTCTCCCACCAACAAGGTGTCATCCGCAAATTGAAGGATATCCACCATACATTTTCCTTCCAAATTAAATCCACTATATTCGCCATTCTCATAAGATTTTCTCACTAACCCCGTAAGTCCTTCCGCCACCAAAACAAAAAGAAAAAGAGATAGTGGATCACCTTGCCTCAATCCTTTTTCAACAATGAATTCCTTCGTGGGACTCCCATTTACCAAAACGGACATCTTACTTTGGAAAATCAACAATTCCATCCATTTCCTCCACAATGGACCGAAACCCATTCTAGACAACAAGTACCTCAAAAAGTTCCAACTCACTTTGTCGTAAGCCTTTTTCAAAATCCAATTTAAAAAGAAGATAATTCCTTTTCTTGTTCTTAGCATAATCCACCAATTCATTAGCCACCAAAACGCCATCAAGAAGTTGTCTCCCCGGAACAAAAGCACTTTGACACGGCGAGACAAGAAAGTTCAAAACCCGTTTCAACCTTCTGGCAAGAAGTTTTGCAACCACCTTGTACATACAACTAACAAGACAAATGGGTCTATAATCATCCAACGTAACCGGATTCGGAGACTTAGGAATCAACGAAAGGAAAGAAGATGTGACCGCCTTTGAAAGGTAATTACCATTATGAAAGTAATTGCAAAAACGGATAAAATTATGTTTTAAAAAGTGCCAACACCTCCTAATAAAAAGAAAAGAAAAACCATCCGGACCCGGACTTTTAGAACCTCTGCAACCCCAAATCGCTTCTTTAACCTCCTCCTCTTGAAAAGTCCTTTCAAGAAACGAGTTGTCTTCCTCACTCAATCTCTTGAAGGGAATCCCTTCTAACAACGGCCTCACTCTAGCCGTTTCCCCAAACTTTTTAGAAAAATGTCTCCAAACCTCTTCCTTAACCTCCGAAACCGCCTCTACCAACCCGTTAGAAGATACAATGGGCCCAATATGATTATGCCTACGTCTTTCCTTCATCACCTTATGAAAAAGACCACTATTCGAATCTCCCTCCTTAATCCACTTCACATTTGACTTTTGAAGAAGCATATTCTCTTTAATTCTCAAATTCATCCAAAATTGACTCCTTGCCTCCTTCCTCCTAAGAATGATATCCGGATTCAACTCCACATCCTCCTCTTCCGCCTTCTCGTCGCCTAAGTTAATATCTTTTACCTTCTCCTCCACATTCAAATCAAACCTCCCGAAAATCTCCGAATTCCACCATTTAAGATTTTCTTTAAGAAGTCTTAATTTTTCTTTTAAAACGAAGTCCCCTCTTCCCTCCACCTTAAACCCTTTCCATTTCTCTTCCACAAAAGGAATGAACGATTTGTGAGAAAACCGTTCATTATTAAACTTGAAAGGTTTAGGACCCCAATTTGAATTATCCAAAACCAACCAAATAGGGCAATGGTCGGAAATGTCCCGAGGACCAATAAGTTGACCAATGACTCCCCATCTATTCACAATGACATCCGAAATAATGAAACGATCAATCCTACTCATAGATAATCCATCCCCACTATACCAAGAGTATTTTTTTCCTTTACAAGGGATGTCCACCAATAAACTATTATCAATGAATTCCGCAAAAGCCATTATCTCATTACTACACCCGCCTCCCGACCTCCCTTTTATTTCTCTACAATTCTTCACCGCATTGAAATCTCCCCCTATAATCCACTCACCATCATTATGTTTCCCTTTAAGATCCAACAAATTATTCCATAACTCTTTCTTGTTGAGGTAAAAACAAGAAGAGTATACGTTCACTATATAGTAAACATGGTTATTCCACATAATCTTGATGCCCAGAAAACCAACTCCCCTGAAGCTATATAAAACTTCTCCCAAGCTCTCCCTACACATAATTAAAAGACCACCGGAAGCTCCCCTAGAATTAGTGAACGAGTAACCGATATCAGTGTTACTCCAAAAGCTTTTGGCCATGGAATCATGAAGATTTGACAACTTAGTTTCTTGGATTAAAAAGATGTCCGCCTTACCTTTCTTGATCAAGGAACTAATTCTTCTTCTCTTAAGAATGTTCCCTCCCCCTCTTATATTCAAAGACCCAATAATCATTGAGAACCAATTAGATGCTCCTTCTTACCTTCTTTCTTTTGTCTATCCACTCGCTCTAAATTCTCAATTTTACGAACAAAATCACCTCGTCCCTCCGCGTCCACCACACCTAAATCAACCATGTCTTTCCACAATTTTGGTCCTACGTTGCTGTCCAAAACCTGCCATTGTCTCTCATTTATTCGAACAATATCCGAATTCTCGAACTGCTCACCATAAATACTCAAACTGGAATTTTTGGCAAACAAAGAAGAATCTGAACGCAGAGATACAGCGGCATTACAATTAACTGTACCAAGTGAAGTCGCACACTGCCGAAGCCTCCCTTTACCAAACTGAGCAGAATTTCCCCTGTTTTTAACTCTATTGTTCTGTCTCCAAGATTTTCCTTTCAACCCACAGCCGACCTCCAACATAGTGGCATACCTCAGTTTCTTAAATCTCCGCTTCCTTTCCGTAACACCCAGTGAACATGGTACAAGAGAACATGTAGTGATATCCTCCGCTTGCTAATTATTGGATTCAGAGCTAATAAAAGACTTCGCACCCTGATTGTTTACATTTTCCACAGCCAAATCAAACCTGCCTTCTAAAAGTTCATTACTGTGAATTTCCTGCGCAACACAAGGCTCAGTAATCTTTATACCATCCACCCTTGCCACTTCCAGCTTCGAACCTTTAGAAATGCATATTTTCGGTACAGACTCCAGTTCATCAGAGAACTCTACAATGTTGTCGGCTGAACCTCCATCGACCGGCACGGTGTTCTCGTCACAATGATTCAAAAACCAACAGTCTTCTGAATCAGAAGAGGTGGCACCAGTAATTTGAGTTTTAGAGTTACCTGGAAAGCGACGCGGAGGAGCTGGAGTTTCTTCCCGAAGAACTAAATTGAACAAAACTCCATCAATCGCCACTGACATAGAATCTGGGATTTTGAACATCAAACCGACCTTCAGCTTCAACCTTGCAGCAATAAGGGACTTCCCCTCAGACGTTGTTTCATCAATGCAAATCAGAGTACCCAACGAATTTGCCAAGATCCTGAAAAAATCGACGTTCCAAGCGTGAGCCGGAATCCCGCAAATTCTAACCCACACCTCTCTATCAGCGTCCACATCTTCAGCTTTCCAACCTCTAATTTCGGAAAACCAATTCTTCCACCAACAATTCTCATCATTCAGTAAATTCTCAATGGCCCCAAGTTCCGTCTCTTCAAGCAAACACAAATTCAAACCCAACGGCATGACAATGACATTATAATGACCTTGCATTTCGAACTGAGTTTGAATTATAGAGGCAGAATCGGGGATCGACACAACACCCACATAAGCTTTGAGTAATCTCTTCCTGTCTTCGTCTGTAGATGAATAATTCAACCACACCTTGCCTTCTTCAGAGTTCAAACCAGATGTGTTTGTAACCACATCCACAAAAGAACGATGCCCCCTCCACACGTTAGTCACAATCTTGTTGCTTCTGCCAGAAATTAGATGCTCCTTCCTCCCCCTCAACGTCCCTCCTCCATTAATTCTCCCATCGTTCGAACTTGGATATCTTTCGAACCTTGGAAGATTCGCATGAATCTTCTTCCCTTCCACTGATACCTTATCAAGCTTCAAAGCCAACAATCTATCGTCTTCCACCTCGGAAAACCTCGCGAAACCGAACTTCTTTCTGAACTTGTTTTTCCTAGGAGAAATCGCAACTTCCACCACCGCAGCAATGCAACCGAAGATTCCAAAGAAGCCCTCCGCATTGCAATGATCAGGAAACTCAGAAAAGTAAATCGACACCAGATTGTTCAACTCTGTTTTCGATGCCTTTCTTCCTACCGAAAAAGAATCCCAACGAGGAATCCAGTTCCTAAAAGCACGCTTTGAAGCGACTTCCCACCCATTACCTTGATTACTATGCGGCGGACCGCCGGCCATCAGCGTACCCCAACCCTAGAATCCCCGATGATGAAGACGGAGAAAAGGGTTTTGCTAATAGAGTTATTATGTTATCTTTTTATGAGATAACGATATATTTTATTAATCTTATATATATATATATATATATATATATTGGAATGTAAAGCTTATGCAAATTTTTATCACTGTTATAGTTTTAGAAAAGAAATAAATTGAAGTTTTTATTGGAAATAACTTTTCGTTACTTTACTCTTTGTCTATTATATTATTGTTGCACTAAAAATTATTATGGATAGCATTTTAAGAATTACTTCAATTCAATTACATAAAAGTGTCAAGAAATAGAATTTATGGAAATTTCTTTTAGTTATTATAATAAGTCTTTATGGATGTATTTGGATTTTTTGTATGGATGCTTTGAATTTTCTACTTGTTTGTTTACATGACTTGTGTCTATAAAAGTACTCTTATAACTCATTGTTAAAAATTATTTTTTTAGAATGAATATTAGCACTAGCACCACTAACAAAGATATTTATCTCGCAGACTGTGCAACTGTTCACAAAATTCTCAAAAATAAAAAGTATTTCTCTTATTTAGTGAAGTGAAAGACTGATGTTAGTACGATATCTAACACCTCAAAAATAATTGAAGGCTCCGGAAAAGTCAATGTGTTGTATTGTGGAAGAAGAGTATTACACATTGATAATGCACTATATTCCTCTAAGTCCCATAGAAATTTATTAAGTTTCAAAGATATCCGTATAAATGAATATCATATAGCAACAAGAGATGATGGAGGCATTGAGTATCTTTGTATTACAAAATATGATTTGGACAAAACATGTGTAATGGAAAAGTTATCAACTTTTTTCCTAGGGCTTGTATTGCACTTATATTAGTATCATTGAAATGCATGCCATTGTAAATCAGAAGTTTACAAATAATAACAAATTTGCAATTTTGCATGACCAGTTGGGTCATCTCGGTTATATATTAATGCAAAAAATAATTGAAAATTCATGTGGTCATCAATTAAAGAGTCTGGAAATTATTCAATCAAATAAGTTCTCATACAACTCTTGCTCGCAAGGAAAGTTGATAATTCGGCCATCGCCAATAAAAATTAGAAATGAATCTATCAAATTTTTAGAGAGTATACATGATGATATTTGTGGGCCAATACACCCATCATATGGACCATTTAGATGTTTTATGATTTTAATTGATGCATCAACTAGATGGTCACATGTTTGTTTGTTGTCAACTCGCAACCAGGCGTTTGCGAGATTGTTATCTCAACTAATTCGAATAAGGGTTTATTTCCCCGATTATCGTGTCAAGAAAATACTCTTGATAATGCTGCAGATTTTTTTATCTCAAGCATTTAATGAGTATTGTATGTCCATTGGAATTGACATTGAACGTCCATTAGCACATGTTCATACATAAAATGGACTTGCAGAATCATTTATTAAATGTATTAAATTAATTGCAAGACTTCTTATCATGAGATGCAAACTCCCAATTTCTACTTGGGGACATGCAATTTTGAATTCCACAACTGTGATTCGCATCAGGCCAACAAGTTATCACACCTCTTCCCCTTTACACTTAGTTCTTGGTAAAGAACCTAATATTTCCCATCTAAGAATTTTTGGATGTGCAATTTAAGTTCCAATTTCTCTACTACGTCGCACCAAGATGGATCCTCAAAGGAGGATGGGAATATATGTTGGATATAACTATTCATCTATTATAAAGTACCTTGAACCAACAACATAATATTTATTCATTGATCGATATGTTGATTGTCATTTTGATGAATCAAATTTTCCAGCATTAGGGTGAGAGAATAAGAAGTTGGAAAAAGAGATCAGTTGAAATGAATTATCATTATCTCATCTTGATCTTCCAACAAAACAATGTGAACTAGAAGTTCAAAAGATAATTCACTTGCAAATCTTAACAAATCAATTACCAAATACATTCACTGATCCAAAAAGTGTGACTAAATCATATATATATATATATATATATATATATATATATATATACACCAGCAACTAATTCTCCAATAGAAATGGATGTCCCTGTTGGACAATCTAACAAGTTTCAACCACGCCTGAAGCATGGCAGACCAATCAGTTCCAAAGATAAAAATCCTCGAACAAGAAAGGGATCTAAGAATATAGATGGCCCGAGTGAGGATATAGAAAATTTAAAAGAATCTTCAGTCATAATAAACATTTCAGCTCTAGAAGAGGCTGGTCAGGTACTT
Organism: Lathyrus tuberosus; assembly: GCA_022829125.1. Classification (NCBI taxonomy): domain Eukaryota; kingdom Viridiplantae; phylum Streptophyta; class Magnoliopsida; order Fabales; family Fabaceae; genus Lathyrus; species Lathyrus tuberosus. The sequence goes on along the minus strand of JALAZF010000161.1, from coordinate 9,546,592 downwards.
GAAATTCATGAAAATAAAGAGATCTCGATATATTATGTCCATAATGGAATACAATAGAACCGACAAGAAGTCGACATTGATGATATTTTTGCATACAATATATTGCTAAATGTGATAAATGAAAAATAGGATCATGAACCAACGTCTATTAAAAATTGTAGACAAAGTAAGGATTTGTCAAACTGGAAAAATGCAATTGAAGCATGATTTAAACTCACTTTACAATAGACAATTTTTTGGACCTGTAGCACATGAAGGGCTTAATTTGCACATGATGATGGATATTGTAACAGTTTGTTTGTATGGTTCATTTGACAGTGAAATTTACATGAAACTCCCTGAAGGGTTCAATATACCAGATGCACATAATTTTGGATATCGAGAAAGCTACTTCGTCAAATTGAACAAGGCTCTCTATGGGTTGAAACAATTTGGACACATGTGATATAATTGTCTCAGTGAATATTTTCTAGGAAGGGATATACAAATAATTCTATTTGTCCTTATATTTTTATAAAAAGATCTGGAAAAGAACTTGCAATAATAGTTATCTATGTGGAGGACATAAATATTATTGGAACTCCTAAAAGAACTTCCAAAAACTATAAATTGTTTAAAGAAGGATTTTGAGATGAAGGACCTAAGAAAACAAAATTATGTCTAGGTTTACAAATTGAGAATTTGGACAATGGAATATTTGTACATCAAGGGGGATATGCAGAAAAAGTGTTAAAACACTTTTATATGGACAAATGTTATTCGTTGTCTACTCTATTGGTTGTTAGATCATTGGATTTGGAGAAAGATTCCTTTAGACCTCGAGAAAAGGATGAAGAATTACTTGATCCTGAAGTAACATGTCTCAGTGCTATTGGAGCACTGATGTACCTTGCTAATTATACATGTCCTGATATATCATTTGTTGTCAATCTATTAGCAGGATATATTTCTTCACTTACATGAAGACATTGGAACGGAGTCAAACATATACTTTGTTATCTTAGAGGTGTCATGGGCATGAGATTGTTTTATTCCAAAGTATCCAAATTTGAACTACCAAGTTATGCAGATGCAGGTTACTTGTCAAATCCTCATAATGGCATATCACATACATGTTATTTGTTTACATGTGGTAGAACGGTTATTTCTTGGAGATCTGTGAAACAAACCATAGTGGCAACTTCATCTTATCATGCAGAACTTTTAGCACTGCAAGAGATAAGTCGAGAATGCGTTTAGTTGAGATCCTTAGTTCAACGCATACAAGAGACTTGTGGTTTTTCTTCTAGAAAAATGAATATAACAACCATATATGAAGATAATATTGAATGTACTGCTCAATTGAAAGATGGCTACTGTTCTGGACTGGACCAATGGCTAGACATGGCCCAATCCATTTATGCTCCAGAGCGGCCCAAATTGCCTAAATGCAATCCACAAAGGGACAAAAGTTACCTTTCTGCCCCTCCAACCGGGCAGGGACTGCATCGCTCCTCCCCGGAAACAATGCCCGTTATGCACGGCTTACCCACTCCCCGAACAGTTGGGGGCATGTGCCCGAAACTACGATGTGCCCGACATAACGGCTAGTTTCGGGCACCCTGCCCGACATAACGGCTAGTTTGGGTAGTTACCTATTCTTCGGGAAAATGGTTATTTCGCCCCGAAAATAGGACCGTTGGCCACGCGCTGGGGGCTCTATATAAACCCTCTCGCTAGAGAGGGTCAGGTATCCAATATTGACCCTACGAACTCATACTTTGTACTTGCCCATTTTCTCTGACCCTTTCTTACTTTAGCGTCAGAGTGCCTTGCAGATACACCCCCTCCTCCTCTCCATACGACCAGCATCTCAGACGTACTTGGTGGCCCACTTCTACAGGATCTGATCCAGCCTTCACAATCAGTGGCGCCGTCTGTGGGAATCATTGTTTTCCCCATCTTTCTTTCCCCTGAAATCGAAGATCAAAGCAACTTTCAAGATCATCATCATGGCCGCTCAAGATTACGCCAAAGGTGCTCTCCAAACCGTTGTCCTACCCGTCAACAAGACTGACGTTGATGATCCATCATCTCTTCTCCGAGATTCCCGTTTTCTGAGGGACGGAGCCACAACCTCTCCTTCCCCTACCCCTGCTGGCCGCAACAATGATCAGCCCTCGCTGGACATCCAGCCCATTCCTGTTCTGCCCAACGCCGACTCGGCCGTGGCGGCCCTTCTGGAGGCGATCAACAAAACCAACACCCTGATCCTGCAGCAGAATGAAAGAATCGGGGCGCTAGAAGAATCAAGCCATCCAAGATCCCCTCCTCCGAGGAGGAACCAGCGACGATCTAGGAGCCCGCAGCCCCGGAGAGATATTGACCGGAGGCTGCGCCAAGAGCCTGACCCTCGCGCCGCCCGGAAGCGTGACCAGGTTTCCCCGCGTGACCAGCACTCTCCCGGCCACAAGAGGACTCGAAGGAACGAGCAGTCTCCCCCGGTCAAGTCTAAAGGTCGGGCCCGTTCACCTTCTCCCCGAAGGAACCGCTCACCTTCTCCTCGAAGGAACCGCTCTCCTTCTCCCCGAAGGAACCGCCGCCACGAGCGTACCCTACGGTCTCCGTCATTCACCAGTTCTAGCAGCGACGACGAGCCTCGCGGCCCATTGTCCCAGGAAATCTTGGCTACCCGTCTCCTTAAGGGCCTGGAGAAGCCCCCGTCACTGGGCACGTACGACGGGTCTACTGACCCCGACGAACACATCGAGAACATCGATGCACTTTTGGACTACCGTGGCGTATGGGGCGCCATCAAGTACCGGCTATTTTCGACCACGCTCCGAAAAGGGGCAATGACATGGTACAAGCAGCTGCCGGAAGAGTCCATTACCTCATGGAGGCAACTGGGCAGAATGTTCTCACGGCATTTCACAGCTTCTCGCCGTCACCCCAAGACTGAGGCCTCCCTAGGAGCCATAATCCAAGGAAAAGACGAACCGAAAAAGCAGTACAGGTCCCTACAGTAACGACCCAAAAATCTAAATCAATTATTTAATTATTTATTTAATTAATTTAGAAGGAATTAAGAGGTTTTTGATAATTTTGGAGAATTTTGGAGTAAAAGAGTGTTTTTGAATAATTTTAATAAAGTAAATGAGCATGTGTTATTTATATTATTATTATTATTAAAAATAAAATGAGAAAGGGCAAGGTGGTCTTGTTGGAAAGTAAGTAAGGATAGGATGGGTAGTTCATAAATTGGGATTTGTTAGCCAAAGAAAGAGAACGATCAGTTTCTCATTTTGTCGTATCTTTTTGTGAAGAACACTGAAGAAAAGAGAAGAAGGAGAACTAGGGCTTGAGGATTACTAGAGGAATCTTGAAGAAAGAAGGAAAAAGCTTCGGATTACTCTAAGGTATGGGGAGAGTTCATAATTTCTTATAGTTTTATAGGAATTGGAGATGAATAGATTAAGGATTGTATGAATTGTGTTGATTTTGATGATTGTTGATGTAGAATGGGTAATTTGATGAAAGTATGATGAATTTGATTGATATGTATTGCTATATGTGTGTTTTGTGAGTATTATTTATCAAATTTCGTGTAGAACACTGATTTTGGGGTAATGGGAATAAAAAATGCAGAAAAATCACGTTTTGGGAAAAGTGGGGTTTTGTCGTACCCTGACACGGGCCGTGTCACACAACACGGGCACCCGTGTCAGCTTTCTGGTTGAAAATTTGGAATTTTGTGTTAACAGGCTACCTGACACGGGCCGTGTCACAGGACACGGGCGGTCGTGTCAGACTACTGTTCTATTATAAATTATTCTGTTTTGAGAAATTGGTCCCAGACTCTCTGACACGGGCCGTGTCACAGGACACGGGTGGCCGTGTCAGACTACTGTTATTGATGCGTTTTTCTATTTTTGGAAGTGTTGTTCAGTGCTGCTGACACAGGCCGTGTCACAGGACACGGGTGACCGTGTGAGGCTGCTGTTTTGTAGTTTTGTTGTTTCTTTCATGAGGTTTTGATGTTTTCTTGTGTTGAATCATTGTTGTATAGTTGTGGTTGATATGTGGATGATAAAAACATGATTTTATGATGAATATTATTGAAAATGAAATGAATGATGCACATGTTGATATTTGGATGAAATGAGGAGTTTAGCATCATTGCATTTCATGGCATTTTTATGTTGGGGGCTTCGGCCTATTGGTAGCTTCAATCCCATTGTCCGGATTGAAGTGATTATGTTGTTATGTTGTGCTCCCTTGTGGAGGGTTGATGGGCAGTGTCCATCACATGGAGAAAGATCGGTACCACATGCATCCTTTGCATATCATTATGTTTGACATCGCATTTTGTGAAGTAGTTGAGATTCTGTTATGAATAATTATTGATGATGATTCTGATGTTGTTGTTGCTTAATTATTTATTTTCCATGTCTTTGTATTACTATAATGAATTATGTTTTCTCACCCTGCCTGCTTGGAAACGTTGCCTCTTATGTGGGTAACTTGCAGATAACCAAGAATAGCTTCGAGGTGATGAAGGAAATAGCTTTGGAGTGTTTCGTTATTACTGTCTAGTTAGAGGTGTCCTGCTCTGTGTCATGTAACATCGGGTTGCGAAAATTGTTGTGAACCTCGTTCCTTTTAGTTATGACTGAATTTTTATAATGTTGATGATGGTGTTTGATTGGACATATTTATTATGAAGTATTTTATGGAATTAAAATAAAAAATTAATTTCCGTTGCGTAGTTGTTAAATTTTGATATTGATGAACGAGTAACCCGTGTTACGGGACAGGACAATGATTGTTTACATGATGTTTTGAATATTATGTGGCACATTTCATGTTGATTTTTACTCTGATAATATGAAATGTTTTCCTAAATTGTATGTGGGGTAGAAGGGTGTTACATTAGTGGTATCAGAGCAGGTCGGTCTGTCCGGCCAAGTTTTGTGTGGTCAGTCTGTTGTCAGTCGTTACTTGTTAACGATTATTAGTTTCTTTCTGACGTGGTGAGTGTTGTACAGAATGGCTGGAAACAACATGCGCGCTCTTGCTGATGCTATTGCAGCTCTTGCTCGGAACCATGCTCCTGATGAGTTTCGTGCGTTGGAGAAGTTTCAGAGGAATAACCCACCGAAGTTTGAAGGAACTCATGACCCGGCGAGCGCACAAAAGTGGCTCAAAGCGATTGAGAAGATTTTTAGAGTGATGGGGTGCTCTGATGCGCAGCAAGTGCAGTTCGGAACGCATATGCTGGAAGAATAGGCCGAGGACTGGTGGGATAACACCCGTCAGAGGTTGGAAGATGTTGGCACTGTGGTGACTTGGAATGTGTTCAAGCAAGAATTTCTGGGCAAGTACTTTCCTAAAGATGCTCGTGGTAAGATGGAAGTGGAATTCATTGAATTGAAACAAGGAAATATGACTGTGGCGGAGTATGCTGCAAAATTTGAGAGGCTTGTGAAGTTTTGTCCTCATTACAGATGCTGAACTTTCTAAGTGTCTCAAGTTTGAGAATGGGCTGAGACCAGAGATTAAGCAGGGGATTGGATGCCAACAGATTCGCAGGTATGCGGAACTGGTGGATAAGAGTAGGATTTATGATGAAGATAGCCGAGCTCGATCTGTTCACTACAAACAGCTAAGTGAAAGGAAAGATAAGGGTCAGTTTAGAGGAAAACCTTATGCGACCCCAGGTGATAAAGGGAAACAGAGGGTATCAGATGAGAAGAAGTCAAGTAGGGGAGCCGTTAATGCACCTACTAAGTGCTATAAGTGTGGAGAGTCAGGTCACAAAGCTGATGGGTGTACTAACAAAGTTCTGAGATGTTACCATTGTGGCAAGACTGGGCATAGAATTGGTGATTATCCGAATGAGGGCCCGACCTGTTTCAACTGTGGTGAACAGGGGCATATCAGTACTCAATGCCAGAAACCAAAGAAGACTGCTACTGCTGTCCAGACTACTGGAAGAGTGTTTGCTTTGGCTGGCTCAGAAGTTCCCAAGAAGGACAACTTGATTCGAGGTACTTATTTTATTAACAATGTTGAGTTGATTGCTATTATTGATACTGGAGCTACGCATTCATTTATCTCTCTTGAGTGTGCTACTAGATTGGGTTTGAATTTGTCTAACATGAATGGTAGTATGATAATAGAGACTCCGGCTAATGGTTCGGTGACTACCATGCTTGTTTGTTTGAAGTGTCCTTTGACAATCTTTGAGAAGAATTTTGTGATGGATTTGGTGTGCTTACCTTTGCACCAAATCGATGTTATCCTTGGTAAGAACTGGTTGGAGTTCAACTATGTTCATATTAATTGTTATAGCAAGACTGTGAGGTTTCCAGAGTTAGGTGAGGATGGTGAACTGATGTTCTTATCTGCTAAACAAGTGGATGAACTTTTATTAGATGAAGCGTTGATGTTCGCAGTGTTTGCATCGTTGCCAGTTGATGGTGAATACGTCAGTGCTGAGTTGCATGTGGTTTGTGAGTTTCAAGATGTGTTTCCTGAGGATATAAGTGATTTACCTCCGGAACGTGAAGTTGAGTTTGCTGTGGACTTAATACCCGGTACGAGTCCAGTGTCGATGGCTCCTTATCGGATGTCTGCTTCGGAATTGAGTGAGCTGAAGAAACAACTAGAAGAATTGTTAGAAAAGAAGTTCATTCGACCTAGTGTTTCTCCGTGGGGTGCTCCGGTGTTGCTTGTTAAGAAGAAATATGGTAGTATGAGATTGTGTGTCGATTATCGGCAACTGAATAAGATGACCATCAAGAATAAGTATCCGGTTCCGAGAATCGACGATTTGATGGATCAACTCGTAGGTGCTTGTGTGTTCAGTAAGATTGATCTGAGGTCTGGTTATCATCAGATTAGAGTTAAACCTGATGATATTCCGAAAACAGCTTTCAAAACGAGGTATGGTCATTATGAATATACGGTGATGCCATTTGGAGTTTCTAATGCGCCTGGTGTGTTCATGGAGTATATGAACAGGATCTTTCATGAATATCTTGATAAGTTTGTGGTGGTTTTCATAGATGACATCTTGGTATATTCTAAATCAGAAGAAGAACATGCGGAACATTTGAAGATTGTGTTACAAGTGTTGAGGGAAAAGAAATTGTATGCTAAGTTGTCAAAGTGTGAGTTCTGGTTGAAGGAAGTGAGTTTCCTAGGCCATGTGATTTCAAGTGGCGGAATTTATGTGGACCCCTCAAAGATTGATGCGGTGTTGCAGTGGGAGACTCCGAAGTCTGCTACTGAGATTCGTAGTTTTCTTGGATTGGCTGGTTATTATCGTAAATTCATTGAAGGTTTCTCTAAGTTGGCGTTGCCTTTGACGCAATTGACTCGAAAGGGACAAGTGTATGTATGGGATGTCGCTTGTGAGGAAAGTTTTGTGGAACTAAAGAAAAAGTTGACAACTGCTCCGGTGTTGGTTTTGCCATAACCGAATGAGTCCTTTGTGGTTTATTGTGATGCTTCAAAGATGGGCCTTGGTGGAGTTTTGATGCAAAATGGTAAAGTGGTCGCTTATGCTTCTAGGCAGTTAAGAGTCCATGAGAGGAATTACCCTACACACGACTTAGAGTTGGCTGCTGTAGTATTTGTGCTGAAGATTTGGAGGCATTATCTTTTTGGTTCGAAATTTGAGGTATTCAGTGATCATAAAAGTTTGAAATACTTGTTCGATCAGAAAGAGTTAAACATGAGGCAGAGAAGGTGGCTAGAATTGTTAAAGGATTTTGAGTTCGATTTGAATTATCATCCCGGTAAAGCAAATGTAGTGGCTGATGCTTTGAGTAGGAAGTCATTGCATATTTCGATGCTTATGGTGAGAGAACTTGAAATGATTGAGCAATTCAGAGACATGAGTTTGTTGTGTGAGACGACCGCTGATAGTGTGAAATTGGGCATGCTAAAGCTGACTAGTGGGATTTTGGAGGAAATTCGGGAAGGTCAGAAATCTGATTTGAAATTAGTTGACCAGTTAATGAAGGTTAATCAAGGTAATGGAGGTGAGTTCCGAATTGATGGAGATGGAGCTTTGAGATTTCGAGATAGAGTATATATTCCGGATATTTCTGGAATCAAAAAGAGTATTTTGGAGGAAGGGCATAGAAGCCGATTGAATATTCATCCTGGCGCTATGAAGATGTATCAAGACCTGCGTAGATTATTTTGGTGGCCAGGTATGAAAAGAGATATTGCTGAATTTGTGTATGCATGTTTGACTTGCCAGAAGTCCAAGATTGAACATCAGAAGCCTTCAGGTATGATACAGCCGTTGAATGTTCCGGAATGGAAATGGGATAGCATTTCCATGGATTTTGTGACTGGGTTACCGAAAACTGCAAGAGGTAATGACTCGATATGGGTAATTGTGGATAGGTTAACTAAGTCGGCGCATTTCTTTCCGATGAGAATTAATTATTCTATGCAGAAGTTAGCTGAAATTTATATTGATGAAATTGTGAAGTTGCATGGAACACCTTCGAGTATTGTATCGGATAGAGACCCGCGATTTACGTCAAGGTTTTGGAAGAGTCTACAGGACGCTTTGGGTACCAAGTTGAAGATAAGCTCTGCTTATCACCCGCAGACAGAAAGAACAATCCAATCTTTAGAAGATTTGTTGAGAGCTTGTGTGCTGGATCAAGGAGGATCTTGGGATAGTCACTTGTCGTTGATCGAGTTTACATACAACAACAGTTTTCATACTAGTATTGGGATGGCCCCATATGAGGCGTTGTATGGTAGACGTTGTCAAACTCCGTTGTGTTGGTATGAGTCGGGAGGGAGTTCTGTACTTGGACCTGAGATTGTTCAGGAGACAACGGAGAAGATTAAAATGATTCGGGATAAAATGAAGACGTCGCAGAGTCGTCAGAAGAGTTACCATGATAAGAGAAGAAAAACACTTGAATTCCAGGAGGGAGACCACGTGTTCTTAAGAGTTACTCCGATGACTGGTGTGGGACGAGCTTTGAAGTCTAGAAAGCTCACTCCGCGCTTTTTGGTCCGTATCAGATTATGCAGAGGATAGGAGAGGTTGCCTATCGGGTGGCTTTACCACCGTCACTTGCAAATTTGCATGATGTGTTTCATGTGTCGCAGTTGAGGAAGTATATTCCGGATCCGTCACATGTAATTCAAATGGATGACGTTCAGGTGAGGGATAACCTGACAATAGAAGCTTTGCCTGTGAGGATTGATGGTCGAGAATTGAAGCAACTGCGAGGTAAAGAGATTGCTTTAGTGAAAGTATTGTGGGGCGGACCAGCTGGTGATAGTTGGACTTGGGAGCGTGAAGATCAGATGAAGGAGTCGTATCCGACTCTATTTACTTAAGGTAATTTTCGAGGACGAAAATTCTTAAAGTAGGGGAGAGTTGTAACGACCCGAAAATCTAAATCATTTATTTAATTAATTTAGAAGGAATTAAGAGGTTTTTGATCATTTTGGAGAATTTGGGAGTAAAAGAGTGTTTTTGAATAATTTTAATAAAGTAAATGAGCATGTGTTATTTATATTATTATTATTATTAAAAATAAAATGAGAAAGGGCAAGGTGGTCTTGTTGGAAAGTAAGTAAGGATAGGATGGGAAGTTCATAAATTGGGATTTGTTAGCCAAAGAAAGAGAACGATCAGTTTCTCATTTTGTCGTATCTTTTTGTGAAGAACACTGAAGAAGAGAGAAGAAGAAGAACTAGGGCTTGAGGATTACTAGAGGAATCTTGAAGAAAGAAGGAAAAAGCTTCGGATTACTCTAAGGTATGGGGAGAGTTCATAATTTCTTATAGTTTTATAGGAATTGGAGATGAATAGATTAAGGATTGTATGAATTGTGTTGATTTTGATGATTGTTGATGTAGAATGAGTAATTTGATGAAAGTATGATGAATTTGATTGATATGTATTGCTATATATGTGTTTTGTGAGTATTTTTTATCAAATTTCGTGTAGAACACTGATTTTGGGGTAATGGGAATAAAAAATGCAGAAAAATCACGTTTTGGGAAAAGTGGGGTTTTGTCGTACCCTGACACGGGCCGTGTCACACAACACGGGCTCCCGTGTCAGCTTTCTGGTTGAAAATTTGGAATTTTGTGTTAACATGTTGCCTGACACGGGCCGTGTCACAGGACACGGGCGGCCGTGTCAGACTACTGTTCTGTTATAAATTATTTTGTTTTGAGAAATTGGTCCCAGACTCTCTGACACGGGCCGTGTCACAGGACTCGGGTGGCCGTGTCAGACTACTGTTATTGATGCGTTTTTCTGTTTTTGGAAGTGTTGTTCAGTGCTGCTGACACGGGTCGTGTCACAGGACACGGGTGACCGTGTCAGGCTGCTGTTTTGTAGTTTTGTTGTTTCTTTCATTAGGTTTTGATGTTTTCTTGTGTTGAATCATTGTTGTATAGTTGTGGTTGATATGTGGATGATAAAAACATGATTTTATGATGAATATTATTGAAAATGAAATGAATGATGCACATGTTGATATTTGGATGAAATGAGGAGTTTAGCATCATTGCATTTCATGGCATTTTTATGTTGGGGCTTCGGCCTATTGGTAGCTTCAATCCCATTGTGCGGATTGAAGTAATTATGTTGTTATGTTGTGCTCCCTTGTGGAGGGTTGATGGCCAGTGTCCATCACATGGAGAAAGATCGGTACCACATGCATCCTTTGCATATCATTATGTTTGACATCGCATTTTGTGAAGTAGTTGAGATTGTGTTATGAATAATTGTTGATGATGATTCCGATGTTGTTGTTGCTTAATTATTTATTTTCCATGTCTTTGTATTACTATAATGAATTATGTTTTCTCACCCTGCCTGCTTGGAAACGTTGCCTCTTATGTGGGTAACTTGCAGATAACCAAGAATAGCTTCGAGGTGACGAAGGAAGTAGCTTTGGAGTGTTTCGTTATTACTGTCTAGTTAGAGGTGTCCTGCTCTATGTCATGTAACATCGGGTTGGTAAAATTGTTGTGAACCTCGTTCCTTTTAGTTATGACTGAATTTTTATAATGTTGATGATGGTGTTTGATTGGACATATTTATTATGAAGTATTTTATGGAATTAAAATAAAAAACTGATTTCCGCTGCGTAGTTGTTAAATTTTGATATTGATGAACGAGTAAACCGTGTTACGGGACAGGACAATGATTGTTTACATGATGTTTTGAATATTATGTGGCACCTTTCATGTTGATTTTTACTCTAATAATATGAAATGTTTTCCTAAATTATATGTGGGGTAGAAGGGTGTTACACCTACAACGGACGAGATGAAAAAGTTTCTGCTCGAGCAAGGACTCCGCCCGGGCTCTGAGTTTTCTAAAGTCGTCGGCCTCGCACCACCGAGGAACCTAGATGCCCTCCTCCTCAAAGCTCAATCGCACATTCAGTACGAAGAGAAGGTTACGGCCAACAACGTCCGAGCATCACGCCATCAGGAGAACGCTTGGGCCTCCAGAGGCGAGGAAGCCTCAATATCTCGTCGAGGCGAACGGAGGCGCGAGGACCGTCCTCGGGACTCCCCCGACAACAAGGGGCCCTCCGGGAGATTCCACGACTATACCCCCCTGGCCGTCTCCAGGGAGAAGATACTGTCTGAGTGTACGAATTCTGAATTCAAGCAGGCAGGGGTCCGCTTCCCCAAACAATTGTCGGCCAGACCCAACGCGGACAAATCGAAGTACTGCCATTTCCACAAGAGTCACGGCCACACTGCCGAAGACTGCATCCATCTGAAGGATGCTATTGAGATACTGATCAGGGACGGCCATCTGAAACAATTCGCAAAAAAGAAGGACACTCCTCGGTAGGACGCCCAGGAGTCCAAAAAGATAAAGGAAGAAGTACCCTCCTCGGAAAAAGCCAACATTCAGGTCGCTATGTCCATATCGCGACCAGAGGACTTCTACGTCCCGGACGGGCTCAGCGCCCCTGCTTATTTCGCGGCCCACAACCCATAGGAGACGTTTACCTCCGCCATGGTTATCTCCGGCGGAGGCTTCAACAAAGTCACGGTGGGCTCCTTGAAACGAAAATTCGAGCATCTGATCAACACAAGCTCCAATAAGGTGACCACGCTCGATCAGGCCCAGAAGGGCTCTACCCCCATCTCCTTCTATCGGGAAGAGCTCCTCTGGGGGGTCTCCAAACTCGAGCATACCTTTGCTCGTCAGAGCCCGAATGGCGAACTTCGACGTTCGCAGAATCCTCGTCGACCAGGGCAGCTCGGTAGACATTATGTACTCCCAGCTGTTTTCAACACTTCAGTTGGACGAATCACACCTTACCCCCTATGTGGGGTCTGATTTGCAGGGGTTCAACGGATCAGTGACCAAGTCATGGGGATACGTCTAACTGATCGTAACCTTCGGATCAGCTAAGACGGCCAGATCCGTCAAGGAACAATTTATGGTAATCGATTGCCCGTCGCTTAACTAGTGCATATTCGGAAGACCAACTCTGGCCGAGTTGGTAGCAGTGCCTTCAACAGTCCACCTCAAGATGAAGTATTACACTTCAAAAGGGATGGTCGCCACCCTCCACGGCGATACCGAGGATGTGCGGCGGTGTTTCGAAGCAGCCACAAAGGGGCTCAACGCCATTGCATCCAAGCCAAAAACATCGAGCAAGCCAGCATTGCCAAGCGGCTCCGAGGAAGCCAAGCCTCTGCCCCAGGTCGACTCCATCGACCTCGACAGCCACTTCCCCGAAGAAGACCAACAGGAGGAACGAGCAGCTTCAGCCAACTCGTCTACAGAGAAATCACAAAGACTCTCGCGAAGGCAAACTAGCAGACAACTTGGAAGGACCCTATCGCGTCCGAGCAAAACGGAGAATGGGGCCTACTACCTAGAGCATCTCAACGGGGAAGAACTTGCTCGACCATGGAACGCCGAAAAGCTAAAACAATACTATAGCTAAGGCCCTAATTCTCGGTTCGACCCGTCACGACGACGAACGTCAGCTACCAACCACTATGCACGCCTAGGTATAAGCGTCGCATACCAATAAAGCAGAACCCCGCTCAGTAACGAGCCGAGTAACTGCTCGACGGCAATCCTCGATCGAGAATCGCCGTCGTCAAAGTACCATGACTGGAAGAACCCCAGCTCGCGATGGGACGTTCACGCCGCGAACTCAGGCGACTTGAGCTCCGCACCCCCGCCAGGATATTCCCCGGCCGTTCGACCAGTACCCTTCATTGCCGAACACATCTACAACGAGCAATCCCCTAAAACTTCACATAAGTCAAATAATCTCTATCACGAGCGGACATACATTCACAACAAGCATGAGTGCAACACTTAGCAGAAAATAAAGGCAAGTAAAACCATGCAAATAACAGAACCGGCCACCAAGACCGGGCATATAATTTAAACATAATAAGTGGCCACTAGGACCACGATTGTGTTGGATTACATAAAACGGGGGCCATGCCCCCCCCCCCCAAATAAATTACAACAATTACGCGGCACGCAGGCCGGACAAATTACAACAACATAAAGAAAACCCCTCACTCATCCATCTGGGCGGCGGGATCGGGCTGAGGATCCTGGTTCTCCGCGGGCTGTTCCTCGGCATTCTCTTCAAGGAAGGCGGCAGGCATAATGATCCGGCCATCCTCAACATGCGCCAGATAATGGGTACCCTCGACAGAGAAGTCAAGCTTGGGGTTCACCACCCGCAGTTGAGACACGGCGTTTCTGAAGGATTCATCCGCGACGACAATACTCTCATCCTCGGCCATCAGCATACGGGCGACCAGCTCGGACCTTGTTTTTAATTCCTTCACATCTTCAGGTTCATCTTCGCCCGGGGCATTGACCGCCCTCAACTGCTGGACTAGCTCCTCGGTCGTTTTCTTCTCCGCAGCCAGCGTAGAATTCTCCTTCATCAACCTCGCCACCTCCTCCTCAGCCTTCTTCTGAGCATCGTCTGCACTCTTGACTTTTTCTTTGAGGGATGCCATGTTAGCCCGGGCAGCATTAAGTTCGAACTCAGTTGCAAAGTCCCCTTCAGCATAAGCGGCTGCCATCTCCAACATCCTAACCAAAGCAGAAGCATCTTGAGCCACCAGCGCCCTCTTGCTCGGGCGGTCCATGCTTTCCAGACGAAGATATTCCGCCCGAGGCACGACCAAGGAGTTCCCCTCAAAGAATCTCTTATCCAGTATGCAAGGAGGAAGCTCGAACTTCCCTTTCTCCGGGGCCCGGCCAAGATCCACAACGTCAGTAACCCTTGGCCGCTTGGATCGTCCAGTCAAAAGCAGGGGAGATCCCCGGGGAGCGGGAGTGGGAGAAGAAGTCCCCGCAGCAGACTGAACCGGAGTGGGAGCACGCGCACCAGTGAATCGAGACTTGAAGGGGACCGCTCCGGTCTTGTTCCTCGCAAGAGCATTCTTCACAACCCTCTCATGGGCCTGAGGCATCTCACCTGCACAAACAAAAGTCGAGCACGTTAGATACGAGGAAAATAAATAATGTGAACAAATCTAAATAACTAAGACTACCAAGCAGCTTCTCGACTTCCACGGGAGTCTTGCACTCCAGGAGTGCCTTGGTGTTAATAAACCGGTATTCAACCCTCTGACTACCGTCCTCCTCGAAGATCGGGTTACCCTTATTCGTCCAGCATTCCGAAAGCCGGAAAGAGTTAACGTACTTCACCAACGCCTCGTACGCCACGGCATCCTGCCCGTGTAGCTCGTGCGATTGGAGAACGTAGTCACTGGGCTTCTTGGCGAAATGGTCAGGTGCCCAATAAATAGGGAACTTGTAGATTCTCTGCCCAATAAATTTCCCCGCCTCGTCACGCAAGTCATTTCCATCCTCATCAACCTCGATCTCCCAGATATATGTGCTATCATGGGCAGCTTCGGACACGGGCTTGATAACATAGTACCGCTCCTTAAACGTCTGTATCGACTCCGAAAAAGGTTTAAACAATTTGCGAGGCTGCTTCAAAGAGACCCAACCATACTGCCTCCCCGACAGCTGCCTTTGAAGATGGAAGACGGTGAAAAATAGAGGAAGAGTAGCCCCTATGGCGAGGTGCTCGAACGCCCGGATGAAGGCCAACGAGTTAGGGTGCAGCTGCATGGGGGCCAACTTCAAGTGCACAAACACCGACTACTGAAAATCGGTGAACGGTAACCTTAGACCCAGCTCCTTGAAGGCATACTCATACATAGCAAAGCAGTCCCCATAATTCGTGCAGACCCTGTCATCCACAGAGGGAAAGTGCACCTTCCACTCCTCATCTGGCCCGACCTCCGTGAAGACATCCCCTGAGTACTTTGCAAAAGTAGACACATGTTCAGCAGGTTCGGCCACCTCCCATTCCTCGGCGGAACCCTCAACGACGTCCTCGTCCATATCTTCCAACTCCTCTTCCTCCCCGACCTCACTGGGGGTACTCGAAACCGTCGAACTACTACTATTCGAGGAACTTGTTTCTTCCTCAGACGAATCCAGGATAATCTCTTCATCTGGCCTCGTCGCCATGTCGGTCACCTGAAAAGCAGAGAAGAAAGTGAATTCGACAATAAATCAAATCCACCCTTCCACCGCTAGTCAAGTGAAAGGGCGCGCAAAGGGCTGAGGACAACGTCCCCGACCTAACCCCTAACATCAAAAGAAAACTGAAACCTCCCCGCGAAGAGACGCTCGAAACAAATCATCCCCAAGCGAGGAGCTTCCCCGCACTCATACCTAGTTTTCGTTTGAAGCTTCGCCGGAAACCGCAAAGCTTCACCGGAATCTGGGAATATTCGACCGGAAAATTCATCACCCACTCAGAAGATGAACAATCACGACGGTTACACATGCATCGCCGTCGCATCGACGCCGTGAACCGCCCTCCTCACCAAAACATACTAACACGTCCTGCGACATGTCAGAAGTGGAAAAAGGGCACGACCACCGTCCACCACCAATAATCACCGGAAACTAATCTATGTCATCCTCTAAACCTAGCCTTAACCGCATGCAATCTACCATTAACCACCCAAAAAGAGTTAAAACAAGAACAGAATCGGAAACTTACTTGATTTAAGAAGACAAAAAGTGGTTGCTCGAAGCTTGGTGCGGTGGTCGGAGTAGCAGAAGACGGTGACGGGAAACGCTCTGAAGAAGACGAAGGAAAGCGAGAGTGAAAGGTCCAAAATGAGACGGACTTTCCCCTTTTATACAGAGGGGCACGTGCAGTGGATGCGCTCGTAGGTCATGATGGTTATTAACTAGCCATCATTGCCTAGTAACTGCTACACGGAGCTCTAGGCACACGTGGCGCCCTAACGTTTCCAATTCTGACTAACCGTTAGTCTCCCCGGACGCCGGGCAACACGGTCACGGTCATGAATGTCACGGACACCAGGGGTCACGAACACCACCAGTCGCGGGCGCCCCGATGCGGTCTTCCTCGTCGCCAAACGACGACTTCACGCTAGCTCCCCGGAGCAACGAGCTGTCCTTAAGTCATCACTCCCATGCTCGGGAGCAACGACTTGGGGGGCTCCTGTTCTGGACTGGACCAATGGCTAGACATGGCTCAATCCACTTCTGCTCCAAAGCGGCCCAAATTGCCTAAGTGCAATCCACAAAGGGGCAAAAGTTACCTTTCTGCACCTCCAACCGGGCAGGGACTGCATCGCTCCTCCCCGGAAACAATGCCCGTTATGCACGGCTTACCCACTCCCCGAACAGTTGGGGGCATGTGCCAGAAACTACGTCTGTGCCCAACATAACGGCTAGTTTGGGTAGTTACCTATTCTTCGAGAAAACGGTTATTTCACCCCGAAAATAGGATCGTTGGCCACGCGCTGGGGGCTCTATATAAACCCTCTCGCTTGAGAGGGTCTGGTATTCAATATTGACCCTACGAACTCATACTTTGTACTTGCCCCTTTTCTCGGACCCTTTCTTACTTGAGCGTCGGAGTGCCTTGTAGGTACACCCCCCTCCTCCTCTCCATACGACCAGCATCTCAGACGTACTTGGTGGCCCACTTCTACAGGATCTGATCCAGCCTTCACGATCAGCTACATTAAAGAAAATCGATCAAAATACTTTTTTTCAAAGTTCTTTTTCACTCATGATCTTCAAAAGAGTCATGATATAAGCATCCAACAAATTCGTTCATCTAATAATCTTGCAGACATTTTTACTAAGTCACTCCTTAGTAGAACTTTTAACCAACTAGTGCAAAAGATTGATCTTCATCGTTGAAGAAATAATCTTTCAGTTGAGGGGGAGAAATGAATTCATCTTAAAAGGATATTGTACTCTTTTTCATTTACTAAATTTTTTCTAAGTGCATTTTCTAGTAAGGTTTTAATAAGGCATATTCTCATTGAACATCCACAGCAAAAATGTTATAAATAATATTAATATAGATGTTGATACTCATTTTTTTCATCTTTTTATATTTTTTAACTCCTACGAATTAATTGTCAAATCTTTCTATATTCCTTAACTCCTATAAATTAATTGTTGTTTTTTATCATGTACTATAAATATGATTCATGTTGCAATATTAATTAGACTTGACGAAGAATACAATATTACTGCTTTTTCTTACTCATCTCTACTCTCAGTGTATTATTTCTAATTAATTTTTATAACTATTACGTTTTTATACAATATTTATATTCCGTTAAAGAATTTGTATTTAAATTATAAATAATAAATATTATTATTTTTCGTTAATGAAAATGTGTTAAAATTATGCATGGTAAATATACTAATTTTTATATAAAATTACAAGGATAAAAAAAATAATTTAGTTATAAAATATCTCACTTTCTCTTGTAAACCAAACATGTTCATAATTAAAATTCAAAATTCATCTTATCTCCCCCGAATCCAAACATATTCAAAATATCTCACTTTCTCTTGTAAACCAAACATTCTTAATATCTTCTCTTATCTCTACCATCAATCCAAACATATCCTAAAAATCTATTAGAATGAAGAGCCAAATCAAATAAGCAATATTATAAATGCATTCCGTTGAGATTATATAGCAAAGAAATGGAGTAATCCACAACTTAAGTTAAGCAAGCCTTTAGTAAGTCTCTTAAAATAACCTCTAAATTTATAGTTATACAGAAATAGTACAAAGAAGACAAATTAATCATCAAGGCAATAAAATTTATATCAATTTGCCTATAGTCTAGTCTAGCCTTGACATGAAAAGATTGTTACAAGAAGTGCTAGAAATACATCTCAACACAAGAACTCTTTACTGACAAGTTCTAAAAAAAGTCGAAACTCCAAAGATAAAGAGAACCAACCTTGTCAATTTATAACTCGCTTCACATACAACAAAGATCAGTGAGCAGTGTTCTTATGGCAAGTTCGGTAGTTTTTGTGTATATGTGACGACACACTATCACAGATTCACCGTGTTCAATATGATTCGAGAAAATGGACTGTTAAACAACAGATGCAATGGTCTACACGGTATGCTCTATGTGGTGATACTCGAGATTACGAAGAACAATCCTGGCGAAGATTTTTGCTTCGAGAGGGGCGGTTGCTGCTGCGGCCGCACTGCGTAGAACTCTTGCTGCCCCTGCGTTCTGCATGAGACGGGCATGGTGCACGGCGTGTCGTCCACCAGGAATCGTAAACTGCAATTGAAAGACAAACCACAGAAGGAAATCAGAATTCAAATTTGGCATAGCTCGGCGATTTAAAAACGGTTGTGGTCATATCACACATGCAGCCTCAATTGCAGTCGTGTTATGGTTGAGAGCGCGGTCGCAGACCTTTATTTAAAACCCTTGTAGATATGAAACCAAGCATGTTCATGTTGCTAGAGTTACCTGAAGAAGAGCAAATGCTGCACAAGCTTTGAGTATAGATGATGGATTTCGTAGCATAGTAACAAATCTTCCAACTTCAGCACCACTGAGAAACAAAAAAAAAAAAAAAGAGTAAATATCTTTGAAATTAAAAAATGATGTGAGGTTGATAGAACAACTGCGAGAGCGATGAAAGTTAAAACTATAAGAGCATTGACACAGACACGGACACGGACATTAGTAAGTGAGAGATAGCACACAACTTCAATCTGAAGTGTTTGTGCTACATAGTTGGTTAGTAAGTTACATCTTCGTAGAAAGAGCAACTTTAACTGGCATTAGAAGGAAAGACAAACCTGCATCTAAGATGTCCAGCTTCTTGAATACGAGCACTTTCAGTAACTTGGGCTAGTGCTGCAGGGGCTGACGAAGAAGCAGCGGCCGCAAATGCTTGTTGATTAGAAAACATACGTACAAATGCTTCGATGTGTTTCAGAGCCATCCTTCTGGCTCCATCCAAGCCAACACTCTTAGAAACACTTTCTGACAAGGTGCCAACTAAAGCAAATTCATCCATTCTGCAAAACACATTATGGTAGTAGCTTATGAAAACAGTTCATAATATAAGCTATTTTCAACTTATTTCTATAAGCTCTATATGATAGCTTATGAAAACAATTTGACTTTATTTTTACTTGTTAAAGAAATAGCAAATACATAAGCACTTATATGATAAACACTGGTGTTATGAGTGTTTAATTAAGTTATTTATCCAAACAGGGTCAAAAGCAGCTTGCTAAAGATTAAGTTTGTCACAAGTATTACCGCCCATCAAACATGTAGGCCAAAGCCAATGCCGCCATAAACCGTGCCATTTTTGACACTGATGAAGAACAGAGATCAACGAGTGCCGCTACTCCACCTTCCTCCACGATTCGTAAAGCATTGCCAGGGTTGAAAGCAAGATTCCATAGTGCTCCTGCAGCCGTTTCATGAACATCCTGGTAGCAAAAAGTGGTTTGGATTTAATCAGCATTTGACATGCGTAAAAAGAGAAACCCAAAAGAGAAAGAGTTGCAGAATACACCAATATAAGTGCAGACAGCTACTACTCTACTATAGTCTAAAGCAACTTAAAAGACTCGAAATAAGACCGGCAAAGAACTAAGCATACGCCAAAATGTGATGTTTTACGGAATTGTTATATCTATAAACATTGGACATCAAGAAAATAAATACCTCTGCTTCAGACCTTGCCAATGCAATCAGAGGTGCGACGCCTCCTTCTCGTCCAATGGCAATGCTAATCAAACAAAGACCAACATAAATGAATGTTAGTATATGAGCTATAAATAAAACCAGAATGTTATAAAATTTTCATTACAAGGATATTTTAGAAGACAAAAAGACGACGTAATTAAAAGAACATAAAATAACTTGATCAATTATCTTATTTATGATGCTGCTAAGAGGACAAAAGGAAAAGCATAAGATGAAAAGCATACGTAAATTCACAACACCAACAACTGAATATATATATTTAATCTAATAATGGTTAGACTCAATTTCCATTATATTAGTCAACAGGAACTGGCTAACACGTATGCAATGAACCTGGACACTATTGAATAACAAGACAAATTACACTCTCCTTCAAGTTGGGGCATATAGATCATATGCACTATACTTGTTATGCAAAGACTTACCCAAGAACCACTCTGCTAAGGGTGAAAGTTGCTGGCAATGATAGGCTTGTAAAGGACAAGGAGGAGAAGAATTCACTTAGACTGGGATATCACTATGGAGTGTACTCGGCGGCGACAGGAAGTGGTGAAGTGTGTCACATAGACTATAGAGTCGGGTGTTGAAGAATTTCAAAGAAAGGTCCAGACTCAAAGAACACCATGTTAGATGAGACCATATAGCTTCGCAAATTAAGGGAGTAGCAACCCTTGTAAGATCAAGTGCAACCTAGAAACACACGATTTGAGAGATTGAGGTGACAATATATTCGGACCAGGAGCAAGATTATGAATACAACAAGTAGACACAAAAAATCTAGGGTTTCAAAGAATGCAGAGGTTGATGGAGAAATAACACTGAGAAGCTGATGGGGAAATAACATTGAGTGAAGTACTTGGCCATTAATACACAAGTAGGCATCCGATTTATTAAATAACAAGCAGAAAGAACAACATTCCCCAAAAAATGAAAAGTAACATTGTCGTGAAGTAGTAAGGTATGAGTTGTTTCAATGAGATGACAATTTTTACCTTCAACAAATCCCTATTTTGTTGAAGAGTGGCCACAAGACGTTTGATTGAAGAATGTCATGTGAAGCCATAAATATTTGCAATAAGATAAGTATTAAGGTACATTATCGATTCGCAAAGTACAAATGGGAATACGAAAGTTTTTATACTACAACAACAACAACCAAGTCTTATCCCACTAAATGGGGGCGGCTACATGGAGAACACCGTCGTGTGTTTTTATCTCGAGACAAAGTTGTTGAAAGATGGAGAACAATTCAGACCTATTTTTCATCAGAAATAACCAAGTATGTTATGGATAGCTTAGACAAACTTGACACCAACTTTAATAATTTTGCAAGGCAAGGATGACCCACATTAGACTCACCTGACACCGATCATTCGACTTGAACTCTGATCATGTAGAAATGCAGAATCTTCAGTGATGAAGAAAACACAATCAAGAGTGAGGATTGTGTTAAGAGTCTCACATCAGACAATATATGGTTTGACCATGTCTTTATAAGTGGGGACAATCCTCACCCTACAAGCCGGTTTTGTAGGGTTGAGATAGGCCTAACCACATTTCTTAACATGGTATTAAGAGCCTCGTTTAAGATCCGGTGGGCCACCTGTAATCAGGTTTCTGCTATCAGACACACCATTTATTTCCATGCTCAAGATGTCCAGTCCTGGGCGTGAGGGGGGTGTTAAGAGTCCCAATATTGGACAATATATGGCCTGAACATGTCTTTATAAGTGGAGGCAATCCTCACCCTACAAGACGGTTTTGTAGGGTTGAGTTAGGTTTAACCACATTTCTTAACAGATTGACAGAGAACCTAGAACATATAGGAAAGAGTCAAGATAAAGAGGGAAAAGGATTGACAGCATCTACCCCTTTGGAATGTGTTTGGGAACCATTTGCTAAGGTAACTATTGGTAATAACTAGAAGAAGAAGAAAAGAAGCACTGAAATCAAGAACCCAAGAACCGATTGAAGATGATATGGAGAGAGTGGTAACGGCATTTTCTGAGCCACAAGGGTGCTCAACAGAAGTGCATATGAGGTTTGATGCTACTTAGACCACATCAAAATAGGTAGTATGTGGTCAATGAGACCCGAGGGCTGACATTCATCAAACCACTGAAAAATTAGCATGAGTGAATTGGATTGTGTTGGTAAAAGGGAAAAAGACAGAAACTCGGTGAAGAGTTATGAAACTCTGCTGGAACACAGGCTGCAATATGCAAAATTGAATGTTGTCAGTTGGAGGTGGAAGCAGACAGATCTGATTCACCACATGGAAGCAGCACGCAGAAAGGGTTTCAAATGCGCCTCCACGGACAGGGAAAAGTTTCTGTGAGCCACGGCTTCAAGTCATGTGTGAGACATGAAAGGTCTGATCAGGAGAAGCCAATTCTAGTGCTGGGGGTTGGTCATCGGAAAGGTCACCAAAATAAGGGGAGGCAGACGGTGGCGGCTTCTTTCAAAGGTGCCTGATGGCTGACAGAAATGCAAACCAGAGCAAAACATAGCTGCCAGGAAAAGATTTATCTCAGGAGGACAGCGGGTCCGGTAAACACGGTTTTAGGATTGCCTCTCTTTGGGGTCGATAGTTGATACCATGTTGAATAAGAGGGGAAAAAGGCGTGTGGTGAACCTGTGTGTTTCTACTACACAACGAAGTCCGTCTTATATAGGCTTAATGTAATAAAAACAAATAAATAAAGGATAAGTACAAAGATGCCAACCATATTTTCACCAGTTATATATATTGGAATTATGACAGCAACTTAGAAGATTCTTAAAATAAGGAAAAGATATATTAGTTTAAAGGGGAGAAAAAAAAATACAAAAAGAAGCACAGAATTCCTATGGAACACAAAAGAGAAGATAAAAAATGAAAGGAAACACAGAAGGTCAGAATAAGTGGAACTGTAAAAGGTACCTATTGGCTTCAGAAACTGACAGTCCCCATAGAGCACCAGCAGCCCTCTCTTGAAGCCCGGGGGAAGCATTAGAACAAGATTGGGCAAGAGCAACCTACATAACCACAATGCAAAAGCATAAAAATAATCAACATTTTATATGAAATCTGTCATTTCAGTCCTTGAACTCTACGAAGAATCATCATGTTAGTAGTCCCTTGCATCTTAATAGCAGGGACTAATGTGACGGATTTCATATACTAGAGTGATAATTGTTTGAGTTTTAAATTGGAATCTTCCTTATTTTGCAGGTTTTTCTTTTTATGAAGAGCTATAATCCCCCCTCCCGCACCTTCTTTCTCTTTAATGTTGTTTCTCATTTAGAAAG
Source organism: Lathyrus tuberosus (assembly GCA_022829125.1). Taxonomy (NCBI): domain Eukaryota; kingdom Viridiplantae; phylum Streptophyta; class Magnoliopsida; order Fabales; family Fabaceae; genus Lathyrus; species Lathyrus tuberosus. The sequence continues at coordinate 9,523,171 of JALAZF010000161.1, read as the reverse complement.
AAAAAAAAAAAGAGTAAGCTAAGCAAGCACAAAACATACCAAAGCTTGAACTCCACCAGCTGCTGCAATGGCTTCTCGATTTCTATCGTCAAATGACAAATTCCAAAGTGCACCGGCAGCTTCTTGCCTATAGAAATATGACAAAATGCCAAATCAACATTAGGAGCGAATGTAATTACAGGAACAAGAGTGCATGACAAAGAGAAGCACTAGTGGGAAAATTGTCATGAACCCAATCTTGTCAATTGAAGATTGCAGAAATAAGCGGTTTGTTCAAATTTCACTATGCAACAGTGCTATAGCTACTATTTGACAAAACTTCTTGCACTATAGTGCTGCTATAGCCGCTATTTGGCAACACCGCTTAAACAATTCTTAAGTCTTAACAATAACCTATGTAAGACCATCATCTTTCACATTCAACTTTCCAATAATCTACCCCTTAAATATGAGTAATAACATTAACATGCTCCCCTCAATCAAGCACTTTTCCAAGTATCTAGGGATTACCAACAAAGAAGAAAGACTGCATAGGCTCACGCACTATCTGAGAATAAATATTGTCAGTGTAGTAACACACTTGTAAAGAAATAATAGAAGATTACCTAACACCCTCATGGGGAGAACGTGTAAGTTGAACGAGAGCCTCAAGAGCACCTGCTTCTTGTCCGACAGCAGCATTATTGCTGTTGCTATCTCCATGAGCAGCTAAATTGGCCATTGCACGAGCAGCCTAGTGTTTAATAGAAATGATGTTATTTATATCCCACACCAACTCAGAATTACACTCCCACAATTCAGAGTTACACGCACGCACACAACTGAATAATGTAGCTATAATGAACTCATAATGCTTAGGAAAGAAACAATAAAAGCAAATTATCAATATTATCCTTGACTATATTTTCAAGATCACAGATAAGATGTGCATACTATCCCAAATGCACATATCAGAATTGGAAAGACAAGTTAGAGAACAAATCCAAAAATCAAGTAAGAACAACAAAGGGACTTAGACAATTCTAAGCCTTAAAAGTTAAGTAGTGGTAGCTAAAAATCGAGTAAGCCAAACATTTCCAGTCTCTGCCCCACCAAAAAAAGCACACGGAAAAGGGAAATAGCAATTACCAATCGCTAACACAGAGAAACAAATATTATGGGTCCGGAACTTTAATTGGCAGACATTATCAACCTAATAAAGTAGCTTAAAAAGATTTTAGTAACTATATAGATGGTACCCAAATTATAGAGAGTATTAATACCTGCTCTTGCACTCCCTCGTATTTACAATTACGGGCAAGCATCACTAGAGCATGTACACCTCCTGCCAGTGCAACCTCTGTACTACACTTGTCATCAGCGGCTAAATTAGCCAATGCACCAGCTGCACGTTCCTGAAAAGAAGAAAATATCCTTGTAAAACGGAAACTTCTATTACTTAACTTAGGAAGCAACAAAAAATGCACTTAAACACACTCATAGTCAGAAAACAAAGAAACTTACTAAAACTCCATCTCCTGTAGAGGACCACTTGAATATAAGATCCACTAAAGCTTGTACTCCGCCAGCTTCAGCAATGGCACCCTATGATGGAAGCCACTTCAGCTTTTACTTCAAATCTTACACATTAAATATCAAAAAGAAAAGTCAAATCAGATACAAAATCTAACCTTGTGCTCCTCTCCAACAGAGAGGTTCCATAATCCTCCAGCAGCCTCTTCAGCCACAAGTTTGTTCATTGACCTAGCCAAACTAGCGAGGATCTCAATCCCACCTTCTTCTGCAACTGCCTTGGCCACATTGGCATTCACGGACAAATTTGCAATAGCCTGCAAATTTAGAAGGTTACGAGGATAAATACACAGCCATTGGTCAATTCAGATTTTTCTTTGGTCAGATTTCTTAGAAAAACAAACACAGCTAACAGTAGACATAAACCGCACAATGGTTATGGATTTAAAAGGTTTAGCTATTGAGAGCTATATAGTACCAACCCTTCGGATCGAATACGTGTCTAGTGTGTTACACGACACTGAAACATGTAGTTACATTCAATTATTCCATTTCTTAAAAAAATAATTATCTGTGTTGAAGTGTAGTGTCGGGTGTCTATGCTTCATAGATCAAGACTCGAGAGTACTTCAACAAATAAGTATCAATTTTTCCAACAATGGGTATAAGTGAAACTTATTAGAAATAGTCAGATGGACCAGACAGGAACAAATGGTACCTTAGCTGCCTCAGACTGAAGCCCTTCCCTGTAAGATTTTGCAAGCCCAAGAAGGAGGCGAATGCCACCATCTCGCATTACTGCTTCAGCCCTTCCACAATCGATGCTCGCATTTTCATCATCAATCACAACAAAAGTTGCAAGACCTGTGGCTGCCCTCTCTTGAACGTCCTCTTGAGAACTCTGCATTAGACTAAGCAAGAGAGACGCACCTTGTCCAACCCAGAACTGATCAAGAGCTCCTTGTTGAGGGCTCTCAGCAGAACGCAAAAGTATATGCGATAGCATCCATTCAAGCCAAGGTATAATTTCATCAAGATCCTTATCATTATTACTCTTTGAAGTCCTCCAGTCCAAAAACACGTTCTTTCCTCTATTTGTATTATCAAAAAACAAAGAAGCTAGTCCTTTAAAAATGTCCGTGGTTAGGGAAATCAACAACTTGTTTTTATATTTACTAGCAGAAAAGCTAGCCTCTTCTTCAAAGATAGGACAGTTCAAAGCAATCAAAACCCTCAAATTTGTTGACGAGGATAGCAATCTTGAAACAGCAGAGGGACCAATATCGGTTCTTGAAACATCTAATCCAATCAGATTAGGAAGCTTATGCCAAAGATGTGAAACCGTACTCCACTTCATACTTGGTGTCCCCGCAACAGAAAGGAAACGAACTGATTGCACATTTCCCAATGCAAGCTCATCAACACTCAGGCAGTCGATGAACCCGATATCGGTCAGCTTAGGACAATAGTTAGCCAATGCATTAATAGCATCAGCATTTACATCCCTAATGCCTGAGAGCCTAAGTTTATTCAAATTAGGACAGCAATGAGCTATTGATTTTATAGCATCACTAGTGACTTTATCACAAAAATCCGGTCCAAGCTGAAGACTCTCAAGTAACTCATGCCGGGCTGCAACGACAGCAAGAGTTGCATCAGTCATCTTCCTACAACTATCCCCACTTATTTCACGCAAGTTCTTAGCTCGAAGATGAAGCAGTACATCAGCAGACTCAGCCCCGCGAAACCTAAGCTTCTGTAGATGCACACATCTAGAAGCAAGTGAAGATGCAACATTGGCATCAAACTTGTGCGAACGAAGATCCAAAGAAGCCCACAAACACGGAGAGTTCCCGAGAACCCTCCAAGTCTTACAAGTTGCTGATAAACTAGCTCGGTCTCGATAACTCAGACATGACAGTAGCTGAATTACTGTATCATCGGGTAAGCTCCTCCAATCAACAACTCCTCCGGGCTCCAAATCCGCAACCTCATCTTCAATTCCAGGGAAACTCGAAACCACATTCCCTTTTCCTTTTCTTGCCACTTTCCTCCTCACTCTTCGGCTCATATTTCAACAAAGTCACACCAAAATCAGCACCTACACCTTCAAAATCAAAAACACAAATTTCAATATCACTGAGACAAATTCACAAACACAAAAACTTCAAACTCCCAAATCCAAAAACCAATGAAAAAATACAATTCAACCCATCTATGTATAAGTTATAACTACCCTTTCACCCTAAAAAAACCCTAGTCTTACATCAAAAATTAAACAAAATACAACATGAATGAATAGCACTAGAAATCAAGAACACAAAACAACCCAATCCCAACTACAATAAAACAAACAAAACCCATAATTTGCATCAAGGTAAGAACACAAAAAAAAATAAAAATTTGATTTTTATTTCTCAAACCTGTGAGCTCAAGCTATGTGGTTGAAAACATCAAATCAGATGCATTTAAAGGGAGTGAAAAACGAAGCAAATTGAATAGGGTATATAGGTAAAGGAACAAAATTGATATGAAGAGAATTGGACCTAGACCCTAAAAAGGGTGAAGGCGATCGATGGAATAGTTGCTATGCAAGAAGTGAAAGGGGTAAGGGATGATTGAGAAGAGAAAGGTGATTGATGAGGGATAGAGAGAAGGAGAATGTAGCAAAGAGACGAGAGAGAGAATTGGAGCAAAAGGGGTGAAATGCGGAAGAATGGGGATGGGGAAAGAGAGAACAACAAGCCTATATTGAAAATACAGCTCATAATAAATTCACCACTTTGCATCTCTATATATATGTCTTGAAAAATATTAAGAAAATATATATTGAATCAAAAACAATATAAAAAAATGTATATTATACTTCCGAAAAATGCTAACGAATGCCATAAGCAGTTGATTATAATTTATATTATACAGAGAAGATAGTCTGAGTTCTTTCTGTTGATTTACGAAATGAGAGGGTAGATGTTTGTATATACTAAATTTAGGTTGAGGTTGATGCGTGATATATAAGTTAACCGTGATTTTTAGCGTTGGGATGTTTCTGTGACTTCTTTTGAAGTGTTTGAAATTATTTTTCTTCTAAATTTCATCTATTTTCTTTTATGATTTGATGTGATGAGCTCGCGAACCCTCTTTTTATTACATCAGATGCCTAGAACCCTCGTCTTGTTGTCAAGACATCTGATGTGTTCAATTTGCAACATCCTAAATATTATTTGTGTATTTATAACTATGTGTGAATGTGTCTGATCGTGTGAATATATATGTAATCATTTATATTTCAAGTATCATATAATTGTTAGGAAATTAATGTGAAAAATATTAAAGTAAATCATGGCCACTTTAAGAGGAGAATAATCAAGTTTGTTGTTCCTTGCATATGCAAGAAAGACAATTGAAATATGTGAGTAAAGTCATAATGTGAAATTTGGATTATTAGTCGTACACATATGTCACACCTAGGACCCATATGTGAAAACCAGGTTTAAGAATGTTTTTAATTATGTTCTGCATCGCGCATGAGAACTAATTTTCTAAATGAAACATTGTCTGTTGCAACATATTGTGTGTGTGTGTGTGAGAGAGAGAGAGAGATTGTACGCCTCATAATTGCGATGATGCGAAAATTTTAGGGTTTATCTTAATTTTGCAAATATTTTTCCAACCATTCTCTATAAAAAAAATCCTGGAACCCTAGTCTCAGCTCCATTATTTCCATTAACCTTTTAAATATTTCAATCTCCCTTTGATCATTAATGAAACTTATCAATTTCAAGGACAGGGTAAAGTCTTGCTTAAAAGATTGTTTCTGTGTATCATTTTCTTCATCATGGGTTTGAGTCGTATATCAAATGTTATTATATCCTTCTTAAGTAATATTTGCATCTAAGTCAAACATTGTATCGCTTATTCTTTTGATTTATATCGATTAAAACAATGGAAAGTAGATTGGAAGATCAAACTATATTTGTTAGAAAAGTTCATCATTTATTATAAGGTAAGGGTCCGAAGGTTTGATCAAATCATGGGTGCGTTATGTGTCGGATGAGTGAGAATGTCAAACTTTCCACTTTGTTTGAGACTTGCCAAATGTTAAACTCTTTTAGAACTTAAAACGATTAATTGATAATACTCAAGTAACTCTAGCTTAAGATAAGTTAGATATGTTGCATAGGTTATAATGTGTGATATATATCATATTATACTATTTAGAGTGATGTGTGATATGAGTGTAAAATATAATGATGTTATGTATTTTTAACTGTTATATTTAAGTAAGGGTTAAATATGGTTGTTATCCCTCTAAATATTTTAACAATTATTTGTAGTCTCAAAAAAATGGTCCTTCTAAACTTTTTCATCTCCAATTTTAGTTTTTGTTATTAACTTCCAATAACGAAGTTGGCGTTGCATGTCATATGGTAGTTTAAATTCGACTAAACGCAGACATAACATGGACACAGTGGCGAAGATGATGATGTGTTGTTTAAAATTTTAATATTAAAATTAGAATAATGATTTAATTATTAAGATAGAGACACAAAATTCAATCGATGATAGAGAAAATCGGTGACTAGTTCGAATAATGACTAAATTATAAGTGAATTATGAATTTTCGTAAAAGAGGTGAAGATTGCAACATATAACACTAGCTTTAACATTTCATCATTAATTTCCAATTCTAATTTAGTGAGACTATTTTGTATAGTAAAATAACTTGTGTCAGCCTAGCTAACACAATTTTATTTATCAAAAATAGAAAATGAACAAATCAAAAATCCATATTCTATAATCGTTAAGGCATGCGTTAATCTAAATTTCATAATTATCTTCACCTACAATATTATTTTTATCTCCATATCCACTCACAATCCAAAATCAACATTCAAAATTCTCTCTCTCTCTCTCTCTCTCTCTCTCTCTCTCTCCCTCCTCGCCATCAAATCAATTTTCAACATGTTAATTTTCCTCGTAAACCTTAAGTTGCACCCGTCAACATACAAACCTAGAAATTCAATACCACACCAACAGGTCCAACACCCATAGTTCAATCCCTTGTTGACGAATACCTCATTTACAATTCCCACAACACATATAACATTACCATCGATTCCAACATCACAATCCAAAATGTCCTCACTTCAACATCATAGTCCAAATCAGTTGTACTTCTTCTCTTTCCCACACCGAGTATTGGATACTTGAAACACAAACCATATATATCCCTTCCCCTACCATCATTGGCATCAACATCAAATGACGCCCAAACTCCCAACATGGCCAATCCAATTGCCATATTCGATGGGTATAAACTTAAATGTGAGTTAATAAAATATTGTGAATACTTAGGATTTTGTTGTATGTTATTTTACTGGTGATTTAATATGTTAATTTTGAATATCTAAATTAATGATTTGTTAAAATTTGAGGAGATTTCTTATCACACCACCCAGATTTCTTAGGCACCACCTGAATTTTCAGTTTTGCCCCCTAATTCCGGATGTGCACATCCGGACGCACAATTTTTTTATAAAACGCTGGTGCGTTCCGGAAGTGCACATCCGGAAACTTTTCTGATCTGCAGATCCGGAAAACAACAGAACTTAATTTTTTTTAAAAAGATCGGTTTTTTGCTTGGTCGCATATGTTAATATATCGTCGCAACTTAATATACATTTGACAACATCAATATATAAAATAAAATGATATATATATATATATATATATATATATATATATATATATATATATATATATATATATATATATATATATAAACCTCTGTCAAAATACGGTGCATACATCTAATATAAATAGAATATATAAAACAAAAAACTACTGCGTATGGCGAAGGATCTCTTCTGGCTCCGCTGCTCCTCTGCCCCTACCCGTCATCCTGGATCGATGTCTGCGGTACTGAAGTGCCCCCCGAGCAATTGCAATAATCCTGTCCACGGCAAGTTTGGCACCAAAGCCCTCGGGGAGGTGACCGACCTCAATGGTCTACTGCGTTATCTGCTCTATCTGACGACAGCGTGGTAGGACATCCTGAGTATGGTCCAGCTGAGACTGTCGCTCCTCTAATATCACCTGATGAGCAGGTATGGGTGGAGATCCCTCGGCAGTGGGCACCATGCATGGGTGTGAGACGGTGTAGAACCACACGATGTACCCGGCAGCAACGCTCCAGTCTCTCTCCGCTCTGGTCGCCCGAACCTCTTCCAGTACCAAGTGGGACTGGTAGTCAGTATATAGCTCATCTATCTGCCTGCGGGTCAAGCCTAGAGCAGCAGACTCATGAGGCATTCTGGGGATCGTCTGCGTGTAACCGAACGCTCCGGCAGGTATTGGGCATTAACGGTCGAACTGCATGCCAACCATCCTGAAAACAAACAAACCTCATCGAACGGGCGCGTCACACGGTGATCGGCATAGGGGCTATACAAAACGTCCTCAGCAGCCATCCGATCAAGATACACTCTGAAGGGGTTCGGCACCTGGTTCCCTCTGAGCAGGACAAATGCAGCAGCATGTGGCATATCCTCAGTGTACTCGGCGACACTCCCCCAACCAGTAATGTTGGGAAAGTGCTGTAAAATCCACGACTGAAATGGAAAACATAACATGGGTGTCAAACATTATAATGAATATGCCAGTAGAAACGCGACGCCTACGAGATGTAGAATCGGCGGCTAAAAGGGGAGTGGCATATACCTAAGATGTGGAAGTGGCCTGAACCTGTGACGTGGATGGTTGTGGTGTAGGATGTGGTGTAGGATGTCCCTCAGCTGTAGGGTCTACCCTAAATCCCTCTGCGCCAGAAGCCTCGGCTGTATACTGCATCCGCTCACGTCGGACAGATGCGTGTTGAGCTGTCCGTCCATGTATGATACGATCGTCTCTGTCAGCCATCTAACCTGCAAAACATAATAAATAAATTAGATTTTTTTAAAATAATTAAACAAAAACAAACAAACAAAATAAAAAAATAGTCTTCCGGATGTGCACATCCGGAAGGACACATAATTTTTAACGTTGGGTATTTCCGGATGTGCACATCCGGAAATACTCAGAATACTAAACGTTAAAATCTTTCTGGATCTGCACATCCGGTACATTTTTTGAAGTTTAAAAATGGCAGTCATGGCCACTGTAACATGCAAAAGGGCATTTTAATGCCCTGATCGTCCGTTTGAAGCAGTAAAAAAGACCTACATTGTCTCTAACTTATGTTATTCATACAACCTAACAGTTTCTACACCTAAATATCTACTCTAAATCGATTACTCGAAAATTACTCCGAAACTCTAAAATTTGAAAACTTACCGATTAAAATGAGATACGGAGAATTTGGAGTCTCTTGATCGTTGTAGATGTTGCTTTGTGTCGAATTCGAGAGGAAAAAATTGAGATTTGAGGTGATTGAAAATTTGAGAGTTTGAGAGAGTTTGAGGGAGTTTGGAAATGAAAATGTGAACAATGAGGGGGAGGAAGAATGTCTGACGCGAATTAATAAGAAATCTTTTCGGAAGTGCACATCAGAATTGTTTCCGGATATGCATATCCGGAACACTTCAGCGTTTTTTAAAAATTTGGTGCGTCCGAATGTGCACATCCAAAATCAGGGGACAAAAAAATAATTTCACATGATTTCTAAAAAACTTGAGTGGTATATTAAAAAATGTTTAAATTTGAATGTGTGATATTATAAATGTGCAAAGTGAATATGTCAAACTCATTGGAAATGACAGTTCCTAATTAATGTGTCACTTAGGATAATAAGGATACAAAGACAAATGATAGGATTAATGACCCAGTGAATATATGTGCATGTCGTGTTATTGAACGTGTGATAGTTTACTAACCAAATGTTATGAGAACACACTAGTAAGAGTCTCATGGTGGAGGTTTACTCTATAGTTCATGAGGTCCTCAACGGGAGAAATGTGACTTGGATAATCTCAAATATTAGGAGCTAGTATGTAATCCTTAATTACCCTTATTAATAACATAAGCATGTCTTAGACTTAGTAAAAATGGTCTATGCGGATGTGGTCATTATATATGTTGTTTGTTCATCCATTAGAATTTACATAGTAGTGTAACTCATTTTCCAAGTGTTTTGAGTTAGTTGACCCCGTGTATCGTATAATAAGTAAATGGGTCTTGTGTTTGCATCATATTCATTAAAATGTAACATAATCATGATTGCACTAAATGTGCGATGAATTATTTGATGTTGATAATTTTTTAGCTTTTCTTAATGCACCACTCAAGTTTCTTAGACACCATGTGAAATTATTTTTTTGCCCCCTGATTCCGGATGTGCACATCCGGATGCATCAAATTTTTAAAAAACTTTGATGTGTTTCGGATATGCATATCCGAAAATAATTCTGATGTGCACTTCCAGAATGATTTCTTATTAATTCACGTCAGACCTTCTTCCTCTCCCTCATTCTTCAATTTTCCATTTTTCAAACTCTCTCAAACTCTCTCAAACTCTCAAATTTTCAATCCCACAAATCTCGATTTTTTCCACTCGAGTTCGGCGCAGAACAACTTCTACAACGATCAAGACACTCCAAATCCTCTGTATCTCATTTTAATTGGTAAGTTTTCAAATTTTAGAGTTTCGGAGTTATTTTCGAGTAATCGATTTAGAGTAGACATTTAGGTGTAAAAATTATTAGGTTGTATGAATAACATATGTTAGATACAATGTAGGTCTTTTTTACTGCTTCAAACGGACGATCAAGGCATTAAAATGCCCTTTTGCATGTTACAGTGGCCATGGCTGCCATTTTTAAACTTCAAAAAACGTACCGGATGTGCACATCCGGAAATATCCAACGTTAAAAATTCTGTGTCCTTCCGGATGTGCACATCCGGAAGACTATTTTTTTGTTTGTTTGTTTGTTTGTTTGTTTTTGTTTAATTATTTAAAAAAAAATCTAATTTATTTATTATGCTTTGCAGATTAGATGGCTGGCAAAGACGATCGTATCATACATGGACGGATAGCTCAGCACGCGTCTGTCCGACGTGAGCGGACGCAGTCTACAGTCGAGGCTTCCGGCGCAGAGGGAGTTGGGGTATCCCCTACAGCTGAGGGACATCCTACACCACAACCTTCCACATCACAGGTTCAGGTCACTTCCACATCACAGGTTCAGGCCACTCCCCCGTCAGCCACCGATTCTACATCTCGGAGGCGTCGGGCTTCTACTGCTGGTGCATCACGGTCCCAGCCTGCACGCAGACATCGTCGGGAAACTCCTACTCCATCAGCTGCTCCTATTCCTGTTCCTGTTCCTGAGGGTGATCACCCAACACACGAGGGTGGTGACGACAATGACGATTTCGATGAGCTAGGCGGTTACCCCGGGGGACCGTCTAATATGTCCCTACTCGTGGGGTACTCTGAGCATACTGTCAGATATGTCTGGCTAGGACAGGTAACCTTTCTTGGTTTATTTATAGAATTGTTTACGTTGATAATATTTTCATTTGTAACATTGTTTAATTTGGATATTTTCAGGTGAAGGATTCCCATAAGTTCTATAACCACGGGGCCAAGGTTATAGACATGTTTGAGCTGCTGCCAGAGGATGAGTGGTTCACGTCTGCAGTTGCTGAATCTGGTATTTGAGGCCTGTCTAGGATTGGGTATTCCCAAATCCAGTACAGTATGCTGATGGCCTTTGTTGAGAGATGGCACCCTGAGACATCCTCATTCCATCTACCATACGACGAGATCACGATCACACTCGACGACATCTCATGCCTTTTACATTTATCGATCACGGGTACCCTACTCCGTCACGGTAGGTTGTCGAAGGCGGACGCGATCGAGATGCTGGTTACAGACATTGGGGCTAGCGCAGATGATGCACTTGAGGAGGTGACCCAGTTGAGGGGGGCACACATTTGGTTCAACTTTCTGATACACAGATTTAGTGAGGCGCTTGCAGAGACAGGACAAGCATCAGGAGATCCAGCTGAGGTGGAGATCCACAGGCAGCGCGCCCTGAGATGCTACTACCTCTTTTTGCTCGGCACGCAGGCGTTTGTGGACACCAGCACCTATTATGTTGATGTCGTCTACCTCAGGTACCTTCTGGATCAGACAGAGATCCATGGGTATAACTGGGGGGGCTGCGCTGGCATTCACCTACTCTAGGCTCTCTGATGGTTGCCGCTGGGCAGCCAAGACTGTGGCAGGCAGATGTACGCTATACGTGGTAACAATCTAATATTCTAAGTATTTTTTCATTTCTTTTCTTTCTATATTCATTATAATGTTTGACACCCATGTATTGTTTTTCATTTCAGGCGTGGATTTTACAGCACTCTCCCAACATTACTGGTTGGGGGAGTGTCGAGGGGCACACTGAGGATATGCCACGTGCTGTTGCATTTGTCCTGCTCAGAGGGAACCAGGTGTCGGACCCCTTCAGAGTGTATCTTGATCGGATGACTGCTGAGGATGTTTTGTATAGCCCCTATGCCGATCACCGTGTGACGTGCCCGTTCAATGAGGTTTGTTTATTCTCAGGATGGTTGCCATGCAGTTCGACCGTTACTGCTCGATACCTGCCGGAGCGCGTCTTGCGTCAGTTCGGTTACACGCAGACGATCCCCAGGATGCCTTATGAGTCTGCTCCTCTAGGCTTGACCCGCAGGCAGATATATGAGCTATATGCTGACTACCAGTCCCACTTGGTACTGGAGGAGGCACGGGCGACCAGAGCGGACAGAGACTGGAGCGTTGCTGCCGGGTACATCGTGTGGTTCTACACCGTCTCACACCCATGCATGATGCCCACTTGTTAGCTCCTAATTTCGACGCTACATGATTTCAGACAATTTGGCTTTTAAAGAAGTTACTCTTTAAAGTAATAAGCTAAAAGAAGAAGGATTTGACCACAAGTCCTTCGACTATGTTTGTTGAAAATCTGAGTCGAAAAGAATGATTTTAGGACTTCAAATATCTCTAAGTCCTAGGAGTCAATTCGACATGGTGAAGTGGCTATGGGTAACGCGCTGCAGTTACAACTGAATAGTGGAGGGAAGTTCTACTATTTGAATTTGAAAAGAGGACAGGTGGCGAAGATCCAGAACGTGAAGACATGCGAAGTGCCAAGTGGCGTATTCTAGGAGTAAAACCGTCAGATGGTGGTTACTTTAGAGTATTATAAATAGGTTAGTCCTAGGGTTAGAATAAGTGTGAAAAATCATATTTGTACAAGTAACTCTATATTCACTCAAAGTATCCAGTGTGTCGAGAAACAAGTGAAGTGAGAATGTACATGATTGTAATCACCATTATCCTTTATTGCAATGCAATTTACTTTGAAGTTTCTGTTTTAGATTCTTTACTTTGAAATCTTTTTCACAAAACTTTTACCTTTCAAGTCAGTTACACTATCAAGTCTTTACTTTGAAGTTTTACATTAAAAGCCTTTACTTTCAAGCATTTATCTTTCTGCATTTTTTAGATCTTTATGCATTCCTTTCCAGCATTTAACTCCAGTTTTTATCAAACCTTTACATTCAGCCTTTTCTTTCCTTTGATGTATTGTTCGACTTAGGTATTTCTTTGATCTTTATCGCTTTCCTTTACACTTCAAACACCCTTTTTATTTATGTGCATTGTCGAAAGGCATACTTTACCAAATCGTGAAATATTCTAAATACACATACAACACATGTCCTAGGATCAATCTAATCGATCCTGTAAGTTACTAGAATTTTATTGTTTTAGAAGATCAGCGGTTGTTTATCAATTTTCAAGGTAAACAAATTGGCACGCCCAGTGGGACAGTGCTAAACGTGGATTTGGAAGTTTATAACTTTTAAATAACTGCCAAAAGGAAGTTTTATAACTGCCTTTTTTGAAGTTTTTTCGTTTTAGTGGTCAAAATTGTGGCGAACTTTATTGGATGCACTTGAGAAGTGGAAAGGTAGCCAACTTAAGTGAATATAGGCCAAAGAGAAGAAACGTGAGGAGAATGACATCTGGCCAAGGAAATTCAAATCCCAGTTCTGCTGGGACTAATACTGAACCAAGCAGTTCAAGTGTTCAGAACAGCACCATCAATCCTTAAGAATTACCAAGAAGTACTGTGGCGCCAACTCCAGTTCCTTCGACAGGAGGGTCGACAGTGTTAACCATGGTGACAGAGCCACCGTCTTCGACAGCGGGACCAAGCGCGACATATGTGAGGCCTTACACTCAGCCAGTCCTGGAGTACATTGGTCCATCAGTGACGAATCCTCAGACTCCACAAGGAGGAGTTTCGACGTATAGGCAATTTCCTCCCCCAGGATTTTCACAGCCTTTGCCTAGGAACCCAGTCTATGGCATGCCAACGGCAATGATGCAGAATCTGCGTACTGCACCCCTAATATATTCAGAAAACGTGATATCTACCCCTTTGCAGGAGTCAGGTTCCGGAATTAACATGGGTCGAAACAGCCAGTCCATAGGTTTGGGATATTCTGCTCAAGGGCCCAACTTAACAAATGAATCTGCAGCGTATTTGAGGCAACAGATGGATGAGAGCAACATGCAAATGGTACATACTTTGTCTCAGACGGTGGAAGAGATTTTCCAGCCATTGATCCAGAATACTACTCAAACCAATCAAATGATGACAACCCAGATGGCATGTATAGCAGAATTCATGGGAATGCCCGCTCCTGTTCAACACCAAAATCAAGGAGTCGAGGGGAGGGAGAATGCTCAACAAGTGAATCCAGAGTTGGTCGAACCACCTAAGGAGGAGCCTCCTAGAAATCAAATATCAATACTTGAAGAGGAGGAACCAAGGATGGTGCTAGTGAACATAAATCAAAACGCTGATCATGTGGTGAATCAGGTTCGACACAACAATGTAGCAGCAGAGAACAATTTGACAGCCATGGTCAAAAGAATAATGGCTCGAAATGGCCTGAATATGGGTTTTTCTAGGCCAAACTTTACTTCGCCTATAGTAGACTATATACTCCAAGCTGAATTGCCTCCCAGGACAAAAGTACCAAAGTTTACTAAGTTCTCAGGAGATACTACAGAATCTACCGTCGAACATGTGGCGCGCTACCTGATCGAAGCTGGTGAAATTGCGAATGATGAAAGTCTGAGGGTGAAGTATTTCCCTAGTTCCCTCACTAAAAACGCATTCACGTGGTTCACTACGTTACCATCTGGTTCAATTTGTAATTGGACCCAGTTAAAACGTTTGTTCCATGAGCAATTTTACATGGGTCAGACTAAAATTAGTTTGAAAGAATTGGCTAGTGTGAAACAAAAGTTCAATGAGCCAATAGATGATTACTTGAATAGGTTTCGACTGCTCAAGGCTAGATGCTACACACAAGTGCTTGAGCATGAACTTGTCGAAATGGCCGCTGGTGGCCTTGACTACTCTATCAGGAAAAAATTGGACACCCAGTATTTAAGGGATATGGCCCAGTTAACTGACAGAGTTCGACAGCTAGAGCGTCTCAAAGATGAGAAAGCTAGGGTGAATAAGAATAGGAAGGTAGCTTACGTCGAATACCAGGAGGGTATCGACGAGTTATATGATGAGTCCGTTAGGTTCGACGAAAATGAAATAGACCTTGCTGAACTTAAGAAGGGCCCTCCTTATTCTTGTAAATTATTAGTCCCTTCAAATGGAAAAAATCATGTCGAATCTGAAAAGAACGATAGGTTCCCAAAGAAAACATATACTTTCGATATCACAAAATGTGACAAAATTTTTGATTTGTTAGTTAAGGATAGTCAAATACTAGTGCCTCATGGTGCTAAAGTATCACCTTTAGAGCAAAGAAAAAAGAGAGGTTTTTGTAAATACCATAATTACTTGGGTCATAAGACGTCTCAATGTTTTCTTTTCAGGGATTTGGTGCAGAATGCTATTCAGGAGGGAAGGCTCAAATTTGGGGAGAAGACTAAGACCCAAATGAAGATTGATACCAACCCCCTTGAAGTAGCTGAAGCAAATTATGCTGAGCCTGAGGAGGTCAACATGGTCGAACTGGTTGAATTGTCTGACAACAGTTCGGATAGTGTTAACACCAACGAAGCTCTTGGCAGAAATGCCACAGTGGTGGAGGTTACTGAGGACCTTACCAATGATGTTGTGTTTATTAGAGAGGCTGAAGAAATGGATGGCTACCAGCTGGAGCATTTGATATGTATGGCTGTTGAACACTACTTTAGCATGTCTTATGAAGTTCAAAGGTTCGACACTGAAACTACAGTCGAGACCCATGCTGAAGCTGAAGCACCAAAATTGCAGATGGTGACAAAAGAGATGGCTGATCATTTTAGACAGATGGACGAGGCTGCTGAAGGCCTTGATGTCAACTTTTCCAAAATGCGTTTAAAAGATGAAGTCAACATAAACATGGTCGAAGTTACTGACAGACAGGCCATGGATATTGATGAACAAGAGGACTAAGACAAACTGGCTTATCCCAGAGAGGATGAAACCATTGTTGATTTTCTCCACAGGTTCCAGGGGAGGAACTCTGAAGTCATGTTGTGCCCTCGATGCAGTGTTATTTTCGACAAAGAAGCTGCTCACGACCTCCAAGCGGGGAAAGAGGCCAAATCTGGACGAGAGAAGAGAGCTGCTCAAAGGCCAGGGCATTTCGACCCAAGGAAAGCTACTCAAAAACAATATGGCCAAAGGCCACAAATTCCAAGGGCCAAGCAAGCTACTTTCAATCCCAGCGGCGAAGTACCAACTGGAAGATGGGTTAAACCAGTCGAAGCAGCAGAAAAAGGGAATCAAAGATGGAAAAGTTTTGATGTGGCTAGAGGCTCTTCAATTGAGTATAGGAAAGAATTTAAGTCCTCCAACAAAGCTGCCTACATTTCTGAGAATTACAAAGGAAAAAATCCTATGTCCAGGTCCCAGTGGAGGAGAGAACAGAGATGAAGGAAGGCTTTAAGGGAAGCTCAGGCTAAAGATTCGACGGAGACCAGCACTAATGTCCTGCCAGCTAGCAATAAAGGTGTTGGCATGAAAACAACAGACCAGCTGCCTGTGGGTCGAAAGCTATTTACTTCCAAGAAGGAAGAAGCTGAGAAATTTGCGGTAGAAACAGTTGAAGACGAAGCTTCGACCCACAATTTTGATTCAGACTCTGATGCTTCTTTAAACATCATTGTCAACGTAGTGTCAGTAATGCCAAGAGAATATGACAGAGTGACTGAAGTGGAAAACTTGGATGCCAACGCTGAGGCAGAAATGGCAGCACACCAACATGTGTGCTATTATGTAATGAACAATGGCTGTGTCGAAGAACAAAATGCTTTCTTTGAGCGGCCAACTGAGGCCATGAAGGGACACTTGAAACCTCTGTACATTACAGGGAAAGTAGAGAACGTGGTTGTAAATAAGATATTGGTGGACTGTGGGGCTACTGTCAATTTAATGCCACATTTTCTGCTAAGTTGTTGGTTCTTGTAATTGGCTACAATTTTGGTAAAACAATGTTGCTCTCATGTAATGGTTAATTAAGATGTTCTAACTTACTGCATTCAACATGTCGGATAAAGATGTCCCATCCTGGGTCATAGGACATCGCGTCTGTTTTTGGTTTAAAAGGAAGATTCTGTTAGTTGTTATTTGTTTCTGAATATTCTGTGAATATTTAGTTATCCTATGTGGCGTCCAGGTTAATTGAGTTGAGTTTTTGTGTTTTCACTACTTTCTAAATATGGAGACATATTAGGAAATATTAGATTGAAGATCTATTTTCTTGGAGGTTAATTTGCAGACTTTGTGCAACCTTGTTATTGCTGTTTTGAAGGCCCAAATCCAGTTGGGAAATATGATATAAGTAGAAGCTTGTAACCTAGTTTTAGGAGAGAAGCCGTGAATAGAAAAGATGTAATCAGTAGGGCTGAGTTCGTGAACCACTCTCTAGGAGAGTTGGTATGTGTGAACCACCCGGTTTGTGGGATGGTCATCGTGTTTATCTCGAAGCCTGTAGGTAAGAGATGTATTGTTCTTGGAGGAAGCTGTTAAGCAACTCTAAGTATTGTTCTTAGCCATGGGTGTCATGTCTAGGTATTGTCATTGAAGTGTGTCTTCTACTTTTTTGTGATTGAAGAGTTGTTGAAAATCAAGCTGTTGATGCAGTGGCTGAGGTGTTAACTGCTAGACATTGTTGCGATGATTAGAAGTGAGATAGAGTCTCTTACCTATGGAGGACTTAGGTAGAAGGGTCATTGGGTAGGGATTAAGTGAGTAGACTGGCAACTGGTATTGTTGAGTCTGTAATTTAATTCTACTAATAATGGACTTCCTTCCTGGCTTGGTATGCCCCTAGATGTAGGTTGTTAGACCGAACTGGGTGAATAATTTCTGTGTGTTGTTTATGCTTTTCAGTACTATTTTTATATGTTTTTACCTTGCCATGTTTTTGTCAAACCAGATGTCTCGACATCCTGTATGACATCTGGGATCTGTCATACCAGAATTTCAATTGGTATCAGAGCAGGCATCCTGTTCTGTTTCTGGGTGAGGTCCTGGAAAGATACTTTCTGGTTGTAGGCAAGGAAGAAGGGGTCTACTGAAAAGAAATTTGAATTTGGATAAGCTCATATAGTTGTTTGAATGGTCCCTTAAAGTGGAGGATGAACTATTCATGACAGGGTATGTATTGTACCTGTCTGTTGTTATCAGGTGTGTAGCCTTGGTGAAGAACTAATGTTGTGAGTTTGATTTATCTTGTTGGCCTTGGATTATTGTGATGGTTGAATCTTTGTGGCTTGGTACATGGTGGGGTGGCAACATCATGCTGAAGTCAGATTGGATAGAAGGGGCTAGGAGGTGCTTTCTTGGAAGCATAGGAGTGAAGAAATTGGAGGTGATTTACCTTCACCATCCATAAGTGCAAGGTAGAATTCATCTTTCTCAACCCTAAGGATGAATTTAATTTTGAAGGAGGTTTCAGATTTGCTGAGGGAAATAGGATCTGTTCAGAGAAGGTTTTACTTACTTGAGCCAAGTGTAGCATCCTTGATATCTCAACCCTCTACAAAAGAAGAAACTGGCTTGGATAGGCTACCTTGGTGGTGTTTACTTGGTGCTGGTATCTGGTAGGGTTTTTATACAAGGATTTAAGATCAATTGTTGTTTGTGTAGTTCACAAATATTTGATTGATTATCCTTGTGATTCAAGATTGGTGATGATTAACATGATGCTTGAAACATTTCATCATCAGAGTTTGTGCAGAATCATGGGAGGGGTACTGCATAAGCTTTAGCACCTGTTACTTCTTGGGAGTTGGCCTGAGAATTTGCTTCAGTCTTGTGTGACAGGAGTTGTGTATTTCTGGAAAGTTTCCTGGCAAGAAGCTGGTCTGGATATTATTGATGCTGAAGATGGAGATGAAAAACTATGAAGACATCATAATCTTTATGACTACTTGGATTGGTTTAGGTGCAGTCCATAATGCTCATCATAGAGTTAAGATAGGTGGCATTATCAGAACTTTGTGAATACTGTTTTACTCAAGGAAAGGTGGCATCCTTGGTACAGCTATGAGGTGTAGTTCCTAACTATTCCTTCTGAAGATTCAGACAGTGGCAGGTTTGAGGGCTTTGGAGAAGCACTGGCAGATTTACATCAATGTATGAGATTGGTTGAAATTACTGCAAAATCAACAGAATGGAGGTTGTCTACTCAAACTTGGTTGGTGAATCTAGTCTATGAGAGCATGAGACTCTTGTTCTATTAAGGGAGAAAGTTCTTTCAAGTGGCAGAAGAAGGAGTTGAATTCAACAGCTGGATGTTGACTCATAATGCTCTAACATCTAGTTCAACCTCAGAATCTCAGTTGGTGAAGAGGCACATCAACTTAAGATAGGATGATCTACAGGAATGAAAATTGAATGCTTCAAAAAAAGATTGCTCTCCTGGCAGTCTGTTGGAGCTGCAAGAAGAAGAAAATACTACATGACTTAGAGATTCCAAGTGTGTTTTGATAGTAAGCAAGTGGAACATGTGATTTGAAGATCATTTTCAGTGGATAGATCAGGATACCTTTGTGAGAATTTTGACAAACGTGAAGAAGGCAATTTGTGGCAGTTGGCTTTTTCATATGAGGATTCATAAAGGAGGTGATCAAACTGTGGAAATTGGTTGATCTATATAGTGGATTCGAAGAATCAAGATAATCAGAGTGTGGCAGCTGGTTGGTCTTGAGGATTGTCTTGGAACAAGTTACTCTTGGGCAGAAGGGTGATGAGTTGAAGACTCAAGGAGTTCTTTTCTTCTTGAAGGTGGATGAGTGCTTATTTCTGGGTATCCACACACTATATGATCATGAAACTGTCATAGGATATCATGTAGTAATTTTGGAGTGGTTCTTGCTGAAGAAGCATCTGTTGAGAAAGATAGGGGAAGAGTAGAGAGTAGAGAGTAGAGAGTAGATAGTAGAGAGTGTTGTAGTGTAGTATTCTATGTGCTATGGTGGTTGGTATCATGCAGTGTTGTAGCATTCTGAAGTAGATGTTATGTGATGATGTGATGCTTTGTGTTGTTTGGTTTTCTGGTTCTTTGGTTCCTTGGCTTAAAGGGGGAAGCTTGGAGATTCTATTTTGGAATATGGTGTTTTTCTTAGTGCAGCTGGATTCTGTTCATGATGTCAAGACTGATGCCTTAACATCTGTTGACAGAACATTCTGTTTAGAATGTTATGGTTTTTGTCTCCTGAGATCACAAGCTTCTACCTGATTTATGTACTATTGTGAGGGTCAAGCAGTAGGTGAATGTGTTCAGCAGGTGTGTTGAATAGAGGGTGCGCTCTTGAAGACATGAAGATGAGTCTCATGTTCTCCATTCATTTAAGGTGTCCTTCTTGCAAAGGAGTACTGGTTGAGAAAAGTTGATCAGCTTGGCATCATGTGAGTATTGGTACAAGGGATGATTGTGTTCAACTTGTGAGTTGAACAAAGAGTGAGCTCTTGAAGACATGAAGATGCGTCTTATGTTTTCCATTCATCAAGGTACAAAGAAGCACATGTTATCCTTGATAGGGGGAGAGTGTTATAATTTTGTGCAGCTGGACTTGTGATGTTAAGGGGGAGAATTAAGAAACATCCGGTGGGTGTTCAAAGAAGAAGGTTTTAGCCAAAATATGCCAAAAGGGGAGATTGATGATTCTGCAGCTTTGGTGTTGGCATTTATTTTGGTAAAACTGATTGTGATTGATATATGTCTAAAAAGATGTTCTGACTTCTGTTTTCTGCTGCTTCATTTTCCTTTTATATGATGTGTTTTGGCCAGAAGAAAATTAGGAATTTGCATACATGAGGATTAAGTGTGCTGGGAGGTGTATTGTGCAGTTTATTGCATATGGAAATAGAATTTTATTCAACTGCTGAAAGCATACAAGATTAGATTTTAGTACATCAAAAGCAACAAACAAAGAGTCTAAAGATTATCCCAACCCCCTGAATCAAGAAAAGTTTTCCAATCTTCGTCCCATTCATCATCAGAAGCTTGAAGTTGCACTGGAGGTTTTTTGATGGCTTTCATCCTTGTCTCTGATGTTTTTCTTGTTCTTGTTGCTCCTGAAGTTGCCCCAGCTGTAGACAGTGTTTTGTTCTTCGACTTCTGTGGATCTGGTTTCTTGACCTCTTGCATGTGTTTCTTCCCTGCATCTTTGTTAGACTGACTCATAGTTCTATCTGTGGTATGTTGTTAGAAGCAAGGAGGCTTGGTTTTTATACTGCATAAAGAGTCTTTGTTTGTATCGCCTGACCAGTCAAAGCGGTCTTTGGTTTGGGAACTTGTTTTTTCTTGGGAAGCCACTTATTTGATCTTGTCAAATTGAATGTCAGAACTTCGTGTTTGCTGCCTTGGTAGGTTAAGAGGTTGTCCAATTGTGGCTAAAAAGGGGGAGAGTTAGCCTAGGTATTGTCTAGTTGTCTGGTGTGATTCTAGTTTGTGCAACTGTTAGTAGCTGTTTGGAGTTTGGTGTTTCTCCGCTGCAAGTTTTTTTTAGTGAATGTTAGTAGCTGTTTGGAGTTTGGTGGTTTTCCGCTGCAAGTTTTTTTTTCTGATGTTGGCTGAGATTGTTTTAGCCAAAATTAGCCAAAGGGAGAGATTGTTGGTTCTTGTAATTGGCTACAATTTTGGTAAAACAATGTTGCTGTCATGTAATGGTTGATCAAGATGTTCTAACTTACTGCATTCAACATGTCGGATAAAGATGTCCCATCCTGGATCATAGGACATCGCGTCTGTTTTTGGTTTAAAAGGAAGATTCTGTTAGTTGTTATTTGTTTCTGAATATTCTGTGAATATTTAGTTATCCTATGTGGCGTCCAGGTTAATTGAGTTGAGTTTTTGTGTTTTCACTACTTTCTAAATATGGAGACATATTAGGAAATATTAGATTGAAGACCTATTTTCTTGGAGGTTAATTTGCAGACTTTGTGCAGCCTTGTTATTGCTGTTTTGAAGGCCCAAATCCAGTTGGGAAATAGGATATAAGTAGAAGCTTGTAACCTAGTTTTAGGATAGAAGTCGTGAATAAAAAAGATGTAATCATTAGGGCTGAGTTCGTGAACCACTCTCTAGGAGAGTTGGTATGTGTGAACCACCCGGTTTGTGGGATGGTCATCGTGTCTATCTCGAAGCCTGTAGGTAAGAGATGTATTGTTCTTGGAGGAAGCTGTTAAGCAACTATAAGTATTGTTCTTAGTCATGTGTGTCATGTCTAGGTATTGTCATTGAAGTGTGTCTTCTACTTTTCTGTGATTGAAGAGTTGTTGGAAATCAAGCTGTTGATGCAGTGGCTGAGGTGTTGACTGCTAGACATCGTTGCGATGATTGGAAGTGAGATAGAGTCTCTTACCTAGGGAGGACTTAGGTAGAAGGGTCATTGGGTAGGGATTAAGTGAGTAAACTGTCAACTGGTATTGTTGAGTCTGTAATTTAATTCTACTAATAGTGGACTTCCTTCCTGGCTTGGTATGCCCCCAGATGTAGGTTGTTAGACCGAACTGGGTGAACAATTTTTGTGTGTTGTTTATGCTTTTCAGTACTGTTTTTATATGTTTTTACCTTGCCATGTTTTTGTCAGACCAGATGTCTCGACATCCTGTAGGACATCTGGGATCTGTCATACCAGAATTTCGTAAGTAAAATTGGTAAATTCGACGCTGATCTTAAACCCCACAACATGGTCCTCTCTAACTATGAAGGGAAGATTGGGACCACTCTAGGTGTCTTACAGGTTGACTTGACTGTGGGTACAGTGACAAGACCCACCTTGTTTATGGTGGTCGAGAGTAAAGCTAACTATAAACTTTTGCTGGGAAGGGAGTGGATCCATGGCATTAGGGCAGTACCTTCATCAATGCACCAACGAATAACAATCTGGAGGCCTGGTGGAATAGTAGAAAACATTGAAGCTGATCAAGGGTACTTTAAGGTGCCTGTTAATCATGTTGATGGTGTTGAGTTCGACAAAAACTTTGCGCATATTGCGCCTTGTACTCCAGCAGAATTTGATCTTACCCCAGATGACCATGCATTCTGCTCATTACACTTGCACCCACTGGAAGGGTTTCGTTGGGACAGAGAAGTCATAAGAGAAGAAGGCAATGTCCCGTACTATGGGCTGGCTGAAGTTGACCCCACAGGACGGGGAAGTGAATTCAGTAACAATGACTGAATTCGACGCGCTACAAAGAATTTCGGCCTATGTGGCCAAATCTAAGTTACAAGCGGCGTTAGAGGTTGCACACAACCACATGGCTGTCGAAGCCAAAACTCAAATTTGTGAAGTAGGCCCTGGTAAGGACTTTGAACCTGAGCCACCTGATGGGCCTCAAATCGAAGACCAAAACCAAAGGGTTGATGCTGTTTATGATGATGAGCCTTTAGGTTTTGAAAAGGATCCACTGTCAGATAATATTAAAATGCTGGCGCAAGATCCTTTGGAAGAAATTGACTTGGGTGAAGGGGGAGTCAAAAGGCCTACTTATATTAGTGCTAGTCTCGACCCACTACTCAAAGTCGAAATGGTCCAACTATTGAAGGAATTCAAGGATTGCTTCGCCTGGGACTATGATGAAATGCCTGGTTTGAGGAGAGAGCTTGTTGAACATAAGTTGCCAATCATACCTGGGAAAAAGCCAGTCAAGCAAAATCCAAGACGGTTTGCCCCAACAATCCTTTCCAAAATCAAAGAGGAAATTGAAAGGCTACTTAGATGCAAGTTCATCCGTACAGCTAGGTATGTCGAATGGTTAGCTAATATTGTACCGGTCATTAAAAAGAATGGTTCTTTAAGGGTCTGTATAGATTTTAGAGATCTAAATTCTGTAACCCCTAAAGACGAATATTCCATGCTTGTGGCAGAAATGCTGATTGATTCTGCTGTAGGACATGAATACTTGAGTATGCTGGATGTTTATTCTGGTTGTAACCAAATATTCATTGCTGAGGAAGATGTCCCAAAAACTGCTTTTCGATGTCCAGGGGCATTAGGCACTTATGAGTGGGTAGTAATGCCTTTTGGTCTAAAAAATGTTGGGGCAACTTACCAGCGAGCAATGAATTCGATCTTTCATGATTTTATTGAGACTTTTATGCAAATATATATTGATGATATTGTTGTTAAGTCCTTTTCAGGAAAAGATCATATAAGCCATCTTCGACATTCCTTTGAAAGGATGAGAAAGCATGGTCTAAAAATGAATCCTCTCAAATGTGCTTTTTGTGTGCAGGCAGGGGTTTTCTTAGGCTTTGTGGTCCACAAGAAGGGGATCGAAATTAACCAGAATAAAACCAAAGCCATTATGGAAGCAAAAGCGCCATCAACAAAGAAGGAATTGCAGTCTCTCTTGGGCAAAATAAATTTCTTAAGGAGATTTATATCCAACTTAAGTGGGAAAACGCAAGCCTTTTCACCATTGCTTCGAGCTAGCAAGGATGGGTTCGACTGGGGGCAAGCTCAACAGGAAGCCTTCGACAAGATCAAAGAGTACCTGAGTCACCCCCTATTCTCTCACCACCTCGTGGCAATAAGTGTATGAGATTGTACATAGCTGCGTCAGATAGAACTTTAGGGAGCATGTTAGCCCAAGAGGATGATGACGGTGTCGAAAGAGCCGTTTATTACCTTAGTAGAGTTTTAAATGATGCAAAAACTAGATATAGCATGATTGAAAAATAATGTTTATGTTTGTATTACTCTTGTACCAAATTGAAGCATTATATAAAACCAGTTGATGTTTATGTTTCTTCTCGTTATGACGTTATTAAACATATGTTGTCCATACCTATTTTGCATAGTCGAATTGGAAAATGGGCATTAGCATTAACTGAATATTCTTTAACTTATAAGCCTTTAAAAGCTGTTAAAGGACAAGTTGTGGCAGACTTTATAGCTGACCATTTTACAAACGAGACCCCCCTGAACTATCTTGATGTGGAACCTTGGAAGTTATATTTCGACGGGTCGAGCCACAAAGATGGGACAGGCATAAGAGTACTTGTTATTTCTCCTAATAAAATTCCAACAACACTTAAGTATAAAATCGAAGGTCGTTGTTCTAACAACGAAGCTGAATATGAAGCTTTAATTGCTGGACTTGAAGTATTGTTGGAATTGGGGGCAACTCATGTCGAAATAATGGGAGATTCAGAACTGGTCATAAAACAAGTGACCAAAGAGTACAAGTGCATAAAAGAAAACTTGATTATGTACTTTGTAATTGTGAATCGACTGTTGAAAAAGTTCGACGCAGTCAGTTTTCGACACATCCCTAGACTGGAAAACCAGGTAGCTAATGACTTGGCTCATATTGCATCAGGGTATAAAGTTTCGAAAGACAAATTATAAGATGCAATCGAAGTCGAAGTTAGAGGAAGGGTGGTGTCAGTAGGATTAGCCCCATCAGACTTGGAAGAAACTAAGCTTGGATACGCTGATGAAGATAATTTTGCAATTCTGGCAGTTGATAACATAACTGACAAGGATTGGAGGAAGCCTATAATGGATTACCTAAAAAATCCGATAGCTTCGACAGAGATGAAAATCAAGTATCAAGCTTTAAGTTATGTCTTGTTGGGGTATGAATAATTCAAAAAGACTCTTGAGGGAGTATTGCTTAAGTGCCTCAGTGAGGCAGAAGCATACTTAGCCCTTTCAACTATCCATAGTGGGGCATGTGGGGCGCATCAGGTAGGCCATAAAATGAAATGGTTGTTATTTCGACAGGGCATGTATTGGTCCACCATGTTAAAAGATTGTATTGAATTTGCTAAGGGTTGTCGGGAATGTCAAGTTCATGCTGGCATCCAACACGTCCCTGCAAGTGAGTTGCACTCTATAGTAAAGCCTTGGCCTTTCAGAGGATGGGCTTTGGATTTGGTTGGAGAAATTCGACCAGCATCATCAAAGAATCATAAGTACATTTTGGTGGGTATTGATTATTTTACCAAATGGGCCGAAGCTATCCCATTACCAAATGTTGATCAAGAAGATATGATTAAATTTATCCAGAAACACATCATCTATAGGTTTGGAATCCCAGAGACAATTACAAGAGACAAAGGATCAGTCTTCACTGGTCGAAAAATGCAAGAGTTTTCTAAAGAAATGGGTTTCAAACTTTTAACATCCACACCTTATTATGCTCAAGCTAATGGCCAAGTCGAAGCGGCGAATAAAGTGGTTATTGGTTTGATAAAAAAGCATGTGGGAAAGAGGCCAAGAAATTGGCATAAGACATTGGACCAAATACTTTGGGCATGTCGAACGTCCCCCAAAGAGGCAACTAATACTACCCCATTTCGACTGACTTTTGGTCATGATGCAGTTTTGCCTGTGGAAATTTATCTTCAATCCATAAGGATTCAAAGGCATCATGAGATTCCATCTGAATCTTATTGGAATATGATGCTTGGTGAATTAGTAGACTTAGATGAAGAAAGACTCCATGCACTAGAGTTACTGAAAAGGCAAAAGAAAAGGGTGGAAAAGTCTTATAACAAAAAGGTCAAGATTAAAACCTTTTCAGCTGGAGATCTAGTGTGGAAAGTGATCTTACCTATGGATCGAAAGACCTGAACTTTGGGGAAGTGGTCTCCTAAGTGGGAAGGTGTTTTTCAAATTATTAAGGCATTTAATAATAATGCTTATGAGATTCAAGAGATGGAGGGTGATTTAAGAGCCTTAAGGGTAAATGGGAAGTATTTGAAAAAATATAAGCCTATTTTACAAGAGATTCATATTAAAACGTAAGTTTCATTCAGATTATAAAAGCCAAAATAGGCCATGTGAGGCCAAAATGGCATACAAAGAAAAGAAAACAAGTACAACAACGTGAAACCTAGGAGAAAGATCTTTCATAGTCCCTCCAATTAATAGAGTTGAGGAAGGCAACATAATCTTCGTCAGCTTCATCATCAGAGTTTTGTGCTTTGGAATGTCCTTTCTTGGGGACCTTCATCTTGGTTTCTCTCTTCTTGGCGCGAGATGTTGCTCCAGTTGAAGTATCATTGAGGGCAGTAGTTGTTGCCTCAACTTTCTTTGTCTCTACAGCCACCTTCTTGGTCATTGCCTTCTTTGATGAAGTACTCATGCTTGCTTCAGTAGGTGCAAAATATGGCTCACGTGAAGAGGGTTTTATAGAGGCAAGGCCCTGTTAGGATTGGCTAGTCAACGATGGAAATACGTGAAATTACCCTTGGGAGTATACCCTATGGTTGCGCTATTAATATTCCTTTATGGAATAGAAACTTGTGTCGTTGGAACACTAAGCTGTTAAAAGCTGCGCTATTTTCATGATTTCCAAGAAAAGAGGCAGAATACTTTAATTACAAAGATTAGCAAAGTTCAAGAGAAAATTTTGCAAGTCGAAGAGTTAAGAGTAAACAGAAGTATTTAAATAAATGCCATAGGGCATTGTGATTGTCTTTACATGGGGCCTCAAAGGGGCCATAAAACATGATGAACAAGAAGGGGGATTACAAACAAGAAATCATAGCACAATCAGAAAGGTAGCTTCGACTTCAACTCAAGGAAGTTGACCTTGTGAGTCTTAAGGCGTTTCTCACACAGAGCTTTGTTGAGCTTAGCTGCTGAAAGTTCCTTCTCAAGTATTTGGGCTTTGTCGAGGAAGTCTATGGTGCGCTTTAGCTCTCTGGCCATTTCAGTATCGTCGAATTCTTTCAGTTCAAGGTTACGCTTTTCAGTGTTGGAAATCTTGTTTTGCAGTTCCTCAATTTGCTGTTTCCAGTCATCAATATTCTTTTGGTTCGATGCTATCTCTGCTTGCCTGTTGTTTTGATCAATCTCCAGATTTTCGACCTTAGTTTCTGATGCGTGAGCTTCGCCCCAAGCTGCATGTTCCAATCCAGTTGTAACCTCAATGGTGTCTTGGATCTTGGGAAGAAGTTTCAAGTCCTCAAACATTTGATTTACTAAAGCAGTTAACTCCATAAGGAATTCAGACACATCTGTACTAAGGGTCAAGAGATCCAGTTTTTGGAGACTATCTTTCAGGAAGAGAGGTGCAGTTCGATCCGAAAGTAAGACATTTTGGATGTCCCCTTTTAAGAATTTGTCTTTGATTTTTTGAAGGATAGGGCTGGCGAAGTCATCTGGAGCTGGACCCCCAGAACTGGTCGAAGTACTAAGACTAGTACCTGAAGAACTGTACTTCTTCCCAAGTATCAATCTGGCATACTCTCAAGGATTTGACAATTTGAGAGCAGCCAGTGGGTCTCCAACAGGGGATCCTCTAGTAGTCGAAGTGACTGCAGGCCTAGGAGTTGGATTGTTGACAGAACCTGTCTCAGCCACAGTCGAATGGGTTTGATCTTGCTCAGTCATCTCCCTCTCTTCTTCTTGTTCTTCTTCATCTTCGACCTCTTCTTCTCCTGCTTCAGTTGGCCTTCCTTCTATGTCCATACCAATAGTCTCTGTTTGGTCGAGAGGTTGTTAGTGAGAAATATCATCCTCTTCATGTTCAGAGCCATCGGTCTGGGATTGTTGAGTATTGGTCCTGGCAGGCGAATTTTTGTTTGTTTCAGCCGCTTCAGGAGGAGGAACTGTAAAAGGGATAGGTTGGTTAATTTTGCTCAGTGAACTATATCCAGAACCAAGGTCAGAGGTAGGGTGATAAGTTGGCTCACCTTGGCTATTCAGGAGAGTTGTTGTAAAGCTGAATGAAGGTTGTGGTGGGTTAGAACCACCTGCATCAACCTGAAAACCAGAAGCAAAGAGAATAAGATTGGGATAAATCTGAGTAGGGAATCCAAATACTGAGTGAAGATAGTACGCATACCTGTACAGCCGCAACATCAGGACTTGAGTTTACACTCTCAGGATCACCAGCAGTTGTTTTCGACGCAACCCTGGAGAGTTGTTTCTTGACACCATTACCAGCAGGTGTCTTCTCAAGAATTCTTGCCGCCTTTGAGGGAGATTGGGTGGTAGTTCCAGAAGCTTTGACAAGCTTCCTATTCTTCTTAACTACTATCTCCTCAGGGGACTCATCATCAGTATCTGGAGGGACAACGACTTGAGCACCTTTCTTGCCCTTTTTTGAAGGCGTTGGAGGTTTTCGAGCAGCCTAAGAGGTGATTCAAACATTAGAAGATTGGTTACACAAAAAGACTGAGGCAAGGGATATAAAATACCTTTGTGCCTTCAGTGTCCTTTTCGACTCCTGCAACACCCTTCGATGAGCCGGTCTTCCTGGCCATAACTGAAAGACAAACGATTATTACAAGGTTAATAATTGAGTGGTTAGTTAAAAAACCACAAATCAAGGGCCTCAAACCTTCATATATTTTGGATTCGACACGAACATCCTCGACCCCTATATGAAGGTGTTCTTTGAAACTGTCCAGCGTATGTTTAGTCGCAACCACCTGTTGGGCTTTCGGTTGAGACTACTGTCGAAGGAGTTTTAAGTGCCCACCACAGACAAACCAGTCTGGAAATGGGGGGCAAGTGTCACTCCAAAATCAACATTAGGCAGTCGAGGGAACTTTGGAGGAAAGAGTTCAAAAGCTACCTTATAACGTTTCTCAAGAGGAACATTTGAAGGGATTTTCAACTGATCCATTTTTTGTAGAAATTTCTCCTTCAAAGTGACAGCAGCCTCACGAACGGTTCGACTAATATCATCTGGTCGATAAACAGTTTCCAAGTACTTTTGAAAGGCTTGAATTTCTTTGACATGAATGAACTTGCTCTTCTTGGTTTTTTCCTGCACATCAAGAAAAGCTTGGTCAAGTAAGGAAGAGAAAGCAGCAACATCAAGAAATTGTTCACTGTAGTACTTCGACCACCAGTTATGGAAGGGTTTGGTGCACAAGAAGGTGGGCTGAAAGTACACAGGGGAAAGAGTTGCTTTCCTAGCGTTCCACCGGTCGAAAGTGACTGCAGCACTTCCTTCATCAAAACTGGCAGTATGAAGCACCACATGGCCTTTCTTCCCATATATGCATTTGGGGAAAATTTGACCCAACCCAAATTGTCGAGAGACAAGATTTGGTTGGTAAGCAATTAAGGCTGCCATGTCTCTTCCAAGATTCAACCTTTGAACAATAAATCTAGGAATAAAAAAGGCTTCCCAGATTGAAACAGATTTGGCGTCGAGTTTGGTGGATGAATCAGGGAATGGCCTTGTAAATCACTCAGGTCCACATCTTCTCTCAGCAAAGGGAGCCATACTAGGTGTGAACTCATGCCTTTTGGCAAACATCATAATGTAACTGGAGAAGGCTCTCTTGAGAGTTTCCCCATCGTCATTGGGCGTGAGCTTCACCAGGCGGGTACCTTCGACCCTCTTGTCTTTGATTTCAGCAGAATCCTCATCGACCTGCCCTTTCATGGGAAGGCTAGCTTCAAAAGTTGCATTGAGCCACACTGAAGTAGCCAGAGGGGGCCATTCAAGTGAATAGTACCTTGGGCTTCCAAGTCTTTAAGTCGAGCCGCCCCACTCGTAGAGGTTCGCCAGAATCAACCCGCTAAGGCAAACTCCTCTATTATTGTGAAGTTGGTTGGCCAGAGTGAGATACTTCTTGGCCACCTGTAAGGATTTTGAGCAAAATACATACCTCGACAGCCATACGGTGAGGAACGCAATGTGTTCCTTGTCAGTGATTTCTGCAGTATCACGTTTGTGGTAGTTGATGAAGTGGGTGTATGTGAGCTTGGAGTCAGAGATCCCTATGGTATCCTCTGCATCAGTATCAGGATCGTATGAAATGCCATCTGGTCGAAGACCTGCAATGGCAGCAAGATCGAAGAGTGTGGGAGTAACCATCCCACAAGGAAGATGAAAGGTGTAGTGGGTACTATCCCAGAAGTAAAGAGATGTTGCCAGCAGGTTCAAACAATAAGGGATGTTGGTCTTCGACAGCATAAGCAGATCATAGATTCCAATGGTTTTCCAATGACCAGCTTTGACCTTTTCCATTCTGGTCATTCAAAGGTCAAAATCCTTTAAAGGGTTGACAACTCTTACCAATCTCGTACCATCGTGAAGGTACCTCAGATCCATTTTCTTCAAAGTGGGTGTATCAGGGGAGGCTCCATCCTCATTAGGGTTGCTCTTTTGCCCTAGAGGTCTAGATTTACGGTAAGAAGGAAAAAACTCGCCCAATTTTTCATTGTTGGGTTTAACATCAGCTAGGGGGCCACCTAAATCATAGGGTTTATCAGAGACAAGGAGAGGGATCATTACCTGAGATTCGTAAATGCTCATTGCTTCCTCAAGAAGAGGTTCCGGTATGAACTGTTGGTTCTTCACCACCTTTGGTCCGGGGATGTTTGAAAATGGCGGGAGAGTTTGCTTGAACGAGGTGGTTTTACCTTTTTGGCTTTTTTTCTTGGCGAGTGGGTTGTGAAGACGCCATTGTTGAAAGTTGAAGAGGAAAGTGAGAATGCGTTCTGGGTTTTCTTGAGAGAGTTTAAGGAACGAGGAAATAAGTTGAAAGAAAGTCTGAGAGTGCAAAAAGTTTCAAGTTGGAAGAAAGGGTATTTATAGGCGTTTGGAAGATGAGGGGACTGTGAATCCACTGTTGAAATGGATACGATAGTGGGACGCGTATCTTTGTCTGAAATGGTTGGATGGTGGTGGTTACGGTCAGACCACAAATGTCTAGTTCCAAGAAAAGGTGATGATGGAAACTGATCACAAATACGACTGAAAAGACGTTTGAGGATTTGCCATCATGACATGACGTCATAAGCATGATTGAAAGAAACTGAATAGTTTCTGAATCGTGGGTTGGTCAGTTATGACCATGTTTTCCATAATCGAATGAGCAGGCGTCGAAAATTATGTTATCAAAAAATGACCTTCCTACCAACACTGGCAAAAGGACATTTTTGGGGGGCAATTTGTTAGCTCCTAATTTCGACACTACATGATTTCAGACAATTTGGCTTTTAAAGAAGTTACTCTTTAAAGTAATAAGCTAAAAGAAGAAGGACTCGACCACAAGGCCTTCGACTATGTTTGTTGAAAACCCGAGTCGAAAAGAATGATTTTAGGACTTCAAATATCTCTAAGTCCTAGGAGTCAATTCGACATGGTGAAGTGGCTATGGGTAACGCGCTGCAGTTACAACTGAATAGTGAAGGGAAGTTCTGCTATTTGAATTTGAAAAGAGGACAGGTGGCGAAGATCCAGAACGTGAAGACATGCGAAGTGCCAAGTGGCGTATTCTAGGAGTAAAACCGTCAGATGGTGGTTACTTTAGAGTATTATAAATAGGTTAGTCCTAGGATTAGAATAAGTGTGAAAAATCATATTTGTACAAGTAACTCTATATTCACTCAAAGTATCCAGTGTGTCGAGAAACAAGTGAAGTGGGAATGTACGTGATTGTAATCACCATTATCCTTTATTGCAATGCAATTTACTTTGAAGTTTCTGTTTTAGATTCTTTACTTTGAAATCTTTTTCACAAAACTTTTACCTTTCAAGTCAGTTACACTATCAAGTCTTTACTTTGAAGTTATACATTAAAAGCCTTTACTTTCAAGCATTTATCTTTCTGCATTTTTTAGATCTTTATGCATTCCTTTCCAGCATTTAACTCCAGTTTTTATCAAACCTTTACATTCAACATTTTCTTTCCTTTGATGTATTGTTCGACTTAGGTATTTCTTTGATCTTTATCGCTTTCCTTTACACTTCAACACCCTTTTTATTTATGTGCATTGTCGAAAGGCATACTTTACCAAATCGTGAAATATTCTAAATACACGTACAACACATGTCCTAGGATCAATCTGATCGATCCTGTAAGTTACTAGAACTTTATTGTTTTAGAAGATCAACGGTTGTTTACCAATTTTCAAGGTAAACACCACTGCTGAGGGATCGCCACCCAGACCTGCTCATCAGGAGATATTAGAGGAGCGACAGTCTTAGCTGGACCATACTCAGGATGTCCTACCACGCTGTCGTCAGATAGAGCAGATAGCGTAGCAGGCCATTGAGGCTGGTCACCTTCCTGAGGGCTCTGGTGCCAGACTTGTCGTGGACAGGATTATTGCGATTGCTCGGGGGGCACTTCAGTACCGCAGACATCGATCCAGGATGGCAGGTAGGGGCAGAGGAGCAGGGGAGTCAGGAGAGATCTTTCGCCATACGCAGTAGTTTTTTGTTTGATGTATTCTATTTATATTAGATGTATGCACTGTATTTTGACAGAGTTTTATTTTATATATATATATATATATTATTTTATTTTATATATGGATGTTGTCAAATGTATATTAAGTTGCGACGATATATTAACATATGCAACCAAGCAACGAAACCAATTTAAAAAAAAATAAAGTTCTGCTGTTTTCCGGATCTGCACATCAGGAATGTTTTCGGATGTGTACTTTCGAAACGCATCAGCGTTTTTTAAAAAATTGGTGCGTCCGGATGTGCACATCCGAAATTAGGGGACAAAACCGGAAATTCAGGTG
This sequence comes from Lathyrus tuberosus, assembly GCA_022829125.1. Taxonomy (NCBI): domain Eukaryota; kingdom Viridiplantae; phylum Streptophyta; class Magnoliopsida; order Fabales; family Fabaceae; genus Lathyrus; species Lathyrus tuberosus. The sequence continues at coordinate 9,489,651 of JALAZF010000161.1, read as the reverse complement.
TTGCATAAGAAACAAGTGCAGTGTAATAAGAAATGCTCTAATTTTTTTAGTGATCGTGTGAATTATTAAATGATAAAGATAGTTTCTTAAGATGCACATCATGTAATACTTGATTATTTATGTCAACATTTATCATATGTGTGAATGTGTGTATGTTTGTTTTACATAAATGATATCTTAATATGATTTAATACATGTAATTGTATGTCGCGTGAAATTAAAGATATTGGATTCAATAAAAATAGATTTTAAGAATGCTTTAGATTACCTTATTTATAAACATGGTCTCTTGCTGTATTCATTATAATAGGAACTCTTTATTATGATGTGTGATATTGACATGAGAGTTAAATTCTTGCATGTTGGTTCAATTAAGTTGTTATTATTATTTTATAGGTCATTTGCGCTATAATAAAGAGACCTTATAAATTGATTCCAATTTGAAAATGAATTTAACTTTGATGTATATAATTTTATTAAGTAAAAGCTCTAATGAAAATATTGTGTTTTGTAATGAATGAGGCATTCCATGACTAAGTAAAAGAAGTTTTGAGTAAAGTTTTTTTTAATTGTTGTGGATTTTTCTAAAATTAGGATGAGTTAGTAGTTTATATTATTTGGGATGTATAGTATCACATTAGTGGTAATAAAGCATGTTTGTCCAATCATATAATTTTAGTTATGTGTTTGTCGGGTGTCAATCTCAAGTTAGTTGTGATTACATGTGTATTCTATTAATATTTAGTGGCATGTTGTTTGTTAAATTTTGTGGTCGTACACATCATAACTCCTAACATAAGTAAATGATTAATACGTAAATGTTTTTTATTTTTTCATTTTGTAATTATATTTTGATCAGTGACATGTTGCACTACTCACTAGTAGGTAATTATTGGATTATTAGATAATGCTAAAATATCAATTCCTTAATTATTGGTTATATAACTCACTTTTAATTTACTAGCTATAAGTTTAGAGAATTTCTTATTCCATTCCATGGATTTCTTTCCCACCACGTGATTTTTAACAAATGCCTCCAAATTCTAGAGATATATCTTCGGATGCGCCCCATGACTTAATAATATTTCGGAGATATATCTCCAGAACAACTTAAATCTTAAACGATCACATCATATCTCTCATAGCCCATTTTCATTTGAATTTGTCCGGAGATGCATTTACAGAAATTTTTCGAAGATGCATCTCTGAAGTGTTTCAGAAGAAGTTTTTTTTAAAAACGCATTATGTATTTGTTTGTAGATGAATTATAAAATAACAGACACACCAAAATAACATAACAATAGAGTAATAGGATGTCATATGTCACGTAAATCAAAAATGTAATAACAGTGTCATGAAAAACGTACAAACTACAATACTGAAACAAAATAAATACAGACAACTACTGGGTGTGCCTGACAACCTCTCCTCTGCCTCTTGTGCCTCCTATTCCTGGTCTGCCTCCTTGACCATCGATACCCCCTGTCCTCGCGCGATGTCAGCGGTACAAAAGTGCCCCATGTGCCTCCACAATAATATCATCTGGTACTCGTCTGACAGCAAACCCCTCAAGGAAGATACCCTCATCAATGTCTACCCGCGCCATCTCCACTATGCGACGACAATAAGGCAAGACATCTTCAGTATGATCCATCTGAGCCTGCTACTCCTCTAGAATATCCTGATGAGTGAGTCTCGGCTGAACTCCTGGAGCAGTCGGCACCATGTACGGATGTGAGACCCTAAAGAACCACCTGATGTATCTGTCGACGTAGCTACATTCATTCGGTGCTATGGTAGCCCGAGCCTCATCTGATACCAGATGACTCTAATAATTAGAAAACCTATCCTTTATCTGTATATGAGTCAAGGTCGGAGGTGCAGAGACAACATGATGTTTGTGGATGGTATGGGTATACCCGAACTACCGCATGACGCTCGGGCAGATGAGGAGCTGTGACCATCGACGAGTAGGCTAGCCATTTGGAGTATAGCGATATGTCGTTGTCGCACCTCGAAAAAATCGCTTGATCGAAGACATGACCCTTCGCGCGAAAGGCGCGGAAAACGGTTCAATAGAGTCGCCACCGAACTTTATTTATCCCAAAAGAGGGAAAGGAAAATATCGAGAAAACCTTTAAGGGAGGATAAGAACATGGTCGTCGCAACCACATTCCGGGTTCGGGAGTCGGTTACGTGAGGGGAAGGTACGCGCACCCCCTCACGTCCGTTGTACTCAACGGGAACCTCTTGATTCAAATCGCGATACTCGTTAGCTAAGATTGTTTGTTTTCTTCTAAAAAATAAATACGAAAAGGTAAAGATAAAAGGAAAGGATACTAACGGGAAATAGGTGGTTTAAGGATAGGGTGCTCGGCAAGATCATCGCGACATCGGGCCTACGTATGCTCATTCGGACGAGAATGAGGAATCAGAGCAATCGTAGTTCGACTACGGGGTTTGACGAAAAAAGATGGTAGTGTGGAAACGGTGGAAAAAGAAAAAAAGTGTGTTCGCCAAGATCATCGCAATCTTGTGCCTACGTATCTTTACTCGGACGAGAATAAAGAATCAGAGCAGTCGTAGTTCGTGGTACGCCCACGAAACAAGGGAGTTGGTTGATTTTTAAAAGAGGCGCCAATTGCTCACACACGAGTAAGAGAACTCGCACCCAAACAATCGAAGAGAGATCAAAGACTTGAACCCCCATTTTTCACCTTGAAAAAAGAATTATGATAGTTGTTAGTCGTTTTTGAGTTTTATGAAAGTCCGCTTGACGTGGGATCAAGGGTTTATTGTATGCGCTTGGTTATTTTGAAAAGGATTTGATTTGTTAAAAGAAGAGGCGTCAATTACTCACACACGAGTAAGAGAACTCGTACCCAAATAATCGAAGAGAGATCAAAGACTTGAACCCCCATTTTTCACCTTAAAAGAGTTGCGATAGTTGTTTAATTGTTTTTGGAGTTTATTATGAAAATCCGCTTGACGTTGGATCAAGGGTTTATTTGTTATGAAAAGAGTTTGGTTTGAAAAAAGATATGGTTAGAGGTAGATTTGAAAATAGGCTCGACGACGAATCGAGAGTTTGGTTGAAAAGAGGTTTGTTTGAAAATGGCTTGACGACGAATCGAGAATTAGTTTGAAAATGGGTTGTCTATGCTAGTCCCTAAGGGTGCTCCTAGTAAACAAACCACAATCAAAGAAATAACGAATGCGTACATCGGAATGGGAGCGGGGTACATGTAAATTACAAGGGATGACATGAAATAAAAGGTCTCATTGTAAGGTAGCCCAAGAGAAAGCCGTGTGTGTGCAAGGTGTCCTAAACTAAGCCTTGAATTATTGTTTTAGGGTTTCGATATTTTTAGTGTTTTTTGATTAATGGTGAACAAAGAAAATGGTCAGATGAATAAATATGAATATGATATGAACAATGATAATAAGAATATGAATAATATAATCGAGATAATATGAACAAGGTATAATATTGACATAAAATAAAATTGGTCTCGTCTTAATCGGAATTTAATCGAGAAATCGATAATCAACGATTTTTGACTTTCATTGACCAAAAGTGAAAATAAAAGAATATAAATCGAAATAGACATAAAAATCGGAAAACTAAGAAAGGTCTCATCTTTACTAAGATTTTAAATCGAAGAATCGATAATCTTTAGTATTTGATTTTCATTGACCCAAAAAGAATGTACGAAAATTAAATAAAAATTAAATCGAAAAAAACTAAGAAAGGTCTCACATTTACTAAGATTTTAAATCGAAAAATCGATAATCTTTTGTATTTAGTTTTCATTGACCCAAAAATGAATAAAAAATGAAATAAAAATAATAGAAATGAAATAAAATCGAAAATGACAAGAAAAATAATAAAAGTCTCACCTTTATCAAGATTTAAAATCGATAAATCGATAAATCTTGATATTTTGGTTTTCATTGACCCAAGATGAAAAATAATGAAAAAGATAATAAGAAATGAAATAAAAAATCGAAAAAAATAAGAAAAAGAATAAAGGTCTCACCTTTATCAAGATTTAAAATCGAAAAATCGATAAATCTTGATGCTTGGTTTTCATTGACCCAAAAAGTTGAAAGAAAAATAAAAGAAAATAAAAGTGGCCTCGTATAAATCAAGATTTTGAATCGATTTGCGAAAATCAACTAAATCTAGATTGTTGTCATATCATTGGCCAAAAAAAGAGAAAATCTAAATGAAAGCAAAAATATTAATGGAGATAATAGATCAAGAGAGGTCTAGTCAAAATAAAAAGGTATTAGGAGAAGGGGGCGCACCAATTAGAGGGTGTATGAGTGTGGAAATCATTTGGGCTGGAACTAAGCCCATCATTCCAGCTACAATTAAAAAGGGTGCTAAGGAAAACGGGGACTAACGAGCCCAATCAGCAAGCAAATGCTCAGATTAAAAAAAAAAAATTAAAAACAATGAAAGACAACTTGGTCCCTCTTCAATAAATGCTTCTCAAATCACACGCTCATAAGAGAAAGATGGTTTCTCTCCCTCATCGTGCCATAACACCAGCAGGGTAAAGGCATCAGTTTCACTTTCATTTTCCTTAAAAAACAAGACAACGTCAAATCACGTGGAACGAACAACATCCTTAGCGCGAAGCATCATCAGATTCAAGACAAAAAAAATGTAAACAAGTTGGAAGATCAAATCATGTGAAACAAGCAATCGGTCCGAACTTCCTCTGTTTGCTGTGAATCGGTTCTCCTTCTTCAGGTTTGTTTCGGATCTGGTTTTGGTTTTGCTTTGTTTCGCTCCAAATCTCTTCATCTCATATTTTCTGTTCTGGGTTGTGAGTTTGGGTATGATTCTGTTTGGGAATGGGTTGTTGTTGTTTGAGTTAATTTGCGGTTAGGGATGGTTTAGGGATGATTCGAAAGATGAAGGTTTGGTTACGGAAGAATGGAGGTTGAATTAGGGGTCGGTTGGAGAAGATTTAAGGTATGGTTTTGTATAAATGAGTTTGATGTTGTTGAAGGTGGGTTGAAGGTGGCGGTTATGAAAATGTGGGGGATTGTTGGTTCGGTTTGCTGTGAGAAATTTTATGAAAGAATAATGTGAATTTGTTTTTGGTTTATGGTCTGTGAAAATTGTTATTGAAGAATGTGAGGGAGAGAAATGAGCAGATTTTTTTGGTGGCTACTTGAGCTTTTTTTTTCTAGAATAGTGAAAGAAGGGTGTTTATATAGAGAGGAGGTGAGGGTGAAATGGAGAATTTGAGAGAAATTGTTATGCTATTTTTTCACGATTTGGAATCGTGCGACTTTTTGCGAAGGAAACCGTTTTTTTTTACCATTTTGTCGCTTGCAGGTTGGAAAGTTTGTGGGGTGTGCTGTGGAGTTGACAACTGCAAAAGATGTTGGTTGCTGCTAATTGTGGTTGCGAGTTATGGCAATATGAAACATGAAGTGGAGGTACAAATTGCATTTGCTTTTATTGTTGCGTACCGTTTCAATTCTTCTCTGCGCCTTATCCTTTTCAATAAAATGCTGCAGGTTGTTTTGTTTAACAGGTTTGGAAATTGTGGTCCATGTTATAGTGAAATGAGTGGTGGTAGGCAGCAGATCGTGTTATGGCATATTGGTGCGCGGAGCTTGCTGCGGTTTGTATGTGTGTTTAAGAATCAAGAGCTTGTCCTCATGGGCCCCATTTCTTCTTGAGAATTAATTCAAATGGGCCTTTTCATTTTTTTTGTAATTTTGGGTTATGGATTTGTGGAATAAACTTGTAATGGACAATAAATTTGAAACTAAAGTGGATTAGGATGAATGTAATGGACATTTGTTAGACATGAAATCAAAGTGAAATTGGATTATTGTTTAGATTTAGTGATGATGGATAGAAATGGAAAATTTGGGTAATGAATTTTTCAAAATGTGGATAGATATTTGAAACAGATAATTTCAAATGAGAGTTTGGATTAAAAAAAATGAATAATGGTGATGGATTTAATAAAAAAAGGATAAAAACAAAAAGGGATAAAAATTGGATAATTGGAAGTGATTTGGATGTGGTTATTTGGAAATTGAATTTAATCATGGATATGATATTTTGGATATGAAGAATGCATATTGTGTAATGGTTATGAAACGGATATGGAATGGAAATTGAAAATAGACGAAAAATGGATAATTGTTTCACACAAATGGATATGGATATGGATTGAATGGATTTTTTTGAAAATTGGTTTTGGATATGAAATAAATATGGGAAATTTAAATGAATATGGGAATGGTTATTTAACTGGATTAAGGATAAAAATGGTTAAATATAAATGGATAAAAATTAAAAGAGGGATGAAGTTGAAGACAACATATTTTTTGGATTTTTCTGAATAATTGTCAGTGGGTGATGTAGCACCCCAAAATTTGCCCTCCTTACTTTATTACTAACTGGCTTATGTTTCATCTCATTTTGCATTATCATGTGTGCATATCATTGGTTCTTAGCATGGGGTCAAGGTGCCTGAGGCAAGTTCAAGAGGAGAAGATGTTCTTCAAAGGGTCAAGCAAGAGAGTTCAAGTGGATCACTTTCTCCTAACCAGTGCAGAAATTAGGGTTTTGAGATTCTTGGGTTTATTGCTCTATTGGGTAAGCTCCTTGGGTTTTTATCATCAGTAAATGGCATATCTTATCTTTGTTGGAGAGGATACACATCATATTCAGATGAATTTGGATTTGGAGACTGTGTTATTTCCTCCTAGACTGAGGGTACCAAGATTAGGGTTTGCTATAAAGTCAGTTTATTTCTGATTTTTTGGGCAAGACTTAATTCCATGGTATTCCTTGGGTCCCTAAGTATCTAGGAATAGAAGATTGTCCATCAGTTTGGTTCATGAGAAGTTTAATTGGCCAATGGATTGGGAATCAGGAGAATTAAGGGAAAAGTCAACAGTGAGAGGGGAAGTCAACTGTGAAATTTTGAGGTTCTCTTCAAGGTTTTCAAGGTCTCACATCCTCATATGGTCTTCAAGGGTAAAGTTTCATGCCATTTATCAAGAATCAAGGGTTGGTACAAAAGTTACTAAATATGGAAATAACCTATAATTTGAAAGTTTCCTTTTTGGGCAAGTTCTTACACTACATTCAACTTGACTTTTCACCATCAAGAAAGCTTCAAATGAATTTTCCTCAAACATGAAAGTTGGATATCTTTTTCTCCCCTTTCCAACAAGTACTAGTGGGTCTCCATATCATTTGTGAAACTCAAGTTATGACCAAAAGAAGGCAAAGTGGTTTTTAGGGTTCCATTTTCACAACTTTTGCACTTTGGGACATACAGACCTATAATTGATTCCATTGCTTCATGTCATATTCTAACCTCAAAGTACAATCCCCAAAGAGCATTGTTGGCATTTAAATCAAGTAGATCCATGGTTTATTAATTATTTATTTTTTATTATGCAAAATTGCCAAATTATTTAAAACTCATGAACCAAGGCATCTCAAGGCCCAAATCAAATTCAGGTGTGAATAGCAATGGTTAAATAAGTGATCCATCATCAAGGGTTTGGATATCCATGCATGGAGGAGGGTGTATTTCACATAATGCAATTTTCTAAAATCACCCAAAACTCTTTAAACAAAGAATTACCAAGACCCAAATCATTATCAGTGGGATGACCTTATGTATTTAAACCAACTCATGTTAGGGTTAGGGAGAGGACACGTGATTTGGAGGAGAAAAAGAGCTTGAACCCTAAAAACTTCTCTCATTCGTATCTCTCAACCAAGAGGAGCTTTTCCAAAAATTCTTCCACAATCATCCTCCTTGTGATCCACAGAGTACAAACCATCCCTCGTTTGAAGCTAAGAGCAAGGGAATAAGTGGCTTGATCTCAGGTTAGTGATGTTTTTGATGATCATAAAACTCTCCTTTTAAATATGCATAATGTTGTGTGGCATCCATGGATCATTCTGATATATTTATTTTTGAAATTGGACGTGTGGTTTGATGGCATCGTGTGTTTAAAGTTTTGGAACCCTAGCTTGTTCTCTTTGTTTTTCATTATGCATTGGTTATTTGTGAATTTGGATGTGATATTTGAAATCCTGACAAAAATCTGGACATAATGGTGTATTCTTTTGCGTTTTCTGGGTTTTTTTTAAGTTGCAGGTGGCCGTGGGTGGCGGCCGGAGCTAGGGCTCCGGCGATTGGTGGAAGTTCCGGCGGGCTAAGGTTTGGGAGGAAGAAGATGAGCCAGAGCCATTGATCTACGTGATCGTGTGGTCCTCACTTCGCCACGTTTTATTTTTTTTCTGTTTTTATTTATTGGTTTCATGCTTGCTCGCCCACGCGTGTTACCGTGTGCACCCAATCTTATTTTCCCTTTTTAATTACTTTTTCTAATATTGATTGCTTTACGTGTGTCTGATGAATCGTGTGGCTGACATTGTGCCAGCAAATTAAAAAAAACAGGTGTCGTGCACGTGGGGGTGTATAGTATGCTGATGGGTTGGTTGTATGCGCGTGCACCATTATTGCTGTGGACTTTTAATTATGACTTTTGATTTTTATTACTTTGAGATTGTATTGACTTAATAGGGCGCGTCAGATTGATCTGAGGGATGCTGGTGAGTCAACTGGTTGACTGGGTTTCACATGCGCCTTTTATTTTATTTTTTTTCGCTGATGTCTATGTTGGGCTAGGCCTTGTTAATTGCACCCCCCACCTAAGCCCTTTATTATTTTCAACATGGATTATTTACTGAATACACTCCCAGGCATTTTCTTATTTTTATTTTATTTAATTTTTGCATTTCATTTTTAATCATTTTTAAAATAGTTAATTACATTAAAAAATTCCCAAAAAATTCATTTATCATATTTATAATTTTATAAAATTTTACCAAATTTTACATTTTATTTTTATTTTATTTTTAGCATCTGAAATAAATATTTGTTTATTTTCTTTTTTATTATTCATATCACGCATACCTAAACTTGTAAAATTTTGTTCTCATAGCATACATAACATTTAGAGCCCATTCTTTTTGAATTTTTTCACCAATACATTGAATTGCATTAAAATATTTCTCTCTCATTTTAAAAAAATTTTCATATTGCATTGTAGTCCTCCTTTTTTGCATATTGAACCATATTTCTCATCTGATTTTGCATGACTTTTTTAGTTACTTTTATTTTGAATTTTGGCATGAATTTTGAACATGTTGTTTGCTTTTGGTTGAGATATGTTGATAATTAATTTGGTGATTTTAGAGGATGTTTTACTAATTGTTTGATTGCTTTTATTTGAGGTCTTCTTGTATGCATATCTCTGATCATGTCTGGTTACCTGTTTGAAAAGGCACTTGTGCCATTGTTTTGGGATTGTTTCTTTGATTTCTTAATTCATGTTTGAATTGTTATAGGTCACTTAAATCATTATTATATGTCATTGTTTGGGTTTCATTTGGTTTATTGTCACTTATGTCTGTTTGTACTAACTTCTTATGCAAGGGCTGAGGTAAGTTATTTGAGGATGTGGATAGTTATCCATGTCCACTCTCACACTTTCTGTCTCTCATCTTTTCTTCTCTTTAGGCTTAGGTTGTCGTAAAACCTCACTAACCGTAGGTCACCCATGCATGATAACATTAGGACTCTTAGTTTCCCTTTAGAGTTTCCTTTGCGTCTTCTCTCTTCTCATCTCAAAAACTTCTTGAAAACACTTAATAAGGATAAAGTGTATTGCGCACGAGCCTTAAACGTGGGGAATGAGAAATGAGGGGCTTCCTCTCATCTTTCTAGAGTGCTTAGCGAGCGTCCTGTCTTGGGACGATTCGTTAAGTATTCGTCCCTGTGCCCTAGACTTTGGTGCAATGCAACTTATGAACTAACTCAAGTCACTTCTGTCCTAAAAAATACAAACAAACTTCAAACTTTTTTGTCCTTCGGGATTGTCAAACTAAAGGATATTTTCAAAAAGGGAACGTTACTTTCCGTCTGAGTCACAAACAGGCATCGACCCTAACTGCCGGACGCGAACTTAACGTTGCTCATAAAAAACACAAAAAGAACTTGGTCCGAACTACGTTGACTCTGAATTCCCCATTGCACAAAGGGGGTACGTAGGCCTAGGACGTCGACGTCCTACCGAGTCTGTCTTTGTTTCCCCCCGTCTTAGTACAGCCATAGATGATAGGATAACTCACCCTTAGATTAGACAACAAGCGTGGATCCCATCGAGTACGATGGACGCGTGGGGTGCTAGCACCTTCCCCTCGCGTAACCGACTCCCGAACCCAGGCTATGGTTGCGATGACCATTCCTTTCCCTCTTCCTCAGGTTTATGCGGTGTTCCCTTTCCCCCTCTTGGGATAAATTTACACGGCTGGCGACTCTATTTTTTCGCGCCACTCTCGCGTTTGTACCTGGATGAAAATCCTGCTGGCGACTCTGCTGGGGACGACGGTTGACCTATGCTGGTCAATCCCCTTTAGCGAGTCGATCCTAGCGCTTGTTTGATTTTTTGTTGGGTGTTTATTTGTTGTGCTATATTGTGTTGTATATTACCATTTTACAGCTTTTACTGCATTGCATTTCATTTTTACTACTGTCATACTGGATATTGTTGTGTTGTGCTGGCTGTTTCTGTTTTGCAGGTTGGGTTGTTCTGAGAGATAAGCCCAATACCCAGGCTTGAGTACACCCTAGGACTAGAGTGGAAAGTAGTGGGACCTACGTGCCCGCTTGGTACGTTTGTGTGTTCACAAAATTCACAACCATACGAGGCTATCTTGGGACGCATTCTAATGTGTGTGTCTTACGCATGTTAGGATGTCAATCTAGAGAGTTGTCGACTCTGGTGACCGATCATCGAGGACCTTAGTGGAAACATCCCTCTTTAGTGGTGACAGTGGCAGACCACATCCTGTGGCAAACCCATTCGCACCCGAGGGCCCACTTTGGAACTCACATAGGATGGCCCCTATCTTTTGAAGAGAATAAGTGGAGGCACTCCTCGATTGATGATAGTACTGTACCCCGAGGGATGAATGTACTATTGTTTCTCGACCTCAGTGCCAAAAGCTGAGGACCTTCCGTTTTGGAGAATCAGTTGAGGCCTCCTCGATTGATGATGATGCCAAACCAGAAATGGTGAACGTATCATCATTTCTCGACCTGAGAGCCTGGGATACTGAACATTCTAGTACCCACAAGTGAGAAGGGATGGGTGTTTGCAGGTTTGCAGGTAACCGAAACCTTCAACCTACCCGGTTTTTCTGGATTTCTCATCAATGTTTGATTATCTGGGTTCCTGGTTATCTCAGTGGTTCGGTATTTTGGAATTCTGGTTTTCTGGGTTGTGGTTCTCGTTTAGTTAACAGCACAGCACATCCAGCAGTGTTGCCTTGATCCCATGTTTGCATGAGCATATCATTTTTCTTGCATTATGACATGTTTGACATTTTTCAGGGCTTGCATCTTACTCTTGATTCCGGTTTTCTGAGGTTACCTTGGCATGGATGTCCAGAGAAAGAAGATTGTTACCTATTCGTTCCCAGATCCGACCTTGACATTGATTCACAAGCTGATTAGTATGGCTGGTCCCGGGGTTCGTACAGAGTTCAGTGGAGGGTATGGGAGACTTCTGAAGTTTGTCTACAATATCTCCAAGTATGAGAAGGATGTCATTCATACACTTCTTCAGTTTTACGATCCGTCTTTGCGTTGCTTCACTTTCCTAGACTATATCTTGGCCCCAACGTTGGAGGAGTTCTCATTTATTTTGGGAATCCCCATCAAGCATGACATAGTATTCTTTTCTGAAGAACACCCCGGGGTAAAAGAAATGGCTGTTGCTCTTCATATTGATGAATCCGTTCTGAGCAGTAATATTGAGGAAAAACAAGGAGCTAAGGGTTTCTTATTGAAGTTCTTGTTTGATCAAGCTTGCATACATGTTAAAGAGAAAAATTGGACTGCTTTCCAAGCTATTCTGGCTATGTGCATCTATGGGATTGCCCTGTTTCCCAATGTTCCTGATCTGGTGGATATGCATGCTGTCAGAATCTTTATTTCAAAGAATCCTATACCTACCTTGCTAGGTGATGTGTATCACTCAGTCCACTACAAGAATGAAAATAGGCGGGGAAAAACCGTGAGTTGTTGTCCACCGCTCTTATCTACTTGGTTTCTGAGCCATCTCCCCGAAACTGGTGCCTTTGTTGATACGAAAGATTCTCTGAAGTGGTCAAAGAGGTTAATGGGCTTGACTGCTGACAACATCGTCTGGTTCAATCGTGATTTGCTAGGAATAGAGATTATTTGCAAGTGCGGAGAATTCCCTAATGTACCCTTGATAGGGAGAAGTGGTGGAATTAACTATAATCTTTCCCTTGTTATCAGGCAGTTTGGTTATCCTTTGAAAGGTCCACCTGAAGAGCGAGATGTCAAAGAGTCCTTATTCTTCAATGATACTGAGGATCAAGAGATGATAAGGAAGATTGTGAATTTGGAAGCAGGTGACCAAGAAAGGAAAAATGTCATTCGGGAAATGTAACACCCGGGCTTTCCCTTTCTATAAAGAGTGGATTAAGAAGAGAGCAGAAGAGGAGCTTCTTCCCTTCCCAGTAGAACCGCCATCTTACCCCTTGCTGATTAAGCCTTCTACCACAGTTGAGATAGAGAAGTTTAACAAGTTGTGGGCTGAAAAGGAAAGGCTGCAAGAAGAAAACAGTGAGCTAAAAAGAGAGATTTATCAGTTGAAACATGAGCGGGGTGAAGTTGTTCACACTGCCAAGCTGAAGATAGAGCTTCTTGCTAAGGCAGAAAAAGAGCTAGCTGACATGGTCACATCCAGACAAAGGATGAAACAAGCTTTGGATGGTATCAGTAAGGTGCTAGAGTCTAAGAAGGAGGAATTGGACAAGGCTTTGTTAAAAATTCACAGGTTCAATGCTCACCGAGAAACTGCAATGGCTGAGAATAAGCAAAAAGAAGATGGTTATCTAGCTCAGATTGATCAATTGAAGTCGCAGCTCAAGAAGAAAGACGCTGAGATCTTATCAGGGATATTCCAGAGACAAGCAGTCGAGGGTCGACTCAATGAAGCCATAGCCTCCATAGAGGAACTGAAGGTCCAAGCTGAAGTGAAGAGATCTAGACATGAGGGACCTAGCATGGATGGTGTTTCTGGAGAAGACGCTTGGGAGTTACATTGCCGATACTTGGAGGGGATCATGCATAGGAGAGACGTCCTCCTTCAAGAGCTAATTCAGAGACCGAAGCATCCCGACACCAAAAAGTTATTCAAGGAAATTCAAGACTGGAGCAGAAAGCATAATGGATGGGGGGATTGACACTCGTGGACTTTGATGATATGTCGTAGTTTTCTATTTTCTTTCATTATTTGGACCACCGCCAGGCTTGTTGGTTGGGATCTATGATTATTATATTCAGACTCGTTATCTTGGATTTGTGATTATTGACATTTGGTTTTCCTATGGTTTTCTTAATATATGAGCAGAAGTTTCGTTCTATCTTGTTGTTAAACTGGAATCAAGGGGTAGATCGCCCTGCGAATATTCAAACATGTTCATTTGCATTTGCATATTCATAATCATTTTGCATAATCATTTTGCATAACATGTGTTTATCTCCGGTGTCCTTACTTTGTTCTCCTCCTCAGTACAGGATTGATCGGCCAGTTCATCATTTTTCTACTCAGTCTGTGATAACTAGGGGATATCCATGGAACAACTCCGTGCAGAGATGCTTGAAATGAAGGTTCAGATGAGGCAATTTGGGGAAGACATGCTGGTCATGTCCCAGGAGCAGAAGATGCTGAAGGAGGAGGTCAATCAGATGAAGATTCAGATGGGTTTGGTCATGGAAATTTTGAATATAGTGTTAAAGAAGGAAAACAGTCATGTGCTCGCTTCCGCAACAGAAGTCCTTAATCCTCCCATTTCTGTGGGATTTGCTCTAGATCATGGATTTCCTCGTGAATCCCCTCCACAACCTTTTGCTGCAGAAGCTCCACGTCAGCAACCTTTGTTTGTGCCTCAGCCAAATGTGGAAAGGAAAGTGCAAGCGCAGGTGAGGCGCCCAAATCAGCATCGACAACCGAATTATCAGCAGCAGGGGCAACCGAGACCAAGAAGACCCAAGAGGATATTTGATCCTATTCCTATCCCTTATAGTCAGTTGTTTGCTCGTCTGCTCAAGAACTCTCTGATTCAAACGAAGAGTACCACGCCGGTACCGTACCCTATTCCTCCGAATTATGACATAACTGCTAGGTGCGAGTTCCACTCGAGAACGTTCGGGCACACAATTGAATAGTGTAATGTATTCAAGCACAAGGTGCAAGACATGGTAGACTCAAAGATCATTGTATTCACTGAAAGTGATATGTACATCAACGGAAGCCTCCTTTCTCAAATGAACACTCAGTCTGCAAGTACGTCCAGACAGAATTAAGCTTTCTCAGCAATGGCAATCTTCAGCTTCTTTACTGCATCTTCATTTGTAGTTTTTCATTTCTTGTTAAAGCATCGTATGCATGTAAAACTTGTTTGTTTTTTTATGATGATATTAATGCAATGAGTATGTTTTTCTTGAAGTAATCCATTCGTGTTCACTCTTAAATGTTTATATGCACTGCAATACCAATTTCCTTGTTTAGAACTCTTGAGGGAGGATGACGAAATAAGAGCGCAGATTTCTAATGGTACGCTTTTGGATAAAACCCCATTAAGGATATACAGGCATTGTTTCCAATTCACAAACACTGGAGAGATAAGGAGATAGACCTTTGTTAACCCCTTCGAGCCTTGAAGTAGGAGTTTCTTTCGTACAAAAAAACCCCTTATACTTAACCTAGGGGCAGGGTAGGCGTCAGTTAGTTTGACCGAGCGTTCAAATTTCAAGGAGAGTGTGCATCCGAGGAACCATTACCTTCTATCCCACCATCAAGAGGTCAAGAGATGTGAAACCACAATGGTCATCCATCAACAACCAAGGGGTGAGGCAGTCACAACCCTTTCAAGCAAGTAAGACGACCAGTGTCACACGCTTTGTTCAAAGAGGGGAATAAAAAAGGAAAGCCCGCTAAGTCAAAACTTGTAAACAAGTGACTTAGGCAAAAGCCAGGGCATCCCGCTGGACTTCAAAATCGAAAAACTCAAAAGAGTCAGTCCAGGCAAAAATTAGGGATCAAAAGAGGCAAAAGAAAGAAAAAGCGAAAAACGAAAAGAATTACAAAAGAAAATCCTCGATAAGAACAAATTCGTGTGATTACAGGCACAAAAGATAAAAAAGGGTGACTGTCACTCCAAAACTTCCTTAGGTGGCAAACCATTAGTGGCATGGGATTCTTAAAGATCATAAACCTTTTGAGAGATGAGCGTTTGTGTCAGATTAACTGAACATAGGACTGGAGAACATCACGAAGAGTGGGTGGGCACCGATAAATTTTGAGCCATAAATCCTTTTTATGAAACCGTGAACTAAACCACGTTACAACCCTTAAAAGTCCTAATTGAAACAGGGTTTATTCCGAAATCATACTTCAACAGGATAGCGTTCCTGACTCCTATGAGTTGTACTAATAAGATTTGTTGGTATTGCCTGTGCGCATTGTTTTGCCATTCAAAAATCAAGGTCGCATCCCGGCCAGTGATTCGTTCACAAAGCTTGGCGACGCATTTTCAATAAAAACTTCAAGGTTAACATGAGTGTTGCATTAGAGTTGTCATTCTCATAATAAACATTTTCTGTTTGCATATATATGCCTAAGCATCAATGCAACTTACACAGTGAAAGTCAGTCAAGAAGCTTGATCCTGCCAAGTTGGGAAGCTTGGAAATTCTGAAGGACAATCATATCAAAGGGCATGCTGCCAAGAGACTCAGTGTAGAAGGGGCTCTCCCCAGTAAGTCGTGTTAAGATGTAGCCAATCTGGGGCAGTCACGTCGAGAAATCTCTTCGAAATTCAGTTACTCTGGGGCACTCATTCTAAGATCAGGGGCAAAGTCACGTCAAAGCTCATATTGGGGCAGGCCACTTCTAGAGCGTGGGAGATTGTCCACTCCTGAAAATGGTTAATTGAAAACACCTCCTCAAGGTTCAAGATACTAAAGCAGAGTATTTTCAAGTCATTACAATCCATTTCGAGGTAATGTACTTCATGGATTATGAAGACTGGGGCAGTTATATCGAGATATCTCTCCAAGAGTTTGAAGACCCTGGGGCGGTATGAACGCCCGATCTTCTATAAAATCCTCTTGAGATAATTTCTTCCATTAGACCTGGTGGTCTGGGGCAAGTGGAAAGTTCAGAGGGTCGTTTATGACCTTAGAAACAAGTCAGGATTGAATGGCAACAAGATTGTATTTCCCTAGCAGTTTGCTCTCCCCAGCATTGAGATTGCACCTTTCCTCAGCAGAGCAGACCTTCCCCAGCAGGAGACTTGGGAAGTATTTTCCCCGGATCAAGACGTTATCTCCCCACAGAATCAGGTGTTCACTTCCCCCATCCAGTCAGGAAGCGGGCTTTCGCCGACAATGTCATATTTCAGTCCCTAGCAAGGTGGGAGTAAAGTCATTCTCCCCACCAGCAGGCTAAGTTCAGCAGCATCCCCAAGCAGGATGGTATTATGGACTATTTTCCCCAAGCAGGATGGTATTATGGACTGTTTTCCCCAAGCAGGATGGTATTATGGGCTGGCATCCCCCAGCAGGTCCTGAGCCCAATTGGATATTAGCAATCTTCAGTAACAGACTTCCGGTTCCGTTATTGGTGTCCATTCTCAACTCCCCCGGCAGAGGAGGAATCTCAGGTTCGACGTCACATTTAGTAAAGGACATGTGTGATCCCCGGTAGAGTGTATATGCTTTGGATTTCATCCCTGGCAGAAGTTGTGGATCCAAAGAGTCGATCAGTATGACCCTTCTTAGCAGAGTTCCTGGATTCAGAGGACAATTTATTTTTGTCATCCCCAGCTAAATTGGTCTTTTCTCTCCAGCATTTATTTTACTGGAGGGACCCCTTTTGCATATCATAAGCATTCGCATCCTCAAACGCGTAGCATTTCCATTTCGTTTGGAGCATTACACCACAATTCAAACATTTGCATTCGAAGCATAAGCCAGGTTTGATACTTTCTTTGCCAGTTCTCTTTCTCAGCAGAGATGGCATAACTCAGGAGATTTTGGAGGGATGCGTTCCTCATACTTGTGCTCCCCGATAGAGTCTTTTATTTAGACTTCTCCTTCCCTAGCGGAGTCATCTTGCCTATGAATTTTGAGTCGGTTGGGAGTTTGCCTTTGTTTGGCCCTTCTCTTTTGTGAAATCCAGTTCTCGCCTGGTATTCAGTTCTTGCTTGACATATTTTGCTGGCCAGCTTCCCTTTCTCAGCAGGGATGGCATTTATGTTGCTAGTTCTCTTTATCAGCAGAGATAGCAATTTTTTGGATATTTTCTTTCGTCAGTTCCCTTTATCAGCAGGGATGGCATTTATGTTGCTAGTTCTCTTTATCAGCAGAGATAGCAATCTTTTGAAGATTTTCTTTCGTCAGTTCCCTTTATCAGCAAGGATGGCATTTGTTGTGCTAGTTCTCTTTATCAGCAGAGATAGCAATCCTTTGAAATTTTCTTTTGTCAGTTCCCTTTATTAGTAGGGATGACATTTGTTTTGCTAGTTCTCTTTATCAGCAGAGATATCAATCTTTTGGATATTTTCTTTTGTCAGTTCCCTTTATCAGCAGGGATGGCATTTGTTTTGCTAGTTCTTTTTATCAGCAGAGATAACAATCTTTTGAAGATTCTTTTCGTCAGTTCCCTTTATCAGCAGGGATAACATTTGTTTTGCTAGTTCTCTTTATCAGCAGAGATAGCAATCTTTTGAAGATTTTCTTTCGTCAGTTCCCTTTATCAGCAGGGATGGCATTTATGTTGCTAGTTCTCTTTATCAGCAGAGATAACAATCTTTTTAAGATTTTCTTTCGTCAGTTCCCTTTATCAGCAGGGATGGCATTTGTTGTGCTAGTTCTCTTTATCAGCAGAGATAGCAATCTTTTGAATATTTTCAGTTCCCTTTATCAGCAGGGATGGCATTTGTTTTGCTAGTTCTCTTTATCAGCAGAGATAGCAATCTTTTGAAGATTTTCTTTCGTCAGTCCTCTTTATCAGCAGGGATGGCATTTATTTTGCTAGTTCTCTTTGTCAGCAGGGATAGCAATCTTTTGAAGATTTATTTTGTCAGTTCTCTTTATCAGCAGAGATGACATAACCTGGGAGAGTTTGTTTCACTTTATACCCAACATAGCTAGTACTCATCCGTGTTGTGACAAGACAACATTTATGGCTGATTCTCCATTGGAGTCGTCCCTCCTTTGAGGATTGCAAATTTTCGGGTTCTTTGGTATTTAATATCCGTGCATCCCGATTGTCTGAAAGTCGTCGCTATCATACCCTCGGGACCAAGTTGATTGAATAGGGGCAGCTGTAGCACCCCAAAATTTGCCCTCCTTACTTTATTACTAACTGGCTTATGTTTTATCTCATTTTGCATTATCATGTGTGCATATCATTGGTTCTTAGCATGGGGTCAAGGTGCCTGAGGCAAGTTCAAGAGGAGAAGATGTTCTTCAAAGGGTCAAGCAAGAGAGTTCAAGTGGATCACTTTCTCCTAACCAGTACAGAAATTAGGGTTTTGAGATTCTTGGGTTTATTGCTCCAATGGGCAAGCTCCTTGGGTTTTTATCATCACTAAATGGCATATCTTATCTTTGTTGGAGAGGATACCCATCATATTCAGAGGAATTTGGATTTGGAGACTGTGTTATTTCCTCCTAGACTGAGGGTACCAAGATTAGGGTTTGCTATAAAGTCAGTTTATTTATGATTTTTTGGGCAATTTGGGTCCCTAAGTATCTAGGAATGGAAGATTGTCCATCAGTTTGGTTCATGAGAAGTTCAATTGGCCAATGGATTGCGAATCAGGAGAATTAAGGGAAAAGTCAACAGTGAGAGGGAAAGTCAACTGTGAAATTTTGAGGTTCTCTTCAAGGTTTTCAAGGTCTCATATCCTCATATGGTCTTCAAGGGTCAAGTTTCATGCCATTTATCAAGAATCAAGGGTTGGTACAAAAGTTACTAAATATGGAAATGACCTATAATTTGAAAGTTTCCTTTTTGGGCAAGTTCTTACACTACATTCAACTTGACTTTTCACCATTAAGAAAGCTTCAAATGAATAACAATGGTTAAATAAGTGATCCATCATCAAGGGTTTGGATATCCATGCATGGAGGAGGGTGTATTTCACATAATGCAATTTTCTAAAATCACCCGAAACTCTTTAAACAAAGAATTACCAAGGCCCAAATCATTATCAGTGGGATGACCTAATGTATTTAAACCAACTCATGCTAGGGTTAGGGAGAGGACACGTGATTTGGAGGAGAAAAAGAGCTTGAACCCTAAAAACTTCTCTCATTCGTATCTCTCAAGCAAGAGGAGCTTTTCCAAAAATTCTTCCACAACCATCCTCCTTGTGATCCACAGAGTACAAACCATCCCTCGTTTGAAGCTAAGAGCAAGGGAATAAGTGGCTTGATCTCAGGTTAGTGATGTTTTTGATGATCATAAAACTCTCTTTTTAAATACGCATAATGTTGTGTGGCATCCATGGATCATTCTGATATATTTATTTTTGAAATTGGACGTGTGGTTTGATGGCATCGTGTGTTTAAAGTTTTGGAACCCTAGCTTGTTCTCTTCGTTTTTCATTATGCATTGGTTATTTGTGAATTTGGATGTGATATTTGAAATCCTGACGAAAATCTGGACAGAATGGTGTATTCTTTTGCGTTTTCTGGGTTTTTTTAAAGTTGCAGGTGGCCGTGGGTGGCAGCCGGAGCTAGGGCTCCGGCGACTGGTGGAAGTTCCGACGGGCTAGGGTTTGGGAGGAAGAAGATGAGCCAGAGTCATTGATCTGCGTGATTGTGTGGTCCTCACTTCGCCACGTTTTATTTTTTTTCTGTTTTTTTTATTGATTTCATGCTTGCTCGCCCACGCGTGTTACCGTGTGCACCCAATCTTATTTTCCCTTTTTAATTACTTTTTCTAATGTTGACTGCTTTACGTGTGTCTGATGAATCATGTGGCTGACATTGTGCCAGCAAATTAAAAAAAATAGGTGTCGTGCACGTGGGGGTGTATAGTATGCTGATGGGTTGGTTGTATGCACGTGCACCATTATTGTTGTGGACTTTTAATTATGACTTTTGATTTTTATTACTTTGAGATTGTATTGACTTAATAGGGCGCGTCAGATTGATCTGAGGGATGCTGGTGAGTCAACTGGTTGACTGGGTTTCACATGCGCCTTTTATTTTATTTTTTTCGCCGATGTCTATGTTGGGCTGGGCCTTGTTAATTGCACCCCCACCTAAGCCCTTTATTATTTTCAACGTGGATTACTTACTGAATACACCCCCAGGCATTTTCTTATTTTTATTTTATTTAATTGTTTGTATTTCATTTTTAATCATTTTTAAAATAGTTAATTGCATTAAAAAAATTCCCAAAAAATTCATCTATCATATTTATAATTTTATAAAATTTTACCAAATTTTACATTTTATTTTTATTTTATTTTTAGCATCTGAAATAAATATTTGTTTATTTTCTTTTTTATTATTCATATCACGCATACCTAAACTTGTAAAATTTTGTTCTCATAGCATACATAACATTTAGAGCCCATTCTTTTTGCATTTTTTCACCAATACATTGAATTACATTAAAATATTTCTCTCTAATTTTTTTAAAAATTTCATATTGCATTGTAGTCCTCCTTTTTTGCATATTGAACCATATTTCTCATCTGACTTTGCATGATTGTTTGAGTGACTTTTATTTTGAATTTTGGCATGAATTTTGAACATGTTGTTTGCTTCTGGTTGAGATATGTTGATAATTAATTTGGTGATTTTAGAGGATGTTTTACTAATTGTTTGATTGCTTTTATTTGAGGTCTTCTTGTATGCATATCTCTGATCATGTCTGGTTACCTGTTTGAAAAAGGCACTTGTGCCATTGTTTTGGGATTGTTTCTTTGATTTCTTAATTCATGTTTGAATTGTTATAGGTCACTTAAATCATTATTATATGTCATTGTTTGGGTTTCATTTGGTTTATTGTCACTTATGTCTGTTTGTACTAACTTCTTATGCAGTGGCTGAGGTAAGTTATTTGAGGATGTGGATAGTTATCCATGTCCACTCTCACACTTTCTGTCTCTCATATTTTCTTCTCTTTAGGCTTAGGTTGTCGTCAAACCTCACTAACCGTAGGTCACCCATGCATGATAACATTAGGACTCTTAGTTTCCCTTTAGAGTTTCCTTTGCGTCTTCTCTCTTCTCATCTCAAAAACTTCTTGAAAACACTTAATAAGGATAAAGTGTATTGCGCACGAGCCTTAAGCATGGGGAATGAGAAATGAGGGGCTTCCTCTCATATTTCTAGAGTGCTTAGCGAGTGTCCTGTCTTGGGAAGATTCGTTAAGTATTCGTCCCTGTGCCCTAGACTTTGGTGCAATGCAACTTATGAACTAACTCAAGTCACTTCTGTCCTAAAAAATACAAACAAACTTCAAACCTTTTTGTCCTTCGGGATTGTCAAACTAAAGGATATTTTCAAAAAGGGAACATTACTTTCCGTCTGAGTCGCAAACAGGCATCGACCCTAACTGCCGGACGCGAACTTAACGTTGCTCATAAAAAACACAAAAAGAACTTGGTCCGAACTACGTTGACTCTGAATTCCCCATTGCACAAAGGGGGTATGTAGGCCTAGGACGTCGACGTCCTATCAAGTCTGTCTCTGTTTCCCCCCGTCTTAGTACAGCCATAGATGATAGGATAACTCACCCTTAGATTAGACAACAAACGTGGATCCCATAGAGTATGATGGACGCGTGGGGTGTTAGCACCTTCCCCTCGCGTAACCGACTCCCGAACCCAGGCTATGGTTGTGATGACCATTACTTTCCCTCTTCCTCGGGTTTATGCGGTGTTCCCTTTCCCTCTCTTGGGATAAATTTACACGGCTGGCGACTCTGTTTTTCTGCGCCACTCTCGAGTTTGTACCTGGATGAAAATCCTGGGAGCGACAGGTGAATGTACAGATGAAAGTAATACATAGGTAGGACAAATTTGGGGTATGACAGATGCCCCTATCTAATTGGCTTAGACCCAGTAAAATGAACTGCTACGGTGTTCATTCTATCGAGGTATAATTCAATTAGATATAAAAAGACCACAAATTTGTCCAAAAGAAAGAAAAGGATTGAGAAGTTGAAATACAAGAAATCTGACACCAAAAGGATGACAGACCTATCACCAAAAGGATGATAGTGAACACACACACAGACCCTTCCACCAAAAGGATGGAAATGAGGTCAAAGTCTGCTATTACCAAAGGGATAATAGGGCACACACACACAGACCCTTCCATCAAAAGGATGAAAATGAGGTCAACACTTGCTATTACAAAAAGGATAATAGGGCACACACACAGACCCTTCCAACAAAAGGATGGAAATGAGGTCAAAGCCTGCTATTACCAAAGGGATAATAGGGCACACACACACAGACCCTTCCAACAAAAGGATGAAAATGAGGTCAAACCCTGCTATTACCAAAAGGATAATAGGATACACACGCACACAAACCCTTCCACCAAAAGGATGAAAATGAGGTCAAAGCCTGCTATTACCAAAAGGATAATATGGCACACACACACAGACCCTTCCACCAAAAGGATAAAAATGAGGTCAAAGCCTGCTATTACCAAAAGGATAATAGGGCACACACACACACAGACCCTTCCACCAAAAGGATGAAAATGAGGTCAGAGCCTGCTATTACCAAAAGGATAACAGGGCACACACACACAGACCCTTCCACCAAAAGGATGAAAATGAGGTCAGAGCCTGCTATTACCAAAAGGATAATAGGGCACACACACACAGACCCTTCCACCAAAAGGATGAAAATGAGGTCAAAGCCTGCTATTACCAAAAGGATAATAGGGCACACACACACAGACCCTTCCACCAAAAGGATGAAAATGAGGTCAAAGCCTGCTATTACCAAAAGGATAATAGGGCACACACGCACACAGACCCTTCCACCAAAAGGATGAAAATGAGGTCAAGGCCTGCTATTACCAAAAGGATAATAGGGCACACACACACACACAGACCCTTCCACCAAAAGGATGGAAATGAGGTCAAAGCCTGCTATTACCAAAAGGATAATAGGGCACACACGCACACAGACCCTTCCACCAAAAGGATGGAAATGAGGTCAAAGCCTGTTATTACCAAAAGGATAATAGGGCACACACGCACACAGACCCTTCCACCAAAAGGACGAAAATGAGGTCAAAGCCTGCTATTACCAAAAGGATAATAGGGCACACACACACACAGACCCTTCCACCAAAAGGATGGAAATGAGGTCAAAGCCTGCTATTACCAAAAGGATAATAGGGCACACACGCAAACAGACCCTTCCACCAAAAGGATGGAAATGAGGTCAAAGCTTGCTATTACCAAAAGGATAATAGGGCACACACACACACAGACCCTTCCACCAATAGGATGGAAATGAGGTCAAAGCCTGCTATTACCAAAAGGATAATAGGGAACACACGCACACAGACCCTTCCACAAAAAGGATGAAAATGAGGTCAAAGCTTGCTATTACCAAAGGGATAATAAGGCACACACACACACACACACATACCCTTCCACCAAAAAGGATGAAAATGAGGTCAAAGTCTGCTATTACCAAAAGGATAATAGGGCACACACGCACACAGACCCTTCCACCAAAAGGATGAAAATGAGGTCAAAGCCTGCTATTACCAAAAGGATAATAGGGCACACACGCACACAGACCCTTCCACCAAAAGGATGAAAATGAGGTCAAAGCCTGCTATTACCAAAAGGATAATAGGGCACACACACACAAACCCTTCCACCAAAAGGATGAAAATGAGGTCAAAGTCTGCTATTACCAAAAGGATAATAGGGAACACACGCACACAGACCCTTCCATAAAAAGGATGAAAATGAGGTCAAAGCTTGCTATTACCAAAGGGATAATAGGGCACACACACACACACATACCCTTCCACCAAAAAGGATGAAAATGAATTCAAAGTCTGCTATTACCAAAAGGATAATAGGGCACACACACACAGACCCTTCCACCAAAAGGATGAAAATGAGGTCAAAGCCTGCTATTACCAAGAGGATAATAGGGCACACACACACACCTTTTCACCAAAAGGATGAAAATGAGGTCAAAGCCTGCTATTACCAAAAGGATAATAGGGCACATACACACAGACCCTTCCACCAAAAGGATGAAAATGAGGTCAAAACCTGCTATTACTAAAAGGATAATAGGGCACACACGCACACAGACCCTTCCACCAAAATGATGAAAATGAGGTCAAGGCCTGCTATTACCAAAAGGATAATAGGGCACACACACACAGACCCTTCCACCAAAAGGATGGAAATAAGGTCAAAGTCTGCTATTACCAAAAGGATAATAGGGCACACACCCACACAGACCCTTCCACCAAAAGGATGGAAATGAGGTCAAAGCCTGCTATTACCAAAAGGATAATAGGGCACACACGCACACAGACCCTTCCACCAAAAGGATGAAAATGAGGTCAAAGCCTGCTATTACCAAAAGGATAATAGGGCACACACACACACACACAGACCTTCCACCAAAATGATGGAAATGAGGTCAAAGCCTGCTATTACCAAAAGGATAATAGGGCACACACGCACACAGACCCTTCCACCAAAAGGATGGAAATGAGGTCAAAGCCTGCTATTACCAAAAGGATAATAGGGCACACACACACACACAGACCCTTCCACCAAAAGGATGGAAATGAGGTCAAAGCCTGCTATTACCAAAAGGATAATAAGGCACACACGCACACAGACCCTTCCGCCAAAAGGATGAAAATGAGGTCAAAGCCTGCTATTACCAAAAGGATAATAGGGCACACACGCACACAGACCCTTCCACCAAAAGGATGAAAATGAGGTCAAAGCCTGCTATTACCAAAAGGATAATAGGGCACACACACAGACCCTTCCACCAAAAGGATGAAAATGAGGTCAAAACCTGCTATTACCAAAAGGATAATAGGGCACACACACATACCCTTCCACCAAAAGGATGAAAATAAGGTCAAAGCCTGCTATTACCAAAAGTATAATAGGCACACACACACAGACCCTTCCACCAAAAGGATGAAAATGAGGTCAAAGCCTGCTATTACCAAAAGGATAATAGGGCACACGCACACAGACCCTTCCACCAAAAGGATGAAAATGAGGTCAAAGCCTGCTATTACCAAAAGGATAATAGGGCACACACGCACACAGACCCTTCCACCAAAAGGATGGAAATGAGGTCAAAGTCTGCTATTACCAAAAGGATAATAGGGCACACACGCACACATACCCTTCCACCAAAAGGATGAAAATGAGGTCAAAGCCTGCTATTACCAAAAGGATAATAGGGCACACACACACATAGACCCTTCCACCAAAAGGATGAAAATGAGGTCAAAGCCTGCTACTACCAAAAGGATAGTAGGGTACGCACGCACAGCCTGCTATTACCAAAAGGATAATCGGGCACACACACAGAGAGACCCTTCCACCAAAAGGATGGAAATAAGGTCACAACTTACTACTACAAAAAGGATAATAGTAAGAAAAATGATAATAAAGGTTGTCATTCACCAAAAGGATGATACGCAGTCCAAAAGGCTTACGGATCGCCGACATCAAAAGGATGACAGATCAATACAAGCTACCACCACCAAAAGAATGAAGGTTAAGTTGACAATATGAATGGCTACCACCAAAAGGATGATAGGAAATTTCTGATTTGAGGGTTACCAACACCAAAAGGATGCAGATTAAGTTGAGTTGACTGGCTCGGCTACCACCAAAAGGATGATAGTAAGGCAATTGACAAAAGGTCAAGTTTGCTGGGGATATGATGAGTGATATTTATTTGGAGTCATCAACAAAAGGTTAAAGTAAAGAATTCAATGAGGAACGCCACTGACTCGGAGGAGTGTTTATTGGTTGAGCTGAGGATGATAACTTCATCAACAAAAGGTTGAGGAACACCACTCAATGAGGAACGCCCATGGACTTGCAGAAGATGCCCCTGTCTGGGCTGGAGATCGTCTTGGAGTCTTGAGATTGATCCTGGATCTTGGCATGTGCATGTATGAATGCTTGATTTTGTAATGATGTGCAATGCAAATGCTGACGCGTAGAGATGCAAGTGTTGGGGAAGTATGATTTGATTTGCATATGATGCAAATGATGCTGAATGTGATGCATATGATGCACATGATGCACGTGGTTATAGACGGGTGATTGGATATATTTGGAGATATTGCCAGCATGGTAGTCTTTTGGTAGTTGCCAATGAGGATTGGACTTTTGGGCGACGGGAGGGATTTGATTTCCTCGACACTCAGTTTGCTGAAGAAGTCATGATTGATGTAGACGAAGAAGCTCTCGAAGCCTTAAGCTTGATCACTTGATGATAAGTCGTTTCTGAGAAGACCATGACTATGTGCTTGAGGGTCAAGATGGCCTGAAACTGAGCGTAGCGACGTGATCGACTCATGAAGACCGTGTCTTTACTATGAACTTGATGATTGCCAATGTTTGGAAGGATCTGCTTGTCCAAATTGCTTTCTGCAACAAGGCTTGCCCCAGTCTGAACATGGTAATGGTCTGCCCCTGATTAACCAGTTCTGACATGATTTGATTTTTAGAAGTTGAGCTTTGCTGTGCTTCGAGAAGACTTGCCCCTGATTAAGCTGTTGAAATATTTCCCCAGCTTGAGCGTATTGAGGTAGTCTTGATTTGGGTCGACACCACTGAAAGCTCAAGTTCCTCTTTGATTGCCCCTTGTTGGAGTGTCTTTGAATGTCTAGCACTAATTTGCAGTTAAAATTACACATTCACAAATGGTAATCTTAATGCAATGCTTATGCAAGTTTTGAAAAAGTGTCATTTATTAGAGTGTCGTGATAGTGAGACGAATGAACCGTTAGCCCAAACGTGTGCTGATTTTGATGGTGTGAAAGATATAGCAAGGAGAATGACACCAATGCTGAAGATTAGCAAATATGGGGAGTCAGTTTACGCAACCTTGCAATATTATGCTTTAAGAATAAACCCCACCTCAATTAGGTCTTTCGAGGGTTGTAACGTGGTCTGGTTCACTGTTTAAGAAACAAAGGATATTAGGCTCAAAGTATGATTTGTACCCACCCTTTCTTCGTGATGATCTCCAATCCTACGTTCAGTTAAATTTGCATAGGTTTGTATTCCAAAAGGGTTGACAGTGTAAGCGTGATAATGGAAGTCACCTTATTTTGTTTTGATGGGTGTCAGTGACCCTTTGGTTTTGATTCGGTGGTCACTGAGTCTTATTTTGTTTTTGGTGAGGATTTGAGGGCCTCTTCTGATTTTGTTTTTGATCCCTATCTTTTGCATAGACTAATTTCGTTTTTCGAGTCCATCAGGGTTGCTTTGATTTTTGCCTAAGTCTCCTTTGAGGTGTTTGACTTAGCAGGCTTTTGATTTTTTTGTTTTTGATTTTGTTGTTGGAGGATTGTGACTGCCAAGTCATGGGTATTGATGAACAACTGACATGTCATTTGGATTTTGTCTTTGTGATTTGAGTGCGTAGTTAGGTTAACTGAACACTACCCTGCCCTAGGTAGATCCGAAGGAAACTGTTACTTCTTGGCTCAAAGTGGTTTAACTAGGGATTATCTCCTTGTCTCTCCAGTGTTTGGGGGATTGAAATAATGCTTGTACATCATTGGCGGGATTTCATCCGAAAGCATACATTTGCAATTATGGGGATTTCGCTTTCATCATCCTCCCTCCAATCATTGCTAAGCGACAGTTGATAAAGAGAGTGAGTGGAAATAAATGTGTCTGTGATTTGCAGTAAATGGAAAGAATGAGTGAATACGACATAACTGATTCAAAACATGCATAATCATTACATTAAGAAAACCAAATACAAATGACAATGTTCAAAGCATATAGTACTTAAACAAATAAAAACGAAAATACAAGAATGCAAATGATGGGATGGCAACATGACTGCCTTCTTCGGGGAATAAACTTGACTTGATGCTGACACTAGTTTGGCGGTGGCAAAGGGTTGTTAATGACATTTGGAGCCCTCCCATTGAACGTGAGAAACTTTGAGTCGATCATGTCTTGAACTTTGTGTTTGAAAGCTCTGCAGTCCTCAATCGTATGCCCTGGAGTACCCTTATGAAACTCGCAATGAGCATTAGCATCATAGTCTGGGGGAATGACAGTTGGAGGAGCTAGGTCCCTCAGAGCGATTGCCTTCTTTTCCATCAATTGAGCAAAGATCTGAGCATATGATGTTGGCAGACGATCAAAGTCTCTATCAGACCTCCTTGTCCTTTGTTGATTAGGCTGACGTTGTTGAGCAGCTCTCTGTTGTTGATGTTGAGGAGGATACTGATACCCTTGTTGATTGTAGGATTGTTGCTGAGGAGTCTGTTGTTGAGGCATTAGAGCTTGAACAGCTTGAACAGTTGGCTGATAAGGCATCGGAGCATTTTGCGCAACAGCAATATACGGATACTGGAAGTATGGCATTTGAAAAGGCATTGGAGGGGGAGCTTGTTGAGCTTGCCCTTTCTGGGTAGAGACAACATTTGTTTCGCCCTCTTTCTTTTTGTATCCACTGAATGGCTTCTTGACTGCAGACTGACTACTAAAACCTCCTTGGATCTTTCCACTTTTCAGACCTTATTCAATTCTCTCACCGACAATTACCAAATCATAGAATCCAGCAGAAACATTACCAATCAATTTCTCATAGTATTGGCCTTGCAAAGTACCCATGAAGATGTCAATCAGTTCACAGTCAACCAGAGGTGGATGCACTCTTGCAGCTAGCTCTCTCCAATGTTGCACGTACTCCTTAAAGGATTCGTTGTCCTTTTGAGCCATACTCTGAAGTTGAGTACGGTTCGGAGCAAGGTCAGTGTTGTACTTGTATTGCTTGACAAATGCATCAGCTAGATCATCCCAAGTGCGCACATTGCTACGCTCCAGTTGCATATACCACTCAAGAGATGCCCCAGACAAACTGTCTTGGAAGCAATGGATCATCAGCTTTTCGTATTTGGCATAGGCAGCCATCTTGCGGCAATACATCTTCAGATGGATGTGAGGACAACTGAGACCTTTGTACTTTGGGAATTCTTGCACTTTAAATTTGGGAGGAATGACAACATCTGGCACCAAGCACATATCCAGAGCATTCAGAGATTTTGAGTTGCGCCCGTCCATGACTCGGAGTTTCTCAACTAGATCATGACACATCTTGATAGCTTCAGAATCCTGAGTAGCAGTAGTATTGATAATTGGGATAGCAGCATGATAGTTTTGGACCTCATCATACTGATCTATCTGATTCTCTTCATCATGAGGAACAGGAATCTGAGCGACAACAGGTTGGGTTTGCGGAATGACACTAACAGTAACTCCAGATGTTGGAAGTGGTTGAGATGTGGCAGGAGCGAAGTCCATTGGTACCCCATAAGTGATGGGGTTGGGAACAGGAACAGAAAGCCTTGAGGTAGATGCTTGAACAGGCACAGTGTTGTGGGCAGCAGTGGCTTCACGCAATTATTCTTCTTTTCTGGCCATCATGATGGCTTCGAGAATCTGATCGATCTTTCCTTTGATAGAGTCTAACTCTTCTCTGAAGGTGGCTTTCTCTTGTTGAATCTGCTCCATCATTCGTCTAGTATTGGCTCAAGTTGCGTACCGGTGTCGAGGAATCAGCTTGATTTACTGGAGAAGGAAGGAAGATGAAGTGAGATTCTAAGGTTGAAAATGCAATGCAAGATGCGTAACAGATGCAATGCAATGCAATGATATAAGATGCAATGCAAGATGCAAGATCCAGGATCACAGAATCAAACAGCTTCAAACAGTTCTGCGGTTGGTCGGAGATAACGGGTCAAGAACCACAGCTAGGATCAAGAAAACCCATGGGTAGGTTTCTAAGACGGGTAGGTTCCTAGAGTTATGGATATATTTCGAAAACATTATAACCAAGATGAAGAGACATCCGACTATAATATCCTCGAAATAATCTCGTCTAGGTTAGGTCTTTGTTTCTTCCCCACGAGAAAGATTCCTCGGAGGCGCCCACTACACAACCATCGACACACGGGTTCTAAATAGGGTTCTCAGAATCCTAGATCAAGGTCGAAAATATTACTGTCAGGAAGTAATACGTTCGAGGGATCTCATCTGATTGGGGAGTTCGCATTAACTCACATAGAATTAACGCTACCAACCACCATGGGTAAATTGGGTTAATAGTCCTTGGAATCAACGACCCACCTCGAAAGTATTACCACCATGGCAAAGATTCACCACAACAATAATATCTCCAAGGGAATCTAATCCAAGCGGTGGCTTTTGTTTCAACTCACGCGGAAGAGACCACGCAAGCCTACACTACATAACCACCATCCTAATCCTAGGGTTTTTCTCGACTCGGGTGTAGAGCCATCTCACAAAGTTCCCAATGTCAGAACAACCCAACAATGTCGCAAAAGGTAACACAAATAAGGAATAGGAAAATAAATACATAAGTCGAGAAGAAAACAGATAAATAAAACTAACAAGCTCGCGATTCGAATCAAGATAGGCTGGACTCTCTCTTGCATGGAGCAAATATCCCCAGCAGAGTCGCCAGCTGTCGCACCTTGAAAAAATCATTTGATCGAAGACGCGACCCTTCACGCGAAAGGCGTAGAAAATGGTTCGACAGAGTCGCCACCGAACTTTATTTATCCCAAAAGAGGAAAAGGAAAATATCGAGAAAACCTTTAAGGGAGGATAAGAACATGGTCGTCGCAACCACATTCTGGGTTCGGGAGTCGGTTACGTGAGGGGAAGGTACGCGCACCCCCTCACGTCCGTTGTACTCAACGGGAACCTCTTGATTCGAATGGCGATACTCGTTAGCTAAGCTTGTTTGTTTTCTTCTCAAAAATAAATGCGTAAAGGTAAAGATAAAAGGAAAGGATACTAACGGGAAATGGGTTATTTAAGGATAGAGTGCTCGGCAAGATCATCGCGACCTCGGGCCTACGTATGCTCATTCGGACGAGAATAAGGAATCAGAGCAATCGTAGTTCGACTACGGGGTTTGACGAAAAAAGATGGTAGTGTGGAAACGGTGGAAAAAGAAAAAAGTGTGCTCGCCAAGATCATCACAATCTTGTGCCTACGTATCTTTACTAAGACGAGAATAAAGAATCAGAGCAGTCGTAGTTTGTGGTACGCCCACAAAACAAAGGAGTTGGTTGATTTTTAAAAGAGGCGCCAATTGCTCACACACGAGTAAGAGAACTCGCACCCAAACAATCGAAGAGAGATCAAAGACTTGAACCCCATATTTCACCTTGAAAAAAGAATTATGATATTTGTTAGTCGTTTTGAGTTTTATGAAAGTCCGCTTGACGTGGGTGTTGTACCCCAAATTTTTCCCTTAGATCCATTGATCTCTTGCATGGCATATTAGGTTAATCATGCTGCATAGCTAACCCTTTTTATCATGGTTTTTGTTTGTGTTTTATTTCATTTTTATCAGGTGTTATTTCAAGGAGATTCAAGGAGTGATTGATCAAGTTTTCGGATGGAATTTTGAATCAGGGAGATATCTTCATAACCCTAACTATAATCCTCTCCATAACCAAATTTCTACCCACATTATCTATCCTCATTTATCACCTTTAATTCAAACCTATTTCATTAGTCCTTCATTTAACCAATTTTATCCAATTTCTCATTTGTCATTTTAATCTCTTAAACCATGTCCATAACCATATCATTTATCAAATTCATCAACTAATCATCCATTATTTTGTTTTCCTATTCACTTTCTTTTATAACAAAAAGAAAGAAAACCAATGCCAACATTTGATTTTTCAGCCCATCACCAAAGGCCCACGTTACAAAGATTGTTACCAAAAAAATCATGACCAAATGCTACAAAATATTGGATGTTAATTTCATTACCGAGCAACCAATAGGAATCAAGCATTGGCTGTGTTGACTTTTCAACTCAATCATCAATCACTGAAGAGGCGACATGTGGCATCAAGGAACCAAAAACAACCAAACTTTTTCTCCTTCTTCGTCCATACTCGTGATTCAGAGAGAAGAAGAGAAGATTCAAACAAAATCTCGTCGAATTCATTCAAAACCACTTCAATTCAATCCTTGGCACGATAATTCAATTTTGAATTCCCCAAAAACACTTCCCGTTTGAGCTTTCATGGGTTGGCATCACCAAAAGTGTTCTTGGAGAGTTACTCGTTTCAGCATTCCTTCTGTCGCCACCTGCAAGATGCCTTTCTTCAATCCCAACCTTTACTCCTTTCGACACCCTCTTGTTTGACAACAGAAAGATGTATTCAGAAGCAACATTTGGATTCAAGCATTTGTCCTGCGTCTCTGAGGTTTTGGCACAGGAAAGCATCGGATTTGTCTCCGAGAATGGACCAAATTTGAAATTCAAAAGAGACGTTGGCTCCAAAACCCTACTCTGCCTACCAAGTGCTTGATATTTGGACTCACCCAACCCTTTGTTTTCTGCCTATAAAAGGGAACTCGTTCCAACACATTTGGACACCAACAATTACCAACAACTCTCTCAAAACACTTAAAATATTTCTCTGAAGTTCCTTAAGAGTTTCGAGCTAGCAACTTGGAGGTTGGCATTGGAATTAGTTCTTGGAAGAGAAGACATTCATCACATTTGAAGATAGTGGACTTTATTCCACTTGGTATCGTGCTCTTATCCCTTCTTTAATAATGCTCATTTGACGTAATCTCCACCATATGCATTTCATTATTCTTGCATCTGTCTGAATATATGCTTAAACATGTCGTTATGGTTTGAACTTATAAAATAAATGATTTTCTTCATTGGTGTGCTATACATGTATATTGGTGATAAGTTCCAATACCTCTGTTCTGACCATTACTTGATTGCAATCATAGTTTTTATTGTGGTATAAACTGTCAAGATTAATGTTTGTTTCTGTTGACCTATTTCCATGTTGTATGTACCTAAATGTAATATGACAAAACTCATGAACCTTTGCGCCCTCTTGAAATTCTGGTGTATCCTTAAGTTGTAGAGCATTTGAGCTTATTTGTTTGCTGTTGTAATGATAGTTGAGGTTGTCAAATGATTCTTGGCATGTATGTCTTTTATACAAGTGTAGGAGTGTGCTTATATCCTCGCTTTTAGTTTTAACCTTACCATTATGGATGTTTGAAAGTTTGATAGTCTGGTTCACAGCTATTATGCTTTACCGTCTCCATTGTTGTTTGAAAGTATGCTCAAGGTCGGTTTATATGAATTGGCAGCCCTTGACTTATGTTACCCCCTTTGTGGAATGATTCTGTGGCATTATGTGTTTAGAGGATGAATGTAAATTTTGATTGTTTTGCCTAAGTGTCGTTCATGTCTTGTGTCTCAATATTCTACAACTTGCTACTACTCCATGTCTTTTTATATGTGCTAAAGCCATTCCCTTATAGCTTGAACCATGTTTATCAGTTTTGTAGCATTATATCTACCATATCATATTTGTTTGTTACTTGTCATTTTGACTGATATTTGGTATAATCTGAATTTATTACATGTATGCTTGGCCTTAGTTTAATCTATCTATATGTCTGCTAAGTTCTGATTTTTAACATATGAAATAGATCTTCAAGATGTGAAACTAATCATTGCCCCTCTATGTGTTATCGCTCTGTTTAAACAACAATCTATGTTAATGCTTATAAGATTTCTGTGCACACTACCTCATTCAAGTTGTTCACCTATTATGTCTGATTGATGAAGTATGCATAACTTGTCTAAGTCTTTACTTCAATCTATGCTTATGATCTGCATACATCCATACTTGCCCTGAAATACTTCCTTTAGAATAACTGACCTTGTGAATTGCTGCACATCTATTTGTGGCTGAACGTGCTCTAATTTGCTAAACCATACCTTGTTGCTTATTTACCTGATCTATAAGTCTTTCGCTGCCATCTCAGTATATGTGTGTCAGCTATTGCCAGTTTTTTTTAAAATACAATCTTGCTTATGTTTAAGCTTTAATGTGAATCATGAACTATCTTTGTGTGCTATTTACGCTCTATAGTATGCCTGTCTGCCATCACTGCCTGAGGAATTCATGTTTTGCTCTCATTTATGACCAAATCCATCTGTTTTGTCTTATGTTGTGTATTGATCATATCTGTGCCTTGCCTGCCATCTCATATCATATGAACCATGCTTATATGTCTATGTCTGCTATTAATCCGGTATGCATCATTTCTAGACCTCCATTTGTTCCATCTTGTTTAGGTCTTGTTACATATGAGGATGAGTTATGATAGTTAGTTTCCTTGTAAATCCTTCCATATAGCCATGTTGCTGATTTGCTATGTACACTAAAACTGCTTTGATTTTGCATTGCTCATAATTATACTTGATCATTTGTGTAATTTTGTGTCTGACATAACTCTTGACATATGCCCTGATCATGTGTGTCTCTGTTGCATATTGGTCAGTTTAGTCATAAACATGAACACATACCTTGTTTCACTGGCCACAACACTTTATTATCTTTGTACACTTGAACTGTTTCTTAATAATTGTTTCTCATGACCATGCCAATATAAATGCTTATCATCATTTTACTGTATGCTTTAATTTCCACGATTGTTAACCTTTGACAGTTTGTTTCTTGATCTATAACTCATGACATGTGTGTATCAGTTTTGTCAACACTATTTGTCCATTTGCCCAAATCAATGCACTTTGTCTTTGCTTAAAGTTGAGAATTGTTTGATGTGCTTGAGAACGATATGCCAATATTGATTTGCTAACTTATTGATCTATGGCCATTGGTTCTGTTTGTATGTTTCTGCCTATTTTATTACTGCTATCAGGTATGTTGTACATGTTGCTTCTAACACATGTGTAGATGATATCTAAGTGGCATATGTGATTAACTGTTGAGCTGTCTTGTTCATCATTATTTCATTGTCTGTTGATGTTTGCCAGCCTACTTTGAACTAGGTCAATATCATGTTCAGTCCGGTTCTTATATATGTTTGGTGAATGAAATGTGTGACTTCATCTATATGTTTGCCCAAGACTCTTATTTGATGCATTTCTGCTCATAACCTGATTTGTGTTGTTACTTTATTTGTTTAGTAATGTTAACATGCTGCTGTTTGATTTGTTTGCTGTTGTTGTCTTGTTGCTTCAAAACATATAAGTGTGACCATTAGGAATCTGTAATGCTCTGCTGTGTCCTTTATCCCCTTGCGTTTTTTAAACTTTCTTGAAATTTAACAATCTCTGCTACCATAATTTGAGTATGATTATATTTTGTTTTTTGATATGCTTGAGCAGCGCTTGTCTTGCTGTTGAGGACCCTTTGGTTTCACGTGTTTAGATTCGATTTGTTTTATGTGATTTTCAATTTGATGGCTTGCTACCACTGCTGCTGATATTTATAAATTCATTGCTTAAATTGCTTTTCCTTTGGATTCACATGTTAGACCATGGTTGATAGTCAATACGTGTGAGACCTTTTGATCTTGTGTATAGATTATAGGTTTTCTTTTCACCTGGTTTGGTTTTGTTGTATGATTGACATAGCTTTGAATTTGGTTTGGCTGTCACGGTTGGTTGGATGGGCAGTTTTGTTTAATTTGGGAATGCGCACATATGCATGTTATATATTTGGCAAAATACCCTTTTTGGTCCCTTAAGTTTACTTCGGGGTCTATTTTGATCCCTTATCTTTAAAAAGTTCCAAAGTGGTCCTTTAATTGTTCAAAAAGGTCCACGTTAGTCCTTTCCGTCCAATTTTTTGAAACGGCGTCAACTTTTGCTTGGGTGGCATCTGACGTAGTACTTGGTTATACATGTGGCACGTGACTTGGCATACTTATTAATTATTTAAAAATTTGTAAAACAAAACTTGTCTTGTAAAGGAATCGAACTCGTGTCCTCTCACTCATACAAATGCCAAGCGCCCCAACCACTGGGCTACGCATTCTTATGTGATAATAATTACCTCAATATTTATTCATAAGATACCCATTATTTATACTGCATCAATGCATTCCCTTTATTGTTTTTACTCTACATCATCATCTTCGTCTTTAAAGA
Organism: Lathyrus tuberosus; assembly: GCA_022829125.1. Classification (NCBI taxonomy): domain Eukaryota; kingdom Viridiplantae; phylum Streptophyta; class Magnoliopsida; order Fabales; family Fabaceae; genus Lathyrus; species Lathyrus tuberosus. The sequence goes on along the minus strand of JALAZF010000161.1, from coordinate 9,453,231 downwards.
AAAACCACTACCACACGACCGTATTTTCGCAGATCCACCACCTTCATCCATGAAAGTTTAAATATTTGTAATAGAATAATTGGAGTTTCTATTATGCCACAAAATCAAATAGAATGATTGTTGTGTGACGTTGAATGAATCATGTGTTCATGTGTGTATATTGCTACTGGCTTTGATGACGAAGTCTTTCTTATCCCAATGAATGACGCTGATTTGCCTTCTGCTTCTGCTTCAAACAATGATGCTTTAAGAGTGGCTGCTCATCGGCTTTCAACCATTGGGAGGGGACACAAGAAACATAGGCAAGTATGTTGTAGAACTTGTGCAAATGGTTATGTTTGGGATACCCTTATTTGTCAAAGAGAACATTACATATATTGAAAAATAAACTATTATTTCATAGCATTTATATGGTATCTAGATATTTTGGTATGATTTTATCATGTTTTCCTTCTAAGCAATTTATTAGAAATATAATGGGAGTTCTGCCTCATACATTATTGGATGGATATCATTGCCATTTCTATCAGGTTTTAAGCTATTGGATGGAGATCAAATGGCTGATCTTGTAACTTCAGCAAAAATGAACTTAAAATTAAACATGGCAGACTTGTATTTAATTAAGTAACTCATGATTATAAATTGCATTTCCTATTTCTGTGTGATGTTACATTAACCCAGTTTTGTTTTAATCTTGACAGTACTGCTTTTGTATGTTGATTGGTGTGTGTGGAAAATTGTTAGACTGCCGCTAGCACCTTTTTACTCATCTATAGAAGTGTCCGGGGTATGCGGTGTAACAATTGCATTTGCAGCAGTCGGTTTATTCAGCGACATATTAAAACATTATTTGTGGGGTTTTGATGTTGGTTTTTCTTTAAAGAAGAAGATGATGATGTAGAGGGAATGCATTGATGCAGTACAAATAGTGGGTATCTTATGAATAAATATTGAGGAAATTATTATTAAATAAGAATGCGTAGCCTAGTGATTGGGATGCTTGGCATTTGTATGAGTGAGAGGACGCAGGTTCGATTCCTTTACAAGAAAAGTTTTGTTTTACAAATTTTTAAATAATTAATAAGTATGCCAAGTCACGTGCCACATGTATAACCAAGTACCACGTCAAATGTCACCCAAGCAAAAGTTGACGTCGTTTCAAAAAATTGGACGGAAATGACTAACGTGGACCGTTTTGAACAATTAAAGGACCACTTTGAAACTTTTTAAAGATAAGGGACCAAAATGGACTCTGAGGTAAACTTAAGGGACCAAAAAAGGTATTTTGCCTATATATTTATAAAGTCGTATTATATACTGGATGTAATGGGCGTCCCAACGGTAGCACAATCGCCTTGCCTTTGCCCTTTCGCCCACAGGACTGGGGTTCGATCCCTACCCAGTCCTTTTTCCTTTTTGATTCTTCGCCTCTTAAAATATATGTGTGCATTTCCCTTTTATGTTCACCACGCGCACGCAGCTCAGTTGGCCATTGTTTAGTGTTGTTGTTTCAAGGGGGCGTGGGTTCAATCCCCATGGCTGCCATTATTTTATCACCTATTTATTTTACTATATTTAGTTTATGTCTTAATTTTCAAAACACTATAACTTGTTCATTTTTAATCCTTTTTACCCCATTATTTTTGCTATATTTCTCTCCCTAAATCTACTTTCTACATATAAAAAAGAAAATGACAAAAATATTATTTTTAATGATCTTTATGCATGTTTGGTTTATAAATGCTTATTAAGTCTTTTTTGCATTTCCATATTTATCTTGCCATGCTATTCTTGCTTGTCATATTTGATCATTGTCTAAATTGTATGATTCTGAATCTTGTTTTATCATATCAATTTATTCATGCCTTTTATGTCATCATGTTTACATTAACTCATTATCTTGTTAGTAACTTACATCTATTATCTTTTCCCCCATTCCAAAGGAAGGTTAAACATGTTGACTCCTAAAGTCATGACCTCCCTCCTTAACCTTAGTAACCTCTTAGGAGAAACTTCATTTCTTGGCCTCATCAGAGCCATAGAAATCATAACAAGCCTTAGGAGAGAGTTCTTACACTCTTAGTGATATTCATCATAATGAATCATCACTTTTCCCTACTTACTAAAACATAACATAGGTCCATCACAACTAGACTTAGAGAGTTCTTAAACTCCATAATGAGCTTGTACTCATTTCCCCTCTGAATATTGACCATAGTCAACAGTTCAGTAGAAGTAGAACTACGCATACTCTGATTCTATTCCCGAGGATACGTAGGCGCAAGGTGCGATGCCTTGTCGAGTATACTTAGACACTAACCCCTAGGGTTTCAACCTTTAGCATAGAACCTTTAGCAAACATAACCATTAAAACAAGAGGCTCCCGTAGAGTACTACGGACGTTTAGGGTGCTAATACCTTCCCTAGGCGTAACCAACCCCTGAACCTTAGATCTACCCCCTTTAGGTTTTTCTAACGATCTTGAACCTTTCCTTTGGATAAATCAAAGTCGGTTGTAAAAGAAAATGATGCAAATTAATTAATAATTTGTTATCCGATTTTCACCGCAACAGAAATGGCGACTTCACTGGGGACAGTTAGACCTATTGCTGGTCCTTTCCTAAGAGGGTTAAGCCAATCTTGTTTTTATGTTATTCATGTTTGCTTATTTACTTGTATATGCTTGTGTATGTCATACTTGCTTATATATTTCTATATCTGTTCTTGCTTGACTTTTTCTGTTTAATTTGGGTTGATATTATATCTATGAGTGAGATCAATCCTATACCCAGATTTGAGTGTACACTTATTATAGGACGATGGTATTCAAGGAGGCTTTGAGGGAGTCGAATCCTGAAAAGTTGAATTGATAACACCATCACTCAGTTGAGGCCCTCTCGAGAGTCTAGTTATGTTGAATTCGTTAGTTCGTGAAATCGTGCTACTCTCGACCTAGGAGCCCGGGATATTGAGAACCGTAGTTACCAAACCCCACTAAGCCTCTTAGGATGTAGTGCGGAGACCATGATGGAGTCTATTTCTGAATTGGTTGTCACGCGATACTACACTCAGACGAGATCCTCATGAGAATTTTATTGATTACCAAGTCATTTGGGAAATCCTTAAAATCCAAAAGATGGGTTGCCGACTCTGGGAACTCTTTAGAACCCTGTTCTGCAGATGAAAACCAGTAGTACATACCTATTGGGATGGGTAGACCATGGCTCCATTCATGAGACCTATAAACCTAGGATTTGTATCTTGTTGTGTGTATATATGTTTGTGCTCGTGTGCTTTATGCATCTCTACATTCAAGCATTCCTAGCCCTTTGGTTTCGAAAAACTCAAATACTTGTTTCCTTTTCAAAAGATCAACAAAGCTTGGATTTTAAAAACAAAATCTCTTCAATTTTCCCAAAAATTTTTTTTGCAACTTGCATTTGAGTTCCTTGAAACCATTTGGCTTGCATTAGCATCTCATTTGCATCATGTCATAGCATGTGCATTTCCTCTCTGTCTTCGTCTCATGTCGCCGTTTTCCCTTCAGAATCGTCTTTGAATCGTCACCCGAGCCAAACTCGACAAAGGATGTCTGAACAATACTGCGAGATGGACAGAGTCAATAATGAATTAAGTGAGCTCCGAGGGGGAATGGGGTAGATCATGGAAGTTTTAAATGTTATGCGAGCAAAGGTGGATACGCAGGTCACCGTAGTCTCAGAAGTCGTTGCTACAACTGTAGAACCTCCCGTTACTATTGTGAACCCCCACTTTAGGCATGCCTTTTAACTTTATGCGAGCTCCGGCCGTCACTTCTACTCAACAAGTTGTTCCTTTGGTTAATGAGGCTTTTCAAGCTATTCCTACCTTCACTCCAGCAACAGCGTAAGCTCAGGCGCGCCCAATTTTTCAGAACCCACATCCGGTTCATGATCATGTCAATATGTCCGAAGAAAGGGATAATCGACCTGAAAGGCTGGAGGAAAGTGTAGAGGCAATTCGGAGGAAATTGGAAGCAATGGAGAGGAGCAATGCATCTAATACTAATGTTAAAGACATGTGCTTAGTCTCAGGCTTGGTAATTCCACCCAAGTTCAAACTACCCATTTTCGACCTCTACTCAGGAGCGACCTGTCCTAAGTCGTATTTGGTCATGTATTACCGGTGAATGACTGCATTTATGGATAATGATAAGTTGATGATCCACTGCCTCCAAGATAGTTTGAAAGGAGCTGTTGCAAAGTGGTATTTAACCTTGGACCAATCTAGGATCCAACACTTTCAAGATGTATCTGCTGCTTTTGTAAAGCATTATAGATATAACATGGACCTGGCGCCAGATCGTAGACAGCTACTGAGTATGTCACAGAGTGATACCGAGTCTTTTAAGGATTATGCACAAAGATGGAGAGAGCTGGCTTCACAGGTAGAGCCACCTTTATCTGAAAAATAGTTAACTGATTGGTTTGTTGACACAGTGAGACCAGAATTCTATGAAAGGATGATCAGTAGCGTGTCTGCTAGTTTTTCTGATATTGTGGTTGTGGGGATTAAAGTAGAGCTTGGTCTGAAGAGTGGAAAAATGACCAAGAAAGCTGATAGTCCGAGCGATGATGCCAAGAAATCCTTCAAAAAGGAAGGAGAAACCAGTGCAGTGATGACAAACAAAAAGAAGAAAAATCAGTTCTGGGAACGTCAGCAGCAACAACAGTGTTATCCTGTTCAGCAACCTTATGTGACTACCATTACGCCAACATTCAACCACCGAGCTTCCGGTTATCAGCCGGTTCCTCAACCACCATTGTATCAACGAGCGCCCAACGCTCCTGCTTATTCACAACGGACTCAAGTTTCTCGTCAGAACATTCCAGGCAAAAGAAAGGGTGGAAGGCCTCTGATTCCTCCCATTCCTATGACGTATACAGCATTGTATCCTGTTTTGGTACAACAAGGATTAATAACTACAAGGTCATCAGGCCCACCTCCTGATCCGCTTCCACCTTCTTACAATCCCAACGCTCATTATGCATTCCATGAGGGTGCACCAGGCCACAATTTAGAAGGTTGTTTTGCTTTGAAGCATATTGTAAAGGACTTCGTGGAGAGAAACATTTTGTCTTTCGACGGCTCACAGCCTAATATCAAGAACAATCCTTACCCGCTCATGAGATAAGTAATGCTGTAGAGGATGTATCAAGACAAAGATGGACTGTGATTGTGCTCCTCTTTGATTTTTTGTATTTGATTCCCTAAAGTCGGCAATCTTTTGGCTGTCTCAGCAATTTTATTGTATTTCCTTTGCACTCTGAATTTATACTTGCTTATAAGCTTTATTGTACTTTCAAATTGGCAAGATTAATTAAGTATTTGTGCATCTTTTGGATTAAGTCCATTCGTTTCACTTATCTACTTTTATGCTCATATAAAAAATATATATCTCCATCTTGTTTCTTCCCTTTTTTCAAACTTTTGTTAAAGCAAAGATTAGGGAGGATGATGAAAACCTCGTGTTCATAATTGCTGTGGTATGCTGCCAATTAAACCTTTCCGATGATATAAGGCATTGTTTCAATTCCCAAATACTGGAGAAATAAGGAAGATAATCCCTCGTTAACCCCTTTGAGCCTAGAAGTAGGAGTTTTCATTCTTTACACATAAAAAACCCTTCAATCTCAACCTTGGGGCAGGGTAGTTCTCAGTTTAACTTAGTCATCAACTCATTCCTAGTCTATGAGGGGAACGTAAATGTGTAACTAAAGCTAACTGAGTTTAGGATTGGAGTTCATCACGAAGATTGGGTGGGACAAATAAACTTTGAGCCTTTATCTTTTGTTTCATAAACCATGAACCAGGCCACATTACAACCCCTAAAGGACCTAATTGAGGTAAGGTTGTGTTGAAAGCATACTACAACAAGGTTGATTAACCTGACTCCTAATAATCTTTGTCATTTATGTGTGTTAATCACTTCATCTGTCATTCCGTAAATGACTAGATCCACCTTTGATTTAATCATTCCATCGTGCGTGTTTCATCAATAAAACTTGATTTCAAAAGCTTGCATGAATATCGCATTGAAATTGCCAATTTTTGACAAACAATACTTGTTTGCAATACAATTTAATATCAAAGGAATCCCAACAAATACAGCCAGCTAAGGGATTCGACTTGATAAAGGAAGCTCAGTCAGGGGCAACCAAGTGGAAGGATTTGCCAATCTACCGAATCAGGGGCAGAACTCATCAAAGTTCAAAATACCGGAACAAGTCTTCTCCAGGTCATCTTATGACAAGTGTGGACTCCAGTGACCCATCAGCAGGGGGAAGTTTTGTTCCCCAGTCGTTTCTACTACAGTTTGAGTATTACGAATACAGTTGAACTGGGGCAATCATGTCTAAGTTCATTTCTTTTCAAAAGTTTGAAGACATTGAAGCATCTGGTATATCAACTCTTCTGTAAAATCCTTTTGATTACCTATCAGAGGCAGTTAAGTCGAGATTCGGTAAATCTCTAAAAGGCCAATCAGTCTGGGGTATCTCTTCCCCGGTTGTCAACAACCATTCTGAAGAGCAAGTTCAAAGGCTTTGTTGTGCAAACACGGTTAATCTGGGGCAGTTACGCCGAGATCTCTCCAAGAGTTTGAAGATATTGAAACACCTTGTATGCCAATTCTTCTATAAAATCCTCTTGTTATCATATAGCCTGGGCAGATAAGATTTGAGGATGATCATCATACAAGTCAGAATGCAGGATTACTCTGCTCTTGTGATATGTTTTACCAGCTTCCCAGTAAATTGTTACTTCGGTAGAGCTTGGCCAATCTCCATGGATTCCCCTCCAATAAAGAAATCAAGCTCATGATGGCAGTCCTCATGACGTTATACCTCAAGTGGAATACTCTTTTCACCAATGAAATTGTTGATTCTTCTTCATCCCCAGTATTGGTCCAACCTGTTGAGTTTGGCTGGGTGTCCTTCGTCGAGATGTTTATTTCATCTTCAGTCTCGTTTCCTTTTGTCTGTTTTCTCAGCTATAAGCATAAGCATTGCATAAGCACTCATATGCATAGCATTTTAGCATTTCTGCTTCCTTTTCTGGTGTTTACCTGTTTTGGGTTCACTTTGGTGTTGTCTCCCCAAGTGACTGGGTTTGTCTATTCTCTCCAATAGAGTTGTCAGCTCTAGGCATAAAGTGCCCATCCGATATGAATTCCCCACAGAGTTTGATTCTCGTGGATGATGGTTGGTTCAGTTATCTTTTCCACATGTGGATAAGATAAGTTCCCATTTGAGTTCATTCCTCAATTGGAGTCTTGTTCGACCGTTTCCTTCTAGCTTATCCCTAGATTGAACTTTGGTCCCTGGTTTGGTTTTCAACCCTATCTTTGAACGTGCATTTATTTTGCACTATATCTCGCAGGAAGAATCTTTTACTGATCCTCATTAAAGACATAATTATTTCTCCAACAGTATTGTGATATCAACATATCTTCGAAGCAGCGATCTCTTGAAGAAGCTTGGTAGTCTCTTACAAGCAGCTTATCTATCTCTGGTACTATTTAACCTCTTCGCAACCATAATGGGTATTCCCCAGGAAGCCTTATCTTCAGTTACGCAACCCCGGTACTAACCTATCACATTCTATACTTTATTGGAGCCCATTTTTTTTGTTCTCACTCCAATAAGGTTACATCTAAAGAGCCAACTGGTCATACTTGAACCTGTTGTTCCATCACTTTAGAGGTTACTTCTAAAGAGCCAACCGGTCATACTTGAACCTGTTGTTCCATCACTTTAGAGGTGTTCTCTAGGATGTCATTTAGTCACGTTAGACTAGATGATCAATCATTCTAGATACTTTATTGGAGCCCATTTTTTTGGTTCTCTCTCCAATAAAGTTACTTCTAAAGAGCCAACTGGTCATACTTGAACCTGTTGTTCCATCACTTTAGAGGTTACTTCTAAATAGCCAACCGGTCATACTTGAACCTGTTGTTCCATCACTTTAGAGGTGTTCTCTAGGATGTCATTTAGTCACGTTAGACTAGATGATCAATCATTCCAGATACTTTATTGGAGCCCATTTTTTTGGTTCTCACTCCAATAAGGTTACATCTAAAGAGCCAACTAGTCATACTTGAACCTGTTGTTCCATCACTTTAGAGGTTACTTCTAAAGAGCCAACCGATCATACTTGAACCTGTTGTTCCATCACTTTAGAGGTGTTCTCTAGGATGTCATTTAGTCACGTTAGACTAGATGATCAATCATTCCAGATACTTTATTGGAGCCCATTTTTTTGGTTCTCTCTCCAATAAGGTTACTTCTAAAGAGCCAACTGGTCATACTTTAACCTGTTGTTCCATCACTTTAGAGGTTACTTCTAAAGAGCCAACCGGTCATAGTTGAACCTGTTGTTCCATCACTTTAGAGGTGTTTTGTAGGATGTCATTTAGTCACGTTAGACTTGATGATCAATCATTCTAGATACTTTATTGGAGCCCATTTTTTTGGTTCTACCTCCAATAAGGTTCCTTCCCGGCTCATACTGGTTTTCCTCCTAAAGCATATTATATGTTATCTCAACCAACTCTTATGTGAGTACCAGAGTCTATTCTTGACTCATTAACCATGTTCCCATTTAAACCTCAGCTCTTTATGCAGGAGTCCCCAGAGAAGTCAGCTGTTAGACGACATAATTCTTAGTCACTAGAATTGTTATTGGTCTTTGAATACAATAACTTCGTCATTTTCATCTAATTCTTGGAAGCGGAAGTTCTAAGAAAACACAAAGATAAACTAAGTTTTACTCTAGTATCAAGATGTTTTATGGAATCAAGTTTATACAGGAAGAATTAGCAGTACTGTATTTTGGGTATGGATCTGCCATCTCCAGTGAAAAGAAGATTGCCCCGGTTATCCTTGATGTTTGGGTTTCAGGGTGTTGGCTTGTGTTATCCTTTCTTCTTTCCTATTTTGCGTCGTTCGCGTCGTTCCTAGCATATAGCTAAGCATATGCATCATACCTTAGCATCTTTGCATCCTTGTGCTTTGTTTTGCTTGTGGTCTTTTGTTTGTGCCTGTCTTTATTTCCCCAGTGAAGTAAAGACATTCCCGGTTTGCTTTGTGTCGTGCTTGTTCGGTCTTAACCTTTGCGTGCTAGATTTGAATCTTTAAACCTTTTGATGTTCCCCAAAAAGTTTAACATTAAAGGTTCTTTCTAAAAACTTGTTCTTGTTTGAATCGTGTCAAACTTGAACTTGGACTTTGTTTGAATCGTGTCAAGCATTGTCTGCTTGTTTTAAAACCGTTCTTGTTCGAATCATGTCGAACTTGAACTTGGACTTTGTTTGAATCGTGTCAAGCATTGTCTTGTGTTTTAAAACCGTTCTTGTTTGAATTGTGTCGAACTTGAGCTTGGACTTTGTTTGAATCGTGTCAAGCATTGTCTGCTTGTTTTAAAACCGTTCTTGTTCGAATCGTGTCGAACTTGAACTTGGACTTTGTTTGAATCATGTCAAGCATTGTCTTGTGTTTTAAAACTGTTCTCGTTTGAATCGTGTCAAACTTGAACAGAGTCTTTGTTCAAATCGTGTCAGACATTGCCTCTTATTTTAAAACTGTGCTCGTTTGAATCGTGTCAAACTTGCACTTAGACTTTGTTTGAATCGTGTCAAGCACTGTCTTCTGGTTTTAAAACCCGTTCTTGTTCGAATCATTTCGGACATTGAACCCTTACCTTGGTTTTTTTTCGAAAACTTGCTTTAAGCTAAGCTTCTTGGAACAAATTTCTTCAACCTTATAAGACTCCTATCTGGTGCGCAGGGACTGTCTCTGTCTTCCTGGCTTTTCTTGAAGATCCTATTTTGAACTCTTCAGTATAAGATCCCCAGGAAGTCTTTGTTTGGTTGCCTGTCTTTTTTCGGCTGATCCCCAGTGGTCAGGTTTTTCTTTCTGGTTTCAGGCCCAGGAAGAGTGTGGGTTTGTTTTTTTTTCCAGTAGTTTATCTCCCCGGATCTTTCCCCAGTGGAGATTGTCTTTTGTTTTCCCCAGTTTTTCTTTAGAGTCTCCCTGGCGAGTCTCTTTTGTTGGTTGGCTTGTATCCCCAGTGACGTGTTTCTCATGGAAACTTCCCTTCCTTTTTCCTTCCCCAGTGAAGCTATTCTGTTTTCTTCTTGTTTGTCCTTTGGTGTCTTGTTTTGTCCGCATTCTTGCATCTTTCATGGCATCATATCATCATAGTAGTAGCATTGCATGTCTTTGCATCTAAGGACAAAATTTTCGATTTGCTATATTTAAATACCTTTCACCCTGGCGTCCCGAGGATCGTCGCTTCTCGTGCCATCCGGTGAAGATATTTAAATAGGGGCAACTGTTATACCCCAAATTTTCCCTTAGATCCATTGATCTCTTGCATGGCATATTAGGTCAATCATGCTGCATAGCTAACCCTTTTTATCATGGTTTTTGTTTCTGTTTTGTTTCATTTTTATCAGGTGTTATTTCAAGGAGATTCAAGGAGCGATTGATCAAGTTTTCTGATGGAATTTTGAATCAGGGAGATATCTTCATAACCCTAACCATTATCCTCTCCATAACCAAATTTCTGCCCACATTATCTACCCTCATTTATCACCTTTAATTCCAACCTATTTCATTAGTCCTTCATTTAACCAATTTTATCCAATTTCTCATTTGTCATTTTAATCTCTTAAACCATGTCCATAACCATATCATTTATCAAATTCATCAATTAATCATCCATTATTTTGTTTTCCTAATCACTTTGTTTAATAACAAAAAGAAAGAAAACCAATGCCAACACTTGATTTTTCAGCCCATCACCAAAGGCCCACGTTACAAAGATTGTTACCAAAAAAATCATGACCAAATGCTACAAAATATTGGATGTTAATTTCATTACCGAGCAACCAATAGGAATCAAGCATTGGGTGTGTTGACTTTTCAACTCAATCATCAATCACTGGAGAGGCGACATGTGGCATCAAGGAACAAAAAACAACCAAACTTTTTCTCCTTCTTCGTCCATACTCGTGATTCAGAGAGAAGAAGAGAAGATTCAAACACAAGCTCGTCGAATTCGTTCAAAACCACTTCAATTCAATCCTTGGCGCGATAATTCAATTTTGAATTCCCCAAAAACACTTCCCGTTTGAGGTTTCATGGGTTGGTGTTGTACCCCAAATTTTACCCTCCGATATTCTGATCGTTTGCATATTCTTTTCATTGGTCTCTGTTTTCGCATTTTAGTAAACATATCAATAATCATGCATTTTTTGTTAGAATTTAATTTGTTTTATTTCTTTTTTTACTAACCATTTTCAATTATCTTTTTTATTATTTTTAGTTTTACTATTATTATTTCTTTTTTTTATTAGTTTTATTATTATTAATTTTATTATTATTAGTTTTATTATTATTATTATTATTATTAGTTTTATTATTACTAAGCTTTATTATTATTATTATTATTATTACTTTTATTTTTGTTTGTCTTCATGTCCATAAAGGGAAAAATGGTAAGTTGGGACCACTACATTGTAGTACAAACACTTCACATGGATTGCCAACTTGGACTTATCAATGACCAAGAATCATTCTCACATTTCACATGGATTGCCAACTTGGACTTATCAATGACCAAAAATCATTCTCATAAAGTCACATGGATTGCCACATCAACACTCCCACCTCATTCACACTATAAATAAGATCTCTCTTTCTCTCATTTTTTGGCACCAACAATACCACACATACATTCTCAAAACCTTGCACATTCATTACATATTTTTTAAGTCAAATCTTTTTTTTTTTTTTTTTAAGGAATCAAATTTTATCCTTTTCTTTTACTTACATAATACCCATAAACATTCACCATCTTCACCACAACAACAACTTCCATCAAAACACTTTCACTTCCTTCTACACAACAAGCTTAACCTTTGTTAGCTTTGGAGTTTGTGAGTATCATTCATCCTTTATTTTTGTTCATACCATATATAGTTAGTAGTTTAGTATATATATATTTTTAGTTGGTGAAGTTATGTTGTAAAAATGTAATATTTTATGTGTTCATGTTTTTGTTATTGTTATATTATTATTAAGATTTATTTATTTTTGTACCTAAATCTTTCCATTTAAATTTAATGATTAAACTTTTTTTAAAAAATAAAAAATATGAAAGAAGAGGACTGTTGGAATCTAGCATTCTAGCATAAACCTCGAACGATTGGTCTCAAGTCTCGCACTTTGGGGTAGCCATTCATTCATTCTTTCGCTCCTCAAAATACCTTTAATCAACTTGGAAGAATAAGAGCCGCCAAGATCTAGCATCTTGTCACAACTCTTTGAACAATTGATTTTCATCAAGCGTTCATTATCCATTAAACCATTTTCATATCAACTTGGACGAATAAGAGCCGTCAAGGTCTAGCATATTGGCATAACTCTTTGAGCAATTGATTATCGTCAATAGCTCGTTGTCCATTAATTATTTTTCATTTCAACTTGGATGAATAAGAGCCGTCGAGATCTAGCATCTTGGCGCAACTCTTGAACAATTGATTTCTATCAAGCGTTCACTGTCCATTAAACATTTTTCATATCAATCTTGAATGAAAAGGACTGTTAGAGTCTAGCACTCTGGCATAACCCTTTGGCATTCTTAAAACATATTCAAGCCACTTTCAAACCACTAGCTTTTCCAAGAGATAGCCATTAATCTCTTCTCCTTCATCAACCTTTAACCCTTTATTCAAATCCTTTCACAAGAGATATCCATTAATCTCTTTTCCTAAACAATCAATCCTTACAAGCTTTGCTTTCAAGCTTTTTACCGTAGTAGCCAGAACTACGGACGCTATGATTTCTCAAGTTCATCTTGAGAATACGTAGGCATAGGATTGCGATGATCCTAGCGAGCCACCTTTTCTTTTTTCCACCATTTCCTTTTCCTTTACATCCAATGCCTTCTTGGATTCCACCTTTCCATTTTTCATCGTAGCTCCGAACTACGAAGGCTCTGAGTTCCTCATTGCACTATAAGGATACGTAGGCACGAGATTGTGAAGTCTTGTCGATCCCCCTAGTAATAAAAACCTTTAGGCCCTTTCTCAAAAATATGAAAACATTTCTCTCTCTTTCCTCAAATAGAAGATTAGAAACAAACCTTTAAGCTAACATACATTCAACCCTAACTAAATGGTTCCCGTTGAGTACAACGGACGTGAGAGGTGCTAATACCTTCCCCTTGCGTAACCGACTCCCGAACTCAGACATTGGTTGCGATGACCATATTCTTATCCTTTCTTTTTAAGGTTTTATTCGATGTTTTCCCTTTCCTTCTATGGAATAAATAAAGATCGGTGGCGACTCTGTTAAGTCCATCCCGGGGGCGTGCGATTGCACTTCACGAGGTCGTTCTCATTTTTCGAGGTACGACAGATGGCGACTCTGCTGGGGACTTTCCCATCCCTAAGTGAGTCAAGCCTAGTTTAGTTAGGTTTTCATATGTGTGTTTAGCTTTGTTTGTTTCTCTTTCTTCCTTGATTACATGTTTTATTGCTCTTGCTTTATTGCTTTTTCATATATATCTCTGTATATCCATGTGTGGGCTTTGGGGATTTATTATCTTGAATAAAGCTCTACACCCGAGTTTGGAAAAAGCAGAGAGAAAACATAGGTTTAGATTTGGTAGTTAGTAGTGTTAGACTACGAGGGCAAGCTCCATGTAGCAACTAACACGAAGGCTCCTCTAGAGTAGACCTGTTTGTAGATCTCGTTATAAAATAGCTAGCCTGTTGCATGACGCTGATTCATGAAGGGTCCGTGACTCTAGGTCCCCCATTTAGAACCAGTGTTATTTTGGTGGTTGCGTAATATTGGACTTCAAGGATATCTCCTTGCTCCAACCAATATGAAAACCCCGATCAGAATAGACCTTTTCGTCACTCTCGTTGTAAAATGGCTAGCCTGTTGCATAACGTTGATACGACTAAGGTCCGTGACTCTGAAACCTTATTAAAAACTTAGAAAATATCCCGTGAGTGGGTTTATGGGTAGATAGTCTAGAACTATCCGTTATAGGGAGACCTACCTAATAGGATGTTCTGATTTATTCGGGTTATCTCAGATCCTAACCATATCTACCTTGCATTTTCTTTCTGCATCCTGTGCTGCATTGCGCTGCATATCATTTGCATATTTGCATGATTCATTGCATACGTCTATCTGTCCAGTTACTTATTTCCAGCTGTCTCTATCTTCCAGTGTCAGCTGTGAATCGTCAAGCTGATTCCTCGACACCGACACTAGACTAGAGCTAACATTAAATGCAGAATTTCAAGAACAACCCTCTGTCCGAGCAAGTGAAGCTTCAGTCGACTTCAGCTCAGCTACTTTTCGAAGACAGGCCAGTTCATCCACATTGTTGACTAGTCACTAGGCCATGTTTCTTATTGTTTGCATTTTCCTTTGTTTTGTACTAGTTGTTTGCTTCCAAACTATGTTGGTACTTTCATATTAATGAAATAAGCATTTGCAACTTTTTGATTCAATTCATTTGTGTTTACTATTTACTTCTAAATGCTTTCTCTTTCAAGAAAAATAAAGAAAATTCTCTTTTCCACTTTCTTTTTGATTATGCAAAGATTGGAGGGAGGATGATGAAAACAAAATACTCATAATTGTTGTTGGTATGCTTTCAAATAAAAACTTTGCTGACGATGTAAGGCATTGTTTCAATCCCTAAACACTGGAGAAATAAGGAAGTTAATCCCTCGTCAACCCCTTTGGGCCTTGAAGTAAGAGTTTCTTTTCTTTACAAATAAAAACCTGCAATCTTAACCTGGGGCAGGGTAGTTCTCAGTTAACTTGATTGTGCATTCAAATACAAGAGTAGCATTCAAGACGCCTTTCGACAAAGTTCACAAATGTTCCTTCGCACACAGCAGGCAAGTGTCGAAGATGTCTTTCAAGTCAAACGCCAACGATGGTTCGCTGTAATCATTAAGCCAGGCAGTCACTAAAAAAAAAGAGAAAAAAAAACAATAATAAAAGCCCGCTAAGTCAAAACCTATGAAGGAGACCTAGGCAAAAATTGGGGCATCCCGCTGGCTGTAAGCTCAAATAACACATTTCAGGCAAAATTTAGGGATAACAAAAATCATTCAAGAGGTTACCAAAATCCTCAAAGATAAAACGAGTTGACCGAGGTCCTCACAAAAAAAAAACAACAAAATGTTGTGAGAAGCAGTGACTGCCATCTCAAGTCCATTGAATTTTAAACCATCATCATCGCTATCATCAGTGCAATTCCTAACTCATGGGAATTTGAGTGCATAGTTTGAGTTAACTGAGCATAGGACTGAAGTTCATCACGTAGATTGGGTGGGTACAAATAAACTTTGAGCTTTATCCTTTGTTTCTTAAATTGTGAACCAAGCCACGTTATAACCCTCAAAAGACCTAATTGAAGCGAGGTTATTTTGAATGCATACCACAGCAAGGTTGCGTAAACTAACTCCAAAAGATCTTTGCAAATCACCTTTTTTGGGTATTACACCCTTTGCTTTAACGTTTCACTTTAATGTCTTGAACCACCGTGTCCTGACCAGTATCCCATATACTTTGCACCTCTTTCAAAATGATTTTGATTTCAAAAGTTGCATGAACTTTGCATTTTCCATGTTTGTACAAATACTTTTGTTTGCAAACTAGATTTCTTCTTAAGGAATTTTCAAACAATTGAGAAACTTGGTCGGTGATCCAATCAGGGGCAAGTTCCTTCCATATCCTGTTGAGAATCAGTTCAAGATTTGAGGTTTAATGGCGACTTCTCAAAATCGGTTTATACATAAGATTTTTCAAGACTCATACTGGGGCAAGCTTTCCCAGTGTACAGTAAAACAATCATTTTCAAGACCCAGACTGCGGCAAGCTTTCCAAGAGCACCATGAAACAGACATTTCCATAATCAATCAAGCCGAAGCAATGATCAGCTCATCTACAATAATCAGCTAATATGGGGCAGTTTACTTGAAGAATCCCCAAGCAGCTCTCCATCCTTCTTTACAAGGATCATCAATAGATACAGTTTATTAGTGTGGCAAAGATGTGTTCAGCAGAAGCATCTCTAGTCCTAAGCAGAATGGCAGTGATCTCCGTGTAGAGGAATCAGTCTTCCAGTCTTGTCTTCCCAGAGAGTCGAGCCATGTCGTCGATAGCTGCATTCGTATTTAATCATATATCATCTGCATAATTTATACCATATGCATAACATGAGTGTTTTATCCTCATTTGAATTTCTCCCGAGGTCGTGTCGTTATCCACGTCTTACCAAACGTTACCTGTCGTTTTCATTCAGTGACATTCCTGAATGTTGTCATTCTCTTGCGCATCTAATTTTGTTGATAGATATTGGTCTTCTCTCATTCCAATGTTATTCCTGGATCTTTATATTCTCTCACTCCAGTGCCATTCCTGGATGTCTGTCTCTTGTGATCTCCAGTGCCATTCCTGGATGTCTGTCTCTTGTGATCTCCAGTGCTATTCCTGGATATCTTGTTCCCCTTGTTTCTCCCAGTGCTATTCCTGGAAGTTTTGCCTCTCTTTTGTAATCCTCATCAAATTTGCTTGGATATCTTTCAGTGTCATTCCTAAAAGTCTTTTTTGTTCATTCAGTTCCATTCCTGGATGAGTTTTCTCCTTTGCATTTAATACCATTCTTGAATGCAGTCTCTGTTCACATTCATCTGATGCCATTCTCAGCTATTATGATTTGTACCTTCCATTCAAAGCCATTATTGAATGCTTGGTGTCCTTTTATTCAATGCCATATAGTCTTGTTTGCTCACCTTCATCTAAAGCCATTATTAGATATTGTGATTTGTACCTTTCATTCAAAGCCATTATTGGATTACTGGTTTCTTTTTACCTGATGCTTTCTTAGATATTGTGATTTGTACTCTTCATTCAAAGCCATTATTGGATGTCTGGTTTCTTTTGCCATCTGATGCTTTCCGAATGTGCCTTTCTCTGTCTTTTCTGGCTTTTTCTTGAAGATCCCGTTTGAACTCTTCAGTATAAGAAATCCCAGAAAATCTTTTGTTGGTGTCTATCCTTTTATCCCAAATTGATCCCCAGGGGAGATCATGTCTTCTTTCTGGTTCCATGCCCAGTAAAGAGTGTACTTTCATTTCCCCAGTGTCGTCCGGTCACCTATAAACCTGTCGTCCATCTCCTTGGACTTTTCCCTAGTGGAGAGACCCTCTCTGGCTCCCATCCCCAGTGAGGGCCTGTAGGATTTCCTCTTTATTTTTCTATCCCCGGTGCATCCTTAGAGTCTCCCCAGTGAGTCTATCGTTGGACAGTCTGTATCCCCAGTGAGTCTTTCTCGGGAATGCTAACCTTATCCTTCCCCAGTAAGCTCACCTATGGTGGATTGCCCTTCATCCTTGGTGTTTTGTTTGTCTGCCCCTTTGCATTTAGCATTCCATCATTTTCATCATATTAGAGTTCATTGCATGTCAGCATTTTTGTCCATAACATTGCATGTCAGTGCGTCTGAGGGCAAATTTTTCAGTTATCTATATTTAAATACCTTCCACCATGATTTCATGAAGACTATCATCACTCATGTCATCCGGTGAAGATATTTAAATAGGGGCAACTGTTGTACCCCAAATTTTACCCTATGATATTCTGATCGTTTGCATATCCTTTTCATTGGTCTCTGTTTTCGCATTTTAGTAAACATATCAATAATCATGCATTTTTTGTTAGAATTTAATTTGTTTTATTTCTTTTTTTACTAACCATTTTCAATTATCTTTTTTATTATTTTTAGTTTTACTATTATTATTATTATTTTTTATTATTAGTTTTATTATTATTAATTTTATTATTATTAGTTTTATTATTATTATTATTATTATTATTATTATTATTAGTTTTATTATTACTAAGCTTTATTGTTATTATTAGTTTTATTATTACTAAGCTTTATTATTATTATTATTATTATTATTATTATTATTATTATTATTATTATTATTATTATTATTGTTACTATTATTTTTGTTTGTCTTCATGTCCATAAAGGAAAAAATGGTAAGTTGGGACCACTACATTGTAGTACAAACACTTCACATGGATTGCCAACTTGAACTTATCAATGGCCAAGAATCATTCTCACATTTCACATGGATTGCCAACTTGGACTTATCAATGGCCAAAAATCATTCTCATAAAGTCACATGGATTGCCACATCAACACTCCCACCTCATTCACACTATAAATAAGATCTCTCTTTCTCTCATTTTTTGGCACCAACAATACCACACATACATTCTCAAAACCTTGCACATTCATTACATATTTTTTAAGTCAAATCTTTTGTTTTTTTTGTTTTTTTAAGGAATCAAATTTTATCCTTTTCTTTTACTTACATAATACCCATAAACATTCACCATCTTCACCACAACAACAACTTCCATCAAAACACTTTCACTTCCTTCTACACAACAAGCTTAACCTTTGCTAGCTTTGGAGTTTGTGAGTATCATTCATCCTTTATTTTTGTTCACACCATATATAGTTAGTAGTTTAGTATATATATATTTTTAGTTTGTGAAGTTATGTTGTAAAAATGTAATATTTTATGTGTTCATGTTTTTGTTATTGTTATATTATTATTAAGATTTATTTATTTTGTACCTAAATCTTTCCATTTAAATTTAATGATTAAACTTTTTTTAAAAAATAAAAAATACGAAAGAAGAGGACTGTTGGAATCTAGCATTCTAGCAGAAACCTCGAACGATTAGTCTCAAGTCTCGCACTTTGGGGTAACCATTCATTCATTCTTTCGCTCCTCAAAATACCTTTAATCAACTTGGACGAATAAGAGCCGTCAAGATCTAGCATCTTGTCACAACTCTTTGAACAATTGATTTTCGTCAAGCGTTCATTATCCATTAAACCATTTTCATATCAACTTGGACGAATAAGAGCCGTCAAGGTCTAGCATATTGGCATAACTCTTTGAGCAATTGATTATCGTCAATAGCTCATTGTCCATTAATTATTTTTCATTTCAACTTGGATGAATAAGAGCCGTCGAGATCTAGCATCTTGGCGCAACTCTTGAACAATTGATTTCTATCAAGCATTCACTGTCCATTAAACATTTTTCATATCAATCTTGAATGAAAAGGACTGTTAGAGTCTAGCACTCTGGCATAACCCTTTGGCATTCTTAAAACATATTCAAGCCACTTTCAAACCACTAGCTTTTCCAAGAGATAGCCATTAATCTCTTCTCCTTCATCAACCTTTAACCCTTTATTCAAATCCTTTCACAAGAGATAGCCATTAATCTCTTTTCCTAAACAATCAATCCTTACAAGCTTTGCTTTCAAGCTTTTTACCGTAGTAGCCAGAACTACGGACGCTCTGATTTCTCAAGTTCATCTTGAGAATACGTAGGCATAGGATTGCGACGATCCTAGCGAGCCGCCTTTTCTTTTTTCCACCTTTTCCTTTTCCTTTACAACCAATGCCTTCTTGGATTCCACCTTTCCATTTTTCATCGTAGCTCCGAACTACGAAGGCTCTGAGTTCCTCATTGCACTAAGAGGATACGTAGGCACGAGATTGTGAAGTCTTGTCGAGCCCCCTAGTAATAAAAACCTTTAGGTTCTTTCTCAAAAATATGAAAACATTTCTCTCTCTTTCCTCAAATAGAAAATTAGAAACAAACCTTTAAGCTAACATACATTCAACCCTAACTAAATGGTTCCCGTTGAGTACAACAGACGTGAGGGGTGCTAATACCTTCCCCTTACGTAACCGACTCCCGAACTCAGACATTGGTTGCGATGACCATATTCTTATCCTTTCTTTTTAAGGTTTTATTCGATGTTTTCCCTTTCCTTCTATGGAATAAATAAAGATCGGTGGCGACTCTGTTAAGTCCGTCCCGCGGGCGTGCAATTGCGCTTCGCGAGGTCGTTCTCATTTTTCGAGGTACGACAGTCGGCATCACCAAAAGTGTTCTTGGAGAGTTACTCGTTTCAGCATTTCTTCTGTCGCCACCTGCAAGATGCCTTTCTTTAATCCCAAACTTTACTCCTTTCGACACCCTCTTGTTTGACAACAGAAAGATGTATTCAGAAGCAACATTTGGACTCAAGCATTTGTCCTGCGTCTCTGAGGTTTTGGTACAGCAAAGCAGCGGATTTGTCTCCGAGAATGGACCAAATTTGAAATTCAAAAGAGACGTTGGCTCCAAAACCCTACTCTGCCTACCAAGTGCTTGATATTTAGACTCACCCAACCCTTTGTTTTCTGCCTATAAAAGGGAACTCGTTCCAACACATTTGGACATCAACAATTACCAACAACTCTATCAAAACACTTAAAAAATTTCTCTGAAGTTCCTTAAGAGTTTTGAGCTAGCAACTTGGAGGTTGGCATTGGAATTGGTTCTTGGAAGAGAAGACATTCATCACATTTGAAGATAGTGGACTTTATTCCACTTGGTATCGTGCTCTTATCCCTTCTTTAATAATGCTCATTTGACGTAATCTCCACCATATGCATTTCATTATTCTTGCATCTGTCTGAATATATGCTTAAACATGTCGTTATGGTTTGAACTTATAAAATAAATGATTTTCTTCATTGGTGTGATATACATGTATATTGGTGATAAGTTCCAATACCTCTGTTCTGACCATTACTTGATTGCAATCATAGTTTTTATTATGGTATAAACTGTCAAGATTAATGTTTGTTTCTGTTGACCTATTTCCATGTTGTATGTACCTAAATGTAATATGACAAAACTCATGAACCTTTGCGCCCTCTTGAAATTTTGGTGTATCCTTAAGTTGTAGAGCATTTGAGCTTATTTGTTTGCTGTTGTAATGATAGTTGAGGTTGTCAAATGATTCTTGGCATGGATGTCTTTTATACCAGTGTAAGAGCGTGCTTATATACTCGGTTTTAGTTTTAACCTTGCCATTATGGATGTTTGAAAGTTTGATAGTCTGGTCCACAACTATTATGCTTTACCGTCTCCATTGTTGTTTGAAAGTATGCTCAAGGTCGGTTTATATGAATTGGCAGCCATCGACTTATGTTACCCCCTTTGTGGAATGATTCTGTGGCATTATGTGTTTAGAGGATGAATGTAAATTTTGATTGTTTTGCCTAAGTGTCGTTCATGTCTTGTGTCTCAATATTCTACAACTTGCTACTACTCCATGTCTTTTTATATGTGCTAAAGCTATTCCCTTATAACTTGAACCATGTTTATCAGTTTTGTAGCATTATATCTACCATATCATATTTGTTTGCTACATGTCATTTTGACTGATATTTGGTATAAGTCTGAATTTATTACATGTATGCTTGGCCTTAGTTTAATCTATCTATATGTCTGCTAAGTTCTGATTTTTAACATATGAAATAAATCTTCAAGATGTGAAACTAATCATTGCCCCTCCATGTGTTATCGCTCTGTTTAAACAACAATCTATGTTAATGCTTATAAGATTTCTGTGCACACTACGTCATTCAAGTTGTTCACCTGTTATGTCTGATTGATGAAGTATGCATAACTTGTCTAAGTCTTTACTTTAATCTATGCTTATGATCTGCATACATCCATACTTGCCCTGAAATACTTCCTTTAGAATAACCGACCTTGTGAATTGCTGCACATTTGTTTGTGGCTGAACGTGCTCTAATTTGCTAAACCATACCTTGTTGCTTATTTACCTGATCTATAAGTCTTTCGCTGCCATTCAGTATATGTGTGTCAGCTATTGCCAGTTTTTTTTAAATACAATCTTGCTTATGTTTAAGCTTTAATGTGAATCATGAACTATCTTTGTGTGCTATTTACGCTCTATAGTATGCCTGTCTGCCATCACTGCCTGAGGAATTCATGTTTTGCTCTCATTTATGACCAAATCCACCTGTTTTGTCTTATGTTGTGTATTGATCATATCTGTGCCTTGCCTGCCATCTCATATCATATGAACCATGCTTATATGTCTATGTCTGCTATTGATCTGGTATGCATCATTTCTAGACCTCCATTTGTTCCATCTTGTTACATATGAGGATGAGTTATGATAATTAGTTTCCTTGTAAATCCTTCCATATGGCCATGTTGCTGATTTGCTATGTACACTAAAACTGCTTTGATTTTGCATTGCTCATAATTATACTTGATCATTTGTGTAATTTTGTGTCTGACATAACTCTTGACATATGCCCTGATCATGTGTGTCTCTGTTGCATATTGGTCAGTTTAGTCATAAACATGAACACATACCTTGTTTCACTGGCCACAACACTTTATTATCTTTGTACACTTGAACTGTTTCTTAATAATTGTTTCTCATGACCATGCCAATATAAATACTTGTCATCATTTTACTGTATGCTTTAATTTCCACGATTGTTAACCCTTGACAGTTTGTTTCTTGATCTATAACTCATGACATGTGTGTATCAGTTTTGTCAACACTGTTTGTCCATTTGCCCAAATCAATACACTTTGTCTTTGCTTAAAGTTGAGAATTGTTTGATGTGCTTGAGAACGATCTGCCAATATTGATTTGCTAACCTATTGATCTATGGCCATTGGTTCTGTTTGTATGTTTCTGCCTGTTTTATTACTGCTATCAGGCATGCTGTACATGTTGCTTCTAACACATGTGTAGATGATATCTAAGTGGCATATGTGATTAACTGTTGAGCTGTCTTGTTCATCATTATTTCATTGTCTGTTGATGTTTGCCAGTCTGCTTTGAACTAGGTCAATATCATGTTCAGTCCGGTTCTTATATATGTTTGGTGAATGAAATGTGTGACTTCATCTATATGTTTGCCCAAGACTCTTATCTGATGCATTTCTGCTCATAACCTGATTTGTGTTGTTACTTTATTTGTTTAGTAATGTTAACATTCTGCTGTTTGATTTGTTTGTTGTTGTTGTCTTGTTGCTTTAAAACATATAAGTGTGACCATTAGGAATCTGTAATGCTCTGCTGTGTCCTTTATCCCCTTGCGTTTTTTAAACTTTCTTGAAATTTAACAATCTCTGCTACCACAGTTTGAGTATGATTAGATTTTGTTTTTTGATATGCTTAAGCATCGCTTGTCTTGCTGTTGAGGACCCTTTGGTTTCACGTGTTTAGATTCGATTTGTTTTATGTGATTTTCAATTTGATGGCTTGCTACCACTGCTGCTGATATTCATAAATTCATTGCTTAAATTACTTTTCCTTTGGATTCACATGTTAAACCATGGTTGATAGTCAATACGTGTGAGACCTTTTGATCTTGTGTATAGATTATAGGTTTTCTTTTCACCTGGTTTGGTTTTGTTGTATGATTGACATAGCTTTGAATTTGGTTTGGCTGTCACGGTTGGTTGGATGGGCAGTTTTGTTTAATTTGGGAATGCACACATATGCATGTTATATATTTATAAATTCGTATTATATACCGGATGTAATGGGCG
This sequence comes from Lathyrus tuberosus, assembly GCA_022829125.1. NCBI lineage: Eukaryota > Viridiplantae > Streptophyta > Magnoliopsida > Fabales > Fabaceae > Lathyrus > Lathyrus tuberosus. The sequence continues at coordinate 9,429,671 of JALAZF010000161.1, read as the reverse complement.
TCCCAACAGTAGCACGCACGCCATGCCTTTGCCCTTTCGCCCACAGGACTGGGGTTCAATCCCTACCTAGTCCTTTTTCCTTTTTGATTCTTCGCCTCTTAAAATATATGTGTGCATTTCCCTTTTATGTTCACCACGCGCACGCAGCTCAGTTGGCCATTGTTTGGTGTTGTTGATTCAAGGGGGCGTGGGTTCAATCCCCATGGCTGCCATTCTTTTATCACCTATTTATTTTACTATATTTAGTTTATGTCTTAATTTTCAAAACACTATAACTTGTTCATTTTTAATCCTTTTTACCCCATTCTTTTTGCTATATTTCTCTCCCTAAATCTACTTTCTACATATAAAAAAGAAAATGACAAAAATATTATTTTTAAATATCTTTATGCATGTTTGGTTTATAAATGCTTATTAAGTCTTTATTGCATTTCCATATTCATCTTGCCATGCTATTCTTGCTTGTCATATTTGATCATTGTCTAAATTGTATGATTCTAAATCTTGTTTTATCATATCAATTTATTCATGCCTTTTATGTCATCATGTTTACATTAACTCATTATCTTGTTAGTAACTTACATCTATTATCTTTTCCCCCATTCCAAAGGAAGGTTAAACATGTTGACTCCTAAAGTCATGACCTCCCTCCTTAACCTTAGTAACCTCTTAGGAGAAACTTCATTTCTTGGCCTCATCAGAGCCATAGAAATCATAACTAGCCTTAGGAGAGAGTTCTTACACTCTTAGTGATATTCATCATAATGAATCATCACTTTTCCATACTGACTAAAACATAACATAGGTCCATCACAACTCGACTTAGAGAGTTCTTAAACTCTACAATGAGCTTGTACTTATTTCCCCTCTGAATATTGACCATAGTCAACAGTTCAGTAGAAGTAGAACTACGCATACTCTGATTCTATTCCCGAGGATACGTAGGCGCAAGGCGCGATGCCTTGTCGAGTATACTTAGACACTAACCCCTAGGGTTTCAACCTTTAGCATAGAACCTTTAGCAAACATAACCATTAAAACCAGAGGCTCCCGTAGAGTACTGCAGACGTTTAGGGTGCTAATACCTTCCCTAGGCGTAACCAACCCCCGAACCTTAGATCTCCCCCCTTTAGGTTTTTCTAACGATCTTGAACCTTTCCTTTGGATAAATCAAAGTCGGTTGTAAAAGAAAATGATGCAAATTAATTAATAATTTGTTATCCGATTTTCACCGCAACAGTGGGATCAAGGGTTTATTGTAAGCGCTTGTTTATTTTGAAAAGGATTTGATTTGTTAAAAGAATAGGCGTCAATTGCTCACACACGAGTAAGAGAAATCGCACCCAAACAATCGAAGAGAGATCAAAGACTTGAACCCCTATTTTTCACCTTAAAAGAGTTGCGATAGTTGTTTAATTATTTTTGGAGTTTATTATGAAAATTCGCTTGACGTTGGATCAAGGGTTTATTTGTTATGAAAAGAGTTTGGTTTGAAAAAGGATATGGTTAGAGGTTGATTTGAAAATGGGCTCGACGACGAATCGAGAGTTTGGTTGAAAAGAGGTTTGTTTGAAAATGGCTCGACGACGAATTGCGAATTAGTTTGAAAATGGGTTGTCTATGCTAGTCCCTAGGGGTGCTCCTAGTAAACAAACCACAATCAAAGAAATAACGAATGTGTACATCGGAATGGGAGCGGGGTACATGTAAATTACAAGGGATGACATGAAATAAAAGGTCTCATTGTAAGGTAGCCCAAGAGAAAGCCGTGTGTGTGCAAGGTGTCCTAAACTAAACCTTGATCGAAAGTCGCCAAGCAACCAACAGTCCATCAATTATTGTTTTAGGGTTTCGATATTTTTAGTGTTTTTTGATTAATGGTGAACAAAGAAAATGATTAGATGAATAAATATGAATATGATATGAACAATGATAATAAGAATATGAATAATATAATCGAGATAATATGAACAAGGTATAATATTGACATATAATAAAATTGGTCTCGTCTTAATCGGAATTTAATCGAGAAATCGATAATCAACGATTTTTTACTTTCATTGACCAAAAGTGAAAATAAAAGAATATAAATCGAAATAGACATAAAAATCGGAAAACTAAGAAAGGTCTCATCTTTACTAAGATTTTAAATCGAAGAATCGATAATTTTAGTATTTGATTTTCATTGACCCAAAAAGAATGTACGAAAATTAAATAAAAATTAAATCGACAAAAACTAAGAAAGGTCTCACATTTACTAAGATTTTAAATCGAAAAATCGATAATCTTTTGTATTTAGTTTTCATTGACCCAAAAATGAATAAAAAATGAAATAAAAATATTAGAAATGAAATAAAATCGAAAATGACAAGAAAAATAATAAAAGTCTCACCTTTATCAAGATTTAAAATCGAAAAATCGATAAATCTTGATATTTTGGTTTTCATTGACCCAAGATGAAAAATAATGAAAAAGATAATAAGAAATGAAATAAAAAATCGAAAAAAATAAGAAAAAGAATAAAGGTCTCACCTTTATCAAGATTTAAAATCGAAAAATCGAAAAATCTTGATGCTTGGTTTTCATTGACCCAAAAAGTTGAAAGAAAAATAAAAGAAAATAAAAGTGGCCTCATATAAATCAAGAGTTTGAATCGATTTGCGAAAATCAACTAAATCAAGATTGTTGTCATATCATTGGCCCAAAAAAGAGAAAATCTAAATGAAAGCAAAAATATTAATGGAGATAATAGATCAAGAGAGGTCTAGTCAAAATAAAAAATAAAAAGGTCTTAGGATAAGGGGGGCGCACCAATTAGAGGGTGTATGAGTGTGGAAATCATTTGGGATGGAACTAAGCCCATCATTCCAGCTACAATTAAAAAGGGTGCTAAGGAAAACGTATGGACTAACGAGCCCAATCAGCAAGCAAATGCTCAGATTAAAAAAAAAATTTAAAAAAATAATGAAACACAACTTGGTCCCTCTTCAATAAATGCTTCTCAAATCACACACTCATAAGAGAAAGATGGTTTCTCTCCCTCATCGTGCCATAACACCAGCAGGGTAAAGGCATCAGTTTCACTTTCATTTTCCTTAAAAAATAAGACAACGTCAAATCACGTGGAACGAACAACATCCTCAGCGCGGAGCATCATCAGATTCAAGACAAAAAAATGTAAACAAGTTGGAAGATCAAATCACGTGAAACAAGCAATCGGTCCGACCTTCCTCTGTTTGCTGTGAATCGCTTCTCCTTCTTCAGGTTTGTTTCGGATCTGGTTTTGGTTTTGCTTTGTTTCGCTCCAAATCTCTTCATCTCATATTTTCTGTTATGGGTTGTGAGTTTGGGTATGATTCTGTTTGGGAATGGGTTGTTGTTGTTTGAGTTAATTTGCGGTTAGGGATGGTTTAGGGATGATTCGAAAGATGAAGGCTTGGTTATAGAAGAATGGAGGTTGAATTAGGGGGTCGGTTGGAGAAGATTTAAGGTATGGTTTTGTATGAATGAGTTTGATGTTGTTGAAGGTGGGTTGAAGGTGGCGGTTATGAAAAGGTGGGGGATTGTTGGTTCAGTTTGCTGTGAGAAATTTTATGAAAGAATAATGTGAATTTGTTTTTGGTTTATGGTCTGTGAAAATTGTTATTGAAGAAGGTGAGGGAGAGAAATGAGCAGATTTTTTTGGTGGCTACTTGAGCTTTTTTTCCTAGAATAGTGAAAGAAGGGTGTTTATATAGAGAGGAGGTGAGGGTGAAATGGAGAATTTGAGAGAAATTGTTATGCTGTTTTTTCATGATTTGGAATCATACGACTTTTTGCGAAGGAAACCGTTTTTTTTACCATTTTGTCGCTTGCAGGTTGGAAAGTTTGTGGGGTGTGCTGTGGAGTTCACAGCTGCAAAAGATGTTGGTTGCTGCTAATTGTGGTTGCGAGTTATGGCAATATGAAACATGAAGTGGAGGTACAAATTGCATTTACTTTTGTTGTTGCGTACCGTTTCAATTATTCTCTGCGCCTTATCCTTTTCAATAAAATGCTGCAGGTTATTTTGTTTAACAGGTTTGGAAATTGTGGTCCAGGTTATAGTGAAATGAGTGGTGGTAGGCAGCAGATCGTGTTATGGCATGTTGGTGCGCGGAGCTTGCTGCGGTTTATACGTGTGTTTAAAAATCAAGAGCTTGTCCTCATGGGCCCCATTTCTTCTTGAGAATTAATTCAAATGGGACTTTTCATTTTTTTTTGTAATTTTGGGTTAAGGATTTGTGGAATAAACTGGTAATGGATAATAAATTTGAAACTAAAGTGGATTCGGATGAATGTAATGGACATTTGTTAGACATGAAATCAAAGTGAAATTGGATTATGGTTTAGATTTAGTGATGATGGATAGAAATGGAAAATTTGGGTAATGATTTTTTCAAAATGTGGATAGATATTTGAAACAGATAATTTCAAATGAGAGTTTGGATAAAAAAATGAATAATGGTGATGGATTTAATAAAAAAAAGATAAAAACAAAAAGGGATAAAAATTGGATAATTGGAAGTGATTTGGATGTGGTTATTTGGAAATTGAATTTAATCATGAATATGATATTTTGGATATGAAGAATGCATATTGTGTAATGGCTATGAAACGGATATGGAATGGAAATTGAAAATAGATGAAAAATGGATAATTGTTTCACACAAATGGATATGGATATGGATTGAATGGATTTTTTTGAAAATTGGTTTTGGATATGAAATAAATATGGGAAATTTAAATGAATATGGGAATGGTTATTTAACTGGATTAAGGATAAAAATGGTTAAATATAAATGGATAAAAATTAAAAGAGGGATGAAGTTGAAGACAACATATTTTTTGGATTTTTCTGAATAATTGTCAGTGGGTGAATATACAGATGAAAGTAATACATAGGTAGGACAAATTTGGGGTATGACAGTCGTCAAATGGTTGTGTCTGACGGTGATCCACGTAGCAGTTGAAGTGGATGTCCAGAGCAACCAAGCGGTCAAGATAGACTCTAAATGGCTCGACCGCCTAGTTCCCTCTCAGTGGGATAAAAGCACATGCACATGGCATTTCCTTAGTGTACTCATCCTAACACGACCAGCCAGTGATGTGCGGGAAGTGCTAGAGGATCCAAGCCTGAAATGAAAATAAAAAAGCATTCAGGGATCAAGAATTATCACAAATATGAAATGAAAAAGATAAAAAACAATTGAGGATAAAAAAACTATTACCACTAGTAGAGTCGTGTTGCATGTGGTCTACCTTGTCGTCCACCGACATCCATCTCTCAGCTTCGAATACAGATAGGCCAAGCAAGCCTTTCCCCAGTTTTACTCATGGATCCATGTGATATCCAAGAAGTATCAGAGGTATGCAACGTCAGTATAGGTCGCACTTGTGTCCACAAAAAGCACAGTGCCAACTAAAAAAAGAAAAAAAACACCTCAAAGAATGACTCATGTGGATCTCCACCTCATGGGCATCACCATCATCCTGCGCTGCAACAACGAGCGCCTCATTAAATCTCTCCTTCAAGAACGAAAACCTAACATAAGTACCCCTAGTCCTATCCACCCCCAACCTTTTCACTGGATTAGCCCCCAAATACTTCACTATCATATCGCCCGCCTCGCCTTTGGTCATCCTACCATGGTGGAGAAATCTCCCTTTGATCGGTAGATGCAACAAACATGAGACATCGTCTAGTGTAATCGAAACAACATCTCATTGTGCGGGAGATGAAAGGAAGAGGTCTCAAAGTGTCATCGCTCCACAAATGCATTAAGCATCGCATGGCTGACCAAAGTGTAACCGGTTAAGCATAGGTCACTCGACCCAGAAGCGGTGAGAACTGACTGAAACCACTCAGCATCAAGCTGATGCAATGCTAAAATCTTCTGCCCATGGTTCAGAAAATTCTGTGGATCACGCACTTGCAAATTTCCAGAAATAATCATTGTCATCAATAATCAATGTTAGAAATAATCAATGTCAATAATTTAAATTAATGTAAAAAAAATATAGTAACAATGTGACTAATGTTACCTCTCCGTCCCAGATATGTCTGGTAGTGTGGTCTGGGTACAAAGGAAGTATGGGCATATCAGATAGACCCCCTCTGAAAGCCTCCGGCTCGGCATCAGTAACATCACCATCTGGAGGTGGCTTCGATGCATTCCAATCACCAGGTGTGACCAGGTCAACAGGAGGTGGCACAAGTGCATCCTGCCGCCTGCGGGAGGATGGAGAAAGTGATGTGTTAGCTGATGCATCTCGTGGTCTACGGGAAGCTGATGGAGGAAGTGACATGTTAGCTGATGCATTCCTGTTAGCTGATGCATCCATTACGAAATAAGACAAATTACAAAACAAAAAGAAAAAATAAGACTGAAATTTCAGAGATATATCTCCGAAAATATTCAACGTCTCATGTACTCTGGGTGATTCCAGAGATACTGTTTAATCAAGATCTTGATTCTGAATATAATCTCTAGTTTTGATGATAACAATGCATATATTTTATATGTAACAATGTGGTACTCTAATTCTATTTTAAGCATGCAGATTTACAATTCTAAATGGAAACAAATTTGAGCGCAACTCAACAAGATTCTGATACATATCAAGGTTTCTGATGAAGAATATATGTGTTTCTCAAGAAAGCGCTCGTTTCTAAAGAAAGGATTCTGAAGACTCTAATCAATGCTTAAAGTTCAAATTACATGATGAGGATCAAAAGCTCAAAGTCCAAAGCAAAATGTGAAGATCAAGAATCCGTACAAATGGCTCTTTCCTAAAAAATGCAAATCAGAGATTTTGCTTAGAATTGACCGAAAAGCTTTCTAAGCTTTTACCACTTCTGCTCTCTAGGAATTCTACCGTTGAAGACAGCTGGCTAAACCAAAAGACATTCTTACCCCTCAAGAAAGATATAAATAGAAGACCATTTTGCATTGCAGAAACAACAATCTTACAAGTCAAAAACGCTGAAAGTATATACTTTGTCAAAGAATCTCAAAGACACAAAAAGTTGCTGCTCACATTTGTGTATAAATATTGCTCTTAAATTTGTTTCAACCTGCTTATTAAGAAGCAATATTGTAAACATTCTTGTAACATTTTCTAAGTGATTTTCCTTGAGTGACTAAGTGTTTTAGTCGGTAGACTCGAGAAGTCTAAATTGTTGTTGAACAATTTAGAGGTTGTTTGTAAGTTTTTCCTTAAGTTACTAAGTGTGATTAGTCAGGAGACTCGAGAGGGCTAATTCGTTGATGACTTAGAGGTTGTTGTAATCTTGTCAAAGATTAGTGGATTAAGTCCTTGTGATAAGGCAAAATCACATTGGCGGGTGGAATGGATTAGCTTAGTTAACAGTGAACTAGAATAACCATTTGTGTTATTTCTATTTATACCTTGTTAACGTGTGTGTTATACACATCTTTTAAAATTTTAAAAACCTAGTTCAAACCCTCTTTCTTGTGTTTTTCTCAACCTTCAATTGGCATCAGAGCTCTGACTCTTTTATTAATTTTCATATCAAACACTTAACCATGTAGAGAGATCCAGTGTGAGAAAAACTCTATGGCCACTTCCAACACAAATGAAAGAGACAATTACAACACTAAGCCTCCTGTATTTGATGGAGAAAAATTTGACTACTGGAAAGATATAATAGAAAGTTTCTTTTTAGTTATGATGCAGATCTTTAGGATATAGTAACAAATTGTTACGAAACATTGTTTTCTGCTATTTGGATACCTATTCCAAGAAGCAAAATGAATGATGAGCAAAAGAAAGAATTCAAAAATCATCACAAAGCAAGAAACATTCTTCTAAAGGCGATCTCATACAATGAGTATGAAAAAATTACTAACAGAGATACAACAAAGGATATCTTTGATTCCTTGAAAATGACACATGAAGGCAATACTCAAGTCAAGGAAACCAAAGCTCTTGCGTTGGTCCAGAAGTATGAAGCCTTCAAGATGGAAGAAGATGAAACTATTGAATCCATGTTCTCAAGATTCCAAACCTTGGTAGCAGGACTCAAAGTTCTGGATAAAGGATATACTACTGCAGATAATGCTAAAAAGATTGTGAGAAGTCTTCCTAAAAAATGGAGACCAATGGTTACTGCATTAAAGTTGTCCAAAGATCTGAACAACATAAGTCTTGAAGAATTAGTTAGCTCACTCAGAAGTCATGAAATAGAGCTAGAAGAAGATGAACCTTAGAAAAAGGTTAAATATGTTGCTTTAAGATCAACACATGAAAGAAGTAAGTCAGAGAAAAACAAGGTCATTCAAAATGAAGATGAAAACTCTGATTGTGAAGATTCTGGTTACGAAGATGAATTGTCTCTCTTATCCAGAAGAGTCAGACAACTTTGGAGAAACAGACAAAACAACTTTCGAGGATTCAGAAATCGAGGAGATTATCCAGAATAATTTTCAAGAAGAAAAGCAAGCAATGAAATTACTTGTTTTGAATGTAAGGAACCTGGACACTTCAAACAAGATTGTCCAAAGCTCACAAAGGAAAGCTTCAGAAAAGAAAGATTCAAGAAAAACACGTTTAAAGGAAAGAAGAAAGGTCTTATGGCAACATGGGATAATTCTGATTTTGAAGTTCTTGAATCTGATTCTGAAGATGAGCACGCCAACGTAGCCTTAACAGCCACAATATCTGAAAAGGTTGCAACAAAAACTGAGTCTGACTCAGAAGAGGTATTTTATGATCTTTCTCATACCGATTTAGAATTATGTCTTTCTGAATCACAAAAGAGGTATCAGAAACTTCAACAAAAATTCAAGAATCTGAAAAAGACTCTTGAAAATGAAGTTGAAGAGAATGTTAAGCTTGAGAAAGAGTTTTTTAAACAAAAAGATGAAAACTTTATTTTGAATAGAGAAAATGACTTTCTTAACAAAAAAAGCTTAAAACTTGAAGAAACTCTTTCTAAAGCTACCTCTTCTTCTGAAACCATCATATATAAGTATGATAAGGCTTTTCAAAAATTCTTAAATAATAGTATAGACAAAAGTAAATTGGCTTCCATAATCTAGGGTGTTAGCCACAATGGAAAAAGAGGAATAAGTTATGATTTTGAAATGATGATCAGAAACCTTTTCAAGAAAACAAACCTGTATCTCCTTTTTCTTACTGTTATACACCAGCATAGACACGAAAATTCAATGCTGCAAGAAAACCTAAGTTTATCACAAACTCTAGGAACACTAGTTTAAAAGGACCCAAAAGTTTATGGGTACCAAAGGATAAAATAGTATATGTTGCAGATATCGTATACAGCAGAGTTAAAACACCAGTCATGGTACCTGGACTCTGGATGCTCGCGACACATGACGGGAAGAAGGCATATGTTCCAAAGCCTGAAACTTAAAAATGTTGGATGTGTAGGATTCATATGAGATCAGAAAGGAAGAATCAAAGATTCTAGAACAGTAGGTAATGGATCTCTTCCTTCTATATCTAATGTACTTTATGTTGAAGGATTAATGCACAATCTGTTATTCATAAATCAATTAAGTGATAACGGTTATGATATTATTTTCAACCAAAAAATGTGCAAGACTGTTCATCAGAAAGATGGCACTGTTCTCTTCACTGTGTAGCACCCCAAATTTTGCCTTTTCTTTGCCCTACCTTAACTGGCTTATGTTTCCTTTTCATTTGCATCATTAGGTCATAATTCATAATCATATAATGCATTGGTCTTCTAAGGCATGAGATTACAACATTTCTTTAAATAAGGGTTTTCTATTTGCAAGAGTTTGAAGTCTGGTACTTGTAATATTCTTGTTCAGAGGATTCATCAAAGGCTTTGGGTCAGAGGTTCATTAGAGTGAATCAGGGTTTAATTTCTCGGTTCAAGTCATCTTCTTCAAGATTTATCAGCGTGCATCAAGGTGAATTAGGGTTTGTTTTCAAGGTTGAGTTGTAGACTTCATCAGGTTGTCAAGCAAGAGTTCATGTGAGGATTCATGTGATCAAAGATTTAGAGGATGTTTGATTTGGATTTTTTTGTTTCAATCGCAAGATTATTCAGTGATAGCTGTGTGCACTTTATCAGAGGCTCGGGAAAAAGTTTGGGATTGGTTTTGGATTCATTTGGCTACCCATTTGCTAAATCATGTTCTTATCCACCTTTTGATTTTCAAATCCATTGTTCATTTCCTAATATCCATATCCATTTTTCTAAACCAATTATCCATTTTATCTCATAACCATGTTTCATTTTAAATTCATCTAAATTCATTTATCCACTCTTCAAATCCATATTTTCCAATAACCAAATTCATAAAACCATATCCATTTCAATTCATGTCCATTTTTCTTACCTTATCCATTTTCTAACCAAAATACCATTATATATATATATATATATATATATATATATATATATATATATATATATATATATATATATATATATATATATATATATATATATATATATATATATATATATATATATATATATGTTATCCAATGTCAAAGTTCATTACAAATAACAAAAGGCCACTTGAATTACACGCTCATACACGACCTGTCCACATGAATAAAAGTCATACGATCAAATACAAGAGCCATTTCACAACTTACCAAACAAAAAAACAAAGTATATCACCATTTTATGAATTCACACAGTGCCACAACTAAATAACCTTTATTTTGCTCATATTCATTCTCCTGAAAGGTACCTCATAACAGTACATTAGCAGGCCCCACAAGCGAACCTCATATCCCAATACGCTGCATACAGTTGTATTCGTACAGTCCAAAAACGATGCACCACCTACACAATGCACCACTGCTGCTACATTCCAAAACTAAATGGTATAAAAATCTTGCAGTAACGTGATTCACAATACACACATGCAACAAAACTGTACCGTCCCGCTGCCACCAGACAAGCTCTACACCAAGTCACGCCAGACAAAACTGCTGCAAGGACGAATTTTCAACAACCTTCCCGCACCACACCATAAACCGTACATCATGCAGAAACCATTTCAAATTCACGAAACAAATTCCAGCTCATATTCTCAATACATTCCCCATTCTACCCTCCATAATTCCAGTATAAAATCAGCATCCATCTTCTACTGCAAATGATCACTAAGCCCTCTTCAACCCCTCACCAAACTTCAAAAACCAGCCAAAGCAACAATAGAATGAAGTTCCTCTTCATTTCTTGAAATTCACCTTCACTTGCTCTGTCTTTAAGAGCTGCGAATTCATCACCGTCTACCTTCATCACTAACCGCAAGTTCAATATTAATTCAGGATTACAGCAGGTTCCCAGATCAATAACAAAGAACTCACGCACACATCAGATTCAAAACAGCAACAAATTCGCTCATCTTTGATTTCAAAAAGCTGCAGAGATATATCCCCTTCAATTCACAATAACCTTCTGCAATTCGCATCATCACCTCGTAACCTGCAGAAAATCAAATCTCTACAACCACAACAACCGCAATAGTGTTCCACATCAAAGACGCAACGCAAAGGAATTCGAAGAACATAGCAACAACAGCGCAAGATCGTAGCACGTAAAAAGAGGAAGCAAGATACCTGAAGTATAATCTCTGGTTTTCTCCTTCCATCGTCGAAGCGCCATCGGAGCGACTCCGATAGGTACGTCAATTTCGTTTCATATGTTGAAGAGTGATAATTCATGTTGTTGTTGCTGATCTTAGATTTGTTGTTATTCATTTTCGATTGTTACTCTGGTATTTGCGCTGTGTATATTCGTCCATGAGCTCTGACTCCTTGCGTTTATTAATTGGCGTGAAAGAGGAGAAGGCGAAGCAAAGAGGAAGAAGGAAGTTGAATCGTTGTTTCCAACGGCGCGATATAGAGTGAGGTTGCGTGAGGCGAGCAAGACAGAGAGAGGGCGATGGAATGAGGAATTTCGATGAAGCTTGTAAGGAAGCCATTGACGACGTAGTTGATGAAAGAAGAGTGGTGAAAGGAGGATAGCGGCTGAGACTGAGAGAGACGGCAGGTGGTGCGAGAGCAGATTGAGGGATTGAATTGGAGAGAGACAGATCTATGGTGCAGCGAGAAGAGAATTGACGGATGGAGGCTGTGAGCAGACGACGGCGCAATGATGAAGGTGATGGAGAAGAGAAAGATGAAGTCTGGGAAACACGACTGAGGATTGGGTTTATTAGTTAGGTTTGCTTCTCATAAGATTGAACCGGGTCCTGGGCTTTAGGCCCACTCTTCCATTTCACACCCTTGTTTCATTTTTGTACTCCCCGTGGTTGCAAAGAAAGAACATTGGGCCTGAAACATTCTAAAGCACACACGGCTAGCTTGCTAATCACACCACCCTGGAACTGTCTGCACCCTCATTTTAATTTCATTTGGTTTTAATTATTTGATTTAGGTTAATTAGAGGTTAATATTTTAGAATTAAATTTTAATTAGAGTTTAGAATTTTGATTAATTGTTTTTAATTAGATTTCTAATTTTGATCCTAGATTTTAATTAGTCTCCTTCTAATTAGAAGTTTTCTTTTTGAATTGACTTTTTAATTAACTCTTTTTATTAGAATTTAATCTTGATTAATTTTCACTTTATTTTTTTATTTGGATATTCTTGATTAATTGTTGATTTGGATTTCAATGCTTATTCTGATTAATTCCTTATTAAATACTTGACTGTCTCTTATTTGATTTTCTCTTTGTGATTGAGTTGTCTGGTGTTTACTTTTGATTACTCTGTATTCACATGCTCCCTTAAGGCTCCTAGTCCGACTTAATTTCTGATTAAGCTCGGAGTAGGATAGACATTAGGCTCTAAATCCATGCATGATAACATTAGGCAGAATTCCCTCCTAATCCTGACCTTAGGGCCATTTTATATGATAACTGGTAGGATTCAGTTCCCTTAGACGTTCCGTGCATCTCCCTTTTTTCTCTCTCCTCAGTGTGATCGAGATCCCGTTTTCCCGTAGTTCCACGAACTACGGACGCTCTGACTTCCTCTTTCTGGTTAGATTGAGGATACGTAGGCATGAGGATTCATATCCTTGGCGAGCATACTAACAACTAACCTCCTTTTTCCTCTCGCTTCAGTGCGATCGAGCCCTTTTTCTCACCTCAATGCGACTGAAACTCTTTTCTCTCACCTTAGTGCGATTGAGACTAACATGTTAACTGAACCTTTTTCTCTCACCCCAGTGCGATTGAGACCTTTTCACCGACCCGTAGGTCGAACTACGACTGCTCTGACTTCCTCTCACTCGTCCGATTGAGGATACGTAGGCACAAGACAACGATGTCTTGGCGAGCAACCTTCCCCCTAGTTCGCGTCCGAACTACGTTGACTCTGACTTTCCCATTGCATGAGGGAATACGTAGGCCTAGGACTCCGAGGATGTCCTACCGAGTCTCTTCTTTTCCTTTTCTTCCCCGTTTCTTCGTTCTTTCCCGTGCCTGTTCCTTTTCCTTTCCAGTAGCAGTGGAGCTTCAGATGACGACACCCTTTGATCGAGACAACAAGCGTGGATCCCATCGGGTACGATGGACGTGTGGGGTGCTAACACCTTCCCTTCGCGTAACCGACTCCCTTACCCGTTTCTCTTGGTCGTGAGACCATGCTCTTTCTCTTCCTTCAGGTTTACGTAGTGTTTCCTTTCCCTCTCTTGGGATAAATACACATTGCTGGAGACTCTGTTTTTCTGCGCCACTTTCGCGTTTGTACCATGGATGCAAATCCTCGGGAGCGACAGCTGGCGACTTTGCTGGGGATACATTGGTTGAACTCTTGCTGGTCCATCCCCTTTTGCGAGTCAATCCTAGCGATTGTTTGTTTATTTTCATTGGGTGTTTACTGTTGTACTTTATTTTACTGTATTACTATTTTACTGTATTTACCGTATTTTTTGTATTGCATTTCATTATTTTGCTGGACTGTGCTGTGCTGTGTAATACCTCAAAATTTGCTCTCTCTTTTGTCATCATAGCATAGCATTATCATATATCATATCATATCCATCTCATTAGCATTGCATTGCATCTTTGCATAGAAAAATGAAGCATAGCATCCCTCTTACCATCAAGGCATGTGATTAGGTGAAAGGTGGACAATCAAAGAATCATTCAAGGCACAAAAGGTCAAACAAGTTGCCTCAAGGCAAGCCAAGAGGTCTTTCATGTCTCATACTATCTCAATTGATCATCCAAAACCTCAAGAAAGTGAGATTCAATAGGAGATTGAAGCACTACATCCTACACTATGCAAGAGATCCAAAACTGAAGAAAAACCCTCAAAAGAGATAGCTTATTGGTTCAAAGTCACCCTCAAGTGGCATATTTCATCATCCTTTAAGAGGATACACAACATACTCAGAGGAATTTGGATTTGGAAGATGTGCAATTTCCTCCTAACCAGAAGGGGCCAAAACTAGGGTTTCTTATTAAATCAGTGTATCTTTGATTTTTTGGAAAAAACTTGATGTCATGGTAATCTACATGTCCTTAAGTGTATGTGTGTGGAAAATTACTTCTCAATTGGTTTTATAAGTGGTTCAATTGGAAGAAAGAACAAAAATCAGGAAATTTGGGGCTAAGTCAAATAATCAGAGGAAAAAGTCAACTCTTGACTTTTTGGGGCCAAATCCATGAAATTCATGTTATATGTGACCAATGTACAAAATTTGATCAAGAAACTCCAAAGGAATCATGAAAAAATCAAGATGTGGAAAGTTGCCATTTTTGGAAGAAGTAGGGTTTCCAAAAATAGTAATTTTGGGCTATTTTGCATCAGACTTTGAACCAAGGCCATTCAAAATTGAGACCTCAAATGAAAATTCCACTCGGCCACAATAAAATATCTTGTTTTAAGCTTCACATCCATGTGTAGAACATCTCCATTGGATAAAAATTGAGTGAGATATGATTGATCAAAGTTGGAAGAAAGTAGGTCCAAAATCAGGTCATAACCAAGGATTCTTAGGCCCACGCGCCATCATTTTTACAAACAGGTGGTGTGCCAAATGTTCACCTATTTTTCTCATGGTTAAAGGCCTCAAATTCAAAACTTGTCAACATCAAAATTGTTCCTTGCAATGCCCTCTTCAATGTTCATGTTGGGCAAAATTTGAATTGATCAAGTTATGAGATAGAAATAGTGGTCTCAAGTTGGGGTGATCTTGCTGAAAATCCATGCCATGCTTGCCTTGCCAACCAACCTCATTGCCACGCCTTTGTATCAGTTCCAAATGTGGATGTTCTAAGTCATTTTTCAACCTCTTCCAAACCTCAATTCAGCTCAATTCTCACACCAACATTGTTCTCCCACATTCCCTCTTTCAAATGAATCCAAAAACTCACCAAACCATCCCTTGAGTAGAGAGAAAAACATCATCAAATCACCCTATATTCCACTGATGCATTGATGGCTTTGATGCACAATTTGGTTCAGACATCCATCAAATGATTCTTTCCCTTATTTGAACACACCATTGCCATTACAAACATTTGCTATAGCACGTGCCTTGCATGAAAATGGAAAGAACAAACTTGCTGAGCAAGTTTCAGATACACCAGCTGTGCCATTGCAAGTTCATTTTCATCTCCACCATAGCTCACTATGAACCAGCTGCACCATATCACTGCTCTCCCTAACTAACTTGACTCAGTTAGTTAGGGATGACTCACCTAAACTACCCTGACTCAGTTAACCAACTCAGGTTAACCATGATTAAGCTCACACTATAAATCAAAATCTCCTTCTCAAAATTCATTGGAACACTGATTTTTCACACTCTCACTCAGAAACTCTCTCTTCTTCTCTCTCAATTTCACCATTGCCATTGATTTTCGAAGCTCACTTTGTTCAATTCTCTTTCCAAAACTCTCTCTGATTATCTCTCGAGTTCTCAACATTGCAACTAGTTTTGAAGCTTGGATTTCAATTCTTCTCCACTGAATCATCACCAATTTCTTCATCTAAGCCTTTATTTGGCCAAGAGTAGCTCAAAGAGGAAGCAGAATCTCTGGTTTTCTGAAGAATATCTCAAGGTCTCAAATCTGCAGGTACGAATTTCCACCATTATAGACATGATTTGAAGATGTTTTCAGGTTCTTGAAGCTTCTTATAAGCTCAAGAACTTGTCTGACTAGTTGATAGGTCTTTAGAGGCATAGTTGAAAAGTTAGGGCAAAACTTCCTCTGTTCGATTCTCTTATTTCATGAATCTTTTGTGCATTTTATCACTGGATCCGTACTCCTCGTCACTTCAGCTTTCCAATGATGTATGTTTTGTCCATTTATGTTTGCCTGAAATTTTTTGTCACCGGAGGTTGGCCGGAGAAGATGACCGGAGGTCATCTCCGGCCGGTGGATTCAGTTGCTAGGGTTTTATCCAGGTTTTAATCTTGACCGTTGAATGATCATGATCTAAGGGTGGAAGATGTGCCAGCACATTAAAAAAGGGCGTGCACCTCACATGTCTTATTTCTGATTTCATGTAATCATTGTGTGGTGTAGTGCATGGTAGTGTGTGTGCCTTCACGTGTGTGTATTGGATTTGTGTACTTTGACTTTTGTGTGGACTTGACTTGATCCAAGGGTGTAATTGCTTGACTTTTGTTGACTGAGAGTGCATGATAATTGGTGTGGATTACACGTGTTTGGACCTTGGACTGAATTGATATTTGCACCCCATGTTTCTGAAGCCCAAACCATTTGAATTGTTGATTTGCTATGCATGCACCCCCCTTTAGTTTCATTTCATTTTATTTTCTTCATTTTATGCACGTTTCCTTTTTAATTTTAAAAAATACAAAACAACATCATAAAATTCTAGAAAAATTCATAAACATTTTTAAGACATTTAGGAAATTTTTGATATTTTTATTTCATGATTTTATGACATTTTTACCCCTGTCTCATAATTTTCTTTGAATTTCCATTTGTGTGCATTCCAATTGTGATACATGAATTTGTATAATTTTGTTCTTGCTCATTATAAATTGTTTTGACATGGTTCTTTTTGAATTAATTCCCTAATACATTGAAGTATGTTAGATGATTTTTGTTTGATTTTTTAGGTCACTTTATGACATGTTTTGATGCTTATATTTACACTACTTTGCATGATGTTTCAACTTGACCTAATTGCTTTGTTTGAAGTCCTTTTGCTATGAATTTTGACATGCTATCTTGATGCATGATTCACTTCTGACTTAGACCATCCAATACCATTCTTGTATAATTTTCATAAGTCCATTTGATATTTGTTTGATGCATTACATTTGAAGCATAATAACATGTCATATCATTCTAATTTTAGTGTATGTTTGCATGAATTCTTTTGTGCATATTGGTATGATCATTTGCATATTTTGTGAGCTATCCATGTGACATTATAGGTCTTTGGTACACATTATAGGTCATGTTTACATGTTCATTTCAACTTGAATTTTGTGCATCCTTAACATGTAGTTGTGTGCATTTTCCTTTTGAACTTCCACTTCACTTCTTCTTCTATTACATTCTTGAATGTCTTGATGGTTGATTCATGAATACTTTTGAGATGTTTATAAACCATTTTCCATTCAGTTTCAATTCTGACTTGTGGATTACATGTTCCATTTATGCATGTCCCTTTCATTTCTTTTCATCTTTCATCTATCCTTTCTTTTTGTAACATGTTTGAATGCTAATGGATGATGATTGTTGCTTGTTCATTTGAGCTTGTATGATGATATTCACTTGTTGTAAATATGATTCATATTCTGGTTGTGATATTAAGATTTGATTCTTCATCTTATTCTTTTGAACTTTAATGTGTATTAAGTACTTTTTACTTCTTATGCATGTTTCCTTGTTTACTAACCATGTAGGGGCTTTGGTAAGTTGAAATTGAGTGTGGATAAGGAGTCCACATTCAAACTTCTTTCATTTCATTTCTTTTTACAATTCATTTTTGTATTTTGTTAAGCACTTATGTGCTTACCTTGATTAACTCATTACTTTCCCCTTTGAGTTACAATTCATCTTCTACTTTAGAAGTGAATTGTTTAGCTCATTCCTTCTTTAGATTTTAGGTTTTGAAACCTCACAAACCATTAGGATCACTCCCTTAACTAATCAATTAGGATTGAGTCTTAGCTCACATAGATTTCACCTTTTTCTCTCTTGAGTCTTTCATCTTCTCATCTCAAAGAAAATTCAAAATATCTAATAAAGGTAGGCATTTATTGCATTTAGGCCTTTCATATAAAGAAAAGATTATAAAGGGGTCTTCTCTTATAATTTTAAAATGTGTAGCATATGGCCCATCTTGGGTCAATGTGTTAAACATTTGATCTTGTATGAGGGACTTAAATGTAATACTTGTTGAAGGTACAAATAAAAAAAAAACACTTCTTCACTTCTTAATCAACAAAAACACTTAATAAATATAAGTATGCTAGTGTGTTTGAACCTTAATAATTGGAACTAAGTGTGAGGGTCTTCTTCACCCTTAGTGTGCTTTCTTACTCATTCCATCTTGGAATGTGAGAATGTACACATTCCAATGGCTAAGATTTGGATACACTATCATATGCAAACAAATGAAAAAAACTCTTAAAGGACAAAAACAAACAATTACGTATTTCCTCCGGGATTTCTCTCCTTATCTCATTCACTCATTCCTCAAGGATGCGTCATTTCCGTTCTACCCCAAACAGGTAACTCCTAAGTCTCCCTACAGCGAGCTGCAACACCTAAACTGCCAGGACGCGAACGTTGACGTATTCCACTAAAAAACACAAACAACTTTCCCTAGTTAGGGGAACTACGTTGCTCTGATTCTCATGTTCCCGATGAGATACGTAGGCAGTGGGGTAAGGCCCATTTGAGCACTTCTTTTATTTTCCCTACATTTGTTCCTTTCTTTTTCCATTCCTTTTCCAGTTCTTTTTCCAGTATCCTTTCTTTACACCCTTTGATCGAGACAAGCAAGTGTGGATCCCATCGGGTACGATGGACGCGTGGGGGTGCTAATACCTTTCTCTCGTGTAACCAACTCCCTTACCCTTTCTCTTGGTCGCAAGACCATGCTCTTTCCTTTCTCTCAGGTTTATGCGGTGTTTCCTTTCCCTCTCTTGGGATAAATACACATTGCTGGCGACTCTGTTTCGGTGCCACTTTCACGTTTGTACTTGGATGAAAATCCCGGGAGCGACATGCTGTGCTGGTTTTCTGTTTGGCAGGTTGGGATTCTTTGAGAGATAAGCCCAATACACAGGCTTGAGCATACACTTAGGACTAGAGTGGAAAGTAGTGGGACCTTCGCTCCGTCTTGGTGCGTTTGGTGTTCACGAAATTCACATCCAGACGAGGCTATCTTGGGAGATATTCTGACGTGCGTGTGTTACGCATTTCAGAATATTGATCTAGAGAGCTGTCGACTCTAGCGACCGTTTCTCCGAGGACTCAGCAACGCCTCTCCTCCCAACATGTGATAATGGCAGACCAGAAATGGAAAACCCATTACACTTGTTGATCCGAGGACCCAATGCTGGGAACTTACTATAGGATGACCTTATTTTTTAGGGGAATCAGTTGAGGCATCCTCGATTGATGATGATGCCAAACCAAAAATGGTGAACGTATCATCATTTCTCGACCTGAGAGCCCGTGATATTGAGGGTCCTCAGTTTTCTAGAACCCACATGTGAGAGGGGATGGGTGTTTGCAGGTTTGCAGGTAACCGAAACCTTTAACCTACCCGGTTTTCTGGATTTCTCATCAGTGTACTATTATCATCCTGATATTCTGGCAGTTTGAATGGGCCGTTATTCTGGATTTCTGGGTTTCTGATATTCTGGGTCTTATCCATGCAGTAGCACAGCAGTACAAAGCTCTGTGGAAGCCTTGATCCCATGTCTGTTGCATCTGCATCATCATTTGTGCATACATGTTCTTGTATTTCCAAGGGATATTAACTTTGAGACTAGCTGCAGAACATTTCCATCTTTTTCTTGTGGTTTGTATATAAAAAAAACTTGAGGCAAAACAGAATGATTCCTTGGAAATATTCGAACATGGCATTTGCATTGCATAATCATTTGCATAACAGGTGTTCGAGGCTTGGTTATTCTTGTCCTGATCTGGCTGTCTTCGGAATTTTCAGACTTAACTGCTCAAGCCACTCAGAAGAATTATGGAGCAAATGCAAGTAGAGATGGCCGCCATGCAAGCTCGCATGGCCCAATTCATGGAATTGATGCAAGGTGTTGCCCAAGGGAAAGAGCAACTGAGGACTCTGGTCCAACCTTTAGTGGCAAGGATGGATGAAGACGGGGTTCTTCATGGTGGAATCCATAATGGCGTTGCTAGTAACGGTACTCAGGGAGGACCTGCGGGCGTAGAGATCCCTATTCCTGGTGTTGTGATCCCTCCGGGCGGAGGAGAGCAGCTTGTGATTCCTTCTATTGTGGGAGGAGGAAGTGTTTGTGCTGTTCATGGTCGTCGTTTCGAAGACCAACAAGATGACGTTTTCTCTATGCCAGGCGGGGATGCTGGTCCTCAGGCCGACAATGATCAAAGGTTCAGATTGATTGAAGAACAACTAAGGGTGTGGTGAATCAGAATTCTGTAGGTATGGATCTGGAGGATTTGGGGCTGGTTCCCGTGTTGTAATACCGCATAAATTTCAGGTGCCCATTTTTTAGAAATACAATGGTACCACTTGTCCCAAGACGCATGTCAGGGCATACGCGAGGAAGATGGCCGCGTACTCTAGAGATGAAAAATTGCTGATGCATTTCTTTCAGGACAGCCTATGTGGGGCATCCTTAGAATGGTATATGCAATTGGAGAGATGCCATGTCCGTAATTGGAGGGAGCTGGTGGAGACCTTTATCATGCACTACCAATATAATACTGATATGGCCCCCAATCGGACCCAACTACAGAATATGTCTCAAAAGAGCAATGAAAGCTTTAAAGAGTACGCCCAGAGATGGCGTGAATTTGCTTCCCGAGTTCAACCTCCGATGTTGGAAAGAGAGCTCATTGATATGTTCATGGATACGCTTCAGGGGCATTATTATGAGAAATTGGTTGGATGTCTGTCAGCTGGATTTTCAGGTCTTGTATTGGCAGGAGAAAGAGTCGAAAATGGCATCAAAATGGGAAAGATTCGAATTGCTGCTGAAGATGCAAAGAAACCTTATGCTGGGTCCTCCAAGGGAAAGGAAGGAGAAGCTAGTACTGTGTATATTCCTCTTGTTGTTCAACAGCCTATTCGGTATCAGTGACCTTATGCTCATCAGCAACAGGGACAACAAAGATCACGAAGGCCTGCGAGAAGGTTCGATCCACTCCCTATGTCTCACAGTCATGTTCTTGCCCGTCTACTTGAGAGTTCTATGGTTGAACTAAGGGATGCCAAGCCTGTCCCTGACCCCATTCCTCCTGATTATGATCTGGATGCTAGATGCGAGTATCACTCAGACACACCGGGTCATTCCATTGAAAATTGCAACGTGTTCAAGCACAAGGTGCAAGACCTGGTGGACTCAGAGATCATTGCATTCACTAAAGATGATATGTACATCAATAGAAGCCTTCTGTCTCAAGTGAGCACTCAGTTTGCAAGGACGTCCAGACAGAATCAAGCCTCCTCAACGATGGCGATCTTCAGCTTCTTTACTGCATTTTCAGTTGTAGTTTTTCATTTCTTGTTAAAGCATTGTATGCATAAAAAAACTTGTTTGTGTTCTGAATGATGTTTTAATGCAATGAATATGTTTTTTCTTGAAGTAATTCATTTTTATTCATTCATATGATATTTCTGCGCATTGCAATACCAACTTTCTTGCTTAAACTCTTGGAGGGAGGGTGATGAGGTAAAAACGCAAAATATTTGGTTGTATGCTTTTGAATAAAACCCTATTAAGGATGTACAGTCATTGCTTCAAATCCCCAAACACCAGAGATATAAGGGAGATAGACCCTCACCAACCCCTTTGAGCCTTGAAGTAGGAGTTTCTTTTCATTCAAAAAAACCCTCACATTTAACCAGGGGCAGGGTAGTCAACAGTAATTTAACCAAGCGTTCAGATTTCAAAAGGAGTGTGCATCTGAGGATCCATTACCTTTCTTCCCTCACACATCAGGAGATCAAGGGACATGAAACCACAATGATTATCCCTCATCAACTAAGGAATGAGGCAGTCACAACCCTTTCAAACAAGTCAGACAACCAGTGTCACACGATTTGTTCAAAAAAAAAAGAATCAAAAGAGAAAGTAAAAAAAGAAAGAAAGCTCGCTAAGTCCAAAACTTGAAAACAAGCGGACTTAGACAAAAGTTAGGGCATCCCGCTAGACTTCAAAATTGAAAAACTCAAAAGAGTCAGTCCAGACAAAAATTAGGGATCAAAAAGCAAAAGGACGAAAAAGCGAAAAGCAAAAGGATTACAAAAGAAAATCCTCGAGCAAGAACAAAGTTGTGGGACTACGAACAAAAGACAAAAAGGGGTGACTGTTGTTCTAAAACTTCATCAGGTCTCAAACCATCAGTGCATGGATTCCTTAAAGATCATAAATATTTTTGAGAGATGAGCGCTTGTGCCAAATTAGCTGAACGTAGGACTGGAGAACATCATGAAGAGTGGGTGGGCACCGATAAACTTTGAGCCTTAAATCCTTTTTTCTAAAAAAACGCGAACCAGGCCACGTTACAACCCTTAAAAGTCCTAATTGAAACAGGGTTTATTCTGAAGGCGTACTTCAGCGAGATGGCGTTCCTGACTCCCATGAGTCGTGCTAATAAAATATTTTTGTTGGTATTGCATGTGCGTATTGTTTTCCTTTCAAAAATAAATGTTGTAACTAGTGACTCATTCACAGGGTTTTACGACATATCTTCAATAAAAATTTCAAGGTTAACGTGTTTGTTGCATTAGAATTATCATTCTCATAATAAACTTGTTCTGCTTGCATACATGTGCTTAAGCATCAAGGACACTTACACAATGAACGTCAATCCAGAAGCTTGATCCTGCCGAATTGGGATGCTTGAAAATTCTGAAGGACATTCGTATCGAGGGGCATATTTCCAAGAGGCTTTGTGAAGCACGAGCTATCCCCAGTAAGTCGTGTTAAGATGTAGCCAATCTGGGGCAGTCACGTCGAGAAATATCTCAGAAGTTCAGCTATTCTGGGGCATTCATTTGAAGATCAGGAGCAAAGTCACTTCAAAGCTCATATCGAGGGAGGCCACCTCCGAAGCATGAGAAGTTATCCTTTCCAGAAGACGGTTAATCAGGAGCACCTCTTCAAGGTTCAAAACACTGAGACAAAGTATTTTAAGTCGCTACGAATCCTCTCGAGGCAAATTCCTTTATAGGTCATACAGTCTGGGGCAGTTACGTCGAGATCCAATAAATCTCTCCAATAGTTTGAAGACCCTGGGGCAGTGTGAACGCCCGGTCTTCTATAAAATCCTCTTGAGATGATTTCTTCCATTAAACCCTGAGGGCTGGGGCAAGTCAAGAATCAAAAGAACCGTGGTTCACTCCTGACAATAAGTATGTAGTTGATCAGCAGAAACTTGAAGCACTAAGCTTTCGAAGTCTCTCCCCCAGCAAGGAGCCATAAGGTATCTTTGTCCTAGCAAGGTGCTGGAATTGATATTTTTTCCCAAGCAGAGAATCGTCCTCAAATCGAAAGGGGTTCTTTATAAAGATTCCTTATCCCCAGCAATGCAGGTGGATTCCTCATTCTCAGCAGGGTAAGATGATGGAATATTTTCAAGCAGGTTGAAGACGATGAGAAGTCAGAGTATTCTCTTCCTCAAAAGTCAGATTCGGTATTTCCCCGCAAGTCAAAGTCCAATGGTTATTGGCATTCTCAGCAGTTCAAAGTCTAATCTTCATTGGCATCTCCCCGACAGAGTTTGCAATTCAGCTTGCAGTTCCCCTACAGAGTTTTCATTACCAGTGGTTATTGGTGGTACAGTTGGTTATCTCCCTACAGGAGATTAAATATTAGTGATCCCTTCCTCGGTGAAGTTTGCTTGTTCCGTTCTGCACGTTCCCTGGTGGAATGTCCTCTCATTCTTGCATTTAGTAATCATCATTGCATTGCATCCTCAAAACGCGTAGCATTTCCATTTCGTGTGGAGCATTACGCCATAGAAAGAAAATTCAAACATACATGCGGAGCATAAACCAGATTTGGTACCTTGTGTGAAAGCCCAGATCAACCCTCAATCAAAACAGTGATTCCAATCCTACGAAGAGAGCCCCAACCTCAGAGTTGACGCCTTTTTTTTACCAGCTTCAAAGTTGACGTATACCTTTTCTCGACCTCAGAGTTGATGAATATCCTTTTCTTCCCCAACTTCAAAGTTGTCGTATACCTTTTTCTTGACCTCAGAGTTGATGAAAATGCTTTTCTTCCCCCAACCTTAGAGTTGACGCCTTTCTCCAACTTCAAAGTTGACGTATACCTTTTCTCGACCTCAGAGTTGATGAATATCCTTTTCTTCCCCAACCTCAGAGTTGTCGTTTATTCCCTTCCCAACCTCAGAGTTGTCACATATCTTTTCTCCAATCTCAGAGTTGTCGCATATCCTTTCTCCAACCTCAGAGTTGTCGTACCTCCTTTCTTCCAGCCTCAGAGTTGACGCTTGTTTTTACCAACCTCAGCGTTGTTGTATATCTTATCTCCAACCTCAAAGTTGACGCCTTTCGTCCGCAACCTCAGAGTTGACGTCCCTTTGTCCAACCTCAGAGTTGACGTCCCTTTGTCCAACCTCAGAGTTGTCGTATATTGTGGCATGTCTCCAACCTCAGTGTTGACCGATTCCTTTCTTCCAGCCTCAGAGTTGAAGTCAATGTTTGTATCTCTGGTTTCAAAATCGATGTCTACCTTTTTACCAACCTCAGAGTTAACGTACATCTTTCTTCTAACCACAGAGTTGAAGTTATGGTTTTTTCTCAACCTCAGAGTTGATGTCTACCTTTTCCTCAACCTCAGTGTTGGTGTTTACTCCAAATTTCTTTTCAATCTCAGAGCTGATGCCATTTTTCCTCAACCTCAGAGTTGATGATCTACCATCTTATCCCTAACAGAGTCATCTTTGTAGGTCCGTTGATTCTACAAACCTCCGCTTGTAAGTCCACATTCGGCTGGAAATCACTATGTCATTTCTCTCCCCACAGTTTGCAAATTTTCAGGTTCTTTTGATATTCAATCTCCGTGTACCTTGAATGTTTGAAAGCCGTTGCTATCACCCTTTCAGGTCCAAGTCGATTGAATAGGGGCAGCTGTAGCACCCCAAAATTTGCCTTTTCTTTGCCCTACCTTAACTGGCTTATGTTTCCTTTTCATTTGCATCATTAGGTCATAATTCATAATCATATAATGCATTGGTCTCCTAAGGCATGGGATTACAACATTTCTTTAAATAAGGGTTTTCTATTTGCAAGAGTTTGAAGTCTAGTACTTGTAATATTCTTGTTTAGAGGATTCATCAAAGGCTTTGGGTTAGAGGTTCATTGGAGTGAATCAGGGTTTAATTTCTCTGTTCAAGTCATCTTCTTCAAGATTTATTAGTGTACATCAAGGTGAATTAGGGTTTGTTTTCAAGGTTGAGTTGTAGACTTCATCAGGTTGTCAAGCAAGAGTTCATGCGAGGATTCATGTGATCAAAGATTTAGAGGATGTTTGATTTGGATTTTTTTGTTTCAATCGCAAGATTATTCAGTGATAGCTGTGCGCACTTTATCAGAGGCTCGTGAAAAAGTTTGGGATTGGTTTTGGATTCATTTGGCTACCCATTTGCTAAATCATGTTCTTATCCACCTTTTGATTTTCAAATCCATTGTTCATTTCCTAATATCCATATCCATTTTTCTAAACCAATTATCCATTTCATCTCATACCCATGTTTCATTTTAAATTCATCTAAATTCATTTATCCACTCTTCAAATCCATATTTTCCAATAACCAAATTCATAAAACCATATCCATTTCAATTCATGTCCATTTTTTTTTACCTTATCCATTTTCTATTCAAAATACCATTATATATATATATATATATATTATCCAATGTCAAAGTTCATTACAAATAACAAAAGGCCACTTGAATTACAAGCTCATACACGACTTGTCCACATGAATAAAAGTCATACGATCCAATACAAGAGCTATTTCACAACTTGCCAAACAAAAAAACAAAGTATATCACCATTTTATGAATTTACACAGTGCCACAACTAAATAACTTTTATTTTGCTCATATTCATTCTCCTGAAAGGTACCTCATAGCAGTACATTAGCAGGCCCCACAAGCGAACCTCATATCTCAATACGCTGCATACAGTTGTATTCGTACAGTCCAAAAACGATGCACCACCTACACAATGCACCACTGCTGCTACATGCCAAAACTAAATGGTATAAAAATCCTGCAGTAATGTGATTCACAATACACACAGGCAACAAAACTGTACCATCCTGCTGCCACCAGACAAGCTCTACACCAAGTCACGCCAGACAAAACTGCTGCAAGGACGAATTTTCGACAACCTTCCCGCACCACACCAGAAACCGTACATCATGCAGAAACCATTTCAAATTCACGAAACAAATTCCAGCTCATATTCTCAATACATTCCCCATTCTACCCTCCATAATTCCAGTATAAAATCAGCATCCTTCTTCTACTGCAAATGATCACTAAGCCCTCTTCAACCCCGCACCAAACTTCAAAAACCAGCCAAAGCAACAATAGAATGTAGTTCCTCTTCATTTCTTGAAATTCACCTTCACTTGCTCTGTCTTTAAGAGCTGAGAATTCATCACCGTCTACCTTTCCTTCACCACTAACCTGCAAGTTCAATATCAATTCAGGATTCCAGCAGGTTCCCAGATTAAGAACAAAGAACTCACGCACGCATCAGATTCAAACAGCAACAAATTCGCTCATCTTTGATTTCAAAAAGCTGCAGAGATATATCCCCTTCAATTCACAATAACCTTCTGCAATTCGCATCATCACCTCGTAACCTGCAGAAAATTAAATCTCTACAACCACAACAACCGCAACAGAGTTCCGCATCAAAGACGCAACGCAAAGGAACTCGAAGAATATAGCAACAACAGCGCAAGATCGTAGCACGTAAAAAGAGGAAGCAAGATACCTGAAGTATAATCTCTGGTTTTCTCCTTCCGTCGTCGAAGCGCCATCGGAGCGACTCCGATAGGTACGTCAATTTCGTTTCATATGTTGAAGAGTGATAATTCATGTTGTTGTTGCTGATCTTAGATTTGTTGTTATTTATTTTCGATTATTACTCTGGTATTTGCGCTGTGTATATTCGTTCATGAGCTCCGACTCCTTGCGTTTGTTAATTGGCGTGAACGAGGAGAAGGTGAAGCAAAGAGGAAGAAGAAAGTTGAATCGTTGTTTCCAACGGCGTGATATAGAGTGAGGTTGCGTGAGGCGAGTAAGACAGAGAGAGGGCGATGGAATGAGGAATTCTGGCGAAGCTTGTAAGGAAGCCATTGACGGCGTAGTTGATGGAAGAAGAGTGGTGAAAGGAGGACAGCGGCTGAGACTGAGAGAGATGGCAGGTGGTGTGAGAGCGGATTGAGGGATTGAATTGGAGAGAGACGAATGTATGGTGCAGCGAGAAGAGAATTGACGGATGAAGGCTGTGAGCAGACGGCGGCACAATGACGAAGGTGATGGAGAGGAGAAAGATGAAGTCTGGGAAACACGACTGAGGATTGTGTTTATTAGTTAGGTTTGCTTCTCATAAGATTGAACTGGGTCCTAGGCTTTAGGCCTACTCTTCCATTTCACACCCTTGTTTCATTTTTGTACTCCCCGTGGCTGCAAAGAAAGAACATTGGGCCTGAAACATTCTAAAGCACACACGGCCAGCTTGCTAATCACACCATCCTGGACCTGTCTGCACCCTCTTTTTAATTTCATTTGGTTTTAATTATTTAATTTAGGTTAATTAGAGGTTAATATTTTAGAATTAAATTTTAATTAGAGTTTAGAATTTTGATTAATTGTTTTTAATTAGATTTCTAATTTTTATCCTAGATTTTAATTAGTCTCCTTCTAATTAGAAGTTTTCTTTTTGAATTGACTTTTTAATTAACTCTTTTTATTAGAATTTAATCTTGATTAATTTTCACTTTATTTTTTTATTTGGATATTCTTGATTAATTATTGATTTGGATTTCAATGCTTATTCTGATTAATTCCTTATTAAATACTTGACTGTCTCTTATTTGATTTTCTCTTTGTGATTGAGTTGTCTGGTGTTTACTTTTGATTACTCTGTATTCACATGCTCCCTTAAGGCTCCTAGTCCGACTTAATTTCTGATTAAGCTTGGAGTAGGATAGACATTAGGCTCTCAATCCATGCATGATAACATTAGGTAGAATTCCCTCCTAATCCTGACCTTAGGGCCATTTTGTATGATAACTGGTAGGATTCAGTTCCTTTAGACCTTCCGTGCGTCTCCCCTTTTTCTCTCGCCTCAGTGTGATCGAGATCCCGTTTTCCCGTAGTTCCACGAACTACGGACGCTCTGACTTCCTCTTTCTGGTTAGATTGAGGATACGTAGGCACGAGGATTCATATCCTTGGCAAGCATACTAACAACTAACCTCCCTTTTCCTTTCGCTTCAATGCGATCAAGCCCTTTTTCTCACCTCAGTGCGACTGATCCTCTTTTCTCTCGCCTTAGTGCGATCGAGACTAACCTGTTAACTGAATCTTTTTCTCTCACCCCAGTGCGATCGAGACCTTTTCACCGACCCGTAGGTCGAACTACGACTGCTCTGACTTCCTCTCTCTCGTCCGATTAAGGATACGTAGGCACAACACGGTGATGTCTTGGCGAGCAACCTTCCCCCTAGTTTGCATTTGAACTACGTTGACTCTGACTTTCCCATTGCACGAGGGAATACGTAGGCCTAGGACTCCAAGGATGTCCTACCGAGTCTCTTCTTTTCCTTTTCTTCCCCGTTTCTTTGTTCTTTCCCGTGCCTGTTCCTTTTCCTTTCCAGTAGCAGTGGAGCTTCAGATGACGACACCCTTTGATCGAGACAACAAGCGTGGATCCCATCGGGTACGATGAACGTGTGGGGTGCTAACACCTTCCCTTCACGTAACCGACTCCCTTACCCGTTTCTCTTGGTCGTGAGACCAT
Organism: Lathyrus tuberosus; assembly: GCA_022829125.1. Taxonomy (NCBI): domain Eukaryota; kingdom Viridiplantae; phylum Streptophyta; class Magnoliopsida; order Fabales; family Fabaceae; genus Lathyrus; species Lathyrus tuberosus. The sequence continues at coordinate 9,400,426 of JALAZF010000161.1, read as the reverse complement.
GCTCTTTCTCTTCCTTCAGGTTTACGCAGTGTTTCCTTTCCCTCTCTTGGGATAAATACACATTGCTTGCGACTCTGTTTTTCTGCGCCACTTTCGCGTTTGTACCATGGATGCAAATCCTCGGGAGCGACACACTGGAAAGAGGAAAAATAACATTTATACGGTTAAACTTTCTGATCTTAAAAACCAAGATGTTAAGTGCTTAATGTCCGTCAACGAAGAACAATGGGTGTGGCATAGACGCTTGGGTCATATTAGTATGAGGAGAATTTCTTAGCTAAATAAACTTGAGTTAGCCAGAGGCCTGCCTAAGCTGAAGTTTACGTCAGATGAACTCTGTGAAGCATGTCAAAAATGCAAGTTTTCAAAAACATCCTTGATATCTAAAAAATTGCTTCCACCTCCAGACCTTTGGAGCTTCTACACATTGACTTGTTTGGCCTCGTCAAAATGACATCAGTCAATGGCAAGAAGTGTGGACTTGTCATTGTTGATGATTATAGTCGCTGGACATGGGTAAAATTTCTTAGAAACAATAATGAGTTGCATTTTGTGTTTACAAGTTTATGTTCTCAAGTGAAAAATGAATTTAATTCTAAAATTATTAGAGTTAGAAGTGATCATGGTGGTGCATTTTAGAATCAACTATTTGAAGAACTATTGGACTCAAATGGCATATCTCATGATTTCTCCTGTCCTAGAACTCCACAACAAAATGGAGTTGCAGAAAGGAAAAATAGAACGTTGCAAGAAATGGCCAGAACCATGATCAATAAACTAATATAGCTAAGCACTTCTGGGCAGAAGCAGTAAACACAACATGTTATATTCAGAATAGAATCTCCATTAGACCCATTATGGAAAAGACTCCTTATAAACTGTGTAAAGGAAGAAAACCCAACATTTCCTACTTCCATCCTTTTGGATGTTCGTGTTTTATTTTTAATACTAAAGAAAATCTAAACAAGTTTGATTCTAAAGCACAAAAGTGTATTATGTTAGGATACTCAGAACGCTCTAAGGGCTATAGAATATACAATACAAAAACATGTATCATCGAGGAATTAATCCATGTTAGATTTAATGATAAGCTTAACTCAGAAATGTCAAAGCTAGTTGAGAATTTCGCAGATCTTAAAGTTACCTTCACAGGTTATGGAGATAGGACAAAAGACTCTGAAATCATAGACCCAAAATCCGCTGATACATCAGAAGCAACTGAATGTCCTTCCATGCAGAAAGGACAGAGGCTTAGACAAACTATTTCTGAAGATCTGATTCTAGGAGACAAAGTTGAACCAGTCAGAACAAGATCTATATTCAAACATTATGAAGAAGTTCTCTTAGGATTGGTATCTCTGATAGAACCAACATCTTGTGAAAAAGCACTTCAGGACACTGAATGGATTCTAGCAATGCAAGAAGATCTAGATCAGTTCTCCAAGAATGATGTCTGGGAGCTAGTGCCAAAGCCCAAGGGAACTCATGTTATTGAAACAAAGTGGGTATTCACAAGCAAATTAAATGAGAAAGAAGAAGATGTCAGAAACAAAGCACGACTGGTCGCACAAGGTTACAGTCAACAAGAAGGAATCGACTGTAATGAAACCTTTGCTTCAGTCGCCAGACATAATTTGAAATGAGCCTAATGCAAGAGTTAAAGTACTTTTTGGGAATTCAAATCAATCAAACTCCAGAAGTCACGTTTATTCATAAAGGGAAATATACTAAGGAACTTCTAAAGAAGTTTGACATGACAGAAAGCAAACCAGCTAAAACTCCCATGCATCCTACTTGCATTCTTGAGAAATATGAAGGAAGTAAAAAGGTTTGTCAGAAGCTCTATCGTGGTGTGATAGGCTTTTTTCTCTATCTGACTGCCTCACGACCAGATATTTTATTCAGTGTATGTCTTTGTGCTCGTTTTCAATCAGACTTAAGGGAAAGTCACTTAACAGCTATTAAGAGAATCCTAAGATATCTGAAAGGAACTTCTAACCTTGGCTTGATGTATGAGAAAACATCAGAATACAAGCTATCAGGTTTCTGTGATGCAGATTATGCTGGAGACAGAATAGAACGTAAAAGCACTTTTGGGAACTGTCAGCTTCTGGGTAGCAATCTCGTCTCATGGGGAAGTAAAAGGCAATCTACAATTGCTTTATCTACTGCAGAAGCAGAATATATCTCAACATCACTTTGTTGCACTCAGATGCTCTGAATGAAAAAACAGCTTCAAGACTTTCAGATATATGAGAGTAAAATTCCTATCTATTGTGACAACACTGCAGCTATTTGTTTGAGTAAGAATCCTATTTTGCATTCTAGGGCTAAACACATAGAAATTAAACATCATTTTATTCGAGACTATGTTCAGAAAGGGATTATTTCTTTACAATTCATTGATACAGATCATCAATGGGCTGATATTTTTACAAAACCCCTAGCTGAAGATAGATTCTTATTCATTTGAAAATGGAGTTTTGTCTAGAATAAACCTTATATTGTTTAGCACCTTCTGTAAAATCTTGATTTTGATGTTATGAATTTTAATGTGTTTTTGAAATTTCTACCAGTTAGAAATTATCTTAATAAAAAACCTTTTGGTTTTCTTATCCTCTATATCATCAAAACGGTGAAAATTCAAACTGACGGCTATGATTCACTCTTACACGTGTAAATCATATTCTGATGATTGAGTGACACCTTGAGCATTGGGATGTCTTGAGAGTAGGTTAAAATCATTATTACTTTCCCCTTTTTCAGTCCTTTTCAAGAAACAGTAATTAATTCCCTTCTTTATTACTCACTATCACACACTATTCACTCCACTTCATACACTCTAACCCTAAAATTTCAAATCCAACTGTCTTCTCCGAGAAATTTCGTCATTCATGGATGCTTAACAACAAGCTCTTTATAACTTCTCTAAACAAGTGGAACTCCAGACAAGTTCTTCTCAACAGTCCGATACAAATCTCACATCTTCGATTTCTTAAGTCATGCCCCTTAAAATGGTCGCTCCCCAACACCAGCAGATTCATCATATTCTAAATCGACCCAAAGAACTTTATTTGAAAATAGCCCCTGAAGAATTAGAAGTTTGCTATGAACTCTTAGTTGACTTCAAAAACCTAAAAGCAAACGGTGTGAATTTAACTACTGATGTAAAGAAACAAGGTTGGGAAAACTATTTCAAGCATCTTTTCAGCCCTGTTTACACCACTCTGGTAAGAGATTTATGGGTTCATGATAACGCTGATGATAATTATGTTGTTTCGGATGTTAAGGGAAAGAGGATTGTCATCACTGAAAAATCAATTGCCGCTCTACTGAAATTGGAATACAATATAGGTAAATGTGTCTACAACATGAGTAGCAGGACAATTTACCTAAATAAAATAGTCATACCTTCAATCTACACTCAACGTTCTGATGAGAAATCAAAACCTAAGGCAACAGATTTGTCCAACAATCTTCGTGTTTGGTTCAAGATCATTCTGGGTTGCATCCACACAAGACCTTCAACAAGTTCCTCCGACTATGCTAACACTGATCAAAAGTACATGATGTACTTTTTACAGCAAGGTGTGAAAATGGATCTTCCCTCCATTATGTTCAAATTCCTTTGAGACTCTGTAAAAAATTCTAGGGATAAGCCAAAAGGGCATATTCCTTTGGGAAGATTCATTTCAGATATTCTGATGGAGAGTGGTCTTGTAGATCATCTGATTACTCATAACTTAGTTGATGATCTTGGTGAAGATATTGGAAAACCTTTCAATGTCAAGAATGTCGAGAGCATGACTATTGTCAAAGAGACCATTGTTGAACCTACAATGGATAAAGAACTTGAAAGTATCAAAGGACAAAGATTAATTGTTGACAAATTTCCTCTTTTCACCCAAATTGATTCACTAGAGGTCTTACAAACTTATTTAGACCAGTTTGAACAAGAAGGTCATGATATGTTTGGAATCTTATTTTATCAACTTCTAGCTAAACCACCTAACCTTTACAAGAGAAAGCATGTTTCCTCAACGGTTATGGTTGCAAAGAAAAAGAAGTTAGGGCATAAGGAATTGGGAAATTCCTCCATTAACTCTGAAACTGTTGTTTCCTCCACTTCAACAACTGTAATTTCTGACTCCTCAGCATTGGTTACCTCTGGGTCCGATATCGGAATCATTGTTTCAACTATTTCTACCCTACCACCATCATTCTCAACCACAGTTATTACCTTCGCCATCCCACCTACACCACCTTGTGTTTCCGCTCCTCTTGAAAAATCCAAAATGAAAACCTCCTTAATAACAACCATCTCCACCTCGTCAGTTTTTGTATCTCTTTTACAATATGCCTTCTCATCATCAGCTCCACCTGTTTCCATATCGCCTCCAGAAACTATGTCTCATACTATTGTCGCAACTTCAGCAGAAATCGTGTCTACCCCCACCAACCTCACCACATCATGTCTCTCTAGACTCTCCCACAGAATCTGCATTTGATGATAAAGTTATTCATGACTCTCAGCATTCTAATTCTCCACCTCCTAGCAAAACACTGGTTGATGTTCTTTCTAGCTTGCTGGAAGAGATTGTCACTAAAGCTTAAGGGCTTTATAAAGACTTCAGTTCTAGTGACGATCCTACCCTTCTGACTATAAATTGGAATATCTTTAAAACTTGGATAGCACAAAAATTCCAAGAAATCAAGTGTTTCTTAGATCAAGTTAAGGAGGAGTTTGTGAGTCAAGCAGAAATCAGAATAGAAGAGAGGAAGGAAAAAGAAAGGCTTATTGAAGAAGCAAGAGAGGAAGCTAAGAGAATTGCTGCCGAGATTGCTAAGAAGGAAGCTGAAATAAAAGCCGCTACAGAAAGAGAAGTTGTTCTACAAGCCGCTACTAAAAAGCGTGTCTCTGATGATAATCTTCTCCCAATCATGACACAAATACTGGTAAACTTGTAGAATAATCAGAAAACGGTGCAAGAAAGGTTGGATAGTCAAGAAGAAGTTAATCGTTCTATCAAGGATATGCTCGCTGAACTTCTTGCAAGGACTCCTTCTACTTCCCTTCTCCTTCTACTTCCTTTCCCTAGGCACCAAGAATCCGTACAAACGGCTATTTCCTAGAAAATGCATAGCAGAGATTTTTCTCAGAATTGACCAAAAAACTTTCTAAGCTTTTACTACTTTTGCTCTCCAGGAATTATACCGTTGAAGACAGCTGGCCAAACCAAAAGACATTTTTACCCCTCAAGGAAGATATAAATAGAAGACCATGCTGCATTGCAGAGACAACATTCTTACAAGTCAAAAATGCTGAAAGTAGATACTCTGTCAAAGAATCTCAAAGACACAAAGAGTTGCTGCTCATATTTGTGTATAAATACTGCTCTTGAATTTGTTTCAACCTGCTTATTAAGAAGCAATATTGTAAACATTCTTGTAACATTTTCTAAGTGATTTTCCTTGAGTGACTAAGTGTTTTAGTCGGTAGACTTGAGAAGTCTAAGTTATTGTTGAGAAATTTAAGGGTTATTTGTAAGTTTTTCCTTGAGTGACTAAGTGTGATTAGTTAAGAGACTCGAGAGGGCTAAGTTGTTGATGACTTAGAGGTTGTTGTAATCTTGTCAAAGATTAGTAGATTAAGTCCTTGTGATAAGGCAAAATCACCTTGGCGGGTGGACTGGATTAGCTTAGTTAACAGTGAACCAGGATAAGCATTTGTGTAATTTCTATTTATATCTTGTTAGTGTGTGCGTGTTATACACTTTTTTTAAAATTTTAAAAACCCAATTCAAACCCCTTTCTTGCATTTTTCTCAACCTTCAGATACAACTATGGAAACATTTCATATATGTATCTCCGGAATCACCCAGAGCACATGAAACGTTGAATGTTTCCAAAGATGTATCTCTGGAACACTCTGCAACTCAGAGGTCGTGCCAATGGTGTCCTCTGCCCCTCAGAATCACAAATTTGAAGCTCTGATCGTCCATTTGAGCCAACAAATAATACATGCAGTTACACTGAACTAAGTTGCATCTGATTTCTAAACATTTTGACACCTAACAATAGATTCTAACTCGTTTACAACAAAACTCTAATATTTATCGAAAACTCGAAAAACTTACGCAAATTATATGATTCGGAAGATGTTGAATGATGCACTGGATGCATCTTGATGATTACTTTAGCCTCGGACGGAAGAAATCAAATTTGGTGAAGTTTGGGAAATTTGGGAATGATGGAGATGAAGAGGTTTATGAATAGAAATGAAAAAGTTTGGGAGCAGAAGAGTCTGGCGCGACAATATGCTCCAAATTGTTTCGAAGATATATCTCAGGAATATTTCAATGTTCAATTGATCTTTGGTGTGTCCGAAGATATATCTCCGAAATATCTTAACGTTTAGTTAAAATAAGGTGCGTCCAGAGATATATCACCGAAAACTAGGGACATTATAGGAAATCCGCGTGGTGTCTAAGAAACACATAGGGTGCTTTAAAAATCCTCTAAATTTATAGTATTTGAGTTGCTACAATGATGTGATGTATATTTAGAATCATTGTAATATTGACTAAATAAAATGTATGACCATATTATTTAGGCCAAATTTGTCCATCGATCATTTATGATTGAACTTTGTAACAATTTTTTCTTTTTAGTTATTTTAATTCAAAATAGTCCTCTAAATTACAAATTGCTTACAATGTTAGACAGAACTTGTAAATATGCTACAAAAATATTTAGCTCTCAATTAGTAGTCCTAAGTGGAACTTAACTTGATGATTATGCCATCAGAAAATAATACTTAAGGTCCATGTGGATGCTAACACGTCATCTTCATCCTCACAACTATAATTTTCTCCCACTACTATAAATAATATATTTTATGACAAAACTTTCACCTCGACCATTAAAAAACAGAGGTAAAATGACACAGAATGCGACATTTATTAATCTTTTTTAATTAAATCTTATACCTTGGTTTTGCGTAAAATCCACATAAAATATTGCTCAGGGTTTGAGTTTTGATTCACTGCTCCTGCAATTTTATGTTTAGAATAAAAAAGGCGCCATTGTTTTATAAATCATCGTATCACTTAGTTTTCTAGAAAACCGAGATGAAAACTCTAAATAATTTTTTATTTAATTAAATTTAACCCAGATTTTAACTCAGTTATGTTCTCTCGAGTTTTCCAAAATTTGAGATGAAAACTCTAAACAATATTTTATTCCTTCAATAGAATGTTAAGTCTCATTCATTTTTTACGCCTTAGCGAATGAAGGGAACATTATTCTTCTCCAACGAAAGAAAGGAACACCATTATTCTCCACCTAATAAATTGAAACCCCACTCTTCATCTTCTCCAAGGAGGAAGAAAGATTGAACCTCAAACCAACACTTATATTTGAGTCTCTCATCACATTTTTGGCATATGTAAAAATTTCTCCATGATTGTTGTTGTTGATGGTGATATTGTAGTTGTTGTTGTTGTTCTTGTTGAAGGTGAGAAAAGTACACAAGAACGGGGGGTTGAATTATGTTTTCCGTTTTCTCAGTTTGCATCTTATCAGAGTTCAGAATCTAAACTAGTGTTCAGATTCTTGTTAATTCTTAGCAGCAGAATGTTAATAGAAGTAAATAAATAATAGCAGAAGACACAAAGATTTATACTGGTTACATCAAAACTGAGAGTAGTTCAATCCCCTTGTTTCAGAAGAGTTTTTCATTATAATCAAATTATGATTACAATTTCACTATAATCAAATTATGATTATAATCGCTTATGCATTCTGCATAAGACTTTTACATTTGCTTAGATCCAAGGTCCAAGATTTTTTACTCAAGCTCCTCACTCGAGACTTCTTGCTTAGATTCCACAAATCCAAGACTTCATTACTTAGGCCCTCAGCCCAAGACTTATGCTCAAGTCCCTCAGACCCAAGACTTCTGTTCCAAGCCACTCTGGCAGAGACTTCTGCTCCAAGCCACTCTGGCCAAAACTTCTGCTCCAAGCCACTCTGGCTGAGACTTCTGCTCCAAGCCATTATAGCCGAGATTTTCCTACTTGAACTACAGTCCAAAACTTTCCTTTGCATAATCAATCAACTTGATTAAGACCTTCACAGCTCAAGCACATAACAAGAGACTTATGCGACTCAAGCATATTGGCTCAAGACTTCATTGCTTAAGTCCCAATGACTTAAGACTTCAGCTCAATCAACCTAGTTGATTAAGACTTGCATTGCTCAAGCAGATAGCAAGAGACCTACATTGCTCAAGCATCTTGGCTCAAGACTTCCTTGCTTAAGTCCGAATGACTTAAGACTTTTGCTCAAGCACATAACAAGAGACTTTGATCTAAATTGCTAAACAAGTTCGGCAGAATAGAGAACAAGGTGTACTTGATACAAGTATCAGAGGTACGGGAAATCACCATAAAAAATACCTAAACCACTTAAGATTTCTAAGATATTCAATGTGTAAGAAATCTTAAGGCTTTTACAATTACAACAAACAACAAAAAATCTGCATATACGATGGTGTTGATAATTGTTGATCTTGTTACTCATTATTCTGGATAATCCTTGTAAAATATTCAGTTTGAACCTTCAGCCATATATATAGCCTTTGAAGAAGCTAGCCGTTGAAGAGGTATCTTGATCAACTGTATTTGCTTTTGCTCCATTGTACAAGAGACGTTGAAGATAGATACACCAGAAGATCTTGATCAAATGTGTAACATGTTTAACCTTTGAGTCTTCAAGAGATCCTGTATTATTGTAGATGTTGAAAGTAGATATCCATAAAGCATGTCCGTTTTTATTGAGCATTTCAATCTGTAGACTCTAGCTGACAAACTAATTTGACAATACAACTTGCTTTCTGCAGTACGAACAACTTCAACTTTATCACCAACTCTGAATGGTACCAAAAGCCAAATTGTATTCACTAAATGTAAAGACAATTATGTTGCTTCTTCTGATGCTAAAACCTTCAGCTTCAGAGTCTACACCAGACATCACTTAGTAAGTGTTCTTCAGATTATACCACAAGAAGCTAGCAAGTCAGCAACTCCCAAGTGTGTTAATGTAAAACAGATTATGACTATAATATTTACAAGTATTAGAACCTGCAAGCATGTAACACACATCAAATAAATCATTATTCTTTCAATACTTGTAATCACCAAAACCCAAGGAAAATATGTCATGAACAAATCTTGTTATAACAATCTCCCCATTTTTTATGATGACAAACATAAGTATTTAAAAGACAATGTTGGGCAGTTATAATTTTCTTTATAACATCAGGGTAAGAGGTTTGTAAGCTCCCCCTGAGTCTAATAGTCCAAAGTTGAGTTCTGTAAACCCATACCAAGTACTACTTTCAAGAAAAAGTAATTCAGTTTTCTTAGTAACATCAGAGTTTGAGGTTTGTAAGCTCCCCCTAAGTCAAACAGTTCCAAGGTTGAGGTTTGTAAGCTCCCCCTTAGTTCCATATTTAAGAAAACCAAAAATAATATTTTAACTTCCTTTGGCAACAACATAATATGAGGTTTATAAGCTCCTTCTGAGTCTGATAGGCTAAGGCTGATGTTTGTAAGCTCCTGCTTAGTTCTATGTAGAAGAAAGTTAAAATGTGTCGCTCAGGCAAGATAACCATTATAACAGAAATTTAAATAACAAAATTATAAATGACCAATATATACATCTGAATAGGTACTCAATGGGTTTAGTTTCTAATTAAATACTTACCATCATTTCTCCCCCTTTTGTAACATAAAAAAGAAATAAAAAGAGAAGAAGAAAAAAAATTACAGTCATAAATGCATCACATGCCATCATTACAGGACCAGTTTCCAGGAAATGAAAAACGATCTAGTAACAGGGGTCATTAAGGATTATATAGTGCATGCTTTAAATTTTTAGTCGTCGTTACTGTTTCAAGAATCAAACAAGGATTTAAATCAGTCGTTTGGGTTACTTAGAAGTCATTATAAAAGCAATCAAAACCTAGTTCATTTTCATCAACATCCACCAGAGTCATGGAGTCATCAACTGAGAGTCATAAGACTTATGTCTCGACAAAAATAACTGAGAGCTCTACAAGACAGAGTGTCCAGAACCTACAGAAACGAGTTATTTCTGAGTCATCTACAACTGGGCATGTGCCCTCTATAAAGCTTACTTTTGACGAGGCTACGTCAGCAGTTCCAAAACAACCTACAGGGGTAGTTCCATCAGAAGTTGCGATTAAGCCAAGAAGGAAGAATATGAAGAGGTCAAAGAGAAGAAGACGGTTCAATAAGATGTTTTACCGTTAAATCTCAGAGGTATAAGAGGATGAAGCTGATGAGGATGAACTAGATATAGACTATGACAACTGTTATTATCATAAGACTCAGGATGACTTGGATAGAGATCTATTCTAAAATCATACAGTTCCCTATAAAAATTATTTAGTAATCCTTCTACTTTAATAAATGAAATAGTACTTTTGAGCCATTTATTTATTACATGGAAATACTCTTAATAATTTCCCTTTTGATTTTTTGATAAACATAAATGAAGTTAAACTGAAACCAGAAGTAACAGTTAAACATGTTAACTATAATATTCATAGTTGTTAAAGAATCTTTAATGGGTTAGACTGTTAGATAACATTTCCAAGATTTATCATTTAAGATATTGATTAGACTTAATCAATATTAAAATAACAGATACTTGGAACAATGTATGTAACACGTCTATATGAGGACTCATAGCAGACTTACTTTCATAACCACTTAATCCTCAGAACACCAAGAAGCATCAACAGAGACAAATTTGGGTTCCAAAGAGAGATTTCAGAAAGACAACCATACTGAATGCAACAAATCAGGCAAATGAAAGCAAAACAGCAACTGAAGGATCTACTAGCAAATAGATGACTTCATAAGTGCTCACCTCTTTACATTCCTTTGTGAAGACATACAAAAGAAGAACATCTTCTGGGTCCAGACGCAGAAATCAACTAAGAAAGGAGGCTATAGAGTTTTCCAAGGAAGAATGGCAAGATTACTTAGATAATCTAGACATGTCAGATGATCTTAGGGAATACCTTAGGGCCAATCCAACAGACTAGAATGTCTAAATAAGTTGTAATATCTTCTATTTTATTAATGGTAAATGTTGCCTACATTGAATTCTTACTCCCATTACTTTTAATTCTTTTGAACAACAATATATATATATATATATATATATATTCGACAGTTAAACTACTCAACAACATGAACAAACTTTGAATTAATAATAAGATTGCTTAATACAAAGGTTCTAACAATTACAAGGCATAACTATGAAGAAATCTAACATTAGAATCTTTCATAGATAACTTCATACTTGTCTCTCCAGATTTTAGACGAATTAGCCCCTTAACTTATGATAACCCCCTCCTGAACAAGTAATTATGAAATAACTCGTCCATAAGGAATGAAAAAAAATCTTTCCTTTGTGAAAGGAATAAAGAGTCCTCTTCAAATAGTTAAACATAACTCGAGGAAGATCAATTTGCATGTCTGAATTGAGAAGTAGAAGCATATATTTTTCAATAGGGTCCACGAGGTCTAAATCCTTATCTTTATGAAGTAAGTTTGAATTCAGAATCTGATTCCAAACAACAACATCAGGACAAAGATTTGAGACCACTGATGTTTTAGATAGATCTACAAAGATATGCCAAGTAGGAAGACAGTGTTCCCAAACAAGAGTTCCTGGGATTTCTCCAATCTTCTCATAATTGATCAGATTAGCAATTGCTTTATAAGTTATTATTATAGAAACACCAGTTACTTTAGAAAGAATAACACACTCAAAATTTAGCTCAACAAAGGAGGAATTAATCCAAAACCCTTTTAACAAGATATGAATAAGTGAAACTACAAAGCATCTCAAAGTATCCATTCCATATTTATTCGGACACAGTCTTCCAGAACATAAAACCCAACATAAGCAACTCATCAAAATCCACAAACTTATCATTGATGACAACCATTTGATTCAAAGAAGAAATCACTAGGAAACTCATCTCAAGTTTGGCTTGATCAGAACACAACCAAAGAGAAAAGAAAAAGAAAAAGAATTGAACAAGATTCTAAAGGAATAAGAATCTTGTCAGGAAAAGGACACAAAATGATGTTTCACAAGACAGGGAATAGAGACAACAAATATATAAGAAGAAAACATCATTACCCAAAGGTTCTTATCCAACAGATCTCCTGAATCCATTAGATGATTTTCAAACTTATGAAATTCAAGTAATATAAGATTTTTTTGGAAAACCTTTTACTTAATCTGCTTAATAAGAAGTAAAAAATCTTCTTCTAAATCTCAAAATTTGATCATTTTCAGAAGCTATCATCCATCAGAGTCTAGTAGATTTAGACTAGGAGAGAGATATCTTCTGCCAGTCATCAATCTCCAAGATTCTATTCAAAACCAACATTTCCTCTTGAAACAAGAGTCATGAGTGATCAAAGAATATTGAATTATTTCCTTTGACAGCTGACAAGCAGCAGTAACATCACAAAAAGTGAGGAAACTATTTCCATAAATATGATGGTCATCTAGCTTGATAAAATATTCAATATAGATAAATACAACATAGTTTCTTCTTAAAGATTTCTGAAGATTCTTTCAATAAAAGTGCTTCTCTATAAATCTAGCAGAGACTTTGTATTAACATATACACAATCATCTCATTGAATCAAAAGATAAGCTAGAAAAGAACAAGCATACATTTTTTTTCTCGGTTAAACTTATATCTGTATTCAGACTTGACCATAGAGTCTGAACACCACTTTGAGTGGATTTTGATTCAACGGCTGTTAAACCAATGACTCTACTTCTCTCACCAAACTCAGTACCTCTAGCACTTGAGTCTGGGTTATGGGCTCTTCTTCCATCAAATGTTGTAAACAATCTTTAATAAATACCATGTAAGATGCCTCTACTTCTTTCTTTGATATCTGCAACAAATACATTTCAATAATGACACTCATATTTCTATGAGACTGTATGTAGCGTGGTTTTTGTGACCGCCCACATCCGCCTGCGGATGGGATTGGGTGTTACTTTATGATTTCTTATTTATCCTATGAAGCTGGAAAGGAAAGGGAAGCTATCTCAAACTAACCTTGCACGCAAATGTTTTCTTTAACAAATGCTAAGAGATTGGGGAGTTCGGGGTCAGATTATACAATGGGGAGTTGTCAACTACCCATCCTATACATGGTTATCCATGGGTTGTTAGCAATTTTCCTTACTGCTTTCTACTTATTGGTGTTTATCTATTGTAAATGGGAAAGTTTCTCCTTTGGGAAGGTTGAGAGTTGTTGAAAAGATATTTGTGTTGTTTTCGGGTTTTTTCAATGTTTTTGGTAAGGTACTGGACCTAAGGTTTTTTGTGTAGTGTGCTCGCTAAGATTTTGCAATCTTATGCCTACGTATTCCCGTTAAAGAAAATAGGGAAATCAGAGCAATCGTAGTTTCTCCTATTCTAAGGGAGAAAAAAGATGTTTTGGTGTCTCGTTCAAAGCCCAAAACAGAGGCTAAAAGGTTTATTTGTGTCTTGTTCCAAGCCCAAGATATGAAGCTAAAGGGGTGTTTGTGGGAATTGATTTGAAAGAGTGAAAAGATTAAAGATAAATATAAATATCCGGGAAAAACATCGGATGAAAATAGAAGGAATATCCAGGAAAGCGTCGGATGTAAAGAAAAGGAATATCCGGAAAAGCATGGGTGTTAAGAAAAAAGAAAGGGTTTTTTCTGTGTTTTTAGGAAACTTGAGGGTTTCTGGAGATCCAAAAGGAGATGAGACTGTCCAAGTCTACTGGGTTTATCTTTGTACAATGCCCAAGAGGAGGCTGATGTTTTAAGGGATGAGAATCAACCCTAAATTGGTCTGATGTTTTGACTCTAGAAATATTGTTCTAGCAAAGGATGACTAGGTTCTGTTCCTATACCTTTAAGAGGTCGCCAGGTCCTTGTACTAAGCCCAAGAGAAGGCATGAAAACTTCTAAGAAGCCGAAGGGTCCTTGTACAACGCCCAAGAGGAGGTGGAGATGCTTTAAGGAAGCCTGTGGGTCCCCAAACCAAGAGAAGTTCAAGAAATGCAATTCACAGAGAAGAGATCATTCCAGGAAAGTTTGAGAATTTGGAAGAAACTCAAGAGATGCTATTCACGGAGAATAGATCAACTCTGGGGAGTAGAATTTCTTTGACAATTTCTAAGGGTGACAGTCTGAGAAAAGGTTCACCGAGAATACTGGCTTTCTCTTTGTTCCATATTGATTAACCCCAAGAGAAGGGAAGACTGTATCTGGAATCCTACGAGGGATCTAGTTTTGTTTGTATTCAAGAGTGACCAACAGGGCTTTCCCTAGTTCTAGACCTAGTTGTCGGGGAAAACTCTAAATAACTATACTAGTATATATATAGTTGATATATGACAAGTATTTTTAAAAGGGTTTGAAAGAAGACTAACCATGCGCAGCTTCCCACAATACAGTTGTATATATATAAAAGCAGTAAATGAAAGCGGATAAACACTTACCCGTTGTAGAGCTTCCATGTTGTATTGTTAGTTGTTCAAGAAATTGAAGAAAGTTTTGATAACAAATAGGAATTTGAATTTAAATCACAAGGAAAGTTGTTTTGAAAAGAAACGATATGAATATCCGGGAAAACATCGGATGTAAAGAGACGATGAAAAAAAAAGGAAAAGGTTGAACATATCTGGGAAAACGTCGGATTTGAAAGAGATAAAAATAAAAAGGTCGCTCGCTAAGACTTTGCAGTCTTATGCCTACGTATTCTCAAACGGGATCTTGAGAAATCAGAGCGGTCGTAGTTCGCCCCTACGAGGCACGAACTACAGAAAATAAAGTTTAAATTGCACGGCGGCGAGAGAGGAAATTTAACCTAAAGTTATCATGCTTGGTTGAATATTCTAATGTCTGTCTCTAATAGAAAATTAAGTTTGAACTAAGAGATCCTAAGGGAACATGCATACTTGGCAAAACATCACGGAATAAATGAATACACGGCAAAGCATTGTGGAATAAATGAATACACGACAAAGCATCCTGGTAACTAACAGATATAATATCCACGGGAAAACATCCGGAGATTAAAATCATATACACGACAAAACATCGTGTGTGAAACTGAATACATGGAAAAACATCATGTGATAAAATATACACGGCAAAACATCGTGATATCATGGCAATTGAAAATATACACGGAAAAGCATCGTGTTAATAAAACATGGATAATGAGTTCAAGAAAACTTACCTATTGGAGCAAGGTCCAATGCCTCTTCTTAAGCTTCTAAAAGCGAGATAATAATCCCCAAAGTATCATATAAGAACTCCTGCGTCAGGTAGAAGATAAAGCAGAGAAAACCAGAGATCATAGAGAAATTCTCTAAGTCTTATCAAGTGGTTAGAATCGAATTTGAACATTTAATTAATTATTTACAAAAGTTTTACTTGAAAATAATCCTAAGAATAAATTACCAAATAATTGAATAAAATAATTTAAACAATTAAATGATTAATTACAAATTAATTAAAGAAAAATTAATAACTTAGAAATTATTAACATATTTTAGAATATTTAATCAAGATTAACTAAACTAAAAAAATAAAGTTGTATTAAAAAGAAAAAATGGGCCACAAGAAGAATTATCAATTAATTTAAATATTAATATTTAATAAGATTAATTAATAATTTAATTAATCAATATTAAATAAAAATATCTAAATTAATTAATAATTAAACAATATTTACCTAATTAAAACTAGAAATAAGAAAATTAAAAATAAATAATGAAAGAGAGAATTATATGTGTGGGAGAAAATGGAGAGAAAAACAAGCATGGAAATTGTTTTTGGTGTGAGAATTATGTGAAGATGTCTATGCTATTTATAGGAAAAAAATTGCTTGGAGAACAAGATAACAAGCTTAAAAATTAAGCTAACTTAGTTTTTAAACTAACTTAATTTTTAAGCTAACTTAAATATCTATATAATAGAATAATATAAAAACAAAATTGTATTAAAAACAAAAGGTTTTTAGAACAAAATATATGAATTTTAAAAATAATATATATATATATATATATATATATATATATATATATATATATATATATATATAATACGGAAATTTATATATATTATTATTATTATTTTTATTATTTTTATTTTCATTTTTATTTTATATATGTAAAAATAAAATAAAAATGAGAAATCGATTAAATCGTGCGAAAGATAGATGAATAACGGACATTTGCAAGTTTAATCGAAAAACACGTCCGTTCATCGATTTTTGGCATAGTTAACCAAAAAAGACAGAGATTTCAGCGGGTATATCTTGACTGAAAATTCAAACAATATACATGACAAAAACAAATGATATGATATGCGGATGTCACGAAGTGAAAACACAGTTGGGTTTTATCAATGGGTGGTCAAAATTTGGGGTATGACATCGTACATATAAGTACTGACAGACTTTTTTTTTACCTCGTGCCTCAATCTGATAGTAGAACCATAATTTATTTTAGAGTATAAGTCTAAGATGAGCTATAATAAGAACAAAATCTTGTTCTAAGTCGAGTCACTGATCTCATTGTCTAGGATTACATCTTTTGAATTTGAAATTATTAACAAGCATAGAACCAGATAGTTTTAGCTATCAGAGATTGACACAAAACAAATTAAGGCATTGTCATAGTGTTACTGACAGAACTCAAAGAGAAATTAAAGACTTCTCATAGAATTGTCTTTTAACACAAATTCCATGATGGCCCTTAATCAAGGAGCAATGGAGTCTCTTAAGATATCACATTAAAGAGCAAACTCCTTATTATCAAATATTAAAGCAAGATAAATTTGGTATAATCTCTTTCTCTCTAATACTTGATTTTTATTTTAGGACTCAAATGCTTCTTCAGAAGCAGTAATGACTGGCAGAGCCAGATTACTCTTTTATCTGAATTCTGCACTAATGTCATCTTCAAAAGAATATGCAATGAAGATTAACTGACATTAGGTTCTGGTAGTGTTTCTTCTTGCTTTCAAATCTGGGAAATCATTTGAAATACTAATATTTCATAAGCTTCTAAAGTTACTCTTTTATCATCAGACATCACATCTCATTCAACTGGTCAAGAAGTTCTTCTGATAAGAAATATAAATTCGTCATCATCAGACATTCCAAAGAACCAAGTTTTAGGAAAGGTGGTATGTTAGATAGCTTTTCATAATCTAATTTCATTTCATTTCTTTGAAGATTTGCAAGACAAACCAACAGAGCACAATAAATTCAAGTTGAATAATTTCTTGAATAACTGCGACCTCAGGTTTGAATCTAAACCGGTCTTCTCAGAATTTGCTTGAAGGATTAGATGAAGTGTAAATGGACAAGCTTTAAAACCGATTCACAATAATATGAGCACAAGGATTCAAATATAGTCTGAGCATCAGACATACCAATGATGTTGACGTACTTATAAGTGAGATATAGCACCTACCAGAATACAACTACCTCTAAAGATATTCAATAAGCTTATTCTGAGATGGTGATAGAGACTTTCAAACAGATCATATATACACCATCAACTTCTATAGTAATACCTTTTTCAAGGATATTCTATAGACCTTCAAAAACCCTTTTATCAAGATCAATGAGTTAAAAATATATTTTGTTTTTCCATAATTTAAATTCAGTGGAATCACCCTTTGAATATGTAGGAAAAACAGTATGATATTTTTCATGTGTCACTTGATTCCTTCTTGAAGGAAAGTCTTTGACAAACATACTTTTCTTATTGGATCATTATCTGCGTCACTGTCAAAAGTTATGCCCAGACCAGGCTCTGATACCAATTGAAGGTGAGAAACGTACACAAGAAATGGGAGTTAAATCGTGTTTTCCGTTTTCTTAGTTTACATCTGATCAGAGTTCGAAATCTAAATTGATGTTCAGATTCTGGTTCAATCTTAGCAGCAAAATATTAACAGAAGCAAATAAATAATAACAAAAGACATACAAATTTATAATGGTTCCTCCCAAACCGAAAATAATCCAGTCTCCTTGCTTCACAAGAGATTTTCACTATAATCAAATCATGATTACAATCGTTTATGCATTCTGCATAAGACTTTTACATTTGCTCAGACCCAAGGTCCAAGACTTCTTGCTCAAGTTCCTCACTCGAGGCTTCTTGCTTAGGTTCCACGAACCCAAGACTTCCTTACTTAGGCCCTGAGCCCAAGACTTATGCTCAAGTCCCTCAGACCCAAGACTTCTTCTCCAAGCCACCCTAGCCGAGACTTCTGCTCCAAGCCACTTTGGGCGAGACTTTTGTTCCAAGCCACTGTGGTCGAGACTTCTGCTCCAAGCCACTCTGGCTAAGAATTCTGCTCCAAGCCATTATGGCCGAGACTTCTGCTTCAAGCCACTCTGACCGAGACTTTTCGGCTTAAACCGCAGCCTAAGACTTTCCTTTTCTCAATCAGTCCATTTGATTAAGACTTTCACATCTTAAGCACATTGCAAGAGACTTACGTGGCTCAAGCATCTTGGATCGAGACTTCCTTGCTTAAGTCATAATGACTTACAACTTCTGCTCAATCAACTTAGTTGATTAAGACTTTCATTTCTTAAGCACATAACAAGAGACTTACATGGCTCAAGCATCTTGGCACGAGACTTCCTTGCTTAAGTCCCAATGACTTAAGACTTTTGCTTAAGCACATAGCAAGAGACTTTGATCTAAACTGCTAAACAAGTTCAACATAATAAATAACAAGGTGTAATTGATACAAGTATCAGAGGTATGGGAAATCACCATTACAAATACCTAAAGCACTTAAGATTTCTAAGATATTCAATGTGTAAGAAATCTTAAGGCTTTTGCAATTACAACAAACAACAGAAAATCTGCATATACAACGGTGTTGATAATTGTTGATCTTGTTACTCCTTCTTCTATATAATCCTTGTTAAATATTCAGTTTGAACTTTCAGCCATATATATAGCCTTTGCAGAAACTAGAGTTGAAGATGTAACTTAATCAAGAGTCTTTGCTTATGCTCCATAGTACAAGAGACGTTGAAGATAGATACACCATAAGATATTGATCCAATGTGTAACATGTTTAAACTTTGATTCTTTAAGAGATCTTATATTATTAGAGTCGTTGAGAGTATGTATCCATAAACCATGCCAGACTTTCTTGAGCCCTGCAATCTGTTGACTCTAACTGACAAACTGATTTGACAATACAACTTGCTTTCTGCAGTACGAACAATTTCAGCTTTATCACCAACTCTGAATGGTACTAGAAGCCAATTTGTATTCACTAAGTGTAGAGATAATTATGTTGCTTCTTTTGATGCTGAGACCTTCAGCTTCAGAGTCTACGCTAGACATTACTTAGCAAGTGTTCTTCAAATTCTGCCAGTAGAAGCTAGCAATTCAGCAACTCCCAGGTGTGATAATGTAAAACAGATTTTGACTATAATATTTACAAGTATTAGAACCTGCACATATGTAACACACATCAAATAAACCATTGTTCTTTTAATACTTTGTTATCATCAAAAGCCAAGGAAAATATGTCATTAACAAATCTTGTTCTAACAATCGTCGTTGATGTTGTTGTTTTTGTTGTTGTTATGGTTTTTGAGACTTAAGGTTTATGTAATGTTGGCTTTTTTAGGAATTTTTAATTGTTGTTGTTTGTTGTTATTGTAATTTTATTGAGATGGAATGTTCATTTTTGTTGGTTATGTACTATTTTTATTTTATTTTCAGAAGTTGTATTTGATTATAGATCGTAGCTGGATGAAAGTCAATATATTAGGTAAAGAGAATGAGAATGGAGTGATTCAATTTCTTGAATTCGCAGGAAAAACCTTTTTACCAAAATAGAATTTTTTGACGTCCTTGTAAAAAATGCTGAAATACGCAAGAACATCCAAGGGATGTTATATTCAATCATTTAGGTTGTGATGAAATTATTCAAAATTACATCAAATGGGTATGACGTGGTGTAGTGGCAAAAAAAAGACATGTGTCAAATAGAATTGAAGTTGATGAATTTAATGATACTCTAGAAGATATGATGCATAATATTAGAGTATATGCTTTTAAGAAAGATCATGTGCAAGATACTTTGAAAACAAACATGGAAGAGTCGTTATATCCAGGATGCAAAAAATTTACAAGATTTTCAGATGTGTCGAGACTATTTAATCTTAAGGCATGCGGTGAATGACAGATAGATGTTTCACTGAATTGCTTTGATTGTTGCAAGAAATGCTTTCAGAAGGTAACACATTGTCAAACCGTAGTTAGGAGGCCAAGAAGATATTGTGTCTAATGGGTTTGGACTATGCCAAAATACATGCATATTATAATGATTGCATATTATATAGGAAAGGGTATGAAAACTTCAAGAAGCTCCCTAGGTGTGGGAAGTCACACTACAAGAATAATAACAATAGTGCTGAAGATGATGACGGTGTAACTAAAAAGGGTGTTCCTTCCAATACGATGTGGTATATACCAATAATTCGAAGGTTTAAAAGATTGTTTGACAATGTAAATGCCACAAAGAATACTAGATGACATACAAATGAAAGAATATGTGATGAAAAATTTCACCATGTGTTTGATGTTCAAGTCACTTAGGACTCTTAATTAAAACAGGGATATTTTTATTTAATGAATTGACATTTTGTGTCCAATGTTGTAAACTTTTTTTTTTTATAACTTAAAAGACTATTTTGAAACAAAAACAACTAAAAGGACCAAAAATGTTCAAAGGTCAAACTTAAAAGACCATTGGATGTGTTTGGCCTATTATTGATCATATGTGTTAATTGAATTAGCGTGTGTGCTTTATTGTATATTTACTTGCTATAGATGTGTATTTGATGAAAATATTAGACATAATGGAAAGAGTGAGTAGTTGTAACGACGACTTTGTGCTCATAAGCCATTTGATTTGATAATTTTGTATTGAAACTAAATAATATTAATAAAGTCACGAGATTGTGATTCTTCGCAATAATAAACTCACGAACCTATTGTAACTAGAGTATTCTTTTGAAGTGCACAAACATATTTTTAAATAATAACCGTATTACTTTAATGGTTTGTGTATCAACAAAATTTGTTAGAAACATGTATCTTCAATGATAAAAAAAGGTATTACATATATTTTCATGGTTTAGTCCATATGTTCAGTCTTATAGGTTAGATACTTGACTTCTCCTTTCGGTACTTAGTTTGATTATCTAATACTAAGTAAGGGCAAATTTACAAGAATGAAAAGTTATAAATTAAATTAATAAATCACACTCATAATAAAAAGAAATGACTTGGAGTTTATATATGACATTGTTCCGAACTTGACCAATGACTAGGCATGACCCAGTCCACTTCTGCTCTCAAAACGGTCTAATTGTCTAAGTCCAGCCAATTGGAGCAGCTTTTACCTTTCTGCCCCCTTACCGAGCAAACATGGTCGGACGACTCCTAGGGTCACCTGCTCCTCCTCGGTAATTTCTGCCCGTCATGTACGACTCCATCATCCAGAAACAGTCACGACACCCGTGTCTGGAACTGCATCGTTACCCATGGCAACAACTAGTTTCGAGCACCTCTGCCCGTCCCAACAGCTAGTTTCTGGCAGTTACATATTCTTCGAAAAACAGTTATTTCGCCCCGGAAATAGGGACCGTTGGCCACGCGCTGGGGGCACTATAAAAACCCTCTCATTTGAGAGGGCCAGGTATTCCAAATCATCCTACGAAATACATATTTTGTACTTGCCTTTCTCTTTCTCTCTCGATTCTTACTTTACCACCGGAGTACCTTGCAGATACACCCCCTCCTCGTCACTCACACCCAGCATCACAGACGTCATCCTTGGGCCAACTCAGGTTCTAATCAGCCGTTAAAATCAGTGGCGCAGTCTGTGGGAAACCTGTTATCCCCGTCTAACATCCCTCTTAGATTTAAGACTAAAACAACCTTTTCTCTCTCCAAGATTCCGATCATGGCAAACCAAGATCACATTCATGATGCCCGCAATTTCGCTTTTCTCCCCGTCAGCAAGACTGATGCTGACGGAGTTGAACCTTTCCCTAGAGGTGACGCCCATCATCTGAGTGATAGAGCCATCGCATCTCCCTCCCCTGCTCGCACTGATCATGTTGAGGATCAGCCCCACCTGGACCACAAGCCTGTTCCTGTTCTGCCTAACGTCGACCCGGCCGTGGCGGCCCTTCTTGAAGCTCTCAACAAAACCAACCTCCTAATCCTCCAACAAAATGTGAGAATTGAGGCCCTAGAGGAGTCCGCCCGACAAAGATCCCCTCCGTCGAGGAAAGAGCGCTGACGATCCCGAAGCCCACCTCCTCGAAGTGAAAAAGATCGTCGGGCACAGGCCAAACTAGAACCTCTCGCCTTTAGGAAGCGCGATCACATCTCCCCGCGGAGCCAGTACTCCCCCGGAGCCAAGAGGACCAGGAGAGACCAGCGTTCGCCTCCGCCCAGACACAAGGGTCGGGCACGAACCCTGTCTCCACGCAGAAATCACTGTTCTGTTCTTGAGCGAAGCACCCGCTCCCCGTCATGGACCAGTAGCAACAGTGACGACGAGCCTCGCGGCCCGTTGTCTTAGGAGATAATGGCCATACACCTCCCCAAGGGACTGGAGAAACCAGCGTCTTTGGGCACCTACGACGGTACGATGGATCCTGACGAGCACATCAAAAATATCGATGTTATGCTCGATTATCGTGGCGTCCGGGGCGCCATCAAGTGTAGACTGTTCTCGACCACGCTTAGGAAGAGAGCAATGAACTGGCTTAAAAAACTCCCCGACAAGTCCATCACCTCGTGGAGACAGTTGGGAAGAATGTTCTCCAGACACTTCACGGCATCCCACCGCCACCCGAAGACCGAAGCCTCTCTTGAGTCCATAATTCAAGGGAAGGACGAGTTTCTCCGAGCCTACATCAAGAGGTTCAATAAAGAAGCAGTGATGGTCTCAACGACCGATGACATGAAGAAGTTCTTGCTCGAGCGAGGACTTCGTCCCCGTACAGAATTCACCAAAGCTGTTGGCATCAAAACTCCAAGGACTCTGGACGCCTTACTCCTCAAGGCGCAAGCATATATCCAGTACGAGGAGAAAGAGGCGGCCAGCTCCGCCCGGGTCTCACGCCACCAGGTGAGTGCCCGAGCCCCCAAGAGCGATGAACCCTCGACATCTGGTCGGGGAGACAGAAGACGTGAGGATCACCCCCGGGAAAACAAAGGACCCTTCGGCCGCTTCCATGAGTATACTCCCCTGACAGTCTCCAAGGAGAAAATCCTCTCCGAATATGCCAATTCGGAGTTCAAGCAAGCAAGGGTTCAATTCCCTAAGTAGATACCGGCCAAGCCAAATGCTGACAAGTCGAAATACTGTCGTTTCCACAAAAGTCACGGCCACACAACCGACGACTGCATCCACCTGAAGGATGCCATAAAGATACTGATCAGGGACGGCCGCCTAAAACAGTTTACCAAGAAGAGAGAAACTCCCCGGCAGGATGCCCAGGAGTCGAAGAAAGTCGAGAAAGAGGTGTCTTCCTCCGAAGAGACAAACCTTCAGGTCGCCATGAGCGTATCGCGGCCTGAGGACTTGTATATTCCCGAGGAGATCAGCGCTCCCCCTACTTCGCAGTACATATCCCGTGGGAAACTTTCCCCTCCGCCATGGTCATTTCCGAAGGGGGTTTCAACAAAGTTGCCGTGGGCTCCGTGAAAAGGAAATTCGAGCATCTTCTCAGCACGAGCTCCAATAGAAGTCTCACGCTCGACAAAGTCCGGGGAGGGCCGGTCCCCATCTCTTTCTACCACGAGGAACTCCTTGGTGGGGCTCCTAACTCAAGCATTCCACTGCTCATGAGAGCCTAGATGGCTAACTTTGATGTTCGCCGAATCTTAGTCAACTGAGGCAGTTCAGTCGACATCATGTACTCGCAGCTGTTTTCCACCCTTCAGCTAGATGAATCGCACCTGACCCCCTACGTAGGGTCTGACATGGAGGACTTCAACGGGTCGGTCAAAAAGCCATGGGGATATGTGGAATTGATCGTGACTTTCGGATCTGCAAAGATGACCAGATCTATTAAAGTCTATATCATGGTTATCAACTGCACTTCTCTCTATCAGTGCATCTTTGGGCGGCCAACCTTTAGCGAATTTGTGGACGTACTATCAACTGTGCATTTGAAAATGAAGTATTACACTTCTAAGGGTCTGGTCGCCACTTTACACAGAGACATCAAGGAAGCAAGGAGATGCTTCGAAGCAACCACCAAAGGACTCAACACCATTACTGCCAAGCTGAAGAATTCCAGCAAACCGGCCCTGCCCAGCAGCTCCGAGGAAGCCAAACCGCTACCCTGCATCGACTTTATCGACCTCGATAGCTGCTTCTCCGAAGATGACCAGAAGGAGACCCAGACTTGTTCGAGCAACTCTTCCACTTCAACCAGCACCGACGACAGCTCCTATCCGATGCACCCAATTCCAGATGGCGAGTTCGAACTCGTCCTGCTTGACGACGACCCCCAGCGAGGAGTGAAGACAGGGACCGAACTCCCCCACATAGCGAGGAAACAGCTCAAAGTTTGCCTCCGAGAGAATACAAATTTGTTCGGCTGGAGCGCCGCGGAAATGCTCGGCTTAGATCCTGTTGTCACCTGCCATTAGCTCACAATTGACCCCGCCGCCAAGGCTGTAGTACAACGTAGGAGAAAGCAGTCTCCGGAGCAAATAGAGGCTGCAGAACAAGCTATAAAAGACCTCCTCGAGGCAAACTTTATTTCGGAGGCCAAGCACACTACTTGGTTGTCCAATGTTGTACTCGTCAAAAAGTCTAATGGAAAGTGGCGTATGTGTGTTAATTATACTGATCTCAATAGGGCATGCCCTAAAGATGCTTACCCCCTCCCCAATATAGATAAACTTGTTGATAATTCTGCCAGTTTTAAACTGTTATCGTTCATGGACGCCTATTCGGGCTACAATAAAATACCAATGGCGAAAAGCGACAAAAGGTACATGTTAGTTTCTTGGATTGGCTGGAATTTTGGTAAAACAAAGGTTGTTCAATGTTTGATGTCAAGGTGGTGATGTAACAACATTGAGTCTTAACACTGGGCTGTGTTAAGTGTTTAAGTTGGATGTCTGATGTCACAAGCGATGTTGTGACTTTAGATCTGCAGAATTAATAACATCAGGTTTAGTGATGTTGTTAGGGTTTGCGTTTTAGCTGGAATTGTGGAGAGCTGGTAGTCTCATTGGATGCAAATATCTTGGGTTAGATATTCTCTGTTGCGTAGAGATTTGATGCAGATTTGTAGGAGATTTAAAAGGTTGAAGATTTGAAAAGATTTTGGGGATAAAATCTGTTTTGAAGATTCAGTTTTAAATAACAAATCAGATCAAATATTGCAAGGAGTCCAAGCCCAATTCAGGTGGCTATATAAAGCGCATAGATCAAAGGAAGAAGGTACAGAAAACAAACAGAAAATATGGAGCTTTAACTGGAGGTTAAACATTGTCTTTGTGCGTGTTTTTGTATACACCATTCTAGTGTGAATTGGTGAGTTGTGTTCTGTCTTCTCTAAAGCTGTGAAGCAAAGAGAGTTGTGTAACTTGATCAAAGTTATGAAGTAGGATCAAGGTTTATCAAAGAGGTTGTTCTTTGAGTGTTTTAGGGATTGAGTAGTGTTCTCATATCTAAGTGGTTTCTTAGGTAGGAAGTCACTAGTAGGAATTAAGTTTAGGAGATTGTCAACTGGGTTGTTGAGTCTGTAAATTAATTCTACAAGTAGTGAATTTCATCCCTGGCTTGGTAGCCCCCAGACGTAGGTAGTTAGACCGAACTGGGTTAACAATTTGGTGTGTTCTTCTGTTGTTTAATTTGTCCATTGTGCAGAGTGTGTTGTTGTAACATCGTGTGTGACATCACACATATCTGGTACCAGAATTTCAATTGGTATTAGAGCAGACATCCTGTCTGTCTCTGGGTGAGATCTAGGGAAGTTACTTTCTGGTGTAAAGACGAACAAAGAAGTTGGAGGATTTGTCAACAGACCCCCTATTTTGGATGGCTCGAATTATGATTATTGGAAGCCAAGGATGATCACTTTTTTGAAATCCTTGGACAACAGGGCTTGGAAGGCTATAATTAAAGAATGGAAAACACCTGTTGTGGTTGAAAAAGATGATGCTGGGAAAGATAAAGAGGGCACCTCAAAGCCGAAGCCTGAAGAAGAATGGACCAAGGAAGAAGATGAGCTTGCCCTTGGAAATTCCAAAGCTTTAAATGTAATTTTCAATGGAGTGGATAATAACATATTCAGGTTGATCAATACCTGTGAAGTTGCTAAGGAAGCTTGGGATATTTTGAAGGCTACACATGAAGGAACATCTAGAGTTAAGATGTCAAGACTTCAGCTTCTAACATCGAAGTTTGAAAGTCTGAAGATGAAGGAAGATGAGACTATCCATGACTTCCACATGAGTATTCTTGAGCTGTCCAATGCATCCAGTGCTCTTGGAGAAAAGATGTCAGAAGAAAAGGTTGTAAGGAAAATCCTTAGGTCCCTTCCTAAGAGGTACAAGATGAAGGTGACTGTAATTGAAGAAGCTCAAGACATCAGCAAGATGAGGGTTGATGAGCTCATTGGATCTCTTCAAACATTTGAGCTTGGGTTAAATAAAGAAGAACCTGAAAAGAAGCCAAAAAGTATAGCCTTGACTTCAAATGCTCAAGAAGAGAAAGGGAAGAGTACTGAATCCCAGGAGGATTTATCTCAGGCCATAGCTATGTTGGGAAGGCAGTTCAATAAGGTGTTCAAGAGGATGAACAATAACTCCAGGCCTAATGTCAAGAACATCTCTTCTGACATCAGCAAGTCAAAAGAGAAGGATGAAGAGAAGACTGCCCAACATAAAGGAGTTCAGTGCTTTGAATGTGAAGGTTATGGACATGTCAAGAAAGAATGTCCCACATTCTTGAAGAAGCAGAAGAAGGGCATGACAGTTTCCTGGTCTGAATATGATAGTGAAAGTGAAGGTGAGTCAACAAAGCATGTTAGAGCCTTAACAGGAACTGTTGTTTCTAATGATGATAGTGATGGAGAAATAACTTATGAGGAGTTAACATCTACTTATCAAGAGCTGTGTTTAAAAAGTGCTAAGATTTGTCAAGAAAATAAGTGTCACAAGCAACAGATTGCTCAGCTTGAGAATGTAAAAGCTGATCTGGAAAATGAAGTTGTACTAGTTAAATCTCAACTTGATCAGATGACAAAATCTGTTAGGATGATGAACAGTGGTACAGCCACTCTTGATAAGATTCTTCAGTCAGAGAAAGTTGCTGGAGATAAATCAGGTATAGGATATGTGGTTGAGGAAAAGAGTTCTACAGAAGCAAGCACTTCTGGAACAAAGAAGGAGGTGTCCCAATCAATGTCTCAGCATCAAACAAAGAGACATGATTCTACACCTAAGAAGGTTACTCATCCATAGCCTCAGAATGTTGAGAAGAAGAATGCTCATCATCAGAAGAAGGTGCAGTCTCAGGGAGCTAGTCAGTATATGCCACCTCAATATCACAAGAGCATGAAGGCTGATAGGTTCAATTAGAACATGTTTAATCAACATCAGAGGAACATGTATGAATATGGATATGGATACAACAATGTTGTGCCTCATTACTATGGAAGAAGAAAGCCTCATCACCATAGGATACAGTTCAAAAGACAGTATCCTTACCATAGAAGACAGACAAACTATGGTAGTAGAAGACAACAGCCTTACCATAGAAGAAGAAATCAACACTATGGATGGCAGCACCAGTAACATCATCATCATGCTGGCATAAGGTTTAACCACTTTAGAGATGACAGAGTTAAATGCTTCTACTGTGGAAGGTTTGGACATATGCAGTACTCGTGTTTTAAACTGCATGGTTATCCACAATATGCTCCTCAAACCAAACTAAAGGAGGTCAGACCCAAAGTTGCTAAATAATGGGTTCTTAAGGAGAAGGTGAAATGTCTTTTAGCCCACACTTCAGATGGACATTTTGCTATGGATGCATGGTACTTTGACAGTGGATGTTCAAAGCACATGACTGGATCCAAGAAGCATTTGGTAGAGTTCAATCCTTGCCATGCAAATGATGTTATTTTTGGCAATGGTGAAAAAGGAGTAGTAGAAGGAGTTGAAAGAGTGAAGAATCATGATGGTCATACTCTTGATAATGTGCTCCTTGTTCAAGGGTTGAGTGCTAATTTAATTAGCATAAGTCAACTTTGGGATGAAGGTTACAAGGTAAGCTACACCAAAGATGAATGTGTGGTAGCTGATTAGCAGAATGAGGTAGTGATGAAGGGAGTAAGATCCAAAGATAATTGCTATCAGTGGATACCTCAAGTGGACAGCTTATCTAGTGATGTTAAGGTTGATGTTGTAACATCGAATGGTGACATCAAGTGTGAAAGTATGGTGAAAAGTCAATCTGGGTTAATGACTTATGGTGTTGTTACTCCTAAGTTGGATGATGTGTTAAAAGCCAACTTGAGTAGTCAGTTATGTGAGAAAGATGGAAGGATCAAAAGCTGTGACCTTAAGAAGTGTTGGGAGCTGAATACTTGCAAGGCCAAGAAAGATGACAACCTGACAAATGACTCCTATAGTTCAGAAGAAAAATTTCACAAGTTGACAATCCTTAGGTTGGAAGATGCAGATGTTAGAGCTGATGTTAAAACATCTCAAGTCAAGAATGGTACTTCTAGCCTTAAAATAAAGAAGAGTGATGATGAACTAATTGCAAAAGTGGTTCCTGGGGTTGCTAAACGACTGAAATCAAGGAAGAGGAAAGCTATTGAGTCACCTCCAAAGATGAGAACTGATAAGCAGAAGATCTATGTGGATGGTACTACAAAATCTAGGAGTAAAGTGTTTATCTCTTCCAGAAATAGGAAGATCAGAGATAAGTCTGCTGATAATGTCCAGGATATCTCTCAAATGAAGGAAGCCGTTGTTGTTAGAACTTCTGAGAAAATTCAAAAGGCCATACTAGATAACATTCCTGTGCTTTTCATAAAATGGTGGAAGTATGTTCTGGAAAAAGAATTTGGTATAGATACTCTGGATATGGTTGAGTTCGCTAGGATATGGTTCAGAGAGGGTGTGGGAACTTATGGTATTCAGGTGTGTATGAATAAGTTGCTCTGACTGTGTTTTATTGGGAGCTTCTTGAAGGACTTCTTTGTGCAATGAGTCTTTTAAATGGTGATGAGAAGCTGATGTCCCAAAAGATGTTATAGCAACATGTTTGCTGGTGGTTATATCTGGAAGATGGTTAAGATTGGACATGTGGAGTTGGATGCTCTAGCATTTTTGGTCAGAAGAGGTGGAGATTATGGTCATGTGTTTAGTAGCTTGTTCTGGCAAAGCATGACTACTGTCTTTGAAGACTTCACCAGTTTCAACACCTACTGGTGGATGTAAGGATAGAGGAATTGTGATCTCTTGAAGAGACTGAATCTCAGTAAAGCTTATAAGTAAGCTGAGAATTTGTGACACAGTGTTGAGTTTGGATTATTTTGCTGATAGTAAATCCAGTAGTGGAGCATATGTAATACCCTGGTGTCAAGAGTGTCAAGAGTATCCTTGGTGAAGGATGTCTTTGTTTTGGATCTGAAGCTTAGTGCTTACATTATATCTAAGGAGCATCTACATAGTCATACGGGAGAATGATGAAGTAGAAGGTTTGCCTTGGATGGTGAAGATGAATTGTATGATAGCCTTTGGAGAAAGGGACAGTGGTACCAAAATGCATGTACTCAGAAAATGTGCTCAAATGTTCATCTCTATCTAGAGCATTTTTTAATCATGATAGGGGGAGTACTTGTCTATGGATTTCGCAGCAAAGGTGCATTTATCAAGCTTGTGGAGATTGGTTGCCTCTTATGAGGATATAATGTCAGATAGCATGTTATGACATTAGGCTGTTGATTAGTGTTTTGGTGTGGCCTTGAATGGTTATAGTCATATAAAGCAAATTGTTTGAATCTTGTGCGCACATGCTTCTGAGGAGATGTCTGAAGACAAGATTGAATCATGGCCTTGAATAGATTGTACACTTGTCTTGGTGTGTGTTATTCTAAGTGTGAGGAGTTGACTTAGAGTTCAGTGGAAGGCATTGTGTGTGTGCTTCAGATCTTGTGGATGATTGTCAAAATGAGGATATTGCTGACAGAAGAAGTATGGTTTTGTACAGGGTGTCATAGGACTTACTTGCTGAGGTTTGTCCAATTGTGGCTAAAAAGGGGGAGAAATAGTCAAGAGTCAGTCAAGATGCAAGAGGTGCTGCTAGTTGTGATGCAGAAGTGCAAATATTGAGGGGGAGAGTTGTTGAACAGCTTGTATGCTGGTTCTTGCCTTGAGGGGGAGATTTATTCCATGCTGCTGGTTAGTGCTGAAGTTTGTGTACAACAGAGTATTGGAGTGTTTGTGCAGCATGCTGAAAGCATTGTAAAGTGTAGCTGTTTGTGAAGATTGTGCTGCTGCTGCAAAGGTTGGAAAAAATATTCAAGTTTATCCGCTGCTGAATTCTATGAAGGTGCAGAGATTGTTTTAGCCAAAATTAGCCAAAGGGGGAGATTGTTAGTTTCTTGGATTGGCTGAAATTTTGGTAAAACAAAGGTTGTTCAATGTTTGATGTCAAGGCGGTGAAGTCACAACATTGAGTCTTAACACTGGGTTGTGTTAAGTGTTTAAGTTGGATGTCTGATGTCACAAGCGATGTTGTGACTTTAGATCTGCAGAATTAATAACACCAGGTTTAGTGATGTTGTTAGGGTTTGCGTTTTAGCTGGAATTGTGAAGAGCTGGTAGTCTCATTAGATGCGAATATCTTGGGTTAGATATTCTCTGTTGCGTAGAGATTTGATGCAGATTTGTAGGAGATTTAAAAGGTTGAAGATTTGAAAAGATTTTGGGGATAAAATCTGTTTTGAAGATTCAGTTTTAAATAACAAATCAGATCAAATATTGCAAGGAGTCCAAGCCCAATTCAGGTGGCTATATAAAGCGCATAGATCAAAGGAAGAAGGTACAGAAAACAGACAGAAGATAGGGAGCTTTAACTGGAGGTTAAATATTGTCTTTGTGCGTGTTTTTGTATACACCATTCTAGTGTGAATTGGTGAGTTGTGTTCTGTCCTCTCTAAAGCTGTGAAGCAAAGAGAGTTGTGTAACTTGATCAAAGCTATGAAGCAGGATCAAGGTTTCTCAAAGAGGTTGTTCTTTGAGTGTTTTAGGGATTGAGTAGTGTTCTCATATCTAAGTGGTTTCTTAGGTAGGAAGTCACTAGTAGGAATTAAGTTTAGGAGATTGTTAACTGGGTTGTTGAGTCTGTAAATTAATTCTACAAGTAGTGAATTTCATCCCTGGCTTGGTAGCCCCCAGACGTAGGTAGTTAGACCGAGCTGGGTTAACAATTTGGTGTGTTCTTCTGTTGTTTAATTTGTCCATTGTGCAGAGTGTGTTGTTGTAACATCGTGTGTGACATCACACATATCTGGTACCAGAATTTCAGTACACGACCTTCATGACCGAGTCGAGCAACTATTACTACAATGAACAAGGTCCTCCGAGGAGAAATCAGGGACACACTCAAAGTCTATATGGACGATATGATCGTGAAGTCCCACGAGGAATTCGATCACACGGCCCATTTGAGAAAAGTCTTCGAGCAGGCCAGAAAATACCAAATGCGTTTCAACCCGGAGAAGTGCACATTCGGGGTACGAGCGGGCAAGTTCCTCGGCTTAAATTTGACAGAACAGGGAATCGAAGCTAACCCCGACAAGTGCAGGGCCTTCTCCGAGTTTCCCACGCCCAACTCGAAGAAATCCATCCAGTCCCTCGACGGGATGCTCGCTTCATTATCTCGTTTTGTGGCCAAGTCCACCCAGCACGCACTGCCCTTTTTCAAACTCCTCCGATAGGAGGCAGCCTTCGAATGGACGGAGGAATGCAACCAAGCTCTCCTCCACCTAAAACAAGCATTATCAGATCTGTCCGTCATCTCTTGACTGGACAACAGCGAAACCCTGTACCTTTATCTTGCCGTGGCAACCGAGGCTATCAGCGCCACCCTCATTTGTGAGCAAAGCCTTGCAAGGGCCATAGCTGACATACCAACAAATAGAGAAAGTGGCACTGGCCCTCATCAACGCTGTGAGGAAACTCTGATACTACTTTCTGGCCCACACGATCGTGGTTCGAATAGACCAGCCCGTGAAGCAACTGTTAGGCCGACCAGACATGGCCGACTGAATGCTTAAGTGGTCGTTGGAACTGTCCGAATGCGACATCTAATTCGAGAACAGGAAAGCCCTCAAAGCCCAGGCTCTGGCCGACTTTGTCGCGGAGATGACATTCGCCGACTCCCTCACTTGCGGGGCGTACAAATGGACAATCTTCATCGACAGGGCATCCAGCTCAGCCGGAAGAGGGGAAATTATCATTTTGGAAAATGATGAAGGAATTATCGTCGAAGTCTCGCTTACCCTGTCTTTCCCTACTTCCAATAATCAAGCCGAATATGAAGCCTTCCTCATCGATCTACGCCTAGCCGAGGACCTAAGGGCCAAAGAAGTTGTCATCTGCATCAATTCTCAACTCGTGGCCCTCCAAGTTCGAGGAGAATATTAGGCTAAGAATGACAACTTGTTCGAATACTTATCCCTGGTCAAGGAGAAGATGATGAAGTTCACAACAGTAGAAGTGAAATATGTTCCCCGCGAACACAATGTCAGAGCAGACGTGTTGTCAAAGCTGGCGAGCACGAAGAAAAAGGGCAGAAACAAATCCGTCATCCAGGAAGTACTTCCTCGACCCAGCATCGAGAAAACATTTGTGATCCTCGACGTGCAGGTCGTCGGTGACAGCATTTGCTGGATGACCCCCGTCTACAATTACCTCGCTAAGGATTAACTACCATCCGAACCCAAAGAAGCCAGCATAGTCAGGCGTAGGGCCTGCTCATACGTCCTGGTAAAAAATAAGCTCTATAGGCGAGGGTTTTCCATCCATCTACTCAAATGTGTTGAGGAAGAAATGGTCACCCACGTCCTGCGTGAAATCCACTAAGGGATCAACGCCCAGCACCTCGGGGGGAGATCCCTCGCCAGGAAAGCCCTACGATCAGGGTACTACTGGTCGACCATGCAACATGATGCAAAAGAGCACGTGTAGAGATGCGACAAATGCCAACGACACGGGGACATGAACTTGGCACCGCCCAACAAACTCAAAGCAATGCCCTCTACGTGGGCCTTCACATGGTGGGGCCTGGATATCCTGGGACCCTTCGTCGTGGGATCAAGCTAGAATAATTACTTGATAGTGGGCGTGGACTACTTCACCAAGTGGTTAGAAGTAGAGGCTCTAGCCAAAATAACGGCCCAGAACATACTTCGCTTCTACAAGCAGAACATCCTTGCCCTCTTCGGCATCCCCCAAGCAATATTCAATGACAACGGGACGCAGTTCACGGACAGAAAGTTTCAGGACTTCGTCGCCCAACTAGGCACAAAACAACACTTCGCGTCCGTCGAACATCTCCAAAATAACGGGCAGGCCAAAGCGGCAAACAGAGTAATCCTGCGGGGCCTCAAACGAAGGTTGTACGAAATAAAGAAAGACTGGGTCAAGGAACTGCACAACGTGCTTTGGGCCTACCGCTCTACGCCCTACTCTTTGACCGAGGAAACACTTTTCCGCTTAGCTTATGGAACTGAGGCAGTGATCCCCATCGAGATACATGTGACATCCAGGCGGACTGAATCCCCTCTGGACGAGGAGACAAATAACAAGCCATAGATGGAAAAGCTCGGCCTCGTCGAAGAGGTCCGGTCAGGGGCAGCTCTCCACGAAGCCTCATTAAAACAAAAAATTGCAATCAGGCACAACGCCAAGGTCATACGACAAGAATTCTAAGTGAGCATCCTTGTCTTAAGAAGGAATCACAAAGATTCTCGAGAAGGAAAACTCGCTGCAAACTGGGAAGGACCCTATCGTGTCCGGGCGAAGACGGAGAATGGGGCATACTACATAGAATACCTCAACGGGGAAGAACTAGCTCGACCATGAAACGCCGAAAATTTAAAACAATATTATAGCTAAGGCCCTAATCGTCAGTTTGCTTCGTCGATGCGACGAGCATAACGTCCCGACTATATATGTGCGCCCAGGTACAAGCGCTGCATACAAACTAAGGTAAGATTCCGCTCAAGAACGAGCAGAACCCATGCCCGACGGCGGTTCCTCGTCCGAGCCCGCCCTCCTCAAAGTACCATGATGGGCAGAATACCCAGCTCATGATGTGAAGTTCACGCCGCGAACTCAGGCCTCAAACGAGACCTAATCTCACTCTCATACTCGATAATTGCCCTGGTTGTCCGATCAGTCCCCCTCACTGATGAACCTATCTAAATCGAGCAAACCCCAAACTATAAATCATTAAGTCACCCTCGTAATAGGCACTTACCTGTATCGAGCAAAGTTACTACACTTAGCAAAATAAAAACGTATAAAGCCATGCGCAAACATAAATCATACAAAACGGGCCAGAACGGCCAGAAACATACATATTACATTAGAAAGTGCTCACGAGGACCACATATTATACTTGTTACATAGAAAGGGGGACATGCCCCACACAACACAATAAATTACAAAACACGGCTTGCAGGCCGAAAATACAACAAAGATATCACTCTTTCATCAGTTGGGCCTCCTCGGGGATAGTCTCCATCGGCTAAAGCTCCTCCTGGAGAATCTGGGCATGCTCCTCTCAGATCAGGAGGAAATCAGGGAGGACGATTTTTCCATTCTACACATGATACAAGAAACTGGTCCCCTCGGTGGACAGTTGGACCCTGGGGTTCACCAGTCTCAGCTGTGACACAACATTGTTGAAGAAGCCTCCCCCAATAGCTTCGATGTCGTCCTCCGCCTGCACAACACGGGCAACCAACTCAGCCCGAGTCTTCAGCTCCTTCAGACTCTCGGGCTCATCTCCAGCAAGGGCAGCAGCATATCACATTTGCTCAACCAAATCCTCCGCGACTTTCTTCTCTGCGGCCAGGGTGTCTTTCTCCCTCTGGATCCTGGTCAGCTCATCCTGAGACTTCTTCCTCGCCTCCTCGGCAGCCTTGGCCTCCTCCTTGTCCTTCTTCATCTTCTTCTCCAAGGCCGATATCACGGCTTGGGCCTTCTTTAGCTCGGACTCGTGGGGGGAATCTTCTTCGACATAGACCGCCGCCATCTCCAGGACCCTAATCAGGGCAGAAGCATCATGCGCTAACGTTGCTCTCTTGCTCGAGCGATCTATTCCCTCAAGCTTCAGAGACTCCGCTCGAGGAACCGTCAAGGAGGAGCCTTCAAAGAATTTTTTGTTGTGAAGGCACGAAGGAAGCTCGAACTTGCTCTTCTCCCCCACCTGGCTAAGGTCAAATAACTCGTTATGCCGGGCTCACTTGAACCTCGAAGTTCCACGCACCGGGGAACCCTGAGCAGGAGGTGGAATAGGCGAAGAGCTCCCCGACCCCGTCTGTGGAGGTGGCACTCGTTGAGGGAGCTGACTCTTCGGGTTCGTTGCACCAGTATTGCCCTTCGCCTGGGCATTCTTTAACATCCGCTCGTGCGCTGAAGGCATCTCACCTGCAAAAACATAACGGGCACGTTAGCAAACAGGGAAAACAATAATCTAAGACAAACTAAAAAACAATGACTACCAAGAAATTTAAGGGCGTTAGCATGAGTCCTGCACTCAAGGAGCCCTTTTGTGTTGATATAGCGGTTCTCCACCTTCTACCCGCCATCTTCCTCGAAAATCGGATCCCCGCTCTTACTCCAGCACTCTGCGGGGGTAACACTGTTAACATAATTCACCAACGCCACGTAGTCAGCTTTGTCGTCATCTTCTAGCATCTCCGGCTGGGCAAGATACTGGTCGATTCCCTGTGAAAAATGAGACCCGCTCCAGTAGAAGGGGTATTTCAACACTCTATCCGCCACTACTTTGCCATGCTCGTCATTTAGATCTTCCCTGTCTTCATCCGTCGATACCTCCCAGACTTAGGTAGAATCCTGGGCCTTTTCCGACACGGGCTCGATGACATAGAATCTCTCCTTAAAAGTCCTTATGGACTCGGAGAATGGCTTGAACAACTTTCTCGCCTGCTTCATCGAGACCCAGCTAAACTTCCTCCCCGAGACATGCCTCTGAAGGTGGAAGATTGTAAAGAATAAAGGGAGGGTGACTCCTATCTTCAGGAACTCACACGTCAGCTCGAATGCATGGATAAACGCTAAAGAGTTGGGATACAGCTGTGAGGGGGCCAAATCCAAGTGCACGAAGACAAGTCTATGGAAGTCGGTGAAGGGAAGCCTTAACCCAATATCCTTTAAGACGTACTCGTACATCGGGAATCTCTCCTCGCAATTTGTACATATACGGTCGTCCTCACCAGAAAAGTGCACCTTCCATTCCACTTCAGCCCCCACGGTCGTGAAGGAATCCCCGGTAAACGAGCCAAAAACAGAAACGTGTTCCGCGGGCTCTGCGACTATCCACTCCTCCGCGAAGGTCCTCTCAGGGGGAGTCTCGCAGACATCGATGGGAGTGGCGGAAACTTCTGTGTCGCTACTCTCCGAGGAACTTTTCTCGGATGAGTCTATAATGATCTCTTGTTCAGGTTCGCGGGCCATCTTTTTCACTTGAAAAGCAGAGGACAAAAGTGAATTCGATAACAAAATCAAATCCACCCTTCCACCGCTAGTCAAGTGAAAGGGTGCGCGAAGGCCCGAGGACGACGTCCCCGACCTAAGCCCTACTCAAATGGCACAAGTATTGCGCGAGGAGATGCCCGGGGGAAACCCTTCCTACGCACACGGGGAGATTCTCCCCGGTTCACTACCCAGAACTCCGTTTGAATGTCCGCCGAAAAACTCATGAATCTGCCGGAAAACCCATAGGTACACCGGAAAACTTATGAGCTCCGCCACTAACACACGCGCTCGTCATTGCAACGGCGTCAGAAACAACCTAAACCTATAAGTTCCCAAGGTCCGATGACCATGACAACAACAGAGAGTGGCCAAACCACTGTCTACCACCAAGTCACCGGAAACTACTACTGTACTACCTAGAATCGTCCTAACCGCATGCATTCTGGAAAAACAGGAATAAAAAAAGCTGGAAACTAGAGTAAAATTGAACAACTTACGTGGTCGAGGAAGTATTTGAGGGTCGAAGACGATGCTCGGAGCTGGTACAGCGGTCGGACGGCGATTGACGGCAGCTTGAACGGCAGCGAACGAAAGTCTTAGACAGAGAAGCATAAGGAGGAGAGAGAAGCGAAAAGTGCAAATGAGCAGCTTCTCCCCCTATTTATAGGCATTCTGAAGGCACGTGCACGAGCACGCGCGGCTAGGGGCATCGTCATGACCCTAGCCTAGCCATCATGACGCATTTAACGCAACACAGGGCTTGAGGCACGCGTGACGTCCCACCTCTTCAGATCACATCAACCGTTGGGCTCCCCGTATGCCAGACACACCAGACAACGTTACGTATCCTGCGGGCAACAACTCCTTCAGGCATCATAAAACAACTCCACCTCCACTACTAGAAAATTCGCTTTTAGTGACCGAATTAATGACTGAAAAATTTTGGTCACTATAGTGACCGAATTAGCCACCAAAATTTGACATCTTGTTGGTAAAATTTTAAAAGTCGCTAAATCGGTCCCAAAATAAAATTAGTCACCGAATTAGCGACTGAAATTTAGTGACCATAATTCCCGGTCTCAAATAATCGTTTTTTATATAAATTAATTCATTAAAAAAATTTTGTGACCAATATTTCGGTCACTAATAATTTTTTATTTTTAAGTTACTTCCCTCCCAATTTTCTCCTTTTTGATTTTATTTTTACTTTTAATTCAAAATTTCACAATCATATTATTTTAACAAATAAAACATATATTTATAGAAATAATTAACTCATTAAAATTTATTAATTTAAATAAAATATAATTTTAATGGTAATTAGTATAAAAAAATTTAAATAATATTTAAAATTTTTGTTTCATTAATATTATATACATTTTAATGTAAATGTAACAACTAAAATGAAGTGGTCTAGTGGTCACGTGGAAACCTCTAAAAGAAAAGTGCATTGGTTTGATTCCTACTTGAACCAATACATTTGTTTTTTTTAAGTTTTTAAACAAACAAAAATCGGTCACAAAAATCGGTCACTAATTCCAGTCGCTAAAATCGGTCACTAAATTCGTCACTAAAGGTTAGCGACTAGCACTTTTCTAACTAAAATTTGGTAGTCCCGTTATTGGTCGCTAAACGTTATAGTGACTGATTTTTATACTTTTTCGGACTCTAATTCGGTCACTAAACGCGAATTTTTTAGTAGTGCTCGTCGGCAAGTGACGACCCCTTCCAGATCTCCCGGAACTGCGAATTACCCTTAAGTCATCACTCACATGCTCGGGAGCAACGACTTGGGGGGCTCCTGTTCCGGACTGGACCAATGACTAGGCATGATCCAATCCACTTCTGCTCCTAGAACGACCCAATTGTCTAAGTCCAGCCAATTAGGGCAGCTTTTACATTTTTGCCCCCTTATCGGGCAAACATGGTCGGACGACCCCTAGGGTCACCTGTTCCTCCTCGGTAATTCCTGTCCGTCATGCACGACTCCATCATCCAGAAACAGTTATGACACCCGTGCTCGGAACTGCATCGTTGCCCGTAGCAACGACTAGTTTCGAGCACCTCTGCCCGTCCCAACGACTAGTTTCTGGCAGTTACCTATTCTTCGGGAAACAGTTATTTCGCCTCGGAAATATGGACCGTTGTCCACGCACTAGGGGCACTATAAAAACCCTCTCATTTGAGAGGGTCAGATATTCCAAATCATCCTACGAAATATATACTTTGTACTTGTCTTTCTCTTTCTCTCCCGATTCTTACTTTAGCATCGGAGTGCCTTGCAGGTACACCCTCCTCCACATCACTCACACCCAGCATCACAGACATCATCCTTGACCCAACTCAGGTTCTGCTCAGCCGTCAAGATGAGACATATTATTGGAATCCCTATTATCCAAAGTCAAAGGAAATTAGTCACATATAATTGTAATGAACGAAAAGTAAAAAAAATAGAGATGTAGCAAACAAGAACAATGAGTTAGAACAAGAAAACCTGAATTATATTAAGGATGCAAGTGAAATCACAAAATTAAACAATGAAGCGCAAGTGTTTTTGGCTCGAAAATGATGTGTTTTTCTTATAACTTATGTGTCATTTGTATAACAGCCTTAGCCATTAATTATAATTAATTACAAAGAACTAACAAAATCCACTAAAATAAATCTCAACCATTTAGAGAATGCACACAGATTACGACTGTGGCCTTTAGGGCCAAACTATAATCCTAGATGGAATTTCTTCAAATCTTGATTAAAATCTTCGTTGGTTTGCTTTTCAATCTTCCCCCACTCACACATTTCTCCTAACTAGGCATGTCAACGGAGCGGATCGGGGGACGGTTTTTACCTCTCCCAAACTCAAACCCGAATTTCCAAACAATCTCCGTTTTCCGCCCCAAACTCAATCGAGGATGGAGAATTAAAATCCAAACCCGTCCCAAACGGGTTCGGATTGGGTTCGGATATCTCCGCCTCGCCACCATCCATTTAGTAAAATCAAATTTTTAATAGAAATATTTATCTTTTCCAAAATCAAATTACATTACAAATAATAAAATAAATAAAAATTTCAAAAAAAATCTTACATACATTTGAAATATGTTAAATAAATCAAACAAATCAAAATATCAAAACATTGACCACATATTTAATATTCTAAATTAACAAAATTAAATAATAATGTACATAATATAATAAACGGGGTGGGTTCGGGGACGGATTCGGGGTGGGTACTAGTGTCCCCATTACCTGACCCGTCCCCATATTTTTTAATCGGAAAAACCCAAATCCAAACCCAAATCCAATCAAAGCGGGTTTTTCCCATCAACTTCGGGACGGATTCGGGTGGATACCCGCGGGTATGAGTTTTGTTGCCATGTCTACTCCTAACAAACACATACTAAGTAAAAGGTAGTAAAATTGATCTAAGACCAAAATAAAACATCAAAATTAACCTACAAATCAAAGGTATAAAGACATATGAATTATAACTTATAAATGTGTAAACATATAAACTCGAGCATTCAAATAAAGTTGTTTTGCTAAAAGGGAACTAACTTATAGACTCTTAGAGTTTATCTCATATTAAAATAATATAAAAATTAATATAGATAGGACACATATACTTATATAATATCATAAATACATGAATAATTTATAATTTCAACTTAATAATAAACAAAAATATATTAAATCGCCATAATAAAAATGACATACTCAGAAATATATAATTAAGAGAAAAAACTAAATTTGAAAATTGTTATCCATTATTAGAAACAACAAAAGTAACTAAAAAATTTATCTGCATATAATTGAAACAACATACCAATAAATCTAATTATGTATGTCAATGTTTATAATACAAATAATAACATATTCGAAAATTATCCATATCATATCATATTTGCACGAGTAGTCATTTAAAGTACAACAACATATCTTAAGTTATATGTAATAAAAGTAGCACAGTTTTCCAAGCATGAGTTTAAGAACATTTTTCCAACCAAACCCTACGAACTTTTCAAGTTTTTTTTCCACTTTTCATAAAGAATCTTACAACACCAATGTGTAAAGATAAAAGTTTAAACATAAGCAAGCTTTTGATATTCTTTTTAACAAGGTATTCTAAATTTTAGAACAAACATGGAAGAAGGAGTTAGATCACTTTCAATTTATGAATAATGAAAACTAACATAATCATCACGTGAGAATTTTACACCAATGATTATTGTTGGGAATAATATAACAAGTGTGAGTAGTATAAATAATAGTTTCACATTGGATAGGAATGTGGTGACTTGAACATTTATAAGTGGGAGAACCCACTTACCTATCACTTTAAGATTTTGGGTGAATATGTAGTGTGTCTCTTACTTGTGTTGCTCTTGGCCTAATATTCAATGTTTCCTAGTGTAAAACTCCTCTAACATATATTAGAGTCTGGTTCGTAAAGGGACCGGCTTACATGTATCGAAATGTCCAGGAAGTGGTGTCCCATTGAAATCGAAATGCCCAAGAAAGAGGTGTATTCTAAATACCTAATAAGAGGCATTGTGGACTCATACTTGAGAGATGTATTCGAAATACCTAATAAGAGGGGGAGCATTATGGACTCACACTTGAGAAATGTAATCGAAATACCTAATAAATGTCTAGTAATAGGTGTTTTTATTTATATGTGGACAAAAAAGTTTCTACATGAGGGGGAGCATTATGGACTCACACTTGAGATAATAGTCTCACATTGGATATGAATGTAGTGATTTGAGCATTTATAAGTGGGAGAACCCGCTCACCTATCACCTTAAGATTTTGGATGAATATATGGTGTGT
Source organism: Lathyrus tuberosus (assembly GCA_022829125.1). Classification (NCBI taxonomy): domain Eukaryota; kingdom Viridiplantae; phylum Streptophyta; class Magnoliopsida; order Fabales; family Fabaceae; genus Lathyrus; species Lathyrus tuberosus. The sequence continues at coordinate 9,358,631 of JALAZF010000161.1, read as the reverse complement.
CTCTTACTTATGTTGCTGTTGGCCTAATATTCAAAGATAAGATCTTACAATTAAGTTGAAATTTTTAGAAATATATTCTCAGCACTTAAGTGAAGCGGGAGATTTTTGGGACAAACCACTTGTGTGATGTGCATAGGAAGAATGTGAACATTCAATTTCTCACTTTTGTTAGAGACTTGGCAAATGCTTAAGGCTTATTAGTGGTTAAACTAATTCATTGGTAATGCTTAAGTAACTTAGGATTAAAATGTGTTAGATATGATATATATGTTGTAATGTGTGACTTAGTTTAATATTATGTCATTGAAAGGTATATATGTGCATGTCTTTGTAAATTAAATAATGTCAAGTCTCTTTAATTGTTATATTTGTTGATGTTAAACGCGCGCACGCCCACACACAAGAACAATATTTTCTATCATATTCTCTTCTAAATAATGTTATTATTATGTATTGATATATTTATGAGCCTATATAATAAAATATATGTGGTGTAGTTAGGCTATAATGTTTCATCACGTGTCTATCTCGTTTTCATTCATTCAACATGGTATCTATAGTATATTGAAAGGAAACACTAAACCATATTTATCCAAATTCTGGCTTGCCCCTTAGTTTCCGATAATACTATTCAAATATTGGCATAATTCATGTACTATAGTGTTCATTGTGCACTCTAGTTAAGTTCGTTATTGTTCCATGTGCAAAAACATTTTTTCTTCCATTTTCATGTATCATTTTCCTACTACTTTTAGTTATATCTTTACTAATTATGGTTGGTTCTAATTCTCGAGGACGATCTTCCATCTCCAAACCTTGTTTCAAATGCTAGTATTGTCATCATTTGAGATATACTATTGCTTGGTGTTAAAAAATACACGAATACCATCTATGTCCTAAAATTGTATCATATGACATTATTGAGACCAATGATCATCCTAAGGTTTCTTATCAAACTTATGAAGATTTTCTATGTTAGGTAATATATTATCATAACTCTGGATCTGCTATTTCGGGCTGCTGCAGCAGTCTACACAGAAAAGATTTTTTCTAATCTTTTGTGTTTCCCAATGATGCTGCAGCAGAGAAAAAATCTTTATCACTTTCAAAATTTTGGTTTGAAACCAAAATCATAACTTTTGTCACTTTTCCCAACATCAGGTCTTTCTTCCTCTTCTTCTTTCTTCTTTCTTCCATTTCTTCCTTGCTTCTCTCTTCCCTCTCTTTCGCAGCCTGTACCAACAAAAATCGTTGTTTGTTTTTCGATCTGTTGGATCTAAAAAACCACCCAACCACAAATATTATTCTGGTTTCCTCTTTCCTCTTTTCTCATTCTCCATTTGTTTCATCTTTTCTCCATTTGACCTAAATCCATTTCAAATTTTTTGAATCGTTATTGTTTGTTGTTTTTCTACATAAATGTATTTTAGCAATTAGAGAAGATTAAAGATTCGAGTATTCAGAGCAATTTCATTTTTTGGGTTTTCATTTTTTTTTTGTGATTGTAGCAATTCCATGTTTTGGGTTTTCTGTAGTTTTGGATTTTTCATGATAATGGATCTGTTATTTTTTGCAGTTGAAAAAGTTTATAGAAGAAGGAAATTTATTGAGGCTTCAAAAAGTGAAGTAGACTTGGTATAAGATTTTTTTCTTCTGATTTTATTAAATTTTCTTATTGTTGACTTTTTCTTATGAAAAACCTTTTTCAGAATCTATCAACTAAGTTGTACACTGCTCTGTGGATGCCGCAAACAACTCTCTGCAGAGAAGCTAAAGAGGGTGCTTATGCTTACCACATATTTGGGTAAATTATTATTTTTATTCTCTTTTACATGAATCTGTTTAACTTTTAACCCCTTTGTATTAAAGCATATGATAAGTTGTTGTTTCTATTTAGTAATGCTACGTTGTAGCAAATAAGTTGTTGTTTCTGTTTTAACTTTTCTTCATATGCTTCAAATATTGGTGGCAACAACGCGTTTCTGGCGATGAGTGTGGTGGTGGTCGGAACTGAAATGATTGTTCTATTTTATCGACATTGTATTTGGTTGTGAATTTAATCTCAGTGTAGATATTATGTTTATGCCCTTTATGATCTATTGAATGTTTGTGGTTTATAGCTAACTACCTTTAAGTTTTCATTGATTTGATCAATTTTTGCTAATTAATTTTCCATCTGCATAATCATTAGGTATTTAACAACTGGAGTACATCTTTTCTCTTTCCTCATGGTGAGTGAACTTTCATCAATTTTTACTTTATTTCCATCTTATGTTTTCAATTTGATTCCTATGTTTTATTGTGGCCAATTCAATCTTTCCCTTCATTTTCTTTACAGGTTTTTGTGGCCAATCACACTTCCATGATAGACTTCATCATCTTAGAACAGATGACTGCTTTTGTTGTTATTATGCACAAGCATCCTGGATGGGTTGGTATGCATATAGAGCATGATTTGAATAAACAGATTACATTCAAGGCATTATGCATGACTTATAATTTGAATGATTCAAATCAATATTTTATTATTGTTTTCAATTTTACAATTATTGAAGTCGAACCTGTAAACAACCCTGTGCGGCTTTGAACATCAACAAAAAAAGCGTTGATCAGGACTTGGATATGTATCGTATACTTCTTTCCTTCTAATTATATAATTATCCTTCCATGTTTTACTTGTGTCTTTAGTATGATGTATTCCTCTGTATATATTTATATATATTTAAGGGGAAAGGTTGTTTGCATAACCTTTATTTAGTCACTTAATTATATTGTTTTTTATAATTTACAAACCTGAGACCAGGCCAATAACTTCTGAATTGTGAAGTTGTATTGAAAATAATCTTTGATTGTAATTTTTCTATACAGAGTCTTCTTGATATATGCATTGAAAATGTAGGAGAATTGATACGGTTAAATTTTGATAAAGAGGTCATATTTGCGGTAATAAAGACTACTGTGATATTTAAATTTCACAAACTCATTTTGTTACCAAGCATTGGCTTTTTCATAAAATCAATGCCACATGCAGGTTGCAACAGGAGGTTTTGGAGGCATATTGCATCCAACTTTAGATGATAAGATTAATTCTCTACACAAAGCAATAACATCTCTTGCAACAGTGCCTAAGTCGGAAAATTCACAAGAGGAGAGGCGTGTCTTTTAAAATTTCTTTTCAAGCAGGACCATTAGATTTCGGTTTTGGGTGTTTGTGGTGTCATTCTAGGTATTATGATATTTTTCAGTTTGTTGGGTGTAATATTTTGAAACTAGCAATGCTACTTTTGTGTCTGTTTTTAGGCATGTCTTATGCCTTACGATATATATTATTGTTATTTTGGAATACATACTGATTATTGCATAAACTATGTGTAGGACGGTAGTTATCAAATTTAATGAGAGATTTAATTTTTAGAAAGAAACATGTCAATATTTTGATTCAATGCATAATTTTTGAATCAAATATCTCTAATTGCAAACATTATTATTTTTGAAATCTTGAAATCGAATATTAAATTATAATCAATTCTTAATTTATGACAAGATATTAGAATTATTCTATTGTTTATATTATACTGTCATTAAATTAAATAAATTTTTATATTGTAGCAGCATAGGAAAAATAAATCTTTACTTTCAGGTTTCCACACATAATTAAATCAATTAATCCAATAAATATATATTTTGATTGAATATTGATTTTTTTGTAAACTATCACTAGCATGAAACATGACGTAAACAAATTCAAAATTACAAACAAAATAAAATTCAAAGTTAAACGATTTTTCACATGTAAGATGATTAATTATTTTAAAGCATTTTAATATTTACTCGTGCAATAATTAAAAAATATACTATTAATTCAAATACTTTTATAAATGATGTCAAAAAACGGAAAAATAATTTATGGTTAGTCTAAATATTTTTATAAACGATATTATTTTTATATATGGGAAAAACTATACTACTAATTTAAATATTTTATTTAATTTTTTTATGGAATGAATTATAGGCAATAATTTATATATGGAATGAATTATAGGCACTAATTTATTATATCTCTTAAAAATAATATTTTTTTTGGTGCAAAAATTTAATTTTTTTAATATCATTTTTATTATATTTTGGAAAAAATGTGCATACCATACCAGTACCCGTGCGAATGCACGGGTATCCCACTTGTTTTTATTTTAAATAATTTACACAAAATTTAAAAGTGTTGAACAAGTTATTACAACACTCCCCCACCACCGCAAAGGAGGTAAATTATGGTATCTAAAAATTGTGATTAATTCAAAAAATAATTTACTTAAAATAATAATTTATGTTAGTATTTGTGAGATATTGGATCGACCTCTAGTTAGCATGCCGTCGAAGTCTACTCACATGCTGTTGTCGAAGACCTACATGTTGTAGTCGAAGTGTGTTATAATATGTAGTTGTCGGATTGGACCTTGTGTTAAGGATCCAATTGTTTAAGTTAGTTTGTGCCATAAGTTAGCCTGTAATGAGTAATTGTTAAAAAGCCCATTAGTTTAGTATGTTAGGTTTTATTATAAATAACATACTAGTATCTTATCTTAGGTGTGGTATGACAAAACCTAATTAGGGTGAGATGGTTATTTGTTATTCTTGAGTACTTGTAATCTGTTTCATAGAGAATGTAAAGAATAATAGATATAACCAATCCTTGTTGTTTTTCCTTGTTAACCCTAACCCTTGTGTGTTTATTTCCTATAAAGAAACAGATCGTGAAGGCTGGATCGGATCCTGTTGAAGTGGACCACCAAGTACATCTGAGATGCTGGGCGTATGGAGAGGAGGAGGGGGTGTACCTGCAAGGCACTCCGACGCTCAAGTAAGAAAAGGTCAGAGAAAAGGGCAAGTACAAAGTATTAGCTCGTAGGGTGAATGTTTGATACCTGACCCTCTCAAGCGAGAGGGTTTATATAGTGCCCCTAGCGCGTGGCCAACAGTCCTATTTTCGGGGTGAAATAACTGTTTTCTCGAAGAATAGGTAACTGCCCAAACTAACCGTTATGTCGGGCAGGGTGCCCAAAACGAGCCGTTATGTCGGGCATAGGCATAGTTTTGGGCACCTGCCCTTAGCTGTTCGGGGAGTGCAGGAGTCGTGCAGAACGGGAAACAGTTTCGGGGATGACCGTGTAGTCCTTGCCCGATAGGAGGGGCAAAAAGGTAACTTTCTCCCCTCTGTGGATTGGACCTAGGCAATTGGGCCGTTACTGGAGCAGAAGTGGATTGGGTCGTGCCTGGCCATTGGTCAAGTCAAGAAAAGGAGCCCCCCAAATCGTTGCTCCCGAGCACGGGAGTGATGACTTAAGGGTAGCTCATGACTCCGGGGAGTTAATATAAAGTCGTCGTTTGGTGACGGAGGAAGTTGCTTCGTGGTGCCCATAGTATTTGGTGTCCGTGATGTCCATGACCGTGATATGGCTGCCCGTCGTCCGGGGAGACTAACGGTTAAGAGGAATTGGAAACGTTGGGGCGCCACGTGTGCCTAGAGCCCTGTGCAGCAAATGCTAGGCAATGATGGCTAGTTAATAGCCATCATGACCTACGAGGGCGTGCCACTGCACGTGCCTCTCTGTATAAAAAGGGGAGACCCGTTTCATTTGGAACTTTTCGCTCTCGTTTCTCTTCGTCTTCTCCAAAGCTCTTGTCCTGCACCTTCAGCTGTTCCAGCCATCGTATCAACTATGGGTAACCACTTTTCGTCTCTTTAATCCAAGTAAGTTCGTTGACTTTGTGCTCTTTTATTCCTTTTGATGATTAATAGAAGGTTGCATGCGATTAGGACTAGGTTTAGATGACGATTTGTTCTGTTTCCGGTGGTTGTTGGTGGTGGACGGTGGTTATGCCATTTTTCGCTGCAGATGCGCCGCTGGGTTTCTAGGACGTTTCAGTAAGGAGGGCGGTTCCCGTTGTCGTCGCGATGATGATGCATGGGCAACCGCCGTGGTAATTCATGTTCTAGAGTGACGATGAATTTTCCGGTTGAGTGTTTGCAGTTTCCGGTGAAGCTTTGCAGTTCTCGGCGGAACTTCGAACGAAACTGGGAATAGGCTCGGGGAAGTTCCTCGTCTAGGAGTGATTTGTCCCGAGCGTCTCCTCGCGGGGAGGTTTTTGAATTTTACTTTTGATGTTAGGGCTTAGGCCGGGGACGTCGTCCTCAGCCGTTTGCGCGCCCTTTCACTTGACTAACGGTGGAAGGGTGGATTTGATCTTTCGTCGAATTCACTTTTTTCTCTGCTTTTCAGGTGATTGACATGGCGACGGGGCCAGAGAGGGAAATTGTCTTGGACTCGTCCGAGGAGGAAGCGAGTTCTTCGGATAGTAGTAGTTCGACTGCCTCAAGTGTCCCCAGTGAAGTCGGGGAGGAGGAGGAAATGGAAGAAATGAAAGAGATGGAAGAGGATGTCGTTGAGGATCCCACGAAAGAGTGGGAGGTAGCTGAACCAGCCGAGCACGTGTCCATCTTCGCTTCGTATCTGGGGGACGTTTTCCTGGTAGTCGGGCCAGAGGGGGAGTGGAAGGTGCACTTTCCCTCCGAGGATGAGAGGGTCTGCACGAACTTTGGGAGTGCTTTACCATGTATGAGTATGCGTTCAAGGAGCTGGGGATGAGGCTGTCGTTCACTGATTTTCAGCAATCAGTGTTCGTGCACCTGAATTTGGCCCCGACGCAGTTGCATTCGAACTCGTTGGCTTTTATTCGGGCGTTTGAGCTGCATGCGATTTTTTGAAGATAGGGGCTACTCTTCCCTTATTTTTCACTGTATTTCATCTTCAACGGCAGCTGACGGGAAGGATGTATGGTTGGGTTTCGTTGAAACAACCCCACAAGCTGTTCAAGCCCTTTTCAAAATCGATACGGATGTTCAAGGAGAGGTACTACATCATAGAGCCCGTATTGGAAGCTGCCCAGGATAGTACTTATGTATGGGAGATTGAGGTTGACGAGGATGGTAACGACCTGCGCGACGAGGCTGGGAAGTTTATTGGGGAGAGCTTGTTAAAGTTCCCCTTTCACTAGGGACCTGGTCATTTTACCAAGAATCCCAACGAGTATGTCTTCCAGCCGCACAACCTGGACGAGCAGGATGTTGCTTCTTATAATACGCTGGTGAAGTATGTTAGCTAGTTTCGTCTTGCGGAGTGCGTTACGAAGAAGGGGCCCACGATCTACGAGGACGATGGCAGCAAACGCGTGGAGTATCGCTTTATTAATACCAAAGCGCTTCTAGAGTGCAAGACTCTCGCAGACGCTTATAAATTGCTCGGTAGTCTTAGTGATTTTGACTTGCCCAACGTATTTTATCTTCGTTGTCTAATGTCTTTATTTTGTTTGTGCAGGAGATATGCCTTCCGCTCACGAGAGGATGGTGAAGAACGCGACAACGAGGAACAAGCCTGGAACGGTCGTCCGCAAAGTTCGGTTTACACAGTGTACTCCTCCTCCTTCTCAGGTCGTTTCGGGGAGTGGGTCGCCTGCCCCTGCCCAAAGATCTCCTATGCCTCTGACTTAGAGGTTTAAACGGAATAGGCCCAGTGAAGCGGTGGACCTCAACCGAGCACCGGAAAAAGGGAAGTTCGAGCTTCCTCGACAGGAAGTTCTTCGAAGAGACGTCTCTGGTTGTGTCGCGGGCGGAGTCTCTCCAGCTGCAGGGCATGGATCGCCCGAGCAGGAGGGCGCTGATGGCCCAAGATGCTTCTGCTTTGGTCCGAATGTTGGAGATGGCGGCCGTTTATGCTGAAGGGGACTCTGCAACTGAGTCTGAACTGAGAACTGCTCGGGCCACCATAACATCCCTTGAGGAGACGGCGAGGAAGGCCAAAGAGGAGGCTAGGAGTTCTGATGATGCCCGAAAAAAGGCAGATGAGGAGGTGAGCAGGCTGAAGGAGGAGAACTCAACGCTGACGGCGGAGAAGAAAGCGACTGAGGAGCTGATCAAGCAACTGAGGTCGGCCAATACCCCGGGCGAAGACGAACCTGAGGACGTGAAGGAGATAAAGAAAAGGTTTGAGTTGATTGCCCGTATGCTGGCGGCCGAGGACGACAACATCGTTATTGCGGATGAATCCTTCAGGAATGCCGTGTCTCAATTGCGGGCGGCGAACCCCGAACTCGACTTCTCTACCGAGGGTACCCACTATCTGGCACGTGTTGAAGATGGTCGGATAATCATGCCTGACTCCTTCCTCGAAGAGCATGCCAAGGACCAAACCGTGGATAACCAGGAGCCTCAGCCCAACTCCGAGCAGACTGACCGGATGGATGAGTGAAGAAATTTCTTCTTTTTGTTGTAATTTTGTCCGGCATGCGTGTTGTGTAATTCATTGTAACTTATTTTGGGGGGGCATGGCCCCCAGTTTATGTAACCAAGTACAATTGTGGTCCTTGCGGCCACGTATTACTTTTAATTATGTACCCGATCTTTGTGGCCGGTTTTGTGATTTGCATGGCTTTATCTGCTTTAAATTTCGCTAAGTGTTGTTACTTATGCTCGTTTGTGTATGTATGCCCATAATAGGGGTTACTTTGATTTGCTTCAAGTTTAAGGGAATTGCTCGTTATAGATGTGTTCGGCAGTGAGGGGTACTGGTCGAACTGCCGGGGAATATCCTTGCGAGGATGCGGAGCTCAGGTCGCATTTGAGGCCGGAGTTCGCGGCGTGAACCTCCCATCGCGAGCTGGCTGTTCTGCCTGTCGTGGTACTTTGAAGACGGCGGTGCTCGATTGAGGGACTGCTGTCGAGCAGAGACCTGGCTCGTTCCTGAGCGGGGTTCTGCTTCGCTGGTATGCGACGCTTGTACCTAGTCGTGCATCATGGTCGGTAGGCGATGCTCGTCGTCGTGACGGATCGAACCGATAGTTAAGGCCTTAGATGTAGTGTTGTTTCAGCTTTTCGGCATTCCATGGTCGAGCAAGTTCTTCCCTATTGAGATGTTCTAGGTAATAGGCCTCATTCTCCATTTTTGCTCGGACACGATAGGGCCCTTCCCAGTTAGCGGCTAGTTTGCCTTCGCGAGAGTCCTTATGGTTTCTTCTTAGGACAAGGCTGCCCACGTCGAACTCTCGTCGTATCACCTTGGCATTGTGCCTGATGGTAATTTTTTGTTTTAGTAAGGCTTCGCGGAGTGCTGCCCCTGAGCGGACTTCCTAGACAAGGTCGAGTTCTTCTCTTAACGACTAGTCGTTCATCTCCTCGTCTAGGGGCGACTCTGTTCGCCTGGAGGGTACGTGGGTGGAGCTAGGTTCATGTCCCCGTGCCGTTGGCATTTGTCGCATTTCTTTCGCGTTGTACTGCATGGTTGGCCAGTAGTATCCTGCTCGAAGGGCCTTTCGGGCAAGGGACCTCCCTCAGAGATGTCGAGCGTTGATTCCTTCGTGGATTTTGCGCAAGACGTGGGCGACCATTTCTTCCTCGGCACATTTGAGCAGCGGGAAGGAGAATCCTCGTCTGTAGAGTTTATCTTCGACCAGGACGTAGGAGCAAGCTCTTCGCCTAACTACGCTGGCCGCTTTTGGGTCGGACGGAAGTTCATCTTTAGCGAGATAGTTGTAAACGGGGGTCATCCAGCAACTGTTGTCACCGATCACTAACACATCTAGGGTCGGGGAAGCCTTCTCGATACTGGGTCGCGGAAGTACCTTCTGTATGACGGACTTGTTTTCGCCTTTTTTCTTCGTGCTGGCTAATTTGGACAAAATGTCTGCCCGAACATTGTGTTCGCGGGGAACATATCTTACCTCCACCGCTGCAGACTTCGTCATCTTCTTTTTGACCAGGGCTAAGTATTCAGTCAGGTTGTCGTTTTTGACTTGATATTATCCTCGAACTTGAAGGGCCACGAGTTGTGAATCTGTGCAAATAACGACTTCCTCTGCGCCAAGGTCTTCGGCCAAGCGTAACCCGGCGAGGAAGGCTTCGTACTCAGCTTGGTTGTTAGACGTGGAGAAGGACAGGGTGAACAAAACTTCAACGATGATTCCCTCATTGCTTTCCAGTATGATGCCTGCCCCGCTCCCCGCCGACCTGGAGGCCCCGTCTATGAAAATATTTACTTATTAAGTATTGAAGAAGGTATGGATAAATCTCCATTAAAGTGGAGGCATAATATCTTTTCTTAAGTATATTTACTTATCTTGTTCATATGGTAATGATATATGAATAAATATATGAAATAGTAAAGGTTATTCAGAAGTAAACAAACACTAATGCACCGAGTTATTCATTATATTTATATATATTCACTGTGCAACACCATTGTATCATATTACATGATGGTATTTAAAACTACTCTTGAAGAGAAATTTGTGGAGCTTCAAGAAACAAAGAAAACGCACCAGTACTATCAATTCTGGTGTAGCCCAATGGTGTTGCTTTGTTTCTTGAAGCTCCACAAATTTCTCTTCAAGAGTAGTTTTAGATACCATCATGTAATATTAGTCATGGTTAGCTAGCCCCGCACCCGCCTCCCTGTTATAGACCCGTCTCCGCCCCCAAACCCAGTCGGGGGTGAAAATTTGTCACCCAGACCCGCTCCCGATAGAAACGGGTTTACCCGCACCCGCTCCCACCCGCAAAAAAATATTTTTTTAAATAGTAATAAAAATTAACAATTTAATTAAAAACTTAATCATTTTAATAATAAACTTGTTTCTAAAGATGTGAGTTTGAGTGAATGGTTAGAAATGATTAATGAGGATTTTTAATTACTTCTTCAAAAGTGAATAAATGTGATATAAAATAATTTAAATATAGGTATTAAAATAAATATTATAAGACCGGGCGGGGCGGGTGCGGGCGCGGGCGGGTAGTAGCATCCCCCCGCCCCCGCACCCGCACCCGCAATTACAAACCAGGTTTTACCCGCACCCGCACCCTCACCCAATCAAATCGGGTTTCCCCCGTTAATTTCGGGTCGGGTCCGGGCAGGCCCCGGCGGGCCCGGGTTTTCTTGCCATGCCTATGTAATATGATACAATGGTGTTGCACAATGAATATATATCTATAACTATAAATAAAGGGTATACACACTTTTGGACTAGCCTATTTTATTTCTAATATTGCCCTTACAAATTATAACTGTTCATAAAATTGTTAACCGTTGAAAACCAAAACTGCAATCTTAAAAAATACCTATAATAAAACACCAAATGCAATAACTGTAAAACATCCGTGCGATTTAGCTTTTTATATATTATTTATTGTAGTTTTCTTTTGGTTTTATCTTTACTATTTCAAGGAGGATAAAGGAAGAAACAATCATCCTGGCAAAACCATATGTCTGCGTCGACATTGAAAAGCATAATGTTTCATTACAAAGGCACTGACAATAGGCTTTATAAACAGTAAGTAATACACCCTCCGGTCACTATTATAAGCAAATTTACCTTTTTGTGGTACATTTAACTATTAATGTATCTAGTCCATATATAGACTAGATACATTAATAGTCAAATATATCACAAAAAGATAAATTTGCTTATAATAGTAACCAGAGGGTGTATTTACATACATGCATTATATTTTGATAAGACATAGATTCTTATTCAACAAAGTCATAAATGTGTAATACCTTAGATTCTTATTTAGTTTCTTACTCAATGTTTGTGATTCTAACTTTCTTTTTCATCGTCTGTTAAAAACACCATCATAGAATTAATATACAATAATATAACTTCTTAATGCAATTTGTTTTAATAAGTACTTGACAGAATCATAAAAAGGTTTTCACATGCTATCATAAAAATAGGGGATAGCCACATAATAGATTACATGATTCTTTGTTTTCCAACTTTTTTTACTTTATGTTTATGAATATTTTTTTATATTTACAGAATGAACACTAAAAGTGGTAAGGAGAGATCGAACACCAAAGCAGCGAAGCTGTTAGGAGCAACAGAGAGAATTAACATTTAATTTTTTAAAAGTACATTATTTATCTATAGTTACAGATAAAGGGATACACAATTTTAGTATGGCCTTTTTTCCTATTTCCAACTTACCCTTTTAACCACACAGTTACTCTATTACAACTTCTAATAACTGCTTGATGAATAGAACTTGCCAACATTGTGTAACCTCTTAACTATTTTGTCATTTGCTATATAACTTCTCCTTAAATCTATAAAATTAACCACATCACATATAACAAATTCCACTTCAAAAAAAGTCAGTAAAATAGAATGAAAGAACTGCCTGAGAAAAAAACTGTAGGCGTGGTGGTGTAACAACATTCAATGCCATGCATTCAATACTGCAAGAGTCGTGTTTATTCTCTCTCATCATCTATATTCATCTTCCTCAATTTTTCTAAATTTAAATCGAATTCGAATTTTAATTACAAAATTAGATTTAATCATTCCTTCCTTAAACTCTCTCTCAATTGTTTGATGACAGGAAAATCTGAAAAAAAAAAATAAAGCTTCAAGATTTGAAAATCATTTACTTTATTAACTTTTTATCTATTTGTTCCCACATACAAATGACTTGTCTATACTAATATATAAAGGTAAAACATCCTTTTGGTGTAGCCTATTTTTTTCCTCTTTTACCCTTAAAAACACTTTAGAAATTACCTAAATAAAAATTAACTTCTCTTCTCATTTTATATTTGAATTATTATACAAAAGATAGTTATATTGCAAAAGAAAAACTAACGGTAACTTCCAATTGAAATAGTAACTTCCAATTGAAATAGTAACTTCCAATTGAAAGTGGAGTCTGTCAACAGAGAAGGAATAGTTTCCTCAATCAAACCATTGCAAAGAGAGGAAGATTATTAATTAAATAAAGTCCTGAAGTGTTGTTCCAAATGACATTCAATAACCTCATTCTCCACAACAACCTTGTCAGCAAGAAAGGATGGCTCAATCTGATTTGGACTTAGCTCTTAACCTTGAAGAGGTTTATTGGAAAGAAAAAGCAAACATTAATTGGAACCTTCACGGCGATAGAAAGACGAAGTTTTTTCACACATATGCCAAGATAAAAAAAAATAGAACCAAGCTGATATCTTCTCTTGTGATTGCTGACAAGGTTGTTGTGGAGAATGAGGTTATTGAATGTCGTTTGGAACAGCACTTCAGGACTTTATTTAATTAATAATCTTCCTCTCTTTGCAATTGTTTGATCGAGGAAACTATTCCTTCTCTGTTGACAGACTCCACTTTCAATTGGAAGTTACTATTTCAATTGGAAGTTACCGTTAGTTTTTCTTTTGCAATATAACTATCTTTTGTATAATAATTCAAATATAAAATGAGAAGAGAAGTTAATTTTTATTTAGGTAATTTCTAAAGTGTTTTTAAGGGTAAAAGAGGGGAAAAAAATAGGCTACACCAAAAGGATGTTTTGCCTTTATATATTAGTATAGATTCAAATTGCTATCTCACAAAAACTATTCACATTATCACAACACCAAATTCTCTCACAGAATTGTTGCACAAAAAGAAAAACAACTACCTTGATTTGGATAATTTATCTCATATTTACCATTCAATAGGTTCAAAATATTCACACATCAAAAAGTGATTCAAAAGCTTTCTAGAATTTCTATGCTCTTTCTCAACAAATTATGAGAAAAGAGGTTATGATATGAGTTAATAAACTCCCCACATTGAAGATCAAAGGAAAAAAGAAACAAGATAAGAGATTGAGTTTTCATCATATATCTATGAGAGTTCAACATCAACACTGCCATTTTTGAAGAAGAGAAATTATTTCCGAAACATTGATATTGTTTGTATTATTTATTTTTTAATTTCTTTTCAACTTAAGTTTGTCTAATAATAATTTATTGTGTAATGTTGATTGCGTTGTATGAATATTTTTGTTCTTTAATTGTTTTATTAGACTATGTTTGGATATTATAAAATGAACCTCATGAAATACAGTGAAAGCGAACAGAACTCCACTCCACCTGATTTTAAATGATATTTCGGCGGAAGGAATTTTCCTACCGTTTATAAATAATATCATTAATATACAACAAAATAAAATTTTTTATTTTTATCATTGATGTTAATCTTTATTTTTGTTTGTTTTTCGGTCTCCAAATGAAAAAATATTGCATATAAAGTTGTTGCAATAGTTGAAGAGGGTAAAGAATGGTTTCCATTGCATATGATATGTTAGGTTTATTGTTTATGGATAAAGAATTGTTTGCTTCATGTTTTTTCTTTTAAAACAAAATAGTGGATTATATTGTATTTTGATTTTCAATATTGATGTGTTTGTTATGTTTTTTCTTTTAAAACAAAATAGTGGATTATATTGTATTTTGATTTTCAATATTTATGTGTTTGTTATAATGATTTAGGAGTAATGGAGATTTTGCAGGTAGTCGACGTAATCAATAATAGAACAATGTCATAAATTTTTTATATTTTCAATGTTTATGTTTTTTTAATATAAACTTAAAAAAAAAAATTTTAACATGAATAAGTCTTGCTTAAAGGTAAAAAAAAAATTATCTATTTTTCAATATTTTTCTACTTTTTTATATAGAAGCCTTTATATAACATGGATCACATATATAGAAATGTAAAAAAAAAAAGTCTATATGAAATCAATCTTTTATCTATTTGTATCTTTTATATTTATCAAATTTCATTTGAGTTTATAATACAAACATTATGTTTTATTTTCAAAAACTGATGGAGATACTTAGAGAGTGTACATAAATTTGGAAAAACATGATTGTCGCAAAATCGTAATGGAATCCGTTTGTATGGATACCGTATGAAGGTAAAATCATCACATGTGTTGACTAATAGAATTTACTTCATTTATTTTGCAGTGATTCGAGATATATTTTAGATTTTGATTTCATAGTTTACCTTCGTATTAAGCAACAATGTCACTTAATGTCTATGTTAATGTTTATGTTTATTAGCAATAAACTTTGGTAAATGTTATTTTCTTATTATTTTATCTATATCTTATGGTTATGAGTATTCTATAACAATATATAAAGACAAAATTTATTTTTTGTGTAACATATTTTCTTTTTCCGTAATACCCCTTTCTAACCTCTACATTATTTCACTCACATTATAGATTTGCTTGAAAAAAGTCAGTTGAATATAGTTGGGTCACAATGCGCTTTTCGGTATTCATAAGAAAATTTAATTTGCGAATATTTTATAGTACAATTTTTTTTACGTATCTGAATAAATATTCTAGACCTCATCATACAAATTGTTTATTATAAAATCAAACTTATAAAAATTGACATTGTTAATATTTTCACGCGGTGCACCTTAAAAATGCGGACAAATGGACACGGGAGTGCCCGTTTGGACGTTAGTAAATATAATGAATGACTCGGTGCATTAGTGTTTGTTTACTTCTGAATAACCTTTACTATTTCATATATTTATTCATATATCATTACCATATGAACAAGATAAGTAAATATACTTAAGAAAAGATATTACGCCTCCACTTTAATTGAGATTTATCCATATCTTCTTAGACTTTTATTTTGGCTAGTTTCCGTATCTTGTACCATAGATTGTGTTATGTATTAGAAATGGTCAAGTATGTGAATTACGCCATTAGGCACTTATGTCAGTACCAAATAAAATGCTTGTATTGTATTATTCTAGGTATATATTATACAGGGCGTTACACCAAGGATCATAACTCTTTCAATTCTCAATATTTTTGAATGCTTCTTTTTGCATATGAATCTTCTCAACGTCCTCTTCAACTTCTCTTTACATGACAAGAGCCAATTATGCTTGGAGGATTATCAAAAGTTTGAAGACATTATAGGTCATTTGTGGGCTTAGTGAAATCTTGCCTATTTTCAAGTGAATTTTTCTCAACTTTCAAGAATCATAACTTCTTCAATTTTCAACATATGGAGCTCATTATTTTTGCACAATATCATTTATGATACCCTCTACAAGATTTCTTCAATGGTCAAAGTCAAATTGTGCTTGGAAGGCCATGGAATTCATTGATACATTATAGGTCATTTTCAGCCATTGGGACTTAGAATATTTCAAGTTTGGTTTGCCAGATTTTTATGCCAACTTCAACATGACGTAACTTTTTGCTCAAGCATCCAAATGAAACATTTATTGGCATATTGTGATCTTTGTTATGATGTTACCAGTTGCAAAAGGAATGGAGTAAAAAAGCCTCGTGTACAAGATGCCCCATTAATGCAAACATGGTTACTTGGAGCTGAAGATTTGCACCATGATCAGATTTTTACATCAACCAAAACTTGTTTACATGCCAAATTACCATGCATTTTGGAACTAAACATGATTAGTGAAGTTCCTTGAAGCTAATTGACTCCTAAAACGCATCATTTGGTTGAGTTTTGAGGCACATGGAGTCACACTTTTCTCACTTGGAGGATGCACACGAATTCACTTAATTCTTGATCATTCCACCCCTCTCAGCATTCCATCATCTTCTCCTAAAAATAGAGACCTCATTCCAATCATTTTACAAGCTTTTAATAGCCATAAAACACCTGCTTCAGTCTCAAATTTTCTTCAGAAATTGAGTTATCATGTTTTGAATTCTAGCCTGTTACAAACCTTTTTCTTGATTCCACTAGCTCCATTGTACTTCTCTAAAGCTTCTGCAACAAGAATCAAGCTTCAGGAGTCCCTAAATCACTCTAACCAAATCCAGTTTCAGATCTCCTCTGGTCATTTTTGGAGAAGGTAGTTTGAGGCTCCATTCTCAATCAAATAAGTTACCATAATGTAATCCTTTGCCTTTTGATTGTTTCCCCTAAAATAGCTGGTGTTGATAGCTTGCATCCATAACTTAATTTTTGTTTTCGTGATATTCATTTCATTGAGTTTTCTCTGCAATTCTCTCTACTCTCTTTTAATAAATGAAAATGAAGTATGAGGTTAAGTCCGCCTTGATGAGATGGTTGCAATGATGGTGGTCTTGTGCCCTAACTTTACCACTTAGTAATCTCAAGTGAGCATCTCACCGGAGAAGATGACCAGAGAGGCTGAGGACGATGACCTAAGTTGTTACATGTTGGCACTTTGAAATGTTTCTATTATTTCAATTCAAATGTGATCCGGTATATTTTCTTTGTTATTTTCCATTGTGCACCATCATCTGAGGAGCGTTGGATCTGCCACGTTAATCAATGAAGTCAGATTCTACGTTCCTCCTTTTTTTTCTTTTTTTTTTCTTTTTTTGATTTTCATTTTAATTGAATTTGTTTCTAAAATTCATAGAAAATTCATTTTAACTCAAAAAAATCCCAAAATAATTTATAAAATTCTCTTTTATTTTTCTCTTTCTGATTTTATATTTTTCATATTTTATTTTCATCATTTTCTATTTTTCATGATTTTCTCTTTTTTAAAGAATTTTAAATAGTTTAAAAATAGTTTTATGCATTTTGAAATTCTCAGAAATTTTATATATCATTCTTGACTTGTTTCTGACTTGCATGAATTTTCTTGACCATTTGTGAGTTGATTTGAAGCATCATTTTCATTTTCATCTTTATTTTCATTTTAAAATTAATTTTAAAAATAATTTTGATGCATTTCAATTCATATTATTGCATTTTATATTTGTTTGACTTGTGTTGACTTCTGTTGGTCTTGGAACTTAGTTGATTTGATCATAAGTTTCATAAAACTCAATGGATCTTGGATGTTGATGGGGTGAAAACCCTAATCCACCAAAATAGATGATTGATTTTGATGATAACTTGATCATCACTTGGATACAATTTGATTTTGCTATCTTGTTTGATCCTCTCTCCTTCATCCCTTTCTTTTTCTTTTTCACCTTTCATCTTGATCAATTGGAGGATGTGTAGGCCATCTTTTCTTGTTCATGAGATCTTGAGTGGTGCTTGATGAACTTTCATCATTTCAAATCTACCATTTGATGGATCATTTGATCAATTAAGATACTTTAGATTGATGCATAAATTTGTCCAAAGTATCATGAAGAATTGATTGATGTAATGGATCCATCTTTCTTTGACTTAGGTCTTGATCCACCTTGTTTTGACTTGTGCTACATGTTTTAGGAGTATGGTCTTTATATCATATCTCTAACATGTATGGTATATAAATTGTTATTGACCAACCTCTCGTAGTATGATCTTCCTTATAAATTGTGCTACGATTGCTTAACATAACGCTAAATTTGTCCCAAATCGGAAAGTGATCATTTGGTCCAATTATAGATATGAGTCATTTTTAGTTTAGATGTAAATCTCCTATCTCCATAGTGTGTAGATTCTTTTCCACCTAAGAGAGCTAGTGGCATACTTGTTGATTTTATCCAAGTTGGAGCCCTTCTCAAAGGATGATGCAAAGTTCTCATACTTGTTGGGTTAATTAGTTGAGTAATATACTTTAAATGACAAAATGTCTTCTTCATTAACTTTGACACTAACACTAACTTTAATTGTGCTAACTTTTATTTTATTCCATTTATTTTTATGCACTTTTATCTTTATACTCTTTATTTCTTGCTCTTTATTTTATGCTTATAATTTCATATCATATTATCATTGTTTATGTTTATGCCTTTTTCCCTTAGTCCACTTGGACTTTCTTTTTTTTTTTTCTTTTAAGAAATTAATAAAAGCTTAAACCATTAAAAGACTCTTAATGTTCCTTGGACTATTTGGTGACTATCCATAGCATGGATTTGGAGTTTTGGACTTAGAATTGGGTTCTTTTCCCTGTGCTTTGGAGTTGTGACTTGAGCCCTTGGATCTTATTTGGTACTTTGACATTGAGATGACCTCTTATGAATATTTGGCTTGGATACTTGGTTTTCACCTAATGCTTGGTCATTATTGCTTATTCACTTTAAATTATTACCCTCAGTTTGGTTACTCCCAGCCATCAAGTCCACCAACTTCACATCCAACTTCTGACTCTCTTTAATATTATTAAGAAAATCATTGTAGATCTTCCACATACCCAACATCACACTCTGCGGTGTTAGCTCACAGACCAAACTCAAGTCTCTGAATTGCTCGATAAGTTTCAACTCTCTAACCATCATAACAGACATATACAAAGACTTCTGACTTAAAGCATCATCCATGACATTAGCTTTATCGGGATGATAATTCAAGTCAAAGTCATAATCCTTTAAGAATTCCAACCATCTACGATGCCTCATATTCAATTCCTTCTGATCAGACAAATACTTCAAACTCTTATGATCACTAAACACTTCAAATATGGAACCATATAGATAGTGCCTCTAAATTTTCAACACAAACACCAGTGCAGCGAACTCTAAATCACGAGTAGGATAGTTTCTCTCATGAACCCTCAGTTGTCTTGAAGCATAACCATCTTGCATCAGTACCCCACCTAAACTCATCATTGAAGCATCACAATACACCACAAACGATTCATTCGGTTCTGGAAAAATCAAAATTGAAGTTGTAGTCAATCTCTTCTTCAGCTCAATGGAATTTCTCTCACAATGAATGTCCCACACAATTTTTTTACCTTTGCAAGTCAGTTGAGTTAACGGAAGTGATACTTTAGAAAAGCCTTCAATAAAATCGTGGTAGTAACCAGCCAAGCCCAAAAAGCTTCTAATCTCTGTAACCGACTTCAGAGCCTCCCATTGTAGGACCGCATCTACTTTGGGCGGATCCACAACAATACCATCACCTAAAATAACATGACCAAGAAAACTAACTTCTTGCAACCATAACTCACACTTTGACAACTTGACATAAAGCTTCTTCTCTTTCAACACTTGCAACATAATTCACAAATGCTCAGCATGTTCTTCTTCTAATTTAGAATATATCAGAATATCATCAATAAAGACCACTACAAACTGATCCAAATAAGTGTGAAAGACACGATTCATATACTCCACAAATACTCCGGGTGCATTAGAAATGCCAAATGGAATCACCAAATATTCATAGTGCCCATACCGAGTCTTGAAAGTCATCTTCTGAATATTCTCGTCCTTCACTCTAATCTGATGGGAACATGACCTCAAGTCAATCTTGCTAAAAACACGTATACCCATCAACTGATCCATCAAGTCATCTATTATCGGAAGTGGATGCTTATTCCCGATCGTTACTTTATTCAACTGTCGTTAATCCATACACAACCTCATACTACCATCTTTCTTCTTTACCAACAACACCGGAGCTCTCCAAGGCGACATACTTGGTCTCACAAATTTCTTTTCCAGTAAATCTTCTAATTGCTTCTTCAACTCTGCTAACTCTGACATTGACATCATGTATGGTGCCATAGGAACAGGTCTGGTACCAGAGACAAGATCAATAGAAAATTACACCTCTCTCTCTCTGGCGATACATATGAAATATCATCTGGAAACACATCTGGAAAATCACGCACCGCCTATAAATCATCAATCACAGCTTGAATCTTCACAGATAAGGACACAAATAATGCAAGCACCTGAGCTTCCTCTTCCAAAAGCATTTTCAACTCTCTAGCAGACAAGAAACCAACTTCTTCCTCATCATCATGAGCAAGAAACCGCACTGACTTATTATAGCAATTGATATGAACATGATTGAACTCCAACTAGTTCATTCCCAAGATCACATCAAGATCCATCAGCGGCAAATAAAAAAGATCAACACCAAAATCTTTATCAAAGATCAATAGAGAACAATTCAAACAAATTGAAGAAGTAGTCACCGATCCCTTAGCAGGAGTACCGACAACCATCTAGATCTCCATTCATAGAAGACATAACAAGGCCTAGCCTTTTCACCCAATCAGCAGCAATAAAAGAATGAGTAGCACCGTTATCAATAATAACAATCAAAGGCATGTTATTAATGTAACATATACCTCTGACCAACCTGTCGTCACTGGAAATCTGAGTCCCCGACAGAGCAAACACCTTTCTGTCGCGAAATATGGAGCTAATACATCCAACTACTAGAATAATCACATGCAGCATCGCGTGCGTGATAGGAAAGTAAAGTCAGTATCGTGCGCGCAATGCAAATTATAATGTGCGCGATGATACTTTTTATGGGCTTTTTCTGACACGTTTCTGATGCATTCTAACTGATTTAAAAGGGGAAGTTTGGTACTTTTTTAAAGGTTCTGTGATTTTACATTGCAAGTGACGATTTACAACACTGAAAGGCATATTTGGAAGCGCATTGGAAGCCAGTTCTTCAAGGGATCTCTTGTGCAAACCTCTTATTTGGTATTGTAATTTGCATAATGAGTAGCTAATTCTCTTTAAGTTAGGTTTTGTTTGATGAACCAATTTTAATACTGTTGGGATATATGTTTGATTTGATATTGCATGTGTAATTTGATTTATAATTTTATTCAACTGTACCTTGTTTTCAATGTTTTTTATGTGAGATACTCTTTTAATCTGATTTTGGACGCATAGGAAATACTGACCATTAGTCTATATGTTGGACCTAGGGAAATTGTTGTGCTTACACTATTGAATATGGATAGGAGACCTTGAGTAGTGGCTTAGGGATTAACGTTCTATTGCATTGCCTAATCTTGCTTACATTGGTGGACTAGGGATATGAAAGCCTGAGTATAAATTAGTGAGTTATACACTAAGGGATTGGGTATAGCGGTCTTGTTAATTCATCGTGGAATTATAGTGACGATATTATTCATGTAATACATTGAACATTAATAGTTGAGAAATAGGGGATTCAATATAAAACATGACCACTTTCGTATTATTGATAGAACATTTTATTTCTGTTTCGCAATTATAACTCGAAACCCCCTATTTAGTATCTTCTAAACATTCATAATATTGTCTTGTTAAATAGAAATCTCTATGGATTCGGTCTTTTTATTACTTCGACACTATCAGTACACTTGTCGAGAAGTCATCAATTGGCTCATCATTATTGGCCATAAAACTTTTTCCTTTTTCGTGTCAACCTTTAGCCTATAAATATAGGTCTATTCCCATATATTTTCACATCCAGAAACGTGGTTTCATTTCTCACTTCTCCCTCTCTCTCTACAAATTATTTTGTTTACTTTCTCTCATTAAAAGTTTAGCTATAATGCTTTTCAAGAAAATCATTTTACGAGTGAGGAAGTTGTATTTCTGGAATAATAGTCTTGTGTATTCAATATTGAGTATAAGTATCTTGGAAGAGGCAAGATGACCACTACTGATAAGGTTCTCTCTCTAAAGATCATTTCCCAGAAAATCACTAGAAGTGTGTATAAAGATTGGCCAAGTAAAGGTTTGCTCCATACTTTTAGCCTAAGTATGAAGTACGTGATATTGAACATAATTGGAGTCTCCAATTAGAATCCCACTAATCATAGTTCAGGTATCACCCCTTCTCTTGTTAGATTGTTATATCAAATAGGCACTAGAGTAGCCTTCAATTTTGGTGAGCATGTCTTTGAGAAAATATTGAAGCAAGTAGAGTCTTTTGTTGTGAAGTTATCAATATCTTTTACATCTCTTATTTCTGGTGTTTTGATCAATAAAAAACATGACATTCTGAGTAGTGATGATGTTGTTGGTGTTAAGTCTAGTCCCTTGAACTTTAGTTACCATTTGTTTGCTATGAATCATGTCTCAAATTACGCTTCCCAAGATTTAAAATTTTGATCTAACTGCAGATGGAAACCTACATGAGGTTCCTCCTATGTCTCTTACAGTTAGAAGTCATGTTTTATCTGAGTTAATGCCTGTTTCCAAGAGTTTGCAGAATGTGATTCTTACCTCAACTACAAAAAAAGAACAGAGTGGATGACTTAATCAAAATAATGAGTTCAAAAGTGGATGAGGCATCTACTTCCTGTGCTATAGAACAAGATGCAGGGAATAATGCATGCAATATTGTGTAAAAAGGTAACAATGAAGTTGAGGCGGAAGTTAGTGGAAGTGAAGATGAATATGAATCTGTCTCTTCTAGTGAATTAGAGGATTGAAGTTTTTTTATGTGGAAGATTTTTTTGGTATTTTATAATGCTGGTGATCTGTGGCACTGCGTGAGTTATTCTTATTTGTTTTTAATTGTCCTATGGACTGGATAATGACTCATATTGTCCCTAAATTTTGTTAGTTCCATTTTTTGGTTTTCTGATATGGTTTGTGCCCCTCTTAGGCTATTTTCTCGATGGCTGGTTATTTTGTTATGCCTTGCCCATTTTGAGACAATAAGGGGGAAAACAAGGTTAAGCTTAATGATGGTGGTTATTAGTTTTAGTAGCTGAATGCAATACAAGTTTATGCAAATGCAAACAATTTTCTAGATAAAATGGACCCTTAGAAATTTTTAGTTTTTATGCATCTCTATGTTATGACGGTTTTCATTGCTCTCTCATAATATATGTTTAATTTCATGAAGTTTTCCCTTAACATTAGACTGCACATCTTGCATGTTGTATTTACCAAAAAAATTGGTCAAAGGGGGGAGATTGTTATTACATCAGATTGGCGTCATTTTAATAGACAACATGTGGAGCAACATGTCATGACATTGTGTGAGACATTATGTCTTGGGGACAACTTCATTACTCATCACAAAAAGTTGGGTAGTGTACCTTCAACCAATCCAATAATGTCATACTCCCTCCGTCCCAAAATATAAGAGAAAAAAGTATATTTTTTTTGTCCTAAAATATAAGAGAAAAAATCAACTTTCATCTTTTTCAAAATAAAATTAAATGCAAGTTGTATTTAATTTGCTTTCTCTCTCATCTTTTCTATAACCAGCAACCAATTAGAATTGTTTTTACATCTTTCAAAACAATATTTTTCAACAAAATCTTAGTCAAACTATTATGTTTTTACTTTTCTTAATAAGTGTGTTTTTGATTTTTTTTCTTATATTTTAGGACGGAGGGAGTATCATTTTATTATACTTAATTATTTATTAAATAATTTAAATTTTGTAAATTTCCAATGCAATATAGTTTAATTTACTCTATGGGTAACTCTACCCAACTTTTTGAGATTGGTAGATAAGAATTCACCTTACGTCTTTATAAACTCAAACCAGGAGGCAACATGTGGAACAAGATGTTCCACAAATTATGAGACATTCTACCTCATCCACAAGTCAGTTTGCGTTGAGTAAATCTCACGTCTGTTGAAGATTTGTTTCCATTCTTGTTCAATCTCATTTAATTGATTTATGCGCTTTATGGAATATGGAAAGTTTTCCAAAAAGATCAATTTGAAAGAATTAAAGTGACCAAATCTAATTATTCAAGATTTATCAAATCAAATATTACAAATCAACTTAATGAATAATTTCTTGCGCCTTTGATTTTGCTTCAGCAGTACTTAATGACACAAACCCTAATGAGCCTTGCAGTTGTATTTTGTTACTATTTAAGGAGGAACGCTCTATTTAAAGACTCAAACCTTAAGAAAAACAAGCATGGTGTGTTTTAGTTGTATTGAGTCTTTTGTTTTGATTTTAGTTTTATGAGATTAAACTCTATTTTGCTAGACACATTTCTATATAAAGGAATAGAGTTTGTTTTGAGTTGTATCATTCATAAAATATGGTAACTGTCTAAACTCTTGGGAGTGTGTTTGCAAAAAAGGGTCTTTCAATGAGAGTTCTGCATAAGAATTCACGGGTAGTAATAAGAAAAGAGACTTTGAACTAGAAGAGTTCAACTAAAACCAATTTGTATTTTACTATTAAGAGTGATTTTTCTTTTTTGAGTTAACACCCTCTCGACGTAAGTGAGTTGCACCGAATTGGATTAACAATTTTTTTTATGCTTTTACTTATTTTTGCATTTTTCTTACTATTACATCAATCGTGTCATACACATTGTCCCAGACTTTATGTCCGACATCTTTCTATTAAACGAACAAAATTTCAATTTTGAAGTCTTGTAAACATTTTGATGTCAAGAAATATCCATTTGATAAACCTTTAACGTGTGTTGTGACACTTCTCTCATTGAATTTGTGTATTATGTGCATTTTGTATTGTTTGATGTCAAAGTCACCTGTCTTCTCAGCTGCCATCCATTATCATAGACTTGAATCTTTTTCATAGTAGTGGACACAAATGTAAAATAACATTTTGAGTGTATAGTTCAAAAGTTCTTTTTAAAAATTCAAAAAACCCTTTATAGAATTAAGACTTTTGAGCGAGTTTGTTATAACTTCAATTTCCAAGTTATAATAACTAATAAAACTAACACACAACTATGAAGTTCTGGTTTCAAACCAAGTGGTAATCAACTTCTATTTCCAATTAACCTAAAATGTTAAAAATTGCTTCACTAATCAGAAGAAGAAACAAAATATATATATATACTATACACCACTCTCATATGAATTCACCTATCCGCCGTCGCACCAGCCCAACTAAAGCACTGACTGATAACTGCGCTTCCACAACAGTCCCGAAAACTGTCAGTATTGAAGGCATAGGTGCATTGCCAACAAAGCTGCCCCGACATACCAGCAATTTGCAATTATGCAGAAAAGTTGAGCAGAAAAAACAGCACGAAACACAATCGCAAAATGAAAAGCTAGCCACTTCTTGTTCCAACCATTTGCAGACATCAAAGTCAGAAAACTATTGGCTCCAACTCGAATAATCTCCTCTTGAAACTCGGCCAATAACAAAAACTAACTAAAAAAATCCAAAACAAGCCAACGAGTTCGAGAACTATTGAACAACAGATTAACTGAATTTCCTAGCTCTTGAATTTGACCAATTCAAAGATATCTCCACAATGTGCCACAACAGTAGCATCAATCATATAGATAGACATATAGATACAAAATATACTTTCATTCATTTCCTTAGAAGAATGTTGCAATAGTACATAACATTTCATTTACAAAACAAATGTAACTGATATACAATTATACATTGATCCTAATCTAGAGACATCCAAATGACTTTGCCGAATAAAAACAAAGTTGATTCCTAAATTAAAAGGAATCAAACATACTAATTAATCTACACCAACTTATAGTAACAGTTGTTTGCAGATATTAAAACCTCATAGCCCTTGCTACATGGACACTTGAAAGTAAGACTTAAACATTTTTCCGCCCACTCTACTCTCACAGCTTCTTCAACATCTTCCCCCAATTCATCCTACAAAACAGAAAACAAATTCATCATAAAACAACAGTTAATCTCTCTCGCAAACACATCGCAATCGCGCAATTGCAACTATATTAGTCAATATATCATGAACCAAACTCCATATATGATGATAACAGCAATTTAACTTCAAAAAATGTTCACAAAATGCAGCAACATAAGCATCAATCACATGTGATAGTTCTAAATTGTGTTCTTAAATTGCGACCGCAAGCACAATTTAAAGTCTGATTAATGACCTAAATATATTGAAGATAACAATAGAAGATCAAAACATATACCTGAGATAGGACTTTGTCTTGTTCAACCACAGGAGATTGCTCTGTTTCTACTTCTTGTTGTTGTTCTTCTTCCTGTTGTTGTTGTTGTTCTTCTTCTTCTACTACTTGTTCATCCTCTTCTTTCATAACTTCATCCCACCATTGTTTCATTTCTTTCAAACGATCCTTCATCCTTTTAAGCCTCTGCAATAAATCACAAAACAGATAAAACCCATGATTCCAAATCCAGAAAGATTACATTTTTTCCAAGGAATAAAACAAAACAAACAAAACCCATGATTCCAAATCCAAAAAAAATAGAATTTTTCCAACACAGAAAGAAAACCCTAAAATCCAAAAAAGATTAAACCCACCATTGAATCAGCAGGAATCGATTCCTCAGAACTCAAAGAACGAGAAATCGTTTTAGCATCAGCAGACAGACATCTCCTCAAGTTCGGATGCAGAGGCGGCAAACCAGCTTCTTTCACCATCGGAGCCGCGGACTGCTCCGGCGTGGAGACGCAGCGGCGGAGAACATTGCCGCGGAGACTGAAAGGAAGTGTAATGGCAGAGAAGCCATTACGAGTGAAATCTTCGAAAGAGTGCTTCTTGGCGCTCCGTTCGGCGGTTGAAGATGACGGCGGTGAGCGGCGTTTGGTGGAGTTTTTGTGGTGGTGATGGTGGGTTGAGGTGGAAGAGGTGTTGAGACGCAGCATTGAGAAAAGATCGTTGTTTTCTTGTTGGTTGTGAGAATTTGGGATCGAAATGTGTTGTTCTTGATTCTGAATATGATGATGAAGATCACCCATTGTTTTGAATTCAGGATTTTTCGTTTTCGCTGTGTCAAGTTTTGATTTTTTTTGTTTCTTTTCAAAGAGGATTGAAAAAAAGAGGGAAATTTAGGGTTTAAATAAGAGGGGTTTTGGTTTTCAATTCTAACTGTTTTTGGTGGGTTAATTGGAAGAGCTAGATTTTTGGTTTAAGTTTGTAGGATTTATTTCTATTTCTATCTTCTTCTTTTTCTTTATATAATTTTTTTGTTCATAATAATATTAAATATTTGAATATTTAAATGTATATTTTTTAAAACTTACATATTTGAATTTTATATTTTAAATAGAGATTATTTATTATGCACTGTCAGTATAAAAAAGTTTATACAATCCATATAAATATTGGATGAATTGATGGTGTAAAATTTTTTCATACAAATATTGCATTATCTGATAAATAATTAAAATAAAAGTTAAATTTATGATTAATGGACTATGTAAAATACTTTTATATTGTATTTTAATTAAATTTTTGTATATAATGATTAAATATCAAAGAACAATTAAAAAAAAAATTAATTTATAAGTTTAGAATCTAAAATTTAAAAAAGGTTTTATATATTTGAAGGTTTAGATTCTATAATTTAAACAATTTATTTAAAAATTACATGTTTAAATTTCAAAATCAAATCAAATTATTTTTTAAAAAAAGTTATAGGAATAGTTTGAACGACTTATAAAAACGCACTTTAAATTTTAGAATTCGAATAAATATATTATAACAATTTTGCTTAAGCTTTGTTTAAAAAATTAAAAGGAAAGAAAGGGGGAGTTTTGGAAGGAGATGAATAGAAAAGAAAATAAATATAAATTTTAATTTGGTTTAAATAGAGTTTTTGTATAAAATAATAAATAAATATTTGTTATTGATATATTTTTAATATTTAAATTAATATAATAATATATATTAAATTAATTTCTTTTATCTAATCTCTCCCACTCTCAAAAATATTCCACTAGACTTTCAATGAATACTCCTCTAATTTAAGACTTTCAATAAGACTTTAAAAATAAGACTTTTAAGAGATATTTTAAAAATAAACATTGCTCTTATTTATCTAAATTAAAGAGCTTTTGTGTTATAAAAATAAATAAGATTTTCAAAACCCTCTTTTTCTCAAATATCTCAGTGTGCTTATGCATATGTGGCAATATCAGAGCCTATTTTTCTTGTTTCCAACACCATTCATCTGTTGCAACCCAACCAATCAAAATCTTGACAAGATCACAATGCTACCTGTCTAATTATGCCATAAACGACTACAAAGTCTAATAATTGAAGTAAACTACTAGCCATTGAGAACACCCTAAGTATTCCAAATATAGCACAAATGATAACTAGTATCTGCATCAGAAATTTTATCCAAATGTCAACATTCTCTGCAAGGCTACAATTTAGATGTGGCTCTCTTTGTCACAAATTCAAACCATACTGCATATTCCACATTCATTTACTTACCCCGTGACAGACCCTGTATATATGTTCCAAGCATAAACTGATATTCATGTGACATTGGTATACACAACAATTTAGGTTGTTAAATTTGATGTTCAGCCTGTTCCACGAGTTCTGTTGCACTGCTTCAACCATTTAATCTAACTTCACAACCTTGTTAATATATAATCATTTTTTGCTTTCCATATGCTCCAAATGCATGAAAACGATATTACAATAGCTTTCTTAGATGATGTTCTTTTGCTACCAAATGCTTCTGAAAACTGCTCCATATGGGCCAAACATATACAAAAAACCGAACCAATTACTGATATTGTACCAAATACCTAACTGAGCCTTTAAGAAGGAGAGAAAATAGATTGGAATGACTAACTAGACTGACTTTAAGATTATCATGCGTCCGCCGATGGATAGGTGTTTATGTTTCTAATTTGAAAGTTTAGATCTCACTGCTTCAATCACTGATTGCCACGTCTTCTTAGTCTTTAGGTTTGCTCTAATCAGGAGACCAAGATGTACGAATGGGACACCTCCAATCTTGCATTTTAGGATGTTGGTTGCCACTTGGAGCCAACATCTACATATGTTTATACCCATTAGGCACCTCTTATGAAAATTCACTTTTAGGCCCGACATCACCGCGAAAAGAAACAAATTTACCTTGATAGTCCTGATATTCCTCCACCTTTTGTCACCTATAATTAAGGTATCATCCACGTATTGTATATGAGAAACACTTTCCTCCCCTCCATCAAATTTATATTCGAAGAAATTCCCTAGGTCAATTGCTCTTCTCATGAGTAAATTGAAACCTTCTGTAACGATAAGAAAAAGGAAAGAGGACAACGAGTCCCCTTACCTTAGACCTCTACCCACCTTAAACTCCTCAGTTAGACTTCCGTTTACCAACACATGCACGCTTGCTGACTTTAAACATTCTATTATCCACATCCTCCATTTATCTTGGAACCCCATTTTTTCCATCACAAAGTCTAGGAATTTCCAATCTATATTATCGTATGCCTTTTCAAAATCTACCTTAAACATAATGACCTTTTTTTCCTTAAGTTTAACTTCATCTAATACTTCGTTTGTGATTAAGATCCCATATAGGACTTGTCTACCTTAGCTATAACCTTGTAAATGTTATAACAAGATTTGGTTCTGCATTTACACCTTTGAGTTTTTATGATAACAATGTAGTATTTGTGTGAGAACAATTTTGGTACCCTGACGGCTTATTATTGTGTAGCTTTAACAACCAGTTTTGATTCTGAGTATATGACGTGAAACATTATTAGTTTCTGAACATTGTGTTCTTAAATTTGCTTCTGCGTTGATTTACACCTAAAAAGTTTATGGAAAGATCTCTCCACTTCTGCTTATGGATGTGACTCTGATAATCAAGCTTCTGAAGAATGGCAAGCTTCTGAAGTTTTGTTACTTAGCTAAAGACTCTGAAGATCTCGAGCCAGATGCTGACGTTGTCAAGGTTCTGACTGATGATTCTGAAGATTCTGATTTCAGCTGTGTGGTTCTTCATTTCATGCTTCATCAACTTTTCATCAGAATCCAATGAATTTGAATATAAGATCAAGAGGATACATGATCAAATAGTACATGGTACAAAACAAAAAATATTCCTTCCACTAACCTGAAATTGTGGGCAAAGGATTGTATTATTCTTCATACCTGTCACTAATCCGTTAGTTGACAACTACATTTTTGCATATTCTTGATTTTCCCTCCAAAGGTTCCCTTTTCATGCTATATAAAGAGGACTTGGAGACTTGAAGAAAAAGAGAATAGGCAAACTTTACAACTGTTTCTACGTGAAAGGCTCTTAACTCTGTGCTTTCTTTTTCTCTAAGTGTTTGTATTTCATTTGTGCAAAATCTGCTTGTGTAGAAGCAACTTGTAACACAAAATCTTTATTCAAATTCATTGTTTATGTTTCCTTAAGGGACCAGTTAGGTTAGAATCCTTGAGAAGACTTTGACAATTTATAGTGGTTTGTTAGTCACTAGCTGTTGCTCGTGCATTTTGTAATTAGTTGATGATAATGGATTAAGTCCTTGTGTATAAGGCGAAATCACCTTGGCGGGTAGATTGGATTAACTTTGATTTTTAAGTGAACCAGGATAAAATTCCTTGTGTTTTTCTTTTTTCAATCTTTTGATTATGTTGAGTTTTTAAGTTGGTCAAAAAGCTTCTGTTTTAAAATCTAATTCAACCCCAATTTTCTTGTGTTTTTCGCACCTTCAATAAATGCATTCTATAAATGATATTGGTTTAAAGCCATTCAGTTAGACCAGATTCTTCTTCTTCAGAATTATCACAATGAAAGAAACATTTGTCCCTCTGACCATCTGTCTATTTCAATGAAAATCTTCCATGAATCTAATGAAATCTTTTTTAATTTCATTCTAAAATTCTTTTACAAAACCGAAATTAACTCCGTCTAGACCTGAGCTTTTTAGATTATCACAATTCCAGACCTCTTTACGAATTTCTTCTTATGAGAATTCTCATTTTAGCTCATCACTCTCCACCTTATTCATTTTCTTGAAATTTAAGTATGCAGGCACTGCTTTACTTCCTCTAACAACAAAGTGTTTCTCAAAGTGGTCTACTATAGCATTCTTCATTTCCCTCACCCCTGTCACTATATTTCCATTTACCTCCACTGAAAGGATTTTGTTTTCTTGTATTCTCGTGTTTATGCATTCGTGAAAAAACTTAGTATTTACATCTCATTGCTTGAGCCATCTCAATCTTGATTTTTGCCACTGTATGTTGCAATTGAATTTTGAGAGTTTGTACAATTATTCCGATCCCTCCCTTTTTGTGTTGATTTTAGAAAGATCTATAGCTTCACCTTTGACTTTGATTCTATTTAATTCTTCTTTAGCTTCTTTGATTTTTTTCACCTAGGTTTTGAGAATGAGATTTGTGCCACTCTTTTAACTTTTCTTTTATCCTTTTAAATTTTTCTTTAAAGAAAAAAATACACCATCTCCCCCCCCCCCCCCCCCCCCACCCAATTTTCATCTCACTCCATTGTTCCTTCACAAAATAGTGGTATCCTGCAATTTCCTTAACATGACAACATACGAAAAAGTCTTGACCCCCAATTCTTCCCCGTTTCACATAACATAATTGGACAATGATAAGATAATTCTTTGTCCAAACACCATTGTCTACTACTTGTCCACTCTCTGCTTCATGCCTCTGAAATTAGAAACCTATCAATTCTGGTCATGGATGACTCTCCAAGTCTAGTCTAAGTATATCTTCTACCATGTAGAGGAAAATCTATTAATTCTACCGAAGTGGTGAAGTTAATGAATTCTTCTATCTCTTTCCTTCTTATACATGTGTTGATCCCCCTTCTCTTTGATACATCCCTAATTGCATTGAAATCCCCGACTACACGCCATTTTTCTCACCTTTAGCCATAACCAGTTATTTTAATTCGAGCCATAACACTTTTTTTTTGCGGCACATGGAGTATAATTCACTATATTGACTTTATTCTTTTCTTTAACCAGCTTGCCTTCCAGCAAAAGAAAATGATATCATCCCTAATACTCTGTGCGTTTTGTCGCGTGAGATATCACCTTCGAAAGAACGAGGTTGATCTCTCGCACTTTACGTTAGACATAATCTCCGTTTGTGAGCGATACGTGAGGGTTTTGACGAGTATTAGGGTAAGTGCATTTGATCGATAGGTTTCCTCTCGTACATGATGGGTATAAGGAAATACAACTCCTGATGAGTTTTCTCCTCTCTAAAGAATGTATTTATTTTCTTATTCATATGTTTTTCTTTTGGATCTTTACTCTCAAACCATTTAAAACCAAGCTTAGATACGTAGAGATTGTCGAACGACATTCTTTCCCTCGAACTGATCCCTGTGGAGATGGAAAAAAACCGGGTACTTAATTAATTTTTGCTTGCCGTTTTACCGCTTCAGCAATAGTCTAACGTAAAAATGAAAAACAAGTCAAATACTACTAGATTTATTTTCTTGAAAAATAAATAAAATTGATTATGAATTGTGATATGTAATTCTTTGAGCAGTTCACAACCCATATTTTTAATTCTATTTTTACTTTATAGAAAAAAGTAAACAAATTCTATTTTTAATTTTTTGAAAATCATTTTTTCTTTACACGAATGAATATGATTTTTCATTTTAATTATACTTTTAACTTATAGAAAAAAGTAAACAAATTAACCAAAAAAAATTTGTTTCCTTGTACCAAAAAAAAATTGTTTCCTTGTATAAAAAAAAATATGTTTTCTTAACGACGTTAATAATTAAAAGACTTTATTATTTTTCTTTTCTTTTTTTACCTAACAAACCTTTGTATTTAGTCTATATTATAGATTAAATACATTTGTTATTATTAAACTTAAAAATTTGTTATTAAACAAACTAAAAATAAATTGTTACTTAATAAACTTAAAAACTGAAATATTTTTATATTTAAGATTGAGTATTTTTTCATCTTCAATTATTAATTATGTATGTTTGATGTGATGATAAATAGTTCAGAAGGGGGGACTATTTGTATGTTTGTATGCATTGTTGTTATGATTGTTGGATAGTACTGCCTCTGTTCCTTGATATAAGAGACAAATCATTTTTTAGATTCGTTGAATAATCAATGTATTTAATCAGTTTATAGACTAGATACATTGATTATTCAATGAACCTAAAAAATGAGGTTTCTATTATAAAAAGGAACGTAGGTAGTAATTTAGAAGGGGGAATTACTATTGTGTGTCAATGCATATTGTTTATGGTTAGAAGGGGGACCGTAAGCATTGTTATTGTCGTTGCGTTGATTTGAATTGACATGCATCATTGTGTCGTGTCATTGAAAGAGACATGTTCACTGGTTTAGAAGGGGGGACTAATGGATTGTCTCAAGCTCATAAGGGGGGGGGGGGGGGGGGGGGGGGGGGGGGGTCATGGGTTCAAAAGGGGGATTCGGTTCCTAAGAGAACCAAATATTGAGTTTGTACCATATGTATATAGAGGTGAGGTGTTGTCACATTGCATACAAGTTGGCATTTGTGAATTAATGATTGTTGTGTGAATACATATCTGCATTAAATTTGAGTGAACTGCTAAAATGAGTTTATGCGAATGAGTAATTGATTATGTGAGTTGATTGGAGTGTTTTGTATGAGTTTATGTTATCGACGATCGTTGTATGAATACATTACATGTTGATGATTTGTTGTTGTTGTTTAGGATACCTTTTCTCATCTGTTGTACCGCTAACATATTTGAGTTTATTCTCACCTTCTTTGCTTTATGTTGTCCAATATGGACATCTTACAGATATTCAGGAGTAGAGTTTGGTTGTTGTAAGTGGAAGATAGCTTCTTGGAACTCATCTTCATTTATTTTATCTTTATCGTTTTTAGTCGATTAAATGCTCTGATATGTAACATCAAGAACATGACATTTTTATTATGTTTTGAGTTAATACTGAATTATGTGGTTTAAAGTCTAATACTTTATTTGAGAAATTTGATTTTGAAGTTTTATTATATTAATTCCGCTGCATGTTGCTAAATATTTTTTAAAGTTTTTGGATGGTTGTCATAGTGAAACTTTAAATTGTCGATTAAATCTTTTTATATAAGTTTCGGAGTTTAGGGTGTTACATAATGCACCTCAAGCAGCTGACAATCATCAGCACTATAACGGGGAGACCATTATGGTCTCATGTCTTGGTTTTCCAAGTCGGTCGTCACAATAATGACAGTTTGGGGGTTTAACAGGATGACGGGCGTCACCCTGGTGAGAGGCTACCCATCATGATATCAGAAAGGGATTCTTATCCCTGTTGGAGTATTTCGAGCTTTCAGTTTAGATTTTTGATGTGGTCCTGCTGTTTGGGTGATAAATGGCTACTATTTAGTTGTGATGGTCTTGTTAATTAATTATTATGAATTTAATTAATCATGGTGGAATAATTGTTGTTGAATGGTAATTGCCTTACTTACATGTTGTCGTTTGGGTGGTGTAGCAATTGTATGGAATACATACGATGTTGTTTTGTGATGATATATGATGTTAAATTGGCTAGTATTATTGTGAGATGCATGATTACATGATGACTAATTATGTATGAATGACGTGATGATAATAGTTCAGAAGATGGGACTATTTGTATGCTTATGTGCATTCTTATTATGATTGTTGGATAGTAGTTCAAAAGGGGGAATTACTATTGAGTTTCAATGCATGTTGTTTATGGTCAGAAAAGAGGTTGTAAGCATTATTATTGTTGATACATTGATTTGTATGGACATGCATCATTGTGTCGTGTCGTTCAAAGATGCATGATCGCTAGTTCACAATGGGGGACTTGTGACTTACCCCAAGCTCAGAAGGGAGGCTTGAAGATCAGAAGAGGGGGGCTCATGAGTTTAGAAGGGGGACTCGGTTCCTGAGAGAACCAAATGTTAAGTTGGTACCACATGCATAATGTCATGTTGTGTTGTGAGTTGTATTACATATATTTGCATATTGTTGTGAACGAGTGTGAAATTATGGTGATGTTGGTTGTGTATCGAATATATGGTATGTTGTGTGTTTTTCTACCTTTGCATTTTTTTACATTATTTATATCGAAGTTTATTTCTCACCCCTTTGCTTAATGTTTTTCACCATGGACATTTTGCAGATAACCAGGATTAAAGTTGTTGCTGGGTGTGGAAGGTGGCTTGTTGGAGCTGTTCTTTGTTTTATTTATTGTTTATCTCAAATTAGTGGTTTTAGTGCTATGATATGTAAGATTGGGAACATGGCATTTTGCTATGTATTGAGACGATGATGAGTTACGTGGTTTAAAGTCTAATACTTTATTATGAATTTAATTTGGAAGTTGTTCTGATATGATTTTTCGGTGCGTGTTGTCAAATGTATTTATGAGTTTTGGATGGTGGTCGTTGGCGACACCTTAAATTATCGATTAAATATTTTTATATAAGTTTCGGGGTTTAGGGTATTACAAAAGTCATTATAAACCTATCAATAATCGCGTTGGTGAGAGAAACCTATTTTAGGTTGGGAACACTTTTCGCAATTAGAGACGAAAAATGGAGTTCGGTGTTACAATCGGGGCAATTATTCAGTGAAAGCTGCATGAAAGTGATGAAGGAGGAAACTTTCAAAGTTAACACATATGCGATTACAATATTTGACCATCATGCATTTTAAGTGTAGAGGAAGCAATGGACCACAATGAGGGAAGGCCGAAGAGAGACTATCGAGTCAAACTAAATAAAGGTTGGTGCAATTGTGGCAAGTTTCAAGCGTTCTATATGCCTTGCTGCCATGTCATTGCGACATGCTCACACACTCGTCAGGATGCTTCCAACCACCTATCATCCGTTTACAAAGTCATAAATGTATTCAACGAGTACAACAATAACTTCACAATGGTACCAAATGAGGGTTATTGACCTACATATCAAGGGGACATAATTTGACACACACACACACACACACGCACGCACACACACACAAAAACACACAGACACACAGACACACACACTTGTGGTTACAACAAAATTAACATAAACCCCACTAAAACAAACAACACACGAATATAAAGGCGCTGAAAACAACAACAGAAACAACAAATAAAAGGCTTAAGACTTAACACTACAATATCTCTAACAGATTACAACAATCAAATTAAACAATATCATTTTATGCAAACATCATATCCTTAACGTCATTGTCATCTTTAACTCGCACTCACATACGTTGCATAACATTATTGTCATCTGTAATTGAGATGCACGAAACAAGTCTCTTGATACTTCTAATTCTTTTCTCATCATTAATCTCTCTGTCTAATCAACTTTTCAAACTCCTTTCAAGATGCTTGAAATTTTGGATGTTCCAAAAATGCATTTTATCAGAGGCTTATGAATAACATACATACTCATTTCCTTTAACAATCATGATATAGCTACTGAAGAAAAGAAAAGAAGAATATAAAAAATGGCGTGAAGTAAATGGTAGAAGACACCTCTATTTATATTAAAAAAAAACACAATACACACTAGCGCCAGATGAATTGGCCCCACAATTTAAAACTTGCATGCAAACGTCAATTGAATTGGTAACACCACATACAGTCGCAAATTTAATTAACACACCTATTATAATTTTAAGTGAAGTCGACAATTCATCTTATGTGAATTCTACGTTAAAAAAAATGTTTGAAAATAAATTACTTAAAAAAATATATGTAAAAAAGTGGATTATTATAAAAATATATTTTTAAGAATGGGTTATTTAGATTAAAAAAATCGATAAATGAAGTCTAATCCTATTGTCTACACTTTTCGAGAGAAACAAAAAAAAAACATTCAATTTTGCTTAAATCAACAACCATTAATTATAGCTGGTCACCATTGAATTGGAAGATAAGGAATGTCTTGAACACCCACCACCTTATTGCAAATATTAATGCCTTGTATTGTAACCGTAGAACTGAAAAACAAGTCAAATACAATTAAATTTATTTTCTTGAAAAATCAATAAAATTGATTGTGAATTGTCTAAAAGTATGTTTGAATGAAATATTTTAATGCGGGAAAGTATCTTTTTAAGAGAATTTGAAATGATTTGATCAAAATTTATAGAAAAAGTAAACAAATTTTATTTTTAATTATTTGAAAATCATTTTTCCTTCACATGAATAAATATGGTTTTTCATTTTTTTAATTCTTCTTTGGATTAATAGTCATTTTGCCCTCTGTCATATAGGCGATGTTCGAAAAAATTCTATAAAAAAAACTTGTAAAAAAAACCCTAACATTTAAAAATTCTCTCAATTTTGACCTTTATCACATCCAGTCACCAAAAATCTGTCATTTTGACCCCTGCTATTTTGGCAGCGTTTTTATTTTGACCCCTACCATTTTGGCAGCGTTTTTATTTTGATCCCAACCATTTTGGTCGTGTTTTTATTTTGGCTCCTGCCACATCAACTATTTTGGTGACTGGATGTGATGAAGGTCAAAATTGAAAGAACCTTCAAATTTTAAAATTTCTTTTGCAAGTTTTTTTTACAGAAATTTTTTAAATATCGCCTATATAGCAGAAGCAAAATGACTATTAATCCTTCTTCTTTTAACATATAGAAAAAAGTAAACAAATTAACCAAAAAAATCTGTTTCCTTGTGACAAAAAAAAATCTGTTTCCTTAAAAGCGTTAATAATTAAAAGACTATTTTTTTTCTTTTCTTTTTTACCTAATAAACCTTTGTATTTAGTCTATATTATAGATTAAATACATTTGTTATTACTAATTTATAAATCTGTTAAAAACTGAAACATTTTTATATTTAAGACCGAGTATTTTTCATCTTCAATTATAATTTGAAACCATTTTAGATTCTTCATACACAAAGATTATAGCAAAAGCATAACAGTGACTTCACCTAAACCAAAATCACTTATTTTTCATAATTTATTTTCAGCTTATTCTTCATTCAATTCAATTAAAAAAAAAGCCATGGGAATGCGAACTACTTCTCCTCCTATTTCTTCTTCTTGTTGCTCTCGTTTCTGGTCCTCCGCGCTCCGATCCAAGCGCCTAGCCTCTCCGGCGGAGAAGGCAGCTCGCGATAGCTCCGGCCACGGTCTCTCCCGTCGACTAGGTGTATTCGACCTTATTCTCCTCGGGATCGGCGCTTCCATCGGAGCCGGTATCTTCGTCGTCACCGGCACGGTTGCTCATGACGCCGGACCCGGTATGAGTTGAATTTTAATTGAACACGCGTTATGGATTATTTATCGTTAATATTATTATTATTATTACGTGAAATTGTGATTGAATATAAATATTTATGCAGATTGAAGTATTTATTATGTACATTGGATTATTTATTTTAATTATTTTATTTTGTTTTTAATTTTATATTATCTTCTAGTATCATACAAGCTTAGAGGTTAGAACAGAGTTTTGGTTTTCAGTAAAAATGTAGAAACAGTTAGAATGCTTTTGATTTTAGTGTTTTGTATATGATATTGATTTTTCTTCTGTAGGAGTGTATGCGGTATTTGAGCTGAAAATGAACTCTACCTAAGAAGCACGACATCGACACTGACACAACAATACTGATAATAATTTGAAAAAATAAATAAATTAAATATAATTACAAGTATTGGTGTAGGTGTAGGTGACTGACACTAACACTGGCATGACACGGACACAGACACCTCTTTTTCAGAGGTATCGGTGCGATACAGAACTCTACATTAGAAATCACACTTTGGACATGAC
This sequence comes from Lathyrus tuberosus, assembly GCA_022829125.1. Lineage (NCBI taxonomy): Eukaryota > Viridiplantae > Streptophyta > Magnoliopsida > Fabales > Fabaceae > Lathyrus > Lathyrus tuberosus. The sequence goes on along the minus strand of JALAZF010000161.1, from coordinate 9,319,625 downwards.
TTATGAAACACCAACACCAGACACGATAATGACACGTTGATTGTGATCATAATTTGAGAAAATGTTAGTAGTGTCGGACATTGACGTTAGTCAGACACCAGACATGTCTTTAATCTAAAGTGTTTTTGAATGCATAGGATATGAGTCATTTGCTATTGCAGTTCTGAACTGTGTGGCTTATTCTTGGTTTCCTTCTGTTGTAGGGGTAACAATAAGTTTTATACTTGCTGGAGCATCCTGTGTTATAAATGCACTCTGTTATGCTGAGCTAGCTTCTCGATTCCCTGCTGTTGTTGGAGGAGCGTATCTATACACCTATACGGCTTTTAACGAACTTACTGCTTTTCTTGTTTTTTCACAATTAATGCTTGACTATCATATTGGGGCAGCTAGCATAGCAAGAAGCTTAGCAAGTTATGTAATATCGTTTCTTGAAATCTTCCCTGTTTTCAAAGATAACATTCCAAGCTGGATTGGACATGGTGAAAACATTGGAAACGTGCTATCCATCAATGCTTTAGCTCCTGTTCTCTTAATGCTTCTCACTTTAATTCTCTGTCTTGGTGTTAAAGAATCATCGGCTGTGAATTCGTTTATGACAGTAACCAAGGTTTGATTTCCATCTCACCTATTACCAAAGTATATATAACATTGAGCAATATGTTAATGCTGTGGTTCATGTGATGTGAGAACGGAATCATTAGTTATTTTACTGTCTTCCCCAGATAATCATTGTTATTGTTGTCATTATTGCTGGAGCTTTTGAGGTTGATGTTTCCAACTGGTCTCCTTTTGCTCCAAATGGTGTAAGAAGTATCTTGACTGGAGCTACTGTCGTCTTCTTTGCATACGTTGGATTTGACGCAGTTGCCAATTCAGCGGAAGAATCTAAGAAGCCCCAGGTTTGTTATCTTGATATTTCCCTCGTGGTTTATGAATTTTCCAGATGTTGTTTCTGTTGTCTAATGTTTCTGTTTATGCTTTTCCACCAATTATTTGATATAAGTTACCTTTGAGTCATTTTGTAAACTGTAAATGTATTAGTACATCTGAACAGCCATCTAACACAATCTATCTTGCAATAATATCTCATCTGCTGAGTCTGATTTTAACTCATGGTGTCCATTACGAGTTCCGTCCTCTTCATATTTTCACGAATTAGTTCATGATATCTTCTTTTATCTTTTTAATTTTTGACATTTCAGCGGGATTTGCCAATCGGCATTATTGGAAGCCTCTTGATATGTATTGCACTGTACATTGGAGTATGTTTAGTAATTACTGGAATGGTTCCATTCAATCTTCTAGGAGAAGACGCTCCTTTGGCTGAAGCTTTTAAATCTAAAGGACTAAAATTCGTTTCTATTCTGATTAGTATTGGTGCAATTGCTGGACTTACAACAGCACTCCTTGTTGGCCTCTATGTTCAGGTAAATAACGTCTGGATATTGATTGATGTGCCTGGTGGCATGTGCTAATGTACATGCATGACAGAATTTTTCTTTCTGATGAGCAGTCTCGGCTATATCTTGGGCTTGGCAGGGATGGTTTACTACCCGCAATATTTGCTAAAGTTCACCCCAGACGCCACACCCCTATTAATTCTCAGATTTGGGCTGGCTGTATTGCCAGTATTATGGCTGGGCTGCTTAATGTGCACACGCTATCACACATTCTTTCCGTTGGTACTCTGGTAAGACTCAATTTCTAATATCATGATAGCGTGGTTGTCAACCAATGTATGTCCTATCTCATCTTGCATAAGTAGTATCGATATATGAAGCCCAAATTCTTCAAAATTGCTAAAGTATGCATGTTCTATACCAATATGTGTGCACACCTAGGTATCAATAGAAGGAGTAACGTCAATTTTTCATCTTTAAAATGAAATTATCAATTGGTATATTTGGGTTGCAAGTTTTGATACATTTGGATTCCAGCTCAAAAATGTTCTCATGATGAACCATACTCAAAAGTTATACCTTTTTCAATAATGAGAATGCGTGGGATTAAAATAGACAATTAAGTTGAGTTAAAAATTCTTTTAAATAGGACTGATGTTGCTTTTTGTGACATTGTGAATTTGTGACATTAACACATTCACTTATTTTTTTCAGACTGGCTATTCAGTTGTCTCGGCATGTGTTGTTGTACTTCGCTGGAAGGATAAGACAAATAGCCAAGTATCGACTTCAGCTAAGCGAGAAGGTGTATTTTGCCTCATTGTTGTTGCTCTTTCGGGATTTACCGCAGGGCTTTTGTTCCGTTATGAAGTTTCAATTATCTTTGTGATTGTCGCTATAGTTGTTGCAGTTGGTGCTTCTCTTGCTCTTCTTTTCCGCCAGGTCAGTGTTATTTATTTTAGTTTAATTAACTACCTATTGATTGAACTACAAATTTCAAAATGGCCATATTAGAAATCAGTTTATTTTACCACTGATCTGTTAATAATTAATGTCCTATTTGGTTCTTTGGCAAAGTATAGAATACTGTAGTTAGTTTTAATTGAATCATGTCATTGGTAAAAGAGGGAAAAACGAATAAGTACATTAATATTTTGATTTGATTTAATATATGGAAGTTCAGAATACACGTCGCAACATGAAGAAAACAAGTGGTCTCTTTCCGAGCAGGAGGGTACGGCATGGCTTCATAAGGAGAAGATTAAGTGCTGAGGTTGTGTCATACTCAAGAATGAGAATTCAAATTTGTTAAATAGAGATTGATAACAAACACAATATGAATTTTATGTGTCAAACCATCTAAACAGAAAAGCACTCTCAGAGCCAACATTTTCGCAACGCTTATATGACATAATAACTAAACCTTTTTTGTAGCTCATGAGCATTCGTTCATATTGAGTTTTGATGTTGATTTCTCTCATTAATTATGTTCTATTTTCATCATTTTGTTATCTAGGTTTATGGAGATTCAGTAGGGTTTTCTTGCCCAGGAGTTCCTATTGTGCCAAATATTTGCATCTTCTTTAACATGTTCTTATTTGGCCAGGTATGTCCATCATCTCTCCTTTTTGAAAATTTACCCAAAATAATATTACATATTTTAAGCTGATTATTTTATGAACTTTTGTTTACAGTTACATCATGAAGCATGGGTGAGATTTGTGATTCTAAGTTTTATCATGGTTGGTGTTTATGCAATATATGGCCAGTTTCATGGTGACCCCAATGCAGACGAGACTATAATTTATCACGAAGCTCCGGCGGAATAAGCTCGATGAGTAATCAATCAGTTCAAATATTAAACAATTTTTCCTAGAACAGGGGAGAGGAGGGTGTTTGTTAAATTCTATGGAGCAAATAATCTATCTGGGTATACTTAGGTTAGATTGTATATGATACTGCCAGAAAACATAATCTTTCCCATTAAGAGCTCCTCCTTTTCTCCCCAACATGTGTAATATGTATCATGTATCTCTTGTTTACAACTTGATTAAAAGGAGAAATTCATCGAGTTCGATTTTCTTATGTGAATGTTAAGTTCATAGTTTTATCTTTTTTATGTGTTCAAGTCTATGATTTTATTTGTGGTGTTTTTTTTTTACTAGTTTAATTTAGCATCATACTTTAATTAATTCATGTTTATGTAACATTTTAGTGAGTTCTTAAATATGAATCACATCAACATTTAACTAGGAAGTGGTAGGTGAAATGAAAAAAGAAGCTACCCACCAGTGAGAAATGACTTGTTTGGTAAGGCAAATAAGTTAGTTTATAGCTGACAGCTTATATATAAGCTCTTATGTATGAATGCTTGATCATAAAAAGTTTGTTGTATGTTATGAGTGGATGCTTAATCATCACAAATTTGTTGTGGTACACTTTGAGCATGATTAAACACAAGCTGCTAATGATCACTCACTTGTCACAATGTAGAGGTTGTTGTGTGGGTCATATAATAGCTCAATAATTGATCCATTGATATTATTCTTGTGAACACAACAATAGAAGTATTAAGAGTGTGAGAATTGTATTATATATGACTTTGCACCTTATTGGTTACCACCAATATCATCTAAACTTGGCATCTTATGCATGTAGTTTTCAATTTTGAATGGATTTGGTACAGATTTCTTTTTGGATTTCTTTGAAAAAGTCAGGTGAAAATAAGTTATAGCCCTTCAACCTTTTGAGGACAACAGAAATCATATATACAACATTTCTAAGTTGCAACATGATATGGCTTAAAACTTGCAGACAAAAAATAATGGTGAATTTTAACTTGAGAAAGAAACAGAAGCACTGAAAGCAATATCGATCGATATTTAGTTGTATGTGAAAATCAATAAATGGAAGTAATGCTACAACAAAATAACAGAATTTGAACTGAATCGGTTACGCCGAAGCATAAAATGAAAATCAAAGCTCAATGAAGCAAGAATTAATAAAACCTTTTGATGAAGTAATGGAATACAACAATGTAGTTTACAAATCACCTAACATTGTTGTCTCCAAACATTTTTTGACCTTTTGATCTTTCAATTGATCCTGTTTTCTGCAGCCGAATCTGAGCTTTGAACTTGGCTATAAATTCACTAGCTTTCTTATCAACCTCCGAGTCCAATCCTGAATCATTGACATATTCGGACACCCTATCATCGTCCGAGCTACCTTGGATGCTCTCAAGCTTGTTATCGGAGTCTTCTTTATACACATTCTTCGATGGTTCTGGTTTATCTCTCTTACGATGACTCGAAAACGTACCCTCGTGATGATTAGGAATATGGCAATCGAGAGTTTTCTTACTGATCCCTTTCAATATTGAATCGGGTTCTCTACTTTTCGGCTTCTTTACAACAACCTTATCATCATCGGCTTGCTTGCTAGACATTTCATCAATTTTTTTCGTTCCTGAAGTCAATCCACTGACTCTTCTTGTTCTAACCGATTTCCCTTTCGCTAGAACTTTTGCTAAGCTTGTAGGCTTGTCTGAGTCCGAGTGCAAACCACGCATCACTGACTCTTCGTTGCGAGGTGGATCCTCGTCTACAATTCCACTTTTACCCTTCAAGTCACCATGAAGCAAGCTGTCGATACTATATCCACGACCTTCAAATGGTTGCAATGAAGTTTCGCCGCTTCTTCTAGCCGAAGATGATGGTGAACTTGAAGAAGAAGAAGAAGAAGAGGAGGAAGAAGAAGATCCATGCAAGCTCTTCTTTTCCCCTAGACCTTCCTGCAGCGAGTTCAAATTCTCCGATGAAACTGAATCTAAGGAAGAACGTATACTCGTGTTACTCGTATGAGATGAGAAAGATCCCATAGACTGCAAAGACCGTGAACTACGTGATTCAAGTCGAATTTCATCAACTGATATCGGCCTAAAATGCGAAGGATGAGGAACAGCAGCATATCTCCCTCTAGTTTCCATCGTCTCGTTTCTTGAAGACACCTGCGAAATCATCTTCACCAAATCCGCTTCTTGGAAATTCATATCTTCAGAAACAGGCACAAAGGAATTCTTCTTTTGTCCTAAATCTTCCACTCGGAAATCCACATTTTCGGAAGCATTCACATAGGAAGTGTTCTTGTGCTCCACAACTTCTTCTTGGGAAGTCATATTTTCTGAAGTATGCAAAGGGAAACTCTCTTTTTGTACCATAATATCTTCCTCTCGGAAGTCTATAGCATCCGAAGAAATCGAATCAACGGAAGAATATACTCCGGTGTTGGAAGAAAACGATCCTGCAGACTGGAAAGACTGCGAATTCTGCGACTCAAATTGAGTTTCATCAACAGACATTGTCCTGAAATTTGCAGGATAAACTCCATCAGCATGTTTTCCTTTCGTCGCCATCCTTCTGTTTCTCAAAGAACGGCCCTCGGAAATCTTCTTTCCCAAATCTCTTCTTTGAACCCTTTGTTCCGTATCTTCCTCTTCGAAAATCATATTTTCCTGAGCAGGTACAAAGGATTTCTTCCTCCGTCTCACGTCTTTGTCTTGAAAATTCTTCATTTCTGAAGCATGCACAAACGAAGACTCCTTTCGTGTCATTTCGTCCTCTTCGAAAATCATAATTTCCGGAGCAGGCACAAACGAAGTCTTCCTCCGTCTCACGTCTTTGTCTTGAAAACTATTCATTTCCGAAGCATGCACAAACGAAGACTCCTTTCGTGTCATTTCTTCCTCTTGAAAGTTCACATTATCCGACGCAATCGAATCAAACGAAGAATACATACCGGCATGAGAAAAGAAAGACGCTGTAGATTGTAAAGAGTTCGATCCAAGTCCATCAAATTTAGTCTCATCAACTGAAATAGAACCAAACTGCGAAGAACCATTAACATTGCCATAAACTTTCTCCCTTTCCATCTTTCCAAACCTCGAATTCCAGTCGATAGGCGAAGCAATTCCACCACCAATAGCAGCATCATTAAATTCCTTCTCCAAATTACTAGGATCCATCTCTCCAAATTCCCGATCTTCACTCATATCTAGCCTCTTAGAAGAACGCATCGAACCTGAACTCAAATCACTCGCATTTTCATCGACATATCTTAAACCATCCACTTCCCTTTCAACCAATTTCAAACTTCGAACCGGTAATCCAAGAGGTTTATGACCAACAACCTCACCACATTCACCATTACCATAGTAAGGTTGAGCAACAACAACAGGCTCACTATAATAATACTCAGAACTCCAAGATTGAACCACATTGGTTCCATTTCCATCCTCAAATCTAACCGAATAACCGAAATTATCCTCAGAATTAGACAGTTTTTGAGTATTGTACTGTTCATCAAAAACACCGACAGTACTATCACTATTACCCTCAAAATACTGAGAATTATTCCAATGCATCATCTTATTCTCATCAAACCCACATGAATTATCAATTTCTGACTCATCACCAAAAATATTTGAAGCAGGAAAAAACTTGGAAACATAACTAGGTGTTGTAGAATTATTACTATTACTACTATCACCACTAGGTTGAGTTTCTAAATTAGTTTCTAATTCAGCATTTCTTCTGCTAAAAAGACCATAAGCAACAACAATGCCAATGAACAGAAGATGAAGAAGCTCCCAAAGCTTGGTGAGTATGGGTTGGTTCAAAAATTCAGGCGCTTGTGAGGGAAAAAGTAGAAGAACAATAACAAAAATTGCTAAAAATAGAAACTTTATGATGAAATCTGAACAAGAGTTACCTTTTTTGACTGGTTTTGGTTGGATCTGTAAATGGGGTTTCGGGATAGGGATTGGATCCGCCATTGATGAGGTTTCAGAGAAATGGGTGTTGTTGGGATTTGTGAAATGAAAATGGAAATTGAAGAAAAATTGAGACTTTAATTTGGTTGAGGAGAAGGAAAAAAAAAGTGGAGTAATAATTTAGGGACAAACATGGAAGAAAAAATGTTTAAGGTAAATGTTTTGGTCGGTACAACGTGGTAGAATTCAAAAAGTGTCTTTGTCAATTATTACCGTTTATTTTGAATGACGAAATTGCCCTTGTTGTGGTTTGAGTTTTACTATGTTTGGAATATTATTTGAGAACGGTTTTTGGGTCATTAAAAGACTATGGTGTTACGTTATTTTTTATACTTGAATGAGTTGGGTGATGGAGAAAAGAATCTTTGTATTAATTAACCGTTAAGTAATCAATTGTTTCATGTTGTATGTTCACCCAACTAAGTAATGTAAATTTCTAGTTTTTGAATGATACTACTCTAAATGAGATCTAATAAGATCTTTAAACATTTTATTTTCAATGTAAAATTGATACTTAAAAGAGAGAGATGTTGGAAACGAAATTGAAATTGTAGGTGATTTCTTAATACACCACCCATATTTTTTAGGCACCACGCGAAATTTCGTTTTTGCCCTCAGTTTTCAGATGTGCACATCCGAGCGCACTATTTTTTTTAAAAACATTGCTTTCTTCCGGATGTGCAAATCCGGAATGACAAGTTACGCGTCTTCCGGATGTGTAAATCAGTATATATTGAGCGTAAACTTGTCCGGATATGCACATCCGGAAAAATGCCTGAAAAACTCATTCATTTGAAAAATGCATATTAAGAAGTAATATTTATTTTAAGAAATAATAATAACATGTATTTTAACGGAAGGTTAGAGCAACGAATATGACAACTTCAAAATATTTATCAAAACGCATGGTGGCCACTTGTTCTGTATCCAAAAGCTGTCTAGTAGTTCTAACCCATATTTAAACAAAATAACGGTCATCCACCTATGATGGCAAACATGACCTGTAACCATAAGTTATATATCCAAAAAAGACATTGTGAATATCTGAACTCTCAAATCTATCATCGAAGATTGTAGGACAAATCAAGATCAACAGTAAAATATTACTTCTTTGACGTTATCCAAGATAAATGGCAGCAGAGTTGACACAAAGTTGGTGGTACTCCTATTACCACTTGCAGAACCAGAATCAGAATTTTCGACTTCACTTACGAAACACGTACCCGCAATCAAAGAGTTGTCACTTTTCGTCTTCCTTGCATCCAAAGTATAAACTCTTCTGGTATTCCTTCCTTGCACTTGGTTTCTATTCTGCGTACAATCTCTAGCCACATGACTCAATCCATTACAATTATAACATCTCAAACCCCCATCGACGCACTTCCCATAATGACGTTTGTTGCACACTCTACACAAAGGAATAACATTAGGTCTAGCAACCTACTTTCCCTTGAAAGCTTGTGATCTAGGCCCAAACTGCTGACTTGGTCTCCCACGATCACCCTGATTCACCCTACTTGCGACACTTTCAGCTTGGACTTTCTTCAAACTATGCTCGGCCACATAGCATTGCCTTAGAACTTCAGCATAAATGGTGAACTCTCTCTGTGACACACTATGAGAGATCTCTGCTTTTAGTCCAAAAAAAACTGATCTATTGTCCACCTTTCATCCGGAGCGTACATAGCCTGCCTAGAATAAGCAGACATGTCCTCAAACTTTTCAGCATAACTGGCCACAGTCATACTACACTGTCTTAACTGTTGAAATTCAAACTGTCCTCAAGGAGCTAGGAAAATATTTCTCCATGAAATTTGCCTTGAATTAGTCCCAGACCTTGGGCACACCCTGAATAGTCATAAGAGCCGAAGTACTCTCCCACCATCTCATGGCAGGACCCTTCAACAAATGTGAAGCGAATACCACCTTATTCTCTTCACTACAATGCATTATCAAGAAAATTCTTTCCATACCCGCTATCCATTCGTGAGCCTTTACAGGATCTAATCCGCCATGAAATTCCGGAGGATTCATGCGGAAGAAATCCCGGAAAGTCCCACCTACAGCTTCTGGAACAACCACTTGAGGATGCAGACCTCCATTCATTTGTTGTACCATTTGCTGCATAAATTGGTTCTGTTGCCGCTGCATCTGTTGCATAAACTGATACAAATGAGCATTCTCATCGCCGCCTGGCAGATTCGTCCCAGCTGGAGTAGTTCTGGGTCTACCACAGTTGCTTCTGCGTCCGTCAGCCATGTTCCTAAAGGTCATACAGATAGGATTAAGTTGATCAGGCTCAGTACCATAAATATAACACTTAAGACCAATGGCGACACAACGCATATGAAACGGAAAGAAACACTTATACTATTTCATGGCTAGGTCGAGGATACGACCTGCTCTGATACCAACTGTAACACCCATATATAATATCATACATTAAAGCATAAATACTATACATGAATCCAAGTCTTTGGTACTGAAATATACAAGTTCCTAGTCAACACATTATATACATGCTATGCCCAACCCTTAATACAAAAAAAACTAATAAGGCATAATGTATACAAGATGTTCAAAAGATAGATACTAAGAACTAGATCGACAATGATCTCAAAAAACTCCACAACGGAAGCTAAGCCAACGATCAAGTAAGGATAATCACACGACTTTATCCTTACCCTTCGCGGAACCTGTAGTACCTGAAATATAATCAACAATAATGGGGTGAGATACATCAAATTTCAATGAGTTCCCTATCTTATATATTCTCTCGGCTTTACAAGGTTCTATCTTAGCCTAACTCAAATCGGGGGAAAGGAACTAGACATTGAGTTCACACATTTCGGACTAGAGAAACAAACGCACAAAAACACAAAACGACAAACTAGTTAAGGAATCTTCTCCCCGGCCATCCCGCACAAGGAGATTAAACACGGGTCACGGATCCTTAACGTAGATAACTTCTCCCCGGCCATCCTACACTAAAGGATTAAACACGGGTCACGGTTATCTACAAATGGTACTTCTCCCCGGCCATCCTACACCAAAGGATTTCGACACGGGTCACGGTACCAACCACTAAGTAACTTCTCCCTGGCCATCCCGCACAAGGGGCCCTCGACACGGGTCACGGTTACTTACTTAATAAATACCTTCCCCGGCCATCCCGCACAAGGGGCTCTTCAACACGGGTCACGGTATTAATTAAGGGATAGACTACAAACAGAAGGAAATACAATCCCCCACTAACAACTACTTAACAAAGACACTCTTCTAGTATCGATGTAAGCATTGCCGCACAATTCTCTAAGTCATTCTGGTGTACTAAGGTTTCCTCACTAACTCACCTCTTGAAGCTTTTAGATTTTCAAAAGTTCCGTTTTACATAAATTACATAATTCCGATTAATTACCATAATCAAATAAATTTCATCTCATAAACAATATTTTTCACTTCCACAACATATAACACTTTCATAGCTTCACATCTATATAAAGAACGTCTAAAATGGATAAACGAGTTAAAAGTTACGGATTTTTGAAGAAAAGAAAATTATTGAAAAACTGCCAGATTCGCCTGGCGGTTAAGGATTTCGCCTGGAGAATCCCTCTTCGCCAGTACTTCGCCCGGCGAAACAGCGACGAATCCTCATTTAGAAAAACCCAAAAGTTCCAATAGCCAAAACATGTTCTGTCTCTCTAATTTTGCCCGGCGATTAATGATTTCGCCTGGCGAATCCCTCTTCGCCAGTACTTCGCCCGGCGGAACAGCGGCGAGACCTGATTTGCCTGGCGAATCCTGTTTCGCCTGACGAATCGCATCAGAACCAGAATTCCTTTCTTGCGTTCTCCATGGTTCTAAGGGTCCCAAATCCACCCTTACCATACCAAATCAGTTTCAAACCTCAAAACAAATATCAATAATTGATCATATACATGGTTCGACTATACTACGCAATTAATATCTCATTTTAACCGTTAGATTTCATTGATTTGCAAAATTGTTCATTTTTTCTCAAAATCTAACCTAACTCTAGAAACTCAAGAATTCTACAACTAAAGCTTTTATCTAGAACCCATCTGGATTAGGAGATGATGATGAAGAATATGAGATGAATTGATGAAGAGTTGTGGATGATTCTTGATCTTGAGCTCTTGGACTTTCTCTTCTTTTCTTTCCTTTCCTTTCCTCTTCCTTCTCTCTACTTTCTCTTTCTCCAAATGTTTCTAACTTTGGAAATGAGGAAAAAGAAATGATATAGAGAAAAGTCATTAATTAGTAACACTACTAAATGTCCAAATTAGCTCAAATGCACCAATTAATAAAACTTTAGAGTTAGATAATATTAATCTGATAAGCTCTGAGTTCATCAGTTACTCTAATTATCTTATCAGATAAATACTCAGAGCACACTGGATCTCAACTGGTCTCAACTAATATTATCCAGTGCGTTTATAAAATACGGGGTATTACATCCTCTCCTCATTAAATAGAAATTCGTCTTCGAATTTAAAGATTACCTGAATAGATGAGGGTAAGCATCCCGCATTTCCGATTCTAGTTCCTAAGTAGCATCACCCGGATGCGTCACATCCCATTGCACCTTAACAAGAGGAATGTCTTTGTTCCTTAATACCTTTGTTTCTCTTCCCATAATACGGCTCAGTTGAGGTTCAAAAGTCAAGTCTGCTTCTATTTCCACTGACTCCGGTAGAACTGGCTGAAGAGGATCAGGAATAAACTTCCGGAGCTGAGATACATGAAAGACGTCGTGCATCTTTGACAGAGAGGGTGGTAAGTCTAATCTGTAGGCGACTTCACCAATCCTTTCTGAGATCTGATACGGTCCCACGTATCTCAGACTTAACTTGCGTGACTTAAACAGTCCTTTCAACCTCAATCTCTGAGTAACTTTCAAAAACACATGGTCGCCTTCCTTAAATTCTAAAGGTCTCCTACGATTGTCCGCATAACTTTTTTGATGATCTTGTGCTTGTTTAACTTTCTCACGGATCATTCGAATCTTTTCCGTAGTCTCTTGAATAATTTTGGGTCCCAAAATTCTATCTTCACCAACTTCCGCCCAACACAGAGGTGTTCTACATTTTCTTCCATACAATGCTTCGTAAGGATCCATACCGATGCTCGCATGGTAACTATTGTTATAAGAAAACTCAATCAACAGTAGAAGTTCTTTCCAATTTCCTCTACTTTCTAGCACACAAGCTCTCAACATATCTTCTATCGTTTGTATTGTTCGCTCAGTCTGACCATCCGTCTGAGGATGATTCGACGTGCTCAAACGCAACCTCGTACCAATAGCTTGTTGAAAAGCCTTCCAAAACCTTGAAGTAAACTTTGGATCTCTATCGGACACAATATTAGAGGGAACACCATGCAATCTCACGATTTCAGAAATAAACAACTTTGCAAGATGACTTGCCTTATAAGTAGTCTTCACGGCTAAGAAATGCGTTGATTTCGTTAGTCGATCCACAATCACCCAAATAGAATCATAACCACCTTGTGTATGGGGTAAACCTACTGCAAAGTCCATAGAAATGCTATCCCACTTCCAAACTGGAATCTCTAAAGGTTGCAACAGACTGCCCGGTCTTTGGTGTTCAATCTTCACCTGCTGACACACCGCACATTCTGACACCTATACCGCAATATCCTTTTTCATTCTGAACCACCAATAATCTTTCTTTAAGTCCTGATACATCTTCGAAGATCCAGGATGTATCGTAAAAGTACCTTTATGAGCTTCATCTAAAATCTTCTTTTTAATACCGCATCATTCGGAACATAAATCCGTTGATTAAACAGGACGATCCCATCCGTTGCTCGTGTAAAACTTGGTTGGAGTAACATCTCTTGAAACTTCTCCTCTAAAACTTGTTATTATTGAATCTCCTCTCTTAGAGTAGAATTGACATTCAAATTTCCCATAATTACACCATTCGGAGTCCACACAAACTGGAGATTAAGATCTCTAAACTTTTCCAACAAGGTATACTCCAATATCATCAATTCGACACTATGAACCATTTTCTGACTTAATGCATCTGCTACTTTATTCGCTTTTCCTGGATGATACTTTAATTCTAAGTCATAATCCTTTAAGCACTCCATCCACCTTATTTGCCGCATATTCAACTCCTTTTGGTCAAATAAATACTTCAAACTTTTGTGGTCACTGAACATTTCAAAACGTACACCATACAAATAATGACGCCACACCTTCAGTGCAAACACAACTGCTGCTAGTTCCAAATCATGAGTTGGATAATTCTTCTCATAAACTTTTAATTGTTGAGAAACATAAGCTACCACTTGACCGCCTTGCATCAAAACACTTCCTAATCCCATCTTAGAAGCATCGCAAAATACTTCGTAAGAGTTGTTAGGATCAGGAATGATTAACACATGAGCAGTCGTCAAACTTTCCTTCAATTTCATAAAGCTTTGTTCACAACCCGAATTCCACTCATAAGCACAATCTTTTCGAGTAAGTTTTGTCATTGGTAAGGCCAATTGAGAAAAACCTTTGATGAACCTTCTATAGTAACCTGCCAATCCCAAGAAACTTCTAACTTCTGAAGCATTCCTCAGTCTCTCCCAATTAATCACTGCTTTTACCTTTGACAGATCTACCGCCACACCACCTTGAGATATAACATGACCAAGAAATTTAACTTCCGACATCCAAAACTCGCACTTACTCAACTTAGCAAAAAGTTGCTTCTCTTGCAACACCGATAAGATAATTCTCAGATGTTCTCTGTGCTCTTGTGGAGTATGAGAATAAATAAGAATGTCGTCAATAAAGATCACGGCGAATTGGTCCAAGTAAGCTTGAAATATACGGTTCATGTAATCCATAAAAATAGCTGGAGCATTAGTCACACTGAAGGGCATCACCAAGAATTCGTAATGGCCGTAACGGGTTCTAAATGCGGTCTTAGGCACATCAGAACTCTTCACACGGATCTGATGATAACCCGACCATAAATCAATCTTTGAGAACACACATGCTCCTTTCAATTGATCCAACAGGTCGTCTATCCTGGGTAAAGGGTACTTGTTCTTAATGGTGACTTTATTCAACTTACGATAATCAATACACAGCCGCATTCCACCATCTTTCTTCTTTACCAACATGACTGGAGCTCCCCACGGTGAAACGCTAGGTCTAACGAAATGCTTAGCCATCAAATCCTCCAATTGGTCCTTTAATTCTCTTAATTCAAGCGGTGTCATCCGATAAGGAGAAATGGATATAGGAGCCGTTCCCGGTACCAGGTCAATAGAGAACTCAACTTCTCTCTCCAGAGGAAGAGAAATAACGTCCTCGGGAAAAACTTCGGGAAACTCACAGACTATAGGAATACTCAGCACTTGCTGGTCACTACTCCCCTCCTTAGTAAGAACCAGTAAAATAGATTTCTCCTTCTCAAACAAAAAATTTATCATTCCCACCGTACCTTCTAAAATAGTTGTTAACACATCCTTCGGGGTAGCCCCAACAGATGGAATGATGATTAGCTTTTCCTCACACCCAATAAACACCGAATTAGCAGAAAGCCAATCCATCCCCAAAACGACATCAACTTTCTTAGGCGGTAAACAGATTAGGTCAATCTGAAAAACTCTACCATCCACGGACAAAACACAGTTTTCACACATCAACGGTGTCTCAACCATTTCATCCATGGCGGTAGTGACCACCATAGGAGGAGACAAAGGAATATCTTGCAACCTCAGTCACTTCACACATCGCATAGACACAAAAGAATGTGTTGCCCCACAGTCAAATAAAACAAAACAAGGATGCCCATTTACGAAACACGTACCCGCAATCAAAGAGTTGCCACTTTTCATCTTCCTTGCATTCAAAGTATAAACTCTTCCAGTATTCCTTCCTTGCACTTGGTTTCTATTCTACGTACAATCTCTAGCCACATGACCCAATCCATTACAATTATAACACCTCAAACCCCCCATCGGCGCACTTCCCATAATGACGTTTGTTGCACACTCTACACAAAGGAATAACATTAGGTCTAGCAACCTGCTTTCCCTTGAAAGCTTGTGATCTAGGCCCAAACTACTGACTTGGTCTCCCATGATCACCCTGATTCACCCTACTTGCAACACTTTCAGCTTGGACTTTCTTCAAACTATGCTCGGACACATAACATTGCCTTAGAACTTCAGCATAAGTGGTGAACTCTCTCCGAGACACACTATGAGAGATCTATGCTTTTAGTCCAAAAAGAAACTGATCTATTTTCCACCTTTCATCCGGAGCATACATAACATGCCTAGAATAAGCAACCATGTCCTCAAACTTTTCAACATAACTGACCACAGTCATACTACCCTGTCTTAACTGTTGAAATTCAAACTCTTTCTGAGTCCTCAAGGAGCTAGGAAAATATTTCTCCATGAAATTTGCCTTGAATTGGTCCCAGACCTTGGGCACACCCTGAATAGTCATAAGAGCCGAAGCACTCTCCCACCACCTCATGGCAGGACCCTTCAACGAATGTGAAGCGAATACCACCTTAATCTCTTCACTACAATGCACTATCAAGAAAATTATTTCCATACCCGTTATCCATTCGGGAGCCTTTACAGGATCTAATCCGCCATGAAATTTCGGAGGATTCACGCGGAAGAAATCCCGGAAAGTCCCACCTACAGCTTCTGGAACAACCACTTAAGGATGCAGACCTCCATTCGTTTGTTGTACCATTTGCTGCATAAATTGGTTTTGTTGCCGCTGCATTTGTTGCATAAACTGATACAAAGGAGCATTTTCATCACCTCCTGACGGATTCGTCCCAGCTGGAGTAGTTCTGGGTCTACCACGGTTGCTTCTATGTCCGTCAGCCATGTTCCTAAAGGTCATACATATAGGATTAAGTTGATCAGGCTCAATACCATAAATATAACACTTAAGACCAATGGCGACACAACGCATATGAAACGGAAAGAAACACTTATACTATTTCATGGCTAGGTCAAGGATACGACCTGCTCTGATACCAACCGTAACACCCATATATAATATCATACATCAAACCATAAATACTATACATGAATCCAAGTCTTTGGTACTGAAATATACAAGTTCCTAGTCAACACATTATATACATGCTATGCCCAACCCTTAATACAAAAATAACTAATAAGGCATAATGTATACAAGATGTTCAAAAGATAGATACTAAGAACTAGATCGACGGTGATCTAAAAAAACTCCACAACGGAAGCTAAGCCAACGATCAAGTAAGGATAGTCACACGACTTTATCCTTACCCTTCGCGGAACCTATAGTACCTGAAATATAATCAACAATAATGGGGTGAGATACATCAAATCTCAGTGAGTTCCCTATCTTATAGATTCTCTCGGCTTTACAAGGTTCTATCTTAGCCTAACTCAATTCGGGGGAAATAAACTAGACCTTGAGTTCACAAAACGACCAACTAGTTAAGGAATCTTCTCCCCGGCCATCCCGCACAAGGAGATTAAACCCGAGTCACAGATCCTTAACGTAGATAACTTCTCCCCGACCATCCTACACCAAAGGATTAAACACGGATAACGGTTATCTACAAATGACACTTCTCCCCGGCCATCCTACACCAAAGGATCTCGACACGGGTCACGGTACCAACCACTAAGTAACATCTCCCTGGCCATCCCGCACAAGGGGCCCTTGACACGAGTCACTGTTACTTACTTAATAAATACTTCTCCCCGACCATCCCGCACAAGGGGCTTTTCAACACGGGTCACGATATTTATTAAGGGATAGACTACAAACAGGAGGAAATACAATCCCCCACTAACAACTACTTAACAAAGACACTCTTCTAGTATCGATGTAAGCATTGCCGCACAATTCTCTAAGTCATTCTGGTGTACTAAGGTTTCCTCACTAACTCACCGCTTGAAGCTTTTAGATTTTCAAAAGTTCCGTTTTACATAAATTACATAATTCCGATTAATTACCATAATCGAATGAATTTCATCTCATAAACAATATTTTTCACTTCCACAACATAAAACACTTTCATAGCTTCACATCGATATAAAGAACGTCTAAAATGGATAAACGAGTTAAAAGTTACGGATTTTTTAAGAAAAGAAAATTATTGAAAAACTGCCAGATTTGCCTGGCGGTTAAGGATTTCACCTGGCGAATCCCTCTTCGCCAGTACTTTGCCCAGCGAAACTGCGGCAAATCCTCATTTAGTAAAAACCAAAAATTTCCAGTAGCCAAAACATGTTCCGTCTCTCAAATTTTGCCCGACGATTAATGATTTCGCCTGGCGAATCCCTCTTCGCCAGTACTTCGCCCGACGAAACAGCGGCGAGACCTGATTCGCATGGCGAATCCAGTTTCGCCTGGCGAATCGCATCAGAACCAGAATTCCTTTCCTGCATTCTCCATGGTTCCAAGGGTCCCAAATCCACCCTTACCATACCAAATCAGTTTCAAACCTCAAAACAAATATCAACAATTGATCATATACATGGTTCGACTATACTACGCAATTAATATCACATTTCAACCGTTAGATTTCATTGATTTACAAAATTGTTCATTTTTTCTCAAAATTTAACCTAACTCTAGAAACTCAAGAATTCTACAACTAAAGCTTCTATCTAGAATCCACCTTGATTAGGAGATGATGATGAAGAATATGAGATGAATTGATGAAGAGTTGTGGATGATTCTTGATCTTGAGCTCTTGGACTTTCTCTTATTTTCTTTCCTTTCGTTTCCTCTTCCTTCTCTCTACTTTCTCTTTCTCCAAATGTTTCTAACTTTGGAAATGAGGAAAAAGAAATGATATAGATAAAAGTCATTAATTAGTAACACTACTAAATGTCCAAATTAGCTCAAATGCACCAATTAATAAAACCTTATAGTTAGATAATATTAATCTGATCAGCTATGAGTTCATCAATTGCTCTAATTATCTTATCAAATAAATACTCAGAACACACTGGATCTCAACTTGTCTCAACTAATATTATTCAGAGCGTATATAAAATACGGGGTATTTCAATTAGATTGGTCATCAACTGTAGAACTGAAAGACAGATTATCAGCAGCTGTCAAAGGATACAAATCATTATCCATTGGAGTAATGATAAGTATAGAAGACACTTTCGTTGAGTTTAATTGTGGAAAAGAAATGGACTAAGGGTCACCGACATGTTTATAGGAGGTATTAGAATCATATTAGAACCATACTTGTTCAAGCATTTATAACCTCTATGTTGTGAGAAATGACCCATACATTTTTGAAAACCTTCGAGAAAATCATCTTAATACACGAGGAGGAAAGTTTTTATAGAACCGTCACAACTTAAACGTAGCAAATCATATTTTTTTTTCTTGTAATGATAACATGAGTTTTAAACAAAATTTCGGACACTAAGTGCATTCATTGCACTGACTATAATCTCAAAGATAATACCTCCCAAAATATAAACAAGACATTCTATATAATGATGATAACGATGATGATGGTGATACCTACTTATTATAAGGAATTTATATATGATTAGTTGTTGTCTTAAATCCAACACTATTATTAATTTTTGGGTATCAATGTTGATTATAGAAAAATTGATCATTTATAAGGCGCGAATATGGAACCAAACTTTGAATAACCTATATAAAGGACTTTACAATGCCTGTTCTGAATTATGAGAACTTATTTTTAAAGTTTGATAATGGGATGTTGTTTTCGGTTTTGAAAAGAATAGGCACACATAAATTATCGGGACAAGTCGCGTACTAGGTCGCTTTCTTTAAGACGTTTCATCGTACTGTCAAAATTATGCAATGCAGTCACGTTTCGATGACGTCTTTAGGATAAAACAGTCCGTTTAAAAATTACGATTATCACTTGCACTATGATAAATCGTTCGTAGAGATACACCTTCAGATGATGTTAAAATCACTCGTATCTGAAAGTAAATTCAGTCATCGATGGTGCAATAAACCACTCGTAAATCAGAAGAAAAAAAAAACTATAGATGAAGTGAATGAGAGAGGGAAGAGAGATTTCGGAAAAATTCAGAATCTGGAGTATTTTTTTAACTGATACGCACAATACAATTTATAGTCATGAATCTAATATAATGGAGAGAGTGGAGAAAAAATAGTGGGAGAGTTGAGAGAAAAAAGTGGAAGGGAGTTATTCACTCAAAACTAGGTTAAGATTGAGTTTTGATGAATGACTCATTATAATTATTAATTAATAATTAATTACTATTAATTATTTAATTTCCAAGTAATCAATATAATTGACTTCTATTAATTGATTGAATGTCCTTTTTAAATTCACATCAAGTTTTCCAACATGGAAACCAATTGAATAAAGATATTATAGAAGATAATCGTTGATAAGTTGATTAAGTGACATTGACCATCTTTTTGTCCTTGATTCGTTAATGTTAGAGTCATCATTAATAAGTGATAATAAAAATAAAATTGGTATGATATTGTTGTTAATAATTGTTGTTACGTGGAAGTGACCCTTTGATATGATATATGATTGATGTAGTATACGTCTTCCGGTCAGAATTATAAACCAAAATAACTACTTTCATACGTATTAAAAAAGTTAGTTAATGATAATTAATTTTCTTGATTTCATGTACTATCAAAGTAAAATTTACGATAATATCCTTAATTTATTTAATGAATCAACTACTAACATTAAATACTTTTGAATTAAATTAAGGGTATAATAGTAATACAAGCATTAATTAGTCTAAAATTTAATGACTTTTGCTTATAATAGTGACCAAGATTTAAGATATTTTTTTTGCTTATACTACTGACCGGAGGGCGTATTTATATATACTATTATTATTTATTTTCCTATATGATTCGAATTAGAATTATCATTTATGCAAAATCTACAAGTATTAATGGTTAATAGAGAAGCTTATCGTTATGTTAATGTTTCATTAATACTTTGTTCCCGTCACTTAAGATTTTAAGGTTTTTATTATCAGAATTTGAAAATAATCATGTGTTATCATATTTAACATTGTGGTATGTTTATTAGCATGTGATTTAAATGAAATTTTTCTTATTATTTTCAATTTTCTTTTATTTGAAACAAATTATTTCCATAAATATCAACAAAGAAGCGGTTTCGGGGGTATGGGTGTCACATGTATCTACACTAACATAAAGTCAAACCACAAGTATAAACACATTTAAAATTATAAATAAAAATAAATAAAATAAACAACATATTATTTACAATCATATTTGAAGTAAAATTCATTTCTTTGTTCTCCATTTATATTGATCTTTTTTTTTTCAAGTTGATTCCAACAAAATTAATATATTTTAGTGTCAGAAATCACTTGTTAGATATTTTGTGTACCATTTAGCTGCATCAGTTGGTATACGCTTGAGAGTATCATTAAAATCAATATGATAATGACATTGAGTTAATGGTACTATTTTCCATACTGCATACTCTATCCAATTCCATACATCACTACAACAAAAATAAGTTATTACATCGCACCTTAGACAACGCTTTAATACAAAAGCGCTGCTATAAGTTAAAAACAAGGAAACTAGTCGTTAAAAAAATTAAAAGCGCAAAAAAATATAAGATCTTAGACAGCGCTTTGGTCAAAAGCGCTTTATAAGATCTTATAAATTTTAAAAAAAAATTTAATGGAAAATATTAGACAGCGCTTTAGTTAAAAGCGCTTTCTAAGGTCTTATAAATTTAAAAAAAATATAAGACCTTAGACAGCGCTTCGATAAAAAGCGCTTTCTAAAGTTTTATTAATTTAAAAAAAAAATTAAAGGAAAATATTAGACAGCGCTTTGCTTAAAAGCGCTTTCTAAGGTCTTAAAAATTAAAAAAAAATAAAATCAAAAGCGCTGTCTAAGGCCAACCTTAAAAAGCGCTTTTAAAAGTGCTGTCTAAGGTCCACCTTAGAAAGCGCTTTTATGAAAAGCGCTGTCTAAGGTCTAATTAAATTAAAATATATGAATAGTCAGTATTCATTTTCATATTTCCGCTCTTTCTTCTCCCCTTACGAACTGAGCTCAAAACCCTTGCGAACTGAGCTCAAAACCCTTGCGAACTCAAACCTTCACCGTCAACCGTCCTCCACCGTGCCGTCGTTCGTTGTTGTCGTCGTTGCATTGCCGTCCGTCCGTTGCCGTCGTTGTTTTGCCGTCCGTTGCGAACTCATTGCCGTCGTTCGTTTCTGCTCTTTGTAACTGATACATTTCGTTCTTGCATTGCCGTTGTTACCGTCGTTAAAGGTACGTCGTTGTTGTGAAGAATAGGGTTTTGTTGCTTTATATTGTTGTTGTAGGATTTTGTTGCTTTACAATGCTTTACATAGTTTAGTTTAGTTTTATTTTTTCCACTTCTTTCTTAATTAGTCCTATTCAATATTCATGGATCATATCTTAGTTTTTATTTTGCAGACTCTTATGACAGTTACCTACATTGTTTAGGTAGGACTCGACTTGATGATACTACAACAGTTTGGAGGGATTAATGGCATTGTTTTCTATGCAAATTCTATATTTACCTCTGTTGGTATGTGCAGGTTCTTTTCTATGCTAATACTATTTTTACTACTATACGACAAATGAAAGAATATAGATGCAAGAATATTAGATTTACGACAACATGATTCACACAACTGCAAAATTTCTTATCTATGACAATGACAGGGTTCTCGGAGAGTATCAGAACTATAGCCATGGTTACTGTTAAGGTTCTTAATTCTGTTCACACAATTTCATCATTTATGTTGGTCTAATTTTGTATAAAAGAATGAACTCACACTTCATTACTGACTCTGAGTCTCTTCACACAATTTCATCATTTGTGTTTGTAGATTCCAATGACAACTTTAGGAGTATTTTTGCTGGATAAATCTGGAAGAAGACCACTTTTACTGGTAATACATTTGAGATTGTATTACAGCCCTGTCATTCTTCTTGCAGGTTCTTCTAATACCAAAATATATGCTCTAATAAATTTTTTTCAGATGAATTGTTAATAAAGGTCTGTTTAGATTGAATTATTTAATCTTATCTACTGGTACAAGTACTTGTGAGACTGTTTTGGATAGCATATAAAAATAACTTATAGTTTACATGCTACAGCACTTGGTGTTGACCGTAGCAACCTTAGTTCACAAAATTGAGAAGTTTTAAAGATCCTGCGTTCATTTTCCCTACTAGAGCCTCCAATTTCCTTTAGTGTTTGTGAATTGTGATTGTTAATGATTTTGATTATAATGGTCTTTTTGTATGGTTTTGTTTCCTGTAGGTTGAAATTCAAGTGATAAAAGTGTATTGTGTGAGTATGGTTTGGTTTTTTGTTGGTTGAAATTCAAGTGAGAAAGTTGTATCGTGTGAGTATGGTTGTTCCTACTTAGCCGATTTATCTCGAAGATTCTGCTCGAACTGATGGTGAAATTGAAAATCCCATTCAGGTTTATACAATCTTTACTGACTAGCAATGTTTGTAAATGACAAATTTTTGCACAATCATCTCTCTTGGTCTCCCTACACAATCATTGAACCTCAAGAACTTCTAATATATGTTACACATGCTCGTGTGTTGTGAGGGTAGAGTGTGTAAAGGGAAACTTATGAACTGTTTGAAAAGACTTGGCTTCATGGAATTGAGAATTAATTCTGCTTTTGTTTATTTTTGGTGGAATTAACTATTAAATATTTTATTTCTGTATACATTTGAACACTTGTAGCTTCCATTCAATGACTCTGAAAAATGATCATGTGACTGATAAAAATAACTTTGTGACAAAGAATCTTCATTCTGTTTTGTTTTCTCTATGATATTGTTGATTACTCATAAGCTGAAATTGTTAATTACTGGTTAGTATTTAGGCTGGACAAAGCCAATATGCATTGGAAGACATGCATTCGGAGACCAATATTAGGCAACTAATGTAGTTATGCCAATATGCATTGGAAGACATGCATTCGAAGACCAATATCAGGTAACAGATGCAGTTATAAAAGGCTCATGAAACGTAAAACTGATGCAGCAGCAGTTACACCATCAACATGTGCATTTCTTGTATATTCACCAATAATCCACCAAGTCATACCTGCAACATTTTCAGTTGAACTACCAGGTGCAAATTTTGTGAAATATTTATCTCTTCGGCTTATTTATCAGTTTTTATATAATATTTATAAGTTAATTCTTGTTACCTCATTTAATTTCTTCATGTGGATTAGAAATGTCTTTTTGAACATGTAAGTTGGGATGTATATAAAAGGATGACATTTAGTAAGTTTGTTTGATAGATAAAATATTGTCTTATTAAAGCTCAACTTCTGTAGAGTTTGTTTGATACATAAAATATTCCATGGCTTTATTTAGTAAGTTTATTTGATAGATAAAATATTGTCTTGCTCAGTTTATATATAATATTTATAAGTAAGTTTGTTGAATAAAGGTAACATTTTATCAGGTATAATATTGTACTCTTACTTTAATTGATGAGAATTTAAATATGTGTAACTTTCTAACTATAGACATTATTGATGTATTCTTTTAATTGAATTACAATCTTTGTGTTCTTTCAGGACCTATGTAGATTTGAAGCAATGCTTTGGTTGGATGCAAAAGTACTAGTATAAGTAATATGTACATTTGTAGAAAAAATGTAATGATTTGTAATTATAAATTGGTGTGTATATATATATATATATTGGTTTGAATTGCCAATTGTTTTGGATATATAATTTTGGTGTAAATTGGTACATTTAAATAGGCCAAATTGGATTGATTTGAATCTCCAAATTGTGGTATTTTTCTAGAAAAAAATTGGTTGAAAAACATGTCAAATTCTGGTTGAAAAACCTGGTAAAAATTGTGGTTTAAAAAAATTTATATAAAAATTTTCGTATACCTTAGACAACGCTTTATACTAAAAGCGCTGTCTAAGGTGGGTCTTAGAAAGCGCTTTCACCAAAAACGCTGTCTAAGGTATGCCTAAAAAAGTTCAAAAAGGTGGGGCTTAGAAAGCGCTTTCACAAAAAGCGCTGTCTAAGGTATACCTAAAAAAGTTCAAAAAGGTGGGGATTAGACAACGCTTTTAAAAAAAGCGCTGTCTAAGGTATACCTAAAAATGTCAAAAAGCGCTGTCTAATGGTACCATAGACAACGCTTTTCATTAAATATACCCCCTTTAGACAGCGCTTTTGGTATTACCCAAAGCGCTGTCTAAACCTTTAGCAGCGCGGGTTTATACAGCGCTTAAAAGCGCTGTCTAAGGCAAAAAAAAAACGCTGTCTAAGGTCTTGTTTGGCGTAGTGCATGCTGACCCGTTGAGAGAAAATAGAGATCATGCTATTAATTTGTTGTATAATGAGCCATAAAGGCTGCTAAATAAAAGTTGGAATAACAACTCTGATCATTAGTTTATTTTGATGACATTTAATGACACATAATATAGGTTGAAGCACTCTTTAAAAGTTGGAATAACAACTCTGATCATTATTTATTTTTTAAATACAAAAAATTTCTCCATTAATTTATTAGATTAGAAAGAAATTGTATTAACTATTTATAATGTTATCATTATAATTTGATTAAAATAAGATAAATTCTTAAATATTTATGAGTTTTTGTTGGGTAACGATAATTTTGTACAAATTCTATTTAAATTTTTTATTTATTTTAAATTATATTATAAAAAAATAAAATAACAATTCATAAATGGACTTACTTTGCGCATTGAAGTAGAAATTGTGATTAAGTCAGTCGATTTGAAAAAATAAAACAAAATTTCAAGAAGGCAAATTCAATTGAAAAATATCCAGATCAATTTTTATTTGTAAATAACACAATTATATAACTCAATTTGTATGTCTACTTAAATTATATATTATATTATATTATTGTTCTATTTAATATTATATATTTATTACATATTTACAAATGCACACGATAAAGCAATTTACCGTTTAAAAATGGTCAATTATCTATGACAATTTTAATATATTATTCATTTGATATAATTAATGTGTATTACACAATTAAATTTATCGATTCATATTCATACATGCATACAAATAAATTATATACCCATTAAAGTTATTGGACCCGTGCGGACGCATGGGTCTTCTTTTTACTCTTTATATGTGAATGATCATTAACAAAAATCTTTTCAAAATACTCGAGAATGTATCTTTTGCTGCCGTGTTTAGTATATTTGTATGACATGAATTTTGAAATAGTTGAGAGTAACTTCAGAGGTGTTAATGTTTTTGCTGTTGTGTTTAGTTGTTTTGTATGACATGAATTTAAAATAGTTGAGAAAGAAAAGAATAACTTCAGAGATGTCAATTGTTTTTTTAGAAATTATTGCATTTGTTAGTTTTGATTAAAAGTTTATCAATCATTGGCAGATCACGGTTCTCATATTCAGCCAGACTCTTCTTCTGGACTTGGGAAACAAAAAAAATGAGACCTCAATTGCTGGTTAGTCTTCATGTTCTTGTGCATTTTAATAGTTTATTATTCTCACTTTTCTTCTCTGTTGAGTCATTGGTGTTTGTAAAAGCATTCCCCAAAGTGAGTAGTTGCATAGGAAGAATGACCTTCTGTTGTTGCTGAAAAAGTTTTCTAGATGATTGCGTTGATATGGTTTGTTTATTCACTTTGGTTATTTTTGTCGCAGAGGACCGGAATTGCGAATGAGGCAAAAAAGAAGGAATAAAAAGTATTTGATTAATATGTATTTCAATCTTTTTACTATAATATGATTGTAGAACCATTTCATTGTCATAGTCATGATAATTTGTTGTTATTTAGTAGATGTTGATCTATCATTAATTTATTATTGTAATTAAAACCTGGAGAATCGGTTGGATTGCAATTAAAACACAAAGCTACCAACTCTTGTAACTTTTATCACTGAAAATACACTATCACCACAATACCTTTTTTTCTATTGGGCTATCGTTTCAGATTTTATCATTATTATTATACTAATTAAAAACTCAGTTTGCATTCCCTTAATTAGAATTGATTTATATTATTATTCTTATTATATTTTTGGTCCATTTCTTATATTAGATAACCTTTATTATTTTTAAACCCTATTTTTATGCATATTATATCACCATCTTTCTATTTATCATTTATTTTTTATTAATGATATTGTATCTCATATTGATCAATAAAAAATCAAGTTCATAATTATTTAATATCTCAATTTATATTTTTTCGTTTTAAACCTAACTACAAACACCCGTGCGAACGCAAGGGTCTCTTACTAGTATCTACACTAACATAAAGTCAAACCACAAGTATAAACACATTTAAAATTATAAATAAAAATAAATAAAATAAACAACATATTATTTACAATCATATTTGAAGTAAGATTCATTTCTTTGTTCTCCATTTATATTGATCTTCTTTTTTTTCAAGTTGATTCCAACAAAATTAATATATTTTAGTGTCAGAAATCACTTGTCAGATATTTTGTGTACCATTTAGCTGCATCAGTTGGTATACGCTTGAGAGCATCATTAAAATCAATATGATAAAGACCCCAATTTCCAGTATATCCCGCTTGAAATTCAAATGTATCAAATGCTGCCCATAAAAAGTAACCTTGAACATTTACGCCATCACTATCAATTTAACATAAAATAATTATTATAAAATAATTATTGAAGATTAGTTTCTTGTAAGAACAAATTATAGAAGCACTTTATTTCATATTAAATTATCTTTCATACTGATGTTTTATTAGAACTCATCTCTTCAAACTTAGTTTTTTTTTTAATATATTAATGATATTAAGAACCAATAACTATAAACATTTAAAATGAACGATAAAATTTTGAGTAATACAAAATAATTATAAGATATAATTTAAAATGTATGTTTGAAAAATTGAAAAAGTATTATATAATTATTGAAGTATGATGTTGGATTTTTTTTTCACTTTCTAAATTATATAAATACAATATCTATATAGTAAGTTGATTGAATAGCTACATCAAATTATTTTATGTTATTGATGCATAATTATTGATATCTTCTAAAAGTATTGTTAAAATTTTTGGTAGACAAAGACAATAAAATAAATAAACAATCCTTACAAAAGCAACATTAGGTCATACATAAATAAAAGATGCACAAATATTTAATATCTAAAAGGAATATATTCAATTTTAAAAAATAGTCAATTATATCATGTTATTTATTTATTATACATAAAACTTTATGGATAAGGAAATATGACTTACTCAATTGCTGCCTTTGTAGCATTTAAATGTGCAGCAACGTAAGCAATTCGGTGTTCGTCCTTCAATGGATTTGGAATTTTAGAAGAAGCAATACCTATGTAAATAGGATTTCACAAAAAAATATTGATTAATGTCTTCTGTAGTATAAGATATAACTATTAATTATAATGTTGTAAAAATGAAAAAAAAAATGCACCACTAACCATTTTCTGTGATGTAAATTTTTGGATTTTTGTACTTTTCTTTAATGTAGACTAAAAAATTATATAATCCTTCAGGATAGACATTGCTCCAACCGTATTGATCCTATATATTATCAACATTTAACAAGTAAAAAGACAATGATGTTATTCCACTAACAAATATAATTCTTTTAAATTCTTATCATTATTCTCTTACCTTGTAACCAAGGATTTTTCCTTCTATATTAGAAGCTGCAATAATGAAATAATGACAAAAAAAAGTAGTTAAAAATTAATCACTATAATTTATTGTAAGATTTAATTTAACTAAAAACGTACCTTCTGAAACTGCTAAAGCATCATAATTGTCATACATAATCTTAGTTCTATCTGATTCATGTCTAGCAAAACGAGAAGTATAATAATTGATTCCGACAAAGTCAGCGCTTCCTTTTAACATGTGTTTCTCCTTTTTAGTGAATTTTGGTAGTCTATTTCCCACATACTCTTTCATTATTGTTGGATAATCTCCATAGAACACTGGATCTAAAAGCCTACATATTAGAATAAAATGTAGCTATATAAATTTTTTGATATGCAATTGTATTAACAATTAAAATATGATATGAAAAATGAATGAAACATAACAAAAATATAGTGATAAATCACTCAATGTATGTCGTTGTAGGGTTAGTAAAATGCACTAACCATCCCCAGTAGAAATCCATCAATCTTTGAGCAGCAACAACATCCTCTAATTTTGAACTATAAGGAATATATCTTCCTGATGAAAGAGCAAATCCAATTTCTCCTCCTTGTTGTGCCTATATTAAACATTCATTCAAAAATAATAATATTTTATTTTTACATAAAATCCTCCTTTTTTATAAACATATAATTATTGAAGATAATTATCGATCTCACTATTTTAAACTACTAAATTAATCATAACTATTATTAGTATAATTTGTAATTTTATCATAGGTTTGTATTCCATTAACTCGCGTTGTTGTGGATCTCAAATGTTAATCTACATATATTTTGAGCTAATGTTGAAGATATATTATATGTAACATGCAATTTTCAAAATATGTCTTACTTGGAATTTTGTTTTGTATAACTTTGATGTTGTAGCATGAGAAAGAAGGAAGTTATGAAGTAGAGTATATGTCTGTGTACATATTTTAGTATTTTTGCATGTCTCATCAGTGGATACATTATCAATATTGAGCATAAATTGAAATATAGCAGTGACTTCTGCCTCATTGATTGTAATCCAATGTTTTACTCGATCTCCATATGTTTTGAATAAGAGCTCACTATAATCTTTGTAATATTTCCTGAAATTTGTTTTTTACATAAAAAATATAAGCATAGATGTTGAAGTTCCATAATCTTTGTGCATACTAACTTTAAAGTTAAATAAATTTATTAAAAATAAAATATCATGATGAGATGATGTTAAGGAAAATTTACACAATAGATCGATTTAAGAAGCCACCATGATTTTGTTTAAGAGCTAATGGATAGTCAAAATGCATGATACCCACGAAAGGTTCAATACCTACAAATTAAAAAAAAAAAGATATCATATAAAGTAAAAAAAAAACATATTGTGTATCGCAGACAAAGTTCTTGTTGAATTTAAATATTGCAATGAATATTATATTTTTAATCCATACCATTTTTGAGTAATTCATCAATCACATTGTTGTAGAAGTTGATACCTTCTTGGTTTATACCTCCTTTCAAGGTTCCATCTATATAAATGATCATTGAAATTAAAGAGAAATATAAGTGTTTAGTATTATTAAGAAAAATATATATTATAATATTAATGATTATTTATGTGGAGATGATTATTAATCAATTGGTATATTTAATCGGGAACAAAAAGATATTGCTAGGTGTTCGATGTTCTTGTTCATATATTTTACCTACAAAATCTATTTTTCTGTATTGATAGAGTATTCTGATTATAATTAAACAAAGTCACATACTTTTTTTAAGGATTTTATGAGCCACAATATAAATCAGATCCTAACTAAGACACCTTGTTTAATTAAACAAAGGTGTCTATCTCTGTTTCTTCTTGCTATGAGTTACTGTATCAAGTTAGACAGATGATCGTGGTGGAGGAAAATCTGAGAAACAATTTCAAGTTTCTTTGGGAATCCTATATTCTGTCTAATATGGAGGTGTTCGTGTAGAGGTTATTGAGGAATAGACTAACTACTAAATATCAATTGTTAAGGAGGAATATTGGTATCGACGGGGCTTCGGAAATCTGCCAGCTTTGTAACGCTGCGGCAGAGAATTGTAAACACCTGTTCATGGACTGCTCTTATGCAGGTAAAATCTGGAAAGGAGTGGCTAAATGGTTTGGTTTGAAGATAACAACTGGAAGTTCTTGCATCGATTCTTTTGTTAGTTTTTCAGTGGATTCTAGTAAGGAACTTGGTAACTCGGTGGGAATTTCGATTTGAGTCATTTCAGTTTGGTTTATATGGCATAGTAAGTAAATGTATGAAATCGCCGTCTCTTTCGGTTTGGTTTGCAACCGTTTGGTCTATTTGGAAGATGCGAAACCAAATTATATTTGATGATGCTTTCGGTAACGTGGACAATATGGTTGACAGAGTTTTAATTCTATCTTGGTCTTGGTTAGTCTTAAAGCATAAAAGGGATTTTCATTGTAACCTCTATGAGTGGTTTAAATCACCATCAGAGTTTATGTAATAGCTTGTTGGTGTTTGTAACGAATTCTCTGGGTGGAGCACCCTTTGTGCTTCCTTAATATCAGTTCTTGCTTATAAAAAAAAAGAAATAGCCTTATTTTAATAGTAATTTATTGATAGTTGATGATATTATTAATTCGATCATCTTCCACTCTTGGAGATAGTGGGGAGGGCACCGAAAATTTCCTATTTGTAACTTTTACGACTGGTTTGTTGTTCCTTTAGACTGTATCAAGCAAATGTAACTTTCCTGATCTTTTGTATCACTGGCTCAAACACCCCTTGTGCTTGTTTTAATATCATTGCTTATTAAAAAAATAAGACACCTTGTTCAATTTCTAAATTCAAATATTGTGTAATATTTTCGTCATTTTACATATTAATAAAAGTTATGGTGCAAATAAGATATAAAGAAAAAACTAAAATAATCAAATATTTAAAAATATTAAACAGACAATACACACAAAAATTATAATAGAATATTTTTAAAAAATATTTGAGCATTTATTTATCAATTATACTATTTTAACTTGAAAATTTTACCTGGCATCACTCTACTCCAAGAGATAGACATTCTGTAAGAATTTATTTCGAGTTTCTTTAAATGTTGCACATCCTCCTGAAACACCATAAAATAAATTTAAAACATTAATTAAACGCAGAATGTATATTTTCCTTATTATTTGTAACTTCCAATTTATTATATCCACAAGTAATATATAATTTAGAAAACTAGAATCACTAATAAGGTTTGTGTTGTTTCTAACCAGGAGGAAGATGGATGAACCCTCGTTCTCATCAAAATGCAAACTACAATGCTTAATATTTGTTTATAAAAACAAAAATAAATAAATCTATTTAGTGACCTCACCTTATATCTCTTGTAATGTTCTATTTTTGATGGAAATTTTTTAACATCTAAAAATACACCTGTTTGTTAAGGAAAAAGAAAAAAATGATTGGAATTAACCACTAAATTCATAGATTATATTCTAAAGTATATATTTCTAACCTTTATTTTGTTCAACTATATCATCCCATATACCCAGTCCTCTTCCTCCTTCATGACCTCCTCCTTCAATCTAAATTAATTTTGATAATTTTAAACTATTATATATCTTAGTATTTTAACAAAAGTTTATTATTATATATTTAAATGTATATGACTTTTAAGCATGCACCTGTAGGGCCGAAGATCCAGTACCAAATAAAAATCCACGTGGAAATGATTCTCGATTTGGAAATCTTGAAGAATTTAGAAATTCTAATATAGATTCGTATGGTTTAGTTGTAGTTGTCTCTCCAATCTATATAAATTCAATAATATTAAAATGTTAATTAAGTACTATATATACTCAAATAAAATAATTAAGACTCAATTAATATTAATGTGTCTATGGTTGTTAGTTAACTTAATCATTAGCACCTGTAAAGTAGATATGTTATATTGGATTGGCTTCTGCTTGGGAAGAAGATCTGAAATAATAATATTATATGATCAAGTATTAAAATGAAAACATTAGCTATTACATATTGAAAAATAAATATCTTAAATTACAGTTACCAAAGTGTTTATTTAAAAATTTTAATTTGTTGTATAGTTAATATGTTGCCAATGTTTAATTATGTTTTTCTTATAGTTATAAATATTTAAATCAAACAGATCTCTAAAAGAAAAAAAAATACATACACGCTTGTGCTTGAGAGGGAGTATCGGAAAGCAAAACAAGACATAATATTACGAGAATAGTTTTAGAAATTTCAAAAGATGGTAGAATATCCATTTCTTACAATGTAAAAAATGTGTGAATTTGATATACAATTTACAATTTTACTTTATTTATAGTAGAGAAAAAACAAATATAGATTTCTGGCCTAATGACCTATATAAGATGAATTCCTATTTTTAAAAAAACAACTAACTTTTTAATATATTCCATCGAAAATTTGTTATTGCGTTGTTGAAAATATTTTTGACTTAATTATTTTTACAACAACTTTTATTGATATATTATTGTATTGTTGAAAATATTTTTGACCTATTTTTACAACAACTTTCATTGATCTTTATGAAAACATTTTTTTTCTATATAGACTTTCCTATACTTATCCCATCATCATCACCATTATTGTTTTTTTAGTTAGCTTAACTCATTAAAAAAAACAAATTAAGTGGTGAATATATGTTATATTAAACATCACTTGTTTTATTTTTTAGGCTAAAATACAGTTTTGGTCCCCCTGTTTGTCAAAATTCACGGTTTTGGTCTCCCATTTTTTTTAACAGTTTTGGTCCCCCACCCCAATTTTGGCCAAAAAAAATGATGAACAGTACTTGGTCCGTACATGAACAATACATGTCCGTACATGAACAGTACATGAACAGTGAGGGGTGGGGGACCAAAACTGTTAAAAAACAAAATGGGGGGACCAAAACTGTTAAAAAACAAAATGGGGGGACCAAAACCGTGAATTTTGACAAACAGTGGAACCAAAACTGTATTTTAACCTACTTTTTATTAAGGTAAGGGGTACTCATAATATGGTGTTTAATGCATGATTGGGTAGAGAGAAGTCCTTACTCCCATTAGGCTTTTCTCTAATTTTTCCCTTTTGATGAATGATGAATGAGTATGATTTAAATTTTATGATAACATGAATTATATGATGTATTATGTGAAATTTATGTACTATTTCACCATGGAAATTGTGTGTTCTTGTAAATGAAGTTGGTATGAATTGGTGTTTCTATGTTGTTGTGATTTTGATGAATAAAACATGAAAAAAAAACCATGATTAATCAGAGGAAGTGCATGTTAATTGATAGATGGATGATGTATTGATGTTAGATATTATTTTCCATGACGTTGTTGTTCGATTTGGGGGTTGGGAAAGGAAAACTGGAGTTCTGAATTGAACTTCAAGGTGACAGGTGGCACCCTCAAGACGATCAGATCGTCATGGCCTTTAAGGTGCTGACTGATGTCATCTGCCCGACAGGTAGAATGTCATGGTCCCCAGGCACAGTTTTATGGGACGAGTGTCATAGAAATGACGTGTGAGGGGGTGTGGGCAGTGACGGACATCACCTTGGTGACGGGTAACCCGTCATGCTGGCAGAATAAGCGTCATTTGCTCAGTTGTATAGAATCGAGTGTTGGTTCTACTCTTTGAAGTTGTGTTGTGATTAGGCTACTGTTTGTCCAGTGTTTAAAGGTATTTTGGTGTTGCTTATTATTGATGGTCGAATTAATCAATTTTTGTGATGTTGTGCATAATTATGGGATTATATGGTGATAATTTTGGTGATATTGCATGTTGTTGAGAATCATGCATCATGGTGTATGAACTTCAGTCCAGTTTTAACGTGCTCTGGTCTAATAGTGTGGATTCAGGAGTGAGTAGTTGGTTCCAGATGGGAATCGGTAAGGCGTTACTAAAGGTGGTAATAGCGAATTGATGTGCTCTAGTTCTAAGGTGGGAATTCAGGAGCAATATGGACATGTGTTGTCCATCATGGTACCACATACATTGTAAAGTCGTGGTGTTGAGTACATTGCATCCATTGTTTGCATATGCAATTGACTGATTATGTTGATATTGGTGGTTGCGAATACTTATGTGGTTAATGTGATTGATTTGTGCTTAAATGATGTGAATGAGACATGTGATTGTTGTTGTTTTCTTAGGCTACCCTTGCATATTTTTACACCATTATATATTTTAAGCGTATTCATAAGCATAAGATTTGCAGCCTTCATAATATACACTTCTTGGCCTTGTGGTGCACTCACCCATCCTTTTTCTTCACTTATCAACCATGAATGATAAAGGTGGAGATAAATAAGAGAGATAGACACATAATTGATCTTGTTTCACCTTCACAATGTGAAGTTACGTCCAATCCCATCATAGTTAAGAGATTTTCACTATATTTTTCAACCTATTACAATTTCATTAAGGCATCTTCTAATCCAACTGATTTATACATTTAATTTTTTAACACAAATGTAAGTGAATGTTGATAATTGTTTGTATTTAAATTTTTCATTCAAATGAGGATGTAAGGGAATGTTTAGCATAAATACACGTGAAAAATTAAAGACTTTGTGATCACTTAATATTTTAAATAAGTATTTTCTTCTTTTTGAGTTTTGTAGAGTTTATTCTCTAAGTGTTGTTCCCTTTTTTTCTCTCTTTCAAAGTTGATTCTCAAAACTATATATGTTCTATTGAAGTGTTTCGCTCTTAATAATTTCTAAGAGAGACTTGGAATATATTTTTACCTTGCAATAAATATTACTAGAGAATAAAATTGGTATCTTATATCTTACTATCATTAAAATTAAAATTAGATGTCATTGTTCAGAGAAAAAACACATTTTATTCATATACAAATTGTTCATAAACCTTAATATTTTGATTCAAGTCATTGCATTTTCTTTGTTTTATAATTTAATTGTTATATTAATCATTGAAACTAGAAGTAGTTCAATTTTATTTAAAAATATGGAAAAGTTACAAATATACATACATACATTTGAGATACCCAAATAACAATAAATATACATACATACATTTGAGATACCCAAACAAATAATGTAAATAAACTTTAACAATATCTTTATTGAATAATAAGACAAACTTAATTAATTTTGAAGTTTAGCGTTCAAGGGTTCTCAATATGAAATAAAGCTTTGAGATCTTGATTCATGAGTTTCTCTAATGTAATTTCTCTCAAAGGAATTTTTAATAATGTAAGCTTAGTAATAAAACTTTGTGAAACACATTTCATTGTTGGTCGATAACTAGGATTGAGATTTAAGCAGGCAAATGCTACTACAGCAACATGAATTATGTCAAGTAAAACCATCGAATTATTTGGAAGTAGGAGGCGTTGGTCTAATACATCACATAATTTCATGTCTTGAGTTGATGCTAATTGAAGTGATGACAATATACCTTCAGGGTGTCTTCCTACTAAAATTTCAAGTGCAACTACTCCAAAACTGTATACATCACATTTTTCACTCACAACTGTAGTATAAGCAAGTTCTGCAAATTGAGAAAAAAAAACAATAATAGACCAAAAGGTTAAAAGAAAATAATTGAAAATTATCCTTTATCCTTTTAAATTTTCACATATATTAAAAAATATAGATAATATATTTAATGTGTCTATTTCTAATAAATATTCTAAAAATATCACATTTATAAATTTGTTCATCTCAAACCTCGCATCTTTCAGTACACTTTGAGAGACAAATAGGATAAGAAAATGTTCGGTCTACGTGAGAGACCTCATTAGGTTCTCGCGTAAGCGAGCACAAAATGAGTGTGTTTTGTTTCAAACATTTAACGGCGATTATAACCACACTAAATGTTTGTTTATTTATTTATTTATTTTTAATCATTTACCAGTGATTTTAAACCGACGCATTTTTTTTTATTTCAACCTTTTAGCAATAGTTTTAAACCGTCACAAAATAATCACTAAAAATTTACGCGGCTTAAAATCGCCGCTAAATGGTTAATAAAATGTGAAATTCGTAGTCTCTTACGTGATAGACCTATTAAGGTCTCACGGTAGACGACACCATATGAAAATATGAAAAGTTAACTACAATCAACTCTAAAATTATAAAAACAAGTAGACAAAAAGAAGTAAGTTACAAGTTTATTTGAAGAAAAAAATTATATAATCAAGAATTTAAATTTGACATTTATTTTAAAAAAAATACTTTTAAAGAAAACTTATTTCTGAGCATAGTTTATTGTACAATTTCGTAAATCTATATTTAAGAAACATGCATGTTACTATTAAAACGAGGCAAAAAAAATAAAAAGAGAAAAAGTGCAACGAATAATTTACCAGGAGCTATATATCCAATAGTTCTAGAAACTATTGTTCGATTGGATGAATCGTGTTGAAGGAGTCGAGCTGTTCCAAAGTCAGAAACACTAGGCTGCCACTCAGAATTTAGTAATATATTTTTAGTAGAAACATCTCTATGCACTATTGGAGTTGGACATTCATGATGGAGATATGACAAACCAAATGCAACTCCTTTAACAACGCTAACCCTCTTTTTCCAATCGAATTCCTTGACTTTCACGTCATCGTATAAGATAGATGACAAGCTTCCATTCTCCATGTATTGATAGATCACAAACATGATTCTTTGGTGCAAGCAAAATCCATATAGCTTTACAATATGTCGATGTTTTGTTTTTAATAATATTTCCACTTCATTTCTAAAACTCTCATCAGAAGTTGGCACATCTACTTCATAGGCATGAAGTTTCTTTATAGCCACAAATTTCCCACTTTGTAATTGTGCTTTGTAAACACTTCCATATGTTCCTTTTCCAATGCAATATTTCATGTCAAAGTCTTCTGTTGCTGTGATGATGTCATCATATGCTATTTTTCCATCATAATTCCATATACAAAACAAATCTCCATTCCTTGTTGTCGTTGCATTTTCTGACTTGTTCTTATTAGAATCATGACGAAGTTTGAAGAAAATGATAAGTGAGAAGGCTAGGACTAAAATAATAAGGGTAGGAAGAGCAATGACAATATGTCTTCTTACTCTATTACTTTTCTTGAGAGGTGGACAAGGGTGAATTTTGAAATGGATTTTTTTATATAAAAAGTTAGAACATACATCCTTGTTCCCTATTATTGCATAAGGATCAACACAAAATGGAATGGGACCATTCAAATGATTGTAGGAAATGTTCACACTATCAACATTACAAATGGATTGAGGAATTTTACCTTTGAGATTATTATTTCTCAAAAATAATTGTTGAAACTCTCCTATTTGAAAAGGGATTTCACCACTAATGAGATTGTGATTGAGGTTAATGGAAATTTTGTAATATGTCAATGAAAAGAAATTGGAAGGAAGGGGACCAAGAAGGAAATTATGGGATATGTCAAGGATTTCTAATTTAGAGAGATTGGTTAATGAAATTGGAAATATTCCACCGAAAAAGTTGTTATTTAACAACAACACTTGTAATTCAGTCATTCGATCAAAGTTGGATGGGAGGAAGTCAGTGAGAAAGTTATATGAGATGTCAAGGTATTCTAATTGTGTGAGATTTGTAAGGAAAACGGGAAAGTTCCTATTGAATCTATTGTGAGATAGGTCTAATTTGGTGAGATTTTTCAAGAAACTCAACTCTATAGGAATTGAACCTTGAATATAGTTGTTAGAGATATCTAAATATCTTAATTGCTTGAGATTCTCTATTGAAGGATGTATCTCACCTTTAATTCTATTATTAGATAGATTTAATGTTGTGAGATTTTTTAGAAACCACCACTTAAGAGGAATGAAACCATCAATTTTGTTAAAAGAGATGTCTAAGTACTTTAATTGTCTAAGATTTTCAATTGAAGGAGGTAGTTGACCTTTAAGAGAATTTCCCGACAAATCAAGATGAGTTAGCCTACTCCCTATGATAGAAATAGGAAAACTCCCATCAAAGAAGTTATGAGATAGATATAATTCAACAAGATTTTGAATGAATCTCAAATCATAAGGTATTGAACCTTTAAGATTATTGTTAGAAATATATAACTTCCTTAATTGTTTAAAATTTCCTATTGAAGGAGGTAACTCACCTATAAGAGAATTGTCAGAGAAATCTAAATGAACGAGTTTGGTGAGATTTTTTATTGAAAGAGGAATTTGACCTTCGATTCTATTGTAAGATAGATTCAATGTAGTGAGATTTTGAATGATTCCCAATTCATGAGGAATTAAACTTTGAAGGATGTTGTAAGAAAAATCTAAATGTTTTAATCTTACAAGTTTACCTAGAGAACGAGGTATCTCACCTACAAGATAATTGTTAGACAAATCAAGATGAACGAGTTTGGAGAGAATACCGATTTCTTCTGGGATAGTCCCTCGTAGTCCAATTGACCTCAAGACAAGACTTTCTAAATTGTGGAAAATCGACATGTTTAGAGTTGCAAAGTAAATATCCGATGTTGGTACAAAATCTATGTTGATTTCTTTTATGCTTCCAACCTTGTTGCAAAGTATGCTACTCCAATTGCATCGATTAGAGATGTTCAAGTGTGCATTAGAAGTGTTCCACCATCCACTTTTCAAAATAGCATTTGCTTCCATTTGAATTTGAGATGTTGGTCTAGCAGATTGAGTCTCCATGATGTAACCCCAAATAAGAAGAAAGACCATCCACATTTTTGGACCATAGAAAATTTTAACTAAAGATTTTCTTAAGTTCATTATTATGAGATATAATGAATTGCATTTAATGTTCTAAGATGCATTTATAGTGTTGTGTCGACCAATTCACTATAACTTAAAAATTGAAAGCACCTTCCTAGCAACCAGCTTTGTGGAATTATTGGGTATAATTCACTATAATTTATAGTGTGGGGCCCACGATTGAAAGCACCTTACCTGAAATTTATTATTCTAAATCATTCTGTTATTCTCTATACATATTATATACATTGTAAATATTCTTTTGTCAATCTGTTATTCTCTATACATATTATATACATTGTAAATATTCTTTTGTCAATATATTCAATGTGATCCATCTATTGCACATGTAAGGACTCTTCTTCCCAATTATCTCTATCTGTATTTGTCTACTAAGTCGTCTCTTGACTTAGTCCAATATTGTGTATACGTTCTCTTTGGTGTGTAAGTTATTTTTGGTCAACGGATTACCTCTTAGGTCTTATATGAGAAAATTCATTTTAATTTTTGAAAAATGCGAGATATAATTTAGTGTCTAACAACTTAAATTAGGACAAATTAGTTTTTACTTTGAAATTTTGTTTGATTAGTGACAAAATATAAGATTATCTAAAATATTTGATGAACAGTAAACCCGAATAAAAATAAAAGATACAAATAATTGATAATTTAGTTCAGCGCAATCGTCACCTATGTATTAGAAGAGTTCAGCATGTTTACTTTTTGATATAGCTAGTTAGTTGTTAATTGTATAGTTGGTTATGTCTTGGTTGAGTTAGTTAGGAGTTTGTTAGACAACTCAATCATTAGCCATATCCTGTATAAAAAGACTTTGCTGTATCTGATATTATTGTAATCAAAATTACACAAAGTGTAATATTTCAATTGAATGAAAATAATGCACATCATTTCTTCATTCTAACATGGTATCAGAGCCTTCGATCCAGCCGCTCTTCCGCACTGTGTATCCATTTCACCTTTCCTTCGTCTTCTCCACTGAAGCTCCTTCATCTTCCATTGTTTTTCCTTCTGTTTTCACTCTTTCGTTTCATCTTCCATGGCGGAAACCTCGCAAGTCTCGCTTTCTCAAACCTCTGTATTTTCCTCCACCAGTCACAATGGTTTTGGTCCCAAACTTTTGATCAAGCTTTAGGAGAACAATTTTATGTTATGGAATCGGCAGGTTGAAGGAATCATTCTTTCTCACAAACTTCACAAATTCGTCGCCAATCCGGAGATTCCACCAATTTACAAAATCGATGAAGATTGTATTTTGTAACGCCCCAGACTACTTTCAGGATTACCGACTAACCCCACAAACCAACACGGGTCTTTTCAGCATGTTTTTTCCTCACTCACATGTTTTTTGGGATATATATATATATTAATCCTATTTCGATGGTTGGAGTTTTATTATTGTTTTATGATATTTCTTTATGGTGAGTATGATTCAATGTGGATATGGAATTTGACCCTTACAAGTACCATTTTAGGTACTCAAGGAGAAAAGCATGGTTGAATGTGTTGCTTGAAGCGCGTGCAGGGAAAAATGGGATTTTAAAATTTTACCACTTCATCGAATTAATTAAGTTGTTTTGATACACTATCCTATTTAATTTATTTTAGCATCTGATTCATTTAGAAATGCGGATATTGATTTTATTCCGCTAGAATTTTTTAAACTATTGCTCAATTTTATTAAATTTATGTTTCTCCAAATTTTATTTTCAATTACTGTTATAATTATCTCATTTTATAATTTGGAAAACAAAGATAGCTTCTTTTTTATATAGCAACTTTAAACAATATCTCGGAAAAAATCCGGGATATTACATATTTCTAATACCATTTATGAGGAATATGAATCTTGGATTGTGCAAGATCAGGCACTCTTCTCTTGGCTTTTACCTACCATTTCAGAATCAGTGCTTCTTAGGGTTCTTGCTTGCAAGCATTCATACTAGATTTGGGATCAAATTCACAAACACTTCAATGTTGTTATAAAGGATAGGGTTCAACAGCTTTGATCTGAGCTGAAAACCACAAAGAAAGCCAACAAATCCATCTCTAAATATGTCATGCGCATTCGGGCCATTGTTGATGCGTTTCTTGCTATTGGTGATCCCATCTTTGAAAGGGACCAAATTGATGCTATACTCCAGGGTTTACCAGAAGAGTACAACCCGTTTGTGATGATGACCTACGGCAAAGGATAATCCTCTACAATCTATGACATTAAGGTTCTTCTTTATGTTCAAGAAGCTCAATTAGACAAGTATCACCAAGAGCTCTCACTTACCACTGCCACAACCAATCTTGCTCACACGGACGTGACTTCAAACTCCAAGAACACCAGAGATGGTTCTCAACAATCAAGAGGTCGTGGAAATAGTTCTAGAGGAAGGTGTCGTGGCAGAGGTCGTACAACATACACACCTGGAAATCGCCCCACATGCCAACTATGTGGTAAATATGGTCATGCAGTCATTGATTGCTGGCACCGTTATGATGAGTCGTTTGATCCTGCAGCAACAAAGTCCACTACTCAGCCTACTCAGCCCAAAGAGGAACATCACAATCAGGTTGGAAGCTCCACACAAGCCTCAGCCTTCTAGGCTCATTAAGATGACTTCAACATACCTGTTAATTTAGAGTCACGGATATGGTTTGCTGACTCAGGTGCATCCCACCACCATACTTCTCATA
Source organism: Lathyrus tuberosus (assembly GCA_022829125.1). Lineage (NCBI taxonomy): Eukaryota > Viridiplantae > Streptophyta > Magnoliopsida > Fabales > Fabaceae > Lathyrus > Lathyrus tuberosus. The sequence continues at coordinate 9,278,167 of JALAZF010000161.1, read as the reverse complement.
GTTATAACTTGCAACATACACGACCATATGTAGGATCTAATGAAGTTCTTGTAGGCAATGGTCAGGGTCTAAAGATTAAATCATTGGGATTAGCAAAGATTAAGCCTCAAAATCTGTCTCATTCTTTGTTAACATTAGACAATCTTCTTCATGTACCTAGCATAACTCATAATCTCATTTCTGTTTCCAAGTTTGCTAGAGATAACAATGATTTCTTTGAGTTTCACTCTAACAGATGTTTTGTTAAATCGCAGGCATCTAAGGAAGTGCTTTTAGAGGGATTCCTTGATGCTAATGGAGTGTATTGCTTTCATAGTCTATCCTTGGAGTCTTCATAGAAACCAGCTGCAAACTCTACCAGTATGTCTCTTCCTAATCAAGTCAATACTGATTCAAAGTCTTGTATTAATAAATTTTCTCTTTGGCCCAATAGGTTAGGACATGCCAATGCTATGGTTGTCAAGAATGTGCTTAAACTGTGTAATGTTTATGTTGGCAATAAAGAATCTATTGAATTTTGTTCATCTTGTTGCTTAGGCAAATCACATAGACTGTTTGCACCACTAACATCTATTATCTATACTACTCCTTTTGCTCTTATTCATACAGATTTGTGGGGCCCTTCTCCAAATCTGCCTAGTCAAGGTTACTCTTATTATATAGCATTTGTTGATGTGTATACTAAGTATACTTGGGTGTATTTTTTGAAAAGCAAGTCTAAGGCATTAGATGTGATCAAACAATTCTCTAACTATGTCCAAACACAATTTGATACTAAAATTAAAGTTGTGCAATCTGATTTTGGTGGGGAGTTTAGGCCTTTTACTAGGTATCTTAATGAGTTGGGTATAGTCCATAGGCTCACATGTCCACACACCTCTTACCAAAATGGTACGGTAGAGAGGAAACACATAAATATTGTGGAAATGGGTTTAAACTTTCTTGCTCATGCTCACCTTCCTATGGACTTTTGGGACCATAGCTTCACTGCAGCAATTCACCTCTTTAACATACTACATACACCAACCTTGCCTAAATTCACATCTCTCTTTCATGCCCTCTTTAACTCTATACCTGACTACACCACACTTAAAACCTTTAGATGCTCTTGTTTTCCTCATTTAAGACCATATAATAAAAACAAGTTGCAATTGAGAAGTTTTGAGTGTGTACCTTGGTCTCTTACCTCAACATAAAAGGTATAAGTGCCTTAGCAAGGATGGTCATATTTACATCTCAAAAATGTGATTTTCAATGAGTCTAAATTTCCTTATCTTAGCATAGTCCCACCATCTGTTCAGTCAAGTACATCAAACCAAACTAAGTACCTCCCACTTGCTATTACTCTACCTTCTAGGTCTGCTCAGCAGGACAGTTCTATAGCACAACCTACAATACCTACTCCAGTTGTCTTACCTACTGATGAAAATGTCTATATCAGTGCTGACATTCCTGGTGACAACTCCCATCACACTCCTCAGGGTTCAGACCAACCTTTGGCAGTCCCTACTAATACTCAAACTCAATCTCAACCTGGTCACACATCTCTACAAAATGAGCCTGCACCCATATTCAGTTCACCACCTCAGGTCATACAAAGTGATCCTCAACTTCCTCTCGGCAATGAGTCTCCTCGCCCTAATATTCTCACCCTACTATAGGTAAGACAGGGCATCTTAAACCTAAAACCTTTTTGGCTCATTGTGAACCTACCACTGTCAAACAGGCTCTATCTCAACCTCAATGGTTTGAGGCTATGCAACAAGAGTATAATGCTCTTATAAACAACAATACTTGGAAACTCACAACCATCCCCTCTCACAGAAAAGCCATAGGCTGTAGATGGGTTTTCAAACTTAAAGAAAATGTTGATGGTATTGTTCTAGCAAAAAATGGTTAGATCACCAAAAGTGCTAGCTTTCCTTCTCCCTGGACAAGAGAGCTACGCTGTCTATACTACGGAGTATGTTGAGATGGATATTTGGGGATTTGAGGGCTATACAGGTGTTGTATATTGCCTCAAGATGAATGTCTTGCTTAACCCTCGTGTGGGGGCCCTATTATATAGCCTTCTATTTATACAAGCCATTAAGAAAAGTCTCTTGGCCTTTTGGCATTATGTGGCCATCATTGTCGTAACTTCCCTCCATGAATACAGGCTTTGAAGCTCTGGTAACATTTGTATTGATGCGTCGCCACCGTTAAAACTGTTGAAGTGGCATTTGACGAGCTCGTGACCGGCATTGATGCTGGGTTGGTGAGGTGTAGTACCCGACCTTGTGAGAACTCGACATGGTGGGAGTCGGGCTCCCTGACCGGGTCGGGTTATGTATGAGGCTTGTCTAGCTCTCTTCATTGTACGATCTCTCCTGCTACTATAGTCTAGTCTGTGCTCACCTTTATCCGACTACTCAACTCGGCATCAAATATATTTGGCATGTACATAAGTCTCCAGAGTACTATATCCGCTCATAGGGATGTAGTACTCAGCAGTGACATAAGCCCGAATATATTTGCTAGGTCCCATGATATAGATCGACCTTTCTTCTTAGGTCATCACGTATCAAAAAATTTTAAACGGTCATGTCCCTTAATCTTCCCTAGAGTTATGATGACTTTAATACATCATGAGTGGCTAGTCTCTAGCCATTTTTTTGAACGTTGGGCTTCTATTAAAGCCAGTCTTCTCTTTCCTTCACTCCTGCGTTCTTCTTTAAGCGAATCTGATCCCATCTTCAAGAGCTTCTTCCTTCAGGTATTTTTTTCCTTTCCCTCTTGATTTTCCTCAATTTTCTTTTTAACACAGAAATGGTAGTTCTTAGGGAATGTGATAATGAGGGTAAGGTTATTCGTAAGAGTGCCGATGAGAGAAAAAGACCATGGGAGGAAAATATGGAATAGATGATGGATTCTGTAGGGGTAGAAGAGTATAGGCGAGTCATGGATAAGTTTTATAACGAGATTCTCACTTCTGAAAGTGACTTTGACTCTGACTCTTCAGATTTTGTAGAAATTCTAATGGAGATTGTTGCTCCCCTTTGATTCTGAGGTTATGAACCATAAGAATAGTACTGCCGACAACTTGGAAATTGCTACAATCCGGTCCCTGAGGATCATATCCTCCACTGGTTCTGAGGATGATGTTATTTTGGAACCATGCAGCCCAAAGGAAAAAGTATGTATACTCCGGCTAAAAGACATTTCTGAAGAATTTTTCTACTTTTATCCTAGTATTATGGAAGATTTCAACATCCGTATCCCTTTTTCCGATTTCGAGGTGGACGTGTTGAAGACCGTCAACATAGCACCTTCCCAACTCCGTCCCAACAGTTGGGGGTTTATAAAGGCCTTTGAGAGGGTTTGTGAGGTTTTAGATATTGTTCTGACTATAGGTTTATTGTTTTCCTTCTTTGAGGTAAAAGGAGTTGATAACCGAAGCTGGGTTCAAATTAGTGGAATGCCCGACCGAAGTTTCCTTCAGGCCTATACCTCGAATTACAAGAATTATAAAGACCGTTTTTTGAGAGTTCGCTGTGGGCCGAGATGTCTATAGGTGTTGTACACCTTGGATGGGCATCCCCGTTTTCCTCATTACTGGACCAAAGATCCATTATAAATCACCAGTTTTAATTATGATAAACTGAATCATTTGGAGCTCCAGTCTCTGGATATTCTTGATTCATTCCGTATGATAAGGATTAAGGAATTGTTGCCCTTAGACGATGACCGACTCCTTGCCTTCTTGGGTAATAGTTATTTTTTATTTCAACTATTCTCCGCCCGCCTTTTTATTCTAACCTTGTGTTGTTTGTTTGTAGACAAGATGACTGGCCTGTCTGTAGCCGAGCAGAATAAATTAATGCAAGCAGCTCGGGAAGCCCGGAGAGGAACTGTGGGTGCATCTGCATCTAAGTCTGACTTAGGTGGATTAGAAGTTCGGGCAACAAAATGGCCCAAGGGTACGAGCACAAAAGCCACCCCAAGCAAAGTCGAGCCCCAACCTCTTATTCTACCTGCTCAGGACGAGACTTCTCAAGGTGACCCGAAGAAGTTGAAGGTTCAAATGAATGAGGATGTTCATCAAGCTGAAATGGAGATTATCTCCCTCATGAAAGGTCCAGGGGAGAATTACGCGTCTAGGGAATTCAAGTTTTGGTCTAATGATTTTGATGGCTTCAGATACCTGCGTGACCATCTCAATGCTACCGAGGATATTAATAAAGTTAAATTTATTGGTCATCAGAAAATCACTCAGAATCTTAGTTCTTATCTGATGAGGTGTGATGTCCTCGCCCGTGGTTTGTTTGAATTATCTGATGACTCTGAGAAGCTTGAGTCAAAATTTAATGATGAAGTTGCTAAGCTTGGAGAAGGATTTGGCTAACTCGAGAAAGGAAAAAAAAGACCTTGGAGTCTGATAATAAATCATACTTAGCCAAGCTCACTGACCAGTTGAAGGTATCTGAGGCCGCTAATTTCGAGCTTTTATCATCCAACAATGATCTTAAAGAAGCTCTGAAGAAAACTCAGATCGATATTTTGTCTGCTGGTGATGAAGCTTTTGAGAGAGCTAAAGACCAAGTTTTTTGTCTCCATCCTAGCCTGGATTTGTCAGAAATGGATTACTTCAAAGTAGTGCAGGATGGTCGTCTTGTGGACCTTGGCAAGCTGGAGAAGGATAACCCGAAGAGGTCTCAAAGCCCGGTCAATGATGATGACGGAAATGTGAACCCGACCTTAAATGATGTTGCCAATGACACTTCAGCTGCTACTTAACCTTGTTGTTCTTTGTTTTAGTTAGTCATCCTTCTGGATGCATTTTTACATTTTGGTGAGAGAGTGTGGTGTTGTCCCCCCTCATGCTCATGACTTTACTTTTTTAGCCTTCGGGCTTTGTAATGCACAATGTTTGGCTCTTCTGAGGCTGCTATTTTTATTGCTTGTGCTATATCATGTTCATTTCTTTTCGAAATAATCCCGTATATATATTCAGCCCCTCGGGCACTAAGTTAGACTAACTTAGGGTGTCTGATTATAGATCACCGGGTATTATTTTTTCTTCCGCTTTTGCTTGATTATTAAGGAGCCTTTTAGTTATCTTGTGTGTATAGTCTTCACACTTTCGAGAGTTCTAGACTCTTATAGGCATAGGCGCCGATTATGGTATGTACCCGGGCGTCTTTTCAACAAAGATTTACGCCTTTCTTGTTTGCAGTTTGCCGTTTATGATTTTTTACTTACAAGCCCCAAGTATCTTTTGACATGCTTTGGGCTTAGATGTTTTCATTAACTTTATATCAGATTGTCCAGCTTGTGCGCATGGAACTATTAAACATGTTTGTTTGACCCGTGTACGCAGAGCCTTTATGGGCGACCTATGTACGCGGAGCAAGTCGACACGTTTATAGGAGTTTAATCAGCCCGTTCATGGGCGACATATGTACGCAAAATAAGCTGACACGTTTATAGGAGTTTAATCAACCCGTTCATGGGCGACCTATGTACGCGGAGCAAGTCGACACGTTTATAGGAGTTTAATCAACCCGTTCATGGGCGACCTATGTACGCGGAGCAAGTCCACACGTTTATAGGAGTTTAATCAACCCGTTCATGGGCGACCTATGTACACGGAGCAAGTCAACATGTTTATAGGAGTTTAATCAACCCGTTCATGGGTGACCTATGTACGCGGAGCAAGTCGACACGTTTATAGGAGTTTAATCAACCCGTTCATGGACGACCTATGTACGCGGAGCAAGTCGACAAGTTTATAGGAGTTTTCTGAGCTATAACTCACAATTTCCAGCCGATCACCTATAAACAAGACATGACAATTTTTTAAGTCCAGGTGCCTCGTTAAAAACCCTTGCCTTCGCAAGGGAAAAGAGTGTCACCCAGATCCTTTATTTATTATCGGAATTACATAAGATTTAGTTGAAGTATAACCTAATATTGAATACATTTCATGTCCTAGGTATTTCTATTCCTTCTAATGTTTCTAACTTGTATGTTCCTTAATCAGAAGGATCTTCTCATCCAGTTGGCCGAATGTCTTCAAACCCAATGCGAGAGCTCTCAGGAGCAGTATACTTTACTAGAAAGTCAAATTTTCCGCTTGGTTGTCCCAAGGTATCCCAAGTCTCTGAGGGGTTGTCGTCCTCGCTAATATTATCTTCAGGAAGTGAAAAGTTGATGGATTCTCGTTCTGCCATCCTTGCGACTTCATCGAGATGACTGTTGACGTATTCAGGATTATCTGAGGAGGGCTTTCATGCTTCTGAAGAAGAGGATAAATCCTTTTCCAGACTATCTGAAAGACATGCATTTCTAGGATCGCTTTGATACCCCGGATTCTCCATGTGAGGCTTCCCAGAAGAAAGGACTAGGTTGTTTTTAAATGCTTGCACGATCTCGTTCTCTTCTTTGGGGAATGAGTTGACTCTGATGGGTGTATCATGGGTCGGTAGATGCCCAACCTAGGTTTGTATCGTTCCTTTATCGTGCACTATATTAACCAAGTGGACTTTGGGGGAACTCTTGGAATTTGCCTCTCTTGCTGGTTCTTTTCTTCACAAATTTAAGCTACCCTTATAACACTCTCTCGCTAGCCCCTGGTCGCCTTTAACAATCCCAACCCGACCATCTCCAAGGGGAAATTTCATGGTCGAATATAGTGTTGAAAGCGAAGCCTCGAAGGTGTTGAATGATGGCCAGCCTATAATGATGTTATAGGGTGAAGCAACATTGATTATCAAGTACCTTATTTGGACAATATTTGCATTATCAATGTTGCCGAAGGTAGTCGGCATTACTAGATGTTCGAGCACCCGGACCTACTCTCCCGAGAATCATACTAGACTGCCTTTAAATGGTAGCAACTTGATTGCATCAAGCCCCATTCCTCTGAATGCATTCCAATACAATACGTCGACTGAGCTTCCAGGATCTATTAGTACCCTCTTCACGCTCCGATCTCGTACCTGCACTTTGATAACCATAGAATCATTTTCGTGAGCTAGGACTCCTAGAGCGTCTCGCTCAGAGAATGTTACAACATCTAAGTTTCCTTCCGTTTTTTCTGGGGGCCTCTGGTTTACATGCATAACTGCTCTAGCATATCTCTTTCTGGATGGATTTGTTCCTTCACCACCAGCAAACCCTCCAGAAATGGTGTTTAGAGTGTGTTGGACTGCCTTTTGTCTCGTGACCCTCCTTGGCATCTGAGCCCTTCTTCCGGGATGACTTTTCTGGTTCCTGATCACTTCGGGGAGGACTTCTCTTGTTATTTTGTGGTCGAGAATCTTTCACATATGTCAATAAATGTCCCCTCTGGATTAGGGCTTCAATTTCTTTTTTCAGCCGCTGACAGTCCTCGGTGTGATGTCCCCGTACACGGTGGTAATTACACCAAGCCTCAGGTTGTCTTCCCATGATTGCGTTGGCTCTTTTGGGATGTTGAGGCTCAGGTAACAGATTCATGTGGTCGACTTCTTTAAGGATGTGTCCCCTGCTTGTATTTAGTGGGGTGAGGTCTCTGTTTGGCTCGTACGGCTGTCTGTATGGTCTGGGAGCATGTTGTTCGTGCATAACTCCCTGAGGACGCTTCTTCCTCCTATTTGACACCTCTTCTTTGCTCTTTGTCTTTTCATTGTCGTCCCGGGCTCTCTTCTCTTGGTTATTATATTCTCCTTTGATGTAACATTCAGCCCGGGTAGTGATCTCATCCATGCTGATAGCCGGCTTCTGAGCCAATGACTCGTTGAATTGCCTGACCCGCAATCCATGCTGAAAAGTCCCCACAAATATCTCCTGATTCGGATGAGAAACTTTGAGGGTTTCCTCATTGAATCGAGTCAGGTATTCACGCAGTGGTTCCGCCTGCTTCTGTCGAACATTGAACAATGCAGTCGTGGATACCTTTCAGCATTTGCTTGCCGAGAAGTGTTGTACTAACTTCTTAGTTAGGTCCTGGTAGCTTATGATGGAGAGCCGAGGAAGGCTCATGTATCATCTTAGGGATACATCCTTCAAGGTTCCGGCCATGAGTTCTGGCTCATGTATCATCTGATTGTTGATGGCAGTGACACGCTCCTGAGGATCTGTTTTCCCATCATAAGAAGCTAATGATGGTGCTTTGAAGTTTTTGGGTACGTGGTCTTCCCAGATCTCTTGAGAGAGAGGTTGAACGATTTTAGTCTGTGGCGCTTGAAGATGAAAGCCCTACTGGTTCAGCAGGGGTGTTTGGAAGCGTTGAAGGGAGAGGAAGCCATGAACGTTGTGTTAACGGAAACTGAAAAGACGACCATGCTTTGGTTTGACTTGAGTCGTGACTCGAATCAAACAATAAAAATTCTGAATTTTCTCATCTTGATTTAAGTTATTCTCTCAATAAATTCAACCCATCATTTTTGTATTTGACTCGAATTATAGTGTTGGTTTTACACCTTTTTGTGTCTTATCTTTAGCACATATAAAATATAATTTTTCTCTTTCTGAAAAATAACTTTCATAATCCAAAGAATAAACTTTGAAACACCTTCATGTTCATAAATCACACAAAACTTCTTTCTCGGATTAACGTTGAAGAAAAATTTAATCGAGTGTTAATTTCTTGAGTTTGTAAAGTTTTTGTGTGGTTTTTTTTTTGAAAATTTCATATTCATCCTCAAACCAAAAACATCATTGATGAGTGTTGCTTAAATCTAGGATAAATTATGAGTTCTAGTTGTGAGGATATTCATTAGGTGCTCTAATGTTTTTGTGAAGATTAATTTTTGGGTTAATTATATGAAACCCCCTACCATTAGGGCGAGATTTGATATTGCCCCCCTGAAGTTTTTTTTTTTGAACCACCCCTTATAAAACCAAAAACCTGCTTTTACCACACCCTGTTACTGGGCATGCTGACTGGACTGCTCTTGGTTCACTCCCACTGTCTTCTTCCTCCTCCTCCAACTCGTTATTGCCACCATATACAATTATACATCACCTCCACCCTTGCAAATGCCACCCACAAACACCACCACCAACAACAAGATCCTAACTTTCCACAACAACAACAACTCTTTAGATCTCCTTCTGTTTCGGTAATTCATTGGTTTGTGAATAGTTCCCCATGACTCTTTTAAACCAGGACTCATGGAATTCCATTTAAATGACTCTTTTAAACAACTCTTTCCAAAAAAATACTCGCAAATATAGGGTCTGGAATTCCATGTAAATGAATGTTTTCCTTCACAAAGAAAGTGACAATATAATGAACAGTATAAGGGTGTTTAAGTGGCACAAAATGGTTGTACTTATATAGATGGTAAACCAAGGCTAGAATTGCTTTAAAATAATTTCTCTTAGGTAAGTTGGTGATGAAATCCATAGAGACTTCACTACACACTAGAACAGATATAGGAAATGGCTGCAAGAGCACACGATGGCAAATTTGGTTGGAATAACTAGTATGTTCTTATAGAGTAGTACATATCCTTTCATAGAAAAATATGGTTTTGTAGAGAGGTCATTCTTGATAGCTTATATAATGTGTTGTAACACCTCTTGTTGTGATTGTCCACCTAATGGTTAAATAATATACGAACACATAGTTGCAGCCTCTGACTCTACATGTTCTTTAGACATGGAATAAACAACCTTGTTCTTCGCGCCTACCATGTAAACCACCTCAATTTCAAAACCAATTCACTTTGCCATCCATTCTTGTTGATTCACAGTGGTGATTTGTTGTTGCAATAGATGCTTCAGGATTTCCTGATCTGAGTACACTATAAATCTTTTCTCTAACAAATAATGTCTCCAATGTTGAAAAGTTAAGACTAATGCCATAAGCTCTTTATCATAAGCGGATTTCGATAGCTTAGTGGATGCAAAAGCCTTACTAAAGTAAGTAATCGAGTGTTTCATTTAATATCAAAATCTCATTTAATATCAAAATATCATTTAATATCAAAATGAAATTCAAAACTAGGCAAAGCTAAAACTGGGATAGTGGTAATTGCTCTCTTTAATTGTCTACCTGTATTCCTACTACTATGCTTTTCTTGGCCTGTAGCATTGTTATTTGTGTAGTTAAGATCAATATCCCTCCTCAGGTTCTGCGTATGTACAGTACCAGATCGGAGTGAATTCATGACCTCACGCATAACTACCATCCATCTTCAACTTCATTGGCTCTCAGCATGAAAACCATCCACACCTAAAACTTAGCACCACGAAAAAACATCAACAACCATGAGTACGCATAGAGAGTAGCGGAGGGAGTAACTATTCGGAGATGGAGAGATTTGAGTGAGGAAACGATGCAGACGCGTGAAGCAAGCAGTAGAAAGAGAAGAGGAACTTGACTCTTTTGATAATTTTGTTTTAATTCTTCTTTTATTTATTATTATTATCATTGGCAAGTTGTTTTGCTTTTTTTAATCCTTAATTGCATATTCTACTTGCACAGTCAGCATGCCCAGTCAGCAAAAGCAGTAACAGGGTGTGGTAAAAGTAGGTTTTTGGTTTTATAAGGGGTGGTTCAAAAAAAAAAACTTCAGGGGGGCAATATCAAATTTCGCCCTAATGGTAGGGGGGTTTCATATAATTAACCCTTAATTTTTTAGATAAAAGAATGAGGTTGTAGATTTTTGAAGATTGACATCATGTGAAGAAAAAAGAAACTCGTCTCCAAGAGATCGTGGAGTTTTTAGTTCCTTAACGATTTCTAAGACTTAAACAATGGATTTAGGGTAGGATTTAGTGAAGATTTTTGCAGATGAAATCTTTGAGTGCTTTGATTCTTATAATGTGGATCAATTCAAAGATTGTAGATATTTGAGGTTTTTTGTAGCCTAGTGAGCTATGTGCAGTTGAAGGAAAATCAATAATAATATTTATGTAGCTTAGTTGTTAGATCTATGTTTCCAGTATTGTCGTACCTCGAAAATTCTCGCTTAAATCGAAGACACGACCCTCGCGCGAAAGGCGCAGAAAACGGTTCGACAGAGTCGCCACCGAACTTTATTTATCCCAAAAGAGGGAAAGGAAAATATCGAGAAAACCTTTAAGGGAGGTAGATAAGAACATGGTTGTCGCAACCACATTCTGGGTTCGGGAGTCGGTTACGTGAGGGGAAGGTACGCGCACCCCCTCACGTCCGTTGTACTCAACGGGAACCTCTTAGTTCGATTTGTGAGGAATATTATCTAAGCTTGTCTATTTTCTTCTCTAAAATAAATGCAGAAAGGTAAATATAAAAGGAAATGATACTAAGGGGAAATGGGTGGTTTAAGGGTAGGGTGCTCGGAAAGATCATCGCGACCTCAGGCCTACGTATGCTCATTCGGACGAGAATGAGAAATCAGAGCAATCGTAGTTCGACTATGGGGTTTGACGAAAAAAGATGGTAGTGTGACGCAAACGGGGAAAAAGAAAAAAAAGTGTGGAAACGGGGAAAAAGACGGTAATGTGCTCGCCAAGATCATCGTAATCTTGTGCCTACGTATCTTTACTCAGACGATAATAAAGAATCAGGGCAGTCGTAGTTCGACTTGAAGAAAATATTCAATGAGGAACGTCCACTGACTCGGAGGAATGTTTATTGGTTGGGATGAGGATGACGACCTCAGCAACAAAAGGTTGAGGAACACAACCCAATGAGGAATGCACACTGACTTGCTTGGAGATCACAACTCTATTGAAAAAATATCATGAGGAACGCCCATGAACTTGAAAGAGATGCCCCTGATTGGGCTCAAAATTGCTTGCAATCCTGTCTTGAGCTTGGTCAATCAAAAGGTTGAACACTTTGTGAGGAACACTCACAGATTTGATGAAGATGCCCCTGGCTGGGCTGAAGATTGTCTTGAGCTTGAGATTGATCCTGGATCTCACACATGTATGAATGTTTGATTTTGTAATGATGTGCAATGCAAATGCTGACGCGTGGAGATGCAAGTGCTGGGGAAGTATGATTTGGTTTTGGTATGCATACGATGCACATGATATCTATGATGTTGAATGCGATGCAAATGATGCGTATGATTGCAAACGTGATGCATATGATTGCAGACGGGTGATTGGATATGTTGAAGGTGCCAGCATGGTGGACTTTTGGGTAGTTGCCAATACAGATCGGACTTTTGGGTGGTGGGAGGGATTTGATTTCCTCAACACTCAGTTGAAGACGTCGTGATTAAAGCAGAAGAAGATGCTCTTAAAGCCGCAAGTTTGATTGCTTGCTTTTGTGCTTGACCATCTTGAAGATACAAAAAGGATCTGCCTGCTGCAATGAATCTTGCCCCAGTCTGAACATGGTAATGGTCTGCCCCTGATTAACCAGTTCTGAAGTGGTCTGATCTTTGGAGGTTGATATTTGATGTGCTTTGAGATGTCTTGCCCCTGATTGAGCTGTTGAAGGAGTTTGCCCCAGATTGAGGTGTTGAGGTATTCTTGTTTCGGGTCGGCACCACTGAAAGTTCAAGTTCCTCTTTGATTGCTCCTTGTTGGAATTGCTTTGATGTCTAGCACTGATTTGCAGTTAAAGTTGCTCATTCACAAATGGTAATCTTAATACAATGCTCATGCAAGTTTTGAAAAAGAGTCGTTTATTGGAGTATCGTGAAAGTGAGACGAATGGACTGTTAGCCCAAACGTGTGCTGATTTTGATGGTGTGAAAGATATAGCAAGGAGGATGGCACCAATGCTGAAGATTAGCAAATATGGGGAGTCAGTTTACGCAACCTTGCAATATTATGCTTTCAGAATAAACCTTGCCTCAATTAGGTCTTTTGAGGGTTGTAACGTGGTCTGGTTTACGGTTTATGAAACAAAGGATATTAGGCTCAAAGTATGATTCGTACCCACCCCTTCTTCGTGATGATCTCCAGTCCTACGTTCAGTTAATTCTGCACATGTTTGCCTTCCAAAAGATTTGACGGTGTAAGAGTGATGGCTCAAGGTTTGCTTGAAATGGCAGTCACCTTATTTGTTTTTGATGGGTGTCAGTGGCCCTTTGGTTTTGATTTGGTGGTCACTGAGTCTTATTTTGTTTTTAGTGAGGATTTGAGGGCCTCTTTTGATTTTGTTTTTTATCCCTATCTTTTGCACGGACTAATTTTGCTTGTCGAGTCCATCAGGGTTGCCTTGATTTTTGCCTAAGTCTCCTTTGAGGTGCTTGACTTAGCAGGCTTTTGATTTTTTTTTTGTTGGATGATTGTGACTGCCAAGTCATGGGTATTGATGAACAACCGACATATCTTTTGGATTTTGCTTTGTGGTTTGAGGGTGTAATTGGGTTAACTGAACACTACTCTGCCCCAGGTTGAGTGTAAGGGTTTGAATATCCGAAGGAAACTACTACTTCTAGGCTCGAAGTGGTTTACTAGGGATTAACTCCTTGTCTCTCCAGTGTTTGGGGATTTGAAACAATGTCTGTACATCCTTGGCAGGATTTTATTCGAAAGCATACCATCAGCAATTATGGGTATCTTGTTTTCATCATCCTCCCTCCAATTATTGCTAAACAATAGTTGATAAAGAGAGTGAAATGGATAGAGATGTGTCGGTGATTTATAGTAAATGGGAGAAATGAGTGAATACGACATAATTAATTCAAAACATGCATAGTCAATACATTAAGAAAACCAAATACAAACGACAATGTTCAAAGCATACAATACTTAAACAAATAAAGACGAAAAATACAAGAATGCAAATAATGGGATGGCAACATGACTGCCTTCTTCGGGGAATAAACTTGACTTGACTTGATTTGACTTGATGCTGGCACTAGTTTGGCAGCGGCATAGGGTTTTTGATGACGTTTGGAGCCCTCCCATTGAACACGAGATACTTTGAGTCGATCATGTCTTGAACCTTGTGTTTGAAAGCTCTGCAGTCCTCAATTGTATGCCCTGGAGCACCCTTATGAAACTCGCAATGAGCATTAGCATCATAATCTGGGGGAATGACAGTTGGAGGAGCTAGGTCTCTGGGAGTAATGGCCCTCTTCTCCATTAATTGAGCAAAGATCTGAGCATATGTCGTAGGTAGGTGATCAAAGTCTCTATCAGACCTCCTTGTCCTTTGTTGATTAGGCTGACGTTGTTGAGCAGCTCTCTGTTGTTGATGTTGAGGAGGATACTAATACCCCTACTGGTTGTAGGATTCTTGCTGAGGAATCAGTTGCTGAGGCATTGGAGCTTGAACAGCTTGAACAGTTGGCTGATAAGGCGTCGGAGCATATTGCGCAGCAGCAACATACGGATAATGGAAGTATGGCATTTGAAAAGGCATTGCAGCAGGAGCTTGTTGTTGAGCTTGCCCCTTCTGAGCATAGACAGCATTTGTTTCGCCCTCTTTCTTTTTGAATCCATTGTTGAAAGGTTTCTTGGCTTGAGACTGGCTGTTAGAACCTCCTTGGATCTTTCCGCTCTTCAGACCCTCTTCGATTCTCTCACCGACAATCACCAAATTAGAGAATCCGGCAGAAACATTACCAATCAACTTCTCATAGTATTGGCCTTGCAAAGTACCCATGAAGATGTCAATTAATTCACGATCAACCAGAGGTGGATGCACCCTTTCAGCTAGCCCTCTCCAGCATTGCGCGTACGCCTTAAAGGATTCGTTGTCCTTTTGAGCCATACTCTGAAGTTGAGTACGATTCGGAGCAAGGTCAGTGTTGTACTTGTATTGCTTGACAAATGCATCAGCTAGATCATCCCAAGTGCGCACATTGCTACGCTCCAGCTGCATATACCACTCAAGAGATGCCCCAGACAAGCTGTCTTGGAAGCAATGGATCATTAGATTTTTGTCTTTGGCATAGGCAGACATCTTGCGGCAGTACATCCTTAGATGCATGTGGGGACAACTGAGGCCTTTGTACTTCGGGAATTCCTGTACTTTGAACTTGGGAGGAATGACAACATCTGGCACCAAGCACATTTCCAGAGCGTTCAGAGATTTTGAGTTGTGCCTCTCCATGACTCGGAGTTTCTCAGCTAGATCACGACACATCTGGATGGCTTCAGAATCCTGAGCAGAGGTAGGATTGACAATTGGGATAGCAGCATGGTAGTTATGTACTTCATCATACTGATCCACCAGATTTTCTTCGGCATGAGGAATAGGAACCTGAGTGACAATAGGTTGGGCTTGCAGAATAGCACCAACAGCGACTCCAGATGTTGGAAGTGGTTGAGAGGTGGCATGAGCGAAGTCCATTGGTATCCCATAAGTGATGGGGTTGGGAACAGGAACTGAGAGCCTTGAGCTAGATGCTTGAACAGGCACAATGTTGTTGGCGGCAGCGGCTTCATGCAGTTCTTCTTCTTTTCTAGCCATCTTGATGGCTTCGAGGATCTGATCGATCTTTCCTTTGATAGAATCTAACTCTTCTCTGAAGGCGGATTGCTCTTGTTGAATCTGCTCCATCATGCGTCTGGTATTGGCTCGAGTTGCGTACTGGTGTCGAGGAATCAACTTGATTTACTGGAGAAAGAAGGAAGTTGAAGTGAGATTCTGAGGTTGAAAATGCAATGCAAGATGCATAACTGATGCAATGCAATGCAATGACATAAGATGTAATGCAAAATGCAAGATCCAGGATCGCAGATCACAGGTTCAAACAGTTCTGAGGTTGGCCGTTCACGGGTAAATGACCAAAGTCTCTGATCGAAGAGACCTTATAGGTAGGCTCTACGAGGAAAGTTCTAGGTTCTTTACCCACAAACCCACTCACAGGATAGTTTCTACGTTGACGGATAAGGTTCCCAGGATTACGGACACAAATCGCATCAATGTCACGCAACAGGCTAGCTGCATTACGATGATAATGAGGACAGGGTCTCCCCTGAGCGGGGTCTTCATGCTAGGCGCACAAGGAGCAAGTCCTTGGAGACTAACACTACACGACCACTAATATAGAACTTGGTTCTAAGAGTGGTTCATAGAGTCACTGACCCTTCATGAATCAAGTCGTGCAACAGGCTAGCTGCGTTACAACAAGATCTACGAAAAGGTCTACTCTAAGGGAAGCTTTTATGCTAGGCACACAAGGAGCGAGTCCTTGGGGACTAACACTACTCGACATCCAATTCTAAACTACGTGTTCTCTCTACTTTTACCAAAGCTCGGGTGTAGAGCTTTACTCATGCTATCATCCCAAGATCCAACAGCCAAGAACAATAGGTGAAAGCAATAAGAGAACAAATACGTAAACGAGAAGAAAAATACAAACAAAGATAACGCTCCTCACAAATCGCTCTAAGATAGGCTTGACTCTCTCTTGCATGGAGCAAAGGTCCCCAGCAGAGTCGCCATTTGTCGCACCTCAAAAATTCTCGCTTAAATCGAAGACACGACCCTCGCGCGAAAGGCGTGGAAAACGGTTCGACAGAGTCGCCACCGAACTTTATTTATTCCAAAAGAGGGAAAGGAAAATATCGAGAAAACCTTTAAGGAAGGTAGATAAGAACATGGTCGTCGCAACCACATTCTGGGTTCAGGAGTCGGTTACGCGAGGGGAAGGTACGCGCACCCCCTCACGTCCGTTGTACTCAACGGGAACCTCTTAGTTCGATTTGTGAGGAATGTTATCTAAGCTTGTCTATTTTCTTCTCTAAAATAAATGCAGAAAGGTAAAGATAAAAGGAAACGATACTAAGGGGAAATGGGTGGTTTAAGGGTAGGGTGCTCGGCAAGATCATCGCGACCTTGGGCCTACGTATGCTCATTCGGACGAGAATGAGAAATCAGAGCAATCATAGTTCGACTACGGGGTTTGACGGAAAAAGATGGTAGTGTGACGCAAACGGGGAAAAAGAAAAAAAAAGTGTGGAAACGGGGAAAAAGATGGTAATGTGCTCGCCAAGATCATCGCAATCTTGTGCCTACGTATCTTTACTCGGACGATAATAAAGAATCAGGGCAGTCGTAGTTCGACTTGAAGAAAAGATTCAATGAGGAACGCCCACTGACTTGGAGGAATGTTTATTGGTTGGGATGAGGATGACGACCTCAACAACAAAAGGTTGAGGAACACAACCCAATGAGGAATGCACACTGACTTGCTTGGAGATCACAACTCTATTGAAAAAATCTCATGAGGAACGCCCATGAACTTGAAAGAGATGCCCCTGATTGGGCTCAAAATTGTTTGCAATCCTGTATTGAGCTTGGTCAATCAAAAGGTTAAACACTTTGTGAGGAACACCCACAGATTTGATGAAGATGCCCCTGGCTGGGCTGAAGATTGTCTTGAGCTTGAGAATGATCCTGGATCTCACACATGTATGAATGCTTGATTTTGTAATGATGTGCAATGCAAATGCTGACGTGCGGAGATGCAAGTGCTGGGGAAGTATGATTTGGTTTTGGTATGCATACGATGCACATGATATCTATGATGTTGAATGCGATGCATATGATGCGTATAATTGCAAACGTGATGCATATGATTGCAGACGGGTGATTGGATATGTTAAAGGTGCCAGCATGGTGGACTTTTGGGTAGTTGCCAATACGGATTGGACTTTTGGGTGGTGGGAGGGATTCGATTTCCTCAACACTCAGTTGAAGACGTCGTGATTGAAGCAGAAGAAGATGCTCTTAAAGCCTCAAGTTTGATTGCTTGCTTTTGTGCTTGACCATCTTGAAGATACAAAAGGGATCTGCCTGCTGCAATGGATCTTGCCCCAGTCTGAACATGGTAATGGTCTGCCCCTGATTAACCAGTTCTGAAGTGGTCTGATCTTTGGAGGTTGAGATTTGATGTGCTTTGAGATGTCTTGCCCCTGATTGAGCTGTTGAAGGAGTTTGCCCCAGATTGAGGTGTTGAGGTATTCTTGTTTCGGGTCGGCACCACTGAAAGTTCTAGTTCCTCTTTAATTGCTCCTTGTTGGAATTGCTTTGATGTCTAGCACTGATTTGCAGTTAAATTTGCTCATTCACAAATGGTAATCTTAATACAATGCTCATGCAAGTTTTGAAAAAGAGTCGTTTATTGGAGTGTCGTGAAAGTGAGACGAATGGACTGTTAGCCCAAACGTGTGCTGATTTTGATGGTGTGAAAGATATAGCAAGGAGGATGGCACCAATGCTGAAGATTAGCAAATATGGGGAGTCAGTTTACGCAACGTTGCAATATTATGCTTTCAGAATAAACCTCGCCTTAATTATATCTTTTGAGGGTTGTAACGTGGTCTGGTTTACGGTTTATGAAACAAAGGATATTAGGCTCAAAGTATGATTTGTACCCACCCCTTCTTCGTGATGATCTCCAGTCCTACGTTCAGTTAATTCTGCACATGTTTGCCTTCCAAAAGAGTTGACGGTGTAAGAGTGATGGCTCAAGGTTTGCTTGAAATGGCAGTCACCTTATTTGTTTTTGATGGGTGTTAGTGGCCCTTTGGTTTTGATTTGGTGGTCACTGAGTCTTATTTTGTTTTTGGTGAGGATTTGAGGGCCTCTTTTGATTTTGTTTTTGATCCCTATCTTTTGCATGGACTAATTTTGCTTGTCGAGTCCATCAGGGTTGCCTTGATTTTTGCCTAAGTCTCCTTTGAGGTGCTTGACTTAGCCGACTTTTGATTTTTGTTTTTTGTTTTATTGGATGATTGTGACTGCCAAGTCATGGGTATTAATGAACAACCGACATGTCTTTTGGATTTTGCTTTGTGGTTTGAGTGTGTAATTGGGTTAACTGAACACTACCCTGTCCCAGGTTGACTGTAAGGGTTTGAATATCCGAAGGAAACTACTACTTCTAGGCTCGAAGTGGTTTACTAGGGATTAACTCCTTGTCTCTCCAGTGTTTAGGGATTTGAAACAATGCCTGTACATCCTTGGTAGGATTTTATCCGAAAGCATACCATCAGCAATTATGGGTATCTTGTTTTCATCATCCTCCCTCCAATTATTGCTAAACAACAGTTGATAAAGAGAGTGAAATGGATAGAGATGTGTCGGTGATTTGCAGTAAATGGGAGAAATGAGTGAATACGACATAATTAATTCAAAACATGCATAGTCAATACATTAAGAAAACCAAATACAAACGACAATGTTCAAAGCATATAATACTTAAACAAATAAAGACGAAAAATACAAGAATGTAAATGATGGGATGGCAACATGACTGCCTTCTTCGGGGAATAAACTTGACTTGACTTGATTTGACTTGATGCTGGCACTAGTTTGGCAGCGGCATAGGGTTTTTGATGACGTTTGGAGCCCTCCCATTGAACACGAGATACTTTGAGTCGATCATGTCTTGAACCTTGTGTTTGAAAGCTCTGCAGTCCTCAATCGTATGCCCTGGAGCACCCTTATGAAACTCGCAATGAGCATTAGCATCATAATCTGGGGGAATGATAGTTGGAGGAGCTAGGTCTCTGGGAGTAATGGCCCCCTTCTCCATTAATTAAGCAAAGATCTGAGCATATGTCGTAGGTAGGCGATCAAAGTCTCTATCAGACCTCCTTGTCCTTTGTTGATTAGGATGACGTTATTGAGCAGCTCTCTATTGTTGATGTTGAGGAGGATACTGATACCCCTGCTGGTTGTAGAATTGTTGCTGAGGAATCTGTTGTTGAGGCATTGGAGCTTGAACAGCTTGAACAGTTGGCTGATAAGGCGTCGGAGCATATTGCGCAGCAGCAACATACGGATAATGGAAGTATGGCATTTGAAAAGGCATTGCAGCAGGAGCTTGTTGTTGAGCTTGCCCCTTCTGAGCATAGACAACATTTATTTCGCCCTCTTTCTTTTTGAATCCATTGTTGAAAGGTTTCTTGGCTTGAGACTGGCTGCTAGAACCTCCTTGGATCTTTCCGCTCTTCAGACCCTCTTCGATTCTCTCACTGACAATCACCAAATCAGAGAATCTGGCAGAAACATTACCAATCAACTTCTCATAGTATTGGCCTTGCAAAGTACCCATGAAGATGTCAATCAATTCACGGTCAACCAGAGGTGGATGCACCCTTGCAGCTAGCCCTCTCCAGCGTTGCGCGTACTCCTAAAAGGATTCGTTGTCCTTTTGAGCGATACTCTGAAGTTGAGTACGGTTCGGAGCAAGGTCAGTGTTGTACTTGTATTGCTTGATAAATGCATCAGCTAGATCATCCCAAGTGCGCACATTGCTATGCTCCAGCTGCATATACCACTCAAGAGATGCCCCAGACAAGCTGTCTTGGAAGCAATGGATCATCAGATTTTCGTCTTTGGCATAGGCAGCCATCTTGCGGCAGTACATCCTTAGATGCATGTGGGGACAACTGAGGCCTTTGTACTTTGGGAATTCCTGTACTTTGAACTTGGGAGGAATGACAACATCTGGCACCAAGCACATTTCCAGAGCGTTCAGAGATTTTGAGTTGCGCCCCTCCATGACTCAGAGTTTCTCAGCTAGATCACGACACATCTGGATGCCTTCAAAATCCTGAGCAGAGGTAGGATTGACAATTGGGATAGCAGCATAGTAGTTCTGTACTTCATCATACTGATCCACCAGATTTTCTTCGGCATGAGGAATAGGAACCTGAGTGACAACAGGTTGGTCTTGCGGAATAGCACCAACAGCGACTCCAGATGTTGGAAGTGGTTGAGAGGTGGCAGGAGCGAAGTCCATTGGTATCCCATAAGTGATGGGGTTGGGAACAGGAACTGAGAGCCTTAAGCTAGATGCTTGAACAGGCACAGTGTTATTGGCGGCAGCGGCTTCACGCAGTTCTTCTTCTTTTCTGGCCATCATGATTACTTCGAGGATCTGATCGATCTTTCCTTTGATAGAATCTAAATCTTCTCTGAAGGCGGCTTGCTCTTGTTGAATCTGCTTCATCATGCGTCTGGTATTGGCTCGAGTTGTGTACTGGTGTCGAGGAATCAGCTTGATTTACTGGAGAAGGAAGGAAGTTGAAGTGAGATTCTGAGGTTGAAAATGCAATGCAAGATGCATAACTGATGCAATGCAATGCAATGACATGAGATGTAATGCAAAATGCAAGATCCAGGATCACAGATCACAGGTTCAAACAGTTCTGAGGTTAGCCGTTCACGGGTAAATGACCAAAGTCTCTGATCGAAGAGACCTTATAGGTAGGCTCTACGAGGAAAGTTCTAGGTTCTTTACCCACAAACCCACTCACAGGATAGTTTCTACGTTGACGGATAAGGTTCCTAGGATTACGAACACAAATCGCATCAACGTCACGCAACAGGCTAGCTGCATTACGATGATAATGACGACAAGGTCTCCCCTGAGCGGGGTCTTCATGCTAGGCGCACAAGGAGCGAGTCCTTGGAGACTAACACTACATGACCACTAATATAGAACTTGGTTCTAAGAGTGGTTCATAGAGTCACTGACCCTTCATGAATCAAGTCGTGCAACAGGCTAGCTGCGTTACAACAAGATCTATGAAAAGGTCTACTCTAAGGGAAGCTTTTATGCTAGGCACACAGGGAGCGAGTCCTTGGGGACTAACACTACTCGACATCCAATTCTAAACTATGTGTTCTCTCTGATTTTACCAAAGCTCGGGTGTAGACCTTTACTCATGCTATCATCCCAAGATCCAATAGCCAAGAACAATAGGTGAAAGCAATAAGAGAACAAATACGTAAACGAGAAGAAAAAAACAAACAAAGATAATGTTCCTCACAAATCGAACTAAGAGGTTCCCGTTGAGTACAACAGACGTGAGGGGGTGCGCGTACCTTCCCCTCACTTAACCGACTCCCGAACCCAGAATGTGGTTGCGACGACCATGTTCTTATCTACCTCCCTTAAAGGTTTTCTCGATATTTTCCTTTCCCACTTTTGGGATACATAAAGTTCGGTGGCGACTCTGTCGAACCGTTTTCCGCGCCTTTCGCGCGAGGGTCGTGTCTTCGATTTAAGCGAGAATTTTCGAGGTACGACAAGTATATGTGATTATCATCTGTACAAAAGGACACTATAAATTTTATATTAATGGAAGACTCAACAATTTCCGATAGGTAGCCATTGGAGATTGAGTTAAGTGTAAGCGAGAATGACACACCAAACTAGTATAAATATCGACATACATTTTCTCTATCCAATTCTTTTTTAATTTCTATATAGAATTTGCTTGTTTTTATGTTTTATTTGCTTTATTGTTTGCATGCAGTTAAAGTTTGTTGTTCATAGCAATTTAATATTTAAGCTTAAGTGAGTGTTAGGTTTAGTCTTCTTAATATTTATTTCTAATGGTTATTCTAAAAAATTGTAATTATAGACTGTTGTATCAATTAATCGGATTTTATTCATATATCTCTACTTGAATTTAATTGGATTAATTATTGCATTGTTGATTAGTTAATTCGTCATCATCTTATTATCATTGATTTAATCTGTACATTAATTTAATTGTGTAATCCTTTTTAAAACTTTCGCTCTCGCTCTTCTTAACTCTAATTTTGAAAATAATTTTTTATCAGAGAAAGGTCTATTCAACCTCCTCTCTTCTAGACCATTTTACGCTCATTATCAAATGAACAATATATAATCACTCTCAACATGCACATAATCATTCTCAACATGACACACAATTACAACCTACACATTATCATTATCAACCTGCATGTGATAATTCTCAGCTTGTTCGCGATACATAATTCTCAACATCATGCATAATATTTGCATGCACATTGTCTTGATTCGTCTCTTTCTGCACTGATATATCATGCACAATCTCAACTTCATAACTAATAATTTCATCCTCTTATAATTCAACATGTATGGGTTTAGGTTTAACATACTATATGCATTTCTCTTATGTGCGTATAATTAGTTCATATACATTTTGCTCAACATATATATCACGTCCAAATCTTCACCAAATTCAACTACGTCGACTTCAGTATTAAAAGATCTGCGACCATACTCAAATGAAAATTTTGGATGACATTACAACATGCATCTGATGTTTAAATATCCAAATTTGTTGATTAATTTAATAATCTTCAAATTCGACATAAAATTTACACCTCATTTCCAATTCATTTCATCCACTTTGCCACCTACATATAACTTGACATAGTAAATTAGCAAAGTCCCTCCATGGTTGATTCTTAGTCTAATTGTATTTCCTATACTTTCCTATAAGACACAAAATGGGTAAAACACCAAAATTAATATCTTATTACGTACATCAATTGGAGGTAAACAAAGTATGGACCACTATATAAAATGGTATAAAAATATGAGTGTAAAATATTCTAACAAAGCATGGACCACACAACATCTGTAGCAAAGCATGGACCACACAACATCTGCAACAAAATATATATTATAATGCAAGCATGAACCACACAATATATATGACAACGTTGCATCTTCTACCAAAAGAGTATTCATCATATAAAATAATATACCTTATACAAAATTTAGGATCCTCCTTCTCGACTACTTGACATAACAAAAACGAAGACCATGCATAGAGGAAATAAAAACAAAATGGATAATAGAAACAAAATCAACAATGAAAACGAAGTGATGTTTCGATTTTTCCTTTGTAAATTTGAGTTTTTTTTTATATGGGAACCCTTGTTTTGATTTGATGTTTAGGTTTGGAGCTTCAATTTTAATTCTATTAGAATATTAGAATACACTTGTAATTATGTATTTTACTCTTTTCCTTTTCTGTATAGAAATTAGATTGCTTAGCTGGCAGTTTATTATTGTACCTTTTACACTTGTATATAAAACATTATCTTGTATTATTCGTCAATAATATAATAACAAATTTTACTTCTTCTTCTTCGATGCTTCCAATTCTTTCCACTGCATCCATTATGTTATTCTGTTACAGTTTCTTCACCATTATCAACATGGTATCAGAGCTTCAAAAGTTCTAGTACCCATTGTTTTTGCGAGCAGTTTCAATGTTTCAAGTCTCTTTTCTTCTTCGCTCGCCTTCTTGTTTTCTCAGATTGCATCTTTCACATTTTTTGTGTTTCTCGCATCTTTTCTTGTTTCTTTCAATGGCGAACCAGAGCTACGCCAATTTCACAACCAACTCTGCAAATCCCTATTACCTTCATCCTAACGAGAATCCAGCACTCGTTCTTGTTACGCCATCACTCACTGATAAGAATTACCATACCTGGGCTCGATTGATGCAGATAGCTTTGATATCCAAGAATAAGGAGAAGTTCATCTATGGAACCCTAACTAAGCCACCTGTTTCAGATCTTTTGTACGCACCATAGATTCGTTACAATACCATGGTTCTTGCGTGGATTCAAAGATCGATTTCGGAGTCTATGGCCAAATCAGTCCTATGGATTGGTAATGCTGTTGGCATATGGAAGAACCTGCAGATTCGGTTTTCTCACGGAAACATCTTCCTCATTTCTGACATTCAAGAGGATCTATACAAGTTCCTTCAAGCTACTCTCGACGTCTCTAACTATTTTACTCAGCTGAAAGTCATGTGGGATGAGTTAGAGAACTATCGACTGATTCCTTTCTGTTCTTGCGTTATTCCTTGCTCCTGTGGTGCCATTGCATCAGTCAAATTGCATAGAGAGCAATACTATTTTATACGGTTTCTTAAAGGGTTATCTGAGAAATTCGCACATTCTAAGTCTCAGATTATGATGATAAACCCTTTACCTAACATTAACAAGGTCTTCTCACTTGTTATTCAACAAGAAAGAGAAATGGATAGTTCATCTTCTGGTGCGATTCCTGCTCCAGGCTCAAATGATGAAACTTCTGCATTACAAGTTCAAACACAAGCAGGGAACTATACTGCTAAGCAAGGTACAAACAACTTTCATAATAAGAATCAATGCAACAACACTCAAAGAGGCAACAATAGGGTTTGTACACATTGTGGCAGGATGAACCACATAGTTGAAACATGCTTTCTTAAGCATGGATTCCGACCAGGTTATAGAATAAAAGGCAAGACTCAATGGACTACACCTTTTGCACCTTCTGCAACTGTCAACAATGCATCTGAGACTTCTTCTCAAAGTTCAGCTTCCTCCACATTTGGTTTTACTAAAGAACAGTATGACAACATCTTAGCTTTGCTTCGACAATCCAAGCCCAACCCTACTGTCAACTCTGTGTCAACTTCACCTTTGGTTCTGCACTCCCACTCCTCCATCCAATGTAAATGGTAAGAACTCTTATCTTTGGATTCTTGATACTGGAGCTACTGACCATTTCTCTTACAATTTTTCTTCCTTTATTGAACATAAAAACATAGTTCACATACATGTTAGTCTCCCTGATGGTTCACAAGTAGTTGCTTATATTTTTGGCACAATTGTTATATCCCTTTCCCTCATTCTTCAAAATGTGCTTTATGTACCTAGCTTCCATGTAAACCTTGTCTCTATAGCTAAACTTGTTGATAGTAATAACTGCTTTGTTCAATTTAATGCTTATTCTTGCCACATTATGCAGAATTATTCCAAGGAAATGATTGGTATAGCTAACCTGCACAGGGGTCTTTATGTTGTTGACTCCAAACCTCTTCATTCTTCTGCCAATAATTCTGTTTCACATAATTCGTGTAATATGTGGCACTTGAGATTATGACACATATCAAACATAGGCTTACATACCATTTCTAAGTCTTTTCCTTTCATTACTTGTAATAATGACAATGTACCTTGTGACTCTTGTCACTTTGCTAAGCAGAGAAAACCTCCTTTTCCTAATAGTGTCTCTAATTCTAATGCTCCTTTTAATATTTTGCATGCTGACCTATGGGGTCTTTTTTCCACCATTTCCACATTAGGGCACAAGTATTTTTTTAACCCTTGTTGATGATTACACAAGACATACTTGGGTTACATTCCTTAAAACTAAATACCAAACCAAAACTAGTCTCATCAATTTTATAGCCTATGTAGAAAACCAATTTCAAACTACTCTTAAATGTTTATGATTAGATAATGGAACAAAATTCATTACTTTATCTGGTTATCTTATTTCAAAAGGCATTATACACCTAAGGACTTGTGTTGAGACATCCCTACAAAATGGGGTTATGGAGAGAAAACACCAACATATCCTTAATGTAGCTAGGTCTATTTTTTTCATTCCAACATTCCTTTGAATCTATGGAACTTTTGCATACAACATGCTGTCCATATTATCAATAGGTTACTTACTCCTCTTCTCAATTCAAAATGTCCGTATGAACTTCTGTTTAAGCAGCCACCATCCATGATTCACTTACAAGTTTTTGGATGTCTATCTTATGCCACATCCCTTAAAGCTCACAGAAAAAATTTAACTCTAGAGCAAGAAAATATGTCTTTCTTGACTACAAGGAAGGTACACAGGAATATATACTCTATGACTTACAAAACCACAACATTTTCATATCAAGAAATGTGATTTTGTATGAAAATACATTTCCATTTAAACATAAATCTCTACCCTATGTTACACCTACACAACCTGTTCATAACCTTGATGACCATTCCTCTGGGACACTTAATATCTTTCCTAGTCAGCAGCATAGTACCACTGATATGTCTTTTTCATCTGACATATCTACCTATACCAATGACAATGATGCTGCTACTTCCTCTTAGCCTATTCAAGTTTATAGTCCCAACTCTGCTCACCATTTTTTAGATGATGTGACTATACAACCTAACTATCCCCTATCTACAAATACTCAACATCACAATAGTCTTATTTCTTCTCATCCTTTTGAACCACATACAACCAATGTACATGTTTTTACACCTATGACTGAACATAATCACCCTTTACCTGAATGTTTCCCTTCTAATGTGAACCATCCTATAGACCATTCCAATATCTTACCTTCTGAGTCTCCTCCTGCTATGACTCAAACGGAGGCCCATAATCCTATCATCCAAAACTCTGCAGAACAACATACACTACCCACTAGACAATCCTCTAGACCATCTCACCCTCCCCAATACCTAAAAGACTATCACTGTTAGTCTACTGCTTCAAATAATCTCTCCAAAGTATTATATCCCTTGTCATCTGTCTCTACTTATGATAATTGCTCACCATCTTATAAACATTTATGTTTCTCTGTTTCCTCTAATATTGAACCAAAAACATTCAACCAAGCCATTAAAATGGATTGTTGGAAGCATGATATGGATGCTGAACTATATGCTCTTGAAGAAAATCAAACATGGAGTGTGGTTGATCTTCCACCAGGAAAAGTTCTCATTGGATGTAGGTGGGTTTACAAAATAAAATACAAAGCAGATGTGTAACACCCCAAAATAATTATAATATTTATTTAATTGATTTATTATGATTATTCAGTGTTTTGGTGAATTTTGGTGAATACTATGACGCTTTATGACTTTGTGTGGTGTTGTGGGGTAGCTTTGGGTTAAGGGAATATTGAGGCATTTAGAATTAGTAATTAATTAAGATTATTTTATTAGTAATAATAATAGAATAATTTGAATAATTAGACTATTATTTAGATTATTATTATTATTATTATTTATATTATTATTATTATTATTATTATTAGTATTTATAATAATTAAGAGGACCATTAAGGATAAGACGGTAATATTGAGAAGGTTAATTGAGGATAATATGGGTAAATCATAATTAGGGTCCAAGAGGTAGGCTTAACAAAAAGGAAAAATGGGGATTAGGGGAGTTATTCTGTGCAACCTAAGAAGTGAAGAGAAACTGAGGAAAGGAGGCTAGGGCACAGAGAATGGGAGAATCAACTGTAGAACCCCAAAAGAAGAATATTTTGCTGGAAAATTTGAGGTATGGGGGTTAATCCGGGTTCATATGTTTGATATGGGTTTAAGGTAGAGTAGTTTGTGTGTGTAGTGAGCGATTTTGGACGCGGTTCTTAAGCGCTGGTCGCTCTCTGCGGTTTGAGCTTTGACTACAGGTCGATTCATTTTTTATCCTATTGTGAGCTGAATAAGGAAGGGAAATAGATGTCTCCAATTAACCCTGCTTTGCATACTGAGTTTAAACAGCGGTCTGTTAGGTTACGAATGCTATCAATGTGGGGGGCCTTTGTACTGGTTATTTGTATTTTCGCCAATACTGTTTTCTTTCTTTTTTTACCTGGGCAGAAGGTTTCTGGCGGGGAACAAGGATTAGGACGTTAGGACTGATGCTTTTGAATTACTGCTTTTGATTTATGGAGATATGGGATTTGGGTTTTTTGTTGATTGCACTCGCTAAGATCTTTTCTTTCGATCTTATGCCTACGTATTCCCGTTTACCGAAACAGGGAAATCAGAGCGTTCGTAGTTCCTCCTATTCTATGGGAGGAAATGGGTGTTTTGGTGTCTTGTTCAAAGCCCAAGACGTGAAGCGAAAGGTGGTTTGTATCTTGTTTAAAGCCCAAGATGTGAAGCTGAAAGGTCTATTTATGTCTTGTTCAAAGCCCAAGACGTGAAGCTGAAAGACCTCGGCTTTAGAGAGAATTTGTCATCTCTAAAGAGGGAGAAGGAGAATTACTTTAACTGGGATACGCGGATTCGAGCAATGCCATAATTTCCGAAGAAAGGGTTTTAACCTGAAGGAGAAGACTTTAACTCAGTGTAGAGCAATGCCATCTTTCCTTAGGAATTTCTCATGCTAAAAGAGGGACAATGGCGTGGATATAGATGATCCAGAGGCTTGCCGCTTACAGCGATTAGATGAAGGGAATGAGTTGTTGATGTTTGTGTACTGTGAACAAGGCACAACTTTGATGCTAAAAGGTTAATTGGATTAACCAGTGGTTTTCTTATACAAAGCCTAAGAGGAGGCTAATTTCCGCTAGGAAAATCATTATACAAAGCCTAAGAGGAGGCTATTTTGTGTCTCGTACAAAGCCCGAGAGAGAGGCTAAAAGTTTTTGACCCGACGATGAAGTCTTTTAGTGTCTCGTATAAAGCCCGAGAGAGAGGCTAAAAGGGTTGACTCAACAAGAGAATCTTTTATACTCAACAAGAGAGTGTTTTTGTATCTCGTACGAAGCCCGAGATGGAGGCTAAAGTTTGTTTGGCTCAAAAAAAGAACCTTTTTGTATCTCGTATAAAGCCCGAGATGGAGGCGAAAAGGTGATTGACTCAACGAGGGAGTCTCTAATGTGTCTCATACAAAGCCCGAGAGAGAGGCTAAAACGTTGTTTGACTCCACTGGGGAGAATCATTGTACAAAGCCCAAGAGAAGGCTAAGGTTACTGTTTCAGTTAAGTGACAGGTCCAGTATACTGATTTTGAAAGAGAAAAACAGTTCTTATATGAGCATCACTGTACTCATGGGTTAGATCTGAGGATCGGGGTTATTTCCTTTTCTTTGAGGAAACTGGAAATCCAAAGGGTATTGAGACTGTCCGAGTCTGCGGGTTTCCTTCCTATTTAACGAAGGGGTCACTTGAGAATGTCTTTGAGACTCAAGGAAGTTAGACTGTCCAAGTCTAGAGTTTTATCTTTTGTACTATGCTTTGAGAAACAGTAGTAGACTCTATGAAAGGACTGTTCTATGAGGATGACTAGGTTCTGTTCCTATACCTCTAGGAGGTCGTCGGGACAATTTGTACGAAGCCCAAGAGGAGGCTGGAAACTTTTAAGAAGCCGACGGGTCCTTGTACGAAGCCCAAGAGGAGGCTATCATTCCCGAAGGAAGAGATCATTATACGAAGCCTAAGAGGAGGCTGTGAATACTTCTAAGAAGCCGTAGTGTCCTTGAATAATGCCCAAGAGGAGGCGGGGTTGCTTTTAGGAAGCTTGTGGGTCCTTGAACAATGCCCAAGAGGAGGCCGATGCTTTTAAGAAGCCCGTGGGTCTATCATCTCCTTTCCATTAGGAGAGATAACTCTTTTTAATATAAAAACCACTGGTAAACGTGCGAGGTTTACTATCCAGCGACTTTTAGCTTTTAAACAGGGTTCCTTAGTTAAGGTCCAAGATTATGACCGTAGTGGGTACCCAAACCCCGAGACATTCAAGGCAAGCTATCCACAAGGAATAGATCAAGTCAGGAAAGTTTGAGAATTTGGAAGAAACTCAAAGATGCCATTCACGGAGAATACATTCATCT
This sequence comes from Lathyrus tuberosus, assembly GCA_022829125.1. Classification (NCBI taxonomy): domain Eukaryota; kingdom Viridiplantae; phylum Streptophyta; class Magnoliopsida; order Fabales; family Fabaceae; genus Lathyrus; species Lathyrus tuberosus. The sequence goes on along the minus strand of JALAZF010000161.1, from coordinate 9,248,114 downwards.
TGGGGAGTAGAGCTTCTTGACGATTCCTAAGGAGGACAGCCGAAGAGAAGACTGTATCTGGTGCTCCTATTGGGGATCTAGGCGTCTATTTCTACGAATAAATGGAACGGCGTCACCTAGTTCTAGACGTAGTTGTCGGGGAAACTCGAAATATCTATACTATTATTACACAGTAGATGTGAGTTTATGAAAGGAGACTTACAGTGAGCAGCCCCACAATACAGTTTATAATATGAAAGCAGTAAATGAAAGCGATAACCACTTACTCGGTTGTAGTGCTTCCATGTTGTTTGGTTAGTTGTTCAACAAAGAAAGATTGAAAACAACAGTATATTCAAAATCAAAGGAGAAAGTGCTTTGAAAAAGAAAGATTTGGGGCTTACAGCTCAAGGAGAGGCCCAGGGTTTTATCAGTGAGCGCACTGTTTGACTTTGTACAGCGGGACTTATACAAGTGATTGTGGCCCAAAAAGGTTTTCTGTACAAAGGGATGGGTCTTACACTCTCTCAAGAGGCCCAAAAAGGTTTAAAGAAAAGAGTGGGTCGTACTACTCGAGGGTAGGCCTAAATGATTTTTGAAAAGGCGACGATCGCGCCGTTTGTTTTTTGACGGTATCGGGACTTATACAATAAGTGAGGCCCAAAAGTGATTTGGTCAAAAAAAGGATTGGGTCTTACACTCTAATAGAGGCCCAAAGTGTTTTTGAAAATGATTTATGAGGGTTGAATTAATCCAAAACCCCAATTTATTTCCAAAAATGTATTTAATTGAATAAAAATTCAATTAAAATGATCAAAAATTATTTAACACATGGAAAACAAATTGTGATCTTGGATTAATGCTTCAAAAATTAAGTATTGACCTACAAAATAATTAGAAAGCATTAAAAGTTGCAAAATCAATGTAGAAAAAATATTTAAAATGCCAAAAACAATCAAAATATTAATTCTTTACAAAAATATCAATTATATGAAATAAATAATATTTTTGGTATTTTTTGTGAAAATAAAATATTTTAACATTTTTGTGAATTATTAAAAAAAGAATCAACTCAAAATCATTAAAACTCAGAGAGAAATTAATTTTTGAATCAATTAAACAAAATCACAAAATTCAAATATTTGAATTTCTAAAAATGGCGCCAAGAACAAGCTGAAGAACACGCGCGTGTTCTTGGTTTCTCAGATTTGCATTTTCTATCCAATCTTCATGAATACGTAATCATATCATGCAATCCACATATCATTATGCTCGTCTCAACCTCACGATCATGTCTATGTACTTTAATTTCATTTAAATTAAACATACAACAAGAAATCACGAAGAGACCTCAAGAACCCTAATTTCTGCATGAAGGCTAGGATTTTTGATACATGATTCAAACAATGCAATTAATTGAGGGAAAACATTCCATGCATGATTATGAACATATGGCCAAATTATTGTGCGAGGAAATATGCATAGATTGAGAGATGACCAAGCATGTGCTTACCTCTAGGTCGTGACAGCAAGTTCAAAGTGATTTTTGATCTGGAGGTGTTACAGATGAGTGGTGATGATCTGAACAGCTTCCCTACACCCTATGGATTGTGTTTGGATGGTTGGACTTGATTGAAATTGGCTGGATCATTTTGTGGTACCTCAGCTGCACTTTGGTTAAAACCTTGAGCAACCAGCTGGTGATTTTGTGAAATTGATGTTTCAGAAGTAATCTAAGTGTTTGATCAGCTCATATGTGATGTATGTGAGGTGTGTGAGTGATTGGTTTGATTGGAATTGCTCTCAAACTCAAAACCCGATAGTGACTTGCCTTAGAAGGCAAAATTGGAGTGAAAGAAGAGATTTTGAGGAAAGCATCTGTTAGATGGCTTTGGTGTACTCAAACTAACCACAATTGAGCTCTATTTATAGTAGAGCAAGTTTGTTTTGCAAGGAATAGTGCATGGCAGCTGGTAAGTAGGTTTGGCCAATGTTGGCAAATGAAAATCCAAGTCTCCTCTAGCCATTGACTAGAGGTTAGGGCACAGAGCTTTGGTTCCCTTGGTCTTGGATAAGTCTTGACTGATTTCAGATGAGAGTGGCTCAGTCCATGCCACCTTGATGGTTCCATTGAATGCCTCATTCCAAATTTGAAGTCTTGTCCCCATTTTGGCCATTCTAGGTTCAACATGCTATTTCTTGTTCCATGGACTTTGGAGGCTTGGCTCAGTGATTGTCCCCTTTAGATTCAATCCTCTGAGGTGTCCAAGTGGATAGGAGCAATTGAATTTGGCTAATTTTGGCAAATCGACCAAAGTTGCAAATTCTGCCTTGCCTTGACAGATTTCAGCAAGGCAAATTGGCAATGTTGTATCTCATGGTGTAGGTTGAATTTGGCAATGTTCTTGGCCATTTTGGAAAGCTCTTACATGATACAACAACTGTTTGAACAAGTTTGGTTTTGATCTCTTTTGATTCCAAGTGAAAAATCCCCCTACATTTGGCAAAAAGTGAGGCAGAATCTGACTTAGTGAAAATTTCACTAAGTGTTGGAAAAAGTGACATTTTCACTTTTCAACCACTTTGATCACTCCATAACTCAAAATCCTTAATGAATTGGAATGACTTGTAGTTGAAGTTTTTGTAGGTGATAATGAGGGCTACAAATCCATCTTTGGATGAGAAAAAATGGCCTTGTGGTTTAGGAGTTATGGTCCTCCAAAGTTGGTACCTTTGCCACTTTATTTTTAACTTAGAAAAATTTCTAAGTTTTATGGTTACCCCTTTTACAAGTTATTTCACTTTTCTTGATTTTTCTTGATGAATGATGATTCAAATCATACCTTAACATCATTTTAGGGTTAAAAATCCATTTTGGTGAAAAATCTCAAAAAGTCAAAGTTGACTTTTGTGCACGGTTGACTTTTTATCAGATGAATTCCAAACTGTGCAATTCTTCAGGAAATCATGTCCTTGACCTAAATCAAACTTGATGGACATGTTCCATGGGTGTCATAGGGTATATTCAATCATGTATTAGGGTTTGGGAGCATGTCCTGGTCAAAAGTCAAAGTTACAGTTGACTTTTCCCTTAAAACCCTAATTATGGTGCAGATGAAATTGAGACTTGTTGCCCAAGCTTCTTGGATTAATCCATTGTTCCAAATGGATCAATATGGTATATTAGAGACCCTCAAATCATCTCTTGAGGTCTTGGCTCATGGTTTGTCCCAAAAGTCAACTTAGGGGTGAATTAGGTCAAGAAACCCTAATTCCTGATTTTTGATGAATGCATCCCCTGAGGCAAAATTGACTTGATGCATGGGTTCATGAGGTTCCATGAAGTATATTAGGTTATGTTTTGGATCATTGCCTTGTGCCCAGATGAAAATTTCCATCTGGAGGCCCTGGTCGACCAAAACCCTAATTTGGTGACACTGTCGATCTTGAGACTTGATCCACCTAGAAGGAAGCAGCCTTGTGCTTAATCCTTGAAGTGGGAGTCCTTTTTGATCCATTGTGGATGTCTAAGAGATTAGACAAGTTGAAGATCATGTCATTTCTTGATTGATCCTTTGTCTAAGCACTCAGAGAGGGCTTGAAACCCTAATTTTGATTGTAGTGGATGCTCACCCATCTTTGGGGAGACTAATGAGGTACAAAGGTACATCCATATTGTGCTGATGATTTGTACAATGATGGGAAATCTTAGTGGTCAAAATTTGGGGTATTACAGATGCCCCTATTTAATCTTCTTGGACCCGAAGGTGTGAATGACGAAGGGATTCGGGCATTCGGGGTGCAAGAGGATTAAATATCGGAATACCCAAAATTTTGATGGTGGTTATGAATGGTAGCTTACGCATTCATCTTCTTTAGCTAAGCGATGATGCTTAGAAAAGGTAAACTTCCCCTCGATCCTGGTCTCCTACCAAGGAACTGGTCTTAGTTGTGGAAACAAACTTCCCCTCGATCCTGGTTTCCTACCAAGGAACTGGTCTTAGTTTCTGATTTAAACTTCCCCTCGATCCTGGTTTCCTACCAAGGAACTGGTCTTAGTTTCTGATTTAAACTTCCCCTCGATCCTGGTTTCCTACCAAGGAACTGATTTTAGTTTCTTTTGTCAATAAACTTTACTGACAAGGGACGCTATTCGTAGCGGCTTTCCTTCAAACTTCTCGCCGAATTTTCCTGGGGAGATGCCATTTGAGTGGAAAAAGTTTTGATGTCAGACTTGCTGGGGAACCCATTCGTCTGAATTGTAGAGGTACACAAACTTCTCTATTTTGGAGACGTCATTTGTCGATTCTACTGGGGAAAGCGAGTCTCTTAAGAGACTGTTTTCGTTTGGGGTTACATCATACTTTTCTCGGGATCTTCCCGGAGAAATGCCATATGATGGGATCCAATTTTGAGGTGCCAATGACCTTCTCATCAGTGGTTTTTCGGAGCAAAACTGGCGTGCTGCCGAATCTCTGATCACGAGGCTTTCTCTGTGGATTTTCCTTAATCCGGGAAAGCAAGGATATCATCTTCAATGGCAAAGAGTGATGTTTATTGAAAGTTTTCTCTGACTTTTCAGAGGTTCAAGTTATCAAAGTGGTCAAGGACCAACTTCTTTCCAGAATTAAACTGGAAGCGAGGTTGTTCAGACACAGTATTTCCTGACGAGGCAAGAACTGACAACTCGATTGAGAGGACTTCTACCACTAGGGGACACGACCGACTAGAGTGATAGTGATGCAATATGAAATGTGAATGCAAATAAAAAATGCATGGTGTATGTATGTATATGCTGACAAAACAGACGCGACATGCAGACTAATGGATGAACACAATCAGATACTCGGCCATCGCGGGGCGAAGAAGTATCGTTGATTCAAAATAGTAATTCCACCTTGCTTAGGAGAGATAGTCCCGTTGGGAGCTATGTTGATCGGGCTTAGGAGATGAGAACTCGGCCGAGGATGTCAGACGAAACAAGGTCTATGACACAGTTGATCCCTTCATTCAGGCGTACTGGTCTAGAAGGAGTACTTTGATTCTGCACTTTGAAGTTCGCTTACTTCGGGAGAAGCGATCGATGTTCTTCTGATGTTCAACAGTCAAAAGAAATGCCATCTTTAATTTAAAAGCAGAAAAAGTTTAACAAGTAAATTTATTTTTGTTTTATTTCAAGAATCGCTGATTAAGTTTAAACAACGTCGTTCTGTAAAGCTAAAACAAGTAAAGAGTTACAAACAAAAGCACAAGGGCTCGAATTTTATTGATAAGATGTAGATCAGCCAAACGCGTGATTCCAAAGAGTATATACAAAGTTAGAAAATGGTAATTTACAGGGAAAAGGGCTACGTTGAAACATAACGACCAATATCCTTCTACCAACTTTGAGTTCGGGACATCCTGAGCTTCCGTCGAAGATGACCTTTGACTGGAGATTTCCTCCGATAGATGATGTTGTAACTGCTGCTGAGGGACTTGCCTCTGTTGAGCATAGTTACTTGCCATTATCCCTAATTTTTGCCTGGATTGTACTATGAGATTTCCAATCCATCGGGATGATTTTTTTTCATGTCTCTAACTTTTGCCTGGACCGCCCTTTCGGGTTTTCAATCCACCGAGATGTTTTTTTTTAGTTTTAGGCGAAGTATTTCTTGACTACATCAACATTCGTGGGGTAGGCAAATTCCTCTCCGTCCATGGTTGCAAGTCTCAAGGCACCGCCTGAGAAAGCTTTCGTGACCACATAGGGGCCATCATAATTCGAGGTTCATTTACCCCGAGAGTCAGTGAGAAATGATTGTATCTTCTTGAGCACGAGGTCTCCTTTTCTGAAGACACGAGGTCGGACCTTTTTGTCGAACGCCCTCTTCATCCTCTGTTGATACAATTTACCGTGGCATAGTGACGTGATTCGCTTCTCTTCGATCAGGTTCAGTTCGTCGTGTCGACTTTGACACCATTCAGCTTCGGTGAGCTTAGCTTCCATCAATACCCGGATTGATGGGATCTCTACTTCTATAGGGAGAACTGCGTCCATGCCATATACTAGAGAGAAAGGGGTTTCCCCTGTTGAAGTGCGGACAGATGTTCGATAACCGTGAAGAGCAAAGGGTAGCATTTCGTGCCAATCTTTATAGGTTACAACCATCTTTTGAACGATCTTCTTGATGTTCTTGTTAGCCGCCTCTACCGCTCCGTTCATCTTGGGTCGGTAGGGAGATGAGTTATGGTGTTCGATCTTGAACTCTGCACACAACTCTTTCATCATCTTATTGTTCAAGTTAGATCAATTATCAGTAATGACCTCGCTTGGAACACCATAACGGCAGATGATATTGTTTTTGATAAATCGGACCACCACTTGTCGGGTTACATTGGCGAATGACGCTGCTTCGACCCACTTGGTGAAATAATCAATGGCTACCAGGATGAACCGATGTCCGTTTGAAGCCTTGGGCTCAATCATACCAATCATGTTGATTCCCCATATGGAAAATGGCCATGGGGAAGAAAGAACTTTGAGATGTGATGGCGGTACATGAATTTTGTCGGAGTATATCTGACACTTGTGACACCTCCTCATGTACTTGTAGCAGTCAGATTCCATGGTCAACCAATAATACCCGGCCCTGAGAATTTTTCTCGCCATTGTGTGTCCGTTGGCATGAGTGCCAAAGGATCCTTCATGAATTTCTTTCATGAGCTTGTCTGCTTCTGGTCTGTCGTTTTCCTGTCTTTTCTGAGTGCCCTAGATGGGTACTCTTGTTTCTGAAGGAAGCATTTGATATCGTGATACCAAGGTCTGTCGTCTATGACTGCTTCAATCGCGAAGATGTAAGCGGGCCGTTCAAGGCGCATGATGTCGATCTTAGGTATGTCATTCCATCGACCTATACTAATCATGGAAGAGAGAGTGGCTAATGCATCAGCCATGTGATTCTCATCACGAGGGATGTGATGAAAGTCGACTCTGTTGAAGAAGGGTAATAACCTTCTTGCATAGTCTTTGTAAGGAATCAATCCTGATTGGTATGTGTTCCAATCTCCTTTTATCTGGTTAATAACCACGGCTGAATCGCCATATACGTCCAAGTTTTTTATCCTTAAATCAATCGCTTCTTCGAGACCCATGATACATGCTTCGTATTCGGCCTCGTTGTTCGTACATTTGAACGTAAGTTTGGCAGTGAAAGGAATGTGGGAACCCTGAGGGGTAACAATGATTGCCCCAATTCCGTTTCCATAATGATTGACTGCTCCGTCAAAGATAAGTCCCCACTGGGAACCTGGTTCTGGCCCTTCACTGGGTAGCGGTTCATCGCAATCTTTCATCTTTAGATACATGACATCTTCGTCTGGGATGTCAAACCCGATTGATTCTTGATCGTCAATCAGTTGATGAGCCAAATGATCGGCTAAAATACTTCCTTTAACGGCTTTCTGAGCATGGTACTCTATGTCATATTCTGATAGTAACATCTGCCAACAGGCAATCCTTCCCGTGAGAGCAGGTTTTTCGAAAACGTACTTGATTGGATCCATTTCGGAGACCAACCAAGTAGTATGGCGAATCATGTACTGGCGTAGACGTTTGGCTGCCCAAGCCAAAGCGCAATAAGTTTTCTCAAGCATTGTGTACCGAGTCTTGCAGTCGGTGAATTTCTTGCTTAGATAGTAAATGGCAGACTCTTTCCTTTTAGTTTCGTCTTGTTGGCCAAGTACACATCCCATTGAGTCTTCCAGGACTGTTAAATAGATTATCAGTGGTCTTCCTTCCACTGGAGGTGATAGAATCGGAGGATTCAATAGATATTCTTTGATACTGTTGAAGGCGGTTTGGCAATCTTCTGACCAAATGCAATCCTGGTTCTTTTTGAGTAATCTGAAAATCGGCGCACACGTCGCGGTCATAAGGAATATGAATCTGGAGATGTAGTTCAAACGTCCCAGGAATCCTCTGACTTGTTTTTCAGTTTTCGGAGAAGGCATTTCTTGAATGGCCTTGACCTTGTCAGGATCAACTTCGATTCCTTTCTGGCTGACGATGAACCCTAGTAGTTTCCCTGAACGGACACCGAAGGTGCACTTGTTAGGATTCAAGCGGAGCTTGAATTTTCTTAGACGTTCGAACAATTTTAACAGATGTTCAACGTGCTCATCCTCTGTTCTTGATTTTGCAATCAAATCATCGACATATACCTCGATTTCTTTGTGTATCATGTCATGAAACAGAGTAGTCATGGCCCTTTGATAGGTTGCCCCGACATTCTTCAAACCGAACGGCATTACCTTGTAACAAAAGGTACCCCATGGGGTAATGAACGAAGTTTTCTCCGTGTCTTTCGGCGCCATTTTGATCTGATTATAGCCCGAGAATCCATCCATGAAGGAGAAAACTTTGAACTTTGCTGTGCTGTCAACCAGCATGTCAATGTGTGGTAAAGGAAAGTCGTCCTTTGGACTTGCCTTGTTTAGATCTCTGTAATCAACACACATTCTGACCTTTCCGTCCTTTTTGGGAACGGGCACGATGTTGGCTAACCATTGAGGATATTCAGATGTAGCGAGGAAACCCGCGTCGATCTGTTTCTGTACCTCCTCTTTGATTTTGATGGCCATGTCCGGGTGAGTGCGTCTCAACCTTTGCTTTACTGGTGGACATTCCGATCTCAATGGTAAGTGATGTTCCACGATGCTGGTATCCAACCCTGGCATATCCTGATAGGACCAAGCGAATACATCGGAGAATTCTTTGAGAAGCTTTATCAAACTTTCTTTGACAGTTGGACTGAGCAGTGCTCCGATCCTGATTTCTTTTCTCTCTTTTTCTGAACCCAAGTTTACCGTTTCCAACGGCTCTTTGTGAGGTTCAATGGACCTTTCCTCTTGTCTGAGTAGTCGGGAGATCTCTTCTGGAATTTCGTTGTCAACTTCTTCTTCAGCCTCGAATGCCGGGAACTCAAAGTTGGGAGAAGGCATCAGATCGTATATTTCAACGGGGTATAAAACAAGCAATCTACATGACGTGATGATTCGTGTTTAGAAGAGATAGAGAAAATGCAAGTGTGTGCAGTGTTTTGATTTTACTGCTTGTTTTTATTATTGAATGTTTTTTAGGATTACCATTTTCTGAAAAAGCAAAAAGAGAAAACAGCAATTAATGCGAAAATTACAGAACGACGTTATTTTATTAATGAACAAGTCGAATCTTGAAACTACAGCCCTATAAAACAAAACTATGTCGCTTTGGGCAAAACGAAGAGGGAAATTTACAGAAAGCGAGCCCTATCAAAACATCTGTTTCACCTGGGCAGGGTGAAAGGTTAAAGATGGCAATTACTTTGACTGATGAATGACCTTCGGAACCTCGACGGCAACCCATTGGCGGCGAACTCCTCGGTGAATCACAAAGTCTGGCACCTTTCTTGAATTGTCTTCAGAAATGACGCTGATTTCTGGTGGAGCGGGATCATTGGAATCTGTCTCCCAAGCAGAATTGTCGTAGGAGGATTCCTCTGTTGCATTTTGCATAGCATTTGTGCTCTCAGCTATATCTCCCCATCCAGTTGGCTGGATGTCTTCGAACCTGATACGAGAGCTTTCGGGAGCAGTGTACTTAACCATAAGTCGTATTTTCCACTTGGTTGTCCCAGAGTGTCCCAAACTTCTTTGGAACTGGAGAAGTCATCCCTCTCGATGACGTTGACCTCGGGAAAAGCATAGTTGATGAATTCAAGTCCTGCAAACGTTGCGAATTCATCTTCAGGTTGAGTAATTTCCGAATGACCTGAGCGTTGATCCCATGACATGGCGGGGACACAGGTATTCTGTTTAATGACGCTCAGCTGAGTTTCATTGTTCGGCTGACTTTCTTGCCCCAAGTTTCCTGGGTAAGGCTGCCACATTGGCAGGCCATCCATCGGGCCATAGTAATTGTGATCAGAGTTGTCTTTCATTAGAGTGTCTTCCTCTAATGAATTTGGCGGAGCACGGCATCCTTCCGGATCACAATCTCCGTAGATCATTTCGACATCTGATCTTGGTATAAATCTCAGACTTTCTGTAGGAAAGCAAAAAGGCATAGGCACCTCTTCCTGAGACATATAGCCGTTCTTGTTAAGGTAGGACTTCCATTCTTCACCTGTGTCAGAGGGATCTTCCTCATTGATAGCATGCACTGCTTGAGACACTGGGTGAAGAAAACCTCCACTGTGGAAGAAGTTTTGAAGGGGATGAAGACTTTCATCGTTAGCAGCTGTTTGGGTACAGGTCGCAGAAAAACCAAGACCCTTTTTTGTTTTATTGTCAATAGGAATGACAAGCCGTCCCCATCCTGTCGTATCGGTACTCTCGACCGCTTTGATAGCATCTTTGTATGAAGAAATTGAAGTTCCTTCTTTGAACTGATTGTCCTTGCTCACCGATAGTGCTTGGAACTGAGTTCCAATAACCTCCTCGGGTTTTATACCAGTAGATGATGACAAGTTGCTTACAAGCAAGGCTTGTTCCCCACAAACCGTGACAAGTTGATCGTTCTTGACGAACTTTAGCTTTTGTTGGAGGGTTAAAGTGACCGCTCCAGCCTGATGTATCCAAGGTCTTCCTAATAAACAACTGTATGTTGCCCGGATGTCCATGACCTGGAAAGTGATTTGGAAAGTGTGAGGACCAATAGTTATGGAAAGATCAACTTCGCCGATAACCGTTTTTCTGGATCCGTCGAATGCTTTGACGACGACCTCGCTGACTCTCATCGGAGGGCCCTTGAATGATAATTGCGTCAAAGTGGACTTCGACATAACATTCAGGGCTGACCCTGTGTCTACCAGTACGTTGGCTAAAGCATCGCCCTGGCAGTTAACTGTAATGTTGAGCGCCATGTTATGACGGCGACCCTCTTCAGGTAATTCTTCATCACTAAATCCCAAATTATTGCAGGAAGTGATGTTAGAGACAATGCTATCGAATTGTCTGATTGTTACATCCTGTTCCACAAAGGCTTGCTCCAAGACTTTCTGTAGAGCCTCCCTATGGGCTTCTGAACTGAGTATCAGTGATAATACTGAGATCTTTGAAGGAGTCTGTAACAGTTGATCAACAATGTTATATTCACTCCTTTGGATGAGCTTTAGCATCTCATCTTTGTCTTTTGAAAAGTCGGGATTACTAGATTGACCGACTGGTGGATCAGGAATTTCTGCCTGAAGTTCCTTTTCTTTGTTGGATTCTCCAACCCCTCGGTTGAAGATTCGACCGCTCCGTGTTACACGACTGATGTCTGCAATATTCACGACGGAGGGTAATGGAATTTCCTTTCCATTCTCGATTATTGTTGCACCGTATTTGTAAGGGATTGCCTTAGCTGATTCATACGGTAGTGGCCCCGGTAGATAGATGACTATGGGAACCTTCTAATTTTTCTGACCATCATAGGTAACCTTGATCCGTTCCCGGTTGGGAACTCTAGATTCGTCAAGTAGAGGGATGATGGTAAAAACATCCCTGGTCCTGTGATGACCAGAGATCGTGACAACATCCTCAACTTGCTCGGCAAGGTAGTTCGGCGACCAAATGATGGGTCCTGAACCTGGATATGGACGAATTTCTCCATGATCGACCTGACCCTGAAGAGCTGCTCTCACAAGGTAACACCCTTGGTTACTTTCTGCACAGACGCTACAACTGTCATAGTTGTGTGGTGGCACATGGCCATATCCATTCTGTCTACAATGCATCTTGACCAGATTGGTCCCCAATAAGAGTACATCGTGAATTTGATAGACATTGTTAGTCTCTTTCTCAATCAGATTGACTGCAGCCTTCTCGTGTTGAGGCAGCGGGTTCGTAAGAACATTAGGATTCGTATCTTTGAAAGATAAGAGCCCGCTCCTAATAAGCTTTTGCACGTCGGATTTGAAATTGAGACAAGTCTCAATGTTATGCCCTGAACCTCCTTGATGATAAGGGCATGTTTGATCCGCTTTAAACCAAAAAGGCGGATTTTCCAGAACTGAAAGGGGAGACTTAGTCTGAATGTGCCCCTTAGCCAGCAGTAACGGAAACAGCTATGCGTACGTTACGGGTATAGGATCAAATCCTGATGATCGTATTATACGGTTGTTGTTATATGGAGGACGAGCCTGCTGAAGAGGCTGTTGTGTCCTTTGCTGATCAGGTTGGCTCTGCGCAACCTGAGGTTGATACATAGGAATAGGCGTAGGGCCGATAGCAGGAGTAACAGCTGCTACTGGCTGATAACGTCGCCTTTGCTTTCCGAGAGAGATATTCCCAATATCTTGCTCTTTTTTCTTAGGGAGAGCACTACCGTATTTTTTAGTACCGCTCGTTGATCCAGTGTCTTTTACCAAACGTCCTTCTCGGACGGCTTCCTCAAGACGTACGCCCATGCCGACCATCTCGGTGAAATCACTGGGCGCACTGGAAACCATTCGGTCATAGTAAAATGAGCTTAAGGTCTTTAAGAAGATCTTTGTCATCTCTTTTTCCTCAAGAGGTGGACAAATCTGAGCGGCAATTTCATGCCACCTTTGAGCATACTCCTTAAAGGTTTCCTTGTCCTTTTGCGACATTGATCTGAGTTGATCTCTGTCGGGTACCATGTCCAAATTGTACTTGTATTATTGGACGAAGGCAGTACCAACATCTCTGAATGTACTGATCGTAGTACGGTTTAAAACCATATACCATTTGAGTGCGGCACCGGTTAAACTATCCTGGAAGTAGTGAATCAGCAGGTCCTGATTCTCCGTCTGGGCTGACATCCGCCGAGCTTACATCACCAGATGGCTCTGAGGGCAAGAGTTACCCTTGTATTTTTCAAAGTCGGGCACTTGGAACTTGTGCGGGACTTTCACATTTGGGACCAAGCAGAGGTCTGCGGCGTCCTTTCCAAATAGATCCTGACCGCGAATGGCTTGCAGCTCTTTCTGCATTTCCAAGACCTGCTCCTGGAATTCATCCATTCTATCAAACATAATTTCCTTCTTACCAGAAGGTGTCTGTGGAATCTGTCCTTCCGGGACAGTGTGCACCACAGGGGGTGGTACCGTGACTACGGCAGTAAGTCTTGGCGCCTCCTGAAGTTTGTAACCTTCAAGAGTCTTCAGTATGCCCCTGGCATCTTCGCTTTCCCGAAGTTTGTAACCTTCAGGCCCAGCGGCTTCTGTTGCGATTCCCTGATCTTCAGTGATCGGCGGAACATATCCTTCCGGGATATAGTTAACAGGCATGCCCCAAGGACGATCTTTCGGCATCTGATACCTAGGATCATACTTTTCTATGATGGGCATTGAGGTGATCTCTGAGATCACAGTTCTTTGTAGCTGAGCTTCTGCCATGGCTTGCATGTCGTTACGAAGCTTTCTCATATCCTCTCTCAGAGCGTCGATCTCTTCTTTCAACTCTCTATTTTCTTCCTCAAGATCATCCATCTTTTTCTGACGATTGGCCCGAGTATTATACGAATGAGACAGTTTGACTCTAGAATCGAGACACAAACGTGAGATTCGTAGGGAAGAAGAATACGCGATGTGAGAATGATGAATGCAATGATTATATTAATTATTCTTTGGTTTAATCAAAATAAACTTTGACAATTAGATTGCAAATATCAAACACTGGGGAAACCCCTTTTTATTGAATTCCAAAGGATTACAGAAATGGAAATACAGTAGATTACAAAGTGCAGAAACAGAAACCTAAACTAATGGGTCCCGAGTCCTCTCTGAGGAGAAACCGGGTGCTGATTCTGGTATCTTCCTTTTCTTTGACCGGGGCTTCTGGGCCGTTGTCGGGTTGTCATTCCTTTGCCAAGTGAAAGGAGTGAGCAAATTCCTTTGGTCATCTTGATTCTCTACAGCATGCTGCTCCAAAATTTCAATCAGAGCATCTTTCTCTTTTAGTAGTTGCTGTATTTGGATACACTCTACGTCGAGGGTGCGGTACTTGTTCTTCCAAGATCTTCTTTCCTTTTGAACTTTGCTGAGAGTAACCTGAAGCTTTTCAATTTCCGTCATGAAGTACATAACGGTTTCCCTCGGTGGCAGAATTCCGTAACGAGGATAAGGCATCTTTAGCTTGAGAGCTCTAGTTTGTACCCAATGGAGATAAGGCTCCACCGAGACACAGTCCGGTTTTCCCAGAGACTCTCGTCCTTTCTTATGAACATGTTTCCAAGCTTGCACTATTTCCATCTTTAGTGCTCTGTCATTTTCTCCTTCTTTGAAGAAAAGACCTTCCAGATGAACACCCAGTGGGATGTGTCTCATCGGGTATCCAAATTGACGAAGAACTAATATCGGATGATAGTTGATTCCTCCTTTAGTTCCTATGAGGGGTACGCTGGGGAAGTTTCCACAACGGTCAATGATTCTGATTCCCTCATAAATCCTATTACACCAATCTATATCGGAATTGGTGAGAGACATGATCTTCTGCGACCAACGTAAGACACTCTTGCAATCCCAAAAAGCAGCAGACTTGGGCAAGTGAGAGATAAACCATTTATAAAGTAGAGGTACACAGCATGTGATCTCCCCTCCGCTGTACAAATTTCCCAAGTGTACAGAATGATACGCATCTGCGAGCAAAGTCGGCACAGGGTTTCCAATGAGAAAAACCTTAATGGCGTTGATATCGACGAAGTTATTGATGTTGGGAAACAAAAATAACCCGTAGGTGAGCAAGACAAAGATGCTTTCAAAAGTAGTCCCGTTCCCTATACTAGCGAAGTATAGAGCCTTTTTTGTCAAGAACTGGGCTGGCAAACCTTGGATGTCACCCTTAGTGGTCATGTGAGTCCTGACCTCAGACTCGTCCAAATGAATTGCTATTGCAATAGTCTGATTCTTTGGAATTTCTTCCAGTCCAGAAAACGGAGCTCGATCAGTGATATGTAAATCAGTCAGATGAGAATACTCCTCCAGCGTTGGTGATAGCTGGTAATCCGGGAATGTGAAACAGTGATAAACCGGATCGTAGAACTGAATGAGCGCGTCCATGATCCCCTTAATCACATGGACTCTTAACAGTGGTAGCAAACCACCGTGCTTGGCTCTGAAAGCCTCTGGGTTAACGATCATCCTTGCTAACCTTCTCAAATCCCCTAGTTTTGGAACCTTGAAGGTATACTGACGAGTTCTCCTTCTACCGAAATCCATTAGCGTAATCCTCTTCTCTGATATTTGCAATCACAGTCTTAGTTTAATTTGAAAAACAGAGAGACTAGAAGAGAAGTTTTTTTGAATGTTTTAATGTTTTATTAAATGGATGCATGAATGCAGCACACAAAAACATAGAAAAAACATGGGGTCAAAGGGTCGTTGTCATGAAGTCAAGGCTCTACCCATCCCCAAAGGTTTATACTAGGGTGATTTTTGTACCTGTACTCATTATCATCAGCTCCTCCCAGGAAAGCAAGACAACAAGCGGATCGCCAGCGAGTTGTGTGCAGTCTTAGAGTAAGTGCCATTCACCGAGAATAGATCACCAGCCTCAAATGAGGGTAGTATCGCGTAACAGCTATTTCCGATAGCTTCCGCACTACAAAAGGGTTGGCTTTTCTAGGTGTATACTCAATCTTTCCACATACGGCATCACCCGCATTCCCATTAGCAGAAAAATAAACACGTATAGCAATTAGGAAAAGCAGTATATATATTTGTCCTAATCATCCTAGACTTATCAAGCTATGATTCCTAAGTTCCTGACAGAAAATGGGTTCCCCGGCGGAAGCCCCAATCTGTGGTATTCACGCAAGTGAAGAGAAAAAAGGTTTATCCAAGGTTTTCACCTTAAACGTTTAAGAAAGAAGATTTGGCCCCACGGTGGGTGCCACTTTTCTGTAGCGAGCGATTTTGGACGCGGTTCTTAAGCGCTGGTCGCTCTTTGCGGTTTGAGCTTTGACTACAGGTCGATTCATTTTTTATCCTATTGTGAGCTGAATAAGGAAGGGAAATAGATGCCTCCAATTAACCCTGCTTTGCATACTGAGTTTAAACAGCGGTCTGTTAGGTTACGAATGCTATCAATGTGGGGGGCCTTTGTACTGGTTATTTGTATTTTCGCCAATACTGTTTTCTTTCTTTTTTTACCTGGGCAGAAGGTTTCTGGCGGGGAACAAGGATTAGGATGTTAGGACTGATGCTTTTGAATTACTGCTTTTGATTGATGGAGATATGGGATTTGGGTTTTTTGTTGATTGCGCTCACTAAGATCTTTTCTTTCGATCTTATGCCTACGTATTCCCGTTTACCGAAACAGGGAAATCAGAGAGTTCGTAGTTCCTCCTATTCTATGGGAGGAAATGGGTGTTTTGGTGTCTTGTTCAAAGCCCAAGACGTGAAGCGAAAGGTGGTTTGTATCTTGTTCAAAGCCCAAGATGTGAAGCTGAAAGGTCTATTTGTGTCTTGTTCAAAGCCCAAGACGTGAAGCTGAAAGACCTCGACTTTAGAGAGAATTTGTCATCTCTAAAGAGGGAGAAGGAGAATTACTTTAACTGGGATACGCGGATCCGAGCAATGCCATAATTTCCGAAGAAAGGGTTTTAACCTGAAGGAGAAGACTTTAACTCAGTGTAGAGCAATGCCATCTTTCCTTAGGAATTTCTCATGCTAAAAGAGGGACAGTGGCATGGATATAGATGATCCAGAGGCTTGCCACTTACAGCGATTAGATGAAGGGAATGAGTTGTTGATGTTTGTGTACTGTGAACGAGGCACAACTTTGATGCTAAAAGGTTAATTGGATTAACCAGTGGTTTTCTTATACAAAGCCTAAGAGGAGGCTAATTTCCGCTAGGAAAATCATTATACAAAGCCTAAGAGGAGGCTATTTTGTGTCTCGTACAAAGCCCGAGAGAGAGGCTAAAAGTTTTTGACCCGACGATGAAGTCTTTTAGTGTCTCGTATAAAGCCCGAGAGAGAGGCTAAAAGGGTTGACTCAACAAGAGAATCTTTTATACTCAACAAGAGAGTGTTTTTGTATCTCGTACGAAGCCCGAGATAGAGGTTAAAGTTTGTTTGGCTCAAAAAAAGAACCTTTTTGTATCTCTTATAAAGCCTGAGATGGAGGCGAAAAGGTGATTGACTCAACGAGGGAGTCTCTGATGTGTCTCATACAAAGCCCGAGAGAGAGGCTAAAACGTTGTTTGACTCCGCTGGGGAGAATCATTGTACAAAGCCCAAGAGAAGGCTAAGGTTACTGTGTCAGTTAAGTGACAGGTCCAGTATACTGATTTTGAAAGAGAAAATTAGTTCTTATATGAGCATCACTGTACTCATGGGTTAGATCTGAGGATCGGGGTTATTTCCTTTTCTTTGAGGAAACTGGAAATCCAAAGGGTATTGAGACTGTCCGAGTCTGCGGGTTTCCTTCCTATTTAACGAAGGGGTCACTTGAGAATGTCTTTGAGACTCAAGGAAGTTAGACTGTCCAAGTCTAGAGTTTTATCTTTTGTATTATGCTTTGAGAAACAGTAGTAGACTCTATGAAAGGACTGTTCTATGAGGATGACTAGGTTCTGTTCCTATACCTCTAGGAGGTCGTCGGGACAATTTGTACGAAGCCCAAGAGGAGGCTGGAAACTTTTAAGAAGCCGACAGGTCCTTGTATGAAGCCCAAGAGGAGGCTATCATTCCCGAAGGAAGAGATCATTATACGAAGCCTAAGAGGAGGCTGTGAATACTTCTAAGAAGCCGTAGTGTCCTTGAATAATGCCCAAGAGGAGGCGGGGTTGCTTTTAGGAAGCCTGTGGGTCCTTGAACAATGCCCAAGAGGAGGCCGATGCTTTAAGAAGCCCGTGGGTCTATCATCTCCTTTCCATTAGGAAAGATAACTCTTTTAAATATAAAAACCACTGGTAAACGTGCGAGGTTTACTATCCAGCGACTTTTAGCTTTTAAAGAGGGTTCCTTAGTTAAGGTCCAAGATTATGACCGTAGTGGGTACCCAAACCCCGAGACATTCAAGGCAAGCTATCCACAAGGAATAGATCAAGTCAGGAAAGTTCGAGAATTTGGAAGAAACTCAAAGATGCCATTCACGGAGAATACATTCATCTTGGGGAGTAGAGCTTCTTGACGATTCCTAAGGAGGACAGCCGAAGAGAAGACTGTATTTGGTGCTCCTATTGGGGATCTAGGCGTCTATTTCTACGAATAAATGGAACGGCGTCACCTAGTTCTAGACGTAGTTGCCGGGGAAACTCGAAATATCTATACTATTATTACACAGTAGATATGAGTTTATGAAAGGAGACTTACAGTGAGCAGCCCCACAATACAGTTTATAATATGAAAGCAGTAAATGAAAGCGATAACCACTTACTCGGTTGTAGTGCTTCCATGCTGTTTGGTTAGTTGTTCAACAAAGAAAGATTGAAAACAACAGTATATTCAAAATCAAAGGAGAAAGTGCTTTGAAAAAGAAAGATTTGGGGCTTACAGCTCAAGGAGAGGCCCAGGGTTTTATTAGTGAGCGCACTGTTTGACTTTGTACAGCGGGACTTATACAAGTGACTGTGGCCCAAAAAGGTTTTCTGTACAAAGGGATGGGTCTTACACTCTCTCAAGAGGCCCAAAAAGGTATAAAGAAAAGAGTGGGTCTTACTACTCGAGGGTAGGCCCAGATGATTTTTGAAAAGGCGACGATCGCGCCGTTTGTTTTTTGACGGTATCGGGACTTATACAATAAGTGAGGCCCAAAAGTGATTTGGTCAAAAAAAGGATTGGGTCTTACACTCTAATAGAGGCCCAAAGTGTTTTTGAAAATGATTTATGAGGGTTGAATTAATCCAAAACCCTAACTTATTTCCAAAAATGTATTTAATTGAATAAAAATTCAATTAAAATGATCAAAAATTGTTTAACACATGGAAAACAAATTGTGATCTTGGATTAATGCTTCAAAAATTAAGTATTGACCTACAAAATAATTAGAAAGCATTAAAAGTTGCAAAATCAATGTAGAAAAAATATTTAAAATGCCAAAAACAATCAAAATATTAATTCTTTACAAAAATATCAATTATATGAAATAAATAATATTTTTGGGATTTTTTGTGAAAATAAAATATTTTAACATTTTTGTGAATTATTAAAAAAAGAATCAACTCAAAATCATTAAAACTCAGAGAGAAATTAATTTTTGAATCAATTAAACAAAATCACAAAATTCAAATATTTGAATTTCTAAAAATGGCGCCAAGAACAAGCTGAAGAACACGCGCGTGTTCTTGGTTTCTCAGATTTGCATTTTCTATCCAATCTTCATGAATACGTAATCATATCATGCAATCCACATATCATTATGCTCGTCTCAACCTCACGATCATGTCTATGTACTTTAATTTCATTTAAATTAAACATACAATAAGAAATCACGAAGAGACCTCAAGAACCCTAATTTCTGCATGAAGGCTAGGATTTTTGATACATGATTCAAACAATGCAATTAATTGAGGGAAAACATTCCATGCATGATTATGAACATATGGCCAAATTATTGTGCGAGGAAATATGCATAGATTGAGAGATGACCAAGCATGTGCTTACCTCTAGGTCGTGACAGCAAGTTCAAAGTGATTTTTGATCTGGAGGTGTTACAGATGAGTGGTGATGATCTGAACAGCTTCCCTACACCCTATGGATTGTGTTTGGATGGTTGGACTTGATTGAAATTGGCTGGATCATTTTGTGGTACCTCAGCTGCACTTTGGTTAAAACCTTGAGCAACCAGCTGGTGATTTTGTGAAATTGATATTTCAGAAGTAATCTAAGTGTTTGATCACCTCATATGTGATGTATGTGAGGTGTGTGAGTGATTGGTTTGATTGGAATTGCTCTCAAACTCAAAACCCGATAGTGACTTGCCTTAGAAGGCAAAATTGGAGTGAAAGAAGAGATTTTGAGGAAATCATCTGTTAGATGGCTTTGGTGTACTCAAACTGACCACAATTGAGCTCTATTTATAGTAGAGCAAGTTTGTTTTGCAAGGAATAGTGCATGGCAGCTGGTAAGTAGGTTTGGCCAATGTTGGCAAATGAAAATCCAAGTCTCCTCTAGCCATTGACTAGAGGTTAGGGCACAGAGCTTTGGTTCCCTTGCTCTTGGATAAGTCTTGACTGATTTCAGATGAGAATGGCTCAGTCCATGCCACCTTGATGGTTCCATTGAATGCCTCATTCCAAATTTGAAGTCTTGTCCCCATTTTGGCCATTCTAGGTTCAACATGCTATTTCTTGTTCCATGGACTTTGGAGGCTTGGCTCAGTGATTGTCCCCTTTAGATTCAATCCTCTGAGGTGTCCAAGTGGATAGGAGCAATTGAATTTGGCTAATTTTGGAAAATCGACCAAAGTTGCAAATTCTGCCTTGCCTTGACAGATTTCAGCAAGGCAAATTGGCAATGTTGTATCTCATGGTGTAGGTTGAATTTGGCAATGTTCTTGGCCATTTTGGAAAGCTCTTACATGATACAACAACTGTTTGAACAAGTTTGGTTTTGATCTCTTTTGATTCCAAGTGAAAAATCCCCCTACATTTGGCAAAAAGTGAGGCAGAATCTGACTTAGTGAAAATTTCACTAAGTGTTGGAAAAAGTGACATTTTCACTTTTCAACCACTTTGATCACTCCATAACTCAAAATCCTTAATGAATTGGAATGACTTGTAGTTGAAGTTTTTGTAGGTGATAATGAGGGCTACAAATCCATCTTTGTATGAGAAAAAATGGCCTTGTGGTTTAGGAGTTATGGTCCTCCAAAGTTGGTACCTTTGCCACTTTATTTTTAACTTAGAAAAATTTCTAAGTTTTATGGTTACCCCTTTTACAAGTTATTTCACTTTTCTTGATTTTTCTTGATGAATGATGATTCAAATCATACATTAACATCATTTTAGGGTTAAAAATCCATTTTGGTGAAAAATCTCAAAAAGTCAAAGTTGACTTTTGTGCACGGTTGACTTTTTATCAGATGAATTCCAAACTGTGCAATTCTTCAGGAAATCATGTCCTTGACCTAAATCAAACTTGATGGACATGTTCCATGGGTGTCATAGGGTATATTCAATCATGTATTAGGGTTTGGGAGCATGTCCTGGCCAAAAGTCAAAGTTACAGTTGACTTTTCCCTTAAAACCCTAATTGTGGTGCAGATGAAATTGAGACTTGTTGCCCAAGCTTCTTGGATTAATCCATTGTTACAAATGGATCAATATGGTATATTAGAGACCCTCAAATCATCTCTTGAGGTCTTGGCTCATGGTTTGTCCCAAAAGTCAACTTAGGTGTGAATTAGGTCAAGAAACCCTAATTCCTGATTTTTGATGAATGCATCCCCTGAGGCAAAATTGACTTGATGCATGGGTTCATGAGGTTCCATGAAGTATATTAGGTCATGTTTTGGATCATTGCCTTGTGCCCAGATGAAAATTTCCATCTGGAGGCCCTGGTCGACCAAAACCCTAATTTGGTGACACTGTCGATCTTGAGACTTGATCCACCTAGAAGGGAGCAGCCTTGTGCTTAATCCTTGAAGTGGGAGTCCTTTTTGATCCATTGTGGATGTCTAAGAGATTAGACAAGTTGAAGATCATGTCATTTCTTGATTGATCCTTTGTCTAAGCACTCAGAGAGGGCTTGAAACCCTAATTTTGATTGTAGTGGATGCTCACCCATCTTTGGGGAGACTAATGAGGTACAAAGGTACATCCATATTGTGTTGATGATTTGCACAATGATGGGAAATCTTATTGGTCAAAATTTGGGGTATTACAGTGTTATCTGTGTTTTATGATGAATTTTCGTATGAAGAATCTGTGGTGAATTTTCGTGCATCTGTGTTGGTCGATTTCTGATATGAATCTGGTATGTGTTGCTGTAAATTCTGTAAAATTTGTATGAATGATTATTGTTGTTGTGATGAATGTGTGAACGAAATCAGATCTGAAATCGAAGGTGAGTTTAACGAAATAGGACTTAATAACTAGAAAGAAATTGATGTAAATAATGAAGTAAGACTAGAACGTAGATCTGTGATGAATCAAAATAGTTTTGGGTCCGATTTTGGAAGATCAAAGGTGCTGGAATGGGAGGTTTCCGTTCATTTGTGAAATGAGTTTTTGGAGTGTTTTCTGGCAATACGCGTATCAGGGGGAGTATTACGCATAAAAGGGGACATACCAAGAGTGATACGCGTAGCATACACACCCGTCCCCAGGGCCAGCACGGCCCTCTTCCAGTACGTGTAGTGTACGCATAAGGGAATGGTGGCAATACGCGTATGGGAAGCCATTACGCGTATGAGAGGCTGGGAATGAAGGGGCATACGCGTATGGGAAGTCATTACACGTATGGGATTCTTGGGAAGGGGTCCTACGCGTATGGGCTAGCCATTACGCGTAGGGGAAGATTGAAGGGGATTTTGAGAGGGAAACCTCTCTGGTGATACGCGTAACAGGGATGATGGTACGCGTAAGAGAGGCATGGGCAGGTGGCCCTACGCGTATGATACGCAGGCCATGGGCGAGGAGTTAAGCCATACGCGTATGGGGAATGGCCATACGCGTATGGACAGGGCTGTTGGCAAATTTGTCTGTTTTTGCGATTTCTGTCTCGATTTCGCTTGTGATGCGGTTTCCTTGAAGCGTAAGGCTATGATGAAGTAATAAAACATGAGTAAACTAGCAATGAGGGTGAATGGGATAAAATCGGGAATATCTTGACGTGACGATGATGACATGATGAATTGTGAGGTATAGTGACGAATTGTGACGAGTGCGAATTGGACAATTTGCATCATGCATTCATGGCATAGTTAAGACTCCGGTCCATTTGGTGGCTTCAATCCCATTCTGTGGATTGGAGTGTTTTGTGACATGCTCCGGTTCTTGTGTATAATACATCCTATTGGTGGGGATCTTTGGAGGGTGATGACCGATGGCCCAATGTTCATCAACTATGACGAATTGGTACTACATGCATGTTTCTATGATGTTGCATCTGCATATTATGTGGCATTGCATTCTATTAATGTAATTTATGTATTAATGATGGTTGTGAATGATTTGATGATGTTTGTGCTTATGCTTTATCTTTTGCTTATATCTTATAAATTGATTCGTGATTACTCACCCTGCATGTTTGAATGTTGCCTCCATGTGGGTAATGTGCAGGTGATCACGCTTAGCTTTCTTGGCGCATGAAGATTTAGCATTTGAAGTATTTTGATTTCTCCGTTGATTAGAGGGTCTTGCTATGATATGTAACATCGGGTCGGGACGTTTGTGTCTAACGATTTATGTTCTTTTATTTGTTGGCATGAGGATGTTTTATGATGTTTTGTTTTATGAAATTTTGGATTGTAAAATTATTATTTTAAACTTCGATTTCTGCTGCGTGATGTTTAAATAAATTCATGATGGTAAAACCCGTGTTACGGAGCAGGTGGTTATTTGATGTTTTCTGACGAAATGTGATGCCCTTTTTTGGGACTGTACTCTGATAAAATAGTTGTATTTATTTGTGATGTTTGTTGGGTAGAAAAGGGTGTTACATTAGTGGTATCAGAGCAGGTCGGTCCGTTCGGTCAGGTTTTACATGATGTCAGTCCTCTGTCAGTCGACGAGTGTGTGTACATTGTCGATGTTTTGTTTCTTCTAACCTTGTTGGTGGTATGCAAGATGGCTGGGAGAAATGATCGTGCTATCGCTGATGCGTTGGAGTCACTTGCTCAAGCAATGGCTCAGAACAATCAGAATGGTGGAGCTCCGGACGAGTTTCGTGCTTTGGGGAAGTTCTAGAGGAACAATCCACTGACTTTTGTGGGTACTCATGATCCAGAGAGTGCACAGAAGTGGCTGAAGGTGATTGAGAAGATCTTTTAGGTGATGGGGTGTACTGACGCTTAACAAGTGCAGTTTGGAACTCACATGTTGTCAGAAGAGGCTGATGATTGGTGGGATAACACCCACCAGAGATTGGAAGACATTGGTACTGTGATAACCTAGGATGTGTTCAAGCAGGAATTTTTTGGAAAGTATTTTCTAGAGGATGCTCGCGAAAAGAGAGAGGTGGAATTCCTTGAGCTGAAGCAAGGAAACATGACTGTGGCAGAGTATGCTGCAAAGTTCGAGGCGCTGGTGAAGTTCTATCCTCACTACAACCGTGCTGATGTTGAGGTGTCTAAGTGTCTCAAGTTTGAGAATGGGCTGAGGCCAGAAATCAAGCAGGGTATTGGGTACCAACAGATTCACAGGTATGCTGAGCTGGTGGATAAGAGTAGGATCTATGATGAGGACAGTCGAGCTCAATCTACTCACTACAAGCATCTTAGTGAGAAGAAAAAGAAGGGGCCGTATAGAGGGAAGCCCTATACGACTTCAGCTGACAAAGGGAAGCAGAAGGCTTCAGATGGGAAGAAGACATGTGGGGGAGCAGCTCACGCTTCTGAGAAGTGTTACAGGTGTGGCGAGCAAGGCCACCGTGTTGAGGTTTGCACCAATAGTGTGTTGAGGTGCTACAGATGTGGCAAGAAGGGTCACAGAGCTACTGATAGCAAGGATGATGGTCCAACCTGTTTTAATTGTGGTGCGAAGGGTCACATCAGTACCTAGTGTTAGAAACTGAAGAAGACTGCTACTGCTGCTCAGACCAATGGTAGAGTGTTTGCCTTGAGTGGTGCAGAAGTTCCAGAGAAGGACAACCTGATTCGAGGTACTTGTTTTATTAATAATGTTGAGTTGGTGTTGAAGCGGTATAGCGGCAAGCAATAAAAGTTTTTGGAAGTATTTTTCCAGGAATTTATCGTGTCCACAGAGATCGGTGCTATTGAATTGCCGTTCGACAATTTAAATGTTAAAGAGCTGGGTTTAAAATGTTTAAAACATAGAAACAAAAAAAAGTAAATATTAATACAAAAAGAATTCATTCTTCAGAGAGAAGAAACTTATCCGGCATG
Organism: Lathyrus tuberosus; assembly: GCA_022829125.1. Lineage (NCBI taxonomy): Eukaryota > Viridiplantae > Streptophyta > Magnoliopsida > Fabales > Fabaceae > Lathyrus > Lathyrus tuberosus. Next base: position 9,223,157 of record JALAZF010000161.1, on the reverse strand, counting down.
CATATAATCCACTCCTCACAAACTTAAACTTATCGACCAGTTATACTCAACCTATAATACTCCTCAATATCATCCAGCATCGCTCACAATAGTGTACATCTCTGACACACTGAGCTAAGAGAACAACCGTGTTACCCTCGTCGACACTCTCGCACTCGACTCAAGATACAGAGGCATTAAGCTTCGACACCCATAAAGATTGTTAGCTCTAAATCTATCTCTAGCATCCAGAAACTAACAGATAATCATCCCTAATCAAAGTTTGCGATGTTTATCTCTAACACAACCCAAACCCCGAGCATAAACCAAAAATCAGAGACAATCACCAATAAAAATTTGCAAAGCGGATTTTATACAACGCCATGGGCGACAAATATACATGAGCTCAAAGTAAATACATATACAACAACCCAACAAAGAAGAAATATACAAAGAAGAAAATAAATAAACCAAACATCTCTCGGTTTGTCGGCGCCGATCGATGAGAAATCCACCCCGGATCATCCATGTGCAAGCTTCAGTGTTGTTTTCTAAGCTAATCCTACTGAAAAATGAGTTTGATGGAGTTGGGAGCAAAAATACCCAAAACCATAACCTAAAAAATGAATGAAATGACTTAAATACAATTTCAAAATCTGTCACGTTCGCAAAGCGAACTCCAAAAATTGGCACTTAAGTGCCTCAGAATAACTAAACCGCCTCTGCAATTCAGCAAAAGTTTGCAAAGCGAACTTTGGTCCCTTTTTCTACTGCCTCAAGTCTGGGAGCATTCGCTAGGAAGTTCGCAAAGCGAACATTCGCTGGAAAGATCGCAAAGCAAACTCGACAGCAAACCAGCCCTTATTTTGACCACTACTTCTGATCCGTAACTCGGATTGACGCACGGTCGGAAGCGTTGGATAGCTTATTCAATGCTCTATACAACAATGGCAAAATATCATTACTTGAAATACCTACAAAAATGAGAGAAAATCAATTAAACTCAATGATATTTACATTATACTCTATATATACACTATAATGTAAAGTAAACGTATTTACAAATAAAGCGGGGTGTATTCGTGCGATATTAACAAAAAGTATCGATAAGTGCAACAAAACTTATACACAAAAATAGTTACAATTTGCACTTATCAGTTGGTCGCTATAATTGATACTGGTGCTACTCATTCGTTTATCTCGCTTGAATGTGCTAATAGATTGGGTTTGAATTGTCTAATATGAATGGTAATATGGCGATAGAAACTCCAGCTAATGGTTCTGTTACTACTACTTTTGTGTGTTTGAGATGTCCTTTGACGATTTTTGGGAAAAGTTTTGTGATGGATTTGGTGTGTTTACCCTTGCACCAAATTGATGTAATCTTTGGAATGAACTGGTTGGAGTTCAACCAGGTTCATATCAATTGTTATAATAAGACCGTAGAGTTTCCTGAGTTTGGTATAGTGGGGAGTTGATGTTCTTGTCTGCTAAGCAAGTAGACGAACTACTGGAAGACGAAGCCTTGGTGTTTGCAATGTTTGCATCGTTGTAGGTTAATTGTGAAGCTGCGAGTGTCGAATTACCTATTGTCTGTGAATTTCCATATGTGTTTCCAGATGACATAAGTGATTTGCCTCCAGAACATGAAGTGGAGTTTGCAGTGGACTTAATACCAGGTACGAGTCCAGTGTCAGTGGCTCCTTACCGGATGTCCGCTTCTGAGTTAAGTGAATTGAAGAAACCACTATAAGAGTTGCTCGAGAAGAGGTTTGTTCAACCGAGTGTTTCTCCGTGGGGTGCCCCTGTGCTGTTAGTGAAGAAGAAAGACGGAACTATGAGGTTGTGTGTTGATTATCAGCAGTTGAATAAAGTGACTATCAAGAATAAATATCCACTTTTGAGAATCGACGATTTGATGGATCAGTTAGTAGGCGCCTTTGTGTTTAGCAAGATTGAATTAAGGTTAGGGTTACCATCAGATTCGTGTTAAGCCTAATGATATTCTGAAGACAGCTTTCAGGACAAGGTATGGTCATTATGAATACACTGTGATGCCGTTTGGAGTGTCCAATGCACCTGGTGTGTTCATGGAATATATGAATCATATCTTTCATGAGTATTTGGATCAGTTTGTGGTTGTTTTCATTGATGATATTCTGATATACTCTAAATCCGAAGAAGAGCATGCTGAGCATTTGAGAACTGTGTTGCAAGTATTGAAGGAGAAGAAGTTGTATGCAAAACTGTCAAAGTGTGAGTTTTGGTTGAAGGAAGTGAGTTTTCTCGGCCATGTGATTTCAAGTGGTGAGATTGCTGTGGATCCTTCTAAGATTGATGTTGTGCTACAGTGGTAGACTCCAAAGTGTGCTACTGAGATACGAAGCTTCCTGGGATTGGCAGGATATTACCGCAAGTTTATCGAGGGCTTTTCTAAGTTGGCATTACCTTTGACTCAGTTGACTCGAAAGGTTCAAGCTTTTGTGTGGGATGTAGCTTGTGAAGAGAGTTTTATGGAATTGAAGAAGAGGTTGACAACCGCTCCAGTATTGATTTTGCCTAATCCAAATGAATCTTTTGTAGTGTATTGTGATGCATCGAAGATGGGTCTTGGTGGGGTGTTGATGCAAAATGGTCAAGTTGTTGCTTATGCTTCCAGACAGTTGAGGGTGCATGAAGTGAATTACCCAACCCATGACTTAGAGTTGGCAGCCGTGGTGTTTGTTTTGAAAATTTGGAGACATTACCTGTTTGGCTCTAAGTTCGAAGTGTTCAGCGATCATAAGAGTTTGAAGTACTTGTTTGATCCGAAAGAGTTGAATATGAGGCAGAGAAGGTGGTTGGAATTGTTGAAGGATTTCCACTTTGATTTGAATTACCATCATGGTAAAGTAAATGTAGTGGCTGATGTATTGAGCAGGAAGTCATTGCATATGTCGATGTTTATGGTGAAAGAGTTGGAATTAATTGAGCAATTCTGAGATTTGAGTTTGGTATGTGAAGAGACTCCTGACAGTGCGAGGTTGGGGATGTTGAAGTTAACTAGTGGTATTCTGGAAGAGATCAGAGTGGGACAACAATCTGACTTAAAGTTGGTTAACCAGTTGACATTGATCAACCAAGGTAATGGAGGTGAATTCCGGATTGATGAGAGTGGTGTGACGAGGTTCAGAGACAGGGTGTGTATACCAGATGTTCCAAAAATTAAGAAGAGCATTCTTGAAGAAGGACATTGAAGTAGATTGAGTATTCATCCCGGTGCTACAAAGATATACCAGGATTTGAAAAAGTTGTTTTGGTGGCCGGGTATGGAGAAGGATATTGCGGAGTTGTCTATGCGTGTTTGACTTGTCAGAAGTCAAAGATTGAACATCAGAAGCCTTTAGGTATGACGCAACCATTGAATATTCTAGAGTGGAAATGGGATAGTATTTCCATGGACTTTGTATCGGGGTTGCTGAGGACTGCCAAGGGAAATGATTTGATTTGGGTGATCGTGGATAGATTAACTAAATCGGCTCATTTCTTGCCAATGAAGATTAATCATTATATGCAGAAGTTAGTCGAGATGTACATTGAGGAGATTGTGAAGTTGCATGGGATACCTTCGAGTATTGTGTCGGATAGAGACTCGAGATTTACATCGAGGTTCTGGAAGAGTTTACAAGATGCTTTGGGTACTAATTTAAGGATGAGTTCTGCATATCATCCGTAGACGGACGATCAGACGAAGAGGACTATCCAATCCTTAGAGGATTTGCTAAGGGCTTGTATGTTGGATCACGGAGGATCTTGGAATAGCCATTTACCGTTGATTGAGTTCACATACAACAATAGCTTTCATGCTAGTATTGGAATGGTGCCATATGAAACTTTGTATGGGAGAAGGTGTAAAACTCCATTGTGTTGCTATGAGTCAGGCGAAAGTGCTGTACTCGGACCTGAGATTGTGCAGGAGACGATTGAGAAGATTAAGATGATCCAAGAAAGGATGAGAGCTTCGCAGAGTCGTCAGAAGAGTTACCATGATAGGAGAAGAAAAGCACTTGAATTCCAAGAGGGAGATCACGTGTTTTTGAGGGTGACGCTAGTGAATGGTGTGGGTCAAGCTTTGAAGTCTAGAAAGCTCACTCCATGTTTTGTTGGTCCTTATCAAATCTTGCAGAGGATAAGGGAGGTAGCCTATCAGATTGCTTTACCGCCGTCACTTGCGAATTTGCATGATGTGTTTCATGTGTCTCAGTTGAGAAAGTACATTCTGGATCCATCGCATGTGATTCAGATGTAGGGATGGCAGACAGACCCAAACCCATGGGGCCCACCCGCACCCAAACCCGAGTCAACGGGTGAAAACCCTAGTTGACTGGGTTCAGGTTCGGGTTCGGGTGCCACCCAATATTTCGGGTGCGGGTTTGGGTAGTGTGAAACCCGGGCCCGAAACCCGAAACCACACCCGCTATATATATATATATATATATATATATATATATATATATATATATATATATATATATATATATATATATATATATAATTTCAAATAATTTCAATGTTGTTGTTGTATTTTTGTGTTTTTGCTACGGGTTCGGGTTTGGGTGGAAAAACCCGAACCCAACGGGTGTGGGCGTGGGTGTTATTTTGCCACTTGAATGGCTTTTGGGTTCGGGTTCGGGTTTGGGTGGTGATTTCGGGTGCGGGTTTGGGTAGTGTGAAACCCGCACCCGACCCGACCCGTTGCCATCCCTATTCAGATGGATGATGTACAAGTGAGGGATAATCTGACTGTGGAAGCATTACCTATGCGGATTGATGGTCGTGAAATGAAGCAACTGCGGGGTAAAGACATAGCCTTGGTGAAAGTGTTATGGGGTGGACCAGTTGGCGTAAGTTGGACTTGGGAGCGTGAAGATCAGATGAGGGAGTCGTATCTGACTCTGTTTCCTTCAGGTAATTTTCGAGGGCGAAAATTCTTTAAGTGGGGGAGAGTTATAACACCCCAAAATAATTATAATATTTATTTAATTGATTTATTATGACTATTCGGTGTTTTGGTGAATTTTGGTAAATACTATGACACTTGTTGACTTTGTGTGGTGTTGTGGGGTAACTTTGGGTTAAGGGAATATTGAGACATTTAGAACTAGTAATTAATTAAGATTATTTTATTAGTAATAATAATAGATTAATTTGAATAATTAGACTATTATTTAGATTATTATTATTATTTAGATTATTAATATTATTAGTATTTAAAATAATTAAGAGGACCATTAAGGATAAGACGGTAATATTGAGAAGGTTAATTGAGGATAATATGGGTAAATCATAATTAGGGTCCAAGAGGTAGATTTAACAAAAAGGAAAAGTGGGGATTAGGGGAGTTATTCTGTGCAACCTAAGAAGTGAAGAGAAACTGAGGAAAGGAGGTTAGGGCACAGAGAATGAGAGAATCAACCGTAGAACCCCAAAAGAAGAATCTTTTACTGGAAAATTCGAGGTATTGGGGGTTAATCAAGGTTCATATGTTTGATATGGGTTTAAGGTAAAGTAGTTTGTATGTTCTGTGTTTTATGATGAATTTTCGTATGATGAATCTGTGGTGAATTTTCGTGCATCTGTGTTGGTCAATTTCTGATATGAATCTGGTATGTGTTGTTGTAAATTATGTGAAATTCGTGTGAATGATTATTGTTACTGTGATGAATGTGTGAACGAAACCAGATCTGAAATCGAAGGTGGGTTTAACGAAATATGACTTAATAACTTGAAAGAAATTGATGTAAATAATGAAGTAAGACTAGAACGTAGATCTGTGATGAATCGAAACAGTTTTGGGTCCAATTTTGGAAGATCAAAGGTGCTGGAATGGGAGGTTTCCGTTCAAATGCAAAATTTGAGTTTTTGGAGTGTTTTCTGGCAATACGCGTATCAGGGGGAGTATTACGCGTAAGAGAGGACATACCTAGGGTGATACGCATAGCATACGCACCCGTCCCCAGGGCCAGCACGACCCTCTGCCAGTACGCGTAGTGTACGCGTAAAGGAATGTTGGCAATAAGCATATGGGAAGCCATTACGCGTATGAGAAGCTGAGAATGAAGAGGCATACGCGTATGGGAAACCATTACGCGTATGGGATTCTTGGGAAGGGGTCGTACGCGTATGGGCTAGCCATTATGCGTTAGCAGAAGATTGAAGGGGATTTTGAGAGGGAAACCTCTCTGGTGACACGCGTAACAAGGATGATGGTACACGTAAGAAAGACCTGGGCAGGTGGCCCTGCGCGTATGATACGCAAGCCAGGGGCAAGAAGTTGAGCCATACGTGTATGGGGCATGACCATACGCGTATGGACAGAGCTGTTAGCAGATTTGTCCGTTTTTGCGATTTCTGTCCTGATTTCGCTTGTGATGCGGTTTCCTTGAAACGTAAGGCTACGATGAAGTAATAAAACATGAGTAAACTAGTAATGAGGGTGAATGGGATAAAATCGGAAATATCTTGACGTGACGATGATGACATGATGAATTGTGAGGTACAGTGATGAATTGTGACGAGTGTGAATTGGTGTTGTATACTGATGTTTGATGATGATTCATAGATGATGATGCAATTATGATGATTTTATGATGATGATTATTATGATGATTTACATCATGCATTCATGGCATAGTTAGGACTTCGATCCATTTGGTGGCTTTAATCCCATTGTGTGGATTGGAGTGTTTTGTGACGTGTTTCGGTTCTTGTGTAGAATCGATCTTATTGGTGGGGATCTTTGGAGGGTGATGGCCAAGTGTCCATCAACTATGACGAATTGGTACCACATACACGAGTCTATAATGTTGCATTTGCATATTGTGTGACATTGCATTCTATTGATGTAGTTGATGTATTAATGACGGTTGTGAATGATTTGATGATGTATGTGCTTATGCTTTATCTTTTACTTATATCTTATATATTGATTCGTGATTACTCACTCTGCCTGTTTGAATGTTTCCTCCACGTGGGTAACGTGCAGGTGATCAGGCTTAGCTTTCTTGGCGCAGGAAGATTTAGCATTTGAAGTATTTTGATTTCTCTGTCGATTAGAGGGTCTTGCTCTGATATGTAACATCGGGTCGGACGTTTGTGTCGAACGATTTACGTTCTTTTATTTGTTAGCATGAGGATGTTTTATGATGTTTTGTTTTATGGAGTTGTTTATTATAAAATTATTCTTTTAAACTTTGATTTCCGCTGCGTGATGTTTAAATAAATTCATGATGGTAAAACCCGTGTTACGGAGCAGGTGGTTATTTGATGTTTTGTGATGAAATGTGATGCCCTTTTTGGGACTGTACTATGATAAAATAGTTGTATTTATTCGTGATGTTTATTGGGTAGAAAAGGGTGTTACAAGATGGCTCTATTGAGAGGTATAAAGCTAGGCTAGTAGCTAAAGGTTACACACAAATAGAGGACATTAATTACTTTGACACATTCTCCCCTGTAGCCAAAATCACAACACTGAAAGTTCTTCTTTCCATTGCTGCTATAAAAGGCTGGCATCTTGAATAGTTGAATGTAAACAATTCTTTTCTTCATGGTGACTTGCATGAAGAAGTGTTTATGACACTTCCTCCTGGCATCTCCAGTTCCAACCCTTCTTAGGTATGCAAATTACACAAATCCTTATATAGCCTTAAACAGGCAAGTGGGCAATGGTACTCTAAACTCTCATCCTTCTTAATTTCTTTAGACTATTCTCAGTCACAAGCTGACCATTCTTTATATGTGAAAACTCATAAAGAATGTTTTACTGCAATACTGGTTTATGTGGATGACATAGTTATTGCTGGAAACTCTATGCTTGGAATTCATTCTGTTAAGACTGTTCTTGATCACAAATTCAAGATAAAACATCTTGGCCAACTTAGGTTCTTTTTGGGGTTTGAGATTTCTAGGTCAACAAAAGGTATTTTCATGAACCAGAGAAAATACACTCTTGAGTTATTGGAGGATACAGGTTTCCTTGCAGCAAAACCTTCATCCATTCCATTTGACCCTAATCTCAAACTTTCTCCCATTGACCATGAACTCTTAGCAGATCCTACCATATATAGGATATTTATTGGTAGATTAATCTATTTGACAAATACTAGACCAAACATTTCATTTGCAGTACAACACTTAAGCCAATATGTATCTAAGCCTCTTTTATCACACTATCAAGCTGCCACTAAAGTGTTGAGATTTCTAAAATCTTCTCCTGCTAAAGGTATACTTTTCTCAGCTTTCAGTTCTTTAAAATTGTATGCTTTCGCTGATTCTAATTGGGCTAGATGCCCCACCACCAGAAAGCCTGTTACTGATTTCTGTGTCATTCTTGGATCCTCTCTTCTATGCTGGAAATCTAAGAAACAGAATACTGTCTCAAGGTATTCAACTGAAGCTGAGTATAGAGATTTAGTCTCTCTCACATGTGAACTACAATGGTTGCAGTATTTGTTCAATGACTTTATGATTAGCTTCTCTCAACCAGCATCTGTGTATTGTGACAACAAGTCTGCTATCTACCTTGCTCATAATCCTGTTTTCCATAAAAGAAGCAAACATATCGTATTAGATTGTCATGTGGTTCGAGAGAAAATCACCTCCAAGCTGATTCACTTGCTTCTTATATCTACTACAACTCAGTTAGCAGATGTCTTCACCAAACCTTTGCAATCTTCAGCCTTTTCAGCAATCATGACCAAGTTAGGACTCTGCAGCCTACACAGTCCAACTTGAGGGGGCTTATTAGAATATTAGAATACACTTGTAATTATGTATTTTACTCTTTTCCTTTTCTGTATAGAGATTAGATTGCTTAGCTGGCAGAAGTTCCAGAGAAGGACAACCTGATTCGAGGTACTTGTTTTATTAATAATGTTGAGTTGGTGTTGAAGCGGTATAGCGGCAAGCAATAAAAGTTTTTGGAAGTATTTTTCCAGGAATTTATCGTGTCCACAGAGATCGGTGCTATTGAACTGTCGTTCGACAATTTAAATGTTAAAGAGCTGGGTTTAAAATGTTTAAAACATAGAAACAAAAAAAAGTAAATATTAATACAAAAAGAATTCATTCTTCAGAGAGAAGAAACTTATCCGGCATGCATATAATCCACTCCTCACAAACTTAAACTTATCGACCAGTTATACTCAACCTATAATACTCCTCAATATCATCCAGCATCGCTCACAATAGTGTACATCTCTGACACACTGAGCTAAGAGAACAACCGTGTTACCCTCGTCGACACTCTCGCACTCGACTCAAGATACAGAGGCATTAAGCTTCGACACCCATAAAGATTGTTAGCTCTAAATCTATCTCTAGCATCCAGAAACTAACAGATAATCATCCCTAATCAAAGTTTGCGATGTTTATCTCTAACACAACCCAAACCCCGAGCATAAACCAAAAATCAGAGACAATCACCAATAAAAATTTGCAAAGCGGATTTTATACAACGCCATGGGTGACAAATATACATGAGCTCAAAGTAAATACATATACAACAACCCAACAAAGAAGAAATATACAAAGAAGAAAATAAATAAACCAAACATCTCTCGGTTTGTCGGCGCCGATCGATGAGAAATCCACCCCGGATCATCCATGTGCAAGCTTCAGTGTTGTTTTCTAAGCTAATCCTACTGAAAAATGAGTTTGATGGAGTTGGGAGCAAAAATACCCAAAACCATAACCTAAAAAATGAATGAAATGACTTAAATACAATTTCAAAATCTGTCACGTTCGCAAAGCGAACTCCAAAAATTGGCACTTAAGTGCCTCAGAATAACTAAACCGCCTCTGCAATTCAGCAAAAGTTTGCAAAGCGAACTTTGGTCCCTTTTTCTACTGCCTCAAGTCTGGGAGCATTCGCTAGGAAGTTCGCAAAGCGAACATTCGCTGGAAAGATCGCAAAGCAAACTCGACAGCAAACCAGCCCTTATTTTGACCACTACTTCTGATCCGTAACTCGGATTGACGCACGGTCGGAAGCGTTGGATAGCTTATTCAATGCTCTATACAACAATGGCAAAATATCATTACTTGAAATACCTACAAAAATGATAGAAAATCAATTAAACTCAATGATATTTACATTATACTCTATATATACACTATAATGTAAAGTAAACGTATTTACAAATAAAGCGGGGTGTATTCGTGCGATATTAACAAAAAGTATCGATAAGTGCAACAAAACTTATACACAAAAATAGTTACAATTTGCACTTATCAGTTGGTCGCTATAATTGATACTGGTGCTACTCATTCGTTTATCTCGCTTGAATGTGCTAATAGATTGGGTTTGAATTGTCTAATATGAATGGTAATATGGCGATAGAAACTCCAGCTAATGGTTCTGTTACTACTACTTTTGTGTGTTTGAGATGTCCTTTGACGATTTTTGGGAAAAGTTTTGTGATGGATTTGGTGTGTTTACCCTTGCACCAAATCGATGTAATCTTTGGAATGAACTGGTTGGAGTTCAACCAGGTTCATATCAATTGTTATAATAAGACCGTAGAGTTTCCTGAGTTTGGTATAGTGGGGAGTTGATGTTCTTGTCTGCTAAGCAAGTAGACGAACTACTGGAAGACGAAGCCTTGGTGTTTGCAATGTTTGCATCGTTGTAGGTTAATTGTGAAGCTGCGAGTGTCGAATTACCTATTGTCTGTGAATTTCCAGATGTGTTTCCAGATGACATAAGTGATTTGCCTTCAGAACATGAAGTGGAGTTTGCAGTGGACTTAATACCAGGTACGAGTCCAGTGTCAGTGGCTCCTTACCGGATGTCCGCTTCTGAGTTAAGTGAATTGAAGAAACCACTATAAGAGTTGCTCGAGAAGAGGTTTGTTCAACCGAGTGTTTCTCCGTGGGGTGCCCCTGTGCTGTTAGTGAAGAAGAAAGACGGAACTATGAGGTTGTGTGTTGATTATCAGCAGTTGAATAAAGTGACTATCAAGAATAAATATCCACTTTTGAGAATCGACGATTTGATGGATCAGTTAGTAGGCGCCTTTGTGTTTAGCAAGATTGAATTAAGGTTAGGGTTACCATCAGATTCGTGTTAAGCCTAATGATATTCTGAAGACAGCTTTCAGGACGAGGTATGGTCATTATGAATACACTGTGATGCCGTTTGGAGTGTCCAATGCACCTGGTGTGTTCATGGAATATATGAATCATATCTTTCATGAGTATTTGGATCAGTTTGTGGTTGTTTTCATTGATGATATTCTGATATACTCTAAATCCGAAGAAGAGCATGCTGAGCATTTGAGAACTGTGTTGCAAGTATTGAAGGAGAAGAAGTTGTATGCAAAACTGTCAAAGTGTGAGTTTTGGTTGAAGGAAGTGAGTTTTCTCGGCCATGTGATTTCAAGTGGTGAGATTGCTGTGGATCCTTCTAAGATTGATGTTGTGCTACAGTGGTAGACTCCAAAGTGTGCTACTGAGATACGAAGCTTCCTGGGATTGGCAGGATATTACCGCAAGTTTATCGAGGGCTTTTCTAAGTTGGCATTACCTTTGACTCAGTTGACTCGAAAGGTTCAAGCTTTTGTGTGGGATGTAGCTTGTGAAGAGAGTTTTATGGAATTGAAGAAGAGGTTGACAACCGCTCCAGTATTGATTTTGCCTAATCCAAATGAATCTTTTGTAGTGTATTGTGATGCATCGAAGATGGGTCTTGGTGGGGTGTTGATGCAAAATGGTCAAGTTGTTGCTTATGCTTCCAGACAGTTGAGGGTGCATGAAGTGAATTACCCAACCCATGACTTAGAGTTGGCAGCCGTGGTGTTTGTTTTGAAAATTTGGAGACATTACCTGTTTGGCTCTAAGTTCGAAGTGTTCAGCGATCATAAGAGTTTGAAGTACTTGTTTGATCCGAAAGAGTTGAATATGAGGCAGAGAAGGTGGTTGGAATTGTTGAAGGATTTCCACTTTGATTTGAATTACCATCATGGTAAAGTAAATGTAGTGGCTGATGTATTGAGCAGGAAGTCATTGCATATGTCGATGTTTATGGTGAAAGAGTTGGAATTAATTGAGCAATTCCGAGATTTGAGTTTGGTATGTGAAGAGACTCCTGACAGTGCGAGGTTGGGGATGTTGAAGTTAACTAGTGGTATTCTGGAAGAGATCAGAGTGGGACAACAATCTGACTTAAAGTTAGTTAACCAGTTGACATTGATCAACCAAGGTAATGGAGGTGAATTCCGGATTGATGAGAGTGGTGTGACGAGGTTCAGAGACAGGGTGTGTATACCAGATGTTCCAAAAATTAAGAAGAGCATTCTTGAAGAAGGACATTGAAGTAGATTGAGTATTCATCCCGGTGCTACAAAGATATACCAGGATTTGAAAAAGTTGTTTTGGTGGCCGGGTATGGAGAAGGATATTGCGGAGTTGTCTATGCGTGTTTGACTTGTCAGAAGTCAAAGATTGAACATCAGAAGCCTTTAGGTATGACGCAACCATTGAATATTCTAGAGTGGAAATGGGATAGTATTTCCATGGACTTTGTATCGGGGTTGCTGAGGACTGCCAAGGGAAATGATTTGATTTGGGTGATCGTGGATAGATTAACTAAATCGGCTCATTTCTTGCCAATGAAGATTAATCATTATATGCAGAAGTTAGTCGAGATGTACATTGAGGAGATTGTGAAGTTGCATGGGATACCTTCGAGTATTGTGTCGGATAGAGACTCGAGATTTACATCGAGGTTCTGGAAGAGTTTACAAGATGCTTTGGGTACTAATTTAAGGATGAGTTCTGCATATCATCCGTAGACGGAAGATCAGACGAAGAGGACTATCCAATCCTTAGAGGATTTGCTAAGGGCTTGTATGTTGGATCACGGAGGATCTTGGAATAGCCATTTACCGTTGATTGAGTTCACATACAACAATAGCTTTCATGCTAGTATTGGAATGGTGCCATATGAAACTTTGTATGGGAGAAGGTGTAAAACTCCATTGTGTTGCTATGAGTCAGGCGAAAGTGCTGTACTCGGACCTGAGATTGTGCAGGAGACGATTGAGAAGATTAAGATGATCCAAGAAAGGATGAGAGCTTCGCAGAGTCGTCAGAAGAGTTACCATGATAGGAGAAGAAAAGCACTTGAATTCCAAGAGGGAGATCACGTGTTTTTGAGGGTGACGCTAGTGAATGGTGTGGGTCAAGCTTTGAAGTCTAGAAAGCTCACTCCATGTTTTGTTGGTCCTTATCAAATCTTGCAGAGGATAAGGGAGGTAGCCTATCAGATTGCTTTACCGCCGTCACTTGCGAATTTGCATGATGTGTTTCATGTGTCTCAGTTGAGAAAGTACATTCTGGATCCATCGCATGTGATTCAGATGTAGGGATGGCAGACAGACCCAAACCCATGGGGCCCACCCGCACCCAAACCCGAGTCAACGGGTGAAAACCCTAGTTGACTGGGTTCAGGTTCGGGTTCGGGTGCCACCCAATATTTCGGGTGCGGGTTTGGGTAGTGTGAAACCCGGGCCCGAAACCCGAAACCACACCCGCTATATATATATATATATATATATATATATATATATATAATTTCAAATAATTTCAATGTTGTTGTTGTATTTTTGTGTTTTTGCTACGGGTTCGGGTTTGGGTGGAAAAACCCGAACCCAACGGGTGTGGGCGTGGGTGTTATTTTGCCACTTGAATGGCTTTTGGGTTCGGGTTCGGGTTTGGGTGGTGATTTCGGGTGCGGGTTTGGGTAGTGTGAAACCCGCACCCGACCCGACCCGTTGCCATCCCTATTCAGATGGATGATGTACAAGTGAGGGATAATCTGACTGTGGAAGCATTACCTATGCGGATTGATGGTCGTGAAATGAAGCAACTGCGGGGTAAAGACATAGCCTTGGTGAAAGTGTTATGGGGTGGACCAGTTGGCGTAAGTTGGACTTGGGAGCGTGAAGATCAGATGAGGGAGTCGTATCTGACTCTGTTTCCTTCAGGTAATTTTCGAGGGCGAAAATTCTTTAAGTGGGGGAGAGTTATAACACCCCAAAATAATTATAATATTTATTTAATTGATTTATTATGACTATTCGGTGTTTTGGTGAATTTTGGTAAATACTATGACACTTGTTGACTTTGTGTGGTGTTGTGGGGTAACTTTGGGTTAAGGGAATATTGAGACATTTAGAACTAGTAATTAATTAAGATTATTTTATTAGTAATAATAATAGATTAATTTGAATAATTAGACTATTATTTAGATTATTATTATTATTTAGATTATTAATATTATTAGTATTTAAAATAATTAAGAGGACCATTAAGGATAAGACGGTAATATTGAGAAGGTTAATTGAGGATAATATGGGTAAATCATAATTAGGGTCCAAGAGGTAGGTTTAACAAAAAGGAAAAGTGGGGATTAGGGGAGTTATTCTGTGCAACCTAAGAAGTGAAGAGAAACTGAGGAAAGGAGGTTAGGGCACAGAGAATGAGAGAATCAACCGTAGAACCCCAAAAGAAGAATCTTTTACTGGAAAATTCGAGGTATTGGGGGTTAATCAAGGTTCATATGTTTGATATGGGTTTAAGGTAAAGTAGTTTGTATGTTCTGTGTTTTATGATGAATTTTCGTATGATGAATCTGTGGTGAATTTTCGTGCATCTGTGTTGGTCAATTTCTGATATGAATCTGGTATGTGTTGTTGTAAATTATGTGAAATTCGTGTGAATGATTATTGTTACTGTGATGAATGTGTGAACGAAACCAGATCTGAAATCGAAGGTGGGTTTAACGAAATATGACTTAATAACTTGAAAGAAATTGATGTAAATAATGAAGTAAGACTAGAACGTAGATCTGTGATGAATCGAAACAGTTTTGGGTCCAATTTTGGAAGATCAAAGGTGCTGGAATGGGAGGTTTCCGTTCAAATGCAAAATTTGAGTTTTTGGAGTGTTTTCTGGCAATACGCGTATCAGGGGGAGTATTACGCGTAAGAGAGGACATACCTAGGGTGATACGCATAGCATACGCACCCGTCCCCAGGGCCAGCACGACCCTCTGCCAGTACGCGTAGTGTACGCGTAAAGGAATGTTGGCAATACGCGTATGGGAAGCCATTACGCGTATGAGAAGCTGAGAATGAAGAGGCATACGCGTATGGGAAACCATTACGCGTATGGGATTCTTGGGAAGGGGTCGTACGCGTATGGGCTAGCCATTATGCGTTAGCAGAAGATTGAAGGGGATTTTGAGAGGGAAACCTCTCTGGTGACACGCGTAACAAGGATGATGGTACACGTAAGAAAGACCTGGGCAGGTGGCCCTGCGCGTATGATACGCAAGCCAGGGGCAAGAAGTTGAGCCATACGTGTATGGGGCATGACCATACGCGTATGGACAGAGCTGTTAGCAGATTTGTCCGTTTTTGCGATTTCTGTCCTGATTTCGCTTGTGATGCGGTTTCCTTGAAACGTAAGGCTACGATGAAGTAATAAAACATGAGTAAACTAGTAATGAGGGTGAATGGGATAAAATCGGAAATATCTTGACGTGACGATGATGACATGATGAATTGTGAGGTACAGTGATGAATTGTGACGAGTGTGAATTGGTGTTGTATACTGATGTTTGATGATGATTCATAGATGATGATGCAATTATGATGATTTTATGATGATGATTATTATGATGATTTACATCATGCATTCATGGCATAGTTAGGACTTCGATCCATTTGGTGGCTTTAATCCCATTGTGTGGATTGGAGTGTTTTGTGACGTGTTTCGGTTCTTGTGTAGAATCGATCTTATTGGTGGGGATCTTTGGAGGGTGATGGCCCAGTGTCCATCAACTATGACGAATTGGTACCACATACACGAGTCTATAATGTTGCATTTGCATATTGTGTGACATTGCATTCTATTGATGTAGTTGATGTATTAATGACGGTTGTGAATGATTTGATGATGTATGTGCTTATGCTTTATCTTTTACTTATATCTTATATATTGATTCGTGATTACTCACTCTGCCTGTTTGAATGTTTCCTCCACGTGGGTAACGTGCAGGTGATCAGGCTTAGCTTTCTTGGCGCAGGAAGATTTAGCATTTGAAGTATTTTGATTTCTCTGTCGATTAGAGGGTCTTGCTCTGATATGTAACATCGGGTCGGACGTTTGTGTCGAACGATTTACGTTCTTTTATTTGTTAGCATGAGGATGTTTTATGATGTTTTGTTTTATGAAGTTTTTTATTATAAAATTATTCTTTTAAACTTTGATTTCCGCTGCGTGATGTTTAAATAAATTCATGATGGTAAAACCCGTGTTACGGAGCAGGTGGTTATTTGATGTTTTGTGATGAAATGTGATGCCCTTTTTGGGACTGTACTATGATAAAATAGTTGTATTTATTCGTGATGTTTATTGGGTAGAAAAGGGTGTTACAAGATGGCTCTATTGAGAGGTATAAAGCTAGGCTAGTAGCTAAAGGTTACACACAAATAGAGGACATTAATTACTTTGACACATTCTCCCCTGTAGCCAAAATCACAACACTGAAAGTTCTTCTTTCCATTGCTGCTATAAAAGGCTGGCATCTTGAATAGTTGAATGTAAACAATTCTTTTCTTCATGGTGACTTGCATGAAGAAGTGTATATGACACTTCCTCCTGGCATCTCCAGTTCCAACCCTTCTTAGGTATGCAAATTACACAAATCCTTATATAGCCTTAAACAGGCAAGTGGGCAATGGTACTCTAAACACTCATCCTTCTTAATTTCTTTAGACTATTCTCAGTCACAAGCTGACCATTCTTTATATGTGAAAACTCATAAAGAATGTTTTACTGCAATACTGGTTTATGTGGATGACATAGTTATTGCTGGAAACTCTATGCTTGGAATTCATTCTGTTAAGACTGTTCTTGATCACAAATTCAAGATAAAACATCTTGGCCAACTTAGGTTCTTTTTGGGGTTTGAGATTTCTAGGTCAACAAAAGGTATTTTCATGAACCAGAGAAAATACACTCTTGAGTTATTGGAGGATACAGGTTTCCTTGCAGCAAAACCTTCATCCATTCCATTTGACCCTAATCTCAAACTTTCTCCCATTGACCGTGAACTCTTAGCAGATCCTACCATATATAGGATATTTATTGGTAGATTAATCTATTTGACAAATACTAGACCAAACATTTCATTTGCAGTACAACACTTAAGCCAATATGTATCTAAGCCTCTTTTATCACACTATCAAGCTGCCACTAAAGTGTTGAGATTTCTAAAATCTTCTCCTGCTAAAGGTATACTTTTCTCAGCTTTCAGTTCTTTAAAATTGTATGTTTTCGCTGATTCTAATTGGGCTAGATGCCCCACCACCAGAAAGCCTGTTACTGATTTCTGTGTCATTCTTGGATCCTCTCTTCTATGCTGGAAATCTAAGAAATAGAATACTGTCTCAAGGTATTCAACTGAAGCTGAGTATAGAGATTTAGTCTCTCTCACATGTGAACTACAATGGTTGCAGTATTTGTTCAATGACTTTATGATTAGCTTCTCTCAACCAGCATCTGTGTATTGTGACAACAAGTCTGCTATCTACCTTGCTCATAATCCTGTTTTCCATAAAAGAAGCAAACATATCGTATTAGATTGTCATGTGGTTCGAGAGAAAATCACCTCCAAGCTGATTCACTTGCTTCTTATATCTACTACAACTCAGTTAGCAGATGTCTTCACCAAACCTTTGCAATCTTCAGCCTTTTCAGCAATCATGACCAAGTTAGGACTCTGCAGCCTACACAGTCCAACTTGAGGGGGCTTATTAGAATATTAGAATACACTTGTAATTATGTATTTTACTCTTTTCCTTTTCTGTATAGAGATTAGATTGCTTAGCTGGCAGTTTATTATTGGACCTTTTACACTTGTATATAAAACATTATCTTGTATTATTCATCAATAATAAAATAACAGATTTTACTTCTTCTTCTTCTTCGATGCTTCCAATTCTTTCCACTGCAGTCATTCTGTTATTCTGTTACAGTTTCTTCACCATTATCAACAATTCCAAAATCAATTTGTAATTTTTAATTCAATGTTTATTAGAATTTTAAATTATTTTAGCTAAATCTGTCGAACGCTTTGACTTCAACATAGTGTCAACAAATCAACTAGATTTGTTCTTGAGATTCTTCCAAACCATGTTTAACATGCTAGTCGACAAACTCTCGTCAACGTGGTTTGTTCCTGTCGAAGCTTGTCAATAAATACTAACACTTAGTATTTCCTCAACATAGCACTTTGTTTACTTTTCTTTAACTAGAAATTACAGGCTAATAGAAGGCCAAAACTATTTACAAATAATGTAAGAGATTCATTTTTCCGGCTTGGAAATGTTTTTTTGGGGGAGATTAACTGAAAACTCTTACACCATCACAAAATGACTTCAAAGTTCTATCTTTCGGATGAACTAATACCAAATTGAGATTTATGGTCTGGTTGTAAGTGTGGGTGTTCTTTTTTTACCTTGCTTGATTTGGCTATGAAAGTCCTATTGACTTTCATTATGGTGTAGTATTGAAGACGATTTTCTTTGGAGTTTAGATTGTGGTGGGTTTTATTGATTTTTGCCCTTATTTGTTTTTGCATTACTTATCTTGATATTCCTTGCTTTCTCGGGTGTAAATTTTGGTACTTTTTATGTCAATTTAGCCATTTGTACTCTAATGGAGCCATCGTTGACATCTCTCTCTCTCATATATATATATATATATTATTTTCCTTAAAATATCGATAAAAAAAATATAATTTAGCAAAAAAAAATTGAAAAAAAAAGATAAGGTATTGTAGTCATTCATGGACATAAAAAACAAAACAAGGAGGACATATCTCAAGTTAATGTTACAATTAATATATATCTATCTATCTATGATGCTCTCAAATAAATCTCTAAGGCTTTGTTTAGTTTAATGGAATAAGATGGAGCTGAGTGATATGAGATAAAATGAAATGATATTTTATTGTTTGGATCATTTAAAATCTAATAGAACAGAGTTGAATGAAGTGATATGAATTCCAATTCCTTTTATTCTATTACTTACCACTATACCCCCCTCCGACTCGAGTGAAATGAAGAAGCGTGTGTTTGATTTTGCGGTGGTGAGATTTAATTTTGAGTGAATTGATTAAAAAATAAATTGGATGTAAAATAACTTATGTTTTGATACATTTATATAAAAGGGAGTTGAACAACAAATTTTAGTATAAAAATCACGTTTAAATTCAAACTACAATTTCCACCTTCAAATATAATCAATTCTAGAGGCATAATCAATTTCACTTTAAAAGAACAAAACACCTCAAAATTATTCTAGAATAAATTCTACTCATCTACAATTTTTTTTTTCACTTCGAAAAGTTAAACCAAACATACACAAATTTATCTTATTCCATCCTAAAATTTCCAACAAATGAATTGAAATCTTTATTCTATTATGCTTTATTCCACTAGTGACATTTAAACATAATCTAAAAGTTTGAATATTTCAAAAAGGCTATATTGACTCGGTAAAAGTTTACTCAAATTAATCCTTTGATATTAATTTTTAGGATTAAATTTATAATAGATAAATAAGTATAAGAACGAAATTAATATTAAATATATTAATTACAAGTTGTTATATATAGAGACCAACTTGATAATTTAACAAAGTCATACCCTTCTAAAATATTTATACTATTAGAGACTAGTTTAAAATATAAAATAAAAATGTTCTACAAATACAAGTATTAAATTGCTGGTTTATTAAGAAAATCTTCTTTGTTAAAAATTTCCTTGGTTAAGTACATTAATAAATAAATTATAGTGCAACTTTTTTATATAAGTAAAAAAAACAATTGTAACTATGACATCATTTCGAATTTAAAATCTATAATTTATAATAATATAAAGAAAAGAAGAAAAGATTTTGGTGTAATTTTTTTTTCTTCTAAATATATATTTTTTATTTTAATACTTTAATTTCTTTTTCAAATAATATATTCACCCTTACACTAACTAACTAAACCCTAAAGGAAACAAATGGGAAAGAAAGGCAACGGTTGCAGCATACGTATCTTGATGAATTGAAAGAACAAAATACGTTCAAAATCGTTCAGGCATACGAAAAAAACAAAAGCAAAGAACACGATCCGCTGATTTCTCTTCCTCACTCGCATTGATTCTCGTCTCAATCCGAAGGTAAATTATTCTCTCTCGTTTAGGCATGGAAAAAAACCCGGATCCGTCGGGCCCCGCCCGGACCCGGTCCGAAATTAACGGGGAAATTTGATTTGATTGGGTGTGGGTGCGGGTGCGGGTAAAACCCGATTGTAATTGTGGGTGCGGGTACGGGGGCGGGGGATGCTACTACCCGTCCGCCCCCGCCCCCGCCCCCGCCCCCGTCCAGTCTTATAATATTTACTTTAACACCCATATTTAAATTATTTTATATCACATTTATTCACTTTTGAAGAAGTAATTAAAAATCCTCATTAGTCATTTCTCATCATTCACTCAAACTCACATCTTTAGAAACAAGTTTATTATTAAAATGATTAAGTTTTTAATAAAATTGTTAATTTTTATTACTATTTAAAAAAATATTTTTTTGCGGGTGGGGGCGGGTGCGGGTGCGGGCAAACCCGTTTCTAACGGGGGCGGGTCTGAGTGGTAAATTTTCACCCCCGACTCAGTCGGGGGCGGGGGCGGGTCTATAACAGGGTGGCGGGTGCGGGTGCGGGACTAGCTAGACCCGCCCCCGACCCGCCCCGTTGCCATGCCTACTCTCGTTCTCTCATCACGATGGCTTTAGGAACAAGATTATTTACTCAAATTATTTATTATTTTAAAATACCAACATAATATTTATTTTATCTTTCCACGAGTTAATAGGAAAAAGGTTTAATTGAAAAAATTTTACACTATAATCCAACAGTTTGTCATATCGTGATTGGGTGATAGTGTAAAAGTTTATGAGAAAGTAATATAATTAAAAATATACGTGTAAAATAAAATAATTAATGCACCTTAAAATCGGAATCAATATACAATTATAAAAAGAATAGTACCTGAAATTACCTAAATTAATCATTTGTTTAACAACTAAAACTTTTCTTATTCCAGAGACATATTAGTCTTTTGAAAACTATCTCTATTCTTATGCATCCAACAATAAATGTGACTGATGTGACATTCATATATTTTTTACATTCTTTTTCCAATTAAAAAAAATAAACGTTTTCTCAAATTTTGTATGATGATTTTGTTTAATGTTTCATTGGAATATGAAAAGTTTCACCGGTAACTACGTTTTAGGTAATGGAAAGACACCTATTAACACTCCATATTAAACAACCTGGGTCTACGTGATTTTGGCTAATTCTTTCACTTTCACAACAACCCATATACTTCTTTCACTTTCATTTCACAGTAACACATCTCTTCATCATTTCACAGTAACACATCTCTCCATCTTTTAATGCTTCATCTTCTAATCTGATCGTTTTTCGTTATCTAACTTCCGTGTTTCTTTGAACAGTCCTTTGAGCTATGTCTCGACCGATTGAACCCGTCGCTGACATCGATGATACGAAGGATTTGTGGAAGATAGTTGTCCGGTGTAACCATTTATGGAGTGTCACGAGTTCCTCCAACAAAGAGCATCTGGAGATGGTCTTGCTGGATTCAAAGGTTTGAAAACAGTTTCGTGGTTTCTCTGCCTTGCATGTTTACACAACATGTTATCCTTCGAATATTGGTTTATTTTCTAACGTAGCAGTTTTCGTTTTCGTTTTGTAGCTTGATATGATTCAAGTCATTGTACCACCACATTTGGTTTCGAAGTTAAAAACTGAACTAGCTGTTGGAAGTTCATATATTATGCAGAATTTCATGGTCTCCCATAATGATTTTTCTTTTAAATCGACAACTCATAAATTCAAGTTGGTGTTTTGTGGATACACTTCCGTTAAGGGAACTGAGTTGCCCGATATCCCTGCGAATTACTTCAACATACTTGACTTGGCATCCATCTTAGATGGACGATTCCAATTTGATGTATTGGTTGGTAAGTTAATTATGTTTTTTTTTTAGATTTCATGTTGTTGATAATGTTCATTGCATGAATCCTAATGTGTGTAATAATGTACTCTTTTATTTTATGCATGCATTTAGATATTATCGGAGGAGTTACAGAAATCACGCAGACCCAAGTGCATACTGATAATCCTAAAAATAAGGTCGTGTTTACGATAACTTATATGAGGTATGATGTTTGATTTGTTTTTTTTATTTTGTTATGTATGCTGTAATCGATTGGCGAGAATCTTCCAAGGTTGTTTTGAGCTATGCAGCAAATCATTGGTTCAGTGTACTCTATAGGGTCAGCTTGCTGTGCAGTTCTGCAATTATTATAAGAGTTACACCGAGGAAGGAAATATTATTGTTCTGTTGCAGAATGCACGAATAAAGGCTGCTCAAGGTATCCATGTAGCAATGCCACATTGTCTACTATTTTTGTGTCTTGATTAATGAAAATTTATCCATCGTTGAGTTGAATGGATATGTGATGTTACTTCCTTTGTTTAACTAATTATTTATTGTAATTGTCACAGTATTCAAGGGGAATTACCTCCATTTTCTGCGTCTAGCATACAAGTCGAAAGTACACAAAACTCACAGTTTTCAGATTTTGATAAGTTTTTGTGGAAAGCCACCATTCTTAGTCTTGCTGAAATCACAAATCTTCAGCATGTAAGAAACCTATGCTTAGATTTTTTTTTTTACTTTTTCCTACGAATATGTTCGTTTGGTCTGTGTTCTAATTTGTCGGTGTCATAGGAGACAACCTGTGTGACCGTTGCAAAGTTGGTGAAATTTGAGGCAGGCCAGGCAGGGTGGTTTTACAATGGATGTGGTCAGTGTACAAAGAGTGTGTCTTTAATGGATGGAAAGCTTAAATGTTTTGCGAATCACATAACAGATGAAGCGGTGCCACGGTATGTCGTAAACCACACTGTTTTTACATTGCTGGTAATATATGATCTAAACGGTATGTTTCAAATTTGATTCTATATATTTTAGGTACAAGCTCGAAGTTTTGGCAGTAGACGGTAACGTCAAAGCCAAATTTGTTTTTTGGGACGGAGATTGTGCAAAGTTAATCGGAAAGTCTGCATTGCAGATGAAAATGCAGTTGATAGAGGTTGATGTTTCTGTTTGGTTAATAAGTTTTTAATAGCTTAAATTTGGTATTATGTTTGTGTTTCTAATAATTGCTTGCAATATTAACAGTCCGGTGCTTTTGACCCCCTGGAATTTCCATATGAACTTGATGCTATATTGAAAAAGGAGTTGGCAATTAGAGTTGTGTTTCAGCCAAAATATGGAAGACTTTCTGTTATTGGATTTAAAGAAGATAAAGAATTACGTCAGAAAGTGCGAGACAACTTCAAAACGGAAGAGGTGATCTTTGTATGCATATTGCATTAACACTAAATGTTGGTTATCATATTTATTTGTTTAATACATTTACTAATAACATTACCTATTTGCAGAATACATCTAAACTTCAAATGCATGAGCCATCCTCACAAGATGAATTAAGAAGTTATTATGTATGTCCATCGCTCCATCTGTGGATACATAAAGAAGTACTTTTCATTATAGCATTGATCCTGATTATATTTTCTTTTTCGTTTGTAGGAGGCTATGTCTGCATCTGCTGATTATGATCCTGCATTCTCAAATTCTGTGCTGACTCCGTCGAAAAGAACTTTGAGGGATTCTGTTGAAGATGTTGAAAGTGTTCAGATGTCCTCAACCAAATTAACTAAAGCTATCAAAGAGGAAAAGTAGCTGCATACATGCTTTGTCCTTCGTTTATTTATGTTAACATCATATTTTCAAATTACTTCTGGAATTATGTTCATCATTTGTTTTGTTATAATCTGTTTTAAATTACTTATGGAATTATATTCATCAGCTTGAATTCTGTTTTGAAGGTTTCATTTTATATGTCATAATCTACATATTAACTTCCATTTCAGTTATATGATAACTTATTAAATTAAGTTTTCTTTGTCATGATATGATAAATATCTAAGTTCTCATGGTAACATTAGCTAATTGGGTTGTACATGAACTTCTGTATCATGTTGTGCAGCAAGTAACTATATGTTATAATATAGTGTTAAAACAGGTTCTAAGATTATCTATATAAGTCAAATTAAATACACTGACTGTTAAACATG
This sequence comes from Lathyrus tuberosus, assembly GCA_022829125.1. Classification (NCBI taxonomy): domain Eukaryota; kingdom Viridiplantae; phylum Streptophyta; class Magnoliopsida; order Fabales; family Fabaceae; genus Lathyrus; species Lathyrus tuberosus. The sequence continues at coordinate 9,198,844 of JALAZF010000161.1, read as the reverse complement.
GAATGTAGAAAAATCATATATTTGCTGCACCATCACTATGCATCGTTTTTTGAAATTTATTTTACTATTAAAAGTTGCCATTTCATTTATAATTAGTGGAAAGGATTTATCCTATTATACAATTGAATAATACTCTTTTTGGTAATGTTATGACTATGAATCAAAATATGTTAGTTTTACTTTATCCAAATAAAGTTAGTTTATGGTTTATCAGTAACCATTTTGTTTTTGGATTCATCCTTAACATATTGCATTATTAATATGAATCAAATATCTTCATCGGATAGTATCCATGGAAATATATCTACTTAAGGATTGTTCATAATTTCTTCTCATCTTCATCATTTCCTGTTTTGGTTTAATGATAATGTTATAACTATTTAATTGTATTATCCGTTGATTTGTAGTTCAGTGAATTTCTTGGATAAAAGCTTCTGAATGTTTAAAGTAAAAGATGTATAAAATCATAAGGTGTGTTTCATTACACATCTTTCATTTAATCAAATGCCAATGTTTTCTATAAGACCATAGTTTAGGGTGTGTTTCATTACATATTATTTGTCATATTGTAGGTTCAAACAAGTATAATCATGACTTAAAATTAACAAAAAAACTTCATACATAATGTGATAAAGATAACACGTTGCATTCTTCAATCTACATAATAACATTAAAAGACAACTACATCCAAAATATTGACCATGAAACATCATTTAAACTTCAAAATACATAACTGATATGGAACATTCCCAAAGACATAGATCACAATCTTGAAACAAAATGACATAGAGTGCAATCCTAATGTTTGGATGTTTCACACAAAGATGAATCCTTATCCTTCAAGTGTTCTTGGTTTGGTGACGTCGGTACAACCTAACTGTTAGCAGAATAGCAGAAAGTGGAATTGGAATATTCTGTATTCCATATTTTTCTTATGTTTACAAGAATACAATCTGTGATTTATACAATTCAGTATTAGCTAATTTAGGCATGTAAATCTCCTATAATAAAGCTATAATAACTCTATAATAAAACTGTAATCTCCTATAATTAATCTATATCAAAAAATATCCCTATAATTTCTCTTAACACCCTCCCTCAAACTCTAGTTGGTATGGTGGATGCCAACTGGAGTTTGCGTAATAAATCTTTGAAGCACATCGAATTATGTGTTTTGGTGAAGGTATCAGCCGGTTGGTCCACAGAAGGAATAGAAATCAATCGTATGGTGCCATTAGTAACATGATGGCGTACAAGGTGACAATCAATTTCAATGTGTTTTGTGCGCTCATGAAAAACATCATTATGGGAAATCTGGATAGCACTTCTATTATCACAATGAAGCATAGTAGCAGAAGATTGTGTAACGCCCATATCATTTAACAACCATCGTAACCAAAGTAACTCAGCAGTAGCATCAGCAAGAGCACGATATTCAGATTCTGTGCATGATCGGGCAACAACTGTTTGCTTTTTGCTACGCCAGGAAAGAAGAGAATTTCCTAAGAAGAAACAATACCCTGTTGTTGAGCGACGATCGATAGGGTCACCTGCCCAATCTGCATCAGAGTATCCAGATAGGACCAAGGATGAATTAGCAGAGAAGCGTAAACCATGAAAAATAGTACCTTTAACATAGCGAATGATACGTAGAACTGCAGAGAAATGAGATGACCGAGGGGCAGCCATAAATTGACTGACTTTATGGACAGCATATGCAATATCAGGGCGAGTGACAGTTAGGTAAACAAGACTACCAACAAGTTGTCGATACAAGGTGGCATCTTCAAGAGAAGTGCCGTCAAGTGGTGTGAGTTTCGAGTTGACTTCCAATGGTGTCAATTCAGTCTTGCAGTCTGTGATGCCTGCTCGAGAAAGCAAGTCAGAAGCATACTTGGCCTGGGAAAGATAATATCCTTCTGAGTCTTGGGAAAATTCAAGCCCCAAAAAATAACTAAGGGAACCAAGGTCTTTCATTTCGAAATGTTGACTGAGATATTGTTGTAAAGCTGAGATTCCAGTCTTGTCATCTCCGGTTATGATCATATCATCTACATAAAGAAGCAGAATTACAATACCACTATCACTTCTTCGAGTGAATAGAGCGGAGTCATGTGGACTAGAGAGAAAACCAAATTGTGTTAGAGTAGAACTGAACTTGGCAAACCAGGCTCTAGGAGCTTGTTTCAATCCACATAAGGCTTTTTGAAGTTTACAAACCTTATGGGGAGAATGATATCCTGGAGGAGGGTGCATATATACTTCCTCTGTCAAATCACCGTGAAGGAAGGCATTTTTGACATCCATCTGAAAAAGCTTCCATTTACGAACTGCAGCAATGGCCAAGAGGCTACGAACAGATGTTATTCAAGCTACTGGAGGAAATGTCTCTTCATAGTCTATACCATACTCTTGAGTATACCCTTTGGCTACTAGGCGAGCTTTATAACGTTCTACAGTTCCATCAGAGCGAGTTTTAATCTTGTAGATCCATTTGCATCCAATAGGAATCTTATCTGCAGGAAGATCAACTAATTCCCAAGTATTTGTCTTTTCTAAAACTTGAATTTCTTCAGCCATAGCTTGCTGCCAAATGGGGTTAGTACTTGCCTCTCGATAAGAGGAAGGCTCATGAAGAGTTTTAATAGCAGAGTAACAATGGTAATCATTAAGACGAGTAGGTGGATTACTTACTCGGGTGGAATGGCGAGATGCAGGTACAATATCTACATCCGGAACAGGTTCAGTAGGAGCAGATGAGGGCGGACGAGTATTGAGCTCAACATCTGGAACAAGTTCATTAGGAGCAGGCGAGGGAAGAGGAGTATTGAGGTCATTAGAGTTATCTGCATTAGAACTTGGAAACAACTCAACTGAGGGATCAGTGAAATAAAACGATTCAGTGTCAAGAGAATGATGAAATGTAGAAAGAGAGGAGAACATTGTGTTTTCCCAAAAGGTAACATGACGTGAGATGCGTAATCTGTTAGAGATTGGATCCCAACAGCGATATCCTTTGTGTTATGTGCCATAGCCAAGAAAGCAACACAAGCGAGCACGTGGTTGTAATTTTGTGTGTTCATGGGGCTGCAAGAGAACAAAACAGACACATCCAAAAGGTTTAAGAATGGAGTATTCAGGAGACTTACCAAATAGTTTTTCAAAGGGAGATAAGTTTTGAAGATTTATGGTGGGAAGTCGATTAATTGTATAGACAACATTAAAAGTTGCTTCCCCCCAAAACTTCTCTGGACACGAGGCTGAGAGGAGAAGAGCACGAACTGAGTCAAGGATGTGGCGGTGTTTTCGTTCAGTCCGACCATTTTGTTGGGAGGTATGAGGGCATGAACGTTGAACCACGGTGCCTTGCTGACTGAGAAACTGAAGCAAGGAAGATTCACGGTATTCCATTGCATTGTCTATGCGAAGAATCTTGATAGCACAGGAAAATTGTGTTTTAACCATACGAGCAAAAGAAATATAAATTTGAGGTAATTCTGAGCGATTTTTCAAAAAATATATCCATGTAAAACGAGAAAAATCGTCAATAAACAATACAAAATAACGAAAACCATTTATTGAAGAAACAGGAAAAGGCCCCCAAATATCTGAATGAATTAAATCAAAAGGACTATCTGAAATAGAAACACTACGATTAAATGATAATGCAGGTTGTTTTGCAAGATTACAATGTAAACAATCAAAAGACTCAAACTTTGTGGATCCTAATAACCCACGAGATATTAGAGGTTGGATTTTGCTTGCCGAGGCGTGACCAAGTCGAAGATGCCATTGATGAATTGGAGAATTCATAGTAGCAGCAGAGATATGATCTTTAGGAAGGTGAAGAGATTGTAGCTCAAATAACCGACCCACCCTGCGACCCGTCCCAATGATCTGCTTCGTCTGTGGATCCTGTACCTGAACACCAGAGGGAGAAAAATAAACATTCAGTCCTTGTTCACACAATTGACCAATGGAAATAAGATTAAGTTTCAAGTTAGGAATGTAATATGTGTCAGGAAGGGTGAGATTTAAGGTGGATACATGACCGGTATGAGTTATGTTCATTGTATTGCCACTGGCTGTGTGGATTGGCGGCAGAGAAGAAACAAGTGTCGCAGCAGGTAATGATTTAATATCAGTGGTCATATGATTACTACATGCAGAATAAAAAAACCAACGAGAATTACCGGAAGTAGCAGACATGGCAGTAGAGGTGTTGGAAGACATAACCTGTTTGATTAAAGTTTCAATATCACTCATAGTAATGGTCGTCGAACCTTCAGTGGCAGCAGCAGAGATGAAGGAAGATCCAGACTTTGGAACATTCTTTGATTTGGTGAAGCCACGATTTTGTTTTGGAGGTCGCGTGGGACAATGTTCAAGAATGTGACCAATACCATGGCAGTACCTACACTCTATAATAGGACAGTTAGCAAATATATGACCGGTGCGATTGCAATTCTTACATGGATGATGATTCGATTTCTGATGTGAGAATCGAGTAGTTGCAAGGGCAGCATCCATTTGAGGAGTTTTGTCTAGGTTCAGACGTGTTTCTTCAAAAATGATTTCTTGAATAGCAGTGTCCAATAATGGAAGCGAGTTTCGATGCAGCAGTGAGGCTCGTACGGCTTCATATTCGGGCCGAAGAGCCATAAGGACTTGAATGAGATGAAGGTGGTCTTCACTGATTTTGGCCAGAGATATTTGGTGCCAAATTGGTTGGATTTGAGCAAGAAATTCATTCACTGATTGACCAGGTTCTTGCTTGGTATTGTGAAGTGTGGTCCACAACTGATAATAATGTGCAAGTCCAGTTGTTTGATAGCGGTTTTTCAAGAATTCCCAAATTTCTTTTGCAGAATCGTAGTTATTAAACTGAATGTGAATAGATGATACAGACGTGTTGCGCAGCCACGTGATGATCTGGTGATTTTTACTATCCCAATCTTCAAGGCGGTCCGCAAATTTTGTAGCAGATTCATCTTTGTCTTGAGTTGGCTTGACGACATCGCCGATGACTATGCGCCAAAGCTTGCGTCCGATCAGAAAACTCTTCATTCCTTGGACCCAGAGATTGTAGTTTGGTCCGGTCAAGGTTGTTGTAATGGGTTTAACAATATCAGATTTCTCCATGATGCAGAGATGAACATATGACAGGATAATGGAGAACTAAGTTTGTACAGATCTGCAAGTAGATATACAGATGTTGCAGAAAAGAGAGGAAAAAAAAATTTGGGGATCGCTGACCTATGCTCTGTATACCATGTTAGCAGAATAGCAGAAAGTGGAATTGGAATATTCTGTATTCCATATTTTTCTTATGTTTACAAGAATACAATCTGTGATTTATACAATTCAGTATTAGCTAATTTAGGCATGTAAATCTCCTATAATAAAGCTATAATAACTCTATAATAAAACTGTAATCTCCTATAATTAATCTATATCAAAAAATATCCCTATAATTTCTCTTAACACTAACATACAAAAACTGTTTCTCAGAATTATAATGGAATAACAGTTTATCACCCACCAAGAATTTTTTGTCTTTCACGTAATCGTACCAACCACTTCCAACGTACATCTCGACGTTCATTCTATTAGATTTCATTATCTGGCATTCATAGTAATCCAATGTGTCAAGGTCCATTAGAATACACTCAGATTGGTCTGGACGTAGAGCCTTCTTAATAACCACTTTAGGGAATTGTTGCATAACAATTGTGAGTCAGAAATACCTTATCAATTGAATGCACATTCATTCAAAAGATCAATATACAATGTTTTTTTTTTCTGTAAAGAAGCACCATGCAAATCTTGCCAAAACTTGATTTCCGCGCTTCTGTGACTTGGTAATCTTTTTCTCCCGAAAAATATCTTTCACAAGTATTCCACCGTTGTTGTTCAGCTGAGAAGATTCACCAACATCTTGCTCCATTTTGACTTCCTTTACCAATTCATCAGTTTGACAATTGTTATTCACCTCATCTATCTCATCCAGTTCAACAATATTGGTAGGTTGTTGTAGTCTGAATAAATATTAAAAGTTTCACAAATCATTTTTGAAACATATCGTATAATATGCCTTAAATATATTATTTATCGGTTATAATATATGTTTTTTGATCAAAATCTCTAACTACGTCACACTTTAAATAACTACAAAATTGTTTTGTTCTAAATATTTAATTTTTTTTGGTTCTATGTTAACTAATTAATTAAACATGATGGTTTGATCGACATGTGGTGTGAACCCAGACCGGACCCGTACGATAGAACGGCAATGTTACTAGTAAAGTCTTGTAAAAAGGTTCAATATTCAAGAGGGTTTTATAATTTTTTCTTTTGAAACGACGTCGTTTGGAACATTTAGTCATAGAAAAACAATTCTGAACTCTAAAACCCTTCTCCGTTTCCATTCCCTTCTTCATCGCAGCCACGCCCCTTTCTCTGCGAAGCTGAAATAACCAATTTTTTTCTTCTAGTCTGAACCCTAATTAGCGTTATCTTTTTGTTCATTGTTAACAAGAAATTTGAATTTCGGCTTTGAAATGGGTTCATCCTCTAAGAAATCTAAAATAATGCAAAAAATTGACACTGATTCGGATGAATACGAAGATGTAATGTCCGACGAAGAGGTAAATTTTCATCCATTGTTGTAAAGTTTGTTATTTTGATTACGTTTAGTGGTTTTTTTAGTGAATTTTGATTATGGATGATGTTCATGATGATTTAGGTTAATAATGATAGCGAATTGGAGGAGGAGGAGGAAGTAGAAGACGATGAAGATGAAGGAGAAGATGAGGGAGAGGATGATGGAACAGACGAGGAAGAAGAAGATGGGACAGTAAAGAAAAGTGAATGGAACCATGATGAGATGGAAGAACTTGAGAAACAGTATAGGGATCTTCATCATCAGGAGCAGCAGCTGTAAGATTATGTACTATTTCCATTGCTTAGTCTATATGAGATTTTGTGAATTCTGAAATGAGAATGAGAGTTTTATCTATTTTTAACCACAGAAACATTTTGAAGAACTTGAAGCACCATAAGGATGAAGATCTTCTTAAAGGACCAGCTGCGAAAACTCAGAAGGTGTGCTTTCTGTTTCATTATGGAGTAGATCTTTTTGTTTGGAGATTTGTTGTCACTTATTTATTCTTCTGTTTCCTCATTTTCTTTGTATTATAGTAGGATGAAAAATGTTTATTAATTGCTAACTGAGATATAGATGTTGTCAATTGTAGCATTCACGATTACTATTTTATTATTTAGTGGATTCCATTTTGAATTTGTAATAATATAATCAAAATTTGTTTTGACGGAAGGCCCTCTGGTACAAAATTCTCGAGCTTAGATTCTTACTTCAGAAGCCATTCTCATGTTCTAACAGGCTACCCGAGGTATTTTCCTACCCCATTTTTGTGATTTAACGTGATTTGCTATCTTATCGTATCTAAATGTCATAGCCAAGTATGGTAATTTGTCTGCAGGAATCAGTAAAACCTTCATTCTGTGAATCAGATGAGACAGTTAGAGTTGCTTATGCAGATTTGATAACGTCATCCAAGGAGACTTTGGATTCTATATTGGAACTGCAAGAGGTGTGTGCTCTGTTAGAATTTGAATAGAAAAAAAATTGTTTGATGTTGTTTCATTTCTTTGTTTCTCTATGACCTAGTTTTGATAAACACCTCAAAAAACACTTTTAAGATAAGTTGAATGAGGTATTGCATCCGATATTGTTAACAATGCAATTTAAATCTCTCTTTTAACTTCTCTGCAAACATCTATAACCTTATATAGAAATTTTGTTAGTGAAGAATAATAAACTCAGTTCACATCATTGGTTCGAATATCTTGGTGTGGTGGGTTGTTCATTTTGTTGTGCTTGCTGCTGGGATGGAGGCATTCTGTTTTGCTTTGTGTTGGAGAAGGTGCTGTGGCGGAGTTGAATTGTTCAGTTTTTTGGTGGAGGTGTTGCGACTTAATTGCAGGAGGTTGGAAGATTTAAGCTCAGTGATCAATCTGCAGTGCTTGAGCTGGATGCACAGTTGGCTGCTTATTGGATACTATGATACTATTTGTTCTTTTTGGTTGGTAGGATCTTGTAACTTTTATGGTGTAGTTGGTGTTTAGGTTTCAGGAGATTTAATCAGGCAGTGGGTATGGTTAGTACTGGATTTTGTCTTAGGCTTTGCTTAGCTTTGTGGTGATCTTTTTGTGATTTGGAGGTCTGTCTGGGTGCTAGCATTGGCCATTATCTTCTGTCAAATCCTGTCAAATCTTTCAGTTTTGAGGTGGTCGTACGTGTGTTTGCGTTGTTTCGGCCTTGGCTTGTGGATATTTAGGTTATGGCGTTTGATCTGTAGTCTTGGGCGGATGTAGCCTGGTGGTAGAGAGTGGTTGTGTGATTGGCTGCTATAAGTTGTGGTGGTTCTAGTTTGCAGGCTTATCAAAAGTAGGAGATAGGGTTCAGTTTAATATTGTCTTGTTTCTAGCTTGCTCATTCAGTTGTGAGGTTTTTGTCCCGTGTTTACTGGTTTCTTGCTTTTGGAAAGTGTGCTGTTTCGTTCGGGCGGCTGGCGGTGGAGTGGATATTCTGTGGATTTCCCAGTATAGAGGGCTTTTGGATTTTGTTGGTATGGCTGATCCTTATCAAGGCAGTTTTGAGAGTGCCTGCTAGAGATTTTGCTCTTCTTCTGGCTGCTGAAGTTTTTTAAGCATTTTCTTGTTTTTGGGAGTTTCCGGAGCTGGAGCATCGTCGGGGCAGCAGAAGTTAGTCGTGGTCTGGCTCGGCTTTTGTTTGTTGGTTCTTTGTGTAGCGGGATGTCGTGTGTTTTGGTGCTGCAGTATTTGTCAGGGTGTCATCAGTGCTTGTGGTTCTGGCTTGAATTTCAGTTTATTGTTTCATTCGGGTTGCAGGCGTTTCAGTGGAGGTTGTTTCTAGCAAGTTTTCATTGGGTGGCAATCTTTTTTGGCTTGCTGTGCGGGTGTCTTTTACAGTCTGTTTTCCCTTTTGTTCAGTTTGTTGTTGCTGTATTTTGCTTGGTGCTAGAGCTAGTTTGTGGTCCTTCCTTTTTGGATTAACTGTTTCTGTTGTACTTTAGCACTCCTGGTGCTGGTTTTGCTTTTATAATGCATTTGGCTTATTCAAAAAAAAAAAAAAAAAATTAAAACCAGGCCTATGTAATGTCATGATTGTCATCTGAAGATTATGAATCAGCTTTTTGTTATATTGACATTATGTTCAATCTTCTCTAATTTTATTAGTCAATGTTTCTCTCTACATGTAAAATATTCATTAATCGCAACATTTTTTCTTGTTCCAGGCTCTGATTGCAAAGAATCCGTCAGTAACTCAAGCTATTAATGGTGATTTCTTCATGCTCTTTTACCATTCTCGTTTTTTCTAGATTTTTTTTTCTTGTTATCCTTCGTGTTCCAGTGATACCTTATTATATTTGATGTTTGCGACATATCTTTGTAGTTATTATCGAGGGTGAGTATTCTCTAATAGTTGTTTAGTGAGCAGAGACTGGCAAAGTGCTATCCATGTAGTCCTAATGGTTCATGTTATAGTTGTTTGAGGGAATTGAAAACTGGCCAAGTGTTCTTTATGTCTCTAGTTCTAATGCATGACTTTTAGTTTCCAAAATAACTAAATATTCGTTTCTTTTCAAAGGTTCAGAAAAGTCATCAAAAGATCTAGAAGTTTCTAATGATATGGATGACAATCTTGATCAAGAGTGGTCACAAATTTCTCGGATGCACAACAGGTATTTTCGTAACGTTCTAAGTGCTCTATTTTTTGTGCTAGGCATTCATTTTCTTGAGACATAATAGCATTTGAGACTTATAGTTTTTGTTTTACAAGCTTTATCTCCGTGGCAATTATGCTTGGAACTTCTTTAAACAACAACTTTTGTACTTAAGTTTAGCTGCATTTCTATCTTAAGCACGTGCTGTTCTTTTTGCATGTATGCTTGGCTGATTCTCTTCGTGATTGTATCTTGCAGTATAGCATCTTTCAGAGACAAGTCTATCAACAAATGGCAGAGGAAGACACAAGTGACATCCGGTGCTGCTGCAATTAAAGGCAAACATGCTTTTAATCAGGTGAGGTTCTGTGACTGGAATGCGAATTCGACTATGTGACGCCAATTATTTTACTTCTAATTTGTTGTCCATGTTGCAGGATATAAGCAGTCAAGTTGCTGGCTATATGAGAGATCCTAGTAGAATGGTCAAGCAGATGCAACTGAGAAGATCAGCTGTTAATGTATTTGGATCCGTAAGTCGGTTTTATCTTTAATGGTTTCTGAACAGTAAGAAACTGATTTATTTATCTGTCATTGACACTTACTGGCATATGCCTCCAGGTTTCAAAGATTAGTGATAGCTCTGATGAAGCGGTAAGACATGCTGACGGTGATCCTGAACTGCTGGACGATTCTGAATTTTATCAGCAATTATTGAAAGAATTTTTCGAGACAGTTGATCCTACATCATCCGGTAAACAATTTCGTTTATCATCTGTTACTTTATCTAGTTCAATATTTCTTATATATGTATTGAAGTCCATTTTCTCATTTTTCGCCTATTTTCATTTGAACAGAGAAAGCATTTTATGCTTTGAAAAGGATGCAAACAAAAAAGAGAAAAATTGTTGATCGTCGTGCCTCAAAAAGTCGCAAGATAAGGTACAAAATCATCACAACTAAATTCCTTTCTACACCCTGTCATATATCTTGCATTTAAGAACTGATTATGCTTTTGAATGACTTGTTAATGAAGGTATAATGTTCATGAAAAGATAGTAAACTTTATGGCTCCTCAACCTGCGATTATTCCTCCCATGGCTCCAATGTTATTTGAGAATCTGTTTGGATTGAAGACTCAAAGATCATCTGCTGCAGCCTCATAATCATGTTTTGCTCTATTACTTAGTATGTGTTGTACTAATTAGTCTCCAACATGATATTGATTATTGAGGCATTTACTTAATCCTTAGGAGCCAATTTTTCTGTAAATCTATTTGGAAATAGATTTGAAATTTACAATTTACTTCAAGATTAGGAAAAAAGGTTTACTAATGCATTTAGAACACCATGGAGGATCTTTCTTAATATTGTTCCATGCTTTTTAGTTTTAGAGGCATAGACTAAAACTTTGATATTTTATAGAATGATTGAGAATGTGGAGGATAATTAGTGATGTTTTAAAGAAGACATTACACTAAAACTTTATCGTCAATACAGGCAGCCGACATGTAGTCGGAGAAATAAAAATACACGTGATCATCATCGACCTCAGTGTACATAACAAATTATAGCTGAAGAATTTCTAAAACATGTAGAATAGTGCATGACCATCAAACTTACAGTGTGTAGATAACAAAGTATAGCTGTAGAATTTGTAAACCATGTAGAATGGTGAAAATGTTAACAAGGTAGCAGATTGCAGATTGTCCAGTGCTTAGTAACGGTTTGTGAGAGTTATTACATCATTCATGATTCATCATCGTAAGAGACATGAAAATAGGTAGTACAGCCAGATGCCTCAGGGTCTTCTGCCCCACAGCAATCATAGAACTTGGCAGCATAGGGTGGATCGTTTGGTCCCAATTCATAGTACCTTCATAAATAACAGAAAAGAAATAACTGAATATGGCGACAGGAGATAATTTGAACCCAAAATTTAAACTTAAGAAAAGTTTCTAGGCCACTGGCTTCCTAACACCTGTTACTGTGAAACTGCTGACCCGAAAATCTAGTCAGCTCAGAACTTAGTTACGAAAAAGATAGGAAACAGGCTATCTATCTCCTTTGGAGAACAATGAACATCAAAACAGTATCTACGGTTCCTATGTTATTTTAGTTATATGCAAGACTTCGCCTTTGGAACAGAGAATGAACAAGTAATCACAAAATTCAATCCTGCTGATGAGCATGCATTACATATAATACCAGTAAAAAATTGAGACTATGTTAACTGACCCATTGGTAGTTTTTGATCTTTGATAAATAAACAAATAAAAGCGTTTTCTACATGGCACCGGTGATATAAAAACACTTTTCCAATCATCAACATGCCAATGACAGACGGAAGCTAAAACTTACTCTTATGTATAAATTAAAAGAATGAGTTTTAGAGGAATCCATGACAGTAGGAATCCCCAAGTAATTCTTAATTTTGTCAATTATGGGGGGTTGGGATCCATTTAGCAAAATAGATCTTTTTGAGCTTGGCCAGTATATTTAATTAACATCATTTCTTATTTGTTAAAATTGTTTTTATTCCCAAAAGCAATATGGTATTCATTAATGATTCAATATGTTGAGCACAGTATAAGTAATGCCCATGCCTATTATATCTTAAAAAGTTATGGTATAATATAACAGATATGCCATTAGGACCAGGGGCTGCATTGACTTTCATATGTTTCATAGCAATGTAGACTTCCTCTTGGGTGTAGGGGTTGTTAAGAAGGTTTTCCAAGTTGTTAGGAAAAAAATGTCTTTAATCACTTTGTTAGTATGATTAGTCATGATTTGATTGTTGGATTTGAATTGGGTTAGGAAAAAAAGTTTGGTTGACAAGTATCAATATGCTTAATGTTTGTTTCAGTTAGAGATCGAATTTAGATGCTATTCAAACAATTTGATCTTATGCTATTAATCATGGTTTCTAGTTTTAATCTTGTAGAATATTCCTTTTGTCTAACTTCTCACTTCACTATTTTTAAGATTTTTGTCTGCCAAACCTTTGCTTTCATGGTCTAAAATTCACTTAATGCTAAAACTTAAATCCTAATGTAAGTTTTTGATGATTTTATTGGATCATGTATGTATTGAGGATTAGGATAAGAGAAAAAGGTTGATGCACTGACAGTGTAAAATAGTTTTACACTGTCAATCAATCACAACTATGTATCCAATTAAATTTCTCTTTTATTTTAAAAAACTTTTAATGACATGACAGACTTGTGATTTTTTATTGGATGACAGTGTAAAACTATTTTACACTGTCAGTGCATAAAAATTATTCTTTTAGGATAAAGAAGAATGTCTAGTTTTTTACATTTTTCTCGAGGTTGCCCATCGCTTAAGCCCTATTGAGTGATTTAGTTGAACAAATTTGTTATTGGGTAAATTTGACTAAATTAAGTATAAAAAACTTTATTAAGGTGATTTGTATTTACATAAAAATGATAGATCTCAATTTATATGATATGCTATGTAACTTATACTATTTTATCTTGTGTAAATGTCTAGAATGTATATGATTAAATGCTAAGTGTATCCAATGTTACGTGTCTGTGATGAAAATTTTATCTCATATCTCTACTATTATTCTTCTATCTCTACATTTTTTAAAATATTTCAATTCCACCCTTTTCAATTATCAAAATATTTTATTATTTAATATTTATTATTTTCGGATAATTAATTTTTTTCACCGGATAACTTGCAATCAAGTTTTCCGGTATATATTTTTTCTTCACCGAAAAACTTGATTGCAATCAAGTTTTTTGGTATGTATTTTTTTTCACCGGATAACTTGCAATCAAGTTTTTCGGCATGTAATTTTTCTTCACCGGATAACTTGCAATCAAGTTTTCGGTTATGTAATTTTTATTCACCGGATAACTTGTAATCAAGTTTTCCGGTATGTAATTTTTATTCATCGAATAACTTGAATTTAGGCAACAAGCAAAAACCGTGGCCTAAAGTAAATAAAATCGTTGCCTGACGATTTTTTATGCGTGAGATATACAATATTTCATAAGTTGAAAAATCAAGAAAAACCGTGGCCTAAAGTAAATAAAATCGTTGTCTAAAATACTAGGCAACCGTTTTTTTATGTGTGAGATATACAATTTTTCATAAGTTTTAAAAACATATCGAAAAATGGAAGAATTAGAATACATATCGATACACTTTAATAAGGGTGTGAAATGATAAATATTAAATAATAAAATATATTCGGTGAATAAAAATTACATATCGAAAAACTTGATTGCAAATTATCCAGTGAAAAAAAATTACATACTGGAAAACTTGATTGCAAGTTATCCGGTGAAGAAAAAATTACATACCGAAAAACCTGATTGCAAGTTATTCGGTAAAGAAAAATTACATACCGGAAAACTTGATTGCGAGTTATCCGATGAAGAAAAAATACATACTGAAAAACTTGATTGCAAGTTATCCGGTGAAAAAAAAATAAATACCGAAAAATAATAAATATTAAATAATAAAATAATTTGATAATTAAAAAAGATAAAATTAGAATATTTTAAAAAATATAGGAGCAGAGGGATAATAGTAGAGGTTAGATAAAATTTTCGTATGTAATACATATATTTAATGTTAATGTTTTATGAAATCTGTGGGCTGTGTCATAATATAAATTTTGTATATGTGTCGTGACCATATGAAATTGTTTGGAACATCTGATATGTGTAAAATGTATTGTGAACATATGAATTGATATAAATAGGAACTATATGACGTGTACTAAGTGACTTCTTAAAATCTGTTGTCAGTAGGGCTGACAATGAACTAAACCAATTTGAAAATAATTTGAAATTCGATTTGAAAATTAAATCGCTAAACTAGGTTCATGAACCAAATGAGCTGAATATGAGCTAAAAATTAAGTTCGTTAATTAAATGATCTGAACTTGAACTATACATAGTTCGACTCGTTAGGTTCATGAGTCAATTCGATTATATATGAGATAAATTATATTGTCTTTAATAGTAGGATTAAATATTTGTTCTAAATCGTAGTCTCATATTTTCTTTTAATCTAACTGTTTTAATTGATAATTTATATTCTCAAGTGAGTAAAATATTTCTACGAATAATTATACAAATAAAATTAACATCGTATAAATTCCAATCTTATAACTTTTATTTTATTTCTATATTTTTTATTTAAAAAATATTAATTTAAAATGTCAAATATATATATATATATATATATATATATATATATATATATATATATATATATATATATATATATATATATATATATATATATATATATATATATAATAGACTTTAAAAAATTACTTTTAAGTCTGTGAAATAAGCGAGTTGAACCTAACAAGATAAACCTAACGAGTTGAACCGAGATATTCGTGAACTTCTAACAAGTCGAGTTTGACCTGAAAAAAAAGTTCGTGATGAACTCGAACTCGAACTCGAACTCGGCCAATTCTTAACGAGTCGAGTTTGAGCTGAAAAAAAAGTTCGTGATGAACTCGAACTCGAACTCGAACTCGGCTAATTCTTAACGAGTCGAATTGAGCTAAGGCGAGTTCGACTCGACTCGACTCATTTCCAGCCCTAGTTGTTACAATCCCTCGTCAGCAATGGTCCTAAATGGTAAGTGATAACTTATAATTCATTGTATTTGAAGTGTCCAATCGATTGGTATCAGGTGCTAATCGATTAGTTTGTCTTAAAAAGTAGTAAAATCAATTTCTTTTATAAGTCAACATTTAGCATATAAATAGAGGTTTTTTCTCCCTCATTTCAAAACATCTAGAATCATATTTTGATCTCTCTCTCTCTCTCTCTCTCTCTCTCTCTCTCTCCCTCTCTCTCTCTCTCCCCAAGGCGTGTTTAAACATTGATTCAATATAATGAATTATAACCTAAGTTGTTTCTCAGATTTTAATCACCAATTCAGCTCGAAAAGGTACCCATTCTAACAAAATCTTAGCTTAAGTAATAAATCGCTACCAATTGAATGAATAATAAACTATGCTAGTATTGAAATACCTAAGCATGAAAATCCTACGAAAAATAAATACAAGAGTAAGGGAGAGAGATGACACCGAGATTTATAGTACTTTGATATTCGTTCTCGTTTTGCCTACGTACACTCTTCAATGGTTTCCCATTGGAACCTGCATTGTTCCTTTTTATTTGAAAAATATTTGCAAGAGTTCATAAATCACAAATCCACAATAATGCTGAGAAACATAAAATCTCCTATCTAGATTTTGAATTGTATACATCGTAATGCCAAACTCTTTTGCGTAATCTTTACTCAATTAACGCTTCTTGAATCTTCCAATATCACCAATCTGCTTCAAGCCTTCGTGTGTAGCAATCAACCCCTTGATCCTACCGATTCTTAAAGCGATGAATTTTCTGAAGATTTGAGATGAAATTCGCATTTTGCGTAGCTTTCAACACAATCAATACCAAGGCAATCTGGAGAAAAGAGCCTCATTTTTTTCACTGGAATTTGTCAAGACCAATGACAACAACCTCAATCATGCAAGATACCTGAAATTCTCAACCGAATCTTCAAGAACGGTTAGTTTCAAGATGACTTCTCCCTCAATCAATTACACATCTCTCATTATCAAGATCTGAAATTAAACTGAGGTTTAAGGTGAAAGAAATTCGTGCAAGATTTTTGAACTTTAAAAAATAGAGGGTGTTGGTTTTCACAGAAAATCATAATGTTGATTATGAGATTCACACAGTTGTTGTTGGAAATGAGATGACAAAAAAGTTTTATATGTGTTTGAGATTAAGCACTAAAAATGGTTGAAAAAGTTAGTTAGATTTTAGTCATATGCATTTCATGATTTGAGCCAAATGAGCAAGTAGTGTGGAACAAGGTCTCATAATGAAATCCTGTGATTTGATTGTGATTCGAGTCACACGGGTTCATGATTCGAATCATGTGTTAAGCCTAATTCAAATCAGACAAGGTAGTGGCAAATAATAAGTTTGTAACTCGAATCATGTACAAACTAGGATTCGAATCACACAGTAGCATGATTCGAATCAGGTGTATTATGTGATTCGAATCACAGACACCCAAATTTTCTTGTTTTGCCTCTGTTCTGATTGATTTGAATACTTTTCATAGGTTTAAGGTCCGGTTGGTCGAGCATATGCCGGAAACCCTTTTATGTTAAAAATTTCCAATCAAAAGCACTTTTTAACTAAGTCTTAGAGATAGTTATATAAAAAAATATTTTTCACTTTAACGCAAGATGCGACCGGTACAGCGTGAGCGGCTAGTATAGATTAGAGGTCAAATCTGGTTCCGACTACGCTAACGCGATGGTTCCTTTTTAATTAACTCTTTTTCAAGGAAGAAAATATTGCCCCATAAGTAATTCTATTTAGATACGATAGAAGTATTGTCTGATCGATGTGAATTGCATTCCAGTATTGTTTCTCTGAATTTATTCTATCTTCGTTATTTTCTGTGCACTTTGCAACCCTGTTTGATTAGCCTAAAATAGAACACCATAACAATAGTTACAGATAGCTTGACATTGGTCTTTGTGGGAACCATAATCTTTTATATTACTCTGACGTAGTCCGTATACTTGCAGAAGGCACTGACATTGTGACGCGACCAAGTTTTTGGCGCCGTTTCCAGGGACCAACTTCGTCAAGTTTTCATACCCTGTTGTTACACCATCTAGATTTAGGCATTTTTCTTTTCTGTTTACCGGTAAATGCAAAGAACTCGCAGTACCGAAAACTTAGTAGATCCAATAGAAGAGCCCGAAAGATACGCACACGCACGTCTTTTACTCCAAAAGATTAGAAGAGCTTGGCCGAAGAATAAAACCAAAAACCTCTTAAGGACTTCACCTTACCTTCTAATGAAGATCCCCATTCTAGTATAGTAAACCCAGCTATCGCAGCTCATATCTTTGAGTTGAAACCCGTTCTATTCCAATTAGTGCAACAAAACCAGTTCGTTGGTATCCCTACTGAAAACCCGAACCAACATTTAAAAGTTTTTATTTAATTAAAAGATACCGTAAAAGTCAATGGTTGTCCTCCTGAGGAGATACGTCTAAGACTATTTCCTTTTTCCCTTAGAGATAGAGCACAATCATGGTTAGATTCCATTCCACCCAATTCAATAACCACATGGAATGACCTAAAGAAAGTTTTCCTTGCTACATATTTTTCACCAAGTAAGACAGCTGTCCTACGAAACCAAATAACTAGGTTTACCCAACAAGACGACGAATCTCTTTTCGACGCTTGGGAAAGATGTAAAGAAGTATTAAGAGCCTGTCCACACCATGGTTTAGAACAATGGCTGATTATTCACAAATTTTACAATAGACTTCTCTACAATACAAAAATGACCATTGACGCTGCCGTCGGTGGTGCATTGATGAACAAACCTTACCCCAAAGCTTGCGCTCTCATTGAAGATATGGAACAAAACCATTACTAATGGGGACAAAATGGACATCAGTGGAGAAGAAGGAGCCCAAAGGAGGTATATATGAAATCAATTGCCTAGACATGATGAAAGCTAAAATGGATGCCCTAGCTCAAAAAGTTGAAAGTATGTCGGTTAACCCTACAACTACCGTAGCTGCAGTGCAACCCGAATGTGAAATCTGTGGGACCCCAGGACATATAACTGCTGAATGCAGTCTCTTAGCTGAACCAAACCCAGACCAGGTCAATTATGCCCAAGGAAACCCCTTTTCAAATACTTACAACCCTGGAGGGAAGAATCACCCAAACTTTTCTTATAAAAACAATAACCCTAATCAGAATTATGCACCCCAAAGACCCTAAGGTTTTCAAGCCCAAAGACCGACACAGCCTATGCAAGCTGCTCCTCAGAAATCAAATCTTGAGAAAATTATGGAGAGCTTCATTTCGCCCCAAACTCAGCAAAACAAAGAATTCATGAACCAAAACATTCATATAAACAAGTTGATTACTCAATTAGGCACCAAAGTCGATTATGTGGTAACCCACAACAAAATGCTTGAAACCAAAATTTCTCAAGTAGCTCAACAACAAGCTGCTCAGGCTACGCCAGGAGGAAAATTTCCTGGACAACCTCAACCTAACCCTAAGGGGCATGCTAACGCTATTGCCCTGCGGAGTGGAACCACTTATGATGGACCAGAAGATCCCATGTTAAAGAAGCCGGAACAACCAACGAAAAATGTTGTAGCCACACCTGAGACACAAAATGAGGAGAGTGTAGAACCTGAAAAACAAAAAGAAGTTAAGGATAACCAAGTTTATATACCACCCCCTCCTTATAAACCACCTATTCCATATCCGCAAAGACTTAAACAAACCAAATTAGACAACCAATACAAAAAGTTTGTAAAAGTGATTGAGAAACTCCACATTGAGATTCCTTTCAACGAAGCCATCACCCAAATACCATCTTATGCTAAATTCCTTATAGATATCTTAACCAATAAATGTAGACTTGATAACCCTAAACCTTTAGAATGCAACTCAATTGCAGAAAATAAACTAGCTAAAAAGGAGAAAGACCCTAGAAGTTTTTCTATACCTTATGTTTTAGGAAATTATGTCATCGATAAAGCCCTTATGGACTTAGGAGTCAGCGTGAGCTTAATGCCTTTAGCCGTTTGTAATAGACTAAACCTAGGAGACATGCAACCAACTCGAATGTCTCTTCAATTGGCTGATAGGTCAGTTAAATACCCTATAGGTATCTTAAACGACACCCCAGTTAGAATCGGTCAACTTTCCATTCCAACAGACTTCGTCGTTATGTACATTAAAGAAGACGATGAAATCCTTATCCTTCTAGGTAGACCCTTTTTATGAACAACTAGAGCTATAACAGATGTCAAGAGAGGAAATATGACTTTCGATGTAGGTGATGAGAAAATAGAATTTATCTTATCTAATTTCTTAATGGCACCTGCCATAGACGACCCATGTTGTGCCATCGATATCATTGATGAATGCATAAGAGAGTTAGATTAAGAAGAACCCACCGTAACAATTAAATTACCATTGACCCCAATCCTGGAGGACGAAGAATTTATGGAACCTTATATAGATGACAATCTTTATGAATGCTTAACACTCACCCGAACTATATGCCAGGTCCTAAGAAACCATCAACAGAGCTTAAAGAGCTACCTAAGAATCTGAGATACGATTTTTTGGATGAAGAACTAAATCGTCCAGTTATAGTAAGCGCTACCTTAAATAGTGACAAAACCAATCAACTCTTAGATGTCTTGAGAAAGTATCCTGCAGCCCTTGGTTATAACATATCTGATCTCAAAGGGATAAGTCCATCTGTATGCATGCACCGGATTATGCTAGAAGAGGATTCTAAACCCTCTAGAGAACATCAAAGAAGGATAAATCCTATAATGAGTGATGTGGTAAAAAAGGAAGTGCTAAAATTACTAGAGGTTGGAATAGTTTACCAAATTTTTTATAGTAAGTGGGTAAGCCCTGTACATGTGGTACCTAAAAAAGGAGGTGTCACAGTTGTGCAAAACGAGAGAAGAGAACAAGTCGCAAAACGTATAGAAAGCGGTTGGCGTATGTGTATCGACTATAGAAAGCTAGACAAAGTAACTAGGAAAGATCATTTCCCTCTTCCATTTATAGATCAAATGCTTGAGCGTTTGACCAGACATTCTTACATTTGTTATTTAGATGAATACTCAGGATTTTTCCAAATTCCCATTCATCCTGATGATCAGGAGAAAATAACTTTTACATGCCCTTATGGAACGTTTGCCTATCGACGAATGCCATTCGGACTTTCCAATGCCCCAGCTACTTTCCAACGTTGTATGATGTCAATCTTCGCTGATTTCCTCAACAAGATCATGGAAGTTTTTATGGACGATTTATCGGTATGCGGATCCAATTTTAAAAACTGCTTAGCTAACCTTGAAAGAATTCTAGAAAGATGCGTGGAAGTAAACCTATTTCTAAACTAGGAGAAATGTCATTTCATAGTCACCGAAGGTATAATATTATGACACATAGTATCTGAGAGAGGCATTGAGGTTGACAAAGCCAAAATAGAGGTTATAGAAAACCTCCAACCACCAAAGACAGTTAAGGAAATCCGAAGCTTTCTAGGACACGCCGGTTTCTACCGACATTTCATCAAAGACTTCTCTAAGATAACCAAACCTTTAACTGGCCTTAAGATGAAAGACGTTGAATTTATTTTCGAGGATAAATGTCACGAAGCATTCAAACACCTTAAATAAGCACTGATCTCCGCACCCATTATGCAACCTCCTGATTGGAACCAACCTTTTGAAATTATGTGCGATGTAAGTGATTTTCCTGTTGGTGCTGTTTTAGGACAAAGAAAGGACAAGAAATTACATGTTATTTATTATGCCAGTAGAACCTTAGACGCCTCTGTCGCTCCCAGGATTTTCATCCAGGTACAAGCGCGAGAGTGGCGCGGAAAAAACAGATTCGCCAGCCGTGTAAATTTATCCCAAGAGAGGGAAAGGGAACACCGCATAAACCTTAGAAAGGGGGAAAGGTATAGTCATCGCAACCGTAACCTGGGTTCGGGAGTCGGTTACGCGAGGGGAAGGTGCTAGCACCCCACGCGTCCATCGTACTCGATGGGATCCACGCTTGTTGTCTATTCTAAGGGTAAGTTATACTATCATCTAGGGCTGTACTAAGATGGGGAGGGAAAGACAAAGACAGACTCGGTAGGACGTCGACGTCCTAGGCCTACGTACCCCCCTCGTGCAATGGGGAATTCAGAGTCAACGTAGTTCGGATCGAGTTCTTTTGTGTTTTTTATGAGCGACGTTAAGTTCGCGTCCGACAGTTAGGGTCGATGCCTGTTTGCGACTCAGACGGAAGGTAACGTGCCCTTTTTGAAGATATCCTTTAAGTTTGGAAATCCCGAAGGACAAAAAGGTTTGAGGTTGGTTTGTATTTTTTAGGACAGAAGTGACTTAAGTTAGTTTATAAGTCGCATTGCATCAAAGTCTAGGGCACAGGGGAGAACACTTAACGCATCGTCCCAAGACAGGACGCTCGCTAAGCACTCTAGAAAGATGAGAGGCAGCCCCTCATCCCTCATTCCCCACTCTCAAGGCTCGTGCGCAATACAACTCGCCCTTATTAAGTATCTTAAAAAAGTTTGAGATGAGAAGAGAAAAGACACAAGGGTAACTCTAAAGAGGGACTATGAGTCCTACAGTTATCATGCATGGGTGACCTACGGTTAGTGAGGTTTGACGACAACCTAAATCCTAAAGGAAGAAGATGAGAGAAGGAGAGAATAGTAAAGGTGAATATGGATGCTTATCCACACCCTTAAATAACTTACCTTAGACCCTGCATAAAAGATTAGTACAGAATAGACATAAGTAAGAGAGATAAGGTGAATGAAAATCAAACAATGGCAAACAACAATGATTATCATCCAAACATGAATCAAAGAAACAAAGAAACAGCCCCAAAGCAAATGGCACAAGTGACTTTTCTAACAGATAATCATACAAGGTCAAAGATGCGCCTGCAAGAAAATCTCAAGTGAAAACAAATTAGATAATTAGAAAAATGACTCCTAAAATTCCCAATTTAAATATTAAGGTTCCTCAACCAGAGGCAAACAACATATCAAAAGTCCCTGTAAAAAATCAAGATATTAGTCATTCAAATAATTAGGCAGAGTTCAGGTGGGAATTAGGGCTCAGTGTGCCAAAGGGAAGGACCTAAATGCAATATGGAATAAATTTAAAAATGAAAGAAAAATATTTTTATGCACTTTAGAATGTTAATGAATGAATGCAAAAGGAATGGATCAAAAATATTTCACAGAGGCAGAGAAATAAAATAAAGAAATTTAAGTATGCATGAGATGTGTAATGCAAAAAGGAAATTAAGAAAATAATTAATTAGGATGATGAAAATAAAATAAAAATAAAAATAAAATTAGTGAAAATTTTATAGAAATAACAAAAATGATGAATGAATTTTATAGGAATTTTTAAACTTAATTTACTATTTTTAAATAATTAAGAATGAAAATGTTAAATTAAATAAAATAAAAGAGAAATAAAATGGGCTGGGGGTTGCGTTAAGTAAAAAAATACGTTGGAAATGGAATTGGGCTGAAGAGTGGGGGGTGCGTATAGCAACCCAGCCCACCCAATTATCAGAAAAATAGCGAAAATAAAAAAAGGTTTACCGTCGAAAGCCATGTGCGAGGCGCGTGCACCTTTTAATGTGCTGGCGAGATGAGGACCGTCTGATCCATCAGACGGTTCATGACTTAGTCAACGAAAACAAAAGTAGGCCAAATAGAAACATGTAATTGGAGGAGCATGATAGTTATTGTAGGATAATAAACACACGATTACAAAATAAAAATCAGAAAAAAAATAAAACAAAAACATGTGGCACGCTGTGGACCGTCAGATCCCAAGATCGAACGGCCACAACATCGTCTTCTCCAAAATCCCACCGGCGACCTGCAACTTTTTCCGGCGACGGACTTAGGGTTCCGATCGTCACCTTGGAAGCACATCAACCTGCAGCTGCCCAGAAACTACGAACAAATACACTAATCCAACCAATTTTTCACGAGGATTAAGATTATGCACTCCAAATTCAAAAATAACCAACATATATTGAAAAACGAAGAAGAATGCATTAGGGCATAAAACTTTAAATGATCATTACAAGCCATATACGCATCCATATTAAAAACCAATTATATTAGGATGATCAGTAGACATAACACGACAATATAGACATAAAAAAGAGGAGTTTTGGGAGCACGAAAAAAATCATCAACCTGAGATGGTGCCACTCCAATCCTTGCTCTTGGCTGCAAATGGTGGTTGAGTTGTGTTCTAGAGATCTCCAAGAGAAGTTTTGTGGAAGAACTTTGTAGAAACTCTTTGTAATTCGTGAGATCCAAGGAAAGAAAGCTTTAGGGTACAAGTTGTTGTTCTCCAAACTATCACGTGTAACTAACCCTAACCAGTGCATGGATGGGTTTATAAAGACTAGGGTTTGCCTCTGAATATGAATTGGGCTTGGGTAATTACTTGTTTAATGATTTTTGAATTATTTTGGAAAAATCATATTATGTTAAGTACACCTCCTCCATGCATGAATATTTGAGAATTATTTGATGGATCACCTTCATTTGGATTGCTAATCACACCATATTCAAATTGGGCCTTGAAAACAAATGATTCATGAGTTTTTTGATGACTTGGCTTTTTTGAATAATAAAAAAATAAGTGAAGAATAAACCATAGAACCACTTAATTAAAAAGCCAAAAATGCTTCTTAGGAATTGTTTTTGGATGTTGGAACATGTCTTGAAGCAATGGAAGTGATTATAGGTCATTATGCCCAAAGTTGTGAAAATGGGATCATGAGAAACCCTAAAAACCACTTTTCCTTCTTTGGACCATAACTGGAGCTTCACAAATGATATGGAGACCCACTAGTATTTGTTGGAAAGAGAAGAAAAAGATCTTAAACTTTCATGTTGGAGAGAAATTCATTTGAAGCTTTCTTGATGATGAAAAGTCAAGTTGAATGCAGTGTTGATACTTGCCAAAAATGGAAACTTTTCATTATAGGTTACTTTCCAAATTTAGAAACTTTGCACCAACTCCTGATTTCTGATAAATATGTATGAAGCTTGACCCTTGAAGACCATATGAGGATGTGAGACCTTGAAACCTTGGAGAGAACCTCAAAATTTCACAGTTGACTTCTCCTCTCACTGTTGACTTTTATCCAATTCAACTGATTTTCAATCCATTGGCCAATTGAACTTCCCCTGAAACAAACTGATGGACAACCTCCCATCCCTAGGTACTTAGGGACCCAAGGAGTACTATGGAATCAAGTCCTGCCCAAAAAATTAGAAATAAACTGACTTTATAGCAAACCCTAGTTGTGGTACCCTCAGTCTAGGAGGAAATAACACAGTCTCCAAATCCAAATTCCTCTGAATATGATGTGTATCCTCTCCAACAAAGATAAGATATGCCATTTGATGATGATAAAAACCCAAGGAGCTTGCCTATTGAAGCAATAAACCCAAGAATCTCAAAACCCTAATCTATGCACTGGTTAGGAGAAAGTAATCCACTTGAGCTCTCTTGCTTGACCCTTTGAAGAATATCTCATGTACCTTGACCCCATGCTAAGAACCAATGATAATGCAGAATGCAATGCAACATAAGCCAGTTAGTAATAAAGTTAGGAGAGCAAATTTTGGGGTGCAACAGCTGCCCCTATTCAATCAACTTGGTCCTGAAGGTGTGATAGCAACGACTCTCAAACATTTAAGGGTACACGGGGATTGAATACCGCAAGAGCCCCGGAAATTTGTTAATGGTAAGAAGAGTGTGCTGAACAATAAGGAAAATGACCTCAACCATACCCATAAGGAAAAAACAAAATACGACCTCAATCGTACCCAAAAGACGAATACAACCTCACTTGCACCCACAAAGGAAGACTGACCTCGATCATTCTACCCATAAAGAAAAAGCGAATACGACCTCAATCGCACCCACAAAACGAATACAACCTCAATTATACCCGCAAAGGAAGACTGACCTAAATCGCTCTACCCACAAAGAAAATACGAATACGACCTCAATCGCACCCACAAAACGAATACAACCTCAATTATACCCACGAAGGAAGACTGACCTCGATCACTCTACCCACAAAGAAAAACGAATACGACCTCAATCGCACCCACAAAATGAATACAACCTCAATTATACCCGCAAAGGAAGACTTACCTCAATCACTCTACCCACAAAGAAAAACGAATACGACCTCAATCGCACCCACAAAACGAATACAACCTCAATTATACCCGCAAAGGAAGACTGACCTCAATCACTCTACCCACAAAGAAAATACGAATACGACCTCAATCGCACCCACAAAACGAATACAACCTCAATTATACCCGCAAAGGAAGACTGACCTCAATCACTCTACCCACAAAGAAAATAAGAATACGACCTCAATCGCACCCACAAAACGAATACAACCTCAATTGCATCTGCAAAGGAAGACTGACCTCAATCACTCTACCCACAAAGAAAATATGAATACGACCTCGATCGCACCCACAAGACGAATACAACCTCAATTGCACCCACAAAGGAAGACTGACCTCGATTACTCTACCCACAAAGAAAATACGAATACCACCTCAATCGCACCCACAAAACGAATACAACCTCAATTGCACCCACAAAGGAAGACTGACCTCGATCACTCTACCCACAAAGAAAAAACGAATACGACCTCAATCGCACCCACAAAACGAATACAACCTCAATTATACCCGCGAAGGAAGACTGACCTCAATCACTCTACCCACAAAGAAAATACGAATACGACCTCGATCGCATCCACAAAACGAATACAACCTCAATTGTACCCACAAAGGAAGACTGACCTCAGTCACTCTACCCGCAAAGAAAACACGAATACGACCTCAATCGCATCCACAAAACGAATACAACCTCAATTGTACCCGCAAAGGATAACCAACATAAAGTGGACTTCACTGGGGATAACGTGAAACAAGACTCACAAAAGAAAAAGGCCAAAATGAGGCAAACACAGACAAACTTCTAACGGACTCCTGATCCACAAATAAGATGACTCCGTTGGGGAAGGTGAAATCTAAATAAAAGACTCTGTCGGGGAGCACAAGTATGAGGAACACATCCCTCCAAAATCTCCTGAGTTATGCCATCTCTGCTGAGAAAGAGAAGGAAAGTATCAAACCTGGCTTATGCTTTGGAATGCAAATGTTTGAATTTTTCCGTAATGCTCCACACGAAGTGGAAATGCTACGCGTTTTGAGGATGCAATGCTTATGATATGTAAAAAGGGTCCCTCCAGCAAAATAAATGCCGAAGAGAAAAGATCAATTCAGCCGGGGATGACAAAAATAAATTGTCCTCTGAACCTAGGAACTCTGCTGAGAAGGATCACACTGATCGACTCCTTGGATCAATAATTTTTGTTGGGGATGAAGTCCCAAAAGAATATCCACACTACCGGGGATTATACCTGTCCTCTACTGAAGGTGACATCCAAAACCTGAGATTTCCTCTCTGCTGGGGGAGTTGAGAATGGACGCCAATAACGGAACCGGAAGTTTGTTGCCGAGGATTGCCAACAACAGACGGGCTTAAGACCTGCTGGGGGATACCAACCCATAATACCATCCTGCTTGGGGATACTTCTGAACTGTTGAAGGGGAGAATGCCCTTACCCCCACCTTGCTGGGGATTAGAATATAACGTTGTTGGTGAAAGTACACTTCCTGGCTGGATGGCGGAAGCGAGCACCATGAGTCTGTGGGGGAAATAATGTCTTGATCCGGAGAGAATGCTTCCCAAGTCTTCTGCGTGGGGAAGGTCTGCTCTGCTGAGGGAAGGTGCAGTCTCAATGCTGGGGAGGGCTAACTGCTGGGGAAGTACAACCCTGTTATCCTTCTCTAAGGTCATAAGCGGCTCTTTGAACTTTTCATCTCAAGAGGATTTTACAGAAGATCGGGCGTTCGCACTGCCCCAGGGTCTTCAAACTCTTGGAGAGATTTGTCATATCTGCCCCAGTCTTCATAATCCATGAAGTACATCACCTCAAAAGGGATTGTAATGACTTAACAATACTCTGCTTTAGCATCTTGAACCTTGAGGAGGTGTTTTCAATTAACCATTTTCAGGAGTGGACGATCTCCCACGCCCTAGAGGTGGCCTGCCCCAAGTCTTGAAGGAACTTTGCCCCTGATCCTAGAATGAATGCCCCAGAATAACTGAATTTCGGAGAGATTTCTCGACGTGACCGCCCCAGATTGGCTACATCTTAACACGACTTACTGAGGAGAACCCACTCTACACTGAGTCTCTTGGCAGCATGCCCCTTGATATGATTTGTCCTTCAGAATTTTCAAGTATCCCAACTTGGCAGGATCAAGCCTCTTGGCTGACTTTCACTGTGTAAGCTGCATTAATGCTTAGGCACATGTACGCAAGTAGAACAAGTTTATTATGAGAATGATAATCCTAATGCAACACTTATGTTAACCTTGAAGTTTTTATTGAAAATGCGTCGCCAAGCCTCGTGAACGAATCACTTACTGGGATGTGACCTTGATTTTTGAATGGTAAAACAATGCGCACATGCAATACCAACAAATCTTATTAGCACAACTCATAGGAGTCAGGAACGCTGTCCTGTTGAAGTACGTTTTCGGAATAAACCCTGTTTCAATTAGGACTTTTAAGGGTTGTAACGTGGTCTGGTTCACGGTTTCAGAAAAAAGGATTTATGGCTCAAAATTTATCGGTGCCCACCCACTCTCCGTGATGTTCTCCAGTCCTATGTTCAGTTAATCTGACCCGAACGCTCATCTCTCAAAAGGTTTATGATCCTTAAGGAACCTATGCCACTAATGGTTTGGCACCTAAGGAAGTTTTGGAATGGCGGTCACCCCTTTTTATCTTTTGTGTCTGTAATCACATGAATTTGTTCTTATCGGGGATTTTCTTTTGTAACGCCTTTCGCTTTTTCTCTCTTTTGCTTTTTGATCCCTAATTTTTGCCTGGACTGACTCTTTTGAGTTTTTTCGATTTTGAAGTCCAGCGGGATGCCCTAACTTTTGCCTAAGTCGTTTCGACTTAGCGGGCTTTTCTCTTTTCTCTCTTTTTTCCTTTTATTCCCCTTTTTGAACAACACGTGTGACACTGGTTGTCTTACTTGCTTGAAAGGGTTGTGACTGCCTCACTCCTTGATTGTTGATGGATAACCATTGTGGTTTAACCTCTTGCTAGCGGGATGGGAGGTAATGGATCCTCGGATGCACACTCTCTTTAGAATTTGAACGCTTGGTCAAACTAACTGACGCCTACCCTGCCCCTGGGTTTAGTATGAGGGTTTTTTCGTACGAAAGAAGCTCCCACTTCAAGGCTCAAAGGGGTTAACGAGGGTCTATCTCCCTTATATCTCCAGTGTTTGTGAATTTGAAACAATGCCTGTACATCCTTAACAGGGTTTCATCCAAATGCGCACCATTAGAAATCAGCGCTCTTATTTCGTCATCCTCCCGCAAGAGTTCTAAACAAAGAAAATTGGTATTGCAGTGCATAAAAAACATTTAAGAGTGAATACGAATGGATTACTTCAAGGAAAACATACTCATTGCATTAATATCATCATAAAAAATAAACAAGTCTTGCATACATAGATGCTTTAACAAGAAATAAAAACTACAAATGAAAATGCAAGTAAAGAAGCTGAAGATTGCCATTGCTGAGGAAGCTTAATTCTGTCTGGACGTACTTGCAGACTGTGTGTTCATTTGAGAAAGGAGGCTTCCATTGATGTACATATCATCTTCAGTGAATACAATGATCTCTGAGTTTACCAGGTCTTGTACCTTGTGCCTGAATACATTACACTCATCAATTGTGTGCCCAAATGTTTCCGAGTGGAACTCGCACCTAGCAGTCATGTCATAATCCGGAGGAATTAGGTACGGTACTGGCGCGGTACCCCTTGTTTGAATCAGAGACTTCTTGAGCAGACGCGTAAACAACTGACTATAAGGGATAGAAACAGGATCAAATATCCTCTTGGGCCCTCTTGGTCTTGGTTGCCCCTGCTGCTGAAAACTCTGCTGTTGGTGCTGATTTGGGCGCCTCACCTGTGCTTGCCCTTTCCTTTCCACATTTGGATGAGGCACAAATAAAGGTTGCTGACGCAAAACTTCTGTAGCAAGAGGCTGTGGAGAAATTCCATGGTATGAGGTGGATCCTGCGAAGAGGGGAAGAGCCTTCACTTCTCCTGCAACAATTGGGGTAACATCACCTTGTACATTCACGCCACCCGACGTGAACTCAATTGCCCCTGCGTCAATCAAATCCTGTACTCGGTGCTGAAAGGCCCTACATTCCTCCACGGTATGCCCTGGTGCCCCATAATGGAAATCACAATGGGCTCTTGCATCATAGCCTGGTGGAGGATTGCCGGTGGGAGGAGCCAAAGTCCTTTTCTGTACTAGTTGAAACTAAAGGAGATACGGCAATAGTTGAGAATATGGTATAGGGAGCGGATGAAAAACTCCTTCAGACTTCTTCTGCCCCTGTGTACACTTTTTTCCCTTGGGCTTTTCTTGGGAGCCAAGACCTAACTGCTGTTGGGAGAGTTCTGGAACTTCCGCTTGTGGAAGAGACTCACGAGGTAATCCACGATTTAAATTAAATTCCAAAGAGATGGGAGGAGTATGGATCTCTGTTGCGGGAGCGGGCACAAGACTGTCTTCCTTCTTCCACACTGCTTTCAAAATCTCTATAATCAAACCCATCTGAGTCTTCATCTGATTGATCTCTTCCCTCAGCATCATCTGCTCCTGGAGCATGTCTTCCCCAAATTGCCTCATCTGAACCTTCAGTTCACTCAACTCAGCTTGAACTCGCTCCATGATCAACTCTGCAATTCTGAGATTATAACAAGATAAGAACACCAGAAATAAACACCTGTCATGCAAAATGATTATGCGAAATGATTATGAGTATGCAAATGCAAATGGACATGTTTGAAAATTCACAAGGCGATCCACCCCTTGATTCCGGTTTAATAACAAGATATAATGGAACTTCTGCTCATATATTAAGAAAACCAGAGAAAAGCCAAATGTCAACAATCACAAATCCGAGATAACAAGTCTGAATATAAAAAACATAGGTCCCAACCAACAAGCCTGGTGGTGATCCACATACAATGAAAGAAGACAGAAAACTAAGGCATATCATCAAAGTCCACAAGTGTCAATCCCCCCATCCATTATGCTTTCTGCACCAGTATTGAATCTCCTTAAACAGCTTTCTGGTGCCGGGATTCCTCGGCCTCTGAATTAGCCCTTGAATGAGAAGGTCTCTCCTGTGTATGATCCCATCCAAGTATCGGCAATGTAACTCCCAAGCGTCTTCTCCAAAAACACCATCCATGCTAGGGCCCTCATGTCTAGGTTTCTTCACTTCAGCTTGGACTTTCAGTTCTTCCATGAAGGCTATGGCTTCATTGAGTCGACCCTCGACTACTTGTCTCTTGAATATCCCTGATAAGATCTCGGCGTCTTTCTTCTTGAGCGTCGACTTCAACTGATCAATCTTAGCTATGTAGTCGTCTTCCTTTCTCTTATTCTCAACCATGGCAGTTTCTTGGTGATCATTGAACCTGTGAATCTTCAACAAAGCCTTGCCTAATTCCTCCTCCTTGGTCCTGAGAACGTTACTGATACCATCCAAAGCTTGTTTCATTCTTTCTCTGGATGCGACCATGTCAGCAAGCTCTTTTTCTGCTTTAGCAAGGAGCTCTGTCTTCAACTTGGCGGTATGAACAGCTTCACCCCGCTCATGCTTCCACTGATAAATCTCTCTCTTTAGCTCACTATTTTCTTCCCGCAACCTTTCCTTTTCAGCCCATAATTTGTCATACTTTTCTATCTCAACCGTGGTAGGAGGCTCGATCACCAAAGGATACAAAGGTGGTTCCACCGGGAAGGGAAAAAGCTCCTCTTCTGCTCTCTTCTTGATCCACTCTTTATAGGGAGGAAAAGCCCGGTCATTACATTTTCCGAACAAAGTTTTACCCTTCTTGGTCACCTGTTTCCAAGCATTCACAATTTTCCTTATCAACCCTTAATCCTCAATACCATTGAAGAACAAGGACTCACGGACATCTCGCTCTTCGGGTGAACCTTTCAAAGGATAGCCAAACTGTCTGATAGCTAGGGAGGGATTATAATTAATTCAACCTTTCCTCCCTATCAAGGGAACATTAGGGAATTCTCCGCATTTGCAAATAATCTCCATTCCTAGCAAGTCACGATTAATCCAAAAGATGTTATCAGCAGTCAAGCCTATAACCCTCTTAGACCATTTCAGAGAATCTTTCGTATCAACGAAAGTGCCAGATTCGGGGAGACGACTCAGAAACCAAGTAGCTAAGAGCGGTGCACAACAACTCACAGTTTTTCCACACCTATTCTCATTCTTGTAGTGAATTGAGTGATACACATCACCTAGCAAGGTAGGTATAGGATTCTTCGAAATAAAGATTCTGACGGCATGCATATCCACCAGATCAGGAATATTCGGAAACAGGACAATCCCATAGATACACACAGCTAGAATAGCTTGGAAAGCAGTCCAGTTCTTCTCTTTGACATGTATGCAAGCCTGATCAAACAAGAACTTCAACAAGAAACCCTTAACTCCTTGTTTTTCTGCAATATTATTGCTCAGAACGGGCTCACTGATATGAAGAGCAACAGCCATTTCTCTTACTCCAGGGTGTTCTTCAGAGAAGAAAACTATATCGTGCCTGATGGGGATTCCCAAAATAAATGAGAACTCCTCCAACGTTGGAGCCAAGATGTAGTCCGGGAAAGTGAAGCAACGCAGAGACGGATCGTAAAACTGAAGGAGTGTGTGAATGACATCCTTCTCATACTGGGAGATATTGTAAACAAATTTCAGAAGTCTCCCATACCTTCCACTGAACTCTGTACGAACTCCGGAACCAGCCATATTAATCAGTTTGTGAATCAGTGTCAAAGTTGGCTCTGGGAATGAATAGGCGACGGTCTTCTTTCTCTGAACATCCATGCTGAAGTAACCTCAGAAAACCGGAATCAAGAGTAAGATGCAAGCCCCGAAAGATGTCAAACATGTCAGAATGCAAGAAAAATGATATGCTCATGCAAACATGGGGTCAAGGCACACTGCTGGATGTGCTGTGCTGTTAGCTGAACGAGAACCCAAAAAACCAGAACTCTGAACCACTGAGATACCCAAATAATCAGACATTGATGAGAAATCCAGAAAAATAGGGTAGGTTGAAGGTTTCGGTTACTTGCAAACCTGCAAACGCCCATCCCCTCTCACATGTGGGTACTAGGATGTTCAGTATCCCAGGCTCTCAGGTCGAGAAACGATGATACGTTCACCATTTATGGTTTGGCATCATCATCAATCGAGGAGGCCTCAACTGATTCTCCAAAGCGGAAGGTCCTTAGCTTTGACACTGAGGTCGAGAAACAATAGTACATTCATCCCTCGGGGTACAGTACTAAAGTCAATCGAGGAGTGCCTCCACTGATTCTCTTCAAAACGTAGGGGGCCATCCTATGCGAGTTCCAAAGCGGGCCCTCGGGTGCGAATGGGTTTGCCACAGGATGTGGTATGCCACTGTCACCACTAAAGAGGGATGTTTCCACTAAGGTCCTCGATAATCGGTCACCAGAGTCGACAGCTCTCTAGATCAACACCCCAACATGCGCAAGACACACACGTTAGAATGCATCCCAAGATAGCCTCGTCTGGTTGTGAATTTCGTGAACACACAAACGTACCAAGCGGGCACGTAGGTCCCACTACTTTCCACTCTAGTCCTAGGGTATTCTCAAGCCTTGGTATTGGGCTTATCTCTCAGACCCACCCAACCTGCAAAACAAAGACAGCCAGCACAGTACAGCAGCATGACAGTAATAAAAAATGAAATGCAGAAAATGCGGTAAAAAATAAAAAATAAAAATAAAATACAACATAAAGTAAAACAAAAACAAAACACCCAAAGAGAACAAAGACAAGCAAGCGCTAGGATTGACTCGCTTAGGGATGGACCAGCATAGGTCAACCAGTCCCCAGCAGAGTCGCCAGCTGTCGCTCCCAGGATTTTCATCCAGGTACAAGCGCGAGAGTGGCGCGGAAAAAACAGAGTCGCCAGCCGTGTAAATTTATCCCAAGAGAGGAAAAGGGAACACCGCATAAACCTTAGGAAGGGGGAAAGGTATGGTCATCGCAACCATAACCTGGGTTCGGGAGTCGGTTACGCGAGGGGAAGGTGCTAGCACCCCACGCGTCCATCGTACTCGATGGGATCCACGCTTGTTATCTATTCTAAGGGTAAGTTATACTATCATCTAGGACTGTACTAAGACGGGGAGGGAAAGACAAAGACAGACTCGGTAGGACGTCGACGTCCTAGGCCTACGTACCCCCCTCGTGCAATGGGGAATTCAGAGTCAACGTAGTTCGGACCAAGTTCTTTTATGTTTTTTATGAGCGACGTTAAGTTCGCGTCCGGCAGTTAGGGTCGATGCCTGTTTGCGACTCAGACGGAAGGTAACGTGCCCTTTTTGAAAATAGCCTTTAAGTTTGGAAATCCCGAAGGACAAAAAGGTTTGAGGTTGGTTTGTATTTTTTAGGACAGAAGTGACTTAAGTTAGTTTATAAGTCGCATTGCACCAAAGTCTAGGGCACAGGGGCGAACACTTAACGCATCGTCCCAAGACAGGACGCTCGCTAAGCACTCTAGAAAGATGAGAGGCAGCCCCTCATCCCTCATTCCCCACGCTTAAGGCTCGTGCGCAATACAACTCGCCCTTATTAAGTATCTTAAAGAAGTTTGAGATGAGAAGATAAAAGACACAAGGGTAACTCTAAAGAGGGACTATGAGTCCTACAGTTATCATGCATGGGTGACCTACGGTTAGTGAGGTTTGACGACAACCTAAATCCTAAAGGAAGAAGATGAGAGAAGGAGAGAATAGTAAAGGTGAATATGGATGCTTATCCACACCCTTAAAGAACTTACCTTAGACCCTGCATAAAAGATTAGTACAGAATAGACATAAGTAAGAGAGATGAGGTGAATGAAAATCAAACAATGGCAAACAACAATGATTATCATCCAAACATGAATTAAAGAAACAAAGAAACAGCCCCAAAGCAAATGGCACAAGTGCCTTTTCTAACAGATAATCATACAAGGTCAAAGATGCGCCTGCAAGAAAATCTCAAGTGAAAACAAATCAGATAATTAGAAAAATGACTCCTAAAATTCCCAAATTAAACATTAAGGTTCCTCAACCAGAGGCAAACAACATATCAAAAGTCTCTATAAAAAATCAAGATACTAGTCATTCAAATAATTAGGCAAAGTTCAGGTGGGAATTAGGGCTCAGTGTGCCAAAGGGAAGGACCTAAATGCAATATGGAATAAATTTAAAAATGAAAGAAAAATATTTTTATGCACTTTAGAATGTTAATGAATGAATGCAAAAGGAACGGATCAAAAATATTTCACAGAGGCAGAGAAATAAAATAAAGAAATTTAAGTATGCATGAGATGTGTAATGCAAAAAGGAAATTAAGAAAATAATTAATTAGGATGATGAAAATAAAATAAAATTAGTGAAAATTTTATAGAAATAACAAAAATGATGAATGAATTTTATAGGAATTTTTAAACGCAATTTACTATTTTTAAATAATTAAGAATGAAAATGTTAAATTAAATAAAATAAAAGAGAAATAAAATGGGCTGGGGGGTGCGTTAAGTAAAAAAATACGTTGGAAATGGAATTGGGCTGAAGAGTGGGGGGTGCGTATAGCAACCCAGCCCACCCAATTATCAGAAAAATAGCGAAAATAAAAAAAGGTTTACCGTGGAAAGCCATGTGCGAGGCGCGTGCACCTTTTAATGTGCTGGCGAGATGAGGACCGTCTGATCCATCAGACGGTTCATGACTTAGTCAACGAAAACAAAAGTAGGCCAAATAGAAACATGTAATTGGAGGAGCATGATAGTTATTGTAGGATAATAAACACACGATTACAAAATAAAAATCAGAAAAAAAAATAAAACAAAAACATGTGGCACGCTGTGGACCGTCAGATCCCAAGATCCAACGGCCACAACGTCGTCTTCTCCAAAATCCCACCGGCGACCTGCAACTTTTTCCGGCGACGGACTTAGGGTTCCGATCGTCACCTTGGAAGCACATCAACCTGCAGCTGCCCAGAAACTACGAACAAATACACTAATCCAACCAGTTTTTCACGAGGATTAAGATTATGCACTCCAAATTCAAAAATAACCAACATATATTGAAAAACGAAGAAGAATGCATTAGGGCATAAAACTTTAAATGATCATTACAAGCCATATACGCATCCATATTAAAAACCAATTATATTAGGATGATCAGCAGACATAACACGACAATATAGACATAAAAAAGAGGAGTTTTGGGAGCACGAAAAAAATCATCAACCTGAGATGGTGCCACTCCAATCCTTGCTCTTGGCTGCAAATGGTGGTTAAGTTGTGTTCTAGAGATCTCCAAGAGAAGTTTTGTGGAAGAACTTTGCAGAAACTCTTTGTAATTCGTGAGATCCAAGGAAAGAAAGCTTTAGGGTACAAGTTGTTGTTCTCCAAACTATCACGTGTAACTAACCCTAACCAGTGCATGGATGGGTTTATAAAGACTAGGGTTTGCCTCTGAATATGAATTGGGCTTGGGTAATTACTTGTTTAATGATTTTTGAATTATTTTGGAAAAATCATATTATGTTAAGTACACCTCCTCCATGCATGAATATTTGAGAATTATTTGATGGATCACCTTCATTTGGATTGCTAATCACACCATATTCAAATTGGGCCTTGAAAACAAATGATTCATGAGTTTTTTGATGACTTGGCTTTTTTGAATAATAAAAAAATAAGTGAAGAATAAACCATAGAACCACTTGATTAAAAAGCCAAAAATGCTTCTTAGGAATTGTTTTTGGATGTTGGAACATGTCTTGAAGCAATGGAATTGATTATAGGTCATTATGCCCAAAGTTGTGAAAATGGGATCATGAGAAACCCTAAAAACCATGTTTCCTTCTTTGGACCATAATTGGAGCTTCACAAATGATATGGAGACCCACTAGTATTTGTTGGAAAGAGGAGAAAAAGATCTTAAACTTTCATGTTGGAGAGAAATTCATTTGAAGCTTTCTTGATGATGAAAAGTCAAGTTGAATGCAGTGTAGATACTTGCCAAAAATGGAAACTTTTCATTATAGGTTACTTTCCAAATTTAGAAACTTTGCACCAACTCCTGATTTCTGATAAATATGTATGAAGCTTGACCCTTGAAGACCATATGAGGATGTGAGACCTTGAAACCTTGGAGAGAACCTCAAAATTCCACAGTTGACTTCTCCTCTCACTGTTGACTTTTATCCAATTCAACTGATTTTCAATCCATTGGCCAATTGAACTTCCCCTGAAACAAACTGATGGACAACCTCCCATCCCTAGGTACTTAGGGACCCAAGGAGTACTATGGAATCAAGTCCTGCCCAAAAAATTAGAAATAAACTGACTTTATAGCAAACCCTAGTTGTGGTACCCTCAGTCTAGGAGGAAATAACACAGTCTCCAAATCCAAATTCCTCTGAATATGATGTGTATCCTCTCCAACAAAGATAAGATATGCCATTTGATGATGATAAAAACCCAAGGAGCTTGCCTATTGAAGCAATAAACCCAAGAATCTCAAAACCCTAATCTATGCACTGGTTAGGAGAAAGTAATCCACTTGAGCTCTCTTGCTTGACCCTTTGAAGAATATCTCATGTACCTTGACCCCATGCTAAGAACCAATGATAATGCAGAATGCAATGCAACATAAGCCAGTTAGTAATAAAGTAAGGAGAGCAAATTTTGGGGTGCAACAGCCTCCCAGCTTAATTATGCCACAACCGAAAAAGAACTCCTTGCCGTAATTTTTGCTATAGACAAATTCCGATCCTAGTTAGTCGGAGCCAAAATAATAGCTTACATTGATCACGCAGCCATTCGATATTTGTTAAGCTAGAAGGATTCTAAGCCCAGATTACTACGCTGGATCCTTTTGCTACAATAATTCGACTTGGAAATATATGATAAGAAAGGCACCAAAAATGTGGTAGCTGACCACCTTTCGAGGCTGGAATATTTAAAACCCGACCTAGTACCCATAAATAATGAATTTACCTATGATATACTTATAGCAGCTGTTAGAACCAATCACAGTGATGACCCCGATCCTGAATTAGAATTAAACATTGAGAACACTTTGGTAGTAACTCGCGTACCTGGTACGCAGATTTTGTTAACTACTTAGCCGCTGATATCGTATCCCCTGATCTAAACTATCAACAGAAGAAGAAGTTATTTCACGATGTGAAACACTTTTATTGGGATGAACCTCTCCTATTTAAGAGAGGTGTCGACGACATATTTCGTCGTTGTGTGCCTGAGGAAGAGGTAGAAAGTATAATCAATCATTCTCACTCTGCACCTTATGGTGGACATGTGAGCACGTCTAAGACATGCGCCAAGATTCTTCAAGCAGGCATTTTCTGGCCAACCTTATGGTGCGATGTCCATGCTTACATAGTTAGATGCGACCGATGTCAACGCACTGGAAACGTTTCAAGACACGATCAAATACCCTTAAGGAATATCCAAGAAGTGGAAGTCTTCGATGTCTGCGGAATAAATTTTATGAGACCGTTTCCATCTTCGATGGGAAATAAATACATCTTAGTAGTGGTAGACTACATGTCAAAATGGATTGAGGCAGTTGCCTCACCCACCAACGACACTCGCGTAGTCATCAAACTATTCAAAAACTACATATTTCCTAGATTTGGAGTACCCCACCTTGTTATAAGCGATGGTGGATTACACCTCATATCAAGAATCTTTAATAACCTTTTAAATAAGTATGAAGTTAAACACAGAGTAAGAACACCCTACCATCCACAAACTAGTGGTCAAGTATAGGTGTCAAATAGGGAGATTAAGTAAATCTTAGAAAAAACAGTTTCAATATCTAGAAAAGATTGGTCCCTTAGACTACAAGAAGCCTTGTGGGCTTACAAGACCGCTTACAAAACCCCTATAGGAACAACCCCATTTAAATTAGTTTATGGAAAATCCTGTCACTTGCCCTTCGAGTTAGAGCATAAGACCTATTGAGCCATAAAAACCCTTAATATGGATTATTTAGCAGCCGGTGACAAGCAAATTCTCGACATCCATAAGCTAGAGGAACTTCGTCGTGACGCTTATGAAAATGCCATTATCTATAAGGAAAGAACTAAAGCATGGCATGATAAGAGAATAGTTAGAAAAGAATTTAACGTAGGCGACCCTGTACTTCTGTTTAATTTGAGATTACGACTTTTCCCTGGTAAGCTACGCTCACGATAGACTGGCCCTTATGAGGTCACCAAAGTCATGAAATCCGGGGCAGTAGAAATCCAGAACAATTCTTGTAGTCCTTTCATAGTAAATGGACAAAGACTTAAGCGCTATAACGGAGGTGACATCTCTGCCTACTACTCTGGCCATACTCTGATTGAGCCACCTATAGCTACTAATACGATGTGATATTTATGATCTTTGAGCTACCGACGTTAAACAAGCATTGCGTGGGAGGCAACCCATGGCCTTTTTATATTTATTCTGCATTGATTCTTATTATTGTCAAAAGGTGAATTATTTAATCTATTATTTACTTAACAGGACTGACTTGTGTGATGTTTATGTTGCAGGTTTCAGATTTAATCAGTCTCCATAGCATATTATCCACTAACTATATTTCCAGGATGCAGAACTTTGATGACATGTATGTTACATTCAGGGATGAATCTCAGAGGAATCGATTTGTGGTTCTATCCGAATGACCCATGTTACCTACCAGATACCTTGATTCTAACAGCCTAGAAGCATTAGGCCTGGAAGCAAGTGTGAGATACTTGTACCATCAACTGCAATGGGAGGAATATTCTGATGCCCAAAACGTCACATACAAGAATCTAACCTTAGAATTCCTTAGTTCACTCTCCTATGAACCCTATGTGGGTAAAGGATTTAAAATAGGCCATATCAACTTTAGACGGTTTGGAACCAAGTACACCTTTAACCATAAGGAGTTTACTAACCTACTGGGATTTCAGTGTGGCATTGATGTTATACCTAAACTTCCTGTTGGTGAGTTCATGCAGGAAGAACTTGATAATTTTTGGAGCGATATCACAGGTGGAGGAGGCCCTGATCCATTCACCCTACTTTCAAACTGCATCCATAACCTAGCCTTCAGATACTTCCAGATGATCTTAGCCCAGACCTTTCTTGGGGAGAGTGAGACAGATGACCATGTCAGTGCTAAGGAGATCTTATGCTTTTCTGCACCACCCAGTCCCGTCCTGTAG
The DNA here is from genome assembly GCA_022829125.1 of Lathyrus tuberosus. NCBI lineage: Eukaryota > Viridiplantae > Streptophyta > Magnoliopsida > Fabales > Fabaceae > Lathyrus > Lathyrus tuberosus. The sequence continues at coordinate 9,158,905 of JALAZF010000161.1, read as the reverse complement.
CCTGTGGTAATTTCCTAATCATGAACCTACACCTTACTGCCAGATCCTCCAAGGGACCCATTTATGTAGGAGGAGCAGTGACCCACATAGCTTTTGCCTTAGGTCCCCTGAACCAATTGTCTCACCTGACCCCTTATTGTAGCTACACCCTCATTGACTTGAACCATTGTTTAGACCAAGGCCTAGTGAGGAGAGTCTTCTTCAGTACCGAAGACTATAAGCTCTTGATATACCATGAAACAATCCACTACTTTGGCCTACCACACCAGGGGAGAACAAACATTAACAAGAAAGAGAATTGGTCATACCCTTTAGAAGCCCAAGATGAAACACATGCTAGACCTAAGACCCCTCCTGTTCCCGAATATCATCCTACACCTCTCTCGGATAAGACCATCATTTATTCCTCTAATGCTAATTTGCAGAGGCACAACGTTTACTCTGAGTTGGATACCATGTGTAAAGAGATGATCTCTCTCCGTGAAGATCTCACTGAATTAACCTTGCAGATGGAGGTAGCCGATGCCACACATGCTTCAGAGACTGAATTACTTTATTAGAAAATCTATAGTCTCCGAGGCCAGTTAGCAGAAGCCCAAGAACTATATCTACATATGAACCAGGGAACCCGATGCAAATCACTCTAGAGGAGTTACTAGAAGCATTAAGGACATTGCTCACATTAAGTGTGAGAGATTTACCGCATTTTCACTATTATCTGATTCACCGTTACTAGATTTATTTCCGCACCATAAGACTTAAAGTTTTCGCATTTTGAATTATCTGGATATTTTTGTTACTAAATTTCCCGTTACCAAACTTATCTGGATATTTTGCATTTATTTTAGTTGTTTTTGTCGGTGAAATTTCGGATTTTCAAAAATTGCGAAAATCTCGGATTTTCAAAAAAATTTATTTTATTTTATTTCCCTTGTATATTATTGTGTTTACCATTATTTTTCTATCAAAATATCACTTATGTTCCATGCATGTACCTTTATGAATAAAAGTTGTAGAAGATGCTATACATACCCCTAAATGAGAACCCAGAGCTTCAAAGCCCATCCAAATAAGGCCCAGACGCTTTGTGAAGATGGAGGATGCCATCTACCCCTTGGCGAACACCATAGGGTCTGAAGCTATGTGCGGGGCAGAACGTGGAAATCCCCACCCCCCTCCCCCCCACATTTTCTTAATTTTCAACCTCTCCAAACCCCATTTTCCCAATTTTCAACCAACTTCAAAATCCACTAAACCTCATTAAACACTCATTCACTCACTAACCCACTACGGTTTCCAAAACCCCAACCACTTCCATCCATAAAAACCCAATCTTTCACCAAAAATCCATAAAATCCCCATTTCACCATATCTCACTAAAACCTCCATTTTTCTTTAACAACCACCAACAATGGCAGGAATGGAGCAGGGAGAAGTCATTTTTCGCGAGGGAAAGTCCGAAGGGAGTCAGAGGCAAAGTTCGAAGCGTTGCATACACGCGAAATTTTCGCGACAAGGTACATCTTCTGGCTTTTATATTATTGAGGAAATGTGGAGAGAGCAGAGAGCTTGCGAAGAAGTACATGATGGCCTGTTGTATGCCATGTATGAGCATCAGCAGGACGTGATGGACTTCATGCGCGAGTCACAAAGACAGACTGAGCACTCTCTATGTTCCATTATGGAGGCTCAGCATACCATAGTCTCCCAACAAGAACGCCAACAAGCCTACCTGACCAGCAACTTCAACCTGGTAGAGGCCACTCAGGGTTCTATACTTGGAAACCTTCAGCAACTCCAAGAGTCTAATGCCTTGTTGGCAGCGAGGATTGAGTGGCTTGAGCTTTCACAAAGTGCACGTCACCGCAGTAGGAGCCGTCGTCCTCAACGTTCAGAGCAGGGAGGAGAGGGTACCAGTGGCCATCAGTAGCATTGTCCAGGTTCCACCTATTTTTTTTTCATCTTTTATCAGAACATTGGGGACAATGTTCGGTATAAGTGTGGGAGGAGATATTTATTGCTTTTATTTTTTCATTTTTTTTTTTTTTGCTTTCTAGCATAGTTTTAATTATGCCTTTAGCTTGTTTTTAGTTTGTTTTTAATAATTACATGTGCTTGACGAGTCGTATGTGTAGTTTGTCTTTTTTCCCCATTTCTTGAGCCATACCAAAATTTTTTGAATAAGAAAACAACTTTTATTTTGAAAATTTGGGCTGTTAGACAAGTTTAGGATGGTTTGTGAAGACTTGGAAAAACTTTTGAAGAATCGATATCGTCTTGACACCGTAAGTTTCTTAATTATAGGAATCGATCTGGATACTTATTATGCTATGGCCTTAAAAATCTCACCCTTGAATTAATCCTTAAGTAGTTTATTTTAGCAGTCAACACCATCTTAGGTACCGTTAAGTGGACGAACCGATGCAAATAAGTGAATGATCCCGTGAAAAGAAAGAAAAAAGAAAAAAAATACAGGTAGGAAAAGCAAATATTTTGAAAAAGGATCAGTCTTCTAAGTTAGGTAACCCTCCCCGGTTACTTATCCCAACGGTAGCGAAACTTCAAAAAAATATGCTTATGTGTCTGTGTTAAAAAGCAAAAAAAATCATTGAATATTGACACAATTTTGGATCAGGATCACCAACAGGTTTGTTCACCATGCGAGTACAAGATAACGAGCTTAATGTGATTGTGCCTGAATGAAAAAGGATAAAAGAGGGATGAGTAAGTTAGGCATAGGTATAATAACATGATACGAATTGGTTTGTATAGGAAGGAAACTTATGACCACAACCAGCGAAAAGTGTCACTACGATATCCTTGGTTCACGAGTTAGTACCTATCGACGCAACCTTGATCAAACTAAGAGTCTGTAGCCTGAATTAAATACTTGTGTGTTGTTGTTTTTCTTTTGTGCTTATAAGAGTTTGCTTGAGGACAAACAAAAGTTTAAATGTGGGAGAATTTGATAACACCGAAACACACTGCGTATTTGACTCGGATTGCACATGTTTATTAACGTTTAATTATTATTTTCTTGCATTATGTTTGTGTTTTTTCTTATTTTCAGGTACATTGCCTAATAAGAGCCTTTCACGAAGAAACGAAGCCAAACAAGCAAAAAACAGAGATTTTAGGGTTAATTACACACATGGCGTTCCACATGGCGTTGGCCATGGGAGTAGCCGTGAGGTGTAGGGTTTCTCCCACAACCCAACGACCATGAGACCATGTCCACCACCATTTACTCATATGGCGGACGCCATAACTAGATGGTGGGCTCCATCTTCACAAAAGTGGAGTCAGTCAAAGGCGGTTGGGGCTTAAAGCCATGACTAGAGGTTTTCTCTCCCACGATTTCTGAAGGCCCAACTTGACGTCCAGGGCACTGTTTCACTATAAATAAGACCTAGTTTCTCATTTTGTAGGCATCCTCTCTTAGTCGGAGCATAGGCATAAATTCACTTTGTAATAGCGATAATTCGTCACATCGAGGAATTATCACACCATTGTTGTGAGCGAGTGTGGAGCAATCTTAGAGTAGAAGCTTGCTGTTATTTTCTTTACCAGTCTTGTACCAGATTCAAGTCTCCGCTTTGGAGCAGCTTTTTAATTCAATTTGCAATTTTTATTATTTATTTTCTCGCATCCCATTTACTTTTGTTTATTTCTCGCACTGCTTTTACTTTGATTTATTTCTCGCATTGCCTTTACTTTATCGTTCTGTTTTAATTTCTTTATTGTCTCGCACGTTTTACTTTGATTTACCTTGTTGTTCTTGTCGTTACCTTTTCAAAACCAATTGCACACTTAACACGCATTTTCCCTAAATGACTTATTCTGATAATCAATTATATGCTATGTTGTTTACCGTAGTCATGTCCAGCAAAATCTTTAGTGCTGGAATGTGAGGATCGTCGTTTCGACGATACTGAGTATGTTGTGTCTGTAGGAATGCTTTAGAGGCTGTTTTGGTTTTAATATAATTTTTCTATGGTTTATCTGATCAGATATTACGAAAGTATATCTATGATTACGTCAGGTAAGATCGAAAGCCGTCCAACATTTAAGATAAAAATTGGTTAGTTTTTTATTAAGAAAAACAGCGGAATCACTTTGTTAATCAATTAGGAAAATTTAATATTATTAGAAAGTGATTTTAAAACTATTTTCGGACGCGTTCATAGGTTTAAGGTCCGGTTGGCCGAGCATATGCCGGAAACCCTTTTATGTTAAAAATTTCCAATCAAAAGCACTTATTAACTAATTCTTAGAGGTAGTTATATAAAAAAGGATTTTTCACTTTAACGCAAGATGCGACCGATGTAGCGTGAGCAGCTGGTATAGATTAGAGGTCGAATCTGGTTTCGATTACGCTAATGCGACAGTTCCTTTTTAATTAGCTCTTTTTCAAGGAAAAAAATATTACCCCATAAGTAATTCTATTAGATACAATATGAGTATTGTCTGATCGATGTGAATTGCATTCCAGTATTGTTTCTCTGAATTTATTCTATCTTCGTTATTTTCTGTGCACTTTGCAACCCTCTTTGATTAGCCTAAAATAGAACACTGTAACAATAGTTATAGATTGCTTGGCATTGGTCTCCGTGGGAACAATAATCTTTTATATTACTCTGACGTAGTCCGTATACTTGCGGAAGGCACTGACATTGTGACACGGCCAATGCCCCAATTCAACCAACCAACCCGTCCACACCTAACCCAACACCACAACTCAACTACGAGAACATGGGCACTGAACTAGTATACGGCAGCACCGTTCGTGGCATCCTATGGATAATGGGGAGAAATGATTAAAATAAATTTAAATACGCCAGGAACCTCGGACCAACCACTTTGTGAGTACATCCTTCCATTTAGTCATGTTTTGAATGATATCAAATGTAACGCCCCAAAATAATTAGGGTATTTATTTAATTAAGTTATTATAGATATTCGTGAGTTAGGTGAATTTTGGTGAAATATTTTGATACCTGATGACCTGTGTTGTGGGGTATTGATGATGTTAAGGGGGTGCTGAGAGTATTTAGAAGTATGTGATGTGTTAACAATATTTTGGTAATAATAATATGATTATATGATATATTATTATTATTATTTTAAAATAAAAGGAAGGGCTAAGTGGTAATTGTGCGAGGATAAGTGAGAACGAAGTTGGAAAAACATATTAAGGGTCCTAAGGGTATAGTGGACAAAAAGGAATTGGAGAGAAATGAGAAGTCGTTGTTGGTACGATCATTTTGGGAGAACCGCTCTGAGGAAAAGGGAGAAGTAGAGCTAGGGCCTAGAGACATCGGAATAATCTTCATCTAAGGTAAGGGTGAGGTTTTTTAATCTCTAAGGGTTGCATAATGTTTGTATGAGGGTAGATAAACCATTAGGATCATCCCTATGTGTTGTTTGTGTTGATTTGGGGATTGGGGTTTTGCGTGTCGGAAGTTTTGAATAGGGGAAGAATGCACAAATTTATCGGTTGAAATGTGATTTATGTATTTCCTATTTGTTTGTATGTTAATATGTGATTATATGTGTTTTTGGACTGAATTGGGAGTGAAATCGGGGAAGAATTGAGGTCTGAGTCATGTAGAATCGCAATTGCAAGATTGTTGATCCTGCCAGATTCGCCAGGCAAAAGGAAATCCGCCAGGTAAAAATCCGCCAGATGGTCGCCAGGCAAAAATCCGCCAGATGGTCGCCAGGCGAATTAAGAGGCGAGTGAAGGGTGAAAAATGGGAGGTTCTGGATTTTGTATGGGGAAGGAGATTCACCACTACTCCGCTAGGAGAGCGTGAGGCGAAAGGGGAATCTGCCAGATGGTGGCCAGGCAAAAATTTTCCAGATGGTCGCCAGGCGAGCGTCAGGCGAGCAGAGCTGAGACAAACCAAATTTTCTGAAACTTTAAAAATTCGTATCTTTTGATCCGTAGGTCCGTTTCAGTCGCCGTTCGAAGCGTTGGAAAGCTGGTTTTGCATACTATTTATAAAAATTGATTTGAATACCAGAATTCCAACCCTTTGATGCGTTAATTGGGTTTTGTGTATGTTGTTATGTGTTGTAAGTTGAAATGATGGATTCGTTGGTGTGTATGAGTGTCGTTGTTGTGGATTGCAATGTTTGCATGTTTGAGCAAGTATATGCTGTATGTTGGGCAGTCGTGAGGTAATGTATTGGTGATATGCTAGTCATATGATTTACGTCGTTGTTGTATGTTGTTGTTGAGTGCAATAGTTGTTGCTTAGGATGTTGCATGATGTTGTTGTTGAGTTATTATGGCATACCGTGTAAATATAATGGTTGTTGTTTATGATGATGTATGAAGATGTTGTTGATTAGTTATGGCATGTTGTGTTGTGGCATAACTTGTAAATGCAATAGTGGTTGTTTATAATGTGGTATGATGTTGTGGTTGAATGTATAACATGTTGCATAAGTTGTGTGATAAGCCGTGTGCCCATGTGGGGTGTGAGCGTCTTATCCGGATTCTTTGAAATAGAATCATGTTGGTGTTGTTGTGGTTGTTGAGGTAATCGTGTGCCCATGTGGGGTGTGAGCAATTACAGGTGATCGTGTGCCCATGTGGGGTGTGACCAATCACGGATGTCGTGTGCCCATGTGGGGGTGTGAGCGACTATTATGAAATACCGACGAGGATTATGACCATGAAACAGGGGTCAAATTGGTACCACATGCATTGAGTCGAGTCGTAGGTTTCATTGCATTGCATTGTGTCGTGTTGTGATGCATAAAATTGTATGCCTGTATGGACATTCGTGTTGTGTTGATGTTGTCGTATTTGTGTGGATGTTGTGTTGCTAGGGTGAGCCGTATAAGAATTATGTTCTTTCATACGTATATTATACTTTTCTTATGTGATTTTGAGAATCTCACCCCTTCTGTTTGAATGTTACCTCCACGTGGGTAACGTGCAGATAAGCAGGAGTAGTTCGGAGTTGGAGTTAGCGAAGACGGGGTCTTCTCTTTTATGTCATCGAGTCGCGTCTGCTCTGTTTGTAACACCGGGTTGTCGGAATGCTTAGAGTCTTTTACCTTGTTATGTGTTATTACTCGTTTATTTGATGATGTTATGTATGGTTGAACATGTTTCATATTTCGTTGAATTTTCGCTGCTGTAGAAATGTTTAAATACCATGTTTTAATTTTGATGTTGATGTATTACTCTTAGTATGCATGAAAAGTTGAATAGTTGAAAGTAGCATCCTAAATCTATGTGTGTTATTTTTACTCTGATATTTTGTTATTAATTGTCGCGGGGGTTTAGGGTGTTACATAAAAACTAGGAACAACTTTAATGTTTTTGTACATTGGACGATATCAACCAAATTCTAGATGTGCATTGATCATCTTAACATTAGGATGCATATAAATATGTCTTGAATTGATTGGAAATGTCTTAGGCATGCTTCATGCATCAAAAATAAGTTTTTAGTGTGAAAAATGCTTAATAGGCCGACACACACGCACTCAAGTCAACCTATGGAAGCTTTTGCTTCAGTATAGGTCGACACATACACTTCTTAGGTTGACCTCCACGCATCAATAGTAAAGGTTGTATCCACTGCTTATAGGTCGCCTCAAATTGTCCGACCTAAGACCTTTACAGTCGACCTATTGCTTTCATAGACCGACTTATTGCCTTCAAAAATTAAAAAATTGTTTTTCCTTTCAATTTTTCTTGCATTTCTTTTGCTCCATATCTCTCATACATATATATACTCATACATGCATCGTATTCTAGTAAGGTTCTAGTGTAAAACCTATACGAAACCAGAATTACAAAGCATACTCATCATCTTCAACCTCTCTTCTATGCATACACACAATCAAACTACACATAATCATTTTTTGATTAGGTGACCATCTAGATTAGGGTTGATAATGTCCAATTAGGTTGGTGTACCGAGAATATTAGGTTGAGTTCTTTGTGTGTTTCAAATAAGAAAACCAAGCTGGGGTTTTCCTTCAAGATCATTGAGGATTTGAAGGTTTTGGACAAGATTACGCAAATACGAATCCGATCGAGTGAAGGAACATTGTTGGTGACTTGATCAAACTTTGATAAAGGGTTTTAGAGGTGGTAGAATCAACAACAAACCATTGAGTTTGTAGGGTTAGAGTTATTCATCTCTTGTATATACATTGTTTGCAAAGTAAGGTTAATTGCATGTATCTCAATTTGAATTCGAATTAAGGGCAAACGTACCCATATCGAGGCTGATTAGGGAACTGCCTAAAATGAATTCGTTGTTGTTTTGATCAATTCGTTTGGAAATTAATTTTTGATTAAATTTTGAATTAAGATTTGTTGATATAATCATAATCACTTTGATTGAGATTGACTTCAACATCAACAAAAGAAATTAAATTTCCAAACGTTAATTATCGATTGCACGCAACGTGTTAGATAAATTGTTTTTAATGCTTTTAATTGATTTTTGATCATTGGAAATAAGCTCTACGTGTAGCTTAGCGTTTATTTGGTTTCTGATTAATCGTTGTTGAAAAATTTGTGTTCATTATCAATCAATTGTGTAACTTTACGCATATCTGAGCTTTTCGATAGTAGGTTCGGTTAGACGATTCGATTCGGGTTGTTTCCCCTATGCCATAAAACTTTTGAAAACTATTTTTTTTCCAAAAGTTCACTTTTAAATTTGTGATCTATTCATCCTCTCTAGATCGAAATCTATCGTCTAACACACCTTTTCCTCAGACCAATACTCAAAGTCCTCAGACACATCAAAGAAATCGTGGGAGACCTCGAAGGCAAGCGAATGTGGTGGGATGTGGAACCGGGGGGCATTACGATCGAGCGGGTCATTAATTTTCTATTCAATCGTTGTGTAATTCAATTTTATGAAATAATATTGTGATTTATTTTATAATTTTCTATTTTATTTCAAATTATTTTATCGTTAAAAAAAGGTTTAATATCCTTTTTAGCCCTATATCTTAACCTCGATGTTCATTTTGACCCCTTAACTTTAAAAAGATACATATTAGTCCCTTAACTTTTCAAAACGTTCCATATTAATCCTTTTGTCTAATTATCGACGAATTTAGCGAGTGATTTTTGAATTTTTTCCGTCGCTAATAGGACAAAACAGATTAATATGGAGTGTTTTGAAGAATTAAGGGACCAATATGGACCATTTTTAAGTTAAGGGACCAAAATAAACCACGAGGTTAAGATACATGATAAAAAAGATATTAAGCTTTAAAATAATTAAAATAAAATATTCTAAACAAAGGAGTATCCACTATCTATGGCGTATGCTTCTAGAGGATGCATGCATGCGCCACTTGTAGTGATATCATATACATGCAGTCGTCACAGAGGATGACGCCTTTGTACAATTTTTTAATGCATTCGCCATTTTTAGTAACTACTTTTCTTGCCGGCAAATTTTTTTATTTATTTGAAATATGGTTAGTTTAATAAATTATTTAAAATATTTGATTATTTTAAAATATTATTTGAAAATGTTGGTTTTTTTTTTTAAAATCTAGAAAACATTTATCAAATAAATTATAAATAAAAAATACAACCTAAAAATTGTTAGGTTTTCGATTGAAAATCTACTAAAAAAAACATAAATAAGAAGTTGATGTAAATGACATGATGATAGCAGCATACAATAAATTTTAAAGTGCGTGTTCCCAATATTTATATTTATTCATATTTAACCGTTTATATTTTAATATAGATTTTGACTTAATAAAAAATGAGAAAAAAATATATATCGACAGCATAAAGTAAATTTATATTATCAACTAATTAGTAATATGTGTTTTGACAAATCACATTTAGATTTTTAAATTATATAAATGATCTAATAGATTAATGAATTTTTATTAGATAATATGCATTATTTTTTATTTTATAAAAAATAATAATATTATCTTTAATTTTATATATATATATTTTTTAAAATGCAAACAATTTCTCCCTCCGTCTCAAAATAAATAGTTTTTTAGTTTAAAATATTTATTTTAAAATAAGTGTCTTTTTATTTTTTCAATACAACATTATTTAATTTTTACTAACTTTATCCCTGATAAATATTATCCGCACTATTTTTAAAATATCAAATCATACTATATATTTATAATAATATATAACAACCAATAATAATTAAAGATAATTTTATAAAAACTGTTATATTTATTTATTCTATTATTTTTTTTCTTGATCTATTTATAATAATCTTAAAAAGACTTTTATTACGGAGGTACTATTTCAATGGAATGATTACAGATGTACTTTTTCCTAACAACAGTGTAAATGATGCATTATGGATTGACTTGACTAAAGTAAATGAGTCTTTGAAGACTTGCTAACTTGTGTTATAATTCCGACAATATTTAGTGTAAGGTTGAAATCAATGGAAAATGATCTAACAACAGTAGAGTACAGATTGATGAATTTGACACTTAGCAATAATGCATACTTTCCACAACATGTCAGTTTCACAATGACCATACTACTCACGATCAACTTGCAAGGAAATTGGTTAGAAATTTCTTTTTGGATTTTGAGATTTCACACTGATTTCAAATTGTGAGTTTTTGAATTTAAATTTAAGTATAATGTTCAATAGAATAATATTGGCAATTTGAGTTCAAATCCAGCCCTTAATTTTTTTTAAAAGAGAAATTTACTGTCCATTTTGATTTTCTCCAACTTTTCCCAAGTCAATAAATTAGTCTCTCCAACTACATGTAGAGGAAATTCAATTGGCTATTGATATTTACCTATGCATTAATTTTATGCTAATTATAATTAAAATGGTTGAGAATAAGTGAATTTAAATTTATATCAGTTCAATTCCATAAAAAAATTATTTAACAAAAATACAATTCAAATTTGCTATGTTTATTTTATTAGAAGGTGAGTATGAATCCCAACCAAATTTTAGATAATATTACATTATCAATTTCAAGTAAATTGTGGATTTCAACATTAAGGTTCTTACCAACAATGAGAAATTCTTTAGACGCATTGTGTAGTCAAGGGTTATAGGCTCAAGAACAGCGCAAACCTTGATCATATTTGAAATTCTGGTATTAGATATGTGATGTCGAGTGAGATGTCACAATATCAATATCTGCTATATGAACAAGATAATAAAAGTAACAGCACTTGAAAGCAATAAATAAACACAGAGAATTGTTCACCCAGTTCGGTCAAACAACCTACGTCTGAAGGCTACCAAGTCAGGGAGGAAGTCCACTATTAGTAGCATCAATTCATAGACTCTACAGCCAACACACCAGTTGACAATCTACTCACTTAATCACTACCCAATGACACTTCTATCTAAGACACTCTCAAATATGAGACACCTCTCACTCCCCCTCAATCACAGCAGTGATAACAACTTACAATAAATAAAGTAGAAGACACACTTCAACGACAATACCTTGATCTTGCTTAAAAGCTTCAATCAAGAACAAACACTCGTGCTTAAAAGCTTAGAGTGGACAAATTACAACTCAACTAAATCAGTCCAATTCAAACATCAAAACAGATGAATGAAGGGCTCACAATACACATACGAAAACACAAACCTTAATACTTGACACGCAGTACACAATCTCTTGTCTTCGTATCGTCCAAGTAGGGTTGAGACTTCTTTAAATAGAAACAGATTCTTGGGCTTGGGCTCTGTGAAAAACACATATTTGATGCACAATAAAAACAGATTTTATCTTCAAATTTTTTCGCCCTAAATATAGAAAAAAATGATTGCATCTGAATAAATCTTCTCCAAGAATTTCGCCTGCAATCTCACAAACAAAATCTCTCAAAACAAAACAATTAACACGCAGCCCTAAAACACATATCAGTCTTGACATGATGTTCTGTCAACAGATGTTAAGACATCAGTCTTGACATCATGCACAAAAGCTGCAATACCAAACAACACACCATAAGCAGAATGTTAGAAGCACATGTTAAGACATCATACATGACATCTTGAACAAACACATTGTTTTACCAAAATTGCTGCCAATAACAGAACTAACAATATTTACACAGTCAACCATAATGAGGGCGTCAAAATGAACTAAGATTCTATTCAACTTTTACCCTACTGCTACATGAGTTCCCCACCTTAGAGCTAACACATATGCAACACTAAAACTAACAAAACTCTTGATTTTATTTCTTGCAGACAACACTACTATCTTCTCATTGTCTTTAATTACACACCCTAAAACCACATAGTCATTAGGAAAACACCCAACATCCACAAGAATTATATGGAAATCCCGTGGACAGTTGAAAATATCACCCGTCTCAGCAGGTTTCTTCCTTACTATCAAGTAGGGGTTAGCTTTGTTGGATTATAACACATAATCCACAACGCTTCTTGCTACAACATTCGGGGAAGGAACCTCATTCTTAAACACCAATATTTCTCCCACTCCAAATTTTCCAGAGGATTGTACACACTAATTGAATTGCAAAAGCTTTTTTAAGATCAAGACCTTTTTCCAACCAATCTAACAAACTAGAGTTGGCTGGAGTCCGATGACCAAGCAGGGATGAGAACCACACAAATTTTGAGAAAACACATTCCAAGAATTGAGAAAGCCTTTACATATTACAATACAAACACACTGACACAAAATTTATTAGAGATAGCTCTCCTAAGATTTGGTCTTCAGTCCATCCTCTTGAGTTCATGAAGGTGACCCAATCATCATCTACATCTGAGTCACTATCTTGCACAAGCGCCTTCTTCACAGTGTTCATCCTAGTCACTGAAGTCTTCCCAGTAATAGTTGCTCCAGTTGATGGTCCATCATGTGGTCCTTCAACACTTGCACGAGAGGAGGAACCATCTTTCTTCATCTCCTGGGTTTCCTCAGTTCACATCAAACTAGATGAATTCTTTTTAGTTTTCTCCTAGTTCTGACTCATATTGGACATCAAACACTTGTTCAGGGTAGAAGAAATAGTAGATTTCATAGAGAAAAATAAGGCTAGGCGACCCTTTTTCTTGAAAATATCGAAATCCTAGATATAAGGAGTGATTGGAAACTGATAAGTCACTCTGAATAAACGTGTGTTAGTTCTCTATTTTTTGGATTGGCATTAATTTTAGTAAAACAAATATAGTAGCAATATGTTAAATAGAATGTGATTACTTGCTAAGAAGAACAGGTTAAGCAAGAAGTCCTATTTTATGATGAGAAGTTCTCATCATCTGGAGCAACATGTCGGATAAGATGTCCTATGCTGAATCATTCGACATCGCGCCTGTGCTGAGCTGGACAGTTGAATTCTGTTATGATTTAACAGATGCAGAATATTCTGGGAATATTATGTTATCCTATGTGGCACTGTTTTATAGGTCTGGAAGATTCAAGTCAGAATCAAGAAGAATATTGAAGAATAATGACTTTCTAATTATGGAGATAAAATTGGAAGGATTTGCTTGAAGACCTATTATGTAGCAGAAGTTTCTGCTGATTTGTAGCAGCTGATATGCTGTGATTTGAAGCCCAAATCCAATTGGGAATAAATTATAAATAGAATGCTTATAACCTAGAAAAAGCACGAGTCCAAGATGTAGATCATTAGGGCTTTGTCTAAGTGAACCACTCGGGTTGTGAGATGGTCACTGTGTTCTCACTCAGAAACCTGTAGGTAATGAGTTTTGTATTGTTCTTGGAGGAAGCTTTGAAGCAACTCTAAGTTGTGTTCTTAGTTAGGAAAGAAGTTGTAAACGGTGGAGTTTAGCTTTGAGTCTTGACTAGGTATTGTCATGGAAGTGTGTCTTCCTGTTTGTTCAGAATTGTTGTATCCAATCCCTGTCCGTGATTGATGAGGGATTGAGGAGGGCCTCATATCTAGGTGAGTCTTAGATAGAAGTCTAGCTTAGGTAGTGATTAAGCGAGTAGAGTGTAAACTGAGGTGTTTGCTATAAAGGTCTATGAATTGATACTCTCATAGTGGATTTGTCCCTGGCTTGATATGCCCCCAGAGTAGGAAAGTTTCTCCGAACTGGGTTAACAATTCTGGTGTTGTTACTTATGCTTTTCAGTATCTTGTTTAATGTTTATATGCCTTGCCTATGTGTTTTGTTCAGATCAGATGTCTCGACATGTCATAGGACATCTAGGTTCTGTCATACCAGAATTTCAATTGGTATCAGAGCAGGCATCCTATTCTATTTTCTGGGTGAGATCCTAGGGAAGATACTTTCTGGTTATTGGCAAAGTATGTGGTACCTACTGAAAAGTTGTTTGAACTTGGAGAAGTTCATATTGTTGTTTGAATGTTCCCTAGAAGTGGAGGATGGATTTTTCATGACAGGGTGTGTATTGGACCTGTCTGTTGTTATTAGGCTTGTAGCTTTGGTGGAGAGCTGCTGTGTGGTTTGATTTATTTTAAAACCTATATTGACCTATTGCACATGGAGTGTCATGTTTGTGCAAGGGTAATTATGTTTTGCCTGAAGGTTGTAGAGGTGTTTTCTGGTGTGTGTTCTGTTGCATATATATATCTGATGGAAAATTCCTGGTGGTTTGTGTGTTGAGGCTGCAACACTCTATTTTTCCTCTGAAGGTGTATCCCATGGTGTGGTGATACTTGAGGATAGGTTCTACTAGCTTAATAATGTTGCCAAAGATACTTGAGGTCTATCCCAAGTCCACTCATAAAGGCACATTTATATGAGTTTGTTGAAAAGAGATCTGAAGAAAGTTAGAAGCAATTTATTCTTGCTTCCAACCCTAAAAGGCCATTCTCCGGGCTTTGATAAAGGATCTCTTGGTGTGTTTCTTGAGAAGGGAACTAATGTCCTACCAGATGTTGGAACAACAAACCAGCAGATTGTGCAGAATCTTGTTGGATAAAGGTATTGCATAAAAGATGCTTGGGGGCTAAACAAATGTGTATTGATCACATCTGTTTGGAACCTACTCCTGGCTTGGAAGAGGAGGCATCTGGGTTGTGTGTATAAGAAGTTTCTATCAAGAAACATGTCTTAGATAAGTGTGTTGGTCAAGAGATGATCAACATATTGTCACTCATTGGATTAGTGTATTTCTGATCCAAGTGAGTAGGAGTACAAAGGCTGTTTTTTTGTGGAGGTCAAGCTCAAATGTCAAGGACATTCTCTTTGAAATCTGGAAGTTCCTTCTGATCAAATGAGCCAGATGTATGGAATCTTGTTTATGGCCATGGATCAGATTACTGTTATATGTGTGTACCAACCACAGGATGTGCAGCTATTGGATGGGAGAATGAATAATTCCCTTAGGAGTTCTTAGCAGTTAATAAGGGAGAGTCCTTAATATGATGCTGGAAGAACTCGAAGAAATGTCAGACATAATGTCTTGATATCTTTGTATTGAGAATTTATTTTTCTCAATATGTCTGGTGGTGTTTCTCAAAAACATGATGGAGGTTGTTTACTCAAACTTGATATCACTATCAAGTCTATGAGAGCATAGAACTCTTGTTCTAGTGGAAGAGAGACTCAAAGGGCTATGCACAGAGGAGATGTATTAACCTAACTGGTTGACTGGTGTCTTCATTGTTGGAATGTCATCCAAACTATCTAGGATGAGCATTTCAGATTTGTGTTTGGAGCAAGGAGGAGTTGGTGTTTTTTTGGGACCAAAGGATTATGGTTCCCAGGTATCTTGAGAAGTTTCTTCTTAAGCTGGAGTTCAGTTATGTGGTTTCCTCACATAATGGAACATTTTGCAAGGATTGAAGGGCATCCTTGTAGGTTGAAGTGTTGGGAGAAGCATATTTTTTCTGAACAATCTGTTTGTGATGACCAGTCAATGTTTTTTTTAGTATGCTCCAGAAACCTGTTAGAGGGAATCTCCTCTTTAGGTGCAGAAGGATGGCATCCAACATCTCAAAGTCAGACAAGAGGTCTGAACATTAGAAGTTTGAGAAGAAGATTCTTGAGATGTAGAGTATGCAGGTTCCTGCATGTGTGTATAACCTGGTTTTGAAGGTTGATCAACTACTGATGGTTGATCCTCTTATGTCCCTTGCAAGAGATGTGTGTGGATTACTATGGTTGTTGTCTCCAAAGCCATAGTAAATGTTTAAATCCATGTGATTTAGACTGATGTCGGAACTGATGTTGAAACATCATTTCAGTTCTTTGCTTCCTCAGCCAAGGAAGTTTGTTTAGCTCAGGGTGGAGTGAAAGGTCAAGACACTGACCTAATCTGGAATGATTTTGTCGTGTGAATGGTTGTCATGATGGTTTGTCATGAAGAAGAATCAACAAATGCTTGATGTGTGCGAAAGAAGAATGGCAGACCAAATGTCCTACCTTGTGTGAGAAGTTAGTCTTATCTGACTAATGATAAATACTTTGACGGGAGCTGAGTATTTGTTTGTCCTCTGATAAGGGTGTGCATCTGACTAATGATAAATACTTTGACGGGAGCTAAGTATTTGTCTGTCCTCTGATAAGGGTGTGCATCTGACTAATGATAAATACTTTGACGGGAGCTAAGTATTTGTCTGATGTGAGTATGCAAGTCTGCAGTCTGAACTCTTTGCTTCAGAGAGGGCGTGCGAGTTTATTTCTTTCTATGGTGTTCAGGTGTTTATGTTAACCTGAATAAGCTGTTCTGGCTGTGTTTTATTGGGAGCTTCTTAAAGGACTTCTATGCACAATGAGTCCTTTGAATGGTGATGGGAAGCATCATGATTGTTGATGGTTTTATTTGGAAGATGATTGAGAACGTGCATGTGGAGTTGGATGCTCAAACATTATTGTCAGAAGAGGTGTTTCTGACTATGTGGATTAGAATGTGGAGATTCTGATCTTGTTTTTGGTAGTATGTTCTGGCAAAGCATGACTACTAATTTTGAAGACTTCACTAGTATCAATAACTACTAGTGAATGTAATGGCAGAGGAATTGTGTCAGATGATGTGATCTGAGCAGAAAGTTTTTTTTAAGAGCTGTTCTTTCTTCTGCTGCAAGTATCTCTTGAAGAGATTGGATCTCAGTAAAGCTTTTAAGTAAGCTGAGAATTCGTGGAGTTTGTGAGCAGTGTCAAACCAGTCAGGGTACTTGGATGTGTTCTCCGGGAGTGAGAGTACAGTGTGTGAATGTGCTCAGCAAGTGTGCTCAAATGTTCATCTCCATCAAGAGCATTGGTTATCCATGACAGGGGGAGTACTTATCTATGGATTTTGCTGCAAAGGTGCATATATTGTGAAGCTTGCATGCTGATCAAGCTTGTGGAGATTGGTTGCCTCTTATGAGGATATAATGTCAGATAACATGCTATGACATTAAGCTGCTGGATGGTGTTTTGGTATGTTCTTAATAGGACATGTATGGTTCTAGCCATGTGAAGCTAATTGTTTGAATCATGTGCGCACATGCTTCTGAGGAGGAGTCTGAAGGATAGTTTTGTTTGTGTCTGGGAGAATTTATTTTTCTCTGCAGATTTTGGAAGAGCTCTGTGAGGGTCTTTGTTGATGGGAGATGTCACACTTGTCTTGGTGTGTGTTATTAATTCTAAGTAAGAGGAGTTTACTTAGAGTTCAGTGGAAGGCATTGTGTTTGTGCTTCAGAACTTGTGGATAATTGTGTGAAGCATTCCTGACTGGATGGTTGAAGATGTGTTGGTCAAGCTTTTGTGCATACAAGAGAAAGAAGACAATGTCTGATTTGATGTCAGGACATTTTTTGGGACATGTTTTCTCCTTGAGCCATACAAGGAAGTATTGTGGACGGTGCTGTCAGGAGGATGTGTAAAATGGAATGTTTGTCTTTGCATGTGCATGTATTGAAATTATGATGATAGTCATAATCTGTCTTGGACGGTGCATTGTTGTTGGATTTCTTCCTCAAATAACGTTCTTATTGACCAAGATCGTTATTTCCTAAGAAAACCGTGTGGCTATTTAAAGAGGTCTCCATCACCTCTTTCATCTTGTTGTAGTTACTCCTTCTTTATCTTTATGACCTATGTCTGGGTGTGGATGTGTACATCGTGGGTATGATCTGATCAGATGCTGTTGTGGCCTATTGTGGTTCTCATGTATCCCTTGCAAAGGGAGGTATATGGATTATTATGCAAATAGTAATTCCTATGTTTGTTGGCTCTTGAGTAGGTGTGAATTTGTTGTGGGGTCGGTATGAGCATGAAGATGTTCATGTGCTTGAACTGAGGATTGGTGTTTTTGTTTCTGTTGTGTGCCTCAGGGGGAGTAAAGTGGTGTTTTGTTTGCTATTTATGATGTCAGATCAGATGTCATGACTTTATGATCATGTGTGTACTACTGCTTAGGAAGAGTAGTTACATTTTTGTTGCTGAACTTGTGCAACTATTTAGGCAGAGCATGATAGTCTGTCATGCTTGCTTGCTGCTGCTGAAAAGATGTGGAACTCCTTATTGTGTCTGGGAGAAGTTATTCTCTGCAGTAGGTTGTAGTCTTCCGGGGGAGTAAGGCTGAGGCAGTTGTGTTACTTCACTTGATGGGAATTTGAATTGTTCAAGTTTTTTTTGTGTTTTTGACCTTCTCCTTCAGGGGGAGAACTGATATTGTATGACAGGGGGAGTGGTGTACCTGTCTGTTTTGCTGCTGCAAGATTATAGTTGTACAGAGCTTACATGTTCTCATGTGGCTTGTGTTTCTTTGTGATGTCAGACCTAATGTCTTGACATTGTGCTGTCAGATATGTTTTTCTTCCTTTTTGTGTGACAACATTGTGGGTCTTGAGGAACGGTTGCCCAGAATAAGCTGGAGGTTAAAAGATTCCAATGTCAAACGTGATGTCATTGTACTGTGACAAGCTGATCACAATCAGTATTTTCAAGAATTCTCCTTCTGTACAGCTGGACAACAGTGATATGACGGGTCAAAATTCTATCTGCGATGTTTTGAAAGGTTGTATTAATGAAGAGTTATATCATCTTCAGTTTATGAGGCATGAAACACGTTTTTTTGTGCATTAAAGGATAGCGGTTTCAATGACATGGGAATTGTCATAGTCAAAGCTTGGGAGTAGAGAAAAAGGAACCTAGACTTTGTGAACAATTTCTAAGGATGATTTTATTTTCGTCCATAAATGCTCTCTTTAACTAGAGTGTCTTTACTAGCAATGGTCGTTATAATCTAGGTAACTCTCATTGTATTTTAAGGCCTGGCTATCTCACTATCCTCTCAAGCAAGGTATCATCTTGAGTAAATCTTCCAAAATGTTGATGCTAAGAAGGTTCTTTAGGGAGGTTCTGTTTGGCCTTCGCCAGTGTGTTTTGTGGTTTGCGTCTTAGTCTCTGTCTCTGTGTTTTTGTTTGTCAATTTTTGGCCAAAAAGGGGGAGAGAAGGTTTGTTCAGCTATTGAGTCTGGATTTTGTTTCACAAGGATGTAGAATAGTCTGTTCTGTTCTGAGTATGTTGGTTGGGATATTTGTGACTTATGATCTGAGTTAATGAACACAATTGTGACTTGTGTTCTGAGTTACCCGAATTGAAGGTATTCTGGGGTAGCTTCTGGGTCCTCAACTTTGTAAGGAAGGGTTTTAGATGAAGGGGGAGTGTCTCCAGCCTGTGAGAAATGTTTCTGGGAATGAGCATGTAATAGATTAGTTCGGCTAAACATGAAGAGGAGCTGTTGCGATGGAATGGAAATGTTTAGAGCTGCTATGAAGAAGATGTCGAACAATATGTTCTAACATTAATCAGAATGAAGACCTGTTCAGTAGCATCTGAAGAATCTGATTTTATTTTTGGTTGTAATTTTGTTATTGCTGTAACTTGTATTATTTATTTTAGCCAAAATTTTCCAAAGGGGGAGATTGTTAGTTCTCTATTTTTTGGATTGGCATTAATTTTAGTAAAACAAATATAGCAGCAATATGTTAAATAGGATGTGATTACTTGCTAAGAAGAACAGGTTAAGCAAGAAGTCCTATTTTATGATGAGAAGTTCTCATCATCTGGAGCAACATGTCGGATAAGATGTCCTATGCTGAATCATTCGACATCGCGCCTGTACTGAGCTGGACAGTTGAATTCTGTTATGATTTAACAGATGCAGAATATTCTGGGAATATTATGTTATCCCATGTGGCACTGTTTTATAGGTCTGGAAGATTCAAGTCAGAATCAAGAAGAATATTGAAGAATAATGACTTTCTAATTATGGAGATAAATTTGGAAGGATTTGCTTGAAGACCTATTATGTAGTAGAAGTTTCTGCTGATTTGTAGCAGCTGATATGCTATGATTTAAAGCCCAAATCCAGTTGGGAATAAATTATAAATAGAATGCTTGTACCCTAGAAAAAGCACGAGTCTAAGATGTAGATCATTAGGGCTTTGTCTAAGTGAACCACTCGGGTTGTGAGATGGTCACTGTGTTCTCACACAGAAACCTGTAGGTAATGAGTTTTCTATTGTTCTTGGAGGAAGCTTTGAAGCAACTCCAAGTTATGTTCTTATTTAGGAAAGAAGTTGTAAACGGTGGAGTTTAGCTTTGAGTCTTGACTAGGTATTGTCATGGAAGCGTGTCTTCCTGTTTGTTCAAAATTGTTGTATCCAATCATTATCCGTGATTGATGAGGGATTGAGGAGGGCCTCATATCTAGGTGAGTCTTAGATAGAAGTCTAGCTTAGGTAGTGATTAAGTGAGTAGAGTGTAAACTGAGGTGTTTGCTATAAAGGTCTATGAATTGTTACTATCATAGTGGATTTGTCCCTGGCTTGGTATGCCCCCGGAGTAGGAGAGTTGCTCCGAACTGGGTTAACAATTCTGGTGTTGTTGCTTATGCTTTTCAGTATCTTGTTTAATGTTTATATGCCTTGCCTATGTGTTTTGTTCAGATCAGATGTCTCGCATGTCATAGGACATCTAGGTTCTGTCATACCAGAATTTCAACGTGCACTATAGAGAATAGGAGAGAGTATTTGGCTTGGTCTCCTTGCAAGTTTACCTAGCTTTGACTGCTATAGTACCTCACATATGCACACACCAAGTGCACTTCTCAAATGTTCAAAACAGATAGCGTCTAAAGGCTTAGTGAATATGTCAACCAGCTGTTGGTCAATTGCAATGTGCTATAAATTGACCACTCTATCCTCCACAAGATCCCTAATGAAATAATGACAAATGTCAATATGCTTGATTCTACTGTGTTGGACATGATTCATTGAGATATTTATGGTGCTCATGTTGTCATAATACAATGTCATGACTTCTTGTTCGACATTGTATTCTTTCAGCATTTGTTTCATCCAGAGAAATTAAGCTTCAACAGTAGATAGAGAGGCGTAATTCTGCTTCTTGCTAGACCAAGAAATTAGATTATTGCCAAGAAAGAAACATCAACCTGAAGTACTTTTTTTGCCATCAGCACTTCCAGCCTAATCTACATCACAATAACCTACTAGAATATGATTCGAATCATGAGAGTACAATATGCCATAGACATAAGTTCCACTGATGTACTTTAGGATCCTCTTTACTTGAGTGAGATGGCTAGCCTTAGGATTAGCTTGGTACCTAGAACATACACTTACAACATATGTAATATCAGGTCTGCAAGCTATGAGATATAGTAGACTTCCAATCATACTTCTGTAGAGACTTTGATCTACATCCACTCCATTTTCATCCTTAGAGTGCTTCAAGTGAGTTGCAGCATAAGTTATCGTATGGCTTGCATTGTCAAAAAAAACTTCTTTACTATATTCTGAGCATTCTTGCTTTGAGTCACAAAAATGCTGTGCTCGATTTGCTTAACTTTCATACCAAGGAAATAAGTGAGTTCTTCTACAAGACTCATTTCAAACTCTGAATGCATTTGTTGAACAAAATGATGCACCATCGTGTTTGACATCCCACCAAACACTATGTCATCCACATAGATTTGGGCTATTATCACCTTCCCTCCATAATTCTTCACGAATAGAGTTTTGCCTATTCCTCCTCTATTGTATCCAAGGGTGATCAAAAACCCAGTTAGTCTTTCATACCATGCTCTTGGATCTTGCTTTAATCTATATAGGTCTTTATTTAGTTTGAACACATGATTTGGAAATTTGAAATCAATGAAACCCTTAGGTTGCTCCACATATACCTCTTCGTGAAGATACCCGTTTAAAAAGGCACTTTTAAGAATCATTTGAAATAGTCTAAACTTCAGCATGTAAGGGATTCCAAGTAAAAGTCTTATGGATTCCAGTATGGATACTGGGGGAAATATTTCATCAAAGTCTACTCCTTCTATTTGAGTATACCCTCGAGAAACTAACCTTGCCTTATTTCTTGTTACATTACCACTTTCATCAGATTTGTTCTTATAAATCCACTTGGTACCAGTGACATTTATATCTCCCGGTCAAGGAACTTGCTCCCATACATTATTTATTTCAAACTGGCACAGTTCTTCTTGTAGGGCGTTGTTCCAGAATTCATCAGTAAATGTTTCCTTGACATTTTTAGGCTCAATCTAGAAGATAAAGCATGAGTTCTAAATGATTTCTATGGATCTTGTAACTACTATTTCATTCAGATTTCCTATAATGTTCTCTAGGAGTTGATCTTTCTGAACACTAATAGATGGTCCCTTGTTGGTTTGGAGATCATTAGATGTAGTGATCTCAAGCATAATGTTGGACTGATTTGATGGAACATTGGCTGAGACATTAGTTTGTTGAGGAGGAACTTCATCATCTTTTTCTTCCATATCTTCAAGAGTGTTATCAATAACCACATTGATGGATTCCATCATAAATTTGGAGCACTTGTTAAACACTTCGTATGCTATGTTGTTTGTGGAGTAACCAAGGAATATACCTTCCTGACTCTTGGGATCCGTTTTTCTCCTTTGCTCTCTATCTGCCAGAATGTAGCACTTACTTCCAAAGAAATGGAAATACTTGACATTTGGCTTTCTCCCTTTCCACAACTCACACATATTTTCCTTGGTTCCAGATCTTATGGCCACTCTATTATGAATATGGCAAGTTGTGTTCATAGCTTCAGCCCAGAAATAATATGGAAGTTTCTTTGTATGTAACATAACTCTGGATGACTCTTGTAAGGTATTGTTCTTCCTTTCTACCACCCCATTTTGCTGAGGCGTGATTGAGGCAGATAACTTATGGCTAATACCTTCTGAAGCACAAAATTCGGAGAATTTTGATTTCTCAAACTCAGTTCCATGGTCACTTTTGATTTTAACAATACCAACCCCTTTCTCTTTTTGCATGAGTTGAAACAACTCTTTGAATACCTCAAACGTGTCAGACTTTTCTCTAATGAATTTTATCCAAGTGTATCTTGAGAAGTCATCTACACATATAAAGACATACCTTTTACCTCATAGAATTTCTACTTACATAGGCCCCATTAAGTCCATATGCAATAGTTTAAGAACTTTTGTGGTGGCAAGATGCTAAAGCTTCTTATAGGGCATCTTAGTATGCTTGCCTATTTGGCATTCTCTACAAACTTTTCCTTCTTCAATCTTGAGTTTAGGCAGTCCCTTCACAACATCTTTTGAAACAATTTTCTTCATGATGTTAAGAATGTGGTGGCCAAGTTTTTGGCGCCAAAGCTTGGTCTCATCAACTTTTGTCATCAAACAAGTAGAAGGATCCTCTTTGTACATAGATATCCATAGATAACAATTATCCTTGGACCTTGAGTCTTTCATAACCACTCCTTGATCTTGGCTGGAAACGACGCATTCTGATTTGTTGAAGCTAACCTTGAAGCCTTAATCACATTGCTGACTTATAATGATCTAGCTAACAGTCAAACCTTCCACCAACAACATATTTCAAGGCTAGGTAGACCAGAATATACTAGTTTGCCTAATCCTTTGATTTTACCTTTTACACCATCATCAAAGGTGACATAACTATTAGATTAAGGTTGTAGCTCTTCAAGATACGACATTTCCCCTATCATGTGTCTGGAACATCCACGATCAAAATACCAATCCTATCTAGAGGATACTCTAAGAGATGTATGAGATATAAGACTTGTGAAAAACCCTAAACCCTAAACTTCTTCACCTTCTTCACTTGAACATTCTCTTCTTTCCTTTTGAACCATCTTTGCCTATGGTGTTGTGAAATACCATATAGTCTGTAACAATTTGGGCTTATATGCCCATATTTTCCAAAAATGATGGCGTATTCTATTGTAGCCCTTACGATGGTGATGTGCATGTCAAGCTCGATGATGGAACATGTTATACTTTTTGCTCACATGGCTGTAACAAATCCTATGGCTGCGTAATTTCTATGTTTCTTCTTTTCCACTTGTATATCTTTTAGCAATTCATCACTAGTTTTTTTTACTTCTCCTCATCTTCCATAATCATAATTTGTGTAATCCAAAACAGATGGTTTGTTCACTGATCCTTCATCTATAATTGTCTCTATTTGAGCAAAATTGATCTTCCTTGGAGCTCACCCAACAGGCTAGGGTGCCTGCTCTAATGTCAATTGTAATTCTGTTCCTCAGGGGATAGATGTCGAATACGATGCTCCAGAAACAGGTGGGACAAGATACCCAATGCTGTTCAATGCCTCTTCCTAACACTACCCAATGAATTTCTATTTACAGCCTCCCCCTAAATATGTGAACCTAATCACTTTCTTCTCTACCACAATCCTAGTGACATGGGAAAATAAGCGCTAAACCCTAGTGATCAACTTCAATCTTTACAAGATAAAGAATTTTGAACGTTACAACTCAACTAGACAAACTTTTTATGTCAATTTGCTAAAAAATAGGGGTGTACATAAACAATGTTGATTACAACTCCACTAGACAAACCTTCTATGCCAAATTATTGAAACATAGAGGTGTACATAATGATTTAACACTAATCCTCTAAGGGCATTAGCGTGAATACATGACACATAACCTAAAACTCTAAGATCTTCAATAGGAGTGCTTGTTATCCAATGTAGGTTTTGATCTCCTTATATAAAAAATAACTCTGGGCTTTTTCCTTGTGGATCTTCATATATTTTCGTCCAAAATCTTTGCACAGTATATTAGATATTTGATTTTCTCCTTGAATATCTTCAACAAGATATGATTTTTTTAAATTTAAATTCAAATTAAAATCGTCATTTCAATCTGAATTAAACTTCATCCAGCTGTCAAACAAATCATCTAATCATATTGTTAAATTAATAACTGTAAAATCTTTAACAACTCTTCAGCAGAACACAATCCAAAACACAATATTCTGGCGCCCGTGCATAAAACCCAGATATCGTACTAACATGTTGGAGCATTGCGCCCAACATGTATCCTTTATGCAGCTTTATATAACTTTAGCAAGCTAGACCAATCTTGAACACTTAAACAATTCTCCAAGTTTTTGTCTTGCTAAAATGCAGCCAATCCATAAGGTTAATCTAATAGGAACAACACAAACTCTCCCATCTGCAACTAAACCTCACTACGCCAAAAATGATTTTTGGCAGCACTACAATGACAGCGCTTTTTGGCAGAAGCACTGCTATACGTTTTACTAAAAAAAAAAAAAAAAAAAACGAAGGAAAAAAGCGCTGCTATATGGGGGTCCTACGAAAGCGCTTTTAAAAAGCGCTGCTAAAGGGCTAAGGCAGGTGAACTTTAGAAAGCGCTTTATAAAAAGCGCTGCTAAAAGGATACTATAATCCAACGCTTTTGAAAAGTGCTGCTAAAGGCCCAAGGTATACCATACTTTAGGCAGCGCTTTCAAAAAGCGTTGCTAAAGGCCCAATTCACTACACACCTTAAAAAGCACTTTTCTCTGAAAGCGCTGCTAAAGCCCAACCTACAAAAGCGCTTTCTAAAATTATGGATTATATTACGTACTTGTCATTTCATATTTGAGACTGGATTATGGAATATGGATTATGGATTTATATGTGTTTTTCTTTATTATAGGTAAAATGGCTACTAATGAGAACTCGCATGATACTTCCAAGAATGATCCCAAAGAATCAGTTCAAGATACGGAAGGAGATATTTCAAGAGGAATAACAATCATGAAAGAAGTTATTCGTGCTAGAGACAAGGGAATAAAATACGGCGTTCATTGGAATGAAACAGGTCAACTAATTGAGCCTAATGGCGCAATGTTGACTAGTTACATTGGTGCACTTGTCCGTTCACTAGTTCCTATTACTTGTGACAATTGGCGAAATCCACAGTTGAAACCTGCCAAAGATAAAATATGGAGTGAGATACAGATACTATATGTGATGTTATTTGTTATTTTTGACGATTATAATTTTTAAATTAATTATACTAACACACTTTATTTGTTATTGTAGAGATCTTTTAACATTGGTGACGAGAAGCAAAAATATTATCTTCAATTAGCCGGAAGAAGACTTAGAGGGTTCCGAGCATTTTTATCCAATAAGTTTCTGAAGGATGCCCAAGGAAAGTTTGTTGAAGTGGAATGCCCGAAGAAGTATGCAGACTTGATTGCACCCGAAGAATGGGACACTTTAGTCGCCAAACGAAGAACTGAAGAATTCCACGTAATCTTAATTTAATTTATCATGAACATTGTATTATATTCATGTAGTTATTACATGTGTTTTGATATGACTTATAATTATTTATGCAGGTTGTGAGTGACGTAAATCGTCAAAGAGCCTCGAAACCCGCGTATCCATACAAGAAAGGATGTTTGGGATATGCACGCTTGGAACAAAAAATCGTAAGTATATATAATTGCTATGGTCTTTTTGTATTATTATTCATCCTAATTCTTGACTTAATGTGTAGCTTGCAGAGGAGAAAAGTGAAGAAACATCTCTTCCGGAGCATGTTTTGTGGAAGGCTGCCCGTGTGGGAAAGGATGGAGTTGTTACTGAAGGTGTTCAACAAGTTTTTGAACAATGTGTAAGTATAACGTTATTTGTTTAATTAGATAGAAAGTTCTTGTTTATCTAATATATTTATGCGTTGCTCTAATATTGAATTTCAGGAGACTCTATCTCAGTCCTTAACTCTCACGGAAGACCAGGATTGCAAGAGCATACTGAGTCGAGTATTAAATGTTCCTGAGTATTCTGGTCGTGTGAGGGGTAAGGGATTTGGAGTTACTCCATCTGCCTTCTATAAGAGTTCAAAGAGAAAAAATCCTAGCAATAGAGAGGTGATGGAAACGTTGGAAGAATTGAGAGCTCAAGTTCGTGAACTGCAACAAGATAAAGAAAGATATATGTCGGAAAGGCGCGGTTCAGAATTTAAAGATATTAGTGACAAGGCCAATATCAATTGTCAACAAAAAATTCTGGAGGTAATTATATTTATTAAATTAGTACAATTTTTTATATTGACATCATTGCACAATAACAATTTCGTATTATTTTTGTTTTGTTTAGGGCATTTCACCTTGTCAGCTATATTTATCGGCACCGACATATCGTATGGTTGGCAAGGGAAAACTGCATAACACTCCGGGAGACGTCCTTCACACTAGACCGCTCCCTGCTGGATTTTTGAAGGTTTCGATTGATATTGCTTTAGAGCGGGATGCGTTACTACCTATACCTGACGACGTTTCAGAAGCAACATTGGTGGGGGACGCAATAGGGTCGTATGTTGCATGGTCGTCTAACCTCATCGTCATAGATGACTCGGTATGTTGAAAACCATTATTAACCTTTTAGTTTTCAAATGTTTTACTTGCATATAAGTTATGTTATGCTTACTTTTACCTACATTTTATTTACATGACATTGTTAGACTCCTACAAAATCCAAATCAAAAGATAAAGGGATTGTGCGGCAAACCGAGTCAGTTGCATCACAAAAAAGGTACATTGATATATATGCATCGAAAATGTTAATTCTATGATCCGAATTCAAAAGCTTCATGATTACTAAGTTTATTCCTTATATGATTTTCATATTCCTACATAAGAGGTGCAACAAGGGAGCAAGAACAAGAAGCCAGTAGTAGCTAAGGCAAAAAAAGCATCTATTTCTCGATTTCGGTTGTGCCTTGAAACAATTGTAGGCACAATGAATTTGATGGAAGGTGGTATCTTGAAATACCTATGGAAGCATATATTTTTAGGTTTGCCTATTCAGAAACAATTGCTAAAGAAGACTTTGATAAGATATTTACGCATTCTGAATTAGGCGTCGGTGTTATGAATTCATACATCAGGTAATCCATCGATTTTATTTATTTAATTGATCAATTTATTTACTCATTTCAATGAATATTAGAATGTTAATTATAATAACATATTTATTATAATCCATTTTTATTTCAGGTTCTTGTATGAAAAATTGATGCTCCTGCGTCAATTGACTGAAAGATACTCCTTCTTGGCTCCCAACTGTGTCAATGCAAATTTACTCAATCGAACTACAGATGCGGTCAAAGATCACTTAGTAGATGCATTTATGACCAACATTGATACAAAGAAGTTGTATCTTTTACCATATAATACTGGCCATGGGTAAGATTTTCATCCTAACTTCATTTATTATAATCTTTCGCTTTTTTACGTTGTGTATAACATTTCCATCTATACTTTTGTTTTATTTTACAGTGGACACTGGTTGTTGCTTGCGATTAATCCGATAAAAGAAATTGTCTATTATCTGGATTCGCTAGAGGGTGATCAAACAAAATACCCGGAGATGAAGAAGATGATTGATACGTAAGTGATGCGATTGTTCTAAATATTCGCGTGTGTATTTTTTTTATTTATGTGAGATTGTTCTAAATATTCGTTTATAATATGATAGATCCATAAAAATATTCTGATCACAACGACAAGCTCGGGTACCAAAGAGCAAAGCAAACAACATTACATGGATAAGAGTGGAGGTATGATTTGTTATTATAATAGTAATGCTACTTGATAACACAAGTCATCTATGATACTTATTAATACTTTTTTTCTATGTGTAGTGTCCTCGGCAGCGTAATGGTATCGATTGTGGTTATTTTGTCTTGAGATTCATGAAAGAAATTATTCATTTGGAACAAATAGAGATTACAAACATGGTATGGATTTATATATAAGTTATGATTTATTTTAAGATTTATTATCGGATATTTCATCTAATTAATTACTTTTAACTAAATCATGCATATTATGTTAAATGTAGTATTTTGATGAATTCAAGTGTGCCACATACACGAAAGACAAATTGGAAGAAATAAAGGAGGATTGGTGTCAATACATGGTTGAAATTAGAATTTGTTAGTTTTAGAAATTGTGTTAGGTTTATGGAAGGTGTTGTATATATAGGTGATGGATATGGTGTATAAGGTTTCGAATTGGTGTATGGAATTGGTGTTGTATAGTTTGTATTGAGTTATATATATGTAATGGTTATTTTGGTGTTGTATATATAATGGATTTTACGGTTTATGTGTTGCATTTTAATCGTATAAAGGCCTATTGTTGAATTATAATGCTATAAGGCCTATGTGTTGAAATATAATGGTATCAAAGGCCATGTGTTGAATGATTATGAATTCTGTTAAATTATACAGGTTGAAATATAATGGTATCAAAGGCCATGTGTTAAAAAGCTTTTAAAAAGCACTTTTATAAAAGACAACGCTTTCTAAAAAAAACGCTACCTAAAGGGGGGTCATGGCGTATACATAAGACATCACTTTTAAAAGCCCTGCTAAAGGAGGCATACGAAAGCGCTTTTCTTTGAAAAAGCGCTGCCTAAAGGGGGACCTTTAGCAGCGCTTTTAAAAGCGTTGCTAAAGGGGGTCATACGAAAGCGCGTTTCTTTGGAAAAATGCTGCTATATGGTGGTCATACGAAAGCGCTTTCAAAAGCGCTGCTAAAGGTGGTCCTAAGGGGGACCTAAGACAACGCTTTTCAAAGGAAAAAAGGCGCTGTCTTTGCCTTTAGCAGCGTCACCTTTGGTAGCGCTTTTAAGAGCTGCTAAAGGAAAAAAAAAGCGCTGCTAAAGGTCTTCTTTGGCGTAGTGCCTCAATCTCTTCTTCCTCTCATTCTTCCAAAAGGCAAATATTGACTCCAATCGGAGTCACTTTAATGGTAAAATATCATTCCATGTTGAAGATATCTTGAATTGAGTACGTCAACCTTGAATTCTTAATGATACCTATGTACACACTGCTGAGCCTATGCTTGACATCCTCAAGAACATTACATCACACTTCCTTAATCTGACTATCCATTTCCTCTTACTGAGCTTGAAATGACCCTCCTTCTTATTTTGAACAACATTGACAAAAGATCTTACGTTTATTCTGCTTTACGAAAGGTGCCAACATTGCCCTTTCTCAATAAATTAAAAGTCCACTAAACATATAAAATTAAGATAAAGTTTATACAAAAATAGAAGGTAAACGAGCAACGACCTGCGTTGTTATTTCTTTTTTGATGACAAAACCAATTTTTTTAAAAACTACATTCTTAAACTTAAGAGATACAACATTGCTATTCATAAATCTTTGGACTCTCTGTAAAAGATCAACAACTTCGGATGTTAGGAAATCAAAAATATCAAAAGTTAATGGTATAAAAACATGTTGATTGGCAAAACACATTTTCTCATATTTGACCACTTTACTTAAAGCAATTTTGAGAATTATTTGTCCCACAGTAAAACCTTAATTTCTTAATTCCATCGACAAAAAAATTCCAATCAAATTCAAATTTAATATTAATATCAATGTACACATAAAATACTTAATTAATATTTTTTATATTTCACATATATAAAACAATAACACTTATTAATATGTAGTTTACATTTAAGTAGGTAGTGTAACTCAAATATTTTCATACTTATCAAAATTCACATATTTAAATATAATCTCTAAACTATGCACGTATGTATGCAGCATTTTTACTAAATTGGTTAGTGAATCAAACCTTAGTGTAAACATACTTTAAAATTTATTTTGTGCTACTATCATATGTTAGATCATTAATATACTACACAAAATTTTAAAACACAAATCATGTCCTATATTAATTTAAAAAATCTTGTATCTTCATAAAAATAGAAAGTATTTATCATTTTTTTAATAATCAAATGCATTAAAAGGCAGAAAAATAGCCCACAATCAAAGCCTGCAAAAGCAGGACTGCGCCAATACACCAGCACTGTTTAAACAATTGGAAAGCAGAACCAACACCCACAAGAACTAAACTAACAACAGATGAATTCTAAAACCCCACCAATCCTTACAAAATAGCCTAATAATCCCAAAACATTACATTTTCTATACCAAATCCTTAGGCCTCTTGTACCAAACATAGAAATCTTCTCTCCCAATGTTCTTATTATTTAGAATACTCCAATTCCAAGAAGTGTTGATGACTGAATAAAGAATCTCTTTAGGTTCCACCAAGGCATCCTTGAACATTATTTGATTCCTATACTTCTAGATGTTCCAACAGCCCACAAGCCATATAAAAGCGAACAAGTTACCTTTTCCTTGCAAGCTAGTCCATTGAGATAATGATTCAATGCAGTTATCAGAGCAAGGAAATCTCACTCCTAACCAGATTTCTATCTCCTTCCAAAACAGAATAACTTTCCTACAAGATAAGAACACATGAGTTATGTCTTCGATTCCTTGAAAGCAAAACACACACACACACACCTGCTGATGAGGATCAGTTATGATGCCTCGATCTGATAAAATCTTCCTGGTTGGTAACCTATCTAGAAGTAATCTCCATCCAAACATTTTTACTTTAAGAGGGGCTCTAATCTTCCACAGGTAACTCAGAGCTTCACCAAGATTAGAGCTAACTTCAACATCCAATACACTATTGATCAAACCCAAATAACAGGCCTTAACACTGAACTTGTTGTCTGGTCCTCTAGGCCATAAAATTAAGTCATCTTCATGTCTGTTCAGAGTCATTTCCTCCAAAACATAAACTAGCTCATCTTCATGATCACCATCAGTATCTCTGCCAATCACATTCTTGTCTCTGAGGTTCCATTTCCAAACATCTTCCACCCACTCACCACAATCCTTGATCAAGATATTCTTATCATTAGATGCATGATAAACATCAGGATATTGGAGTTTGAGAGCCTTACCACCAACCCATCTTGAGTGCCAGAAAAGAGCCTTCCCTCCATTGTCAACTTGCCAATTTAACAAGCTATAAATTCCTTTGTCATTAGATGAACTTGCAAGCCACCTGAGATCTTTACACCACCTTGATTCAAACCTTGAATTGTTGTTATTATGAAGGATATTAAACTGCTACAAATCACTTCCATATTTGGCCTTGATAACACCACTCCAAACAGCCTCATTCTTATGTTCCATTCTCCAAATCCATTTTGCAACTAAAGCACGGTTGAAAACAGACACATCTTTGACACCCAATCCTCCTTGGTTTCTTGGCTTGCAAACCATTGTCCATCTTACCCAAGATATGCTTCTTTTGTCACAATCACCAGCCCAAAGAAATTTCCTTTGGATTGACTTTATCTTCTTAATGATAGAAGTTGGAGCCAAATAGAATGATAAGTAGTGAACAGGTAGGTTAGTGATCACAGAATTTATAAGAGTTATTCTCCCTCCTATAGATAACAGCCTTCCTCTCCATAAAGATAGTCTAGCTTTGATAGTATCTAAGACTGATTTCCAAAAATGTATTGTATTCTGTCTTCCACCAACAGTTAGTCCTAGGAATTTAAAATGGAAATTTCCAATTTTGCAAGCCAAAAATTCTGAAGCTGCTTTCATCAAGATGCTGTCAATTCCAACTCCAAACAGACTACTTTTGCTGTACTTCACCTTTAAACCAGATACTATTTCAAACCCTCTCAATATTGTCTTGATGGACAACAAATTGACCTAACTCTCATCACAAAATAACACCGTGTCATCAGTAAATTGTAGGATGCTAACATAGTTTTCCTCATCCATAAAAATACCTCTAAATAAATTATTACTTACAGCATTCCTCACCATCAATGACAGACTTTCTGTAACTAATATAAAAAGAAAAGGAGAAAGTGTGGATCTCCTTATTTGAGACCCCTGTGGATTTTAAAATCTTTGGAGGAGCTGCCATTCACTAGGACAGAAGCATAACTATTACATACTAGACCTATAATCCACTCAATCCAAGTTTGACTAAAGTTTATTGCCTCCAGAATTTTAATCAAGAAACTCCAATTTACATAATCATAAGCTTGTGTAAAGTCTACTTTAAACATGTATCCTTTCTTCTTCCTTTTCACCATATAGTCATACACTTCATTTGCCACCAGCACTCCATCAAGCAATTGTCTTCCAGGTGCAAAAGCTGTTTGTGAACTAGAAACCAACTATCCTATGATCCTACTCAATCTCCTTGCCAAAATTTTAGAGAGAATTTTGTGTATGCTCCCAATCAGTGCAATTGGTCTAAACTCATTTAATGATTGGGGATTATCTTTTTGGGAATGAGAACAAAAAAAGATGAACAAAAGGCCTTTGGTAAGATTGCCTTCTTCTGGAATTCCAAGATACAGCTAATGAAATCACCTCCTACAATTTCCCATGATTTCTGAATGAACTTAAGATTAATCCCATCAGGCCCTGGACTTTTATTGCCATCACAAGCAAAGATAGCCTCTTGGATTTCTTCAGAAGTAAAAGTTTCAGATAACATTCTATTATCTTCTTCATTTAGTTTTACTACTCCGTTAAGGTTCATGTTAATGACTCCCCTCTTTTCCTCCTTGTATTTGGCTGCAAAATGATCCTGAATATGTTGTTTTATGACTTCTACCTTCACTTGTTCTTCCAGACCAACATTCAAGGCTGACAAGTTGTTTACTCTCCTTCTTGCATTAATAATTGAATGAAAGAATTTAGAATTATTATCTCCCTCCATAGTCCACTTTGTTCTTGCCTTCTGAGCTAATAAACTTTCTTTATAGTTCATATTCTTCCATATGTCCTCAATAATCTCACATCTCTCCTTCAAGATTATGTCTGGAGCCTCACAGTCCCACTCAGCTAAAGTATCTTCCAAATTATTGAGTTTATCTATACCTTCCTCTACTTTGAGATCCAAAATCCCAAAGATATTAATGTTCCACCATTTCAACTTTTCTTTGAGTGCCTTCCATTTTTGAAACAATATGTTGAAAGCATCACCTTTTGGGTGAACTGATTCCCACACTTCTTTCACAAACAGTAAGAAACCAGGGTGATCCATCCAAGCATTAATGATTTTAAATGGCTTAGGATCCCAGTTCTTGTCATTAGTGATCAAAGAGACAGGTCTATGATCTGAGACATCTCTCTTTCCCACCTTTTGATGAGTAAGTTTCCAGGCTCTGCATAATTCATCTGATACCAAAATCCTATCAAGCCCACTCTTACAAGTTCCATTTGAGTTGAACCAAGTGAATCTATTTCCTACTACAGGCAGATCAATAAGCTCCATGTCTTCAATAAATGCTCCAAACTCTTCCATTTCTAATCTTTTCATAGCCCCTTTACCCTTTCTTTCTCCTTTCTCCTTTATGGCATTGAAATTCCCCCAATGATCCACTCACCATTATTGAACTTAGATTTCAATATAATTAACTCCTCCCATAGTTTCCTTTTCTCAAGTACTAAGCATGAAGAGTAAATATTTACTACATATATAGCTTTCTGATTACATATCCCGTGCACCCCTAAAAATCCATGACCAGAAAAATAAATAAAACATTGAAAGACTTTTTTATTCAAAAGTGAGATCATACCTCCTGAGAGACCATTTGAATCAGAAGCAGACCATTCAAGATTACCTTCTCCCCAAATGCTCATGGCAAATTATTATAAGAATTATTATCATTGATTCTCTTTGAAAGTATTTATCATTTTTTTGATAAGCAATTTTGTATTAAAAGGGAGAAAAAGGGATTCTCCAACTCGATACAAAAACACCAATCAAAGAAGGAAGAAACGAAAACCTATAAATTACAAGTGATCTATAGGATGTTTCATCCAATCGTAAAAGTTACATCTCCTACGACCAATTTCCAACCATTTCCAAGAGAGAGTAACAACGTTGTTGAAAATGACCTCCACGTCACAAATAGCATCATTGAAAATAATATTATTTATTGTGTTCCAAATACACCAAGAAGTAATGATCCAAATAAAACAACTCATATCCTCCTTACCCTTATCTAATAACGTCAAAACCCAACGTAAAGCATGTTCGGTAATAGAGTTAGACAACACCGGCGAATATCCTAGCCAACCCGCAATTTTAATCCAAAGCTGTTCCGCCTTGGGGCATTTGAGGAAAAGGTGTGCAACATCCTAGTCCTCGTGAAAGCACATTACGCACACTTTCTCATGAGGAGAAGCGACAATACCTTTAAGAGCGAGGTTGTCGCGAGAAGGGAGTCTGTTACAAATCAATCTTAAACAGAAAATTTTGATTTTCAAAGGGACATGCGTTTTCCAGACAACCTTAAGGAGCAGAGCTTCGGGGGCTTGAAAATCAAATCTCGGTAAATCAGTTATCAGTATATCATAGCATGAATGAACAGAGAACACCTTAGTCGAGTCCAGTCTCCAAATCCACTTATCCGTGACATCCTTCTTCACCTGAAATTGCACCAGAAAGATTTGCAGCGAGTTGGTCGAGTTAGAATCTAAGTCGTCCCTCCAACGATTAGCAAAATCCCACGTCCAACTGTTTAGGACCCAATAGCCATAATCAGCAACAAAACCATTTTTATCATAAGCAGCATGATAAAGATCAGGAAAAATATCTTTCAAAAGTCGCTCCCCGCACCAATACAAATTCCAGAACATAATACATTTCCCAGTTCCTAGCACAACATAATTGCATCGTGAAAACAATAAGAGGAGCCAATTGTTTTGATGCTGAGAATATCTCGCATCCATAGAGAAGCACGAGTAGGAAACATATTAGAATCTGAGAGTGTCGCCCAGAAGGAAATGTTACTGTATCGACGGTTCAAGAAATCCTGCCAAATTTCTTTACCACCAGCGACAAACTTCCATAACCATTTAGACAGCAGAGCTTTGTTAAACCACCCAATGTGCTTAATACCAAGTCCACCCTTCTCAATGGGATTACACAATTTATCCTAACTGATCCAAGCGATACAACTTTTAGCCGCCGAACCGGACCAAAGAATTCTCTGTTGTAAAGCAATAATGTCTTTAATTAATTTCGAAGGAGCCTTAAAAAATGACAAGTAATGTATTGGCAAATTAACAATCACCGAGTTAAGTAAAGTCACCCTACCTCCGATTGACAAGTTTTTACCCACCCAAGTGTTTAACCGAGCTTTTAACGAGTCCAACACCGGGTTCCAAAAAGACACTTTCCTATGATTTCCACCAATAGTTACACCCAGGAATTTGAAAGGGAGAGTGCCCGAGCTGTCAAATAAGAAGGATTCAGTCGCTTTAAGAAAAGACGGTTCAAGCCCAACCCCAAAAATGCAGCTTTTGGAGAAATTGATTTTTAATCCCGATACAGCTTCAAAACCTCTAAGAATAGTTTTCAAGGCCCAGAAATTATTATATCCTCCATCACAGAACAACAAAGTATCATCGGCGAATTGCAGGATTTCAACCGTGACATCGTCATTGTACCCAAAACTGGAAAATACATTAATTCTAGACGCTCTTCTCACCATGACAGCCAACGATTCAACAATAAGAGCAAAAAGGAGGGGAGCAATCAGATCTCCTTATTTTAAACCTCTAAACGCTTCGAAATCCATCGAGGGGCTACGGTTGATCAAAACAGAAACAAAAGAGGAACACATAGACCCTTTAATCCATTTAATCCAATTAGGACCGAAATTCATCGATCTAAGAACATGAAAAAAAAATTCCAATCAACGTAATCGTATGCTTGGGCAAAGTCAACTTTGAAGAGTAGACACCTTTTCTTGTCTCTTCTTGCCAAGTCAATAATCTCGTTAGCGAGAAACACGCCATTCAGCATGTTACGCCCAGGAATAAAAGCCATTTGAACCGGAGAAACAAGGTTGGAAATAACAGTGGACAATCTAGATGCAAGAATCTTGGAAATCACTTTAGAAATACACCCAACAAGGGTTATGGGCCTATAATCTCCAAACAAAAGAGGGCTATCTACTTTAGGGATCAAAGCAACAAACGACGAAGAGAAAGCTTTCGGGATCGCACCTGAATGAGAGAAGTGGATCAAACAATTAACGAAATCAGAACCTACAACATCCCAACACTCCTTAATGAAACCGAAAGAGAAACCGTTAGGTCCAGGAGACTTGTTACCCTCACAAGCAAAAACAGCAGCACGAATTTCATCATAAGTGAAAGGGGCTTCCAATCTAGAAATATCCTCCTGGTTAAGTTTATTAACATCATCAAGGTTCAGAACAGGTCTATTATAAGAGTCCTTGGAGTATTTAGCCTTAAAAAAAATCACAGGAAGCCTTTTTAATAAGAACAGGATCTTGGATGGCATTCTGGTCCGTTCCAATTGCCGCCATATAATTCCCACTAGCTCTGGCCTTCAATGAAGAATGGAAAAACCTACTGTTACAATACCCATGTTTTAACCATTTTGTTCTGGATTTTTGGAAAATCATACTTTCCTTGAATCTAAGCGTGCTCCACAAACGCTCTTGGGCTTCACCTTTAAGTTGAATTTCCCCGTCAGACAAACCATCCAAACTTCCTTCCATGGCCTCATCAATATCATTTAACACATTGATAGAATTATCAATCTTAAGGCCAAGCCATCCAAAAACATTGATGTTCCACCATTTCAATCGAGCTTTGAGGGCGATAAGTTTTTCTTTAAGTACAAAAGAAGGAGATCCTTGAAAGGATAACGACTCCCAAACTTCCCGGATGAAAGGCTTGAAGTCCTTGTGCTCCAACCAGCAATTGAAAAACCAGAATAGTTTAGGACCAGAATTAGAGCTGGTAGATTTGATCCAAACTGACCTGTGATAAAAAATTTCACGCTTACCTACATATTGAGCCTTGAACTCCCAACAATCCATCAAATTCGCGTCAACAAGGAACCTGTCAAGCTTACTGCAACTCAACCCGTTAGAGTTGAACCAAGTGAACCGATTACCAACGAAAGGCAGATCAATAAGGTTCAACTCATCGATAAAAGCTCGGAATTCCACACAATCCCTCGTACCAGACAAGCTACTGTCCTTCCTCTCATCAGAACTTTTGACAGAGTTAAAATCACCGCCTATAATCCAAAAACCACCAGGATTCCGATTTTTGAAATCAATTAATTCAACCCAAAGACGACGTTTTTCTCTAAGACCGCAAGGAGAGTAAATATTTACAATGAACAAACTACTATTCATCCAATCAAAAGTAGAACAAATGAAGCCAGAACCCTTAACGGACGAAACAGGGGTAAACAACCCTTTTTCTCCAAATAGTCAGAATTCCACCAGAAGCTCCCTCAGATGCACAAGCAGACCACTCACAATCCCCAATTCCCCAAAGACTCTTAACCACATTATTAGATATGTTAGACATCTTAGTTTCTTGTAGAAGACATAAATCAACATTACCTTTCAGAATAGAATTACGAATAATCCTTCTTTTTAGAGGTAAGTTGCACCCTTGCACATTATAGGACATAAAAATCATTTAACAACTTTGTCTACACCCTTCCTAGCAGAGAAATGAGTTCTGTCACGGAGTTCTAATTCTCTAATAACCCATTCAAAAGGTTCCTCATCTTCATCGGCTTCTACACCCAGCAATTTGACTGATTCTAGCACCTTACGAGGAACGTTGTCTAATTCACCTTTACATCTAGTATTGCATCTTCTAATATCATACTCATCAACTGAAAAAGAGCTCTCAGCCACAACAGACGGCGTAGCATCCTCCACAATAGTAGGCAAAACAGGGGGAACACTCTCAGAATTGAAAGGAAATTTCCTAAATTTAGGGGGCAAGCGCTTCAACAGGTTGGATGGGGAGGCATTAATGAGAGATGAATAGAAGGAAGGGGAAAAAGGTAACTGGGACTTGTAAAAATCAATTAAGGGTTTTTTCTTTTTTATTTTAGGCCCACATAGAAGCCCCACAGGCCCAACAGAAGAGGAAGAAATAGAATCCGCATCCGAACCAGCAAGGTCTGATCCAAAATTAACACCCTGGCCCACCTCTTCTTTTGAATCTGACACGTAAGCATTGGCAGAAAAGTCATCAACTAAAAATTTGGTCGAACCATAAGGCGCAGAATCCAAAACGGCCACCCTATTGACTATTTCCTGAGCTTCAACCTCCCCTACTACCTCAGCAGTAGACCTGCCAGCCTTTCCCCCAAACGAATCACAAACAAGAGTAGGTAGGCAACCTGTACAACTACCTGCTACCACAGAATTATCCTTAGTATCCTTGAAGCTAGAGCCCTCCTGCGTACTATTAAGAAAAGACTCATCAACTTCTGAATCAACCCCAGGTGTCCAAGAATGGTCACTTTCACCATCATCAGAGACCAACGAGTCAAATGATTCGTCATCTAAGTCACCTTCAACCTGAACATCTAAACCAGGTTCCATTAAAACTTCAAACAAAACAACTAAAAATGAAGCACCATTGATGACTAGGTCCAGCTTCTCATTAAAGATACACCTCCAGTTTATTTTGATATGAATTCTAGCCTCATCGAATCTAACGTTCTTCAAAGTAACATCATCCACTTTAATAAAGGAGCCAAAATTCTTAGCTAAACAACAGAACACTTCCTTGGTCCAAGCAAAACACGGTAATCCCAAACATCTCACCCACACAAACCTCTCAGAGTCAACTTCCCCGATAGACCAAGGCTTTAGAGAAGAAAACCAAGTATCGTACCAAGATTTGGATTGCCGAACAAACTCGTGACTAGCTCCAGGAATTTTAGATTCTAATAAGCACTTACTGGCTCCCAAAGGAGTAGCCGTAACGTCAATGAAACCTTCCTCAAAGAGAGACTGTTGAATCAAGAAAGGATTTCCATTATCGTGAACCATTCCAACATACGCATCAACAAATCTCTTAACATCTTGTATTTCAAGGTTAATCCTACAAGATGGAGTAGGATCTTCCAAGAGTTCGCCTGGCCTAGGTTTTCCGTTGCTAACCACCTGAGCAAAAGACACCCTTGGAACATAACGAAATCTTTGTCCCCAATTATCCTTATGAACAACCATAGATTTACTAGAACGAACATCTGCCGTATGAACAGATGCAACATTTTGAAATCGCGGAACGTTAGCATGCCGTTTTTTTCCCTTAAGAAAGATACTATCAAGTTTCACCGCCGAAATCCTCGGATCGTGAACTTTCCTGAAACGAGCAAATCCAAATCTCATCCCTCTTTTATCCCTCCTACCAGGTATAAAAACCTCTGAAATAACACCATAGACCTTGAACACCTCAAAGAGGTCCTTCGCGAACATGTTATCCGAAAAATCAGAAATGAAGAAAGAAGTTAGAGTTTCTTCAGAAGCCGCACATTTGCCGCCATTTTCCTTCCACACCGAGAAACTACGACCACCTTTAGAAGATTTTTTACGATTAACTTTTTTCCAATCCAATGAAACAGCAGAACCACACACTCAAACAGAAAGAAAAGAGACCAAAAATCAATAATAAACAGAAGAACTCAAACTGGTACCAAATCCCCGAGCCCTAAGGCTAGGAGTTTAAGCCAAAAATACCAGATAACCTCAACTGTTATTACCTACTAGGTCAATAATGGAAAAGGAGACTCAAGATAGTGACTATGGATTTCCATGTTTGAAACCTCTTGGACATAATTCAAAACATTTCTACTTTGGACTTATTTAACACAAGTGTTTCCACGGCAAGCAAAGACTCCATGTTCCCACTCAATTCCTTATCATTGAAAGTATTACCTCCTGAAAGTATTTATCATTGATTCTCTTTGATATCAATGGATGTAAAATTATCTTTTATCCTTATAAAAATTATTATCATCTCTTTAATGTTGCAATTTTTAATATTAGTTACAAATAAATTATAAATTAAAAATAAAAACTAAAAATTGTTAGATTTTATCTTGAGAGTATGTTACAAAACATGAATAAGAAGTTGATGAAAATGATATAGTCGCACAAAATAAATCTTAAATGTGTTTACAATATCTATAGTGGATAATAGATATTTAACCGTTTAAATTTTAATATAAATTTTGATCTAAAAAAAAACGAAAAAAAAAATACCAACAATGTAAAATAATTTTATACAATTAATAAATTAAGAAGGTGTATTTCCATAAATTACACTTTTTAAAATTATGTTGATAACATATAAATATCTTTAATTTCACAAAAAAAAAAAAAGGTTTAAATGCAAACAGTTATCTCAATGGAATTGACTTTGACTAAGTAAATGAGTCTTTGAAGACTTGCTAACTTGTGTTATAATTCCGACAATACTTAGTGTAAGGTTGAAATCAATGGAAAATGATCTAACAACAGTAGAGTGAAGATTGATGAATTTGACACTTAGCAATAATGCATACTTTCCACAACGACATGTCAGTTTTACAATGACCATACTTACGATCAACTTGCAAGGAAATTGGCTAGAAATTTCTTTTTGGATTTTGAGATTTCGTATAGATTTCAAATTGTGAGATTTTGAATTTAAATTTATGCTGAAATTAACCCGATCTTTAAGATAATTCAAATTAATATTGATTGGATGAGAATCGATTTTTATGATTGATTCATTTTTCTCCTTCGTTACTTGTCATTTGAGGGATTCAACCACATTTTAATTGAAAGATGATTCTGCTACACAATGATTTGAGAAGAAAGAAGTTGGTGAAAATGAATTGAGGAAGAAAAGAGAAATTAAGATTTTGGGAGAAAGGGAAGAAGATGAATCAAATTCTGCAGAATTTTTATTTGCGTTTATTCAAACTGAACTTATATTTTCAACACATACTTACAATAATAGGGTATCTCCTTATTTATAGTTGAGATTACTTGCAAACCAAGTAATTCTCAAAGTAACTAACTAACAAAATAAATGCTATGTTTTAATTCTGTCGAGGTTAACTCCTTCGACAGCTACCTACTTCGTCTCTGTCGAATGCTTAACACAAAAAATTACATATTTAACACGACACCTAATTCATTGGTCTAAGATGTCTACATTCATCATATAAAACAATTCGACCAACATAACTTTTGTCGCGATGTCAACAATCTGATTCTCAGTTCTGCAGTGTTCCAAGTTCAACTTTCTATTTGCTACTCAATCTCTAAGATAATAAAACCTCATCTCGATGTGTTTGCTTCTTCCATGTGCTACCGAGTTTTTTTTACTAGATTGATAGTAGACATGTTGTCAATCTTCATGATCATTGCTCCATGGTCTTCTCCTAAATTTTCCTCGATCAAGTTAAACATCTATGTTGCTTGACATGCATAGAAAGAGGAAACTATGTATTGAACCTCACATGATGACAACACTACTATTGGTTTCTTTCTTGAACTGCAAGCAATTGGTGCACCACCTAATATAAACACATACCCAGCTGTGGATCTTTTATCCTCAACATCACCACACCAACTCGAGTCACT
The DNA here is from genome assembly GCA_022829125.1 of Lathyrus tuberosus. NCBI lineage: Eukaryota > Viridiplantae > Streptophyta > Magnoliopsida > Fabales > Fabaceae > Lathyrus > Lathyrus tuberosus. The sequence goes on along the minus strand of JALAZF010000161.1, from coordinate 9,116,285 downwards.
ATAACCTACTAGTTTGCATTCTTTTCCTTCATCTATTGTAGGAAACATAATTCCATAGTCGAGAGTTCCTTTGAGATACCTTAGTATCCTCTTTGTGGCTGCTAGGTGTGATATCTTTGGCTTCTGCATGAATCTACTTGCCATACCTACACTGTATGCTAGATTAGGCCTTGTGTGACAAAGGTATCTCAATGATCCAATGAGTCTTCTATATTGAGTTGGATTGACATCGTATTCATGTGAGTCCTTCGACAATTACAGTTTTGGTTTAGTAGGTGTCGAAGTTGCATTGCAGTCTTCCATCTTAAATATTTTGAGTATCTCACTTGCATATCTTCTTTGAAGCATCATCAGACCTCTACTACTCTTGTAGAATTCGATACCAAAGAAGTATGAAATGTTGCCTAGGCCAGACTTTTCGAACTCCTTGCTCAGATCATTTTTGAAGTCTTTGATCCCCTTCTTGCAAATACCTGTTATCAATAGGTCATCGACATAGAGACATAGTATGAGCAGTTCACTCAACTTTCCACTTTACGAATTCATGTTCTCTTATGAAACTATCTATCTTCTTATTCCAAGCCCTTGGAGCTTACTTCAATCCATACATGGCTTTATGCAGCTTGTAGACCTTTCCTTCTTGGTCTTGCTTCACAAAACCACTTGGTTATGCAACATAAACTTCTTCATCTAGAGGGTCATTAAAAAAATTCACATTTCACATCCATCTCCCATATATACCAGTTGTTTATGTTGGCTAAGCCAACATGATTATTTCAATCCTAGCAACTGGTGAAAAGACTTCATCAAAGTCGATTCCCTTTGGAAGAAATCCTTTAGCTATTTGTCTTGATTTATGTCTTGTTACTTCTCCTTTTGGATTCAACTTCACTTTGTATACCCACTTCACATCATTTGTCTTCTTGCCTTATGGCAGTTTGACTAGTGACTAGGTATTGTTAACTTCTATCGACTTCAGTTCTCCATTTATCGCCTGCATCCATTTCGAGTCCTTCAATGCCTTAGTTACATTGACTGGCTTAATATCTTCATAGAAATCATAATGAAAAATTCACCCTTATCATCGACCACATCATCTGATGTAATCACACATTCCTGCAACCTTACAAGCACGTTTCTTGTTCTTTGAGGTCTTTTTGTGCCTGCTTAACCTATGACTTCTTCTTGCCGAACTTCTCTGTCAGGCTCACTAGTTGGTTCATCACATAGTATTCTCACTGAAACCTTGTTGACATTATCTTTCCAATCCTACTCTTTTAGCTCATCTATGATCACGTCTCTATTGTTCACAACTTGCTTGTTCAAGGGATCGAACAATTTGTATACACCAGTCAAATAATATCCTATCAGGATCATTTGGCTAGACTTGTCATTAAACTTTCTTCTCAACTGATCAAGAACTTGTCTATGTGATATAGATCTAAACACCTTCAGATGACTTACTCTAGACTTGACACCAGACCAACATTCTTCTTGTGTGATTCCTTCTATCTTAGTCAGACATTTGTTTATGATGTATGTTGCAGTGGACACAGCCTTACCCCATAATTTATTTGGTAAATGCTTGCCTCTTACCATACTCCTCACCATGTTCATGATGATTTTATTCTTCCTATTTGCAGTTCCATTTTGCTATCGAGAGTAGGGTGGTACCACATCATGCATTGTCCCCTCTTTCTCACATAAATCATCAAAATATTTCGACACATATTCTCCGCCACAATCAGTCCTCAGAGTTTTAAGATTTCAACCATTTTGTCTTTCCACCATAGGTTTAAACTTTGTGAACACCTCAAGCATATCACTTTTCTTCTTGATTAGGTATGTCCACAGTTTTCGAGTGAAATCATCTATGAATGTGACAAAGTATTTCTCACCTCCAATCAAATCTACATGGATAGGACCACACACATCTGAATATTTGACTTCAAGAATTACCTTCGACTTGTTTCCTGCATCTTTGTTGAAGATATTCTTAAACACATTCTTCACATATTTCATTTGGAATGTCGATTTCTGGTAATCCTGAAACCATGTTTCTTCTCTTTAGATTTCTAATATCTTTGAAGTTGAGATGGCCAAGTCTATAGTGCCATAGCCATTCATCTCTGATAGTTACGGTTTCCAGACACTTGTGCTCCATCACATTTAGTTCAATCTTGAATGTTCTATTCTGAGACATAGGTGCCTTCAAGATTAACTTATCACCTGAGTCTAAAACTCTCATCATCTTATCTTCGAACAATACTTTGTAATTTTTCTCAATATGTTGCCCTATGCCAAGATAATTGCGTTTCATGCCTTGTATGTATAAAACATTGGAAATTTCTTACCTCTTTCCATCTCTCCTCATAATTACAACATCACCAATACCTTCGGCAGTCAGGGAATTATCATTTGTGAATTTTACCTTATTCTTCATCAAGGGACTTATGTTTAAAAACCAATCTTTCCTTCCAGTCATGTGTGATGAGCAACCCGAGTCCAAGTACAATTAGTCCTTGAATATTTCTTTATCTTTTGTTCTGACCATCAGCAACATCTCTTCTTCTTCTTCTTCTTCTTTTTCTTCTTCTTCTTCTTCTTCTTCTTCTTCTTCGTGTTTTTCAAGTCTTGCATCACTTTCTTGATTTTCTTTCTTGCCTCTTCGACATTGACTTACATAATGTCCATACTTCTGGCAGTTGTAACACTGAGTATGGATTTTATCAGGATTTCTTCCATTGTTTCTTCCTATACATGCACCACCACCTCTGTAATTGCTTTGTTTTGAGGTTTATCTCATATTTTATGAACTACCTTATTGTTGGTTTCCTCTACCTTTATTACTATTCCATCTTCCTTTGGCTTTATTTTCTTTTGTTGAATGCGCTTGCAGAGCTACATCACTCTTTGTCTTGCTTGTAGATCTTTCAACTATTCTTTGTTCATGAAATTCAGGCATCCCTTGAAGCTCTTCTTTTGTGATGCTTGACAAATCATTTGATTCTTCTATGGCTACTACCATATGATCATATTTTGGAGTCAATGACCTCAAGATCTTTGTAACTACTGATCTTGATGTTAACACTTCTCCACACATCTTGATTTGATTCGCCAGTCTTGTTACCCTAGTGAAGAAATCATTGATGCTTTAACTTTCTTCCCTCTGAAGCAATTCATACGTTCTTTGGTGAGTTTATAACCTTACCTCTTTCACCTTCTCAGCGCCTCCAAACAATTTCTCCAGGATGTCCTATGCTTCCTTTGTTGAGTCTACATCACCAAATTTCTCAAATTTGTCTGGATCAACACATTGATGGATTAATATTATAAAGAGAGCTTTATAATCTTTCTTCCTCAAATCTTTATGTGCGGCCTTTTGTTCATCCGTAGCATTCTCTCCAATTGGTGTTACACAATTCTTCACAAGATCCCAAAGATCTTGATAACAGAAAACAACCTTCATCTGTTTACACTAAATCTCATAATTCTTACCATTCAAAATTGGAAGATTCATTGGAAAATGCCCATTCAGATAAGAAGTTGTTACATTATGCCTCCTAAGCATCACAGTCAGTGCTCTAGATACCAGATGCTGGAATTAACTCCAATCTTGAAGATATTCTGAATCAATCTTGATTGAACGAGAATCAATATTTCTGATTTATTCGTTCTTCTCATTCGTTACTCGTTACTTGAGTGATTCAATCACACCTTGGTTGCAAGATGATTCTAGCACATAATGATTTGAGAAGAAAGAAGTCTGTGAAAGTGAATTGAGGAAGAAAAGATAAATTAGGATTTTGGGAGAAAGGGAAGAAGATGGATCAAATTCTGTAGAATTTCTCTGTGCATTTATTCAAACTAAACTTATCTTTTCAACACATATTTATAATAATAAGGTACCTCCCTATTTATAGTTGAGATTACTTGCACACTAAGTAATTCTCAAAAGCAATTCACTAATACAATAAATGCTAAATTTTAATTCTGTTGAGGTTAATTCCTTCGACATCTACCTACTTTGACTCTGTCGAATGCTTAACACAAAGAATTGCATATTTACTGTCCATTTTAATTTTCTCCAACTCAATAAATCGTTATTGATATACTTATGCATTAGTTTTATTAATTTTATGCTAATTAAAATGATTAAGAATAAGTGAATTTAAACTTATATTAGTTCAATTCCATAAAAAAATGTTCAATAAAAATACTATGTTTATTTTACTCGAACAAAACTCTATTTATATAAAAAAGTATTTGATTTATCTCATGAATTCGAATCATATAGTTTAAAAGTTGAATTTAATAATTTTTTAATTTTCATAATATTTATGAAAATATTTTAATTTTTTGAAGATATTTTGCTATCATTATAATTTAAATAAATACAAATTTAATGAGGAAATCATAGATATAGTAGTTAATTCAATAGCAATTATTTATTGTAATTAGCTGTAATTGTAGTCAATTGATCTTGTATATGTATAAGTTGTTAAGTCTTTTATTAATTTTTGCCGTCAAAATTAAGGATATTTTTGTAATTTTACCTATATATTTACTATTTATTTTATTTAATTAATTTAAAATTTTTATCAATTATATATTAATGGCTAAAAAAACAAAAAATAGCTTCCCAAGTAACTTATTGGCTCCATAAAAAAATTGTTAAGTCTCTTAGTAGTTGTTACCGCCAAAATTAAGGATATTTTTGTAATCGTATTTTATATATAAAAGTTGTTAAGTCTCTTAGTAATTTTTGCTGCCAAAATTAAAGATATTTTTGTAATTTCACCTATTTATTTATTATTTATTTTAGTTAATTAATTTATAAATTGTTTCCTATTATTTATTAATGGCTAAAAAACCAAAAATAGCTTCCCAAGGAACTTATTGGCTCCATAAAAAAATTGTTAAGTCTCAGTAGTTTTTACCATTAAAATTAAGGATATTTTTGTAATTTTATATTAAAAATTTGTTAAGTCTCTTAGTAATTTTTGCCGTCAAAATTAAAGAGATTTTGGTAATTTCACCTATTTATTTTATTTAATTCATTTATAAAATTTCTTTCAATTATTTATTATTGTGTGTCAATTCTAAATTATTTTTGGAATTATCAATTTTGAAGCATTACAAATATATTATAAAAAAGTTGAATTGTAAAAGATCGAAGGTTGAAAGATGAATGTCAAAATATTATTTTTTAAATTTATTTATATTATTTAATATTATAATATCTTATATTATTCTGTTCATATATTATCTTTTTAAAAACAGAATATTATTTTTCATAATATATTATTAAAATATATTATTTTTTAGAATATTATTTTTCATAATATGTTTAAACAAAATATTATTATTCGTAATATATTAGTTTTCATGATATATTATTAAAATAAAATATATATATATAGATTTATTTAAATAGAATATTTTTATTTTTGTTTTTTTGTTTTATTTTTAAAAACAAAATATTTTATGTAATATTATATTTTGATTTTTATTCTTATGATATATAATCAAATGAGAATGTCATTTTTATGTAAGAACATGAGAATGAATCTGGATCATTAGATTTTAAAATAAATTATGGAGATTATATGTGGTTTTTCTTTTTCTCTCTCCTCCATTATTGAAATAAATGATGGAGGAGAGAGAAAAAAATTGACACATAATCTCTACCATTTATTCTAAAATCTAATGGTTCAGATTCATTCTCATGTTCTCACATAAAAATAACATTCTCATATGATACGTTCCCATATATATATATATATATATATATATATATATATATATAACAAATATAAACTTTGACCTGCCTCTAGGCACCACAACCTATAAGTTTTGACTCCTCTAGGGTATCCAAGGATACATTTCAAAGCTCTAGGTTCGACCTTGTCTTGCCTAATGTGATCATAGGCTATGCAGCCAAATACTCTAAGTTTGTCGAGATCTGGTGGATGTCCCGACCAAACTTCTTCAGGTGTCTTCATATCTAACGCAGTCGAAGGACATCTGTTTATCAGATATGTTGATGTCGAAACAACCTCTGCTCAAAACACTTTCTTTAACCTAACACTAGTCAACATGCATCTAACTATTTCCAAAATGGTTTGATTAAATCTTTCAGCCAAACCATTTTGTTGGGGAGTACCTGCAGTAGTTATGTGCCTTGCAATACAAGAGGCTGCACAAAAACTGTCGAACGCCTCAATACAAAATTCAAGGCCATTGTCGGTTCTCAACCTCTTGACCTTTTTACCAGTCTGATTTTCGACCAGAGTCTTCCAACTCTTGAAATTCTCAAAAGTTTCATCCTTAGTCTTCTGGAGAATACCCATAACTTTCTGGAATAATCATCAAACTATGGATAAAAAATATCTTGCTCCTGAATGTGATGGACACCTTGCAGGCCCGCAAAGATCAATATGGATGTAATCAAAGGATCCATGTGTTCTTTGTTTTCCTTTGTTGAACTTCACTCTCAAAGATTTTCCAAGTACACAGGGTTCACAAAACTTCAACTTTTTGACTTTGTCTCCACCAAGCAAATTTTGTTTCCCCAGTTTGACCAGACCCTTTTCACTGACATGGCCCAATCTCATATGCCAAATTTATGTCTTCGACAAAGGTTTCGTGGATACAACATTAGCAGAACTACTTACAACTTTATCCTCAAGGATATACAAGCCTTATTTCTTCACGCCTCTTAAGACTTCGTTCGACCTCTTCATGACTTTTAGAATACTTTTTTCTCCTTTGAAAACATATCCTTTCTTGTTGAATTCACCAAGATAAATCAAATTTCTCTTCAAATCAGGTACATACCTAACTTCAGTCAATAACCTTATTGACTCATCATGGAGCTTGAATCTCACATATCCAACACCTGCAATCTTGCAAGCTTTATAGTTTCCAAGCAATACAGATCCACCATCTTGATCACATAATTTCTTGAATAAGTCTTTGTTTAGAGTCATATGCCAAGTGCAACCTGAATCTATAATCCACTCTTTACTTGAGTCGTCGCTTGAAACCACAAGAACACTCGATAAGTTGAAATCATCTTGAACAATTGCTGCATTGCTAATATCCTTACCTCCATAATCTTTCAGGCATTCAGGGCACACTTTTCTTGTATGACCCTCCTTCTTACAGTGATAACATTGAATACCAGATGCATCACCACTATAAGACTTTTGATGACTTTTACCCTTCTTCTTGTCGAACTTGCCATCTCTCTTTGTGAATTTCACCTTATCCGACAGGTCTTCACCAGTCGAAGATGGCTTGTGCTCCTTTCGTTCGTTCAAATCCTTATAATACAAGGTTGGTTGAACTTCTTCAAAGGTCAGAGACTCTCTTCCATACAAGAGAGTTTCTTTGAAGTGAGCATGTGGTATGGGCAAAGTACAAAACAACAACATTTGATCTTCATCCTCGATCTTGACATCGATATTTTCAAGATCAAGAATCAGCTTGTTGAACATATCTAACTACTCAGCCAGAATTTTGGCTTCACTTATCTTGAATGAATACAGTGATTGCTTCAAGTAGATGTGATTGACCAATGATTTGGTCATGTAAAAACTTTCGAGTTTCACCTATAACCCAGACGTCGTCGTCTCCTTCGAAACATGTCGAAGAACCTTATCGCCAAGGCTCAATAAGATGGCGTTGTGGGATTTCTCTACCATAATCATTTTTTCTTTGTCCGTTAACGCATCGTTCATGGCTGCGACTCCCTTCAACGCTTCTAAACAACCCTGCTGAACTAATAAGGTTTTCATCTTCAAGCGGCATAGACAAAAATGATCACTCCTTTGAACTTTTCAATCTCATACTTTATTGACGGCATCTTCTCCATGCTCACCGCGCCAATTTATTGTGGAAAAATGATATCGAAATAACAAATTATAATCGGTTTCTTGATCAGTAAGAACCTCATAAGGGTAAGAAAAATAGGGAAACAAGAAGAATACAATGAAATTGGTTACAAAATGTTATTCTTTACTTTCTCTTTGAAACAAGATTACAAGTGTTACAAAATAGCAAATAACCCCTCTCACCCTAATTAGGATTTGTACCACTCCCCAAAGATGAGATACTAGCATACTATTTATAAGAAAACTAACATACTAATCTAATGGGCTTTTACACACAGGTCCATTACATAAGCTAACTTAGTGAACAAGCTAACTTAAATAATTGGGCTTACAACCAATGCCTAATTCGACATGCTAACACTCATAGCATACTTCGACTACAACATGTGAACATACTTTGACGACATGTTAAGATTCTTTCAAATTGTCGAACCAAGAAGCTACCTTTCGATCATACTAGAGTTCGATCCAATATCTCACATATAAATTCCAAGACCATAAAAGCAAACAAGCCACACTAAGTAATCTCTAAAGACACTGCTATCTAAAAATTGTATTCAAGGAAAGATCAAGCTATAACTCAAACTAGTTCGACCACCAACACCAAATTAAAAACTACCAAAGAAAGAGCAAAAAGACACAAACACTCTCAACCTGATCGAAATATCAACCTGGTATTGATTAATCCAAATGATAGGGTTCTAAAACCATTTTGTGAAGGTGCAATAATTCCATACTGATCTACTTAAATACTATTTTCAAGTAAAAAAAACTTTTCTACTCCATATCTTTCACGTTAAATGAAGAATTAGAAAACACAATCTCATTTCGAGTCATACAGTCTAAACCACGACATGCCACCTTATAAAACCCCAACCCCAGTTGACTCCACCCTAGGAAATTCTAAAAAAGAATACTAAAATTCTTAGAAAGAACAATATGCTATTCAACTACCTGAAAATTTCTTTGACAATTTTATATTTATGAAATTATTATTTATTTATTTCTAATAATAATTCTATATTTTATCTCTCAACAAATAATAAATAGTAATAAATTTTTTAACAAATAAAAAACAATATTTCAACTTTAAAAAATAACAAATAGTATTTAAAGAAAAATCACACTTAAAATTAACGAATTGAATGTTTTTATTTGGTGTTGTGAAAGTCTAAATTAAGTCAAGCCAATCAATTAAAAACTCTCATAAAATCAATTTTATTTTAAAGGAAAATTTTTTATACCATTTAAATTAGATTATTATGACAAAATTTTAAATAGTTAATATTAGAGTTGTCAAAATAGCTACCCTACTCTAAACGGGTCTGCATTGGCGGACTTCAGATTTTTTAAGGCTGGAACAAAAAGCTCTACCATAATACGGACTCAAAAATTATTATTCGATCCCGACCCTAAATGAGCTTCGGACTACCCAACCATAAACGGGTTTTTTTAATAAAAAAATTAAAATAAAAACCCCATAATATTTATTATAAATAAAATTTAAAATATATTATTTTAAACATAATACAATAATACAATTGTAAATACTATATTATCTTTTATAAATATTATAATGTGTTTTTAAATATAACACATGTCTAAATTGTATAAAATAAGACTTGAATATTTAACATAAGAGAAACTAATAGAATACGAGAAAAGAGTGTTGATTATATTAATGTATAAGATTTAAAAGAGAAAGATTGAATAGAATAGAGATAAAAATTAGTGAGATGAGAGAAATCAATGTGTTATTTTAGAGTAAGACAATATAAATATTAATATATATATATATATATATATATATATATATATATATATATATATATATATATATATATATATATATATATATATATATATATATATATATATATATTAATTTATACATAAGTGAGCCTAATAGGTTATCACAACCCATATGGGTTAGTATTAATGGATAGTGGACTTTATAGTGCTGGATTATAAAAATTCTAAAAAATATGAGATTCAATTTTAAGGCTCAAATTCTATAATTTTTCGGGTAGGGCGGATCGGCCCATATGGAGTAGACTATTTTGATAGATATAGTTAATATATTTAAATTAAGTGATTAACTAGCTTCGTTAGTGTTGGTGATTTTAGTATCATCAATGTATTTTAGTAGTAATGTGATTTACTATAGGCCGATGCAATTATGCGTTAAACTCGGAAACGAGTTAGGGAAGTGCGGAGTGCACGCTCGTCGAGCCAACGTATAATTGAATATGAATAATTGAAACGGGGTTCCAAGGGGCGGAGCCCCTGGCGGGGTGCGGGGCAGCGCCCCGTTGGGGTTCCAAGGGGCGAAGCCCCTGGCGGGGTCCAAGGGGCAGAGCCCCTGGCGGGGTCCAACCGACATAACCGGTTTTTCCGAACAGTTGCTTCCTTTTAGTTTCGGTTATTGATCTCCTATATAAGGAGTCATTTGGCCTCGGTTTCGGACATAGAAAACATTGAAATTCTCTCTACATTCTGAATCTATTCTCTTTGCCAGAAACAGATTGTTCTTCAAGAATTATCCCCACAAAGATTTCGTGAACCCAGGCAACAATAATAGGGTCGAAATACTTTGTTCGGAAAGTGTACGAACACAATTCTTCAAAGTTATCCAGGATTATCATACCCTAAATTCCAACAAACGAACAAAGTAATTTCTGATAATCATGGCTGGAGGAAGCACCATCAAGGAGATGACTACAAATTTCGGAAAATTGGACAAGTTTCAAGGACAAGACTTCAGGCGTTGGCAGAAGAAGATGCATTTCATGTTGACAACGTTGAAGGTGGTGCACGTCCTGTCTACACCGATTCCAGAACTAGAGGAGGATGACACGGTTGAAAATCTGAGACGCAGATCAAAGTGGGAGAACGACGACTACATATGCAGAGGGCACATTCTTAACGGTATGTCTGATCCGTTATTTGATATTTACCAAAACGTGGAATCTGCAAAGGAATTGTGGGATTCTCTCGAATCCAAGTACATGGCAGAGGACTCATCCAGTAAGAAGTTCCTGGTAACCGATTTCAACAATTACAAAATGGTTGAATCGAGGTCTGTCATGGAACAATTCAATGAACTCCTCCGAATCCTTGGACAGTTCACACAACACGGATTGAAGATGGATGAAACAATATCTGTCTCAAGCATCATAGACAAGTTGCCTCCTTCGTGGAAGGATTTCAAACACAATCTGAAGCATGGAAAAGACGAACTGTCTTTGATCCAACTTGGAAGTCACTTGCGCATAGAAGAATCTCTAAGAGCGCATGAGGATGACAAAGGAAAAGGCAAAGAAATTGCTGGACCCTCGGTTAATATGGTCGAAGAGGGTGGTAAGAACGATAACAACAAAAACAAAGGAAAGAAGCGTGCTTTCAAGAACAAAAAGGGCAGTTTATGTGCTAACAAGAAACCGAAACTAGAATGCTGGAAGTGTGGCAAAACAGGCCACTTCAAGAAGGATTGCCATTTCGGCAAAAAGCACGACAACGCGAATGCAAGTGGTTCAGGAAAGGGGTCTAAGGACCAATCCGAAAACCAAGGTCAGAAATCAATTCGTGATTTGAATAGTTTGATTAAACATTCGGTTTCACTAAATTCTGAAGCATTTTATGTGCAGGATGATGCTATCGCGTGATGGATTGATTCTGGCGCCACAACACATGTTTGCAAGGATCGTTTCTGGTTCAAGACTTTTGTTCCAGTGGAAGATGGTTTTGTCCTCTACATGGGAGATGATCACTTCGCTCCCGTTGAAGGCAAAGGAAACGTGGTGCTAGAATTCAGTTCTGGAAAGACTATTACTTTGTTTAATGTTTTGTATGTTCCTAAACTACGTAAGAATTTAATTTCTGGTCCTGTATTACATAAGCTTGGATACAAGCAAGTGTGTGAATCCGATAAATATGTTTTATCGAAGTCTGGTGTGTTTGTAGGATTTGGATATTATAATAATGGTATGTTTATGATGAATTTGAATGGAGTTCCTAATGATTCTGGTTCTGTATTTATGTCCTCTTCGAATGTTATCAATTTTTCGTTATGGCATGCTCGTCTAGGACATGTACATTATAAAAGAATGCATGAAATGTCTAAAGATGATTTAATTCCTGTTTTTAATGAAAATGTAGAAAAGTGTAAAACTTGCATGTTAACAAAGATCACTAGGCAACCTTTTAAAAGTATAACAGGGAAATCTGTCATTCTTGAGTTGATACACAGTGATTTATGTGATTTACATGCTACTCCATCATTAGGGCATAAAAAATATTTTGTCACTTTCATAGATGATGCATCTAGATTCTGCTATGTTTATTTGTTGCACGCTAAGGACGAAGCCTTAGATAAATTTAAAATTTATAAAACTGAAGTCGAAGTGCAACAGAATGTGCTGATTAAAACATTACGTACGGATAGAGGTGGTGAATATTATGATCCTGTATTTTTCCAATCCGTAGGAATCATTCATGAGACTACGACACCTTATACACCTCAACAAAATGGTGTGGCTGAAAGGAAAAATAGAGTTCTTAAAGAAATGGTGAATGCCATGTTATCTTACTCTGGTTTGAGTGACGGGTTTTGGGGAGAAGCTATGTTTACGGCTTGCTATTTGTTAAATAGGGTTCCTAATAAAAGGAACAAGACTACCCCATATGAACTTTGGTATAAGAAACGACCCAACTTAACATTTCTACGTGTTTGGGGTTGTAGGGCCGTGGTTAGACTCCCGGACCCAAAAAGGAAAACTTTGGGTGAAAAGGGTATAGCTTGCATCTTTGTTGGATATGCTGAGCACTCCAAGGCCTATAGGTTTTATGTTATAGAACCTAATGACTCGATCTCTATTAACACGATTATAGAATCGAGAGATGCCATATTTGATGAGAATTATTTCTCTTCTATACCTAGACCAAAGGTCTCTATACCTAATTCAGATGAATCTCTAAGGGATGATCATTCAAATGATGTGCCAAGTGAGACACTTGAACCCCGTAGGAGCAAAAGAGCTAGAAAATCCAGATCTTATGGATCTGATTTTCAACTATATTTAGTTGAGGGATCAAGGGATCAGATTGATACTCAATACTATTATTGCTATAGTATAGAGGAGGATCCAAGAACGTATGATGAAGCTGTGAAATCTTGAGATTCTGTTTTTTGGAAAGAAGCAATTGATGAAGAGATTGGTTCTATCATGGAAAATAATACTTGGGTATTATCTGATTTACCACCAGGTTGCAAACCATTGGGTTGCAAATGGATCTTCAAAAAGAAGATGAAAGTCGATGGTACAATTGACAAGTTTAAAGCTAAATTAGTTATCCAAGGCTTCAGACAAAAGGAAGGGATTGATTATTTCGATACCTATGCTCCAGTTGCCCGTATCACTACTATTAGATTGTTGATTGCCTTGGCGGCTATTCATAATCTAGTGATTCATCAAATGGATGTCAAAACAGCATTTCTGAATGGTGATTTGGAAGAAGAAGTGTATATGAAGCAACCTGAAGGATTTGTAATGCCTGGTAATGAGCATAAAGTGTGTAAGCTAGTTAAGTCGCTGTATGGGCTGAAACAAGCTCCGAAGCAGTGGCATCAAAAGTTTGATGAAGTTGTTTTGTCTAATGGTTTCATTCTAAACCAAGCAGACAAATGTGTATATAGCAAATTTGATACATCCGGTAAAGGAGTTTTCATTTGTCTATATGTTGATGACATGTTGATCTTTGGCACCGACCAAAATCAAGTTGATAAAACGAAGAATTTCTTGTCATCAAAGTTCTCCATGAAGGATATGGGAGAAGCGGACGTTATTCTTGGTATTAAGATTAAACGGGAGAATAAGGGGATTGTAATTACGCAATCTCATTACATTGAGAAAATACTTAAGAAGTTCAATTATGAAAGTTGTTCTCCAGTAAGTACTCCCATGGATCCGGGAGAAAAACTTATGCCAAATACAGGTAAACCTGTGGATCAACTCGAATACTCAAGAGCTATAGGCTCTTTGATGTATGCTATGATTAGCACTAGACCGGATATTGCTTATGCGGTTGGAAAGTTGAGCAGATTTACTAGTAATCCTAGTAGACATCATTGGCATGCGATAACTAGGGTATTCAAGTACTTGAAGGGTACTATGAATTATGGATTGGCATATATGGGATTTCCTTCGGTGTTAGAGGGTTATTCGGATGCTAGTTGGATAAATAATGCTGAAGATTCATCCTCTACAAGTGGATGGGTGTTCTTGCTTGGGGGAGGTGCCATCTCATGGGCTTCCAAGAAGCAAACATGTATAACTGGTTCCACAATGGAATCTGAGTTTGTAGCATTAGCAGCTGCTGGTAAAGAAGCAGAATGGCTAAGGAACTTGGTATATGAGATTCCGATATGGCCTAAACCGATATCACCAATTTCTATCCGTTGTGATAGTACTGCCACACTGGCTAAAGCTTATAGTCAAATATACAATGGAAAGTCTAGACATTTGGGTGTTAGACATAGTATGATTAGGGAATTAATCATGAATGGGGTGATATCTATTGATTTTGTTCGGTCGCAATAAAACTTAGCTGATCACTTGACGAAGGGGTTAGCTAGAGACTTAGTGAATAAGTCGGTAATTGGGATGGGATTAAAGTCCATTTAAATTTATTAGCTGTGGTATACCCAATTCCCTTCTAATACAACGTTAGAAGCAGAATTTAATGTGGAAAGATCATAGTTAAAGATTGGAGCAATTGTGTTTATCTTCCCAAGGTATGTGCTCAGACCTGCAAGTGATGGCTAGGTTGAAATATATCTTCTTAATGGTTCTTTTGAAAAATTGCAAATGCAGGTGCAAGATTAAAAGGATCATCTATGTGAGCATGAAGTTTTACCGCTTCAGGAAGCTTGGACTTGGCTTCCTATATGCTTATTAATGGATAAGGACACATGGCTTGTAAAGTGTCAAGTATGAATAGTAGAGTATTGTAAGAAACATATGTGTACTATATCTTCAGATATTCAAATGGATTGACGGGTTCGATCGATATGACACCCAGATTTTCGAGTATTTGGAATGTGTATTTGTACTAAGATGAAAATTCAATCGTAAGACATTTTCATCTATGCATTTGTTTGATCGTTATACCTGTGTGTTATACCCTTGTATATATTATTGTATATACTGAGTAAATCAAGGATTACACTAAAATGGGGGGGGGGGGATTTGTTGGTGATTTTAGTATCATCAATGTATTTTAGTAGTAATGTGATTTACTATAGGCCGATGCAATTATGCGTTAAACTCGGAAACGAGTTAGGGAAGTGCGGAGTGCACGCTCGTCGAGCCAACGTATAATTGAATACGAATAATTGAAACGGGGTTCCAAGGGGCGGAGCCCCTGGCGGGGTGCGGGGCAGCGCCCCGTTGGGGTTCCAAGGGGCGAAGCCCCTGGCGGGGTCCAAGGGGCAGAGCCCCTGGCGGGGTCCAACCGACATAACCGGTTTTTCCGAACAGTTGCTTCCTTTCAGTTTCGGTTATTGATCTCCTATATAAGGAGTCATTTGGCCTCGGTTTCGGACATAGAAAACATTGAAATTCTATCTACATTCTGAATCTATTCTCTTTGCCAGAAACAGATTGTTCTTCAAGAATTATCCCCACAAAGATTTCGTGAACCCAGGCAACAATAATAGGGTCAAAATACTTTGTTCGGAAAGTGTACGAACACGATTCTTCGAAGTTATCCAGGATTATCATACCCTAAATTCCAACAGTTAGATGGTTATAACAAATGTCAAAACTCATTTACCAAAGTTTGAAATAAATATCACATTCAAAATTAAGCATTAACTCTTTAAAGTCAAGTCGTGATAAATTCCAAGCCATAGTGATTAGACTAAATGGGGCCATAAGCACTTACCAATTACAACAACTTATCTTTATAAATATTATCATATCTCAATGTTGCAAAATGCACTACAAAAGTAACCACTTAATCTCCCATAATACATATTCTCCAATAACAAAATGAGAACTTCTATAATGTTTCTTATCTTCTTTGCTTGCCAAATGTTGGTAACAATTACTCTTGTTTCGAGTTCAAACAATGACAAGTTGCTCCTATGTCTTGGTCGAAGATAAACTCTACAGGCGAGGATTTTCCATTCCGCTGCTCAAGTGTGTCGAGGAAGAAATGGTCGCACACATCGTGCGCAAAATCCACGAGGGAATCAACGCCCAACATCTCGGTGGAAGGTCCCTTGCCCGAAAGGCCCTCCGAGCAAGATATTCCTGGCCGACCATGCAGCACGACGCTAAAGAACACGTGAAGAAATGCGATAAATGCCAACGGCACGGGGACATGCACCTGGCTCCACCTAACGAGCCCAAGGTAATGTCCTCCCCGTGGCCATTTGCCTGGTGGGGCCTAGACATCCTAGGACCCTTCGTAGTAGGATCAAATCAGAACAAATACCTAATAGTGGGCGTAGACTACTTCACAAAATGGATAGAAGCGGAGGCTCTAGCCAAAATAATTGCCCTCAACATACTGCGTTTCTACAAACGAAACATCCTTGCACGTTTTGGCGTCCCCCAGGCGATAGTCACGGACAATGGGACACAATTCACGGACAGGAAGTTCCAGGACTTCTTCGCCCAGCTAGGTACGAAGCAACACTTCGCATCCGTCGAACAATCCTAGACAAAGGGGCAAGCCGAAGCGGCGAACTGGGTAATCCTTCGAGGCCTCAAACGAAGGCTGGACGAAACGAAGAAGGCTTGGGTCGAGGAGTTGTACAGTGTGTTATGGGCTTACCGCACAACTCCACACTCCACAACCGGGGAAACACCTTTCCGTCTAGCGTATGAGACCGAGGCCGTAATCCTCGTCGAAGTTCACGTACCCTCCAGGCGGACAGAGTCGCCCCTAGACGAGGAGATGAACGACGAATCATTAAGAGAAGAACTCGACCTCGTCGAGGAAATCCGAACTGGGGCAGCCCTCTGCGAAGCCTCACTAAAACAAAAAATTACCATCAGGCACAACGCCAAGGTGATACGACGAGAGTTCGACGTGGGAAGCCTTGTTCTAAGGAGAAACCACAAAGACTATCATGAGGGCAAACTAGCCGCCAACTATGAAGGACCCTATCGTGTCCGAGCAAAAACGGAGAATGAGGACAATTACCTAGAACATCTCAACGGGGAAGAACTTGCTCGACCATGGAACGCCAAAAAACTAAAACAATACTATAGCTAATTCTCGGTTCGACCTGCCACGACGACGAACGTCAGCTGCCGACCACTATGCACGCCTAGGTACAAGCGGCACATAACAATAAAGCAGAACCCCGTTCAGTAACGGGCCGAGTAACTGCTCGACAGAGGTCCTTGATCGAGCATCGCCGTCGTCAAAGTACCATGACTGGCAGAACCCCAACTCGCGATGGGACGTTCACGCCGCGAACTCAGGCCTCAAACGCGACCTGAGCTCCGCACCCCCGCCAGGATATTCCCCAGCCGTTCGACCAGTACCCCTCACTGCCGAACACATCAACAACGAGCAATCCCCTAAAACTTCACATAAGTCAAATACTCCCTATCACGGGCAGACATACGTTCACAACAAGCATGAGTACAACGCTTAGCAGAAAATAAAAGCAAGTAAAACCATGCAAATAACAGAACCGGCCACCAAGACCGGGCATATAATTTAAATATGATAAGTGGCCACTAGGACCATGATTGTGCTGGATTACATAAATCGGGGGCCACACCCCCAAAATAGGTTACAACAATTACGCGACACGCAGGCCGGACAAATTACAACAACATAAAGAAAACCCCTCACTCATCCATCTGGGCGGCGGGATCGGGCTGAGGCTTCTGGTTCTCCGCGGCTGGTCCTCGGCATTCTCTTCAAGGAGGGCGGCAGGCATAACGATCCGGCCATCCTCAATATGCGCCAGATAATGCGTACCCTCGGTAGAAATGTTAAGCCCAGGGTTCACAGCCCGCAGTTGAGACACGACATTTCTGAAGGATTCATCCGTAATAACGATACTATCATCCTCGGCCGCCAACAAATGAGCAACTAGCTCAGACCTTGTCTTCAGTTCCTTAACATCCTCGGGTTCATCTTCGCCCGGGGCATTAACCGCCCTCAGCTGCTGGACCAGCTCTTCATCCGTCTTCTTCTCCGCCGCCAACACAAAATTTTCCTTCTTTAGCCTGGCCACCTCCTCGTCAGCCTTCTTCCGGGCATCGCCAGCACTCTTCACCTCTTCCGTGAGAGATGCCACGGTAGCCCGAGCAGCCTTGAGCTCTGACTCAGTTGCGGAGTCCCCTTCAGCGTATATGGCCACCATTTCCAGAACTCTGACCAGTGCAGAAGCATCTTGGGCCACCAACGCCCTCTTAATCGGACGGTCCATACTTTCCAGCCGAAGAGATTCTGCCCGCGGCACGATCAGGGAGTTCCCCTCAAAGTATCTTCTATCAAGTATGCAAGGAGGAAGCTCGAACCTCCCTTTCTCTGGGGCTCGGATGAGATCCACGACGTCGTTGGCCCTCGGTCGCTTGATTCGTGGGGTCAAAGGCAGGGGAGATCCCTGGGGAGCAGAAGGATGAGAAGAGGTCCCCGCAGTAGACTGAGCAGGAGTGGGAGCACGCGCATTGGCAAATCGAGACTTCAGAGGAACCGCTCCGGCCTTGTTCCTCGCAAGAGCATTCTTCACCACCATCTCATGAGCCTGAGGCATCTCACCTGCACAAACAGAACACAAGCATGTTAGATACGAGAAAAGAAAATAGTTCGGGCAAACTATAATGACTAAGACTACCGAGCAGCTTCTGGGCTTTCGCAGGAGTCTTGCACTCCAGGAGGGCCTTGGTATTAATAAAACGATACTCAACCCTCTGGCTACCATCCTTCTCGAAAATCGGAGACCCCTTCTTCGTTCAACATTCAGCGAGCCAGAAGGAGTTAACGTACTTCACCAGCGTCTCGTACGCAGCGACATCCTGCCCGTCTAACTCATGCGGCTGAAGAACGTAATCGCTAGGCTTCTTGGTGAAATGGCCAGGTCTCCAGTGGATGGGGAACTTATACACTCTCTCCACGATGAAGTTCCCGGACTCGTCGCGCAGCTCATTTCCCTCCTCGTCAACCTCGATCTCCCAGAGATAAGTGCTGTCCTGGGCAGCCTCCGATACGGGCTCAATGATGTAGTATCTCTCTTTAAACGTCCGTATCGATTCAGAGAAAGGCTTGAACAGCTTACGCGGCTGCTTCAACGAGACCCATCCGTATTTCCTCCCCGACAGCTTCCATTGAAGGTGGAAGACTGTGAAGAACAAGGGAAGAGTAACCCCAATCCTCAAGAAATCACAGGTCAGCTCAAACGCCCGTATGAAGGCCAATGAGTTCGGGTGCAGCTGCGTGGGGGCCAACTTCAAGTGCACGAACACTGATTGCTGAAAATCAATGAACGACAATCTCAACCCCAGCTCTTTGAAGGCATATTCGTACATAGTAAATCGATCCACAAAATCTGTGCAGACCCAATCATCTTCGGATGGAAAATGCACCTTCCACTCCCCCTCCGGTCCGACCTCCGTAAAAACGTCCCCTAGGTAAGTGGCGAAGGTGGACCCGTGCTCGGATGGTTCGGCCACCTCCCACTCTTCGATATCATCCATTTCCCCTTCTTCCCCGACCTCGCTGGGGACACTTGAAGTAGTCGAACTACTGCCGTCCGAGGAACTTGCTTCCTCCTCGGACGAGTCCAGGATAATTTCTCCATCTGGCCCCGTCGCCATATCGATCACCTAAAAAGCAGAGAAAAAAGTGAATTCGACAATAAATCAAATCCACCCTTCCACCGCTAGTCAAGTGAAAGGGCGCGCAAAGGGCTGAGGACAACGTCCCTGGCCTAAGCCCTAACATCAAAAGAAAAACTGAAACCTCCCCGCGAGGAGACGCCCGAAATAAGTCATCCCCAAGTGAGGAGCTTCCCCGCACTCATACCCAGTTTCCGTTTGAAGCTTCGCCAGAAACCACAAAGCTTCACCGGAATCTGGGAGTATTCGACCGGAAAATTCATCACCAACTCAGAAGATAAACAATCACGGCAGTTACACATGCATCGTCGTCGCAACGACGCCGTGAACCACCCTCCTCTCTAAAACATACCAAAACATCCGGCGACGTACCAGAAGTGGAAAATGGCACGACCACCGTCCACCACCAACAATCACCGGAAACTAATCTATTTCATCTTCTACACCTAAACCTAACCGCTTGCAAGGCTACAAACAACCGTTTAATGGGTAAAAAAAGCACCGAATAAGCAAACTTACTTGATTTAGAAGATAAAAAATGGTTCCCCGGAAGTTGACGTGGTGGCCGGAATAGCAGATGATCGAGCAGGAATTCTGAAGAAGACGAAGAGAAATCAGAGTGAAAAGTTCAAAATGGAGCGAGTTTCCCCCTTTTATACAGAGGGGCACGTGCAGTGGCACACGCTCGTAGGTCATGATGGCTATTGACTAGCTATCATTGCCTAGTAACTGCTACACAGAGCTCTAGGCACACGTGGCGCCCTAACGTTTCCAGTTTTGACTAACCGTTAGTCTCCCCGGACGACAGGCAACACAGTCACGGTCATGAATGCCACGGACACCAAGAGTCACGGACGCCACAAGATAATCCTCGTCGTCTCCGAACGACGACTTCACGCTATCTCCCCGGAGCATCGAGCTGTCCTTAAGTCATCACTCCCATGCTCGGGAGCAACGACTTGGGGGGCTCCTGTTCTGGACTGGACCGATGGCTAGGCACGGCCCAATCCGCTTCAGCTCCCAGAACGACCCAATTGCCTAAGTCTAATCCACTAAAGGGCAAAAATTAC
The DNA here is from genome assembly GCA_022829125.1 of Lathyrus tuberosus. Classification (NCBI taxonomy): domain Eukaryota; kingdom Viridiplantae; phylum Streptophyta; class Magnoliopsida; order Fabales; family Fabaceae; genus Lathyrus; species Lathyrus tuberosus. The sequence continues at coordinate 9,095,450 of JALAZF010000161.1, read as the reverse complement.
CTTTTTGCCCCTCCAACCGGGCAAGGACTGCATCGTACCTCCCCGGAATCGCTGCCCGTTACGCACGGCTTCTTCACTCCCCGAACAGCTAAGGGCAGATGCCCGAAACTATGCTTATGCCCGACATAACGGCTAGTTTTGGGCACCCTGCCCGACATAACGGCTAGTTTGGGCAGTTACCGATTCTTCGGGAAAACGGTTATTTCGCCCCGAAAATAGGACCGTTGGCCACGCGCTGGGGGCACTATATAAACCCTCTCGCTTGAGAGGGTCAGGTATCCAATATTCACCCTACGAACTCATATTTTGTACTTGCCTCTTTTCTCTGACCCTTTCTTACTTGAGCGTCGGAGTGCCTTGCAGGTACACCCCCTTCTCATCTTTATTTTGTGTGTGTGTGTACGTGTGTGTGTGTGTGCGTGTGTGTGTGTGTGTGTGTGAGGGGGGGGGGGGGCTAATAGGTTATCACAACCCATATGGGTCAGTCTTAATGGATAGCGGACTTTACAGTGTTGGATTAAAAAAATTTTAAAAACTATAAGATCCAATTTTAAGGTTCAAATTCTATAATTTTTCGGGTCGGGATCGGCCCATATGGACTAGACTATTTTAACAAATATAGTTAATATATTTCAATTAAGTGATTAACTAGCTTCATTAGATGGTTAATGCATATAACAAATGTCAAAACTCATTTACCAAAGTTTGAAATAAATATCACATTCAAAATGAAGCATTAACTCTAAAGTCATGTCGTGATAAATTCCAAGTCAGTCAACGGAAATAGTATACACGCCATAGTGATTAGACTAAATGGGGCCATAAGCACTTACCAATTGCAAGTACTTATCTTTATAAATATCATCATATCTCAATGCTACAAAACGCACTAAAAAAGCACTCACTTAATCACCCATAATACATATTCTCCAATAACAAAATGAGAACTTCTATAATGTTTCTTATCTTCTTTGCTTGCCAAATGTTGGTAACAATCGCTCTTGTTTCGAGTTCAAACAATGATAAGCTTGCTTTGCTTGCATTGAAAGAAAAGCTTACAAATGGTGTATCTGATTCTCTCCCATCATGGAATGAGTCTCTACATTTTTGTGAATGGCAAGGTGTTACATGTGGTCGTCGCCATATGAGAGTCACAATTTTGGATTTGCAGAAACAAAATTTAGGTGGTACTCTTGGACCATCTCTAGGAAATCTAACCTTTCTTAGAAATCTCACCCTTTCAAATGTCAATTTGTATGGTAAAATTCCAAAAGAAATCGGTCGTTTGAAGCGGTTGCAAATTCTCAACTTAGGTGATAACAATCTTCAAGGAGAGATTCCTCTAGAGCTCGCAAATTGCACAAATATTCAAGGTTTAGCTCTTCAGATAAACCATTTGTCTGGTAATCTTCCATCAAATATGCATCTTGTTTTTCCAAATCTTAAAAAAATTTTGATAGGAGGGAATCAAATATCTGGAAATTTTCCGTCTTCAATATCCAATCTTACCAAACTTCAAACGTTGGATATATCATTTAATGCTTTTAATGGTCCAATACCTCTTACTTTAGGTCAATTAAATAAACTTGAGTGGTTTGATATAGCCAACAACAGTTTTGGGAGTGGGGGAGCTCACGATTTAGACTTTCTTTTTTCATTAACCAACTGTACTCAATTGTCACATCTCATTTTCTTCCAAAATAGGTTTGGAGGTGAGCTTCCCGACATTATAGGAAACTTTTCATCTAATCTTAGTATCCTTCTTATGGGTGAAAATCAAATACACGGAGTGATACCTGAAAGAATCGGGCAACTAACGGGTTTAACATTCTTAAACATTGGATCCAATTTTATGGAGGGAATGATTCCAAGTTCAATAGGAAAACTTGAAAATCTAGTTAAATTGGTCTTGCAATCAAACAAATTACATGGTAACATTCCTACAAGTATTGGAAATCTTACTATGTTGACTGATTTATATCTCGATTACAATAAATTAGAAGGAAACATTCCATTTTCTCTAAGACATTGCACCCAATTGAAGTATATAGTGCTCTTTGATAACAAATTGAGTGGCGATATACCTAACAATACATTCATCTATCTAGAAGGTTTAGTAAGTATTCATTTGGAGAACAATTTTTTGACCGGTCCTATTCCTTTAGGATTTGGTAGCTTGAAACATCTTTCAATCTTGTTTCTAAACTCAAATAAACTTTCTGGTGAACTTCCTAAAGATCTTGGAGATTGTTCAACATTAACAATCCTTTCATTGGGGGAAAACTTTTTCCAAGGAGATATACCTTCATTCTTAGGAAAGTTGCGTTCGCTTGAAATCTTAATCATTTCTAACAATAATTTCTCAAGCAAAATCCCCTTTGAACTAGAAAAACTAACTAATTTGAATACTTTGGACTTGTCTTTTAACAATCTCACCGGCGAGGTTCCCACGGGAGGTGTCTTTAGCAATTTCACATCAATTTCACTAATTGGAAACAATAATCTTTGTGGAGGGATACCTGAATTGAAGCTTCCCGCATGTTTGCCCCTCAAGAAAAACAAAAGATTTCTCAAAAGGAAAATTATTGTCATAAGTGTAATTGGTGGGATTTTGATATCTTTCATAGCTTTTATAATTGTTCATTTTCTCACGAGAAAGCTCAAAAGGTTACCTTCACATTCTCTTCGAAATGGAAACTTGAGAGTTACTTACGGAGAGCTACATGAAGCAACCAATGGATTTTCTTCATCCAATTTGGTAGGATCGGGAAGCTTTGGTTCGGTTTACAAAGGCTCTCTTGTTTACTTTGAAAGACTTATTGCTGTAAAGGTATTGAATCTTGAAGCACGCGGAGCAGCAAAGAGTTTCACGTCCGAATGTAAAGCTTTGGGAAAAATGAAACATCGAAACCTTGTCAAGATCCTAACTTGTTGTTCAAGCATTGATTATAATGGTGAAGATTTCAAGGCTATTGTTTTCGAGTTCATGCCTAATGGAAGCCTAGAAATGATGTTGCACGACAACGAAAGGTATGTAAATGATAATCTAAGTCTGGAAAAAAGGATGGACATTGCTTTAGATGTAGCTCATGCATTGGACTATCTTCACAATGATACCGATCAAGTTATAGTTCACTGTGATATTAAGCCGAGCAATGTTCTTCTGGACGAAGACAGTGTAGCCCATTTGGGAGACTTTGGCTTAGCTAGGATCGTTCATGGCGCCACATGGAATTCAAGTAACGATGGAGCTGTTTCTTCTTCCACAATTAAGGGGACTATTGGATACGTTCCTCCAGGTAAAGTTCTTTCTACTCGTAATAACTATTTATTATCTATAAATCACTAACACAGACACAAATACATGACACGTAATTAACATACTGACGCCTGTTATAAATTGAAAAAATGAATAAAATGAACATGATAGAATATGTTAATGTCATGTTTGTTTCAAACAATTGTCACATTTAGAGGTGTCAGTGTATAGATTTTTTTAGTACTCATTATATTTATTCTGTTCTAATTTTTTTCTTTCAAAAAGAGTATGGAGCGAGTGGTTCAGTATCACCATATGGAGATATCTACAGTTATGGGATTCTTCTGCTAGAGATGCTCACTGGAAAAAGACCAACAGATAACATGTTTTCTGAGGGTCTAAGCCTGCATGAATTTTGTAAGACCAAAATTCCAGAAGGTATCTTAGAGATAGTGGATTCGCGTTTACTTATGCCATTTGTTGAAGATCAAACAGGAATTGTTGAAAACAAGATTAGAACATGTTTGGTGTTGTTTGCTAGCATTGGAGTAGCATGTTCAGAAGAGTTTCCTACTCATCGAATGAGTATAAAAGATGTTATAGTTAAGTTGAATGAAATTAAATCAAAGTTTCTCCGCTAGGAACCATTTCTACTATGACAAGAAAATAAAGAAAATATTTCATGTACATCACTTTTCTATACATACTAGTAACTAACCCGTGCGTTCGCACGGACCTGTCTGTTCGAGGATTTTATGTTATGGACGTGTAATTGTTAATCAAATTGAAAAGAAAAATGGTAAAACTATAAAAATAGATATGACTGAATTTTAAAATTTGTATTGGTAAGTATAAGAAAATGTTGTGGTCGTTTATAACATGTAGTATTTTTTTTGTATATAAAAAAATTAGAATCAAAATTAAAGGTGTCCCCGTTTATAACAATATTAATTTTTTCGTATATAAAAATATTTGAATCAAAATTATAGTTGTCCCCGTTTATAACAGTAGTATTTTATCTTATATAAAATTTTTTGAAACAAAATGTAAGTTGTGCCCGTTTAAAACTACAATATTTATTTCGTATATAAAAAAATTTGAATTAAAATTCAAGTTGTCTCCGTTTATAACAATAATATTTTTTCCGTATATAAAAATATTTAAATCAAAATTATAATTGTCACCGTTTATAATAGTAGTATTTTATCTTATATAAAAAAAATTGAATCAAAATTAAAGTTGTGTCGTTTAAAACTATAGTATTTTTTTCGTATATCAAAAAATTTTAATCAAAATTCAAGTTGTCCCCGTTTATAACAATAGTTATTTTTTCGTATATAAAAAATATTTGAATCAAAATTAAACCTGTGCCCGTTTATAACAATAGTATTTTTTCGCATATAAAAATATTTGAATCAAAATTAAAGTTGCGCCCGTTTAAAAAAATAGTTTTTTTTTTTCGTATATAACAAAATTTGAATCAAAATTAAAGTTGTGCCCATTTATAACAATAGTAATTTTTTCGTAAATAAAAAAATTTTAATCAAAATTAAACTTGTGTCCGTTTATAACAATATTATTTTTTTCGCATATAAAAGTATTCGAATCAAAATTATAGTTGTCCCCGTTTATAATAGTAGTATTTTATCTTATATAAAAAAATTGAATCAAAATTAAAGTTGTGTCCGTTTAAAACAATAATATTTTTTTCGTATATCAAACAATTTGAATCAAATTTTGAACTTGTGTCGATTTATAACAATAGTATTTTTTTCGTATATAACAAAATTTGATTTAACAATGTATTTTTTCTCATATTTAAATATTATTATTGTTTTGACATTAGGCATTAAAAACTTATGAATCAATAGTATAGTTGTTTCCGTTATCATTCAATAATTTGATCAATATCTTGATTTCCCCCGTTTCATATAATTTTAATATTAGGAAAAAACAAATATCTATATACATACACAAATATTCTAATAGTGAGATTTGTTTGAATGAGATACAATGATTTCATTATATTCTATTCCACTAAATTCATTATTTACACATTCAATTAATGGTATTATTATTTCATTTGATTTTTGTTCATTAAGTTGAAATAATATATATGAATATTTTCTTATTTATATCTAACTGGTTGTGTCCCGTGCTACTTTAAAAATAAAATAAAATAAAAATTATTCAGAATAAATTTTAAAAAATCTAGTCTTGGGCAAATTAAATTTATTTTGCACTTTATTCACATGCACTTAAATTTAACTAATTTTAATTTCAAATTAATCAAATCTATTTACTATAAATTTTATGATATTATAAACTAATTTTATAAATAAAAACGAATTTAAAAAAAAAATATATTTTTTTCGATCATTATTGACAATAAGTAAGATTTGAGGTTAATATAACTATAGAAGAGATTAATGTTAGAATATCAATTTTAAATATAATATAATTTAATCAATAATCAATAACCAACAACCTTTGAAGTACTAACACAAAAAATGACAGATAAAATATCATCTTCTATTATCTTCAATAATAAACAACATTTGTTAGAAGCAAAATCTGACAAATATATTTTACTAAATGACAAAAAATTGGAGAATATAAAAACCTGTCTTGAATCACTTAAGCAGTCAATTTCCGCAAGCATCTAATAAAATGAAACACCTGTAGAAAATTTAGTTAAGCAAAAGAAAATCTTTAGAACAAAATAACCAAAATATTATTATATTTTTAGAAGAAATTAGTCTTGACAGCTTCCATGTTGAACTTTAGGAGTGAAGTTCATTCATATTTCAATATTGACTCTCTAAAAGCACATTCTTTCATATTTTATTTGTATTCTTCGAGTATCCAGGATTGATTTTTTTACATCTTCAAGACCACCAACATCGTCTTATTTTACATTTGGAACCTGCATAAAAAATCTATACTTAAAAAAAAATCAAGCACTGGAGAAATTGTTCTTCCATAAGACATAGTACATGCTAATATGTACAATTTTCAACGATAAAAAAAAATGGTATATTACCAATCAATTCAACTGGCTCAAAAAAACATCACAAATCCTGATTGTTTATTTAGCTTTGGAGTACCCAATGCTGACACATTTATTTTCTCTAATCTTTCCAAAGCATTCACCAAGTCTTCTTTCCCAGGTTTCCAAGCTGAATGAGTTTTTGTTTTCCTCAGTCACCTTTGAACTAAGAGAACTATATGCACCTTCAGGTTCATTTTTGTCTACTTCAACATTGCTGTTGGGGTATAAGTTGGAACCAACATTAGCAATCAAAGCGCACATATCCTTGGGCATGAAACCAAATGTCTGTCCAACTATTTCTTTTACAAACCCCTCTAAATTAGTGAAAGAAGCAACAATGCAATTGTTTAAAATCAACAAAAGGTATTGAATTTGTACAGAATGTATAAACACAATAGGAGGTTTTATTCCACGCTCACATTAGAGTGGACTCCATAAATATTTTGCAGTAAATGCAATAGCATTTCAGCCCTTTGCTCTTCTATCAAAGGCCCCATGTTTGTTTCATGGCTAAAGCAACATCTGATGGTTGAATGTAATCCATCTGAACTGTCAGCTACAGCAATCAACAAAACCTGATGCCTGCTTGTCTTTTCAGCATTCTTCTCCACCTACACCAGCATGCTGTAAAATTACAAGTAGCAAATACAATGCCAATCTATCTTGACCTCTAACATTTGTTACTTGAAATATTGCTAAATAAGATTTCACTTTGTAAAAATGTCAGTGCTTAAAATCTCATTGGATTCTAATTGTGTGTGACATAATGTATAGTTAAATCTAAAACTTTTTTTTTGGAAGAATGCTTAAATATTTCCAAATAGTACTTGTTTCAATCATGCGTGTCTACGAAGTATTTGTTTCTATAGCAGCTTGAAATAGTTCATCGGGAGTTGCAGTTGGATCAAGGTCCCAACACTTGTCGGGCAAATTGCTTGCTTCCTCACCCTTCAACAACCACAAAGGCACTTGGTGCAAAAAACGTAACATTTCTCTTCTTGGTATCCATCTAATGGAACTTTTGTCTGCATTTCTCTTGTACACGGTTTTGAATCCATCCAACTTAATAAGGGGGCTAACACAAAGACCAATCTCCTTAGAATAATCATCCAACACCTCTATCATATCACAGTGATGCCTTACCTCATTTGATGTAGAATGATTCCAATCTGTAGACCAGTTTCTGTAAACTTCTCAAATTTCTCCGCATTTGGGATATATGCGAACACAACCGCCTCGACCGGCCTTCACCCTTCTTAGAACATGAGAAAAAAATGTTAAATTGGTCAACAACATCAGAGGCCATGGCCCTGAAATTTCCACAGGATTTTGTGAAACCTGAAATAAGCCAGTTTCATGAGCCAAACTCACTATCAGTTTTTAAACTCAAGTAAATAATGTTAATTTTGAATGGATTGACAGAGACAACCTCGCGAATCAGAAAGTACAAGCGGGGCATCCCGTCCTCCTCATCATACAAGGCCCACATTTGCTTTGGTTTGAAGCATGACTCTGAACTATCTTGATCGAAATTGTGAAAATCAGGATCTGGGACCGTAATTGTCACTCGGACAGTTTTCTTATGTTGTAATTGATTATTAGAAACATTAAGAGCTGCTTTAATGTATGCACCTCCTTCGAACTGACCAACATCAACTTGAGATTTTTTTCTCTCATTAGCAGCAGCTGCAGCTTCAGATGCCAACTTAATTTATTCCAGTTTTTTCCTTATTTATGTCCTGGCTTTCTTGATCAATAATTTTCTTGCATTGAAAGCTGGTGCCATGGAATACTGTTTTGTTGGAATTTCACTTGTACTGGAAAGCTTCTGGCCATGCTCAATGCTTCCATTCCCATTAGCCAATACTGACTCTGAAGAAAATCGCGACATTCATGTTTCTCTCACAAATTACCTTTTCAATCCTTCCTTAATACCCTCCATATAATATGGAAAAGGTTCTAATTTTTTAGAAACCACACATAATTTACAACCTAAACAGCAAGTATCCACAGTCGTCATCGTCATCATAATGCCAAAAGTATACCTCCCTCAGGTTCTTAACGCCAAGATGCAATGCAACATCAGCTTATTTGTTACTGTGGAACATCAGCATCCAAAAAAAGGACCTGCTATAGATATGAGTATGTAATCATTTCCTTGGAGAACTGATTTGATGTAGTTTCAACACCAACAATGCGTAGCCTCTTATGTATTTGTCGGGCCTTTACATTAAACAAACCACTATAGGCTCAACATAATCAGCATGTTTTTCATGAAAAAGAAAGTTTTTCAGTTCCGAGGTTGGTGAAAAGTTAGTCATATCATGTTATATCAATACAAAAGCTATCTATTACAATTTTCACATTGCCAACATGACCAATTCAAAACTCAAATAATAAAATCTAAAAGACATCAGTGGAAAATTGATACATCATACATCAATTAATAATTTTATGATCAATCATAATTCTAAGAGCCCCATAGTTGAGCAATTTTTAGATCAATCATAACACAAACACCACCTAGCAGATCCACAACATTCTCAAATTAGTTTGACAGTAAAATATGAAACGAATGCAGGTACGAGCCAAAATATCATAACTATACAAAGATATGAAATGAAACTCCAATGAACACTCAGATACACATCAAGGCTAACCATGATCAACATCAGAAACACAATAGAACTTATCCTCAAGTATATTTTCCTCAAAACTCTTCTTCAGCCGCTTGAAACTAACACTAACAACTCTACCTTAAACTGATTTCACATCAATCTATTAATCCAGTAATAATATCAAAAGACAAAGGACAGATCATTCAAATAATAATACGTTACAGACAGAAAAGAATAAACCGTGAGCTTTAAGGATATGAAGCATTTTGCTTCTAGTGATACTCCTAACCTGAGCAATTCCATGAGGTAGCATTACTCAAACATTTCATCGAAAAAATCATTGATATTTAACGGACATATTATTTCATGGGTTCAAACACCACAATGAATATTTGAACTTAACAGAGAAATAATACAAATATAGTGTACTCGTGTATTGAAAATGAAATAGATATTAAACTTAAATATTAAATTGATAGGAAATATTACATTTTCAATTTTCTGAGCATCAGTTAATTTACGTAATTTAGATGCCTCCTCCTGCAGCGAGGCTAGTAATTCAAATGTTTTAGTCAACTCCTGAATAGTCTCAGACAGGAGAACAACCTGAGAAATACAAACCCAAAAGATTAGAAGTTGGGAAAAGAAAGCAAATATTGTGAAGACGCAATATTTGTCTGAACAAACAAGAAATAGCAGCCGAAAGAAGTCATGGAATAACATGTATTAATCATAAAACTGACAATATATGTATTGAAACTTCACCAGAGTGAAAACCTTTTCTTTGAAAGAGTTTCTCCATAATATATGAAGCATTACTTAAAGAATTTCTCCGTAATATGATTAAATTGCTCAACATCTTCTCCTAAAAGTTCATCAGTGTTTTTCCCATTTTGAAAGAAGTGAAATGTTGGCTGCAGTAAGGAAAGTCATTGTTAGAAGGATTGCAGGAACAAATTCAAGCAAAGTGTAGTACATTCATGAACTAAAAAAATGAGAAATGTATCAAACATAATTGAGTATGTGAAAACTAACAAACATACCAAAATCATTAAACAATTAAACACTACCTAATTAAATTTGTACAACATTGAATCGAAATAGAAACTTGTATGTTTCTGATGTAAAATAAAGGCAAATCACAAACATAACCAAAACATGATGGTTCTATAATTCAAGAGGGAGTAGAAAAGGGATTCTGAATACTAATAATGAAGATGCCAATGCAGCTGTTGTCTCGGCCGCAACGTCAGAACTTAATTGGCCTTCAAAGAACTGAATATATTTTTCAAGAGCCTCGTGATATTCTTGAGAACTGAAACCAAAATATGGTTGATGATTGAATGAACAAAGCAGTAAGATTAACATAAAGTTTTCAAAAATTATTCAAACATTAGTGCTAACCAATTATACTAAACAATGATCATCTAAATTAATCAACAACTGGCCACCAACTTACCATACAAAGCTGATTCAAAGTACAAATCATGCAAAAACCAAAAAACATGTGAAAACCAGAATGCAAAAATCAACTTTGTTAAATACATAAACCTTAAAACCAGAATGAAAGAAAACGTTGAAATAGATGTAGCTGCATAACTTTTCAACACAATCTCTAACATACTCCTCTCAACATACTATCTAATTGTTGAGATTCAAACATTTCAAACATGATGTAATCAAGTCACTTTCGAACCATCGCCCAAGAAACTACAGTTTTGCATTCAATTTCAATACTTACTATTCCATCAAAAGCCCCATATGCTGCCATTGCAATACCAACACCGGAAACACCATTTGCGGGAGTCACAACATCCTTGATAAATTCTGGCCTGTGAAAATTATTTCAGTAACAAACATTACAAAATATATAGGAAAGAAATCAATAACTCAAAGAATCATTATTGAAGATCACAAGGAAGATAACTTATGGTTCATGTGAAATTACCACACAAATGCTTGTTGTACACCTGAATATGCCATAAGGGGTATGATCAACAACATCTTCACATCAGACAATGCACTTGTGAGTGAACTACATAGAGACCTAAGGGACTTTGATTCACCAACATCATTACTATTACCACTCCGTTTATGCAGGAAACACATTAGTATTGCACCAAAGGTCATAACGAAAAGGAATACAACAAACAATAACATTGTGCCTTTTGTACTTCCTCCCTGCAGTGATGAGAAACGAAATCAAATTTGAAGAATATGTAAAATATACTTTCTTTGTCACCGACACGGTTTTCTTTGTACTTCCTCCCTGCAGTTGTTGATGATTGAATCCAGAAAAAATTTCCCAAACAGAGAGCTTAGTTTTCAAAAGGATTATCATATAATTTTCTTTGTAGAAAAAAATCCAAAGAAAGCACAAGAATCAACCCTTATACCCATAAATCAGACATGTAAAAGAAAGTGATGTCAGGAACAACATAGTATGAAAACTTCGGTTTGTGGTCACAGTGATAAGAAGATTGTATTGTCGAAAAACTAACCTTGAAAAGCAAACCATTTCGACGTCTACAATCCCAGAGTTAGCAATATCTGATGCTGAAAAAATCATAAAAAAATTCAGAAAAATCATAACCATCGTATATAGAAAACAATACATATAAATAAAATACAAATAAAAGAGATCAAATAACCATATTCAACATAATGACTATGAAGAGGGACCAACTTCTACCTGATTCTCTCTTTCTCCAAAGTCCAAAACCTAAATAGATCAAACAAAAGTAAATAAGTTAATAACAAAACCTAAATTGAAAAAGTAATACATAAACCATTTCGAATTCGACCACCACCACACTCGTTGCCAGAAATGCATTGCGGCCACCACAGATCTACCGCCATAAAATCGTTCACCGTCGTAAAATCGCCAGAGTATCGTAGATCTAATTAGAATAGGATAAAAGTAACATCTTTTTTTTGAAGAAAAGGAAGACATGTGAAAGAAGAAGATAGACGCAACAGAAGAGAGAAGGAAGAAGAATAAGAAGAGGGGCATCAGAAGAGAGAAGATAGAAGAGGAAGAGAGAGGTAGTGGAAGAGAGAAGAAAGGAAGAGGACGAGACAGGTAGAGAAAGAGAGAGAATGTAGCTTTGCATTTGGGGGAAGCTGAATTTTTGTTTGAATTGCATCGGTAAATGTAAAAAGTTGTAGAATTTAGAAATTGGTAGTTTGTTTTGAACCAATCAATGTAAACAATAGATATCATAGGCAAAAGTGGAAGGCAAAAGCAAACTATTTGGTTCAAAATGATACTTTGGTTGCAAAAAGCAAATTTTGGACACAAATTGCCCCTAAATTGATGACATGGCAGAAAAAGAGATAAGGGTATAAATGTGTTTTCCAGAACAACAAATTTTCTTATATTATAGATGTGTGACACCTATTTAACCATGTGTTAAATATGATTAATTCGATTGAATAGATGGTTAATTCAATTCACGTTAAAAAAATATTATTAATTCATGTAGTTTAATTATTTACAATTTTAACTATGATCTTGAATTAACCATTTGTTTCACTGAATTTACTATGTTTAATAATAAATGTAATGGTATAATAAAAAAAATTAGATTAAGGTCCGCACAATACACGTGATTGAGATGAATTATTTAAGTAATATTAGATTTGATGGATTTTGCTTGTCTATTATACAAATTTTTTTACTTAATGGAAATAGAGTATTAAAAAATCACAATTCTATGTGAAAAAAAAATGTTTGAGCTATAAAAATATAAGATAAGGCATTAAAATTAAAGGGGAAAAAATATGAAATAAGTGTATAAAGTTTATGTAGTTTTTTATTGTTTCATTTTTCATTTATCCAACATTTTCAAGAATGTTTTTTCATCATGATATGACCTGAATAAATTCCACATTTGAATAATTCAGATAATATGTAATCAATTATCACAATCGACATTAACTCTAAGATAAAACTCTATATTTTGCAAATTCTTGATAGTTTTAGAGTCAAATGAACATAATTCAGATAATATATAATCAATTATCACAATCTATGCGTAGGGATGACAATTGGATTCATTCCTAATGAGTACCAGCAAGAGTTACCTATAATAAATAGGATAAAAATTTACAAAATGGGTACGGACATGGGTACAGACAATTACCCACGAAAATAAGCGGGTATGGGTGCGGATACAAGTATTTTACTACATTCCCCGTCCCATACCCGTACAATATATATTTATATATTTTTAATTTTATTATCATGTATACATATTAATTTATCAATTTTATTAAATGCATCATTATTAAACTTGTACGCATTTTAAAATAGATGTTTATTTATTTCTTAGCTCAACAATATCATCCTTGATTTTTTTTAATGTTGTTAAAATTTAAAATGACAAGATATATTATAAATGATATATTATTTTTTATTAGAAATACAGGTGAACGAGTATGGATATGGGTACTTAGGTACCCATAGGTACAGATACAGTTACAAACATTGATGTCCACGCAGATGTGGGCTCGAGTACGAGAATTTTTTTTAACTCGCGGATATGGGGACGAGTATTATATTACACTGCCCAAACACTGCCCAGTACCATCTCTATTTATGCAGATGAAAATTAAAACTAAATATTTTTTTTACTCGAATGATAATGTCTCAACAAACAAACTTCTAACGATATCACATTCCACCATCATTTTAGGTTGAACGAAGCTTGTGTACAACTAAATTTTATCACACAATTGTATTTTCTCTTCAACATAAAGTTCTATTTATAGAGCCACAAATGTGAACCATAAATTATTATCTTCCATGTTTCTCTAACTCATAATAATGGGTTGTAAGTTCGTACTACTAGCTTCTAATGAATCTTACTCAATTATATAATCTAAAGATGGTGTCTATTAAGAATCCTTATCAAGCCTCGTCTGATAGAAGAGTCAAGTCCTAAATAAAGTGTTCAATCATTGATGTATCTAGAATGAGATTTTAAAGCTTCAAATTTGGGAAATAGAGGAATTGTGAAATCTCTCTTGGTTCGGGTATGAGTGATCCGAGTCCTGTAAAAGATATTAGAGCAACTCTTGAATTACTAAGGCAATTCCCACACTCACGTAAAAGTGTTTTTAACCTCTCAATTAGATAAAACTCCTTAAAACTATTAGAGAATGCATCAAGGTGCTTGTGAGATTGATTAACGGTGTTCATAAACATATGAAAGGCTTATATGAATATTCCAATTTACAAATGGCCTAATCGGTTAAGGCCCTCAACCAATTGATTAGAGCTAGGTTTAAAGCTTCCTAATCGATTATGAGCACTCCAATTTACAATCTTCACATCCATTTAGATCAGCTCTGACATCTCAAAGGAATGGATGATAAATAAAAGAAATGAGATGGATTTCCTTTATAACATAAACATTGAGCTTAAATTCAAGAAAGCTCCAAAAATCACTATGGTAATTTGGAAAACTCTAATTGTTACGTAGACCAAAATCAACACAAATGGACTGACATAAGGATCGAGGGCAGTGGGTATCGATATAGCTTACCACACAAATAGATATTTGGGAGGATTTAACCTGCCATACCCCACTTATACCTGGCACCCCCGCAATTTGAGTGAATAGACTATATTATCCTTCACACCTTTTAAACCATTTTTCAAAATCCGCTCAAAATTTTCACACATCTCAAAACTTCCTGAGCGATACCAAATTTTTTTCTCTTGATACCAGAAATTTAGTTAAAAGTAAGATTTTTTTTCATAATTCATGTGTTTTTACCGGGAATTTCAAAATTTTCGGTAAAACCTTTTGTATTTGTACGGGAATTTCACAATAGCCGGTATATATTCACGAGTTTTTACCGGGAATTTCAAAATTTCTGGTATTTACTCATATTTTTGCACCGAAAATTCTTAAAATCACGGTAGTTCAATATGTTAAATTTTTTTTACCGAAAATACTAAAAATTACGGTAGTTTCAAAATTTTAAAATTTTTATCTGAAATTTCAAAATTGGCGGTAGTTCATTGGTATTTTTTCATTTTTCCATTTTGCAGTGAAGACCAGGGGAAAGGACGTCACAATTAGAGGAAATATCACAAATAGAGCAGTAGCCTGGGCTAGGGTTGCTGAGGAAAAGTCTTCCAAACTATGAGCTGGGAAAGTAGTTCTAACCGGTTCTCACCGAAAACAGTTGGTTGCGCAGTTCTGCCCACCCTGTAGCATTACACGCCGAGCGGTTAGATTATACTTGTAACCCAGAGATGATGCTGAAGGTTGATCATGATGAGGAGGTGTATGGTTATTTTATTATTTACCCAACTGAGGTGGCTAAGATGGATGTGGCCCCTATTACTGATGAGGTGTAAGAGACATATGCGATCCCAATTGCTGATGAGGTGGCTGCCACAAATGGGACCCCTATTGTTGATGATGTCGAGGTTACTACTACTAGTGAAACATAGGTTAGGACTCCTGCTTTGACAGAGCCATCTGTGTATACTAACAGAGAGTTCCTAGGAGGACCTAGTGACCGATCAATGCTTATCGAGTATGCTGACCATGTGGCATATTGATTATGATAGGGAAATGTATATATATTTCATTTAACTTTAATTTATTTATTATTGATACTTGATGTGTTGAAACTAATTAATAATATTTTTAATTTTTTTATAGGACCGGGCCACGAAGGTGACATTCCACGAGTCAAAGATAAAGAACTTTTGTAAGATTCTGATGCCTAAGCATGTAAGTAGGATTGTTGTTGATTTCGGGCTCCTAGCATTTACCAACAACTCACTCACCATGCTTGAAGCTTCACTTCTGACTGCCTTTGTTGAGCGATGGCGCAAGGAGACATCTTCCTTTCATCTTCCATTTGAAGAGATGACTATCACTTTAGATGATGTCTCCTCCCTGTTCCATCTCCCCATCGAGGATAAATTCTTCACTGCTTTTGTTATTAACTAGAAGCTTGCATATATGACGGTTGTATGGGATTTTAGAGTTACTAAGGAGGTCATGCTAGAGGAGTTTGATTTTAATAGGGTAGCTTACTTTCGGTTGTTTTGGATTTGAGACAGGTATACCGAGCTTGCGGAGGCACAAATGTATGAGGATGCCGCAAGGGTGTACATGATACATCTAGTAGCATGCACTCTCTTTGCGAATAAGTCTCATGTTTATATTGATGCTCGGTACTTGTGAATGTTCAGTACCTTTAGCGTACCAACTGATAACGAGAAATCGTATCATATTTTTAGGCTCATTGCACATATTATTTGTCCGTTTTTATCGAGTCTTGTTTGCATTTTACGATGTTTTGTTACGTTTTTCAGCTGATAGGTTCATCCGTTGTGGAATCGGGAGTGAACCGAAAAAAGAGTGGAAGAATAGGAAAATGCAGCAAAAAGAAGCAATTCTACCTCTTTTGTTGATATGGCATTCGCCATAGCTAGATGGTGTTTGCAATAGCCTGATGGCATTTGCCATCCATCAGCATGCCACGTAATTTAATGAATGGAGGTCATGGCGTTCGCCATGATCCAATGGTGTTCGCCATGACAGCGCAATATCAGTTTTCAATTTCAGCAATCATTGAAGAGTAGTTTCCACATTCCTTTTTTCTCTCCACTCACAGACCACGTCCAGAGCAGTTGGAACCTTCATTTCCTCTATATATATGACTCATTAGTCACTTTCTAGGGGATCGAATTTGCGCGGAAGCTTCACTGTTACAAGCCGTTCAACAGAACTAATTTTCTGGAATTTCCACAGATGACCTGAACCTTCATTTATCTATGTTTGGGCAATATGCTGATACCGTAAAAGCAAATGGTGCTAGTAATGAAGCCATACGACTATGTATTTTTCCTTTCTCTTTAAGAGATAGGGCTAGAGCTTGGCTCTAGTCTCTACCATCCAACTCTATCATTACGTGGGATGAGTTGAAGAAAGTCTTCTTAGCCCGATATTTTCCGCCAAGCAAAACTGCTATGCTAAGAGCCCAAATCAACGAATTTAGGCAGAAAGACAATGAATCTCTTTTCGACGCTTGGGAAAGATACAAGGACATACTAAGGCTTTGCCCGAACCATGGACTTGAACCATGGTTAATAATCCATACTTTCTATAATGGTCTTCTTCACAACACAAAGTTGAATCTGAATGCCGCAGCTGGCGGCGCTCTAATGGACAAACCATATGAAGACGCTTATCAACTCATTGAGAATATGGCTCAAAACCACTTTCAATGGGGAGGCGAGAGAACTCCGACAGAAAAATCTGCTATGAAGAACAGAATGTATGAAGTTAACAGTTTGGACCGTGTCAGTGCTAAAGTGGATGCGCTTACTCAAAAGATTGAATGTTTGACTGTAGCTCCAGCAGCCACTATGGCCACTGTGACACCAAGTTGTGAATTGTACAGAACCCATGGTCATAGTAACACTGAATTTCATTTATTAGTTGGTATTCCTACTGACCAAGTAAATTACGACCAAGGAAACCCGTACTCAAATACCTACAATCCTGGCTGGAGGAATCATCCTAATTTTTCCTACAAGAGCAACAACACTCTGTTTGCTCCAACCCAAGCCCCTGTCATTCCTCCAGGATATCAAAAGGGAGCACCCATTACTCATTAAGTACCAAGAAAGTCAAACGTAGAGCTGCTATTAGAAAACTTCATCGCAACCCAAACTCAACAAAACAAAGAGTTCGCCAACCAAAATGTGCACACGAGTGAATTATTAAAGCAAATGGCAACTAAGCTTGATGCCAAGGCTACCTATAATAAAATGTTAGAAACTCAAATCTCTCAAGTAGCCCAACAACAAGCAACAGTAGCAGCCTCTGTGGGATCATTTCCTGGTCAACCACAACCAAACCCAAAAGGACATGCTAATGTTATCACACTGCGAAGCGGAACAGAACTAGACGGACCAGTGAACCCAAGATTCCAAAATCCTGCCATGTATCAAAATCCTGGTAAAGGAGCTAAAAAGGTGATAGAACCGGATAATGACAAAAAGGAAGACAAAAGCGAAAAGGTCGTAGAGAAAGAACTACCTGATGTGCCTCTGCCACCGTACAAACCTCCCATACCTTATTCTGAAAGACTTACTGAGTCTAAAAATGAAGGACAACTTAAGAAGTTCATAGAGCTTCTGAAACAACTTAATATTACTATACCATTCACAGAAGCCATAACGCAAATGCCTTCATATGCCAAATTCCTTAAAGCGATCATGTATTACTAGAAAAAGCTCGAGGATAATGAAACCGTTATGCTCACTGCTGAGTGTAGCGCCATCATTCAAAACAACATGCCTCCTAAGTTGAAAGACCCAGGTAGTTTCTCTATACCCTATGTAATCGGAAAGTACGTCATAGACAACACTCTATGCGAATTAGGAGCCAGTGTTAGTCTAATGCCCTTATCCACCTGTAAGAAGCTCGATTTGGGAGAGTTACGACCAATGAAAATGTCTCTACAACTAGCAGACCGTTATGTTAAATTTCCTATAGGTATGCTGGAGAACGTGCCCGTTCGTATAGGACAATTTTATATTCTAACTGATGTTGTGGTAATGAATATAAAAGAGGATTCCAACATTCCTATTATTCTAGGAAGACCCTTTTTAGCTACAACCGGAGCCATCATTGATGTCAAGAAAGGAAAGCTAACTTTTGAAGTTGGTGAAGAAAAAGTTGAATTTATTTTAGCCCAATTTTTGAAGGCTCCAGCTATAGATGATTCATGTTGCTTCCTCGACGTCATCGACGAATGCGTGAAAGAAATGGAGATAGACCCATCTAAGTATATTGAAGTATTAAAGATTCCAGCACCTCCTATACTCGAAGATGATAATTGGTGAGAGCTATACGTAGATGACAGTCTGAGGAAATGTCTAGCGCTAACACCCAATCCAATGCCATGCCCGAAGAAACCTTCTGTAGAACTTAAGACGCTACCCAAAAATCTAAGGTATGAGTTCCTAGACACCAAACTGGAACAACCAGTGATAGTCAACGCTGACTTGGGACAGATAGAGACCAAAAAATGGCTGCATGTTCTAAGAAAGTATCCTAAAGCACTGGGGTATAACATTTCATACCTAAAAGGAATAAGTCCCTTTATATGTATGCATCACATTATGCTAGAAGAAGATTATAAGACCTCTAGAGAGCATCAGAGAAGAATAAATCCTATCTTAAGCGATGTAGTAAAAAAGGAGGTACAAAAGCTACTAGAAGCAAGAATTATATACCCGATATATGATAGTAACTGGGTCAATCTTGTGCATGACGGGCCGAAGAAGGGAGGTGTCACAGTTGTTAGTAACGAAAAGGGCTAATCCATTGCAAAACGAACTCAAACTGGATGGAGAATGTGCATAGACTATAGAAAACTAAATAAGGCCGCTCACAAGGATCATTTTCCTTTACCCTTTATCGATCAAATGCTCGAACGGCTGGCTAAACATTCTCACTTCTGCTATTTAGATGGATACTCAGGATTCTTCCAAATTCCTATTCATCCTGACGACCAAGAAAAGACTACTTTTACCTATCCTTATGGTACATTTTCCTATCGATGAATGTCGTTCGGACTGTGTAACGCACCCGCAAACTTTCAGAGATGTATGATGTCAATCTTTGCTGATTTTATAGACAACATAATGGAAGTATTTATGGAAGACTTCTCTGTCCGTGGGGAAATTTTTGAAGGATGTCTATCGAACCTAGAGATGGTACTCGAACGTTACCTTAAAGTTAATCTAGTGCTGAATTGGGAAAAGTGTCATTTCATGGTCCGAGAACGAATTGTGATTTGACATGTAGTATCCAATCGAGAAATTGAAGTTGATGACACAAAATTTGAAATTATAGAAAATCTTCAACCTCCAAAAACCGTTAGAGAAACTCGAAGTTTTCTAGGACACGCCGGTTTCTACCGGCAATTCATTAAATATTTCTCTAAAATAACCAAACCACTAACGGGATTATTAATGAAAGATGTTGAATTTATATTTAATGAGGACTGCTTGAAAGTGTTCGAACATCTGAAAAACACTCTTATCACTACACCTATTATGCAACCACCCGATATGAGTAAACCATTTGAAATAATGTCCGACGCAAGTGATTATGATGTTGGCGTTGTCTTAGGACAAAGAAAGGATAGAAAGCTTCATGCTATATATTATGCAAGTAGAACCTTAGACAATGTGAAGATGAACTACACCACCACAGAAAAGGAACTCCTGGCTGTTGTGTTTACTTTAGATAAATTTCGTTCTTACTTGGTGGGAGCGAGAATAATTATCTATACTGATCACGCTGCAATTAGGTACCTGTTGAATAAGAAGGATGCTAAACCGAGACTTTTAATATGGATCATGATTTTGCAAGAGTTCGATTTAGAAATCAAAGATAAGAAAGGGACCAAAAATGTAGTAGCGGATCATCTTTCTAGTATCGAGGATCAAGAACCTGAGTGAGTGCCCATCAATGATGATTTTCCCTATGATCGACTTGTAGCCCAGTTAGAAAGTGGAAGCGAAGCGAGTGAATTATCTTTAATTTATCATGATGCAGAAACAAATGAAATTGTGGAATCTACCTACACAAAAACCACATTGTCGTGGTATGCCGACTTTGTCAACTACCTAGCAGCTGGGGTATTTCCACCAGATTTATCCTACTAACAAAAGAAGAAATTCTTCCATGATCTGAAACACTATTATTGGGATGAGCCCCTGCTTTTCAAGCGAGGCGTTGACGGAATTTTCTGTCGACGTGTCCCTGAATCTGAAGTAAAAGATATCATATCTCACTGTCACTTTGCACCCTATGGAGGGCATACAAGCATTTCAAAGACTTGCGCTAAAATCTTACAATCCAGCCTAACCTTTGGAAGAACGCCCATACAGCAGTTACAAATTGTGATTGGTGCCAGCGCACCGGTAACATCTCTAGATGCGATGAGATGCCACTAAAGGGTATCTTGGAAGTAGAAGTCTTTGATGTTTGGGGTATAGAGTTCATGGGCCCTTTTCCATCTTATTTTGGCAACAAATACATACTCGTTGCAGTAGATTATGTGTCGAAGTGGATCGAAGCAATAACTTCTCCTACCAACAATGCACGAGTAGTCATCAGACTTTTCAAGAATGTGATTTTTCCTAGATTCAGTGTGCCGAGAGTTGTCATTAATGATGGTGGATCCCATTTCATCTCAAATATCTTTGGGAAATTATTTCTTAAGTATGGAGTGCGACACCGAGTAGCAACACCATATCACCCCCAAACAAGTGGACAAGTTGAGGTTTCTAATAGAGAGATCAAGAAAATATTAGAGAGAACAGTTGCGACCTCTAGGAAGGATTGGTCTGCGAAACTTCATGAAGCTCTGGGGGCTTATAGGACAGCTTATAAAACTCCGATAGGAACCACCCTATTCAAACTAGTTTGTGGAAAATCATGTCACCTGTCTGTCAAACCTGAGCACAAGGCTTATTGGGCCATTAAGACCCTGAACATGAATTACACAGCTGAAGGAGAGAAGAGAATTTTGGATATCCATGAACTAGAGGAACTTAGATTTTATACTTACGAAAATGCCCGAATTTACAAGGAAAGAACTAAACAGTGGCATGATAAACGAATAGCTAGGTGAGAATTCAATGAGGGTGACATAGTTCTCCTTTTTAACTCTCGACTTAAGTTATTTCCTGGAAAACTCCCTTCCAGATGGTCTGGCCCCTTCGAGGTTATAAGAGTTCTCTAAAGCGGAGCCGTAGAAATTAGAGGAAAATTTAATGAGACGTTTATTCTGAATGGGCAGAGACTTAAGCATTACCATAACATTGAAAACAAGGACTTCTGCATAAGTTATAAGTTAGAAGAGTAGCCTGACTCAGACCTGACGTCGAGCTACCGACATTAAACAAGCGTTACGTGGGAGGCAACCCATGACCTTTAGTCTTTACTTTTTATCTTTATTGTTTCCTACTATAATTATCTATTTTTGTGTTTTGTTTCCGTTACAATTATTCCCATTATTATTATTATTATAGTTATTATTATCATGAGTATTATTATTATTATTATTATTATTATTATTATTATTCTAACACCTTCCACTGTACAGTTCGTTGATAGTATAATATTTGTCTAATTTCAGGCTAGCTTAGCTTAGGATAATTAATCACTGACTTAGAGTATAAAGCCTATTGCTGACGTGGAGACTGTATTTCGGAATGAAGCTCAGAGACTCCGATTTGATGTCCTGGCTCAGAGGGAAATGGCATTACCAATTTACCCCGACGAACTTACTTTGACTACCCTAGGACTCAGGGACAGTGTTATGTATTTGCTCGACCAAATAGGTTGGGTTAATTTTGGTGTGAAGAGGAGATTTACCCCTTACCGTATGCTTACCCTACAGTTCCTTAGCTCACTTTATTATGACCCTAACCGAGGTCTCGGATTTGGCCGAGGTTTAGCCACTTTCAGGTTGTTCGAAACCAAATACCACTTTACCCATAACGAGATGGCCGATCTACTAAGATTCCCGAATGGACCTGATGCCTATACCCTGACACCTGATGACGCCTTCACTGACCTCGACCTTAATCATTTATGGGGAACCATAATCGGTAATTATCACCCTGAGACTCATACCATGTTCTCAGAGAATATCCACAATCCAGTCTTAAGGTATTTCCATAAGATTCTGGCTCACACTTTATTTTGTAAGGAGGAGAATGTTACTACCGTTTCGAAGGATGAGTTATTTATCATGTACTGTGCTTCACAGGGAAAGCCTGTGAATGCCACCACTTTTATGCTAGCAAACCTGAACCGTATTGCACATGAGACCCATGGTGCTATTCTCGTTGAAGGATTAGTCACCATGATTGTGGATGCCATTGGCTTACGATACCAGCTTAACCTTATCTGTGCCTTTGGAGGAATCCGTCCCATGCATTTGAATATTTGCTTCAACCGTGGTATTTTAGCTAACTTAGGACCTGCTGAATTTGAGTTCTTGATTGATAATAAAGTGGTCCACAATTTCACCTTACCTGGCCATGAGAGGACCAATGTGCATAATAGGAATAACTGGCTGTATGAATTAGAGGAGAAAAGTGAATCACCTACCACACCATATAGCCATCAACCGTATGAAGTCCAGGATGCCATTCCCCCTGATGCCACTTCTCATGTCTCTGGAGCTCATGTAGACTATGATGCTGCTATTGGTGCTTTGCAGTCTAAAGTAGAGACTCTTAGGAATGAGATGACTTCTATCTGAGAAGATCTCATTGGTTTTATGGATGTCGCCAATGAGCAGTACGATCATTTATTTCAGCAGGTTCACTCATTTAGGAGACACTTTAGTTGATGATTGACGACTTGTACCAATTGTGTTATGTTGTTTTTATGTTTCCGATTGTTTCAGTTTATTGTATTTCTTTTCATTGTTGTTCTGAATTTACTGTATCGTCGCATTATCGACGAAGACATGTTATTTTTGTTCTTTTAATTAATTTGATTCCCTTTTATGTTGCTTAATTATGTCTCTAGCATTATATACTTTTTAATGTTTATGCATATTTTAATCTCGAATTTAACATTCTGCACATGTAGCTCATAAAACTAGTACTTTAACTTGAATAAAAATACATAAATTATGTGTTTCTGAACCTTAAAATTAATTATTCGCATTTTAGCTTAATGGCATTTGCCATTATGCTAATGGCGTTCGCCATTAGCTCTTATATTTAAATTTTAACATTTTAAACACATGGCGTTCGCCATGTGTTTAATGGCATTCGCCATGGCAGCGAAACGAGCAGAATTTATGCACGTTTTCTTTTGCTATTTTTGCGCGGGTTTCCAACCAAAACCTTTTCAAATTCTTAAACCCCTCAATAACCACCCATAATAACTCCCATTAACTTCTATCCTAACCCCAACCATTCATATCCTTCTTCTTTCTCTATAAATACCACAAACACTCATTCTTACTCATTCATCACCCCCACTCTTAAAACCTTTTCATAATCACTTCTCCTAATCTTCCTAACCCTCTCCTAATCCAATCTCCAGAATGCCTCCAAGAATCTCTCGATATATCGATTACATGGGTATCGAGTTCGCGGAAGGAATCGTTGGTGAACATCAACGGACCGTCTTCCACATGCTATGTAAGAGACCCGTTGTAGCAACACGATACTCTCACATTGATACTGTTCGTTCTTTGGGGCTGTTTGATAGCATCAATTGGATGCTAAACAATCTAGGTTTGTCTCACATTTGCTCTCTCACTCAACCCACATATACTAGATTCACATATGAATTTTTTAGCACTCTTCAATATACACATGATCTGTCCCGCAAAACTGGCACCATTCATTTTAGAATGTTCAATAGGGACTTTACACTGACACAAGACAGGGTAGGCACTATTTTTCAATTTCCAAGCGGAGAGGCATATTCTTGCCAAGCACCTCTCGAAAGTGAGTGGCAAGCCAGCACTTTAGGCTTTTGGCGACAGATTACCGGTAAGACCTCCACCACTTGGGAAGGTCTAAAAGCCACCGCAATCCACAACCCTGCCATAAGATACCGTCACCGCATCTTATCCAATACCATATTTGGCAGGGAGAACACAGGGAATGTCAATTTCAAAGACCTATTTTTCATCCATTGTGCATTATCTGAAACTAAGGTAGACCTTACCCCCTTTCTATTATCTCATCTTGCATCTGACGCCGGTAGGTCCGGTGGCCATATTTGTGTAGGAGGTGTAGTCACTTCCATAGCCTACTCTTTAGGCTTGACTTCTGAGTTGGCTGCCCTTGAGCAGTTATCCATTCCTTTCGCTGACTTAGAGTAATTCCGTAACATGCGCCTCATTAAAAATCTGCCGAGCGACAAATATAGGCTGATGATTAGTAACAGGGAGGTGAGGAGCATTGCTTTGCCTTGTGCGACGCGCATTAATGTGCGTAATAGCACTAACTGGCTGATTGACACTGAGGCCCCCAACCTTGAGGAAGAGACTGTTAACAGGGTCTATGCTGAGACTATGGGGTATGCTCCACAGATTGGTACTCGTGCCAATGCTGCTGATATCTCGGGGCCTAGTACCCGTGCACACACCACACCTACTTTTTCTGATTAGTTTTTAAGTACATACCAGCCCAGTGAGGAGTATGATTACGTCGCCATCTGGAGCACTCTAGATGACATTTTGTCCAAGCTACGGTATCAGAATGATAGAGAGGTGGAGCGTGATCTACTGCTTCAGAGTATGCAGTGACAACAAAAGGAGCTCAGAGTTTCCTTAGACCGTGCCAGCTAGGAGCAGGTTGAATTTGCCGACCGGATAGAGCATGACATGGGAGATCTTACTGAATAGAAGGAGGGTATGAGGATGAAGGTGACATCTTTGAGATAGTTTATGCAACACGTTCCTAATCCTGCCCTTGGTAGAGGATTTGGACGCTCTCGCGGCCGAGGTCGTCACCATTGATTCCACCAGGATTCTCTACTCCTTCTTTCACCTTGTACTGAAACATTGAGGACAATGTTTGGTTCAAGTGTGGGGGCGGAGCTTTATTGCTTTATTTTTACTTTTCCGTCATTTTTATGTTGCTTTTATGTTTTTCTAGTTAGTTTATTTCTGTTTTGGTTGCGTCGAGTCTTTTATGCGCCGATTGAGTCCTAGTGTATGTCATCTTTTTCTTTTGTTAGATAATTCCCCTAAGATTGATTAAAATTGACCCCAACGAAAAAATTTTATTTTCGATTCAGTGGCATGACACTTTTCACTTATATGCTATGCTAATTAGACTTGGGAAAGTCTTGATAACATCGGTACCGTCCTAGCACCCTAGACTCCCTAAGTATGCGACATCAATTTAAATAACCATTATACCGAGACCTTGATTTATGAGTTTATGTAGTAGTCTCTTGAGTAGTTTATGTTAGCGGTCAGCACCATCCTAAGGCACACGCTAAGTAATGAACCGATGCAAATATGTGGTAATCTAGAAAAAATTGAATTGAGTTGTTTTATAGAAAAGTGAATTAAAAGATTCGGTTCCCTCTAAGTTAAGTGGTCCTCACCCGGCCATTTAGCCCAACGGATCGAACTTTTGAAATTCGAAAAGAAAAGAAAAAAAAGAGCAAAAAGTTGAATACCGAGATCATAAACACTAACAGGTTCACTTACCATGTGAGTGCGAGGATAACGGGCTTAATGTAATCGCGCGAGAATGAAAAAGAGGGGAAATAAACTAGAAATGTAGGTCGAGTCATAGTGGTATGATTTTGATTAGTATCGCGTAGGGGGAGTTATTGTCTGCAAATGCAGATATGTGACATTACGGTACCCTTGTTATCGAAGTTTAGTACCTATCCTTTTAGCATTAGCCTAGTAGTTGTGTACCGTCTTAGAGTCATGTCGTGCTTTTGTTTCGGATATTAAATTTACTACTTTCATCTGTGATGGGAGTTTGCTTGAGGACAAACAAAAGTCTTAGTGTGGGAGAGTTTGATAACGAGAAATCATATCATATATTTCGAGTCATTGCGCATATTATTTGTCCATTTTTATCGAGTCTTGTTTGCATTTTTCTATGTTTTGTAGTGTTTTGCAGTTGATAGGTTCATCCGTTGCGGAATCGGGAGCGAACCGAAAAAAGAGTGGAAGAATAGGAAAATGTAGCAAAAAGAAGCAATTCTGCCTCTTTTGCTAATATGGCGTTTGCCATAGCTAGATGGCGTTCGCCATCCATCAGCATGGAGGCCATGGTGTTCGCCATGACCCAATGGCGTTCGCCATGGCAGCGCAGTAGCAGTTTTAAATTTCAGTAATCGTTGAAGAGCAGTTTCCACATTCCTTTTTTCTCTCCACTCACAGGCCACGTCCAGAGCAGTTGGAACCTTCATTTCCTCTATATATAGAACTCATTGGTCACTTTCTGGGGGATCGAAGTTGCGCGGAAGCCCTACAAAATTTTTGTTTAAAATCTTAGGCATAAATTCAGTTGTAAAATGACAATTACTCACATCGAGGAATTGTTGCACTTTTCATTTGTATTGTTCTTCTACTGCTGTACTTTTGGAATTCCGAACCAAGCCTGCCGGCGAATTTTAATTCAAAGTTTCGCAATTTCATTCTACAGGTTTATTTTCTTGTTTTTACTATTTCATTTGTTTTATTTTAATTTCATCTACCATGTTAGTTTTGAATTTGATTACCGTTAACATGTTTGCTATGGATAATATCATGTCTTGCTAAATTAATTGAGTTTGGCGTATGAGGACCGTCGTTACCGACGGGACTCCATAGAAAATTTAGGCGCAAAATTATTAATTATATGTTATTTTTGGTCTATGTTTCCAAATATTCATGTTTTATTATTTCGACATGAGAGTGAGGAATAAACAAAGTTCGGACCGATAGCGCGAGAGTGTGAGGAATTAATAGATAGTGGAAACTAGGCATCGATCCTAAAACAACGAGAGCATTTTAGGGATCGTTTAGAATTTTATTAACTTTCAAAATACGCTTTTTAATTGAAACGGGCGAGCGAGAGAAAAATCCCGTGGTTGAAAGGTATGGTTCTTGTTGATAGCACGAGAGGGTGAGACGAAGTCTTTAAGTTAGTACTTTCTACGGAACTGAGTTCAGTCGTAATTAGCACCTGATTTCTACAAGTCCCTTAGGCACGCGGAATCCATTATCCAGACTCATTTTATTATTATTATTATTATTATTATTATTATTATTATTATTATTATTATTATTATTAAAACCTTTAGAAACTAGTATTTCTCCTTCCCGTCTCAAATCCGTTAATCTTTAGTCTTAGCTTTACACTGCAACAATAGACTACATTAGTTTGATTATCACTTCCCTGTGGGTTCGACACCCTTTTTAAAACTACGCGAACAACTGTATACTTGTAAGATTTATTCGACAGACATGTTAGTGTGCTCGAAGTGCATCTCCAACTGGGCTTGGGGATGTGCTGCATTGACTATACTATATGCAATACTTGGAGTTCTAACTGCCTTTGAGACCAGACAACTTGCTGGCTATTTGAGTCTATTGCAGGTAAACTAAAAATTCTTATTTTTAGTTTAGCTCTTATTTAATTATTATGTCTGGAATTTCTTGATGTAACACCCTTTTCTACCCCAAAAATAATCACGACAAAATACACAAAATATCAGAGTAAAATCACCTCATAAGAGTGCACATTTCTCAACAAAACTCAAATAAACACATTTGCTCTGTAAACAACGGGTTTTCATCAAAATAACTGAAGGCCTTCTTATGGCAGCGGAACTCGATAATTGAAAATTAAAGGGTTTTTAATAAAAGCCCTCAAAATAGGCAGCAGATCCACCATAACCACACAAACACTCAAAAAGGTTGTATACTAAACCATAACATCAAACAACAACAAATAATTCAACATGATTCGACTCGACGACCCAACCCGATGTTACACTATCAGAGCAAGACCCTCTACATCGACCAAAAGCAAATAGACTTCAAGGTCCTCGAAAGCATTTGCAGCTAAACCTGATCACCTGCACATCACCCACGTGGAGGCAACATTCAAACAGGCAAGGTGAGTAATCACAATTCATAATAATCATTATAAACCAAGATATACATAAAATGCCATTATCTTCATAAACGACATCATCAAGGTCATCCTCAAGGAAAATATCAGGAAACACCATATCACAAATTCAGCAATGCCACATAAAATGCAATGCATAACAAGACTCATGCATGTGGTACCAATCGTCATAATAGATGGACACTAGGCCATCAACCCTCCAAAGATCCCCGTCAATAGGATCGATCCCGCATTTTGAACCGGAGCACGTCATAATTACCTAATATCCTCATAATGGGAATGAAGCATCGTCACAGAGTATGCATATGAATGCGTGATACACAAACGATAATACTCATCATCATCAAAACATCATTATGTGCATCATCATTCATCAAAACATCATGTTCGTCATGTCATCATTTATTCATCAAAACATCATGCGTCATCGTCTTATCATCATACATCATACCTAAACAACTCCCAGTCATTAATATACGTCATAGTAATTCATATCGTCAAGTAATCATCATACGTCAAATATACACAGTTCATAATCATCGATATTCTCATGAAATTCATCTCATCAAGTACTTGTCAAAACATCACGAAATCATCACGTCATAATCATCATTAACGTCAATAACATCATAGTAAAACATCATAAATATCACAACATCAAACACCATAACAACACAGCCACAGAAACGAAATCTCGCAAAACAGCGGACGTTCGCTCCAGGATTCGCTAGGCGAACCTGTTCGCTAAAACCTTCGCTTGGCGAAGCGGCCAGCGAATCCCACAGACACCAGAAAGCACCCTCTGTCATACTCGCGAGTTTATTCACTTAGCGAACCCACTCGCTGGTTCATTCACTTAGCGAGACTTCCAGAGAATCCCCACTTCCACTTCAGAATCATCTCAGTGTCCACACTCATGTTATCGTGCATTAGCTGTGTTGTCGCTTCGCGAGCCTTGGCGAACATTCGCCTAGCGAAGCAATGGTTCACCTAGCGAACTTACGATTACAACAAATCGTTGTTACGCATCAGTAGCTCCACAACCACCAAAGTACCTGCGATTGCAGCCCCAAATAACTCAAAAACATCCCCATAACCGTTCTAATATATCACGAAAGTCAAAGGCATAAAACCTACCTTCAAATCATCAATTCGTCACAAAAATCCTATAAACTCTCAAACACAAAACAACCACTTCAATTACATCGAATCATATAATGAAAACAATGAAAGGTAATTACTCCCCATACCTTAGATTGTCGAATCTGAGCTTTCTCTATCGATCCTGCGGAAACCTTCACGAATCCTCGCTGTTTCCCTTCTTTCCTCAGAGCTCTGCACCTTCTTTCCTTCTTTTCACGGTTAATCACAAATGAATCCATCTTTCTCCTCAATTCCTCTTTTTTGGGTTAATTTAACTCTTGGGCCTCAAATAAGGGTTTTCCCCATAATACCCTCACTAATCCACCTCGAAAGTCCAATTTACCCTTAATTCCTCTAATATTATTTAAATTAATAATAATACTAATATATTCACATTATATACTATTATTTAATTAAAATAATCAAACTCCACCAAAATACCGACATCGACACAAACCACCATATTCACCGAAAATTCACCAACATTATATTTAAATAAATTAAATAAATATTCTAATAAATTCGGGGTGTTACAACTCTCCCCCACTTAAAGAATTTTCGCCCTCGAAAATTACCTCAAAGAAACAGAGTCGGATACGACTCCCTCATCTGATCTTCATATTCCCAAGTCCAACTTTCGCCAGTTAATCCACTCTACAATACCTCCATCAAAGTTATGTCTTTACCCTGTAATTGCTTCGTCTCTCGACCGCCGACACGCACAGGCAATTATTCCACAGTCAGATTATCCCTCACTTGCACATCATCCATCTAAATCACATGCGACGGATCCGGAATATACTTCCTCAACTGAGACACATGGAACACGTCATGCAAATTCGCAAGTGACGGCGGTAAATCAATTCGATAGGCTGCCTCTCCTATCCTCTGCGATATCTGATATGGACCAACCAAAATGTGGAGTGAGCTTCCTAGACCTCAAAGCTCGACCCACACCAGTCACTGGCGTCACCCTAAAAAACATGTGATCTCCCTCTTGGAATTCAAGTGCTTTAATTTCCTCCTTTTATCATGGTAACTCTTCTGACGACTCTGCGAAGCTTTCATCCTCTCTTGGATCTTCTTAATCTTCTCAGTCGTCTCTTGCACAATTTCAGGTCCGAGTACCGCACTCTCGCCTGATTCATACCAACACAAAGGAGTCCTACACCTTCTCCCATACAAAGCTTCATAGGGCACCATTCCAATACTATCATGAAAATTATTATTGTACGTGAACTCAATCAATGGTAAATGGCTATCCCAAGATCCTCCATGATCTAACACACAATCCCTCAGCAAGTCCTCTAAAGATTAGATAGTCTTTTCTATCTGACCGTCCGTCTGCGGATGATAGGCAGAACTCATCCTCAACTTGGTACCCAACGCGTCTTGCAAACTCTTCTAGAACCTCAATGTAAACCTCAGATATCTATCCGACACAATACTCGAAGGTATCCCATGCAACTTCACAATCTCCTCAATATACATCTCGGCTAACTTCTGCATAGAATGATTAATCCTCATCGGCAAGAAATGAGCCGACTTAGTTAATATATCCACGATCACCCAAATTGAATCATTTCCCTTAGCAGTCTTCGGTAACCCCACCACAAAATCCATGGAAACACTATCCCATTTCCATTCTGGAATCCTCAACGACTGCATCATACCTAAAGGCTTCTGATGCTCAATCTTCGACTTCTGACAAGTCAAACACGCATAAACAAACTCCGCAACATCTTTCTTCATACCTGGCCACCAAAACAACTTTTTCAAATCTTGGTACATCTTCGTAGCATCGGGATGAATACTCAACCTACTTCGATGTCCTTCTTCTAGAATACTCTTCTTGATATCGGGAACATCTGGGACATACACCCTATCTCTGAACATCATTACGCCATTCTCGTCAATCCGGAAGTCTCCTCTGTTACCTTGGTTAATCAAAGTCAATTAATCAACCAACTTTAAATCGGATTATTGTCCCACTCTAATTTCTTCCAGAATACTACTAGTCAACTTCAACTTTCCCAACTTCACACTGTCAGAGGTCTTTTCACATACTAGACTCAAATCTCTGAATTACTCAATTAATTCCAATTCTTTCACCATAAGCATCGACATATGCAATGACTTCCTGCTCAATGCATCATCCACTACATTTGCTTTGCCCGGATGATAACTCAAGTCAAAATCGAAATCCTTCAACAACTCTAACCACCTTCTCTACCTCATATTCAGTTCTTTCTCATCAAATAAGTACTTCAGACTTTTATGATCACTGAACACTACAAACTTAGAGCCAAACAGATAATGTCTCCAAATCTTCAACACAAACACCACAGCGGCTAATTCCAAGTCATGTGTAGGATAATTCCTCTCATGAACTCGCAATTGTCTCGAAGCATAGGCAACAACTTGTCCATTCTAAATCAATACTCCACTAAGACCCATCTTCGACGCATCACAATACACCACAAAAGATTCACTCGGATTAGGCAAAATCAACACTGGAGTGGTCGTCAACCTCTTCTTTAATTCCACAAAGCTCTCTTCGCAAGCTACATCCCACACCAAAAGCTTGACTCTTTTGAGTCAACTGAGTCAAAGTTAATGCCAACTTAGAAAAACCTTCGATAAACTTGCGGTAATAACCCGCCAATCCCAGAAAACTTCGTATCTCAGTAGCAGACTTCGGAGTCTCCCACTGCAACACCGCATCAATCTTAGAAAGATCTACAGCAATTCCACCACTTGAAATCACATGGCCAAGGAAGCTCACTTCCTTTAACCAAAACTCACACTTCGACAACTTTGCATACAACTTCTTCTCCTTCAATACTCGCAACACAGTTCTCAAATGCTCAGCATGCTCTTCTTCAGACTTAGAGTATATTAGAATATCGTCCGTAAAACCCACCACAAACTTATCTAAATACTCGTGAAAAATCCTATTCATATGCTCCAAGAACACCGTACCTCGTCCTGAAAGCTGTCTTCAGAATATCATCAGGCTTAACACGAATTTGATGATAACCAGACCTCAAATCAATCTTGCTACAACACAAGCACCCACCAATTGATCCCTCACATCATCAATCCTCTGAAGTGGATACTCATCCTTGATCGTCACTTTATTCAACTATCTATAATCCACCCACAATCTCATAGTACCACCATTCTTCTTCACGGACAACACCGGAGCACCCCACAGAGGAACACTCAATCTACAACTTCATCCCAAGCAACTCTTCCAATTGTTTTTTCAATTCTCCCAACTCAGATGCAGACATCCGGTAAGGAGCCACTGACACCAGACTCATACCTGATATCAAATCCGCCACAACCTCTACCTCATGCTGTGAAGGCCAATCACTTACGTCATCAGGAAACACTTCTGAAATTTCACAAACACCAGGAAAAACACCCACTTCTCCACCTTCACTAATACTCAAGGTTGCCCTTAACATAAACATCTCAGCACCATCCTACAACGACTCATCAAAACCATCTGTAAGCACTTGGCTTAACTCTACACGATTCGCTGTGCACACCACTTAAGCTCGCAAGACACGTCTATCCCATCCAACATGATCCCGTCTATTATCAACAAGAGATTAAGGTTGATTAGTTCCTCAATTTATCAATAACAACCGACTATCATGAGGCGGTACAAACTATCTTACCAAACCATCATAGCATCCAACACTGCACTTAGCCATCGCTCCACACTTGAAGCATCCTGGAGAAGCACCATCTTCTCCCCCACTTATTTAATTCCCAACTTGCAAATGGAAAACAAAACAAGTATCGACAGTGTTTTCATGCACATGTCGCACACTAGGGAATAGACAACATTAGACAGCCTGGCCGGACGGACCGACCTGCTCTGATACCACTAATGTAACACCCTTTTCTACCCCATAAATAAAAACGGAAAAATACACAAAATATCAGAGTAAAATCACCTCATAAGGGTGCACATTTCTCAACAAAACTCAAATAAACACATTTGCTCCGTAAACAACGGGTTTTCATCAAAATAACTCAAAAGCCTTCTTATGGCAGCGAAACTCGATAATTCAAAATAAAAGGGTTTTTAATAAAAGCCCACAAAATAGGCAGCAGATCCACCATAACCACAAACACTCAAAAAGGTTTTATACTAAACCATAACATCAAACAACAACAAATAATTCAACATGATTCGACTCTACGACCCAACCCGATGTTACACTATCAGAGCAAGACCCTCTACATCGACCAAAAGCAAATAGACTTCAAGGTCCTCGAAAGCATCTGCAGTTAAACCTGATCACCTGCAGGTTACCCCGTGGAGGCAACATTCAAACAGGCAGGGTAAGTAATCACAATTCATAATAATCATTATAAAACAAGATATACATAAAATGGCATTATCTTCATAAACGACATCATCAAGGTCATCCTCAAGGAAAATATCAGGAAGCACCATATCACAAATTCATCAATGCCACATAAAATGCAATGCATAACAAGACTCATGCATGTGGTACCAATCGTCATAATAGATGGACACTAGGCCATCAACCCTCCAAAGATCCCCGTCAATAGGATCGATCCCGCATTTGGAACCGGAGCACGTCATAATTACCTCATATCCCCATAATGGGAATGAAGCATCGTCACAGAGTATGCATATGAATGCATGATACACAAACTTCAATACTCATCATCATCAAAACATCATTATGTGCATCATCATTCATCAAAACATCATCTTCGTCATGTCATCATTTATTCATCAAAACATCATGCGTCATCGTCTTATCATCATACATCATACTTAAACAACTCCCGGTCATCGATATACGTCATAGTAATTCATATCGTCAAGTAATCATCATACGTCAAATATACACAGTTCATAATCATCAATATTCTCATGAAATTCATCTCATCAAGTACTCGTCAAAACATCGCGAAATCATCACGTTATAATCATCATTAACGTCACTAACATCATGGTAAAACATCATAAATATCACAACATGAAACACCAGAACAACACAACCACAGAAACAAAATCTCGCAAAACAACAGACGTTCGCTCCAGGATTCGCTAGGCAAACCTGTTCGCTAAAACCTTCGCTTGGCGAAGCGGCCGGAGAATCCTACAGACACCAAACTAAGACACCAAAAAGCACCCTCTGTCATACTCGCGGGTTTATTCGCTTAGCGAACCCACTCGCTGGTTCATTCGCTTAGCGAGACTTCCAGTGAATCCCCACTTTCACTTCAGAATCATCTCAATATCCACACTCATGTTATCGCGCATTCGTTGCGCTGCTCGCTTCGCGAGCCTTGGCGAACATTCGCCTAGCGAAGCAATGGTTCGCCTAGCGAACCTGCGTTTACAGCAAATCGCTGTTACGCATCAGTAGCTCCACAACCACCAAAGTACCTGCGATTATAGCCCCAAATGACCCAAAAATATCCCCATAACAGTTCTAATATATCACGGAAGTCAAAGGCATAAAACCTACGTCTAATAGGTCGATTCGTGACCCTATGGGAACCTTAAATCCCCTAAACCTTCAAAACTCTCAAGCTCCCCATAAACTCCATAAATCCTCTCACCACAAGGTTAAAACTACAACGACGGGGAAATCGGCCCCAAGGTCTATTTTTATCTGATTAAATTCAACCCTTAATAATCGATTCACAAAATACCTTCAAATCATCAATTCGTCACAAAAATCCCATAAACCCTCAAACACAAAACAACCACTTCAATTACATCGAATCATATAATGAAAACAATGAAAGGTAATTACTCCCCATACATTAGATTGTCGAATCCGAGCTTTCTCTATCGATCCTGCGGAAACCTTCACGAATCCTCACCGTTTCCCTTCTTTCCTCAGAGCTCTGCACCTTCTTTCCTTCTTTTCACGATTAATTACAAATGAATCCTAATTCTCCTCAACTCCTCCTTTTTGGGTTAATTTAACTCTTGGGCCTCAAATAAGGGCTTTCCCCATAATACCCTCACTAATCCACCTCGAAAGTCCA
This sequence comes from Lathyrus tuberosus, assembly GCA_022829125.1. Lineage (NCBI taxonomy): Eukaryota > Viridiplantae > Streptophyta > Magnoliopsida > Fabales > Fabaceae > Lathyrus > Lathyrus tuberosus. The sequence goes on along the minus strand of JALAZF010000161.1, from coordinate 9,059,634 downwards.
ATTTACCCTTAATTCCTCTAATATTATTTAAATTAATAATAATACTAATATATTCACATTATATACTATTATTTAATTAAAATAATCAAACTCTACCAAAATACCGACATCGACACAAACCATCATATTCACCGAAGATTCACTAACATTATATTTAAATCAATTAAATAAATATGCTAATAAATATTAGTGCTAGATATACGAACATTCCTCCACCGTTTGTGATATGAGGGTGCAACATAACCCTGCGGGAGCCCCAGAGGTGAGGAGATGGAAGGATAAGAAAACATATCCAGGTGGTGTTGCGGTGTACAAGAGGAGGGTTGATGCACTGATAGTAGAGGATGTCATATGGACACCTTACACGAGTCATAGAATCCACCGTGAGTTTGATGAGGATTCTCTATTTTCTAGTCATATCCAGTGGGAGACCTTAGTGGATAGACATTTACTAGGGAGGTATCTACGACAATATGGGTATGTCCAGGGCATCCCACGACCAGTTCTGAATATTCCTGCTTCGGGAATTGACGGGTGGTTTCAGAGTAACATCATCAGCTCTGCCCGTTCCATTAGAGATAGTGTAGTGGAGGTTCAACACCCTGCGCAGTGAGAGGATGGTTACATGAAATGGTACCTTATTGTATCACACCCTCCCATCCTCCCACATGTTGTGCATATAAATGATGTTGCGCCTGCAGATGTTGGGGCACCTGACAATGATGTGTCATCGCCTCCACCTGATGTTGATAACCAACAACGTTTGCAGATGATTGTTGTTATTATGGATAACGTCATAGGTTTGGTAAACCCAAATGGTGAGGTTTTTAACAAATTATCGCGGGTATCACACATAGCCCGTGAGGGGCCTATTTAGCCATTTAATTTTACAATTGTGTTATTTGTATATTTTGTGACTCAGACTATTTAGCATTGTACCTTTTAATACATAATATTTTGTCAATTACATGTTTCGAAGACGAACATAACTTAAGACATTACAACTGACATAAATTAACAATAACTAAACATGAAAACCTAGACAGTACCAGATGGTTCTAGACGTTTCAACATCTTGATTATGTCATGGATAGATCTAGAAATTATCGCATCAAACTCGATCGGTCCCTTAGTTAGCCTACGGTGAAATAATCTCCACATAGCTTTCAAGTCTTCGTCGGTCTTCAACTCAATAAGGTTGTATTTCACCATTCCATCAATATCAATCCAGTTTTCACGAAACTCGATCTTACTCCCCTTTTTGTTTTCAGTGTCAGACAATAAATCATTCAACGTGAATCTCAAGACGACGAAATATACAGTGTCCTTCGGAAGCCAAAACTCTACAGGAGGCTTCACTCCGTTGAAGTACATTTTTGCTTTAATAAAAAATCGAACAAGAGGCATTTTGAGATGTTTTTATCAAGAACAGATAACCCCTATGTATACAACTCTGGATTCAATCTTGACCACATAAAACGGTAAGTGCAATCACACCGGTACAAAACAGTTGGCAAAATCGTAACCATTGGAACTTTGCACTACCAGAAATTTAGTAGTAGTTAAAATTTCTGGTACTGCTTGGTACTTTTTAAAAATACAGATAATATTTGTAAGATACCAGAAATTTTTAAAATATTGGTATTACTACATACCAAAAATTATAAATGAACTATAAAAAAATTATGAATGATATCGAAAATTTTCAATGAACTATTGGAATTTTCACACATTTAAGTCCAATTTTGTCTAAGGATAATTTTGGAATTAATAAATTATATTGGAGTGCTAGAATTAATTTTAGGGATAGCAGGTTAAATTCTAATTACTTAGTTAATTCTCTTCCGTCGAAAGGGAGGGCACCATTCTTTAAGTAAATATTTTTATTCAATTTAAAAGTAAAGCATTACCAAAATATAACAAATTTCACAAAGCAAAAACATCATAAAAGTTACTCCCTCCGGTCACAATTATAAGCTAAAATAACTATTTTCACATGTATTAAGAAAGTTAGTTAAGTGTAATTAATTTTCTTGATTTCATGTACAATCAAAGTAAAATTTACGATAATATCCTTTGTTTATTTGATGAATCAACTTTCAACATTAAATGCTTTGCAATTAAATTAAGGGTATAATAGTAATACAAGTATTAATTAGTCTAAAATTTAATAACTTTTGCTTATAATAATGACCAAGATTTAAGGTGTTTTTTTTGCTTATAATAGTGACCGGAGGGAGTATTGTATAATATGTCCTTACACATCACCTCTTGGTGCATTATTCCAACAACTAACTGTTTTATCTTTAAAACAATTATTGTCTCCTATCTATTACGAAAATCTAAAAAAGAATTAAAATATCATAATAAAATATCATTTAAAAAAGAAGGAACATGAACAACTAAAAAAATCTTTATATGATCAATTGAATGGACTAAAAAGGCCAACACAATGCATCATTGAACTTAAGGGGCATTTGGTAATAGTTCTAATTTTACAAAAGGTTTCTAGCATTTCCTACAAGCTAAAAAGTATTATATTGAAGTAAATAATGCATATGTTTTGTAATATATATATATATATATATATATATATATATATATATATATATATATATATAAAGTGTTAAAACCATTTTTTCTTACATGTAAATGAGAAAATATGGATCAAATTCTTAAATTTGTTCATGTTATGATCATTTTTCTTACCTTATTTCTTGTTTCAAACAGCGCAAAGAGTAAGCACATTTTCTCATTATATTCAAATTTTACTTAATACATTATACACAATCTTTTAACATCTTTCTATTTTAATCTTGTTTATATATCACAGGTCTAAACTGTACTTCTGTCCTTGATTGTATAACTAATCATTGTATTTCACCAGAAATGCCTATTTGTGTGTTGAAGCAATGTTTATGCGTTTAAAAGGTAAAATAAAAAATTATTCTAACACTTTGAAATCTAAAATTGTTTTTGCATCTAATAGTAAATATTATTATAGAAGTAATTTTTCATTAGTTTTAGTGAAATTTTTCTAACCTTTCATGCATTTTTTTGGCAGGAAAAGTAGGACATCACAAAAGTTAATAGCTTGAGTTACAAATAACTATATGTCTTCTATTTTGTTCAACACAAATAAAATAATGTAATTTCATTGCAATGATATGTGAATGTATTATATAATACTTAACATCTTATTTATATTTTAAAAATAATGCGATTTCCCTATATTTGTCCTCACTTGCCATTAATGCATGTTATGCCTTTGGACAAAACAAATAGCCTAACTAGATAGGAACAACAATAATATTCTCACATGTTCTTCTAAATTCATCTATATGATTCATAATACTCTAGCTAAACTATGTCATACATTTTCCACTAGCATAAATACTCTAGTATAATTGTTATATATAAAATACTCTAGAATAAGTAATATATAATCATCTACTTCATCTGTACATGTTTACATTTTGAACTAAAGAGAATAATCTTTACTTATATTTATGAAGGATTTAACATATATAACTATAATTGATAATTAATAGATATAAATTATAGAGACTCTCGGTTGAGGAGAGTGGGTTTGAGAGAATCATTATTCTCATTGTCGTTTAGGTTTTTAGAGTATTTAATAATAATTGACTATAATATTAATAATTAATAAATGATTAAGTCAAACTATATTTGATTAATTAAATAGTTAATCTAACAATCTTCCATTTGAATAAAATAATTAATTATTAAAAAAATTATTGATTTTAAAATTAGATTATTTATTATGGTCAAACGCTAATCAATCAAAACAATAGTAAGCTTCAACGTTGTAGAAATTGTATCTGATAGGGAAAACAAATCATACATGTTAAAGACTCACAACTTATATAAAGAATGATGAACTTAGGGTATCATATTTAAATTAAGAGAAATATGTTATAAAGAATGGCCAAAACATATGAATATGTTAATGATAAACTCCCACTAACCCAAAATATCAAAGACTTACTCATGTGTATAATGTTGAAGTGTAATCCAAATTCATTTTAAGTTGCATTTAGAGTTTCATTTAGTGGCTCTGATAGTATAAATACTGAACTCAAGTTTCAAATGTAACAGAATTTTCATTGTAACCGTTTTCCGTTAGTTACGATTTTTCTTTCTCTTCCATCTTCTTCATCTTTAACCTTGTGCTCCAACAATTGGTATCTAGAGCTCCGGTTCTGATTCAGAAACGGGAAATACAAGTGCACATGAGGGGTGTGTGATTGATTTTGTTCATTCAATTCACAATGAATTGAAGATCTGAATCGAAACAAAATCACATTTCTTGATTATGAGGGATTGGGAAACACGGGTGTTGGTGATACCTGAGTAAATTTTCACAAGAACAAAGATGAACGGAGGAAATGGTAGCTTGAACACAAAGTTTCTAGTATTTCATGGAAAAAATTAGAATCGGTGGATGATTCAGATGTGTGTGTGTGTGTGTTATTTGGAGCTCAAGATGTTCTTGATCTCGTTAATGAAGGTTACACAACGGTTGTAGTAGATGCAATGGAAGCGCGGAGAAACACGCAAAGAGAAACGAGAAAGAAGGATCAAATGGCGTTATTTTATATCCATTAGTGTGTTAATATGAATGTGTTTGAAAAGATCATTGATTCAACGACTGCGATGGTTGCATGGAACACACTGGTACGATGCTACAACAACGATGCATCAGTGAAGAAGGTAAAGTTTCAGTATCTATGTAAGCAGTATGAGAATCTCAATATGAAGAACGATGAAAAAGTATCTGATTACATCTCCAAAGTGATTTTGATAACAAATGAGATGAAATCTTGTGGAGAAACTCTCTCTGAACAAGTAATATTGAAAAGGTTATGAAATCACTTACTCCTCAATTTGATTACATTGTTGTAGTAATTGAACACTCTAAGGACCTCAACACCATGAGAATTGAAGAGCTGCAGAGTAATTTAGAGGCACAAGAGTTGCGTCTGACTGAGAGAAACTCTGAAAGACAGGTAGAACGGACTCTTAAGGTGTCTTATGGTAAGAAGAATCAAAATCAATCTTGGTCAGAGGCCAAGAAGAGACATTGTGGTGGTTATCAGAAGTTAGAAGCTTCCAACTCTGATGAGAAAAAACATCATAAGGGAAATCAGAAGTTTGACAAGAAAAAGGTTCAATGCTACTGTTGTAAGAAGTTTGACCACTTTGTTGCTGACTATTGGTCAAACAAGGAAAGAAAATCAGAAGAAACAAAGCCAGAGGAGATTCTGATGATGAACCTGAGCTATTGATAGCTTTTGAATGTGATGGTGGTTATTTGCAGACTGGTGGTATATGGACACTGGCTTCTTAAATCACCTAACAGGAAACAAAAATTGGCTGATTGATTTTGACTCTAGAAAGAGGAAAAAGATCACATGTGTTGATGATAAGTACCTTAATGCTGAAGGAATAGGAAATGTCAAAGTTAGAGTGAAGAATGGAAAAACTGTTATGATCAAGGATGTTTAGTATGTTCCTGGCATGAAAAGTAATCTGATGAGTGTAGGTCAGCTAATTGAGAAATGTTTCTCAGTTACTATGAAGATTAATCTCTTGAAGTTGTATGATTGTGATCAGAAGCTAATTATGCAATATGAATAGGGAAGTAACAGAACATTCAAGGGGAATGCAGAAACAACTGAAACTAAATGCCTTAGTGCAGAAGGTGTTGAAGGTGACAGTGAGTTATGACATAAGAGATTGGGGGATCTGAACTTCAGAAGCTTAGGGCATCTGAGTTATAAGAAGCTGGTACATGGCATTACTAACATTGTAAAGCCTGAGAAGTCATGTGAGATATGTATGAAAGGCAAGCAACCTAGATTTCCATTTCATAAGTGGCTCCAAGAGAAAAACATGCTTTGGGAGTAGTACATTATGATGTATGTGAGCTATTTGAAGTACCTTCACTTGGAGGAAACAAGTAATTTATGTCATTTGAAGATGAGTTTAGAATAATGACATGGGTAACACTCATCAAGTTTAAGCATGAGGTGTTTACTGAGTTTTAGAAGTTTAAGATGAAGGCTGACAAACAGAGTGGTCAGAAGCTGAAAGTTCTCAAAACTGATGGCGGAGGTGAGTATAAATCATCAGAGTTTAGAAGGTTCTACGAAGAGAATGAAGTTGAATATGAGGTTAATGTTCCATATACTCCACAACACAATGGTCTTGCTGAAAGAATAAAAAGGATTTTGCTGAAGGAGAAGAAGCTCCCTCACACCTTGTGGGGAGAAGTTATTGCCACTACAACATATGTGCTCAGCAGGCATCCAACCAAGAAGCTGAAGGAAATTATTCCTTTCGAGAAGTGGACTAGAGATAAGTAAAGTGTGAGTCATTTCAGAGTATTTGGTTCTGTTTGTTACAAACACATTCCAGGTGCTACTAAAAAGAAGCTGGATGATAAAAGCACAATAATGTTACTGATTGGGTACCACAATACATGTGCTTATAAGATTTATTGTCCAGTAACTAACAAAGTTGAGTTCAGTAGAGATGTTATTATGAAGGAAACAGAAGCATGGGATTGGAACAAGTCTTAATCTAACTCTGGTGTAGTGTTAACATTTAAGTTAACTTCTGAAGATATTTTAGACTCTGAAGGAGATTCTGCCTCTGAAGACGAGTCAGAGTCTGAAGGTGACTCTGATGTTAAAGTTAAGTCTGAAAATGAGTCTAAAGAAGACTCAGAAGGTGAATTTGATTCTGATCCAGACTCTGGTAGTAATCATGCATATGAAGGTAGTCCAACATCTGATATTGTTCCAGCATCTGAAGAATATTTTGAACAAGTTCAGAGGCCATGAATAATCAGACAAATGCCAAGAAGATTTGCAGAGTTTGACAAGTTGCAAGATACTGAGATAGACTCTAAAGGGGAAGCCATTCAGTGTGCCATTTTGAAGTCTTTTTAAAAATGTTATATTTACAATGCGCACAAGAATATATGAATAATAATTTAAATTTTTTCATATTATATGATTGTGTACACATGCACTCCCATTGATACAACATGAATATGATAAAGATTTATCAGAGACTACTAATGTTAAATACTCTGATTATACAATGGGCTGCTAATTTTATTTTTAGTGCAAAACTATACGTAAAAGTGGTTGTATAATATATCATCATTAGAGTTTTACAAACTCGACCATATATTTTACACGTAAGTAAAATATATCATTATTTAGATAATTTCACATGAAAGAGTATGATGGTAATTTTAAAAGTTTTATCATCATTTGAGTGAGATCAAACCCTATAATTTAAAATATAATATAGAGTTATATATAACATTTTAGTCACTCACTCAAAATTCAAATGCTACAAATATAACTACATATATTTGAGAAACATATGTTATATGCAGGATTAAAATATGATACTTTAATTTAATTAATATTGAGGATATAACTAGGGGTGATAAAACGGGTTGGGCCCGTCGGGCCCGTCCATTTAAATCTTCATTTTTGGCGGGCCGGGGTGAGGTTTTCGACTCGGTGTTTTAAGTTGGCTCGCCCTGCCTAACCCACTTTTAAAACAATATAGGTTTTTCACGAGGAAAGAAGTCCCGATCATGCAAAAAAAATGTGATTTCAAGAGCAAGTCCATAAAATACAATTTTACAGCTGATGGAAGTATTAACCAAGCCACATTCCAAGCTAATTGAGATACGGATAGAAAATACAATAGATCTTCCAGAAAAGTTACTTCTTCGTATATCAAGCCAAATGGGCATCCAAAGGCTTTGCTTTGCTCCATTTAACTATCAACAGCTTCAATAAATCATTTCGAGTCGCCTCAATTGAATTGATATATGTGGAAAAAACAAACTATGGAATTTAGTTCAAGAAAGGTTGCAGCTATCTCGGGAGATGCAGGTCGTGCTTTGGAAATTTCTACACGTGCAGCTGAAATTGCAGTTTATCATATAAAGAAGCTAGCTTCAAATCCTGATAATGTCACTGTAGGAAAGGAACTTGTTAGCATGGCAGATGTTAAAGCAGTCATTCAAGAAATATTCATGCACCGCCAACAGCTGTATCAACAAGCAATCTAACACCTTAAAAACCAATTAACCACTAACATATAACCATAACATATTTTTCAAACCAACTAAACTAGTTGAAATGCAAAACAAGCTAATAAAGTAACAGTGAAGACTGTTAGTGTGTGAGGCACTTTTAGTGAGGAGAGAAAGAGAGAGAATAAGGAAATAAGGATTTGTATTATTGAATTGTGTAAATAATGATACAAGCTAGGTCTATTTATATACAATCCTAATTGGGCTTGGGCTAACACAACTTGGATTATATCTAAATATTAAATCTAATCAAATCTAATCATATCAAATCAAATCTAATTTAATATTTCAACACACCCCCATAATCCAAGTTATCGAACCTACGCTAGTCATAGTCGATCTGAACTATTCCTAATTTCTTTCTCAAATTCAGGAATTTGTCGATCTTCAATCCTCTGGTGAAAATGTCGGCCAACTGTGCTTCACTTGAGCAATGTCTAACTTCAAGTTCACCTCGATTTACCTTTTCCCTTAAGAAGTGAAATCTGGCTTCGATATGCTTACTCCTTCCATGTAAAACTGGATTCTTCACCAGATTTATAGCTGACTTGTTGTCGATTTGTAACACAAGAGGTTTCTTCACTTCGACCTCCATTTCTTCAAGTACTTATCTGATCCAAATTGCTTGACATGCAGCATAGGATCCTGCGATATATTCAGCTTCACACGATGATAATGCCACCACAGGTTGCTTCTTCGAACACCATGAGATTGGGGCACCAAATACTTAAAAGAAATAGCCAGTTATACTTCTTCAATCTTCCTTATCTCCACACCAATCTGCATATGAAAAGCAATTAACTATTGCTCCTTTGCCTTTAGAATCTCGTCGAAATATAATTCCCAATTCGACTAAGTATGAGTCGATCTTCTTGTTCCATGCCCTAGGTGCCTGCTTGAGGCCATAGAGCACTTTGTGCAACTTATATACTTTACTCGCTTCCTTCTGAATCACAAACCCAGGAGGTTGTGTGACATAGACCTCTTCGTCTAATGGACCATTCAGAAAAGCTGACTTCACATCTAAGTGAAATGTCGACCAACCTTGGTTACATACCAATGCTACCACTAGTCGAACAGTCTCCAGTCTTGCTACTGGAGCAAATACTTTAGAGTAGTCAAGTCCTTCTCTTTGAAGAAATCCTCGAGCTACTAATCTTGCTTTATGTCTTGCTATCGACCCATCAGCATTGTGTTTCAACTTGAACACCCACTTTACTTCGATAACTTTTGTATGTGCTGGCAATTCGACTAACTCCCATGTGTTGTTTCTTTCGATTGCCTGTAACTTTTTGACCATAGCTAACTTCCACTGTTGAATTTTTAAAGCTTTTTATGGTTGATTGGTTCAGCACCTGCAAGTAAAGCAAAATGAACTAATTCTCCATCTGGTGTGACTTCATCGTCACCGATCACTTCATAATCTTGAAGTCTTGTTGGAGGAACTCTATTTCGCCGAGGTCTTTGGCTTGTTTCAGCCACAACCTCTGTATCGGGAATGTCAGCAACTGCTTCTACTTCGACTTCGACTTGATTCTTAGCAATTTCTTCAATTTCAACTTCATCAGTTTCTTCGTCGAAATTAAAGCTCATCAATGGCTTGTTAATTAAATTACTAGAATTCTAATCCCAGGCAGAATTGTCATCAATCACAATATCTCAGCTTAACACAATCTTCTCATTAATTGGATTGAATAGCCTGTATGCACCTGTCTTATGATATCCTACCAGAATCATAGGTTCACTCTTGTCATCAAGCTTCCTTCTTCTTGCATCAGGAACATGCTTTTAACACATAGAGCCAAACACCTTCAGATGACTCACTGATGGTCGTTTGCCACTCCACACTTCTTCAGGAACCTTGTTCTTCAATTTCTTGGTAGGGCACCTGTTCAGGATATAAACTGCAGTCGAAACAGCTTCACCCCATAAAGATTTTGGTAAATTCTTCTGCTTGAGCATACATCTCGCCATATCCACTATAGTTATGTTTCTTCTTTCAACAATTCCATTATGTTGAGGAGTATAAGGAGCAGTTACCTCATGATCAACACCATGTTCTGCACAGAATTTTCCAAACATCTTCGAAGTGTATTCGACACCTCCATCTGTTCGGAAAACTTTGATCCTCTTCTCACTCTGGTTTTCGACAAACATCTTGAATCTCTTAAAGATTTCAAATACTTCATCCTTTCTCTTAATCACATAGATCCACAGCTTTCAACTAAACTCATCGACAAACGAAATAAAATATCTGTTTTTGCCAATGGTATGTTCTTCGAACGGACCACATACATCTGAATGTACAACTTCGAGTATACAGGATGATCTCATTGGCATAGTCGAAATGAAAGAATTTTCTGGATTATTTTCCGGCTAAACAACCTTCACAAAGTTTGTCAGGCATCTCAATACTTGGAATACCAGATAACATATCTCGAGTAATCAGCTGATTGAGTGATCGAAAATTCAAATGTCCAAACCTCAAATGCCACAACCAACTATCCTTGTGGTCGACAATAGTTTTTAGACATTGTACTTTAGTCGAACTGATCATGGTCTTAAACGTCCTGTTCTTCGACAACAGAGATTTCAAAAACAAATTGTTCTGGGTGTCGAACAATTTCAAAACACCATCTTTCATGACAACTGAGAAGCCTTTTTCGACCAGTTGTCCAACACTTAACATGTTGCACTTCATTCCCGGTACATAGAACACATCTCTGATCATAGCTTTCGCTCCATTACTCAGTTGAAAGACCATGTTTCCAGTACCTTCTGCTTGCAATGAACTATTATCAGGAAGTTTTATCTTGCTCTTCTTCGACTCATCAAAATCTGCCAACCACTCCTTTCGACCAGTCATGTGATTTGAGCAGCTTGAGTTGAGGAACCAGATCTTGGATTCGACATGGTTATCTGCCACTGCAGCCATAACCACCATACCACATTTAGAATAATTTGAATCTTGGCGTGCAAGGTTCGCTCCTTCGTCCTTGCCTTTTTTTGATCCATTGTCTTTCCTATACCAACAATGTTTGGCCAAATGACCCCACTTTTCACAGTTATAACACTGCATATTTTTCTTATCTTCTTTGTCCTTTCGATAGTTTCCTCATCCTCTTTTCGAGGATTCAGAAGCTCTATCTTCGACCTGATTCTTGTGAGGGTTCGACCAAGACTTATTTCCTTGAGTCTTGTCGACTTTTCCTTTGAATTTGTTGGAACCACCGTTCCTTTTCCATGACTGAGCCTGCAGTTCTTGTATCGAATCCTGAACGCCCTTTCTTTCGACAATCCTTATCTCATGTGCCTCCAACGAACCAACCAAATCTTCCACTTTTAGGGTTTCAAGATTGGTTGATTCTTGAATAGCTACAATACCGTGATCAAAGTGAGAGGTCAACGTTCTCATTACCTTCTCAACTATCATCTTATCAGTTATGGTTTCACCACAACCCTTCATGAGATGGACGAGTTTCTGAACCTTCGACACATATTCTGCAAGTTTTTTGTCTTCTTCCATCGACAACAACTCATATTGTCGGCGCAAGATTTGCAACTTGACAACCTTGACTTTCTCACCTCCTTCATAGTACTTCACAAGAATATCCCATGCCTCCTTCGCCGTTTCAGCATGAGAGATTCTGTCGAAGTTAGCAGCATCGACTGCCGTTTGAATGCAATAAGCAGCCTTGCAATCTTTCTTCTTGACTTTGTTGTGGGCTTTTTTCTGTTCTTCGGTTGCATTTTTAGCCAACACAGGAACACCGCTGGTAACCACTTCTAGGGTATCATGGAAACTAAATAAGGATTGCATCTGTTTTTTCCAGCGGATCCAATTCTTGCCGTCAAGCATTGGAAGGGAATTCAGAATGCTCTTATCACCAGTAATCTTCGTAGCGGTTTATTTACTTGCCCTGGAAACACGATCTCTGATGTGAAGTTCTTGAAAACTCGATCAAGAACAATAATCGGAAGGCTCTGGATACCAATTTGTTAGTGCGTGAGACACTTTTAGTAAGGAGAGAAAGAGAGAGAATAAGGAAATAAGGATTTGTATTATTGAATTGTGTAAATAATGATACAAGCTAGGTCTATTTATATACAACCCTAATTGGGCTTGGGCTAACATAACTTGGATTATATCTAAATATTAAATCTAATCAAATCTAATCATATCAAATCAAATCTAATTTAATATTTTAACAAAGACATGGTTACGCGTTTTGAAACAAGGAGTAGAAGTGAATGAGTTGAGAGTGCAGACCCCTACTTCATTTCTCTTGGATTTTTTCATTTGGGCATAGGGCCTTTGGTCCATCAAAATGCTACATGCACCCTACAAAGCCCTTGCACCCCTTTCTAAACTATGACCAACCATAATTGGGCTCTATTGAATGGGCCTGCACTCTAATCACTATATGCACTTCTGTTACAGGTTACACCCCCCGGATTTGGCTCTTTTATTTCTTTTTTTTTTCCTTTATTTTCTTTATTACTTGTTTTTTCTATATTATTTTGGTATAGTTTTTTTTATGTATTTTAACATGAAAATACCTTTAAAAAAAATAGTATACCTGAATGAGTGATTAAGTTAATTGATTTTAGTGTTTAATCTTCATTTTAAAAAATAAGAAATTAATAAAAATGTTGCATTGTTTAGAATTTAATCAATAATTTTAGGTTGATTTTCAATTAATCCTTAGAATTGATTTGATTCACATTAGGTTCTTGATTAACCTTTAATTGTGTAGTTCATTTTAGGTAATAACCTTAGGAATATCCATTTCACTACTTTCAATTTGATATGGTTGTATTGTGTGCTTACTTTAGTATTTTACATGCCTTTTTGGTTATTTTTATTTTATATGGTTGTATGGTTCATTCCTTTACCTTGTATGGTGTATGTTTGTATAGATTTAATTCGTATATGGTTTGTGATCTATCCCCCATTTTGGATAAAATGTTCCCAATCCCCATGAAAATGTATTTGTTTATGATCCATCCTACCATAGTGGCTAAAATGTCTCCACTCCCATGAACATGTAATAGCGTAGGATTTACTTTTCTTTACCGCTTTCCTTTGCATGTTAATAAACAATATAAAACCAAAACGATAAAAACAACTTTTTTCAAAAACTAAAAATAAACTTGATCCAATGTCAAGTGTTTTCCAAATCAAAATCTATTGAACGCAACACGAGTGCTTGATCCAATGTCAAGTACCTCTCCTATTTCATTTCACACACAATTCACAATTCCAACTTCAAATACTTAATTCAATGTCATGGCTTTTTTTTCAAAATATTTTCACAATAAATTGGATGAAAAAGGATGGGTTGTACGCACTTGTACGCACCATTTCTCAAGTACTTGGGTTATCGGCACTGCATAGCTTGTGACCCGATGCGTGTATTCCATTCAAAACACTTAAAATAAAATAAGGTTAATTTGGTCCTCATAGGGCGAAAAAGAGAGGTTAGGATACCATTGTCCTTTCAACACCCGATTATTCTGATTGTTGTTCGTACTTAGCTTGTGGTTATATACTTGTCTGCATATAAGTACCAATGATTAAACTCACCTCATAAATTTCATAAGCAAATATCCTTTTTCAATCTCTAAAATTAATCACAACTCATTAAATCTATTTTTCCGCCTTACGGCATTTCAAAACCTTTTCACAAAGTACATATTATTTTTGTTCTACCACAATACAAACAACGCTTAAGTCTCCCACGCAGGAGCATACAAGCAATATTTAACTACTAGGACGCGAATGCTAACATCTTCCACTAAAGGTAACCAACAAATCCGTATTTTCTACCCCGAAATACGGAGCTCTGATATCTTTATTGTACTACGAGGATACGTAGGCATATGATTGTGAGATATTGGCGAGCACACTAATTAAAAACTTTTTTTCCCTATCGCAAGTAACCACTAGATAATAACTGTTATGAAAAATAATACCTTGAAGAAAAATATTAACGGTTTCTTTATGGGAAAGAAACACGCAAGGGTTAGGGTTAACAAGGAAAAACAACTACAACCCTATTAGGGTTCACAAAGGAAGAGAAAAGAGTAAGAAGAATAGAGAATTGGTTAAATCTATTTTACTATTCACTTTCTCAATAGGGTTCAAAGATTATAAGTGAATACCAACAATTAACCTCTCTCAACCTAATAAGGTTTTGTCACACTTAGGAAGAGAGACTAGTATGCTATTTATAATAAACCTAACAGACTAAACTAATGGGTTTTTTAACAATTACCCATTACAAGCTAACTTAGGGTACAAGCTAACTTAAACAATTGGATCCATAACACAAGGCCCAATTCGATCTCCTACATGCTAAAACACAATTCAACTACAGCATGTAGGTCTTCGACAACAGCATGTGAGCGAACTTCGACGACATGCTAAAACTAGAGTTCGATCCAATATCGCACAAATCTCTACCTTGGATCTAACTCTATATCCTCAAGAAATAAACTAGCTTTCTTCATGCAGCTTTATCAACTGCATACAATGGAAAAACTTACAACTGGGCAACGTCTTGGTGATCATATCAGCAACATTATGATCTGTAGAAACCTTCAGCACTTGAACTTCTCCACGCTCGATTACCCCTCTGACGAAATGCAGCCTCACATCAATGTGCTTGGTTCGCCCATGATAGGCTGAATTCTTCGACAAGTGTATTGCACTTTGACTACCATATTTAACAGTGCTAACTAGACCTTGAAGTTTCAGCTCCTTTGCAAAACCTTCAAGCCATAATGCTTCCTTTACAGCTTCAGTTAGGGCGATATATTCTGCTTCAGTGGTTGATAAGGCAACAACCTTCTGAAGTTTTTCTTTCCAACTGATTGTTGTCCCAAACATAGTGAACACATATCCAGAAATAGATTTTCTAGAATCCATACAACCTGCATAATCAGAGTCAACATATCCTTTGATTGCTGCTTTACTATCTTCACCCAAGTCTCCACCATAAATTAGGACTCTATTTAGAGACTCATTTATGTACCTTAAAATCCACTTCAATGCTTTCTAGTTAGCCTTTCCAGGATTCGACATGTACTTGCTTACAAGACTTACTGCATATGCTATGTCGGGTCTAGTACAGACTATATCATACATCAAAGAGCCCACTATATTAGCATATGGAATGCTATTCATATAAGCTCTTTCGACATCAGTACTGGGACACTGATCTATACTCAGCTTGAATTGAGGGTTTTTTGGAGTCACAACAGGCTTTGAATTCGACATACCATATTTTTTTAATGTCAATCCCAAGAATCCTGGACGCAGCTCCCAGATCCTTCATGTCGAACTCCTTATTGAGTTCAGCCTTCACCCTTATTACATCTTCGACATTGTTGCTTGCTATTAGGATATCATCCACGTAAAGCAACAAAATAACAAATGAATTTCCAGGTCGAAATTTGAAGTAAACACAGTGGTCGAACTGACTTCTAATGAAACTTATGCGTGCCATGAACTTGTCGAATCTCCTATTCCACTGACGAGGAGATTGTTTCGGTCCATATAAAGATCTCTTCAGTTTTCACACATAATCTTCCTTCCCCTTTTCAACATACCCTTCAGGTTGCCTCATCAGGATTGTTTAATCTAGATCACCATACAAGAACGCAGTCTTCACATCATTCTGTTCCAGTTCAAGATCGAACTGTGCCACCATGGCAAACAATATTCGAATTGACTTGTGCTTAACAACAGGAGAGAACACATCATTGAAGTCGACACCTTCTTTCTGAGTGAACCCCCTAGCAACCAACCTTGCCTTGTATCTCTTTGACGCCACTCCTTCGATTCCTTCCTTAACTTTGAAAATCCATTTACAGCTGACTAACCTGGCTCCAGTAGGTTTCTTGATCAGTTCCCATGTGTTGTTATCATGAAGAGATTTCATCTCATCATCCATGGCCTCCAGTCATTCAGTCTTCTTTCGAATCCTCATAACTTCCTTATAGTCTCTAGATTCTTCGTCGAGAACCTCACTTGCAGAGATTAAGGCATAAGCTATAAGATCTGCATACCCAAGTCTCTGAGGTGGATTGATGACTCTCCTCGACCTGTCTCTTGCTAGCAGGTAGTCATTATCAATCTCCTCACCTTCGACAGCTTCTTCTGCTTCTTCTTCGAATTCATCTGGGATACATAATTCAGCATCAACAAGCTCCACCTCAACAGGAATCTTTCCATTTTCCAGCTCTTCGTCAGCATCATTAGTTTTCTTGAAAGCCATCTCAGCTTCATTAAAAACTACATCTCGACTGGTGATACACCTCCTGTGACCTGGCTCTAGGCACCATAGCCTATAAGCTTTGACTCATTCAAGGTATCCCATGAACATGCATTTCAGAGCTCTAGGTTCGACATTGTCTTGCCTAATATGAGCATAGGCCACACAGCCAAATACTCTCAGTCTGTCGAGACTAGGTGGATGTCCCGACCAAACTTCTTCAGGTGTCTTCATTCCCAAGGCAGTTGAGGGACATCTATTTATCAGATAAGTTGCTGTCGAAATAGCCTCCGCCCAAAATGCCTTCTTCAATCCAGCACTAACTAACATGCATCTAACCCTTTTAAGGATTGTTCGATTGAATCTCTCCACTAAGCCATTTTATTAATGAGTACCTGCTACAGTCTTATGCCTTGAAATCCCAGACTCAACACATTAACTGTCGAATGCTTCGTTGCAGAACCCAAGGCCATTGTTGGTTCTCAACCTCTTAACCTTTCTGCCAGTTTGAGTTTCGACCAGAACCTTCTAACTTTTGAAATTCTCAAAAGTTTCATCCGTCGTCTTTTGAATGAATACCCATAACTTTCTAGAATAATCATCAACGATGGATAGAAAATATCTTGCACCTGAGTGTGAAGGATTCCTTGCAGGCCCCCAAAGATCAACATGAATGTAATCCAGGGATCCATGTGTTCTTTGCTTGCCTTTGTTAAACTTTGCCCTACAGGATTTAACAAATACACAAGATTCACAAAACTTTAACTTTTCGACTTTGTCACCACCTAGTAGGTTCTGCTTCCCCAATTCGACCAGGCCTCTTTCGCTGACATGGCCCAATCTCATGTGCCATAATTCTGTCTTCGACACAGTTTTCGTGGATGCAATATTTGTCGAACTACTTACAACCTCGATCTCAAGGGTATACAAGCCTTATTTCTTCACGCCTTTCAAGACTTTCTTCGACCCCTTCATGACTCTTAGGATACTTTTCCCTCCTTGAAAAACATATCCCTTCCTGTCGAATTCACCAAGAGAAATCATATTTCTCTTCAAATCAAGTACATACCTGACTTCAGTCAATAACCTTATTGACTCATCATGGAGCTTGAATCTCACATATCCAATGCCTGTAATTTTGCGGGATTTGTTGTTTCTCAGCAGCACCGATCCACCATCTTGATCACATAGCTTCTCAAACAATTCTCTGTTTGGAGTCATGTGCCAAGTGCAACTTGAATCCGTAATCCACTCTTTTCTTGAGTCGCCGCTTGAAACTACAAGGACATTAGATGAGTCGAAATCATCTTGAACAATGGTTGCGTTTCCATTATCTTTACCTCTATGATCTTTCAGGCATTCAGGGCACACCTTTCTTGTGTGACCCTCCTTCTTACAATGATAGCATCGAATACCAGATGCTTCGCCACTATAAGACTTCTGCCGACTTTTACCTTTCTTCTTATTGAACTTACCATCTTTTCGCAAGAATTTTCCCTTAACGGCCAAACCTTCACCAACTGTCGAAGGTTTATGCTCCTTTCGTTCGTTCAGGTCCTTAGAATATAAGGATGATTGAACTTCTTCAACGCTCAGGGACTCTCATCCATACAAGAGAGGTTCTTTGAAGTGAGCATATGTTCTGGGCAAAGCACACAATAGCAACAGTGCTTGATCTTCGTCATCGATCTTCACATCAATATTTTCAACATCAAGAATCAGCTTGTTAAACATATCCAACTGCTCAGAGAAAACTTTGTCTTCACTCATCTTGAATGAATACAAAGCTTGCTTATGGTAGAGTCGATTCACCAGAGATTTCATCATGTACAAACTTTCAAGTTTCAACCATAACCCCGATGTCGTAGTCTCCTTTGATACCTGTCGAAGAACCTTATCACCAAGGCTCTTCAATATTGCGATGTGGGCTTTCTCTATCATGGCCGTCTTTTCTTTTTCCGTTAACGCATCATCCATGGCTGCCTCTCCCTTTAACGCTTCCAAACAACCCTGCTGAACTAGTAGGGCTTTCATCTTCAAGCGTCACAGACCGAAGTCGTTCACTTCGGTGAACTTTTTAATCTCATACTTTGTTGAAGGCATCTTCTCCACGCTCACCGCACCAATTTGTTATGAAAAATTATACCTTGAAAGAAAATATTAACGGTTTCTTTATGGGCAAGAAACACACAAGGGTTATGGTTAACAAGGAAAAACAACTGCAACCCTATTAGGGTTCACAAAGGAAGAGAAAAGAGTAAGAAGAATAGAGAATTGGTTAAATCTGTTTTACTATTCACTTTCTCAATTGGGTTCAAAGATTACAATTGAATACCAATAATTAACCTCTCTCAACCTAATAAGGTTTTGTCACACTTAGGAAGAGAGACTAGCATGCTATTTAAAATAAACCTAACATACTAAACTAATGGGCTTTTTAACAATTACCCATTACAAGCTAACTTAGGGTACAAGCTAACTTAAACAATTGGATCCATAACACAAGGCCCAATTTGATCTCCTACATGCTAGAACACATTTCGACTACAGCATGTAGGTCTTCGACAACAGCATGTGAGCGGACTTCGACGGCATGCTAAAACTAGAGTTCGATCCAATATCTCACAATAACACTCATCCACGCAAAGAACAATCAAAACGGTTTCCGTTGAGTACAATGAGTGTGAGGGGGTGCTAATACATTCCACTTGCATAATCGACTCTCGAATCCGAATTTGGTTGCGATACCATCTTTTCACCTTTTAGGGGTTTTATCGATATTTTTTCTTTCCTCTGGAATAAAATAAAGTTTTGTGGCGACTCTTTATTTTTTCGCGTAGCGACAACTGATCTTGTGACTTTTTATGCAGAATAAATTGGAATATTTTCATGTAAAGGATGTCAAAGATGTGCTTACTCAGATAGGACTTTCAAAGCAAGGAAGAAGCAGGTGAGATAATCAATATTATTGATCATACATCTTCAATGTTGACATATTGTCTTTGAAACTTGAGGAGTGGTTTTTAAATTTAAGTGTGATTGAATGATGTTTACACAAAGATGGATACATAAGTATAGTGGATAAGTTATAATTCTAAAATATATACATGTTGCATTGTTATCAATCTTGTTGAGCATAAGCAACTCATATGCTCTTGTAGTATACTTTAAAGTGGTCTATTTATTGTGTAGTTTGTATGAGTGCTTCATTTATATTTTAAATGTTTGTTAATGTTAGGTGCTAAATTGTGTTAATATATAGTTTAGTTTTTAGCACCTTTTTGTGATCTTTATTTGATAATCGATGCTTTTTCCCATTGTTTCCGGTTAATAACCGTAGTATAGTTAATTACATTAGTAGACTTATTTATTTAACTTTTGTGTTTTAATTGAAGGTTTTTACATGGAAAGGTGAAGCTTGGAGCAAGGAAGGCTCCCTAGAAGCAGTTTTTGAAGAAAATGATTTTTGGTGCATGCTTGGAGCCCGCTAAGCGCGCTCCTAGTGCGGGGATGAAGCTAGTTACAGAGAGTAGCCCGCTTAGCGCGGTCCTGAGTCAGCTAAGCGCGCTTTTAGGTCAGTTTGGCAATAAATGAGACCGCGCTTAGCCCGGTGCAGCGCGCTTAGCGCGCTCTGCGATCCTCTGCCCCCTTATAAATAGACTTTTCTGTATTTTTCTTGGGATCCTTGATATATTTCAGAGCAAAATACATTCTAAACACTGTAGCATCTCATTTTGGAAGATTGAAAGCGTCATTCGTCGAGAGATCGTCATTGATGCTTGATATTCTTCTTCATATTCTTGTTTGTTTAGCTTCCATGACAAAGGAGAGCTAATTTTCCTTTTGTATCAAGGTTAGATGGTAGATAAACCTTTCTTTTACATGTATATGTATTGATTCTAGCTTGTGAACTCTTGGATGATGAATGTATGATGAAAAACTTTGTTTCTATGGTTTATTCTTTGTGTTGGTTCATGATTGAGAAATGTGTTCTTACTCTTTACCTAGGTTTTTCATCCATCAATGCACATTGGCTAGAGATAGTTATGTGAGTTGATGTTCACAAAATATTGAGGTTGAATGTTGTCATTTTGATAGTTTGAGTGAGAGATCATCAAAGGATCAAAATGGTAAAACTCACAATATGTGTTAGAGATAAACATATTGGGAGGATATGTGATTGTATTTATCGTTTAACCGAGTTCATTAGCTTTATCGATTATATACGTGCAAAATGGTTTGTCGAACCCTAATCTTGACATGCCTTTTATAAATCGTTAAAACAAATCTTTTTACCGCTATTACTTAAATTTGAATGCAAACGTTCCGATTAAAAACAACCAAAACCCCTTGTTACTTTGAAGTTTAAAACGTATACAACTGTAGAACGGCTGCGATATCACGAACAATCTCTGTGGATCGATAACAAAACCCTAACTTTATTTGTATTTCAACAGTTAACATGTTTTTAAATTATATTTATCTTCTCAGAAGGAATAGAATGACTATAATACCCCATATTATTTAAATACTCAATTGGATATCAGATGAGCTTTTGTGTGCTCTATCCTTGGTAAATTGGATTAATGGAATCCTCTAAGTGTTTTAAGTATGGTCAATTAGGACTAATAGAGTAACTGGTGAACTCTAAAGAGATCAATTATTTTATGAAAGAGACAGATCAATAATTATTAGTTCAAGGGAGTATATTAAGGTAACTCTAATAATTGATCAATTGGTGTAAGACGATAAAATATGAATTGGAGATATTTTACTCTATTGGATTATATTATATAATATTGGTATTATATATATATATATATATATATATATATATATATATATATATATATATATATGTTATAAGAAAGAAGAGAAAGAGGAAGAGAAGAGAAGATGGACAAAGAGGAAAAGCTCAAGGAAGAAGAAGAAGCCATGGATCACCATCATCTTCTTCAAACTCCTCTTCGTTTATCAGGTGGGTTCTAGATAGAGACTTTAGAGTAGAATTTCTTGAGGTTTTAGAGTTAGGTTGGATTTTGGGAAAAATGGATGTTTTTGCAAAATAAAAGAATCTAACGGTTAAAGTGTGTTATAAATTGCGTAGCATGATCAAAATATGTGTCGAATCATCTATTGATAATTGTTATGAAGTTTGGATTGGTTTGGTTTGGTTGAAAATCTTAGGGTTTTGTGTAAAAACTATGCATTAATGTTGGATATCATGTTTTATGAAGTTTTTGGGATAAACCATGATAGAACCATGATATTATACCTCTATTGGTTGTTTGGGTATGGTGTTGAGGATGAATTTGGAGGTTGGAAGTTGTTGTCAAAGGGTTTATTTTTCTGCATAACGCAGAGCGCACTTAGCGCGGTATTTCCCGCTTAGCGCGGTCTGGAGAATTTTTACCCCTTCCAGGCAGCGAGGAGCGCGCTTAGCGCGGGTGGGGCCTGCTTAGTGCGACCTGGAACAAAAATAATAATATTTTCTAAAATCCATAACTATTGACCTGTAACTCGGATTGAGACGTTCTTGGTATCATTGGAAAGCTATGACAACCCTCTACCCAATAAAAAGTGAAAATATTGAGTATGATGTTGTTGAAATACAAATAGAGTTAGGGTTTTGTTATCGTTCCACAGAAATTATTCGGAGATATCGCAGCCGTTCTACAGTTGTATACGTTTTAAACTTCAAAGTAACAAGGGGTTTTGGTTGTTTTTAGTCGGAACGTTTGCATTCAAATTTAAGTAAAAGCGGTAAAAAGATTAGTTTTAACGATTTATAAAAAGCATGTCAAGATTAGGGTTCGACATACCATTTTTGTACGTATATAATCGACAAAGCTAATGAAATCGTTTAGACGGTAAATGCAATCACATATCCTCCCAATATGTTTATCTCTAACACATATTGTGAGTTTTACCATTTTGATCCTTTGATGATCTCTCACTCAAACTATCAAAATGACAACATTCAAGTTCAATATTTATGAACATTAACACTCATAACTATCTCTAGCCAATGTGCATTGATGGATGAAAAGCCTAGGTAATGAGTAAGAACATATTTCTCAATCATGCACCAACACAAAGAATAAACTATAGAAACAAAGTTTTTCATCATACATTCATCATCCAAGAGTTCACAAGCTAGAGTCAATACATATACATGCAAAAGAAAGGTTTATCTACCATCTAACCTTGACACAAAAGGAAAATTAGCTCTCCATTGTCATGGAAGCTAAACAAACAAGAAGATGAAGAAGAATATCAAGCATCAATGACGATCTCTCGACGAATGATGCTTCCAATCTTCCAAAATGAGATACTACAGTATTACAATGTATTTTTCTCTGAAATATATCAAGGATCCCAAGAAAAATACAGAAAAGTCTATTTATAAGGGGGCAGAGGATCGCAGAGCGCGCTGCACCGCGCTGAGCGCGACCTCGTTTATTGCCAAACCAACCTATAAGCACGCTTAGCGGGCTCAAGACCGCGCTAAGCGGGCAACTCTCTGTAACTAGCTCCATCCCCGCGCTAGGAACGCGCTTAGCGGGCTCCAAGCATGCTTCAAAAGTCATTTTCTTCACAAACTGCTTCTAGGGAGCCTTCCTTGCTCCAAGCATCACCTTTCCATGTAAAAACCTTCAATTAAAACACAAAAGTTAAATAAATAAGTCTAATAATGTAATTAACTATACTACGGTTATTAACCGGAAACAATGGGAAAAAGCATCGATTATCAAATAAAGATCACAAAAAGGTGCTAAAAACTAAACTAAATATTAACACAATTTAGCACCTAACAACTCTCCCCAACTTGTTTCTTTGTTTTTCCTCAAACAAAGGGAAAATAGACTAGAAGCAAGAGGAAAAACGGATAAGCAAACACATACAAAAATCAATGGTTCAAACCGAATTGATACGCCTACAATTAACGCTCAGCTCCAACAGAATAAAAATATGTGTATGAACTAACTTCTAAACATAAATAACAAGCACTCATCATAAGCAAACAAATGTTCAAACGGAAATCACCTAATTTATTCAAATGAGCCAAGCTCAATATATACAAGGGACAAAACACACTCATAAGCAATTGTGCCACATCCAAAACAATTTATGTAATCATCTCACAATTTAATGAAAACAATGGAAACAAAGATCACAAAAGGACTTTTTATAGGTTGTAACTTGGTCGGGGTTAAGAAACAAGGGTCATATGTACACGACCATTGAACAAGAAAGGGTATAATTCATGAAGAGCATTTTCTTTTCTAAACAACCATTCTTGCTCAAACTTTCAAATTATTCTCACAATGCATTCTATCTCTTTTTCTTTTAATTTCTACAATTTTCTTTTTCTTTCTCTACTGATTTTCATTTATTTTTCCTTTTCTTTCTTTTTCAATCTATTTTTTATTTCAATTGAGAATGCATTGCCCACAATTCCTTCTTCTCTTTTCACAATGAACCAATCTCCCAAACTTCAACAATACTAATACTTAAATAAAAAATGCTCTTCAAAGCGGTTAAAGTTCGGGTTCATGCTTCACGAATACAAAAAATTTCGTTTTAGGCTCAAGAGAGGTTTCTAATGATCACACACTCACAAGGTGACTTGAAGTGATTTTTGGAAAAGTGGTTCTACTCATAGTACTAAAAAATTGCCTTGACCATTTCCAAGTTTCCAAAATTTCAAAACAAAAAGTAAGATTAAACATAAAAAATTTGAGTAATTGTTAGGTGCTAAAAAGTGTTAATATTTAGATTAGTTTTTAGCACCTTTTTGTGAGCTTTATTTGTAAATCCAAGCCTTTTCCCATTGTTTCCGTTTTATAACCATTTTCTAGGTAATTCCATTATTTGACTTATCTATTTAACTTTAGTGTTTTTATTGCAGATTTTTGCATAGAAGGGTGAAGAATGGAGCTATGAAGGCCCCGCAAAAACAGTTTTGCAAAATATTCATTTTTGGAGCATGCTTTGAGCGCGCTCAGCGCGCTCCCAACGCGAGGATGGAAGTAATTACAGAAGCTTGCGCGCTCAGCGGGCTCCTTAGCACGCTCAGCGCGCTTTTAGGCGGTTTATCTTTTAAGTGGAGCCCGCTCAGCGGGTGACTGCGCGCTCAGCGCGCTTCACGAAACTCAGCCCCTTTATAAGTTGTTTTGATCAGAATTTTGAGGCTCTCTCTATTGCATTCTTAGATAAAAGTACATTATACACTGTAGCACTTCATCTTTGGAAGATTGAAAGCATAATTTTGTCGATAAATCGTCATTGATGCTCGATTCTCTTCTCCCGATTCTTGTTGATCAAGCTACCATGAATATGTGTAGCTAATTTCTCTTTTGTGTCAAGGTTAGATGTAGGTAAACCTTTCCTTTGTATGTATATGGATTGATTCTAGTTTGTGAACTCTTAGATGATGAATGTATGGTGAAAAACCTTGTTTCTATGTTTATTCTTTGTGTTGGTTCATGATTGAGAAATATGCTCCAACTCTTTACCTAGGTTTTTCATCCATCAATGTCCATTGGCTAGAGATAGTAATGTGAGTTGATGTTCATAAATATTGAACTTTAATGTTGTCATTTTGATAGTTTGTGTGAGAAATCAACAAAGGATCAAAATGATAAAACTCACAATATGTGTTAGAAATAAACATATTGGGAGGATATGTGATTGTATTTATCATTTAACCGAGTTCATTAGCTTTATCGATTATATATGTGCAAAGTGGTTGTCGAACCCTAACCTTGACATGCTTTTATAAACCGTTAAAACAATCTTTTTACCGTTTCTAATTAACTTTGAATGTGAACGCTACGAAACCAACCTAAAACCCCTTGTTACTTTAATGCTTGAAACGTTGCGACTGTAGAACGACTGCGATATCACCGAACAATCTCTGTGGAACGATAACTAAAACCCAAACTCTATTTGTATTTCAACAAATTGGCGCCGTTGCCAGGGATTGTTAATTGATATTGCAAGCATTGCAATAGTTGTGAAGTTTTAGACTTGTTATAATTTTTCTTGTGCTTGTTGATTTATTTTGTTTAGTGTGTAGACTTTGTTTATGCAAGGGCAACTACCGGCGAACCAAATTCTATTGGATCCTGAGATTGAAAGAACTGTTCGTAGACTCAACAGCAGAACTAGACGGAGGAGGCAACTTGCGAGACAAAGACAAGAGCAAGAAGGAAGTTCTACTACAACACCACCACCACCATTCACACCAATCATGGCGCAACCACCACCTCCACCTCTTGCATCCACACCTTGTGTGAATAGTCCACGACACACCGCTCAGTTTGCCAACAACAATCAAGGAAGGCAAGACGAGATGAAAACTGGAACTTTGAACTTGTTGTATGGAAGTTCATTCACCGGAATGGACCATGAAGACCCTTTTGCGTTTCTCACAAAATTCTATGAGATTGCATTAGCGGCCGGTGTAGATCAAGCACAAGAGTTACCTCTCTTTAAAAGATTATTTCCGCATGCTTTGCTTGGCAAGGCAAAGGATTGGTACCTCGATCAAACTCCCGTCGTGATGACCAATTGGAATGTCTTGGAGGAAAAATTTATTGAACGGTTCTTCTCTCATAACCGTTTCATGGAGTCAAAAACAACAATTTCAGTGTTCTCTCAAGGCAGTAATGAATCCCTCAATGAAGCATGGGAACGATTCAAGTTTATGCTTCGCAAATGTAAAGGTCACGGGTTTGATGATTTAACACAAATTCATATCTTCAAGAATGGTCTCCAACCAAATTGCAAGACATTATTGGATGCCACTTCTGGAGGATCTTTGTTATCAAAGAATGCCGAGGAAGCAACTGATATTATTAATAGAATGGCTCTTAACGATCTTCAAAGTCAAAGCCGAGGCAGCTCTCAAAAGAAGCCTGGTGTCCTGGAACTAGGAACGAATGATGCGATCCTTGCGCAAAACAAGCTTATCTCTCAACAAGTGGAGCTTTTGACTCGACAAATCAAAGAAATAAAGGAGCCGAGCAAAAGTAAGCAAGTAGCTTATTGTGAATTTTGTAAAGGGGAGCATGACACCGAATTTTGTCCTCCTCCGGGTTTTGAAGAAGTGAACTATATGGCAAATCAAAGGGATTATCAAGGTAGACAACAACAACCTTACCAACAACAACACAATTCTCAACAAAATTATCAAGGAAATCAAGGATTTCAACCGCGAGCAAATTATCAAAATAATCAAGGTTATGGTGCCGGTCCTTCAAACCGGCAAAATCCGTATCAACCTCCACCACCTCCGGTTGCCAGCTCAAAGTTGGAAGACACTTTAAACCAATTCATGCAAATGTCAATGGCCAACCAAAAGAGTAGTGATGCAGCGATTAAGAATCTTGAAAACCAAGTGGGGCAACTTGCCAAGCAAATTGCCGAACAACAATCGGGTCCTTCCTTTTCCGCGAATACTCAACTGAATCCTAAGGAGCATTGCAAGGCGATTGTTACTAGAAGTAGGAAGGAGTTGGAGAAAGAAAAGGAGAAAAATTTGGAGGAAGAAAAACTTGATGGTCTTGTGGAGGATTGTAGTGATGAGGAAGTAGTTGAAAATAAAAGTGATGAAATGGTTGAAGTTGAAAATAATAGTGGTGGGGAGTTGAAAAAAAAGGAGAGACTTAGGCGAGTGAAGTAGGGAAAGGAACTAGTGAGCGCTATTTCGATCCAAAACTTACCATATCCTCATGCTCCTTCAAAGAAGGAAAATGAGCGGCACTATGCGCGTTTCATGGACATTTTCAAGCAATTACAAGTTAACATTCTGTTTGCCGAAGCTTTGGAACAAATGCCAAAATATGCAAAGTTTATGAAAGACATTCTCACGAAGAAGCAGAGGTATTCGGAACCGGAAACTATTGTTCTTGATGCGAGTTGTAGTGCCATCATCCAAAGAACTCTTCCTAAAAAAAAGTTGACCCGGGGCGCGTGACTTTGCCGGTCACCATTGGTGACGTCTATGTTGGAAATGGCTTAATTGATTTGGGCTCAAGCATTAATCTTATCCCATTGTCCATTGTAAAGAAGCTTGGGAACATTGAGATGAAAGCCATTCGTATGACTTTACAATTGGCGGACAATTCCACAACTCATCCTCATGGGTTAGCTCAAGATGTCTTGGTAAAAGTTGACAAATTTTTCTTCCCGGTTGATTTTGTTGTTATCGATATGGAGGAAGATGAAGATGCACCTTTAATTCTTGGCCGACCTTTCATGAAAACCGCCCGAATGATGATTGATGTGGATGACGGTTTAATGAAGGTGAGGGTTCAAAATGAAGAGGTTTGTTTTGATCTTTTCGAAGGTATGAAGCATTCAAAAGATAAACATGATAGCTTTCGGATCGATGCAATTGAAGAAGCAACTTTGGAGGTTTCTAAGCATGTACATGAAATCTCTCCTTTGGAAATGGCTCTTAATGATTCTTTTGAAGTGTTTTCCAAAGAAGAAGAAAGAGCTCTTGAAGAGTGTTTAAAAGAGCTTGGATCCCTCAAAGAGTTGCAACCATGGGAGGTAGAACCGAAAGAGTTAAAGAAGGATGTGAAAGATGAGAAGTCACCACTTGAATTAAAGGTCTTGCCATCCAATTTAAAATACGCGTTTCTTGATGACGGTGGTAACAAGCCGGTTATCATTAGTAATGTTTTGTCCAAAAACGAGGAAGGCCGTCTAATTCATGTTTTGAAGAAACACCAAGATGCTATAGGTTGGGTCCTTTCTGATTTGAAAGGAATTAGCCCGGATTATTGCATGTATCGTATCTTGATGGAAGAAGATTTCAAAGCGGTAGCCCAACCACAACGCCGCTTGAATCCAACAATGAAAGAGGCGGTGAGAAAAGAAGTGGTTAAGCTATTGGAAGCCGATATGATTTACCCGATTTCCGATAGCCCTTGGGTTAGTCCAGTCCATGTTGTGCCAAAAAAGGGAGGAATGACCGTGATTCGTAACGAAAAAAATGAGTTGGTCCCGACAAAAACAGTGATGGGGTGGAGGATGTGCATTGATTATAGAAGGCTCAACACCACGACAAGGAAAGATCATTTTCCATTACCGTTTATGGACCAAATGTTAGAGAGGTTATCCGGGCAGCAATTCTATTGTTTCTTGGATGGATATTCGGGGTATAACCAAATTGCGGTTGACCCGGCGGATCATGAGAAGACGGCCTTTACTTGTCCCTTTGGCATTTTTGTGTATCGTAAGATGCCTTTTGGTTTATGTAATGCGCCGACAAATTTCCAACGGTGTGTTCAAGCTATCTTCTCCAACCTTATAGAAAAGACGATGGAAGTGTTCATGGATGACTTTTCGGTTTTTGGAGGCTCATTTGATTTATGCTTGACAAATTTGGAAACTGTTTTAGAGAGGTGTGTGAAAACCAATTTGGTGCTTAATTGGGAAAAATGCAACTTTATGGTGAACGAGGGAATTGTTCTCGGTCACAAAGTTTCGTCTAAAGGCCTCGAGGTAGATCGAGCAAAAGTGGAAGTGATAGAGAAGTTACCTCCTCCGACCAACGTAAAAGGGATCCGAAGTTTCCTTGGGCATGCCGGATTTTATCGGCGTTTTATCAAAGACTTTGCAAAGGTGGCTAGACCATTGAGCAACTTGCTAAGCAAGGAACAGGTATTTCTTTTTAACGATGAATGTCTTCATGCTTTCAAAATTTTAAAAGAAAAGTTAGTTACCGCTCCAATAATAATCGCTCTGAATTGGACTTTGAATTTTGAACTTATGTGCGATGCGAGTGATTATGCTGTTGGAGCGGTACTTGGTCAGAGGAAGGAAAAAAGTTTCCATGCCATACACTATGCAAGTAAAGTTTTAAATGAGGCACAAGTTAATTATGCCACTATTGAAAAGGAATTACTTGTTATTGTGTATGCGCTTGAGAAATTTAGATCCTACCTCATCGGGTCAAAAGTTGTTGTTTACACCGACCATTCGGCGATCAAGTATTTGCTAACCAAACCGGATTCGAAGCAAAGACTCATCCGATGGATCCTTTTATTACAAGAGTTTGATTTAGAAATAAAAGATAAAAAGGGCTCGGAAAATTTGGTGGCGGATCACTTGTCTCGCCTTGTCAATGTTGAGGTCACCATAGCTGAAAAGGAAATCCAAGAGGAATTTCCTGATGAAAAACTTTTTAAAGTCCAAATTAGGCCTTGGTTGGCAGATTTTGCTAACCATAAGGCTACTGGTTGGGTGCCCGAAGACCTAACTTGGAACCAAAAAAGGAAGTTCCTTTCGGATGCTAGTTACTACGTGTGGGACGACCCGTATTTGTTTAAATTAGGAAGTGACAACCTTTTGAGAAGGTGTGTCACGAGCGATGAGGCTCAAAGCATTCTTTGGCATTGCCACAACTCGTCGTATGGAGGCCATTTTAATGGTGCGAGGACGGCCACTAAATTCCTTCAATCGGGATTTTATTGGCCTTCTCTTTTTAAAGACGCACATCTCCATGCCAAGAGTTGTGACATGTGCCAAAGAACGGGTGGAATTGGACAACTTGATGAAATGCCTCTCCAAAACATACAAAAGGTAGAAATTTTTGATTGTTGGGGTATCGATTTTGTTGGTCCATTTCCACCATCTTTTGGTAATGAATACATGTTGGTAGCAGTTGACTATGTTTCGAAATGGGTTGAGGCGATTGCCTCACCTAAGGCGGATGGCAAAACGGTGATCAAATTTTTAAAGAAATACATATTTTCCCGTTTTGGCACTCCTCGGGTGCTCATTAGTGATGGTGGGTCACACTTTTGTAATACACCTCTTGAAAATGTCTTAAAACACTATGGTGTATCGCATAAGGTGGCGACCCCTTACCACCCGCAATTGAATGGTCAAGCTGAGGTATCCAACCGTGAGATAAAAAGAATCCTAGAAAAAACCGTGTCAAGTTCAAAAAAGGATTGGTCGCAAAAATTGGACGAGGCTTTATGGGCATATCGCACTGCTTATAAAGCTCCAATAGGTCTAACTCTGTTTCAATTGGTTTATGGTAAAACTTGCCATTTACCGGTTGAATTGGAGCATAAGGCTTTGTGGGCTTTGAAAATGTTAAATTTTGACTAGGACTTGGCCGGTCACAAAAGAAAAGTGCAACTTCTTGAGCTGGAAGAAATACGTAATGTCGCATACCACTCAAGTTGGTTGTACAAGGAAAAAGTGAAAGAATACCACGATAAAAAGCTCCGGCAAAAGGACTTCAAGGCCGGACAATTGGTGTTATTGTTTAACTCTCGGTTAAGACTCTTTCCGGGAAAATTAAAATCAAAGTGGTCCGGGCCTTTTCGTGTGAAGGAAGTGAAAAACTTTGGAGCGGTTGTTATCGAAGACTTGGAAAAGAAAGACTGTTGGACCGTCAACGGTCAACGTCTAAAAATTTACCTCGTAGGGAATTTCGATCGCGCTTCCAGTTTTGTTCTCCTTGATGTTCTTAATTGAGCATCTTGGACCGTCGAGCTTATCCGACGTTAAACAAGCGCTCGTTGTGAGGCACCGCAACACTGTAAGTTTTTATCGTTTTTACTAGTGAATTTGCTGTTTAGACATGGTTTGTGAAAAATTGATGTTGTATGATGTTTAGGGTGATGTTTTGAACGTGTGGATGTTGCCTTTTTACTGCTGGGAGGGTTTTTAAAGTTGCCCTGCGCGCTCAGCGCGCTCATGAAAAAAATGACCCTATACTTCCAGAAGCTAGCGCGCTCAGCGCGGTGAGCGAATTTTTGAAAAAAAAATATTTTAATTTTCTGGGCCCACAAAGCTGTACCCGGCCCAGAAGGATGTTTAAGTGGCTAGGGTTCAGAAACCTTGCCTCTTTTGCCTCATTCCCCTCACTTTCTCTCATTTTCTCTCCTCCAAGTTTTTAAAACCTCCTTGGATTTTCAGTTCTCTACATCATCTCCCTTATTATTTTCTGCTAAGCATCATCATCTTCAAACATTGTAAGTCTTTGTTTTTCAATTTTTCATTTTCATTTAGAAACCCATTTTTGGGACATTGTTTTTAAATGTTGAATGTTCTTGTTCTTCTTCTTTCCTTTGCTTCTGTTTATGACTAAATTCTGTATAAGTGTTTATTTAGTATGATTGCATGTTGGTTAGAAGTTAGAATTGTAGAATTTAGGGTATGAAATTTTAGAATTAGGTTTTGTGAAAAGTTTAATTTGTTTTGATTTTTGTGAATTCAGTGTGGGTATTTCTCTATAACAATGGCTGTGTAGTGGAAGTGAGGGTAGTGTTTATCTTTTGGAACCATCTGTTCCAGAGGAGCCCGCTCAGCGCGCTCCTGCGCGCTCAACGCGCTCTGAGATTTGGAGAAAATCCCCCCTTGTCCTAATTCTGTTCTGCTGTACTGTGATTGTTCTATATATTATTTATGTAATTGAGGAATTTTAGCATGCTGTTTTCACTAACGTGTGGTACTGTTTTGTGTATATGTTTTTTTTATTTTATTATTTTTCAGATGTCAGGAAGAAAGAAACAACGAGTCGTTGGTTCTACGTCAAATCCTAACGGAAGAGCTCTTGCTGGCCAATTCGATACGACGAATTTTGTTGGCCTCGAGCAACAACAACGATACGTGCAACTTGAAAAGAGAGCGATTTGGCCGGACAGCTTAATTATGATTGATCCAGATGGTCCCCATAGAGACATGAGCCATTTTGTCCAAGGTGGTGCGTGGGATAAGCTTGGTTCTCCTTTTCCTGAGTACCACATAGACATTGTGAGGGCGTTTTACGCTAATGCGTTACCCTCCGGTGGTGATAGGTTCACTTTCAAAACTTGGGTTCGGGGGAAAGAAATTGATTTCTCAAGAGATTCCATCAATACCTACCTTGTAAACCCACTGCAGCTGGAAGAAGATGCGTTGTGTGACTTTGGACGGACGTTGGCTCGGCGGAATTGGAATGCCGACCAACTTAGGGAGTCTTTGTGCAGAACCAGGGGTATTTACACTTTAAGCGCTAGTGGAGCGCCTATAAAGTTTGCTAGGAGGGTGTTGGATTCTGTCTCACAGCTTGTCATGTCGGTTGTTCTATACAACCTTCGACCAAGAAGCCACACCTCCTCTATTCCAATGGAGACCGCGACTCTGATTTTTCATTTGTGCACAGAGGGCCACACCGTGGATTTTGCACGAATTATTTCTAATGAGATGAAGAAAACTGCCACCAGTGGTACACCGCTTGGAGATCGTGTGGCTTGCGCCCTTTTTTTATCCAGGATTGATTATGGCTTTATGCCATGAGGCACAAGTTGCATTGCCTACTCATGGGAATGTGAAGCTCCAGGTTGTGGATGATAGTTATGTCACCCGTTATTGTATGGGGGTGATTGATTTAGAGCAGGCTGTCCCTGTAGCTGCTGCTGCTTCTGCTCGCGGACGTGGGCGCGGACGCGGGCACGCTTATGATCCAAGTGTTGAGGCCAATTGGGCCATGCACGAGGCTCATCAGCGGGCTTTTTTATTTATGCATGATTCTATGATGCAATCACAGCTGCAGATTCGGGAACCGCATGTGGACCACCGACTGAGGACTCGTGAAGACCTCATTGCATATGCTCATTGGCCTGAGGGCAGGCCTGATTTTCCGGAGGGGGCAGGCGAAGGCGACCTTGATGACGATGACGGTGATGATGGAGCGGATCATGGAGCGTCTAGCTCTAGTTTTGACTGATGTTGGGTTTAATTAGTCCTTTATTATATTTTGTTTTTTTTATTTTATTTGGTATAACTATTATGTTTGGATTTTGTATTGACTACCTTGTGTAGGAATTTTGTATTCTCCATCCGGGCGGATGTGAGTTTGAATTGGTGTTAAAAAATTTTGGTTGATTAATGAATTTAACATCCGGGTGGATGTTGTTTTATGCATATATGGTTTGTTTGTACAGAAATTTTTTGTTGTTTGCCCTTTATTTTTAAGGTAATTGATGGATGAAGCAAGTTTGTTTCTTTGAACAATAAGTGATGCACTTCACCATTCATTGATGGTGATGATAAAATTCTAAGTTGGTGCACACAAAGGTACTCTGTTTTGTGCTTTGTAGAATGTTAGTATGTTTTTGAACTTTGTGCTTTACATAATTTTCAAGCTTTTCTTCATTTTGCATTTTTGTTCATTTTGGAATCAATTAGGACAACCACAAATGTGAGTCCCTCCATTGTTCATAAATATTGAGAGATTGTGTAATTGTTGTTTAGCTCGTATAATTCATGTTTAATCTTGTATTCATTTGCAAACCTTGGAAACATTGAAATGATCTAGGCAATTTTTGATTGTGAGAAAAACAACCAATCCAAATAAACTTCAATTTTACCTTGTGAGAGGTGTGAGCACTTGCTAGCCATGTTGAGCCTTGAAATTGGAATGAATATCGCATCAACCCGTCGATTGATCATAGGAATGCACTTAATAGTGGTTGTTGATGCTAAAAAGAAAATCAATGTGATTCATTCTAGTTTTTTTTTTTATATACACTTAACCCTTTGTTTGAACATACTTTTGAAGAACATTGCACATTAAATATGGTATGGTTTAAAGTTGGGGAGAGTGGTTCTAGTTTGAGAAAAAGAAAAAAGAAAAGGTGATTTGGTGCCTCTTGTGAAAAAGAAAAAGATACATGAAACATTATTTTGTGCTATGCTCTGCACTCCAAAAGGAGTTGCTTGAAAGGAAAATGAAAAAGTGCACCATAAGAAAAGAATAGAAAAGAAAAGAAATGATTGAATTGAATGGTTATGAGGTGTCTAAGTGGGTTATTGGCATGTTCTTCATTGTTGAAAATTTTTGTTAACCACTTTGTTTCATTGGCCTTTTACAAATATCCCTTTCTTGTTAAACCTTGCCAAGTTACAACCTTTAGAAGCCCTTAAGAGATCTTTGTTTCCTTGGTTTTCTTGTTGAATTGGTTTGATGAATGCATGAATTGTTCTGGATGCTGACACTTTTGCTATGAGTGTGGTTTGTCCCTTGTATATATATTGAGCTAGGCTCATTTGAATAAATTAGGTGATTCCAATTTGAACATTTGTTTGCTTATGATTTGTGCTTGTTATTTATGTTTAGAAGTTAGTTCATTTACATATTTTCATTCTTAGTAAGGCCGAGCGGGTACTTGCGTGCGTGTTCATTTGGTTTGAACCATTACTTTTTGTTGGTGTTTGTTTCCGGTTTTTCGCTTGCTTCTATTCTATTTTATCTTCGTTTGAGGACAAACAAAGAAACAAGTTGGGGAGAGTTGTTAGGTGCTAAAAAGTGTTAATATTTAGATTAGTTTTTAGCACCTTTTTGTGAGCTTTATTTGTAAATCCAAGCCTTTTCCCATTGTTTCCGTTTTATAACCGTTTTCTAGTTAATTCCGTTATTTGACTTATCTATTTAACTTTAGTGTTTTTATTGCCAATTTTTGCAAAGAAGGGTGAAGAATGGAGCTATGAAGGCCCCGCAAAAACAATTTTACAAAATATTCATTTTTGGAGCATGCTTTGAGCGCGCTCAGCGCGCTCCCAGCGCGAGGATGGAAGTAATTACAGAAGCTTGCGCGCTCAGCAGGCTCCTTAGCGCGCTTTATGGCGGTTTATCTTTTAAGTAGAGCCCGCTCAGCGGGCGACTGCGCGCTCAGCGGGCGACTGCGCGCTCAGCGCGCTTCGCGAAACTCAGCCCCTTTATAAGTTGTTTTGATCAGAATTTTGAGGCTCTCTCTATTGCATTCTTAGATAAAAGTACATTATACACTGTAGCACTTCATCTTTGGAAGATTGAAAGCATAATTTTGTCGATAAATCGTCGTTGATGCTCGATTCTCTTCTCCCGATTCTTGTTGATCAAGCTACCATGAATATGTGTAGCTAATTTCTCTTTTGTGTCAAGGTTAGATGTAGGTATTCCTTTCCTTTGTATGTATATGGATTGATTCTAGTTTGTGAACTCTTAGATGATGAATGTATGGTGAAAAACCTTGTTTCTATGTTTATTCTTTGTGTTGGTTCATGATTGAGAAATATGCTCCAACTCTTTACCTAGGTTTTTCATCCATCAATGTCCATTGGCTAGAGATAGTAATGTGAGTTGATGTTCATAAATATTGAACTTTAATGTTGTCATTTTGATAGTTTGTGTGAGAAATCAACAAAGGATCAAAATGATAAAACTCACAATATGTGTTAGAAATAAACATATTGGGAGGATATGTGATTGTATTTATCATTTAACCGAGTTCATTAGCTTTATCGATTATATATGTGCAAAGTGGTTGTCGAACCCTAACCTTGACATGCTTTTATAAACCGTTAAAACAATCTTTTTACCGTTTCTAATTAACTTTGAATGCGAACGCTACGAAACCAACCTAAAACCCCTTGTTACTTTAAGGCTTGAAACGTTACGACTATAGAACGGCTGCGATATCACCGAACAATCTCTATGGAACGATAACTAAAACCCGAACTCTATTTGTATTTCAACAGTAATGCAACAACCACTTAAATCCCTCAATAATTTGTGAACAATGGAGGAAAGTCACATTTGTGGTTATGTCTTAATTGATTCCAATATGAACAAATATGAAAAA
The DNA here is from genome assembly GCA_022829125.1 of Lathyrus tuberosus. Lineage (NCBI taxonomy): Eukaryota > Viridiplantae > Streptophyta > Magnoliopsida > Fabales > Fabaceae > Lathyrus > Lathyrus tuberosus. Next base: position 9,023,563 of record JALAZF010000161.1, on the reverse strand, counting down.
TGAAGAAAAGCTTGAAAATTATGTACAGTAAAAAGTTCATGTACGTATTATTACTCTACAAAGTACAAATCAGAGTACCTTTTGTGCATCAATTCAGAAGTTTATCATCACCATCAATGTATGGTGAAGCACATCACTTTTGTACCAAGAAATTAGCTTGCTTCATCCATTAAATACCTTAAAATAGAGAACAAACAACAAAAAGATTTTGTACCAAAAATTATAAACATAGAACATCATCCGCCCGAATGGAAAATTCACTAATAACCAAAAAATATTGTAACAATTATCCAAAATCAACATCCGTCCGGATGGAGAATACAACAATCCTAAACAAAAGTAGATAATAATAAAAACATACTAATCATAGCAAAATACAAAATACAAGAAAAAATGACACATCAAACCCATCATCAATAAGAACTAGAGCTAGATGCTCCATCGCCCGCTCCATCATCACCATCGTCATCATCAACGCCTGCCCCATAACCTGCCCCCTCCGGAAAACCATGCCTGCCATCAGGCCATCTCGCATAAGCCACGAGGTCCTCTCGAGACCTCAAATAATGATCAATATGTGGCTCCCGGATCTGGAGCTGCAGCTGCATCATCGATTCGTGCATGAATAAGAGGGCCCACTGGTGAGCCTCGTGCATTGCCCAATTGGCATCAGCACTTGGACCACGAGCACACCCAGCAGGGGCAGCAGCAGCTACAGAAACAGAATCATCAAAATTAATTTCCTGCAAACAATAACGAGTTATATAATTATCATCCAGCACAACCAATTTAACATTCCCATGGGTAGGAAGGGTGACACGCGCCCTATTGCACAAGGCCATGATAAGTCCAGGATAAGTCAAGGTACACGCCACCCTATCACCCAATGGTGTAGCACTCACAGCTATCCTCTTAAGCTCACTAGAAATGATCCGTGCTAAGTCCACGGTCTTCTCGTCGTCAAGGATATAAGCAATAAGAGCAACAACATCCATAGGAATGGAGGAGGTATGGCTACGTGGCTTAAGGTTGTACAAAACAACCGCCATCACAATTTGTGCTTCTGTAGTCAACACGCTCCTTAATAACTTGAGAGGCGCTCCATTAGCGCTAAGCTGGTAAGTCTGCCCTCTCACACATAACACCTCCCTTAACTGCTCGGTACTCCAGCTACGCCGAGCCATCATCCTACCAAAATCACATAATTCATCCTCGGCCAGCTCAAGGTGAATACCGAGGTAAGTATTTATAGCATCCCATGAGAAATCAATTTCCTACCCCCTAACCCAAGTTTTAAAGTTAAAAGGCCTACCATCGGAGGGCAATGCATTTGCGTAGAACTCCCTCACAATGTCCAAGTGGTACTCGGGGTAAGGTGAAGATAACTTGTCCCAACCACCTCCAGAAATGAGAGAAGTAGCACGGCGATAGCTTCCTTCCGGATTAATTAGAATAATTCGGTCCGCCCACACCGTTCTCCTTTCAAGTTGTTGATATCGCCGTTGTTGTTCGAGCCCAAGGAATTTAGTGCTGTCAAATTGACCGGATGGAGGACGCCTAGGTGGGTTTGATGAAGAACCAACGACTCGCTGCTTCTTGTGTCCAGACATCTGAAAAGAAAAGAAAACAGAACAAACACAAAACAGAAACACATGTTAATGAAAATAGCATCACATACTAAGAAATATCAAAGGAAAACAAAATAGAATTAAGAAAAGGGGAATTTTTCTGCAAATCTCAGACCGGCTAAGCGCGCAGGAGCGCGCTGAGCGGGCTCTACGAAATGCAGAAAAAATCCCCTCTGCAACAGATGGTTTCCAAACATTCTCCTACTTCCTAAACACAACCCTATTCACAGAGATATGCACAGAGTTACGAATTCACACAATTAAAACCTTAATTTATATACAAAACCTAATTTCTAAATTACAATCCCTAAATTCTGAAATTAAAGTCTCTAACCACATGCAATTTCACAATTCTAGTACCAATAATGGAATTTGACAACAAAAAAGAAAACACAAGGAACAAGAACAATGAACTTAAAGGTTCAACCCAAAATGGGTTTTGTTCATGAAAAATTAAAAAGAAATTGAAGAACTTATAGTTTGTTAATGAAGATTCTGAGCAAGAAAATGAAGTTAATGCAGTTAGGGCACACAAAAATCCAAAGAACTTTTGAAATTTTTTGAAGGAGAAGAAAGAACTTGAGACTTTTTGGTGAGAAATGGTGAAATGAGGCAGAAACCTCAGAACCCTAACTCATAAAACACGCGCTGGGCCGGGTCAGCATTAGTGGGCCCAGAAAAGTTTTTTTTTTCAAAAATTCGCAGACCGCGCTGAGCAGGCTCAGGACCGCGCTAAGCGCGCTGCCCATTGGAAGTATAGGGTCTTTTTTCTTGAAACCGCGCTGAGCGGGCTACTGCGCGCTAAGCGCACACTGCAAAACACAAACCCCTTCCAGCAGCTCAAATCCAACTTCCAGCAGTTTAAAACATCATTTAGAGCAGCATCAAACATCAATTTTACAAAAAACATGATTAAAACAGCAAATGGACTAGAAAACAATAAAAACTTACAAAATTAGGGTGCCTCCCAACGAGCGCTTGTTTAACGTCGGATAAGCTCGACGGTCCAAGACGATCAATGAAGAACGTCGAGGAGAACAGAACAATTGTCGTGATCAAAGTTACCACCAAGTTAGATTTTCAAGCGTTGACCATTTACGGTCCAACAGTCTTTTTTCTCTAAATCTTCGATCACAATCGCTCCATAACTTTTCACCTCCTTCACACGAAATGGTCCGGACTATTTTGATTTTAATTTTCCCGGAAAAAGTTTTAACCGGGAATTAAACAGCAGCACCAAATGGTCGACCTGGAAGTCCTTTTGTCGGATCTTCTTGTCGTGATAATTCTTTACCTTTTCTTTATACAACCAACTGGAATGATGCATTCCGCATTTCTTCCAATTCCTGAAGTTGTATTTTTCTCTTTTCTCCGGCCAAGTTCGTATCAAAATTTAGCAGCTTAAGGGCCCACAGTTCTTTGTGCTCCATTTCAACCGGTAAATGGCATGTTTTACCATAAACCATTTTAAATGGAGTTAAGCCAATTGGAGCTTTGTAAGCGGTCCGATATGCCCACAAAGCCTCATCCAATTTCTACGACCAATCTTTTTGAGAACTTGAAACAGTTTTTTCTAAAATCCTTTTCACTTCACGGTTCGACACCTCAGCTTGACCGTTCGCCTGTGGGTGGTAAGGGGTCGCCACTTTATGCGATACACCATAATGTTTTAAAACACTTTCAAGAGATGCATTGTAAAAGTGTGACCCGCCATCCCTAATAAGAACCCGAGGAGTGCCAAAACAGGAAAAGATGTTTTTCTTCAAAAAATTTATCACCGTTTTGCCATCAACCTTAGGTGAAGCAATCGCTTCAACCCACTTCGACACGTAGTTGACCGCCACCAACATGTACTCATTTCTAAAAGAGGGTGGAAATGGACCAACAAAATCAATGACCCAACAATCGAAAATTTCAACTTCTTGTATATTTTGAAGTGGCATTTCATCTCTTTTTCCATTTCCACCACTTCTTTGACAAGTGCCACAACTTTGCGCATGGAGATTTGCGTCTTTAAATAGAGTAGGACAATAAAAGCCTGATTGTAAAACTTTCGTGGCCGTCCTCGAACCATTGAAATGGCTGCCATAAGGCGAGTTGTGACAATGCCAAAGAATACTTTGAGCTTCTTCACTCATGACACACCTTCTCAAAAGGTTGTCACCTCCTAATTTGAACAAATACGGGTCATCCCACACATAGTAATTTGCATCCGACAGGAAATTCCTTTTTTGGTTCCAAGTTAGGTCTTGGGGCACCCAACCAGATGCTTTGTGGTTATCAATATCCACAAACCAAGGCCTAACTTGAACTTTAAATAATTTTTCATCGAGAAATTCCTCTCGGATTTCCTTTTCAGCTGTGGTAACCTCAACATTGACAAGGCGAGACAAGTGATCTGCCACCAAATTCTCAGATCCTTTCTTGTCACGAATTTCTAGATCAAATTCTTGTAACAAGGATCCAACGAATAAGCCTTTGTTTTGAATCTGGCTTGGTGAGTAAATACTTAATCGCCGAGTGATCCGTATAAACTACGACTCTAGACCCAATCAAATAAGAACGAAATTTTTCCAACGCATACACTATTGCAAGCAACTCCTTTTCAGTTGTTGCATAATTAACTTGAGCTTCATTCAAGACTTTGCTCGTATAGTGTATAGCATGAAATTTTTTTGTTTTTCTTTGACCCAATACCGCACCGACCGCATAATCACTCGCGTCACACATGAGTTCAAAATTAATTTTCCAATCAGGCGCGATGATTATGGGTGCGGTAGTCAAACTTTGCTTTAAATAATTAAAAGCGACCATGCAAGACTCATCAAAATCAAAAGACTTATCTTTAATGAGCAAATTACTCAATGGCCTTGTAACTTTGGCGAAGTCCTTGATGAACCTCCGATAGAATCCCGCATGGCCAAGAAAACTTCGGATGCCTTTAACATTTGTTGGAGGAGGCAACTTTTCAATCACTTCAATTTTGGCTTGATCAACCTCAAGACCTTTAGAGGAGACTTTGTGGCCAAGCACAATCCCCTCCGTCACCATAAAATTGCACTTCTCCCAATTCAAAACTAAGTTTGTCTCAACACACCGTTCAAGAACGGCCTCCAAATTCCTCAAACAAAGATCAAAAGATGCTCCGAAAATGGAGAAGTCATCCATGAACACCTTCATCGTTTTTTCAATGAGATCGGAGAAAATTGCTTGAACACAACGTTGAAACGTCGCTGGTGCGTTGCGTAAACCAAAAGGCATCTTACGGTATGCAAAAATCCCAAACGGACAAGTGAAAGCCGTCTTCTCATGGTCTTCCGGGTCAACCGCAATTTGGTTATAATCGGAGTAACCATCCAAGAAGCAATAGAATTGTTGTCCCGACAATCTTTCCAACATTTGGTCCATAAACGGAAGAGGAAAATGGTCTTTCCTTGTAGCGGTGTTTAGCCTTCTATAATCTATACACATCCTCCAACCCGTTACCGTTCTTGTAGGGATCAACTCATTTTTTTCATTTCGGATCACGGTCATTCCTCCTTTCTTAGGTACAACTTGGACCAGACTTACCCAAGGACTATCGGAAATTGGGTAAATCATGCCGGCATCCAAGAGCTTAACAACTTCTTTTCTCACTACCTCTTTCATTGTTGGATTCAAGCGGCATTGTGGTTGGGCAACCGCCTTGAAATCCTCTTCCATCAAGATACGATGCATGCAATAAGCCGGACTAATTCCTTTTAGATCGGAAAGGACCTAACCTATAGCATCTTGATATTTCTTCAAAACTTGAATTAAACGGTCTTCCTCGTTTTTGGACAAAACGTTACTAATGATAACCGGCTCGTTACCACCGTTATCAAGAAACACATATTTTAAATTGGAAGGCAAGACCTTCAATTCAAGTGGTAACTTCTCATCTTTCACATCCTTCTTTAACTCTTTCGTTTCTACTTCCCACGGTTGCAACTCTTTGAGAGATTCAAGCTCTTTTAAACATTCTTCAAGAGCTTTTTCTTCTTCATCGGAAAATACTTCAAAAGATTCATCAAGAGCCATTTCCAAAGGAGGTACTATATGAACATGCCTTGAAACCTCCAAAGTTGCTTCTTCAATTACATCGATACGAAAGCTATCTTGCTTGTCTTGAGAATGTTTCATTGCTTCAAAAAGATCAAAGCAAAATTCTTCGTTGTGAACCCTCACTTTCATTAAACCGTCATCCACATCAATCATCATTCATATAGTTTTCATGAAAGGTCGCCCAAGAATTAAAGGTGCATCCTCAACTTCCTCCATATCGATAACAACAAAATCAACCGAAAAGAAAAACTTGTCAACTTTTACCAAGACATCTTGAGCCAACCCATGAGGATGAGTTGTGGACTTGTCGGCCAATTGTAAAGTCATCCGAATTACTTTCATCTCAATGTTCCCAAGCCTCTTTACAATGGACAATGGAATTAGATTAATGCTTGAGCCCAAATCGATTAGGCCTTTGCCAACATAGACATCACCAATGGTTACCGGCAAAGTAACACGCCCCGGGTCAACTTCTTTTTTCAGAAGAGTTCTTTGGATGATGGCACTACAACTTACGTCAAGGATAATAGTTTCCGGTTCCGAATACCTCCGCTTCTTTGTGAGAATGTCTTTCATAAACTTAGCATATTTTGGCATTTGCTCCAAAGCTTCAGCAAAAGGAATGTTAATTTGCAATTGTTTAAAAATATCCATGAAACGAGCGTAATGTCGTTCATTTTCTTTCTTTGAAGGAGCATGAGGGTATGGTAAATGTTGGATCGGAATAGTGCTCACTACTTCCTTTCCCTTCTTCACTCTCCTATGTCTCTCTTTTTTCTTCACCTCCTCACCATTCTCATTTTCAACTTCAACTATTTCATCATCTTTCTTTTCAACTACACCTTCATTTTCAATTTTATTTTCAACTACTTCCTCATCACTATCCTCCTCCACAAGACCATCAATTTTTTCTTCTTCCACCTTTTTCTCATTTTCTTTTTCCAATTCCTTCCCACTTCTAGTAACGATTGCCTTGCAATGCTCCTTATGATTCACTTGAGTATTTGCGGAGAATGAAGGACCCGATTATTGCTTCGCAAGTTACCCTACTTGATTTTCTAGATTCTTTATCGCCGCATCACTACTCTTTTGGTTGGCCATAGACATTTGCATGAATTGAGCCAAAGTGTCTTCCAATTTAGAGTTAGCAACCCGAGGTGGTGGAGGTTGATAAGGATTTTGCCGGCTTGAAGAACCGCCACCATAACCTTGATTATGTTGATAGTTCCCCCTCGGTGGATATCCTTGATTTCCTTGTTAATGTTGTTGAGGATTGTGTTGTTGATAAGGTTGTTGTTGTTGTTGTCTTCCTTGATAGTCTCGTTGATTGTTAATGTAGTTCACTTCTTCAAATCCCGGAGGAGGACAAAATCCGGTGTCATGCTCTCCTTTGCAAAGCTCACAACAAGTAACTTGTTTACTCTTGCTAGGTTCCTTCAATTCCTTAATTTGTTAAGTCAAAAGTTCCACTTGTTGAGATATAAGCTTGTTTTGTGCTAGGATTGCATCATTAGTTCCCAATTCAAGTACCTTGGGCTTCTTTTGCGAGTTGTTACGTCTTTGACTTTGAAGATCATTGAGAGCCATTCTATTGATGATATCCATAGCTTCTTCGGCACTCTTTGATAACAAAGATCCTCCAGAAGTGGCATCCAATAATGTCTTGCAATTTGGTTGGAGACCATTCTTGAAGATGTGAATTTGTGTTAACTCGTCAAACCCGTGGCCTTTGCATTTTCGAAGCATGGATTTGAATCCTTCCCATGCTTCATTCAGAGATTCATTAGTGCCCTGTGAGAACACAGAAATTACGGTTTTTGACTCCATAAAACGGTTGTGAGAAAAGAACTGTTCTATAAATTTTTCCTCCAAAACATTCCAATCGGTCATCACAGCGGGAGTTTGATCAAGATACCAATCCTTAGCCTTGCCAAGCAAAGCATGAGGAAATAGTCTCTTGAAAAGAGGTAACTCTTGCGCTTGATCGACTCCGGTCGCTAACGCTGTCTCATAAAATTTGGTGAGAAAAGCGAAAGGGTCTTCATGATCCATTCCCGTGAACGGACTTCCATACAACAAGTTCAAAGTTCCAGTTTTCATCTCAGCTTGCCTTCCTTGATTATTGTTATCAAACTGAGCGGTGTGACGTGGACTATTCACACATGGTGTGGAAGCGGGTGGTGGTGGTGGTGGATGCTCCATGATTGGCATGAACTGTGGAATTGGTGGTGGTGTAGAAGTCGAACTTTCTCCTTGTTCTTGCCTTTGTCTAGCTAGTTGCCTCTTCCGTATAGTTCTGCTATTGAGTCTACGAGCGGTTCTTTCAATCTCAGGATCGAATAGAAGTTGGTCCGCCGGTAGTTACCCTCGCATAAACAAAGTCTGCATACTAAACAAAACAAATCAACAAGCACAAGAAATTTTTTTAACAAGTCTAAAACTTCACAACTATTGCAATGCTTGCAATATCAATTAACAATCCTCGGCAACGGCGCCAATTTGTTGAAATACAAATAGAGTTAGGGTTTTGTTATCGTTCCACAGAGATTGTTCGGAGATATCGTAGCCGTTCTACAGTTGTATACGTTTTAAACTTCAAAGTAACAAGGGGTTTTGGTTGTTTTTAGTCGAAACGTTTGCATTCAAATTTAAGTAAAAGCGGTAAAAAGATTTGTTTTAACGATTTATAAAAAGCATGTCAAGATTAGGGTTTGATAAACCATTTTTGTACGTATATAATCGACAAAGCTAATGAACTCATTTAAACGGTAAATGCAATCACATATCCTCCCAATATGTTTATCTCTAACACATATTGTGAGTTTTACCATTTTGATCCTTTGATGATCTCTCACTCAAACTATCAAAATGACAACATTCAAGTTCAATATTTATGAACATCAACACTCATAACTATCTCTAGCCAATGTGCATTGATGGATGAAAAGCCTAGGTAAAGAGTAAGAACACATTTCTCAATCATGCACCAACACAAAGAATAAACTATAGAAACAAAGTTTTTCATCATACATTCATCATCCAAGAGTTCACAAGCTAGAGTCAATACATATACATGCAAAAAAAAAAGGTTTATATACCATCTAACCTTGACACAAAAGGAAAATTAGCTCTCCATTGTCATGGAAGCTAAACAAACAAGAAGATGAAGAAGAATATCAAACATCAATGACGATCTCTCGACGAATGATGCTTCCAATCTTCCAAAATGAGATGCTACAGTGTTACAATGTATTTTTCTCTGAAATATATCAAGGATCCCAAGAAAAATACAGAAAAGTCTATTTATAAGGGGGCAGAGGATCGCAGAGCGCGGTAAGTGCGCTGCACCGCGCTGAGCGCGACCTTATTTATTTCCAAACCGACCTAGAAGCGCGCTTAGCGGGCTCAAGACCGTGCTAAGCGGGCAACTCTCTGTAACTAGCTCTATCCCCGCGCTAGGAGCGCGCTTAGCGGGCTCCAAGCATGCTTCAAAAATCATTTTCTTCACAAACTGCTTCTAGGGAGCCTTCCTTGCTCCAAGCTTCACCTTTCCATGTAAAAACCTTCAATTAAAACACAAAAGTTAAATAAATAAGTCTAATAATGTAATTAACTATACTACGGTTATTAACCGGAAACAATGGGAAAAAGCATTGATTATCAAATAAAGATCACAAAAAGGTGCTAAAAACTAAACTAAATATTAACACAATTTAGCACCTAACAGATATGGGATTAACTATTTTAGTGGAAAATGAATGAAATAATATTGATTTCGATACCCGATTAAATGAATCGGAGGGAGCCCGAAAGTGATGTTTTTATGTGAAGAATCATTATATGTGATTCCCTTGTGCAATTGTAATATGTTTTGTATAACTTACGATGAAATTATGATATGTAATTCAAATGTGTGATTGTAATATGCTTTGCCTAATATTAATGTTGAACCTGATTGAGAAAATAAATGTACGGTAAAATATGAATTAGGTAGACTAAGGAAACTTTACCCCAAAACAAATGGCATAGTTTAAGATATTGGAACCTAGTAATGAGCTAGGAAATTGATGAATGACTTAATGACAACGCTCGTGCATGAGAGGCCGAGGCGTGTGTCCATTACTGAATGATATAGAAAGAATAAGACACTAATATGGAACACGTGTGATTGTTATGTTTCTATTTGAAAAGGCAAGAGAGGCCTAAAGGCTAATGTGGCCTAGAAATGTTAAATACAATTATGGTTGTATGTAGAGTCACGAAATCGTAACCATTATTCTATTATGTGTCATTTCATGAGTAACGAGCTCCTCTGTAATGAATGCACGATTACTTGGTAGGTTTGATTCCCAATGTTATAGTACGAATGGAGCCTATGGGTAAAGAGACTTGTGACGGTGTACGGGCCGTGTGAAGTGACGATTTAAGGTGATAATGTGTCCCTTATTTCCGAATCCATCTCGTATGCCAAGTAATCTACGAGGGTCCATGACTCGTTCCTACTTCTAGACGTAGAAGAGGGCGGGAGAAAGGGGATGCCTTGACAGAGTTGACGATAGTGATCCGCTTTCGAGTTAAAGAACTCGATAATGTGTTTCCATATAGTGTGAGATTGTGAACTCAAAGTCATTTCCCTTCCCTTTGACTTGAGTTAGGATTGGTTAAAACCTTGTAAAGCCGAGAGAATCTATAAGATAGGGAACTCACTGAGATTTGATGTATCTCACCCCACTATTTTTGATTATTTTCAGGCATTGGGTACAGGTTTGATTTACAAGTGGAGCTATGCTTGGATGTTTCAAGAGAAGCTTAGTTGAGCTTATTTCCACTGTGTATTTTGTTGTATACAATTGAGGATATTGTATATTATTCTTAGATTTTGTATTTTTTGGCTAGTTTCCATAGCTTGTACCATAGATTGTGTTATGTATTAGAACTGGTCAAGTATGTGAATTATGCCATTAGGCACTTATGATGGTGTCAGTACCAAATAAAATGCTTGTATTATATTATTCTAGATAAATATTATACAGGGCATTACAGTTGGTATCAAAGCAGGTCGTGTTCTCGACCTAGCCTTGAAACATCATAAGTAAATCTATTCCTGCCTCTTAAGTGTGTCTTGCCATCATGAAACTTAATATCATACTATGTAGTGTTGGGCCTGATCAACCTAATACTATGTATGTGATAGGTAGAATCATGGTTGAGCGACCACGAGGACTCCGTAGTGTTGTCGGAACTTGTGGTGTGAGGGTAGACTCAAGCCAAGAGTTAGTAGTGAGGAGTTTTGGGTCAGCTCAGTGGGGTTTTAATAGAAGTTGTGATTTGGGTAGCGTGGAATTAAAGAGTAGTGTGTTGTTCAAGCAATCCTTGGGTAAGGATGGGGTCTGAAAGTTAAGGATCTCTATCGGACAATTGGTCAAGGTATCAAGGAACATGTAAAACCGCAAGTAGAACTGGATTGACCACTAGGACGGATAAGGATTTCAAGTAATCTCATTCCGTGGAAAAGAAAAGTTATTTGGTGGAAGTGAGATAATTATTGGTGCTTCAGTTTCTAAGGCCGCTATGGTATCTTGAATGGACGAGAGTACCTTAAGGGATGTGTTTGGAACAATATCTTCCGACTGGTTAAAAGTTGAGGGTCAAGGACGTTCAGCTTTTATGGGAACCTAAAGTAGGTGGAGAAGTGCTGAAGGAACACAAGGATGTGTTTACATGCTTCAAGTGAAACAAGTATGTGCCGGACGAAGAGTGGGAGACGAATTGCGTATATTCAGTTATGTAGAGAGATTAAGTTCGAGACATTACTTCAGGTTTTCTGTATTCGATGAGAGACCAATTTGGAATTTGGAAATGTTAAATTACCCAAGGGAGAGTATAAGGTATTGTGTCGGAGAAGGTTTGGACTTTATTTAGTAACGAAAAGTGTAGAAATACGAATCGTGAAAAGTTGTATTAAGAAACAGAGTAAGTATCTTGAAATTTAAGGGAATCTTAGTAAGATGGTTTTATATTTGGACCTAAGAAGATTACCATAGAGAGCAAAGTAGACGCGATGTAGAAATGGTATCAACAGTATATTATGAAGAAAGTGATAACGGGATGTATTTTGGACGAGTGTAGAAATGGTATTCGATGTAGAAATTATTTCTTCATACACACAACACCGCGAGAATAACACTTGGGTCGTTAGAAGATCAGGATATGTCCATGTAATGAGTTTTCAACTTTACGTTGCGTATTCTTTATTATTATTATTTTTATTTTTATTTCATTTTATTTTATTGTTTTACAATATTAATTAGTCTTATACTTTTGTTATCAGAAAAAGTTAACAGATAAATAGGAAGAATTGATCCAAGAAACATCTCAACAAGGAACTCTCCCACCAGCTGAATTAGATGTGTGGTGTGATGTTGTAGAAATAAGAAAAATAATAGTATATGGAATTGGAATGAAATCTAATGTAATAGTAGGGATGCCTACTTATCCTAGTTCATATTCCCCGTCAACCGAGTGGGTTCAATGACATGAATTTGAAGAAATGGAAAATGAAAGGGATCAACTTCGCGAGCAATTGGCTAACAGATTAGAAATGTCGAGTATAACATTAACATGCTAAAATAATTGTTGGTCAATTTAAATTTTTAACTGAAGTCATATTCTAGAGATCTAGTTTTTTATGACCAGGTTTGTGATAATGATAATGAGGCTAATGATGACACTGATGATGAAGAGATTGACTTAGAATGACAAGTGACTATGACAATAATATTTTGTATTTGGTTGCGACAATGATTTCCATTAGTTAAAACAAGTTTATTGTATTTTTTTATGAATTATAAATACATTATATTATGTTTTGTTAAATTGAATACAAAGAAATAACTTATTTATTTTTCTTTTGTAAATTTTTCTATGAGTATTGAATATGATATTATTTATATTTATTGAGTATTTATTTTGTTAAATACAATAAAATATTTAATGTATTGAATTATTTTTCATTCTAAATATTTTATGAGATATAAAAAAAAAATTTCATCATGTAGAGGTTCTCTTTAATAAATAAAAAATAGTTTAAAATAAATTAGAGATAGATTTAAGGATTGATAAAATATAAATTGTGTTTGCTATATATAGATTGAATACCTTATCAGTCACAATTGCCGTTAGTAAAATAGTCACTAATTCGGTCTCTATGTTAATCACAAATTTTGTAGCTAAATTATAATTGTTGAATTCGTCTCTAAAGGTTAGAGACTCGTATTTTTCCAATCGAGAAATGATAGTCGCTTTATCGTTCGCTAAACATTATAGTGACTGAATTTTAAATTTTTTCAATCTCTAATTCGATCATTAAAAGCAAATTTTCTAAGAGCGAAAGTAATAATTTTTACTAAATAATGTTAGACATTTTACTTACTATGTTATTTGAATTAATGTGTGAACTCAACTTTAAGGTGTCAAACTTAATAATAAGACACTTTCAATAACTCTTTACCGCACATTCATATAACAAAATTCATCATTAAATTTAAAACTATTATCATATAAATCATGTCTATAAAATTTAAGTTCAATAGAAAATTATTTGACTTATCAATGAGATATGACAATAACTTTCGATTGATGTTAAATTTTATAGACATGATCTATATGACAATAACTTTAAATCCAACAGTGAATTTTATTATACGCATATGTTTTATTATTATGTTTTACATCTTGGTGCATTTGATCATATATATATATATGAGAATAAAGATAGTTCACTGACAATGTAAAACAGTTTTACACTGTCATTAATTAAAGATTCATCAATCAGCCATATCACACAACTAACTTAAAAATATCAGGTTGACTTAGTGATGATTTGTTGACAGTGTAAACTTATTTTATACTGTTAGTGCATATCCTCTCTCTCTCTCTCTCTCTCTCTCTCTCTATATATATATATATATATATATATATATATATATGGTTCATATCCTATGAGAATGCCATTTTTATGTGAGAACATGAGAATGAATCTGAATCATTAGATTTTAAAATAAATGGTAGAGATTATGTGTGGTTTTTGTTTTTCTCTCTCCTCAATTATTAAAATAAATGATGGAGGAGAGAGAAAAAAAACTGACACATAATCTCCACCATTTATTTTAAAATTTAATGATTCAGATTCATTCTTATATTCTCACATAAAAATGGCATTCTCATATGATACGTTCCCTATATATATATGGGATCCACTCTTTGTGGGTCGGGGGATCAAACCCCCCACAAGAAAAAAAATTCTTTTATTAAAGGGTTAAGTATGTATAAGGTCCCTGAAAATAACCCAACATTCAAGTTTGGTCCCTAGAAATATTTTCTTCAAGGTTTGGTCCCCCTAATGTTTTTCGTTTCCAACTGTAGTCTCTCCCGTTAGTTTTCACTAACGGAGGATGACATGGCGTGCCATGTGTGCTAACATTCCTTGCCAACTGTGTATAATTTCTTTGACCAGTCAAAATGTTTAATTGTTTGATTCATTCTCATTTGGGTTATATGTTTGATTTCTTCTTTCTTCTTCCATTCAAGACCAAATCCCTAAAGCCTCAAATCTTCTTAATCTCTCCATCTTGTTTGTATTTCTATTTTCCCTTCATATTCGTCATGTCTACATCATCTAGGCTCAGCAAGGTAGTCTCACATCACTCAAAGAGTTTAAACAACAGTGAAGGGAGAAAGTGTGGTTTCAAGGGAAGATTGATTTCCTACGTGTGCAAGAGGGGGAAGAATGAAGGTAGATTGTTTTGGAGATGTCCATTTTGGAAGAATGAGGGAACGTGCAACATGTTTCATTAGGATGATGAAATTGGAGGTGGGATTGAAGAAGTTCAAGGGGGGGATGTAGAATGGAGCAAGGAAGAGAGGGAAATGAAAATGGTGGAAACCTTTAAGGATCTTTATGAAAGTTCGATGAAGAAGAACAACAAGCTGAAGATGAAGCTCAAGGCAGTGAAATTCTATGGAAATTTGAAGATTTTTTTTGTTATAATTTTAGTAGTGGTGAACATGTATTTTATGCTTAGGTATAATTGTAGAGTTGAGTGAATGACATTTGTTGTCGTTGTAATGAGAATGTAATGTTTGTTTCGTTTTTAGGAGTTGTAATGTTGTCTTGTTTTGAGAAATTCTTCAAATTGTAAGAATGTTGTTATATGGTTTAGTTTGGAAAATGTAAGAATCTTTTGTGTTAAATGATATCTGTTGTTGTTTTGTTATGAAATGTTGTTTTGGTATAGATCCAAATGAAATGTTGTTTTGTACTGTTTTTTTTATAGGTGGTTATACCAAAAGAGACATATTCAAATGACCTGTAATTCAAAATGAAATTTTGCCCCATTAAACTGTTGTTTCATAGTTGTTTTGTTCTGAATGATACATAAAAAGCAGAATTATACTCAAAAGAGCTGACATATATTTCAGTGACATTTAACAACAGAGAATTAAAGTTAAGAGTGCCCGTGAGGCTCAGAAGAAGGCCGAGGAGGAGACGGCCAAGTTGAAAGAGGATGTCACCAAGCTGGCAGCGGAGAAAAAGGCTGCCGAGGAGTTGAAAAAAGAGTTGATGGCGGCCAGTGCCCCGGGTGCCGACGAATCGGATGAGATAAAAGAGTTGAAGACTAGGGCTGAGCTGGTTGCCAGCATCCTGCAGGCCGAGGATGACGGTATTGCCGTGGCAGTGGAGTCTTTCGAAAGTGTCGTGGCCCAGTTGCAGGTGGTGAACCTTGGGCTTGAGATTTCGACCGAGGGCACTCACTATCTTGCGCGTGTGGAGGATGGTCGCATCGTCTTGCCCGCAGGCCTTGTTCTGGATACCCCCGAGGTTCAGCCCGAGGACCAGCCCGAGGAGGACCAGAGACCTGAGCCGGCGTCAACCGAGCATGCGGATGAATGAGGAGTTTTGTTATTTTGATGTTGTTGTATCTTGTCCGGCCTGCGCGCCGTTGAATTATTTGTAATTTTATTTGATTTTGGGGGGGACATGGCCCCCCTTCTTATGTAATTTGCACAATCTTTGGCCCTTGTGGCCTTTTTTACTTCATGCCCGGTTTATGTTAGCTGGTTTGCTATTTATACAATTTTTGTTTATATTGTTGTACTTTACATTAGTTGTGCATGTATGACTGCCCGTCTGAGGGTGTGTCTGTTAACGGAGTTTTCTTTTTGAAAGATAACTCGTTGTGTGTGAATTCGTCAGTGTGGGGAACTGGTCGAATAGCCGGGGAAGGTCCTGGCGAGGTTGCGGATCTCAGGTCACGATTGAGGCCTGAGGTCGCAGCGTGAACGTCCCATCGCGAGCTGGGGTTCTGCCAATCATGGTACTTGGGTGAAGGCGGTGCTCGGTTGAGGACCACCGACGAGCAGAGTTCTGGCTCATTTACTTGAGCGGGATTCTACTTTGTACGTATGCGTCATTTGTATCTGGACGAGCATGATGACCGTTAGGTGGTCCTTTGATGCGAGGAAGCCTATAGTTACTTTAGCTGTAGTATTGCTTAAGTTTTTCAGCGTTCCATGGTCGAGGGATGGCATCCCCGTTGAGATTCTCGAGGAAGTAGGCACCATTCCCCGTTCTGGCACGGACTGTGTATGGTCATTCCCAGTTGGCTGCTAGTTTGCCTTCGCGAGAGTCCTTGTGGTTTCTTCACAGGACAAGGCTGCCCACATCGAACTCTCGTCGTAAGACTTTGGCGTTGTGCCTGATTGCTATTTTTTGCTTAAGAGATGCTTCGTGGAGGGCTGCTCCTGTTCGGATTTCCTCGACAAGCTCAAGCTCCTCTCTTATTGCTTCGTCATTCATTTCCTCGTCTAGAGGTGATTCGGTCCTCCTGGACGGTACGTGAATTTTAATGGGTAAAACGGCCTCCGCGCCATATGCTAAGCGGAAAGGTGTTTCCCCGGTGGTGGACTAAGGAGTGGTGTGGTACACCCATAAGACGCTGTGGAGCTCCTCGACCCAAGCTTTCTTTGTTTCGTCCAGTCTTCGCTTGAGGCCACGAAGAATGACACGATTGGCCGTTTCTGCCTGCCCGTTGGTTTGGGGATGTTCTACCGAAGCGAAATGTTGCTTTGTTCCGAGATAGGCGACAAAGTCTTGGAACTTCTTGTCCGTGAACTGCGTTCCATTGTCCGTGACAATTGCTTGGGGAATCCCAAAACGGGCAAGGATATTCCGCTTATAAAAGCGCAGAATGTTAAGTGTTGTTATCTTTGCTAAGGCTTCCGCTTCTATCCATTTTGTGAAATAGTCTACGTCCACTATCAGGTATTTGTTTTGGTTGAACCCTGTCACGAAGGGTCCTAGGATGTCTAGGCCCCACCAGGAGAATGGCCACGGGGAGGTCATGCTTTTCAATTCGTTAGGTGGAGCTAGGTGCATATCCCCGTGTCGTTGGCATTTGTCACATCTCTTCACATGCTCCTTGGCATCGTGCTGCATGGTTAGCCAATAATACCCTGCCCGGAGGGCCTTGCGGGCAAGGGACCTTCCTCCTAGGTGCTGGGCGTTAATGCCTTCGTGGATTTCTCGTAATACGTGGGGGATAACTTCCTTCTCTATGCATTTGAGCAGTGGGATGGAGAAGCCTCGTCGATAGAGCTTGTTTTCAAGGATGACGTACGAGCAAGCTCTTCGTCTGATGGTGCTGGCTTCCTTAGGGTCATCCGGAAGTTCGTCCCTGGTGAGGTAGTTGTACACGGGCGTCATCCAACAATCGCTGTCCCCAATCGCGTGCACGTGTAGGGTCGAGGATCCCTTATCGATGCTGGACCGGGGAAGTATCTCTTGGATAACTGACCTATTTCCGCCTTTTCCCTTAGTACTTGCTAGTTTGGACAAGACGTCTGCTCGCACATTATGTTCGCGCGGAACATGTCTTACTTCTACCGCTCTGAACTTCAACAGTTTTCCCTTGACTAGGGTTAGGTATTCAGAGAGACTATCATTTTTGGTCTGATACTCTCCTGATATCTGGTGGGCTACAAGCTGGGAGTCTGTGCAGATGATGATTTATTCAGCCCCTAGGTCTTCGGCTAGGCGCAAACCGGCGAGGAAGGCTTCATACTCGGCCTGGTTGTTCGACGTGGGAAAGGACAATGTGAGAGAAGCCTCGACTATGGTCCCTTCGTCGTTCTCCAAAATTACCCCTGCCCCGCTGCCGGTCGAGCTGGATGCTCCGTCTACATAGATGGTCCATCTGTTTGCTATGTGGAACGAGGAGTCTGAGAACGTCACTTCCGATACGAAATCGGCCAGAGTTTGGGCCTTAAGAGCTTTCCTGCTTTCATACTGGACGTCAAACTCGGATAGTTCCAATGACTATTTGAGCATTCGGCCTGCCATGTCTGGTCGTCCCAGTAATTGCTTTATGGGCTGATCCATTCTTACCACGATTGTGTGGGCCAAGAAATAGTGTCTCAGTCATCTGGCAGCGTTGACGAGGGCCAGTGCTACCTTCTCTATCTGTTGATACCGCAACTCTGCGTCCTGCAACGCTTTGCTCATGAAATATACTGGCTTTTGCCCGCCAGGATTCTCGTGAATGAGAACGGCGCTAACGGCCTCGGCAGTGATGACTAGGTATAGGAACAAGACTTTCCCAGTGTCTGGCCGTGATAATACGGGCAGTTTCGACAGAGCTTGCTTCAAGTGGAGGAGGGATGTTTCACATTCCTCGGTCCATTCGAACGCTGCTTCTTTCCGCAAGAGCTTGAAGAAAGGAAGGGCGTGTTGGGCAGATTTTGCCACGAAGCGGGACAACAAAGTAAGCACCCCGTTGAGGGATTGGATGTTCTTCTTAAACGTGGGCGTTGGTAACTCAGAGAATGCCCGACACTTGTTGGGGTTAGCTTCGATTCCTCGTTTCGTTAGGTAGAAGCCAAGGAATTTACCTGCCCGTACACCGAACGTGCACTTCTCTGGGTTAAAACGCATTCAATACTTTCTTGCTTGCTCGAAGATTTTGCGAAGATGGGTGACATGTATACTTCGAGCATGTTGCCTATTTGTCCTTGGAAGACTTTGTTCATCATTCGTTGGTACGTAGCGCCGACGTTCTTCAGCCCGAAGGGCATTATGTTGTAGTAATAGTTGCCCTATCCGGTCATGAAGGTCGTGTAAGTTTTATCGCTCGCGGCCATTGGGATTTGATTGTAGCCCGAGTAGGCATCGAGGAACGATAAAAGCTTAAAACCTGCTGAGTTATCTACGAGCTTATATTGGGGAGGGGGTAGGCGTCCTTCGGACAGACATTATTAACATCGGTATAATCAACACACATCCTCCATTTGCCATTATTTTTTCTTACAAGTACAACATTTGAGAGCCATGTAGTGTATTTGGCCTCAGAAATAAACCTAGCTTCTAGAAGGTCTTTGACAGCTTTCTCCGCGGCTTCCATTTTCTCCGGGGACTGTTTCGTTCTGTGCTGGGCAACGACTTTGACGGCCGGATCAATTATAAGCTGGTGGCAAGCAACGGATGGGTCCAATCCTGGCATTTCAGCAGCGCTCCATGCGAATAAGTCTGCGTTCTCCCGGAGGCATGCTTTTAGTTGTCTCCTGGCCAGGTCGGGGAGGTCTGCTCTGATCTTTACTCCCCATTGGGGGTCTTCTCCAAATGAAACGATCTCGAAGTTACCATCTAGGACAGGGTGTAGGAGATGGCCGCTGTTGTTGGACTGGCTGCCCGAAGTCGTTGGGTCCTTGGCGTGATCTTCCTCACTGAAACGGCTGTCCAAGTCGATAGATTCGACCTAGGGGAACGGTTTTGGCTGCTCGAAGCTGCTGGGCAGAGGGGGACGACCAGAAGTCCTTGGTCTTGCTGAGATGGTGCTTAGTCCTTTTGATGCTGCGTTCGATATCACCGTGGAGGGTGGCGACCATCCCTTCAGAGTGTAGTACTTCATCTTGAGATGTACAGTGGAAGGTACTGCAATCAACTCTGCCAGGGTTGGCCTTCCAAAAATGCACTGGTATAGTGACGGGCATTCAATTACCAGAAACTATGCTTTAATTGCTCGGGTTGTCTTTCCTGAACTGAAGGTTACGATGAGCTCTACGTAACCCCGGGGCTCTGTCACTGCTCCGTTGAATCCCTACAGGTCGGATCCAACGTATGGAGTAAGGTGAGAGTCATCCAGCTGCAGCATTTTGAACAGGTGGTTGTACATTATATCAACCGAACTACCCTGGTCCACGAGTATTCTGCAAATGTTGAAGTGCGCCATCTTTGCCCGGATAAGCAGCAGAATGCTTGAGTTCAGTGTCCCGTCGAGGAGCTCCTCCTTGTAGAAGAAAATAGGAGCGGATCCTTTGTGAGTGGTGTCCAGCGTGGTGACTTCATTGGAGCTTTTGCTGATCAGTTGATCGAATCTCCTCTTGACTGAGCCGACCGTGATTTTGTTGAATCCACCACCAGAAATGACCATGGCTGACGGGAAGGCCTCCCACGGGCTGCGAGCAGCGAGGTACGTGGAGACGGGCAGACCATCAGGGATGTGGAAGTCCTCTGGCCGAGTTATGGACGTAGCGACCTGTACGTTGGTGCCATCGGAGGGCGGAGTCTCTTCTGAAACCTTTTTGCTCTCCCGGGTTTCTTGCCGGGGAGCATTTTTCTTTTTCGCGAACTGCTTCAGGTGGCCGTCGCGAATAAGGATCTCTATTGCATCTCTGAGGTGGATGCATTCTTCCGTCGTATGACCGTGACTCTTGTGGAAGCGGTAATACTTGGATTTGTCTACACCCGGTCTGGCCGGCAGCTGTTTGGGGAAACGGACTCCCGCCTGCTTGAATTCCGAGTTGGCACACTCGGACAAGATTTTCTCCCTCGAGTTAGTGAGGGTGGTATAGTCATGGAACCGCCCAGAAGGTCCCTTGTGTTCGTGTGCATCGTGAGGCCGATCGTCGCGTCTTTTATCTCCTCGACGTCCCGTCGAGGTTTCTTCAGCTCTGGATGAGCGGGCACCTTCTTGGTGTCGAGAGGCCCGGACAGAGTGTGCATCAACCTTCTCCTCGTATTGTATATGCAACTGGGCTTAGAGGAGAAGGGCGTTAAGGTTCCTCGGTGGATCGAGGCCAATGGCTTTCGCGAAGTCTGAGCCAGGACGTAATCCCTGCTCGAGCAGGAATTTCTTCATGTCGTCGGTCGTTGGCACTTGGACGGCCTCCTTGTTGAACCGTTCAATGTAAGCCCGAAGAGGCTCATCTCTTCCCTGTATGACAGCTCCGAGGGACGCCTCGGTCTTTGGATGGCGTCGCGATGCAGTAAAGTGACGGGAGAAAATCCTCCCCAGCTGCCTCCAGGATGTAATGGATTCTTCTGGCAGCTGCTTGTACCATGTCATTGCTCCCTTCCGGAGCATGGTCGGGAACAGGCGGCATTTGATGGCTCCTTGCACCCCTCTGTAGTCCAAAAGAGCATCTATGTTTTCTATGTGCTCGTCTGGGTTAGTGGTTCCATCGTAAGTCCCTAGAGACGGAGGCTTCTCTAGTCCCTTAGGGAGACGGGTGGCCAAGATCCTGCGAGACAACGGGCCGTGAGGCTCGTCGTCGCTGTTTGAACTCGGAGTTGATGGTGACCGTTGTCTGCGTTCGCGCCGGCGGTCTCTGCAAGGTGAAGGTTAACGTAGCCGGTCACGAGGTCTGACCGGTGGAGAATGCCTATCCTTCCTCGTTCTCTTGTGTCTTGGTGATGATTGATCTCGTGGGAAGATCTGGTCGCGCTTGCGAATGTGTTGTGATTCAGGCTCATGCCTCGATCTATGGACTTCCCCACGCCTAGGTGGCGGGCTTCTTGATCTTCGGTGCTTACTTTTTGGAGGAGAGGATCTTGGAAGAGATGCTTCCTCGAGAGCTCCTATTCTCTCTCCTTGCTGCGAGATAAGGAGGTTCGTGCGGTTGACAGCTTCCAAAAGAGCTGCAACGGCCAGGTCGGCGCTGGGAGGGCCAGGAATTGGTCGTTCACCTGACGATAGCTGTTTGCCTCCTTGCTCGGTGGGAGGAGGAGTTGGAGACGGAGTAGCCCCGTCTCGAAGGAAACGGGGATTAGAAAGTAACAAAGAACTGCCGTCAACATCCATCTTGTTGACGGGGACGAGAACCGTATCGTCAGCACCTTTTGCGGAGTTCTGAGCAGCCATATGTGGGCGGATCAAAGAAAGTATGTTTTGATCTTGTAGTTTTCGAGGAGGAAAGAAAGAAGGGGAGAACAAAGAGTTCCCACAGACGGCGCCACTGATATGGAGGATTCGAATGCTTCCACGTAAGCTGGTCGTCAGATGGCAAGGTGCTCGGACGTATGCTGGTCGTCAGATGGGCAAGGTGTTTGGAATGTTGATGAGGAGAGGAGGGGGTGTACCTGCAAGGCACTCCGACGCTCAAGTAAGGAAGGGTCAGAGAAAAGGGGCAAGTACAAAGTGTATTCTTAGGATGAAAATATGATACCTGACCCTCTCAAGCGAGAGGGTTTATATAGAGCCCCCAGCGCGTGGCCAACGGTCCTATTTTTAGGGCGAAATATCTGTTTTCCCCAAAGAATAGGTAACTGCCCAAACTAGCCGTTATGTCGGGCAGGTGTCATACCCCAAATTTTCCCTACCCTCTCACGATCTAAATTTCCAGACAAGATTGACTGCCCAAGTTGCATCACTGGTTCAATTTAGGGCAGGGTCATTTGGTTTCAGGTGGTTTTAGGCTATACTTCAAAGATAATTCCAAATCTTGTTTCAACCATGGCTTTTCAAGTTGTGATTCAAGGTGATCTGAGGCCATGTTTAGAGTTCATTTAAGTCATGACCATTATACTTTAATGTTACATTCCAAAATGGATTCTAAGTGTTGTTTCTAAGGATGAGTGATTTAATTAAGGCATGAGATTGGAAATAGTTGGAGTCCATTTGTAAACCATAAGAGAGAATTATTTTGAATAACTTCAAATTGGCTTCTAACTTTGATTGGTAAAGTTATAGTTCACATGGTTCAAAATGGGTTTTATTTTCTTAATGGATTAGGAAAATTAAATTGGCAAGAGGAAGTTCACAACTTCATTTGGATTTATGCTAAGTCATGCTAATTCATTTGCAACCCATTGAAAGTTGAAAACCATAATTGTAAGGAAAATTCCATGTTAAGAAGTTTCCAAAACGTGACCAAATAAGGTTCCAAAGTTGGATTTGTATTACTTTTGCATGAAAAAAACTTGTTACCAAGCTCGTTGATGTCGTGTTGGATTTTCTCTTGGAGCCATGAATAAATTGAGCAATGTTATTGGTGGGGCATGGTTGCTTCAAATCATGTTTAAATTTTTTACAAAAACCAGAATGCAAGATTACAAAGCATAACCTTTGAGTTAAAGAACTACCAGTTTTGTTCTAAACTACAAGACAACAGCCTAATCCTAATGCCTAAGAGACTAGGTGCAATTCCAAAGCCATGAAGTTTTACTCCAGTCACGACCAAAGCCAAGTCTCCTCAGCATTTCTT
Organism: Lathyrus tuberosus; assembly: GCA_022829125.1. Lineage (NCBI taxonomy): Eukaryota > Viridiplantae > Streptophyta > Magnoliopsida > Fabales > Fabaceae > Lathyrus > Lathyrus tuberosus. The sequence continues at coordinate 9,000,314 of JALAZF010000161.1, read as the reverse complement.
TTAAGCCACCAATTTCCTCATCCAACTCTTCATCGTCCAAAGCTTTCACAACTAACTTACCAAGGCCCTATGCAACCATGTCAGACCTGCAAGGCAAGAAACAGAGTTCATCATTCTTGAGTAGAAAGTATCCAAACAAGAAAAGGAAATTCAAAAAGTTTGAATGGACAAGAATTCATACATATATGCAGGGTAACACCAAAATCATTTTTCACAGGAGTATCACAAGGCAATGTTCAAAACAAGATAATGCAGTCGGTCAAATTTCTGAAGCAAAAGAAGGGCAAAACTGCACATCAAAGGAAAAAAACGAAAAAGATAGAGCAGTGAAATTGAGTAAATTCACAATTGTACAGTTGGTAAAAATCCAAGGCAATTTCATTTAGGATCACACGCTCTAGAAGCTCACCTCAGTCTTCACTTTATAATTACCAAATAGTTCTTCCTCATTCCCTGCAAGCTCTAAAAAGCCAAAGTATGCTGCAAATTCCAATACCCAAACCTCCTTCGTCACAGAGCTTCAACAACTCATCAACTTCAAATTTCAATCCCCAAGTCCACCTACCTGAAACTAATGAAGCAGAGTTAGAAGAAGAAGCAATTTGTGTTAATAATTTTGATGATTACTCAAACAACAAGAAAATGGCGTGGTTCTTGGCAAAATGAAAATCCTGAAAATCAATGCCATTTAGTTTCAAAACAAATTCAGGAAGTTCATAACAAGTTCATAACTCATCAGAAAGCTCAAAATAACAAAAGTCAACTTAAGTAAAAAAGAGCCACATCATCAAATATTAGCAGTAGTAAAAAGTAGTGAAAACCGTAAACAATAAGCAGTAAAAATTACGTATCCGCAGTGAAAAAATAAGCCAAGAGTCAACTATTTTCATACCAAGTTGCAAAGTCAGAATCAAAGCAACACAAAGCAAGTAGGACCATTTCTAAGGCAAAGTCAGGATTCACGAAAATGGAAAAAACAGGGACAGCAACAGAATACACGGTACAACTACCTTAACACAAAAATGGAAACAGGACAAATTCATAGCAGACAAGGTCTAACTATAGATTGCAAAGGATTTCAGAACTTGATCTGCTAAACCTAATTGGTTTCAATATAAGAGCATCATTTCAGTTTGTTTGGGGGACCGGAAAAAAAACCCTACACGGCGCAAGAAATCCCCAACCTCCATCTCTAAAGCTCTCAAAGAACCCTAAAATACCTACTCAGATTTTCACACTAAAATTCTGAGCTAGTTTGAGCTTGACCTCACATTTTCCTGCAACCATACAAAACAACACGCTCAAGAAATAAGGAAGAAGAAGATTTCAAAAGGAAGAAGACGATACATATAAGGAAAAGAGGAAAGAGGAGAGTTAAAGAGGGTTACCGTCACTAGAAAGCTTCAGATCGGAATCGTTCCGATCTAGGTATTATTTGCCCCTTTTTACTTTCTGATGATTGATTTGTAGCCGCTATGTGATTGTGCCTCAAAACCGTTCATTAATTGCTTGTTTATTCTAATTTTGGATAGAGTTAGGGTTTTTGTTGAGCTCCGGTATGGGACTTAGGGTGAGTTGTTGGGTAATATAACCTTAGATTTGAACTCAGAGGTGTGGGTTTTCATGGAGTGGGAGTGTTTTAAGGGGTGACCGAAGAAGGAAGGCTGCGGCCACCGTGCACCACCGTCTTCTCTGGCGGTTTTCAGGATTTCATGAGGTTTTTTTTTCGAGAGGAGGATAGAGATAAGCGTGAGAGTTTTGAGAGAGAGATTTGAACGAGAAAGTGGTTGAGTGAATAAGACGATTTGATATTGTGCTTGGAGCTCAGTAGATAAGATTGGCAATCTCGGTCCATTCCGTCGGTAGGACCATTTATTCTATTATGCGTGCGCGGTTCCACCCTCCTAACCATGCACCTCCCTGTTTCATCCCTTTGATCGATCCAACGTTGGATCTAATGGTCCAGAACCAGTCAATGAATTGACCAAGGACCACACCATACACCCTTAGGCTTTGACTGCCTTGGGCCTATACGAGCTGCTGTTTACACCCCCAATGTTTGGCCCAATAAATATTGAACTAACCAATTACTGACAATGCACCCCCTAGGCCCAATCTGTTTTCTTTTATTTTATTAATAATTATTTTGAAAAAATCTAAAAAAATACTTTTATCTAATAAGTCCTCAATTCTTATTTAATTAATTTTATTAAATTTATTTATTTAATATTAATTGATTTTGATAATTAATTTTATTAAATATTTTAATTTAATTTAATTAATTATTTGAACTTTATTTTAATCCTAAAACTTAGAATTTATTTTAGTTTAGGATTCCTCCTTTAAACTAACACTAGAATTAGGGGACTAACCATATCATGCTTGAGTCCATTTATTTATGCTTATTATGTGTGGTGCATGATGTTTACCTTGTGGATTTTTTATGCTATGTCATTGCGTGGTTATTCAAATCAAAATATTTTTCAACTAATATTTGGACTTCGTGTCAATCATTTTCATACCTGATAAGTCGATCATTTTCACGATCGCAGCCGACCTCCCCTTTGCCTCCCCTTGGGCCTTATGCAACAATTATCCATTTTATTTTGATTTGTATGCTTGTATGTGATTGGTTTATGTTTAATCATGGCTTAATTAATTCCATAAGATTAAAATCAACCCTTTTTATAAGAGTAAAACAAACTTGATCCAACATCAAGTATTCTCCAAATAAATTCAATCAATTCAATCCCAAGCATTTACTTGATCTATATATCAAGTATTTCCAACCTTCACTTCACACCATAACTTCCTTTCCTTCCATTTCTCAACCTCCTCATACGTAAATTAAAACCTCGATCCAACGTCGAGTGCTTTTCTCAAATCAAACCAACATACGTAATAATACTTAAACACATTTTTTTAAAGGTGAAAAAGAGGGGGACTAAGTCTTTGGTCTTTCTCTTCAATTGCTTGGGTGCGAGTTTCCTTACTCGTGTGTGGGCAATTGACGCCTTTAAAATACATATAATCCGATAACACTCAAACTCCTTTTCTTAATCAACCATCAATACATTTAATCATACTTAAAGATCATTTATTAAAAGGTGAAAAGGAGGGGGATCAAGTCTTTGGTCTTTCTTCTCAATTACTTGGGTGCGAGTTTGCTTACTCGTGTATGGGCAATTGACGCCTTTAAAATACATACAATCCGATAACATTCAAACCTCTTCAAAATCAAATTATCAAAACACTTAATCATACATTCAAACACAATTTCCTAAAAGGTGATGTGAGGGAGATCAAGTCTTTGGTCTTTCTCCTCGATTGTTTGGGTGCGAGTTCTCTTACTCGTGTGTGAACAATTGACCCTTCTAAAAGACATAAACCTTAATTCGCCGATGGCTTGTGTGTGAGTTCTCTTACTCGTGTATGAGCCATCGTCAGCTATTGCTTGGGTGCGAGTTCTCTTACTCGTGTGTGAGCAATTGTTGCCTCTAAAACATCCAATACGATCAAAATTATCCTTTCCTCGCCTCCGTGCAACCGAAACCCTAATACACTTAATCCACAACTCAAACACCTTAACCCGTCGATTGTTTAGGTGTGAGTTCTCTTACTTATGTGTGAACAATCGTCGCCTCTAAGGCATCCAATATGTCAAACTCGCTCCTCTCGCTCTCGTGCGATCGAGCCTTACCAAAACACTAAGTCATCGCCTCTGTGCGATCCACTACTCAATACCTTTTCCAAAGAACATTGTTTAGTCCATTCTTCCGCGCATATGAACTAGTGCTTCAGCCTCCCATGATGAGCCGACAAGCCAATGTTTAGCAGTTAGAATGCGACCTAAACTCTCGTTCGCCTAAAACACGTCCAAATCCAACTCTTTTTCTCAATCAAATCTTAACATACTTAATCCAAATCAAACAACTTTTCATAAAAAGAACATTGTTTAGTCCATTCTTCCGCGCATATGAACTAGTGCTTCAGCCTCCCTTGACGAGCAGACAAGCCAACGTTTAGCAGTTAGAATGCGAATTAAACACTCGTTCGCTTAAAAAACACAAACAAACCGTAGTTCCACGAACTACGAATGCTCTGACTTTCCCATTGCACCAGGGAATACGTAGGCCCAAGGGTTCTTAATCCTTGCCGAGCACACTAATAAAAAACCACCCATTTTCCCCTAGAAAACAAAATCCTTCTACCTTAGAAGATAAACAAGCAAACCTAACTAAATTTCTCATGAATCGAATCAAGAGGTTCCCGTTGAGTACAACGGACGTAGAGGGTGCTAATACCTTCCCTTTGCGTAACCGACTCCCGAACCTAGAATTTGGTGCGATGACCATGTTCTTATCTCCCTTTAAAGGTTTTATCGATATTTTCCTTTCCCTCTTTTGGGATAAATAAAGTTCGGTGGCGACTCTGTTTCGAACAGTTTTTTCCGCGTCCATCGCGAGGATCGTATTTTTCGAGGTACGACAGATGGCGACTCTGCTGGGGACTTGCATTGCCCTACGCTAGAGAGAGTCAAGCCTAACTTGACTCGATTCGTGAGTGTTAGATCCGGTTATTTGTTTATCTTCTCTTGCTTGTTTGCTTTCTTGTTTGATTATCTATTATCTACTTGCTTGCTTATTATTATTATATCCTATCATTATCTCTTATGACAGTGTTGGGATTCTCTGATCATTGGTGCTTTGTGAGATGGCTCTACACCCGAGTCTGAGTATAACCCTAGGATTAGGATGGTGGTTGTGTAGTGGAGGCTTGCGTGGTTTCTTCTGCGTGAGCCAAAGCAAAGACCCTGCTTGGAGTAGATTCCCTTGGAAATATTATCGTTTTGACGTTACTTCGTCACGATGATAATGTTTTCGAGCCTGAATCGTTGATCCCAAGGACCATTAACCCAATTTACCTATGGTGGTTGGTAGTGTTAGTTCTATGTGAGTTAATGCGAATGCGACAATCAGATGAGATCCCTCGAACGTATTACTTCCTGACAGTAATATTTTCGACCTCGATCTAGGATTCTGAGAACCCTACTTAGAACCCGTGTGTCAATGGTTGTGTAGTGGACGCCTCCGAGGAGTCTTTCTCGTGGGGAAGAAACGAAGACCTCACCTAGACGAGATCCTTTCAAGGATATTATCGTCTGATGTTCCTTCGTCATGGCTATAATGTCTTTGAAAGATATCCACAACTCTAGGCACCTACCCATTTAGAGCTTACCTGTGGGGGGTCCTGTGATTAGAGATATCCTGTGTCTAACTCCTTCCTCATAATCAGATGTTATTTTGATCCCGGATCTGCCTGCATTGCATTTGTTTACATATCATTGCATTTGCATCTCGTTTTCATGGCATACCCTTCCAACCAAAACTCATCCGATTCGCTGTCCATTTCCTGCCAGTTGATTTCCCGACGCTCATATTGAACCTGTGGTAGCCGCAAAGCATTTGAAGCAAGTTTAAGCAGAGATAAAAGTAGACAATTTGAAAGTTGTGATAGCTATGTCAGAGGATAGCTTTCAACATGTTGGGATGGAGGATTTTACCCCCTCATCAGGTTTTACTGTGATGACTAACCCATTGTATGATCGTCTACCTGATGATCATCCTCCACAAGTGAACACCCCTGCTCAGTCTCAGATGATGTCGATGTCTAATTCCATGGAGAAAAGGTTTTGTGCCCTTGAAGAGAAAGTTCAAGATATGAAAGTGTGCGATACTTCTGGGCTTGATGTTGTTGATATGTGCCTAGTGCCAGACTTGGTAATTCCTCCGAAGTTCGAGAAGTACGCTGGTCTCAGTTGCCCAAAGCGTCATTTGGTGATGTTCTGCCGAAAGATGACTCCTCATGTCCGCGATGATAAGTTGATGATTTACTGCTTTCAAGACAGTTTAAGTGGTGCATCTCTGAATTGGTACATGGATTTAGAAAGAAGTTGTATCCAGTCATGGAAAGACTTATCCAACGCTTTCCTAAAGCAATATGAGTACAATTTGGACATGGCTCCCAGTCACCCGCAGTTGCAAAGCCTATCTCAGAAGAGCGGTGAATCCATTAAGGATTATGCACAACGGTGGAGAGAGTTGGCAGCTAGGGTGCAACCACCACTCTTGGACAAAGAATTGATTGACGGGTTCTTGGACAGTTTGCATGCCACCTATCTTGAAAGAATGACTGGCAGTTCATTCTCAAGCTTCTCCAGCCTTATAATAGTGGGAGAACGCATCGAGAGTTACCTCAAAGCTAAACAAGTCCAAGACGTCTCGAGTAATCAAGCTGGTGAGACTGAATCCTTTAGCAATCCCCAAGAGGAAGAGGATAATGAAATTGATGCAGTCATAGCAAATGTTGAGTATTCTCAGGGTACACCAGCAAGATTTTATGGCCCTTCAGCTTCTCGGCAGTTATCATTGTCGGTGCCATATCATCCTTATGGGCGACCTGTCAATCCTAGGGCGTCATACCAAAAACCTTAGGCTGCTCCCAATGCAAATCAAAGAGCCCGTGGTCGAGGATATTAGAATCATCATCAGAATCAGTATAGGCCTCGAAACAACTTGGAAAGAAGGACTGCTCCTATTCACCCAGTTCCTATGTCGTACAGTCAACTCTTGCCGCATCTGGTCCGAAACTCACTGGTAGAGCCTAAAGCTATCAAGCCATTGCCAAAACCATACCCGCCAGGGTACGATCCCAATGCGCATTGTGGATATCATACTGGATCAATGGGGCATTCAACTGAAGATTGCAAAGCTTTTCAAGCCAACGTGCAACAGTTGATTGACAAAAAGTACATATCATTTCCAGAAGGAAACTTGGTTGTGCACGTTAGCTTCTCGCCTAAATGAGTTCCAAGACTTCAAAAGGCATCCCCTAAAGCCAGTGGTTCAGACAAGAAGACTTTCTCAGATACTGGCAATCATTGGATTGTTTTTTCGCATTTGTAATTTCGTTATGTTAAATGCTACTTGTTTTTTAATATTGTTGTTTTGAATGGTAATATTAATGATGTGATCATGCATTTTCTGAATTAATCATGTCGCATTCGCTCATTTTTCTTTACTTATATATATAAAAAATAAAAAATACAAAAAAACAAAAAACAAAAAAACAACAAAATTCTTCCATATACCTCTCGTCTACTTTCTTCACCAAATTGTTGTTTTAGCAAAGATTGGAGGGAGGATGATGAAAACGAGATACCCATAATCATTGATGGTATGCTTTCAGATGGAATCCTGCCAAGGATGTACAGGCATTGTTTCAAATCCCCAAAAACTGGAGAGATAAGGGGTTCGTCCCTAGTTAACCACTTCGAGCCTAGAAGTAGCATATTCCTTCAGATATTCAAACCCTTACACTCAACCTGGGGCAGGGTAGTGTTCAGTTAACCTGATTACGCACTTAGTTCACAAAGGCAAAATCCAAAAACAGGATGGTTGTTCATCAATTACCCATGACTTGGCAGTCACAATCCTCTGAAAAAATAAAAAATAAATTAAAAAAAACAACAAAAGCCTGCTAAGTTGAGCACCTCAAAGGATACTTAGGCAAAAATCAAGGCAACGCTGATGGACTCAGTCAGTCCATGCAAAAGATAGGGATAAAAAACAAAAGATTTCCTCGAATCCTCAACAAAATAAGATCCAGTGGCCACCATGCCAAATCAAAGGGTCACTGACACCCATTAAAACAAAATAAGGTGACTGCCATTTTGAGCAAACCTTGAATCATTCATTGATTACACCGTCACCCCATTTGGAGGAAAAACATGTGCAGAGTCAACTGAACGTAGGACTGGAGAACATCACGGAGAAAGGGTGGGTACAAAACACACTTTGAGCCTTATATCCTTTGTTTCTATAAACCGTGAACCAGACCACGTTACAACCCTCGAAAGACCTAATTGAGGCGAGGTTTATTCTGAAAGCATACTATTGCAAGGTTGCGTAAACTGACTCCCCATATTTGCTAATCTTCAGCATTGGTGTCATTTTCCTTGCTATATCTTTCACACCAGCTAAATCAGCACCACGTTTGGACTAATGGTCCATCCGTCACACACTATCACATCATTCTAATAATGAATGATTTTCAAAACTTGCATGAGCATCGCATTAAAATTACCATTTGTGAATGAACAGTTTTAATTGCAAGTCAGTACTTGGCATCAAGGAAATTCCAACAAGGAGCAATAAAAGAAAGCTAGGTTATTCAACAATGTTGGTTGTAATTGACAACACCTCATAACCCTATGGAATAGGGGCATTGACATCCAATGATTATGGAATCAGTCAGTTTAAAGCAAGTTCCCGAAGCATTAGTTGATCCTGGGGAAAATCATTCAGGAATCAGGTTGAACATGGTGACTTATCTCAAGACTCTACCAACCAGGGGCAGGCCACCTAGAGGTTCTTTTAATTAAAGGAAAACCCCTCCAATGTTCAATAAGCACAAGTTAAGTCGCTTCAACGCTCATTCTGGGGCAAGCTACCTCAGGGGTACTTTGAAGCCAAATACTTCAAGAGTTATTCAATGAAGGAAGAATCCTTTCATGACTTGGAATTCTGGGGCAAGCCATCTCGAGTTCATCTCATGGTACATCTGCTTCCAACTTCCTTTCAAGGACAAATCCTTTCATGACATGGAATTCTGGGGCAAGCCATCTCGAGTTCATCTCATGGTACATCTGCTTCTAACTTCTTTTCAAAGACGAAGTTTTTTCACGATTTGGAATTCTGGGGCAAGCCATCTCGAGATCATCTAATGGTACAACTGCTTCCAATTTCCTGTCAAGGAGAAATTCTTCATAGATCCAGACTGGGGCAAGATGAGCTACGCAGGGGCAAATCTCTGTTGCTTTCAATCTGCTCAAGCAAACACCGTCAAGTGACCTTTGTGTTCAAGACGAGTGTCGGGGAATCATGTTATCACCCCACAGAGATTACCCTTTTCCTTCTTTCTGACAAGAAACCTTGCTGTATAGGAACCTATTCATCCATTATCCTCTACTGGGGCATCTTTGGAAACCTTCATATCATTGCATAAATCACTCATACGCATTAGTCATGTCACTTCGCTCATTGCATAGACATGCGTATCATATTATACCTCAAGCCTAACCTTCCAACAAGATTTGATGTCTCAAAGTCCAACTTAGCTTGGCAACCCAAAAGTCCAACTTAGCTTGGCAATCCAAAGCCCAGTTCTCGTCTGGCAAAACATTTAAGGTCCAGTTCTCGTCTGGCAAAATATTTTAAGGTCCAGTTCTCGTCTGGCAAATCATTTTAAGGTCCAGTTCTCGTCTGGCAAATTATTTTAAGGTCCAGTTCTCGTCTGGAAAATCTTTTAAGGCCCAGTTCTCGTCTGGCAAATCTTTTAAGGCCCAGTTCTCGTCTGGCGAATACCCTTTTCTCACCAATTCTTGTTTGGTAGGCTATCCAAAAGTTAGTTCTCGTCTGACAAACAAATGTTTAAATACCAGTTCTCGTATGGTAATCTATCCTCCAATCCAGTTCTAGTCTGGAAGATTAACCCAAAGTCCAATCTTTTATTGGCAACTATTCAAAAGTCCACACTCGTTGGCATCTTCAAATTTAACCCAAAGTCCAATCTTTTATTGGCAACTACTCAAAAGTCCACACTCTTTGGCACCTTCAAATCTACCCTTTAAAGTCCAGTCTTCATTGGCAACCATTAAAAGTCCAATTTATTGGCAAACATCAAATAACTAAAGTCCAATTCCACTTGGCAACTACCAAATCCTATCCCTAGTGATACCCTCGACAAGGAAACTTATCCCCAGCGCACCCGATCATTTGCATCGTCATATGCATAGCATACTAGCATAACATTACATAATCATATCAAGCACTATCATATCATACATGCATTAGATTCCCCATCAGTTGCATCTTAGCATGTGTTTCAGTGCATTTTGCAATGCATGGCATATCCATCCCCAGCAACATAGCATAACAGGATCCAGACTCAGTTCACAAGCATCTTGGCCAGTCCTCCATCAAAGTCAACGGTATTCCTCTGAAGAGGAGTTGATACCCCGCACGTGCTCTTGGAATTCTATTCCCCAGCAAGTCATTCTTCAGCCATGCAATTGATATTGACAATCCCCAGCAGCTGTTGCTTTTCGTACTCCCTAAGCAGAGGATATCCTAGAAAGTTTCTTGTGAGCTTTCCCCTGCAGAGTCAGCACATTTCCTCCGACAGGAATCTTGCTCAACTATCCTTCAGTAAATTTACCGCAAAGATACTGCTTTGGTATCGTTGAGGAACCTTAACAAATAAGGGACTGCTTCGACGACCCAGAGAATCGTTTGTCTTCAGAGACACTGCTTTGGTATCATCGGGGAACCTTAATGGATAAGGGACTGCTTCGACGACACAGAGAATCGCCTGCCTTCAAAGATACTGCTTTGGTATCATCGGGGAACCTTAATGGATAAGGGACTGCTTCGACGACCCAGAGAATCGTCTGCCTTCAGAGATACTACTTTGGTATCATCGAGGAACCTTAATGGACAAGGGACTGCTTCGACGACCCAGAGAATTGCCTGCCTTCAGAGATACTGCTTTGGTATCATCAAGGAACCTTAATGGATAAGGGACTAGTTCGACGATCCAGAGAATCGTCTGCCTTCAGAGATACTGCTTTGGTATCATCGAGGAACCTTAGTGGATAAGGGATTGCTTCGACGACCTGGAGGATTGTCTGCCTTCAGAGATACTGCTTTGGTATCATCGAGGAACCTTAGTGGATAAGGGACTGCTTCGACGACCCAGAGAATCCTCTGCCTTTTCAAACATACAACTTTGGTATCATCGAGGAACCTTAATAGATAAGGGACTGCTTCGACCATCCAAAGGATCTCGAATTATTTTGTTCAGTCTGAACCCCGCTACCTCGTTCTGTCAGCCCTTGCTCTATAATCACTTTACCTTTTGTGAGACAAATTTTGGGGTAATCTTATATCTAATTGACTTCTACCCTTAGAATGAATGTCGTAGCCGTTCACTCTCGTGGTTTAAGCCAATTAGATAGGGGCATCTGTCATACCCCAAATTTGCCCTACCCTCTCACGATCTAAATTTCCAGACAAGATTGACTGCCCAAGTTACATCATTGGTTCAATTTAGGGAGGGTCATTTGGTTTCAGGTGGTTTTAGGCTATACTTCAAAGATAATTCCAAATCTTGTTTCAACCATGGCTTTTCAAGTTGTGATTCAAGGTGATCCGAGGCCATGTTTAGAATTCATTTAAGTCATGACCATTACACTTTAAAGTTACATTCCAAAATGGATTCTAAGTGTTGTTTCTAAGGATGAGTGATTTAATTAAGGCATGAGATTGGAAATAGTTGGAGTCCATTTGTAAACCATGAGGGAGAATTATTTTGAATAACTTCAAATTGGCTTCCAACTTTGATTGGTAAAGTTATAGCTCACATGGTTCAAAATGGGTTTTATTTTCTTAATGGATCAGGAAAATTAAATTGGCAAGAGGAAGTTCACAACTTCATTTGGATTTATGCTAAGTCATGCTAATTCATTTGCAACCCATTGAAAGTTGAAAACCATAATTGTAAGGAAAATTTCATGTTAAGAAGTTTCCAAAACGTGACCAAATAAGGTTCCAAAGTTGGATTTGTATTACTTTTGCATGAAAAAAACTTGTTACCAAGCTCGTTGATGTCGTGTTGGATTTGCTTTTGGAGCCATGAATAAATTGAGCAATATTATTGGTGGGGCATGGTTGCTTTAAATCATGTTTAAATTTTTTACAAAAACCAGAACGCAAGATTACAAAGCATAACCTTTGAGTTAAAGAACTACCGGTTTTGTTCTAAACTACAAGACAACAGCCTAATCCTAATGCCTAAGAGACTACGTGCAATTCCAAAGCCCTGAAGTTTTACTCCAGTCACGACCAAAACCAAGTCTCCTCAGCATTTCTTTTAAGCCACCAATTTCCTCATCCAACTCTTCATCGTCCAAAGCTTTCACAACTAACTTACCAAGGCCCTATGCAACCATGTCAGACCTGCAAGGCAAGAAACAGAGTTCATCATTCTTGAGTAGCAAGTATCCAAACAAGAAAAGGAAATTCAAAAAGTTTGAATGGACAAGAATTCATACATATATGCAGGGTAACACCAAAATCGTTTTTCACGGGAGTATCACAAGGCAATGTTCAAAACAAGATAATGCAGTCGTTCAAATTTCTGAAGCAAAAGAAGGGCAAAACTGCACATCAAAGAAAAAAAACGAAAAAGATAGAGCAGTGAAATTGAGTAAATTCATAATTGTACAGTTATTAAAAATCCAAGGCAATTTCATTGAGGATCACACGCTCTAGAAGCTCACCTCAGTCTTCACTTTATAATTACCAAACAGTTCTTCCTCATTCCCTACAAGCTCTAAAAAGCCAAAGTATGCTGCAAATTCCAATACCCAAACCTCCTTCGTCACAGAGCTTCAACAACTTATCAACTTCAAATTTCAATCCCCAAGTCCACCTACCTGAAACTAATGAAGCAGAGTTAGAAGAAGAAGCAATTTGTGTTAATAATTTTGATGATTACTCAAACAACAAGAAAATGACGTGGTTCTTGACAAAATGAAAATCCTGAAAATCAATGCCATTTAGTTTCAAAACAAATTCAGGAAGTTCATAACAAGTTCATAACTCATCAGAAAGCTCAAAATAACAAAAGTCAACTCAAGTCAATAAGAGCCACATCATCAAAAATTAGCAGTAGTAAAAAGTAGTGAAAACCGTAAACAACAAGCAGTAAAAATTACGTATCCACAGTGAAAAAATAAGCCAAGAGTCAACTATTTTCATACCAAGTTGCAAAGTCAGAATCAAAGCAACACAAAGCAAGTAGGACCATTTCTAAGGCAAAGTCATGATTCACGAAAATGGAAAAAACAGGGACAGCAACAGAATACACGGTACAACTACCTTAACACAAAAATGGAAATAGGACAAATTCATAGCAGACAAGGTCTAACTATAGATTGCAAAGGATTTCAGAACTTGGTCTGCTAAACCTAATTGGTTTCAATATAAGAGCATCATTTTAGTTTATTTGGGGGACCGGAAAAAAACCCTACACGGCGCAAGAAATCCCCAACCTCTATCTCTAAAGCTCTCAAAGAACCCTAAAATACCTACTCAGATTTTCACACTGAAATTCTGAGCTAGTTTGAGCTTGACCTCACATTTTCCTGCAATCATACAAAACAACACGCTCAAGAAATAAGGAAGAAGAAGATTTCAAAAGGAAGAAGACGATACGTATAAGGAAAAGAGGAAAGAGGAGAGTTAAAGAGGGTTACCGTCGCCAGAAAGCTTCAGATCAGAATCGTTCCGATCTAGGTATTATTTGCCCCTTTTTACTTTCTGATGATTGATTTGTAGCCTCTATGTGATTGTGCCTCAAAACCGTTCATTAATTGCTTGTTTATTCTAATTTTGGATAGATTTAGGGTTTTTGTTGAGCTCCGGTCTGGGACTTAGGGTGAGTTGTTGGGTAATATGACCTTAGATTTGAACTCAGAGGTGTGGGTTTTCATGGAGTGGGAGTGTTTTAAGGGGTGACCGGAGAAGGACGACTGCGGCCACCGCGCACCACCGTCTTCTCCGGCGGTTTTCAGGATTTCATGTGGTTTTTTTTTTTCCGAGAGGAGGAGAGAGAGAAGATTGAGAGTTTTGAGAGAGAGATTTGAACGAGAAAGTGGTTGAGTGAATAAGACGATTTGATATTGTGCTTGGAGCTCAGTAGATAAGATTGGCAATCTCGGTCCATTCCGGCGGTGACACTTGTCACCGGTCGGTAGGACCATTTATTATATTATGCGTGCGCGGTTCCACCCTCCTAACCATGCACCTCCCTGTTTCATCCCTTTGATCGATCCAACATTGGATCTAATGGTCCAGAACCAGTCAATGAATTGACCAAGGACCACACCATACACCCTTAGGCTTTGACTGCCTTGGGCCTATACGAGCTGCTGTTTACACCCCCAATGTTTGGCCCAACAAATATTGAACTAACCAATTACTGACAATGCACCCCCTAGGCCCAATCTGTTTTCTTTTATTTTATTAATAATTATTTTGAAAAAATCTAAAAAAATACTTTTATCTAATAAGTCCTCAATTCTTATTTAATTAATTTTATTAAATTATTTTATTTAATATTAATTAATTTTGATAATTAATTTTATTAAATATTCTAATTTAATTTAATTAATTATTTAAACTTTATTTTAATCCTAAAACTTAGAATTTATTTTAGTTTAGGATTCCTCCTTTAAACTAACACTAGAATTAGGGGACTAACCATATCATGCTTGAGTCCATTTATTTATGCTTATTATGTGTGGTGCATGATGTTTACCTTGTGGATTTTTTATGCTATGTCATTGCGTGTTTATTCAAATCAAAATATTTTTCAACTAATATTTGGACTTCGTGTCAATCATTTTCATAACTGATAAGTCGATCATTTTCACGATCGCAACCGACCTCCCCTTTGCCTCCCCTTGGGCCTTATGCAACGACTACCCATTTTATTTTGATTTGTATGCATGTATGTGATTGGTTTATGTTTAATCATGGCTTAATTAATTCCATAAGATTAAAATCAACCCTTTTTATAAGAGTAAAACAAACTTGATCCAACATCAAGTATTCTCCAAATAAATTCAATCAATTCAATCCTAAGCATTTACTTGATCCATATATCAAGTATTTCCAACCTTCACTTCACACCATAACTTCCTTTTCTTCCATTTCTCAACCTCCTCATACGTAAATTAAAACCTCGATCCAACGTCGAGTGCTTTTCTCAAATCAAACCAACATACGTAATTATACTTAAACACTTTTTTTTAAAGGTGAAAAAGAGGGGGACTAAGTCTTTGGTCTTTCTCTTCAATTGCTTGGGTGCGAGTTTCCTTACTCGTGTGTGGGCAATTGACGCCTTTAAAATACATATAATCCGATAACACTCAAACTCCTTTTCTTAATCAACCATCAATACATTTAATCATACTTAAAGATCATTTATTAAAAGGTGAAAAGGAGGGGGATCAAGTCTTTGGTCTTTCTTCTCAATTACTTGGGTGCGAGTTTGCTTACTCGTGTGTGGGCAATTGACGCCTTTAAAATACATACAATCCGATAACATTCAAACCTCTTCAAAATCAAATTATCAAAACACTTAATCATACATTCAAACACAATTTCCTAAAAGGTGATGTGAGGGAGATCAAGTCTTTGGTCTTTCTCCTCGATTATTTGGGTGCGAGTTCTCTTACTCGTGTGTGAACAATTGACCCTTCTAAAAGACATAAACCTTAATTCGCCGATGGCTTGTGTGCGAGTTCTCTTACTCGTGTATGAGCCATCATCAGGTATTGCTTGGGTGCGAGTTCTCTTACTCGTGTGTGAGCAATTATTGCCTCTAAAACATCCAATACGATCAAAATTATCCTTTCCTCGCCTCTGTGTGACCGAAACCCTAATACACTTAATCCACAACTCAAACACCTTAACCCGTCGATTGTTTAGGTGTGAGTTCTCTTACTCGTGTGTGAACAATAGTCACCTCTAAGACATCCAATATGTCAAACTCGCTCCTCTCGCTCTCGTGCGATCGAGCCTTACCAAAACACTAAGTCATCGCCTCCGTACGATCCACTACTCAATACCTTTTCCAAAGAACATTGTTTAGTCCATTCTTTCGCGCATATAAACTAGTGCTTCAGCCTCCCATGACGAGCCGACAAGCCAATGTTTAGCAGTTAGAATGCGACCTAAACTCTTGTTCGCCTAAAACACGTCCAAATCCAACTCTTTTTCTCAATTAAATCTTAACATACTTAATCCAAATCAAACAACTTTTCATAAAAAGAACATTGTTTAGTCCATTCTTCCGCGCATATGAACTAGTGCTTCAGCCTCCCTTGACGAGCAGACAAGCCAACGTTTAGCAGTTAGAATGCGAATTAAACACTCGTTCGCTTAAAAAACACAAACAAACCGTAGTCCCACGAACTACGAATGCTCTGACTTTCCCATTGCACGAGGGAATACGTAGGCCCAAGGGTTCCTAATCCTTGCCGAGCACACTAATAAAAAACCACCCATTTTCCCCTAGAAAACAAAATCCTTCTACCTTAGAAGATAAACAAGCAAACCTAACTAACTTTCTCACAAATCGAATCAAGAGGTTCCCGTTGAGTACAACGGACGTAGAGGGTGCTAATACCTTCCCTTTGCGTAACCGACTCCCGAACCTAGAATTTGGTTGCGATGACCATGTTCTTATCTCCCTTTAAAGGTTTTATCGATATTTTCCTTTCCCTCTTTTGGGATAAATAAAGTTCGGTGGCGACTCTGTTTTGAACAGTTTTTTCCGCGTCCATCGCGAGGATCGTATTTTTCGAGGTACGACAGCAGGGTGCCCAGAACTAGCCGTTACGCCGGGCATAGGCGCAGTTTCGGGCACCTGCCCTTTGCTGTTCGGGCAGTGAGGAAACCGTGCGTGACGGGCATCGAATCCGGGGAGGAACATTGCATTCCTTGCTCGGTTGGAGGGGTGGAAAGGTCACTTTTGCCCCTCTGTGGATTGGGCTTAGGCAATTTGGGCCGCTCTGGAGCAGAGGCAGATTGGGCCGATTTTAGCCATTGGTCCAGTCCAGAACAATATATATATATATATATATATATATAAATATATATATATATATATATATATATATATATATATATATATCTACCATATAAGAAGATCTTATACCACTACAATTACTTTTTTACCCTTTTTGACACTTGTCAGCTTCTAAAGCTCACTTCCACCTATTTTTCCCTTGCTTTTCTCAATTACCACTTTAATTCAAAATTCAAACATTTTGCCATTCCCACTTTCTCTCTCTCCTCATTTACCGTCATCTTTCTGTCTCTCTCTTTTCTCTTTCACCCTCTCGACTATGGATTGAAGGTCCTTCTTCTTCCTCGCCTTCAATCATGTCGGTCTTCTTCTTCGTCTTCGTGAACCTTCGTTATGTAACAACATCGTCACCCTCTTCCTCAACGTGTCATTTTAGGGTTTCCTATTTTTTTTGTAATTTCTTCTGATTTAGTGTTTGTTGTTTCAGGTTTGGTTGTGTTGGCTCACGCTGATGGAGGGGGATGCCCAGAAAACTCAATCGGGTAGACAGAGAAGGAGGTTGTTTGGTTGTATTGGTGAACAAACGATTGTCTATTTGTGGCTTCGAAGTGGATGGAAAGGGGTCGACAGAGAAGGAGGTCGTTTAGGTATGAGTTCCATTAAATGTTGAATGATAGGGATATAGTTGTTGATGTCATATATTTATGCAAATTGAAACTGATAAACCCTAATCCCAAAATTTTCTTTGATTTTGATGACAGGGATATTGTTGTTGATGTCATATATTAGTTATATATTGTTGCTGTAAATAGTTTGGAAATTAAATGTGAAGCTTATGCTTATTATAGTATGTATTAGTTAATGTGTAATTTTGTTTATTCAATTGCTTCATTTGGTTCTCACGAGAGTTGTGATTTGTTCTACAGGGAGATAACATGGATACACATAAACATATTGGGGTTGCAGGTGGGATTAATATTTTGAGTGCATTTATCTTCTTTGTGGCATTTGCTATTTTGAGGCTTCAGCCATTGAATGATAGGGTATACTTTCCGAAATGGTATCTCAAGGGTTTAAGAACTAATCCTGTGCACGGAGGAGGCTTTGTGAGAAAGGTTCTTAATTTAGATTGGAGGTCATATATTAGGTTTTTGAATTGCACTTAGAATAGCAGAGCCTGAGCTTATTGATAATGCTGGATTGGATTCCGTTGTTTAGTTGAGGATATAGTTTTAAGTAGATGACTAATTAGTTATATATTGTTGTTGTAAATAGTTTGGAAATTAAATGTTATGCTTATGCTTATTATAGTATGTATTAGTTAATCTGTAATTTTGTTTATTCAATTGGTTTATTTGGTTCTCACGAGAGTTGTGATTTGTTCTACAGGGAGAAATGGTGGATACAGTTAAACATATTGGGGTTGCAGCTGGGATTAATATTTTGAGTGCATGTATCCTCGTTGTGGCATTTGCTATTTTGAGGCTTCAGCCATTGAATGATAGGATATACTTTCCAAAATGGTATCTCAAGGGTTTAAGAACTGATCTCTTGCATGGAGGAGCCTTTGTGACAAAGGTTCTTAATTTAGATTGGAGGTCATATGTTAGGTTTTTGAATTGGATGCCACCTGCACTTAGAATGGCGGGGCCTGAGCTTATTGATCATGCTGGATTGGATTCTGTTGTTTAGTTGAGGATTTTAATTTTGGATAATGTTTGAAATTGAATACCACATTGGTGAATATGATCCCTGATATTTTGTTTTTGTTCTTTTTTTTTTCAGACTTAAAATCTTTGTTCCTATATCGTTTCTGGCGTGGCCGATCCTGGTTCCTGTCAACTGGACAAGCACTGGGCTAGAAATAGCTGGGGTAAAAAACATTACTTCCAGTGACATTGATAAGCTCTCAATATCAAATGTCCAGCGTGGATCCGACAGGTTTGGAAACTATCGTTCACTGCACTTACAGTTTTGTTTCTGCTTCTTGATTTTGTTTAGTAAATTGTCTTCTAATCTAAAGTACTTGCATGTCAAGATGTATTCTTAACCAAATATATATGGATTAGTTGACTAACTTGAGGCATTACCTGCGTGCTCAACTAGAAGTACCTTTATTAACTGTGAGAAATCTTGATTCTTTTGCATTTTTCTGATGATACTGTTATTATATCTTACTTACTCTTTGTTCTCATAACTATCCTATAACTTCTCTTTTCCAGTTATCAATTTTATGGTTTCTTTTTTGTATAATCGCATTGGTTAGTGCTGTATACTTGCTTTTGCTCAACGTACTTAAGCTTTGCAAATTATTGATATGCTGAAGGTTATGGCTGAAACTAGGGCAAAACTATAACACTAAGTATTCATCAACCTGGCAAGGAATTGTGAAGTCGTTCAATTCATTGTTGTTTTGTCATCAACACATAGATGGTTATTGAGGTCACACATTACTTATATACAATGTTCAATTACATACTATATCTTTAGTATATTTATTTTGGTTATTTGGCCCAGTTGAATCTGATAAACCCAAACCCTAATTTTTTCGTTGATTTCGATGATTTCGTTGAAACTGATACTAACCTCTTATGGAACCAATGCAGCGCCTTCTTCTTTCGTGTGAGATACCTTTCGAAGACGTCGACATCAACAATTATGAAACATTACTATTTCAGTTTATCATTTTATTTCAACAAAATCGTAGTTTTCAACTCATTCTGTAACATACGAACACTATCGAAATCCTCCCCATTTCTTTTGAGTTTGGTCTAATTTTGTTTTTCAGGTTCTTCAACTTTGATATCTGGGTTACTAACTTCCTTTGTCATCAACAACAACTAAAGATTTATAGGTAAAATACCAAGTTATTGTTATGTCGGAAAATAAATGAATTTGTAATGTTACTTATTATGTTTAATGATATTTTGTATTTTGTGGAACATACAGTTGCTCACCAGCAGGTTAACAAAGCAAGGCTTCGACATACATTATCTGATATGGATTGGATGGGAAACTGAATAATGCTGCCGCATACTTTTAATTTCCTCATGAAGAATTCAATAAACATGATTTGTCGTATGGATACGATACCATTTTTCACCAGGGGTCAACCTATAATGCAAAGGTATGATGAGTATCAAGCCATAACTTCGTAACTTATCACTGTGTTCGTATTACGTAATACATCCACTGTACATATGTCATGCGTTTCTTATCTTTTTAAATTTGTTTGACATGAAGGAAGCTTATAATTTTTGTCTGGTTTGATCTTTAGATCTGGTGAATCGTACCAGTTGGCGGGTAGGAAAAATCTCCGAATGCGTCAACAATTCTCAATAACCCATATACCCAAACGTGCAATAAATGGAATCATCCAAAATGATTATCAGGTAGAAAATAAAATCATTTCGTTTACAGTTCAATCTTTAAATTTTGCCAACTTTTCAAGTTTTCATTACTCTTGACCATCACCCCTACTTATTGTTTTGCCTCCCTATTTTCCACTATTAAATTTTCAACATAATTAATGCTTTTGCATTACCGAGTGTAGGGAGAAGATTAAGAGTCTCATTCCAAACTATATAAACAACCCACTTCTCTACCAACACAAACTACAAATTAGAAAAGTAGCACTATTTCTATGGCGACAAACAACATCGTCCATGTTTCACAGCCTTCTGACCTGCTGACTGCGCCTCCAATACAACCATCAACGACTTTACAACAGACATCTCAGGTCCAACAACCAGAGCAGGTTCGGCTCCTAATTTACCTACTTCGTTTTTCAATATCTACATATATCTCTCCAATTTTCTTTCTTCCCCTTTCAACCATTTTTTTTATTAATAGACGCAACAAAAGGTCGATGCCCCTATCCAAATAACACCAGCTGTTGACATCCAACCACTTCCTGAGAATGAACCACCTGTCAACCAAGAGCACCCATTGCCGCACCAACAACCTCCCCCATGTAGACCATCGTCATTAGGTCCCCACGGTATGTTTCTGTTTAATCCAACCTCTTGGTGCCCCTTCTTGAGCATTGTCATCATCGTCCGTTATTTTTTCTCTTCATGTCACAGGAATTATTTTCTGTTCATGTTCTTAACAAGAATCTCTTACTGGTTTTCTCCAACAGCTACCTCGAGCCAGTGCTGTGCGACAAACACGAAAGAGGAGACGATTCGGGAGATCAGGAAGAACGGGTAGAAGGGTTAAAAGATTTGATTCGGATGATGATGATGATGAAGAACCGGAATATGACATCTTTGATTCTGATGATGACGATGAACACGACTACAACTGGGACAACTTTATGACATCGAGGAGTTTTACATTCGATTATTAACTTTGAAAATTTCCGTTGTGATTGTTTGTACTTAGCTGTTTCGACAATTCAGTATTTATATTATTATATATTTTAATGTTATGATTTTATCATATTTTATCATATTAAGTATTTATATTATTATTTATTTTCTTATTTCCATGAAATTAATAATTTATTATATCAAATTGAATAATATTATATACAATTCATTTTCTATGTTACGGGTCATTATCACCATAATACTTTTTATTTTAATATTTAGTCAACATTTACCTTTATTAGTGAAACAAAATTGTTATTTTTAAATATCAAAATTTTATTTTATTTTTCTCTATTTTACAATTTTGTTTTCTTTTATATACTTATTTAATATAGTTAAATTTAGATGATCACTGTCTATTTTGTATATAACTGACTCTTTTTAAATTTATATGTGTCTCTATATAAATTTTATACAATCTCAAATAAATTTACACTTACAGACAGAAAATCAATTATAAATATTTTTATAAACGGTAATAAATTATAAATTTTTTTATAAATATTTTTATAAGTTATAAATATTGTCAACAACTATAAATATTCATTTTCATATATTTACAAATGGTAAAAACTTTACTATTCATTATAATATTATTATAAATTTTATCAAAACAAAACTAATTATTTTCATTTGAATTTTTGTTAACTCTCATACTCTTACTTATTATTTTTATAAACATAACTTATACATATTGTCTAAACAAACGGGAAAACCATTTTATATACGGGAAAAACACTATTGTTATAAAGTATAAACGGGATCAACGTTACTACTTATCCAAAATTTGAACAATAAAATTTTATCAACCTTTTTTTTTTAAATATATCATAACAATTTGCAAAATATAATATAAAATATTGACTTTATTTTCTAAATTTGTATTCTCTCTTATAAAATATTTGTCTTATTTTAAAATCATATTATTTTACATATATTCGTCTACATTTCATCTTCTACATTTATAGCTATTTAATCTTAAATTTAATATTATTCTTATAAACTTTTTTTTATAAACGGGAAAAACTTTACTTTTGATTCAAATATAATTATAACTTATGTCAAAACAAAAATAATATTTTCATTTAAATATTTTTATAATTGGGAAAACCTTTACCATTTATTCTAATATATTTATAAATACTTTCAAAAAACATTTATTTTTTTATATACGGAAAAAATACATAATTTTTTTCGGGAAACATTTTAATTCTTTTATACGAAATAACATACATTTTCTGCTTACAATTTTTTTATAAACATTATCACAAAATAAAAACATTCATTCTCATATTTTTACAAACGGGAAAAATTTTACTATTGATTATAGTATTTTTATAAATAATGTCAAAACAAAACTTATTATTTTCATTTAAATTTATTTTTAAACGAAATCAGCTTTACTACTTATTCAAATTTATTTCTAAATACTGTCAAAACAAAAATATTACTTTTTCATTTTTTTTTCATAACCTAACTGGTGACGTATGCGCAGTCCACACCAGAACCCGTGCGGACGCACGGGTTTCCCACTAGTATATATAAAAGATAAACGCCTACAAAACAACCAACTAAAGGAAGAAACCAAGTCAAAAGCACAATACAACAAATACTCCCTCTGGTCACTATTATAAACAAAAAAATGATTTTAAATTTTGGTCACTATTATAAGCAAAAGTCATTAACTTTCAAAATAATTAATGCTTGTATTACTAGTATGCCCCTAATTTAATTCAATAGCATTTAATGTTGGTAGTTGATTCATCAAATACTATAACTAAGGATATTATAGTAATATTACTCTATTTGTATATGAAACCAAGAAAATTAATTACACTTAACTAATTTTCTTAATTAGTGTACAAGTTGGTATTTTTGTTTATAATAGTGACCGAAGGGAGTAACATGTTAGAATTCGAAACCAAAAACTCCCATCAACAGGACATAATTTTTAAAATTAAAAAAATAAAAAAATAAAAAAAACACATATCCTTGAGAATCGGGTCAAAATATTTCACATTGTTATTGACTCATGTAGAAAATAAGATTCTTCCGCCAATCAAAAAATTTATTTATATGCATATTTGAAAAAAAATATTTACATTCTAGATTCTCTAATATACCACATCACCCAAGCCAAATCAAAATGGTATTACCTTTAATTCTGTTAGAAATAATTCAAGTTCTCTGTCGAAGTCGAAGTTAGAGTCTTTATAGGTTTTTGTCGATGTCGAATTAGTTGTAGTGTTGTGTAGTCAGCTGCATTCAACAGAGTCGAATATAGCTGTTAAGGAGTTAGTCGAGATGTTTGTTTGGGCCTGGGCTTTGATAGTCTATATAAAGCGCGTTGTAATTTGTAATTACATACAGCATTTAACACAATAAAGTTTAGAAAGTTTTGCAAACCCTAATCTCTTATTTTCTTTCTCTCCTTCTTCTTTTTCTTAAACATTCATCTTTCTTGGAACATAGTTCCAACAATTGGTATCAGAGCCTGGTTACGATCTAGGGAGAATCTAATGGCAAACGAAACAACAACGTCCACACAATTCCCAGCGAATCTACCAGTTTTCAAAGGGGAAAACTACCAACGGCGGGTTGCGCAGATGAGTGTTATTTTCAGATTTCAAGATGTAGTTGAAATCGTGAATGATGGTGTAACTGAATTGGGGGCGAATGCGACTGATGAACAGAAAGCTGTGTACAAGGATCAACGGAAGAAAGATGGCAAAGCGTTGTTCTTGATTCACCAGTGTGTGGATCCGAATGTGTTTGAGAAGATTATTGAAGAAGAATCTGCAAAAGGAGCGTCGGACAAGTTAAAGAACTTGTATGGAGGTGATGAGAAACTGAAGAGGGTGAAGCTGCAAACCTTGAGAAAGCAATACGAAATGATTCAAATGAAGGAAGATGAATCAATTTCGGAGTTCTTCTCAAGATTGGTGATGCTGTTGAACCAGATGAAGTCTTGTGGAGAAACAATCACAGATTTGCAGAAAATTGAGAAGGTACTAAGATCTCTGACTGTAAATTTTGATTACATTGTAGTGTCCATTGAAGAGTCCAAGAATCTTGCTGAGATGAAGTTTGAAGAGCTACAGGCTTCTTTGGAAGCTCATGAGATGAGATTGAAGCAAAGAGATTCAGAAAGAGAAAAGGTATCGGACCAAGCACTACAAGCAAAATTCACCAAGAAGTCTGGGAAGGTGAAGCAGGGAAGGAATCTTGCTAGTGATGAGAAGTCAAGCAAGAGTTCAAAGAATCATGATGATTCAATAAAGAAAGGCATGGGCAACAAGTATTCTGGGAAGAAAGTTGACATGAAAGATGTGCAGTGTTACAATTGTCAAGGTTTTGGTCACTATGCTCGAGACTGTCGAAAGAAGAAGGAAGCACGAGCAAAAGAAAGTGACAAAGCGCAGTATGCACAGGCAGAAGATAGTGATTCTGATGGTGTGCTACTAATGGCAGATACTCAGTCAAACGCTGATGAGACAGATTTGTGGTATCTTGATTCAGGTTACAGCAACCACATGACCGGTAACAAGAATTGGTTCACCAAGCTTGATGAATCAGTTAAGAAGGTGATAAAGTTTGCAGATGGTAGACATATCACATCAGGTGGAAGAGGAAACATATCTGTAATGAGAAGAGATGGTAGAAAAGCCAGCATTACTGATGTGTTGTATGTGCCTTCTATGACAAGTAACGTGATAAGTATAGGTCAATTACTTGCCAAAGGACATAATATGAAGCTGGAGAAGAACTAAATGAAGGTGTATCATGCTGATGGTAGGTTGGTACTGAAAGCACCATTGGCTGATAAAAAGACCTTTAAAGTTCAGATTAACATGATTGATCATCAATGTCTTGCATCAACTACAGAAGAGGAAAAGAATTGGCTATGGCATCATAGATATGGGCATCTAAACTTCAAGAGTTTGGGTATGCTCAATCAGAAGAAGATGGTTTATGGTTTACCTCAGGTGAAGGAACCAAATCATGTGTGTGAAGAATACTGCAAAGCAAAGTAGTCTAGAAAAGCATTCAAGCATGATCTGCCAATTAAGTCAAAAGGAAAGTTGGAGCTTGTTCATTCTGACGTATGTGGACCTTTTGAAGTTAGGTTGAATGGTGGCAAGCGTTATTTCTTAACTTTCATCGATGAATTCACCAGATATATGTGGATTTATATGATCGAAAGTAAGAGTGAAGTATTCACAAAGTTCAAGAAGTTTAAGTTGTTTGTCGAAAAGCAAAGTGGCTGCAAGCTAAAGAAACTGAGAACTGATGGTGGTGGTGAATACATCTCTCGAGAGTTTGCTAGATTTTGTGAAGAGGAAGGTATAGAGCATGAGGTTATTGCACCCTATACACCTCAACATAATGGAATAGCTGAGAGGAAGAATAGAAGTATACTGAATATGACAAGAAGTATGTTGAAGGCTAAAGAGGTGCCAAAGAGATTTTGGACTGAAGCAGCTTCGACAGTAGTATACATTCTGAATAGATGTCCAACGAAGAAGCTAGTCGAGAAGACTCCTTATGAAGCATGGACAGGTGAGAAGCCAAATGTAAGTCATCTTAGAGTTTTTGGATCAATATGTTTTAGGCATGTTCCTGAGCAATTGAGAACAAAACTAAATGATCGAAGTCAAACCATGGTGCTCAAAGGTTATCATTCAACTGGTGCATATAGACTATATTCACCAGAAGATGATAAAGCTGTGATCAGTCGAGATGTTCTGGTAGATGAAAATAAAAAATGGGAGTGGAGTCATGGGTCAGTTCGACAAAAAACTGGTCGACAGATGGAAGAGACAGTTCCGACGGTATTTGAAGAAGACCGACAAACTGAGGCCACGACAATTCGAAATGAAGAACCTCCTGAGCAGAATGTCAGAAGATCAACTAGAACAAGAGATGAGTCGACAAGGTTAGCTGGATATGAGAGATTTCCAGATAATGCAATCGATGCAGATGGTGGCTTAATAGAAGAAGTAATGATGATGGCTAAAGCAGAACCAATTAACTTGGATGAAGCCATGAATGATTCGAATTGGTGTGAAGCCATGAAGGAAGAACTCAGGGCAATCGAGAAGAACAATACCTGGGAACTTGTCGAAAAAGCCAGCAAGAAGCCTATTGATGTGAAATGGGTTTACAAGCTGAAACGAAGGCCAAATGGTGAAAATGCCAAGCATAAGGCAAGACTAGTGGCAAGAGGTTTTCTGCAGAAACCTGGTATTGATTTCGACGAAGTCTATGCGCCAGTGGCTAGGTTAGAAACAATCAGGATTGTTGTTTCGACAGTAGCATATAGAGGATGGAAGATACATCAGTTGGATGTAAAATTAGAATTTTTGAATGGACCTTTGGAGGAAGAAGTTTATGTCCGTAAACCACCAGGATTTGAGATTAAAGGGCATGAGTCGAAAGTGTACAGATTGAAGAAGGCTCTCTATGGATTGAAGCAAGCCCCGAGGGCTTGGAACAAAAGAATAGATAGTTTCCTAATCGAAGAAGGTTTCACAAAGTGTGAGTCTGAGCATGGAGTTTATGTAAATGATGTCAACAATGATAGTCGAATCATTTTATGCCTGTACGTCGATGATTTGCTAATTACAGGTGCAAATGAAGCTGAGATAAGAAAAGTTAAGTCGAAGCTATCCGACCTAGGGAATTTGTCATATTTATTAGGGATGGAATTCAAAGACACAACTCAAGGTGTGTTCCTGCACCAGAAGAAGTATGCTCAAGACATCTTGAAGAGGTTCAAGATGACTGACTGTAAAGCTGCAACAACTCCATTGGAAACAGGAGCAAAGTTGAAGAAGGTAACTGATGATGAGTTTGTAAGTTCGACACTATACAAATAAATTATTGGATCCTTGAGGTATCTTTGCAATACAAGGCCGGACATTTGTCAGAGTGTCGGATTGTTAAGTCGATTCATGGAGAAACTCCAAGAATGTCATCTCATTGCAGTAAAGAGAGTACTGAGATACATTAAGGGTACGATTGATCATGGTGTGCTGATGCCATGTCGAAATAGGTCCAAGTCGAAAGACGCGGAGGTATATGGTTATACTGATTCAGATTTCAGTGGAGACCAAGATGAGAAGAAGAGTACTGCAGGCTACATTTTCATGATAGAAGGAGCTTCAATCTCTTGGAGTTCGAGAAAACAAAACATTGTGGCTTTGTCATCATGTGAAGCGGAGTACGTAGCTGCATCGTATGCAGCATGTTCGGCAGCATGGATAGATATGTTGCTCGAAGAACTCAAGATCAAGGAACCTGGGAAGATGAAGTTGTTTGTAGACAACAAGTCAGCTATTGATCTTGCCAATTATCCTATGTGTCATGGTCGAAGTAAGCACATAGAAAGAAGGTATCATTTTCTCAGGGATCAAGTGAACAGAGGGAAACTTGATCTTGAATATTGCAAGACTGAATTTCAACTAGCCGACATACTTACCAAACCTTTGAAGAAAGTCAGATTCGACGAGTTAAAGAAGAGCATTGGGATGAGAAGTCTCGAGAACATGAAATAGGTGGTGTGTTAGAAATAATTCAAGTTCTATGTCGAAGTCGAAGTTAGAGTCTTTATAGGTTTTTGTCGATGTCGAATTAGTTGTAGTGTTGTGTAGTCAGCTGTATTCAACAGAGTCGAATATAGCTGTTAAGGAGTTAGTCGAGATGTTTGTTTGGGCCTGGGCTTTGATAGTCTATATAAAGGGCGTTGTAATTTTTAATTACATACAGCATTTAACACAATAAAGTTTAGAAAATTTTGCAAACCCTAATCTCTTATTTTCTTTCTCTCCTTCCTTCTCCTTCTTCTTTTTCTTAAATATTCATCTTTCTTGGAACATAGTTCCAACAAATTCTAACTGAATCCTCTTAGGATCTCACTTAAAAGAAAAGATAATTTCCTAAATTGTCTAAGGAGATTAACATCTTTCCTAAATTGTCTAAGGAGATTAGCAGCCAACACTTATACCTATGCAAAAATGCATTTAAGTTTACAAAAATAAATCCAAATCACCAACAATGTTATTAGATTCTAACAAAGTTATTAATTGACGGAATTAAAAAGACAAAATAACACATCAATATACTTAAAAGATTATTCCCTTGTTACAAAAGATTTCTATTTGTTACCAGATGCACCAGTTAAATAACTCAAAACACTTTCGATATTATCAAGAATGAGAATGTAGAATAAATTGTGAAATTCATAAATTTGACACTCCATTGATTAAGCTTTTACAAAGGCTTCTTTGTAATTTTTTAAATAATAAATTATACTTAATTCATGTAAAATATAATTAAAGTGTGTATATAAGGTGATACAATAATTTTCTAGTTATTAGAAGTAAATGAGAAAAAATATGGTTAAATCTATCAAATTTGTTTGTGCTATGGTACTCTATCTTTCTCTATTTTTTGTTGTAATTGACGCATATAGTAAGCTTTTTTTCTCACGATTATATTTTCAATTTTTAATTTTCATTTTATTCACAATCTACAATATTTTTTTCAATAACATTTCTTTTATTTTTATTTTACATTCAGCTTTAATGTGTTCTACCTCTAGAGATTGTATATACAATTATTGTAAGTATCCTACATTACCTTGGTGTTGTTGGGTATATATATGTTTATGTCGTGAATAATTAAGGTAAATAATAATTATAATAGTTTTATGGTTATAATTTATTTTCATGTCATAGTGAATATTGTTTCTTTAATTTTTTTTCTCTCACACTTGCTTTATTTTTGTAATCATTCATATTCTTTGACAGGAAAAACATGACAAGACAATACAAATTCTTAAGTATCAAACAAATGTATCTTTTGATTATTATCCAACACAAATATATTCACTCAATTTTGCTACTTGTTTTAAATATTATATTATATATGCTTGGATGTATTATATGATATTGCCTTGTTTGATTGACTTGCACATTATATTAGGATTAGGAGTACATCAATTCATTTACAATAGACAAAATCCACAACACTAACAAGACTAAAACAATCTAAAATCTTCTATTACAAAAATTTAAATCAATTGAAATAACTACATTTAACTTTAAATTGGTTTTGAAACTCTAACCACCATCAAGAGTAATGGATCACCCTAAGTGCAATATCCTCTTGATTTTCAATCATCTCATTGAATAACACTTGATTTTGAACCCACCAAATAGTCCAGCAAACCGAAATCCAAATATAACATGCAGTGAGTGACCTTGGAAGTTCTTCTCACCAATTTCATGAACCATTCTAACAAATGATCGCAAACATTACCAACATCATTCTAAGTTATCCCCACCCAAAGTGCTAACTTCCTCCACACTAGACCAATGCTCGGGCACGTACAAAAAGATGATCATTATCCTCAATAACATTGAAGCATAAAACACAAACTATGTCGTGTGAATAGGGTTGTTTTCGGTCCGATCCGGATATTTGCTATCCCGAGAACCGGACCGAAATAGTAATCGGGTAATCCAGGATCGGACCGAAACAGTAATGGGTAATTTTTTTGGACCGAAAATGGATCGTTACTTCGGGTATCTGACAGTATCTAATATAGTATCTATTTTTGGTATCGGATAAAAAAAATTATTCATTCCCGAACCGAGTAGATTTCGGTCGGTCCATTGGTCCGGTTCTATTGGGCTGGTTTGTGGGTGGATCTCGGATAAATTGGTCCAAATACAACCCTACGTGTGAACAAGAGATTATTCCTCTGACCGCCAGAATTGATCTTGTTGGAAGTCTATCCAGCACCATTCTCCAACTAAAGGTTCTAACTTTCAAAGGAACATTAGTTTGCCACAGAACTTCCAACGCGGTCTTGAGAATAATCTCAATACCAAGCGACCCGTCTATGTTGCGTGCCATGCTTGTTGTTGATGAATTTGGGGTTAAAATGGTTTATAAGGTAGTTGAATATACTTTCTTCTTTTTACAAAATTCAAAAAACAATGTTTTTGTGGAAGTAAATCGTTTAAAAAATGCATTTTAAGCAATTTGTAGTTGGAATAATTGTGCAGTGTAAATCAAGGATAACAAAACAATGATGATAAAACTATGAACATGAATATTAATTTAGCTAAATTCAAATTGACAAATTTGAATATAATTAGAGTAAGTTGTAAAACATTCTATAACTACAATTTACCAATATAATTAGGAGATATACTAATTTGAATGTTAGATCTAATCACACTTGCATTTAACACTACTACAAAACGCGCAAACAACAACATCAGGTTTACAACGGATTCATTTACACCGTTGTAATATGTTATAATGTTCGTGCATCAGTGAGTAGCTGGATTTATTACTACGGTTGGCTTATAACACCATAGTAATATATGATTTGTAGCAAGCTTCGATTCCCAAGCAAATACGCGTTTTCATTTTTTAGGCTACATTAAACGTGTGTCACTTAAGTCCATTATTTAAAAATTAAATTGTAAATGATTTTACAACGGTTAATAAACCAACCGTTGTTATCAGACTTTAAAAATATATAAAATAGAAAATTATTTAACCAAGATATTTAACCACGGTGTTACTAAACAACCGTTGTAAAATTTGAAAATTGCATGAAGGTTGTAATTTCTAACCGTGATGAAAAATGATATTTTTTTAGTATATAAGCGAAAGTATCTATCGTTCAGTACATAGCAGCCGTTTCTCTCAAAAGAAAATCCTAACATATTTCACTATTCCCTCTCATAACATAACTCTAAAAATACTTCAACCTTCAGATACGTCTTCAGATTCGTTTTCACTAATCCCTAACTTGAGGTTTGGTCATTACACTTATGATTCGATTTCGTTTACTTGTCTAGTTAAAAATGGGTTCTAATTTTTTTCTCTCTAATTGTTCTCATTTTTTCAGATTCATCATCACCACCTTAACAAATCGTATACTTTCGCTATGTTACATATAATTTGTGTAGCTATGAAGAAAAATACAAGAAGCATGAAGTCATTGTGTTAACTTCATTCACCTTGTACTTTTTTTTCATAGCTTCATGAACTAGATGAAATAGGAAAGTGTCTCAGCAAATCCTTCCATAAAGTTTCACCGTATATTTTTTTTCATTCTTTTCCATAAAGTTTCCATCAAATCCTTTCATTAAATGTTCCAGCTGTCTGGCTGTTGCCATGGAAGCAAGTCCTTAAATTGTTCAAGGTACGTATGCAAGTGTGGTCTCAACGCTCCGTTGATGACGACATGGACCGACTCAAACCCAGGCCGCCGTTTCTATAGTTGTGGGATGTATATTCAAGGATACAAACAATGCTCTCACTTTGCTTGGTTGGATGACGAGATGGATCCTAGAGCAAAACAAATAATTTCTTCACTAGTAAAGAACTTGAATGAGAAGAAGGGAATAGTTAACACCTACAAAGCCAAGGAGGACAAATTAATGTTGAAGGTGAAAATCCTGAAGAAACAGTTGAAGATTACCTGGATTTTTTTATTTTTAGTGTTCATTACATTTGTTGTAATGATGAATTAGGTTATAGTTGATTAGGTTTGTATGTTTACTGATGGTGTAATGGTTGATGTATTGGTTAAATAAGATTCATGTGATGATGTTATCGTGTATCATAAATATGATACAATTAATATTATTATAACTTTATCACAAATCTGTGTTGTATTTTCTGTTGTGATATGGTGAACAATAATATAGGTTAAAAATTGGTATAAATTATAAAAGCAGGATATAATTTTAAATTCTGCAGAAAATATAACAACGGTTATTTAGCATAACCGTTATAATAACTCGCGCGCTGTCTAGAAAAAAATTAAAAACAAAACTGCGCAGCTGAGAATCAAACCTAAGACCATCACTTTATCACAACGGTTTTTTAGATAAACCGTTGTGATAAGGCGCGCTTTTTCCAGTTTATTATAACGGTTACATGGCCGTAATTGTAAGTATCATATATACAACCACACTCTACATAACAACGTCTGGTTCTGCATGGTTATATATATTTCCCAACCGTTGTTAAATGTATGTTCCGTAGTAGTGTAAGAACTAAATCACCATAAATAAGATTAAGAACCTAAAACATACAAAGTGATTAAAGAATATAAATCTACCACATTCAAGATTTAAATAAGAGAGAGAGAGAGAGAGAATTTATATTGGTTCAACTCTTTCATCCTTACTCGGCATCTAATCTATTTTTTGATGGATATCCATCAGAAGTTGTCTTCCAATATTTCAGATTATGATTACACAGTTGGTTAGTCAAAAGATAAATATCATAGAAATTACTAAGAAACTGCTAAGAACTAAAGTAATCTATTCTTCTTTATTAATCTTATTCAATTTGCAATTCAACTAACCAAGCTTTATGTAACGATAACTTTCTTGGTCTTAACTTCACCGCCTTTAAACCTTCAAGATCTTCAATATTGACTTCAGCAACTGTTTCTTCAAAAATGTACTCGAAATCCTTGAATAGAATGTGAAAGAAAGAAACTCCAACACTTTTTTAGGTGACACGTCTTTTTCTTCTTTGGAAAATCAACACCATATTTCCAAGTAGATCTTCTTCCTTAAAAAATTCACTAAACATGTTAGAACTTTAATGATTCCTCTCATAGGCTAACACTCTCTAAGTTGACGAACAATCACACACAAGATGATGTTTTGAGTTCTTGAGGAAGATGAATTCTAAGAAGAAAAATGACATTGAAAGCTTTTATACGTATTTGAGAAATGGAACAAAGTCAGAGTAAAAAATCAGAAATGATTGGAGTAAAAAACATGCAATGAATCAAATCAAACAGCAAAAAGAGTTTAGTGTTTCAAAGTGTGATTTGAGTCATGTGAATCGATTCATAAAATTCCATTACTAGATTCACTTTTCCATAACTGAAAAAACACAATCATGAACAGATTCACAAGAGTTCTTGAATCGAGTCACATTTCCAAAATTGAAATATGATTTTCAAAAACCTTTTTGACTTGATTCAAAGAAGTTTTTGGGTGTAGTCATGTTTACTAATCTTAAATTTTCTGAAAACAAGTTATCACGACTCGATTCACATTTTTGCATGACTTAATTCATGTTGACCAAAATTCTTGATTCGAGTTACACATTTCTTGACTCAATTCAAAGATGTTGAATTTATTCAAAATAATACTTATGCATGAAAAGTTGTTTTTTAACCTAGTGTGAGTGTATGGCTTGTGCGAGGAACTCAAATATGATAAGTTTAAATTACGACAATGCGTCAAAATAAATTAACTGATAAATGTACCTAAGGAGAAATTTTAGTCTCCCCTTTATGTTTGGAAAATTTTGAATATTTGAGTCATAGAGTTAAACTACCATTGCATTCAACAATCATGTGTGTAATATGAGTTAAATCTCATAAAAATTTCTTTCCTTTGAAAATATCAAAAGGAAGAGGAAAAAATCGAACCATATAAATTCTATGATAATTACATGGTAAAAGATGCAGCGACAAGAAGTGTGAGGGACTTACACACAAAAGTTGAAGAAAACTTAAGAATCTTACAAATTGTAAATTGCGGCCAAATATATCTATGTTGGAGAAGTATGATACGCCTTTCGGTGAACCATTTTTTATAATTTATTTTTCAAGTTTGTTTTATGTTGCTTCTCTAATTTATTTTGTTATATTTGTTAAATTGTAATTCTTTGTGTCGAAGTGTCGAAGCAATGAAGTGTCGAATTGTCGAAGTCGTAGTGTCGAAGTAGTGTGTCGAAATAGTTGTTTCACACAGATTTATTTTTCTAAGATTTGATATGATTTAGATTTGATTTGATTTAGTTCAAATAGATATTTTTGGGCTTTTATAGTTTTGGGCTTTTGTAAACCTGAATCTATAAATAGGGAGCATCCTTTGTAGTTTTGGAATAATGAGAATAATAACAAGTAGTGAAGAATCACAGTGTTTGTATTCATAGTTGCAGATTTGCAAGTGATCAATAATAATCAGAAATCCCACAGTTCGTGGGTAACAATTTTCTCCTCCAAATATTTCTCTTCTCTCGTTTCTTTCTTGCTGTTTGTTCTTCATCTTTATCATTGTCATTGCGTGTTTGTGGGTTTGTTAACAATTTTGAGATCAAGATTGAAGAGGAATTTCCATAGGTTGTGGTTGAATTCCAACATTTGGTATCTAGAGCTCCAGTTGCGATTCAAGGAGGAAAATCGTGATGGCGATGAACTATCCGAACGGGCACTTTCCAGCGAGTCTTCCGATTCTCAAGAAAGACAATTATGAGAATTGGTGCAAGCAGATCAAGGTGGTTTTCTGTTATCAAGATCTTTGGGATCTTGTGAAGGAATGAGTAACACCGCTTGCAAAAAACGCGACGGATCAAGAAAAGGCTGCACACAAAGAGTTGAAGAAGAAAGATTATAAAGTGCTATTTATAATCCACCAGTGTGTTGATCCAGATAACTTTGAAAAAGTTAGTGATGCAGAGTCAGCAATGGAAGCATGGGAGATTCTTGAAAAGTCGTTTGGAGGCGCAGAGAAGGTGAAAGAGGTGAGGTTACAAACTCACAAGAGAACCTATAAGTTGCTTCGGATGGTAGACAACGAAAGTATAACAGATTTCTTCACCAGAGTTACAAAGCTGGTGAATCAAATCAAGGTATGTGGAGAGGTGTTGACATCAAGATCAGTTGTTGCAAGGATCTTGAGGTCATTGGCCCCAAAGTTCGACCACGTGGTAGTTTCCATAGAAGAGTCGAAAGACTTGTCAGTATTGACGTGGAAGAACTTCAAGGGACGCTTGAGTCTTATGAACAAAGGATGGTTGAAAGAGCTGCAGGAAAGTCGAAGAGTGATATGGCTTTGCAGGCGCAGTCAGAAAAGGAAAGAAAAGGCAAAGAAAGCATGAATGGCAACAAAGGTAGAGGATTCTACAACAATCAGAAGAAACCCTAGAACCAAGGCAACCAAAGAGGTGGTGCTACAGGTAAAGGAAGAGGTGGTGGTCGAAAGCCAGACAAAAGTCACATTCAATGTTTCAATTGTCAGAAGTATGGTCACTATGTTAGTGATTGTCCACAAAAGAAGAAAAATCAAGAAACTGATGCAAAGCCGTCGAAACATGAAGAAGAAGAGACGTTGCTGATGGTCACAACAAGAGATGACGAAAGATTCCAAGATCAGTGGTACTTGGACTCAGGATGCTCATCACACATGACTGGAAGGAAAGATTAGTTTGTCAACATGAAGCCCTCGTCGAAGAACATAGTGAAGTTTGCAAATGACAACACTCTAGCAGCTGAAGGTGTTGGTGATGTTCTGATTATGAGGAAAGATGGCAAAAGGTCAATAATTTCCAATGTGTTGTACATACCAGGCATGAAGAGTAATTTGCTCAGTATATGGCAGCTTGTCGAAAAGAACTACAAGGTAGTTGTCGAAGACAAGATGATGAGAGTTCTCGACGCAGGTGGTAGGTTGATCTTGAAGGCTCCAATGTCTCAGAATAGGACCTTCAAGATTGAACTCAAGGTGATGGAGCACAAGTTTCTAGCAACTGCAGCCAGCAGAGATGAGTGGTTATGGCATTTTCGACTAGGCCATCTCAAATTTAATGACATCAGAGAGCTAAAGAGAAGAAATATGGTTTCAGGATTTCCAGAAATCGACATTCTAAGTGAAGCTTGTGAAGAGTGTGTTCAATCGAAACAACACAAGAATAGCTTCAGCAAGGATGCAGGAAGGAAATCAAAGGCAATTCTGGAAGTTATATACTCTGATGTATGTGGTCCAATACAAGTGGATTCGATTGGTGGCAACAGATACTTTGTCACGTTCATAGATGATTATAGTCGAAAGTTGTGTACGTACCTCATCAAGAAGAAAAGTGATGTGATCGAGGTATTTTCCAGATTCAAATCTATGGTCGAAAGACAGAGTGGTCGAAAGCTGAAAATTCTGAGGACTGATGGTGGTGGAGAGTATGTGTCAAAAGAGTTCGATGCATTATGTGAAAAAGAAGGGATTGTACATGAGGTGGTGCCACCCTATACTCCACAGCAAAATGGATTTGCAGAACGAAAGAATAGAACCATCATGAACATGGTGAGAAGTATGTTGAATGGAAAGCATCTACCCAAAGAATTCTGGGGAGAAGCGGTTTCGACAACAACATATATTTTGAATAGATGTCCGACGAAGAAGCTTGAAGGAATCACACCAGAAGAATGTTGGTCTGGTGTCAAGCCTAGCCTCAGTCACTTAAAAGTGTTTGGATCTACAACACATAGACATGTGCCAGATCAGTTGAGAAGGAAGCTTGATGACAAGTCGAATCAGATGATCTTGATAGGATATCATTTGACTGGAGGTTACAAACTGTTCGACCCAGTGAATAAGCAGGTAGTGATCAGCAGGAACGTAATCATAGATGAGCTTAAAGAATGGGATTGGACTGAGAATGCCAAGAAGGATTCAGTGAGAATCTCTTGTGAAGAACCATCCACTGAAGTCGAAAGAGAAGTTCGACAGGAACCAGTCGCAGATGAAGCAGGTTCAAGCAGACCTCGACGAACAAGACACATGCCTGCAAGGTTGCAAGAATGTGTAATTACATCAGATGATGTAGTTGATGAAGAGGGTGAGATGGTATATTATACTTTCTACGCAGATGTCAAACCAGTCAATGCAACTGAGGCATTGAAAGATTCGAAGTGGATGAAAGCAATGAATGAAGAATTAGAGTCCATCGAAGTCAACAACACCTGGTCACTTGTCAAATTTCATCAAGGCAAGAAGGAAATTGATGTGAAGTGGGTTTACAAGGTGAAGGTGAATCCTATAGGAGAAGTAACTTGACACAAGGTGAGACTTGTGGCGAAAGGATTTCTTCAGAAGGAAGGAATCGACTTTGATGAAGTGTTCACACCTGTTGCTAGGATTGAAACAATCAGGTTGGTTGTTGGTCTAGCAAATATGAACAATTGGCACACATGTCAGATGGACGTGAAGTGTGCATTCCTTAATGGCCCCTTATATGAAGAAGTCTATGTCGCACAACCAGCTGGGTATCTGAAACGAGGCGAAGAAGGACAGGTGTACAGGCTGCATAAAGCCCTATACGGACTTAAGCAAGCTCCAAGAGCTTGGAATAAGAAAATCGACAGCTTCTTAAGGGAGAAGAAATTTGTGAAATGTACGACTGAGCATGGGGTGTATGTAAGGAGAAGCAATAATGAATTGCTTATACTATGCCTCTATGTCGATGATTTGTTGATAACAGGTAGTTGCAAGAAGGAGATCGAAGATTTCAAACATGACCTGAGTGAGGAGTTTGAAATGTCAGACTTAGGAAATCTCTCATATTTCCTTGGCATCGAATTCTACAAGACTAGTAGAGGTTTAATGATGCACCAAAGAAGATATGCAGGCGAAATACTCAAGAGATTTGAGATGCAAGATTGCAACCCAACTTCGACTCCAGCTGAGATCAGACTGCAACTGTCGAAGGATTTAGATGAAGATGATGTCGACCCAACCCAATACAGAAGACTTATTGGGTCACTTAGATACCTTTGTCCCACAAGGCCTGACTTAGCATACAGTGTGGGTATGGTAAGTAGATTCATGCAGAAGCCAAAGGTATCACACCTAACAGCGACGAAGAGGATATTGAGGTATCTGAAAGGGACCCTCAACTACGGTATTTTGTTTCCTGCAGCTGATGAAGGGAAAGAATGCAAGTTAGTGGGATACACCGACTCTAGTTAGAGTAGTGATGCTGAGGATAAAAAATCCACAGCTGGATATGTGTTTATGTTAGGTGGTGCACCAGTTGCTTGGAGTTCGAGAAAGGAGCCAGTAGTGGCATTGTCATCATGCAAAGCAGAATATATAGTTGCTTCACTTTGCGCATGTCAAGCAACCTGGATGGTGAACTTGGTCGAAGAGATTACAGGAAAGAGTCATGGAGCAATCACCATGAAGATCGAGAGCATGTCAGCTATCAACTTGGCGAAGAATCCAATAGCTCAGGGTCGAAGCAAGCTCATCTAAATGAGGTTCCATTATCTTCGAGAGCAGGTATCAGAAGGGAAGATGAACTTGGAACACTGCAGAACTGAGAATCAGATTGCAGATATCATGACGAAGGGAGTGCAGGTCGAAGCTTTCAGAAGACTAAGAGTCGTGATGAATGTGGACAACTTAGACACAATGAATTAGGTTGTGTGTTAAATTGTAATTCCTTGTGTCGAATTGTCGAAGTCGTAGTGTCGAAGTAGTGTGTCGAAACAGTTGTTTCACACATATTTATTTTTCTAAGATTTGATATGATTTAGATTAGATTTGATTTAGTTCAAATAAATACTTTTGGGCTTTTGTAAACCTGAATCTATAAATAGGGAGCATCCTTTGTAGTTTTGGAATAACGAGAATCATAACAAGTAGTGAAGAATCACAATGCTTGTATTCACAGTTGCAGATTTGCAAGTGATCAATAATAATCAGAAATTCCACAGTTCGTGGGTAACAATTTTCTCCTCCAAATATTCCTCTTCTCTCATTTCTTTCTTGCTGTTTGTTCTTCATCTTTATCATTGTCATTGCGTGTTTGTGGGTTTGTTAACAATCTTGAGATCAAGATTGAAGAGGAATTCCTATAGGTTGTGGTTGAATTCCAACAATATTTGCAGTTCTATGATGATGGACCGCTGAAAGTTAAACAATGGGAATAATATCATTGCTTTGAATACTCCAAAAGAAGAATGGTTCATTAATTCCATTCGAGACAGTGGACTAGCTGAACTTGTCACTATATAGTTAATATAGTAGACCATGGACTGTTGGCACCCTTCTCAATAAGGTGGAACAAGAAGACAAACACCTGCATCCTTAAAGTTACGGAATTTACAATGAAAAATAATCACTAGTACAAAAATTGCTCCTTACTTCGGATGTGAAATGCATAATACCTCGGCTATAGAAGTGAGGTAACGAAGGGAGACATGAAAACTCTCCATTTATCACCTCGGAGGAATTAAAACCGAGAGGCAAAGTTAATTGCACAAGGGTTCGAAACCCAACAGTAGCACTTTTATTATTTCCAAAACTAGCATATCTTTCGTATCGATTTATCTTGAAAACTGAGGGGTATGATTATTTTTATTAAATTGTTACATTGTTTACCCAGAACATTACATTATTTACCAAGAATATTACATTGTTTACACAGAATATTACAAGGCAAAAATCAAAATCTCTGAAGATCTAGATCTTAGATATTCGAATTATTGAATCTTGGGGAAGATCAAATATTGGGTGCAAGATTATTCTCTACAGATGTTGCATGCATTTGTTTCTGAAGCATACAAAATAAGGGTTAGATAAATAAAATGAATATTCAAATATATGATTTGGTGCTCAAATAAGTATTTAAGAAAACAAACCTTAAGCCCAAATATTTTTCTGCTCTTGCAATCCATTTTAAGAACTATTCCAAACGTCTTTATTTTTCAAGCTCTTCATGTTTCATTTAGGTTAGATTTTAAATATTCAGCATGCTTGTATAACGGATGTCCCTTAGGTTTCACGCAGATCACTAATGACAGATTTTTGAGCGTTGATAAATATTAAATGGACAGAAAAATTTTGTTTAAGGACAATGAATATAGTAAAAAAACGCTTAACTATCTCGTCGGTCAAGAAGAAAACCGAGGTGAATTTTTATTTTACATGTCCAAGTCCAATGCAATATGCTAGAGATTTGTTTCCCAATGAGAATTTTTATTTTCTACACTTGCAATTCATCCCAAATGTCTGTTTAATGAGTGCTTTTATAGTAAAATATGATTACTAACCACCTCAGTTTTACTATAAAACTGAGATTTATATCTTCTACTTTTAATTATCACCTCGGTGCCATAAAAAGCCGAGGTGCATAATTCTTTTTTTAAATACATTGTTTACAATAAATCTTCGGTGATATCCAAATTTTGTTGTATACCCATTAAAATAATTTTTTTAAAACAAGAATGATTTTCTGCACTTGCAATCTATCAACTGAGTACTCATCAACAGTTGAGCTCCCTTCTTTAACAACGACAAAATCAACACCATTATGTTGGAATGGATGGCAAGGGCAGAAAAAATATTTTGTTCAACATTGAATAATATTAAAGATTTTTTATGTGTTGCAATCCATCCCAAAGAATGATGCTTGCGAGTTTTGGGCGGCTTCATATTAATAAATATTATGGTAAAATCTTTTTAACGAGTGCTTTTATAGTAAAATTTTATTATCTTATTCCTCGGTTAAATCAAAAACCGAAGGGTTAGAACATTTTATTTATATAGGAAACCGAATCTCCTACTATTGTAGGATTTAGTGTTCAAAAACTACTCCCTAACACCCAGAAACACCATCGCTAGATGACATCTACTTCTTTTCAAGTTGGACTAGATATGGGTTGTGTAAGATCCGGTACCTTCCTAAGTTAGAACCACACTAATTCGGGTACGTGCATGAACTTCCATACCTCATGCCCCTTTCGCTCCACCTATATAAATTCTTCTCTGATTTTTCAAATATATGTTGAGTACTTAGACTATATTTTGTTCCTTAAGAGCTGGGACGCCCAAATCATGCATGGACAAGAAACTTTACAAGGATACATAAGGTGGTATTGTTGGATATCACATCCTTCTATGATTGCCACACTAGAAGAGCATTCACCTATACCAGCTGAGGAAGATGCTCTTGCGGATGAAGAGGATAAAGATGAGGGTAAATAAATTCTTTTGTATAGTTTAGATTTCATAAAACTTTTTGTGGACTAGAATGCACAAGAACTTGTACCAAATTATGTGTTTGATTCATTTTCAATTCACATAAAAAAATAATTAAGTTTTCTTATCCATGTTCATTTAGAATTAACTCTAACTAATTTGTGGACTCCTCTCAATATGTTCAGGATCAATGTCGATGTTACATTGTCTGCTAATTATGATGAATTGCTCAGTTCACCAACATGCAACTTTAAAAACTATGATTTGAGAACTATATTCTAAATATTGGTTAGTGTAGTACCAAAGGACCGATTGAGTTAGAAATACCTTAGATGGATTTGTTCGGGACAATTGATGAGATTACAACGTGCATAGTTAAGTCCAAAACAAGTAACTTATTTGTTTAATATATAATATAATTTAAATTTAATTGATGTTCTTAATTATTCACAACATATTTAGTGTTTGACATGTAACATGTTTTTTTTTTCTAAAAGCCAATATATTGTATAGAACACAAACTGTGTTCTAAAGAACTGCTATGACAGTAAACAAAACAGAGCACCCAAACATTAAAATTCCTTACCAACACCCGCATCTACCTAATGCTCCTAATCGAGTTCAAACAAAAGGAATGAAAATCCATGTTGGAATAAGGAATTTTACCTACACAAGACCATTTCCACAATATAAGTTTAATATTCCAACAAATATCATCTAGATTACAATTTTCGTTTTTAAAAAGAAAATTATTCCTAGCTCTCCATAAACACCAAACGACGGTTATCCAAATAGAACCGTATTTGAGGTTTCCATCTTTGTTAGATTTCAATCCACACCAGTCAGAAAAATATTTACAGTAGTCTCCTGCATAGATACCG
Organism: Lathyrus tuberosus; assembly: GCA_022829125.1. Lineage (NCBI taxonomy): Eukaryota > Viridiplantae > Streptophyta > Magnoliopsida > Fabales > Fabaceae > Lathyrus > Lathyrus tuberosus. Next base: position 8,958,524 of record JALAZF010000161.1, on the reverse strand, counting down.
TTGTTTCCACTCCAATCGTTGATCCTATCCCACACAGCCACCGCACAGCTACAATTGAAGAAAGAGTGTGCGATGTTTTCTTCCGAAACTCGGCAGAAACTACAAGAATTATTTACCTCCGGTATCCCCCGCTTAATGAGTTGATCCGTAGTGGCGATGTTGTTCCATAAGAACCTCCATCCGAAGCATAACACTTTCGTTGACAATTTTAGTCTCCAGACAGTAGCAAGAGCCTTAGATTTGATAGAATCCAAAATATCTTCCTGTCTACAATTGAGCATGGATTGATAAGCAAGTTTAACACTATAAGGATTACCTTTGTCTATCAACCAAGATATTTTATCTTTTCTTCCTAAGACAGGTTCAAAACTGCTCAAAATACTCATCAAACCAGAAAAATCAGCAGCATTTTCTTGCTTATCCTTGGATGAAATTCCAAGGTCTCCCCATTTCCAATGGCCATTATCCCAAACTCCCATTGAAGAAATGTAACCAGCTTTATCTCTGCTAGACTGGTATAGGTTATTGAATTGCTCAACCAAAGGAATAGAAGATGTCCACTTGGCCTTCCATAAAGGAATAGAGTTACCCGTTCCAAGCTCATGGATGACAGAATCTGCAAAACAAAAACCGAGGTTAGAAGAAAAAACGTCGCTTTTGAGAGTATCTTTCCACCACGTAGAAGAAGGGATTTTAGCCGGCATCGAATCAGTTAACACATGATGCTCTATGTTTCCGTAATGAGCTTTAAGAGTTTCCTTCCAAAGCGGTTTTGAATCCTCAATAATCCTCCATTTCCACTTTGAAAGAAGAGCTAAATTGAATTCCTCCATGCTCTTGATTCCGAGGCCACCCTTTTCCTTCGGCAAACACACCCTATCCCATTTAATCCAGTGAATTTTCGACTTCGAATCCGAGCCTCCCCAAAGAAACCTACTTTTGATAGAATCAATAGTTTTCAGAATAGTCTTTAGAGCTTTATAAAACGTCATCCACAAAATAGGAAGGCTCGATAGAACCGAGCTAATGAGGGTCATACGACCCGCCATAGAAAGCATTCTGCTTTTCCACATAGCCAGTTTAGCTCTGAATTTGGAAATAATCAGATTCCAAACACTAACCCTTCTAGGATTTACGCCTATTGGAACTCCTAAGAAAGAAAATGAAGCTTTTTCCGTCTTACACGATAAGAAAGTAGCAGCGGCCAAACGGAAGTGCTCACTAACATTAATGCCAATGAGCCTACTCTTAAAGAAATTTACTTTCAAGCCCGAAATAAGTTTGAAACCCCTTAGAACAGCTTTGATGCTCCAAAGATTGTTCCAACTTCCTTCACCTATAAGAAGCGTTTCATCCGCAAATTGAATCAATTCAACGAAATTACCTCTTCCTGCACTGTATCCTTTATACTTTCCTTCCATCACAGCTTTACAAACCAGGCTAGAGAGAACTTCCATTACTATGACGAAAAGGAAAGGAGATAACGGATCGCCCTGGCGTAAACCTCTTTCCACAGCAAAGTCCTCCGTAGGGCTCCCGTTCACCAAAACAGACAAGTGGCAGTTGAAAATGCTCCCCTCCATCCATTTCAACCAATTCTTACCAAATCCAATCGAAACCATCATGAAACGCAGAAAATTCCAACTAACACAGTCATATGCTTTTTCAAAGTCGACTTTGAAGAGAATGCAATCCTTGTTTTCCTTAGTAGCGCTATCCACAATTTCGTTCGCTATTAGGACTCCGTCCAACAACTGTCTGCCCGGGACAAACGCTGACTGAGACAGTGAAATTATGCTATGAATGACGTTTTTCAATCTTTCTGCCAACAGTTTAGCAACAATTTTGTACAAGTTCCCAACAAGGCAAATCGGTCTGAACTCACCTAATTTCAAAGGATGAGCAACTTTAGGAATAAGAGTGAGGAAAGATGAAGTTACCGCTTTAGGGAGATAACCATGATCATGGAAGTCCTTGACAAATCTAACAATATCATCCTTCAAAATGTGCCAACAATTCTTGGTGAACATAAAATTAAAGCCATCCGGTCCCGTGCTTTTCGATCCATCACAACCCCAAACTGCTGCCTTTATTTCCACTTTAGTGAAGGGAGCTTCCAATGAAAACACTTGATCTTCTGATAACTTTCTAAGCCTAGAACCATCCAGTACTGGTCTTCTAAAATCTTTCTCAGAAAATAACTCAGCAAAGTGATCCTTAATAGCCTTTTTCACACCCTCCGCAGTGTCTACCAAGCCCTGAGCAGTCGTCACGGAACCTATGTGTTTTCTTCTTTGACTACCCTTGATCCAATTATGGTAAGATTTTGAGTTCAAATCACCATTCAGTCTCCAAGTCAGCCTAGCTTTTTGGAGAAGCATACTTTCCTTCAGGTTCAGATTCCTCCAAATCGATCTTTCGGCTTTTGACCACTTCTCAACCTCCTCCTTGATATCTTGCACAGGAACTAAAGCTAAAGAAAAATCCGCCTTGTTCAGAGCCTCAACATCTTCATCAATTTTTAGGTCTACCCATCCAAACACATCTTTACTCCACCTCTTTAAACTATCCTTCAACAGTTTGAACTTCTCTTTAATAACATAATCACTTCTGCCTTGCACTTCAAAGTCTTTCCATTTTTTCTCAACAAACTTGATGAAACTAGGGTTATCAAACCAACAGTTATTCGATTTAAAAGGTTTGTGACCCCAATTTTTTTAAAACAAGAATGATTTTATATTATGATGTTGGAAAAGCCTTGGGAAGGAAAAAGGGATGGTTTGCTGAGATTGAGAGGACAAGGCATGGGCGTATGGACCCCACCCTTGCTTGGCTGTAACCATTTTGAAACTGGTGTGAGACAGTTGGTGTGAAACGGTGGTGGCAATTGGGAAAGCCACGTGGGGTGCATTCCAATTTTAGCATTTGCACATTTTCCGTTTATTTGTTTTTGCTTTCTCCATGCGGTTTCACCATTACGTTTTCAAGAAATTTTCTATTTATTTTAGAACCTTGAGGACAAGGTTCAAGTGAACCCCACGGCAATGATAGGGAGATTAATAAAAAAATTAATATTAGTTAGATGAATTTTATTAATATTTTGATGTATTAGGAGTTATTTTATATTATGATGTTTTCTAGAATATGCTTAGGACAGTTTGGGTTTTTAATAGTTATTGGGCTTTTAGGTTAGATTATCCATTAGTGACATTATATAATGTAGTGTCTTTGACACATTTGAGATATGAATGAAAAAGTGTTATCTTTAATTTTTATCTTTCTTATAGTTTTATTGCCTTTCTTAGTTTTCTCTAATTTTGTTAGGGTTTATCAATTAGCATCCTAACACAAACAAAAAGAAAACTCACATAAATCAACAACAACCACACTCATTCAAGGCAAGGAAGAAAAGAAGAAGGTCGGAAGTGAACTCACCTTGATTTAAAGGTAAAAAAGAGATTCGGTGTCGAGAGTTCGCGGTCCGATTTCGTTTTGTTGGGTGCGTAATGTTTGAAATTGATGATGTATCTTGAATCCTCACTTGATTTCGATCGTAACCGTATGAAATCTTCTTCCCGTCGCTCCACCGTGTACGACCGCGAGCCACCACCTCCACCATGAATAGTGTCGCGGACACTTGAAGAAGAAGAAGAACTGCTGCATTTTTTTTTCCTTTCTTTGTCCACCGTTTTTTTTAATTTTTATGTGTGGCAATGTTGTTTTTTGGGCCTTGGCCCATCCGTTCCAATTTACTACCTACACCACCACCATTCCATTCTTACATTCTCCTTTTTTATTCTCTTAAAAAATAATTCCAATTGGTTTCTATTTTTTTTTAACTTTTGATTTTAGATTTTATTTTTTTTAATTCTGTTTTAGAAAAATCTCTTGAAATTTGATTTGAATTTTTTGTTTTTGTTTTTTTATTTTCCATTTTGATATTGGATTTGGATCATATTTTATGAATTTATTTCTCTTTAAATTCATTGGACTTAGGGTGTAGATGAAGTTGGATAAATGTTCACTAATTCAAATCTACCTTTAAAGTGAATTATTTAATTCACTTTAGGTGCTTTGAGTTAATGATATATTTAACACTTTAATCCACCAAAATGAGTGAATGAACTTAAAGATGGAATTGTCTTGAATTTGTAATTCAAATTTGGTTTCCTCTTTCTTCTATTTCTTTTTCTTTTTGATCGATGAAAGTCGAAGTGATCGTGAAATTTCTTTGTTGAATTTCGATCGAGACGAGATCATTACCACTTTTTCTTTTCGTGTGGCATCGCTTTAGGATAACGATCTCTATATCGTTTATCTCGCGTGCATTAACACATATATCTCATGGCCGGCCTCATTCGTAGGGTAATTGCTCGAACAAATTACTCGGCGTGCGCTTAACATAGACCAAAATTCGCCCCTATTCGGAATAAATCCAATTCGATACTTGTACTTTCGTGGACCGAACTTTGATTAGTCGCGTAATCCCAAGGTTGATTGATTGTGTGCGTTTAGTTCCATAAACTTTGAAGCTTGATGCGTAGTTGCTTCGAGTCTCCCGATCTTCTTTCAAGTTTTCATTAAATTTGGCCTAATCGCATTGGTTAATCGCCGTAGTGCAAGACACGAAGCGGAATCGATTATCTTTTTGTTCTTTTGGCCACTTTTTCTTGGTTGTGGATGATTAAGTTCACCATACCATTATTGTGTATATATTAATGTTACATATTATATTGTGATTACTTCTTGCTCCCTTATCTCTTTTATTTTTATGTCTCATATTATCATCCCATATTCATGTTTATATTTCTTTATTATTGCTATTATTTTGTGCTTGATTTTTACTTTGTCCATTTGGACTTCTAAAACATTAATAAAGGCTTAAACCATAAAAAACTTAATTCTCTTCATTTGGACTTTTGGTTACTATCTTATGCTTTGGAGTGATCTCCTTATGGACCTCTTTTGAAGTGACATGGACTTATGGACCTAGAATTAGGACTTCTTATCCCTTTGCTTGGAATTTGATTGAAGACTTGCCTTTATTTGGCCAATTTGCTTAAGGATGGAATTCTTTTAATATTGCTTTGAAGTGGCTTCATTTTGGTTAGATCCTTCTTTTCCCTAGCTTTTATTTCACGCACTAGGATAGTCACTTCTTCTCCTCCCCATTCTTAAATTTTCAAAATCTTCTCTCTTTTTCAAAACCTTCTTGTTTTCAACTTAAAACCGCTTTCATAATAAAACCTCGACTTTTGTCGAGTGACTTTTTAAACTTTGTTTTCTTAATAAATGTCAATCCATTTAACTATACTTTGACTTTTTTTCATAAAAACATAAAAAATACAAAAACTCATCCAAATTCTTTTGTGCTTTTATGCACCTTTTTTCTTTTAAACTTTTCAAAAAGAATTAGACATGAGTCATTTTTTTGATGAGATGTAAAACTCCTAACCATGGTATTTTGTTGAAAGTATGGTCGTTTTCCACTTAGATGTTGAAGTGATTAGTCTTGTTGATGTTAATCCAAGCAAATCCTTCATCTTAATGTGATGCAAATGCCACTTTCTCATACCTTTGGGTAATTAATTGAGTATTCTCTCTTGAGAATGACAGGTTGTCTTTTTCAAGATAAAATAAACCATAACCAATAATTTTTGTTCTTTGTACCACGAACTACGAGGTTTTGATCCTACATTGCACATCGTGGGTACGTAGGCATGAGGCGATAAGTCTCTCCAAACACAAAAAATCTTAAAAAATATTTCTCCTCTCATCTCCTCAATCTCTTTACAAGCAAACCATTTTCAGACCAAAAGCAGTGAATACATCAAAGGGCTCCTATAGAGTACTATAGATGTATTGGGTGCGTAAAACCTTCCCTTTACATAACCAACCCCCTTACCCTTATCTCTTTAGGTTTTGTTCGCTCTTTTTTCCTTTCCTTTATGGATAAAAATAAAAGTACGGTGGCGACTCTTGCTTATTTTTGAGTTGAGTTAATTAATAGCTTATACTCACAGATTTTACCGCTACAGAAAAGTGGCGACTCTGCTGGGGAGAGATTGACCTCTTGCTGGTCCATCCCTTGAGGGGTTTAGCCTACTTTGATTTATTTACCGCTTTTTGTCTGATTTGCTTGTTATTTGTTTGTTCTGGTTGGGATGGGGTATTCTGAGAGATAGGCCCAATACACAGGCCTGAGTGCACTTATGATTAGCGTGTTTCATATCCTCTCGCGTTCCATCTCGGCTCGAGGAGGGAATATGAAACAGAATCTGGATGTGGTTCTCTCTAGAGAATTAAGCATTGTGGATTTCCCACGATGGTAGAGCTATCTGGAAGAGCTGCTAAGTCTGGATGACCTTTTAGGATAACCCCTCTTTTTTTGAAAGTGAATCAGCGGACGACCTCTTTGATTGGCGATAGCATTGTATCCTTCGGGCTGAATGTGCTATTGCTTCTCAAACCTCTGAAGCTGAGGACCTTTCGTTTTGGAGAATCAGTTGAGGCCTCCTCGATTGATGATGATGCCAAACCAGAAATGGTGAACGTATCATCATTTCTCGACCTGAGAGCCCGGGATACTGAACATCCTAGTACCCACATGTGAGAATGGGCGGGTGTTTACAGGTTTGCAGGAAACCCTGACCTTCAACGTACCCGATACTTCAAAGCGAACCTCTGTCGTCAGCAGCAGTTATTCCGGATCTGTGGAAGCTTTGATCCTTTGTTTGCTGCATTCATATTGCATTGCATTTGCATCAAGCATCATTCTGCATTATTTCTTGCCTTTCCCAGGTGTCTTATTGTTTGTTTTTGGTCCTCGTTCAGCCAAGCTGTTGCACCAGTATAATACTCGGGCTAATCTGAAGAAGAAGATGGATCAGTTGCAACAAGAGAACCGTGAGCTTCGTGAAGAAGTATCAACTCTGAAGGATGGTTTGAAAAGATTCACTGCTATGATGGAAGCTCTGGTGGCTGCTCAGAATTAGCCACCACCGCCTCCTCCTCCTCCGCTTTCAACTCCTGTGCAAAGGACAATCATTTCTGAGATTGTCTCTACGCCCATTTCTGTGGTGCCTGCTAGTGTTCCTCAGTATTCCATGCCTCCTGGCTACCCCTGGGGAATGCCTCTTAACTTTGTTCCTGAAGGTTATCAGCCACCACCTCCGCCTCCTGAAATTCCAGTTGTTCAACCTGTGATGACTGTGCCACCGCCTGTGGTGCATACTGTTCCTTTTAGTGAAGAGCAAATCTTCTATGCTGCTCAAAGTGAGAATGGCAGTGCTTATGATAGAATGGAAGAGATTCAAGACCAGTTTGCTGAAATGCAGAAAGAGATCAAGGCTCTGAGAGGTAAAGAGTTGTTTGGAAAGAATGCTCATGAGTTATGCTTGGTTCCGAATGTGAAGATCCCGCATAAGTTCAAGACCCCTGACTTTGAAAAGTATAAGGATAATTCTTGTCCGTTGAGTCACTTGACTATGTTTGCTCGTAAGATGTCGGCTCATAAAGATAATGATCAGCTCCTTATTCACTACTTTCAAGACAATTTGTCTGGTGCAGCTTTGAAATGGTATATGGGACTTGATAGTGCTCGAGTTCGCACTTTCGAAGATTTGGGTGAGGCATTTGTGAAGCAGTATAAATATAATATGGATATGGCTCCTAATCGTGACCAGCTTCGGGCAATGGCTCAGAAAGATAAGGAGACATTCAAAGAATACGCGCAGAGGTGGCGCGAGATTGCTGCTCAGATCAACCCTCCTTTGGAAGAAAAAGAAATGACCAAGATTTTCCTGAAAACTCTGAGTCCTTTCTATTATGAGCGTATGATTGCTAGTGCCCCAAGTGATTTCACTGAGATGGTTAATATGGGGATGAGATTGGAAGAAGGTGTCCGTGAGGGACGTTTGTCGAAAGATGGAAATTCTGCTAGAAATTCCAAGAAATATGAGGGAGGATTTGCCTAAAAGAAAGAAGGAGAGACCAGTGCCATTTTTCGAGAAAGGTATAGAAGACCTCGCAATAGAAGCAATCAGTGTCAGTAACATGTTGCATCTGTCACTCCTGTTATCAGTTCAGCTCCAGTTGTTCAGGCACCACCTGCTTAGCAACAACGTTCTAATCAGCCAAACAATTAACGGGGCCGTTTTCAGAAAGATTTTGATCCGATTTCAATGACTTACACGGAATTGCTTCCTTGCTTGATTAATAAGAATCTTGTTCAGACCCGTCCACCGCCTGCTGTTCCAAAAGATTCACCCTGGTGGTATAAGCCTGAAGCTCATTGTGTTTTCCATCAAGGAGGAGCTGGACATGACACTGAGAACTGTTATCCATTGAAGATGGAGGTACAGAGACTGACTAGAAGTGGTATTCTGTCTTTCGAAGATTCCAACCCTAATGTGAAATCGAATCCGCTGCCTAACCATGGTCAGGCGTCTGTCAATATGGTGTATGGTTTTCCTGGTACATTCAAAACCTTTGATATCTGTTGGATCCGAAGGTCTCTTGTGGAAATGCATGCAGTCTTGAGTGAATACCATGATATTGATCATGATTATGCAGCCTGTTGCATCTGTTCTATGAATCCTCGTGGTTGTGTGATAGTGAAGAGGGACATTCAAAGGATGATGGATGAGAATTTAATTGAAGTCACTGCTAAGAGGGACGAATATCAGAATGAGGTGAATGCTATTGAGCCTCGCTTTAATATTCCTGAAAGAGTTGTTATCTCTTATGATAGTCGGAAGACAGCTGCTACACCTTTGGTCATTCGGTTGCCCGGACCAGTACCCTATGAATCTGACAAAGCTATTCCGTATAAGTACAATGCTACCATGGTAGAAGATGGTAAGGAAGTGCCTATTCCTTCTTTGTCTTCTGTGGTGAGCATCGCTGATGTGAGTAGGGTGACCCGGAGTGGTCGAGTCTTTGCTCTTGAGCCTCCAAAGATTGTGGAGAATGTTATTGCTGGCAAACGAACTCAAGAAGAGAGTCATGTTGATGTTTCTGGTCAGTCCAATGGTTTGAAGGTTTTTGAGGATGAAGTATTGAAGTTGATCAAGAAGAGTGATTACAGTGTTGTGGATCAACTCTTGCACACCCCGTCCAAGGTTTCAGTGTTGTCCTTACTGATGAATTCTGAAGCTCATAGGAAATCTTTGCAGAAGGTTTTGGAACAAGCATATGTTGAGCATGATGTGACTGTTAACCAATTTGATGGCATTGTTGCCAACCTCACCGCATGTAATAATTTGAGTTTCTGTGATGAAGAGTTACCCGAGGAGGGGAGAAATCACAATTTGGCTTTACATATCTCCATGAATTGTCAAGAAGATGCGTTTTCCAATGTGTTGGTCGATACTGGCTCTTCTTTTAATGTGTTGCCAAAATCTACTTTATCAAAGCTTTCTTACCAAGGTCCTCCCATGAGGTATAGTGGAGTTATTGTTAAAGCTTTTGATGGATCTCGAAAGACTGTGATTGGAGAGGTTGATCTTCCGATCAAAATAGGACCGTGTTTCTTCCAGATTACTTTTCAAGTAATGGATATCCGTCCTGCTTATAGTTGTCTGCTTGGCCGACCCTGGATTCATGAGGCTGGGGCAGTGACTTCGACTCTTCATCAGAAGTTGAAATTTGTTAAGAATGATAAGCTGGTAATTGTTAGAGGTGAGCAAGCAATGATGGTGAGCCACCTTTCAGCCTTTTCATATGTTGATGCTGATGAAACTGTTGGAACTCCGTTCCAAGCTCTTTCTGTTGATGACAAAACTGTTAAGAGGAATGAATTACCCATGTCTTCTTTGAAAGATGCTCTGCATGTGTTAGAAACTGGTCGGTCTGACGGTTGGGCTGAGTCATTGATGTGGTTGATAACATGGGCAAAACTGGTTTAGGCTTTACGCCTGGTATAGTCAGAAGGGATTTGAAGCGTATTAATGAGACCTTTCACAGCGCCGGATTCATCCACAAAGATCACTCTACTGCTGCCATCATTGAAGATGATGAAGAGGAAGAGCTTCCCAATTTTGTGACACATGGACAGATCTGCCAGAATTGGACAGCTGTTGACGTTCCTACTATTGTTCATGTTTCAAAGTAATTTGTTTTTGTTTCTTTCAAAAATCCTTTCACTCTGCCCAAGGTGAAAGTGAATTTGTGAGGGCTTTGTTTCAAATTTTATCATCATCAATAAAATGTTATTTTGTTTATCCATATTATGTTTTCCCTTTTTGCTTTATTTCTGAAAAATGGTAACATAAAAAACCAAAAAAAATAATAATGTGATAATCATCTTTATCTGCATGATACTTGCACTTTTCATATTCTAAAATCAAACATAAATCATTGTGCAGATTGTTTGTTAAACCCATTGAAAAGAATGACCCTATGCCCCCTCCCAACTTTGAATTCCCTGTGTTTGGAGTTGAAGAAGAGGGTATTGAGGAAATTCCAGATGAAATTTCTCGGTTGCTTGAGCACGAGGAAAAGGCTATTCAGCCTCATGAAGAGCCGTTAGAATTAGTTAATTTGGGTTCAGATGATGATGTAAAAGAAGTCAAGATTGGGGCACTGCTTCAGTCAGATGTTAAGAGGAAGATTGTGGAGCTTCTTAGAGAATATGTTGATGTGTTTGCTTGGTCTTATCAAGACATGCCTGGTCTTGATATTGATATTGTGGAGCATAGATTGCCGTTGAAGCCTGAATGTCCACCTGTGAAGCAGAAATTGAGAAGAACTCATCCCGACATTGCTATGAAGATCAAAGAGGAGGTTCAAAAGCAGATTGATGCTGGTTTTCTTGTAACTTCTGAGTATCCTCAATGGGTGGCCAATATTGTGCTTGTTCCAAAGAAAGACAGAAAAGTCCGAATGTGCGTTGACTATAGAGATCTGAATAAAGCTAGTCCAAAAGATGATTTTCCATTGCCACACATTGATATATTGGTAGATAATACTGCTAAATTCAGTATCTTTTCTTTTATGGATGGATTTTTCGGTTATAATCAAATAAAGATGGCACCCGAGGACATGGAAAAAACAACATTCATTACACCCTGGGGAACATTCTGTTACAGAGTGATGCCCTTCTGTTTGAAAAATGCTGGTGCAACGTACCAGAGAGCTATGACCACTTTGTTCCATGATATGATGCATAAAGAAATTGAGGTCTATGTGGATGATATGATTTGTAAGTCGAAGACTGAAGAAGATCATATTGAGTACTTATTGAAGTTGTTTCAACGTTTGAGAAAGTTTAAGCTCCGTTTGAATCCTAATAAATGCACTTTTGGTGTCCGTTCCGGAAAGTTGTTGGGTTTTATTGTCAGCCAAAAAGGTATTGAAGTTGATCCTGGTAAAGTTAAAGCCATTCAGGAAATGCATGCGCCCAAAACAGAAAAACAAGTAAGAGGATTCTTGGGACGTTTAAATTACATTTCCCGATTTATATCCAATATGACTGCCACCTGTGCGCCGATTTTCAAGCTTCTTCGCAAAGATCAGGGTTGTGTCTGGACAGAGGATTGTCAAAAAGCTTTTGAAAGAATTAAAGAGTATCTGCTTGAACCTCTGATTTTGTCTTCTCCCGTAGAAGGAAGACCTTTGATCATGTATTTGACTGTGCTGGAAGAGTCTATGGGCTGTGTTCTGGGTCAACAAGATGAATCTGGTCGAAGAGAGTTTGCCATTTATTATTTGAGCAAGAAGTTCACCGATTATGAGTCTCGGTACTCAATGCTTGAAAAGACATGTTGTGCTTTGGCTTGGGCTGCCAAGCGCCTCCGCCAGTATATGTTGAATCATACGACTTGGTTGATATCCAAAATGGATCCAATCAAGTATATTTTTGAAAAGCCTTCTTTAACTGGGAGGATCGCTCGTTGGCAAATGTTGTTGTCAGAATATGATATCGAGTACCAAACTCAAAAAGCGATAAAAGGAAGTGTTTTGGCTGACCATTTGGCACACCAGCTAATTGATGATTGCCAACCTATCAGGTTTGATTTTCCTGATGAAGATGTGATGTACTTAAAGGTTAAAGATTGTGAAGAACCATTACCTGGTGAAGGGCCTAAGCCGGGATCCCGTTGGGGTTTGATTTTTGATGGAGCTGTTAATGAATATGGCAATGATGTTGGGGCAATAATTGTTACTCCTCGTGGTTCTCACATTCCTTTCACTGCAAGGTTGACGTTCACTTATACAAATAATGCGGCTGAGTATGAAGCATGTATTATGGGCTTGGAAGAGGCTATCGATTTGAGAATCAAGATTCTTGATGTATATGGAGATTCAGCCCTAATGATTAATCAGATTAAAGGAGAATGGGAGACACGTCAACCTGATTTGATTCCTTATCGAGATTATGCAAGAAGGTTGTTAACTTTCTTCAATAAGGTTGAGTTTCACCATATACCCAGAGCAGCAAATCGAATGGCGGATGCTTTAGCCACTATATCCTCCATGATTGTGGTGAGTCGGTGGAATGATGTTCCCAAAATCGATGTTATGCGGCTTGATAGGCCAGCTCATGTATTTGTGGTTGAAGAGGTTGTTGATGATAAACCGTGGTATTATGATATTAAATGCTTTCTTCAAAATCAAGAGTACCCGCCTGGGGCATCCAAGAAAGATAAGAAGACCTTGAGAAGGTTGGCTGGTAGTTTCTTCTTGAACGATGATGTGTTGTATAAAAGAAGTTATGACATGGTCTTGCTCAGATGTGTAGATAGACACGAAGCGGACATGTTGATGAAGGAAATTCATGAAGGATCTTTTGGTACTCATGCCAATGGGCATGCAATGGCTAAGAAAATGTTAAGGGCGGGTTACTATTGGCTGACAATGGAATCTGACTGTTGCAAATTTGTGAAGAAGTGCCATAAGTGCCAGGTTTATGCTGACAAAATTCATGTACCACCGACTCCTCTCAATGTTATCTCTTCCCCATGGTCTTTCTCCATATGGGGCATTGATATGATTGGAATGATTGAGCCTAAAGCATCGAACGGACACCGTTTCATATTGGTGGCTATTGACTATTTTACCAAGTGGGTTGAAGCGGCCTCATATGCCAATGTGACCAAGCAAGTAGTGGTCCGGTTTATTAAGAACCAAATCATCTGTCGGTATGGTGTTCCGAGCAAGATTATCACTGATAATGGGTCAAACCTGAATAATAAGATGACGAAGGTATTATGCGATGAGTTTAAGATTGAGCATCATAATTCTTCTCCTTACAGACCTAAGATGAATGGGGCTGTTGAAGCTGCTAATAAGAATATTAAGAAGATTGTTCAGAAGATGGTTGTTACTTACAAGGATTGGCATGAGATGCTCCCTTTTGCTTTGCATGGGTATCGTACATCCGTCCGCAGTTCGACAGGGGCAACCCCATTCTCACTTATGTATGGTATGGAAGTAGTACTCCCGGTGGAAGTTGAAATCCCTTCCATGAGAGTTTTGATGGAAGCTGAATTGTCTGAGGCTGAATGGTGTCAAAGCAGATATGATCAATTGAATTTGATTGAAGAGAAAAGAATGACGGCCTTGTGTCATGGCCAATTATATCAACAGAGAATGAAGAAAGCTTTTGATAAGAAGGTTCGACCTCGTGTGTTCAGAGAAGGCGACCTCGTGCTCAAAAGGATCTCGACTTCTACCAATGATTCTAGGGGCAAGTGGACTCCTAATTATGAAGGCCCATATGTTGTTAAGAGAGCCTTCTCTGGCGGTGCATTACTTTTTACAACTATGGATGGTGAAGAGTTCACTCGTCCTGTGAATGCCGATGCAGTCAAGAAATACTTCGCCTAAAAAATAAAAGAACAGCTCGCTAAGTTGAAAACCCGAAAGGGCGGCTTAGGCAAAAATGAGCGTCTCGGTGGGCTGAAAACCCGAAAGGGCGGTCCAGGAAAAAATTAGAGACAAAAAACAGAAATAATCATCCCGGTAGATTGAAAACCCGAAAGGGCAATCTAGGCAAAAGTTAGGGATTCTGGCAAGTAACTGCATCTGGCCAGTCTTGATCATTTGAAAGCAACATTGTCTATCAAGGATTCTGCTTCAATCATCCTCAACTGAAGTTTTGGGCACAGTGGAATTCAAAGTTGTTAGGGAGAATAGTGGTCATTGTATTTCAATGTAACCCTTTCCATGTATTTACCATTTTTCAAACTTTGTAATGATCCATGGAGTTACGCCATTTGCGGGCTTCCATTCTATTAATAAAATTTGGGCCTTTGTCCCTTTGTTTGCAATTCTTATTTTGTTTCTGTTTGCAGAATTTCATTTATTTTTTATGATGATTTTTGAAACAAAATGTGAATAATTGATTTAAATTTTTGAAAATTATAAAAACATTTTCCTTTGAGTTATGAATGAGAAAAGGAACATCAATGGTTATTCCAAGGACAGTAGGGTCGATGTTTTCCTCAGCAGAGTTCGTTCTCGCTCCTTTGGCAGAATTTATTGACATTTCCCCAGTAGAGTTTGTCGATATTTCCTCAGTAGAATTTGTTGATATTTCCTCAGCAGATTTTGTTCCTAGGAATGTGATCAGTTGTTGACAAGGTGATGGGTTTGTTATGATGTGTTGAATTCGTAAGGTCCAGTGCTGTTTGGTTTCTTCCCCAACTAGGTCTTGGTCTGAATCTTCTCCAACTGATTATGTTATGGTCAGGCATTTGAGTAGTTTTAAGGTCCACACTTCTCCTTAATGGTGGTCCCCACACAGAGATTCATTTTTGCTGTCCCCAGCCGAAATCATATGGGGAATCTTCACTCAGAGTTTTACCCTCTAGACGTGTTGTTGTTGCTTTGGATATCCCCAAACAGAGAGCTATGTTTTTTTTCCTTTAAGAAGCATGAACTTGGTGTTTATTTGTTGGATTCTTATCTGTGGTTGTGTTTCTCACCAGGATGATTTATCCTTGCTGATTCCCCAGCGGAGATAGAGCATTACTATTTCGTTTGCTCTCCAATCATAAAGCAGTGAGGTTAATTTCTCATTTCCCCCGGCAAGTCCAAGATGTACTTCTCTCCGGATTGTTTTTCCAGAGATTTATCCTCCTAGTGAAGTTTGTGCATCACTAATGCGGCTATTCCCCAGTGAAGTCACTGATGATATCTCTTTTAGTCACCTGTTGGGTTTTCTCTCATTTATGATGAGTATTGATCTAAAATCCCCCACAGCTTGACCTGTTGCTGTTTTCTCAACAAGTCCAGGATGCCTTTCTCAGATTGGTTAATCCTCTGAGAGTGTTCTCGTATCTCCAGCAGATCTGCCTTGTTTTCCCCATGGATTTTTGCATAGATGTTTATATGACTACGATCCTCAGCGGATTCATTCTTTATTTCTCCGCAGTAGATCTCTTCATCCTTTTGAAATGGAAGTACCTGTGAATTTTTACGATCCCCAGGAAGATTCAGATAGATTGGATTTGTATGATTCCCCTCAAAGCAGAGTTTATGTTGTTATCCTCTTTGTGGATCATGTATGTTAGAAGATTGGTGTTTGGGTTTTTCCCCAAAGAGTATCTTCTTTTCTCCAGCAAGATTTGGGCCTTGTAGTAGGATTTATTTTCCTTTGATGGCTTTTATTTATCTCTTGCAGGATTTCTTCGGCTAAATGCCTAGCAGAGTTGCTAATAATATCTCCATCTTATTGAGATTAGCCGAGTATTTAGTGGTGTTGTGATGTTTACTCCACCCTCTGTTTATTCTTTATGTCTGTTTTGTCAGCATATTCATACTCATACACATCGCATGCGCATTCATTTGGTTGTGCATAGCATTTTGTTGTTGCATTTTGCATTTTTGCATTTGTGTCGGTGCTTCCTTGCTCTGGTGTTGTTATCCTCGCAGAGCGTGTGTGTCCTTTCTCCATTTAGAGTGTCGACCCGTAAGCAGAAAAATGCCTATCTTTGTTAATTCCCCACTGAGTTTATTTCTCGTGGAAGATTTTGATTCAGTTTCCTCTCCAGTTCATTATCTGGATGGAATTAGTCCCCAGTTGAGATGTTTCCTCCTTGGGATGAGTCTTGTTTGACCGTTTCTCTCCAGCTTGTTCCTGGATTTGAACTTTGGTCCCCTGCAATTTTTGTTTGGATCTCTAGGCTGTGAAATCTGGATTGAGAGTGCATTTATTTTGCACCTTTGAGGATTCTGCGCCTTTCAGCTGAAATCTGCGTATGACTCCCCTTTTGGAAGGTTCAATACTGTTTCGTGGCATTCCTTTGTTTGAGAAGCCTGAGGCGATGCAGTTATTACCTTTTGTGACTCCGATGAATGGTAAGTCTCTTCAGTTTGATGGGACAGTTCGTTGTTGAGATTTGTGACTCCGATGAATGGTAAGTCTCTTCGGTTTGATGAGACAGTTCGTTGTTGAGATTTTGTGACTCCAATGAATGGTAAGTCTCTTCGGTTTGACGGGACAGTTCGTTGTTGAGATTTTGTGACTCCGATGAATGGTAAGTCTCTTCGGTTTGATGGGATAGTTCGTTGTTGAGATTTTGTGACTCCGATGAATGGTAACTCTCTTCGGTTTAATGGGACAGTTCGTTGTTGAGATTTGTGACTCCAATGAATGGTAAGTCTCTTCGGTTTGATGAGACAGTTCGTTGTTGAGATTTTGTGACTCCAATGAATGGTAAGTCTCTTCGGTTTGACGGGACAGTTCGTTGTTGAGATTTTGTGACTCCGATGAATGGTAAGTCTCTTCGGTTTGATGGGACAGCTCGTTGTTGAGATTTGTGACTCCGATGAATGGTAAGTCTCTTCGGTTTGACGGGACAGTTCGTTGTTGAGATTTGTTACTCCGATGAATGGTAAGTCTCTTCGGTTTGACGGGACAGTTCGTTGTTGAGGATTTTGTGACTCCGATGAATGGTAAGTCTCTTCGGTTTGATGGGACAGTTCGTTGTTGAGATTTGTGACTCCGATGAATGGTAAGTCTCTTCGGTTTGACGGGACAGTTCGTTGTTGAGATTTGTTACTCCGATGAATGGTAAGTCTCTTCGGTTTGACGGGACAGTTCGTTGTTGAGGATTTTGTGACTCCGATGAATGGTAAGTCTCTTCGGTTTGACAGGACAGTTCGTTGTTGAGGATTTTGTGACTCCGATGAATGGTAAGTCTCTTCGGTTTGACGGGACAGTTCGTTGTTGAGGTTTGTTACTCCGATGGATGGTTAGTCTCTTCGGTATGCTAGAGATAGTTCATTGTTGAGGAGCCTTATTGTGCTAAGTCTTCCCTGTTGATTTATATCCTTGTTGTGTTGTGGTTTATTTCCACTTGCAGTTATCCCCAGTTTGAATCTTTTCCTCAGCTGAGTCCCAGTAGTTGTGCGGTGTGTTCCCCGGCTAGTTGGTGGTCACCTGTGATTGTTTTTCCCCGGTGGAGTTTCATTCTCCTGTTTCTTCTTTTTTATCTCCTGTGGCATATTCTCCCCACAGTGGTTTTGTGTCTGCATATCATTTGCATAATCATATCATTTTGTGGTCTCTTAGGGCCAAAAATTGGGTTTATTGTTATATTTAAGTCTCTTCTATCTCGTCGAGACAAAGATGTCAATCTTCTTATCTCCGGATAAAAGAAACTTAAATAGGGGCAGCTGTAATACCCTAATTTCTACCCCTAAGATCCCACGCATGCGTGTGTTTTTATTACTTACTTTATGTTTGTTTCTGTTTACTAACCTCTAACCAAAATACCAAAAATATTTTGCAATTTTTGCTTGTTTCTTCTTCTTTGTGTGTTTAAGGTTTTGCAGAAAATTGATGGCAAAGACATGTCTTGGAGATTGTGTGGCTATTCAGTTATGGTTGAGTTCAGATGGATGTTTGACCTCATCTTGGTCAAACTATCAAGTAATTGCTTTAAGTGCGAGTTATTTATGGCCGCGGTTTATTCCTCCAAGCAGTGACTGTCAAGTTGTTGTGTGGTGATATCCGTCAAATTCATCTGAGATCATTAGTCCAGATTGGGTTCGTCTATGGATTTATTTTCCTAAAGATTGATTCAGTCAAATTCAAAGCGATTTAAGATTCATTTGATCAGAGGTTCAGGATGACAGATTCAAATGGTCGTTGTTCAGTTGTGGCTTGTTCAGTGGTAGTTGTGTGCACTTTATCAGTGGCTTGTGAGAAAGTTTGGTTATCCATTTGTTATATCCAATTCCATTCCAATATGACCATTTGTCAATAACCCCTTTTCATGTCCAATATCCAATTTCACTTTTTATCCATATTACAAAATCCATAACCATTTTAAATCCATTCTAAAAAATCCATTTTTTATCCACTTTATCCAAAATCCAATTGATATGCATATTCAAATCCAATATCATTTTCCAATCCATTTTTATTCTTTATTCATAACCATAAATCCATTTTTTGTATCCATAACCATTTTTTTTTTATCTTTCAAAAAATCCATTTTATTAAATACCCATTATATTCCAATTATCCATTTTGCCTCATCTACACCATTTTTTTTATCCACTCTTTTCATAAACCCAATCCACTTGTAATCCACTTCAAATCTATTATCCATTTTCTAATACCCATTTCAATTTTTAAATAACCGATTACCCACATTTTTATCCATAGTTATCCAATTCATTTTTTTAATCCATTTTCATAGATCCAATTTCAATTATCCATTGTAGAAACCATTTCCATATTCAATCAAATATCCAAATATTCATTTCATTATAGTCCATTTTACAATACAAATCAATTACAAAAAAAATTGCCAAAAAAAAAGATAATATGAATTCACAAGAATCTACATGCTACACGCTACAAACTTCATTGCAAGCCTCATGCCACTATTTCATATTTCATTACAGCCCATGCCAAGCCCACACGAGTTACTACCTTGGATAATTCATCAACTACAAGTGGTGCCAAGCCATATAGCTGAAGTGAGCTGCCCTGAAAAAGTCATGCGCACATTTTAAAATGCAATTTCCAATTCAAGTTGGAATAGTCAAGCTACTTTATGCCACATGAAGCCATACACAATTCCAGCCGTACCCTCACAAAGCCTTTCACCAAGCCGGTACAACACACATTTCCAAGCCAATTCCTCCAAGCCAACGAGCCGTGTGAACACTGCAGCAAGCATATTGATATAAAACGTAGCCACAAATTCCAAAACGGCATCGTAACAGTCCAAACGACTTGAAAGAAAAAGATCCAAAACGCAGCGCTGCAATTGAAAAAAACAAACACGCTGTAAAACCCAAAACGCACACCGCAAGTATAAAACGGCAGCAACAATTCTCACCAATCCATCTATAAATACAGCTTTATTTCTCACAATTTCTCAAGCTTTGACAGCCCTCAAACCTCTGCCAAAATCACAACTCGAACCATTTTCTTCCGAAATTCCATTTTTCATCCTTAAATTCTCACTACTCCAAACAAAAAGAAAACTCACATAAATCAACAACAACCACACTCATTCAAGGCAAGGAAGAAAAGAAGAAGGTCGGGAGTGAACTCACCTTAATTTAAACGTAAAAAAGAGATTCGGTGTCGAGAGTTCGCGGTCCGATTTCGTTTTGTTGGGTGCGTAATGTTTGAAATTGATGATGTATCTTGAATCCTCACTTGATTTCGATCGTAACCGTATGAAATCTTCTTCCCGTCGCTCCACCGTGTACGACCGCGAGCCACCACCTCCACCATGAATAGTGTCGCGGACACTTGAAGAAGAAGAAGAAGTGTTGCATTTTTTTTCTTTTCTTTGTCCACCGTTTTTTTTAATTTTTATGTGTGGCAATGTTGTTTTTTGGGCCTTGGCCCATCCGTTCCAATTTACTACCTACACCACCACCATTCCATTCTTACATTCTCCTTTTTTATTCTCTTAAAAAATAATTCCAATTGGTTTCTATTTTTTTTTTAACTTTTGATTTTAGATTTTATTTTTTTTAATTCTGTTTTAGAAAAATCTCTTGAAATTTGATTTGAATTTTTTGTTCTTGTTTTTTTCTTTTCCATTTTGATATTGGATTTGGATCACATTTTAAGAATTTATTTCTCTTTAAATTTATTGGACTTAGGGTGTAGATGAAGTTGGATAAATGTTCACTAATTCAAATCTACCTTTAAAGTGAATTATTTAATTCACTTTAGGTGCTTTGAGTTAATGATATATTTAACACTTTAATCCACCAAAATGAGTGAATGAACTTAAAGATGGAATTGTCTTGAATTTGTAATTCAAATTTGGTTTCCTCTTTCTTCTATTTCTTTTTCTTTTTGATCGATGAAAGTCGAAGTGATCGTGAAATTTCTTTGTTGAATTTCGATCGAGACGAGATCATTACCACTTTTTCTTTTCGTGTGGCATCGCTTTAGGATAACGATCTCTATATCGTTTATCTCGCGTGCATTAACACATATATCTCATGGCCGGCCTCATTCGTAGGGTAATTGCTCGAACAAATAACTCGGCGTGCGCTTAACATAGACCAAAATTCGCCCCTATTCGGAATAAATCCAATTCGATACTTGTACTTTTGTGGACCGGACTTTGATTAGTCGCGTAATCCCAAGGTTGATTGATTGTGTGCGTTTAGTTCCATAAACTTTGAAGCTTGATGCGTAGTTGCTTCGGGTCTCCCGATCTTCTTTCAAGTTTTCATTAAATTTGGCCTAATCGCATTGGTTAATCGTCGTAGTGCAAGACACGAAGCGGAATCGATTATCTTTTTGTTCTTTTGGCCTCTTTTCCTTGGTTGTGGATGATTAAGTTCATCATAACATTATTGTGTATATATTAATGTTACATATTATATTGTGATTACTTCTTGCTCCCTTATCTCTTTTATATTTATGTCTCATATTATCATCCCATATTCATGTTTATATTTCTTTATTATTGCTATTATTTTGTGCTTGATTTTTACTTTGTCCATTTGGACTTCTAAAACATTAATAAAGGCTTAAACCATAAAAAACTTAATTCTTTTCATTTGGACTTTTGGTTACTATCCTATGCTTTGGAGTGATCTCCTTATGGACCTCTTTTGAAGTGATATTGGACTTATGGACCTAGAATTAGGACTTCTTATCCCTTTGCTTGGAATTTGATTGAAGACTTGCCTTTATTTGGCCAATTTGCTTAAGGATGGAATTCTTTTAATATTGCTTTGAAGTGGCTTCATTTTGGTTAGATCCTTCTTTTCCCTAGCTTTTATTTCACGCACTAGGATAGTCACTTCTTCTCCTCCCCATTCTTAAATTTTCAAAATCTTCTCTCTTTTTCAAAACCTTCTTGTTTTCAACTTAAAACCGCTTTCATAATAAAACCTCGACTTTTGTCGAGTGACTTTTTAAACTTTGTTTTCTTAATAAATGTCAATCCATTTAACTATACTTTGACTTTTTTTCATAAAAACATAAAAAATACAAAAACTCATCCAAATTCTTTTGTGCTTTTATGCACCTTTTTTCTTTTAAACTTTTCAAAAAGAATTAGACATGAGTCATTTTTTTGATGAGATGTAAAACTCATAACCATGGTATTTTGTTGAAAGTATGGTCGTTTTCCACTTAGATGTTGAAGTGATTAGTCTTGTTGATGTTAATCCAAGCAAATCCTCCATCTTAATGTGATGCAAATGCCACTTTCCCATACCTTTGGGTAATTAGTTGAGTATTCTCTCTTGAGAATGACAGGTTGTCTTTTTCAAGATAAAATAAACCATAACCAATAATTTTTGTTCTTTGTACCACGAACTACGAGGTTTTGATCCTACATTGCACATCGTGGGTACGTAGGCATGAGGCGATAAGTCTCTCCAAACACAAAAAATCTTAAAAAATATTTCTCCTCTCATCTCCTCAATCTCTTTACAAGCAAACCATTTTCAGACCAAAAGCAGTGAATACATCAAAGGGCTCTTATAGAGTACTATAGATGTATTGGGTGCGTAAAACCTTCCCTTTACATAACCAACCCCCCTTACCCTTATCTCTTTAGGTTTTGTTCGCTCTTTTTTCCTTTCCTTTATGGATAAAAATAAAAGTGCGATGGCGACTCTTGCTTATTTTTGAGTTGAGTTAATTAATAGCTTATACTCATAGATTTTACCGCTACAGATATAATCCGCGTTCCACATAGATATAATCCCTCCAGATTGGCCTTGAGCACTGACAAAGGACCAACCAACTTCATTGTGGCTCCATAAACTCCTAATAATTTTATCATCGACGTCTTTAAGTTTTGATTCTTGAATGAAAAATATGTCTGCCCTTCCAGAAGAAATGATTTTGTTGATTCTTCTACGCTTGGTGTAATTTCCACCCCTTCTAATGTTCAAGGATACTAAAATCATTGAACATTTTTGTTAATCTCCTTCTGTCCATTGAATCGTTCTCTATCAACACTCTCCATCTCTGCAATCTTCAGTTGATAATCCTGGGTTTTGTCGGTTGCCACCACCCCCAAATCAGAAATAGCTCCCCAAATCTTATCACCCACTTTTGATTCAACTTTCTCCCAGAATTTTAAATTGCAGCATCTTACATCAGAGTCTGAAGTCGGATCACAGCAAAGAATGGCTCCTGCTGAGATGATTTCAGAATCAACTTCTTCATCTTTCTGGGAATTTGAACCATCTATGGTTAAAGAAAGTGACAGCTTGGTTTGTTTGCCAAGGGAAACAAAATAGGAAGGCTGGGATAAAATTTCAATCGGGTCCTCCGTTTCTGTAGGCCCATCTGGTAAGAATAGGCCCAACACCCTTTTAACTTTTTTCTTGGATTTTCTTCTAATCGGCCCAATTAACTCTGAAATTCTTTTGAGCTTTACCTTTTTAACCTGATGAGCTTTCCTATTTTCTAAATTTGTATATGTTGCAGCCTTAACTAAAGAGATTTGATTAAAAGGTTCACTCCTAGCTGACCCTGCTGAACCTTCTTTATCATACATATCCTCTCTTTCCAAGAAACCTTTGCGTGTTGCAACTGCTGCCTCAATAGCTGAGTCAAAATCAAGAGACCTATCGATAAAGTCAGCTACTCTCTCCACAGAGCCAGGAGTAGACTTTTTCATTTCAACAGACCTACCAAAAACCTTCTCTAGCCTGATCTCAGTCATGGAGATGACTAGAGAAGAGCAAGACTCTTCCAAGTTTACTATTTTCTCTCTAGATTCGACCAAATTCCAAGCTTCTTCTCCTTCCTCCTCTTCACCATATTTATTCCACTTTTCCTCCAAGTCAGAAGATATGCAGGATCAAATTTACATTTATCATAATCTTTAACTGTGATACGAAGTGGACCATACGAATCCTCCGTTATCTTGATACTGAAAATTTCTTTGTTGATTTGAACCTTGAAGTTTTTGTTAATCACAACCACACAATGAGTTCTAATCATGATTCTAGCAATATCCATACAATATCCTTTCAAAGTGTTATCAGCCATGCAAATATAATGTCCTACCGTTTTGGCCAACATCTGGAAAAAGGAAAAGTTCCAAGCTTGGCAAGGTATGCCATAACATCTCAACCAGGTTACTCTTTCTTTGTCTACGACGTCTTCCTTCCATTCTCGGATCTCTGAGAACCACTGTTTCCACCAAGTTTATGCTTCTCTGATAAAATCTCTTAATTCACCTGGTTCGCTTTCCTCCAAAAGACATAGGTTCGCTCCGAGCGGAGTAACCTTGATAGTAAAAAAACCTTCAATAGCAAAGCTCGTTTGAATGTTGTAAGTCATACATGAATTTAGCACCACCCCCACGTAGGCCTTTTTGAACCTCTCAAGCTCCTCCTCTGAGGCGTTATACTTCATATGTACTGTTGTCTTATTTGGTTGAAAGGAGTCAGGAAAGTTCCTAGTATTGTTTACAACCTCCGCGAAAGATCTGTTCCCCAATTTAGCTTCCTCAACACCATGAATCCTTCTAAACGATACATGAATACCAGATTCTCCCTGATAACCTCGATGCGTCTTCCCGTCTTCCTTACTTCCTTTGGCTAATCTTGGAAACCTTGGGATATTTGCATGTATTTTGACCTTTTCAATAAAGATGTTGTCCAGATTCAAGGCGAGAACCCTAACATCATCAACATCAGAGAATCTTGCGAAGCCGAACCGTTTTCCGAATTTGTTCCTTTTAGGAGGGATTACCACCTCTTTTACGTTCCCATACTCTCTGAATAAGTTGAAGATTGACTCAGCCTTCACATTCTCCGGGATTTGAGAGAAGTAGATAGAATGGGTCTCAGCTACTTCTCCCTCCTTAGTTCCTCCAGTTCCATAATAAGCATCCCCTCTTCCTTTAACATTCTTTCTGTCTCTTTTGCTTCTAACTTGTCTCCATTCCATGAGGTCAAAGTTCTTTTTTGCTTTTTCAACGCTCTAAACGAGGGAAAACTCAGTATCACAATATCATCAAATTTTATGAAGTGTTAATGTTTATTGTATTTATTTATAAATTCAACAATTTTAAATTCTAGAATCTAAATGTCTCAAAAACACTTTTAAATTCTAAAAGCTAGATAATATCTTTCTCAATGCCAAATATTTCTGAGATTTTATGGCTGCTAACATAAACAATATAAAAAATTATTTTCAAGTAATACCAACTCATTTTGTAAAAATTGAAAAAAAAAAAATATATATATATATATATATATATATATATATATATATATATATATATATATATATATATATATATATATATATGCTTCAATTGTATAATATTATTTTTTAAACTAATTTTATAACTATTTAAAATTAATTGTTAGGATGTTAATAAACCCTAACAAAACTAGAGAATACTAAGAAAGATAAATAAAACTAATTAATAAAATAAAGACAATTTTCATTCATTTGATTGATGATCCTTCATCTCTTAATGAGAGTACATATATAGTACCAATAGTGGATGGTGAGATAAAAATGCCTAAAACTCAAATAAGCAACAAAAGCCCAAATAAAACAATACCCCAATAACAATACTAATAACTAATAATATAGATTCTAAATTATTTTTTTCTCTCTATCATTACTCACCCCTTCAAGATCAACCTTGTCCTCAAGGTTGTAACAATAATGTCAAAATAGAAACTTTTCCAGGATCCCACTGTTTAAAGCAGTTAAGATAACGGTTGTCATTGACATTAGTACCATTCTCATCCAAAAAGTGGATATCTGATGAATCTAGAACCAAGTGATTTGCATATGATTTTCCATCCTCTATAATCTTTCGTGATTCATTGATAACACAAAATTATTCTTGTCTGAAAGAGCGTGTCTCGAAAAAATCCATCTTTAAAGGCAAAGCAAAGTCAACAGAACAACAAACCAGGACTCTGGACCCTCTAGAACCAGGATCCGGACAAAGGTAACAACCAGAGACAGTAATCGAGTTCTTGCATGGAAAAGTACGTATGTAGTCCATTAGCAATTTCAAAGCACTACCTCTTATTTGCCTCTGTCTTTGTGATATTAACTGCAAGACCAAGGAAAGAAATTTCATCAAGCACATGTCCTCAATTTTTGAAGGACCAAGAATCTGTAAATCAATAGCGGTGTATCCATGATCATTGATAACCACAACATGATGTATCAAGCTATGGAAAACTTGATCGACATATGCACGTGTTTTTCGACATGCAGAAATCACTCTTTGGAGTTCATGCTTGAATGCTGAAGATGACAAGTGATTCAGTGCCATTCTTATTCAATTACGGGTGAACAATGTGCTTTGATTTGTTGGGTCTTCTACCCACTCTTAAGTACCACCTTGACATATCTTGTACATATCTGTTGGTGCGGTAAAGCGGCAAGCAACAAAAAGATTTGGAAGTATTTTTTCGGGAATTTATCGTGTCCACAGAGATCGGTACTATTGAACTGTCGTTCGACAATTTAAATGTTAAAGAGTTTAGGTTTAAAATGGGTGTAAATTAAATGCGGGAAATAAAACTTATGAACAGAAAAAGAATTCATTCTTTGGAGAGTAGAGAACTCTCGGGTTTATATTTCATCTACCCTATCAAATACTTAAACTTACTACCTAGTTGTACGTAACCTAAATCACTCGTCAACATTATCACGTATCGCTCATAACAAAGGTTATGTCTAACGCAAAGTTGAGAGAACAACCACATTGCCTCATCGATGATGTCTCACGCAACTCGACCACACGGAAGCATTAAATTCCGATACCCAAGTGAATATTAAGCATAAATTTATCTCTAGAATCTAGAACCTAATAGATGTTCATCCTAAATTCGGATTCAAAGAGGATATGTCTACCGCAACTCAAGCCCAAATAAAGAAAGCAATCATCAACATTAATTTGTAAAATGAGTTTTATACAACACCATGAGCAATAAATATACATATAATCAAGATAAACTTACATGCAAACTCACAACAAATGGAAACTACAAAGGGAAGAGAGAAGAGGAATCAAAATCTCTCGCGGTGTCAATCACGATCCAAGAATCATCCACCCCTAACCGTCGAGTTGCAACCTCCATTGATGCTTTTCTAAGCTCTAAACTATCAAAAAATGAAGTTTGATGGAGTGGGAGCAAAAAATACCCAAACCATAACCTAAAAAATGAATGAAATGACTTAAATAACATTTCAAAAATCAATCAAGTTCGCAAAGCGAACTTTTATTCGCTGAGCGAACATCAAAAATTGGCACTTGAGTGCCTCAGAACAGTTAAACCGACTCGGCAATTATACAAAAGTTCGCAATGCAAAATTTTATTCACAAAGCGAATATTCGCTGGAAAGTTCGCAATGCTAACTTTGGTCCCTTTTTCTACTGCCATAATTCTGGGAGTATTCGCTGGGAAGTTCGCAAAGCGAACTTTGGTCCCTTTTTCACACCAGACTTATTTTGACCACAACTTCTGAACCGTAACTCAGATTGACGCACGGTCGGAAGCCTTGGAATGCTTATTCAATACTCTATGCAACAACGGCAAAATATATTTGCTTGAATACCTACAAAAATGAGAGAAAATCAAATAGACTCAACGATATTTACACGATACGCAATATATACACTATAACGTAAAGTAAACGTATTTACAAACAAAGCGGGGTTAATTCGAACGAAATTAACAAAAAGTATCGATAAGTGCAACAAAACTTATATACAAAAATAGCTACAATTTGAACTTATCAATATCTTCCTTTGAAAAATCCAGAAGCGGCCGCACAAGAAGCATGCCTTGATTTTCCAGAACTTCACCATACAAATGCGTATGCATAGGGAAAATCTTGGAGGTGAAAGGTGTGCCTGTAAGTCCAAGCACACCACTATTTCGAGAAAGCCTTAAAATAAATAACTCTGCCTGGTCATCGGCATGATCTGCAATAAGCAACACTCCAATATGGTGTTTGGCACAAACATCATGAAAAACTTGGTACCTCATTTCACGAGCAGCTTCTTGCAACTGACCCTGTTTTTGTTTACCGATTGGCCAATCACAACTGGAAATCTCACATCTGATTCCCATTTCAGAAACATGGTTACGAACAACATTAGACTCGTCTTTGCTCTCGGCGTGTAGTCCATGATCAACAATTATCGCTAACAGACCGTGAATGAAACCACTATGATCAGTGCCAACAGAATTAACACTAGCAGTTTTCCATCCGGCAGTTAACACACAGAGTGCTATACTGTCAGGGCCACCAGAGATACCCAAAGCTCTCAAATCAACCCCAAACTCACTCATAATAAATGTATATCCTTGATCCACCAAGTAACCGGATGTGTCCTTCAAATTTTGAGTTAATCGCAATTTAAAGACGGTTGTATCCAAGGTTGTGGCACCGTGCCTCTCAAAAACTTCTTATATTACTGAAAATGTTTTCTTTCTAATTGTCATTTATTCTTTAGCAAAATCACGTGTCCCCTTAGGAATCTTGGGCAATCTTCTGCTTTCATTGCTTTCTACAACATCCTTTACTTTCAATAAAAATTCATTGAATTCAGTTCTTACCAAATCCAAAAACAATAGAAAATCAACAACCCAACTCTCCAGTAGCTGTGATTTATCTACCTCGCTCTTTTTTTTCACTCTGCAACATATCCTTAATCAACTGCATAATCGAACTAGTTCTTTTTCCCAAAACAACTTTTTCTTCTTCTTTTCTACTTTAAAATTCTCTCCATTTTCGATAGCACCTCGGATCTTTTCATTAAACTCAGCAGCCTCAAGTACAGCATAAGCAGTCACGAGTTCCCTTGCCATAATTTTCAACACAAGGCCAAACAACACATTGATTTCATGTGCAAACTTATCATACACCTTTCCAGTATACAAACTAAAAGATTCATTAAAACTATTAACTAAACTAGCATCAGTTGGACATTTTTTCCCAAAGATTTCACCAATTTTCGATTTCAAATCATCACCACCAATAGGCAAAAAGTTACTTTGCGCACGAGCAAAACTACACTCACCCAATTCCCTCATTGCCATTGCCAAAGGAAACAACACGTTACACACAATATGCTCACTCCCAAGCTCAATTTTCCCCAATTTATGACCATAATTCAACTCAACCCACGTCCTAGAATGCACTGATTTCGTCAAATTCATCGCAAGCATAGATGGGGCAAACACTTCTTCGGAAAGGTTACTCAGTTTCTCATTTACAGTCTCTTCTTTAATATCACTCATTTCAGAATCAGAAAAAAGATCCTGAGTATCATCAAGAGGAGCTCGAAATGCATTAACAGGTTCTGAAACCACAGCCACAGCAGAAGGAATCTTTTCAACACTCAATTTATCAAAGGCATTGTTAGATCCACCATTATCGGGTTCACTTAAATTATTCTCTGTGACTGCAGGGCAAGTAGATGGTGTTTCTTCAAGCTCAGCTTCTTCAATCTTATTAGCCGTCTCTTCCCTCAGACAAGGAGGCTCATAATCAATATCCACAGCAAAGCCATCATTATCATCAAAAGAAACATTAGATTTCTTTAAGAAATCTAATTTTCTCTTTCGAATTTTATCCAGTATAGATGAAATTGGCTTCTGACCCAATCAAACAGGTTTAAACGTAACATCTCTTGTTTCTCGAAGAAGTCTCTGAGACTCTGTTCGAAGCTGTCTTTCCTTCTCAGCTTTTCTTTTATTGGAGATAGATTTTTTTCGCGGTTTCTTCTCATTCCAACCATTGTCCTCAATTTTCTTCTTCTTTTTCTTCTTACTCTCTTTCTTCTCAGAAACATCTTCTACAGTCTGTTGCTTTTTTTCTAACTCGTCAGTATTTTCCTCAACCGTCTTCTCGGTAAACTTTCCGTCAAGTTCATCGTTGACAGAATCAAACTTCAAAACCCTCCTAGCACCCAAACCCTCTTCCATGACAGTTTCAGTGACATTGTTATCAACCAAAGCTTCAATTTCGTCAATTGATTCTCAATTTGACTCCTCCAATCTTGAATTGTTTTCGAATTCGGGCCATTTGATAGGGGAAGATGAAGGTAGAGGGTTTTCGGAAACCCTAGGTGGAGATGAAGGTGTAGGATTTTTGGAAACCCTAGGTGGTGTAGAATCAGGTAGTTTTGGTGGAATGGAAGGGGATTGGACCGACTGATGCTTGAAATTTGGATAATGCTTTAGACCCTTTTCACCAACGAATGGAGTGTCTGGTTCGACAACAAAGTCTTCACGAAGGGAGGGTTTCTCAATGAATTTCACTGATTCTAGATCTGGCTCCTCCTCTTCTTCTATTGGTAAAATTTCTCTCCATTCCGGTTTAAATCTCCATAACAAAGTTGTTGTAAATGTATCCCAACTATATCTGCGATGAACACGAGACCACCATATCCACCATTTGAGAGCTGAACCTCTCAAAGCTCCTACAACTTTCAACACCTTCAAAGACTCATGTGTTCCATGCTCTTTAAAAAATTTCTCAAAACAAAGAATCCACCAATAGGCATCTTCTTCTCCATCAAACAATAATAATATTGTCATGGTTTAAAGCAGAAAGTGAGATCGAAAATGAAAGCACCAATTGTTATGATGTTAATAAACCCTAACAAAACTAGAGAATACTAAGAAAGATAAATAAAACTAATTAATAAAGTAAAGACAATTTTCATTCATTTGATTGATGATCCTTCATCTCTTGATGAGAGTACATATATAGTACCAATAGTGGATGGTGAGATAAAAAGGTCTAAAACTCAAATAAGCAACAAAAACTCAAATAAAACAATACCCCAATAACAATACTAATAACTAATAATATAAATTCTAAATTATATTTTTCTCCTCTATCATTAATATTCCGTTTTTGGTATTTTTCTTTTGTATATAATAAAAGGTTAAAAGATAGATATAAATATTATATAAAAGTTAATAAAAGAAGGGGGAAATAATTCTGATTACCAATGAGATTTTTGTATGAAATCCTTACAAAGTTCAATCCATCACTTTGGTGAAATAAAGGGACAAACATCTCATATTGAAGTATTTAAGAGGCATTTAACAATAATTTTGATTTTACAAAGGGTTTCTTGTACCAATTGATAATTATGTTTAATTGTTAATTATTTTAAATTATGGTGTTTTTTACATTATAAATCTGTCAAACAATTTTTTTTCTATGAGAACTAAATATGTCTGGAATTTTGAAAGTTGTTTATGCTATGGTCCTATTTTTTTCTATATTTCTTGTTGTAGCCAATGTCTATGGTAAGGCCATTTTTTTCAATTTTCAAATTTATTTATTTATCTTATACATAATAATATTTCATCATGTTTTGATAACATTCTTTTATATTTGTTTCACATCACAGCATCTCGAAGTTGTGATGATAACGATGATTGTCCAGATTATTTGTGTGGATCTTCTAAAATTGGAAAATGTTTTTTTGATAATTGTTATTGTGTTTAACATGTAAGTTGAAAATGGTTATTTCTGTTAAAGCTTATAATTTCATTTTATTTGGTTTATATTTTTGACCTTTTGATTTTTATGATAGGGTAAGAAGAACAACACAGGATAAGTCATTAATCATATTACAACAATTTATATTGTATATCGTTCAATGTATAAAAAATAATGTAAAATTGTTTACATTGCATTTATAAATTAAAATGTTATAATGCATTCTACCAATGTGTTTGTTTAATGGTGAGAATTTAATTTTATATTTTTAAAAATAAAAATTCAAATTTCACTTAAGACGGTTATAAAATGGTTATTAATATTACTTTTATGAACAATAACTTTATTTCCCATTTTCTTTTATAAAAATTGTGTATATTTAAGATAAAGGAAATATGCAATGTCATATAAAATGTATTATAAAAAAAAAATTAAAGTATAAGAGGAGTTTATTGATTAACACAAAATTACATGCAAAAATAAAAGACTACAAGTGAGAAGACCCCCACCAAACAAAGAAAAACACTCCAAGCAATGAAGAATAAAATGTGTTAGATTTTGTTGGAGGTCTACTTCAAAACATAAATAAGATAAAGATGAAAAAGATGTATAAAAGTTGTATAAAACAAATTTTAAAGTGTGTGGTCACACTAAGTTTTAGGTTTTATTCATCACCACAAATTTAGACAAATTAAATCCAAAGGATATACCGACGAATCTATTTCATAATACTTTGAAAATTTTGATATGAATCGCACATTCATATCAAACATATCGATCGATCAACGATATTTTACAAAATATAATTTTTTTTTAATTTATTCTTGTGCACTAAAAATAATAATAACTTAGATATAGTTTTTCCCTCATGAAACATGCGACTTTTTCGGGTTTTTTATGACACAAAGGTGTCTCTATTCATAAAGAAACTCATAACAATTAATGAAAATGAGCAATTCTTTTAAATATTAATTATATGAATGGGTGTGGGCAAAATTGTAAATTTACAAAGAATGTATTATTTCTTTGGTGAATGAGTGTCGTACCCAAGAGATTGGCATTTAGAGAGGTTTGAAACAAAGGGACCCCATTTCCCTTTTCCTTTTTCTCTTAGTTGTTGAGGGGCTTAGTTGTCTGGTCGGGAGGGCAAAGGAGCTTGGTATTTATTCAAGTTTTAGAGTTGGTAGTTCCGGGTTGATAATGTCTCATCTTCAGTGTTCAGATGACACTCTTCTAGTGGTTGAACCACCTATATAGAATTTATGGTGCTTATAGGCTATTCTTAGAGGTTGTGAGAGGGCTTCGGGTTTTCGCATAAACATCTTCAAGAGTAGTCTCATTGGGGTTAATGTAGATTCTATACTTTTTTCTTCAGCCAAGAATTTTCTTCACCATGAGATAGCCTATCTTCCTTTTAAGTATCTTGGGCTGCCAGTTAACATTAATCTCTGTCTTGATTCTACTTAGGATTCCTTGGTTGACTTGTTGGAAAAAAAGGGTTAACTCTTAGAAACATGGATATGTGAGACTAGGGGGTATAGTGGTTCTTCTCAATTTAGTGATGAATGATATTCATATCTTCTTCTTGTCCTTCATGATGTTGTTTGTTATAGTTCGGAAGAAGACTGTGGCTTTACAAAGAAGACTTCTTTAAGGGAGAGGGTTAAGAATTTGCCTAATGTTCCGGACTGGGCCGTGGACCTGCTCCACATCCGAACAGGCCTGGCCCACACACTCTGGGGCGGCCCATACGAAATACTTAGTCAAGCCAGTGTCGGGCAAGCGTCACACCACAGTGTCGGGCACGAATGGTGTAGAGCTTCGGGCAGAAGCATTGAGCCTTCCCCGGAGTTATCCCCCTCCTCGACACGGGGATGTCGCTCCTCGCGAGGAGTCATCTCCGTACACGCAGCAAGTCCTCCCCGCGAGGACACGTCTCTCCCCCCCATGCAAGAGTTATCCCCGCGAGGACACGTTCTCACGTAGCCGCTCCACTCCCGATGGAATCGGTCTGCCCTAATTCCGGAGATCTAGGAACGGTTACCCCAGGGCGAAGACCACGTGCTGGTCTCCACTACGTCACGTAAGCCCTGGCAGTTACTTGGATTGGGCCTGGCAATCCAGCCCAATGCAAGTAACCGTTGGCCCCGCGCTGGGGGCTCTATAAATACCCTCTCATTTGAGAGGGTCAGGTGACACACTTTCTTACTCTCACTTCTGTACTTGCCTTTTCTCTGACAACCACCTTACTTGAGCGTCGGAGTGCCTTGCAGGTACACCCCCCCCCCCCCGGCCGTCTTTCAACCTCACCGGAGCCAAAGTTCAACAGACGTCGTTGGCCACCAGAAACTGTCTGATCCAGGTACGATCAGATATTCATATCTTCTTCTTATCCTTCATGATGTTGTTTGTTATAGTTCGGAAGAAGACTGTGGCTTTACAAAGAAGACTTCTTTAAGGGACAGGGTTAAGAATTTGCCTAATGTTCCTTAGGTGAGTTTGGAAGATGTTTGTAATCCTAAAACTAGAGAAGGGTTAGGAGTGAGGGATCTTCGGTTGGTAAATATTTCTCTTCTTGCTAAGTGTAAATGGAGGTTTCTTGTAGGGGATCTTAGGCTCTAGAGATATATTATGTTATATAGGTATAAAGGTATTTCTCTCTTCTCTCTTGATGGATTTAGAACTAAGGGTTTTTGTTCTGCTTCGTCCTGGTTGAGAGAGATAGCTCTCCTTAGGGATAAAGAGTATTGTAGCTCCAATTAGTTATCTGATGGTTTTGGTAGGAAAGTGGGGTCGGGCCTTCAAACATCCTTTTGGGATGATCCTTGGTTAAGGAGTATCCCCATAAAGTCTAAGTTCCCCAGTATATTCTCTAATTCTCTCCAGCCAGAAGGGTTAGTGGGCGAGATAGAGGAGGTTGTCAATGGGGTTCTGACATAGGACGTTAGATGAAAAAGATCCTTCTTCTTTAAATAGTTGTCTGTTTTTTAGGAGTTTTATGTCTTGCTTGGAGATTTTATCCTAACCCTAGAGAGATAAATGAATTCGGAAGTATTTTAGATATGGTATTTTTTTAGTGGCCTCCACTTATCTAGTCTAGAGAGGGCTTTTGAACTCTTCTTTGGCACCTTTTTTTCTGTAAAGTCATCTCTTTTCCCTTGTTTGGAGTAGCTGGGCTCCATCTAAGATCTTCATTTTTTTCTGGCAGTTACTGCATGATAGATTCTTTTCCAGAGTCAATCTGTTTAGGAGATAGGTGTAATTGGACACCAGTAGCATCACTTGTCCTTTTTTAGGGTATCCGAATGAGATTGTTTCTCACCTTTTTGTTCTTATAAGATAGACTCGTCAGGTATAGAGTTTTCTGGTGGTTGGAGTGGCATGTAGTGAGCCACCAGAATCTTAGGCTACTTTTTTGGTCTTTTCTTTTGTTATGAGGTAGTGTTAAGTATATGGAAGGTTACCTTATAGTTTGGCATGCGGTTATTTGGTCTATTTGGAAAGCGTGAAATTATGTCATCTTTAATGAAGTCATAAAAATAGAAAAAGAAGTGAACGAGAAGAGTTTTTTTTTCTTGGTATTTAATTTTGGGTTGGTTGGGAGAGAACTCTTGCACCTTCACATATTGGATTCATAATGGTATCTTATATTTAAATCTATAGAAGATCGAGGGTTTGCTCTGAGTCTGAGTGTGGTGGTGGATCTTTTGTTTTCTTTTGTTGGGATCTGATATGTTGATTGAGGTTATAGTTGGTTTGAGCTCCAGCCCGTGAGTAGCAAGGTGGTTCTTTAGTAGTGGTGTTTTTGTTTCTTTTTTCTTGTTACTCTCTTCTGGTTTGAGGCTTTTTGTTTTTGTCGTGTATCTTGTTTTTTCTTATTTTTGAGCACTTCTTGTGCTTTGTATTGTTTAATGTAACTTCATCTTCTTTCTTTAATAATATATTTATTTTTCAATTAAAAAACTAATTATATGAAGCAATATATACTTTTAATGTTCTAATGGTATCACATATTTTGCAATGGTTTAATGACAATCACTTAAGACCTAACACATATCTTACTCAAAGAATGCGAGTTCACATACACATTTGGACTCAAGTGCCTACACCTTTTAAAAAAAAATCAACCACTAACCAATTTACTTCCTTAGTGTCAAGGATATACACCGACTATATTTTAACCACTTATAAAATATAATTACTCAAATGTATATTTTTTTTAATTTTCCAGTATTTCTCCACCATTTTAAGATATATTTAAATTTGTTATTTAGAAAATTTCAAGATTTCAAATAAAGGTATCTTAAGATTTAAACCATTACATAGTAAATTAAGTTTTCACTCTCCTTGAATAGATTAGTTGACAAACTTTGAACTAATTATTCATTAGAACAAATATGTGCATATATAACTCACACGTGTAATTTTGGTACCATTGATTGAGTTGCAATATGAAACATTTAAAATACCTTGTATCTCATATCCTTTTAATGCGAATTCAAGAGGCAAGTTGTCAAATAATTGGAAGAATATTTTTGAACTTCAATAAACTTTGAGTAATTAATCTTTCACAAACTTTTGACTTCATTTAACTAAGTCTATGGTTACATTATGTATTCTTGATAATATTTATCAACTATCATCAACCCTTGACATTTTTTTCATTGTAGTAAAGTGTATTATATACAAAATATTATTTCTTATATTATTTAAAATTATGAAAAACTATCACCATGATATTTTTGTCATTTTATTTTGTCATATAGAAAATTTTGATAACACTCTTTATTTGATAATAAAATATTTAATAACTTTGTTTTCACTTAAATATGTCCAAGATACATTCAATGCATAAAATATGTATAGAAACAACTACAATGATCATAAATATTTTTCAAAACTATCTTGTATTTTTAAAAGTGGATCCAAACATGGTTTCATGTTTAACGATATTTATCGTATATCCAAATAAGAATCATAATAAAAAATCGACAATAAACCAAAATCATTAATATTTTTTATAATTTTTATCCATTAACATTTATCAACTTACAATAATATAAAATATATTCAAATTTATTTAATATCATTATGAGAAAGAAATAATATTCTCATTTTATGATATGTGTCGCTACTCGAAAAATAACGATCGGAGGCGAAAAGACACAGAGTCGCCATCGAACTTTATTTATCCCAAAAGGTGAAGCAAAAACATCGAGAAAACCCAAGAGAAAAGGATAAGATGGTCTCGCAACCAAATTATGGGTTCGGAAGCCGGTTATGCGAAGGGGAGATATTAGCAACCCCACATCCATCGTACTCGATGAGAACCATTTGTTCGTCTTATATGTAAGGATGTTTGCTAAATGATTGCTTTCTAAAAGTGTTCTAAGAAGGGACAGAGAAGGGGTAACAAACAAAAATGTGAAAGAAAAATGGTAAAGAAAAAGGTGGGAGAAATAAAACGTGGCTCGCCAAGACTTCTCCGTCTTGTGACTACGTATCTCCATTAACCAATAAAGAATCATAGCGTCCGTAGTTCGGAGGACTACGGGTAAGGAAATGGGAAGTTTGGTTGGTCTCGATCGCACGGGGGCAAGAGAAAAGGAAAATTAGTTGTTAGTGAGCTCTCCAAGGATAGGGATCCTTGTGTCTACGTATCCTCATTAATGAGTAATCAGAGTATCCGTAGTTCACGGGACTACGATTTTGTTGGTGTTTTTTATGGGTGATGCGTGCTAACATTCACGTTCTAGCAGTTAGGTGTATTGCCGCTCGTTCGTGGAGTCTTATGCGTTACCTGTTTGCGGTAGAACAGAAATAACATGTCCTTTTCTGAAAAAGTTTTAAGTTTTCGCCATCGAGGCAAGATGTCACATTTGATTTGTGAAGATTTATTTTAGGGGTGAAATAGGTCCTCGGATAGGAACCCTTGCGGGTAGTACCCAATTCTCTATCTCAAAATATTTATCATGAAAAATGTGTGGCGAATATAGTTACGTCTTCGTATTGAAAGACGAGTATCGAGACCACACACTCTAAAGTGAGCATCATAATACTCGAAGAGGAAGAAGTTTTCACTCAATCCCCTCTCTTTAGTTCAATACAAAGAGAACCTTATTCTCTTATTAAAGATGTTTTATTTTGGATGGTAAGTGTTTTGCGACAGTGAACCCTAAAGGTAATGTCAAGCACTCGGGATATGACAAGGCCTTCGCCTAACCATTCCACAACCATCCAAGTTTATTGACAAAATTTTTAAAAATGCACTTAGTGCAAGACCAAGGTTTTTTTTGGCTTAGGAAAAGATGAAGAAAGAAATGAGAGGGTGGTGAATAGACCAAGGATAGTAGCCAAGCAATACTCAAGCACAAAGAGAAATTTGTGTCACGTCAAAGTAACCAGCACAAGGCAATCATCAGGATTAAACAAGAAGTAGCCACAACCAAACCAATCAAGAACTACTCAAGGCATCGAGAATTTCATAGCATCAAGAATGAATTAACAAGTGAAAACGAAACTAAACATGGAAACAATCAAAATAGAATCAAACGAAAAGAGGAATAACACGACATAACAGAAGGTGCATGAATTAGATTACGTAAGATATGAACAGAAGAATAATCAGAATAAGAATCAAAATCATAAATTCAAATAGAAAGAGCCAAAACCCTAAGCTACAGAATCAAGTCAAGTCACAAGTTAGTAGTTAGATCGACCTAAATATTTTAAATTCTAAATCTAAAAAGATTAGTCAACAAAACTAATTAAAGAATTTTTTTTTTTAGTTTTATTGTTTTAATAAATAAATTACATAGGAAAGTATATTCCTAAAATAAAATAAAAAAATACTAATTAAAACCAAATATTAACAATTAAAGTAAACTAATTAATATACATATTATAGATTAAAACAAACAATATGAGCAAAATAATTAATAAT
Source organism: Lathyrus tuberosus (assembly GCA_022829125.1). Taxonomy (NCBI): domain Eukaryota; kingdom Viridiplantae; phylum Streptophyta; class Magnoliopsida; order Fabales; family Fabaceae; genus Lathyrus; species Lathyrus tuberosus. Next base: position 8,920,659 of record JALAZF010000161.1, on the reverse strand, counting down.
ATTTATCAACAAAAATCAACAAATTTATTAACAAAGTATTTAAAAAGATAATTAACAAAAATATCATTAACAAAATGATTAACCAAAAAAAAATTAACAGAATTATTAATAAATTAAAAATAACAACATAACTAATAATATTTTAATAAAATAATTATCCAAGAATTTAACAAAGATTTTTAACAAACAAATTAATAAAATCATTAACAAAAATTAGCAAAAATTAGGAAGGGTGTGAGTAGAAAGGAAGGAATCATTTGGGCTAAGCCCATCCTCCTTCAAAAAACCAGAAAAACGATTTATACAAAAAGGAAGTGTGGGTAAGAAGCTACACGGGCTCTAGCAAGCCTAAAACTTAAGAACATCGCATTGCCTTCAATAAAATTATTATACTTAACTTATGACAAGGCAATGTAATGGATCAAGAGGAAAACGGTTCAACCTTCTTTAAAGAGCCAAACACGGTCAAAATATTATGTGTTTACCTTTGTTAAGAAATATGAACAAAATAAGAACATATAGCTGGGGTTCAGCTGTTTTGTCTCATCTATATAGTTTTTTGTGTAAAACACACAAAAGGGTACTTGTTCGTTTTATTCTTGCACGTTTTTGCTCCAAGCATGGGGTTGGTCAGGAATGTCATCACTTGCCCCAGTCAACGAGAACAACTTCACATTCTCATACGCAACAAAGTAATTTTATCGCATTGTTTCCACTTTCTTACTTTATACTATAACTAACTGTAAATAATTTATTTTGACTTTTTTCGGTTTAGGTGGTTTGTTCTAGGGATGAACTACAACAAATGTCCCAAACACGTTATAACGACCTATCTAAATATTATAGATCACCTTGGATCATATGTTGTATTACAACTAAATAACTCATCATCTCGTTAATTTAGTTTTAATATTGCCAATTTATAAATCTTCTAATCATGTCTTTTTTTTCCCTACAGTTTATTTGGAGGTAGTATTTGGGTCTCAACCATGAGATTAACCCCTAGGATGTTGCAATTTGGATTGCAAAAACAATAATCATCAAGTTCACTACTGTGGAAATGCACTAGAGTGGTCGTGTCAAACTGCAGTTCGACATTCAGCAACAAATCCCATACCCCCGACATGTTTGGGATAATGGCATCAACTAAGAGTCGATGCCCAATGAAATTATTTTGATTGAAGAGAGTTTGTTAGGGAGGCACGTCGTCAATGGAAGCATTGGCATCAGTGAATCATAAACAAAATCTATCATGTAGGATGCTATACCAACTCGAAATTATATGATTTGGTATAGATGATTACAACGACACAGTTTGTGTCTGACCCGTGGTATTTAATCGACCCACGCCAACGAGCTTCGTCATCATACGCCCTGCAACCAACCCCATAGTATTACCAAACCCAACAACATTGTCAACCCACCCAAACCCAACAACCAACTCCAACATCACCGTACTAGATACACCCAACAACCAATCAAACATGATTACGAACTCACATATGTTGGTTTGAATATGGAGTAACTTGTCTAGAAGGGAGGTTGAATAGATAATTACAAAAATCCCTTCTTTTCAAAAATTCAGATTACGCAAGCGGAATCGAATATGGTGAAATATTGTTTAGAAAAGTTTTTATGATATTGGAAGAGAATTTGCGATATACTTACACCAAAGGTTTGAAATGAGGTAGAATACACTGAATTGAATAATGGTTAAAGTTTCAACGAGATGCTTAAAGACTTTAACAATTCTTCAATTTTAAAGGCAAATCTAAATTCAATGTTCTTACAATAACCAATTAACTGGATCCTTTAGAAGAACAAATCTAATCAAACCTAAACTTTTTACAAATCAAAAACTATGCAATTTTAAACAATAAAGAGAGAGGGAGAGAAGGAGAGAGTGCACCAGGATATATACTAGTTCGGTGCTATCGTCCTCGCAGGCACCTACATCTAGTCTTCGACGGAGAACCATCGAAGAGTTATTTCTTCCATTAAAACAATATTGAATTTTGGTTCTTAGTTACAACAATCCACAAAAGCAAAAAGACAAATTATAACAATCTACGTAATCTTCTTTCTTGCTTCTTGTACGAACTTGCTTGTAACTAGCTACCACCGCTAACTTGATCTTTACCCAAGATCTTGATTTTCAATTTTTGATGGATTCCTCTCTTGATGAATTTCCCAAATTTTACCCAATCTTGAAATTCCAAGCCTTGAATCCCTTTCTTCAACAAGTTGACAAATCTGTAGAAAAACTCCACAACAATGGAGAAAAGCTTCTTCTTCTTTTTCCTTCAAGAAATTTCAACCCTAAAAATTTCCAAGACCAAAAACACCTCTTGCAAATCTACACACTTCAACAAACAATTAGATCCCTAATGTTTCCCTAAGATTAATCATCACACACACACAAGAGAATAATTTCCATGGGTATGATTAAGATGAAGATTTGAAAGGGAGAAGGAAGATGTGTTTTTGCAAAGGTTTTCTCTCAAGAAAAATTTTGATCTCTCTCATTTAAAATGAGGGAATGAAATCTCTATTTATAGATGAAAGAGAAAAGCGCAAAAAGTTAGTTAAAAAAAACAGCGCGAATTGATTCATAATTCCCATGACTTGATTCAGTTAGGGCAGGTGACTTGAGTCAACTCTAAAATGAATCAATTCAAATTAGCGTGCTGAATCAATTCGCAACCCTTACTGAATCAATTCAAATTGGAATTTCCAGTCCTGCGAATTGATTCAAAACTGATGTTGAATCGATTCGAGCAAACATAACCAAATTGAACGTTTGAGACACTTTCATGAATCGAGTCATGAAAGTCTTGAATCGAGTCAGGAAGCACAAAAATGCTTTGAATCAAGTCAAAAACACAACTGAATCAATTCACACAGCTAGGATACATATTCAACTTAATAAATGCATGGATCAAATACTCTAGCATGTGATAGATGATTAATAACCCAGGGAACTCAAATTAAACGACAAATATAAGCAAAGCATCAAAACAACGAAGTAGCCGATATCCGGAATGAGCAACTTCAGTCTCCCCCTTTTTGATGCTTGGCAATCCGATTAATTTGAGCCATGCTCCCCCTGCAACAATTACTTAACCACAAAAGTTATTGTTGTCAACCGATAATCCATTCTCCCCCTTTGACAATATCAAAAAGGAAGAGGGGCGAAAAACAGAAATAACAACCAATAGCATGACATAGCTAATTTCACATACAGAATCCAGCAATATTAACATGTAACGATACTACACAATTCATTAGATAAGAAGAAGATAAGATTAAGGATAGCAAGTTTTTAATAGACATACAACCAAAATACAATTAGACATGTTTTAATCATAAGGAAATGTAAATAACATGCAACATGATAAGATGCAAAATGAGAAACTACGGATCCTCCATATCATGGTCCTCAGGTTCAGACGGTCCGATGTTGGATACAGCAAGCTTGGCAAGGATAAGATCATGTTTCACATGTTACTGCGCAGATAAAACCCGCTGTTCCTCCAAGATGTGTTCGCCCCCATCGATCCAGGTCGGCTCGCGTAACAACATCAGTGTTACGAGCAGTGGAGGATGAGGCACCGGACGGACGAGAAGAAACGGCAGGGTTGTGATCTTGCGGAGCGTTAGCATGGTTGATGGAAAACGTTTCATACACCCGAGCAAACTTCTCTTGATAGTACCATTCATTTCGCTCGGAATCATAATGATACTTGAATAGATGAAGAGTGGCATCACTGAACTTAGATGGAACACCAGATAATTCACTTAGCTTAGAGGCCACGCCGCCCTTGTTCAGTATAAATTGAACGAACGAGGGGTAATAGAGAGGCTTTGAGTCACTTGATTTGCATTCCATTACCATATTCACTATGAACTTAACCCAATTTACCGATTCTTTATTGAGAAGCACTCACAGCATGAACAAATCAAACTCATTAACACGACCGAAATTATCTTTACGACGAACTAAAATCTTCGTTATTACCCAATGAAGAATTCGGCAGTCAACTTTCAATTGTCCGACAGTAAAATTTGAGTATTGCAGGTCGTTGTGGTAGATAGTTTTTGAAATTTGAGTAACCGTAGGAGTGCGTTGAAACGCAGATGTCGTGGTCACTCTAGTGAATTCATAACCAGTGTTTTCTAATCCAAAAGTATCTTTAAAATCCTGAGCTGTGAAAGTGATGCTTTTGTCTTTAAACTTACAACTAAGACCAGAGCCATTGTCAATTGATTCAACACAGCAGCAAAAGGCACGTACATGCTCAACATTGTACTTATGTGATAATCCTAAAAATTTTTCCAGGTTGTGTTTCTCAAGAGTGGAAAAGAAAGTTAGACCTGTTTTGGTTGCAGCTTCCTTAGTGATGTAGTTTGCACCAGATGATGGTTTATCAAAAAAAACCTGTCAAGATACATTTTGTGAAGGTTGTCTGGTATCAAAGCTTGAACCTTATGAAGTTTAACTGTGTTGTCTGTCAAAGTAGGACTTGAAGAGGCTTCGGTTCTAGATTGTCTGGTAATGGCAGATCGTTTCTTTGTTGCTCTTACTGAACCAAGTTGGTGAGACATATTGGAGGTTGACCTTAAGGCCAAGATAATGGAGGATACAATGTGCAATATGAAATGTAGTATGATAATGGAGATGAAGAAGATAGAATGAGAATGCTAGAAAGATGAAGAGAAGAAGGAAAAGGATAATGAGTAGAGAATAAGAGAAATGAAAAACCAAAGAGAGAGACGAAAAAAATAAAGAAAAAGCTGGAAAGAAAACAAAAAAACATCGAAAAGAAAAAAAAGGATAAGGAAAAAAAACGGAAAAAAAAGGTTAACAAAAAAAATGTTAATTTGAATTTTGAAATATGGAAAGAAAAAAAAAGGGAACCGAAAAAGTGGGTGGGAAGAATTTATGTTGGGGTGGTACGTGATATAGGTGTGGAGTGTAGGTGACAGAAAGCTGATAATTTGAGAAGAGAGAGAAGGTGGCGTGTGAAATTATAATGGGGATGTGGGAATGTGGAATTGGAAAGTGTGAGAGAAAGTTTTGGGAGAAAAAAAATGAGGAGATAGTGGTGATGAGGCGTGAGAGGATAGGGATGATAGGTGAGGTGGCTTGTGGAGTTGAAAAAGGTGAGAGGAAATGAAATAAAATCTGACATAAAAAGGGAAAAAAAAGAGTGGGTTAACATGAGAGAGAGAGAAGTGATTGGGAAAAAGAGAAAGTGAAATGCTTGGGAAAAAGAGAAAGATAAAGAAGTGATTGGGTGGTGGTGCGCAGGGAGAAAGAGATATAGGGTGAAAAAATGGGAAAGGTTGAGATAGTGAAAGGTGGTGGGGTCCGCGAAGAGAAAAAAAAAAAGAGGGCGGGGAAGCGTGTGGAATTGAAGTGGAGAAAGGGTGGGGCCAGGTAAGAGAGAGATATGGGTCGGGGCAGACATGGGGTGGCGTGTGAGAGTAGTGAATGATGATAGGAGAGGCTGAAAAAAACAGCTTTATACTTAGTATTAATATATAATATTAGTAGAAATAGGGTAGGAAAGGTGAGAGGAAAAAAACTGAGAGAAAGAAATATAGGATGCAGGTGGGTGGCGTGTGAAATGAGGTAGTAGGTGAATGAATTTTCGGTGGGTCCCCACTTGTGAGTTGGTGTGATGATTAAAAAAAATGCCCAAAAAAATCCGAAAAAAAAATGGGAGAGAGAGAAAAAAACAAAAAAGGAAACAAAAAAAAAGAATGAATTGATTCACAAAATAGTGTGAATCAATTCGCGCAAACAGAATCAAATAGCACTATCTAGACAGTTTTGCAAATTGAGTCAGGAATTGAGTCAAGACAGACTTCAATGAAAAAAATGCAATGCACTATGATGAAATTTATGAAAACATGAACATGATGCTAATAAGATTAGATGCACACTTAACACAAATATTAAATGTGATGCAAATCTATACACAGCATAACAAGGATATCAAACGCGCATAATAAACTACACAGATAGAACACCATTTAACAGATATAACACAAAGAGATGAAGGTATTGGAGAAATTATACCATACGAGATTGAGAGAAAAAAATTGCTACACAATAACCGTTAGTATAACAGAAAATCATGCGACAAAGTAAATAAAAATAGATCGATACTTATTCAAAGCAAGAAGGATCGAGAATCCCTAATTCTCTTCGAATCTTGTGGAACGACTCCGAGGACAAAGGTTTTGTAAAAATATCAGCAAGCTGATTTTTAGAGTCCACGAATTCAAAAACTACGTCGCCTTTTTCCACATGATCACGAAGAAAATGATGTCTAATTTCTATATGCTTAGTGCGTGAATGCAGTACCGGGTTTTTAGTTAAGTTTATCGCACTAGTGTTGTCACATTTAATCGGAACGCAACCTAGTTTTAAATCATAGTCCAATAATTGTTGCTTAAGCCAAAGGACTTGTGCACAACAATTACCGGTGGCTACATATTCTGCCTCGATGGTTGAAAGTGCAACACTATGTTGCTTCTTGCTATGCCACGAGACCAGACAATTTCCGAAAATGTGACATGTGCCGCTAGTACTTTTTCTGTTTGATTTGCACCCCGCGAAATCAGAGTCAGAAAAACCTACTAAACTACACTCACTTCCCTTAGGGAACCAAAGACCATGGTTTGCAGTACCATTTAGATACCTTAAAATGTGTTTAATGATCTTAAAATGAGATTCTCTAGGGGGAGCTTGAAACCTAGCACACATGCATACGCTAAACATGATATCAGGTTGACTTGCAGTTAAATAAAGCAACGATCCAATCATACCTCGATACTTGGTAACGTCAAACTCTTTACCCGATTCATCTTTGTCGATTAGCAAATTTGAATCCATTGGTGTAGATATTACTTTTGTATTTTTCATTTCATACTTCTTTAAGACTTCCAAGCAGTATTTTGTTTGACTGATGAAAGTTCCTTTATCAGTTTGCTTTATTTGGAGTTCCAAGAAATAAGTAAGTTCACCCATCAATGACATCTCAAATTCGCCCTGCATTATGTTAGAAAACTCTCTACACAAAGATTCGTTAGTGGAGCCGAATATAATATCATCCACATATATCTGAACTAATAGAACATGCTTTCCTTTACGTCTTATGAATAAAGTGGTATCTACGTTTCCACGACTAAATCCCTTTTCAATTAAGAAACCACTAAGACGTTCATACCAAGCTCTAGGAGCTTGTTTTAGGCCATAGAGGGCTCTCTTATGTTTAAAGACATGATCGGGATTGTCGTGATCCTCAAAACTCGGAGGTTGAGAGACGTATACCTCTTCATTTATGAATCTGTTTAGGAAAGTCGACTTAACGTCCATCTGATATAGTTTGAAATCAAGACAACATGTGAATGCCAATAGGAGTCTAATAGCCTCAAGTCGGGCTACAGGAGCATAAGTCTCCTCGTAGTCTATCCCTTCGGCTTGATTATACCCCTTTGCCACTAGCCTTGCCTTGTTTCTAGTAATTATTCCGTTTTCATCTAGTTTATTCCGAAAGACCCATTTAGTGCCTATGACTGTTTTGTTTTTAGGACGTTGGACCAAATCCCAAACGTCATTTCTTTTAAATTGGTTGAGTTCTTCTTGCATAGAAAGAAGCCAACCCTCATCAGTCAAAGCATCACTAACTGTTTTCGGTTCAACTTGTGATATAAAAGCAGAATAATTACATAAATTATTTAATTGTAAACGCGTGCTTACTCCCCTTTTGATGTCTCCTAAGATGTTGTCCAACGGATGATCCTTTGTGACGATCAAATCTTGAGGAAGTTGGTTTGAGGTCTCATGTTTGTCATCCTCGTGTTCACTTTCCTCTTTATCATCATTAATGTCCTCGTCTTTCGGAGGATCCACTTTTGGAGCATCATCTTCGATCTTATCTTCCGTACTAGAACCTGAAACATCAATAACAGAAGAAATACCTTTCCCCATCTTTTGGGCTTTGGGTTCATCAAATGCAACGTGTATAGATTCTTCAACCGCTAAAGTTCTATTATTGAAAACTCTATATGCCTTACTAGATGAGGAGTAACCTAAGAAGATGCCCTCATCCGCTTTTGCGTCAAACTTACCAAGCTTATCTTTGCCATTATTTAAAATGAAAAATTTGCAACCAAAGACACGAAAGTAAGAAATATTAAGTTTCCTACCCTTAAGTAACTCATAGGGTGTCTTCTCTAGGATAGGTCGAATGAGTACCCTATTCAAGACATGACATGCAGTGTTAATCGCATCAGCCCAAAAGTACTTAGGTAAACCCATTTCGCTTATCATAGTCCGTGCTAATTCTTCTAAAATGCGGTTTTTGCGCTCCACAACACCATTTTGTTGCGGAGTGCGCGGACATGAGAAGTTATGGGCTATTCCGCTTTCGTTGCAAAAGTTTTCAAATTGGTGGTTAACAAACTCACCACCATGGTCACTTCTTAGGGTGACTATTTTCAAATCTAAACGGTTTTGGATAAGCTTAGCAAATTTCACAAATGCTTTAAAGGTTTCTTCTTTTTTACTTAAAAATAAAGTCCAAGTGTATCTAGTAAAATCGTCTACTATCACAAAGCCATAGTAATTGCCTCCTAGACTTCTTGTCCTAGAAGGACCAAAGAGATCTAGATGGAGAAGCTCAAGAGGTTTTGAAGTGGAAACACAATTTTTGGATTTAAAAGACACTCTTGTTTGCTTTCCCATTTGGCATGCATCACAAAGCTTTTCTTTAGAAAATTTTATTTTAGGTAGACCAATTACTAGATTCTTAGAAGCTATTTTATTTATTAAGTCAAAATGAACATGGCCTAAGCGTCTATGCCACAACCAAGAGTCTTCACTCCGGGTGACTAAACACTTAGTGCCGATATTTGAAACGTCATCTAGATTGAGCATATAAACATTATCAATTCTAGAACCCTTAAACATTTTCTCCTTGTCACTTTTATGTTCAATTATGCAATTAAGGGGGTCAAAAGATATGGAGTAACCCTTATCGCATAATTGACTTATGCTAAGGAGATTATGTTTAAGCCCTTTAACAAATAAAACACCGTCTATGGTGATTGTGGAGGGATTTCCCACAATACCTTCTCCTAGTATTTTACCTTTGTTGTTATCTCCATATGTAACGAAGCCGCATTCTTTCTTGATGAAGTCAATGAACAATGACGCGTCTCCCGTCATATGCCTTGAACAACCGCTATCTAGGAACCACATCCTTTTTGCTGTTGTAAGACATTCTTGCAAGATAATCAACAAGAAATTTTAGGTCCCCAACTAGTGTTGGGTCCTTGAGGGTTAGCACTAGGACTCTTAGGTCTCCATGCCATAAGACCATTTAGAATTTTCACATTCCTAATGTGGCATTTAGGCCTAATGTGTCCCTTTTCACAACAATAATGACATACAACTCTAGAGGAACCATTCTTTCTATTCTTTCTAGTGACATGAGCATTTTTCTTTCTTTGTTTTCTAAAGTTTTGCTCATCATCGCTTGAACTAATAGATGTTACGGTAGGAGCTCTTGTTAATTGTATTATTTGACCCTTTAAATCTTCTATTTCAGTTTTTAAACAAGGGCAAGTAATACATTCAACTAAAGTTTCTTTTTCATCTAGAGTTGGAGGAATACACAATTGGTCGTTTACTAAAGATGCATGGTCCTCTTTCAAGGATTCAAGAGCATCTTCATGCATCTCATGGAACGCCTCGGACAATTCATTATAAGAAGGTAAGGAGTTAGAATCGGAGTCACTTACATCGGAGTCTTTGTGCTTGTTTCGAGCCATCAAACAAAGATTAGCTACTTCTTCATCCGAACTCGAAGAGGATGATGACGAGTCTTCGTCGTCTTCCCAAGCAATATACGCACGTCGTCCCTTGCCTTGGCTTTTGGACTTGTGGTAATGTTTCTTTCCTTTGTGCTTTGCCAAACTTGGACACTCCTTTTTGTAGTGACCAACTTTTCCGCATTCGTAGCACGTGACTTATTTTTCTTCTCTCTTCTTATCATCTCATTTCTTTGAATGATTTGATTTCCTAAACTTCATTAAATTCCTATCCGAGTGTTTTAGACCATTTCTCCTCATATACTTGTTGTAGCGCTTTACAAACAATCTCATCTCTTCGTCTTCCGAAGAGTCACTCGAGTCCTCATCATCTACCTCTAATTTTTCCTTGGAAGTGGAGGCTTTTAGAGAGATGTTCTTCTTCTCTTCTTTGTTTTTATCCTTGTGCTTAGTGTTACTTTCACTTGCTTCAAGTCTCTTTAGCTCATGCTCATGTTCGGTGAGCTTGCCAAATAAGGTTGACATGTCTAATGTTTTTAGGTCATGAGATTCTTTGATAGCCGTTACTTTTGGCTGCCATTCCCTGCACATAGACCTTAAAATCTTATTAGCACAATCTTGATTAGAAGTAGTCTTACCCAAATTCTCAAGTTTATTGATTATATGGGAAAATCTCATCTGCATGGAGGCCACGGTTTCACCGGGTTCCATACGGAAGAGTTCAAATTCCTCTCTGTTAGAGTATTGATTTTAGATTGCTTCACGTCTTCGGTTCCCTCATAGAGAACTTTAAGAGCGTTCCACATTGCCTGAGCCGTCTTACAATGTGAAATTGAAAAATATACATTCATGCTCAATGATGAGATTAGTATATTTCTCGCCTTCAAGTCATAAGACGCCTTTTTAGTTTCGGCCTCATTCCAATCCTTAGGTGGTTTTGCACTTGGTACGCCATCAACGACTCTTTGAGGAATATAGGGTCCGTCCTCGATGGCTAACCAATATTGTACATCCACGGACATAAGGTGTACGTACATACAATCCTTCCAATATGCATAGTTTTCACTGGTGAAAATCGGGGCTCTATTATACGCTCCCTTCGGATCAATTTGCGCCATATTCAATCAACTTTTGAGGTCGTTAAACCTTATCAAAAGAACCAGCTCTCGATGCCAATTGTTGGTTTGAATATGGAGTAACTTGTCTAGAAGGGGGGTTGAATAGACAATTACAAAAATCCCTTCTTTTCAAAAATTCAGATTACGCAAGCGGAATCGAATATGGTGAAATATTGTTTAGAAAAGTTTTTATGATATTGGAAGAGAATTTGCGATATACTTACACCAAAGGTTTGAAATGAGGTAGAATACACTGAATTGAATAATGGTTAAAGTTTCAACGAGATGCTTAAAGACTTTAACAATTCTTCAATTTTAAAGGCAAATCTAAATTCAATGTTCTTACAATAATCAATTAACTGGATCCTTTAGAAGAACAAATCTAATCAAACCTAAACTTTTTACAAATCAAAAACTATGCAATTTTAAACAATAAAGAGAGAGGGAGAGAAGGAGAGAGTGCACCAGGATATATACTAGTTCGGTGTTATCGTCCTCGCAGGCACCTACATCTAGTCTTCGACGGAGAACCATCGAAGAGTTATTTCTTCCATTAAAACAATATTGAATTTTGGTTCTTTGTTACAACAATCCACAAAAGCAAAAAGACAAATTATAACAATCCACGTAATCTTCTTTCTTGCTTCTTGTACGAACTTCATTGTAACTAGCTACCACCGCTAACTTGATCTTTACCCAAGATCTTGATTTTCAACTTTTGATGGATTCCTCTCTTGATGAATTTCCCAAATTTTACCCAATCTTGAAATTCCATGCCTTGAATCCCTTTCTTCAATAAGTTGACAAATCTGTAGAAAAACTCCACAACAATGGAGAAAAGCTTCTTCTTCTTTTTCCTTCAAGAAATTTCAACCCTAGAAATTTCCAAGACCAAAAACACCTTTTGCAAATCTACACACTTCAACAAACAATTAGATCCCTAATGTTTCCCTAAGATTAATCATCACACACACACAAGAGAATAATTTCTATGGGTATGATTAAGATGAAGATTTGAAAGGGAGAAGGAAGATGTGTTTTTGCAAAGGTTTTCTCTCAAGAAAAATTTTGATCTCTCTCATTTAAAATGAGGGAATGAAATCTCTATTTATAGATGAAAGAGAAAAGTGCAAAAAGTTAGTTAAAAAAAACAGCGCGAATTGATTCATAATTCCCATGACTTGATTCAGTTAGGGCAGGTGACTTGAGTCAACTCTAAAATGAATCAATTCAAATTAGCGTGCTGAATCAATTCGCAACCCTTACTGAATCAATTCAAATTGGAATTTCCAGTCCTGTGTATTGATTCAAAACTGATGTTGAATCGATTCGAGCAAATAGAACCAAATTGAACGTTTGAGACACTTTCATGAATCGAGTCATGAAGGTCTTGAATCGAGTCAGGAAGCAAAAAAATGCTTTGAATCAAGTCAGAAACACAACTGAATCAATTCACACAGCTAGGATACATATTCAACTTAATAAATGTATGGATCAAATACTCTAGCATGTGATAGATGATTAATAACCCAGGGAACTCAAATTAAACGACAAATATAAGCAAAGCATCAAAACAACGAAGTAACTGATATCCGGAATGAGCAACTTCAACATACACCCAACTCCGCAACCAATTCATGTCACACACCCAAACACAAAACTAAGAGCATAACTCATGCCACTAACAACCATATGCCATCACCACATCTTACTATAACTCCGATGAGGCATATGATTTCATCCCATCCCACCATAGCATCCAACTAATGTACACCCAAACATCACACCACTAAAGCACATAAACATCACAACGCCAAAATACCCAACCAACACATGCCTTTCAAACGCCATAAGAACCATTGCTTCGTTTTCAAAACGATTCAATTTCCCAATTCAACCAACTAGCTCGCCCACACGTAAGCCAACCAACACAACCCAACTACGATAACATGGGCACCAAACTCAATTACGACAACGCCGACTACTGAGAAGATATGATCGAAGATTTATTAGATAACACTAATATCCCAAAAACCTCGAACCAACCACCTTTGACCTAGGTGAATACTAAGAGATCCCAAACACCTTAAAAAAATCGTGGGAGACCTAAAAAACAATGGCACCTTAAGCCAATACATTAGTGCATGCGTCATAGGCAAAGGTGCATCCTCTTGAAGGCAAAAAAAAAAAAAAAAATTGTCTGTAAAGTGATTAGTTTGGTGTTTTTTTTTTTTTTTTTTTTTTTGAAAAATTGAATGTTTAGAAATTTTTTGAAAAAACGTTTTTTTAAAATCTCACTTGAAACAAGAAATTATAAGTTATAAATACATAGCATGATGTGTACTCGTGGCGACCACAAAACACAATTGGATTCCTTAATATCTTGAACAACCCTACGCATACATTTAACTAATCAGAGGTCAAATATTTTCCATCCCCTCCAAGAAGCAATCAAAGTACGAGTTGAGATGAACTTAAGAGAGAAACTTGTCTCCACCTAATTGAGTAACAATGATTAAATCAAGTACAACAGCACTACTTGAATGTAAGCTTCCACACTTCACGCACATTAGATGACCCATCTGTAATTTCAGCAACCAGTTTACTAGTCATAACACCTGCATATATAGAGTTGTCGGTGTAAAATACGAGTAGGATCGCGATTCTGACTATCATAATATCAATGTTAACTAACCATCTTTTTCCACCACAGACAGAAATCTCCGAGATCCTCCACCGACTCCGAAGTAATACTTTTTCGCAGCCATGTATACAACTCCGTGAGGATGTATCAAACACTACATTATATAAGAAACCGATATTTGTATCATCAAAGATGCGCGCAGATTACATAGGCAGATAAATGCACTTATCAAAACAATACCTTCTCGATAAGATTGTAGAGACTTTGAAGACTGTTGATTGCGTAAACTGTTTCTGCCATGAGAATAAAATCATAACCAGAATCTTTAATCTGTGTTGCATCTGTACCAACTGGAAGGAGCAGTTTATCGATTTCGCTCCAGTCACCAGCGAAAAAAAGAACTTCTGGCGCGTTGTTTGCCAAAGGTGACGATGATGGTTGAGATTTTTCAAAAAAATTTGCATTTAAATTGGGAATGGTGAGAGACTGTAGGACCTCGGCATTGAAATCTTGGAAATGTACAACAGCCGCACCCTGAATCAACCAGATAAACAGATTATTACATTTTTCGAATTTAATTTAAGATGCTTAAGCAAAAGCAATGAACCATAGTTTTACCTCAAGCAGAGAATAAATTCCGGGCAGTCCATGACCGCATCCAACCTGAATCAAGTATTTAAAATTGAATGATACTGTGATTAAATGATTAATATTCCTCCCAAGAGATTGGCGACCATGTTTGGATAAACATCGTAATTAAGCGCTTAAAATATATGAGCTTAACTTTTAAGTGCTTATATATAACCAAACTATTTCTATAACAAATCATAAAATTAAGTCATATAGTTGACATATAAACTATAAGCGCCCTGACTAGAGCTGAAAAAAAGAATGACAGCTATCATCTAATAAGTCGGATGGTAAGATTGAGTTAGGCTCAACTCAAATTCTAAAATAGTATGATAGTCAATGTAGTCAAGCACGAGATCTTAAATAGGATCGGTCGGTTTTGTGAAAGATCGTAAAACTCAAATCGTTAGCACGATACAAAAGATCCTACTGAAGGGAAAAATGAGAAGAACTGACTAGAATTTATAACGAGTGACACTCCTCATCTTACAAGCTGGTTTGATAAGGTTGAGCAAGCTGGTTTGATAAGGTTGAGTTAGACGCAACTCAAATTCTAAGAGCTGTCAGGAAATAAGTTTAAATAAATCAATTCAACATGATCAAAACAACCCTAGCTTTGGTTATATCTCCTTTATCAATTCGTATACCAAAAAGACAAAAGCTCTTCTAGCCGAGTGTGCACGTTTGTCTACTAAGCAAGTAATAGACCGTCTTCTATGAACAGATAATATATACAATAAAATCACCTGAAGAAAGTGATGCCCACCTCTAATACTCGCTTCCCACCAAATGAAATAAGCTCACTTTTAATTTCCGTACGAAGGGCTTTAATTAGATCAAGTGAACCTTCCCACAACTTCAGTCCTCCTAAACCATAGGAAACCAAATTTTCAACTACTTTAGTACTCATCAACAATGCTGCAGCATCAACACTTTAAACTAAAGGCGTGTTTATGTCTGATATTAGTGTCTGGGTTAGTGTTTCATAGATCATCAAAAATACAGAAATGAATGTATAAACAAACAAATAGAAATCGATATAGATACTACACTTCATATTAAGCTCATGTCCGACGCAATACCAACACATGTCTTTACATTAAACAAGTGTCTACTTATCATTGTCAATGTTTTGTCTGGTGTCTGTGTTGTATATTATTCGAAGTGAGTACTTCATAGATAGAAATTCAAGGAGCAAAACACTATTATCACCTTCATATTTCCCCGGAACCAAATCAGAGTTGGATAAACCAAACACTTGTTGAGTATTCACTCTCCCCTACAACAATCTTATAAAACTAAGTTCTAATCATAATAAAAAACTCAAGGTACAAAATTTGATGAAATATGAATTTGAATACAAAGAAACAAACTTTACCTTTAACAAAGTAACCCCATCAAAATCCACAGACTCAAATTTAGGTTTTCCGAATAAAGGAACCTAAGTTCAAAAAAACCAAATGAAAACAATTCAAAAACGACGTCGTTTCAATTCAAATAATCATGAACAGTGAAAGAACAAAAAATGAAAACAAACCTTGAAGTCAGAGGCGAGAACTTCAACACAAGGAGGAGGAGGTATAGCGTTAACTTGTTGCGAAACATCGTCAAAGATTCCGAAACCGGAACCTACGGAGGAGGAAAATAACTGGAATGTTTCGGGATTCGGTTTCTGAGGATTTTCCTGTGACAACAAAAATTTGAAAACATTAATTAATAGAGTATATAGCAAAGAAGAAGAAGTGATTATTGTTGGTTTACCTTGGAATCACACTCGGAATTTGGCGCTGCCATTTTTTCTTCTTCAGCTTCTTAGAACTTTTTACTTGTGTTATCATAAAACGGTTTTTCTTTTTCTTCTTTTTTTTTGCTTTTGGGCTTTTTGAGTGTTGTGGATTTTGGGCTGGGGATTGAACTTTATCATTCAAAATTGCACTCCCATGTTTTCATATGATACTCCTCTCTCTCTCCTTTTAAAAAACATATTACCTATCTCTCTAAGGGTAGTTATATTGGATTAGAATTTTTAAACATAAACTTTTTAGGGTTAAATATGTTTTTTTGTTCTTGTAAATAACTCAAATTCGGTTTTAGTCTCTATAAAAAACTTCTTCGAATAATAGTCCTCTTAAAATTTTCTGTCCACACTTTTGAACCAAAGCGGATGTGGCACGCCACTTGATATGCCACATCGCTTAAATTCAACTTACAAAAAACTAGTTAGATTGTAGGGGTTATACACTTTCCTAAATTCCTGAATTCTCTGGGACATTTCTTCAAACAACTTTTGAGCATTAAGGATGTTACATTGGATTATCGACATTTGATTGTGATACATCAACCATAAAACGGAGCCATCAATAGACAGTGCTCTAGACTTTTCCATTAGATGTCATGTTGTCGCCTTTCTTCCAGGTGTGAATATGTGTAAGTGGTAATAGGCAACTAGTTAAGCCACAACAGCACAAAATCTAAATCCTTCCTTTATATTAACTTGTTTCCATAATTTTACTTGAAGATACTCTTCAAAATAAAATTGGTATAAATTTCATTTCTATGAACTATGCCAACATAATAACTACATACAAAAAAAATGATTACCAAGCAACATAATAGTACTTTTAGAATATTAATCAAAGTTATAATTTGTAATTTAGATATCCAAAAAATCGATCTAAATTAAACCGCATTAAATTGGATTTGATCGAATCGAATTTTTTTATCAATCACCCAAAACCGAACCACACCGTGAGTAAATTTACCTTTGGATCGGATGATATTTTGCTTCAAAACCTATCCAAAAGGAACCGCGAACACCCCTACTCCGAGGCGTATTCAAGGGGGTGTACTTGTTCCACCGGTCGTACATCCCTTTATTAGTGTTCTCTTTTCACTTGCGTTATTCCTTTCACATCTGGCGATCGGAACTCACATCGGTGGCTGAGATTTGGTTGTCGAAGCGAGTATTTAATTTCTCCTCCAATGTGATATGCGGCTAGGCTAAATTTAACATTTCATGAGTTGTCTTTACTTTCTTTTTCCCATCTTAGGGCATAAATGATGGTCACAAAGGAGGCCATTCTCGAAGATCCAGCGTTGGAAGGCTTCTCCGGCTCCCTTTACCTCTATCGCGACCTGAGTGAATCGATCAATGTACGATCGTAGGCTTTCATTTTCCCCCTACATGATGCTACTCAAGGTCGATATAGTAACAGGTTGGCTTATATGGGTGGTGATATGGGTAGTGAGGCAGTTGCAGATGTTAGCCCATGATTCAATGCAATCATCGGGAAGGCCGTTGAACCATAGTATGGTTGGTCCAATCGATGTTAATGCCAGTAACTTGCACTTGGAAGCATCGTTAGTGCTATAGTAATTGAGCAGATCATTAAAGAGTTGGACATGCTTGCCAGGTTTTCCTTTTCCATCATACTCTCCCGATTTATGAGCTTTTTGCATCGACTTGGGGATCTTTCTTTCTTTGAGCGGCTGGTGTTCACCAAGTTTCGGGGATGGAGCGTGACTTCCTTAGTCTCTGCCCGTACTCCGGGGAGAAGAACTGCATTTTCTGTCCTTTGAATGTTCTTTTGCTTTTGAACTTTGCTTCCCTTCACTATGGATGGCTCCGGCCAAATGGAACACTCCTTCTTAGATATGGCTTCCGGAGCCGAGTTTGTCCGAGGTTAGGCATGATGAAGGCTTTCTTCTAGGTGAAGGAATCTTTCTTTAACTGATTTGGAGTTATGTTGCTCAATGATGTTGTAAATACTGGTGAGTATTTCATTTGCTCCTATGTTCGCTTTGAGAACATTGAAATCGTTGAGGATCTCAGGCTGCTCAGCGAGTAAAAGAGTTTGAACTCCAAGCTACGGTGTTTAAACAATTCTCATTCATGGAAGAGGAAGGACCAGATCTAAATGTGGAGGAACCTCGACATTAAGATTTGTTTCTCCTGGAGGGAGGTGAGTCGTGTTTCATTGATTTCCAGCCGTCGGTGCCACACTAGCAGCGGATAAAGCGACTTTGTGTGCAGTGGTGGAATGAGTAGCTCTTGATATTACCATTTTCACATATCAAATAAGTTAAACAAACAGAGGATTAAAGATCTAGAAAATTAATATATCGCAAAAGGTTGTGAGATTCGAATCGATAAATCGTAACTAGTATTTATGCTTGATTTTCTGGATCTTCGTTCAGGCGTCGAACAGAACTTTACGTTCGAAAATTGAACGCAGAGGTACAAAGTCGTGAGAACACGAGAATCAGAAGTCGATTCCCGTAGACGTCGTAGTTGTTCCGTTACAGATTTAGTAATAGAGTGAGATGCGGAAGTTGTGGTGGAGAAGAGCTTCAGGTGGGATAGAGACGGGGTGTATTTGCAAGGTTAGCACTTCAACATTCAAGTCAACATGTGAAATTGTAGAAAGTATTCAAATTATGTTTGAAACTCATTACCTAAAATGGTGGCATTCCATATATAAAGAGGAGAAACATAATGACTTTGCTATATTTTAGACGTGAGATTCGAAGGACTGTTGGATGTGCCTGAGACGTCAATCTCCTGCAGCTAGGTACATGATAATCCTAGAAGCGTGATCGGGTGGCCATTTGATACACTTTGAACCGAAGTGATTTATCTCGAGATGGTCGGATAGCGAGAGGTAAGGTCGACCCATAACAGTCACTGTAATTTTTCTATTTTATGTGTGAGTCAAATATACTCTATTTTTTTATGTAGAAAAAAGATTTTAAAAAAATAAAATTTGTTTTCGATATAATTGTATAATTAATATGTTTGAATTTAAAATGAAAGTAAAAGAAAACCTAAAAACGGTAGGTGAGACAGCTCAACTAGTATGTGCTAGTTGAGTTAAATGAGTGTAAGGTACTGGTGTAGGGTTCAATCCCTGACGATAATATAAATATAAATCAACAACTTGCTTACATTAATATATAAATATAAATAAATGTTGCCACCAAGGGTCGAACCCTAGACCAACAACTTACATCCTTTTAACTCAACTACCACTTACCAGTTGTGTTATCTCACTCACCTTGTAAGCAAGTTGTTGATATTTATAAATAAACAATTTCAAAAACCCCAAAAAAAAAAACATTTTCTTAAAATTCCCCTTTATTTGCAAACTTTCAAATCTCAAGGTAGTGCCATGTTTTCTTGCATAAAGAGCAATAATGTGGAAGGTTTTCATATTCCAACTCAGAGAAAAAAAAAACATTTCCTTATCTTTCTACTAGAATTTTATATCTAATTCCACTAGATACATCCATGTGAATAGACATGGCAACAAAACTCATACCCGCGGGTACTCACCCGAACCCGTCCCGAAGTTGACGGGAAAAACCCGCTTTGACTGGGTCTGGGTTTGGGTTTGGGTTTGGGTTTTCCCCGATTAAAAAATATGGGGACGGGTCGGGTAATGGGGACACTAGTACCCACCCCGAACCCGCCCCGTTTATTATATTATGTACATTATTATTTAATTTTGTTAATTTAGAATATTAAATATGTGGCCAATGTTTTGATATTTTGATTTGTTTTATTTATTTAACATATTTCAAATGTATGTAAGATTTTTTTTTGAGATTTTTATTTTATTTTATTATTTGTAATGTAATTTGATTTTGGAAAAGATAAATATTTTTATTAAAAAATTGATTTTACTAAATGGGTGGTGGCGGGGCGGGGATACCCGAACCCGTTTGGAACGGGTTTGAGTTTTAATTCTCCATCCCCGATTGGATTTGGGGCGGAAAACGGAGATTGTTTGGGGATTCGGGTTTGAGTTTGAAAAAGATAAAAATCGTCTCCGATCCGCCCCGTTGCCATGCCTACATGTGAACTAGAACTCGAACAAAAAGCATGTAAGTTCTATCAACCTTAAAGACAATTCCTGAGTAGATAACAATACCTATATTGCTCGCAATGGCGAAAAGAATTGAAGTAAGCAAAATATTTCCCATACCCTTGATTCAAAAACAATTGCTAGAAAATGGCAGGAATTGATATGATTTCTATATTTACTTTATTATTTTACTACATATATTTTAAAATTAAATACTATTCATTTCATGATCTTATTAATTTAATATATATTTTCATGAATGTGAAATGGGAAAGATATTTACTAGAATAGATGTATTCCATTTTACACAAAAAGAAAGATGGAACATTTGTTAATGAAAAAGCTAAGTAATAAAACCTGAGTTATTTTGTTTCTTATTAGTTTTTATTTCTAAATGTTTGATGTGTGTTTGAATTTAAGGTGTGATGATCTTGTTTTGTTCTACTCTAGGCTAATATTATCATTCCTCCATGTTTTTTAAACACTTTGCAGCACCTCCAATTAGAGCTGTCAAAATGAGCTACCCGGCCTTAAATGGGCCGGCCCTAATGGACTCAGGCTTTTTAGAGTTGGGCCAAAAAAATTCATTTCTAATATAGGTTCAAAAATTACTACCTGAGTCTGGTCCTAGATGGGTTTCGGGCTACCCGACCCTAAATAAGCTTTTTTTAATAAAAATTTAAAATAAAAATGTCATAATATTTATTATAAATAAAATTAAAAATTTTATTATTTTAAACATAATATATTTTTATAATACATTTTTATAATACATTTTAAGTACTATATTATCTTTTATCAATACTATAATGTGTTTTAAAATACAATACATGTCTAAATTGTATAAAATAATACTCAAATATTTAACATAAGAGAAACTAATAGAATACGAGAAAAGAATATTGATTATATTAATATATAATATTTAAAAGAGAAAGTTTGAATAGAATATATATAAAAATTAGTGAAGTGAGAAAAATCAATGTGTTATTTTAGAGTAAGATAATATAAGTATTAGTATAATTTTTTTTAATTTATAGTGATATGGGCTTAATGGGCTACCCACAGCCTATATGGGCTAGCCCTAATGGATAGCGGGCTTTTTAGGGCTGAGCTAAAAAATCTCTGAAAAATATGAACTCTAATTTTAAGACCCAAACCCTATAATTCTTCGGACCTGACGGACCGGTCTATGTGAGCTAACCCATTTTGACGGCTCTACCCCAATCACTAAAGTTCGTTTCTCAAATGTATATCAAAATTTGTAACTGCACTAAGTCCCCTGAATTTTAAAGCTGCTCATAAGCCTCAATTGTCTCATCAGTTTGTATTGCATCTGTTTAGAATTTTGTCTAATCAATTAGTATTTCCATTTCTAAATTCATGTGTGGTAGTTTATGATTCTAGAAAACTTAAGTAGTGGATCTAAACTTTAATAATCCTTATCTTATCTAATTTGAAAATCAAGTAAATGTGATATTGTCTTTGCTATTTGATATTTCATTACTCTATTTTCTTTTGTTTATGAAAAAACCAAGAAAATCTATTTACTTAATTTTATGCTTGTTAATTTATATATAGGATAAATTAGATGAGAAGATAGATTATCTAGAAAAGGATTTGGTAGAAAGCACCCACAAAGTCGAAGAGAAATTTATTTTTGAAAATTGAACGCAGTGGTACAGAATCTTGAGAACGCTGAAATTAGAATTTGATTTCTATAGATGGCTCCGCTGTTCCATTACAGAACTAAAAATAGAGTGAGACACGAAAGTTGCAGTGGAGTAAAACTTCAGGTGGAGGGGTGTATTTGTAAGGTTAGTACTCTAATGCTCATGTCAGCATGTGAAAGAGGAGAAAGTATTCAAATTGTGTCTGAAACTTATTATATGAAATGGCGTAATTCCCTATATATAAGGGAGAGAAATAACGACTTTGCTATCTTTCAGGTGTGGGATGCGAAGGACCGTAGGATATGCAGCTAGGTACATGATAGTCTTGTAGTCAAGAGAAAATTCTAGAAATGCGACCGAGTGGCCGGTTGATACACTTTGAACCATAGTGACTTATCTCGGGATAATCGAATAGAGAGAGGTAAGGCCGGCTCATATCAGTAACTGTTATTTTTCTATTATATTTCTTTTAGTCAAATGTATTTAGGGATGTTCAAATAAACCGGTTATTTAAATAATCCATATCCATATACAAATCCGATTATTAAAAACCGGTTAATTATTAGTATGGTTTTAACCAAATCCATATTTTGGATATATTTTTAATATGGTTTTAACCAAATCCATAATTTGGACATTCATATCCAAAATAAAAACCAAATTAGTTAAAAAAAATTTATAAAAAAAAAAACTTCGAAAATTTTTTCCAAAAATATATATTTTTTTGAAAAAAATATTATTTTTTTTTTGAAAAAAATATTTTTAAAAAAAATATTATTTAAAAAAAAATATTTTTCGAAAAAAAATATATTTTTAATTTTTTTCAGTAAATAACTTTTTTTCAAAAAATTTTAAAAAATCATTTTTTAAAAATAAAAAAATATATTTTTTCCAAAAATTAAAAAAAAAAAAAATTTAAAAAAATGGTTTTAACCGGTTAATAATCGGTTTATAACCATTTTAAAAACTAGATTTTTATATCCAAATCCGGTTTTAAGTTGAAAACCGGTTATGAAATATATAACCGGTTATAAAATTTGGTTATGGATATAACCGGTTTATAATCGGTTTTGTAAAAACAAAACCATTTATATGGATTGGTTATAATAACCGGTTAAGATAAATAGTTTTATATTAGATATGGATTGGTTATGAGAATAAACCAACGTTGAGCATCCCTAACTGTACTCTATTCTTAATAGCCTCCTTTATTGTTTAGGTTGAATTATCTAGCTTCCTTAATAAATTGATTTTTCTTTTAAAGTAGAAAAAATTATTTAAAAATAATATTTTTTTTTTTATAAAATTGTATAATAGTATGTTTGAATTTAAAATAAAAGTAAAAGAAAATCTAAAAGGGTAAGGTGAGATAAGACGACAATATTTATTTATTTTTACCTGAAAGTTGTTGATTTTTAATACCAACAATTTATTTACATTAATACATAAATATAAATAAATGCTGACACCAAAAGTCAAACCATAGGCCAATAATTTACATTCATTCAACTCAGCTACCACTTAGCAATTATGCTACCCCGCTCACCTATAAAAAGTTGTTGGTATTTATAAATCAATAACTTAAAAATAAAAATAAAAACCCCAAAAGAAAGCATTTTCTTTAAAGTTCCCTTTATTTGCAAACTTTCAAATCTCAAGGAAGTGCCATGTTTTCTTTCACAAAGAGTAATAGATTCCAACTTAGTGGAAAAAGTATTGTTAAATTGTAATTCCTAGTGTCGAAGTCGAAGTCGAAGTAGTTGCCAAGTGTCGAAGTCGAAGTGATGAAGCAGTGTGTCGAAATAGGGTATGTCACACAGATTTGTTTTTAGATTAGATTTGATATGATTTAGATTAGATTTGATATTTTGGGCTTTAAAGTTTTTGGGCCGTTGTAATCTAAATCTATATAAAGGGAGTATCCCTTGCATTGTAATCATAACAACAATTGTATTCACAGTTTGCAGTTAGCAAGTGAAAGTGCAATAGATTCAAAATCCCACAGTTCGTGGGTAACATTCTTTTCTCCAAATATTTCTCTTCTCTCTCGTTTTTCTTTTCTTGCTGTTCTTGTTCTTCATTTGTTCTTCATTGTCATTGCGTATTGTGTGGGTTGGTGATCAATCTTGAGATCAAGATTGAAGCGAAATCATCATAGGGTGTGGTGAATTTCCAACATTTGGTATCTAGAGCTCCGGTTGCGATTCAAGGAAGAAAATCGTGATGGGTATGAATCATTCAAATGGGCACTTTCCGGCGACCCTACCAATGCTCAAGAAAGATAATTATGAGAATTGGTGCAAGCAGATCAAGGTGGTTTTCTGTTATCAAGATCTGTGGGATCTTGTGAAGGAAGGAGTAACACCGCTTGGGGAGAACGCGACGGATCAAGAAAAGGCTGCATTCAAAGAATTGAAGAAGAAAGATTATAAAGCGTTGTTTATAATCCATCAATGTGTTGATCCAGATAACTTTGAAAAAGTTAGCGATGCAGAATCAGCAAAGGAAGCATGGGAGATTCTTGAAAAGTCGTTTGGAGGCGCAGAGAAGGTGAAGGAGGTGAGGTTACAAACTCACAAGAGAACCTATGAGTTGCTTCAGATGGAAGACAACGAAAGTATAACAGATTTCTTCACAAGAGTTACGAAACTTGTGAATCAAATCAAAGTATGTGGAGAAGCGCTGACAACGAAAGCAGTTGTCTCAAAGATTTTGAGATCGTTGGCTCCAAAATTCGACCACGTAGTAGTTGCCATAGAAGAGTCGAAAGACCTATCAGTATTGACGAAGGAAGAGCTTCAAGGGACGCTTGAGTCTCATGAACAAAGGATGGCTGAAAGAGCTGCAGGGAAGTCGAAGAGTGATATGGCTTTGCAGGCGCAGTCAGAAAAGGAAAGGAAAGGCAAAGGAAACACGAATGGCAACAAAGATAGAGGAGGCAGTAATTCGACTCAGAAGAAACCTTGGAACCAAGGCAACCAAAGAGGTGGTGCTGCAGGTAGAGGAAGAAGTGGTGGTCTAAAGCCAGATAAAAGTCACATTCAATGTTTCAATTGTCAAAAGTATGGCCATTATGTTAGTAACTGTCCAGAAAAGAAGAAAAATCAAGAAACTGATGCAAATCTGGCGAAGCATGAAGAAGAAAAGACGTTGCTGATGGTCACAATGAAAGATGAAGAAAGATTGGTTTGTCAACATGAAGCCCTCGTCGAAGAACACAGTGAAGTTTGCAAATGACAACACTCTAGCAGCTAAAGGTGTTGGTGATGTTCTGATTATGAGGAAGGATGGCAAAAGGTCAACAATTTCCAATGTGTTGTACATACCAGGCATGAAGAGTAATTTGCTCAGTATAGGGCAGCTTTTCGAAAAGAACAACAAGGTAGTTGTCGAAGACAAGATGATGAGAGTTCTCGACGCAGGTGGTAGGTTGATCTTGAAGGCTTCAATGTCTCAGAATAGGACCTTCAAGATTGAACTCAATGTGATGGAGCACAAGTGTCTAGCAACAGCAGTCAGCAGAGATGAGTGGTTATGGCACTTTTGACTAGGCCATCTCAACTTCAATGATATCAGGGAGCTGAAGAGAAGAAATATGGTTTCAGGATTACCAGAAATCGACATTCCAAGTGAAGTCTGTGAAGAGTGTGTTCAGTCGAAACAACACAAGAATAGCTTCAGCAAGGATGCAGGAAGGAAGTCGAAGGCAATTCTTGAAGTCATATACTCTGATGTATGTGGTCCAATCCAGGTGGATTCGATTGGTGGCAACAGATATTTCGTCACGTTTATAGATGATTTCAGTCGAAAATTATGGACTTACCTTATCAAGAAGAAAAGTGATGTGTTTGAGGTATTTGTCAGATTCAAATCCATGGTCGAAAGACAGAGTGGTCGAAGGTTGAAAACTCTGAGAACTGATGGTGGTGGAGAATATGTGTCGAAAGAGTTCGATGCATTGTGTAGAAAAGAAGGGATTGTGCATGAGGTGGTGCCACCCTACACTCCACAGCAGAATGGGATTGCAGAACGCAAGAACAGAACCATCATGAACATGGTAAGAAGTATGTTGAATGGAAAGCATCTACCCAAAGAATTACGGGGAGAAGCAGTTTCGAAAGCAACATATCTTTTGAACAGATGTCCGACGAAGAAGCTTGAAGGAGTCACACCAGAAGAATGTTGGTCTGGTGACAAGCCTAGTCTCAGTCACTTAAAGGTGTTTGGATCTATAGCACGTAGACATGTGCCAGATCAGTTGAGAAAGAGCTTGATGACAAGTCGAATCAGATGATCTTGATAGGATATCATTTAACTGGAGGTTACAAGTTGTTCGACCCAGCGAATAAGCAGGTGGTGATCAGCAGGGACGTGATCATAGATGAGCTTAAAGAATGGGATTGGACTGAGAATACCAAGAAGGATTCAGTGAGAATCTCTTGTGAAGAACCAGCCACTGAAGTCGAAAGAGAAGTTCGACAGGAACCAGTTGCAGATGAAGCAGGTTCAAGCAGACCTCGACGAACAAGACACATGCCTGCAAGGTTGCAAGAATGTGTAATTACATCAGATGATGTGGTCGATGAAGAGGGTGAGTTGGTACATTATGCTTTCTACGCAGATGTCGAACCAGTCAATGCAGCTGAGGCATTGAAAGATTCGAAGTGGGTGAAAGCAATGAATGAAGAGTTAGAGTCCATCGAAGTCAACAGCACTTGGTCACTTGTCGAATTGCCTCAAGGCAAGAAGACAATTGATGTGAAGTGGGTTTACAAGGTAAAGGTGAATCCTAGAGGAGAAGTAACTCGACACAAAGCGAGACTTGTGGCGAAAGGATTTCTTCAGAAGGAAGGAATCGACTTCGATGAAGTGTTTGCACCTGTTGCTAGAATCGAAGCAATCAGGTTGGTTGTTGGTCTAGCAAATATGAATAATTGGCATACATGTCAGATGGACGTGAAGTGTGCATTCCTTAATGGCCCCCTAGACGAAGAAGTTTATGTCGCACAACCAGCTGGGTATGTGAAACGAGGCGAAGAAGGAAAGGTGTACAGACTGCATAAAGCCCAGTATGGACTTAAGCAAGCTCCAAGAGCTTGGAATAAGAAAATCGACAGCTTCTTAAGGGAAAAGGAATTTGTGAAGTGTACAACTGAGCATGGAGTATATGTAAGAAGAAGTAATGGCGAACTGCTTATACTATGTCTCTATCTCGATGACTTGTTGATAGCAGGAAGTTACAAGAAGGAGATTAAAGATTTCAACATGATCTAAGTGAAGAGTTTGAAATGTCAGACTTGGGAAATCTCTCATATTTCCTTGGCATAAAATTCTACAAGACTAGTAGAGGTTTGATGATGCACTAACGAAGATATGCAGGCGAAATACTCAAGAGATTTGAGATGCAAGATTGCAACTCAACTTCAACTCCAGCTGAGACCAGACTGCAACTGTCGAAGGATCCCGACAAAGATGATGTCGACCCAACCCAATATAGAAGACTTATTGGCTCACTTAGATACCTTTGTCACACAAGGCCTGACTTATCATACAGTGTTGGCATGGTAAGTAGATTCATGCAGAAGCCAAAGGTATCACACCTAACAGCGACGAAGAGGATACTGAGGTATCTGAAAGGGACTCTCGACTATGGCATTTTATTTCCTGCAGCTGATGAAGGGAAAGAATGCAAGTTAGTGGGATACACAGACTCTAGTTGGTGTAGTGATGCTGAGGATAGAAAATCCACAGCTGGATATGTGTTTATGTTAGGTGGTGCACCAGTTGCTTGGAGTTCGAGAAAAGAGCCAGTAGTTGCATTGTCATCATGCGAAGCAGAATACATAACTGCTTATTTTTGTGCATGTCAAGCAACTTGAATGGTGAACTTGGTCAAAGAGATTACAGGGAAGAGTCATGGAGCAATTACCATGAAGATCGACAACATGTCAGCTATCAACTTGACGAAGAATCCAATAGCTCACGGTCGAAGCAAGCACATCGAAATGAGGTTCCATTATCTTCGAGAGCAGGTAGCAGAAGGGAAGATGAATTTGGAACACTGCAGAACTGAGAATCAGATTGCAGATATCATGACGAAGGGAGTGCATGTCGAAGTGTTCAAGAAGCTAAGGACTATGATGAATGTAGATAGTTTAGACACAATGAATTAGGTGGTGTGTTAAATTGTAATTCCTAGTGTCTAAGTCGAAGTCGAAGTAGTTGCCAAGTGTCGAAGTCGAAGTGATGAAGCAGTGTGTTGAAATAGGGTATGTCACACAGATTTGTTTCTAGATTAGATTTGATATGATTTAGATTAGATTTGATATTTTGGGCTTTAAAGTTTTTGAGCCTTTGTAATCTAAATCTATATAAAGGGAGTATCCCTTGCATTGTAATCATAACAACAATTGTATTCACAGTTTGCAGTTAGCAAGTGAAAGTGCAATATATTCAAAATCCCACAGTTCGTGGGTAACATTCTTTTCTCCAAATATTTCTCTTCTCTCCCGTTTTTCTTTTCTTGCTGTTCTTGTTCTTCATTTGTTCTTCATTGTCATTGCGTATTGTGTGGGTTGGTGATCAATCTTGAGATCAAGATTGAAGCGAAATCATTATAGGGTGTGGTGAATTTCCAACATGTATAGCCTTATCTTTTTACTAGAATTTTATATCTAATTTCACTAGATATATCCATGTCAACTAGAACTAGAACAAAAATCCTGAAAGTTCTATCAATTATAGGTTTAGTAGAGGCGATTCCTAAGCAGATAGTAGTACCTATATTGCTACAATGGCAAAAAGAATATTAGGCTGCCAATTTTCATGTGTTATGCCATAAAAATGCATCCAACTACAAGTTTATATGGCAGGATGTTACATATTGTGAATCTTATTAATTAAATCCCGTAAAATGTATTGAGACTAACCAAGGTATCATGGTGCCTAGAAGCTTGCTTATGTGCCTTATGTTCAAATCAAGCAATTTGGAAGCTCAAGTTTAAGAGTCTGTTTGGTAACACTAGAAAAAGAGCTTTTAGTTTGTAGCTTTTAGCTTTTCAGCTCATTTTTATTAAAAAGTTATGTTTGGTAACTGCATTTAGCTTTTAACTTTTAGTTTTTTAACTAACTTTTAGCTTTTTTTTCAAAAGCTATTTAAAGTAGCTTTTGAGCTTATAGCTTTTAGCTTATGACTTTTTATTCCAATTATACCCTTATTATTATATATATATATATATATATATATATATATATATATATATATATATATATATATATATACTCTATTAAAAAATTAATTTTAAACGATTGAATTTAGAGAGATTTTGAAAAATGTTATAGAAAATTTTTACTAATTTTTTTATTTTATTAAACATTATTTTTATTTAATAAATATAAATTATATAATTAATTTAGAAATACTGTTGATAATTCTCAAGTTAGTGAAACATTGGAGGAAAATCAATGAAATTTAAAATATTAGACAATAAACTTGTTTTTGTTATTATTTTAAATTAATATAAATAAATTCAAAATTACAATGTTATTATTTCACATATTTTATTAAATTTCATTATAAAATTAGAAAAAAAAACTATATTTTACAAAAGAATGAGTTAACCAGATTGAGAATCGTAGTTATTAAGATTAATTTTACTTTTATGTCTTCATAAACGACTTTATAAAATACCTGTACTTCATGTATGATTTGCTGGTTCTTTTATTCATTGAATTTCGTTGTCAATATATTCATACAAAATAGCAAAGCTCATAAAATTTATATACAAATTTATATATTTTGATGATATATTCAATTTTTCATATATATTAACATTGTTTTGTATTTTGTTATTAACACGTTTATTTTTGTAATAAAAATTAATTTAATAATATGATATAACAAGATAATAAAATCACCAATTTCTTAATTAAAATGTCCTTTTATGTCATTTTGTAATTATCAACTAGTGTAACAGCTAATTTATCAAACACTCAAATTAACTTATCAGCTACCAGCCATCAGCTATAAGCCATCAGCTATCAGCTACCAACTACCAGCTACCAACTATCAACTAACAGCTACCAGCTAGTTTTACCAAACAGAGCCTAAGTTTTAAAACTAAATACTTAATCTATAACTATATAAAGGGAATTGGGTGTTTTGAACTGACCTATTTTAATACCAATAATACTCTTAAAAAATAGTTCCCGTACAGTTTTATAATCAATTAATAAAAAATTTATAACTATATATAAAAGAGATTGGGTGTTTTGGACTGACATATTTTAATACCAATAATACCCTTAAAAATAATTCTCGTACAGTTTTATAACCAATTAATAAAAAAATTCAAAATAAAAAATAAAAAAAATGTCACCCATATCGTGTGAATATTCCATGCCAGTAATGGAGCAGTTATTACAATTAAATTTTTTTAAAGAATTATACATATGGAATGTGGAAGTTATAATAAGAATCAATTTTCAAATCATGTATTTAATAACAAGTGAAAAGCATTGCAGATTCCCATAGGCATACAATAACTCTTCCTTGGCCCTTGATATTTTATGGAGAGAACCATATCAGTTTCATTTTCATTGTTACTACAAGGATTACATGTTGAACAATGATTTCTGTTTGGATTTCTCCAATGATCTTCTATCGTCCTCTTATATTTCACACATTTCTTTGCATTTTCGTCCACTTATATTTGTCACACTTCTTTGCATTAAAGTGTAATGGTCGTCCCCTATTCTTAATTGCCTAATTTTCACATCATTTATATCTTTTAATTTACTAATGTATAACAATAAGTATTACTGATGTTAGGACATACTCTATTGGTTCATACTACCTTTTAAACTGTGTTTTATATGAGAGTAAATTTTTTTTAAGCAAGTTGATTTAATAACACGAGAATTAAGGGTTCTCAAACCTGATTGCAAAAAGAATTGAGCAAAATACACTCGACAAAAAGATATTAAAAACCAATTGAACCTACGAGATGTAATACAACAGATTTTTACAAAAATCGTAAAAATTACAATTGATTTTAGCAATATCGCTTATAAATGACCAATTCCAAGACGTAAACTTTATGTTCCAAACCGTATCAAGAACATTTCACTCATGATTTTCGAGGAAATACAATTCCTTATATGAGAGTAACTTAGTTACACTTTTATAAAAATAAAAAGTTTATTTTTTTTATAGTGATTTATAACTTACAAATATTGTATCGGATAAAATTACATCACTGAGGGATATATAATTGCATAAGTTTTGCATTTATTTTTCTTTTCAAATTTCAATTTTCTTCTCAAACGAAATTAAATGTAGACAAATGATAGAGATAATTTGATGGAAATTTTGTAGAAAGTAATAGTATTCCTATTTTTATTTCTATGGTGTGGATCTTAATAAAGTTTTCCTATGTTGTGGTTTTCATTTTAATTTGTTGGAATAATTTTTTTTATTTGATCAATTTTTTCTGGTCTTTTCAATAGACTTACATTTCATTTTTTTCTTGAAAAAATGAAAGAAAATCATATTTTTTAAATGGGAATTTTTCTTGGAAATTTTTCAGTGGGTGGAATTCTTTCTTTTATAGGTTGTAGGGAATCTCACCAGTATTTGGTAATTATCTTGACTTGGGACCAATTAAATTTATAATCATTCTTCTTTGTCTATTTTTTATAAACTTTGTGATATCCTCTCTCTCTATATCTCTCTCACATAATAAATCAAAAATGATTCTCTATAATCATTCGCTTTTATCTTACTCTATAATCATTCACTTTTATGATCTTACTCTATAATCATTCTCTTTTTCTATAATTTTAAATATTTCGAAATTTTCAGTAAACTGCTACACTTTTTATGGTATAATAACTCCATTGAGAAATTATTAATAAAGTGTAACATATATGAAGTAATAGTATTAGAATAGCAAGAGAAGACCAAATAAATCAGGAAGTTAAATAAATATCACGAGAATTTGTATGATTCTTTGACGTTAGAATGTGTTAAGAGGTTTAGAAAATAACTTGGGAAATAAAGGGGGATTCATATTAAATGTGTCACCTAGAATTTATTTTGACATGATAATATTAAAATTAAATGGCACACAAAGTGAGGACGTGCTGAGTATTTTTTTTTTTTATAAGCAAGATAAAAGATACTAGATTTGCAATTGCATAGAACAGTACTTAACAATTACAAAAATCAAGTAATTTAAAATATATTCATCTAAAGACAAGAAATTAATTACTCACAATTACCATAATCAAAGTAAAAAATATTAGAACTTAAATATGAGCTTCAATAGAAACATCAAATTTTGCCACTTTAAAATTTATATATATTATCATATGATTATTTCATATGATTGGCATATAACTCACTTATATTATGTTTTAATCTTTGCCATTTAATTAAAATATAACAATTACTATTTTTTTTTCTTTTATTTTTTTACCAAAACAAACTCAAAATTTTTTCAATCCAGAGAGGAATCAAGTTAAACATGCCACGCCTAGACTAATAATTGACCGCACTTATATCAATGGTATTTCGGAGAATGCGGTTTTGGAACCAATTACAGTGGAGTGCGTAACTTGTAAGGGAGTTTTAATTTTGTTTCTATTCAGTTTGTTTTCAGAGATTGTAATAGAGATGCTCATGATGTAGCAAGATTGGACAAGCTGTTCGGATCCAAAACTTGGATTGGGGGCTTTCCTACTTAGGAACATTTGTATTTGTCTTCCTCCGTTGGGGCTCGTTTGCATGAATTTATCTTCCCGTCAAAAAAAAAAAAAAAATAATTGACTGTTCTCGTAAGAAAATGAGCAAACAAATTCGTTTGACGCTTAATAAATTTCATTTCAAAATTTGAAAAACATGTAACAAAGCTTTAATAGAATTAATAATAAAATTAAATTTGGATTCACCGTTATAATTGGAATGAATGACTTGAACTACTCTTCGGAAATCACTTTCGAAAATAATATTTTCCGGTGTAAGTCAATAGCTTTATGGATTGCCTTTTAAGGGACAAAGATTTAGCTTCAATAATAGAGACTACTCTTACTCTTGAGTCTTGACTAATAGTGTATCCTCAAATATACATTTTACTCATTTTTATTCATAATTTCTTTTCATTGTTATTAACCATAGTGTATCCTCATATATACACTCGAAGAACATGGTTAAGGAAATACATAATTGTGGTTAGCTATATTCAATGAGTTGTTCCTGAGATGTGTCGCTTTATTTTATTTTTAAATATTTACTAAACCCAATTAAACAAATATTTGAGGGACAATATACATATTCAACAAATTGGATTGGATCTTAGCCCGAGTTCGATAGAAATCACTCTAAAATCTAAAATTGTTCATCAGAGCATCACCGAGTTAGTTCAACTAACAAGTCAAGTTAAGTAGGACGACCCAAACCCAGCACGAAGAGATTATTCAAATTAAGAAGCGGGAGACAATACATTTACGGGCAAATTTGAGATATTATGACTAAGAATCTGACAATTAAGTCTAATTGGCAGGGCACCATTATGATCCATTAAAAGAAGACAATCTTCTTAAATGATATTTATGGATCTTAAATACCCGACCATGTGCAAATGCAACAAATGTTACAGCACAACGCTCTAAATATTGGAAGGCTTCAAATTTTGAAATGTTTAATTTTTTTATAAACATTAATAAAAATAAATAAAATATTATAATAAAAATAGAATAAATCAAAAATATGTTATAATAAAAACTTAATGTATATCAAAAGTGAGATTGATCAAAATCGAAATAATTATAATTAAATTTATTTTTGATTAATACATAATTGTATTTTTGATATGTCGTTTTTAATTATCATAATTGTATATATATTTTTTAAAAATTTAGCCCATTTTTAAAATTAGAACGGGCCTCCGAGATAATAGAGCAGACAAAGACCACCGAATAAATGATGTGATCATAAAGGAATGGATATACATAATTCATACGAAAATCATTCATGAAAGATTCTTGTCTATGATTGAGTTTCACTGGTGCTACACCAATAATGTTAGGGGAAGATGTCTATTAGGAAGCATTGAACATTGTGGAATTTCTTTTTCTAGAGCAGCACCTTTGTGAGAGACACACCGCATGCTCACCCAAAACCTTGAGGTGATAGGTACGTGGGTTCTTCCACTTATAAATGTTCAAGTCACCACATTCCTTTTCAATGTGGGACTATTATCCACAATACTCACACTTGTTAATACTTAACAAATAAAAATAACATTGATGTATTTTTACGAGCACAAGATAAATCTTTTTTGAGAATAAAAATGTTGATCAGAGAACATCAGTTAGTCATCATATCACACATCTTTAGAGAGACTAATGTATGTGCGGATGTGTTAGCTAACGTGGGTTGCGTTTCTAAAGAATTTAATCTCTATGATGAAGTTTCTGAAGTGCTGGTGTTACCGTTAAAAGTAGATAAATCTTTTTGTGTTGACCTAATTGTTGGGTTGATCTAGGGATGACAATTTAACACATCTCCAGTGGCTACCCACAAAATTACCCACAATAGATAGGGTAAAAACCCGCAAAAATGGATACGGGTACGGACTCGGGTAATTACCTACTTAAATAAGCGGGGATGGGCACCTTAGTACCCAGTCCGCCCCATACTCGCACAATATATATTTATATATTTTAATTTATATTATTATATAAAAAAAAATTTATAAAATTTATAAAAAATTTCAATTTTAAACTACTACATATTTAATATAAGTGATTATTTATTTCCTAATTCAACAATACAAATTTTTAAAAACTTTTTAAAAATATTAAAAAGTTAAAATATTATGATATTTTATACTTAATATATTTATTTTTATTAGAAATGCGGGTAACGGATACGGGTACGGACACTTATATACCCATATGGTACGGGAACGGGTGCCAATTTTAATATCCAAGCGGGTATGAGCTCGGATACGGAGATTTTTTTTCACCTGTGGGTATGTGAACGAGTACTATAATACCCTATCCATATCCTGTCCATTGCCATCCCTAAGTTGATCTGGTTTCTCTCTCTCTTTTGGGCTTCGGCAAAATTCTTTTTTAATAGTTATCAATAAATTTAGAGAAATAACAATTATGTATTTTTACGAACACAAACATAGTTATCAATAAATTTAGAGACATGTTTCGTTTTTACACGAATGGATTATATGGTGTGTGATGTGTGTGTTGTTTGTGGGTGTTCAATCACCTGAGAATCTATATTGAAGTGAAATTAATAGGTTAAAGTTTTACACCAACAAAAAAATGGATTTGACAACGAGTGATGTTTGTCATTTTTGTCAAGTCCACACAACTTTCCTAGCTGGAATTTTTGTCAAGTCCAAACAACTTTCCTAGGTGGATTTTTGTCATCCACGATGGGAGCTGAAGGGGCATATCTGAATGTGTATGAACATGCATATGAATAATTAATGTGCAACTTGCCACACGCATAAGATCTAGTAAATAGAATCATAATCCACTTTTAGACTATATGCATCTAAATCCATTATAATTGATTTCCTTTTGAACTTTTCATACATGTCATTTACGTTGTTTAGAAAACTCTTAAATTATTTGATGCATGGTCTTTTACAAAGGGTTGAAAAGTTGGATAAACAAAATGAAAAAGGCTTCACATGCTTTAAGACTTAAAGTGTAAATTACTATAACTTGAAATTCCTAGAAATCTAATTTGAATAGTTGGTCTCTTTCCCTATGCTACGAGAACCATTGATTAAAAGTTGAGAGGATACACACCAACCAATAAAAGTTGTTCTACTTCACTATTATAGATACCCTAGCATGCTAAGGAAACATTTTACATACTATCTACGGCTAGAAATCGTGTCACCAAAAGTTATAAAGAGCTTTTGGAGTTATGCTTATTTTGTTTAGCTACATTTTTGGTAAAGGCGAATCCCTAATTATGCAAGTTGACATTGTTTTTCCATTTAAAGAAAGTGTGATTAGACAAATACTCTATTTAATGGTTAAAAATAAACTATTGTTATGAGTGTCGTGGCAAGAAAATTACCGAAGCGTATCGTTTGTTCGATGATACAACAAATTCGTCACCGAACTTTATTTATTTAAAAAAAAAAGAAAAATATTAATAAAATTCAAGAGAAAGAGAAACAGATAAGGGAGTCGGTTATGCGAGGAAAATATATTAGCATCCCTCACATTCGTTGTACTCAACAGGAACTGTTTTGATTGTTCTTTACTTAGATGAACGTTATTATCTAAAGGTTACCTGCGAAAGGGAAAAAAATAAGTTTTAAATTAGTGTGCACTTCTGACAACAGCTTACACACTTAATCGTGTTCCATCCAAAAAGGTTGAGAAGACACCATATGAGATATGGAGTGGTAAGAAACCACATATGTCTTACATGAAGATTTGGGGTTGTGAAATTTATGTGAAACGACAAATTTCAACTAAGCTTGAGCCCAAATCTGACAAATGCTTATTTATGGGGTATCCTAAAGAAACAAGAGGGTATTACTTTTACAATCCTTCTGATGGCAAAGTGTTTGTCGCTCGAACTAGAGTTTTCTTGGAAAAGGACTATATTTCCAAAGGAATTAGTGGGAGGAAAGTAGAGCTTGAAGAAATTCAAGAATCACAAAGCATTGATACACCTATGGAGGAATTAGAGCAGGAATCACAAGTAGTTGTGGAAAAGCAACCTGCTCAAGTAGAATAAGACCAACGCAGGTCGAGCAGGATACATCACCAACCACATGGATATGGATATATCGTAACTAATCAAGGTGATGTATTACTCATGGATCAAGATGAGCTCGTAACCTACCAAAAGGCCGTAACTGGTCTTGAGTCTGAGAAGTGGCTAGAATCCATGAAATCTAAAATGGATTCCATGTACACAAACCAGATTTGGACCTTGGTAGAGCCTCTTGTAGGAGTTAATTCTATGGGATGCAAGTGGGTCTTTAAAAAGAAGACTGTCATGGATGGTAAGGTACATATCTATAAGGCAAGACTGGTTGCTAAAGGCTATAAACAAATTCATGGGGTAGACTATGATGAAACCTTTTCACCAGTTGCAACTCTTAAATCTGTTCATATTTTACTTGTTATCGTTGTATATCATGATTATGAAATATGACAGATGGATGTCAAGACTGTTTTCCTTAATGGGAATCTTCTTAAGGATGTGCACATGACACAACATGAAGGATTTGACATTCCAGAAAAAGCCCAAAAGATATGCAAGTTACAGCGGTCAATCTATGGATTGAAGCAAGCTTCCAGAAGCTGGAGTCTTTGTTTTGATGAAACTGTAAAACAATATGGATTCATAAAGAATGAAGATGAGCCTTGTGTCTACAAGAAGGTTAGTGGGAGCATGATCGTCTTCCTGGTATTATATGTAGGTGACATATTACTCATTGGAAACGTTGTCCCTACCTTGTAACAAGTGAAAACTTGGTTAGGGAAATGCTTTTCTATGAAAGACCTTGCTGAAGCAGCCTATATATTATGAATCATGATCTATAGAGATATATCACAAAAACTACTTGACCTAAGTCAGAGTACATACATAGACAAAGTGCTGAGACGCTTTAATATGCATGACTTGAAGAAAGGATTGATACATATGCAACATGACTTGTGTCTATCAAAAACACAATCTCCTTCAACTAAGGAAGAAAGGGATCGCATGAATAAGCTTCCATATGCATCTGCAATAGGATCTATCATGTATTCCATGTTATGTACTCTACCAGATGTCTCGTATGCTTTAAGTGCAACGAGTAGGTACCAATGTGATCCCGGTGATGCTCATTGGGTAGCTGCTAAGAATATCCTTAAGTACTTGAGAAGGACTAAGGACTCATTCTTGGTATATGGAGATCACGAAGAGCTTGCTGTAATTGGATACAGCGATGCTAGCTTCTAGACAGATAAGGATGACTTTAGATCACAATCTGGTTATGTGTTATGCTTAAATGGTGGCGATGTAAGCTGTAAAAGTTCAAAGCAAGAAATAGTTGTTGATTCTACAACCGAGGCCGAGTACATTGTTGCCTCAAATGTAGCAAAGGAAGCTGTTTGGATCAAGAAGTTCATTAGTGAACTTAGCATAGTCCCTAGCATTATGGATCTCATTGATCTCTATTGTGATAACAATGGTGCTATAGCACAAGCTAAGGAGCCTAGATCTCACCAAGGATCCAAACACATCTTACGCATTATCACCTCATTTGAGATATAATAGATCAGGGAGATGTGAAGATATGAAAAGTACCTACACTTGACAATGTTGTTGACCCACTAACAAAGCCTCTTGCGCAGCAGAAGCATGATGGCCATACTAGATCTATGAGTATTAGGGGTATGCATTATTGGCTCTAGTGCTAGTGGGAGATTGTTGGTGTAAGCCCTAGAGGCCAATACTTTTGGTACTTGTATCGAATTACTTATTATTAATAAAAGACATTTCTTTATTATGATTGTTTTTACATAATAACAAAGTCCCTGAGTAGCTAGTTCATTTAATGAAATATTATGTGTGACTTAATCATGAGATCCCATTAAACATAAGGACATTGTTCTTAAAGTATCCGTAGTCGAGCTTTACTGTGAAGTGGAATAACCTTAAAGCATTAAGACTATTATGTAGATAGACTGATGATCACATCTCATGGATCATGGATAAAAAGTTATCAAGTATTAACATAAGTATGAATATTAGGAGTAGTATTTATACTGGATTGCCCCGCTATGAGAGTACTACATAGAATGTTATGCAAAGTGTCATAAGTTACTCTCATGGTGATAGTGGTGTATACCACCCTTCGACCTGAAACCACAATGGACCCTAGATGTAGAGTCGAGTACTTTATTACTGATCTGACATTGTCCGTAAGTGGATGACCATAAAGACAGTTGATGGGTACTCCACAAAGCATGTTGAGGGACATGAGTGGCCTAGATGGAATTTGCCCATCCTGCATAACATGATAAATGTCTAAGGGCCCAATATTGAACTGGACAAGGATGACATGGTATATGCCTTGTGTTCAATATAGCCATAAGGGCAAAAGGGTAATTATACACATAAGTACTATCGCAAAAGGTTTTGTCAGATCACATGACATTTTTTGGACTTGGGTAGCAATGATGTGTTGCTAGATACCGCTCACTGTTTATTATATTAAATATATAATTAATATAATTGTCAACGTCGCGAGAATCTACAGGGTCACACACATAAGGACAGATTTATGAGAGATAGAATAAATAAGGAACACTGTAAGGTATGATGTACTTGAGATAATTATGAAACACCGTAAGATACGATGTACTTAAGTGAAATATGGAACATCGTATAATATAATAATAAGAGTTATTATTATTATAATAGTTATTAAATATAATAATAATAAAATATGTTTATTATAATAATGGTTATTATATTATTATTATTATTATTATTATTATTATTATACGGTGCACTTAAGTTGGGCTTTTTAGCTTGCAGCCCACACAAGCGGTTCTATAAGTACAACCCTTGTGTAGAAGCTTTCTGAACTTGATAAAATTCAGTTGGTGAAATCCTTGCCATATTTCTCTCTTTTTCTTTCTCACTCAAAGCCTTCAATCGTAGCAGCTAGCATTGAGACTGAAGAAATCTTTTCATGTGGACTGAGTAGAGGCGTTGTTCATCATACATCGCTCGTGATCACTCCTTCGATTCAGAATCAAAGGTTCTATCACCAAAAGAGGTAATCATTCTATCACTGATCATGATCATTCGTAAGCATCACTAAAGGGAACATTTTTATTTTTCGCTGCGTTTTGGATCGTGATTTCCCTTCAACTCCCTTTATTTATAATTGAGCTACCTTGCTCCCTAAGGTAAACCCCAAAAACACAAAAGCCCAAAATTTCTATTTTGGTCTAAGTCGAAATTTTGTGTCAAGCAACCTACTTCAACACTTCGACATCTAACATAATTCCATACACACACTAGGTTAATTTCAACAAATCCCTGTTTCTGTTGAGCTACACTTGCTTCGACACAAGGAATTACATTTTTAACACACCACCTAACTCATTCTATCTAAGCTATCTATATTAATCATAGACCTTAGCTTCTTGAACACTTCGACTTGCACTCATTTCGTAATGATATCTAGAATTTGATTCTCTGTTCTGCAATGTTCCAAGTTCATCTTCCCTTATGCTACTGCTCTCGAAGATAGTGGGACCTCATTTTGTTATGCTTGCTTCGTCCATGTGTTATCGGATTTTTTGCCAGGTTGATGGCTGACATGCTATCGATCTTCATGGTAATTGCTTCATGACTCTTCGTTGTAATGATAGCGCGATTTTCGTGACTGCCCACATCCGTCTGTGGATGGGATAGGGTGCTACTTTCTGATTTCTTATTTATCCTATGAAGCTGGAAAGAAAAGGGAAGCTATCTTAAACTAACCTTGCACGTAAATGTTTTCTTTAACAAATGCTAAGAGATTGGGGGGTCCGGGGTCAGGTTATACAATGGGGAGTTGTTAATTACCCATCCTATATATGGTTATCCATATATTGTTTAGAATTTCCTTCTGTTATTCTACTTACTGGTGTTTGTTTGTCATGAATGGAAAAGTTTCTCCTTTGGGAAGGTTGAGAGATGCTGAAAAGATATTTTTGTTGTTTTCGGGTTTTTCGATGTTTTTGGTAAGGTACTGGACCTAAGGTTTTTGTCTAGTGTGCTCGCTAAGATTTCACAATCTTATGCCTACGTATTCCCGTTAAAGAAAACAAGGAAATCAGAGCAATCGTAGTTCCTCCTATTTTATGGGAGGAAAAAGATGTTTGGTATCTTGTTTAAAACCCAAGATTGAAGCTAAAGGGGTGTTTGTGGGAATTGATTGAAATAGTGAAAAGATTAAAGATTGAGATATAAATATCCGGGAAAAAACATCGGATGAAAATAGAAGGAATATCCGGGAAAACGTCGAATGTAAAGAAAAGGAATATCCGGGAAAGCGTCGGATGTAAAAAAAAAGGGAAAGAGCTGCTGTGATGCTTTTAAGAAGCCTGAGGGTCCTTGTATGAAGCCCAAGAGGAGGTGGGGATGCTTTTAGGAAGCCTGTGGGTCCAAACCTAAGAAAAGTTCAAGAAAGGTTTCACCAGGAATTAATCCTTTAGTGAACAGTTCTAAGGTTTGAAGAAATTCAAGAGAGGTTTCACCGGGAATTAATCCTCTCTGGGGAAGTGAATTTCTTTGACATTTTTCGAATAGTGACAGTCTGAGAAAAGTTTCACCGGGAATAATGTCTTTCTCTTTGTTCCATATTATATAAGCCCCAGAGGAGGCAAGATTGTATCTGGAATTTCCTATGGGGAACTAGTTTTGACTGTGTTGAAAGAGAGACCACTGGCTTTATCTAATCCTAGACCTAATTGTCGGGGAAAACTCTAAGCAGAATATACAGGCATATATATACAGATATATAGACAAGTATGTAAAAGAGGGTAGGAGGACTTACAGGTGAGCAAGCTTCCAGCACAAACAAATATATATATATATATATATATATATATATATATATATATATATATATATGTGTGTGTGTGTGTGTGTAGGGGTGGCAAAACGGGCCCGACCAGCGGGAAAAGCCCGTTTTACCCGTCATTTTTCGCGGGGCGGGCCTAAATTTTAAACCCGCATATTTAAGTATGTCCGCCCCGCCCCGCCCCGTTTTTTTGCGGGCTTTTGCGGGGCGGGCCTAAGCGGGGCGGGTATGCCCGCGGGTAAAAACAACCCATTATATCTTATATTATTATTATTATTATTATTATTATTATTATTATTATTATTATTATTATTATTATAGCTTGAACTTAACATCACTTTTAAACAACCTTACAGCTAATAACGAATACATAACATCAGTATAGTATCTAAGTGGTTCCATGGATGTTCATATCTTATATTATTATTATTATTATTATTTTTAATATTAGAATTTAATAGGCATTCTCATTTTTCAACCCAGCACTTGGAAGAAAACAATATCATTTTTAATTAATATAAATTATTTTAATTAATATAAATTAACTGAATTAAATATATTATTATTAATATATAAATTAACTAAATTAACTTAATTGAACATATTATTATTAATATAAATTATTTTAATTAATATATTATTATTAAAAAAAATTTAAAGAGAATGGTGCGGGCCTGCCCGCATGCCCGCGGGCCCGTTATTAAATGGGGTGGGCCTAGAAAATGAGCCCGCATCTCCACCTTTGACCGCCCCGCCCCACCCCGTTTTTTTGCGGACTTTTGCGGGGCGGGCCTAAACGGGGCGGGCATGCCCGTTTGCCACCCCTATATATGTGTGTGTGTGTGTGTGTGTGTGTGTGTGTGTGTGTGTGTGCAAGTATGTAAAAGAAAGCCGTTTAAAACTTACAGGTAACCAAGCTTCCATTGTAACAGCTGTATGGTTAGTTATTCAAGAAATTGAAGAAAGTTTTGATAACAACTATGCATTTGAATTTAAATCACAAGGAAAGTTGTTTTAAAAAGAAGTGATATGAATATCCGGGAAAACATCGGATGGAAGGAGAGACATAAAAAATGAATAGGTTGCAGATATCCGGGAAAACGTCAGATGTAAAGAGGCGATGAGAAAAAGAAAAGGTTGCTCGCTAAGACTTTACAGTCTTATGCCTACGTATTCTCAACGGGATCTTGAGAAATCAGAGCGGTCGTCGTTCACCTTTGTGGGGCACGAACTACAGAAAATAAAGTTTAAATCGCACGACGGCGAGAGGGAAAATCTAACCTAAAATTATCATGCTTGGTTGAACATCCTAATGTCTTTCTTATTTCATACCTAATAGAAAATTAAGTTTGAACTAAGAGATCCTAAGGGAACATGCATTCGTGGCAAAACATCACGGAATAAATAAATACACGACATAACATTGTGACAGATAAAATATACACGGAAGAACATCGTGGTAACTAACAGATAAAATATACACGCAAAAGCATCGTAGAATAAAAGCATGTACACGGTAAAACATCGTGTCAGTTGAAAATATACACGGAAAAGCATCGTGACAAATAAAATATGATATTCTCGTATCAGATGTGTGATGTCACAACAACACAATCTGCTAATATGAACAAGGCTATATCAACAGTAAATCAACACAATGAATTATTCACCCAGTTCGGTCTAACTACCTACGTCTGGGGGCTACCAAGCTAGGGAGGAAATTCACTATTAGTACTATTAAATTACAGACTCAACAATCCCAGTTGACATCTACTAATCTTAATCACTACCCGATGACACTTCTACCTAAGAGACCACTTAGATATGAGAAACCACTCACTCCCTAAATCACCTCAGTGACACAATCCAAAGATTACACTTTAAACCACACCTTGATCTTGCTTAACAGCTTTGATCAAGAACAACACACTCTTGCTTAAAAGCTCTAGAGTGAATACACTTACAACCAAAATAGTAACACCTATTCAACCATGAAAGGTTTACAAAACACACACGAAAACTCTAACTTGACTCTCAGTCTTTGCTCTCTTGTCTTCGTTCTCTTCAACAAGGGTTGAGGCTGCTTTAAATAGAATTCTGACTTGGGCTTGGACCTCTTCCAAATATCTGATTTGATTTGTTTTTAAAAATAGAATTTAAAACAGATTTGATCTTCAAATCTTTTTAAATCATACAGCCCTTAAACATAGCAACAGGATCTGCTCCAAATCTGATTGGACCTGAAAATATCTTCTCCAAGAAATTCGCACACAATCTCTCTAACAGATCTTCTCAAAACAAACATTTACGCGCAGCCCTAAAACATCACAACCTGATGTTTTGATGTTCTGATAACTGATGTCAAGACATCAAGTTTAACATCAGCAAATAAAACTCCAACCCTGCAACAACTAATGTTAGGAACCAAATGTTAAGACATCAGACATATGACATCAACATTGATCAACTTTGTTTTACCAAAATTCCAGCCAATACAAGAACTAACAATCTCCCCCTTTGGCTAATTTTGGCTAAAACAATCTCTTCCAACATCAGAGGTACCTGCAGCGGAAAAACTTCATACTCCTAACATTCCAAAACACAACCAGCATCAATCACATCCAACATCTGCTCAAATCTAAACTCCCCCTCAAAACAAGAACCAGCATACCAGCTAACTAGAACCACAACAGACAACTAGGCAACACATAGGCTAACTATCCCCCCTTTTAGCCACAATTGGACAACTTCTAACCAGTTATACCCTCACACAACAACACTTACAACAGTTAGTCCTACTAGCTCTCCTTGTCAGTCAAAAGTCAGCACCACATGACAAGACAAATCATAGAACAAAAACTAGATAAGCATAAAAGTACTTTTTATCCAAGTTACACAACATGCACACAATGTGCAGAAACAACAAAAAAACCTACAAACTACAAAAGCAAGAAACAGTAAAAGCAACAATTCAATCTTCATCAGTAGAACCAACTGCATCCTCCTCAGTCTCAGACCCTGACTCTTCAGTA
This sequence comes from Lathyrus tuberosus, assembly GCA_022829125.1. Classification (NCBI taxonomy): domain Eukaryota; kingdom Viridiplantae; phylum Streptophyta; class Magnoliopsida; order Fabales; family Fabaceae; genus Lathyrus; species Lathyrus tuberosus. The sequence goes on along the minus strand of JALAZF010000161.1, from coordinate 8,876,221 downwards.
TGGACATCATCATCATCCTTACTTGCATTGACTTCCTCACCTTCTTTTTCTGCCATTCTTAGAGTCAAAATTAGTCTTTCAAATTTTTGTTTCCTTTCAGTACTAACTCTAATGACTTCATCTAACTCCTTACATGCTTTCAGAAATCATTCCAGTCTTGGAAGTTGGCTGGTGCGATGTTGAGGCAGATGTCTTGACAATGTCAGGAACATGCTTTCCTTCAAACAACTTGTAGTGAATTGACAGAGCAGACTCCCTTTTACATACAACATCAGATTGATGTAGAATACTAGGATGTTGAGACAAGATGATCCCACAGATAAGAGAGGGAAAAGCAATAGGTAATTTCACAGCATTTGTAGCAGCATGCTTAATTGTCTGATAAAAAATGTAGGAGCCATAATCAAATATTTGCTTTGTCCCAATAGCATAGATCATCTTTCCCAATCCAACAGAAATAGTGGTCTTGTGATTAGTAGGGACCCAGTTAGCAGCACCTATCCTGTGCAAAATAACATATTTAACACTTAATAAACTAGCTGACAACTTTCCTTTTAAAGGCCAGACCTTCAATTGTCCTGCTGTGATTTCTTGGCACACTGCATTATCAGTCACTTCCAACTCTCTATACTCTTTCTCATCTTTTCCTAGGTAAGTGTTAATGATCTCAGGAGAAAAGTTAACACACTGACCTCTTACATATACCTTTCCAAAATCCACACTTCTGTTATCATTAATAGCCACAGGAATGTTTACTACAAATTCCTTGACTAACCCATCATAGCATTTGGACAACCCAGAAACAGTCTTCATTAGCCCAGCAAATTTGATCAACCCCATAACTTCCTTAATTTCCAGAGCATCTCCACCAAGCTCCCTTTCCAGGGCTAATCTCCTTTGACACACAAACTTCCACATGTGAGCACTGCTTGCATAGCGAAAGGATATGTTGTCAACAGGCACTTCAGGAACCTTGTCAGAAATCCTCTTCAAAATTGACCTTCTGACTGGAGTGATGTTTTGAACATCATCATCAACATCAAACTCAGATTCTGATTCTTCCCTCTGTTTCCTCTTTTTGGAAGTCACAGCAACCTTGCTCCAAGTCTTAGTAGGACCAACCACAATTGACTTCTTCTTTTTGTTCTCAGGTCTCTCCTTAGGCGAAGAATCTGCAGACTTCCCTTTTCTAGACATTATTCTTTTGGCAATACCAGGGATAACTTTACCAATAACTTCATTATCTGATAGGTCAACCACATCCACCACATCAGCAGTCTTCATTCCTCTGGGACTAGAAACAACATTCCTCGCAAGTGATGTTCTGACATCAGGTTCAACATCAACCTCATCTTCAACATGAGTATCAATATCTTCAACTTCAACTTCTGCATCTTCAATGACAAAAACAACCAATCTGTGAAGATTGGTTTCATAAGTTTGCATGTCACCCTTTTCTCTAACAGATTGATCAGTAGACATTTGACTCAGAGGTCTAGATATTCCCTTCACAAAAATCCCTTTCTCAAAAATTTTTGTGACATTGTGACAATCTGATCAACACTTTTGTCCACATCTACCCTTTTTTCAACAGCTTGAGGAAGAGGGGTGGTAGTCTTAGAAGTAGGTTTGTCTCCAAACAAAACACTAGTGACAAACGCTCTACTTTTACTATCATCAAATTTCTTACCCGCGGATTGATCAGAAGTATTACCTTTTGAAGGCCTCTTAGGTCGATACTTCTCAGGTCTTTTCTTTTCTGAACCTGGAATCATAGAGAGAGGCGTTATGTCCAAGGCTTCATCCATTGAAACTTCTTTCGTCGAACCCCTAGATGTTGCATGCGAAGAGCTCTTTGAAGTAGACTTCTTGGAGGGAGATGACCCATGTTGAGACATTGTTCCTTTGAAACAGTTGATGTACAAGGATGTTTTGTGTCTTCCGATCTTTGGTGAGAAGATGAACAAACTTGGAGTGTGGAGATTGATGTAGCGTGTGAGAGTAACAATAGGGAATGATAGCCTAAGGTAAAGGGGCTGCTTTTGTTGATCACTTAAAAGCCAATAAATGTATTTTCCCCACCTAAACAAATTTCCTTTTAAATTTTTTAAATTTAATAAATGCACACCATAAGTCACTAACCTCAGATGCCTTTTCCACATGTCCAAATTTCTACTTAAGACTTCACAAATTTCAGCACACATATCTTTAGGGAAATTGTCATTATAATTCATATCTTAATGATCAACCTCTATGACCTTAGTTTCCTCAATATTTCCTCTGAATAGATGCATCACACTAGGTTGTTTGGTGATCCTTCTAATGTCACTTTCAGATGTCATAACATCATCCTTAACATTACATGATGAGCTGGACTCTTGAGGAACCCATAAATAACAATTATCTATGGATCTAACTCCCCTCATAACGACTTCACTCTTCTCATTAGTCACTAAACATTCATCTTTAGTGTAGCTAACCTTGAATCCTTCATCACATAACTGGTTGATGCTAATCAAATTAGCAGTCAATCCTTTGACAAGAAGTACATTTTCAAGATTAGGTCCAGCCTCACAATTCAATTTTCCAATTCCTTTAACTTCCCCTTTTTCTCCATTACCAAAAGTTACATCATTTGTGGAGTAAGTCCTGATATCCACCAACTGATTCTTGAAACCTGTCATATGCTTTGAGCAACCACTGTCAAAATACCAACCATCCATAGCTGGGGTTCTAACAGATGAGTGAGCTAATAGACATGTGACAGCAGCTTTAGGAACCCATTGTTTAACAGCCTGAGGCCTGTTCTGCTTCTGTCTAGGTTGAGGAGCAGAATTGGGATAACCATGCAGTTTAAAGCAAGAAGATTGTATATGGCCAAATCTTCCACAATAGTAACATCTCACTCTTTGAATCTCTTCTCTGAAGTGATTGAAATGTCTGCCACCTTGATAATGATTTCTGTCATACTGCTGAGGCTGCCATCTGTCAAAATATTGATGTTGTCTTCTCCCATAATTAGGCTATCTTCTGTAATGATGAGTCTATCTTTTGTAATGATTAGGTTGTCTTCTACCATGATGACGAGGCTTTCTTCTGCCATAACAATGAGGCACATCATTATTAGGTCCAAAACCATACATTTTCCCTTGATGTTGAGACATCGGATGGAACATGTTATGTTTGAAACTAGAAGCCTGTATACTCCTATGGTATTGAGGAGGCATATACTGCCTAGCTCCAGAAACCTGAGGCTTTCCTTGAGGTTGAGGCAAAAACTTCTTAGGTACAGGACCATAACCCTTTCCATTATTTTGTGGCCCAAGGTGAGGGACAGCCTTCTTAATTCCAGAACCATGTCCTTTTTCATGATGATGAGGAATGTTCTGTTTAACCCCAGAAGAACTAGCCTCTGCAAATATCTTCTTCTCACCCTAATATCCTAGACCAGTCTTATCACTTGCCCCTTTTCCAACTTCAAGTATTTTATCCAGAGTGTCAGTTCCACTATTTAACATTCTGATGGATTTTGACATTTGATCAAGCTGGGATTTTAACAACAAAACTTCATTCTTAAGTTCAGCTTTATCAGTCTCAAGCTGCATTATAATTTTCTTCTGCTTCTCCCCTTCTTGACAGACTTCTTCACTTTTCAGACACAGCTCTTGATAAGAAGATGTCAGCTCTTCAAAGGTCAATTCACCATCACTAGATTCTCCATCAGAGGCACATATTCCAGTCAATGCCTTAACATGCTTGGCATTCTCTTCTTCACTTTCACTATCTGTATCAGACCAGGAAACAGATAACCCCTTTTTCTGCTTATTAAGATATGTAGGACATTCTTTCTTGACATAACCATAACCTTCACACTCATAGCATTGAACTCCTTTGTCATGAATGGACTTTTCTTCATCTCTTGTTTTCTTCACTTGATTACTAGACATGTTGTTGTCAGATGTGATGTTCTTAACATTAGGTCTATAGTTTCTGTCCATTCTCTTTAGCACCTTATTAAACTGTCTCCCAAGCATCACAACAGCATTTGACAGTTCCTCTTGAGTTTCAAAATTACACTCCTATGCTTTTGGTCTTCTTTTCAGGCTTCTCATTCAACCCCAACTAAAAAGTTTGAAGAGAACCAATCAACTCATCAACTCTCATCTTGCTGATGTCTTGAGCTTCTTTAATAGCAGTCACCTTCATTTTATATTTCTTGGGAAGGGATCTGAGAATCTTCCTTACCAACTTCTCTTCAGTCATTCTTTCTCCTAAAGCACTAGAAGCATTGGACAGCTCAAGAATATTCATGTGAAAATCATGAATGGTTTCATCCTCCTTCATCTTCAGATTTTCAAACTTAGTAGTCAACAGTTGAAGTCTTGACATCTTGACCTTGGAAGTTCCTTCATGAGTAGTTTTCAAGACATCCCAAGCTTCCTTAGCTACTTCACAAGTGTTTACCAGCCTAAAGATGTTCTTGTCAATACCATTAAAGATGGCATTCAAGGCTTTTGAATTTCCAAGTGCAAGCTCATCTTCTTCCTTGGTCCAATCTTCCTCAGGTTTCAGCTTTGTTGTACCATCCTTTTCAACAATAACCGGTGCTTTCCATTCTTTTAAGACAGCCTTCCAAGCCCTGCCATCTAATGACTTCAAGAAGGTAACCATCCGTGGTTCCCAATAGTCATAATTAGAGCCATCTAGAATAGGGGGTCTATTCACAAATCCACCACTCTCCTTGTCCATTACACTAGAAAGTATCAGCCCTAGATCTCATCCAGATGCAGAGCAGGATGCCTGCTCTGATACCAATTGAAATTCTAGTATCAGATGTGTGATGTTAAGTGTGATGTCACAACAACACAATCTGCTAATATGAACAAGGCTATATCAACAGTAAATCAACACAATGAATTGTTCACCCAGTTCGGTCTAACTACCTACGTCTGGGGGCTACCAAGCCAGGGAGGAAATTCACTATTAGTAGTATTAAATTACAGACTCAACAATCCCAGTTGACATCTACTAATCTTAATCACTACCCAATGACACTTCTACCTAAGAGACCACTTAGATATGAGAAACCACTCACTCCCTAAATCACCTCAGTGACACAATCCAAAGATTACACTTTAAACCACACCTTGATCTTGCTTAACAACTTTGATCAAGAACAACACACTCTTGCTTAAAAGCTCTAGAGTGAATACACTTACAACCAAAATAGTAACACCTATTCAACCATGAAAGGTTTACAAAACACACACGAAAACTCTAACTTGACTCTCAGTTTTGCTCTCTTGTCTTCGTTATCTTCAACAAGGGTTGAGGCTGCTTTAAATAGAATTCTGACTTGGGCTTGGACCTCTTCCAAATATCTGATTTGATTTGTTTTTAAAAACAGAATTTAAAACATATTTGATCTTCAAATCTTTTTAAATCATACAGCCCTTAAACATAGCAACAGGATCTGCTCCAAATCTGATTGCACCTGAAAATATCTTCTCCAAGATATTCCCACACAATCTCTCTAACAGATCTTCTCAAAACAAACATTTACGCGCAGCCCTAAAACATCACAGCCTGATGTTTTTATGTTCTAATAACTGATGTCAAGACATCAAGTTTAACATCAGCAAATAAAACTCCAACCCTGCAACAACTAATGTTAGGAACCAAATGTTAAGACATCAGACATATGACATCAACATTGTTCAACTTTGTTTTACCAAAATTCCAACCAATTCAAGAACTAACAAAATATACACGGAAGAACATCGTGTGTGAAACTGAATACATGGAAAACATCATGTGATAAAATATTCACGGAAAAGCATCGTGAGACACAGAGAAAAAAAATACAATTACGAAAAAAATATCGTGAGAAAGTATTAATAGTCACGGCAAAGCATCGTGAGACACAGAGAAAAAATACAATCACTGAAAAACATCGTGAGTAAAACAAAGGCACACGGCAAAGCATCGTGTGAATCATCAACAATTAATCAAGACACATCATCAAGAATTTAATCAAGGAAACAACCCCATAAACATGGAACAAAATAAGCCGCAAAATAGAATCGGGCAATGAAAGTGTTCTGGACTGGACCAATGGCTAGGCATGGCCCAATCCGATTCTGTTCCCAGAACGGCCCAATTGCCTAAGTCAAATCCATAAAGGGGCAAAAGTTACCTTTCTGCCCTTCAACCGGGCAAGGAATGCATCGCTCCTCCCCGGTACTACTGTCCGTTCTGCACGACTTCACATGTCCCCGAACAGCTAAGGGCATGTTCCCGAAACTACGCCTTTGCCCGACATAACGGCTAGTTTAGGGCACCCTGCCCGACATAACAGCTAGTTTGGGCAGTTACTTATTCTTTGGGAAAACGGTTATTTCGCCCCGAAAATAGGACTATTGGCCACGCGCTGGGGGCACTATATAAACCCTCTCACTTGAGAGGGTCAGGTATCGAATAATCACCCTAAGAACTCATACTTTGTACTTGCCCCTTTTCTCTGACCCTTTCTTACTTGAGCGTCGGAGTGCCTTGTAGGTACACCCCCTCCTCCTCTTCATACGCCCAGCATCTCAGACGTAATTGGTGGCCCACATCACAGGATCTGATCAAGCCTTCACAATCAGTGGCGCCGACTGTGGGGAACTTGTTCTCCCCGTCTTAACATCCACTTTAGATACTAAGATCAAAACACCCTCGTCCAAGATTATCATCGTGGCCTCTCAAGATCACGTCAAAGGTGCTCTCCAGTCCGATGTCCTCCCCATCAACAAGACTGACGTTAACGGTCCTTTATCTTTCCTCGGAGACCCCCATTTTCTGAGAGACGGGGCCACAACCTCTCCTTCCCCTACTCCTGCTGACCGCGACAACGATCAGCCCTCACTGGCAATACAGCCCGTTCCTGCTCCACCCAACACCGACCCGGCCGTGGTGGCCCTTTTTGAGGTGATCAACAAAACCAACCTCCTGATCCTACAACAGAACGAAAGGATCGGGGCACTGGAGGAATCTGCCCATCCAAGATCCCCCCTTCGAGGAAAAGTCATCGACGATCCAAGAGCCTGCAACCCCGGCGAGAAATCGACCGAAGGCTGCGCCAAGAACCAGAATCTCACGCGGTCCAAAAACGCGATCACATTTCCCCGCAGAACCAGCACTCGCCCAGTCACAAGAGAACCCGGAGGGACAAACAGTCACCCCCAGTCAGGTCTAAGGGTCGAGCCCGTACACCTTCCCCCCCGAAGAAGTCGTCGTCACGAGCGAGTCGTCCGGTCCCCTTCACTGACCAGTTCCAGCAGCGATGATGAGCCTCACGGCCCATTGTCCCAAGAAATCTTGGCAACCTGTCTCCCCAAGGGCCTGGAGAAGCCCCCAGCATTGGGCACGTACGACGGTACAACCGACCCCGATGAGCACATCGAGAACATTGATGCGCTATTGGATTATCGTGGCATCCGGGGCGCCATTAAGTGCCGGCTATTTCCGACCACGCTCTGAAAGGGAGCAATGACGTGGTACAAGCAGCTCCCCTAAGAGTCTATTACTTCATGGAAGCAACTAGGCAGAATGTTCTCCCGACATTTCACAGCGTCGCGCCGCCACCCCAAGACTGAAGCCTCCTTTGGGCCATAATCCAAGGAAATGATGAACCTCTCCGGGCATATATCGAGAGGTTTAACAAAGAAGCGGTACACCTACAACGGACGATATGAAAAAATTTCTGCTCGAACAGGGACTCCGCCCGGGCTCAGAGTTTTCTAAAGATGTCGGCCTCGCACCTCGGAGGAACCTGGATGCCTTCCTCCTTAAGGCGTAGTCGTACATTCAGTACGAGGAAAAAGAAGCAGCCAACTCCGCCAGAGCCTCCCGCCACCAAGAGAACGCCCGGGCCTCCAGAGGCGAAGAGCCCTCGACATCTCGTCGAGGAGAAAGGAAGCTCGAAGAGCATCCTCGGGACTCCCGTGATAGCAAGGGACCCTCCGGACGATTTCACGACTACACCCCCCTGACCGTCTCCAGGGAGAAGATACTATCCGAATGCGCGAATTCGGAATTCAAACAAGTGGGGGTCCGCTTCCCCAAACAATTACCGGCCAAGCCCAACACCGACAAATCAAAGTACTGCCGTTTCCATAAGAGTCACGGCCACACCACCAAAGATTGCATCCATTTGAAGGATGCTATCGAAATACTGATCAGGGATGACCACCTGAAATAGTTCACGAAAAAGAAAGACGCTCCTCGGCAAGACGCCCAGGAGTCCAAGAAGATAGAGGAAGAAGTGCCTTCCTCGGAAGAGGCCAACATCCAGGTCGCCATGTCCGTATCGCGACCAGAGGACTTCTACGTCTCAGATGAGCCTAGTGCTCCTGCCTACTTCGCGGCCCATAACCCGTGGGAAACGTTCCCCTCCGCCATGGTCATCTCAGGGGGAGGCTTCAATAAAGTCACGGTGGGCTCCGTGAAAAGGAAATTCGAACACCTGATCAGCACGAGCTCCAGTAAGGTGACCACACTCGATCGTACCCAGAAGGGCTCTGTCCCCATCTCCTTCTACCGGGAAGAGCTCCTCGGAGGATCTCCAAACTCGAGCATCCCTTTGCTCATCAGAGCTCGGATGGTGAACTTCGACGTTCGCAGGATTCTCATATACCAAGGCAGCTCGATCGACATTATGTACTCTCATCTATTTTCAACGGTTCAGCTGGACGAGACACACCTCACTACCTATGTGGGTTCTGACTTACACGGATTCAATGGATCAGTAACCAAACCCTGGGGATGCGTCAAACTGATCGTAACTTTTGGATCAGTAGAAACGGCCAGGTCCGTTAAAGTACAGTTTCTGGTAATCGATTGCCTGTCTCTGTACCAGTGCCTCTTTGGAAGACCGACATTGGCCGAGTTGGTAGTTGTGCCTTCAACCGTCCATCTCAAAATAAAGTATTACACATCAAAAGGGATGGTCGCTACCCTCCACGGCGACATCGAAGCCGCACGACGATGTTTTGAAGCAGCCACGAAGGGACTCAACACCATCGCGTCCAAGCCGAAGGTATCGAACAAGCCAACCTTGCCCAGCAGCTCCGAGGAAGCCAAGCCTCTACCTCAGGTCGACTCCATCGACCTCGACAACCGCTTCCCCGAAGAAGATCAGCATGAGGACCAAGCAGCCTCGAGCAACTCATTTGCCCCGTCCAGCAGCATCTCTCATCCGATGAGTCTAATCCTGGATGGCAACTTCGAGCTCGTTTTGTTCGGCGACGATCCCCAATGAGGAGTAAAGATTGGAGCGGATACCCCCTGTAGCACCCCAAAATTTGCCCTCCTTACTTTAGTACTAACTGGCTTATGCTTCATTTGCATTTTAGCTAGGTCATCGGGTACATACATGCATATCATTTGACTCTGTGGTTATGGGATCAAGGTTCTCTGTTCAAGCATCGTCAGGTTGTAACAGACATTTATTTCGTCACTCGACATATGCGCAAAGTATTTCTCTGGGTTATGTAATCAACGGGTCAGCAAAGCTCTTATCAAACATAATTTTTCATGTCAAGAATCTCAGAGAAAGTCGAAGTTTTCAGCCGATTCAGAACAGTTTGAGCAGAAAATCAGCTTGCTGTGCAAATTTGCAAAATTCACAACTCTTGCTCTGGAACTCGTTTTGGCTGGATATTCAACAGTTAGAACCGTCTTGGTATTCTCTACAACTTTTATGTTCGGCTCGGAAGTCAATTCATCAAGGAAAGTGGTGGGAATTATTTGTTTCTGGAATTTCGTTTTCGCTGGGTAATTGCGTCAGTGGTATTCAAAAGGGCTTAACTTCTGATTGGATCATCATTTCTGAGCTATTCCTATGCCAAAAAGTTCCATATTGAAATTATCTGCAACTTTTGTGTTTGGACCGAGGGTTGATTCTTTGAGGAAGATCTCCGAACGCGCGAGTTTTCAGAGTCGATACAGTGCAAAAAACAGTGAAAAATAGTGTTGTACCGGTGTATTTCGAACACTAAAAAATTCATAACTCTCAGCTCGTTTATCGGATTGATGTCGTTCCGGTGCCCAAAATTCCGTTTAGGTGTTATCTTCGTGTCGTGAATTCAGTTTGGGCCAGGTCCGAGCGGAAGGACCCCGAAAATGTGAATTACCAGTGGGGTTCTTTGATGCAGTGCACTGTCTGTCAGATTTTGTAAAATTCATAACTCGGTCAATTTTCATCGGATTACGTCCGTTCTCGATGCGTTGGTTCACAAATTTTATCATCTTCAAGTTCCAAGACAAGCTCGAGTTCGAACGATGCTCCGAAGATCATCGTTTTGGTTTATTTCGCAAAACGGAAGTGCTGAACTGAAGAAAAAGGCTGAAAGTTGTTTCACAGTAAAATTCATATCTCACTCGTTTTTTGTCTGATCGCGCTCATCTTTTGACACGAGATCACTGACTCATAGATCTACAACTTTGCTGACAAAGTCGAGTCGAGATTATGCTCCGAAGAGGTTGACCTCGTCACGTTTTCGAGTAGCGGATACCAAATAAGCTGAAAAAACGACTTATTCAGTGACGTCTTGCAGCTTAAACATATTGATCGCACTCGATTTTGATCGTATGATGTCCGTTCTTTTTGCGTTGCGACCGTGATTCAGAGGCGGACGATGTTGTGGAAGGCTCAGAGTCGAAATTCCTTGCCGAAGACGGTGTTATTTTCACTTAAGCCAAAATTCTACCTTTTGCCCTTCATTTTAGACTCCACTATATATTCAAAACTCTCCCAAATTTTTCTCTCAGCTCTCACAAGATCAAAAAAACCAAAACTCATACACTCATTTGAGAGAACACGTGATTTTGAGGAGAACAAAGTTTGCAACCCTAAAACTTCAATCATTCGAATCTCATCATCCACAAGAGCTTTTCCAAAAATTCCTTCACCATCTGAACCCTTGGGATCCCTAGAGCACGAAGCAACCATCATTGGAGGCTAATAGCAAAGGCAAAGGTTGCATATTCTCAGGCCAGTGATACTTTTCATGATCCTAAAACTCTTCTTTTAAACGTGCATAATGTTGTGTGATTATCACTGATGAATCCGATGTATTTGTTTGGTGTTTGGACGTGTATATTGCTTGCTACGTGAGTTTCAAAGTTTTGAACCCTATTTTATTTCATTCGTATTTCATGATACGTTGATTATTTGTGATTTTGGATTGGATATTTGGAATCCTCATAAAATTCTGGACGGGAAGGTGTGCCTTTTTGCATTTTCTGGGTTGTTTTAGGTTGCAGGTGGCGGCCAGAACTAGGGTTCCGGCGACTGGTGCGGTGGTCCGGCAGCCAAGGGTTCCAACGAGGAAGATGAAATCCTCACCCTCCATTCTCTCGATCCAACGGCCATCATGAGGCCACGCGTCTCTCTTTTATTCCAAATTTTATTTTTATTTTTATTTTATTTTTTTATCATCTAAATGAAATATTTGCTTATCTTCTTTTTGAATTACTCATATCTTGCATACTTAAAATTGTTTATTTTATTTCTCTGCATCCATAAAACATTTTCAATCCATTCTTTTTGCATTCGTTAGATAACACTCTGAAGTGCATTAAAAAAAATTTTCTATCATTTTTAAAATTATTTCATCTTACATTTTGATCCTTTCCTTTGGCATATTGAGTCATATTTCTCATCTGAGCCTTGCATAATTGTTTGAGTGACTAACATCTTGAATTTTTGCAGGAATTTTTGATATGTTGTTTGTCTCTGGTTGAGCAACTTTGATATTTAATTTGGTGATTTTAGAAGTTGTTTTACTATTTGTTCAATTGCTCTTTGTGTTGTATGCGCATCCTTGATCTCGTCTGATTATCTGTTTGAAAAGGCACTTGTGCCATTGTTTTGGGGTTGTTTATTTGACTTCTTAATTCATGTTTGGATTGTTATCACTATTATATGCCATTGGTTGGTTTTCATTTGTCTCATTTCCTTTGCTTATGTCTGTTTCTTACTAACCTTTTATGCAGGGTTGAGGTAAGTTCTTTGAGGGTGTGGATAATCATCCATATTCTCCCTTACTCTTTCCTTCTCTCTTCCTTTCCTTTCTTTAGGCTTAGGTTATCGTCAAACCTCACTAACCGTAGGTCACCCATGCATGATAACATTAGGACTCTTAGTCTCCCTTTTAGAGTTTCCCTTGTGTCTTCTCTTCTCATCTCAAAACTTTCTTGAAAATACTTAATAAGGATAAATTGTATTGCACACGAGCCTTATGTGTGGGGAATGAGAAATGAGGGGCTTCCTCTCATCTTTCTAGAGTGCTTAGCGAACGTCCTGTCTTGGGACGATGCGTTAAGTATTCGCCCCTGTGCCCTAGACTTTGTTGCAATGCAACTTATGAACAAACTCAAGTCACTTCTGTCCTAAAAAATACAAACAAACTTCAAACCTTTTTGTCCTTCGGGATTATCAAACTAAAGGCTATTTTCAAAAAGGGCACGTTACTTTCCGTCTGAGTCGCAAACAGGCATCGACCCTAACTGCCGGACGCGAGCTTAACGTCGCTCATAAAAAACACAGAAAGAACTTGGTTCGAACTACGTTGACTCTGAATTCCCCATTGCACAAGAGGGGTACGTAGGCCTAGGACGTCGACGTCCTACCGAGTCTGTCTTTGTATTTCCCTCTCCGTCTTAGTACAACCCTAGATGATAGTATAACTCACCCTTAGAATAGACAACAAGCGTGGATCCCATCGAGTACGATGGACGCGTGGGGTGCTAGCACCTTGCCCTCGCGTAACCGACTCCCGAACCCAGGTTATGGTTGCGATGACCATTCCTTTCCCCCCTTCCTAAGGTTTATGCGGTGTTCCCTTTCCCTCTCTTGGGATAAATTTACACGGCTGGCGACTCTATTTTTCTGCGCCACTCTCGCGTTTGTACCTGGATGAAAATCCTGGGAGCGACAGCTGGCGACTCTGCTGGGGACTCTGGTTGACCTATGCTGGTCCATCCCTAAGCGAGTCAATCCTAGCGCTTGCCTGTCTTTGTTCTCTTTGGGTGCTTTGTTTTTGTTTTGCTTTACGTGTCGTATTTTATTTTTATTTTTATTTTTACCGCATTTTCTGCATTTCATTTTTTATTACTGTCATGCTGTTGTGCTGTGCTGGCTGTTCTTTGTTTTGCAGGTTGGGTGGGACTGAGAGCTAAGCCCAATACCTAGGCTTGAGTATACCCTAGGACTAGTGTGGAGAGTAGTGGGACCTACGTCCCCGCTTGGTACGTTTGTGTGTTCACGAAATTCACAACCAGACGAGGCTATCTTGGGATGCATTCTAACGTGTGTGTCTTACGCATGTTGGGGTGTTGATCTAGAGAGCTGTCGACTCTGGTGACCGATCATTGAGGACCTTAGTGGAAACATCCCTCTTTAGTGGTGACAGTGGCAGACCACATCTTGTGGCAAACTCATTCGCACCCGAGGGCCCGCTTTGGAACTCGCATAGGAGGGCCCCTACTTTTTGAAGAGAATCAGTGGAGGCACTCCTCGATTGACGATAGTACTGTACCCCGAGGGATGAATGTACTATTGTTTCTCGACCTCAGTGCCAAAGCTGAGGACCTTCCGCTTTGGAGAATCAGTTGAGGCCTCCTCGATTGATGATGATGCCAAACCAGAAATGGTGAACGTATCATCATTTCTCGACCTGAGAGCCCGGGATACTGAACATCCTAGTACCCACACGTGAGAGGGGATGGGTGTTTGCAGGTTTGCAGGTAACCGAAACCTTCAACCTACCCGGTTTTTTGGATTTCTCATCAGTGCTTGATTATCTGGGTTTCTGGTTATCCCAGTGGTTCGGTATTTTGGAATTTTGGTTTTCTGGGTTGTGGTTCTCGTTCAGCTAACAGCATGACACATCCAGCAGTGTTGCCTTGATCCCATGTGTGCATTTGCATCATCATTTTGCATCCTAACATGTTTATTCATTTGCAGGGTTGCATCCTAACCTTGATTCTGGTTTCCGAAGACTATCAAGGATGAGTACTGAGAAGAAAAAGAATATCATAGGATACAAGTTCCCGTCACTTATTCTGGATCCTGTTCACAAGATTATTTCTATGGCAGAACCTGGGGAATCGACACTTGTGGACTGTGATGACATGCCGTAGTTCTCTTTCTCTCTATTGTATTTGGACCACCGCCAGGCGTGTTGGTTGGGATCTATGATTATTGTGTTCAGACTCATTATCTCGAGCTGTGATCGTTGACATCTGGTTTTCCTCTGGTTTTCTTAATATATGAGCAGAAGTCCTGTTCTATCTTATTGTTAAACCGGAATCAAGGGGTGGATCGCCCCGCGAATTTTTAAACATGTTTGTTTGCATTTGCATATTCATAATCATTTTGCATTGCATTTGCATCTTGCATCATTTTGGCATATCTGTCTCCGGCCGGATCAGAGAACTCATCAATCCTTTGTCTGAACCGCAGTTGATTTCTAGACTTTCTCATCGGACTTGAATCAGCTTTAGGGGAGATCATCATGAATTCAGGGGAACAAAATCAGTTTGTAACTAGGGTCGATGTTGAATTGATGAAGAGTCAGTTGGATCAACTTGTGGAAGCTATGACAGCCATGAATAGGGGAGAGGCCAATGTTTAGAGGACTTCAGTTACTGGGAATGGCATTCCACCTCCAGTGAACAATGTTACTCAAGCTCAGCCTGTGCAAGTCCCTGTTGAGAATCATATTATACACGAGCATACCATCGTCCGAGATGGACATTCTTCTTCTCTTGATGCCACAGACTATCAGCGCTTTGCCTTCTCTGTGCCAAATTTCCAAGGGGTAATCCCAAAGGTGAAGCCTAAGGACCCACGGGCTGTTCAGTTTGATGAAAGATGTCGTGTGTTGGAAGAGAAGCTGGATGCCCTAGTGAAGCGTGATACTCTTGATCTGAATGCTGCGAGCATGTGTTTGGTGCCCGACCTTGTGTTACCTCCAAAATTTGAGATGCCGAATTTTGAGAAATACAAAGGGGATAGTTGTCCGAAGCTACATTTGGTGATGTTTAGCCAAAGAATGACCTCACATGTCTATAATGACGAGCTTATGATTCACTGTTTCCAGGACAGTCTGAGTGGGGCATCATTGAGTTGGTATATGCAGTTGGAAAGTGGTAGCATCCGATCATGGTCAGATCTAGCCAATGCCTTTGTAAAGCAGTACATTTATAATCTTGACATGGCTCCCAGCCGCCTACAGTTGCAAGGTTTATCTAAAGCGGATAACGAATCATTCAGAGAGTATGCTCAGAGATGGAGAGAGTTAGCTGCTCGTGTTCAACCACCACTTTTGGAAAGAGAATTGGTTAATATGTTCAAGGATACTTTGCAAGAACTGTACTTCGATAAGTTGATTACTGTATTAAAATTCTCTGACTTGGTAATACTTGGAGAACACGTTGAGTTTGATATCAAGAGGGGAAAAATCCAAAGCGCGTCGAACTTCCTGGCTAGTGAAAGTGGATCAGTTGTCAGTTCTCAAGAAGAATGGGTGGAAGAAGGCAATTCCGTTCAAGAATATCCCCCACCTCATCCTCAGTATTCAGGTGTTTCAACGGTTCAGAGTCAACAATCTTCTGGGTTTTCCTATCAGGGATCCCCTAAGAATCAACGGTCGTACCGCTGTCAGCCGCGTCAGCATGCCCGATAAAGACCTAGGAAGCCAGAGAGGCATTTCACTCAGTTGCCAATGTTGTTTAGTCAGATGTTGCCAGATTTAATCAGAGGTGGACTTATAGTGCCGAAGGAATTGAAGCCGGTGCCTTTTCCCTATCCACCAGGTTTTGATGTCTACGCCCATTGTGATTACCATGCTGGGGCACAGGGGCATTCAACTGAAGACTGTAAGGTGCTTAGGAGCAAGATTCAGACTCTGCTTGACTCCAATATATTCTCATTCACGCCTCAGGGTATTCAGATCAACAATTCTCCTTCATCCAGTCATGTGGGTTCATCAGTTCAGGTTATGGAAGAAGACACCGAGAGCAGTGGTGCAAGTTTTTATCAGACTGGCGTCGATGAGCAATTCTGAAGATGACTAGTTCAGTAGCAAGTCAAGCTTGGAAAGCCCAGTTCCCCGAAGCTGACAATCTTTTAGATCATGACATTTCTTTGCATTCGTAGTTTCTTTTCTGTTAAAGGGCAAACTCATTTGTAAAACTTGTCTGTTTTCAGTTGATAATGATAATGAAATGAATATGCATGTTTTGATTAAATCCATCTGTGTTCACTCATATTTTCTTTATTAATACCTAACCCTTGTTTAAGCAGGATCTGAGGGAGGATAATGAAATTCAAAGACGCAAAACTTCTGATGGTATGCTTTTGGGACAAAACCTTGCTGATGATGTACAGGCATTGTTTCAAATCCCTAAACACCGGAGATATAAGGAAGATAATCCCTAGTCAACCCCTTTGAGCCTAGAAGTAGGAGTTTCTTTCTGAAAACGAAAAAACCCTCAATCTTAACCTGGGGCAGGGTAAGTGTCAATTAATTTGACCGAGCGTTCAATTCGAGGATCAAGTCTATGGTTATTCCCCACCAACCGAATAGTGAGGCAGTCACATCCCTTTCAAACAAGTCAGAAAAGCTGGTGTTACACGATTTGTTCAAGAAAAAAAGAAAAAGAATCGAAAGAAAAATAAAGCCCGCTAAGTCGAAACTTGAAGACAAGTGACTTAGGCAAAAGTTAGGGCATCCCGCTGGGCTTCGAAATCGAAAAATTCAAAAGAGTTAGTCCAGGCAAAATCAGGGAAAAGCAAAAGAATAAAAAGCGAAAAATGGAAAAAAGAAAAATCCTCAAATAAAGAACAAGTCGTATGTTTACAGACACCAAAGGCAAAAGGGGTGGCTGTCACTCCAAAAAACCGTGTGGGTCATTCTATCCTCCTACTATTCATTAACCTTTATGATAGGTGAGCGCTTGTGTCAAGTTAGCTGAACATAGGACTGAAGAACGTCAAGGAGAATGGGTGGGTTAAAACAAAACTTTGAGCCTTATATCCTTTCTATCTCAAACCGTGAACCAAGCCACGTTACAACCTTTAAAAGACCTAATTGAAGCAAGGTTGTTTCGAAAGCATACTTCGGTAAAGATCGCGTCGAACCTGACTCCTAAAAGGATCTTCTTACCATTCATGTTGGTATCAGCGACACTTTGATTAGTGATTCATTCACTATATCTCATAACTTTTTTCCAGTGAACAGACTTGGATTTCAAAACTGTCATATGCATTACATTAAAATTGTCATTTTCAAAACAAATTGTTTTACTTGCGAGTAAGTGCTTGATCAGGGAAGTTTCTGCAATGAAAAGATTGATCGATATGAGTGCAGAGTGCCTAAGTACTCCGTTGAGCAGGGGCAAGCCATCAAATAGCCATATCAAATGGGCAATTCATTCCAAGATTCAGCCAATCTGGGGCAATCAGGTCGAGATTCGACGAATCTCTCAAAGGTTAGTCAGTCAGAGGTACTCCTTCACAGATCAGCCAGTCAAGGGCAAAATCACTTCAAGGCAGGGGCAGGTCACCCCAAAAGCAAAAGGGTTTTTCTCAGGAGAACGGTTAATCAAGATCATGGGGCAAGATATATAAGATCTTCATGAGACCTCTCGAAGACAGGTTCCTTTATGGGCTATGCTGTATCAGAGCATCTTTTGGTCATATCACATCTGCAGGGTTCATGTTGATGGTCGACACGTGACGTCCCCAGTAGAGTTTCTCTCCCCAGCAGAGTAAGGGTAGAAAGTAAGCAGAGGAGTAAGCTCAATGTTGTCCCCTAGCAGAGTGGATATCATCAACCGTCATTCCCCGAGCAGAGTTGTTGGTGATGGCTGGTATTCCCCAGTAGGTTAAGGGTGTTTCCCCGACTACAGGCTAAGTTCAATGATATTCTCTGGTAGGTTCGGTGTTATTGAATTCATTCCCCAAACAGTGTTTGGTGCTAGTCATCTCAACGGTTTGATCAACAGTGGTTGACATCCCCGACAGATTCCAAGTCCAATGGTTATTGGCGCCTTTTCTGTAGCAGTTCTCTTCGGGCTCATCTTCAGCAGTAGTTATATCAGGAAGGCCGTTCAGTGTGACTTCCTCAGCATGGTTTGTGACGTTGGAGACAGTTCAGTGTGTCATCCCTAGCGGAGTTGGCCTCTTTTCTTCAGCATTTATTTTGCTGGAGTGGTCCTTTTGCATATAGTAAGCATGTTTACATTGCATCCTCAAAACGCGTAGCATTTCCATTTTGTATGGAGCATTACGCCATAGAAAGAAATTCAAACATATGCATGCGAAGCATAAGCCAGATTTGGTACCTTGCGCGAAAGCACGAATCAAATTCCAATCAAGACGGTGACATATCCCCAGCAGACATTACAATTAACCCCTCTTCTTACCTTTCTTTTGGGTCGTAGGTCATACGTCGATCTTACCCTCAACCAGTCTTTGTCCATCAACCCCTTGATGACGACATTTTGGTCAGATTTTCTTTCCGTCAAACCCTATTGACGGCGTGTTCCCTTTTCAGCTTTCTTTCTGTCAAACCCCTTTGATGATGCGTTTCCTCGGCCAGGTTTTCTTTCTGTTATCTCCATGACAATGTGTTTCCTTCGTGCAGGTTTCCTTTCTGTCATCCCCATGACAATGTGCTTTCTACGGTGGAATTTTCTTTCTGTCATCCCTATGACAATGTGTTATCTTCGTTCAGATTTTCTTTCTGTCATCCCCATGACAATGTGCTTTCTTCGGTCGAGCCTCCTTTCTGTCATCTCCATGACAATGTGTTTCCTTCGTGCAGATTTCCTTTCTGTCATCCCCATGACAATGTGCTTTCTACGGTAGAACTTTCTTTCTGTCATCCCTATGACAATGTGTTATCTTCGTTCAGATTTTCTTTCTGTCATCCCTATGACAATGTGTCTCATTCGTTCAGGTCTTCTTTCTGTCATCCCTATGACGATGTGTTCCTACGGTGGAATTTTTTTTCGGTCATCCCTATGATGATGTGTTCTCTTCGGTCAGATTGTCTTACCGTCAACCCTTTGACGAGATGTTCCTTGGGGTTCATCTTCTTTTTGTCATCCCTATGACAATGTGTTATCTTCGTTCAGATTTTCTTTCCGTCAATTCTTTGAAGATGTGGCCCTTCGGTCGGGTGTTCGGGCTGTCTTTCCATCAATTCTTTGATGATGTGGTCCGTTAGGTATCTTTTCTTCCCGTCAACCCTTTGACGAGGTGTTTCATGGGTTTCGTGTTTTCTCTCCGTCAATTCTTTGACGATGTGGTTCTGGGGTTCACTTTTCTTTCTTGGGTATGTTGTCTTTCCGTTAAATCTCTTTGACGAGGTGTGGCTGGGCTCCAATCATCTTTTCTCCCCACAGTTTGCAAATTTTGTGGTTCTTTTTGTATTCAATCACCTTCTACCGTGAATGTCTGAAAGCCGTTGCTATCATCCTTTCAGGTCCAAGAAGATTGAATAGGGGCAGCTGTAGCACCCCAAAATTTGCCCTCCTTACTTTAGTACTAACTGGCTTATGCTTCATTTGCATTTTAGCTAGGTCATCGGGTACATACATGCATATCATTTGACTCTGTGGTTATGGGATCAAGGTTCTCTGTTCAAGCATCGTCAGGTTGTAACAGACATTTATTTCGTCACTCGACATATGCGCAAAGTATTTCTCTGGGTTATGTAATCAACGGGTCAGCAAAGCTCTTATCAAACATAATTTTTCATGTCAAGAATCTCAGAGAAAGTCGAAGTTTTCAGCCGATTCAGAACAGTTTGAGCAGAAAATCAGCTTGCTGTGCAAATTTGCAAAATTCACAACTCTTGCTCTGGAACTCGTTTTGGCTGGATATTCAATAGTTAGAACCGTCTTGGTATTCTCTACAACTTTTATGTTCGGCTCGGAAGTCAATTCATCAAGGAAAGTGGTGGGAATTATTTGTTTCTGGAATTTCGTTTTCGCTGGGTAATTGCGTCAGTGGTATTCAAAAGGGCTTAACTTCTGATTGGATCATCATTTCTGAGCTATTCCTATGCCAAAAAGTTCCATATTGAAATTATCTGCAACTTTTGTGTTTGGACCGAGGGTTGATTCTTTGAGGAAGATCTCCGAACGCGCGAGTTTTCAGAGTCGATACAGTGCAAAAAACAGTGAAAAATAGTGTTGTACCGGTGTATTTCGGACACTAAAAAATTCATAACTCTCAGCTCGTTTATCGGATTGATCTCGTTCCGGTGCCCAAAATTCCGTTTAGGTGTTATCTTCGTGTCGTGAATTCAGTTTGGGTCAGGTCCGAGCGGAAGGACCCCGAAAATGTGAATTACCAGTGGGGTTCTTTGATGCAGTGCACTGTCTGTCAGATTTTGTAAAATTCATAACTCGGTCAATTTTCATCGGATTGCGTCCGTTCTCGAAGCGTTGGTTCACAAATTTTATCATCTTCAAGTTCCAAGACAAGCTCGAGTTCGAACGATGCTCCGAAGATCATCGTTTTGGTTTATTTCGCAAAACGGAAGTGCTGAACCGAAGAAAAAGGCTGAAAGTTGTTTCACAGGAAAATTCATATCTCACTCGTTTTTTGTCTGATCGCGCTCATCTTTTGACACGAGGTCACTGACTCATAGATCTACAACTTTACTGACAAAGTCGAGTCGAGATTATGCTCCGAAGAGGTTGACCTCGTCACGTTTTCGAGTAGCGGACACCAAATAAGCTGAAAAAACGACTTATTCAGTGACGTCTTGCAGCTTAAACATATTGATCGCACTCGATTTTGATCGTATGACGTCCGTTCTTTTTGCGTTGCGACCGTGATTCAGAGGCGGACGATGTTGTGGAAGGCTCAGAGTCGAAATTCCTTGCCGAAGACGGTGTTATTTTCACTTAAGCCAAAATTCTACCTTTTGCCCTTCATTTTAGACTCCACTATATATTCAAAACTCTCCCAAATTTTTCTCTCAACTCTCACAAGATCAAAAAAACCAAAACTCATACACTCATTTGAGAGAACACGTGATTTTGAGGAGAACAAAGTTTGCAACCCTAAAACTTCAATCATTCGAATCTTATCATCCACAAGAGCTTTTCCAAAAATTCCTTCACCATCTGAACCCTTGGGATCCCTAGAGCACGAAGCAACCATCATTGGAGGCTAATAGCAAAGGCAAAGGTTGCATATTCTCAGGTCAGTGATACTTTTCATGATCCTAAAACTCTTCTTTTAAACATGCATAATGTTGTGTGATTGTCACTGATGAATCTGATGTAATTTGTTTGGTGTTTGGACGTGTATATTGCTTGCTACGTGAGTTCAAAGTTTTGAACCCTATTTTATTTCATTCGTATTTCATGATACGTTGATTGTTTGTGATTTTGGATTGGATATTTGGAATCCTCATAAAATTCTGGACGGGAAGGTGTGCCTTTTTGCATTTTCTGGGTTGTTTTAGGTTGCAGGTGGCGGCCAGAACTAGGGTTCCGGCGACTGGTGCGGTGGTCCGGCGGCCAAGGGTTCCAACGAGGAAGATGAAATCCTCACCATCCATTCTCTCGATCCAATGGCCATCATGAGGCCACACGTCTCTCTTTTATTCCAAATTTTATTTTTATTTTTATTTTATTTTTTTATCATCTAAATGAAATATTTGCTTATCTTCTTTTTGAATTACTCATATCTTGCATACTTAAAATTGTTTATTTTATTTCTCTGCATCCATAAAATATTTTTAATCCATTCTTTTTGCATTCGTTAGATAACACTCTGAAGTGCATAAAAATTTTTTTTCTATCATTTTTAAAATTATTTCATCTTGCATTTTGATCCTTTCCTTTGGCATATTGAGTCATATTTCTCATCTGAGTCTTGCATAATTGTTTGAGTGACTAACATCTTGAATTTTTGCAGGAATTTTTGATATGTTGTTTGTCTCTGGTTGAGCAACTTTGATATTTAATTTGGTGATTTTAGAAGTTGTTTTACTATTTGTTCAATTGCTCTTTGTGTTGTATGCGCATCCTTGATCTCGTCTGATTATCTGTTTGAAAAGGCACTTGTGCCATTGTTTTGGGGTTGTTTATTTGACTTCTTAATTCATGTTTGGATTGTTATCACTATTATATGCCATTGGTTGGTTTTCATTTGTCTCATTTCCTTTGCTTATGTCTGTTTCTTACTAACCTTTTATGCAGGGGTTGAGGTAAGTTCTTTGAGGGTGTGGATAATCATCCATATTCTCCCTTACTCTTTCCTTCTCTCTTCCTTTCCTTTCTTTAGGCTTAGGTTATCGTCAAACCTCACTAACCGTAGGTCACCCATGCATGATAACATTAGGACTCTTAGTCTCCCTTTTAGAGTTTCCCTTGTGTCTTCTCTTCTCATCTCAAAACTTTCTTGAAAATACTTAATAAGGATAAATTGTATTGCACACGAGCCTTATGTGTGGGGAATGAGAAATGAGGGGCTTCCTCTCATCTTTCTAGAGTGCTTAGCGAACGTCCTGTCTTAGGACAATGCGTTAAGTATTCGCCCCTGTGCCCTAGACTTTGGTGCAATGCAACTTATGAACAAACTCAAGTCACTTCTGTCCTAAAAAATACAAACAAACTTCAAACCTTTTTGTCCTTCGGGATTATCAAACTAAAGGCTATTTTCAAAAAGGGCACGTTACTTTCCGTCTGAGTCGCAAACAGGCATCGACCCTAACTGCCGGACGCGAGCTTAACGTCGCTCATAAAAAACACAGAAAGAACTTGGTTCGAACTACGTTGACTTTGAATTCCCCATTGCACAAGAGGGGTAGGTAGGCCTAGGACGTCGACGTCCTACTGATTCTGTCTTTGTCTTTCCCTCTCCGTCTTAGTACAACCCTAGATGATAGTATAACTCACCCTTAGAATAGACAACAAGCGTGGATCCCATCGAGTACGATGGACGCGTGGGGTGCTAGCACCTTCCCCTTGCGTAACCGACTCCCGAACCCAGGTTATGGTTGCGATGACCATTCCTTTCCCCCCTTCCTAAGGTTTATGCGGTGTTCCCTTTCCCTCTCTTGGGATAAATTTACACGGCTGGCGACTCTGTTTTTTCGCGTCACTCTCGCGTTTGTACCTGGATGAAAATCCTGGGAGCGACACCCCCGACATCGCAAGTAAGCAACTCAAAGCCTGCCTCCGTGAGAATGCTGATTTATTCGCCTAGAGTGTCGCCGAGATGCGGCTTGGACCCGTCCGTCGTCTGCCATCAACTCACGATTGATCCAGCCGTCAAAGCAGTAGCACAACGTAGGAGAAAGCAGTCTCCGGAGAAAACGGAGGCTGCAGAAAAAGTTGTAAAGGACCTCATCGAGGCCAAATTTATCTCGGAAGCCAAGTACACTACTTGGCTGCCCAACGTTGTACTTGTGAAAAAATGTAATGGCAAATGGCGAATGTGTATTGACTATACTGATCTTAATAAGGCATGCCCGAAGGATGCCTACCCCTCCCCAATATTGATAAACTCGTTGATAACTCTGCCTGTTTTAAACTATTATCATTCATTGATGCCTATTCGGGCTATAATCAAATACAAATGGCGACGAGTGATAAAAAATACACGACCTTCATGACCGAATCAGGAAACTATTACTACAACGTAATGCCCTTCGGCCTGAAGAACGCCAGAGCGACCTATCAGAGGATGATGAACAGGGTTTTTTGAGGAGAGATAGGCGACATGCTCGAAGTCTATATGAACGACATAATCGTAAAATCGCACGAGGAAACCGTTCACACTGCCCATTTGAGGATGGTCTTCGAATAGGCCAGGAAGTACAAGATGCATTTCAACCCGGAGAAGTACATGTTCGATGTCCGAGAAGGAAAATTCCTCGGCTTCTACTTAACAGAACGAGGAATCGAAGCCAACCCCGATAAGTGTCGAGCATTCTCCGAGTTTCCAACGCCCAAATCAAAGAAATCCATCCAGTCCCTCAATGGGATGCTCGCATCTTTATCTCGTTTCGTGGCCAAATCTGCCCAGCACGCCCTACCCTTCTTCAAACTCCTCCGCAAGGAGGCAGCGTTTGGATGGACGAAATTTCAGAGACCAGGCTCTCCTCCATCTGAAACTGGCACTCTCAAAGCCATCAGTCCTCTCTCGTCCAGACAACGGCGAGACTTTGTATCTGTATCTTGCTGTAGCCACCGAGGCAGCGAGCGTTGCTTTTATTCGCGAAACATCTGACGGGCAAAAACCCATATATTTCACGAGCAAAGCACTGCAGGGACCAGAGCTAAGATACCAACAGATAGAAAAAGTGGCACTGGCCCTCATCAGCGCTGCAAGAAGACTAAGATACTACTTCCTGGCCCACACGATCGTGGTCTGGACATATCAACCCGTGAAGCAGCTGTTAGGACGACCAGACATGGCTGGCAGAATGCTCAAATGGTCGCTAGACCTGTCTGAATTCGACATCCAGTATGAAATCAGAAAAGCCCTCAAAGCCCAGGCTTTGGATTACTTCGTCGCAGAAATGACGTTCGCAGATTCCTCGACCTGCCGGGCGCGCAAATTGACCATTTTCGTAGATGAAGCATCCAGCTCGGCTAGAAGCGGGGTAGGCATCATATTATAGAGCGACGAGGGAATCATCGTTGAAGTATCGCTTACCCTATCCTTCCCAACCTATAACAACCAGGCTGAGTATGAAGCCTTCCTCGTCGGCTTACGCCTAGCCGAAGATCTCGGCGCGGAAGAAGTCGTCATCTACACGGATATACAACTCATGGCCCTCCAAGTTTGAGGAGAGTATCAAGCCAAAAATGACAACCTATCCGAATACTTAGCCCTGGTCAAGGAGAAAATAACGAAGTTCACAGCGGTAGAGGTAAAGCACGTTCCCCGCGAACACAACGTCAGGGCAGACGTTTTGTCAAAACTGGAAAGCACGAAGAAGAAAGGCGGAAACAAGTCCGTCATACAGGAGGTACTTCCTCGACCCAACATCGAGAAAACTCCCCCGACCCTTGACGTATAAATGATCGGCGACAGCAACTGCTGGATGACCCCCGTTTACAACTACCTCGCTAGGGACGAGCTTCTGGCCGACCCCAAAGAGGCCAGCGAAGTCAGGCGAAGAGCCTGCTCCTACGTCCTGGTCGAAGGTAAACTCTACAGGAGAGGGTTCTCCATCCCGCTACTCAAGTGCGTCGAGGAAGAGATGGTCGCTCACATCTTGCGCGAAATTCACGAAGGAATCAACGCCCAACACCTCGGAGGAAGGTCCCTTGCCCGGAATGCCCTTCGAGCAGGATACTACTGGCCAACCATGCAGCAAGATGCTAAGGAACACATGAAGAAATGCGATAAATGCCAACGGCATGGGGACATGCACCTAGCTCCACCTTACGAGCTCAAGGCTATGTCCTTCCCGTGGCCATTTGCCTGGTGGGGCCCAGACATCCGGGGGCCATTCGTGGTAGGATCAAACCAGAATAAATACTTAATAGTAGGCATGGATTACTTCACAAAATGGATAGAAGCGGAGGCCCTAGCCAAGATAATTGCCCTCAACATACTGCGTTTCTACAAATGAAACATCCTTGCACGTTTTGGCATCCCCCAGGCGATAGTCACGGACAATGGAACACAGTTCACGGACAGGAAGTTCCAGGACTTCGTCGCCCAGCTGGGCACGAAGCAACACTTCGCATCCGTCGAACATCCCTAGACAAATGGGCAAGCTGAAGCGGCGAACCGAGTCATCCTTCGAGGCCTCAAACGAAGGCTGGATGAAACGAATAAAGCTTGGGTCCAGGAGCTGCACAACGTCTTATGGGCATACCGCACAACTCCACACTCTTCAACCGGGGAATCACCCTTTCGCCTAGCCTACGGGACCAAAACCGTAATTCCCATTGAAGTTCACGTACCCTCCAGGCAGACAGAATCGCCCCTGGATGAGGAAATCAACGACGACGCTCTAAGGGAGGAACTCGACCTCGTCGAAGAAGTCCGGTCAGGGGCATCCCTCCGCGAAGCCTCGTTAAAGCAAAAAATTGCCATCCGGCACAACGCCAAAGTCATACGACGAGAGTTCGATGTAGGCAGACTCGTCCTACGAAGAAACCATAAAGACTCTCGCGAAGGCAAACTAGCCGCTAACTGGGAAGGACCCTATCATGTCCGGGCAAAAACGGAGAATGGGGCCTATTACCTATAATATCTCAATAGGGAAGAACTTACTCGACCATGGAACGCCGAAAAGCTAAAGCAATACTATAGCTAAGGCCTTAACTGTCAGTCTGATTCGTCAAAACTACAGACCACTATGCACGCCTAGGTACAAGCGTCGTATGCCAGTAAAGCAGAATCCCGCTCAGGACCGAGCCAGGTCTCTGCTCGACAGCGGTCCCTCAATCGAGCACCGCCGTCGTCAAAGTACCATGATAGGTAGAACACCCAACTCGCGATGGGACGTTCACGCCACGAACTCAGGCCTCAAACGCGACCTGAGCTTTGCTTTCTCGCCAGGACATTCCCTGGCCGTTCGACCAGTACCCCTCACTGCCAAACACATCTACAACGAGCAATTCCCTAAAACTTAAAGCAAATCAAAGTAATCCCTATTACGGACATACATGCATGATGAGCATAAGTACAACATTTAGCAGAATTTAAAGTAGATAAAGCCATACAAATCACAAAACCGGCCACAAGGACCGGGGGCATAATTAAAGTAATAAATGGCCGCCATCTCCAAAACTCTGACCAGTTCAGAGGCATCTTAGGCCACCAGCGCCCTCTTGCTCGGGCGATCCATGCCCTCCAGCTGGAGAGATTCTGCCTGCGGCACAACCAAGGATGTCCCTTCAAAGAACTTTCTATCAAGGATGCACGGAGGAAGCTCAAACTTCCCTTTTTCTGGTGCCCGGCTGAGGTCTACGCCTTCGCTAGGCCTGGACCGCTTGAACCTTGAAGCCAGAGGCAATGGGGATCCTTGGGCAGGGGCAGGTGAAGCACTCCCCGATGCAGCTTGAGAAGGAGGAGGAGCACGTTGAGGAAACCGAGTCTTGGGAACAACTGTTCCGGGCTTGTTCCTCGCACTCGCATTCTTTACCATCCTTTCATGGGCGGAAGGCATCTCACCTGCACAAACAAAATAAAAACGTTAGACGACGAAGAAGAAATATGTCGGACAAGTCAAATAACTAAGACTACCGAGCAATTTATAGGCATCTGCAGGAGTCTTGCACTCCAAAAGTGCCTTGGTATTGATAAAGCAGTACTCCACACGCTGGCTGCTGTCCTCCTCGTAAATCGGGGACCCCTTCTTCGTACAGCACTCAGCAAGCTGAAAAGAGCTAACATACTTCACCAGCGTGTCACAGGCAACAACATCCTGCCCGTCTAGCATGTGTGGCTAAGCGACATATTCATTGGGCTCCTTGAGGAAATGGTCGGGACCCCAGTGAAATGGGAACTTAAATTCTCTATCCTCGAACAGTTTCCCATTCTCATCGCGCATATCATTACCCTCCTCGTCAAGGGAAATCTCCCAGACATATGTGTTATCCTGGGCCCTCTCCGACACAGGCTCTATAATGTAGAACCTTTCCATGAACGTCCGAATTGACTCTAAAAAGGGTTTAAACAGCTTGCGGGGCTGTTTCAATGAAACCCAGCCATACCTCCTCCCCGTCAACTGTCGCTGAAGATGAAAGACAGTGAAAAATAAAGGGAGAGTAACCCCTATCCCCAAATACTCGCATGTCAACTCGAAGGCACGGATAAACGCCAGCGAGTTGGGATGCAGCTGCGACAGAGCCAGGTCCAAGTGCACGAAGACTGACCGCTGAAAATTGTGAAGGACAGCCTCAATCCCAGCTCTTTAAACGCGTATTCGTACATGGCGAAACGCTCCTCGAAGTTGGTGCAAACCCTATCATCCTCAGAGGGGAAGTGCACCTTCCACTCCCCCTCTGGCCTAACGACCGTAAAGACATCCCCCAGATATGTCGCGAAAGTAGATACATGCTCGGCTGGCTCAACCACCGACCACTCCTCCGTCGAATCTTCAACAATCTCCTGTCCAACTTCGCTGGGGACAGTTGAAGCCTCCGTGCTGCTGCTCTCCGAGGAGCTCTCCGAGGACGAGTCTAGTATGATCTCCCCGTCAGGCCCTGTCGCCATATCGATCACCTAAAAAGCAGAAAAAAAAGTGAATTCGACGAAGAATCAAATCCACCCTTCCACCGCTAAGCCCTAACATCAAACAAAAAACTCAAGAGTCTCCCATGAGGAGACGCTCTGGACAAACCATTCCCGCACGAAGAACTTCCTCGAGCCACTTCCTAGTTTCTGTTTGAAGCTTCACCGGAAACTGTGAACGCTCACCGAAAACTTCATTAAAGCACCAGAATCTGAGTAACTGCGACGGTTACACATGTATCATCATCGCGACGATGTCGGAAACCGCCCTACTCACGAGTTATCCAAAAGGTCCAGCAGCCTCGTCGGCGGCAGAAGATGTCCTAACCACCACCAGCAGCCGCCAGGAAAAGAAGCAATTCGTCTTCTAAGCCTAAACCTACCACATGTAATCTACAAACAACCATAAAAGAGGCAAAGAAACACAAGATCAGTGGACTTACTTGGTTAAAAAGCTGAAAGACGGGTGCTCGAAACTGGTGACGGCGGCGGGCAAAGCTCTCTGAAGAAGGTGAAAGGAAGAGAGATAAATGAAAGTATGAAATGGCCAGACTCGCTTTCCTTTTATAGTGCTGAGGAGCACGTGCATTCGGGTAGGTCATAATGGCTATAGACTAGCCATCATTGCCTATTTACTATAACACAGGGCTCGAGGCACACGTGGCTCCCTATCGTTTCAGCTCATCCTAACCGTTAGTCTCCCCGTACGACGAGCAAACAAGACACGGTCATGGATCTTACGAACACCAGAGCCCACGGGCACCGCGAGACAACTCCATCCGTTGCCAAACGAAGACTCCACTATGGTTCCCCAGAACAACGGGTTAATCCTTAAGTCATCACTCCCATGCTCTGGAGCAACGACTTGGGGGGCTCCTGTTCCGGACTGGACCAATGGCTAGGCATGGCCCAATCCTCTTTTGTTCCCAGAACGGCCCAATTGCCTAAGTCCAATCCATAAAGGGGCAAAAGTTACCTTTCTGCCCTCCAATCGGGCAAGGAATGCATCGTTCCTCCCCGGTACTGTTGCCCGTTCCGCACGGCTTCACATGTCCCCGAACAGCTAAGGGCATGTGCCCGAAACTACGCCTTTGCCCGACATAACGGCTAGTTTTGGGCACCCTGCCCGACATAACGACTAGTTTGGGCAGTTACATATTCTTCGGGAAAACGGTTATTTCGCCTCGAAAATAGGACCGTTGGCCACGCGCTGGGGGCACTATATAAACCCTCTCACTTGAGAGGGCCAGACATTGAATAATCACCCTAAGAACTAATAATTTGTACTTGCCCATTTTCTCTGACCCTTTCTTACTTGAGCGTCGGAGTGCCTTGCAGGTACACCTCCTCCTCCTCTTCATACGCCCAACATCTCAGACGTAATTGGTGGCCTACATCACAGGATCTGATCAAGCCTTCACGATCAGAAAAAATTATTAATTAATCTAAATATAAATATTTAATAAGATTAACTAATAATTTAGTTAATCAATATTAAATAAAAATATTTAAAATAATAAATAATTAAAATATATATTTTTTACATTTTTCAAGTATTCAGTAAATAATTAAACTAAAAAAATGAAAATACTAAATAATAAATAATAAAAAAAACTAAATTCAATTTAAATATTACTATAAAAAAATGTAATTTGATATATTATTAAAAAAGATCTAAACCTAATCATTCTAAACCTTTACGTAAAATTCTTACTGTTTCAAAATTCCAAGTAACTAATATATTATTAATATAGGAAAAACAAATCTAAACCTAATAAATCCAACGTGTGTATATAAAACATAAAATAAAAATAAAAGTATATATAAGAAAATAGTGGTAAGCCATACATGCATAGCACCTCTTATATATATATATATATATATATATATATATATATATATATATATATATATATATATGATAAACCGAACAAAAAATATGTATATATAATTTTAACATTACATTATATTAAATTCAAAGTAGACATATATAACACAAAAAATAAGTAAATAAATAAATAAAAAGAGATATATACATACAACGATGTGTTACAGTGGCCGGAGGTGTTGATAAGTTGTCGGCAGAAAAACGATGGCTAGCGGTATCATTGTTGTAAAGCTGTTACTTCACGGTTTGGTGGCGGAACGTAGTCGAGGAAAGCTGTTCTGGACTGGGCCGGGGTCTGCCCCTAGATCGAGCTGGCCCAACCCACGTCCTGAGATGGCCCAACAAAGACCCTTTAGAGCGACCCGTGTCGAGCACAGGCCCACCTCAACAGTGTCGGGCACGCGCACAACATAGGGCGTCGGGCAGAGGCGCTATCCCCCATCCGGGCTCACTCCTCCTCGACACTCAGGTGCTCTTCTCCACGTGGGGCCATTTCCCTCTGTACATAAGAGTCATCCCCGACACGCAAGACTCCTCCCCGCAAGGACACGTTCTCATGTAACCGCCTACTCCCGATGGAATCGGTCTGCCCTAATTCCGAAGATCTAGGAGCGGTTACCCCAGGGCGAAGACCACGTGCCGGTCTTCACTACGCCATGTAAGCCCTGGAAGTTACTTGGATTGGGCCTGGCAATCCAGCCCAATGCAAGTAACCGTTGACCCCGCGCTGGGGGCTCTCTATAAATACCCTCTCACTTGAGAGGGTCAGGTTACACACTCTTTTACTATCTAACCTTGTACTTGCATTTACTTGTGACCCTTGCCTTACTTGAGCGTCAGAGTACCTTGCAGGTACACCCCCCCCCCGGCCGTCTTTCAACCTCACTGGAGCTGAAGTTCACAAGACGTTGCTGGCCACCAAATACTGTCTGATCCAGGTCCGATCAGTGGCGCCGTCTGTGGGAAACCTTGCTTCCCCGTTTTTCCTCCGATAAACCAAAGCAATCCTCTCGTTCATCACCAGCATGGCCAACAACGCGTCTGCTACCAAAGCTCTGGACACTGTCCTCGCGCAACTCGAGAACGGAAACCACCATGAGGACGCTGCCGCCCTCATCGTCGAAGAAGGTGACGTCAGGGACGGGCATACCGCCTCCCCGGACTCCCAAGACACGGCTTACGACGCCGCCCGCCAGGATGACCAGCAGGCCATCTTCCAGCCAGTTGCTCCTCCACCCAATGTAGATTCGAGCACCGTGGCCCTATTTGCTTTGATCAATCAGACCAATCAGTTGATCGCACACCAGAACACCAGAATTGAAGCACTGGAGCGAGGGCGGACACGACGATCTTCCCCGCGAAGTCCTCGTCGTCCACCCTCACCCTGCCGTTCTCCTTCCCCTCGAAGGACTCCTTCTGAAGAATCTCGAACCCCCTCGCCAGTTCGCGAGGGCCGTCGGCCACGCCTTGAACGCCCCCAGTCAGCAGTCTCCCAGAAGCGCCATCGTTCCCCGCCTCGGAAGGAACCCAGGCCCTCAACAACTACCAAGAAGTCCAAAACCACCGAGGAGAGACCGAGGAACCGTTCGAGGAATTCCCCTCCACGACATCACCGATCCCCTTCGAGATCCCCGGCCGGAAGCGACGACGACGACTAGAGGACCCCTCTGTCGTGGGAGATCATGAACGCCTCAATTTTTGCGGGCATAGAGAAACCCCCGCCACTGGGGACCTACGACGGTCTGGCCGACCCCGACGATCACGTTGAAAGTTTCGAAGCCATGCTCGACTTCAGAAACGTCAGGGGAGTCATTAAGTGTAGGCTTTTCCCCACCACCTCGCGGAAGGGCGCCATGACATGGTACAAGGGTCTGGCACCCGGGTCGATCACATCCTGGAAGCAACTAAGACAACGCTTCACCAAACACTTTACTGCATCTCGTCGACACCCGAAGACGGAGGCTGCCCTAGAGAGCATCTTCCAGGGGAAGAACGAATCTCTCCGGAACTACATTGAGAGATTCAACAGAGAAGCTGTCGAGGTTCATACGACCGACGACATAAAGAAGTATCTGATCATCCATGGACTACGTTTTGGATCTGATTTTACCAAGTCCGTGGGCCTCCGCAGACCCCGCCGTCTAGAGGACCTCCTCCAACGAGCTCAGTTGTATATCGAGCTCGAGGAGTCGGAGGCAGCGCAGATCGCCCTTGAGTCGAGACGCAAAGAAGGCCCCCGCGGCCACAAAGATGAAGACTCTCCTCCCCGACGAGGAGGAGAAAGAAAGAAAGAAAATCGCCCCCGTGATCCTCGGGAACCGCGTGGACCAGCTGGCTGGTTCACAGAATACACCCCGCTCAACGCTCCCCGCGTGCGAATCCTCTTCGAGTGCCAGAACTCGGAATTTCTGAAAAGAGGCGTCCGTTTTCCGAAGCCGACTACTCCCAAATCAAACACTGACAAGTCAAAGTACTGCAGGTTCCACCGGAGCCACGGGCAAGTCACAGAAGACTGCATCCATCTCAAGGATGCAATTGAAATCCTCATCAAGGAGGGGCACTTGAAGAAATACGCCCAGAAGAATGATACTCCTTGTCCCAGCTCCCGGGAAGCCCAGAACGTCGAGGAGACAACACCTCCTCCCGACGAGAGTCGGCTTCAGGTCGCCCTCAGTGTCACACGACCCAAAGATTTCTTTGTCCCCGTAATCATTGAAGGCCAAGAAGCAATTCGCAACATGTGGGCAACCTTCCAACACGAGAACCCCATCGCTGCCCGTAGCACCTGGGAAGGCTTCCCCAAGGCAATGGTCATCTCCGAGGGTGGTTACGAGAAGTTATCCGTCGGGTCGATCAAGAGGAAATTTGATGAATTGGAATCAGCAACGTCGGCGAAGACAACCACTCTCGAGAAGGTGCGAGGGAACCCAAACCCTATCACCTTCTATCTCGAGGAGCTCCCCGGAGGAGCGCCCAACGCCGCTATCCCCCTCCTGGTCAGGGCCCAGATGGCGAATTTTGACGTTTGAAGGATCCTTGTCGACCAGGGAAGCTCGGTCGACATCATGTACGCTCACCTTTTCGGGACTCTCCAACTCGACGAGAGACATCTGACCCCATACGTCGGCTCAGACCTGCAGGGATTCAACAGAACCACCACCCGACCATGGGGCTACGTTGAGCTGATGGTCACATTCGGGGCCGAAGACACAGCCCGACAGGTGAAGACCCGCTTCCTGGTGGTCGAATGTCATCCCTTTACAACTGCATCCTCGGGAGGACCATCCTGGCCGAGGTTACGGCGGTACCATCAACGGTCCACCTCAAAATGAAGTACTACACGGCCAGGGGACGAGTAGTGACGATGCACGGGGACATAGACGCGGCCAGAAGATGATTCGACGCCGCCATCAAAGGCATGAGTTCCATCGGCACCAAACCCAAGACCGTGGCCAAGCCACCCCCAGACGCCGAACAGGTACCTCTCCCGCGCGTTAACACGGTCGAACTCGACAGCAGGTTCCTGGGCGAACCCGATGAAGACGGGGCAGAAGACCTCGACCTCCAGGCGGAAAACAATGGGCGACCTCTCCACCCAACGCGCCCCATCCCCGACGGAGACTTTGAGCTCATGGTCCTTGGGGATGATCCAGACCGTAACGTGAAGGTTGGCACCGGAATCCTCGACCTGGCGAAGGAGCAACTGAAGGCATGTCTAAGGGAGAACGCTGATCTCTTCGCATGGAGCGCCTCCGAGATGCCTGGCCTCGACCCCGAGGTGGCTTGCCATCAACTCGCAGTAGATCCGGCCGCTAGGGCCATAGCTCAACATAGGCGTGAGCAGTCTCCCGAAAAAGCGGAGGCTGCTGAAAAAGCTGTAAAAGACCTCCTATAGGCAAATTTTATTTCGGAGGCCAGGTACACAACCTGGCTGTCCAACGTTGTACTCGTCAAAAAGAATAATGGAAAATGGAGGATGTGTGTTGATTATACTGATCTTAACCGGGCTTGCCCGAAAGACTGATATCCTTTGCCTAACATCGACCAACTGGTCGACAATTCTGCAGGTTACAAACTATTATCCTTCATGGACGCAACTCGGGATACAACCAAATTCCCATGGACAAGGTCGACAAACAGCACACGACTTTCATGACCGAGTCGGGCAATTACTACTACAACGTAATGCCTTTCGGCCTGAAGAACGCCGGTGCGACCTACCAACGGATGATGAACAAGGTTTTCCGGGCTGAAATCGGCGACATGCTCGAGGTCTACATGGACGACATAATCCTCAAATCCGCGGAAGAAGTCGACCATGCCGCATACCTCGAGAAAGTGTTCGACACAGCGAGGAGGTGCCACATGAGGTTCAATCCCGACAAATGCACCTTCGGCGTTTGGGCAGGTAAGTTCCTCAGTTACTACCTCACAGAGAGAGGAATCGAATCTAACCCCGACATGTGTAGAGCTTTTTCCGAGATCCCTACTCTGGACTCAAAGAAGTCAATACAATCATTGAACGGGATGCTCACCGCCCCCCCCCACTTCGTCACCAAGTCGGCGCAGTACGCACTCCCATTTTTCAAACTTCTCCGACAAAAAGCGTAGTTTGAATGGAGCGAGGAGTGCGAGCAGGCGCTCTTCCACCTAAAACAAGTCTTATCACAACCCCCGTTCCTCTCATGGCCTGAGAGCCGGGAGACGTTTTTCTTATATCTCGCAATCACGAGTGAAGCAGTCAGCGCCGTCCTCATTCGAGAAACCCCGGATGGACAGAAACCAACTTACTTCACGAGCAAAGCCCTCCAAGGCCCCGAGCTCAGGTATCAGCAGATAGAGAAAGTCGCCCTGGCCCTCGTCACCGCGGCCAGGAGGCTACACCACTACTTCCTCGCCCACACTGTCGTCGTAAGGACCGAACAGCCCATAAGGCAACTCCTTGGACGACCAAATATGGCAGGGAGGATGCTTAGGTGGTCGTTCTAACTCGCCGAGTTTGACATCCAATATGAGGGAAGGAAAGCCCTGAAGGCTCAGGTATTGGCCGACTTTGTGGCAGAGATGACCATCCCGGAACCTTCGACCAACGAATCCCAAAAATGGACGATTTATGTCGATGGAGCATCCAACCCAAAGGGAAGCGGGGCAGGCATCATCCTCGAAAATGAGGAAGGCATCCTGATCGAGGTATCCCTCGAACTATCCTTCCCGATGCCAAACAACCAAGCGGAGTACGAGCCTTTCCTCGCCGGACTTCGGCTGGCCGAGGACATCGGCGCCAAGGAGGTCAAAATCTTCACCGACTCCCAGCTCCTGGCCTCGCAAGTCTGAGGAGAGTACCAGGCCAAGAACGACAACCTCATCAAATACTTGACCTTGGTGAAAGAAAAGATGAAAAAGTTCACCTCCGCGGAAGTAACTCACATCCCCCTCGAGCACAATGCCAGAGCAGATGTCTTGTCCAAATTGGCAAGCACAAAGAAGAAAGGCGGGAACAAATCTGTCATACAAGAAGTGCTTTCCCGGCCGAGCATCGACAAACCCGCTCCAGTGGCGGACGTGAACGCCATTGGTGACATCAATTACTGGATGACCCCCGTGTACGAGTACCTCACGACGGGCAAACTGCCCGAAGATCCCAAGGAAGCCAGAATGGTCAAGCGGCGGGCATGCTCATACACGATAGTCGAGGACAAGCTATACCGGCGAGGGTTCTCTATCCCCCTCCTCAGGTGCGTCGAGGAGACCAAGGTCCCCGGCATCCTCTAGGAAATCCACGAGGGAATCAATGCGCAGCACCTTGACGGGCGATCATTAGCCCGTAAGGCGCTTCGAGCAAGGTACTACTGGCCCACCATGCAACAGGACGCCAAGGAATATGTCAAGAAGTGCGATAAATGCCAACGACACGGGGACATGCACCTTGCTCCTCCTAACGAGCTCAAAACACTGTCCTCCCCGTGGCCGTTTGCATGGTTGGGGATGGATATCCTCGGACCTTTCTTCCAGGGGTCGTATCAAAACAAATACCTCATCGTCGGGGTGGACTACTTCACGAAGTGCATTAAGGCGGAAGCATTGGCCAAAATCACGGCCTTCAACATACTGCGTTTTTACAAAAGGAACGTCCTCGCCTGATTCAGCGTGCCTCAAGCTATTATCACCGACAACGGAACACAGTTCACCGACAAGAACTTCCAAAACTTTGTCTCCAAGCTAGGCACGAAGCAGCACTTCACGTCGGTCGAGCACCCTCAAACGAACGGACAGGCTGAGGCAGCGAACAGAGTAAACCTACGAGGATTGAAACATCGATTAGGCGACGCCAAGCAACGGTGGGTCGAGGAGCTACACAGCGTCCTCTGGGCCTACCGAACGACCCCACATTCCACGACCGGGGAGATCCCTTTTCGTCTAACCTACGGAACGGAAGCGGTGATCCCCGTGGAAATCAGGGAACCCTCGAGGAGGACGGAAACCCCCCTCGACGGGGACGCGAACAACGAAGCCCTGAGCGAAGAACTCGATTTCGTCGAGGATACACGTTCGGGCGCTTCTCTCCGAGAAGCTTCACTAAAACAGAAAATAAAACTGCGTTATAACGACAAAGTTATCAAACGTGATTTTCAGGTGGGCACCCTTGTCCTACGAAGGAACCAGAAAGACTCGCGAGAAGGCAAACTCGCGGCGAACTGGGAGGGCCCGTACCGCGTCCGCGTGTAAACGGGGACAGGAGCCTATTTCCTCGAAAATCTGCACGGGGAAGAACTTGCTCGACCATGGAACGCTGAGAAGCTCAAACAATACTACAGTTAAGCACTGCCCGCAACTCACGAACACCACGATTACGGGGACGTACTAAGGTACGAGCGCGACACCCTTATACATAACACGATGATCGAAGGTTGCGTTGTGTGTGCGCGAGGACTTTTGATCCGACGGGGATACCTCGATCGAGCTCCGTCGTCGTTGTACCAATTAGGCAGAATGCCCAGCTCGCGATGGGAAGTTCACGCCACGAAGCTAAGACCTCGACCGAGCTCTTAGCCTCGTTGAAGGTCGGAATACGTCTCCGACCACCTGACCAGCTCTCCACGCGGTCAGAGACTATCAAGGTCGAGCAAATCCCAAAGTCTGTATTACTTAGACAAAAACAAAGTATAGAAATCTCTATTACTTGGACAGAAACAAACAAAGTATAACAAATGTTATAACATCACACACAACATAAACCATACAAATAGCACACGAGCAGATAAGCAAAAATGCATTGAAGCGGGCAAAAGCCCATTGTACAGATATTACAAACAAGTGTCAAAAGCCCCTGGCACGCAGGCCTGGCGTACGTATCCAAAAATAAATAAAACGGCTCGCAGGCCGAATAGAACGAAGAAGAAAAGCCTACTCGGCGACGGTCCCTTCGGGCTCCTCGCGCTCATGAACCTCGTCCACCCGTATCGGCTGCACGATCTGACCATTGACCACCTCGGAGTCGGGGTCAATCCCTTCGGTTGTGAGGTCGAGGTTGAGAACCCGAAGCTGCTGCACGGCGTTCTTGAAACCTATGTCAGCCGATACGAGGTTGTCCTCCTCGGATTCCTGGAGCTTCGCTATCAGCGCTGCCCGTGAGGTCAGCAACCTGTCTTCCTCGGTTTCCTCATCAGCTGGGTGGACAACCTCCTCCAACTCGGCATTCCTAGCCAAGAGACGATCCCTCTTCTATTTAATCCTGACGAGACGTCTCCGCTCTTCCTCAGCATTCTTCAACTTTTCCTCCAACTTCCCTTGAAGCTCGACCTGGGCCTGGTTCTGGCTTTTGCAGTCGGCTAGCTCCTTGCCCACCTTCTCCATTTCGGCTGAGATGGACTGGAAACTCTCGTGCAACCTGTTCAGCTCGCCTTCCGGGCATGCCTCGTCGTTCAAAACCAGGGCAGCCGCACAAACCCGCATCACAGCGGACACATCCTCCACCAGCGCCCTTCTCCGAGAGACCTTGTCGACGCCTAAGATGGCCTGAGCTTCGGGGGCACCCACGCATAGGGAATTATTCCCCATGAAAAAGTTCGGCCTCGAGTGACAAGGCGGGAGCACAAATTTTACAGCAGGGGGACTCTCGTTCTCAGTAAGGTCGATGGCCACTGTGTCCACCATCCGCGGCCTCTTCGGGGAGCCCTGGGGGCTGGGAGAATCACTATCCTGGTGAGATCCAGAAGAACCCCAGGTTGTCTGAGTGGGAACGGATTCCTGCGCTCGGATCTGCTCGAGACGGCTTTTGCCTCCCTTCTTCGTAGCGCAGTTATCCTTCAACTTTTTGAGGCGCTCCTCAGCAGTCGGCATCTTACCTGCACAGAAAATAAAGAGGTCAATAATTCAAAAAGAAGGACGAAGGGAAAGGCAGGTCGGGGAGGCCACCCCACCTAACAGCTCAAGAGCCTCCTCGTCAGAAAACATCTCGAGGAGAGCCCTAGTGTTGATCAATCGACGCTTCGTTAAGACCTCCCCATCGTCGTCCAGAAGGAAGTCCCAATTCGGCGTCACGAAC
Source organism: Lathyrus tuberosus (assembly GCA_022829125.1). Classification (NCBI taxonomy): domain Eukaryota; kingdom Viridiplantae; phylum Streptophyta; class Magnoliopsida; order Fabales; family Fabaceae; genus Lathyrus; species Lathyrus tuberosus. Next base: position 8,837,506 of record JALAZF010000161.1, on the reverse strand, counting down.
TTGGCTTTGTTAAACCCACTGACGAACTTGACTATGGCCTCGTGAGCCAAGCGATCCCCTTCACAGAGTTTACCAGGGTTGACGATATAGCTGTCCGTTCCCCTCTTGAAGTGTTCTTCAGTCCAGAACGACGGAAACCTGGGCACAAGGGCCTCCTCTCGCCGCCCATCTACTTCTTCGACGACCCGACGGTACACTGTATTTACGGCCTCATGTGTGACCGGCCTCACGAGGTAGTACCGATACTTGAAATCTCGCACAGAGTCCAGATAAGTGTGAAGCAGACTGCTCACCTGCTTGAAGGACACCCAGCCATGCTTACCGTCGACAGCCTGCCGTTGAAGATGGAAATGCGAAAAAATAGGGGCACCGTCGCCCCAATCTTCAGGTATTTGCACACGAGCTCGAAAGCCCTGATGAAAGCGAGAGAGTTGGGGTGCAGTTGAGAAGGGGTCAAACGCAGCCAGACAAGCACTGACTGTTGAAAATCCGTGAAGGGCAAACGCCACCCCGCCTCGTCGAACATAAACTCATATACGGGAAACCGCATCCCGCTATATGTCGAGCATATTCGATGATGTGGCAAAGGCTTGAACACGTTCCACGACTTCTGTGAACCTATTAGGCGGTGCTCGACGGTACAAAATATGTCGGCCTCGTTCAAGTCGACAAACTCGGAGATCATGTTCACTGCCTCTTCGCAGGCCCACTCGTCGGGAAGCTGCTCCTCGGCGCTGGTTGTCTCCGCTATAGGTGAATCGGGCCCGTCGTAAATATCCAAAGATCCCTCGGCCACTGGCAATACGTCCATTTACCTGAAAAGCAAAAAGAAATGGTGAATTCGATGACCCATATCAAATCTACCCCTTCCACCGCTGATCAAGTGAAAGGGCGAGGAGGGAACGACGGGAACTCGAACCCGCGACCATCCTCAGGTCCGCGGGGAGCGAAATTGGGCGGGACCCCGGGGTATTCGACCCGTATCCCCGAGATAAACATCGGTTCCCCAGGGACCCCGTCCTTAATCCCCGAAATGTTCAACAAAAGAACTGAGAAACGTTCATCTCATGACCTCGAGATATTCTTCGTGTCCTCGGGGATTTCATCATCTCTCCCCGCGAGATCCAACAACTAAACTATGAAATTCCGCCGTTTTCGCCGGATATTTCGTGATTTTCATGAAAACTTCATCTGTTCACCATGAAACCACCCTAAAAAGGTAAATGAAAGGAGAAAAAAGAAAGACACTTACTTGAAATAACTTCTGGTAGGGTTCCGGCACGGCAGTTGGCGGCGGCGTACGGTGGCAAGATAAGAGAAGGAAGAAAGAGCGAATCTGAGCAAAGGGGGAGCCAAAAGTGCAAATGAGATGAGATGACCCTTATTTATAGGGCTCTCATAAGTTTCGAGGGCTCCTAGGCAATCAATTACGCTAACCTAGCGTAGCCTCCCTAGACAATGATGAGCTACGACACGTGGCGCACACTCTCCCAGACGTGTCGTTTCATTCCCCAACACGCGTCTTCTCATTCCCCTCATTTCAGACTTCCCGTGTCCCCGTGATGTCGCCCATCCACGACCAGTCTAGCACGAGCAGGTCGACTCGTTTTTGCCCGGTTACCAACTGTTCCTCGTTTAGAGTCCCTTTCCCGGCTGGACCCGTCCTCAACATAACACTGACCCTAAAGTCATTGCTCTGACACCTCAGAGCAACGACTTGGGGGGATCCTGTTCTGGACTGGGCCAGGGTCTGCCCCTAGATCGAGCAAGCCCAACCCACGTCCTGGGATGGCCCAACAAAGACCCCTTAGAGCGACCCGTGCTGAGCACAGGCCCACCTCAACAGCGTCGGGCACGCGCACAGCATAGGGCGTCGGGCAGAGGCGCTATCCCCCATCCGGGCTCACTCCTCCTCGACACTCAGGTGCTCTTCTCCACGTAGGGCCATTTCCCTCTGTACATAAGAGTCCTCCCCGCGAGGACACGTCTCTCCCCGACACGCAAGACTCCTCCCCGCGAGGACACGTTCTCATGTAACTGCTCACTCCCGATGGAATCGGTCTGCCCAAATTCCAGATATCTATGAGCGGTTACCCCAGGGCGAAGACCACGTGCTGGTCTTCATTACGCCACGTAAGTCCTGGAAGTTACTCAGATTAGGCCTGGCAATCCAGCCCAATGCAAGTAACCGTTGGCCCTGCGCTGGGGGTTCTCTATAAATACCCTCTCACTTGAGAGGGACAGGTTACACACTCTTTTACTCTCTAACCTTGTACTTGCTTTTACTTGTGACTCTTGCCTTACTTGAGCGTCGGAGTACCTTGCAGGTACACCCCCGGCCGTCTTTTAACCTCACCGGAGCTGAAGTCCACAAGACGTTGCTGGCCACCAAATACTGTCTGATTCAGGTCCGATCAAAGGCTTTGAGTGGTGTTGTTCCTACTGTTGTGTAATTGAAAAACTTGGAGCTAACATAAAAAATTAAAAGTAAAAAATAAAAATATGTATGTGAAGAAAAAATATAGTAAGGGAGAGTATTTGGAGAAAACAATGCGAGAGTTTTTGTTTTGGTCTGTTTGTGAAGTGAGGACATTCATCTATTTATAGTAGAATTAGGCTTGGAGAGCAAGAAAAAGATGTAAGCCATGACATAGATAATTTGAATATAATCATGAATATTGAAAAACATGCTTGTTGAAGATTGAATAAACACTTTGAATATTGAAAATTGAATGGAAAGTTTGAATGATGAAATTTGTGGTTAGCATCTTTGAATTTGGTTTGAACAAATAATGAAGTTGAAAAATTGAATGAAGAAAAATTAAAATGATGATATTTGAAATTGTGATAAAAAATGATATAATGGTTTGAATATTGAATGAAGTAAAATTGAATATTGAAGATGATGATGAAGTGAATTTAATGAGTTTTGTAATTTGGGTGTAGTATGAAACAAAAGGTGCAAGAAACAAAAAGAAAAGTTTGTCGTGTAGAATTTTGAGGAGGGAGAAGAAAATTAGCACTTTTGTGAAATATGTGAGATTAGTAGTGTAAAAGAGAGACTAGTAGTGTAAAAATAATAAAACAAATTTATATTATATATAAATAATATTCAAATAATATAATAAACAAATTAAACATAATAAAAAAATTTAATAAAAACAAAGTTATTAAAATCTTGATTAATTAAGAATTAAAATTAATTAAAATCGGAATCGAAACCGGTAAAAAACGATAAAAACTGTCTGTATCGAGGTGTCCGAAAAAATAAAATGAACACACCAAAACGATCAGCAAAAAATATACGTATTGAAAAAATACAGCGTTTTGTCAAATTTTGAAATTGATTTTACCTGCTAAAAAGGCTCAGACGGGTCAGAAAAGCGACCGAAAAATAGCTGAAAAAATAAAATAAGCACACCAGGTTAAAGTACGCGAAAAATAGATTTAAAAATGATGTTTGAAAATTCGATTTAAAAAACTGCCTGGACACCGACTTTTTTGCAGAGTTGACTTTTCAGTTTGACAAAAATGCCTGAAAAATTAACACGTTAATTCTGACTGATAATTTTAAATAATATGCAAGAAAAAATATATAATATGATATGCAGATAATGCAAAGAAAAAAATGTAGTCAGACAAACGAAAATAATTAAAATGAGGGGGGTCAAAATTTAGGGTATGACAGTAATCTCTTCAACCAGGTTCACCATCCATTTTGTCTAACAAGCACAGAGAGAAGCAGTTATGTATTCTGCTTCGCACGAAGACAATGTCACTACTGGCTCCTTTCTCGAACTCCAAGCAACTGGTGCACCTCCTAGCATAAACACATTGCCAACTGTGGATTTTATATCCCCAGCATCACTACACCAACTTGAGTCGGTGTATCCCACTAACTTGCATTCTTTTCTTTCATCACCTACAGGAAATAAAATGTCGTAGTCGAGAGTTCCTTTCAGATACCTTAGTATCCTATTCGTCGCTGCTAGGTGTGATACCTTTGGCTTCTGTATGAATCTACTTACCATGCCCACACTATATGCTAGATCAGGCCTTGTGTAACAAATGTATCTTAGTGACCCAATAATTATTCTATATTGGGTTGGGTCAACATCATTTTCTTCTAAATATTTCAACAATTGCAATCTTGGCTCAGCTGGAGTCGAAGTTGGGTTGCAATCTTGCATCTCAAATCTCTTGAGTATTTCGCCTGCATATATTATTTGGTGCATCATCAAACCTCTACCACTCTTGTAGAACTTTATGCCAAGGAAATATGAGATATTTTCCAAGTCTGACATTTCAAACCCCTCACTTAGGTCATGTTTGAAATCTTTGATCTCCTTCTTGCAACTTCCTATTATCAACAAGTCATCGACATAGAGACATAGTATAAGCAATTCACTCTTATTTCTTCTTATATATACTCCATGCTCAGTTGCGCACTTCACAAATTTCTTCTCCCTTAGAAAGCTATCTATCTTCTTATTCCAAGCTCTTGGAGCTTGCTTAAGTCCATACAGGGCTTTATGCAGCCTGTACACCTTTCTTTCTTCACCTTGTTTCATAAACCCAGCTGATTGTGCGACATAAGCTTCTTCATCTAAAGGGCCATTCAGAAATGCACATTTCACATCCATCAGACATATGTGCCAATTGTTCTTGTTTGCTAGACCAATAACCAACCTGATTTTTTCAATCCTAGCAACAGGTGCAAAAACTTTGTCGAAGTCGATTCCTTCTTTTTGAAGAAATCCTTTCGCCACAAGTCTCGTCTTGTGTCGAGTTACTTCTCTTTTAGGATTCAACTTCACCTTGTAAACCTACTTCACATCAATTGCCTTCTTGCCTTAAGGCAATTCGACAAGTGACCATGTATTATTGACTTTGATAGACTCTAGTTCCTCATTCATTGCTTTCACCCACTTCGAATCTTTCAATGCCTCAACTGCATTGATTGGTTCGACATCTGTGTAGAAAACATAATGTACCAGCTCACCTTCTTCATTGACCACATCATCTGATGTAATCACACATTCTTGCAACCTTGCAGGCATGTGTCTTGTTCATTGAGGTCTGTTTGGGCCTGCTTCACCTCTTACTTCTTCTTGTCCAACTTTTCTTTCGACTTCACTAGTTGGTTCTTCACATAAGATTCTCACTGAATCCTTTTTAACATTCTCAGTCCAATCCCGTTCCTTAATCCCATTTATGATCACGTCCCTGCTGATCACTACTTACTTGTTTACTAGGTCTAACAACTTGTATCCTACAATCGAATGATATCCTATTAGGATCATTTGACTCGACTTGCCATCAATTTTTCTTCTCAACTGATCTAGCACATGTCTATATGTTATAGGTTCAAACACCTTCAAATGACTTAGGCTAGGCTTGACACCAGACCAACATTCCTCTGGCGTGATTCCTTCTAACTTCTTCGTCGGACATCTATTTAAGATGTATGTTGTAGTCGACACGGCTTCTCCCCATAAGTCTTTGGGTAAATGCTTGTCTTTCAACATACTTCTTACCATATTCATGATGGTTCTATTCTTCCTTTGTGCAGTTCCATTATGCTGTGGAGTGTAGGGTGGCACCACCTGATGCATAATCCCTTCTTTCTCACATAATGCATCGAAATCTTTCGACATATACTCTCGACCACCATCAGTCCTCAGAATCTTTAGCTTTCGAACACTTTGTCTTTCGACCATAGATTTAAATTTGGAAAATACCTCTATCACTTCACTTTTCTTCTTGATCAGGTAAGTCCACAGTTTTTGACTAAAATTATCTATGAACATGACAAAGTATATGTTACCTCCAATCAAATCCACCTGGATAGGTACACATATATCAGAGTATATGACGTCAAGAATTGCCTTCGACTTGCTTCCTGCATCCTTGCTGAAGTTATTCTTGTGTTGTTTCGCCTGAACACATTCTTTACACACTCCACTTGGAATGTCGATTTCTGGTAATCCTGAAACTATATTTCTTATCTTCAAATCTCTGATGTCTTTGAAATTGAGATTGCCAAGTCTATACTGCCATATCCATTCATCTCTGCTGGCTGGAGTTGCAAGTCACTTATGCTTAATCACATTAAGCTCAATCTTAAAGGTTCTATTCTGAGACATCGGAACCTTTAAGATCAACTTTCCATTTGAGTCGAGAACTCTCATCATCTTTTCTTCAATAGACACCGTGTAGTTCTTTTCGACCAACTTCCCTATACTAAGAAAATTGCTCTTCATTCCTGGTATGTACAATACATTAGAAGTTACTGACCTCTTGCCATCTTTCCTCATAATCAGAACATCACCAATACCTTCAGCTTCTATAGTATTGTCATTTTCAAATTTCACCATGTTCTTCATTGAGGGCTTTATGTTTACAAACTAATCTTTCCTTCCAGTCATGTGTGATGAGCATCCTGAGTCTAATTACCATTGGTCCTGGAATCTTTCTTCATCTCTCATTGTGACCATCAGTGTAACACCCATATATAATAACATACATCAAAGTATATATATTATACATGAATCCAAGTTTTGGTATTGAAATACCATAAGTTCCTAGTTAACACATTGTATATATTACATGCCCAAAATACAAAAGAACTAAAACTATGGCATAATTATACAAGATGTTCCAAAGTACTAAGAACTAGATCAAAACAATGATCTCAAAAATAAATCTCCACAACGGAAGTCATGCCATTCCAAAAGCCAAGATACGTAAGGATAATCAAACGACTTTATCCTTACCCTTCGCGGAACCTGGAGTACCTGTAATATAATCAACAATATGGGGTGAGATATTAAATCTCAGTGAGTTCCCTATCTTATAGATTCTCTCGGCTTTACATGGTTCTATCATCCTAACTCAAGTCAAAAGAAAGGGAAGTGACCTTGAGTTCAAAATCTCACACTATATGGAAACATGCTCATGAGTTCACCAACTCAAAGTATCACTAATTGATAACCTTACCAAGGCATCCCCTTTTCCCGTCCGCTTCTACGTCTAGAAGTCGACCCGATTCATGGATCCTTGTAATTTACTTAGCATACAAAATAGATTCGGGTCCATCGGCCTGTTAACCGTGAACCGTCACTTCTCATGGCTTGTGAACCATCATAAGTCTCTTTACCCGTAGACTCCATTCGTACTAACCGCGGGAATCAAACCTACCAAGTAATTCATGCAAACATTCCAGAGGAGCTCGTTACTCATGGAACGACAAATCAAGGGAAACAGTTACGATTACGTGATTACACACACAAACGTGATTATATTCGACAATCATAAGACCACATTCGCCTTAAGGCCACATTCGCCTTTTCACAAAACACAAGGTTCACACATGTTCCATACTAGTGTTTCACTCTCCTCTAGACCATTACTCGTCGAAGATACACACTTTGGCATCGAACGCACGAGCATCGCCATCTAGATTATCTATCAATTCCTAGTCACTTTACTAGGTTCTATTTATAGATTTATGGTAAAGTTTCCTCACTCTTCCTATTCCATATTTTAAACATGTTATCACTCAATTTCCTTTCACAATAAAATATTAGATGTAACACAATACAATAAAATAACCAAATGCATATAATAAATCAACCCATAAAATTAACACATATCTTGGGTTCCCTCCGATTTATGTAATCGGGTATCGAAATCGATATTTTTCCTTTTTATCACGTATGATATTTTCATAGCTTTCCGACGACTATTACCATGCCTCGATCGGAATTATGATCCAAAAGATATCAATTTTTAAACATTTTTCAAAATCACAACAATGGTAACCAGTTACCTCAAAATGAGTAACCGGTTACTCAAGTTTCACTGTTCAAAACAGAATCAAAATCATAGTTAGAGACACATTTTGGTAACCGGTTACCTCAAAATGAGTAACCGGTTACTTCGTCCATTTTCCACGTAAAACCCCTAATTTTCCTTCAAGTAACTGGTTACCTCAAAGTGAGTAACCGGTTACCACCGAACCAGAAGCACAAAAACTTGTTTTTAATGGTGCAAACTCAAACCAAAACCAACCAAAACATGATTCATCATAATAACAAGTATTATACATCAATTTCTCACACAACCCAATCATGTTATGCATTCTATTTCATGTTTTAACCATAGAAAGAACATTTAACACATTTGATCCAAATCTACCATTTTTATTCAAAGTTCTAACCTAAGTTTCTACACTTAGGGTTCTAACTAGAACTCGCCTTTAAACAAGATGATGATGAAGATTGTGAGATGATTTGATGAAGGAATGATGAAGATTCAAGCTTGTTCTTCAATTTCCAAGTTTTCTCCTCTTTCTCCCTTTTGCTCTTCTTCTCTCTACTTCTTACTATCTTTCTTTCTTTGGTTACTAATGAAGAGGAAGAGGAAATGGAAATGATATAGATAAATATATTTAAGTTAGTAACACCAACTTAAATGTCCAAAACATCTCTATAGCACCAATTGATAAAACCTCAGAGTCAGATAATATTAGTTTGATATGTCCTGAGCTCATCAGTTACTTTAATTATCTTAACGGATAATTTCTCAGAGCACACCGGAACCCAATTGATCACAACTAATATTATCCAGAGCAAAATAAAATACGGGGTATTACATCCTCCCATCCTTAAATAGAAATTCGTCCTCGAATTTAAAGATTACCTGAAAAGATGAGGGTAAGCATCCCGCATTTCTGATTCGAGTTCCCAAGTTGCATCGCCCAAATGCGTCTCATCCCAGTGAACCTTCACAAGAGGAATCACTTTATTCCTTAGCACCTTAGTTTCTCTTCCTATGATACGACTTGGTTGAGGTTCAAACATCAAATTTGCTTCTATCTCAACTGTATCTGGTAAAATTGGCTGAAGAGGATCTAGAACAAACTTCCTAAGTTAAGACACATGAAAAACATCGTGCATCTCTGACAGAGAAGGCGGAAAGGCTAATCTGTAAGCTACTTTACCAATCCTTTCTAAAATTTGATACGGTCCCACGTATCTCGGACTTAACTTCCGCGACTTAAAGGGTCCTTTCAACCTCAATCTCGGAGTAACCTTCAAAAACATGTGATCACCTTCTTCAAATTCTAAAGGTCTCCTACGGTTATCCGCATAACTCTTCTGACGATCTTGTGCTTGTTTAACTTTGTCACGGATCATTCTAATGTTTTCTATAGTCTCTTGAATAATCTCGGGTCCTAAAATTCTATCTTCACCAACTTCTGCCCAACACAAAGGCGTCCTACACTTCCTCCCATATAATGCCTCATAAGGAGCCATACCAATACTTGCATGATAACTATTGTTATACGAAAACTCAATCAATAGTAAAAGTTCTATCCAATTTCCTCCACTTCCAAGTACACAAGCCCTTAACATATCTTCCATCGTTTATATCGTCCGTTCCATCTGGTCATCCGTTTGAGGATGATTCGACGTACTCAAACACAACTTTGTTCCCATAGCTTGTTGAAAAGCTCTCCAAAATCTTGAAGTAAACTTTGGATCTCTATCGGACACAATGCTAGAGGGAATACCATGTAACCTCACAATTTCCGAAATAAACAACCTTGCAAGATGACTTGCCTTGTAAGCAGTGTTTACGGCTAAGAAATGCGCAGATTTCGTCAACCGATCCACAATCACCCAAATAGAATCGTAACCACCTTGTGCACGGGGTAATCCAACTGCAAAGTCCATAGAAATACACCCGGTCTTTGGTGTTCAATCTTTACTTGTTGGCATATCGCACACTCCGATACATACACCGCAATATCTCTTGTCATACCGGACCACCAATAGTCCCTCTTTAAGTCTTGATACATTTTTGAAGAACCAGGATGTATAGTAAAAGTACCTTTATGCACTTCCTCTAAAATTCTTCTTTCCAACACCGCATCATCCAGAACACAAATCCTTTGGTTAAACAGAATGATTCCATCGATAGCTCGCGAGAAACCCGGTTGAACCAACACTTCTTGTAGCTTCTCATCCAATACTTGCCCTTGTTGAATTTCTTCTCTAAGAGTAGAATTAACATTCAAGTTTCCCATAATCACACCATTAGGAGTCCAAATAAATTGAAGATTAAGATCTCGAAACTTTTCCAATAAGGCATACTCTAACATCACTAATTCGACATTATGCAACACTTTCTGACTCAATGCATCCGCTACTTTATTTGCTTTACCCGGATGGTACTTTATTTCCAAATCGTAATCTTTTAAATATTCCATCCATCTTCTTTGACGCATGTTCAACTCTTTTTGGTCAAATAGATACTTTAAACTCTTGTGGTCGCTGAACATTTCAAAACGTACTCCATACAAATATGACGCCACACTTTCAGTGTAAAAACAACCGCCACCAATTCCAAATCATGAGTTGGATAATTCTTTTCGTGAACTTTTAGTTGTTGAGAAGCATATGCCACCACGTGACTATCCTACATTAAGACACCTCCTAATCACATCTTCGATGCATCACAAAATACCTCATACGACTTGCTAGGATCAGGAATGATCAAAACAGGAGCAGTCGTCAATCTTTCCTTCAAACTCATAAAACTTTGTTCACAAGCCGAATCCCACTCATAAAGACAATCCTTTCTAGTAAGTTTGGTCATTGGTAAAGCCAATTGAGAAAAGCTTTTGATAAACCTTCTATAATAACCTGTCAGTCCCAAGAAGCTTATAACTTCTGAAACATTCTTTGGTCTCTCCCAATTAATTACCGCTTCAACTTTCAATGGATCTACCACCACACCTCCTTGAGATATGACATGACCAAGAAAACTAATCTCCGACATCCAAAATTCACACTTGCTTAGCTTGGCAAAAATTTGTCTCTCTTGTAAGATTGATAAAACGATTCTTAAATGCTCTTCGTGCTCTTGAGAAGTACGAGAATAAATAAGAATGTCATCAATAAAGATCACTACAAATTGGTCCAAGTAAGGTTGAAATATCCGATTCATATAATCCATGAAAACTATTGGAGCATTCGTCACACCGAAAGGCATTACCAAAAATTCATAATGGCCATAACGAGTCCTAAATGTGGTCTTTGGTACATCTGAACTCTTCACACGAATCTGATGATAACCCAACCGTAAATCAATCTTCGAGAACACACATGCTCCATTCAATTGATCCAACTGGTCGTCTATCCTGGGCAATGGGTACTTGTTCTTAATGGCGACTTTATTCAACTTCCGGTAATCAACACATAACCGCATTCCACCATCCTTCTTCTTTACTAATAACACTGGAGCTCCCCAGGGCGAAAAACTGGGTCAGACAAAATTCTTAGCCATTAACTCTTCCAATTGATCCTTCAATTCTCTTAACTCAAGTGGTGCTATCTGATACGGAGAAATGGATATAGGAGTCGTTTTCGGTATCAAGTCAATAGAGAATTCCACTTCCCTTTCCGGAGGAAGAGAAGTAACATCCTCGGGGAAAACTTCGGAAAACTCACAGACTACAGGAATATGCAGAACTTGAAGGTCGCTACCCTCCTCCTTAGTGAGAACCAAAAGAACAGATATTTCCTTCTCAAACAAGAAATTTATCATTCCAACCGTACCTTCTAAAATAGTAGTTAACACATCTCTCGGAGTAGTTTCCGCATACGAAATGATGATTAGCTTCTCTTCGCAACCAATAAATACCGAATTAGCATAAAGCCAGTCCATTCCCAAAACAACATCTACTTTCTTAAGCGGCAAACAAATAAGATCAATTTGAAAAACTCTTCCATCCACAGATAGTACACTCACACATTAAAGGTGTTTCAACCATCTCATCCATGGAAGTAGTAACCACCATGGGTGGAGACAACGGAATAGCTTGCAACCCAAGTCGCTTCATACATTGCATTGACACAAAATAATGTGTTGCTCCACAATCAAATAACACAAAACAAGGATTCCCATTAATGAAACACATACCAGCAATCAAAGAGTTATCACCCTTTGTCTTCTTTACATCCAACGTATAAACTCGACTGGTACTCTTTCCTTGCGTCTGATTCCTATTCTGAGGACAATCCCTCACCATATGATCCACTTTCTGACACTAATAACACTTCACTCCTTCTAAGCTACATCTACCAAAATGCATCTTACCACAAGTACGACGCACAGGAGGTGCATTTGCTCTAGAATTCTGGACCTGTTTTCCTTTGAAAGCTTGTTGTCTAGGTCTAAACTGTTGGTTTGATCTCCCACGATCATTCTGATTCGACCTACTCAGATCTCCCTCTGCTTGAACTTTCTTCAAACTGTTCTCAGCCACATAATATTGCCTTAGCAACTCAACATAAGTAGTGAACCCTCTTTGAGAAACACTGTGAGAAATCTCAGCTTTCAATCCAAAAAGAAATTGGTCAATCTTCCACTTTTCATTCGGAGCATACACGGCTTGCCTAGAGTAAGCAGCCATAATCTCAAAATTCTCAGCATAAGCAGCCACAGTCATAGTACCTTGCCTCAACTGTTGGAATTCAAACTCTTTTTGGGTCCTCAAAGAACTAGGGAAATAATTCTCCATAAAAATGGTCTTAAATTGCTCCCAGACTTTAGGCACACCTTGGATAGTCATTAAAGATGAAGCACTCTCCCACCACCTCGTAGTAGGACCTTTCAACGAGTGAGAAGCAAACACCACTTTGTTCTCTTCACTACACTGAACTATCCGAAAAATTCTCTCCATACCAGTCACCCATTCATGAGCTTTTACTGGATCTAATCCGCCATGAAATTCTGGAGGATTCATGCGGATGAAATCCCAAAAACTTCCACCTACAGTATCTGGAACAACCACTGGAGGATGAAAACCCCCATTCATCTGTTGTACCATTTGCTGTATGAATTGGTTCTGCTGCTGCTGCTGCATCTGTTGCAAAAACTGAGGCCATGGGACATATTCCTCGCCGCTTGGCGGATTCGTCTCAGCAGGAGTAGTTCTGGGCCTACCACGGGTTCTGCGTCCGTCAGCCATGTTCCTAAAGGTCATACGATAGGATTAACTTGATCAGGCTTAATACCATAAATATAACACTTAAGACCAATGGCAACACAATGCATATGAACAGAAAGAAATACTTATACTATTTCATGGCTAGGTCGAGGATACGACCTGATCTGATACCAAGTGTAACACCCATATATAATAACAAACATCAAAGCATATATATTATACATGAATCCAAGTTTTGGTATTGAAATACCATAAGTTCCTAGTTAACACATTGTATATATTACATGCCCAAAATACAAAAGAACTAAAACTATGGCATAATGTATACAAGATGTTCCAAATTACTAAGAACTAGATCAAAACAATGATCTCAAAAATAAATCTCCACAACGGAAGCCATGCCATTCCAAAAGCCAAGATACGTAAGGATAATCAAATAGCTTTATCCTTACCCTTCGCGGAACTTGGAGTACCTATAATATAATCAACAACATGGGGTGAGATATTAAATCTCAGTGAGTTCCCTATCTTAGAGATTCTCTCGGCTTTACAAGGTTCTATCATCCTAACTCAAGTCAAAAGGAAGGGAAGTGACCTTGAGTTCACAATCTCACACTATATGGAAACATGTTCATGAGTTCACCAACTCAAAGTATCACTAATCGATAACCTTACCAAGGCACCCCCTTTTCCCGTCCGCTTCTACGTCTAGAAGTTGACCCGAGTCATGGATCCTTGTAATTTACTTAGTATACGAAATGGATTCGAGTCCATCGGCCTGTTAACCGTGAATTATCACTTCTCATGGCCTATTAACCATCACAAGTCTCTTTACCCGTAGGCTCCATTTGTACTAACCGCGGGAATCAAACCTACCAAATAATTCATGCAAACATTCCAGAGGAGCTCGTTACTCATGGAATGGCAAATCAAGGGAAATAGTTACAATTACGTGATTACACACACAAACGTGATTGTATTCGACAATCACAAGGCCACATTCGCCTTTTTCACAAAACACAAGGTTCACATATTTTCCATACTAGTGTTTCACTCTCCTCTAGACCATTACTCGTCGAAGATACACACTTTGGCATCGAACGCACGAGCATCGCCATCTAGATTATCTATCAATTACTAGTCACCTTACTAGGTTCTATTTATAGATTTATGGTAATGTTTCGTCACTCTTCCTATTCCATGTTTTAAACATGTTATCACTCAATTTCCTTTCACAATAAAAGATTAGATGTAACACAATACAATAGAATAACCAAATGCATATAATAAATCAACCCATAAAATTAACACAAATCTTGGGTTCCCTCCAATTTATGTAATCGGGTATCGAAATTGATATTGTTCCTTTTTATCACGTAGGATATTTTCATAGCTTTCCAACGACTATTACCATGCCTCGATCGAAATTAAGATCCAAAAGATATGAATTTTTAAATATTTTTCAAAATCACAACAGTGGTAACCGGTTACCTCAAAATGAGTAACCGGTTACTCAAGTTTCACTGTTCAAAACAGAATCAAAATCATAGTTAGAGACACATTTTGGTAACCGGTTGCCTCAAAATGAGTAAACGGTTACTTCGTCCATTTTCCATGTAAAACCCCAAATTTTCCTTCAAGTAACCGATTACCTCAAAGTGAGTAACCGGTTAGGGTAACTTGTAAAAGGGGTGATTGGAATCATCAAGAAAAATCAAAGAAAGTGGGATAACTTGTAAAAGGGGTGACCATAAAAACTTAGAATTTTTCTAAGTTATGGAACAAAGTGGCTAGGGTACCAACTTCCAAGGATCATAACTTGAGATCCAAGCAACCATTTTGAATGATCCAAAGATGAATTTGTAGATCTCATGGCATACTTTAAAAGTGTCAACTACACCTCACTTCAATTCTTCGTGGATTTTTTGTTATGGAGTGACCAAAATGACAAAAACATGAAAATGTCACTTTTTCCAACACTTAGTGAAATTTTCACTAAGTCAGAATCTGTTTCACTTTTTTCAAAATGTAAGGGCATTTTTCACTTGGATCCAAAAAGTGTCAAGATAAACTATGATCACCCACATTTTGTATCATATGAGAGCTTTCCAAAATGACCAAGAACTCCATCAAATCCCATTTGAGCTGAGAGTTATGACAATGGCAATATGTCTTGCTGCAACTGTCATGGCAAGGCAGATTTGTGCATTTTGCTCGATTTGATCAAATTGTGCAAATGACAAACAAGTTTATCCATCTGAACACCTCAGGGGGAGACCAAGGAGGAACAAACACTGATCCATCAGCCTTCCAAGTCTTTGGAACTAAAAGTAGCATGCCAAACCTAAAAATGCCTAAAAGGGGGACAAGACTCCAATTTTGTTTTGGAGCATTCAATGGATGCACCAAGGTGGCATAAACTGAGCCTATTCCAACTGAATGAGTCAAGGATAAGCTCTGAACCAAGGAACCATAGGCCTGTGCTCTAACCTCTAGTCAATGGCTAGAGGAGACTTGAGATTCCAAAGTGATTCAATTGGCCACTAGTGTGTACTAGTTGTCATTCCCTATTCCTTGCAAAACAAACTTGCTCTACTATAAATAGAGCTCATTTGTGCTCAGTTTAAGTACACCAAAGGTCTACAACACTTGCCTTTCTCAAAATCACCTTCTCACTCTCAAAAATGTCTTTCTTAGCAAGTCACTATCGAATTTTTCAGTAGAGAGCAATTCCACTCAAACCAATTGCTCTAACACCTCATAAACATCATATGTGAGCTGATCAAACACTAAACACACAACTGTAACATTGATTTCTCAGAATCACCAGCCAGTTGCTCATGTTTTCAACCAAGTTGCAGTTGAGATGCCATGAAGTGATCCAGCCATTTCCAATCAAGTCTAAGCATTCAAACACACTCCATATGGTGTAGGGAAGCTGTTCAAATCATCACAACTCATCTGTAACACCTCCAACTCAAAAATCACATTGCTCTTGCTGTCAAGACCTTCAAGTAAGCCTAAACTTGGTCATCTCTTAATCTATGCATATTTCCTCGCAGAATATTTTTGCCAAATGTTCATAATCATGCATAGAATGTTTCCCCTCAATTAATTGCTTTGTTTGAATCGTGTATCAAAATTCTCAGCCTTCATGCAAATTTTAGGGTTCTTGAGATTTTGTCTTGATTTCTTATTCCATGCTTAAAATAAATGAAATTAAAGACCATAGACATGATCGTGAGGTGAAAACGAGTAGATTGATATGTGGTTTGTGTGATTTCATCAAGTATTCAGTGAGATTGGATAGAAAATGCAAATCTGAGCAAAACTCCCTTCGCGCGTGTTCTTGGCGCCTTTTTCACAAATTTGAATATTTGAATTTTGTGATTTTATTTAATTGATTCAAAAACTAATTTCTCTCTGAGTTTTAATGATTTTGAGTTGATTCTTTTTTTAATAATTCACAAAAATGTTAAAATATTTTATTTTGCCAAAAAATTCCCAAAAATATTATTTATTTCATATACTTGATATTTTTGCAAAGAATTAATCTTTTATTTGTTTTTACATTTAAAATATTTTTTCCTCCTTGATTTTCCAAATTTAATTAGTTTCCAATCATTTTGTGGATATAAAAATGATTTTTCAAACATTAATCCAAAGTCACAACTTGTTTTTCATACATGTTTGATAAATTTTGACCATTTTAATTAAATTTTCATTTAATTAAAATACATTTTGAAATCAATTTAGGGTTTTGATCTTAATCACCCTAACAAATCTTTTTTAAAACACTTTGGGCCTCTAATAGAGTGTAAGACCCAATCCCCTTTTAACCAAAACCATTTTGGGCCTCAGATATTGTATAAGTCCCTCTGCGTTAAAAGAAAAATCTCGGCGCGATTGCCAGTTCAAAATCAAATCATCTGGGCCTGCCCTCGTGTTGTAAGTCTCATTTCTTCTCTTTAAAATAATCTTTGGGCCTCTAATACTGTGTAAGGCCCAAACCCTTTGAAAATACAAACCTTTCCTGGGCCTCAGATGTTGTATAAGTCCCGTTGTATTTTCAAAATCACGGCGCGGTCGTCGCCTTGTAAAACAAAACCACTTGGGCTTCTCATTGAGCTATAAGAGCCACCTTTTTTTTTATTTTAAAACTCTTTAGGCCTCTAATAGAGTGTAAGACCCAATCCCTTTTTGGAAACAAAATAACTTGGGCCTCAATCATTGTATAAGACCCACTATGCGATCAAAAACCTCGGCGCGATCGCCGTTTTCAAAACAAATCATCTGGGCCTACCCCCATGTTTTAAGTCCCATCTCTTTTTCTTTAAATAATCTTTGGGCTTCTCCTTGAGTTATAAGACCCACCTTTTTTGTAAATAAACCTTTGTTGGGCCTCAATCGTTGTATAAGCCCTGATACGATCCTCAAAACAAACGGTGCGATCACTGTTAAAACCTTGGGCCTCTCCTTGAGTATAAGCCCAAACAATCTTTTCAAAAACAAATTTTTCTTTTGATTTAGATTCAATATACTTGTTGTTATCAAATTTTCTTTGTTGAACAACTAACCAAACAGCATGGAAGCTCTACAACGGGTAAGTGTTTATCCGCTTTCATTTACTGCTTTCATATATATAACTGTATTGTGGGAAGCGGCGCATGGTTAGTCTTCTTTCATTCTTTTAAATACACGTCATATATATAACTGTATTGTGGGAAGCTGCACATGGTTAGTCTTCTTTCATACCTCCTTTAAATACTCGTCATATATCAACTGTATATATACTAGTATAGTTATTTAGGGTTTTCTCCGGCAACTACGTCTAGAACTAGGTAAAACCCTGTTGGTCACTCTTAAATACAAACAAAACTAGATCCCCCGTAGGATTCCAGATACAGTCTTCCCTCCTCTTGGGGTTAAACAATATGGAACAAAGAGAAAGACAGCATTCTCGGTGAACCCTTTCTCAGACTGTCACCCTTAGAAATTGGGAAGAAACTCTAACTCCCCAGGGATGATCTTTTCTCCGTGAATGACATCTCTTGAGTTTCTTCCAAATCCTCAAACTTTCCTGGAATAATCTCTTCTCTGTGAATTACATTTCTTGAACTTCTCTTGGTTTGGGGACCCACAAGCTTCCTACAAGCATCCCCGCCTCCTCTTGGGCTTTGTACAAGGATCCTTCGTCTTCTTAGAAGTTCTTATGCCTTCTCTTGGGCTTAATACAAGGACTCTGACGACCTCTTAAAGGCATAAGATAGAACCTAGTCATCCTTTGCTAGAGCAGTCTTTCCAGTGTCAAAACTCCGGTCAATTTAGGGTTGACTCTCATCCCTTAATGCCCGTGCCTCCTCTTGCGCATCATATAAAAGATAAAACTCTTTCAGTAGACTTGGACAGTCTAAGCCCCTTGAGTCTCAAAGACATTCTCAAGCACCTTACAAACATAGGAGAAACCCCGGTCAACCTGGATAAATCTCCAGCAGAGCTGAAACTCAGTCTCTCTCCTAAAAATACCAAGTCAGAACCTCAAGGTCTCTGATACCTCAACTCTTCTACAATCCTCAGCAAGAGTTGATTCCCCACTTAGATCTGCCTCGGGATCTCACTTATCCCCGACAAAAGTTAGCCTCCTCTTAGGCTTTGTATAATGATCCTTCCTCAGCGAAGTCAGCCTCCTCTTGGGCTTTGTACAAATGATTCTCCCCAGCGGAGCTAACCTTTTCAGACTCTCTTGTTGAGTCAATCAACTTTTTAGACTCTCTTGTTGAGTCAATCCCCTTTTTAGCCTCAATCTCGGGCTTTGTACGAGACAGCAAATCACTCTCTTGTTGAGTATAAAAGACTCTCTTGTTGAGTCAATCACCTTTTAGCACTCTCTCGTTGAGTCGAACCCTTTTAGCCTCAATCCTGGACCTTGTACAGGACAGATAAAAGCACTCTCTTGTTGAGTCAAAGCCTTTTAGCCTCTATCTTGGGCTTTGTAAATGACACAAATCTCCCTCTCTTGAGCTTGGGGCAGATAACTTCCCAAGCAGAGTCATTTCCTCCCAGCCTTCCCCTAGGCCTTGAGGAATGGTCTTCTCCAATAAAAGTCAAACTTTCAGCCTCCATCTTGGGCTTTGTACAAGATACACAAAAAAATATCCTCGCCAGGGTCAGTTAAATTTCCCTTTTAGCCCCAATCTTAGGCTTTATACAAGACAAATAATACTCTCCCGCAGAGTCAACCTTTTAGCCTCCTCTTAGGCTTTGTATAATGATATCCCCAAAGAGTCAGTCTCTTTTTGCCTCAATCTTGGGCTTTGTACAAGATACCGACATACAAACACTCTCTTGTTGAGTCAACCTTATCCGGTCTTTGGATAAAGACTTCCCTAACGAAGTCAATCAACCTCTTAGCATCAACCTCGTCAGGGTCAGTTAAATTTCCCTTTTAGCTTCAATCTTGGGCTTTGAACAAGACACAAATAACCGTTTAGCTTCAATCTTGGGCTTTGAACAAGACACCAAAACATCTTTTTTCCTCCCTTAGAATAGGAGGAACTACGATTGCTCTGATTTCCCTGTTTCGTTTAAACGGGAATACGTAGGCATAAGATTGCGAAATCTTAGTGAGCATACTAAACAAAAAAACCCTAGGTCCAGTACCTTCATACATCAATCAACACTTAGGTCTAGCACCTTACCAAAAACATCGGGATATCCCGAACATCAACAAAAAACTCACTCACTCATCTTCCCAAAGAAACTCTCTCAACCCATTAACAGAGAAACACTATCAATTACAAAGCGGTACCTAAAACCTAACACCCTGTGGATAACCACATATAGGATGGGTAACTGACAACTACCCATTGTATAACGTGACCACGGACTCCCTAATCTCTTTAAAGTGTTTGTTCAGTTAAACATTCGCGTGCAAGGTTAGTTTTAGATAACTTCCCTTTCCCTTCCAGCTTCATGGGATAAATAAGAAATTAGAAAGTAGAACCCGTCCCTCCTCATTGGGAGGAGAAGAACCAACGATAAGGTGGTCGCGTCACCGACAAAAATCGCTCGCTACACATACTTCTGACAATTGTAACACTGAATGTGACTTTTGTCAGGTTTTCGACCGCCACCTCTTCCTCTACCTGCAACACCACCTATTTGGTTTCCTTGGTTTCAGGGTTTTCTCTTATTCGACTAGTTTCCTTCTTGCTGATTTCGACCAGCTGAGTTGTTGTAGTTTCCTCTGCCTTTATTTCCATTCCAACTTCCTTTGCCTTTCTTTTCTTTTGTTGATTGCTCCTGCAAAGCCACATCACTCTTCAACTTTCCTGCAGCTCTTTCAACCATCATTTGTTCATGAGACTCAAGCGTCCCTTGAAGCTCTTCCTTTGTCTATGTTGACAAATCTTTCGACTCTTCTATGGCTACTACCACGTGGTCAAACTTTGGAGCCAATGACCTCAAGATCTTTGTAACAACTGATCTTGATGTTAACACTTCTCCACATACCTTGATTTGATTCACCAATTTTGTAACCCTAGTGAAAAAATCAGTTACGCTTTCACTTTCTTCCATATGAAGCAATTCATACATCCTTTGTGAGTTTGTAACCTCACCTCTTTCACCTTCTCTGCGCCTCCAAACGATTTCTCCAAGATTTCCCATGCTTTTATTACTGATTCTACATCACTAACCTTTTCAAACTTGTTTGGATCAACACATTGATGAATTATAAAGAGAGCTTTATAATCTTTCTTCTTCAATTCTTTGTATGCAGTATTTTCTTGATCCTTCGCGTTTTCTACAAGCGGTGTTACTCATTCCTTCACAAGATCCCAAAGATCTTGATAACAGAAAATCACCTTCATTTGCTTGTACCAATTCTCATAATTCTGACCCTTCAGAATTGGGAGATTTGCCGAAAAATACCCGTTCGGATGATTCATCGCCATCATGATTTTCTTCCCACGAATCACAACCGAAGCACTAGATACCAGATGTTGGAATTAACCCAAAACTTTGAGAATTCCGAATCAATCTTGATGAACAAGATTCAATTAACCTGATCGAAATCCCTTGTTCTTCATTCTTCACTCAAGTGAAACAATCACACCTTGATTGCAAGAATGATTCTGCGCAGCAATTGTTAATGGAAGAATAAAGAAAGAAAATAAGAAACAAAGTTAGGGTTTGACGCAACTTAGAGAAGATGGTGATTTTCTGCAGAGTTTCTCTCTGCCCACAAACTGTGGAAATTCTCTTATTCACTTTGCATCTGCAAACTTCTGTGAATTCAAATTATTACAAGAATAAGGGTTACTCCCTCTATTTATAATTGAGCTACCTTACTCCCTAAGGTAAAGCCCAAAAGCACAAAAGTCCAAAATTTCTATTTCGGTCTAATTCGAAATTCTGTGTCAAACAATCTGCTTCGATACTTCGACATCTCACACAACTCAACACACACTAGACTAATTTTGACACATCCTTATTTATGTCGAACTACACTTGTTTCGACACAAAGAATTACATTTTCAACAGTCCAATCTCCTTCGTATAAGAGTTTACCACTCTAAAAGATTAAATTCATTATAGCATAATATCATGTCACATAGAAATAACCTTTCTAAATCACTCACATCCCTCATCGAGATTTAATGAAGACCCAATAACTACTTTTATGATCATTCTCTTATATATGACATTTGATAATCCTAAAGCATATAACTCTTACATCAAAGAATTCTTAGTGAATTCAAGTTAAAGAATTACATATTATGATCACCCTAAGAATTGTTTAGGATGCTTACGTAACTATTATGCAACATTCTTATATTGAGTAAATCTGATATGCATGTCACTCTTAACCACTATACATGTGTGATCACTTGATAACAAATATCCATGATACATCATATAAATAACATTGCATATTATGCGAATCATGTATCCTTGATATCATGAATCCATAATATCTTAGATGCGGTAATTTATCTACTCACATATTATTGCCTTTATTAACAATAACAATCGATCACAAATAATTCATGAATATATTTATTCACGGAATTTTGCGATTAAGTCACACTTCACATTTTTGTATGATAAAAACATAATAAATATAGTCTTATAAACTATATAACTAATAACTAAGAAAAGAAAATATATTCAAACTATCTAAATTATCCTTCCGAAATACATGATTTTACACTAACAAAAGGTAAAAAAAAAACTAGTTATGTCTCAATTTTTTCCATTATAATCAATCATAAAGTGACAAGTACCTTCATTACATCTCTCTTAATGCAAATTTCAAACATCTCTCTCTCTCTCTCTCTCTCTCTCTCTCTCTCTCTCTCTCTCTCTCTCTCTCTCTCTCTCTCTCTCTCTCTCTCTCTCTCTCTCTCTCTCTTCCAAGTATAAATATAAAAAAATTGAACCTCTTTTTAAATATAATGAAGAATGCGAAAAAATATTGAATTTTCGAAACACGAAATTTAGTTTCAACCAGAAAAACTTAATAATTTGACTTAAATGCAGTTTTAGTCTCTCGATTTTGATTTTCTTAACCTTTTAGTGCCCTTTATAAAAATCAGTTTTTTGATTCCTCTTTATCATATTTCTTGTTTTTTTATGATCCCCCGTCACACATAGGATTCAAACTTATGACATGGCAAGGTGAAATTGACCTCACGATATTAACATTTTTGCCACGTCATTTAAACCATTTTGTAAAAACATTATTTATTATTAGGCTTAAATGCACTTTTGATTCCCCTATTTTGAAGTTTTTTAAAATTTGGCCCCCCATTTTAAAAACCAGTTTTTTGGTCTCTAAAATTTGCCTCACTTGAGATTTTCATGGTCCCCCTCCACTTGGCTGTCTCATTAATGACATGGCACCTGAGCTGGTCTTCTACGTCATTGATCTGGAATATTTTAATATACAATAATTATTTTAATTATTAAAAAATATTTTTAAATAAAATAAAGATTTTAAATGTTTTTTATTATGTTATCTTCTTCATGTAGCCCAGAAACATTCATGCCCTAGCGTGCGTGTTCTTCATCTTGTCCACCATTGATTCCTCATTTTCCCTTACTTGTCTTCTCTGCCACCCTTAATTCCCCCATTTTCCCTCATTTTTGTTTCCTTAAAATGTCTGAGAAATCAAATTCAAGGAGTAGCTACATAATCTTTCACTTAGGTACAAATGTCATTGTGGTATGGATGCTCTGTTGATGACAGCATGGACTGGTGCCAACCCAGGACGTCGTTTCTATGGTTATGGAATGTATAAGGTGAGATTTCGTTTTCGGACATATTTGAAGTTCTACCCAATTTTGTTTACTTCACTCTATTACTTCTAGCCAATGGTTTTTTTTACAGATGTAAGGTAACAAAAAGTGTAGCCATTTTGTTTGGTTAGATGAAGAAATGAACCCAAGGTCAAAGGAAGTGATTTCTTCATTACTCCAGAGTTTGAATGATGAGAAGCAAAAGGTGCATAATGCCATCAAGAAAGATGAAGAATTGAAGATGAAGATGAAATTAATGAAGAAGCCGTTGAAGCTCAATTGAATGATTACCATTGTGTTGTTAATTGCATTTGTTGTTTCAGCTATGATGAAATAGGATATATCCAACATGTGTAGTTGTGATTGAGTTGTAACAATGTTGGTTTAGTTGTTTTTAGGTTGTAACAATGTTGGTTCAGTTATGTTTAAGTTGTAACAATGTTGGTTCAGTTGTGTTTAAGTTGTAACAATGTTAGTTCAATTTGTGTAGTTTATGTATCATTGTAACGACTACATTATGAAATGAAATTAATAGTTTGGTATGGTTGTAACAATATTCCTTATTTTTATTATAATAGTGTTCTTGCCAATTGATTAACCATAACAATTATGAACATAATAGCTGCAGCAGAAATGGTTCAATGTTGTAACCATGTAATCCATATTGGTTAAATGTTCATTATATTGGTCTATGTCATAATAGCTGCAGCAGAAATGGTTCAGTTATGAACATAATAGCTGCAGCAGAAATGAAATAGCATAACAATCTTGTAATATTGGTCTATGTCATAACAGTTTTACAACAGATCAAAAGAACTTAACAGATCAAAATTGTAAATGGAAGCCATAAAAAATGATGTACATCAAAACAGAAACCAATTGTATATTAAAGCAAATGATCATACAAATCAAAGTTGTATATTAAAGCAAATGATAGATCAAAATAGATGTTGTTCATATTGGTTCATAGACCACTTGTTAACCCTCAATTTCGACGCCAGACAAAATCAAAGTTATGTTAATGTTAAAAGTTATTTTAATGTAAAGAAGGTTTCGACCTAACTTTTGAGAGGCCTGAGTCGAATAAATGTGGAGAAACCTTAAAAAATGGCTAAGTATGGAAAGGGTTCTTCGACTATGAGAATGTAGCGCTGCAGTGGTTATGTTAAGATTGGAGGGAATTTCCAATATTTGAAATTCAAATAAGAGCAGTTGTGGACGTGGGAACAGTTGAGATTAAGGGGAAGGCGCCAAAATCCACACGTTCGAAGCTGCAACCACCACTGAGTAGTTATTTCCTAGCACTATAAATAGGAGTTGGTTCTATGTAAATGGGGTGTTCATATTTTTGTACATGTTACTCTAAGAAACTCAAAGTACCCGCGTGTAGAGAAACGAGTTCGTGAGAATGTACGTAATGTAACACCATTGTCTTCATT
Source organism: Lathyrus tuberosus (assembly GCA_022829125.1). Classification (NCBI taxonomy): domain Eukaryota; kingdom Viridiplantae; phylum Streptophyta; class Magnoliopsida; order Fabales; family Fabaceae; genus Lathyrus; species Lathyrus tuberosus. The sequence continues at coordinate 8,812,744 of JALAZF010000161.1, read as the reverse complement.
AATCTAATTTATCTTCAGCATGTTTACTTTCCATGCCTTTACAGTTTCTTGAAATTTATCTTCCATGCCAAATTTATGTTCAAAGTCATTTAAATTTTCTGCGTTTTACTTTCGACTGCATTTTACGTTCAAGCATTTAATCTTCAAACCTTTACTTTTCAAAGTCTTTCATTTTCAAGAACGTAAAGTTCTCCTTTAAATCAATTGCATTTATTTTCAAAGTCTTTTACTTTCCAGCACCTTACCTTCGACAGCACTTTTACTATCCCAGCCTTTACTTTCCAAGAACGTGGAGTTCGTTGCATTTTACTTTCAAAGCTTTTACCCATTCGACACCTTTAATTTTTGCACCCTTTACTTGCATCACTTTAAATTTCCAGTTCTCACTTTACTTTATTGCCTGTAGTCGGACGTGGAGTTCAGTTAGATTTTATTTTCAGTGTTGTCGAACGTGGAGTTCAGTTTACATTTTCTTTAAGTTACACTTGTCTCTCGAACTTAGCACATGTCCTAGGATTTGTGTGATCGATCCTGCAAGTTAAATCAATTTGCGTTTAGATTGATAGATCCGAGGTTGTTTACCAAAATTCACAGTAAACAAATTGGCACACCTGGTGGGACCCAGTGCTAAGTCAAACCTTTTTGTCACCTTATCTCTCTTGGTGAAGAAGTGTTTTCGTTGCATGTTATTGAGAAGTGGGAAGTTAGCCACAGCAAACGAAGAGATACCAAAGAGAAGATATACTAAGAAGATGGCAACTAATTCCAATCAACAAGTTGATCCTCAAGGGAGTATTTCAAACACTCAGTCCAGTAGCAGTATTGGGACTCAAAGCACTCCATCACCAGTGTCTTCGACAGGAGGACCAGCGTCACTTCCGTTAGTGGTGTCTGAGCCAGGATCAACATATACAAAATCATATACTCAACCTGTGTTGGAATACATAGGATCACAAAGTTCTAATTCGCCAACACCCCCAGGAGGAAATACAATGTACAGGCACGTTCCTCCACCAGGTTTCCCACATCCAGGTCAAGGAGTCAACCCTATGGTATGCCTACATCAATGATGCAAAACCTGCAGAATGCTCCACCTGTATTTTCAGAAACTGTTGTGTCTTCGCCACTACAAGGGTCAGGATCAGGAGGACGAAACAACCAGAGTATAGGCGTTGGTTACTCTGTTCAAACACCTAGCCTTACAAATACATCCATAAATTGTTTGAGACAGCAGATGGATGAAAGTAACATGCAAATGGTACATACGTTGTCTCAGACAATGGGAGAAGTTTTCCAGCCTTTGATTCAAAATACAACTCAAACTAACCAACAACTGGCTGCACAAGTGGCACGCATGGCTGATTTCATGGGAGTGCCCGCAGTAGATCGAAGAGCGACGGTGGTCGAAGATATCCCAAGACATCATCAACGTCAGATACCTGATGCTAACCTGGAGGATCAAGAGATGGTTGACCATTTCAGAGTCGAACCACCAAGAAACCAGATGCCATACCAGATGGAGGAAGAACCAGTAGTGATGGTGAACAGGAACCAAAATGCAGACCAACTACTTAGGCAGGTTCGACACCAGAATCAAGCAGAAGAAAATAATCTTGCAGCCATGGTCGAAAGGATAATGACTAGAAATGGGATGAATTTTGGTTTCACCAGGCCAAATTTTACATCACTTATAGTGGACTACATTCTCCAAGCAGAACTTCCCCCTAGGATGAAGGTTCCAAAGTTCAGCAAATTTTCAGGAGATACTACTGAGTCTACCGTCGAACATGTGGCTAGATATTTGATCGAAGCGGGCGAGATTGCTGCTGACGAAAGCCTTAGGATCAAATACTTCCCAAGTTCCCTTACCAAGAATGCCTTCACGTGGTTTACTACGTTGCCTCCAAATTCCATATACAATTGGACCCAATTAAAACATTTGTTTCATGAACAGTTCTACATGGGGCAAACTAAGATTAGTTTGAAAGAATTGGCTAGCATCAAGCGCATGGTCACTGAGCCAATTGATGATTACCTGAATAGGTTTCGACTTCTTAAAGCCAGGTGCTTTACACAAGTACCAGAACATGAGTTGGTCGAAATGGCTGCTGGGGGTCTTGATTATTCCATTAGGAAGAAATTAGATACCCAATATCTTAGAGATATGGCCCAGCTGGCTGATAGGGTTCGACAACTAGAGAGGCTAAAAGAAGAAAAAGCCAAATTCAGTAGGGGTAAAAAAGTAGCGTTTGTCGAATGCAAGGAAGATGTGGAGAGTCTGTATGGTGAGCCATCTTGTTTCGACGAAAATGAGGTTGACGTTGCTGAGTTAAAGCAAGGTCCACCTTACGCTTGCAAATTATTAGCTCCTTTAGAAGGAAAAAATCCTGTCGAATCTAACGACAAATTCCCTAAGAAAACATATACTTTTGACGTCACTAAATGTGATGAAATTTTTGATTTGTTAGTTAAAGATGGGCAAATGATAGTGCCTGCTGGTGCTAAAACGCCACCTTTAGAACAAAGAAAGAAAAGAGGTTTTTGTAAGTACCATAATTTTTTGGGTCATAAAACTTCTCAATGTTTTCTTTTCAGGGATCTGGTGCAAAACGCTATCCAGGAAGGAAGGTTGAAGATTGGGGAAAAAGGCAAAGCCCAGATGAAGATTGACTCTGACCCGTTGCAAGTTGTAGAGGCCAACTATACAGAGCCTCGTGAGGTTCAGATGGTGGAAGCCACAGGGGGATTCGACGAGTCAGTCAACATGGTAGAAGTTACTGAAGACTTCGCCATCAGTACTGTGATGATTGAAGGTTCTAGTAAGGCTACAAGTGGCCTAAACATTGATGGTACCAGTATGATGTTGGTGACCAAAGAAACTGCTGATAAGTTTGTGGAAATGGATAATGCTGCTAAGGGTTTTGATGTAACCGTGAGTGGGTGGAAGATAACTGTCAATGAAGGCATTAATATGGTCGAGTTGGCTGAGGGGTCGGATTCTAGTTCAGATAGTATCAACACCAATGAGGCTATGGGTAGAAATGCCCCCAAAGTTCAAGTTGTTAAGGAATTGGAAGATGACATGCTCTTGGTTGGAGAGATGCTGGACATGGATGGTTGTCTGGTGGAAAATTGGATCTGTATGGCTGCTGAAACTTTTTTCAAGACATCTCCTGATGTCGATAGAGTCAATGCTGAGGAGATGGTGGAGGCCGAGAAAGCTGCTTGGGAAAAAACTTCCCAAAGAGCTGCAAAAGCAGCAGTAGGTGGTGGCTGCTTGGCAAAGACCACTGAAAGTCTGGAAGCCAGCTTCTCCAAGATGCGCCTGAAGGACAGAATGGATGTCAACATGGTCGAAATTACGGATCGAAAGGATGAACAATTGAGTAAGGTAGATGAGCAAGAGAAACTCAACAAAATGGCTTATCCTAAGCCGGAAGAGACAATTGGGGACTTCTTGCATCGTTGCCAGAAAAAAGACTCTGGAGTAATGCTGTGTCCCAGGTGCAGCGCCATTTTTTATGAAAAGGTTGCCCACAAGTTTGAAGGTGTTAAGAAGGCTGGCGAAAGCTGGGGGCAGAAGGTGAGCAAGGGACACCGAGGTTTTGACCATAGGCGACTTTCGACAGGGCTAAAAAACCAAGCACCAGGAATTAGGCCAGGTGCGTTCAAGCCAACGGCGAACGCACCAACAGGTAGTTGGATCAAACCTGTCGAATGGAGAGGACAGAAGAAAAAGTGGGAGAAGTTCGATGTGGAAAGAGGTGCGTCATTTGAGTACAGAAAAAAGAATTGCACCACAAACAAATCAGCATACATTTCGCAGAATTACAAGGGTAACAACCCAATGTCTAGATCGCAATGGCGAAGAGAGCAGCGCAGGCGAAAAGCTGTTAGGGAGGCTCAGGTGCAAGGGGAGTCAAACACCAATGTGGCTGGGGCAATGGAGAAACTGCCCATACGACGAAAGTTGTTTACTATTCAGCCAGAAAAGAAGGTCGAAGAGGATGATGATATGACTGATAACTTCGACAATGAGTCAGCGGCTTCCCTAGACATTTTGGTAAATGTGGTGTCAGTAATGCCAAGAGAATTTGGTCAAGTCTCAGAGATCGAAGACTTAGACCAAACTGCTGAGTTGGAAATGATGGCACACAAGCCTGTGTGCTATTACATCATGAACAATGGGTGCGTCGAAGAACATAATGCTTTCTTTGAGCATCCCACGGAGGCAATGAAGGGTCACTTGAAGCCTCTTTATATTACTGGAAAAGTGGAGAACGTTCCTGTCAACAAGATTTTGGTAGATTGTGGTGCGACGGTTAATTTGATGCCAAGATTTCTGTTGAACAAGATTGGAAAGTTTGAAACTGACACTAAACCCCACAACATGGTTCTGTCGAACTATGAAGGCAAAGTTGGTTCTACTCTGGGAGTGATTCAGGTAGATCTCACTGTGGGAACTATTACCAGACCAACAGTGTTCATGGTCGTCGAAACAAAGGCTAACTATAATCTACTTTTAGGAAGGGAGTGGATTCATGGGATAGGAGCAGTACCCTCATCTATGCACCAGAGAATCACAATCTGGAGACCAGATGGGATAGTGGAAAACATTGAAGATGATCAAGGGTACTTCAAGGTGCCTGTTAATCATGTGGACAGTAGGCAATTTGAGAAACATCTGGCGAACATTGCTCCATGTCCTCCAGCTGATTTTGAGTTTACACCTGACGAGGAAACGTTTTATTCGTTGTACTTACACCCTGTAGAAGGTTTCAGATGGGACAGGGAGGTACCAGGAGGAAGATTGCCATGCTTAGGCACACCTCCAATAGAGCCCACAGGGTGGGGAGATGAATTCAGTGATCATGACTGAGTTCGATGCTATGAAAAGAATTTCGGCCTATGTGGCCGAAACAAAACTACAAGCGGCTTTGGAAGCCGCCAATGATTATATGGCTGGTGAAGCCATTTCTGAAGTGTATCAAGTAGGTCTTGGCAAGGACTTCGACCCAAAACCTCCAGACAAGGTTGAAACTGGAGGGCAAAACCAGAGGCTCGACGCCATCTATGAAGATGAGCCTTTGGGATTTGAAAAGGATCCGTTGGCAAACAATATAAAAATGCTAGCACAAGATCCTTTGGAAGAAGTGGATCTCAGTGAGGGGGCAACCAAAAGGCCTACTTACATCAGTGCCAATCTTGATCCCCAGTTGAAAGTCGAAGTAGTCCAGCTGTTGAAAGAATTCAAAGACTGCTTCGCTTGGGATTAGGATGAGATGCCTGGTCTGAGCAGGGAGTTAGTCGAACACAAGTTGCCTATGACGCCTGGGAAAAAACCAGTCAAGCAAAATCCAAGACGGTTTGCACCAGAGATACTGTCAAAGATCAAAGAGGAAGTCGAAAGACTGCTTCGTTGCAAATTCATTCGCACTGCAAGGTATGTCGAATGGTTGGCTAATATAGTACCTGTTATTAAAAAGAATGGGTCTTTGAGAGTGTGCATCGATTTTAGGGATTTAAACTCTGCAACTCCAAAAGATGTATATTCAATGCCAGTAGCAGAAATGTTAATAGATTCTGCAGCAGGACATGAATATCTTAGTATGCTGGATGGATATTATGGCTACAACCAAATATTCATTGCTGAGGAAGATGTTCATAAAACTGCTTTTAGATGCCCTGGAGCCTTAGGCACCTATGAGTGGGTAGTGATGCCTTTTGGTCTCAAGAATGCTGGTGCTACTTATCAAAGGGCAATGAATTCAATTTTCCACGATTTTATAGACACATTCATGCAAATTTATATTGATGATATTGTTATAAAATCTATTTATGGGAATAGTCACATTGACCATCTTCGACAATCCTTTGAAAGGATGAGAAAATATGGTCTTAAAATGAATCCTCTTAAATGTGCTTTTTGTGTGCAGGCAGGGGATTTCTTAGGCTTTGTGGTCCACAAGAAAGGGATTGAAATAAATCAGAATAAAACCAAAGCCATAATGGAGGCGAAAGCGCCATCAACCAAAAAGGAGTTGCAGTCGTTGTTGGGCAAAATCAACTTCTTAAGAAGGTTTATATCTAACCTGAGTGGCAAAATACAAGCTTTTTCGCCATTGCTTCGTTTTAACAAAGATGGTTTCGAGTGGGGGCAATTGCAGCAGGAAGCCTTCGACAAGATCAAGGAGTACCTGAGCCATCCTCCAATTCTTTCACCACCTTGTAGAAACAAAAGTATGAGATTGTACATAGCTGCAGCAGATAAAACTCTAGGGAGCATGTTAGCTCAAGAGGATGAAAATGGAGTCGAAAGAGCCATTTATTACCTTAGTCGAGTTTTAAATGATGTAGAAACTAGGTATAGCATGATTGAAAAGTTATGTTTATGCTTGTATTTCTCTTGTACTAAATTAAAGCAATATATAAAACCTGTTGATGTGTATGTTTCGTCTCACTTTGATGTTGTAAAACATATATTATCTAAACCCATTTTGCATAGTCGAATTGGCAAATGGGCATTAGCATTGACAAAATTTTCCTTAACATATCAACCTTTAAAAGCTGTGAAAGGGCAAATAGTTGCAGACTTCATAGTTGACCATTCCATAAATGAAAATGATTTGAATTACGTCAAATTAAGATCTTGGAAATTATACTTTGACGGATCAAGTCATAAAAATGGAACAGGAGTAGGAATATACATTATTTCTCTTGAAAAAATTCCAACAAAATTCAAGTACAAGGTCGAAGGTCCTTGTTCTAACAATGAGGCTGAATATGAAGCATTAATTGCTGGCCTTGAAATTTTGTTAGAATTGGGGGCAACTAGAGTCGAAATAATGGGAGATTCAGAATTGGTTATAAAACAAATCACAAAGGAGTATAAATGTGTTAAAGAAAATCTCATTATGTACTTTGTGATAGCCAATAGATTATTAAAGAAATTTGAGGTAGTGGCCATTCAACACATACCTAGAATAGAGAATCAAGTTGCTAACGACTTGGCCCAAATTGCTTCTGGATACAAGGTGTCGAAAAAGAACCTTCAAGAAGTAATTGAGGCAAGAGGTAAGGTGGCAGCTCTAGTCGAAGCAGCTTTCCTAGGCACAGCTGAAAGATAGCACACAATTGTTACAAGTTAATGATTACATGACTAGTCATAAAGCCATGGAGTAAGGATCTCAAACCTTCATATATTTCAGATTCGACACGAACGTCCTGAATTCCTATATGAAGGTGCCCTTTAAAACTGTCTAATGTATGCTTAGTCGAAACCACTCGTTGGGCTTTTGGCTGAGACTGCTGTCGAAGAAGCTTTAAATGCTCCCCACAGACAAACCAATCTGGAAATGGAGGGGCAAATGCCACTCCAAAATCAGCATTAGGCAGTCGAGGGAACTTTGGGGAAAAAAGTTTAAAAGCTACCTCGTAACGTTTCTCACGAGGGACGTTGGGAGGAATTTTTAGTTGATCCAGCTTTTCTAGAAATTTTCTCTTTAGAGTAACAGCAGCCTCATGAATGGTTCGACTAAGATCATCTGGTCGATAGATAGTTTCAAAGTATTTTTGAAAAGCCTGTATTTCTTCGATGTGAGTGAAATTACTTTTTTTCGTCTTGTCCTGCACATGGAGGAAAGCTTGGTCAAGTAACGAAGAAAATGTAGTCGCATCAAGAAAGTGCTCATTATAATGCTTCAACCACCATTGGTGGAAGGACAAAGTGCATAAAAAGGAAGGTTCGAAAAACACAGGGGAGAGGATGCCTCTTTTGTCGTTCCTGATGTTGAGTGCCTCAGAGACATTCTCCTCGTCGAGGCAGGCGGTGTGAAGGATCACTTGACCCTTTTTCTCATATAAGCACTGAGGGAAACTCTGGGCCAGCCCAAATTGTCGAGAAACCAAGTTGGGTTGGTAGGCAATCAACGCTGATAAACCTCTCCCTAGGTTCAGCCGGTGGACAATAAATCTAGGAATCAAAAAGGCTTCCCAGATGACAACAGACTCTGGATCAAGGGGTTGGAGAGGATTTGGAAATGGCCTTTGAAACCACTCAGGGCCATGGCTTCGTCGAACAAAGGGTGCCATGCTAGGAGTAAACTCATAGCGTTTGGCGAACATCATTATATAACTGGTGAAAGCCCTCTGAAGGTTTTCACCATCATCATTAGGAGTGAGCTTAGCCAGACGTGTCCCTTCGACGCTCCTCTCCCTGATCTCAGCGGAAGCTTCATCGACTAGGCCTTTTCTGGGGAGGCTAGCCTCAAATGTAGCATTGAGCCACAATTGAAGTAGCCAAAGAGGACCCCTCAAATGCATAGGACCTTGGGCGTCCACATTCTTCAGTCGAGAAGCCCCTTCACTGATAGATTCGTAAAGGTTCGCCAGAATGAGTTCACTCAGGCAGGTCCCTCTGTTATGGTGGAGTTGGTTCGCCAGGGGCAGGTACTTCTTAGCCACCTGCAAAGACTTGGTACAAAAAACATACCTCGACAGCCAGACTGTAAGGAAAGCAATGTGTTCTTCATCAGACACCTCATCATCTTCTTGTTTGAAGTGGTGCTTGATAAAGAGGGTGTAGGTCAGTTTTGAGCCTGCAATGTTGATGGTATCATTAGCATCAACCTCAGGATTTTAGACGAGGCCATCTGGTCGAAGCCTCGTGATGGCAGCTACGTCAAAAAGGGTTGGAGTGACCATTCCACATGGCAGGTGGAATGTATAATGGGTGCTGTCCCAAAAGTACAAAGATGCTGCCAATATGTTCAAGCAATAGGGTATGTTGGTCTTCGACAGCATCAGAAGGTCATAGATCCCTATCTCCTTCCAATGGTCAGCTTTAACTTTCTCCATCTTTGCCATCCATTGGTCGAATTCCTTTAAAGGGTTGACGGCTCTCATCAGTCTAGTGCCATCAGTGAGATAGCCAACATTGAGCTTGGGTAAAGGGATCTCTTCAGGGGAAGCTCCAGCAGCAGAATTAATTTTAGGGGAACTCTTTTGCCCTAATGGTTTGGATTTCCGGTACGATGGGAAAAACTCACTCAGCTTCTCATTGGAAATATCCACCTCAGCCAAAGGACCAGATAATGCATAAGTTTTATCAGACATAACAAGGGGAATAATTACCTGAGATTGGTAGATGGCTCTTGCTTCCGTAGAGGTAGGTTCCGTCAAACAACGACGGTTATCTACCAGTTGAGGGCCTGGGATGTTAGCGAACGGTGGGATGGTTTGCTTGAATGGAGTGACTTTGCCCTTTTGGGTCTTCTTTGCTTGAGGATTAATGTGGGAGGAGGCCATTGTGGAGGAAGATGGAAAGATGGTGCCTTTACTGGGTTTGCGCAAAAAACTGAAGAGAAGAAGAGTTGCTTGAGAGTACTAAAGGAGTGGAAAGATCACAAAGTGGCGGAAATGGGTATATATAGATATTTGAAAACCTTCAGGGACTTGGATCCACCGTTGAAGCTGAGGGGTTAGTGGGACACGTGGCTTCCTTCTGAAGGCGTGATGGAAAGGAGCAGTTATGTGCAGACTGTTAACATCTATTTTCAAGAAAGGCGTTATGATGAATACGGCTGAAAAGACGTTTTAAGGATTTGTCATGATGGCGTGACGTCAGAGGCGTGGGTTAAAGAAACTGAATAGTTTAGCCATTAGGGAATTAGTGGGATGTTAAGTTAAGGCCATGCAAATAGGCGTCGAAATAAGCATTGTGTCAAGAAATGGCCTTCCTACCAAGTCTGGCGAAAGGACATTCCTTGGGGGCAATTTGTTAACCCTCAATTTCGACGCCAGACAAAATCAAAGTTATGTTAATGTTAAAAGTTATTTTAATGTAAAGAAGGTTTCGACCTAACTTTTGAGAGGCCTGAGTCGAATAAATGTGGAGAAACCTTAAAAAATGGCTAAGTATGGAAAGGGTTCTTCGACTATGAGAATGTAGCGCTGCAGTGGTTATGTTAAGATTGGAGGGAATTTCCAATATTTGAAATTCAAATAAGAGCAGTTGTGGACGTGGGAACAGTTGAGATTAAGGGGAAGGCGCCAAAATCCACACATTCGAAGCAGCAACCACCACTGAGTAGTTATTTCCTAGCACTATAAATAGGAGTTGGTTCTATGTAAATGGGGTGTTCATATTTTTGTACAAGTTACTCTAAGAAACTCAAAGTACCCGCGTGTAGAGAAACAAGTTCGTGAGAATGTACGTAATGTAACACCATTGTCTTCATTAATCTAATTTATCTTCAGCATGTTTACTTTCCATGCCTTTACAGTTTCTTGAAATTTATCTTCCATGCCAAATTTATGTTCAAAGTCATTTAAATTTTCTGCGTTTTACTTTCGACTGCATTTTACGTTCAAGCATTTAATCTTCAAACCTTTACTTTTCAAAGTCTTTCATTTTCAAGAACGTGAAGTTCTCCTTTAAATCAATTGCATTTATTTTCAAAGTCTTTTACTTTCCAGCACCTTACCTTCGACAGCACTTTTACTATCCCAGCCTTTACTTTCCAAGAACGTGGAGTTCGTTGCATTTTACTTTCAAAGCTTTTACCCATTCGACGCCTTTAATTTTTGCACCCTTTACTTGCATCACTTTAAATTTCTAGTTCTCACTTTACTTTATTGCTTGTAGTCGAACGTGGAGTTCAGTTAGATTTTATTTTCAGCGTTGTCGAACGTGGAGTTCAGTTTAGATTTTCTTTAAGTTACACTTGTCTCTCGAACTTAGCACATGTCCTAGGATTTGTGTGATCGATCCTGCAAGTTAAATCAATTTGCGTTTAGATTGATAGATCAGAGGTTGTTTACCAAAATTCACAGTAAACACCACTACAATGACAGTACAACTTATTCATAAACATTACATCAAAAAGAGCACATAGATCATATGTTATTCATATATATTGGTTCATAGACCACTACAATGGTTCATAGACCACATTACATCAAAAAGACCAATTGGTTCATAAAAAGACCACATTACATCAAAAAGACCAATTGACACAAAACATAATTGGCACAAAATAGAATATCAGATTCAATCTTGAGTAGCTGGTGGTGCTGGAGAACCCTGCTCAATCTCAACTTGTGTTTCAGTTGCCTTCTTGGCTTTGTTTCCACCCTTAATGGCCTTTGCCTTCTTTGCTTTGTTTCCTCCCTTTGGCATTGCTCTGTCAGTAGCTCTTTTACCCTTACAACTTCTTTTGTTATGTCCCATTTCTCCTCACTTTTTACAAGTTACAGTTGCAAGTCTCCTTGAAAGTACATGAGGGTTCTTTGGTTCATCATGTGCCATGTTTCTCATTTTCTTAGGACGACCAATTGCCTTTCTCATAACAGGTGGAAATATTGGCATTTGATCAATAATAGGCCACAATTGTGGTCCATTTGTTGGATACATAATATTGGAATATGTCTGCCCAAAAGTAGACTTCCTGCAAACATAATCAGACACATTACATTAATATATCACAAACAGAGAGCTCACAAATGGACCACAATATATATCACATTACATTAATATATCACAAAGAATGTACAAAGGCAAGTGAGCAATACTTGTAGTAGTCAGCAACATAAGATTCAGGTTGTTTTTTGATGTTCCAAATGCATGTGATTACATGACAGCATGGTATTTCAGATAGATCCCACTTTCTACATGAACATGTTTCATTTTTTAGATTGACATAATAGGTCTCAATCCCATTGCATATCACACCTTGTGTATGTCTTGAAATGTGACCTGGTCCAAAGATGTGTAGGTGTATCCTTCATATCCTTCCATGCACTTTCATTGATTTCTTTCATTTTATGCATTGCCCTTTCCCACATAGGTACTGTAGTTGCCCTAACTGCTGCCCACATCACCTCTTGTAAACATCATTCCCAATTGAAACCCATTTCCCTCACCACTCTTATAAGTTGGAAACTTGACTATATCTTCATCATCCTCACTACCAGGAGGTGTGTATAGATGATCAGAATCCTCACAATCCTCTTGTTCCAAATCAGCTGGCCCTTAGCTTCCACTCTTCTCACCTAATGTTTCTGGAGGTAGCACTTTAGTCCAATCCATCTCATCAGAATCTTCACTGCCTCCAACAATTTCATCATCACTAGAATCTTCACTTGCAACATAATCATCATCAGAATCTTGTTCATTAGCATCCCTAACTTCAACATTAGGCTTATTGTCATTAGTCTCATTGTTACCTCTCCACCAACATACCACATAACAGGTTCAGAAACTAGTTTTCCCCTATGGTGTATTCTTAACCTAACCTTATTACTCTGACTTGGCCTAAAAAATTATTACATACATATGGAAATAACATCAAAATAATTTAACACAACATGGTGGACCACAACAAAATATTAAACAAACAACATAACTCAGTGAGACACACGATGAAAGCAACAACATAACATGGTGGACCACAACAAAATATTAAACAAACAAGGTGAGGCAAATATGGTGGTCCACACGAAGGAAGGGACAAACATAACATGGGGACATGCTGACCCTACAAAAAGAACACGAAAACATACCTTAAACATAATCTGACTTGTCCAGTAGACATCTTTGCAATTCCAAGCAATAACGTTGGTTTGAGTGGAATTTAGGGTAAAACTTGGGGTTGTTCTTCTTCACGATACCAAGCAGCTTCTTCTTCGCTTCTACTTCGCTTCTTCTTTGCGTCTTTTAGGTTTTTTTGGGTGAAAACTTAGAAACCTAATTTCTGAAACGTGAACAATGAGTTTAAAGAAGAATACCAATTTTTAATGTTATAAAATGATTTACATAATTTTATGATTATTTAGAAAATGAAATATAATATCATAATTTATAAATAATTAATGACACTGTCATGTAATCAAGAATTGAGGGGGGCCATGGAAATCCCAAGTGAGGCAAACTTTAGGGACCAAAAAGCTGGTTTTTAAAATGGGGGTACCAAATTTTTAAAAACTTCAAAATAGGGGGATCAAAAGTGTATTTAAGCCTTATTATTATTTACATTTACTTAATTATAATTATATTTAGGGTTAATACCCATTTTGCCCCCTGTCATATAGGCGTTTTTCGAAAAACCCCCCTGTAAAAAAAAACTTGCAAAAAAAACCCTAACATTTGAAGATTGTCTCAGTTTTGACCTTCATCACATCCAGTCACTAAAAATGCCAAAATGGCAGGGGTCAAAATAAAAACGGTGTCAAAATGGCAGGGGTAAAAATGAAAACACTGCCAAAATGACAGGGGTCAAAATAAAAACGCTGCCAAAATGGCAGAGATCAAAATGGCAGGTTTTTGGTGACTGAATGTGATGAAGGTCAAAATTGAGAGAATCTTCAAATGTTAGGGTTTTTTTTTGCAAGTTTTTTTTTTACAGGGGGGTTTTTCGAAAAGCGCCTATATGGTAGGGGGCAAAATGGGTATTAACCCTTATATTTATTATTAATTGTTAAATCAAAAAAGAAAATTAAAACATTGCCTTCTTCTTCCTACCCATCGTCTTCCTCCTATTCTTTCATAAACCTTAAATAAACTCTGTAATTTTTTTACAGGAATCTCTATAATTTTTTTCCTTACTTATTATTCTTTAAATGTTTGGTGCACCTATTCAATATTTATGTCTGGTATACAAAATTGGAGAACTTACATAAATTACACTAAGTCTTTGAATGTTTGTTTAAGTATTTCTGCGAGTTTTTGTGCTTCTTTGGCATCACAGTAAGTTTCATAAATCACACCAAGTCGTCGTGATGTTGCAAAAGCACTTTAACAAAACCACAATGCCACTGTGGTTGTTCTATTCACCATCACACCAAAAGCACTTCAACAAAACCACAATGCCACTGTGGTTGTTCTATTCACCATCACGCCAAACATTCACCATACTGATAGTTGGAATAGTAAAAAACACAAAGATAAGTTCAAAACATCAAATAATTGGGTAGAGAACATAACAATTCACAAATAAAAAAATTTAGGTTGTTGCTGCAAAACAACAAGTTCCTATAGTTTAGAGTTTTTCTAGGTTATTTTTTGTATGGGTTGTTGAAGCTTAGAGTAGTTATGGTTATGGCTTAGAGTTTTTATAATTTTTGAGAAAAAAATTAATTTACAGATTTGTGGAAAATAAAAAGCGTAAACAGATTTTGTAGAGTTTGAAGTTTGGGAATGGTTATTGTTGACAAGTATTGAATTTTTTTTTGTTGGTATAATTGAATTTTTTGGGTTTAGATGAAGACATGTATTGAAGGGGATGAATATGAATGGGAAATGATGAAGATTAGAATAAAATTTAATGACGTGGCAAAATAAATTAATAGGTGGAGTCAATTTCAACGTGCCATCTCACAATTTTGACTGCCATGTAAAGGGGACCATAAAAAAAACACAAAATATGATAAAGAGCGACTAAATAACTAATTTTTTTTTAAGATAGACTAAAAAGTTAGAAATTTAAAAAAGAGGAACTAAACCTGTATTTAAGCCAATAATTTTAGAAAAAAATGGTGATGCATTGACAGGGTAAATTTTTTTTTACACTGTCAACCAATAACAACCATGCATCCAGCCAAGTCATACTGAAAATTTTAAACTAATTATATGACATAGAAAAATGATATATACCTATTGGATGACAGTGTAAAATCTTTTTACACTGTCAGTGCATAACAATTAAACCCATAATTTTATAGTTATTAAAAACTTATTCATAATTATTAACGAATAATTCATTATTATAAAATTAACAAATTATTTTATTAAATTGTTTAGACAGCTAACAAATCATTATCAACATAAATCTATTTAATTTTTAATTAAGAATTGTATTTATTTAAGAGACAAAATCCTTATTTTAGACAACTAGTATTTCATCTCACGAATCACTATCAGAAAATATCTATTTTATTTTAATTAACAATTGTTTTTATTTGAGAGACAAATTCTTTATTTCCAAATGTTATTTTTTTTAGTTTCCCCATCTCAAGAATCCCTTATTTTGGTATTGTTATTTAATACAAATGATTTTATATAATCATTATTCATTTTACAATTAAGTAATTCATTTCAAGTTTAAATGTGTATTTGAATGCAGTTTATACCGCATCACGACCACTAGTATGTAATAATAAATATATAATCAAGACCACTCTTTCAATGTCGATTTATAAGCACTATGGAAAATATGAATCTCCCTCACCAAAAAGATTAAAGAAAGCTTTGGTTTTAATGTGATTTGTTGTGATATCGATGTCAAGAATAAAGTAAAACTGTGAGAAAGAAAGGGTTTCTTGAATAAACAAGAAAATCGTTCAATTCAAGAAGAGAGAACAAAGTTGGTTATAATGATTATTGCATTCATTTCTCACCGAGCGTTAAATGATTACAAGTGAAAAATGATAATCAACCTCTCTCCTAACAAGTGAGAGAGGAGCCTATTTATAGACTACAATAATATGTATGCTATGTATGAAGCTAACACTTATACATGAAGTGCATAGCTATTATATAACATAATACATAACTACTTTCGACTACTGTATGCTTGAACAAACTTCGATTACAACATGCACATTCAACCCAGTTAAATTCTAAAACTACCCCTGTCGAGACTAGAGTTCGATATAATACTACAAATCTCCACCTTGGAACAAACTCCAAAACATCAAGGGAACAAACTAGCTATCATCATGTAGTTTTATTAGTTGCATACAATGGAATAACTTACTTCTTTGTAATGATCCTGATCATATCAGCACATTGTGATCAATCGAAACCTTCATCACTTTGACTTCTCCCTTTTCGATTCTCTCCCTGACAAAGTGAAACCTAACATCAATGTTCTTGGTTCTCTCATGATAGGTTGAATTCTTCAACAAACGAATAGCACTTTGACTATCATATATAACAATGATTGCTTGAACTTGAAGTTTCAGTTCTTTAGCAAACCCTTCAAGCCACAATGTTTCTTTTGCAACTCCAATGAGGGAAATATATCCAGCTCGGTGGTTGATAAGACTACAACCTTCTGAAGTGTTGATTTCCAACTGATTGTTGAACCAAACATAGATAAAACATATCCAGAAAGATATTTTTTGGTATCCATACATCTTGCATAGTCAGAGTTAACAAATCATTCAACTTCAACTTCATTATCATCGCCTTTGGCTCCACCATAAACTATGACTCTACACAGAGATCCTTTTATATATCTTAGGATCCATTTCAAGGCTTACTAGTGCGCCTTTCCAGGGTTTTCCATGTACCTGCTTACAAGGCTAATTGCATATGTTATGTCTGGCCTCGTACTAACCATATCATACTTCAAAGAAACCACTATACTAGCATATGGAATGATATCCAAATAGACTCTTTCGACTTCAGTACTAGGAATTTAAGTTACACTCAACTTGAATTGATGAGTTGTTGGAGTTATAATAGGTTTTGAGCTCGACATGCCAAACTTGTCAAGAATCTTCCTTAGATATGACTCTTGAGATAAGTATAATTTTGAATACTTTCTATCTCTCTTGATGTCGATACCTAAAATCCTAGTTGTAGCTCCAAGGTCCTTCATATTGAATTCATGGTTAAGTTTAGCCTTTACCCTCTTTACGTCTTCAAGGAGGTTGCTTGCTATGAGGGTGTCATCCACATAGAGCAATAAGATGACAATGAATTTTCATGCGAGAGTTTTAAATAGACACAATGATCAAAGTTGCTCCTTGTGAAACCTATGTGTACCATGAACTTTTCAAATCTCATGTTCCATTTCCTAGGAGACAACTTTATGCCATATAGTGATCTGTTGAGCTCGTACAAATAATCATCCTTGCCTTTTTTCTTCACACCCTTCAGGTTTCTTCATCAAGATCGTTTCATCAAGATCACCATATAGGAAGGAAGTTTTCACATCCATCTGCTCCAATTCTAGGCCAATCCTAGTCACCCTGGCAAGAAGCATTCTAATGGATTTATACTTCATAACAGGAGATAATACTTCATAGAAGTCCATTCCTTCCTTTTGAGTGAAGCCCCTTACAACCAATCTCACCTTGAACCTTTTTAACATAACTCCTTCAATTCCTTCTTTAACATTGAAAATCTTTTTGCAGTTGACTAACCTGGCCCTTACAGGTTTTTCAATAAGCTTTCACGTGTATTTATCATGAAGAGATTTTATCTCACCATCCATGGATTTTAGTCATTCCTTATTATTTCGACTTCTTATAGCTTCTTTGCAATCTCTAGGTTCTTCGTTGAGAACCTCAATTGTTGAAATTAAGGCAAAAGCTATGAGGTCTTCATAACCAAACCTCTGAGGTGGCTTGATAACTCTTCTCGACCTGTCTCTTTCCAGCAGGTAGCCATTAACAGTTTCCTCATTTTCTTCAGCATCTTGTGCTTCTTAAGCAACTTCATTTGTATTTTCTCATTGATTATGCATTTTATTTCCCTAGTGTTCCACCTCAACAAGAAACCAATCACGTCCTTGCCCTTCTTCAAAGATCTTTTCATTTCGACCAACGTCATCAGTTTTATTGAACTTCATCTTTGCTTCATTGAAATCCATGTCGCAACTTGTGATACACCTCTTGTTCCCTAGTTCTAGGCACCACAACCTATAGGCTTTGAGTCCTTCATAATACCCAAGGAACATGCATCTCAGAGCTCTAGGTTCGACTTTGTCTTTCCTAATGTGCGCATTGGCTAGACAACCAAATACTCTAAGATTGTCGAGATCAGATGGATGACCCGACCAAAATTATTCAGATGTCTTCATCCCCAAGGCAGTCAAGGGATGCCTATTTATGAAGTAGGTTGCAGTCACTACAACCTCATCCCAAAACACCTTCTTCAACCCAACAATAACCAACACGCACCTCACCTTTTCCATAATAGTTTGATTTAACCTTTTAGCCAAACCATTTTCGGGGGTGTTCCTACTATAGTCTTATGTATTGCAATACCAGATATAACACAATGACTGTCGAAGGACTCGTTGTAGAATTCAAGGCCATTATCAATCCTCAATCTCTTGAGCTTCATGCCAATTTGATTTTCTACCAAAGTCTTCCAACTTTTAAATTTTCAAAAGTTTCATCCTTAGTTTTCTGAGTAAATACCCACAAATTTCGTGAATAGTCATCAACTATGGATATAATATATCTTGTACCTGGGTGTAAAGGACTTCTTGCAGGCCCCTAAAGATCAACATAAATGTAATCAAGAGATCAATGTGTTTGTTGTTTACCTTTATTGAATATCACTCTGCAAGCTTTTCCAAATACAAAAGGTTCACAGAACTCCAACTTTTTTATCTTGTCACCACCTAGGGCATTTTGTTTCCCCAGTTCGATCAGTTCCCTTTCACAGACATGACCAAGTCTCATGTGCAATAACTTCGTCTTCGACACAGGCTTCGTGGATACAAATCTGTTGAACCATTTACAACCTCAGCCTTAAGGGTATACAAGCCTTTCCTCTTGATGCCTCTCAAGATTTCCTGCAACCCCTTCATGACTCTCAGGATACATTGCTCTTCTTTTAAAACATATCATTTCTTGTCAAATTCACCAAGAGAAATCAAATTTCTCTTAAGATGAGGTACATACCTAACACTATTCAACAACTTAATTGACTTATCATGGAGCTTGAATTTCACATATCCAATCCTTGCAATCTTGCAGGCTTTATTGTTTCCCACCAGCACTGATCCACCATTTTGATAACATAATTCCTCAAACACATCTTTATTTGGAGTCATGTGCCAAGTACAACTTGAATCCATAATCCACTCCTTGTTTGAGTTGCTGCTTGAAACCACCAGGACATCAGACGATTCATAATCATCTTGAACAATGGATGCATTTCCATTATCCTTGATATCACCATAACTCTTCATCCTATCAGGACACACTTTTTTGTATGACATTCCTTCTTACAACGGTAACACCTAATAGTATGAGCATTGCCACCATAAGATTTGTGTTGATGCTTTGCCTTTCTTCTTCTTAAACTTACTATCATTCTTCGAGAATTTACCTTTTACGGATAATCATTCACCAACAGATGATGGCTTGTGCTCCTTTCTTTCATTTAAGTCCTTTGAGTACAATGTTGATTGAACTTCTTCAAAGGGCAGGGAATCTCTTCCATACAAAAGTTTCTTTGAAATGAGCATGAGATATAGGTAAAACACATAACAACATCAACGTTCGATCTTCATTATCGATGCTAACATCAATAATCTCCATATTAAGAATCATCTTGTTGAACATATCCAACTGCTCAATCAAGACTTTGTTTTCACTCATCTTGAATAAATACAAAGCCTGTTTCAAGTAGAGACAATTGACCAAAGACTTGGTCATGTACAAACCTTCAAGTTTGATCACCTATTGCAGTTTTTTCCTTCGATACCTGCCAGAGAAGCTTATTACAAAGGCTCAATATGAATGCATTATAGGTTTTCTCAATCATCTTCATCTTCTACCTCTCCATTAGGACAACGTCCATGCTTTCAGATCCTTTCAGCGCTTCTAGCGGACCTTGTTGAATAAGAAGGGCTCGTATCTTCAAGCATCATAATCCGAAATCATTTACTCCGTTGAATTTCTCAATCTCATACTTCATTGATGGCATCTTGATCCACATTTACCGCACCGATTTGTTGTGATGTCGATGTCAAGAACAAAGTAAAACTGTGAGAAAAAGAGTTTCTTGAACAAACAAAAAAGTCGTTCAATTCAAGAAAAGAGAGAGAGAGAGAGAGAGAGGGAGAGAGAGAGAGAGAGAGAGAGAGAGAGAGAGAGAGAACAAAGTTGGTTATAATAGTTATTGCATTCACTTTCTCACTGAGCGTTAAATTATTACAAGTGAAAAATAACAACCAACCTCTAACCTAACAAAAGAGAGAACATCCTATTTATAGACTACTAAAATATGTATGTTATGTATGAAGATAATACTTATACATGACATACCTAGATATTACATAACATAATACATATAACTACTTTCTATTACTGCATGCTTAAATAAACTTCGACTACAACATGCACATTCAACCCTGTCGAATCTTAAAACTACACCTGTCGAGACTGAAGTTCGATCCAATACTAGATGATTCATATATGGTAGTTTAATCACTTTTTTTTCTTTTGATTTGGATTCTTTGAATGTGTTTACTGTTACTATATTTCATGCAATTCAAAATCTACCATATTTTTTGTTTTTCTCTTTTTATTAATAATTGTATATTGTTAAGTTACTTTAGTGCTGCCAACCTAACTGAGATGACTAAAAATCAAAACTTCTTTGTGTTAGGAAGAAAATTAGAACCCAACAAGACTAGAGAAAGCTATAAATTCTGAATAAAAGACAAATAAAATTAAGAGAGATGAAATAAAAATAAAGACTTTCATTGATTTTTTTGATGCCAATACAATTAGAACACTACCCTTTAAATACTACTCTAAACATATCTTAGCCATCCAAGTGGCACAATCACAAAGACCTAAGAAACTTCTAGAATAATACTAATTAATTATATTAAAATAATAATTAAAATATCTAATTAATAATACTCTCTATCATTACTATCCGGTCCAAATAAAACTTTGTCCTCAAAGTTTGTGATAAACCAAAAATTACCCCAAAATGAATTCGCTCACGTGGCATATGAGTGTGAAAAGTTAAACTTGCATGTGATAATTAAATGTGGTTAAATTTAAAAGAAATGCATTGTAAGTGGTGAAACACAAAAGGATGAATGAGACTTGTACTGACAATTAAAGGACATTAATTATTATGTGGTGGTATGATAAAACAGTGGGTGGATTTTAGGTGGGAGAGAGACCTAGCAAGCCTAAAACATGGATTAAATGCAGGTGGTGTTGGTGGGGAGTGGTTTTAGAAAAACGGTGGGTTGGTTTTGCTGAACTGTGAGAATAGTTAGCAAGGGGACACGTGTTGTTTTAGTGTGGCATATGATGATGAATAATATTTTTTTCTCTCATTTCTCTTTCTTTTCTTTTTTTTTTTTCCTTTCTTGTTTTCTTCTCTCTCGTTCTTTCTGCTTCTCTTTTTCTTTTCTTGTTTCTTTTCTTCCTTCTCTTTTTTCCATTGTATCTTTCTCTTTTTTTTTTTAAACAAAAATAAAAACAATGAAACATGTGAAAATTATGGAAATGTAAATATGGTGATTTTGATGTCGATTTCGACGGTAAAAATGATTGCAGGTCTGGTGGTTTTAATGGTGGTCGGAGTTGTGGAATGATGAATGATGGTGGGTCTAAAGGTTCTGACAATGGATGTTGCAAATCCGGTGGCTTCTTTGGTGGTCGCAAAAACGTATTTGTGAACAAAAAACATGTTTGTTTCTGCGTTTCTTGTGATAATATTAGAGCTGCCACTTTTGCAAGTGTTGACATATTTGTTGCAGAAATTGTTGGAGTCGAAAAAATCGTCGGAAAAATCGACGTAAGTGACGTCGGCGTGGCTGAAGAAGACTTCAGTGTTTTTGCCGGAGAAGAAGTCGGAAATTCCGCCGGAAATTTCACCGGAGATGTCGCCGGAGTCGGAAACTTCGCCGGAAATATCTTTGGAGATGTCTTCGAATGTGCCGTCAGAGGTATCACCGGAAATGACGATGGAGGCTCTGTCGGAGTTAACTTCGGAGACGGTTTTAGTGAATCAGAATGTTTTTCTTCTTCCTGTTGTTGTTCTAGTTTTTTTTCAACAAAAAATTGTTGAAACTTTTTTGTGCATTTTCTTTGAGCACCAGAAAACTCTTGTGATGAAGTTTTGAGAGAATAACTTAAATTTTGAATTTGTTCCTTCAACTCTTCTCTATATTTAGTTGAGATCTCATGGGTTTCAATCAAATATTGTTTAAGAGTTTCTAGCTGTGAATAGAAATCTTGAGATTGAGGTGTTTCAGGTTGTGAATAGGAACTTGCAGGATATGGGTTTAAGGATGGTGGAGCAGAAATGGTTGTTGTAGTGGAATAGTATGAGTGAGTGAAAGTGGGGTAAAATGGATGAGAGTAGTAAGAATATGTCATGGAAGGAAGATTGAGTGCAATAATGAAAGCACCAAATTGTTAGGAAGAAAATTAGAACCCAACAAGACTAGAGAAAGCTATAAATTCTGAATAAAAGACAAATAAAATTAAGAGAGATGAAATAAAAATAAAGACTTTCATTGATTTTTTTGATGCCAATACAATTAGAACACTACCCTTTAAATACTACTCTAAACATATCTTAACCATCCAAGTGGCACAATCACAAAGACCTAAGAAACTTTTAAAATAATACTAATTAATTATATTAAAATAATAATTAAAATATCCAATTAATAATACTCTCTATCACTTTGAGTGTTCCTAATATTGTTTTTCTAGTCCTTTTAATATTCCCCTAAAAATGCCACTATATATATGTGTACCATGCATGTCTTTAGCAACATCAAACAAAGTGGTATTCTAGAAGAAGAAAACAAAAACTATGAATAAACTATGGGCACAATTAGGCTCTATACTTGCCACCATCATGTTTGTGTATGCCATAGTCGAACGTTTTCTACCACCTGCATTCCGAGATAGTCTTCAAATCTCCACACAAAAAGTACTAAACCTTTTACACCCTTACATCCAAATCACATTCCATGAATTTTCAGGTGAAAGACTCAAAAGAAGTGAAGCATACGCTTTCATTCAAACCTACCTCAGTGAAAACTCTTCACAACTAGCCAAAAGACTCAAAGCAGAAGTCATGAAAGACAGTCAAAATCCATTGGTTCTTAGCATAGATGATGATGAAGAAGTCACAGATGAGTTTCAAGGCGTTAAACTTTGGTGGGCCGCGATCAAAATCGAAACTTCGTCGCATGGTTTCTCATCCTTCTCGAATTATAAGCGATACTACAAACTCACTTTCCATAAAAAGCATAGAGATTTAGTAACGGTTTCGTACATCAGACATGTTTTGAAAGAAGGGAAAGAGATTTCAATGAGAAATAGGCAGAGAAAGCTTTACACAAACAACCCTAGTAGCGGTTGGTATGGCTACAAACAATCGAAATGGAGTCACATTGTTTTCGAACACCCTGCAACCTTTGAGACTCTTGCTATGGAGAAGAAGAAAAAAGAAGAAGTTATTGAAGATCTTTTGAAGTTTCGAAATGGTAAGGACTATTATGCGAAAATCGGTAAGGCTTGGAAACGAGGTTATTTGCTCTATGGTCCACCAGGAACAGGTAAATCTACTATGATAGCCGCTATCGCGAATTTCATGAACTATGATGTTTATGATCTTGAATTAACCGCGGTTAAGGATAATACCGAGTTAAGAAAGTTGTTAATCGAAACGTCTAGTAAAGCGATTATAGTGGTTGAAGATATCGATTGTTCGCTAGATTTTACTAGCCATAGGAAGAAGGAGAAAAATGGCGAAGAAGAATTAATCGAACAAAAAGACTATTATCCTAGTACAAAAGATGTTGAAGAAGAGAATAGTAGTACTAGTAGTAGAAATAGTAAGGTGACTTTATCTGGTTTATTGAATTTTATCGATGGAATTTGGTCGGCGTGTGGAGGCGAGAGGATTATAATTTTCACGACGAATTTTGTGGAGAAACTTGATCCGGCGCTTATTAGGAGGGGAAGAATGGACAAACACGTTGAGCTGTCTTATTGTTGTTTTGAGGCGTTTAAGGTTCTTGTTAAGAATTATTTGGACATTGAGTCACATGTTTTGTTTGATGAGATTGGTGATTTGCTGGAAGTGGTTAATATGACACCTGCTGATGTTGCTGAGAATTTGATGCCGAAGTCTGTGAGTGAAGATGTTGAGACTAGTTTGAGGAACTTGATTGAAGCACTTGAGAAGAAGAAGGTGGAAGGACATGATGAAGAAGATGTTAAGGAAAATGGTTTTGTTGTTAGTGGAAAATGATGATGATTGTTACATTGTTTGTTGTTGAATATGTTATTCAGTTACATTATTAAAAGTGGAATGTGTACTTGTTTCTTTTCGGTTAAACTAGTAACTATTTGTGTAACATAGACACTTTAAATTGGTAATATAAATGGAGGAAGGGTGAGTATATGCATCTAAAGGTGGGCGTAGATAGCACTTTTTTTTAAAATACTTAGTAGGAATCTTGTTTGTAGCCTTGTAAGACCAACCTTTATTATGGACATTTTATTCAACTTTTATCATATATATTCCATGTTGGTATTGTATTTTTGCTTTGATTTCTTAGTGAAAAAAATTTAGTGATTTTCTTGCCTAAAAAAATGTTGTGAATAGTGATAGAAACCGATATAGAATAAAGAAATAAAAAAAAAATCTTTTAAATTATAGAATTATGCAGTAAAATTTTGAGGTCTGCACTTTCTTTAATGCTAAAATGATCATTTTCCTATCAAAATTTTCTATTTATTTTAAACATAAACCTATATAATTAATACAAAGTAACTTTTCATAATTAGTAATATAATAATTTCTCACTATTCTGAATAATATAATAATTACTACTTAAAAAGATATTTGTTAAGTAATATGACAGGTCTAACACTATTCTGCCTCTAAAGATTTACTTTGTCCTCAAAGTAAAAGAAAATACATAAAATTGCTCTTAATCACATTATCTGTTATTTCGTTATTTTAAAGTTTTGCATGTTATATATTATTGTAATTTTTTAGTTCCCCATTGAATCTCACAACACACAAATAATAGGTTTTCCATGCATTTAATGAAAAGTTGACTAAAGTCAACATTGAATGAATCGTTTCAAGGTGATGCATAATCCAATTTACACGGCCAGTTTAGTGGAATTGATTTAAATAACATCTAGAATCGATTCAAAATGATATTTTTTAAATTCGTGATTTGATTATGTTTGTTGGAATCGATTCACACACCACTTGGAATCGATTCAATTAGATTTTTCCAAACTCTTACGTTCCTTCTATTTGTTAGAATCGATTCACATACTTGTTCGAATCGATTCAATTAACCATTTGATAATTCATGTTTTGCCTCGGTTTGTAGGAATTGATTCACATATTGGAAGAATCTAATTTCAACGGAATTGATTTCATTGCCTTTTGATCTTGATCATTTAAAGCAAAATTTCAACATTGAAATTGATTCCTTACAAACTTTGATCTAATTCATTTAAGGCTTTTTAGCTTATTTTTTGCATCATCTCATGCAAATATAAATATTATTTTCATTTCATAAATTTATAACTTGATGGGAAAACTCTTATCAAAAGAGGGAGGTCAAATAATTTCTTGTGAGAAAAATCTTTGAAACTACAACTTAATTTCTCTCTCAAATCTTCTTCTTCATCATTTTCATAGACACTTATCATGTTGTTTGCGTGTATGATAAGAGATTGTGAGAAGTCATTAGTGTTCTAATTGTGCATTTCGGAGTGTGTGTAGATTGCATAGCAGATGTTTGATCTTGAGGAAATTCAAGAAGTGAATTTCATTGAAGAAAAAGAGAATGAATCTTTTCCCCATAGGTGGAGTTTTCATTGTGCATCTGTCAATCTATTAAGGAATAAGTACTCAAGGCTTGAAATTCGGGATTGAGTGAAGATCATCAAGTTGTAAAGGTTAAACAAAAGAACTCAAAGGTTGAACCTTAGGATTGAGTGAAGAATAGTGAGCATTCAAAGTTGAAGTTTGTCAAAGGTTGAAGATGGCGATCGAGTAAAGATCACAAGTTGTTGAGGAACTCATTATAGAGAAGTTCAACCAAGAAGTAGCGGGAGAAGATAAATTGGATTGTTATAGTTTATCTTTGTTTCAATTGAATTGTTGTAACAGAAACCTAAATAGAAAATAGTGGAAGAATAAACTTTTGATAGTTCACGATTGGAGACAGGATTAGGTTTATGCGAGGACGATAACACCAAACAAGTATAAATCCTGGTGCATTATCTCTCTCTCTCTCTCTCTTAGATTTCTCGCATGCTTGTGTTAGGTGTTAGATTTATTATTTTATCTAGAATTGCATGCCTCATAGGTTTATTGCATTCATAGTCTTAATTTGTATAAGATTAAGTTTGATTAGAATTGGATTTCTAAATTGATTGTGAAGGCTTGATCAGATCCTGTGATGTGGGTCACCAAGTACGTCTGAGATGCTGGGAGTATGAAGAGGACAAGGGGGTGTACCTGCAAGGCACTCCGACGCTCAAGTAAGAAAATGTCAGAGAAAAGGGACAAGTACAAAGTATGAGTTCTTAGGATGATTTTTGAATACCTGATCCTCTCAAGTGAGAGGGTTTATATAGTGCCCCCAGCGCGTGGCCAACGGTCCTATTTTTGGGGCGAAATAACCGTTTTCCCGAAGAATAGGTAACTGCCTAAAACTAGCCGTTGTGTCGGACAGGATGTCCAAAACTAGCCGTTATGTCGGGAAAAGACGTAGTTTCGGGCACATGCCCTTAGCTGTTCGGGGATAGAAGAAGCCGTGCAGAACGGGCAACGGTTCCGGGGAGGAGCAATGCAGTCCTTGCCCGGTTGGAGGGGCAGAAATGTAACTTTTTCCCCTTTGCAGATTGAACTTAGGCAATTGGGCCGTTCTGGGAGCAGACGTGGATTGGGTCATGCCTAGCCATTGGTCCAGTCCAGAACAAGAGCCCCCTAAGTCGTTGCTCCCGAGCATGAGAGTGATGACTTAAGGACAGCCCTGGTCCCGGGGAACTAGTGTGGAGTCGTCGTTTGGTGACGGAGGGAGTTGTCTCGTGGTGCTCGTGACCCCTGGTGTTCGTGAGATCCATGTACGTGTGTGGATTGCCCGTCATACGGGGAGACCAATGGTTAGGAGGAATAGAAATGTTAGGGCGCCACGTGTGCCTCGAGCCCTGTGCCACAGCTACTAGGCAATGATGGCTAGTTGATAGCCATTATGACCTACAAGGGCGTACCATTGCACGTGCCTCTCAGTAATAAAGGAGAGAAACTCAGGGCATTTGGAACTTTCGCTTCTCTCTCTTCTTCGTCTTCCTCAGAGCACTTGCCCGCCACCACCGTTCGTTTTTCCGACCGCCGCCACCAGTTTCGAGCAACCGTTTTTCAGCTTTTTAACCAAGTAAGTCCACTGATCTCGTGTTCCTTTGCCTCTTTTATGGTTGTTTGTAGATTGCATGCGGCTAGGTTGGGTTTAGATGACATAGGGTTGTGTTTTCTGGTGGTTGGTGGTGGTGGACGGCGGCTAAGCTGTTTTCTGGCGCTGACGAGGCTGCTAGAGCCTCTTAAATAACACGCACATAGGGTGGTTTCCGGTGTTGTTGCGATGATGACGCATAGGTAACCGTCACTGTTACTCACTTTCTGGTGCTCCGATTGAAGTCTCCGGTGACGTTTGTAGTCTCTGGCGAAGCTTCAAACGGAAACTAGGAAGCAATCTGAGGAAGTTCCTCATACGGGAGTGGTTTGTCTCGAGCGTTTCCTCGTGTGAGACTCTTGAGTTTTTTGTTTGATGTTAGGGCTTAGGTCGGGGACGTCGTCCTCAGCCCTTAGTGCGCCCTTTCACTTGACTAGCGGTGGAAGGGTGGATTTGATTCTTCGTCGAATTCACTTTTTTCTCTGTTTTTCAGGTGATCGATATGGCAACAGGGCCAGACGGGGAGATTATACTAGACTCGTCCGAGGAGAGATCCTCGGCGAGCAGCAGTACGGATGCTTCAACTGTCCCCAGCGAAGTCGGGGAGGAGGAGGTTGTTGAAGACTCAACGAAGGAGTGGTCGGTAGCTGAGCCTGCCGAGCACGTATCTACTTTTGCGACATATCTAGGGCATGTCTTCACGGCCGTTGGGCCAGGGGGGGAGTGGAAGGTGCACTTCCCCTCCGACGATGATAGGGTTTGCACCAACTTCGAGGAGCGTTTCGCCATGTACGAATACACATTTAAAGAGCTGGGATTGAGGCTTTCCTTCACCGATTTTCAGCAGTCAGTCTTCGTGCACCTGGACCTGGCTCCGTCGCAGCTGCACCCCAACTCGTTGGCGTTTATCCGTGCTTTCGAGTTGACGTGCGAGTATTTGAGGATAGGGGTTAGTCTCCCTTTGTTTTTCACTGTCTTTCATCTTCAGTGGCAGTTGACGGGGAGGAGGTATGGCTGGGTTTCATTGAAACAGCCCCGTAAGCTGTTCAAGCCCTTTTCAGAGTCAATCCGGACGTTCAAGGAAAGGTTATATATCATAGAGCTTGTGTCGGAGAGGGCCCAGGACAGTACGTATGTCTGGGCGGTGTCCGTTGACGAGGACGGTAACGACATGCGCGACAAAAATGGGAAACTAATCGGGGAGAGAGAATTCAAGTTTCCCTTCCACTATAGTGCCGACCATTTCTCCAAGGAGCCCAATGAGTATGTTGCTCAGCCACACATGCTAGACAGGCAGGATGTCGTCGCCTACGACACGCTGGTGAACTTTGTCAACTCTTTTCGGCTTGCTGAATGCTGGACGAAGAAGGGGTCCCCGATCTTCGAGGAGGACGGTAGCCAGCGGGTTGAGTATTGTTTTATTAACACCAAGGCGCTTTTGTAGTGCAAGACTCCTGCGGATGCTTACAAATTGCTCGGTGGTCTTCGTTACTTGACTTGCCCGACATATTTTCCCTTGGTCGTCTAACATATTTGTTTTGTTTTTGCAGGTGAGATACCTTCCGCTCATGAACGAATGGTGAATAATGTTGTCGCGAGGAACAAGCTCGGGGCGGCTGCTCCCAAGACTCATTTGCCCAGCGTGCTCCTACTCCTCCTCAACCTATTGTGGGGACCTTTTCGCCTACTCCTGCCCACGGATCTCCCCTGCCTCTGGCCTCACGGTCCAAACGGTTCAGGGCCACTGAAGGGGTAGACCTCACCCGGGCGCCAGAAAAGGGGAAGTTCGAACTTTCTCCATGTATTCTTGATAGAAGATTCTTCGAAGGGAGGTCTTTGGTCGTGTCACCGGCGGAATCTCTCCAGCTGGAAGGCATGGATCACTCGAGCAAGAGGGCGCTGGTGGCCCAAGATGCCTATGCACTAGTCTGAGTTTTGGGGATGGCAGTCATCTATGCTGAAAGGGACTCTGCAACTGAGTCTGAACTTAGAGCTGCCCGGGCTACTATGGCATCTCTTGAAGAGACAGCGAGGAAAGCCAAGGAGGAGGCTAAGAGTGTTGATGATGCCCGAAAGAAGGCGGACGAGGAGGTGATCAGGCTAAAGGGGAGAACTCTACGCTGACCGCGGAGAAGAAGGCAGCTGAGGAGCTGGTCGAGCAGCTGAGGTTGGCAAGCGCTTCGGGCGAGGATGAACCTGAGGATGTGAATGAAATAAAGACAAGGGCCGAGCTGGTTGCTCGTATGCTGAGGGCCGAGGATGACAACATTGTCATTGAGGACGAGTCTTTTAAGAATGCAATGGCCCAACTGCGGGTGGTCAATCCCGGGGTTGAGTTCTCCACCGAGGGTATCCACTACCTGGCTCATGTCGAGGATGGCAGGATAGTAAGTCCAAACTCCCTCCTTGGTGGTGACGAGCACGCTGAAGTTTTGAACGAGGAGACCCAGGGGCCTGAGCCCAACCTCGAGCAGCCTGAGCGGATGGAGGAGTGATGGTGTTTTTATCCTTGCTGTAATTTGTCCGGCCTGCATGCCGTGTATCTTTGTAACTTATTTTGAATGGGAGCATGGCCCCCAGTTTATGTAACAAGCACAATTGTGGTCCTTGCGGCCACTTATTACTTTAATTATGTACACGTCCGGTCCTTGTGGCCGGTTTTGTGATTTGCATGGTTTTATTTATTTTGATTTCTGCTAAGTGTTGTACTTTTGCTCGATATGCATGTGTGCCCGCAATAGGGATTACTTTGATTAGCTTTAAGTTTTGGGGAATTGCTCGTTGTAGATGTGTTCGGCCGTGAGGAGTACTGGTCGAACGACCAGGGAATGTTCGAGCAAGAGACCAGAGCTCAGGTCGCGTTTGAGGCCTGAGTTCGCGGCGTGAACCTCCCATCTCGAGCTGGGTGTTCTGCTTATCGTGGTACTTTGATGACGGTGGTGCTCGATTGAAGAACCGCTGTCGAGCAGGGGCTGGCTCGTTTCTTGAGCGGGGCTCTGCTTTACTGACATGCAACGCTTGTACCTAGGCGTGCATAGTGGTCGGTAGTTCCGACAGTTAAGGCCTTAGCTATAATATTTCTTTAGCTTTTCGGCGTTCCATGGTCGAGCAAGTTCTTCCCTGTTGAGATGTTCTAGGTAATAGGTCCCATTCTCCGTTTTTGCCCGGGCACGATAGGGTCCTTCCCAGTTAGCGGCTAGTTTGCCTTCACGAGAGTCTTTATGGTTTCTTCGTAGGATAAGGCTGGCCACGCCAAACTCTCGCCGTATGACTTTGGCATTGTGCCGGATGGCAATTTTTTGCTTTAACGAGGCTTTGCGGAGGGATGCCCCTGACCGGACTTCTACAACGAGGTCGAGTTCCTCCCTTGGAGCTTCGTCGTTCATTTCCTAGTCCAGGGGCAATTCTGTCCGCCTGGAGGGGACGTGAACTTCAATGGGAATTACAGCTTGGGTTCCGTAGGCCAGGCGAAAGGGTGTTTCCCCAGTTGAGGAGTGTGGGGTTATGCGGTATGCCCATAAGACGTTGTGCAGTTCGTCGACCCAAGCTTTCTTTGTTTCGTCCAGCCTTCATTTAAGGCCTCGAAGAATGACTCGGTTCGCCGCTTCAGCTTGCCCATTTGTCTGGGGATGTTCGACGGATGCCAAGTGTTGCTTCGTGTCCAGCTGGGCGAAGAAGTACTGGAACTTCCTGTCCGTGAACTGTGTCCCATTGTCTGTGACTACCGCCTGGTGGATGCCAAAACGTGCAAGGATGTTTCATTTGCAGAAACGCAATATGCTAAGGGCAGTTATCTTGGCCAGAGCCTCTGCTTCTATCCATTTTGTGAAGTAATCCACGCCCACTATTAGGTATTTGTTCTGGTTTGATCCTACCACGAATGGCCCCAGGATGTCCAGGCCCCACCAGGCAAATGTCCACTGGGAGGACATAGCCTTGAGCTCGTTAGGTGGAGCCAGGTGCATGTCCCCGTGCCGTTAGCATTTATCGCACTTCTTCATGTGCTCTTTAGCATCTTGCTGCATGGTTGGCCAGTAGTACCCTGCTCGAAGGGCTTTCCAGGCTAGAGACCTTCCACCGAGATATTGTGCATTGATTCCTTCGTGAATTTCATGCAAGATGTGGGCGACCATTTCTTCCTCGACACATTTGAGTAGCGGAATGGAGAACCCTCGCCTGTAGAGTTTGTCCTCGACCAGGACGTATGAGCAGGCTCTTCGCCTGACTATGCTGGTCTCTTTGGGGTCGGACGGGAGTTCGTCCTTAGCGAGATAGTTGTAAACCGGGGTCATCTAGCAGTTGCTGTCGCCGATCATCTATACGTCAAGGGTCGGGGAAGTCTTCTCGATGCTGGGTCGAGGAAGTACTGTATGACAGACCTGTTTCCGCCTTTCTTCTTCGTGCTGGCCAGTTTGGACAAAACGTCCGCTCTGACGTTGTGTTCGCGGGGAACATGTTTTACCTCTACTGCTACGAACTTCATCATCTTCTCCTTGACCAGGGCTAAGTATTCAGACAAGTTGTCATTTTTGGCTTGATATTCTCCCCGAACTTGGAGGGCCACGAGTTGTGAATCTGTGCAGATGAAGACTTCTTCCGCGCCGAGATCTTTGGCCAGGCGTAAGCCAGCGAGGAAGGCTTCGTACTCAGCCTGGTTGTTAGAGGTGGGGAAGGATAGGGTAAGTGATACTTCAACGATGATTCCTTCGTCGCTTTCCAGTATGATGACTGCCCCGCTTCCTGCCGAACTGGAGGCCCCGTCCACGAAAATGGACCATTTGTGAGCCCCGCAGGTCGGGGAATCTGCGAACGTCATTTTTGGGCCAATTTGCCATGTAATTCTTGCCTATACCATGAGGTAGCATATAAAATGCAAATATAGGTCTATTTCAAAACCACCATCGGGTTTTAAAATAGGGACCTCATCTAAAAAAACCATGACCACCATTGGATTCCTTGGGAAATTCTGGGCCAGATGCATATAAATTTTGTCCTAATCCATGGAGAACTGAGAAAGTTAGAGGCTTCACGTAAATGGCCCAAAAGCTGGCCTTGCCTTGCCTTACCTTGCCTTGCCCAGGCCTAAAACAAGGCATCCCTTATGTATTTATGGGGTGGTTTTGATACACGGATGTATCACCACCCCAGTGGTAGAAGGCGCGCGCTGTAACTTGGAGGTCTGGGGTTCGAATCGCCCTCGCCCCAGACCCTTTTTTACCACTTTTCCATTTTTTTTAATATTTGTCATATAATTTTAAATGATTTGGAAAATTAATTTCTCTCTCAATTTTAATTATTTTTTATTGGTTCTTTTTGAAAAAAATCACAAAAATGTTAAAATATTTTATTTCACAAAAAAATCAAATTTATATTATTTATTTAATATAGTTGATATTTTTGTAAATAAATTAATTTTATTGTTTTTTTAAACATTTCAAAAATGAATATTCATCTTGAAAATCAAAATCAAATGAGTCCTAAATCATCTTGTGATTAAAATCTCATTTTTCAAACCTTAATAAAAAAATCATAAGTAGTTTATTTAGACTTATTTGGTATTTTTGTCATTTTTATTCATTTTATTAAAAGGTTTACTTTTAAAAGAAAATGAAATTAGGGTTTATTTGGTTCTTGATCTTTATCAAACCTTTTAAAAACACTTTGGGCCTCTAATAGAGTGTAAGACCCAACCCTTGTTATACATAAACCTTTTTGGACCTCAGATATTGTATAAGTCCCGACACGATAAAAAATCTCGGCGCGATCGCCATGTTTAAATAGAAATCCTTTGGGTCTCCCCTCGTGTTGTAAGTCTCATCTTTCTTTTTTTTTCAAAACCTCTTTGAGCCTCTCCTTGAGTTGTAAGACCCAACCCTTTTGTAAATAAACCTTTTTGGGCCTCAGTCGTTGTATAAGTCCCGATACGATCTTCAAAACAACGGTGCGATCATTGTTAAACCTTGGGCCTCTCCTTGAGTATAAGCCCCAACAATCTTTCCAAAAACAACTTCCCTTTTGATTTAAGTTCAAATATATGTTGTTATCAAAACTTTCTTTAATTTCTTTGAACAACTAATAATACAGCATGGAAGCTTGCTCACCTGTAAGTTTTAACAGCTTTCATTTACTCCCTTTCATATATATATATAATTGTATTGTGGGAAGCTGCGCATTGTAAGTCCTTATTTCATATCCTTTTACATACTTGTCATATATCAACTGTATATATACTAGTATATCTATTTAAAGTTTTCCCCGGCAACTAGGTCTAGAACTAGGTAAAGCCCATTAGTCACTCTTTAAAACTAGATCCCCATAGGATTTCCAGATTCAGTCTTGCCTTCTCTTGGGCTTAAACAATATGGAACAAAGAGAAATGCAGTATTCTCGGTGAACCTTTTCTCAGACTGTCACTATTAGAACTTGTCAAAGAAATTCAGTTTCCCCAGAGAGGATTAATTCCCAGTGAAATTTCACTTGAATTTCTTCAAACCCTAGAACTGTTCATTAAAGAAAAGATTATTCACGGTGAAACTTTTCTTGAACTCTTCTTAAGTTTAGACCCACAGGTTTCCTAAAAGCATCCCCGCCTCCTCTTGGGCTTTTTACAAGGACCCTCCGACTTCTTAAAAGTTCTCATGCCTTCTCTTGGGCTTAATACAAGGACCCTAAAGACCTCCTAAAGGTATAAGACATAACTTAGCCATCCTTTGCTAGAGCGGCCTTTCCAGTGTCAAATCTCAGACCAATTTAGGGTTGATTCTCATCCCTTAAAACACTTGCCTCCTCTTGAGCGTCATACAAAGATAAACTTTTCCACGCCAATAGACTTGGACAATCTAAATATCCTCTTGAGTCTCCAAGACATTCTTAAGTTCCCTACAAACAGAGGAGAAACCCCGATCATTCTGGATTAATCTCCAAAAGAGTTAAAACCCATGGGTTCAAAAACCCAGACTCTCTCCTAAAATTCCCCACCCAGGGTCAGTTTATCATCACTATAACACTATCAGAACCTCAAGGCATATGATACCTCAACTCTTCTGTAATCCTCAGCAAGAGTTTATTCCCCAGTTGGACCTGCCTCGGGATCTCAATAATTCCCAGCACAAGATAGCCTCCTCTTAGGCTTTGTATAATGATATTTCCTCAGCATAGTCAGCCTCCTCTTGGGCTTTGTACAAATGATTCTCCCCAGCGGAGCTAACCTTTTCAGACTCTCATGTTGAGTCAATTACTTTTCAGACTCTCTTGTTTAGTCAATCACTTTTCCGGCTCTCTTGTTGAGTCAATCACTTTTAAGACTCTCATGTTGGGTCAATCACCTTTCAGGACTCTCTTGTTGAGTCAGCCTTTTTAGCCTCAATCTTGGGCTTTGTACAAGACAGATAAAAACACTCTCTTATTGAGTCAATATTTTCCAGCCTCCTCTTAGGCTGGGTACAAAGGATTTCCCCTAGCAGAAGCCAGCTTCCTCTTAGGCTTTGTATAATGATTTCTCCAGCTTATTCAGCCACAATCATGGGCTTCATACAAGACATATAAAAGCACTTTCTTGTTGAGTCGAACCCTTTTAGCCTCAATCTTGGGCTTTGTACAAGACATAAATCTTCATAACCTTCTCTTAAGCTTGGGACAAATATTTTTCCCATCAGAGTCAATTCCTCATAGCCTTCTTTAGGTTTCGAGAAATGATTTCCTAAGCTGAGTCAAAATCTTTTCAGCCCCAATCTTGGGCTTTGTACAAGACAGATAATACTCTCCCGCATAGTCAAACTCAGTTCAGCCTCAATCTTGGGCTTTGTACAAGACACATAAAAATATCCTCATCCGAGTCAGTTAAATTTCCCATTTTAGCCTCAATCTTGGGCTTTGTACAAGACACATACAAACCTCCCGGCGGAGTCAAAATCCCTTTTTTAAGCCTCAATCTTGGGCTTTGTACAAGACAGATAGCACATTTTCCCCAAAAAAGTCAAACTTTTAGCCTCCTCTCAGGCTTTGTATAACGACATCCCCAAAGGTCCTAATCTCTTTCAGTCTCCTCTTAGGCTTTGTATAAAGACTTCCCTAGGGGAGTCAATCAACCTCTTAGCTTCAACCATGGGCTTTGATCAAGGCACACAAAAATCAACAATCCCCTCAGAGGAAGACCAATCCCTCTTTAGAGATGACAAGGTTTCTCTCAGTCAAACTCTTTTAGCTTCAATCTTGGGCTTTGAACAAGACACCAAACATCATCTTTTTCCTCCCTTAGAATAGGAGGAACTACGATTGCTCTGATTTCCCTATTTCATTTAAACGGGAATACGTAGGCATAAGATTGTGAAATCTTAGCGAGCATACTAATCAAAAATTCTAGGTCCAGTACCTTCATACCAATCAAAACTTAGGTCCAGTACCTTGCCAA
The DNA here is from genome assembly GCA_022829125.1 of Lathyrus tuberosus. Taxonomy (NCBI): domain Eukaryota; kingdom Viridiplantae; phylum Streptophyta; class Magnoliopsida; order Fabales; family Fabaceae; genus Lathyrus; species Lathyrus tuberosus. The sequence goes on along the minus strand of JALAZF010000161.1, from coordinate 8,777,173 downwards.
AAACACCCGAATATCAACAAAAACTCACACTCTCTCTCATACTTCCCAAGAAACTTTCCGAACACATTAACAGATAAACACCATCAATTATAAAGTGAAACCTAAAGCTAATATCCTGTGAATAACCACATATAGGATGGGTAATTGACAACTCCCCATTGTATAACCTGACCCCAATCTCTTTAAAAGCGTTTGTTCAGTTAAACAATCACGTGCAAGGTTAGTTTTAGATAGCTTCCCTTTCCCTTCCAGCTTCAAGGGATAAATAAGAAATCAGAAAGTAGCACCCCCTCCTCATTGTGGGGAGAAACCCAAAAACCAGTGATAAGATGGTCGCATCACCGACAAAAATCGCTCGCTACAGAAAAATGGTGACTCTGCTGGGGAGTCATTTTATTTGTATAGGACTAGGATTAGCTCTTAAGAGGTCTAGGATGTTAGTTTTAAGAATGAATATATATAGAAAGTTTCCTACTTGATATCCGTGTTTATTTTTTTGCTAATGGGACTGCGGGTGATGCCGCATCTAGAAAGTTTGAGTGATACCTAAGATAAGTGATGGCATTAGACGGGTAATCTTACAGGGAGTGACTCTCAAATAAGAGACCCCGGTAGACCATCGAATTAGTGGAGATACCCTTTGCGGATTCAATGTCTAAACGACTTCGGTTGTTGAAAGCAGATTGTTCGACTGTGGTATCTGTGAATCTGAGGATTTAGTAGGCTGAGACCATGTTACTATTTTGTAGTGCGGAAACTATCGGAAATAGTTGTCACGCAATACTACCCTCATTTGAGATTACTCTAAGATACTGCAGCTCGCTCGGGTGAACCAGCATGTTATTGTTATCCCAAGGGGGGTCAATGATTTTGAGGACAGGTACAAAAAATCACCAGTACAACCTTTGGGGATGGGTAGAGCCTTGACTTCATGACACTGAACCTTTGACCCCATGTTTTCTCTATGTTTTTGTGTGCTGCATTCATGCATTCATTTCATTAAAAAACGTTAAACAAAGAAAAAAATCTTCTTTTCTACTCTCTCTTTTTCAAATTAAACTAAGACAATGATTGCAAATATTAGAGAGAAAGATTACGTTATGGATTTCGGTAGAAGGAAGACTCACAAGTACACCTTCAAGGTTCCAAAACTAGAGGATTTGAGAAGGTTGACAAGGATGATCACCAACCCTGATGCTTTCAGAGCTAAGTACGGAGGACTGCTGTCTCTGTTAAGGGTCCATGTAATTGAAGGAATAATGTCCACTCTGATTCAGTTCTATGATCTAGTCTATCACTGTTTCACATTCCTGAATTATCAGCTAGCACCAATGCTGGAGGAGTACTTTCACCTGTCTGATTTACCCATCACTGACCGAGCTCCCTTTTCCGGACTGGAAGAAATTCCAAAGGATCAATCCATTACAAGATCTATCTATTTGGACGAGTCAGAAGTCAGGACTCACATGACCATTAAGGGTGGAATCCATGGTTTACCAGCCAAGTTTTTGATAAAGAAAGGTCTGTACTTTGCTAGTATAGGGAACATGACTGCTTTCTAGAGCGTCTTTTTTCTGCTCACGTATGGGTTATTTCTGTTTCCTAACATTGATGACTTCGTTGATATCAATGCCATTAAGATATTTCTAATTGGAAACCCCATACTGACCTTGCTCGCAGATGCTTATCATTCTGTACACTTAAGGAATTTATACAACGGAGGAATAATCACATGCTATGTACCCCTGCTGTACAAATGGTTCACTTCTCGCTTGCCCAAGTCTACTACTTTTTGGGATCATAAGAGTACTCTACATTGGTCACAGAGAATCATGTCTCTTACCAACTCTGACATAGATTATTACAATTGGATCTATGACGGGATAAGAATCATTGACCGTTGTGGGAACTTCCCTAATGTACCCCTCATAGGAACTAAAGGAGGAATCAATTATCATCCAGTTTTAGTTCGTCGTCAATTCGGATACCTGATGAGACATATCCCGCGTAATGTTCATCTGAAAGGTCTTTTCTTCAAGGAAGGAGAAAGTGACAGGGCACTAAAGACAGAAATAGTGCATGCCTGGAAACATGTTCATAGGAAAGGAAGAGAGTCTCTAGGAAAACCAGATTGTGTCTCCGTGGAACCTTATCCCCACTGGGTACAAACTAGAACTCTCAAACTGAGCATGCCTTACCCTCGTCAAGAAGCTCTCCCGATAAAGGAATTTGTTCTTTATTTTATGTCTCATACGGAAAAACTCCAGGTCGCCCTCAACAAAGTTCAATAGGAGAAGAAATCTTGGAAGAACAAGTACCGCATTCTCAACGTAGAGTGTAACAAAATATAACAACTCTTAAAAGAAAAGGATGCTCTAATCGAGATTTTAGAGCAACATACTGTAGAAAATCAAGAAGACCAAAGGAATTTGCTCGCTAATTTCACTTGGCAAAGGAATAACAACCCGACAACGGCTCAAGAGCCCCGGTCAAAGAAAAGGAAAATACCAGCACCAGCACCTGAGCCCTCCTCGAAGAGGACTCGGGATCCATAAGTTTAGACATTTCCTTTTACAGCACTTTGTAAATAACTGTATTTCCATTTCCGCAATCTTTGAATTCAATAAAACGGGGTTTCCTCACTGTATGATATTTGCAATCCAATTGTTGAAGTTTCTTTTGATTAAAAAAAATTATTAATATAATCATTGCATATCATTCATCATTCTCACATAACACATTCTTTTTCCCTACGAATCTCACGTTTGTGTCTCAATTCTAGAGTCAAACTGTCTCATTCGTACAATACTTGGGCCAATCGACAAAAGAAAATGGATGATCTCGAGGAAGAGAACAGAGAGTTGAGAGAAGAAATGGACACTCTGAAAGAAGATCTGAGGAAACTTCACAATGACATGCAATCTCTGGCAGCAGCTCAGAGACAACAACAAAGGACTGTGATCTCAGAGATCACATCTACGCCCATGTTGGAAAAGTATGATCCTCGGTATAACATGCCTAAGGATCGTCCCTGGGGCATGCCACTCAACTATATCCCGGAAGGATATATCCCGCCGATCACGGAAGATCCGAAAACTGCAGCAGGAACCACTGGGCCTGAAGGTTACAAACTTCGGGAAAGCGAAGATGCAAGGGGCATGACAGCAACTCCTGAAGGTTACAAACTTCGGGAGAGAGAAGCACTAAGATTCATCGCCGTAATGACTATACCACCACCCACGGTACACATTGTCCCGGAAGGACAGATTCCATATATAGCTTCTGGTGGAAACGAAAGTATGTACGACAGAATGAATGAGTTCCAGGAACAATTCCTGGAGACGTAGAAGGAATTGCATGCCATTCGCGGTCATGACCTATTCGGAAAGGACACCGCCGACCTTTGTTTGGTCCCCAATGTGAAAATTTCGCACAAATTCAAGGTGCCTGAATTTGAAAAATACAAGGGAAACTCTTGCCCTCACAGTCATTTGGTGATGTACGCCAAAAAGATGTCAACTCAGACCTAAAACCAACAGCTACTGATCCATTATTTCCAAGACAATTTAACTGGTGCCGCACTCAAATGGTACATAGGTTTGAACCGCACTAAGATTGTCATTTTCAGGGATCTAGGCGCTGCCTTCGTTCAACAATATAAATATAACATGTACATGGCACCGGACAGAGATCAACTCAGAGCCATGTCGCAGAAAGACAAGGAAACCTTCAAGGAATGTGCTCAAAGATGGCGTGAAATTTCCGCCAAGATTTGTCCACCTCTTGAGGAAAAAGAGATGACAAAAATCTTCTTGAAAACCTTGAACTCCTTCTACTACGACCGAATGGTCGCCATTGCGCCCAACGACTTTACTGAAATGGTAGGCATGGGAGTTCGTCTTAAAGAAGCAGTCCGAGAAGGACATCTGGTCAAAGATGCTGGACCATCAAGCAGTACCAAAAGATACGGTAGTGCTCTCCCTAAGAAAAAGGAGCAAGATATTGGCAATATCTCTCTCAGAAAGCAAAGGCGACAGTACCAACCAGTAGCAGCTGTAACTCCTGCTATCAACCCTGCGCCTGTTCCAACGTATCAACCCCAGGTTGCTCAAAGCCAACCGAATCAACAACAATATCAGCAAAGGACACAACAGCCTCTTCAGCAGGCTCGTCCTTAATACAACAACAATCGTACAACACGACCACCAGGGTTCGACCCTATACCAATGTTGTACGCAGAACTATTTCCGTTACTAGTGGTCAAGGGGCACGTCCAAATCAGGTCTCCTCTTACAGTACCAAAAAATCCTCCTTTTTGGTTCAAAGCGGATTAGACTTGCCCTTACCATCAAGGAGGACCAGGGCATAACATAGAAAACTGTCTCAGGTTCAAATCCGATGTGCAAAAGCTTGCCAGAAGCGGGGTCTTATCCTTCAAGGATACAAATCCAAATGTTCAGACAAACCTGTTGCCTCAACACGAAAAAGCTGCGGTAAATTTGATAGAGGAAGAGTCTAAGAACAGCTATCAAATTCACGATGCGCTCTTATTGGGGACCAACCTGGTCAAGATGCATTGCAAACAAAGTAGATACGGGCATGTACCCTCTCACAACTATCACCAGTGTGATATCTGCTCTAAAAATGAACAAGGATGTTCTGTGGTGCAATCAGCTCTACAGGAACAGATGGATCTCGGATGGATCCAAGATCACCGAATTCGTGAAGTCAACATGACTTATACAAATTCCAACATCATTCAAAACCATGACATCCGTGCGATGAATGTCAACTTGGTGGCAATGCACTCAAACCAAAGCCAACATTATGATCTGCCACAACACGATTATGATTCCTGTCTGGTCTGCTCGGTAAATAGTCAGGGATGCTCTTTTGTACAAGAGGTCCTCCAGCGTCAAATGGATTTTGGATGGATTCAGGATTACCGCGATAGAAGTCAGTATCAAGTTAATATGATTCAAATCTTTGATATTCGTTTGATGAATACCAGCTTGGTGGAATTACACGCTACACAAGTCCAGCTCGGTTTTCTGACTTCGCATGATTATCAGAACTATAAAGTGTGTCGTGAGAGTGACCAAGGATGTACACTCGTTCAAAGAACACTGTAACACTTGTTGAACCACTGGTGGCTTCCGATCTATCTAGATGAAGACACATAGCAAGTCAGTATGACTGACGGGAACCCTACTAGGCATCGGAGTCAGGATGTTCGATCAATGAAACCAGATCTAGTAAGGTTACACTGCATACAAAGCGGACTTGGTCGGGTGCCACCACACAACTATGAGCGCTGTAGAGTTTGCTCGGAGAATAACCAAGGATGCTACCTCGTGCGAGCAGCCCTTCAAAGTCAATTGGACCATAAGGAGATTCAACCATGGTCAAGCTCTGGTTCAATGTCAGACTATCATCCTAATCAAGGCAAAGATGTTGTCTTAATCCCTAAACGAGAAGTGGCCAAAGATGTATGCGCCATAATCCCTTTACTCCATGAATCTAGGGTTCCTCTTGACGGTGGAAGGATTCTCAACCTCGAACCAATTGAGGCCGACTACGATGGTCAGAAAGATCAGAAGGCTCCTGTAGTTATTTATCTGCCGGGACCATTAGCGTATAAATCCAATAAGGCTATTCCTTACAAATACGGTTCAACAACAAGTGAGAATGGAAAGGAAACTCCATTACCCTCCATCGTGAATATTGCATACATCAGTCGAGTAACACGGAGCGGTCGAACCTTCAAACGAGGAGTTGGAGAACCTGCCAGAGAAAGGAAACCTCAAACAGAAGTTCCCGATCAACCAGTCGGTCAATCCAGTGATCCCGACCTTTCAAAGAACAACGATGAGATGCTAAAGCTCATCCAGAAGAGTAAGTATAACATTGTTGATCAACTGTTGCAAACTCCTTCAAAAATCTCTGTACTATCTCTTTTGCTCAGTTCTGAAGCCCACAGAGAGGCTCTACAGAAAGTCTTAGAGCAAGCCTTCGTGGAACAAGATGTAACGATAAGACAATTCGACATCATCATCTCCAACATCACTTCCTGCAACAACTTGGGGTTCAATGATGAGGAACTGCCGGAAGAGGGGAAAAATCACAATATGGCACTAAATATTACAGTAAGCTGCCAGGATGATGCTTTAGCCAGCGTACTAGTAGACACCAGATCAGCTCTGAATGTTATGCCGAAATCCACTCTAATGCGGCTATCATTTAAAGGATCTCCTATGAGAGGCAGTGAGGTCATCGTCAAAGCATTTGACGGATCCCAAAAAACAGTTATCGGCAAAGTCGACCTTCCTATAACTATTGGTCCTCACATTTTCCAAGTCACTTTCCAGGTCATGGACATCCGGGCGGTATACAGCTGTTTGTTAGGAAGACCTTGGATACACGAGGTTGGGGCAGTCACTTCAACACTTCACCAGAAACTGAAGTTCGTCAAGAACGACCAACTAGTCACCGTCTGTGGAGAGCAAGCCTTGATCGTGAGCAACTTATCGTCATCCACTTTTGTAGAACCCGAGGAGGTTGTGGGAACCCAGTTCCAAGCACTTTAGGTGAGCAATGACAACCAATCAAAAAAGGGAACATCGATTTCCTCGTACAAAGATGCTCTCGAAGTGATCAAAAGTAACAAAGCAAAAGGATGGGGATAGCTTGTCATTCCTACGGATAACAAGACGAAGAAAGGTCTTGGTTTTTCCTCAACCTGTACCCAGACTGCTACCAACAATGAAAGTTTTCATCCCATTAAGCACTTTTTCCACAGTGGAGGTTTCCTTCACCCAGTGTCTCAAGAAGTGCATACCATCAACAAGGGTGATTCCTCCGATGCAGATGATGAGTGGAAATCCTATCTTAACGAGGACGGTTATATGTCTCAGGGAGAGGTGCCTACGTCAATGAAACTTCTCTTGAATTTCTTCAAACCCTAGAACTGTTCATTAAAGAAATGATTATTCTCGGTGAAACTTTTCTTGAACTCTTCTTAAGTTTGGACCCACGGGCTTCCTAAAAGCATTTGCGCCTCCTCTTGGGCTTTGTACAAGGACCCTCCGGCTTCTTAGAAGTTCTCATGCCTTCTCTTGGGCTTAATACAAGGACCCTAACGACCTCCTAAAGGTATAAGACAGAACTTAGTCATCCTTTGCTAAAGCGGTCTTTCCAGTGTCAAATCTCAGACCAATTTAGGGTTGATTCTCATCCCTTAAAACACTTGCCTCCTCTTGGCCATCATACAAAGATAAACTTTTCCACACCAATAGACTTGGACTATCTAAATCTCCTCTTGAGTCTCCAAGACATTCTCAAGTTCCCTACAAATAAAGGAGAAACCCCGGTTATTCTGGATCAATCTCCAAAAGAGTTAAAACCCATGGGTTCAAAAACCTAGTCTCTCTCCTAAAATTCCACACCCAGGGACAGTTTATCATCACTATAACACTATCAAAACCTCAAAGCATCTGATACCTCAACTCTTCTGTAATCCTCAGCAAGGGTTGATTCCCCAGTTGGACCTGCCTCGGGATCTCAATAATTCCCAGCAGAAGATAGCCTCCTCTTAGGCTTTGTATAATGATATTTCCTTAGCATAGTCAGCCTTCTCTTGGGCTTTGTACAAATTATTCTCCCCAGCTGTAATACCCCGTAAATTTATAAACGCTCTGGTTAATATTATTATGATCAACTGGGTTCCGGGGTACTCTGAGAAATTATTTGATAAAATAATTAGAGTAAACTGACGAACTCAGAGTCGATTAAATTAATAGTAGTTAACATTGAGTTTTTATAATTTGATGTATTTGAGCTAATTTTGGACATTTAGTAGTGTTACTAAAAATGATAATTTCTATACTATCTATTTTTCTTTTCATTTTCCTTGGAAAAACAAACAAAAGCTAAAAGAGAAAGAAAGAAAAGGAAAAAGGGAAGGAAGGAAAGGAAAAGAAAGAGGAAGAAGAGAAATTTTCCAAAAGCTCAAGAATCATCATCAATTCATCTGTCCTTCGTTTAATCGTCTCAGTATCAACCTCCTCGTCTAGTAATCCAGGTGGGTTCTAGTTAGACTCTTTAGAGTAGGATTATTTTTGAGTTTAGAGTTAGATTGGAAATTGGGAAAAATGGGTATTTTGGTATAAAATCATGAATCTAACTGTTAAAATTCAATGTTTGATTATATGTTATGCTGGTTGTGATGTTATAACATGTTTTGATGCATTTTGATTGATGAAAATGGGATTTGGGGTTGATTTTGGATCAACCCGTAGCAGAAGAAATTCTGCAGGAACTTCTGCATTTTTCTCTGCCCATACGCGTATGTAGCATGTCAATACGCGTATGGGGCTTGTCAATACGCGTACGGCAAGGGCAATACGCGTATGGATGGCCGGGCATTTTGAGCAATACGCGTATCGCTTGGGGCAATACGCGTATGGCTGGGCGAGCATTTGGGCAATACGTGTACGGGGAGTGCCAATACGCGTACGGCCAGGGGAGTTGCAGAAATTCTGCTGTTGTGATTTATTTTTCCGATCGATTGTTTACAATGCCGTAACTTTTTGTACGTAACTCGGATTTGGACAATTTTGGTATCATTGGAAAGATAATAAAATGTACTTTCTTATTACAATGGTTTTAAGATCGTCGGCCGATTTAATTATATCGGGATTTCTGGAATAGTGTCGTTTTATCGACTTTTATCTGTTAATTGTGTGTAATTATTGTGGACAATATATGCATGTTAAAATATGGACTAGGCAGGGTGAGGATTATTACCAAAACTGTGTCGGAAGTGTGAATTGTTCCATGTGTGGCAACGCTCGTGCATGAAAGGCCGAGGCGTATGCATTCTGTTTATCAATAACCACAGTTGTGCGGTGTAGTTCATGAGACTCGAGCACCTCCTCTGAACGTTATACACAACTACTTGGCAGGTTTGAGTCCCGTGTTAAGTACGGTTGGAGCCTACGGGTAAAGAGACTTGTGAAGGTGTACAGGCCGTGAGAAGTGACGGATCACGGTGTACGGACCGGTGATCCCGAATCCAATCGTATGCCAAGTAGCTACAAGGATCCATGACTCGGATCGCCTTCTAGACGTAGAAGGGTACGGGAAAAGGGGATACCTTGGTATTGGTTATTGATATGTGAGTTCTTGAGTGTACGGACTCAGAACGTACTTCGGTACTTTGTGAATCCTTGAGTTTACAGGCTCAAGAGGTACTTCAGTACTAGTGTGAGTTTACAGGCTCACCGTGACGGTTACTTGTGTGTGTGTACTCATGGTCTTTCCCCTTTCCCCTTGGACATGAGTTAGGAATTTGTTAGAACCTTGTAAAGCCGAGAGGACTTTAAGATAGGGAACTCACTGAGATTTGATGTATCTTACCCCACTGTTGTTGTTTACATCACAGGTTCTGCAGGTTCAGCGAAGGGTAAGGACAAGGTTATTTGACCTTCCTTACGGATCATGGTTTTGTGATGGCATGGCTTCCGCTATGGCGTTATGTTTTGAGATCATTGTATTGATCTAGTTCTTAGTTTTTATCATTTTGGAACATCTTGTATATGTAATGCCTTAGACTTTTAGGTGTTTTGTATTAGAGGCATTTATGTGTATAATGTGTTAACTAGGAACTTATTATGTTTCAGTACCAAAAGTGAAACTCATGTATAATATATGATTTGAGGCATGTATTGTATATGGTCTTTACAGTTGGTATCAGAGCAGGTCGTATCCTCGACCTAGCCATGAAATAGGATAAGTTTTCTTTCCGTTTCATATGCGGCGTGTCGCCATGGGTCTTGTCTGTTATATTTATGGTATTGAGTCTGATCAACTTAATCCTATTGGTATGGAATTCAGGAACATGGCTGATAGACGCTGAAACAACCGTGGAAGACCAAGGACTACTCCAGCAGGGACAGTTCCACAAGGTGATGAAGGGAATGCCCCTCTGTACCAATTTATGCAACAGATGCAGCAACAGCAGAATCAGTTCATGCAAGGAATGATTCAACAAATGGCTGATGGTCTGCATCCTCCAGTGGTTGTTCCGGAAGTTACGGGGGGAACTTACAGGGAATTTGTTCGTATGAATCCTCCGGAGTTTCAAGGAGGGCTAGATCCGGTGAAGGCACACGAATGGATAACAGGAATGGAACGGATTTTTCAGATAGTTCATTGCAGTGAGGAGAATAAGGTGGTCTTTGCTTCTCACTGGTTGAAGGGTCCTGCCATGAGGTGGTGGGAGAGCGCTTTAGCCTTGATGACAACTCAGGAGGTGCCGAAAGTGTGGGAACAGTTTAAGGTAATCTTTATGGAGAAATATTTTTCGAGTTCTTTAAGGTCTCAAAAGGAGTTTGAGTTCCAACAGTTGAGACAGGGAAATTTATCAGTGGCTTCTTATGCGGAACAATTTGAGATTTCACACAGCGTGTCTCAACGGGAATTTGCTACTTATGCTGAAATGTTAAGACAATGTTATGTGGCGGAAAATAGCTTGAAAAAGATACAAATAGAGGTGGATTCGAACAGGGTAACTCAAAGTGACAGTGGAAGGTCGAATCAACAGTTTAGGTAAAGGCAACAGTCTTCCAAAGGGAAGCAAGTACAGGGCTCTAGAACTAGTGCGCCTCCGGTATGTCGCACTTGTGGGAGGAGTCATTTTGGTAGGTGCTATTTGGATGGGATACGGTGTTATCAGTGTAACAAGATGGGTCTTGTAGCGAGAGATTGTCCTCAGAGTAGGAATCAGGCACAAGGGAAGACTACGGGTCGAGTATATACTCTGGATGCAAGGAAAGCAAAGGGTGATAATTCCTTGATTGCGGGTACGTGTTTTGTTAATGGTCAACCTTGTTTTGTTTTATTTGACTGTGGGGCTACACATTCTTTTGTGTCTTTAAGATGTGTGAAGCGACTGGGGTTGCAAACTATTCCTTTGTTTCCTCCTATGGTGGTTACTACTGCCATGGATGAAATGGTTGAAACACCCCTGATGTGTGAAAATTGTGTGTTGTCGGTGAACGAAAGAGTCTTCCAGATTGATCTTATTTGTCTGCCGCTTAAGAAAGTGGATGTTGTTCTGGGAATGGACTGGCTTTCAGCTAATTCGGTTTTTATCGGTTGTGAGGAGAAGCTAATTATTATTCCATCTGCTGAGGCTACTCCGAAAGATGTATTATCAACGGTTTTAGAAGGTACGGTGGGAATGGTAAACTTCTTGTTTGAGAAAGAGAAATCTGTTTTATTGGTTCTTACTAAGGAAGGAAGTAGTGAACAACAAGTTCTGAGTATTCCAATAGTGTGTGAATTTCCTGAAGTGTTTCCTGAGGATGTTTCTTCTCTTCCTCCGGAGAGAGAAGTTGAGTTCTCTATTGACCTGATACCGGGAACGACTCCTATATCCGTTTCTCCGTATCGGATGGCACCGCTTGAATTAAAAGAATTAAAGGACCAATTGGAGGACTTGATGTCTAAGCATTTTGTTAGGCCTAGTGTCTCACCGTGGGGAGCTCCAGTGTTGTTGGTAAAGAAGAAAGATGGGGGAATGCGTTTGTGCATTGATTATCGTAAGTTGAATAAAGTCACCATTAAGAACAAGTATCCCTTACCAAGGATAGACGACTTGTTAGATCAATTAAAAGGAGCCTGTGTGTTCTCAAAGATTGATTTACGGTCGGGTTATCATCAGATTCGAGTGAAGAGTTCCGATGTGCCAAAGACTGCATTTAGGACACGTTACGGTCATTATGAATTCTTAGTGATGCCTTTCGGTGTGACTAATGCTCCAGCTGTTTTCATGGATTACATGAACCGTATATTTCAGGCTTACTTGGACCAATTTGTGGTAATCTTTATTGACGACATTCTTATTTATTCTCGTACTCCACAAGAGCATGGAGAACATCTGAGGATTGTCTTATCGGTCTTGCAAGAGAAGCAATTGTTTGCTAAGTTGAGCAAGTGTGAGTTTTGGATGTCGGAAGTTAATTTTCTTGGACATGTTATATCTCGAGGTGGTGTGGCAGTGGATCCATCGAAGGTAGAAGCAGTGATTAATTGGGAGAGACCGAGAAATGTTTCAGAAGTCAGAAGTTTCTTGGGATTGGCCGGTTACTATAGAAGGTTTATTAAAGGCTTTTCTCAATTGGCCTTACCAATGACGAAACTTACTCGGAAGGATGTTATTTTTGAGTGGGATTCAGGTTGCGATCAAAGTTTTATGCATTTGAAGGAAAGTTTGACGAGTGCTCCAATATTAATTATTCCTGGTCCTAACAACTCTTATGAAGTATTCTGTGATGCTTCTAAGAGGGGGTTAGGGGGTGTTCTGATGCAAGGTGGTCAAGTGGTAGCTTATGCTTCTCGACAGTTAAAAGTTCATGAGAAGAATTATCCAACTCATGATTTGGAACTAGCTGCAGTGGTTTTTGCACTGAAGGTGTGGCGTCATTATTTATATGGTGTACGTTTTGAAATGTTCAGTGACCACAAAAGTTTGAAGTATTTGTTTGATCAAAAGGAGTTGAATATGCGACAAAGAAGGTGGATGGAGTACTTAAAGGATTATGACTTAGAATTGAAGTATCATCCAGGAAAGGCGAATAAAGTAGCGGATGCTTTAAGTCGGAAAATGGTTCATAGTGCGGAATTGATGATTTTGGAGTATTCATTATTGGAAAAGTTTAGAGATCTTAATCTCCAGTTTGTGTGGACTCCGAATGGTGTGATTATGGGAAATTTGAATGTCAATTCTACTTTGAGAGTTGAGATTCAACAGGCACAATTGTTAGAGGAAGAGTTACAAGAGTTGTTACTTCAACCGGGCTTTACGCGAGCGACAGATGGTATTATTTTGTTTAATCAACGGATTTGTGTTCCGAAGGATGAGACATTGAAAAGGAAGATTTTAGATGAAGCCCATAAAGGTACTTTTACGATACATCCTGGTTCTTCGAAGATGTATCAGGATTTAAAGAAGGATTATTGGTGGCCTGGGATGAAAAAGGATATAGCGGGATATGTGTCAGAATGTGCGGTGTGTCAACAGGTGAAGATTGAACACCAAAGACCGGGCGGTTTGTTACAACCTTTGGATATTCCAGTTTGGAAGTGGGATAGTATTTCTATGGACTTTGCAGTGGGTTTACCCCGTACCCAAGGTGGGTATGATTCTATTTGGGTAATTGTGGATCGACTAACGAAATTTTCACACTTCTTAGCCGTAAAGACTACTTATAAGGCAAGTCATCTTGCGAGGTTGTTTATTGCCGAGATTGTGAGATTGCATGGTATTCCTTCTAGTATTGCGTCCGATAGAGATCCGAAGTTTACTTCGAGATTTTGGAAAGTGTTCCAACAAGCCATGGGTACGAGTTTGCGTTTGAGCACGTCGAATCATCCTCAAACGGATGGCCAGACTGAGCGAACAATACAAACGATGGAGGATATGTTAAGAGCTTGTGTGCTAGAGAGTAGAGGGAATTGGAAAGAACTTTTACCGTTAATTGAGTTTTCCTATAACAATAGTTATCATGCGAGCATCGGTATGGCTCCTTATGAAGCATTGTATGGGAGAAAGTGTAGGACACCTTTGTGTTGGGCTGAAATTGGCGAAGATAGGATTTTGGGACCCGAGATTATTCAAGAGACTACGGAAAAGATTCGAATGATCCGCGAGAAAGTTAAACAAGCACAAGATCGTCAAAAGATTTATGCGGACAATCGTAGGAGACCTTTGGAATTTGAGGAAGGTGACCATGTATTTCTGAAAGTTACTCCGAGATTGAGATTGAAAGGACCGTTTAAGTCGCGAAAGTTAAGTCCGAGATACGTGGGACCGTATCAGATTTTAGAAAGGATTGGTGAAGTTGCTTATAGATTAGCCTTACCACCCTCTCTATCCGAGATGCATGACGTTTTTCACGTATCTCAGCTCCGTAAGTTCATTCCTGATCCTCTTCAGCCAATTCTACCCGAATCAGTGGAAATTGAAGCGGATTTGACTTTTGAACAACAACCGAGTCGTATTGTGGGAAGAGAAACAAAAGCGTTAAGGAACAAAGATATTCCACTTGTTAAGGTGCAATGGGATATGACGCATCCGGGCGATGCTACTTGGGAACTAGAATCGGACATGCGAGATTCTTATCCACATCTGTTCAGGTAATATTCTAAATTCGAGGACGAATTTCTATTTAAGGGGGGGAGGATGTAATACCCCGTAAATTTATAAACGCTCTGGTTAATATTATTATGATCAACTGGGTTCCGGGGTACTCTGAAAAATTATTTGATAAAATAATTAGAGTAAACTGACGAACTCAGAGTCGATTAAATTAATAGTAGTTAACATTGAGTTTTTATAATTTGATGTATTTGAGCTAATTTTGGACATTTAGTAGTGTTACTAAAAATGATAGTTTCTATACTATCTATTTTTCTTTTCATTTTCCTTGGAAAAACAAACAAAAGCTAAAAGAGAAAGAAAGAAAAGGAAAAAGGGAAAGAAGGAAAGGAAAAGAAAGAGGAAGAAGAGAAATTTTCCAAAAGCTCAAGAATCATCATCAATTCATCTGTCCTTCGTTTAATCGTCTCAGTATCAACCTCCTCGTCTAGTAATCCAGGTGGGTTCTAGTTAGACTCTTTAGAGTAGGATTATTTTTGAGTTTAGAGTTAGATTGGAAATTGGGAAAAATGGGTATTTTGGTATAAAATCATGAATCTAACTGTTAAAATTCAATGTTTGATTATATGTTATGCTGGTTGTGATGTTATAACATGTTTTGATGCATTTTGATTGATGAAAATGGGATTTGGGGTTGATTTTGGATCAACCCGTAGCAGAAGAAATTCTGCAGGAACTTCTGCATTTTTCTCTGCCCATACGCGTATGTAGCATGTCAATACGCGTATGGGGCTTGTCAATACGCGTACGGCAAGGGCAATACGCGTATGGATGGCCGGCATTTTGAGCAATACGCGTATCGCTTGGGGCAATACGCGTATGGCTGGGCGAGCATTTGGGCAATACGCGTACGGGGAGTGCCAATACGCGTACGGCCAGGGGAGTTACAGAAATTCTGCTGTTGTGATTTATTTTTCCGATCGATTGTTTACAATGCCGTAACTTTTTGTACGTAACTCGGATTTGGACAATTTTGGTATCATTGGAAAGATAATAAAATGTACTTTCTTATTACAATGGTTTTAAGATCGTCGGCCGATTTAATTATATCGGGATTTCTGGAATAGTGTCGTTTTATCGATTTTTATCTGTTAATTGTGTGTAATTATTGTGGACAATATATGCATGTTAAAATATGGACTAGGCAGGGTGAGGATTATTACCAAAACTGTGTCGGAAGTGTGAATTGTTCCATGTGTGGCAACGCTCGTGCATGAAAGGCCGAGGCATGTGCATTCTGTTTATCAATAACCACAGTTGTGCGGTGTAGTTCATGAGACTCGAGCACCTCCTCTGAACGTTATACACAACTACTTGGCAGGTTTGAGTCCCGTGTTAAGTACGGTTGGAGCCTACGGGTAAAGAGACTTGTGACGGTGTACGGGCCGTGAGAAGTGACGGATCACGGTGTACGGACCGGTGATCCCGAATCCAATCGTATGCCAAGTAGCTACAAGGATCCATGACTCGGATCGCCTTCTAGACGTAGAAGGGTACGGGAAAAGGGGATACCTTGGTATTGGTTATTGATATGTGAGTTTTTGAGTGTACGGACTCAGAACGTACTTCGGTACTTTGTGAATCCTTGAGTTTACAGGCTCAAGAGGTACTTCGGTACTAGTGTGAGTTTACAGGCTCACCGTGATGGTTACTTGTGTGTGTGTACTCATGGTCTTTCCCCTTTCCCCTTGGACACGAGTTAGGACTTTGTTAGAACCTTGTAAAGCCGAGAGGACTTTAAGATAGGGAACTCACTGAGATTTGATGTATCTTACCCCACTGTTGTTGTTTACATCACAGGTTCTGCAGGTTCAGCGAAGGGTAAGGACAAGGTTATTTGACCTTCCTTACGGATCATGGTTTTGTGATGGCATGGCTTCCGCTATGGCGTTATGTTTTGAGATCATTGTATTGATCTAGTTCTTAGTTTTTATCATTTTGGAACATCTTGTATATGTAATGCCTTAGACTTTTAGGTGTTTTGTATTAGACGCATTTATGTGTATAATGTGTTAACTAGGAACTTATTATGTTTCAGTACCAAAAGTGAAACTCATGTATAATATATGATTTGAGGCATGTATTGTATATGGTCTTTACACCAGCGGAGCTAACCTTTTCAGACTCTCTTGTTGAGTCAATCACTTTTCAGACTCTCTTGTTGAGTCAATCACTTTTAAGACTCTCTTGTTGGGTCAATCACCTTTCAGTACTCTCTTGTTGAGTCAACCTTTTTAGCCTCAATCATGGGCTTTGTACAAGACAGATAAAAGCACTCTCTTGTTGAGTCAATTTTTTCCAGCCTCCTCTTAGGCTGGGTACAAAGGATTTCCCCTAGTAGAAGCCAGCCTCCTCTTAGGATTTGTATAATGATTTCTCCAACTTGTTTAGCCACAATCCTGGGCTTCATACAGGACATATAAAAGCACTCTCTTGTTGAGTCGAACCCTTTTAGCCTCAATCTTGGGCTTTGTACAAGACATAAATCTTCATAACCTTCTCTTAAGCTTGGGACAAATATCTTTCCATCAGAGTCAATTCCTCCTAGCCTTCTTTAGGTTTCGAGAAATGATTTCCTAAGCTGAGTCAAAATCTTTTCAGCCTCAATCGTGGGCTTTGTACAAGACAGATAATACTCTCCCGCATAGTCAAACTCAGTTTAGCCTCAATCTTGGGCTTTGTACAAGACACATAAAAATATCCTCATCCGAGTTAGTTAAATTTCCCATTTTTAGCCTCAATCTTGGGCTTTGTACAAGACACATACAAACCTCCCCGCGGAGTCAAAATCCTTTTTCTAAGCCTCAATCTTGGGCTTTGTACAAGACAGATATCACATTTTCCCCGGAAAAGTCAAACTTTTAGCCTTCTCTCAGGCTTTGTATAACGACATCCCCAAAGGGCCTAATCTCTTTCAGTCTCCTCTTAGGCTTTGTATAAAGACTCCCCTAGGGAGTCAATCAACCTCTTAGCTTCAACCTTGGGCTTTGATCAAGGCGCACAAAAATCAACAATCCCCTCAGAGGAAGTCCAATCCCGCTTTAGAGATGACAAGGTCTATCTCAGTCAAACTCTTTTAGCTTCAATCTTGGGCTTTGAACAAGACACCAAACATCATCTTTTTCCTCCCTTAGAATAGGAGGAACTACAATTACTCTGATTTCCCTGTTTCATTTAAACGGGAATACGTAGGCATAAGATTGAGAAATCTTAGCGAGCATACTAATCAAAAACTCTAGGTCCAGTACCTTCATACCAATCAAAACTTAGGTTCAGTACCTTGCCAAAAACACCCGAACATCAACAAAAACTCACTCTCTCTCTCTCTCATACTTCCCAAGAAACTTTCCCAACACATTAACGGATAAACACCATCAAGTATAAAGCGAAACCTAAAGCTAATATCATGTGGATATCCACATATAGGATTGGTAATTGACAACTCCCCATTGTATAACCTGACCCCGGACCCCCAATCTCTTTAAAAGCGTTTGTTTAGTTAAACAATCGCGTGCAAGATTAGTTTTAGATAGCTTCCCATTCCCTTCCAGCTTCACGGGATAAATAAGAAATCAGAAAGTAGCACCCCCTCCTCATTGTGGGGAGAAACCAAAAAACCAGCGATAAGGTGGTCGCGTCACCGACAAAAATCGCTCGCTACACCTTCCACAAAATTTGAAGAGAGATGGGGATCCTCAACCCCTCTTTCTTTGAATGAGAAATGATCTAAAGTTTTAAATTTGTTGCATAATTTATGTTGTTACTAATTGTGTCTTATGTAGCAAGTTTTCTTCTAATCAATCTCATATGGTATGATCTCTCCAATGGCTTTATCTCTCTTTGTTTAGTATATGATAGATTTATATGTTTGTATAGCCTATCATATGTTTTCTTATCTTATGTTATATTTCATCCCATGTTTATTTACTTTACATTTCAAGAAATTGGCATGTAATCATATTTATTTACTTCTTCCTCTGCTTAACTAGCTTTACATTTCAAGAAATTGGCATGTAAATATGTATTTATCTTCAGAATATTCCATAATTTGTTCAAGGTTTTTTGTTGTGTTACCTTATAATTGGCTTAGCATTTGATACCTAAGTTTTTGCTTGATAGTTGGTTGTATGTGATTATGTTGTCTGTCACTCTATTATATCACGTGTATGAATGTTAAATGAATGTTCAATGCAGGGGGACATAGCTCCATGAGTCACTCAAATTACTCAATTTTTTCCAAGCATCAAAAAGAGGGAGACTGGAATTTTACTCAAGCGCATTATTAATTATTTCATTGTTTTGATGTTTTATGTGTTATCTTTTACCGTAATTTTGGAGTTCCTCGTTGAATTTCTCATCACACACACAAATAATAGATTTTCCATGCATATAATAAAAGGTTGACTAAAGTCTACCTTGAATGAGGCCATTCAAGGTAATGCCTGATCCAATTCAAACTGTCAATCTATTGGAATCTATTCAAACGACAATTAGAATCGATTCAAAATGATAATTTTCAAATTTGTGATTTTATTCTGTTAGCAGGAATGGATTCACACATCACTTGGAATAGATTCAATTATACTTTTCCAAACTCTTATTTCCCTTCTATTTGTTGGAATCAATTCACATAACTCTTAGAATCAATTCAATTAACAGTTTGATCATTCATGTTTTGCCTCCATTTATAGGAATCAAATCACATGTTAGAAAGATCTAGTTCAAATGGAATTGATTCCACTACTTTTTTATCTAGATCATTTAAACAAAACTTCCAATTAAAATTGTAAATGATTAATTATAAACTATGATCCAATTCAGTTAAGGCCTTTTTAGCTCATTTTGTGCATCGTCTCATGCACATATAAATAGTATTTTCATTTCATAAATTTATAACTTGATGAGAAAACTCTTAACAAGAGAGCAAGATCAAATAATTTTCTATGAGAAAAAGCTTTGAGACTAAAACTTCCTTCCTCTCTAAAATCTTAATCTTCATCATTTTCATGGAGACTTATCATATTATTTTTGTGTATGATAAGAGATTATGTAAAGCCATTCGTGTTCTAAGTGTAAATTTTTGAGTGTGTATGTGTGTGTATGGGTTCTTCACTGATCATAGCAGGTGTTTGATCTTAAGGAAATTTAGAATTTCGTTGAATAAAAAGACATGGAATATTTTCTCCATAGGTGTGCAGATTTTTTGTTAAGGATGAAGAAAAGAACTGAAGGTTTGAAGTTTGAGATTTAGTGAAAATGAGGGAGCACTCAAAGTTGAAGTGTGTCAAAGTTTGAAGATGGTGATCAGTAAAAAACACAAGTGGTTGAGGAGCTTGTTGTAGACAAGTTCAACTAAGAAGCAAAGAAGAAGATAAATTAGACTTATATAGTTTATCTTTGTTTCAATTGAATTATTGTAACAGAAACCTAAATCAACGAATATAGTTAAAGAATAAACTTTTGGTGGTTCACAATCGAAAACTAAATTAGGTGAATTTGAGGATGGAAGCACCAAACAATTATAAAGTGATATGCAATCTCTCTCTCTCTCTCTCTCTCTCTCTCTCTCTCAAAATGGTGCTAAGGTTCATTGGCTTCATGTATATGGTTGAACCAGACATAATTTGCTCCACAATAAGTCTATTTGCCTTTTCAGATGGATGAAATGGATCCCAAGATGCATACAAGTCTCTATTGCGACATAAGTTGGAGAATGTTGTGCACACACCAATACCATTATAGGGCCCTTGACCACAACAAGCTACTTTTGATGTCACGAATCTTACCCATTATTCAACAACATAAATTAAATGTCCCTCATGGTAAAACGGATCCGACTCGCAAGACATGTCGGATTGTTAACATTATTTTAAAGCGTATCAAGGTTTTAGACCATCCCCTCTCATATATCTTTCCCGCCCTGTATTTTTATGGGCATGGACATTAACAGTTTTTTTGTATAACTTTTAACCTTTAAAGTTGCAAGGCCTGCATGTCTTCCCGCCTTCATGTTTTTGCGGAACAAACCAAGGTTTTTGACTCACACCCTCAACTATGTATGTCATGATCTGTCACATTTTATTTGTGGGTTTTTCAAAAATGGTTATGACCGTTTGACACCCGTAATTCAAAGCACTTCATAAGAATTATTCAGAGTTTAAAATACACTAAGAAATTTGATGTGTGAGGACAAAGAACAATGTCAACTAAAATAAATGGCCTAAAGTAACACACTAACTTGGTAAAAGTTAAAGTAGATCCACAACAAGTTAGAAGAAGATAAAAGACAAAAAACGTAATAGCTTATTTATCCAGTTCGATCTAATGATCTACTCAGGGGGAAATATCAGCTCTCGGATTCACTATATTTTCAAAAGTTGTTACAAAAGATTACAAAATAAGTTAGAAGAAATTAGTCACTTAAGTTCTCAAGAACAAACTATATTTTCTACCTAAGTGTTTCACAATCTCTAAACTTTCTCTATATATGAACCACACAAGCTCAAGGTGTTTAGAAGTGTTTTTCAATTTCTTTAGACACCTCTAAAATCTGCCCAAATTCCAAGAACTCCAAGTAATTTCAACATTTTCTCTACGTTTACTGAGAATTCTTAACCATTCTCTTTGTCTTCAGTTGAAAAGTTTTGAAGAATGTAAAGATAAAAAATAATATAGATATTGTAGTGTTATATTTGTAAAAGGACTCGCCTAAGACGATGATTGTAGGATGCCCTAAGAAGAGCAACAATAATATGTTGCCCCAAGGGAGGTATCACCTCGACCCAAGGTTTTCCTATTGCCCTATCTTGGGAAACGTGAGATAAAAAGTTTCTTGGATTAAGAAAAGTCAGGATCATTAACTGACCCACGTCCCCTTTAGAAATAGGGATTCAACGGTCCACCATTGACTGAGTGAACTGTGACCCTTCCCAAGAAACCCTAGGCATAAAGGTCTCTATAAACACTTCTCCCCAAGGGGAGAGGAGACAAATCTTAATTAAGATAGATCATATCTCACATACACTTATACCACCATACATGGCTTCTCGCCGCTGTGGAGAAGCCCTAACTACCATATAACATAATATACCTACTAAGACCCATGAGTCCCCATACTCTTGTAGGAGGAACACACACATGTACTTTTTAACCAATACAGATACATATTTATAATTGTTGAAACCTAACTGATCCTTAATGAGACTAAAACGCAATCCATTAACTGTTAGAATAAAAAAATTATAAATATCTTATGATATATTTTATCTTAATTTATAGTATTTTAAAGTATCTCTTAGTATCTTAGAATATCTCTAAATAAGTATAAAAGATATTTATAACATTTTCACATCAATTAACTTAATCCACAAGGCAAAACTACCTAGTTGACACCTACGAACCGTCTGAACCAGATCCAAACTCCCATCAAACCTACGCCACCTCCCGTCCCCAGATAGTCGCCGACCCCTATGCACCAGACCGCCCTTGCAATTTTGGAGACTTTTGTCAATATTATAGATGTTTTTTCGCCTTTCTAATTATTAGAATTTCAAAACTTGATTCTCATCTCTTAAATTTTTTTGAGATATTTCAACAAGATAGTGTTGCTTGCTTACTTGGATAGTAGATCCTTTGCGGATTAGACAATGTTATAGTCCGAAATTATTTATTCAGACAATTTCAATTGTCTTAGAAAATAAATTTATTTCCATAATTTGTGGTTTTTGTATTAGCAAAACTATATATGTTAAGTAGTAAGTAGTCACGTTACTTTTCAGAACACACTAACTAAATTATATCTATTAGGAGCATACATAAATTTCTGTCTTTCAAAACCAAAGCACCTAGAAATTATGCCTTTTTTTGTTTATTTTAATACTATGGAAATATAACACCTATTTTCAAATTAACAACAAACTCGATTACAAAAAAAAAAAAAGAGAGAGAGATGTCACCAACGTAATAATTGATAAGGGCCATCATTTATTAGACTCATTTAGCTAATTCATGTGCTAGCATCCAATGCAAGAATGGTGCTAAGATTCATTGGCTTCATGTATCTTGTTGAACCTAACATGATTTGCTCCACAATAAGTCTATTTGCCTTTTCAGATGGATGAAATGGATCCCAAAATGCATACAAGTCTCTATTGCGACATAAGTTGGAGAATGTTGTGCACACACCAATACCATTATAGGGTCCTTGACCACAACAAGCTACTTTTGATGTCACAAATCCTACACATTATTCAACAACATAAATTAAATGTCATTCATGGTAAAACCGATCCGACTCACAAGATATGCCTGATTGTCAACATTTTCTTAAGGTAGTTAAGGTTTTAGACCCTCACCCTCTCATACATCTGTCCCACCTCGTCTCGTATTTTTATGGACGTGGACATTACTAACAATTTTTTTATAACTTTTAATTTCATAGATGCAAAGCAGGCATGCCCACAAGCCTTATTTTTTCGAAACAGACCGAGATTTTGACTCACACCCTTAATTATGTATGTCCTGCTTTGTCACATTTTTTTTTAAGGTTTTTTAAAATGATTTTAAATGGGGTGGATATGAGCGTTTAACACCCATAACTCAATCTCTATTCATGTACTATATAAGAATAATATGAAGTATAAAGTAGTAGAATTTAAAATGCAAGTTAGCAATAGCATTAAAGTATATAAAGTATCATTACCATAAGCTGTTGGATTAGCAACAAAGTCTTTGTGCATTTGTGCTGTATTTGCAGCTATGAAAACGTCCCTACCAAGTTTCCTATTAAGTCCTTCCAACATTTGTTCTAGTCGAGGATTATACAATGCCGCACCGCGTTGAAGTTCAAAAGAACACCGTCCATTAGTGCTATGCATAGCGAGTTCTGCAGGGGCACAACCTAACGGTCCTGTCCCTGTGACAAGAACTCGCCGTGCACCCAAATCATATAGCCTCTGCAAGTGTTTTCTGTATTCACAAATAATGAACTTGACATAATGCGGTAACGAATATTGGCGAGATCTAGCAGAATTAGGAACAAGGTAGTAGTTGTTTACAAAATCATTGCCTCCAACCGTCATGAGAAACAAAGCTTGCTTAACAAGTCGTTCAGTTCGTGATGCACCAATTAGAGCAGTTAATCGCCATTGATACTCTTCAAAATAATCTAGTTGTGTATGCATTCTTATCACATTCATCTGCAACATAAAAAAAACGGCATCATTGCTGTTACATAAGTCACATTTGTTCACATTTTGTCATAATATCAAAATTTACTTACAAATTGAACACCGGTGTCGTTAAGAATTCCAACTCCGGCTGAACCAAAATTGGCACCAGATAGAAGATTCTCTCCTGTTAATTCTGAGCTCAAGTATGGTAATGTAGACACACCACCAAGTTGTTGACCTGAAACAACATAGTTTGTTATAGATATGTTCTATAATGGGAAATCATAGATAGATTTTGTATATTAATATGCATGGAAACTTAGCTGATAAGATCAGGAATATTGAATCCGTTAGAGAATCGACCGGTTGGTCTACGAGTTGGATAATCGATTCCGTATGGAGGAGAATCGGCACGAGCGGTTGTTAGTAAGTAGTTGTTGTTTCCATTGTCAACAAGAGAATCTCCAAATACAAAGAATGATCTTGGTCTAGCTTCACTTCTAAGCACAAGAACAGTTAGTACTAAAACTAAACCAAAGAGTGCAACTAGAATAGGGTTAAAACTTGAAGAGGGTGCCATTGAAATGAAATGAATATTTTGTATGTGAGTATAGGGTTTACTTGATTAATTCAAAGGCTTTTGTTTTTGGTATGTGTAGAGAAATTCGTTGATGTCTTTATATAAACTTTTCTATGATATGATAGACATAAATGTGTAATTATCATTATGTTAGTTGCAAGTAGTTATAGATTCAAATACTTTAACAAGGTCTCGATTTTGTGGGTGGCACCCTCACCTTACCGATCGGTTTTGTAAGGTTGTATTAGGCCAAAGTTTAATATTTAAGAACTTCATATGATGTTTTACAATTGATCTATTTATTTTTAACTGAGATTTAGGTAATAGACACGGTATGAGTACTTACATACTCATAGGACACGAGTATGGGTATTAACATTGACATTCAAGCGGGTATGAATTCGGATACGAATTTTTATTTTTAAATTACAGATATGAGAATGAATACTATAATATCCTGTTCAAACCCTACCCATAATCATTTCTAACAATAATTTAGTTTTAAAAAAACTTATATTTATATTAGGCTACTTTTGGGTGCTCTTTAGTTGAAAATTTAAAAATTTAGATCTAAAAAATTAATGTGGCAAAATGTTATGAGGTTAAACGCTGTATAGGTTGGTACCAATTAGCTAGTAAAAGGACAAATGTATTTCCTAACTATTTTTAATTGGATGTGTGGTTTGTGTTTGACTGTTGAAAAATTAGGATGACATTTGGATAAATGCTTTTTATTTTTTTGGGTCAAGTGGATAAATGCTTTTTATGTCAACTAATCTAATTATTTGTATACATAAAAGATTGAAAAGCTTATAATATATGATGACTAATTTTGATCACTGAATTTAATATCTGAGCTAGGACTCCGGTTCAACCATATTTGTTAATGTACCACATCATAAGTTGTTTGCATCTCACTCTTTCCCCACTCCACTTATGTGGCCATTTAAAATCCTATTAATGTTGATAAAATGATAAATACAATAGTAATTAACATTTGACTCTACCGATTATGATAAATCCTATTAATGCCTTGAGTACTTATTCTTCAACAGATTGAAAGATACACACACAAAATTTACACACCTATGGAGAAAAGATTCCATGTATTTTTCTTCAATGTTGAATTTCTTTAAGATCAAACACATGCTTTGATAAGTAAAGAACACACTCCAAAATGCACAATTAGAACACTAATAGCTTTACATAATCTCTTATCATACACAAAAATAACATGATAAGTCTCCATGAAAATGATGAAGATGAAGATTTTAGCGAGGAAGGAAGTTTTAGTTTCAAAGTTTTTTCTCATAGAAAATTATTTGATATTGCTCTCTTGTTAAGAGTTTTCTCATAAAGTTCTGAATTAATAAAATGAAAATACTATTTATGTGTGCACGAGACGATACACAAAATGGGCTAAAAAGTCCTTAAATGAGTTGGATCAAAGTTTATAATGAATCATTTACAATGTTAATTGGAAGTTTTGTTTAAATTATATAAATAAAAAAAGTAGTGGAATCAATTCCATAGGAACCAAATCTTTCGAACATGTGAATTTATTCCTACAAATAGAGGCAAAACATGAATTATCAAGCTGTTAATTAAATTGATTCTAAGAGGTATGTGAATCGATTCCAACATATAGAAGGAAAATAAGAGTTTTGAAAAATATAATTGAATCTATTCCAAGTGATGTGTGAATCTATTCCTGCTAATAGAATACAATCACAATTTTGAAAAATATCATTTTGAATCGATTCCAATTATTGTTTGAATAGATTCTCAAAAGATTGACAGTTTGAATTGGATCAGGCATTACCTTGAATGGATTCATTTAATGTAGACTTTAGTCAACTTTTTATTATATACATGAAAAACCTATTATTTGTGTATGTGATGAGAAATTCAATGAAGAACTCCAAAATTACGATAAAACATAACACATAAAACATTAAAACAACAAAATAATTGATAATGCGCTTGAGTGCAATTTTAGTCTCCCTCTTTTTGATGCTTGGAAAAAATTGAGTAATTTGAGTGACTCATGGAGCTATGTCCCCCCTGCATTGAACATTCATTGCATCAATAAAATTCACATTTCAAGTTGAATTTCATCTCCCCATTTGACAAAATCAAAAAGGGGGGAAGAATGAAAAAATAACGACAAACAATGTAATCACACAAGATTAACATACAACCAGCATATAATGATACACATGCAACAATAGCTCATAATGATAACCGATACACAAATATCAGGGGAAAATCACAAGCAATTTCTGAACCAGGAGCAGAAAGAGAATCATACATGAGATATAATAGAGTGGCAGACAACATAATCACATACAACCAACTATCAAGAAAAAACTTAGATACCAAATGCTAAGCCAATTATAGGGTAACACAATAAAAAACCTTGAAAATATTATGGAATATTCAGGAGATAAATATAAATTTACATGCCAATTTCTTGAAATGTAAAGCCAAATAAATAGAGGAATAAGTAAGTAAATATGATTACATGTCAATTTCTTGAAATGTAAAGTAAATAAACATGGGATGAAATATAACATAAGATAAGAAAACATATGACAGACTATACAAACATATAAATCAATCATATACTAAACAAAGAGAGATAAAGGCATTGGAGAGATCATATCATATAACAAACTATACAAACATATAAATCAATAATACGAGAGTGTAACAAATGTTTTTATGGTTAGACTTATAGCATTAGCATTGATGTCATATTTGATTGAACACAACCTAGTTTTAAATCATAATCCAATCATTGTTGATTTAGCCAAAGGACTTATGCACAAAAATTACCTACAACTACATATTCTGCCTCGGTGGTAGAAAGTGAAACATTGCGTTGATTATTTGTATGTCATGAGATCATAAATTTTTTAAAAATGTGACATGATACACCAGTTCCTTTTATATCTTATTTGTATCCCATGAAATCAAAATCATAGAAGCCTACCAAACTACATTCAGCTCCCTTACGTAACCAAAGACCATCGTTTGTAGTACCATTTAGATACTTTAAAATATGTTTAATGATCTTAAAAAGTGATTCACTAAGGGAAGTTTGAAATCTATCACACATGTAAACACTAAACATAATATCATGTCTACTTGCAGTTAAGTAGGGCAAGGATCCAATCATACCTTGATATTTAGTTATTTCAAACTCTTTTCCCAATTCATCTTTGTAAATCAGCAAATATTAGGCCATTGATGTAGTTATTGATTTAGCATTCTTTATTTCACACTTCTTTAAAACTTCAAAGCAATATTTGGTATGACTGGTAAAGTCCTCTTATCAGTTTACTTTACTTGAAATACTAATAAATATGGAAGTAGTTAACCTATTAATGACATTCAAAATTCACCCTACATAGTGTTAGAAAACTCCCTACATATACATTCGTTAGTACATCCAAAAATATTGTCATCTACATATATCTGAACCAATAAAACATATTTTTATTTATGTTTTAAAAATAAAGTGGTGTCTATAGTTCCATGACAAATCCCTTCCCTAGTAAGAAACCACTAAGGCACTCATATCAAGCTCTAGGAGCTTGTTTGAGGCCATAGAGTTCTCTCTTAAGTTTAAAAAATTGGTCGGGATTATCATGACCCTCAAAACTCAGAGGTTGAGAAGCATATACCTCTTAATTTATAAATCCATTCAGGAAAGCAGACTTAATGTCCATCTTTTATAGCTTGAAATCAAGACAACAAACAAATTCCAAGAGTATTCTAGTAGCCTCAAGACAGGCTACAGGATCATAGGTCTCCTCATAGTCTGTTCCTTCAGCTTGGCTATACCCTTTTTTCACTAGTCTAGCCATGTTTCTAGTAATTATACTATTTTTGTCTAGTTTGTTACAAAAGACCCACTTGCCTATGACTGTTTTATTTTTAAGATGTTGGACTAAATCCTATACGCCATTCCTTTTAAATTAGGTGAGTTCTTCTTGCATAGAAAGAAGCCAACCCTAATCAGTCAAAGCATCATTAAAAGTTTTTGGTTCAACATGGGATATTAAAGTAGAGTAATTACATAATTTATTTAATTGTAAACGCGTGCTTACTCCCTTTTTGATATCTCCTAAGATGTTATCCAATGGATGGTCCTTTTTGATAAAGTTAGAAGAAGATAAAATACAAAAAACACAATTACTTATTTATCCAGCTTGATCTAACGATCTACTCAGGGGGAGTGATGAGCTCTCGGATTCACTATATTTTTAAAAGTTGTTACGAAATATTACAAAATAAGTTAGAATAAATTAGTCACTCAAGTTCTCAAGAACAAACTCTATTTTCTACATAGGTGTTTCACAATCTCTCTTCACTCTCTCTCTCTCTCTCTCTCTCTCTCTCTTCACTCTCTCTCTCTCTCTCTCTCTCTCTCTATATATATATAGCTGTTTCACAATCTCTCAAACTCTCTCTCTCTCTCTCTCTCTCTCTCTCTATATATATATATATATATATATATATATATATATATATATAAGGGAAAATAACCTTTTTCGTCCCTTAAGTTTACACAGGGTCCAATTTGGTCCCTTAACTTTAAAAAGTGGCAAGTCCGTCCCTTAACTTTTTAAAATGTGTCACGTTTATCCTTCTGTTAGCTTCCGTTAGTCCTTTTTTGAAAATATTGTCCAGGTGGGCGTTGTTTGGTTGACGTGGAAACTTGGTAGCCTTAAATTAATCTGCAGAAAATGAAGAGTCCAACCAAACTATTTCTAAGTGGAGAAGCTGGAGTAGCTCTGCTAGGGCAAGCGAAGTGGAGAAACTGAAGTGAAGCGAAGTGCAAAACGAAGGATTTCATCCAGACGAGACGGTTTCACACGAGAAGGATTAAAGATTATCATCTGCACTTGATCAAAAGGTTAGTTAATTCCTCTTTCATATTAATTAGGGTTCATAGTTACAAAAAGTAGGGTTTGTATTCAGTTTTAGGGTTCTTGTAAATT
This sequence comes from Lathyrus tuberosus, assembly GCA_022829125.1. Lineage (NCBI taxonomy): Eukaryota > Viridiplantae > Streptophyta > Magnoliopsida > Fabales > Fabaceae > Lathyrus > Lathyrus tuberosus. The sequence continues at coordinate 8,748,193 of JALAZF010000161.1, read as the reverse complement.
TGTTAGTGTAAACCCTAATTTTTTAGATATTCTGGTCTGGTTAGGTGTCATGGATGAAATTATTGAACTCAAAATTCATCACAGTGGGGAATTTACCGATCAGGGTCTGAGTGTATATGAGAATGGTGTAGTTGATGATTTGAGGGTAGATGTAGACAGATGGAGTTATTTTGAGCTAGTAGGTGTGTTAAAAGATTTAGGTTATAGGGAGTTTGAAACAATCTACTACAAGGATCCACAGTTTGGTATGAATGCACTAATTAATGACCAGGGTGCATTAGAAATAGCAGACCTGTATAAGGTTCACAAACGTGTTGATATTTACATTCAACACACGTTGTCTCAACCTGACTACTGTGACAAAGTTGATGTGGATGACAAAGTTGATGAGAGCCCTGAAGAAATTGTGGATGAGATGGAGGAGTTACTTAGTCAGCTGGTTGATGAAGTTGCTCATGGTGAAAATACCACCCCTGATCAGGTTAATGTAGAAGAACAAGTTAATGTAGAAGAACAAGTTAATGGTGAGGAACAAGTTAATGGTGATGAACAAGTTAATGGTGATGAATCAATGAATGTTGAGGAACATGTTACTAGTGAGGAACAAATGAATGTTGAGGAGAATGTTAATGTTGGGGAACAAGTGAATGTTGAGAAACAATTTAATGTTGAGAAAGAAGTGAATGTTGGAGTTGATGATGGTTTAAGTACTGATGATAGTGAAGATGAGAACTACAAGTATGATAGTGCACAAGATGTGGCTTTTGAGGATGAGTCTGATGGGTTTGATGAGGTTTAGGAGGATGAAATTGATGCCCTAATTGATGATGAAATTGAAGGTAGTAGCAAAGTCTATAAACATAATGGGAAGTCTGGTGAAGATAAAGGCAGTGACAAACTTGGATAGTGATAAAGTCTGGTGTTGAGGATCATAGACCATGCTTTAGAAGGCTATATGTATGCTATGTTGCATGTAAGAAAAGCTTTAAGTTGTGCAGGCATGTAATAGGTCTAGATGGATGTTTTCTCAAGGGGTTGTGTGGAGGGCAGATTTTGGCTGCTATAGGGAGGGATCCTAATGATCAGATGCTCCCCATAGCATATGCAGTTGTGGAGGGTGAAAACAAGGACAGCTGGACTTGGTTCTTAGAGCTCCTAATTGATGACCTTGGAGGCAAAGAGCAATGCATGACTTACACCTTCATATCAGACCAACAAAAGGCAAGTTTCTTATGTTTTTCTTATATCTTATGCTACATGTTATATTATATCTTATGGTACATTTTATGATATTGCATGGGCTGTTACCCACTATGGAAGAGCTATTGCCTAGGGTGGAGCACAGGTTTTGTGTTAGGCACCTGTATAACAACTTTAGGAAGAGGTTTCCTTGCAAGATGTTGAAGGACATAATATGGAAGGCTGCCAAGTCAACTTACCCACAAGCATGGGAAAGAGAGATGAAGGGAATTAGGGCTATAAATGAGGAAGCTTTTAAGCATATGATGAAGACCCCACCAAGGTTTTGGAGTAGGTCTTACTTTAGGACTACAAACAAATGTGATGTTGTTCTCAACAACATGTCTGAATCCTTCAATAGTGTAATTCTTGATGCAAGGGCAAAACCTCTAATCACTATGCTTGAAGACATCAGAATCTACTTGATGGAGAGATGGGCTATCAACAGAATGAGGTTTGGTACCTTTGATGAGAATGACATATTGCCTAATATTAGAAAGAAATTTGATATCACAAGCACATACACCAACAATTGGCTTGTAAGGTATGTCAGCTCAATACACTAGCATTTATTCTGTTGATTTAACAATTGCATACAAGTGAATCATTTGTTCTGTTTTATTTGGTTATTTAGGATGTCTGATGAGCATATGTTTGAAGTAAGGCACTTAGAGAATCAAGCTGATAAGTATGTTGTGAACCTGAAAAAGCACATGTGTTCATGCAGAAGATGGGAACTTACAGGACTCTCATGTGTCCATGCTTTGTCTGCTATGAAGAGTAGGAATTTCAGGATAAATAGTTACATCCCTGAATATTATAGAGTTTCAAAATACAAGGCAGTTTATAAATATGTCATCTACCCTGTTAATGGGTCTAACTTGTGGGTTAAGACACCATGCCCTGATGTGCAACCACCCAAGTTCAAGGAGATGCCTGGTAGGCCCAAAAAGAGGAGAAATTTAGAACAAGGAAAGATTGATGGATCTGATAAAAAGATGAGAAGAACTGGTTTCTTGGTGAAGTGCAGTAGGTGTAAGAAATCAGGGCACTACAAGTCCACTTGTAAGGACACAACAAGTCAGACTGCACAACAGAGTGTTCAACACTCTGCTTAAGAATCTACTCAAATTGCTCACCAATCTCAGACTGTTACTCAGTCTGCTGTACAACCCAGTCAAGCATCTCAGACAACAACCAGTCTGCACCACATTCTACTCAATCCTCTAAGGAGAAAACTGCTCAGAAGACTCATGGTCCTGCAAAGGGGAAGACTCAGAAGCTACCAGTGAGGAAGGCTCCAAGGCCATTTGTTCCACCTGGCCCTACAACCAGGCTGTCTGCATCAAAGAATGTTGTTGGTCTAATCACTAGGAGATCCACTCCCACCAAGAGAACAGTTGCAAAGAAGAATCCCTAGAAATATTTAGGATGAAGTGTTTTAGGATGTATTGATGTAATGAACAAGAATGTTGTTATGGGTTTGTGTTTTTTGTTATGGTTCTGAACTGTTATGAACCTGTTTCTAGTTTAGTGCACTTTGGTGCTTTTGTTATTAACTTTTTATGGTTGTGAACATATTCTGGTCTGTGATGAAATGTATTGCATGTTATTTTACTGCATGTTAACTGTCATGACTTTACATTCTGGTTTGGCCAAAATTTATAGGTCATTTTGTCACAGCTTTAATAACAGGGCAATAATTATAGGTCATTCTGTTATGACTTCATAAAACAGCAAATGATACAATATAAGTCCCAATTATAGGTCATTCTGTCATTTTAGTTGTGCACATATTCTGGTCTGTGGTCAAAGCTTTAATAACAGGGCAATAATTATAGGTCCCAATTATAGGTCATTTTGCACAACATTGTATGTTCAATACTTATAGGTCATGTCCAAATATTATAGGTCATGTTCAATACTTATAGGTCCAAATTATAGGTCATGTTCAATACTTATAGGTCATGTCTAAATATTATAGGTCATGTCCAAATATTACAACTGATACAAGATAACAGCAAATGCTTTCATAACTATAACAACAAATTCTTAGGTTCAACATTACTTCAACATAACACCAAAAACAAATGCTACAATCACATACACCACATAACTAACCTAATTCAACCTAAAAAACATTACAACTATAACAATCAAAAACAACAAATTCCACATTTTTTTCCACTTCATGATCATCTTCATTTCAGCATCAATATTCATCAGCTTTTTCCCAAGTTCTTCAATGTCTTTTTTTGCTTCATCCAATCCCTTTACAGCCACCCTCATCCTATGCATTAAAAGTTCTTCTTTCTCATCAAAGGCATCCTCATGGTACTAACCAAAGTAATTGCATCCATCTTGCTTATAATTGGGACAACCCCAAAATAATTTTCCCATGTTCTTCACAGTTTTCGCCCTTTGAAGTACAGCCATGTCTCCACAATAGCACATGGGCTTCCTCCAACGATTTCCACTGCCTGTTGAATCCCCATTTTCTGCATTTCTCTTGCTCAAAGAAGAAGAAGAACTACCTGATTTTATGTTTCCCTAAACCCTAACTTTTAATTTTGAGAAGAATTGTGAGGAATGAAGATGGATCGAATTTGCCCTAAGAAAAATTGGGGGAAACGCGTCTGAGATTGTACAAAGAAGGAAGATGATGATATACAAAGTCCATGTCACCTGCCACGTAACAAATACTAAACGGACGTTTGACCAAACTAACGGCAAGGACTAACTTGACACTTTTTAAAAAGTTAAGGGACGAACTCGTCACTTTTTAACGTTAAGGGACCAAATTGGACCCTGGTGTAAAGTTAAGGGACGAAAAGGATTATTTTGCCTATACATATGTATATATATATATATATATATATATATATATATATATATATATATATATATATATATATATATATATATATATATATATATATATATGAATCACACAAGCACAAGGTGTTTAGAAGTGTTTTCCAACTTCCTTAGATACCTCTAAAATTTGTCCAAATTCCAAGAACTCCAAGTAATTTCAACCTTTGCTCTCTATGTTTATCGAGAATTCTTAACCATTCTCTTTGTCTTTAGTAGGAAAGTTCTTAAGATTGTAAAGATAAAAAATAGTATAGATACTGTAGTGTTATATTTGTAAAAGAACCTACCTAGAGAGATGATTGTAGGATTTCTTAGGAAAGACAACAATAATATGTCATCCCAAGGGAGGTATCACCTTGACCCAAGGTTTTTCTATCGTCCAATCATGGGAAACATGAGATAAGACGTATCTTGGGCTGAGAGAAGTCAGGGTCATTAACTGATCCACGTCCCCTTTAGAAATAGGGATATAACAGTCCACCATTGACTGAGTGGGTTGTGACCCTTCCCAAGAAACCCTAGGCACAAAGACCTCTATAAACACTTCTCCCCAAGGGGAGAGGAGACAAATCTTATCTAAGACAAATCATACCTCACATACACTTATACCTAAGCACATCACTCTATTCAAGGCCTCTTACCTCATGTGAGCAGGACCTCTTAACAACCGTCAAATACCACCATATCTGGCTTCTCGTCGTCGTGGATAAACCCTAACTACCATACAACATAATATAGACCTCTGAGTCCCCATACTCTTGAAGGATGAACACACACATGTACTTTTTAACCAGTACAAATACATATTTATAATTGTTGAAACCCAACTGGTCCTTACCGAGACTAAAACGCAACCCATTAACTGTTAAAATAAAAAAAAATTATAAATATCTTATAATATATTTTATATTAATTTAGAGTATCTTTGAATATCTTAGTATCTTAGAATATCTCTAAATAAATATAAAAGATATTTATAATATTTTCTCATCAATTAATTGAATCCACACGGCAAAACGACCCGATTGATACATGTGAACCGTCTAAACCAGATCCAAACTCCCATCAAACCTGTGTCACCTCCCGTCTTCAAACAGTCACCAACCACTTTGCACCAGACCGCCCTCGCAATTTTGGCAACTTCTGTCAACATTATAGATGCTTTTTTGCCTATCTAATTTTTAAAATCTCAAAACTTGTTTCTCATCTCTTCATCACTTAAAATTTTATGAGATATTTCAACAAGTTAGAAACAGAGTTTTGTTTGCTTCCTTGGATTGTAGATCCTTTGCGGATTAGACATTAGAATAGTCTGAATTTATTTATTCAGACAATTTCAACTGTCTTAGAAAATAAATTCATTTCCATAATTTGTAGTTTTTGTATTAGCAAAACTATATACGTTAATTAGTAAATAGTCATGTTACTTTTCAGAACACACTAACTAAATTCTATCTACTAAGGGTATACATAAATTTCTGTCTTTCAAAACCAAAGCACCTAGAAATTATGCCCTTTTGGTTTATTTTAACACTATGGAAATATAACACCTCCTTTCAAATTAACAACAAACTCGATTAGAAAAAAAAAAGAAAAAGAGTTGTCACCAATATAATGATTGATATGGCCATCATTTTTTAGACTCATTTATCTAATTCATGTGCTAGCATCCAATTTCAAAATGGTGCTAAGATTTATTGGCTTCATGTATATGGTTGAACCAGACATAATTTGCTCCATAATAAGTCTATTTGCCTTTTCAGATGGATGAAATGGATCCCAAAATGCATACAAGTCTCTATTGCGACATAAGTTGGAGAATGTTGTGCATACACCAATACCATTATAGGGTCCTTGACCACAACAAGCTACTTTTGATGTCACAAATCCTACACATTATTCAACAACATAAATTAAATGTCCCTCATGATAAAACGGATCCGACTCGCAAGGCATGTCGGATTGTTAACATTATTTTAGAGCGTATCAAGGTTTTAAACCCTCCCCTCATATATATCTTTCTGTTGAGTGCAGAATAGGGCAAGCAGCAAAAATATTTATTTTCGGAAAGAATTCCCTCCGCAATTTATGTCGTGTCCACAGAGATCGGTTCGAGGGAAAGAATGTCGTTCGACAGTCTCTCGCGTTTATGAGTTTGGGATTAAATGGTTTAAAACAAGAAAACATAAAAGTAAACATTAAAACAAAAAGAAATCATTCTTCAGAGAGAAAAACTCGTCCGGCAATGCATATAAATCACTCCTCACAAACTTAAACTTACCGACCAGTTATACTCAACCTACAATACTCCTCAATATCACCCAGCATCGCTCACAACAAGGGTTATGTCTAACGCAAAGTTGAGAAAACAACCGTGTTACCATCGCCGATACTCTCGCACGCTAGCTCAAGGCACGGAGGCATTAAGATTCGATGCCTATTGTAGATTGTTAGCTCCTAAATCTATCTCTAGAGTCCAGAAACTAACAGACAATCATCCCTAATCGAAGTTTGTGAGGGTTATGTCTAACGCAGCCCAAACCCCGCGCATAAAGCAAAAATCAGAGACAATCACCAATAAAGATTTGTAAAGCAAGTTTCATATAACGCCATGGGCGACAAATATACATGAGTTCAGAACAAATACATATACACAACCCAACAAATGAAGAAAACACAAAGAAAAAGAGAAATGAACCAAACATCTCTCGGTTTGTCAGAGCCGGTCGACGATCAATCCACCCCGGTTCATCCGTATGCAAGCTTCATAGTTGTTTTCGAAGCTACTCAATGAAAAATGGAGTTTGATGGAATTAGGAATAAGAATCCCCAAAACCATACTCTAAAAAGTGACTGAAATGAACTATATACAATTTCAATTCTGTACTGTTCGCACAGCGAACACTTCATTCGCAAAGCGAATGGCTCAAAAAATGGCACTTAAAGTGCCTCTGATTGTCAAACCGCCTCAGTTTTTCTTTGTTAGTTCGTAGTGCGAACGAATCATTCGCAAAGCGAATGCTCGCTGCTCAGTTCGCAAAGCGAACTTTGGTTCCTTTTGGCTCTGCCTCATTCTGGGACCATTCGCTGGGGAACTCGCCAGCCATTCGCAAAGCGAATGTTCGCTGGCTCCTTCGCAAAGCGAACAAGCTGAACTCTGCACTACTTCAGCTCCCTTTTATTGCCTCTAATGACACATCTTGGAGCCTTTATTTGCTCATTGCTCTAACAATGCTTTATCACCTACAAAATGAATGGAAAACCATTAATCTTTACATAAATGAATCAAAAACACAAATATATCCTAACTAACGTATTTATACACAAAGTGGGGTTTATTCGACCGATATTTAACAAAAAGTATAGATAAGTGCAACAAAACCTATATACAAAAATAGGTACATTTTGCACTTATCACTTTCCCACCCCGAATTTTTATGGGCGTGGACATTAACAATTTTTTTTATAACTTTAAACCTTTAAAGTTGCAAGGCCCGCATATCTGTCAGTCTTCATATTTTTGCGGAACAGGCCGAGATTTTTGACTCGCATCCTCAACTATGTATCTCCTGATCTGTCACATTTTATTTGCGGGGTTTTTAAAAACGGATATGACCGCTTGACACCCGAAACTCAATCTCTATTCATGTAATATATAAGAATAATATGAAATATAAAGTAGTAGAATTTAAAATGCAAGTTAGCAATAGCAATAGAGTATAAAGCATCATTACCATAAGCTTTGGATTAGCAACAAAATCTTTGTGCATTTGTGTTGTATTTGCAACTATGAAAACGTCCCTGCCAAATTTCCTATTAAATCCTTCCAACATTTGTTCTAGTCGAGGATTATACAATGCCGCACCGCGTTGAAGTTCAAAAAAACACCGTCCTTTAGTGCTATGCATAGCGAGTTCTGCAGGGGCACAACCTAACGGTCCAGTCCCTGTCACAAGAACTCGCCGTGCACCCAAATCATATAGCCTCTGCAAGTGTTTTATGTATTCATACATGATGAACTTGACATAATGCGGTAACGAATATTGGCGAGATCTTGCAGAATTAGGAACAAGGTAGTAGTTGTTTACAAAATCATTGCCTCCAACCGTCATAAGAAATAATGCTTGATTAACAAGTCGTTTAGTTCGCAAAGCACCAATTAGAGCAATTAATTACCGTTGATACTCTTCAAAATAATCTAGTTGTGTAAGCATTCTTATCACATTCATCTGCAACATAAAAAAAAACGGCATTATTGTTGTTATATAAGTCACATTTGTTCGCATTTTGTGACAATATCGAAATTGACTTACAAATTGAACACCGGTGTCGTTAAGAATTCCAACTCCGGCTGAACCGAAATTGGCACCGGGTAGAAGATTCTCTCCTATTAATTATGAGCTCAAGTATGGTAATGTAGACTCAGCACCAAGTTGTTGACCTGAAACATCATAGTTTGTTATAGATATGTTATATTATGGGAAATCATAGATAGATAAATTTGGTATATTAATATGCACGGAAACTTAGCTGATAAGATCAGGAATATTGAATCCCTTAGAGAATCGACCGGTTGGTCTATGAGTTGGATAATCGATTATGTATGGAGGATAATCGATTCTAATGTACATTGTTCGACTAATAATAAGGATGATAATTTGTATGGTAATGGAGGATAATCGATTCTAATGTACATTGTTCGACTAATGAACTCGGATAATTACTCACAAAAATAAATAGGTGTGAGTGTTCTGGTACTCATTCCTCCTCATACCTACATAATATATATCTATGTATTTTCATTTATATTTATATATTTTAATTTATATCATTATATAAAAATGTATATCTACCAATTTTAAAAAATATATTAATGTTAAACCATTACATATTTAATATTATTTAATATAAGTTACGTATTTAATATAACTGTTTGTTTATTTAATAATAAATTGTTTAAAAAATTTTTAATGTTTTTAAAAATTTAAAATCATATGATATTTTATAATTGTTCTATTTATTTTTAATAGAGATTTAGATAATAAACGCAGGTATGGGTAATTACATATTCATAGGACATGATTACGAATATTAACATTGGTGTCCAAGTGGATATGTGGTCAGATACAGAAATTTTTTCAAATAAAAAATGAATACTATAATATCCTGTTTAAATCCTATCCATTATTATCCTTAACAATAATTTAGTTTATAAAAAAAAAAACGTATATTTATATTAGGCCACTTTTGGGTGCTCTTTAAAAATTTAGATCTAAAAAATTAATGTGGCAAAATGTTATGAGGTTAAATGCTGTATATGTTGGTACCAATTAGCTAGTAAAAGGACAAATGTCTTTCCTAACTATTTTTAATTGGGTGTGTGGTTTGTGTTTGACTATTGAAAAATTAGGATGACATTTGGATAAATGTGTTTTTTTTTGGGGGGTCAAGTGGATGAATGCTTTTTATGCCAACTAATCTAATTATTTGAATACATAAAGATTGAAAAGCTTATAATATGTGATGACTGATTTTGCTTACTGAATTTAATATTTGAGCTAGGACTCCAGTGCAACGCCATATTTGTTAATGTACCACATTAAAAGTTGTTTGCACCTCACTCTTTTCCCACTTATGAGGCCATTTAAAATTCTATCAATGTTGATTAAATGATAAACACAATAGTAATTAATATTTGACTCTACCGATTACTAGCGTCCAAAGTGTCCGTTTGTCCGCTTTTTTTTATTGCCCTAACGTCTTTTTTTTATAAATTTGATTTTAATATAAACTATTTATATGTAATATTTACGTATTAAATTTTGTTTGAATTCAGAAAATCGAATTGTAACGTGACTTTATTCAACCAGTTTTTTCAAGCAAATCAAGTTTTGTATTTATATAGTGTTATAGATTGTTCAAAACCATAAGAAGATTTAGATAGAATAAGAACAAAAAAATTTCTCACATTTTATTAAGCAAATAAACATAAACATTAACAGAGATATTAAATTACATTATTGCTTAATACGAACGTCAACCATGGAATCAAAATCAGAAATATCTCTCGTTTCATTGCAAAACAAATCAAGTAAATTTTAATAGTCAACGTTATAGTGTAATCTAGTAAGTGCACGCCTGGTGTGACATTGCAAAAGTATAGCTGAATGATTTAACATAATAGATAAATACCTGAGTTTGTGACGATAAATTTTTTAAAAACTATATTTTTGGTAAACTCCCCTTCTCCCCCCTCTACTCTTCCGTCTTTAATTAGCACTCTTGTTGCATCTCGCGAAACACCTTTTGATAAACCAACATACAACAACAATCTTCACTACTAACAACAACAAATTATTAAAATATACAAATATGTTTATATTTAAAATGTATATTATTATAATTTATTAGGAATGATTATTTGTGATGTTGAGAAATAATATTGTTAAAAAATATTTTTTTTTTTTTAAAAAGCAATGGAATTAAAAAATATTAATGATAGATTAAGGCTGCATTCCGTTTTCAAAAAGGGGCAAACAACCTAAAAGATGATAAAAGATAGAAAAAGCAGCAATCACTATACTTTATATTTCTCTCATTTCATAATATAATTATTTTTTATTTGTTCTATATAAAGTAAAATACAGAAGGTATGACGACTAAAATAAGTTAGGGAAAAAATAAGGATAGGAAAATTAGCAAATAAAGAAAAAGAACAATCTTCACTACCAACGACAACAACAATTATATTCATTTCAATCCATTGAAATATCTCTTTCAAGAAAACATTATTCTATTATTTTCAAGAAGGGAATTTCTTATCACACCACCCATGTTTCTTAGGCACCACCTGAATTTCCGGTTTTACCCCCTGATTCCGGATGTGCACATCCGGACGCACCAAATTTTTAAAAAACGCTTATGCGTTCCGGAAGTGCACATCCGAAAACATTCCGGATCTGCAGATCCGGAAAACAGCAGAACTTTATTATTTTTTTTAAATCGGTTTTGTTGGTTGGTCGCACATGTTAATATATCGTCGCAACTTAATATACATTCGACAACATCCATATATAAAATAAAATGATATATATACATAATAAACCTCTGTCAAAATACAGTACATACATGTAATATAAATAGAATACATCAAACAAAAAACTACTGCGTATGGCGAAGGATCTCTCCTGGCTCCCCAGCTCCTCTGCCCCTACCCGTAATCCTGGCTCGATGTCTGCGGTACTGAAGTGCCCCCCGAGCAAATCTCAATAATCCTATCCACGGCAAGTCTGGCACCAGAGCCCTCAAGGAGGTTACCGTTCGCAATGGCCTGTCGCGCTATCTGCTCTATCTGACGACAGCGAGGTAGAACATCCTGAGTTATGTCCAGCTGAGACTATCGCTCCTCTAACATCTCCTGATGAGCAGGTCTGGGTGGCAATCCCTCAGCAGTGGGCACCATGCATGGGTGTGAGATCGTGTAGAACCACACGATGTACCCGGCGGCAACGCTCCAATCTCTCTCCGCTCTGGCCGGCCGAGCCTCTTTCGGTACCAAGTGGGACTGGAAGTCAGCATATATCTCATCTATCTGCCTGCGGGTCAAGCCTAGAGGAGCAGTCTCATGAGGCATCCTGGGGATCGTCTGCGTGTAACCAAACTGACGCAAGACGCGCTCCGGCAGGTATCGAGCAGTAATGGTCGAACTGCATGCCAACCAGCATGAGAACAGCGAAAGCTCATCGAACGGGCGCGTCACACGGTGATCCGCATAGGGGTGATACAAAACGTCCTCAGCAGCTATCCGATCAAGATACACTCTGTAGGAGTCGGGTACCTGGTACCCTCTGAGCAGGAGAAATGCAGCAGCATGTGGCATATCCTCAGTGTGCCCGTCGACAGTCCCCCGACCAGTAATCTTGGAAAAGTGCTGTAAAATCCACGCCTGAAATGGAAAACACAAAGTGGGTGTCAAACATTATAATGAATATAGAAATAAAATAAATGAAAAAATCACTTAGAATATTAGATTGTTACCACGTATAGCGTACAGCTGCCTGCCACAGTCTTGGATGCCCAGAGGCAACCATCGGAGAGCCTAGCATAGGTGTATGCCAGCGCTGCCACCCCCCAGTTGTACCTATGGATCTCTGTTTGATCCAAAAGGTACCTGAGGTAGACGACATCAACATAATAGGCGCTGGTGTCCACAAACACCTACGTGTCGAGCAAAAACAAGTAGTAGCATCTTAGGGCACGCTGCCTGTAGATCTCCACCTCAGCTGCATCCCCTTCTGCCTGTCCTTCCTCATCAAGCTCCTCACCAAATCTGCGTATCAGAAAGGAGAACTGGACGTGTGCGCCCCTTAATTGGGTCACCTCCGTAAGTGCCTCATCTGGGCTAGCCCCAAGCTCTGCAATCAGCATCTCCATCGCGTCCACCTTCGGCATCCTACCATGACGGAGAAGGGTACCCGTGATCGGTAGGTGTAAAAGGCACGAGATGTCGTCGAGTGTGATCATGATCTCGCCGTAAGGTAGATGGAATGAGGATGTCTCAGGGTGCCATCTCTCAACAAAGGCCATCAACATACCATACAGGATCTAGGAATACCCAATCCTAGACAGGCCTCCAAGACCAGAGGTAGCAAGTGCAGACGTGAACTACTGATCCCTTGGCAGCATCTCAAGCATGTCTATAACCTTGCCCCATGGTTATAGAACTTCTGGGAATCCTTCTCCTGAAAATTTCCAAATAAAACAATGTTACAAATGAAAATATTTTCAGCATAAATAATTCTATAAATAAACCGAGAATGGTTACCTCTCCTAGCTAGACATATCTGGCAGTATGCTCAGAGTACCCCACGAGTAAGGACATATCAGACGGTCCCCCGGGGTAACCGCCCAGCTCATCGAAATCGTCATCGGCGTCAACACCCTCATGTGCTGGGTGATCACCCTCTGGAACAGGAACAGGAACAGGGGAATGAGTAGGAGCAGCTGATAGAGCTGGAGTCTCCCAACAACGTCTGCGTGCGGGCTGGGACCCTGATGAACTACCAGTAGAAACGCGACGCCTCCGAGATGTAGAATCGGCGGCTGAAGAGGGAGTGGCCTGTACCTGAGATGTGGAAGTGGCCTGAACCTGTGATGTGGATGATTGTGGTGTAGGATGTGGTGTAGGATGTCCCTCATCTGTAGGGGCTACCCCAACTCCCTCTGCGCCGGAAGCCTCGGCTGTAGACTGCATTCGCTCACGTCGGACAGATGCGTGCTGCGTTGTCCATCCATGTATGACACAATTGTCTCTGCCAGCCATCTAATCTGCAAAGCATAATAAATAAATTAGAATTTTTTAAAAATAATTAAAAAAAAAACAAACAAACTAAAAAAAACCAAGTGTCTTCCGGATGTGCACATCTGAATATATGCAAAATATTTAACGTTGGATGTCTTACGGATGTGCATATCCGGAAAGGCACAGAATATTTAACGTTGGGTATTTCTAGATGTGCACATCTGGAAACACTCAGAATACTAAACGTTACTATCTTTCTGGATCTGCACATCCGGTACGTATTTTGAAGTTTAAAAGTGGCATCCATGGCTACTGTACCATGCAAAAGGGCATTTTAATGCCCTGGTCATCTGTTTGAAGCAGAAAACAAGACCTACATTGTCTCTAACCTATGTTATTCATACAACCTAACAATTTCTACACCTAAATTTCTAATCTAAATCGATTACTCGAAAATAACTCCGAAGGATGTCTGGCCATATTCATAAAGAGCATTGAATAAGCTTTACAGCCTTCAAACCGTGCAACAAATGGAGTTACGGTTCAAAAGTTACGAATAAAACAGTGCAGAATTTTTGTTGTTGCTGTCAGCTGCGCCACTGCTGCGCCGGGCAGTACATTTTGTTACGTCGGGCGGTGTGTTTTGAGCGCCGGCCGGTGCTGCGGCAGAGGAAATAAGAGAGTTGAAATATGAGACTTACAGGAGCATTCCATATTTTTGGGCTAGCGTCGGGCGGTATTTCCAACGTCGGGCGGTGTTAGATATTTATTACTAGGCGGTTTATGTACGCGGCTGATGTGAGAGGAAAAGTGGGCACCGCCGGGCGGTACTTTCTAGCGCCGGGCGGTGGGTCTGAAACAGAATTTTGTATATTAGTTCATTTTACTTCATTTTTGAAGGGGATGTTGTTTGGAGGTGATTTTTCCTCTTCAACTTCATCAACCTCATTCTTTGATAGATTAGCTTAGAAAACAACATGGAAGCTTGCATACGGATGAACCGGGGTGGATTGATCGTCGATCGGCGTTGACAAACCGCGAGATGTTTGGTTCAGTTCTTTTCTTCTTTGTGTTTTTCTTCTATGTTGGGTTGTGTATATGTATTTATTCTGAACTCATGTATATTTGTCGCCCATGGCGTTATATGATATCTGCTTTACAAATCTTTATTGGTGATTGTCTCTGATTTTTGCTTTATGCGCGGGGTTTGGGTTGCGTTAGACATAACCCTCACGAACTTCGATTAGGGATGGTTATCTGTTAGTTTCTGGACTCTAGAGATAGATTTAGGAGCCAACAATCTTCAATTGGCGTCGAAGCTTAATGCCTTCTGTGTTTCGAGGCTTCGCTCGCGAGAGTGACGAAGAGAGTGACACGGTTGTTATCTCAACTTTGCGTTAGACATAACCTTTGTTGTGAGCGATGCTGGGTGATATTGAGGAGTATTGTAGTTCGAGTATAACTGGTCGGTAAGTTTAAGTTTGTGAGGAGTCGATTATGTGCATGCCGGATAAGTTTGTCTTGCTGAAGAATGAATTTGTTTTATGTTTTAATATTTACTTTTCTGTTTTTTTGTTTTAAACCATTTTAATCCAAACTCATAAACGCGAGAGATTGTCGAACGACATTCTTTCCCTCGAACCGATCTCTGTGGACACGACATAAATCCCGGAGGGAATTCTTTCTGAAAATAAATATTTTTGCTGCTTGCCCTATTCTGCATCCAACAAAATGGCGTCGTTACCGGGGATTGGTTTTGATATTGAATCGCATTGGGATAGTTTCTTTGTTTTTGAGTTTTGTAGATATCGTATATATTGTATATTTTCACTTGTTATACTGATACTTGTAGATTAATGTTTGTTTAAGTGTTTGGTTAGGATGCTTGCTTTTGGTTGCGTAGTGAGACATCACCGTGGCATGAATTAAGGAAGTTTCTAGCTAAGCATCGTAAAGGCGTCGAGCTTACGACGTAAAACAAGCATGTTTTATAGTTTTTCTTTTCTAATATTTTGTTTGTTGTTTGGTTGCAAGTCTTGGTCGACTTATTTGAGGATGCTTTTGTGATTTTCCAAGTTGATTAGTTTCAACTTGCGGATGTATGGTAATGATTTTGTTAAGTTTTGTACACGTCCGAGGTATGTATTTAACGCTTTCTATACTTTAGCATATTCATGATACTTAGGCATTTTACAATCTTCTATGTCATCCATTCTTTTGTATACTTGTTCTATTGTGAATCACTTTAGTTCCCAACCTTTTTGTGAGGTGGCTTTCCATTGTTCATATATGCACGGAGAACCAACATTCTTGTTCTACTGGATTTTATTATGTCGAATCTGTTGTTTGTGTTGATTATATGAATGCATGAAAAGGATCAAGGCAATTGTTTCATTTTGAGCACAACCACCTTAGCCAAATAGTCAATTCACCTTGTGAGGGTGTGAGAATTCGTAACCCCTTTGAGTTTTTTGATCCATGTTTCTATTTGAACTTAATGCTTGTCTATGAGTATTTAGTTCACTTATTTTTAATGGATTTTGTTTTTTCTTGGACCTCAATTTTGTGTTGTTGTATGGATTTTTTCCTTGCCTTAGAAAGTAGGGAGTATTCACATGATGGTGCGGTTGAATTCAAGTTAGGGAGAGAATGATTGTGTACTCATTGGTTGTATTCTATGAGGATTGAAAAAGAAAAGAAAAAAGAGAAAAAATTGTGACAAAGAAAAGAAAAGAAAAAAAAAGAAAGAAAAAGAAAATCCTTGAAAAAGGAAACAAAAAGAGTTTCAATAATTGTGCTAAATAAGTATTGTGTGTTGTGTAACACTTGGGATTGTGGAAGAAGTTGATTGGAATTTGGTGTTTGAGTCTTTGTGAGTTGATCACTCCCTTAGGTTTAGGCAAGTTTTTGTTTCAATTACCTTTAGAAATTGCCCCTTGTTTGTTTACCCGACCACGTTACAACCTTGAAAGTCCTTGTGATTCTTGCCTTTGTATGTTCAATATGAATTTGTGGATGTATGCATAATTTAGTCTTTTGTTTGCATGAGTGTTGTGTGAGTGTAAAGTACCTTATTTTGTGTTTTTCATCTACCGATGATTGTTTTTACTAGGTGTGATTCACTTTGGAACTTGTGTTATTTTTTAATGTTTGGCATGATTTTTGTATTTTGCATTTGTTTCATGATTAGGTTGTCGTTGTAGTTTAGTGGTAAGTATTTACTTTTCGTGTGTACCGTTTGCATTTGAACCATTCATTCGTTTCCATTTTTCAAAACTTGTTGATTCGTCTTTCTTTGGATATTACTTGTGTGTTTTCAAGTTTGTTTGATTCTTGTTTGTGGACAAACAATTAGGTAAGTTAGGGAGAGTTTGATAAGTGCAAATTGTACCTATTTTTGTATATATGTTTTGTTGCACTTATCGATTCTTTTTGGTAAATATCGTGCGAATAATACCCGATTTGTTTATAAATACGTTTACTTTACATTTTAGTGTATATATTGCGTATATTGTAAATATTATTGAGTTTAATTGATTTTATCTCATTCTTGCATGTATCCAATCAAGGATTTCTGGCCATATTCATAAAGAGCATTGAATAAGCTTTACAGCGCTTCAAACCGTTTGATAAATGGAGTTACGGTTCAAAAGTTATGAATAAAACAGTGCAGAATTTTTGTTGTTGTTGTCAGCTGCGCCTCTGCTGCACCGGGCGGTACATTTTGCTGCGGCGGAGGAAATAAGAGAGTTGAAATATGAGACTTACAGGAGCATGCCATATTTTTGGGCTAGCGTCGGGCGGTGCTAGATATTTATTACTAAGCGGTTTATGTACGCAACTGATGTGAGAGGAAAAGTGGGCACCGCCGGGCGGTACTTTCTAGCGTCGGGCGATGGGTCTGAAACAGAATTTTGTATATTAGTTCATTTTAATTCATTTTTGAAGGGGATGTTGTTTGGAGGTGATTTTTCCTCTCCAACTTCATCAACCTCATTCTTTGATAGATTAGCTTATAAAACAACATGGAAGCTTGCATACGGATGAACCGGGGTGGATTGATCGTCGATCGGCGTTGACAAACCGCGAGATGTTTGGTCCAGTTCTTTTCTTCTTTGTTTTTTTCTTCTATTTTGGGGTGTGTATATGTATTTATTCTGAACTCATGTATATTTGTCACCCATGGCGTTATATGATATCTGCTTTACAAATCTTTATTGGTGATTGTCTTTGATTTTTGCTTTATGCGCGGGGTTTGGGTTGCGTTAGACATAACCCTCACGAACTTCGATTAGGGATGGTTATCTATTAGTTTCTGGACTCTAGAGATAGATTTAGGAGCTAACAATCTTCAATAGGCGTCGAAGCTTAATGCCTTCCGTGTTTCGAGGCTTCGCTCGCGAGAGTGACGAAGAGAGTGACACGATTGTTATCTCAACTTTACGTTAGACATAACCTTTGTTGTGAGCGATGCTGGGTGATATTGAGGCGTATTGTAGATCGAGTATAACTGGTCGGTAAGTTTAAGTTTGTGAGGAGTCTATTATGTGCATGCTAGATAAGTTTGTCTTGCTGAAGAATGAATTTGTTTTATGTTTTAATATTTACTTTTCTGTTTTCTTGTTTTAAACCATTTTAATCCAAACTCATAAACGCGAGATATTTTCGAACGACATTCTTTCCCTCGAACGATCTCTATGAACACGACATAAATCCCGGAGGGAATTCTTTCTAAAAATAAATATTTTTGTTGCTTGCCCTATTCTGCATCCAACAGTTATTCATCTTCTCATCGTCCCAACCGCAACAATAACAACAACAATGGAGGCCGCGGTGGTCATGGAGGTTCTGGTCACAACCGTGGTAGTCGAGGTAGGGGACGAGGAGGAGGTCGAGGCGGACGATCTCATAACCAACAACAAGGACCATGGCAGCAAACACAGACATCACAACATCAGTGGGCCACTCCTCCTTGGAATGCACAGTGGCAGCCTTGGGCTACTCCTCCTTGCCTTTATCCTACAACTGGAAATTGGCAGGCTCTAAATCGTTACCCTGGTATCTTGGGAGAAAAACCACAACAAGCGCATGTTGCTGCAACTCAGTCTTCATATGCACCAACAGATATTCAAGTTGTTATGCATACTCTATCTCTTGCTCCTCCTGATGATCAGTGGTACATGGACACCGGGGCTACATCTCACATGACAGCAAACGGAGGTAATCTTATGTCTTATTCCAATATTAGCAACAATATTACTGTCTGTAATGGTCATAACATTCCAGTTATTGGTTGTGGTAATGCATTATTACAGAACCCTCAATATCCCTTAACCTTAAACAATGTCTTGCATGCACCCAAATTAATCAAAAATCTTGGTTCTGTGAGAAAATTTACCATAGACAATGAAGTTTCTATTGAATTTGACCCGTTTGGTTTTTCTGTGAAGGATTTTCAGACAGGATGCCTTTAATGAGATGTAATAGCTCGGGTGATCTTTACCCTCTAACCACAAGACCATACAATCCAAGCTCGACACCGTCTACCTTTGTCGCTTTATCCAATGAAATATGGCATAATCGTTTAGGACATCCGGGAGCATCAATTTTTAATTCTGTTCACCGAAACAATTCTATCTTATGTAATAAGTTTCGAAACAATTTCTTTTGTCAGTCCTGTCAACTCGGAAAACAAATAAAGTTAACTTTTTATGAGTCTTTGTCGTCTACCTTATTACCTTTTGATATTGTGCACAGTGATATATGGCCATCACCAACTCTTAGTTCCGGTGGTCATCGCTATTACATTTTATTACTTGATGATTTTACAAACTTTTTATGGACCTTTCCTCTAGCAAATAAATCGTAAGCTCACTCCATCTCTTTACAATTTCGTAATCACATTAAACACAATTTGAAAAAGATATTAAATGTTTTCAATGTGATAACTGAAAGGAATATGACAACCATCTTTTTCATCAATTTTGTGATCAAAACGGAATGATATTCCGATTTTCATGTCCTCACACATCACCTCAAAATGGAAAAGCCGAGCAAAAAATTTGTACTATCAATATATCATTCACACTCTCTTTGCTCATGCGTCAATGCCACCTTCTTTTTAGCATCATGCACTTCAAATGGCCACCTATCTCTTAAACATCCTACCTAACAAGAAACTAGCTCTTCAAACACCAACCACAATTCTTTACCAAAAATCTCCATCCTACTCTCATCTTAAATTTTTTGGTTGTCTGTGTTTTCCCCTCATCCCCTCCACTACAAGAAATAAACTTCAAGCAAGATCCACACCATGTGTATTCTTAGGATATCCATCCAATCATAGAGGTTACAAATGTTTTGAGCTTTCAAGTCGTAAAATCATCATTTCTAGGCACGTCACATTTGACGAAAATATTTTTCCTTTCTCAAATTCCAATGCTCCCGAGTCCTCCTGCTATAACTTTTTGGACAAAAGTGATACACCATTTCCTTATCATTTGCTTCAACCTACATCAACCTTCCCTATAAATGAACCTAACTCGCACAACCAACCGCCCACTACCACGTCAACATCACTCACCCCACCATCTTCCATCACCACGACTACACACCAACCAACATTACCTCCAACTCCACAAATACAAAATTCCACTCCACACACCACAATTACACCTAACATGGCCTCTCCCCATCAAACACCTACAACTAACCCTCCTTTATCCAACCCTCCACTATCTCCTCAAATGTCAACCCGAGTACAACACGGCATCTTCAAGCCTCGTCAGCTATTTAATCTCCACACCTCTAGTTCACACCTAATTTCTCATTTACCTACCGATCCTATTAATGCATTACAGGACCTTAATTAGAAAATGGCCATGAAAGATGAATATGATGCTCTTATTAAAAATAAGACGTGGGACTTAGTACTACGTCCTTCTAATGCTAACATTATACAAAGTTTATGGATTTTCAGGCACAAGAAGAAAGCGGATGGTTCCTTTGAAAGGTACAAGGCTCGATTAGTCGGTAATGGCTCCAATCAACAGACGGGTGTCGATTGTGGTGAAACTTTCAGTCCGGTAGTTAAACCTGCAACTATAAGGACGGTTCTCAGTATTGCTCTTTCAAAATCATGGTGTTTGCATCAATTAGATGTCAAAAATGCCTTCTTACATGGGAATCTTAATAAAACTATATACATGCACCAACCTCCCGGTTTTCGCGATCGCGACCACCCTGATTATGTGTGTTGGCTAAAGAAATCTCTCTATGGTCTTAAACAGGCGCCTCGTGCTTGGTACCAACGCTTCACTGACTTTGTTGCTACTTTGGGTTTCTATCATAGCGTATGTGATCACTTCTTATTCATCTACCACCATGGAGATGACACTGCCTATATCCTTCTTTATATAGACGATATTATTCTCACCGCATCATCTGATACTCTTTGCCAATCTATCATGTCTAAACTGATTTCCGA
Organism: Lathyrus tuberosus; assembly: GCA_022829125.1. NCBI lineage: Eukaryota > Viridiplantae > Streptophyta > Magnoliopsida > Fabales > Fabaceae > Lathyrus > Lathyrus tuberosus. The sequence goes on along the minus strand of JALAZF010000161.1, from coordinate 8,727,290 downwards.
ATTCGCTATGAAAGATTTGGGTCCTCTCAGTTACTTCCTAGGTATCTCAGTTACAAGACACTCAGGTGGTATGTTTCTCTCTCAACATAAATATGCCAAAGAAATCATTGAGAAATCTGCCATGTCCTCCTGCAAACCAATTTGTACTCCAGTGGATACAAAAGCCAAACTTATTGGAACCTCGGGTAACCCGTATCATGATCCCTCTGAATATAGGAGTCTTGCTGGTGCACCACAATACCTTACTTTCACGAGACCTGATATCTCTTATGCAGTTCAGCAAGTATGCCTTTTCATGCACGACCCAAAAACGCAACACATGACTGCCTTGAAGCGAATCATCAGATACATCAAAGGCATAAGCACTCACGGCTTATATCTCTCTCCCTCCTCGGCTGACAAACTCACCACATACACTGATGCTGATTGGGGAGGATGTCCAGACACCCGCAGGTCCACATCCGGCTATTGTGTTTACCTTGGAGACAATTTAGTTTCATGGTCTGCTAAACGACAACCAACTCTTTCTCGTTCTAGTGCAGAAGCAGAGTATCGTGGTGTTGATAATGTTGTCTCTGAATCTTGTTGGCTTCGAAATTTACTATTAGAATCAGTGTCCTGTCACGAAAGCCACTCTAGTATACTGTGATAATGTTAGTGTTGTCTACTTATCAGGTAATCCCATCCATCACCAACGCACAAAACACATTGAGATGAATATTCATTTTGTGCGTGAAAAGGTTGCTCGTGGTCAGGTTCGAGTACTACATGTTCCGTCACGCTACCAAATAGCCGACATTTTTACAAAGGGTCTTCCACTGCAGCTGTTCGATGACTTCAGAGATAGTCTCAACATTCGTCCACCTCCAGTTTTGACTACGGGCGTATATTAGAATATATTAGAATATATTATTAGCAAAAATAGAATATACTATATTATTAGTCAAATTATATCTTTAGTAATATAGTTATGTCAAATTATATCTTTAGTAATATAGTTATGTAAAATAAATAGGCTTTATTGTGTAGAATCAATATGTATCACTGCTATATATATATATATATATATATATATATATAGACACATCCAATATATGAAAGTAGGGCATTCTATAATTCTACTACCCATTCTGTATATATATATATATATATATATATATATATATATATATATATATATATATATATATATATATATATATATATATATATATATATATATATAGACACATCCAATATATGAAAGTAGGGCATTCTATAATTCTACTACCCATTCTGTTATTCTATTAGTCTATACCATCCAACGAGTTATGAGTTATTCTGGTTTATATGCTTATCCACTAGTAGGTGGCTCGTGCAATAAATGTAAGCATACCACTATTTTGCAATGAGATGGTGGGTCTATACCATCCAACCAGTTATTCTGGTTTATATAGCATGCAAATGCAAATAAATTTTAAATTGATAATTGATGGAGAATTCGGAAAAGCCTAGAACAACAACGTTCAATGTTTTAGGATTATATGGGAGTCTAGAGAAGAGGAAACAAGAGGACTTTAAAGAAAGAATTTAAAAATAAATATAGAAATTGTTTTACCATTTAAAAAAAATGATTTTGTATATAATAATAAAAGAGTATTTATATTAGTATTTTTTTTAATTTTTTTAAATCTTTTAAAATTATATTTGAGCAATTTATTTGAGCTTTTAAAATAATTCAAATACCTCTTTTAATACAATTATTTAAATAAAAATAAATCCTCAAAACCCCTCACCTAAGTCTTTTTATTCTTTTCACCTAATTTTTCATTTAAAAAAAAAAAACTCACATTTTTCTATTAAGCTTTCAAACAAAACATAAGGAATAAGGAATTAGGTATATCTCTCTTATAAATCTAACATTTCATATGTAAGACTTAACCACTAACATTTACAATAAACAATAATTCAAAATTTAAAACTAGATTAAAAAATTATGTTGGTAAATTTTAATATAAATAATATCAATAAAATAATTTAGTTAATATTTATACATATACATTCAATTACAAAAGTGTTAGTTCAAACTCACAATATACCTCCTACTTATCCACCATTAAGACAAAATGTAATTTTAGATTTATTTTTATATGATATTAGAATATCCAATTTTAATCGGTTCAAATTTCTCCTTGAATCACATCATGCAACTATTGAATAGATTTATTTAATCTTTTTTAATTGGATCAAGGCATTATTTGATTCAGGTATTATTTTGTTAAATTGTAATTCCTTGTGTCGAAGTGTCGAAACAAGGGTGTGTCGAAACAGTTGTTTCACACAGATTTGATTTTGATTTGATTTGATATAGTTCCAAAATAGGTATTTTGGGCTTTGCCTTGGAGAACAAGTAAACCTAAATCTATAAATAGGGAGTAACCCTTATTTTTGTAAAGAATTACAACACATTATAATTCACGGTTTGTAGTTGCAAGTGAATAGAAAGAGAAAAATCCCACAGTTTGTGGGTAACAACCTTCTTCTCCAAATTCTTTTAGAATCCTAATTTCCTTTCTTTCTCTATTTTCTTCTTTTCTTTGGTATTGTTACGCTAAGAACCCTTCTTGTTTATCAAGATAAGGTCGAAATTTCCATAGGTTTTGGTTAATTCCAACATCTGGTATCTAGAGCTCCGGTTGCGATTCAAGGAAGGAAAATCGTGATGGCGATGAACTATCCGAACGAACACTTTCCGGCGAGTCTTCTGATTCTTAAGAAAGATAATTATGAGAATTGATGCAAGCAGATGAAGGTTGTTTTGTGTTATCAAGATCTTTGGGATCTTGTGAAGGAAGGAGTAACACCGCTTACGGAGAACGCGACGGATCAAGAAAAGGCTACACACAAAGAGTTGAAGAAGAAAGATTATAAAGCTCTCTTTATAACCCATCAGTGTGTCGATCCAGATAACTTTGAAAAGGTTATTGATGTAGAGTCAGCGAAGGAACCGTGGGAGATTCTTGAAAAGTCGTTTGGAGGCGCAGAGAAGGTGAAAGAGGTGAGGTTACAAACTCACAAGAGAACCTATGAGTTGCTTTAGATGGAAGACAATGAAAGTATAACAGATTTCTTCACCAGAGTTACAAAGCTGGTGAATCAAATCAAGGTATGTTGAGAGGTGTTGACATCAAGATTAGTAGTTGCAAAGATCTTGAGGTCATTGGCTCCAAAGTCACCACATAAGAGGTCATTGGCTACACCCCCGGTCCCTTGCAAAGATCTTGAGGTCATTGGCTCCAGAGTCACCACATTCCTATCCAATGAGGGACTATTATCCATACTACTCACACTTGTTATATTATTCCCAACACTACTTACTAATTAACATATATAATTTTGCGAATACAAAAACTACAAATTATGGAAATGAATTTATTTTCTAAGATAATTGAAATTGTCTGAATAAATAATTTCGGACTATACCAATGTCTAATCTGCAAAGGATCTATAATCCAAGTAAGCAAGCAACACTGTGTTTCTAATTTATTGAAATATCTCATAAAATTTTACGTGATGAAAAGTTGAGAAACAAGTTTTGAGATTCTAAAAATTAGAAAGGTGAAAAAGCATCTATAATGTTGCTAGAAGTCGCCAAAATTGCGAGGTCGGGATCTGGCGCATAGTGGTTGGCAGGTGTCTAGTGACGGGAGATGGCGCAGGTTTGATGGAAGTTTGGATCCGGTTTAGACGGTTCGCAAGTATCAACTGGGTAGTTTTGCCTTGTGGATTCAGTTAATTGATGTGAAAATATTATAAATATCTTTTATATTTATTTAGAGATATTCTAAGATACTAAGATACTCTAAATGAATATAAAATATATTATAAGATATTTATAATTTTTTTTATTCTAATAGTTAATGGGTTGTGCTTTAGTCTTGTTAAGGATCAGTTGAGTTTCAATAATTATAAATATGTATATGTACTGGTTAAAAAGTACAAGTGTGTGTTCCTCCTGCAAGAGTATGGAGATTCAGAGGTCTTAGTAGGTTTATTATGTTGTATGGTAGTTAGAGCTTATCCACGGCGGCGAGAAGCCATGTATGGTGGTATTTGATAGTGGTTAAGAGGTCCTGCTCATATGAGGTGAGAAGTCTTGAATAGAGTGATGTGATTAGGTATAAGTGTATGTGAGATATGATTTTTCTTAGTTAAGATTTGTCTCCTCTCCCTTTGGGGGAGAAGTGTTCATAGACACCTTTATGCCTAGGATTTCTTGGGAAGGGTCACCCTCCACTCAGTCAATGGTGGACCGTTGAATCCCTATTTCTAAAGGGGACGTAGATCAATTAATGACTCTGACTTCTGTCAGCGCAAGAAATGTCTTATCTCACGTTTCCCATGATTGGACGATAGAAAAACCTTGGGTCGAGGTGATACCTCCCCTGGGGCAACATATTATCGTTGCCCTTTCTAGGGCATCCAACAGTCATCTCCCTAAGTGGGTCCTTTTACAAATATAACACTACAGTATCTATACTATTTTTTATCATTAAAATATTAAGAACTTTCCAACTGAAGGCAAAGAGAATGGTTAAGAATTCTCAGTAAACGTAAAGAGCAATGGCTGAAATTACTTAGAGTTCTTGGAATTTGAGAACATTTTAGAGGTGTCTAAGGAAGTTGGAAAACACTTCTTAACATCTTAAGCTTGTGTGGTTCATATATATAGAGAGTTTGCGAGATTGTGAAAACTTAGGTAGAAAATAGAGTTTGTTCTGATAACTTGAGTGAATAATTTCTTCTAACTTATTTTGTAATCTTTTGTAACAACTTTTAAAAATATAGTGAATCCGAGAGCTGATCACTCCCCCTAAGTAGATCAGTAGATTAAACTAGATAAATAAGTTATTGTGTTTTTTCTGTTTTATCTTCTTCTAACTTATTGTGGATCTACTTCAACTTTTACCAAGTAATTATGTTGCTTTAGGCCATTTATTTTAGTTGACATTGTTCTTTGTCCCCACACATCAAATTTCATAGTAAATATTAAACTATGAATGATTCTTATGAAGTGCTTTGAATTACCCTATCAATTTTTTCAAAACAAGTAGCGTCCATTGTGGGGCAAATTGGTATTGTTTACAAATGAGTATCATAGGTAAAATGGGAGATCGATAAATTTTGTGGATACAACAATTTTGGATTGTGGAAAGTGAATATGCAAGAATATTTAACCAAAGATGAACTGCATTGAAGCATTAAATGGCGAGTCATTGGTGTATATACACCTAACACAAGTAGAGAAGACCGAAATGGTGGATAAGGTAAAAAGTGTCATTATCTTGTGCCTCAAGAATAAAGTTTTAAGGAAAGTATCCGGGGAGAAGACTAAAACTTTGATATGGAAAAAACTTGAATAATTGTAAATGACCAAGTCTTTGAATCACATGTTGTTTATGAAAGAATAACTCTAATCATTCCAAATGGTAGAGAATAGATCTATAGTGGAGGAATTGACATTATTTCATAAGATCATTAATGATCCTATAAATATTGAGGTGAAGATTATGATGAGGAAAAGTGTCTACTCTTGTTAAGGTCATTACCTAAAACCTTTGAACACTTAAAAGATTCCATTATTTATAGTGAAGAATATACAATTACTTTGGATGAGGTTTATATGATTGTGAGATCCAAAAAAATTTCAAAAGTGAAAGTTTTGAATATTAACGATAATGGTGAAGGCTTGAGTGTCTCAAGAGGAGTAAGTGAGCATACAAGTATTCCCAAATTAAAGAGGTTTGAAAAGTCAATGCTAAAATGCTTTACTTGTCAGAAAATCAATCACTTCATTAGAAATTGTCCCAAGATGAGGGGCAATGATGATTCTATTCATATTGTAGTTGTATCAGATGAGGATAATTATGAAAGTATTGGTTCACTAGTTGTGTCGAGTTTGGATACTGAAGAGAGTTGGGTCTAAAATTGCCCTTGCGTAAAATATCGGTTATCTTAATATCTTGATGCTTTATATATTGTATCATGTAGTATTTTTCAATTAACTCTTTAACCATCTCTCACACACATAAGCAAAATAGTTTGTATGCATAAAAATGAATTGTAGACTAAAGTCAACATTGATGATCCGATTCAAGGTCATTGGTTACTTGATTCAAAGTGCAATACATGGTTGAATCGATTCAAGGTCACTGGTGACTTGATTTAAAGTGAAAATCATTCTTCAATCGATTCAAGCATAGTGTGAATCGATTCAAGAAAGTGCTACAAAACTTGTATTAGTGTATGTGTACTAGAATCGAATTAAATATGTTGGAATTAACCAAAACCTATGGAAATTCTGACCATATCCTGATAAACAAGAAGGGTTCTTAGCGCAGCAATACCAAAGAAAAGAAGAAAATAGAGAAAGAAAGGAAATTAGGATTCTAAGAGAATTTGGAGAAGAAGGTTGTTACCCACAAACTATGGGATTTTTCTCTTTCTATTCACTTGCAACTGCAAACCGTGAATTACAATGTGTTGTAATTATTTACAAAAATAAGGGTTACTCCCTATTTATAGATTTAGATTTACTTGTTCTCCAAGCCAAAGCCCAAAACTATAAAAGCCCAAAATACCTATTTTGGAACTATATCAAATCAAATCTAAATTAAATCTAAATCAAATTTGTGTGAAACAACTGTTTCGGCACACCCTTGCTTCGACACTTTGACACAAGGAATCACAATTTAACACACCACCTAATTCATTGTGTCTAAGCTGTCTACATTCATCATGGCTCTTAGTCTTCTGAAAACTTCGACCTGCAATCCCTTCGTCATGATATCTGCAATCTGATTCTCATTTCTGCAGTGTTCCAATTTCATTTTCCCTTCTGCTACCTGCTCTCGAAGATAATGGAACCTCATTTCGATGTGCTTGCTTCGACCGTGTACTATTGGATTCTTCGCCAAGTTGATAGCTGACATGCTGTCGATCTTTATGGTAATTGCTCCATGACTCTTCCCTATAAGCTCTTCGACCAAGTTCACCATCCAGGTTGCTTGACATGCACAAAGAGAAGCAGCTATATATTCTGCTTCGCATTATTACAATACCACTACTGGCTTCTTTCTCGAACTCCAAGCAACTGGTGCACCACCTAACATAAACACATATCCAGCTGTGCATTTTCTATCCTCAACATCACTACACCAACTAGAGTCGGTGTATCCCACTAACTTGCATTCTTTCCCTTCATCAACTGCAGGAAACAAAATGCCGTAGTCGAGAGTTTCTTTCAAATACCTCAGTATCCTCTTCGTTGCTGCTAGGTGTGATACCTTTGGCTTCTGCATGAATCTACTTACCATACCCACACTGTATGCTAAGTCAAGCCTTGTGTGACAAAGGTATCTAAGTGACCCAATAAGTCTTCTGTATTGGGTTGGGTCGACATCATCTTCATCTGAATTCTTCGACAGTTTCAGTCTGGTCTCAGCTGGAGTCGAAGTTGGGTTGCAATCTTGCATCTCAAATCTCTTGAGTATTTCGCCTGTATATCTTCTTTGGTGCATCATCAAACCTCTACTAGTCTTGTAGAATTCGATGCCAAGGAAATATGAGAGATTTCACAAGTCTGACATTTCAAACTCCTCACTTAGGTCATGTTTGAAATCTTCGATCTCCTTCTTGCAACTCCCTGTTATCAACAAATCATCGACATAGAGGCATAGTATAAGTAATTCATTATTGCTTCTCCTTACATACACTCCATACTCAGTCGTACATTTCACAAATTCCTTCTCCCTTAAGAAGCTGTCGATTTTCTTATTCCAAGCTCTTGGAGCTTGCTTAAGTCCATACAGGGCTTTATGCAACCTGTACACCTTTCCTTCTTCGCCTTGTTTCACATACCCAGCTGGTTGTACGACATAAACTTCTTCATCTAAGGGGCCATTAAGGAACGCACACTTCACATCCATCTGACATGTGTACTAATTGTTCATATTTGTTAGACCAACAACCAACCTAAATGTTTCGATCCTAGCAACAGGTGCGAACACTTCATCGAAGTTGATTCCTTCCTTCTGTAGAAATCCTTTCACCACAAGTCTCACCTTGTGTCAAGTTACTTCTCCTCTAGGATTCCCCTTCACCTTGTAAACCCACTTCACATCAATTGCCTTCTTGCCTTAAGGCAATTCAATAAGTGATCAGGTGTTGTTGACTTTGATGGACTCTAAATCCTCATTCATTGCTTTCACCCACTTCGAATCTTTCAATGCCTCAGCTGCATCGACTGGTTCGACATATGCGTAGAAAGCATAATGTACCAGCTCACCCTCTTCATCGACCACATCATCTGATGTAATTACACATTCTTGCAAACTTGCAGGCATGTGCCTTGTTCGTCGAGGTCTGCTTAGACCGACTTCATCTATGCCTGGTTCCTGTCAAACTTCTCTTTCGACTTCAGTGGCTGGTTCTTCACAAGAGATTCTCATTGAATCCTTCTTAACATTCTCAATCCAATCCCATTCTTTAAGCTCATCTATGATCACGTCCCTGCTGATCACTACCTATTTATTCACTGGGTCGAACAGTTTGTAACCTCCAGTCGAATGATATCCTATCAATATCATCTGATTCGACTTATCATCAAGCTTCCTTCTCAACTGATATGGCACATGTCTATGTGATATAGATCCAAACACCTTTAAGTGACTAAGGCTAGGCTTGACACCAGACCAACTTTCTTCTGGTGTGATTCCTTCAAGCTTCTTCATCAGACATCTGTTCAAAATAAATGTTGTTGTCGAAACCGCTTCTCCCCATAATTCTTTGGGTAAGTGCTTTCCATTCAACATACTTCTCACCATGTTCATGATGGTTCTGTTCTTTCGTTCTACAATGCCATTTTGCTGTGGAGTGTAGGGTGGCACCACCTCATGCACAATCCCTTCTTTTTCACATAATGCATCGAACTCTTTCGAGACATACTCTCCACCACCATCAGTCCTCAGAATTTTCAACTTTCGACCACTCTGTCTTTCAACCATGGATTTGAATCTGGCAAATACCTCGATCACATCACTTTTATTCTTGATGAGGTAAGTCCACAACTTTCGACTGTAATCATCTATGAACGTGACAAAGTATCTGTTGCCACCAATCGAATCCACCTGGATTAAACCACATACATAAGAGTATATGACTTCCAGAATTGCCTTCAACTTTCTTCCTGCATCCTTGCTGAAGCTATTCTTGTGTTGTTTCGACTGAACACACTCTTCACAGACTTCACTTGGAATGTCAATTTCTGGTAATCCTGAAACCATATTTCTTCTCTTTAGCTCTCTGATGTCATTGAAGTTGAGATGGCCAATTCGAAAATGCCATAACCACTCATCTCTGCTGGCTGCAGTTGCTAGGCACTTGTGCTCCATCACCTTGAGTTCAATCTTGAAAGTCTTATTCTGAGACATTGGAGCCTTCAAGATCAACCTACCACCTGCGTCAAGGACTCTCATCATCTTGTCTCTGATAACTACCTTGTAGTTCTTTTCGACCAGCTGCCCTATACTGAGCAAATTACTCTTCATGCCTGGTATATACAACACATTGGAAATTGTTGACCTCTTGCCATCTTTCCTCATAATCAGAACATCACCAACACCTTCAGCTGCTAGAGTGTTGTCATTTACAAACTTCATCGTGTTCTTCGACGAGGGCTTCATGTTAACAAACCAATCTTTCCTTCCAGTCATGTGTGATGAGCATCCTGAGTCCAAGTACCACTGATCTTGGAATATTTCTTCATCTCTTGTTGTGACCATCAACAACGTCTCTTCTTCTTCATGTTTCGCCAGCTTTGCATGAGTTTCTTGATTTTTCTTCTTTTCTGGACAGTCACTAAAATAGTGGCCATACTTCTGACAATTGAAACATTGAATGTGACTCTTGTCAGATTTTTGACCACCACCTCTTCCTCTACCTGCAGCACCACCTCTTTGGTTGCCTTGGTTCCAGGGTTTTCTTTGATTCGACCAGTTTCCTTCATTCTGATTTCGACCAGTCAAATTGTTGCAGCCTCCTCTACCTTTGTTGCCATTCCAGCTTCCTTTGCCTTTCATTTCCTTTTCTGACTACGCCTGCAAAGCCATATCACTCTTTGACTTTCCTGTAGCTCTTTCAGTCATCCTTTTTTCATGAGACTCAAGCGTCCCTTGAAGCTTTTCCTTCGTCAATACTGATAAGTCTTTCGACTCTTCTATGGCTACTACCGCGTGGTCAAACTTTGGAGCCAATGACCTCAAGATCTTTGCAACAACTGATCTTGATGTCAACACCTCTCCACATACCTTGATTTGATTCACCAGTTTTGTAACTCTAGTGAAGAAATTTGTTATACTTTCATTGTCTTCCATCTGAAGCAACTCATAGGTTCTCTTGTGAGTTTGTAACCTCACCTCTTTCACCTTCTATGCGCCTCCAAACGACTTTTCAAGAATCTCTCACGCTTTCTTCGCTGACTCTACATCACTAACCTTTTCAAAGTTATCTGGATCGACACACTAATGGATAATAAAGAGAGCTTTATAATCTTTCTTCTTCAACTCTTTGTGTGTAGCCTTTTCTTGATCTGTCGCGTTCTCCGCAAGCGGTGTTACTCCTTCCTTCACAAGATCCCAGAGATCTTGATAACAGAAAACCACCTTCATCTGCTTGCACCGATTCTCATAATTATCTTTCTTGAGAATCGGAAGACTCGCCGGAAAGTGTTCATTTGGATAGTTCATCGCCATCACGATTTTCCTTCATTGAATCGCAACCGGAGCTCTAGATACTAAATGTTGGAATTAACCAAAACCTATGGAAATTTCGACCCTATCTTGATAAACAAGAAGGGTTCTTAGCGCAGCAATACGAAAGAAAAGAAGAAAATAGAGAAAGAAAGGAAATTAGGATTCTAAGAGAATTAGGAGAAGAAGGTAGTTACCCACAAACTGTGGGATTTTTCTCTTTCTATTCACTTGCAACTGCAAACCGTGAATTACAATGTGTTGTAATTCTTTACAAAAATAAGGGTTACTCCCTATTTATAGATTTAGGTTTACTTGTTCTCCAAGCCAAAGCCCAAAATACCTATTTTGGAACTATATCAAATCAAATCTAAATCAAATCTGTGTGAAACAACTGTTTCGACACACCCTTGCTTCGACACTTCAACACAAGAAATTACAATTTAACAAAATAATACCTGAATCAAATAATGCCTTGATCCGATTAAAAAAAATTAAATAAGTCTATTCAATAGTTGCATGATGTGATTCAAGGAGAAATTTGAACTGATTAAAATTGAATATTCTAATATCATATAAAAATAATTCTAAAATTACATTTTGTCTTAATGGTGGATAAGTAGGAGGTATATTGTGAGTTTGAACTAACACTTTTGTAATTGAATGTATATGGATAATTATTAACTAAATTATTTTATTGATATTATTTATATTAAAATTTACCAACATAATTTTTTAATCTAGTTTTAAATTTTGAATTATTGTTTATTGTAAATGTTAGTGGTTAAGTCTTATATATGAAATGTTAGATTTATAAGAGAGATATACTTAATTCCTTAGTCCTTTATGTTTTGTTTGAAAGCTTAGTAGAAAAATGTGAGTTTTTTTTTTTAATGAAAAATTAGGTGAAAAGAATAAAAGACTTAGGTGAGAGGTTTTGAGGAGTTATTTTTATTTAAATAATTGTATTAAAAGAGGTATTTGAATTATTTTAAAAGCTCAAATAAATTGCTCAAATATATTTTTAAAATATTTTAAAAAAATTAAAAAAAATACTAATATAAACACTCTTTTATTATTATATACAAAATCATTTTTTTTAAATGGTATAACAATTTCTATATTTATTTTTAAATTCTTTCTTTAAAGTCCTCTCGTTTCCTCTTCTCAAAACTCCCATATAATCCTAAAACATTGAACGTTGTTGTTCTAGGCTTTTCCGGATTCGCCATCAATTATCAATTTAAAATTTATTTGCATTTGCATGCTATATAAGCCAGAATAACTGGTTGGATGGTATAGACCCACCATCTCATTGCAAAATGCTTACATTTATTGCACGAGCCACCTACTAGTGGATAAGCATATATGTGATTGATAAGTGAATGGTGATTCTTTCAATATCATTTGTTCGATCGATTTTTTTTTTGACTTGCTGATATTTTTTAGTTTTTTCTTCTTAAGAGAACACCAAATCTTAGAAGACTTATAAATCCAAGAGTTTTAGATTATAAATACTACTTTCCCCTTCTAAAATAATTATTATAATTGATTATTTCACACAGATTAAAAAAATATAATAAATAAAAGAGAATAATATTTTTATTAAATAATCCTTATTTATTATTTCTTCTCTTTTTATTATAAGTTGTTTTTTACTTTTTACACATATTAAAAAATATAATAATTGTATTATGTAACAGAGAAATTATGAAAGGTTTTACAAAATTGTTCTTTATTAATGGTATTGAAAAAACAAATTTACATAATTGAAAGGAGAGAGAATAATAAATATTTAAGGGTATAATAGGAAAATTATCATTAATGATTCATCGATATTATAAAACGATTTACAGTACATTATGGTAAATTAATTTTTCCCAAAATGACTTACGATAAAAAACGGAGGTAGTATAGGTGTATTCGAATTATCATAAATGTTAAACGAGAGAATAATAAATTGAGAGTATAAATTAGAAGGTATAATTAAAAGATAAATATTAAAATTACATTGAAAACTAAAAGTAACATTTATTTTAAAACAAATAATTTTATGAGATACGATAATTATTTTGGGACGGAGTACATGTTAGAATTATACACAAACACATAGAATGGAAAAAGAAAGTTAGATTAAATATTCATTTGATGTGTATTTTTATTAATAATAAATAATAATTATTTACATAACACTAATTAAACTTATAACCTTTAATTAGGCTCAACAAACCTGACAAAATTAATTATTTATATCTTACAAATAACTTAACTATTCAATTAATTATATTTGAAAGCTTGGTTATGATCCTGTAGATTTAAAACAACTTTGCTTCTTTTTAATGGTTCTTCTGAATGATTAACTTGATTAATATCAAAGTTAATGTCTTTTGATCCTGCATACTTGAATAACCATTAGTAAATCCTATTGTTCTTTAAATACTTTGTTATCATCAAAACCTTTTAAGGAAATGAACAAATCTTGTTCTAACAAGTATGATCCTAATTGTGATGGATTTGACCACATGAGAGAAGGTCTCATGGAAATCAAAGCCATGTTGTTGATGAAATCCTTTGGCTACCAGTCTCGCTTTGAGCTTATTAATGCTTCCATCTACATTCTCCTTTACATTAAATACCCACTTGCAGCGAATTGGTTTCCTATCTGATGGTAATGATGTAAGCTCCCACGTTTCATTCTGAATGAGTGAATCATACTCAGGTTGCATGGCTTGAAACCACTGTGGATTGGTTAGAGCTTGTGCTAATAGGGGTTGGTTCAGAATGCACCACAAACACTTTGGGTTTGGACTTGCCAGTTTTAGAACAGGTAAGCATGGCATGGTTATTTATAGTAAGAGGAGATTGAGGTTGAGATGTTTGTGTGTGAATGAAGGGTGATATTGTGTTTGAGCTAGATACATTCCACTTGGAGGGGCTGGCTTGTGGTGGTTCAAGAGCATGTATGTCAGTTGTTTCAGATGGTTGCGGTACACTAGACATAGGTGAGTTATCTAATATTTGAGGTATGCCATATGAGGTTAGACATAGGAGAAGTTATGTCAGACATATGAGAGGTGATTGTATATGGTTCTTGGAGAGGAGAATTAGGAAAGTTATTTGTGGTAGGTGGCAGGATAAGATGTTGAGTTGTTTGCACATTGTTAGTATAATTACCACAATTAGGAGGTATCCTAAGTGATGAACCACTAGATGGCTTATGACTGCTAGAAGATTGAGAGATGCTTGATGTGTAAGGAAACTTTATTTCATTAAACACCATATCTTTGGAGATGAAGATTTTACCTTCCATATTTAAACATTTGTGGCCTTTGTGGGTGGGGGATACACCAAAATAAAGGCATTTAGAACTTCTGAGCTCCAATTTGTGCGTGTTGTAGGGTCTCAGGTGTGGGTAGTAGGCGCACCCAAAGATTTTGATTGTTGCATAATCTGGTTGCTTGTTGAACAAGACTTGAAAGGGTGTTGTGAATTCTGGTAAAGCATTTGATGTAAGTCTGTTGATTAAGTATACTGCAATAGTGAAACTATGATCCCAGAATTTCATTGGCATAGAGGCATGTTCAAGAAGGGTTAGCTCCATTTCAACAATTTGCCTATGCTTCCTTTCCATAATTCCATTATGATGAGAAGTATGTGAATAGGTGAGTCGATGCAAAATGCCTTGATCATTAAGTAATTGAGTAAAGGGTCGAAATTATCCTCCAAAGTCTGATTGGTTAGCTTTAATCTTGGCACTGAATTGTGTAGATACACAACTTTGAAACATTTTGAATGCAGTCAAGGCATCACTTTTTGTAAGGACAAGATTTAGTTCTACATCTGGCCTTTGAGTTTTGATGATAACTGCACATGTTATCTAAGAGAACAATTCTGTATGATATGGTTTATGTCTAGTGTGTGATTGTTGTCAATATCATTCTAACTCTGATAAGAAGACATGTGACATCATCAGACTCTGATCTAAACACTCTGGAAAGAAAACATATGTGTGTACAAGATAAAGTTAAGATTCATGAATGGTTCTAATACATCGGTTCTAATGAACGTTAGTTCTGGACATTCTAATTAAGATTTTATGAGAAAGGTCTATAAGGCTTTCTAATGTGATGGGCTTCTAATGTTACAAGTTCTGAAGATTCAAAAGACATGATTCAGGTGAACATGGTTCTGAAGATTCTGAAGACACAATATCTAAAGGTCGAGTTCTGAAGAGTTTCTAAAGACAAGGTTCTGACTGAACGAAGTGATGAAGACTCTGAAGACAAAGTATGCGCTTAATGAAATCTGAAGACTTTGAAGACGAGGTTCTGATAAAACATGTTTTGAAGACTCTGAAGATAATGCTTCTAAGAAACCAAGTGCTAAAGATTCTCAAGATAGTTCTGCTGAACGAAGGTCTAGAATTCTGAAGACTGTGGTTCTGAAGATTACACAAAGAATGACTCTTCTACAACACGCTTCATCAAATTAATATCTGAAGACTCTGAAGATGCTAGAAGACTGAAGATTAGAATAGTTTTGACCTAAATATAATAGTACTAAAACTATGTGACCTCTACCTCGATAGGGTGGCGCAAGAACAACGTTTTGTACAGTGATGTTGACCATTTCTTCATGTGAATGTTGGGATATTGTTGTTGGAATATGTTTCCAAGGATACCTTTCAACGGATATATTCTCTCAAGCTCTATAAATTGAAGATCTGGAAGCTTGAAAAAATGTTGTTTGAAGCAGCCGCTGATTATGATAAAAAGAAAGAGAGATAAAAAGTAAGTTGGTTGCTGGTCATACCAAAGTGTTATTATTCAACGCACCAAACAATCAAGATGTAGCAAGCAAAGTTAAAGCTGCTACTACAAAGTGTGCACAAACGATGATCATGCTAACACCATATGAAACTAGTCAAGTGAGACATTAATAAGTGAAACATATTAACTTAGTTAAACTTGATAGTTAAATTGGAAAAAGCATTAAAGCTCAAGAAAGGAGTACAAAATGCTACAAGCTGAAGCTTAAATGAAGAATGCTCAATGAAGAAGAAGCTGAAACAAAATGCTGAAGAGTGTACAACGATGCAACATGCCAAAGCCATGTGAAACTAGTCAAGTGAAACATCAATAAGTGAAGCATAGTAACTTATTTGATCTTGATAGTTAAGCTGGAAGAAGCATTACCTACTCAAGAAAGAAGTACATCAGAAAGAAGCTTAAAGCTCATGAAAAGAAGCCATAGTGTTCATCAAGAAAGCTTTTAAGAAATACAAAACTAGTGTGCTTTATAATCTCTTAGAGATTTATTCTTTAGATAGTTTTGTATTAGAAAGTAAGGAGTTATTGCTCATATCTTGCTAGAAACACTTAGGTGTTATTTTACTTCATTTGTGTAATCAGCTTGTAAGAAGCATATTAGTGCACAAGAAAATCCTTGTAAAAGGTATTGTTCCTTGAGCGGTTGAGTGAAGACCAGAATGCTTGAGATGACTAAGGGTGTTTCTAACAGGTTAATAGATGTTGTTCCTTGAGAGGTCAAGTGAAGACCAGGATGCCTGAGAGGTCCAGGTCGTTGTCTAACGGGTTGGAGGTTGATTCCTTGAGAGACTAGTGAAAGCTAGGATTCTCAAGAAGGCAATGGAAAATATCCATTGTGGTTATAATCGTTGATGATTATTGGATTGTGTCCTTGTGATAAGGTGAAATCACCTTGAGGGGTGGACTGGAGTAACTTCGTTAACAGTGAACCAGGATAAAAATAATTGTGTTCATTTATTTTATTTATATGTTAACAACATTAGTTTAAATTCCGCAAATGGGGACGAAATGTGAAACCCAATACAAACCCCCCTTTATTGTGTTTCTCAACCTTTAATTGGTATCAGAGGTCCGGTTCTGTTATTGATGTTTATCAAACACTTAACCGTGTCATATAAAGATTCGGACGAGTTTTGAGAAACGTTCTGGTTAATCTCCTCCACCATCTACAGTTTCAGTCTCATACAATGATGAAAAGATTGAGTACTGAAATGACAAACCAGAAAGGTTCATTTTGGATTATGTCACTGATTCTTGAAGTTGGTTTTTATTGACAACATAATCTTCTCTTATGGTGCTTACAAGAAGATTGAAAGCAAGAAGAAGAATCAGCTAGTAAAAGGATAATAGACTCATCAGATAATTAGAAGAATCTGATGAATGTTATTCTTTGAATATGTTAGTTGAGAGCTACGTATCTCCTCAAGGTGATACCTAGAAAAGGCTTAGGAAGAATGGTCTATAAGAGATTAACAAGAATCATCAGAAAGCATGAAATCTTGTTTTTTGAAGGTTAATTCTTTATGAGTATGGGATGTTTTCAACAAACAGACTTAGTCTACCATTGACTTCTCAATTTTACACATTAGGAACTCTTTCATGTGAAGAAGAGATAATGCCCATGTCATGATTTTGATGCATGGAAACTTCAAGATGAAGTATGCTGAAGATGTTAGAAATCTTGTCATCAAGATTTTAAATCATGACTACAGAACTTAAGATTCTGAATGATGATTTCTTCGTCAGGATTCTTGAAGAAGGTGATCAGAAGCTTGCTATTTAAATAGAAGCTTATGACAACTGATCAAGCATGTAGAAGGTGTCTCCAAAAGATAAAGCAGATTCTTATTCAACAGAAACTAATTCTACTGACAGATAAGCATTGGATATGGCTATCAGAATTCTGACTACCTTCTGTGTTCACTATCTTCTTGACTCATGTGACTGAATGAAAGTATGAGATTAAGAAGTTATCTGGTGAAAAGAAGATTCTGATATTCCAGTTCTTCACTATCATATACAGATGACTGAAGATAAAACAAGCTTGGAAAAGAAATGGCTTAAATAATGATATATGAGAAATCATCATGACAAAACATGTAATACCCCGTATTATCTAAATGCTCAATTGAATATCAGATGAGATCAGATGAGCGTCTATATGCTTTATCTTGATCAATTAGAATAATGGAGTTCTTAAGTATTGTTAATTGGGATTAATAGAGAAACTAATGAGCTCTGAAGAGATCAATTAATTAATGAAAAAGACAGATTGATATTTATTAGTCTAAGAGAGAATTTTATTGTAACTCTAATAATTGATCATTTGGTGTTAGATGACAAAATATCAATTGGAGATATTTTACTCTATTCGATTATATTATATAATAAGTATTATATATATATATATATATATATATATATATATATATATATATATATATATATATATATATATATATATATATATATATGTGTGTGTGTGTGTGTGTGTGTGTGTGTGTGTGTGTGTGTTAAGAGAAAGTTAGAAAAGGAAAGGAGAAGAAGAGAAAAGGAAGAGAAGAAGAGAAGAGAAAGAAAGAGGAAAGAAGAGAGGAAGAACTTGGGAAGAAGAAGGAAGCCTGGATTCATCATCTTCTTCAACCTCCTCTTCGATTATCAGGTGGGTTCTAGTTAGAGACTTAAGTTCTAGAATTTGGAATTGTTTAGAACTTGGGTTAGAGTTGAGAGAAAATGATGAATTCGATAAAAATTGGTGTTCTAACGGATGAAACGGGAAATAAACCGAGTAATATAGTCGGGTTATGTGTGGAATGAACCTATCATACTTGTTTTGATGTCCCAATATGTTTAGGTATGAGTTATAATGGTTTAGAGTGAAGAAAAACATGATTTTTTGGCTCTGTTACGACAGTAACCGGTTACCCTATTGAGAGTAACCGATTACCCTTTGAAAAATGACATTTCTGGGTTGTTTTTTATCAAGTAACCGGTTACCCATTATAGAGTAACCGGTTACCACTGTTGTCTGAAAATTCAGAAATTAAAAAGGGCGTAACTTTTGAACCGTAAGTCCGTTTTGGTCCCCGTTCGAAGCGTTGGGAAGCTATTTAAATGCTCTATTTGATAGTTATAGTGAGAGATTTTGGACGCGGTTCTTAAGTGCTGGTCGCTCTCTGCGGTTGAGCTTGAACTACAGGTCGATTCATTTTTTATCCTATTGTGAGCTGAATAAGGAAGGGAAATAGATGTCTCCAATTAACCCTGCTTTGCATACTGAGTTTAAACAGCAGTCTGTTAGGTTACGGATGCTATCAATGTGGGGGCCCTTTGTACTGGTTATTTTTATTTTCGCCAATACTGTTTTCTTTCTTTTTTACCTGGGCAGCAGGTTTCTGGCGGGGAACAAGGATTAGGATGTTAGGAATGATGCTTTTGAAATACTAATTTTGATTGATGGAGATATGGGATTTGGGTTTTTTGTTGATTGCACTCGCTAAGATCTTTTCTTTCGATCTTATGCCTGCGTATTCCCGTTTACCGAAACAGGGAAATCAGAGCGTTCGTAGTTCCTCCTATTCTATGGGAGGAAATGGGTGTTTTAGTGTCTTGTTCAAAGCCCAAGACGTGAAGCGAAAGGTGGTTTATATCTTGTTCAAAGCCCAAGATGTGAAGCTAAAAGGTCTATTTGTGTCTTGTTCAAAGCCCAAGATGTGAAGCGAAAGGACCTCGACTTTAGAGAGAATTTGTCATCTCTAAAGAGGGGAGAAGGAGAATTACTTTAACTGGGATACGCGGATCCGAGCAATGCCATAATTTCCGAAGAAAGGGTTTTAACCTGAAGGAGAAGACTTTAACTCAGTGTAGAGCAATGCCATATTTCCTTAGGAATTTCTCATGCTAAAAGAGGGACAGTGGCATGGATGTAGATGATCCAGAGGCTTGCCGCTTACAGCGATTAGACGAAGGGGAAGAAGTTGTTGATGTTTGTATGCTGTGAACGAGGCACAGCTTTGATGCTAAAAGGTTGATTGGATCAACCAGTGGTTTTCTTATACAAAGCCTAAGAGGAGGCTATTTTGTGTCTCGTACAAAGCCCGAGAGAGAGGCTAAAAGTTTTTGACCCGACGATAGAGTCTTTGTGTCTCGTACGAAGCCCGAGATGGAGGCAAAAAGGGTAATTGACTCAACAGGAGAATCTTTTATACTCAACAAGAGAGTGATTTTGTATCTCGCATGAAGCCCGAGATGGAGGCTAAAAGGTTTGACTCAACAAGAGAGTCTTTGTATCTCGTACGAAGCCCGAGATGGAGGCTACAAGGTTTGACTCAACAAGAGAGTCTTTGTATCTCGTACGAAGCCCGAGATGGAGGCGAAAGGGGTGATTGACTCAACGAGGGAGTCTCTTATGTGTCTCGTACAAAGCTCGAGAGAGAGGCTAAATGTTGTTTGACTCCGCTGGGGAGAATCATTGTACAAAACCCAAGAGGAGGCTATGGTGACTGTTTCAGTTGAGTGACAGGTCCAATATACTGATTTTAAAAGAGAAAATTAGTTCTTATATGAGCAACACTGTACTCAGGGATTTGATTTGAGGATCAGGGATATTTCCTTCTCTTTGAGGAAGCGGGAAATCCGAAGGGTATTAAGACTGTTCGAGTCTGTGGGTTTCCTTCCTATTTAACGAAGAGGTCACTTGAGAATGTCTTTGAGACTCAAGGAAGTTAGACTGTCCGTGTCTAGAGTTTTATCTTTTGTACTATGCTTTGAGAAACAGTAGTAGACTCTTTGAAAGGACTGTTCTATGAAGATGACTAAGTTCTATTCCTATACCTCTAGGAGGTCGTCGGGATAATTTGTACGAAGCCCAAGAGGAGGCGGGAAACTTTTAAGAAGCCGACGAGTCCTTATACGAAGCCCAAGAGGAGGCTATCATTCCCGGAGGAAGAGATCATTATACGAAGCCTAAGAGGAGGTTGTGAATACTTCTAAGAAGCCGTAGGGTCCTTGAATAATGCCCAAGAGGAGGCCGATGCTTTTAAGAAGCCCGTGGGTCTATCATCTCCTTTCCATTAGGAGAGATAACTCTTTTAAAGATAAAAACCACTGGTAAACGTGCGAGGTTTACTATCCAGCGACTTCTAGCTTTTAAAGAGGGTTCCTTAGTTAAGGTCCAAGATTATGACCGTAGTGGGTACCCAAACCCCGAGACATTCAAGGCAAGCTATCCACAAGGAATAGATCAAGTCAGGAAAGTTCGAGAATTTGGAAGAAACTCAAAGATGCCATTCACGGAGAATACATCCATCTTGGGGAGTAGAGCTTCTTGACGATTCCTAAGGAGGACAGCCGAAGAGAAGACTGTATCTGGTGCTCCTATTGGGGATCTAGGCGTCTATTTCTACGAATAAATGAAACGGCGTCACCTAGTTCTAGACGTAGTAGCCGGGGAAACTCGAAATATCTATACTATTATTACACAGTAGATATGAGTTTATGAAAGGAGACTTACAGTGAGCAGCCCCACAATACAGTTATATATATATGAAAGCAGTAAATGAAAGCGATAACCACTTACTCGGTTGGAGTGCTTCCATGCTGTTTGGTTAGTTGTTCAACAAAGAAAGATTGAAAACAACAATATATTCAAAATCAAAGGAGAAAGTGCTTTGAAAAAGAAAGATTTGGGGCTTACAGCTCAAGGAGAGGCCCAGGGTTTTATCAGTGAGCGCACTGTTTGACTTTGTACAGCGGGACTTATACAAGTGACTAGGGCCCAAAAAGGTTTTCTGTACAAAGGGATGGGTCTTACACTCTCTCAAGAGGCCCAAAAAGGTTTAAAGAAAATAGTGGGGCTTATAACACGAGGGTAGGTCCAAATGATTTTTCGTTTAAAAATGGCGATCGCGCCGAGGTTTCTTTTAACGCAGAGGGACTTATACAATAAGTGAGGCCTAAAATGTTTTGGTTAAAAGGGGGATTGGGTCTTACACTCTAATAGAGGCCCAAAGTGTTTTGAATGGGTCTTATAGCTCAAGGAGAGGCCCAGATGATTTTTATTTTTAAACGGGCGACGATTGCGCCGTTTACTTGTACAGAGGGACTTATACAATGAGTGAGGCCCAAAAAAGTTTTTGTACAAGGGGGATGGGTCTTACACTCTCTCAAGAGGCCCAAAGAGTTTTGAAAATGATTTATGAGGGTTGAATTAATCCAAAACCCTAATTTGTTTTCAAAATGTATTTAATTGAATAAAAATTCAATTAAAATGATCAAAAATTGTTTAACACATGGAAAACAAATTGTGATCTTGGATTAATGCTTCAAAAATTAAGTATTGACCTACAAAATAATTAGAAAGCATTAAAAGTTGCAAAATCAATGTAGAAAAAATATTTAAAATGCCAAAAACAATCAAAATATTAATTCTTTACAAAAATATCAATTATATGAAATAAATAATATTTTTGGGATTTTTTGTGAAAATAAAATATTTTAACAATTTTGTGAATTATTAAAAAAAGAATCAACTCAAAATCATTAAAACTCAGAGAGAAATTAATTTTTGAATCAATTAAATAAAATTACAAAATTCAAATATTTGACTTTCTAAAAATGGCGCCAAGAACAAGCTGAAGAACACGCGCGTGTTCTTGGTTTCTCAGATTTGCATTTTCTATCCAATCTCCATGAATACGTAATCATATCATGCAATCCACATATCATTATGCTCGTCTCAACCTTACGATCATGTCTATGTACTTTAATTTCATTTAAATTAAACATACAACAAGAAATCACGAAGAGACCTCAAGAACCCTAATTTCTGCATGAAGGCTAGGATTTTTGATACACGATTCAAACAATGCAATTAATTGAGGGAAAACATTCCATGCATGATTATGAACATATGGCCAAATTATTGTGCGAGGAAATATGCATAGATTGAGAGATGACCAAGTATGTGCTTACCTCTAGGCCGTGACAGCAAGTTCAAAGTGATTTTTGATTTGGAGGTATTACAGATGAGTGGTGATGATCTGAACAGCTTCCCTACACCCTATGGATTGTGTTTGGATGGTTGGACTTGATTGAAATTGGCTGGATCATTTTGTGGTACCTCAACTGCACTTTGGTTAAAACCTTGAGCAACCAGCTGGTGATTTCATGAAATTGATGTTTCAGAAGTAATCTAAGTGTTTGATCAGCTCATATGTGATGTATGTGAGGTGTGTGAGTGATTGGTTTGATTGGAATTGCTCTCAAACTCAAAACTCGATAGTGACTTGCCTTAGAAGGCAAAATTGGAGTGAAAGAAGAGATTTTGAGGAAAGCATCTGTTAGATGGCTTTGGTGTACTCAAACTGATCACAATTGAGCTCTACTTATAGTGGAGCAAGTTTGTTTTGCAAGGAATAGTGCATGGCAGCTGGTAAGTAGGTTTGGCCAATGTTGGCAAATGAAAATCCAAGTCTCCTCTAGACATTGACTAGAGGTTAGGACATAGAGCTTTGGTCCCCTTGGTCTTGGATAAGTCTTGACTGATTTCAGATGAGAATGGCTCAGTCCATGCCACCTTGATGGTTCCATTGAATGCCTCATTCCAAATTTGAAGTCTTGTCCCTATTTTGGCCATTCTAGGTTCAACATGCTATTTCTTGTTCCATGGACTTTGGAGGCTTGGCTCAGTGATTGTCCCCTTTAGATTCAATCCTCTGAGGTGTCCAAGTGGATAGGAGCAATTGAATTTGGCTGATTTTGGCAAATCGACCAAAGTTGCAAATTCTGCCTTGCCTTGACAGGTTTCAGCAAGGCAACTTGGCAATGTTGTATCTCATGGTGTAGGTTGAATTTGGCAATGTTCTTGGCCATTTTGGAAAGCTCTTACATGATATAACAACTGTTTGAACAAGTTTGGTTTTGATCTCTTTTGATTCCAATTGAAAAATCCCCCTACATTTGGCAAAAAGTGAGGCAAAATCTGACTTAGTGAAAATTTCACTAAGTGTTGGAAAAAGTGACTTTTTCACTTTTCAGCCACTTTGATCACTCCATAACTCAAAATCCTTAATGAATTGGAATGACTTGTAGTTGAAGTTTTTGTAGGTGATAATGAGGGCTACAAATCCATCTTTGGATGAGAAAAAATGGCCTTGTGGTTTAGGAGTTATGGTCCTTCAAAGTTGGTACCCTTGCCACTTTATTTTTAACTTAGAAAAATTTCTAAGTTTTATGGTTACCCCTTTTACAAGTTATCTCACTTTTATTGATTTTTCTTGATGAATGATGATTCAAATCATACATTAACATCATTTTAGGGTTAAAAATCCATTTTGGTGAAAAATCTCAAAAAGTCTAAGTTGACTTTTGTGCACAGTTGATTTTTTATCAGATGGATTCCAAACTGTGCAATTCTTCAGGAAATCATGTCCTTGACCTAAATCAAACTTGATGGACATGTTCCATGGGTGTCATAGGGTATATTCAATCATGTATTAGGGTTTGGGAGCATGTCCTGGTCAAAAGTCAAAGTTACAGTTGACTTTTCCCTTAAAACCCTAATTGTGGTGCAGATGAAATTGAGACTTGTTGCTCAAACTTCTTGGATTAATCCATTATTCCAAATGGATCAATATGGTGTATTAGAGACCCTCAAATCCTCTCTTGAGGTTTTGGCTCATGATTTGTCCCAAAAGTCAACTTAGGGGTGAATTAGGTCAAGAAACCCTAATTCCAGATTTTTGATGAATGCATCCCCTGAGGCAAAATTGACTTGATGCATGGGTTCATGAGGTTCCATGAAGTATATTAGGTTATGTTTTGGATCATTGCCTTGTGCCCAGATGAAAATTTCCATCTGGAGGCCCTGGTTGACCAAAACCCTAATTTGGTGACATTGTCGATCTTGAGACTTGATTCACCTAGAAGGGAGCAGCCTTGTGCTTAATCCTTGAAGTGGGAGTCCTTTTGATCCTTTGTGGATGTTTAAGAGATTAGACAAGTTTAAGATCATGTCATTTCTTGATTGATCCTTTGTCTAAGCACTCAGAGAGGGCTTGAAACCCTAATTTTGATTGTATTGGATGCTCACCCATCTTTGGGGAGACTGATGAAGCATGATGGTTCATCCATATTGTGATGATGATTTTCATAATTATGGGAAATCTAAGTGGTCAAAATTTGGGGTATTACAGATGCCCCTATTTAATCTTCTTGGACCCGAAGGTGTGAATGACGAAGGGATTCGGGCATTCGGGGTGCAAGAGGATTAAATATCAGAATACCCGAAATTTTGATGGTGGTTATGAATGGTAGCTCACGCATTCATCTTCTTTAGCTAAGCAATGATGCTTAGAAAAGGTAAACTTCCCCTTGATCCTGGTTTCCTACCAAGAACTGGTCTCAGTCTCTGAAATGAACTTCCCCTCGTTCCTGGTTTCTTACCAAGGAACTGGTCTTAGTTTCTTTTGTCAACTTCCCCTCGATCCTGGTTTCCTACCAAGAACTGGTCTCAGTCTCTTTTGTCAACTTCCCCTCGACCCTGGTTTCCTACCAAGGAACTGGTCTTAGTTTCTTTTGAAATAAACTTCCCCTCGATCCTGGTGTCCTACCAAGGAACTGGTCTTAGTTTCTTTTGTCAATAAACTTTATTGACAAGGGACGCTATGTGTAGCGGTTTTCCTTCAAACTTCTCGCCAAATTTTCCTGGGGAGACGCCATTTGAGTGGGAAAAGATTTGATGTCAGACTTGCTGGGAAACCCATTCGTCTGAATTGTAGAGGTACACAAACTTCTCTGTTTTGGAGACGCCATTTGTCGATTCTACTGGGGAAAGCGAGTCTCTTGAGAGACTGTTTTCGTTTGGGGTTACATCATACTTTTCTCGGGATCTTCCCGGAGAAATGCCATATGATGGGATCCAATTTTGAGGTGCCAACGACCTTCTCATCAGTGGTTTTTCGGAGCAAAACTGGCGTGCTGCCGAATCTCTGATCACGAGGCTTTCTCTGTGGATTTTCCTTAATCCGGGAAAGCAAGGATATCATCTTCAATGGCGAAGAGTGATGTTTATTGAAAGTTTTCTATGGCTTTTCAGAGGTTCAAGTTATCAAAGTGGTCAAGGACCAACTTCTTTCCAAAATTAAACTGGAAGCGAGGTTGTTCAGACACAGTATTTCCTGATGAGGCAAGAACTGACAACTCGATTGAGAGGACTTCTACCACTAGGGGACAAGACCGACTAGAGTGATAGTGATGCAATATGAAATGTAAATGCAAATAAAAAATGCATGATGTATGTATGTATACGCTGACAAAACAGACGCGACATACAGACTAATGGATGAACACAATTGGATACTCGACCATCGCGGAGCGAAGAAGTACCGTTGATTCAAAATAGCAATTCCACCTTGCTTAGGAGAGATAGTGCCGTTGGGAGCTATGTTGATCGGGCTTAGGAGATGAAAACTCGGCTGAAGATGTCAGACGAAACATGGTCTCTGACATTGCTGATCCTTCATTTAGGCGTACTGGTCTAGAAGGAGTACTTTGATTCTGCACTTTGAAGTTCGCTTACTTCGGGAGAAGCGATCGATGTTCTTCTGATGTTTAACAGTCAAAAGAAATGCCATCTTTAATTTAATAGCAGAAAAAGTTTAACAAGTAAATTCGTTTTTGTTTCATTTCAAGAATCGTTGATTAAGTTTAAACAACGTCATTTTGTAAAGCTAAAACAGGTAAAGAATTACAAACAAAAGCACAAGGGCTCAAATTTTATTGATAAGATGGAGATCAGCCAAACGCGTGATTCCAAAGAGTATATACAAAGTTAGAAAATGGTAATTTACAGGGAAAAGGGCTACGTTGAAACATAACGACCACTATCCTTCTACCAACTTCGAGTTCGGGACATCCTGAGCTTCCGTCGAAGATGACCTTTGACTGGAGATTTCCTTCGATAGATGATGCAACTGCTGCTGAGGGACTTGCCTCTGTTGAACATAGTTACTTGCCATTATCCCTAACTTTTGCCTGGATTGTACTATGAGATTTCCAATCCATCGGGATGATTTTTTTCATGCCTCTAACTTTTGCCTGGACCAACCTTTCGGGTTTTCAATCCACCGAGACGTTTTTTTTTTTAGTTTTAGGCGAAGTATTTCTTGACTACATCAACATTCGTGGGGTAGGCAAATTCCTCTCCGTCCATGGTTGCAAGTCTCAAGGCGCCGCCTGAGAAAGCTTTTGTGACCACATAGGGGCCATCATAATTCGGGGTCCATTTACCCCGGGAATCAGTGAGAAATGATTGTATCTTCTTGAGCACAAGGTCTCCTTTCCTGAAGACACGAGGTCGGACCTTTTTGTCGAACGCCCTCTTCATTCTCTGTTGATACAACTGACCGTGGCATAGTGCCGTGATTCGCTTCTCTTCGATCAGGTTCAGTTCGTCGTGTCGATTTTGACACCATTCAGCCTCGGTGAGCTTAGCTTCCATCAATACCCAGATTGATGGGATCTCTACTTCTATGGGGAGAACTGCCTCCATGCCATATACTAGAGAGAAAGGGTTTGCCCCTGTTGAAGTGCGGACAGATGTTCGATAACCGTGAAGAGCAAAGGGTAGCATTTCGTGCCAATCTTTATAGGTTACTACCATCTTCTGAACAATCCTCTTGATGTTCTTGTTAGCCGCTTCTACCGCTCCGTTCATCTTGGGTCGGTAGGGAGATGAGTTATGGTGTTCGATCTTGAACTCTGCACACAACTCTTTCATCATCTTATTGTTCAAGTTAGATCCATTATCAGTAATGATCTCGCTTGGAACACCATAACGGCAGATGATATTATTTTTGATAAATCGGACCACCACTTGTCGGGTTACATTGGCGAATGACGCCGCTTCGACCCACTTGGTGAAGTAGTCAATGGCTACTAGAATGAACCGATGTCCGTTTGAAGCCTTAGGTTCAATCATGCCAATCATGTCGATTCCCCATATGGAAAATGGCCACGGGGAAGAAAGAACTTTAAGATGTGATGGCGGTACATGAATTTTGTCGGAGTATATCTGACACTTGTGACACCTCCTCATGTACTTGTAGCAGTCGGATTCCATTGTTAACCAATAATACCCGGCCCTGAGAATTTTTCTCGCCATTGTGTGTCCGTTGGCATGAGTGCCAAAGGATCCTTCATGAATTTCTTTCATGAGCATGTCTGCTTCTGGTCTGTCGACGCATCGGAGAAAGACCATGTCAAAATTTCTCTTATAAAGAGTGTCACCGCTCAGGAAGAAGTTTCCAGCCAATCTTCTGAGGGTTTTCCTGTCTTTTCTGAGTGCCCCAGATGGGTACTCTTGTTTCTGAAGGAAGCATTTGATATCGTGATACCAAGGTCTGTCGTCTATGACTGCTTCAATCGCGAAGATGTAAGCGGGCCGTTCAAGGCGCATGATGTCGATCTTAGGTATGTCATTCCATCGACCTACACTAATCATGGAAGAGAGAGTGGCTAATGCATTAGCCATGTGATTCTCATCACGAGGGATGTGATGAAAGTCGACTCTGTTAAAGAAGGGTAACAACCTCCTTGCATAGTCTTTGTAAGGAATCAATCCTGATTGGTATGTGTTCCAATCTCCTTTTATCTAGTTAATAACCAGGGATGAATAGCCGTATACGTCCAAATTTTTTATCCTTAAATCAATCGCTTCTTCGAGACCCATGATACAAGCTTCGTATTCGGCCTCGTTGTTCGTACATTTGAACGTAAGTCGAGCGGTGAAAGGAATGTGGGAACCCTGAGGGGTAACAATGATTGCCCCAATTCCGTTTCCATAATGATTGACTGCTCCGTCAAAGATAAGTCCCCACTGGGAACCTGGTTCTGACCCTTCACTGGGTAGCGGTTCATCGCCATCTTTCATCTTTAGATACATGACATCTTCGTCTGGGAAGTCAAACCCGATTGATTCTTGATCGTCAATCGGTTGATGAGTCAAATGATCGGCTAAAATACTTCCTTTAACGGCTTTCTGATCATGGTACTCTATGTCATATTCTGATAGTAACATCTGCCAACGGGCAATCCTTCCCGTGAGAGCAGGTTTTTTGAAAACGTACATGATTGGATCCATTTCGGAGACCAACCATGTAGTATGACGAATCATGTACTGGCGAAGACGTTTGGCTGCCCAAGCCAAAGCGTAACAAGTTTTCTCAAGCATCGTGTACAGAGTCTCGCAGTCGGTGAATTTCTTGCTTAGATAGTAAATGGCAGACTCTTTCCTTTTGGTTTCGTCTTGTTGGCCAAGTACACATCCCATTGAGTCCTCTAGGACTGTGAGGTAAATAATCAGTGGTCTTCCTTCCACTAGAGGTGATAGAATCGGAGGATTCAACAGATATTCCTTGATACTGTCGAAGGCGGTCTGGCAATCTTCTGTCCAAACGCAATCCTGATTCTTTTTGAGTAATTTGAAAATCGGCGCGCACGTGGCGGTCATGAGGAATATGAATCTGGAGATGTAGTTCAAACGTCCCAGGAATCCTCTGACTTGTTTTTCAGTTTTCGGAGAAGGCATTTCTTGAATGGCCTTGACCTTGTCAGGATCAACTTCAATTCCTTTCTGGCTGACGATGAACCCTAGTAATTTCCCTGAACGGACACCGAAGATGCACTTGTTGGGATTCAAGCGGAGCTTGAATTTTCTTAGACGTTCGAACAATTTTGACAGATGTTCAACGTGCTCATCCTCTGTTCTTGATTTTGCAATCAAATCATCGACATATACCTCGATTTCCTTGTGTATCATGTCATGAAACAGAGTAGTCATGGCCCTTTGATAGGTTGCCCCGGCATTCTTCAAACCGAACGGCATTACCTTGTAACAAAAGGTACCCCATGGGGTAATGAACGAAGTTTTCTCCATGTCTTTCGGCGCCATTTTGATCTGGTTATAGCCCGAGAATCCATCCATGAAGGAGAATACTTTGAACTTTGTTGTACTGTCTACCAGCATGTCAATGTGTGGTAAAGGAAAGTCGTCCTTTGGACTTGCCTTGTTCAGATCTCTGTAATCAACACACATTCTGACCCTTCCATCCTTTTTGGGAACGGGTACGATGTTGGCTAACCATTGAGGATATTCAGATGTAGCGAGGAAACTCGCGTCGATCTGTTTCTGCACCTCCTCTTTGATTTTGATGGCCATGTCCGGGTGAGTGCGTCTCAACCTTTGCTTTACTGGCGGACATTCTGATCTTAACGGTAAATGATGTTCCACGATGCTGGTATCCAACCCTGGCATATCCTGATAGGACCAAGCGAATACATCGGGGAATTCTTTGAGAAGCTTTATCAGATCTTCTCTGGCAGTTGGACTGAGCAGTGCTCCGATCCTGATTTCTTTTCTCTCTTGCTCTGAACCCAAGTTTACCATTTCCAACGACTCTTTGTGAGGTTCGATGGACCTTTCCTCTTGTCTGAGTAGTCGGGAGATCTCTTTTGGAATTTGGTCGTCATTTTCTTCTTCAGCCTCGAATACCGGGAACTCAGAGTTGGAAGAAGGCATCGGATCGTATGTTTCAACGGGGTATAAAACAAGCAATCTGCATGACGTGATGATTCGTGTTTAGAAAAGATAGAGAGAAATGCAAGTGTGTGCAGTGTATTTATTTTACTGCTTGTTTTTATTATTGAATGTTTTTTAGGATTACCATTTTCTGAGAAAAAGCAAAAAGAGAAAACAGCCATTAATGCAGAAATTACAGAACGACGTTATTTTATTAATGAACAAGTCGATTCTTGAAACTACAGCCCTATAAAACAAAACTCTGTCGCTTTGGGCAAAGCGAATAGGGAAATTTACAGAAAACGAGCCCTATCAAAATATCCGTTTCACCTGGGCAGGGTGAAAGGCTTAAAGATGGCAATTACTTTGACTGACGAACGACCCTCGGAACATCGACAGCAACCCATTGGCGGCGAACTCCTCGGTGAATCACAAAGTGTGGCACCTTCCTTGATTTGTCTTCAGAAATGACGCTGATTTCTGGTGGAGCAGGATCATTGGAATCTGTTTCCCAGGCAGAATTGTCGTAGGAGGATTCCTCTGTTGCATTTTGCATAGCATTGGTGCTCTCAGATGTATCTCCCCATCCAGTTGGCTGGATATCTTCGAGCCTGATACGAGAGCTTTCGGGAGCGGTGTACTTGACCATATAGTCGTATTTTCCACTTGGTTCTCCCAGAGTGTCCCAAACTTCTTTGGAACTGGAGAAGTCATCCCTCTCGACGACGTTGACCTTGGGAAAAGCATAGTTGATGAATTCTAGTCCTGCAAACGTTGCGAATTCATCGTCATGTTGAGTAATTTCCGAATGACCTCAGTGTTGATCCCATGACATGGTGGGGACACAGGTATTCTGTTCAATGATGGTCAGCTGATTTTCATTGTTCGGCTGACTCTCTTGCCCCAAGTTTCCTGGGTAAGGCTGCCACATTGGCAGGCCTTCCATCGGGCCATAGTAATTGTGGTCAAAGTTGTCTTTCATCAGAGTGTCCTCCTCTAATGAATTTGGCGGAGCACGACATCCTTCCGGATCATAATCTCCGTAGATCATTTCAACATCTGACCTGGGTATAAATCTCGGACTTTCTGTAGGAAAGCAAAAAGGCATAGGCACCTCTTCCTGAGACATATAGTCGTCCTGGTTAAGATAGGACTTCCATTCTTCATCTGTGTCAGAGGGATCTTCCTCATTGATAGCATGAACTGTCTGAGACACTGGGTGAAGAAAACCTCCACTGTGGAAGAAGTTTTGAAGGGAATGAAGACTTTCATCGTTGGCTGCTGTCTGGGTACAGGTTGCAGAAAAACCAAGACCCTTCTTTGTTTTATTGTCAATAGGAATGACAAGCCGTCCCCATCCTGTCGTATCGGTACTCTCGACCGCTTTGATAGCATCTTTGTATGAAGAAATTGAAGTTCCTTCTTTGAACTGATTGTCCTTGCTCACCGATAGTGCTTGGAACTGAGTTCCAATAACCTCCTCGGGTTCCACACAAGTAGATGATGATAATTTGCTCACAAGCAAGGCTTGTTCCCCACAAACCGTGACAAGTTGATCGTTCTTGACGAACTTTAGCTTTTGGTGGAGGGTTGAAGTAACTGCTCTAGCCTGATGTATCCAAGGTCTTCCTAATAAACAACTGTATGTTGCCCGGATGTCCATGACCTGGAAAGTGATTTGGAAAGTGTGAGGACCAATAGTTATGGGAAGATCAACTTCGCCGATAACTGTTTTTCTGGATCCGTCGAATGCTTTGACGACGACCTCGCTGACTCTCATCGGAGGGACCTTGAATGATAATTGCATCAAGGTGGACTTTGGCATAACATTCAGGGTTGACCCTGTGTCTACCAGTACGTTGGCTAAAGCATCGCCCTGGCATTTAACTGTGATATTGAGCGCCATGTTATGACGGCGACCCTCTTCAGGTAATTCCTCATCACTAAATCCCAAATTATTGCAGGAAGTGATGTTAGAGACAATGCTATCGAATTGTCTGATTGTTACATCCTATTCCACAAAGGCTTGCTCCAAGACTTTCTGTAGAGCCTCTCTGTGTGCTTCTGAACTGAGTAACAGTGATAATACTGAGATCTTTGAAGGAGTCTGTAACAGTTGATCGACAATGTTGTATTCACTCCTTTGGATGAGCTTCAGCATCTCATCATTATTTTCGAAAGGTCGGGATTACTGGATTGACCGACTGGTGGATCAGGAATTTCTGCCTGAAGTTCCTTTTCTTTGTTGGATTCTCCAACCCCTCGGTTGAAGATTCTAGCACTCCGTGTTACACGACTGATGTCTGCAATGTTCACAACGGAGGGTAATGGAATTTCCTTTCCATTTTCGACTATTGTTGCACCGTATTTGTAAGGGATAGCCTTAGTTGATTTATACGGTAGTGGCCCCGGTAGATAGATGACTATGGGAACCTTCTGATTTTTTTGACCATCATAAGTAAACTTGATCCGTTCCCGGTTGGGAACTTTAGATTCATCAAATAGAGGGATGATGGCAAAAACATCCCTGGTCCTGTGATGACCAGAGATTGTGACAACATCCTCGACTTGCTCGGCAAGGTAATTCGGCGTCCAGTTGATGGGTCCAGAACTCGGATATGGGCGAATCTCTCCACGATCCACCTGATCCTGAAGAGTTGCTCTCACAAGGTAACACCCTTGGTTACTTTCCGAACAGACGCTACAACTGTCATAGTTGTGTGGTGGCACCTGGCCACGCCCACTTTGAATGCAATGTAACCTCACTAGGCTATCTTCCATTGATCGAACACCCTGACTTTGACGACGAGTAGGATTCCTGTGATTGATACTAATCTGCTGAGTATCTTCGTCCATATAGATTGGCATCCACCAGTGATTTAACAAGTGCTGAAGTGCCTCCTGGACAAGGGTATAACCTCGATCGTTTTCGCAACCCGCTTTACAGTTTTGATAATCATGTGATATTAAGAATCCAAGTCAGACCTGCTCAGCATGTAACTCTACCAGGTTGGTATTCATAACGCGAATGTCAAAGATCTGAACCATGTTGATTTGATAGGAGTTCCTATCATGGTAGTCTTGGATCCATCCAAGATCCATCTGACGCTGGAGGGCCTTTTGTATGAAAGAGCATCCCTGTTTGTTTATCGAGTAAATCAGACAGGAACTGTAATCGTGCCGCGGCAGATTATGATACTGGCTTTGCCTTGAGTGCATTGCCACCAAGTTGACATTCATTGCACGGATATCGTGGTTCTGAATGACGTTAGAATTCGTATAGACCATGTTAACTCCACAAACTCGGTGCTCTTGGATCCATCTGAGATCCATCTGTTCCTGTAGAGCTGATTGCACTACCGAACATCCTTGGTTGTGTTTAGAGCAGATATCACACTGGTGATAATTATGAGGTGGCACATGGCCATATCCACTCTGTCTATAATGCATCTTGACCAGATTGGTCTTTAACAAGAGTACATCATGAATTTGATAGACATTGTTAGTCTCTTTCTCAATCAGATTGACTGCAGCTTTCTCGTGTTGAGGCAGCGGGTTCGTAAGAACACTAGGATTCGTATCTTTGAAAGATAAGAGCCTGCTCCTAACAAGCTTTTGCACGTCGGATTTGAAATTGAGACAAGTCTCAATGTTATGCCCTGAACCTCCTTGATGATAAGGGCATGTTTGATCCGCTTTAAACCAAAAAGGCGGATTTTCCGGAACCGATAGGGGAGACTTATTCTGGATGTGCCCCTTAGCTAGCAGTAACGGAAATAGCTCTGCGTACGTTACGGGTATAGGATCAAATCCTGGTGGCCGTGTTGTATGGTAGTTGTTATATGGAGGACGAGCCTGCTGAAGAGGCTGTTGTGTCCTTTGTTGGTCAGGTTGGCTCTGCACAACCTGAGGTTGATACATAGGAACAGGCACGGGGCCGATAGCAGGAGTAACAGCTGCTACTGGCTGATAACGTCGCCTTTGCTTTCCGAGAGAGATATTCCCAATATCTTGCTCTTTTTTCTTAGGGAGAGCACTACCGTATTTTTTAGTACCGCTCGTTGACCCAGTGTCTTTTACCAAACGTCTTTCTCGGACGGCTTCCTCAAGATGTACACCCATGCCGACCATTTCGGTGAAATCACTGGGCGCACTGGCAACCATTCGGTCATAGTAAAATGAGCTTAAGGTCTTTAAGAAGATTTTTGTTATCTCTTTTTCCTCAAGAGGTGGACAAATTTGAGCGGAAATTTCATGCCACCTTTGAGCATACTCCTTAAAGGTTTCCTTGTCCTTTTGTGACATTGATCTGAGTTGATCTCTGTCGGGTGCCATGTCCAAATTGTATTTGTATTGTTGGACGAAGGCAGTGCCAAGATCTCTGAATGTGCTGATCGTGGCACGGTTTAAACCCATGTACCATTTGAGTGCGGCACCGGTTAAACTATCCTAGAAGTAGTGAATCAGCAGGTCCTGATTCTCCGTCTGAGCTGACATCCGCCGAGCGTACATCACCAGATGGCTCTGAGGGCAAGAGTTACCCTTGTATTTTTCAAAGTCGGGCACTTGGAACTTGTGCGGGACTTTCACATTTGGGACCAAGCAGAGGTCTGCGGCGTCCTTTCCAAATAGATCCTGGCCGCGAATGGCTTGCAGTTCCTTCTGCATTTCCAGGAACTGTTCCTGGAATTCATCCATTCTGTCAAACATAGTTTCCTTCTTACCAGAAGGTGTCTGTGGAATCTGTCCTTCCGGGACAGTGTGCACCACAGGGGGTGGTACCGTGACTATGGCAGTAAGTCTTGGTGCTTCCCGAAGTTTCTAACCTTCAGGAGTCTTCAGTATGCCCCTGGCATCTTCGCTTTCCCGAAGTTTGTAACCTTCAGGCCCAGCGGCTTCTGTTGCGATTCCCTGATCTTCAGTGATCGGCGGAACATATCCTTCCGGGATATAGTTAACAGGCATGCCCCAAGGACAATCTTTCGGCATCTGATACCTAGGATCATACTTTTCTATGATGGGCGTTGAGGTGATCTCTGAGATCACAGTTCTTTGTAGCTGAGCTTCTGCCATGGCTTACATGTCGTTACGAAGCTTTCTCATATCCTCTCTCAGAGCGTCGATCTCTTCTTTCAACTCTCTGTTCTCTTCCTCAAGATCATCCATCTTTTTCTGACGATTGGCCCGAGTATTATACGAATGAGACAGTTTGACTCTAGAATCGAGACACAAACGTGAGATTCGTAAGGAAGAAGAATACGCGATGTGAAAATGATGAATGCAATGATTATATTAATTTTTTTTTTGTTTAATTAAAATAAACTTTGACAATTAGATTGCAAATATCAAACAGTGGGGAAACCCCTTTTTATTGAATTCCAAAGGATTACAGAAATGGAAATACAGTAGATTACAAAGTGCAGAAACAGAAACCTAAACTAATGGGTCCCGAGTCCTCTTCTTTGACCGGGGCGCTTGGGCCGTTGTCAGGTTGTCATTCCTTTGCCAGGTGAAAGGAGCGAGCAAATTCCTTTGGTCATCTTGATTCTCTACAGCATGCTGCTCCAAAATTTCAATCAGAGCATCTTTCTCTTTTAGTAGTTGCTGTATTTTGATGCATTCTACGTCGAGGGTGCGGTACTTGTTCTTCCAAGATCTTCTTTCCTTTTGAACTTTGTTGAGAGTAACCTGGAGCCTTTCAGTTTTCGTCATGAAGTACGTGACAGATTCCCTCGGCGGAAGAATTTCGTAACGAGGATAAGGCATCTTTAGCTTGAGAGCTCTGGCTTGTACCCAATGGAGATAAGGCTCCCCCGAGACATAGTCCGGTTTTCCCAAAGACTCTCGTCCTATCTTATGAACATGTTTCCAAGCTTGCACTATTTCCATCTTTAGTGCTCTGTCATTTTCTCCTTCTTTGAAGAAAAGACCTTCCAGATGAACACCCAGTGGGATGTGTCTCATCGGGTATCCAAATTGACGAAGAACCAATATCGGATGATAGTTGATTCCTCCTTTAGTTCCTATGAGGGGTACGCTGAGGAAGTTTCCACAACGGTCAATGATTCTAATTCCCTCATAAATTCTATTACACCAATCTATATCAGAGTTGGTAAGAGACATGATCTTCTGCGACCAACGTAAGACACTCTTGCAATCCCAAAAAGCAGCAGACTTGGGCAAGTGAGAGATAAACCATTTGTAAAGCAAAGGTACACAACATGTGATCTCTCCTCTGCTGTACAAATTTCCCAAGTGTACAGAATGATACGCATCTGCAAGCAAAGTCGGCACAGGGTTTCCAATGAGAAAAATCTTAATAGCGTTGATATCGACGAAGTTATTGATGTTGGGAAACAAAAATAACCCGTAGGTGAGCAAGACAAAGATGCTTTCAAAAGCAGTCCCGTTCCCTATACTAGCGAAGTATAGAGCCTTTTTTGTCAAGAACTGGGCTGGCAAACCTTGGATGCCACCCTTAGTGGTCATGTGAGTCCTGACCTCAGACTCGTCCAAATGAATTGCTATTGCAATAGTCTGATTCTTTGGAATTTCTTCCAGTCCAGAAAACGGAGCTCGATCAGTGATATGTAAATCAGTCAGATGAGAATACTCCTCCAGCGTTGGTGATAGCTGGTAATCCGGGAATGTGAAACAGTGATAAACCGGATCGTAGAACTGGATGAGCGCGTCCATGATCCCCTTAATCACATGGACTCTTAACAGTGGTAGCAAACCACCGTGCTTGGCTCTGAAAGCCTCTGGGTTAACGATCATCCTCGTTAACTTTCTCAAATCCGCTAGCTTTGGAACCTTGAAGGTATACTGGCGAGTTCTCCTTCTACCGAAATCCATTAATGCAATCTTTTTCTCTGATATTTGCAATCACAGTCTTAGTTTAATTTGAAAAACAGAGAGACTAGAAGAGAAAGTTTTTTGAATGTTTTAATGTTTTTTAGATGAATGCATGAATGCAGCACACAAAAACATAGAAAAAACATGGGGTCAAAGGGTCGTTGTCATGAAGTCAAGGCTCTACCCATCCCCAAAGGTTTATACTAGGGTGATTTTTGTACTTGTACTCATTATCATCAGCTCCTCCCAGGAAAGCAAAACAACAAGCGGATCGCCAACGAGTTGTAGAGCAATCTTAGAGTAAGTGCCATTCACCGAGAATAGATCACCAGCCTCAAATGAGGGTAGTATCGCGTAACAACTATTTTCGATAGTTTCCGCACTACGAAAGGGTTTGGCTCCTCAGCTTCTCAGACTTAAAAACCGGCCCATTGGCTAGAAGAGTGAATGGGTTGCGTTGGTCAGCCTCCACTGAGGTTGATGGTCGACCCCGTCGCCATCACTTATCTTAAGTGTATACTCATTCTCACCACATGCGGCATCACACGCATTCCCATTAGCAGAAAAATAAACACGTATAGCAATTAGGAAAAGCAGTATATATATTTGTCCTAATCATCCTAGACTTATAAAGCTATGATTCCTAAGTTCCTGACAGAAATGAGTTCCCCGGCGGAAGCCCCAATCTGTGGTATTCACACAAGTGAAGAGAAGGAAGATCGTGCCTAGATCTAACTTTGAAAGGCCCCACGGTGGGCGCCACTTTTTCTGTAGCGAGCGATTTTGGACGCGGTTCTTAAGCGCTGGTCGTTCTCTGCGGTTGAGCTTGAACTACAGGTCGATTCATTTTTTATCCTATTGTGAGCTGAATAAGGAAGGGAAATAGATGTCTCCAATTAACCCTGCTTTGCATACTGAGTTTAAACAGCGGTCTGTTAGGTTACGGATGCTATCAATGTGGGGGGCCTTTGTACTGGTTATTTGTATTTTCGCCAATACTGTTTTCTTTCTTTTTTACCTGGGCAGAAGGTTTCTGGCGAGGAACATGGATTAGGATGTTAGGACTGATGCTTTTGAAATACTGCTTTTGATTGATGGAGATATGGGATTTGGGTTTTTTGTTGATTGCGCTCGCTAAGATCTTTTCTTTCGATCTTATGCCTACGTATTCCCGTTTACCAAAACAGGGAAATCAGAGCGTTCGTAGTTCCTCCTATTCTATGGGAGGAAATGAGTGTTTTGGTGTCTTGTTCAAAGCCCAAGACGTGAAGCGAAAGGTGGTTTATATCTTGTTTAAAGCCCAAGATGTGAAGCTGAAAGGTCTATTTGTGTCTTGTTCAAAGCCCAAGACGTGAAGCGAAAGGACCTCGACTTTAGAGAGAATTTTTCATCTCTAAAGAGGGGAGAAGGAGAATTACTTTAACTGGGATACGCGGATCCGAGCAATGCCATAATTTCTGAAGAAAAGGTTTTAACTTGAAGGAGAAGACTTTAACTCAGTGTAGAGCAATGCCATCTTTCCTTAGGAATTTCTCATGCTAAAAGAGGGACAGTGGCATGGTTGTAGATGATCCAGAGGCTTGCCGCTTACAGCGATTAGACGAAGGGGAAGGAGTTGTTGATGTTTGTATGCTGTGAACGAGGCACAGCTTTGATGCTAAAAGGTTGATTGGATTAACCAGTGGTTTTCTTATACAAAGCCTAAGAGGAGGCTATTTTGTGTCTCGTACAAAGCCCGAGAGAGAGGCTAAAAGTTTTTGACCCGACGATAGAGTCTTTGTGTCTCGTACGAAGCCCGAGATGGAGGCAAAAAGGGTAATTAACTCAACAGGAGAATCTTTTATACTCAACAAGAGAGTGATTTTGTATCTCGTATGAAGCCCGAGATGGAGGCTAAAAGGTTTGACTCAACAAGAGAGTCTTTGTATCTCGTATGAAGCCCGAGATGGAGGCTACAAGGTTTGACTCAACAAGAGAGTCTTTGTATCTCGTACGAAGCCCGAGATGGAGGCGAAAGGGGTGATTGACTCAACGAGGGAGTCACTTATGTGTCTCGTACAAAGCCCGAGAGAGAGGCTAAATGTTGTTTGACTCTGCTGGGGAGAATCATTGTACAAAGCCCAAGAGGAGGCTATGGTGACTATTTCAGTTGAGTGACAGGTCCAATATACTGATTTTAAAAGAGAAAATCAGTTCTTATATGAGCAACACTGTACTCAGGGATTTGATTTGAGGATCAGGGATATTTCCTTCTCTTTGAGGAAGCGGGAAATCCGAAGGGTATTGAGACTGTCCGAGTCTGCGGGTTTCCTTCCTATTTAACGAAGGGGTCACTTGAGAATGTCTTTGAGACTCAAGGAAGTTAGATTGTCCGTGTCTAGAGTTTTATCTTTTGTACTATGCTTTGAGAAATAGTAGTAGACTCTTTGAAAGGACTGTTCTATGAAGATGACTAAGTTCTTGTCCTATACCTCTAGGAGGTCGTCGGGACAATTTGTACGAAGCCCAAGAGGAGGCGGGAAACTTTTAAGAAGCCGACGAGTCCTTATACGAAGCCCAAGAGGAGGCTATCATTCCCGGAGGAAGAGATCATTATACGAAGCCTAAGAGGAGGCTGTGAATACTTCTAAGAAGCCGTAGGGTCCTTGAATAATGCCCAAGAGGAGGCCGATGCTTTTAAGAAGCCCGTGGGTCTATCATCTCCTTTCCATTAGGAGAGATAACTCTTTTAAAGATAAAAACCACTGGTAAACGTGCGAGGTTTACTATCCAGCGACTTCTAGCTTTTAAAGAGGGTTCCTTAGTTAAGGTCCAAGATTATGACCGTAGTGGGTACCCAAACCCCGAGACATTCAAGGCAAGCTATCCACAAGGAATAGATCAAGTCAGGAAAGTTCGAGAATTTGGAAGAAACTCAAAGATGCCATTCACGGAGAATACATTCATCTTGGGGAGTAGAGCTTCTTGACGATTCCTAAGGAGGACAGCCGAAGAGAAGACTGTATTTGGTGCTCCTATTGGGGATCTAGGCGTCTATTTCTACGAATAAATGAAACGGCGTCACCTAGTTCTAGACGTAGTAGCCGGGGAAACTCGAAATATCTATACTATTATTACACAGTAGATATGAGTTTATGAAAGGAGACTTACAGTGAGCAGCCCCACAATACAGTTATATATATATATATATATATATATATGAAAGCAGTAAATGAAAGCGATAACCACTTACTCGGTTGGAGTGCTTCCATGTTGTTTGGTTAGTTGTTCAACAAAGAAAGATTGAAAACAACAGTATATTCAAAATCAAAGGAGAAAGTGCTTTGAAAAAGAAAGATTTGGGGCTTACAGCTCAAGGAGAGGCCCAGGGTTTTATCAGTGAGCGCACTGTTTGACTTTGTACAGCGGGACTTATACAAGTGACTGGGGCCCAAAAAGGTTTTCTGTACAAAGGGATGGGTCTTACACTCTCTCAAGAGGCCCAAAAAGGTTTAAAGAAAAGAGTGGGGCTTATAACACGAGGGTAGGCCCAAATGATTTTTCGTTTAAAAATGGCGATCGCGCCGAGGTTTCTTTTAACGCAGAGGGACTTATACAATAAGTGAGGCCCAAAATGTTTTGGTTAAAAGGGGGATTGGGTCTTACAGTCTAATAGAGGCCCAAAGTGTTTTGAATGGGTCTTATAGCTCAAGGAGAGGCCCAGATGATTTTTATTTTTAAACGGGCGACGATCGCACCGTTTACTTGTACAGAGGGACTTATACAATGAGTGAGGCCCAAAAAAGTTTTTGTACAAAGGGGGATGGGTCTTACACTCTCTCAAGAGGCCCAAAGAGTTTTGAAAATGATTTATGAGGGTTGAATTAATCCAAAACCCTAATTTGTTTTCAAAATGTATTTAATTGAATAAAAATTCAATTAAAATGATCAAAAATTGTTTAACACATGGAAAACAAATTGTGATCTTGGATTAATGCTTCAAAAATTAAGTATTGACCTACAAAATAATTAGAAAGCATTAAAAGTTGCAAAATCAATGTAGAAAAAATATTTAAAATGCCAAAAACAATCAAAATATTAATTCTTTACAAAAATATCAATTATATGAAATAAATAATATTTTTGGGATTTTTTGTGAAAATAAAATATTTTAACATTTTTGTGAATTATTAAAAAAAGAATCAACTCAAAATCATTAAAACTCAGAGAGAAATTAATTTTTGAATCAATTAAATAAAATCACAAAATTCAAATATTTGAATTTCTAAAAATGGCGCCAAGAACAAGCTGAAGAACACGCGCGTGTTCTTGGTTTCTCAGATTTGCATTTTCTATCCAATCTCCATGAATACGTAATCATATCATGCAATCCACATATCATTATGCTCGTCTCAACCTCACGATCATGTCTATGTACTTTAATTTCATTTAAATTAAACATACAACAAGAAATCACGAAGAGACCTCAAGAACCCTAATTTCTGCATGAAGGCTAGGATTTTTGATACACGATTCAAACAATGCAATTAATTGAAGGAAAACATTCCATGCATGATTATGAACATATGGCCAAATTATTGTGCGAGGAAATATGCATAGATTGAGAGATGACCAAGTATGTGCTTACCTCTAGGCCGTGACAGCAAGTTCAAAGTGATTTTCGATTTGGAGGTGTTACAGATGAGTGGTGATGATCTGAACAGCTTCCCTACACCCTATGGATTGTGTTTGGATGGTTGGATTTGATTGAAATTGGCTGGATCATTTTGTGGTACCTCAGCTGCACTTTGGTTAAAACCTTGAGCAACCAGCTGGTGATTTCATGAAATTGATGTTTTAGAAGTAATCTAAGTGTTTAATCAGCTCATATGTGATGTATGTGAGGTGTGTGAGTGATTGGTTTGATTGGAATTGCTCTCAAACTCAAAACCCGATAGTGACTTGCCTTAGAAGGAAAAATTGGAGTGAAAGAAGAGATTTTGAGGAAAGCATCTGTTAGATGGCTTTGGTGTACTCAAACTGATCACAATTGAGCTCTATTTATAGTGGAGCAAGTTTGTTTTGCAAGGAATAGTGCATGGCAGCTGGTAAGTAGGTTTGGCCAATGTTGGAAAATGAAAATCCAAGTCTCCTCTAGCCATTGACTAGAGGTTAGGGCACAGAGCTTTGGTCCCCTTGGTCTTGGATAAGTCTTGACTGATTTTAGATGAGAATGGCTCAGTCCATGCCACCTTGATGGTTCCATTGAATGCCTCATTCCAAATTTGAAGTCTTGTCCCTAGTTTGGCCATTCTAGGTTCAACATGCTATTTCTTGTTCCATGGACTTTGGAGGCTTGGCTCAGTGATTGTCCCTTTTAGATTCAATCCTCTGAGGTGTCCAAGTGGATAGGAGCAATTGAATTTGGCTGATTTTGGCAAATCGACCAAAGTTGCAAATTCTGCCTTGCCTTGACAGATTTCAGCAAGGCAACTTGGCAATGTTGTATCTCATGGTGTAGGTTGAATTTGGCAATGTTCTTGGCCATTTTGGAAAGCTCTTACATGATACAACAACTATTTGAACAAGTTTGGTTTTGATCTCTTTTGATTCCAAGTGAAAAATCCCCCTACATTTGGCAAAAAGTGAGGCAAAATCTGACTTTGTGAAAATTTCACTAAGTGTTGGAAAAAGTGACTTTTTTCACTTTTCAGCCACTTTGATCACTCCATAACTCAAAATCCTTAATGAATTGGAATGACTTGTAGTTGAAGTTTTTGTAGGTGATAATGAGGGCTACAAATCCATCTTTGGATGAGAAAAAATGGCCTTGTGGTTTAGGAGTTATGGTCCTTCAAAGTTGGTACCCTTGCCACTTTATTTTTAACTTAGAAAAATTTCTAAGTTTTATGGTTACCCCTTTTACAAGTTATCTCACTTTTCTTGATTTTTCTTGATGAATGATGATTCAAATCATACATTAACATCATTTTAGGGTTAAAAATCCATTTTGGTGAAAAATCTCAAAAAGTCAAAGTTGACTTTTGTGCACAGTTGACTTTTTATCAGATGAATTCCAAACTGTGCAATTCTTCTGGAAATCATGTCCTTGACCTAAATCAAACTTGATGGACATGTTACATGGGTGTCATAGGGTATATTCAATCATGTATTAGGGTTTGGGAGCATGTCCTGGTCAAAAGTCAAAGTTACAGTTGACTTTTCCCTTAAAACCCTAATTGTGGTGCAGATGAAATTGAGACTTGTTGCTCAAACTTCTTGGATTAATCCATTGTTCCAAATGGATCAATATGGTGTATTAGAGACCCTCAAATCCTCTCTTGAGGTCTTGGCTCATGATTTGTCCCAAAAGTCAACTTAGTGGTGAATTAGGTCAAGAAACCCTAATTCCTGATTTTTGATGAATGCATCCCCTGAGGCAAAATTGACTTGATGCATGGGTTCATGAGGCTCCATGAAGTATATTAGGTTATGTTTTGGATCATTGCCTTGTGCCCAGATGAAAATTTCCATCTGGAGGCCCTGGTTGACCAAAACCCTAATTTGGTGACACTGTCGATCTTGAGACTTGATCCACCTAGAAGGGAGCAGCTTTGTGCTTAATCCTTGAAGTGGGAGTACTTTTGATCCTTTGTGGATGTTTAAGAGATTAGACAAGTTGAAGATCATGTCATTTCTTGATTGATCCTTTGTCTAAGCACTCAAAGAGGGCTTGAAACCCTAATTTTGATTGTATTGGATGCTCACCCATCTTTGGGGAGACTGATGAAGCATAATGGTTCATCCATATTGTGATGATGATTTTCACAATGATGGGAAATCTAAGTGGTCAAAATTTGGGGTATTACAATAGTGAAGTAAAAAACATAGGTTTATACCATGGATTGATAAAATAAAATTAGAAATGAACGAAGTAACCGGTTACTCATTTTGAGGTAACCGGTTACCTTATTGAGATTTTGGCTACTGTAATGCGTAGTGAGAATGGGTAATCGGT
Organism: Lathyrus tuberosus; assembly: GCA_022829125.1. NCBI lineage: Eukaryota > Viridiplantae > Streptophyta > Magnoliopsida > Fabales > Fabaceae > Lathyrus > Lathyrus tuberosus. The sequence continues at coordinate 8,683,244 of JALAZF010000161.1, read as the reverse complement.
TACTCATTCTGAGGTAACTGGTTACCACTGTGTTGATTTTGAAAATGTTTAGAAATTGATATCTTTTGGATTATAAGTCCGATCGAGGCATAGTAATAGTCGTTGGGAAGCTGTGGAAATATCCTACGGGATAAGAGTGAGAAATATTGTTTTTGATACCCGATTAAATAAATCAGAGGGAACCTAAGGGTTATATAACTTATGGTTGAATCATTATATGTGATTCTATTATACAATTGTAATTTTCTTTTGTATAACTTATGATGGAATTATTATATGTAATTCATAATGTGCAATTGTAATATGCTTTGCCTAATATTGATGTTAAACATGATTGAGAGTAAATGCATGTTAAAATATGGAATAGGTAGAGTGAGGAAACCTTGCCATGAATTTATGTTAGAACCTAGTAATAAGCTAAGAGATTGATGAATAATTTAATGACGAAGCTCGTGCAGAAGAGGCCGAGGCGTGTGTCCAGTACCGAATGGTATAGAAAGAATAAGACACTAGTATGGAACACGTGTAATTATTATGTTTAATTGATAAAGGTAAAAGAGGTCTAAAGGCTAATGAGGCCTAGAATTATTGAATACAATTATGGTTGTATGTGAAATCACGAAATCGTAACCATTTCCCCATTATGTACCGTTTCTTGAGTAACGAGATCCTCTGGAATGAATGCACGATTACTTGGTAGGTTTGATTCCCAATGTTATAGTACGAATGGAGCCTACGGGTAAAGAGACTTGTGACGGTGTACGGACCGTGTGAAGTGACGAATTAAGGTGATAACATGTCCCTTAGTTCCGAATCTATCTCGTATGCCAAGTAACCTACGAGGATCCATAACCCGTTCCAACTTCTAGACGTAGAAGAGGACGGGAAAAGGGGATGCCTTGATAGGGTTGACGATAGTGATAACTTTTGAGTTAATGGACTCAATAACGTGTTTCTATATAGTGTGAGATTGAGAACTCAGGGTCATTTCCCTTCCCCTTGACTTGAGTTAGAATTTGGCTAGAACCCTATAAAGCCGAGAGAATCCATAAGATAGGGAACTCACTGAGATTAATATGTCACCCCACTATTGTTGCTATATTTCAGGTGTGGTTTGCAGGTTTGATTTACAAGTGGAGCTATGCTTGGATGTTTCAAGAGAAGCTTAGCTGTAGTATTCCGATGTGTAATTTGTGGTATACAATTAAGGATATTGTATATATTGATCTTAGTTTTTATTTTTTGGCTAGTTTCCATATCTTGTACCATAGATTGTATTACGTTTTTAAATGGTCAAGTATATGAATTATGCGAATAGACACTTATGATGGTGTCAATACCAAATAAAACACTTGTATGGTATTATTCTAGATATATATTATACAGGGTGCTACAATTGGTATCAGAACAGGTCGTGTCCTTGACCTAGCGTTGAAACATCATAAGTAAATCTATTCCTGCCTCTTAAGTGTGTCTTGTCAGCATGACTCTTAATATCATACTATGTAGTATTGGGCTTAATCAACCTAATACTATGTATGTGATAGGTAGAATCATGGTTGAGCGACCACGAAGACTCCGAAGTGTTGTCGAAACTTGTACTGTGAGGGTAGGCTCAAGCCAAGAGTTAGTAGTGATGAGTTTTATTCAGCTCAGTTGAGATCTTATTAGAAGTTGTGCTTTGGATAGCATGGAATTGAAGGGTGGTGTGTTGTTCAAGCAATCCTTTGGAATTGATGGAGTCTGAAAGTTAAGGATCTCTATCGGACGATTGGTCAAGGTATCGAGGAATCTGTAAAATCGCTAGTAGAGCTGGATTGACCACTAGTACGGGTAAGGATTTCAAGTAATCTCATTCCGTGAAAAAGAAAGTTGTTTTGTGGAACATGTGACGTATGGTCCGGGAGTGAGATAAACTGTGTATCTTCAGTTATGAAGAGAGATTAAGTTCGAGATGTTACTTCAGGATTTCTGTTTTCGGTCAGAGACCAATCTGGAATTGTTAAATTACCCAAGAAACATTATAAGTTATTGTGTTGGAGAAAGAATGAGCTTCATTTAGTAACGGAAAGTGTAGTGATACACACCTGAAGAAGTTTGTACTAAGAAACAGAGTAAGTACCTTAAAACTTAAGGAAATGTAAGTATGGTGGTTTTATATTTGGACCTAAGAGGATTACCATGGAGAGCAAAGTAAACACAATGAAGAAAACGGTATCAACAGTATATTATGAGGAAATGACAACGGAATGTATTTTTGGACGAATGTGCTATAGAGCTATTGAGTAGTTGTTGAGGCTTAAATTAATGAAGTGTAATCAAAGATGGTTCATCCGTGAGAACTCTATTAGTATGATGTGAAATAGGAAAGTCACACCTTGGTATTAAGAACAAGCGTAGTGGTAGCATCGTGGTCACAATTGTACGTGATGGATTCTTATTCTTGGGACAAGGGTGATGAGACGTGCTTTGTGGAACAGTGAGTGTTGTATCCTAAGAAGTAAGATTGAGGTAAAACAACGAGAAATGAAACAAGACTTATTACAGACTAAGTGTAAATAATGGAACAATTTATACCGGAAGTGTTTGGTAATTACTTGATGAGAATTGTTGGTTGCGAATCTTCCATTAAGTAATTTGGTGTAAATGTGGTGTGCAATGGATAGTGAAGGGTATGAAATTCCAGTTAATGTGTATGAAGTGGTGGAAAGGTTCTTCAAGAGGATACATTGCCCCGATTTATTTTTGAGTATAGAGATACTTCTGTATTTGTGAATAATCGGAATATTCAGAATCTACCTTTTGTTGGACTAAGAACACTGTTGTTTTTATTCTCTCGAAGGAAATTCAAGTGAGAGAATAAGGTTGTATGCTCGACAGGTTATGTCCGCCGTTTTGTGGTTTCCTATAATGGTTGTGTGTTGGGTTGTGGCTAAAACCCTAGAATGTCGTCATTATTTACTTCCAGTTAGCATAGTTGTATGAGCAGAGAATGAATTATCCCGTCGAAGATTTGTCGTGTGACCACGTCAGAATTCAGAATTTTGCCTTGTCACTAATTGGAATGTGTCATCTGCATGTTTGATTTGTTGGTCTTACCTTGAGTGGATCATGGTTAGTAAATGTTATATAAGTTAAAATCCCCGAGTTGAGAATGATATTGTGAGTTAGAACAAATCGGATTGATGGTTTGAGTGGGGATGGCTTTGAATTAAGAAGAAACTGTTTTTTGATTCTGCAGCAGTGTTAACCTACTAACGCAATGTGGTTAACCGATTAACACATGCATGAAAGGTGTTTTACGTTGAATTTTGAGAAGTTAACTGATTACCTCAAACGGGTACTCGATTAACATGTGTGTAAATTATGAAATCCCTTAAGAACCATCATCTGTGTTTTGTTACCTTATGTTGCTCCGAGTGAAGAGTATTGTGCGAATGGAAAACGGGATTGCAAGTAAATGAAAGACGGAATTGTGTTTTGAAAATCGGAACTTGTGGAAAGGTGTTGCGTAGTTGACCATTTGTTCAAACGACAAGAGAGTTGACTTTTGGGGAAGTAATCTTATGAATCGTGTTGAGTGTGAGAAAGTTTTAAGTGTATTGTTATCATTACTATTGAGGGCTTGAGGACGAAGTTAGAGAATGCTCACAAAGTTTTTATCTCACAAGGAATGTTTCAGTATTTTAATTATGGTGTTAGTAAGGTATGAGCGGTTGGTCAGAGTTTAGTATTTGTTATCTCCCGTGAGTTCATGGTTTTGGATTTAGACTATGGGAGTTGTAACGCCCGATATTTAATTAATTATTTAATTAAATATTTTTGAAATATTTTTGAATTATTTGTTGGAATTGTTGGAGTTGTGATATGTCGAGAAATGTTGTGATACGTTGATAATTAATTAATTGGTGATTAAGTTGGAGAATAGTATTAGAATAATACTATTATTATTTAGTTGGGCTTATTATTTGGTTGTAATGAAGTAATAAGTGGGGTGTATGAATAGTAGGCCCAATAAGAGAAAAGAGTATTATTTGTGTGATTTGTGTTGGTTGTCGAAAATGTGGTGTTGAGTTGATATGTCGGTTTTAGTTGAATTAATTATAAAATGTTGATTTAAGTTGTGTTGTTGTTAATTAATTAGTCAAGCTGACTTAAGTGGTAATTATAGTATTAGAAATAATACTAGATTATATTATTGGGCTTTTTAGATGGTGAGTGAAGTAGTAATAGTGGGGGTGTAGAAATGAGGCCCAATAAGTTAATAAAACATTAGTGTTTTATTATTAGGTATGGAGAATTATGAGAAGGAAAAAGAAAATAGCAATAAGAGAACAAGAACGTGGAAGTAGCAGTTACGGAGAAGAGAAAGAGGAACAAGGGTTTGAGAGGGAATACGTAGAAGCTACTAGAGGGAGAATCCAATCGGAGAGTAGAGAGACCTTCAATCCAAGGTAAGGGTGGGGTTCTGACTCTATAGTGGGGTATTTGATGAATGATATGTGGGGGTTGGGTTTGTAGAATTACCTTTGTCTGTGTTGTAATAGGCTGTCGTGGATATTGAAATACGTTTGCTGTTGATGAATTGGTTGTAGGCAAATTAGTCTATGTTGCTTTAAGGTGTAATTTTATTGCGTTTATGTTGCACTGTAATGGGTGAATGTGTGGAATTGTTTGGAATCGAAACGAATTAAGGAGAACTGGAATGAAATGCACTGAAACGAAGGAAATTGGGAATTGGGGGTATGACGACCGTGATGGAGAGCGTGACGAGCGTCACGCAAGTCGTGTGCGGGTGACGACCGTCACTCATGTGTTACGACCGTCACGCATTGTGACGTGGGCCAGGAAGTTGTGACGAGCGTCACACGGGCCTGCTGTGTAATTGTTTCTATTTCCGTTTCTACTCATTTCTGTCTGCTATAGCTTCACTTGGTCTATTCCATTTTAAGTTAGTTAAGAGGGATGGTATATATAACTGTTTGGCAGAGATGAATTTAATAAGTTGCAGAATTGGCTTCATTAATTACAGTAGTCCCCCTTTTGATTAATTTAATTAATTTAGCAGATAATTAGTAGTAGTATTATTGGTGGCATAGAATTATAAATAGTAGATGAATGATACAGTGACCAGTGCCAATAGTTATTAAGTGAACAACAGAACTAGTAATATGGGTATAAAATAATAGTGACTGAATTATATGTTTTTGGTTGTAAGGCAATATTAATTTAACAGAGGACTAATAAGAATAGTAGCTCGGAGTAGAAATATTAGAATTTGGCCGATAATTAAGTAACCGGTTTTAGTCGAAGACTGTCAGAATAATTATGCGATTTATTTGTAGCTTATTTCGGTTGATTCGTTGGGTTGTGTACCTTGCTGAAAAAATATAAATTTGCAGGTGGTGTTGAATTGTGAGGCCTACGGCCAATGTTGTTTTGTTGTTGATTAGTTGCTGTTAATTATTGATGCTGATATGTTGTTGTTGTTGATGATGCGAAGTTGCAGGATATTTGTTGTTGTTGAATTGCCTCTATTAATTGGAAAATATTAAGTTGTAGGCTGGTGGCCAAAGTTGAAATTGTTGTTGTGTTGTTGTTGTGTTGTTGTTGAATAAGTTGATGTTGTAGTTGTTGTCGCATGCATATCATAGCATACCAAGTTGGCCTGGATTGGCAAAATTATTAAGTTGGCCTGGATTGGTAAAAAGTTGAAAGTTGAAGGCTTATGCCTTGTTTGATGCCTATATTACTTGGCAATTCCTAAGTTGGGAGTTCTGCTCCGTTTTTAAGTTGGGAGTTCTGCTCCAATGGTACCACATGCATGTGCATTATATGAGTCACATTCTAAGCTGCATATTCCCGTGTTGTGATGATATATTCGTTGTTATTATGTTGTTGACTTGTTGTGACAGGTACTTTCTGAAAGCTATGAAAATGTTGTTATAACTTGTTGAGGGTTTTTTTGTTATATTTGTGGTTTGAAAGTTGTTATATTAAGTTGGTTAAATTGTCGTGATATTAAGTTGATGACTTTGTTGTGATATTATGCTGATGACTGGTTGTGCTAATTGTTGTTATAAGCTGTAAAGTGGTAATTTTATATGATCTAAATTCTAATATATTATTTATCATACATCTTATTATATTGTTAGATATCTCACCCCTTCTGCTGATATTTCCTCTACCATGGGAAATGGGCAGGTACTCAAGAATAGCAGTGGCAGTTCGAAATGGTTTTTGGAGTCCTTATGTTGCTTTATTGCAAGTCAAGAGGGTATTGCTCTGATACGTAACACTCGGGGGGATGAACGATCGTTGTTTTATAGTTGTTATATTTCAGCTGTTGAATTATAATTTGATGTCATTGAATACTTGTTATGTTGCAGTTGTTTTCAGATGAACAAAAGATGTTATGTCATTTGAGTTGAAAAGTATGATTCCGCTATTTAGTTAATAAAAGTTGTTTTATTTTAAAGACTAATTAATTTTGTTGTTATCGGTTCATCCGAGTTAAAGTGTTATGTATCTGATTAACATGCGATAATATGAAGTCGTTTTTAAGTTGAAAGTGTAGCATCTCATTTGTATGTTGAAATTTTGAAACTCTAATTTTATAATTATCTGCCGGGTAGAAGTGGGGTGTTACATTAGTGGTATTAGAGCAGGTCGGTCTGCCCGGCCAAGTTGTCTAATGTTGTTTATCCCTTAGTACGCGACAAGTGTGTGGAACACTGTCGGTACTTGTTTATTTTCCTAATCGATGGTATGTAGGAGTAGGTTTGAAGATAAGTGGGGAAGAAGATTTGCTTCTCGGATGTGTTTTGGTTGTAAGATGTTGGCTCGGTATGCTGCTGATGGCGACAGTGCAAGTATTGTTGAAGTATGTTGTTTTCCGAATTCGGAGGAGACATGGATTCAAGATTTTGTTCTTAATCAAGTTGGAGCGTCTTGAGAAAAGATGATTAGACGTTGTTGATGTTTACTTCTCGAAGGATGAGGAGCAATGTAACGGTTGTTGATATACGAGTGGAGAGAAAATCCCTGATGTCTCTGAAGGTGATTGTTAAGTAACAAGGATAATTTTTAGAAGATGGAATTTAGAAAGTTGCGATGTGTCAGCTTTGCTGGTGGACTGTGAAGTTGTCGGTTTGAGTAGCCCTTGCGTAAGATGTCGACGTTTGAACAGTGATGGAGTAACAGATTGTTGTAGACCGTGTCATGGGATCCTTGCGAGTGATTGAAAAAAAAAGTTGTAAAAGTTGTTGGAATGTTTGAATCGCGAGTCAGAGTCGAAAATGCGAGAAGATGAGTACGATTTCAAGAATGATAAGTGTTGGTACTGGTACGAAGAAATTCTGTTCCGATGTTATCATAAGGCGTGTATAAGTATGTCGTTGCATGACGTCGGTGTTCGCATTTTCGGATAACTTTGGAAATTCATATCTTGTGTTCTCAGTATCGGATTGATGTTTCGTTTGAACCTATGAGGAGATAAAAATATATTCTATCATATGAAAGTGTTTTCAAATACGGTAGATGCATTCCTATATGGAGGGACTCTAAAGTCGGTTACGGAACTAGAGGCTTTTTGGGCATAAATGGTTGTTATCGCAGTTGTTTGAGACAAGGTCAAGTGTAATATGTTGTTGGCAAATAAGCGGAGAAATGGGATGTTCGACATTAAAAAGGATGTGAAAGTATTGGCGAAGCGCATATAGATGCAGCTTATGATAATTAACAACGATTAGAATGAAGATGTCCTTTTAAAGAAAGATGCTTTTAAGAGGAATTAGAGTCGTGTTTATGATGCCAAGGTAGTGGCATGTGTAAAAGAAAAATTGGAGAGGTTCTATCACCAAAGCGGTGTGGAACGACATTGTTGAGATTTCAATTGGAACGAGACGACGTGTAATGTACCGGTATAGTAGTAATTCTTGAGTCAGAGAATACTTAACCTTCGTGTGAGGCTAAGTGAGTGTAACGTGGACCGTGTAATGTGTTGAGCGTTGGTGTTTCATCGACAAGATCGAATGAGAGGGAAATTATGGGAGTATTTGTAAACCTCATTGGAAATTATTGGATTATGGTGCTTTAGGTGACTTGTGTACAAGTTCTAAAGGAACACTATTATAGTTTGGTAACGAGGATTTATACTCCATTATGGTTGTCGGCTATCTATTGACAAATTGAGGAACTGATCACCCTTAATCTCTTCTTGATTGTAGACGAGATTGTGTTGGATGGTATAGACTTGTCTTGCTATCTTAATAGTGTATAAATTGATTGATGTTATATCGTGAGGATAGTCGTTCACCAGTTGGTGTGGATTAATAGAGGAGTGGCTAGGAAAGAGTTGAGACATATTGAATGATTTGGAGTAGCGGGTTTATATGCGAGCTAACGTCGCAAGGTGAAAGATTGAGAATATCAAGTGAACGACGATTTTATGGTGGATGTTAAAGAAAGTCCGAAACTAGATTGAAACTTGTAAACTATATAGTTGACGGAAATTTTGATAAGGACGGTGACTTAAGATGGATGATCAGAGTTGCGCAGCTGAAGCGTGATGTGGCACATTTGTTATGCGTGTACGACTCGTTAGAAGTGAAAGACTAAATATCAGAAGCCTAAGGGAATGATAAGTCTTGATCTACATGTTTGACTGGGTGGATTGTTGATATAAGGGTAAGTAATACTGCATGGTATGACGAAGTTGATTATGTTGGCTAGGTTGATGTCACTATAAGAGTGATACGATGATATGAATAAGTTGTTGACATTTTGTTGATGAGTGACATACGCATTTCTGAGAATGAGATTGTGGATGCGTTGTAGTGTTGAGAATGTTGATAAGATGGTAATGTGACTATGTATATCCAGGTATAAGTGTGTATGGATGTGGCTACTTAGATGTTGATATGTCAAAATATTATCGTATGGTTGATAAGTTATTGATGATTATGTCGCGAAGATGTTGAATGATTAGCATGTGTGTATTGGATTGAAATCATGTTGAGTTGTTGTTATGTCGAAAAAGTAGGGATCGAAGTGTTGCCAAACGCGACTTGAGGATCAGAGAGTTAGATGCGGAATTTGCGTTAAAAGTGGTAGTATCGAATAGATTTTCGAGGACGAAAATATTCTAAGTGGGGGAGAGTTGTAACGCCCGATATTTAATTAATTATTTAATTAAATATTTTCGAAATATTTTCGAATTATTTGTTGGAATTGTTGGAGTTGTGATATGTCGAGAAATGCTGTGATAAGTTGATATTTAATTAATTGGTGATTAAGTTGGAGAATAGTATTAGAATAATACTAGTATTATTTAGTTGGGCTTATTATTTGGTTGTAATGAAGTAATAAGTGGGGTGTATGAATAGTAGGCCCAATAAGAGAAAAGAGTATTATTTGTGTGATTTGTGTTGGTTGTCGAAAATGTGGTGTTGAGTTGCTATGGTGGTTTTATTTGAATTAATTATAAAATGTTGATTTAAGTTGTGTTGTTGTTAATTAATTAATCAAGCTGTCTTAAGTGGTAATTATAGTATTAGAAATAATACTAGATTATCTTATTGGGCTTTTTAGATGGTGAGTGAAGTAGTAATAGTGGGGGTGTAGAAATGAGGCCCTATAAGTTAGTAAAACATTAGTGTTTTATTATTAGGTATGGAGAATTATGAGAAGGAAAAAGAAAGTAGCAGTAAGAGAACAAGAACGTGGAAGTAGCAGTTACGGAGAAGAGAAAGAGGAACAAGGGTTTGAGAGGGAATACGTAGAAGCTACTAGAGGGAGAATCCAATCGGAGAGTAGAAAGACCTTCAATCCAAGGTAAGGGCGGGGTTCTCACTCTATAGTGGGGTATTTGATGAATGATATGTGGGGGTTGGGTTTGTAGAATTACCTTTGTCTGTGTTGTAATAGGCTGTCGTGGATATTGAAATACGTTTGCTGTTGATGAATTGGTTGTAGGCAAATTAGTCTATGTTGCTTTAAGGTGTAATTTTATTGCGTTTATGTTGCACTGTAATGGGTGAATGTGTGGAATTGTTTGGAATCGGAACGAATTAAGGAGAACTGGAATGAAATGCACTGTAACGAAGGAAATTGGGAATTGGGGGTATGACGACCGCAATGAAGAGCGTAACGAGCGTCACGTAGGTCGTGTGCGGGTGACGACCGTCACGCATTGTGACGTGGGCCAGAAAGTTGTGACGAGCGTCACACGGGCCTGCTGTGTAACTATTTCTGTTTCTGTTTCTGTTCATTTCTGTCTGCTATGGCTTCACTTGGTCTGTTCCGTTTTAAGTTAGTTGAGAGGGATGGTATATATAACTGTTTGGCAGAGATCTTCATTAATTACAGTAGTCCCCCTTTTGATTAATTTAATTAATTTAGCAGATAATTAGTAGTATTATTATTGGTGGCAGAGAATTATAAATAGTAGATGAATGATACAGTGACCAGTGCCAATAGTTATTAAGTGAACAACAGAACTAGTAATATAGGTATAAAACAATAGTGACTGAATTATATGTTTTTGGTTATAAGGCAGTATTAATTTAACAGAGGACTAATAAGAATAATAGCTCGGAGTAGAAATATTAGAATTTAGCCGATAATTAAGTAACCGGTTTTAGTCGAAGACTGTCTGAATAATTATGCGATTTATTTGTAGCTTATTTCGGTTGATTCGTTGGGTTGTGTACCTTGCTGAAAAAATATAAATTTGCAGGTGGTGTTGAATTGTGAGGCCTACGGCCAATGTTGTTTTGTTGTTGATTAGTTGCTGTTAATTATTGATGCTGATATGTTGTTGTTGATGATGCGAAGTTGCAGGATATTTGTTGTTGTTGAATTGCCTCTATTAATTGGCAAATATTAAGTTGTAGGGCGGTGGCCAAAGTTGAAATTGTTGTTGTGTTGTTGTTGAATAAGTTGATGTTGTAGTTGTTGTCGCATGCATAACATAGCATACCAAGTTGGCCTGGATTGGTAAAAATATTAAGTTGGCCTGGATTGGCAAAAGGTTGAAAGTTGAAGTCTTATTCCTTGTTTGATGCCTATATTACTTGGCAATTCCTAAGTTGGGAGTTCTGCTCCGTTTTTAAGTTGGGAGTTCTGCTCCAATGGTACCACATGCATGTGCATTATATGAGTCACATTCTAAGCTGCATATTCCCATGTTGTGATGATATACTCGGTGTTATTATGTTGTTGACTTATTGTGATAGGTATTGTCTGAAAGCTATGAAAATGTTGTTATAACCTGTTGAGGGTTTTGTTGTTATATTTGTGGTTTGAAAGTTGTTATATTAAGTTGGTTAAATTGCCGTGATATTAAGTTGATGACTTTGTTGTGATATTATGCTGATGACTGGTTGTGCTAATTGTTGTTATAAGCTGTAAAGTGGTAATTTTATATGATCTAAATTCTAATATATTATTTATCATACATCTTATTATATTGTTAGATATCTCACCCCTTCTACTGATATTTCCCCTACCATGGGAAATGGGCAGGTACTCAAGAATAACAGTGGCAGTTCGGAATGGTTTTTGGAGTCCTTATGTTGCTTTATTACAAGTCAAGAGGGTCTTGCTCTTATACGTAACACTCGGGGGGATAAACGATCGTTGTTTTATAGTTGTTTTATTTCAGTTGTTGAATTATAAGTTGATGTCATTGAATACTTGTTATGTTGCAGTTGTTTTCAGATGAACAAAAGATGTTATGTCATTTGAGTTGAAAAGTATGATTCCGCTATTTAGTTAATAAAAGTTGTTTTATTTTAAAGACTAATTTTGTTGTTATCAGTTCATCCGAGTTAAAGTGTTATGTATCTGATTAACATGCGATAATATGAAGTCATTTTTAAGTTGAAAGTGTAGCATCTCATTTGTATGTTGAAATTTTGATACTCTGATTTTATAATTATCCGCCGGGTAGAAGTGGGGTGTTACAGGAGTGGTACCAGTTGTGTGCAGTTGTGTTTTACCTAGAGAAGGAAATTCAAAGGTTATCCTTCTAAGTAAGAGTGAAATTGGGTGTTCCGAAGTTAAGCATGTAAATTGGATTGTATGTGAAATAGAGTGATTAAGAGAAGTTGATTCAGTTGAGAAACGTGGCATGGTCTTCGAAAGTATGGGTGTAGGTGTGGTGTTGTATGTGAATTGGTGAGTAGTATGGGAACTCACAATTGTGCCTTGGATGGTTCGAGTTTTAATAAGTGGTGACTCATGTATGATTGATGTTCCGTGATTGTGTTACTTATGATTGATTGAGATCTTGAATTAACAAGAAACCTTGAGCAAGTCGGAAACCTGTAAGAAGAATTAACAGGGAATGTGGTAACTAGAAACGAAAGTTGTTAATCTACTTTGGATGAATTATTCCAAGTTTGGAATGGATTTGGAGTTGTGTACGTTATGGTTGTAGCAGTGTAACTCTTGTGTCTTTATCGTCTGGAGAGTGTTGGACATATGTTATAATATTGTGTGTTAGAAAAGAAATTGTTCTACCATAGGACGTTAGTAAGTTTCTTGTACCGCTGGTTAGTAAGGACCCCAGTGGATAAGTGTGTTCATCCATGGACTGTTAGCTACTTGGTAGTGCTTAAGAATTCGTGGTGTTTCACTGTTAGAATTTGGATTGCGTAGTGGAAAGTGACAGATGAATGAGTTATGTCAGAATAATAAGAATTTAGAAGGATTATTGCTTGGAAGTATGGAAATAAGGAAATCTTGTTTTAAGTGTGTTACCTTTTGGGTGTGACACGAAAGAAAGGAAATATCAGATTTAATGAGTATCGTGTATAGTATCAGATCAAGTGGGACTGGTAAGAAGTCGTTTGACTAATTATGAAGTGGTTTTGGACATTGAAAGATTTATGAAAATATAAATCGTCGATGATTGCATGAAGTTAAGAAACCACTGAATTACATTGCAAAGATGTGATGAGTGGTTGTTGTCCTAAACCAGGATAAGGTGTTACGGTTTTGTTTGTGACTCAGTAGAGGAATGTAGAATGGTACATTCTTTCCGAAGTAAGATGCTACTAAGTGTTTTGTAAGGAACAACATATGAGTTATGGAAAAAGCAAAGTTAGAAGTTAACTCGATATTGGAATAAGAGTACGACTAAGGAAGTGGAGTTGATAATTTGTAAAAACAAGGGTTTTGAATTGTGAAGTCAAGTTGGAATCGGATTATGTCATAAATTTTAACAGAGGTAAAGATAAGTGTGAATCTAAGACAATGATACAAGTTGTGGTTATTGTCGAATAAAGGAAATTCGGGGGCGAATTTTAATTTAAGGGGGGGAGAGTGTAATACCCCGTATTATCTAAATGCTCAATTGGATATCAGATGAGATCAGATGAGCGTCTATATGCTCTATCTTGATCAATTAGAATAATGGAATTCTTAAGTATTATTAATTGGGATCAATAGAGCAACTAATGAGCTTTGAAGAGATCAATTAATTAATGAAAGAGACAGGTTGATATTTATTAGTCCAAGAGAGAATTTTATTGTAACTCTAATAATTGATCATTTGGTGTTAGATGACAAAATATCAATTGGAGATATTTTACTCTATTGGATTATATTATATAATAAGTATTATATATATATATATATATATATATATATGTTAAGAGAAAGTTAGAAAAGGAAAGGAGAAGAAGAGAAAAGGAAGAGAATAAGAGAAGAGAAAGAAAGAGGAAAGAAGAGAGGAAGAACTTGGGAAGAAGAAGGAAGCTTGGATTCATCATCTTCTTCAACTTCCTCTTCTATTATCAGGTGGGTTCTAGTTAGAGACTTAAGTTCTAGAATTTGGAATTGTTTAGAACTTAGGTTAGAGTTTAGAGAAAATGATGAATTCGATAAAAATTGATGTTCTAACGGATGAAAACGGGAAATAAACCGAGTAATATAGTTGGGTTATGTGTGGATTGAATCTATCATACTTGTTTTGATGTCCCAATATGTTTAGGTATGAGTTAGAATTGTTTAGGGTGAAGAAAAACATGATTTTTGGGCTCTGTTACGACAGTAACCGGTTACCCTATTGAGAGTAACCGGTTACCCTTTGAAAAATGAAGTTTCTGGGCTGTTTTTGATCAGGTAACCGGTTACCCATTATAGAGTAACCGGTTACCACTGTTGTCAAAAAATTCAAAAATTAAAAAGGGCGTAACTTTTGAACCGTAAGTCCGTTTTGGTCTTCGTTAGAAGCGTTGGGAAGCTATTTAAAGGCTCTATTTGATAGGAAAGTAAAAAACACGGGTTTATACCATGGATTGATAAAATAAAATTAGAAATGAACTAAGTAACCGGTTACTCATTTTGAGGTAACCGGTTACCTTATTGAGATTTTGGCTACTGTAATGCGCAGTGAGAATGGGTAATTGGTTACTCATTCTGAGGTAACCGGTTACCACTGCGTTGATTTTGAAAATGTTTAGAAATTGATATCTTTTGGATTATAAGTCCGATCGAGGCATAGTAATAGCCGTTGGGGAGCTGTGGAAATATCCTACGGGATAACAGTGAGAAATATTGTTTTCGATACCCGATTAAATAAATCTGAGGGAGCCTAAGGGTGATATAACTTTTGATTGAATCATTATATATGATTCTATTATACAATTTTAATATGCTTTTGTATAACTTATGATGGAATTATTATATGTAATTCATAATGTGCAATTGTAATATATTTTTCCTAATATTGATGTTAAACATGATTGAGAGTAAATGCATGTTAAAATATGGAATATGTAGAGTGAGGAAACCTTGCCAAGAACTTATGTTAGAACCTAGTAATAAGCTAGGAGATTAATGAATAACTTAATGACCACGCTCGTGCAGAAGAGGCCGAGGCGTGTGTCCAGTACCGAATGGTATAGAAAGAATAAGACACTAGTATGGAACACGTGTAATTATTATGTTTAATTGATAAAGGCAAAAGAGGCCTAAAGGCAAAATAGACCTAAAGGCTAATGTGACCTAGAATTATTGAATACAATTATGGTTGTATGTGAAATCACGAAATCGTAACCATTTCCCCATTATGTGTCATTTCATGAGTAACGGGCTCCTATGGAATGAATGCACGATTACTTGGTAGGTTTGATTCCCAATGTTATAGTACGAATGGAGCCTACGGGTAAAGAGACTTGTGACGGTGTACGGACCGTGTGAAGTGACGAATTAAGGTGATAACATGTCCCTTAGTTCTGAATCCATCTCGTATGCCAAGTAATCTACGAGGATCCATGACTCGTTCTGACTTCTAGACGTAGAAGAGGACGGGAAAAGGGGATGGCTTGATAGGGTTGACGATAGTGATAACTTTTGAGTTAACGGACTCAATAACGTGTTTCCATATAGTGTGAGATTGAGAACTCAAGGTCATTTCCCTTCCCCTTGACTTGAGTTAGGATTTGGCTAGAACCCTGTAAAGCCGGGAGAATCCATAAGATAGGGAACTCACTGAGATTAATATCTCACCCCACTATTGTTGCTATATTTCAGGTGTGGTTTGCAGGTTTGATTTACAAGTGGAGCTATGCTTGGATGTTTCAAGAGAAGTTTAGCTGTAGTATTCCGCTGTGTAATTTGTTGTATACAGTTGAGGATATTGTATATATTGATCTTAGTTTTTATTTTTTGGCTAGTTTCCATATCTTGTACCATAGATTGTATTATGTTTTTAAATGGTCAGGTATGTGAATTATGCCAATAGGCACTTATGATGGTGTCAGTACCAAATAAAACACTTGTATGGTATTATTCTGGATATATATTATACAGGGCGTTACAAAACATTTCTAGGAAGCAGCCAGCATGTTTATTCAGAACAAAATATGATTCGATTCTATTCTGATACATATTGGTTAGATTGCTCTGAATAATCAAAGGCTACTGAAGCACCTTCATCAGAAATTAAATCAATTTCAGATTTGATAATTAGCTTGGAAGTCAGAAACTAAAGATTAGTGGAAGAATGCAAAGCTAGAAGCTATCTTCTATGAATAAAGTTATTGATGAAGATTAAGATGAAGAAATCAGAAGATGCTTGATCAGAAACCATCACAATTCTTACTCACTAAGAAAAGAAAAAACAGAAGTTGTTTCTTTCTGATGAACTGATTCTGGTTAATAAGACCAAACTTGTAAGAACAAGATCAACATTCAAACCCTCAGAAGTTGCATCTCGTGGTTTAATGTTGATGATGATATCTGCATCCATTAAAGAAGAATGTCATGTCAAGAAATTGACTTATGCAATACAAGATTGATTTTAGTCTGTTTATGGTTTTTAAGATTTTACCTAAAACCTGAAAGCTAAACTGGATGAATCAAGAAAACTTATGGAAAGCATGCGAACGAAAATACATGAAGCACAAGGATAAAAGGAAGCTCTCAAAGATAAAGAAGGCTAATGTGCATTAAACTCACATTCTAAAGATGAGAATCGGAGAAGAAAGAAGATAGATGATGAAAGAAGAAATGATTTTAGTGGTCCAACTAGAAAAACTCATCAACGACTGCAAAAGCTAAACGCGTGGTGATTCTGAAGAAACCTCTACATCAGAAGATGAGAATCTACAGAAGTATTGAGTAATGTATTTCTAACTCTTACTATTTATTCTTAAATGGTTTAGAAATCTATATTTATATTCTAGAGAAATACAGTTTAAGAAACTATATTCAGAAGGAATTTTTTTTTATTTTACCTTATTTTAGGGTTGATATCTACTTCAAATTTTTCCTTACTGAAAGTAGACTTGTTTTCATTTCTTATGTGTGAATTTAGTTCAACATCAAGAATGAAGAAAGCTATTTTAAAATGCAAGTGTCTGAAATTGAAAAATAAGTTTCTATTGCTTAGTAATATTTGTTTTACTATCTAGATATGAGATTTTTGACTAGTGAAGTCATCATATTTCATAAATAACCAAGTTAAAATGTATGACTGCTAGTTAATGCTTTTAACCCTTGGAAACTAATGAGTATAATGCATTTATTAGCCATAATGATATAGAGAGTTAGTACATCAACAAAACTTTTGTCTTATATGTGTCATGCCTCGTATCTGATGGGATACCTCGAGTTAATGAGAAAATCTTTGATACTAGTATTAAAATCATTTCACTTTATCACTTGTCAGACTTTCTGTATTTATTCACCCTTTGGTGTCTATTTTTTCTTGGACAGCATCTGCATAGTTTTTCTATTCCAATCTTTCATTTGGCGTGTCTACTCTATTCTCTTTTGTAAAAGTAAAAGTCATTTTCTTTAATAGGTTGCGTGTCTCGAAACTGAGTGACATTATTGTCTCTACTCTTCCTTCATGATTAGTATCCACGTCTTCTCCTATTTATAACAATTTTTTTAACCTTTCTTCATCTCTTACCCTTCTTCATCCTATTCTTCTTACCCTAGCCGTGTCACCATGTCTTTCAAAACTTTTTGTGGTAACGAAGATATTTTAGAAGTTATCTCAGAAAAACGTCCAAATCTTCCAGTTCTCAGAGAAGCTGGTCTTAACCTGACCATGAGTATGCGCATTCAAAGATGGCCTAAATACTATGCCATTCTACATGGACCCATCTATCCAAACCTTGTGAAGGATTTTTGGAAGTTAGCACGGGTTGGTGAAGATGGCAACTCTGTTTTGTCCTCTGTTTTTGGGGTTCTCTTCATCGTAATTCCTACCTCTATTGTTGAAGCTATAAGTTGTTTTCAAACTGGTGCCACTTTGGAAGAATTTCATCTTAACTACAACTTCGTTGAAAAACTCTCTGAGATCCATGACAACACTCTTCCAAATTACGAACCAAATGATCCTAAAGGACTCCTGTCCATCGCTAAAGCCTGGTTTCAACTTCTGCTGTCCAAATTCTGACCAATGGAAGTAGACAAAAATGTTCAGTCGCATGATGACAAACTCTTTATCTACTTTCTGATGAACAATGTTCGGATTAACCTGACTCAAACCATTTTCAATCATTTGAAGGCCACGGTTGATATCTCCAAAAGTCAACATAAATCCTATATTCCATACAGAAAGATTATGTCTTAACTTTTATTTAAAGCTGAGATTATTGGGTTAGCCAAGAGGCTTGTACCAGAAAATGCGGCTGAGGAAGTGCAGTGTGAAAGGGTTGATAAGTTGGTGGATTTTTAGGTGCGGTTCTGATGTGTCGGGTAGTAGTAGATGTTTTTAGGCCATATGAGTCTATGTGCTACTCATGGGTGTTTTGGATTTGGTAGTTCCTGAAAAATGTTGATGGTTGGTTGGTTGTTTTTAGCATAAGGTCTCTTTTAGTTTCTGTTGTTCATTTGGTCTTGTAGTTTCCTCTAATTAAGTTACTCTGGTTATCTTTAATGGTTCCTTGATGATTCCTTATCCTGTCCAGTTTGTACCTCTTGAATGAATTAATGAAAATTTCATTTTTTTCTGCCTTATTTGTTTCTTTGTCAAATTCTTATTTACCTTTTTGATTTCTGACAAAGGGGGAGAAAGTATAATGATTTTGATATGCTTAAATCTAAGAATCTCGATCCCAAATATAATTGAATATGTTTTACTTCTAACCTATGTTTGAGAATTGATCAGGAACTTCGCAAAAGTTCACTGAATGTTAGAACAGGCTATTAGAAGACTGGAGACAAGACATATTATATGATCTTTTATCAGAAGAGACAAGACATATCAGAAGCTATGATATATCAGAATACATAATTTGTATTTGATAAATTATCAGAAGATATGTTTAATAAGCAATTGTACAAGAGATCAGAAGATATAATCATCATAAGACATGTACAAGAAAGAAGAAAGCTAAACAAGCTTGATCTGATAATATATGAATATCTGGTGTTGACCACTAAGTTATCAGAAATAAGGGATGTCCATGAGTTTCGCGTCGATACCCAAAACTTGTCAGGAGTTGTAAACTTTCTGAATGAATGATTCAATTGGTATCTAAAATTCAATAGTATCTAAAATTCAAATGGTATATAAACTTCAACATTGAAAGAATGTGAATCTTTAGGAGATCAAATCAAGTCATGGTCATTAAAGAAAATATTTGGTTTCTGAACCATCAAATGACATGAAGATATATGCATATGTTGGTGATCTGTGCTAAGATATTGAAGATTTGGTTCTGATACATGATGTGTGGCATCTAAGAAAGTATCTGCCAGTTTTTGATATATAATGCAAGACATCAAGATTCTGATGAGACGTCACTGAGAAGTAATCCTTCTCTGTTGATATGATTTTATTTCAAAATCATTTTGTGAATCTTGGGATCAGGGGAAGACTCTGAACAAGCATAAATGAATTTTGAGAGTAACAGATCAGGGGGAGCCAATTAAGCTTATCTCTGACTCTGTGGATTTATGGTGATTACCCTATACGAATTGGTTATCAAAATGCATTGTTTGTCATCATCAAAAAGGGGGAGATTGTAAGAACAAGATTTAGTTATATATCTGGCCTTGAGTTTTGATGATAACTGCACATGTTATCCAAGAGAACGATTCAGTATGATATGGTTTCTATCTAGTGTGTGGTTGTTATCAATATGATTCTGACTCTGATAGAAGATGTGTGATGTCATCAGACACTGATCTAAATAATCTGGAAAGAAAACATACGTGTGTACAAGATAAAGTCAAGATTTATGAATGGTTCTAATACAACGGTTCTAATGCACGTTAGTTTTGGACATTCTAATTGAGACTTTATGAGAAAGGCCTATAAGGATTTCTAATGTGATGCGCTTCTAATGTTAAAAGTTTTGAAGATTCTGAAGACGTGATTCAGGTGAACATGGTTCTGAAGATTCTGAAGAAAAGATATCTGAAAGTCAAGTTCTGAAGAGTTTCTGAAGATAAGGTTCTGACTGAACGAAGTACTGAAGACTCTGAAGACAAAGTATGTGCTTATTGAAATCTGAAGACTCTGAAGACGGGGTTTTAATAGAACAAGTTTTGAAGACTATGAAGATAATGCTTCTAAGAAACCAAGTGCTAAAGATTCTCAAGATAGTTCTGTTGAACAAAGATTTAGAATTCTGAAGACTGTGGTTCGGAAGATTACACAAAGAATGACTCTTCTACAATGCGCTTCATCAAGTTAATATCTAAAGCCTCTGAAGATGCTAGAAGACTGAAGATCATAATGGTTTTGAGATAAATATAATAGTAATAAAACTTTGTGACCTCTACCTCGATAGGGTGGCGCAAGAACAACTTTTTGTACAATGATGTTGACAATTCCTTCATGTGAACGTTGGGATATTGTTGTTGGAATATATTTTCAAGAATACCCTTCAACGAATATATTCTCTCAAGCTCTATAAATTGAAGATCTGGAAGCTTAAAGAAATGTTGCTTGAAGAAGCCGCTGATCATGATAAAAAGAGATAGAGAGATAAAAAGTAAGTCGGTTGATGCTCATACCAAAGTGTTATTATTCAACGCAACAAACAATCAAGATGTAGCAAGAAAAGTTGAAGCTGCTACTACAAAGTGTGCACAAACGATGATCATGCTAACACCATATGCAACTAGTCAAGTGAGACATCAATAAGTGAAGCATAGTAACTTAGTTAAACTTGATAGTTAAATTGAAAAAAGCATTAAAGCTCAAGAAAAGTGTACAAAATGCTACAAGCCGAAGCTTAAATGAATAATGCTCAATGAAGAAGAAGCTGAAGCAAAGTATTGAAGAGTGTACGATGATGCAACATGCCAAAGCCATGTGAAACTATTCAAGTGAAACATCAATAAGTGAAGCATAGTAACTTAGTTGATCTTGATAGTTAAGATGGAAGAAGCATTACCTACTCAAGAAAGGAGTATACCAGAAAGAAGCTTAAAGCTCATGAAAAGAAGTTGTAGTGCTCATCAAGAAAGCTTTTAAGCAATAAAGAACTAGTGTGTTTTATAATCTCTCAGATATTTATTCTTTAGATAGCTTTGTATTATAAAGCAAGGAGTTGTTGCTCATATCTTGCTAGAAACACTTAAGTGTTATTGTACTTCATTTGTGTAATCAGCTTGTAAGAAGAATATTAGTGCGCAAGAAAATCCTTGTAAAAGGTATTGTTCCTTGAGCGGTCGAGTGAATACCAGAATGCTTGAGATGACTAAGCGTGTTTCTAACAGCTTAGTGGATGTTATTCCTGTTAGAACAAGATCTTGATGCTGCATATAATCTCTAGTTTTGATGATAACAATACATATATTTTATATGTAACAATTTGGTACTCTAATTTTATCTTAAATGTGCAGATATACAATTCTCTTTGGAATCAATTGTAGCACAACTCAATAAGATTCTGATACATATCAGAGTTTTTGAAGAAGAATATATGTGATTCTCAAGAAAGCGTTCATTTCTAAAGAAAAGATTCTGAAGACTCTGATCAACGTTAAAGTTCAAAATACATAATGACGATCAAAAGATCAAAGTCCAAAGCAAAACATGAAGACCAAGAATCCGTACAAACGACTCTTTCCTAAAAAGTCCAAAGCAGAGATTCTGCTCAGAATTGACCAGAAAGCTTTCTAAGCTTTTACTACTTCTGCTCTCCAAGGATTCTACCGTTGAAGACAGGTGGCCAAGCTAAAAGACATTCTTATCCCTCAACGAGGATATAAATAGAAGACCATGCTGCATTACAGAGGATAACAACACACAAGTAAGAAACGCTGAAAGTACATACTCTGTCAAAGAATCTAAAGACACAAAGAGTTGTTGCTCATATTTATATAGAAATACTGCTCTTAAATTTGTTTCAACCTGATTATTAAGAAGCAATATTGTAAACATTCTTGTAACACTTTCTAATTAATTTTCCTTGAGTGACTCAGTGTGTTAGTCAGTAGACTCGAGAGGGTTAAATTGTTGTTGAACAATTTAGAGGTTGATAGTAAGTTTTCCTTGAGTGACTAAGTGTGTTATTCAGTAGACTCGAGAGGGGTAAGTTGTTGATGACTTAAAGGTTATTGTAATCTTGTCAAAAAGATTTGGAAGAATTTTTTCGGGAATTTATCGTGTCCACAGAGATCGGTGCTACTGAACTGCCGTTCGACAATATCAATGTTAATGAGTTTGGGTTTAAAATGGTTTAAAGCGTAAATTCGGAAAAGTAAATAAAAACACAAGAAAATTCATTCGTCAGAGAGAAAAAACTTATCAAGCATGTATATATTCCACTCGTCACAAACTTAAACTTATCGACCAGTTACACTCAACTTACAATACTCCTCAATATCACCCGGTATCGCTCACAATAGTGTTCATCTCTGACACACCGAGCTGAGAAACAACCGTATCACTCTCTTCGTCACTCTCGCGCACGAAGCCTCGAAATACGGAAGGCATTTAAGTTCTGACACCCATACGGATTGTTAGCCCTAAATCTATCTCTAGCATCCAGAAACTAACAGATAATTATCCTTAATCGAAGTTTGTGAAGTTTATCTCTAACACGACCCAAACCCCGCGCATTTAAGCAAAAATCAAGAACAATCACCAATAGAGATTTGTAAAGCAAATTAAATATAACGCCATGGGCGATAAATATACATGAGATCAAAGTACAAACATATACAAACCCAACAAGATAGAGTTTACAAAAAGAGGAAAAAGAGATAAACCAACACTTCTCGAGTTGTCAAGCCGATCGATGAGAATCCACCTCCGATTCGACAAGATGCAAGCTCCATTTGTTGTTTTCAAACTAATCCTATGAAGAAATGAAGTTTGATGGAGTTGGGAGCAAAAAATACCCAAAACCATCCCTAAAAATGTGTTTTTTACCCATATTTATTGCTGTTATCATCGCAGACCGCGCTCAGCGCGCTATGGGCTCTCAGCGCACTCTTTTTAAAGTTAAACCGCCTTACAAGCGCGCTCAGCGCGCAACCTGCTGCCTTGAAAAATGTTTTGGCCATAACTTGAGAACCGTAACTCCGTTTTTCGCCCGGTTCGAAGCGTTGGAAAGCTTATTCAATTTCCTATCTAAAAATGAATAAATATCAACCAAATTGGTGATTTTTATTATCCTCATTTTGGGCCTTATTCGTTGATAAGTTGCTTAAAATCGTGCGTTTGAAGCCGTGTCTTCGACAGTTTATTGCTTATGCTCCAAATACACCTCAATACCTAAAAAATGAGTAGAAAACTATCAAACGGTACACAAATACACTAAAACATAAAGTAAACGTAATTATAAACAAATCGGGGTTTATTTGAACGATATTAACTAAAAAGTATCGATAAGGACAACAAAACTTATATACAAAAATAGGTACATTTTGCACTTATCAACTCTCCCCAACTTACATAATTGTTTGTCCTCAAACAAAGCCAACATACTTAAAAACAAAAAAGTAATAACCAAAGAATCCTGAATCAACAAGTTTTGAAAACGGAAAACAAATGCAATGGTTCAATCGAAAATGGTACACACAAAGTAAATACTTACCACTAAACTACAACGATAACATAATCACGAAACAAATGCTAAATACAAAAGTCATGCCAAACATTCTAAAATAACACAAGTTCAAATGTGAATCACACCTAGCAAAAACAATCATCGGTAGATGAAAAACATAAAATGAGGTACTTTCACTCACACAACAAACTTGCAAACAAAAGACTAAATTATGCATCCATCCAAAAATTCACATTGAACATACAAAGGCAAGAATCACAAAGACTTTCAAGGTTGTAACGTGGTCGGGTAAACAAACAAGGGGCAATTTCTAAAGGTAATTGAAACAAAAACTTGCCTAAACCTAAGGGAGTGATCAACTCACAAAGATCCAAACACAAAATTTCAACTAACTTCCTCCACAAACCCAAGTGTTACACAACAACACTACTTATTTAGCACAATTATTAGAACTCTTTTTGTTTCCTTTTTCAAGGATTTTCTTTTTTTCTCCCTTTTTTTTTCTTTCCTTTTCTTTGTCACATTTTTTTCTCTTTTTTTTTTCTTTTCTTTTTCAATCCTCATAGAATCCAACCAATGAGTACACAATCATTCTCTCCCCAAATTGAATTCAACCGCACCATCATGTGAATACTCCCTACTTTCTAAGGCAAGGAAAAAAATCCATACAACAACACAAAGTTGAGGTCCAAGAAAAAAACAAAACCCATCAAAAATAAGTGAACTAAATACTCATAGACAAGCATTAAGTTCAAATAAAAACATGGATCAAAAAGCTCAAAGGGGTTACAAATTCTCACACACTCACAAGGTGAATTGACTATTTGGCTATGGTGGTTGTGCTCAAAATGAAACAAATGCCTTAATCCTTTTCATGCATTCATATACACAACAAAACAACAGATTCAACATAATAAAATCCAGTAAAACAAAATTGTCGGTACTCCGAGCATATAACAATGGAAGGCTTCCTCACAAAAAGGATAGGGACTAAAGTGATTCACATACGAACAAGTATATAAAAGAATGAATGGCATAGAAGTTGTAAAAAGCCTAAGTATCATGAATATGCTAAAGTCAAGAAAGCGATAAACACATACCTTGAACGTGTACAAAACTTTAAACATTATCATTACCACGCATTCGCAAGTTGCAATGATCAAAAATGGGAAAACACCGAATGCGACTTCAAGCAATCGGGAAAAAATTTGAGTCCAAACAATCAACAAAAGAATTAGAAAAATTATTAATAATTACTAATATATAAGGCCTTGGTGGAAGTGGGAAGAAAGGGGAACCAAGTGAACAATTAAAAGAATTCACTGGCTCGACACAGCAGACCGCGCTGAGCGCGCTACACCAGAACCAGAAAAATTAGTACAGCAACAAGGTTCTGGTGTAGGCCTCCACTTAACACCTACACAATCTCATATACAATGAAAAAGTAATAACGGAACAAAAAACGATAAAACACGCTTGTTTTACGTCGTAAGTTCGACGCCTATTATTTATACACACTTCTCCAAGTTGCCTCTTTACACGGTTAGCGCTCACCGACGACGAAACCTAACCAAACACTTAGCAAACGTGAAGAGAAACAAATATATACACTATATTTACAATTATGCAAAACATGTAAAATTCACAAATATGGTAAACATATACAAGTATTAATATAAACAAGTGAAAATAGACAATATATACGATATCTACAAAACTCAAAAACAAAGAAACTATCGTAATGCGATTCAATAAAAACATCGATCCCCGGCAACGGCGCCATTTTGTTGGTTGCGGAATAGGGCAAGCAAGCAAAAAGATTTGGAAGTATTTTTCCAGGAATTTATCGTGTCCACAGAGATCGGTGCTACTGAACTGCCGTTCGACAATATCAATGTTAATGAGTTTGGGTTTAAAATGGTTTAAAGCGTAAATTCGGAAAAGTAAATAAAAACACAAGAAAATTCATTTGTCAGAGAGAAAAGACTTATCAAGCATGTATATATTCCACTCGTCACAAACTTAAACTTATCGACCAGTTACACTCAACTTACAATACTCCTCAATATCACCCGGTATCGCTCACAATAGTGTTCATCTCTGACACACCGAGCTGAGAAACAACCGTATCACTCTCTTCGTCACTCTCGCGCACGAAGCCTCAAAATACGGAAGGCATTTAAGTTCTGACACCCATACGGATTGTTAGCCCTAAATCTATCTCTAGCATCCAGAAACTAACAGATAATTATCCTTAATCGAAGTTTGTGAAGTTTATCTCTAACACGACCCAAACCCCGCGCATTTAAGCAAAAATCAAGAACAATCACCAATAGAGATTTGTAAAGCAAATTAAATATAACACCATGGGCGACAAATATACATGAGATCAAAGTACAAACATATACAAACCCAACAAGATAGAGTTTACAAAAAGAGGAAAAAGAGATAAACCAACACTTCTCGAGTTGTCAAGCCGATCGATGAGAATCCACCTCCGATTCGACAAGATGCAAGCTCCATTTGTTGTTTTCAAACTAATCC
Organism: Lathyrus tuberosus; assembly: GCA_022829125.1. Taxonomy (NCBI): domain Eukaryota; kingdom Viridiplantae; phylum Streptophyta; class Magnoliopsida; order Fabales; family Fabaceae; genus Lathyrus; species Lathyrus tuberosus. The sequence goes on along the minus strand of JALAZF010000161.1, from coordinate 8,657,202 downwards.
TATGAAGAAATGAAGTTTGATGGAGTTGGGAGCAAAAAATACCCAAAACCATCCCTAAAAATGTGTTTTTTACCCATATTTATTGCTGTCATCATCGCAGACCGCGCTCAGCGCGCTATGGGCTCCCAGCGCACTCTTTTTAAAGTTAAACCGCCTTACAAGCGCGCTCAGCGCGCAACCTGCTGCCTTGAAAAATGTTTTGGCCATAACTTGAGAACCGTAACTCCGTTTTTCGCCCGGTTCGAAGCGTTGGAAAGCTTATTCAATTTCCTATCTAACAATGAATAAATATCAACCAAATTAGTGATTTTTATTATCCTCATTTTGGGCCTTATTCGTTGATAAGTTGCTTAAAATCGTGCGTTTGAAGCCGTGTCTTCGACACTTTATTGCTTATGCTCCAAATACACCTCAATACCTACAAAATGAGTAGAAAACTATCAAACGGTACACAAATACACTAAAACATAAAGTAAACGTAATTATAAACAAATCGGGGTTTATTTGAACGATATTAACCAAAAAGTATCGATAAGTGCAACAAAACTTATAAACAAAAATAGGTACATTTTGCACTTATCAACTCTCCCCAACTTACATAATTGTTTGTCCTCAAACAAAGCCAACATACTTAAAAACAAAAAAGTAATAACCAAAGAATCCTGAATCAACAAGTTTTGAAAACGGAAAACAAATGCAATGGTTCAATCGAAAATGGTACACACAAAGTAAATACTTACCACTAAACTACAACGATAACATAATCACGAAACAAATGCTAAATACAAAAGTCATGCCAAACATTCTAAAATAACACAAGTTCAAATGTGAATCACACCTAGCAAAAACAATCATCGGTAGATGAAAAACATAAAATGAGGTACTTTCACTCACACAACAAACTTGCAAACAAAAGACTAAATTATGCATCCATCCAAAAATTCACATTGAACATACAAAGGCAAGAATCACAAGGACTTTCAAGGTTGTAACGTGGTCGGGTAAACAAACAAGGGGCAATTTCTAAAGGTAATTGAAACAAAAACTTGCCTAAACCTAAGGGAGTGATCAACTCACAAAGATCCAAACACAAAATTTCAACTAACTTCCTCCACAAACCCAAGTGTTACACAACAACACTACTTATTTAGCACAATTATTAGAACTCTTTTTGTTTCCTTTTTCAAGGATTTTCTTTTTTTCTCCCTTTTTTTTTCTTTCCTTTTCTTTGTCACATTTTTTTCTTTTTTTTTTTTTTCTTTTCTTTTTCAATCCTCATAGAATCCAACCAATGAGTACACAATCATTCTCTCCCCAAATTGAATTCAACCGCACCATCATGTGAATACTCCCTACTTTCTAAGGCAAGGAAAAAAAATCCATACAACAACACAAAGTTGAGGTCCAAGAAAAAAACAAAACCCATCAAAAATAAGTGAACTAAATACTCATAGACAAGCATTAAGTTCAAATAAAAACATGGATCAAAAAGCTCAAAGGGGTTACAAATTCTCACACACTCACAAGGTGAATTGACTATTTGGCTATGGTGGTTGTGCTCAAAATGAAACAAATGCCTTAATCCTTTTCATGCATTCATATACACAACAAAACAACAGATTCAACATAATAAAATCCAGTAAAACAAAATTGTCGGTACTCCGAGCATATAACAATGGAAGGCTTCCTCACAAAAAGGATAGGGACTAAAGTGATTCACATACGAACAAGTATATAAAAGAATGAATGGCATAGAAGTTGTAAAAAGCCTAAGTATCATGAATATGCTAAAGTCAAGAAAGCGATAAACACATACCTTGAACGTGTACAAAACTTTAAACACTATCATTACCACGCATTCGCAAGTTGCAATGATCAAAAATGGGAAAACACCGAATGCGACTTCAAGCAATCGGGAAAAAATTTGAGTCCAAACAATCAACAAAAGAATTAGAAAAATTATTAATAATTACTAATATATAAGGCCTTGGTGGAAGTGGGAAGAAAGGGGAACCAAGTGAACAATTAAAAGAATTCACTGGCTCGACACAGCAGACCGCGCTGAGCGCGCTACACCAGAACCAGAAAAATTAGTACAGCAACAAGGTTCTGGTGTAGGCCTCCACTTAACACCTACACAATCTCATATACAATGAAAAAGTAATAACGGAACAAAAAACGATAAAACACGCTTGTTTTACGTCGTAAGTTCGACGCCTATTATTTATACACACTTCTCCAAGTTGCCTCTTTACACGGTTAGCGCTCACCGACGACGAAACCTAACCAAACACTTAGCAAACGTGAAGAGAAACAAATATATACACTATATTTACAATTATGCAAAACATGTAAAATTCACAAATATGGTAAACATATACAAGTATTAATATAAACAAGTGAAAATAGACAATATATACGATATCTACAAAACTCAAAAACAAAGAAACTATCGTAATGCGATTCAATAAAAACATCGATCCCCGGCAACGACGCCATTTTGTTGGTTGCGGAATAGGGCAAGCAAGCAAAAAGATTTGGAAGTATTTTTCCAGGAATTTATCGTGTCCACAGAGATCGGTGCTACTGAACTGCCGTTCGACAATATCAATGTTAATGAGTTTGGGTTTAAAATGGTTTAAAGCGTAAATTCGGAAAAGTAAATAAAAACACAAGAAAATTCATTTGTCAGAGAGAAAAGACTTATCAAGCATGTATATATTCCACTCGTCACAAACTTAAACTTATCGACCAGTTACACTCAACTTACAATACTCCTCAATATCACCCGGTATCGCTCACAATAGTGTTCATCTCTGACACACCGAGCTGAGAAACAACCGTATCACTCTCTTCGTCACTCTCGCGCACGAAGCCTCAAAATACGGAAGGCATTTAAGTTCTGACACCCATACGGATTGTTAGCCCTAAATCTATCTCTAGCATCCAGAAACTAACAGATAATTATCCTTAATCGAAGTTTGTGAAGTTTATCTCTAACACGACCCAAACCCCGCGCATTTAAGCAAAAATCAAGAACAATCACCAATAGAGATTTGTAAAGCAAATTAAATATAACACCATGGGCGACAAATATACATGAGATCAAAGTACAAACATATACAAACCCAACAAGATAGAGTTTACAAAAAGAGGAAAAAGAGATAAACCAACACTTCTCGAGTTGTCAAGCCGATCGATGAGAATCCACCTCCGATTCGACAAGATGCAAGCTCCATTTGTTGTTTTCAAACTAATCCTATGAAGAAATGAAGTTTGATGGAGTTGGGAGCAAAAAATACCCAAAACCATCCCTAAAAATGTGTTTTTTACCCATATTTATTGCTGTCATCATCGCAGACCGCGCTCAGCGCGCTATGGGCTCCCAGCGCACTCTTTTTAAAGTTAAACCGCCTTACAAGCGCGCTCAGCGCGCAACCTGCTGCCTTGAAAAATGTTTTGGCCATAACTTGAGAACCGTAACTCCGTTTTTCGCCCGGTTCGAAGCGTTGGAAAGCTTATTCAATTTCCTATCTAACAATGAATAAATATCAACCAAATTAGTGATTTTTATTATCCTCATTTTGGGCCTTATTCGTTGATAAGTTGCTTAAAATCGTGCGTTTGAAGCCGTGTCTTCGACACTTTATTGCTTATGCTCCAAATACACCTCAATACCTACAAAATGAGTAGAAAACTATCAAACGGTACACAAATACACTAAAACATAAAGTAAACGTAATTATAAACAAATCGGGGTTTATTTGAACGATATTAACCAAAAAGTATCGATAAGTGCAACAAAACTTATAAACAAAAATAGGTACATTTTGCACTTATCAACTCTCCCCAACTTACATAATTGTTTGTCCTCAAACAAAGCCAACATACTTAAAAACAAAAAAGTAATAACCAAAGAATCCTGAATCAACAAGTTTTGAAAACGGAAAACAAATGCAATGGTTCAATCGAAAATGGTACACACAAAGTAAATACTTACCACTAAACTACAACGATAACATAATCACGAAACAAATGCTAAATACAAAAGTCATGCCAAACATTCTAAAATAACACAAGTTCAAATGTGAATCACACCTAGCAAAAACAATCATCGGTAGATGAAAAACATAAAATGAGGTACTTTCACTCACACAACAAACTTGCAAACAAAAGACTAAATTATGCATCCATCCAAAAATTCACATTGAACATACAAAGGCAAGAATCACAAGGACTTTCAAGGTTGTAACGTGGTCGGGTAAACAAACAAGGGGCAATTTCTAAAGGTAATTGAAACAAAAACTTGCCTAAACCTAAGGGAGTGATCAACTCACAAAGATCCAAACACAAAATTTCAACTAACTTCCTCCACAAACCCAAGTGTTACACAACAACACTACTTATTTAGCACAATTATTAGAACTCTTTTTGTTTCCTTTTTCAAGGATTTTCTTTTTTTCTCCCTTTTTTTTTCTTTCCTTTTCTTTGTCACATTTTTTTCTTTTTTTTTTTTTTCTTTTCTTTTTCAATCCTCATAGAATCCAACCAATGAGTACACAATCATTCTCTCCCCAAATTGAATTCAACCGCACCATCATGTGAATACTCCCTACTTTCTAAGGCAAGGAAAAAAAATCCATACAACAACACAAAGTTGAGGTCCAAGAAAAAAACAAAACCCATCAAAAATAAGTGAACTAAATACTCATAGACAAGCATTAAGTTCAAATAAAAACATGGATCAAAAAGCTCAAAGGGGTTACAAATTCTCACACACTCACAAGGTGAATTGACTATTTGGCTATGGTGGTTGTGCTCAAAATGAAACAAATGCCTTAATCCTTTTCATGCATTCATATACACAACAAAACAACAGATTCAACATAATAAAATCCAGTAAAACAAAATTGTCGGTACTCCGAGCATATAACAATGGAAGGCTTCCTCACAAAAAGGATAGGGACTAAAGTGATTCACATACGAACAAGTATATAAAAGAATGAATGGCATAGAAGTTGTAAAAAGCCTAAGTATCATGAATATGCTAAAGTCAAGAAAGCGATAAACACATACCTTGAACGTGTACAAAACTTTAAACACTATCATTACCACGCATTCGCAAGTTGCAATGATCAAAAATGGGAAAACACCGAATGCGACTTCAAGCAATCGGGAAAAAATTTGAGTCCAAACAATCAACAAAAGAATTAGAAAAATTATTAATAATTACTAATATATAAGGCCTTGGTGGAAGTGGGAAGAAAGGGGAACCAAGTGAACAATTAAAAGAATTCACTGGCTCGACACAGCAGACCGCGCTGAGCGCGCTACACCAGAACCAGAAAAATTAGTACAGCAACAAGGTTCTGGTGTAGGCCTCCACTTAACACCTACACAATCTCATATACAATGAAAAAGTAATAACGGAACAAAAAACGATAAAACACGCTTGTTTTACGTCGTAAGTTCGACGCCTATTATTTATACACACTTCTCCAAGTTGCCTCTTTACACGGTTAGCGCTCACCGACGACGAAACCTAACCAAACACTTAGCAAACGTGAAGAGAAACAAATATATACACTATATTTACAATTATGCAAAACATGTAAAATTCACAAATATGGTAAACATATACAAGTATTAATATAAACAAGTGAAAATAGACAATATATACGATATCTACAAAACTCAAAAACAAAGAAACTATCGTAATGCGATTCAATAAAAACATCGATCCCCGGCAACGACGCCATTTTGTTGGTTGCGGAATAGGGCAAGCAAGCAAAAAGATTTGGAAGTATTTTTCCAGGAATTTATCGTGTCCACAGAGATCGGTGCTACTGAACTGCCGTTCGACAATATCAATGTTAATGAGTTTGGGTTTAAAATGGTTTAAAGCGTAAATTCGGAAAAGTAAATAAAAACACAAGAAAATTCATTTGTCAGAGAGAAAAGACTTATCAAGCATGTATATATTCCACTCGTCACAAACTTAAACTTATCGACCAGTTACACTCAACTTACAATACTCCTCAATATCACCCGGTATCGCTCACAATAGTGTTCATCTCTGACACACCGAGCTGAGAAACAACCGTATCACTCTCTTCGTCACTCTCGCGCACGAAGCCTCAAAATACGGAAGGCATTTAAGTTCTGACACCCATACGGATTGTTAGCCCTAAATCTATCTCTAGCATCCAGAAACTAACAGATAATTATCCTTAATCGAAGTTTGTGAAGTTTATCTCTAACACGACCCAAACCCCGCGCATTTAAGCAAAAATCAAGAACAATCACCAATAGAGATTTGTAAAGCAAATTAAATATAACACCATGGGCGACAAATATACATGAGATCAAAGTACAAACATATACAAACCCAACAAGATAGAGTTTACAAAAAGAGGAAAAAGAGATAAACCAACACTTCTCGAGTTGTCAAGCCGATCGATGAGAATCCACCTCCGATTCGACAAGATGCAAGCTCCATTTGTTGTTTTCAAACTAATCCTATGAAGAAATGAAGTTTGATGGAGTTGGGAGCAAAAAATACCCAAAACCATCCCTAAAAATGTGTTTTTTACCCATATTTATTGCTGTCATCATCGCAGACCGCGCTCAGCGCGCTATGGGCTCCCAGCGCACTCTTTTTAAAGTTAAACCGCCTTACAAGCGCGCTCAGCGCGCAACCTGCTGCCTTGAAAAATGTTTTGGCCATAACTTGAGAACCGTAACTCCGTTTTTCGCCCGGTTCGAAGCGTTGGAAAGCTTATTCAATTTCCTATCTAACAATGAATAAATATCAACCAAATTAGTGATTTTTATTATCCTCATTTTGGGCCTTATTCGTTGATAAGTTGCTTAAAATCGTGCGTTTGAAGCCGTGTCTTCGACACTTTATTGCTTATGCTCCAAATACACCTCAATACCTACAAAATGAGTAGAAAACTATCAAACGGTACACAAATACACTAAAACATAAAGTAAACGTAATTATAAACAAATCGGGGTTTATTTGAACGATATTAACCAAAAAGTATCGATAAGTGCAACAAAACTTATAAACAAAAATAGGTACATTTTGCACTTATCAAGCCTCCAGTATTTGATGGAAAAATTTTGCTACTAGAAATATAGAATAGAAAGTTTCTTTTTAGATTATGATGTAGATCTTTGGGATATAGTGACAAATGGTTACGAAACACCGTTTTCTGCTATTGGGATACCTATTCCAAGAAGAAAAATGTGTGATGAGCAAAAGAAAGACTTCAAAAATCATCACAAAGCAAGAACCATTATTCTAAATGCGATCTTATACAATGAGTATGAAAAAATCCCTAACAGAGATACAACAAAGGGTATTTTTGATACCTTGAAAATGACACATGAAAGCAATACTCAAGTCAAAGAAACCAAAGCTCTTGCATTGGTCAAGAAGTATGAAACCTTCAAGATGGAAGAAGATAAAACTATTGAATCTATGTTCTCAAGATTCCAAACCTTGGTAGCAAGACTCAAAATTCTGGACAAAGGATATACTACTACAAATCATGCTAAAAAAATTGTGAGAAGTCTTCCTAAAAAATGGAGACCAATGGTTACTGCATTAAAGTTGTCCAAGGACCTAAACAACATAAGTCTTGAAGAATTAGTTAGCTTACTCAGAAGTCATGAAATAGAGCTAGAAGATGATGAACCTCAGAAAAAGGTTAAATTTATTGCTCTAAGATCAAGACCAGAAAGAAATAAGTCAGAGAAAAACAAGGTCGTTCAAAATGAAGATGAAAATCCGATTGTGAAGATTCTGGTGACGAAGACGAGTTGTCTCTCTTATCTAGAAGAGTCAGACAACTTTGGAGAAATAGACAAAATAACTTTCGAGGATCCATAAATAGAGGAGATTATCCAGAATCGTCTTCAAGAAGAAAAACAAGTAATGAAATTACTTATTTTGATTGTAAGGAAGCTGGCCACTTCAAACAAGATTGTCCAAAGCTCACAAAGGAAAGCTTCAGAAAAGAGAGATTCAAGAAAAATATGTTTAAAGGAAAGAAGAAAGGTCTTATGGCAACATGGGATAATTTTGATTCTGAAGTTTTGGAATTCGATTCTGAAGATGAGCACGCCAACGTAGCCTTCACAACCACAACATCTAAAAAGGTTGCACAAAAAACTGAGTCCGACTCAGAAGAGGTATTTTCTGATCTTTCTCGTGCCGATTTAGAATTATGTCTTTCTGAATCACTGAAGAGGTATCAGAAACTTCAACAAAAATTTAAGAATCTGAAAAAAGGCTCTTGAAAATGAAGTTGAAGAGAATGTCATGCTTGAGAAATAGGTTTTAAAACAAAAAGATGAAAAATTTGTCTTAAATAAAGAAAATATTTTTCTTAACAAAAAATGTTTAAAACTTGAAGAAGCTTTTTCTAAAGCTACTTCTTCTTCTGAAACCATCTTATATAAGTATGATAAGGCTTTTCAAAAATTCTTAAATAATAATATAGACAGAAGTAGAATGGCTTCCATGATCTATGGTGTTAGCCAAAATGGAAAAAGAGGAATAAGTTATGATTCTGACAATGATGATCAGAAACCTTTTCAAGAAAACAAACATGTATATCCTTTTTCTTGCCATTATACACCAGCACAGACACGAAAATTTAATGCTGTAAGAAAATTTAATGCTGTAAGAAAAACTAAGTTTATAAAAAACTCTAGGAACACTAATTTAAAAGGACCCAAAATTTTATGGGTACCAAAGGATAAAATAGTATATGTTGCAGATATCTTATGCAACAGAGTTAAAACACCAGTCATGGTACCTGGACTTTGGATGCTCGCGACACATGACGAGAAAAAGGCATATGTTCCAAAGCCTGAAACTTAAAAATGCTGGATACATAGGATTCAGAGGAGATAAGAAAGGAAGAATCAAAGGTTCTGGAACAATAGGTAATGAATCTCTTTCTTCTATATCTATTGTACTCTATGTTGAGGGATTAATGCATAATCTGTTATCCATAAGTCAATTAAATGATAACGATTATGACAGTATTTTCAATCAAAAAACGTGCAAGGCTGTTAGTCAGAAAGACGACACTGTTCTCTTCACTGGAAAGAGGAAAAACAACATTTATAAGATTAAGCTTTCTGATCTTAAAAACCAAGATGTTAAGTGCTTAATGTCTGTTAACGAAGAGCAATGAGTGTGGCATAGACGCTTGGGTCATATTAGTATGAGGAGAATTTCTCAGCTAAATAAACTTGAGTTAGTCATAGGCCTGCCTATGCTGAAGTTTACTTCAGATGTACTTTGTGAAGCATGTAAAAAAGGAAAGTTTTCAAAAACATCATTTAAATCTAAAAATGGTGTTTCTACCTCCAAACCTTTGGAGCTTCTACACATTGACTTGTTTAGCCCCGTCAAAACAACATCAGTCAATGACAAGAATTATGGACTTGTCATCGTTGATGATTATAGTCGCTGGACATGGGTAAAATTTCTTAGACACAAGAATGAGTCACATTCTATGTTTACAAGTTTCTGCTCTCAAGTGCAAAATGAGTTTAATTCTAAAATTGTTAGAGTTAGAAGTGATCATGGTGGCGAACTTGAGAATCAACTATTTGAAGAACTATTTGAATCTAATGGAATATCTCATGATTTCTCCTGTTCTAGAACTCCACAACAAATGGAGTTGTAGAAAGGAAAAATAAAACGTTGCAAGAAATGCCCAGAACCATGATCAATGAAACTAATGTAGCTAAGCACTTCTGGGCAGAAGCTGTGAATATATCATGTTATATTCATAATAGGATATCCATTGGACCAATTCTGGAGAAGACTCCTTATGAATTGTGTAAAGGAAGAAAACCCAATATTTCCTACTTTCATCCTTTTGAATGTTCGTGTTTTATTTTGAATACTAAAGAGAATCTAAACAAGTTTGATTTTAAAGCACAAAAGTGTATTATGTTAGGATACTCAGAATGATCTAAGGGCTATAGAGTATACAATACAGAAACATTATTCGTCGAGGAATCAATCCATGTTAGATTTAACGATAAGCTTGACTCATAAATGTCAAAGCTAGTTGAGAATTATGTAGATCTAGAAGTTACCCTCACAGGTTCTGGAGATATAACAAAAGACTCTGAAATCATAGATCCAAAACACGCGGATACATCAGAAGCAACTGAATGTCTTTCCATGCAGAAAGACAAAGGCTTAAACAAACTGTTTCTGAAGATCTGATTCTAGGAGATAAAGCTGAACCTGTCAGAGCAAGATCTACATTCAAACATTCTGAAGAAGTACTCTTAGGATTGGTATCTCTGATAGAACCAACATTTTGTGAAGAATCACTTCAGGACAATGAATGGATTCTCGCAATGCAAGAAGAACTAGATCAGTTCTCCAAGAATGATGTCTGAGATCTAGTGCCTAAACCCAGAGGAACTCATGTTATTGGAACAAAATGGGTATTCAGAAATAAATTAAATGAGAAAGGAGAAGTTGTCAGAAACAAAGCACGACTGGTCGCACAAGGTTACAGTCAACAAAAAGGAATTGACTATAATGAAACCTTTGCTCCAGTTGCCAGGTTAGAATATATACGTCGTCTCATCTCTTTTGTTGTTAATAGTAATATTAAATTATATCAAATGGATGTTAAAAGTGTGTTTCTAAATGGTTACATTTATGAAGAAGTATATGTTCACCAACCTCCAGGTTTTGAAAACTCTAAGTTTCCAGAACACGTTTTTAAACTTAAGAAGTCATTGTATGGTCTTAAACAAGCTCCCAGAGCTTGGAATGAAAGATTAAGTTCTTTTCTTCTAGAAAATGACTTTAACATAGAAAAGTGGATACTACTCTATTCTGTAAGAACTTTGGAAACGACCTCATGATATGCCAAATCTATGTAGATGATATCATTTTTGGTTCAGCTAATACTTCTGCATGTCAAGATTTCTCTAAGCTAATGCAGATAAAATTTGAAATGAGCCTAATGCAAGAGTTAAATACTTTCTGGGAATTCAAATAAATCAAACTCCAGAAGTCACGTTTATACATCAAGGAAAATATACTAAGGAACTTTTAAAGAAGTTTGATATGACAGAAAGCAACCCAGCTAAAACTCAAATGCATCCTACTTGCATTCTTGAGAAAGACGAAGTAAGTAAAAAGGTTTGTCAGAAGCTCTATCGTGGTTTGATCAACTCTCTTCTCTATCTGACTGCCTCACGACTGTTAGGTGCAGATTTTACCTTAAAATGAACTATTTTTCTTGGCACTTTTTCTACTCAATTATCATGTTTTCATTAGTTTTACTCTTGAATTGTTGTTGTTCTTCTAACATCGCGAATATACCTATGGTGCTTGTAATGTATGCGTTATTGTGCAGGAAAAGGCACAAAATGATCAAAGTTGTAAGACACAAGAAATGATCCAAGTTGCCAAAGAAATGAGGAATACATCAGTACGTTCGCTTTGCGAATTGCTAGTGAAGGTTCACTTTGAAAACATCTGGCGAGGTCCCAGCGAATGCTCCCAGAATTATGGCAGAGGAAAAAGGCACTAAAGTTCGCTTTGCAAACTTGAAGGCGAGTGTTCGCTTTGTGAATAATCCTTCGCATTGCGAACTCATGAAGAAATTCTGTGGCGGTTTAACTATTCAGAGGCACCTCAGGTGCCTAATTTTATCATTCACTTTGCGAGTAAAACGTTCGCTTTGCGAACATGGAATTTCCTGAATGTGTTATAAATAGATTTTTCACACTTTTGAGAATTATTATTATTAGAATTTTAGATAGAGATAACTTGTAACTTAAAGTTTAGAAATTTGTATCTTTTCATTGCAAGGGAGAGAAGGTAAGAGCTTTGATTTCTTGTTGGAAAAGGATGTAATCTTTTGATACCTTATGTATTTCTTCTAATCTATGTTTGTGAACTAGTTTTGATTCTCTATTGTTGATTGTCTTTGATTTCTTATTTGTGGGTCTTGACAAAACCTATTTCAAATCAGTGATCTTAGATTTTCATTTATCATTGAGCAAGCTTTTGACATGGGTTTGTGATTTCATATTCATTTGCATCTCAGCTTTTTAGCATTGTGTTGATTGTTAGTTTGAATAGCTTATAGTAATTAATGCAATAAGAGAGCGCGATATTGCTTGACAAACTGTATCGTGAGGGTGCGTGAGAATAGTGATGAAGAATGATATTCACATTCATCTGGAAAATTAGCTGAATGCATGTAAAAAGGGTTAAACGTGTGTACGTATTTTGATCATTGGCTTTGTATATGAATTACTCATTGGTTTAATGTTGATGTTATAGTAATATCTGTTGAGTCTTGAGGTAAGAAATGGATGTAGGCTTAGCATTCATGTAGGCTTTAAATGCTTTGTATTGATTGGTGATGTGCGAGGGCAATTATTGATCGGTATAAAATCACTCACACATGCGGGGACCGAGAGTATATGTATGTCGTGGGCGATACATGATGATATTAGGCGAATGTTTGATTTATGTATAAATTGGTCAGAAGAATGCATGTGTTATCAATTGATGAGATCCAATTCCAACAAGGCTCTGTTTATAATTCAGTCTTTACTTTATATTTTCCATCTTTACATTTTCTGCATTTAATTTTGGCTATGTAAATCTTTAAAACTAAAACTTTTGAACCATAAGCTTAGAAACATAGAGACCGTCAAATGACATTTTTCCCTCGCACTGATCCCTGTGGATACGACAAAACTGGGTTACTTAAATGTTTTTGCTTGCTGCTGTATTAAAGTTTCAACAAAATGGCTCCGTTGTCGGGGATCGGTGTTTAGATATTGAGTTGTATTGTGATAGTTTTTATATTTTTGAGCTTTGTACATTTGTTTATATTATATGTATTTGTTTTCTTTTATGTTTTCTCTAGTGTGACCAGGAATGATGAGAACTCCTTCTAGATTGGTTGCTATTTGTATGAAAGTATTCAATGAAGCTTCGACCGAGTCTAGATGGTGAGATTTGAATGTTTGCGAGGTAAATTGTACTACTTTATAGAATGTTAGAATGATTTAAGAATTTTGTGCTTTGTGCAAATGTGTATTTTTGTTTCATGTTGCAACTTGTTTGAATGCTTGTTTCACTTAGGTCCAAAAGCCACAAATTGTGAGAAACCTCTATTGTTTACTATATGCTAGGATGACTGATAACTTTGTTTAATTTGTTTGATTTATGCTTTATCTTTTGATTATTGTGATTTTGTGGAAGCATTAGAAATGATCAAGGCATTTGTTTATATTGAGCACAACCGTATCCAAAAGTACCTTACTCGTGAGTAGAGAGAATTCGTTAACCCCTTTGAGCCTAAACAGTTTAGATCTCGTTTTAATGATGAACTTGGTTTATGTACATAATTTGAAAGTTTAGTTCATCATTGAATTTTGTGAGGTTCTAAAAATTTCTTCTTGAACCTTTGAACTTTGTTTTATTGATTTCCTTGCCTTAAAAAGCAAGGAGCATTCACTTGAGGTTTGGTTGAATTCAAGCTGGGGAGAATGAAAAAGAAGAATGATAGGTTGCTATAAAACTTTTGAAAAAGTTCAAACAAACATGAAAAGAAAAAGTGTGAATATGAATGTGAAAAACAAAAGAAAATGAATGCTTGTTTGAATGAGAAAAATAGAGAATGAAATAATTGTGCATAAGGAAGTTTGAGAAGGTTGGTGATAAAGGAATGAAAATGGTGAATGAAGTTGAGATGTGTAAATACCATGTATAGTGAATGTTTCTTTTTGCATCAGCAATTTTGATTCAATGGCCTTTAGAAATGTCCCTTTGTTGTGAACCCGACCAAGTTACAACCTTTAAAGCCCTTAGTGATCTTTTTACTTCCATGTTTTCATTTTTGATTGTTAGATGTTGTATGAATTGAGTTGCTATTAACATTGTTTGTCAGGTGAGTGAAATTTTCCCGCGGTTGCAAATGCGTCAATTTCTTCATTCTTATTTTTGAAGAGGAGTGCTAGAGTGATTCAAGTATGAAAATTTAGTTGTTCTTTGAACCATTCCATGATATTTGTTTACGAACTTAATTCTTTGTCAATGTTCGATTCTATTGAGTGGTGAACGTTGCTTGTGCGCATTTTCATCTATTCTTGGTTGAATCATAAGCTTGAGCAAATCCTCTTGTTTTCAATGAGAGGCATACTTTGCTTGAGGACAAGCAAAAATCTAGTTGAGGAGAGTTGTTAGGTGCAGATTTTACCTTTAAATGAACTATTTTTCTTGGCACTTTTTCTACTCAATTCTCATGTTTTCATTAGTTTTACTCTTGAATTGTTGTTGTTCTTCTAACATCGTGAATATACCTTTGGTGCTTGTAATGTGTGTATTATTCTGCAGGAAAAGGCACTAAATGATCAAAGTTGTAAGATACAAGAAATGATCCAAGTTACCAAAGAAATGAGGAATACATCAGTACGTTCGCTTTGCGAATTGCTAGAGAAGGTTCGCTTTGCGAACATCTGGCGAGGTCCCAGCGAATGCTCCCAGAATTATGGCAGAGGAAAAAGGCACTAAAGTTCGCTTTGCGAACTTGAAGGCGAGTGTTCGCTTTGTGAATAATCCTTCACATTGCGAACTCATGAAGAAATTATGTGGCAGTTTAACTATTCAGAGGCACCTCAGGTGCCTAATTTTGTCATTCGCTTTGCGAGTAAAACGTTCGCTTTGCGAACATGGAATTTCCTGAATGTGTTATAAATAGATTTTTCACACTTTTGAGAATTATTATTATTATTAGAATTTAGATAGAGATAACTTGTAACTTAAAGTTCAGAACTTTGTATCTTTTCATTGCAAGGGAGAGAAGGTAAGAGCTTTGATTTCTTGTTGGGAAAGGATGTAATCTTTTGATACCTTATGTATTTCTTCTAATCTATGTTTGTGAACTAGTTTTGATTCTCTATTATTGATTGTCTTTGATTGCTTATTTGTGGGTCTTGACAAAACCTATTTCAAATCAGTGATCTTAGATTTTCATCTATCATTGAGCAAGCTTTTGACATGGGTTTGTGATTTAATATTCATTTGCATCTCAGCTTTTTAGCATTGTGTTGATTGTTAGTTTGAATAGCTTATAGTAATTAATGCAATAAGAAACCGCGGTATTGCTTGACAAACTGTAACGTGAGGGTGCGTGAGAATAGTGATGAAGAACGATATTCACATTCATTTGGCAAATTAGTTGAATGCATGTAAAAAGGGTTAAACGTGTGTATGTATTTTGATCATTGGCTTTGTATATGAATTACTCATTGGTTTGATGTTGATGTTATAGTAATATCTGTTGAGTCTTGAGGTTAGAAATGGATGTAGGCTTAGTATTCATATAGGCTTTAAATGCTTTGTATTGATTAGTGATGTGCGAGAGCAATTATTGATCGGTATAAAATCACTCACACATGCGGGGACCGAGAGGATATGTATGTCGTGAGTGATACATGATGATTTTAGGCGAATGTTTGATTTATGTATAAATTGGTTAGAAGAATGCATGTGTTATCAATTGATGAGATCCAATTCCAACAAAGCTCCGTTTATAATTCAGTATTTACTTTATATTTTCCGTCTTTACATTTTCTGCATTTAATTTTGGTTCTATAAATCTTTAAAACCAAAACTTTTGAACCATAAGCTTAGAAACATAGATACTGTCGAATGACATTCTTTCCCTCACACTGATCCCCGTGGATACGACAAAACTGGGTTACTTAAATGTTTTTGCTTGCTGCTGTATTACAGTTTCAACAACGACCATATATTTTATTCAGTGTATGTCTTTGTGCTCATTTTCAATCAGACCCAAGGGAAAGTCACTTAACTGCTGTTAAGAGAATCCTAAGATATTTGAAAGGAACTTCTAACCTTGGCTTGATGTATGAGAAAACATCAGAATACAAGCTATCAGGTTTCTGTGATGCAGATTATGCAGGAGACAAAATAGAACATAAGAGCACTTGTCAGTTTTGGGTAGCAATCTTGTTTCACGGGGAAGCAAAAGACAATCTACAATTGCTTTATCTATTGCAGAAGCAGAATATATCTCAACATCACTTTGTTGCACTCAGATGCTCTAGATGAAAAATCAGCCTGAAGACTTTCAGATATATGAGAGTAAAATTCCTATCTATTGTGACAACACTATAACTATTTGTTTAACTAAGAATCCTATTTTGCATTCTAGCGCTAAACACAAAGAAATAAAACATCATTTTATTCGAGACTATGTTCAGAAAGGGACTATCTTCTAACAATTCATTGATACAAATCATCAATGGGCTGATATTTTTACAAAATCCCTTACTGAAGATAGATTCTTATTCATTATGAAACATTTGAAAATGGAGTTTTGTCCAGAATGAACCTTCTATTATTTAACACCTTTTGTAAAATTTTGATTCTGATGTTATGAATATGTTTCTGAAATTTCTACCAGTTAGAAACTATCTTAATCAGAAACATCTCAAGACATAAACCTTTTGGTTTTCTTATCTTCGAGAACATCAAAACGGTGAAAATTCAAACTGACGGCTATGATTCACCTTTACACGTGTAAATTATATTCTGATGATTGAGCGACACCTTGAGCATTGGGATGTCTTGAGAGTAGGTTAAAATCATTATTACTTTCCCCCTTTCGGTCTTTTTTAAGAAACAGTAATTAATTCTTTTCTTTATTACTCACTATTCTCTTCATCACACACTATTCACTTCACTTCATACACTCCAAACCTAAAATTTCAAATCCAACTGTTCTCTCCGAGAAATTTCGTCATTCATGGATGCTCAACAACAAGCTCTCTATAACTTCTCTAAACAAATGGAACTCCAGACAGGCCCTTCTCAATAATTCGGTACAAACCTCACATCTCCGATATCTCAAATTATGCCCCTAACAATGGTCACTCCTCAACAACAACAGATTCACATTCTGAATTGACCTGAAGAACTTTATCTGAAAATAGTCCATGAGGAATTGGAAGTTTGTTGTGAACTCTTAGTTGACTTCGAAAACCTAAAAGCAAATGGTGTGGATTTAACTACTGATGTAAAGAAAAAGGATGGGAAAACTATTTCAAGCGTCTTTTCGTCCCCGTCTACACCACTCTGGTAAGAGATTTATGGGTTCATGCTAATGCTGATGATCATTATGTTGTTTCGGATGTTAAGGGAAAAAGGATTGTCATCACCGAAAAATCAATTGCTGCTCCACTGAAAATGGAATACAATAAAGGAAAATGTGTCTACAATATGAGTAACAAGACAATTTACCTCAATAGATAGTCATACCTTCAATCTACACTCAACGCTTTGACGAGAAATCAAAACCTAAGGCAACAGATTTGTCCAATAATCTTCGCGTTTGGTTCAAGATCATTCTGGGTTGCATTCACACCAGACTTTCAACAAGTTCCTCTGATTATGCTAACACTGATCAAAAGTACATGCTGTACTTTCTACAGCAAGGAGTGAAAATGGATCTTCCCTCCATTCTGTTCAAATTTCTTCGATACTTTGTCAGAGATTCTAGGGATAAGCCAAAAAGGTATATTCCTTTAGGAAGACTCATTTTAGATATTCTGATGGAAAATGGTCTTGTGGATCATCTGGTTAATCATAACTTAGTTGATAATCTTGGTGAAGATATTGGAAAACCTTTCAATATCAAGTAAGTCAAGAGCATGACTATTGTCAAAGAGAGCACTGTTGAACCTACAATGGATACATAATTTGAAAGTATCAAAGGATGAAGGTTAAATATTTTCAACTTTTCACCCAAATTGATCCACAAGAGGTCTTACAAGCTTATTTAGATCATCTTGAAAAAGAGGGCCATGATGTGTTTGGAATCTCGTTTGACCAACTTCTAACTGAACCACCAAACCTATACAAAAGGAAACAAGTTTCCTCAAAGGTCATGACTGCAAAGAAAAAGAGGTTAGGGCATAAGAAATTGGGAAATTCCTCCATGAACTCTGAAACTGTTGTTTCCTCCGCTTCAACAACTGTAATTTCTGACTCCTCAACATTGGTTACCTCTGGGTCAGATACCAGAATCCTTGTTTCAAATATTCCTCCCCTACCACTATCATTCTCAACCACAGTTACTACATTCGCCATCCCACATACACCACCTTGTGTTTCCGCTCCTCTTGAAAAATCCAAAATGACAACCTCCTCAATAACAACCATCTCCACCTCACCTGTTTCTGTATCCCTTTTACAATATGCCTTATCATCTTCAGCTCCACTTGTTTTCATATCACCTTTAGAGACTATGTCTCTAACTTTTGCCACAATTCCAGCAGAAACTCTGTCTCCTCCACCACCCTCACCACATCATATCTCTCTAGATTCTTCCACAAAATCTGAAATCGATGGTAACACTCACCATGATTCTCAGCCTTCTGAATCTCAACCTTCTCGCAAAACACTGGCTGATGTTCTTTCTTGCTTTCTGGAAGAGGCTGTCATTAAAGCCCAAGGGCTCTATGAAGAATCCAATTCTAGTGACGAGCCTTCCCTTATGACTACAAATTAGAATCTCTTTAACACTTAGCTAACAGAAAAATTTCAAGAAATCAAGTGTTTCTCAGATCAAGTTAAGGAGGAGTTTGTGAGTCAAGCAAAAATCAGACTAGAAGAGAGGAAGGAAAAAGAAAGACTTGTTGAAGAAGCAAGAAAGGAAGTTGAGATAATTGCTGCTGAAATTGCTAAGAAAGAAGCTGAAATGAAAGTCGTTGCAAAAAGAGAAGTTGTTCTACAAGCTGCTGCCGAAAAACATGTATCTGATGATAATCTTATCCCAATTATAGCACATACATTGGTAAACTTGCAGAACAATTAGAAAACAGTGCAAGAAAGGTTGGATAGTCAAGAAGAAGTTAATCTTTCCATCAAGGATATGATCACTCAACTTCTCGCAAGGACTCCTTCTACTTCCATTCCCTAGGCACCTTAGAGCTTACTCTTGTCTTTTTTGTTCGTTTCTGTATTTTTTTTCTCCCGTGTATCCTCAATCTTATTTATAAAATCTTTTTGATTCTGACAAAAAGGGGGAGTAAAAGTAGAAATGATTTTGATATATATATATCTGCTCTCTAAAAACTCATGCTCACATTCTAACACCATATATACAAGCATGTGAAAAAAATTGTAGGATTGTTCCGTTAGAAGCTTATGGTGGTAAACATTGCAAAAAGAATTCAACTCAGAAGAAGTAAAACATGAGATATAAGCTCAGGGGGAGCTTGTCTATCTCAGGGGGAGTATTCTAAAACTTAACTTTGATTTCTTTAGCACATTAAAGCATATACATTGTTTCACCAAAATACATGATTTTATCATCATAAAAAAGGGAGAGATTGTTAGAACAAGATTTTGATTATGCATATAATCTCTAGTTTTGATGATAACAATACATATATTTTATATGTAACAATTTGATACTCTAATTCTATCTTATGTGTGCAGATATACAATTTTCTTTGGAATCAATTGTAGCGCAACTCAAAAAGATTCTAATACACATTAGAGTTTCTGAAGAAGAATATATGTGCTTCTCAAGAAAGCGTTCGTTTCTAAAGAAAGGATTCTGAAGACTCTAATCAATGCTAAAGTTCAAAATACATGATGAGGATCAAAAGCTCAAAGTCTAAAGCAAAACGTAAAGACCAAGAATCCGTACAAACGACTCTTTCCTAAAAAGTCCAAAGCAGAGATTTTGCTCAGAATTGACCAGAAATCTTTCTAAGCTTTTACTACTTCTTCTCTCCAAGGATTCTACCTTTGAAGACAGTTGGTCAAGCTAAAAGCCATTTTTATCCCTCAACGAGGATATAAATAGAAGACCACGCTGCATTGCAGAGAATAACAACACACAAGTCAAAAACACTGAAAGTACATACTCTGTTAAAGAATCTCAAAGACACAAAGAGTTGCTGCTCATATTTGTGTAGAAATACTGTTCTTAAATTTGTTTCAACCTGCTTATTAAGAATCAATATTGTAAACATCCTTGTAACACTTTCTAAGTGATTTTCCTTAAGTGACTAAGTGTGTTAGTCAGTAGACTCGAGAGGGCTAAATTGTTGTTGAACAATTTAGAGGTTGATTGTAAGTTTTCCTTTAGTGACTAAGTGTGTTAGTCAGTAGACTCGAGAGGGCTAAGTCGTTGATGACTTAGAGGTTGTTGTAATCTTGTCAAAGATTAGTGGATTAAGTCCTTGTGATAAGGCAAAATCACCTTGGTGGGTGGACTGGATTAGCTTAGTTAACAGTGAACCAGGATAACCATTTGTGTTCTTTTCTTTTATACCTTGTTAGCGTGTGTGTTACATACTTAATTGAAAATTTTTAAAACCCAATTCAAACCCCCTTTCTTGTGTTTTTCTCAACCTTCAGTTCCTTGAGCGGTCAAGTGAAGACCAGGATGCTTGAGAGGGTTAGGTCGTTGTCTAACGGCTTGGAGGTTGATTTCTTGAGAGGCTAGTGAAAGCCATGATTCTCAAGAAGGCAATGGAAGTA
Source organism: Lathyrus tuberosus (assembly GCA_022829125.1). Taxonomy (NCBI): domain Eukaryota; kingdom Viridiplantae; phylum Streptophyta; class Magnoliopsida; order Fabales; family Fabaceae; genus Lathyrus; species Lathyrus tuberosus. The sequence goes on along the minus strand of JALAZF010000161.1, from coordinate 8,636,597 downwards.
TCCATTGTGGTTGTAATCGTTGATGATTATTGGATTAAGTCCTTGTGATAAGGCGAAATCACTTTGAGGGGTGGACTGGAGTACCTTCGTTAACAGTGAACCAAAATAAAAATAATTGTGTTCATTTATTTTATTTATATGTTAACGTCATTAGTTTAAATTCCGCAAATGGGGACGAAATGTGAAACCCAATTTAAACCCCTATTTCTTGTATTTCTCAACCTTCACTTTTGTGCTTTAGAAGATAGACCAAGTATACCTAGAAAAGGCATCAACAAATGCAATATAATAGGAGTATCCACTGCTTAAGGGAGTAAGAGAGGGACCCTATAAATCAATGTGAACCAGATCAAACATAGTAGTGTCTTTAGTATTTGACAAGGGAACATATTATTTGTGAGACTTGCCAAGACAACATGAGTGAAAAAAGGAAAAAGTTCTTTATTACTAATAGAAACATTGCACATTTGTAACACTTTGTGCATATATGTTTAGGGTGAGCATGTCCTAACCTAACATGACACAAAACAACTTTATTAATGTAGGGATTCACTACTATAGAACCATTAATTGGTTGATCTACATGTAAAACATTATTAACCACTGAATCTAGTTTTGATGACTTGAGCTTCAACCTATCCATGGAGAATACCACACTAAGCTTATTGAAATAATATAAACCACTTTCATCTATGAATTCCTTTAACATCACATGATTAGATTTCTGAGATTTCACAAAACATGTGGTAGGATGGAATTCAAAGTAAACCAATCTTTGGCAAACTTTGAAACTGAGATAAACTTTATAGTGATATGTGGTACACGAAGTAAATCAACAAGGTGTAAATGTGAATTAGACTTATAGGAAGACTAAAACTTGGAATTTCCCACTGTTTTAACTTATAGACTATTACCATTTCCAACTACTACTTTGTTTAACCCAACACATGATTTTATATATTGCAATTTGATAAATCAAATGTAATATGATGGGAAGCATCTTAATCAACAAATCATTTTTGAGACTCCAACTCTTGAGGAATTTACGGCTGATCCAGATGTAATATGTATTGAGAAAATCAAGTTTTGCTTGATTCAACATGTAATCATTCTCATTATTGAATTGGTTATGACTTGTGACTTTATATATAAACGTGAAATTAGTTACACTCTAACTAACTTCATGTACGTATTAACTACCTTAACATGCACCATAACTAACCTACCATACACCTTCACTCATTTTACTACTCTACATTCCAATACAACAATTAACATATTTTCACGCTATTTGTCTTTTGACATTTTTGATTTTCTAATATCACAAATAATGAACCTTTTGCATATAGTAAAAAAATCATACATAACAATGTTGTGTTTCATAAGATAATGAATATAATTTTTAAGATGATTAATTTTACTATCCAACAAAAAATAACGACTCGGTTTATTATATAAAATTAAAAAATTAATAGCACAAGAGATCAAAATTGTTAAAAAAATGAAAGGCCATTTAAAATTGTTATATTTGAAAGTTAAAAGTATTGTTGAGCATATATTTAATAAAAGAATAAGGTCTGTTAAGTATGTGAGGGCATTAACAACAACTAAATAAAATAATGAAGATTCTAAGAATAATATACACAAAACTGACAAAAGAATATCCCATTTTTTAATTCATAAAATCCGAGTTAGCAAAATCCTAGATGATTTGTATATCACAACCTCAATAAAATAATACGTATAAGATTCTAATTATACTAAACAACAACAAAGGTGAATCTTAGATGACCAAGAAAAACAAAAGAAACCAGAAGAAAGAAACATACACTTGAGTCAATAATCTTTTCGTGTGGGGACCTCAAAAGTTATGTGACTTTAGGTGCCCAACATACCACATTCCACTTGTCCAATAGTTTTTCTTAAAATCCTAATCTTTCTAAAGTAATTTTTAAATAAGTTAAAGTATTTCTATGGGCAATCAAAAAATTAATGGATTAACATAACTAAGTTTTTTAAATATTGGACACTTTATTAAATTGAAAAATATTTGCAACTAACTCAATAAACAAAATTTATTGATACTATTAAGTTGAATGTATCATAATTTATATTTTGAACCTTACAAATAGGGCTACGGTCCGATCCGTCGTATATATCCATTTTTTCCACGTCGGTTTATCTGATATGTCCACTTGATCCATTTTTTCTACGGATATTTGTAGGTGCATACATTAATTTAATTTTTATTTTTTATTTTTAGACTTTAAATAAGCAATGCCCGAGAACGCGACCCATCCATCTTTATTTTTGTCATGTGCGAGTCAAAATTTTAAACCAGCACTTTCAATTATATTCACTCTGTTTTTACATGACGTACCTAAATGGAATGGATATTTCCGTTTGTTAACCATACTTACAGAGTGCGAGTCATTTTTAAAAGTAATATATTAATGATTAAATATGTTTATGGCCCTTTTAAATATTTTAAATTTTATTTTAAATTTTTTAAAATATTTCATTCAAAAAATGATCGTCTTAAAATTTCTCACTCACACTTTTATCTGTCATGCAAGTTGGGACAAAATTAACGATAATTTTAGCGACGATTTATTATTTAACGACTAAATTAATGATAATTTTAACGACAACTATAATATTAGAATTCAAAAGTATAGATGAAAAATTTAAAAAAGACAAAAATATTTTGAGAAATTAAAAACAAAACTAGATTTCAAACCATTATATCCATCTTTAATCTGCTTATGAAAATTTAAGCAATTAAAAATCAATTTTGTTAAAAACAAACTAAATTTCAAACCATCAAATCCACCGTTAATCTATTGATGATCCCATTAAGAGACTCAATCTATTAGTGTGTATGGAAATTTGCAATAATTAATAAATGAGAAATCTTATCCAAAATTATGTTGAAAAGTTTTGTAGTGTGATAAAGCTAATCCTTTTGGCTCCAAGAGCACCCAAAAGACCTTCACCCCATAATAGTAGTTATATATATTATCACTATGTCACATTATGATTGTGACACAGAAAGCAAAAAGCAGCAACACAACAATCTAAAGTGGGTTCCGTTTGGATTCTTCCATAGGAATATGATTTACAAAATCCCATTTTTTAAGTTCAATTTATCAACCTTTTTTCACCTATCATCTTCAACTAAAAGTTTACCACCTTACTTTTCACTGCATATTCCAGAATCCCCCAAACAGATCCTATGTCTAGAAAGCTATGCATCAATTGTACATTTTTCTTCTTCAATATTTTAATTTATGATTTTTTTTTTAAAATTGTTTTATAATTTATTATATCCAAGAAAGACATTTTTTAATATTATTTAATTTTTTTTTGATGAATATTATTTAAATTTAAACTATTATAACAGACAAAAAATTAAGTTTCTATATTTGTATCATGAATATTTAAAAAAAAAAAAAAAGAATCAATATCTTTCAATATCTATATGTTGAAGATTATACAAAATTTTGATGTGAGCTTTATTTTTCCAACTTTACTTATAGAATTGTTAAAATTTAAAAATGATTTGTGCATGATTCATTGGCAAAATAATAACATTAGTAATTAAATGATATTTAATTTCATATTAATATTTTAAATTAAAATAAATAAACATTATATAATAAATACAATAAAATAGAGACACAACATATTTAAAAGGCAGATTTTATTTTAACAAAAATTAAATATTTTAGGCATATAAAAAATAGAGATTAATTTTTTAATTTAAAAAGTTGTATTATTATTATAGTAAATAAACTTTAATTATATTGTTAAAATCTATATGTTTTTTTTTCATATTTATTTTTATAATAAATAATATCTTAGCACAACTAGATATTTATAGCTAGAGCCAAATCTAGATATTTAACATTGCTATCTTTTCAATCAATTGTTAATATTAAATTCCAATGCATGATCTCAATTTAATGAAAACTAATATTGATTTTTTAAAAAAGTTTTGTTACCATTTTTTTAATTATTATTGTCTTTTCGATTAAATCCGTTTAGTTGATATTTGTTTATGAAATAGTCCAAATTTGACTATTAGAGTTGAAAAAATATGCATGACATTAATATAATATATTTTTAATAAAAAATAAATATTAATTTTATTATTTTATTTATGGGAATCTAATATCCATAGTTAGGTAGAATTTTTAATGTTAACTATTTTTTTTTTTTATCTTAATAGGAGTAATATTTTTTTAGCAAAAGAATTTTATTCTGAAAACGGTATAAACCAAACACTACACTACGCTGCATAGCAATTCGTCTAACTACTACTCGTTTCTCTATCTTTTCTACGTCTGCGCGACCCTCGTGAGTCGTGAACTCGTCACTGTGTTTACTCTATAACTCGCTTTTCTATTCTCTTTCCACGCTATAAATAACAAACCGACTCAGCGGTTACATTTTCTGCCATTTTTTTTCTTTCTAGCTTCTTCTTCCACTTTCTCCATTCTCACGAGTTTTCAATTTTCCGTTTCGCATTTCTCGTGTTCACGATTAACCGTTAACAGTTACGATTTTCTTCAGCGGAGATATGGCGGAGGATATGGCCGATGAAGGAGTTGTTCGGGCGACGAAGATAAAGATTGGAGTATGTGTGATGGAAAAGAAGGTGAAATGTGGCTTCGAGGTTCAATCTCTCTTTTTGATTTTTTTTCTTTGTTTTTCACGCTGGATCCAGTTTTTTCTTCTTCGTTTTCATGTTTAGTTTAAAATAGAGACGAGTTTTTGTTGTTATGAATGTGTATGATTCCGTTGCTCTGTTTCTTATTGCAGGTTTCTTCCGCTCCAATGGAGCAGATTCTTCAGAGGTTACAGGCATTCGGTGAATTTGAGGTAGGTGTATTTTCAATTCATATCATATCATCTTCGTTGATTTGGAATTGACTAGTGCACTGTTTAAAAAATAGATTAACTTAGAATCTCTATAGCTATTATACCTCTGAAGAAAGATTAGTCTGTGTTCGTCTCAAACCGACGACAATACTTGTGATTAAGTTTAATTTATTTATGTTTTCGGTGTCAGTGTCTCATAGCTTAGAAGTATAGCATAAAAACTTATGACATAAATGCTTATATATATAAGCTACTTATATAACACAAGATAATATAAAAACGAAGTGTTTTTATATAAGCTATAAACTGGTTTTATATTCTATTTATAGAGTTTATGAAAATAAGCTGAAATCAAAATAATTATTGAAATGTCATTGGTTGTTTCAATAAGCTCTTAAAAGTAGCCTCATAGTTGCTTATGCTAGTAAATAAGTTTAAATAAGTCAATCCAAGCTTAAATAATCAAATCCAAACATGTCATTCTTTGTTCATGAATCTACTTATAATGACATTTTATTTTTCATATTTTTTTTTTTGTAATGGATTAAATGTACTTGATTCTATATTTTTCGCATTCTCTCTTGTAGTTGTTATTTGTGGTTGTGCTTTTTGTAATGCTCTCCTCTGAACTTCATATTGTATGCAGGTTACACATTTTGGAGACAAGGTTATACTTGAAGAACCAATAGAGAGGTATATAGTTGATATCTTTATTTGAGACTTGTTTTGACTCGGTATTTTGAAGAACTATATTGGTCTGTTTCTAGTTCATTTTTGAAAGCTGCATCTGTTTCAAGTTTCAACAACTTGCTTAGTAATTTGTAAGAGCTTTCACTTTTAGTTCTCTTCGCTGAGCAACTGATTGAAATAATAGACTGTACTCAAGCTCTATCAATAGACAGATATTGGTTATTCTCATGCCTTTCAGGAGATATTTACATACTCGGTGGCACTAAGGATGATTGGTTGCTTTAAGCAAAGGAAATATCTATATGTCATGTGAGAAGTTAAAATTCCAAATAGAAGGATTTATTTTTTCTGTTTGGGCTTTTTATCATCCCATTAATTGCAGCCATTTTTAGCTGATTGGAAAGAGCCTTGACTGTTTGTTGGATAGATGGAAAACATAAGAATGGTAACAATGCTGATAATAATTCCCTTGTTCAATATATTTACTTATGGGAAGTAGAGAAATTCACATATGTATAATTGGGAGACACGGAAGGGAAGGAAATGGAAATGACAATGCACTAGTATTATATTTGTAGAGCTTACCATATTATGTAGTTTTTTATTAATTCATTTTTGTTTGTGGTACATAAATTTGGAAGTTCAAACAATTTAACTGAATACTCGACTTCTGTTTTTTCTGTCTACAATAAAGATAGATTAAATATGCTCTCTTAGGGAAGAGTTTACTCTCTTACCATATCTTCTTTTCTCATAATGCATCCAAACAAGATATCAAACTGATTTTATGTTGCCTGAATGCTATTTTCTTTTAAGCCATGTATGTTATAGTTGAAATATTTGTTGCTGTTATCTTTTTGGTTTTTAGATTCACCCTGTATGCATACTAAGTTCAAATAACATTTTGTTTCAGCTGGCCAATATGTGATTGTTTGATTGCTTTCCATTCCTCTGGATATCCCCTTGAAAAGGCCGAAGCATATGCTGCTTTGCGAAAGTAAGCCTGTTTACCTATGAGCTTTAATTTATTTGTATGCCATATAAATTTTGTGAACCTTATCTACCATCTAATCTCATCAAAATGTTGGATTATGCAACTTTAAGATGTTGTGAGATTACTATTGGGGCCATGCCCAGTTACACCAAGGATGGGAAAATGCTAATGAAAATGAGGGTATTTGTTTGCTAGCTTCTTGATAATCAACTTCTAGGAGGAATGGAAACATAATCTAATGGACAAAATGGGGATTTAGGCTGTAACAATTTACCCAGGTAGAAAATGGTGTTAAAATTAAGGGAATAATGGCTAGGTTAGGAGCAAGGCATCAAAGGGAGAGAAGGGAGCTATATTTCATACATTTTATTATTATTTTAAACTTAGACACACAATGTCTCAGTGTGTGTTGGATGTTTTTGGATTATGGCTTTAATCTCTTGTAGTTGTAGGTAAGCCTTGTAATTTTCATAGTAGAGGACATAGACCTATGATGTATATTGAAATTTTGTGTATATTTTAACTCTTCCTTGAAGACAATGGCGATGTTTACTTAATTGTGAACATGCATAAAAATAATTTCGTTTCATAATCTGCGTGTGTGTATTACTCTGCTCTTTTGTGATTTTTTTTTCCATTGTATCTTCCTTTCAATTGTTGGATGAGAAAGACTTTTGATCCGAAACTTATTCATTATGATCCAGACCTTTTCTAGTAAACGAACTGGAGCCGCAACACCTTCTTCATGATCGAAGGAAAGTTTATGAGGTAGGAGGGACCAAATGATTTCTTTCTTTTAGCTAGATACTGCCGTTTTTTCAGTTTATTTGAGATTTCCTTGTGTCACGTGCATGAAGTTATCTTGGGTTTCTGTATAATAAATAAATATTGTATCTTTCATTTAATTTAAGTCTTGGATTTCTGTTTAATAAGCTTCACCATGTAATTGAATTTTTTTTTCCTGCAACCATATACTGGGAGATGGCTTGTTCATTTCTAAATTGATTTATACTGCTTAAAATATTTTAAAATAAAAATGATTTTGTAATTAAATAGGTGTTAGAGATATAAAGCCAATCTTGGATCTCTCTGCCTTATAGCTTAGGCATTTGGGAGCATTTGACTTTAACTTAATCACACTATCATGGAGTTGTGCATTTTGCTTTTTGAAGAATGGTAATAATAATACCCAAGACCTGTTCTGTTGGTATTGTGAATCCTATATATGCTTGTTTGGTTGGTGATGTATGGCCAATTACAGCCAATATACTTTATGCCATTTCTTCTCTGATACATAATATATGCTTTTAATAATGTTCAATTTTGTGTTTCAAGCGTCTTGAAATGTTTGGAATCTATGTTCCGAGATATGCCCTTGTAAATAGAGAAGTACCATACCAACAACTAGATTACTTCATTGAGGAGGAAGATTTTGTTGAGGTACATGGTATGCGTTTCTGGAAGCCGTTTGTGGAGAAGCCTATTGATGGTAAGCTTTTTTGCTTCTCATCTTATGATCAAAACTATTTACCGAGTCCCTTTTATTTGATTAATGCAACAAAGGCAATACGGTTTGGTGTGATCTAATTTAGCCTGCATTAAAAACAACTGATTTTTAAGAAATGGTTGATTTACATAAACTAGTGTAACCATTTATATCCCACCCACCACCAAACTCAATAGTGCTGGGCATAAGAGGGTGTGTTAAAGAGTTCCAAATTGGATGATATATGACCTGGAAATATGTTTATAAAGTTGAGGCAGCTTTCACCTTACAAACCAGTTTTGTAAGGTTGACTTAGACCTAATACAAATTCTTAAGATTAATTCTTTTTTGTGCACTATGAATATATGAGTCATTTTGGATCTTTTATTATAAAACCCCAAACCAGTCATTTTGGGCATGTGTAGGGGATACTATTACTTATGTTGTAGATCCGTTCATTCATTTCTAGACTTGTAATCCTAAGGGAGTCAACGAGAATTTGCATGGAAATGACATTTAGTTATTTGATTTTTTTTCCTAGAATCATAAACTCTAGGGACTTCTTGAGTTAACACAAGGGCTTGACAACCACGACTACAGTGGCTGTCTTATTAAAAAACTAATTTTGCGAGTATTTGATTTTAAGTTGTCAAACATACTTTACATGGACTATAAGCAGTCTTAATTACATAATTGTTATTGATCTATTTTAAGAGTCCTACAATCGGGCAATATATGACTTGAGCATATGTTTATAAGTGAGGGAAATCCTCACCTTGCAAACGAGATTTGTAAGTATGAGTTAGGCCAAACCACAATTCTAAGGTGGTATTAGAGCCGGGTTAAAAACTGCAATGTGGGAATTGGACCCAAGCCTACGCTAGGCGTGATGGTGGGTATTGAAGTTGTATTTGTGTTGGAGTCCCATATTGCCTAGGTTCCCAGGCTGTTGGATGTATAAATGTGTTTGGGCAACCTCATTCTTCGACCTAGCTTTAGGGATGCGATCCAAGTACATTTAACAATCTATTTGTTCTAATGAAGGTTTTCGTTTCTGACGATCATCTTCTTTTTCCTTTTCTTTTGACAATTAAAATTCTCCTTTTTTCTTTGTTCCCTTGATATATATAACAACCAGTTGCATTTTTTTTAATGTGGGATAACCTTATTTATTTTTTTGAAGGTGATAACCATAGTATCATGATATACTATCCTAGTTCAGCTGGTGGAGGTATGAAAGAACTATTTAGGAAGGTAAATTTTTGAGTGATGCGTCATTCTCCCTAATTTTGGAAAATAATTGGTAATATATAATGATATTAGTGGATATCCCTTTTCCAAGAGACAGGGTAATTTTTTTTTAATCTAGTCTGTTTAGTTTTTTGGTTACTTAATTGTTTAAGAAATAAATGAATAGTAAGAACTTTTTGAATATTATTGATGATAATTTGAGACTGACTTTATTTCAAAGATTACACATTAATTTCTATTTCTAGGATACATAGATAGACTCAATCCTAAATAAAAAGGGAAATTAAGGAAACAAATACTACTACTAATAATAAGATATATGAAAATTTATCCTAGGAGATAATCTAAGGTACACAAAGATTGAAAACTGATCCCAAGGGATAAACCCAGATGCTCTAGAATAATATCAAGATATAACCAGATATAATTTTATTTTCTAACAATTGCATCCATGGAATCATCATTATGGATAACAAAAGTGTAATTGAGTTTCTGGCATAGTTGACGTTATCCTTTCTTTTCTTAGAATGTGAATATTTAAGCAATCTGGTCTGATTTGGGTACCGTATGATCTTAGGTTGGCAACAGGTCTAGTGAGTTCCATCCAGAGGTGAGAAGGGTGAGGCGTGAAGGCTCCTATATTTATGAGGAGTTCATGCCAACTGGAGGGACAGATGTTAAGGTTTGACAGTTTGAGGTTTATCTTGTTTTTATTTTTTGTATGTGTGTGTATTGATAATTATATTTTAAAGATGTTTCTGACTCCTTCCCATCACGTTTCTCCAAATTTTCAACCAATGATTGTAGGTGTATACAGTAGGCCCTGAATATGCTCATGCTGAGGCAAGGAAGTCTCCTGTGGTTGATGGTGTTGTCATGAGAAATCCTGATGGGAAGGAAGTAAGCAATCTATTAAACATTCTAGTTTCTTCTCCCATATATTTGTTTCAGCTTTTATAATCTATATTTTGTCATTACTTTTGACTTAATGGGTCACTACTTACTGCCATAATTCTTATACATTTAGTTCTGAATTTGCAAGTTGAATTTGAGTCATTAAGTTCTTATGATCTATCTTTGTTATTTTCAGATACCATTTCTAAGATATGAAGGTTTGGGATTCCTTTCAAGTAACCCTAGTATAGAATGACTATTCCTGGATTACTGTATTTTCTCTGAAATTTTCTGTTATTTTTGCACATGTCTCCTGCTAAGCTGGCTTCTTAAGTCTTATCTGTAGCAGCCAATTTTTTTGATTGATTAAATTGTTAATATTTTTAGTGAATGTTTCTATAATCACGTGAACATGTAATGGTTGTCTTAGTTGTAGGTTTTGCGTGGATTAGGAAAGGAATGGACATATATCATTCTAAAGCAGGCTGGAATTACTGAGTAGTGTAACAATTTGAAATTCTTTTTGAAGAGTGTAAAATTTCATTTGGCAGGTTAGGTATCCAGTGTTACTTACTCCTGCAGAAAAACAAATGGCAAGAGAGGTTTGCATCGCATTCAGGCAATCGGTATGTTGTGTTAATGCGATATTGCACACTATTATACGATGAAGTGATTTTTTTTTAAACATTCACTCATTTGACCGTATTGTCCTGATTTGTAGATTTAGGTTGATTTGCGTTAAACTGTTGTATTGTGCGGTGATTGATAATGTTAGGCTCGGTTTGGGAGTTTATTAGGGGTGGTGAGGAGAAAACTTTGAGAAAAAGGGAGGAGGAAAGGGAAGTAGAAGCAATGACAGTCCTTCAACTTAAATGGGGGAGTTTATTTTTATTCATAATATAAAATTCTCCTAATACGAGGGAAATCAAAAAATGTTTTGTATGATGATTTTGGAGGATTTTGGGGGGTTTAGAAGTTTTTTTTTTCTTTCAAATCCTTTGCATGTCATCACTAAAATAGACGATTTTGAAAAATGGCTATGTTTTGGTGGTGAAAAGAAAATAAGTTCTGTTCTTAGTGTTCCACTGTAAACCATTAAACTCTCTTGCAGGTTTGTGGGTTTGATCTCCTGAGATGTGAGGGACGCTCCTATGTTTGTGATGTGAATGGATGGAGCTTTGTGAAAAATTCACACAAGTAACATTCTATAATTACATTTTTTTGAAGTATTTATTTTAATACTTGAAACATGATTCCAATAACATAAATAGTTATTCAGTTTCTTCTGCTAATTTAATTAGCACATTTCATTTACAAATTAATACAACTCTTTTCCCATGAAATTAAATTATTACTTCTAATTTGGGGATTTTATTTGATCATAGTTCTATCCATAACATCTGTTGTGAAAGACAACAAGGCTGTCTGGCATGCTATTTGAAAAATGAAAAATATTCCATGGAAACCAGTGTGCATTGGATGTTGAATTTTGTGAACCATAAGTAATATTTCTTGCAGGTTACATTTGTGTCTAAAGTGCGTGTTGTCTTTTTTTTTGGATTAAGAATTTGCAGAGGTTTTCTCTTGATGTTTTGTGAAATGTCAATGTGAATTGGGAGTTTTCCTGATCATCTTTTTATTTGATATTTATGGACAATAGTTTGGTAATTTGATTAAAAGAATACCTACGAAGTGTAAGCCAATTTTCCAAACATATATCACAAAACAGACGCAGTGAAACGAGTAAAGTAAAATGAAGTTATTCAAATTCAAATGTCCTCTTAATCTTGTATATACTGTCTCAGAATCTTACAGACCCAAACGCATGTTCACAAAAACTAGTGACATAAACAAAGTAGATACTCACTCTAGCCTGCATATTTTCTTCCGTATATAATGGCCTTATTTGTGCTATATTTGTTGCATACTGCAGAATGTAAAGTAAGCAAAACTTAATAACAACTTTGCTAGTCGTCTGACATGAGTTATTTATATTCTATTTATCACGCAACACTTTCTTCTTTTTGTGAAAATCTCTTTTTCTTATTGATGCTTCTGAAGGTATTATGACGATGCTGCCTGTGTGCTGCGGAAGATGTTCTTAGATGCCAAAGCACCTCATCTTTCTTCAGCAATTCCGCCAATTTTACCGTGGAAAGTAAATGAACCAGCCCAACCTACCGAGGGACTTACACGTCAGGGTAGTGGTATTATTGGAACTTTTGGACAATCTGAGGAACTACGTTGTGTAATTGCTGTTATTCGTCAGTATGTTCTATTCCCTTCTTATCATAGATTTGGTAAGTGTTATGTTCTTTCCTATTTACTCTTCTGTTTTCACAGTGGTGATAGAACTCCCAAACAAAAGGTGAAGCTAAAAGTTACTGAGGAAAAGCTTCTGAACCTAATGTTAAAATACAATGGAGGGCGACCTAGAGCAGAGGTAATTATTGTCTAGGGCTTTTGCAATATTTGTAAAATTTCATTTCAGCTACCAGATTCTTTACATTTTCCGCATGATCTAATGATCTTTTGTTTGCAGACAAAACTTAAAAGTGCTATTCAACTGCAAGATCTGTTAGATGCCACACGCATGCTGGTTCCACGTACTAGGTGATTGATCCTTCATAAACTTATAAATAATTATGCATTAATTTGGCATATAATTCACTTTCAATTTTACACCAAAGATTAATCATATTTCACAAGACTGTGACTGGTCTGGCTTTAGGGAAAAGCATGTTTTGTGCAGTTTCGTAATTTCGCCTGATTACTATCTGCCCACTTTTTGACTAGTGTAAATGGGTTGGAGGAAAAAAAAATCAAAATTTACATTTCCCAATGATAGAAGAATAGTTTATTAGAGAAGAGAAATACAATTAATGAAGAATATTGTTCTCTCATAAATGGAGATACACAAATAAAGAATATGAAGAGTAGCCTCCAAATTAGAGCTAAATTTCATTGCATTGAGTTGCAAAATTTCTGATTCTTGAAATGGACAGCACTTCTAACAGGACAGGAAAATGAAGAAGATAAAAATTAGATGCATTTCAGATTCATTGAGTTGTCTGCTTCTTTTCTTATACATAAAGAGTATGAAATATTCATATAGTAAGAGTTGAATTCTAATATTCCTATTCTGGAGAAGTAACTCTGGTTTAGATGTATACATAGGGAAGTTCATGTGCAATGAAATGCATGCTCGGCTTGGGGAGTTTTTAATTTTTTTTTTAATTTTTTAATTTTTTATTTGATTAAACAATGATTTTTCTACTCCATGCATCTAGTTCAGGGTTTGAGTCTCAAACCCTCACTCAAGGTATTTATGATATTTGTAATCCCAAATTCCTTTTCTTCCCCAGACCCATGCCGACACTTTGTACTCATTCTAGTAATTGTTGGATACTTATCGAAATATAAAATATGAATGTTGAATCTGAATAGTTGATATTTCTGTATATTAGAATGAAGGATACATGCAAGATATATACATGGGAAGATGAGATTAGCCAAATCAATCCCCAAAGATCAGAGTAAAATCAACTTTAAAAGGGAAACTAGGAAAGAATCTCATAAATACAATTACATCATATATACAATATCTCCACACTCTCCCTCTAGTTGGCTCTAGTATATATAATATAACATGCATCCAACTTTGTACGGGCCACTTTTTTGAATGCAATCTTTTCTCTGAATCCAAATTTCAACTATAGAAAACCAAAATAGAGCTATAAAAGGATTTCCATGCCTCTTTTCAAATCATTCTCACAGTAATCAAGGAACAACATATGGAAAATTAGAAGAAATAAAGTTCTTGTGATAATATTTCCAGTTTAGGACAATTAAGCAATCAAATCATGAATAAAGCTCTTCGTCATTAACCACTCTTCAATCATCATTAACCTAGTTATAAAACCAACAATTTCATTTCCGGATATATGCGATACCATTTTGGTCCGCAGAGTTTTGAATTAACTATAGCTGTATGTATTATTTAGACCAGATAGAGAAAGTGATAGTGAGGCTGAAGGAGAGCATGGTGAAAAGCTCCGTCAAGTTAAAGCTGTTCTCGAAGAGGTTGTTAATTCTTTTCGACTAATTTTTAATATTATTCATGAATTTATTTAGTACTAATAACCTGATTTTAATTATTCAATAGTTTATTTAGTACTAATAACCTGATTTTAATATTGACCTCTGTGAAGACTTGATTTTTATAGAACACTATGGCATTGCTTGTTCTATACATCAATCCCACTTAGTGAAAACAAGATTTGGTTGTTTCTTCTGTGCGTTTATCTAGATGAAAGAACAGTTACACCGGTAAACAATAGTAATTCAGAAAGAGGAAGATGATATTCCTGATTGTACTTTCAAATCATAAATAATTGTAGCTATTATTTTTTGTTTTCTCATGATTTTAAATCATAAAGTTTTGGAGATGTTTCATAGATTTTTTTTCCAACTGAATATCAGGGAGGGCATTTCTCTGGCATATATAGAAAAGTTCAACTAAAGCCACTAAAGTGGATCAAAGTGGCCAAAAGCAATGGTGAAGGTGAGGAAGAGAGACCTGTTGAAGCTTTGATGGTTCTTAAATATGGTGGCGTTCTTACACATGCTGGCAGAAAGCAGGTTAAGATTATTGACTAAACAACAGTTCTGCTCAGCTTGAGTTTGATTTTATAGTTAATATTATTGCTGAAGATAAATTTATGTTCTTAATTATAGCCTTCTTTTCAGATGTGTTGAAAATGTTATTTATTTTTTTTTTTTTGCAGGCAGAAGAACTTGGAAGATATTTTCGGAATAATATGTATCCAGGTAATTGAAATATATTTTCATTTTGCATCAAATGTCTAAACTTTAATAGTTGTATTTTAAACTAAAAAGCATTCATCATATTACCGGAGGTTTTTTCCTTTGATCTCACATTTTCTTGTTTAATATTTGATTATTTTTGAGACTCTTCTTTCAAATCTGCATGCTGGATACCTGAATGCATGATTTCAAAGAGATTCTTAGAATTTGGGTTGGGCCTAACTCATCCCTACAACTGTTTCATCAGTGGTTTTTATGTTTTAGTCGCCACAACTGTTTCAGAGATTATCTTTCTCGCATTATAACACTGACATAGTAGTGGACTGTAATATCTATAGAAAAGGTAAATCAAATTCTTTACAATTGCAGGAGAAGGTACTGGCCTACTTCGCCTCCATAGTACATATCGTCATGATCTTAAGATTTACAGCTCTGACGAGGGTCGTGTGCAGGTATGGGATAAATTTCTCTAACCTTCCCAATATCAAAATAAGGCCTAAATTGTTTATTTTTAGTTTATCCACTTGTTATTTAATTATTTGTTCGATACCTAGACTTTGTTGCTACTTGCACAATCTGTCTTAAAGAACATCATCTGAAAGGTCTTCTTGACAATGCCTTGGTATATGTTGTCAGATGTCTGCGGCTGCATTTGCTAAAGGTCTTCTTGATCTTGAAGGGCAGCTAACTCCAATCCTGGTTTGTTTGTTTTTTCCTGAATAAAATATTTGATCTTGTTCTCTGTTTTGGATTTAGTTTAACTGAAATTTTATCTCAGGTTTCCCTTGTTAGCAAAGATTCCTCTATGTTGGATGGGCTTGACAATGCCAGTATTGAAATGGAAGAAGCCAAGGTTTGTGATTTTTTGATGACTTATAGTCCTTTTTCTACCGTAAAGGGTTTGAAATAATGATGATAAATTGAGTTCTCTTTATGCTTGAATATTCTGCAGGCTCGGCTGAATGAAATTATTACCTCTAGTTTAAAGACCGTTCAAAGCGATGAATCTCCTGAATTTTCTTGGATGGTTGATGGAGCTGGATTGCCATCCAATGCATCAGAGTTGCTTCCAAAGTTGGTATGTTTTGTAAGATTGCTACACATCATTGTGCCTTTGATCCCATCATGATTAAGAGGGGAAGCTAAAATGCTCTTTTTTTAAATTGAAGAAAGTTATCTAGATCTCTTATATGTTGACAAGTGTCTGCTGCCTTATGAAGATTCTAGTATTTAACTTCATTTTAGGTTCGTCTAGCCTTGCTACAACAAGAATAGTGCGAAAGTGAGGTGAAAGTCTTAATTCTTATTGAGACTTAAGAGATAGCATCTCAATCAAGTATGCTATTATCTACACCATATCTTAACAATTAACATTAATAATTACGTTCTTAGTGAAATACCATTTTTAATTTTCTTTGTGCTCCTAACATAATCTTGTAAACAAGAAAACTAAAATTTAAAGGAATTGAGTAACCTCATCTTATCACCAGATAGCCACTTCTAGGAACAAAGGTGGAGAACTGTTGAAAGTAACTTCAAATTATGGGCAAGAACTTAGTGGTATATGTTTTCACAAAAATAAGATTTGTTTCCAATTTGCTGATAGAGTTGCATCAGAATAAAATATAATTGCAATGATGAAATCAATTGGCGGAGTGGTGTTACTTTTCTTGAGAAAAAGATGTGGGATGAGTGCCAGATTGTTTTTTAAATCTAAAAGACACTCACATAACATGGAACCCTTTCTATCTGCAACGCAAAAGAATAGTTGTGATAAATGATTCATTATGTTTAAAGAGCAAAATAATGTGTAAAGTTGCTTTCTAAACAAGCAAACTGAATTGAAACTTGAAGATCCTGCAAAATACGTAAAGCTGCTCAATCTAGAAAAAAGGGGATTTGTCATTGCACCCGTTGGGTGGTTTGTGATTAGACAGACGGGCATTCTTTTTAAATGAGTAGAACCCCTGTTAAACAACCTTGAGTAGAACTTGAAATAAATTGTACATTATATTTCGAATTCTTATTATGACAATTCTGTTCTATAAATCCTTATATGCAGACATATTTTAAGATCACAAATATGTCAGAAAATAATTGATTTAGTTGGAATTATCAAATTTCAATAGATTACATGATTGGTAGGGTAGGTTTATTTTACATTTTACATGATAATGCTGATCTTATGTCAATATTCAAACTATGTCATCTTCCGCCTGTGGACACCTGTTTGTTTGCTGTTGTCTGAGTTTTCTATCAACACAAGATAGTGTTTTCACGATAAATTATTGCATCCTAATTCCTTCTTTTAGGCTTTCACTATCAATAGAATGTGAAACCATTCTTATAAATATGCAACTAAAGCTGTTTTTGTTTTCTAATTCCCCCCCGTATCTTATGGACAGGTAAGTTTGATTAAGAAGGTTACTGAACAAGTAAGACTTCTTGCTAAGGATGAAGATGAGAATCTTACAGAAACAAACTTATATGATATTATTCCTCCTTATGACCAAGCAAAAGCACTCGGGAAGACAAATATTGATGTTGATCGTATAGCTTCAGGCTTACCTTGTGGTAGTGAAGGGTTTCTCTTAATGTATGCTCGGTGGAAAAAACTTGAAAGAGACCTATATAATGAACGAAAGGAGTAAGTATTTACTGTTTGTTGATTTTATCTTGTTTTGTTTATTTTGTTTTGGATATTAGAAGACAAAAGGTTAACTCACATGCCACTAATACATGAGAAAGGTTAGTTGCATACATGACCGAACAGAAGGCTGTCACATTCACATTATAATTTTTAAAAACTAGATATTGTGAAGTCAAAACGTATTACAGATCCCCGTGATTTAGTTATGTACGCTTTATGTTTATTGCTTGACGCATATATGACCTCTTTATTATGCAAATATAGCATTAAATTATCTCATCTAAATTACTTTTCTTGCCTAACCATTGCAAGATAGAGCCATCTTTAGTTTTACCTTGTATCATGTTAACCCAACAACATATTATTTTGCTGTTGGAATTCTAACTTTCCTTCCATTAATTAAATTGCTTTCAGTTTTTTCTAGTTTCTCTTTCACATTAGCTTTTTCCATTGTTAATTTATTAACAAAACTATCAGAACTCCTATTCCTATATCATACATGTATACTATGCCTAAATTTTTCTTGTTATGTGTGTGTAACGTGATGGCTGACACTCAAATGGTGTATTACTTGTACAGGCGGTTTGACATCACACAGATTCCGGACGTCTATGATTCATGCAAGTAAGTTATCTCTTTCATTAGATTTTAATGACAGTCAGCTTCCTGAAACATGTTTTCAGATTTCAAGGGGATGTTATGCAATGCTTAGTCTTTTGTTTCCTGATGGCTACTACAGCATCTAACATTTATTATATCTTTCTCTTTTCTTGACACCCTTTTTTGGATATTGTTTATGTACAACTAAAAGTTCAGGCTTGGTTGAGTTAAATTTTGCTAATGTTTTGAAAACATATAGTAAAACAAAAATGAAGGCATATTATTTTTCACATTCAAATTTAAGATGAAGCTCTTAGTTTATTGGATTTTATTTTTAGCATCAAATAGTTTAGAATAAATAACTAAATAGCAAATTAACATGAGTGACTAACAGAAAAGATATAGTTATAGTAAAGAATATATGAGGTCTTCCACTGAGCTAATCTACCAGGCCATTTTATAGATCTCTTTTCTGTTAAATTACGGGTTTTCCAGTTATAACTTCTCAGCTTTAATTAATGAATAGATTCTTGAGTGGTTGTTCCTGTTCTGATACTCTTCAACCTTTCTCTCTTTTTCTATCTCCTCTTAAAAAAAATACCCTACTAACCTATATATTTTCTGCTCCTGGCTATTCTTTTACCATTGTCCCTCCCCTGGCTTTATACACATCTCAAAAGTGTTTTTGTAGTATTTGAGTTGTGACCGGGCTTTAAGATTTTGAAGATCTTTACAGTTGATTGGTGGAAATTTACCTGCCTATGGTGTTATCAGCCAAACACTTAAAACTAAATCTTATTTATGTGAGTGTGTAACAAATATGCATTAACGTTTAACCAATCTTCAATATCACAAATTTGAAAAATAAATTGGCAGCTTCTTTAATAAGTTATGTAGCTTCTTTTATTCCTTTCTTATGAGAAGTCAAAATTTACTTGCACATTACAGATATGATCTCTTGCACAATGCACATCTTAATCTAGAAGGATTGGATGAACTCTTCAAAGTTGCTCAGGTATGTTGCATTAGGAAAATCCATTCTCGGCTAAAACTGTTTAAACCAGTGCAAGATAAACATTTCTTATAAAATTATGAATAGTGTATTTCTGTAAGTATTTTGAATTAAACATTGTATTTTAAAAACAAAGACCATCAGGTATTATTACCTTGCAGAAATGAATAACAAACATATGATATTTGTCTGTATATTACATAACATTTATTGATGAGTTCTATTTGTTCACTTTCCTTGACGCACCTCCTTATTTGCAGGCACTTGCTGATGGTGTAATACCAAATGAATACGGAATTAATCCAAGTCAGAAACTGAAGATTGGCTCAAAGGTAATCTCCAGCTGTAAGGAGTATTGCAAATTGCATTAAATGTTATAAATCATAATGAGCATGTGGGTACTTTGATTTGATGCTTTTTCAATTGTTTGTGCCTTTCAAATCTAGATTGCACGTCGGTTATTGGGAAAGCTTTTGATTGATTTGAGGAACACCCGTGAAGAAGCCATTAGTGTTGCTGAGTTAAAGAGTAACCAAGACCACGATTCGTCATTCACGAAAACCGAAAAGGAAAATTCAGATGCCAAGCCAAAACTTAATAAGAATGATGAAGTAAGAAAATCCATCACTTTGAGCGATATATCAATGGACCAAGATGATGATGATGATAAAGAGACCAAATATCGTTTGGATCCGAAGTAAATATTGTTTTTATTTTATGCTATACACTGTTGTATTCTCATAGTGTTTATTCTCATATTGTTTATTCTCTTCCAGGTATGCAAATGTAAAGACACCCGAACGCCATGTGCGGACACGCCTATACTTCACATCAGTGAGTGCCGTGTTGCTTTATGTTATAAACCCTTGAACATAAATTTACTTCTAAATCCCTCCCGACCCGAATGAAATAAATATTAAATGCCTTTAACTAACAAATGCATCCAAATTTCTTGATTTATGAAATTCTGTTGATATTTTCCAAGAATTCATCTTAGTTTTGTTTCCATGCTGGTGTGTTTTATACTTTATTAATTTTGTTGACAGGAATCACATATTCATTCACTCATGAACGTTCTCCGTTATTGTAATATGGATGAATCTCTTGAAGAAGAAGATAGTCTTGTTTGCTACAATGCTCTAGAGCGCCTATATAGAACAAAGGAGCTTGACTACATGAGTTACATTGTGCTGAGGATGTTTGAAAACACAGAGGTAGTTTACTTTGACAATTTCGCCCAATCAACATTTCTAATTGAGCAAACACTTGATTTGGTCCCTGAATGTATGAAACGCTGTTACTATAGCTCCAAAATGTATCAAAATTGCAACTATTTATCTAGTGCCTCTTCTGTTCGATATGTTTGACTTTGATGCGACTTTGATGCTTTTGCTTCTGAATCCAGTTGTGAATTTGTGGTGCAATGAGGTTGCCATTAGCAGTGCTGTGTAACATAGATAGTGGTGTATGAATCAAACATCACTTTAATTAGCTATCCAATTTAAAGCATATTAGTTGTGAACGGTTACAATATTTTCAAAGGCATAATTAATTGTCAGGTGCTAATGTAATGTATTCTAGTATGCTGTTTCAATTAAAAATGACTTCTAACTTTCAAAACAGGTGGCTTTAGAAGATCCAAAAAGGTTCCGCATAGAGCTGACCTTCAGTCGTGGTGCTGATCTTTCACCTTTGGAGGTAATGATATATAGTTTATTTGTATGGCCTAATAAGAAATCTATAATGGTGCATAAGAGAGTGAAATTCAATTCATTACCCCTAGGTCTTACCGTCGCATTTGATAAATGGTTATAAGCTTCCTATTAAACCAGAGGTTTTCAAACTATATAAGCTTCCTTGTTTTTCTAAAAATCAAAACTGGCTTTTCATAGGACGTAAGTACGGGGACTTTTGGTGCAATGGTTTTGAGCTTCCTAGTAAACCAGAGGTTTTCAAACTATATAAGCTTCATGAGCTTCCCTTATTAGACCAGAAATATGCAATGGATTTTAGTTTTGCAAACTTATTCGATGTGAAATGAAATCCATTTATTGATATACTTCATTGTCTTTAGAACTTTTCATGTGAAAAGTATATCAGTAAACAAGCAGATTGTATATTGAATTTTTTTTCATTAACTTATTTCTGTTGTGTTTTATGGTTGGCAGAAGAATGATAGCAAGGCTGCTTCATTGCATCAGGAGCACACACTGCCTATCATGGGACCAGAAAGGCTACAAGAAATAGGTTCGTGTCTCACATTAGAAAAAATGGAGATGATGTTTCGTCCATTTGCTATGCCTGCAGAAGACTTCCCTCCTCCTTCAATACCCGCAGGATTCTCTGGCTATTTCTCAAAAAGTGTACTCGAGCGTCTAGTAAATCTCTGGCCTTTTCATAAGCATGCCCATTCTAACGGGAAATAATAAACTTGCTAAACAGTCTTCATTCCTCCTTCTCTTCATATTTTTTAATGTATAAATGGAAAAGTTTGGGAAAAACAAAGTTTATGTCCTTCTAAACCATGTGTTGGTTTTATATACATGTGCGGTGAGTAAACTTGCTTCCCACATTTAAACTGTTTTGCTTTTGTATCTTTGACATTTAAGCAAGTGCAGGAGAGATCAAGTACTCAGATAAATCATAGCTGCTGATCAGAAATGTTTTCAAATGTGAGAAGTGCTGAAAATGTTTGCTTTCGTTTTTAACTTAATAAATTGCGTGTTAAGTTTAAGAAATGTTTTTTTTTTCTTTCTTTCTGATAATTCTATTTTTTGAGAAAATGTTACTTGCCAGTTATTTAAGTTTTAAAGAATGTAAATTGTAGTTTAGTAAAACATTATTTTAAAGAATGTTGATGTTTTAGGGGACATGTCTATAAAGACTTTCTTTAACGAAAAAGGGTATGAATGGCTTAATTATAATTTTGTAGTTCAAACTATACGAATACAAGAATATTAAAATTAACATTAAGCCTTTTAAATTTTTTACTGCTACTATTTAGAAGTGGTATGGATAGATTTGATGATTTTGGATTTGAATTTGAATGATATTGGAAGGGTTAATTAATCAATTAATCTATCAACAATTATTATCATTTTTTCTTAAATTATATTCAAATGTATTCATTAATCATGAAAATCATTTAATTTATCTATTGACTTAATTTCATAAGAGATATCCATCCACTAAATTAAGCAGCTGTCTCCCTCTTCTTTAACGAGTCTGTACCTGCTTCATTTTTTTCATGGTCCAGTTATTCAGTTTCACCTACTGATCTGTGACACCTATACTCATTTTTTTCAATGGTGCAGATTAAAGAAAACATATAAGAATTTTTTAATAAAAAAATAAAAATTATTCTATGGAATAATTTATTATTTGAGCCTTAATTTAGTTTTCTTTTTATTTCTCTTCAAGTGGGCTGAGCCCAGAGTTGTTTAAGTCCATTTGGACTCTTGTATTTAAAGGGTTGCTGTCCCCTTTCTAGGGCAGAAAATTAATGACAAGTTATCCTTTCCTTTATTTTTATTGTGTTTGTCTTTATGAGTTAATTCTAATTTCTTGGTAGTAGCAGACCTAACCATCATTTGGTGCTTTCATCTTCACCCTCAATGTCTCCCAAACTCACAAATCCCACACCCAAAGACTTAAATGATACTCTCCAAGCCACAAATCAGCGTATTGAAACCCTAATCACTACCCATGAAAACCTTGAATCCTCCATGGAAGCTCATAATCATGCTGTTGCTTTACAACTTGGTCAAATCAACACAAACCACAACAACTTGGAGACAGCCATGAACAACAACTTTGCAGCTCTAACAGCCCTTATGACTCAACAATTTTCTGCCATGAATGCTGCTGCTGTACCCAGATCTGCCCCTTGCTCTACTCCTAGATCTACACCTATTTCTACAACCAGATCTACAATAGGTAACTCTACTATTCCCTTAACAATTACTTTGTCACAAAACAACTCAACCCTAATTTCCACTCAACTTTATACACCACCACCACCACCACCACTATCTTTTACTAGGCCTTCCCCATCTATACATTCTGCAAATTCTGCATTTCAAGCTTTTTCTCAACCCTTCACAAACCCATTTCCACCAAATTACACACAACCACCACACATTCTCACACAACCACATCTTTATTCTTCTATTCCACTATACAGCAGAATTACCCACCCACCCCCCCTTTACCCATCATTCCCATATCCCAATCCTCACCATCAAAACTCAACTTACACTCACATACAACAACCCAACATGCAAAACCTGAATTTTAGACAGCCAAAGATTGAGCTTAGCATTTTCGATGGAAGTGGTGTCTTGGAATGACTATTCCAAGCTGAGCAATTTTTTGCTTTTTACAACATTACTTATGAAAATCGTTTATCATTGGCCGTTTTTTATATGAAAGGCGATGCACTTGGCTGGTATAAGTGGATGTTTCAAAGTAATGAATTATCTGATTGGAATTCATTTTCTAAAGCCTTAGAGTTGCGATTTGGCCCATCAATATATGAAAATCATCAAGCTCAGCTTTTTAAACTTAGGCAGCACGGATCAGTAATGGAATATCAAACTAATTTTGAGAAACTTGGCAATCGAGTTATTGGATAGCCACCATATGCAATTCTAAATTGCTTTATTTCGGGATTAATTTTTGAAATTCGAAATGAACTTGCTGTCCAAAAACCTCAATCAATTTCACATGCTGTGGGTTTGGCTAAGCTTATCGAAGCCAAAATCAAAGACTCAAAGCCTAAGTTTAAAATCCCATACACACCCATCAAAACCTACCTTCCCAATCAGCCATTCCAAAACCAGCAACTATGGCTAACACACCCTAAACACCAAAATCTATAACCACGCCAACAAACAACCCACCCACAAATCGTTTCCCTATCCGAAGAATTACTCCAGCCCAACAAGCTGAACGAAGAGCCCAAGGGTTATGTTTCAACTGCGATGAAAAATTCATTCCTGGCCATAAATGTGCAGCTGGAAATTTTCTTCTACTTATGGTAGAGGATGATTCAACTGATGATGTTCCCCTAGACCTTGTTGAAACTACTGAATTTGTGGAACATGAGTCAATAACACAACAAAACACAGAAACATATTTTCAACTCTCTCCACAAGCTGTGAGTGGAGAATTTTCCCCCAAAACCTTAAAATTCAAAGGAATACTTGATGGACTTTCTGTGACAGTTCTTATTGACACGGGCAGCACTCATAACATTCTTCAACCACACATTGCCCACCACTTACAAATCCCTTGCACAGATATTCCAAACTTCTCGGTTATGGTTGGAAATGGCTCAAAACTTCATTGTTCAGGTTTATGCCCTCAAGTACCTATCACTTTACAATCACATTTATTTTTTATTCCATTCTACTTAATCCCAATTGAAGGAGCTGATGTTGTATTGGGAATGGAATGGTTGAGAACGCTTGGTCCTCTCATGGCAGATTTCTTAATCCCAAAAATTTCATTCAATTATGAAAAGAAAAATATTACTATTACTGGTGATACAAACCTCTCCCCAGCCCCATCTACCTATAGCCAATTCCGTCATCTCTTACACACAGATTCCATTGCCTCTATTCACCTACTGCTATATCAACCTACATCTGACCACCACCCCTTATACGAACCACACCTCCAAAACTCACCCCCAAAATCAACACCTCCTGAAATAGAAACCCTTTTAACCTCCTATCCAACCGTTTTCCAAACACCACATGGCTTACCCCCTTCTCGGCCCCATGATCACCAAATTCCTCTCAACCTAAACACACCTCCAGTCAACGTTAAACCTTATTGTTATCCTCATTCACAAAAGGAAGCGATGACCAATATCATTCTGGATATGCTTTCACAAGGCATTATCAAACCAAGTACCAACCCTTCTCCTCACCAGTCCTTCTTGTTCGAAAAAAAGATGGTTCATGGCAATTTTGTGTCGATTATCGCGTATTAAATGTTGTCACTATCCGCAACCGTTTCCCTATACCTACCATAGATGAACTATTTGATGAGCTCGGTTCTGCTACTTTGTTTACAAATATCGACCTCAGGTCGGGCTACCACCAAATTAGGGTCATACCGGAAGACACTCACAAAACTGCATTTAGAACCTTTGATGGGCACTATGAGTTTTTGGTAATGCCTTTTGGCCTAACTAATGCTCCTAGTACCTTTCAATCGGCGATGAATGACCTTCTACGTCCCTACTTACGACGGTTTGTTCTTGTTTTTTTTATGATTCTTATTTACAGTAACAATTACTCTGATCACTTGCATCATTTGACTTTGATTCTAGATTTACTTGCTTCACATAAATTTGTTGCGAAACTTTTTAAGTGTGTTTTTGTAGTCCCTAAGGTTGATTATCTAGGTCATGTTATTTCATCTAGTGGAGTTACCCCTGATCCAGAGAAAATTCAATCAATGTTGGATTAGCCGAAGCCACGATCACTCACGCACCTTAGGGGATTTTTGGGCCTCACCGGTTTTTATCGGAGATTTGTCCGACACTACACCACACTCGCCGCTCCACTCACCGATTTATTACATTTTATAAAGTTTACATGGAATGCAGATGCTGATGCTGCTTTTACAAATTTAAAGACAAAAATGACGGAAACTCCGATGCTTGCTCTGCCAAACTTCAACAAAACATTTGTGATTGAAACGGATGCGTCAGCAGTTGCCATTGGTGCAGTCCTCTCGCAAGATGGTCACCCTCTTGCCTTCTTCATAAAGAAAATGTGCCCTCGGCTTCAGGCCTCCTCAGTTTATGTCCGCGAGATGTATGCCATCACCGAAGCAGTGAAGAAGTGGCGTCAATACCTGATTGGAAAACATTTTCACATTTTTACTGATCAGAAGAGTCTAAAAAACTTACTAGTCTAAACGATTCAAATGCCCGAACAACAAAAGTGGGCAGCAAAATTACAAGGTTTCAGCTTTGAGATTTTTTACAAACCTGGAAACACCAACAAAGTCGCAGATGCTCTGAGTCGCAAACATTCTGATGAAGTCGTCCTGATGCTCACAATATCCTCTCCTGTTCCAATCTTCCTTTAAGATCTGAAGCAGTATTACCAAAAAAATTCAAAAGGACAGAATCTGGTCAGTAAAGTTAAACAAGACCTAAAGTTGCAACTCAATTTTTCTTTCAGAAATGGTTTGTTGTATTTCAAAGAAAGAATTTTTGTACCTGATGATCTGGATTTTAGAGACAAGGTATTCAAAGAATATCATGCTACTCCATCCGCAGGGCATTCTGGGCTGAAACCCACCTTGTCGCGCATAGCTACTACATTCCTCTGGCCCGGGATGTATACTGAGGTAAAGAAGCTTGTCCAATGTTGCACATCTTGTCAAGTGAATAAGTATCTGCCAACAAAGAAACAAGGGTTAGTACAACCTTTGGAGATTCCTAAACAGGTTTGGGAAGATTTATCAATGGACTTCATTACTCACCTACCAAAATCCTTCGGTCATACTGTCATTTGGGTGATCTGTGATAGGCTAACAAAGTTCGTCCATTTTGTGGCTTTACCGACTAGTTTTTCTGCAAAAGACTTGGCCACCCGTTTTTCAGTTGAGATCTGGTGACACCATGGAATACCAAAGTCGATTGTCTCAGATAAAGATCACATCTTCTTAAGCACCTTTTGGAAGGAACTTTTTCGTGCTCAAGAAACAATCCTGAAATACATCACAACTTATCACCCGAAAACAGATGGATAAACAGAAGTGGTAAACAGATGGTTAGAGTCATACCTCAGGTGTTTCACTAGTGAAAATCCAAGACTGTGGTTTAAATACCTTCACATGGCTGAATATTGGCATAACACTACTTGGCACTCATCCACAAAAATGACTCCTTTCGAAGCATTATACAGTCGTCAACCTCCAGCAATTCGAGACTACATCGAGGGTTTCTCAACTCTTGCCTCGATTAACACCGACCTGCAAGACAGAAAACAAATTCTTCACCGTTTGAAGCCGAATCTTAAAAAAAGTCAAGAACTTATGAAGACACATGCCAATAAAAAACAGAATGAGTGTACCTTTACTGAGGGTGACATGGTGTTGCTTCGTCTATAACCTTATCGGCAAACCTCTGTTCTCTGAAGAACATCCCAAAAGCTGTCCCAAAGGTTTTTTGGTCCTTTTCCAGTTCTACGTCGTATAGGGCCTGTTGCTTACGAGCTGAACCTCCCACCAGCTTCAAAGATTCATCTGGTGTTCCACGTTTCGCAGTTGAGAGCGTATCACGACCATGATCCCAGTACGCACATCACACCACTTCCAGAAGCCATTACAGAGAACATGCATGAACATTTCACCGACTCAATGCCTACAAAACCCTTTAGTGAATCAAACGAGGTTGATTTGGACACAACTGCGAGAGATGTGTTTCAAACTCGTGTTGAGTCAACTACTTTAGAGAACATGTGTTTGGGTAACTCAACACAAGAGGTAAAGTTGCAGAAAAACAAGAAGACTTTAACTTTGGATCAACATTTGCTAAAGAAGAAGACAAGTGCGTCTGAGATATGTAAGTACTTGGAAAGTGAAAATTCCAAAGTGAAACACAATGAGGTTATTTATGCGGACTCCCCTCCTATTACTTGTAATAATATCTCACCTTTTTCTAATGAACCCTCTCAACCGTTGGATCCTTTATGCCCTTCATCAGGTCCATTAAACAACATTGGATTCCCTTTTTCCACTACCCACCCACGTGATATACAGCTGGACCCAACTCCCCTTGCCTTTGTACCACTTCCCAAGTCTGCAGAAGATACATGTTAGACTCCACCCAACCCACCTACACCTCTTTCACTTGTCCCTTTCCCCATAAAGCTGGCCGCTTCATCACCGTTGGATTCCCAACGGCTAACCCCGATTTCTTCCACAACCAATACGTGTAATATTCTCATCCAAACCCCCACTTCATCTCATCAAACCATCCTTCTGTGCTCTCAATTACCAAATGGACCCATTAAACTTCATAACGTTATCCCTCCCAAATTCCAGCTGGCAGCAAATAAGAAGACTCATGACCACATCCGGGTTGCTTCTACTGGACGGGGGTTTACATCAAATGATTCAAACCTTGAGGACAAGGTTTTACGTGGGCTGGAAAGTAGTGATAGGCAGTATTACAAGCCCATTAGAAAAGTGCAGAAGCTTGCTTGGCAGAAAGATTATTCTATGGAATAATTTATTATTTGGGCCTTAATTTAGTTTTCTTTTTATTTCTCTTCAAGTGGGCTGAGCTCAGAGTTGTTTAAGTCTATTTGGGCTCTTGTATTTAAAGGGTTGCTGTCCCCTTTCTAGGGCAGAAAATTAATGACAAGTTATCCTTTTCTTTATTTTTATTGTGCTTGTCTTTATGAGTTAATCCTAATTTCTTGGTAGTAGCAGACCTAACCATCACATTGTCATGGCTATCATATTGTCTTGGCTGTAATATTGTCTTGCCGTTGAGTGTAATATTGTCATGTTGTCTAATAGTTGCTCTTTATCTCCATTTCTGATTAGGTCTCTCGCATGGTTTCTCAAGTATTAGATTTTGTTGTATGTTGGTGATTTAACTACAATGGAGGAGAACAATTTTTTAGTCTAAATCTCAGTTGCAATTTGTTTAATAATTAAAACTCAATTAAAATAACAACACAACAAATTGTAAAGATGAAAAATCATAAACAGAGTAGGAGTAAAGCGATGAACCACGTCGGAGACACTGCGGCGACAAGTAAATGACAGCCAGAGTACACGAAAGAAATAAAAAGTGTTTTGAACGAGATGCAAATATATAAGAGGTTGATATTTCAATTATGGATGTAACTCAAAGCAGAAGTCTGAGACACCACACCGGCGAGTTAGCAACGACATTAAACCATAAAGAAATAGAGGAAGATGAACTGGGAAAAAGCATTTTACCGAAGAAGAGAGTAGAGGAATGTAATTCATTTTTTTAATTAAATTTTTATTTATTTATAGATTTAAATCTCAGTCGTTGAAGTTTATTTTACCACGTGTTACAATCAATTTAAATAACTGGACACAAACGGGATATTAAAAAAGAGAGCAGATCCAAACTCGGGTAGTTTTTTCTTTTTTTTATCCATTAAAGAGGAGTAGTTTTAGGGTCAATTTTTAATTCAAAATCAACCCCTAATTTTTTTCCTTTCCTTTTTATTCAAATGAATGGTTTCACATATATTTTTAGTATTTTTCTTGTTAATTTTGTCGTATTAGTGTGACGTAGTATTGGTCGCCGCTTATTGTCCGTTATTTTGTTTTTCTCTCTTGGTGCGGTGTTTGTTTGGTTCAGATTGACAAATCAGTTTTGACTCATTGCATATTTACTTAATGACTTTGACGTCGTCAACGCTGCAAATTCATAGACATGAGTATTATGAGCATTTTAATTTTGCAAGCATTTTGCCATTATATGCTGATCTTACCGGATCAGAAAAGAATCAACAGATCTTACCGGATCAGAAAAATATCAGCATCCAGCACACGTCGTGAGCTCCTTGGTTCGCCGGTGGTGGAGAAGAGAAGGGGGTGTACCTGCAAGGTACTCTGATGCCAAAGTAAGTTTCAACAAGAGAGAAAGTAAGTACAGAGAAAAAGGTGTATAGAATAGAATATCTGACCCTCTAGTGATAGATGATATTTATAATAAGCCCCCAGCGTTGGGCCAACGGTTACTTTGCATTGGGTTGGATTGTTAGGCCTAATAAGAGTAACTATCAAGGTCTACGTGGCGTATGGAAGATCAGCACGTGGTCTTTGCCCCGAGTTAACTGCCCCACGATCTTCAGATAGTGGGTTGACCTATTCTTCAGGACACTGGTAGTTATCTAATAACGTGTCCCCGCGTAAGGGGCACATGGAGACCGTGGGGGGATGCGTGAGTGCTCCCCGGGTGAGTTGGTGAATTGGGCCTTCATTGGACCCTCCCCGACAAGGGGAGATGGGTTGGGCCGTGCCCAACGGTGGGGCAGCTTCGAGCAAGTTCCTCCCCGTGCTGGTTTTCGAGGTAGTAGGCTCAAAACACCCTCGTCCCCATGGCCTACTACCTCGTTGAGCGGGGCCAGATGCATATCCCCGTGTCGCTGGCACTTGTCGCACTTCTTGACGTGCTTCTTGGTGTTCTATTGCATGGTGGGTCAATGGTATCCTGCTCACAACATCTTACGGGCGAGGGATCATCCGCCGAGGTGCTGCGTGTTGATCCCTTCGTGGATCTCCTGGAGAATATCCAGGACCTTGGACTCCTCGACGCACTTGAGAAGAGGAGTGGATAAACTTCTCCGGTATAATTTTTCCTCGACCAACACGTATGAGCAGGCTCGTCGTCTGACCACGCTGGCGTCCTTGGAGTCGTCGAGCAATTTCCCTGTGTTGAGAAACTCGTATACCGGGGTCATCCAACAGTGGGCATCGCCAATGACGTTGGCGTCGAGGGTCTAGGTGGGTTTCTCGATGCTAGGTCGGGGAAGCACCTCTTGGATGACGAACTTGTTCCCGCCTTTTTTCTTCGTGCTCACCAGCTTGGATAGGATGTTCGCATGTGTATTGTGTTCGCGCGGGACATGACTTACTTCCGCCAAGTCAAAATTTTTCATCTTCTCTTTCACCAGCGCCAGATACTCTCCCCGTACCTGGGAGGCCACGAGCTAGGAGTCGGTGAATATTTTTATCTTCTTCGCGCCGAGGTCCTCGCCGGACTACCTCGGCCGGGCGTAGGCCGGCGAGGAAGGCCCCGTACTCGGCATGGTTGTTTGATGTCGGGAAGGATAACGCGAGGGGACCTCGATTAAGATGCCCTCTTCATTTTCTAGGATGATTCCCACCCCGCTGGCCGTCGTGCTGGAAGCCCCGTCGACGTAGATTGTCCACTTCCGAGATCCGTCGGTCGAGGAGGCTAGGGTGGTCATTTCCGCGACAAAGTCGGCTAGTACTTGAGCCTTCAGGGCCTTTCTACCCTCGTATTGGATGTCGAACTCGGAGAGTTCGAGCGACCACTTGGGCATCTTGCGCGCTATGTCAGGACGGCCGAGCAGCTACTTCACGGGATGGTTCGTCTTTACCACGATCGTGTGGGCCAGAATGTAGTGCCGTAGCCATTTGGCCGCACTGACGATGGCCAGAGCGACCTTCTCGATCTGCTGGTACCTAAGCTCGGGACCTTGGAGGGCTTTACTGGTGGAGTATATCGGCTTCTGTCCCTCCGGGGTTTTTCGAATAAGAGTCGCGTTAACCGTCTCGGTTACGACGACGAGGTACAAGTACAAGGTTTCCCCGTTCTATGGGCGTGAGAGAACTGGGGGATGCGACATGACTTGTTTGAGGTGGAGGAGGGCTTGCTCGCACTCCTCGGTCCACTCGAACGTGGCCTCTTTGCGTAAGAGCTTGAAAAACGGGAGTGCGTGCTGGGCAGATTTGGCCACGAAGCGGGATAGTGAGGCGAGCATCCCGTTTAGTGATTGGATCGACTTCTTCAAGTTCGGCGTGGGGAACTCGGAGAATGCCCTGCACTTGTCGGGGTTTGCTTCGATTCCTCGCTCTGTCAGGTAGAAGCCGAGGAACTTTCATGCTAGGACACCGAAGGTGCACTTCTCCGGGTTGAACCTCATTCTGCATCTCCTTGTCGTATCGAAGACCCTTCGGAGGTGGGCACTGTGGTCGATCTCCTCTCGTGATTTCACGATCATGTCGTCCATGTAGACCTCGAGCATGTCTTCGATCTCTCCCCATAAAACTTTGTTCATCATCGGTTGGTGGGTCGCGCCGGCGTTTTTCATACCGAAGGGCATTACGTTGTAGTAATAGTTTCCCGACTCGGTCATGAAAGCTGTATATTACTTTTCAGCATTTGCCATAGGGATTTGATTGTATCCCGAGTATGCGTCCAAGAACGATAGTAATTTAAAACTTGCAGAATTATCGACCAGTTTGTCGATGTTAGGCAATGGGTAAGCATCTTTGGGACATGCCCGGTTAAGGTCGGTATAATCAACACAGATACGCCATTTTCCATTAGTCTTTTTAACAAGTACAACATTGGACAACCAAGTTGTGTACTGGGCTTCCAAAATAAAGTTTTCCTCTAAGAGGTCTTTTACAGTTTCTCAGTAGACTCTGCTTTCTCGGGACACTGCCTACGCCTACGTTGTACTACAACCCTAGTGGTCGGATCTATTGTGAGCTGGTGGCAGACCACATCTGGGTCGAGGTCGGGCATCGCTGCAGCGCTCCACGCGAACAGGTCAGCATTCTCCACGAGGCAGTCCTTCAGATGCTTCCTTGTCAGGTAGGGAAGGCCCGTGCCGATCTTCACGTTCCTGTCCGGGTCGTCGCCAAGCGTGATAAGCTCGACGTCTCCATCTGGAATAGGGCGCATGAGGTGAAGAGGTTTCCAGTTGCCTTCAGCTATAGGGGTGTGATCCGCTACCTCGTTCTTCTCCTGCTTGCTGGGGAAGCGATTGTCGAGGTCGTCTGCGTTGATACACGAGAGTGGCTTCTGCTCCTCGTCTTGAGCTGACTTTCCCGCGATTTTGGAATTAATGTTGATCGAATTCAACCCCTTGGTAGCAGCCTCGAAACACCTCCTGGCGGCCTCAATGTCCCCGTGGAGGGTGACGACACGACCCCTGGTCGTGTAGTACTTCATCTTCTGGTAGACTTTAGATGGCAAAGCTGTGAGTTCGGCCAGGGTCGGCCTTCCTAGAATGCATTGGTATAGAGAGGGACACTCTATTACCAGGAAGCAGACCTTGACTTGTCAGGAAGTCTCGTTGGTACTGAAGGTGACCATTAGCTCGACGTAGCCCCACGGTCTTGTGGTAATGCCGTTGAAGCCCTGTAGGTCGGAGACGACGTACGGGGTCAGATGTATCTCGTCGAGCTGGAGGGTAGTGAATAGGTGGGCATACATTCTGTCCACCAAGCTCCCTTGGTCGACTAGGATGCGACGGACGTCAAAGTTTGCCATTTGTGCCCTAATCAAGAGGGGAATGTTGGAGTTGGGGGCGCCGCCCAACAATTCTTCGAGGTAGAAGGTGATGGGGTTCGGCCTTCCCTGGACCTTCTCAAAGGTGGCGTTCTGCGCTGGGCTCGCTTCTATCAATTCGTCGAACTTCTGCTTCACTGACCCCACATAGATTCTGTTTAACCCCTCTCCAGATATGACTATTACGGCGGGGAAGCTTTCCCATAGGCTACGAGTGGTCACAGGTGTGTCGGGCTCGTAGGGAAAGTAGAAGTCCTCTGGTCGGGTGACACACAGAGCAACTTGTAGCCCTTTTTTCCTGGAGGACAGGGTCTCCTCCTCGACCCTTTTCGTCTCCCGGGCCTCTTGTTGGGAGCTTCGCTCTTTTTGGTGTACTGTTTCAGGTGCCCCTCCTTGATCAGGATTTCGATGGCATCCCTGAGGTGGATGAAATCCTCCGTGACGTGCCCGTGGCTCATGTGGAACCGACAGTACTTGGACTTAACAACATTTGGCTTAGGGGGCGTCGGCTTTAGGAAGTGGACACCGCCTAGCTAAAACTCCGAGTTGATGCACTCGGCCAGGATGCGCTTGCAGGGAGCTATCAGTAGCGTATACTCAGTGAAGTGGCCTGCTGGTCCCCTTTGTTCCCAGGAGTCTCGGGGCCGCTCTTCTTTTCTTCTCTCCCCGCCTAGTCAGAGAGCGATGGAATCTTCGTGCCTGGAGCTCCTGGTACTTTTGATTCTGCGAGTCACGGGCGTAGTGGGCTGCCTCCATCTCCTCATACGGGATGTATGCATGGGCTTTATGGAGGACCGCGTCTAAGGTGTTAGGCCTTTCAATACCGATTGCCTTGGCGAACTCGGTGCGAGGTCGCAGTCCTCGCTCAATCAAATATCTCTTCATGTCGTCCGAGGTGGATACCTGGACAGCTTCTCGGTTGAACATCTCTATGTAGTCCCGGAGAGATTCGTCTTTTCCCTAGATGATGGCTTCTAGGGATGCTTCTGTCTTCGGGTGGCGTTGGGAAGCGGTAAGTGCCTGGAGAACTGTCTCTTCAGCTTTTTCCAGGAGGCGATCGACTCGGGCTCGAGGCTCTTGTACCACACCATTGCACCCTTCCTCAGGGTCATGGGGAAGAGCCTACACTTGATGGCCCCTGGAAGTTCTGGTAGTCGAGCATCACATCAATGCTATCAATGTGGTCATCCGGGTCGGTCGTACCATCGTAAGTCGCCAAGGCCGGGGCTTCCATCCTGACGGGTAAGGGAGTTTCCATGATGACTCTGGACAGCGGCGTGCGCTGGTCGTCCTCGTCGCTCCTGACGGGTGACCGCGAAGGAGACAAGTCACATCGAGGGTTCCTGCCCCGGCGGGGAGGGCTCCTTGGCCGGCTCCTTGGCTTCTCTGTGTATCCGTCAGCTTTGTTCCTCTTATGAGCGGGGGAGCGCCGCTCCTTCCGAGGAGGGGATCAGTCGCGCTTCTGAGTAGCCACGGGCTAAGGCCTTTCCAAATACGGGCGACGCCCCGGCTGTCGAGGAGAAGGACTCCGAGAGTCATCGTGTCGTGGCCTCCGCGGGGGAGGGGAAACACTGCGAGAAACGGGGAGACAATGTCTCTGTGGGGGAGAGCGTGATTGTCTCTCCTTCTCGAGCATCCTGATCCGCTCGTTCTGTTGGAAAATCATCATATTTGTCTGATTGATCGCCGCGAACAGAGCGACCATGGTTGGGTCAGCATTGGGCGACATAGGGATTGACTGGTAAACAGCCGGACTATGAAAGCGTCGGGCGGTGTTGAATGCCGTATCGTCCGAGGAGGGAGAGGCAGTGTGCCCGTCCCTAGGGTCGCCTTCCTCTACGTGAACGGTCCTGTTAGGACCGTGACCTTCGCCGTTGGTGAACGTGGTGAAGGCGGTTTCTGGAGCGTTGTCGTCGATGCGCGGGCTGGCCATGATCAACGGAGATTGAAAACTGCTTTGGTTCTTGGGTTTCTACGGGAGAAAGAACGGGGAAGCAAGATTTCCCACAGACGGCGCCACTGATCTTATCGAATCAGAAAAGGATCAGCAGCCAGCACACGTAGTGATAGAGGGTATTTATAATGAGCCCTCAACGATGGGCCAACGATTACTTTGTATTGGGTTGGATTTCTAGGCTCAATATGAATAACTTTCAGGGTCTACGTGGCGTAGGGAAGATCAGCACGTGGTCTTCACCCTAGGTTAACTGCCCCGCGATCTTCAGATGGTGGGTTGACATATTCTTGAGGACACGTGAAGTTATCTGATGACGTGTCCCCGGGTGAGGGGCACGTGGAGACCGTGGGGGGGATGCGTGAGCGCTCCCCGGGTGATTTGGTGAATTGGACCTTCATTGGCCCCCTCCCCCCCGACATGGGAGATGGGTTGGGCCGTGCCCGACGGTGGGGCAGCTTCTGGCCCAGTCTAGAACATATGCTATTAACGTTGGTGTTGTGAGTTTGTTTATAGATTCATCATTTTTAGTTTATAGCAATTTTAAATTGTTATTATTTGATGTATTTTATCAATTTGAATGAGTGTGGTAAAATCTATTCAAACCATTTATAAAACTTTATTAAATTTTGTTATTAAATAAATCAATATTTTTAAAGATTCTGTTATAATTATTTCTTTTAAGTGGATTAAATAAAATAAAATAAATTTCAAAAATGAAATCTAAATAAAAATAGAAGAAAGAAAACTAAACAAAATAAGTTGGAAAAATAGAATGTTTAAATTACTTTTATAATTTAATATTTTAATAAAAAATTCTAAAACAAATTAAAAAGTTGAGAATGGAGGCCATTGGTGGTAGGTACTCTTTACTATCTTCCATAGTTCTCATTCTTCTCATAGCAGCAATGATAGAGACGTAGTTTTGAATATCATTCCATTGTATTTATGGCTGGTTAATCTATTATAATGCCAAGTCTGATTATATTTATAGAATTTCATGTATGGTTGTTCACTTATGCTACTCATTTACATATATGATGATACATATTCATTTCTGAGTTTTATGCACATGCTATTATGGTGTAATGCCTAGTTT
The DNA here is from genome assembly GCA_022829125.1 of Lathyrus tuberosus. Taxonomy (NCBI): domain Eukaryota; kingdom Viridiplantae; phylum Streptophyta; class Magnoliopsida; order Fabales; family Fabaceae; genus Lathyrus; species Lathyrus tuberosus. The sequence goes on along the minus strand of JALAZF010000161.1, from coordinate 8,600,191 downwards.
CTTGTATCTCAAACTTCTTTTCTAATATTCTCCCACAAGATTATGTAGGGGGTTAAAACCACGACTTTGAGCTTGGTGCAAAGCTCTTGAAATGCAGCACTCCCAAGAGGTTTAGTAAGCGTGTTAGCAACTTGCAATGAATTTGGAACATGTTCAATCTTCATGCGTTTGAAAATAACATGTTCACAAACAAAATGAATGTCTAGCTCAATATGATTGGTACGTGCATGAAGAATGGGATTATGTGATGGAAATATTCTGTTGAGGTTGTCACGGAATAGCGTAGGAAGAAGAAAGGAAACACCAAGTTTTGTGAGAAGCAGTTCTAACCACAACAAGTCAAATATTGTGTGCGCCAAGGCATGATACTCAGCTTATGTGCTCAACCCGACAACAAAGGGGTGTTTCTTAGAGCTCAATGAGACAAGATTTGGGCCAAAGAAGATGCATGATCTTGATGTAGAGGGAGATCATCTAGATCACATAGCCACTCTGAATAGCTATAGGCACAAAAGGAGAATTTGCACGATGATGGAGTTGGAGACAATAAGAAATCATGGTGGATGGTGCCACTCAGATACCTTAGAATTCATTTGATAACTGACCAATGCGATTCCAGAGGGGAAGCAACGAACTGACACACCTTGTTGACATTGAAGACAATTTATAAGAGTCACATATTGAAGTGCTCATACCATAAAAATATATAAAGGAGGAGCAGGGAGAGAGAAAGATCTATGTTTACTGAGTCTACATCTAGATCACATGCCCAGTCTGAATAACTATAGACACAAAAGAAGAATTTGCATGATGATGGAGTTGGAGACAATAAGAAATCATGGTGGATGGTGCCACTCAGATACCTTAGAATTCATTTGATAACTGACCAATGTGATTCCAAAGGGGAAGCAATGAACTGACACACATTGTTGACATTGAAGACAATTTGTAAGGGTCACATATTGAAGTGATCCTACCATAAAAATATATAAAGGAGGATCAGGGAGAAAGAAAGATCAATGTTTAGTGAGTCTACAATTGTTAAGCATTGGAGTAATGACACCATTAACGTTAAACATATTGGCTCTTGCGAGAAGATCTTGAATATATTTTGTCTGTTTGAGAAATAGATTCCCCATACATAAGTGTTTGATTTCAATGCCTAGAAAGTATTCAGGAATGCTCAATTTTTTAAGAGCAAATGTAGGTCTGTTTCCAGGTGAAGAATATTTTATACAACGACCTCTACCACACTGCATCCATCCTCGACCTCGACTACTTAGAGTATTATCTCACACACACACACACACACACACACACACACACACACACACACAAATTGTTTGATGATTTGCATACACTATATTTGCTGAGACAGATGACACAACCGACTTCTGAAGAAATTTGTCAAGTTGAGCCTCCTAAGCATAGAGGAGAGCTTCCAGATCATAGAGAGATTGTGGCTCAGTGGTGCCATACATTTTCATGACAAATGGATTATATTCTTCAGGGAGTCCATCAAGAATGTAATCGATTTGATCTTTGTCTGGGATAACATCTCCAACAGCAAGCAACGAATTTACGATAGCTTTAACACATAGAACATAGTCAGTGATAAATTTGTTACATTTCTTGATGAATTTTAATTCAACACAAAGTTGACGAACTCGAGCTTTCATGTGCGCATTGAAATACTTTTGAATCTTATCCCAAACTTCAAATGCTTACATGAGAGAACACGAGGCAACATGAATTGTGAATTGGTGGAGAGAAGTCAGAAGAAAATAACTTGATTGTGAACTATCCATTCTTCATACTCATTTGAAACTTTTCCTTCAGCTTGATCTTGGACAGTCTTGAACTTTTGAGGGATTCGAGGGTTCACTACTGCTTTGTTCACTCTTTGAGAGATAATGACACCTTCCTCTTGTTGATTCCATAAGAGAAAATTATTCTCCTACAACTTGATCGAGAGTTTTTGCCTGAAATGATGAGAACGATTCAGGCGCATTGATCGCAAAGCTCAGTTAATTATGTATCATTCTTCTGATTGGTGTACTTTGACCAACATGACAGGATTCAACCATGATGACTCAAGAAAGAAGAATAAATTATGTAACTGAATTCTGTTAGGGTAGTTAGAGAGCGGAAGGATTCAAATATGGAGACTCAAGGAAGAAGAAACAGTTACATAACTGAATTCAGTTAGGGAAATTAGAAAGCGGAAGGGATCAACTAGATGAATGATACTATGATAGAGTGTAGTTTTGAACATCATTTAATATTGCATTCATTGATTGTTATTATATTACAATACCATTTCTCTTATATTTATAGAGTTTTATGTATGGTTGTTCACCTATGCTACTCATTTACATACATGATGATACATACTTATTTAGGAGTTTCATGCACATGCTACTATCGTGCAATTCCCTGTATCCAAAGCTTCTCTTCTAAAAAACAAGAACTAAAAAATTGTCAATCAAGCTAGCATGATAAATTAAAAAACAAATTATCAATACTAACACGAACACACAGATATGTTAAGAGTCTCACATCTTCACTCTACCAACTGATTTTGTAGGATTGCGTTAATGACAAACATTAATTTAACAATATAGTAGATAATTGTTGATAAGTTGCTTAAGTGATCTTGATCATCTTTTTGTCCTTGAGTCGTTGATGTTAGAGTCATCATTATTAAGTGATAGTAAAAATAAAATTGGTATGATATTGTTAACAATTGTTGTTACGTGGTAGTGACCCTTTGATATGATATAGAATTGATGTCGTATATTTATATATATTATTATTATTTATTTTCGTATATGGTTCAAATTAGAATTCTTACTTATGAAAAATCTACCCGTATTAATGGTTAATAGAGAAGAAGTTTGTCATTATGTTCATGGTTCATTCAAACTTTATCCTCGTCATTTAAAATTTTAAAATTGTTATTATTAAATCTTGAAAATAATCATGTGTTATCATAATTAACATTGTGGTATCTTTATTGGCATGCAATTTAAATGAATGTTTTTATTATTTTTAACTTTTTTTGTTTGAAACAAATTATTTCCATAAACATCAACAAAAAAGGGTTTCGGAGATATGAGAGCATAGTTTTAAAAACCGGACCGGACCGGCCGGTCGGACCGGTTGGACCGGGAACCGGCCAGGTAACCGGCCGGGTTCGCTTGTTGGATCGGCCATGTCGTCGAACCGGTGAGAACCGGAAAAACCGGCGAACCGGCGGTTCAACTTCTTATTTAAAATTTTTTTTTTTTTTTTTTTTAAATTTATTTTTAATTTATTTTTAATTTTTTTTTTTTTAATTTTTTTTTTTAATTTTTTTTACTCAAATACATAGGAACTTTTTTTCAAGAATAATAGTAATCACTCATTTAATTCAAGTGATACACAAATTAAGTTTTGTAATATCCACAAAACTATTTTTACTATTTTGTATTTATATTGATTGAAAAACCATCATACAAATATTTGTATAGAAATTTAAGAACACAAATTAAGAAACTAAATATAATATAATTTTAGACTTAACTGATTTCCATTATATATATATATATATACACTTGGAAAATTTATTATTTAAAATAATGTTAATATTTGTATTGTTTTAATTATTAACATTAAAACTTATTTTTTATTAACATTAAAACTATGAATTTAAATTAGACTCTGTTTAATTTAGACTCTGTTTAAAATTTACAATTAGACTCTTTTAAAATTTGAATTTAAATTATGAACCTGTGAATTTATGATATGATCTTTTCAAAAAATTTAAGTGCTAGTTATAGTTTTTAGAGACTGAATCATCCGGTTCGACCGGTTTTACCGGTTTTATACCTATTATAATGACAGATTTATTCAACCGAGTTATCCGGTTTAATCCGGTTTAATCCGGTTTGGTCATGCGGTTCGACCGATGACCCAGTGGTTCGACCGATAAACCAGTGAACCAGTACCCTCATCGGTTTAATGACCGATCCGGTTTTTAAAACACTATATGAGAGTCACATGTATCTGCAGTAGCATAAAGTCAAAACATGTCAAAGCACAAATATAAAAATATTTAAAATTATAAATAAAAATAAATTAAATAAACAACATATTTTATACATTTATATTTGAAGAAAGATTCCTTTCTTCGTTCTCCATTTAGATTGATCTTATTTTCTTCTAAGTTGATTCTAACAAAAATATATTTTAGTGTCTGTTTTGAATTGGGCATGCGCTTGACCTACAGCAGGGCAAAACCCAATCTAGTCCAGCTCTTGACAAGGCCAAATAGCCAGAAAGGCAGAAACTAGCCATTGGGCACAACTAACCGTTGGGCACAACTAGCCGTTGGGCACAATATGACTGTTTGGGACATCCCCCTCACGCGCTTGACAGTTCACGCGACCAATTGCCTCCCCGAATCTCACGGAAGCAGTTGGACCAGGTCAAAGGGTCACGCGCCTGACCCTCCACTTGGCAGTCTCCCATTGGCCGACCAGATATTTCAGCCACATGGGAGACCTTGGCCCCACGCTAGGGGTTACTTCTATAAATACCTTCTCACATGAGAGGGTCAGGTTTGATCACTATTCAATATTCGAAATCATACCTTAACATTTTGTGCTTGCTTTCTCTCTAGCCCAAACTTACATTGGCATCGGATACCTTGCAGGTACACCCCCTTCTCTCCTACATTCATCATCTCTGTCCTACTTGGAAGGCCACGACGATCCAGTCTAATTACTCCTAATCAAAGGCGCCGTCTATGGGAACACTGCTTCCTAGTATTTTAATTCAAGATTCCTCATCTTTTTCACCCAAAAGACCAAAGCTCTCTCCAAACTTCATTTGATCATCATGACCTCCAACAGGAGCGATGATGCTCGTTAAGAACCTGTCGTCGCCGTTATCACAGATAATGTCGATCACCTCATCCCCAGAGCTACCTTCCCGGAGACAGACCATCGGGACGAAAATACGGCCTCTCCTACCCCAGATGACGTGAAACCGCGCGCGCAGGCTGCTGGTCCCGTTTTTGAGTCTATACATGTCCCTCAAAACGCTGACCCCGACACTGCTGCCCTCATCGCCTCTCTTAATAGGTCCAATTTCTTGATCTTCCAACAAGGTGAAAAAATCAACATGCTCGAGCATGTCCTCCAGAAGCGCATTCCCTCTCAGAAGCCTGGCAGCCTCTCTCCTCGCCCGTAGTCTCCTCCTTAAAAACGTCGGCGGGACAGGTCCAGGAGCCTTTCTCCCGTTAGGGGACGGTCAAGATCGGAAGAACCGGAGTCAGAAGTCGCCAGGAGACGACACCGTTCTCCTCCGCGGAGATCTAGACGTTCCCCTGCCCCAAAGAAGTCCAGACCTTCAGAAAGGCATCACGAACACCGTCGGTCCCATAGACATTCTCCTCGACGCAGCAGGAGCCGCGGGCACAACCACTCTCCGTGCTGTTCTTCAAGTGCGAGCAGCGAGGACGATGTCCATAGACCCCTATCTCAATAGATCATGGACACTCGCATTCCTCGCGGGTTAGAGAAGCCTCCTCCTCTGGCAACGTACGATGGGACCACTGATCCAGGCGAACATATAGAAAATATTGAAGCCATGTTTCACTACCACAACGTGAGCGGGGCTATTAAGTGCAGGTTGTTCCCCATTACCCTCAGGAAAGCTGCCATGACCTGGTACAAGCGACTCCCCCGGGGTTCGGTCACATCTTGGAGAGATTTGAAGAACCAGTTTGCCCGACACTTTACTGTCTACCGACAACATCCCAAGTCAGAGGCCACGCTCAAAGCTATTATACAGGGCAAGGGAGAGCCCTTACATGCATATATCGAGCGTTTCAACAAAGAGGCTATGGAGGTCCGCACCAAGGACCATATGAAGAAGTATCTCCTCGAGAAGGGGTTGAGGCCGAATAGCAAAATTTGCAAAGCTGTGGGCATCGAGACCCCTCGTACCTTGGCCGAATTATTCCGTAAAGCTCAAGCATATATTCAATACAAGGAGAAAGAGGCCGCATACAAGGCCCAGGACTCTAGGGATCAAGAGAGTTCTCGAGCAACAAAAAAAGACGAATCAGAGGCCCCCAGGCGCGATAAGGAGAGACGACGAGACGATCGTCCTCGTGAAAGCAAGGGATCTGCTGGTCGTTTCACAGAATATACTCTGCTGACAGCTCCCCGCGAGCGTATTCTCTCCGAATGCATCAACACGGAATTCAAGAAGGGAGGTGTCCGGTTCCCCAAGCCAACATTGTCAAAGGGCAACACGGACAAGAGTAAATACTTCCGCTTCCATCGCAGCCACGGCCACGTGACCGAAGACTGCGTGCACTTAAAAGACACTTTTGAAATCCCCATCAAGGAGGGTCACCTGAATTAGTATACAAAAAAGGGTGAATCTTCCTGACGAGAGACTTCGGAGACCAAGAAGGAAACAGAGTCTTCACTGCCCAGTCTTCCCCCGCAGGTCGCCATGTCTATCACGTGGCCAGAGGATTTCATCATTCCTGACTACCTCGAGCATCCTCCCCAGATATCTGCATACAGCACCTGGGAGAAGTTCCCCACGACAATGGTCATTTCATGTGGAGGATACAATGAGCTCACAGTGGGGTCGATCAAGAGGAAATTCGACCAGCTTATCGACTGCAGTCCCGACTAGGTGTCAACACTCGAGAGAGTTCGGAGCGTTCTCAGCCAATCACGTTCTACCACGAGGAGCTGCCTGGGGGCTCCCCGAACTCACATATCCCTTTGCTTATCAGGGCTAGGCTTGCTAGTACTGATGTCCGACGGATCCTAGTCGACCAGGGCAGTTCGGTGGACATCATGTACACTAGTTTATTTAGAGCTCTGAAGCTAGACCAGAAGAACCTGTCCCCCTATGTAGGATCCGATCTACAAGAATTCAATGGAGCTACCGCCAGACCTTGGGGGTACGTGGAGCTTCCGGTCACGTTCGGGGAAGAGGAAGCATCCAAGTCGATCAAGACTCAATTTCTGGTGACCGATTCCCGTCATTGTATCAATGCATTCTGGGGAGACCAACCCTCGTGGAGCTAATTACTGTCTCTTCAACTGTCCATCTCAAAATGAAGTACTACACAGAGAAGGGTCACGTCGCGACTCTGCACGGGGTTAAAGAGGCTGCGCGGAGATGCTTTGAAGCAGCTTCTCGGGGACAAAGTTCGATCGGTGCAGCACCCAAACCCACCAAATAGGCAAGGGAGGAAGACCATCCCAGCCAAGAAAGTCAGCTTGACAAGAAGCCAGCTCTCCTAGTACACACAATCGACCTTAACAGCCGAATTTTTGAAGACGATAAAGACGGGAACGAAGGCACCTCGACAACATCAAACAACTCCCTTGCGTCGACCATCATGCATCCCATACCTGACGGCGAATTCGAGATCATCACCTTCGGAAGTAACCCCAACAGAGGGGTGAGGATACGCGTTGGTCTGCCCGACAAGGTAAAGCATTAATTGAAGGCATGCCTGGAGGGTAATAGGGATCTATTTGCTTGGAGTGCTGCGGAGATGCCCGACCTCGACCCTGAGACTGCATCCCACCAACTAACCATCAACCCAGCTGCCCGAGCCGTTGCGCAGCGCAGGAGGAAGTAATCCGACGAGAAGGCACAGGCTGCCGAAAAACTTGTACAAGATCTCTTAAAGGCAAAATTTATTTTGGAGGCCAGGTACACAACCTGGGTGTCCAATATTGTACTTATCAAGAAACATAGTGGAAAATGGCACATGTGCGTTGATTATACTGATCTTAACCGGGCTTTCCTGAAGGATGCTTATCCTCTGCCCAGCATAGATAAACTCATAGACAATTCTGTAGGTTCCAAGCTCTTGTCTTTCATGGACGCCTACTCGGGATACAACCAAATTCCCATGGCCGAAAAGGACAAGAAGTACACCGCGTTCATGACCGCGTCGGGGAACTATTACTACAACGTAATGCCCTTCGGTCTGAAAAATGTTGGGGCCACGTACCAGCATATGATGAATAAGGTCTTCCGATCCGAAATCGGAGACATGCTCGAAGTGTACATGGACGATATAATCGTGAAGTCCCAAGAAGAATCCGATCACACGGTCAATTTGCAAAAGGTCTTCGACCAAGCGAGGAAATGCAAATTGCGATTTAACCCAAAAAAATACACCTTTGGCGTGCAGACAGGGAAGTTCCTCAGCTTCTACCTCACCGAGAAGGGCCTCTATCCCTGACAAATACCGAGCGTTCGCTGAATTCCCCACACCAGGGTCGAAGAAATCCATACAATTCCTCAACGGGATGCTCGCTTCACTTTCTCGCTTTGTGGCCAAGTCTGCCCAGCATGCTCTGCCCTTCTTTAAACTTCTGCAAAAAGAAGCAACATTCAAATGAACAGAGGAATACGAGCAGTCTCTGATTCACCTCAAGCGAGCCTTATATGAACCCCCCGTTCTGTCACGACCGGATAACGAGGAGATGTTATACCTGTATCTCTCCGTCACGAGAGAAGCCGTTAGCGCTGCCCTCATTCGTGAAACTACCGACGGGCATAAACCCATATATTTCAAGAGAAAGCCTTTGCAAGGGCCAGAGCTCAGGTACCAGCAAATTGAGAAGGTCTCCCTCGCCCTCATCATCGCAGCGAGGAGACTGAGGCATTACTTCCTGGCCCACACGATAGTGGTACGAACATACCAGCCCATAAAATAGATGCTTAGCCTGCCAGACATGGCCAGTAGAATGTTCAAATGGTATCTGGACCTCTCAGAAGTTGACATCCACTACGAAGGCAGGAAGGCCCTCAAGGCGCAGGTCTTGGCCGATTTTGTGGCAGAAATGACGCCTCCAGCGTCCCCGCCTAGCGGGGCACACAAACGAACCATCTTCATCGACGGAGCATCCAGCTCCACGGGCAGTGGCACTTGTATCATACTTGAAAACGAAGAAGGAATCCTGATTGAAGTATCTCTGGTCCTGTCTTTCCCCACATCAAACAATCAAGCCGAGTACGAGGCATTCCTCACGGGCTTACGGTTGGCCAAAGATTTGGGCGCCAAGGAAGTAAAGATCTTCACAGATTCCCAACTCGTGGCATCCCAGGTACGAGGAGAGTACCAGGCCAAAAATGACCACCTGGTCGAGTACCTGACGCTGGTAAAAGAAAGGATCGCTAAGTTCGACGCGTGGGAAGTCCAGCATATCCATCGCGAGTGAAACACCCGAGTTAATGTCCCGTCGAAGCTGGCCAGCACCAGAAAAAGGGTGGCAATAAATCTGTCATACAGGAGGTACTTTCCCACCCAAGTATTGAAAAGCCATCGGGGCTACTCGACGTCCACGCTATTGGCGACAACAGCTGCTAGATGACTCCGATATATAAATACCTCACTATGGGAGAACTGCCCGAGGAAAGCAAGGAGGTCAGCGTGACCAAGCGAAGGGCATGCTTCTATATCCTGGTCGACGACAAACTCTACCATCGAGGATTTTCCATTCCCCTTCTGAAATGTGTTGAGGAGGAAAAGGTCCCCGACGTTCTCCAAAAAATTCACGAGGGTATCAACGCGCAATACTTGGGGAGGAAGGTCATTGGCACGAAAGGCCCTGCGAGCAGGATACTATTGGCCGACCATGCAACACGACGCCAAGGAGCATGTCCAGAAATATGAGCGGTGCCAACGCCACGGGGACATGCACTTGGCACCCCCTAACGAGTTGAAGACTCTGTCCTCGCCATGGCCCTTCGCCTGGTGGGGGATGTACATCCTTGGCCCCTTCACAATGGGATCTTACCAAAACAAATTTTTGATTGTCGCCGTTGATTACTTTACAAACTGGTTCGAAGCCGAAGCCATCGCCAAGATCACAGCCTTAAATATACTTCGTTTCTACAAAAGAAATGTCCTCGCACGATTCGGGGTACCCCAGGCCCTTGTGACCGACAATGGAACTCAATTCACGGACAGGAAGTTCCAAGACTTTGTCGCTAAACTAGGCACGAAGCAACACTTCACTTCCGTCGAGCACCCCCATACTAACTGACAAGCGGAGGCCGCGAACAGGGTAATCCTTCGAGGTCTTAAATGAAGGCCAGGCGAAGCCAAGAAGAGATGGGTCGAGGAGCTACACATCGTGCTCTGGGCCTATAGAACAACCCCACACTCCACCACCAGGGAAACTCCTTTCCGTCTAGCTTACGGAACCGAGGCAGTGATTTCGGTGGAAATCAGGGAACCTTCCAGACGAACGGAAGCTCCTCTCGACGAGGATATGAACGACGAGGCTCTGAGAGAAGAGCTCGACCTAGTCGAAGATATCCGATCAGGGGAAGCTCTCCGTGAAGCCTCGATGAAACAAAAAATAACCTTGCGCCACGATTCCAAAGTCATCAAGCGTGACTTCCCCGTTGGCAGCTTAGTCCTACGTAGAAACTAGAAGGATTCGTTCGAGGGCAAATTGACCGCAAACTGGGAAGGGCCTTATAGGGTCAAATCAAACACAGGCACTAGAGCCTACTACCTAGAAACTCTGGATGAAGAACCATTTTCTCGACCATGGAATACTGAGAAGCTCAAACAATATTACAGTTAGAGCCAGCCACTAGGCCGGACGAACTACCGACGAGATCACCCCCACGGGGAGACGGCTCGGTCACAGGATCGTGCCCCGGTGCAAGCATAATCCTTCACTTTACAACACCGTCCAGTTTCTGTGAAGTCAAGCTTCTTCAACATCATGTTTTGATGAAGACGACTACTATGTGCATTTATCAAATGATGAGAAAAAGCATCATGAAGCAATATGGTTATGGATCAAGATTGCAACATTATGAAGACTTGCATTGATCTTTATTTATTGAGGTATAAGCATGCAATATATATTGATAAAATAGTGCTCAAAATAATCTCCAAAATTCACTTGCATGCATGGTTCATTTGGTTGAAAATATATCACTATTTCTAGCTTTAAAAAACAAAATATTTTTTATCATACATTTGAAAATTTAATTTTCATATTTGAACCATGTTAAATCACTTTCAAATATAATCTATTGACTTGGATAAATCAATAGATGTTGCATAAGGTTAGTGCAAAATTTTAGACAATTTTTCTATTTTTTTTAATTTTTTCAAACATTCAGTTTTTGGTAAATTATGGCGTTTTGAACAGTCGTAAAAGCACAAAAACCGCCAAAATTTGCACAGTTCTGAAACAGTATATTAAATTTAAAATTTGAAAAGATTTTGGTAAATTATGGCATTTTGAACCTTTGTAACAGAACTAAAAACCGCCCTAATTTACAACGGACTGAACCAGTATGTAAAAATATTTTATATTTCAGCATTATGTGTTTTTGAAAATAGGTTTTGATGCATGGCAACCTTTGAACATTAACACCCTTTTGTAAAGGTGTTTAGTGGCATATATAAACTCATAATTTCAGATTTTAATCTTACCTTCTTGCATACAATTTTTAAACATCTTTATTCTCTTAAATCTTTCATTTTCTCAAGTGTAAAAAGTCAGAATTTTCTAAGAGTGAAACTTTGTCATTAAACTTTCATCTCAAACATTATATTTTCATTCTTGCATCATAAACACTTGTATATTCTGAATACAAATTACTTGTTCAAGAAGAAGATCAATCTTGTGATTGATATATTGAAGAATCAAAATTTCATCTACTCACTCAAAAATTCAGAACTATTGTAAAATCCTAAAGTTCCAAGGATTGTTTGGATTTAGGTGTTGACTATAAGGAGAATGATTGTTTCTCTTATAGGGTTTGTTATAATCCTTGTTATCCGGATTGTGGATACAAGAGGTCCATAGTGAGAGGTTTGTTCTCGGTTGGACTTTAAACTTGTAAAATCCAAGAGGATTGTTCTTGGTGGTGTGTTAGAGTCTAGTATAGAAAGACTAGGTAGTCTTGTCTATGATCTAACATTTTAGTGAAATCTCTTTCATGTTGAAAGGGGACTGGACTACTCTCGGGCTGTGAGGGGAACCAATATACTTCTCGGTGTTCTTTACTTTCCGCATTTTACCACATTTCATCACTTAGAAACTTTAGAAATGTAAAACTCAAGTTCATCGAAAAACAGAAATTATTTTAAGGAACCTAATTCACCCCCTCTTAGGTATAATCCTACTTACTATTGGTATCAGAGCAAGTTATAGTTAACCTGTTCCTTCAAGATCCAGAATGGCTTCCACAAACGCAAATCCGGTTTTCAAAGATGGCGAAAATAGTAACAAGCCCTCTTTATTTTCAGGAGAGTATTTCGACTTTTGGAAAATTCGAATTAGAGCACACTTAGAAGCACAAGGAGATGGTATATGGGAAACTGTTGAAAATGGTCTACATAGACCAATGAGTGTTGTAAACGATGTAGCAACTCCAAAGGTTAAAAATGCTTATAATAAAGATGATAGAAAGAAATTGCTCGATGAAAAGAAAGCCATTAATATTCTACAAAGTGCATAAAGTATGGATGAATTCTTGCGCATTTCATAATGTAAATCCGCGAAAGAAATTTGGGACACTTTGGTGGAAACTCATGAAGGAACCGCTGAAGTTAAACGATCTAGATTGAACACATTAAGTCAAGAATATGAGATGTTCAGAATGCAGCCCCGAGAATCAATCCTCGACTTGCAAAAAAGATTTGTGCACTTGACAAATCATTTGAAGCACTCGGTAAGACTTTTACTAACGATGAATTAAATCTTAAAGTGCTTAGATCTTTAAATAGGGAATGGTAACCAAAGGTGATGGTGATATCAGAAAAGAAAAGTATTTCTACCATGACATCCGCTTCCTTGTTCGGAAAACTTCAAGAGCATGAATTAGAACTTGAATGATTGGAGAAGCATGAAATACAAGTAAAAGATTCAAAAGACGTTGCCTTAAAGACAAAAGTAAAAAATTATGACAGCAATCAAGAGGATGAGTCCAATAGTGATGAAAATGATGATCTTATCAAGAAGTTCGAAAAGTTTCTAAGAAAACAAAGAAAAAGGGAGACCATTAAAGGGGAAGCACCAACAAGGAAGATTAAATGCTTTGAATGTGGAGAAAGAGGACATGTTAAAAGTGAATGCCCTACACTTGAAAAGAAGAAGAAATATTTTAAGAGAATTAAAGATAAGAAGTCAAAGAAAGCATATATATCATGGGAAAGTTCATCTTCAGATTCTAAAAGCAATCAACATGTTAATCTTGCATTAATGGCTTCACATCATTCGGATGATGAAAATGATGAGGTTAGTAATGAATTTTCTCTTTATGATGATGATGCACAAGATGCAATAGATGAACTCTTAATTTGAAAGGTATGAAAAGGGACGAGTTGGATTGGAAAATGTTCTTAGCCAACAAAGGTATTCTAATGATAAAAGTGCGTTTGGTTATTCAAAATTTTCTAAACCAAGTTCCAACAAAACTATCTTTGTTAAAGTTAGTGATCAATTATCCAAAGAGAAAGTGAATAAACCAAAGGTTGTTCATCATTATCCTAAAAGGAAAAGATTTGTTAAAAAGAAATCTTATACTCCTAGATATAGAAGTAATTTTGTTCCTTTATGTTTTTATTGTGGTATAAGTGGCCATACACCTAATGCTTGCTATGTTAGAAATGTTAGTGTGGCAAGTGAGCATTATGTGTGGGTTAAGAAGGGAACTAACTATGATGGACCCAAAGCACATTGGGTACCAAATCAAACTTAATTTGTTTTATAGGTTTGCTTGAGGATCACTTTAAATCTATGATGCTTTGATAAGTGGTGGCTCTAAGCATTTGATGGGAGAAATAAACTAACTTTCAAGTCTAGTTCATAAGTCCAAGGGTTATTTCACATATGGGGAATACCTTAAAGGAAGAATTCTCGGCATTGAAAAAGTTGAAACACTAAATTTCACATCCATTGAAGATATACTTTATGTTAAAAGGCTAAAGCATAATCTTCTAAGTACAAGTCAACTTTATGACAAAGGCTTCAACATCATGTTCACAAAAGATGAATGTTTGATGAAGCCACTCTTGAGGTGAAACTCATTGGTATAAATTGTTTTTACTTTCATTAAATTCTTTATGTATTATAAAACTTTTCTCATCCTTTTTACTAATGACAAAGGGGGAGAAGATATATATGTGTGTGTGTATGCTTGTCTCTAACAATTGTAGCCCAAAAGAAGCAAATTCTCTATGAATCAAGGGAGAGCTTTGATCAAGAGGGAGTTATCAAAGATAGGGGATGCATGAATTGTTAACACCTTTTCATGAAACCATTTCTTTTTAACTTGACAATTGTTCATGATATTTTTGCATAACTTTACCATGTTTCATAGAGGTGTTATGCACTTATAAATACATGATATTTCAAATCATATTTTCACCTCTTTCAATCAAACTTTCAAATTCTCACATATTCATATTTCAAGCTTTTAAACCTTCATTCAAGAACTTTTCTGCATACTTTCATATCATCTAAACCAGAAAATTCTTGAGCAAGGGAGAGCTTTCAAGGGGGAGTTATCAAAGATAGGGGAGCATTCACATAAGAAATTTTCATTCATTCTAAAAGATTCAAACATCTCAATTTCAATGGTTGTCATCATCAAAAAGGGGGAGAATGTGAAGTCAAGCTTATTCATCATCATATTTTGATGAAGACAACTACTATGTGCATTTATCAAATGATGAGAAAAACATCATGAAGCAATATGGTTATGGATCAATATTGCAACATTATGAAGACTTGTAATGATCTTTATTTATTGAAGTATAAGCATGCAATATGTATTGATAAAATAGTGCTCAAAATAATCTCCAAAATTCACTTGCATGCACGGTTCATTTGGTTGAAAATTTATCACTATTTCTAGCTTTAAAAAATAAAATATTTTTTATCATACATTTGAAAATTTATTTTTCATATTTGAACCATGTTAAATCACTTTAAAATATAATCTATTGATTTGGATAAATCAATAGATGTTACATAAGGTTGGTTAAAAATTTAGACAAATTTTCAATTTTTTAATTTTTTCAAACATTCAGTTTTTGGTAAATTATGGCGATTTGAACCGTCGTAAAAGTACAAAAACCGCCATAATTTGCACCGTTTTGAAGCAGTATATTAAATTTAAAATTTGAAAAGATTTTGGTAAATTATGTTGTTTTGAACCTTTGTAACAGAACTAAAAACTACCCTAATTTACAACGGACTGAACCAGTATGTAAAAATATTTTATTTTTCAGCATTATGAGTTTTTGAAAATAGGTTTTGATGCATGGCAACCTTTGGACATTAACACCCTTTTGTAAAGGTGTTTAGTGGCATATATAAACTCATAATTTCAGATTTTAATCTTACCTTCTTGCATACAAATTTCAAATATCTTTATTCTCTTAAATCTTTCATTTTCTCAAGTGTAAAAAGTCAGAATTTTCTAAGAGTGAAACTTTGTCATTAAACTTTCATCTCAAACATTATAGTTTCATTCTTGCATCATAAACACTTGTATATTCTGAATACAGATTACTTGTTCAAGAAGAAGATCAATCTTATGATTGATATTGAAGAATCAAAGTTTCATCTACTCACTCAAAAATTCAGAACTATTGTAAAATCCTAAAGTTCCAAGGATTGTTTGGATTTAGGTGTTGACTATAAGGAGAAAGATTGTTTCTCTTATAGGGTTTGTTATAATCCTTGTTATCCGGATTGTGGATACAAGAGGTCCATAGTGAGAGGTTTATTCTCGGTTGGACTTTAAACTTGTAAAATCCAAGAGGATTGTTCTTGGTGGTGTGTTAGAGTCTAGTATAGAAAGACTAGGTAGTCTTGTCTATGATCTAACATTTTAGTGAAATCTCTTTCATGTTGAAAGGGGACTGGACTATCCTTGGACTGTGAGGGGAACCAGTATACTTCTCGGTGTTCTTTACTTTCTGCATTTAACGTATTTCATCACTTAGAAACTTTAGGAATGTAAAACTCAAGTTCATCGAAAAACTGAAAATTATTTTAAGGAACCTAATTCACCCCCCTCTTAGGTATAATCCTACTTACAGTTTCTACTTATGGGACGAGCAGATCCTGTGCCCAATTGGGATACCTCAATCGAGTTCTTGCATTGCCGCACCAACAGGGCAGGACACCTAGCTCGCGATGGGAATAGTCCAAGCCCGTGGGATTAGGACCTCGATCAAAATCCTAGTCCCACCACCGGTGAAACTGCTTCGCCTCCTCGACGAGTCTCCCAAACAATTGAGCAGAACTAGAGAAAGTCGAGCAAAACGTCCATAATTCACATTCCAACGTTGAAAGCACAAACAAATAAATGCAACGTACACAATAATAAATACAAGATATTTATATGGCCTGAAGGCCAGAGTAGTTACTGTTACAAAAGGAGTACCATGCCCGACAAAAGGTTATAACCAAAAGGTACACAGGCCCGCAAAAATAAAGTAAAAATTCTTATAACTAAGTGTCGCCGGGAACTTCTGGAGGAACCACCTCGCCATTGACGACCATGTTATGAACACCCATTCCCTCGATCAGCAGCTAGACATCGGAGTTGAGGGCTTTCATCTGCTCTACTGCAGTATTGAAACCAAATTCAGCTGGCCCTAAATTATCCTGCTCGAGGAGACGAATCCTCCCAATCAGGTCCCTTCGGGTCTTTAATGCCTTCTCGTCTTCGGTTTCATCTGGACCAACCGCCGATGAGCCCTCCAGCTCCGCTACCCTCGCCTTTAGATGTGAATTCTCTTCATTCACTCTGGTCACCTCCCCTTTCATCTGGGTTACCTCCTTATGAAGCTCGATCTTGGCCTCTTGTTGCCTTGATGCTTCGTCAAATCATTGTGAATTTCCATGTTCTCCAGGTCGGCGATTTTAGCTTTCGCCCTCTTAAGGTCAGCCAGCGGGACCATCTCCGCATCCCCGAGGGCCAGCACCGCCTCAACACTCTGATCATAGCAGCCGCATCCTGGCAGAGAAGCTTCCTCCACACCCGAGGATCGGCGGGCAGAATGGCCAATGCATCGAGTTTGGGGACGACGACAGAACTTTCCCCGTCAAACATTTTCCCTTGAAGATAATATGGGGGCAATACAAATTTCCCCCGGCAAAACCACTCGAGCAACTAGCCAGCGAAGAACCAACATTGTCCCACTTCCTCTTATGGCTCGTGTCCTAAGTCGGTGGGTTTGAGGTTGTCCCCGGGGTGGTACCGGTGCCGCCTACAAACTTTTCTAGCGTCACTTGCTGCTTGGCAGCACCAGCTTTCATCATTAGGGGCACCTTCTTCAAGTTTTTGGCCGCCTGGAACCTCATCAGACGCTCCATCATGTCCGCCATTTTCCCCACAAACATGAAAGAAGAGGTTAGCACACTGAACAAGAATTATAAACATAGACAAAGAAATAATCTATACCGAGGAGCTCGAATGCAACATCGTTGGTTTCACATTCATGGAGGGCCCTGGTATTAATATAACGAGCCGCTCGGGCAGGCTCTCCAACCTCCCCGAGCAACTTTTTGTCATCCTTTTCTACCACATAGGCAGGACTGAAACTCTCCACGTAAGCATGCAAAACCCGATAAGACGCCTTGTCCCCTTCATAGAGCTGCTCGTGCTTAACGAGGAACTAATCAGTCCTATATCTAAAATGGGCATATACCCACTCCGACGGGAACTTGGACACAACTTTTACAACTTGTCGACCATCTAATTCCATGGTCTCCAAGGTAGAGATGAACCTCTTAGCCGCCTCGGAGACAGGTTTCACAATCAAGAACCTGTCCTTAAAGTTTCGGACAGACTCCGAATACGGCCAGAAAAGCCTGCTCTGTTGTTTAAAAGACACCCAACTTTGCTTCGGACCAGCTATACTCCATTGGATTTGAAAGATACAGAAGAAAAGGTCCACAGTCGCCCCGACATGCAGATAACGGCAGACTAGCTCGAAGGCCCTGATGAACGCCAGTGCGTTGGGATGAAGTTGAGTCGGGCACAGGTCTATGTGGCAGAAGATGGCCTCCTAGAAATCGGTGAAGGGCAGGCGGTATCGCGCCTCTACAAAGGCAAACTCATACATAGGGAAATGCATCCCCTGATACACTGAGCAGATCCTGTCGTTCTCCGTAGGGTAGATAGCCCTTCATTGCATGGGTACACCCTCAGCCCGGTCTTCAAGATAGGGAAACTCCTGAGCTTCCTCCTTAGTAAGTTTCGACCTCATCGACATGGGTTCATGGGCGATCCACTTGAGGTCCCCCTCTGCTACTTGGACATTGGCGTACTCTACGGGCTTCTCCACTTGAGGTCCCCCTCCTGTCGGTCAGCTATTTCACCTGAAAAGCAGAGGAAGAACAGTGAATTCGACGACAAAGATCAAATCCACCCTTCCACCACTAATCAAGTGAAAGGGCGAGGGATAAATTAAGGACAACCTCGAGCCCTAGTCGACCACGATGAGACATGGCGACTTTGTTTTCCCCTTACAACGGGGACGAGTCACCGCGACCATACGAGAAGACTCCGCGAGGAAGAGCTTACTCGACGAAATGAATGTCGCGCAAAAGCCAAAGTTTCGCGTCGAACATGTCTAATGCCCGACTACAAACCTAAAACTAGTCCTAACCAGAATCTAGGAAGATCTACATCAGCCTACACTACATTCATGAACATTCATCCCATGTTCTTCGTGTTCTTCATGAGTTTCCTAGAAATTCATGTGTTCTTCAAAGAACACATAAACATTCAACCGAAAAACTCATGCAAATTTCCAGAAATGAAGAACACCATAGAAATTACAGAAGGAACTGAAGAACTTACTTGGTAAATTGAAGGTAGAAGATGAAGTTCACGACGTGGACTTTGAAGATCGACGACGACGAAGAAACTCCGGCGAGAGTACAAGTTGCAGAGTGAAGAGGTTTGGGGAGAAGAATGTGAGTGAAGTTTACAAATAAATCCTCTCTCCCCCCTTTTTATAAGCATTTGCTTGCTTGGGAAGCACAAAGGCCATCATTGCCTAGATCCCTAGGCCTGACAAGAATTAAATGCGCCACCACGTGTCAAAAAGGGAATATTCGTTTGGCATTCCCAAAGCTAAACATTGCATTCACCCAAGTCTTCTACGGCCCCCGCAAGCACATCTTCCTCGACAATACGCACAAGTCATATCCTAGTCAGGGCTGATCGACAGAAAAATGCCGTTTTCGTGAGGACATTTTCCAAACCTGATCGACAGAAAAACGCCGTTTTCACGAGGACATTTTCCAAACCTAGTCGACATAAATACGCCACTTCTTTGGGCACGTCCTTGCATACGAAAGGCTTGTCGGGATGCTAAGCAACCAGCGGCGACCACATTAACCACCGAACAGGTAAAGGAATGTCGCCGAACAGTGTCACTCAAAGGTAGCAGTCCACGAGGCTATCTCAAGTCATCACTCTTCTTCAAGGCAAAGACTTGGGAGGACTCTTGTTCTGGACTGGGCAGGCGTTTGGCCCACAGTAGGGCAAGGCCCAATCCAGTCCAGCTCTTGGCAAGACCCAATAGCCAGAAACTAGCCGTTGGGCACAACTAGCCGTTGGGCACAATATGACCATTGGGGACATCCCCCTAGCACGCTTGACAGTTCACGCGACCAACTACCTCCCTGAATCTCACGGAAGTAGTTAGACCAGGTCAAAGGGTCACGCGCCTGACCCTCCACTTGGCAGTCTCCCATTGGCCGACCAGATATTTCAGCCACATGGGAGACCTTGGCCTCGCGCTGGGGGTTACTTCTATAAATACCTTCTCACATGAGAGGGACAGGTTTGATCACTATTCAATATTCGAAATCATACCTTAAAATTTTGTTCTTGCTTTCTCTCTAGCCCAAACTTACTTTGACATTGGAGTACCTTGCAGGTACACCCCCTTCTCTCCTACATTCATCATCTCTGCCCTACTTAGAAGGCAACGACAATCCAGTCTGATTACTCCTAATCAGTGTCTCAAATTACTTGTTAGATATTTTTTGTACCATTTAGCTGCATCAATTGATATACGCTTGAAAGTATCATTAAAATCAATATGATAAAAGACCCCAATTTCTAAAATATTCTTTTTGAAATTCGAATGTATCAAATACACTATCAATTTATACATAAAAAATTATTGAAGGCCAGTTTCTTGTAAAAACAAGTTATAGAAGCATGTTGTTCCATATTAAACTACCTTTTATATTGATGAGACATATCTATTGAGAATACTACTTTTTTTTGAGAATGATAGGAATAATTAGTAACCCTTAGATTTAAAAATAAATAGTTAATATATATGTGTCTCAACAATTTAATTTTAAATCTAAGGACTAATAATTATTCCTACCATTATCACATAAAATAGTATTCTAAATCATGTTGCTCAACGTGGATTAGTCATCGACAAAAACTAGTTAATAGTACACATCTATAACATAGATAGTCATCTTTATTATAACAAATTCCTACAATTACAAATACAATGACATGAAGCTCGACGTATATATATTATTACGTCCACAAGCGCAATTACGGCAGTAATACTGCTGATGTGATAGTCTCTGCAACCGCAATAGACTACAATTACGGCTGCAATATTGCTGATGTGATTGCCTTCGCAACCGCAACAGACCGTAATTACAGCTGCAATATTGCTGATGTGATAGCCTTCGCAACCGCAACAGACCGCAATTACGATTTGATTTAAAATCACATATGCAATAGTAATAGGAACTTTCTATCAAAAATAAAAATGGTGAGAATATGAAAACTGAATTTTCCTAAAATATGATGAAAAATGTTAACTTGAAGTTCTTGTCAACTATGTATTTGAAGTACATCACAATTCAAATTCACATAGTTCCAATAGGCATTTCAACAACTGTAACACCCCCATCTATACCCCCAATTAAAATAAAGCGATAAAAATTTCATCAGAGTACAATTAAATATTCATGGCATAGACGAAGGCGTCACATTAATTGAGACTAAACACACAATAAACCTGCTCATATAGATATGCAATAATTCAGGTAGCACATAACAAAAGAACTTAGTTCCTAACACCCACAATTCAGATACAGAATAAAAGCGGAAAATATGCAACTAAATCTCATATATATATATATATATATATATATATATATATATATATATATATATATATATATTATAAAGAGTTTGTCTGTCATACACAGATCCATACATATACAATCCATAAGGCATATGCACATATACATATAAATCACAACGATCTCCCCGACTACCCGGTGCTACATATCAGAGCCAACCGACAAAAGAATGAAGACCTAAGCTTCACAAAAAGACCTCCATCATCTAATCTGCAATGCCTCGTAGAGCATTAAAAACAGCAGAAAGGTGACAAACACAATCATAATATAATTGCATACAATTATATATTACCGCAAAAATACACATATAACATATTCTCACCACAGCTTACACCATAATTCAAATACAAAACAACACAATGCATATTTCATATATCCATCACCAATGCATATCAATCATGCACAATACAATTATGACCAACACAAATATATATATATATATATATATATATATATATATATATATATATATATATATCTCAACTCATCAATTCCAATCACAATTCCACACAAAATCAATCCATTCATGATTTATGCATATGCACAGAGACCGACACAGGGACTCTATGCAATGCAATGCGGTACCATCCATCCGTCATCTCAACACTAGTTCACTCAGGAACTATTGGAATCATCGCTTGTTACTTAGTGTAACTCCCCGTCGGGCAAACGATGTTCCCCGTCGCTCACACCTCTTTGTATAAGGCACACGGCATTTATGGATCGCTCACACCTCTTTGTATAAGGCACACGACCCGATCGTTCACACCTCTTTATATAAGGCACACGATCGTCCATAATCATCGCTCACACCTCTTTGTATAAGGCACACGATGTTATAGCGGATTCCCTCTGGAATCGATTCGTCGCTCACACCCACTAGGGCACACGACATCTCAAGAATGCATATCATGATGCTTGGCATACAATGACTCATGACATTCAAATGCACACATATATGCAATTATCTCACTCGACAATAATCATGCTTTGCACTCAAGCCCAAAACAATGCATTTAATTTTCATAAGGCCACAAACCCTCATCACAACATTTAAACACATGCATTCACCTCATATAAACAGCACACAAGTCATACAACATATACTCCCAGCACATTGCATGATAACACATCAATTACGCACAATTAAAACGGTAAATGTCGACAAAATGACACTATTCCAAATTCTCGACTTAATTAAATCGGCCAACAATCTCAAAACCATTTTAATAAGCAAGAACAACAAAAAAGCTTTCTACAACATTTACATCACATTTCAACCGCGAAAACATCGATTTCCATCGTTCTGACCTATAATTGAAAAGCTAGGAAAACACAATAAACATTCCAACACACACATACATAATCATACAAAATCATAAGATAATCGAGTTTCGCACCCTTACCCGATTAATCGTGTTTTTGAAAGTCGGTTGAATCGATTTCTTATGCCACAAGTTTTCTCTCTTTTTTCTCCTTTTTTTCTTTTTTCTTTCTTCCTCTTTTTCTTCTTTTCCTTTTTCTTTCCTTTCTATTTTTTCTCTCTTTTCTTTTCTCTTATGTTTCTAACTCAAGAAACTTAAATGAAAAGACCAAAATACCCCTGCACTCAAATATCTCGCAAATGCTCCCAAAACGCGATAAAATATCACAACAATGAAAAATAACATATTTCCAGATAAAAGTAAAAAATAAAATAATATAATAATCAAATAATCAAAGCGACTCGATTAAATAAAACGGACAAAAACTAGGGCGTTACAACTCTCCCCCACTTAGAAATTTTCGTCCTCGAAAATATTACCTGAGACGAACAACTCTGGATACGACTCCCGCATCTGACTGTCCAACTCCCAAGTCAAATTGCCCTCAGCAGCGCCTCCCCACGCTACCTTCACCAGTGCAATATCCTTACCCCGTAACCACTTTAACTCGCGATCCAAAATCCTCACTGGTAATGCCTCAACCGTAGGGTTCTCCCTTACCTCTACCTCATCCATCGGAATCACATGCGACGGATCCGGAACATACTTCCGAAGCTGTGAAACATGGAACACATCGTGCAAATTCGACAGACTCGGCGGCAACGCCACCCGATAAGCCACAACACCTACTCTCACAGATATCTGGTAAGGACCAATAAACCGAGAAGTAAGCTTCTTCGACTTCAATGCACGACCCACACCCGTTACCGGCATAACTCTCAAAAATACATGATCGCCTTCTTGAAACTCAAGATCTTTCCTCCTTCGATCATGATAACTTTTCTGCCTACTCTGAGAAGCCTTCATCTTCTTGCGAATAAGCTTCACCTTTTCTGTAGTCTGTTGCACTAACTCCGGTCCAACCACCAAACTCTCACCAGATTCGTGCCAACACAAAGGTGTTCGACATCTCCTTCCATACAACACTTCAAAAGGTGCCATTCCAATACTCGAATGGAAACTGTTATTATACGTGAATTCCACCAACGCAAGATAACTATCCCAAGAGCCACCTTGTTCCAGAACACATGCTCTCAACAAATCTTCCAACGACTGAATAGTTCTCTCGGTCAGACCATCCGTCTGCGGATGATAAGCTGAACTCATCCTCAACTTGGATCCTAAAGCCTTTTGCAAACTTTCCCAAAATCTCGAAGTAAACCTCGAATCTCGATCTGAAACAATACTCAACGGAACCCCATGCAACTTCACAATCACACTGATATAAATCTCAGCCAACCTATCCAAGGAAAAACTGATGTCAATCGAAATGAAATGCGCCGATTTAGTCAGCCTATCCACAACTACCCAAATAGCATTATGTCCCCTCTGTGTATTCGGCAACCCTGTTACAAAATCCATAGAAATGTTGTCCCTTTTCCACTCAAGAATATCCAACGGTTGCAACAACCACTAGGCTTCAGATGTTCTACCTTTAACTTCTAACACGTCAAACAAGCATACACAAACTGAGCCACATCTCTTTTTAACCCAGACCACCAAAAGATCTTCTTCAAATCTTGATACATCTTATTAGCTCCCGGATGTATACTCAAACTACTCCGGTGTCCTTCCTCCAAAATCATCCTTTTCAAATCCGAATCATCAGGAATACAAATCCTACCACGAAACCTCAAAACACCTTTATCATCTACTTTAAAATCACTACTCGCATCTTTTTCCCCAACCAACATCAAATCCTCAAATTTCACATCCATCTTCTGTTTCTCACTAACAGTCAACAGAAAATCATTAGTAACCTTTAACATTCCAAGCCTCACTCTATCCGACGTCAATTCACATACCAAACTCAAATCTCTAAACGATTCCAAAAGTTCCCACTCTTTAACCATCAAAGCGGACATATGCAACGATTTTTGGCTTAACGCGTCGGCTACCACATTAGCTTTACCAGGATGGTAATTCAAGCCAAAATCGTAGTCCTTCAAGAATTCCAACCATCTCCGTTGCCTCATATTCAATTCTTTCTGATCAAACAAGTATTTCAAACTTTTATGATCACTAAAGACTTCGAATCTTGCACCGTAGAGATAATGCCTCGAAATCTTCAACACAAAAACCACAGCCGGTAATTTCAGATCATGAGTAGGATAATTTTTCTCATGCACCCTCACACCCACTAGGGCACACGACATCTCAAGAATGCATATCGTGATGCTTGGCATACAATGAATCATGACATTCAAATGCACACATATATGCAATCATCTCACTCGACAATAATCATGCTTTGCACTCAAGGCCAAAACAATGCATTTAATTGCCATAAGGCCACAAACCCTCATCACAACATTTAAACACATGCATTCACTTCATATAAATAGCACACAAGTCATACAACATATACTCCCAGCACATTGCATGATAACACATTAATTACGCACAATTAAAACGGTAAAAGTCGACAAAACGACACTATTCCAAATTCCCGAATTAATTAAATCGGCCAACAATCTCAAAACCATTTTAATAAGCAAGAACAACTCAAAAGCTTTCTAACGCACCCAACCGCGCCCCAATCCGACTTACGGATCAAAAGTTATGAAGAAAACAAAATTGCACAAACTGCCATGTTCGCTAGGCGAACCTTCTAGCGAGCATTCGCTACCACCTTCGCTAGGCAAATGTCCACCGAAACCACTACCAGATAAAAACAGACACAAAGTTCGCTAGGCGAACCCCTTGGCGAACCAAGGCAGTAACAACCAGAACCAAAAAGATACAAAGTTCGCTAGGCGAACAACGTTAGCGAACATTCGCTGACCTTCGCTAACTGGCTCGCTAGGCGAACCCGCGAAAAATCATTCGCTACTGCTTCGCCCCAGGTTCGCTAGGCGAACCAAGGAAAACCCAGAAATTCTGCAGCGCTGTTTTGAGGTCCAAAATCATATTTTTCAACCAAAATCTCTTCCAAATCAAAACATAACAATCTGAACATAACCCAATCATGGTAACAAGCATTCTACAACATTTACATCACATTTCAACTGCGAAAACATCGATTTCCATCGTTCCGACCTAGAATTGAAAAGTTAGGAAAACACAATAAACATTCCAACACACACATACATAATTATACATAATCATAAGATAATCGAGTTTCGCACCCTTACCCTATTAACCGTGTTTTTGAAAGTCGGTTGAATCGATTTCATATGCCACAAGTTTTCTCTCTTTTTATCCTTTTCTTTCTCTTTTCTTTCTTCCTCTTTTTCTTCTTTTCCTTTTTCTTTCCTTTCTATTTTTTCTCTCTTTTCTTTTCTCTTATGTTTCTAACTCAAGAAAATTAAATGAAAAGACCAAAATACCCCTACACTCAAATATCTCGCAAACGCTCCCAAAACGCGATAAAATATCACAACAATGAAAAATAACATATTTCCAGATAAAAGTCAAAAATAAAATAATATAATAATAAAATAATCAAAACGACTCTATTAAATAAAACAGACAAAAACTGGGGCGTTACAACTCACCCCCACCTAGAAATTTTCGTCCTCGAAAATATTACCTGAGACGAACAACTCTGGATACGACTCCCGCATCCGACTCTCCAACTCCCAAGTCAAATTGCCCTCAGTAGCGCTTCCCCACGCTACCTTCACCAGTGCAATATCCTTACCCCGTAACCTCTTCAACTCGCAATCCAAAATCCTCGCTGGTAATGCCTCAACCGTAAGGTTCTCCCTTACCTCTACCTCATCCATCAGAATCACATGCGACGGATCTGAAACATACTTCTGAAGCTGTGAAACATGGAACACATCGTACAAATTCAACAGACTCGGCGGCAACACCACCTGATAAGCCATATCACCCACTCTCGCGGATATCTGGTAAGGACCAATAAACCGAGAAGTAAGCTTCTTCGACTTCAATGCACGACCCACACCCGTTACCGGTGTAACTCTAAAAAATACATGATCGCCTTCTTGAAACTCAAGATCTTTCCTCCTTCGATCATGATAACTTTTCTGCCTACTCTGAGAAGCCTTCATCTTCTTGCGAATAAGCTTCACCTTTTCTGTAGTCTGTTGCACTAACTCCGGTCCAACCACCAAACTCTCACCAGATTCGTGCCAACACAAAGGTGTTCGACATCTCCTTCCATACAACACTTCAAAAGGTGCCATTCCAATACTCGAATGGAAACTGTTATTATACGTGAATTCCACCAACGCAAGATAACTATCCCAAGCGCCACCTTGTTCCAGAACACATGCTCTCAACAAATCTTCCAACGACTGAATAGTTCTCTCGGTCAGACCATCCGTCTGCGGATGATAAGCTGAACTCATCCTCAACTTGGATCCTAAAGCCTTTTGCAAACTTTCCCAAAATCTCGAAGTAAACCTCGAATCTCGATCTGAAACAATACTCAACGGAACCCCATGCAACTTCACAATCACACTGATATAAATCTCAGCCAACCTATCCAAGGAAAAACTGATGTCAATCGAAATGAAATGCGCCGATTTAGTCAGCCTATCCACAACTACCCAAATAGCATTATGTCCCCTCTGTGTATTCGGCAACCCTGTTACAAAATCCATAGAAATGTTGTCCCTTTTCCACTCAGGAATATCCAACGGTTGCAACAACCACTAGGCTTCAGATGTTCTACCTTTAACTTCTAACACGTCAAACATGCATACACAAACTGAGCCACATCTCTTTTTAACCCAGACCACCAAAAGATCTTCTTCAAATCTTGATACATCTTATTAGCTCCCGGATGTATACTCAAACTACTCCGGTGTCCTTCCTCCAAAATCATCCTTTTCAAATCCGAATCATCAGGAATACAAATCCTACCACGAAACCTCAAAACACCTTTATCATCTACTTTAAAATCACTACTCGCATCTTTTTCCCCAACCAACATCAAATCCTCAAATTTCACATCCATCTTCTGTTTCTCACTAACAGTCAACAGAAAATCATTAGTAACCTTTAACATTCCAAGCCTCACTCTATCCGACGTCAATTCACATACCAAACTCAAATCTCTAAACGATTCCAAAAGTTCCCACTCTTTAACCATCAAAGCGGACATATGCAACGATTTTTGGCTTAACGCGTCGGCTACCACATTAGCTTTACCAGGATGGTAATTCAAGCCAAAATCGTAGTCCTTCAAGAATTCCAACCATCTTCGTTGCCTCATATTCAATTCTTTCTGATCAAACAAGTATTTCAAACTTTTATGATCACTAAAGACTTCGAATCTTGCACCGTAGAGATAATGCCTCGAAATCTTCAACACAAAAACCACAGCCGCTAATTCCAGATCATGAGTAGGATAATTTTTCTCATGCACCCTCAATTGCCTTGAAGCATAAGCCACGACCTTACCTTCTTGCATCAACACTCCACCTAGCCCAATCAAAGACGCATCACAATACACCACAAACGGTTCAGTAGGATTCGGCAAGATCAAAATCGGAGCTGTCGTCAATCTTCTCTTCAGCTCATTAAAACTTTCCTCACACCGAATATCCCAAATGAACGCTTGACCTTTACAAGTCAACTGGGTCAATGGAAGTGCTAACTTAGAAAAACCTTCAATGAATCTCCGATAATATCCAGCCAAACCCAAAAAGCTTCAAATTTCAGTAACAGATCTAGGAGCCTCCCATTGTAGAGCCGCTTCTACTTTAGATGGATCCACAGCGATACCATTACCTGAAATCACATGACCAAGAAAACTCACTTCTGACAACCAGAACTCACACTTTGACAACTTGGCAAAAAGTTTCCTTTCCTTCAAAATTTGCAACACCACACGCAAATGCTCCGCGTGCTCCTCCCGGGACTTAGAATAAATCAAGATGTCATCAATAAACACAACAACAAATCGATCCAAATGCTCGTGGAAAATACGATTCATATACTCCATAAACACACCTGGCGCATTAGAAACCTCGAACGGCATCACAGAATATTCATAATGACCGTATCGTGTCCTAAAAGCCGTCTTCTGAATATCTTCCTCTTTCACCCTTATCTGATGATACCCTGACCTCAAATCAATCTTACTAAACACACACGCACCTACCAACTGGTCCATCAAATCATCAATTCTTGGAAGAGGATACTTATTCTTAATTGTCACCTTATTCAGCTGGCGATAATCAATACACAATCGCATACTTCCATCTTTCTTTTTCACTAATAAAACTGGCGCGCCCCAAGGCGATACACTTGGCCTCACAAACCTCTTCTCTAACAATCCACTCAACTGCTTCTTTAACTTAACCAACTCAGATGCCGACATTCGATATGGTGCCATCGATACAGGTCTAGTACCAGGAACTAGATCTATAGAAAACTTCACCTCTCTCTGGCGGTACATCTGAAATATCCTCAGGAAACACTTCCGAAAATTCACACACAACAGGAAACACATCAAGTGCAACTTAACTATCCACAGTCAACGATGCAAACAACCCGAACAACTGAGCTTCCTCCGCCAAAAGTTTCTTCAACTCTTTGGTAGATAAGAAACTTGAGTCCTCGTCTTCCTTAAGAGAAGGAAATCTTACCAGCTTATGATAAAAATCAATATGAACCCGATTGAACTGTAACCAATTCATTCCCAAAACCACATCTAAACCCTCCAACGGCATACACAACAAATCCATCTCAAAGTCTTTACCATAAATGGTCAAAGGACAACTTAAACAAACCAAAGAAGTAGTTACTGACCCCATTGTTGGAGTATCAATAACCATCTCACCACCCATCAAGGACAACACAAGATTCAAACGCTTCACGCACTCAGACAAAATAAACGAATGAGTCGCTCCAGTATCAATAATAGCAACTAAAGGCGTACTATTAATAAAACAAGTACCTCTGATCAGACGGTCTGCACTAGTAGTCTGAGTTCCTGCCAATGCAAAAATTTTCCCACCAGATGGGCTTGCTTCGGTTTCGGACACTTCGTGCTAACATGTCCAGGTTCACCACAGTTGAAACACTTCACCACGTTCCTCTTACAATCAGCTGCAATGTGTCCTAAACCTCCACAATTGGAACATTTTCTCATATCCTTCCTGCATTTAAACTGACAATGTCCTAAGTCACCACACCTATAACATCTCAGAGGACTAGACATTCCTCCCTCACTTGGCCTTTTCTCAAAATTCCCCCTTTGTTTACCCTTATCAGCTGGTGTTACATAAGGACCATACGAAACTGTTTCTTCCCTTTCCTCTCGTTCACACTCTTATAGTGAGTAGAACGAGCTTTACTATCCTCCTCAAAAATCCGATAGAAATCCACCAAATCAGAAAACCTTCTAATCCTTTGGTAACCGATTGTCTGCTTTATCTCAGGACGCAATCCGTTCTCAAACTTCACACACTTAGAAAACTCCGCAGTTGCTTCAGCATAATGTGGATAAAACTGCACAAGCTCCACAAACTTAGCAGTATAGTCAACAACAGACATACTACCTTGTTTCAACTCCAAGAACTCAATCTCTTTCTTTCCTCTTACATCTTCAGGAAAATACTTCCTCAGAAACTCAAGGCTAAACACAGCCCAAGTGATATCCTCCTCTGCAGCTTCCAACACATGACGTGTACTAACCCACCAATCATCAGCTTCTTCCAGCAACATGTGAGTACCCAGTCTCACCTTCTGATCTTCAGCACAATCCATCACTCAGAAGATCCTTTCAATCTCCTTAAGCCAAATCTGAGCACCATCAGGCTCATATCTTCCTTTGAAGACAGGCGGTTTGTTCTTCCTGAACTCATCATTCCCAGCAGCATTAGGTGCACCCTGCACAGCCCGAGCCATAGCTTGCATCGCAGCAGCTAAAGCAGCGTCATTCCTACCAGCCATATTCTGTTCATTTCCAATAACAGCAACTATGGTTAAACAAACAACTCGCTTAAACACAAACACCGATAAGGACTGACACAAACTGACATGGACTGGCTCTGATACCACTTAATGTAACACCCCCAATTAAAATAAAGCGATAAAAATTTCATCAGAGTACAATTAAATATTCATGGCATAGACGAAGGCGTCACATCAATTGAGACTAAACACACAATAAACCTGCTCATATAGATATGCAACAATTCAGGTAGCACATAACAAAGGAACTTAGTTCCTAACACCCACAATTCAGATACAGAATAAAAGCAGAAAATATGCAACTGAATCTCATATATATATATATATATATCATAAAGAGTTTGTCTGTCATACACAGATCCATACATATACAATCCATAAGGCATATGCACATATACACATAAATCACAACGATCTCCCCGACTACCCGGTTCTACATATCTGAGCCGACCGACAAAAGAATGAAGACCTAAGCTTCACAAAAAGACCTCCAGCATCTAATCTGCAATGCCTCGTAGAGCATTAAAAACAGCAGAATGGTGAAAAACACAATCATAATATAATTACATACAATTATATATTACCGCAAAAATACACATATAACATATTCTCACCACAGCTTACACCATAATTCAAATACAAAACAACACAATACATATTTCATATATCCATCACCAATGCATATCAATCATGCACAATACAATTATGACCAACACAAATATATATATATATATATATATATATATATATATATATATATATATATATATATATATATCTCAAATCATCAATTCCAATCACAATTCCACACAAAATAAATCCATTCATGATTTATGCATATGCACAGAGACCGACACAATGACTCTATGCAATGCAATGCGGTACCATCCATCCGTCATCTCAACACTAGTTCACTCAGGAACTATTGGAATCATCGCTTGTTACTTAGTGTAACTCCCCGTCAGGCAAACGATGTTCCCCGTCGCTCACACCTCTTTGTATAAGGCACACGGCGTTTATGGATCGCTCACACCTCTTTGTATAAGGCACACGACCCGATCGCTCACACCTCTTTGTATAAGGCACACGATCGTCCATAATCATCGCTCACACCTCTTTGTATAAGGCACACGATGTTATAGCGGATTCCCTCTGGAATCGATTCGTCGCTCACACCCACTAGGGCACACGACATCTCAAGAATGCATATCATGATGCTTGACATATAATGACTCATGACATTCAAATGCACACATATATGCAATCATCTCACTCGACAATAATCGTGCTTTGCACTCAAGCCCAAAACAATGCATTTAATTGCAATAAGGCCACAAACCCTCATCACAACATTTAAACACATGCATTCACCTCATATAAACAGCACACAAGTCATACAACATATACTCCCAACACATTGCATGATAACACATCAATTACGCACAATTAAAACGGTAAAAGTCGACAAAATGACACTATTCCAAATTCCCGACTTAATTAAATCGGCCAACAATCTCAAAACCATTTTAATAAGCAAGAACAACTCAAAAGCTTTCTAACGCACCCAACCGCGCCCCAATCCGACTTACGGATCAAAAGTTATGAAGAAAACAAAATTTCACAAACTGCCATGTTCGCTAGGCGAACCTTCTAGCGAGCATTCGCTACCACCTTCGCTAGGCGAATGTCCAGCGAAACCACTTCCAGATAAAAACAGACACAAAGTTCGCTAGGCGAACCCCTTGGCGAACCAAGGCAGTAACAACCAGAACCAAAAAGGTACAAAGTTCGCTAGGCGAACAACGTTAGCGAACATTCGCTGACCTTCGCTAACTGGCTCGCTAGGCGAACCCGCGAAAAATCATTCGCTACTGCTTCGCCCCAGGTTCGCTAGGCGAACCAAGGAAAACCCAGAAATTCTGCAGCGCTGTTTTGAGGTCCAAAATCATATTTTTCAACCAAAATCTCTTCTAAATCAAAACATAACAATCAGAACATAACTCAATCATGGTAACAAGCATTCTACAACATTTACATCACATTTCAACCGCGAAAACATCGATTTCCATCGTTCCGACCTAGAATTGAAAAGCTAGGAAAACACAATAAACATTCAAACACACACATACATAATCATACACAATTATAAGATAATCGAGTTTCGCACCCTTACCCGATTAATCGTGTTTTTGAAAGTCGGTTGAATCGATTTCTTATGCCACAAATTTTCTCTCTTTTTCTCCTTTTCTTTCTCTTTTCTTTCTTCCTCTTTTTCTTCTTTTCCTTTTTCTTTCCTTTCTATTTTTTCTCTCTTTTCTTTTCTCTTATGTTCCTAACTCAAGAAAATTAAATGAAAAGACCAAAATACCCCTACACTCAAATATCTCGCAAACGCTCCCAAAACGCGATAAAATATCACAACAATGTAAAATAACATATTTCCAGATAAAAGTCAAAAATAAAATAATATAATAATAAAATAATCAAAACGACTCGATTAAATAAAACGGACAAAAACTGGGGCGTTGCAACAACCACATTGTAAATAACCTTTAAAAAATTGGTTCAAATTGAAGGTATTAGGTTTTATGGAAATTGAACACTCATACATTTAGGGTTATGTAGTACAAATAAAGAATTGGAGAGAGAATCCAAAAAATGGCAGACATAAGAAGAGAATGAAACTTTGAGAAAAATAGGCGTACCTCTGATATCTGTGAGCTTCTTCAAGTAATAGTGAAGGGGATATTATATATAGTGGAGTGGATATTAAAGTAAAGTGAATATGATCCAACATTACTTTTTAAAAACAAAATTGAAATCTTCTTTTTTAAAAGAATTTAATTGCAATGCAATATCATAATCTTTTAAATTTTAATATTTGTTTGATTTTTTTTATCATATTAAAAGTACCATCTATAAATGGTAATGATGCATAGGGGTGAATTTTTTTTTATAATGATAGTTAATATCAATTAATTAATTTCTAATAAAACTCAAGTATATTGGACTAAAATAGGAGACGAAAGAAAATTCTAAATAAAACATATAATTTAATGAGATCAATCAAAATTAAATAAGATAATTAATTGAATTTTTAATTCAAATTGACTCTTTAATAACATGGTAACGAGTGATGAATTAAGTCCCTCGAAAAAGGCGAAATTAAATTAGTGGTTATGTCAAAAAAAAGGTTTCTCAGTGATTATGAAAGATAGAGTCCTAAAACTGTTAGACACCTAGAATAATTTGGTCTTAAAATCTTTGTTGTCGAACAATAGGACATTTAAGACAATGATCAGTTCGACTAAGGTACATTGCCTAAAGATAATTTTCGACCACAAGCATAGTTGGTTATGGCATTTGAGGTTTGGTCATTTGAACTTTAGGTCCCTCAATCAACTAATTATTCAAAATATGGTAACTGGTATACTACAAGAAGGCTGCAAGAAGAATCCTGAGATACCTAAAAGGATCAATAAATTGTTGATCTTGTTTCCACAAGATTCTGAAAGCAAAGAAGTTGTGATTAATTGTTATTCGGATGTTGATTAGTGTGGAGATAAGGAATATCGAAGAAACACAACTAGTTATTTCTTTCAAGTATTTGGTGCCCCAATATCATGGCGCTCGAGAAAGCAACTTGTGGTGGAATTATCGTCGTCTAAGGCTGAGTATATAGCAAGATCCTATGCTGTTTGTCAAGCAATATGAATCATATTTGTGCTGGATGAGATAAATGTCAAACTAAAGAAACCTTAGGTGTTGAAGATCGAGAACAAGCCAACCATCAATCTTGCAAAGAATTAAGTTCTGCATGGAAGGAGTAAGCATATTAAAGCTAGATTTCATTTTCTAAGGGAGAAGGTAAATCAAAGTGAACTTAAAGTGAGGCATTGTTCGAGCGAAGCATAGTTGACTGATATTTTCACCAACGACTGAAGATCGACAAATTCCTAACTTTGAGAAAAAATTTAGGAATAGTTTTGATCAATTAGCTTGTGTTTAGCAACTTGAATTATAAGTATATTGTAATATAATTCAACTTAGTTACTTGATTAGCAAGTTAATTAATTTGTTATGACTAGTTATTTGAGTTATAAGTAACCTAATCGTGTTTTATATACCTCTCCCCAAATTCTTTAATACCATCATAACCCTTAACACATACATAAGTGTTTAAGGAGCATATTGACTTCTAAGACATAAAAGTATCAACAATCATACTTTTTTTTCCACGTTTTGTATTTGTTAAAAAACGTTCCATGTGCCAATTTCCACTTTGTAATTATGGAGAATATGTCATCGAGGTTATTTTCCTCGGATTCGTTAGTTTTGCAAGAGAATTGACCATCTACTATAAAGCAATTAGAAATAAGTCCTTTGATTTTCCATTTGCGCCCTTTCCACAAAATTTAATTACACTAACACAAGGGCAAAAAAGTAACACAACAATTCAACACATTTCCTAGCTCTTGATACACAAAGGAAGCCATTTGTTTCACTCTCATTGGTTGACAAGTCTAATCAGATTTTCCCTCCATACTCTTCTTCATAACATTACACGAGACACTTCTTCTTACAACTTCATTTTCACCTTCATTGCATTTCTCTCCAAGCACTGCTTCTCTCTTCAACCGCAGGTGAGTTCTTCCGCATTTCTCGATTGATTCTTCACCTTCATCGAAGCTTCTTCTTCCACCCGCATGATGATCCTTCACGGTTCACTTTTTATTCAAACTGTTTTCATGTTTTCATGTTTTCCTGTTATTGTTTTTCTGTGGAAATATTCTATGTTTTAATCTTGCTACACCAAGTTGTCGTTGTGTTGTCATGAACATCATCCCTGTTTTGCTCTCTCTGTTTTTTTCCATACATTGTGTTGCTGAATATGTACGAGTTCGTAAACACGTAAACGTAGAACATACATTCCGTTGATGTTCCGTTGATGTTGTTTTGCTGTTTAATATTTTTATGCAACGCAGTCTACTGCTTGTATGTCTAACAAAAGAACACGTTTTCTTGTCATTAACGTCATCCCTGTTTCATATTCCTGCAAAATGTGTTCAATATGAATCTGCAGTTATTCTTATGTAACACGTTGTACTGCTTGTATGTTTAGGAAAAGAACTATGTCAAAAGCTCCCATTCTTATTAAGGATCTGGTCAAGGGAAACCAAGTTTGGAAGATGCTCATTAGGGTTGTTGATATGTGGGTTGTTAGGGAGATAAATGGTCAAGAACACGTTGAAATGGTCATTCAGGATGGAACGGTAAGATTATTTTGACACATTTGTGACATGTTTCTGTCTAACTGAACATTTGTTGTTAATAACATTCACAGGCATACCAGATTCATGTTACCACCAGAAGCAGGGACCTCAAAGATTGGCTTGACCAGCTGAAAGAGAATGAAACGTATGCCCTCTACAATGGAGAGCCAGTTGTTAATGATGGCCCTTTCAAGGTCAGTTCTAACCCACTGAAACTATTCTTCAATGGAGGGACTATCGTGACTAATGTGCCGATACTAGAGATACCTACCCACAAATTTCACTTTCACGCTATACAGAATTTTCTCAATGGAAAATTCAAACCTGATTTGTTGTATGGTGAGTTTGTAATTGTGCTTATGTTGTTTGGCCTGTCAATTTTGCATTATAGTCAGTTTAGACTTGTGCTGAAGTTGTTTCCCCTGTGTATTTTGATATTATATTGTTACATATGTTATTGGTGTTTTACAAGATGTATTGAAGACACAGATGGGAGGTGGTGGTAAGAAATCTTGCGCCAATATCACATTGCGTGATATTGAAGGCAATGTCATTGAGGTTGCGTTGTGGGATGACTATGCAAACCAAATCATCAATTACGATAACCCTAACAAAGCCACTGCTCCTACCATTATCATCTTAACACATGCTTGGTGCAAGACAAATAAAGGTTTCAAATTTTCATTTTCCTGCAATGTTTCTCAATACATGTCAATCATATACTATTTAAGTTTTGTAACTACCTCTTCCTATGGTATGTCACAGTTTCAGGATTACCAAGTCTATCAAACACATGGAACGGTTCTAAACTACTCCTAAACTTGGATCATCCACAGGTTGAAGAGTTCAAGTCCAGGTTATGGTCAATGCATACACTAGATAGTTATGTACTATGTCCCTTAACAAAGAATTTGACGTCTAACATCTTACGTAATTTTGTTACAGGTTTGGAGCAACTGACTTACCAACTGCACCTGCACTTTCTCAATCTGTAACATGTGATTCATCCATTCAATCCACAAACAAAAACTGGACCAGCCTAAACGAGGTCAAGAGTATCCGTACTATATATGAAGCCGGCAGGGTCTGTTTACTCTTCAAATTATTTACATAATTATGAATGCTTTCTGTAGATGTGTTTTATTATTTGTCCGTTATCAACTATTCCTGAACACAATAGGATTGTTTTGCAACAACTATTGGCACTACGAAACGGTTCAAAGCTTCAAAGTTTGGTTGGTATTTTGAGACTTGCCCTGACTGTAAAGCTTCTAACAAGTCTGTTGGTGCAAAATTTGTGTGTTCTTGTGGAGTTACTGATGTAGAACCTGTCACAAAGTAAGCCTATGCTGTTGCTTACATGTTTTATTTCAGCTAAAAACATTGTTTGTCATTTAATTGACGTTTCCTATGTTTTGTTGCCATAGATTCAAAATTGAAGTTGAAGTTGAGTATGAAACCCACAGAGAAACCTTCGTGTTTTGGGATAAGGATTGTATTCCTTACACAAAGAAGTTTGCAAAGGAATTACGACAAATAATGAAGGCGGTTAGTATTGTGGAGCATTACTTGATGTATGATTTAATATGAAAGGTTGTCCTGAAAATTGCAACCATTGAGATACTAATGCTTTTTTTTGCGTAGGCTGAAGAGGACAATCCTAAAATATGGCCTGCTCATCTAGATGTCCTGTTGAATAGAGAGTTGGTTTTCCGTATCAAGTATCAATCCTTTTACGAACAATTCTCTGTGGTTACCATACTCAATGAGGACAATCTTTACAATAAGCTGCACAACTTCCTCACTCCAAATGAGGTGCTTCATTTGTGTTTTTAAGAATCACTGTTTCATTGGTTCCTTCTTTTTTATGGTTTCATTTTGTATGTTTAAACATTTGCAGCATACTTCATGTCCAACTGCTATGGAAATCTCCAATTCCTCTCCAATCAATGAACCAAAACAGCTCTTGGTATGCCACCTTATCTAAACTGTTATACATGATTCTTAATTAATCTCAAAGATTTGTGAATATTTACAAAATGGCATATGTAGGTTACTGATTCATCTCAACAGTCACAGTCTGCAGAACCATCCTCTGCTGCAAGCCATCCTTGGAGTCCTTCTGCAAGCTCCAACACTACACCTGCGAAGAGGGTTGCCATACCAAGCTCTGCAAATGATCTCAATCATGCTGAGGAAATTACACCCAAACAATCCGCAACTAAGGGCAAGCCTGGGAGGAAGGCCAAAGTTATCAAGACGGAATGAAATGGTTTGCGGACCTCGGGAGACATCCAATTTTTGATGCATAATCACAAACGGAACGCTTTTTTAATTGCTAACTTCCAGCTTTGATGCCATTTGTTGACTGTTTTGTGTTTTTATGCATTTTCTATGCAATTTCATTTGTATTTTGACACCTGAATGTTGTATTTCAAATTAATGTTGCAATGAATCTATTAAGTCTATTTCAAATTAATGTTGTAATGAATCTATTTTGCAGTAATGAATCTATTAAGTTAATTTCCTTATCCTACTATATGTTTTGTATACAACATAAAGTAAAGACATACTCTAACCACTCAACAGCTCTATAATTTTTTCATCATCCTATAACCACTCAAACAACCAGACCCCATATTACAAACTCTAATCCCTCAACAACCAGCCCCCATAATTCAATCACTATACTGCAACTTTAATTATAGTTCATATGTACTTTTTATTATCATATAGCCATTGCTATGACAGGAAATCCAGTAAAAAACCCTTCAAACTACTGGTGGTTTTCTCAAAATTCAAGTTTGCATTCGGACTCCCAGTTGAGGATTATGTAAAAATGGTTTTCCACTTAACCCGCTTTTCCAAACCATCATAGTTGCTAAAGTTTTATAGACTTTCAGAAACATGTTGATGTGAAGTTGCTCTTGGAACTATATTTTTCCCAAACCTATGGACAATTTAGCCTACATTGGGAACTGCCAATAACCTAAACTTGTACATTTTCCTGCTACAATTCAGAAGAGAGAGATTGCTATTTCCAGTTTTTTGTTAATATATTTGCTATATGGTCAGATCAACCATAAATGCATAACACTTTATCCTATGTGCAGCCTGCGTCATATTAGTTTATCATGGAACTTTGTTAGCCATTGGACAAGTTTAAGTACACTTTTACCAATCACTACTTTGTGTAATGTCAGAATTTAAATTGTTTTTTAAATGCTTTTCCCTTAAATGCAGCCGGTTAGCAGATTGTCATGATAAACTATATCTGACAAAGGTTTGTAGGAAAAGTTTGAGTAAGTCCTTCCAACTAGGACCTTTTTAGTTGGTGTTAGTAGTTAAGTTTAAAAATATTTGCAGAAGAGCCCTCAATATAATATTATACATTGGTTATACTCAGTGAATGAGCAATATTTGTTGCTGAAAAACAACGAACATAATCAATGCCATACCTGAGAGTGGACCTTCCATTGAAGTTTTATGACTGTTGCTGACCAACATAGCCAACAAGTTTCTTGCTGTTAGAGAAATATTTCTGCACGACGGTGAGTATATTAATTGGACAGATAATGCTTATCTTTGTTTCAAGTATAACATATCTCTAAATATCCACAGGAAAACATGAAAATGCTCATTCAATGTCGATTACATAACATAGCACTAATAAGGTTACCTCATTATATATGTTGGACATGATTCACAGTGTATGCTAAAACAATGGATTACAACCATAATCCTTTTTTAGAAGTTGTGCAGAAGCACATATACAGTAAGAAATTTTTGTATCCCTTCCACCAATTTCTTAGAATCTATCCAATATAGAACCACTTTTATAGGAAAATTTGGATATTGTAAGTTGGTTGAACGCATTTATGATGCATCACCTACCTCATTAGTTTCTCTGTGAAGAGATCATTTAAGTTGGTTTAACTCAATAAATGACTCAACTACATGCTTTTCAATAAGAGACTTTACTAAGCTTCTATTACCACCATGTAACTTTCTTTGATGATAGTTATATTAAATGACATTATGTGAATATCATTATTGCTGTTACATTTTGTTATGCTTAAGATTGAGAATAACATTATATAACAGGTGCTTTGAGACAACAATAATGGACCCTATTGACAACATTGGGTCAGGTAAAAAAGCAAGAGCCAGACGCTCGATGATACTGAAAGAAAATCGTTCAAAGCGACAACGACATACTACTCAAGAGATGCTTGGTATGGAGGGCAGTCATAGTACTCCTAATATTTTTACAAATAGACAACCGTTGTCCGAACTCACCCCGTCGTTTCAAAACATCAGGCCTATCTCACAGACAGATGGAGAGAGTAGTATGATTAATTCAGTGATACTCAGTTCTGAACCAAGCCTCTCAAGACACGGTTTCAAGACACATTTAAGGTCCTGCCAAATACACGCTTTGGGAACAAATTTATTGTCAAAATTTTCGTCTGATTCGAATGCCAAATCATCTGAATTTGTTACCCCTTCAACAATCAATTATACACATCATGGATTGCCATTTTGTCATAACACCGTCATTGAGTTTGGGAGCTCTTCTCATACAATCACGTAAGTTAAGTACTTTTTTTGATAGGTATAAAAATGTATGGTATTCTACATTGATTTATGCTATGTATGTTCTACATTTATCCACTACATTTAACCGAATAATTGTTTATGATGAACTTTGTTATAATATAACGGTTTATACAGAAATACAAGCACAAATGCATCAGGTCGGGGCAGGCATAGGTAACTGTTGGGTATTCCACATCGCGCGTTAGAGTCTGGCTTAAACAATCCTGTTAACACAAATGCCACAGAAGCTTATACTTCTAACACAGCTAATCCTGTTAACACAAATGCCACAGAAGCTTATACTTCTAACACAACTGCCGGTTCAACCTCCAATGCTCGATAATCGTTCATTAAATATCGTGACATTAACAGGATTGTGTTACTTAATGTCACACCACTGTAAACAACACAAGGCGTTCATGTAAGAAAAACCAACTGTCAAGTTTTCTCCTTGTGTAAACAGGGTACATACCAAAAATAAACCAGGACGTGGGAGGCGTAGGACAGTTAGGGTCACAAATCTTGCGTTTAACTTGACCAGAAATTTTCCACACGAAGCAAACAATCATATGACAGACAGTTCAACAAAAACTAGGTACATGTCATTATAATGAAACAAGTAACATGTTAAACTCACTTTACTCATTTGTAATTAGTCGCCACCACATCCATCCTCCTGACTATAAAATTTCTTGACAGACAAGGCAGAGTACTTAAAACAGTGATCCGTGGTCCAAATGTACCCCATGAAGGGCATCGACAGGGTTTCCCCATGGCTACAACAGTTTCACATTCTGCAGATATTCCAAGGCAAACCTCTCAGGCTACATGCCCTGTTTTTACACCTACAGTCAATTTGGATTTTAATAGCGACTCCGATAATGACTCAGATGGTGACCCTTTTGCAGGTACGTATACAACTTGGTTTCCGACTGTCCTAACAATTTTTTGAATCATTCTATTAGGTAATCCTGACAGTGAATAAATAAATTATAATGTTTATGTTCGTGAATAGCATATGTATCTGAAGATGAGGTCGATTCAGAATCAGATGAGGTCGACGTACCGTATACAATTCATGCCAATTCATCGAGAACTTCTGAAGGTATGCCATTATTACACCAGGCAATTGTGACATTACAACCTTCCTTGGATTTTGTATATAATGGTTATTCGTATGATGCAATGATTACTTCTGTAGTTTATTATGACATCGGGGACCCTCTTATTGAATGTCCTTACTGTAATGCCATTATGTGGTATCAAGAGAGGATGCACAAGAATAGGCACTCTCCCAATCCGCAATTTATGCTGTGTTGTGGTAATGGCAAAGTAGAGATACCAAAACTAAAAAAACCTCCTGGAGTTCTTGCAAAGCTTTTGTTTGATCACAATGATTTAGTTAGCAAGAAGTTTCAGTAACATATCAGAACTTACAATATGATGTTTGCATTCACATCACCTGGGGCAAAGTTGGAC
This sequence comes from Lathyrus tuberosus, assembly GCA_022829125.1. Classification (NCBI taxonomy): domain Eukaryota; kingdom Viridiplantae; phylum Streptophyta; class Magnoliopsida; order Fabales; family Fabaceae; genus Lathyrus; species Lathyrus tuberosus. Next base: position 8,558,230 of record JALAZF010000161.1, on the reverse strand, counting down.
AATCGTTTTAACAATGGACGTGGTCCTCCAACAATAAGGATACATGGTCAGACTTGTCATCGAATTGGAATTTTGTTACCTCCTGATGGTGAACCACCTAAGTTTGCTCAACTATATATTTATGACACAGAAAATGAAGTCCAAAATAGAATGCAAGGTTTGAGGTAAAATCCTGTTACTGAACATTGATCTTTGTAGTTTATAGTTCCCATCACTATATATATAATTACCAAATAAACATTGCTAACCATTATGCTAACCATTTTCATTATCGTTAATTCTTTAGGAACACCACAAATATTGATCCGTTAGTTGTACAACAATTATCTGAAATGCTGTATGAATACAATGCTCATGCAAAGTGTTTCCAAATGGCTAAACAGTGGTTACATAGTGGTGACGCTCAAAACATGAAGCTGAAACTAATTTCAGACAAATCCACAGATGGTAGAGTATATAATCAACCAACGGTTTCTGAAGTTGCTGCGTTAGTAGTTGGTGATATTGACACCGCGGAAATGAGGGATATAATCATGCAAACAAAAGGAGGAGGACTTCAGAGAATCAATGAGCTTCACGCGAGTTACATGGCTTTCCAGTATCATTTGATATTTCTGTATGGTGAGGACGGATATAGACCAAATATTGCTCATAGAGACAGGCCGTTCAACGCGAATAACATAAGAAATAGGCTAACAATTAGAGAATGGCTTTCATATCGCATTCAAACCAGAGCAGCTGAGGCAAAGACTTTGTTATGCTCACGAAGGTTGTTCTAATAATTTCTGGTAGATGGATACACAATGTTAGAGTCAGAGAATTTAGAATGGATTCGCAAAAATCAACCAAAGCTTAGGGTGTCCAAGTACAATACTCTATGTGAAGAAGGGGATCAAAGTCAAACTCCCGGTTCAAGAATAGGTAAAAGAGTTGTTCTGCCCTCTACCTTTGTCGGCTGCCGTAGATTTATGGATCAATTGTACTATGATGGGATGGCCATATGTAGTAAAGTCAGATTTCCTGATTTGTTCATAACCTTTACTTGCAATCCAAATTGGCCTGAGATTCAAAGAGTACTTGCATCGCTTCATTTGAAACCACAAGATCGGCCTGATATCATTTCAAGAGTATTCAAAATCAAGTTTGATGAACTTCTATCAGATTTAACCAAGAAAGGTGTCCTAGGCAAAGTCCTAGCATATGAGTTATTTCTTCCTCTACTGTGATAATTTTTTATACTACTGTTTCATGTATAAATTCATACTTTATTCACTTCTAACATTAGTTAATTCCAATGCTAGATATGTACACAATTGAGTTTCAAAAGATAGGACTTCCACATGCACATATTTTGATCTTTTTGCATCCTTCAAACAAGTATCCAGGTCCTGAAGACATTGACATGATCATTAGTGCTGAAGTTCCCAATCCGTTGATACACCCCCGACTGTACAATTTGGTTAAATCTCATATGGTTCATGGGCCTTGTGGTTTGGCAAATCTTAATTTTCCTTGCATGAAAGATAGAAAATGCTCCAAGTATTTCCCAAAAAAATTTCAGCCAACAACTATAGTGGACCAAGATGGCTATCCTGTTTATAGGCGAAGAAACAATGGAAACACAATTGAGAAAAACGGTGTCATTCTACATAGTGGTCATGTAGTTCCCCATAACCTAGGTTTATTACTAAAGTACGAAGCACACATCAACATGGAATGGTGCAATCAGAGTACTTCTATCAAATACCTTTTCAAATACATTAACAAAGGTTCTGATAGAATTTCTGCTGTCATACAAGGTTAAGACAAAAACAACATTGATGAAATCAAGCAATATTTGGATTGTCGATACATCTCTCCCAGTGAGGCATGTTGGAGGATATTTTCTTATTCCATACACGGTAGAAAGCCAGTCGTTGAGAGATTATATTTTCACATGGAAGGTGAGAATTCGGTTTACTACAAAGACTACGAACGTGATGGAAATGTTTTACTCAAACCAAGTGTATCCGAATCTATGTTTACGGCTTGGTTCGATGCAAACAAAACTTATGAAGAAGCAAGATTACTAACTTATGGTGACTTTGTTTCTAAATTTGTTTATGATAAACGCAGTAGGAGTTGGAAGCCACGGAAACTAGGGTATACAATTGGTCGTCTTATTTGGGTTCCTCAATGTACAGGTGAACTATTTTATTTAAGGATGATGCTAAATATCACGAAAGGGCCATTGTGTTATCAAGACATCAAGAAAGTTGATGGTAAACAATACAAAACTTTTAGAAGAGCATGCTTTGATATGGGTTTTTTTACAAGACTATAGGGAATTTGTTGAGGCAATTAAAGAGGCGCATGTTTGGGGATCCAGTTTGTTCTTACGTAAGTTATTTATAACGTTGTTGTGTCATCATCCATGAATAGACCCAAACATGTATGGAGAAAGACTTGGATGTATTTAGCTGATGGTATTCTCTATGAACAACGAATGTTGACAGGAAATCGAGGTTTCACAATTTCTATTATTTTTCATTTTTCTACTACATTTGTTTACAAGTTATAACACTTCTGTTATGCAACTTATATGTAACCACTCATGTAGCAAGGCATAAACAAGTGGATAAATAACTGCCTGTATGTATTATACTTCATGGCAGTGTGCTTTAAAAAACAGCAGCAGTGCAACCATGTATCTGCCTTGCAGGCTGCTATAAAAATATAACTTCAACACAATCTGTTGGTGCCTTGCATAAACTTCTAAAAGTAACAGTTAACATCTAATCTGGAGAAACAAAATACAGAAATTCAACCTGCTGCGGTCATTTCATTGAGCAATAGGCCGATTCAAATTTCAATTACGTTGCAATAATTTCATACGCAGGTTTCGTATCAGCTGTATTAATTCCTTATTTCTTTGTTGGTTTGACCCTAACTGATGAGGAGCTCAAACAACTTACACTGGTGGCAATTGAGAAACTGTTACAGAATAATAATAGAAGTCTGAATGACTATAAGACAATGCCATATCCAAGAGATTATGTTGTTATGGATATGAGCAATAGACTGCTTTTTGAAGAGCGTCAGTATGATCCTGTTGCTCAAGAACAACTTTATTTAAATTTGTCATCTTCTCTTACAGGTACCTAGGTTGTGGTTTAAGTTGTTTAACATTAAGAATTAGTTTCATTTCATTGACATGTAAACGAATCTTCCACAATTTTTAGCTGAGCAGAGAGGGATTTTTAACGAAATCATGGATGCGGTAGAAAGGCAACAAGGCGGGGTGTTTTTCTTATATGGCTACGGCGGGACTGGTAAGACTTTTATGTCGAACACTTTATCAGCAGCACTTCGGTCTAAGAGAAAAATTGTCTTGCCTGTTTCCTCGAGTGGAATTGCAAGTTTATTGTTACCAGGTGGAAGAACGGCTCATTCTAGATTTAAGATACCAGTTCCTACCTTAGAAACTTCTATTTGCAACATTAACAAAAAGGATGATCTTGTTGAGCTTCTAAAGATGACAGATCTTATCATATGGGATAAGGCTCCTATGGCTAACAGGTTTTGCTTTGAGGCTTTTGACAAATCCTTAAAGGATATTATGAGTGGAGTGCCAGATGCATCTAAGAAAATATTTGGACATAAAGTTGTTGTCCTTGGAGGTGACTTCAGACAAATTCTCCCCGTCGTACCCAGAGGTACTAGATCTGATATTATCCATGCAACCATCAATGCTTCTTATATTTGGAATGACTGTAGAGTCTTGAAGCTTACGAAGAACATGCGCTTGGCAAGTGGTGCAACTACTTCTACAGTTGAAGACATAAGGGGATTTTCAGAGTGGATTTTAAAAATTGGAGACAGAACCATTTCTGAGACAAATGAAGGTTATGCTGATGTTGAGATTCCACCAGAGTTTTTGATATCAATTTTTTCTGATCCAATTCAGGCAATTGTTGAGGACACATACCCTGATCTGATTCATAATTATCTTGATGCTGAATATCTTCAAAGTCGTGTAATATTAGCTTCAACAATTGAAGTAGTAGATGATATAAACCAATACATCACAAACCTTCTTCCAGGTATGAAACTCGCATTTATTTAATGATTCTTATGGGATTAATAAGAAGTAGGGTTATATATCTTACGTTGTAATTAATTATATTTTCTTACATATTGTAGGAGATGAGAAAGAATACTTCAGTAGCGATTCCATAGATAAATCTGATGCTACTACGTTTGATGCTTATGAACATGTCACACCCGAATTCCTGAATGCTCTTAAAACTTCTGGATTACCTAATCATTCAATTAGGTCGAAAGTAGGGGCAACAATAATGTTAATGTGCAATCTAGATCAGTCTGAAGGGTTGTGCAACGATACACGACTCACTGTAACGAGACTTGCCAATCATGTCATTGAGGCTAAGATCATTTCTGGAAAAAATATTGGCAACATCATTTATATTCCTAGAATGTCATTGTCCCCGTCACAGTCACCATGGCCTTTTAAATTGGTGAGATGCCAGTTCCCTATCATTGTATCATTTGCCATGACAATTAACAAGTCTCAAGGACAATCTCTTAACCATGTTGGTTTGTACTTGCCAAAAGATGTTTTTAGTCATGGCCAATTATACGTGGCTATTTCTAGGGTTACTTCCAAAAATGGTCTCAGGATTCTTATTCATGACAAGGATAAAGAGGCATTGAGTACTACAACCAATGTGGTCTTCATGGAAGTGTTCCAAAACATTTAAAAGGTATATTTTTATGAGAACGTATTTTCATTCATACTTACAATGGTCAACATTTCAAACTTACATACCTAACATTATAAATGATTTCTTTATCCATTTTCAGGTTTAAGGAACAAATTGTTTTGAACAAGTCATTCGATTTTGTGATATAAGGCTGATGGTTCATGGCAGTCTGCTATAAACAACAACAGCAGTGCAACCATGTATCTGCCTTGCAGCCTGCTCTAAAAATATAACTTCAAAACAATCTGTTGCTGCTTTGCATAAACTTCTAAAAGTAACAGTTTTATGGCTGTAGTTGTTTATTTCTATCATTATTTTTTGTAATTCTATCAATGGTACAATACATCTATATATTAGATTTTGGCGGACCGAAACTTTTTCTTTAATGGAAACTCTATCAATGTTGTCTTCCTATTCATGATTTAATGTTTGCTAGATGTCTATAATGGTTAATTTCTTTTCTGTTATCTTCTTTTGAAAGCTTTAATGGTTTGTTGCAAACTCTTTGAATATTGTAACAGAGGTTACTTCAATATATTATGAGGACATCAGCCAAAACAACATATACTGAGATAACCACCTCACAAATTCAAAGATAGAACTCAAACAGATTCCTGTCACTTAAATTGGACTGTCAAAATACATGACAGTCTACTCATAATCTCCAAACCACATCAAACTGAATCACTGATCAGTTTCAAAGGCTGTGCACAGTACCACCCTAACCCTCTAAAACACATATAACAGCAGGAAAAATTAACACAGGATATAAACCACCCCATATATTTTGGCAGTGCAAACTTAACAGGCAGATAGATGGTCCAACTAAAAAACATATTTCGCCTAACCAAATAACCAGGCTTATAGCTGCTTATGACTCTAAGTGTTCACACAATTTCCAACATATTAAAACATGACAATCAAAACGAATTAACCGTGCCATAGTCGAACTACAACCCACTTACGGGAACAAAAGCTGCGAGATCACGGCGCAGACTTAAAAGTTGTGGCCATCCAACCATTTAATAAAACCAAAATTTATAATAAGCAGCGTGAATCATCAGCCTAAATCATCCTTCACGGTTCACTTCTTCTTCAATGCTGACTTGGTGGGCTTAAGTCCTCCACAGGGCTCCTTCTTCTCCACATCCTTGATGACTAAAACAGGCACAGTTTTAATCGTCACTTATATAGGAATCATCATTTATATACCAGAAACACCATGCTTCAGGAATTTGGGCACCTTTTTAAGCTCCTCAACTAATCGCCTGTTAATCTTGGTAAGAAACTCAGCAAACATTACATAAATGTGGCAGGGGCATAGCCGTTCCCAATCTGACCAACATTGGCACGAGGAACAACATATATGTTCAACCATGACCTCACAAGTTCTAACATTACAGTTTTGGATGGAAATTCAAGTTCTAATTCGATGGAAACTCACAATCCTTGAAACTGCATGCTGTTTTTCTGATTTTCACATAAGAGAAAATCAGAAAAAACAATCTGTTTTTCAAAGATTTATTGTATATAATAACTCAGTTTAAATTGTTCTACTCCACATGCCCATGCACAATAAATTAAACCAGCTGATGAATGCTAACATAATGAAACAGACTGCAAACTTAAATACGCACTTTTTGGCGCACAAATGAATATTGATTTCTCATTCACCATTATATTATGGTTTAGACACACAGTGATAGTAATAAAATAGCATTCAAATTATATGATTGTATATTAGAACCAGCCATCCTCAAAATACATACATAACGAAACTTAAATACCACAAACTTAACTTAAGTTTTGACCACGATATTGAGTTCAAACATAACTTATACAGAATAGACTTAAATACTAAATTGGTTGTCTAACTGCTTCCCACCATTCTACCATTACCAAGTAGCGGTTCACATTCTTCAAATGATCAACGGTTTAACAGCTGCACCACGATCCTGTTGCCTGGAGGGTCCTTGAGCATGAATCGCAGTTTATCGCCTCTTCGCAGTTGCTTCTTTTTCACAAAGTCTTTCCACCCTTTCCAAATATATTTCTCGACAGATGGATTTCTTCGTGAACTGAGGAGCTCACACTCATACCTCTCTCTGGTGTCGAAGTCATACAACACCATTCGTGGCCCAACTCCCTCCAGCGCGGAGGCGATATATTTCTGAGAAAAGTGCTGCAAATAACACAAACACACAAATATCAATACATTGCAATGTCTATTATCCAGACTTCTATTAACAAAATGCAATTGAACGAGACACACCAGAACGTTATTCGCAGCTTTTCTTGCAGAAGATATCTGCTTATTCCACAGATAGATTTTTGGCCTCATGCACAGATCTTCATCACTTAAGCCATCCACAGACCTGGCATCACACATAAGATATCATCTTTCAATGCTACAAAACCAGCATACGTCACAGACAAATCAATCTAAACGACTTAAAACTTACAGAATAAAATGAAAGATAACTTGTCTCATTATTGATAACTTGTGATTACGCTTTTTCCTATAAACCGCATGCATTGAGTGGGTATTACAATTCCACTTGTCAGACTAATCGTATAACAAACATCATATCCCAAATCAACATATACTTTCATTGATATATATCTTTTATTTCTAAATACTATTCTTCAACGTTAAAACACGCTTATTAAGAAATCAGGGGCACACATATTGTAATGACGTTGCATGAACACTCAATCATACAAGCAAACCGGATAATAAACATGCATCAACTTTCTGAAAAAACCAAACAACTTTCTGTAAATCATACCCATAAGAAATCCGAACCATATGAAATCCTAACATTCAACATTCTGTAAAAACCAAACAACATATACATTCAGAATGCAAATGAACAAAACCACTAGCTTTACCTTGCGTCGTCATGCATTTCGCTTTTCACAGAAATCAGGCACGAACCCTCGCGACTTCAAGCGGCAGCTTCCGATTTGTGCTGAGTTGCCTCGACTGTGAAACACGGTTGAATGATGCTGGAAACAAAACCATTACTCACCTCTTTTTTTTTTTACTGATGGTTGAATGAAATGGGCCACAAAAACCCTTACTATTACATGGCCCATTTACATTAACTCAAACTTCAGCATGTTTATAATGTAAACGATTTTTTTTCTTTTTCAAGCTTTTATTTAACTATCACTTTATTTTCTATTTCTTTATTTTTTATACATTTTTAAGTAGTCCACTTAACCACTTTTTTTATATTATATTTTTCATTTTTTTTCATTTACTTTTAAAATAGTAAGAAATTTTCTAAAAATTTACTATGTTATTACCCACTTTTCTTATATTATATTTTTCATTTTTTTCAATTTCCTTTTAAAAGCATAGGACTTTTTCTAAAAATTTACTAAATATAATTATTTTAATATTTTCTACATTTTTTCAGACTTATCTGTATTAAAACAATTTTTTACCTTTTAGAATTATCTGCATTTACCCGTGCAGGAGCACGGGTGTTTGACTAGTTACTCTTAAAAAGCCAAATTGGATAGTCAGTACACCTAGTTTTGGAGGTATTATTTGAGCAATGTTGCTACAAACTTCACTTCCCTTGGCAGGTGTTCATCTATTTAGTACCAATTCCAAATCTCAGAATATGCAAAAAATGAAACTGAGTTGATAATTGTAAAGTTCCACAGTTTTATTAATGAATTAACACTCCAAATTTTCATATGCCTTTTTTTCTAAATCTAACTTCAAGACCATGTACCCTTTGTCACCTTTCAGAGAATGAATAGTCTTCTTCAGGGTCAAAATATTATCAATGGATAATTTGTCTAGAATAAAACTATTTTTATAAATACATTCACTAATAATATTAAAAGTATAAACAATATTTAAACAAACAAAAAAAAGACAACCATTTTAAATGAGGATAAAAAATTCATATTGATGCAAACATAGATTTAGGCAGAAAATGGGAAAATCTCCAGATATGTAATAACAGAGAAGTTAGTAGCGATTATTGTAGCACCAATGCTGCTTCGTGAATTGACGATATCAAGCCAAGTTACAATATAAGTTGCTGCAAAGTAAGATTTGAGTAGGAAAATCCATAATCGCTTTGCTAGAATTGATCTTAATTAAACTTAACAAAATCCATAACCGCTTTGCTAGAATTGATCTTAATTAAACTTAGCTGCTCTTTAGCACTTTCCACTTTTGAGCAATACATCCATTCAGGGAATGAGAAAGAAATCCTCTCCAACACCTTAGCATTCTCCTGACCCTGGTACGAACAGCTTGTTTAGTTGAAAGAAAAGAAAGAATGTGGGCAATAATAGAATCAGGAAGATTGCTTATCAAGTCTTGACCCTGACGTCTCTTGGAATTGGAACCTGACTCCATCTTTAATTATAGCAAATTCCTGCAAAAAACAGATACAATCGCAAAACTTTTGTCAATATTGTCACCAATAGTTTAAAAAAAAACATTGTTGGAAGCTTGTGTTACACTTGCAGAAGATGCTGTTGCCATGGTTGTTATTGATAGAGAAACAATGCAGCAGAACAGAACAATGGAGAAGGCATGGAAGAACTCGGAAAGGCAGGGGAGAAAGGTGAAGCAAACTACTACTCCAATGCCCGCTATCACTGATAGCCCTTTGCAGCCCAAAAGTGGCGCAGTGAGGTGCCGTTCTGCTAGTTACACCGCATATAGCGGCGCTATAGCTATCGACAACCTATATATTATTAGGATAGCTTTAAATTCTGCAACCGCAATATTGCTAATTGCAGTCTGTGATTTAAAATCAGGTATGCGATCATAATAAGAACCGCATCAGCTTGTATGTTTGTTCAGATATTATTATAAAAAATAAAAATGTCAGAATCTTGTGAAACAGGCTACAACAATGCGCATAGCCATAGCCAAAATTAAAACCATGATTATTACATGCAGGACATTGTGAGTAACGTGTTTAAGCCCTAAAAATTGATTCAAATTGAAGGTATTAGGTTTTATGGAAATTCAACAGTGACGAATTTAGGGTTAAATAGGGAAATCAAGGTTTGGATATGTAGTGAAAATGAATTGCAGATAGATAGAATGTGTACCTGTGCAACCAACCCCACAACACAGAGCCTCAAAAAGTTGGGGCCCCAAATATTTAACTACATGTTAAACAATAACATGTATATTAGTTTTACAAACCTGAGACAAGACAATAAAAGCATAGCATAACAGTGAATTGGAGTTTTATAATAGAAAAGGATTCGATCATTTCCGTTTCATTTTTTAATAAAGGTTGTTTTATTAAGTAGTATACGTAAAATATATGCCTAAACCACCACAACAATAAGCTTTTCACTTAGTTTAAAATTTTAAATGTAAAACTTGAATTAATACTTTAGCTATTAAAATTTACAAATATTTTATTTTTCTTCTTTTTGAATAAAAATATGTTATATATTTGAATATATATTTTGTTTAATTTTGTTTTATAATAATATACTTAAAAGTTAACAATTATATAAGCATTATAAATTAAGTTATTATAATAAATTATTAAATTTAAAATATTTTTGAATAATTTAGTTTAATGTAGGATTTATATGATTTTATAACTTTTTCATTAGTTCAAAATGAATTCTACTGTTAGTACAAAGGATCAAAAAGATATTAAAACAAAAATATTTTATCTTTTGTTATATATATATATATATATATATATGAATGTCATGTACATTGTATTCTCGTGGTTGTATGAGTTAGCAACAAATTTTTAAAAAATTAGAGAAATTTTACCAACATAAACGATATGAAAATTATAGTTGTATTTGTCAAAATATTTTTAACAATTTTTTAATTTTTTTTTTATAGTTTTTATGCTATTTACAACATAAATATTTTTTTTTTCAATTTTTTTACACTTTATTTTATTATAGACCATATTATTAAATTAGAACAGAGCCTCGAACCGATTTGGGCCAACCCTAGATGTTAGTTTTTTTTTTCACTTTCTAAATCATATCAATACAATATCTATATAATAAGATGATTGAATAACTACATCAAATCATTTTGTACTATTGATGCACAATTATTGATCTTTATTATAAAAATATTGTTAAAGTTTTTGATAGACAATGACAATAAAATAAAAAAATAATCCGTACAAAAGCAACATTAGATCATACATAAACTGTGAGAAATCAAGAGTTTGAGAGAGCGAGAACAACCAAACGTGAGGCAGATGAATGGACTGTAGTAAGGTCGAAAAAGAGGAGAGATAAGAGAGTGGAGAAGGCTAAGGCTGAGTACAAAGAATACAATACGGAGAAGATCACCACATGTTATGTTAGTAATATCCCAGAAAACTTAAGTGCTAAAGAGATTGGAAGAGTATTTGAAAAATGGGGGAGGGTGAATGACGTATATATCGCAAGCAAAAGAAACAAGGAAGGAAAAAGGTTTGCTTTCGTCAGGTATGTAGGGATCAAAGATGAGAGCTGGCTGGAACACAGTATCAAAGACATTTGGTTTGGAACATTCAAGGCTAGGACGAACATCTCGAAATATGATAGACCATATAGATCGGTAAAACCAATAAGATATCCTTATGAAGATGCGGTAGATAGAGCAGAAATCCAAGATCGAGGCAAAAGGAAAGAAAAAATGGTGGAGAGAAGATACATAAAGCCAAGTCATAGAGAGGTGGGCAGAACTTATGCAGGGGTTATAAAAAACTCAGAAGAAGTTCATATCGCTCGACATGCATAAGAAAAAAGTGAGCGGATGCACAAACAAAATCAAGAAGATCAGGAGATGGAGAACGATTATCATGGAGGGCTGTCTGTTACTATTAGAGAAGAAGAATTACATTGGGTCAGAACAGGTTATGTAGGTAGGCTGCGAGAAGTAGAAGAGGCAGATAGATTACAACAAAAGTTGGTGAATGAAGGAATCATCAGTGTACAAGCAATTCCAATGGGAGGTGATGTGGTGTTTCTAAAGGAAGACGAAGACGAAGATTTTAAAACAATGCTGAGGGAGTCACATGAAATCTTTAATCAATGGTTCTTATGGATAAGAGAATGGGAGCCCAGAGATGGAACAGGAGCTGGGTTCATTTGGTGCAAAATGTACGACATCCCATTACATGCTTGGAGAAGAAACGTGTTTGAACTCCTCACAACCCCATTTGGAAAATGCATTAAGTTGGATTCAGAAACTGAGGATCTCAGAAGACTTGATGTGGCGCGGGTCTATGTGCGTACTCCGTATGTAGAATTCATCAACAGGGTCATCAAAATACAAATTAATAACGAAATGTTCAGCATTAGAGTGTTGGAAGAAAGCTGTGAATGCAAAAGCTCAGTCTGTGCAGGGAGTAAAAGTGAGAAAGTGCAGAGGTGGATGGAGACAGATAACGAAAGCTTAGATTCTTCATTAATTCCTCCTTCAATGACGACCATGGAAGAGGAAGAAGATGAACTGAAAATTACTCGGAATTATAACCAATTATGGCGTGATATCGAAAATGAAAAAGGTAAGGGGTGCGAGGACGGTGCAGGCGATGATATGATCTTGGAAAATGAAATAACAGAGGTTGGAAAAGTCCAAGAAAAAGTAACAGAAGCTAGTAACCATGAGGAAATAGTGGGGCACGAGGATGACATAAATGTGGAAGGAGAAAAGAACGAGTCTTCAAAGCTTGGTGATTTAAATAATGTTATGAGTGGTGCAGGTTCCGAGGAAAGGGGAGTAGTTGAAAATTGCGACGCCAGCAACATAGTCCAAGGGATTGGAGGATGGCATATAGAAAGTCAAAGGAAAGGTAGAAACAACTTTAAAGAGAGAGAAAATAGTGGACAGTGGTATGATGCCTCTAGACCAGATAACGTACTAAAGGAGATAAGTGTGTGGCCATTATATTCCAATAGTTTGAATAAGCTAAAAGCCAATGACCCTACCACGGACACCACAGTTATACCTAATATTTGGGCGGTACAGTCGAATAGAGAGGTATTGGGAGAAAAAATGCAGTTCTCTAAAAATTCAGAAAAATTTGGCAACAATTCGGAAGGAAATAACATTGAGGGGAAGGACAGAAATCAAAAAAATAAAGTGAAGATAGCGTTCCAAAAAAATCGAAGGGGAATTGGCAAGGCAGAGTACGGAAGCAAGCAGTCCATGGAGGATCACAAAACCAAGAAAAATGGGGATCAAAGGGAATGAAGCTACTGACCAAAAAGGGCGAAAAACACAAGAGTATAAGGATAGAAGGTTGAGAAGATTTAAAATCTTGAAAGAAAAGAAGAAAAATTGGAGGAAAAGAAGTATGGAGGAACTGAAGTGTTCTTGCAGTCAAAGAAATAAGAAGGGGAAAAAGATAGTTGCGGATAAAAATACAAGGTGGGTGGAATGCGAATCAGAAAGAAAATGTTGGTCACTGATACATGAAAATGCAAGGGAAGTGGCTAAGGATGTGTGGGATCTAGGTAAAGAATTTGGACTGGTACACAAGGGAGAAGAGGGAGAAATAATTCAAGAATTAGAGAATGAAGTGGCAGGGAAGGAGGAAGCTAAGGGGGAGTAGATAATCTGGCTGGAGACAGGGGAACCAAAAGCGTATATCTATGAAGTTGTTGTCATATAACATAAGGGGTCTTAGGGGAATGGTAAAGAAGAAAGAGATAGGTAGATTAATCCAGAAACACAGGCCAACGATGATATGTATTCAAGAGACCAAAATGGAATCTATAGAAAGAAACTCATGCTCTAAAATGTGGGGGTCAGAAGAATTCGATTTCGCTTTCAAAGTAGCAGATGGGAGATCAGGGGGATTGTTAGCATTATGGGATATTAATGTCTTGAAGATCCATAGGGTGTTGATGAAGGAGTATGCTATAATTATGGAGGGGGAATGGGGGGGGGAGGAGAAAAAAAGTGTGATATTGGCAAATATTTATGCCCCGTGTGATGGAAGACGAAAAATGGCTCTTTGGGCAGATCTTCAACAGTTAGTAGAAGCAAGAGGCGAAGATAGGTGGTGCTTGATGGGAGACTTTAATGCAGTAAGGGTAGAATCAGAAAGGATAGGTAGTAGTGAAAACTCAAGGAAGGAAGAAAATCGGGTTTTTGACACGTTCATAAAAGAAACATATCTTATCGACCTTCCGCTGCACGGTAGAAAATTTACATGGGCTAGGCCAGGAGGAGTGGCGGCTAGTAGACTCGATAGGTTCCTCATTTCGGATGCCTGGAGTAGAACGTGGCCGAAGTCTTCTCAATGGTGCTTGGATAAGGAATTGTCTGACCACTGTCCGATTTTGCTAAAGGAAGAGGATCTCGACTAGGGCCCGAAACCATTCAGAATGTTAAAATGCTGGAAGGAATTGGATGGATATCAGAATTTTGTTAGAGAAAGTTGGAGGGGCTTTCAAGTTAGCGGATGGGGGATGCATGTTCTTAGAGTAAAGCTGAGACTTATCAAAGAGAAACTTAGATGTTGGCATATAGAGCATTGCCAAAATCTAGGTGATAAGATATCGGAAGCGAAAAAACAACTAAACGGCCTGGAAATCAAAGGAGAAACTGAGAGTTTATCGGAAGAGGAAATTAGATCAAAGAGAGAGCTGGCGGCTAAATTGTATAGGTTATCTAGATTGAACTGTACTATAGTATTCAATGGCAAAAATCGAGACCGAGATGGTTAAAAGAAGGCGATGCAAATTCGAAGTATTTTCATGGGTGTATCAATAAAAGAAGAAGAGATAATGAAATCCTATCGTTGGAAGATAACGGAAGAAAGATAAGTGGTGTAGAGGAATTAAAGGAAGTGATTGCTAACCATTTCAAGAATCAATTCACTGCAGGAAGATCGAGAATAGTTCCGACAAACATGGAGTTCAAAAAATTAGCATTTGAGCATAGAGAGGGTCTGGTAAGAGAATTTTCTGACGAAGAAATCAAGGAAGCTGTGTGGGAATGTGATAATGATAAGAGTCCGGGTCCAGACGGTATATCTTTTGGGTTTATCAAAGACTTTTGGGAGGATATCAAGTTGGAAGTTTTCAGGATGCTTTCTGAATTCCATGAATACGGGAGAATGGTAAAGGGCACAAATAATTCTTTCATTGCTTTGATCCCAAAAAAGAGAAATCCAACAAAGATATCAGAATTTTGGCCTATCTCTCTGGTGGGGTGTATATACAAGATGATTGCAAAGGTATTGGCAAATAGGCTAAAAAAGGTGATTGGATCGGTAATTTCAGAATCGCAATCAACCTTCATTTCGGGGAAACAAATCTTGGATGGAATTGTGGTAGCTAATGAGATAGTTGATGAGGCGAAAAAGAAGAAGAAGGAAGTGATTCTGTTCAAAGTGGATTTTGAAAGGGCATACGACTCAGTAGACTGGAACTTTCTGAAAATGGTGATGGAAAAAATGGGATTTCATGAAAAATGGATAAATTGGATCTCGGAGTGTCTCAAGACGGCGCGTGTTTCGGTTCTCGTAAATGGCAGCCCTACAAAGGAGGTTCAGATGTCTCGAGGTCTTTGACAAGGTGACCCTTTATCACCTTTTCTCTTCATAATAGTGACTGAAGGATTCAATATGTTAATGAAAAGTGCAGTAGAGGCTGGTTTATACCAAGGATATAAGTTCAATAACGGTGAGGATCGTTTCACTCATTTGCAATATGCGGATGACACGTTGATTATAGGTGAGAAAAGCTGGTCAAATATCAGGATAATCAAAGCCAATCTTCTCTTGTTTGCAAGTATGTCGGGGTTAAAGGTGAACTATCATAAAAGCGTCCTATTGGGGGTGAACACCCCGCAAAGATGGTTGGAGGAGGCAGCAAGAATATTACAGTGTAAAATAGGCAGAATTCCGTTTCTCCACCTGGGGTTACCGATAGGTGCGAACCCAAATAGATTAGAAACATGGCAGCCTATGGTAGACGTGGTGAAAACAAGACTATCAAGGTGGCGGAGAAAACATATATCAATCGGGGGAAGAGTGATGATTATTAAAGCGGTCTTGCAAGCAATTCCGGTCTATTATCTTTCCTTTTTTAAGGCCCCGACAGGTATTATCTCAAAACTTGAATCGATATTTAAACAATTCCTGTGGGGTGGTGGAGAGAGAGGGAGGAAAATCAATTTGGTGCATTGGGAAAAAGTATGCAAGCCTGTGGAGGAGGGAGGACTAGGTATAAGAAAATTGAGGGAGTTCAATATCGCGCTTATGGGTAAATGGGGATGGAAAATTAAAGTGGAGAGGGCATGCTTATGGTTTAAAGCTCTAGCGAATAGATACGGAGTTGACAGTAATGGAACAGCAAGCAGCATCAGATTGACCTCAAGTTGGTGGAAAAGCATTCAGACCCTGAATTTAGGAGAATGGAGTCGCACAGCAGCCTATTCAGTAAAGGAGACTTATAAGGGATTGATATCACATCTCCATTATCAAGTGCATCCGGAGTGGGCCAAAGCCTGGTGTAAACATATTCCATCTAAGGTTTCATGTCTGGCGTGGAGAATATTTCAAAACAAAGTGGCAACGAGAGATAATTTGATCAGCAGAGGGGTAGTGAGTCAAGACTCTAGTGGTTGCGTCTGGGCTTGTGGCAAGGATGAAACGGTGGCGCACGTGTTCTTTGACTGTCCGACAACGATGAGGGTGTGGTACTTGGTTTGTCGCTGGCTGAATATTGCTACAGCACTGCACACAGATAGTTTAAGTCATCTGCACCAGTTTGAAGGTTTACTGTCAGGAGGTAGAAACACTGTATCAGGACTTAAAGTTATTTGGTTTGCAAGCATATGGAATATATGGAAGGCCCGCAATGATAAGCTTTTTCACAACAAGGACATGGAAGCTGAAACTCTACTGGATAAAGTAAAGATAACTGCTTGGAACTGGTTGAAAATAAAAGATAAAGAATTGAATCCATCTATAGCACTGTGGTGTCTGAATCCAAGGGCATCGCTTAGACTAATAGGGGAATGAAATTCTGTAATTATTGGTTGAATAGGGAGAAGGACTCACTATGCTGCAGAGGTGTGTAGTTTGGTTGGGTTGCCGGTGGTGTTGTTGGTTTAAGGTAGTGTTGTCTGCATAGCAGGTCTCGTATGATAGGTCTGGGTTAGCTGTGTTTTTTGGCCCTTTAAGGTATAGACAATTCTGCGGTAGTAGGCCTCCGGTCAGGTGAGATTAAAGGATAATTCTGAGAGGGCTCAGATCATCAAAATTGGTTGGTTGCTGGCAGCTTAGCGGACCTCGTGATGAACTGGTGTCGGATTGGCAGGATTCCCGACCACTATTTTTGTAAGTTCTATACTAGTCAGTTGAGCTTGGAGGGTGGCATTAAATTAGTTTCGCTGACTGTTTTCGGATGGAGGAACATAGGCTGATCAGTGTGGTTTAGAAGTTTAGAAAGCAGTCTGCTGTTGCAGGGGATGATAGTTAGTTTGGTGAGAGTTCCTTGTAGTTGGTGTGTGGCAGTGGCTGCTTTGGTTGCGTGGTCTGTAATTTTGAGTTTTTGGTAATGGGGTTTTGTTGTAGTAGGTTCAGTTTTGGTGTGGGCAATGGTTGTAAACTTATTTGGTTTTTTCCTTGGATGTTCGTGGCTACTGTAATGAACATGGCATTCCTTATGCCAATGTTAATAAAATTCTATTTTGGCTGTTTCAAAAAAAAAAAAAAAGATCATACATAAATATAACATACACAGATATTTAATATCTAAAAGGAATATATCTGATTTTTAAAAATAGTCAATTGTATCATGATATTTATTTATTATCTATAACATTTTGTGTATAAGAAAAGATGACTTACTTGTTAGGAAAAAACAAGCATAGAGAAAAAAGAGGAACACAATAACAACACAAGAGATTAACGTGGAAACTCCAAAATCGGAGAAAAAACCACGACCGTTGTCAATAGACAATCAGAGAATAATACTATGTGAAAATTGTTACAACACATAATATACCCTCATAAACCCAGACCCCAGTACTCCCACACCCTCAAAAACAAATATTTAACTACATCTCACAACACTCTAAAACAAGAGTATAAGAGAACAAAGAAAGTCAAATACAAGTTTAAAGTGCTTTTGACTGGTGCATCTTGGAATGAAGAACTTGAATCTTATATATAGCATTGGACTACCACTTCTTTCACTAAACTAAGCGATGTGGGACTTCAAATAACTTGTATCATATATATATATAGTCTTGGATTCTCTCTTCATTCATAAAACTAAGCAATGTGAGACTTCTTTAACATGTATATTTTCAACCAACCCTAACAATCTCCATTTTGATTGAAAATAATACATAAAGGCTTAATACCCTTTTTGGTCCTCTAACTATAGGGGTAGGTCCAATTAGGTCCTCTTTCTTTTAAAAGTGTCAAATTGGTCCCATACGTTTTTAAATAGGTTCTTATTGATCCTTTCCGTTAATTACAGGCTGACGGTGTTAAAAATGATGACGTGGAATGCGACTTAGATGGTGTGTGTGCACAGTCAGCATCTCCTTGTTCGTTCAATCTGAGACTCTATAAATCCACCCCCAATTCCAAACCCTAGGTTACAAAATTCCCAAAATTAACCAAATTGAAAGGAAAATCCCCGTCCAATAATGAGTTCTGGGCAAGTTTCTTCTTCATCTTCAAGAACCCGCGTCGATTCGCAAGTGTATACCAGTTTTGGAAAAGTCATGTGTGGTTGTGGAGACCTTGCTGTACTTCGCAGGGCAAGAACCGTCCAAAATTATGGAAAACTTTTTTGGGGTTGTCAACATTTTAAGGTAATCTTCTATCTCAAACACATTCCTTCCATCTGGTACATCTTCACTGTTCTTAAGTTGCCTTCATATATGTACAGGGACACACGAATGCCGGGTGCGGTTTTTTTTAATGGTTCTATGATGATTCAAGAGATGACAATGGAAGATTAAAATGGAAGATTGAAATGCAATTTAAGGAGTTGGAAGAAGCCCAAAAAGAGTTGGCAGAGGCAAAAAGAATGGTTGAAGTTTTTAGGGTCAAAAATTTGCAGCTAGATGAAGCTTTGAAGAACACAAGGAAATGGAAGATAATCTGGAAGTGCTTGTGCTTTACTGTGTTATTTTTTTTAGTGGTTAAGGTGTTGTGAATGTTGGAACATATGTTGTTAGTTGTTGGTAGTTTATCAGCTGTTTTGTTCTTGTGAAATGGATGTAAAAGTTGCTTCCATAACATGTACTAATGGTCTGAGTAAAAGAGTATTGTTGTTGCCAATATTTTAGTGTTATTACCATATTTATCAGTTGTTGCCATGTGTTGTAAAAGTTGCTGTCAATAACATGTTTTAATGGTCCGAGTAAAAGAGTAGTTTTGTTGCTGTCATAAACATATTTTAGTGCCATATTTTAGAAGTTGTTGTAGGTTGTGGCATACAGAGTTGTACATATTTGTACACTAAATTTGTAACCTGATTTTTCTCATTGTATATGAAACAGAGTTGTAGATATCAGTCCACTAAATTTTGTATAAACCATATTTGTACATGAAATTTGTAACCTGGTTTGTACAATAACAACTTAACAGAAAATTTGTACAACATAATAACTTGTATACACCAAAATTTGACAACAGGTGGACAGAAGTATCAGTAGCATAAGTACTAAACAGAAAAATTTAGTAGCATAATTTGACAACAGCATAACAGAAGTATCAATACAAAATAGGAAACATTGTACACCATAAGTACATAAGTACACCATTACACATAATAGTTGAAGCATATCAGAAATGCTTAGTAAACAAAATAGCAGAAATTGTTCATAATATCAGAAAACAACATTACACAATACAACACAAATTATAGACCCTAAGAGGATTTCTTTGAAATGTTCCTTTTAGTTGGTGTTGTCCTCCTAGTAGTAGGACCCACTGCATTCTGTGATGCACTCAATCTGGTGGTGGGTCCTCTTGAAAGTTGTGCTGGTCTCTTAAAAGGCAACTTGTGCCTAGCTTGTGTTGCAGTCTTGTTGTTAGTTGTCTGAGAAACTTGAGTTGCCTGGGATGCCTGAGTTGTTCTGGTTGCCTGAGTTGTTTTACTTGCCTGAGTTGACTTGGTTGCCTGAGTAGTTTTAGTTGCCTTAGTTGACTTGGTTGCCTGAGTAGTTTTACTTGCCTTAGTTGCCTTAGTTGCCTGAGTAGTTGTTTGAGTTTCCTGGGTTGCCTGAGTAGTTGCCTGAGTTGCCTGGGTTGCCTGGCTTGCTTGAGAAACTTGCTGAGATGGTTGCTGAGAAACCTGTGATGCCTGATGTGGTGGCTGAGCAATCTTACATGTTGATTTGTTGTGCCCAGTTTGTCTGCACCTAGTGCACCTCACAATCATACCAGTTTTTCTTATTTTCCTGTCAAAACCATCAATCTCACCCTGTTCTCTATTCCTCTTCTTCTTTGGTCGTCCAGGCATTTTCTTGAATTTGGGAGGCTGCACATCAGGGTATTCGGTTCTCACCCATAAATTTGTACCATTCAGAGGGTAAATGATAGGTTCATACACCTTAATATACCTAGCCTTCTTGTAATATTCTGGGACAAACTCATCAATAGCAAGACCTCTACTCTTCATTGAGGAAATTGCATGGACACATGGGAGACCAGTCAGCTCCACTTTCTGCAAGAACAACCATGTTCCTTTAAGTCGACAGTGAACATGTCTCCCTGATTCTCAATAAGTCTAACCTCAAAAATATATTCAGATGACATCCTGTAAAAGTAAGTGCATTATCTATCATAAGTAAGTCATAATAATTAAACACAGAAGTAAGTCTATTACCTATCATAAGTAAGTCATAATAATAAAACACAAAAGTAAGTCTATTACCTCACTATCCAAAAATTGGTATAACTGCTTGTTTTCTCCACCTGATTCTTTATGTTTGGCAACACTCCATCATCACCCAAATTAGTGAACTTCAACCTATTTGTAGCCCATTTTTCCATCATATATCCCCTAATATCTTCCAACATTGTGACCAAAGGTTTTGCCCTTGCTTCCACAATCACACTGTTGAAAGCTTCTGACATATTATTCAGGACAGTATCAGACTTTGTTGTGGTTCTGAAGTAGGACTTGCTCCAAAATCTTGGTGGTGTTTGCATCATGTGTTTGTAGGCCTCTTCATTTATCCTCCTCATGCCTCTCATCTCTCTTTCCCAAGCTTGTGGATAAGTAGCTCTTGCTGCCTTCCAAATGATCTCCTTGAACACTTTTCCTGGAAATTTCTTCCTAAAATTGTTGTATAGATGTCTCACACAAAACCTCTGTTCAACACCTGGTATCAATTCATCCATAGCTGGAAGAAGACCCTACAAATGCATATATCAAATAAAAGTTCAAAAGGAAACATTGTAATTAAAAAAATACATTCAAACTTAAATTAATGTAATAAATCTAGTGGTACCTTTTGTTGATCCGAAATGAAAGTATAGGTCCTACATTCTTCTCTTCCACCCAAATCATCAATGAGGAGCTTTAAAAACCAAGTCCATGAGTCTCTATTTTCCCCTTCCACCACAGCAAAGGCGATATGCAACATTTGATCATTAGGATCTGTTCCTATTGCAGCTAGATCTGGCCACCACATATGCCCTTTAAAAAACATCCATCAAGGCCAATAATTGGCCTACACAACTTGAAACTTTTCTTGCAAGCATCTTAACAAATGTACAACCTCTTGAAATAAGGTCTAGCATCCTCAACACCCTCTTGAACTGGTGTGACATTTATCTTAACAGTGGAACCAGGGTTTGTCCTCAAAATTTCATGACAGTAGTCATAAATCCTAGTGTAATCTCCTAAATAAGATCCATCTACCATATCCCTGGCTATAAATCTGGCCCTAATTGCCTTTGTCTTGTTAACACCTACATCAATGTATTTTTCAATGTAGTTCATCACTATCATACACAACTGCATTCTCACCTCCATTATCTGCTTCCCCTATCCTTTTATTGATTTTGCTACTTCCTTCATGTTTTTCATCATACTCCACCATTTTGGCAACATGTTCTTCATCATAATCCAAACTAACATCAGAATCACTAAAATCGAGCTCCAATGCACTATCATAATTATATGATGAATCCTCACTGTCATCAGAGCTTGTGTCACTTCCATTATGAACCTCACCATGAATCCCATCAACACCCTCAACAGCCTTGACACTCTCACCAAAATTCACTCCCTCACCATCCTTAACACCCTCACGAGAATTCACTCCATCACCAGCCTTAACACCCTCACCAGAGTTCACTTTATCACCAGCCTTAACACCCTCACCAGAATTCACTCCATCACCAGCCTTAACACCTTCACCAGAATTCACTCCATCACCAGCCTTAACACCCTCACCAGAATTCACTCCCTCACCAGGGTGGACACACTCAACAGAATTGTTTACATCCTTAAGGACTTGATTAACAAGTTCAACAACAATATCATATTGTTCTTGATTCACAACATCCAAAAGTTATTCATTTAATATGTCATCCTCCATGTTTGTAGGTTCTTCATTTAATGTGTCCTCCTCCATGTTTGTAGGTTCTTCATTTAATGTGTCACCCTCATCAACATACTCAGGTTGGGATAATGGGTGTTCAATGTATATGCCGACCTTCAGATATACCCTACATAGGTCAGCTATCTCTAACACACCTTTATCATCACTAAGCACATTAATCCCAAATGTAGGATCCTTGTAGTAGATATTGTCTACCTCAGTATACCCTATGTCTTTCAAAACACCCATCAACTCAAAATACAACCACCTATCAACATCTACCTGTAATTCGTTACATTTACCCCCCACGTAATTCATTTTATTAGAGTCAATAAATTCCCCCACTGTGATGAATGTTGAGGGTAATCATTTCTTCCATTTCAACCTAATATCATAAACAAGCAGAAACTTTACGAAACGAACATAAAAAACCCTAATTTTAACAAGGAGGCAACAAACCCTAATTTCTACACACAAACCCTAGACTACAGAAAACGAAAATTTTACGAAAGTAACATAGCCACTAACCAGTATATTGCTTCGTCTTCAATTGTATGTCTGGGAATCTTTGGGTTCGTCTTCACCCTCGGTCGTCTGCTATACTTCGTCTTCGTGTGCAGTGCTTCGTCTTCGTGTACAGTGCTTCGTCTTCGTGTGCTGAACTAAAATGACTTAAGGAAAATAAGCCATAATTCTGAATTGACTATATAAACCGTGCCACATCCCCATTCAGAAACATACACATCAGCACATTCATGCCGTGTCATCAACATTTTAAGTGAAATTTTAACTTTTCTAACGGCAAGGACAAACGTGGACCTATTTAAAAACGTATGGGACCAATTTGGCATTTTTAAAAGAAAGAGGACCTAATTGGACCTACCCCTATAGTTAGAGGGCCAAAAAGGGTATTAAGCCATACATAAAATTACATTGTCTTCACCAACAATCATACTCCAATATAAAGAGTACCAACTTGTATATTTTTAACCAACCCCAACAATCTCCACCTTGATTGAAAATAATCCATAAAATTTCATTGTCTTCACCAACAATCATACTTCACCATAAAGAGTAAGTCACTTGAAGCTCCACCACTCCAAGAATTTTTCATATTGTCTTCACCAACAATCATAGTTTTAAAAACTATCATACCCTCTCATGAAAAATATATTTCACTTGAAGATAATCCACTTCAAGAATTTCACATTGTCATCGCCGACAATCATATATTTTATTATGAAGAATAAATTTCACTTGAAGCTAAACCACTCCAAGAATTTCACATGTCGAAAACCAGGTTGAAATTTTATGGTGCAACTTCCTTGTTGGCAGGAAGCTCTTCAACCACTGACATAATCTTGCACCTTGTGTAATCTTGATTGTATCAACACGTCTTTGACTTGAACTTTCCACAAGTCAAATGAATTCTTCCATCAATTTTCTCTAGCCCAAACTGCATAACGGAATTCGTGACTGCAACTCAACAACTCTTTCACAACACTACCCTTCTTTTCTGATGTGGAATATCCGACAAAACTGTAACCACAGAGCATACTAAGAACACTTATCTCTGGATCGAACCAGGCTCTGATACTAGTTGTTAGAAAAAAATAAGCATAGAGAAAAAAAGAGGAACACAATAACAACACAAGAGATTAACGTGGAAACTCCAAAACTGGAGTAAAAACCACGACCGCTGTCAATAGACAACCAGAGAATAACACTATGTGAAAATTGTTACAACACACAATATATCCTCATAAAACAAGAGTATAAGAGAACAAAGACAATCAAATACAAGTTTAAAGTGCTTTTGACTGGTGCATCTTGGAATGAAGAACTTGAACCCTATATATAGCATTTGACTCCCACTTCCTTCACTAAACTAAGCGATGTGGGACTTCAAATAACTTGTATCATATATATAGCCTTGGATTCTCTCTTCATTCACAAAACTAAGCAATGTGAGACTTCTTTAACATGTATATTTTCAACCAACCCCAACAATCTCCACCTTGATTGAAAATAATACATAAATTTTCATTATCTCCACCAACAATCATACTCCAATATAAAGAGTACCAACTTGTATATTTTCAATCAACCCCGACATTACTCAGTTGTTACCTTCGTAGCATTTAAATGTGCAGTAACGTAAGTAATTCGGTGTTCGTCTTTCAATGGATTTGAAATTTTAGAAGAAGCAATACCTACATAAATAGGATTTCACAAAAATTATATTGATTAATGTTTTTTTGTAGTATAAACTATAAATATTAATTATGATATTGTAAATATGAAAAAAATGCACCACTACCCATTTTCTGTGATGTAAATTTTTTAGATTTTTGTACTTTTCTTTAATGTAGACTAAAAAATTATATAATTCTTCAGGATAGACATTGTTCCAACTATATTGATCCTATATATTGTCAACATTTAACAAGTAATAATATAATAATTATGTTATTCGTCTAACAAATGTAATTCTTGTAAATTCTTATCATTATTTTCTTACCTTGTAACCAAGGATCATTCTTTCTACATTAGAAGCTGTGATAATGAAATAATGACAAAAAGTAGTTACTAACTAATAATTATAATTTATGACAATCTTACATGCCACCTAACACTACAAGAAAATTGCCTATTAGCGTCGACCAAAAGTCATCGCTAAAAGGCTAAAAGCCGACGCTAACGCGTGTTAGAGACGACTTAGCGTCGGGGCTGGGAAAACACCCTAAAGATGGAAGCAGAGCATAATCACGAGTCGTCGCTACCAATAGTGTCGACTTTGGGAACTCTATGGTGACCGTAACATACAAAAACCGACGTTACTTTACAAATTTTTTTATTTATAGCGTCGACTATTATCGACGTAACTTTTACATAGTGGCAGTTTAAGGTGACACTTAATAATTCTTTTCACTGCATTAGCGTCGGTCTTAAGCGACACTTCTGTCTGACTATGGCTACCGATCTTGTAGATGGATTTGATGGAGTTAATGTAACTGTACCTATAAATTAAGAGGAGATAGTTGCAGGATTACTAGGTAGACACAACAAGAAAACTGAAGATGATGAATATTATAGTAATGAATTAGACAGTTCAGATCCAAATGAATCTGGTGATAAGAAAGGCCTAAGTTTGAAAGGTTTAGGAAGGAGCGACTCAATCAGGACTACAAATTTAAGTGCGGTATGAAATTTAATTCTCTTGTTGACTTTAGGGAGGCAATTCGTGAGTGGTCGGTTTTAAATGGCAGGGAAATTACATTTGTAAAAAATGAGAGTTATAGGGTAAGGGTAGAATGCAAGGCTAAATGAGGTTTTTTAGTCTTATGCTCTAAAGTGGGCCACAAACATACATATGTTATTAAAATATTGGTGGATACCTACACCTGTGCTAGGGTTTTGAATAATAGATTTGCAAGCTCAAAATGGGTGGCCAAGGATGTAGTCAAGAGAATGCAAACATCTGAAATAGTGAGAATCCATGATATTATGCAAGATATCAGACAAAATTTCTCTGTAGGTATCAATGTTGCTAGAGCATGGAGGGAAAAGTTGATAGCAAAGAAAATTATTGAAGGGAGTGATGATAAGCAATATGCAAATTTATGGAGGTATGTTGTTGAGTTAACAAGGGTTAATCCTGAGAATATTGTGAAGATCAATGTTGAACGACCATTGCCATTGATACAATCAAGGTTTACCTTATTTTACTTCTGTTTTGATGGTTGTAAGAAGGGTTTCCTAAATGGATGTAGACCATTTATTGGAGTTGACGATTGTCATCTGAAGACCAAATTTGGTGGACAACTTCTAATTATCATGGGTAGGGATCTCAATGATCAGTACTTCCCATTGGCATTTAGTTTTGTTGAAATTGAAACAAAGGAGAGTTAGAGGGGGTTTCTACAATTATTGATGGAAGATATTGGATAAGAAAGAAGATATGTATTCATCTCAGATCAATAGAAGGTATGGCATTAACATCATGTGTTTTATTCATTTCATCACCTATATCTGTTGGTAAACCCATTTACATGTTGTGTGTATGTTGGTAAATTGAGTTCATCATGTGGTGTCTATGTTGGTAAAGTGATGCATATGTTGTATCTATGTTGGTAAAGTGATGCATATGTTATGTTTGTGTTTCTAAATTGATGCTAATGTGATGCCGATGTTTTTAATATGTTTCAGGGATTAATGGCTGTTTTTGAAGAAATGTTTGACATGATTAATCATAGATTGTGTCTCAGACACTTGTATGCAAATTTTAAGTAAAAGTTTGGTGGTGGAACCCTTATAGGGTATTTGATATTGGGAGCTGCTAAGGCCACTTACTATCAAGGTTGGATCCAAAATATGAATGAGCTAAAGAAACTAGATGTCATGGCTTGGACTTGGTTAATGGCAATTCCTACCAAATGTTGGTGTAAGCATGCATTTAGTTTTTACACTAAATGTGTTGTCTTAATGAATAATACATCTGAGTCATTTAATGCCACTATTTTAGTTACTAGGGACAAGCCTATTTTAACCATGTGTGAGTGGATTAGAAAGTACCTTATGAATAGGTTAGCAACATTTGCCACCAAACTTGATAAGTGGCAACATAGAGTTACGTAAATACATATGAAGAGGTTGGATAATAAGGTGTTCAATAGTGGTCAATGGAAGCTAACTTGGTCTATTGCTAAACAATTCCAGATTACACATACTTTCAAAACACAAGAATTCATTGTTGACATTGCCAAAAGATCTTACAGTTGTAACTTTTGGGAATTGGTTGGAATTCCATGTAGGCATGTTGTTGCTGTATTGAGTTATAGAAAATAAAACCTTGATGATTTTGTTGATAATTGTTATACAAGAGAAAAGTATGCACTTTGTTATGAATTTTCTGTGAGTCATATCAATGGGCAAGAGACGTGGCCAGAGGTCCAAACTGATGAATTACTATCTCCTGTATATAAAAATGAACCTGGAAGACCAAGGAAGGTTAGGATAAGGAAATGTGGCGAGGATTGTGCTAGGAGGAGAAGACCTAGTGTAGCTTATAAGTGCACCAAATGTGTCAAGTTTGGGCACAATGCTTTGTCATACAAGTGCCTCACATAAGACCCTAATGCTTTGAAAAAAAGGTAACATAAATTTTACTTGTGTACATTGCATTGTGTTGTTTTGAATGTAACAAAAATTTTATTTATATGCATTGTGCTATTTTGAATGCAGAGGAAACCAACACCTGAACAGGCTAGAGCTAAGCTAAAGTAAAAGAATGTGCAGAAAAATGCTGATGTGCAGCCAAATGTTAATGCTGATGTGCAACCAAATGTCCATGGTGATGTGCAACCTTATGCAAGTCAAGCTGATAACAAGGTTGATGTAGATAATAATGTTTCTGCAAGTCAAGTAAGCTCATGTGTGGTTGACACAAGTCAGAATGGTTTAAGTCATGTAGAAGCAAATCAAAAGAAGGGGAAACACCTTAATGAAGATGAGAAAAAGGCAGAGTGAAATAATTAAGTTGAGATGCTTTCAAAAACCAATCATAGGTTAGGGTTCATCTAGTGGCCAGCCAATCACAGTAACAGAACATGATGAAGGAACAAGTACACATGGAAAAAGTGCTAATGGACATGATTCAAAGGCTGAGGTGCTAACTAGATCATTGAAGTCTCGGAAGAAAAAGAAATAATAGCTGATGAACTCAATGTTTATATTAAGTTACTAGTAATATGTTTAAGTTATGCTTGTATTGATGCACATTGTGTGCCATTTTGTTATCTCTATAATGATGCACTTCATGTGCAATTTTGTTATCTCTGTAATGATGCACTTCATGTACCATTTTGTCTATGACTTATGTACTCTATGTGCTACTTTGTAATGAATTATGCACCCCATGTGTTACTTTGTAATGATGTTCCATAATAATTTTTCAGTTTTGCAGACTACAATATCAGACCAGAATTTTAAACAAACTACAATATCAGACCATAATTTTAACCAATACTAACATTTTCATTATATAAAATGTCAATTGATACACTCATACTTCACAATAAATTAACAAAGTTTGATAAACTGATACAACATTTGGTACACAAGATTATAGTAACTTAACAAATTTTGAGAAAATCCATGACACAACAAATGCAATCATCAACCAATGGTTTTTGTTCTTCTCCATTACAAGCTTTTTCTTCATCTTTTCAAGCTTCTTTGAACTTAATTCTACACCAAACTTCTTGCCAATTTCAGTCCCAACTTCTTTGCCAATGTCATTCGCATATTCCCTCAAATACACAACATTTTCTGAGAATCATTTGAGTCCTTTGAACCAGACGAAACTCATTGTCCCACATGAAAAACTCACAGCTTACCCCACTCTTCAATTAGGTTCAAAATAAATGTAAGAGTTAAAATAAAATAAAATAAAACGAAGAGAAACATGAACAGAGACTTACCCCTGAATTTTGACATTTCCAAAATTTTCAATTAGGGTTTTCATTAGTATTTGATACTCATATCTTCATTAGTTTATTACATCCATATCTGGGTAGACTAAGTCCACTTGAGTTACCACTAGATGATGTTTTGGTCCCACCCGTGTTTTCAAACCCGTGAAAGATGATTATCGATTAACTGGGAACTTGTTTTCCAAATAAAGAAAGAGAAAAGGATGAAGAAAAAGGAAAAATTAGAATTAGCAAACGATAGGGATGAAGAATGAGGAAAAATTGGAATCCTACGAAACCCAGACAGAAATGCAATATAACATATATGTCACGCTGTAAAATTTAATCCACCTAGCATTAACACATATGCCACGCTGTAAAATTTAATCCACCTGACATTAACATATATGCCACGCTAGAATAATAAGGCAGTCTGGGCTGAAATATTGTGCACTAGAGCCTTACAGAGGGAATCTTAGTATTACGAGGGGAAATCTTTTACAGTGGGCTAAAGCAAATCTCGCTTACATCTCAGGGATTGTTGTATATTTAACCTGATATATATATAATAATGAATAGATACACCATATATTCAATGGATTTAAAAAGTGTTTTTTTTTCTTATAATAATAGCTGAATGATATATTAATTATAGAGTAGAATTTAAAAATGTGTATTGAAAATTGAAATGGATCATTAATTTGAGAATACTTTTATTTCAAATGAAACTCACTATAGAATACTTTAGAATTTAGGAAATATCATTTATATGCTATCCACAATTTTTTCTTTCCAAATTAAGCCTAATGTGTAATCATTTTCCGCTAACTTTCTCAACTGTTATACACCCTCCGGTCACTATTATAAGCAACAAAAAACTTTTTAGATTCATTGAATAAATGATGTATCTGGTCATTATTATATATCAGATACATTAATTATGTAATGAACCAAAAAAGTTTTTTGTTGCTTATAATAGTGACTAGAGGATGTATGAAATGTTGGAATTTGGGATGATGAAAATTTGGTGTAGGAACTTTAAAGAATTGATTGACATTAAATTGACAATAAATAAATAGTTAGTATGAATGTAAGTGAATTTAAAAATTTACATTTTAGTTCCAAATAAGAAAGACAACACATATTAATAGTGTTTGTATATTTTAAGTGAACAAAATAAGAGTACCCAAACCAAGTACTTGGACTCGAGTGGTAAACGAGCTCCTGCTAAGAGATGAAGTTTTGGAGAATATCGAGTTCGATTCTTGGTAAGAATAATACGTGACCAGTGTCAGTACCTTTCGGCAAGAGCTCTGGATTACTAGAGCTCATTTCCCTTAAGAACCATAGTGCGCAAAGAAAAAAAATAAAAATAAGAGTACCCAAATTTATAGAAGAGCGGGACACACCACCAAACCACCTTCCAATCTGATGTGGAACTATAATAAATCCTTTTAAATTCTCTTCCATACTCTCTCTGTTCTATACTATAAATAAATTTCAAAATTTTAAAATTATTGAATAATTAATGTATCTAATCTATATATAAATTAGATACATTAATTATTTAATAAATCTAAAAATAGAAAATTTGCTTATAATATAAAGCAAAGTATATTTGTTTCATTTATTGCCAATTTAATTTTAATCCATTCTTCCAAATCTTCCCATGAAATTTTAATCATCCCAAATTCCAACATAAACCAATTACCTTCATTAATATGGTTCAACGTTTTCTCTTTATCTCTCTCCTCAAATGTTCCCTAGCACTAACCTTTAAACAACTAACATAGAAGTTAAATCAACTTTTAAAGTTGACCACACTACACGAAACTTCAACCTAAAACAGTCCAAAAAATAGTTGCAATTAACAATTTTACATTACATTCACAAATCATATGCAATACCAAACAAGTACATAAACATCATTCAATAAGTTAAAATTTTACAATTTTATCATCATGACAACATCATGTTCAATTTTTTCTTTTATTATTAAAAAACAATAAAGATAAATAATTACTAAGCTCTGTATTTTTTAATCTTGTTTTTGAGTTCATCTTTTTTCGCACCAACAATCTTATCAACCTCTTTCCCATTCTTCAACAACAAAAACGTCGGCATAGCCTGCACCTTAAACTCCTGCGCCACATCCTATTATTTCCCCAGAGAAAAATTAAATAAAATTAAAAAATATATAAAAATTCATTGAAATCAAATTACGAATAATAATTTACCGATAATTCGTCAACGTCGATCTTGATGAACTCAACGTCCGTGAATTCGTTAGCCATGGCGTGAACAATCGGTTCCATCATTTTACACGGTCCACACCACGTAGCAGAGAAATCTATCACAACCTTTTGTAAAAGAGAAAATCAAAAAATTCAGATCTGAAAAATTAGGTTAAAAAAGGGGAAAATTGAGATTTGAAGAGATTATAAGGGTTTACGAGACGAGGCGAGTCTTTGATCTCGTTGAAGTGGAGATGCCAGCGGGCGGATGAGTGGAAAGTTTTGACGGAATGATCGGAGGATTCTGATGATTCATAGGCGGGGCCGCCGCCGAGGAGGGAGGAGAGAAATGAGCCCATTGATATGTTGGTTGACTTGCTTGCTTGATAACTACGCTTTTTATGAGAGAGGTTGTTGCTATGCGTGTTACATGTTTTTATACTGTGTCATGTTCCTTCCTATATTCTTTATGTTTTTTTACTGGCTTAGTTGTTAGAGTAGTTTGTTTTGATTTCTTATTTTGATTCTCTTGTTTTCAAGCATCCGATTTCATCGAGGATTCTACCTGTCACCCCCAATCGTACCTGACACCCTCTATTACAAGCAAAAAGTATATTTTATCCGTCTAAAATATTGGATTTTTGAAATTTCCGGTGTCATACCGGAAATTTTGTCCATTATCGGATTTTTCAGCCATTTTCAGTGTGTTTATTTGAATTTTTAAGTAATACCAGTCATTTTAAAAATACCAGTAATATCTACTGGACATTTTCAATTTACCGGTATAAATGTACCAGATTTTCTAATTTTACAGGAAATGTGAAATTACCGGAAAAATGAAATATCCAGTATGCGTGTGCAAATGCACACCGGTAATATTTAAATTACTGGTAATTATTACCGGTAAATTTAGATTATTACTACCGAAAATTTCGTTTTCGGAAAATTCAAATCAGAGATTACCGAGAATTTTGAATTGCACTACTGAAAATTTTGTTTTTTTTTTGTCTGAAAAAGTATTTTTTTGTAAAAAAAGTCATTTTTTATGTACATAATAACATGGGTGATATCGAAATATTTAAAAAATGGGGGGTACCAGGTACGATTGGGGGGGGTGGCAGGTAGATTCCTTGATTTCATCCGAAACCCAAGTGAAGTTGAACAATTCTTTATGTTTTTTTTCTATAAGTTGGTTATTTATGTTAACTAATATATTTATTGTTGACTTTTTATAAAATTAGTTCTCCAAAAATTTATGTGGCACGAACGATGCTGATGTGTCCGTTAAGGAGATGATGAAGAATATGTTGAAGATGTTGAAGATACTACTCTATGTCATAATGGTGGCGGTTTTAATTTTTGTAGTGTTGATGTGTATTTTAGTTTAGAAGTGGTGATCATTGTTAATTTTGATGTTAGTATCGCAACACCTGACTTTTGTTATCTTCATGTAACCTTTCTCGTAAGACACGACTTTTAGTATCTTCATTTAACACTTATTATAATTTTATATCAGTTTTGTTATAATAAAATTGTAATTTGTACAATAGACAAAATTCGAAACACAAAATTGTTCTGATTTAAAAAAAAATGAGATCTATTTGTAATTAAAAAAAAAAAGAACTGCAAAATAATTTAAATGACTCAAGATATAATGATAATGTCTACTATAATGAAATGAAATTTTATCAAGTTAGATTGATATATATACTATTAATTTGTTGTAGTGTGGTGGCTTTTGTTGACCATGGTGTATTATTTGGCTTTCTAATTGTTGCAGGCACCGTAGAAGTTTGTAGCAGGTGCTGCAATTAATCATGTTTGTAAGTACTAGCAATATCCCTAATTGGAGCTAGAAATCTTATTGAAATCGAATTGCAAAGGAAAATAAATTTAACATGATCAATGAAAAATATTAAAAAAAAAAAAAAAAAAAAAAACTTTACAATTTGTTAATGCGAAGGCGTAAAAAATGTGCAGGCCTTTGAACATATGCCCATAACTAGTACTCACTACAAGAACTCTTTTTTCAATTTATATTCCAGGCATTATCTTTTGGGCAAATTGCATGGACTATATTGCTTCCTTTTGACATTTCCTACTTTTTGCATTTTATATATTCCATGAAGATGTGAACCTTTCAAGGTTTTTACCCATCATAAATGCTTGATGATATTCTCTGTATTAAGTTTTTTATGAAAATGGAGCTATTGAAATTATTTGAAATGATATGATGATATTCTACTCTTTCGAGGTACTCTGGGTGGTCATACGAGTTGAGACAGTGGTACACCACCTCGTTTATGAAATTCGTAGCATATGAACAAAAACCTACCTTTTCTTTCGCACTGTATGAAATTATTTACAATACTTGTTCTATAACAATTAGTCAATCTTGCGCTATTAAAAGTTCAGACTCCTTCCGAATTCAGGTGGATTAATCCGGTAGAAACCTTTAAGATTTTCACTCCTCTTGTGCTACCAGACGACTTGAACGGTGCATCACTCTGCACTTGGTGTATGACCTGAATCACAACTCTTACTACGACATCAACCAAAATCACTAGTTTTCCTTACTTTCGAACTCTTGGGTTGAGCCTTCTCTCAAAGCACAAGCACTCTAGACCTTCAGAGTCCTCATGGTCTCTCAACCATGATCTCACCTACCACACATATAGAATTAGGTTGATCAAGTCCAATACTATATAACGTGCCATTAAGACTCATGTTGACAAAACTCACATATGAGGCATGGATTGATTTACTTATGATGTTTCAAGGTTAGATCGAGAATCTACCCGCTCTGATACCAATTGTAACACCCAAGTATAATATAATTTAGAAATACATTATATATAGTGTAAACTGGTACTGATATACATAAGTTTCTATCAGCATCGTTGTATATACATGTCCACAAAAAAAAATATACAGCTATGGCACATTATATACAAGAGTGCCTAATCAAAAACTAAGATATGTACAATATCCACTTATGCACATAACCCACAACAAAAGATCACGATAACAAAAGTCTTCGAAATACCATCAAACAAGCTTTCCCTTCTTATTAACATGCAAATAACTACCTTAAAAACATCAATAAGAGTGGGGTGAGATAATAATCTTA
Source organism: Lathyrus tuberosus (assembly GCA_022829125.1). Lineage (NCBI taxonomy): Eukaryota > Viridiplantae > Streptophyta > Magnoliopsida > Fabales > Fabaceae > Lathyrus > Lathyrus tuberosus. The sequence goes on along the minus strand of JALAZF010000161.1, from coordinate 8,524,070 downwards.
GTGGGTTCCCTGTCTTATGGGTCCACTCGGCTCTACAGGGACTATTATAGATTCTCTAACTTAAGCTTCTCGACTTCTCAATAAACGTGTACACTTAAAAAATAGAGCAAAATTTTTGTATTTAGGGGATTTTCGCATCGTATGGAAACATGTAAACTTGAGTTCTCACAACTCAATAAATCACTATCAGAAAAGCAACAAAGTATCTTTCCTCGGCCGAGTCTACGTTTAGGACAAAGGACACGGGTCACAGATCTTTGTATCGTGATTTAACTTACACTGTGAATTCAAATTTTTCATGGGACTCAAACCCATTTTAAGAATTGTCACCCGTATGGGACTCTAACCCACTTTGGGTATCTTTTCTCGTATGGGATTCTAACCCATTTTGAGATTCACTTCTCTCCTCGTATGGGAATGAACCCACTTTGTGACATCCTTTTTCAATGGGACTTTAACCCACTTGAGGATCTTTACTCGTAGGGACTCTAACCCATTTTGATTTTTTCGAATCAATAGTTCCTACCTCCCAATTCTACTTTACATAAGCATCGAAATCGGGATGTACACGAGCAAGGGTTATTTCTGAATACATGCCTAGGCTCAACATTTTCAACGTGATTGTACTCATAAATCACTAGGTGATCATACTCACCAATCTCATAACATCACAACATGTTCCATACAAAGTCTATTAGTTCACAATCAATTATCATTCATCATTTATGCCCTTCGACATTCTCATAGATGGAATGCTTCATTTAAGCGGCTACTCGTCTGCGGTACACACTAGGGCACCTTCACATTCCAGTACCACCACCTAAGTTATTTATTATAACCTAATCCATTCTTACTAATTCATTCACCTAGCATCAATCATAGGTTTAACCTCACTTATTATCATAGGATTTAATTCAATTATTATACATTCAACACAAGCAACCAAATCATAGAATAATTCATATCATAATATTATACATGAGGCACACATAATGATTCATTATTAATAGGACTTCCTAAAAAAAGGTTCCTCATCAAATAGGACTTTTGGAACAAAGGTTCTTTGCCAAAATCCAACCAATAATTGGAAGATAAGCATACATGATATTATAACATCATTAAGCATTTCATACCATGAAGTTAACATCATACAACAACACATATACAACCACATATAATCATCATTAATCGATCAATATTGGGAATTCAATTATGGTTTTTCTTCACTGAACTGTAGGGCACTGGACTAGTTATCCAGCACATCAATTGGAGTTACGGGTCCCGTTTTATGGTGAAAACATGAACAATAGTCATTTCAAAGTTACATAACTCTCGCTTAGCGAGCTCAAGGAGAGCTCCAAGCGAGATGAGGCAGATATCTCACAACTCAGAATTTCCCTTATTTTTCTTAGTGAACTACTACGAGACATCAAGGCAAGATATCGCTTAACTAGCTCAAGGTGAGGTCCAAGAGAGACAAAACATAATGTCTCAATTTCTCAACATCATCTGCCTCTCTTAGCGAAGACAAGGCGAGCTCCAAGCGAGCCCTTGCTTAGCGAGACTTCCCTCTCTAAGAGAGAGGATAACATAACAAAAAACTTGAAGGACATGGACTCTCGCTTAGAGAGCTAGTTCCCTCGCCTAGCGAGAATACCAAAACAAAACTAGTAAGGGAAACTTAACAGGTGGAAGGAAAGCAAAAAACCACAACATCAAGTCATACATATCACACAAAATCATACCAACAACCTGGATTTTCACAAGTAAACATGGAAAACAACAAGAAGATCATATATTAACACCAATTTCATGATCATAGAAAAACACATTCAAAGCCCTAATTCCCTTTTTTCATAAAAACTTCCCCAAAAGCTAGAACTACCTAGAACCCACCTTTAGGAATAAGATTGATGATGGAATTGAGTTGAAATCCTTGTTGATGCAAGCTTTCTTCTTCTTCTTCTTCCAAGATTTTTCTCTTTTCCTCTTTTCTTATCTTCTTTCTCTCTTTCTTCTTACTAACAAATGATATGTTGAATGTCAATATAGAGTAAAGAGAAATATCTAAGGAAGATATTTATCTCTTAGTACATAATAACCATTTGCCAATATTACCAAAATTTCATTTCCTTTACCAATAAATAAATATTAAGCTAATTGAGTAAGGATTAATGTTTTCTGAATTCACTAATTACTCTATATGTCCCAACTTATAACAACTGACAACGAATAGAGCATTCAGGAACTCAATATGTCCCAACTAACAAGGAATAAGGCACTTAAGAGGATATGAGATATTACAATACTAAATACAAATATAAGGATAGAATCAAAAAGAGGGGCATTGAACTAGGGTTTTTCATCTAAGAAATTTTGTACTAATTCTATTGAGAGTTGATTTTCTTTCTTGGATTGGAAGTCCCCCAGATGTTGGTGATGTTGCACTGAACTAGGCTAATAATTCTTTGGTGTTCTTTATTACTTTTTGTTTGATTATTTTGTTTTCTATTATCTATTAATTCTGTTATAAGATGTTGAACACATTGTCTTAGGCATTTTATCCAACATCTGTCCCCACATAGAGCAAAATTTCAATTGGTATTAGAGCAGACACCCTGTTCTATTTGGGTGTGTTGCAGAGTTCTTATTCTGTTCAAGATGGAGAATTTCAAAGGAGGAGTTATTCATAGACCAAACATCTTTATGGTATTAAGAATCCTCCAAATAATAGAGATGAAGACAATTATGAAGATTGTGAAGACCAAGTAAATTATGATACTGAAGAAAATATCACTCTTGCTATGATCTTTTATGAAGTCATGAGAAGACTAGATATGAGATTTGGGAATAATGTCTCTAAAAATGTTCAAGACAATCAACAACAAAATTTCAAGAGGTGTAATTGGATCCAATGTCTTAAATGCAAATATTTTGGACTTATTCAAGCTGAATACTCAAGCTTTCCAAGGATACAATGAAAAATATATCATTTCACTAAGGATAAGATAGATGAAGAAGATGGATTTGATCAAGCAAACATTGGTGTGACTTTGAAAGACAAAAAAGAGGTTATACGTACTGGTGAGCCATCAAATTCAATGAAAATGTGTACTACTCATATTCAAAAAATTGAATGCACAATGTCAGGTATCATGTCACAACATCTGGTCAAACATGATTACCAATGCACTAATTTTGTCTCCTCCATTCCACTGTACTGCTATAAATTATATGGTAGTCAACCACGTCATTAACATATGTATCCCCAATGAAATGAGAAGTCTGAAAGGCATTATCATTAAGTTTGGTGTGGCAAGCCCAATATTCTTGCTTGTACCTCCCTTGAGGAATTTTCTTGTGAAGTTTTTTATAGTTGAAAAAAATGTTTTGAGAGGAAGATGAATTATGCCAATATTGTAGTTTAGAATTTTGAAGAACATTCTCTAGACATCATGGATGACATTTTAGATACAGAAACTAAGCTAAGTCACAGAAAGCTTGAGAGTACGAGGAGCCTTGTAAAGGTAATAAAAACACAAGAATGGGGGTTGATTTGTGTTAGACTTTTTCTTTCTTTTTAAAACTCTTAGTTAGATTCTAAACACAAAGTCTACTATAATGAGATCTATTTGTAATTAAAAAAAAAAAGAACTGCAAAATAATTTAAATGACTCGAGATATAATGATAATGTCTACTATAATGAAATGAAATTTTATCAAGTTAGATTGATATATATACTATTAATTTGTTGTAGTGTGGTGGCTTTTGTTGACCATGGTGTATTATTTGGCTTTCTAATTGTTGCAGGTATCGTAGAAGTTTGTAGCAGGTGCTGCAATTAATCATGTTTGTAAGTACTAGCAATATCCCTAATTGGAGCTAGAAATCTTAATGAAAGCGAATTGCAAAGGAAAATAAATTTAACATGATCAATGAAAAATATTAAAAAAAAAAAAAAAAACTTTACAATTTGTTAATGCGAAGGCCTAAAAAATGTGCAGGCCTTTGAACATATGCCCATAACTAGTAATCACTACAAGAACTCCTTTTTACAATTTATATTCCAGGCATTATCTTTTGAGCAAATTGCATGGACTATATTGCTTCCTTTTGACATGTCCTACCTTTTGCATTTTATATATTCCATGAAGATGTGAACCTTTCAAGGTTTTTACCCATCATAAATGCTTGATGATATTCTCTGTTTTAAGTTTTTTATGAAAATGGAGCTATTGAAATTATTTGAAATGATGATATTCTACTCTTTCGAGGTACTCTGGGTGGTCATACGAGTTGAGACAGTGGTGCACCACCTCGTTTATGAAATTCGTAGCATATGAACAAAAACTTACCTTTTCTTTCTCACTATATGGAATTACTTGCAATACTTGTTCTATAACAATTAGTCAATCTTGCGCTATTAAAAGTTCAGACTCCTTCCGAATTCAGGTGGATTAATCCAGTAGAAACCTTTAAGATTTCCACTCCTCTTGTGCTACCGGACGACTTGAACGGTGCATCACTCTGCACTTGCTGTATGACCTGAATCACAACTCTTACTACGACATCAACCAAAATCACTAGTTCTCCTTGCTTTCGAACTCTTGGGTTGAGCCTTCTCTCAAAGCACAAGCACTACTAGACCTTCAGAGTCCTCATGGTCTCTCAACCATGATCTCACCTACCACACATATAGAATTAGGTTGCTCAAGTCCAATACTATATACCGTGACATTAAGACTCATGTTGACAAAACTCACATATGAGGCATGGATTGATTTACTTATGATGTTTCAAGGCTAGATCGAGAATCTACCCGCTCTGATACCAATTGTAACATCCAAATATAATATAATTTAGAAATACATTATATATAGTGTAAACTGGTACTGATATACATAAGTGCCTATCGGCATCGTTGTATATACATGTCCATAAAAAAAAATATACAGCTATGGCACATTATATACAAGAGTGCCTAATAAAAAACTAAGATATGTACAATATCCACTTATGCTCATAACCCACAACAAAAGATCACGATAACAAAAGTCTTCGAAATACCATCAAACAAGCTTTCCCTTCTTATTAACCTGCAAATAACTACCTTAAAAACATCAATAAGAGTGGGGTGAGATAATAATCTTATTGGGTTCCCTGTCTTATAGGTCCACTCGGCTCTACAGGGACTATTATAGATTCTCTAACTTAAGCTTCTCGATTTCTCAATAAATGTGTACACTTAAAAAATAGAGCAAAATTTTTGTATTTAGGGGATTTTCGCATCGTATGGAAACATGTAAACTTGAGTTCTCACAACTCAATAAATCACTATCAGAAAAGCAACAAAGTATCTTTCCTCGGCCGAGCCTACGTTTAGGACAAAGGACACGGGTCACAGATCTTTGTATCGTGATTCAACTTACACTGTGAATTCAAATTTTTCATGGGACTCAAACCCATTTTAAGAATTGTCACCCGTATGGGACTCTAACCCACTTTGGGTATCTTTTCTCGTATGGGATTCTAACCCATTTTGAGATTCACTTCTCTCCTCGTATGGGAATGAACCCACTTTGTGACATCCTTTTTCAATGGGACTTTAACCCACTTGAGGATCTTTACTCGTAGGGACTCTAACCCATTTTGATTTTTTTGAATCAATAGTGCCTACCTCCCAATTCTACTTTACATAAGCATCGGAATTGGGACGTACACGAGCAAGGGTTATTTCTGAATACATGGCTAGGCTCAACATTTTCAACGTGATTGTACTCATAAATCACTAGGTGACCATACTCACCAATCTCATAACATCACAACATGTTTCATACAAAGTCTATTAGTTCACAATCAATTATCATTCATCATTTATGCCCTTCGACATTCTCATAGATGGAATGCTTCATTTAAGCTGCTACTCATCTACGGTACACATTGGGGCACCTTCACATTCCAGTACCACCACCTAAGTTATTTATTATAATCTAATCCATTCTTACTAATTCATTCACCTAGCATCAATCATAGGTTTAACCTCACTTATCATCATAGGATTTAATTCAATTATTATACATTCAACACAAGCAACCAAATCATAGAATAATTCATTTCATAATATTATACATGAGGCACACATAATGGTTCATTATTAATAGGACTTCCTAAAAAAACATTCCTCATCAAATAGGACTTTTGGAACAAAGGTTCTTTGCCAAAATCCAACCAATAATTGGAAGATAAGCATACATGATATTATAACATCATTAAGCATTTCATACCATGAAGTTAACATCATACAACAACACATATACAACCATACATAATCATCATTAGTCGATCAATATTGGGAATTCAATTGTGGTTTTTCTTCACTGAACTGTAGGGCACTGGACTAGTTATCCAGCACATCAATTGGAGTTACGGGTCCCGTTTTATGGTGAAAACATGAACAATAGTCATTTCAAAGTTACATAACTCTCGCTTAGCGAGCTCAAGGAGAGCTCCAAGCGAGATGAGGCAGATATCTCACAACTCAGAATTTCCCTTATTTTTCTTAGTGAACTACTGCGAGACATCAAGGCAAGATATCGCTTAGCTAGCTCAAGGTAAGGTCCAAAAGAGACAAAACATAATGTCTCAACTTCTCAACATCATCTACCTCTCTTAACGAAGACAAGGCGAGCTCCAAGCGAGCCCTCGCTTAGCGAACATAACAAAACACTTGAAGGACAGGGACTCTCGCTTAGAGAGCTAGTTCCCTCGCCTAGCGAGAATACCAAAACAAAACTAGTAAGGGAAACTTAACAGGTGGAAGGAAAGCAAAAAACCACAACATCAAGTCATACATATCACACAAAATCATACCAACAACCTGGATTTTCACAAGTAAACATGGAAAACAATAAGAAGATCATATATTAACACCAATTTCATGATCATAGAAAAACACATTCAAAGCCCTAATTCCCTTTTTCATAAAAACTCCCCCAAAAGCTAGAACTACCTAGAACCCACATTTAGGAAGAAGATTGATGATGGAATTGAGTTGAAATCCTTGTTTATGCAAGCTTTCTTCTTCTTCTTCTTCCAAGATTTTTCTCTTTTCCTCTTTTCTTATCTTCTTTCTCTCTTTCTTCTTACTAACAAATGATATGTTGAATGTCAAGATAGAGTAAAGAGAAATATCTAAGGAAGATATTTATCTCTTAGTAGATAATAACCATTTGCCAATATTACCAAAATGTCATTTCCTTTACCAATAAATAAATATCAAGCTAATTGAGTAAGGATTAATGCTTTCTGAATTCACTAATTACTCTATATGTCCCAACTAATAACAACTGACAACGAATAGAGCATTCAGGAACTCAATATGTCCCAACTAACAAGGAATAAGGCACTTAAGAGGATATGAGATATTACAATACTAAATAGAAATATAAGGGTAGAATCAAAAAGAGGGGCATTGAACTAGGGTTTTTCATCTAAGAAATTTTGTACTAATTCTATTGAGAGTTGATTTTCTTTCTTGGATTGGAAGTCCCCCAGATGTTGGTGATGTTGCACTGAACTAGGCAAATAATTCTTTGGTGTTCTTTATTACTTTTTGTTTGATTATCTTGTTTTCTGTTATCTATCAATTCTGTTATAAGATGTTGAACACGTTGTCTTAGGCATTTTATCCAACATCTATTCCCATATAGAGCAAGATTTCAATTAGTATCAGAGAAAACACCCTGTTCTATTTGGGTGTGTTCCAGAGTTCTTATTCTGTTCAAGATGGAGAATTTCAAAGGAGGAGTTATTCATAGACCAAACAACTTTATGGTATTAAGAATCCTCCAAATAATAGAGATGAAGACAATTATGAAGATTGTGAAGACCAAGTAAATTATGATACTGAAGAAAATATCAGTCTTGCTATGATCTTTTATGAAGTCATGAGAAGACTAGATATGAGATTTGGGAATAATGTCTCTACAAATGTTCAAGACAATCAACAACAAAATTTTTCAAGAGGAGTAATTGGATCCAATGTCTTAAATGCAAATATTTTGGACTTATTCAAGCTGAATACTCAAGCTTTCCAAGGATACAAAGAAAAATATACCATTTCACTAAGGATAAGATAGATGAAGAAGATGGATTTGATCAAGCAAACATTGGTGTGACTTTGAAAGACAAAAAAAAGGTTATACGTACTGGTGAGCCATCAAATTCAAAGAAAATATGTATTACTCGTATTCAAAAAATTGAATGCACAATGTCAGGTATCATGTCACAACATCTGGTCAAACATGATTACCAATGCACTAATTTTGTCTCCTCCATTCCACTGTACTGCTATAAATTGTATGGTAGTCAACCACGTCATTAACATATGTATCCCCAATGAAATGAGAAGTCTGAAAGGCATTATCGTTAAGTTTGGTGTGGCAAGCCCACTATTCTTGCTTGTACCTCTGATAAGTGTAAATTGTGGCTATTTTTGTATATAAGTTTTGTTGCACTTATCGTTACTTTGTGTTAAAATTGGTTGAATAAACCCCGCTTTGTTTGTAAATACGTTTACTTTACGTTTTAGTGTATATATTGCGTATCGTGTAAATATCAATGAGTTTAATTAATTTTCTCTCATTTTTTTAGGTATCCAATCAAGGATGTCTTGCCATTGTTATATAGAGCATTGAATAAGCTTTCCAGCGCTTCAAACCGTGCGTCAAACGGAGTTACGGTTCAAAAGTTACGAATAAAACAGTGCAGAATTTTTCTGCAGACTGGTGTGCTGCGCCTCTGCTCCGCCGGGCGAAGCAGCGGCGGGCCGGGCACTCCAAAAGTGTGGAAAACTTACAGAATAGCCGCCTTACATCGCCGGGCGACCCAGAATTCCGCCGGGCGAAACTGGGCGGACATAAACTCCATTAAAGGCCCAAAAACACAATTTTTAGGGATGGGTTTGATATTTTTAGTTCCAAATCCATCCAATAGCATTTTTTTAGTAGAATTAGGCTAGAAAACACATTGGAGCATGCATTAGGATGATCCGGAGTCGAATCCTTCATCAATCGGAGCCGACAACTCAAGAGATGTTTGGTTTTTCTCCATTTCTTCTCTATGTTTTTCTCTTTTTGTTGGGTGTTTGTATATTTACTATGAACATATGTATCTTTGTTGATCATAATATTGTATAAAGCTTGCTTTACAAATCATTATCGATGTCTTCCTTGATCTTTTTGCATTTATGTTTGGATTTGTGTTGTGTTAGAGATAAACTTCACAAATCTTGATTAGGGATGGATATCTATTGTCTAGATGCTAGAGATAGATTTAGATGATAATCTTTATGGTGTCGGAACTTAAATGCCTTCCGTGTTTCGAGGCTTCGTGCGCGAGAGTGACGAAGAGAGTGATACAGTTGCTTCTCAACTCAGTGTGCCAGAGATGGACACTGTTGTGAGCGATATTGGATGATTTTGACGAGTATTGCAGGTGGAGTATAATTGGTCGGTAAATTTATCTTTGTGACGAGTGGAATATATACATGCTTGATACGTCTTTTCTCTTTGAAGAATGAATTATTTTTATTTTTATATTTACTTTTCTGTTATTTACTTTAAACCCATTTTAATCCAAACTCATAAACTTAGAAATTGTCGAACGGCAGTTCAGTAGCACCGATCTCTGTGGACACGATAATTCTCGGAAAAATACTTCCAAATCTTTTTGTTTACTTGCCCTATACCTCATTCAACAACCTCCCTCGAGGAATTTTCTTGTGAAGTTTTTTATAGTAGAAAAAAATGTTTTGAGAGGAAGATGAATTTTGCCAATATTGTAGTTTAGAATTTTGAAGAACATTCTCTAGACATCATGGATGACATTTTAGATACAGAAACTAAGCTAAGTCACAGAAAGCTTGAGAGTACGAGGAGCCTTGTAAAGGTAATAAAAACACAAGAAGGGGGGTTGATTTGTGTTAGACTTTTTCTTTCTTTTTAAAACTCTTAGTTAGATTCTAAACACAAAGTCTAGAGTTTGAATCAGAGGTGAGTGATAAGAAGTGAATAAGGAATGAAAGAAAGAAGGAGATATACAGAGTTATCCTAGTTCCTCTTACAAATCGATCCACTCCCCTTGCACTTCCAAGAAATTCTCACTAACCAAATTGAGTTCAATTTCTCAAACACAAATCAAGAGACTTCTAATGCTCAAACACACAAGTAAGAGACTTTTATACTCAAGCACACAAGCAAGAGACTTCAAAGGCTAGAGCACACAAGCAAGAGACTTCAAAGGCTCAAGTACTTACCAAGGGACTTCTTAAAATTTAACTTACAGTTAAGAGATTGTGAAAACTACACTTGATATACAATCATAAGTGTAGACAAAATACATTACAAGAAGACTCTTAAGACTTAAAGACTTATAGAATATACAAAGATAAGAAATCCTAATTTAAACTTGTGCTTATTTTTTGACAGAGTAAATGCTCTTTGAATGTCAATGGTTTATTTTTACTATTATTCAAGTCTCCAACTCCTTATATAGAGAAGGAAAAGAGTCGTTGGAGAGTTTGCACAAGAGAGTCTCTGAGAAGCTTGATTTAGAGACGTTGAGATATCTCTTGATATGGTTATTGCTATTGAAAGGCCATTTGAATTTCCTTTTCTTCAAAAGGAATTATCAGTTACATCCCAGTTGTGTAATACCCCATATTATTTAAATGCTCAATTGGATATCAGATGAGATCAGAGGAGTATCTATGGGCTCTATCTTTGGTTAATTGGATTAATGGAATCCTCTAAGTGTTGTGAGTATAGTCAAATAGGATCAATAGAGCAACTAATGAACTCTGAAGAGATCAATTATTTTATAAAAGAGACGGATCAATATTTAATAGTTCAAGAGAGTATATTAAGGTAACTTGAATAATTGATCAATTGGGTTGAGATGACAAAATAACAATTGGAGATATTTTACCCTGTTGGATTATATTATAAGTTTTTATATATATATATATATATATATATATATATATATATATTTGTTAGTAAGGAAAGAAGAAGAAATAGAAATAAGAGGAAAAGAGAAGGAAGAGAAGGAAGAAGGGAAAAGAGAAAGAGAAGTTGGATCATCATCATCAATTCATCATCTTCTTCAAACTCCTCTTCGATTATCAGGTGGGTTCTAGTTAGATACTCTAAGTTCTAGAAATATAAGTTTAGAACTTAGGTTAGTTTTGAGAGAAAATGATTAAACAGATCAATCAATGAAATCTAACGGATGAAATTCGATATAAACTGCGTAGAATACTTGTTGATATGTTTGGAACATGTTTTGGTTGTTATATTATGGATTGGAAGTGTTTGGGTGGAAGAAAAGATGGATTTTGGCCCCAAATGACCCATATTGACGCTGCTGAGAATTTATGAGTTTGCGGGTTCGCCTAGCGAACCACAGCGAAGGGCAAGGCGAATGTTCGCCTAGAAGTTCGCTTAACGAACTTTATGTTATTTTTTCTCTGCCTTGGTTCGCTGGGGTTCGCCTAGCGAACCCTGGAGCGAACGTGACAGATTTTTCCATCTTGTTTCCTTCATAACTTTTGATCCGTAACTCGGATTGAGGCACGGTCGGATGAGTTGGAAAGCTAATTCAATGCTCTTTATGATAGTGAAATAGACACATATGTTTATGTCATGGATTGAGTTGGTAGAGTTAAATATTGTGATGGATGTGGAAAGTGTGGTTTATGTTTCCACCGGAAATGCATGAATCAAGAGTCCGATGGATATGGGACTTAAAGCCTTGGAAAGAGAATCCAATGGGTTGTTAAATGGTATGAGCGACTATGATTTAACCAAGGATGTTTGGTAAAGGATAGTAGTGGCTTATATGCCTTAAAAATATCTGTGAACTACTATGTGGTTAAGTTTGACATATTATGCTATTATATGTGTTTACTTGTAATATTTGTGATTATACCATGTCTATCTAATTGTAAATTGTGAATGAAAGAAATATGCATGTTTAAAATATGAATTAGGAAGAGTGAGGAAACTTTACCCCGGAACAAAATGGTATAATTCTAGGTTGTGATTAGAATTGTGATAGAAACTCTGGATGGCGATGCTCGTGCATTCATTGACGAGTTCTGGCCTAGAGTAGATAACTGAATGACAATGCTCGTGCAGAAGAGGCTGAGGCGTGTGTCCATTTTCGAATGATATAGAAAGAATACGACACTAGTATGGAACATGTGTAATTGTTATGTTTTATTGTTAAAGGCATGAGAGGCCTAAAGGCTAATGTGGCATTGTGATTGTCGAATACAATCAAGTTTGTGTATATGATCAAGTAATCGTAACCATTTTCTTTTAAGTTGCCCTTGAGAGGCCTTCATGAGTCTCGAGCTCCTCTGAAGTACAGGCATGATTACTTGGCAAGTTTAATTCCCAATATTATAGTACGAATGGAACCTATGGGTAGAGACTTGTGATGACATGAGAGGCCATGTGAAGTGACAAATTAAGGAGATAATGCGCCCTTAATTTTGAATCCATTTCGTATACCAAGTAACTACAAGGATCCATGACTCGGGTCGACTTCTAGACGTAGAACTGGACGGGCAAGAGGGATACCTTGGTACGGTTATCGATTAGTGCTATTTTGAGTTGATGAACTCATGACATGTTTCCATATAGTGTGAGATTGTGAGATTGTGAACTCAAGATCATTTTCCCTTCCCCTTGACTTGAGTTAGGATTGTTAGATCCCTGTAAAGCCGAGAGAATCTATAAGATAGGGAACTCACTGAGATTTGATGTATCTCACCCCACTATTGTTGATTATTTTTAGGAGGTATTTGCAGGTTTGGTTTACAAGTGGAGCTATGCTTGGATGTTTCAAGAGAAGCTTGGCTTTACTATTTCCGCTGTGTATCTATTGTATACAATTGAGGATATTGTATATTGATCTTAGTTTTTATTGTTTTGGCTAGTTTCCATATCTTGCACCATAAATTGTATTATGTTTTTAGAATGGTCAAGTATGTGAATTATGCCATTAGGCACTTATGATGGTGTCAGTACCAAATAAAATGCGTGTATTGTATTATTCTAGATAAATATTATACAGGGCATTATAGTTGGTATCAAAGCAGGTCGTATTCTCGACCTAGCCTTGAAACATCATAAGTAAATCTATTCCTGCCTCTTAAGTGTGTCTTGCCATCATGAAACTTAATATCATACTATGTAGTGTTGTGGAATGTGTGACGTAAGGTCCGGAAGTGAGATAAGTATTGATGCTTCAGTTTCTAAGGTCACTATGGTATCTTGAATGGACGAGAGTACCTCAAGGAATGTGTTTGGAACAATATCTTCCAACTGGTTTAAGATTTGAAAGTTAAGGACGTTTGACTTTTATGGGAACCTAAAGTAGTAGAGAAGCGTGTGAAGAAACACAAGGATGTGTTTACATGCTTCAAGTGAAATAAGGATGTGCCGGACGAAGAGTGTGTGATGAATTGCGTATATTCAGTTATGTAGAGCGATTAAGTTTGAGATATTGTCGCTCCCGAAAAGATTCGCATCCAACGGTACAAACGCGAGAGTGGCGCAAAAGACACAGAGTCGCCAGCAAAGTGTATTTATCCCAAGAGAGGGAAAGGAAACACTGCGTAAACCTGGAAGAAGGGAAAGAGCATGGTCACGCGACCAAGAGAACGGGTACGGGAGTCGGTTACGCGAAGGGAAGGTATTAGCACCCAACACGTCCATCGTACTCGATGGGATCCACGCTTGCTGTCTGCATCAAAGGGTGTCGTCGTCTGGAACTCCACTGCTACTGGACCGGCGAAGAAACGAGAACGGAAAGAACGGAGAAACGAAGAAGAAAAAGAAAAGGAAGTGACTCGATAGGACGGTATCATTATCCTAGGCCTACGTACTCCCTCAGTGCAATGGGAAAGTCAGAGTCAACGTAGTTCGGACGGGAACTGTGGGGGAAGGTTGCTCGCCAAGACAATCGCTGTCTTGTGCCTACGTATCCTCAATCGGACGAGAGAGAGGAATCAGAGCTGACGTAGTTCGTGGGTACGACCACGGATGGGTAAGTGTTTTTTATGTGAGCGACGAGCTCTTTCTGAAAAAAAAGAAGTTTGAAACCCAACAATCCCGAAGGATAAAAAAGATTTGAATTTGTTTGGTGTTTTTAGACAGAAGTGTCTTTTAAGTTGTTTCGCAACTTGCATTGAACCCAAGTCTTGAATATAGGAACGAATACTTCGCGCATCGTCCCCAACAGGACGTACACTAGGTATCCTAGAAGAATGAGAGGAAGCCCCTCAATCCCCACTTCCCACATAGAAGGCTCAAGCGCAATACACGTTAACTTTTATTACGTGTCTTGAAGATGTTTTGAGATGAGAAGAGAGACGACACAAAGGAAACTCTAAAGGGGAACTAAGAGTGCTAATGTTATCATGCATGGATGTCCTATGGTTAGTGAGGTTTAGGAGAGACGACTACCTAACCTAATGCTAATCCTACTCCAAGCTTAATCAAAAATTAAGTTGGACTAGGTAGCTCTAAGGGGAGAGAGTCCAAGACTTAAACAAGTCTCGAGACTCGAGGGATGAAAAGAGTGAAAGAGAAGAAGGAGAAAGAGAAGGAGAAGATAAGATACAAGATGGGGCAGTAAGTACATCATATCATAAATGTCCAACTCATAACAATCAACATGTCTCAAAGATTAATGCAAATCACTTCAAGTAATCATGCAAAGATAAACATGGAAGGATTCAAGCACACTTGAATTAAATGCACAATTAAACACACATGGATCTCATACCAAAGTGAAATGAAAGAGACAAGATGAAAATGAAACAAGACCAGAACTCACATCATATCATCATTAGCAATCCACATATGCAAAAGAGGTTCACACTATGCAATACGATGCACCAAAGAAGTTACAAAGCAAAAGGGATGGTATGCATCACATAATTCAAACCAAATGCATCCAACAATGCTCAAGTAATATGAAAATCAAGTATAGAACTCAAGAGGCAGTAGCATATACATCAATGTCATATCAAACCCAAACTCAAGTCATACAAGATTAATCATCAAGCAACACATTCAAAGCATGCACCAAAAGTGAGAAAGACATCCACAAAACTCAAGTCAAAATAACAACACTTTGTAAAATCAAGAACAAATAGAAAAATGAGTGAAAAGAGATGATTCCAAGGCCACAAGTAAGCTCAAACAGTACATGATCATACCATAAAAACATATTAAGCATCACTCCATCACAAGTAAGCAAATGCATCCAAACTAGATCAAGTACCAAAGTATACCTCAACCAAACTTGTATCACAAACAACACTCAACCAAAAATAGCAAAGTGGATTAATAAAATCCCAAAAAATATCCAAACAGGAGCTAACTCAGTCAAGTAACAAGTGAAAAAATATCAAACCAAAATTCACAAACCAAGTATCTCAAACAATTGGACAAAGATCACTTAAGAACAATGTTTCAACATGCAAAAGAAAGGGACCAAAATGCAATATGGAAAAGTTTTAAAAATGAAACAAAATTTGTTTTATGCAATTTAATATGTCACCTAACAGATGCAAAAAGAATGGATTAAAAATGAATTATAGATGAGGAGAAAGAAATTTCACAAGTTGGTGTGTGCAAGTGAAACAAATAAGAAAAGGAAATAAAACAATTAATTAAAACAGATGCCAAAATAAAAATAAAATGAGAAAATAAAATATGAAAAAAAAAGATAAAAGTAAAAATAAAATCCATGATTTTTTGTATGATTTTTAGATGCATAAAAGTAATTTTAAAAAATAAAATGCAAAGCAAATGAAAAAAAAGAAAAGAAATAGAAATAAAACCATGGGGGTGCAAACAACAATGCATCACGTTGAAAAATGATAGAGGCCCAAGGGAGGGGGGTGCGAAAATCAAAGGCCCAAGGAAATGGGAGCCCAAGGCGCAGTCAATGGAGAAGCAATGGAAGAAGTCAACGATCAGAAATGCATCTAGCCACTCGTTTGATCCAATGCGCCACAGTGCAAGTCATCAAGTCAACGTAATCAGAAAGTAGTTGAAACCAACGGTCACGATCACTCAGCACACAAAAGCCACGTAGTCACGCACACACACAACACGCAGCGTCCACCATGCTCCCCCACATGCAAGGCACATGCCTTCATTAATGTGTTGGCGAAAATCCAGCCGTGTGATTAAATATTAGACATGA
The DNA here is from genome assembly GCA_022829125.1 of Lathyrus tuberosus. Taxonomy (NCBI): domain Eukaryota; kingdom Viridiplantae; phylum Streptophyta; class Magnoliopsida; order Fabales; family Fabaceae; genus Lathyrus; species Lathyrus tuberosus. The sequence goes on along the minus strand of JALAZF010000161.1, from coordinate 8,507,782 downwards.
TCAACAGCCACGGTTTGAGGACTCACGATAGAACTCATGGAATGGAAAGCACACAATTATTAAATTAAAACATAAAAAACAAGGACACATGGCGCACTAAGAGATGCACGATCTGGAAATCAACGGTCAGATTGTGTCTTCTCCACGGATCTCCTTCGCCGGACTGGACATTCTGGCCGCCGGAGCTAGGGCTCCGGCCACCCTCTCCGGTGAGCTGTGACGTGACTTTGTCCAGAATTTGCGTATGAGTATACCATTTTGATCAGAAAAACGCAAGGATCACGAATATCCAGTCCATTTTAACAAACAACAAACACAAAAAGAGAATCGAACGAAAACAAGTTTAGATCTAAAACTTTAAATCCACATATCTCACAAATTACACGTCCAAACTTCAAATAAAATATATCAGCATGTTCAGTGCACATCATAGATCATTTTGCATATCAAAAACTCAAGTTCTGTGATGGTGAAAAAATCATTAACCTGAGATCTTGATGAACTTAAAATATCACAAGAACGCCTTCCAAAAGCTGCAGATCAAGTCCTTGGAACCTCTAATTGCAAAATAAATGCAACTAGAGCTTGGAATCGTGCTAGATCTTGAGTTTTGAACTTGAACCCTCTTGAATGGAGCTTGGTGAAAACCTCAGTATGAGCTTCAGATGATGGTTGATTCTGGTTCTACTCTCTTCACTGATTCCAAATATGAAAGAATTTCTCAAAAACACCTTATGGAGAAGGAGAAATGAAAATGAGAAAGTGGAGAGTGAAAAATGGAAACTGAGCAAATGTGAGTCTCTACCCTAGCTGTGAGAGCATGAGTAAGGTTATATACTCTTGATTAGTTCACTGATTGAGATTAGGAAGTGATTAGAGCTCTTGTTAATGAGATTTGAGTGAAATTGCAAAAATGTATTTTACACCACCACCACTAATTTGCACGTGGGAAGCCCTTGTTCTCAGCATAATTCACCTCCAATTTACTCCCATACCACTTCTGGATTGATTTTGGGCCTTGCACTTTCTTGGTTTGCAAGCTTTGAATTAATTTGGCATTTTTGCACTTTGTGAGAATAATGAGAAAAATGGCATGGCATGAATTGATTCAAAGGCCACAAATGATCTTCTTGACTTGTATTTTGATATTATAATGTGACATGAAGCAATTGGGAACATTACAAGTCCATTTGTGCAAAAATGCAAAAAGTGGAAAATTTGACACATAAGGAATCCATGAAAAGCACCTTGCATTGTTTTGGCCATAACTAGAGTTCCACAAATGATGTAGAAATGGTCTAGTACTTTTTGGAAATGGGAGAGAAAGATCTTCAACTTTCATGTTGGAGGAAAAGTTATTTGGAGCTTCCTTGATGATGAAAAGTCAAGTTGAATGTGGAAGAAAAATTGCCAAAAATGGAAAGTTTCAATTATGGGTCATTTTCCAAATTTAGTAACCTTTGTACAACCTCTTGATTCTTGGTAAATGGGACAAATCTTGACAATTGGAGGCCATATGAGGATGTGAGACCTTGAAAACCACGAAAAGAACCTCAAAATTCCACAGTTGACTTTCTCCTTTACCGTTGACTTTCTCCTTCACAGTTGACTTTTGCTTAGTTCACAAACAACTGATCCACTGAACAGCTTTCACCATGAATCAATAGCCAAACCCTCATCCAGGAACACTTGTGAGCATAAAGAACACCACAAGAACATGCTTGAACATACCAAGCCTTCCAAGAAGTCCTCTTGATCTCAAAAACCCTAACTGGTCCCCCTGATTAGGGGGGAAGGAATCACTTGAAATCCTTTGCCAATCTTGATCTTATGAAGATATAATGAGCTCCATGAACCACCTTGAAGCCGGAGACTTGAGAATATGGACCAAGTACATTGATCCCATGCTAAGAACCAATGCCATGCACAATGCAAAAATGTAAGAAATGAAAAGAAACATAAGCCAGTTAGCTAAAAACAACAAGGCAAATTTTGGGGTGTTACAGCTGCCCCTATTCAATCAACTTGATCCTGAAGGTATGATAGTGACGGCTATCATGCGTTCCAAGGATTCACGGAGATTGAATACCATAAGAAACCTGAAATTTGCAATCCTCAAAGGAGGGGCGACTCCGCTGGGGAACAAACAAAAAATGTTGCACTGTCACAACACATACGAGTGTTGGAAACCAAAACTGTATTGAAAAGTCTTGAGATAAACACAAACGAGTGTTAGCTACGCCGGGGATAAACACGGACGAGTGTCAAAGAATCCAGGATATCAAATACGGACGGGTATTGAGAAGATACACGGACGGGTGTAAAAGATTTCAATGCGGACAGGTATTGAAAAAGGTACACGGACGGGTGTAAAAGATTTCAATACGGACGGGTATTGAAAAAGGTACACGGACGGGTGTAAAAGATTTCAATACGGACGGGTATTGAAAAAGGTACACGGACGGGTGTAAAAGATTCAATACGGACGGGTACTGAAAAAGGTACACGGACGGGTGTAAAAGATTTCAATACGGACGGGTACTGAAAAAGGTACACGGACGGGTGTAAAAGATTTCAATATGGACGGGTACTGAAAAAAAGGTTGTAAAGCAACTTTATCGGGAATTAATCTCGCTAAGGGAACGGAAGGCAACACAGACGAGTGTCATCAAAAGGTCAATACGGACGGGTATTGAAACAAAAAGGCGACCTCTCTGGGGATTGAATCGCAGCACTGACGGGTGTCATCGAAAGATCAATACGGACGGGTATTGAAACAAAAGGTTCAAACACAGACGGGTGCCGAAGGAAACACGGACGAGTGTCATCAAAAGGTCAATACGGACGGGTATTGAAAAGAACACGGACGGGTGTCTCAAAGGTCAAAACGGACGGGTATTGAAAAAGTTCAAACACGGACGGGTGCTGAAGGAAACACGGACGAGTGTCTGACGGTAAAGCTCTTGAGGGGATAAACCAAAGGACCACCTGGACGAAGGGGTAAAAATGAAATCAAGGATAAACAATCCTGGCAAACACTCTGCCGGGGTACTGTCAAATATTGCTTAACCCAACACCTGTGGAGTAAAGTCAAAAGATATCTTCCTGAAATCTGGCTTTCCTGACGAAGGAAAACTCAAACCTGGCTTATGCTTCAGATGCACATGTTTGAATTTTGCCGTAATGCTCCACACGAAGTGGAAATGCTACGCATTTGGGAGGATGCCATGCAAACAAATGCTTATGCAATGCAGGAGAGATGTCTCAGCAAAATAAATGCTGAAGACCAGAAGCAACTCCGCTGGGGATGGAAAACTAAATTGCCACTGAAACAAAGGAGAATTTGTTGAGGAGAACTTCTCCCTGCTAGGGAAGATCACAATCACCAATTCTGTCGGAGATGGACGAAACTCCAAGAGAATATCCACTCTGTTGGGGAATATCAAGATCAACAACTCTGCTGGAGATGGACGAAGCTCCGAGAGAATACCCACTCAACCAGGGAGGGATATGAATACTGAAGATGGAAATTACACTGCTGGGGACGACCAACTATTTCAGAACTTGGCTTCGGCGTCTGCTAAAAACGATTGGCCTTAAGACCTGCTGGGGATACCAACTCACCACCAGACTCTGATTGGGGAAATGAGCTTAATCTACTGCTAGGGAAGTAACTTTACCCTCACTTTGCTGGGTACTAGATCAAACCATTGTCGTCGAGACTATACTTTCTGACCAACCGAAGAAAGTAGACACCAGGACCCTGTGGGGATAATAACATCTTCGTCCACAAACTTCCTGTTGGAAGTACGACAACATTCACCTTAAAGCAATCAACTTCTGAGTACTCGCTGGGGAATAATAATCCAAACACGATCGCGGCTGGGTATACAATCCTCTGTACTTTGCTGAGGAAGACGATCCTCAACGACTCCGCTTGGGAGAGAAATTAATTGTCAATATTCACCTGCTAGGGGATAACACATGCTTCCTGACTAGCTGGGGAACAAATAGCTGCCCCATGCTCCGTGGGGAGACATCACTTGCTGAAGAAAGATGTGCCAAGTCACAACCCTGGCCTGGGAAAAAACCTCTTATATCCTGCTAAGGAGGACGATCCTTAACAACTCCGCTTAGGGAATTACTTCTTTATACTCTGGTTGAGGAAGACGTCCCTCGGTACTCTGATGGGGAAGAGTAATAACCTGCTGAGGACGATCAGACTTCAAAGTAGAGGAGAGCTCTACTCTACTGGGGAAAACAGCAAGGTGCTGAGGACGATTAGACTTCAAAAATGGAGAGAGCAACTCTACTGGGGGAGTACATCTGTCATCCTGCAAAACCAGCAGAAAGGTCTATGCGCAGAAATGATTACATTGATTATCAACATAGTGACTGTCGCCTAAGCAATTGCCACTGTTTTCCAACTTGTGTCATAAAGCTCAACGTTTTAGCATGTAAAGTTTTTATCAAAAATATCGGACATTTTCACAAATAAAACAGGTAAAACAGAAAACAAAAGCTCTTTAACTGAAATGCAAACTTTATTGAATGAATTGGCCTGTAAATAGGCATTTACATCTGGAAGCAATTCCTGAAAAGAGGTAATTGCACAAAAAGCAAAAGAAAATACAAATGTCGGCAATGTGGGGAACAGACATCCACCATGACTCAACTCAGCTATAACCCATATGACTTGTTCATCCGCAGATACTTTGGCCTTCGAAGACGACTAATTGGACTGATTCCTTTCCTCAGAATTTTCCAAGTGTGAACGGTGATCACAGATCGGACGCGGATCGTAGTCTTTGCTCTAAAATCCCTAACTTTTGCCTGGATCGCCCTTTTCGGGTTTTCAATCCACCGGGATACCCATTTTTGCCAAGGTTGCCTTTTCAGGTTTTCAACCTTCCGGGTTTATTCTTTTTCTTTTTATCCCTAATTTTTGCCCGAACCTTTTCTTTTTATGGTTCGCCAGGATGCCCCATTTTTGCCTGAACCTTCTTTTTATGCTCAGCGGGTCTCTTTTATGCAAAGTATTTTTTGACTACATCCGCGTTCACAGGGGACGTAAAATCTTCGCCATCCATAGTTGAGAGTAATAAGGCTCCACCAGAGAAAACCTGTCTTAATACATATGGCCCTTCGTAATTCGGAGTCCACTTGCCCCTGTGATCTGTTTGAGGAGGAGTGATCCTTTTCAGAACTAATTCACCAGCTTGAAAACACCGAGGACGCACCTTCTGATCAAAGGCTTTCTTCATCCTGCTCTGATACAACCGGCCATGCGCAATGGCTTTCAGTCTCTTCTCTTCAATGAGGTTCAGTTCATTCAGCCGGGAACGCACCCACTCAGCTTCATCAAGCTTCACATCTGTCAGAATTCTCAAAGAAGGAATCTCAACTTCTAATGGCAAGACCGCTTCCATACCATACACCAGTGAGAAAGGAGTTGCCCCAATTGATGTGCGTACCGAAGTACGATAACCATGCAAAGCATAAGGCAACATCTCATGCCAGTCTTTGTATGTCACTACCATCTTCTGCACAATCTTCTTTATGTTCTTATTAGCCGCTTCAACAGCCCCATTCATCTTCGGACGATAGGGAGAAGAATTGTGATGTTCGATTTTAAAGCTCTGGCATAGCTCCTTCATCATCTTGTTATTCAGATTTGAACCATTATCAGTAATGATTCTCTCCGGGACTCCATACCGGCAGATGACGTCCTTCTTAATAAACTGGGCTACCACTTGTTTGGTGACGTTGGCATACGATGCTGCTTCCACCCACTTCGTGAAATAATCAATAGCCACCAAGATAAAACGATGTCCGTTTGAAGCAGTCGGCTCGATCTTTCCAATCATGTCAATGCCCCACATAGCAAAAGGCCAAGGTGACGACAAAACATTTAGAGGAGTAGGCGGTACGTGCACCTTGTCAGCATAAATCTGGCATTTATGACATTTTCGGGCGTATTTAAAACAGTCAGACTCCATAGTCATCCAATAATACCCCGCTCTCAATAATTTTCTGGCCATAGCATGCCCATTGGCATGAGTACCGAAGGAACCTTCGTGAACCTCTTCCATTAACAAGCCTGCCTCGTGTTCATCAACACAACGTAGCAAGACCATGTCAAAGTTTCTCTTGTACAACACATCATCCTTGTTCAAAAAGAAGTTTCCCGATAACCTCCTCAATGTCTTTTTATCCTTGGAAGATGCCCCAGCTGGGTATTCCTGACTCTTCAAGAAGACTTTAATGTCATGATACCAAGGCTGGCCATCTGATACCCCTTCAACTGCAAATACAAAAGTAGGTATATCCAAGCGCATGATTCTGATTGAGGGAGCTTCATTCCAAAGATTCACTTTATACATTGATGACAACGTTGCCAACGCATCAGCCATCTGATTCTCTATCCGGGGAATGTGATGGAAGTCTACTCTGTCAAAGAAAGGTAACAATCTTCTGGCATAATTGTTATATGGAACGAGATTTACTTGACGAGTCTCCCATTCTCCTGTAATCTGATTCACCACCAACGCAGAATCACCATAAACATCGAGGTTCTTAATTCTCAAATCAATTGCTTCTTCTAACCCCATGATGCATGCTTCATATTCCGCCTCATTGGTGGTGCATATGAACGCTAATCGGGCAGTAAAGGGTATATGAGAACCCTGTGGAGTCGTAATGATTGCCCCGATTCCGTTGCCATATGAATTAACAGCCCCATCAAAAACCATCTTCCACTGAGACCCAATCTCAGGTCCTTCATCAGGCAAAGGTTCTTCACAATCCTTCATCTTCAGATACATGATGTGCTCATCCGGAAACTCAAACTTCATCGGTTGATAATCCATAATTGGCTGTTCGGCAAGATACTCTGACAACACACTTCCCTTAATGGCCTTTTGGGAAACATACTGAATATCATATTCTGTCAGAACCATCTGCCAACGGGCTATTCTACCAGAAAATGCTTGCTTCTCGAACACATACTTGATTGGATCCATCTTCGAAATCAAAAGGGTTGTATGGTTTAACATGTACTGCCTCAAACGCTTAGCGGCCCAAGCGAGTGCACAACATGTTTTCTCCAGCATCGAGTATCTTGACTCGCAATCAGTAAACTTCTTACTCAGGTAATAGATGGCGTGCTCTTTTTTACCTGACTCGTCTTGTTGACCGAGCACACAACCCATTGAATTCTCAAGAACCGTGAGATACATAATCAAAGGTCTTCTTGGCACTGGCGGCATAAGGACCGGAGGTTCCTGCAAGTATTCTTTAATCTTTTCAAACGCCTTTTGACAATTTTCATTCCACCTGACCGCTTGATCTTTTCTTAGCAACTTGAAGATTGGTTCACACGTGGATGTGAGATGCGAGATGAACCTAGCAATGTAATTCAATCTCCTCAAGAAACCACGAACCTCTTTTTCTATTTTCGGCACAGGCATCTCTTGTATGGCTTTTACCTTTGCAGGATCAACCTCAATACCTTTTTCACTAACAATAAACCCCAGCAATTTTTCTGATCTCACCCTGAAGGTGCATTTGTTTGGATTCAACCTCAGTCTGAATTTCCTTAACCTTTCAAATAACTTCTGAAGATTCACCAAATGTTCTTCTTCCGTCTGTGACTTCGCAATCATGTCATCAACATAGACTTCAATCTCTTTGTGAATCATATCATGAAAGAGAGTCACCATCGCCCGCTGGTAAGTTGCCCCTGCATTTTTCAATCCAAAGGGCATCACTTTGTAGTAGAAAGTTCCCCACGGTGTTATGAATGTTGTTTTCTCCATGTCCTCTGGGGCCATCTTGATTTGGTTATACCCAGAGAAGCCATCCATGAAGGAAAACACAGAATACTGAGCAGTATTGTCAACCAACACGTCAATGTGAGGGAGCGGGAAATCATCCTTTGGGCTTGCTCTATTCAAATCCCTGTAATCAACACACATCCTGACCTTCCCATCCTTCTTAGGTACAGGCACGATGTTAGCAACCCATGGAGGATAATTTGTTACGGCAAGAAATCTGGCGTCCAACTGCTTCTGAACCTCTTCCTTGATCTTGACAGACATCTCCGGTTTAGTTCTTCTCAACTTTTGCTTGACCGGAGCACAACCTTCTTTGAGTGGTAGCCGGTGTACAACAATATCAGTATCCAGCCCGGGCATGTCTTGGTAAGACCAGGCGAAGATGTCCACATACTCACGGAGCATCTCAATCAATCTTCCCTTGACACTGTCTTCCAACGCAGCCCCTACTCTTACTTCCTTTCTAGCATCCTCGGTTCCCAGATTCACAATCTCAATTTCCTCCTGATGAGGTTGGATGACTCTCTCCTCTTGCTTCAACAATCTGGCCAACTCTTCGGGCAGTTCACAATCTTCGTCAGCCTCTTCTTCAGCCTGATAGATTGGATTGTCAAAGTCATATCGAGCTATAACTGAGTCATGATCGGTGTCATCTGAACAAAAAGACCTGCAATGATTTATGAGGTATGTTTTATTATGATGCAACAAAAGAAACACATTGCCATTTTGATGTGGGTTTTTTAATGCATAAAAATAAAAACAGAAAGACAGAGATCAAAATATTTGAGTGTGAAAAGTCCTTTATTGATGATAAAGCAAAACATGCGACAGTTAAAAGCCCTACAAACAGAATCACTACGTCATGGGCAGAACGTAGGATTAACAAAATAGGAAAACAAAGCAATTACTCGAAGCCTGTCACTTGAATGACTTTCTCGGAAGACCAGTTGTGTAGACTTTCCCCTGGGACACAAGGACGGATCCAGCTATCCATGTCACAATCACTGTCTCCTTCTTCTGCAATAGCATTAACTCTGTCGAAGAAAACTCCAGCGTTAGTGAACCGGACAGGGCCATAGAATTTTGGGGGATCCTCATCTCTTCTGGATGGCTTATATCCCAATCCATAAGTATCCTTCTTTTTCTGGACTTCAACCACCTGGCCCCACCTCTGTGAGCCACCAGCTTCAACCACAGCTTTGGCGTCTCTCAACGAAGACATGGAACCCTCAGGTTGATTTGCCACTACGGGCTGCACTACAGCTTCAGACTGAACAACTTCTTCAGAAACTTTCACCTTCTCAAATCCCTGGCACAACGTCTCGTGGATTTCCCCATCTACTTCCACGTATTTGAAGGTTGACAGCTGACTGATCATTATGTCTTCTTCTCCGCACACTGTCACTATGTGACCATCAACCATATACTTCAGCTTTTGATGCAAAGTGGAAGTTACAGCACCTGCCCCATGGATCCAAGGACGACCCAATAAACAGCTGTACGCTGGCTGAATATCCATAATGTAAAACGTTGCATTAAAGATTTCCGGTCCAACCTTGATTGGAAGCACAATCTCGCCAAAAACAGATCTCTTCGAGCCATCAAAAGCTCGCACCACCAAGTCGCTTGGTGTACAAATAAGTCCTCGAGTATCCAACTTCATTAACGCTTTCTTGGGCAATACATTCAACGATGAACCAGTATCAACCAAGACATGTGACATCAGCGAGCCACGACATTTGATCGAAATATGCAGGGCATTGTTATGATTCCTGCCAGCAGAAGTCAAGTCAAGATCTGTAAAACCCATGCCGTTACCCGCATTCACGTGCGCTACAACCCCTTCCAGCTGATTAACAGAAATCTCTTGAGGAACGTATGCTGCATTCAAAACCTTCAAAAGAGCATTCCTGTGAGCCTCAGAACACAAGAGCAGAGACAGAATAGAGATCTTGGACGGGGTCTGATGTAATTGGTCCACGATCTTATAATCACTTTTTCGGATGAGCCTCATAAATTCCTCTACATTTTCCGAAAAAGCATCGTCAACCGGCTTCACTGTAGATTCCACAATCACTGGAGTCTGAACAGAACCATCCATCGCCTGTTTTCCTCTATCCTGCCTAGAGGTACTGGGTTGATCGTTAACCGGAGGGAGCACTCTACCACTTCTGGTTATGGCATCAGTCTCAACTTTAACCCCTGAACTAGAACCCACTGGTGAAGTATTCATTAGCTCTTGCTTTTGCCCATTGACAAACACCTCTGCACCATAATTCCACGGGATGGCCTTAGAGCTCTCGTATGGAATGGGTCCGGCCCTTGTGATAATGACTGGAGATGGCCTTGCTGGACCAGAAATAGTAATTGTTTTGAATGGAATAGTGATAGTGGCAACCTTTTCACTAACAACCTCTTCTAGCTGATTACCTCTGTCAAACTGTAAACAACCCTCATCAATCAGATTCTGAATACCCCTCTTCAACGAATCACAACCATTAGCCTTTATCAAACAATCTGAGCAGTTCTCACCACAGCCCGGATAGACATCACCTTTCAATAACCTATTCTTAACCACCACCAATGGAGTCTTCAGTTCCTCCACATCCATGATCAAATTCAAAGTTTCACAGTCCTCAATTATAGCATTCACCCTTGGCCCATTGTGATTAGGCATCGGGTTCTGAATAACATTGGGTCCGTCATTCGAGAAATTGATGGCTTTAGAGTCCACAAGGTCCTGCACCTTGTGCTGAAATGCCCTGCACTTCTCCACCGTGTGCCCAGGGGCACCAGAATGAAAATCGCAGTGTGCGTTAGCATCGTAGCCTCGGGGAGTTCCCCTGTTGGTGGCGCCAAGGTACGAAGCTCAACTAGACGCAACTGCAGCAAGTGTTGCAACAACTGTGCATATGACATTGGGGGTTGATCAAAATGCCTCTCTGCATTCCTCTGTCTGTTCTGATACTGACCCTGCTGCCTATTCTGATTAGCATTACCCCTTTGCTGCTGTGGTGGAGGTAATGTTGCTGGAATGGTTACTGATGCTACCTGTTGATTGTTAAACTGGCGTTGTTTCCCTTTTCCCCTGAGGGATGATACAACGTTGGTCTCTCCTTTCTTCTTATAATTATCAAACGGCCTTTTTCCCTGTCCGGAAGCCGATCCATCACCGCTAGAAACCTTCCCAGCCTTAATTCCGACCTCTATCTTCTGCCCAATAGCAATCACATCTGCAAACTTGCCTAGAGAACAAGGCAAAAGCTTTTCATAGTAGTGCTTCGGCAGTGTGTCCATGAACATATCTAGCATCTCTTTCTCTAGCATTGGTGGCTGCACCCTAGCCGCCAATTCACGCCACCTTTGCGCGTATTCTTTGAAACTCTCATCATTCTTCTGGGACATGCTCAACAGTTGAGTTCTGTTAGGAGCCATGTCTGTGTTGTACTGATAATGCTTGATGAAAGCTGCAGCTAGCTCTCTCCAGGTACGAACATCTCTGCTTTCTAGCCCCATGTACCATTCCAAAGACACGCCAGACAGGCTGTCTTGGAAGAAGTGCATCATTAACTTTTCATCCTTAGCGTGAGCAGCCATCTTCCTGGTATAGGCCTTCACATGAGTCCTTGGGCAGGTAGAACCATTGTACTTTTCTAGCGTAGGAATCTGAATCTTGTGTGGAATAACAATATCAGGGACCAACCCTAGGTCGTCCAAATCAATCCCCAAATCATCCTGTTTCACCACTCCTTTCAATTGAGCTTCGATTAAACGGATTCTTTCATCACTGACCACAGGAAGGGCAGCATCTAGACTCCTGACCGAGAACACATCGTCCTGTTGATCATCAAAATGATGGCCATGGATAGCCCGAACAGTACTTCCCTCTCCAACCACTGTAGGAATTCTGCCCTGTCCACCAGCACCAACTCCGCCCGGAGGGATATTACGGTTAATAAGACCACCGTGTAGGATACCATTTTCGTCGACCTGCGCCACTAACGGCTGAACCAGAGTTCTGAACTCGTTCTGACTTTGTACCACACCCTGCATCATTTCCATGAACTGGTCGATGCGAGCTTGCATAGCGGCCATATCTGCTTGAACTTTGTCCATCACTCTGTTTTGATTGAGCCTGGTAGAATAACAATAAATTGGTTGATCAATCCTGACTGAAAGAAAGAGAGAACATAAGAAAACCAGAGAAACCAAGATAACCTGCAATGCAAAAATGATTATGATTATGCAAATGCAAATGCAACAAACATATTTGAACATTTCCAAGGTATATCCGCTTTGATTCCATTCCAAGCAACCGGGCTAGGGATTAGACGCAATATCGGAAAATAAATCCGACCCAGAAATACCACCGGATCCAACCACTGGAAACCAATCACAAAAATAGAAAACTATCAAGGCAAAAAAAAAACTGAATCGAGCATTCTATTATCAAGATGGAAGAATTCATACAAACAAAGTCAATCGTAACCAACGGTGATTCCATCAACAATCCTGATGGTAACCACACATAAAAACAGATACACAATAAACTACAATTCTACCCCAAACAGGCTAGCCTCCACTTCTTCCAGAAGATTCAAAGTGTCAGGATGTGCCGGTCGCGAGATTAGCCCTTTGATTAACCTGTTTCTCTTTGCAATCTCTTGGTTCAGCGTTGCAATCTGTTCTTCAGCGTTGCTACTTTCATGTCTTACCTTCTTGATTCCAACTTGTAATTTGAGCTCTTCAATCTCCTTTTGGGATTCTTTCCACTTGTTGAAGAAATGCTTCCCCTTTTCTTTCGCCTTTTGCAGCTCTTTGTTTAGCACCTCGTTTTCGACTTGGACCTCACTCCACATCTCTTGATAAACATCAAGCTTGGTTTCAGTCTTAGCCAAAAGCTTCTTAGTTGTCCTGGTGGTCTGGCTTGAAGTCTCTGCTGCCATGCTGATCTTCTTGAAATGTTGAATTCTACTATCCAGATCATTTTCTGTCTTCTTCAGACGCTCAGTCGACTCTTTGACCTGCCATTTCAGCTCCAAATTGTCATGCAAAGCTCCTTGCAGCTGACTACTCATACCGGAATTCTCTGCTCTCAATTCTTGCACCAACTTCTGTTGCTTGTTGAACTCTTCAATAGGCACAGTAAGTCTTTCCTCCACACTCTCTGGATACAAGGGAGACACCCGATCAAAAGGTAAATAGAACTCTTCTACCCTCTTTTTCACCCATTCAACATACGGAGCGAAAGCTTGGTTATTGGGTTTCCCCAAAACAGTTTTACCTATCTTCTGTCTGTTGAGCCAGGCTTGAGAAGCTTCTTGTGCAATAGCTACACCATCAGTCATATGAAAATACAAGGATTCTTCCAAATTTTTTTCAGCTGGAGGATCTCTTAGGGCGTACGCAAACTGCCTGATAGCCAAAGATGGGTTGTAGTTAATACCTCCCTTTCTTCCGATCAAAGGTACATTAGGATACCTGCCACAGCTATGTAGAATATCAGTCCCCAACAAACCCTTATCCACCCAGAGAATGTCTTTAGCAGCTAATCTCATCAGACGCTTACTCCACTCTAAAGAAGTCTTCGAATCCACAAAAGCACCGGATTGGGGTAAACGTTTGGCAAACCACTTGTAGAAGAGAGGTGCGCAACAACAAACCACACCACCTCGCTTTTTCTCATTCCTGTTATATAGAGCGTAATGGAGATCACCTAACAAAGTCGGTACCGGATTCTGAGCTGTAAATATCTGAATAGCATCCGTATCGACGAAGTCAGACTCATTAGGGAATAACACAATGCCATATATACACAGAGCTAATATTGCATTGAAAGCCCTCCACCTATTCTCCTTAGCTTCCTCTTGAGCCCTCTTTACCAAGTACTCCAAATGATACCCTCGGGATTTTCCTTTCTTAGAAAAATTATCCTCCACTGTAGATCTGCTCAAATAAAGAGCCTCAGACACTGCCTGGAAATCACACTCTCCTTGGGAACCATAGAAAGGAACACCTTCTTTGACAGGAATCCGCAAGATGTTGGAGTATTCCTCCAAGGTAGGAACCAACACATAATCCGGCATCACGAAGCATCTCAGGGAAGGATCATAAAACTGCATCAAGGTGTGTAGCCCATTATATTCATATTTACTGAGACTCCGAACCAGGGACAGTATCCAACCATACTTCTCTTCAAAGGCTCCCAAAACTTCCGGACCAGCTATACTCTGTAAACTGCTCAAAGGACCAAGAGTGATCTTCAGAAACTTGTAGACGATGATATTCTTCTTACCCCTCTTAGTGTCCATCCCTAAGAACGCCCTCTGATTGGAATCAAAGACTAGATACTACCTGAAAATGCACAAATATGAATGTCAGATAAATGGAATGCAATGCATAGCACGAGATCAAGGTATCCACATAAACTGGCTGCACTGTGCTGACTGAACAAATCAAGGCTCTGTACCAAAACTCAGAATCAACAACAACCAAAGTGATAACAACAGAAAACCGGGTCGGTTGATGGTCACGGTTACCTGCAAACCTGTAAACAAACTGTCCCTCTCACATGTGGGTACTAGGATGTTCAGTATCCCGGGCTCTCAGGTCGAGAAATGATGATACGTTCACCATTTCTGGTTTGGCATCATCATCAATCGAGGAGGCCTCAACTGATTCTCCAAAAACGAAAGATCCTCAGCTTCAGAGGTTTGAGAAGCAATAGCACATTCAGCCCGAAGGATACAATGCTACCGCCAATCAAAGAGGTCGTCTACTAATTCTATATCAAAAAGAAGGATCCTATGGCAAGTTCCCAGCATTGGGTCCTCGGATCGAGAGTGTGCAATGGGTTTGCCACAGAAAGTGGGCTGCCACTGTCACATCCCGGGAGGAGTGCCGCAACTGAGTCCTCGGGAATGGTCATCAGAGTCGACGATTCCTCCAGAGAATAACTACTGGCCTGTATCAGCATACAGTAGCAGAAAGCTCCGGATAGAACCTCGTCTGATTGTAGGGATCGTGATCACCCGCACGTGGCCAACACCACGGGAGTGTCACGCCTGCCCACGCTAAAGCCTAGGTGTATACTCGAGCCTGTGTATTGAGCCCATCTCTCAGAACATCCCAACCCGCCAAACAGAACAACAGCCAGCACAGCGCAGTATATCCAGTATGACAATATAAAATGCAATGCGATAAAAGCTATAAAAACAGTAAAACAGTAAAGCAAAAATACGGTAAACAACAGTACAGTAATATACAACAAATTAAAGCACCACAAAAAACACCCAATGAAATAAAACAGACAAGCGCTAAGATCGACTCGCTAAAGGGGAAGGACCAGCAGTAGGTCAACCAGAGTCCCCAGCAGAGTCGCCAGCTGTCGCTCCCGAAAAGATTCGCATCCAACGGTACAAACGCGAGAGTGGCGCAAAAGACACAGAGTCGCCAGCAAAGTGTATTTATCCCAAGAGAGGGAAAGGAAACACTGCGTAAACCTGGAAGAAGGGAAAGAGCATGGTCACGCGACCAAGAGAACGGGTACGGGAGTCGGTTACGCGAAGGGAAGGTATTAGCACCCAACACGTCCATCGTACTCGATGGGATCCACGCTTGCTGTCTGCATCAAAGGGTGTCGTCGTCTGGAACTCCACTGCTACTGGATCGGCGAAGAAACGAGAACGGAAAGAACGGAGAAACGAAGAAGAAAAAGAAAAGGAAGTGACTCGATAAGACGGTATCGTTGTCCTAGGCCTACGTACTCCCTCAGTGCAATGGGAAAGTCAGAGTCAACGTAGTTTGGACGGGAACTGTGGGGGAAGGTTGCTCGCCAAGACAATCGATGTCTTATGCCTACGTATCCTCAATCGGACGAGAGAGAGGAATCAGAGCTGACGTAGTTCGTGGGTACGACCACGGATGGGTAAGTCTTTTTTATGTGAGCGACGAGCTCTTTCTGAAAAAAAAGAAGTTTGAAACTCAACAATCCCGAAGGATAAAAAAGATTTGAATTTGTTTGGTGTTTTTAGACAGAAGTGTCTTTTAAGTTGTTTCGCAACTTGCATTGAACCCAAGTCTTGAATATAGGAACGAATACTTCGCGCATCGTCCCCAACAGGACGTACACTAGGTATCCTAGAAGAATGAGAGGAAGCCCCTCAATCCCCACTTTCCACATAGAAGGCTCAAGCGCAATACACGTTAACTTTTATTATGTGTCTTGAAGAAGTTTTGAGATGAGAAGAGAGACGACACAAAGGAAACTCTAAAGGGGAACTAAGAGTGCGAATGTTATCATGCATGGATGTCCTATGGTTAGTGAGGTTTAGGAGAGACGACTACCTAACCTAATGCTAATCCTACTCCAAGCTTAATCAAAAATTAAGTTGGACTAGGTAGCTCTAAGGGGAGAGAGTCCAAGACTTAAACAAGTCTCGAGACTCGAGGGATGAAAAGAGTGAAAGAGAAGAAGGAGAAAGAGAAGGAGAAGATAAGATACAAGATGGGGCAGTAATTACATCATATCATAAATGTCCAACTCATAACAATCAACATGTCTCAAAGATTAATGCAAATCACTTCAAGTAATCATGCAAAGATAAACATGGAAGGATTCAAGCACACTTGAATTAAATGCACAATTAAACACACATGGATCTCATACCAAAGTGAAATGAAAGAGACAAGATGAAAATGAAACAAGACCAGAACTCACATCATATCATCATTAGCAATCCACATATGCAAAAGAGGTTCACACTATGCAATACGATGCACCAAAGAAGTTACAAAGCAAAAGGGATGATATGCATCACATAATTCAAACCAAATGCATCCAACAATGCTCAAGTAATATGAAAATCAAGTATAGAACTCAAGAGGCAGTAGCATATACATCAATGTCATATCAAACCCAAACTCAAGTCATACAAGATTAATCATCAAGCAACTCATTCAAAGCATGCACCAAAAGTGAGAAAGACATCCACAAAACTCAAGTCAAAATAACAACACTTTGTAAAATCAAGAACAAATAGAAAAATGAGTGAAAAGAGATGATTCCAAGGCCACAAGTAAGCTTAAACAGTACATGATCATACCATAAAAACATATTAAGCATCACTCCATCACAAGTAAGCAAATGCATCCAAACTAGATCAAGTACCAAAGTATACCTCAACCAAACTTGTATCACAAACAACACTCAACCAAAAATAGCAAAGTGGATTAATAAAATCCCAAAAAATATCCAAACAGGAGCTAACTCAGTCAAGTAACAAGTGAAAAAATATCAAACCAAAATTCACAAACCAAGTATCTCAAACAATTGGACAAAGATCACTTAAGAACAATGTTTCAACATGCAAAAGAAAGGGACCAAAATGCAATATGGAAAAGTTTTAAAAATGAAACAAAATTGTTTTTATGCAATTTAATATGTCACCTAACAGATGCAAAAAGAATGGATTAAAAATGAATTATAGATGAGGAGAAAGAAATTTCACAAGTTGGTGTGTGCAAGTGAAACAAATAAGAAAAGGAAATAAAACAATTAATTAAAACAGATGCCAAAATAAAAATAAAATGAGAAAATAAAATATGAAAAAAAAAAGATAAAACTAAAAATAAAATCCATGATTTTTTGTATGATTTTTAGATGCATAAAAGTAATTTTAAAAAATAAAATGCAAAGCAAATGACTAAAAAGAAAAGAAATAGAAATAAAACCATGGGGGTGCAAACAGCAATGCATCACGTTGAAAAATGATAGAGGCCCAAGGGAGGGGGGTGCGAAAATCAAAGGCCCAAGGAAATGGGAGCCCAAGGCGCAGTCAATGGAGAAGCAATGGAAGAAGTCAACGATCAGAAATGCATCTAGCCACTCGTTTGATCCAATGCGCCACAGTGCAAGTCATCAAGTCAACGTAATCAGAAAGTAGTTGAAACCAACGGTCACGATCACTCAGCACACAAAAGCCACGTAGTCACGCGCACACACAACACGCAGCGTCCACCATGCTCCCCCACATGCAAGGCACATGCCTTCATTAATGTGTTGGCGAAAATCCAGCCGTGTGATTAAATATTAGACATGATCAACAGCCACGGTTTGAGGACTCACGATAGAACTCATGGAATGGAAAGCACACAATTATTAAATTAAAACATAAAAAACAAGGACACATGGCGCACTAAGAGATGCACGATCTGGAAATCAACGGTCAGATTGTGTCTTCTCCACGGATCTCCTTCGCCGGACTGGACATTCTGGCCGCCGGAGCTAGGGCTCCGGCCACCCTCTCCGGTGAGCTGTGACGTGACTTTGTCCAGAATTTGCGTATGAGTATACCATTTTGATCAGAAAAACGCAAGGATCACGAATATCCAGTCCATTTTAACAAACAACAAACACAAAAAGAGAATCGAACGAAAACAAGTTTAGATCTAAAACTTTAAATCCACATATCTCACAAATTACACGTCCAAACTTCAAATAAAATATATCAGCATGTTCAGTGCACATCATAGATCATTTTGCATATCAAAAACTCAAGTTCTGTGATGGTGAAAAAATTATTAACCTGAGATCTTGATGAACTTAAAATATCACAAGAACGCCTTCCAAAAGCTGCAGATCAAGTCCTTGGAACCTCTAATTGCAAAATAAATGCAACTAGAGCTTGGAATCGTGCTAGATCTTGAGTTTTGAACTTGAACCCTCTTGAATGGAGCTTGGTGAAAACCTCAGTATGAGCTTCAGATGATGGTTGATTCTGGTTCTACTCTCTTCACTGATTCCAAATATGAAAGAATTTCTCAAAAACACCTTATGGAGAAGGAGAAACGAAAATGAGAAAGTGGAGAGTGAAAAATGGAAACTGAGCAAATGTGAGTCTCTACCCTAGCTGTGAGAGCATGAGTAAGGTTATATACTCTTGATTAGTTCACTGATTGAGATTAGGAAGTGATTAGAGCTCTTGTTAATGAGATTTGAGTGAAATTGCAAAAATGTATTTTACACCACCACCACTAATTTGCACGTGGGAAGCCCTTGTTCTCAGCATAATTCACCTCCAATTTACTCCCATACCACTTCTGGATTGATTTTGGGCCTTGCACTTTCTTGGTTTGCAAGCTTTGAATTAATTTGGTATTTTTGCACTTTGTGAGAATAATGAGAAAAATGGCATGGCATGAATTGATTCAAAGGCCACAAATGATCTTCTTGACTTGTATTTTGATATTATAATGTGACATAAAGCAATTGGGAACATTACAAGTCCATTTGTGCAAAAATGCAAAAAGTGGAAAATTTGACACATAAGGAATCCATGAAAAGCACCTTGCATTGTTTTGGCCATAACTAGAGTTCCACAAATGATGTGGAAATGGTCTAGTACTTTTTGGAAATGGGAGAGAAAGATCTTCAACTTTCATGTTGGAGGAAAAGTTATTTAGAGCTTCATTGATGATGAAAAGTCAAGTTGAATGTGGAAGAAAAATTGCCAAAAATGGAAAGTTTCAATTATGGGTCATTTTCCAAATTTAGTAACCTTTGTACAACCTCTTGATTCTTGGTAAATGGGACAAATCTTGACAATTGGAGGCCATATGAGGATGTGAGACCTTGAAAACCACGAAAAGAACCTCAAAATTCCACAGTTGACTTTCTCCTTTACCGTTGACTTTCTCCTTCACAGTTGACTTTTGCTTAGTTCACAAACAACTGATCCACTGAACAGCTTTCACCATGAATCAATAGCCAAACCCTCATCCAGGAACACTTGTGAGCATAAAGAACACCACAAGAACATGCTTGAACATACCAAGCCTTCCAAGAAGTCCTCTTGATCTCAAAAACCCTAACTGGTCCCCCTGATTAGGGGGGAAGGAATCACTTGAAATCCTTTGCCAATCTTGATCTTATGAAGATATAATGAGCTCCATGAACCACCTTGAAGCCGGAGACTTGAGAATATGGACCAAGTACATTGATCCCATGCTAAGAACCAATGCCATGCACAATGCAAAAATGTAAGAAATGAAAAGAAACATAAGCCAGTTAGCTAAAAACAACAAGGCAAATTTTGGGGTGTTACAGATATCACATCGGGATTTTCTGTATTCGATGAGAGACCAATTTGGAATTTGGAAATGTTAAATTACCCAAGGAACCGTATAAGGTGTTGTGTTGGAGAAAGAATGAACTTCATTTAATAACGGAAGGTGTAGGGATGCGGACCGGAAGAAGTTTGTGTTAAGGAATAAAGTAAGTATCTTGGATTTAAGGAAATTTTAGTATGATGATTTTATATTTGGACATAAGAGGATTACAATGGAGAGCGGAGTAAACGCAGTGTGGAAAACGGTATTAACGGTATGTTATGAGGAAGTGACAACGGAATATATTTTGGACGAGTGTGGGATGGAATTTTTAAGGTGTTGATGAACCTATAGTTAAGGAAGTGTAATTACGGGTGGTTCACCTGAGAGGAACTTTAATAATATAACGTGGAATGAGAAAAGTTACACCTTGGTACTTAGAACAAGCGTAGTAGTAGCACCGTAGTCACAATGTACGTGATGGATTCTTATTCTTGAGATAAGTGTGAAGGGACGTACTTTGTGGAACAGTAAGTATTGTATTTTAAGAAGTAAGATTGTGGTAAAACAATGAAAAGCAATTCAGGACTTATTACAGACTAAGTGTAATTCATGGAACGATTTATACCAGAAGGGTTTTGTAAATAGGTAATGAGAATTGTCAGTTGCAGATTTTCCATTAAGTAATTTGGTGTAAGTGTGGTGTGTAATGGATAGTAAAAGGTAAGATATCCCGGTTAGTGTGTACGAAGTGGTGGAAAGGTTATTCAAGAGGATGCATTGCCTCGATTTAGTTACAAGTATAGAGAAACCTCTGTAATTGTGAATAATCGGATTATTCGGAATCTACCTTTTGTTGGACTAATAACGTGGTTGCTATTATTTCTCACCAAGGAATTCAAGTGAGGGAATAAGATTGTGTGCTGTAGGTTATGTCCATCGCTTTTGTGGTATAGTATAATGGTTGCGTGTTGAGTTTTTCTTATGGAATAATCAAGTATGAGTTGTGGCTCAAACCTCAGAATGTCGTCATTTTTACTTCCCGCAAGTGTAGTTGTTTAAGCAGAGATGAACTATCCCGCTGAAGCTTTATAGTGTGACCTCGTCAGAATTTGGAAATTTGCCTTCTCACTTGGTTGGAGTGTATCATCTGAATGTTTTAACTTGTTCTGAATTACCTTGAGTGGAGTCATAGTTGGTGAATTGTTGTGTAAGTTAAAGAACCATGAGTTGAGAATGATATTCCAAGATAGAGCAAGACTGATTGGTGGTTTGAGTAGGGATGGCTTTGAAAGAAGAAGAAAATAGTTTTGATTCTGCAGCAGTGTTAATAATTTAACACAGTGTGGTTAATCGATTAACATGTGTGTAAATTGTGAAATCCCTTAGGAACCATCATCGGTGTTTTGTTACCTCATGTTGCTCCGATTGGAGAGTGTTGTGTGAATGGAAAATGGGATTTCAAGTAAATGGAAGAGGATTTGTGTTTTGAAATCAAAACTTCTAAAAGGTGTTGTGTAATTGGTCATTTGTTTAGACAGCGACGGAATTTAACTTTTGGGAGAAGTAATTTTGTGAAATTGTGTGGAGTGTGAGAAGTCTTAGTCGCATTGTTATCATTACTGTTGAAAAACCTTAAGGATAAAGTTAGAGAATATTTCCGAAGTATTGATCTCACAAGGAAATATTTCGGTGTGTATTCATGGTATTGGTTTAGGCTCCGTGAGAGTGGTACCAGTTGTGTGCAATGGTGTTCTAACTAGAGAAGGAATTTGTAGGTTATCTTTCCAAGTACTAGTAAGAATTGGACGTTCTGAAGTTAAGTATGTAACTGGGAATAGTTTATGAAACAGAACGAATAAGAAGAGTTGATTCAATTGAGAAGTGTGGTATGGACTTCGAAAGTGTGTGTGTATGTGGAGTGTTGTACGTGAATTGGTGAGTAATATAGAAACTCACAATTGTGCTTTGGACAGTTTAAGTTTCCGATAAGTGGTGACTTACGTATGATTAAAGTTCTGTGTTGGTGTTACGTCATTTTGGGTCGAGATATAGAATCAACAAAGAACCTTGAGTAAGTTGGAAATCGTAGGAAGGATCGATTTGGAATGTGGTAACCAGAACTAAAAGTTGTTAAGTTATTTTGGGATGTATTGGTTCGAGTTAGAATGAATTTAGGAATTGTATATGTTATGATAGTCGCAGTGTAACTCTCGTGCCTCTATCGCCTGAAGAGTATTGGACCGATGATAAGATATGGTGTGTTGGCGAGGAAATTTTTCTATGATATGACGACAGTAAGTTACTTGTACTGATAGTTAGTAAGCACCCCAGTGGATAAATGTGTTTCTCCGCAAACTGTTAGCTAATTAGTAGTATTTAAGAATTCGTAGTGTTCCACTGTTTGGTTTTGGATTACGCATTGGAAGGTGGCTGATGAAAGAGTTAAGCCAGAATAATAAGGATTAGAAGGATTGTTACTTGTAAGTATGGAAATAAGGAGATTTTGTGTTAAGTGTGTTACCTTTGGTGTGGCACGAAAGAAAGGAAATATGGGATTGAATGAGTATAGTGTACATCATCGGGCTAGATGGAATTGGTAATTGAGTCGTTTGACAATTTATGAAGTGGGTTTGAACGTTAAAGGAATTATGGTTTTGTGTTGTGACTCAGTGGGAGGGTATAGAATGGTATATTTCTTCCGAAGGCAAGATATGACCCAGTGTTTTAGTAAGAAACAACAAACGAATTGAGGAGAAGCAAGGTTGGAAGTTAAACCAATATTGGAACAAGAGTATAACTAAGGACACGAAGTTTGATAAATTGTGAAAATATGGATTTTTGGTCTGTGGAATCAAGTTGGAATTGGAATACGTCAGAAATTTTAACGAAAGTAAAGTCGAGTGTTGAACTAAGACAATGATACAAGTTGTGGTTATTGTTGAATAGAGGAAATTCGGGGGCGAATTTCAATTTAAGGGGGGGGGAGAGTGTAATACCCCATATTATTTAAATGCTGAATTGGATATCAGATGAGATCAGAGGGGTATCTATGTGCTCTATCTTTGGTTAATTGGATTAATGGAATCCTCTAAGTATTGTGAGTATAGTCAAATGGGATCAATAGAGCAACTGATGAACTCTGAAGAGATAAATTATTTTATAAAAGAGACGGATCAATATTTACTAGTTCAAGAGAGTATATTAAGGCAACTCGAATAATTGATCAATTGGGTTGAGATGACAAAATATCAATTGGAGATATTTTACCCAGTTGGATCATATTATATAATAAGTTTATATATATATATATATTTGTTAGTAAGGAAAGAAGAAGAAATAGAAAGAAGAGGAAAAGAAAAGGAAAAGAAGGAAGAAGGGAAAAGAGAAAGAGAAGTTGGATCATCATCATCAATTCATCATCTTCTTCAAACTCCTTTTCGATTATCATGTGGGTTCTAGTTAGATATTCTAAGTTCTAGAAATATAAGTTTAGAACTTAGGTTAGTTTTGAGAGAAAATGATTAAACGAATCAATCAATGAAATCTAATGGATGAAATTCGATATAAACTGCGTAGAATACTTGTTGATATGTTTGGAACATGTTTTGGTTGTTATATTATGGATTAGAAGTGTTTGGGTGGAAGAAATGATGGATTTTGGCCCCAAATGACCCATATTGACGTTGCTGCGAATTTCTGAGTTCGCGGGTAGGCCTAGCGAACCACAACGAAGGGCAAGGCGAATCTTCGCCTAGAAGTTCGCCTAGCGAACTTTATTCTGATTTTTCTCTGCCTTGGTTCGTTGGGGTTCTCCTAGCGAACCCTGGAGCGAACGTGACAAATTTTTCCATCTTGTTTCCTTCATAACTTTTGATCCGTAACTCGGATTAAGGCACGGTCGGATGCGTTGGAAAACTATTTCAATGCTCTTTATGATAGTGAAATAGACACATATGTTTATGTCATGGATTGAGTTGGTAGAGTTAAATATTGTGATGAATATGGAAAGTGGGGTTTATGTTTCCACCAGAAACGCATGAATCGGGAGTCCGATGGATATGTGACTTAAAGCCTTTGAAAGAGAATCCAATGGTCTGTTAAATGGTATGAGAGACCATGATTTAACCAAGGATGCTTGGTAGAGGATAGTAGTGGCTTATATGCCTTAAAAATGTATGCGAACTACTATGTGGTTAAGTTTGACATATTATGCTATTATATGTGTTTACTTGTAATATTTGTGATTATACCATATCTATCTAATTGTAAATTGTGAATGAAAGAAATATGCATGTTTAAAATATGAATTAGGAAGAGTGAGGAAACTTTACCCCAAAACAAAATTGTATAATTCTAGATTGTGATTAGAATTGTGATAGAAACTCTAGATGGCGACGCTCGTGCGTTCATTGACGAGTTCTGGCCTAGAGTAGATAACTGAATGACAATGCTTGTGCAGAAGAGGCTGAGGCATGTGTCCATTACCGAATGATATAGAAAGAATACGACACTAGTATGGAACATGTGTAATTATTATATTTTATTGTTAAAGGCACGAGAAGCCTAAAGGCTAATGTGGCCTTGTGATTGTCGAATACAATCAAGTTTGTGTATATGATCAAGTAATCGTAACCATTTTCTTTTAAGTTGCCCTTGAGAGGCCTTCATGAGTCTCGTGCTCCTCTGAAGTGCAGGCATGATTACTTGGCAGGTTTGATTCCCAATATTATAGTACGAATGGAACCAACGGGTAGAGACTTGTGATGGCATGAGAGGCCATGTGAAGTGACGAATTAAGGAGATAATGCGTCCCTTAATTCCGAATCCATTTCGTATGCCAAGTAACTACAAGGATCCATGACTCGGGTCGACTTCTAGACGTAGAAGCAGACGGGCAAGAGGGATACCTTGGTACGGTTATCGATTACTGATATTTTGAGTTGATGAACTCATGACATGTTTCCATATAGTGTGAGATTGTGAGATTGTGAACTCAAGATCATTTTCCCTTCCCCTTGACTTGAGTTAGGATTGTAAGATCCCTGTAAAGCCGAGAGAATCTATAAGATAGGGAACTCACTGAGATTTGATGTATCTCACCCCACTATTATTGATTATTTTCAGGAGGTATTTGCAGGTTTGGTTTACAAGTGGAGCTATGCTTGGATGTTTCAAGAGAAGTTTGGCTTTAGTATTTCTGCTGTGTATCTATTGTACACAATTGAGGATATTGTATATTGATCTTAGTTTTTATTGTTTTGGCTAGTTTCCATATCTTGCACCATAGATTGTATTATGTTTTGTGAATGGCCAAGTATGTGAATTATGCCATTAGGCACTTATGATGGTGTCAGTACCAAATAAAATGCTTGTATTGTATTATTCTAGATAAATATTATACAGGGCATTACAGTCGGTATCAAAGCAGGTCGTATTCTTGACCTAGCCTTGAAACATCATAAGTAAATCTATTCCTGCCTCTTAAGTGTGTCGTGCGATCATGAAACTTAATATCATACTATGTAGTGTTGGGCCTGATCAACCTGATACTATGTATGTGATAGGTAGAATCATGGTTGAGCGACCACGAGGACTCCGAAGTGTTGTCGGAACTTGTGCTGTGAGGGTAGGCTCAAGCCAAGAGTTAGTAGTGAAGAGTTTTGGGCCAGCTCAGTGAGGTTTTAATAGAAGTTGTGCTTGGGTAGCATGGAAATTAAAGAGTGGTGGGTTGTTCAAGCAATCCTTTGGAATTTTGGAGCATGAAAGTTAAGGATATCTATTGGACGATTGGATAAGGTATCAAGGAATATGTAAAATCGCAAGTAGAGCTGGATTGACCACTAGTACGGATAAGGATTTCAAGTGATCTCATTCCGTGGAAAAGAAAAGTTGTTTTGTAGAATGTGTGACACAAGGTCCGGAAGTGAGATAAGTATTGGTGCTTCAGTTTCTAAGGCCACTATGGTATCTTGAATGGACGAGAGTACCTCAAGGAATGTGTTTAGAACAATATCTTCCAATTGGTTTAAGATTTGAAAGTTAAGGACGTTTGACTTTTATGGGAACCTAAAGTAGTAGAGAAGCGTGTGAAGAAACACAAGGATGTGTTTACATGCTACAAGTGAAATAAGGATGTGTCGGATGAAGAGTGTGTGATGAATTGCGTATATTCAGTTATGTAGAGAGATTAAGTTTGAGATATTACATCAGGATTTTCTGTATTCTATGAGAGACCAATTTGGAATTTAGAAATGTTAAATTACCCAAGGAACCGTATAAGGTGTTGTGTTGGAGAAAGAATGAACTTCATTTAATAACGGAAGGTGTGGGGATGCGGACCGGAAAAAGTTTGTGTTAAGGAATAAAGTAAGTATCTTGGATTTAAGAAAATTTTAGTATGATGATTTTATATTTGGACATAAGACGATTACAATCGAGTGAGAAGTAAACGCAGTGTCGAAAATGGTATTAACGGTATGTTATGAGGAAGTGACAACGGAATATATTTTGGACGAGTGTGCGATGGAATTTTTAAGGTGTTGATGAACCTATAGTTAAGGAAGTGTAATTACGAGTGGTTCACCTGAGAGGAACTCTAATAATGTAATGTGGAATGAGAAAAGTTACACCATGGTACTTAGAACAAGCGTAGTAGTAGCACCGTAGTCACAACGTACGTGATGGATTCTTATTCTTGAGATAAGTGTGAAGGGATGTACTTTGTGGAACAGTAAGTATTGTATTTTAAGAAGTAAGATTGTAGTAAAACAACGAAAAGCAATTCAGGAATTATTACGGACTAAGTGTAAATCATGGAACGATTTATACCGAAAGGGTTTTGTAAATAGTTGATGAGAATTGTCAGTTGCAGGTTTTCCATTAAGTAATTTGGTGTAAGTGTGGTGTGTAATGGATAGTAAAAGGTAAGAAATCCCGGTTAGTATGTATGAAGTGGTGGAAAGGTTCTTCAAGAGGATGCATTGCCCCGATTTAGTTACAAGTATAGAGAAACCTCTGTAATTGTGAATAATCAGAATATTCGGAATCTGCCTTTTGTTGGACTAAGAACGTGGTTGCTATTATTTCTCACAAAGGAATTCAAGTGAGGGAATAAGGTTGTGTGCTGCAGGTTATGTCCATCGCTTTTGTGGTATAGTATGATGGTTGCGTGTTGAGTTTTTCTTATGGATGAATCAAGTATGAGTTGTGGCTCAAACCTCAGAATGTCGTCATTTTGACTTCCCGCAAGTGTAGTTGTTTAAGCAGAGAGGAACTATCCCGCTGAAGCTTTGTAGTGTGACCTCGTCAGAATTTGGAATTTTGCCTTGTCACTTGGTTGGAGTGTGTCGTCTGAATGTTTTAACTTGTTCTGTATTACCTTGAGTGGAATCATGGTTGGTGAATTGTTGTATAAGTTAAAGAACCACGAATTGAGAATGATATTCCAAGATAGAGCAAGATGGATTGGTGGTTTGAGTAGGGATGGCTTTGAAAGAAGAAGAAAATAGTTTCAATTCTGCAGCAGTGTTAACAATTTAACACAGTGTGGTTAATCGATTAACATGTGTGTAAATTGTGAAATCCCTTAGGAACCATCATCGGTGTTTTGTTACCTCATGTTGCTCCGATTGGAGAGTGTTGTGTGAATGGAAAATGGGATTTCAAGTAAATGGAAGAGGATTTGTGTTTTGAAATCGAAACTTCTAAAAGGTGTTGCGTAATTGGTCATTTGTTTAGACGGCGAGGGAATTTAACTTTTAGGAGAAGTAATTTTGTGAAATTGTGTGGAGTGTGAGAAGTCTTAGTCGCATTGTTATCATTACTGTTGAAAAACCTTAAGGATGAAGTTAGAGAATATTTCCGAAGTATTGATCTCGCAAGGAAATATTTCGGTGTGTATTCATGGTATTGGTTTAGGCTCCGTGAGAGTGGTACCAGTTGTGTGCAATGGTGTTCTAACTAGAGAAGGAATTTGTAGGTTATCTTTCCAAGTACTAGTAAGAATTGGACGTTCTGAAGTTAAGTATGTAACTGGGAATAGTTTATGAAACGGAACAAATCAGAAGAGTTGATTCAATTGAGAAGTGTGGTATGGACTTCGAAAGTGTGTGTGTATGTGGAGTGTTGTACGTGAATTGGTGAGTAATATAGAAACTCACAATTGTGCTTTGGATAGTTTAAGTTTCCGATAAGTGGTGACTTGCGTATGATTGAAGTACTGTGTTGGTGTTACGTTGTTTTGGGTCGAGATCTAGAATCAACAAAGAACCTTGAGTAAGTTGGAAACCTTAGGAAGGACCGATTTAGAATGTGGTAACCAGTACTAAAAGTTGTTAAGTTATTTTAGGATGTATTGGTTCGAGTTAGAATGAATTTCAGAGTTGTATATGTTATGGTAGTCGCAGTGTAACTCCCGTGCCTCTATCGCCTGAAGAGTATTGGACCGATGATAAGATATGGTGTGTTGGCGAGGAAGTTGTTTTATGATATGATGACAGTAGTGTTCCACTGTTTGGTTTTGGATTACACAGTGGAAGGTGGCAGATTAAAGAGTTAAGCCAGAATAATAAGGATTAGAAGGATTGTTACTTGTAAATATGGAAATAAGGAGATTTTGTGTTAAGTGTGTTACCTTTGGTGTGGCACGAAAGAAAGGAAATATGGGATTGAATGAGTATAGTGTACATCATCAGGCTAGATGGAATTAGTAATTGAGTCGTTTGACAATTTATGAAGTGGGTTTGAACGTTAAAGGAATTATGGTTTTGAGTTGTGACTCAGTGGGAGGGTATAGAATGGTATATTTCTTCCGAAGGCAAGATATGACCCAGTGTTTTAGTAAGAAACAACAAACGAATTCAGGAGAAACAAGGTTGAAAGTTAAACCAATATTGGAACAAGAGTATAACTAAGGACGCGAAGTTTGATAAATTATGAAAATATAGATTTTTGGTCTGTGGAATCAAGTTGGAATTGGAATACGTCAGAAATTTTAACGAAAGTAAAGTCGAGTGTGGAACTAAGACAATGATACAAGTTGTGGTTATTGTTGAATAGAGGAAATTTGGGGGCGAATTTCAATTTAAGGGGGGGAGAGTGTAATACCCCATATTATTTAAATGCTGAATTGGATATCAGATGAGATCAGAGGGGTATCTATGTGCTCTATCTTTGGTTAATTGGATTAATGGAATCCTCTAAGTGTTGTGAGTATAGTCAAATGGGATCAATAAAGCAACTAATAAACTCTGAAGAGATAAATTATTTTATAAAAGCGACTGATCAATATTTACTAGCTCAAGAGAGTATATTAAGGTAACTCGAATAATTGATCAATTGGGTTGAGATGACAAAATATCAATTGGAGATATTTTACCCGGTTGGATCATATTATATAATAAGTTTATATATATATTTTTTAGTAAGGAAAGAAGAAGAAATAGAAAGAAGAGGAAAAGAGAAGGAAAAGAAGGAAGAAGGGAAAAGAGAAAAAGAAGTTGGATCATCATCATTAATTCATCATCTTCTTCAAACTCCTTTTCGATTATCAGGTGGGTTCTAGTTAGATACTCTAAGTTCTAGAAATATAAGTTTAGAACTTAGGTTAGTTTTGAGAGAAAATGATTAAACGGATCAATCAATGAAATCTAACGGATGAAATTCGATATAAAATGCGTAGAATACTTGTTGATATGTTTGGAACATGTTTTGATTCTTATATTATGGATTAGAAGTGTTTGAGTGGAAGAAATGATGGATTTTGGCCCCAAATGACCCATATTGACGCTGCTGCGAATTTCTGAGTTCGCGGGTTCCCCTAGCGAACCACAGCGAAGGGCAAGGCGAATGTTCGCCTAGAAGTTCGCCTAGCGAACTTTATTCTGATTTTTCTCTTCCTTGGTTCGTTGGGGTTCTCCTAGCGAACCCTGGAGCGAACGTGACAAATTTTTCCATCTTGTTTCCTTCATAACTTTTGATTCGTAACTCGGATTGAGGAATGGTCGGATGCGTTGGAAAGCTATTTCAATTGTCTTTATGATAGTGAAATAGACACATATGTTTATGTCATGGATTGAGTTGGTAGAGTTAAATATTGTGATGAATGTGGAAAGTGTGGTTTATGTTTCCACCGGAAACACATGAATCGGGAGTCCGATGGATATGGGACTTAAAGCCTTTGAAAGAGAATCCAATGGTCTGTTAAATGGTATGAGAGACCATGATTTAACCAAGGATGCTTGGTAGAGGATAGTAGTGGCTTATATGCCTTAAAAATGTGTGCGAACTACTATGTGGTTAAGTTTGACATATTATGCTATTATATGTGTTTACTTGTAATATTTGTGATTATACCATATCTATCTAATTGTAAATTGTGAATGAAAGAAATATGCATGTTTAAAATATGAATTAGGAAGAGTGAGGAAACTTTACCCTGAAACAAAATGGTATAATTCTAGGTTGTGATTAGAATTGTGATAGAAACTCTGGATGGCGACGCTCGCGCGTTCATTGACAAGTTCTGGCCTAGAGTAGATAACTGAATGACAACGCTCGTGTAGAAGAGGCCGAGGCGTGTGTCCATTACCGAATGATATAGAAAGAATACGGCACTAGTATGGAACATGTGTAATTATTATGTTTTATTGTTAAAGGCATGAGAGGCCTAAAGGCTAATAAGGCATGAGAGGCCTAAAGGCTAATGTGGCATTGTGATTGTCAAATACAATCAAATTTGTGTATATGATCAAGTAATCGTAACCATTTTCTTTTAAGTTGCCCTTGAGAGGCCTTCATGAGTCTCGAGCTCCTCTGAAGTGCAGGCATGATTACTTGGCAGGTTTGATTCCCAATATTATAGTACAAATGGAACCAACGGGTAGAGACTTGTGATGGCATGAGAGGCCATGTAAAGTGACGAATTAAGGAGATAATGTGTCCCTTAATTCCGAATCCATTTCGTATGCCAAGTAACTACAAGGATCCATGACTCGGGTCGACTTCTAGACGTAGAAGCGGACGGGCAAGAGGGATACCTTGGTACGGTTATCGATTAATGATATTTTGAGTTGATGAACTCATGACATGTTTCCATAGAGTGTGAGATTGTGAGATTGTGAACTCAAGATCATTTTCCCTTCCCCTTGACTTAAGTTAGGATTGTTAGATCCCTGTAAAGCCGAGAGAATCTATAAGATAGGGAAATCACTGAGATTTGATGTATCTCACCCCACTATTATTGATTATTTTCAGGAGGTATTTGCAGGTTTGGTTTACAAGTGGAGCTATGCTTGGATGTTTCAAGAGAAGCTTGGCTTTAGTTTTTCCGCTGTGTATCTATTGTATACAATTGAGGATATTGTATATTGATCTTAGTTTTTATTGTTTTGGCTAGTTTCCATATCTTGCACCATAGATTGTATTATGTTTTTTGAATGGCCAAGTATGTGAATTATGCCATTAGGCACTTATGATGGTGTCAGTACCAAATAAAATGCTTGTATTGTATTATTCTAGATAAATATTATACAGGGCATTACAGTCGGTATCAAAGCAGGTCGTATTCTCGACCTAGCCTTGAAACATCATAAGTAAATCTATTCCTGCCTCTTAAGTGTGTCTTGCGATCATGAAACTTAATATCATACTATGTAGTGTTGGGCCTGATTAACCTGATACTATGTATGTGATAGGTAGAATCATGGTTGAGCGACCACGAGGACTCCGAAGTGTTGTCGGAACTTGTGCTGTGAGGGTAGGCTCAAGCCAAGAGTTAGTAGTGAAGAGTTTTGGGCCAGCTCAGTGAGGTTTTAATAGAAGTTGTGCTTGGGTAGCATGGAAATTAAAGAGTGGTGGGTTGTTCAAGCAATCCTTTGGAATTTTGGAGCATGAAAGTTAAGGATATCTATTGGACGATTGGATAAGGTATCAAGGAATATGTAAAATCGCAAGTAGAGCTGGATTGATCACTAGTACGGATAAGGATTTCAAGTGATCTCATTCCGTGGAAAAGAAAAGTTGTTTTGTAGAATGTGTGACACAAGGTCCGGAAGTGAGATAAGTATTGGTGCTTCAGTTTCTAAGGTCACTATGGTATCTTGAATGGACGAGAGTACCTCAAGGAATGTGTTTAGAACAATATCTTCCAACTGGTTTAAGATTTGAAAGTTAAGGACGTTTGACTTTTATGGGAACCTAAAGTAGTAGAGAAGCGTGTGAAGAAACACAAGGATGTGTTTACATGCTTCAAGTGAAATAAGGATGTGTCGGATGAAGAGTGTGTGATGAATTGTGTATGTTTAGTTATGTAGAGAGATTAAGTTTGAGATATTACATCAGGATTTTCTGTATTCGATGAGAGACCAATTTGGAATTTGGAAATGTTAAATTACCCAAGGAACCGTATAAGGTGTTGTGTTGGAGAAAGAATGAACTTCATTTAATAACGGAAGGTGTGGGGATGCGGACCGGAAAAAGTTTGTGTTAAGGAATAAAGTAAGTATCTTGGATTTAAGGAAATTTTAGTATGATGATTTTATATTTGGACATAAGAGGATTACAATGGAGAGCGAAGTAAACGCAGTGTGGAAAACGGTATTAACGGTATGTTATGAGGAAGTGACAACGGAATGTATTTTGGACGAGTGTGCGATGGAATTTTTAAGGTGTTGATGAACCTATAGTTAAGGAAGTGTAATTACGGGTGGTTCACCTGAGAGGAACTCTAATAATGTAACGTGGAATGAGAAAAGTTACACCATGGTACTTATAACAAGCGTAGTAGTAGCACCGTAGTCACAATGTACGTGATGGATTCTTATTCTTAAGATAAGTGTGAAGGGATGTACTTTGTGGAACAGTAAGTATTGTATTTTAAGAAGTAAGATTGTAGTAAAACAATGAAAAGCAATTCAGGACTTATTACGGACTAAGTGTAAATCATGGAACGATTTATACCAGAAGGGTTTTGTAAATAGTTGATGAGAATTGTCAGTTGTAGATTTTCCATTAAGTAATTTGGTGTAAGTGTGGTGTGTAATGGATAGTAAAAGGTAAGAAATCCCGGTTAGTATGTACGAAGTGGTGGAAAGGTTCTTCAAGAGGATGCATTGCCCCGATTTAGTTACAAGTATAGAGAAACCTCTGTAATTGTGAATAATCAGAATATTCGGAATCTGCCTTTTGTTGGACTAAGAACGTGGTTGCTATTATTTCTCACCAAGGAATTCAAGTGAGGGAATAAGGTTGTGTGCTGCAGGTTATGTCCATCGCTTTTGTGGTATAGTATGATGGTTGCGTGTTGAGTTTTTCTTATGGAAGAATCAAGTATGAGTTGTGGCTCAAACCTTAGGATGTCGTCATTTTGACTTCCCGCAAGTGTAGTTGTTTAAGCAGAGAGGAACTATCCTGCTGAAGCTTTGTAGTGTGACCTCGTCAGAATTTGGAATTTTGCCTTGTCACTTGGTTGGAGTGTGTCGTCTAAATGTTTTAACTTGTTCCGTATTACCTTGAGTGGAATCATGGTTGGTGAATTATTGTATAAGTTAAAGAACCACGAGTTAAGAATGATATTCCAAGATAGAGCAAGATGGATTGATGGTTTGAGTAGGGATGGCTTTGAAAGAAGAAGAAAATAGTTTTAATTCTGTAGTAGTGTTAACAATTTAACACAGTGTGGTTAATCGATTAACATGTGTGTAAATTGTGAAATCCCTTAGGAACCATCATCGGTGTTTTGTTACCTCATGTTGCTCCGATTGGAGAGTGTTGTGTGAATGGAAAATGGGATTTCAAGTAAATGGAAGAGGATTTGTGTTTTGAAATCGAAACTTCTAAAAGGTGTTGTGTAATTGGTCATTTGTTTAGACGGCGAGGGATTTAACTTTTGGGAGAAGTAATTTTGTGAAATTGTGTGGAGTGTGAGAAGTCTTAGTCGCATTGGTATCATTACTGTTGAAAAACCTTAAGGTTGAAGTTAGAGAATATTTCTGAAGTATTGATCTCGCAAGGAAATATTTCGGTGTGTATTCATGGTATTGGATTTAGGCTCCGTGAGAGTGGTACCAGTTGTGTACAGTGGTGTTCTAACCAGAGAAGGAATTTGTAGGTTATCTTTCCAAGTACTAGTAAGAATTGGACGTTCCGAAGTTAAGTATGTAACTTGGAATAGTTTATGAAACGGAACGAATGAGAAGAGTTGATTCAACTGAGAAGTGTGGTTTGGCCTTCGAAAGTGTTTGTGTATGTGGAGTGGTGTACGTGAATTGGTGAGTAATATAGAAACTCACAATTATGCTTTGGACAGTTTAAGTTTCTGATAAGTGGTGACTTACGTATGATTGAAGTTATGTGTTGGTGTTACGTTGTTTTGGGTCGAGATCTAGAATCAACGAAGAACCTTGAGTAAGTTGGAAACAGTAGGAAATATCGATTTGGAACGTGGTAACCAGAACTAAAAGTTGTTAAGTTATTTTGGGATGTATCGGTTCGAGTTAGAATGAATTTCGGAGTTGTATATGTTATGGTAGTCGCAGTGTAACTCCCGTGCCTCTATCGTCGGAAGAGTATTGGACTGATGATAAGATATGGTGTGTTGGCGAGGAAATTGTTCTATGATATGACGACAATAAGTTTCTTGTACCTCTAGTTAGTAAGGACCCCAGTGGATAAATGTGTTTCTCCGCAGACTGTTAGCTAATTAGCAGTGTTCCACTGTTTGGTTTTGGATTACCAGTGGAAGGTGGCAGATGAAAGAGTTAAGCCAGAATAATAAGGATTAGAAGGATTGTTACTTGTAAGTATGGAAATAAGGAGATTTTGTGTTAAGTGTGTTACCTTTGGCGTGGCACGAAAGAAAGGAAATATGGGATTGAATGAGTATAGTGTACAACATCAGGCTAGATGGAAATTGTAATTGAGTCGTTTGACAATTTATGAAGTGGGTTTGAACGTTAAAGGAATTATGGTTTTGTGTTGTGACTCAGTGGGAGGGTATAGAATAGTATAGTTCTTCCGAAGGCAAGATATGACCCAGTGTTTTAGTAAGAAACAACAAACGAATTGAGGAGAAGCAAGGTTGGAAGTTAAACCAATATTGGAACAAGAGTATAACTAAGGACACGAAGTTTGATAAATTGTGAAAATATAGATTTTTGGTCTGTGGAATCAAGTTGGAATTGGAATACGTCAGAAAGTTTAACGGAAGTAAAGTCGAGTGTGGAACTAAGACAATGATACAAGTTGTGGTTATTGTTGAATAGAGGAAATTCGGGGGCGAATTTCAATTTAAGGGGGTGGGGAGAGTGTAATACCCCACATTATTTAAATGTTCAATTGGATATCAGATGAGATCAGAGGAGTATCTATGTGCTCTATCTTTGGTTAATTGGATTAATGGAATCCTCTAAGTGTTGTGAGTATAGTCAAATGGGATCAATAGAGCAACTAATGAACTCTGAAGAGATCAATTATTTTATAAAAGAGACGGATCAATATTTACTAGTTCAAGAGAGTATATTAAGGTAACTCGAATAATTGATCAATTGGGTTGAGATAACAAAATATCAATTGGAGATATTTTACCCTGTTGGATTATATTATATAATAAGTTTATATATATATATATTTGTTAGTAAGGAAAGAAGAAGAAATAGGAAGAAGAGGAAAAGAGAAGGAAGAGAAGGAAGAAGGGAAAAGAGAAAGAGAAGTTGGATCATCATCATCAATTCATCATCTTATTCAAACTCCTCTTCGATTATCAGGTGGGTTCTAGTTAGATACTCTAAGTTCTAGAAATATAAGTTTAGAACTTAGGTTAATTTTGAGAGAAAATGATTAAACGGATCAATCAATGAAATCTAACGGATGAAATTCGATATAAACTGCATAGAATACTTGTTGATATGTTTGGAACATGTTTTGATTGTTATATTATGGATTGGAAGTGTTTGGGTGGAAGAAATGATGGATTTTGGCCCCAAATGACCCATATTGACGCTGCTGAGAATTTCTGAGTTCGCGGGTTCGCCTAGCGAACCACAGCGAAGGGCAAGGCGAATGTTCGCCTAGAAGTTCACCTAGCAAACTTTATGCTGTTTTTTCTCTGCCTTGGTTCCTTGGGGTTCGCCTAGCGAACCCTGGAGCGAACATGACAGATTTTTCCATCTTGTTTCCTTCATAACTTTTGATCCGTAACTTGGATTGAGGCACGGTCGGATGCGTTGGAAAGCTATTTCAAGGCTCTTTATGATAGTGAAATAGACACATATATTTATGTCATGGATTGAGTTGGTAGAGTTAAATATTGTGATGAATATGGAAAGTGTGGTTTATGTTTCCACCGGAAACGCATGAATCGGGAGTCCGATGGATATGGGACTTAAAGCCTTGGAAAGAGAACCCAATGGTCTGTTAAATGGTATGAGAGACCATGATTTAACCAAGAATGTTTGGTAGAGGATAGTAGTGGCTTATATGCCTTAAAAATGTGTGCGAACTACTATGTGGTTAAGTTTGACATATTATGCTATTATATGTGTTTACTTGTAATATTTGTGATTATACCATGTCTATCTAATTGTAAATTGTGAATGAAAGAAATAAGCATGTTTAAAATATGAATTAGGAAGAGTGAGGAAACTTTACTCCGAAACAAAATGGTATAATTCTAGGTTGTGATTAGAATTGTGATAGAAACTATGGATGGCGACGCTCGTGCATTCATTGATGAGTTCTGGCCTAGAGTAGATAACTGAATGACAACGCTTGTGTAGAAGAGGCCGAGGCGTGTGTCTATTACCTAATGATATAGAAAGAATACAACACTAGTATGGAACATGTATAATTGTTATGTTTTATTGTTAAAGGCATGAGAGGCCTAAAGGCTAATGTGGCCTTGTGATTGTCGAATACAATCAAGTTTGTGTATATGATCAAGTAATCGTAACCTTTTTCTTTTAAGTTGCCCTTGAGAGGCCTTCATGAGTCTTGAGCTCCTCTGAAGTGCAGGCATGATTACTTGGCAGGTTTGATTCTCAAGATTATAGTACGAATGGAACCTACGGGTAGAGACTTGAGATGGCATGAGAGGCCATGTGAAGTGACGAATTAAGGAGATAATGCGTCCCGTAATTCCAAATCCATTTAGTATGCCAAGTAACTACAAGGATCCATTTCTTGGATTGTGATGCTTCTGAGGATCAATCTCAAGATTATTCAGAATCTTCTTCATCTAGATGAGCTTCAGAGGTTGGATCAGCTTATAAACCACCAACTTATGAAGATCTGATATCTTATGAACATCCAACTTCTAAACATATAGGTTCTAATAGATTGTTAGATCTTGAACTTCCAGCTTCTGGACATCTAGCTTCTGAGGTGTCTTCAGACACACAAATTTCTAAAAAAGCTTTAAACTACCTTTAACATTTTATTGTTAGGCTCTTTGTCATCAAATTTGATGTGTATTTACTCTTCAACCATTTTGGTTTCAGAGTTATACACCTTATATGCCTTTGAGCATTCATAGTATCCTGCAAAGATAGACCTTTGAGCTTTGGCATCAACTTTCTTTAGATAGACCTTATTGTTCAAGATGTAACATGTACATCCAAACTGATGAAAATAACAAATGCTTGGATTTTCTTCCTTTGAACAACTCATGTGAAGTTTTGTTAAGAATAGGTCTAATATAGGTTCTATTTTAAACATAACATGTTGTATTTATAGTTTCTGTCCACAAGTACTTAGGTAAATTGTTTTTGAGGATCATAGTTCTGGCCATTTGTTGTAAATATATGTTCTTTCTCTCTACAACTTCATTTTGCTGTGGAATTCTAGGAGAAGAGAGCTCATGGAGAATTTCATGTTTTTCACAAAAAGTTTCAAATGGTTCATTTTCAAATTCTCCTCCATGATCTCTTCTTACTTTTAAAATTTTTTGATTCCTTTTCATTTTGTACTTGTATGCAGAAGATGTTGAACACATCATATAATTCTTCCTTAGATCTAAGAAATTTAGCCCAAGTCCATCTGCTATAGTCATCAACTATGACTAATCCATATTTCTTTTCATTTATTGATGCAGTACTTCCTAGACTAAATAAATCAATGTAAAGTAATTCTAAGTGTCTGGAGGTAGATATAATGTTCTTAATTTTAAAAGAAGCTTTATTAATTTTCCCTACTTGGCATGCTCCACAAAGAGAATCTGAGTGAAAATTAAGTTCTGCCGGTCCTTTAACAAGTTTTAACTTGCTAAGTTTAGAGATTAATCTCTAATTAGCATGACCTAGCCTTCTGTGCCAGAGCCATTTTTAATCACTCGCTGATAGAAGGCAAAGTACCTTATGATCAACAAATTCAGAGAAATTAATTTTATAAACATTACCTTTTCTCCTACCTTTGAACATTATGGATTTTTCAGACTCATTCATGGCTATAAAGTTGTTTTTATTAAAAATGACTTCATAACCATAATCATAAAATTGACTAATGCTCATTAGGTTATGTTTTAGTTCATCTACTAACCAAACATTATTAATAGAAATAGAGGAATTACCAATAGTACTCTTACCAATGATCTTTCCTTTCTAGTTTCCTCCAAATCCCACTGTTCCTACCTCTATTAGAGTTAGGGTTTGGAATTGCTTTTATCTTGACATATGTCGTGAGCAACCACTGTTCAGGTACCATGACTATTGCTTTGTTTCTCCCTTGAAGCATATCTCATGCAAAAATAATTTCAGATTTAGGTACCCATAGTCTTATGGGTCTTTTGGGGTTAGTTTTGACAGACTTCTTATTACTTTGTACCTAATCTCTCATATAGTAAAGCTTAGGATCATTCAAGAATTATGATTTAAAAGTTTAATGTTTGAATGTATCTTGGCCTTTAGTTCTGAATCATGCAAAACCTTATATTCTGATGTCTTAGGTTCTTGTTTCTTCAGAACCTTTGGCTTTAGAGTCTTATGTTCTAGTTTATTGAGAACCATTGACTCAATAGTTTTAGGTTCTGACTGGTTCATAACCTTTTCTTTGTCAGCAGTAGGTACATGTTCGAATCATAGTTAAAAGGGGGTTTTTGTTATTGTCTCGACAGGGATTGCAGATATTTTGATGCTTGCCGTTCAACAATTTATTGTTTCAAGAAAAAGGGTTTTCAAAATTGTGTTCATAAAATTGTCGCGTTTTTAGTTGCAAAGCTTATAAATTCTAAAGAGTTTGATTAACAAAGTATATCAAAAGTAGTTTTCATCTACCCTAACTTGTACGTATTCTTTCAATCTTGCATATGAAGTCGGATTCGATTAATATCGCCGCACATTCTCTCAACACCCTCTATCTCTGGAGCGACGTCATGAGAAATACCGTATTCATCGCTACACGATTTCTCCATATAACAACCAATATAGCAAGCTTTAAGTTCAACACAAAGCAACTATCGACCATAGACCAATTTCCCCAATCTATAAATCGATAGATGAATATTTTAGGTTCAGTTTCACAAAATCTATGTCAAGAGTTTTACAAACAAGAATGGATCATTAAGAACAAAAATATTCATCATATATTAATCATCACTTATTCACATACAAGGCCAATCAAAAGAAATACATACATGCTAATGGTAGACTACCTCTACCTTTGATACAACGGAAATTAGCTACCTGTTACACCCTAATTTTGACCCTGAATTGCTGGACCATACAAATCATAGAATTTTCGTCATCTGTGCATTAGTCATGTCATCTAACCATTGTATTTATGAAAGCAATCGTCTTTTTGTTTTCATTTTCTTGTTGCCTAAGCTCAGGTTTTACGAGATTGAATTAAGGTGTAGGCAAAGTTGTCAGGTCAAATGTGTGTGCGGTGTGGTTTGAAATTCAGTGGAGTTTGACCTAATCTTGGTCAAACAAGTGGTTTGAGTATCAAGTTATCAGGTTATGACAAAGGCATTTGTTTCATGGTTGAAGAATCATCGGGCCAACTCACTTTTCAATTAAGGTTTTGGCGCAGTAGTAGCACAATTCATATATCAAGTCATCTGTGTTAATGGCTATTTTGGAGATAAGTGTGGATTAAATTCAAGCACTTGTGTTTGAGGATCCAAATCAGGGTTTTGTGAAAAGATTCAAATTATCTAATGAAATTGAATTACAGAGCCACCAAAAGTCATGACATTTGGTCAAAATTTTAAGACATTCGCAAGCCCTGATTATGTGGTTCATGTTTCTTGTCATAGGAGAATTCAAGCTTCCTATTCAATTCAAGACCATTTCAAGATGTAATCGTGATGTATGTTATTTCTCATGGAATTGTTTCGAGATTTTAATACATTTATGGTACGATTTTAATGAAGAGTTTAAGATGTTGGAAATCGGTTCCAAAGATTATTGTTGAATCAAGTCATGAGTGTCACTTTTTCAAGATTGTTTCAAGTGGTTCACTTTTGGAATTGATTCATGGTTTAGTCAAAATTCAAAGATTCAAATTTCTTTCCATTCGACATTTCAATTTCCAAATTCAATCAAATTCAAGTTCAATTTCAAGATCCAGTTTTAACCCAATTCATTTTTCAATCCTAATCAAAGTTTAAGTGCCAGTTCTAACCTAAATTCAGGTTTCAATTTCATCTTAATTCTAATTTAAGCGTCCATTTCCTACTTCAATTCAAGTTCCAAGATTCCAAAACCATTCAAGGTTCAATTCTATTTCAATTCAATTCAAGTCCATTTCAATTCAATTCTAGTCCATTTCAATTCAATTCAAGTTTCAAATTCAAGCATTTCAAGTTTCTAATTTAAATTCAATTCCATTTCAATTTTCAATTCTATCCCATTCAAGTTTCAAGTTTGTTTTAAAATTAAAATTCATTCAAGTTCAATTTCTTTCAATTTCCAATTTCCTTTCAAATTCTTTCCAAATTTCAACTACCTTTCAAAATTCATTTCAAGTCATTAAAATCATAAACAATTCAATTTATTCTCCTTCAATTCAAACCACAAATTTAATTTTTTGTCAAATTCATTCTCATTCCAAATTTAATTCAAAGTTACATTTCAAAGTCAAAATTCCAAAGCCCATTCAAAAAAATATATGTCAAGTTCCATAAAAAAAATCCAATACCTTTTCTACACAAATTTTTGCACAAAAAAATAGTACAAAAAATACATTCTTGCACAGTAAGTTTCTTCAAGGGTATTGTCGGAATTCTTGTTTTGATGAAAAACCATACTAAGTTGATATAAATGTGCTGGCGCTTTAGAGACAAGGAGAGACCAATCCATAAACATTAACTGCGGCACCCTCCACTTGTCCCAATACTAAACCCTTTTCAAACTAATTCTCGATTCGTCGTCGAGTCACTTTTCAAAACACCACTATAAATCGATTGCTCTTTAGCATCACCATCAACCTAATGCACACACCCGCACCTTTCATCGTGGTTTCGTTACTAGGAGCACCCCTAGGGACTAGGATCGATTCACACCTTTTCGCAAACCCTCGATTCGTCGTCGAGCCATTTTCAAACTTTTAAGCCAAGTGCCTTTTGCCTCGCAATCAATCTCTCCGCACGCAATCAAACCCTTGATCCAATATCCAGTGGATTTTCATAATCAAACTTCAAAACACATAACAACTATCGAAATTATTTTCAAGGTGAAATGGAGGGGGATCGAGTCTTCGATCTTTTTCCTCAATTATTTGGGTGCGAGTTCTCTTACTCGTGTGTGAGCAATTGACACCTCTAAAAAACTTTTAACTCGACAACATTCAAACCATTTTTTGCAAGCACTCATCATTCAAAAACACTTAACAAATATTCAAACACAATTTCTTTTCAAGGTGAAATTAAGGGGAATGGAGTCTTCTATCTTTTTCCTCAATTGTTTGGGTGCGAGTTCTCTTACTCGTGTGTAAACAATTGTCACCTTTAAATCAAATCTTTCTTTCGTAGTCCCACGAACTAGGAACACTCTGATTCTTCATTCTTTCAAATGAAGATACATAGGCACAAGGGCCCCTATTCTTGGCGAGCACCCTAATAAAAACCACTCATTTTCCCCTTAGCCAATCTAAATCCTTTTTACTTTACCTTTTCGCTTTTTTCCCTTAGAAGAAAACATACGAACTTAGCTAACTTTCCTCACGAATCGAGTTAAGAGGTTCCCGTTGAGTACAACAGACGTGAGGGGGTGCTAATATATTCCCCTTACTTAACCGACTCCCGAACCTAGAACTTGGTTGTGATGACCATGTTTTTTCCCTAAAGGTTTTATCGATATTTCTCTTTCCCTTTTTGGGATAAATAAATTTTGGTGGCGACTCTGTTTTTTCGCGACCATTCACGAAAGATCGTGTTTTTTCGAGGTACGACACTACCCATAACCATGGTAGCTTGCTTTACAATTGTTGGAAGAAGATGAATGAGCATCCACGTCGAAGAATCAAACTTGGATGCGAATCCATCTTTTATTTGCAAAATATCACCTTTTGGTGAAGAAATGCTGAGAAATGAAGATTTGGTGTGAAAAATAGGGTTATGATCCCCAAAAAATGTGAAAAGTACTTATATAGTACTTTTGGAATCCTTCATGTTCGCATTGCGAACTATTTCTTTGGCCAGCGAACACACTTTTAGGTACCTGAAGTGCCTATGAACAGTTAAACCGCCCCTGAGAAATATCTAAAGTTCGCTGTGTGAGCAATTCTTCGCCCTGTGAAATACCTCGCTACAAGTTCGCACAGTGAACTTAGGGTCCTTTAGCTACTGAATTCAGTCTAGGATGGTTTGCTGATTCTTCGCTGAGACCTCACCACAACGAACATTCGCTGCCAGTTCGCCCAGCGAACTTAGTGCCCTTTTCTTACTGACTCTAATTTGAGAGGGTTCGCTGGGGGCTTCGCCATGAGTTTGTCCAACAAACATTCTGTTCTACTCTTCGCTGGTTGTTCGCCCAACGAACATGCTAAATCTCTTTCTTTCCTTTGGCTTCCTTGTCTAATTACTTGTGTCTTACACTTTGACGTTTTTATGCCTAATTTCTGCACAATACCACACAAATCAAAGCAACCAAGGGTATTTTCAACAATATTGAAGAATAACATGATATCATGGAATAAATCCAACAAAACATAACAAAATAGTTGAAAAATGCCAAGAATATAGGATCAATTTAAAGCAAGTTTGGCATTCAACAGTACACATTAAGAATCTAGTTATTTCTGAGCAAAGCTTGAAGAAGAAGGTTCTGTTGGTTTAATCAAGGTTCCAAACCTTGGATTAAAAGTTTTTTTAGAATAACCAATACCTTGTCCTTTTCTTATACTTACACCATAAATCATGGATGCAAGTTTTATTTTGTTAAATCCAATTATGATAAACTCCTGAAGAGCCATTTCATGCTCATCAAGGGGTTTATTAGACATATCTTTTACTATAAAAATATGATTTATTTCTAAAGCTTCATTTTTGTTTTGAGAAGATTTTAATTCATTTTCAATAGTTTATATTGATTTTTCAAGATTTTCATATGTCTGGATTTTTCATGACACCGACCTATAAGGTCTTGAATAAAAGTAATCAAATTAGAACAAGATAGTTTAGAAAATACATCGAAATTTTCTTCCGAATCTAAACCAGAATATGAGTCAGATTTTGTGTCTGAAGATGTAAGAGCCATCAAAGCTAGATTGACTTTTTCCTCATCTTTTTCTGATTCATCTTCTTTGTCAAGTTCATCCTATGTTGCCATGAGACTCTTCTTGAACTTGTTTTTGAAGTTGTCCTTCTGATAACTTCCTTTCTTTGACTTGCCTTTTGCAA
This sequence comes from Lathyrus tuberosus, assembly GCA_022829125.1. Lineage (NCBI taxonomy): Eukaryota > Viridiplantae > Streptophyta > Magnoliopsida > Fabales > Fabaceae > Lathyrus > Lathyrus tuberosus. Next base: position 8,464,006 of record JALAZF010000161.1, on the reverse strand, counting down.
CTCTGGACAATCAGCAATGAAGTTACCAGACTTCTTGCAATTGAAACATCCCTTCTAATCATCTTTCTTGTCTCTTGAATTTGATCCTCTAAAGTCACTGCTTCTTCTTGAGAATATTTTGTTCTTCATTTCTAGATGTTGAAATATTTTGATAACAAAGGCTATTTCCTCATCATTTGAATCTTCTTCAGAACCTTCTACATGAGAAACTTCTTCAGACTTCTAGGCTTGAGGAGCCTTAGCAGAATTAACAACAGATTTTAAAGCAAGATACTTTGACTTCTTGGCAATTTCATCTCCATTGAGCTCCATATAAGAGCTTTATAGGTTGCTTATAAGGCTTTCTAGACTTAACTTGTTTAAGTCTATGGCTTCCTGGATAGTTGTCACCTTTGGTCTGTATCTGACAAGAAGACTCCTAAGAATCTTCATGACATGATCAAAGGTTGTGTAGCTTTATTAGGAACATGGAGTCCAGAAACCAGAACTTGAAACCTTGAAAACATGGTTTCAATATCTCCATCTTCCTTCATTCTGAACATTTCATATTGTTGAACCAAGATATTAGCCTTTGCTTCCTTTACTTGTTGATTTCCTTCATATGTACCACACAGGGATTCAAAAATGGTTTTAGCAGTAGATTTGTCAATAGTCTTGATGTACTAAGAGTGAGGTAGAGTGTCTACCAAAATTCCTCTAACTCTATGATGTTTCCTATAAATCTTTTTCTGAGTAGGTGTGAGACTTTTTCTGCCAGTTACCTTTCAAACTCCATTAACTCGAATATCAATTCCATCTTTAAGAATGTCTGACATCTCATCTTCAAGACCTATGGTATGAGTGTACATCTTGAACTTCCACCCTTCAAACTCTATAGAGTCTCCACCTAAAGTTGGAGGTCTAGTTGTATAGTTATTTTTTCAGAAGTACTATAATCATGATTGAAATTAGCATGTGGGTTAGGAGTACCACTACCAATCCCAGATATTTCAGTCATCATTTAATATGTTTATCTCCCAGGATCTTTTATGTACCACTGTTAACTGTTTAGCACAGACTGTACTCTCATGCCAATTGAAGGTGAGAAAAATACAAGAATGGGAGTTGAGTTGTTTTAGATTTTTTTTCTTTTTTTAAACTCTTAGTTAGATTCTGAACACAGAGTCTAGAGTAGTCTAGTCCCCTTGCACTTCCAAGAGATTTCACTATAACCAAACTAATTACAATTGCTCAAGCACAAAGAAAGAGACTTCCAATGCTCAAACACACAAATAAGAGACTTATATGCTAAAGCACACAAGCAAGAGACTTCAAATGCCCAAGTACTTAGCAAGAGACTTATTAAACTCCAACCTATAATTAAAACATTGTAAAAAATCTAGAGTTGATATACAATCAGAGGTGTAGACAAAATACAATACAAGAAGAATCTTAAAACTTAGGGATTTCTAAAATATACAAATATAAGAAATCCTAAGTTAAACTTGTGCTTATGTTTTGACAGAGTAACTGCTCTTTGAGTGTCAATAATTTAGTTTTCTTTTTCAAGTATTCAACTCCTTATATAAAGGAGGAAAAGAGTCATTAGATGGTTTTTACAAGAGAGTGTTTGAGAAGCTTGATTCAGAGACGTTGATATATTTATTGATATGGTTAATGTTGTTGAAAGGCCATTTGAATTTCTTTTGATTCAAAAAGAATTATCAGTTACATCCCAATTGTCACCATTAAAAATAGCTTAGGTCTTCACGTGATCAGAAGAAGATAAAATATCCCCAGAGTCTGACAATGTCCTATCTGAGTCACCTTGATCTTTACACTCTGACTGACTTGAGATTCTGATCTTCAAAAGTAGACTTCTTCAAAGTCCTATCTTCAGAGGGTGACTTCTTTAGAGTCTGGTCTTTAGATGTTGACCTCTTCATAGTCTGATCTTCACAAGTAGACTTCTTTAGAGTCTGGTCTTCAGCTTATGATCATTCAGATTATGATCTTTAAGCTTCTCTTTAGATGTTCACTAACAGAATCAATACTTAGTTTATTCCTAAAATTTCAGTGTATGATCATGCACACTTGAACAAATATTAGTATACTCAATTGTTCTTTAAATAATTTGTTATCATTAAAACCCAAGGGGATATGGTACAAACCAATTTTGTTCCAACACCTTGTTACAAAATAAGTTGTCATATGTATGTCTGATCTCAAAATTGAATAAGGTAAAATTTATGATGTTTGTCAAGCTGGGAAGCAAACCAAGATGTCAAACAAGATGTTTCAACATCTTACTTGTGTTTCTGAATTACCACTAACGGACTTTGTGAGACTCAAGTAAGGAGTTGCAATTTAAGGGAAAGCTTATGGCCAGGTCGAACATCATTCCAACATTGAACAATCAATGGTGGTTCAGAAGAATAAGCTAAAGAAGATTAGTGATTATGGCATAATTCTCCCTATTGGGGTTCCTTATCGTATTTCTAGGATTTTTACTATTCAAAAACATGATATTGTGTTTGGTAAAGCTGAAACTGGTGTGCATCTTAGTATGTTAAATTTAAGTGATAATTTGTATGTTAGGAAACATGTCCCAGACATTGTTCCCCACAATATTCAACATTTTGGCAAGTCTGATCTGGATGCTGGTAGAAACATTCTTGATGTACCACTCATGAATGAGACTGTAAGAAACCATCCTCTCATTCATAAGACTTTTGCTGATGAGGCCCCAGAAATTCAAGATGTTGATAAAGATGTACCAGGCATCCTATCCGACATATGAGAGACACACTCTCAAACTCATAAGGAGAATGATGATGTGACCCTTGATAATATTTATGTGAGTGATGATGATCATGTCCATGAATTTGTTAAGGTTGATGTTGTAGCCCATGCTGGTGTTGTTAAGAATAATAATGAGGAAAGAAAATATGCATCAAAAGGGAATAAGGATCATGCAGTATCTAATATGTGAAAAAAAATGTTGAAACATTATGTGAGCGCATGGTAAGTAGTGATGAAAGCATAATTTGGCGGTGTTCCATTAATAGCAGGGTGTATACAGTATTTAACAAGCACATAAAGTCCATGATGAGATTCATACAAGTGTTTGTTAATGATTTTAAAATTAAAGTGGAAGATGTGGGAGATGATGTGGATGACATTCTGCATGACATGATGGTCTTGGTGCATGTAATTAGGAACCCATAAATCACAGTTAAGGAATAACTACTGCTTTGGCCAAACTTATCTTCCAAATAGGAACAAAGGCAAAGCTGAATTGTGAAGAATATATGTTTGAGAAAACTAGGAAACATTTTGAATCTTTTTCTATGAAGCTTCTTAGTGATGCTCAGTTGTTGAAGACAGTGTTGAATGTTGGATCTAGTTGTCCTAAGTTGATGAAATAATTTGTGTTTAAAAATGATGATATTACTCCCGTGTTGCTCAATTTCAATTGTAAGTTATTTGTTGGGAAAGATGTACGAGAAATTTGCCCTCCCAATGTTCCCGTTGTTGTTGAATATGGTTTCAAAAATATTCTAAGTCTGTAATCAGAAGTAATCTACTACTGCATCACTGGTTTTTTGTACCAAGTAGGAAAACATGCTACCTTGGAATATGGAGAATGTTGTCTTTGTCAATGGGTTAAACATGTTGAGTTTCATGGATTCCAACCATTTATTCGTGTTCCCTCTCTAATCTGTGTTATTTTGAGTGTTAAAAAGAAATACATTGGTATTTGTGATGATAAAATTGGTGCTTCCCCAAGTTTTTTGACCTTGAGTTATATACTGAATGTTGGGAAAGATGTGGCAGACATTGTGTCCAACATGTGTGCTTCTGTTGATGAAATTGGTCTGGTTTTTGATGAAGAAATGTTTGAGATTTTTCACCTCAACTTGTTGCTGCTACTACTGCAAGTTTGTGGTATGTGCTCTTAGGTTCTGGTTATCTAGTTCTTGTGCCCATACTAGGATGGTTTTTTTTGTTACCTCTTGCCCAGTTTGAAAAAGTTAAGGGGAGATGATGATATGATGATACTCAAGAAAGACTGTTGCTTCTATCTGGTGTTCATAAGAAGTTAGGGGATGCTGTCATCTCTAAGCTCATGATTATAGTCTGTTTTTGGATTTTCTACGCTGAAGAATCTCTAGAAGAATGTATGGAACAATCTGCTAAACACCTTGTCTATTTACAGGATCTGCTGCTGGAATTTTTCACACTGCTTAGACTGCTCTGACCGAGTTGGTTAATTTCTGTAAGAAACTTGTCGAACAAGATGTTCAGCACATGGTGTGTGACATCTTGATGTGAGTGCTACAATGATTGAATTCTCTTGCACTACATATTTGTTTTAATTACAAAATTTGGATTTGCATTTGATGAATAAATCTATAATCACAATTAAAGACGATTTAAATTTTGGTTCAGTTTTATTAAGAGATTTATTATGAATCCTTTAATTGAGAATTTGGATATGTGATGTTTATCAAGTAAATATTTTATCAGATTTGGTCAAGGTTCAGAATTGTGTTACGTGGAGATATATCAATCCAAATGTTCCATGATCTGTGAGACATTTGTCTTATACTAGTTACAAAGATCTCAATCTTCCTAATAAAGATTTGATTGATCATGTGTGTTTTTCGAGGATGTAATCTAAATCAAATAAACAAGAATAATAAAGAATTTGATATATATTAAAGGTGATCGATCATTATTAGAAATCATCATTATTGAAGATTTATCTCATATGATTTTTAGAAGTCCAACCAAATTCATGGCCTAAATCCTTATGTGCTTTTGGAGTTGGACTTTTATGGCTATATAAGGATTTCATCTCCTTTGTGAAGACTCATACCTCAACAGTAAATATCTAATCTGGGAGGAAGATGTAGAATCCATAATAGAAGAAGAAGAATTAAGCTCTGTAGACTGATGTCCTCAGATTTGGTATTTTTGGTTCTGCAAATGTCAATGGTTTATGCTTTGTGGTATTTCCCTGGTTTTATTTTCACACCTTTGCCAAGTTGTGACAAAAAGGGGGAGTAAGTAATGGTGTTTGTGATGTGAGCTCCTGTTTCAATTTGTTGGTTGTGTGATCTCTTATGCTGCTAATGAAGTTCGGATGTTCTGATGTGGTGTGCTACTTGTGCTCATATGCTGGAACGTTTGGCTTGACAACTAGCCTTCAAAAATATGAGCATGTTTGTGTGTGAACACGTGTATAAGTCTTTCACTGCTGATGTTTTCTGTTTTTGTGTGTGTGCTCTGATATGTGTGTGTGTGTGTGTTATGAGTGACCTGACTGACTACTAACTTTGTTTGTGTGCATGAAATGATTGATTTTGTGTCTGATAATGGGAGAATTTTGATTTTTAGCAACCACCCTACTTATGTGCTACTTGTGTTGCTGTTATTTTCTCTATTTGTGGGTTTCTTGATGATAAACTTTTGTGTTATTTTTGAAGATTTACTCATGCACATCTTGTAAGTTTCAAATTAGTTGTTTTGCCAAAATTTGCCAAAAGGGGGATTGTTGTTCCATTTGATTGATATATTATGCAGAAACAACATGGAGTGTACAAGATGTTTTGGTGAAGAAATGACACATGTGGGACTGTAACGCCCTGTATAATATTTGTCTAGAATAATACCATAGAAATGTTTTATTCGGTACTGACACAATCATAAGTGCCTAATGACATAATTCACATACTTGACCATTTCTAATACATAAATACAACCTATGGTACAAAGCATGGAAATTAGCCAAAACAAGAAAAATTTAAGAATAAGGTACAATATTCCTCATTGTACAAGAAAATAATACACAGCGGAATAAGTTTAACTAAGCTTCTCTTGAAACATCCAAGCATAGCTCCACTTGTAAATTAAATCTGCAAATAATACCTAAAAAATAGCAACAATATTGGGGTGAGATAATAATCTCAGTGAGTTCCCTTATCTTATGGGTTCCCTCGGCTCTACAGGGTACATGCAATCAAACAGATCCACCGTGGGTCCGGGGTTTTCTCACGGTCTGGTGCAAATACACAATAATGGGTAATATCGTCATTAGTAGTCCCTTGACTCACCAATGAGATAACAACAAGTACACAAACAACATAAATAGATCAAACAACCAAGTATGTAGACCCGTACCCACGTACGAGGAATCCAGAAGTAGTATCTGCCTGCCGACATAGGCCACATATCACACCCTCGGTGAGTAACCAAGTGCCTAGCATCAAGAGACTTGCACAAGCACACAACACGATGAGTCAGATGAGTCCACATTGATACACGCCTAAGTAGCCGCAAAAACCCATCCGTCAATCATCAAAACGCATGTGTGTAACGCCGAGTGCAAAGACGTCTACATGACTGCACAAGCCCACCGGGAGAAAGCCTAGTGGTATTGCCTACATGACACCATTAGAGGTGAGTAATGGAGTGATATTGCCTTCATGACATCACAACCCCACCATACCAATCACGCCGATGTGTAACGTCGAGTGGGTATACGCCCTATAAGACCCCCACAAGCACATCGCAACGATAGTTCAGGTGTATACCGAGCATGCAGATGAGTAACGCCGAGTGGGAAATACGCCCGGGTGGACCCTCACAAGCTCATCGCAATGGTATTCTTTGGATCAAGTCCGGTATCCCTCGGACCAAGTCCGGAACTCAGGTGATTCACCACCTAGTAGCTTAGGACTCCGATTCAAGCATACATCACAATCACATCACATCACATTCGAACGTTCAACCGAAACAAACGGGAACAAGTAAGGAAATGATCACATCATAGCATTTATTAACATAATGCATTATATTCAACATATATACAAGGGAGACATAACAAGTGACCACATCAAGCCATTAAGCAAGCCACAATCAATATATAAGCATAACATGTTAAACATAATCAATATAGTAATTCACATACATTTTTAAGGCATACAAGTCACTACTATCCTCTACCAAACATTCTTGGTTAAATCATGGTCAAACATTACCATTTACTACCTTATGGAATTATCTTTCCAATGGGTTTGGACTCGTCTCAATCGGATTCCCGATTCATGATTTATGGTAGAAATAAGGACCCATACCATTCACATTCATTACATTTCTCTATTTATCTTATCAATCCATAGCATATAGCCATATTTCTACCTCACCATCACAAAGAGCATTGAAGTAGCTTTTCAACGCTTCCGACCGTGCCTCAATCCGAGTTACGGATCAAATATTATGAAGGAAACAAAATGGGAAAATTTGTCATGTTCGCAAAGCGAACATTCGCTTTTCCCTTCGCTTTGGTTCGCTAAGCGAACCCGCAAATCCCAGAATTTCCAGCAACTTTATTTTAGGTCATTTGGGGCCAAAATCTCTCATTTCTTCACCCAAAACACTTCCAATTCATACAATATCAACCCCAAACATGTAACAATGGTTAAGGCATGTATTATCATCATATGAACACATTTAGACATGTTATTTCATACAAAACCCTAAACCCCCAAACATGAATTTTTCCCCAAACTTCCTACCCAAGTTCTATCTAATAGAACTCACCTAGTAGGAGAAGATTAATGATGGAGATGATGATGAATCCATACTTCTTCTTTCATTTTCCCTTTTTCCTCTCTTCTCTTCTCGTCCTTTTCCTCTTCTCTGTTTTTCTTCTTCTTTACTAACTTCCTTCTTTTTCTTTCTCTTAACAAGTATATATATATATATATATATATATATATATATATATATATATATATATATATATATATATATATATATAATATAAATCCAATAGGGTAAACTATCTCCAATTGATATTTTGTCTTCTAACGTCAATTGATCAATTATTAGAGTTACCTTAAAATACTTTCTTGAACTAATAAATATTAATCCGTCTCTTTAATAAAATAATTGATCTCTTCAGAGTTCTCCAGTTGCTTTATTGATTCCAATTGACAAACACTTAAAGTACTTAGAGGATTCCATAAATCTAATTAATCAAAGATAAAGTACATAGAAACTCATTTGATCTCATCTGATATCCAATTGAGCGTTAAGAGAATATGGGGTATTACAGGGAACCATGTTCCAACATGTGTGCAACATCTGGCCCTTGTCAGTAGGGCAATGTTGTTGATGTTCTGAGCTTATTTTATGGATGTGTGTAACGAGATTTGTTGCTATCTTTTAGCAACGTGTCAATTATATTTATTTGGAAAATTGAATAAGATAAAATCTAATTAACTAGAGATTTAAATTTGATCTCAATCAAATTCCCATTGGAGAAAAGCCCAGAAGTTGCATTGCTATTTAATGAGGCTCAAACATAACATTGAAAGGGTGTGCAAGTATTGAAAATCTTGGCAATTTCTTAATGCACCACCCAAGTTTCTTAGGCACCACGTGAAATTATTTTTTTGCCCCTCTATTCCGGATGTGCACATCTGGACGCACCAAATTTTTAAAAATCATAGAGATTTTTCGGATATGCATATCCGGAAAGAATTCTGATGTGCACATCCGGAAGTATTTCTTATTAGTTCGCGCCAGACGCTCTTCCCCCCTCATTATTCACCTTTCTATTTCCAAAATCTCTCAAACTCTCTCAAACTCTCAAATTTTCAATCACCACAAATCTCGATTTTTTCCACTCGAGTTCAGCGCAGAGCAATTGCTACAACGATAAACACACTCCAAATCCTCCGTATCACATTTTAATCGGTAAGTTTTCAAATTTTAGAGTTTCTGAGTAATTTTTGAGTAATCGATTTAGAGTAGACATTTAGGTGTAAAAATTGTTAGGTTGTATGAATAACATAGGTCAGAGACAACGTAGGTCATTTTTACTGCTTCAAACGGACGATCAGGGCATAAAAATGCCCTTTTGGTTGTTACAGTGGCCATGGCTGCCGTTTTTAAACTTCAAAATACGTATCGGATGTACAGATCCGGAAATATTGAAACGTTTAGTGTTTCCGGATGTGCACATCCGGAAATACCCAACGTTTAAAATTCTGCGTCCTTCCGGATGTGCACATCCGGGAATACCTAACGTTTAAAATTCGGAGTCCTTTCGGATGTGCACATCCGGAAGACTATTTTTTTTCCTTTTTTAATTTTGCTTGTTTGTTTGTTTTTGTTTAATTATTTTTAAACAAAATTTAATTTATTTATTATGCGTTGCAGATTAGATGGCTGGCAGAGACGATCGTACCATACATGGACGGACAGCTCAGCACGCATCTGTCCGACGTGAGCGGATGCAGTCTACAACCAAGGCTTCCGACGCAGAGGGAGTTGGGGTAGCCCCTACAGCTGAGGGACATCCTACACCACATCCTACACCACAGCCATCCACATCACAGGTTCAGGCCACTCCCTCGTTAGCCGCCAATTCTACATCTCGGAGGCGTCGGGATTCTACTGCTAGTTCATCAGGGTCCCAGCCCGCACGCAGGCGTCGTCGGGAGACTACAGCTCCATCAGCTGCTCCTCCTCGTTCCCCTGTTGTTGTTCCTGTTCTAGAGGGTGATCACCCAACACATGAGGGTGTTGACGATGATGACGATTTCGATGAGCTGGCGGTTACCCCGGGGGACCGTCTAATATGTCCCTACTCGCGGGGTACTCTGAGCATACTGCCAGATATGTCTGGCTAGGATAGGTAACCTTTCTCGGTTTATTTATAGAATTGTATTCGTTGAAAATATGTTCATTTGTAACATTGTTTTATTTGGAAATTTTCAGGATAAGGATTCACAGAAGTTCTATAACCATGGGGGCAAGGTTATGGACACAATTGAGATGCTGCCAGAGGCTGAGTGGTTCACGTCTGCACTTGCGGAGTCTGGTCTTAGAGGCCTGTCTAGGATTGGGTATTCCCAGATCCAGTACGGTATCCTGATGGCATTTGTTGAGAGATGGCACCCTGAGACATCCTCATTCCATCTACCGTACGGCGAGATCACGATCACGCTAGACGACATCTCGTACCTCTTACATCTACCGATCACGGGTACCCTTCTGAGTCACGGTAGGATGACGAAGGCGGACGACATAGAGTTGTTGGTTACAGAGCTTGAGGCTAGCCCAGAGAAGGCACATGCGGAGGTGCGCCAGTTGAGGGGCGCACACGTCCGGTTCTCATTTTTAATGGATAGATTTACTGAGGCGCTTGCAGAGGCAGGACGGGCAGATGGTGATCCAGCTGAGGTGGCGATCCACAGGACGCGTGCCCTAAGGTGCTACTACTTGGTTTTGCTAGGCACGCAGGTGTTTGTGGACACCAGCGCCTATTATGTTGATATCTTCTACCTCAGGTACCTTTCGGACCAGACAGAGATCCATGGGTACAACTGGGGGGGCGGCTGCGCTGGCATTCACCTATTTCAGGTTCTCTGATGGTTGCCGCTGGGCAGCCAAGACTGTGGCAGGCAGCTGTACGCTATACGTGGTAACAATCTAATATTCTAAGTAATTTTTTCATTTCTTTTCTTTCTGTATTCATTATAATGTTTGACACCCATGTTATGTTTTCCATTTCAGGCGTGGATTTTACAGCACTTTCCCTATATTACTGGTTGGGGGAGTGCCCAGGGGTACACTGAGGATATGCCACGTGCTGCTGCATTTATCCTGCTCAGAGGGAACCAGGCGCCGGACCCCTTCAGAGTGTATCTAGATCGGATGGCTGCTGAGGACGTTTTGTATTGCCCCTATGCCGCACACCGTGTGACGCGCCCGTTCGATGAGGTTTGTTTGTTCTCAGGATGGTTGGAATGCAGTTCGACCGTTACTGCCCGATACCTGCCAGAGCGCGTCTTGCGTCAGTTCGGTTACACGCAGACGATCCCCAGGATGCCTCATGAGTCTGCTCCTCTAGGCTTGACCCGCAGGCAGATAGATGAGTTATATGCTGACTACCAGTCCCACTTAGTACCGGAGGAGGCTCGGGCGACCAGAGCGGAGACAGACTGGAGTGTTGCTGCCGGGTACATCGTGTGGTTCTACACCGTCTCACACCCATGCATGGTGCCCACTGCTGAGGGATCGCCACCCATAACTGCTCATCAGGAGATATTAGAGGAGCGGCAGTCTCAGCTGGACCACACTCAGGATGTCCTATCACGCTGTCGTCAGATAGAGTAGATAGCGCAGCAGACCATTGCGGACGGTCACCTCCCTGAGGGCTCTGGTGCCAGACTTGCCGTGGACAGGATTATTGTGATTGCTCAGGGGGCACTTCAGTACCGCAGACATCGATCCAGGATGGCGGGTAGGGGCAGAGGAGCAGGGGAGCCAGGAGAGATCCTTCGCCATACGCAGTAGTTTTTTGTTTGATGTATTATATTTATATTAGATGTATGCACTGTATTTTGACAGAGATTTATTATATATATATATATATATATATATATATATATCATTTTATTTTATATATGGATGTTGTCAAATGTATATTAAATTGTGACGATTTATTAACATATGCGACCAAGCAAAAAAACCGATTTAAAAAAAAAATAATGTTCTGTCTTTTTCCGGATCTGCAGATCAGGAATGTTTCCGGATGTGCACTTCCGGAAAGAATCAGCGTTTTTAAAAAAATTGGTGCGTCCGGATGTACACATCCGGAATCAGGGGGCAAAACCGAAAATTCAGATGGTGCCTAAGAAAAAAGAAAATCTTTGTGTTAGAGTTTCTATTTTTGAGTCTTTTATTTGTGTTGTTGTTTGTACACCACTCTAGCGTCTGCATTCATATCCAAAGACATATAGTTTTGTTTGATAGTTGAGTTGTATTTCATCAATTAATATTTTGTTTATTGTTTTGATCACTAGGGTTAGTGATTGAGAGTAAGTGAGAGAGTTTATGATATTTAAGGGGAGTCCTAACTAGAAATACACTAGTAGAATTAAGAAGAAGGACACTGAAATAAGGTTGTTCATCTAAGAGACTTTGTACTAATTCTATTGAGAGTGAATTTCTTTTCTTGGATTGAAGCTCCCCAGATGTAGGTGATGTTGCACTAAATTGAGTTAACAATTCTCTTATATTTTTTATTGCTTTTTATTTGATCATCTTATTTTCTATTATCTATCAATTATGATATAAGACGTTGAACACATTATTTTAGGTATATGGTCCAACATTAGTCCTTGCATAATACAAAATTTCTTAGTTGTGGATCATAAAATACATCGTTGGTAACACAATAAAATACGTCACTAGTTCCACTCAAGCATTGATTTGATAATTTCGAAGAAATTTTAGAGTTATCTTTCTTTAGTTGGTAGCTCAATCCACTCTTGTAGTCTACACATTAACATGAACAACCATATTTGTTCTCCACCAAAAGCCAAGAGGTCCCACGATGATACACTTTTCACGATAAGCCTTCTACTTAATAGATTCTCTACTTGGTCCTTTAGTTCAACATATTCTTATGACGACATCTGATATGAGACTTCTGAAATAGGTCAAGTTCTTGGATGTAAATTAATGAAGCATTTAACTTCTCTCTCCAAAGGTAGACCTAGAATCTCGGATGGAAACATGTCTTGGTATATCTTAAACCCTTGTGCCTATTTTTATCTTGATGTCCCACTTCACCTCAATACCAAATAAATTCTAAGCTTAATGGCTTACTGATACCAAATAAATCCTTGCTTTGGAATGATAGACAACTTACATGCATAATCCTAAAGAATGTAATTATATAAACATCTAATTCATCTTGAGAATGATCTCAAGTGATTAAAGAGGTAAACAAGTTATATTGAGTGGAAAATCTCTATTATAGATTAATGTTTCACACAATCTAAATAGATTAAAATATGGATTGTCCTTGAATCAAAAACTATAGTTACGATGTTACATACGATCTAACAATCCATTTTTTTCAATAAGTAATGAGATTTCAATAACAAAAACAAGAGTACAAGGGGTACTCAAATCCCTTACAAAAAAATCACAGTAGACAACTTAACTAAAACAAAGCAAAGGATTGTTAATCCAGTCAGAAAAATTGCAATAAGGGTTAACACTAGAATCTACTCTACTCCATTCCCAAGCTTTGATAATAATGTTCAACCGACACATCACCAAATTCAGAACACTACCCTTAAACATAACATCATTACGCAAAGACCAAATTATCCACAAAACCTTAAACCAAATAACACTTAGAATTCTTCACACCTCCTTGTCATTCACTTTGTCAAAATTGCTCGAAAGAAGAGAGAATTCCTCTGCGACAAATTAACAACTGAACCAATCCAATTGATAATAGCAGACCATGTGCTTCTGCTAAAATCACAACTGCAAAAAAAAAAAGAGATCTTGATTCTTCTTCCTTAAAGCATAAAACACAACTATTCTCCCTATTATCAAGGATGCTTCTTCATTTGACTAGTTGATCTCTAGTAGGTAGTCTATCGAAGGTCCATCTCCAACTGAAAATCAAAGCTTTCGACGGCGCTGTAATCTGCCACACAAACTTGACAACGCTGCTAAGTCCAACCGGAATCACAAGAGTTGCAGATATTGCTTGCATCACTTTGCAAGCAGACTTGACATAAAAAATAGCTTTCTTCTCCTGAGTCCATTCAAATTCATCTCCTCCATCAAGAACTAAGAATGAATTCTCAAGAAAATTCTAAAATTGCTCTTCTGACCAGCCAATGAACTCAAACCTAGACACAACCTGATCTTGCCAATTCCATATCCACAAACCTTGGTACCAGTACTCTGCATCAGCAACACAACAAATTGGATAAGCAGCCAGCACAAATAATTCCAGGAACGCGTCCTTCAATGCTTGATTACCAATCCACATACTAAACCAAAACGAAACGTTCTTTCTATCTTTAATCCTACATAAAGTGTTGTTAGAAAAACAATTGGTCTTGCCACTCTCAATAGAATCTATCAAAATCAAGTTCATCCACCATATAGAATCACAACAGTTTATCGCGCACTTATCACCCACGAACATCTTTACACCAGCATTCTTATATCTGTGATTGATCAATCCTCTCCATAAAGAAATTTTTTCATTGACTAACCTCCACTTCCATTTCATAAGGAGAGTAATGATAAAAACCTTCAAGTCCAAAATACCAAGGCCCCCTTCGTCCTTTGGTTTACAAACTTGATCCCATCTGATCCAAAGAAGTGGCTTCTTATCCTCGAATCTTCTCCATAAAAATTCGCTCAGAATACTCCGGGTCTCTTTTAAAATTTTGCACGGTGCCTTAAAAACGATAAAGTATAGATAGGGAGAGAATTCAGCACTGCGTTGATCAACAATACTCTACCTACCAAAGTAAGAAATCTTCCTTTCCACGAGTTTAATCTGGACTCTATGTTGCTCAGCACCTCTTTCCACATCCCCACTTTTCTAGGACTACTACCCACCCAAATTCCTAAGAGTTTGAACTGAAGGACGTCAACCCTGCAAGAAAGAAAAGCTGATGCTGCCTCCATGCACCAACTAATCACATTGATACCATAAATAAAACTATTGCCAAAATCCACCTTCAAACCTGAGATCAGTATAAAGCCTCTAAGTATGGCCTTGATGCACCAAAGGTTGTCTGCTCCCCATCCTCTATTATAATGGTGTCGTCGACGAATTGCAAGACGTCCACTAAAAAATCCTCGTTGACCTTGAAACCATTGTACTCCCCTTGGTCCACCTCCGAATCCGTCAACTTGGTTAACCCTTCCATGGCCAAAACAAAGAGAAAATGAGATAGTGGGTCTCCTTGACACAGACCTCTCTCCACCTTAAAGTCTTTCATAACACTACCATTGACCAACAACGACATCGTGCTGTTAAAAATGTACGCTTCCATCCATCTAATCCACTTATCTCCAAATCCCATCTTTCCAAGAAGAAACCTCAAGTAGTTCCAGCTTACACAATCATAAGCTTTCTCGTAGTCGACCTTCAATACAAAACAGCTTCTCTTTTCTCTTTTTGTTAAGTCCAAAACTTCGTTGACCAACAAAACCCCATCCAAACTATTTCTACCCGGAATGAAAGTAGATTGCTTGATCGAAACCAACTTCCTGATGATATTTTTCAGCCTAGAAGCAAAGAGTTTCACCAATATCTTGTGCAAGCAACCTACCAGACTAATTGGCCTATATTCAGATAAACTTTGAGGATTTTTTGACTTTAGGGATTAATGCTATGAAAGAGGCAGTAGACGCCTTACTTAATTTGGCCTGCCGTGAAAGTCCCTTACAAACAAGAAAACATCCTCTTTAACCAAATGCCAACACTTCTTAAAGAGCTCTAAACTATACCCGTATGGACCTGCACTTTTGTCCCCGTCGCAACTCCACACTATTTCCTTTATTTTGTCCTCAGAGAACTCCTTCTCAAGATACTCTATATCAGATTCGTTAAGACATTTAAAATTCAGCCCATCAGGAACCGGTCTGGAGTTGCAGCTTTCCTTGTAGAAACCTTCAAAATGATTCTCACCTCTTGCTTGACTTCCCTCACCCCTCCAACTTAACTCCTTCTACATCCACCAAGGAAAGATTGTTACTCATGTACCTCTGTTTCAATGACATGTGAAAAAAACAAGAATTCTTATCTCCTTCCTTCGGCTGATAACAATATTCCCCACTCTACCTTTACGAAATTGACAAAATCCTCATTCTTGAACCAACAGTTGTTGAAGCGAAAAGGTTTGGGACTCCATCTATAGAACTCGATTTGAGCCAAATGGGACAGCGGTCCGATTTATCCCTCTTACCAATACACTGAGCCAAAATCTTCCATAAATCAATCAGTTTATCAGACAACAGGAATCTATTTAGTCAACTCATAGCATTTCACCCGTTGAACCAAGTAAAGCGCCCTCCCAAACACGACATATCTAAAAGGTTCAAATCATTAATAAAGCAGCAAAAATTCTCTATATCGCTAGCTCTGCTACCCGTCCCTATGCATATCCTTTCTTCTTTAAATGAGACAGCATTAAAATCTCCGTCCAAACACCACTCCTCCTCACTGTAATTACTTCTAACCTTAATCAGATGTTGGAAAATTTAATATAGACCGAATGGATCGAGGCTAGAATCGTGAACGAAATCACATTCCTTAAAAGTATTTCAAGCACTCTCAAATTTGTCTTAGAGTTGGAACACAGGAATACCCAGGATAATTCAGCCTTTATCGAATCTGCGCAAGACCGACGAAAATTCGATTATGTAGCGAAGAGTGTCTGAAATTTTGTACAAGAGGATATTTTGTTTTGATCTTTTCTGAATTCCGGAATGATGTATTTATAGGCCAACATGTGTTGTTTCACAAGGTTGCGACCCTTGATAAAACAACATCTTTTAACCAAAAGATGCATTGTTTCCAAGCATTGCATATGTTCATTCTTTAGCAACCCTTCACGAAATGTTGCTTCTTTTCGAATTCAAAAATTAATGTCCACTTGAATGTTTTCTTGTCATTTTGGAACACACTCAATATTATTAATTGTTAATAATTTACAACAATCCCCCACTTGTTCTAATAATGACAAGATCAATTCCAGAAAAATGAAACAAAAGAATGTTAATACAGTTAAGTATCTTTCGATTTGAACTTAACCTTAGTAAAGACAACGCAAAGCCTAATCAGAACGTTAGGTAGCTATGCTTTGAACCGTTATCCCATGTGATTAGACCGGCATTACGATACACACACTCTTTAATGGTTCTTCGCCTACATCTCTCGCCTAGCACTATTTATGGCCATGTGCTTTTCCTGTTTCATGAATTTTTTCATGAGAGAAACTCCAACTCTCACTTTGAGACGACACCATCTCGAAATTCACATAGGTGAAGTTCATATTGTATCCTTTTCCATGAGACACATACCCTCGGTATTGAACTTCATTAAGAGTTTAAATAAAACTCAACCCTCGTTTAAAGGTCAACATTATCACGAAATGTATGACAATCATCCAATTCAACGACTTGTTGTTACCCATTGAATCTTGAGGTTAATGTTCTACTAACGTAAGATTGGGTTGCCGCCGTTGTCGGAACTCTTACTTAAGGAGTTTCAACCTCATGCCTCTCGAGGTTGTTTTTACTAAGTCTCTGGCCAGTAGCTTAGTAAATGGATCAAGAAAATTATAACTCGATCATATGTATGTGAATGATTACATCCTTAATCAATTTTTCTCACAAAAAGAATGTCTAAGTCCTACTTGCCTAGACCTTTTGTTATACACTTTTTGTATGCTTTAGTTAAAGTGGTTTCACTACCACAATGTATCAACACCTTTGAAACATTGTTTTTAGTTAATGGAACTTCCAACAGAAGGTTCCTCAACCATTCAACTTCATCACAAGCGAAAGCAAGAGCCACGAACTCTAGTTCTATGGTTGAGAGACTGATCCACATTTGTTTCTTGCTCTTCCAAGAAATTGCACCCTCTGCTAGTGTAAATATCCACCCAAATGCATATTTTTTATATTCAATACTCGATATCCAACTCACGTCGGTATATCCTTCTAGTATGGCAGTTTGGTTTTCAGAAGATATCTAAAATTTCTAATGATGGCCTTCTAGTGCTCACCATTTGGATGATTAGTAAAATCTACTCATTTTACTAATTGCAAATGCTATGTTAGGTTTAGTACATTGCATACACTTGCATATTCCAATTGAGCCACTACTTTTCCATCATTCTTTTGAAGTTTGACACTACGATGAAATTGAGTGGTTACTTCATTAAAGTGTAAGTGTTTGAACTTATCAAGCCCTTTTGTCAACATAGATTGTTTGACTAAGTTCATGACCCCCACTATTTCTCTTTACTTTGATCCCCAAAAGTGTGTCAACTAGTCAAAGATCTTTTATCTTGAATGTAGAAGTTAGAAACCTTGTTTGTTTCTAAAATTCCATTCATCTTGTTGCTAATGATCAATCATATAATCAACATGGACACAAATGAATATCACAATATTCTCACATAACTTTGTCCACAAACACTTGTAACAAGAATCAGATGAAGAATGTTTTTAGATAATCATGCATGATGATGCAAGAAGGTTTTAAATGAAGTGAGAGATGCAATTATGAGCAATTTAAAGTAATATAATATAAATTGCAATGAACACCTTAATTATGTTGACTTGTCTCAAATCTTCTCTTAAATTTATATGCTAAACCTTCTTGATCAACTTCATCATTGATGTGTATGACCCTTTTGAAGCTTTTCTTCTTTGATAATCTTTGTCTTCATCAAAATAGAACTAGATATAACATGTATTCCTCATAATCTCCCCCTTTTGATGATGACAAAATCTTTTAATTCTTGTTTTGATAAGATTGAAAAGTATTTCCCTAAGTTATGTGTCTCCCCTTTAATTGGTGAATCTTGAAATGACAAAGTCAAATTTTTGATGTTATTGTTTTGGTGCTTGTTTTAATCCATAAAGGGATTTGTCAAACTTGCACACCTTTTTTTTAAATTTTCACATAACCTTCTAGTTGTTCCATGTAAATCTCCTCATCGAGATCTCTATTTTGTAATGTCGTTTTGACACCATTTGATGAACTATAAGGTCATGCAAAGAAACTAATGCAAATAATACTTTAATTGCAGCAATCCTTACTATTGGTGCATATGTGATGAAATAATCAACACCTTCTTTTGTTTAAAAATTCATGGCTACTAATCTATCCTTGTAGTTGTTTAGTATACCATCACTATGGTACTTCCTTTTAGATACTTACTTGCATCCAACGAGTTTTGATCTTTTAGGTAGATTAACAAGATCACAAGTGTGGTTTGACATTATTGAATTCATTTCGTCTTGGATAACATCATTCTAAAAGGAGGAGTCCCTTGAAGCTATTACTTCCTTATAAATATTAAGACCATCTTCCACTTGAAGAATAATAGGAATCTTATGAACACAATTCCAAATTTATTTGGTCCTAAATCTTTAACCTTTCTGACTGTCTTCTTATTCTAAGTTCGGGTTGCTTTTCAACAATCCTTGAAGAATCTTCCTCACGAGATTCTTCATTAGTGACGAACTTTAAGTTTGTATTTTAACAATCTTTGGAGAACTTTTCTCACGAGGTTCTTTAGTTGTGGAAATCTCAAATATCTTATTCTCCGTGATAAGGATCTCAAAATTCCACATCTCAGAATTCAATAGTTATATTAGACTTTAAATTTAGAAGTCTATAAAGTCATCATCCATTTTCAGATGATCTTTATATGCCTTATAATGATAAATTTCATCGAACATAAACGATTCATATAGCATATAAATCCAAATTACAAATTACAATTTAAAATTTAAAATTATAAACTTTATGTGATTAACAAATTTAACTTAAATAAATAATTTCAAATTACAATTCATTTAACAAAATAATTCAGCACTTATAATTTCCAGAGTAACAAGTGTGGTATGAATTGGTCTATTTTAATTTCATTTACTATACCTTGTATATTTATATATACCTGACACATAAGGCTCCAAATTACTACATCAATATCATAGTAATAGAAGGACCATTTTCTCTTAATCTTAATATACTAATATGGTAAGAATTCTATTAGCCAAGACTTAATGAAAGTTCAAGTATAAGAATCAACTTACATAATATAATAAATTTATTAACCTCTGTTATGGCATTTGAAAAAGAATCCCATTAGCAAGTGAATTTACTCACAACTATAACAATAATGGTGTCAAACAAAAAAGAATCGATACATGAAACTATCATTACAATGAGTTATTAAAAACTTGAACATGATACTATTAAAATATTATGCACAATCTATTTTTAAAGGAAACTGTTTATGCATAATTTTTTTTTTTTTAGAACAGGGAAAAAAACTTGTAATATGTAAGACAGAGGTATATATTAAAATTTATAATAGAATCATGGATATGTACCAGCATCAATAGTGCTATCCCGTAACATGAATTTCACATGCAACTCAAAATAAGAGAAATACATTTACTTGAAATAAAAAGCAATATTAAGTATAAATGATGCATACCAGACTCAATAGAATCACTAGACCTTTCCCGTATGATCATCATCTTAAAATCAATATAGAAATACCTTTTGGCTAAGTAAAAGTAGGCGACATGCAGGTGCGTACGATCTTTGAGATGCACACCATCGTGAATGTCGTCTCGAGAAGTACTGCTTCCTTGTCCCTTGTTTCTACCATTGACAATAATATCATGTAGATTAAGCTTGAGGATTAAGATAGTTTTACCGGACACCACTGTAATGATAAAAAAGTATATGTGTGGTTGTTAGAAGAGTAATAGTGTGGGTTTTTGTTATCGTATCCACATGGACTGTTTGATATTTGATGCTTGTCTTTCAATAGTTGCGATATTCTCAAAAAGGTTTTATAAAAGCATGTTAAGGTTAGGTTTCGCTAATCCTTTCCATGTATAAACGATTAAACAAGCACATGAACTCGGTTTCCGACCAATATAACCGCATATCCTCCCGACTATGTTTATGTCTAAAGCGAAATCGTGAGTACCGCTGTTTAAACCGTTAGATGATGTCTCACGCTAACAACCTAAACAACGATCATTAAGATCAATACATTGCGAATAGCAAATCCCAAATCTATGTCTAGAGTTTGGTTTTTAAGAGATGAAATTGTTAGGTCAAGATTTGTGGAATCTATGTCTAGAGTAAAACAAATCAAACTTAAAGCATTAAGAGAAAACAACTTCATCTATATTGATCAAAGACTTTGTTCATATACAATAGATCAAAAGCAATACATAAAAACAGAATCAACTACTTCTAACCTCAACATAGAGGGTTTAGCTATCACTTCTCATGGTAGATTGGAGAACAAGTAAAGAGAGGAGATGAGTAAACATCCACTCCAAATAATCAAGAATGGATGCAAAATCAGCTTCTCCAAGTGAAAATACAAGCTCCAATGGTAAAAAGACTGAAAACTATGATTTTAGATCAAAATGAACAAAAAGATCCTTTTTACAACAAGTGAAATTCTATTTATACATAGCAGAATTCTGCATGATTCGCACTGCGAGCAATCCATTCGCACTGCGAATGAGGAAAAATGGCACTTTAAGTGCCTCTAAGACTTAAACCGCCCCAAGCAGAAATCGTGGGTTCGCACTGCGAATCATTCGCTAGCTTCATTCGCACTGCGAATAAACTAGCGAGCCAGAATTCTCAAAACTGGAACTTACTGCCTCTCTTCGC
Organism: Lathyrus tuberosus; assembly: GCA_022829125.1. Taxonomy (NCBI): domain Eukaryota; kingdom Viridiplantae; phylum Streptophyta; class Magnoliopsida; order Fabales; family Fabaceae; genus Lathyrus; species Lathyrus tuberosus. Next base: position 8,442,726 of record JALAZF010000161.1, on the reverse strand, counting down.
CAGTACCTTCGCACTGCGAACCAGCCAGCGAACATTCGCTGGACCCTCGCTAGGAGTTCGCAGTGCAAACACAAGGTAATTCAAAACCTAGAACTCATTGCCTCCATTCGCTGGCTCCTCGCTGGTCCCTCGCAGTGCGAACATTCGCTGGGACTTCGCCAGAATGTTCGCACTGCGAACACCCTGTTGCAGCAATAAAAACTCAGTGGAACTTGCATTGGTTCCATGTGTTCACCATTTTGCTCCTTTCATGCCTATACCTGCACATTAACACACAAATTACAGGCTCCACACATATATTTCGATGTAAGCCTAACAACTCCATTTACCGCTTAAATTCACACTATACCGTTAGAAAGAAATGAAAAATGCCAAATATTCCATACAAATATATAACATGTTTGACATCTAACAAACTCTCCCCAATTAACTCTTTGTTTGTCCTCAAGCAAAGTATGCCTCTCACGACGATTTGCTCGAGCACTCAATTCAACCAAGACGCGAAAAACGGCTCAACTAAACAACGATCACAACAATGCACAATTACACAATTCAAGAATTTGATATGAAAAAGAACTTGCGACTTAAACAATTTCAAACAATGTTTCAAGAAACAACTAACTCATCCTGCATATTTCATTCTACATTCCTCTTCGAAAAAGGATTGAAGGCAAACGTGCATACAAACACAGGACAATTACACTCAAATGACAAATGATGCAATACTAAGCAATTCATACCATATCTCAATGATCATAACAGAAATCATGGAAGTAAAAGATCACTAAGGACTTCAAGGTTGTAGTTTGGTCGGGTGAACAAAAAAGGGACATTTCTAATGGCCATTGAAACGAAATTGCCGAAGCAAAAGAATATTCACTATATACATATTCACACAACACACTTCATTTCACCAATTTTTCATTCCACCTTCACAAACTACCGTGCACACTTATTGATTCTATTATTTTTTTGTTCAAGCAAGCATTTTCTCTTTTGTACAACATATTTATTCTTTTCTTTACATGCTTGCTTGAAAAATTTTCAAAATTTGGAGTAATGCACCCATCTTTTTTTATTCTACCCAACTCATTTTCAACTCAACCTAAAGTGAATGTTCCTTGCTTTTTTTAGGCAAGGAAGTCAAAGTATACAATTTTCAAAGGTCTCAAGAAGAAAATGTTAGAACTCACCAAATTCAATGATGAACCAAACTTGCAAATAATGTACATAAAACAAGTTCATCATTAAATTGAGTTCTAAACTGTTTAGGCTCAAAAGGGCTACCAAATGCTCACTACTCACGGGTGAATTAATATATGGACATGGTTATGCTCAAATTCAAACAAGTGCCTTGATCACTTCTCATACTTCCACAAAATCACATGGTCACAAGATAAGGCATGAATTAAAAGTAAAGACAACATTCATCACAATCCTTAGCATATAGTAATCTTGGAGGCTTCCCACTTTAATGGTTTATGATCCTAAAATGACATATACATTCAAAAGAAGTTGTAACATGAAACAATATTTACAATCGCACCAAGACAAACAGTTCTAAAACATAACAAATTCTCGAACAAGGTAACGATATACCTTGTTGCAACACTATGCTTACGGTTCTATCATAGCCCTCACATCTTGGAGGAATCTCCTTTTAAAACACAAGAGTCTCCAACCTACTTCCCCAAATTCATCCTAAAAGAAGGAACATCAAAATAACACATATGCACAGTGTAAGAGTTAAACATTCGTCAACTGAAGAATTCAACTCTTAATACTATAATTAAAAACCAACAATTTATTAGTAAAGCGAAACAAAAATTTTTACTGCAAACCATACTCATTACTAATAACAATCATAAAGTGCCTGGTGTATAAAACACCTACATAATCCAAAAAGTACCATACTAGTAAGAGTACATCAATATTAGACTAGTAAAAGCTGAAAAACAAAATACAAGAAACTTCACTTTGATGACCAAAGGAAGTGTACAACTCTAAGATCCAAAAATCAGTCCTCCTCGGACTCCGTCTCGATAATATCAGTACCCGGATCATCCTCAGGCTCAGTCCCAATAACATCCGTCCTCTGCCCCTCATCATCATCATCAGAAATCATAATATCATCGCCATCTCCCCTCTCCTCAGCATCATGCTCAGCAGCATCCTCTCCCCAACTGAAAATAGGCCTGGCCTCAGGCCATCCAGCATGCGCGAGGAACTGCTCCCTCGACATCATCGTGTGCTGCGTAGAAGGGTCGCGGATCTGCAATTGTAGAACCTGCAAAGAATCATGAATATCAGTCATGGCACGCTGCTGAGCAGCCATCCAATCCCAATTATATTGGCAGATCTCCTGCTGATATGGATAGAAGCTGTGAGATCCAGAAGCAGCACCCTCGCTTGTACCGGTCTCAGCACCAGCAGCAGTCCCAGAAGATTCATCCCGAGCACCCTTCGGTTTGCAGAATTTGTCGACATATTGATCATCAATAGTCGACGGCACAGTAACTTGACGGCGCGAAGGCAAAGTCACTCCAGCATCAGCACATAAGGTCATAATCAAACAAGGGAAAGCAAGAGGGGCATTCTTCCTCGAAGCAGTCCCACCAAACCCACTCTCAACGATGGCCCTTATCTCATCAGTAATGATCCTTGCGACGTCAATTTCCACGTTAGTAAGGATACTGTGGACAAGGCGAGCCAAACGAATCGGAGCTGTGGAGGAGTGTGACTTTGGCGTAATGTTGGTCACAACCAAAAGTAAAACAAGTTGAGCCAAAGGCACCATATCCTCCCGGTGATATCGAACAGCCACCCCTGAATGATTAAACTTTACATTTTTACCTGGGCGTAGGAAATCACGAGTCATTGCGGCAATATCAGGATAATTACACAGCGTCTCATGATACCTATCCTCTTCGCTAGCCCGCAGTGGAAGGGGATCTCCAAGAACTCTGTTAATAGTTCTTCTGTCGAACCTTACTATTTTCCCGCCAACAAAAGTAGTCCAAGTAAACAGATCGCCCTCATCAGGAAGAGCGTTGTCGTAAAACTGATGAACCATTTCAACGTCGTAAGAATCAACAGGGTTAATCAGCGTATCCCACTTTTTCGCAATTAACAGGGTAGCAATGGCACGATAACTTCCCTGCTCATTCAGAACAAACCTCCTTTCCGCAAGGATGGTCCTTCCTTCTAACACTTCATACCTCTGAGCTTGTCTAATACCTCGGAACCGGGTCTCATCAAAACGGACCGGCGCTTGTCTTGATGTGGATGTCTTTCTTTTTCTCATCATAGTTTTAGGACCCATCTGCACAAATGACAAATGAATCCACACAAAAACACCAAGACAACACATTAGAATTAAGGACAGACATGCATCAGAATGGACTATTAGAAAATCAAAAATTTGGGCTGCTCGCTAGATCATTCGCACTGCGAAGCCTGGCGAACGCTCGCCCCAGGTTCGCAGTGCGAACACGCCAGCGAATGCACGAAAATGTTGAAAAATTTATGCAGCCCCTAGATTTCACACATAACAACATTCTACAGGTCTACTCAACTTAAAATCCAGCAAAAATTTAGACATGCATTGACTAACCAAACCCAGAATTCAAACCCCAAAACTTTCTACACATTCATATCCAATATTAACAAATAAACTCAATTAATCAGAAAGTTCAGAGAAAATGAATTCTAACCTTGCTAGGAAATGGCAGTTGAGTACAAAAGAAGAGAAAAAGTGGCCCAAAATTGCACGTGAGAGGGAAAGAGTTTTTGAGAGGGTTTTTCTTCTCTTTTTTCCTTTTGGTTACAGTTGAAAGTGAGAGTGAGGGACTAGGGTTTGGTCCCCCCAAGTTCTCAGCCTTTCAACCCTGGTTTTGGGCCTAAGTGTTGGCCCACCCATAAAACCCTCACTTTTAATGATGTGGCAGCAATACAACCAAGGCAGGTACGCTGACGTTCGCAGTGAGAATGGACAGCAAATACTCGCCCCAGCTTCGCAGTGCGAATGGCTGGCGAATGCTCGCCCCAGATTCGCACTGCGAATGAGCCAGCGAACAAGACAATTTTTTTCAAAATTACAGGTCTGTCTTGCTGCCACACTTCCAAATGTCCAAAATGTCAAAATGACTTAAAACAGCAAATTAAAGCAAAATACTTACAATGTTGGGGTGCCTCCCAACAAGCGCTTGTTTAACGTCGGCTAAGCTCGACGGGCCATCGCGACCTCACAGATCGCGGAAAGGCACAACTGCGGGATTCCGCTCGAAACCTCCTCCGAGATACACTTTCAGCCTCTGGCCATTAACTGTCCAATTTTCCTTTGACGTTGTGTCCTCAATTACGATTGCTCCATAGGGTTTGATTTCCACAATCCGAAACGGACCGGACCATTTAGATCTTAATTTTCCGGGAAACAATTTTAATCGAGAATTGAACAATAAGACCAGCTGTCCGACCTCAAACTGTTTGATGACAATTTTTCTGTCATGATAAGACTTTACACGTTCCTTATACAATTTATTGGAATCGTACGCCTGAAGGCGCACTTCATCCAACTCGTGCAATTACACTTTTCTTTTTTCGCCGCTTAGAGTTGGATTAAAATTAAAAAATTTTAAGGCCCAAAACGCCTTGTGCTCCAACTCTACCGGCAAGTGACAATTCTTACCATAAACCATTTTAAACGGTGTGAGACCGATCGGAGCCTTAAAAGCGGTCCGATACGCCCACAATGCGTCATCTAGTTTGTTCGCCCAATCCTTTCTCGAGGCCGAAATAGTTTTCTCTAAGATACGCTTAATCTCACGATTGGACACCTCTGCTTGACCGTTAGCTTGAGGATGATATGGTGTAGCAACTTTGTGCTTCACACCATATTGCTCAAGAGCTTTGTCAAGCTGAGTGTTACAGAAGTGAGATCCTCCATCACTTATTAACACTCGAGGTGTACCAAAACGCGCAAAAATATTTCTTTTCAAAAACTTCACCACCGTTTTTCCGTCGGCTTTAGCACATGCTATCGCCTCTACCCACTTGGAAACGTAATCCACAGCGACCAAAATATATTCATTAGAAAATAAAGATGGGAATGGACCGACAAAGTCGATCCCCCAACAGTCAAAAACTTCGATTTCTAACATATTTTGTAATGGCATTTCTTGCCGCTGTGAAATACCGCCGCTTCTCTGGCACTTGTCACAACTAAGGGCATGCGCATGCGCATCTTTGAATAAGGACGGCCAATAAAAGCCCGATTGTAGGACTTTAGTGGCCGTTCTCAACCCATTAAAGTGTCCTCCGTAAGGAGAGTTATGACAATGCCACAGAATACTCGTGGCTTCCTCCACTGACACACACCTTCTGAGGAGGTTGTCGACACCAAGTTTAAATAAATGGGGCTCATCCCATACAAATGACTTGGCATCAGACAAAAATTTCCGTTTTTGGTGGTGCGTTAGACCGTCCGGTATCAATCCGGTGGCTTTGTGGTTAGCCATGTCGGTGAACCACGGTCTAACCTGCACTCTAAAAAGTTTTTCATCTGGGAACTCCTCTTTTACCTCGAATTCATTCTTGGTCACGTCAATGTTGACCAGGCGGGATAAGTGATCCGCCACCAAATTCTCGGAACCCCTTTTGTCACGAATTTCAAGATCAAATTCTTGTAACAAAAGGATCCACCGAATCAGCCTCTGTTTTGAATCAGGCTTGGTGAGCAGATACCTTATAGCCGAATGGTCCGTATAAACGATGACACGTGAACCAATCAAATAGGCACGAAATTTCTCCAACGCATACACTATGGCAAGCAACTCTTTTCAGTTGTTGCATAGTTAATCTGAGCTTCGTTTAAAACTTTGCTCGCATAATGTATAGCGTGGAAAACTTTCGTTCTCCTCTGACCCAAAACAGCCCCAACCGCATAATCGCTAGCATCGCACATTAATTCAAAATCTATTTTCCAGTTTGGTGCAACGATTATCGGTGAGGTGGTTAAACTTTGTTTCAAACAATTAAATGCGAAAAGACAAGACTCGTCAAAGTCAAAAACCTTACCTTGGACAAGCAAGTTGCTCAACGGCTTTGCAACCTTGGCGAAGTCCTTAATAAATCTCCGGTAGAACCCGACGTGTCCAAGAAAGCTCCTTATACCTTTGACATTCATCGGCGGTGGTAATTTCTCGATAACATCCACTTTGGCTTTATCAACTTCAAGGCCTTTTGCCGAAACCTTGTGACCGAGCACAATTCTCTCGTTCACCATGAAGTTGCATTTCTCCCAATTAAGCACCAAGTTAGTTTCCACGCACCGTTCTAACACCGTATCCAAATTTTTCAAGCACAAATCAAACGATTGTCCAAAAATAGAGAAGTCATCCATAAAAATCTCGATAGTCTTTTCGATCAAATCCGAGAAGATAGCGTGCATACACCGCTGAAAAGTCGTCGGTGCATTACATAATCCAAAAGGCATCCTCCTATAAGCGAAGATTCCAAACGGACATGTAAAAGCTGTTTTTTCATGATCATCCGGGTTCACAATTATTTGGTTGTAACCCGAATAACCATTCAAAAAACAGTAAAATTGTTGACCGGAAAGCCTCTCGAGCATTTGATCCATAAAAGGTAGAGGGAAGTGATCTTTTCTCGTAGCCTTGTTCAACCTACGGTAGTCGATACACATTCTCCACCCGGTTACGGTCTTTGTTGGTATAAGCTCATTGTTCTCGTTTCGGACCACCGTTATTCCTCCTTTTTTCGGTACCACATGCACCGGACTAACCCACGGGCTGTCAGAAATAGGATAAATCATTCCGGCATCCAACATCTTCACCACTTCCTTCCTAACCACTTCTTTCATGATAGGATTTAAGCGGCGTTGAGGTTGAGCAACCGGCTTAAAGTCCTCCTCCATGAATATCCTATGCATGCAATACGAAGGGCTTATGCCTTTGAGATCGGACAATGTCCATCCCATTGCACCCTGATTTTTCTTCAACACCTGAATTAAGCGGCTTTCCTCATTTTCAGACAAAATACTACTTATGATAACCGGTTTATTACCACCATCATCGAGAAAAGCATATTTCAATGTGGAAGGTAGCACTTTCAGCTCAAGTTTGGATGGTTCATCATTCACCTCTTTTTTCAGAATTTCCTCTTCATACTCCCACGGTTGCAATTCTTCCAAAGCTTCAAGCTCCAACAAACACTCTTCAAGAGCTTGCTCTTCTTCAACCGAGAATACTTCCAAGGATTCATCCAAAGCTCTTTGAAAAGGATCAATGATATTAATTTGCCTTGTAACTTCCAAACTTGCTTCCTCCGTTACATCGATTCGGAAACAATCACCCTTATCCTTCTTATGCTTCATTGCATCATAAAGATTAAAACACACCTCTTCATCTTGGACTCTCACTTTTATGAGACCATCGTCCATGTCAATTGCCATACGGGCAGTTTTCATGAAAGGCCTTCCAAGAATCAAAGGTGCATCATCGTCCTCCTCCATTTCAATGACAACGAAATCAATTGGAAACAAAAATTTGTCCACCTTGACCAACACGTCTTCCGCTACACCGTGAGGACGGGTAGTGGATTTATCGGCGAGTTGCAACGTCATTTGCGTGGACATCAATTCCATGTGGCCTAGCCGTTTCACAATCGACAATGGTATCAAGTTGTTGCTAGACCCCAAATCAATCAATCCATTGCCCACATACATGTTTCCTATCGTAACCGGCAATGTAACTCGTCCCGGATCACACTCTTTTCGCGGGAGCGTCCGTTGAATGATTGCACTACAGCTTGCATCCACCATAATTGTCTCTTGATCAGTATACCTTTTCTTCTCCGTGAGGATATCTTTCATGAATTTCGCATACTTAGGCATCTGCTCCAAAGCCTCGGAAAATGGAATATTTATTTGTAATTGCTTGAAGATATCCATAAACCGAGAATAGTGCCGCGCATTATCTTTCTTTGTAGGAGCATGCGGATATGGTAGATGTTGAATTGGAATATTGTTCATCGGCTCCTTTCCCTTCTTAGTTCTCTTCACTCTTTCTTCATTCTCTATTTTTTTCTCATTCTCATTTTTTTCTCTCTCATTTTTTTCTATCTCATTTTCAACTAACACACCCTCCACATTTTTTTCTACTTCAATCTCTTCCCTATCTTTTTCATTTTCAACTTCAACCTCCTCCTCCACTCTCTTTTTACCTACACCCATGTCAATCTCTCTTCCACTTCTTGTGAGAATAGCTTTACAATCCTTAGGATTCGGAAGCGTATTTGCCGTAAAGGGCCCTTTTTGTTGGTCGGCCAATTGTTTTGATAATTGCCTGACTTGAGTTTCAAGATTCCTTATGGCGGCATCGGTGTTCTTTTGGTTTGAGATTGCCATTTGCATAAATTGTGTAAGAGTGCCTTCCATCTTTGTATTTCCAACGGGGGCTTGCGGAGGTTGAGTGTAATTCTGATATTGTTGGCAGTTTGATGGTCCGGCTTCTTGCGGTCTCCATTGTTGTTGATAACCTTGGTTAGGCCTTTGTTGGTAACCTTGGTTGGCTTGTTGATACGGAGGTCGAGGTTGGTAACCTTGATTTCCCGCATAATTTGCTTCCTCCTCAACGGGAGGACAATAACCGGTCGGATGGTCACCTCTGCATAACTCACACACTAACACTTGCACAGTTTTACTTGTAGATTCATGCATCTCTTTGAATTGTTGCGGCAGCTTAGACATTTGCTTCGTTAACAACTCAACCTGTTGTGATAATAATTTGTTCTGTGCATGGATAACATCACTTGTTCCTAATTCCAACACACCCGGAGTTCGTTGAGAAGGTCCACGGTTGTGACTACCTTGATGATCGTTCAAGGCCATTTTATCAATGATAGCTGTGGCTTCCGCTGCAGTTTTGCTCAACAAGGAACCACCGGCGGTGGCATCCAACAAGGTTTTGTGTACTAGCTGCAGCCCATTTCTGAATATATGAATTTGTGACAATTCATCAAAACCATGGCCTTTGCACTTTCGTAACATTGATTTGAACCTCTCCCAAGCTTCGTTGAGAGATTCATTTGCTCCTTGTGTGAATACCGCAATGGCGGTCTTTGCTTCCATAAACCGAGTGTGCGGGAAAAATCTTTCCAAAAATTTCTCTTCCAAAGCATTCCAATCAGTCATTATGGCAGTTGACTGATCAAGGTACCATTCCTTGGCCTTCCCAATGAGGGAATGCGGGAATAGTCTCTTGAACAGAGACTCCTCTTCTGCCTCCGGTGCACCAGTCGCTCCCGCTATTTCATAAAATTTTGTCAAATGGGTGAAAGGATCTTCATGATCCATACCCGTAAATGGACTCTGATATAACAGTTGGAGAATCCCGGTCTTCATTTCAGCATGACGACCGTTGTGTGCGTGGCGAGCGAACTGGGCATTGTGTCGCGGACTATTTGTACATGGCCTAGAAACAGGTGGTGGCGGTGGTGGTGGATCTCCCTCCATAACTGGAAGTATTTGTGGAAATGGTGGTGATGTAGAAGTACTTTCCTCTTGTTCTCGCCTCTGTTTCGCTAGCTGCCTCCTTCTTCTAGTTCGGCTATTGATTCTACGAGCGGTTCTCTCAATCTCAGGATCGAAAAGAAGTTGGTCTGCCGGTAGTTTCCCTCGCATAAACTAAGTCTGCACACTAAACAAACAGATTAACAAGTTCAAGATAAAGTGGTAACAGCTTACAATAACTCAACTATCGCAATGCTTGCAATATCAAATAACAGTCCCCGGCAACGGCGCCAGTTTGTTAGAAGAGTAATAGTGTGGGTTTTTGTTAGAATATCCACAGGGACTGTTTGATATTTGATGCTTGCCTTTCAATAGTTGCGATATTCTAAGTTAACGGTTTCAAAAGTTTCAATTGTTGTTATCATTCACTTGTAGCAAAGATTAAATTGTGACAAAGATTTTTGTAAAAGGTTTTATAAAAGCATGTTAAGGTTAGGTTTCGCTAATCCTTTCCATGTATAAACGATTAATCAAGCACATGAACTCGGTTTCCGACCAATATAACCGCGTATCCTCCCGACTACGTTTATGTCTAAAGCGAAATCGTGAGTACCGCTGTTTAAACCGTTAGATGATGTCTCACGCTAACAACCTAAACAACGATCATTAAGATCAATACATTGCGAATAGCAAATCCCAAATCTATGTCTAGAGTTTGGTTTTTAAGAGATGAAATTGTTAGGTCAAGATTTGTGGAATCTATGTCTAGAGTAAAACAAATCAAACTTAAAGCATTAAGAGAAAACAACTTCATCTATATTGATCAAAGACTTTGTTCATATACAATAGATCAAAAGCAATACATAAAAACAGAATCAACTACTTCTAACCTCAACATAGAGGGTTTAGCTACCACTTCTCATGGTAGATTGGAGAACAAGTAAAGAGAGGAGATGAGTAAACATCCACTCCAAATAATCAAGAATGGATGCAAAATCAGCTTCTCCAAGTGAAAATACAAGCTCCAATGGTAAAAAGACTGAAAACTATGATTTTAGATCAAAATGAACAAAAAGATCCTTTTTACAACAAGTGAAATTCTATTTATACATAGCAGAATTCTGCATGATTCGCACTGTGAGCAATCCATTCGCACTGCGAATGAGGAAAAATGGCACTTTAAGTGCCTCTGAGACTTAAACCGCCCCAAGCAGAAATCGTGGGTTCGCACTGCGAACCATTCATTCGCACTGCGAATCATTCGCTAGCTTCATTCGCACTGCGAATAAACTAGCGAGCCAGAATTCTCAAAACTGGAACTTACTGCCTCTCTTTGCCAGCACCTTCGCACTGTGAACCAGCCAGCGAACATTCGCTGGACCCTCGCTAGGAGTTCGCAGTGCGAACACAAGGTAATTCAAAACCTAGAACTCACTGCCTCCATTCGCTGGCTCCTCGCTGGTCCCTTGCAGTGCGAACATTCGCTGGGACTTCGCCAGAATGTTCGCACTGCGAACACCCTGTTGCAGCAATAAAAACTCAGTGGAACTTGCATTGGTTCCATGTGTTCACCATTTTGCTCCATTCATGCCTATACCTGCACATTAACACACAAATTATAAGCTCCACACATATATTCCGATGTAAGCCTAACAACTCCATTTACCGCTTAAATTCACACTATACCGTTAGAAAGAAATGAAAAATGCCAAATATTCCATACAAATATATAACATGTTTGACATCTAACAGTGGTGTTCTAGCCGAATTCATAATAGCAATTATTTTTGTGATCAAAATGTGTTCACGACATAGCAGTTTATCATTTGATATTTGAAACAGAAGTCTCGATTTCCATTATACAAAATACTTTATAAGATTGTTGGAAAATTTAATATAGACCGAATGGATCGAGGCTAGAATCGTGAACAAAATCACTTTCCTTAGAAGTATTTCAAGCACTCTCAAATTTGTCTTAGAGTTGGAACGCAGGAATACCCAGGATAATTCAGCCTTTATCGAATCTGCGCAAGACCGACGAAAATTCGATTATGTAGCGAAGAGTGTCTGAAATTTTGTACAAGAGGATATTTTGTTTTGATCTTTTCTGAATTCCGGAATGATGTATTTATAGGCCAACATGTGTTGTTTCACAAGGTTGCGACCCTTGATAAAACAACACCTTTTAACCAAAAGATGCATTGTTTCCAAGCATTGCATATGTTCATTCTTTAGCAACCCTTCACGAAATGTTGCTTCTTTTCGAATTCAAAAATTAATGTCCACTTGAATGTTTTCTTGTCATTTTGGAACACACTCAATATTATTAATTGTTAATAATTTACAACAATCCCCCACTTGTTCTAATAATGACAAGATCAATTCCAGAAAAAGGAAACAAAAGAATGTTAATACAGTTAAGTATCTTTCGATTTGAACTTAACCTTAGTAAAGACAACGCAAAGCCTAATCAGAACGTTAGGTAGCTATGCTTTGAACCGTTATCCCATGTGATTAGACCGGCATTACGATACACACACTCTTTAATGGTTCTTCGCCTACATCTCTCGCCTAGCACTATTTATGGCCATGTGCTTTTCCTGTTTCATGAATTTTTTCATGAGAGAAACTCCAACTCTCACTTTGAGACGACACCATCTCGAAATTCACATAGGTGAAGTTCATATTGTATCCTTTTCCATGAGACACATACCCTCGGTATTGAACTTCATTAAGAGTTTAAATAAAACTCAACCCTCGTTTAAAGGTCAACATTATCACGAAATGTATGACAATCATCCAATTCAACGACTTGTTGTTACCCATTGAATCTTGAGGTTAATGTTCTACTAACGTAAGATTGGGTTGCCGCCGTTGTCGGAACTCTTACTTAAGGAGTTTCAACCCCATGCCTCTCGAGGTTGTTTTTACTAAGTCTCTGTCCAGTAGCTTAGTAAATGAATCAAGAAAATTATAACTCGATCATATGTATGTGAATGATTACATCCTTAATCAATTTTTCTCACAAAAAGAATGTCTAAGTCCTACTTGCCTAGACCTTTTGTTATACACTTTTTGTATGCTTTAGTTAAAGTGGTTTCACTACCACAATGTATCAACACCTTTGAAACATTGTTTTTAGTTAATGGAACTTCCAACAGAAGGTTCCTCAACCATTCAACTTCTTCACAAGCGAAAGCAAGAGCCACGAACTCTAGTTCTATGGTTGAGAGACTGATCCACATTTGTTTCTTGCTCTTCCAAGAAATTGCACCCTCTGCTAGTGTAAATATCCACCCAAATGCATATTTTTTATATTCAATACTCGATATCCAACTCACGTCGGTATATCCTTCTAGTATGGCAGTTTGGTTTTCAGAAGATATCTAAAATTTCTAATGATGGCCTTCTAGTGCTCACCATTTGGATGATTAGTAAAATCTACTCATTTTACTAATTGCAAATGTTATGTTAGGTTTAGTACATTGCATACACTTGCATATTCCAATTGAGCCACTACTTTTCCATCATTCTTTTGAAGTTTGACACTAAGATGAAATTGAGTGGTTACTTCATTAAAGTGTAAGTGTTTGAACTTATCAAGCCCTTTTGTCAACATAGATTGTTTGACTAAGTTCATGACCCCCACTATTTCTCTTTACTTTGATCCCCAAAAGTGTGTCAACTAGTCAAAGATCTTTTATCTTGAATGTAGAAGTTAGAAACCTTGTTTGTTTCTAAAATTCCATTCATCTCGTTGCCAATGATCAATCATATAATCAACATGGAGACAAATGAATATCACAATATTCTCACATAACTTTGTCTACAAACACTTGTAACAAGAATCAGATGAAGAATGCTTTTAGATAATCATGCATGATGATGCAAGAAGGTTTTAAATGAAGTGAGAGATGCAATTATGAGCAATTTAAAGTAATATAATATAAATTGCAATGAACACCTTAATTATGTTGACTTGTCTCAAATCTTCTCTTGAATTTATATGCTAAACCTTCTTGATCAACTTCATCATTGATGTGTATGACCCTTTTGAAGCTTTTCTTCTTTGATAATCTTTGTCTTCATCAAAATAGAACTAGATATAACATGTATTCCTCATAATCTCCCCCTTTTGATGATGACAAAATCTTTTAATTCTTGTTTTGATAAGATTGAAAAGTATTTCCCTAAGTTATGTGTCTCCCCTTTAATTGATGAATCTTGAAATGACAAAGTCAAACTTTTGATGTTATTGTTTTGGTGTTTGTTTTAATCCATAAAGGGATTTGTCAAACTTGCACACCTTTTCCATTTCTTTTGAACTTGTTAAAATATAGTTGTATTGTATTATATATCATATGTTTATTGAGGTTTCTTGTTTATGTGGCGTTCATTGGAGAGGGCCATTGCAAATGAAATGAAGTAAATCAATTGACATTGCAAATGAAATGGAGTAAATCAATCTATTATCATAAAGTCAGAATTCAATATATTAAAGGCTATTTTGTATATGTTGCATTTTGTTAAGATAAATTTATTAATTTTAATTAAGACATTTTCATTGTATACTTTTTTATAAATGCTTAAAATACTTATATTGTGTTATTTTGTTAAATTATTAGGTGGGTATTTAGTAATATTTAATATACTTTTTTATTCTGTTAAGAGGTGACCACCATTTAATAAATTAAATAAAATCAACGAAGGCAAGATTTTTTTTTTGAAAGCAGAAATTTTTTGTCATATACGATTTATGTTAGGATGAGGTGATTACAATTTTATCTTCTTTCGTTACATTTATCTTGTGTTAGTTTGTTTAATGTATTGAGTTTTTTTGTTCATATAAAATAAAAGTAAAGGTATTTTTACAGTGAAATGTAATGTTTTTAATATTTTTTATTCATGCAAATTATTTAAAAAATATTATAAAAATATTTTAATGTTTATAAATATTAAATAAAACTAAAATATTAACATTAAATTAATTATTGGTTTTAGTCACTATGAAAATATTAGAAATATATGTTACATTCATGGCAAAATATAAAACCAGTCACAATGCCCGTCACTATAACGGTCGGTAATGCAGTCTCAAATTCGGTCGCTAATTATCAGTCGCTAATTTGGTCTCTAAAATCGGTTACAAAAACGGTTGCTAATGCAGTCTCGAATTCGGTCGCTAATTATCAGTCGCTAATTTGATCTCTAAAATCGGTCACAAAAACGGTCGCTAATGCAGTCTCGAATTCGGTCGCTAATTTTCAGTCGCTAATTTGATATCTACAAGTTAGCAACTAGCCATTTTCCAACCAAAAAATAATGGTCGCATTATCAGTCGCTAAACTGTATAGTGACCGATTTTTTAACTTTTTCGGTCTTTAATTTGGTTATTAAAAACGAAATTTCTAGTAGGAAATTTAGAAGGTTCGTTAGGTTCTCTAGGACAAAATGAGGGAGAATATAGTTAATTGGTTTAATGATTACCTTTTAGGGCGGTGGGTAATGAAAAGTTGACATCATCTTTGCATGATCATTGATTAAAGGGCAACCTGTTTTATGTGAAATTTAGTAAAATATACCTATTAACCTTAGACAATAATGTGTCAGTTGTGTTAGATTAACACCTTTATTATAATTTTAAATTTAAAAAAAAAAAGTAAAAAACTATTATATTGTTTTGGTATTTTAAAAATAAAGTTTTAAAATGTTAATTTTTATAAAATAATCTTATAGATTTTATATGAATTTTTAGTCACATCCCTAAAAATTTTAATTTATATAAAATATGTGATTTTAATTTAAAATTTATCTGAACTAAAGTTACTATCAAAATTATTTTGGATGAGAGTAACTATTTTAAGGCTGCAACTAAAAAAAATTCCAACATAAAGTTTTCAATCCAACTCTTAGATTTTTATCATACAATAATTATATTAATACTAATAATTACAATATTTGTAAGAAAACTTTTAATGGCCATGCGGGGTACACTCAAAATGATTGATGCCATTATATGGCCTACAAAACGTTTCAAAAGTTGATGCAACTAATCTATGGCTAGATTTATGAGTTGTCCCATTTGTGACTAACAAGAAAAATGGATAAATGTATATTATAAAAAGAAAAAAGAATTATTTTCTTTTCACTCGCTCTAATGAGAATTGCCCTATTACTAATTGCTAGTAGCTTTTAGGATTATTGCACAAATAATTGGGATTGGGATTGATTAGCTCAACTTTTCTTTTAGTCTAATGGTTTAAGAAAAATTAGAAAATTAAAAATAACGTTTTAATAATTAATCAGTAGATGAGACATACTAGGATTAGATGAGACTTATAATAGTACTAGCTTAACCATTTTTTAATAGGACGAGCCACTTGAAATAAAAGAAAATAGAATAATAGAAATAGTGTTTAGTAAGGTGTTGCAATTATATCACTTTATGCATATTTTTAATCATCAATACATATTATTATTTATTGCTCAACAATATTATTTGTGTCTAAAATAACATAAAAAAATCATTAGTATTTTTTATTGACAATTTGATATTCTAATAATAAACAAAGCAAAATCATTATGCTTCTACAATTTATATGAATATCATATATAGATTTATATATCTCGACTGAAATTCTTGATAAATTATTAATTAGGGATAAATCTCACAACAACTTTAGACATCAGCTGGTTCCACATATCATATATTGTAAAAGATCATGTATTTTAAGATATACCACGAGTTACACTTGGTCTAAACCTATGATACTCTCTCAGTACCTGATCTGGCGTGATCAGACTGGATCATCGTGACTTTCGCGTATGACAGATGATGATGCTCGTAGGAGAGGAGGGGGTGTACTTGCAAGATACTCCGATGCCAAAGTAAGTTTGGGCTAGAGAGAAAGCAAGTACGAAAATATTAAGGTATGATTTCAAATATCGAATATTGAATACCTGCTCCTCTCAAGTGAGAGGGTATTTATAGAAAAACCCTCAGCGCGGGGCCAAGGTCTCCCATGTGACCGAAATATCTGGTCGACCAATGGGAAATTGCCAGGTGGAAGGTCTAGGGCGTGACCTTAGGACCTGGTCCTACTGTCCCCGTGAACTCCGGAGGGGCAGTTGGTCGCGTGAACTGTCAAGCGCGGGAGAAGGACGTGCCCAACGGCTAGATCGTGCCCAACGACTAGATGGTGCCCAACGGCTAGATCGTGCCCAACTGCTAGATTGTGCCCAACGGCTAGATCGTGCCCAACGGCTAGATTGTGCCAAACGACTATATCGTGCCCAACGACTAGATTGTCTAAATCTCGTTTTTAGGCATTGCCAAAAGCTGGACTGGGTTGGGCTTTGCCCTACTGTGGACCAAGTGTCTGTCCAGTCCATAACTGGGTTGGGCCTTGCCCTACTGTGGGCCAAGTGCCTGTCCAGTCTAGAACAGGAGCCCCCAAGTCTTTGCTCTAAGGTGAAGAGTAATGACTTGAGATAGCCTTGTTGGTCGACCGAGGGGCAAGAGTTGCACTGCGGGGAATCTATTCAAGCTCGTTATTTTTGAACGAAAATGTTCGGGGACATTGCCCTTCGCTTGTCTATGGTAAGTATAGTCGACAACTGGTCGCTTATGAGGACGTGCCCCGCGAAAAGGACGTTTTGTGTCAACCAGGCTTGATGAGGACGTGCCTCACGGAAAGGACGTTTTGCGTTGACCAGGCTTGGTGAAGACGTTCCCCGCGGAAAAGACGTTTTGCGTCGACCAGGCTTGGTGAGGACGTGCCCCGCAGAAGAGACGTTTTGCATCGACCGGGCTTGGTGAGGACGTGCCCTGCGGAAAGGACGTTTTGCGTCGACCAGGCCTGGTGAGGACGTGCCCCGCGGAAGGGACGTTTTTCTTCGACCAGAGTTGGCGAGGACGTGCCCTGCAGAAATGACGTTTTGCGTCGATTGGGCTTAGTGAGGACGTGCCCCGCGGAAGGGACGTTTTGTGTCGACCAGGCATGATGAGGACGTGCCCAGCGGAAAAGACGTTTTGCGTCGACCAGGCTTGGTGAGGACGTGCCCCGCGGAAGAGACGTTTTGCGTCGACTAGGCTTGGTGAGGATGTGCCCTGCGGAAGGGACGTTTTGTGTCGACCAGGTTCGGTGAGGATGTGCCCTGCGGAAGGGACGTTTTGCGTCGACCATGCTTGGTGAGGACGTGCCCCGCGGAAGGGACATTTTTGTGCACGACTCGTTTTGATGCTCGACAGTTTGGGGAACTTGTTGAGGAGAAGAAAGTATTTTCCGTTGTGCGGGACTAGGATCTCGGTCGAGGTCTTGATCCCACCGGGCTTGGACTTTTCCCATCGCGAGCTGGGTGTCCTTCCATGCTGGTACGACAATGGCGGAGCTCGATTGAGGTATCCCCGTCGGGCACAGAGTCTGCTCGTTCCATGAGCAGAAACTGTCATTCGTTGAATAAGTTTAGGATTGTGCTTGCACCAGGGCACCCTCCTGTAGCCGAGAAACTTCTTTGTTATGGGGGAAGTTTGTCGGCAGTTAGTCCTGTCTGGTTGTTGGTCCTAACTATAATATTATTTGAGCTTTTCAGCATTCCATGGTAGAGCAAACTGTTCTCCGTCCAGCTATTCGAGGTAGTAGGCGCTGGTGTCTGTTTTTGATTTGACCTTGTACGGTTCTTCCCAGTTTGCGCCAGCTTTCCCTCGCATGAATCTTTTTTATTTCTGCGTAGGACCAGGCTGCCCACTTGGAAGTCGCGCTTTATGACTTTGGCGTCGTGGCGCAGAGTTATTTTGTTTTAGTGGAGCTTCGCGGAGAGCTGCCCCTGGTCGGATCTCTTTGATCAGGTCGAGTTCTTCTCTTAAAGCTTTGTCGTTAAGCTCCTCGTCGAGAGGAGTTTCTATTCGCCTGGAGGTTTTCCTGCTCTCCACCGGGATTACGCTAATCGGAGGGGAGAGGTGTCGGAAGGCCCCTTGACTCTCGGGCCTTGTAGGCAGCTTCTTTCTCCTCGTATTGTATATAAGCTTGGGCCTCTTTGGGGTAGGAGAACATCAGGATCTCCGCGGGGGAGTACGGTGTCATCTCCTAGTGACTTCTTTCTCAGGTTCCTCCGACTTTGATCGTCTCGTGAAGGGAGAAATGCTCCTAGATTTCTCTCGCCGACGTTTCTGAGGGAGAGATTGAGGACGTGGAGATGGACTGCAGGGCCTTTGTGAAGGAAGACGCTCCTGGAGGGCATGTTCCAGCAGGCAGATCTTCTCGCCCTGCTGGAAGATCAGATAGTTGGGCCTGTTGAGAGAGGCAATGAGGGCAAAAGTGCTGGGGTCAGCGTCTTGAGGGACGGGTATGGGCTCAAAGACGTGACCGGAAGTCTGCACGTGTGGTTTCACGTCGTTGGAGGAAAGGGATGTCGTCTTTCCGTCGCGGTGGTTGGTCTCCTGGATCGCAGCTCCAAGGTTGTGGTTGTCGACGTTATCATGCATAATGGTGACAGCAGGATCTTGATGGGCATCATTGTTTCTGTTGGAGGCTATGATGATCAAATGAATTTTGGAGAGAAAGTTTTGGTCTTTTGGGTGAACAGATGAGGGATCTTGGTTCAAAAATACGGGGAATTGATGTTTCCCACAGACGACACCACTGATCTGACGTGATCAGACTGGATCATCGTGGCCTTCGCATAGGGCAGATGATGATGCTCGTAGGAGATGAGGGGGTGTATCTGCAAGGTACTCCGATGCCAAAGTAAGTTTGGGCTAGAGAGAAAGCAAGTACGGAAATGTTAAGGTATGATTTCAAATATCGAATATTGAATACCTGCCCCTCTAAAGTGAGAGGGTATTTATAGAAAACCCCCAACGAGGGGCCAAGGTCTCCCATGTGGCCGAAATATCTGGTCGACCAATGGGAGACTGCCAGGTGAAAGGTCTAGCACGTGACCTTAGGACCTGGTCCAACTGTCCCCGTGAACTCCGGAGGGGCAGTTGGTCGCGTGAACTGTCAAGCGCGAGAGGAGGACATGCCCAACGGCTAGATCGTGCCCAACAACTAGATCGTGCCCAACGGCTAGATCGTGCCCAACGGCTAGATTGTGCCCAACGGCTAGATCGTGCCCAACGGCTAGATTGTCTAAATTTCGTTATTAGGCCTTGCCAAAAGCATGACTGGGTTGGGCCTTGCCCTACTGTTGACCAAGTGCCTGTCCAGTCCAGAACTGGGTTGAGTCTTGCCCTACTGTGGGCTAAGTGCATGTCCAGTCCAGAACAGTACCTATAAATTCACAAACATAATAAGGATATGACAGACAGACATACATTTGGTCTAGAAATTGTTCTTTATTTCCAACCATCCATAATGTCTCAACTTCCCTGATCGAGCTCAAATTCGCTCAGCGAATTTGGCCTGAATAGGCTTTTAGGTTTTTAGGCCAGACGCTTTCTTTGGCTCGGCCGATACTTGATCCTTTTTTCTTTATTCTTTCATAATTCAACCTTAAGTGACCAAAAAGATATAAAATAGAATCAATTCATATTTATCAATACAATTCTTAATTAATGGAACTGGGTAAATAAATTCAATATATGTATTTGTCATTTTATTTCTTCTTCTTGCTCGTTTAGATTTGGTTTCAATATTTGGAAGATTGATTATATTTTTGTTTGAGTCCATTTAACTTGATTGTTAGTGTTTCATGACCCTAACATCAACATTTTTGATATGCTTAACCAATTAAATTTTATAACACCAATCCTATTAGATTTACTTTTCCCTTCTATTTAAATATGATTATTATAAATATTGTAATTATAATATTAATATATCAAATATTTATTTATCAACAAAAATAAAATGTAATGAATTACAAAAATGAAATGAAATGTAAGAATAAATGAATGACCTTATCACTCCTTGAATACGAGAGATTGACAAGAGTCATGCGAAAAGAATTATGACTTCTTCAATGTCTACAAGGTGGTGTGAAAATGCATCAACATTAGTTAAGCATCATATTATTTTTTCACTAGTAAATCATTGATGATGAAGCTTTGGATTTTCATCATCTGCAATATAAATAGTGTTATAAATCACAAGATCAAAGAGATTAAGATTCATTTCAAAAGTTAAATAAGAATGAGAGATGATTCATCTCAAAAGTAAAATAACAATGAGAGCTATGTAGATAAACATTCCTGAGAATCCATATTGATAAATAAAAGATAAAATGTAAGTTATTACACTTTTTCTTTATATAGAGCTAAAGAGATGATTAAAAAAACTATGTTAATTAATTAACTAAACTAGCTAACCTCCTTAGTTCTAATCAAATAAACCATATTGATAAAACATGTTGTTTCTGATTTTTTTTATTAAGGTCGTGTGAACGATTAATTATACTTGTTTTGAGGAAAATTATAATTATTTCAAGTATAACTTTACCTTTTATTTTAGAAGATTGATCAAGATAACATCTTAAAAACTATTCACCATAAGCACCCCCTTCAGATAACTTAGCTGAAATTCCATTTTCTCCAACGCTTTCCAATTTTCCACTAAATATTATTAACGAATACTTTGAATGTCATTAATCAAAATATATAGACGTTCAAATAAAGATGATATCGACTATAACCATTTTTTTTATAAGCAACAAATATATTCATCGAAGCACTAGGAGTGCCACAATCCGTATACATATAGTAGCAACAGATTTCCAACAAAAATAAGGAAAATCACCACCTATTGTAATGCCCTGTATAATATATATCTAGAATAATATCATACAAGTGTTTTATTTGGTACTGACACCATCATAAATTCCTATTGACATAATTCACATACTTGACCATTTCTAAAAACATAAATACAACCTATGGTACAAGGCATGGAAATTAGCCAAAACAATAAAATTTAAGAATAAAGTACAATATTCCTCATTGTACAAGAAAATAATAATACACAGCGGAATAAGCTCAACTAAGCTTCTCTTGAATCATCCAAGCATAGCTCCACTTGTAAATCACACCTGCAAAATACCTCCTGAAAATAAACAACAATAATGGGGTGAGATACATCAAATGTCAGTGAGTTCCCTATCTTATGGATTCTCTCGGCTTTACAAGGTTATATCAATCCTAACTCAAGTTAAGGGGAAGGGAAATGACCTTGAGTTCACAATCTCACACTATATGGAAACATGTCATGAGTCAGTTAACTCATAAATCCCACGAATGGAATATGTCCTGAGCCTGTTAACTCTAGAATCTCACTAATCGATAACCTTACCAAGGCATCCCCTCTTCCCGTCCTCTTCTACGTCTAGAAGTCGACCCAGGTCATGGATCCTTATAACTTACTTGACATACGACATGGATTCGGGAACATCGGCCTGTTAGCCGTGAACCGTCACTTCACATGGCCTGTTAACCATCACAAGTCTCAACCCTTAGGTTCCATTCGTACTACACGCGGGAATCAAACCTGCCAAGTAATCATGCATACGTTCAGAGGAGCGCGAGACTTATGAAACTGCAACTCAAGTGAAAATGGTTATGATTACGTGATCACACACACAAATGTGACTGTATTCGGCAATCACAAGGCCACATCCGCCTTAAGACCTTTTTTGTCTTTTCACAAAACCACAAAGGTTAATACACATGTCTCATACTAGTGTTTCACTCTTTCTATATCGTTCGATAATAGACACATGCCTCGGCCCCTCACGCACGAGCGTTGTCAGACACACGTTTCGGTCCCTCACGCACGAGCGTTTTCATTTTGTCATACATCGATTTCCTAGCCGTTACGAGGTTCCACTATCTTAAACTATGCCATTTGTTTTGGGGTAAAGTTTCCTCACTCTACCTAATTCATATTTTAAGCATGCATATTCTCTTGATAATGTTTAACAACGATATTAGGCAAAGCATATTACAATTGCACATTTTAATTACTTATAACAATTTCATCACAAGTTATACAAAAATATATTACAATTGTATAATAGAATCACATATAATGATTCACCCACAAGTCACATAACTCTTAGTTTCCCTCCGATCATTTAATCGGGTATCAAATCAATATTTCTCACTCTTATCCCATAGGATATTTTCACAGCTTTCCAACGGCTATTACTATGCCTCGACCGGACTTATGATCCAAAGATATGGATTTTCAACATATCACAAAAACATTATTTTCACATAGTTCACACACATTTTTGGGACTACAAGCCACTACTATCCTCTACCAAGCATCCTTGGTTAAATCATGGTCTCACATTACCATTTAATAGCACATTGGATTCTCTTTCCAAGGCTTTAAGTCCCATACCAATCGGCTTCCTGATTCATGAATTTTGGTGGAAACTAGGACTACGATATTCACACATACAATACTTTTCCATATTTTCTTATCAATTCATAGCATACAACCATGTTTCAACCTCACCATCACATAGAGCATTGAAATAGATTTCCAACGCTTCCGACCGTGCGTCAATCCGAGTTACGGATCAAAAGTTATGAAGGAAACAACATAGAAAAATCTGTCACGTTCGCTACTGTATTCGCTAGGTGAACCACTCAGCGAACCAAGTCAGAAGAAAAAGGGCATAAATTCTCTAAGCGAACACTGGGCGAACATTCGCCTTCCATTCTCTTTGGGGTTCGCTAGGCGAACCCTCCACCAACCATTCGCTTTCGCCTTCGCCAGGTTTACTAGGCGAACCATGCGAAACTCATAAATTCCCAGCAGCGTGAAACATAGTCATTGGGCCAAAATACTCACATTTCTTCACCCAAAACACTTCCAACTCATATTATATCAACCAAAACATGTTCCGACATAAACAACAAGTATTCCCATGCATTTATATCGCATTTCATCTGTTAGATTTCATTGATTTATCCGTTTGATCATTTTCTCTCAAATCTAACCTAAGTTCTAAACTTATATTTCTAGAACTTAGAGTCTCTAACTAGAACCCACCTGATAATCGAATAGGAGTTTGAAGAAGATGATGATGATCCGTGAGGTTTCTCTCTTCTTCCTCTTTCTCCACTTTCTCTCTTTCTTTTCCATTTCCTCTTCTTCTTACTAACTTCTTCTTCTTTTCCTTTTCTTTCTCTTTTATAACAAATATATATATATATATATATATATATATATATATATATATATATATAATACTAATATTATATAATATAAATCCAACAGAGTAAAATATCTCCAATTGATATTTTGTCATCTCAACCCAATTAATCAATTATTAGAGTTACCTTAATATACTCTCTTGAACTAATAATTATTGATCTGTCTCTTTCATAAAATAATTGATCTCTTTAAAGTTCATTAGTTGCTCTATAGATCCCAATTGATAATACTTAAAGTACTTAGAGGATCCCACTAATCCAATTAATCAAAGATAGAATACACAAAAGCGTATCTGATATCCAATTGAACATTTAAATAATATGGGGCATTACACCTATCTACCCAAAAAATGAATCGGATTTTTGAACCAATCATAGTACGAACACTTCCTTTTGGAAAGGGCCTAAACATCTAACCAAATCCAAGAAATGTGAGTTATTCTAATAAACATATCTGCAATGTCTGGGATATAGTCATTAAACAGTATTTGGTTTCTACTCCACCATATAATCCAACACGTCGAAATCCAAATAAAACATGCGGAATCTTTATCACATAGCCTTATCATGACTAAGAACCAAGACAGCAAAGAATCACATACGGAGTGTTGTACCTGCCAATCAACGCCCACCCACACCGCCACCCTTTCCCACAGTTTTGTAATGCTTGGACAGTCACAAAAAAGATGATTAATATCCTCTACAACTCTAAAGCAAAAAACACAAGTCGTGTCGTGAATATTCATGATTACTATCGACTATAACCATACAAATTATGTTTAACATTCTTATGGTTTTTTTCAGTTTTCAAATATATATGATATTTATTAATCATTGTTTGATTTCAAATACACACATGAAAGGTATAAAGTAATAACATATACATTATTTCTTCATCATGGTTAAAGAACCATATATTTGAATTTCATTAACCATCCAAACTGATTTCAAATTTTCTTGTTCCATTACATTTTGTATCAAAGTAATATATCTTTTACTTTTAAAACCTTTTTTTATTTTTCTATCATCGAGCATAATTGATCACATCAATATTAACTTCTACAAAATAAATTTCATATCAAATTACATTGTTTATCTTCATAACTCTCATTTCTGTGTTATTTAATTAAGATGATATGGTATTTATTTATTTACCTTTAAAGAAGGAACATATAATTATACTCGTATGAATCTTCACTGCTCAATATTATTATTGGCAAATTTATATAATTAAAAATGAAGAAAGAAAATAAAAGAATAAAATGCTTACCTTGAATCCCCAAGACAATGCATACACATATTTATTGATCACACTAGTTTTTATAGTATGTGGTATAACATTGGAATAAATTCCATAAGAAAAAGCAGATGAAGACCACAAACAATCGTTATTACTTTTATCATCTAAAATATTCTTCTGGAATTGTAAACATTAAAAACACAAATAAATATTTGATTGGTTATAGGAAAGTAATAACAATAACCATTAACTTAATATGAATTGCATTAAATGTTTAAAAAGGTACATTCATTATAATGATTGGTATTGATAAAAAAAATATAAGAGTATAGCCATGTATAAATATGAAAGTTATTTGACTACTTAAGAAACACAAAAATTCAATCAAATCTCTATTAAGTAATATTTTTTAAGAAGAAAAATCATCTTTGTAAAATACAGAAATCAAAGTTTTCTTTAAATTTATAAAGAAATAATAGTCTAATAGTATTTATTATGTTAGGAAGAAAGATACCTTATTATCAAATATAGTGAAATATGGCACATTCCATTATTTCCAGACATTACTAAATGTTCTGAGAAAATTGAAGTACATAGAACATGTAGCGCAATAAGGAATATTACACATTCCATGTTTTTCAGACATTACTAAATATTCACTTTCTCTTTCATATTCGTTATTCCTAAAATTTTCTCTGACATTTTCATTATTCCAATAATTTTCATCATTGTCATCTAACTTTTCTATCTTGTTCTCTTCTATTTTTTTTTTCTTGTTCACATCCTCGTTATGTTGCTTGACAAGTTAGAATCAATATATAACACATATATAATTCATTCTTTGTTACTTGTATGTAGGCTTGGTTATTATTAGTAAACACAAAAATTACTAAAAGGAATTACATGTTGGCTGATCCAATCTTTCTTAATTTTAAGAAATATTGAATATTAGTACTAAAAATTAATTATAAATAATAGACACACAATCTGAGAGACATATTCATCCCTGTCAATAGGATTCAACAAGACTCATTTCTCTAACTACAATTTAACTATACAAGCCATTTGTGTCAAGATTGCCTTCAAGTAGAGTAAGCTTAGAAACCTGAGATTTGACATAGCACTTATCAACAAGAAATCATAATATCTTTATGTCAAAGTTAGTTATCGAAGTTAAAAATTAATTTGTTATTTATTGCTTCTACTAACATGAAACACTAGTGGTCTCTTTCCAAATTATTTAAATGGAAGACGGAGGGGGTTGGTCCAAGGTTCCTCCTAAGAAGAGTTATAGCAGGAAGATGGGGTGGGATGAGGAAGGTAGAACCAAAGGGAGGAAGATTAGAGAGTCTACTACAATCTTTATTACTGAATTTCCGAAACATTTGAGAGCCAAAGATCTGTATGAGTTGTTCAAAGGGTTTGGTGACATAGATGAGGTGTTTATTCCAAACAAGAGAGATAAACGTGGGAAGAAGTATGGGTTTGTTAGGTTCTTTGAAGTGGAGGATGTGAGAGGTTTGGTGATTAAATTGGATAACCTCTTCATTGAAGGTAGGAAAATGTCTGCTAACATCCCTAAGTTCGAGAAATTGTCGAAGACTTTCGCACACAGAGGTAGACGGGAAGAAGATAAAGGAGGTGGTTATCGGCACGAAAGAGAGCACGAAAGAGAGTATCAAAGGAAAGGATCTTCTACTACAAGGTCTCAAAGAAAATATGTAACATATAAGAAACCTATTTTTTATGCGGAAGCAGTAAGTAAGTTCTCTAGCAAGGGCAGGGAGGCCACTTTCTCTGGAAAAGGCAAGGAGCCCATTTCTTTTGAAGTGGATGAAGAAGATGTTCTCAGGTTTAGAAGGGCGTATGTCGGGAAGGTACGTGTGTCGGGCTCAACTTATCATATGCAGAGGAACTTTCATATGGAAGGAGTGTTTGGGGTTAAAATAACACCGATGGGTGCTAACTTGTGCCTATTCGAGGAGAAGAATAAAGGTGAAATCAACGACCATATTTAAGGGGCGAAAGAGTGGTTGGGAGTTTGGTTTTCGGATGTTAGCAGGTGGAATCCGGAGGTGGTGGATCAAGAGAGGTTAACTTGGCTGAGGTGTTACGGTATCCCGTGCCACGCTTGGTCGGTATCTTTCTTCGAGTTTTTATCGTCGTTCGTCGGGAAATACGTTTACTGTGAGGATAATACATCTGATTTCTCAAAGATGGACATCACAAGTTTCATGGTTAGGACCTCTTGTGGGAACCTGATTGATGAAGTCATTAATGTATCCATCAATAAAGTCGTATTTATAATCAGGATAGCTGAGGAGACACTTGGGCCTATGGCAAAAATGGTGAAGAATGGTTTAGAAGAAGACATAGTGACAAAAACGGAGTCAGAAGATACGATTACCAATGAGAGTTTAAGATGGTGGGAATCAGAAGATGAATTATTGCGAAAGGAGGAAGAAGAAGTGTTCGTGGATCGAGGTGGTAAGGGAGGCACATCCAACGATGTTGGCTATATAAAAAAGGGTCATTTTGTTTTATCTAACAAGGGGAAAGCAAAAAGTAAACATGTCGTGTCAATGGAAAATACAGTATTCGAGGTCAAAGAGTCTGTGTGCCAGTCTGCTCCTGATAAGACGATCAACGTGTCTTCTGATGAAGAGGGTGATCTTTCAAATTCTGAAGGATTTAGAAAAGCGAGTAAAAGTAATAAAATGGATTACTTGGGTATTGGGCCAGAAGGAGATAACAAAGAAAATGTTGTGTTTGTTTCTTTTGATGGCCTATTGAAAACTAAAAAGGCCCAACACATCAAGGGTAGAGTGGGTCGTAGCCTATTTGTGAAGAAGCCCACTGTGGGAAGGAAAAGGAATAAGCGTGTTCAAAAGCTTAGAAAGAACAAAAGAAGGGAGAAGCTAGGGATTTCTGAAAATATAATTCCCAAATCTCCTTCGCTTAATCTTACTCAGAGTAACCACCATGAAGATTCTATCAACTGTGATCATGTGGAGGCCAGTTCCAATCCAATATCCCTAAGTTCGTCGAAGGTTGTGGAAACATGTCCAATAGCACAAGCTCAAGATCTAGCGCAACTCAATATTCTCAGGGAGGAAGCTGTTTCAAGGTGTCATTCTGTGACGAATTCTGAAATTCAGCAGGGAAACAAGAGGTTTTGGGAAGATATGGAAAGTAAAGTTGCGGTTAAGGTTTGGGAAATTATTGACTCGCTAGGAATTGTTGAGAGAGGTTCGTAAGGAGAGATTCTTGAAGGCCTTAGTGAACTGGAGGAAAAAGATAAGATAGGGATGATTAAGAGGGTGTCTAAAAACAAGGGTGATCAATGAATATTATGTCTCTTAACATTAGAGGAGGCGGGAATGCTTTAAAGAGGAAAAGGTTGTCTGGTAAGATTTTAGCTGGTAAAGTCGGCGTTTGTTTTCTACAAGAAACAAAACTAGCTTCTTTGGATTCTGTGATGGCATCTTCACTGTGGGGTAACTCGGAAGTTGAATGGTCGGATGTAAAGGCGTCTGGGTCGGCCGGAGGAATTGCTATTCTTTGGAAGAGGGGAGATTTAAAGCTTATTTGTAGTTTCAGAAGAGAAGGTTTTCTGGGTCTTAATGTGGAGTGGAAGGGTAAGGATTTATTTTTTGTGAATGTCTACTCTCCTTGTAGCTTAGCGCTTAAGAGGAAACTTTGGAAGGAGTTGGTGGAGGTTAAAAACAGTTTTGGTGGGGGTCAATGGATTATCAGAGGGGACTTTAATGCGGTGGCATTCTCTAGTGAGAGGAAGGGTTCTGGTTCTGAGGGAGGCAGAGGGAAGGAGAGAGAGGAGTTTCATAAGTTCATTGGGGATTCAAACTGCATTGATGTTCCTTGTTTAGGAGGACCATTCACATGGTTTAATAGTTCAGGTTCATCAATGAGTTGAATTGATAGATTTTTGTTCTCCGACAATTTAATCGATGAGTGGAAGGTTGTTGGTCAATATATTGGTGAGAGGAACATTTCGGATCACTGTCCGATATGGCTGAAAGTGAGCTCAGTGGATTGGGGTCCTAAACCCTTTAGATTTAACGATTGTTGGTTAAATCACCTGGAATTCTTTAAGTTTGTTTCTTCGGAGTGGAACTCTTATGTAGTCAGGGGTCGAGGTGATTTTGTCTTAAAAACGAAATTGGGTTTACTTAAAGGTAGTTTGAAAAGATGGAACAAGGAGGTGTTCGGTTGGATTGATTTGAAGATTGATGAGGCAGTGGGAAATCTTAATGATTTAGATGCTGGGTTAGTCATCTTGGTTTTTCTAACTTCGGTGAGATGGCAGAAGCAAGGAAGGATGCGTCTAAAGGAGTGTGGAATTGCCTCAATCAGAAGAAGAGTATGCTTAGACTTAAGTCGAGGGCATTATGGCTAAAGGAAGGGGATAGAAACTCAGGGTTTTTCCATAGTATAATGAGAGGGCATCGGCGAAGAAACCATATTTCGTTTGTCAATTCTAACAGAGGGAGAAAGAAAGATGTAGAAGGGGTTAAAGCTGAGGTGCGAAATTACTTTGAAGATAATTTTAAGGAGACTTCTTTCGCTCGTCCTTTCTTTGAGGATATGAATTTTAGAAGATTATCTGAAGCTGATAAATTGAGTCTTGAGGCCGAAGTTATGGAGGTTGAGATTAAGGACGCAGTGTGGTCTTGCAATGGTAACAAAAGCTCGGGGCCAGACAGGTTTAGTTTTGGATTCTTCCAGTTTTGTTGGGAGATTGTGAAAGAAGACGTATACCGGTTTGTTAAAGAATTCTTTGTGTCCCCTTCACTCACTAAGGCAGCGACGACTTCGTTTATTACATTAGTGCCTAAGGTTAATAATCCCTAACAATTAGTTAACTACAGGCCCATATGCCTTGTTAACTGCTATCAGAAAATTTTGGCTAAAATTTTGGCAACACGTCTTAAGAAGGTGGTAGGAAGCATAATTTCTCCTGAACAGACGGCGTTTGTTCCTGGGAGAAGCAATCTTGATGGAGTGGTTGTTGCGAACGAGGTTTTAGATTTGGCGAGAAGAACGAAACGCAAGTGTATGGTCATGAAAATTGACTTTGAAAGGGCATACGACTGCGTGGCGTGGAGTTATCTTAGTTATCTTTGGGGAGAGATGGAAAAGATGGATAGAGAAGTTGGTATTCAATGGAACTATGTCGGTTTTGATTAATGGTAGCGTTACAAAGGACTTCCCTGTTGGCAAAGGTATTCGTCAGGATGACCCTTTGTCACCTTTTCTTTTCTTACTGGTTATGGAGGGCCTAACTCAACTGTTGAGCAAGGTTGGTAGGCTGGGAAAGTACAACAGTTTCAGGGTTAACGAGGTTGTCGATTATAAAATTTTTCAGTTTGCAGACGATATCCTCCTTATAGGGGAAACTGATTGGGACAATTTGTGGAGCATAAAAGCAGTTCTTCGTGGTTTTGAATTCGTAACAGCTTTGAAAGTGAACTTCTTCAAAAGTACTATTGGAGGAGTTAATTTGAGTCAGGAATGGTTGGAAGCTGCTTCTTCTTTCCTCCATTGTGATGTGCTGACTCTTCCATCTACTTTTTGGGTGTCAAAATTGGTGATAGTCCTCGGAAGGGGTCAATGTGGAATGGCGTCATTGATCGAATGAAACGAGGGCTAGAAAACTAGAAGGGGAAGAAGTTGTCTCTTAGAGGTAGAGTTGTTTTGATTAATTCTGTTATTAATGCTATGCCGATTTTCTCGCTGTCGTTTTATAAGGCTCCGATAAAGGTAATCAAAGAAATTCAGAGAATTCAGAGTTGCTTTTTGTGGGGAGGGAGCGAAAGTCGTAAGAAAGTGCATTGGGTCGATTGGAAAACTGTTTGTGATTCGAAAGAGAAAGGTGGGTTTGGTGTAAAGGATGTCAGCAATTTCAATCGGGTGCTATTAACAAATTGGAAGTGGAGGTGCCTGAACGAGGAAAATGCTATTTGGAACGGTATTCTTCAGAACAGGTACGCGGAGAAGGGATTGAGCATGGCAATTATGAATTATGACGGATCAAAAGGAAAGAGATCTGATTCGATATGGTGGCAGGACATATTATCTATAACTTACGACGGTGATTCTGATTCGGATGATTTTGTCACTAGCATCAAGGGAAGGTTGTGGAATGGCAAAAAGTTGGCGTTCTGGCATAGTGTGTAGGCGATGGATGAACCACTTAAGGTTATTTTCCCAAATTTATATGGTTACAGCAGGGGTGTTGGTTTCTCTGTAGATCAGATGAGAGGCTGGTGTGAATCGGAATGGAAGTGGATTTAGAATTCTTTCCGTTTGCAGAAGGTTCGGTTGTAGGCAGGGAGTTCTCAGATCTTACGAAATTACTGCAATTGTGTAAACCAAGGCAGGATAGTGAAGATACAATGCATTGGGTTTTTGAGGACAATATGATTTTCTCTGTATCGTCTTGCTATAAGTCATTGTACCAGAACAAGAGGGAGAGCGTGATTTTGGAGGAATTAAAGGCTGGTATAAAAGTTATATGGGAGGTGCAGGTGTCGTCAAATATTCAGGTTTTCCTTTGGCGGTTGTTCAGGAACCGTATTGCTACGAAAGATCAGTTGGAGAAAAGAAATTTCTCTCGTGGAGATGGATTTCAGGTCTTTCCAACTCTGTTAATTGTTCTTTCTACGATTGGTTTACTGTGCCTCTTGAATGTATCAACCAGAAGTAACATTCCCGGTGTTATCTCGTATTCGGGTTAGTGCACCCCTTGTGCCGATAATATTATTGCCTATTTAAAAAAACTAATCATAGGATGTACTTGTGTTTTGTCACCATATAAATATTAAATTTTTCTCCATCTCCGCACAAACCTACTAATAAAAATTGATATAAACAAATATTATATTATTAAAATATTTGTATTTCTACTGTGTGTTTAGAAAAATGATCTACACTATTTTTTAAATTGAAAGTTAAATTGTAGTTAATTGTTTTTTCTTTTTAATAAAAAATATTTAAACGATTTTAATTGAATATAGTTAAATAGTTGTGGTGTTTTAAATGAAAATGTAGGAGATTTTTAAGTGAATATATATATTTAAACAATTCTTAGTTACATATTATTCCTTAAAGAGACTCAAACACAAGTGACAAACGTGTTTGTCACGTTTTTGAATGAAATTTTAACAATTAAATCTAATTGTAAAAAAAAAGTCATGTAACGATTTGCATTTATATATTTTTGTTGTGAATATTGTTAAAAGATAAAAATATCCTCATCAATCTAACTTTTTGAATCTGTCACTGCTGTGAATTGATATCGTCAAGAACAAACAAAAATATGAGAAAAAGATTTAAGTTTCTTGAACAAACACAAGAAACCTTATTAGGTATTATAAAAGGGAGAGAAGAAGAAAGAAGAAGAATAAGAATCAGTTAAATTTTTTTCTATTCATTTTCTCATTAAGGGTTTAAAGATTACAAATGAATACCAACAATTGACCTCTCTCAACAACCTGAGAGAACTAGTCTATTTATAGACTACTAAGCTAACTTAGGATAAAAACTAACTTAACAATTGGGTTTAGAAATAAGGCCATTTCGACATACTAACTTAAATTACATGTTAATATATTTCGACATTATGCCCGAATAGACTTCGAATACAACATACACAACTCCTGTCGAACCATGAAGCTACTCTTGTCGACACTAGAGTTCGATCCAAATACCACAAATATCTACTTTGAAACAAACTCTATAATAAAGGAACAAACTAGCTTTCATCATGCAGCTTTATCAACTGCATACAGTGGAAAAACTTGCTACTTGTCAATGTCTTTATGATCATATCAGTAACATAGTCATCAGTCGAAATCTTCAGCACTTGGATTTCTCCACGCTTGATTATATCTCTAATGAAGTACAACCTCACATCGATGTGCTTGGTTCACTCATGATAGACTGAATTCTTTGACATGTTTATTGCGCTTTGACTATCAGATTTAACAGCGATAACTCGACCTTGAAGTTTTAGCTGCTTAGCAAAACCTTCAAGCCACAATTATTCTTTCACATCTTTAGTGAGGGTGATATACTATTCTTCAGTGGTTGATAAG
Source organism: Lathyrus tuberosus (assembly GCA_022829125.1). Lineage (NCBI taxonomy): Eukaryota > Viridiplantae > Streptophyta > Magnoliopsida > Fabales > Fabaceae > Lathyrus > Lathyrus tuberosus. The sequence continues at coordinate 8,409,682 of JALAZF010000161.1, read as the reverse complement.
GCAACAACCTTTCGAGGTGTTGTTTTCCAACTAATTGTTGTGCCAAACATAGTGAACACATATCCAGAAATATATTTTCTGGAATCCATACAACCTGCATAATCAGAGTTGACAAATCCTTCGATTTCGAAATTGCTATCATCACCACAGGCTCCACCATAAATCAGGACTCGACTATGTGACCCATTTATGTACCTAGGAATCCACTTTAATGCTTGCCAGTGCGCCTTCCCAGGATTGTTCATATACCTCCTTACAAAGGTCACTTTGTATGTTGTATCTGGCTTCGTATGTACCATAACATACATCAAAGAACCTACTATACTAGCATATGGAATGCTATTCATACAAGCTCTATCGACTTCAGTATTAGGACTTTGAGTCGTACTCAGCTTGTATTGAGGATTAGTTGGTGTTAGAACACGCTTTGAATTCAACATACCAAACTTGTCGAGAATATTCTTCTGGTATGTCTCTTGAGATAAGCATAATCTCGATTGCTTTTTATCTCTCTGGATGTCAATCCCAAGAATTCTGGAGGCAGCTCCCAAATCCTTCATGTCGAACTCCTTATCTAGTTCAACCTTCACCTTTATGACATCTTCGAAATTTTTGCTTGCTATGAGATTGTCATCCACATAAAGCAACAAAATAATAAGTGAATTTCCAGGTCAAAATCTGAAGTTAACACAGTTGTCGAACTGGCTCCTAGTGAAATCAATGTGTGCCATGAACTTGTTGAATCTCCTATTCCATTGTCGAGGATATTGTTTCAGGCCATACAGAGACCTATTCAGCTTGCACACATAATCTTCCTTTCTCTTTTCTGCACACCCTTCAGATTACCTCATCAGGATTGTTTCATCTAGATCACCATACAGGAAGTTTGTCTTCACATCCATATGCTCAAGTTCTAGGTAAAACTTTGCCACTATAGCTAACAACATTCTAATTGATTTATGTTTTACAACAGGTGAGAACACATCATTGAAGTTGACACCTTATTTCTGAGTGAACCCCCTAGCAACCAACCTTGCCTTAAAACACTTCAACATCACTCCTTTGATTCCTTCCTTAACCATGAAGATCCACTTACATATGACTAACCTGACCCCTGTAGGTTTCACGATCAGCTCCCAAGTGTTATTATCATGGAGACATTTCATCTCATCATCCATGGCTTTCAATCATTCAGTCTTATCTCAACTCCTCATAACTTCCTTATAGTCTCTAGGTTCTTCGTCCAGAACCTCACTTGTAGAGATTAAGGCATAAGCTATAAGATCTGCATAACCAAGTCTCTGAGGTGGCTTGATGACTCTTCTCGACCTGTCTTTTTCTAGCAAGTAGCCATTATCAATTTCCCCATCTTCAACAATAACTTCTACTTCTTCTTCAACTTCATCTAGGTCATGTAATTCAACATTAATATGCTCCACCTAACAGGAATCTCTTCTTGTCCCAGCTCTTTTTTAGATATCTTCGAACTTCGACCAATGTCATCTATTTTCTTGAAAGCCATCTCAGCTTCATTGAAAATTACATCTCGACTTGTGATACACCTCTTGTGACCGGGATCTAGGCACCACAACCTATAAGCTTTGACTCCTTCTGGGTATCCCAGGAACATACATCTCATAGCTCTAGGTTCGATTTTGTCTTACCTAATATGAGCATAGGCTAAATAACCAAATACTCTAAGTCTGTTGAGACTAGGTGGATGCCTCGACCAGATTTCTTCTAGTGTCTTCATTCCCAAGGATGTCGAAGGACACCTATTTATCAAGTATGCTGGAATCACAGAAGCTTATGCCCAAAATAGCTTTTTCAATCTCGTACTTACCAACATGCACCTCACCCTTTCCAAAATGGTTTAATTAAACCTTTCAGCCAAACGATTTTGTTGGGGAGTCTCTGCATTATTTATGTGCCTTGCAATATCATACGCAACACAATAGTTGTCGAAAGCCTCATTACAAAATTCAAGACCATTGTCGGTGCTTAACCTCTTGACCTTGTTGCTAGTTTGGTTTTGACCAGAGTCTTCCAACTTTTGAAATTTTCAAAAGTTCCATCCTTAGTCTTTGGGATTAATACCCATAACTTTTTGGATTAATCATCAACTATGGATAGAAAATACTTTGCACCTGAGTATGAATGATTCCTTACAGATCCCCAACGATCAACATGAATGTAATCAAGGGATCCATGTGTTCTTTGTTTACCTTTGTTAAACTTCATTCTACAGGATTTACCAAATACATAAGGTTCACAAAACTCCAGTTTTTTGACCTTATCACCACCCAACGGATTTTGTTTCAACAGTTCGATCAGGCCTCTTTCACTGACATGGCCAAGTTTCTTGTGCCATAACTCAATCTTCAACACAGGTTTTATGGATGCCACATTTGTTGAACCACTTACAACCTCAGCCTCAAGGGTATACAAGCCTTGTTTCTTCACGCCTCTCAAGACTTCCTTCGACCCCTTCATTACCCTTAGGATATTTTGCTCTCCTTTGAAAACATATCCTTTTTTCTCAAATTTACCAAGAGAAATCAAATTCCTCTTAAGATCAGGTATATACCTAACATCAGTCAATAACCTTATTGACTCATCATGGAGCTTGAATCTCACAGATCCAATACCTTCAATTTTGCAAGTTTTGTTGTTTCCCAGCAACACTGATCCATCATCTTGATCACACAATTCTTCAAACACATCTTTGTTTGGAGTCATGTGCCAAGTACACCCTAAATCCATAATTCACTCCTTTCTATAGTTACTTCTTGAAGCCACCAGGACATTAGCTGATTCATAACCATCTTGCCCAATGGCTACATTACCATTATCCTTTCCATCATGATTGTTTAGTCGATCAGGGAATACTTTTCTTGTATGACCCTCCTACTTACAATGATAACACTTAATAGTAGGAGCATTACCACCATAATAATTCTTTAGAACTTTATACTTCTTCTTCTCAAACCTACCATCTTTCTTTAAGAATTCCCCCTTAACGAACAAACCTCCACCAATAGAAGATGGCTTGTGCTCCTTTCCTTCGTTCAATTCCTTAGAGTACAATGCAGATTGAACATCTTCAAAGGTCAACATCTTTCTTCTATACAAGAGAGTTTCTTTGAAGTGAGCATGAAACTTTGGTAAAAAGCACAACAGCAACAACGCTTGATCTTCATCATCAATGTTGACGTCAATATTTTCTAGATCAAGAATTAACTTGTAAAACATATCCAGCTGCTCAACCAAGGCTTTGTCTTCACTCATCTTGAATGAATACAAAGCTTGCTTCTGGTAGAGACGATTAACCAAAGATTTTGTCATGTACAAACCTTTAAGTTTCGTCCACACACCCGCTGAAGTTTTCTTCTTTGAAACCCGCCGGAGAACCTTATCACCAATGATCAATACAATGACATAGTGGGCTTTTTCGACCATCGTTGTCTTCTCCTTCTTCGATAGGGCAGCGTCCATCTTCTCCGATCCTTTCGACGCTTCTAATAAACCTTGTTAAACAAGAAGGGCTTGCTTCTTCAAGCGCCACAAACCGAAATCATTCACACCGGTGAATTTCCCAATCTCATACTTTGTTGACGACATCTTCTATTCTACGTCCATCGCACCAGCTTGTGTCATACCCCAAATTTTGACCACTAAGATTTCCCATCATTGTGCAAATCATCATCACAATATGGATGAACCTCTTTGCCTCATCAATCTCCTCAAGGAATTATTGAGCATCCACTACAATCAAAATTAGGGTTTTAAGCCCTCTCAGAGCCTTTAGACAAATGATCAATCAAGGAATGACATGATCTTCAACTTGTCTAACCTCTTAAACATCCACAAAGGATCAAGAGGACTCCCACATTAAGAATTAAGCACAAGAGTGCAACATTTCAAGTGGATCAAGCCTCAAGTTCATCTAATACAAAGTCAACTGACGAAGAAAGTAAAAGTTTGACTTTTGGTCAACTTTGACCTTCACAAGCAATTACTCAAGAAAATATGATGGATGATTTAGTTTGATCAAATTTAAATCAAGAAATCACGCAAAATTGCAAAATTGATCAAATTGAAAGAAACTTAGAAATTTTTTCTAAGTTAAAATCATGTTCAAGTGCAAAACTTTTCAAGGTTGTAACTATTGATCCAAACATCCATTGATTTTGAGTAAGAGCTACTTTTAAAGAGGGTATTTGATACTTTAACATTGTAGAAGGAATCAACTCAAAATATCATAAGGATTGAAAGATATAAGTGATCAAAGTTGGGAATTCTTAATGTCCAATGTTCTGACATTGCATGGGACATCATTAATATTTTTTCAGCAAGAATGCCCCAACTTCAAGGACGTTTTTCTCCATGATCCAAGTTGAACCAGGTCTGGAGTCAAACATCAAAGTTGAAGTACGTTGTCTCAGCTTTCCATAAAGGTGTAGAACGTCCTTGTAGCATACTCGAGCAGGGAGATATGATTTTCGCAAGAAGCAGTGATAAAGCAGAATTTTCATGACAGCTTTTGGGACAGATTTGACTACACAAGTTCAAGACCATTTTTTATGACTTTGCAAGCTGAACTAAGACCAAAGTCAAACATCAAAGTTAAAGTATGTCATTAGGGCTTTCCAAAATGTATACGAACTCCCATTAATTCAACTTGAGCAAGGAGTTATGAACCTCACAACAGGCCTTGCTCGAGCTGATTTTTTAGGACAGATTTTGCGCACTTTTCTTGTGCCACCCAATTTTCAAGCTTTGTCACCATGCAAGACAAGCATCAAAGATGCAATTCACTTCAATTCAAAATATCATAGTGGATTAAAAGATACAAGTGATTAAAGTTTGGAATTATTAATGTTCAATGTCTAATGTTTCAACATTGCATTGGGACATCATTAATATTTTTCCAGCAAGAATGCCCCAACTTCAAGGATGTTTTTCTCCATGATCCAAGTTGAACCAGGTCTGGAGTCAAACATGAAAGTTGAAGTACGTTGTCTCAGCTTTCCAGAAAGGTGTAGAACGTCCTTGTAGCATACTCGAGTAGGGAGATATGATTTTTGCAAGAAGCAGTGATAAAGCAGAATTTTCATGACAGCTTTTATGACAGATTCGACTACACAAGTTCAAGGCCATTTTTGATGACTTTGCAAGCTGAACCAAGACCAAAGTCCAACATCAAAGTTGAAGTACGTTGTCTTAGATTTCCAGAAAGGTGTAGAACATCCTTGTAGCATACTCGAGCAGGGAGTTATGAATTTTACAAAACGGCTTGCTGCAGCTGAATTTTTCATGGGACATATTTGCACATTTCTTGTGCCACACGAATTTCCAAGCCTTGTCATCACTTTGGACACCTCTGAGGATCAAATCTAAAGGGGACAATCACTGAGCCAAACCTCCAAAGTCCTTGGAACAAGAAGTAGTATGCTATTCCTAAAAATCCCTAAAAGAGGGACAAGACTCCAATTTTGGATTGGAGCATTTAATAGATGCTTAGAGGTGGCATGGACTGACACATTTGCAACTGAATTCAGTCAACATTCCTCCAACAAGTAGGGAACCAAAGCTCTGTGCTCTAACCTCTAGTCAATGGCTAGAGGAGACTTGGATTCTCATTGGACAACATTGGCCAAACCTCTGCTGCAGCCACCATTCACTATTACTGTGAAAACAAACTTGCTCTACTATAAATAGAGCTCATTTGTGTTCAGTTTGAGTACACCAAAGCCATCAAACAGATGCTTTCCTCAAAATCTCTTCTTTCACCTCAAATTTGCCTTCCAAAGCAAGTAATTCTGAGTTTTTGAGTTAGAAAGCAATTCCACTCAAACTAATCACACACACACCTCATATATATCATATGTAAGCTGTGCAAACTATCACAAGTGACATGTAATCACAAAATCACAAAGTCACTTCTCAAAACCTCAAAATGACACTTTTTTGCATTTTTCAAGCCATGTCTTGATTCAGTCACTTTTCAAACCAGATAAAACCTCAAACACACTCCAAATATCATCCTTGAACTATCCCAAATGGTTCCCAACATCTGGAACACCATTTGAGAGAGTTGCTATTTTGGTCACTTTTAACCCCTTTTGCAAGAAAGGGACAGTTTGTGTTTTTGCAGGTACCAGTTGATTCCAATCATCCTAAAAGCTTCTAAGGGATCATTTGAGTGTGTCTAAAGCATCAAATTATTTCTGGAACAAGAGGCTTGACAGATTGCACAAAAACTCCAAAAAGCTCAAAAAGAGGTAAGCATCACAACTTGGAATCCTTGAAATCATGCATTGCTTTGAAGTCCACTGATCATACACATCTCATACATGTTGTATATGTTGTATTTGGGCTAATTCACCATGTAATTCATGCCTGTATCAAAGTGTAGCACAGAAAATGCAATTATAGGTCCTTTTCAAAACCACTATCGGGTTTTGAGGAGGGAGTGTGATTTGAAAAAACTACCACCACCATTGGATTCCTTGTGAAATTCTGGGCCAGATGCATATAAATTTTGTCTCAAACCATTGAGATTTGAGAAAGTTATGGGTGTTGGAAGTTTGATAAAAAAGATGTTGAAAACTCATGAGTGATGTCTCATGAGTGATGTTGTGACATCACATTCCTCTTTTTCTTAGTTTATCTTCAAAACTCAACCAATTTTTTCACATAGCAAAAATTATCATTTTCCAAATCTGTTTTACACACTTGTTATTTATACTCCATAATATTTTAATCCACCAAAAAATCACAAAAAATATTATTATTTGATATATTTTTAATATATTCAAAAATATTGTTTTAAATTGTTTTAAATGTTTTTAAAATGATTTCTTTTTCTTGATTTTTAAAACCAAAATGATTTTAAATATTCATGTGGATAAAATATTTTTTCATAAACCTTAATCACTGTTTATAACATGATTAATGATTTTATTTGATATTTGTTATCATTTTTTACTTGATTTTTCTTTGAAAAATGCTCTTTAAAAAATGAAATTAGGGTTTTTGATTAATTCAACCCTCATCAAACTTTTTCAAACATTCATGGGCCTCTATTAGAGTGTAAGACCCAACACCCTTGTACAGAAAACATTTTGGGCCTCACTTATTGTATAAGTCCCTCTGTACATTTTTAAACGGCGCGATCGTCGCCTTTTTTAAAATAAACCTGGGCCTACCCTCGAGTAGTAAGACCCATTTCTTTTTCTTAAAACTTTTTGGGCCTCTAATAGAGTGTAAGACCCAATCCTTTCTTGACCAAAACATTTTGGGCCTCAGTGTATTGTATAAGTCCCGATACCGTCAAAAACAAACGGTGCGATCGTCGCCTTTTCAAAATAACCCTTGGGCCTCTCCTTGAGCTATAAGACCCATTCAAAACTTTTGGGACTCTATTAGAGTGTAAGACCCAACCCCTTGTGTACAGAAAACTTTTTGGGCCTCATTCGTTGTATAAGTCCCCCTGTACATTTTCAAATAAACGGCGTGATCGTCGCCTTTTTTAAAATAAACCTGGGCCTACCCTCGAGTAGTAAGACCCATTTCTTTTTCTTAAAACTTTTTGGGCCTCTAATAGAGTGTAAGACCCAATCCTTTTTTGACCAAATCCTTTTTGGGCCTCAGTGTATTGTATAAGTCCCGATACCGTAAAAAATAAACGACGCGATTATCGCCTTTTGAAAAATAACCTGGGCCTCTCCTCGAGCTATTAGACACATTCAAAACTTTTGGGCCTCTATTAGAGTGTAAGACCCAATCCCCTTTTAACCAAAATCATTTGGGCCTCACTTATTGTATAAGTCCCTCTGCGTTAAAAGAAAACCTCGGCGCGATCGCCATTTTAAAAGGAAAAATCATCTGGGTCTACCCTCGTGTTATAAGCCCCACTCTTTTTCTTAAAAACCTTTTTGGGCCTCTTGAGAGAGTGTAAGACCCATCCCTTTGTATAGAAAACAATTTTGGGCCACAGTCACTTGTATAAGTCCCTCTGTACAAAAATAACAGTGCGCTCACTGATAAAACCCTGGGCCTCTCCTTGAGCTGTAAGCCCCAAATCTTTCTTTTTCAAAGCACTTTCTCCTTTGATTTTGAATATACTGTTGTTTTCAATCTTTCTTTGTTGAACAACTAACCAAACAGCATGGAAGCTCTACAACCGAGTAAGTAGTTATTGCTTTCATTTACCGCTTTCATATACATATAACTGTATTGTGGGGCTGTTTCACTGTAAGTCTTCTTTCATAAACTCATATCAACTGTGTAATAATAGTATAGATATTTCGAGTTTCCCCGGCAACTACGTCTAGAACTAGGTGACGCCGTTTCGTTTATTCATAGAAATAGACAACTAGATCCCCAATAGGATCACCAGATACAATCTTTTCTCAGGCTGTCCTCATTAGGAATTGTCAAGAAACTCTACTCCCCAAGATGAATGTATTCTCCGTGAATGGCATCTTTGAGTTTCTTCCAAATTCTCGAACTTTCCTGATTTTGATCTATTCTTGGTGAATAGCATTGCCTTGAATTTCTCGGGGTTTGGGGACCCAAGGGCTTCTTAAAATCACCGGCCTCCTCTTGGGCATCGTACAAGGACCCACAGGCTTCCTAAAAGCAACCCCGCCTCCTCTTGGGCTTCGTACAAGGACCCTACGGCTTCTTAGAAGTATTCACAGCCTCCTCTTAGGCTTCGTATAATGATCTCTTCCTCCGGGAATGATAGCCTCCTCTTGGGCTTCGTACAAGGACCCGTCGGCTTCTTAAAAGTTTCCAGCCTCCTCTTGGGCTTCGTACAAATTGTCCCGACGACCTCCTAGAGGTATAGGAACAGAACTTAGTCATCTTCATAGAACAGTCCTTTCATAGAGTCTACTACTGTTTCTCAAAGCATGGTATAAAAAATGACACTCTAGACTTGGACAGTCTAATCTCCTTGAGTCTCAAAGACATTCTCAAGTGACCCCTTCAAAAATAGGAAAGAAACCCGTAAACTCGGACAGTCTCAATACCCTTCAGATTTCCCAATTCCTTAAAGAACAGGAATAACCCGGATCCTCGAATCAAATCCATGAGTACAGTGTTGCTCATATAAGAATTGATTTTCTCTTTCAAAATCAGTATACTGGACCTGTCACTTAACTGAAATAGTAACCATAGCCTCCTCTTAGGCTTTGTATAATGATCCTTCTTCAATGAAGTTAGCCTCCTCTTGGGCTTTGTACAAATGATTCTCCCCAGCGGAGTCAAACAACGTTTAGCCTCTCTCTCGGGCTTTGTACGAGACACATAAGAGACTCCCTCGTTGAGTCAATCACCCTTTTCGCCTCCATCTCGGGCTTTATACGAGATATAAAAAGGTTCTTATTGAGCCAAACAAACAAACAATAGCCTCCATCTCGGGCTTCGTACGAGATACAAAGACTCTCTTGTTGAGTCAAACATTTTTAGCCTTCATCTCGGGCTTCGTACGAGATACAAAAAAGACTCTCTTGTTGAGCCAATCAAACTTTCAGCCTCCATCTCGGGCTTCGTACGAGATACAAAAAACACTCTCTTGTTGAGTATAAAAGATTCTCCTGTTGAGTCAACCCTTTTAGCCTCTCTCTCGGGCTTTGTACGAGACACATAAAAACTCCCTCTTGTTGGGCCAATAGCCTCCTCTTAGGCTTTGTATAAGAAAACCACTGGTTGATCCAATCAATTTTTTAGCATCAAAGTTGTGCCTCGTTCACAGTAAACAAACATCAACAACTCCTTCCATCTAATCGCTGTAAGCGGCAAGCCTCTGGATCATCTACATCCATGCCACTGTCCCTCTTTTAGCATGAGAAATTCCTAAGGAAAGATGGCATTACTCTACACTGAGTTAAAGTCTTCTCCTTCAGGTTAAAACCCCGTATAAAGGGAATTATGGCATTGCTAGGATCCGCGTATCCTGGTTAAAGTAATCCTCCTTTACAGTCAGTCACCCAACAGTTGTGACAAACAGACCCCCCCTTTAGAGATGACAAATTCTCTCTAAAGTCGAGGTCCTTCAGCTTCACGTCTTGGGCTTTGAACAAGACACAAATAGACCTTTCAGCTTCACATCTTGGGCTTTGAACAAGATACAAATCACCTTCGCTTCACGTCTTGGGCTTTGAACAAGACACCAAAAACCAATTTCCTCCCATAGATCTATGGGAGGAACTACGAACGCTCTGATTTCCCTGTTTCAGTAAACGGGAATACGTAGGCATAAGATCGAAAGAAAAGATCTTAGCGAGCACACTAAATAAAAAATCCAAATCCCATATCTCCACCAATCAAAAGCAGTAATTCAAAAGCATCAGTCCTAACATCCTAACCCTTGTTCCCCGCTAGAAAGTCCTAGAAAGAAAGAAAACCGTATTGGCGAAAATACAAATAACCAGTACAAAGCCCCCCCCCCCCCCCACATTGATAGTATCCGTAACTTAACAGACCACTGTTTAAACTCAGTATGCAAAGCAAGGTTAATTGGAGACATCTATTTCCCTTCCTTCATCAGCTCATAATAGGATAAAAAATCAATCGACCTGTAGTTTTAAGCTCAACCGCAGAGAGCGACCAGCGCTTAAGAACCGCGTCCAAAATCGCTCGCTACATCTTGTTGTAAATTTATGTCGTCAAGAACAAAGCAAAATCTGAGAAAACGATTTGAGTTTCTTGAACAAACACAAGAAACCCTATTAGGTATTATAAAAGGGAGAGAAGAAGGAAGAAGAATAAAAAAAATTTGTTAAATATGTTTTTCTATTCACTTTCTCAATAAGGGTTTAAAGATTACAAGTGAATACCAACAATTAACCTCACTCAACAACCTGAGAGAACTAGTCTATTGATAGACTACTAAGGTAACGTAGGATACAAGCTAACTTAACAATTAGGCTTAGAAGCAATGCCCAATTCGACATACTAACTTCAATTACAAGTTAATATATTTCAACATTATGTTCAAACAGACTTCGACTACAACATACACAATTCCTGTCGGACCTTGATGTTACCCTTGTTAATATTAGAGTTCGATCCAAATATCACAGTCACTATACTCGATTTACCATTAACAAACAAACATTATTATTAGCAATCAAACACAATACTTTATTTGTAACAATATAAAATATGTTAGTAATAATACTTTTATTTAGAAAATTTGTGATTATGGAGTATAAATAGGTGGATAAATACAAATTGAATATGTTTGCTAATAGCAAATTACGTTCACGTTACATAGATGTTTTCCATATTAATATTAATAGGCAACACATGCACATTTGTTTATATTCAGCAAACATATAACATCTCAAAATTTCATATAAATTATTAATTTTTTACTTAGTAGCATTCAACTTATTTGAATTGCATTAAATTTGATAATTAATTAATAGAAAATATATTTATTATCTATAACAATAAGTTCTTTTTTAATAATCAATATCATTAAATGGCTATAAAGAAGCCAAAATCATAACCTGCAAATTGCAGGGATCAAAACATTACAAAAGCACTGCAAACTTATTTGTTATGCAGAAACCCAAATACTGATACATTTTCAAACTAAGGATTTTTAGATCAACCAAGTACAAAATAGGATTGTGAGTAATATTCCCATAACTGATCAAAGATCTTCTATATCAAATCCTTAGGCCTCTTATACCAAGCATAGTATTCTTCTATTGTTACTGTTCTATAACAATAAGTTAAAATAATTTTAATAAACTACCCTTGAAGTTATGCCTTTTCTTCAACATTTACTAAACTAACCTTAAAGTTTTGTCTTTTCTTCAACATTTACTAAAGAAGGGTGATTCAATGTTTTTTTTTATATATGTGGTATTCGACCAGTCAGACCGACTAATCCACATAGAGAAAGAGCTTTCGTTCCCCACGTAGCCCTTGAAGGTTGTTTTTTTGGTCCCGTGCTCCTTCGAACTCGCGACCCCAAGGGGAGCAAACCCTTGGGACCCGAGCTCCCTTCCACTGGGCCAACCTTCTCAGGTTAGGGTGATTCAATGTTAATTTATATACATAAGCACTCTTTGAATTATTTTCATTTTTTATTTAAGTATATATATATATATATATATAAAATTTGTTGTTTTTTTATAAATTACATAAATTGAGTCATATACTAGTGCGTTTATACTTATTATTGAAGTTTATTTACAAGTACGTGTGATATAGTCTTTAGCAATAGTTGAATAACCAACAGATAATAATTAATATATAAAAGTCAAAATAGGAACATAAGTGCTTAGATAAATTTTCATGAGTTAGGCCAAAAGACAACAATAAACTAAGGCTTAGACAACTTTTCAAGAATTAGGTCAAAAGTGCTCTAAATTTGGGTTTGGCTTAAAATTGAATTTCCTAATTGTTAAGTGTTGGTTTTAAGTTGAATGTTGATTGATTTCAAGAATGTCTTGGTATTTTCAAAGAAGACTTCAAACTTTAACTTGGATACAAAATTAACCACAATAGCAATAGATGAAGGAGCAACACACTACGCCAAAAACTGTTTTCAATAGCGCTTTTTTGGAGCTTTAATAGCGCTATAAAAGCCCCCACTATTATAGATTCGATACATATAATAGCGTTTTGAAAGCGCTATTAAAATGAGTGTTTTTAATAGCGTTTCGTAATAAACGCGATCATTACCCTGTTCCGCTTTACCATACACCTTGTTTATGAAAGGTATTTAATAGCACCTTTTGAAAAAGTGCTATTATAGTCCTAGTAGTCAATGGCGCTTTTTCTGAAAGCGCTATTGTAGACACTATCTTTAATAGCATTTTCTAGAAAAGCGTTATTAATTACCTTTATTTATTTTTTTAAGAAAATGAGATTTTGTAACTCAATATTACAATAAAAAAATCACACATTCTTCTAAATATGTAAATATTGATAATATGACACATAATACATGGTCAATTAAGTTGTATTCAAAATAATTACAAACAATTAAAATTAGTTATATAAATGTTTGAAGTCGGTTACGACAAAGACCTTTCCTAAGTAGTATTGTTTCCCATTGTGGTCTCTTACGATTACCGATATCCGTTTTCATGCACTAGTAAACTCTAATATATTCACAAGATTATAAGGCCTGAGAAATGAAAATCAAATGATACTTTTAGTACATAACTCATGTTTCATTTGAAGATATGAAAAAGTTATGCTTCTTACAAACAAAAACAATAACCATACCTTTTGAATTTCATGTTTGATTCGAGATCCAATTCATGAAGTGAAATAGTTGCATGTTTCCTTTCATAAATTTCAAATCCAAATTCTATGGCTGCAACAATAAAAGCAGCCTCGTTGGATGATTCAACTTTGTACGGAATGTTACCAGTTGCTTCATCAACTTCGGGTATTGCGGTATGACATACAACCAAAACCTTTATCTAATTATGTGATACATTAGCATTAGGTTGTCTCACCCAATAACAATTCATGATCCTTTTATCCATAAAATTACACCCTTTAATCTTCGACTTTGATTTAGCAGCCATAACAACATTTTTGTCATTTTCAACTTTTGGCCGAAATACGAATATTTTCTCTTAGATAAAGCTATTTTAACTTCGGTAAATCCTCTCCCACAAGCAACTCCACCAATAGAAAACTTAATAAATTCCATAGAATTGCAAGTCAATGTTCCAGTTTTATCAGAAATTATGGTATTAACTTGACCAAGTTCTTCGTTCAAATTCGACGTACAAGCACACACTGACTTATCCGTTTCCTTATAATACCTACTCAAATCGTGGTTGACGAAAATGCTTCAAAGAACCTTCACAACTACAATCAAAACATACAACAAAATTAGAATAAAGTAACCATAAACATCAATGCTGTCAAGAAATGATGAATTGATGCAACTACTGCACTTTCAGGATCATAGAAAGCTTTAGTATCATCAGGTCTAAGGTACCATCTATTCATTCTTCTATTTTTAATTGTGATTTCATTGAATCTTTTTGAACTTGGTAGTCATCATTTGTTCATATATCTGGGGTATACTAAATTAGTTTGATTCTTTTCTTAATAACTTGACATATTCATATTTCGATTTGTTAAAGAATCATTTTAAAAACTTTTTTCATGCCCTGCATTATCAAGTACACTGTACTATTAGCTGTAGATGAATGTTTGTAAAATATAATGCAAAAAAAGTACATGAATTAAATAAACATCAATATATAACAAGAGGGTAAAATAAGTAAGTTAAAATATATAATTTGAATAAAATATACTGACTAGTCATTCAAGGACAAGTATTATAATTTTCAAAGAAAATTGCACCGCATTCTAAACATATTGCCCATGTATTTGAGTGTCGCGTTCAACAATGATGGAGTTTACCCCCACCTATTTTTATCCTCATTTGCAATCAATTTGAAATGAATTAGAAGGTACCTTAAACATTCATTTACTTTTTATTAGTTTTATAAACTCAATGATGAATTTCTATGAAAATTAACATGATTTTCATGATTTCATGAAGGTGTTGAATCGCGATTCTGCAAGAAGGTCTAGAAGAAGAAAATAAGCACATTTGGAAGATCTATTTTGTTTTCTCTAATAAGTGTTTTATGGACATACTTGAATTGTGAAAATAAAATGAAAATCAACAGTGTTAGTCATTGTATACACCAACCTTCCAAGCATATTGATTATGTGAAGTTGCGACATGTCCTGCAATATAAATGACATATCTTTACTCTATTTACTGCGCTTTCTCTACATGTCTCAGTCACTACAAAATAATATTATCACTAGTGGTGCATACTAGAAAGTTTTAAGACAAGCATTTCATCACCTCCATGAATATAATAATTGGACAGAAAAGCTATGATAAACTTGTTAATAAACCTAACCTAGGTTTCACCATATACAATTCCTCTACGACAATGAATCAATATCGCAATCATTTTGAATAATAAATAACTTGTTAATATGAGGCATTTAATCGATTATATAACATCCATATCAATTATAAGAGCAAGAAACATCAATTCTAGTATGCTTAAGCTTTGAAAAAGTACTTGTTCTTTGCTTTGAAGTGGTGATTCCGGTGCAACTGAAGCTCCTAAAATCTACTTCTTGAATATTGGCGATGTCGAGTTATTTAAATAAGAATGAGGAGAAGGTTGCAAAGAAAATCAGTGTTGTGTTAGGGTTCGAGTTAATAGCAATGTCGCTTACACACTTCACCAGCTACAATTATGCTTCAACTTCCGGCACTGACGAGTTCAAAAGTTACGATAGACTTGGCAATGACCCTAACCAAGGTTTCACTACATACCACTCCCCTGCAAGCGCCCATAAACTCTCTCAAGCTACAACAATGAAACAATATCATAATCATTCTGAATAATTAAATTTTTTTCTATGAGGCATTTAATCGAACATCTAACATTCATATCAATTATAAGAGCACAAAATATCGATTCTAGTATGCTTAAGAAATACCTGTGCTTTCCTTCGAAACAGTGATTCTGGAGCTTTAAAGAGAGACAAAAATTTGGAGTTAAAGATGCAGTGTGTTCTTATTTCAGTGACGTTGAAGCAGAACTACAGATATCAAAATGTAAAATCCTCCACCCATGTAACCACAACGTGTAGAGGGTGTTTGCATAAAATGATTTAGGGTGCAAAGCAGCCACGAAGAGCTACCTCATAAGTATTTGTACCATTGCTTGAAGAAGGATAGGAGGTCACACAACATATCAATGGTGTTTAAGGGTTCTGTTGACACAAGAAATTGATGGATTTTTAGGGTTCGTCGGAGGTAACACAACAAATTAAGGTTTTGAAAGGAGTGAATTTTGAATTAAAAAGAAGAAAATTGAAATATGATTGAATTTGTTGTTATAGGGTAATTGAATTGGTTTTCGTTAAAAACCTTACGAACAACACGCAGGATATTTTAGAGGGATCATTTTCTTTAATAATATAGTGTTTTTGTCTTTATATATGAACATATTCAGAAGTTATATAATAATTTGTAAGTAGCCCAATGGCCAGTTTATGTTTTTAATATCCAAAGGTCTAAATTTCAAGTCTTGTTACCTTACAGAATTTTATTTTTATTGTTCTATTTAGTTATGTCATTGATAGCGTTTTAATTAAGCGCTACCATAGATCTCAGTGTCAATATCAAATAGTTAAAGAACCACAGTTCGATTTCTGCTGGCACCCCAAAAAAAAAATTAATTTAAATTTTTTCATCCTATAATAACGTGTTTTTAATAAAGCGCTATTATATGTCCAAACAATTTTTTAATCTATAATAACCTTTAATAGCGTTTTTCAAAAAGTGATATCTTAATGAAGAATATTAATAGCATTTTAAAGAAAGCGCTATCTTAGTGAAGTTTAATAATAGCGTTTTTTAACAAAGTGCTATCAAAAACACATTGTCTGCACCCTATAATAGCACCCGCCCATAAAGTGCTATCATAGATATGTTTGTTTCCTTTTTAATAGCACTTTCTCTAAAAGCGCTATTAAATTATGCGATACAAAATATCAATTTTGGCGTAGTGACACTTGTAAAAGGTATACAGTCTTCAACTCGTGCCTTAAGAATGTCTATATGAAGAATGTAAATTTGAACTTGGAATTTTTTTTTGATAAGCAATTGTATTAAAAGGAGAAATAGGGTTTCTCCAACCCAATACAAAGGATCAAAAAACGGCTAAAGAGCCACAAAGAAGAAAACATTACACAAAATCAGTAGGACATTTAATCCACTCATAAAGGCTACATTTGACACTACCTATCTCTAACCATCTCCAAGATAAGATCGTAATGTGATAGAAGAGAGCATCGATATCACAAAACTCATATCCAAAAATAATGTTATTTCTTAAGGTCCAAATACACCAAGTCGTGATATACCAAACAAAATTAGTCATGCCTTTCTTGCAAGAATCGAGAAAAGATGAATTCCAAGACTTAGCATGATTTAAGATTGAGTCGGCTAGAATCAGAGGGGCGCCCAACCAAGAAGAGATCTTACACCAAATCTGCTGTGTTTTAGAGCAAGACAAAAAAAGATGTGCATCATCTTCTTCCTCCAAGAAACAAAAGACGCAGACTTTATCATGGGCTGAAACGATCACCCCTCTAGAAGCCAAGTTCTTACGAGTCGGCAATCTATTGAGCATCAATCTCCAAATGATCGCTTTGATTTTCATAGGAATACAAGATCCCCACATCTCCTGAAGCACGACGAGACCCTCATCTTGGATACCAAAACCTCTAAGAACCGAACTGCTTTTAGTATAAAAAGAATTGACAGAAAATTTGGAATTAGATTCCAACTTCCAAGTCCAAATGTCTTCCTCCAATTGCTTCATAGAATAAGCATTAACAAGGATAAAAAGAGCCTGGACTTCTATTTCTTCAACCTCCAAATAATCAGGCCAAAGATTGCTAAGATTCCAATGCCAGCTTCCTTCATTCCACTGTCCCAGATCAGCGATACGACAACTTTGGTTAACAGTAGCAGCGAACAAATTCGGAAAAACATATTTTAAAGCCAAATCTCCACACCAATTGTGCTGCCAAAAAGCGTTGTCTTTACCTTTAGCAACTCTTTTAAGCGCTGCTAAAGGCCAAAAAAAGCCCTGCTAAAGGTTTTTTTTGGCGCAGTGTCTCCCTACTACAGGTTGAACGCAATCAGAAAATTGGGTAGAAGGGTTTACAGCTTTAAGCAATATCAAGTCCCTCATCCAAAGGGAGTATTTAGAGAGGTTGCCTTCTAGCACATCACTCAATACCAGATTAGGTAAACAACCATACCTGCTACAAAGTAACCTCTTCCAAATTTCATTCCCTCCATTAAGAAATTTCCATAACCATTTAACAACTAGCGCCTTATTAAACAACCCAATGTGTTTAATCCCTAAACCACCCTCCTCTTTAGGTTTACAAAGGGAGTCCCAATTCACCCAAGCTATACTCTTCTTGTCCACCGAGGCCAACCATAAGAAACAACACTGAATTGAAATGATCTTTTTGACAATTTTGGAAGGCGCCTTATAGAATGACAGGTAGTGAATTGGTAGACTAGTCAGGACCGAATTAATCAGAGTAATTCTTCCACCTAATGAAAGGTTCCTACCAGCCCATGAACAAAGTCTGGCTTTAAGCGACGAAAGAACTGGATTCCCGAACGAGAGCCTTCGATGGTTTCCTCCAATAACAATTCCAAGGAATTTAAAAGGCAGCACCCCAACCTTACAAAAAAGGAAGGATTCAGCAGCAGTAAGGAAAGATTGATCTAACCCGACACCGAACAAGCAGCTTTTGGAGAAATTAATTTTTAATCCCGAAACCATCTCAAACCCACGGAGGATAGATTTCAGGGCACAAAGGTTATAGAACTCACCATCACAAATCAAAATGGTGTCATTGGCAAATTGGAGGAGCTCTATAGAATCGACACCATTAAAGCAAAAACCTGACAAGAGATTACCCGCAGAAGCTCTTCTGACCAAGAGGGAAAGCACTTCAGCCACTAAAGTAAAAAGGAACGGGGCCAAGGGATCCCCTTGTTTCAGCCCTCTCGAAACCTTAAAATCCTTAGAAAGACTTCCGTTTATAAGAACGGAAATATAACTAGAACATACCGCCCCTTTGATCCACTTAATCCAATTAGGCCCAAAGTTCATAGCTAACATGATGGAAATCAGGAAATCCCAGTCAACGCAATCATAAGTTTGCGCAAATTCCACTTTGAACAACAAACATTTACGCTTCTCTCTTTTAGCTAAATCAATGATTTCATTAGCTACTAGAATACCATCTAAGAGGTTCCTACCGGGAATAAATGCTGTTTACGATGGCGAAATGAGTTTATTGATAACCAAAGAGAGCCTCCTTGCTAACATTTTAGAGACCACTTTAGAAACACAGACCACTAAGCAGATAGGTCTGAAATCTACAAAGTGTTGCGGGCTATCAACCTTAGGGACCATAGCCAAAAAGGAGGAAAAAAAGGCTTTAGGAAGAGAACCTATCAGGAAAAAATGACGAACACAGTTGGAAAAATCAGGCCCCACAATATCCCAAGCATCCTTGATGAACTTAAACGAGTAACCATCCAGACCCAGAGATTTATTCCCATCACAAGCAAAAACAGATTGGCGAATGTCTTCAGACGAAAACTCTGAATCCAACCACACTCTATCCAGATCATTAAGCTTCATAACATCATCTAAGTCCAAATTCGGTCTTCTAACATTAGCCTTTTGATATTTTGCACTAAAGAAATCAAAAGCAGCGTCCTTGATAAGGCAAGGGTCCTCAACCAGAGCTTCATTAGAACCAATAGCAACAATTGAATTTAGCCTTGTTCTCGATTTAAGGCTAGCATGAAAAAACCTAGAATTAATATCTCCATCCATCGCCCATTTAGACCGAGATTTTTGAAAAATCATGCACTCCTTAATACGAAGGCTACTCCAAATTTGTTCCTGAACTTCCATTCTTTTCTTAAGCAAGTCAGGCGACACAGGAGAGCTAGTAGAAGCCAACACCAACTCTAACCCATTAAGGCTCTCCACACAATCTTCCAATTTGAGATTAATCCACCCAAACACATGAAGATTCCACCATTTCAACCGATTCTTTAAAGACTTGAACTTTTCCTTTAACACATAGGAGGGGCAACCATGAATTTCAATCGAGTTCCAATGATCTTTAACAAAAGCCAAAAGCTCCTTATGATCTAACAAAGCATTGAAAAATCTGAAAGGTTTCGGACCCGAATTGCTCGAATTAGACTTAATCCATATCGGACGGTGATCGGACACGTCACAGTTACCAACAAGCAGGGCTTTGAACTCCCAGGAATCAACAAGAGACTCGTCAACAAGAATTCTATCAAGTTTGCTACAACTCTTACCATTTGCATTAAACCAGGAAAACCTATTTCCCACAAAAGGAAGATCTACCAGATCCAATACATTTAAAAACGAGTTAAACTCCAAACAATCCTGATTGCTAGATAATCCACGACCCTTCCTCTCCTCTCTGGATTTAACAGAGTTAAAATCTCCCCCAATCAACCAAATCCCATTCTGGCAACAATCCTTGAGGACAAAAATATCAGACCAAAGAATTCTCTTCTCCCTCAACCCACAAGGAGAGTATACATTCACAATAAATAAATTCATATCACTCCAAAGAAGACTAGTACAGAGAAAACCATTACCTCTGTAGCTGGATATTGGAGTAAACGAATCCCTTCTCCAAATAGTAAGTATTCCACCCGAGAAACCTTCAGAATCAATAGCTGACCAACCGAAGCCTTGATCACCCCATAAGCTCCTGACCAACCTATCATTCATCTTCCGAATCTTAGTTTCTTGTATAAGGTACAAATCAGCACTACCTCTAAAAAACATTTGGCAGATTCTTCTCCTTTTCAGAATAGTGCTACATCCTCGAACATTGTAGGACACCAATATCATGACTCCTTATTTTCGTTAACCTTCGTACCAGAGAAAACCTTCTTATCCCGGTCCTCCATCAATTTGACAATCCCTTCAAAAACTTCTTCGTCTTCGTCTGCTTCGATCCCCAGAATTTTCATGGTTTCCCACACTTTCTGAGGAACTAGATCCATATTCTTGGTGCACCTCACATTACTTTTAACCACATCCGATTCATCCACAGAAGGGCAAACGGACGAAGACGGAACCATAGATGGACCACCTATTTCTTTGATCGGGGAAAGCTTCGAAGATTTCTTAGACTTCTTAATTTTAGATTTCGTCGTACCCTTTAGAGCTACAGAGGAAGAATTGAGCAAATAAGTGTGGTGAAACCTCATTTTCCATTGGCACAACTTAAGTAGTATGTTCCTCAAAGAATTCCACATGTACAGAAAGTTTCATATAAGATCCATCAAATAAGAACTTAATGTTCTAAGCTTTCTTGGCCTCATTTAAAAATTGAGACCAAATCAAGAGTGTCTCAATTTTTTTATTCAAGTACTTGGTATTCCTCTTTGCAATTTTTTATATTTTATCCTTAACCTTATCCAACCACTTTCAAACCTAGTCTTGGGCTCCATCCCACTCTGTAGTTACTTCCTTATGCATTAAACTATTTATGTTGTCATTCCTTAATTACTATAAAGATTTAAATAAACATGTAAAAATTCATTGTTATTGGGAATTCAAGGTATGTTTAGAGATATAAATTTTTACAACGTGGATTGAGTGTTTAAGGACTCTGGTTGGTGTAAAGATTGAGTTTCTCATAGTGAAAGAAGATCTTAGTCAAATGGTTCAGTTTGGTTAATTTTTTATGGACGAGGAAGGTTGTGCAGTAGATTGAGTTTTGAGTGTAAAAATCATAAGGTGCTTCTAAAGAAGAAACTTCTAGTTCTAGGTTGACATTTACCTCAGATCAAATCACTGTAATATGTCATAATGGCTGAGGAATATAGATTCACATGAAAATGAACCTGAGATTAATTATTTAGTTTGGCTAGGGTTTTGTGATTTCCAAGAATATGTAATATCTCCCTTCATTATAAAGAATGGGAAACAAAAGGAGTGGGTATATGTAGAATTAAGTGATATTGGAGTATGAGGCTTAGGTGAAAATTTTGAAATTAAATAGGGTTGCTAGATTTTTTGGTGGTTGTTTATAATAGGTGAAATTTAAAGGTGAGTTTGGATTTTGTTGAAGTTTTTCAAAATATGAAATTAAGGGTTCATGTACATTTGATTTAAAGTTTGGTGAAAACTGAATTTGGAAGAGCTATGGATGTCAAATATTTTTTCAGGTGAAGGTTTGTGTTCACATTAATGAGATGGAGGTAATTCATGTTGTAATGATTCAATTTTTTTATTAAAGGGTAATTGTTTTGAGGATATATGGTTAGGTTGTGTATGAGATGTTAAGGAAGGTTGAGAAATGGTTTAATTCAAAGAGGATTGGGTGGTAAGGTTGATGGATTAGAATGTGTGATAGTTCCACCAAAGGGTGTTATATAGAGTGTGTCGATGTGGGAAATCTTAGACGATCAAATATTTTATTGTTTTTATTAAGGGAGATGATGTTTGAGTTGGATATGGATTGTTCATGTGTTATTGATGAGTGGGATACGACCAGAGGGGCGTAAGAGCAAGTGGTGGGTTTTCAATAAAACTATCAACAAAATTAATAGAAGAGGAAGTGAAATTTCTCTTAGGGTATGCTTATCTCTTTGATGTGATTTGTTTCTTGTCCATATGTTTATTATTGGCTTAAATAATGATTTAGTCCCTGTAAGTTGGCGAGTTTTTGGTTTTGGTCCCTGAATCTTTTTTTTTTCGATCGAAGTCCCTATATGTTCTATTCCTTTTGGTGTTAGTCCCTGCTGTTACTCTTCCGTTAAAAAAAGGTGACTTGGCAGACGGTGGTGATGTGTAATTTTATTTTTCATTTCTTTTATTTATTTGTGTAACACACGTGGAAATGGTAATTCAGCTTTAAATTAAGAGGGACCAAAACCAAAAATTTTAGAAGTTGTCTTCTTCCTTCTTCTACACTTGTATTAGATCTGTTCTTCTTCTACCCACTTCCTTCAACATCCATGGCGTCCCTTTATTCTGCGAATTCTCATCATGGCCAACCACCGGTGTGTGGTTGCAATAGAAGCATGAAAATGTTTATGTCAAATTCAATGGAAAACCCTAAAAGACGATTTTGGAAGTGTCAAAATTCAGGATTAATGTCCGGTTGCAAGTTGTTTATTTGGGACGATGAGCTTGAAAGAAATCCAGCTAGTGATGTTAGATGTTTTGGTGGTTCCAACTGCTCTGAAGCATTGAAGGATATTGTGGTCATGGTCAAGGCGATTGAAGATGGTAAAAAAAAAAAGATGAAGAACAAGCTGGAGAAGGAGAAGAGAAAAGTGACTCTGTTGAAGATTGTTTTGGTTGTTTCATGGGGGATTTTTTATGGTTATCTGAAATGGTGAATTTTGAATTAAGTCCTTGTAACATTAATGTATTTTGGAATTGGTCCCTGTATCATATTTTGAATGAAAAACATGTTGTTGTTTTGTTCATAAAACTTTATGCGATTATATTGTTCAGTATAAGTATTCAATTAGGTTGATAAGTGCTTTTTTAGTATTACTTAAACCATAGCTTTATATTTAAAGGCATAACAAAAGTACATGACTTAAGTCATTACAAAATACTTAAAGTCTTAACAAAATACCATCTTAATCCCATACATACTTAAAGTCATAATAAAATACATTCTTAAGTCATAATACATAAAGGCTTTAACATCAAGTTGTAAGCCAAAGCAGTACAACATAATTCAAAACAGGTGCTTGTCTAATACTTCCATGGCTGGCCTTTGCTACTTCCCTCTCCCTTAAGCCTTTTGCATTGTCTTACACTTGTTATGTCACTTCTCCTCAGTTCCAACTTTGTTTTGTCACTTCTCCTCAGTTCCAACTTCCTTGACACCTTCTGTCTGGGTTGTTTGGCCTACAAAGTCACATTAAAAAACACACTCAATCAGAGAAATATCAGCAGACCAAACAACATAGACAACAACTAAGTTTTACACTCAACTGGTTTAGGATGCTTAGTAACAGGTTGTTTTGGTGGAGCTGATGACAGAGGTGGGACCATACTACCTTCAACACTTGACTGTGAGCCACCACCTTCTTTGACAGGTGCAAACAAAATGTAATTTGGCTGAGAACCACAAAGTCCTTGTGAAGCCTGTGCAGGCTGTTCATTAGAAACCTCAACAGTTGGTTGCTTATTAATTGGAACGTGGGGAATATATGGAATTTCTGTTGTGATGTCATTGATGTTAGGTTGGGTTTGTGTTGATTCAAAAGCTGCACATAGATCAGCTTAACCCTACCAGGAGTTTTTTCTACCACATCAAACCCATCATCCAAACCAAGGGCCCTTTCATCCTCACTATCCTCAAATGACAAACCAGTGTAATCACTATCATCACTATCATCACTATCTGAACTATCACTTTCATGACCATCATCAATACCTGTCTCAACATCTACATTATCAAAAACGCCATGATCCATACCAGTCTCAGCTTCAGCATTAGTTACATTTTCCTCACCAACTGCATCACCTTCAACATTACTTACATTTGCCTCATCAACTGTGTCAGCTTCAACATTATCACCCGTAATTCTGTGCTCAACAAAAAGGTCTACACTAATGCCAGTTTCAAGATAGTGTTCATAAATCTTACCAGCATCAACATCACTAACTACCCTTGCATGCTGACCCGATACAATGTTATACCACCATAGCCAAAAATTATTGATTTCAAGTTTGCAAACATCATTAACAATACCGGTTGCTTCAAAGAAGCTCCACTTATCTGGGTCAATGTCTACTTCAACTTTATCCCCACCTAAGTAGTACACGACACCATCCCTAACAAACTTTCCCCCATAATGTAAGTTCACAGTAAACGACATACCTGGAAGATTCTTTCTTGGAAGTTCAAACGCAACCGGACAACCACCGTTGAGCTTACCTGAACGGTAAGGGTGGCAGAGACAAACTTGGAAATGGAAAAGTAAAGCCCTAATTTACAGGGACTTAAAACAAAATATGGTAATGAGAAAAGTCAAGCCAGGTGTGTTAAACAAATAAATAAAAGAAATGAAAAATAAAATTAGACATCACCACCGTCTGCCAAGTCACCTTTTTTTTAACGGAAGAGTAACAGCGGGGACTAACACCAAAATGAATAGAACA
The DNA here is from genome assembly GCA_022829125.1 of Lathyrus tuberosus. Classification (NCBI taxonomy): domain Eukaryota; kingdom Viridiplantae; phylum Streptophyta; class Magnoliopsida; order Fabales; family Fabaceae; genus Lathyrus; species Lathyrus tuberosus. The sequence goes on along the minus strand of JALAZF010000161.1, from coordinate 8,384,849 downwards.
TATAGGGACTTGGACCGAAAAAATAAGATTCAGGGACCAAAACCAAAAACTCGCCAACTTACAGGGACTAAATCATTATTTAAGCCTTTATTATTTTATTTATTAAGCTGCACACAGTAAGAACTACTACACATCTCCTAAAAATAGATTTTGCATGCATAAAATAGGAATTTGAAAAAAAGTAAATGCATTTTGATTCAAATCAGCAAGTTCGAGACTCAAATCAAGAATTTTCCGCTGGAATGATTTGGATCATACAAAATATTGATTCGAATCAAATGTTTATTTATTTTTTTCGTAATATTTTATTCTGGAAACGTGATTGGCATCATGAGGACACTTGATTCTAATCATGATAAAGTTTGTATAATTTTAATTCTCTTATAAAAACGTGATTTGAACCATAACCATACTTAATTCGATTCACATTTGGTTTTGATTCAGATCATGGGTTGATTTAATTCAAATCACGAATGAGCTATTCCATTTTGAACGCAGATCTTCATCCTTTTTTCGAATTATGGTCGAATTTGGTTCAAATCAAATGACTCGAGTCATAATTGGAATCACAAAATATAAATCTGATATGTTCATCTAGTTGATTCTCTCTCTCTCTCTCTCTCTCACACACACACACACACACACTACATTTGACTCATTCATTTTTTCTTTTACCCGAATAAAATGGCCATTTTATATTAATTTTGTGTCTCATCTATAGAACATATAAAATTATTTTCTCTCTCAAATTTTAAAACAGCCTTGATAACTTTTGTTGTTCATCATTTACACATTCAATTCTATCTAATAGAAAACTTGAAGAAAAAACTTTTTTGAGAGTCAATCTCTTGAGAGAGAAACTTTGGTTTATGTAAGATTTTCTGAAACTTCATCTTCTACCTCAAACATTAAACACCATTGGCGAGTATGAGTCTTGAAAAACTCTATGAGATAGTGTGAGTGATTCATTAGAGATTTTAATTCATCTATTTTATTACACTCCTTAGAATTTCAATGTACATTCATCCAATTGCACAATTTCTAAAAATGCTCTTCAAACTTCTGCTCTCATTCTCAACCTTATTTGGAGAAATATTTTTTTAAAGATAAAGGTCTATTAAGCCCCTCACCCCCATCTAAACCATTTTATACCCATATTCATCAACAGACAGGGGTGCATTAAGTACCTCGTATATTTCTAATTTTTCTAAGACGAACCAGTTCTTGAGGATCTTTTTCATTTTCAATTTTTTCATAGGAAGTAATCACTTTCTCTTGAATAACCATAAATTGTTTTTAGATGGTTATTCTTTCATATATTATAGGTTTAAGAGGGAGTGGAAATTTTGGCAGTTCAAAAGTTGGATCATGTAGATTCTCAATAATAGTCCTTTTTATGTATTCTTAGACAACTTAATCGTCAAATTTTCCGCACAAGTGCCTTCAAACACAAGAGGAAATGCATCATGATAAAAAAAAATTTCAAGAAATTTGATTGATTTTAAGAAAGGATAAGAAAAAGAGAATTAAAGCGAAAAAGTCAATAGCAGTGATTTCATACAAATTAAATATTTCAAGCTAGCTAGTATAATGGTACGATCATGGAAGTAGTTCTTGAATTTGTTTTCTTGAGAAAGAGTAGAAATAGACGAATTCAAAGTTGGTCAATGAAGATGAGTTTGCAAGAAAGTAGTCAAATAAATAGTACTACCTCCGGTCCTTTTTATAAGAACATTTCATTTTTTTAGATTCATTAAATAATTAATGTATCTGGTCTATAATGCATATCGGATATCTTAATTATTTAATGAATCTAAATAAGTGAAATGTTTCTAATAAAAAGGACCGGAGGGAGTATAAGATTATAGAATATAGGGGTGTACGCGGGTTGGGTTGGACCGGATTTGGCCTAACCCGTTCAAACTTCAATGGGTTGGGCATCATCCAACCCGCAATTTCATTGTTAAAACCGACTCGAACCGACCCGTTCATTTATGGGTTGGGTTGGGTTGGGTTGGGTTCGCAGGTTGTGTTTCAAATTAAAAAAAATTATGATTTTTTGTCGATTTAAAAAAATGTAACACAACTCAATACAATCATACTCATTTATAACACTCAAATTCGATGAAACACATCATATAATATCTAATAAAATTCATCAACTCGACATAACACTTGATGTTAATATAAAATTTTACAAGTCACGTTATTTTCATTAAATATGTAAGTTAGAAATGATTCAAAAAAATATAAGAAACACATTTAATATTAGAATTACGTAAACTCATTCGTCTAGTAATATTATTAGTGGAGAATAATTTAAAAAAAATTATGGTTATTAGTGAGATATTAGTTTTATATTTTTATTTAAAATTAAAATTAAAATAATAAAAAATTACTAAAGTCACATCAATGGGTTGGGTCAATGGGTCTGTGGGTTGCAAACCTCAAACCCGATACCTGACCCAAAACTATAAGGGTTGTTATGGGTTGGGTTGAGTATACCCGTAAATGAATGGGTTTGGGTAATTTATGGGTTGGGTTGGTTTGGGTCAATGGGTTCGTGGGTCGACCCACACCCATGAACACCCCTAATAGAATATGGATGAAAAATGAAATAAAAAATGTACCTTTATAATGGTCTGATAATCGATTATTATTGTGTTGTAATTGATTATTGCAGTTTTTCAAACTATAATTGATTATCATGATGGGCATAATTGATTATTACGCGTGCCTTTTGATTTGAATCTTCAGAATAAATTATGCTTTGAGCATAATTATTTATGAAGTGATATTTTTAGGTTTTTACGAGTTTGGGCTTGTTTGCTTGTATCTTGGCCCACTTTAACTGTATAAATATTTTAACTTGGAAATAATTGGTAAAATACTATTAGTTTCCTTGAATGAATATTTTATTTCAAAGAACACTGAATTAAGATAGAACAACTAATACTTTTTATAGAGATGCAAATATATACCTTAACTCTTCTTTAACAGATGACTCACATTTTCTTACCAATGTTTAAGAAGATTTATGAGTATTTACAAGATTTCTTCCCTTTTATCCAGTGTTGATAAGATATACATAATATAAACTTAAATTTTCTTTTTCATATATATATATATATATATATATATATATATAATATATATATATATATATATATATATATATATATATATATATATATATATATATATTTCTCATAATTTCTAGGAAGGTTTTAATATAGGAGACATTCATTTAATTTTCCCTTCATTTTAGGGATCTTTTTATTAAAATACTTTTGAAAATATCTCCCTTTTGGAGTAAATTATTGTTATTATAGTTGATTGAAGCTTTTTTTTTATAGACAAACATGTTAAGCAAGATGTTCTGACGTTATGCTAAACATTATGTTTCAAACTAATTACTTGGCGCGCGTTCCTTATTTGATTGAATTTTGCTCCAACAAGATTTGTTTACTTTTTCATTCAAATAGGGATTTGACATAACACATTTCTATTTGGAAAATGTTTTATTTTGAATCCTTTATTATGTATATTAGAATTCTTATTTTTATCAAACTAAGATTTAGTTAGTTTAGATTTCTACAAGATTTAGAATTGGTTTTATGAAAATTGTTTCTCCTTGCACTTTTTGGAAACCAACGACTGCTATGCCAAAACCCTATTGCGCTTTTTTAATAGATGTTGTTGCTATTTAAGGATAGGTTACACCATGTGTGAAGACTTGTACGTTGGAGAATTAAACTTGTCGTTTTATAATTTTTATTGATTATTTTGAATTTGATTTGTAATACTCTATTATGGGGTATCTTTCATAAGTTAAAAGGATAGGTGGTGACAATTTAGGAAGTGTAGTATATGTATCAAAGTAATAAAATTTATAACTTCATCTCCACGTGGATTATGCTATTTTAATAAAGTGATTCACGTGCTATAGAAATTAAAATTGGGGGTTTTCAAATTTAAGTGGGTAAAATAAAATTGGTGGAAAAATGATCAGATTAACGATGTTTAGACCTTGTTTTGAATCCCTTATATGTAACTATTGATGGTAACATCTATTTTCCCCTAAGATGATTTAGCAGTGATTATGATTGTTTAAATTAGACTTTATACCAAATGTATTGGTGTATAACTAATTTTTCTTCCTTATGCTTCCTAAACCCTTAGATCAGCTGGCTAGTTTAAACAAGCAATGTTTTTGTAATATCCTGTATACCCTTAAGTGCTCTAAAAGTTGCCAGTTGGGACAAATAGGGTAATTAGTAGACTTTGAAGAGATCAATCTTTATTAAAAGAGAACTATAATATAGAGAGAATTCTCTATGAGATATTCCACTATAACCTTCCCTTTGAGTTCGGTTAACCCGACCATAGGATGATCGGACGAACGCTTATATTTGTGGCATAAAAGTGGACTATGTTAGGATGGGGCGAGGTATGTAATAGCTTTTCCCAGGGTTTATTGTGACATGTTGAACTATCATGTGTGCTTTATGTATGTTTTTGAGTTATATTGTAATGTATGCTATGAATTGTATTATGGACTATTGGTTAAATACCATGGTTCTTGTTTCCACCATAATTCATGAAACAAGAATCCGATGGATCGAGACTAGAGCCATTGGAAGGCTAATCCAATGGGCTATTGAATAGTAATAAGAAACCATGATTCTTAAACAAAGGATGCTTGGTGAATAATGATAATTGTGATGGGTCTTATGTGTGTTATTGTGTATGTGAGATAAATGTTTTGTTTGAGCTTAATAACTTAAAATGTTGATGAGTGGAGATAATTAGGATGACATCTAGGAGAATGAATTAGTAAAATAACTTAAGCTAGGATAAAAGACTTAGTTGGCGATATTCATACACAAGGATACCTCAGTGTGTATCATGAATGGATAGTTGCTACCAATAAATTAAATCGTGAAATAATGTGATTTGTATGAAACATGATGTTTGTGTGAGGGTGAAAGTAATCACCTAGTGATTAGAAGTTAATCACGTTGCTTTTAACAAATGAATCATGTATTAAGAAACAACCCCATTATCATGCCTGTCCCAAAGGTTGATGCTTATCAAAAGTAAGAATTAGGATATATGCATTAATGCTTTGCTTAACCAAATGGGTTAGAGTTTCATAGTGCAACCAAATGGGTTTAAGTTTGATAGTGGACCTCAAGGAGAGTTAAAGTCCCGTGCGAGGAATAAGGCTCGAAATGGGTTTGAGTCCCATAGGGAGCAACACTTTTTAGATTGGGTACGTGTCCCATGAAAGAATCTGAAATCCACAACAAAGTCGAAGTATAATACAAGGATCTGTGATCCTGTCGATAATCATAGATGTATGGTTGGATGGAGAGAGATACCTTGGTAGGTTTCTTAATAATGATTGATTTGAGTTGGTGAACTCAAGTGTACATGTTTCTATCCAATGCGAAAATCCCTTAGTTACTTAAGTCTTTATCTTTTCGAAGACTTGAGTTAGGAAATCGATTAGAGACCTTATAGAGCCGAGTGAACCCATATGATAGCAGAACTCACAAATATTATTATCTCACCCCAATATTGTTTTTGCTTTTCAGGTGTTGTTTGTAAGGTTTATGCAAGAGAAGTTATCTATTGATGTTTCGAGGGATGTTGATTATTGTGATCTTCTGTTGTGGATTGTGTTAAATGAAGAGATTGCACATATATTAGTTTTTATTTTTAGGCACTATTTTATAACATGTTCCATAGATGTATTTAGTTTGGACATGCATATATAATGATGCCATTAGGCTCTTATGTTGTATCAGTACCCACAATTAACACTTGTATGATATTATTCTAGATATATATTATATGGGTTGTTTCAATTTTCTTGTTTTTCAATTTTCTTGATTCAATTTTATAGATATATAATGATGTCATTAGGTTCTTATGTTGTTTCAAATTAACACTTGATTTTCAAGATTCTTCATGGATGTTTCAATTTTCTTGTTGGATGCTTCAAATTTCATGTTGGATGCTTCAATGTTTGAGTTCATTGATTCCAATTCCCTTTGACTCATCTTCATGAAATGGTTCATATTCTCTTCTAGAAGATATGGCTCCTTTTCAAATTTTTCTTGAGTGAACTTTATTGCTTCAATGTTGCTTTGAGTAAACTTCTTGAATTCGTTCAAAGTCTCTTCTAGAAGGGATGACTTCCTTGGCGGTGGATCTTGAGGAGCTTCTTGTTTAAAATTTGAAATTGAATATTACTTGAGTTAAGATTTGAATGATCATCCCACCATAGATTATAGTAAGGATCTAGCTCTTGATAATTTCCCACATAATGCACCTCTTCAGTGTATCCCTCAGTTACACAATGGTCATTGGGGTGACCTTTTCCAAAGAAATCACATCATAATGCTCTGATTGGATTAACATTTACGGGAACCAGAGTCGAGGCAACAATTTACTTTGATAAAGCTTCAAGTTGTGCTAGCAAAGCAAGTTGAAAATCAAGCTCCATCATACATGTCTTCCTTTACCTCACATACAAAATCAGAAGAAAAATACCTCAGTAGCACTTAACTAGATAAAAACTAAATAAGAATAGAAATTGGAAAGCTATAATAAAATGAAAAAATTAAAATAACAAAAACTAAAAATTAAAAATAAAAGCGTAGCAAAAAAATTGCCTTGTCGAAATAAATCAATAATCCCCAGCACCGGTGCCGAAAACTTGATGTCACTTTAGTAAGTGTACTAAATGTATCGAAGTAATTAAATTAGGGGTTTTCAGATTTAATTGAGTAAAATGAAAGCATAAATAAAATTGGTTGAAAACTTGATTAGATTAACGACGATTAGACCTTCTTTTAAACCCCATGTATGTCACTATTGACGATGGCGTCTATTTTCCCCTATGAGTATTTATCATTAATTTCGATGGTTTAACTTAGCCATTATACCCAATTTCTTGGTGTATAACTCACTATTCTACACTACGCTCCCTAATCCTTTAAACCAGTTGGCTAGTTTAAAAAAGAAATGTTTATGTGTGTTTAACCCTAAGTCAGAACTTATAATTTCTCATCCCTAATCAATTACTAAATTGAACATATTAATTTGGTTCAAATTCATAGAGTTATGGTCAGTAATCACTATGAGTCTATATCGACAAATATATTCATATACACATTTAAAGAAATGAAGACACAATTAAATTGAATAACAATATTGAATAAATCAAAGATGCAAATAGTACAAAGCCTTGAACATGTGTCGTAACAGGTTCGTCAGGTACATCTAACAAGCCCTAATCAATAAAACTTAGCTATTCATACTCATAGGAATCATAATTAAAGTAATAAAGAAACAATGCATGAATTTCTGGTTTGAATTTGACTTTTGGAGATGAAAGTCTTTGCTTCAGAGCTTCATAAATTGCGTCGTCGTCAAATTTTAGTCACAAGAATGTCCACCATTTTTCCTTTGCTCTTTCTCCTATAAATAGAAAAAAAATGTGGCAAAAAAAGTGAGCCATCACATTGCAATATAAAGGTATCGTGGTTGCAATTTTTCCAATAGCTAGATTTGTTTGTTATCTTTTATTTCCAAATTGTCCTATCTCAATAAGAGTTATGAAAATCTATGTATGATCAAATTACTGAGCATTCATCAGCCTGTAAATTATGCTGAAAATTGGTTTTTCTTCACAATTTATTTGTTTTGCTTTCTTTCTTCAACTTTTTTCATTTTCTTCCTATTTCTTCATAAAACTGAAACATGATTAATTGAAAATCATAAAATAAAAATGTTAATGCTTATAAAAATTACATGATGATAAAGTGTCATCAATAGGGTGTTTGTTTGTAACTGTGATTTAGCACGCCTTATATTTATGTAACTGTACAAACATTTGGGAGAGTATTTGAGTGAAAGTGATAATGGTATCATATTCAAGGGAGCCTCGGTCTAAATTAACAAGTAGTATTAGGAAAATGACATTGAACTAGGAGAGTTCAGATGAGACTGTCGTGTACTATTGACTATTGATTAATGAATTTCTAGGCGACTTTGCACAAAATCAGGTTAAAAATTACATGTGTCATTTATTTTGCTTTTTTTTTTATTTGTTGTTACATCTTATTGTTGTTCACATTGTTCCAACATTGTGTGTGACATCTTTTACCGATTGAACATAATTTTAATTGGCATTAGAGCAAATACCTTGTTCTGGTTGGGTGAGCTCATAGGTTTAATCAACATTGTAATTAAAACAGATAATGCCAAAGAACAAGGATCTATAAATTGAACAACATTTATTGATGGTATGAACTATGATTATTATAAGCCTCATATTGTTGCCTTTCTTAAGTCAATGAAAAACAAGACTTGGAAAGATATAAAAAAAGTATGGACTCCTCCAAAGACCACAATTGAAGATAACACTAAAACATGAATCCTTAAAAGGAATCGCAAATGATTTAATACAGAGAATCAATTTAAAACTCTCAGATTCTTATGTTATTTACAATGGAGTTGGCATAAATATTTTCAGAATCATTAACACTTGCGCCAGTGCCAATGAAGATTGAGGGACTCTTAAAATTGCTCATTAAAGTACATCAAAAGTGTGTATATCAAAACAATTGTACAAGTGACTTCAAGCACCAGGGGGGGGGGATGCATTGTGGTATTTAAAATTTATGATTACTTTTGTGTTTTTCTGGATTAAACTTGAAATTGTGTTAGTAGTTTCTTAAGAGTAAATAGCAGCCGAAAATAAAAGAGTAAGTAGCAGAAAGCAAAGAGAGTAAGGGTTAGAGAGATTTCACCAAAGAGTTATTCAGGTTTGGCCGAACATTGGCCTAGTCCTGTCCCCAATAGATCTTCTTGAGATTTTTACTACAAACGTTTGAGCTTTTTACAGGTTATACCTACGGATCTTATTACAATCTGATCTTGAGATTTTTGCAGGCTTATCCCCGACCAAAAATATCTTTGATCATAGTCTAAGCTAAGAAACCTTTAGATATTTTCAGTCTTATCTCAATAACAAAAACATAAATTTTTATGGAAAAGCTCAATAAACCAAAACATATGTTTTATGAGTGGTTTATGTCATGAAACAAAACCAATCTTCTCAAGAGTATCACACTCTTAAGAATTAAACAGACAACACGACCACTTACAAACTCTTTCTCACAAGCATAGTTTCACTCAAAAGCACTATGATAACTTTAAGTGAAAGAGTAATATTTCTAGAGAGAGAAGGTGATAAAATAGAGATATAAATTCAGAAGAAAATGTACAACTTTGAAAAATGGCATGAAATGAAGAGAAGGTGAGCTTCCTTTATATAGGAATTGGAAAAACCATAAAAATAAGTAATCCATGGGAATAATTGATGATTCAATTGATTGGCATAATGCTCAAATTGATTGGATTAGTCATTTTAAGTATTACCCTAATTCTAACTCATCTATAGTCATTCCAAACTCGTACACATCATTGTTGTTTCCACCTCTTGCAAGGTCATTGTTATATTTTAGAATATCCTTCCTAAGTTGTCAATAAGCATTAAAGAGGTGGAGGAGAAGAGCATTTTTCGGGCTTGAAAATGGTTTTTGGGTAAATCGGGAGGGGGGGGGGGGACTTTTGCACTTTCACGGACTGACTTTAGAACCCTATCCCATGTATTAATTAATAACGAATCAAAATTTAGGCCAGTTCCTTTTCTTCCTTGTGATTGTTAATTTTTTTCTATTTAATATGCAAAGATATCGATTAAGCACAACAAGTACAAGGGGTACTCGAAACCCTAAAAAAAAAAAGAGCATTAGGAGTTTGAAATGCAAAATAAAGGATTGGAACTCCAATAAGAGAAACTATAAGAAGAAAGAAGAAAATTGGCTAAACAAAACCATTCCCAAGATAAGATCTTAGTTTTCATCCAACATTCTTCAAAGGTAGAATAAGAACCTTTAAAGATGATTCTGTTGCGGTATGTCCAAATTATCCACGAAGCACCCAACCAAATGACCCCGACCATCCTTTGCACCTCCTTCACCAAGGGTGAGTTTACCGAAAAGGGAAATTCAGCTAATTCCTCCCATCTCATGTTGAGACTGTTATCAAACCAACCAATTATAGCTTTCCAAAATCTGCTACCAAAATCGCAAGTGCCAAAGACGTGAAGTTTTGTTTCATCCTCCTTAAAACAAAGAACACAACATTTGTCTCTGTCATGAGCCAAGATGTTCCTCTTGAATAATTGGTCTCTCGTGGGGAGACGATTAAGGATCCAACGCCAACCAAATACTAAAATTTTCGATGGTGCCTTAATGTTCCACAAAACCTTCAGAGCTAATTTCTCCCTCTGCGAAATACTAAAGGAGGAAGACCTGTTTCTCATCATCCTGTAACTTGAATGCACAGAGAAAGAATGGGAATTGTCTGGAAGCCAATCAACCGTGTCTATAGCTTCTTTATCCAAGCAGTTAGCCTCGTTCCAATCCTGCAAAAAAAAGCAGCAGCAGCACAATCGTCTACATCAAGGGGCCCTGTAACATGATTATTCCAACTCAAATGGCCTTCCTCCCAGCTCCCTGTGTTTGCAACGCTGCAAAAAGGAGAGACAATCTGCGCGAAAGCCACAGGGAAAGCATCCTTCAGCTGCTTTTTGCCATCCCAAAAGCTGAACCAAAAAGATGTGAGCTTTTCGTTACCAAGACTGCTACAAGTGTTCTCCGCAAAGCAATTATTGCCCGAATCATGCAACAAATCAATTAATAATAGGTCACGCCACCAAATTGAATCTCCCCGGTTGATTGAATTAGGATTGCTAATGTACATCTTCACTTCTGACTGTAAATATTTGTGGTTTATCAAGCCTCTCCAAATTGCGTTCCTATCGTTGATGATGCGCCACTTCCACTTCAAGAGTAAAGCTTTGTTGAAATCTTCGAGGTTGATGATGCTAAGGCCTCCTTCTTCCTTCGACTTGCAAATCCGCTCCCAGCTCACCCAATAAATAGCTTTCTTATCACCTAGACCTCTCCAAAGAAAGCTGCTTAACAAGCTCCTAATAATACTCAAAACCTTAGTCGGTGTCTTATAAAAAGAAAGAGTATAAATGGGCATAGAATTCAATACATAATTTATCAGCATGACCCGACCTCCAAGAGAAAGAAAACGACCTTTCCAAGATGATATCCTTTTTTTGATGTTGTTGATCACTTCTTTCCAAAAGAGAATTTTCCTGGGGCTGCGACTTACCTTTACACCAAGGAAAATGAAAGGTAGAGACTCGATTTTGCAAGACAGAAAAGTTGATACAGATTCCATATCCCAGTTGCTGACATTGATGCCGTAAAGACTACTTTTTCAAAAGTTAATACGGAGACCAAAAATCAGTTTAAAGCCTCTGAATATAGCTTTGATTGTCCATAAATTATCACTACTGCCATCTCCAACAATAATCGTATCGTCAGTAAATTGAAGTATATCCACCGATACATCATCGTTGAACTTGAAGCCGCTAAAAGCTTCTTGGTCGACTGCGGACTCCATCATCCTAGTCAGGCCTTCCATGGCAATAGTGAATAAGAAAGGGGATAGAGGGTCCCCTTGGCGGAGACCGCGATGGACCTTGAAATCATCTGTAGCGCTTCCATTCACCAAAACTGACATGGAGCTACTAAATGCGTACGCATCCATCCAACAAAGCCACTTCTCACCAAAACCCATCTGCCTAAGCACAAACTTGAGGTAGGTCAAATTCACGAAATCGAAGGCCTTCTCATAATCAACTTTTAAAACAAGGCAGTTCCTTTTCTCACGAACAACCGTGTCAATGACTTCATTGACCATGAGAACTTCGTCTAAAATATTTCTTCTCGGGACGAACGCGGTTTGCTTAATGGAAATAATATTTCCCAGCACCTGTTTTAATCTTGCAGACAAAAGTTTGGATAAGATATTGTAAAGGCAACCTACCAAGTAAATAAGACGATACTCCGACAAAAGCTGAGGGTTCAAGACCTTCGGGATAAGAGCTAGAAATGAGGCAGTGCATGATTTAACAAGAAAAGCCTTCTTATGGAAATCACAGAGGAACTGAATAATGCCGACCTTGATGAAATCTCAACAAGCCTTGAAGAACTCGATCGTGTAACCGTCTGACCCAACACTTTTTTCTCTGTTACAGCTCCAAATAGCAGACTTGATTTCCTCCTCAGAGAATTCGTATTCCAGCATCCTTTTATCAGTTTCCTCAATCTTCTTGAAAACCATTCCATCTGGTAAAGGTCTGGCAGTGTAAGACTCACTAAAGAAGTTTTCGAAGTGGTTCTTTACAGTAGATTTAACCTACATAGGATCATCCAAGAAAGTGCCATCCTCATTTGCCACACTTATGAAATTTCTCCTGTGACGCTCTTTCAGAGAATTGTGAAAAAAGCTGGAGTTTCTGTCTCCGCCTTTTAACCAAAGCTGTCTAGATTTATTCCTCAACATTCCTTCTTTAAAAACCAGACTTTTCCACAAATTATCAATGCATAGAGACCTATCATTGATTAAATTATCCACTGGCCCATCGAAATTGTTGATGATTAGACTGTCCAACACGTTGATATCATTGACAGAATTCTCCACCCTCAAATCAATCCATCCGAAGACATTGATGTTCCACCACTTGAGTCTCTCTTTTAAACGTTTGAGATTTTCGCAGAGGCTATAAACCCCCCCTTTCAAAGACCTTAATCTTGGACCATTCTTCTTTGATGAAGTTTACACATCCCTCATGTTTAAGCCAAATGTTGTTAAAGCGGAAAGGTTTAGGTCCCCAGTCGCGCGTACCAGCTTTCAACCAAATCAGATAGTGATCCGATATGTCACGCTTGCCAATCTATTGAACATTTAAGTTCCAAGACGAGATTAAATTGGTTGAAAGAAGGAACCTGTCAAGTCTTCTAAACGCAGTGCCGCCTCCATTGAACAAAGTGAATCGGCCACCAATACAAGGCAAATCAACCAAGCACATTTCCTCAATGAAGCAATTGAATTCCTCCATATCTATGGGTCTAGAGGAATTACTTGATCCTAATCTTTCAGCAGCATCAGTAGTGGTGTTGAAACCCCCTCCCAAGCACCATTCGTCCAACTTCCTCTTCTCCTTCCATCTCAAAAGCTCTGTCCACATTAAACACCTTGCTTTACTGTTACAGGAGGCGCAAATGTTGATGATGTTGTAAGTTAACCCTTTCCAATCTACATTGATACCCACAAAACCATGGCCTCTGAAGCTATAATTGAGATTAAAGAAATCGCGCCTCCACATTATGACCATACCGCCCGACGCCCCGATAGAATTTGAAGAGGTCCATTCTACATCCATGTTGCCCCACAAACTCTAAGCATTCCAACAATTAAAGTCTTTGATTTTAGTCTCTTGAAGAAAGCAGACATCAAATTTGGTGGAATAAACAACAAAATTAATCCTTCTCTGCTTCGCGGAATTTCCCCCTCCTCTAATATTAAAGGAAGCTATATTCATGGCAAGATCTTATCATTCTCATTCTTGGCTAGAAGCCCTTCTCTATCTCTCCTTTCCATCTTCTAAATGGCTAAAATCGGATCATCAACCTTGTTGTCACAAGAAATTCCCATGTTGGAAATGAACTCCCACACTACCCTACTTACCTCAGAGTCGAAGTTCAAATTAGAGCGATTGTTGCAGTAGATAATATCAGAGTCAGTCAAAGACTCGCAGCACAGCACTGAGCCACCAGAGAATTCACTCTCGCCTTCTACCTTATTCTTCATACGATTCACCTTAGAATTTTGAGAGGGGTATCTCTTAGAATTAAGGCAAGCAAAGTAAGAGGGGTTAACAATCCCTGCTTCGCCTAATTCTACCACAACCTTAATCTTCTTAATCTGCTTGGGCTTAGGGTTACTTTCCAATTCTTTTGCAGTCTCAATAGAGACAGGGCCCAAAAGCAAGTGGGCCGAAATTGGAGGCCCAACCGAACTTGCAACTTTCTCCAAAAATAATTGGTGCTCACCCAAAACTTCAGAAAGAGAGTTTTGATGACTAACCTTGTTATTTTCCAAAAGCTGCTTCTTAGCAGAGCAGATGTCATCATTGACACTATCTGTGCGGTCCACATCTGACCCTCTCAAGTCAATCAATAAAGGCATGCACGTAGGAGTAGCAGAGATAGTCTTTAAGGAAGTAGATCCCAAAAAAGGCAGAAAAAGTGAGATCTGTAGAGACTCATCCCTATTCAATGCTTCGTTATTCTCCATCCCTATATTCTGAGTTGTAGACTATGTAGCTGGCAAAGTCTCGACACCCTTCCCAAGAGGAATAGCCCCATCCAAGTTCTCCTCATCAGTAGTGGTTGGACCGCCTTGGAGACTTTCTGATTCAGAGACACTACTCTCCGTATCATCGTCTTCTGAAGCTAACTTCTTTGTCAATCTGTCCACCGGCCCCTGTGCCTCCTCCATGACCTTGATCCTGAAAATAATGCCATTGATAGAAATGTTTAGGACCTCGTGAATCATAGAGGTGCATCTGGTTCTGATCATGAGTCTTGCCACATTCATTCTTGATTTCTTGTTGGTAAACTCGTCGCTGCAAATAAAAATGCCTAGAGTGGATGAGAGGAACTCGAAGAAGCTCGTATTCCAGGCATGGCATGGCAAACCATAGCATCTGATCCACGTTGTCCTTTCTGGGTCCACGTCGTCTGGTTTCCACCTTCTTACCTCTTTGAACCACTGACCCAGCCTGGTCATACCATCTTCGACCAGAGCGTCAAGTTCGCCTTCAACACGCTCTTCTAAAAGGCACAGGTTGGATCCCATAGGAGGAGATTTGACTGTAAAATAGCCCTCTGCGTGAAAAATTTCCTGCATTGAGTAAGCCTGGCCTGAATGGTCAACCACTCTTATGAATGCCTTTTTAAATCTTGTTAAATCCTCATTCTTCGTGTTGTACGTCAAGTGGATCCTTGTTGAGGCCTTGTGCATGGAATTCGAAAGACGGCTACCTCGACCTGTTGGATGAGACCAGTTCATGTTGAACCGAGGAACATCAGCGAAAATCTTCTTACCGTCCAAGAAGATGTTGCCTAGTTTCGTTGCAAGCAATCTGGTATCCTTTACATTGAAGAACCTTGTGAAACCAAATATTTTCCCTCTTGCATTCCTCTTGGGAGGAATCAAAACTTCATTGATCTCTCCCAAATGCTTGAATGCAGAATACAAGTCTTTAGCTTTTGTATCCTGTCCAAATATGTGATATAGAAGGAGGAAATGTTGTGCTTACTATCCCTACTGCCCGGAGAAGTCGCATCCCATCTCACGCTCTTTCCCTTATTAGAACTGTTTTTGAAAGGAACCATGATCCATTTCCCACTCATGGTGCAGAAGTTTATTGATTCTTACATAAAGAAGTATGACTCTCATTTGTGATTGTTAATTTGATGTTGGCGGTCCAATGTGCTTAAGTTCTAGCTTTTTTTTTCTTTCTTTTTGGTAGGAGTATCTATTAAAGTTTTTGGAGTTGCGTGATTTATTGGGTTTCGGTTGTACTTTGTTTGTGTTTTTTTTTTTTTTAAGTTTTTAATATTATTTGTACCATTTTTTTTCATCGAGACTCTTATTGGGTTCTTTCCTTTCTATTAATTTTGTTTTTCCATTAGTAAAAATTATCTCCATCATAGTTAGAAAAAAAATTGAATTATTTTCATGCCCTAATGAGTTCTAATAATTATTTTTCAATATACTAAAAACAATTTTCAAGTAGAATTTCTTAAACTCACAAATTTTTATCAAAATTTCAACAAAATTAATTCTATTTATATTTCTTTTGACTCAACACACAATATATAATTAATATTTTTAAAAATATATACGTAAAATCCCTCTCACGTATAACGTTCAACCTTCACACAAAATATAGGAAGAAAAAACTAAAATTAATTTTTTAACCTCATAACAATATTAGTCATGAACTTTTTTTAAGGAACAAGTATAACAATAGGTATCCAAGAGCATTCAGTCCTATATATATGCAGCAATATTATATTTTTTTGAAAGAAAGATTTATCGTCTATTATGATCCTACATTGTTTAAGGAATTAATTTGTGCAGTTGCATGGAGACTCAATTTATTAAAAAGAATAATAATAGTAATTTTAAAAAATATCAAAACAATATTTTTTTTACCTATCATCCTGAAGAATAGATCAAACACATTTGTAAAGGAAATTTCTTAATTTCAAGTGTGTACAATAAAAGGCACCCTTAAATTTCTTAATTTCTTAATTTCAAATGTGGATCAGTGATTTTCAACCTTTGTTAGAATTTTTTTATGATGTTTTCTAACAATCTAGTCTCACATGCTTATCAATTTAGCTGTCTTTTATTTTTGCACTTCCATCATTTTAAAAAATTTCTTTTTTTATTACTTTTACCACTTGTGTTAGAATAAAATCTTTAATATAATTTTAAATTTCCCAAAAAATAAAAAATATATTGTTTTGGTATTTTAAAAAATAAAGTTTTAAAATTTTGATTTTTGTATACAATAAACATATAGATTTTATATGATTTTTTAGTCCCATCCCTACAAATTTTAATCTATATAACTGTGATTTTAGTTTAAAATTTATTTGAATTAAAGTTACTATAAAATTAATTTTGGACGAGAGTAAATATTTTAAGGTTGTAACTAAAATAAATTCCAACATAATAGTTATAGATTTTTCAGTCCCACTTTTAGATTTTTATCATACAATATTTATACTACTAATATATACAATATTTATAAGCAAGCTTTTAATGGCCATGCAGGGTACACTGAAAATGATTGATGCAACTATTCTTTTGCTAGATTTATGAGTTGTCCCATTTGTGACAGAGAAAAAAATATTGTCACAATTTTATGAGATATGCAATTTTATAAATTTCTTAATCTCCAATTTTTTATTTAATATAAATGGTAACATTAATTTCGGTTAAAAAAAAATTAGATGAGTTCGGTTTTTGGTACTCATATGAGAGAGAAAAAACTTAAAAAATTTAATTACAAAGATTCTTAGTTACATATTATTCTCTAAAGAGAATCAAACATAAGTATTTGTCACGTTTTGAAAGAAATTTTAACAATTAAATCTAACTGTGATATTAAAAAAATGATGTCAATTAATCATTGGCATTTATATATTTTTGATGTGGATATTATTAAAAGAAAAAAATATCCTCACCAATCAAACTTTTTGAATCTGTCACTATACATGCTTTGTCATTAACAAACAAACATTACTATTAGAAATCATACACAATAATTTTTGTAACATTTTTTTGTAACAATATGAAATAATATAGCAATAATATCTTTATTTAGGAAATTTGTGATTATGGAGTACACAAAGGTGGAAAATACAAATTGAATATGTTTACTAATAATAGGTTTACTTTTTGTTTCTATTTAAGTATGATTATTATACACATTGTAATTATAATTTTAATATATCAAATATTTATTTATCAACCAAAATAAAATGTAATGAATTACAAAAATGAAATGGAATGTAAGAATAAATGAATAACCTTATCACTCCTTGAATACGAGAGATTGACAAGAGTCATGCGAAAAAAATTATGACTTCTTTAATGTCAACAAGGTGGTGTGAAAATGCATCAACATTAGTTAAGCATCATATTATTCTATCACTAGTAATCTATTGTTCATAGAGCCTTGAATTTTCATCATCTGCAATATAAATTGTGTTATAAATCACAAGATCAAAGAGATTAAGATTCATCTCAAAAGTAAAATAAGAATGAGAGACGATTCATCTCAAAAGTAAAACAACAATGAGATCTATGTAGAGAAAGATTCCTAAGAATCCATATTGATAAATAAAAGATAAAATGTAAATTATTACACTTTTTCTTTATATAGAGCTAAAGACATGATTGAAAAACTATGTTAATTAACTAACTAAACTAGCCAATCTCCTTAGTTCTAATCAAATAAACCATATTGATGAAACATGTTGTTTCTCATTTTTTATTAAGGTCGTGTGAACGAGTAATTATACTTGTTTTGAGAAAAATTATCATTATTTCAAGTATAACTTTACATTTTATTTTAGAAGATTGTTCAAGATAACATCTTAAAAACTATTCACCATAAGCACCCCCTTCAGATAACTTAGTTGGAATTCCATCTTCGCCAATGCTTTCCAATTTTCCACGTATAATAAACATCATCTTCTGTACTAGACCACCCTGACATGAAATTCTACTTCCTTTGATGTATGTCGTTTATATTATTCACTCACGAGTGATATCTAATACAAATTCATCCTCATCCATCAGGGTAAAAAATTGAATCTGAAAAAATTTGTATTCAATTTATATTGGATTCCATAAAATTATTACAAGATGACACAAGGGTATAATATATATTTATTTAAAACATTATGGGAGAGATTTTTAAGATTATGTAATATTTAAATTCGATAAAACAAAAGCCACTTAAAAATTAATCATAAATTTATTTTAAATGTTTGAACACATATCTTTTTTACAAATTTGAAGAGATGAGATCATATGGTTGTCATAAGTTCTTCTAGAAAATTTTCCTACATGGTTAGTTATGTCAAGTAGTTGGTTAATAAGTTTAACAACATATCATGTATCATTGTCCATTAAATGTTATTAACGAATACTTTGAATGTCATTGATCAAAATATATAGACGTTCAAATAAAGATGATATCGACTATACCCAAACAAATTATGGTTAAACATTCTTATGGTTTTTTCAGTTTTCAAATATATATGATATCTATTAATCATTGTTTGATTTCAAATATACACATGAAAATTATAAAGTAATAACATATAAATTATTTCTTCATCATGGTTAAAGAACGATATATTTGAATTCCATTAACCATCCAAACTAATTTCGAATTTTCGTGTTCGATTACATTTTGTATGAAAGTAATATATCTTTTACTTTTAAAACCTTTTTTTTATTTTTCTATCATCAAGCATAATTGAACACATCAATATTAACTTTTACAAAATAAATTTCATATCAAATTACATTGTTTATCTTCATAGCTCTCATTTCTATGTTATTTAATTAAGATGATATGATATTTAGTTATTTACCTTTAAAAAAAACATATAATTATATTCATTTAAATCTTCATTGCTCAATATTATTATTGGCAAATTTATATAATTAAAAATGAAGAAAGAAAATAAAAGAATAAAATGCTTACCTTGAATCCTCAAGACAATGCATACACATATTTGTTGATCACACTAGTTTTTATAGTATGTGGTACAACATTGACATAGATTCCATAAGAAAAAGCAGATGAAAGCAGATGAAGACCATAGACAATCATTATCACTTTTATCATCTAAATATTTGTGGAACTGTAAACATTAAAAAACATAAATAAATATTTGATTGATTATAGGAAAGTAACAATAACCATTAATTTAACATGAACTAACTGCATTATATATTTAAAAAGGGACATTCATTATAATAATTGGTATTGATATAAAAAAATATAAGAGTATAGCCATGTATAAATATGAAAGTTATTTGACTACTTAAGAAACATAAAAATTCAATCAAATCTCTATTAAGTAATATTTTTTAAGAAGAAAAAATCATCTTTGTAAAATACAGAAATCAAAGTTTTATTTAAAAGGAAATCATCTTTGTAAAATGCAGAAATCATCTTTGTAAATTACATTGTCATCTAATTTCTCTATCTTGTTCTCTCCTGTTTTGTTTTTCCCCATTCACATCCTCGTTATGTTGCTTGACAAGTCAGAATCAATATATAACACATATAGGTTGAATAATTCATCCTTTGTTACTTGTATGTAGGCTTGGTTATTATTAGTAAACACAAAAATTATTAAAAGGAAGTATATGTTGACAGATCCAATCTTCGTTAATTTTAAGAAGTTTTGAATATTACTACTAAAAATTAATTATAAATAGAAAACACAGAATCTGAGACACATATTCACCCTTGTTAATAGGATTCAACAAGACTCACTTCTCTAACTACAATTTGGCTAATAATAGGATGTACTTGTGTTTTATCACCATATAAATATTAAAATTTTCTCCATCTCCGCACAAACCTACTAATAAAAATTGATATAAACAAATATTATATTATTAAAATATTTGTATTTCTACCGTGTGTTTAGAAAAATAATCTACACTATATATTTTTTAAATTGAAAGTTAAATTGTAGTTAATTGTTTTTTCTTTTTAATAAAAAATATTTAAACGGTTTTTAATTGAATATATATATATATATATATATATATATATATATATATATATATATATATATATATATATATATTTGTATGATAAAATAAATAGATTGTGGTATATTTTATACAATTAGAAAAAAATATTAGTATTTTTTTAATATATGGGGTATACTTGGAGATAAAAATTCTTAAATTCTTAAGTATATGGAGGTATACTTTGAGATATACAATTTAAATCTTTTTTTTAATTTCTAATTTTTTATTTAAGATAAATGATAATATTAATTTCAGTTACGAAAGATTTAAATTAGTTAGGTCTTGGGTACTTACAAGCGAGAGGGAAAACCTTCACATAAAAAAGTAGTTACAAAGGTTCTTAGGGTGTGTTTGTTTTAAGGTTGTAAAAAATATTTCCGGGAATATTGTCATGGGAATGCAACATTCTCATGTTTGATTCAATTTTTAAAAAATTATTCCAAGGCATATTTTATTTCCAGGAATTTTATTTACACATGATTCTTCTATTTTTATTCCAAGGCTTAAAGGGTAGGAATCCAACATTCTCATGGGAATAAAGTTTAACTAACTACAACTCCCCACTACTACTCACATTTATTCATTTATTTTACTTTTTTATAATTTTTAAATTAAATTAATATTATAAACATTCCTAGAAATTTAGTTTTCACCAAACACTTGGATAGGAATATTATTCCAAGTAATAATAATGACGGGAATAAAATTCCTAGGAATGTTATTTCTTAACTTGAAACAAACACACCCTTAGTTACATATTATTCTCTAAAATGACTCAAACCCAAGTGTTTGTCACGTTTATGAATGAAATTTTAACAATTAAATCTAACTATAATAAAAAAAATGATGTCACGTAATGATTTGCATTTATATATTTTTGTTGTGAATATTGTTAAAAGATAAAAATATCCTCACCAATCTAACTTTTTGAATTTATCATTGTTGCAAATTGATGTCGTCAAGAACAAACTAATATAAGAAAAAGATTTGAGTTTCTTGAACAAACACAAGAAACCCTATTAGGTCTTACAAAAGGGAAAGAAGGAGGAAGAAGAAGAATAAGAATCGGTTAAATTTTTTTCTATTCACTTTCTCAATAAGGATTTAAAGATTACAAGTGAATACCAACAATTAACCTCTCTCAACAACCTGAGAGAACTAGTCTATTTATAGACTACTAAGCTAACTTAGGATAAAATCTAACTTAACAATTGGGCTTATAAGTAAGGTCCAGTTCGACATACTAACTTAAATTACAAGTTAATATATTTTGACATTATGCTCGAACAGACTTCGACTACAGCATACACAACTCATGTCGAACCATGAAGCTACCCTTGTCGACACTAGAGTTCGATCCAAATATCACAAATATCCACTTTGAAACAAACTCTATAACAAGGGAACAAACTAGCTTTCATCGTGCAGCTTTATCAACTGCTTACAATGGAAAAACTTGCTACTTGTCAATGTCTTGGTTATCATATCGGTAACATCTTCATCAGTCGAAACCTTTAGCACTTGGACTTCTCCATGTTCGATTATATCTCTGACGAAGTGCAGCCTCACATCGATGTGTTTGGTTCACTCATGATAGGTTGAATTCTTCGACATGTGTATTGCGCTTTGACTATCACATTTAATAGCGATAACTCGACCTTGAAGTTTTTGCTCCTTAGCAAAACCTTCAAGCCACAATTCTTCTTTCACGGCTTCAGTGAGGGTGATATACTCTTCTTCAGTGGTTGATAAGGCAATAACCTTTTGAAGTGTTGTTTTCCAACTGATTGTTGTGCCAAACATAGTGAGCACATATCCAGAAATAGATTTTCTAGAATCCATACAACCTGCATAATCAGAGTTGACAAATCTTTCGATTTCGAAATTGCTATCATCACCACAGGCTCCACCATAAATCAGGACTCGACTCAGAGACCCATTTATTTAGCTAAGAATCCACTTTAATGCTTGCCAATGCGCATTCCCAGGATTTGTCATATACCAGCTTACAAAGTTCACTTTGTATGTTGTGTCTGGCGTCGTATGTACCATAACATACATCAAAGAACATACTATACTAGCATATGGAATGCTATTCATACACGTTCTTTCGACTTCAGTATTAGGACTTTGAGTCGTACTCAATTTGTATTGAGGATTAGTCAGTGTTAGAACAGGATTTTAATTCGACATACCAAACTTGTTTAGAATATTCTTCTGGTATGTCTCTTGAGATAAGCATAATCTCGACTGCTTTCTATCTTTCTAGATGTCAATCCCAAGAATTTTGGAGGCAGCTCCCAAATCCTTCATGTCAAACTCCTTATCTAGTTCAACCTTCACCTTCATAACATCTTCGACATTGTTGCTTGCTATGAGGTTGTCATCCACATAAAGCAACAAAATAACAAGTGAATTTTCTGTTCAAAATCTGAAGTTAACACAGTGGTCGAACTGGCTCCTAGTGAAAACAATGTGTGCCATGAACTTGTCGAATCTCCTATTCCATTCTCGAGGAGATTATTTCAAGCCATACAAAGGCCTATTCAACTTGAACACATAATCTTCCTTTCCCTTTTCTGCATACCCTTCAGGTTACCTCATCAAGATTGTTTCATCTAGATCACCATACAGGAAGGTTGTCTTCACATCCATATGTTCAAGTTTTAGGTAAGAATTTGCCACTATGGCTAACAACATTCTAAGTGATCTATGCTTTACAACAGGTGAGAACACATCATTGAAGTTGACACCTTATTTCTGAGTGAACCCCCTAGCAACAAACCTTGCCATAAAATGCTTCAACATCACTCCTTCGATTCCTTCCTTAACCTTGAAGATCCACTTATATATGATTAACCTCGCCCCTGTAGGTTTCACGATCAGCTCCCACGTGTTATTATCATAGAGAGATTTCACTTAATCATCCATGGCATTCAGTCATTCAGTATTATCTTGACTCCTCATAACTTCCTTATAGTCTCTAGGTTCTTCGTCCAAAACCTCACTTGTAGAGATTAAGGCATAAGCTATAAAATCTGCATAACCAAGTCTCTGAGGTGGCTTGATGGCTCTTCTCGATTTATCTCTTTCCAGCAGATAGTCATTATCAGTTTCCTCAGCTTTGACAGTAGCTTCTACATCTTCTTCAATTTCATCTAGGTCATGTAATTCAACATTACTATGTTCCACCTCAACAGGAATCTCTTCATGTTCCAGCTCTTCTTTAGATATCTTCGAACTTCGACCAATGTCATCAGTTTTCTTGAAAGTCATCTCAGCTTCATTGAAAATTACATCTCAACTTGTCATACACCTCATGTGACCTGGCTCTAGGCAGCATACCCTATAAGCTTTGACTCCTTTTGGGTATCCAAGGAACATACATGTCAGAGCTCTAGGTTCGATTTTGTCTTACCTAATATGAGCATAGGCTAAATAACCAAAATTTCTAAGTCTGTTGAGACTAGGTGGTTGTCTCAACATGACTTCTTCTGATGTCTTCATTCCCAAGGATGTCGAAGGACACCTATTTATCAAGTATGCTACAATCACAAAAGCTTCTGCCCAAAACACCTTCTTAAATCCCGTACTTACCAACATGAACCTCACTCTTTCCAAAATGGTTTGAATAAACCTTTCATCCAAAGCATTTTGTTGGGGAGTCCCTGTATTAGTTATATGCCTTGCAATACCATATGCAACACAATAGATGTCGAAGGCCTCATTGAAAAATTCAAGACCATTGTCAGTGCTCAACCTCTTGACCTTCTTGCTAGTTTGGTTTTTGACCAGAGTCTTCCAACTTTTGAAATTATCAAAAGTTCCATCCTTAGTCTTCGAGATGAATATACCCATAACTTTTTGGATTAATCATCAACTATGGATAGAAAATACTTTGCACCTGAGGGTGAATGATTCCTTGCAGATCCCCAAAGGCCAGCATAAATGTAATCAAGGGATCCATGTGTTCTTTGTTTACCTTTGTTAAACTTCATTCTACAAGATTTACCAAATACACAAGGTTAACAAAACTCCAGTTTTTTTACCTTATTACCACCCAGTATATTTTGTTTCAACAGTTTGACCATGCCTTTTTCACTGACATGGCCAAGTTTCTTGTGCCATGGCTTAATCTTCGACACAGGTTTCGTGGATGCCATGTCTGCTAAACCACTTACAACCTCAACCTCAAGGGTATACAGGCCTTGTTTCTTCATGCCTCTCAAGACTTCCATCGACCCCTTCATTACCCTTAGGATATTTTGCTCTCCTTTGAAAACATATCCTTTCTTCTCGAATTCACCAAGAGAAATCAAATTCCTCTTAAGATCAGGTACATACATAACATGCATCAGTTAATAGCCTTATTGACTCATCATGGAGCTTGAATCTCACATATCCAATACCTGCAATTTTCCAAGTTTTGTTGTTTCCCAGCAACATTGATCCACCATATTGATCACACAATTCTTCAAACACATCTTTGTTTGGAGTCATGTGCCAAGTACACCCTGAATACATAATTCACTCCTTGCTAGAGTTACTGCTTGAAGCCACCACGACATTAGATGATTCATAACCATCTTTCCTAATGGCTACATTACCATTATCTTTTCCATCATGATTGTTCAGTCAATTAGGGCATACTTTTCTTGTATGACCTTTCTTCTTACAATGATAACACTTAATAGTAGGAGCAGTACCACCATAATAATTATGTAGAACTTTACCCTTTTTCTTCTCAAACCTACCATATTTCTTCAAGAATTTCCCCTTAACAGGCAAACCTCCACCAATAGAAGATGGCTTGTACTCCTTGCGTTCGTTCAACTCCTTAGAGAACAAGGCAGATTGAACATCTTCAAAGGTCAACAAATTTCTTCTATACAAGAGAGTTTCTTTGAAGTGGGCATGAGACTTTGGTAAAAAGCACAATAACAACAACAACACTTGATCTTCATCATCAATCTTGACCTCAATATTTTCTAGATCAAGAATTAACGTGTAAAACATATTCAGCTGCTCAACCAAGGCTTTGTCTTCACACATCTTGAATGAATACAAAGATTGCTTCAGGAAGAGACGATTAACCAATGATTTTGTCATGTACAAACCTTCAAGTTTCGTCCACACACCCGCTGAAGTTTTCTTCCTTGAAACCTACCGGAGAACCTTATCACCAAGGATTAATACAATGACATAGTGGGATTTTTTTACCGTCATTCTCTTATTCTTCTCCGATAGGACAACATCCATTTTCTTCAATCCTTTCAACACTTCTAACAAACCCTGTTGAACAATAAGGGCTTGCATCTTCAAGCGTCACAAACTGAAATCATTCACACTGATGAATTTCCCAATCTCATACTTTGTTGACGGCATCATCTCTTCCACGCTCACGACACCAGTTTGTTGTGAAAGGATGTTGTCAAGAACAAACCAAAATCTGAGAAAAAGATTTAAGTATCTTGAACAAACACAAGAAACCCAATTAGGTATTACAAAAGGAAGAAAAGAAGGAAGAAGAAGAATAAGAATTGGTTAAATTTGTTTTTCTATTCACTTTCTCAATAAGGGTTTAAAGATTACAAGTGAATACCAACAACTAACCTCTCTCAACAACCTGAGAGAACTACTCTATTTATAGACTACTAAGCTAACTTAGGATACAAGCTAACTTAGCAATTGGACTTAAAAGCAAGGCCTAATTCGACATACTAACTTAAATTACAAGTTAATATATTTCAACATTATGCTCAAACAGACTTTTACTACAACATACACAACTCTTGTCGAACCATGAAGCTACCCTTGTTGATATTAAAGTTCAATCCAAACACTAAAGTCGCTATACTCGATTTACCATTAACAAACAAACATTATTATTAACAATCAAATACAATACTTTATTTGTAACAATATAAAATTTGTTAGTAATAATACCTTTATTTAGAAAATTGGTGATTATGGAGTATACATAGGTGGATAAATCAACTTCCTACCTAAGAATGGAAGATGCATATGCACTCCCTAATTTACCTTTCCTTTAAAAAATCTTTTTCACTACCATATACCCTCTTTGGTAATTGACTAAATGAAAAACATTGACCAATCAGGATTTTGGTTTTGTACACATGGCATCATTTTTTCAAACCTTTCCCCCTCTTTCTCATCAGACTTTCCTCCCTCTCTCATTTTCTTCTCCTTCTTGTCACACCCTTCCCCCCTCTCTCTCTCTCTCTCTCTCTCTCTCTCTCTCTCTCTCTCTCTCTCTCTCTCTCTCTGTTCTCTCTTTCACCCAAAATCCTCTTTCTCTCTATGTTCTCTGTGTTCTCTCTGTCTCTTTCCCCCTTCGCCATTTTTTTCTGTTTTTTTTCTGCTTCCTTCCTCTACGCGATAGAAGAACGATTGTGGTAAACCATGAAAAAGGGTCATCACTTCCTTTCCATGGAAGAACGATCGGGGTTAACATTTTCTTCCTTCCTCTTCGCTTATATAAATCTATGTTTTTTATATCGTTTTTCAAATTTCTATTTTGACTATCAATACCAGATTTTTCTTCCAGCCTCAAGATATCTAAATCCATTTTAGGGTTTCAGAAAAATGTTGATTTTGTGATAGTTTCTGATTTGAAAAGAATGAGATCTGCAAGAGTTTTGTGAGACTTTATGATCTGAATCCGGTTTAGGGTTTGGAAAAGGTATCTGAAGCTGTGTTGCTTTTGTGAGAGTTTTTTATTGCTGCAAATGATAAATTATTATATTTCTCTGTGTGATTTGAAGAGCTAACATTTGTATTTTCATAGCTACCTTTTCAAAAAATTTGGTTATCCAAACACTATAACTATTGCTCCATTTCGATTATCTTTGTGGTAACGAGATAATTCTGCAGAATGTATAGAGAGTTGGTAAGGATGGAATCGACTCAGGCACAAATCTTGTCCTGGTAAGTTAGAATTACATTTTTTTTCAGGATTCACAAATAACAGCTATAGTGTTATGGCATATTTAAATTTTAACAAACTATTACTACCTCCGTTCCTTTATATAAGAGACAACTCGTTTTTTAGGTTCATTGAATAATTAATGTATTTAGTCAGTTTATAGACTAGATACATTGATTATTCGATGAATTTAAAAAGTGAATTGTCTCTTATAAAAAGGAACGGAGGTAGTATTATTCTGTAATACAGGATTTTGTATCAAATGTTGTCGAATAGTGGTATGACATTAGTTTAGCAGAACTCGAGCATCCCGTTATTTTCCGTAACCGATTAACTAAACTGTCTTTTCCATTTTTGAATAATCATTTGATTTATCTAGCTGATGTATTCAAATTTGTTACAAATACTATAATACCTTCTACTTTTTCGTGTATTTATTTCCTTTTCTTCTTTTTGGCAATACCAAAGTTCTGTACCGACACCGATAGCAAGGATTTCAGTAACTTTTGTGGCTTTGAGTGAAGGGATTAACTGTTGTTCTGAACTTTCAAAGTGGAATTGAAGCTGAATATTGGGGAATAAATTGGTACAATGCTGTTGCAAGTTCCCATCCTCCTTGGTTCGTTGAAGAAATGATGCAAAGGTATAGTATGGCACAACTTTGTTCTTTGAGGTAAAGCAACACATTTCAGTTTTAGTGTTCTTTGGTTCCATAATTCGCTTCAACCCGTATTTTCTGGATATTTTTATGTAGAGAAAAAGAAACTGCTTTGAAAGTTAATGCTTGATAGAACACTTAATCTATATATCACATTTAAAATGTATATCTCTAATTGGTTGGATGTTGCAGATGTGTTTTACGCTTCATTTCTAAACTGATCTCTAACTGTTAGAATTTTTATGGTGTTTAAACTAACAAATATTTTGCTGAGTAGGCCTCTGTGATTGATCCTGCTGATGTTGGAGCCTTGGAATCTGTATTTGAGCAGAATAAGGTTAGTGTTAGGGAGTGGGATTTTTTTCCCTTTGCATTTCTTTAATTGATTTATATTAATGGATAGTGTCAAATTTTGATGGTATTATACAGATATGCTGGTGTTCTTAACCCGATTAGTGATTTCTACAAGCTTGATTCTTTGATTGATACATGTTGCAACAAATGTAAATCCATGGAAGAATACTATTATTGATTATTATGACTGACATAATGCGAATCCAAGGCGCCGACTCTTTGGTTCAGAAACATTTACACGTTATAACATGCCACTCATACCAGAGTTATCATGGCTGATCCTCCTGATTGTTGTAGCATGCCTAAGAATAAGGTGTTTTGAGTTCAGTTTTAAATCATCGAACTTACCGAATGCAACTTTACCTGATTTATTTGTTTCATTTTTTCACTATTGTTAGCTCACCAGTGAGATCATTTTGGTGCACCGAGGAAAATGTAGCTTCACAACCAAGGAAAATATAGCCGATGAAGTCGGTGCTTCGATTATTCTCATTATAAACAATCGTACATAACTTTTCAAGATGGTTTGTGAGGTAAATGAAACTGACGTTGATATTGGAATTCTTGCTATTATGCTTCCAGAAAATGCTGGATTAAACTTGGAAAGACACATACAAAATAAATCAATAGGTATGCTCGATTTTCATGGAAGTGTCGGTTATGTTGTAATTACTTTATGTTTCGATGTCCGATATATGTAGTCTTATATAGTCTTTGTGCTATTGCATGTACACTTCTTGCACTTAAGTTGCCATACAGTTATACTCTCCACTGCGTCTGTTGGTTGAAGTTGCGGAAGTGTTTTTATGGCCCATGGCCGTCAGTACCATTTTATGTGCTTCTTATTGGTCTGTTTGGACTGCAAGAGAAGCTGTTATTGAGCAAGACAAGCTTTTAAAGGTTACCAATATTTCTCTATAAAAGAATTTTTCTGCTCATATTTATGAATTCATTAATTCGATTACAGATATACGGATAAATTTTGTGCTTGCAGGATGCCTCAGAAGAATATGTTGCAAAAAGTGTTGGTTCTCGTGGTTACGTGGAAATCAGTCCCACAACAACGATTTTATTCGTTGTGCTTGCTTCTTGTTTCTTGGTTATGCTGTACAAATTAATGTCATCCTGGTTTGTTGAAGTTCTAGTGGTTCTATTTTGCATTGGTGGGATAAAGGTGAGTTATTCTCGTCTCGGTTTTGTTCGTGTCAACTAGAGCTCATCCCTCGCTCTATAATATTTGTATTTTCATATGGTTTCAGGGACTGCAAACATGTTTGGTGGATCTATTATCATGGCAAGTCATTTATCGTTGAAGGTCGTTGTTCTGGAGTACATGGTTTTTCTTATTATATTGTTGTGTCAATGTGGAATTAACAGACAAATTATTATAGTTTCAGATGGTTTCAACATTTTGCACAAACATATGTGAAGATACCGTTCTTTGGAGTTGTTCCATATTTACCAGGTGCTATTACTCCCTTCTGCATAGTGTTTGCGGTTGTTTGGGCAGTTAAACGCCATGCCTGTATTGGTTCAGATTTGGTTCAGTAATGTACCTCATACGCGTCTGGTTGAGGATAAAAGTGGCCAAAATTGATTATGGAACTTTTCTTCGTGTATTATTATGTATCTTTCAATTTGACAAATGCAGGTTTGCTGCATTAATGCATGATCTCCAGATTGACTGTTGGGTTATGAATGATGTTCCTATTAGCGGATTCAATACCCTGCCTGTTCTATACGACTGAGGGCTAATAGGAGTTATGCATGATTGGTAAGAAAATTTTGCTGATGTTTTATGCAATTTGTTTTTATTGTCCATAGATGAAGTGACAATAACACTCGAAACTCATACACACAACTGCTAGATCACGGGTTCGTATCCGAGACAAAGTGTTCAGCCTAATAAATTTTGTTCATTCTGACAGGTGGAGCCATTAGACACATATTCAAGAACATATGATCTTCTAAATGCAGTAGGTCTCTTCTCTGTTGAAAAAAAGAGAGACATTACTATTCTAACTTCCAAGCTTTACATTTCTCTATTCGCACATGCAATTCCGTGTTTGATAAATGATTATAATCAAATTTCAGACAAAAGTGTAATATTTCAACCATCATGCTCGAGATGGATCGCATGCTTAGACCAGGTGGCTATGTATATATACACGACTCGGTACATGTTATTAGTGAACTTAAACAAATTGCAAAAGCAGTTGGATGGTTTACTACCCAGGATTATGTAGGAGAGGGCCCATATGCAATTTGGAAGATATTAAGGTGTGGGAAGCGCTTTTGAAGCCACTAACGTCTGCTCGATGTATCTGATGAGCTCCTAGGATCCAACTTACTTAAACATTAATTCATAAAGAAAAAAAGTGCTTCTGTAGAGTAATAGGGAGATTCTTATATTGAGATTCATAAATTGGTTTATGAAACCAGAAATTTGAAGAGTAGTTCTATACTTCATACCATTGATGTGTTTATTCAGATATTATTTTATAGTCAACATAATATTGTGCCATTGTTGTTGGCAACTTTGCTTCCTATAATGCAAAGAATGTTAACAACAGATTATCTACCACCATCTTCCCATAATTACCCTTTTAACTTTTTACATTTCCATTTAACATATGTTCTGCAACTTCAATCATTCTTCTCAAATTTACATTTTATCCAAGTAAATAGTCACGTGCTCTATTTAAGTTTCATAGTTCTCTATTTTTTATTTCTATTTTCACATGTTTCTTTTGATTTTAATTCTATATTTTTCTGCATTTTTAGGTTTCATGGCTTCTTATCTTTGTTGTAAGATTTAATGGCTTTTCGTTGTTCATTTAATGTTATAGTTTCGTAGCTCTGTGATTCCTGTTGAGACTTTCTTCACAAATGTTGTTTATTATTGTGTTGTTAAAAGGTTTTTTTTTTGCGTATACATGGAAGCTTATATTTGTTTGTTATGTTTATTCCTTTTAATTTCATAGAAGATTAAAATGGAAGCTTAAAATGACATTTCTTTGATTGTCTATGCAAATGGATAAACTGTGTTTTTTCTTAATTTTTGGATTCATGGTTTTGAATGGTTATAAATGGAACCATTTTTTTGCTCTTTTTTATGTTTGTTTCTGCATTTTCCTTCATTATATAACATAACCTTATGTTCATATCAAGCTTTTAAAGGTTTTGTTTGTTCAACCAACTAACTTAACAGTCTAATAAGCATACTCTTTCATGTTTTAACAAATTGGATCTACTAATGTTTTGTTTCAAAAAGGTAAAGAAACTATATATTTGCTAATGGTTATATTTTATGATATTTTTCTGATGTGTGGAATGGTTCAAGGTATGTCTCAATTTTTACCATCCACAAATTGCTAAATTCAAATAAATTTAACCTAGATAAGTTAGAAGATTTTTCGAGGTGCTAAATGTCTTCATCGAATCTTTTTCCATAAAAAATTTTTACATCTTTTAATTTAATATATTATAAGGTAGCTTCCTTTTGAATTTGTTGTTGACAATGTACTTATTTTACTTCTGTTTTAAAAGTTTACTCAGTACACACTTGTATGTAACTTGCATAAAGTAATGGTCGCAATCAACCGTAATACAGTTTTTGCTCACGAGATTGAAGTGACTATTACAAAGTACAACTCATACTTTATTTACCTTGCTTTTCTTTCAACCTAAACTAGATACTATAGAAGGTTATGAAACTGGAACAAGTTCAAACCAAACTGACCCTTTTTACTTCTAATTACACTTAGTTGAAAAGCACTTTTAATTACTTTCATGAAGGGTATATTCTGATTTTAAGATTTTTTTCACTAGGAAATGCATAAAGTGTTTTCTTTGACTTTTTTCATTTTTATTGTTTCTATTAGTATAACTACTGTTTATGTTTAGTAAAGATATTAACTATGGTTTCTATTAGTATAACATCTGATTGGAGAGGACCAGAAGGAGATCGTCGCGGCCTTCGTGTAGGGCAAGAGTTGATGCTCGTAGGAGAGAAAAAAGGGGTGGAGGTACCTGCAAGGTACTCCGATGCCAAAGTAAGTGTTTGGTCAAAAAGGGGAAAAGCAAGTAAGAGATGTCAAGTATTGGATATTTGATACCTGCCCCTCTCAAGCGAGGGGATATTTATAGGTGGATTTCTGGCGAGCAAAGCGCCTGGTCTACAAATGAGGGATTGCCAAATGGAGGGCAAGGCGCGTGGCCTTTTGACTTGGATTAACTATTTCCGTGATATCCGTGGAGGCAGTTGGTCGCGTGAACTACTCTGCGCGTGGAGGGGACATGCCCAACGGCTACTTTCTGCCCAACGGCTATATTATTGTGCTTATTGGTCCTGTTTGCCAACTATAATGGATTGGGCCTGATCCTTAAGGGCAGGAAGCCCTGCCCGGTCCAAAACAGGAGCCCCCTAAGTCATTGCTCTGCTGGAGAGTAATGACTTGAGACAACTGTGACCACAACCGTACTATCGGGGACGTGTTTGCTTGCGTGGAGTGTTTCATTCGTGCCCCGATCATATGTGATCGTTAGATGATTACGCTGAGTGTTGGCCAAGATTCGTTACGTGCTCGCAGAAATTGGCATTTTTTGCCGAGCAGCCCTGCACTGATGCGTTCATGTTGACGAGGAGATTTGCTCGTGTGAGAGCCAAGGACTTCGCGTATTTTCTGTAATAAGCCAGGCGAAGAGTTTTTGTGACACGTGGTGAGTATGCATGACTTTGTCAGTCCTAGGGCTGCGTAGGCTATGATGACCTTCACGATTCCCCACGATCAAATGGTTATAAAAGGTGGAGGAAGGTTTTATTTTTTCATTCTCACCAAGTTCTTACTCCTTGCTCTTATTTGCTCTACAACTAGTCCTCCCGCCGGAGTTCCTTTTCGCCACCGTTGATCCTCCTCTTCTCCGTCAGCTTCTTCTTTTTCCTGTAAATTTGTTCTTCCTTTTCCATATTTTTTTTTATGAACCTTCGAGTTTCTGGGTGTTGTTCATGGATTCTCCGGTGGGTTCATGAATTTTTCGGTTGAACTTCATTTGTTCTTTGATGAACATATGGGTTCCTGGAAAATCCATGAAGAACATGAAAAACATGAAGATTTCTAGGATAATTGTAGAGAATGTTTTGATGTAGATCTTTGTAGATTCTGGTTAGGCGTGTAGTTTAGGTTTGTAGTCGGGCACTAGGCCTGTTCGGTTCTTTGTCGTGATTTTGGGGCGCGACGAGCCTGTGTCCTCGTTTTGATCCTTGCTATATTAAGTCGCGGGGACTTGCCCTGCTGGTCGTTAGACAGATGAGTTAGAACGGGCTCGAGGTTGTCCTCGGCTTCATCCTCGCCCTTTCACTTGACTAGTGGTGGAAGGGTGGATTTGATCTCAGATGTCGAATTCACTTATCTTCCTCTGCTTTTCAGGTGAAAATGGCTGATCCTCGGGATGAAGTTGTGCCCGACCTTCAAGAGACACAAGGGGAGCCGGATGCGCCCGCCGATTATTCCAACATCAAGGTCGCAGAGGGGGACCTGGACTGGATAGCACACGGACCTCTGTCGTTTCGATCGACTTTCATCGAAGAGGAGGTCCGAGAGTTCTCTCTGTTGGAGAACCGGGTTGGGGAAGCTCCTCGGCAATGGAAAGCATTTCGTCCCGGGGAAAATGATAGAATTTGCTCTGGGTATCCGGGATTACGTTTCCCAATGTACGAGTTTGCTTTTACGGAGGCCATGATGCGTCTCCCGTTCACTGATTTTCAAGTGGCCCTCTTCACCCATTTGGCATTGTGCCCGTCGCAGCTTCACCCTAATGCTCTGGCCTTCATCCGGGCATTTGAATTAGTTTGTCTTTATCTTAATGTCGGGGCGACCGTGGATCTCTTCTTTTGTCTCTTTCAACTTCAAAGGAGTACCACGGGGACAAAACAAAGTTGGGTTTCGTTCAAACAGCAGAGCAGGCTATTCTGGCCGTATTCTGACTCGATTCGCAACTTTAAAGATAGGTTTATGATCGTGAAGCCTCTTTCCGAGGAGGCGAAAAGATCTATCTCGACTATCGAAAAGGTGACGGTTGATGGTCGGGAGGTGGATGGAGTTGTGTCCGTGTTTCCTCTGGAATGGGTTTACTCCCATTTTAAGCGTAGGACCGACCAATTCTTGGTGAAACACGAACAACTCTGTGAGGCCGACAAGGAGTCGTACAGGATCCTCCATTCTTATGTGGAGAGTTTTTCCCCGGCCTTCGTAGTTGATCGGGATGCGAAAGAGCTGATCGGGGATGATGGGGAACCCGTCCAAGCAGCTAGATATATTAACATCAAAGCTCTCCTCGAATGCGATAATGATGATGATGCGGTCTAATTACTTGGTATGGTCCACTGTTTGTTTTTTATTTGTTCGAATTTCTGAGTTCTGACTTGTTTTGTGTGTTTGCAGGTATGATGGCAGACATGAGGGAACGCCTGATGAGATCTCAAGCGGCGAAAGTTCACAAGAAGTCGACCGCAGGTGCCAAGGTCGGGGTGCCTAAGCAGACTGTTCTGGAAAATTTTGCCGCTGGTCCTACCCCTGTCCCGGAGAGAGCCTCGACGCCGCTGACCCCGGATACCACCCATAAAAGGAAGAGAGATGCCGCAGGGACTTTGTGGCTGCTGGCCCGGGAAGTTCTGGCGCTGACCCGTATGTTTTGCCCCCGTGTTATTCGCGTGGAAGTATGTTTAATGAAGGGAACTCAATTGCCGTCCAGGATTTTGAAGTCGAGGCCAATGTGGGCGCCAATCCTCAAGCGAGGAGGAAACAACTCTGCCAGGACGTTGCGGGCATGTTCAGGGTGCTCGAAGCGGCTCTTGCCCTAGGGGATGATGAGACGGCTTCCCGTGTCAACCTTCGCATGGCCAAGGCGAGAATTTCCGAGTTGGAGATTGATAACAATAAGTTGTACAATAATCTGAAGCAATTCGAAGGTCACGAGGAGGCCAAAGTATTGCTTCAGCAGGAAGTTACCCAATTGAAGTTGCAGATGACCGCGGCCGACGAGGAGAAGGCGCGCTTGCAGGCCAGGATAGCTGAACTGGAGGGTTTGTCAGCGGCCGTCGAGGGTGAGAATGATGATGAGAAATCCCTGAGGACCAGAGCTGAGCTGATCGGAAGGATTCGGATCCTTGGCGAGGATAACTTGAAGGCGGCTGAGTTTGGTTTCAATGCTGCTACAGAGCAGATGAAAGCCCTTAACTCGGACGTGCAGCTTCTGACCGACGGGATGGGTCTGTTCAATAGGGTTGTTAATGGTCAGGTTGTTCCCCCCGAGGATGGAAGCGAAGTTTAGGACTTGGTTGTTTTTTTTACATGTTTTGTGGGCCTGCGTGCCCTTACCATTTTGTACTTATAACATTGCCCGGTTATGACCGGTGTTTAATATACTTGGATTTTGTGTAAAAATGTTTTATCTTGGACGTTTGCTCTGTTTATTTACGTGTGTGCTCGGCGAGTTGTGAAACCTACCGAGGAGGGCAAAGTGGTTTTGCCCATGATGAGGCTAGGACTTCGTTTGAGGTACTAATCTCATAGGCTTGGACTATTCCCATCGCGAGCTGGGTGTCCTGCCTGAATGGTGCGGCAACGGCAGAGCTCGGTCGAGGTATCCCCGTTGTGCACAGGATCTGCTCGTACAATGAGCAGAAGCTGGCCGACATTGTAATGCGTGTCATGCTTCACCAGGGCATGATACGATGGCCGCACAAATCTCCCCTTTTTGGGTGATTACGTCGGCAATTTGTCTAACCTTGTGGTTAAGGACTTAGCTGTAGTACTGCTTGAGTTTTTCAGCATTCCATGGTCGAGCAAGTGGTTTTTCGTCCAATGTTTCCAAGTAATATGCTCCTGTGCCTGTTTTGGACTTAACCCTATAAGGTCCTTCCCAGTTTGCTGCCAGTTTCCCTTCCCGCGAATCCTTCTGGTTTCTACGCAGGACCAGACTGCCCGCGGGAAAGTCACGTTTTATGACCCTGGCGTCATGTCGCAACATTATTTGTTGTTTTAGTGTGGCTTCGCGGAGCGTAGCTCCTGATCTTATTTCTTCGATCGGGTCGAGCTCCTCGCGCAGAGCCTCGTCGTTCATTTCTTCATCGAGGGGAGCTTCTGTCCTTCTGGAGGGTTCCCTTATCTCCACAGGTATTACCGCCTCTGTTCCATATGCTAGTCGGAAGGGAGTTTCCCCGATGGTGGAGTGTGGTGTCGTTCTATACGCCCAAAGGACGCTGTGGAGCTCCTCGACCCATCTTTTCTTGGCCTCACCTAGCCTTCGTTTTAGCCCGCGGAGGATCACCCTGTTCGCGGCCTCCGCTTGCCCGTTAGTCTGGGGGTGCTCGACGGAGGTGAAATGTTGTTTTTTCCCTAGTTTAGCGACGAAATCTTGGAAGTTTTTGCCCGTGAATTGGGTTCCGTTGTCGGTCACAAGGGTCTGAGGTACCTCAAATCTTGCGAGGACGTTCCTTTTGTAGAAACGCAGTATGTTGAAGGCTGTGATCTTGGCGAGCGATTCGGCTTCAATCCATTTTGTAAAATAATCGACGACCATGATTAGGAATTTGTTTTGATAAGATCCCATTGTAAAGGGGCCTAGAATGTCCATCCCCCACCAGGCGAAGGGCCACGGCGAGGAGAGAGTCTTCAACTCGTTGGGGGGTGCTAAGTGCGTGTCCCCATGGCGTTGGCAACGGTCGCACTTTCGTACGTGCTCTTTGGCGTCGTGTTGCATGGTTGGCCAGTAATATCCTGCTCGCAAAGCTTTCCGGGCCAGGGATCTTTCCCCTAAGTGTTGTGCGTGGATGCCCTCGTGAATCTCTTGTAAGATTTCGGGGACCTGGGCCTCGTCGATGCATTTCAACAGGGGGATGGAAAATCCTCGTCGATATAATTTGTCCTCGACCAGTACGTACAAACAGACTCGCCGTTTAGTTACGCTGGCCTCCTTACTGTCCTCGAGGAGTTCCCCCTTGGTGAGATAATTGTACACAGGGGTCATACAACAAAGGGGATCTCCGGTGATGTTAACATCTAGCAGGTCAGGTTTTACAATGCTCGGGCGGGCCAGCATTTCTTGTATGATGGATTTGTTCCCACCTTTTTCCTGGTGCTCGCTAGTTTAGAGAGGATGTCTGCTCGGGTGTTTTGCTCGCGCGGAACGTGCTGAACTTCCCATGCTTCAAACTCCGCTATTTTTTCTTTTACCATTGCCAAATATTCGGCAAGTTGGTCATTCTTTGCTTGGAATTCTCCCCATACTTGGGACGCTATGAGCTGGGAATCAGTGCAAATTTTTATTTCTTTCGCGCCAACGTCTTTGGCCAATCGTAATCCTGCGAGGAAGGCTTCATACTCGGCTTGATTGTTGGATGTTTTGAAGGGCAGGACCAGGGATACTTCGATCAGGGTCCCTTCCTCGTTCTCGAGGATAATTCCTGCTCCGCTGCCTGAGGGGCTTGATGCGCCGTCCACGTAAATGATCCACTTCCGCGTCCCTCCTGGAGGGGATAGTTCCGGAGTCATTTCTGCTACGAAGTCGGCCAGGACCTGTGCCTTGAGGGCTTTCCTCCCCTCGTAGTGAATGTCGAACTCGGACAATTTGAGGGACCATTTTAGCATCATACCCGCCATATCTGGTCGGCTTAACAGCTGCCTAATAGGCTGGTTGGTTCTAACGTCGATAGTGTGCGCCAGGAAGTAATATCTGAGTCTCCTCGCGGCAACTATGAGAGCAAGGGCCACTCGTTCTATTTGTGTGTACCTGACTTCGGGTCTCTGCAGGGCTTTGCTGGTGAAATAGATGGGTTTCTACTCGTCAGTCGTCTCGCGAATAAGTGATGCACTTACTGCTTCGTTGGCCACGGAGAGGTACAGGTATATGGTTTCCCCACGGTTTGGTCCGGAAAATACTGGTGGCTCGGACAAAGCTTGTTTGAAATGGGCAAGGGCCCGCTCGCATTCGTCCGTCCACTCGAAATTGGCTTCCTTCCTGAGTAATTTGAAGAAGGGCAGGGCGTGCTGGGCGGATTTGCTCACGAAGCGAGCAAGGGACGTGAGCATCCCGTTGAGGGATTGTATCGCCTTCTTCGACCGCGGAGTGGGGAACTCCACGAGTGCTCGACATTTATCTGGGTTTGCTTCTATTCCTCTTTCAGTGAGGTAAAACCCGAGGAATTTCCCTGCTCGTACACCGAAGGTGCATTTTCCTGGATTGAAACGCATTTTATACTTTCGAGCTTGGTCGAACACCTTTTGTAAGTGGGTGGTATGGTCGGATTCCTCTTGGGATTTTACGATCATATCATCCATATATACTTCGAGCATGTCCCCGATTTCTGATCGGAAGACTTTATTCATCATGTGCTGGTACGTGGCCCCGACATTCTTTAGTCCAAAGGGCATTACATTATAGTAATAGT
This sequence comes from Lathyrus tuberosus, assembly GCA_022829125.1. Classification (NCBI taxonomy): domain Eukaryota; kingdom Viridiplantae; phylum Streptophyta; class Magnoliopsida; order Fabales; family Fabaceae; genus Lathyrus; species Lathyrus tuberosus. Next base: position 8,346,068 of record JALAZF010000161.1, on the reverse strand, counting down.
TCCCCGAGGAGGTCATGAACGCCGTATACCTCTTGTCCTCGTCTGCCATTGGGATTTGGTTGTATCTCGAATAAGCTCCATGAAGGAAAAGAGCTTGAAACCTGCAGAATTATCTATGATTTTATCTATGCTCGGTAGCGGATAAGCGTCTTTCGGGCAAGCCCGATTGAGATTAGTGTAATCAATGCACATGCGCCATTTTCCATTACTTTTCTTTACAAGTACAATGTTTGAGAGCCAGGTCGTATACCTGGCCTCAGAAATAAATTTTGCCTCTAAGAGGTCTTGTACTAGTTTCTCAGCAGCTTGTGCCTTTTCCTCGGATTGCTTTCTTCTTCATTGGGCAATGGCGCGAGCAGCTGGATTGATTGCCAAGTGGTGACATGCAGTTTCTGGATCAAGGCCGAGCATATCCGCCGCACTCCAGGCGAACAGGTCGGCGTTGTCGTCAAGACATTTCTTCAGTTCCTTTTTGATCTCTTCGGGGAGACCAGCACCTATCTTCACCCCCCTGTTGGGGTTATTGCTGAAAGTGATGATCTCGAATTCCCCATCTGGGATTGGTCGCAAAAGTGCAGAAGCGAGGGAGCTTGTTGCTCCTGACTGTTTGTCTTCGTCACGATCCTTTTTACCTTCTTCAGGAAGCCTGCTATCGAGGTCGATGATATGCACGGGAAGCGTGGGCTTTTTGTCTGGCTGGCCACCTTCAGCTAGAACCTCATCCTTTCTTGGGAGCTTTGCTGATTTTGCCGTCATCGCGATCTGGTTCTTCCCTTTTGTTGCGACCTCAAAGCATCTGCGAGCAGCCTCGATGTCGCCATGCAGAGTTGCGACGTGCCCTTTCTCCATATAGTACTTGAGTTTGTTGGTGGACCGTACAGGGGACAATAATGAGTTCTGCAAGAGCTGGCCTGCCGAGGATGCACTGATAAAGCGATGGGCAATTAATGACTAAGAACTGTGTTTTGATTGTCCGAGATGCCTCTTCCTCGCCAAAAGTGACTGGTATCTCCAAGTAACCCCAAGGTCGGGCTGTTGTCCCGTTGAATCCTTAGAGATCCGATCCCACGTATGGTGAGAGGTTGGACTTATTCAGTTTCAATGCGCGGAACAGGTTGATATACATGATGTCCACGGAACTTCCCTGGTCGACCAGGATTCTCCGAACATCGGTAGAGGATAATTTGGCCCTGATTAGCAGAGGAATATGGGAATTTGGTGATCCTCCGGGCAGTTCTTCTCGGTAAAACGTGATCGCCTGTGAACGCCCTTTACTCTTTCCGATCGTGGACAATTGATCGGGGCTACTGTCTATCAGCTGCTCAAACTTTCGTTTGATGGACCCTATTGTAAGCTCATGGTACCCCCCACATGAGATGACCATGGCCGTATGAAAGGCTTCCTATGTGCTGTGTATGAATACCTGGGAAGTCGTGTCGAGGTGGTCAGGAACGAAGAAGTCCTTTGGTCGGCTGATGGCCATTGCGACCTGCGGGGGAGGACTGGATTGGGCTGATTCTGCCTCTTTCTTCGAATTGGATGTGTCTCGTCGGGAGGACTCTCCCTTCTTCACATATTGCTTTAGGTGACCCTCTTTGATGAGGATCTCTATTGCATCCTTAAGATGCACGCAATATTCTGTCACGTGGCCGTGACTACGATGGAAACGACAGTATTTGCTTTTGTCGACGTTCCCTTTGGATGTGGTCGGTTTAGGGAACCTAACACCCCTTTGTTTAAATTCTGTGTTGATGCATTCGGAGAGAATGCGCTCGCGCGAGGTCATGAGCATAATGTACTCCGTAAACCGGCCAGCTGGCCCTTTGCTTTCTCGAGGACGCTCGTCGCGCCTTTTCTCTTTCCCTTGCCGTGATGATTCCGGCTCGTCTTTTTTTGATGCCCGGGGTGCTTCGAGATCTCTTAAGTCCCGGGCATGGAATGCAACCTCTTTTTCCTCGTAACGGATGTAGTCCTCAGCTTTGCGAAGGAGTTCCGTCAGTGTCCGGGGAGCTTCGATCCCCACTGCCTTACGGAAATCGCTTTTGGTCTGGAGTCCCTTTTCGAGGAGGTACTTTTTCATGTGATCCGTTGTTCGGACTTCCACTGCTTCTTTGTTAAATCTTTCAATGTATGCTCGAAGGGATTCATCCCTACCTTGTATAATGGCCTCCAATGTAGCCTCCGACTTAGGGTGTCATTGGGAAGCTGTAAAATGGCGGGCGAACTGGGTCTTTAACTCTCTCCATGACGAGATGGATCCGCGAGGAAGTCCTTTAAACCATGTCATCGCTCCCTTTCTCAATGTGATGGGGAACATTTTGCATCTGATAGCCCCGGAGACGCCGTGATATTAGAGCATAACTTTTATATTTTTGATATGCTCGCGGGGATCAGACGTCCCGTCATAGGTTGTCAACGTGGGTGGTTTCTCCAATCCGCGGGGGATTCGAGTGTCCAGGATGTCTCTTGTGAACGGGCCGTGAACGTCATCATCACTGCTGGAACTAGGAGAGAGCGAAAGGGAACGGATGTGATCGCGGCTTCGACTTCGGCGAGGAGAACGTCCGCGGCTGTGTCGGTGATCGTACTTATCTGAGTGTCGAGACCTCTTGGAAACCGTGGAGTGCCTGGATCTCCGTGGGGGAGACTGATGGCGTCGTCGTGCTAGATCGGGTGTAGGGTTCCTCGATCTTGAACGTTTCCTCTCCGGGGAGAGGCTGTCGCATCTTCGTTTCGAGGGAGTCCGTGGATGCAGGGAAAGACTCATCAGTTTTTCTGAAGCAAGGCGTTCCTGAAGGATATGCTCGAGAGCATTGAGCTTCTCCCCCTGCTGGAGGATTAGGAGGTTCGAGTTGTTAAGAGATGCGATGAGGGTTGCGGTGCTCGGATCAGCATCCTGGGGAACCGGGATGGGCTCGAAGGTGAGCTCCACAGCTGGTGCCCGTGGCTTTGGTTCGTCGGGTTTCGGGGAAGCAGGTCTTCCGTCTCTTCAGTCACTTTCCTGCGGGATATGCCCGACGAAAGCGTGGTCGTTGTTGTTGGCTGCAGAGGCCACAAAGTCTTGGCGAACATCGTTTTTGATGAAAGCCATGTCGATCTGAGATTTGAAAGGATGAAGCTTTGGTCTTTGTTGGGCAAGAGAGAATCTTGGGTAAAGACGGGGAAGCTGAGAGTTCCCACAGACGGCGCCACTGATCGAAGAGGACCAGAAGGAGATCGTCGCGGCCTTCGTTTAGGGCAAGAGTTGATGCTCGTAGGAGAGGAAAAAGGGGTGGAGGTACCTGCAAGGTACTCCGATGCCAAAGTAAGTGTTTGGTCAAAAAGGGGAAAAGCAAGTAAGAGATGTCAAGTATTGGATATTTAATACCTGCTCCTCTCAAGCGAGGGGATATTTATAGGTGGATTTCTGGAGAGCAAAGCGCCTGGTCTACCAATGAGGGATTGTCAAATGGAGGGCAAGGCGCGTGGCCTTTTGACTTGGATTAACTGTTTCCGTGATATCCGGGGAGGCAGTTAGTCGCGTGAACTACTCTGCGCGTGGAGGGGACATGCCCAACGGCTACTTTCTGCCCAACGACTATATTGTGCCCAACGGCTATATTGTGCCTATTGGGCCTGTTCGCCAACTATAATGGATTGGGCCTGATCCTTAAGGGCAGGAAACCCTGCACGGTCCAGAACAACATCTTTATTATACTTTTGAGTTTGTGCACATATTTGATTATCGACATTTTGGTGTCAAAATTGGAATTTGGGTTATAATATCTGGAGAGACAAGATTTTTTTTGTGCATTTATTTTGTTCATCAATTAACAATTCCTTGAAGTTAATACTGTATTTTTTCTTGAATTTCATTTGTCAATTATACTTTCACAAACTCTGCACCAAGTGCTTTGACACTCCAGGTCAGTCGCTTCTATAAATATTTTATATATCATATTAGAGGAAAAATTAGAATAATTCATGCTAGGTGCACCTATTACAAACTTAACTCTGTTATTTTGTGAAACTTATTCACTAAATTTTTTGTCAAAATTTGTCAACCAGGTATTAGGCAACCTGAAAGGCGTTGTAGCTATTGTTATTTCGATACAGACGACTTGATTCCAAAACAAAAGGTTGGTTATCCCATATTTTATTTAAAAGATTCAATTTTTAATTCAGATTCTACATTTCTCAATTTTAAAATACATAGCTGCAATTTCTGTGAGATTCTTTAATTTCATGCTTGAAATTGTTACTAATTGGTTATATACCTACACTTGGAGTAATGACTTTTAACTTCACGTGCAGGAATTCTATGTGTGTTTAGCATCACATTTGAATTCCTTCTTTTGGGAAAGGCTTAGAATGAGTAGACATAGCACATTTGGATTTCTGTGTGTTTAGCAGCACATTTGAATTTATATACATGTTAATAACAATTATTTTGTTTACATGGTTGGATTATCTTATTTTGTTATTTTGTAATTGTAGTTGAAATATCTTATTTTGTATGATGAGATATTATTATGCATGAAGGAAACTTCAATGACTCACTTTCTGTTATGAAATTTTAAATGTGAAAGAGGAGGCCATTTTGGAATTGAGAATCCAACCTCTAAACTAATATAATTTTAAGAATTTAATTATTCAGTTGCATGAAAAGATCGAATTGTAAAAAACCTTTAATTTATAATCCTAATTATAATTGTTGAAATTCAAGTAATTTTTTAAAAAATTGAGATACATAAGAAAACAAATAATAAAGATTGAGAGATAAAGAAAAGATAGAAAAGTGAGACTAGAAAGGGAAAGAGAGAGAACAAGAATGAGATTTTTATTGAATTATGCTAAATTGTATTTTACTGATACATAGAATTTATAATTTTTTTTTCAAAATAATATTGTAAAGAACGACTTTAATTATATATTACCATGTTTAAAATTTGTAAATAAATATTATCATAGTTTTTTTAATTAATTTGTAACAATTAATATTTTTTGATTGTGTAAAATATAATTTTTTATTTGATTGAAAATTTTCTCATGGCCACATTGATTTCACAAAGTGACCACATATATTTTAAGTTTTTCAGGAAAATTTCATGAAGCGACACGAGACACAACCAGTTAGATCAAAAAAAAAATGCATATATATTGCTCTTAGTGATAAAATATCTGAAATCTTGATTAATATGTATTTCAATCTTTTTACTATAATATGATTGAAGAACCATTTCATTGTCATAGTCATGATAATTTGTTGTTATTTAGTAGATGTTGATCTACCACTAATTTATTCTTGTATGCAATGTTGAAAATGCGATTGAAATACTTTATAAAATAGCCCGAGACACAAGCAAATAAATCCACTCAAAATGAAATGCATAAATATTCCTTTCAATGAATACAATTTAGACTGACTTTTTAACCCTTTTAATACATGTTAATTAAGAAGTTGACCTCTTTTTTTTTTCTGATTTATCATTCAGTAAATGTAATATGAAGTTACTTATTTTTTAAGTGTTGTTTGATGTTGACAAAATCACTAGATGATGAAACAAAGAGGGCAAAATTAAATGATACAGAAAGATGTTAGTTATGAAGACCTGGAGAATCTGTTGGATTGCAGTTAAAACACCAAGCTACCAACTCTTGTAACTTTTATCACTGAAATTCATTATTTTCACGGGACACTATCACCACAATACCTTTTTTTTTTTTTTAATTTTAATCAACAAAGTATTTGTAAATATTTATAGGTATTAGTGATATTTGTAAATATTTATAGTTATTAAGCATATTGAATTTATTATATATGTTGGTGATTTTTTTTTGTAAGCAAGTAATTCATTAAAGAGAGAACTAAGGGTTCTCGAAACCTGTTTACAAAAAGAAACGAGTTGAAACAAACTCGACAAAAGAGAGAAAATGAAAATCAAGCAGTCCTACGAAAGTAAAAACAACGGGTTTTTACAAAAATCGTAAAAGTTGCACTTGGTTTTGACAATATCTCCAATAAGAGACCATTTCCAAATAGAAAACTTGGTACTCCACACAGCATCAAGAATGTTCCAACCAATGTTCTAAAAAATTATGCTGTTCCTCAAGATCCAAATGTTCCAACATATAGCAAACCAAAGCACACCAGCCTTCCCCTCACTAACTTTCCGGAAAATGCAAAAGGAATACCAACACAAGAAGCTATCCTTGAAACTATTCGAAACCTCCCCCAAAACATTCTCAAAACCAATCCACTCTCTAATCTCCCTCCAAATAATAGACAAAACTCTACATCTCAAAAAAATATGCTCCAACGATTCTTCGACACAATTACAAAAAATACAAAGAGAAGAATCAACGGAGGAGATAATACCTCTAGATATCAAATTATCTCTCGAAGGCAACCTCTTTCTAAACACTACAAGAAATATGCATATTTGCTGGGTGGTTTTGCTGGGTGAAACTCTCCTAGCAAAATAAATACGTTGCCGCATGCGAAACACCCCGCAACTCATTTATTTAAAAAATATATATATAAATAAAATTTATTAAAAAATTCACCTCGCAACTAATTTGGAGGGAACGGAATTTTTGAAACAAAGTTTGCCGAGTGTAAATCACCCCGCAATGTTTTTTTAAAATTTCAAAAAATGAAACGTTCCGGCATGTCAATTCATAGCAGAGAGGGCAGGTTGTGTCAGTAAGTGTTGCGGGGTGATTTTAACTCAGCAACGTCAGAAAAGTTGCGAAGTGAATACCGCCCTGCAACTGCATGTGTTGCGGCGTGATTTACATTCAGCAACGTTGCGGGGTGAAAATCACCTAGCAACGTGAGAGACACGTTTTCCAAGGCGTAACGGTCAAATGAGCAGGCATATATTTATTATTTGTGCTGATTCATTTCCACACTTCACTCCTACACGTTTTTCATTCTTCTTCTCCTACCCATTTCATTCTTCTTCCTACCCATTTCATTCTTCTTCCAAAAAATTCCATTCTTCTTCCTACCCATTTCACTTGCTCTCCTGTACGAGTTTGTGGTCTTCTTCATCAATAGGTACTCATTTTTTATCAACTTTTTTTTTTACCTTATTCTGGCTGTTGTATGATATTAGAGTTTTTGTATGTTAGAGTTTAGTTTTAATGATTTTTTTGTAGATTTGATTTCTGGCTGTTGTATGTTAGAGTATTTGTATGTTACGTGATTTAGAGTATTTGTAAATAAATAATAGATTTAGATTTATAAAAACTGCTTAGATTTGTTTAGTTTGTATGTTAAAAATATTTTTGTAAATAATATGTTTATAAATATGTTAAAAATATTTTTTTTTCGTTTTTTTATAAATTAGTAAATAAATAATATTTAAAATATAGATTATTATTTTTGTAAATAAATAATAGATTTAGATTTAGTTTAAGATTTAGATTTAGATTTAGTAAGTAAATAATATATTTGGATTTAGTTTATTATTAAAACCGAAATTAATATAAATATGTATAATATAATTTTTAAACTAAATATTATATTTTTAAAAGTAGAATACTGTTACTTTTTTATAAACAGAAAAATATAATTTATTTAAAACAGAATATTATTATTATTATTTAGTAAAACAGATTTAGATTTATTTATTATTAATAATTATATTTATATTATTAGTTTCTTAAATAAGATGTTATTAATACTATATTTATAATATTATTTATATAACAGAATACTATTATTTTTAATAGATTTAGCTTTAGTTTATTATTAATATTATATTTATGAAAAATAATATTTTATTAAAAACAGAATATTAAAATATAAAAAAAACAGAATATTATTTGAAGAAATAACAGATTATTATTTTTATTTTTATAAATAGGATGTTATTAATATTTGTGAAAACAAATTTTTTTATTTATTAAACAGAATATTTTTTTCTTTATTAAACAGAATATTTTTTTATTATAAAAAACAGAATATTATTATTATTATTTAGTAAAACAGAATATTATCATTTGTTTAAAAAACAGATTATTATTATTTTTAAAAACAGAATATATTTTAAATAGTTAATTCTTAAATAAAGTTAATTCTAAAAAAACAGAATATTTATTATAAAACAGAATATTATTAAATAGTATAATAAATATTAGTTTCTTAAATAAGATGTTATTAATACTATATTTATAATATTATTTATATAACAGAATACTATTATTTTTAATAGATTTAGCTTTAGTTTATTATTAATATTATATTTTTGAAAAATAATATTTTATTAAAAACAGAATATTAAAATAAATAAAAAACAGAATATTATTTAAAGAAATAACAGATTATTATTTTTATTTTTATAAATAGGATGTTATTAATATTTGTGAAAACAAATTTTTTTTATTTATTAAACAGAATATTTTTTTCTTTTATAAAACAGAATATTTTTTTATTATAAAAAACAGAATATTATTATTATTATTTAGTAAAACAGAATATTATCATTTGTTTAAAAAACAGATTATTATTATTTTTAAAAACAAAATATATTTTAAATAGTTAATTCTTAAAAAAAGTTAATTCTAAAAAAACAGAATATTTATTATAAAACAGAATATTACTAAATAGTATAATATAGTTAATTATAAAACAGAATATTATTATAGTTAATTTTATAAAACAGAATATTTAGTAAAATAGTTAATTCTTATATAGTTAATTCTTAAAAAATAGAATGCTAAACATAATTATTATAAATTTATATTTTGTAGTAACATTGATACAATACTAAACATAATTAACACATAAACATATATTATTATAGTAGCATTAATTAATATCATATTTACATTTTGTTATTATTTTTTAATATATTGTTATTATATGATAGTTATAATATATTTTTAAAATAGCATTGTGACATGATTTTATAATAGCATGATTATTTTGTAAATAGTATGGTATACTTTAATTTTGAAATGAAATGTTATTTATAATAACATAATTATAGTATTTTCTATGTTTTTAAAATAGAAATTTATGTGTATTAGTTATTTGATATAATTGACCAAAATTCCCGAATTGGTCAATTGATTAAAACGTTTATGTGATCATAATGGTTACGATATTGTAAACGTGCAGTATGGAATATTACAAGTACTACCGTAGTTGGATGTACGATCGTATGTATGCAGGGAGACGTGGACTTAAACCACATTTTGAGGAAGGAGTTAAAGCGCTTGTTACATGGGCATTTGATCAAGAATGTTGTCGAATAGAGGGAGGAGTAAGATGTCCGTGTCTTAAATGTGGATGTAGACGTATAATAAGTAATCCGGAAGAAGTAGAAACTCATTTGAAGAGAAAGGGATTTAAGGAAAATTATTGGGTTTGGACATCAAATGGGAAAGCAATGCCGATGAATATGCCAGAGACTAGTAATGTACAACAGGGCTCAAGTAGTCGATCACAGATAGAGTATGAAGAACAGTTTAATCTGCACGATGACATGATTGGCGATGCTTTAGGGGTGAACGTGACCTACGATGAACAACAAGATAGTGATGAGGAAGAGTTGCCGAATGAGAAAGCTCAAAAGTTTTATCAGTTGTTAAAAGAAATAAACACGCCATTGTTTGAGGGTTCGTCAGACTCTAAATTATCTATGTGTGTGAGGTTGTTGGCCGCGAAGTCAAACTGTAATGTTGAATCGTCTCCACAATTACTCCATTTGAGAAACTTGTCTGAAGGCCCTATTAAACGTGTGAACAAATGGCACACATACTTTGTAAACGGGTATAAATTTCACACCGATGAATGGACAGAAGGAAAGAAAACCATAAACAGTGGTGTGTTTGTAAAAGGAGTTACAGATGGTGGTGAAGACGACTTCTATGGTGTCATTACGCACATTTACGAGTTAGAATACAATTACTTGGACTCGGAAAACAAAGTTGTCTTGTTTTATTGTGATTGGTATGATCCATCTGATAGAGGCACAAAAATAAATAAAAAATATAACACTGTAGAGATTAAAATGGACCGAAGGTACAAACATTATGATCATTTCATCATGGCACATCTTGTCAGGCAAGTTTATTACGTCCCTTATCCTTCAATTCAGCGAGGTAAGCGAGATTGGTGTGTTGCAATCAAGTCAAAACCAATAGGCCATATTGAAAATGATGAACTTATGGAAGACGTTGCTTATCAAGTCGATGAAATGTCACAAAATAATGATGTGATTGAAGTTGAACAACTCACAAGTTTGTGTGATAACGAGGTTGAGGGTCAGCAAGTTGATGACGTGGATGGAGATGATGAAGAGTCGGAATCCGAAGATAATTTTGAATCAAATGAAGATAATGAAGATTTTGAGGATACACAATTTGAGTAGTATTTTAATGAATATGTATCTAGTATTTTAATGAAGATTTTGTTGTCATGCATCTAGTATTTCAATTTGAATGATGTTTATTTGAACGATGATGCAAACTAAATAATACATGTTGTGTATTTGTATCATGGGTCTATTGTATTGTCAACATATTGTTTATTAATTATTTTTTATAAACAAATTCTTTTCTTTTAATTAGGTAAAATGCCACCCCGTCCCGAGGATACAGGTAAGGGTAAGAAAAGCCGTCGCCCGAAGATACGTATAGTTGAGGCGCCTCGAGGCTCTATGTATTGTCCTTTGCCTCAGTCTAGTCAGGGGGCTCAGCAGACTACGCCTCAATCTAGTCAGTGGGCACAGCAGACTATGCCTCAGTCTACTAGTCAGTGGGCACAGCAGACTATGCCTCAGTCTAGTCCGTGGGCACAGCAGACCATGCCTCAGTCTAGTCCGTGGGCACAGTAGACCATGCCTCAGTCTATGACTTCACTACTCACTTCACAGGATGGTCCACCAGGATTTTTTATACCCACACCATTCCAGACAGACATACCCCCACCTGGGCCCTCATCATCCCATCAGCCTGAGGGATCTCGTATCCCACATCCTCCACGCAGATCCTCGTCACGCACCTCACATTCCCCACATGGATCCTCGACATCCCATCACCCTAGGACCTCACCTGTACCCGCATCAGTCTAGCAGGATGACCAGGAGGAGGAGGAGGAGGACATTGAGGACGTGGATGTGGTTGCGATGGAATATAAACATGAGAAGTCTGAGGGAAGATGGATTATTAAGCTTGTTGGAGACTCGTAAGTTTCTTTCTTATATATTAAGCATATGCACATGTTTCCATTTTTTAAAGTTTAATTAATACTTATTAAAATTATTGTTGTTTAGTTTTGTGCCAAGTAGGCCTGCTGCAGTTAGCATTAAGGAAGTTATCCAAGAGTTATATAAAACAACATGGAAGACTTTTGGACAATTTATGAAGAAGGAACCTGAGTTGTATAAACAGTGGTTTGATAAATTCCGGGTATATATTTTCTTTAAGCAATTAATTTTTTAATTTCTAACTATCTTGTTTTAGGCATATAATAATTTTTCAATATTGCAGGAGAAGTGTGCATGGGACCCACTAGATGAGGAGTTGATTGAGATTAATTTTAAGAAGAGAGCATCAACCCGACTTTCAGACATGCTTAGGCGTGCTAGACTCGGATTTGAGGAAAGAGGGATCAGGCCTTATTGGATGGGCAAAAAGGTATTCAAAGAATTGCTTGTTTATTGGAAATCTGATGAGTTTAAGAAAAAATCTGAAAAAGCAAAGCAACGTAGAGCATCAGAAAGGGGAGCCGCTAATCATAGAGCGGGAAACATTAGTATGGCCGATCATGCTGAGCGGATGGTAATAATATTTTCATCTCACTACTTTTTTGAAATTATATTCTTAATTGTGATAATATTTTTTTTAATTGAAGTTCTATTTGTATTAACTAGGCTTGTGAGAAAGGAAGAACTCCATTAATGCAAGAGCTTCACGAAAGGACTTATCGGGGAAGAGATGGAGAGTGGAGCGATGACCGTGCTAGAGAAATTCAGGTAAGATGATATTAATATTTAAATGTTATGTTAAATTTTTTTAATTAAATAAAATTGCCTAAAATATTATTTAATTTATTTTTTTATGCATGTGTAGGCGGAGTATGCAAGATTGAAAGCAGCACTTTTAGCTAAACATCCGAAGTTAGGTTGCCCACGGGGGCGACATCCACTTGCTCCAGATGTTGATCAATATTTGTGGTTGAAAGCATGTAAGGGAAGGAATAGAAATGGAAAAATTTATGCTACTGGGCCTTTAGCTGGCAACTACAAAAAAGGGGATAGGATGTCTTTATTTTGGAGAATTTTATGCGGGGAAGGGTCTTCACGTCCTCCGACATTAACCCCTAAAATAACTGAAACAATTAGACAGCTAGCTCAGAGTGAATCAGCACGTGAAAATGAAGCATTGAGAAAAAAACAAATGGAGTTGGAGGAAGCATTGAGACTTTCACAAGAGCAAATAATGCTTACACAACAACAAATTCAACAACAAGTACAACAACAAATACAACAACAAATGCAACAATGGCAACAAATGTTTCTACAACATTATGGTGGTGGCGGAGGTGGACCGGTTGATAACCAAGGAGTGGTAGACGAGAATGATGAAGAAAACGGAAACAACCAAGATTCGGATCCGGAGTGAATGTCATTTTAAATTTAAATATTTTGGATTAATTATAAATTTATTTAATTATCAACTTTTTTAAATTAAATTTGAATTTAAATATTTAGGATTAATTATAAATTTATTTAATTATCAACTTTTTTAAATTAAATTTGAATTTAAATATTTAGAATTTAAAATAATATATCAATTTTAAATATTTCTGAATTTAAATTATTTATTATATTTATATTATTCTAAATATTAATTTAATATTTAGAATAATATAAATATATATTTTTTTATTATATGCGTTAGTATTTGCGTGGTGATTTAAACGTGGTAAATATAACTCCTTTGCCAGGTGAATTTTACCCAACAAAATTGAATAATCAAAATTTGCTAGGTGGTATGCAGCCTGCAAATTTTCTGAACCCTATAAACCTACCAGCCCTACGCCTGCTCTGCTGAGAGAAATAATTAATATTAAAGATTTGCTGGGTGATTTGCACCCCGCAAAATTCTGAACAAATCTGACCCATGCCTGCTCTGCGTGCTTTTAACAGCTCTGACACGCGTGTCTCATATCAACTGTGCAAATGCACTTGCGGGGTGATTTGTACCTGGCAAAGTTGCGGGGTGATTTGTACCTGGCAAGGTTGCGGGGTGATTTTCACCTGGCAAAAAGTTGCGACTACTGTTTTTGCGAAGTATTTCAAACACCCCGCAAATGTGACGTTGCAGGGTGAATTTTGGGTTTGCGGGGTGATATTCACCTAGCAAATTCCTGTTTTTTTTGTAGTGAAATACACGCCATCCGAAAGCCTTAATAGAAAATGGAACCTTGGAAACCCAAAGCTTTCTCCAAACCGGATCTGAAGAGGATCCGCTGCCCAACCCCATCCGATGATCAAACAACAGCTGTTATTAATGATTTTATAAAAACAATTATATATCAACAACGATCAAGCCTTATCAAACTGTCTTCTACTAGTACAAATATAATGTGTTTGCTAATAGCAAAATACGTGCACGTTACATAAATGCTTTACATATTAATATTAGTAGGCAACACATGCACATTTATTTATATTCAACCAACATATAACATCTCAATATTTCATATGAATTATAAATTTTTTACTTAATAGCATTCAACTTATTTGAACTGCACTAAATTTGATAATTAATTAATAGAAAATATTATTTATTATCTATTACAATAAGTTAAAATAATTTTAATAAACTAACCTTGAAGTTTTGTCTTTCCTTCATCATTTACTAAAGAAGGGTGATTCAATGTTAATTTATATACATAAGCACTCTTTGAATTGTTTATTTTATTTTAATATTAGTAGGCAACACATGCACATTTATTTATATTCAACAAACATATAACATCTCAATATTTCATATGAATTATAAATTTTTTACTTAATAGCATTCAACTTATTTGAACTGCACTAAATTTGATAATTAATTAATAGAAAATATTATTTATTATCTATTACAATAAGTTAAAATAATTTTAATAAACTAACCTTGAAGTTGTGTCTTTCCTTCATCATTTACTAAAGAAGGGTGATTCAATGTTAATTTATATACATAAGCACTCTTTGAATTGTTTATTTTATTTTATTTAAGTAAGTGATATATATATATATATATATATATATATATATATATATATATATATATATATATATATATATATATATATATATATATATATATATATATATATATATATATATAATTTTTTGTTTTTTTATTTTGTTTATAAATTGCATAAATTGAGTCATATACTAGTGCGTTTATACTTATTATTGATGTTTATTTACAAGTACGTGTGATATAGTCTTTAGCAATAGTTGAATAACCAAAAGAGAATAATTAATATATAAAGAGAAAAAAGAAAATGCACTGACAGTATAAAATATTTTACACTGTCAATCAATCACAACCATGTATCAGATTAAAATTTATTTTTACTTTTAAAATGCTGATATTACATAGTAATTGTAAACATTTTAATTGGTTGTATGTGTAAAACTGTCTTACACTGTCAGTGCACTACCATTAAACCCATATATAAAAGTCAAAATAGGAACATAAGTGCTTAGATAAGTTTTAATGAGTTAGACCAAAATACAACAATAAACTAAGGCTTAGACAACTTTTCAAGAATTAGGTCAAAAGTGCTCCAAATTTGGGTTTGCTTTAAAATTGAATTTCCTAATTGTTAAGTGTTGGTGTCAAGTTGAATGTTGGTTGATTTCAAGAATGTCTTGGTATTTTCAAAGAAGACTTCAAACTTTAACTTGGATACAAAATCAACAACAATAGCAATAGATCACTACAACAAAAAGGACTTATAACATCTCACCTTAGACAGCGCTTTATTACAAAAGCGCTGCTATAGGTCAAAAACACGGAATCTATTAATTTAATAAAGGAAAAGCGCAAAAAAATATAAGACCTTAGACAGCGCTTTAGTGAAAAGCGCTATCTAAGGCCTTTTAAATTTTTAAAAAAATTTAATGGAAAATATTAGACAGCGCTTTCCTTAAAAGCGCTGTCTAAGGCCTTTTAAATTTAAAAAAAATATAAGACCTTAGACAGCGCTTTTAAGGAAAGCGCTGTCTAAGGTCTTAAATATTTAAAAAAATAAAAACAAAAGCGCTGTCTAAGGCCAATCTTAGAAAGCGCTTTTAAAGCGCTGTCTAAGGGCCACCTTAGAAAGCGCTTTGTTGAAAAGCGCTGTCTAAGGTCTAATAAAATTAAAATATATGAATATACTCTGTTTTCATTTTCAGTTTTGCGCTCTTTCTTCTCCCTCCCCTGTTGCGAACGGATACTTGCGAACCTGAGCTAAACCCTTGCCGTCGTCCACCGCGCCGTCGTCCACCGTTCCTCCCACATTTCGCGACTCCGACGACCTTTACTCCACCGTGACCGTCTGTTCCTCTCTCATTTCGCGTTTTCGTCACTCAGTTTGGAAGTTTAAGAGTTTCAGATTATTACACATTTTATAAGGTATGCTGATAATGTTGCTGTTGATAATGTTGTTGTTGATGTTGATAATAATGTTGTTGTTGATGTATTACACATTTTACACGTTTCAGAGTATTACACATTTTACACGTTTCAGAGTTTCAGTTTGGAAGTTTCAGAGTTTCAGAGTTTCAGTTGATAATGTTGCTGATAATGTTGATAATGTTGTTGTTGATGTTGATAATAATGTTGTTGTTGATGTTGATAATAATGTTGTTTATGTTGTTGCTAATGTTGGACTGTTGCTAATGTTGATAATGTTGCTAATGTTGTTAATGTTGTTGCTAATGTTGGACTGTTGTTGGATATAAGAATAAAATATGTGCTAACTTCATTTTTGGTGATATAGGAATAGAATCAATATAATGTGTTAGTTTAGTTTGTTCTTGTTAACATTTTTCTACATTGTTAACTATTGCTATATAATGTGTTTGTTTAGTTTAGTTTAGTTTAGGTTAGTGTTAGTGTTAGTGTTAGGTTAGTGTTAGTGTTAGTGTTAGTGTTAGTTTAGAACATCTATTATAGTTTGTTCTTGTTAACATTTTTCTACATTGTTAACTATTGCTATATAATGTGTTTGTTTAGTTTAGTTTAGTTTAGGTTAGTGTTAGTGTTAGTGTTAGGTTAGTGTTAGTGTTAGTGTTAGTGTTAGTGTTAATGTTAATAATGTAAATTCTTGAGGTTGTTGTTCTAAAGAACCGAAATTCAAAGCAATTTTGTTAATGAAGTTAATTGCTTTGAATTTCTTAGTTTGGACTTGTTATGCTAATGTTAAATTCTTTCTAACTGTTAGGATTAATAAGTAGGAAAACCATGGATAAAAAATGGATGGATGCCGATCGATTGTCCAAAGAGTACGAGAATGGGGTATTGGATTTCGTTAAGTTTGTTATATATTATGTCATATTTTTTATATTTGATATCCTTTATTTCTTTATTATATTTGTTATATATTATATTTGATATCCTTGATTTATTTATTACAGGTTAGATGGCTACTAACAATGATGACCCACATGCTGATGATCACGCACATGATGATGATCATCCACATGATGATCAGGTTGGAAGTAGCAGAACTATGGAAGAAGAGATTAGGAGAGGAATAACCATAATGAGGAGAGTGATCCATGCTAGAAATCAAGGCATGACTTATAATGTGCATTGGAGCGAAACAGGCACACTTGTTGAGCCTAACGGTCATATGTTGACAAGTTTCATTGGTACACTTGTAAGGAATGAGGTTCCTATTACTTTAGATGACTGGAGAAACAAACAGTTGAAGGAAACCAAAGAAAAAATTTGGAATGAGATAAAGGTACCATAATTATGTCTTTAATTATGCCAACTAATTATGTCGTTTAAATTATTTGTACTAACCAATGTGTATGGTTTTTTTAGAGGTGCTTTAATGTCGAGGACGACAGAAAAGCTTATTTGATGAGATTGGCAGGGAAGCTCCTAAGAGGGTTTAGGACATATTTAAACAAAACCTATCTTAAGGATGCTGAAGGTAATTTTGTTGATGGAGAGTTTCCATCTAAATATGCAAGTTTCATTTCACCACAAGAATGGGTGAAGTTTAAAGCCAAACGACAAACCGAGCAATTTAAGAGTTTAAGTGCAATTAATCGGGATAGAGCATCAGATCCCCAATATAAATACAGGAAAGGACGTACTGGATATGGACGTTTGGAGCAACAATTGGTAAGTATCAATAAATTGCAATGACATAATAATTGTTCATCATGAGTTATATTTGATCATATTATTTGGCTTTATATGTAGTTACAAAAGGCGGGTAGCTCTGAAACATCTCTTCCTGCACATGTCTTGTGGAAGGAAGCCCGTGTGGGCAAGTCTGGATCTGTTCCAGAAGAGGTTCTACAAGTATATGAGAAATGTGTAAGTATAACAATATTTCTTTAATTAAGTCAAAACTTTATTAACAAATATTTGACAAATATTCGATATTCATCTGATTTTCAGGAGGCGTTATCTCAGTCTGTACCTGCAGATGATACCAGGAGCATACTTAGTCGGGCATTAGATGTCCCTGAGTATCCTGGTCGGGTGAGGGGTAAGGCATTTGGGATCACCCCGACCTCCCTGAATATTAAAAAGGGAAAGGCTGCTAGTTATTCAGTACTTGAAGCTAAATTGGAAGCACTAGAAGCCGAGGTGCAGGAATTAAGAAAGGAAAAAGAAAGGGATAACGCTTCTGGTGTTAGAGATGGATCAGAGAAGGATAGTATCAACTGCAGCTTTCATCCGATTATTCCAGAGGTAATTATATATATATATATATATATATATATATATATATATATCTATGAAATTATATTAGTAGCTTGAATTATTTAATTACATATATACACATTAACAATGACATATGTATTTTTGGTTTTAGGGCATTCACCAATGTCAACTATTCTTATCTTCACCAATTCATCGGATGGTTGCCAAGGGAAAAGTGTTTAACAATGGGGTCACAGTACTTCATAATGAATCCCTCCCTACTGGAAGTTTGAAAGTATCAGTTGATATTGCTATGGAGAATGAAGCACTATTACCCTATCCTAACGATGATTCGGAGGTAAGAGTGGTGGGACAAGCTATAGGGTCGTTTGTTGCATGGCCGTCAAATCTCATACTCGTAGGATATGAGGTATATATGCTTAAAACCGTTATAAACCTTTGTTAATCTTAATGTGTAAATTCAAAGATTTTACGAGCATTTTATTTTCATTTTTTACATGGCAATGTTATTTAGACTCCAACAAAATCCAAAACAAAGGATAAGCGGATTCCGGAGCATACCGAGTCCGTTGTCTCAAAAAAAGAGGTACATCACAATTATATGCATAGAAAATGATAAATTGGATATCTTATACTTCATCTAACAAATTATATGATTTATAGCTGCCTGGTAAAGTGATTAGCAACGTTTCAACGCAAAAAACTGTTGGTGCTAAGAATACCAGGGTTAGAAAACAACCTATCGGCAAGGTTAGGACGTGCCTTCAGACCTTTCTACAATTAATGACGGATATTCCGACTGGAGGTGTTCGTCTGATAACTATGGAGAAAGATTTGTATGGCTTTGAATTTGACCAGAATGTTGGTAATGAAGACTTCGAGCAAGTTTTCCAACATACAGAATTGGGCGTCACTGTTGTCAATATATACTTGAGGTATATCCGATCTACTTTGGTAATTGAACAACTTATTTACTTTATTTTTCAAATGAATATTCTAATGTTAATGATGTTTTTATTTCAGGTTTCTGTATGACAGTTTTATGCGCCCCCGGGGATTGGAGCAAAGATTTGCATTCTTATGCCCCAGCGCTGTCAACTTAACCGAAATATTGACGAAACCAAATGAGGTCCATGCGTATATACGCAACGTCTTTATGGACAACCAAGAAACGGAAAAGTTGTACTTTTTACCGTTTAATACTGGGTTAGATTTTCATTCTAAATTCATCTATTATATTTTTTTTTGTATTTTGACTTCGTGTAGAAAGTTTCTATCTAACACTTGTTTAATCTTACAGTGGACATTGGTTGTTGGTTGCAATCAATCCTATCCGCGGAGTAGTGTATTATCTGGATTCCTTAGGAAATGATTGGACCACATACCCGGATATGAAGGACTGTATTGACACGTAAGTGAAATTGTTCTAAATAGAAATGTGTATATTTATTTATTTATGTGAATTGTTCTAAATATTCATTTATATTTTATTAGCACTATACAAGCATTCCTAGAACATCGGGGAATCGACCACACCATTACATGGAATTATGTGAAGGTATATTAATTATCACATGTTTTATTATATTAGTGATGCTTACTTGATAAAACTTAGAATTTATCCATATTTTATTTTCATTTGTAGTGTCCTCGGCAACGCAATCAAATAGATTGCGGCTATTTCATGTTGAGATTTATGAGAGACACTATTTCGTTGGATCGAATGGAGATTCCACCCGATGTATGTATTTCTAACTTATGAGTTATTTTAACACATATCTCTCATATTGTCTAATGAAATAGTTAAAACTAAATCAAACTATATGTTATATTATTATGTAGTATTTTGAAGAATTCAGGAGTGCTACTTACACAAAGGCTCTATTGGATGAAATCAAAGAGGAGTGGTGTCAATACATTATGGAGCTCGGAATTTTACAAACTTAAGGTATAATATTATACTCTTACTTTAATTGATGAGAATTTTAATATGTGTAACTTTGGTTGGAGTAATGTTTTGGTTGGATGCAATTTTGGTGTATATACTTTGAATTGCAATTTTGGTGTATATACTTTGAATTACAAACTTTGAATTACAATTTTGGATGCAATTTTGGTGTATATACTTTGAATTACAATTTTGGTGTATATACTTTGAATTGCAATTTTGGTGTATATACTTTGAATTACAAACTTTGAATTACAATTTTGGTGTATATACTTTGAATTACAATTTTTGGTGTATATACTTTGAATTTTAATACTTTGAATTACAATCTTTGTGTTTTCAGGACCTATAATGTAGATTGAAGCAATGTTTTGGTTGGATGCAATTTTGGTGTATATACAATTTTGGTGTATAAGTAATATGTGCATTGTAGAAAAAATGCTTTGGTTGGAAGCAATAACTTTGGTTGGAAGCAATGCTTTGGTTGGATGCAATTTTGGTGAATAAGTAAAATGTGCATTTGTAGAAAAATGTAATGATTTGTAATTATAAATAGGTGTATATACAATTTTGGTTTGTAATTTTAAATATATATATTGGTATGAAATGCCAATTTTGGATATATAATTTTGGTGTAGAAAGGCCAATGGTTTGAATTGCCAATTCTGAAAAAAATTGCTGGTTGAAAATTACAGGTCAAATTCTGGTTGAAAAAACCTGGTAAAATTGTGGTTAAAAAAAAATTATATAAAATTTTTCGTACACCTTAGACAGCGCTTTTGGTGAAAGCGCTGTCTAAGGTCCACTTTAGACAGCGCTTTTGGTGAAAGCGCTGTCTAAGGTGTACTAAAAAAGTCAAAAATGGAAGGTCTTAGACAGCGCTTATGGTGAAAGCGCTGTCTAAGGTGTACTAAAAAAGTCAAAAAAGGAAGGTCTTAGACAGCGCTTTTGGAGAAAGCGCTGTCTAAGGTGTACCAAAAAAGTCAAAAAAAGGTAGGGCTTAGACAGCGCTTTTGACGAAAGCGCTGTCTAAAGTAATCCATATAATGTGAAAAAGCGTTGTCTAAAGGTACCATAGACAGCGCTTTTCATTAAATACACGCCCCTTTAGACAGCGCTTTTGGTAATACCAAAAGCGCTGTCTAAACCTATAGCGTCGCTGGTTTATACAGCGCTTTAAAGCGCTGTCTAAAGGCTAAAAAAGCGCTGTCTAAAACCGTTTTTGCGCTAGTGGATGAAGGAGCAACACTTGCAAAAGGTATATACAGTCTTCAACTCGTGTCTCAAGAATGTCCATATGAAGAATGTAAATTTGAACTTGAAATAAAGGTGGTAAAACCTCATTTTCCATTGACACAACTTAAGTAGTATGTTCCTCAAAGAATTCCACATGTACAGAAAGTTTCATATAAGATCCATCAAATAAGAACTTCATGTTTTGAGCCTCCTTAGCTCATTTAAAAATTGAGAGCAAATGAAGAGTGTCTTAATTGTTTTATTCAAGTACTTGGTATTCTTCTTTGCAATTTTTTATATTTCATCTTTAACTTTATCCAACCACTTCTAAACCTAGTCTTGGGCTCCATCCCACTGTGTAGTTACTTTCTTATGCATTAAACTATTTATGTTGTTATTCCTTAATTTCTATAAAGGTTTAAATAAACATGCAAAAATTCATTGTCATTGGGAATTCAAGGTATGTCTAGAGATATAAATTTTTACAACGTGGATTGAGTGTTTAAGGACTCAGGTTGGTCTAAAGATTGAGTTTCTCATAGTGAAAGAAGATCTTAGTTAAATGGTTCAGTTTGGTTAATTTTTTGTGGATGAGGAAGGTTGTGTAGTAGATTGAATTTTGAGTGTAAAATCATAATAAGGTGCTTCTAAGGAAGAAACTTCTAGTTCTAGGTTGACATTTACCTCAGATCAAATCATTGTAATATGTCATAATGGATGAGGAAATAGATCCAAATGAAAATGAACGTGAGATTAATTATTTAGTTTGGCTAGGGTTTTGCGATTTCCAAGAATATACAATATCTCCCTTCATTATAAAGAATGGGAAACAAAAGGAGGGGGTATATGTGGAATTAAGTGATATTTGAGTATGACGCTTAGGTGAAAATTCTGAAATTATAATAGGGTTGCTAGATTTTTTGGTGGTTGTTTATATTAGGTGAAATTTAAAGGTGAGTTTGGATTTTGTTGAAGTTTTTCAAATTATATGAAATTAAGGGTTCATGAACATTTGATTGAAAGTTTTGAAGGTGTGAGAAAAACACAAGAAAAAGGGTGGGGGGTTGAATTGGGTTTTCCAAAATGAAAGTTTTTTGTGAAACTCAATCAAAGATCACAAATAGACTAATAATAGAAAAAGACACACGATATATCCTGGTTCACTTAAAAATTATCAAGTTAATCCAGTCCACCCGCCAAGGTGATTTTGCCTCTCTCAAGCGAGGTCTTAATTCACTATAACCAAACTGATTACAATTGCACTAGCAACTGCTGGTGACTAACAATACACAGACTAACCGTCTCTTCTTAAGGCTTCTGACCAAACTGGTCCCTTAAGGAATTAATCTCTAAGACACACTAGTCCTAGACTTCTCAAAAATTCTGACCTAACCGGTCTCTTAAGGAAATCAAACAACCGTTTGAAAATATAATGCACAAGCTAAACTGCAAGTGACTAACAACACTAAAACTCACTGTCTTAGTCTTCCTATAGCTTTTGACCTACCCGGTCCTTTAGGGAACACAAATCTTCCTAAAGCTTCAGACCTAACCAGTCCTTTAGGAATCATAAACAACTGTTTGTTACATAGGTTTGTTTACAATAATGATGCTTCTACACAAGCAAAGTAAACACAATTTTTAGCTCAATCTAACTTAGAGTGAATCTTTACAGTAAGAACATTCTTCTTCTTTGTATTGTGGTGATTTACTGTTCACTCATAAGTTTCTCTATTTCTTGAGTTCTTTCTTCATATGAATCAGTGTTTTTAATAATTCTCTTTTTCACACTGAGTGTTACACTTGTTATCACTACTGATTCGTTGAATGATCAAGTCTATATATAGCCAGAAAAAGATCCGTTGAAGGGCAGATCAGTAATATCAGAAAAGTAATGGCGACTTGAAATAATGTCGTTATGCTGGGGTGAAAATCGTACACTGAAATTGTCCTTTGTACCACCAAATTAGGGTAGTGGAATGGTAGTGGAAAAGAACGTCTTTGATCTGTACTGTGTACTATTTTCCCTTGTAAACGTTTCATCTTCTTCTATCCATCTGAGGCTTCTGAGTTGATATGATTGAAGCATGATCGAAAGAATGAATCATTGGGTCTTCAGAGTCTTGAGTCTTCAGAGTCTTCAGAACTTGTTCAGCAGAACCTTGTCTTCAGAGTCTTCAGCACTCTTTCTTCAGAACCCTTGATTATCAGAAACATAAGTCTTCAGAGTCTTCAGAACTTGTTCATTAGAACCTTGTCTTCAGAGTCTTCAGTACTTAGTTCTTCAGAAGATAAGTATCAGAGTTAAATTCAGAGCCAGAATCCAAGAGAACATTGCAGCAGCAACATAGTTTCTTCTTAGAGTCATTCTGACGCACAATAGATTAGAAGTAATCTTGCTTCTTTACGCAGAAGCGACCATTGAGAATTTCAGAGTGACGTGGCACATGATCTTTATCAGAGTCAGAACCTGTTTGTCAAAACCATCAGAATAACAAACGTTAGAGTACCAAAATTGTTCTTACACAAATACTCCATTGTTATCATTAAAACATAGAGATGAGATGCAGAACCAAATCTTGTTCTTACAATCTCCCATTTTTTGATGATGACAAAACCATGTATTTTGATAAAACAATTTATACAGGGTAATCACCATAGCCGACAAATTCAGAGTTTAAGCTCTCAGCTCCCCCTGAATCTGTTAATCTCAAAATTTCATGTATGCTTGTTCAGAGTCCCCCTCTGATCCCAAGACTCACAAAATAAAATTTGAGTTCTTCAGAACATAATAATAGAGAAGGAATACTTCCCTACAATAACTCATCAGAGTCTGACTAGAACAATAGGTCTTCATCTTAGAACCTGGTTACTATCAGAACTTGATTTTGAGTCTGATTGGATGATGTCGCGCATCTCGTATCAGAAATTCTTATCAGGTCTTGAAGAATAATCACAACTTCTTAAGTATCAGAGTTTGATTAAAAATGACTTCTCTTTTGTCAATCTTTTCTTAGATTCACCAATCTTATCAGATTCAGAGCCTGATTGATTTTATCAGAATATCATCTGTTGCGAGCATATCTTCTGAATAGTATCTTTGAATCAGAGAATTGACTTGAGATTTCTGCTTCTGACGCTTGAGTCTGAATTTCATACTTTCAGAAAGTTTACAACTTCTGAACACTATGATATCAAACAAGATTTCTTGACTTTCAGAAAGTTCACAATTTCTGAACAGTATTGGAACTTCTGTTTGAATAAATATATATTCTCGAAGTGTACAACTTCTTAACCATGAATTATCAGAGTTAAAATTTTCCATAAGATTTTCAATCTTTAGGATCTTTATATTCAACCTGTCTAGAATGCTAAGTGAACTTTTTCTAAGTTCCTTAATTGAAACATCAAACAAACGGTTAGTTGCAAAAGCATTATGTAATGTTTGAGTTCGAGATTCTGAGAATGAGTACTATCAAAATCATTTTATTTTCTCCCCCTTTTTGTCATAATCAAAAAGATAATGCAATAAACAGTGCAATATTATGATAAATATGTGAGAAAAAGATTTCTAAAATAGGCCATAGCACTCATATATAAAAACAGTTTTATTAATAATTGATCGAAATACATTGGCATAACTCGAACACAGAACATCCTAGAGATGAGACAAAAAACACAAGATACGACATGCTACAGGTTAACCATCAAAGACTTCACAATTTTTCTTCAACAGACCATTTTCTAGACCATCTGTCTTGACAAGTTCAACAATTCCTTCTTTAAAGAAGATTTCAGATAGAACTCTTACAAAAGCTATGTAGGGCTTGATGAAATCGCTATTTCTGGAGTCAGTAATGGATTTTTGCAGAAAATTGAAGATAGTCTGAGGTAGATTTATCTGCATCTGAGCCATCACGAGAAAGACGAAGACCCGATCATCATGAAATAGGATATTTTTGTTTTCTTTCCAAGGACGAAAATTGGTTAGCAAAAGCTTAAACCAAACTTTGGGAATAGGAAGAAGGTTTTCAGGATTGAGAGGTTCATATTTGGACGATGTGTTGTGAAGAGAGGCGATTTCCTCAAAAATAAGATACCTAGACTTAACATGTTCAACATTAAAGCCAATGTTCTCACAGCCAATTGCTAGAGCAATGGTGAAGGGAGTGATGTTTATGGGGACATCAAAAACACGAGAAGAAATTGAGCGATCTTCATAATTAATGTAGGCATGTTTCCAGAAATCTTTTACAAGATTTATTCTCAAGAAGTTTATGAAACCTAATGTGTCAATTATGATTACACATTTTTATCAAATGAGAAAGTTATTACTATTATCGTTCACACATTGTCAAAATTTTAACTAAATCATTTTGATTTGAAAGAATTTAGATAAGTTAAATTTAGTCATTTTCTTCCTTTTTATGGTAATCATTATGGAATGCATTAAGACAAGATAAGGAAAATACTGCATTGATAGAACAACTAAACGCCGAAGGGCATTACAGGAACAAAATCATAAAATAGGAAAACAAACAACAACGAGGACAAAAGACAGGAAAAACAATGATAAACGGAAGAAAGACCAAGCAACCAGCAACCAAAAGACCAAGAGAAACACCCGCCAACCAGCTATTAGAAATCCTCCACTTCATCAACCCTTTCACACCTCTCGTCAGTTGTAGCATCTTCTGGTCTAAGTATTCTGGCTAAACTGATGATTTCAGCCCTGTAGAATAACTCAGACAGAATTCTTCCATAAGGTATGAAGGACTTATGTTGATTTCTGGAGATTTCAACACAGTTCTTCAGATGATTGAAGATGGTTTGCGGAAGATTCACCCGGACGTTGTACATCATGAAATAGATAAACAGTTTATCATCATGAGTCAAGGTGCGTTTGGCCAATCCTCTGGGGCGAAAGTTGGTGAGAAGTAGTTGAAATCATAATTTTCCATCAGGGAGGAGTCCTTCAGGATTATAGGGTTCATAATTGTCTCGAGACACATCATGAATTCCAATGAGATTCTCATCAAAGGAATAGTTCAGATGAAGGTCTTCAACAGTCACTTCTGATAGAACACAATTGATGGCTTTAGCAATGGAGGTAGGTGTTATGATGACCGGAACACCGAAAATAGAAGACCAAATAGAATTATTATCTTCCCTAATTCGTGCATATTTCCAGAATTATTTCACCAGGACAGGGTAAATTGGTCCATGCAAGATTGCATAGTATCGTGACCACCCTTTAATTTGCATGTTGGTGGATAGGTAAACACCTGAGTCTCTTAATCTTGGAAGATTTGGTCTTTTCTCATTAATGACCTCCATAACTTCATCATTGCCAGCAATAGTTTTGATAGACATAGTGAATTAAGAAGGATAGGAATGAAAAGCAAGTTTTGAAACTGATGAATAGTTATGGGGAGAAGTGTGGTATATAAAAGAACAAAGAGTGATAGCCATAAATAGCAATGAAGACTGGATGAATTGAGACAAGAAACTCATCATTTCCAATACACGGGATACAAACAAGAACAAAGAATGATAAAAGAGTGTATCAGTCTCCAACAGATTATGGATTAGTATACGTTATTGATATTATGACATCAGTCAATAAATATGAATAAATGTATACTCGAAAATGAGAAGGCAGATTCTGACAATGAATAAAGGAGGACAATTTTTAAGTTCCAAGAAATTTTTGTCTTACATGCATCTTTATGAATATCTACGGAGGAGGGAAGACGTAAATATTTAAACAATTATCAAATAAATTTTCAAATCCTAAGCGTTAATCATGATATTAAGGAGTAATAGGTAATAATTACTTGAAACCTAGTCTCACGAAATCACAACGCTCGAGGTGTCTTTTGAACAGTAGATATGATTTGATTTTGGACACGTTTTAATATCCTCAGAGTTTGGAAGACCAAAAGGTTTCCATCTGATCAGAGACACTTCTGACAAAGCATCTTCTGGTTACTAAGGTTATAGACAAATGCTTCTTAGTTTAAATGAAAATCTAATTTCTTCAGACTCTGATTAAACACATCTGATTCTGATGAAATCTTACGCTGGACAATAGTCCATTTTCAGATGCTTCAGAATAAATAGAAATCTATCGTCAACCAAGGGTTTTGTAAAAATATCATTCCATTGATGGTTTGTATCTATAAATTTTAATAAGATTCCCTTCTGAACATAGTCTCTAATAAAATGATGTTTAATTTCTATGTGCTTAGCCCTAGAATGTAAGATTGAATTCTTACTTAAACAAATAGCAGCAGTATTATCAAAAAAGATAGGAATTTTACTCTCCTGTATCTGATAATCTTCTAGCTGGTTCTTCGTCCACAGCATCTGCGTACTGCACAGAGACACGAATATGTACTCTGCTTCAGCTGTTGAGAGAGCAATTATTGATTGCCTCTTGCTTGACCATGAGATCAGATTCTGCCTGAGAAACTGACAGTTTCCAGAGGTGCTTTTTCTTTCCAATCTGTCTCCTACGTAATCTGCATCACAATAACTAGAAATAGAATACTCTGATGTTTTCTCATACATCAATCCAAGGTTAGTAGTTCCTTTCAGATACCTCCGAATTCTTTTAACAATAGTTAAATGAGATTCTCTAGGATCTGATTGAAATCTAGCACACAAATAAACACTGAAAAGAATATCAAGTCTAGAAGCAGTTAAGTACAGAATAGAGCCTATCATACCACGATAGAGCTTCTGACAAACCTTTCCACTTACCTCTTCCTTTTCCAGAATACATGTTGGATGCATTGGAGTCTTAGCTGGTGTACAATCCATCATGTTGAATTTCTTCAGAAGTTCTTTGGTGTACTTACTTTGATGAATGTAAGTAGCCTCTGGTTTTTGGTCAATCTGAATTCCCAGAAAGAACTTCAATTCACCCATCAGACTCATCTCGAATTCTGCCTGCATTAACTTAGAAAACTCTTCACAAAGAGAGGGATTAGCAGAACCAAAAATAATATCATCAACGTAAATTTGAACTATAAGCATATCATTTTTGAACATTTTACAGAAGAGGGTGGTGTCAACCTTTCCTCTGGTGAATTTATTTTCTAAAAGAAAATTACTCAATCTGTCATACCAACTCTGGGAGCTTGTTTCAGACCATAGAATGATTTTTTAAGTTTAAAAACAAAATCTAACTTCTCAGAATTTTCAAATCCATGAGGTTGTTTGACATAAACTTCTTCTGAAATATAACCATTCAAAAATTCACTCTTAACATCCATCTGATATAAGATGATGTTATGATTTACAGAAAAGGAAATTAATAGGCGTATGGCTTTTAACCTGGCAACTGGAGCAAAAGTTTCTATATAGTCTATTCCTTTTAGTTGACTATAACCTTGTCCAACCAATCGTGCCTTGTTTCTGACAACCTCACCCTTCTCATTGAGCTTGTTTCTAAATATCCATTTAGTTCCAATAATGTGGACACCTTTAGGCTTCTGAATAAGATCCCAAATGTCGTTCTTTGAAAACTGGTTAAGTTCTTCTTCCATCGTCAGAATCCAGTCTTTGTCCAGTAGAGCTTCATCAACAGATGTTGGCTCGATCAAGGACACAAAACTCAGAAGTGTTTCTTCAGAAGGTTTGAAGTCTGATCTGGTTCTGATAGGAGCATCCTTATTTCCCAGAATCAATTCTTCGGGGTGTGAAGTTGTAATTCTGCTTTTCTTTTGTTGTGGAGGATCAGTGGGAGCAACAACAATATCAGAAGTAGGAGCTTCTGAATCTTTGATTTCTTCTGCCTTTTTCTTAGGTTCTAAAATACCGGTCTCCAAATCTACAAACTTTGTCGTCATCAGAGTCTGATTATTCATCAATTGTTAGTTCATCTTCTGATAAGGCTTCGCTCATGCTGGTCTTTTCCATGAGTGCCACGTTGGCATGTTCTTTATTAGAATCTTCTTCTTCTTCTTAGCCCTCTGAACTTGCTCTTTCTGTGTTTCCACAGCTGGTTCATCTTTCTTGATATGAGAGGCAGTTCATCTTCGTCTGAATCTTCTTTAGATTCTTCTGAGTTCTCCTCTGCTTGTTAAGTCTTTGTCTTTTCAGACTTAGACTTCAGAGCAAAAGACTTGCCTCTTCTCTGAGGTTCATCTTCTTAATGTTTAATCTCACGACTTCTTAAAGAACTAATCAGTTCCTTAAGACTTGTGTTGTTCAGATCCTTTGCCAATTTCGAAGCAGTTACCATTGGTCTCTATTTTACAGACAGACTTCTGATAATCTTCTTGACATGATCAGCAGTGGAATAACCATTGTCCAGAATTCTGAGTCCTGCAATAAGCATTTGAAATGTAACACCCAGATATAATATAATACATCAAAGCATTAATATCATACATGAATTTACTTTTGGTACTGAAATATCATAAGTCCCTAGTTTACACATTATACATATAGATGCCCAAAAATACCTAATACAAAAACTATGGCATTATATATACAAGATGTTACAACACTAAGAACTAAATCAAACAATGATCTTAAAATCTTCACAACGGAAGCCTTGCCATACAAAAGCTATGATCCGTAAGGAAAAGTCAAACAACTTTGTCCTTACCCTTCGCCGTACCTGTGATGTAAACAACAACATGGGGTGAGATACATCAATCTCAGTGAGTTCTCTATCTTAAACATCCTCTCGGCTTTACAAGGTTCTAACAAGCCTAAATCAAGTCAAAGGGAAGGGAAGTGACTTTGAGTACTCACACACACTATATGGATCCATGTTCGTGAGTCCCGTTAACTCATAATATCACTAATCGATGATCGTACGAGGGCATCCCCTTTTCTCGTCCTCTTCTACGTCTAGAAGTCGACCTGAGTCATGGATCCTTGTAATTTACTTGGCATACAAAATGGATTCGGAATTAAGGGACGCATTATCACCTTAATTCGTCACTTCACACGGCCCTTACACCGTCACAAGTCTCTTTACCATATAGGCTCCATTCGTACTACACACAGGAATCAAACCTGCCAAGTACCATGCCTTGTTTCAGAGGAGCTCGAGACTCATGAAACTGCAACTTACAAGAAAATGGTTACGATTACGTGATCACACACAACACGATTGTATTCAAAAACCATACGACCACATTAGCCTTAAGACCTCTCTTGTCTCCCCAATTAAAACACAATTAAACATGATCCATACTAGTGTAATTATTTCCATACCATTCGGTAATAGACGCACGCCTCGTCCTCTCTTGCACGAGCGTCGTCGATATGTTATTTAACCATTTCCTAGCCGTACTAGGTTCAATATTGTTTTATGGCAATCATCCTCACTCTACCTATTTCATTTCATTTTAGCATGCATATTCACTCACAATTATAATAAACAACAGTAGGATAAGCATAGCATAACACATTGGCACAATAGAATCACATATGATAATTCAACATAATGGTACCACTCTTGGTTTTCCTCCGATTATTTAGTCGGCCATTAAAATTCATAATCTCCCCTTCCATTAGGTAGGGTATTCTCAAAGCTCTCCGTCGGTACCAAGAACGCCCCGATCGGAGTCACGGTTCAAAAGTTATAGAAGAAACAAGTTGGAGGATCTGTCATGTTCGCAATGCGAGGTACCAGCGAATGTTCGCTTTCCCATTCGCATTGCGAAGCTCCCAGCGAACCAAGGCAGAACTGAACCCACACTTTGTTCGCCTTACGAACAAACCAGCGAACCTTCGCTTGTCATTCGCTTTGCGAATGTCTGGCGAATCAACCCAGAATTGAAACTAGGTAAAGTTCGCATTGCGAACCTCTGGCGAACGTTCGCCCTCACCTTCGCCGTGCGAATATCCAGCGAATGCTCGCATCCCCCTTCGCTAGGGGGTTCGCTGTGCGAACCTGCGAAAACTGGGTTTTCCAACAGCGTGAAAACAGAGCTTTGTGATCAAAATCTCATCCATAACTTCACCTAACATACAAATATGCATTAACAGATGATCATACATGGCTAATGATTATACTACACAGTTTGTACCTCATTTCAACCGTTGGATTCTTTAATTAGCATGAGTATTCATTTTCTCACAATTCTAACCTAGGTTCTAGAACTCAAGAAAATCTAAAACAAAGGTTTCTTTCTATAACCCACCTTGAATAGAGGATGATGATGAAGAAGATGAGATGATTTGATGAAGACTAGATGATGATTCCAAGCTTTTTCTTCTCTTAGGTTTTCTTCTTCTTTTCTTTCCTTTCCTTTTCCTTCTTTCTTACTTCTATCTTCTTTCTATCTTTCTCACCAAAAATGAAAAGGAAAAAGAAAAGAAATGATACATAGAGAAATCATTTAGTTAGTAAGACTAACTTAAATGTCCAATAAGTCTCTACAACACCATAAGATAAAATCTCAGAGTCAGAAAATATTAATTTGATCTGCTCTGAGCTCATCAGTTTTCTCTAATTATTTTATCCACTAACTTCTCAGAGTAAACCGGAACACAGTTGATCACAACTAATATTATCCAGAGTAATTAAAATTTGGGGTATTACATGAAACCTTGAAAACATGGTCTCAACTGTTTCATCATCCTCTATTCTGAATGCGTCATATTTCTGAATTAAGGCAAGCGCCTTTGTGATGATTCTTGTAATCTTTCTTTTGCTGGTTGGTCATAGCGCATCAAGATACTTTAACACCTGTAGCATCAACTGGGTGAGTGTAGCCATCGACTACAAGATCCCAAATATCTACACCATAACCAAGAAAGAAACTTTCAATTCTATCTTTCCAGTAGTCAAACTTTTCACCATCAAAGACTGGTGGCTTGGTACTGTAATGATCTTTCTCTTTAGTAGTAGTATTAGCAGGAGCTGCCATAATATCTCACACAATTACTAGATCGGTATTGAACACTGTTAAGTGCTGATAAATTGTTTATCACAATCAGGACTGGAACTCTGATACCAATTGAAGGTGTGAGAAAAACACAAGAAAGGGGGGGTTGAATTGGGTTTTCCAAAATGAAAGCTTTTTGTGAAACTCAAACAAAGATCACAAATAGACTAACAATAGAAAAAGACACACGATATATCCTGGTTCACTTGAAAATTATCAAGTTAATCCAGTCCACCCGCCAAGGTGATTTTGCCTCTCTCAGGCGAGGTCTTAATCCACTATAACCAAATTGTTTACAACTGCACTAGCAACTACTGGTGACTAACAATACACAGACTAACCGTCTCTTCTTAAGGCTTCTGACCAAACTGGTCCCTTAAGTAATTAATCTCTAAGACACACTAGTCCTAGACTTCTCAAGAATTCTAACTTAACCGGTCTCTTAAGGAAATCAAACAACCGTTTGAAAATACAATGCACAAGCTAAACTACAAGTAACTAACAACACTAAAACTCACTGTCTTAGTCTTCCTAAAACTTCTGACCTACCCGGTCCTTTAGGGAACACAAATCTTCCTAAAGCTTCAAACCTAACCAGTCCTTTAGGAATCACAAACAACTGTTTGTTACATAGGTTTTTTTACAATAATGATGCTTTTACACAAGCAAAGTAAACACAATTTTTAGCTCAATCTAACTTAGAGCGAATCTTTACAGTAAGAACATTCTTCTTCTTTGTATTGTGGTGCTTTACTGTTCACTCATAGGTTTCTCTATTTCTTGAGTTCTTTCTTCATATGAATAAGTGTTTTTAATATTTCTCTTTTTCACACTGAGTGTTACACTTGTTATCACTAATGATTCGTTGAATGATCAAGTCTATATATAGCCAGAAAAAGATCCGTTGAAGGGCCAATCAGTAATATCATAAAAGTACTGGCGACTTAAAATAATGTCGTTATGCTGGGGTGAAAATCGTACACTGAAATTGTCATTTGTACCACCAAATCAGGGTAGTGGAATGGTAGTGGAAAAGAACGTCTTTGATCTGTAATGTGTACTATTTTCCCTTGTAAACGTTTCATCTTTATCTATCCATCAGAGGCTTCTGAGTTGATATGATTGAAGCATGATCGGAAGAATGAATCATTGGGTCTTCAGAGTCTTGAGTCTTCAGAGTCTTCGGAACTTGTTCAGCAGAACCTTGTCTTCAGAGTCTTCAGCACTCCTTCTTCAGAACCCTTGATTATCAGAAACATAAGTCTTCAGAACTTGTTCAGCAGAACCTTATCTTCAGAGTCTTCAGTACTTAGTTCTTTAGAAGATAAGTATCTGAGTTAAATTCAGAGCCAGAAAACAAGAGAACATTTCAGCAACAACATAGTGTCTTCTTAGAGTCTTTTTGACGCACAGTAGATCAGAAGCAATCTTGCTTCTTTATGCAGAAGCGACCATTGACAATTTCAGAGTGACGTAGCACCTGATCTTTATCAGAGTCAGAACCTGTTTGTCAAAACCATTAGAATAACAAACGTTAGAGTACCAAAAATTTTCTTACACAAATACTCCATTGTTATCATCAAAACATAGAGATAAGATGCAGAACCAAATCTTGTTCTTACAAGTTTGGGGAAAACTAAATTTGGAAGAGCTATGGATGTCAAATGTTTTTTCAGGTGAAGGTTCATGTTCACATTGATGAGATGGAGGTAATTCATGTTGTAATGATTCAATCTAATTTTTTATTAAAGTGTAATTGTTTTGAGGATATATGGTTAGGTTGTGTATGAGATGTTAAGGATGGTTGAGAAATGGTTTAATTCAAAAGGGATTGGGTGGTAAGGTTGATGGATTAAAAGGTGGGATAGTTCCACCAAAGGGTGTTATATTAGAGTGTGGCGATGTGGGAAATCTTAGATGATCAAATTCTTTTTTGGTTTTATTGAGGGAGATCATGTTTGAGTTGGATATGGATTCTTCATGTGTTATTGATGAGTGGAATACGACCAGAGGAACGTAAGAGCAAGTGGTGGGTTTTCAATAAAACTATCAACAAAATTAATAAAAGAGGGAGTGAAATTCTCTTTGGGTATGCTTATCTCTTTGATGTGATTTGTTTCTTGTCCATATGTTTATTATTTTATTAATTGAGCTGCACACAATAAGAAGTGCTACACATCTTCTAAAAATAGATTTTGCATGCATAAAATAGGAACGTGAATAAAAGTAAATGCATTTTGATTCAAATCAGCAAGTTCGAGGCTCAAATCAAGAATTTTTCGTTGGCATGATTTGGATCGTACAAAATCTTGATTTAAATCAAATGTTTATTTATTTTTTTCATAATATTTGCTTATGGAAATGTGATTGGCATCATGAGGATACTTGATTCTAATCATGCGAAAGTTTGTATAATTTTAATTCGCTTATAAAACGTGATTTGAATCATAACCATACTTAATTTGATTCGTATTTGGTTTTTATTCATATCTTGGGTTGATTTGATTCAAATCACGAAGGAGCTATTCCAATTTGAACGCAGTTCTTCATCCTTTTTTCGAATTATGGTCGAGTTTGGTTCAAATCAAATGACTCGAGTCATAACTCGAATCACAAAATATAAATGTGACATGTTCATCTACTTGATTATCTCTCTCTCTCTCTCTCTCTCTCTCTCTCTCTCTCTCTCGCGCGCGCGCACACACAAGATTTGGCCATTCATTTTTTGCTTAATTCCCTTTTTATTCCCTTACCTATACCTCTAGGTCCATTTTGGCCGTCTTTCTTTTAAAAGTTCCATTTTGGTCCCTTACGTTATCAAACAGAGTCAAACAAGTCCTTTCCGTTAAATATTGATAAACGGTGTTAGAAATAAGGGACGTGGCAGCTGATGTGGCGACATAAAGGACGTGGCATCTAGCTGAGGTGGCAGAATTATTATTTAAATTAATTTTCACAAACTTTGAGATAAAACTAGTGGGAAACCCGTACGGCCGCACGGGTTTATGTCTGGACCGCGTATAATTTACCAGTTAAGCCACGAAAAACAAAACTTAAAAAATACGAAATAATGAAGAAGTTGTTATCAGAGCAAATATAAATTAAGTTAGGTGCTTTGATGTATTAAAATGGCGTACTTTTTAATAATGTGAAATTGTTGTTTTTTAACAATTACGTAATACATATTTGTAAGTGTATTTATGAAATAAGAAGGTTAAAAATATGTATATATTTGTATAATAATGTAGTAATGTCAAGGAAAATATTAATTTGGTTTGTAACCTAGAGTGTGTCATAAGAAAAAAAAATTATTTGAAAATAACGAATGTGGTGTAATGAAGCCGTTAAAAAAGTAAATAAAATAGTAATATACCATTAAAAAAATAGTTTTTAAGAAATGTGATAGTAAATAAAATTAAATGTAACAAAAAGTGAGTTAGTGTGGTGTTGAATATGTTTGACTACTGATATTGTTTTGGTCTACCATATAGGGTATATTATGCTATTTTAAACATAATAAACTTCATCTTCAGTCCGCCGTAAGAACAGTATAGGAGACGCAAGGATGGAGCGAACGGAGGGTTACCAATAGAAACGGGTCGAAGACGAAAGGAGGGGCCATCCGAAGGCATCGATTGAAAAATAGAATACTGGGTGAGTCGGTTTATCGCTTAGGGTCAGAAATTTTTAGTGGTTGAGGTTTAGCTATGGAGAAACCTGATTATGTGTTGCATGCGATTGTTAGCCGTAGATTTAGTTATTATTTGAATAGTAAAGTATCAGGTGTTGTTGCATTTCACGATTGTTGTGGGTTTTGCGTTACGGATGATCGACTTTGGAACTGATTGTTACGGGTAAGTTATAATTGATGATGCATGCAGAAACTTAAGGTCTGATATTTGTATTTCCAATTGATATGCAGAAAAGCGAAAACTGAGGAGGAAGAGTATTTTGATTTCCTGGCTAAGGAGGAGATAATGTCTTTCAAGAAATAGAAACCTAACCTGACTGACGGTCGGAATTTCAGTTACCGAAAGCAGTGTCTGATGCATTCACACAAAGGTAATGAATTCCCTGAGTTGGCATTGTTATTTATGAACACAATTCGTTTTATCATGATGTTACTGATGTTATATGTAATACTTTAATATGTAATACCTTTTAAAACAGGAAACTTGCCAACACGAAGGAGGCTAAAAATGTGAAACGGGTGGGAGATACGCATAAGGTCAAAGGACCTTCTGACTCAGATGTCAGAATGGTAACAAAACCTGCAACATTGACTCCATCACTGGCAAACAACGCAACGGGGAAGGGTGCCCAGATTTCGAAAGAAAAAAGCGGACCACTAAATTTTGGGTTCAGCTCAGATGTTGCTGCCAAGTGTAAGGGCGTAGGAGTTGCTGTTCCAGAGAAAGCTGCGGGAAAGATGAAGAATCCGGTGATTTCCATTTCGTCTGATACGACCAGGTAATTTCAGAATCCTTTATGTATAGACATCTATAGTTCTATAACACATTTCTCATGTGATAGAGTATCCATTGTGTGACAGAACTATTGTTCTTGCATTTCAAGAATATGTCAGGATTTGAATTTGTGTGTCACAACAATGTCCAATACGGCTGAACTGGTTTTTGTTGTTATTGTTTCCATCTGTATTATATTTCGAACAAAGTGCAGTAACAGAATTATGAATGCTACAGTTCAGAAGAAGAGAAACATGATTCCGGGAGGAGTCCCCATCAAGGCGTTGATAATCCAAACTATATTTTGTGGGAGAAGAATGTCACCAATGCGAAGGTCACCAAGAGGAATATGCTTGTAAGTTGGTGTTAAACATATTAGTCGTTGTTGTTCTACAAATCCATGACCATAAAATTTGATGTTATCCTGGTTGTTTTTTTTGCAGCAACTACCACAACAAGTAATAAAGACTGGGTGCTTAGCCGGACTCAGTTATATAGAGCTGTATGACTGGGATACCGATGAAAGGTATGTCTGTTCCGTGCATACCGTGATGAAATAATATTGCGTTGAGC
Organism: Lathyrus tuberosus; assembly: GCA_022829125.1. Taxonomy (NCBI): domain Eukaryota; kingdom Viridiplantae; phylum Streptophyta; class Magnoliopsida; order Fabales; family Fabaceae; genus Lathyrus; species Lathyrus tuberosus. The sequence continues at coordinate 8,309,037 of JALAZF010000161.1, read as the reverse complement.
AGTACATAGGAAAGGGATGGTATGCCTTTGCAAAGGAAAAAGGACTAAACGACGGAGACGTTCTCCACTTTAGCATTAAAGATCCTCCCGCAACACGGATCAACGTGACTTTGTTGAAACCTTAATGGTTGTGTTTTCCAGACTTTATGTTCAGAAATTGCCTGCAGCAACATCCAGTGTCGTGTTTGTTCAGTGTTGATGTTATGTGGTGTACTGAACATGAAGTCTCATAAGTAGTTAGTAATATGTAATGTCTTGGCTGTGTAGTTTGAACTTGTTTTGTTCCATGGTACAACTTCAGTGGTTATAAGAAGTTGATAGGGAACACGTTAATGGTGTAATGTATTTAAATGTTGTGGAATACTAAACTTAATATGAGCATGTAGTGCATGCCATTTTGTCATTGCAAGATATAAGTTTTGGCTGTATTGGGTGGTGTATATTTTATCTTATATTGTGTTAGTGTCAATGCATGCAATGAGTAGATATTGAGATGTAGTAAACAATTAATATTATGGTAGTGGAAATGCATGAAATTAATAGACATTAACAAAGAGAATAATGATTCTAAGGCATATGACACGTGGAGAATTTGACAAAGTTGGAAAAGAAATTTTGAAGTGTGTGTTGGCCTTATTGATTGAAAGGAAATAATGGAAGTGTAGTATTGATATTGTTCACATGTGAAGCATTTATTCCCACACTCACATGTGAACCCTCAATAATTCATGTAACTTTAGTGCAAACAGACAAATAACATAAGTGGAAGCACGTGAGAAAAGTGTGTGTTAGTGTCTAATAAATACATTGGGTGGGTATACAATGTGGTACTGTGATAAAGAAAGGCAAAGAAAGGAAAGTCTTGGTATCTCCTTTATCCTCTTCTTCTTCTTTTACCATTTTTGTCATAGTAATGGAGTTATGTGGTATTCTCAACCACTCTGAGATGGTAAGTTGTTTCGAAATTGCCAAAATATCGACACGGGTAAATCCTCACTTAACGTTGTAGTTGGAGAACTTTTGTGTAGTGAAACATGGTGGTAATGGTATAACGTTAGTATGTATGGGTTGTGATTCAAATTTCAGGTGTATCCAGAAATAGATCCCGAGTTTGTGAAAGATTATGGCAACGTATTAGGTAAAAATTGGACCGTTCTAAACAACCAAAGGGTGCATCATGAACTGATCTTCAACAAAGTCCCCCGTCAACTACTTGTCATTAGTGGATGGCCATTTTTGTAGGACTACTACGACTTCCCCGGTGATGTTGTTGTAACGTTTGCTTATTACGGCAACAACAACTTTGGAATTAATGCTTACAAATAGGTCACGAAACTCAAAGAGTTACCAAAATTTCATAGTAGAGATATCTTTGGGAAACAGATATATGCATTTCAAGTTACACTTACTCCGCACATCATAGATTTCCCAAAATTAGTTAAGTGTAGTTGATGTTGTTTTAAATTTTTTATAAAGTAGTACATGCAATGACAAAAAACAATAATTACTTTATTTATTTTTGAACAATAGAGGCTGCAGGAGGATTTTTGCGGAAGTACTGAAGGACTATGATTATAAAGATCTACTTCTATGTGGTGATAATGGGAAGTCGAAGTTAATGTAACTGTTGAATGTTGGGGATACTCATAAAACGAAAATAGGCTATGAGTGGGATGGGTTTTACAAAGGGAATAATTTCAAAGATGAAGATACAATCCAATTCAAAATTGACACTACGTTGTTGAACAAAGCATGCCATGCTTATATTTCTCCATATGTCTGAAAATTGGCGAAGGTGAATGTAAGTTAATGAAGGTGTGTAATACAACCCATGTCGTAAGCCTTGCTAAGTTTTGTTCATTTACAAATTTGTTGTAATACAATTTTTTTATTGTAGGAGTTGTAGACAGTTACAGCGGTGGATATGAAGAGTGGTGTGACTTCGCGGGATTACAGTGTGCAAGAGTCGTCCCATAAAAAGGTTGGGTATGAATTTTAGAAGGAACAAAAATAATATTTCATTATGAACTTGCATGAAGTAAAAAACCTTTTATTAAGAATGGAACATTATGAATGGAATGGCATACTATTCTGATATCATTAAATTGAGTTTGTTTGTTATGCTTCCCGTAAATGTATCAGAGTTATATTAGTAGGAAAAACACCAAGTTCAAAATAAACAAAACACTATAGATGTGCATCATATAATTTGATTAACTAGTGTTTCTTACATAATGTACGTTGTATTCATAAGACATGTTACATATGGCCAAGCTGCCTGACAAAAGTGATGAGAATAAAGGATGAAGATAATGTTCGCACGCGGTGGAAGTACACCTGTCATGTCTCAAGGGATGCATTGAAAAAATAATTAAAACAAACAAAAATTACATCATGGCCATAACAGTATGCTGTCGGGAGATCCACCTTAGCACCTGCAACGTTGGAGCACCCTGTAAACAACTCCAAACCAAAAATAGAAATAGTAAAAACACCCCCGAATCAATAACCAATCGCAACCGAACATGATGAAAACAATGTCGGAAAACACTTACCAATTAATATGAAGAGAAATCAATGTTTACATGTGCATTCAAAGCCGTAAAAAATTCAAACGTTGTTGAAAACCTCTTTGTAAACAACATTTGTCGTTGTAATTTTGGTCGTCTTGTTGTCATCGTGGACCAACACTTTTATTCCTTTTTTATTGGTAACTCGTGAAAGCGCAACATATATTTGACCATGAGTAAATATGTCACGTGGAATTTAAAGGCCCACCCAATCCAACGACTGACCCTGAGACTTGTTAATCGTCATTGCGTAGGACACAATGATTGGGAATTGACGCCGACTGAGCTTGAAAGGCCAAGGAGATTGTGAAGGGGACATATTCATCCGCGGAATATAGACGACGTTGCCATGATTTTTTCCCCCCATAATACGTGCTTCAAGAACATGTGTAGCCATCTTTGTCACAATAAGTCGGGTACCGTTACATAACTCTTCGGACTGATCAATGTTCCGCATTAACATAATAGGTGTTCCGATCTTCAATTTTATGTGATGGTTGGGCAAACCAGATGTTTTCAAAGAGTTCAGAAATTCTGGAGTGAGAACATCAAGCATGTCCCTGTCATGTATCTTAGATCGATCAACGGAGTTACAACTAAAGTAATCCCACAAGTCACCTAAAGCAAAGAATGCAAAACATTAAAAAAAATATGTGAAAGTTAAAGTACATTGAGTAGAATAGTTTTGTATGAATTAATGATACCTGGCATCAAAGCTAAAACATGATCATTAATTTTGTCGACCACTTTGATTGTTGATGCCAAGATAGCCCTGCTCTTAAGATAGTCGTAATCCCAGTAGTTACTGAGGAATTACGGATACGTGCTGTTGACAATAGCAACAATTGGATCCCCAATTCTGTAATTAACATCTCAGGTGGGGATTCTATTTCAGCAATCCCGTCATTCGGTTCACCAAGGCTACCTTCCCCAATTTTAAGGAGTCAATCGGAGAAATCAGCAGTTTCTTTCCGTTCATGTTCGGTTGGACCACTAATCAAACGCATATTCTTGGTAACTGTCAATACCTCGACTGAATGCCATATATGAAGCATTGATTGTGGCGTGAACAATGTCAAAACGGCTTCCCCTTGGTATGACTGGCAAGATTTGTCTAAAGTCTCCACCAAATACGACAACCTTCCCTCCAAACACATCGTTGGAGTTGCTACTGCTACTCATGATATCCTTTAAAGTTCTGTCAAGAGCTTCAAAACACCATTTGTTATCCATTGGGGCCTCATCCCATATTATTAATTTAGTCTGGCGAAGTAGTTCTACAACATCTTCTTTGTAACCAATGTCGCAAGTCGAGTTATCGAAGGTAGGAAATGGTTTCTAGAATCGTGAGTGGGCAGTTCTGCCCCCGGGTAACAATAGGAATGCAATTCCACTGGTTGAGACGGTTAAGCTGATGTCGTGCTTTAATCTAATTGCACTTGCGAGTGTCCACCACATATAGGTCTTGCTGGTGCCCCCATAACCATGAAGGAAGAAAACGCCACCTTGCTGAGTTGTAACTGCAGACATTATTTTGTCATAGATACCCCGCTGCTCAGCTATAAGTGTTTGAAAAGATTGGAAGCAGTAATTAGGAAGTAAATAATAGAGCAAAGTACATTAAATGTTTCACTTGTCACCTGTAAGAGCTGCATGAAGCGCTTCAAAATCGGCCTGCATTGTTGGAATGTCAAAACTGCGCTCATCGTAGATGGGACGATTGCCCGGCTGCTCCAACACATAACCGTCCAGATATGGAATAGGGTGAAAATCTTTAAGACTTCTCTGAAGGAGTTTCTCAATCTCAAGCAATGTCAGAGCAAGTTTTCCAGATCTGCAATAGTTGTGGATGTAAGCTTATTAACCTTTTGTGTCTAAGTAAGTTTTCTAGCCTGGGATTTGTTTTTAAATATAGTAATAATGGAGGAAATAATTTGGTTATGTATTATAAAAATGTACCTTTGTTTTGAACCAACAGCCTCTGTTGGTGCAACAAACCGTCGGACAATAAAATCCACGACTCGTTCCATATATGAGCAGGTCTGTTCACGTTCCCTGACAAAAGCATAATCATGAATAGCTTACGAAGGAAATGACCTGACCCCACTCACTGGCTTCTCTAATAGCCCAGATGTATTCACGATCATCCTCAAGGAAACCCATAGCGAAACAGGCATCCCTAAACGAATCGTATTGTGTATCGCCAACCTTTCGTATTTCTTCATAACTTGTAGGGCCCTTCACTACCATCAGCATCATCCGTAGGTAGAATAATTCCCCCGTAGACGGCGGTACTTATACCAAACGACAATTGTATACCCTTTTTTTAGTCTTCAACTTCCTTGATCGTTTATGGTAAAGAAACATGGTGACAAACTGCCCGTATGTTAAGTCTCTGGCGTTTGCATAATTCTGATTTACAACTAACCATGCTGAAAACATAGATTCGGTAACACTTGATTTGTCTAAAATATTCTCCATTCGGTTGTAATCGGTGTAGTACAGTGGCTTTTCCCCAATGAGATGGAAAAACATATGTTCCACCGCCGGCTTCCTTCCATGATTGTTGTATGCGGAAATTTGCCAACTTGCCTCGCAAGGGGAGATGTACCTACAATCAAGAAACTGTTTGATTTCATCAACGTGCTCATTACCATTGGAGGTCGACCGACCATCATGCACAACGAAAGCAGTGATTCTATCGTATCCCTTGTGTATGTATTTGAACAGATATTTGATAGAAGTGCTCTGATTACACCACTCCATGTTTATATGAGCTTGGTACTTCATTAGTAGCATTGTGTTGTATGGGACAACATGTCTATTGTCCAAAGGGATGCCATTTTTATGAATTATGTGTGTAGATGATCGTCTTCTATACATAGGATAGCCTTCGGCATCGACAATTATGTTTTCAATGAATCGCTTTGGAAAGAATTTGGTGCATTTTCTGTTTTTCACACACGGCGATGATTCTCTCGACAAACCACATGGACCGTGGAGCATGTGTGATTTGACCAAATTGTAGCATGTAGGATGTAGTTCAGGGCCAGGTATTTCAGCACAAATGATTCGGTCAATGTCGGATGGGGTGGGATATTTACTTGCCAGATGTAAAAAAATCAAAATATAATTGTGGGGTAGGCCTCTCTTCTGGAATTCTATGTTATACATAACTGCAAAATAAAATAAGATGGTAAGATTCATTAGTAGGACAGTAGCTGTGTCACCAAAAAGAAAAAGGAATTATAGTAAGAATGCTTACATGCTATAACACGGCCCAATACATGGTTCTTTGTGATGTCGCAAAATTAGTTGGTCGAACTTAATTTTGAAAACCTTAGCTAAAATATCATGACGGTCTTGTGCAGTTAAGTTATTTGGATTCAACTGCCATTTGATTTCAACCCAATTTGGGTTGCAGGTAAATGTTATAAACAGATCAGGGAAACCCAACTTACTTGAAATTGCCATGCCGTCAAAATAAAGTAGGCCCATGTATCTCTTGCTTCCGACGAATGTTGAAGGCAAAACGAAACTTTTTCCCTTCCTTTCCACTCAGTTTCAAAGTCCCTGTAGCAGAGTGCTGTTGTATGTTGTTATACTTCCTAACCCTAAGCTTCGATTGATTTTTTCGCAACCAATTAAGACGTTCGGTTTCCATCATTGTGTAGCCGTCAACCAAAAATTGTTGGAATAGTCGTCTCGAATATAGAAATGTTTTAGGCTCAACAACGCATTCTTGCAGTCGGTAGCAAAGCCAATCCTTAATAGTTTGTCTATTTTGCTTTGTCACGGTTGTTTCGTGTTGGTACTTGTGGAGTATATTATCCCTGTAACCGTCTTCCCCATATGCAAAAATCAAACAATATTGGTAGCCAAGATAAGTTGGGTGGAACTCATCGATCCGTTGGAGCCCACCATCACGCTCATGGATTATGATGTCTCTTAGTCCAGCAGTGTCATCATCGCCAACAATTAGTGCAGCAACCTCTGAAACAGTGGGCGTGTTATAGACACGACCATCACCAGGTCGACTCGATATCAGTTTCAACCTCAAGTCTTGAAATACATTATCCTTTAACACATCCCTCGCCATTCTAAAGGTTTTTGCATGAACATTGTTATCGTCCAACATTACCTTAAGGTTTGTGACAATATCCTTTTCATTATTTTTGTTATCCCTGCATAAACAATCCACACGCAGTTATGGCAACATAGTGAACAGTGTCTTATCAAGACATGATGTCACAACATTTTATAAAAGAATGATTAATACCTGAAACAATCAATTCGATTTTCTACCTCATTATCAGTATCAAATATGTATAGTTGTGCATACTATGGAGGTTTACCGATCTCTGGAAGCATGGTTCCGATCTGGTGGCAAGTTTGACCATGTAGTCGTAGAGTCGGAGGGTCGTTCCCCATGGAGTAGGTTGTGTCAAATTTCATTCCAGGCGAGGTGAAGGAGAACATTGCGTTGTATGGTCGAATGTTCGCTAGAAAATTCTTAGAATGTCGTGAAGTTCTGTCAAAGAGTAGTTGTTGAAGCAGAGGCCGAGGCTGCTTCATGGGCGGTAGAACTACCTTCCCACTTTTGCAGCATATATGAAACTTTGCAACCGCGACATGTCTATTTTTTGACTTACGTTCCTGGTACCACATACACACCTTACAATGCTCGCACTCCCAAACAGGGTCGCCAATGTCGTAATACACTAAAATGATAAAACTAGATGAGACAGAATGTTAAAATAAATGCCCAGACACAGAAATAGATGGATAATTCACCTTGTAGGTGAGAATCAACGGATTCATTCAAAGGCTTTTCGTCAGATTCCAATGAATTTCCCAAATTATGTCCTGAACCATAATCTGAGATTTCATCCGAAGAAGAATAAGCAGTGGACGCATGAAATTGGTGAATGTTGTTGTTGTAGTTATTACTTGAATCACCGTATTGACGGACATAACTTGTAGTGGAAGGTAACATTGAACTCGGTTGTGCAGTTTTGTGGATAGGTGAGGAATTAATCGTTACAGGAGAATGAGACAATGGTTCAAGTGGCTTTGTTGTATGTTGCATGGTTCGGTGTGAATTTAGTCAAGGTCTTAACTGTGATTGTCTCCGAAGAGTACCATCCACCAGGGGTACAAGAGTTGTGATTTGTGTGTCAAAAGTGGTGTTCAACACGACAGAAGACGATACGCCATGGGAGGGAGACGAATTGAAAGTGGGAAATAAATTAACTCCTGTATACACATTAAATCGACGATGTTTTGTAGGAAACATAGGTTGTAGATGTCTTGTAGATGGTGTAATATGTGTTGTGTTTACAACATCAGTTAAAGGAGTTAACGTCAGACGTTGGAAATATTTTTAGCTTGATACAGATGGTGTTGATGTTGAGGCAAGTAGATTCTCCTTGTCAGATACTGAATGAGTATGTTTCTTCTCCAGCAACAATAATTTTTTCCTCTTCCTTGCAATGGAAGGAGGCGTTTCAGAATATCCAGACATACCTAAAGGACTGCATCAAACATGTGTGCAACAATGAATGTTAGAACTGATCAATGTATTTAATGTGAAACAATCAGTTTCTAAACAGCAGATACTGAAGGACAAAACATTAGTAAGTGTTTTGTTTACCTTATACAACAAATTGAAATGTGATTCATTTGTATTAGTTATAGCATTAATAAGGGTCACTTACCAAGGTTGGTGAAAGAACGTTTCAGTTTGGGTAGTATGAGGAAGAATGTGGGTAAAATGCCTAAGCACGATACCTTGGTGAAATTGAGGATGAATGGTATTTTACACTCCTACATGTGAGGTGTAGATATCCTAAAGTAAACAGGATTGCTTGTAAAAATAATGAGTTGTATTTCAAGTAATATTAAAATAAAAACTTATGAACACCCTAAGTTAGAGGTGATGCTACAAGGCTGATGAGTTTTGTAATATTATTTTATTTGAAACGAGAGTAGTAGCCTTTACACAAGAAGTGGGTTGGAGGTGACAGATGAACCAAAAGTTAGCAGTGTGTCATTAATGAGAAGTGATGATAACATTTAAGTTTAATGATTATTTTCCTGGAAAGGGATAACCCATGTTTTCGCAAACCACCTCTTGTAAGGTGTATGTGGTACAATCAAATTAATATTTCCCAAAGGGGATTTATAACCTGTGCGTATTAGTAAAATTGATGCATTATCCAAATCTGACTAAAATGTGGTATTGTTGTTGTTTGTAGTTTGCTTATGGTTGCATAACTAAATGAGAAGTGAGTTTCGTGCAACACAATACATGCCAAATACGCAATTTTGGTGGTAATTAAAGCTTGATATGGATAAGTTTGTTATGAATTTATTGAAGGAATAATGGCAGGTGTAATTTCAATGATTAAATAACATTGTGACACCACCTTATAGAATAGACCAACACCAAATTATAAACCAAATTAATACAAATAGGACACAACCAAATTAGTAACAACTTGATTTCAGTATAAACAACATAATTGTGAAGCAGTTTTACATAATAGTTGACACAATGTAGTGGATATTACATTCTAAAGGTACTGCCATTGTTATAAGCATTACACAAAATAACACCCTTCATTCCAAGGGGCGAGCCCATAATATGACCAAAATATATATGTTGAATATAGTCTAATATCATTCATAGTTAATTTCCCAAAAAATACATAATGCGAGTTATGCTCATCAAATTCCAAAACAAAAGCACCATGTCGCACTAGGCATTAGATTTAGACCGCTGCCCTTTTACCGCGCTTGATAACCTTCTTCACTTTAGTTGATGAAAGGTCCCCATCATTAAGGGTTTCTTTGGTGGAATCGGTAGAAGCATCATGGGATATCCTCTTCACGTTAGTTACAGGGCTGACCGGTTCAGGGGTGTGTGTAGAACTTATTTCACTATCCTAAACAACAAAAACAAATGGCGCATAGTTAACATGAGGTGTTGTTATGCCTAAATCCAATAATGAACACTAAATATTAGTGTATAAATACCGTAATTGGATATTGTTTTTCAAACGGTGAATCCTCGTCGACACTCTCCATTACTTACATGAGTTGAATATCAAAAGAAATAGGTGGGTACGAAATGCGATAACAGCGAAACATCAGAAAACGCAGATATGATACTTGGTTTAATCTATGCGTTAGATATGAGATTCAGACAAAGGAGATTAGGATACCTGGATGGATTGAGAAGTGGCGTTAACAACTGATGTTGGCTAGAAAATATAAACACCATCAGCAATAGCAACAAAATCAAAGTGTAGAGTAATTGTAACAATAATACAAAGAAAAGAATGTTACATTATGATTAAAATGTGATCCCTCAAGTTGTTTAATCAGTTGTTCATCTTGAAGGAACTGGACGACAGAGCAACTCTTCCATCTAGGGCACCACTTTACCTTGAAAGCACACTTCAAGCCCAACATTGCATCCAATGCAAGCGGAAATTCCAGTGGGTCAGTGATTCCACCCTATAGTGAGAATGGAAAATGTTAGGGGAATAATAATGTGATTACCAAGGTAACGTGTTGTAACCGGTTACTAATGGCCAGATATCTGGGTTGCATATGCAAACCTCCATCATGGTTGCACGAAGCTGGCTGGCAGACGTCTTCAAAAGCTCGGTGGATTCGCGGTCCCATAAAATGAAGTTCCCACAGCAGCCATTATGTTTCACTTCAATTTAAATTTTATACCTACAACTCATAAAACTGTCAGATACAAAACAACACAGTTTATCGATAACGAAAATGTTGCAGGTGCACCTCCAGATCTCATCTTTGGTTCGGTGTCCATCCCTGCAAAAAAAGGTGGGTTGTTTCCCTTGGCAACAGCCGGACATTGATGGCATACCCTGTAGTGCCATCCGTTAGGAGATGCAATTAGCTTATTAGTGGTTGCCACGGTGACGCAGAAAGTTGTCTTTAAGTGAATATTTCACAACCGTGTTAGAAAATGCAGGTCGCTTAACGTCAAGCAACAAATATGGTGGCCAAATTGGATATACCTCCGCTAATGTAACTATCTTCTGTAATGGTAGGTGTACAACTTTGGCCATAAATTTTTGCGTCGGTGATAGGTTAGAACTAGAAGATTGTTGTGACCAAGAACGGTTTTGGATGCCAGATGATGAAGAGGTCCCCATTTTGAAGTCGACAGGTAGTATGTAGTTCACTGAAAGTTAGGTACGTAATAAGAAATGATTTGTGAGCAGTGAATTTAGAAAAGAAAGGAATTGTTGAAATAAAATCGTTGCAACATTTTCATAAATTGTTGGATGTCTGGCATATCCTCGTTGATATGAATTTTGGTGATGTTGTAGGTGTTTGTAACGGCCAGCGGATATTTACCTACAAAATAGACACAATAAAGTGATGCACGGGTTACAAAATGATGGATGCGTCCACGTTAAAATACATTACCATACATGTAATACCCCGTATTTTATTACACCGAATAATATTACATTGTGATCAACTGAGTCCGGTTGCTCTGAGAAATTATTTGATAAAATAATTAGAGTAACTTTGGTACTTGGAATTAATCCAATTAATGTTAACTCTTTCGGAGACATTTTATTTAATTGGACTCTAGAGACATGTTTGGACATTTAGTAGTATTGTTTTAATAATACTTACTATATGTATATTTTTTTTCTCTCATTTGGATTAAGAGGAAAAAGATAGAAAGAAAGAAGAATAGAGGAGAGAAATGAGGAAGAAGGGAAAAAGAGGAGAAAAACAAGGTTTTGGGAGAGAAGCATCAAGATCATCATCATCCATTCAGCCATCTTCATCCAATCTTCTCAATCATCTTCATCTTGCTCATCTCAAGGTGGGTTCTAGTTAGTACCATTATTAGGGAGTTCTAGAGATTGTTTGGGTTTAGGTTAGATTATGAAATTTTGAACTTTATGGTTGAATCTTGCTATAAATGTTGTTATATGCTTGTTATCATGTCTATGCTGAGTTTGGGTTATGTGGGTTTTGTTTGATCATGTTTTGAAAGGAGCCTGCGTGTTCTCGAAGATTGATTTGAGGTCGGGTTATCACCAAATCCGAGTGAAGAGTTCCGATGTGCCTAAGACTGCATTTAGGACCCGTTATGGTCATTACGAATTCTTAGTGATGCCTTTCGGTGTGACAAATGCTCCAGCCGTTTTTATGGACTACATGAACCGTTTATTTCAAGCTTACTTGGACCAGTTTGTTGTAATCTTCATTGACGATATTCTCATTTATTCTCGTACTTCACAAGAGAACGAGGAACATCTGAGAATTGTGTTATCTGTGTTGCAAGAGAAGCAACTTTTTGCTAAGTTGAGTAAGTGTGAATTTTGGATGGCGGAAGTTAAGTTTCTTGGGCACGTTATATCACAAGGTGGTGTAGCGGTGGATCCGTCGAAGGTAGAAGCAGTGATAAATTGGGAGAGGCCGAGAAATGCCTCAGAAGTCAGAAGTTTCTTAGGGCTGGCAGGTTACTATAGGAGGTTCATCGAAGGTTTCTCTCAGTTGGCTTTACCAATGACGAAACTTACTCGTAAAGATTTTGCTTTTGAGTGGGATTCGGGTTGTGAGCAAAGTTTCATGAAGTTGAAGGAGAGATTGACAACAGCTCCGGTGTTAATCATTCCTGATCCTAACAACTCTTATGAAGTGTTTTGTGATGCTTCTAAAATGGGATTGGGAGGTGTTCTAATGCAAGGTGGTCAAGTAGTAGCTTATGCCTCCCGACAATTGAAAATTCATGAACAGAATTATCCAACTCATGATTTGGAATTGGCGGCGGTTGTTTTTACACTAAAGGTGTGGCGACATTATTTGTATGGTGTACGTTTTGAAATGTTCAGTGACCATAAGAGTTTGAGGTATTTATTTGACCAAAAGGAGTTAAATATGCGACAATGAAGATAGATGGAGTACTTAAAAGATTATGATTTAGAATTGAAGTATCATCCAGGAAAAGCGAATAAGGTAGCAGATGTGTTAAGTCGGAAATTAGTTCATGGCGCGAAATTGATGATTTTGGAGTATGCATTGTTGGAGAATTTTAGAGATCTTAATCTTCAGTTTGTATGGACCCAAGATGGTGTAATTATGGGAAATTTGAATGTCAATTATACTCTAAGAGTTGAGATTCAACAAGGTCAAATGTCGGATGAGAAGTTGCAAGAAGTGTTACTTCTACCGGGTTTTATTCAGGCTACCGACGAAATTATTATGTTCGACTAAAGAATTTGTGTTCCGAATGATGCAATGTTAAGAAGAAAGATTTTGGATGAGGCTCATAAAGGTACTTTTACGATACATCCTGGTTCTTCGAAGATGTATCAGGATTTGAAGAAGGACTATTGGTGGTCCGGAATGAAAAAGGATGTTGCGATGTATGTGTCAGAATGTGCAGTGTGCCAACAAGTTAAGATTGAACACCAAAGGCCCGACGGTATGTTGCAACCTTTAGAAATTCCAGTTTGGAAATGGGATAGCATTTCTATAGACTTTGCAGTAGGTTTGCCCCGTACGCAAGGTGGTTATGATTCAATTTGGGTGATTGTGGATCGACTAACGAAATCTGCGCATTTCTTGGCCGTGAAGACTACTTTCAAGGCAAGTCATCTTGCGAGGTTGTTTATTGCAGAAATTGTAAGATTGCACGGTATTCCTTCTAATATTGTGTCGGACAGAGATCCGAAGTTTACTTCAAGGTTTTGGAAAGTCTTTCAACAAGCTATGGGGACGGAGTTGCGTTTGAGCACGTCTAATCATCCACAGAGGATGGTCAGACTGAGCGAACGATACAAACGATGGAGGATATGTTGAGAGGTTGTGTGTTAGAAAGTAAAGGGAATTGGAAAGAACTTCTACCATTGATTGAGTTTTCTTATAATAATAGTTATCATGCTAGCATCGGTATGGCTCCGTATGAGGCATTATATGGGCGAAAATGTAGAACACCTTTGTGTTGGGCGGAAGTTGGGGAAGATAGAATCTTAGGACCCGAAATCATCCAAGAGACTACGAAAAAGATTCGAATGATCCGCGAGAAAATTAAGCAAGCACAAGATCGTCAAAAGAATTATGCGGACAATCAAAGGAGACCTTTAGAATTTGAAGAAGGTGACCATGTGTTTTTGAAAGTTACTCCTAGATTGAGATTGAAAGGACCGTTTAAGTCACGCAAGTTAAGCCCGAGATACATGGGACCGTATCAGATCTTAGAAAGGATTGGTGAAGCAGCTTACAGGTTGGCCTTACCGCCTTCTCTGTCGGAAATGCATGATGTTTTTCATGTATCTCAGCTTCGAAGATTTGTTCCAGATCCTCTTTAGCCGATTCTACCGGATACTATTGAAATAGAAGCGGATTTGACGTTTGAACCTCAACCGAGCCGCATTGTGGGAAGAGAAACGAAAGTATTAAGGAATAAGGATATTCCTCTCGTTAAGGTACAGTGGGATGTAACGCATCCGGGGGATGCAACTTGGGAACTTGAATCAGAAATGCGAGATGTTTACCCTCATCTATTCAGGTAATCTGTAAATTCGAGGGCGAATTTCTATTTAAGGGGGGGAGGATGTAATACCCCGTATTTTATTACACCGAATAATATTACATTGTGATCAACTGAGTCCGGTTGCTCTGAGAAATTATTTGATAAAATAATTAGAGTAACTTTGGTACTTGGAATTAATCCAATTAATGTTAACTCTTTCGGAGACATTTTATTTAATTGGACTCTAGAGACATGTTTGGACATTTAGTAGTATTGTTTTAATAATACTTACTATATGTATATTTTTTTCTCTCATTTGGATTAAGAGGAAAAAGATAGAAAGAAAGAAGAATAGAGGAGAGAAAGGAGGAAGAAGGGAAAAAGAGGAGAAAAACAAGGTTTTGGGAGAGAAGCATCAAGATCATCATCATCCATTCAGCCATCTTCATCCAATCTTCTCAATCATCTTCTTCTTGCTCATCTCAAGGTGGGTTCTAGTTAGTACCATTATTAGGGAGTTCTAGAGATTGTTTGGGTTAAGGTTGGATTATGAAATTTTGAACTTTATGGTTGAATCTTGCTATAAATGTTGTTTTATGCTTGATATCATGTCTATGCTGAGTTTGGGTTATGTGGGTTTTGTTTGATCATGTTTTGTTGGAGAAAATATGAGTTAGGGGTGAAGAACAGCAGCTGGGAGAAGTGCTGTCTCGCTTGCTTCGCCTAGCGAACCTGGGGCGAATCCCAGCGAACAGCAGTCGAGGGTTTGCCTAGCGAACCCGAACGCGAAGCCTAGTGAATGTTCGCTACGGGCGTTCGCCTAGCGAACTTAGTGTGTTTTAAGTCTGGGAACTTTCTGCCAAGGTGTTCGCTGGCACGTTCGCCTAGCGAAGGGGAAGTACTGGCTAGCGAAGGTTCGCCAGACTTTCGCCTAGCGAACTTATGGTGTTTTGGGTCTGGGAGCTTTCTGTTTAATTACTCGCCAGTTTGCTCGCCTAGCGAAGGCGAAGGCGAAGGTTCGCCAGCTCGTTCGGCTAGCGAACCTGGGGTGAGTTGTGTTATTTTTATAACTTGTTTCGTCATACCTTTTCATCTGTTTGTCCGTTTTGAATGTTCTGTATATCAATAGAAAGCTAGAGAAACGATCTTTATGATGATGATAAGGATTGTCGATTTTATTGCCCGATTAAATAATCGGAGGGAACCCGAAGTGGAATTCATTTGATAATTTTGTGTAAACTATGTTTTAAATTGTGTTAAGCTATTCTATTACACTAATAAGGTATGTTTTGCCTAATCTATGGTTGTTAACATGTTATGATTGAAAATGCATGTAATATGAAAATGAAATTGAGAGAGTGAGGAAAACATCAACCTTAAATATAGGAAGACCTAGTAATGACTAGGAGGTTTATGTTTCTAGTTTGTGGCTAGGATTGATAAATGATCTAGATAAGTGGAAGACCCTAGTATGGAACATGAGGGATCGCGATGAGTGATCGATACCTAAGTAACGGTGACCCGCGTTTTGATCCTCTTATGATGGATAACCGAGGAGGTTGCTTAGAAGATGGTATTAGTGACCCGTGTTTAAGGGCCCCTGGTGCGGGCTGGCCGGGAAAAGTACTATGTGTAGATAACCGTGACCCGTGTTGAAGAGCCCTTTGTGGATGGCCGGGGAAAGTTATTTACCTTAGCATCCAAGACTCGTGTCGAAAACTCTTTGGAAGGGTTGGCCGAGAATGGTTGGCTACGAATTTAAGGATCCGTGACCCGTGTTGAATCCTCTTGTAGGGTTGGTCGGGGAAAGATGCCTTCGTGAGAGATATCATTTGATGATACTAGAGTTAGAGAACTCGTGAGCATGTCTCCATATAGGGCAAGAATGAAATTGTGAACTTAAGGTCTTTTTCCCTTTCCCCGAACTTGAGTTAGGATTGGCTAGAACCTTGTAAAGCCGAGAGAATTCATAAGATAGGGAACTCACTGAGATTTGATGTATCTCACCCCACGTTGTTGTTGTATTTCAGGTGTTTCAGGTTCCGAGAAGGGTAAGGACAAGGTCGTTTGATCTTTCCTTCACTTGTTGATGGCTAGCTTCCGCTATGTTGTTATTTTGAGATCATTGTTATGATCTAGTTCTTAGTTTTTGTCATTTTGGAACATCTTGTATATGTAATGCCTTAGACTTTTAGTGTTTTGTATTAGAGGCAATTATGTGTATAATGTGTTAACTAGGAACTTATTGTATTTCAATACCAGAGACTTGGATTCATATATATAATTTATGCTTTGATGTATGGATTTTATATATGGGTGTTACAGTTGGTATCAAAGCAGGTCGTATCCTTGACCTAGCCATGAAATAGTATAAGTGTTTCTTTCCGTTTCATATACGTTGTTTCGGCATTGGTCTTAAGCGTTATATTTATGGCATTGAGCCTGATCAACTTAATTCTATTTGTATGACCTTTAGGAACATGGTTGATGGACGTAGAAACCCTCGTGGTAGGCCCCGCACCACTCCTCAAGGGACGAATCCGCCGGTTGGCGATGGTAATGCTTCGTTGTATCAGTTCATGCAACAGATGCATCAACAACAGAATCTATTCATGCAGCAAATGGTGCAGCAAATGAATGGAGGTCCGCATCCTCATGTAGTTGTTCCCGAAGCTGTAGGTGGGAATTTTCGGGACTTTATCCGCATGAATCCTTCGGAATTTCAGGGTGGATTAGATCCCGTGAAGGCTGACGAATGGATTTTAGGTATGGAAAGGATTTTCTTGATAGTCCATTGCAACGAAGAAAATAAGGTGTTGGTTGCTTCCCATTCTCTAAAGGGTCCCGCCATGAGATGGTGGGAGAGTGCTTCGGCTCTAATGGTTATTCAGTAAGTGCCAAAGGTTTGGGAGCAGTTCAAGGTTGTTTTTATGGAGAAGTATTTTCCGAGCTCTTTGAGAACTCAGAAAGAGTTTGATTTTCAACAACTAAGACAAGGTAGTATGACGGTAGCCAGTTATGCTAAGAAGTTCGAAGACATGGCTGCATATTCTAGGCAGGCTATGTATGCTCCAGACGAGAGGTGGAAGGTAGACCAATTTATTTTTGGACTTAGAGCTGAAATATCCCATAGTGTCTCTCAGAGGGAGTTCGCTACTTATGCTGAAGTGTTAAGACAATGCTATGTGGCGGAGCATAGTTTGAAGAAAGTACACGCTGAGGGAGTCGCGAGTAGGACGACTCAAGGTGATCGCGGGAGATCTACTCAACCGTTTTGGCCGAGACAACAATCTTTCAAAGGGAAACAAGTGCAAAGTAGTAAGCCTAATACTCCTCCTTTGTGTCGGTTGTGCAACAAGTATCATTCCGGGAAGTGCAACGATGGAGTCTTTAGATGTTATCAGTGTAATGGAGTGGGCCATATGGCAAGGGATTGTCCTAAGATTAAGAATCAAGTGCAAGGAAAAAGCGCCGGTCGAGTCTACACCTTGGATGGAAGGAAGAAGAAGAATGACAATTCTTTGATTGCCGGTACGTGCCTAGTTAACGGATTTCCCTGTTTTATTTTATTTGATTGCGGAGCTACACATTCTTTTGTATGGGTGCAATGTATGAAGCGACTTGGGTTGTGGTCCGTTCCTTTGGCTCCTCCTATGTTGGTCACTACCGCCATGGATGATATAGTTGAGACACCATTGATGTGTGAAAACTGTGTGCTGTCTGTGAGTGGTAGAGTTTTTCAGATTGATTTTATTTTTCTACCGCTTAAGAAAGTTGATGTCGTTTTGGGAATGGATTGGCTTTCTGCTAATTCGGTATTTATTGGGTGTGAGGAGAAGCTTATCATCATCCCGTCTGTTGAGGCTACACCAAAGGATGTTTTAACAACTATTCTAGAAGGTACGGTTGGTATGATAAATCTCTTGTTTGAAGAAGAGAAATCGGTTATGTTGGTTCTCACTAAGGAAGGGAGTAGCGACCTTCAGGTTATGGATATTCCAGTAGTTTGCGAGTTTTCCGAAGTTTTCCCCGAAGATGTCACTTCTCTTCCTCCGGAGAGGGAAGTGGAATTTTCTGTTGACCTGGTACCGGGAACGGCTCCTATATTCGTTTCTCCGTATCGGATGGCACCGAAGGAGTTAAGGGAATTAAAGGATCAGTTAGAAGAACTCATGGCGAAACATTTTGTGCGGCCTAGTGTTTCTCCGTGGGGAGCCCCTGTTTTACTAGTGAAGAAGAAGGACGGTGGGATGCGGATGTGCATCGATTATCGTCAGCTGAATAAAGTCACCATTAAGAACAAGTATCCCTTGCCCAGAAGAGACGACCTTTTGGACCAATTGAAAGGAGCCTGCGTGTTCTCAAAGATTGATTTGAGGTCGGGTTATCACCAAATCCGAGTGAAGAGTTCCGATGTGCCTAAGACTGCATTTGGGACCCGTTATGGTCATTACGAATTCTTAGTGATGCCTTTCGGTGTGACAAATGCTCCAGCCATTTTTATGGACTACATGAACCGTATATTTCAAGCTTACTTGGACCAGTTTGTTGTAATCTTCATTGACGATATTCTCATTTATTCTCGTACTTCACAAGAGCACGAGGAACATCTGAGAATTGTGTTATCTGTGTTGCAAGAGAAGCAACTTTTTGCTAAGTTGAGTAAGTGTGAATTTTGGATGGCGGAAGTTAAGTTTCTTGGGCACGTTATATCACAAGGTGGTGTAGCGGTGGATCCGTCGAAGGTAGAAGCAGTGATAAATTGGGAGAGGCCGAGAAATGCCTCAGAAGTCAGGAGTTTCTTAGGGCTGGCAGGTTACTATAGGAGGTTCATCGAAGGTTTCTCTCAGTTGGCTTTACCAATGACGAAACTTACTCGTAAAGATTTTGCTTTTGAGTGGGATTCGGGTTGTGAGCAAAGTTTCATGAAGTTGAAGGAGAGATTGACAACAGCTCCGGTGTTAATCATTCTTGATCCTAACAACTCTTATGAAGTGTTTTGTGATGCTTCTAAAATGGGATTGGGAGGTGTTCTAATGCAAGGTGGTCAAGTAGTAGCTTATGCCTCCCGACAATTGAAAATTCATGAACAGAATTATCCAACTCACGATTTGGAATTGGCGGCGGTTGTTTTTACACTAAAGGTGTGGCGACATTATTTGTATGGTGTACATTTTGAAATGTTCAGTGACCATAAGAGTTTAAGGTATTTATTTGACCAAAAGGAGTTAAATATGCGACAAAGAAGATGGATGGAGTACTTAAAAGATTATGATTTAGGATTGAAGTATCATCCAGGAAAAGCGAATAAGGTAGCAGATGCGTTAAGTCGGAAATTAGTTCATGGCGCGAAATTGATGATTTTGGAGTATGGATTGTTGGAGAATTTTAGAGATCTTAATCTTCAGTTTGTATGGACCCAAGATGGTGTAATTATGGGAAATTTGAATGTCAATTCTACTCTAAGAGTTGAGATTCAACAAGGTCAAATGTCGGATGAGAAGTTGCAAGAAGTGTTACTTCTACCGGGTTTTATTCAGGCTACCGACGGAATTATTATGTTCGACTAAAGAATTTGTGTTCCGAATGATGCAATGTTAAGAAGAAAGATTTTGGATGAGGCTCATAAAGGTACTTTTACGATACATCCTGGTTCTTCGAAGATGTATCAAGATTTGAAGAAGGACTATTGGTGGTCCGGAATGAAAAAGGATGTTGCGATGTATGTGTCAGAATGTGCAGTGTGCCAACAAGTTAAGATTGAACACCAAAGGTCGGGCGGTATGTTGCAACCTTTAGAAATTCCAGTTTGGAAATGGGATAGCATTTCTATAGACTTTGCAGTAGGTTTGCCCCGTACGCAAGGTGGTTATGATTCAATTTGGGTGATTGTGGATCGACTAACGAAATCTGCGCATTTCTTGGCCGTGAAGACTACTTTCAAGGAAAGTCATCTTGCGAGGTTGTTTATTGCGGAAATTGTAAGATTGCACGGTATTCCTTCTAATATTGTGTCGGACAGAGATCCGAAGTTTACTTCAAGGTTTTGGAAAGTCTTTCAACAAGCTATGGGGACGGAGTTGCGTTTGAGCACGTCTAATCATCCACAGACGGATGGTCAGACTGAGCGAACAATACAAACGATGGAGGATATGTTGAGAGCTTGTGTGTTAGAAAGTAAAGGGAATTGGAAAGAACTTCTATCATTGATTGAGTTTTCTTATAATAATAGTTATCATGCTAGCATCGGTATGGCTCCGTATGAGGCATTATATGGGCGAAAATGTAGAACACCTTTGTGTTGGGCGGAAGTTGGGGAAGATAGAATCTTAGGACCCGAAATCATCCAAGAGACTACGGAAAAGATTCGAATGATCCGCGAGAAAATTAAGCAAGCACAAGATCGTCAAAAGAGTTATGCGGACAATCGAAGGAGACCTTTAGAATTTGAAGAAGGTGACCATGTGTTTTTGAAAGTTACTCCTAGATTGAGATTGAAAGGACCGTTTAAGTCACGCAAGTTAAGCCCGAGATACATGGGACCGTATCAGATCTTAGAAAGGATTGGTGAAGTAGCTTACAGGTTGGCCTTACCGCCTTCTCTGTCGGAAATGCATGATGTTTTTCATGTATCTCAGCTTCGGAGATTTGTTCCAGATCCTCTTTAGCCAATTCTACCGGATACTATTGAAATAGAAGCGGATTTGACGTTTGAACCTCAACCGAGCCGCATTGTGGGAAGAGAAACGAAAGTATTAAGGAACAAGGATATTCCTCTCGTTAAGGTACAGTGGGATGTAACGCATCCGGGGGATGCAACTTGGGAACTTGAATCGGAAATGCGAGATGCTTACCCTCATCTGTTCAGGTAATCTGTAAATTCGAGGGCGAATTTCTATTTAAGGGGGGGAGGATGTAATACCCCGTATTTTATTACACCGAATAATATTACATTGTGATCAACTGAGTCCGGTTGCTCTGAGAAATTATTTGATAAAATAATTAGAGTAACTTTGGTACTTGGAATTAATCCAATTAATGTTAACTCTTTCGGAGACATTTTATTTAATTGGACTCTAGAGACATGTTTGGACATTTAGTAGTATTATTTTAATAATACTTACTATATGTATATTTTTTTCTCTCATTTGGATTAAGAGGAAAAAGATAGAAAGAAAGAAGAATAGAGGAGAGAAAGGAGGAAGAAGGGAAAAAGAGGAGAAAAACAAGGTTTTGGGAGAGAAGCATCAAGATCATCATCATCCATTCAGCCATCTTCATCCAATCTTCTCAATCATCTTCTTCTTGCTCATCTCAAGGTGGGTTCTAGTTAGTACCATTATTAGGGAGTTCTAGAGATTGTTTGGGTTAAGGTTAGATTATGAAATTTTGAACTTTATGGTTGAATCTTGCTATAAATGTTGTTATATGCTTGTTATCATGTCTATGCTGAGTTTGGGTTATGTGGGTTTTGTTTGATCATGTTTTGTTGGAGAAAATATGAGTTAGGGGTGAAGAACAGCAGCTGGGAGAAGTGCTGTCTCGCTTGCTTCGCCTAGCGAACCTGGGGCGAATCCCAGCGAACAGCAGTTGAGGGTTCGCCTAGCGAACCCGAACGCGAAGCCTAGTGAATGTTCGCTGCGGGCGTTCGCCTAGCGAACTTAGTGTGTTTTAAGTCTGGGAACTTTCTGCCAAGGTGTTCGCTGGCACGTTCGCCTAACGAAGGGGAAGTACTGGCTAGCGAAGGTTCGCCAGACTTTCGCCTAGCGAACTTATGGTGTTTTGGGTCTGGGAGCTTTCTGTTTAATTACTCGCCAGTTTGCTCGCCTAGCGAAGGCGAAGGAGAAGGTTCGCCAGCTCGTTTGCCTAGCGAACCTGGGGCGAGTTGTGTTATTTTTATAACTTGTTTCGTCATACCTTTTCATCCGTTTGTCCATTTTGAATGTTCTGTATATCAATAGAAAGCTAGAGAAACGATCTTTATGATGATGATAAGGATTGTCAATTTTATTGCCCGATTAAATAATCGGAGGGAACCCGAAGTGGAATTCATTTGATAATTTTGTGTAAACTATGTTTTAAATTGTGTTAAGCTATTCTATTACACTAATAAGGTATGTTTGGCCTAATCTATGGTTGTTAACATGTTATGATTGAAAATGCATGTAATATGAAAATGAAATAGAGAGAGTGAGGAAAACATCAACCTTAAATATAGGAAGACCTAGTACTGACTAGGAGGTTTATGTTTCTAGTTTGTGGCTAGGATTGATAAATGATCTAGATAAGTGGAAGACCCTAGTATGGAACATGAGGGATCGCGATGAGTGATCGATACCTAAGTAACGGTGACCCGCGTTTTGATCCTCTTATGATGGATAACCGGGGAGGTTGCTTAGAAGATGGTATTAGTGACCCGTGTTGAAGGGCCCCTGGTGCGGGCTGGCCGGGAAAAGTACTATGTGTAGATAACCGTGACCCGTGTTGAAGAGCCCTTTGTGGATGGTCGGGGAAAGTTATTTACCTTAGCATCCAAGACTCGTGTCGAAAACTCTTTGGAAGGGTTGGCCGAGAATGGTTGGCTACGAATTTAAGGATCCGTGACCCGTGTTGAATCCTCTTGTAGGGTTGGCCGGGGAAAGATGCCTTCGTGAGAGATATCATTTGATGATACTAGAGTTAGAGAACTCGTGAGCATGTTTCCATATAGGGCAAGAATGAAATTTTGAACTCAAGGTCCTTTTCCCTTTCCCCGAACTTGAGTTAGGATTGGCTAGAACCTTGTAAAGCCGAGAGAATTCATAAGATAGGGAACTCACTGAGATTTGATGTATCCCACCCCACGTTGTTGTTGTATTTCAGGTGTTTTAGGTTCCGAGAAGGGTAAGGACAAGGTCGTTTGATCTTTCCTTCACTTGTTGATGGCTAGCTTCCGCTATGTTGTTATTTTGAGATCATTGTTATGATCTAGTTCTTAGTTTTTGTCATTTTGGAACATCTTGTATATGTAATGCCTTAGACTTTTAGTGTTTTGTATTAGAGGCAATTATGTGTATAATGTGTTAACTAGGAACTATTGTATTTCAATACCAGAGTCTTGGATTCATATATATAATTTATGCTTTGATGTATGGATTTTATATATGGGTGTTACAATACACCACTCCAAAGTGTTCACTAACCTTCTTCCTTAACCTTAGCATATTTCATGAGAATAATTGTTGGTTTCAAAACATCAACTTGTTTTTGTTTATACTCAAAGAACACCATTGTGTAGCCTTCCCATAATGTATAATGCATGGTGTTGTCACTTTTGTTGCAACATAAAAAAAGTCAGAATATAAACCAACCATGTGTAGGGAACGATGTACAAATTTAGTACATTAGAGAAAGTTATCCGACAAACCTTAAATCTCTCAATACCAAGTTGACTTGAGGTTTCTTGCCCCCAAACTGAGATTGGGAGTATCCAATTTCAACGACCACACCTATAACATCTACAAACAAAACGTGCAGCCATGTTAATTGAACAAATATCGAAAGGTAGAAGGCAACGGTCCTTTAAATTGTAATAAAACTTACCTATTAAGAGATTCTTCGGCCATTTCCCTGCCATGATGTCCGCAAATGGGGTAAGGTTAATCACCTTATCGGGGATGTCATGTTTAGCGATATCTCCAATTGTTTTCCCACCAGTGAACTTTTAAAGATATTTGTGGGAAGTGGGTTTGGAAATTAAATCATTTGGATGTACTTGGAAGTTTGACATCGTGCAAGTCACATTAACAGATAAAGCTGAATCAAAGGCTTGTCTAAATATTGTTGGAACAACAACATGAATGTCGTGGCCCTGGCATGTGTAAAACCAAGTTCAAAAGCTAAGCAAAAACCTAGTGAATCAGTCAACAGGTTGAATACTTTAAGAAATACAAACATGACCCATTAGAAAAACAATCCCACAAAACACAATAGTCGAATACAAACAATAGTTGTAACATCATCAAGTATTCAGGTGAAGTGATCACCAAAAGCTGACCGCCAAAAACACGATAATAATAACACCATCACTTAACAAAAATACATGCATCGGTTAATAAACACGGTTGTAACATCAACACGTATTTAGATGAAGTACAATCAATTTCCAAAATGAAAAAAATGACAATCAGAACGGGAGCATTAACACCTGAGAATTAGAACAGCATAAGGAAACCATTCACAGGACTTCAAGCATAACACAATAAACACGTCAGTCTGATACATTAGAATACGATTTCTAAATGAGCATCACATTAAGAAAGCGTGTAACATATGCGCAAAAGTTAATGGGTAAAAAAATTAAAAGAACCCTAACTCACATCTTTGTCGACAACTACCATCTCGAAATGCTCTTTCGTTGTGGTGATAACCTTCCATTTGTGATGTATTTTAACAGCAAGCTTCCATAAATCCTTGTGATCGGTGATGTCGCTGATCCTTTTAAACGACCGCGCCATTCTTCAATGTTTAGCATCAACAGGAGAAGTATTTTGTGAGACAGAAGGCAAGATAAACCAAATAAAAAGAAGACATAGATGCGCGGACAAACAAAATAAACGAGGACCTGCTTCAGTAACCTCAAGAGTCATTGAGTACACCAGCTTGCAAAACGCTTCCCAATGCATGCCAACAGTATTGCTGCAGAACTTTCAAAATAGGTGAAGTAGTTGTTTCAATTTTTCGGTTCAGTATTAGGTGAGTTTAGGTTTGTAGGCAGTGAAATCGGAAAGGAAGTAATGAGGTTGTAGTTCATGGCCAATGGTGTTGTTGAATAGTTACGTTTAGGGTGGCTAAAGACCAAAATTATCCCCAATTTAGTGACGTGGAGGCAGACTGGGATAGGGTAAAAAAAAGTTTTTCATAGGATACAAATTTTCTTATATGGTAGATTTGGGCTTGAAGCCCATGCTCTACATTAGAAGCCCATTAATCAAGATTTATTATAAGGTGTGAACAAGTGCTTTATAAACACTCAACATTGTTATTGCAAATTCAATGTGGGACTTTTAGAAAAGTCACCATAGTTGATGGTGCCATTGGAGGCCTTAATGTTATGCAGATAATGAATGAGCCCACTACAACATACAAATTTGTTCATTAAATTATGGAAATTTGCCTACAAATTTGAAGCTTACATCATCATACAAATTTGAAGCTTACAAAACTAGCATAAAAACTATTTTTAATTTATTCATTAGTAAACATAAGCATATAAATTTGAAGCTTACAAAACTAGCAATGTAGTGAGCTTGGCCAATGTCACAGGTAGTTCTCCACTAAAATTGTTGGAGGAAATTCGCTTATATATTATTGAAAAATAAAACAGTAAAATATGGTTCTAAGCCATGGAAATCAAAGTGATTTTAATGATTAAACATTTAGCCACCATATTTGGAGGGAAGATATTAACTAAGAGACAAAATTAAGTACTTACAGTGTTTGAATCTGGGTTAAATTTCCAAGCTCGGGATGAAGATTTCCCGACATTTGATTGTTCCACAACTCCATGTCCATTTCAAATTAAAGTTAAGTCTTACTGAAACCTTTTGAATTGAACACATACATGTTTATGTACTTGATAATGACCTGATGTATATGTAGTTTGCTGTTGTGGATTGTTGTGTTTTTGAAATGTGGAGTGCAAATTGTTACAACTAGTTGTAAGTGATGCAATTGGTTTTAAAACTCTGCTATGGTTTTGACTGTTTAAATTGTGATGAAGTTTGTCTTGTCATGTTAAAACGCGGTATTAATGATTGTGAAATTGGAGGAAATTAATGGGAACTACTGTTGTCATGCTTTTGTTTAATTGATGTTGAACTAGCTTGGAATTTCGTAATTGGTTGGTTTTAGTGGTGATAATGTAAATATGTATGTGCTGATTGTTTAGGTTATATGTGTAAGCAACTTGCCTTGTTTCATGTTTAATTGGTGTTGTTTGTGTTCCAGCATGGCTGTATGCGAATTGGTAACATAGACAATTCTTGGCATGGCATGAAGTTTTAGCATTGTGATGATTCATGGCATGAAGTCCCACATCGAATTTGTAGTAATAATATCAAGTGTTTATAAAGCACTTTTTAACACCATAATTGTAAATCTTGATAATTGGGCTTCTACTTTAAAGAACATGGGCTTTAGCCCAATTATTTTATATGTAAGTGTGTAAAAATTAATTATTAAATGTAATAATAAGCAATCATTTTGCCACCTCAGTTGCCACGTCCTGTCTGTTGCCACCTCAGTTGCCACGTCCTGTCTGTTGCCACCTCAACTGCCACGTCCCTAATTTCTAACGTCTTTTATCAATATTTGACGGAAAGGACTTGTTTGATTCTGTTTGACAACGTAAAGGACCAAATTGAATTTTTTAAAAGAAAGAGGACCAAAATAGACCCAAGGGTATGGGTAAGGGACTAAAAGGGGTATTAAGCCTTCATTTTTCTTTGACTCGAATCAAATGGCCATTTTATACTATTTTTGTGTCTCATCTCTAGAACATATAAAATTTTTTTCTCTCTTAAATTTTCAAACAACCTTGATAACTTTTGTTGCTCATCGTTTACATATTCAATTCTATCTAATAAAAAACTTGAAGAAAAAACTTTTTTGAGAGTCAATCTCTTGAGTGAGAAAATTTGGTTTATGTAAGATTTTATGAAACTTCATCTTCTACCTCAAACATTAAACACCATTGGCGAGTATGAGTCTTGAAAAACTCTATGAGATAGTGTGAGTGATTCATTAGAGATGTAAATTCATCTTTTTTTATTACATTCCTTAGAATTTCAATGTACATTCATTCTATTGCGTAATTTCTAAAAATGCTCTTCAAACTTCTGCTTTCATTATCAACCCTATTTGGAGAAATATTTTATTTAAAGATAAAGGTCTATTAAGCCCCCCCCCCCCCTCGAAACCATTTTATACCCATATTCACCAACAGACAAAGGTGCATTAAGTACCTCATATATTTCTAATTTTTCTAAGACGAACCAGTTCTTGAGGATATTTTTCATTTTCAATTTCTTCATAGGCAATAGTCACTTTCTCTTCAATAACCAAAATTGTTTTTAGATGGTTATTCTTTTATATATTATAGGTTTAAGAGGGAGTGGAAATATTGGCCGTTCAAAAGTTGGGTCATGTAGATTCTCAATAATAGTCATTTTCATGTATTCTTAGACAACTTATTTATCGTCAAATTTTTTGCACAAGTGACTTCAAACACAAGAGGAAATGCATCGTGATAAAAAAAAAACTTTCAAGAAATATGATTGATTTTAAGAAAGGGTAAGAAAAAGAGAATCAAAGTGAAAAAGTCAATAGCAGTGATTTCATACAAATTAAATATTTCAAGCTAGCTTGAATAAAAAAGTTCATAAATTCAAAGCTAGTATAATGGTATGATCATGGAAGTAGTTCTTGAATTTATTTTCTTGACAAAGAGTAGCAAACTAGATAAATTCAAAGTTGGTAGATGAAGATGAGTTTGCAAGAAAGTGGTCAAATAAATAGTAGAAGATTATAGAATATGGATGAAAAAGGAAATAAAAAATGTACCTTTATAATGGTCTGATAATCGATTATGATTGTGTTGTAATCGATTATTGCAGTTTTTCAAACTATAATTGATTGTCCTGATGGGCATAATTGATTATTATGTGTGCCTTTTGATTTGAATCTTCATAATAAATTATGCTTTGGGAATAATCATTTATGAAGTGATATTTTTAGGTTTTTACGAGTTTGGGCGTTGTTTGCTTGTATCTTGGCCCACTTTCTTTCTTCATCTTCCTTTTTAACTTACTGCATAAATATTTTAACTTGAAAATAATTGGTAAAATACTATTAGTTTCATTAGATGAATATTTTATTTCAAAGTACATTGAATTAAGATAGAACAACTAATACTTTTTATAGAGATGCAAATATATACCTTAAATTTTCTTTAACAGATGACTCGCCTTTTCTTAACAATGTTTAAGAAGATATATGAGTATTTATGAAATTTCTTCCCTTTTATCCATTTTTGATAAAATATACATAATATAAACTTAAGTTTTCTTTTTCATATATATATTTCTCATAATTTCTAGGAAGGTTTTAATATAGTAGGCATTCAGTTAATTTTCTCTTCATTTTAGGGATCTTTTTATTAAAATACTTTTGAAAATATCTCCCTTTTGGAGTAAATTATTGTTACTATAGCTTATTGAAGTTTTTTTACACGAAACATGTTGGGCAAGATGTTCTGACTTTATGCAATACATTATGTTTCAAACTAATTACTTGGTGCGCGTTCCTTATTTGATTGAATTTTGCTCCAACAAGATTTGTTTACTTTTTCATTCAAATAGGGATTTGACATAACACATTTCTGTTTGGAAAATGTTTTATTTTGAATCATTTATTGAATATATTAGAATTCTTATTTGTATCAAGTTAAGATTTAGTTAGATTTGATTTCTACAAGATTTAGAATTGGTTTTATGAAAATAGTTTCTCCTTGCGCTTTTTGGAAACCAACTGTTGTTATGCCAAAACCCTACTGCGCTTTTTTGATGGATGTTGTTGCTATTTAAGGATAGGTTACACCTTGTGTGAAGACTTGTACTTTGGAGAATTAAGCTTGTCGTTTTATAATTTTTATTGATTATTTTGCATTGGATTTGTAATACTCTATTGTGTGGTATCTTTCATAAGTTAAAAGGATTGGTGATGACAATTTAGGAAGTTTAGTATATGTATCGAAGTAATAAAATTTATAATTTCATCTCCACATGGGTTGTGCTATTTTAACAAAGTGATTCGCGTGCTATAGAAATTAAAATTGGGGATTTTCAAATTTATTTGGGTAAAATAAAATTGGTGGGAAAATTATCAGATTAACAACGTTTAGACCTTGTTTTGAATCCCTTATATGTAATTGTTGATGGTAACATCTATTTTCCTCTAAGATTATTTATCAGTGATTATGATTGTTTAACTTATCCTTTATACCGAATGTATTGGTGTATAACTAATTTTTCTTCCTTATGCTTCCTAAACCCTTATATCAGCTGGCTAGTTAAAACAGACAAGGGTTTTGTAATATCCCATATACCCTTAAGTGCTCTAAAAGTTATCAGTTGGGACAAATAGGGTAATCAATGGACTTTGAAGAGATCAATCTTTATTAAAAGAGAACTATAATATAGAGAGAATTCTCTATGAGATATTTAACTATAACATTCCCTTTGAGTGGACTATGTAAGGATGGGGCGAGGTATGTAATAGTTGTTCCCAGGGTTTATTATGACATGTTGAACTATGGATTGTTGGTTGAATACCATGGTTCTTGTTTCCACCATAATTCAAGAATCAAGAATCCGATGGATACGAGACTAGATCCATTGGAAGGTTAATCCAATGGGTTATTGCATAGTAATAAGAAACCAAGATTCTTAAACCAAGGATGCTAGGATGACATCTAGGTGAATGAATTAGTAAAATAACTTAAGCTATGATAAAAGACTTAGTTGGCGATATTCGTACACAAGGATACCTCAGTGTGTATCGTGAATGGATAGTTGCTACCAATAAATCAAATCGTGAAATAATGTGCTTTGTATGGAACATGTTGTTTGTGTTAGGGTGAAAGTAATCACCTAGTGACTAGCAGTTAATCATGTTAGTTTTAATGAATGAATCATGTATTCCGAAACAACCCCATTATCGTTCATGTCCCAAAGGTTGATGCTTATGAAAAGTAAGAATTGGGATATATGCACTAATGCTTCCCTCAACCAAATGGGTTAGAGTCTGATAGTGAACCTCAAGGCGAGTTAGAGTCTCATGCGATAAATAAGGCTCAAAATGGGTTTGAGTCCCATAGGGAGCGACGCTTCTTAGATTGGGTACTAGTCCCATGAAAGAATATGAAATCTATAACAAAGTCGAAGCATAATACAAGGATCTGTGACCATGTCGATAATCCTAGACGTATAGTTGGCCAGGGAAAGATGCCTTGGTAGGTTTATGAATAATGATTGATTTGAGTTAGTGAACTCAAGTGTACATGTTTCCATCCAATGCGAAAATCCCCTAGTTACTTAATTCTTTATCTTTTTGAAGACTTGAGTTAGGAAATCGATTAGAAACCCTATAGAGCCGAGTGAACCCATATGATAGGAGAACTCACTGAGATTATTATCTCACCCCAATATTTTTGTTGATTTTCAGGTGTTGTTTGTAAGTTTTATGCAAGAGAAGTTATCTATTGATGTTTCAAGGGATGCTGATTATTGTGATCTTCTGTTGTGGATTGTGTGAAATGAAGAGATTGTACATATATCTTAGTTTTTATTTTTAGGCACTATTTTCTAACATGTTCCATAGATGTATTTAGTATGGGCATGCATATATAATGATGCCATTAGGCTTTTATGTTGTGTCAGTACCCAAAATTAACACTTATATGATATTATTCTAGATATATATATTATATGTGTTGTTTCAATTTTCTAGATATATAATGATGCCATTAGGCTCTTATGTTGTTTCAAATTAACACTTGATTTTCAAGATTCTTCATGGATGTTTCAATTTTCTTATTGGATGCTTCAAATTTCATGTTGGATGCTTCAATGTTTGAGTTCATTCATTCCAATTTCCTTTGACTCATCTTCATGAAATGGTTCATATTCTCTTCTAGAAGATATGGCTCCTTTTCAAATTTTTCTTGAGTGAACTTTATTGCTTCAATGTTGCTTTGAGTAAACTTCTTGAATTCGTTCAAAGTCTCTTCTAGAAGGGATGACTTCCTTGGTGGTTGATCTTGAGGAGCTTCTTGGTTAAAATTTGAAATTGAATGTTACTTGAGTTAAGATTTGAATGATCATCCCACCATGGATTATAGTAAAGATCTGGCTCTTGATAATTTCTCACATAATGCACCTCTTCAATGTATCCCTCAGGTACACAATGGCTATTGGGTGACCTTTACCACACAAATCACATCATAATGCCCTGATTGGATTAACATTTACGAGAACCAGAGTTGAGGTAACTATTTACTTTGATAAAGCTTCAAGTTGGGCAAATAAAGCTAGTTGAAAATCAAGCTCCATCATACATGTCTTCCTTTACCTCACATACAAAATCAGAAGAAAAATACCTAAGTAGCACTTAACTAGATAAAAACTAAATAAGAATAGAAATTGGAAAGCTATAATAAAATGAAAAATTAAAATAATAAAAACTAAAAATTAAAAATAAAAGCGCAGCAGAAAAATTGCCTTGTTAAAATAATTCAACAATCCCCAGCAACGGTGCCAAAAACTTGATGTCACTTTAGTAAGTGTACTAAATGTATCGAAGTAATAAAATTAGGGGTTTTCAGATTTAATTGGGTAAAATGAAAGTGTAAATAAAATTGGTTGAAAACTTGATCAGATTAACAACGATTATACCTTGTTTTAAATCCCATGTATGTCACTATTGACGATGGAGTCTATTTTCCCCTATGAGTATATATCATTGAGTACGGTGGTTTAACTTAGCCGTTATACCTAATTCCTTGGTGTATAACTCACTATTCTTCACTACGCTCCCTAATCCTTTAAACCAGCTAGCTAGTTAAAAAAAGCAACGTTTCTGTGTGTTAAACCCTAAGTCATAACTTATGATTTCTCATCCCTAATTAATTACTAAATTGAACATATTAATTTAGTTCAGATTCATAGAGTTATGGTCAGTAATCACTATGAGTCTATATCGAAAAATATATTCGTAAACACATCTAAAGCAATGAACACACAATTAAATTGAATAAAGATATTGAATAAATCAAAGATGCAAATAGTACAAAGTCCTGAACATGTGTCGAAACAGGTTCATCAGGTACATCTAACAAGCCCTAATCAATAAAACATAGTTATTCATACTCATAGGAATCATAACTAAAGTAATAAAGAAACAATACATGAATTTCTGGTTTGAATTTGACTTTTGGAGATGAAAATCTTTGCTCCAAAGCTTCATAAATTGCTTCGTCGTCAAATTTTAGTCACAAGAATGTCCACCATTTTTCCTCTACTCTTTCTCCTATAAATAGCAAAAAATGTGTGGCAGAAAAAGTGAGCCATCGCAGTGCAATGTAAAGGTATTGTGGTTGCGATTTTTCCAATAGCTATATCTATTTGTTATCTTTCATTTCCAAATTGTCCCATCTCAATAAGAGTTATGAAACTCTATATATCATCAAATTATTGAGCATTCATCATCCTATAAATTATGCTAAAAATTTCTTTTTCTTCACAATTATTTGTTTTGCTTTCTTTCTTCAACTTTTTTCATTTTCTTCCAATTTCTTCATAAAACTAAAACATGATTAATTTAAAATCATCAAAAAAAAATATGTTAATGCTTATAAAAATTACATGATGACAGAGCGTCATCAATAGGGTGTTTGTTTTAACTGTGATTTAGCACGCCTTATATTTATGTAACTGTACAAACATTTGGGAGAGTTTTTGAGTGAAAGTGATAATGGTATCATATTCAAGGGAGCCTCAATCTTAATTAACAAGTAGTATTAGGAAAATGACATTGAACTAGGAGAGTTTAGATGAGACTGTTGTGTACTATTGACTGCTGATTAGTGAATTTCTAGGTGACTATGTTCAAAATCAGGTTAAAAATCACCTGTGTCATTTATTTTGCTTACTTTTTATTTGTTGTTACATCTTATTGTTGTTCAAATTTTTCCAACATTGTGTGTGACATCTTTTACAGATTGAACATAATTTTAATTGGCATCAGAGTAAACACGTTGTTCTTGTTGGGTGAGCTCTAAGGTTTTATCAACATTGTAATTAAAATAGATAATGCCAAAGAACAAGGATCTATAAATTGAACACCATTTATTTATGGTATGAACTATGATTATTATAAGCCTCATATTGTTGTCTTTCTTAAGTCAATGAAAAACAAGACTTGGAAAGATGTCAAAAAAGTATGGAATCCTCCAAAGACCACAATTGAAGATAACACTAAAACATGAATCCTAAAAAGGATTTGAAAATGATTAAATACAGAGAATCAATTTGAAACTCTCACACTCTTATGTTATTTACAATGGAGTTTACATAAATATTTTCAGAATCATTAACACTTGCACCAGTGCCAATGAAGATTGAGGGACTCTTAAAATTTCTCATTAAGGTACATAAAAAGTGTGTATATCAAGACAATTGGACAAGTGACTTCAAGCACCAGAGGGGGGCTGCGTCTTAGTATTTAAAATTCATGATTACTTTTGTGTTTTTCTAGATTAAACTTGAAATTATGTTAGTAGTTTCTTAAGAGTAAATAGCAGCCGAAAATAAAAGAGTAAGTAGCAGAAAGAAAAAAGAGTAAGGGTTAGAGAGATTTCACCAGAAAGTTATTCAGGTTTGGCCGAACGTTGGCCTAGACATGTCCCCAAGAGATCTTATATAGGAGTTAGAAAAACCATAAAAAGAAGTGATCCATGGGAATAATTAATGATTCAATTGATTGGCATAATGCTCAAATCAATTGGATTAGTCATTTTTAAGTATTACCCTAATTCTAACTCATCTATAGTTGTTCCAAACTCGTACACATCATTGTTGTTTGCACCTCTTGCAAGGTCATTGTTATATTTTAGAATAACCTTCCTAAGTTGTCAATAAAAGAAAACACTCCATAATTTATTATTTTCCTCAGTTGACAACATTGAGAAATTTATTCCTAAAGATACTGTAAATTGCAAAAACAATATTGTTGTTTCACAATACAAGTCCTTTGTTTGAATATTTCAGCATACAAAGAAAGCGGTGAATGGTAAAAAAAAATAGAAAAATAAAACAATACATGTCACTTATTAATTTTTTTCTATTCACCATTTTTTTGCAAGTTATATATTACCTCAATTCTTTTATAAAACCGAGGGGTAAAGTGAATAAACCACTTGTCACCTCGATTTTTTTACCAATCGAGGTGAAATTGTTTATATATATATATATATATATATATATATATATATATATATATATATATATATGTAACGTCCAGTATAATATTTATCTAGAATAATACCATACAAGTGTTTTATTTGGTACTGACACAATCATAAGTGCCTAATGGCATAATTCACATACTTGACCATTTCTAATAAATAAATACAACCTATGGTACAAGGCATGAAAATTAGCCAAAACAAGAAAATCTAAGAATAAGGTACAATATTCCTCATTGTACAAGAAAATAATACACAGCGGAATAAGCTAAACTAAGCTTCTCTTGAAACATCCAAGCATAGCTCCACTTGTAAATCAAACCTGCAACAACGCCTGAAAATAACAACAACAATGGGGTGAGATATTAAATTTCAGTGAGTTCCCTATCTTATGGATTCTCTCGGCTTTACAGGGTTCTAGCCAAATCCTAACTCAAGTCAAGGGGAAGGGAAATGACCTTGAGTTCTCAATCTCACACTATATGGAAACATGTCATGAGTTCAACAACTCAAATATTATCACTAATCGGTAATACATACCAAGGCATCTTTCCCCGACCAACCCTACAAGAGAGTTCAACTCGGGTCACGGATCCTTAAAAGCGTGGGCATCCATCCCCGGCCAGCTCCTCCAAAGAGTTATGGACACGGGTCCCGGAAGCTAACATAGATAACTTTCCCCTGCCAGCCTACTCAAGAGGCCTTTTAACACAGGTCACAGTTACCTACACATGGTACTTTCCCCGGCCAGCCTACACAAGAGGTTCTTCAACACGCGTCACTAATACCACCCACTAAGTAACCTTTCCCGGCCAGCCCTTCCAAAGAGTTATGGACACGGGTCACGGTCACTTACTTAATAAACACTTTCCCCGACCAGCTCTTCCAAAGAGTTATGGACACGAGTCCCGGATATATATTAAGGGATAAAAACAGTTCCGATTACGTGATCTCCGACACAAACGTGATTGTATTCGACAATCAGAAGGCCACAATGCCTTAATCACAAAGAACACAAGGTTCACACACATGTTCCATACTAGTCTTATTCTCTCTAGACCATTACTCGTCGAGGATGCACACCTAGGCATCGAATACACGAGCATCACCATCTAGATTCTCTATCGTAATACTAGTCACGACCTCTGCTAACAACTACTTATCAAAGATACTCTTCTAGCATCGATGCCTAAGCATTGTCCGTTAAATCTGTACCAAAACCTAGTTACATCTCTAGGATCATATAATTTGTTTTGGGGTAAAGTTTCCTCACTCTTCCTAACTCATTTTAAGCATGCATATTCTCTCATTCATACTTAACAATAGTTAGATAGACAAGGCATAATACAATTTTCATAAGTAAACACTTATCACAACATATCACACAAAACATTATTTTCATTCAATTATAAACAATTCAATAATCCTACATCAGACTCAATAGCTTTCCATCGATACCAAGAACGCTTCGATCAAAATCACGGTTCAAAAGTTATGAATTTTCTAAAATATTTTTCATCAACCAACAGTGGTAACCGGTTACTCAATATAAGGTAACCGGTTACTCGAAACAGAGCCAAAATGAGAGTTAGAGACACTTTTGGGTAACCGTACTCAATATAGGGTAACTAGTTACTTCGTTCATTTTCTGCGCAGAACACAAATTTTCAAAGGGTAACCGGTTACTTCCCATAGGGTAACCGATTACTCTGGGTGCAGAGTCAAAAATACTTGTTTTAAGTGGATACTTTCCAATTCAATCTCATTCCAAACAAGTTGGAACTTAACAACAAGTATCACCGATTAAATTCATGCATAACCCGATTATACTATGCAATTTATTCCACATTTTAACTGTTAGAAACATCGATTCCACACAATAATTCATTTTCTCTCAAACTCTAACCTAAGTTCCACATCAAGAATTCTAGAACTTAAGGTATCTATCTAGAACCCACCTGGTAATCGAAGAGGAGGTTGAAGAAGATGAAGAACAATGATCCAAGCTTTCCTTTCTTCTTCCATGGATTTCTTCTTCTCTTCTCTTCTTCCCTTTTTCTCTCTTTCTCCTCTTCTCATCTTTACTATCTTTTTTTCTTCTTCTTTCCTTTTCTTGCATATATATATATATATATATATATATATATATATATATATATATATATAATCCAATAGGGTAAAATATCTCTAATTGATATTTTATCGTCTCACACCAATTGATCAATTATTAGAGTTACCGTAAAATCCTTTATCGAGTTAAAATAATTGATCTGTCTCTTTCATCAATAATTGATCCCTTCAGAGTTCACTAGTTGCTCTGCTGATCCCACTTAACAATACATAGAGCACTTAGAGAATTCCATTATTCCAATTGATTAGAGATAGAGCACATAGACACTCATCTGATCTCATCTAATATCCAATAGAGCGTTTAGATAATACGGGGTATTATAATATATATATATATATATATATATATATATATATATATATATATATATATATATATATATATATTAACTTGTAGCGCCCAATTTAACTTACATAAAAAACATATAATAAAACAGCTCCCCCAGAACCCTAACGAAGAGATCTAAACAACAAGGGCCCTAAAGACATATCATCCTCCAACTCCTGAAAAAGTAAGGAAATACGAAGATGATGTGTGTTTAGGGGTTTTTTAGCTTCTTCTTCTTCTTCTTTTACTTTTCTTCTTCTTCTTCTTCATAGATCTAGTATGTCTAACATCACTATTCATGTTACTCTAATGTTGTCGTTGTTGTTGTCTTTTTTGTTGTTGTTGTTGTTGTTGTTGTTGTCTTTTTTGTTGTTGTTTGTTGTTATTGTTTAGCCCTGAAACCTTAGAGGTTTTAATCTTGTTGTTGTTTTTTAGACCCGTTAGAGGTTTAATCTTGTTGTTGTTGATTAAATTGAGATTAATGTTATAAGGTGTTATTTTGTTAAAATAAATACGTTATAGGTTTATTGAGAATGATGTTATAGGTTTATTGTTTATGTTGTTGTATTTTTGTTGATATGTTTTTTTATGAGTTGTTTAATGTTAGTTGTTGTTTAGATTGAGATAATGTTAACGTTGTTGTTAATTATTATTGTTTTTGCTTTGTTGATGTTATTGTTTTTGTTGTCTAGTTGCTATACATAATTTTTTTTTTAAATATACATGTTTAAGGTTTAGTTGTTGTTATTGAGTTTGAGTTTGAAATTGAGACTAAGATTATGTTTTTTGTGATTTTATATACAACTCTCATATTGTTCCTCTGAACATGTCAAGAGGACATTATAGTGACATAAAATACAATTGATTTTATTATATCTAATGTCGATTGTTTGTTTCACTAACCCCTCTTTGAACATATAATCTATTAAATTGTTTTTGAAAATAATAACATGAAAAATTATCTTGTATTTAAAAATATCTTACACTAATCAATGTTTTCGGGCACTTTGCAACTCGTCATTCATCTCACGTTCTTTAATTGCTAAAATCTCTCCAATACTTCTTGTTTTCGTTCAAATTTCTTATATACTTGTTGAATAAACAAGTATGGAAGAAAGTTGAATGAAAACTAGAAGCATTAGAGAGATTTTAACCATTAAAGAATATGAGATGAATGATGAGTTATAGGATGTTCGAAAATCAGTAAGTAGTGTAATTTGATCTTCAAATGTAATTGTTCAAATAATTATTTTGTAAACCAATTTGACAAATTGTATGTTTAGCTAGGGCTAAATGATATAAACAATCCACATTATATATAATAAACTCAATCTTGTTTTACCTGTTGGTTATATTGCAAAACTAAGAGGATAAATTTTTTTCCATTTAAATTTCCAAAAAGGATCTCACTAGTGATCGAACCCATAACCATTTCAATTATCCCCTCCGTTATTAAGAACCAAGGGTTAAATTCGCAAATTTTCATGTCACTGTTTATTACCTCCCAAGTCTTGTTCTTCTCAATCGATTCCAACTACTCCTTCATAGCACAAATCCATTTTGGATCACTTAAGGCCTATTCCATTTTAACAAGTTCAGATTCGGCCATAAGTGCACTATCAAGTTAAATGGGCTTCAATGGGGGATATTTATGTACTATCAATCACTGCAAGAACTATTTCTTCATTTCTATAATGGGTTATAACTTTCTGGTAACCGGTTATAGGTTGTTGTCGCTGCTTGATTAGTCAAAAATGGTGTTTCAACTGATCATAATTCTTCAATTTTTTGCATCATAGAACTTGTGACCACCGATAGAGTGATACCCATCAAGTATCATAAACTCTCCTTTATCATTTAGTTTCTTTTTAAGTTGTCCCAGAACATGTCGATATGCTACGGAACCGAAAAATCTTAAATGATTCAGATTCAGTTTAAATCAAGATCGTGCTTCCTCCAATTTTATCGTCTAAAGCTTCTTTGCTGGACACCTATTCTACAAATATGCAACCGTGGACACCTTTTCTCCCTATAACTATTTTGTTAAGTTCTTGCCCTTCAACATTCTTCTCATCATGTTCATGATTGTTTGATTCTTCCTTTCAAGAACACCATTTTGATGTGGTGTATAAGGTGGTACTACCTCATGTAACATTCCTTCTAGATCACAAACTCTCTCAAAGTCATTTGAGGCA
The DNA here is from genome assembly GCA_022829125.1 of Lathyrus tuberosus. Classification (NCBI taxonomy): domain Eukaryota; kingdom Viridiplantae; phylum Streptophyta; class Magnoliopsida; order Fabales; family Fabaceae; genus Lathyrus; species Lathyrus tuberosus. The sequence goes on along the minus strand of JALAZF010000161.1, from coordinate 8,270,210 downwards.
TATTTGTCTCACCATCCTTTTTTAGCACTTTTTGTAGCACCCCGAATTAATTAGCCTTTTATTTAATTATTTATTTGATTTAATTGATTAAATTATTTCAATAATTATTTTATGTGATTCATGACGTGTTTGGCTGGTGTCGACATTTGTGGTAAATTGTGATGATTTAGTTAGTTTTTCTGGGATTTAAGTAATTAAATTTATAAAAATTGATAGAATGTGTATAGTTAGAAAGATTTTGGAAATAATGGGAATTGGATGGTTATGGAGAGAACTCATGTTTGAGTTGGGCCAAAAGCTGAATTAAAAGAAGTTAACTAGGTAATTGTATAAATTTAAAAAATTAGAGAAATAAGGGTTAGAGAACACTTTTGACAATATGTGAAAAAGAGAAGAAGTTAGAGAGCAAGAACTTTTGGAGAGTTAGGGCTTGGGAAGAAGGAACCATAGGAGCTTGTTTGCTTGTGTTTTTGCTGGAATTATAAGGTAAGGGGGGACTATTCATCTAAGGATGTCTTAATCATGAAAGAGTATAGAGGTTTCCCTTAACCTCCAATAGGGTTTTCTTTACTTTATTTCTTGATATGAATATGATAGATGATGTTTAAGATTCTGTTTTCACCATGAATTGATGTGATGATTATGTTTGATGTTGTGTTGTTTTGTGTTTCATTAGCCAATTAATTATATGATGAATTTGTGTTAAAATTAGGTGTTTTAAAGTATCAACATAATCTTGAGTCTATAATTAAATGGTGAGTTAAGGTATAATCTATATGAAATTAACATTTTCATTGTGATATATTGTATGTATGATGAATTTTGTTCAATTGGGTGTTTTGGGGATCGAAATCGGAGCTTTGGAAGTGCTTCAATGGTTAAAATCACATTTTTGTGTTTCTGTACAGTGATAACTAGTTAACGCATTGGTGTAAACGGTTACAGCTAATGCTTATAAACTCTTTTTTTTTTAATTTCTGTGGATGTAACCGGTTATGGGTTTTGGTTAACTGGTTACAGCTTCCATGTTTTCCGAAAATGTTGATTTTTCGTTTCTAGCTGTTTTCATCGTAACTTTAGTTCCGTTAGTCCAAATGAGGTGATGTTTGAAGTGTTCGAAAGCTAATGCACCGAGATACATTATGGTAGTGATTTCTGAGATGAATTTACATGTTTGATTGATGTGTGGATTCATTTTCAATGTGTGGATAAATTTTGTGAATTGTATGCATAACTGTGTGAATTATTGTACATGCTCAATGATGAATCGATGTTAAGATGATTTAACATGATTGAGTGTTGTGTGTAATACCCCGTAAATTATTTTACTCTGAATAATATTAATTGTGATCAACTGAGTCCCAGTGTACTCTGAGAAATTATCTGCAGAGATCATTAGGGTAACTGTTGGACTTAGAGTAAATCCAATTAATATTATCTGACTCTGAGATATTTATATATTTGGACTTTAGAGACTTTTTGGACAATTAGTAGTGTTGCTAATTGATGATCTTTTCCTTATATTATTTTCTTTCCTTTCATTTTCCAAAGAAAAATATAGAAAGGATTTTGAAGAGAAAGAGAAGAGAAGGAAAAGAAGAGAAAATGAGGAGAAAAGTTCAAGATCAAAATCATCAAGATCATCATCAAATCTTCATCCAATCATCTTCAAATCCTCACCATCTTCATCTATTCAAGGTGGGTTCTAGATAGACGCTTTTGTTTTAGCTTTTCTTGGTTTCTAAGACTAGGTTAGAGTTGTAAAAGAAAATTGGATTAATTGCAAAATCTTGGGAATTAACGGTTAAAATGTGTTATAAACTGAGTAGTATGAGTTATAGGAGTATAGAATCATGTATATTTGCTTGTATGATGTTTGGATATGTTTTGGTGGGGTTTTGGAACCATGGGAGATCAGTTGTTATGCTGATGAAGTTTTCTGATTTCCCAGATTCGCACTGCGAATCCCCCAGCGAAGGGGAAATCGTGGACTCGCTGGCAGCTCGCACTGCGAAGGCGAAGGCGAGCGTTCGCCAGTGGCTCGCCAGTGGTTCGCACTGCGAACCTCATGTTGTTTTTGCTACTGACTTGGTTCGCCAACCGTTCGCACTACGAATGGTGCAGTGAACAAGTGTTGGCTAGGCGTTCGCTGGACGCTTCGCACTGCGAATGAGTAGCAAACGTTCGCTGGCTTCTTCGCAATGCGAACATAGCAGAACATCCATATTGTTTCTTGTATAACTTTTGACTCGGTTATCCGTTTTGCATATTCTTGGTATCGTTGTGAAGCTAAGAACATATTCTAGCTGATGGTAGTGATAAATGTCTGTTTATTGCCCGATTAAATTAATCGGAGGGAACCTTAAATTGGTATAAATTGTGGTATGTTGAGTTTTGGTGTTCCATTATGTGATTGACGATTGCATGCCTATGTTATTATTGTGAAACATGTTGTAATATGTATGCATGTTAAAATATGAATAGGTAGAGTGAGGAACATTATCGTAATGATATCGAAAGTGTGTTTCATGAGACTCGAGCACCTCCTCTGAAACGTATGCACAACTACTTGGCAGGTTTGATTCCCGCGTATAGTACGATTGGAGCCTACGGGTAAAGAGACTTGTGACGGTGTACGGGCCGTGAGAAGTGACGGATCACGGTGTACGGGCCGATGATCCCGAATCCAATTCGTATGCCAAGTAGATACAAGGATCCATGACTCGAATTGTCTTCTCGACGTAGAAGCAGACGGGAATAGGGGATACCTTGGTACGGTTATTGATTTGCGAGATTCTGGAGTAACAGGCTCAGAACTTACTTTGGTACTATTGTGAGTTTACAGGCTCACGAGTGTGAATGGTTTTATATCGTGTGTGTACTCAAAGTCACTTCCCTTCCCTTTGAATTGAGTTAGGCTTATTAGAACCTTGTAAAGCCGAGAGGACTATAAGATAGCGAACTCACTGAGATTTGATGTATCTCACCCCACTGTTGTTGTTTACATCACAGGTTCTGCAGGTTCGGCGAAGGGTAAGGATAAAGTGGTTTTACTTTTCCTTACGGATCGTGGTTTTGAGATGGCATGGCTTTCGCTATGGCGTTTTATTTGAGATCATTGTATTGATCTAGTTCTTAGTGCCTTTTGGACATCTTGTATATGTTGTGCCGTAGACTTTAGAACTTTGTATTTAGGGCATTTAATGTATACAATGTGTTAACTAGGAACTTGTACATATTGATAACGCGAAATTATATCGTGTATTTGACTTGACATACATGAATTTATATTGTGTTTTTAATTGGTTTTTCCCGATTTATGTTTTATTCTACCCATATTTATTTATGTTTTTCAGGCACTCGAGTCGAACCGGGATTTAACGGAAAATAAATAATTATTGAAGAAATGAAGAGAAAAGAAGTGAAATGGAAAGAAAATGATTGGAAGAAGTGAAATGGAAAGAAAATGAAAGGAAAGAAGAAAGGAGGAAAGAAAAGAAAAAAAAAATATAGGGTGGGCCCACCACTCAACAAAGGGTGGCGCAAGCCACACCTAAGGAGTGGCGTCCACCACATGCTGAAGAAGTGGCGCAAGCCACATTTTGGTGAAGGGAAGAGGTGGCGCCCACCACCTATTTTTGAGGAGAAAAAGAAAAAAATAGTTGCACTACCTTCCTATTATTTCTAGGTTTTCAACCGTCCATTGCATAATTCTCTCAGCAACTTTCACACGATTCACACGATATTTTCTCAACTGCCAAGCCCTATAAATTGAACTGAAGACCTCCATTGAAAGGGTCGGCGAATTTGTGAGAGAGCGAATTAGTTTTTTGGCATCTTTTCAATTAAACAGTTATTAGCTTTTGTTATTTTCCCTGCACTTCTGCACTTCCGTTTTTCATTATTTCTTCTTGTGAGCACTGTGTTGGATTACTTCAAGTTTGTATCAAGGATTCGTTTGCAAGCTATTTCAATTCCAGGTTTTATTATATGCTTCGTTCTGTTTTTATTTACAGCATGCTTAGTAGTGGTTGTATACGTATTGCTAGTGTGTTTTTCATTCAAATCATGTCTTGCTAAATTATTTGGTATCAGTATGTAAACAAATTATTCACCTGGGATTAAGTAATAATCGGTGCCACATTTCTACAAATTAGTTTTTAGGCCGAGGTTTCTTATTTTTAATCAAGTAGTTTTTCTTACGAAAGTAAAAAGACATTTAAGGTTGAGGTCAAGATAAACGAGAGTTTGAGAGTTTAACCAGATAGCTGAAACTAGGCATTGATTTTAAACACAGCGGAAGCACTTTAGAATCGATTAGGACTTATTTATTTTCAAAAAGTATTTTTAAATGCAAATGATACAGCGAGAGCGCTCATTCTGATTTAATGGTATAGTCTGAATCAACAAACACGAGAGTGTGAGATGAGGTCTTTTAATTGAATATTTTCTACTGAAAAGTAATTTGACACTTAAACCTGCACCGGTGACTTATTAAATTCCAGACGAATAATGCGTTACATACTGATATCTCGTTATTGATTATTTTTATTAAAAGTTAGTACTCTTAGATTTATTTTCTGTCGCCTTACTTCCCTTAGAAATATTGGTCTTAGCTAAACATAGTAACATTCTGATAGCACTAGTTTGATTATCAGTCCTTGTGGGATCGATATCTTTTTAAAACTACGCGATAGACTGTGCGCTTGCAGTTAGTAACCCCATTCGACTCATAAAGTCGCGATCAAGTTTTTGGCGCCGTTGCCGGGGACTTTGATTTAGTCATTAGTGCGATTCATTTGTTGCGCAGTATAGACTAAGGTAACAAATTTTATTTTCCTTTTTTCTCGATTGTATGCCAAGTACTCGCTCACAAAGCGAAGACTTGCAACCCCCAATCGCCGAACTAGAGCGTTTCTTACATTTAAGACGCAGACTACTTGAGTATCAACGCAAGTATAATATTCCTGATCTCCCTGCTTACCCCCCTGAACCAGTCAAAGAACAAAACATGGGTGAAAGACCACAAAACCGTCCTCTTAAGTTCTATGCCACCCCGTCTGAGCAAGAACCACATAGTAGCATTGCTGCCCCTGCTATCAACTGAAACGATTTCGAGTTGAAACCTTCATTGCTGTCAGCCGTACAACAACATCAGTTTTCTGGAAACCCTACAGAAGATCCCAACGAACATCTGACCAAGTTTGTGCAGTACGCAGACACAGTAAAGGCAAATGGTGTAACTGCAGACGCAATAAGACTACGTCTTTTTTCCTTTCTCATTAAGAGACAGAGCTTGGGCTTGGTTGCAATCCTTGCCATCAAACTCTGTTACTACGTGGGATGAGTTGAAAAAGGTATTCTTAGCACGATATTTCCCCCCGAGCAAAAAAACTATGTTGAGAGCCCAAATTAATAGTTTTCGACAGAAGGATAACGAATCTCTTTACGATGCATGGGAAAGATATAAAGACATGATGAGGATGTGCCCGCATCACGGTCTTGAAGATTGGTTAATCATCCATACATTTTACAATGGTCTCTTGTACAATACAAGATTGACAATAGATGCCGCCGCTGGTGGTATGCTTATGGATAAACCATATAAAGAAGCCCACCAACTGATCGAGAGCATGGCTCAAAACCACTATCAATGGGGAGGAGAAAGAACTGCAGTGGAAAAATCCCAAACAAAAGGTGGAATGTACGAGGTTAGTAGCCTTGATCATGTCAATGCTAAGGTAGATGCCCTTGCCCAAAAGATTGATAACTTGACCATAACGCCTGCAGCCATCGTGGCTGCTGTAGCTCAAAACTTCGAACTATGCGGAAACCCTGGACATGCTGCCACTGAATGTCAAATTCTGGCAGGAGTCTCTAGTGATCAAGTAAATTATGCTCAAGGAAACCCTTATGCAAATACCTATAATCCGGGCTGGAAAAACCACCCAAACTTCTCTTATAAAAACAACAATGCATTATATGCACCTGGTCAGGCACCTGTTGCGCCACCAGGCTACCAAAAGGCTGCTGCAACTGCCCCTAATGTTCCTAGGAAGTCCAACCTTGAACTACTGATGGAAAACTTTATAGCTACCCAGGCTCAAACAAACAAAGACTTCCTGAATCAAAATATACATACTAGTGAGCAAATTAAGCAATTAGCAATCAAAGTAGACGCTTTAGCCACCCACAACAAAATGCTTGAAACCCAAATTTCGCAAGTGGCACAACAACAAGCACCTACTGCTGCTCCTGTAGGAACATTTCCTGGACAGCCACAACCTAACCCGAAAGGACATGCAAATGCTGTTATATTGAGAAGTGGTAAAGAACTAGAAGGACCCGTTGATCCAAGACTTCAGAATCCGCCCATGTACCAAAAGCCTAATACTGAGAAGGAGAATGAATCCAAGGAAAAGGAAGATAATGACCAAGAGACCGTGGAGAAGCCTTATGTGCCTCCACCACCATATAAACCACCGATTCCGTATCCTCAAAGATTCGCAAATTCTAAAACTGCAGGGCAATTTAAGAAATTTGTTGAACTTCTGAAATAATTAAACATCACAATACCTTTTACAGAAGCTATCACTCAGATGCCCTCATATGCTAAGTTCCTTAAAGAAATCCTATCTAATAAGAAAAAGATTGAGGATAACGAAACAGTTACACTTACTGCTGAGTGTAGCGCAATAATCCAAAACAACATGCCTCCTAAGCTGAAAGACCCAGGTAGTTTCTCCATACCCTGTGTAATTGGAAAGTTCGTCATAGACAAGGCTCTGTGCGACTTAGGTGCCAATATCAGTGTAATGCCCTTATCCATATGCAAAAAGCTTGATATGGGAGAATTAAGACCAACTAAGATGTCCGTTCAATTAGCCGACCGCTCTATTAAATATCCCGTTGGTATACTAGAGAATGTTCCAGTTCGAATCGGACAATTCTATATTCCTACCGATTTTATAATCATGGACATTAAAGAAGACTCCACTACGCCTATCATATTAAGAAGACCATTCTTAGCTACCGCCGGAGCTATTATAGACGTAAAAAGAGGTAAGCTAACCTTTGAAGTCGGTGAGGAAAAGGTTGAATTTATCCTGACACAATTCTTACAAGCACCAGCTATAGAGGGCACATGTTATCTATTAGATGTCATAGATGAGTGCGTAAGAGAAATGGAAATGGAACCGACCATATACTCAGATATTATAAAAATTCCAATACCTCCAATTTTTGAAGATGATAATTGGCGTGAACCATACCAAGATGATAGCCTAAGCGAATGTTTAGCACTTACACCCGATCATCTTCCTTGCCCAAAGAAACCAGCGTTAGAACTGAAAACACTACCCGATAGTTTGAGGTACGAATTTCTAGACACAGAACTCGAACGACCTATGATAGTCAATGCAGACTAAGGACAACCCGAAACTAAGAAACTTTTAGATGTCTTAAGAAAATATCCAACTGCGTTGGGCTACAACATCGCTGACCTTAAAGGAATAAGTCCTTCTATCTGTATGCATCGCATTATGCTAGAGGAAGACTGTAAGACCTCTAGAGAACACCAGAGAAGGATTAATCCAATCCTAAGTACTGTAGTTAAGGATGAAGTGAAAAAGCTTTTAGATGCGGGAATTATATACCCAATATCAGACAGTAAATGGGTTAGCCCAGTACATGTCGTACCTAAGAAATGAGGTGTTACAGTTGTTAAGAACTCAAAAGGTGAATCTATAACGCAAAGAGTTGTAACTGGCAGTAGAATGTGTATCGATTATAGAAAATTGAACAAAGCTACTCGTCAAGATCATTTCCCATTACCATTCATTGACCAAATGTTGGAACGATTGGCAAAACACTCTTACTTCTGCTATTTAGACGGTTACTCAGGATTTTTCCAAATCCCTATTCATCCTGATGACCAAGAAAAGACAACTTTCACATGTCCCTATGGTACATTTGCTTACCGACGAATGCCGTTTGGACTATGTAACGCTCCCGCAACATTCCAAAGATGCATGATGTCAATTTTCGCTGATTTTATAGACGACATTATGGAAGTGTTTATGGAAGATTTTTCTGTTTGTGGGCAGAGTTTTGAAGGATGTCTATCGAACCTAGAAATGGTACTTGAAAGATGTGTAAAAGTCAATCTCGTACTAAACTGGGAGAAATGCCATTTTATGGTCAATCAAGGAATCGTGCTTAGACACGTAGTATCTGATAGAGGGATTGAAGTTGATAAAGCAAAGATAGAGATTATAGAAAACCTTCAACCTCCAAAATCCGTACGAGAAATAAGAAGTTTCTTAGGACACGCGGGTTTCTACCGACGATTCATTAAAGATTTCTAAAAAATTACCAAACCACTGACATGTTTATTAATGAAAGACGCTGAATTTATCTTCGATGAGAAATGCCTAAAAGCGTTTGAGCTATTAAAAACGGCTCTCGTTACCGCACCTATCATGCAACCACCTGGTTGGAGATTACCATTTGAAATCATGTGTGATGCGAGCGACTATGCCGTAGGCGCAGTCTTAGGACAAAGAAAGGACAGAAAGCTCCATGCAATTTACTACGCAAGTAGAACCCTAGATCCTGCCCAGATGAACTACGCCACCACTGAAAAGGAACTCCTAGCTGTCGTGTTCGCTTTGGATAAATTCCGTTCCTACTTGGTAGGAGCGAAAATCATTGTCTATACCGATCATGCCGCGATAAGATACCTATTAAGTAAGAAAGATGCCAAACCTAGACTTTTAAGATGGATCCTACTCTTACAAGAATTCGACCTAGAGATAAAGGATAAAAAGGGCACCGAAAATGTAGTCGCAGACCATTTATCAAGAATTGAAGGTATTAAGCCTGAGCAAGTGCCTATTAATGATGACTTCCCATATGAGCGACTGATAGCCCAATTGGAAAGCAATATGTCTGAATTAACCTTGAACGATACCAGACCAAAGGAATTAGTGGAAGAAATTCAAACGAATACAACACTGCCATGGTATGCTGACTTTGTTAACTACCTAGCTGCTGGGGTACTTCCACCAGATCTAACTTACCAACAAAAGAAGAAATTCTTTCATGACCTTAAACAATATTATTGGGATGAGCCTCTACTTTTTAAGAGAGGTGCCGATGGAATTTTCCGTCGATGTGTCCCCGAAGATGAAATCGAAAACATAATTTCACATTGTCACTCTGCTCCTTATGGCGGACACGCAAGCACTTCAAAAACTTGCTCTAAGATCTTACAATCTGGCCTAATCTATGGAAAGATGTCCATATCGCGATATTAAACTGCGACCGGTACCAACGCACCGGTAACATCTCCAGACGCGATGAGATGCCACAGAAGGGTATTTTAGAAGTGGAAGTTTTTGATGTGTGGGGGATTGACTTCATGGGACCATTCCCATCTTCTTTTGGTAATAAGTATATACTCGTTGCTGTTGATTACGTTTCAAAATGGATCGAGGCTGTAGCTTCTCCAACAAATGACACACGAGTAGTAATCAAGCTTTTCAAGAACATAATCTTCCCTAGATTCGGTGTGCCCAGACTTGTCATCAGTGACGGAGGTTCCCATTTTATATCTAAGATATTTGAAAAACTTCTACTGAAGTATGAAGTCCGACACCGTGTAGCAACACCGTATCATCCACAAACAAGTGGACAAGTCGAAGTCTCGAACAGAGAAATCAAACAAATCTTAGAAAAGACTGTTGCAACCTCTTGAAAAGACTGGTCATCGAAATTACACGAAGCTCTGTGGGCATATAGGACAGCTTATAAAACCCCGATAGGAACCACACCTTTTAAGTTAGTCTACGGAAAATCGTGCCATCTCCCTGTAGAATTAGAGCACAAAGCTTACTGGGCCATTAAGACCCTCAATTTAGATCATAATGCCGCAGGTGAGAAAAGAATCTTAGACATTCACGAACTAGAAGAACCTCGACTAGACGCATACGAGAATGCTAGGATATATAAAGAAAGAACTAAAAAATGGCATGACAAACGCATTTCCCGTAAAGAATTTAATGAAGGCGACGTAGTGCTCCTGTTTAATTCACGCCTTAAACTCTTTCCAGGAAAACTTAGATCTAGATGGTCAGGACCCTTCATAATAAGTAAGGTTTTCCCAAGTGGTGTCGTAGAAATAAAAAGTAGATCTAGCCAACCATTTATAGTAAACGGATAGCGTTTAAAACATTATCACTGCGTAGAAAATAGAGATTACTCAGCTAGTCTAAAGCTCCTAGAGCTGTCCGTTCACTCTGACAACTGACTTTGCACTAGAACTATGTCAGGCTTAAGACGTTAAAAACAGCGCTTGGTAGGAGGCTACCCACGTATTTTAAAAAAAAAAAACCCGAGTTTTAAAGTTTTCTTTTATTTCCTTTCTATTTTATTTTATTTTATTTTCTTTTATTTCTCGTTTAGTTTTACTTTTTATTGCATTTTTGTTTTTTTTCTCTCCTTCTCCCCATTTCTTGATGCCATAATTAACATGTTCGTCACTGACTTTGCATGATTCTCTATTTTACTTACAGGCTAACTTAGCTTAGTTAGCAACTAACATTCAAGATGCAACAAGTAGATTACATGAACATTGTTTTCAGAGGAGGAGATTTGAGATGTTAGCTCAGAGAGATATGGCTTTGACTATTTACTATGATGGACCTACCATGGCTGAGTTAGGTATCAGGGACAGCATCCTGTTTCTGTTTAGCCAGCTGGGGTGGGAGACTGCTTCTATCAGACGAAGGTTTACTTCTTATCGTAGGCTGACACTTGAGTTCCTTAGCTCCCTTACTCACATACCTAACCATGGTTACGGATTCCATCGAGGGCTGGTTACTTTTAGACTGTTTGATAATGACTATACCTATAACCATAGAGAACTTGCTGAACTCCTAGGATTTCCTAGTGGCCCTGATGTAGTTACCGCATACCAAGATGAATTGCTCCTTGACCTTGACTTGAACTACTTTTGGGGCAACATAACTGGTAATTATAATCCTGAACCCTTTGGCATGTTTTCTGAGAGTATCCACAACCCAGCCATCCGGTATTTTCACAAAATCCTAGCCCATACCATTTTTGGTAAGGAAGAAAATGACACCTCTATATCCAGAACTGAGCTTTATATTTTGTATTGTGCTTCACAGGGCCGCCCAGTGAATGGTGCTACCTTTATGATCACTAATTTGGTGAGTCTTATACTGGATGCTCGAACCCCTATCATAGTAGGAGGTTTAGTCACTATGATAGCAAATGCCATAGGACTGAGGCAGCCTCTGATCAGGTTTAACCCTCTTGGTACCTTCCGACCTATGAACCTTAACTTCTGCTTTAACTTCCGTATCATAGGAAACCTCGGGCCGGATACCTTTGACTACCTAATTAATAATGAGGTCGTCCGTCTTTTCACTTTACCTAACCATGAGCACACCAGTGTCCACAATAGAAACAATTGGTTTTATGACTTGACCGACCCACTTCCTGCTCCACCATCACCACCTGATACACCACAGATTTATGAATTTGATGCAGACTATATTTCTGATGCTGAATCTCACACTCCTACTATAGCTCCTATAGCTCCTCCTCCACCAATTGATTTCACCACTGCCATAACAGCCTTGGAAAACCGAGTGACTGACCTTCAAACAGAATTCACCACTATTCGCACTGAATTTCATGGATGTATGGATATAGTGGTAGAACAATTGGATCATTTTCATCAGCAACTATTTTCTAGAGGACTTGCTAATAATCCAAATCAACGTGGCTAGGGCAGTATTTGCTTCACATCCGAGCTTTTGCATTTAATAGTGAGGACACAGTTAATTCTAAGTGTGGGAGACGGAAGCTAACTTTTCATTCAGTTTTTCTCATTTCCGTAATTCAATTCAGTTTTTCCAATTCCGTAATTTAATTTTTACTGTTACAAATTTTTCATTTCAGTTGCACTTGGGTTTAATGTATTTTGGTTTAAATTGACTAAAGTTTCAAGTTTCAATTGCTTTCAGTATGTTGGTTTGCTTTGGCTACATTTATTGTTTTGCTTTGGTTGCATTTAATTTTGATTCAGTTCAAGCATGTGAATCTGACTGCTATTTCATTGATTTTTCTGCTATTTCATTATTCATATGTTTGCTGTATCATCTATCATCACTCTGCTACATTAGTAAATGTTGATCAAAGTAAGGACACGCATGGTCCCAATAAGAATCTAAGTAGTAGCTTGCTTGTATTTATTATGAAAAATCTTATCACATGCAGAAACTAAATAAAATAAACTTTAGAAATAATCTCTTATTTTTCACATGCAGAGGGAAGTGTGAGATTGGAAGATAAAAAAAAAAAAAAAAAATATATATATATATATATATATATATATATGTTAGAGTGGCTCCCGCCACCACATGAACATGTGGCTCCCGCCACCCATTTGGGAATGTGGCTCGCGCCACCTTTCGTTTATGTGGCTCTCGCCACTCTGGTCAATGTGGCTCCCGCCACTCCACAAACATGTGGCTTCCGCCACTTTGTACTTTGTGGCCCCCGCCACCTATAATTTAACCTCTGTATGTTCACATGCATGCGCATGTGGGACACTCGTTCCCCACGTACAATGCATGCAGAGCACATGGCCTTCCTTTGACCAATTTATTCCACACTAATTTGCAATTATTTCACACTTTCCTCTATTTAAACTGATAACTACACTGCTCAGCCACTCACTCGCAAATAACCATTCCTCTTCATAAACACACTAAAAAGTTCTGTGAGTTTTGCACTGCACCATATTCAGAAAATGGAACCAGCAGCAACAGCACAAGGGTTTACATTACTTTGCAGAGATCAAAACCAAGCAGCTCTTCTCCAGTCGCTTAGACAACGCGAGATCGAGCCAACAAGGTATGCGGATACTAATTATTTAGAAGTTTTAGGACTTACCGAAAGCGTAGACTTTTTATTGAAAAGAGAAAATTTGAAACAATTTTTGTTTAATAGAGACCCCGTCTATGTCCCGCTTACCTTAGAATTTCTTAGCTCTCTTATTTATGACCCCGAAGGGACGGTCCAGTTTTGAATGTTCAATATTGAATTTAATTTCACTTTTGATGAACTGGCCGCTAAACTAAAATTCCCAGTAGGAGACAATGTAATGTATAGTGTCCCGAGTGGATCTGACTGGGTTCATAGTTACAAGTGCCTTTGGAGAGGTCTAACGGGTACTCATACGCAAAGTTGTGAAGGAAATAAGGCCACTCTCATTCAAAACCCGGCTTTTCGTTATTTTCGCCAACTATTGGCTACTACAATTTTCGGCCGGTCTAATTCAAACAAAGTAAACGAGAAAGAGTTTTTCTATTTACTTAGCGCCTTTGCAGACCGCCGAATAAACCATATTCCGTTCATGTTTAACCATATGTGCTCCATTACCGCCACGAACAAAGGTGCTATCACATTCAGCGGTCTAATAACAACTATAGCTCGAGCCCTTGGGCTCGAAGCCCATCTCGCAGCCTTAACACCACTTCCTTCTCTTACCATTGATTTGAAAATGACTGAACGTATGAAGCTGGTTAAGAAAAGAGAAGACGGTATATATGATCTACTGATTGACAATAAAGTTTTCCCAAATTTTACACTTCCTAACCCAAGTCGCACAGATGTGCAGCGAGAGGAAAACTATTGTTACACTGATAACCCAGACCCCGCGCACATTCCTGAGAATGTTGCTGCTGGCGGGGACGAAACTAACGCACAAGCACACACCGCACCCTCCTCCTCTAATTTTGTTGCAGGTACATCATCCAGACGCAGGCCTAGGAGACGAGAGGAAGAACCATCTAGAAATCTAGAAAGCATATACGCTGAGGTGATGAGACAGAGTGAAGCAAACGCACTCCGCGACCAAACCATACAAAGCATCGCAGCTCAGCAAGCTCAAATGATGGCTCAGCAAACCCAGATGTACAACCAACAAGCGGAGATGATCCAGGTTTTACAACGAATGCAGCGAGGCCAGGACGACATGGCAGAGCTGATCCAAGGGATGGCCGGTATGAATGTGCAAGCACATGAACAACATCAGGATCTGGGTGCTTCAGAACATCAAACCAGAAACACCAGACGAGCACGGACTCGAGGAAGAGGCCGCTAGTAGGCCGTTTTTTTCCAGGTTCCTCCTTCCTTTTTCACCTTATGTTGTTGCATTGGGGACAATGCTCAATTTAAGTGTGGGGGAGGAAGTTTTATCGCTTTCATTTAAATTATTTTGTTTATTTACTGCTTTTCTAGGTAGATTTAAAATTTTTCATGCTTATTTCCCCTTCAATAAAAGAAATTCATGTGCTGTCGAGTCTCTACACATAGTTTCTGCTATTACTTAGATTCTCCCAACTTTCTTGAGCCATAACAAAAAATTTTATTTTGGTTTGATACATGACATGGCACTTTAAAGGCTTAGAAGGCTAAGTTAGGAAGACTTGGGAAAGTGTTAATAAAATCGGTACTGTTTTAACACCTTGAACCCCCGAATATACAGATGAATCTGAGTACTTATTATGCCGAGGCCTGAAATTTAAAAATAACCTCTTGATTAGTTTATACTAGCAGTCAGCACCATCCTAAGGCACAAACTAAGTAATAAACTGATGCAAATATGTGTTCGATCTCAAAAGGGAATTAAATGAGTTAATAGAAAAGGAGAATAAAAGACATGTTCCCTCTAAGTTAGGTGGTCCTCGCCCGACCATTTAGCCCAACGGATCGGACTCTGGAAATTCGAAACTAAAAGAAAATTTTTTGCAAAAGATTTGGAAAATGAGATCACTGAACACTAACAGGTTTACTTACTATGAGCGTGCGTGGATGACGGGCTTAATGTGATTGCGCGAGAATGAAAAAGAGGTGAAAGAGAATAGGTCAAGTTATAATACCATGATTCAGATCTGTCTGTATAAGGTGGGAGTTTTTGGTTACATGATGTAATTTTGTGTCATTACGGTATCCTTGGTGTTGATATTTAGTACCTATCTTTCTGACAAGGCTTAGCACCACTGTATGATTTGTGTCGTGTTTTTGTTTCAAACCTGTGTTTAGATGTTTCATTTGCTTGAGGACAAGCAAAGGTTCAAGTGTGGGGGAGTTTGATAACGCGAAATTATATCGTGTATTTGACTTGACATACATGAATTTATATTGTGTTTTTAATTGGTTTTTCCCGATTTATGTTTTATTCTACCCATATTTATTTATGTTTTTCAGGCACTCGAGTCGAACCGGGATTTAACGGAAAATAAATAATTATTGAAGAAATGAAGAGAAAAGAAGTGAAATGGAAAGAAAATGATTGGAAGAAGTGAAATGGAAAGAAAATGAAAGGAAAGAAGAAAGGAGGAAAGAAAAAAAAATATATAGGGTGGGCCCACCACTCAACAAAGGATGGCGCAAGCCACACCTAAGGAGTGGCGCCCACCACATGCTGAAGAAGTGGCGCACGCCACATTTTGGTGAAGGGAAGAGGTGGCGCCCGCCACCTATTTTTGAGGAGAAAAAGAAAAAATAGTTGCACCACCTTCCTATTATTTCTAGGTTTACAACCGTCCATTGCATAATTCTCTCAGCAACTTCCACACGATTCACACGATATTTTCTCAACTGCTAAGCCCTATAAATTGAACTGAAGACCTCCATTGAAAGGGTCGGCGAATTTGTGAGAGAGCGAATTAGTTTTTCGGCATCTTTTCAATTAAACAGTTATTAGCTTTTGTTATTTTCCCTGCACTTCTGCACTTCCGTTTTTCATTATTTCTTCTTGTGAGCACTGTGTTGGATTACTTCAAGTTTGTATCAAGGATTCGTTTGCAAGCTATTTCAATTCCAGGTTTTATTATATGCTTCGTTCTGTTTTTATTTACAGCATGCTTAGTAGTGGTTGTATACGTATTGCTAGTGTGTTTTTCATTCAAATCATGTCTTGCTAAATTATTTGGTATCAGTATGTAAACAAATTATTCACCTGGGATTAAGTAATAATCAGTGCCACATTTCTACAAATTAGTTTTTAGGCCGAGGTTTCTTATTTTTAATCAAGTAGTTTTTCTTACGAAAGTAAAAAGACATTTAAGGTTGAGGTCAAGATAAACGAGAGTTTGAGAGTTTAACCAGATAGCTGAAACTAGGCATTGATTTTAAACACAGCTGAAGCACTTTAGAATCGATTAGGACTTATTTATTTTCAAAAAGTATTTTTAAATTCAAATGATACAGCGAGAGCGCTCATTCTGATTTAACGGTATAGTCTGAATCAACAAACACGAGAGTGTGAGATGAGGTCTTTTAATTGAATATTTTCTACTGAAAAGTAATTTGACACTTAAACCTGCACCGGTGACTTATTAAATTCCAGACGAATAATGCGTTACATACTGATATCTCGTTATTGATTATTTTTATTAAAATTTAGTACTCTTAGATTTATTTTCTGTCGCCTTACTTCCCTTAGAAATATTGGTCTTAGCTAAACATAGTAACATTCTGATAGCACTAGTTTGATTATCAGTCCTTGTGGGATCGATATCTTTTTAAAACTATGCGATAGACTGTGCGCTTGCAGTTAGTAACCCCATTCGACTCATAAAGTCGCGATCACATATTTATTTCAGTACCAAACGTATTATTCATGTATGATATATGCTTGTTGTATGTATGTATATGTGGGCTTTACAGTTGGTATCAAAGCAGGTCGTATCCTCGACCTAGCCATGAAATAGTATAAGTGTTTCTTTCCGTTTCATATGTGTTGTGTCGCCATTGGTCTTACATGTTATATTTATGGTATTGAGCCTGATCAACTTAATCCTATCTGTATGACATTTAGGAACATGGCTGACCGATGCAGAAACAATCGTGGTAGACCGAGAACTAATCCAGCAAGGACAAATCCGCCAGGGGACGAAGGGAATGCCCCTTTGTATCAATTCATGCAACAGATGCAGCAGCAGCATAATCAGTTTGTACAGTAGATGGTACAGCAAATGGCTGGTGGTGTGCATCCTCCAGTGGTTGTTCCTGAAGCTGCAGGGGGAACTTTTAGGGATTTCATTCGTATGAATCCTTCGGAGTTTCTGGGAGGGTTAGATCCAGTGAAGGCTCATGAATGGATATCTGGCATGGAGGGGATTTTCTTGATCGTTCCGTGTAGTGAAGAAAATAAGGTTGTCTTTGCTTCTTATTTGTTAAAAGGTCCTGCTATGAGATGGTGGGAAAGCGCTTCAGCACTAATGACAATACAAGAGGTACCGAAAGTGTGGGAGCAGTTTAAGATAATTTTTATGGAGAAGTATTTTCCCAGTTGTTTAAGGTCTCAAAAAGAGTTCAAGTTTCAGCAGCTGAGACAAGGTATCTTGACATTGGCTTCTTATGTGGAAAAGTTTGAGGTTATGGCTGCTTATTCTAGACAAGCCGTGTATGCTCCTGATGAAAGGTGGAAGATTGATCAATTTCTGTTTGGTTTAAGGGCTGAAATTTCACATAGTGTGTCTCAGAGAGAATTTACTAGCTATGCGGAATTGTTACGACAATGTTATGTGGCGGAGCATAGTTTGAAAAAGGTACAAGCAGAAGGAGAGTTAAGTAGAGTGAATCTAAGTGATCGTGGGCGGTCGAACCAACAATTTAGACCGAGACAACAATCTTTCAAAGGGAAGCAAGTCCAGAATTCTAAGTCTAGCGTGCCTTCGGTATGCCGTACTTGTGGTAGGAATCATTTTGGCAGGTGCAATTAGGAAGGAATAAGGTGTTATCAGTGTAACAAGATGGGTCACTTATCGAGGGATTGTCCTCAGAAGAGGAGTCAGATGCAAGAAAAGAATACGGGGCGAGTGTATACCTTGGATGCAAGGAAGATAAAGGGTGATAATTCCTTGATTGCGGGTACGTGTCTTGTGAACGGAAATCCTTGTTTTGTTTTATTTGATTGTGGGGCAACACATTCTCTTGTGTCCACGCGGTGCGTGAAGCGACTTGGGTTGCAAGCTGTTCCTTTACCTCCACCCATGGTGGTTACTACTGCCATGGATGAGATTGTTGAAACACCGTTGATGTGTGAAAATTGTGTATTGTCGGTGAATGAAAGAGTCTTCCAGATTGATCTTATTTGTTTGCCGCTTAAGAAAGTGGATGTGGTTTTGGGAATGGATTGGCTTTCAGCTAATTCGGTTTTTATCGGTTGTGAGGAGAAGTTAATCATTATTCCATCTGTTGAAGCTACTCCGAAGGATGTGTTAACTACTATTTTAGAAGGTACGGTTGGAATGATTAATTTCTTGTTTGAAGAGGAAAAGTCTGTTCTTATGATTCTTACTAAGGAGGGGAGTAGTAACCTTCAAGTTTCGAGTATTCCGGTAGTTTGTGACTTTCCTGAAGTTTTCCCCGAGGATATCACTTCTCTTCCTCCGGAGCGGGAAGTGGAATTCTCAATTGACCTGATACCGGGAACGGCTCCAATATTCGTTTCTCCGTATCGGATGGCACCACTGGAATTAAGAGAATTAAAGGACCAATTGGAAGAGTTGTTGGCTAAGCATTTTGTTCGACCAAGTGTTTCGCCCTGGGGAGCTCCAGTGTTATTGGTAAAGAAAAAGGATGGTGGAATGCGGTTGTGTATTGATTACCGTCAACTGAATAAGGTCACCATCAAGAACAAATACCCATTGCCAAGGATAGACGATTTGTTAGATCAATTGAAAGGAGCATGTGTGTTCTCGAAGATTGATTTACGGTCGGGCTATCATCATATTCGGGTGAAGAGTTCAGACGTACCAAAGACTGCATTTAGAACCCGTTTTGGACATTATGAATTTTTGGTGATGCCTTTTGGTGTGACGAATGCTCCGGCAGTTTTCATGGATTACATGAATCGGATATTTCAACCTTACTTGGACCAATTTGTGGTGATTTTCATTGATGATATTCTTATCTATTCTCGTGACTCTCAAGAGCACGGAGAACACCTAAGAATCCTTTTATCCATTTTACAAGAGAGACAACTTTTCGCTAAGCTAAGTAAGTGTGAGTTTTGGATGTCGGAGGTGAATTTCCTTGGACATGTCATATCTCAAGGGGGTGTAGCGGTTGATCCATCCAAAGTTGAAGCAGTGACAAATTGGAAGAGACCGAAGAATGTGTCTGAAGTTAGAAGTTTTTTGGGACTATCAGGTTATTATAGAAGGTTTATTAAAGGCTTTTCCCAACTGGCTTTACCGATGACGAGACTTACTCGGAAAGATTGTTCTTATGAATGGGGTTCGGCTTGTGAGCAAAGTTTTATGAATTTGAAGGAAAGGTTCACGACCGCTCCTGTTTTGGTTATTCCTGATCCTAGCAAGTCGTACGAGGTTGTCATACCCCAAATTTTACCCTTAGATTCTTTGATCTTTTGCATGTCATTCTAGGTCGATCATCTTGCATAATACTCAATTTATCAGCCGAAATAAATTTGTTGAAATTTACAGCCGAATCAGTCAAATTAAAAGTCAACAGCGTGAAAAATCAGTGGACGGAGAATTTAAAATCGAGCCTGCAGACGTCAGCGATATTAATCTACGTTTCGCGTAGTTTAACCTGGCGTGCTCATTTAATTTTTTTTCGACCACTTTTCGGTCGCATTTCTGGACAGTTAAGTTGTTCCAGCGGGTAAAAAATTATTTTCAAAATTTGACCAAACGCTGTATTTTTCTTAATATGTATATTTTGTACTGATCATTTTGATTTATTCGTTTTATTTTTCTGAGCACTTCAGTTTCAGTCCGATATATCATTTTTAATCGTTTTTTTTATTTTTTTCATTATTCTTTATTATTTATTCAAATTTTGTATTTTTTTTAGAATTATTAAAAATAGTTTATTTATTTTTATTTCTCATTTCCCTCCTTTTTTATATGTTTGAATTTTGAATTTTTTTTTTTTTTTTTTTTAGCTAATTTAAGCAATTCTTAGTCATTAAGCTTAGAATTTAGATTTTGGTTTTATTACTTTTTGTGTAACGTAACATGCATGCACTAAACAGTGTTTCTCTGCTCCACTGCGCATGGGGAAGAGCTAACATTTTCTCTCATTTCTGAATAAAAATAAAAAAAGGTAATGTTGATAGACAAGGGGCGAACCATCAGTACACATTACTTGCATTTTGAAAATAAAAATAATAAAGGGCTTTTTTGAGATTGAGACAGCACATCATAATACTTTTTGACTTCATCACTCTCACCAGAACAACCCATAACACTCTGGAAGTAACCAAAACTCTTCATCACCTTAAAAAGCTCTGCTCGTTTCACATATCCACCATTTTTTCTTACCGTCAACCACACAAAAACACAACCAAAACGTACCACCGTCCCACCACTGTGTTGTTTTCACCATTTAGCTCATCATTTTGCCACCATAAACACATTCCCTTTGAGACACAACCTTGCAACCTTCATACCCTCACCACTTCCTACAACATTTCAGCAGCAATAAATATTCGCACTTCGGTTACGGTATATCAAGTCCTTCCATTTTATACTTGTCTTTATTTGTGTCTCTGTGATAAGATTTGTTTTAAGATTCAATATTCATCATGTTTTATATGTGGATGTATGCTTTGATGGTGGAGTAATAGAGAGGTGTTGTTTGTTGTAGTTTTCATCCCCGACCATGTATTGCATTTTCTTTCGATCGGATATGTGGTGTACAGTTCAGGTTATGTTGTGTTTGTAGTGCATGTTTGTTGTACATACATAGGTTATTTTTTTGTTGTTGTTTTTTTTTAACTATTATTATTTATTTTTTATTATTATTCATATGGTGACGATGAACAGTGATTTGTTCATGTTGATGTTCATTGTCTCTTCAACAGCCATGATAGCATTTTTCTTTCTTCAAAACAAGTTTTTTTATAAATATCATTCATATTTTGCAAATAGTTATTTATGATATCGCCATTTATGTCAAAGGCATATTTGAGGCAGTCATTGTCTCTCGGCATATAATGTTTGCAAGACTGGCGGGTTGATTTCATCTGCATCTATAGGTCAGCATCATAACTATAGCCTTAGTTTTAATTTTTTATCCTATATCTTGTTTTTTAGTAGTAAGACTTTGTTTTTTGTTATTTTGTTTTATGTTAAGATTAATATTAAACTTGGTTTTTAATTTAAGAAGACATCAAAAATGACAAAAATACAGAAAGTAACGTGTTCCCATTTCTCTAGCTTTTTTTATTTAGGAATATATATAAAAAATAAATGAAAAAAAAAAAGAAAAGATTTTAGAATTTAGTTAATTAGTTATTTAGTTTCTATTAGAATTAATTATTAGTCTAATTTCAAGAATTAGTTTAGATAGTTGAGTTAGGATTTGGTTTAGTTATTTAACTAGTTTAATTAGAATGTAAGTTAGTTTTAGAATTAGCTAGTTAGTCTTTTAATTAGATTTTAGTCCTTATTAACTTATTTAGATTTTGTTTATTTAGACTTTTAATTAACTTTAACTTTATCTTGACATTTTTCTTTAATTAATTCCTGATGCTAATTTTAATTTAATTCTTATTGCATTTACTGTATATATTGCTATTCGTTTTACTTTTGACACTTGAGGTTTTCCTCTCTGCTCTATGTCACTTTCTCCTCCTTCCAAAAAAAAAGTCTCTCTATTGACTTCATGTCATAGGTAGCTCAAATACCCTGTCAACCTCAAACCATTTTACAAGAGATAACCATTAATCTCTTCTCCCTTCTGACGTGGCCTTCCCAAAGAGATAGCTATTAATCTCTTCTCCTTTAAGACGGTCCAACCTTTCACAATCTTTTCAAGAGATAGCCATTAATCTCTTTCCTAACCAATCCATCCTTACAAGCGTTGCTTTCAAGCTTTTCACTCCTCAACCCCGTTAAGGGGAACTACGATTGCTCTGATTTCTCAAGTTCACCTTGAGAATACGTAGGCATAGGATTGCGAGATCCTAGCGAGCTACCTTTTTCTTTTTCCACCTTTTTCCTTTACATCTGATGCCCTCTCGAATTCCACATTTTCTTTTTGCACCCTTAGACCATACTTAGTGTACATACCTTAGTCATTACCTTAGTACAGATCTCTTAGCAAGCAAAATTTAACATAACACAATACTAACAAGAGGTTCCCGTAGAGTACTACAGATACTTAGGGTGCTAATACCTTCCCTTTGTATAACCAACCCCCGAACCTTAGATCTTCCCCCTTTAGGTTTTTTAACGATCTTGAACCTTTCCTTTGGATAAATCAAAGTCGGTTGTAAAAGAAAATGATGCAAGTTAATAAATAGCTTGTTATCCAATTTTCACCGCAACAGAAATGGCGACTTCACTGGGGAAAAATATAAGAGGGTTAAGCCTATCTTGTTTGTATTTGTGTTATTTACATGTTTGTTTGCTTGTACATTTGTATATTTATATCTGTATATATACCTGTTGTGCTTGAGTTTTTCTTTGTGCAGGGTTGCTACCTTGAGTGGTGAGATAAGTCTTAACCCGGACTTGAGAGCACTTATGATAGGATCGTGGTGTAATCAATAGTCGGTTGTTGGCAGTAGTACCAATAATTTATGGCATATGATGACCACACTCAGATGAGGCCCTTTGGGATTGTTGATGTCTGATGTGAGCAGTCACATTGATATTACTTTTTCAATTGAGTGCCAGGGATTCTGAGGACCGTAGTTACCTTCACCCCACCTGGCCTTTATAGCGTAGTGCGGTGACTATGAGGGAGCCAGTCCCGAGTAGTTGTCACGCGATACTACACTCAGACGAGTTTATCTTGAGAATATTATTAACCCGTGTAAGTAGTTACATGGGCCGATAATATCCGAAGGATTTACATAGACTCTGGGAACTTTTTAGAACCCTGTTCTACAGTTTATGAACACTAGTACACACCCTGTGGTTGGTTCTTTACCCAGACTCCATGCTGTGATCTCGAACCTTTGATCCTGCTATGTGTGTTTTGCATCCTGTTGCATGTGTTTTGCATCCTGTTTGCATTGCATTGCATATCATTTGCACCTTTGCATGACTCATTACATACGTCTATCTGTCCAGTTCTTCATTTCCCGTTATCTTTATCTTCCAGAGATTACCTGTGAGTCGTCAAGCTGATTCCTCGACACTGATACCGGACTAGAGCTAACTACAGACGAAGAATGTCAGAGCAAGAGATACACAATGTTGAGGTCCGAATGGAGATCGATGAACTTAAGTCAAGCATGACTAAACTCACTGAGATGCTCCAAGTTTTGATTGCTAGGGGAGAGCCTCCCCAAAGGACTGTCATCCAGGAAATTTCAAGTGCTGATCCACCACCCGTTCAGTTACCACCATCAACTTGGCCAGAGTTTGGTTTGCCACACAACTATTCTCCACCTCTTGCATCTACTGCTATGGTTGGTCAGAATGTTATGCCAGTGTTTCAAGCTCCTGTTTTCACCCAGCCCAGACCTGTGGTTCATGCTGTTCTATAGACTGTTCGAGCTTCTTTCGAGAATCCCCTTTATGAGTACAATGCTGCAAGTGCTCAAGGTGAAGACCATGAAGACTTTGTTGAACCTGAAGTTGTTCGAGAGCAGTTTCAGAGCATAGAGAAGAGACTCAAAGCTGTTGAGGGTAATGACTTCTTTAATGTGGATGCGGATAATATGTGCTTAGTGTCTGACCTTGTTATACCTCCTAAGTTTACAACTCCAGATTTTGTGAAGTACAAGGGTCACTCTTGCCCAAGAGCTCATGTGGTCATGTATCTCCGTAGGATGACTGCTCATGCCAAGGACCAGAAATTGCTAATCCATTGTTTTCAAGACAGCTTGAGCGGAGCATCGCTCAAATGGTACATGGGTCTTGAACAAAACTCTATCCACAGCTTCCAAGATCTCACCAACGCCTTCATGAAGCAATACAAGTATAACCTTGACATGGCTCCTGATCGCCGTCAGCTGCAAAATATGAGTCAACATGAGAAAGAATCCTTTAAGGAGTATGCTCAGCGCTGGAGAGAATTGGCTTTTCAAGTTGAACCTCCTTTGGGTGAGAAAGAATTAACTGGAATGTTTATGGATACCTTGTCCCCGTTCTATTGGGAGAAAATGGTTGGAAGTGTTTCCTCTAATTTCACTGATTTGGTTACTATTGGCCAAAGATTAGAGGAAGGTCTTAGGAAGGGAAAAGTATCCAAGGTTGCTGAATCTTCCAATGCTGTAAAGAAATCCTTTGGGAACTTTCAGAAGAAGAAGGAAGAACAGACTAATGCTGTAATGTTTGAAGTAAGAAGGCCTCGTCCTCAACCTCGGTATGCTGTTCACCCTACTATTGCTGCTGTTACTCTCGTGGTTACTGCTCCACAACCAGCTCAAGCTCCTCAACGTTCATTTGTTGGACAAACTCAGTACCGTAATAATCATTTTGACCCTATTCCCATGACATACACTAAGCTTTATCCCGGTCTGGTTGAGCAAGGTTTGATTACCACAAGGCCTTTGCCTCCTCCTCCAAATCCTCTTCCAGCCGGCTACAGGGCTGATCTCCATTGCGAATACCATCAAGGTGGTGCAGGCCATAACTTGGAAAGATGCTTTGCATTGAAGGCTAGAGTACAAGAGCTGATGAGGAACAAAATCCTCTCCTTTAAGGACAATCCCAATGTTCAGAACAATCCTCTGCCAGGGCACGCCAAGTGAAGCTTCAGTCGACTTCAGCAGATTATCCCCCTAAAAGCCAGTGTTTCAGACATGACAGCTCATCCTTGTGTTGATTAGTCACTAGGCCTTGTTTCTTATTGTTTGCATTTTCCTTATTGTATAATGGCTGTTTGCTTTCAATTATGTTTGTACTTTCACAATTAATGAAATGAGCATTGCAACTTTTTGAGTCAATTCATTTATGTTTGCTATTTACATCTTTATGCTTTCCTTTTTTAAAATACTTGATCTCTTTTCCACTTTCCTTTTGATTATGCAAAGATTGGAGGGAGGATGATGAAAACGTTATACTCATAATTGCTGTTGGTATGCTTTCAAATCAAAACTTTGCTGACGATGTAAGGCATTGTTTCAACTCCCAAACACCAGAGACATAAGGAAGATAACCCCTCTTTAACCCCTTCAAGCCTTGAAGTAGGAGTTTCTTTTCTTTACAAATAAAAACCCACAATTTTAACCTGGGGCAGGGTAGTTCTCAGTTAACTTGATTTGTGCATTCAATTACAAGAGCTTCATGCAAGACGACTTCCAACAAAATGTTGCACTTACAGTTTTCCTTCGCACACAGCAAGCAAGTGTCGAAGATGTCTTTCAAATTCAAATGCCAATGATGGTTCACTGTAATCATCAAATCAGGCAGTCACTAACAAAAAAGAAGAGATTCAAAATAAGAGCCCGCTAAGTCAAAACCTATGAAGGAGACTTAGGCAAAATTGGGGCATCCCGCTGACTGTAAGCTCAAATAACACAGTTCAGGCAAAAGTTAGGGATAACAAAAAAGAATCAATCAAGAAATTACCAAAATCCTCAAAGACAAAACGAGTTGACTAAGGTCCTCATCAAAAATAACCAAAAGTTATAAGAAAGCAGTGACTGCCATCTCAAGTCCTTTAAACTTTTGAACCATCATCATTGTTATCATCAGGGCAATTTCCAGCATGTGGAAACCTGAGTGTATAGTTCGAGTTAACTGAGCATAGGACTGAAGTTCATCACGTAGATTGGGTGGGTCACAAATAAACTTTGAGCCTTTATCCTTTGTTTCATAAACCGTGAACCAGGCCATGTTATAACCCTCAAAAGACCTAATTGAAGCGAGGTTATTTTGAAAGCATACTACAACAAGGTTGCGTAAACTGACTCCAAAAGATCTTTGCAGATCATTTGTTTTTGGCATTATACCTTTTGCTTAAACTTCTCACTTTAATATCTTGAACCACCGTGTTCAGACCAGTGATTCGTTTGTCTTTCAAAAATGATATTGATTTCAAAAGTTGCATGAACTCTGCATTTACCATGTTTGTACAAATACTTTTGTTTGCAAACTAGTTTACTTCTCAAGGAATTTTCAAACAATTAAGAAACTTGGGCGGTGATCCAATCAGGGGTAAGTTTCTTCCATATCCTGTTGAGAATCAGTTCAAGATTTGTGGTTTAAAGGCGACTTCTCAGAGTTGGTTTATCCAGAAAACCTTTCAAGACTCATACTGGGGCAAGCTTTCCCAGTGTACAGTAAAACAATCATCTTTCATGAATCAGGCTGGGGCAAGCTTTCCCGGTGTACAGTAAAACAATCACCTTTCAAGACTCAGACTGGGGCAAGCTTTCCAAGCGCACAGTGAAACAATCATTTTCAGAATCAGACAAGCTGAAGCAGTGATCAGCTCATCTACAACAGTCAGCTAATCTGGGGCAGTTTACTTGAAGAATCCCCGAGCAGCTCTCCATCCTTCCCACAAGGATCATCAACTTGATACAGTTTACCCGTGTGGCAGAGGTGTGTTCAGCAGTAGCATCCCTAGTCCTCAAGGAGAATGGCAGTGATCTCCGTGTTGAGGAATCAGTTTTCCAGTCTTGTCTTCTTACCAAAGGAGTCTAGCTGTGTCGTCGACATTACATTCACATTTGCATTTGATCATATCATCTGCATAATTCATATACATATCATAGCATGAGCGTTTCATCCTCATTTGCATTTCTCCCGAGGTCGTGTTGTTATCCACATCTTACCTTGTGGTCAAAGTCCAACTTACTTGGCGCCTACCAAAACATTACCTATCCATTCCATTCCAGTGCTATTCCTGGATTTTTTTTACATTCTTCCACTCTAGTACCATTCTTGGTTGTCTCTTTCTGATAATTTTCAGATCGAGTCTTTATTCACTTTCATCTAAAACCTTGATTAGATGTTGTGATTGTGCCTCTCATTCAAAACCTTGATTGGATGTTTGGTTTGTCTCTTTCTGATAATTTTCAGATCGAATCTTTATTCACTTTCATCTAAAACCTTAATTAGATGTTGTGATTGTGCCTCTCATTCAAAACCTTGATTGGATGTTTGGTTTCTCTCTTTCTGATGCCTTTCCAGATCGGGTCTTTATTCACTTTCATCTAAAACCTTGATTAGATGTTGTGATTGTGCCTTTCATTCAAAACCTTGATTGGATGTTTGGTTTTCTCTCTTTCTAATAATTTCCAGATCGAGTGTTTATTCACTTTCATCTAAAACCTTGATTAGATGTTGTGATTGTGCCTTTCATTCAAAACCTTGATTGGATGTTTGTTTTTCTCTCTTTCTGATAATTTCCAGATCGAATCTTTGTTCACTTTCATCTAAAACCTTGATTAGATGTTGTGATTGTGCCTTTTATTCAAAACCTTGATTGGATGTTTGTTTTTTCCTCTCTTTCTGATGCTTTTCCAGAATTTCATTGTTTTTACCATATGATGCTCTTCCGGATGTGTCTCTCTTTCTGATGTTTTTTCAGATTGATTCTTGTGTTCGATGTTCTTCCAGAACTTATCTGATGTTTTTCCAGATATCCCTTTGTTTATTCTGATGCTTTTCCGGAATGACATTGCCTTTGCCATCTGATGTTTTTCCGGATGTGTTTCTCCTTCTGATGTTTTCCCAGATACCCCTTTGTCATTCTGATGCTTTTCCGGAATGACATTGCTTTCATCATCTGATGCTTTTCAGGATGTGTTTCTCCTTCTGATGTTTTTTCAGATCGAGTCCTTGTTCACTCTATCTAAAGCCGTTATTAGATATTGTGATTTGTACCTTTCATTCAAAGCCATTATTGGATGACTGGTTTCTTTTGCCATCTGATGTTTTTTTCGGATGTTTCTTTCTCTGTCTTTTCTGGTTTTTCTTGAAGATCCCGTTTGAACTCTTCAGTATAAGAAATTCCAGAAAATATTTTGCTGATGTCTATCCTTTCATTTCAAATTGATCCCCAGTGGAGATCGTGTCTTCTTTCTGGCTCCATGCCCAGTAAGAGTGTACTTTCATTTCCCCAGTGTCAGGCGGTCTTGCTTGAACCAGTTGTTCTATCACTTTAGTCTTCCCCAGTTTTGTTTCAGCTTCCCCAGTGTTGTTGTCACCCCCCGTGAGTGATTGCTCATTGTGTGGACTTTGTCCCTATCTGTTTTCTTTCTTGTTTGCATTGTGCATTTAGCATTCCATCACTTTCATCATATTAGAGTTCATGGCATGTCAGCATCTTAGTTTGTTTCTTTTGTCCATAGCATTGCATACCAGTGCATCTGAGGGCAAAATTTTCGGTTTGCTATATTTAAATACCTTTCACCTTGATCTCCCGAGGATTTTCATCCCTCGTGTCATCCGTTAAAGCTATTTAAATAGGGGCAACTGTCATACCCCAAATTTTACCCTCAGATTCTTTGATCTTTTGCATGTCATTCTAGGTCGATCATCTTGCATAATACTCAATTTATCAGCCGAAATAAATTTGTTGAAATTTACAGCCGAATCGGTCAAATTAAAAGTCAACAGTGTGAAAAATCAGTGGACGGAGAATTTAAAATCGAGCCTGCAGACGTCAGCGATATTAATCTACGTTTCGCGTAGTTTAACCTGGCGTGCTCATTTAATTTTTTTTCGACCACTTTTCGGTCGCATTTCTGGACAGTTAAACTGTTCCAGCGGGTAAAAAATTATTTTCAAAATTTGACCAAACGCTGTATTTTTCTTAATATGTATATTTTGCACTGATCATTTTGATGTATTCGTTTTATTTTTCTGAGCACTTCAGTTTCAGTCCGATATATCATTTTTAATCGTTTTTTTTATTTTTTTCATTATTCTTTATTATTTATTCAAATTTTGTATTTTTTTTAGAATTATTAAAAATAGTTTATTTATTTTTATTTCTCATTTCCCCCCTTTTTTATATGTTTGAATTTTGAATTTTTTTTTTTTTTTAGCTAATTTAAGCAATTCTTAGTCATTAAGCTTAGAATTTAGATTTTGGTTTTATTACTTTTTGTGTAACGTAACATGCATGCACTAAACAGTGTTTCTCTGCTCCACTACGCATGGGGAAGAGCTAACATTTTCTCTCATTTCTGAATAAAAATAAAAAAAGGCAATGTTGATAGACAAGGGGCGAACCATCAGTACACATTACTTGCATTTTGAAAACAAAAATAATAAAGGGCTTTTTTGAGATTGAGATAGCACATCATAATACTTTTTGACTTCATCACTCTCACCAGAACAACCCATAACACTCTGGAAGTAACCAAAACTCTTCATCACCTTAAAAAGCTCTGCTCGTTTCACATATCCACCATTTTTTCT
This sequence comes from Lathyrus tuberosus, assembly GCA_022829125.1. Lineage (NCBI taxonomy): Eukaryota > Viridiplantae > Streptophyta > Magnoliopsida > Fabales > Fabaceae > Lathyrus > Lathyrus tuberosus. Next base: position 8,240,796 of record JALAZF010000161.1, on the reverse strand, counting down.
TACCGTCAACCACACAAAAACACAACCAAAACGTACCACCGTCCCACCACTGTGTTGTTTTCACCATTTAGCTCATCATTTTGCCAGCATAAACACATTCCCTTTGAGACACAACCTTGCAACCTTCATACCCTCACCACTTCCTACAACATTTCAGCAGCAATAAATATTCGCACTTCGGTTACGGTATAGCAAGTCCTTCCATTTTATACTTGTCTTTATTTGTGTCTCTGTGATAAGATTTGTTTTAAGATTCAATATTCATCATGTTTTATATGTGGATGTATGCTTTGATGGTGGAGTAATAGAGAGGTGTTGTTTGTTGTAGTTTTCATCCCCGACCATGTATTGCATTTTCTTTCGATCGGATATGTGGTGTACAGTTCAGGTTATGTTGTGTTTGTAGTGCATGTTTGTTGTACATACATAGGTTATTTTTTTGTTGTTGTTTTTTTTTAACTATTATTATTTATTTTTTATTATTATTCATATGGTGACGATGAACAGTGATTTGTTCATGTTGATGTTCACTGTCTCTTCAACAGCCATGATAGCATTTTTCTTTCTTCAAAACAAGTTTTTTTATAAATATCATTCATATTTTGCAAATAGTTATTTATGATATCGCCATTTATGTCAAAGGCATATTTGAGGCAGTCATTGTCTCTCGGCATATAATGTTTGCAAGACTGGCGGGTTGATTTCATCTGCATCTATAGGTCAGCATCATAACTATAGCCTTAGTTTTAATTTTTTATCCTATATCTTGTTTTTTAGTAGTAAGACTTTGTTTTTTGTTATTTTGTTTTATGTTAAGATTAATATTAAACTTGGTTTTTAATTTAAGAAGACATCAAAAATGACAAAAATACAGAAAGTAACGTGTTCCCATTTCTCTAGCTTTTTTTATTTAGGAATATATATAAAAAATAAATGAAAAAAAAAAAAGAAAAGATTTTAGAATTTAGTTAATTAGTTATTTAGTTTCTATTAGAATTAATTATTAGTCTAATTTCAAGAATTAGTTTAGATAGTTGAGTTAGGATTTGGTTTAGTTATTTAACTAGTTTAATTAGAATGTAAGTTAGTTTTAGAATTAGCTAGTTAGTCTTTTAATTAGATTTTAGTCCTTATTAACTTATTTAGATTTTGTTTATTTAGACTTTTAATTAACTTTAACTTTATCTTGACATTTTTCTTTAATTAATTCCTGATGCTAATTTTAATTTAATTCTTATTGCATTTACTGTATATATTGCTATTCGTTTTACTTTTGACACTTGAGGTTTTCCTCTCTGCTCTATGTCACTTTCTCCTCCTTCCAAAAAAAAAGTCTCTCTATTGACTTCATGTCATAGGTAGCTCAAATACCCTGTCAACCTCAAACCATTTTACAAGAGATAACCATTAATCTCTTCTCCCTTCTGACCTGGCATTCCCAAAGAGATAGCTATTAATCTCTTCTCCTTTAAGACGGTCCAACCTTTCACAATCTTTTCAAGAGATAGCCATTAATCTCTTTCCTAACCAATCCATCCTTACAAGCGTTGCTTTCAAGCTTTTCACTCCTCAACCCCGTTGAGGGGAACTACGATTGCTCTGATTTCTCAAGTTCACCTTGAGAATACGTAGGCATAGGATTGCGAGATCCTAGCGAGCTACCTTTTTCTTTTTCCACCTTTTTCCTATACATCCGATGCCCTCTCGGATTCCACATTTTCTTTTTGCACCCTTAGACCATACTTAGTGTACATACCTTAGTCATTACCTTAGTACAGATCTCTTAGCAAGCAAAATTTAACATAACACAATACTAACAAGAGGTTCCCGTAGAGTACTACAGATACTTAGGGTGCTAATATCTTCCCTTTGTATAACCAACCCCCGAACCTTAGATCTTCCCCCTTTAGGTTTTTTAACGATCTTGAACCTTTCCTTTGGATAAATCAAAGTCGGTTGTCAAAGAAAATGATGCAAGTTAATAAATAGCTTGTTATCCAATTTTCACCGCAACAGAGGTATATTGTGATGCGTCTAAGATGGGATTAGGAGGGGTGTTAATGCAAGATGGACATGTAGTGGCTTATGCTTCTAGACAGTTGAAAGTCCATGAAGAGAATTATCCAACGCATGACTTAGAATTGGCGGCAGTTGTTTTTACCTTGAAGGTGTGGCGTCACTATTTGTATGGTGTGCGTTTTGAGATGTTTAGTGACCACAAGAGTCTAAAGTACCGCTTTGATTAGAAGGAGTTGAACATGCGTCAACGGAGGTGGATGGAATATTTGAAAGATTATGACTTGGAACTAAGATACCATCCGGGTAAAGCGAATAAGGTGGCAGACGCTTTAAGTAGGAAAGTGTTGCACAGTGCCGACTTGATGATGCTAGAGTATGATTTATTGGAGAAATTTCGAGATCTAAATCTTCAATTCAATTGGACTCCTAATTGTGTGATCATAGGAAATTTGGATATCAATTCTACTCTTAGGGAAGAAATCCAATAAGAGCAAGGGTTAGATGAGAAGTTGCAAGGAGTGTTATTGCAACCGGGTTTTTCGCGAGATACCGACGGAGTTATTGTATTTAACCAAAGGATTTGTATTACGGACAACACGAAGTTAAAGAGGAAAATTTTAGATGAAGCACATAAGGGTGCTTTTACTATACATCCGAGATCTTCGAAGATGTATCAAGACCTAAAGAGGGACTATTGGTGGTCCGGGATGAAAAGGGATATTGCGGTGTATGTGTCGGAATGTGCGGTGTGTCAACAAGTAAAGATCGAGCACCAAAGACCGGGTGGCTTATTGCAACCTTTGGAAATTCCGGTGTGGAAATGGGATAGTATTTCGATGGACTTCGTGGTGGGTTTACCCCGTGCCCAAGGTGGTTATGATTCAATTTGGGTGATTGTGGATCGGTTGACGAAGTCTGCTCATTTCTTGGCCGTAAAGACTACTTATAAGGCGAGTCATCTCGCAAGGTTGTTCATTTCGAAAATAGTGAGGTTGCATGGTATTCCTACTAGTATTGTTTCGGATAGAGATCCAAAATTTACTTCGAGATTTTGGAGAGCTTTTCAACAAGCTATGGGGGCGAAGTTGTGTATGAGCACGTCGAATCATCCGCAAACGGATGGTCAGACGGAACAGACAATATAGACCATGGAGGATATGTTGAGATCTTGTGTGTTGGAAAGTGGCGGAAATTGGATAGAACTTTTTCCATTGATTGAGTTCTCTTATAATAACAGTTATCATGCAAGTATTGGTATGGCAACTTATGAGGCATTGTATGGAAGGATGTGTAGGACACCGTTGTGTTGGGCAGAAGTTGGTGAAGATAGGATATTGGGACCCGAGGTTATTCACGAAACTACGGAGAAGATTAAGATGATCCGTGATAAGATTAAACAAGCCCAAGATCGTCAGAAGAGTTATGCGGATAACCGTAGAAGGCCTTTAGAATTTGAAGAAGGCGATCACGTGTTTTTAAAAGTCACTCCGAGATTGCGGTTGAAAGGACCATTTCGATCACGGAAGTTAAGTCCGAGATACGTGGGACCGTATCACATCTTGGAGAGAATTGGTGAAGTAGCTTACAGATTAGCCTTACCGCCTTCTCTGTCTGAGATGCACGATGTTTTTCATGTATCTCGGCTTAGGAAATTTGTCCCAGATCCTCTTCAGCCAATTTTACCAGATACAATTGAGATAGAAGCAGATTTGACATTTGAGGCCCAACCGAGTCGTATCACCGGAAGAGAAACCAAAGTATTAAGGAATAAAGAGATTTCTCTTGTTAAGGTCCAGTGGGATGAGACGCATCCGAGTGATGCAACTTGGGAATTGGAATCGGAGATGCGGGAGGTCTATCCTCATCTTTTCAGGTAATTATTTTAAATTCGTGGGTGAATTTCTATTTAAGGGGGGGAGGATGTAATACCCCGTAAATTATTTTACTCTGAATAATATTAGTTGTGATCAACTGAGTCCCAGTGTACTCTGAGAAATTATCTGCAGAGATAATTAGGGTAACTGTTGGACTTAGAGTAAATCCAATTAATATTATCTGACTCTGAGATATTTATATATATGGACTTTAGAGACTTTTTGGACAATTAGTAGTGTTGCTAATTAATGATCTTTTCCCTATATTATTTTCTTTCCTTTCATTTTCCAAAGAAAAAGATAGAAAGGATTTTGGAGAGAAAGAAAAGAGAAGGAAAGGAAGAGAAAAGGAGGAGAAAAGTTCAAGATCAAAATCATCAAGATCATCATCAAATCTTCATCCAATCATCTTCAAATCCTCACCATCTTCATCTATTCAAGGTGGGTTCTAGATAGATGCTTTTGTTTTAGCTTTTCTTGGTTTCTAAGACTAGGTTAGAGTTGTAAAAGAAAATTGGATTAATTGCAAAATCTTGGGAATTAACGGTTAAAATGTGTTATAAACTGAGTAGTATGAGTTATAGGAGTATAGAATCATGTATATTTGCTTGTATGATGTTTGGATATGTTTTGGTGGGGTTTTGGAACCATGGGAGATCAGCTGTTACGTTGATGAAGTTTTCTGATTTCCCAGATTCGCACTGCGAATCCCCCAGCAAAGGGGAAATCGTGGACTCGCTGGAAGCTCGCACTGCGAAGGCGAAGGCGAGCGTTCGCCAGTGGCTCGCCAGTGGTTCGCACTGCGAACCTCATGTTGTTTTTGCTACTGACTTGGTTCGCCAACCGTTTGCACTGCGAATGGTGCAGCGAACAAGTGTTGGCTAGGCGTTCGCTAGACGCTTTCCACTACGAATGAGTAGCTAACGTTCGCTGGCTTCTTCGCAATGCGAACATAGCAGAACATCCATATTGTTTCTTGTATAACTTTTGACTCGGTTATCCGTTTTGCGTATTCTTGGTATCGTTGTGAAGCTAAGAACATATTCTAGCTGATGGTAGTGATAAATGTCTATTTATTGACCGATTAAATGTCTATTTATTGCGGTATGTTGAGTTTTGGTGTTCCATTATGTGATTGACGATTTCATGCCTATGTTATTATTGTGAAACATGTTGTAATATGTATGCATGTTAAAATATGAATAGGTAGAGTGAGGAACATTACCGTAATGATATCGAAAGTGTGTAATGACATGGTTACAACGCTCGCGCAAAAGAGGCTGAGGCGGGTGTCTAGTAATAATAACCGAATGAACTTGCGGTGTAGTTTCATGAGACTCGAGCACCTCCTCTGAAATGTATGCACAACTACTTGGCAGGTTTGATTCCCGCGTATAGTACGATTGGAGCCTACAGGTAAAGAGACTTGTGACGGTGTATGGGCCGTGAGAAGTGACGGATCACGATGTACGGGCCGATGATCCCGAATCCAATTCGTATGCCAAGTAAATACAAGGATCCATGACTCGAATCGTCTTCTAGACGTAGAAGCGGACGGGAATAGGGGATACCTTGGTACGGTTATTGATTTACGAGATTCTGGAGTAACAGGCTCAGAACTTACTTTGGTACTATTGTGAGTTTACACGCTCACGAGTGTGAATGGTTTTATATTGTGTGTGTACTCAAAGTCACTTCCCTTCCCTTTGACTTGAGTTAGGCTTATTAGAACCTTATAAAGTCGAGAGGACTATAAGATAGCGAACTCACTGAGATTTGATGTATCTCACCCCACTGTTGTTGTTTACATCACAGGTTCGGCGAAGGGTAAGGATAAAGTGGTTTTACTTTTCCTTACGGATCATGGTTTTGAGATGGCATGACTTCCGCTATGGCGTTTTATTTTGAGATCATTGTATTGATCTAGTTCTTAGTGCCTTTTGGACATCTTGTATATGTTATGTCGTAGACTTTAGAACTTTGTATTTAGGGCATTTAATGTATACAATGTGTTAACTAGGAACTTGTACATATTTATTTCAGTACCAAACGTATTATTCATGTATGATATATGCTTGTTGTATGTATGTATATGTGGGCTTTACATTGTGTGTAGATATGTATTTGATGTGGTGTTGCTATTGTGAAATGAAAGTTCAATTACGTGATTTATTGTATATAATTGCTGACGATTAATGAGATGAGTAGTTCGGGTGAGAACTATTGGTGATACATTGAATGCATGATCATTTACAGTCAGAGTGGGGCTATACTCATTGATATGTGGTTGTTATTACATGATTGATTACGGTTAGAGTGGGTTGTATTCATTGCTATATTGTTGTTATTGGTGTATGATTGTTTGAGGTCAGAGTGAAGATGTATTCATTATTATGTTGTTGTCTTTGCATTATTATATGTCATGCATCATATGTTGTTGTTGCTGTTGTTGTTTTGAAAGAGGCGAGTCACGAGTTCAGATTGGGAACTATGACTTGTCCCAAGCTCAGAGTGGGGGCTCGGGGTTCAGAGAGGGGATCCAGTTCGTATGAAGAACCAAATGTTGAGTCAGGACCGCATGCATGTAGAGTTGAGTTGTGAGTCCAGTTCAGAGTGGGGGCCGTGACGAACATGAGTTGAGCCGATGTTGCATTTCATTACATGATGGTTGTGCATATGAAATGTTTGTGTAATCATGAATATTTGGGTGAATTATGAATATGTGATATCGTGGTATGTGTTTAATATATGCATGATTGTGATGTGTGAATCTACTCAAATTATTTTGTGCACCGATTATTATTTGAATGTATTCTCACCCACTTTTGTGTTGTTGCATTTGTGCTTATTTGGAATACACATAATCAGGTACCTGAGTAGGAGCTTGAGATTGAGGATGGTGTTGTGCCTCCTTAGTTGCTTGTCGATTGAGTCTTATAGTTGGAGTCGCTTTGATATGTAACATAAGGGGACGAGTTATTCTTTTATTTTGATTATGTTGCATGTCTTTCAATTATTTTGGTGTTAGACCACTTTTCAAACTAATAAAGTTGTTGAGGCTTTTTAATGCCAAGTATTATATAATTCCCTTGCTTATCAAATAATTTAATTTTCAATTATGTGGTTTGTGAATGTTTTTTTTTATGTTTGAGTAGCATCCTTCTTGGAGGATATTTGTGTTATAATTGTTTTATTTGATTAATTGTCGAGTCATGAAGTAGTTTGTTACACTTTGAGCTTGTGACTATTTTGCCTCTCAACCATGAACTTGAACTTCTTGAACACTTCGAATATCTCACCATTTCTCTTTATTAGGTATGTCCATATCTTTCTACTATGATCATAATGCGATAAAACATCTATTTACACCAATCAAATCAACTTGCATCGGTATGCACACATCCCTATACACCACCTCATGGTAATGCTTGGTTCTACAACCTGCATCCTTGCTGAATTTACCCATTATGTTGCTTCCCCTGCACACATTCTTCAAAAATTTCAGCCGGTATGTTGATCAATGGCATCCCCATTACCATTACGTTCATGTGCAAAGCATTGAGATCTCTAAAGTTGAGATGTCGAAGCCTATAGTGCCATATCCACTCTTCTCGACTAGCTATTGTATCAAGACACCTATGCTTCATAACCTTCAACTCAACCTTGAAAGTTCTATTAGCAGCCATATGAGCTTTTAGGGTCAAAATCCATTTGCATCCATAACGCGTGGCGCCTTGTTCTCCATGTGAATCATGTAACCCTTCTCAATTCATTGACCAATACTTAAAAGGTTACACCTGATTCTTGGAATGTAAAACACATATTTGGTTAAGGAATGTCCATCATCCCTTCTAATGATCAAAACATCACTGATCTCATCGGTCGCTAAAATGCTATCATCCGTGAACTTCAATTTGTTCTTCATGGCATGATTGATTGTAATAAACCAATTTTTCCACCCCGTCATATGCGTTAAACATCCGTAGTCCAAATACCATTAATTTTTGCACTAAATTGCCACTTTCGTAGTCACCATGGAAGACTCTCCCGCCTCTAACCGATTACAACATATAGGTAGCCGGTTACAACTTGATTTTTTTCAGTTTTCTTCAAACTGTTGCTGCATTTATCTTGCAGACTGTTGTCGCTACATTTACCTTCTGTGATCATGACCAAAAGAGTGTTCTCCTCATCAAACACTTTTCTTGCAATCTTGGATTCACCCACTTAAGGTTCCTTCTTGTTCGCATTGCACTCTCTTGCAAAATAACCGAACTTTTGACAAACAAAGCATTGCATCTTGCTCTTGCCTATACTTCTCCTTTCACCTCCAAATTTTCATTGACCTCCATTTTTGTTGCAATTCCTCTCACCTTTATCACAAGCCAAAATTTTGGAATTTTGGGATTCTCCTCCACTAAAATTATGAAAATTCCCTTTACTCGTTATGGATCATTTCCCTTTGATTTCTTGTTTTTCTCATTGAAACAAGCTTGCAAAGCGATCTCTACCTTTGCCTTATCACAATTTCTCTCATCTGCCCTTTGTTCATGTGCCTAAAGAAAGCTTTGTAACTCTTTTTTGCTCATCGTCACAAGATCCTTCGATTCCTAAATCGCTACAATCACATTGTCAGATGTTAGCATTAAAGAATACAAGATTTTCTCTACAACATATTGCTTTGTGATCATTTCTCTACGTGCTTTTACTAGGTTCACCAACCGAGTAATTCTCATATGTGAAATCGTTGATGATATCCTTCTCCTCCATTTGAATCAACTCAATTTGACATTTATGAGTTTGTAACCTCACAACCTTCGCCTTGTCAGCCCCTGCATACGTCTTTCAAGATTTCCCACACTTTATTCGATGATTCACAATCACAAACTTTCTCAAGGTTGCGTGTATCCACACATTAATGGATCAAAAACAGCGCCTTAAAATCTTTCTTCTTTTCTTCCTTATGTGTTGCTCGTTGTGCATCTTTTGCACTTTCGACAAGAGGATTCACATCGTTCTTGATCACTTCAAGAACATCTTGTTATCCAAGCAACACCTTCATTTGTTTGCACCATTCTCCGTAGTTCTTTACATCAAGGATGAGTAAGTTTGCAGAGATTCTTTCATTGGAGACAGAATTCATGTTACACACTAGGTGTTTGGTGGATCAAACTAGGCTTTTGATACCCAATGTTAGAACTTGGAACCATAAGATTGGTAAGAATGGAGTAATTGTGTGTGTGTGTGTGTGTGTGTGTGTGAGAGAGAGAGAGAGAGAGAGAGAGAGTGGGGGTGAGAATGTACATTCATTCAACTTTTTTTTTACAATAATATCCAAATGTATATATACAAATACAATGGATTGGAACACAAGTATAAGAAGCTAAAAAAAATCGAAATTAACTGACTGTAACCGATTACGGCAAATTTATAACTGATTACAACTATTTTTAAAAATCAATTTCAACTCATTGGTAATCTGGTACTAAAATGTAGTAACCGGTTATCCTTATTCTAACAGCTAAAAATATTATACCTTATAATTGATTACCAAAATACGTTAATCAGTTACAACACTTGAATTATTGAATTATTTTTTTTTTTATTAAATTTTGAATAGGAGTAAATATTTAAGGTTGTAACTAACTAAACAAATTCCAACATAATAGTTATAGTTTTCTCAAACCCACTTTTAGATTTTTTTCATATAATATTAAATAAAATATTAAATCGCAAGGAAGATAATTTATATAAGATATGTATAGTTGTGGATAACTGGATATACAATATTTGGGCACACAATCACTCAAAGCAAACTCTTAATGGTCTAGTGGGGTACCCTGAAAAATGATTGATGTTATTATATTATCTTCTTCTTTTACGATTTGGCCTACAAAACGTTCAAAAAGTTGGTGCTACTATTCTATTGCTAGAGTTAAGAAAAACAGATAAATGTATATTATAAAAGAAAATATATTATAACAATAACGTGGCACATTCTGAATGCTTGGTAGTGCTCATGATGCTAACTCTCAACATGTATGAAATTGATTTTGTTAATTCTTTTAATTATATTATATGCATGATAAAAAATATCATGCATGAAGAGCCCCGATATGAAATTTATTATAGCATTAGTTACTTGTAGGGGTCAGTGGTATTATTGGTTGAAATATTAGATTATATTTGATTTGATTTGATTTGATTTAATATTTAAATATAATTTAAGTTGGGTTAATTCAAGCCTAATTAGGGTTGTATATAAATAGTCCAAGTTTGTATCATTATTTACACAATTCAATAATACAAATTTTTATTTTCTTATTCTCTCTATATGCTCTACTCACTAAAAATGTCTCACACACTAACAAATTGGTATCCAGAGCTTCCGATTATTGTTCTTGATCGAGTTTTCAAGAACTTCACGTTAGAGATCGTGTTTCCAGGGCAAGTGAATCAACCGCTGCGAAGATGACTGGTGATAAGAGCATTTTGAATTCCGTTCCAATGCTTGACGGCAAGAATTGGATCCAATGGAAAAAACATATGCAATCCTTATTTGGCTTCCATGATACCCTAGAAGTGGTTACCGACGGTGTTCTTGTGTTGGCAGAAAATGAAACCGAAGAACAGAAAAAAGCCCACAACGAAGTCAAGAAGAAATATTGCAAGGTTGCTTATTGCATTCAGACGACGGTCGATGCTGCTAATTTCGATAGAATCTCTCATGCTGAAACGGCGAAGGAGGCATGAGATATTCTGGTGAAGTATTATGAAGGAGGTGAGAAAGTCAAGGTTGTCAAGTTGCAAACCTTGTGTCGACAATATGAGTTGCTATTGATGGGAGAAGACGAAAAAGTTGCAGAATATGTGGCGAAGGTTCAGAAACTCGTCCATTTCATGAAGGGTTGTGGCAAAATCATAACTGATAAGATAATAGTTGAGAAGGTAATGAGAATGTTGACCTCTCACTTTGATCACGTTATCATAGCTATTCAAGAATCCAACAATCTTGAAACCCTAAAAGTGGAAGATTTGGTTGGTTCGTTGGAGGCGCATGAGATGAGGATTGTCGAAAGAAAGGGAGTTCAGGATTCGATACAAGCATTGCAGGCTGAGTCATGGAAAAGGAATGGTGGTTCCAACAAATCCAAAGGCAAAGTCGACAAGACTCAAGGAAAGAAGTATCGGTCGAACCCTCACAAGAATCAGGTCGAAGATAGACCTTCTGAATCCTCGAAAAGAGGAGGAGAAAACTATCGAAAGGACAAAGAAGATAAGAAAGGTATGCAGTGTTATAACTGTGAAAAGTGGGGTCATTTGGCCAAACATTGTTGGTACAGGAAAGACACTGGATCGAAAAAAGTCAAGGACGAAGGAGCGAACCTTGCACGCTAAGATTCAGACGATTCTGAAGGTGGTATGGTGGTTATGGCTGCAGTGGCAGATAACCATGTCGAATCCAAGATCTGGTTCCTCGACTCAGGCTGCTCAAATCACATGGGTGGTCGAAAGGAGTGGTTGTCAGATTTTGACGAGTCGAAGAAGAGCAAGGTAAAACTTGCTGATAACAATTCGTTGCAAGCAGAAGGTACTGACAACATAGTTTTTCAACTGAGTAATAGAGCAAAAGCTATGATCAGAGATGTGTTCTATGTACTTGGAATGAAGTGCAACATGTTAAGTGTTGGACAACTGGTCAAAAAAGGCTTCTCAGTTGTCATGAAAGATGGAGTTGTGAAATTGTTCGACACCCAGAACAATTTGGTCTTGAAATCTCCATTGTCGAAGAACAGGACGTTTAAGACCATGATCAGTTGGACTGAAGTACAATGTCTAAAAACTATTGTCGACCACAAGGATAGTTGGTTGTAGCATTTGAGGTTTGGACATTTGAACTTTCGACCACTCAATTAGCTGATTACTCAAGATATGGTATCTTGTATTCCAAGTCTTGAGATGCCTGACAAACTCTGTGAAGGTTGTTTAGTCGGAAAGCAATCCAGAAATTATTTCGTTTCGACTATCCAATGAGATCATCCTGCATACTCGAAGTTGTACATTCAGATGTATGTGGTCCATTCGAAGAACATACCATTGGTGGAAACAGATATTTTGTTTCGTTTGTCGATGAGTTTAGTCGAAAGTTGTGGATCTATGTGATCAAGAGAAATGATGAAGTAATTGAAATCTTTAAGAGATTCAAGATGCTTGTCGAAAACCAGAGTGAGAAGAGGATCAAAGTCCTGCGAACTGATGGAGGAGGCGAATACACTTCAAAGATGTTTGAAAAATTATGTGCAGAACACGGTGTTGATCATGAGTTAACTGCTCCTTATACTCCTCAATATAATGGAGTTGCTGAAAGAAGAAACATAACCATATTGGATATGGCGAGATGTAAGCTCAAGCAGAAGAATTTTCCAAAATCTTTATGGGGTGAAGCTATTTCGACTGCAGTTTATATCCTGAACAGGTGCCATACCAAGCAATTGAAGAACATGGTTCCTGAAGAAGTGTGGAGTGGCAAACGGACATCAGTGAGTCATCTGAAGGTGTTTGCCTCTATGTGTTACAAGCATGTTTCTGGTGCAAGAAGAAGGAAGCTTGATGACAAGAGTGAACCTATGATTCTGGTAGGATATCATAAGACTAGTGCATACAGGCTATAAAATCCAATTAATGAGAAGATTGTGTTGAGTCGAGATATTGTGATTGATGAAAATTCTGCATGGGATTGGAATTCTAGTAATTCAATTAACAAGTCATTGATGAGCTCTGATTTCGACGAAGAAATTGATGAAGTGGAAGTTGAAGGAATTGCTGAGAATCCATTCGAAGTCGAAGTAGAAGCAGTTTCTGACATTCCCGGCACTGAGGTTGTGGCTGAAACAAGCCAAAGACCTCGGCGAAATAGAGTTTCTTCAACAAGACTTCATGATTATGAAGTGACTGGTGATGATGAAGTCACACCAGATGGAGAATTAGTTCATTTTGCTTTACTTGCAGGTGATGAACCAATCAACCATAACGAAGCTTTAAAAATTCAATAGTGGAAGTTAGCTATGGTCGAAGAGTTACAGGAAATTGAAAGAAACAACACATGGGAGTTAGTCGAATTGCCAGCACATACAAAAACTATCGAAGTAAAGTGGGTGTTCAAGTTAAAACACAATGTCGATGGGTCGATAGCAAGACATAAAGCAAGATTAATAGCTCGAGGGTTTCTTTAAAGAGAAGGACTTGACTACTCTGAATTATTTGCTCCAGTAGTAAGACTGGAGACTGTTCGACTAGTGGTAGCATTGGCATGTAACCAAGGTTGATCGACATTTCACTTAGATGTGAAGTCCGCATTTCTGAACTATAATGCCCTGTATAATATATATCTAGAATAATACAATACAAGCATTGTATTTGGTACTGACACCATCATAAGTGCCTAATGGTGTAATTCACATACTTGCCCATTTCTAAAACATAAACACAATCTATGGCACAAGACAAGGAAACTAGCCAAAAATAAAAAATCTAAGAATAATATACAATATCCTCAATTGTATACAACAACATAATACACAGCGGAATAAGCTTAACTAAGCTTCTTTTGAAACATCAAAGCATCGCTCCACTTGTAAATCAAACATGTACTTAATAACTGAAAATAACCAACAATAGTGGGGTGAGATACATCAAATCTCAGTGAGTTCCCTATCTTATGGATTCTCTCGGCTCTACAAGGTTCTATAAATCCTAACTCAAGTCAAGGGGAAGGGAAAAGACCTTGAGTTCACAATCTCACAATCTCACACTATATGGAAACATGTCATGAGTCTGTTAACTCAAGAATCTCACTAATCGATAACCTGTACCAAGGTATCTCCTTTTCCCGTCCGCTTCTACGTCTAGAAGTCGACCCGAGTCATGGATCCTTGTAGTTACTTGACATACGGAATGGATTCGGGATCATCGGTCTATTAACCGTGAACCGTCACTTCTCATGGTCTGTTAACCATCACAAGTCTCTTTACCATATAGGCTTCATTCGTACTACACGCAGGAATCAAACCTGCCAAGTAATTGTGCATACGTTTCAGAGGAGGAGCTCGAGTCTCATGAAACTACACCTCAAGATAAATGGTTACGATTACGTGATCATATACACAACGTGATTGTATTCGACAATCTCAAGGCCACATTCGCCTTAAGGCCTCTTTTGCCTTTTACAAAACCACAAAGGTTTACACACATGTTCCATACTAGTGTTTCACTCAGTCCTATACCATCCGGAAATGGACACACGCCTCAGCCTCTTCTGCACGAGCGTTGTCATTCAGTTATCTACTCTAGGCCAGAACTCGTCAATGCATGCACGAGCGTCGCCATCCAGAGTTTCTTTCATAATTCTAATCACACCCTAGAATTATACCATTAGGTTTGGGGTAAAGTTTCCTCACTCTTCCTAATTCGTTTTAAGCATGCATATTATCTCATTCATACTTAATCACAATTATATAGGCATGGCATATCACATTTGCACATAACAATATCAACTATAAAACACACATGATAACATAACAAGTCAAACATAATCCACATAGTAGTTCACACACATGGTTAAGGCATATAAGCAACTACTATACTCTACCAAGCATCCTTGGTTAAAACTCATGGTTTCTCATTACCATTCGTAGCACGTTACCTAAAACGCCCCTTTCGGTTCCCTCCGATTCTTTTAATCGGGTACTGAACTTATTACCTCCACTTTTATCCCGTATGATATTTTCACCGCTTACATCAGCTATAATTATGCCTCGATTGGATTTACGATCCAAAAGATATGAATTTCTAACATATTACATAACATTCTTCTCATTCATTTCCACTAAAATAATTAATGCCAAGAGTACCAAGAACGCTTAAATCGGACACCCGAGTCAAAAGATATGAATTTTAGAAAATAATTTTGTTCCAGGTCGCGCTAAGCGGGTCCCACCCCGCGCTAAGCACGCTCCTCTCGGCCTGATGGAGGCGAGAATTCTCAAGACCGCGCTAAGCGCGCAGACCCGCACTATGCGCGCACTGCGATATGCTGAAAAATAAACCCTTTCCCTTTCCCTCTCATTACAAACAATACCAAACATCTTAACAATTATCAACAGAGGATTCCACACATAAATTGATCATGCTACACTATTTATAGCTCGTTTTATCCGTTAGATTCAATTGATTCAACAATTTATCATTTTCTCTCAATTTCTAACCTAAGTTCCAAACATCTATTTCTAGAACTTAGAGTGTCTAACTAGAACCCACCTGATAATCGAAGAGGAGTTTGGAGAAGATGATGAACAATGATCCAAGTTTTCTTCCCTCTTTTCCATTTTCCTCTTTTCCTCTTCTTCTTCTCTTCCTTTCTCTTCTTTCTCCTTTTCTTTCTTCTTTCTATCTTTTTCTTTATTTTCTTAACATATATATATTTATATATATAATGCTTATTATATAATATAAATCCAACAGGGTAAAATATCTCCGATTGATATTTTATTGTCTCAACTAAATTGATCAATTATTAGAGTTACCTTAAAATCATTTCTTGAATTGAAATAATTGATCTCTTCAGAGTTCACCAGTTGCTCTATTGATCCCAATTGATAACACTTAAAGTACTTAGAGAATTCCATTAATCCGATTATCCAAAGATAGAGTACACAAAAGATCATCTGATCTCATTTGACGTCCAATTGAGCATTAAGATAATACGGGGTATTACATGAACGGTCCGTTAGACGAAGAGGTCTATGTTACACAACCTTCTGGGTTTGTGATTCAGAAGGAAGCGAGTAAAGTATATAAGTTGCATAAAGCGCTCTATGGCTTCAAGCAGACACCTAGGGCATGGAACAAGAAGATCGACTCATACTTAGTCGAATTGGGATTTGTCAAATGCAAGTCTGAGTATGGTGTCTATGTTTAGGTTGAAGCACAAGATATAACAATCATCTGTTTATATGTCGATGACTAGTTGGTAACTGGAAATAGCTTGGAAAACTTGTCAAAGTTCAAAGAGCTGATGATGAAGGAATTTGAAATGTCGGATCTGGGAAAATTATCTTATTTCCTTGGCATGGAATTTCAAATGCTGAAGCAAGGTATGATGCTACATCAAAGGAAGTATGTCAAAGAGATGCTCAAGAGATTCAAAATGGATAATTCGAATCCCGCATCTTCACCTGTCGAACCAAATTTGAAATTGGAGAAGCATGGAGAGGAAGACAAAGTTGATGTAACTGTGTTCAAACAAATAGTTGGATCTCTGAGATATGTGTGCAACAATCAACTTGATATAGGTTTCGCAGTCGGATTAGTGAGCAAATTCATGGGTGAACCAAGAGTGTCACACATGAAAGCTGCAAGAAGAATTCTGAGATACTTAAAAGGAACAACAAATTTTGGAATTCTATTTCGACGAGTTTCTGAAGGCAAAGGAGCAATAGTTAATTGCTTTTCAGATGCTGATTGGTGTGGAGATAAGGAAGATCGAAGGAGTACAACTTGCTATTTCTTTCAAGTATTTTGTGCTCCAATCTCATGGTGTTCGAAGAAGCAACCTGTGGTGGCATTGTCATCGTGTAAAGCAGAATATATAGCAGGATCCTATGTTGCATGTCAAGCAATTTGGATCAGATCAGTACTTGAAGAAATGGAGGTCGAAGTGAAGAAACCTCTTGTGTTGCAAATCGACAACAAGTCAGCCATAAATTTGGCGAAGAATCTAGTTCTGCATGGAAGGAGTAAGCATATCGAAGCCAGATTTCACTTCTTGAGGGAAAAGGTAAATCGAGGTGAACTTGAAGTTAGGCATTGTTCAAATAAAGCACAGTTGGCCAACATTTTCACCAAAGGATTGAAGATTGACAAATTCCTGAATTTGAGAAAGAAATTAGGAATAGTTCATCGACTATGACTAGCGTATGCTCGACAACTTGGATTATGGAGGTGTGTTGAAATATTAGATTTTATTTGATTAGATTTAATATTTAAATATAATCCAAGTTGTGTTAGCCCAAGCCCAATTTGGGTTGTATATAAATAGTCATAATTTATATTATTATTTACACAATTCAATAATACAAATCTTTATTTCCTTATTCTCTCTCTATTCTCTCCTCACTAAAAGTGTCTCACCCACTAACATTATTAATAGAAGTCCAGTGAAATTGCCCTATTAGTAATAGAAGAATGACTATTAGGATTATAGCACAAACATTTGGGATTGAGAGTGAGCTGGGATTGAGATTGATTAGCTCAACTCATTTTTAGTCTAATGATTTAAGAAAAATTAGAAAATTAAAAATAATATTTTATTAATCAAACTAGTTCGGACATCTAATAATACGAGTTCAACCCTTTTTTAATAGGATGAGTCACTTGTGAAATTCTAGTAAGAGACAAATGAAAGGATTCTTAAATTAATTATTCTAAGAGGTGGAAGAGTTGGTTTATTTTTGTTTTAGTTTAAAAAATGATGAGATATATAACGTACTTTTAAATATGAAAAAAAAGTTTTTGTGTTTGAAATTATTTTTGTTTAAGTTCATAAAATGAAAAAAAAAAAATAGATTAGTAAAAATATCAGTGATAGATAGTGTTGAGTTATGTATTGCATTTATATGATTTTATTTATAAAATAATCAAGTATGCTCATTTTAATCATTAATACATATTAACACTTATTGTTGAATAATATTATTTGTATCTAAAATAACATCGTGATTTCATTCAAATTATTTATTGACAAATTGACATTCAAATAATACACAAAATAAAATCATTATGCTTCAATAATATATGTGAATACCACATCTAGATCTATATGTCTCAACTCAAGCTCATGATAGATGATTATATACTTATAAATCTATTTAATAGGGATGCAAATGGATATCCATGGGGACGGATACTATGATATCCGTATCCGCCCTATTGAATAAATATGATATTCATATCTACCCCATATCCATTTGGATATCCGTTAAGCGGATAATCCGCGAGTTTTATGATATCCGTGGATATTTACAGATATCCATGGATAATATTTTTTCATGAAAATTATTTTTTTAAAATATACTTTTAACTTCTTTTAAAGACACAAAAAATTATTATCATACAACATCCATACAATTCGCTCTTAATTTAACCATAAAATTTCATCACATTAATTTTCTTCTAATTTACCAAAATATAATTAGATCCAAACATAATATCCATACATTTCATTTTAACTAAACAAATAAAATATATTGTGATTGTGAGTTATGATGGAAGAGCGAACACAGAGGAATAAGAAGGGAGACACTGGTTCGATAGAGGAATGACAACACTAATTGGTTGGACTGTGAAATTGTTGAAGTGGGGTATGAAGTATTTGAGAGTTTAATTATGAAATGGCTAATAGAATTTGAATGAAATGTGAAAGGTTTTCTTCAAATAAAATTTTAAAAAAGAAAGAAATATAATAAGACTATTTATTTTAGAAGATGAAAAGATAAGGCATAATTAAGTAATGATATTCAAATGATTTTTATAATTTATTAACGGATATAGATATCTGCGGGTACAGATATCATTAAACCCATATTCATATTCATTAACAAACGGATATTTAAATATCCATTTATTTTATCCGTGGATATCCATTAAGTTATCCGCCCCATATCTGTGACGGATTTTATCCACGGATATCCGCGGGTATGGATATTTTTGTCATCCCTACTACTTAAGTATGACTATAATAAACATTATAATTATAATTTTTAACATATCAAATATTTATTTTTTAACAAGAATAAAACAGAATCAATGGCAACAATAAAATGGAATGAAAGAATAAATAAATGACCTTATCACTCCTTGATCATGAGAGATCGACAAGAATCATGGCAAAAGAATTATGACTTTTTCAATGTCTACAAGATGGGATGAAAATGCTTCAACATTAGTTAAGCACCATACTATTCTATCACTAGTCTACCATTGTTCATGGAGCCTTGTGTTTTCGTCATCTGCAATTAAAACTGTGTTATAAATCACAAGATCAAAAAGAGAAAGATTCATATCAAATGTAAAATAAGAATGAGAGAAGACTCATCTCAAAAGCGAAATAAAAATGAGAGCTATGTAGAGAAAAACACCTAAGAATCCATATTAATAAATAAAATATAAAATGTAAATTAATACACTTTTTCTTTATATAAAGATAAATAGGTGATTAAAAAATTGTGTTAATTAACTAACTAAACTCTATCTAACCTATTTAGTTCTGATAAAATAAACCATATTGATGAAACATGTTATTTCTCATTTTCTATTAAGGTCGTGTGAACGATTAATTATACTTGTTTTGAGGAAATTTATTATTGTATAACTTTACCTTTTATTTTAGAATATTTTTCAAGATAACATCTTAAAAATTGTTCAACAGAAGCACCCCTTCAGATAACGTAACTGGAATTCCATCTTCTCCAATGCTTTCGAATTTTCCATGTATAATAAACATCATCTTCTGTACTAAACCCGCATGACATGAAATTCTACTTCCTTTGATGCATGTCGTTTGTATTAGTTGCTCACGAGTGACATCTAAGATAGGTTCATCAACATCCATCAGGGTAAAAAATTAAATTTGGAAAAAAATTGCATTCAATTTATATTGGATTTCAGAAAGTTATTACAAATAGATACACGGTCAAAAGATATATTTATTTAAAATATTATGGGCGAGATTTTGAAGATTATGTAACATTTAAAACCGATAAGATAAAGCCACTCAAAAAGTAATCATGAATTTATTTTATGTGTTTGAACACATACCTTTTTTACAAATTTGAAGAGATGAAGTAGTATGGTTGTCATGAGTTCTTCTTAAAAAAGTTCAAAATCATTTCCTCATGAACACCTCTTGTTGTAGCCCTTTTATATTGTTCTGCCTCTCATTCTTTTCTACAGTGTTAATTATGTCAAATATTTTGTTAATAAATTTAACAAAATGTCATATGTCATCGTCCACTAAATATTATTAGAAAATAATTTGAATGTTATTAACCATAATATATGGACGTTCAAATAAACATGATATCGACTATAACCATAAAAATTATGTTTAAACATTCTTATGGTTTTTTAGTTTTCAAATATACATGATATCTATTTAATCATTATTTGTTTTCAAATACACATATGAAAATCGTAAGTAATAACATATAAATATTTGATTCATCATGGTTAAAGAACCATATACTTAAATTTCATTAACCATCCAAGCTGATTTAGAATTTTATAGATTCATTCAATTTTGTATCAAAGTAACATATCTTTTACTTTTAAAACCTTTATTTATTTTTCTATCATCAGCCATAATTGGTCACATCAATATTCACTTCTACAAAATAAATTTCATATCAAATTAAATTGTTTGTCTTCACAGCTCTCATTTTTATGCTATTTAATTAAGACGATATGTTATTTAGTTATTTATCTTCAAATAAAGAACATATAATTAAACTCATTTAAATTTTCATTTCTCAATATTATTGGCCAAATTTATATAATTACAAATGAAGATAGAAAATAAAAGAATAAAATGTGTACCTTGAATCTCCAAGACAATGCATACGCATATTTATTGATTTTTTTTAATAAGCAAAAAAGATGTATTAACTAAGGATACAAAGGGGTATCCTAACCCAAATACACAAGAACCAGCCTAAATCAACAAAACCCTATAAGAAATCGCAAGGGAAATGAAACCAATTATAATAATTACAACCTTCTAATTTCCTATTTTTCTTTCCAATCCACCACCACGAATACATAATGATTTTGTGGATAATGTTATCTTTATCCCAAATTCCGTCGTTGAACATGATGCAATTCCGGCAAAGCCAAAGATTCCAAGTAATTATCAACCAAAAAGCAACTCCTTTTTTAGACTCAATTTTGTTCACCAAACAAACCTTGATATAAATTCCATAAGAAAAAACAGATGTGAACAACAAACAATCATTATCACTCTTATCACCTTAAATATTCTTGTGGAACTGTAAACATTCAAAAACATAAATTAATATTTAATTGGTTATGGGAAAGTAACAATAGCCATTAACTTAATGTGAAATGGAAAATAAGTTAAAAAAAAAGGCAAATTCATTATAATGATTGGTATTGATACAAAATATATAAGAGTATAACCATATATAAATATGAAAGTTATTTGACTACTTAAGAAACACAAAAATTCAATCAAATATCTACAAATAATATTTTTAGAGAAGAAAAAAATTCATCTTTGCGAATTCTAGAAATGAAAATTTTCTTTAAATTATGAAGAAATAATAGTCTAATAGTGTTTATTATATTAGGAAGAAAGATACCTTATGATCAAATATAATGGAATATTACACATTCCATGTTGTCCTGACATTATTAAATGTTCTAGGCAAATTTAAGTACGTAGGACATGTAGCACAATAAGGAAAATTATACATTCCATATTTTCCAGACATTACTAAATGTTCACTTTCTCTTTCATATTTGATATTCCAATTATTTTCTCTGACATTTTCATTTTTCCAATGATTTTCATCATTGTCGTCTAACTTTTCTGTTTTGCTCTCTCCTATTTTGTTTTCTCTCATTCACATCCCCGTTATATTGCTTCACAAATTAGAATCAATATGTTTCCTTTATGATTTTATAAACAAAAAAAGATATCAACATATAACACATGTACGCTGACTAATTCACACTTTGTTAATTGTACATACCTTTGGTTATTATTAGTAAACACAAGAATTATTAAAAAGAAATACATGTTGACTGATCCAATCTTTATTAATTTTAAGAACATCTGATTATTACTAT
The DNA here is from genome assembly GCA_022829125.1 of Lathyrus tuberosus. Classification (NCBI taxonomy): domain Eukaryota; kingdom Viridiplantae; phylum Streptophyta; class Magnoliopsida; order Fabales; family Fabaceae; genus Lathyrus; species Lathyrus tuberosus. The sequence goes on along the minus strand of JALAZF010000161.1, from coordinate 8,218,981 downwards.
TTAAAAATAACTATAAATAAGAGACACGCGAGCTCAAAGACATATTCACCCTTATTGATAGAATTGAGCAAACCCCAATTCTCTAACTACATTTTAACTAATAATATGATGTTTTAGTGTATTGCCACCACATGAATATTAATTTTGTATCCATCTCTGTACAAAGCAACTAATGAAAATTTATATAAATAAATATTATATTATTAAAATATTTGTATTGCTACGTTTTATAAAATTAATCTAAATTATTTTGAAATTTAAAAGTGAAATTGTAGTTAATTGTTTTATCTTTTAAATATAGTTAAATAGTTGTGATGTTTCAAATTAGAATGTAGTAGATTATATATGTGTGTGTGTGTGTGTGTGTGTGTTGTGAATAGCTGACACTCTGAAAAGAATAAAGAAACTTTATTTGACGTATAACCAAAAGATGTGATCCAATGGAGGTATCTATAATGATTGATCATCAAGTTCAAGTATGACCGGATGACATTCTAGAACAAATAGTTCCTCAATGAAGGTAGAACCAGAAAGACGGTCTCCACTGAGAAATATCCAGAGTAGTTTATCAACAAGTTTAAGCAATGACTGGCTGACACTCTGAAAAGAATAAAACAACCTCATTGGAAGTAGAACCAAAAGATGGGCTCCAATGTAGGTATCTAGAATGATTGATCATCAGGTTCAAGTTATGACCGAACGACATTCTAGAACAAAAAGTTCCTCAATGAAGGTAGAACCGAAAAGACGGTCTCCACTGGGAAATACCTAGAGTAGTTGATCAACAAGTTCAAGCAATGACTGGTTGACACTCTAAAAACAATAAAACAACCTCATTAGAAGTAGAACCAAAAGATGGGCTCCAATGTAGGTATCTAGAATGATTGATCATCAGGTTCAAGTCATGACTAGATGACATTCTAGAAAGAAAAGATCCTCAATGAAGTTTGAACCAGAAAGACGGTCTCCACCGGGGAAAGAAAATAAAACAAGGCATCTAAAGTGATGGAACAACAGGTTCAACCCATGACCAGTTGGCACTTTAGAAGAAAAGATCTTCACTTGAGGTTGAACTGGAAAGACGGTCTCCAATGGGAAATATCCAGAGCAGTGGATCAACAAGTTCAAGCAATGACTAGCTGACACTCTAGGACACAAGAAAAAGCAACCTCGTTGGAAGTAGAACCAAAAGATGGGCTCCAATGGAGGTATCTAGAATGATTGATCATCAAGTTCAAGTATGACTGGATGACATTCTAGAACAAAAAGATCCTCAATGAAGGTAGAACCGAAAAAGACAGTCTCCACTGGGAAATAGATAAGCATATCCAATTTGTTGGGGAGTGAAAGAGTAACAAGACATCACCGGGGAAAAAGGTGTCCTGAAATTCACTGGGAAACACACATCCACTTCACTTGGAGGAAAATGAAGCCAGATCAAGCTTACTGGGGATCTCACAAGAGGGATACAGGCTGGTTGCTTTATGAGCAAAATTTCTCAAATAAAGAGAAAAACCATCAGAGTGTTCACCAACTTTCTCAAAGGGACACTATTTGATGGATGCAAACTGAATAGAGGGTTTGTTAAGGAATTATCACTTGCAATAAAAACCTTGTAAAGAGGGTAACTCAAATAAAGAGAAACTATAAGTAAGGTCTTCAAAAAAATCCTTCTGACAAACTTCCAGGGGAATACCAAATTATAATTGCAACAAGTTTGAATGACACCAAAGACGGATAAGCTTCTCGGGAGAGATTGCCACTTATCGCCATAGAAAACAACCTTCTCCAAGAGATTGCCACTTGTTATGAGAAAATTTGAAGGAAACACCAAAAACGGATAAGCTTCTCAGGAGAGACTGCCACTTATCGTTGTTGAGGTAATAATAGCAAAACAAGCTTCTCAAGGAGACTTTCACTTGTTGTATACGAATGGTTGAGGAAAACACCAAAGACGAATAAGCTTCTCAGGAGAGATTGCCACTTATCATTGTAGAAAACAAGCTTCTCATAGAGATTACCACTTGTTGTTTGGGTGTAAATTCCAAGGAGATGTTATAACAACCCTGCTGGAGAATGGATTATGTCTTTAATGAGGATCTGTAAAAGATTCTTCCTGCAAGACATAGTGCAAAATAAATGCACGTTCAAACTAGGCTCCACGACCTAATCAGATTCAAAAGCAACACTTGCCAGGGACTAAAGTTCAATCTAGGAACAAGCTAGAAAGAAACGGTCAAACAAGACTCCAACCATTGAGGAATGAACTCAAATTGGAATTTATCTTATCCAAACATGGAAAAAATAACTGAAGCAACCATCATCCACGAGAATCAAACTATGTGGGGAATGGTAGCAAAAATGCTCAGATGATATGCATATGTATGAATTCATGTATGCCATGTTTATGCTTATGCTGACAAAATAGACAAAGGGAAGTAGACGAGAAATGACATAAACATCTCAACAAGGATACCCGGCCAACTTCAACAGATAGGAACATCACTAGGGATGAACATGAAGAACCAACAATTCTACTTCAAGGTTACAACCTTCTCTGGGGGAAAGAGTATTCCACTAGGAGGCATAATGTCACGACTTCACTAAGGATTGCCATCATGAGCCTGATTTCCTTGTTGAAAGAGAAAGATCCACGGGAACTTGCCAAGGTCAACTGAGGTAACAACTTACTGGGGAGCTAGCAGAGAATATCACAAGAAATGTAGTTCTGCCTTTCAATTGTATAATAATTACCTAGATAGGCAACGACTCTTGCAAAAAATAATCTTCAAATCTCCTCTCCCCCAAATTATATGGTTTGTGAGAAGAATCCATCAAAAGGATTTTATAGAAGAATTGGCATACAAGATGACTCAATGTTTTCAAACTCTTAGGAAGATTCAACAAAACTCGACGTAATTGCCTCAATTTAACTGTATTTGCGAGACAAAGTCCTCGAACTTGTCCTTCAGACTGTAGAAGTAACAACTGGGAAACAAACTTGCCCCTGCTAGTTGGTTGATCTGTGCAAGAGTTGCCCCATATTAACTGTATTTGTAAAACAGAGTCATCGAACTGTGGGAGTAACAACTGGGAAACAGACTTACCCATGTTGGTGGGTCTTTGTAGTCCTTGCCTTGAGAGAAGTTGGGAAACAACTTGCCATAAGATGACCTCAAGACGACTTACCCCAATATTCTGAACTTTGAAACGTTCTGCCCCTTATTCACCGACTTCTGGATTGGTTGATTAACAAATCCTACAAATTAGTTGCCCCGGGCTGAGCTTCCTTTACCAAGTCAAATTCTCTAGCTAGATGCATTTGTTAGGATTCCTTTGACATTGGGTTGTCTTACAAACAAGTATTGTTCATTAAAAATTGGCAATTTCAACGCAACACTCATGCAAACTTTTGAAATCAAAGTTTATTGATAAAACACACAATGGAGTGGTTAAAAGATCAAAATGAAGTAGATCTAGTCATTTTCAGAATGATAGATAAAGTGATCAACACAAACCATTAGCAAAGATCATTAGGAGTCAGAATATTCAACCTTGTTGTAGTATGCTTTCAAAATAAACTTACCTTAATTAGGTCTTTTAAAGGTTGTAACGTGGTTTTGTTCACAGCTCATGAAACAAATGATAAAGGCTCAAAGTTTGTTTGTCCCAACCCAATCTTCATAATGAACTTCAATCACATGCTTAGTAAGCTCAGGCTATACATTCAGGTTCCTATAGGCCAGGAATTGAACCGATGATAGTTGGTGATGGTTCAGACACCTAGGGCAGTCACTACTCCCTTACAACATTTGGTTGTTTTTACCCTCGTGGGCTTTCATGGTGAGGACTTAAGGTTAACTTCTTTTTGGTTGTCATACAAATCTTTTTGTATAAGGCAAAGTCATAAGCCTCCAATCTTTCTTAGCTTTTGCCTTGAAAGGGACTCGGCTCATTCTTCGAGTAAGGATTTCTTAACGATCATTCCTTGTTTATCACTTGAGAATAACTTGTACAACATTTGTTCACTTGATTTAAGAGAGTTGATAGGTGTCTTGCATGAAGCTTTTGCATTCAAATGTATAACCAATTTAAACTGAGAACTACCCTACCCCAGGTTTAAGATTTAAGGGTTTTTAATTCTGAAAGAAAACAACTACTTCTAGGCTCAAAGTGGTTGACTAGGGATTAACTCCTTATTTCTCTAGTGTTTGGGGATTTGAAACAATGCCTTACATCATCGGAAATTTTTATTTGAAAGCATAGCAACAACACTTATGGGTATAATGTTTTCGTCATCCTCCCCAATCTTTGCTTAAACAAAAATAGTTTGGTAAAGATAAGTGGATGGAAACACATAAATATTTTGCTTTTTTTTTTTTTATTTTACACAATGAAAGGAAAGAGAAAGAGTGAATCCAAATGGACTTAATTAAAAGATGCATACACATTTCAGTAATCTTGCCAATTCAAAAAAACAACAGTGCTTACAAGCAGACATGAAATCAAAAAGCAAGGAAAATTCAATTGAAAATACTGAAATAATCAAAAGACAGCCAACTTTGGAGAATTGACTTTAGAAGACTTCAGTTTCCAGGTCCAGACAGGGGAACACCTTCATCAATGATCACTTGCTCCTTGTGGTACAAAACCTTGAGAGGCTTCATAGGTCCTTTGTCTTTTGATTCAGGAATCATGACATTAGCATTTGGACTGCCTTCTTGAGGTTTCAGTAACTCCAACAAGCTTCGCAGTTTCAGTTCGAAACCCTTGCACTCTTCAACCGGATGCCCTATCGTCCTAGTACGGTATTTACATTCAACTTCTGAGTGATCTTCCTCGAGGATTAGATCTTTGTCATAGACCAGCTCTTGCACAACATATCCTAATGCCAGGTAAGTATCCAGGTCGTGCCCTTCAGCTTCTTTGTGAAACTCACAAGTCAAGTTGGCGTTGTGCCATGGTCCTAGCACAGGGTTGAGAGGTCGCAGAGTCACCAACGAGTTCTGAATCAACAGTGGATAGAGCGTGCTCAGCGACATAGGAATTGGTTTGTAGAGAGCCTTCTTCCTTTTGGCGGGATTCTTCTTGTTCATGCTCTGGCTTTGAGAACCTTGAGGGGAAACAACCACTGGATGCTGAGATGTTCTTCCGGTATCCACCTGATGAGCATGACATTTTGGTGCAGGACCAAATGCTTTTTGAAACGAAGTCTCCGCATGGGAGCGTCCTTGACGTGTGATAACCATAGGAGATGGTGAAGTGATAACTTCTCCGGGTGCAGCATGGTAAGAGTGCCCCTCTTTCTTCATCATGTTCTGCAAAGTCTCTAAGACCCAATTCATATGACCTTTAAGAACTCTGATCTCCTCCTTCAAGGCTTCCTGACCTTTTAAAAGCTCGTTCATCATCGCCATTTGTCCAGAATGCGTGCTAGGTATCCTTCTAGAGATATAGGAAGAAGAAGATGAGACTCAAGGCTGAGAAATGCAAGGGAGATGCAAATGTAATTGTCGCTCCCAGGATTTTCATCCAGGTACAAACGCGAAAGTGGCGCGGAACACAGAGCCGCCAGCAATGTATATTTATCCCAAGAGAGGGAAAGGAAACACGCGTAAACCTGAGGAAGAGGGAAAGGAATGGTCATCACAACCATAGCCTGGGTTCGGGAGTCGGTTACGCGAGGGGAAGGTATTAGCACCCCACGCGTCCATCGTACTCGATGGGATCCACGCTTGTTGTCTAATCTAAGGGTGAGTTATCCTAAAATCTATGGTTGTACTGACACGGGGAAAGGGAAAACAAAGACAGACTCGGTAGGACGTCGTCGTCCTAGGCCTACGTACTCCCTTTGTGCAATGGGAAATTCAGAGTCAACGTAGTTCGGACCAAGTTCTTTTTGTGTTTTTTATGAGCGACGTTAAGTTCGCTTCCGGCAGTTAGGGTCGATGCCTGTTTGCGACTTCGACGGAAAGTAACGTGCCCTTTTTTAAAATAGCCTTTAATTTGACAATCTCGAACGACAAAAAAGTTTGAAGTTTGTTTGTATTTTTTAAGACAGGAGTGACTTGAGTTAGTTCATGACTCACCTTGAACCAAAGTCTATGACACGGGAACGAATGCGTCGCATGGTCGTCCCCAATGGGACGTATGCTCAACACTCTAGAAGAGAGAATAGGGACCCCTCAATCTTTATTTCCTATGTTTAAGGCTTGTGTGCAAGACAAGTTGACCTTATTAAGTATCTTAGAAATTGTTATGAGATGAGAAGAGGGACTCAAAAGAAAAGAAAAAAACTACGGGGAAAATCTATCCTAATGTTATCATGCAAAGATGGCCCTAAGGGGAAGTTTGGAGGGAGACTATCCTATGGAATTTAGTCCTAATGTTATCATGCAAAGGATTGAAAGCCTAATGTCTCCCCTACCTCCGACTTAATCAGAAATTAAGTGGAGCTAGGAATCCTAAGGGGATCATGTGAACAAGCACAAGTAAACATTAACCAATTCAATCACAGACAAAGTGAAACTTAAAGAAAAGAATTGAGAAGGAGAGAATGAGGGTGAACATGGATAACTATCCACACCCTTAAATAACTTGCCTCAGCCTCTGCATAAAAGGTTAGTACAAAGCAGACATAAGTGATTATAAGACAAATGAAACCCAAGCAAATCACAAGCCAATGACCTATACTGGCAATCAAGTGACCTATAATGATTCAAGCATGATTCATGAATTCAAAGAAATAATCCCCAAACAATGGCACAAGGGCCTTCTCAACAAATAATCAGACACGATCAAAGACATGCATACAAGAAGACCTCAAATAAAAAAGCAACCAAACAATTACCAAAAAATATTTTAAAATTACCAAATTAAAACCCAAAACACCTCAACCAGTGGTAAATATTATGTCAGAAGCTCATGCCAAAATTCCCAAGATAGGTCACTCAAACAATTATGCAAAGATCAAGTAAGAAATATGGTTCAATATGCAAAATAAAGGGACTAAAATGCAATATGAAATGATTTTAAAAATGAGAGAAATTTTTTTTAATGACATTCAATATGTTGGTGAAACAATACAAAAAGAATGGACTCAAAAGGTTTTGTATGCTATGAGAAATAAATTCTACAAGTTTGGGTATGCATACATGGAATAAATTCAAAATAAATTAACCAAATAATTAATTCAGATGCTAAAAATAAAATAAAATAAGAAAATAAAATTTGAGAAAATTTTATAAAACTCTAAACATGATTCATGAAATTTTTTGTGATTTTCAGATGCACAAAACTATTTTTAAAAAAATGAAAATGCAAATGATGCAATTAAATGAAAATAAAAAGAAAATAGCAAGGGGGTATGAATAGCAGCCAAAGTACGTTGAGAAAGGTAACTGGGCTTAATGGGGGTGCGACTAGAAGGCCCAGTCCAATTCAAAAGTTAGCGCAATCAAACAATGGCACACATGGAAATAGTCAACATGAAGACTCAATAAGGACCACGAGATTAATCTCACGCTCACCACTTAGTCAATCCAAATAAAATGTAGTCATGATCAATGGTTCAGATTAAGAGCACACCATAATCAAGTAAACATGCACACATCAAAGCAATCAGAATACCATACGAACCCCACGTGATAGGCACATGCCTTTTTAATGCGCTGTCAAAATAATATCCACACGATTAATCCTACACATGGCAATCAGTCAACAAATCATAAAGTAAGCATGATGAGAGATCAAGATCTGGTGGTACATGATAACACGCATGGAAAAGCACACATGAAATCATTAAATAAAAGTCAGAAAAATAAAAACGTGGCAAGCTGATGACCGTTGGATCAAGGCAATGGACGGTGGGATTTCATCTTCCCCATTGAAAACCCTAGCTGGCCGGAAATCATACCAGACGCCAGAGCCCTAGCTCCGGTCGTCTTCTCCGGCGGCCTGCAACCAAAAACTTCCCAAAAAATGCAAAAGGGTATAATATCTTGACCAGAATTTAACAAGGATCAATAATATCATATTATTTTTTGCAAACAACCATCATACAAAGAGATTCGAATGAAACAAGTTAGGGTACAAAACTTTAAAACTCACGATGCAACCAATTTACACGTCCAATCTCAAAATAAAACATACCAGACTCATCAGTGAGTGTCATAGATTATTATACGCATCAAAAAGTTGAATTTTGAGAGCATGCAAATTATCACTAACCTGAGATTATGCAATTCGTGTCCTTGTTGTTAGCTTCAGATGGTGGGTGCTTTGTGTTCTATGGATCCCCAGGACACAGAATGTGAAAGAAGCTTGTGAAAAACCCTTGTGGATTGAGAGATTCGAAGGAGAGAAGGATTAGGGTTGAAAGTTTGGTTCTCCTCAAAATCACATGCCCCCTCCTCTAACCAATGCATGAGTTAGCTTAAAGACATTAGGTTATTCCACTGATTAGCATTTGGGCCTTGTTAATTCCTCACTTAATGAGTTTTGGGTGATTTTGGAAATTTGCATAATGTGAAATACACCCTCCTCCATGCATGTACACCCAAGCCTTTGATGATGGATCATTCACATTTCAATTGCTAATCACACCTGTATAGAATTTGGGCCTTGAGATGTCTTGGTTTATGAATTTGCAATGATCTTGCAATTTTGCATAATGGGAAATAAGTGATGAATAAGCCATGGATCCACTTGATTCAAAGGCCAAAAATGATCCTTATGGAATGTACTTTGATGTTAGAATGTGCCTTGAAGCAATGGAACCAATTATAGTTCCATATGCAAAAGTTGTGAAAATGGAACCATAAGGAAACCCTAAAAACCACCTTGCCTTCTTTTGATCATAACTTGAGTTTCACAAATGATATGGAAACCATCTAGTACTTGTTGGAAATGGGAGAAAAAGATATTCAACTTTCATGTTTAACAAAAATTCATCTGAAGCTTCTTTGATGGTGAAAAGTCAAGTTGAATGTAGTGTAAAAACTTGCCAAAAATGGAAACTTCTCATTATAGGTCATTTTCCAAATTTAGTAACTTTTGTACCAACCCTTGATTCTTGATAAATGGTATGAAACTTGACCCTTGAAGACCATATGAGGATGTGAGACCTTGAAAACCTTGAAGAGAACCTCAAAATTTCACAGTTGACTTCCCCTCTCACTGTTGACTCTTCCCCAATTCTTCTGATTCCCAATCAATTGACCAATGGAACCTTTCCTGACCCAAACTGATGGACAATCTTCCATTCCTAGATACTTAGGGACCCAAGGAATACCATGGAATCAAGTCTTGCCCAAAACATCAGAAATAAATTGACTTTATAGCAAACCCTAATTTTGGTACCCTCAGTCTAGGAGGAAGTAGCACAGTCTCCAAATCCAAATTCCTCTGAATATGATGTGTATTCTCTCCAAAAAAGATAAGATGTGCCATTTGGTGATGATAAAAACCCAAGAAGCTTGCCCATTGGAGCAATAAACCCAAGAATCTCAAAACCCTAATTCCTACACTGGTTAGGAGAGAGTGGTTCACTTGAGACCTCTTGCCAATTGTGAACTCCTGATGATGTGATAGACCAAATAGGATCTCTTGGACAATATATGGACTTTGGCTCCTCTTGAACTGCCTCAAGCACCTTGACCCCATGCTAAGAACCAATGATATGCACACATGATAATGCAAAAATGAGATGAAACATAAGCCAGTTAGTACTAAAGTAAGGAGAGCAAATTTTGGGGTGCTACAGCTGCCCCTATTCAATCAACTTGGTCCTGAAGGTATGATAGCAACGGCTGTCATGCATTCAAAGGATTCACGGGGATTGAATACCAAAAGAAACCTGAAATTTGCAATCCTCAAAGGAGGGACGACACCACTGGGGAACAAGCAATAAGTGTTGCACTTGTCACAACACGTACGAGTGTTGGAAACCAATTGGAAAGTCATGAAATAAACACGAACGAGTGTTAAGTACGCTGGGGATAAACACGGACGGGTGTCAAGGAGTCAAAGATATCAAATACGAACAGGGTGCCAAAAGATACACGGACGGTTGTAAAAAGGTTCAATACGGACGGGTATCGAAAAGGTACACGGACGGGTGTAAAAGGATTCAATATGAACGGGTATCGAAAAGGTACACGGACGGGTGTAAAAGGATTCAATACGGACGGGTATCGAAAAGATACACGGACGGGTGTAAAAAGGTAAATTTACTGGGGACTGATCTCGCTGGGGAATGGAAGGCAACACGGACGGGTGTCATCCAAAGGTCAATACGGATGGGTATCGAAATCAAAGGTTCAAACACGGACGGGTGCTGAAAGAACACGGACGGGTGCTAAATGTCAATACGGACGGGCATCAAAATAAAAGTTCAAACACGGACGGGTGTTGATAGGACACGGACGGGCGTCAAAAGTCAATGCAGACGGACATTGAAACGAAGGTTCAAACACGAACGGGTACTGAAAGGACACGGACGGGCGGAAAAAGTCAATGCATGCGGGCATTGAAATGAAGGTTCAAACACGGACGGGTGCTGAAAGGACACGGACGGGGTGTCTGAAGTTAAAAAACCTTTGAGGGAATAAACCAAAGGACCACCTGGACGAAGGGGGTAAAGAGAAATCATGGATTTAACGCTCCTGGCAAACAACTCTGCAAGGGAATGTCAAATATTGCTTTGAATGACTAAACCCACCACTTGTGGAGTAAAGTCGAATGATATTCTCCGAAATCTGCTTTTTTCCCGACGTAGGAAAACTCGAACCTAACTTATGCTTCGGATGCCTATGTTTGAATTTTGTCGTAATGCTCCACACGAAGTGGAAATGCTACGCATTTAGGAGGATGCCATGCAAATGCTTATGATATGCAACAAGGGTCCCTCCAGCAAAATAAATGCTGGAGAGAAAAGACCAATTCAGCTGGGGATGACAAAAATAAATTGTCCTCTGAATCCAGGAACTCTGCTGAGAAGGATCACACTGACCGACTCTTAGGATCCACAACTTCTGTCGGGGATGAGATCCAAGAGCATATACACTTTACCGGAGATTACACATGTCCTTGACCGAAGGTGACATCGAACCTGAGATTCCTCCTCTGCTGGAGAAGTTGAGAATGAATGCCAATAACGGAACCGGAAGTCTGTTACTGAGGATTGCCAATAACAGATGGGCTTAGGACCTGCTGGGGGATGCCAGCCCATAATACCATCCTGCTTGGGGATACTGCTGAACTTAGCCTGCTGACGGGGAGAATGACTCTACTCCCACCTTGCTGGGGATTAGAACATGACATTGTCGGTGAAAGCACGCTTCCTGACTGGATGGGGAAAGTGAACACCCTGATTCTGTGGGGGAAATAACGTCTTGATCCAGAGAAAATACTTCCCAAGTCTCCTGCTGGGGAAGGTCTGCTCTGCTGAGGAAAGGTGCAATCTCAATGCTGGGGAGAGCAACCCTACTGGGGGAGTACAATGATGTTGCCCTGCAAGTCAAACAACAACAAATAGAATATGCCACAACATGACTATCACCATTAATGCCTAAGTAATTTCTACTGCTTTTCGTTATGCTCCGCAAAGCTCGAAGTTTTATATGTAATGTTTATCAAAAATATCGGATGTTTTTGCAAACAAAACAGTAAAAGTAAAACAAACAACGGAAAGCTCTCCAAGTGAAATGAAAATTTTATTGAGAAAAGTGGCTTGTAAATAGGCATTTACAATTGGAAGCAATTTCTAAAAAGAGGTAATTGCGCAAAAGCAAAAGGAAAATACATATGTCGGCAATGCGGGAACAGATATCCACCATGATTCGACTCAGCTATGACCCATATGTCTTGCTTATCCACAAATATCTTGACCTTTGAAGAGACTAACTGTACTTATTCCGTTCTTTCAGAATTTCCAGGTATTGAAATTGCTCACAGATCGAACGCAAACCATAGCCTTTCGCTTATAAATCCCTAACTTTTGCCTGGATCGCCCTTTTCGGGTTTTCAATCCATCGGGATACCCATTCTTGCCAAAGTTGCCTTTACCAGTTTTCAACTTTGCGGGTTTACACCATTCTTTTTACATTTTATCCCTAATTTTTGCCCGAACCTTTTTCTTTTTTATGGTTCGCCGGGATGCCCATTTTTTGCCTGGACTTTCTTTTTATGTCCAGCGGGTCTCTTTTATGCGAAGTATTTTTTGACTACGTCTGCGTTCACAGGGGATGTAAAATCTTCGCCATCCATAGTTGAAAGTAGTAAGGCTCCACCAGAGAAAACCTTTCCTACCACATATGGCCCCTCGTAGTTTGGAGTCCATTTGCCCCTGTGGTCTGTTTAAGGAGGAAGGATCCTTTTCAACACCAATTCACCTGTCTGAAAACTCCGAGGACACACTTTCTGGTCAAAGGCATTCTTCATCCTGTTCTAATACAACCGACCATGTGCGATGGCTGCCAATCTCTTTTCTTCAATCAGGTTCAACTGATCCAACCTGGAACGCACTCATTAAGCTTCATCAAGCTTCACATCTGCCAGAACTCTCAAAGACGGAATCTCGACCTCTAAGGGTAAAACTGCTTCCATACCATATACCAACGAGAAGGGGGTTGCCCCAGTTGACGTACGCACCGAAGTACGGTACCCATGTAGGGCATAAGGTAGCATCTCATGCCAGTCCTTATACGTTACCACCATCTTCTGCACAATCTTCTTGATATTCTTATTTGCTGCCTCAACAGCACCATTCATCTTCGGACGATATGGAGAGGAATTATGATGCTCTATCTTGAAACTCTGACATAGCTCCTTCATCATCTTATTGTTCAAATTCGAGCCATTATCAGTAATGATTCTCTCCGGGACCCCATAACGACAGATGATGTCCTTCTTTATAAACCGGGCTACCACTTGCTTGGTGACGTTGGCGTACGAGGCTGCTTCCACCCACTTTGTGAAATAGTCAATGGCAACCAAAATGAAACGATGCCCGTTGGAAGCAGTGGGCTCAATCTTTCCAATCATATATATGCCCTACATTGCAAAAGGCCAAGGAGATGATAACACGTTTAGAGGCGTAGGTGGTACATGCATCTTATCTGCATAAATTTGGCATTTATGGCACTTTCGGGCGTACTTGAAACAATCAGACTCCATAGTCATCCAGTAATATCCTTCCCTCAACTACTTTCTAGCCATGGTGTGTCCATTGGAATGAGTACTGAAAGAACCCTCGTGAACTTCCTCCATCAATAAGCCTGCCTCGTGTTCATCAACACAACGTAGCAAGACCATATCGAAGTTCCTCTTATATAACACATCATCCTTGTTCAGAAAGAAGTTTCCTGCCAACCTTCTCAGAGTCTTCTTATCCTTGGTGGAGGCACCCTCTGGATACTCCTGTCTTTTCAGAAAAACTTTAATATCATGATACCACAGTTTGCCATTAGACACATCTTCAATTGCAAACACAAAAGCTGGTCTATCGAGACGCATGATTCTAATCGACGGAGTTTTATTCCAACGGTTCACCTTATACATGGATGCCAATGTCGCTAATGCATCAGCCATCTAATTCTCAGCTCGGGGCACATGATGAAAATCCACCCTGTCAAAGAAAGGTAACAATCTTCTGGCATAATTGTTATAAGGCACCAAATTCGCTTGACGAGTCTCCCATTCTCCTATAATCTGATTAACTACCAACGCAGAATCACCATAGACATCGAGGTTCTTAATTCTCAAATCAATTGCTTCTTCTAACCCCATGATGCATGCTTCATACTCCGCCTCGTTGTTGGTACATACAAATGCTAACCAGGCAGTGAAAGGTACATGAGAACCCTTTGGGGTTGTAATGATTGCCCCGATTCCATTACCATATGAGTTGACAGCCCCATCAAAAATCATCTTCCATTGAGACCCAATCTCAAGTCCTTCGTCGGGTAGAGGCTCTTCACAATCTTTCATTTTCAGAAACATAACATGCTCGTCCGAAAACTCAAACTTCATTGGCTGATAATCCTCGACCGGCTGTTCAGCAAGATACTCTGACAGAACACTTCCCTTAATGGCCTTCTGGGAAACATACTGAATATCGTATTCTGTCAAAACCATCTGCCAACGGGCTATCCTTCCAGAAAGTGCTTGCTTTTCAAACACGTACTTAATCAGATCCATCTTCGAAATCAACAAGGTTGTGTGGTTTAACATATACTGCCTCAGGCGCTTGGCTGCCCAAGCGAGTGCACAACACGTCTTTTCCAACATAGAGTATGTTGATTCACAATCAGTGAACTTCTTACTCAGGTAGTAAATGGTGTGCTTTTTCCTGCCTATCTCGTCGTGTTGACCGAGCACACAACCCATTGAGTTCTCAAGAACCGTAAGATACATAATAAACGGTCTCCCGGGCACCGGTGGCATAAGGACTGGAGGTTCCTGCAAATACTCCTTTATCTTTTCAAACGCCTTTCGACAATTTTCATTCCACCTGACCTCGCAATCTTTTCTTAACAACTTGAAAATTGGTTCACACGTGGCTGTAAGATGAGAGATGAACCTAGCAATGTAATTCAACCTTCCCAAGAAACCACGAACCTCTTTCTCTGTTCTTGGCTCAGGCATCTCTTGTATGGCTCTTATCTTGGCAGGATCAACCTCGATACCTCTTTCACTGACAATGAATCCCAGCAATTTACCAGACCTCAACCGAAAGTGCACTTGTTCGGATTCAATCTCAGTCTGAACTTCCTTAACCTTTCAAACAGCTTCTGGAGGTTCACCAGGTGTTCTTCCTCTATCTGTGACTTCGCAATCATGTCATCAACATAGACTTCAATCTCCTTGTGAATCATATCATGAAAGAGAGTCACCATTTCCCGCTGATAGGTTGCCCCAACATTCTTCAGTCCAAAGGGCATTACCTTGTAGCAAAATGTTCCCCACGGTGTTATGAACGTTGTTTTCTCCATGTCCTCTGGGGCCATTTTGATTTGGTTATACCCAGAGAAGCCATCCATGAAGGAAAACACAGAATATTGAGCAGTATTGTCTACTAACACGTCAATGTGGGGGAGCGGGAAATCGTCCTTCGGGCTTGCCCTATTCAAATCTCGGTAATCAACACACATCCTGACCTTCCCATCCTTCTTAGGTACAGGTACGATATTAGCAACCCACGGAGGATAATTTGTCACAGCAAGAAACCCGGCGTCCAACTGTTTATGAACCTGTTCCTTGATCTTGACAGCCATATCTGGTTTCGTCCTTCTCAGTTTCTGCTTGACTGGAGTACAACCCTCTTTAAGCGGTAACCGGTGTGAAACAATGTCTGTGTCAAGCCCGGGCATGTCTTGATAAGACCAGGCAAAGATATCCACATACTCTCGAAGCAGCCCAATCAATCTCCCCTTAATAGTGTCTTCCAAAGCAGCCCCAACCCTTACTTCTCGTTTAACGTCCTTGGTTCCCAGATTAACAGTCTCAACTTCCTCTTGATAAGGTAGAATAACCCTTTCCTCTTGTTTCAGTAGCCTGGCTAATTCTTCTGGTAGGTCACAGTCTTCGTCAGTCCCTTCTTCGGCTTGATAGATAGGATTGTCGAAGTCATATCGAGCCATAGCTAAATCATGATGGGTGGAATCTGAACAAAGAAACCTGCATGATGGATGTTTTATGTTTATTATGAGTGCAACAAACAAGAAAACACATTGCCATTTTGATGTGGGTTAATGCAAAAAGTAAAAAATAGAAAGACAGGGATCAAAATATTTGAATGAAAAAATGTCCTTTATTGATGATAAAAGTAGCAAATAAAACATCCAAGCCCTACAAATAAATATCACTACGTCTTGGGCAGAACGTAGGACTTAACATAACAGAAAGCAAAAGTAAATTACTCCGGGCGAGTCACTTGGATGACTTTCTCGGAAGACCAGTTGCCTAAACTCTGACCAGGGGCGCAGGGACGGATCCATTCATCCATGTCACAGTCACTATCTCCTTCATCCTCAATAGCATTAACCTGATTAAAGAAAACCCCAGCACTTGTGAACTGAATCGGGCCAGCATACTTGGGAGGCTCTTGAGCTTGTCGGGGTGGCTTGTACCCTAGTCCATGGGTATCCTGCTTTCTTTGAACATCAATGACACTGCCCCAC
Source organism: Lathyrus tuberosus (assembly GCA_022829125.1). NCBI lineage: Eukaryota > Viridiplantae > Streptophyta > Magnoliopsida > Fabales > Fabaceae > Lathyrus > Lathyrus tuberosus. The sequence continues at coordinate 8,202,800 of JALAZF010000161.1, read as the reverse complement.
TTCTGAGAACCACCAGCTTCAACTATAGCGCGCGCCTCTTTGAAAGAGGACATTGGAACCTCTGGTTGTCTGACAACTTCGCGTTGGGCAACCACCTCAGGCTGACTAACTGCCTTTGGGGGTTCCTCGAGAATTTTCACAGCTTCAAAGGCTTGGCACAAAGTTTCCTGTACTTCACCATCTACCTCTACATTCTTGAAGGTCGATAAGTGACTTACCATGATTTCTTCCTCGCCACAAACTGTCACAACGTGGCCATCCACCATATACTTAACTTCTGGTGCAGCGTAGATGTTACTACCTCAGCACTATGGATCCAAGGGCGACCCAACAAACAATTATAGGCGGGCTAAATATCCATTATGTAAAAGGTGGTGTTAAAAATCTCAGGACCCACCTTGATCGGTAGAACTAATTCTCCAAAAACTGACCTCTTGGAGCTATCAAAAGCACGTACCACCAAGTCACTTGGTGTACAAATCAACCCACGAGTATCCAATTTCATAAAAGCCTTCTTCGGTAACACATTCAAAGATGACCCAGTATCAACTAACACATGCGACATTAAGGAACCACGACATTCCACTGAAATATGCAGAGCATTGTTGTGATTCCTCCCAGTCGACGTCAGATCTAAATCGGTGAAACCCAAACCATTACCAGCATTCACATGAGCCACAACCGCTTCTAACTGGTTGACAGATATTTCCTGCGGTACATAAGCCATATTCAAAACCTTCAGCAAAGCAATTCGGTGTGCCTCAGAGCACAACAGTAAAGATAGGATGGAAATCTTTGATGGAGTTTGGTGAAGTTGATCAACAATTTTGTAATCGCTTTTCCTGATCAATCTCATAAACTCTTCTACGTCTTCTGAGAAAGTATCCCCAACCTGCTTTGTCATAGAATTATTTGCTTCCTGTCTCTGTACAGACTCATCCATCATCTGTTTACCTTTGTCTTGTTTCGAACTGCCACCTTGATCCTCAGACGGAGTAAAGACTCTACCACTCCTAGTGATAGCCCCTGCTTCAACAAGATTTTCAACCCCTACGCTTGCAGCTGATGTTCCTACCAACTCTTGCTTCTTACCATTAACAAATACCTCGGCCCCATAGTTCCATGGGACGGCCTTGGTACTCTCATACGGGACTGGTCCAGGAACAGTGATAATGACCGGCGCTGGTCTCGCCGGCGCTGATATAGTTATTGTCTTGAAAGGAATTTTTATTGTAGCAACATCAATCTTCTTGTCAGTAACTCTACTCTGCTTACAACCCCTGTCAAACTGTAATATCCCTTCACTGATCATTCTCTGAATACCTGCTTTCAATAAATCACAATCGTCTGGTTGCGCCACACATCCTACACAACCTTCATCACAACCGGGAAATACCCCTCCCTTCAACAGTCTTTCCTTCACCACACCCAAGGGAGTTTGGACTTCGTTCACATCAGAAATCAAACTCAAGTCTTCACAGTCTTTAACAATAGCATTAACCCTCGGCCCACCGTGATTCGGCATCGGGTTCTGATTCACATTTGGAGCATCATTGGAGAAATTGATGGCTTTGGAATCCACTAAATCTTGAACCAGATGCTTAAAAGCTCTACAGTTCTCAGTATGATGTCCGGGTGCTCCAGAGTGGAATTCACAGTGGGCGTTGGCGTCATAACCGGGAGGTGGATTACCAGTAGGTGGAGCCAATGTTCTCTTCTGAATCAATTATAGCTTTAACAAGTGCTGAAATAATTGAGAGTAGGGAATAGGCGGAGTGTCAAGATGCCTATCCTGCCTAGACGCAGGTTGTGGTCTGCGAGGAACCTGATTTTGTTGTTGAGACACTGCTGGCTGCTGAGGTGCTGCTGGGATGGTTACAGAAGCCACCTGCCGATTGAAGTTATGACGAGGTCCTTCTCTACCACGATATGATAACACAGAGTTTGTATCTCCCTCCTTCTTTTTATAACCACTGGCATAAGGCTTTTTAGCTCCTCCAGATGAGGACCCATCACCGCTTGATATTTTTCCCGCCTTAATTTCGCTTTCCACTATTTCTCCTACTAAGATGAGATCAGCAAACTTTCCAGTCATACACGGTACCAGCTTTTCATAATAATGACCCTGCAAGGTGGCCATAAGCATACCTATCATTTCACGTTCCAGCATGGGAGGCTGAACCCTTGCTGCCAATTCACGCCACCTCTGGGCGTACTCCTTGAAACTCTCATTGTTCTTCTGTGATAAGTTCTGCAGCTGTGTTCTGTTAGGGGCCATGTCAGTGTTATATTGGTAGTGTCTAATAAATGCCCCTGCCAGATCTCTCCAGCTATGCACATCTTTCCTTTCTAGTTGCATATACCACTCCAGGGATGCCCCAGATAGGCTATCCTGGAAGCAATGCATCACCAATTTTTCATTCTTTGCATGAGCAGCCATTTTACTCGCGTATGCCCTGACGTGAGTCCTTGGGCAAGTCATACCATTGTACTTCTCGAAAGTGGGAGTCTGAAACTTGTGCGGGATAACAACGCCTGGAACCAGCCCCAAATCCTCTAGATCCATACCCACAGAATTCTGATTTACGACACCCCTGAGTTGTTCCTCAATCAACCTGAACCTCTGATCATTGTCAACCTGGGGACCAACATCCCCACCTGGCACAAAAAATGCATCATCTTGAACATCATCATACTGACGGCCATGAATAGCACCGACACCAATACCTCCTCCCCCAACATTTTCAGCCCCGCCCGGAGGGATCACAACACTAGAAACAGGAATACCTCCGCCCGGAGGACCATTCTGATCATTATTACCATTAACACCAGTATGAACTCCTCCATGAAGGACACCATCTTCATCAATCCTTGCAATCAGTGGTTGGACAAGAGTTCTTAACTGCTCTTGGCCTTGAGCAACCCCTTGCATTAAATCCATGAATTGGTTCATGCGAGTCCGCATCTCAGTCATCTCAGCTTGTAGTTGATCCTTGACTTTCTTCTGATTCTGTCTGGTAGAATACCGGTGAATATGTTGATCTGCAATCCTGTACTGAGAATGAGAACAAGATAAGAACACCGGAGATAAACACCTGTTATGCAAAATGATCATGAATATGCAAATGCAAATGAACATGTTTGAATATTCGCAGGGCGATCCACCCCTTGATTCCCGTTTAACAACAAGATAGAACTGAACTTCTGCTCATGTATTAAGAAAACCAGAGGAAAACCAAATGTCAACCATCACAATCCAAGATAATAAGTCTGAACACGATAATCATAAATCCCAACCAACAAGTCTGGCGGTGATCCAAATACAATGAAAGAGAAAATAGGGAACTACGGCATGTCATCAAAGTCCACAAGTGTCAATCCCCCCCATCCATTATGCTCTTTGCTCTAGTCTTGAATTTCCTTGAAAAGCTTTTTGGTGTCGGGATGCTTCGGTCTCTGAATTAGCTCTTGAATGAGAACATCTCTCCTATGCATGATCCCTTCCAAGTATCGGCAATGCAACTCCCAAGCGTCCTCTCCAGAAACACCATCCATGCTAGGACCCTCATTTCTAGGTTTCTTCACTTCAGCTTGGATCTTCAGTTCCTCTATGGAGGCTATGGCTTCACTGAGTCGGCCCTCGACTGCTTGTCTCTGGAATACCCCTGATAGGATCTCAGCGTCCTTTTTCTTAAGCTTCAACTTCAATTGATCAATCTGAGCTAGATAACTGTCTTCCTTTCGCTTATTCTCAGCCATTGTCGTATTTCGGTGAGCATTGAACTTGTGAATTTCCAACAAAGCCTTGGCCAACTCCTCCTTCTTAGACTTGAGAACCTCGCTGATACCATCTAGAGCTTGCCTTACCCTTTGTCTGGTCGTGACCTCGTCTGCTAGCTCCTTTTCTTTCTTAGCGAGAAGCTCAGTCTTCAATCTGGAGACATGAAGAGCCTCACCCCTCTCATGCTTCAGCTGGTAAATCTCTCTTTGTAGCTCATCGTTCTCTTCTCACAGCTTTTCCTTTTCAGCCCACAGCTTATTAAACTTCTCTATCTCAACTGTACTAGGAGGCTCAATCAGCAAGGGGTAAGATGGTGGTTCTTTGGAGAATGGCAAAAGCTCATTCTCTACCCTTTTCTGAATCCAATATTCGTACGCCGGAAATGCTCTGTTGTTGCTTTTCCCAAAAGAAGTCTTCCCCTTCTTATGACAATCTTCCCAAGTATTTGCAGTTTCTTTTAACAGTTCTGGATTGATTTCCTGACTCAGATATAGAGATTCTTGGACATCCTCGTCTTTTGGTGGCTCCTTCAAGGCATACCCGTATTGCCTAATGGCAATAATAGGGTTGTAGTTAATTCCCCCTTTTCTTTCTATTAGAGGCACATTTGGGAGACCTCCACAACTAATCATGATATCTTGGCCCAACAAGTCACGGTTAACCCAAATTAGATTGTCTGCCCTCAAGCCCATCAATCTTTTAGACCAATTCAATGTTCCCTGAGTATCTACAAATGCCCCAGATTTGGGAAGACGATCTGCAAACCACTTGTAGAAGACTGGCGCACAACAATAAAGGGGTCTTCCCCTCCTCTTCTCATTCTTATAATGCACTGAATGGTATAGATCTCCAAGCAAAGTGGGCACCGGATTCTTCATGGTAAATATCCAGACAGCGTGCATATCTACAAAATCCTTCACATTTGGGAACAACACTGTTCCATAGACACACATAGCCAAGATGGCGTTGAAAACCGACCAACATCTAGCCTTAGCATACACAGCAGCATGTTCTATCAAAAATTTCACATGAAAGCCTTTACATCCTCCCTTATCGGCAACGTTATTTTCCAACAAAGATAAATCCAAATGCAAAGCCTCAGAGACCTTTTCCAAATCAGGAAGTTCTTTAGAAGGATAGAAAGGAGCCTCTTCTTTGACGGAAACATCCAAAATGAGAGAAAACTCCTCGAATGTCGGGGCCAAAAGATAATCAGTGAATAGAAAACATCGCAGGTGAGGGTCATAGAATTGCACCAAAGTGTGCAAAGCCCTATACTCGTATTCAGTGATGTTGCGAGCAAAATTCAGAATTCTTCCATACTCTCCTCTAAATTCTGCCAATACCCCAGATTCTGCCATAGCCACAATCTTTTGAACAGGATCCAAAAAAAGTGGTGGAAACTTGTACACTATGATGTTCTTTTTCTTCTTAGTACTCATTCTCAATAGTCTTCAAAAACCAGAATCAAAGTTAGGATGCAACCCTGCAAATGAACAAACATGTTAGGATGCAGAATGATGATGCAAATGCACACATGGGATCAAAGATGCCACACAGGCTAGACAACTGCTGCACTGAATAACTGTATAATCTCAAAGGGTCTGCCCTAATACCCAAAATACCAGAATAACCATAATATCACACTGATGAATCTGCTGATCGAAAGAACCGGGTATGTTGAAGGTCAAGGTTACCTGCAAACCTGTAAACACCCTGCCCTCTCACATGTGGGTACTAGAAAGCCGAGGATCCTCAATATCACGGGCTCTCAGGTCGAGAAATGATGATACGTTCACCATTTCTGGTTTGGCATCATCACCAATCGAGAAGGCCTCAACTGATTCCCCTCAAAAAGAAACATCCCATGGCAAGTCCTCAGTTTCGGCACTGAGGTCGAGAAGCAATAGTACATTCATCCCTCGGGGTACAGTACTATCGCCAATCGAGGAGTGCTTCCACTGATTCTTTTCCAAAAGGAAACCCTATAGCAAGTTCCCAGCATTAGGTCCTCGGATCGACATGTGTAATGGGTTTGCCATTTCTGGTCTGCCATTATCACGTCTCGGGAGGAGTGCTGTTACTGAGTCCTCGGGAATGGCCGCTAGAGTCGACAGTTTTCCAAGTTACATTCAATCATCTGCACCAATGTGCAGGATAGAACATTACCAAAGAAAACCTCGTCTGGATGTGGAGTTTTCATGTATACTACGTCTGGCCAAATGCAACACAAGTCACACTACTTTCCACACTAATCCTACATGTACGCTCAAGCCTGGGTATTGGGATTATCTCTCAGAACTCCCAACCCGCCAAACAGAAAAACAGTGCAGCAGATGATAATAATATGCAATGCAGTAAATGCAGCAAAAATAAAAAAACAACAAATAAAGCTAAACAAAAAACAAAAACACCCAAAGAGAACAAAAACAAACAGGCGCTAGGACAGACCCGCTTAGGGAACCAGAGTCCCCAGCAGAGTCGCCAGCTGTCGCTCCCAGGATTTTCATCCAGGTACAAACGCAAAAGTGGCACGGAACACAGAGTCGCCAGCAATGTATATTTATCCCAAGAGAGGGAAAGGAAACACCGCGTAAACCTGAGGATGAGGGAAATGAATGGTCATCGCAACCATAGCCTGGGTTCGGGAGTCGGTTACGCGAGGGGAAGGTATTAGCACCCCACGCGTCCATCGTACTCGATGGGATCCACGCTTGTTGTCTAATCTAAGGGTGAGTTATCCTAAAATCTATGACTGTACTGACACGGGGAAAGGGAAAACAAAGACAGACTCGGTAGGACGTCGTCGTCCTAGGCCTACGTACTCCCTTTGTGCAATGGGAAATTCTGAGTCAACGTAGTTTGGACCAAGTTCTTTTTGTGTTTTTTATGAGCGACGTTAAGTTCGCGTCCGACAGTTAGGGTCGATGCCTGTTTGCGACTCAAACAGAAAGTAACGTGCCCTTTTTGAAAATAGCCTTTAATTTGACAATCCCGAAGGACAAAAAAGTTTGAAGTTTGTTTGTATTTTTTAAGACAGAAGTGACTTGAGTTAGTTCATGACTCACCTTGAACCAAAGTCTATGACACGGGAACGAATGCGTCGCATGGTCGTCCCCAATGGGACATATGCTCAACACTCTAGAAGAGAGAAGGGGGACCCCTCAATCTTCATTTCCTATGTTTAAGGCTTGTGTGCAAGGCAAGTTGACCTTATTAAGTATCTTAGAAATTGTTATGAGATGAGAAGAGGGACTCAAAAGAAAAGAAAAAAACTATGGGGAAAATCTATCCTAATGTTATCATGCAAAGATGGCCCTAAGGGGAAGTTTGGAGGGAGACTATCCTATGGAATTTAGTCCTAATGTTATCATGCAAAGGATTGAAAGCCTAATGTCTCCCCTACCTCCGACTTAATCAGAAATTAAGTGGAGCTAGGAATCCTAAGGGGATCATGTGAACAAGCACAAGTAAACATTAACCAATTCAATCACAAACAAAGTGAAACTTAAAGAAAAGAATTGAGAAGGAGAGAATGAGGGTGAACATGGATAACTATCCACACCCTTAAATAACTTGCCTCAGCCTCTGCATAAAAGGTTAGTACAAAGCAGACATAAGTGATTATAAGACAAATGAAACCCAAGCAAATCATAAGCCAATGACCTATACTGGAAATCAAGTGACCTATAATGATTCAAGCATGATTCATGAATTCAAAGAAACAATCCCCAAACAATGGCACAAGGGCCTTCTCAACAAATAATCAGACATGATCAAAGATATGCATACAAGAAGACCTCAAACAAAAAAGCAACCAAACAATTAGCAAAATAGCTTTTAAAATTACCAAATTAAAACCCAAAACACCTCAACCAGTGGTAAACATTATGTCAGAAGCTCATGCCAAAATTCCCAAGATAGGTCACTCAAACAATTATGCAAAGATCAAGTAAGAAATATGGTTCAATATGCAAAATAAAGGGACTAAAATGCAATATGAAATGATTTTAAAAATGAGAGAAAAATGTTTTAATGACATTCAATATGTTGGTGAAACAATGCAAAAAGAATGGACTCAAAAGGTTTTGTATGCTATGAGAAATAAATTCTACAAGTTTGGGTATGCATACATGGAATAAATTCAAAAGAAATTAACCAAATAATTAATTCAGATGCTAAAAATAAAATAAAATTTGAGAAAATTTTATAAAACTCTAAACATGATTCATGAAATTTTTTGTGATTTTCAGATGCACAAAACTATTTTTAAAAAAATGAAAATGCAAATGATGCAATTAAATGAAAATAAAAAGAAAATAGCAAGGGGGTATGAATAGCAGCCAAAGTACGTTGAGAAAGGTAACTGGGCTTAATGGGGGGTGCGAATAGAAGGCCCAGTCCAATTCAAAAGTCAGCGCAGTCAAACAATGGCACACATGGAAATAGTCAACATGCAGACTCAATAAGGACCACAAGATCAATCTCACGCTCACCACTTAGTCAATCCAAATAAAATGTAGTCATGATCAATGGTTCAGATTAAGAGCACACCATAATCAAGTAAACACACACATATCAAAGCAATCAGAACACCATACGAACCCCACGTGATAGGCACATGCCTTTTTAATGCGCTGTCAAAATAATATCTACACGATTAATCCTACACATGTAATCAGTCAACAAATCATAAAGTAAGCATGATGAGAGATCAAGATCTGGTGGCACATGATAACACGCATGGAAAAACACACATGAAATCATTAAATAAAAGTCAGAAAAATAAAAACGTGGCAAGCTGATGACCGTTGGATCAAGGCAATGGACGGTGGGATTTCATCTTCCCTATTGAAAACCCTAGCTGGCCGGAAATCATACCAGACGCCGGAGCCCTAGCTCCGATTGTCTTCTCCGGCGGCCTGCAACCAAAAACTTCCCAGAAAATGCAAAAGGGTATACTATCTTGACCAGAATTTAACAAGGATCAATAATATCATATTATTTTTCGCAAACAACCATCATACGAAGAGATTCGAATGAAACAAGTTAGGGTACAAAACTTTAAAACTCACGATGCAACCAATTTACACGTCCAATCTCAAAATAAAACATACCAGACTCATCAGTGAGTGTCATAGATTATTATACGCATCAAAACGTTGAGTTTTGAGAGCATGCAAATTATCACTAACCTGAGATTATGCAATTCGTGTCCTTGTTGTTAGCTTCAGATCGTGGGTGCTTTGTGTTCTATGGATCCCCAGGACTCAGATTGTGAAAGAAGCTTGTGAAAAACCCTTATGGATTGAGAGATTCGAATGAGAGAAGGATTAGGGTTGAAAGTTTGGATCTCCTCAAAATCACGTGCCCCCTCCTCCAACCAGTGCATGAGTTAGCTTAAATACATTAGGTTATTCCACTGATTAGCATTTGGGCCTTGTTAATTCCTCACTTAATGAGTTTTGGGTGATTTTGGAAATTTGCATAATGTGAAATACACCCTTCTCCATGCATGTACACCCAAGCCTTTGATGATGGATCATTCACATTTCAATTGCTAATCACACCTGTATAGAATTTGGGCCTTGAGATGTCTTGGTTTATGAATTTGCAATGATCTTGCAATTTTGCATAATGGGAAATAAGTGATGAATAAGCCATGGATCCACTTGATTCAAAGGCCAAAAATGCTCCTTATGGAATGTACTTTGATGTTAGAATGTTCCTTGAAGCAATGGAACCAATTATAGGTCCATATGTCCCAAAATGAAAAAGTTGTGGAAATGGAACCATAAGGAAACCCTAAAAACCACCTTGCCTTCTTTTGATCATAACTTGAGTTTCACAAATGATATGGAGACCATCTAGTACTTGTTGGAAAGGGGAGAAAAAGATCTTCAACTTTCATGTTTAAGAAAAATTCATCTGAAGCTTCTTTGATGGTGAAAAGTCAAGTTGAATGTAGTGTAAAAACTTGCCAAAAATGGAAACTTCTCATTATAGGTCATTTTCCAAATTTAGTAACTTTTGTACCAACCTTTGATTCTTGATAAATGGTATGAAACTTGACCCTTGAAGACCATATGAGGATGTGAGACCTTGAAAACCTTGAAGAGAACCTCAAAATTTCACAGTTGACTTCCCCTCTCACTGTTGACTCTTCCCCAATTCTCCTGATTCCCAATCAATTGACCAATGGAACCTTTCCTGACCCAAACTGATGGACAATATTCCATTCCTAGATACTTAGGGACCCAAGGAATACCATGGAATCAATTCTTGCCCAAAACATAAGAAATAAACTGACTTTATAGCAAACCCTAATTTTGGTACCCTCAGTCTAGGAGGAAGTAGCACAGTCTCCAAATCCAAATTCCTCTGAATATGATGTGTATTCTCTCCAACAAAGATAAGATGTACCATTTGGTGATGATAAAAACCCAAGAAGCTTGCCCATTGGAGCAATAAACCCAAGAATCTCAAAACCCTAATTCCTGCACTGTTTAGGAGAGAGTGGTTCACTTGAGACCTCTTGCCAATTGTGAACTCCTGATGATGTGATAGACCAAATAGGATCTCTTGGATAATATATGGACTTTGGCTCCTCTTGAACTGCCTCAAGCACCTTGACCCCATGCTAAGAACCAATGATATGCACACATGATAATGCAAAAATGAGATGAAACATAAGCCAGTTAGTACTAAAGTAAGGAGAGCAAATTTTTGGGTGCTACAGTAATGACGTGCAAATGCAAGCTAAAAAGTCTCAAAAACTCAAAGATAATTGCAAACAATAATAGTAGTTTCAAAATAAAACTTCATTCATTAAAGATTATAATTTCCAACAAAAATCAATAGTGTTTACAAACAGTATCACCAAATACAAATAACAATTACAATAAAAGGCTGAAACAAACAAACATGTTGCCAGCTTTAGGGAATCAACTACAGAAAATCAAAGATGAACTCAACCACAGACACCTAATATGTAACACCCCAAAATAATTATAATATTTATTTAATTGAATTATTATGATTATTCGGTGTTTTAGTGCATTTTGATGGATTTTGTGACGTTGATGACTTTGTGTGGTGCTGTGGGGTAGCCTTGGGTTAAGGGAACATTGAGGTCTCTTAGAAGTAGTAATTAATTAGATTATTTTATTGATAATAATAGCAGAATAATTTGAATATTTAGAATATTATTTAGATTATCATTATTATTGTTAATTAAAATAATTATAAAACCATTAAGGGTAAAATAGTAACATTAAGGAGGTTAATTGAGGATAGTATGGTAAATCATGATTAAGGCCCAAGAGATAGGTTTAACAAAATAAAATAGGGAATTAGAGGAATTAGTTTTGTGCACCCCTAAGAAGTGAAGAGAGAGCTGAGGAAAGGAGGCTAGAGCATAGAACGAGGAATCGGCCGTCAAACCCCAAACGAAGAACCTTTTTGCTGGAAATTCGAGGTATGGGGGGTAATCCGGGTTCATATGTTTGATATGGGTTTAAGGTAGAGGTATTTTGTGTGTTTGTATTTTCTGACGAATTTGTGTTGAATCTGTGACGAATCTATGGCGATTTTCGCAACTCTGTATGTGTATGATTTCTGTGATGAATTCTGTATGATTTGTTGTAATTGATGTGGAATTCGTGTGAATAATTGTTGTTGCTGTGATGAATATGTAAAACAAACTATATCTGAAAATCGAAATTGGAATTTACTAATTAGCACTTAATAATTTGGAAGAAACTGATGTAAACAATGAAGTAGGATAAAAACATAGATCTGTGATGAATTGAAGCTGGTTTATGTCTGATTTTGGTGGATCGAAGGGGATGGAATGGGGAGGTTTTCGTTCAGATGCGAGATCTGAGTTTTGGAGTACTTTCTGGCATTACGCGTAACAGAGGGGCGCTACGCGTAATAGGGGACTTTCCCAGGGTCGTACGCGTAGCATACGCACCCGTCCCCAAGGCCAGCACGGCCCTCTGCCAGTACGCGTATCATACGCGTAGAAGATTGGAGGACATACGCGTATGAGATGGTAATACGCGTATGGGAAGCTGAGAGGGAAAGCGTACGCGTATGGGATGGTCCACTACGTGTATGGGTTCTGGGGAAAGTGCCTTAGGCGTATGGGATAGCCATTACGCATAAGGGGGGATCTGAAGGGAAATTTGAGAGGGAAGCCTCTCTGGTGATACGCGTAACAAGGGTGGCATTACGCGTAATGAAGGCCTAGGAAGGGGCCCTACGCGTATGATACGCAGGCCAGGGGTGTGAAAGTGAGCCATACGCGTAATAGGGAGGGCATTATGCGTATGGGCAGGGCTGTGGGCATATTTTTTCGTTTTTGCGATTTTTTTCCCAATTTCGCTTGCGATGCAGTTTCCTTGAGATGTTAGGCTATGGTGGGGTAATAAAACATGATTAAACTAGTAATGAAGATGAATGGGATAAAATCAGGAATTTTTAGGTGACGAGTATAACATGAGGAATTGGGAAGTATAGTGACAGATTTTGACGAGTGTGACTTGGTGTTATATAATGATGTTTGTTTGATGATGATTTATGAATGATGATGCAATTATGACGATTTTATGATGATGATTATTATGACGATTTGCATCATGCATCCATGGCATAGTTAGGACTTCGGTCCATTTGGTGGCTTCAATCCCATTGTGTGGATTGAAGTGTTTTATGACGTGCTCCGGTTCTTGTGTAGAATCAATCCTATTGGTGGGGATCTGTGGAAGGTGATGGCCTAGTGTCCATTAATTATGATGAGTTGGCACCACATGTATTAGTCTATGATGTTGCATTGCATGTTGTGTGGCATTGCATTATATTGATGTGATTGATGTATTTTGACATTGTGAATGACGTGATGATGTTTGTGCTTGTGCTTTATCTTTTGCGTACATCTTATATATTGATTCGTGATTACTCACCCTGCTTGTTAGAATGTTGCCTCCACGTGGGTAACGTGCAGGTGATCAGGCTTAGCTTCCTCGGCGCATGAAGATTTAGATTTTGAAGTATTTTGATTTCTCCGTCGATTAGAGGGTCTTGCTCTGATATGTAACATCGGGTTGGGAAGTTTGAGTCGAACGGTTTACGTTCTTTTGTTTTGTTGACATGATGTTTTCATGAGTTTTATTTTGAGAAGTTTTGGATTATAAAAGTGTTTATTTAAATTTTGATTTCCGCTGCGTGATGTTTAAATAAATTAATGATGGTAAAACCCGTGTTACGGAGCAGGTGATTATTTGATGTTTTGTGACGACATATGATGCTCTTTTGGGACCTTACTCTGATTAAATTGTTGTTTTTATTCATGATGTTTGTTGGGTAGAAAAAGGGTGTTACATTAGTGGTATCAGAGCAGGTCGGTCCGTCTGGCCAGGTTTTACATGATGTCAGTCCCCGGTCAGACGACGAGTGTGTACACTGTCGATGTTTTGTTTCTTCTAACCTTGTGGGTGGTATGCAGGATGGCTGGAAGAAATTATTGTGCTATCGCGAATGTGTTAGAGTCGATTACTCAAGAAATGGCTCAGAATAATCCGAATGGTGGAGTTTCGGATGAGTTTTGTGCTTTGGGAAAGTTTTAGAGGAACAATCTGCCGACTTTTGTGGGTACTCATGACCCAGCAAGTGCACACAAGTGGCTAAAGGCGATCGAGAAGATCTTCCGGGTGATGGGGTGTACTGACGCATAACAAGTTTAGTTTGGAACTCATATGCTGTCAGAAGAGGCTGAGGGTTGGTGGGATAACACCCGTCAGAAACTGGAAGATGTTGGCACTGTGATAACCTGGGCTATGTTTAAGCAGGAATTTTTGGGAAAGTATTTTCCAGAGGATGCTCGTGGCAAAAGAGAGGTGGAATTCCTTGAGCTGAAACAAGGAGACATGATCGTGGCGGAGTATGCTGCGAAGTTCGAGGCGCTGGTGAAGTTCTGTCCTCACTACAACTGTGCTGATGCTGAGATGTCCAAGTGTCTCAAGTTCGAGAATAGGATGAGACCAGAAATCAAGAAGGGTATTGGGTACCAACAGATTCGCAGGTATGCTGAGTTGGTGGATAAGAGTAGGATCTATGATGAGGATAGCCGAGCTCGATCTGCTCACTACAAGCAGCTGAGTGAGAAGAAAGGGCAGTATAGAGGGAAACCTTATACGACTTCAGCTGACAAAGGGAAGCAGATGGCTTCAGATGGGAAAAAGATAAGTGGGGGAGCAGCTCCCACTTCTGGGAAGTGTTATAGGTGTGGCGAGCAAGGCCACCGTGCCGATGTTTCCACCAATAGTGTGTTGAGGTGCTACAAATATGGGAAGAAGGGTCATAGAGCTACTGATTACAAATATGATGGTCCAACCTGTTTCAATTGTGGTGAGAAAGGTCACATCAGTACCCAGTGTCAGAAACCGAAGAAGACTGTTACTGCTGCTCAGACCAATGGCAGAGTGTTTGCTTTGAGTGGTGCAGAAGTGCCAGAGAAGGACAACCTGATTCGAGGTACTTATTTTATTAATAATGTTGAGTTGGTCGCTATTATTGATACTAGTGCTACTCATTCGTTTATCTCGCTTGAATGTGCTAATAGATTGGGTTTGAAATTGTCTAATATGAATGGTAATATGGTAATAGAAACTCTAGCTAATGGTTCTGTTACTACTACTTTTGTGTGTTTGAGATGTTCTTTGACGATTTTTGGGAGGAATTTTATCATGGATTTGGTGTGTTTACCCTTGCACCAAATCGATGTAGTCTTTGGAATGAACTGGTTGGAGTTCAACCATGTTCATATCAATTGGTATAACAAGACTGTAGAGTTTCCTGAGTTTGGTGATGGTGGGGAGTTGATTTTATTGTCTGCTAAGCAAGTAGACGAACTTCTAGAAGACGAAGCCTTGGTGTTTGCAATGTTTGCATCGTTGCAGGTTGATCATGAAGCTGCGAGTGTCAAATTACCTGTTTGCCAGTGAGCCTTTCTAGGATTCACAATGTACCCGCTTACAAGACTTACTGCATTTGTTATGTCATGTCTAGTACATACCATAACATACATCAAAGAACCCACTATAATAGCATATGTAATGTTATTCATATAATATTTTTCAACATCAATATTGGGACACTGATTTATGCTCAACTTGAATTGAGGGTTTGTTGGAGTCATAACAGGCTTTGAATTCAATATACCATACTTTTCGAGAATCTTCCGTAGGTATGCCTCTTGAGATAAGCATAATTTTGACTACTTTCTATCTCTTCGGATGTCAATCCCAAGAATCCTGGATGCAGCTCCTAGATCCTTCATTTCGAACTCCTTATGGAGTTCAACCTTCACCCTCATTACATCTTCGACATTGTTGCTTGCTATTAAAATATCATCCACATAAAGCAACAAAATAACAAATGAATTACCATGTCGAAATCTGAAGTAAACACAGTGGTCGAACTGACTTCTAATGAAACTTATACGTGCCATGAACTTGTTGAATCTCCCATTCCACTGTCGAGGAGATTGTTTCAGTCCATATAAAGATCTCTTCAGCTTTCACGCATAATTTTCCTTCCCTCTTTCGACATACCCTTCAGGTTATCTCATCAGGATTATTTCATCTAGATCAGCATACAAGAACGAAGTTTTCACATCCATCTGTTCTACTTCAAAGTTGAATTGTGCCACCATGGCAAGCAACATTCGAATGGATATGTGCTTCACAACAGGAGAGTACACATTATTGAAGTCGACACCTTCTTTCTGAGTGAACCCCTAGCGACTAATCTTGCCTTGTATCTCTTTGACGTCACTCCTTCGATTCCTTCCTTAACTTTGAAAATCCATTTACAGCTGACTAACCTGGCTCCAGCAGGTTTCTTGATCAGTTCCTAAGTGTTGTTATAATGAAGAGATTTCATCTCATCATCCATGGCCTTCATCCATTCAGTCTTCTTTCGAATCCTCATAACTTCCTTATAGTCTCTAGGTTCTTCGTCTAGAACCTCACTTGCAGAGAATAAGGCATAATTTATATGATTTGCATACCCAAGTCTCTGAGGTGGGTTGATGACTCTCCTCGATCTGTCTCTTGCTAGCAGGTAGTCATTATTAGTCTCCTCATCTTCGACAACATCTTCTGCTTCTTCTTCGACTTCGTCTGGGATACGCAATTCAGCATTAACATGCTCCACCTCAACAATAATCTCTTTTTGTTCCAGCTCTTTGTCAGCATCATCAGTTTTCTTGAAAGCCATCTCAGCTTCATTGAAAACTATATCTCGACTGGTGATACACCTCCTATGACCTGGCTCTAGGCACCATAGCCTAAAAGCTTTGACTCCTTCAGGGTATCCCATGAACATGCATTTTAGAGCTCTAGGTTCGACCTTGTCTTTCCTAATGTGAGCATAGGCCACGCAACCAAATAATCTCAGTTTGCCGAGGCAATGTGGATGTCCTGACCAAACTTCTTCAGGTGTATTCATATCTAACACAGTCAAAAGACATTTGTTTATCAGATATGATGTTGTCAAAACAGCCTCAGCCCAAAACACCTTATTTAACCCAGCACTAGTTAACATGCATCTAACTCTTTTCAAAATAGTCCGATTAATCCTTTTAGACAAACCATTTTGTTATGGAGTACCTACAGTAGTTTTGTGCCTTGCAATACCTGAGGCAGCACTAAAGTTGTCGAACACCTCATTGCAAAATTCAAGGTGATTGTCGATTCTCAACCTCTTGACCTTTCTGCCAGTCTGATTTTCGACCAGAGTCTTCCAACCTTTGAAATTCTCAAAAGTTTCATCCTTAGTCTTCTATATGAATACCCATAAATTTCTGGAATAATCATCGACTATGGATAGAAAATACCTTGCTCCTGAATGTGATTGTAATACCCCGTAAATTATTTTACTCTGGATAATATTAGTTGTGATCAACTGAGTCCCAGTGTGCTTTGAGAAATTATCTGCAGAGATAATTAGGGTAACTGTTGAACTTGGAATAAATCCAATTAATATTATCTGACACTGAGATGTTTAAGTATTTGACTTTAGAGACTTTTTGGACAATTAGTAGTGTTGCTATTGATGATACTTTATTATATCATTTCCTTTTCCACTCATTTTCCTCTTAGAAGCAAAGAAAGGAAAAGATAGAAAGAAGTGGAGAAAAAGAAAAGAGAAGGAAAGGAAAGGAAGAAGAGGGAAAAGTCCAAGACAAGATCATCAAGAACATCATCAAATCTTCATCAGATCATTTTCCAACCTCCACCATCTTCATCTATTCAAGGTGGGTTATAGATAGAAACCTTTGGTTTAGTTTTTCTTGAGGTTTAGAATCTAGGTTGAATGGTGAGAAAATGAGAAATCTTGGATTTAACGGTTAAAATGTGTTAAAACTGAGTAGTATAAGCTATATGAGTGTAGAATCGTCTGTTTTTGATAGTTGGATGTGTGGGTGTGTTTTGGTTTGGTTTTGGACCCAAGGGAATGCAACTGTACGCAACAGAATTTCTGCAATTTCCCAGATTCGCACTGCAAATCTCCCATCGAAGGGGAAATCGTGTGCTCGCTGGATGTTCGCACGACGAAGGTTGGGGCGAGCGTTCGCCATAGGTTCGCACTGCGAACGTTGCCTTGCTTTTGCTACTGACTTGGTTCGCCAGCTGTTCGCACTGCGAATGGTGCAGCGAACAAGTGTTGGCTTGGCGTTCGTTGGACGCTTCGCACTGCGAATGAAGTAGCGAGCATTCGCTGGCTTCTTCGGATTACGAACATGACAGATCACCTAACTTGTTTCTTCCATAACTTTTGACTCGTTTATCCGATGTGAGTATTCTTGGTATCGTGGTGAAGCTAGGAACATATTCTAGCTATTGGAAGTGAGAAATACCAGTTTATTGCCCAATTAAATAAATCGGAGGGAACCGTGAATTGGTGTAAATTGTGGTATGTTGAATTATGTGTTTCCATTAAGTGATTGCTGACTATATGCCTATGCTCTGATTATGAAACATGTTTGAATATGTATGCATGCTAAAACACAAAATAGGTAGAGTGAGGAATGTTACCGTAAACAATGTCGGAAAATGTAGAATGAATAAACACTAGTATGGAACATGTGTGTAAACCATTTGGTTGTGATAAGGAGCAATGGCCTTGTGATTGTCGAATACAATCACGTTGGTGTGTGATCACGTAATCGTAACCGGTTATCTTGCGAGTGCGTTTCATGGGTCTCGAGCTCCTCTGAAACTTGTACACAACTACTTGGCTGGTTTGATTCCCGCGTGCAGTACGAATGGCGCTCTGAGAGCGTATGCTTGTGACGGTTAATGGCCTGTGTGAAGTGATGGTTCATAACGGTTAATGGCCCGTAGAACCCGAATCTATTCGTATGTCAAGTAGGTTACCAGGATCCATGACTCGGGTCGACTTCTAGACGTAGAAGCGGACGGGAACAGGGGATGCCTTGCTGTGGTTACCGATTAGTGATATTTTGAGTTGATGAACTCATGGCATGTTTCCATATAGTGTGTGTGTACTCAAGGTCACTTCCTTTCCCTTTGACTTGAGTTAGGCTTATTAGAACATTGTAAAGCCGAGAGGACTTATAAGATATATGTTTCCATATATGCTTTTATGTATGTATATATATATATGTGGGCATTACAGTTGGTATCAGAGCAGGTCGTATCCTCGACCTAGCCATGAAATAGTATAAGTGTTTATTTCCGTTTCATATGTGTTGTGTCGCCATTGATCTTACGTGTTATATTTATGGTATTGAGCCTGATCAACTTAATCCTATCTGTATGACATTTAGGAACATGGTCGACCGGCGCAGAAACAACCGTGGTAGACCGAGAACTACTCCAGCAGGGACAAATCGACCAGGGGACGAAGGGAATGCCCCTCTGTATCAGTTTATGCAACAGATGCAGCAACAACAGAATCAGTTTGTGCAACAAATGGTACAGTAAATGGCTGGTGGTGTGCATCCTCCAGTGGTTGTTCTGGAAGCTGCAGGGGGAACCTTTAGGGATTTCATTCGCATGAATCCTCCGGAGTTTCAGGGAGGGTTAGATCTAGTAAAGGCTCATGAATGGATATTCGGTATGGAGCGGATTGTCTTGATCGTTCAGTTTAAGATAACTTTTATGGAGAAGTATTCTCCAAGTTCCTTAAGGTCTCAAAAGGAATTCGAATTTCAACAATTGAGACAAGGTAACTTAACTGTGGCTTCTTATGCGGAAAAGTTCGAGGTTATGGTTGCTTATTCTAGACAAGCCATGTATGCTCCTGATGAGAGGTGGAAGATTGATCAGTTTCTATTTGGTTTAAGGGCTGAAATTTCACATAGTGTGTCTCAAAGAGAATTTACTAGCTATGCGGAGTTGTTACGACAGTGTTATGTGGCGGAGCATAGCTTAAAGAAGGTGCAAGCAGAAGGAGAGTTGAGTAGGTTGAATCCAAGTGACCGAGGGAGATCGAATCAACAATTTAGACCGAGACAACAATCTTTCAAAGGGAAGCAAGTTCAGAGTTTTAGGACTAGTGTACCTCCTATATGTCGTCATTGTGGTAGAAATCATCAAGGGAAGTGTGGTATCGAAGGTGTGAGGTGTTATCAGTGTCAGAAAATGGGCCATTTGGCGAGGGACTGTCCTCAAAAGAAGAATACCGGGCGAGTATATACCTTGGATGCAAGGAAGACAAAGGGTGATAACTCCTTGATTGCTGGTACGTGTTTTGTGAATGGAAATCCTTGCTTTGTTTTATTTGATTGTGGAGCTACGCACTCTTTTGTATCGATGCAATGTGTAAAGCGGCTTGGGTTGCAAGCGGTTCCGTTGTCTCCACCCATGGTGGTTACTACTGCCATGGATGAGATGGTTGAAACACCTTTGATGTGTGAAAATTGTGTTCTATCGGTGAATGAAAGAGTGTTCCATATTGATCTTATTTGCTTACCGCTTAAGAAAGTGGATGTTGTTCTGGGAATGGATTGGCTTTCAACTAATTCAGTATTTATCGGGTGTGAAGAAAAACTAATCATCATTCCATCTACTGAAGCTACTCCGAAGGATGTGTTAACTACTATTTTAGAAGGTACGGTAGGAATGATTAATTTCTTGTTTGAGGAGGAAAAATCCGTTCTTTTGATTCTTACTAAGGAGGAGAGTAGTAACCGTCAAGTTGTGAGTATTCCGATAGTTTGTAACTTTCCTGAAGTTTTTCCCGAGGATATCACTTCTCTTCCCCCGGAGCGGGAAGTGGAATTCTCTATTGACCTGATACCGAGAACGGCTCCAATATTCGTTTCTCCGTATCGGATGGCACCACTTGAATTAAGAGAGTTAAAGGATCAATTGGAAGAGTTGTTGGCTAAGCATTTTGTTCGACCAAGTGTTTCGCCCTGGGGAGCTCCAGTGTTATTGGTAAAGAAGAAGGATGGTGGAATGTGGTTGTGTATTGATTACCGTCAATTGAATAAGGTCACCATCAAGAACAAGTACCCATTACCAAGGATAGACGATTTGTTAGATCAATTGAAAGGAGCCCGTGTGTTCTCGATGATTGATTTACGGTCGGGTTATCATCAGATTCGGGTGAAGAGTTCAGATGTACCAAAGACTGCGTTTAGAACCCGTTATGGTCATTATGAATTTTTGGTGATGCCTTTCGGTGTGACGAATGCTCCGGCAGTTTTCATGAATTATATGAATCAGATATTTTAACCTTATTTGGACCAATTTGTGGTGATTTTCATTGATGACATTCTTATCTATTCTCGTGACCCTTAAGAGCACGGAGAACACCTAAGAATCGTTTTATCCATTTTACAATAGAGACAACTTTTTGCTAAGTTAAGTAAGTGTGAGTTTTGGATGTCGGAGGTTAATTTTCTTGGACATGTCATATCTCAGGGAGGTGTAGCGGTTGATCCATCAAAAGTTGAAGCAGTGATAAATTGGGAGAGACCGAAGAATGTGTCTGAAGTTAGAAGCTTTTTGGGACTAGCAGGTTATTATAGAAGGTTTATTAAAGGCTTTTCCCAACTGGCTTTACCGATGACGAGACTTACTCGGAAGGATTATTCGTATGAATGGGATTCGGCTTGTGAGGAAAGTTTTATGAGCTTGAAAGGGAGATTGACGACCGCTCCTGTTTTGGTTATCCCTGATCCTAGCAAGTCATATGAGGTATATTGTGATGCATCGAAGATGGGATTAGGAGGAGTGTTAATGCAAGATGAACATGTGGTAGCTTATGCTTCTAGACAGTTGAAAGTCCATGAAGAGAATTATCCGATGCATGAATTAGAATTGGCGGCAGTTGTGTTTACCTTGAAGGTGTGGCGTCACTATTTGTATGGTGTATGTTTTGAGATGTTTAGTGACCACAAGAGCCTAAAGTACCTCTTTGACCAGAAAGAGTTGAACATGCGTCAAAGGAGGTAGATGGAATATTTGAAAGATTATGACTTGGAGCTAAAGTACCATCCGGGTAAAGCGAATAAGGTGGCGGATGCTTTAAGTAGGAAAGTGTTGCATAGTGCCGACTTGATGATGTTAGAGTATGCCTTAATGGAAAAGTTTAGAGATCTAAATCTTCAATTTAATTGGACTCCTAATTGTGTGATTATGGGAAATTTGAATATCACTTCTACTCTTCGGGAAGAAATCCTACAAGAGCAAGGGTTAGATGAGAAGTTACAAGAAGTGTTATTGCAACTGGGTTTTGTGAGAGCTACCAACGGAGTTATTGTATTTAACCAAAGGATTTGTGTTCCGAATAATACAGAGTTAAAAAGGAGGATTTTGGAGGAAGGTTGTTCATTTCGGAGATAGTGAGATTGCATGGTATCCCTACTAGTATTGTTTCGGATAGAGATCCAAAGTTTACTTCTAGATTTTGGAGAGCTTTTCAACAAGAAATGGGAACGAAGTTATGTTTGAGTACGTCGAATCATCCGCAAACGGATGGTCAGACGGAACGGACAATACAAACCATGGAAGACATGTTGAGAGCTTGTGTCCTTGGAAGTGGAGGAAATTGGATAGAACTTTTGCCGTTGATTGAGTTCTCTTATAATAACAGTTATCATGCAAGTATTGGTATGGCACCTTATGAGGCGTTGTACGGAAGGAAGTGTAGAACGCCATTGTGTTGGGCGGAGGTTGGCGAAGATAGGGTATTGGGACCCGAGATTATTCACGAAACTACAGATAGAATTAGGATGATCCGTGAAAAAGTTAAGCAAGCACAGGATCGTCAGAAGAGTTATGCGGATAACCGAAGAAGACCTTTAGAATTTGAAGAAGGTGATCACGTGTTTTTGAAGGTTACTTCGAGATTGCGGTTGAAAGGACAGTTTCGGTCGCGGAAGTTAAGTCCGAGGTACGTGGGACCATATCAGATTCTGGAAAGAATTGGTGAAGTAGCCTATAGATTAGCTTTACCGCCTTCTCTATCAGAGATGCACGACGTTTTTCATGTGTCTTAGCTTCGGAAATTTTTCCCAGATCCTCTTCAGCCAATTTTACCAGATACAATTGAGATAGAAGCAGATTTGACATTTGAGCCTCAACCGAGTCGTATCACCGGAAGAGAAACTAAAGTGTTAAGGAATAAAGAGATTCCTTTTGTTAAGGTTCAGTGGGATGATACGCATCCGGGCGATGCAACATGGGAACTAGAATCGGAGATGCGGGAGGTCTATCCTCATCTTTTTAGGTAATTGTTTTAATTCGTGGGCAAATTTCTATTTAAGGGGGGGAGGATGTAATACCCCGTAAATTATTTTACTCTGGATAATATTAGTTGTGATCAAATGAGTCCTAGTGTGCTCTGAGAAATTATCTGCAGAGATAATTAGGGTAACTGTTGAACTTGGAATAAATCCAATTAATATTATCTGACACTGAGATGTTTAAGTATTTGACTTTAGAGACATTTTGGACAATTAGTAGTGTTGCTATTGATGATACTTTATTATATCATTTCCTTTTCCACTTATTTTCCTCTTAGAAGCAATGAATGGAAAAGATAGAAAGAAGTGGAGAGAAAGAAAAGAGAAGGAAAGGAAAGGAAGAAGAGGGAAAAGTCCAAGACAAGATCATCAAGAACATCATCAAATCTTCATCAGATCATTTTCCAACCTCCACCATCTTCATCTATTCAAGGTGGGTTGTAGATAGAAACCTTTGGTTTAGTTTTTCTTGAGGTTTAGAATCTAGGTTGAATGGTGAGAAAATGAGAAATCTTGGATTTAACGGTTAAAATGTGTTAAAAACTGAGTAGTATAAGCTATATGAGTGTAAAATCATCTGTTTTTGATAGTTGGATTTGTGGGTGTGTTTTGGTTTGGTTTTGGACCCAAGGGAATGCAGCTGTACGCAACAGAATTTCTGCAATTTCCCAGATTCGCACTGCGAATCTCCCAGCGAAGGGGAAATCGTGCGCTCGCTGGATGTTCGCACAACGAAGGTTGGGGCGAGCGTTCTCCAGAGGTTCGCACTGCGAACGTTGCCTTGTTTTTACTAGTGACTTGGTTCGCCAGCTGTTCGCACTGCGAATGGTGCAGCGAACAAGTGTTGGCTAGGCGTTCGCTGGACGCTTCGCACTGCGAATGAAGTAGCGAGCATTCGCTGGCTTCTTCGCATTGCGAACATGACAGATCACCCAACTTGTTTCTTCTATAACTTTTGACTCGTTTATCCAATGTGAGTATTCTTGGTATCGTGGTAAAGCTAGGAACATATTCTAGCTATTGGAAGTGAGAAATACCAGTTTATTGCCCGATTAAATAAATCGGAGGGAACTGTGAATTGGTGTAAATTGTGGTATGTTGAATTATGTGTTTCCATTAAGTGATTGCTGACTATATGCCTATGCTCTGATTATGAAACATGTTTGAATATGTATGCATGCTAAAACACAAAATAGGTAGAGTGAGGAATATTACCGTAAACAATGTCAGAAAATGTAGAATGAATAAACACTAGTATGGAACATGTGTGTGAACCGTTTGGTTGTGATAAGGCGCAATGGCCTTGTGATTGTGGAATACAATCACGTTGGTGTGTGATCACGTAATCGTAACCGGTTATCTTGCGAGTGCGTTTCATGGGTCTCGAGCTCCTCTGAAATTTGTGCACAACTACTTGGCTGGTTTGATTCCCGCGTGCAGTACGAATGGCGCTCTGAGAGCGTATGCTTGTGACGGTTAATGGCCTGTGTGAAGTGATGGTTCATAACGGTTAATGGCCCGTAGAACCCGAATCCATTCGTATGTCAAGTAGGTTACCAGGATCCATGACTCGGGTCGACTTCTAGACGTAGAAGCGGACGGGAACAGGGGATGCCTTGGTGTGGTTACCGATTAGTGATATTTTGAGTTGATGAACTCATGGCATGTTTCCATATAGTGTGTGTGTACTCAAGGTCACTTCCTTTCCCTTTGACTTGAGTTAGGATTATTAGAACATTGTAAAGCCGAGAGGACTTATAAGATAGCGACTCACTGAGATTTGATGTATCTCACCCCACTGTTGTTGTTTACATCACAGGTTCTGCAGGTTCGGCGAAGGGTAAGGACAAAGTGGTTTGACTTTTCCTTACGGATCGTATCTTTTGGGTGGCAAGGCTTCCGTTGTGAAGATTTTTGAGATCATTAGTTGATCTAGTTCTTAGTATTTGTCTTTGGAACATCTTGTAGATATACTATGCCGTAGGTTTTTTTTGTAATTAGTCTTTTTGGGCATGTATATGTATAATGTGTTTACTAGGAACTTGTATATTTCAGTACCAAATGTATATTTCATGTATAGTATATGCTTTTATGTATGTATATATATATGTGGGCATTACAGTTGGTATCAGAGCAGGTCGTATCCTCGACCTAGCCATGAAATAGTATAAGTGTTTCTTTCCGTTTCATATGTGTTGTGTCGCCATTGATCTTACGTGTTATATTTATGGTATTGAGCCTGATCAACTTAATCCTATCTGTATGACATTTAGGAACATGGCCGACCGACGCAGAAACAACCGTGGTAGACCGAGAACTACTCCAGCAGGGACAAATCTGCCAGGGGACGAAGGGAATGCCCATCTGTATCAGTTTATGCAACAGATGCAGCAACAGCAGAATCAGTTTGTGCAACAAATGGTACAGTAAATGGCTGGTGGTGTGCATCCTCCAGTGGTTGTTCCGGAAGCTGCAGGGGGAACCTTTAGGGATTTCATTCGCATGAATCCTCCGGAGTTTCAGGGAGGGTTAGATCTAGTAAAGGCTCATGAATGGATATCCGGTATGGAGCGGATTGTCTTGATCGTTCAGTGTAGTGAAGAAAATAAGGTTGTTTTCGCTTCTCACTTGTTAAAGGGTCCTGCCATGAGGTGGTGGGAAAGCGCTTCAGCCTTAATGACAATTCAAGAGGTACCAAAAGTATGGGAGCAGTTTAAGATAACTTTTATGGAGAAGTATTCTCCAAGTTCCTTAAGGTCTCAAAAGGAATTCGAATTTCAACAATTGAGACAAGGTAACTTAACTGTGGATTCTTATGCGGAAAAGTTCGAGGTTATGGTTACTTATTCTAGACAAGCCATGTATGCTCCTGATGAGAGGTGGAAGATTGATCAGTTTCTGTTTGGTTTAAGGGCTGAAATTTCACATAGTGTGTCTCAAAGAGAATTTACTAGCTATGCGGAGTTGTTACGACAGTGTTATGTGGTGGAGCATAGCTTAAAGAAGGTGCAAGCAGAAGGAGAGTTGAGTAGGTTGAATCCAAGTGACCGAGGGAGATCGAATCAACAATTTAGACCGAGACAACAATCTTTCAAAGGGAAGCAAGTTCAGAGTTCTAGGACTAGTGTACCTCCTATATGTCGTCATTGTGGTAGAAATCATCAAGGGAAGTGTGGTATCGAAGGTGTGAGGTGTTATCAGTGTCAGAAAATGGGCCATTTGGCGAGGGACTGTCCTCAAAAGAAGAATACCGGGCGAGTATGTACCTTGGATGGAAGGAAGACAAAGGGTGATAACTCCTTGATTGCTGGTACGTGTTTTGTGAATGGAAATCCTTGCTTTGTTTTATTTGATTGTGGAGCTACGCACTCTTTTGTATCGATGCAATGTGTAAAACGGCTTGGGTTGCAAGCGGTTCCGTTGTCTCCACCCATGGTGGTTACTACTGCCATGGATGAGATGGTTGAAACACCTTTGATGTGTGAAAATTGTGTTCTATCGGTGAATGAAAGAGTGTTCCAGATTGATCTTATTTGCTTACCGCTTAAGAAAGTGGATGTTGTTCTGGGAATGGATTGGCTTTCAACTAATTCAGTATTTATCGGGTGTGAAGAAAAACTAATCATCATTCCATCTACTGAAGCTACTCCGAAGGATGTGTTAACTACTATTTTAGAAGGTACGGTAGGAATGATTAATTTCTTGTTTGAGGAGGAAAAATCTGTTCTTTTGATTCTTACTAAAGAGGAGAGTAGTAACCGTCAAGTTGTGAGTATTCCGGTAGTTTGTAACTTTCCTGAAGTTTTTCCCGAGGATATCACTTCTCTTCCCCCGGAGCGGGAAGTGGAATTCTCTATTGACCTGATACCGAGAACGGCTCCAATATCCGTTTCTCCGTATCGGATGGCACCACTTGAATTAAGAGAGTTAAAGGATCAATTGGAAGAGTTGTTGGCTAAGCATTTTGTTCGACCAAGTCTTTCGCCCTGGGGAGCTCCAGTGTTATTGGTAAAGAAGAAGGATGGTGGAATGTGGTTGTGTATTAATTACCGTCAATTGAATAAGGTCACCATCAAGAACAAGTACCCATTACCAAGGATAGACGATTTGTTAGATCAATTGAAAGGAGCCTGTGTGTTCTCGATGATTGATTTACGGTCGGGTTATCATCAGATTCGGGTGAAGAGTTCAGATGTACCAAAGACTGCGTTTAGAACCCGTTATGGTCATTATGAATTTTTGGTGATGCCTTTCGGTGTGACGAATGCTCCGGCAGTTTTCATGAATTATATGAATCAGATATTTTAACCTTATTTGGACCAATTTGTGGTGATTTTCATTGATGACATTCTTATCTATTCTCGTGACCCTTAAGAGCACGGAGAACACCTAAGAATCGTTTTATCCATTTTACAAGAGAGACAGCTTTTTGCTAAGTTAAGTAAGTGTGAGTTTTGGATGTCGGAGGTTAATTTTCTTGGACATGTCATATCTCAGGGAGGTGTAGCGGTTGATCCATCAAAAGTTGAAGCAGTGATAAATTGGGAGAGACCGAAGAATGTGTCTGAAGTTAGAAGCTTTTTGGGACTAGCAGGTTATTATAGAAGGTTTATTAAAGGCTTTTCCCAACTGGCTTTACCGATGACGAGACTTACTCGGAAGGATTATTCGTATGAATGGGATTCGGCTTGTGAGGAAAGTTTTATAAGCTTGAAAGGGAGATTGACGACCGCTCCTGTTTTGGTTATCCCTGATCCTAGCAAGTCATATGAGGTATATTGTGATGCATCGAAGATGGGATTAGGAGGAGTGTTAATGCAAGATGAACATGTGGTAGCTTATGCTTCTAGACAGTTGAAAGTCCATGAAGAGAATTATCCGACGCATGAATTAGAATTGGCGGCAGTTGTGTTTACCTTGAAGGTGTGGCGTCACTATTTGTATGGTGTATGTTTTGAGATGTTTAGTGACCACAAGAGCCTAAAGTACCTCTTTGACCAGAAAGAGTTGAACATGCGTCAAAGGAGGTAGATGGAATATTAGAAAGATTATGACTTGGAGCTAAAGTACCATCCGGGTAAAGCGAATAAGGTGGCGGATGCTTTAAGTAGGAAAGTGTTGCATAGTGCCGACTTGATGATGTTAGAGTATGCCTTAATGGAAAAGTTTAGAGATCTAAATCTTCAATTTAATTGGACTCCTAATTGTGTGATTATGGGAAATTTGAATATCACTTCTACTCTTCGGGAAGAAATCCTACAAGAGCAAGGGTTAGATGAGAAGTTACAAGAAGTGTTATTGCAACTGGGTTTTGTGAGAGCTACCAACGGAGTTATTGTATTTAACCAAAGGATTTGTGTTCCGAATAATACAGAGTTAAAAAGGAGGATTTTGGAGGAAGGTTGTTCATTTCGGAGATAGTGAGATTGCATGGTATCCCTACTAGTATTGTTTCGGATAGAGATCCAAAGTTTACTTCTAGATTTTGGAGAGCTTTTCAACAAGCAATGGGAACGAAGTTATGTTTGAGTACGTCGAATCATCCGCAAACGGATGGTCAGACGGAACGGACAATACAAACCATGGAAGACATGTTGAGAGCTTGTGTCCTTGGAAGTGGAGGAAATTGGATAGAACTTTTGCCGTTGATTGAGTTCTCTTATAATAACAGTTATCATACAAGTATTGGTATGGCACCTTATGAGGCGTTGTACGGAAGGAAGTGTAGAACGCCATTGTGTTGGGCGGAGGTTGGCGAAGATAGGGTATTGGGACCCGAGATTATTCACGAAACTACAGATAGAATTAGGATGATCCGTGAAAAAGTTAAGCAAGCACAGGATCGTCAGAAGAGTTATGCGGATAACCGAAGAAGACCTTTAGAATTTGAAGAAGGCGATCACGTGTTTTTGAAGGTTACTTCGAGATTGCGGTTGAAAGGACAGTTTCGGTCGCGGAAGTTAAGTCCGAGGTACGTGGGACCATATCAGATTCTGGAAAGAATTGGTGAAGTAGCCTACAGATTAGCTTTACCGCCTTCTCTATCAGAGATGCACGACGTTTTTCATGTGTCTTAGCTTCGGAAATTTTTCCCAGATCCTCTTCAGCCAATTTTACCAGATACAATTGAGATAGAAGCAGATTTGACATTTGAGCCTCAACCGAGTCGTATCACCGGAAGAGAAACTAAAGTGTTAAGGAATAAAGAGATTCCTTTTGTTAAGGTCCAGTGGGATGAGACGCATCCGGGCGATGCAACATGGGAACTAGAATCGGAGATGCGGGAGGTCTATCCTCATCTTTTTAGGTAATTGTTTTAATTCGTGGGCAAATTTCTATTTAAGGGGGGGAGGATGTAATACCCCGTAAATTATTTTACTCTGGATAATATTAGTTGTGATCAAATGAGTCCTAGTGTGCTCTGAGAAATTATCTGCAGAGATAATTAGGGTAACTGTTGAACTTGGAATAAATCCAATTAATATTATCTGACACTGAGATGTTTAAGTATTTGACTTTAGAGACATTTTGGACAATTAGTAGTGTTGCTATTGATGATACTTTATTATATCATTTCCTTTTCCACTCATTTTCCTCTTAGAAGCAATGAATGGAAAAGATAGAAAGAAGTGGAGAGAAAGAAAAGAGAAGGAAAGGAAAGGAAGAAGAGGGAAAAGTCCAAGACAAGATCATCAAGAACATCATCAAATCTTCATCAGATCATTTTCCAACCTCCACCATCTTCATCTATTCAAGGTGGGTTGTAGATAGAAACCTTTGGTTTAGTTTTTCTTGAGGTTTAGAATCTAGGTTGAATGGTGAGAAAATGAGAAATCTTGGATTTAACGGTTAAAATGTGTTAAAAACTGAGTAGTATAAGCTATATGAGTGTAAAATCATCTGTTTTTGATAGTTGGATTTGTGGGTGTGTTTTGGTTTGGTTTTGGACCCAAGGGAATGCAGCTGTACGCAACAGAATTTCTGCAATTTCCCAGATTCGCACTGCGAATCTCCCAGCGAAGGGGAAATCGTGCGCTCGCTGGATGTTCGCACAACGAAGGTTGGGGCGAGGGTTCTCCAGAGGTTCGCACTGCGAACGTTGCCTTGTTTTTACTACTGACTTGGTTCGCCAGCTGTTCGCACTGCGAATGGTGCAGCGAACAAGTGTTGGCTAGGCGTTCGCTGGATGCTTCGCACTGCGAATGAAAAAGCGAGCATTCGCTGGCTTCTTCGCATTGCGAACATGACAGATCACCCAACTTGTTTCTTCTATAACTTTTGACTCGTTTATCCAATGTGAGTATTCTTGGTATCGTGGTAAAGCTAGGAACATATTCTAGCTATTGGAAGTGAGAAATACCAGTTTATTGCCCGATTAAATAAATCGGAGGGAACCGTGAATTGGTGTAAATTGTGGTATGTTGAATTATGTGTTTCCATTAAGTGATTGCTGACTATATGCCTATGCTCTGATTATGAAACATGTTTGAATATGTATGCATGCTAAAACACAAAATAGGTAGAGTGAGGAATATTACCGTAAACAATGTCGGAAAATGTAGAATGAATAAACACTAGTATGGAACATGTGTGTGAACCGTTTGGTTGTGATAAGGCGCAATGGCCTTGTGATTGTGGAATACAATCACGTTGGTGTGTGATCACGTAATCGTAACCGGTTATCTTGCGAGTGTGTTTCATGGGTCTCGAGCTCCTCTGAAACTTGTACACAACTACTTGGCTGGTTTGATTCCCGCGTGCAGTACGAATGGCGCTCTGAGAGCGTATGCTTGTGACGGTTAATGGCCTGTGTGAAGTGATGGTTCATAACGGTTAATGGCCCGTAGAACCCGAATCCATTCGTATGTCAAGTAGAAGCGGACGGGAACAGGGGATGCCTTGGTGTGGTTACCGATTAGTGATATTTTGAGTTGATGAACTCATGGCATGTTTCCATATACTGTGTGTGTACTCAAGGTCACTTCCTTTCCCTTTGACTTGAGTTAGGCTTATTAGAACATTGTAAAGCTGAGAGGACTTATAAGATAGCGACTCACTGAGATTTGATGTATCTCACCCTACTGTTGTTGTTTACATCATAGGTTCTGCAGGTTCGGCGAAGGGTAAGGACAAAGTGGTTTGACTTTTCCTTACGGATCGTATCTTTTGGGTGGCAAGGCTTCCGTTGTGAAGATTTTTGAGATCATTAGTTGATCTAGTTCTGAGTATTTGTCTTTGGAACATCTTGTAGATATACTATGCCGTAGGTTTTTTTTGTATTTAGTCTTTTTGGACATGTATATGTATAATGTGTTTACTAGGAACTTGTATATTTCAGTACCAAATGTATATTTCATGTATAGTATATGCTTTTATGTATGTATATATATATATATATATATATATATATATATATATATATATATATATGTGGGCGTTACAGTGATGGGCACCTTGCAGGACCCCAAAGATCGGCATGGATGTAATCAAGGGATCCATGAGTTCTTTGTTTGCCTTTGTTGAACTTCACTCTGCAAGATTTTCCGAGTACACAGGGTTCACAAAATAGAAGCTTTTCGACTTTGTCTCCTCCAAGCAGATTTTGTTTCCCTAATTCGACCATACCCCTTTCACGGACATGGCCCAATCTCAGGTGCCCAATTTCTGTCTTCGACAAAGGTTTCGTGGATGCAACATTTGTCGAACCACTTACAACTTCAGTCTCAAGGGTATACTGATGCTCCGCAAGTGCGCGGATTTATCGAAGTAATATAAAAGATTGTCGAACCCACAGAGACCAATGTCAACCTACTGTAATCTATCGTTGCTTTGTAAAGCTAAGGCTATGATTAAAATGGTACGAATGGAATTGTAAACACTAATTACTAAAGGTTTGAAGATAATACTAAAACGAGCCCGAAATATGATTTTCGCGCACCTAAGGGACTTCTAGAATACGGGTACTAATTATGACTATATTATCATTCCGTAGGAAATTCCAACTTAAAGACTCTGTCTCACACTCTCGCGCTATTGACAAAAGTCACGCCTAATGACCCCAAGATTTTTCTCTCGCTCGCTCGGTAATTAAAAGACACGTTTCGAAAACCAACAAAGCCTAAACGAAGCCTAAAGCGCTCTCGCTGTGTTTAGGATCGATGCTCAGTGTCTACTATCCGGTATGTACCTCAAACTCTCGCTCTATCGGACACACCTTAATGCATTTCTCACTCTCGTGACAAAACACTGTTAAGCAACCCCTCGCTCTCACGACAAAGTCACCTAAATTAAACTTAGACACTAAAACCAGAATATCGAACAGTCATATTTTTATACCGATGGTTCCTACAGAGTCCAGTCAGAACGACGTTCCTCATACGACTGTCTCTAATTATAATTAACCGGACATAATTAAATCTGACATTAACATGTTAAAGCATTCAAATTCTGGAACTATCATGTTAAAACAAATTCAAATATAATCTATACTATAATACAGTAAATAAAGAACCTGTAAAAAATCGTGGTAAATAAAACTGAACTCGAATACGAAAATGGCGGCAAGATTTGTATTGATACTTGAAGTGATACAGCAGTACAAGGAAATAGAAAATACAAAGTGCAGTAATTCCTCAGTGTGAGTAATTGCTGCTTTGAAACTGAAAATATATGCCTAAGTTCTAAAACGTGATTCGGCAGCACTTCCACACAACTTCCCCATCCAAATGCAGACCTACAAGGGTCTATATATAGAGGAAAAATGGCTCCAAGAAGGTCTGGCGCGAATTTGAATTCAAACCAAGCAAAACTATCAAACTGCCACTGAAAAACTGCTCCCGCGCATAATGGCGACCACCGTATGCCTAACGGCGACCGCCATTAGTTCAAAAGGTGATTTCCCTCCTTTTATGGGACATGGCGAACGTCTTTCTCCTCTGTAGGGGTAAATGTCGAGCGCCGTTCAGCTGGGGAGGCCAAAACTTGCATTTTTGCTGTTTTTTCTTCCATCTTGAGCTCCGTTTTCGCTCTTTTTTTCATATTTGCAGATTAAACACCTGTCGACATAAAAACAAAGGAAAACATAATAAATCAAAGCAAATAGTATGAAAGACTCGATAAAACGGTACTAAAAGTGTGCATAATGAGTCGGAAAATACGATACGAAATCGAGTTATCAACACCCCCACACTTAAACCATTGCTTGTCCTCAAGCAATCAACCAACACAGTAAAAAGAAAATAAGCACGGTTCAAAACATAAGCACAACGAGACTCTAATCATACATGGCTGCTAGGCTAATGTTTGATCGATAGGTACTAAATAGTGAAAACAAGGATATCGTAACGACACATTTTCACATTTGCGGACAAAGACTCCCTTCCTATGCAATACCAATTCAAATCATGACATTATAACTCGAGCTACATCCTTCATCCTATTTCACCTCTTTTTCATTCTCGCGCAATCACATTAAGCCCGTTATCCTTTGTACTTACATGGTAAGCGAACCTGTTTGTGTTATATGATCTCGACATTCAAATTTTTTTTTCGCACATTATGTTTTCTTTTGCTTACGAATTTCAAGAGTCCGAACCCTTAGGCTAAATGGTCGGGTGAGTACCACCTAACTTAGCGGGAACATGTATTTCATTTGTTTTTTCTATAAAAATCACATTATTCAAATTTTTGAGATCAACACATATTTGCATCGGTTCGTTACTTAGTTTGTACACAAGGATGGTGCTGACTGCTAGTATAAACTAATCAAGTTTCTACTTCTAAGAAACTAAGCATAAGGTCTTGGCATAATGTCTATTTAAATCAATATCACATACTTAGGGAATCTAAGGTGTAGGAACGGTACCAATATTTACAAAACTTTCCCAAGTCTATCTAACACAACCTAAACAACCTATATACTTTTAGAGTGTCGTGCCATGAATCGAAACAAAAAATAGTTGGAGGTTAAATTTTTTAAAATTTCGGGGAAATTGAATAACAAGTGAAATCCACGCATAAAGACTCGACAAAACACTAAAAACATATAGAATTCCTAAAAGTATGAAATAAACTAGAAAATAATAAATCAAACTAAAAAGCGGTAAAATTAAAGTGGTAGAGTTCCTCCCTCACACTTAAACCAAACATTGTCCTCAATGTTTTGATAAAAGGTGGAAACAGGAAAGATAGAACCTGTATGAATGCTACTGCGTGTCAAATCTTCTTTGATCCTTCCTTTGTTGCCCATGTCTTTGCTGGCCACTTCTGCTTCGGCGGTGGGCGCTTTGAGATACTATCACTTGTTGAATTTTCTCTTTTCTGAAACAACTCATAATGTTGCCCGTTTCCGGAGGAAGTACCTGCAAAAAGTGTTAGAAAAATGTTGTGCGGTATCGGTGTCACCACCAGCAGCGACATTCGTCGGAATGTCCGTGGGCACCTAGAAGAAGCTGAGATGAGACAAGCAATACATTTCTTTATTTCCTGTAAACACAAACAATAAAAGTAAAACATTAAATTAAACATCTCGTGGGTTGCCTCCCACGCAGCGCTTTGTTTAACGTCGATAGCTCGACGGCTAATAATCTTCGGTTTCCATGGCCACTTATCAAGCCATCTCACATATCCCTCACCTTTTCTTTTCTTCCTTCTGTGGGGTGGTTCATTCTTTTGAACTTGTGGTGGTGGTTCTGGATCTATCCTAAGTATCAGTTTTTCAAGTTTGGGCTTAGTTAATTCATCCACTACCTCAAAATTTAACCTTACCCTCTTAACAGTAATGATATCCCTAGTTTCAAGGTCTTCTAAATTTCTCTTTTTAAGCAGGACCTCAAACAAAGGTGTATCAGTGTGGATATTTTCCAATACCTCCACATATGTTTTGGATTTGGAGTCTACCTTAACTTCTACAAACCTTTGCGGGAAAGAAATTGGTGGGGTATAAAGAGGTGGAACAATAATAGATGCTTCCTTCTCTACCTCTTCTACAACCTCCCTTTCGGGTGGCGTCGGTGGATTTTTCTCAATCTCTATGCTTTTTCTCACCATAACTCTCCTCAAATTCATTATCACTCTCCCTTGGATTCTCTATTTGTTCTTCACTACTAGTCATTGCAACATCCACATGTCTCTCAAGGGAGGGTCCTATAGGTGTCTGGGCAAGCAGAGAGATTTGAGTCTCCAATGCCTCATTGTGAGTCGTGAGGGACTCGACCACAGTGTTGATCTACCTAAAGGTTTCATAAGTATTGAGATGTTGTTTTCTAAACTCTTCATTCTGGAGAGTTTGTGTCTCCACAAAGCGCTCCATCATAGATTCTAGCCTAGAATTAGTTGTTGTTTCAATGAAATCCTCCATTAATTTTTCGAGGTTGGAATTATGGGATTCTTGCGGTTCCTCAAAATATTGGGAATGGTAATCATAGAGGAAATTTGGTTGAGAGTAGGTGGGCGTCGCATTGAAATCCTCCATCAACATTTCGAGGTCATGATTATGGGATTCTTGCGGTTCCTCAAAATATTGGGAGTGGTAATTGTAGAGGTAATTTGGATGCGGTTCCTCGAGATATTGTGAGTGGTAGTCATAGAGAAAATGTGGGTGATACATAGGTTATTTTTTTATTTTTTTTCAAACAAGAGTGCCTTAGTCTATACGGTGCAACAACGGAATAACAATATTGACTGTTGGTCCCCGGCAACGGCGCCAAAAACTTGATGCTCCGCAAGTGCACGGATTTATTGAAGTAATATAAAAGATTGTCGAACCCACAGAGACAAATGTCAACCTACTGTAATCTATCGTTGCTTTGTAAAGCTAATGCTATGATTAAAATGGTACGAATGGAATTGTAAACACTACTTACTAAAGGTTTGAAGATAATACTAAAACGAGCCCGAAATATGATTTCCGCGCACCTAAGGGACTTGTAGAATACGGGTACTAATTATGACTATATTATCATTCCGTAGGAAATTCCAACTTAAAGACTCTGTCTCACACTCTCGCGCTATTGACAAAAGTCACGCCTAATGACCCCAAGATTTTTCTCTCGCTCGCTCGGTAATTAAAAGACACGTTTCGAAAACCATCAAAGCCTAAACGAAGCCTAAAGCGCTCTCACTGTGTTTAGGATCGATGCTCAGTGTCTACTATCCGATGCGTACCTCAAACTCTCGCTCTATCGGACACACCTTAATGCATTTCTCACTCTCGTCACAAAACACTGTTAAGCAACCCCTCGCTCTCACGACAAAGTCACCTAAATTAAACTTAGACACTAAAACCAGAATATCGAACAGTCATATTTTTATACCGATGGTTCCTACAGAGTCCAGTCAGAACGACGTTCCTCATACGACGGTCTCTAATTATAATTAACCGGACATAATTAAATCTGACATTAACATGTTAAAGCATTCAAATTCTGGAACTATCATGTTAAAACAAATTCAAATATAATCTATACTATAATACAGTAAATAAAGAACCTGTAAAAAATCGTGGTAAATAAAACTGAACTCGAATACGAAAATGGCGGCAAGATTTGTATTGATACTTGAAGTGATACAGCAGTACAAGGAAATAGAAAATACAAAGTGCAGTAATTCCTCAGTGTGAGTAATTGCTGCTTTGAAACTGAAAATATATGCCTAAGTTCTAAAACGCGATTCGGCAGCTCTTCCGTGCAACTTCCCCATCCAAATGCAGACCTACAAGGGTCTATATATAGAGGAAAATGGCTCCAAGAAGGCCTGGCACGAATTTGAATTCAAACCAAGCAAAACTATCAAACTGCCACTGAAAAACTGCTCCCGCGCATAATGGCGACCGCTATTAGTTCAAAAGGTGATTTCCCTCATTTTTTGGGACATGGCGAATGCCTTTCTCCTCTATAGGGGTAAATGGCGAGCGTCGTTCAGCTGGGGAGGCCAAAAATTGTGTTTTTGCTATATTTTCTTCCATCTTGAGCTCCGTTTTCGCTCTTTTTTTCATACTTGCCGATTAAACACCTGTCGACATAAAAACAAAGGAAAACATAATAAATCAAAGCAAATAGTATGAAAGACTCGATAAAATGGTACTAAAAGTGTGCATAATGAGTCGGAAAATACGATACGAAATCGAGTTATCATATATAAGTCTTGTTTCTTCATACCTCTCAAGACTTCCTTCGACCATTTCATGACTCTTAGGATACTTTTCTCTCTTTGAAAAACATATCCCTTCTTGTCGAATTCACCAAGAGAAATCAAATTTCTCTTCAAATCAGGTACGTACATGACTTTAGTCAATAACCTTATTGACTCATCATGGAGCTTGAATCTCACAGATCCAATACCTATAATTTTGCAAGCCTTGTTGTTTACCAGCAGCACTGATCCACCATTTTGATCACATAGCTCCTCGAACAATTCTCTGTTTGGATTCATGTGCCAAGTGCAACCTGAATCCATAATCCACTCATTTCTTGAGTCGCTGCTTGAAACCACGAGAACATCAGATGATTCAAAGTCCTCTTGAACAATCGTTGCATTGCCATTATCTTTACCTCCATGATCTTTCAGGCGTTTAGGGCACATTTTTCTTGTGTGACCCTCCTTCTTACAGTGATAGCATCGAATACTAGATGCCTCTCCACTATAAGACTTCTACTGACTTTTACCTTTATTTTTGTCGAACTTATCATCATTTCGCAAGAATTTTCCCTTAACGGTTAAACCTTCACCAACCGTCGAAGGTTTATGCTCATTTCGTTTGTTCAAGTCCTTAGAATATAAGGCTAATTGAACTTCTTCAAAGCTCAGGGACTCCCTTCCATACAAGAGAGTTTCTTTGAAGTGAGCACGTGTTCTGGGCAAAGCGCACAACAACAATAGTGCTTGATCTTCATTATCAATCTTTACATCAATATTTTCAAGATCAAGGATCAGGTTGTTAAACATATCCAACTGCTCATCCAACACTTTGTCTTCACTCATCTTGAATGAATACAAAGCTTGCTTCAGGTAAATTCGATTCACCAGAGATTTGGTCATGTACAAACTTTCAAGTTTCAACCATAACCCCGATGTCGTCGTCTCCTTTGATACCTGTCGGAGAACCTTATCACCAAGGCTCAACAATATTGCATTGCGTGTTTTCTCTATCATGGCCATCTTTTCTTTTTCCGTTTATGTAGCGCCCATGGTTGCCTCTCCCTTTAACTCTTCCAAACAGCCCTGCTGAACCAGTAGGGCTTTCATCTTCAAGCACCACAGACCGAAGTCGTTCACTCCGATGAATTTTTCAATCTCATACTTTGTTGAAGGCGTCTTTTCCACACTCACTGCGCCAATTTGTTGTGAATTAGGATGCCTTTAAACAAAGTATAAACGGTTTCTTTATGATTAAGAAACACACAAGGGTTAGGGTTAACAAGGAAAAACAACAAGGATTGGTTATAACTGTTATTCTTTATTTTCTCTTTAAATCAGATTACAAGTACTCAAGAATAACAAATAAGATAAAAGACTAGTATGTTATTTATAATAAAACCTAACATACTAAACTAATGAGTTTTTTAACAATTACCTATTACAAGCTAACTTACACAATTGGATCCATAACACAAGGCCCAATCCGATAGCAACATACTAGAACACAATTCGACTACAGTATGTAGGTCTTCGACAAGAGCATGTGAGCAGACTTCGACGACATACTAAACTAGAGTTCAATCCAATATATATATATATATATATATATATATATATATATATATATATATATATATATATATATATATATATATATATATATATATATATATATATATATATATATATATGAGATCTATTTCTCTATGTTTTGAATTGTATGCAAAAATAAATAGATTTTGGTATATTTTATAGAATTAGAAAGAAAAAAAAAATAGTATATTTTTTAACATATGGGGTATACTTTATGATATGCAATTCTTAAATTCTAAAACATATAGGGTTATATTATGAGATATACAACTTTATAATTTTCTTAACCTTCAATTTTTTTATTTAATATAAATGGTAACATTAATTTCGGTTAAAAAAATTTAGATGAGTTAGGTTTTTGGTACTCACATGAAAGAGAAAAAATCAAAAAACTTAAAAAATTTAATTACAAAGGTTCTTAGTTACATATTATTCTCTAAAGAGAATCAAACATAAATATTTGTCACGTTTTGAAAGAAATTTTAACAACTAAATCTAACTGTGATATTAAAAAAATGATGTCAATTAATCATTTGCATTTATATATTTTTGATGTGGATATTATTAAAAGAAAAAAATATCCTCACCAATCAAACTTTTTGAATCTGTCACTATACATGCTTTGTCATTAACAAACAAACATTACTATTAGAAATCATACAGAATATTTTTTGTAACATTTTTTTGTAACAATATGAAATATTATAGCAATAATATCTTTTTTTAGGAAATTTGTGATTATGGAGTACACAAAGGTGGAAAATACAAATTGAATATGTTTACTAATAATAGGTTTACTTTTTGTTTCTATTTAAGTATGATTATTATAAACATTCTAATTATAATTTTTAACATATCAAATATTTATTTTTCAACAAGAATACAACAGAATCAATAACAACAATGAAATGGAATGAAAGATAAATAAATGACCTTATCACTCCTTGATCATGAGAGATCGACAAGAATCATGGAAAAAAAATTATGACTTGCAATGTCTACAAGATGAGATGAAAATTCTTCAACATTAGTTAAGCACCATACTATTCTATCACTAGTCTACCATTGTTCATGGTGCCTTGTATTTTCATCATCTGAAATTGAAATTGTGTTATAAATCACAACATCAAAGAGAGAAAGATTCATATCAAATGTA
The DNA here is from genome assembly GCA_022829125.1 of Lathyrus tuberosus. Classification (NCBI taxonomy): domain Eukaryota; kingdom Viridiplantae; phylum Streptophyta; class Magnoliopsida; order Fabales; family Fabaceae; genus Lathyrus; species Lathyrus tuberosus. Next base: position 8,163,347 of record JALAZF010000161.1, on the reverse strand, counting down.
AAATAAGAATGAGAGAAGATTCATCTCAAAAGAAAAATAAGAATGAGAGCTAGGTAGAGAAAAACTCTTAAGAATCCATAATAATAAATAAAAGATAAAATATAATTAATACATGCACTTTTTCTCTATATAGAGATAAATAGGTGATTAAAAAACTGTGTTAATTAACTAACTAAATTCGAGCTAACATTTTTAGTTCTGATAAAATAAACCATATTGATGAAACATGTTATTTCTCATTTTCTATTAAGATCTTGTGAACGATTAATTATACTTGTTTTGAGGAAATTTAAGATTATATCAAGTATAACTTTACCTTTTATTTTAGAATATTTTTCAAAATAACATCTTAAAAATTGTTCAACAGAAGCACCCCTTCAGATAACGTAACTGGAATTCCATCTTCTCCAATACTTGTGAATTTTTCATGTACAATAAACATCATCTTCTGTACTAGACCGGCATGACATGAAATTCTACTTCATTTGATGTATGTCGTTTGGATTAGGTGCTCACGAATGACATCTAAGATAGGTTCATCAACATCCATCAGGGTAAAAAATTGAATTTGAAAAAAATATTGCATTCAATTTATATTGGATTCTAGAAAGTTAGTACAAGTAGATATACGGGTAAAAGATATATTTATTTAAACTAATATGGGCGAGATTTTGAAGATTATGTAACATTTAAAACCGATAAAATAAAATTCACTCATAAAGTAATCATGAACTTATTTTAAGTGTTTGAACACATACCTTTTTTACAAATTTGAATAGATGAAGTCGTATGGTTGTCATGAGTTCTTCTAAAAAAATTCCAAAATCATTTCTTCATGAACACCTCTTGTTGTAGGCTATTTATATTGTTCTGCCTCTCATACTTTTCTACAGGATTAATTATGTCAAGTATTTGGTTAATAAATTTAACAAAATGTCATATATCATCGTCCACTAAATGTTATTAGAAAATAATTTGAATGATATTAACCATAACATATGGACGTTCAAATAAACATTATATCGACTATAACCATAAAAATTATGTTTAAACATTCTTATGGTTTATCAGTTTTCAAATATATATGATATCTATTTAATCATTATTTGTTTTCAAATACACACATGAAAATCGTAAGTAATAACATATAAATACTTGATTCATCATGGTTAAAAAACCATATACTTAGATTTCATTAACCATCCAAGCTGATTTCGAATTTTATAGTTCCATTCAATTTTGTATCAAAGTAATATATCTTTTACTTTTAAAACCTTTATTTATTTTTTATCATCAACCATAATTGGTCACATCAATATTCACTTCTACAAAATAAATTTCATATCAAATTAAATTATTTATCTTCACAACTCTCATTTTTATGTTATTTAATTAAGACGATATGTTATTTAGTTATTTATCTTCAAAGAAAGAACATATAATTAAACTCATTTAAATCTTCATTTCTCAATATTATTGGCCAAATTTATATAATTACAAATGAAGAGAGAACATAAAAGAATAAAATACTTACTTTGAATCTCCAAGACAATGCATACACATATTTATTGATAACACTAGTTTCTACAGTATGTGGTACAACATTGATATAAATTCCATAAGAAAAATCGAATGTGAACGACAAACAATCATTGTCACTCTTATCACCTTAAATATTCTTGTGGAACTGCAAACATTCAAAATCATAAATTAATAATTGATTGGTTATGGGAAAGTAATATTAACCATTAACTTAACGTGAAATGCAAAATATGTTTAAAAAGACAAATTCATTATAATGATTGGTATTGATACAAAATATATAAAAGTATAACCATTTATAAATATGAAAGTTATTTGACTACTTAAGAAACACAAAAATTCAATCAAATATCTACAAATAATATTTTTAGAGATGAAAAAAAAATCATCTTTGCGAAATCTAGAAATAAAAGTTTTCATTAAATTATGAAGAAATAATAGTCTAATATTGTTTATTATGTTAGGTGGAAAGATACCTTATGATCAAATATAATGAAATATTGCACATTCCGTGTTGTCCAGACATTGCTAAATGATCTGGGCAAATTTAAGTACATAGGACATGTAGCACGATAAGAAAAATTACACATTCCATATTTTCCAGACATTACTAAATGTTCACTATCTCTTTCATCACTACTACAAAACGCTAAAACAACAACGTCAGGCTTACAACGCGTCCTTTTATGCCGTTGTAATAGTTTAAAATTTCGCGCCCATTTAAAAGCTTAGTCATTTAATGACGGTTGAATGAAACCGCCGTAGTAATAAATAAAATGTATCAATCTTCGATTCCCTGCAACTCCATTTTTTCCATTTTTTAGAGTACATTTAGCGTGTGTCAATTAAGTCCATTATTTATAAAATAAATTGTAAATTATTTTACAACGGTTAAGATGAACAACCGTAGTAATAAATGAAATGTAACAAACTTCGATTCCCTGCAACTACATTTTTTCCATTTTTTAGAGTACATTTAGCGTGTGGCAATTAAGTCCATTATTTATAAAATAAATTGTAAATTATTTTACAACGGTTAAGATGAACAACCGTAGTAATAAATGAAATGTGACAAGCTTTGATTCTCTGCAACTACATTTTTTCCATTTTTTAGAGTACATTTCACTTAAGATTCCACTACGGTTTGTTTCTCCACCGAGATTAAAAGGTTTACTGATAAATTAAAACAAAACTTATTATGTATTTCTTTCATAAGACGCCCTAATCGAACAAGTGAGCCAGCGACGCCCTAACCTTTACACTCTTCAACATCTTCATTCCTTTTTTCTTGGTTTATGCTCAAATATTGACCGTCTTCATTCATTTGCTTCTTCAGCTTCGAAGTAAGGTTCTCTTCAACATCTTCATTCCTTTTTTCTTAGTTTATGCTCAAATATTGACTGTCTTCATTCATTTGCTTCTTCAGCTTCGAAGTAAGGTTCTCTTCAACATCTTCAATCCTTTTTTCTTGGTTTATGCTCAAATATTGACCGTCTTCATCATTCATTTGCTTCTTCAGCTTCGAAGTAAGGTTCTCTTCAACATCTTCATTCCTTCTTTCTTTGTTCATATTGTATATGCTCAAGTCAGAATGAGATGTTTCATATGCTTTACGTTTAGTATTAGAGTACATCTTCATTGATTTTTTCTTTGTTCATATTGTATATGTATATGCTTGAGTTTTTGGATTAGATTTTGGTGTGTCATTCACATTATTATACATGTATAAATTTCAGAAGTTGTAATGGATCGTAGTTGGATGAAAGCCAATATATTAGATCCGGTTTATGAGAACGGAGTTTATGAATTCCTTGAATACGCTGATAAACATCTTCCCGGCAATGATGGTATCTTTTATTGTCCTTGTGTTGTTTGCGCTAATATAAAAAAGGGTACAAAGAAAGAAATACACAATCACCTTTGTTGTGATGGTATATGTCAAAATTATATAATATGGGCGTGGCATGGTGAGGTGGATAATAAGGAAAGTCGGGCGTCACAAAGTCAAAGAGTGGAGGAAGATGAATATATGGAAGATCACCTAGAGGATATGTTCCGTGATATTGGGGAATCTTCTTTTATGAATGCTCATATTTATGATAATTTATGTAGTGATAAAGACACCCCTTTATATAAGGGATGCACAGAGTTCACACGATTGTCGGCGGTGTTAAAGTTGTTTAATCTGAAGGCAAAAAATGGATGGTCGGATAAAAGTTTCACGGAATTACTTGAATTGCTACAACAAATGTTACCAGAAGATAACAAATTGTCGGATCGTTGCTATGAGGCCAAGAAGATATTGTGTCCACTGGGTCTGGAGTATATCAAGATACATGCTTGCCCTAATGATTTCATATTATTCTGGAAAGAGTATGAAGACTTGTTTCAATGTCCGAAATGTGGTGTGTCGCGTTACAAGCAGAAGGCTAGCAATGGTGATGACAATGATCACTATGACAATGTTAGTAGGAAGCATCCTCCTGCTAAAGTGTTATGGTACTTGCCAATACTTTCACGATTAAAGAGACTTTTTTCTAATTCGAATGACGCAAAGAATCTTAGATGGCATGCAGCTGAAAGGATTCGTGATGGAAACATTCGCCATGTAGCTGATTCTTTGCAATGGAAGAAAATTGATTCGTTGTTTCTGGATTTTGGAGTCGAGCCAAGAAATCTTAGGCTTGGGCTTGCCACCGATGGAATGAACCCCTTTGGTAATATGAGCACTAATCATACTTCGTGGCCAGTTCTTCTCACTATTTACAACCTATCTCCTTGGTTGTGCATGAAGCGCAAGTATATACTGTTAAGTATGATGATTTCTGGACCACGACAACCTGGTAACGACATAGATGTTTATCTTAGTCCATTAATTGATGCTTTACGACTCTTGTGGGATGAAGGCGTTGAAGTTGATGATGTATGTAACGCCCCAGTTTTTGTCACTTTTGTCAGTTTTATTCAATTGAGTCGTTTTTTATTATTTTATTATTATATTATTTTATTTCTGACTTTTATTTGGAAATATGTTATTTTTCAATGTTGTGATATTTTATCCGGTTTTGAGAACGTTTGCGAGATATTTGAGTGTAGGGGTATTTTGGGCATTTCACTTTATTTTTCTTAAGTTAAGAAAATAGAAATAGAAAGAGAGAAAAATAGAGAGAAAGAAAAAGAGAAGAAGGAAAAGGGAAAGAAAATAGAAGAAGAGAAGAAAAAAGAGAGAAAACTTGGAATTCAAGAAATCAATCTCCCGACTTTTCTAAACACGATTAAATCGGGTAAGGGTGCGAAACTCGATTATTATATGCTTGTGTATGATTATGTATGTATGTTTTTTATTGTTCTTGGATTGAAATGGAAATATATAGTAAAAACCATATTATGTAAAAATTGATTAGAAATCGATTAAATTGTGTCGGAAACTATGTTTTCAGGTCCATTATTGTTGATACATGTTAGATACATGTTGTTAGGCATTGTATTGGTAATTTTCTGGTGTATAGGTGGAAAATTGGGCGAATCTTGGGGTGGAAAAATGCAGAAAAATTTTGCAGAAAAAATTCTGGATTTCCACTGCCCATACGCGTATCACTCAAGGCGTTACGCGTATTGGTCAAGGAATACGCGTATGGCATTGAAGGAAACTGGGCAATACGCGTATGGAAGCTTCATTTTCTCGGCCATCTGTCCATTTGCGTATGGTACGCGTAACGTTTAAGGCAATACGCGTATGATGTATGGCAATACGCGTATTGGAATTTTAATGGGAATTTTGGGGAAAATTGGTCTCTGCCCATACGCGTACGACCTTGGGCAATACGCGTATGGAATGGGCGAGAAATTAGGGCAATACGCGTATGGCTCAGGGCAATACGCGTATTGTCAGGAAAATTGCAAAAAATGTGTTTGTTTCGCGATGTCTTTTCTTGTTTAGTCCGTAACTCGTGTTCCGTTTATCCGTTTCTAACATTCTTGGTATCGTTGAGTAGCTATTGAACTGTACTTTCTTGTTATAATAATTTCGAGATTGTTAGCCGATTTAATTATATCGGGAATTTTGAATAGTGTCGTTTTGTCGACTTTTGTCGTTATAATTGTGTGTAATTGTTGTGTATCATGCAATGTGCTGATGATATGGATATGGTATGATTTGCGTGTTGTTGTATGGTATAAATGCATTGTTTTGGGCTTGAATTGCAAAACATGATTTTGTTGATCGAGATGATTGCATATATGTGTGCATTATGAATGTCATGAGTCATTGTATGCCAAGCATCATGATATGCATTCTTGTGACGTCCTGAGTGACGGATTGATTCCAGAGGGAATCTGCTATAACATCGTGCGCCTTAAAAATAAGAGGAATGAATCACCTTAAAAATAAGAGGACCGAAAGCGATGGTTATAAACGATCGTGTGCCCGTGTGGGGTGTGAGCGATCGGGTCGTGTGCCCGTGTGGGGTGTGAGCGATCCATAAACACCGTGTGCCCGTGTGGGGTGTGAGCGGTGGGGAACATCGTAGGCCCGACGGGGAGTTACAGTGATGTAATGAGCGATGATTCCAGCAGAGTTCCTGAGTGAACTAGTGATGAGAAACATTGGAAGTCGGTACCGCATGGCATGTGTATAGAGTCATTGTGTCGGTCTCTGTGCATTTGCATAATCATGGATTAATTATGTATGGAATTGTGAATGTGATTGATGAGATGGAATATGTATAATTGTATTGATGATGAGTGTATTGTGTATGACTGGTGTGTATTAGTATTGGATGCCTGAGAATTGTACTGTGTTGCGTTATATTTGATTGTGGTGCATTTGTGGTGAGAATATTCTACTTGTGCATTTCTGTGTTGATATATAATTATATACAACTGTATTATGATTGTGTTTCTCACCCTTCTGCTGTTTTATAATGCTCTATGAGGCATTGCAGATTAGAGTTGCTGGAGGTCTTTTTGTGAAGATAGGGTCTTCATTCTTTTGTCGGTCGGCTCTGATGTGTGACACCGGGTATTTAGGAAGGCCGTTTGTGATTATTTGTGTATATGTATATATATCTTTTGGCTTGTACCTGTATGACTAGATGTATGACAAATTTTTTATGTGATATATATATATATATATATATATATATATATATATATATATATATATATATATATATATATATATATATATATATATATATATATATATATATATATATATATGAGATTCAGTACAGATTTTCCGCTTTATTCTGTATTTGAATTGTGGGTAGTGGGAACTAAGTTCCTCTGGTTATTTGCTACCTGCGGAGTGTTGCATATCTTTATGAGCAGGTGTTGTATGTTTGTTTCAAATTGATGTGACCCCTCGGTCTATGCTGTGAATTTCTAAATATACTCTGATGAAATTTTGAATTTTCTTTTACTGCTTTATTTAATTTGGGGTATAGATTAGGGGTGTTACATTAAGTGGAATCAGAGTCAGTCCGTGTCAGTTGTGTCAGTCCTTGTTAGTCTTTGTGGTTCGGTGAGCTGTTTGTTTAACCATAGTTGCTGTTATTGGAAATAAACAAAATATGGCTGGTAGGAATGATGCTGCTTTGGCTGCTGCGATGCAAGCTATGGCTCAGGCTGTGCAGGGTGCACCTAATGCTGCAGGTAATGATGAGTTCAGGAAGAACAAACCGCCAGTCTTTAAAGGGAGACATGATCCTGATGGTGCTCAGATTTGGTTGAAAGAGATTGAAAGGATTTTTTGAGTTATGGATTGTGATGAAGATCAGAAGGTGAGACTGGGTACTCACATGTTGCAAGAGGAAGCAGATGATTGGTGGGTTAGCACTCGTCTTGTGTTGGAAGCTGCGGAGGAGGAAGAAGTTACTTTGGAATTGTTTATTCGGGAGTTTCTGAGGAAGTATTTTCCCGAAGATGTTAGGGGAAAGAAGGAAATTGAGTTCTTGGAATTAAAACAAGGTAATATGTCTGTTGTTGATTATACTGCTAAGTTTGTGGAGCTTGTGCAATTTTATCCTCATTATGCTGAAGCAACTGCGGAGTTTTCTAAGTGTGTGAAGTATGAGAGCGGATTGCGTCCTGAGATTAAGCAGGCTATCGGTTATCAAAGGATAAGGAGGTTTTCTGATTTGGTGGAATGTTGTAGGATTTATGAAGAGGATAGTAAGGCTCGTTCTACTCACTATAAGAGTGTAAGTGACAGGATAGGGAAGCAACAGTTCCGTGGGGGTCCGTATGTGACACCAGCTGATAAGGGTAAACAAAGGGGAAATTTTGAGAGAAGGTCAAATGGAGGAGGAATGTCTGGTCCTCTGAGGTGTTATAAATGTGGTGAGTTGGGGCATCGCCAGTTTGAGTGTAGGAAAGATATGAGGAAGTGTACTAATTGTGGAGGTGTCGGACATGTCGTAGCTGATTGTAAAAGGAAGAATGTGGTGAAGTGTTTCAACTGTGGTGAACCTGGTCATATTAGCACAAACTGCCCGAAACCGAAGCAGGCTCCATCTGGTGGGAAATTTTTTGCCTTGTCAGGGACTCAGACTTCAAGTGCAGACCGTCTGATTAAAGGTACTTGTTTTATTAATAGTACTCCTTTAGTTGCTATTATTGATACTGGAGCGACTCATTCATTTATTTCGTCTGAGTGCGCGAAGAGTTTGAATCTTGTGTTGTCGTTGATGGATGGTGAGATGGTTATTGATACTCCAGCAATGGGGTCAGTAACTACTTCTTTGGTTTGTTTAAGTTGTCCTTTGACCATTTATGGTAAAGATTTTGAGTTGGATTTGGTGTGTTTGCCGTTGGAGGGTCTAGATGTGGTTTTGGGAATGAATTGGTTGCAATTCAATAGGGTTTATATTGATTGTTACCATAAGTTAGTAAGGTTTCCTTCTCTTGAGGAAGACGAAGACTCGAGTTTCTTATCTACCAAAGAGTTGAAGAAACTTTTGGCGGATGAAGCTCAGTTGTTTGGGTTGTTTGCATCGTTGACTGTGGATAGTCAGGTTTCACTTGATGTGTTTCCTATTGTGTGTGAATTTCCGGAAGTGTTTCCCGAGGATATATCAGACTTGCCGCCAGAGAGAGAGGTGGAGTTTTCTATAGATCTAGTTCCTGGTACTAGACCTGTTTCTATGGCACCATATCGACTGTCGGCATCTGAGTTGGTTGAGTTGAAGAAGCAGTTGAATGACTTATTGGAAAAGAGGTTTGTGAGGCCAAGCGTTTCTCCTTGGGGTGCTCCAGTTTTATTGGTGAAAAAGAAAGATGGAAGTATGAGATTGTGTATTGATTACCGCCAGTTGAATAAGGTGACGATTAAGAATAAGTATCCTCTTCCAAGGATTGATGATCTGATGGATCAGTTGGTTGGTGCTTGTGCATTTAGTAAGATTGATTTGAGATCGGGGTATCATCAGATAAGGGTGAAAGAGGAAGATATCCAGAAGACAGCTTTTAGGACACGATACGGTCATTATGAATATTCTGTGATGCCGTTCGGGGTTTCTAATGCGCCAGGTGTGTTTATGGAATACATGAATCGTATTTTCCACGAGCATTTGGATCGATTTGTTGTTGTGTTTATTGATGACATTTTGATTTATTCTAAGTCTCGCGAGGAGCACGCGGAGTATTTGTGTATTGTTTTGGAGGTTTTGAAGGAAAGGAAACTTTTTGCAAAATTGTCCAAGTGTGAATTCTGGTTGTCGGAAGTGAGTTTTCTGGGACACGTAATTTCAGGTAACGGTATTGCTGTGGATCCATCTAAAGTAGACGCAGTTCTACAATGGGAGGCTCCGAGATCTGTTACTAAAATTAGAAGCTTTTTGGGTTTGGCCGGATATTATCGAAGGTTTATTGAAGGTTTTTCTAAGTTGGCACTTCCTTTGACCCAGTTGACTTGTAAAGGGCAAGCATTCATTTTGGATATTCGGTGTAAGGAGAGTTTTAATGAGCTGAAGAGAAGATTGACGACAGCTCCGATTTTGATTTTGCCGAATCCTACTGAACCGTTTGTGGTTTATTGTGATGCGTCCTTGATTGGTCTAGGTGGTGTTCTGATGCAGGAAGGTAAGGTGGTGGCTTATGCTTCAAGGCAATTGAGGATTCATGAGAAAAATTATCCTACTCATGATCTTGAGTTAGCGGCTGTAGTTTTTGTGTTGAAGATTTGGAGGCATTATCTTTTTGGTGTGAGGTTCGAAGTCTTTAGTGATCATAAAAGCTTGAAATATCTGTTTGATCAGAAAGAATTGAACATGAGGCAACGTAGATGGTTGGAATTTTTGAAGGACTACGACTTTGGCTTGAATTACCATCCTGGTAAAGCTAACGTGGTAGCCGATGCGTTGAGTCAGAAATCGTTGCATATGTCCGCTTTAATGGTTAAGGAGTGGGAACTTTTGGAATCGTTTAGAGACTTGAGTTTGGTATGTGAAGTGACTTCGGATAGTGTGAGGCTGGGTATGCTGAAGGTTACTAATGATTTTCTGATGACGGTAAGTGAGAAACAGAAGTTGGATGTGAAATTAGTGGATTTGATGTTGGTTGGCGGAAAAGATGCGAGTGGCGATTTTGAAGTGGATGTTAATGGTGTTTTGAGGTTCCGAGGCCGAATTTGTATTCCTGATGATGCGGAGTTGAAAAGGATGATTTTGGAAGAAGGACACCGGAGTAATTTAAGTATACATCCGGGAGCGAACAAAATGTACCAAGATTTGAAGAAGATTTTCTGGTGGTCTGGATTGAAAAGAGATGTGGCTCAGTTTGTGTATGCTTGTTTGACATGCCAAAAGTCGAAAGTGGAACATCAAAAGCCTAGTGGTTTGTTGCAACCGTTGGATATTCCGGAATGGAAATGGGATAGCATTTCGATGGATTTTGTAACGGGGTTGCCAAACACTCAGCGAGGGCATAATGCTATTTGGGTAGTTGTTGATAGGCTGACTAAATCGGCTCATTTCATTCCGATTGATATTAGTTTTTCTTTGGAGCGGTTAGCTGAGATTTACATCAGTGTGATTGTGAAGTTGCATGGCGTTCCGTTAAGTATTATTTCGGATCGAGATCCAAGGTTTACCTCGAGATTTTGGGAAGGTTTATAGAAGGCGTTGGGTTCTAAATTGAGGTTGAGTTCGGCTTATCATCCGCAGACGGATGGTCAGACGGAGAGAACGATTCAGTCGTTAGAGGATTTGTTGAGAGCGTGTGTTTTAGAACAAGGTGGTACGTGGGATAGTTATCTTGCATTAATTAAATTCACGTATAATAACAGTTTTCATTCTAGTATTGGAATGGCACCGTTTGAAGCGTTATATGGATGAAGGTGTCGAACACCGTTGTGTTGGCACGAATCTGGTGAGAGAACGGTGGTTGGACCGGAGTTGGTGCAGCAGACTACAGACAAGGTGAAGTTTATTCGCGAGAAGATGAAAGCTTCTCAGAGTAGACAAAAGAGTTATCATGATCGGAGACGGAAAGATCTTGAGTTTCAAGAGGGTGATCATGTATTTCTAAGGGTTACGCCGGTAACGGGTGTTGGTCGTGCATTGAAATCGAAGAAACTTACCTCTCGGTTTATTGGTCCTTACCAGATATCTGCGAGAGTGTGTGATGTGGCGTATAGGGTGGCGTTGCCGCCGAATCTGTCGTATTTACACGATGTGTTCCATGTTTCACAGCTGCGGAAGTATGTTCCGGATCCGTCGCATGTGATTCCGATGGATGAGGTTGAGGTAAGGGAGAACCTTACGGTTGAGGCATTACCCGTTAGGATTTTGGATCGCGAGGTGAAGCGGGTGAGAGGCAAGGATATTGCGTGGGGAGGCGCTGCTGAGGGCAATTTGACTTGGGAGTTAGAGAGTCGGATGCGGGAGTCGTATCCAGAGTTGTTCGTCTCAGGTATATTTTCGAGGACGAAAATTTCTAAGTGGGGGAGAGTTGTAACGCCCCAGTTTTTGTCAGTTTTGTCAGTTTTATTTAATTGAGTCGTTTTTTATTATTTTATTATTATATTATTTTATTTCTGACTTTTATTTGGAAATATGTTATTTTTCAATGTTGTGATATTTTATCGGGTTTTGAGAACGTTTGCGAGATATTTGAGTGTAGGGGTATTTTGGGCATTTCACTTTATTTTTCTTAAGTTAAGAAAATAGAAATAGAAAGAGAGAAAAATAGAGAGAAAGAAAAGAGAAGAAGGAAAAGGGAAAGAAAAGAGAAGAAGAGAAGAAAAAAGAGAGAAAACTTGGAATTCAAGAAATCAATCTCCCGACTTTTCTAAACACGATTAAATCGGGTAAGGGTGCGAAACTCGATTATTATATGCTTGTGTATGATTATGTATGTATGTTTTTTATTGTTCTTGGATTGAAATGGAAATATATAGTAAAAACCATATTATGTAAAAATTGATTAGAAATCGATTAAATTGTGTCGGAAACTATGTTTTTAGGTCCATTATTGTTGATACATGTTAGATACATGTTGTTAGGCATTGTATTGGTAATTTTCTAGTGTATAGGTGGAAAATTGGGCGAATCTTTGCAGAAAAATTTCTGGATTTCCACTGCCCATACGCGTATCACTCAAGGCGCTACGCGTATTAGTCAAGGCAATACGCGTATGGCATTGAAGGAAACTGGGCAATACGCGTATGGAAGCTTCATTTTCTCGGCCATCTGTCCATTTGCGTATGGTACGCGTAACGTTTAAGGCAATACGCGTATGATGTATGGCAATACGCGTATTGGAATTTTAATGGGAATTTTGGGGAAAATTGGTCTCTGCCCATATGCGTACGACCTTGGGCAATACGCGTATGGAATGGGCGAGAAATTAGGGCAATACGCGTATGGCTCAGGGAAATACGCGTATTGTCAGGAAAATTGCAAAAAATGTGTTTGTTTCGCGATGTTTTTTCTTGTTTAGTCCGTAACTTGTGTTCCGTTTATCCGTTTCTAACATTCTTGGTATCGTTGAGTAGCTATTGAACTGTACTTTCTTGTTATAATAATTTTGAGATTGTTAGCCGATTTAATTATATCGGGAATTTGGAATAGTGTCGTTTTGTCGACTTTTGTCGTTATAATTGTGTGTAATTGTTGTGTATCATGCAATGTGCTGATGATATGGATATTGTATGATTTGTGTGTTGTTGTATGGTATAAATGCATTGTTTTGGGCTTGAATTGCAAAACATGATTTTGTTGATCGAGATGATTGCATATATGTGTGCATTATGAATGTCATGAGTCATTGTATGCCAAGCATCATGATATGCATTCTTGTGACGTCCTGAGTGACGGATTGATTCCAGAGGGAATCTGCTATAACATCGTGCGCCTTAAAAATAAGAGGAATGAATCACCTTAAAAATAAGAGGACCGAAAGTGATGGTTATAGATGATCGTGTGCCCATGTGGGGTGTGAGCGATCGGGTCGTGTGCCCGTGTGGGGTGTGAGCGATCCATAAACACCGTGTGCCCGTGTGGGGTGTGAGCGGTGGGGAACATCGTAGGCCCGACGGGGAGTTACAGTGATGTAATGAGCGATGATTCCAACAGAGTTCCTGAGTGAACTAGTGATGAGAAACATTGGAAGTCGGTACCGCATGGCATGTGCATAGAGTCGTTGTGTCGGTCTCTGTGCATTTGCATAATCATGGATTAATTATGTATGGAATTGTGAATGTGATTGATGAGATGGAATGTGTATAATTGTATTGATGATGAGTGTATTGTGTATGACTGGTGTGTATTAGTATTGGATACCTGAGAATTATACTGTGTTGCGTTATATTTGATTGTGGTGCATTTGTGGTGAGAATATTCTACTTGTGCATTTCTGTGTTGATATATAATTATATGCAACTGTATTATGATTGTGTTTCTCACCCTTCTGCTGTTTTATAATGCTCTATGAGGCATTGCAGATTAGAGTTGCTGGAGGTCTTTTTGTGAAGATAGGGTCTTCATTCTTTTGTCGGTCGGCTCTGATGTGTGACACCGGGTAGTTAGGAAGGCCGTTTATGATTATTTGTGTATATGTATATATATCTTTTGGCTTGTACCTGTATGACTTGATGTATGACAAACTTTTTATGTGATATATATATGAGATTCAATACAGATTTTCCGCTTTATTCTGTATTTGAATTGTGGGTAGTGGGAACTAAGTTCCTCTGGTTATTTGCTACCTGCGGAGTGTTGCATATCTTTATGAGCAGGTGTTGTATGTTTGTTTCAAATTGATGTGACCCCTCGGTCTATGCTGTGAATTTCTAAATATACTCTGATGAAATTTTGATTTTTCTTTTACTGCTTTATTTAATTTGGGGTATAGATTGGGGGTGTTACAATGCATATTTTGGGGAAAAGTTTAATATGCGTGCAATGTTATTTTGCACAATTAACGACTTTCCGGCTTATGGTAACTTGGCGGGATACAGTGTCAAAGGACATAAAGCGTGTCCTATATGTTAAGATGATACTTGTTATTACCAACTTGAGTTTGGAAAAAAGACCATTTACCTTGGGCATCGAAAATTTCTAAAACCGGGTCATCCTTATCGTAGATTGCGAAAGGCTTTTAATGGAGAGCAAGAGTTTGGTGAGGCTCCTAAACCTTTAACCGGTGATGAAGTTTATCAACGGCAGGAATACATTAATGTTGTCCTTGGGAAGAGAGAAAAAGAAAAAGGTGGGAAGAGAGAAAAAGAAAAAAGTGGGAAGAGAGGAAAAGAAAAAGGGGCAGTTGCAAAAAATATATGGAAAAAGAGGTCCATCTTCTTTGATCTTCCATATTGGTCAAGTCTTGATGTTAGACATTGTCTTGATGTGATGCACGTGGAGAAAAATGTGTGTGATAGTTTGATTGACACACTTCTAAACATTCCGGGCAAGACTAAAGATAGTAAGACTTCTCGTCTTGATATGGAGAAGATGGGTATACGAAAATAGTTGGCTCCAATAGAGAAAGGAAAAAGAACTTATCTGCCTCCAGCATGTCACACTCTATCTAAAAAGGAAAAGAAGATGTTCTGCGAGTGTTTGTAAGGTATTAAAGTTCCGCAAGGTTACTCATCAAACATCAAGAAACTTGTATCAATGAAATATCTCAAGTTAATTGGTTTAAAATCTCATGATTGTCATGTATTGATGCAACAACTTCTACCAGTGGCTATCCGTGGGATCCTTCCAAAAAATGTGATAGTAACTATAACGAGACTGTGTTTATTCTTCAATGCCATATGCAATAAAGTTATTGATTTCAAAAAATTGGATGAATTAGAATATGAGGCTTCCATAATCTTGTGTCAATTGGAGATGTATTTTCCGCCATCATTTTTTGACATTATGGTTCACTTACTTGTTCATTTCGTAAGAGAAATCAGAATTTGTGGTCCAGTTTATTTAAGGTGGATGTATCCAATAGAGCGATATATGAAGATCTTTAAAGGATATACGAAGAATCATCACCGACCGGAAGCTTCGATTGTTGAAAGGTACATCACAGAAGAAGCTGTTGAGTTTTGTACAAACTATTTGTCGGATGCAGATTCTAAAGAAATTCCAAAGTCTCGTCATGCTGACACAGACGGAAGAGGTATTCAAGGTCTAAATGTTAGGTCAATGGCTCGGGATGTAGTTATTCAATCACATTTCTATATTTTGAATAATATAGATGAGGTTCAACCTTTCATAGATACTCACAAAAGACTTATGAAGAAAAAATATCCCTGAATGAATGACAAGTTGTTGTTGATAGAGCATAACAATATATTCATGGATTGGTTTAATAAAAGTGTATCTAATGATCCTAGTGCATCCGAGATACTTAAATGGTTGTCGTACGGGCCAAAATTTTGTGTCATTACCTGGAGTGCATACGACATTGGTCATTATACCTTTTATACAAAATCAAAAGATGATCGTAGTACAATGCAAAATAGTGGGGTTATGGTTGAAGCCGAATCGATGTATTTCTCTAGTTTGAAAGATAAGAATCCGGTATTGGCAACTACCGCGTTTTATGGTGTCATTGATGAGATTTGAGAGATTGATTATGTTATATTCAAAGTGGCTTTATTTAAATGCAAGTGGGTTCCC
The DNA here is from genome assembly GCA_022829125.1 of Lathyrus tuberosus. Lineage (NCBI taxonomy): Eukaryota > Viridiplantae > Streptophyta > Magnoliopsida > Fabales > Fabaceae > Lathyrus > Lathyrus tuberosus. The sequence goes on along the minus strand of JALAZF010000161.1, from coordinate 8,147,685 downwards.
AATAATAGTAATGGTGTAGACATTGATGACTTAGGATTCACCCGGGTCGACCTTGGCAAGGCATCTTTTAATACAGAACCATTCATCATGGCTTCTCAAGCAAAACAAGTTTTCTATGTTTCCAATCCATCGGACAAATCGGGGAAATGGTCAATCGTTCTCCAATCCTCGACCTAGCCATGGAATAGTATAAGTGTTTCTTTCCGTTTCAAATGTGTTGTGTCGTCATTGGTCTTACGTGTTATATTTATGGCATTGAGCCTGATCAACTTAATCCTATCTGTATGACATTTAGGAACATGGCCGACCGGCGCAGAAACAACCGTGGTAGACCGAGAACTACTCCAGCAGGGGCAAATCCGCCAGCGGACGAAGTAAATGCCCCTTTGTATCAATTTATGCAACAGATACAGCAACAGCAGAATCAGTTTGTACAACAAATGGTACAGCAAATGGCTGGTGGTGTGCATCCTCCAGTGGTTGTTCCTGAAGCTGCAGGGGGAACCTTTAGGGATTTCATTCGCATGAATCCTCCTGTGTTTCAAGGAGGGTTAGATCCAGTAAAGGCACATGAATGGATATCAGGTATGGAGCGGATTTTCTTGATAGTTCAGTGTATTGAAGAAAATAAGGTTGTTTTCGCTTCTCACTTGTTAAAGGGTCTTGCCATGAGATGGTGGGAAAGCGCTTCAGCCTTAATGACAATTCAAGAGGCACCGAAAGTATGGGAACAGTTTAAGATAACTTTTATGGAGAAGTACTTTCCAAGTTCCTTAAGGTCTCAAAAGGAATTCGAGTTTCAACAGTTGAGACAAGGCAACTTGACCGTGGCTTCTTATGCAGAAAAGTTCGAGGTTATGGCTGCTTATTCTAGACAGGCCATGTATGCTCCTGATGAGAGGTGGAAGATTGATCAGTTTCTTTTTTGTTTGAGGGCCGAAATTTCACATAGCGTGTCTTAAGGGGAATTCACTAACTATGCTGAGTTGTTACGAGAGTGTTATGTGGCGGAGCATAGCTTAAAGAAGGTGCAAGCAGAAAGAGAGTTAAGTAGGGTGAATCAAAGTGATCGTGGGCGATCGAATCAACAATTTAGACCGAGACAACAATCTTTCAAATGGAAACAATTTCAGAGTTCCAGGACTAGTGCACCTCCGGTATGCCGTACTTGTGGTAAGAATCATTATGGTAGATGCAGTTTGGAAGGAATAAGGTGTTATCAGTGTAATAAGGTGGGCCATTTATCGAGGGATTATCCTCATAAGAGGAATCATACACAAGGGAGGAATTTCGGCAGAGTATATACCTTGGATGCAAGGAAGACAAAGGGTGATAACTCTTTGATTGCTGGTACGTGTTTTGTGAATGGAAATCCTTGCTTTGTTTTATTTGATTGCAGAGCTACACACTCTTTTGTAGCGATGCAATGTGTAAAGCGGCTTGGGTTACAAGCGGTTCTGTTGTCTCCACCCATGGTGGTTACTAGTGCCATGAATGAGATGGTTGAAACACCTTTAATGTGCGAAAATTGTGTTTTATCTGTGGAAGGAAGAGTTGTTGGCTAAGCATTTTGTTCGACCAAGTGTTTCGCCCTGGGGAGCTCCAGTGTTATTGGAAAAGAAAAAGGATGGTGGAATGCGGTTATGTATTGACTACCGTCAATTGAATAAGGTCACCATCAAGAATAAATACCCATTGCCAAGGATAGATGATCTGTTAGATCAATTGAAAGGAGCCTGTGTGTTCTCGAAGATTGATTTATGGTCGGGTTATCATCAGATCCAGGTGAAGAGTTCAGATGTACCGAAGACTGCGTTTAGAACCCGTTATGGTCATTATGAATTTTTGGTGATGCCTTTCGGTGTGACGAATGCTCCGGCAGTTTTCATGGATTATATGAATCGGATATTTCAACCTTATTTGGACCAATTTGTGGTGATTTTCATTGATGACAATCTTATCTATTCTCGTGACCCTCAAGAGCACGAAGAACACCTAAGAATCGTTTTATCCATCGTACAAGAGAGACAACTTTTTGCTAAGTTAAGTAAGTGTGAGTTTTGGATGTCGGAGGTTAATTTTCTTGGACATTTCATATCTCAGGGAGGTGTAGCGGTTGATCCATCAAAAGTTGAAGCAGTGATTAATTGGGAGAGACCGAAGAATGTGTCTGAAGTTAGAAGCTTTTTGGGACTAGCAGGTTATTATAGAAGGTTTATTAAAGGCTTTTCCCAACTGGCTTTACCGATGACGAGACTTACTCGGAAGGATTATTCGTATGAATGGGATTCGGCTTGTGAGCAAAGTTTTATGAGCTTGAAAGAGAGGTTGACGACCACTCCTGTTTTGGTTATTCCTAATCCTAGCAAGTCGTATGAGGTATATTGTAATGCATTGAGGATGGGATTAGAAGGTGTGTTAATGCAAGATGGGCATGTAGTGGCTTATGCTTCTAGACAGTTGAAAGTCCATGAAGACAATTATCCAACACATGATTTAGAATTGGCGGCCGTTGTATTTACCTTGAAGGTGTGGCATCACTATTTATATGGTGTACGTTTTGAAATGTTTAGTGACCACAAGAGCTTAAAGTACCTCTTTCATTAGAAGGAGTTGAACATGCGTCAAAGGAGATGGATGGAATATTTGAAAGATTATGACTTAGTGCTAAAATAGCATCCGGGTAGAGCGAATAAGGTGGCAGATGCTTTAAGCAAGAAAGTGTTGTATAGTGTCGACTTGATGATGTTAGAGTATGCCTTAATGGAAAAGTTTAGAGATCTAAATCTTCAATTTAATTGGACTCCAAATTGTGTGGTTATGGGAAATTTGAATATCACTTCTACTCTTCGGGAAGAAATCCAACAAGAGCAATGGTTAGATGAGAAGTTACAAGAAGTGTTACTGCAACCAGGTTTTGTGCGAGCTACCGACGGAGTTATTGTATTTAACCAAAGAATTTGTGTTCCAGATAATATGGAGTTAAAAAGGAGGATTTTGGAAGAAGCGCATAAGGGTGCTTTTACTATACATCCGGGATCTTCAAAGATGTACCAAGATCTAAAGAGGGACTATTGGTGGTCCGGGATGAAAAGAGATATTGCGGTGTATGTGTCGGAATGTGCGGTGTGCCAACAAGTGAAGATCGAGCACCAAAGGTCGGGTGGCTTGTTACAACCTTTAGAAATTCCGGTGTGGAAATGAAATAGTATTTCGATGGACTTCGCGGTGGGATTACCCCGTGCGCAGGGCAGCTATGATTCGATTTGGGTAATTGTAGATCGGTTAACGAAGTCAGCTCATTTCTTGGTCGTAAAGACTACTTATAAAGCGAGTCATCTCGCAAGGTTGTTCATTTCGGAGATAGTGAGATAGCATGGTATTCCTACTAGTATTATTTCGGATAGAGATCCAAAGTTCACTTCGAGATTTTGGAGAGCTTTTCAACAAGCAATGGGAACGAAGTTATGTTTGAGTACGTCGAATCATCCGCAAATAGATGGTCAGACGGAACGGACAATACAAACCATGGAAGACATGTTGAGAGCTTGTGTACTTGAAAGTGGAGGAAAGTGGGTAGAACTTTTGCCGTTGATTGAATTCTCTTATAATAACAGTTATCATGCAAGCATTGGTATGGCACCTTATGAGGCGTTGTATGGAAGGAAATGTAGGACACCGTTGTGTTGGGCAGAAGTTGGTGAAGATAGGATGTTGGGACCCGAGATTATTCATGAAACTACGGAGAAGATTAGGATGATCCGTGAAAAGGTTAAGCAAGCACAGGATCGTCAGAAGAGTTATGCGGATAACCGAAGAAGACCTTTAGAATTTGAAGAAGGCGATCACGTGTTTCTGAAGGTTACTCCGAAATTGCGGTTGAAAGGACCGTTTCGGTCGCGGAAGTTAAGTCTGAGATACGTGAGACCATATCAGATTTTGGAAAGAATTGGTGAAGTAGCTTACAGATTAGCCTTACCGCCTTCTCTGTCCGAGATGCACGATGTTTTTCATGTATCTCAGCTTCGAAAATTTGTCCCAGATCCTCTTCAGCCAATTTTACCAGATACAATTGAGATAGAAGCAGATTTGACATTTGAGCCTCAGCCGAGTCATATCACTGGAAGAGAAACTAAAGTGTTAAGGAATAAAGAGATTCCTCTTGTTAAGGTCCAGTGGGATGAGACGCATCCGGGCGATGCAACTTGGGAATTGGAATCGGAGATGCAGGAGGTCTATCCTCATCTTTTCAGGTAATTGTTTTAAATTCGTGGGCGAATTTCTATTTAAGGGGGGGAGGATGTAATACCCCGTAAATTATTTTGCTCTGGATAATATTATTTGTGATCAACTGAGTCCCAGTGTACTCTGAGAAATTATCTGCAGAGATAATTAGGGTAACTGTTGAACTTAGAGTAAATCCAATTAATATTATCTGACTCTGAGGTATTTTACTAATTTTGGACTTAAGAGACTTTTTGGACATTTAGTAGTATTATTTATTAATGATAGTTTACTATATGTTTCCTTTTCCTCCCATTTTTCAAACAAAAAGAAAAAAGATAGTAAGAAAAGGAAAAAGAAAGAAAGAAGAAAGAAAGGAAAGGAAGGAGAGAAAAGTGGAGAAGAGGAAAATTTGAAGAAAAGTTCAAGAGCTAAGATCATCATCAATCCTTCATCAAATCATCTCATCTCCTTCATCTTCAACTTCTAATCCAGGTGGGTTCTAGATAGAAACCTTAGTGTAGAATTTCTTGAGGTTTTTGGGGTTGTGTTAGGTTTGGGGAGAAAATGGGATTTTGTTGAAAATCGAGGAATCTAGCGGTTGAAATGAGTTATAAATTGCGTAGTATAATCCACACAGGTGTGGAATCATTTACCGATAATCGTTATGAATGTTTGGATTGGGTTATGTTATTTGGAATGTTAGGGTTTTAGTGGAAATTATGAGATAATGTTGAAAATCATACTATATGAAGTTTATCGGTTAAACCGTAATAGAACCGTGATATTTTACCTCGATGGGTTGTTGGGTATGTTGTTGAGATGTTGTTGCAGGTTGGGAAAAGCTCTGTAAAGAGTTTTATTTTTCTGGAAATCGCAGAGCCCGCTCAGTGCGCAGTAGCCGCTCAGCACGCTCAAGAAAATCTGCAACCCCTCAAGTCAAGGAGAACCGCGCTCTGTGCGGTCAGGGGCGCGCTCAACGCGCACACCTGGGAGTTGAAATTTTTCCTTTAGCGAGAAAATTCATAACTTTCCACTCGTTTATCGGTTTCGATCATTCTTTATATCGACGTAAAGTCGAGGAAATATTCTATGCAATGGAGAGGTAATATGTCGATTTTACTGACCGATTAAATAATCGAGAAAGTTCCAAAAGTGAGATAATTATGTTTTAATTGTTATATATTATTCTACTATGCCATTATGATATATCTGGCCTATCCTATTGTTGTGTAACATGATTGTAAGTGAATATGCATGTTAAAATACGAAATAGGTAGAGTGAGAATTATTACCGTAAACATTGTCGGATAGTGTGGAATGATATAGTGACAACGCTCGTGCATGAGAGGCCGAGTCGTGTGTCTAGTAATCATAACCAGTTTATCTTACGGTGTAGTTTCATGAGACTCGAGCACCTCCTCTGAAACGTATGCACAATTACTTGGCAGGTTTGATTCCCGCGTGTAGTACGATTGGAGCCTATATGGTAAAGAGACTTGTGATGGTTAACAGGCTATGAGAAGTGACGGTTCATGGTTAACAGGCTGATGATCCTGAATCCAACTCGTATGCCAAGAAAATACAAGCATCCATGATTTGGATCGTCTTCTAGACGTAGAAGCGGACGGGAACAGGGGATGCCTTGGTACGGTTATTGATTAGCGAGATTCTTGAGTTAACAGGCTCAGGACTTACTTTGGTACTAGTGTGAGTTAACAGGCTCACGAGTGTGAATCCATATATGGCGTGTGTGAACTCAAAGTCTCTTCCCTCCCCCTTTAACTTGATTTAGGATGTTAGAACCTTGTAAAGCTGAGAGGACTATAAGATAGCGAACTTACTGAGATTTAATGTATCTCACCCCACTGTTGTTGTTTACATCACAGGTTCTGCAGGTTCAGCGAAGGGTAAGGATAAAGTGGTTTGACTTTCCTTACGGATCGTAGCTTTTGAGATGGCATGGCTTCCGCTATGGCGTTTATTTTTTTTTAGATCATTGTATTGATCTAGTTCTTAGTGTATCTTGGGATATCTTGTATATGTTATGCCGTAGACTTTAGAACTTTGTACTTAGGGCATTTAATGTATGCAATGTGTTAACTAGGAACTTGTATATTTCAGTACTAAACGTATTATTCATGTATGATATATGCTTTGATGTATGTATATATATATGGGCATTACAGTTGGTATCAAAGAAGGTTGTCTCCTCGACCTAGCCATGGAATAGTATAAGTGTTTCTTTCCGTTTCATATGTGTTGTGTCGCCATTGGTCTTACGTGTTATATTTATGGTATTGAGCCTGATCAACTTAATCCTATCTGTATGACATTTAGGAACATGGCCGACCGGCGCAGAAACAACCGTGGTAGACCGAGAACTACTCCAGCAGGGACAAATCCGCCAGGGGACGAAGGAAATGCCCCTTTGTATCAATTTATGCAACAGATACAGCAACAGCAGAATCAGTTTGTGCAACAAATGGTACAGCAAATGGCTGGTGGTGTGCATCCTCCAATGGTTGTTCCTGAAGCTGCAGAGGGAACCTTTAGGGATTTCATTCGCATGAATCCTCCGGAGTTTCAAGGAGGGTTAGATCCAGTAAAGGCTCATGAATGGATATCCGGTATGGAGCGGATTTTCTTGATAGTTCAGTGTAGTGAAGAAAATAAAGTTGTTTTCGCTTCTCACTTGTTAAAGGGTTCTGCCATGAGATGGTGGGAAAGCGCTTCATCCTTAATGACAATTCAAGAGGCACCGAAAGTATGGGAACAGTTTAAGATAACTTTTATGGAGAAGTACTTTCCAAGTTCCTTAAGGTCTCAAAAGGAATTGGAGTTTCAACAGTTGAGACAAGGAAACTTGACCGTGGCTTCTTTTGCAGAAAAGTTCGAGGTTATGGCTGCTTATTCTAGACAGGCCATGTATGCTCCTGATGAGAAGTGGAAGATTGATCAGTTTCTTTTTGGTTTGAGGGCCGAAATTTCACATAGCGTGTCTCAAAGGGAATTCACTAACTATGCTGAGTTGTTACGACAGTATTATGTGGTGGAGCATAGCTTAAAGAAGGTGCAAGCAGAAGGAGAGTTAAGTAGGGTGGATCAAAGTGATCGTGGGCGATCGAATCAATAATTTAGACCGAGACAACAATCTTTCAAAGGGAAACAAGTTCAGAGTTCCAGGACTAGTGCACCTCCGGTATGTCGTACTTGTGGTAAGAATCATTATGGTAGGTGCAGTTTGGAAGGAATAAGGTGTTATCAGTGTAATAAGGTGGGCCATTCATCGAGGGATTATCCTCAGTATAGGAATCAGACACAAGGGAGGAATATCGACCGAGTATATACCTTGGATGCAAGGAAGACAAAGGGTGATAACTCTTTGATTGCTGGTACGTGTTTTGTGAATGGAAATCCTTGCTTTGTTTTATTTGATTGTAGTGCTACACACTCTTTTGTATCGATGCTATGTGTAAAGCGGCTTGGGTTGCAAGCGGTTCCGTTGTCTCCACCCATGGTGGTTACTACTGTCATGGATGAGATGGTTGAAACACCTTTAATGTGCGAAAATTGTGTTTTATCTGTGGATGGAAGAGTTGTTGGCTAAGCATTTTGTTCGACCAAGTGTTTCTCCCTGGGGAGCTCCAGTGTTATTGGAAAAGAAAAAGGATGGTGGAATGCGGTTATGTATTGACTACCGTCAATTGAATAAGGTCACCATCAAGAATAAATACCCATTGCCAAGGATAGATGATCGGTTAGATCATTTGAAAGGAGCCTGTGTGTTCTCGAAGATTGATTTACGGTCAGGTTATCATCAGATCCAGGTGAAGAGTTCAGATGTACCGAAGACTGCGTTTAGAACCCGTTATGGTCATTATGAATTTTTGGTGATGCCTTTCGGTGTGACGAATGCTCCGGCAGTTTTCATGGATTATATGAATCGGATATTTCAACCTTATTTGGACCAATTTGTGGTGATTTTCATTGATGACATTCTTATCTATTCTCGTGACCCTCAAGAGCACGAAGAACACCTAAGAATCGTTTTATCCATCGTACAAGAGAGCCAACTTTTTGCTAAGTTAAGTAAGTGTGAGTTTTGGATGTCGGAGGTTAATTTTCTTGGACATTTCATATCTCAGGGAGGTGTAGCGGTTGATCCATCAAAAGTTGAAGCAGTGATTAATTGGGAGAGACCGAAGAATGTGTCTGAAGTTAGAAGCTTTTTGGAACTAGCAGGTTATTATAGAAGGTTTATTAAAGGCTTTTCCCAACTGGCTTTACCGATGACGAGACTTACTCGGAAGGATTATTCGTATGAATGGGATTCGGCTTGTGAGCAAAGTTTTATGAGCTTGAAAGAGAGGTTGACGACCGCTCCTGTTTTGGTTATTCCTGATCCTAGCAAGTCGTATGAGGTATATTGTGATGCATCGAGGATGGGAATTGGAGGTGTGTTAATGCAAGATGGGCATGTAGTGGCTTATGCTTCTAGACAGTTGAAAGTCCATGAAGAGAATTATCCAACACATGATTTAGAATTGGCGACCGTTGTATTTACCTTGAAGGTGTGGCGTCACTATTTATATGGTGTATGTTTCGAAATGTTTAGTGACCACAAGAGCTTAAAGTACATCTTTGATCAGAAGGAGTTGAACATGCGTCAAAGGAGGTGGATGGAATATTTGAAAGATTATGACTTGGAGCTAAAATACCATCCGGGTAGAGCGAATAAGGTGGCATATGCTTTAAGCAAGAAAGTGTTGTATAGTGCCGACTTGATGATGTTAGAGTATGCCTTAATGGAAAAGTTTAGAGATCTAAATCTTTAATTTAATTGGACTCCAAATTGTGTGGTTATGGGAAATTTGAATATCACTTCTACTCTTCGGGAAGAAATCCAACAAGAGCAATGGTTAGATGAGAAGTTACAAGAAGTGTTACTGCAACCAGGTTTTGTGCGAGCTACCGACGGAGTTATTGTATTTAACCAAAGAATTTGTGTTCCGGATAATATGGAGTTAAAAAGGAGGATTTTGGAAGAAGCGCATAAGGGTGCTTTTACTATACATCTGGGATCTTCAAAGATGTACCAAGATCTAAAGAGGGACTATTGGTGGTCCGGGATGAAAAGAGATATTGCGGTGTATGTGTCGGAATGTGCGATGTGCCAACAAGTGAAGATCGAGCACCAAAGGCCGGGTGGCTTGTTGCAACCTTTAGAAATTTCGGTGTGGAAATGGAATAGTATTTCGATGGACTTTGCGGTGGGATTACCCCGTGCGCAAGGCGGTTATGATTCGATTTGGGTAGTTGTAGATTGGTTAACGAAGTCTGCTCATTTCTTGGCCGTAAAGACTACTTATAAAGCGAGTCATCTCACAAGGTTGTTCATTTCGGAGATAGTGAGATTGCATGGTATTCCTACTAGTATTATTTCGGATAGAGATCCAAAGTTCACTTCGAGATTTTGGAGAGCTTTTCAACAAGCAATGGGAACGAAGTTATGTTTGAGTACGTCGAATCATCCGCAAACGGATGGTCAGACGGAACAGACAATACAAACCATGGAAGACATGTTGAGAGCTTGTGTACTTGAAAGTGGAGGAAAGTGGGTAGAACTTTTGTTGTTGATTGAATTCTCTTATAATAACAGTTATCATGCAAGCATTGGTATGGCACCTTATGAGGCGTTGTATGGAAGGAAATGTAGGACACCGTTGTGTTGGGCAGAAGTTGGTGAAGATAGGATGTTGGGACCTGAGATATTTCATGAAACTACGGAGAAGATTAGGATGATCCATGAAAAGTTTAAGCAAGCACAGGATCGTCAGAAGAGTTATGCGGATAACCGAAGAAGACCTTTAGAATTTGAAGAAGGCGATCACGTGTTTCTGAAGGTTACTCCGAAATTGCGGTTGAAAGGACCGTTTCGGTCGCGGAAGTTAAGTCTGAGATACGTGGGACCATATCAGATTTTGGAAAGAATTGGTGAAGTAGCTTACAGATTAGCCTTACCGCCTTCTCTGTCCGAGATGCACGATGTTTTTCATGTATCTCAGCTTCGGAAATTTGTCCCAGATCCTCTTCAGCCAATTTTACCAGATACAATTGAGATAGCAGCAGATTTGACATTTGAGCCTCAGCCGAGTCATATCACTGGAAGAGAAACTAAAGTGTTAAGGAATAAAGAGATTCCTCTTGTTAAGGTCCAGTGGGATGAGACGCATCCGGGCGATGCAACTTGGGAATTGGAATCGGAGATTCGAGAGGTCTATCCTCATCTTTTCAGGTAATTGTTTTAAATTCGTGGGCGAATTTCTATTTAAGGGGGGGGGGGGGGGATGTAATACCCCGTAAATTATTTTGCTCTGGATAATATTATTTGTGATCAACTGAGTCCCAGTGTACTCTGAGAAATTATCTGCAGAGATAATTAGGGTAACTATTGAACTTAGAGTAAATCCAATTAATATTATCTGACTCTGAGGTATTTTACTAATTTTGGACTTAAGAGACTTTTTGGACATTTAGTAGTATTATTTATTAATGATAGTTTACTATATGTTTCCTTTTCCTCCCATTTTTCAAACAAAAAGAAAAAAGATAGTAAGAAAAGGAAAAAGAAAGAAAGAAGAAAGAAAGGAAAGGAAGGAGAGAAAAGTGGAGAAGAGGAAAATTTGAAGAAAAGTTCAAGAGCTAAGATCATCATCAATCCTTCATCAAATCATCGCATCTCCTTCATCTTCAACTTCTAATCCAGGTGGGTTCTAGATAGAAACCTTAGTGTAGAATTTCTTGAGGTTTTTGGGGTTGTGTTAGGTTTGGGGAGAAAATGGGATTTTGTTGAAAATCGAGGAATCTAGCGGTTGAAATGAGTTATAAATTGCGTAGTATAATCTACACAGGTGTGGAATCATTTACCGATAATCGTTATGAATGTTTGGATTGGGTTATGTTATTTGGAATGTTAGGGTTTTAGTGGAAATTATGTGATAATGTTGAAAATCATACTATATGAAGTTTATCGGTTAAACCGTAATAGAACCGTGATATTTTACCTCGATGGGTTGTTGGGTATGTTGTTGAGATGTTGTTGCAGGTTGGGAAAAGCTCTGTTAAGAATTTTATTTTTCTGGAAATCGCAGAGCCCGCTCAGCGCGCAGTAGCCGCTCAGCGCGCTCAAGAAAATCTGCAACCCCTCAAGTCAAGGAGAACCACGCTTAGCGCGGTCAGGGGCGCGCTCAGCGTGCAGACCTGGGAGTTAAAATTTTTCCTTTAGCGAGAAAATTCATAACTTTCGACTCGTTTATCGGTTTCGATCATTCTTTATATCAACGTAAAGCCGAGGAAATATTCTATGCAATGGAGAGGTAATATGTCGATTTTACCGACCGATTAAATAATCGAGAAAGTTCCGAAAGTGAGATAATTATGTTTTAATTGTTATATATTATTCTACTATGCCATTATGATATATCTGGCCTATCCTATTGTTGTGTAACATGATTGTAAGTGAATATGCATGTTAAAATACGAAATAGGTAGAGTGAGAATTATTACCGTAAACATTGTCGGATAGTGTGGAATGATATAGTGACAACGCTCGTGCATGAGAGGCCGAGGCGTGTGTTTAGTAATCATAACCAGTTTATCTTACGGTGTAGTTTCATGAGACTCGAGCACCTCCTCTGAAACGTATGCACAATTACTTGGCAAGTTTGATTCCCGCGTGTAGTACGATTGGAGCCTATATGGTAAAGAGACTTGTGATGGTTAACAGGCCATGAGAAGTGACGGTTCACGGTTAACAGGCCGATGATCCCGAATCCAATTCGTATGCCAAGAAAATACAAGGATCCATGACTCGGATCGTCTTCTAGACGTAGAAGCGGATGGGAACAGGGGATGCCTTGGTACTGTTATTGATTAGCGAGATTCTTGAGTTAACAGGCTCAGGACTTACTTTGGTACTAGTGTGAGTTAACAGGCTCACGAGTGTGAATCCATATATGGCGTGTGTGTACTCAAAGTCTCTTCCCTCCCCCTTTGACTTGAGTTAGGATGTTAGAACCTTGTAAAGCCGAGAGGACTATAAGATAGCGAACTCACTGAGATTTGATGTATCTCACCCCACTGTTGTTGTTTACATCACAGGTTCTGCAGTTTCAGCAAAGGGTAAGGATAAAGTGGTTTGACTTTCATTACGGATCGTAGCTTTTGAGATGGCATGGCTTCCGCTATGGCGTTTATTTTTTTTGAGATCATTGTATTGATCTAGTTCTTAATGTATTTTGGGACATCTTGTATATGTTATGCCGTTGACTTTAGAACTTTGTACTTAGGGCATTTAATGTATGCAATGTGTTAACTAGGAACTTGTATATTTCAGTACCTAACGTATTATTCATGTATGATATATGCTTTGATGTATGTATATATATATATATGGGCGTTACACATAACAACGCCCTCGCCCGCGTCATTATATGTCATTCCCAACCATTGTTAAATGGATTTTTCGTAGTAGTGTGCAATACCCCGTAAATTATTTTACTCTGGATAATATTAGTTGTGATCTACTGAGTCCCAGTGTGCTCTGAGAAATTATCTGCAGAGATAATTAGGGTAACTGTTGAACTTGGAGTACATCCAATTAATATTATCTGACTCTGAGATAATTAAATATTTGGACTTTAGAGACTTTTTGGACAATTAGTAGTGTTACTAATTGATGATATTTTCCCTATATTATTTTCTTTCCTTTCATTTTCCAAAGAAAAAGATAGAAAGTATTTTGGAGAGAAAGAAAAGAGAAGGAAAGGAAGAGAAAAGGAGGAGAAAAGTTCAAGATCAAAATCATCAAGAACATCATCAAATCTTCATCCAATCATCTTCAAATCTTCACCATCTTAATCTATTCAAGGTGGGTTCTAGATAGATGCTTTTGTTTTAGCTTTTCTTGGTTTCTAAGACTAGGTTAGAGTTGTAAGAGAATTGGATTAATTGCAAAATCTTGGGAATTAACGGTTAAAATGTGTTATAAACTGAGTAGTATGAGTTATAGGAGTATAGAATCATTTATATTTGATTGTATGATGTTTGGATATGTTTTGGTGGGGTTTTAGAACCATAGGAGATCAGCTGTTATGCTGATGAAGTTTTCTGAAATTGCCAGATTCGCACTGCGAATCCCCCAGCGAAGGGGAAATCGTGGGCTCGCTGGCAGCTCGCACTGCGAAGGTGAAGGCGAGCGTTCGCCAATGGCTCGCCCGTGGTTCGCACTGCGAACCTTACGTTGTTTTTGCTACTGACTTGGTTCGCCAGCCGTTCGCACTGCGAATGGTGCAGCGAACAAGTGTTGGCTAGGCATTCGCTGGACGCTTCGCACTGCGAATGGGTAGCGAGCGTTCGCTGGCTTCTTAGCAATGCGAACATAGCAGAACATCCAATTTGTTTCTTGCATAACTTTTGACTCGGTTAACTGTTTTGCGTATTCTTGATATCGTTGTGAAGCTAGGAACGTATTCTAGATAATGGAAGTGAGAAATATCTGTTGATTGCCCAATTTAATAAATCAGAGAGAACCGTGAATTAGTGTAATTTGTGGTATGTTAAATTATGTGTTCCCATTGTCCGATTGATGATTATTAACCTATGCTCTTATTGATTAAACATGGTTGATTATGTATGCATGTTAAAATATGAAATAGGTAGAGTGAGGATTATTACCGTAAACAAATGTCGGAAAATGTGGAATGACATAATGACAACGATCGTGCGTGCGGTGCCGAGGCGTGTGTCGGATACTAATGTCATAGAATGAATAAACTCTAGTATGGAACATGGGTGTTAACCTTTGTGGTTGTGATAAGGCGTTATGGCCTTGTGATCGTCGAATACGATCCCGTTTGTGTGTGTGATCACGTAATTGTAACTGGTTCTTTGAGTTGCGTTTCATGGGTCTCGAGCTCCTCTGAAACATATGCATGACTACTTGGCAGGTTTGATTCCCCGTGTTGTACGAATGGCGCCCGTTGGGTGAATGCTTCTGACGGTATAAGGCCCGTGTAAAGTGACGGTTCATAACGGTAAAAGGCCCGTAGAACCCGAATCCATTTGTATGTCCAGTAGGTTCAAGGATCCATGACTCGGGCCATCTTCTAGACGTAGAAGCGGACGGGAACAGGGGATGCCTTAGTGTGGTTACCGATTAGTGATATTGTGAGTTGGTGAACTCATGACATGTTTCCATATAGAGTGTGTGTGAGTACTCAAAGTCACTTCCCTTCCCTTTTGACTTGAGTTAGGCTTATTTTAGAACCTTGTAAAGCCGAGAGGACTATAAGATAGCGAACTCACTGAGATTTGATGTATCTCACCCCACGTTGTTGTTTACATCACAGGTACTACAGGTTTAGCGAAGGGTAAGGACAAAGTGGTTTGACTTTTCCTTACGGATCGTAGCTTTTGGCATGGCTTCCGCTATGGCGTTTTCTTTTGAGATCATAGTATTGATCTAGTTCTTAGTGCCTTTTGGACATCTTGTATATGTTGTGCCGTAGACTTTAGAACTTTGTATTTAGGGCATTTAATGTATACAATGTGTTAACTAGGAACTTGTACATATATTTCAGTACCAAACGTATTATTCATGTATGATATATGCTTTGATGTATGTATGTATATGTGGGCGTTACAGTTGGTATCAGAGCAGGTCGTATCCTCGACCTAGCCATGAAATAGTATAAGTGTTTCTTTCCATTTCATATGTATTGTGTCGCCATTGGTCTTACGTGTTATATTTATGGTATTGAGCCTGATCAACTTAATCCTATCTTTATGACATTTAGGAACATGGTCGACCGATGCAGAAACAATCGTGGTAGACCGCGAACTACTCCAGCAAGGACAAATCTGCCAGGGGATGAAGGGAATGCCTCTTTGTATCAATTCATGCAACAGATGCAGCAGCAACAGAATCAGTTTGTGCAACAGATGGTACAACAAATGGCTGGTGGCGTGCATCCTCCAGTGGTTGTTCCTGAAGCTGCAGGGGGAACCTTTAGGGATTTCATTCGTATGAATCCTCCGGAGTTTCTGGGAGGGTTAGATCCAGTAAAGGCTCATGAATGGATATCCGGTATGGAGCGGATTTTCTTGATCGTTCAGTGTAGTGAAGAAAATAAGGTTGTCTTTGCTTCTCACTTGTGAAAGGGTCCTGCTATGAGATGGTGGGAAAGCGCTTCAGCACTAATGACAATTCAAGAATTACCGAAGGTGTGGGAGCAGTTTAAGATAACTTTTATGGAGAAGTATTTTCCAAGTTCCTTAAGGTCTCAAAAAGAATTCGAATTTCAGTAGCTGAGGCAAGGTAACTTGACAGTGGCTTCTTATGCGGAAAAGTTTAAGGTTATGGCAGCTTATTCTAGACAAGCCATGTATGATCCTGATGAAAGTTGGAAGATTGATCTGTTTTTGTTTGGTTTAAGGGATGAAATTTCACATAGTGTGTCTCAGAGAGAATTTACTAGCTATGCGGAATTGTTACGACAGTGTTATGTGGCGGAGCATAGTTTGAAAAAGGTACAAGCAGAAGGAGAGTTAAGTACAGTGAATCAAAGTGAGCGTGGGAGATCGAATCAACAATTTAGACCGAGACAACAATCTTTCAAAGGGAAACAGGTTCAGGGTTCTAAGTCTAGTGCGCCTCCGGTATGCCGTACTTGTGGTAGAAATCATCAGGGGAGGTGTGGTATCGAAGGTGTGAGGTGTTATCAATGTCAGAAAATGGGCCATTTGGCGAGAGACTGTCTTCAAAAGAAGAATACCGGGCGAGTGTATACCTTGGATGCAAGGAAGACAAAGGGTGACAACTCTTTGATTGCTGGTACGTGTTTTGTGAATGGAAATCCTTGTTTTGTTTTATTTGATTGTGGGGCAACGCATTCTTTTGTGTCCACTCGATGCGTAAAGCGACTTGGGTTGCAAGCTGTTCCTTTATCTCTACCCATGGTGGTTACTACTGCCATGGATGAAATTGTTGAAACACCGTTGATGTGTGAAAATTGTGTATTGTCGGTGAATGAAATAGTCTTCTAGATTGATTTGATTTGCTTACCTCTTAAGAAAGTGGATGTTGTTCTGGGAATGGATTGGCTTTCAGCTAATTCGGTTTTTATCGGGTGTGAAGAAAAACTAATCATTATTCCATCTACTGAAGCTACTCCGAAGGATGTGTTAACTACTATTTTAGAAGGTACGGTTGGAATGATTAATTTCTTGTTTGAGGAGGAAAAGTTTGTTCTTATGATTCTTACTAAGGAGGGGAGTAGTAACCTTCAAGTTTCGAGTATTCCGGTAGTTTGTGACTTTCCTGAAGTTTTCCCCGAGGATATCACTTCTCTTCCTCTGGAGCGGGAAGTGGAATTCTCAATTGACCTGATACCGGGAACGGCTCCAATATCTGTTTCTCCGTATCGGATGGCACCACTTGAATTAAGAGAATTAAAGGACCAATTGGAAGAGTTGTTGGCTAAACATTTTGTTCGACCCAGTGTTTCTCCCTGGGGATCTCCAGTGTTGTTGGTAAAGAAGAAGGATGGTGGAATACGGTTGTGTATTGATTACCGTAAATTGAATAAGGTCACCATCAAGAACAAATACCAATTGCCAAGTGTAGCGAGCGATTTTGGACGTGGTTCTTAAGCACAGGTCGCTCTCTGCGGTTGAGTTTACTACAGGTCGATTCATTTTTTATCCTATTGTAAGCTGACTAAGGAAGGGAAATAGATGTCTCCAATTAACCCTGCTTGCATACTGAGTTTAAACAGCGGTCTGTTAGGTTACGAATGCTACAATGTGGGGGGCCTTTGTACTGGTTATTTGTATTTTCGCCAATACGGTTCTCTTTCTTTTTATCTAGGCAAAGGGTTTCTGACGGGGAATAAGGATCTGGATGTTTTTGAATTACTGCTTTTGAAATGGGATTTGGGTTTTTGTTTAGTGTGCTCGCTAAGATCTTTTCTTTCGATCTTATGCCTACGTATTCCCGCTTACCGAAACAGGGAAATCAGAGCGTTCGTAGTTCCTCCTATTCTATGGGAGGAAATTGTTTTTGGTGTCTTGTTCAAAGCCCAAGACGTGAAGCAAAAGGTGATTTGTATCTTGTTCAAAGCCCAAGATGTGAAGCTGAAAGGTCTCGACTTTAGAGAGAGTTTGTCATCTCTAAAGAGGGGTAAATGAGAATTACTTTAACTGGGATACGCGGATCCGAGCAATGCCATAATTTCCGGAAAAGGGGTTTTAACCTGAAGGAGAAGACTTTAACTCTGTGTATAGAGCAACGCCATCTTTCCTTAGGAATTCCTCATGCTAAAAGAAGGACAGTGGCATAGATGTAGATGATCCAGAGGCTTGCCGCTTACAACGATTAGATGAAAGGGAAGGAGTGTACTGTGAATGAGGTACAGGTTTGATGCTAAAAGGTTGATTGGATCAACCAGTGGTTTTCTTATATAAAGCCTAAGAGGAGGCTAATTTCCGCTAGGGAAAATCATTATACAAAGCCTAAGAGGAGGCTATCTTTGTGTCTCGTACAAAGCCCGAGAAAGAGGCTAGAAGGGTTTGTTTGGCTCAATGAGAACCTTTTTGGTATCTCGTACAAAGCCCAAGATGGAAGCGAAAAGGGTGATTGACTCAACGAGGGAGTCTTTTGTGTGTCTCATACAAAGCCTGAGAGAGAGGCTAAAAGGTTCGTTCCGCTGGGGAGAATCATTGTATAAAGCCCAAGAGAAGGCTAAGGTTACTGTGTCAGTTAAGTGACAAGTCCAGTATACTGATTTTGAAAGAGAAAATCAGTTCTTATATGAGCAACACTGTACTCATGGGTTAGATCTGAGGATCGGGGTTGTTCCCTGTTCTTTGAGGAAAGGGGAAATCCAAAGGGTATCGAGACTGACCGAGTCTACGGTTTCTTCCTATCTAACGAAAGGGTCACTTGAGAATGTCTTTGAGACTCAAGGAAGAATAGACTGTCCAAGTCTAGAGTTTCATCTTTTTTACTATGCTTTGAGAAACTGTAGTAGACTCTGGAAAGGACTGATCTATGAAGATTACTAAGTTCTGTTCCTATACCTGTAGGAGTTTGTCGGGACAATTTGTACGAAGCCCAAGAGGAGGCTGGAAGCTTTTAAGAAGCCGATGGTCCTTGTACGAAGCCCAAGAGAAGGCTATCATTCCCGGAGGAAGAGATCATTATACGAAGCCTAAGAGGAGGCTGTGAATACTTCTAAGAAATCGACGGGTCCTTGTACTAAGCCCAAGAGGAGGCGGGGTTGCTTTTAGGAAGCCTGAGGGTCCTTGTACGATGCCCAAGCGGAGGCCGATGCTTTTAAGAAGCCCGTGGGTCCCCAAACCCCGAGAAATTCAAGGAAAGCTATTCAAAAGGAATAGAACAAGTCAGGAAAGTCCGAGAATTTGGAAGAAACTCAAAGATGCCATTCACGGAGAATACATTCATCTTTGGGAGTAGAGTTTCTTGACGATTCCTAAGGAGGACAACCGAAGAGAAGACTGTATCTGGTGATCCTATTTGGGGATCTAGGTGTCTATTTCTACGAACAAACGAAACAGCGTCACCTAGTTCTAGACGTAGTTGCCGGGGAAACTCAAAATATCTATACTATTATTACACAGTTGATATGAGTTTATGAAAGGAGACTTACAGTGAAACAGCCCCACAATACAGTTATATATATGAAAGCAGTAAACGAAAGCGATAACCACTTACTCGGTTGTAGAGCTTCCATGTTGTTTGGTTAGTTGTTCAACAAAGAAAGATTGAAAACAACAGTATATTCAAAATCAAAGGAGAAAGTGCTTTGAAAAGGAAAGATTTGGGGCTTACAGCTCAAGGAGAGGCCCAAGGTTTTACCAGTGAGTGCACTGTTGAGTTTGTACAGAGGGACTTATACAAGTGACTGTGGCCCAAAAAAGGTTTTCTGTACAAAGGGATGGGGCTTACACTCTCTCAAGAGGCCCAAAAAGTTTTGAAGAAGAAGAGTGGGGCTTATAACACGAGGGTAGGCCCAGTTGATTTTTCGTTTAAAAATGGCGATCGCGCCGAGGTTTTCTTTTAACGCAGAGGGACTTATACAATAAGTGAGGCCCAAGATGTTTTGGTTAAAAGGGGGATTGGGTCTTACACTCTAATAGAGGCCCAAAAGAGTTTTGAATGGGTCTTATAGCTCATGGAGAGGCCCAGATGATATTTTTATTTTTTTACGGGCGACGATCGCGCCGTTTACTTGTACAGAGGGACTTATACAATGAGTGAGGCCCAAAAAGTTTTTGTACAAGTGGGGATGGGTCTTACACTCTCTCAAGAGGCCCAAAAAGTTTTGAAAATGATTTATGAGGGTTGAATTAATCCAAAACCCTAATTTGCTTTCAAAATGTATTTAATTGAATAAAAATTCAATTAAAATGATCAAAAATTGTTTAGTACATGGAAAACAAATTGTGATCTTGGATTAATGCTTCAAAAATTAAGTATTGACCTACAAAATAATTAGAAGGCATTAAAAGTTGCAAAATCAATGTGGAAAAAATATTAAAAATGTCAAAAACAATCAAAATATTAATTCTTTGCAAAAATATCAATTATATGAAATAAATAATATTTTTGGGATTTTCTTGGAAAATAAAATATTTTAACATTTTTGTGAATTATTAAAAAAAGAATCAACTCAAAATCATTAAAACTCAGAGAGAAATTAATTTTTGAATCAATTAAACAAAACCACAAAATTCAAATATTCAAATATATGAAAAATGGCGCCAAGAACAGCTGAAGAACACGCGCGTGTTCTGGGATTCTCAGATTTGCATTTTCTATCCAATCTCACTGAATACTTGATTATACCATGCAATCCACATATCATTATGCTCGTCTCAACCTCACGATCATGTCTATGTCCATTAATTTCATTTAAATTAAACATACAACAAAAAATCACGAAGAAACCTCAAGAACCCTAATTTCTGCATGAAGGCTAGGATTTTTTATACACGATTCAAACAATGCAATTAATTAAGGGAAAACATTCCATGCATGATTATGAACATATGGCCAAATTATTGTGTAGCAAAAATTGTGTGGATCATAGAGTTAGAAGAGCTCATGCTTACCACTTGCAGCTGGTGATCGTGATTTGTGTTGGAGGTGTTACAGCTAGGTTCCAATGATCTGGATAGCTTCCCTAGGTGCCAAGTGATGTGTCTGAGTGCTTGGAATGGATTGAAATGGTTTGGACTTGAAGATGGCACCTCAACTGCAAAACTGTCAAGAACTTGAGCAATTGGCTGGTGATTTTGTGAAATCTGTGTTCCAGATGTTGTTTGAGTGTTTGTTTCACTTCTATATGATGTATGTGAGGTGTGTGAGTGATTGGTTTGATTGGAATTGCTCTCAAACTCAAAACCCGATAGTGACTTGCCTTAGAAGGAAAAATTGGAGTGAAAGAAGAGATTTTGAGGAAAGCATCTGTTAGATGGCTTTGGTGTACTCAAACTGAACACAATTGAGCTCTATTTATAGTAGAGCAAGTTTATTTTGGGACCCACAGTGAATGGCAACTGCAGCAGGTGTTCCCTCAATGTTGGCCAATGGAAATGCAAGTCTCCTCTAGCCATTGACTAGAGGTTAGGGCACAGAGCTATGGTCCCCTTGGTCTTGGATAAGTCTTGACTGATTTCAGATGGGAATGGCTCAGTCCATGCCACCTTGATGGTTCCATTGAATGCCTCATTCCAAATTTGGAGTCTTGTCCCTATTTTGGCAACTCTAGGTTCAACATGCTATTTCTTGTTCCATGGACTTTGGAGGCTTGGCTCAGTGATTGTCCCCTTTAGATTCAATCCTCAGAGGTGTCCAAGTGGATAGGAGCATTTGAAATTGGCTGATTTTGGCAAATCGAGCCAAAATGCAAATTCTGCCTTGCTTTGACAGATTTCAGCAAGGCAACTTGACAATGTTGTATCTCATGGTGTAAGTTGAATTTGGCAATGTTCTTGGCTATTTTGGAAAGCTCTTACATGATACAACAATTGTTTGAACAAGTTTGGTTTTGATCTCTTTTGATTCCAAGTGAAAAATCCCCCTACATTTGGCAAAAAGTGAAGGCAGATTCTGCCTTAGTGAAAATTTCACTAAGTGTTGGAAAAAGTGACATTTTCACTTTTCAGCCACTTTGATCACTCCATAACTCAAAATCCTTAATGAATTGGAATGACTTGTAGTTGAAGTTTTTGTAGATGATAATTAGGGCTACAAATCCATCTTTGGATGAGAAAAAATGGCCTTGTGGTTTAGCAGTTATGGTCCTCCAAAGTTGGTACCCTAGCCACTTTAATTTTAACTTAGAAAATTTTCTAAGTTTTTATGGTTACCCCTTTTACAAGTTATTTCACTTTTCTTGATTTTTCTTGATGAATGATGATTCAAATCATACATTAACATCATTTTAGGGTTAAAAATCCATTTTGGTGAAAAATCTCAAAAAGTCAAAGTTGACTTTTGTGCACAGTTGACTTTTTATCAGATGAATTCCAAACTGTGCAATTCTTCAGGAAATCATGTCCTTGACCTAAATCAAACTTGATGGACATGTTCCAAGGGTGTCATAGGGTATATTGAATCATGTCTTAGGGTTTGGGAGCATGTCCAGGTTAAAAGTCAAAGTTACAGTTGACTTTTCTCGCGAAACCCTAATAGTGGTCTAGATGAAATTGAGACTTGTTTCTCAAGCTTCTTGGATTAACCCATTGTTCCAAATGGATTAATATGGTCCATTAGAGACCCTCAAATCATGCCTTGAGGTCTTGGTTCATGGTTTGTCCCAAAAGTCAACTTAGGGGTGAATTAGGTCAAGAAACCATAATTCCTGATTTTTGATGTATGCATCCCCTGAGGCAAAATTGACTTGATGAATGGGTCCATGAGGTTCCATAGAGTATATTAGGTTATGTTTTGGATCAATGGCTTGTGCCCAGATGAAATTTTTCATCTGGAGGCCATGGGTGATCAAAACCCTAATTTGGTGGCACTGTCGATCGGGAGGCTTGATCCACCTAGAAGGGAGCAGCTTTGTGCTTAATCCTTGAAGTGGGAGTCCTTTTGATCCTTTGTGGATGCTAGAGAGGCTAGACAAGTTGAAGATCAAGTCATTCCTTGATTGATCCTTTGTCTAAGGCTCTGAGAGGGCTTGAAACCCTAGTTCTGATTGCAGTCAATGCTCAGCAATTCCTTGAGGAGATTGATGAGGCATGATGATTCATCCATATTGTGATGATGATTTGCACAATGATGGGAAACTTTAGTGGTCAAAATTTGGGGTATTACAGATGCCCCTATTTAATCTTCTTGGACCCGAAGGTGTGAATGACGAAGGTATTCGAGCATTCGGGGTGCAAGAGGATTAAATATCAGAATATCCGAAATTTTGATGGCTATGAATGGCAGCTTGTGCATTCATCTTATTTTTCTAAGCACTGATACTTAGAAAAGGTAAACTTCCCCTCGATCCTGGTTTCCTACCAAGGAACTGGTCTAAGTTTCTGAAATAAACTTCCCCTCGATCCTGGTTTCCAACCAAGGAACTGGTCTAAGTTTCTGATGTAAACTTCCCCTCGATCATGGTTTCCAACCAAGGAACTGGTCTAAGTTTCTTTTGTCAATAAACTTTATTGACAAGGAACGCTGTTTGTAGCGGTTTTTCCTCAAACTTCTCGCCGAATTTTCCTGGGGAGATGCCATTTGACGGAAAAAGGTTTGATGTCAGACTTGCTGGGGAAACCCAATCGTCTGAATTGTAGATTTGCACAAACTTCTCTATTGGAGACGCCATTTGTCGACTCTGGGGAAAGCGAGTCTCTTGAGAGACTGTTTCGCTTAGGGATATTGCATCATACTTTTCTTGGGATCTTCCCAGAGAAATGCCATATGATGGGATCCAATTTTGAGATACCGATGACCTTTTCATCAGCGGCTTTTCGGAGAAACACTGAGGTACTGCCGAATCTCTGTTTAATAGGCTTTCTCTGGGGATTTTCCTTAATCCGGGAAAGCGAGGATATCATCTTCAATGGCGAAGAGTGACATCTGTTGAAGTTTCTCTGGCTTTTCAGAGGTTCAAGTTATCAAAGTGGCCGAGTGCCGACTCTGATCTAGAGATACACTGGTAGCGAGATTGTTCAGACGCAACACTTCCTGACGAGGAAAGAACTGACAAACTCGATTAAGAGGATGGTTATCACGGCAGGATAAGACCGACTCAAGTGATAGTGATGCAATATGAAATGCGAATGCAAACAAAATGCATGGTGTATGTATGTATATGCTGACAAAACAGACGCGACATACAGAGTAAAAGATGAACACGGTTGGATACTCGGCCATCGCGGGGCAAAGAAGTACTGTTGGTTCAAAATAGCAATTCCACCTTGCTTAGGAGAGATAGTCCCCGTTGGGAGCTATGTTGATCGGGCTTAGGAGATGAGAACTCGGTCGACGGTATCAGACGGGAAAACCGCATCTGATACAGTTGATCCTTCATTCAGGCACACTGGCTTAGAAGGAGTACTTTGATTCTGCACTTTGAGGCTCGAACGCCTTTGGATACACAATCGAGGTTCTTTCGATGTTCAACTGTCAAAAGAAATGCCATCTTTAATTTAAAAGCAGAAAAAAGTTTTAACAAGTAAATTCATTTTGTTTCATTTCAAGAATCGCTGATTAAATTTAAACAACGTCGTTCTGTAAAGCTAAAACAAGTAAGAATTACAAACAAAAGCACAAGGGCTCGAATTTTATTGATAAGATGGAGATCATCCAAACGCGTGATTCCAAAGAGTATTTACAAAGTTAGAAAACGGTAATTTACAGGGAAAAGGGCTACGTTGAAACATAACAACCATTATCCTTCTGCCAACTTTGAATTCGGGGCATCCTGAGCTTTCGTCGAAGATGACCGTGATGAGAGCTTTCCTCCAATGGATGATGTAACTGCTGCTAAGGGACTTGCCTCTGTTGAACATAGTTACTTGCCATTATCCCTAATTTTTGCCTGGATTGTACTATGATGTTTCCAATCCACCGGGATGATTTTTTTTTCATGTCTCTAACTTTTTCCTGGACCTCCCTTTCGGGTTTTCAATCCACCGAGACGTTTTTTTTTTTTAGTTTAGGCGAAGTATTTCTTGACTACATCAACATTCGTGGGGTAGGCAAATTCCTCTCCGTCCATGGTTGCAAGTCTCAAGGCGCCGCCTGAGAAAGCTTTCGTGACCACATAAGGGCCATCATAATTCGGAGTCCATTTGCCTCGCGAATCAGAGAGAAATGATTGTATCTTCTTGAGCACGAGGTCTCTTTTTCTGAAGACACGAGGTCGAACCTTTTTGTCAAACGCCCTCTTCATTCTTTGTTGATACAACTGACCGTGGCATAGTGTCGTAATTCGCTTTTCTTCGATCAGGTTCAATTCTTCGTGTCGACTCTGACACCATTCAGCTTCGGTGAGCTTAGCTTCCATCAATACCCGGATTGATGGGATCTCTACTTCTATGGGGGGCACTGCTTCCATGCCATACACTAGAGAGAAAGGGGTAGCCCCTGTTGAAGTGCGGACAGATGTACGATAACCGTGAAGAGCAAAGGGTAGCATCTCGTGCCAATCTTTGTAGGTTACAACCATCTTTTGAACAATCTTCTTAATGTTCTTGTTAGCCGCTTCTACCGCTCCGTTCATCTTGGGTCGGTAGGGAGATGAGTTATGGTGTTCAATCTTGAACTCTGCGCACAACTCTTTCATCATCTTGTTGTTCAAGTTAGATCCATTATCCGTAATGATCTGGCTCGAAACACCATAACGACAGATGATATTGTTTTTGATAAATCGGACCACCACTTGTCGGGTAACATTAGCGTACGACGCTGCTTCGACCCACTTGGTGAAATAGTCAATGGCTACCAGAATGAACCGATGTCCGTTTGAAGCCTTAGGTTCAATCACGCCAATCATGTCGATTCCCCATATGGAAAAAGGCCATGGGGAAGAGAGAACTTTGAGATGCGATGGCGGTACATGAATTTTGTCGGAGTATATCTGACACTTATGACAAGTCCTCATGTACTTGTAGCAGTCGGATTCCATGGTCAGCCAATAGTACCGGGCTCTGAGAATTTTTCTCGCCATTGTGTGTCCGTTGGCATGAGTGCCAAAGGATCCTTCATGAATTTCTTTTATGAGCATGTCTGCTTCTGGTCTGTCGACGCATCGGAGCAAGACCATGTCAAAGTTCCTCTTATAAAGAGTGTCACCGCTCAGGAAGAAGCTTCCAGCTAGCCTTCTGAGGGTCTTTCTGTCTTTTCTGAGTGCCCCAGGTGGGTACTCTTGTTTCTGAAGGAAGCACTTGATATCGTGATACCAAGGTTTATCGTCTATGACTGCTTCAATCGCGAAGATGTAGGCGGGCCGTTCAAGGCGCATAAAGTCAATCTTAGGTAGGTCATTCCATCGGCCTACGCTAATCATGGAAAAGAGAGTGGCTAAAGCATCATCCATGTGATTCTCACCACGAGGAATGTGATGTAACTCAACTCTGTTGAAGAAGGGTAGCAACCTTCTTGCATAGTCTTTGTAAGGAATCAATCCTGATTGGTATGTGTTCCAATCTCCTGTTATCTGATTGATAACCAAGGCTGAATTGCCGTATACGTCCAAGTTCTTGATCCTTAAATCAATCGCTTCTTCGAGACCCATAATACAAGCTTCATATTCGGCCTCGTTGTTCGTACATTCGAACGTAAGTCTGGCAGTGAAAGGAATATGGGTACCCTGAGGGGTAACAATGATTGCCCCAATTCCGTTTCCATAATGATTAACTGCTCCGTCAAAGATAAGTCCCCATTGGGAACCTGGCTCTGGCCCTTCACAGGGTAACGGTTCATCGCAATCTTTCATTTTGAGATACATGACATCTTCGTCTGGGAAGTCAAACCCGATTGATTCCTGATCATCAATCGGTTGATGAGCCAAATGATCGGCTAAAATACTTCCTTTAATGGCTTTCTGAGCGTGGTACTCTATGTCATATTCTGATAGCAACATCTGCCAACGGGCAATCCTTCCCGTGAGAGCAGGTTTTTCGAAGACGTACTTGATTGGGTCCATCTCGGAGACCAACCAAGTAGTATGACGAATCATGTACTGGCGAAGACGTTTGGCTGCCCAAGCCAAAGCGCAACAAGTTTTCTCGAGCATCGTGTACCGAGTTTCACAGTCGGTAAACTTCTTGCTCAGATAGTAAATGGCAGACTCTTTCTGTTTAGTTTCGTCTTGCTGGCCAAGTACACATCCCATTGAGTCCTCTAGGACTGTGAGGTAAATGATCAGTGGTCTTCCTTCCACTGGAGGTGACAGAATCGGCGGATTCAACAGATATTCCTTAATACTGTCGAAGGCAGTTTGGCAGTCTTCTGACCAAACGCAATCCTGGTTCTTTTTCAGTAATTTGAAAATCGGCGCACACGTGGCGGTCATAAGGAATATGAATCTGGAGATGTAGTTCAAACATCCCAAGAATCCTCTGACTTATTTTTCAGTTTTTGGAGAAGGCATTTCTTGAAGGGCCTTGACCTTGTCAGGATCAACTTCAATTCCTTTCTGGCTGACGATGAACCCTAGTAGTTTCCCCGAACGGACACCAAAGGTGCACTTGTTGGGATTCAAGCGGAGCTTGAATTTTTTTAGACGTTCGAACAATTTTGACAGATGTTCAACGTGCTCATCCTCTGTTTTTGATTTTGCAATCAAATCATCGACATATACCTCGATTTCCTTGTGTATCATGTCATGAAACAGAGTAGTCATGGCCCTTTGATAGGTTGCCCCGACATTCTTCAAACCGAACGGCATCACCTTGTAACAAAAGGTACCTCATGGGGTAATGAACGAAGTTTTCTCCATGTCTTTCGGCGCCATTTTGATTTGGTTATAGCCCGAGAAACCATCCATGAAGGAGAAAACTTTAAACTTTGTTGTGCTGTCTACCAGCATGTCAATGTGTGGTAAAGGGAAGTCGTCCTTTGGACTAGCCTTGTTTAAGTCTCTGTAGTCGACACACATTCTGACCTTTCCGTCCTTTTTAGGAACGGGTACGATGTTGGCTAACCATTGAGGATATTCAGATGTAGCGAGGAAACCCGCGTCGATCTGTTTTTGCACCTCCTCCTTGATTTTGATGGCCATGTCCGGGTGAGTGCGTCTCAACCTTTGCTTTACTGGCGGACATTCCGATCTCAACGGTAAGTGATGTTCTACGATGCTGGTATCCAACCCAGGCATGTCCTGATAGGACCAAGCGAACACATCGGGAAATTCTCTGAGAAGCTTTATCAAACCCTCTCTGGCAGTTGGACTGAGTAGTGCCCCAATTCTGATTTCTTTTTTTTCTTTTTCCGAACCCAAGTTTACCGTTTCCAACAGCTCTTTGTGAGGTTCAATGGACCTTTCCTCTTGTCTGAGTAGTCGGGAGATCTCTTCTGGAATTTCATTGTCAAATTCTTCTTCAGCCCCAAATACCGGGAACCCAAAGTCGGGAGAAGGCATCGGATCGTATGTTTCAACGGGGTGTAAAACAAGCAATCTGCATGACGGTATGATTCGTGTTTAGAAGAGATAGAGAGAATGCAAGTGTGTGCAGTGTATTGATTTTACTGCTTGTTTTTATTATTGAATGTTTTTTAGGATTACCATTTTCTGAGAAAAGCAAAAAGAGAAAACAGCAATAAATGCGGAAATTACAGAACGACGTTATTTTATTAATGCACAAGTCGAATCTTGAAACTACAGCCCTATAAAACAAAACTCTGTCGCTTTGGGCAAAGCGAAGAGGGAAATTTACAGAAAGCGAGCCCTATCAAAACATCCGTTTCACCTGGGCAGGGTGAAAGGTTAAAGACGGCAATTACTTCGACTGGCGAACGACCTTCGGAACCTCGACGGCAACCCAATGGCGGCGAACTCCTCGGTGAATCACAAAGTATGGCACCTTCCTTGATTTGTCTTCAGAAATGACGCTGATTTCTGGTGGAGCAGGATCATTGGAATCTGTCTCCCAGGCAGAATTGTCGTAGGAGGATTCCTCAGTTGCATTTTGCATAGCATTTGTACTCTCAGATGTATCTCCCCATCCAGTAGGCTGGATATCTTCGAGCCTGATACGAGAGATTTCGGGAGCGGTGTACTTGACCATGAAGTCGTATTTTCCACTTGGTTCTCCCAGAGTGTCCCAAACTTCTTTGGAACTGGAGGAGTCATCTCTCTCGATGACGTTGACCTCAGGAAAAGCGTAATTGATGAATTCAAGTCCTGCAAACATTGCGAATTCATCTTCATGTTGAGTAGTTTCTGAATGACCTGAGTGTTGATCCCATGACATGGTGGGGACACAGGTATTCTGTTCAATGATGCTCAGCTGATTCTCATTGTTCGGCTTACTCTCTTGCCCCAAGTTTCCTGGATAAGGTTGCCACATTGGCAGACCATCCATTGGGCCATAGTAGTTGTAGTCAAAATTGTCTTTCATCGGAGTGTCTTCCTCTAATGAATTTGGCGGAGCATGGCATCCTTCCGGATCACAATCTCCGTAGATCATCTCAACATCTGATCTGGGTATAAATCTTGGACTCTGTGCGGGATAGCAAAATGGAATTTGCATTTTGTCCTGCGACACATAACCGTCCTGGTTAAGATAAGAATTCCAATCCTCATCTATGTCAAAGGGATCCTCTTCATTGATAGCATGGACTACTTGAGTCACTGGTTGGAGGAAACCTCCACTATGGAAGAAGTTCTGAATGGGATGAAGACTTTCATCGCCAACAGCTGTCTGGGTGCAGGTTGCTGAAAAACCAAGACCCTTCTTTGTTTTATTGTCAATAGGAATGACAAGTTGTCCCCGTCCTTTTGTATCGGTACTCTCGACTGCTTTGATAGCATCCTTGTATGAGGAAATCGACGTTCCTCCTCCGGATTGATTGTTCTTGCTCATCGATAGTGCTTGGAACTGCGTTCCAATAACCTCTTCAGGTTCTATACCAGCAGATGATGACAAGTTACTCACGAGCAAGGCCTGTTCTCCATAGACTGTGATGAGTTGATCGTTCTGAACGAACTTTAGCTTTTGGTGGAGGGTCGAGGTGACCGCTCCAGCCTGATGTATCCAAGGTCTTCCTAATAAGCAACTGTACGTTGCCCGGATGTCCATGACTTGGAAAGTGACTTAGAAAGTATGAGGACCAATAGTTATGGGAAGATCAACTTCGCCGATAACTGTTTTCCTGGATCCGTCGAACGCTTTGACGACGACCTCGCTGATTCTCATCGGAGGGCCCTTGAATGATAATTGCATCAAAGTGGACTTCGGCATAACATTCAGGGCTGACCCTGTGTCGACCAGTACGCTGGCTAAAGCATCGTTCTGGCAGTTGTCTGTGATATTGATCGCCATGTTATGACGGCGACCCTCTTCGGGTAATTTCGCATCACTAAATCCCAAATTATTACAGGAAGTGATGTTAGAGACAATACTATCGAATTGTCTGATTGTTACATCCTGTTCCACGAAGGCTTGCTCTAAAACTTTCTGTAAAGCCTCTCTGTGCGCTTCTGAACTGAGTAACAGTGATAATACCAAGATCTTTGAAGGAGTTTGTAACAGCTGATCAACGATGTTGAATTCACTCCTTTGGATGAGCTTAAGCATCTCATCTTTGTCTTTCGACAGGTCGGGATTACTGGATTGACCGACTGGTGGATCGGGAATTTCTGTCTGAAGTTCCTTTTCTTTGTTGGACTCTCCAACTCCTCGGTTGAAGATTCGACCGCTCCGTGTTACACGACTGATGTCTGCAATATTCACGACGGAGGGTAATGGAATTTCCTTTCCATTCTCGACTGTTGTTGCACCGTATTTGTAAGGGATCGCCTTAGTTGATTCATACGGTAGTGGTCCCGGCAGATAGATGACTATGGGAACCTTCTGATTTTTCTGACCATCATAAGTAATCTCGATCCGTTCCCGGTTGGGAACTCTAGATTCGTCAAGTAGAGGGATGATGGCAAAAACATCCTTGGTCCTGTGATGACCAGAGATCGTGACAACATCCTCAACTTGCTCGGCAAGGTAGTTCGGCGACCAATTGATGGGCCCAGAACCTGGATATGGACGAATTTCTCCGCGATCCACTTGACCCTGAAGAGCTGTTCTCACAAGGTAACACCCTTGGTTACTTTCCGAACAGGCGCTACAACTGTCATAATTGTGTGGGGGTACCTGGCCACGCCCACTTTGAATACAATGTAACCTTACTAGGTTAGCCTCCACTGATCGGACATCATGACTTTGACGCCGAGTGGGATTTCTGTTACTGATACTAATCTGCTGAGTATCCTCATCCATATAAATTGGCTTCCACCAGTGATTTAACAAGTGCTGAAGTGCCTCCTGGACAAGGGTACAACCTTGACCATTTTCGCAACCCGCTTTACAGCTTTGATAGTTATGTGAGATCAGGAATCCGAGTCGGACCTGCTCAGCATGTAACTCTACCAGGTTGGTATTCATCACACGAATATCGAAAACCTTAACCATGTTGATTTGATAGGGATTCCTATCATGGTAGTCTTGGATCCATCCAAGATCCATCTGACGCTGGAGGGCCTCTTGTATGAAAGAGCATCCCTGTTTGTCTTTAGAGCAGATATCACATTGATGATAATTATGAGGTGGCACATGGCCATATCTACTCTGTCTACAATGCATTTTGACCAAATTGGTCCTCAACAAGAGTACATCATGAATTTGATAGACATTGTTAGTCTCTTTCTCAATCAGATTGACCGTAGCTTTCTCGTGTTGAGGCAGCGGGTTCGTGAGAACATTAGGATTCGTATCTTTGAAAGATAAGAGCCCGCTCCTAACAAGTTTTTGCACGTCAGATTTGAAATTGAGGCAATTCTTTATGTTATGCCCTGGTCCTCCTTGATGATAAGGGCATGTCTGATCCGCTTTAAACCAAAAAGACAGATTTTCCGGTACAGTAAGAGGAGACTTAGTCTGGACGTGCCCCTTAGCCAGTAGTAACGGAAATAGTTCTGCGTACGACACGGGTATAGGATCAAACCCTGATGATCGTGTTGTACAGTTGTTATTGTACTGAGGACGAGCCTGCTGAAGAGGCTGTTGAGTCCTTTGCTGATTATGTTGGCTCTGCGCAACCTGAGGTTGATACGTAGGAACAGGCGTGGGGCCGATAGCAGGAGTTACCGCTGCTACTGGTTGATAATGACGCCTTTGCTTTCTGAGAGAGATATTCCCAATATCTTGCTCTTTTTTCTTAGGGAGAGCACTACCGTATTTTTTAGTGCTGCTCGTTGATCCAGCGTCTTTTACTAAACGTCCTTCTCGGACAGCTTCCTCAAGACGTACACCCATGCCGACCATTTCGGTGAAATCACTGGGCGCACTGGCGACCATTCGGCCGTAGTAAAACGAGCTTAAGGTTTTTAAGAAGATCTTTGTCATCTCTTTTTCCTCAAGAGGTGGACAAATTTGAGCGGCAATTTCACGCCATCTCTGGGCGTACTCCTTAAAAGTTTCCTTGTCCTTTTGCGACATTGATCTGAGTTGATCTCTGTCGGGTGCCATGTCCAAATTGTATTTGTAATGTTGAACGAAGGCAGTGCCAAGATCTCTGAATGTGCTGATCGAGGCACGGTTCAAACCCATGTACCATTTTAAGGCGGCACCGGTTAAACTATCCTAAAAGTAATGAATCAACAGGTCCTGATTTTCCGTCTGAGCTGACATTCGTCGAGCGTACATTGTCAAATGACTTTGAGGGCAAGAGTTACCCTTGTATTTTTCAAAGTCAGGCACTTGGAATTTGTGCGGAACTTTCACATTGGGGACTAAACAAAGGTTTGCGGCATCCTTTCCAAAAAGATCCTGACCGCGAATGGCTTGCAATTCCTTTTGCATTTCCAAGAACTGCTCCTAGAATTCATCCATTCGGTCAAACATAGTTTCCTTCCTCTCATAAGGCATCTGTGGAATCTGTCCTTCCGGGACAGAATGCACCACAGGGGGTGGTACCGTAACTACGGCGTTGAATCTTGGTGTTTCCCGAAGTTTGTAACCTTCAGGGGTCTTCAACATGCCTCTGGCATCTTCGTTTTCCCGAAGTTTGTAACCTTCAGGACCAGCGGCTCCTGCAGAAGTTCCCTGATCTTCAACGATCGGCGAAACATATCCTTCCAGGATATAATTGACAGGCATGCCCCAGGGACGATCTTTCGGCATTGGATACCTAGGATCGAACTTCTCCACTATGGGCGTCGAGGTGATCTCCGAGATCACTGTTCTTTGTAGCTGAGCTTCTGCCATGGCTTGCATGTTGTTACGAAGCTTTCTCATATCCTCTCTCAGAGCGTCGAGCTCTTCCCTCAACTCTCTGTTCTCTTCCTCAAGATCATCCATCTTTTTCTACGACTGGCCCGAGTATTGTACGAATGAGATAGTTTGACTCTAGAACCGTGACACAAACGTAAGATTCGTAGGTAAGGAGAATACGCGATGTGAGAATGATAAAATGCAATGATTATATTAATTGTTTGTTGATTTAATCAAAATAAACTTCGACAATTAGATTGCAAATATCAAACAGTGGGGAAACCCCTTTTTTATTGAAATTCCAAGGATTACAGAAATGGAAATACAGTAGATTACAAAGTGCGGAAACAGAAACCTAAGCTAATGGGTCCTGGTACTTCCTCCTCTTTGACCGGGGCGCTCGGGCCGTTGTCGGGTTGTCATTCCTTTGCCAGGTGAAAGGAGCGAGCAAATTCCTTTGATCATCTTGATTCTCTACAGCATGTTGCTCTAAAATTTCAATCAGAGCATCTTTCTCTTTTAGTAATTGCTGCATTTGGATACACTCTATGTTGAGGGTGCGGTACTTGTTCTTCCAAGACCTCCTCTCCTTTTGAACTTTATTGAGAGTAACCTGAAGCCTTTCAGTCTCAGTCATGAAGTACATGACAGATTCCCTCGGCGGAAGAATTCTGTAACGAGGATAAGGCATTTTTAGCTTGAGAGCTCTAGTTTGTACCCAATGGAGATAAGGCTCCACCGAGACACAGTCCGGTTTTCCCAGAGACTCTCGTCCTTTCTTATGAACGTGTTTCCACGCGTGCACTATTTCCATCTTCAGTGCTCTGTCATTTTCTCCTTCCTTGAAGAAAAGACCTTCCAGATGAGCGTTCTGCGGAACGAGCCTCATCGGGTATCCAAATTGATGAAGAACCAATATCGGATGGTAGTTGATTCCCCCTTTAATTCCTATGAGGGGTACGTTGGGGAAGTTTCCACAACGATCAATGATCCTGATCCCATCATAAATCCTAATGCACCAATCTATATCAGAGTTGGTGAGAGACATGATCTTCTGCGACCAGCGCAAGGCACTCTTGCAATCCCAAAAAGCAGCAGACTTAGGCAAATGGGAGATAAACCATTTGTAAAGCAAAGGTACACAGCATGTGATTTCCCCTCCGCTGTACAAATTTCCTAAGTGTACAGAATGATACGCATCTGCGAGCAAAGTCGGCACCGGGTTTTTAATGAGAAAAACCTTAATAGCGTTGATATCGACGAAGTTATTAATGTTGGGAAACAAAAATAACCCGTAGGTGAGCAAAACAAAGATGCTTTCGAAAGCAGTCACGTTTCCTATACTAGCGAAGTATAGAGCCTTCTTTGTTAAGAACTGGGCTGGCGAACCTTGGATGCCACCCTTGGTAGTCAGGTGAGTCCTGACCTCAGACTCGTCCAAATGAATTGCCCTTGCAATAGTCTGATTCTT
Source organism: Lathyrus tuberosus (assembly GCA_022829125.1). NCBI lineage: Eukaryota > Viridiplantae > Streptophyta > Magnoliopsida > Fabales > Fabaceae > Lathyrus > Lathyrus tuberosus. The sequence goes on along the minus strand of JALAZF010000161.1, from coordinate 8,113,466 downwards.
TGGAATTTCTTCCAGTCCAGAAAATGGAGCTCAATCTGTGATATGTAAATCCAACAGATGAGAATACTCTTCCAGCGTTGGTGCCAGCTGGTAATCCGGGAATGTAAAGCAGTGATGAACCGGATCGTAGAATTGAACGAGCGCGTCCATGATTCCCCCAATCACATGGACTCTTAACAGTGGTAGCAAACCACCGTGATTGGCTCTGAAAGCCTCTGGATTAGTGATCATCCTCGCTAACCTTCTCAAATCCTCTAGCTTTGGAACCCTGAAGGTATACTGGTGAGTTCTCCTTCTACCGAAATCCATTAGTGCAATCCTTTTCTCTGATATTTGCAATCACAGTCTTAGTTTAATTTGCAAAACAGAGAGACTAGAAGAGAAATTTTTTTGAATGTTTTAATGTGTTTTAGATGAATGCATGAATGCAGCACACAAAAACATAGAAAAAACATGGGGTCAGAGGGTCGTTGTCATGAAGTCAAGGCTCTACCCATCCCCAAAGGTTTACTAAGGTGATTTTTGTACCTGTACTCATTATCATTAGCTCCTCCCAGGAAGGCAGACAACAAGCGGATCGCCAGCGAGTTGTGTGCAATCTTAGAGTAAGTGCTATTCACCGAGAATAGATCACCAGCCTAAAATGAGGGTAGTATCGCGTAACAGCTATTTCCGATAGCTTCCGCACTACGAAAGGGTTGGTTTTTCTAGGTGTATACTCAATCTTTCCACATACGGCATCACCCGCATTCCCATTAGCAGAAAAATAAACACATATAGCAATTAGGAAAAGCAGTATATATATTTGTCTTAAACATCCTAGACCTAAGAAGCTAAGAATCCTAAGTTCCTGACAGAAATGGCTCCCCGACGGAGTCACCATTCTGTGGTATTCACACAAGAGATGAAAAGAAAGAAGAAAAGTCAAGATATGGCCCCACGGTGGGCGCCACTTTTCTGTAGCGAGCGATTTTGGACGTGGTTCTTAAGCACAGGTCGCTCTCTGCGGTTGAGTTTACTACAGGTCGATTCATTTTTTATCCTATTGTAAGCTGACTAAGGAAGGGAAATAGATGTCTCCAATTAACCCTGCTTGCATACTGAGTTTAAATAGCGGTCTGTTAGGTTACGAATGCTACAATGTGGGGGGCCTTTGTACTGGTTATTTGTATTTTTGCCAATACGGTTCTCTTTCTTTTTATCTAGGCAAAGGGTTTCTGACGGGGAATAAGGATCTGGATGTTTTTGAATTACTGCTTTTTAAATGGGATTTGGGTTTTTGTTTAGTGTGCTCGCTAAGATCTTTTCTTTCGATCTTATGCCTACGTATTCCCGTTTACCGAAACAGGGAAATCAGAGCGTTTGTAGTTCCTCCCATAGAATGGGAGGAAATTGTTTTTGGTGTCTTGTTCAAAGCCCAAGACGTGAAGCGAAAGGTGATTTGTATCTTGTTCAAAGCCCAAGATGTGAAGCTGAAAGGTCTCGACTTTAGAGAGAGTTTGTCATCTCTAAAGAGGGGTAAAGGAGAATTACTTTAAATGGGATACGCGGATCCGAGCAATGCCATAATTTCCGGAAAAAGGGTTTTAACCTGAAGGAGAAGACTTTAACTCTATGTATAGAGCAACGCCATCTTTCCTTAGGAATTCCTCATGCTAAAAGAAGGACAGTGGCATGGATGTAGATGATCCAGAGGCTTGCCGCTTACAGCGATTAGATGAAAGGGAAGGAGTGTACTGTGAACGAGGCACAGGTTTGATGCTAAAAGGTTGATTGGATCAACCAGTGGTTTTCTTATATAAAGCCTAAGAGGAGGCTAATTTCCGCTAGGGAAAATCATTATACAAAGCCTAAGAGGAGGTTATCTTTGTGTCTCGTACAAAGCCCGAGAAAGAGGCTAGAAGGGTTTGTTTGGCTCAATAAGAACCTTTTTGGTATCTCGTACAAAGCCCGAGATGGAGGCGAAAAGGGTGATTGACTCAACGAGTGAGTCTTTTGTGTGTCTCATACAAAGCCTGAGAGAGAGGCTAAAAGGTTCGTTCCGCTGGGGAGAATCATTGTATAAAGCCCAAGAGAAGGCTAAGGTTACTGTGTCAGTTAAGTGACAGGTCCAATATACTGATTTTGAAAGAGAAAATCAGTTCTTATATGAGCAACACTGTACTCATGGGTTAGATCTGAGGATCAGGGTTGTTCCCTGTTCTTTGAGGAAATGGGAAATCCAAAGGGTATCGAGACTGTCCGAGTCTACGGTTTCTTCCTATCTAACGAAAGGGTCACTTGAGAATGTCTTTGAGACTCAAGGAAGAATAGACTGTCCAAGTCTAGAGTTTCATCTTTTGTACTATGCTTTGAGAAACAGTAGTAGACTCTAGAAAGGACTGATCTATGAAGATTACTAAGTTCTGTTCCTATACCTGTAGGAGGTCGTCGGGACAATTTGTACGAAGCCCAAGAGGAGGCTGGAAGCTTTTAAGAAGCCGACGGTCCTTGTACGAAGCCCAAGAGAAGGCTATCATTCCCGGAGGAAGAGATCATTATACGAAGCCTAAGAGGAGGCTGTGAATACTTCTAAGAAGTCGACGGGTCCTTGTACTAAGCCCAAGAGGAGGCGGGGTTGCTTTTAGGAAGCCTGAGGGTCCTTGTACGATGCCCAAGAAGAGGCCGATGCTTTTAAGAAGCCCGTGGGTCCCCAAACCCCGAGAAATTCAAGGCAAGCTATTCACAAGGAATAGAACAAGTCAGGAAAGTCCGAGAATTTGGAAGAAACTCAAAGATGCCATTCACGGAGAATACATTCATCTTTGGGAGTAGAGTTTCTTGATGATAAGACTGTATCTGGTGATCCTATTTGGGGATCTAGGTGTCTATTTCTACGAACAAACGAAACGGCGTCACCTAGTTCTAGACGTAGTTGCCGGGGAAACTCAAAATATCTATACTATTATTACACAGTTGATATGAGTTTATGAAAGGAGACTTACAGTGAAATAGCCCCACAATACAGTTATATATATGAAAGCAGTAAACGAAAGCGATAACCACTTACTCGGTTGTAGAGCTTCCATGCTGTTTGGTTAGTTGTTCAACAAAGAAAGATTGAAAACAACAGTATATTCAAAATCAAAGGAGAAAGTGCTTTGAAAAGGAAAGATTTGGGGCTTACAGCTCAAGGAGAGGCCCAAGGTTTTACCAGTGAGTGCACTGTTGAGTTTGTACAGAGGGACTTATACAAGTGACTGTGGCCCAAAAAAGGTTTTCTGTACAAAGGGATGGGGCTTACACTCTCTCAAGAGGCCCAAAAAGTTTTGAAGAAGAAGAGTGGGGCTTATAACACGAGGGTAGGCCCAGTTGATTTTTCGTTTAAAAATGGCGATCGCGCCGAGGTTTTCTTTTAACGCAGAGGGACTTATACAATAAGTAAGACCCAAGATGTTTTGGTTAAAAGGGGGATTGGGTCTTACACTCTAATAGAGGCCCAAAAGAGTTTTGAATGGGTCTTATAGCTCATGGAGAGGCCCAGATGATATTTTTATTTTTTTACGGGCGACGATCGCGCCGTTTACTTGTACAGAGGGACTTATACAATGAGTGAGGCCCAAAAAGTTTCTGTACAAGGGGGGATGGGTCTTACACTCTCTCAAGAGGCCCAAAAAGTTTTGAAAATGATTTATGAGGGTTGAATTAATCCAAAACCCTAATTTGCTTTCAAAATGTATTTAATTGAATAAAAATTCAATTAAAATGATCAAAAATTGTTTAGTACATGGAAAACAAATTGTGATCTTGGAATAATGCTTCAAAAATTAAGTATTGACCTACAAAATAATTAGAAGGCATTAAAAGTTGCAAAATCAATGTGGAAAAAATATTAAAAATGTCAAAAACAATCAAAATATTAATTCTTTGCAAAAATATCAATTATATGAAATAAATAATATTTTTGGGATTTTCTTGGAAAATAAAATATTTTAACATTTTTGTGAATTATTAAAAAAAGAATCAACTCAAAATCATTAAAACTCAGAGAGAAATTAATTTTTGAATCAATTAAACAAAACCACAAAATTCAAATATTCAAATATATGAAAAATGGCGCCAAGAACAGCTGAAGAACACGCGCGTGTTCTGGGATTCTCAGATTTGCATTTTCTATCCAATCTCACTGAATACTTGATTATACCATGCAATCCACATATCATTATACTCGTCTCAACCTCACGATCATGTCTATGTCCATAAATTTCATTTAAATTAAACATACAACAAAAAATCATGAAGAAACCTCAAGAACCCTAATTTCTGCATGAAGGCTAGGATTTTTGATACACGATTCAAACAATGCAATTAATTGAGGGAAAACATTCCATGCATGATTATGAACATATGGCCAAATTATTGTGTAGCAAAAATTGTGTGGATCATAGAGTTCGAAGAGCTCATGCTTACCACTTGCAGTCGGTGATCGTGATTTGTGTTGGAGGTGTTACAGCTAGGTTCCAATGATCTGGATAGCTTCCCTAGGTGCCAAGTGATGTGTCTGAGTGCTTGGAATGGATTGAAATGGGTTGGAGTTGAAGATGGCACCTCAACTGCAAAACTGTCAAGAACTTGAGCAATTGGCTGGTGATTTTGTGAAATCTGTGTTCCAGATGTTGTTTGAGTGTTTGTTTCACTTCTATATGATGTATGTGAGGTGTGTGAGTGATTGGTTTGATTGGAATTGCTCTCAAACTCAAAACCCGATAGTGACTTGCCTTAGAAGGCAAAATTGGAGTGAAAGAAGAGATTTTGAGGAAAGCATCTGTTAGATGGCTTTGGTGTACTCAAACTGAACACAATTGAGCTCTATTTATAGTAGAGCAAGTTTGTTTTGGGATCCACAGTGAATGGCAACTGCAGCAGGTGTTCCCTCAATGTTGGCCAATGGAAATGCAAGTCTCCTCTAGCCATTGACTAGAGGTTAGGGCACAGAGTTATGGTCCCCTTGGTCTTGGATAAGTCTTGACTAATTTTAGATGGGAATGGCTCAGTCCATGCCACCTTGATGGTTCCATTGAATGCCTCATTCCAAATTTGGAGTCTTGTCCCTATTTTGGCAACTCTAGGTTCAACATGTTATTTCTTGTTCCATGGACTTTGGAGGCTTGGCTCAGTGATTGTCCCCTTTAGATTCAATCCTCAGAGGTGTCCAAGTGGATAGGAGCATTTAAAATTGGCTGATTTTGGCAAATCGAGCCAAAATGCAAATTCTGCCTTGCTTTGACAGATTTCAGCAAGGCAACTTGACAATGTTGTATCTCATGGTGTAAGTTGAATTTGGCAATGTTCTTGGCCATTTTGGAAAGCTCTTACATGATACAACAACTGTTTGAACAAGTTTGGTTTTGATCTCTTTTGATTCCAAGTGAAAAATCCCCCTACATTTGGCAAAAAGTGAAGGCAGATTCTGACTTAGTGAAAATTTCACTAAGTGTTGGAAAAAGTGACATTTTCACTTTTCAGCCACTTTGATCACTCCATAACTCAAAATCCTTAATGAATTGGAATGACTTGTAGTTGAAGTTTTTGTAGATGATAATGAGGGCTACAAATCCATATTTGGATGAGAAAAAATGGCCTTGTGGTTTAGGAGTTATGGTCCTCCAAAGTTGGTACCCAAGCCACTTTAATTTTAACTTAGAAAATTTTCTAAGTTTTTATGGTTACCCCTTTTACAAGTTATTTCACTTTTCTTGATTTTTCTTGATGAATGATGATTCAAATCATACATTAACATCATTTTAGGGTTAAAAATCCATTTTGGTGAAAAATCTCAAAAAGTCAAAGTTGACTTTTGTGCACAGTTGACTTTTTATCAAATGAATTCCAAACTATGCAATTCTTCAGGAAATCATGTCCTTGACCTAAATCAAACTTGATGGACATGTTCCAAGGGTGTCATAGGGTATATTGAATCATGTCTTAGGGTTTGGGAGCATGTCCAGGTCAAAAGTCAAAGTTACAGTTGACTTTTCTCGCGAAACCCTAATAGTGGTCCAGATGAAATTGAGACTTGTTTCTCAAGCTTCTTGGATTAACCCATTGTTCCAAATGGATTAATATGGTTCATTAGAGACCCTCAAATCATGCCTTGAGGTCTTGGTTCATGGTTTGTCCCAAAAGTCAACTTAGGGGTGAATTAGGTCAAGAAACCCTAATTCCTGATTTTTGATGTATGCATCCCCTGAGGCAAAATTGACTTGATGAATGAGTCCATGAGGTTCCATGGAGTATATTAGGTTATGTTTTGGATCAATGGCTTGTGCCCAGATGAAATTTTTCATCTGGAGGCCCTGGGTGATCAAAACCCTAATTTGGTGACACTGTCGATCGGGAGGCTTGATCCACCTAGAAGGGAGCAGCTTTGTGCTTAATCCTTGAAGTGGGAGTCCTTTTGATCCTTTGTGGATGCTAGAGAGGCTAGACAAGTTGAAGATCAAGTCATTCCTTGATTGATCCTTTGTCTAAGGCTCTGAGAGGGCTTGAAACCCTAGTTCTGATTGCAGTCAATGCTCAGCAATTCCTTGAGGAGATTGATGAGGCATGATGATTCATCCATATTGTGATGATGATTTGCACAATGATGGGAAACTTTAGTGGTCAAAATTTGGGGTATTACACCAAGGATAGACGATCTGTTAGATCAATTGAAAAGAGCCTGTGTGTTCTCGAAGATTGATTTACGGTTGGGCTATCATCAGATTCGGGTGAAGAGTTCAGACGTACCAAAGACTGCATTTAGAACCCGTTACGGCCATTATGAATTTTTGGTGATGCCTTTCGGTGTGACGAATGCTCCGGCAGTTTTCATGGATTACATGAATCGGATATTTCAACCTTACTTGGACCAATTTGTGGTGATTTTCATTGATGATATTCTTATCTATTCTCGTGACCCTCAAGAGCACGGAGAACACCTAAGAATCGTTTTATCCATTTTGCAAGAGAAACAACTTTTCGCTAAGCTAAGTAAGTGTGAGTTTTGGATGTCGGAGGTGAATTTCCTTGGACATGTCATATCTTAAGGGGGTGTAGCGGTTGATCCATCAAAAGTTGAAGCAGTGATAAATTGGGAGAGACCGAAGAATGTGTCTGAAGTTAGAAGCTTTTTGGGACTAGCAGGGTATTATAGAAGGTTTATTAAAGGCTTTTCCCAACTGGCTTTACCGATGACGAGACTTACTCGGAAGGATTGTTATTATGAATGGGATTCAGCTTGTGAGCAAAGTTTTATGAATTTGAAGGAAAGTTTGACGACCGCTCCTGTTCTAGTTATTCTTGATCCTAGCAAGTCATATGAAGTATATTGTGATGCGTCGAAGATGGGATTAGGAGGGGTCCTAATGCAAGATGGACATGTAGTGGCATATGCTTCACGACAGTTGAAAGTCCATGAAGAGAATTATCCAACACATGATTTAGAATTGGCGGCAGTTGTTTTTACCTTGAAAGTGTGGCGTCACTATTTGTATGGTGTATGTTTTGAGATGTTTAGTGACCACAAGAGCTTACAGTACCTCTTTGATCAAAAGGAGTTGAACATGCGTCAACGGAGGTGGGTGGAATATTTGAAAGATTATGACTTGGAACTAAGATACCATCCGGGTAAAGCGAATAAGGTGGCGGACGCTTTAAGTAGGAAAGTGTTGTAGAGTGCCGACTTGATGATGCTAGAGTATACTTTATTGGAGAAATTTTGAGATCTAAATCTTCAATTCAATTGGACTCCTAATTGTGTGATCATGGGAAATTTGGATATCAATTATACTCTTAGGGAAGAAATCCAACAAGAGCAAGGGTTAGATGAGAAGCTGCAAGGAGTGTTATTGCAACCGGGTTTTGTGCGAGATATCGACGGAGTTATTGTATTTAACCAGAGGATTTGTGTTCCGGATAACACGGAGTTAAAAAGGAAGATTTTAGATGAAGCGCATAAGGGTGGTTTTACTATACATCCGGGATCTTCGAAGATGTATCAAGACCTAAAGAGGGACTATTGGTGGTCCGGGATGAAAAGGGATATTGCGGTGTATGTGTCGGAATGTGCGGTGTGTCAACAAGTAAAGATCGAGCACCAAAGGTCGGGTGGCTTGTTACAACCTTTAGAAATTCCGGTGTGGAAATGGGAGAGTATTTCGATGGACTTCGCGGTGGGATTACCCCGTGCCCAAGGTGGCAATGTTTCGATTTGGGTGATTGTGGATCGATTGACGAAGTCTGCTCATTTCTTGGCCGTAAAGACTACTTATAAGGCGAGTCATCTCGCAAGGTTGTTCATTTCAGAGATAGTGAGGTTGCATGGTATTCCTACTAGTATTGTTTCGGATAGAGATCCAAAATTTACTTCTAGATTTTGGAGAGCTTTTCAACAAGCTATGGGGACGAAGTTGTGTATGAGCACGTCGAATCATCCGCAAACGGATGGTCAGACGGAACGGACAATACAGACCATGGAGGATATGTTGAGAGCTTGCGTGTTGGAAAGTGGCGGAAATTGGATATGACTTTTGCCATTGATTGAGTTCTCTTATAATAACAGTTATCATGCAAGTATTGGTATGGCACCTTATGAGGCGTTGTATGGAAGGAAGTGTGGGACACCGTTGTGTTGGACAGAAGTTGGTGAAGATAGGATTTTGGGACCCGAGATTATTCACGAAACTACGGAGAAGATTAAGATGATCCGTGATAAAATCAAACAAGCCCAAGATCGTCAGAAGAGTTATGCGGATAACCGTAGAAGGCCTTTAGAATTTGAAGAAGGCGATCACGTGTTTTTAAAAGTCACTCTGAGATTGCGGTTGAAAGGACCGTTTCGATCGCGGAAGTTAAGTCCGAGATACGTGGGACCGTATCAGATCTTGCAGAGAATTGGTGAAGTAGCTTACAGACTAGCCTTACCGCCTTCTCTGTCCGAGATGCACGATGTTTTTCATGTATCTCAGCTTAGGAAATTTGTCCCAAATCCTCTTTAGCCAATTTTGCCAGATACAATTGAGATAGAAGCAGATTTGACATTTGAGCCCCAACCGAGTCGTATCACCGGAAGAGAAACTAAAGTGTTAAGGAATAAAGAGATTTCTCTTGTTAAGGTTCAGTGGGATGAGACGCATCCGGGTGATGCAACTTGGGAATTGGAATCGGAGATGCGGGAGGTCTACCCTTATCTTTTCAGGTAATTGTTTAAAATTCGTGGGCGAATTTCTATTTAAGGAGGGGAGGATGTAATACCCCGTAAATTATTTTACTCTGGATAATATTAGTTGTGATCAATTAAGTCCCAGTGTGCTCTGAGAAATTATCTGCAGAGATAATTAGGGTAACTGTTGAACTTGGAGTACATCCAATTAATATTATCTGACTCTGAGATAATTAAATATTTGGACTTTAGAGACTTTTTGGACAATTAGTAGTGTTACTAATTGATGATATTTTCCCTATATTATTTTCTTTCCTTTCATTTTCCAAAGAAAAAGATAGAAAGGATTTTGGAGAGAAAGAAAAGAGAAGGAAAGGAAGAGAAAAGGAGGAGAAAAGTTCAAGATCAAAATCATCATGAACATCATCAAATATTCATCCAATCATCTTCAAATCTTCACCATCTTCATCTATTCAAGGTGGGTTCTAGATAGATGCTTTTGTTTTAGCTTTTCTTGGTTTCTAAGACTAGGTTAGAGTTGTAAGAGAATTGGATTAATTGCAAAATCTTGGGAATTAACGGTTAAAATGTGTTATAAACTGAGTAGTATGAGTTATAGGAGTATAGAATCATTTATATTTGATTGTATGATGTTTGGATATGTTTTGGTGGGGTTTTGGAACCATAGGAGATCAACTGTTACGCTGATGAAGTTTTCTGAAATTCCCAGATTCGCACTGCGAATCCCCCAGCGAAGGGGAAATCGTGGGCTCGCTGGAAGCTCGCACTGCGAAGGCGAGCGTTCGCCAGTGGCTCGCCAGTGGTTCGCACTGCGAACCTTAAGTTATTTTTGCTACTGACTTGGTTCGCCAGCCATTCGCACTGCGAATGGTGCAGCGAACAAGTGTTGGCTAGGCTTCGCTGGACGCTTCGCACTGCGAATGGGTAGCGAGCGTTCGCTGGCTTCTTCGCAATGCGAACATAGCAGAACATCCAATTTGTTTCTTGCATAACTTTTGACTCGGTTATCCGTTTTGCGTATTCTTGATATCGTTGTGATGCTAGGAACGTATTCTACCTAATGGAAGTGAGAAATATCTGTTGATTGCCCGATTAAATAAATCGGAGGGAACCGTGAATTGGTGTAATTTGTGGTATGTTGAATTATGTGTTCCCATTGTGCGATTGATGATTATTAGCCTATGCTCTTATTGATTAAACATGGTTGATTATGTATGCATGTTAAAATATGAAATAGGTAGAGTGAGGATTATTACCGTAAACAAATGTCGAAAAGTGTGGAATGACATAATGACAACGATCGTGCGTGCGGTGTCGAGGCATGTGTCGGATACTAATGTCATAGAATAAATAAACTCTAGTATGGAACATGGGTGTTAACCTTTGTGGTTGTGATAAGGCGTTATGGCCTTGTGATCGTCGAATACGATCCCGTTTGTGTGTGTGATCACGTAATCGTAACCGGTTCTTTGAGTTGCGTTTCATGGGTCTCGAGCTCCTCTGAAACATATGCATAACTACTTGGCAGGTTTGATTCCCCGTGCTGTACGAATGGCACCCGTTGGGTGAATGCTTCTGACGGTATAAGGCCCGTGTAAAGTGACGGTTCATAACGGTAAAAGGCCCGTAGAACCCGAATCCATTCGTATGTCAAGTAGGTTCAACTATCCATGACTCGGGTCGTCTTCTAGACGTAGAAGCGGATGGGAACAGGGGATGCCTTGGTGTGGTTACCGATTAGTGATATTGTGAGTTGGTGAACTCATGACATGTTTCCATATAGAGTGTGTGTGAGTACTCAAAGTCACTTCCCTTCCCTTTTGACTTGAGTTAGGCTTATTTTAGAACCTTGTAAAGCCGAGAGGACTATAAGATAGCGAACTCACTGAGATTTGATGTATCTCACCCCACGTTGTTGTTTACATCACAGGTACTACAGGTTTAGCGAAGGGTAAGGACAAAGTGGTTTGACTTTTCCTTACGGATCGTAGCTTTTGGCATGGCTTCCGCTATGGCGTTTTCTTTTGAGATCATTGTATTGATCTAGTTCTTAGTGCCTTTTGGACATCTTGTATATGTTGTGCCGTAGACTTTAGAACTTTGTATTTAGGGCATTTAATGTATACAATGTGTTAACTAGGACTGGTACATATATTTCAGTACCAAACGTATTATTCATGTATGATATATGCTTTGATGTATGCATGTATATGTGGGCGTTACAGTTGGTATCAGAGCAGGTCGTATCCTCGATCTAGCCATGAAATAGTATAAGTGTTTCTTTCCGTTTCATATCTATTGTGTCGCCATTGGTCTTACGTGTTATATTTATGGTATTGAGCCTGATCAACTTAATCCTATCTTTATGACATTTAGGAACATGGCCGACCGACGCAGAAACAATCGTGGTAGACCGCGAACTACTCCAGCAGGGACAAATCCGCCAGGGGATGAAGGAAATGCCTCTTTGTATCAATTCATGCAACAGATGCAGCAGCAGCAGAATCAGTTTGTGCAACAGATGGTACAGCAAATGGCTGGTGGCGTGCATCCTCCAGTGGTTGTTCCTGAAGCTGCAGGGGGAACCTTTAGGGATTTCATTCGTATGAATCCTCCGGAGTTTCTGGGAGGGTTAGATCCAGTAAAGACTCATGAATGGATATCCGGTATGGTGCGTATTTTCTTGATCGTTCAATGTAGTGAAGAAAATAAGGTTGTCTTTGCTTCTCACTTGTTAAAGGGTCCTGCTATGAGATGGTGGGAAAGCGCTTCAGCACTAATGACAATTCAATAATTACCGAAGGTGTGGGAGCAGTTTAAGATAACTTTTAAGGAGAAGTATTTTCCAAGTTCCTTAATCTAAACTATTTTTCAATTTTAAAGCGAAATTTTAGTTAATTATTTTATCTTTTTAATAAAATATCTTAAAATGGATTTTAATTGAATATAGTTAAATAGTTGTGATGTTTCAAATTAGAACGTAGTAGATTTTTTATTTAAATTATAAGTATATATATATATATATATATATATATATATATATATATATATATATATATATATATATATATATATATATATATATATATATATATATATATTATAATCTATTTCTCTATATTTTAAATTGTATGATAAAACAGATAGATTGTGGTATATTTTATATATATACTTATCAAATAGATTGTGATAAAATAAATTTATTTTAGTGTGAGTGTGTGCGTGTGTGTGAACAGGGTCGTCCCTGAAAATTTGGAGGCCCTGATCCAATTTTAAAAATGGGACTCAATAAAAAAGAAGGTAAATTATTTTTTGTTTGTAAAACAATACATTTAAATAGTAAAAATATAGGTATCACTGATCGAATCATTGATTTTTGAGTCAAAAACAAACTTCTTTACCGCTATGCTAACTAGCATACATTATAAATTAAATTAAACAACTAATATTTATATATTTATTTCTAGTTTAAAATTTAGAAAAAATAATTATGAAGCCCCTATTTTTTGGAAGCTCTGAGTTGTAGGCCTCCTTACCCCGACCCAAGGCCGACCTGGTGTATAAAATATTTCTCTATATTTTAAATTGTATGATAAAATAAATAGATTGTGGTATATTTTATAAAGTTAGAAAAAAAGTATCTTTTTAACATATGGGGTATACTTTAAGATATATAATTCTTAAATTCTAAAACATGTAGGGTTATATTTTGAGATATACAATTTTATAATTTTCTTAATCTCCAATTTTTTACTTAATATAAATGGTAACATTAATTTCGGTTAAAAATAATTAGATGAGTTAGGTTTTTGGTACTCACATGAGAGACAAAAAACTTAAAAAATTTAATTACAAAGGTTCTTAGTTACATATTATTCCCTAAAGAGAATCAAACATAAGTATTTGTCACGTTTTGAAAGAAATTTTAACAACTAAATCTAACTGTGATATTAAAAAAAATGATGTCAATTAATCATTTGCATTTATATATTTTTAATGTGGATATTATTAAAAGAAAAAAATATCCTCACCAATCAAACTTTTTGAATCTGTCACTATACATGCTTTGTCATTAACAAACAAACATTACTATTAGAAATCATACGCAATATTTTTTGTAACATTTTTTGTAACAATATAAAATATTATAGCAATAATACCTTTATTTAGAAAATTTTTTATTATGAAGTACACAAAGGTGGAAAATACAAATTGAATATGTTTACTAATAATAGGTTTACGTTTTGTTTCTATTTAAGTATGATTATTATAAACATTATAATTATAATGTTTAACATATCAAATATTTATTTTTCAACAAGAATATAACAGAATCAATAACAACAATGAAATGGAATGAAAGAATAAATAAATGACCTTATCACTCCTTGATCATGAGAGATCGACAAGAATCATATGAAAAGAATTATGACTTTTTCAATGTCTACAAGATGAGATGACAATTCATCAACATTAGTTAAGCAACATACTATTCTATCACTAGTCTACCATTGTTCCTGGTGCCTTGTATTTTCATCATCTCCAATTGAAATTGTGTTATAAATTACAAGATCAAAGAGAGAAAGATTCATATCAAATGTATAATAAGAATGGGAGAAGATTCATCTCAAAAGAAAAATAAGAATGAGAGCTATGTAGAGAAAAACTCCTAAGAATCCATATTAATAAATAAAAGATAAAATATAAACTAATACACTTTTTCTCTATATATAGATAAATAGGTGATTAAAAAAATGTGTTAATTAACTAACTAAACTCTAGCTAACCTTTTTAGTTCTGATAAAATAAACCATATTGATGAAACATGTTATTTCTCATTTTCTATTAAGGTCTTGTGAACGATTAATTATTCTTGTTTTGAGGAAATTTATGATTATATCAAGTATAACTTTACCTTTTATGTTAGAATATTTTTCATGATAACATCTTAAAAATTGTTCAACAGAAGCACCCCTTCAGATAGCGTAACTGGAATTCCATCTTCTCCAATACTTGCGAATTTTCCATGTACAATAAACATCATCTTCTGTACCAGACCGACATGACATGAAATTCTACTTCATTTGATGTATGTCGTTTGTACTAGTTGCTCACGAATGACATCTAAGATAGGTTCATCAACATCCATCAGGGTAAAAAATTGAATTTGAAAAAAAAATTGCATTCAATTTATATTGTAAAAAGGGTAAAAGATATATTTATTTAAAATATTATGGGCGAGATTTTGAAGATTCTGAACATTTAAAACCGATAAAATAAAAGTCAATCAAAAAGTAATCATGAACTTATTTTATGTGTTTGAAGACATACCTTTTTTACAATTTTGAAGAGATGAAGTCGTATGGTTGTCATGAGTTCTTTTAAAAAAATTCCAAAATCATTTCTTCATGAACACCTCTTGTTGTAGGCTATTTATATTGTTGTGCCTCTCATACTTTTCTACAAGGTTAATTATGTCAAGTATTTAGTTAATAAATTTAACAAAATGTCATATATCATCGTCTACTAAATGTTATTAGAAAATAATTTGAATGATATTAACCATAACATATGGACGTTCAAATAAACATGATATCGACTATAACCATAAAAATTATGTTTAAACATTCTTATGGTTTTTTTAGTTTTCAAATATATATGATATCTATTTAATCATTATTTGTTTTCAAATGCACACATGAAAATCGTAAATAATAACATATAAATATTTGATTCATCATGGTTAAAGAACCATATACTTAGATTTCATTAACCATCCAAGCTGATTTCAAATTTTATAGTTCCATTCAATTTTGTATCAAAGTAATATATCTTTTACTTTTAAAACCTTTATTTATTTTTTTATCATCAACCATAATTGGTCACATCAATATTCACTTCTACAAAATAAATTTCATATCAAATTAAATTATTTATCTTCACAACTCTCATTTTTATGCTATTTAATTAAGACGATATGTTATTTAGTAATTTATCTTCAAAGAAAGAACATATAATTAAACTCATTTAAATCTTCATTTCTCAATATTATTGGCCAAATTTATATAATTACAAATGAAGAGAGAAAATAAAAGATTAAAATGCTTACTTTGAATCTCCAAGACAATGCATACACATATTTATTGATAACACTAGTTTCTATAGTATGTGGTACAACATTGGTATAAATTCCATAAGAAAAATCGAATGTGAACGACAAACAATCATTGTCACTCTTATCACCTTAAATATTCTTGTGGAACTGTAAACATTCAAAAACATAGATTAATAATTGATTGGTTAAGGGAAAGTAACAATAACCATTAACTTAACGTGAAATGCAAAATATGTTTAAAAAGACAAATTCATTATAATGATTGGTATTGATACAAAATATATAAAAGTATAACCATTTATAAATATGAAATTTATTTGACTACTTAAGAAACACAAAAATTCAATCAAATATCTACAAATAATATTTATAAATGTTCACTTTCTCTTTCATATTCGATATTCCAATTATTTTCTCTGACATTTTTCTTTTACCAATGATTTTTATCACTGCCGTCTAACCTTTTTGTTTTGCTCTCTCCTATTTTATTTTCTTTCATTCACATCCTGTTATATTGCTTCACAAGTTAGAATCAATATATTTCCTTTATGATTTTATAAAAAAAATATCAATATATAACACATACACGCTGACTAATTCACCCTTTGTTAATTGTACATAGATTTGGTTATTATTAGTAAACACGAGAATTATTAAAAGGAAATACATGTTGACTGATCCAATCTTTGTTAATTTTAAGAACATCTGATTATTACTATTAAAAAATAACTATATATAGGAGATACACGAGCTCAAAGACATATTTATCCTTGTTGATAGGATTGAGCAAACCCCGCTTCTCTAACTATATTTTAACTAATAATAGGATGTTCTAGTGTTTTGCTGCCACATGAATATTAAATTTGTCTCCATCTCTGCACAAAGTTACTAATAAAAATTTATATAAATAAATATTATATTATTAAAAGAGAAAAAAGAATATGCATTGACAGTGTAAAATATTTTTACACTGTCAACCAATCACGGATATGTATCCAGCCAAGTCATCCGTTTAATTTTAAAATACTAATATGACATGACAAAATGTTATAATTCTACTGGATGATGGAGTAAAACAAATGTACATTGACAGTGCATGTAACACCCATATATAACAACATACATCAAAGCATATATATATATTATACATGAATCCAAGTATTTGGTACTGAAATACCATAAGTTCCTAGCTAACACATTATATACATTAAATGCCCTAAATACAAAGTTCTAAAGTCTACGGCATAACATATACAAGATGTCCCACAACGCACTAAGAACTAAATCACTACAATGATCTCAAAACAAAACGCCATAGCGGAAGCCATGCCATCTCAAAAGCTACGATCCGTAAGGAAAAGTCAAACTACTTTGCCCTTACCCTTCGCCGAACCTGCAGTATCTGTGATGTAAACAACAACAGTGGGGTGAGATACATCAAATCTCAGTGAGTTCTCTATCTTATAGTCCTCTCGGCTTACACGGTTCTAACAAGCCTAACTCAAGTCAAAAGGGAAGGGAAGTGACCTTGAGTACACACACACTATATGGAAACACGTCATGAGTTCATCAACCCATAATATCACTAATCGATAACCACACCAAGGCATCCCCTGTTCCCGTCCGCTTCTATGTCTAGAAGTCGACCCGAGTCATGGATCCTGGTAACCTACTTGACATACGAATGGATTCGGGTTCTACGGGCCATTAACCGTTATGAACCGTCACTTTACACGGGCCATTAACCGTCACAAGCATACGCTCCCAGAGCACCATTCGTACTGCACGCGGGAATCAAACCTGCCAAGTAGTTGTGCACATGTTTCAGAGGAGCTCGAGACCCATGAAACGCACTCGCAAGATAACCGGTTACGATTACGTGATCTCACACACAACGTGATTGTATTCAACAATCACAAGGCCTTTACGCCTTATCACAACCAAACGGTTAATACACATGTTCCATACTAGTGCCTATTCATTCTACATTTTCCCGACAATTGTTTACGATAATAATTCTCACTCTACCTATTTCGCATTTTAACATGCATTTACACTTACGATCATGTTACACAACAATAGGATAGACAAGACATGTCATAATTGCATAGTAGAATAATGTATAACAATTAAAACATAATTATATCACTTTTCGAACTTCTCGATTATTTAATCAGTCCGTAAAACCGACATCTTTTACCGTCATCATAAAGGTTATTTCCATAGCTTTCTATTGATATAAGGAACACTTAAATAGGATAAGCGGATCAAAAGATATAGAATTTACAAGAAAAAGAAATATTGGAAAAGTCCCAGGCCCGCCCGGCGAAACCCAAAAACCTCCCAGCGAAACCCCTTCACCGCTACTTCGCCCGGCGAAGCAGAGGCGTCACCAATTCTCCCCAAATGACTCAATAGAGTCAGAAACGTGTAAAGGCTGCGCCTCTCAAAACCGCCCGGCGAAATACCGAACCGCCCGGCGAAGCAGAGGACCGCCCGACGTTTTACACCAGGTGCAGAAAAAATCTGTTGTGTTTCTCTTGTTCCAATGGGTGAAAATTCATCCCTCTCAATTCAAATCTTCCCCAAACAGCACAAACAAGCATCATAAATATTCACATGCATAAAATGATCATTCAACATAGATTATACCGATTTTTAACCGTTAAATTTCATTGATTTGTAAAATTGGTCATTTTCTCTCAAAATCCAACCTAACTCTAAAAACTCGAGAAATTCTTCACTAAAGTATCTATCTAGAACCCACCTCGAATAGAAGATGATGGTGAACATTGGAAGATGATTTGATGAAGAATGGTTGATGATCTTGATCTTTCCTCTTCTAGGTTTTCTCTCCTTTTCTCTTTTCTTCACTTCTTCTTTCTTTCTTCTTTTCTATCCTTTTCCAAATGAAGAGAAAAAGAGGAAAAGAAAAGATATAGGAAACCCAATTAGATAGTAACACTACTAATTGCCCAAAAAGTCACTTAAGTCCAAATACTCAAATATCTCAGAGTCAGATATTATTAATTGGATTTACTCTAAGTTCAACAGTTACTCTAATTATCTCTGCGGATAATTTCTCAGAGTACACTGGGACTCAGTTGATCACAACTAATATTATTCGGAGTAAAATAATTTACGGGGTATTACATCCTCCCCCCCCCCCCCCTTAAATAGAAATTCGCCCACGAATTTAAAACAATTACCTGAAAAGATGAGGATACGCGTCTCGCATCTCCGATTCTAGTTCCCACGTCGCGTCTCCTGGATGCGTCTCATCCCACTGAACTTTAACCAGAGGAATCTCCTTATTCCTTAACACCTTAGTTTCTCTTCCGGTGATACGACTCGGTTGAGGCTCAAATGTCAAATCTGATTCTATCTCAACAATATCTGGTAAAATTGGCTAAAGAGGATCTGGGACAAATTTTTGAAGCTGAGACACATGAAAAACGTCGTGCATCTCTGACAGAGTAGGCGGTAAGGCTAATCTGTAAGCTACTTCACCAATTCTTTCCAAAATTTGATACGGTCCCACGTATCTCGGACTTAACTTCCGCGATTTAAATGGTCCTTTCAATCGTAATCTCGAAGTAACCTTCAAAAACACGTGATCGCCTTCTTCAAACTCTAAAGGTCTTCTTCGGTTATCCGCATAACTCTTCTGACGATCCTGTGCTTGCTTAACTTTTTCACGGATCATCCTAATCCTCTCCATAGTTTCGTGAATAATCTCGAGACCCAACATCCTATCTTCCCCAACTTCTGCCCAACACAACGGGGTCTTACACTTCCTCTCATACAACGCCTCATAAGGTGTCATACCAATACTTGCATGATAACTGTTATTATAAGAGAACTCAATCAACGGCAAAAGATCTATCCAATTTCCTCCACTTTACAGTACACAAGCTCTCAACATGTCCTCCATTGTTTGTATTTTCCGTTCCGTCTGACCATCTGTTTGCGGATAATTCGACGTACTCAAACACAACTTCGTTCCCATGGCTTGTAGAAAAGCTCTCCAAAATCTCGAAGTAAACTTTGGATCCCTATCCGAAACGATAGTAGTAGGAATACCATGCAATCTCACTATCTCCGAAATGAACAACCTTGCGAGATGACTCGCCTTATAAGTAGTCTTCACAGCTAAGAAATGCGCGAATTTCGTTAACTGATCTACAATTACCCAAATCGAATCATAACCGCCTTGAGCACGAGGTAATCCCACCGCGAAGTCCATCGAAATACTATTCCATTTCCACACCGGAATTTCTAAAGGTTGCAACAAGCCACCCGTCCTTTGGTGCTCGATCTTCACTTGTTGACACACCGCACATTCCGACACATACACTGCAATATCTCTTTTCATCCCGAACCACCAATAGTCCCTCTTTAGATCTTGGTACATCTTGGAAGATCCCGGATGCATAGTAAAAGCACCCTTATGCGCTTCTTCCAAAATCCTCCTTCTTAACTCCGTGTTATCCGGAACACAAATCCTTCGGTTGAATACAATAACTCCGTCGGTAGCTCGCACAAAACCCGGTTGCAATAACACTTCTTGTAACTTCTCATCTAACCCTTACTCTTATTGGATTTCTTCCCTAAGAGTAGAATTGATATTCAAGTTTCCCATAATCACACCATTAGGGGTCCAAACAAATTGAATATTTAGATCTCTAAACTTTTCCATTAAGGCATACTCTAACATCATCAAGTCGACACTATGCAACACTTTCCTACTCAAAGCATCCGCCACCTTATTCGCTCTACCCGGATGGTATTTTAGCTCTAAATCATAATCTTTCAAATATTCCATCCACCTCCTTTGACGCATGTTCAACTCCCTCTGATCAAAGAGGTACTTTAAGCTCTTGTGGTCGCTAAACATCTCAAAACGTACACCATACAAATAGTGACGCCACACCTTCAAAGTAAATACAACTGTCGCCAATTCTAAGTCATGCGTTGGATAATTCTCTTCATGGACTTTCAACTATCTAGAAGCATAAGCCACTACATGTCCATCTTGCATTAACGCACCACCTAATCCCATTTTCGAGGCATCACAATATACCTCATACGACTTGCTAGGATCAGGAATAACCAAAACAGGAGCGGTCGTCAATCTCTCTTTCAAGTTCATAAAACTTTGTTCACAAGCCGAATCTCATTCATACGAATAATCCTTCCGAATAAGTCTCGTCATCGGCAAAGCTAGTTGGGAAAAGCCCTTAATAAACCTCCTATAATAACCTGCTAGTCCCAAGAAACTTCTAACTTCAGACACATTCTTCGGTCTTTCCCAATTAATCACGGCTTCAACTTTTGATGGATCAACCGCTACTCCTCCCTGAGATATGACGTGACCAAGAAAATTCACCTCCGACATCCAAAATTCACACTTACTTAGCTTGGAAAAAAGTTGTCTTTCTTGTAAGATGGATAAAACGATTCTTAGGTGTTCTCCGTGCTCTTGAGGATTACGTGAATAGATAAGAATGTCATCAATGAAAGTCACCACAAATTGGTCCAAGTAAGGTTGAAATATCCGATTCATATAATCCATGAAAACTGCCGGAGCATTCGTCACACCGAAAGGCATCACCAAAAATTCATAATGACCATAACGGGTTTTAAACGCAGTCTTTGGTACATCTGAACTCTTCACCCGAATCTGATGATAACCCGACCGTAAATCAATCTTCGAGAACACACAGGCTCCTTTCAATTGATCTAACAGGTCGTCTATCCTTGGCAATGGGTATTTGTTCTTGATGGTGACCTTATTCAGCTGACGGTAGTCAATACACAACCGCATTCCACCATCCTTTTTCTTTACCAACAACACTGGAGCTCCCCAGGACGAAACACTTGGTCGAACAAAATGCTTAGCCAACAACTCTTCCAATTGATCCTTTAATTCTCTTAATTCAAGTGGTGCCATCCGATACGGAGAAACAGATATTGGATCCGTTCCCGGTATCAGGTCAATAAAGAATTCCACTTCCCGCTTCGGAGGGAGAGAAGTGATATCCTCGGGGAAAACTTCAGGAAAGTCACCAACTACCGGAATACTCAAAACTTGACGGTTACTACCCTCCTCCTTAGTAAGAATCAAAAGAACAGATTTTTCTTCCTCAAACAAGAAATTAATCATTCCAACCGTACCTTCCAAAATAGTAGTTAACACATCCTTCGGAGTGGCTTCGATAGATGGGATGATGATTAGTTTTTCTTCACACCCGATAAATACCGAATTAGCTGAAAGCCAATCCATTCCCAGAACAACATCCACTTTCTTAAGCGGTAAACAAATCAAATCAATCTGGAAAACTCTTCCATCCACAGATAAAACACAATTTTCACACATTAAAGGTGTTTCAACCATCTCATCCATGGCAGTAGTAACCACCATGGGTGGAGACAACGGAACCGCTTGCAACCCCAGTCGTTTTACACAGTGCATGACACAAAAGAGTGTGTAGCTCCACAATCAAATAAAACAAAGCAAGGATGTCCATTCACAAAACACGTACCAGCAATCAAAGAGGAATCAGACGCAAGAGAAGATTATCGGGCGAGTGTATACCTTGGATGCGAGGAAAACAAAGGGTGCTGTAACACCCATATATAACAACATACATCAAAGCATATATATATTATACATGAATCCAAGTATTTGGTACTGAAATACCATAAGTTCCTAGCTAACACATTATATACATTAAATGCCCTAAATACAAAGTTCTAAAGTCTACGGCATAACATATACAAGATGTCCCACAACGCACTAAGAACTACATCACTACAATGATCTCAAAACAAAACGCCATAGCGGAAGCCATGCCATCTCAAAAGCTACGATCCGTAAGGAAAAGTCAAACTACTTTGTCCTTACCCTTCGCCGAACCTGCAGTACCTATGATGTAAACAACAACAGTGGGGTGAGATACATCAAATCTCAGTGAGTTCGCTATCTTATAGTCCTCTCGGCTTACACGGTTCTAACAAGCCTAACTCAAGTCAAAAGGGAAGGGAAGTGACCTTGAGTACACACACACTATATGGAAACACGTCATGAGTTCATCAACCCACAATATCACTAATCGATAACCACACCAAGGCATCCCCTGTTCCCGCCCGCTTCTATGTCTAGAAGTCGACCCGAGTCATGGATCCTGGTAACCTACTTGACATACGAATGGATTCGGGTTCTACGGGCCATTAACCGTTATGAACCGTCAGTTCACACGGGCCATTAACCGTCACAAGCATACGCTCCCAGAGCGTCATTCGTACTGCACGCGGAAATCAAACCTGCCAAGTAGTTGTGCACATGTTTCAGAGGAGCTCGAGACCCATGAAACGTACTCGCAAGATAACCGATTACGATTACGTGATCTCACACACAACGTGATTGTATTCGACAATCACAAGGCCTTTAAGCCTTATCACAACCAAACGGTTAACACACATGTTCCATACTAGTGCCTATTCATTCTACATTTTCCTGACAATTGTTTACGATAATAATTCTCACTCTACCTATTTCGCATTTTAACATGCATTTACACTTACGATCATGTTACACAATAATAGGATAGGCAAGACATGTCATAATTGCATAGTAGTATAATGTATAACAATTAAAACATAATTATATCACTTTTCGAACTTCTCGATTATTTAATCGGTCGGTAAAACCGACATCTTTTACCGTCATCATAAAGGTTATTTCCACAGTTTTCCATTGATATCAGGAACACTC
Source organism: Lathyrus tuberosus (assembly GCA_022829125.1). Taxonomy (NCBI): domain Eukaryota; kingdom Viridiplantae; phylum Streptophyta; class Magnoliopsida; order Fabales; family Fabaceae; genus Lathyrus; species Lathyrus tuberosus. The sequence goes on along the minus strand of JALAZF010000161.1, from coordinate 8,090,372 downwards.
AAATAGGATAAGCGGATCAAAAGATATAGAATTTACAAGAAAAAGAAATATTGGAAAAGTCCCAGGACCGCCCGGCGAAACCCAAAAACCGCCCGGCGAAACCCCTTCGCCGCTACTTCGCCCGGCGAAGCAGAGGCGTCACCAATTCTCCCCAAATGACTCAATAGAGTCAGAAACGTGTAAAGGCTGCGCCTCTCAAAACCGCCTAGCGAAATACCGAACCGCCCGGCAAAGCAGAGGACCGCCCGGCGCTTTACACCAGGTGCAGAAAAAATCTGCTGCGTTTCTCTTGTTCCAATGGGTGAAAATTCATCCCTCTCAATTCAAATCCTCCCCAAACAGCACAAACAAGCATCATAAATATTCACATGCATAAAATGATCATTCAACATAGATTATACCGATTTTTAACTGTTAAATTTCATTGATTTGTAAAATTGGTCATTTTCTCTCAAAATCCAACCTAACTCTAAAAACTCGAGAAATTCTTCACTAAAGTATCTATCTAGAACCCACCTCGAATAGAAGATGATGGTGAAGATTGGAAGATGATTTGATGTAGAATGGTTGATGATCTTGATCTTTCCTCTTCTAGGTTTTCTCTCCTTTTCTCTTTTCTTCACTTCTTCTTTCTTTCTTCTTTTCTATCCTTTTCCAAATGAAGAGAAAAAGAGAAAAAGAAAAGATATAGGAAACCCAATTAGATAGTAACACTACTAATTGCCCAAAAAGTCACTTAAGTCCAAATACTCAAATATCTCAGAGTCAGATATTATTAATTGGATTTACTCTAAGTTCAACAGTTACTCTAATTATCTCTGCAGATAATTTCTCAGAGTACACTGGGACTCAGTTGATCACAACTAATATTATTCGGAGTAAAATAATTTATGGGGTATTACAATGCAGTACCTTTAATCTCTTATTAAGATATTTGTATTGTTACACTTTTATAAAATTAATCTAAACTATTTTTTAATTTTAAAGCGAAATTTTAGTTAATTATTTTATCTTTTTAATAAAATATCTTAAAATGGATTTAATTGAATATAGTTAAATAGTTGTGATGTTTCAAATTAGAATGTAGTAGATTTTTTATTTAAATTATAAATATATATATATATATATATATATATATATATATATATATATATATATATATATATATATATATATATATATATATATATATATATATATATATATATATATATATATATATATATATACTATTTCTCAATATTTTAAATTGTATGATAAAATAAATAGATTGTGGTATATTTTATATATATACTTATCAAATAGATTGTGATCAAATATATTTATCTTAGTGTGCGTGTGCGTGTGCGTGTGCGTGTGCGCGTGTATGTGATCAGGGTCGTCTCCGAAAATTTGGAGGCCCTGATCTAATTTTAAAAATGGGCCTCAATAAAAAAAAAGGTAAATTATTTTTTTTATTAAATTATACATTTAAATAGTAAAAATATAGGTATCACTGATCGAATAATTGATCTTTGAGTCTAAAACAAACTTCTTTACCGCTATGCTAACTAGCATACATTGTAAATTAAATTAAACAACTAATATTTATATATTTATTTCCAGTTTAAAATTTAGAAAAAATAATTTTGAAGCCCCTATTTTTTGAAAGCTCTGAGCTGTAGGCCTATTTGCCCCGACCCAAGGTCGGCCCTGTGTATGAAATATTTCTCAATATTTTAAATTGTATGATAAAATAAATAGATTGTGATATATTTTATAGAGTTAGAAAAAAAAGTATATTTTTTAACATATGGGGTATACTTTAAGATATATAATTCTTAAATTCTAAAACATGTAGGGTTATATTTTGAGATATACAATTTTATACTTTTCTTAATCTCCAATTTTTTATTTAATATAAATGATAACATTAATTTTGGTTACGAAAAATTTAGATGAGTTAGATTTTTGGTACTCAATGAGAGAGGAAAAACTTTAAAAAAAAATAGTTATATATTATTCCCTAAAAAGAATCAAATATAAGTGTTTGTCATGAAAGAAATTTTAACAACTAAATCTTAATGTGATAAATACAATGATATCAATTAATCATTTGCATTTATATATTTTTGGTGTGGATATTATTAAAAGAAAAAAATATCTTCACCAATCGAACATTTTGAATCATTCACTATACGTGCTTTGCCATTAACAAACAAACATTACTATTAGAAATCATACACAATATTTTTTGTAACAATATGAAATATTATAGTAATAATACCTTTATTTAGGAAATTTGTGATTATGGAGTACACAAAGATGGAAAATACAAATTGAATATGTTTACTAATAGCAAGTTACAGAGATGCTTTACATATTATTATTAGTAGGAAATACAGCAACATTTAGTTATATTCAGCAAATATGTTTTTACATATTATTATTAGTAGGAAATACAGCAACATTTAGTTATATTCAGCAAATATGAAACATCTCAATATTTCATATAAATTGTAAATTTTTTGCTTAGTAACGTTCAACTTTCTTGAACTGCACTATATTTGACAATTAATTAATAGAAAATATTATTTATTATCTATAACAATAGATTAAAATAATTTTAATAAACTAACCTACAAAAACTAAATCTTTGAAGTTTTATCTTTTCTTCATCATCTACTAAAGAATTGGTTTTTTTTTTATTTAAGTAAGTGATTTTTATATTTATTTAATCTTTTGTGTTTTAGTTTTTTTTTTTTTTTTTGTAAATTACATCAAATGAGTTTTTGACTGATGTGTTTATATTTGTTATTGAAGTTTTTTTTACAAATGCTTATGATATAGTCTATAGCAATAGTTGAATAACCAAAAGATAATAGTTTTTTTTCAATAAGCATATTAATCGATAAAGAACACAAAAAGTGCTCTAGCAAAATACAAAGTTACCGTAATTTAAGGTATTCTACGGGATTTCTCCACCAATTATAAAAATACAAAACAGCTCTACTCTTCAAACCTATTACAATCCAATTCAAAGAAATTAATTTAATAAAGTAACTAGTTTCTTCAATCCCTCTGTTCACCGGATTATTCTTGAAAATGATGTTCACCGGATTATTCTTGAAAATGATGTTGTTACGGCGCAACCATATGCACCAACAAGTCGCCAAGCAAAAGATAATAGTTAATAAATAAAAATCAAAATAGGAACATAAGTGCTTATACAATATTTCAAGAATTAAACCTAAAGACACATTAGACATAGGTTTAGACAACTTTTCAAGAATTACGCCCAAAGTGCTCCAATTTTGAGTTTGGTTTAAAAGTAAATTTCCTAATTATTAAGTGTTGTTTTCAAGTTGAAGGTTGGTTAATTTAAAAAATGTATCGATATTTTCAGTGAAGACTTCAAACTTTGACTTGGATACAAAATCAACAACAATAACAATAGATGAAGGAGCGACACTTACAAAAGGTATACGGTCTTCAACTCGTGTCTCAGGAACGTCCATATGAAGAATGTAAATTTGAAATTGTAAGAAAGGTGGTGAAACCTCAGTTTCCATTGGCACAACTTAAGTAGTAGGTTCCTCAAAGAATGCCACATGTACATAAATTTCATATAAGGTCCATGAGATAGGAACTTCATGTTTTGAGCTTCCTTGGCCTCATTTAAATAGTGAGACCAAATGAAGTGTGTCTCAATTGTTTTATTAAAGGCATTGGGTTTCCTCTTCTCCATTTTTTATATTTCATCCTAAACTTCATCCAACCACTTATAAACCTAGTATTGGGCTTCATTCCACTATGCAATTACTTCCCTTTGCATTAAACTATTGAAGTTGCTATTCTTTAATCTATATAAAGGTTTCAATAAACATGGAAAAATCATCTTCATTGGGAATACGAGGTACGTCTAAAAGTATAAACTTTTAGGGCGTGAATTGAGAGTTGAAGGACTCGTGCTGATATAAAGATTGAGTTTTTCATAGTGAAGATCTTACCCAAATGGTTCAGTATGGTTAATTTGTTGGGGGAAGAAACTTTTAGTTCTAGGTTGGCAATTACCTCAGATTAATTCATTGTGATCTATTATATGGTCTGAGGAATCTAGGTTCAGTTGAAAATGAGGGTGAGCTTGGTTATTTAGTTTAGTTAGGGTTTGGTGATTTCCAAGAGGATACAATATCTCTCATCATTCAAAACAATGGGAAATAAAAGGAGGCGGTATATGTGGAACTAGGTGATATTAGTGTATGAGGCTTGTGTGGGGAGTCTTATAATGGAGTTGCTAAATTTTTTTGGTGGGTGTTTAAAATTGGTTAAATTTAACGGTGAGTTAGGATTTTGTTGAAGTTTTTCAAAATAAGGATTTTGTATGGGTGTTAAGGATGGTTGACAAATGATTTGTTTTTAGGATTTTGTAGAAGAGTTAAGGATGTTAAATGTTTTTTTAGGTGAAGGTTCTTATTCACATTGATGAGATGGAGGTAGTGGTTATAATGATTTAAAGTGTTTTTAATTAAAGAGTAAATGTTTGGAGGATATAAGGAGAGGTTGTGTATGGGTGTTAAGGATGGTTGACAAATGGTTTGTCTCACAGAGGATTGGGTGGTAAGGGTGATGAATTGGAAGGTGTGATAGTTTCACCAAAGGGTATTATATTAGAGGGTGGCGGCGTGGGATATCTTGGAGGATCAAATATTTTGGTTGTTTTATTGAGGGAGAATAACACCCTAAATCCTGAAACTTATATTTTAAAGAATTACACAATAATCTAATGTGTCACCAATAAAAAAACCTCTAATCATATAACAATTGACAAAACATTGTAGCGGAAATACTAACGTCAATCAACACCTATCATTGCACGCTCACCTTCACTTAGGGTATCATTATGGCGATATCGTTCCTATTCCGATTTAAATAAAAAAATCACAACAAGACATTTAGTCTTAAACTTCCAATTAAATAAAAATATTTCCAAAAATAAGAGTTCTCATAACCAACTCTCAACAACTCCAACATAAAACCAATTAGATTTAAACTCCAACAAAGCATTATAATTAAGGCAAAATAATCTTTTTGGTCCTTTAACTTTACCTTGGGATTCATTTTGGTCCCATAACTTTAAAAAGTGTCATATTGGTCCCTTAACTCTTCGAAACGTTCCATATTAGTCTTTTTCGTCTTATTAACGACGGAAAAATTCAAAAATCCGTCGCTAAAATCCGTCGCTAATAAGGCAAAAGGACTAACATGGAACGTTTGAAGAGTTAAGGGACCAAAATGACACTTTTTAAAGTTAAGGGACCAAAATGAACCCCGAGATAAAGTTAAAGGACCAAAAATGATATTTTGCCTATAATTAAATAGTGTTCCCGACCCTGATGTTACAGAATCAGAGCAAGACTTCTAACAACAAAAACTAAAGAATTAACTCCTGGAGCAAACTTTCACTTACTGCGGCAAACTCTACTCCTGAGTATCTGCAATATGTCTGTGGTGGACAACATCAAAGCAAATGGGGATAGAATACATTCAAATAAGAAACGGTGCATAAACAATCAGAGATAATTCACTACATCACAAATTATGCACTTATCAACAATACATCACCAAACGTGTATTAAAAATTCACCCACATCACAACCATATGCATATATTTATGCAATGAAACTCATAACAACATCATTGACTCATATGCATGTGGTACCGCTCTCGACAATGGTTCTTATTATGAATCGGGTTTCACTAGGCAAACCCCGAGCCCCAACATCGAGCTCCAAGCTTCAACATCAAGATTTGGACAATTACCGGTCCCAACATCTGAACCTGTAATCGCCTATTTCATAATAACAACGACATGTGATGCATGTATGAAAGTATGCATCGTCGTCAGAATAACTCAACCAACAATCAACGGTATTACATCAATTGTATATTTTTTCCCGACATCAACATGATAGTTTCCACACTGAAACTATGAGCCTCTACTAAAATATGTCATCAACATACAACAATCATATAGCATGCAATAAAGTTAGCACATTTAACAATCATCTCATCATTGCAAAAACTCAACGGTTTGCTACATAGCTCTTACACATCGTTACATAATTCACAACAATAGACACATGATAACAACTCAACTATCCTACCACTCACTACCTCTGTGTAGTTCAGTGTGTTATCTTTTTAATGCTTCAAACGGCATGCCATCTAGACTTACGAAACGAAAGTTACGGTCAAAATCGTTGGGGATACAACTCAGGTTAAAACAACAATTTTTTCAAACTCTGCCCAGCATGCGTCGACCTCAAGGAAGCATGCGTCAACCTATGAGACTTAAGTGAAGACCTATGAGACGTATGTGTCGACGCCAAATGGATAGAAAGTCTGATTTTTGCAAACAACTCAGTATGCGTCGACCAACTTTTTGCAAACAACACTAATACATTAATCATCTTATAATGAACATGAATCTACCAACTTTTTCATAAATTAATCATATAATTTATGACCCTAAATGTAATACCCCGTATTATCTAAATGCTCAATTGGATTAACGGAATTCTTTAAGTATTGTTAAATGGGATCATTAGAGCATTAAATGAACTCTGAAGAGTTAGATTATTTAAATGAAAGAGACACATCAATAATTATTAGTTTAAGATAGTATTTTTAAGATAACTCTAATAATTGATCAATTGGCGTGAGACGACAAAATATCAATCGAAGATATTTTACTCTATTGGATTTATATTATATAATAAGTTTACACACACACACACACACACACACATATATATATATATATATATATATATGTTAAGAAAATAAAAGAAAAAGAAAGAGATAGTAAGAAGAAGAGAAAAAGGAAGAGAAAGAGAGAAGGTGGAGAAAGAGGAAGAAGAGAGAAAAGCTTGGATCATCACCATTTGTTCATCATCTTCTTCAAACTCCTCTTCAATGCTAAGGTGGGTTCTAGATAGAGACTTAGTTGTAGAATTCTTGAGTTCTAGAGTTAGGTTGGATATTGTGAGAAAATGAGTAATTTTGCAAATCAATGAAATCTAACGGATAAAATGAGATATAAATCGTATAGAACAATCATTATGCATGTATAATCATCTATTAATGCTTGGTTATGTGTTTGAAATGGTTTTGATTGAGATTGGAATGGAAGAGAGTTCAACAAAACAATTATTTTTGCCTCTGCGCCCATAGTAATCGGTTACCCTCTGGTGAGTAACCGGTTACCCTTTGAAAATTTGTGTTTCTGCGCAGAAAATGAACTGAGTAACCGGTTACCCTATGGTGAGTAACCGGTTACCCAAATGTGTCTCTAACTCTCATTTTGGCTCTGTTTCTCAAGTAACTGGTTACCCTATGGTGAGTAACCGGTTACCACTGTTTGATTTTCCAAAAGAATTATAAAATTCATATCTTTTGACTCGAGTGTCCGATTTAAACGTTCTTGGTATCGTTGGAAAGCTATGATGATCCTCTACCCAATAAAAAGTGAAAATTATGGGTATGATGTGAGATAAACTATTTAGTGGAAAATGAATGAAAATAATGTTTATACGATATGTTGTAAATCCATATCTTTTGGACTGTGTTTCCGATCGAGGAGTTCTTGGTACCGATGGAAAGCTACGGAGATATTCTACACAATGAAGGTGTAAAATATTGGTTTTGATGCCCGATTAAATAATCGGAGGAAAACCCAAAACTTGTATTTCTTATGTTTATTTGAGAAAGGCAAAAGAGGCCTAGAGATGTTGAATGCAATTATGATTGATTCACTATATGTGTTTATTATATAATTGTAATATGATTTGCCTGAAATTGTTGTAAAACATGATCGAGAGAGTATGCATGTTAAAAATATGGAATAGGTAGAGTGAGGAAACCTTACCATGAAACTTAGATTGGAACCTAGTAATGAGCTAGGAAATTGTTGAATGACTTAATGACAATGCTCGTGCAGAAGAGGCCGAGGCGTGTGTCCATTACCGAATGGTATAAAAAGAGTGAAACACTAGTATGGAACATGTGTGTGAACCTTGTGTTCTTTGTGAAAGGCTAATGTGGCCTTAAGGCGAATGTGGCCTGGTGATTGTCGAATACAATCACGTTGTGTTTATGATCACGTAATCGGAACCGTTCTTATCCCTTAATAAATATTAGTGACCCGTGTCGAGATTCTCTTGTGTAGGATGGCCGGGGAAAGTATTTATTAAGTAAGTAGCTGTGACCCGTGTCGAGATCCTCTGGTGTGGGATGGCCGGGGAAAGTTGCTTAGTGGGTGGTATTAGTGACCCGTGTCGAGATCCTCTTGTGTAGGATGGACGGGGAAAGTACCCGTGTGTAGATAATCGTGACCCGTGTCGAGATCCTCTTGTGTTGGATGGCCGGGGAAAGTTATCTATGTTAGCTTCTAGGACCCGTGTCGAGAACTCTTTAGAAGGGTTAGCCGGGAATGGATGTCTACATTTAAGGATCCGTGACCCGTGTCGAGATCCTCTGGTGTGGGATGGCCAGGGAAAGATGCCTTGGCATATTTTGCCGATTAGTGATAATTAAAGTTTGAGTTGTTGAACTCATGACATGTTTCCATACAGTGTGAGATTGTGAGATTGAGAACTCAAGGTCATTTCCTTTCCAATTGACTTGAGTTAGGATTTGGCTAGAACCCTGTAAAGTCGAGAGAATCCGTAAGATAGGGAACTCACTGAGATTTGATGTATCTCACCCCACTATTGTTGATTATTTTCAGGAGGTATTTGCATGTTTGATTTACAAGTGGAGCTATGCTTGGATGTTTCAAGAGAAACTTAGTTTTATTATTTCCGTTGTGTATAATTCTTGTATAATGAGGAATATTGTACCCTATTCTTAGATTTTATTATTTTTGGATAGTTTCCATGTCTTGTGCCATATATTGTATTTATGTTTTAGAAATGGACAAGTATTTGAATTATGCCAATAGGCACTTATGATGGTGTCAGTACCAAATAAAACACTTGTATGGTAATATTCTAGACAAATATTATACAGGGCGTTACAGCTGGTATCAGAGCAGGTCGTGTCCTCGACCTAGCCTTGAAACATCATAAATAAATCTATTCCTTCCTCTTAAGTGTGTCTTGCCAGCATGACTCTTAATATCATACTATGTAGTGTTGGGCCTGATCAACCTAATACTATGTATGTGATAGGTAGAATCATGGTTGAGCGACCATGAGGATTCCGAAGTGTTGTCAGAACTTTTGTTGTGAGGGTAGGCTCAAGCCAAGAGTTAGTAGTGAAGAGTTTTGGTTGGCTCAGTGAGGTTTTAGTAGAAGTTGTGTTTTGGGTAGCATGGAATTAAAGAGTGGTGTGTTGTTCAAGCAATCCTTTGGAATGGATGGAGTCTGAAAGTTGAGGACCTCTATCGGACGATTGGTCAAGGTATCAAGGAATATGTAAAATCGCAAGTAGAGCTGGATTGACCACTAGTACGGATAAGGATTTCAAGTAATCTCATTCCGTGGAAAAGAAAAGTTGTTTTGTGGAATGTGTGACGTAAGGTCCGGAAGTGAGATAAGTATTGGTGCCTTAGTTTCTAAGGTCGCTATGGTATCTTGAATGGACGAGAGTACCTTAAGGAATGTGTTCAGAGCAATGTCTTCCAACTGGCTAAAAGTGAAGAGTTAAGGATGTTCGGCTTTTATAGGAACCTAAAGTAGTGGAGAAGTGTGTGAAGGAACACAAGGATGTGTTTACATGCTTCAAGTGAAACAAGTATGTGTCAGACGAAGAGTGGGTGATGGATTGCGTATATTCAGTCATGTAGATAAATTAAGTTCGAGATATTACATCGGGATTTTCGGTATTCAGTGAGAGACCAATTTGGAAATTGGAATTCGTTAAACTCACCCAAGGAACAGTACAAGGTATTGTATTGGAAAGAATGAACTACATTTAGTAACAGAAAGTGTAGTGATATGGACCGGAATAAGTTGTATTAAGAAACAGAGTAAGTATCTTGGACTCAAGGAAATTTAGTATGATGGTTTTATAAATTGGACCTAAGAGGATTACAATGGAGAGCGAAGTTAATGCAATATGGAAACGGTATTAACGGTATGTTCTGAGGAAGTGATAACGGAATGTATCTTGGACGAATGTGCAATAGAGTTATTAAGATGTTGTTAAAGCTAAAATTAAGGAAGTGTAATCAAAGATGGATTCTTATTCTTGAGACAAGTGTGAAGGGACGTACTCCGTGGATTAGTGAATATTGTATTTTAAGAAGTAAGATTGTGGTAAAACAACGAGAAGCAAATCAGGACTTATTACGGACTAAGTGTAAATCATGGAACGATTTATACCAGAAGGGTTTTGTAAATAGCTGATGAGAATTGTCGGTTGCGAATCTTCCATTAAGTAATTAGGTGTAAGTATGGTGTGCAATGGATAGTGGAAGGTAAGAATTCCGGTTAAGGTGTACGAAGTGATGGAAAAGGTTCTTCAAGAGGATGCATTGTCCCGTTTTATTTTCAAGTATAGAGAAACTTCTGTAATTGTAAATGATCGGAATCTACCTTTTGTTGAACCAAGGACGTAGTTGTTTTAGTTCTCACCAAGGAGTTCAAGTGAGAAAAAAAAGGTTGTATGCTTGTTATGACGTGTTTATCGCTTTAGTGGTACCGTTTAATGGTTAGTGATGTAATATAAGTTAAGAAGCCGCGAGTTGAGAATGATATTCCAAGATAGAACAAATCGGATTGATGGTTTGAGTAGGGATGGCTTTGAATTAAGAAGAAACTATTTTTTTATTCTGCAGCAGTGTTAACCGACTAACGCAATGGGGTTAACCGATTAACACGTGCAAGGTTGGTATTTTGCGCTGAACTTTAAGAAGTTAACTGATTAACCTCGGACGGGTAATCGATTAACATGTGTGTAAATTGTGAAATCCCTTGGGAAACCATCAGCTGTGTTTTGTTACCTTATGTTGCTCCGAGTGGAGAGTATTGTGCGAAGGGAAAATAGAATTGCAAGTAAATGAAAGAAGGATTTGTGTTTCGAAATCGGAACTTCTGAAAGGTGTTGCATTGTTGACCATTTATTTAGACGACAAGGGAGTTGACTTTTAGGGAAGTAATCTTGTGAACTGTGTTGAGTGTGAGAAAGTCTTAGATGTATCGTTATCATTACTGTTGAGAGTCTTAAGGACGAAGTGGGAAAATACTCACGAAGTTTCGGTCTCGTAAGGAATATTTTGGTGTGTAATTATGGTATTAGTAAGGTATGAATGGTTGGTTAGAGTTAGTAATTGTTAACTTCTGTGCGTTCGTGGTATTGGATTTAGGCTCCGTGAGAGTGGTACCAGATGTGTACAATTGTACTTTAATTAGAAGTAGGAATTTGAAAATTATCTTTCCAAGTACGAGTAAGAATTAGACATTCCGAAGTTAAACATGTAACTTTGAATCATTTATAAAACAAAACAAATGAGAAAAGTTGATTCAATTGGGAAGCGTGGCATGTCCGTTGAGGGTGTGTGTACGTGTGGAGTGTTGTATGTGAATTGGTGAGTAGTGTGAAACCTCACAATTTTGCTTGAAGTTTGGTAAGTGGTGATTCATATATGTTTGAAGCCCCGTAATGGTGTTACATGTGATTGATTGAGATCTCGAAATCAACCAGAAACCTTGAGTGAGTCGGACAACCGCAAAGAGAGTTGTTACAGAATGTGGTAACTAGAAACGATAGTTGATAAGCTACTTTGGATGAATTATTTCGAGTTTAGACTGGATCTAGAGTTGTATATGTTACGGTTGTAGCAGTGTAACCCCTGCACTTATTGTTGCACCCCAAAATTTGCCCTCCTTACTTTTTACTAACTGGCTTATGTTTCATTTCATTATCATGTATGCATATCATTAGCATGGGGTCAAGGTGCCTGAGGCAATCCAGGAAGGTCATATCCGGTCCATCACATCATCAAGGGTTCACAGGTGGCAAGGGATCTCAAGTGGATTACTCCCTCCTAACCAGTGCATGAATTAGGGTTTTGAGATTCTTGGGTTTATTGCTCCAATGGGCAAGCTCTTTGGGTTTTTATCATCAACAAATGGCATATCTTATCTTTGTTGGAGAGGATACACATCATATTCAGAGGAATTTGAATTTGGAGACTGTGTTATTTCCTCCTAGACTGAGGGTACCAAAACTAGGGTTTGCTATAAAGTCAGTTTATTTCTGATTTTTTGGGCAAGACTTGATTCCATGGTTTTCCTTGGGTCCCTGAGTACCTAGGAGTGGAAGATTGTCCATCAGTTTGATTCAGGAGAAGTTCAATTGGCCAATGGATTGAGAATCAGTTAACTTGGTCAAAAAGTCAACTGTGGTCAACACAAAGTCAAACCTCAAGATTTATGGTCAACATTAAGATTATGGGGTGAAATTCATCATTTGATCAAGGGTTGATCACAATTCATCAGGGAAACCTCAGAATCATCAAGAATCAGGAGTTACTAAATTAGGGTTTTTGTAGGAAAAGTCAACTGTACTTTGACCAGGCCTAACTTCCACATACTTCATCAAAAATTCCTCAACCAAAGCCCATCTTGAAGGAAATTTAATTCCCTACAACTTTGTGTCTCAAAAGCCTAGGCCATAAATGCTTCATTTGGGAGATATGAGCTAAGACATTATAGGTCATTTTGAAAGTCAACAAAAGTCAACCTTCTTCAAAAGCTCATAACTTGAACATGGAAGATCAAATTGACATGGGACCAAAAGGGTTGGTTAGAGGACATCTTTAGGTTTCTAAAAAGTATTAGTTTGCATTAAGGAGCTAAAAATTGGAGGAGTTATGCTTAGTCAAAGTTGGGCAATTTTGAGGAGGTGCACAAAGCAAACTATGCCTAAAATCCAAATTTTGACAAATGGGCCATAAGTTTCTTAAACCAAACATAAACATAAAGCCATGCACGACCCAAAGAGCATATATTTGGTTTTTCCTCATTTTATTTTATTTTTATTGGATTTATTTAGTTAAAATTCAATAATAAATGAAATAATTCAAAAATAATTAACAATGGATTATTCAGGCCCAACTCACCATCAGAAGAGTAACCCTAAGTATTTAAAACTCAGTCATGCACGTGAAGTTAGAGGAGATCTCAAGAAAAAAAGGAGGATTCTTCATCAAAGCTCACGATTCAGGAGGTCTCATCACAAAATTCTTCCACAAACTCAACCCTAGGGATCTCTGGGACGAAAACCAACCGTCGCTTGGAGCTAAAAGCAGGAAAAAAGGTTGTGTCATCTCAGATATATCGTTTTTTTCGTGGTCACCAAACCTCTCTTTTTGATATGTATAATGATGTGGTATGCCTGCTGACCATCATGCTATGTTTGGTTTTGGTTTTGGACGCGTAAATTGCCTGAACCGTCGATTTGAATTTTTTGGCACGTTTATGTTTCTCTTCGGTTTGATTTATATGTTGATCATTTGACGATTTGGGTTGTACATCTGGGATCCTCGTGGAATTCTGGACAAAATGATGTCCTCCTTTGCATTTTCTGGAGTTTTTTTTTTAACAGGTGGTCGGAGTCTCGCCGGAGAAGACGATCGGAATCTTCTCCGGCCGGCAGCTACAGTAAACCCTAGCCCCATCCCCAGTTTCAATCTGGACCGTTGATGCGAGTTGGATCCAACGGCTACGTTATATCCTGAGTCAATGTATTAGGTGTGGTGCGTTGACTTAGGTTTACCATGCGCGCGCTCTCATGAACCACGTGATCAATTGACTTTTCCTGATTTTCCTTAAAAGACTCATCCAAAGGCTAGGATTGAGTCAAACCTTGGACTCTCACGGGCCTTAACCACACCAGATCACCAGCTGTGGACTTGGGCTTCGGGTGCTATTTGCACCCTCCCCCTCTGGCCCAACCTTCTTTTTCAACATGTTTCCTCTACTTATCACACACCCCCTGGTTTTTATTTTTTTATTTCCTGATGGATCATATGCACACGGGCTTACTACTCGCACTCCCCCTTTAGCCCATTTCAATCTTTCCAGTGCAATTTTCTTTACTGTTTGCACCCCCAGCGCCTTTCTTTCATTTTATTTTATTAAATCATTATAATTTCATTTTTTAATTCTTAAAAATACTTACATGCATTTAAAAAATCCCAAAAAAAATTATACATCATCTTTATCCACTTATAAAATTTCTACAAATTTTATTTTTTATTTTTATTTTATTTTTATTATTTAAATTAATTGTTTCATTAAACTTCTTTTTAATTACACATCTCATGCATGCATAAATTTCTTTATTTTCATTCTCCTCATCTATAAAATGTTTTTCAGCCGTTCTTTTTGCATTCATTCATGAACATTCCAAAGTGCTTAAAAATATTTTTCTTGCATTTTTAAATATTTTTCACATTGCATTTAGGTCCCCCTCTTTGGCACATTGAACCTATCCCTTACTTGAGTTCTGTATGATTATTTGAACGGCTAACATTTTGGATTTTTGCAGGGACTTTTTATATGTTGTTTGCCTCTAGTTGAGGAACTCTATTGTTTAATTCGGGATTTTAGGAATCGTTTTTCTAATTATCGGAGTTATTTTCACTTGAGATTTTCTTGCAGGCGCATCTTTGACCTTCTATGGTTATCTGTTTGAAAAGGCACTTGTGCCAATTGCTTTGGGGCTGTTCTTTGTTTATTTGATTCATGTTTGGATTGTTCTCATTATTGGTTGCCCTTGCTTGAGTGTCATTCACCTCATTCCTTTTATTTATATCTGTTTTTTCACTAACCTTTTATGCAGGATCAAGGTAAGTTCCTTAAGGGTATGGATAAGCATTCATGGTTACCCTTACCTTTCTTCTCTCCTATCTCTTTCTTTAGGGTTTAGGTCATCTTTAAGCCTCACTAACCGTAGGTCACCCATGCATGATAACATTAGGACCATTAGTCTCCCTTTAGAGTTACCCTTGTGTCTTCTCTCTTCTCATCTCAAATTTCTTTAAAACACTTAATAATAATAAGGTGTATTGCGCACGAGCCTTAAGTATGGGGAATGAGAAATGAGGGGCTTCCTCTCATCTTTCTAGAGTGCTTAGCGAGCGTCCTGTCTTGGGACGATGCGTTAAGTATTCGCCCCTGTGCCCTAGACTTTGGTGCAATGCAGCTTAGGAACTAACTTAAGCCATTTCTGTCCTAAAAAACACCAACCAACCTCAAACCTTTTTGTCCTTTGGGACCTTCAACTTAAAGGCTATTTTCAAAAAGGGCACGTTACCTTCCGTCTGAGTCGCAAACAGGCATCGACCCTAACTGTCGGACGCGAGCTTAACGTCGCTCATAAAAAACACAAAAAGAACTTGGCCCGAACTACGTTGACTCTGAATTCCCCATTGCACAAGGGGGGTACGTAGGCCTAGGACGTCGACGTCCTACCGAGTCGGTCTTTGTCTTCCCCTCTCTGTTTAGTACAGCCCTAGATGATAGTATGACTTACCCTTAGAATAGACAACAAGCGTGGATCCCATCGAGTACGATGGACGCGTGGGGTGCTAGCACCTTCCCCCCGCGTAACCGACTCCCGAACCCAAGTTATTGTTGCGATGACCATTCTTTTCCCTCTTTCTAAGGTTTATGCAGTGTTCCCTTTCCCTCTCGTGGGATAAATTTACACGGCTGGCGACTCTGTTTTTCCGCGCCACTCTCGCGTTTGTACCTGGATGAAAATCCTGGGAGCGACAGCTGGCGACTCTGCTGGGGATTCTGCTGGTTGACCTATGCTGGTCCATCCCTAAGCGAGTTAGTCCTAACGCTTGCTTGTCTTTGTTCTTTTTGGGTGTTTGGTTTTGATTTGCTTTAAGTGTTGTATTTTTATTTTTATTTTTTTACCGCATTTTCTGCATTTCATTTTTTATTACTGTCATACTGCTGTGCTGTGCTGGCTGTCTTTGTTTTGTAGGTTGGGTGGGTTTGAGAGCTACGCCTAATACCAAGGCTTGAGAATACCCTAGGACTAGAGTGGAAAGTAGTGGGACCTACGCGCCCGCTTGGTACGTTTGTGTGTTCACGAAATTCACAACCAGACGAGGCTATCTTGGGACGCATTCTAACGTATGTGTCTTGCGCATGTTGGGGTGTTGATCTAGAGAGCTGTCGACTCTGGTGACCGATCATTGAGGTCCTTAGTGGAAACATCCCTCTTTAGTGGTGACAGTGGCAGACCACATCCTGTGGCAAACCCATTCGCACCCGAGGGCCCGCTTTGGAACTCACATAGGACGGCCCCTACGTTTTGAAGAGAATCAGTAGAGGCACTCCTCGATTGACTTTAGTACTGTACCCCGAGGGATGAATGCCCCTCGAACGTAAGGATACTTTAGCAAAAGACGCTTACGAATAATATCATCACAGTCCCTTCGATATAAAGATCACAGTCCCTTCGATATCATCACATCTTGGAAGATCCCGGATGCATAGTAAAAGCACCCTTATGCGCTTCTTCCAAAATCCTCCTTCTTAACTCCGTGTTATCCGAAACACAAATCCTTCGGTTGAATACAATAACTCCGTCGGTAGCTCGCACAAAACCCGATTGCAATAACACTTCTTGTAACTTCTCATCTAACCCTTACTCTTGTTGGATTTCTTCCCTAAGAGTAGAATTGATATTCAAGTTTCCCATAATCACACCATTAGGGGTCCAAACAAATTGAATATTTAGATCTCTAAACTTTTCCATTAAGGCATACTCTAACATCATCAAGTCGACACTATGCAACACTTTCCTACTCAAAGCATCCGCCACCTTATTCGCTCTACCCGGATGGTATTTTAGCTCTAAATCATAATCTTTCAAATATTCCATCCACCTCCTTTGACGCATTTTCAACTCCTTCTGATCAAAGAGGTACTTTAAGCTCTTGTGGTCGTTAAACATCTCAAAACGTACACCATACAAATAGTGACGCCACACCTTCAAAGTAAATACAACTGTCGCCAATTCTAAGTCATGCGTTGGATAATTCTCTTCATGGACTTTCAACTATCTAGAAGCATGAGCCACTACATGTCCATCTTGCATTAACGCACCACCTAATCCCATTTTCGAGGCATCACAATATACCTCATACGACTTGCTAGGATCAGGAATAACCAAAACAGGAGCGGTCGTCAATCTCTCTTTCAAGCTCATAAAACTTTGTTCACAAGCCGAATCTCATTCATACGAATAATCCTTCCGAATAAGTCTCGTCATCGGCAAAGCTAGTTGGGAAAAGCCCTTAATAAACCTCCTATAATAACCTGCTAGTCCCAAGAAACTTCTAACTTCAGACACATTCTTCGGTCTTTCCCAATTAATCACGGCTTCAACTTTTGATGGATCAACCGCTACTTCTCCCTGAGATATGACGTGACCAATAAAATTCACCTCCGACATCCAAAATTCACACTTACTTAGCTTGGAAAAAAGTTGTCTTTCTTGTAAGATGGATAAAACGATTCTTAGCTGTTCTCCGTGCTCTTGAGGATTACGTGAATAGATAAGAATGTCATCAATGAAAGTCACCACAAATTGGTCCAAGTAAGGTTGAAATATCCGATTCATATAATCCATGAAAACTGCCGGAGCATTCGTCACACCGAAAGGCATCACCAAAAATTCATAATGACCATAACGGGTTTTAAACGCAGTCTTTGGTACATCTGAACTCTTCACCTGAATCTGATGATAACCCGACCGTAAATCAATCTTCGAGAACACACAGGCTCCTTTCAATTGATCTAACAGGTCGTCTATCCTTGGCAATGGGTATTTGTTCTTGATGGTGACCTTATTCAGCTGACGGTAGTCAATACACAACCGCATTCCACCATCCTTTTTCTTTACCAACAACACTGGAGCTCCCCAGGGTGAAACACTTGGTCGAACAAAATGCTTAGCCACCAACTCTTCCAATTGATCCTTTAATTCTCTTAATTCAAGTGGTGCCATCCGATACGGAGAAATAGATATTGGATCCGTTCCCAGTATCAGGTCAATAAAGAATTCCACTTCCCGCTCCGGAGGGAGAGAAGTGATATCCTCGAGGAAAACTTCAGGAAAGTCACCAACTACCGGAATACTCAAAACTTGACGGTTACTACCCTCCTCCTTAGTAAGAATCAAAAGAACAGATTTTTCTTCCTCAAACAAGAAATTAATCATTCCAACCGTACCTTCCAAAATAGTAGTTAACACATCCTTCGGAGTGGCTTCGATAGATGGGATGATGATTAGTTTTTCTTCACACCCGATAAATACCGAATTAGCTGAAAGCCAATCCATTCCCAGAACAACATCCACTTTCTTAAGCGGTAAACAAATCAAATCAATCTGGAAAACTCTTCCATCCACAGATAAAACACAATTTTCACACATTAAAGGTGTTTCAACCATCTCATCCATGGCAGTAGTAACCACCATGGGTGGAGACAACGGAACCGCTTGCAACCCCAGTCGTTTTACATAGTGCATGACACAAAAGAGTGTGTAGCTCCACAATCAAATAAAACAAAGCAAGGATGTCCATTCACAAAACACGTACCAGCAATCAAAGAGGAATCAGACGCAAGAGAAGATTATCGGGCGAGTGTATACCTTGGATGCGAGGAAAGCAAAGGGTGTTGTAACACCCATATATAACAACATACATCAAAGCATATATATATTATACATGAATCCAAGTATTTGGTACTGAAATACCATAAGTTCCTAGCTAACACATTATATACATTAAATGACCTAAATACAAAGTTCTAAAGTCTACGGCATAACATATACAAGATGTCCCACAATGCACTAAGAACTACATCACTACAATGATCTCAAAACAAAATGCCATAGCGGAAGCCATGCCATCTCAAAAGCTACGATCCGTAAGGAAAAGTCAAACTACTTTGTCCTTACCCTTCGCCGAACCTGCAGTACCTATGATGTAAACAACAAAAGTGGGGTGAGATACATCAAATCTCAGTGAGTTCGCTATCTTATAGTCCTCTCGGCTTACACGGTTCTAACAAGCCTAACTCAAGTCAAAAGGGAAGGGAAATGACCTTGAGTACACACACACTATATGGAAACACGTCATGAGTTCATCAACCCACAATATCACTAATCGATAACCACACCAAGGCATCCCCTGTTCCCGTCCGCTTCTATGTCTAGAAGTCGACCCGAGTCATGGATCCTGGTAACCTACTTGACATACGAATGGATTCGGGTTCTACGGGCCATTAACCGTTATGAACCGTCACTTCACACGGGCCATTAACAGTCACAAGCATACGCTCCCAGAGCGTCATTCGTACTGCACGCGGGAATCAAACCTGCCAAGTAGTTGTGCACATGTTTCAGAGGAGCTCGAGACCCATGAAACGCACTCGCAAGATAACCGGTTACGATTACGTGATCTCACACACAACGTGATTTTATTCGACAATCACAAGGCCTTTAAGCCTTATCACAACCAAACGGTTAACACACATGTTCCATACTAGTGCCTATTCATTCTACATTTTCCCGACAATTGTTTACGATAATAATTCTCACTCTACCTATTTCGCATTTTAACATGCATTTACACTCACGATCATGTTACACAATAATAGGATAGGCAAGACATGTCATAATTGCATAGTAGTATAATGTATAACAATTAAAACATAATTATATCACTTTTCGAACTTCTTGATTATTTAATCGGTCGGTAAAACCGACATCTTTTACCGTCATCATAAAGGTTATTTCCACAGTTTTCCATTGATATCAGGAACACTCAAATAGGATAAGCGGATCAAAAGATATAGAATTTACAAGAAAAAGAAATATTGGAAAAGTCCCAGGACCGCCCAGCGAAACCCAAAAACCGCCCGGCGAAACCCCTTCGCCGCTACTTCGCCCGGCGAAGCAGAGGCGTCACCAATTCTCCCCAAATGACTCAATAGAGTCAGAAACGTGTAAAGGCTGCGCCTCTCAAAACCGCCTGGCGAAATACCGAACCGCCCGACGCTTTACACCAGGTGCAGAAAAAATCTGCTGCGTTTCTCTTGTTCCAATGGGTGAAAATTCATCCCTCTCAATTCAAATCCTCCCCAAACAGCACAAACAAGCATCATAAATATTCACATGCATAAAATGATCATTCAACATAGATTATACCGATTTTTAACTGTTAAATTTCATTGATTTGTAAAATTGGTCATTTTCTCTCAAAATCTAACCTAACTCTAAAAACTCAAGAAATTCTTCACTAAAGCATCTATCTAGAACCCACCTCGAATAGAAGATGATGGTGAAGATTGGAAGATGATTTGATGTAGAATGGTTGATGATCTTGATCTTTCCTCTTCTAGGTTTTCTCTCCTTTTCTCTTTTCTTCACTTCTTCTTTCTTTCTTCTTTTCTATCCTTTTTCCAAATGAAGAGAAAAAGAGAAAAAGAAAAGATATAGGAAACCCAATTAGATAGTAACACTACTAATTGCCCAAAAAGTCACTTAAGTCCAAATACTCAAATATCTCAGAGTCAGATATTATTAATTGGATTTACTCTAAGTTCAACAGTTACTCTAATTATCTCTGCAGATAATTTCTCAGAGTACACTGGGACTCAGTTGATCACAACTAATATTATTCGGAGTAAAATAATTTACGAGGTATTACAATGCAGTACCTTTAATCTCTTATTAAAATATTTGTATTGCTACACTTTTATAAAATTAATCTAAACTATTTTTTAATTTTAAAGCGAAATTTTAGTTAATTATTTTATCTTTTTAATAAAATATCTTAAAATGGATTTAATTGAATATAGTTAAATAGTTGTGATGTTTCAAATTAGAATGTAGTAGATTTTTTATTTAAATTATAAAAAAAATATATATATATATATATACTATATCTCAATATTTTAAATTGTATGATAAAATAAATAGATTGTGGTATATTTTATATATATACTTATCAAATAGATTGTGATCAAATATATTTATTTTAGTGTGCGTGTGCGTGTGCGCGTGTATGTGATCAGGGTCGTCTCCGAAAATTTGGAGGCCCTGATCTAATTTTAAAAATGGGCCTCTATAAAAAAAAAGGTAAATTATTTTTTTTATTAAATTATACATTTAAATAGTAAAAATATAGGTATCACTGATCGAATAATTGATCTTTGAGTCAAAAACAAACTTCTTTACCGCTATGCTAACTAGCATACATTGTAAATTAAATTAAACAACTAATATTTATATATTTATTTCCAGTTTAAAATTTAGAAAAAATAATTTTGAAGCCCCTATTTTTTGAAAGCTCTGAGCTGTAGGCCTATTTGCCCCGACCCAAGGTCGGCCCTGTGTATGAAATATTTCTCAATATTTTAAATTGTATGATAAAATAAATAGATTGTGATATATTTTATAGAGTTAGAAAAAAAAGTATATTTTTTAACATATGGGGTATACTTTAAGATATATAATTCTTAAATTTTAAAACATGTAGGGTTATATTTTGAGATATACAATTTTATACTTTTCTTAATCTCCAATTTTTTATTTAATATAAATGATAACATTAATTTTGGTTACGAAAAATTTAGATGAGTTAGATTTTTGGTACTCAATGAGAGAGGAAAAACTTAAAAAAAAAATAGTTATATATTATTCCCTAAAAAGAATCAAATATAAGTGTTTGTCATGAAAGAAATTTTAACAACTAAATCTTAATGTGATAAATACAATGATGTCAATTAATCATTTGCATTTATATATTTTTGGTGTGGATATTATTAAAAGAAAAAAATATCTTCACCAATCGAACATTTTGAATCATTCACTATACGTGCTTTGCCATTAACAAACAAACATTACTATTAGAAATCATACACAATATTTTTTGTAGCAATATGAAATATTATAGTAATAATACCTTTATTTAGGAAATTTGTGATTATGGAGTACACAAAGATGGAAAATACAAATTGAATATGTTTACTAATAGCAAGTTACAGAGATGCTTTACATATTATTATTAGTAGGAAATACAGCAACATTTAGTTATATTCAGCAAATATGAAACATCTCAATATTTCATATAAATTGTAAATTTTTTGCTTAGTACCGTTCAACTTTCTTGAACTGCACTATATTTGACAATTAATTAATAGAAAATATTATTTATTATCTATAACAATAGATTAAAATAATTTTAATAAACTAACCTACAAAAACTAAATCTTTGAAGTTTTATCTTTTCTTCATCATCTACTAAAGAAGGTCAATTCAGTGTTAATTTTTATACATAAGCACTCTTTGAATTGGTTTTTTTTTTATTGAAGTAAGTGATTTTTATATTTATTTAATCTTTTGTGTTTTAGTTTTTTTTTTTTTTTTTTGTAAATTACATCAAATGAGTTTTTGACTGATGTGTTTATATTTGTTATTGAAGTTTTTTTTACAAATGCTTATGATATAGTCGATAGCAATAGTTGAATAACCAAAAGATAATAGTTTTTTTTCAATAAGCATATTAATCGATAAAGAGCACAAAAAGTGCTCTAGCAAAATACAAAGTTACCGTAATTTAAGGTATTCTACGGGATTTCTCCACCAATTATAAAAATACAAAACAGCTCTACTCTTCAAACCTATTACAATCCAATTCAAAGAAATTAATTTAATAAAGTAACTAGTTTCTTCAATCCCTCTGTTCACCGGATTATTCTTGAAAATGATGTTCACCGGATTATTCTTGAAAATGATGTTGTTACGGCGCAACCATATGCACCAACAAGTCGCCAAGCAAAAGATAATAGTTAATAAATAAAAATCAAAATAGGAACATAAGTGCTTATACAATATTTCAAGAATTAAACCTAAAGACACATTAGACATAGGTTTAGACAACTTTTCAAGAATTACGCCCAAAGTGCTCCAATTTTGAGTTTGGTTTAAAAGTAAATTTCCTAATTATTAAGTGTTGTTTTCAAATTGAAGGTTGGTTAATTTAAAAAATGTATCGATATTTTCAGTGAAGACTTCAAACTTTGACTTGGATACAAAATCAACAACAATAACAATAGATGAAGGAGCGACACTTGCAAAAGGTATACGGTCTTCAACTCGTGTCTCAGGAACGTCCATATGAAGAATGTAAATTTGAAATTGTAAGAAAGGTGGTGAAGCCTCAGTTTCCATTGGCACAACTTAAGTAGTAGGTTCCTCAAAGAATGCCACATGTACATAAATTTCATATAAGGTCCATGAGATAGGAACTTCATGTTTTGAGCTTCCTTGGCCTCATTTAAATAGTGAGACCAAATGAAGTGTGTCTCAATTGTTTTATTAAAGGCATTGGGTTTCCTCTTCTCCATTTTTTATATTTCATCCTAAACTTCATCCAACCACTTATAAACCTAGTATTGGGCTTCATTCCACTATGCAATTACTTCCCTTTGCATTAAACTATTGAAGTTGCTATTCTTTAATCTATATAAAGGTTTCAATAAACATGGAAAAATCATCTTCATTGGGAATACGAGGTACGTCTAAAAGTATAAACTTTTAGGGCGTGAATTGAGAGTTGAAGGACTCGTGCTGATATAAAGATTGAGTTTTTCATAGTGAAGATCTTACCCAAATGGTTCAGTATGGTTAATTTGTTGGGGGAAGAAACTTTTAGTTCTAGGTTGGCAATTACCTCAGATTAATTCATTGTGATCTATTATATGGTCTGAGGAATCTAGGTTCAGTTGAAAATGAGGGTGAGCTTGGTTATTTAGTTTAGTTAGGGTTTGGTGATTTCCAAGAGGATACAATATCTCTCATCATTCAAAACAATGGGAAACAAAAGGAGGCGGTATATGTGGAACTAGGTGATATTAGTGTATGAGGCTTGTGTGGGGAGTCTTATAATGGAGATGCTAAATGTTTTTGGTGGGTGTTTAAAATTGGTTAAATTTAACGGTGAGTTAGGATTTTGTTGAAGTTTTTCAAAATAAGGATTTTGTATGGGTGTTAAGGATGGTTGACAAATGATTTGTTTTTAGGATTTTGTAGAAGAGTTAAGGATGTTAAATGTTTTTTTAGGTGAAGGTTCTTATTCACATTGATGAGATGGAGGTAGTGGTTGTAATGATTTAAAGTGTTTTTAATTAAAGAGTAAATGTTTGGAGGATATAAGGAGAGGTTGTGTATGGGTGTTAAGGATGGTTGACAAATGGTTTGTCTCACAGAGGATTGGGTGGTAAGGGTGATGAATTGGAAGGTGTGATAGTTTCACCAAAGGGTATTATATTAGAGGGTGGCGGCGTGGGATATCTTGGAGGATCAAATATTTTGGTTGTTTTATTGAGGGAGAATAACACCCTAAATCCTGAAACTTATATTTTAAAGAATTACACAATAATCTAATGTGTCACCAATAAAAAAACCTCTAATCATATAACAATTGACAAAACATTGTAGCGGAAATACTAACGTCAATCAACACCTATCATTGCACGCTCACCTTCACTTAGGGTATCATTATGGCGATATCGTTCCTATTCCGATTTAAATAAAAAAAAATCACAACAAGACATTTAGTCTTAAACTTCCAATTAAATAAAAATATTTCCAAAAATAAGAGTTCTCATAACCAACTCTCAACAACTCCAACATAAAACCAATTAGATTTAAACTCCAACAAAGCATTATAATTAAGGCAAAATAATATTTTTGGTCCTTTAACTTTACCTTGGGATTCATTTTGGTCCCATAACTTTAAAAAGTGTCATATTGGTCCCTTAACTCTTCGAAACGTTCCATATTAGTCTTTTTCGTCTTATTAGCGACGGAAAAATTCAAAAATCCGTCGCTAAAATTCGTCGCTAATAAGGCAAAAGGACTAACATGGAACGTTTGAAGAGTTAAGGGACCAAAATGACACTTTTTAAAGTTAAGGGACCAAAATGAACCCCGAGATAAAGTTAAAGGACCAAAAATGATATTTTGCCTATAATTAAATAGTGTTCCCGACCCTGATGTTACAGAATCAGAGCAAGACTTCTAACAACAAAAACTAAAGAATTAACTCCTGGAGCAAACTTTCACTTACTGCGGCAAACTCTACTCCTGAGTATCTGCAATATGTCTGTGGTGGACAACATCAAAGCAAATGGGGATAGAATATATTCAAATAAGAAACGGTGCATAAACAATCAGAGTAAATTCACTACATCACAAATTATGCACTTATCAACAATACATCACCAAACGTGTATTAAAAATTCACCCACATCACAACCATATGCATATATTTATGCAATGAAACTCATAACAACATCATTGACTCATATGCATGTGGTACCGCTCTCGACAATGGTTCTTATTATGAATCGGGTTTCACTAGGCAAACCCCGAGCCCCAACATCGAGCTCCAAGCCTCAACATCAAGATTTGGACAATTACCGGTCCCAACATCTGAACCTGTAATCGCCTATTTCATAATAACAACGACATGTGATGCATGTATGAAAGTATGCATCGTCGTCAGAATAACTCAACCAACAATCAACGGTATTACATCAATTGTATATTTTTTCCCGACATCAACATGATAGTTTCCACACTGAAACTATGAGCCTCTACTAAAATATGTCATCAACATACAACAATCATATAGCATGCAATAAAGTTAGCACATTTAACAATCATCTCATCATTGCAAAAACTCAACGGTTTGCTACATAGCTCTTACACATCGTTACATAATTCACAACAATAGACACATGATAACAACTCAACTATCCTACCACTCACTACCTCTGTGTAGTTCAGTGTGTTATCTTTTTAATGCTTCAAACGGCATGCCATCTAGACTTACGAAACGAAAGTTACGGTCAAAATCGTCGGGGATACAACTCAGGTTAAAACAACAATTTTTTCAAACTCTGCCCAGCATGCGTCGACCTCAAGGAAGCATGCGTCAACCTATGAGACTTAAGTGAAGACCTATGAGACGTATGTGTCGACGCCAAATGGATAGAAAGTCTGATTTTTGCAAACAACTCAGTATGCGTCGACCAACTTTTTGCAAACAACACTAATACATTAATCATCTTATAATGAACATGAATCTACCAACTTTTTCATAAATTAATCATATAATTTATGACCCTAAATGTAATACCCCGTATTATCTAAATGCTCAATTGGATTAACGGAATTCTTTAAGTATTGTTAAATGGGATCATTAGAGCATTAAATGAACTCTGAAGAGTTAGATTATTTAAATGAAAGAGACACATCAATAATTATTAGTTTAAGATAGTATTTTTAAGATAACTCTAATAATTGATCAATTGGCGTGAGACGAAAAAATATCAATCGAAGATATTTTACTCTATTGGATTTATATTATATAATAAGTTTACACACACACACACACACACACACACACACACACACACACACATATATATATATATATATATATATATATTTGTTAAGAAAATAAAAGAAAAAGAAAGAGATAGTAAGAAGAAGAGAAAAAGGAAGAGAAAGAGAGAAGGTGGAGAAAGAGGAAGAAGAGAGAAAAGCTTGGATCATCACCATTTGTTCATCATCTTCTTCAAACTCCTCTTCAATGCTAAGGTGGGTTCTAGATAGAGACTTAGTTGTAGAATTCTTGAGTTCTAGAGTTAGGTTGGATATTGTGAGAAAATGAGTAATTTTGCAAATCAATGAAATCTAACGGATAAAATGAGATATAAATCGTATAGAACAATCATTATGTATGTATAATCATCTATTAATGCTTGGTTATGTGTTTGAAATGGTTTTGATTGAGATTGGAATGGAAGAGAGTTCAACAAAACAATTATTTTTGCCTCTGCGCCCATAGTAATCGGTTACCCTCTGGTGAGTAAACGGTTACCCTTTGAAAATTTGTGTTTCTGCGCAGAAAATGAACTGAGTAACCGGTTACCCTATGGTGAGTAACCGGTTACCCAAATGTGTCTCTAACTCTCATTTTGGCTCTGTTTCTCAAGTAACTGGTTACCCTATGGTGAGTAACTGGTTACCACTGTTTGATTTTCCAAAAGAATTCTAAAATTCATATCTTTTGACTCGAGTGTCCGATTTAAACGTTCTTGGTATCGTTGGAAAGCTATGATGATCCTCTACCCAATAAAAAGTGAAAATTATGGGTATGATGTGAGATAAACTATTTAGTGGAAAATGAATGAAAATAATGTTTATACGATATGTTGTAAATCCATATCTTTTGGACTGTGTTTCCGATCGAGGAGTTCTTGGTACCGAGGGAAAGCTACGGAGATATTCTACACAATGAAGGTGTAAAATATTGGTTTTGATGCCCGATTAAATAATCGGAGGAAAACCCAAAACTTGTATTTCTTATGTTTATTTGAGAAAGGCAAAAGAGGCCTAGAGATGTTGAATGCAATTATGATTGATTCACTATATGTGTTTATTATATAATTGTAATATGATTTGCCTGAAATTGTTGTAAAACATGATCGAGAGAGTATGCATGTTAAAAATATGGAATAGGTAGAGTGAGGAAACCTTACCATGAAACTTAGATTGGAACCTAGTAATGAGCTAGGAAATTGTTGAATGACTTAATGACAATGCTCGTGCAGAAGAGGCCGAGGCGTGTGTCCATTACCGAATGGTATAAAAAGAGTGAAACACTAGTATGGAACATGTGTGTGAACCTTGTGTTCTTTGTGAAAGGCTAATGTGGCCTTAAGGCGAATGTGGCCTGGTGATTGTCGAATACAATCACGTTGTGTTTATGATCACGTAATCGGAACCGCTCTTATCCCTTAATAAATATTAGTGACCCGTGTCGAGATCCTCTTGTGTAGGATGGCCGGGGAAAGTATTTATTAAGTAAGTAGATGTGACCCGTGTCGAGATCCTCTGGTGTGGGATGGTCGGGGAAAGTTGCTTAGTGGGTGGTATTAGTGACCCGTGTCGAGATCCTCTTGTGTAGGATGGACGGGGAAAGTACCCGTGTGTAGATAATCGTGACCCGTGTCGAGATCCTCTTGTGTTGAATGGCCGGGGAAAGTTATCTATGTTAGCTTCTAGGACCCGTGTCGAGAACTCTTTAGAAGGGTTAGCCGGGAATGGATGTCTACATTTAAGGATCCGTGACCCGTGTCGAGATCCTCTGGTGTGGGATGGCCAGGGAAAGATGCCTTGGCATATTTTGCCGATTAGTGATAATTAAAGTTTGAGTTGTTGAACTCATGACATGTTTCCATACAGTGTGAGATTGTGAGATTGAGAACTCAAGGTCATTTCCTTTCCCCTTGACTTGAGTTAGGATTTGGCTAGAACCCTGTAAAGTCGAGAGAATCCGTAAGATAGGGAACTCACTGAGATTTGATGTATCTCACCCCACTATTGTTGATTATTTTCAGGAGGTATTTGCAGGTTTGATTTACAAGTGGAGCTATGCTTGGATGTTTCAAGAGAAACTTAGTTTTATTATTTCCATTGTGTATAATTCTTGTATAGTGAGGAATATTGTACCCTATTCTTAGATTTTATTATTTTTGGATAGTTTCCATGTCTTGTGCCATATATTGTATTTATGTTTTAGAAATGGACAAGTATTTGAATTATGCCAATAGGCACTTATGATGGTGTCAGTACCAAATAAAACACTTGTATGGTAATATTCTAGACAAATATTATACAGGGCGTTACAGCTGGTATCAGAGCAGGTCGTGTCCTCGACCTAGCCTTGAAACATCATAAATAAATCTATTCCTTCCTCTTAAGTGTGTCTTGCCAGCATGACTCTTAATATCATACTATGTAGTGTTGGGCCTGATCAACCTAATACTATGTATGTGATAGGTAGAATCATGGTTGAGCGACCATGAGGATTCCGAAGTGTTGTCGGAACTTTTGTTATGAGGGTAGGCTCAAGCCAAGAGTTAGTAGTGAAGAGTTTTGGTTGGCTCAGTGAGGTTTTAGTAGAAGTTGTGTTTTGGGTAGCATGGAATTAAAGAGTGGTGTGTTGTTCAAGCAATCCTTTGGAATGGATGGAGTCTGAAAGTTGAGGACCTCTATCGGACGATTGGTCAAGGTATCAAGGAATATGTAAAATCGCAAGTAGAGCTGGATTGACCACTAGTACGGATAAGGATTTCAAGTAATCTCATTCCGTGGAAAAGAAAAGCTGTTTTGTGGAATGTGTGACGTAAGGTCCGGAAATGAGATAAGTATTGGTGCCTTAGTTTCTAAGGTCGCTATGGTATCTTGAATGGACGAGAGTACCTTAAGGAATGTGTTCAGAGCAATGTCTTCCAACTGGCTAAAAGTGAAGAGTTAAGGATGTTCGGCTTTTATAGGAACCTAAAGTAGTGGAGAAGTGTGTGAAGGAACACAAGGATGTGTTTACATGCTTCAAGTGAAACAAGTATGTGTCGGACGAAGAGTGGGTGATGGATTGCGTATATTCAGTCAAGTAGATAGATTAAGTTCGAGATATTACATCGGGATTTTCGGTATTCAGTGAGAGACCAATTTGGAAATTGGAATTCGTTAAACTCACCCAAGGAACAGTACAAGGTATTGTATTGGAAAGAATGAACTACATTTAGTAACAGAAAGTGTAGTGATACGGACCGGAATAAGTTGTATTAAGAAACAGAGTAAGTATCTTAGACTCAAGGAAATTTAGTATGATGGTTTTATAAATTGGACCTAAGAGGATTACAATGGAGAGCGAAGTTAATGCAGTATGGAAACGGTATTAACGGTATGTTATGAGGAAGTGATAACGGAATGTATCTTGGACGAATGTGCAATAGAGTTATTAAGATGTTGTTAAAGCTAAAATTAAGGAAGTGTAATCAAAGATGGATTCTTATTCTTGAGACAAGTGTGAAGGGACGTACTCCGTGGATTAGTGAATATTGTATTTTAAGAAGTAAGATTGTGGTAAAACAACGAGAAGCAAATCATGACTTATTACGGACTAAGTGTAAATCATGGAACGATTTATACCAGAAAGGGTTTTGTAAATAGCTGATGAGAATTGTCGGTTGCGGATCTTCCATTAAGTAATTAGGTGTAAGTATGGTGTGCAATGGATAGTGGAAGGTAAGAATTCCGGTTAAGGTGTACGAAGTGATGGAAAAGGTTCTTCAAGAGGATGCATTGTCCCGTTTTATTTTCAAGTATAGAGAAACTTCTGTAATTGTAAATGATCGGAATCTACCTTTTGTTGAACCAAGGACGTAGTTGTTTTAGTTCTCACCAAGGAGTTCAAGTGAGAAAAAAAGGTTGTATGCTTGTTATGACGTGTTTATCGCTTTAGTGGTACCGTTTAATGGTTAGTGATGTAATATAAGTTAAGAAGCCGCGAGTTGAGAATGATATTCCAAGATAGAACAAATCGGATTGATGGTTTGAGTAGGGATGGCTTTGAATTAAGAAGAAACTATTTTTTTATTCTGCAGCAGTGTTAACCGACTAACGCAATGGGGTTAACCGATTAACACGTGCAAGGTTGGTATTTTGCGCTGAACTTTAAGAAGTTAACTGATTAACCTCGGACGGGTAATCGATTAACATGTGTGTAAATTGTGAAATCCCTTGGGAAACCATCAGCTGTGTTTTGTTACCTTATGTTGCTCCGAGTGGAGAGTATTGTGCGAATGGAAAACAGAATTGCAAGTAAATGAAAGAAGAATTTGTGTTTCGAAATCGGAACTTCTGAAAGGTGTTGCATTGTTGACCATTTATTTAGACGACAAGGGAGTTGACTTTTAGGGAAGTAATCTTGTGAACTGTGTTGAGTGTGAGAAAGTCTTAGATGTATCGTTATCATTACTGTTGAGAGTCTTAAGGACGAAGTGGGAAAATACTCACGAAGTTTCGGTCTCGTAAGGAATATTTTGGTGTGTAATTATGGTATTAGTAAGGTATGAATGGTTGGTTAGAGTTAGTAATTGTTAACTTCCGTGCGTTCGTGGTATTGGATTTAGGCTCCGTGAGAGTGGTACCAGATGTGTACAATTGTACTTTAATTAGAAGTAGGAATTTGAAAATTATCTTTCCAAGTACGAGTAAGAATTAGACATTCCGAAGTTAAACATGTAACTTTGAATCATTTATAAAACAAAACAAATGAGAAAAGTTGATTTAATTGGGAAGTGTGGCATGTCCGTTGAGGGTGTGTGTACGTGTGGAGTGTTGTATGTGAATTGGTGAGTAGTGTGAAACCTCACAATTTCGCTTGAAGTTTGGTAAGTGGTGATTGATATATGTTTGAAGTCCCGTAATGGTGTTACATGTGATTGATTGAGATCTCGAAATCAACCAGAAACCTTGAGTGAGTCGGACAACCGCAAAGAGAGTTGTTACAGAATGTGGTAACTAGAAACGATAGTTGATAAGCTACTTTGGATGAATTATTTCGAGTTTAGACTGGATATAGAGTTGTATATGTTACGGTTGTAGCAGTGTAACTCCTGCACTTATTGTTGCACCCCAAAATTTGCCCTCCTTACTTTTTACTAACTGGCTTATGTTTCATTTCATTATCATGTATGCATATCATTAGCATGGGGTCAAGGTGCCTGAGGCAATCCAGGAAGGTCATATCTGGTCCATCACATCATCAAGGGTTCACAGGTGGCAAGGGATCTCAAGTGGATTACTCCCTCCTAACCAGTGCATGAATTAGGGTTTTGAGATTCTTGGGTTTATTGCTCCAATGGGCAAGCTCTTTGGGTTTTTATCATCAACAAATGGCATATCTTATCTTTGTTGGAGAGGATACACATCATATTCAGAGGAATTTGAATTTGGAGACTGTGTTATTTCCTCCTAGACTGAGGGTACCAAAACTAGGGTTTGCTATAAAGTCAGTTTATTTATGATTTTTTGGGCAAGACTTGATTCCATGGTTTTCCTTGGGTCCCTGAATACCTAGTAGTGGAAGATTGGCCATCAGTTTGATTCAGGAGAAGTTCAATTGGCCAATGGATTGAGAATCAGTTAACTTGGTCAAAAAGTCAACTGTGGTCAACACAAAGTCAAACCTCAAGATTTTTGGTCAAAATCAAGATTATGGGGTGAAATTCATCATTTGATCAAGGGTTGATCACAATTCATCAGGGAAACCTCAGAATCATCAAGAATCAGGAGTTACTAAATTAGGGTTTTTGTAAGAAAAGTCAACTGTACTTTGACCAGGCCTAACTTCCACATACTTCATAAAATATTCCTCAACCAAAGCCCATCTTGAAGGAAATTTAATTCCCTACAACTTTGTGTCTCACAAGCCTAGGCCAGAAATGCTTCATTTGGGAGATATGAGCTAAGACATTATAGGTCATTTTGAAAGTCAACAAAAGTCAACCTTCTTCAAAAGCTCATAACTTGAACATGGAAGATCAAATTGACATGGGACCAAAAGGGTTGGTTAGAGGACATCTTGAGGTTTCTAAAAAGTATTATTTTGCATTAAGGAGCTAAAAATTGGAGGAGTTATGCTTAGTCAAAGTTGGGCAATTTTGAGGAGGTGCACAAAGCAAACTATGCCTAAAATCCAAATTTTGACAAATGGGCCATAAGTTTCTTAAACCAAACATAAACATAAAGCCATGCACGACCCAAAGAGCATATATTTGGTTTTTCCTCATTTTATTTTATTTTTATTGGATTTATTTAGTTAAAATTCAATAATAAATGAAATAATTCAAAAATAATTAACAATGGATTATTCAGACCCAACTCACCATCAGAAGAGTAACCCTAAGTATTTAAAACTCAGTCATGCACGTGAAGTTAGAGGAGATATCAAGAAAAATAGGAGGATTCTTCATCAAAGCTCACGATTCAGGAGGTCTCATCACAAAATTCTTCCACAAACTCAACCTTAGGGATCTCTGGGACGAAAACCAACCGTCGCTTGGAGCTAAAAGCAGGAACAAAGGTCGTGCCATCTCAGGTATATCGTTTTTTTCGTGGTCACCAAACCTCTCTTTTTGATATGTATAATGATGTGGTATGCCTGCTGACCATCATGTTATGTTTGGTTTTGGTTTTGGACGCGTAAATTGCTTGAACCGTCGATTTGAATTTTTTGGCACGTTTATGTTTCTCTTCGGTTTGATTTATATGTTGATCATTTGACGATTTGGGTTGTACATCTGGGATCCTCGTGGAATTCTGGACAAAATGATGTCCTCCTTTGCATTTTCTGGAGTTTTTTTTTGAACAGGTGGCCGGAGTCTCGCCGGAGAAGACGATCGGAATCTTCTACGGCCGGCAGCTACAGTAAACCCTAGCCCCATCCCCAGTTTCAATCTGGACCGTTGATACGAGTTGGATCCAACGGCTACGTTATATCCTGAGTCAATGTATTGGGTGTGGTGCGTTGACTTAGGTTTACCATGCGCGCGCTCTCATGAACCACGTGATCAATTGACTTTTCCTGATTTTCCTTAAAAGACTCATCCAAAGGCTAGGATTGAGTCAAACCTTGGACTCTCACGGGCCTCAACCACACCAGATCACCAGCTGTGGACTTGGGCTTCGGGTGCTATTTGCACCCTCCCCCTCTGGCCCAACCTTCTTTTTCAACATGTTTCCTCTACTTATCACACCCCCCTGGTTTTTATTTTTTTATTTCCTGATGGATCATATGCACACGGGCTTACTACTCGCACTCCCCCTTTAGCCCATTTCAATCTTTCCAGTGCAATTTTCTTTACTGTTTGCACCCCCAGCGCCTTTCTTTCATTTTATTTTATTAAATCATTATAATTTCATTTTTTAATTCGGGATTTTAGGAACTCTATTGTTTAATTCGGGATTTTAGGAATCGTTTTTCTAATTATCGGAGTTATTTTCACTTGAGATTTTCTTGCAGGCGCATCTTTGACCTTCTATGGTTATCTGTTTGAAAAGGCACTTGTGCCAATTGCTTTGGGGCTGTTCTTTGTTTATTTGATTCATGTTTGGATTATTCTCATTATTGGTTGCCCTTGCTTGAGTGTCATTCACCTCATTCCTTTTATTTATATCTGTTTTTTCACTAACCTTTTATGCAGGATCAAGGTAAGTTCCTTAAGGGTATGGATAAGCATTCATGGTTACCCTTACCTTTCTTCTCTCCTATCTCTTTCTTTAGGGTTTAGGTCATCTTTAAGCCTCACTAACCGTAGGTCACCCATGCATGATAACATTAGGACCATTAGTCTCCCTTTAGAGTTACCCTTGTGTCTTCTCTCTTCTCATCTCAAATTTCTTTAAAACACTTAATAATAATAAGGTGTATTGCGCACGAGCCTTAAGTATGGGGAATGAGAAATGAGGGGCTTCCTCTCATCTTTCTAGAGTGCTTAGCGAGCGTCCTGTCTTGGGACGATGCGTTAAGTATTCGCCCCTGTGCCCTAGACTTTGGTGCAATGCAACTTAGGAACTAACTTAAGCCATTTCTGTCCTAAAAAACACCAACCAACCTCAAACCTTTTTGTCCTTTGGGACCTTCAACTTAAAGGCTATTTTCAAAAAGGGCACGTTACCTTCCGTCTGAGTCGCAAACAGGCATCGACCCTAACTGCCGGACGCGAGCTTAACGTCGCTCATAAAAAACACAAAAAGAACTTGGCCCGAACTACGTTGACTCTGAATTCCCCATTGCACAAGGGGGGTACGTAGGCCTAGGACGTCGACGTCCTACCGAGTCGGTCTTTGTCTTCCCCTCTCCGTTTAGTACAGCCCTAGATGATAGTATGACTTACCCTTAGAATAGACAACAAGCGTGGATCCCATCGAGTACGATGGACGCGTGGGGTGCTAGCACCTTCCCCCCGCGTAACCGACTCCCGAACCCAGGTTATGGTTGCGATGACCATTCCTTTCCCTCTTCCTAAGGTTTATGCAGTGTTCCCTTTCCCTCTCGTGGGATAAATTTACACGGCTGGCGACTCTGTTTTTCCGCGCCACTCTCGCGTTTGTACCTGGATGAAAATCCTGGGAGCGACACTTATCATCGGAAGAGTATTGGGCCGATGTTATATTATTGTGTAATGGCGAAGAAATTGTTCTACCATGAGACGCCAGTAAGTTTCTTGTGATGTTGGTTAGTAAGAACCCCAGTGTATAAGTGTGTTTCTCCGTGGACTGTTAGCTACCTAGTAGTGCTTGAGAATCCGTGGCGTTCCACTGTTAGAATTTGAGTTGCGTAGTGAAAGATGACAG
The DNA here is from genome assembly GCA_022829125.1 of Lathyrus tuberosus. Lineage (NCBI taxonomy): Eukaryota > Viridiplantae > Streptophyta > Magnoliopsida > Fabales > Fabaceae > Lathyrus > Lathyrus tuberosus. The sequence goes on along the minus strand of JALAZF010000161.1, from coordinate 8,055,068 downwards.
ATGAAAGAATTCAGTCAGACTAATCAGGATTAGAAGATTGTTGCTTATAAGTATGGAAATAAGAAGATCTCGTTCTAATTGTGTTACCTTATGGGGTGATACGAAAGAGATGAATTATCGGATGTAATGGTTACAACGTTTAGTATCAGACCAGATGGAACTGGTAAAGAAGTCGTTTGACTAATTATGAAATGGTTTTGGACATTGAAAGATTCATGAAAAGATTAATCATCGTTGATTGCGTGAAGTTAAGGAATCACCGAGTTACCTCATGAAGATTTGATGAGTGTTTGTTATCCTGAACTAAGGCAAAGTTAGGAGTTAACCCAATATTGGAATAAGAGTATAACTAAAGACACGAAGTTTGATAAATTGTGAAAATACGGATTTCGTGTTAAGGAATCACCGAGTTACCTCATGAGGATTTTTGGTCCATAAGGCCTTGTTAAATGATCGCTCCAATAAAATATATATTAAGAAAAATATTTTTAAAAAACAGAAATGGCGTGAGTGAGTCATCATCTTCTACCTCTGGCTAATCATGAAAACTCAAGAAATGTCAAAACACGAAATTTTCAAATATGCACCAAAAGCGACAAGTGAATACATGTTTTCAATAATGAGGAATCCAAACATAACCCTAATTTTTGTTGATTTCCACTTTACATCAAGAATTTCTCACAAAATCAGATAAACCCTAGTTCTAAAAAATAAAATTAAATCATGTATGAACATAATTAATGGCTATAATCATAGGGCTTTTAATCAGCATGCCATCATGAACAAAGTGGTAACAAGAAATAATTCAAATGGTAACCATAAGCATGATAACAGAAACACGAAAATGTACCTATTATGGTGAAGTCATGCTCCCTTAAAATGGCCTTGCAGAGGTGATGTAACTATTCCTTTAGCTTCCTTTATGCCTTACAAAGATGAAGATGTCTTCAAATCTGCTTGGAATCCTCTGAACTGCTCCCCTCAAATCAGTTTGCAGAGTGAAAAATGAAGTTTAGAAATGGTGGTTTGAGTGATTTCAGTCAAGTTTCAGTGTGTACAATGAGTTCAATATGGTGTTTAGAATGTGTTTAAGCAAGCAAAATGGAAGGAAAGTTAAAGGATTTAAGGATTCGAGTTTTTGCTCTTATGGAGTTTTTTGAAGTTTTTGAGAAATGCTCTTTTGCTTTAGGCTTGCTTGTGTTGGTTCTATCTGATTTCCAATGCTTATGAAGAATATTTGAAATAGGTTTGAGGCCTGCTTTGTTTCTGATTCTTTGGTTTTGAGTTTGTCATCTTGTGGATGCATCGTGAAAATGGCAAAAAGACATGTACTATGGCTATCTTGGTTCAGGCTTGTATGGCTAATTTAAGCTTCATTTATTGGCTTGTGCAGTTGCTTTTGATGCATCAGAACTCAGTTGTAGCAGCATAAGAAACTTAGCTAGCAAATTTAACCAAAAGTGCCTTTTCACAACATGCCAAAAATTCAGTTCAGGTTGGTTAGTTTGAGCAAACTTTTGTCCTTTGTGTAGGGGTCAGCATTGCACAAATGTGGTACCTTTGCAAAGTTGGTACATAAAGGATCAACTTTCATGTTCATGATAGGCTGAATAAAGGCTTGGAAAGATGAGAAAAATGGCCCTAAATTCGTGTGAAGCAAGCTGACCAACACTTAGAAAAAATCTCGCTTGAACTTGCCTTAGATTATCAATGTGAATCATCAACTTTGGCCTTCAATATCTTCCATCTCATGAAAGCTTTTGAACTCAAATTTTCCACCATGATGAAGTAGGAAGTATGATCTTTAAATTCATCCCTCAAGTGTTGTAATTGGACTCTTGAATTGTTCACAAATTGGCCATAAAGTTATGTACTTGAAAATGTTAAACACTTAGAAAATTTTTCTAAGTATTTTGAATCTTGTAATAACTTGAAACTCCAACTTTAGTCACCAATTTCTTCCACTTCAAGAAAGTTTTTCGCCTCCAACTTTCATCAACTTGTAGTATCAAACGCCTTCTTTTAAAGCAGCCCTCAAGTGTTTTCATTAGATGCTTGAGGGAGAAGTTACAACCTTGGAAAGTTGGTCATTTGATCATGGATTTTTGTACTTAGGGAAATTTCAAAAACCCTAATTTTAAAAATCCTTGATTTCTTTGATTTAAATTGATAAAACTCAATCATTTTCCACATTTTCATGATCCTTGACTTGAGAAGTCCATAATTGACCAAAATTTCCAAAAGTCAATCTTTGACTTTGATCATCAGATAACTTTTCATTAGTTGAATCAAAACCTTTCAATTGTCAACAAATCAAACTTCTTGAGCCTATTTAAACACATGAATGAACCAAAAATATGTTCTTGAAGCCTTTGAATCATGTTCCAAGCCATGAGATCATGTCTTGATCAAAAAGTCAACTCTAAGCTGATTTAGACCAAAACCTTAATTTGGAGCACTTGATGGATTGAAACTTGATGATCTTGAATTGATGCACACTCAACCTTGATTATTTATGGTGGTAAACTCTTGATCACCATGAAGAGGCAGAGGGACTTGAGATGTTGCAAATCACACAAAACCTTGACTGGCAACATCTTGAACTCCTTGATGCAAAATTCTAACTTGTAAATGAAGCAAGCAAGGCATATTTTTGTATTTTCAAAAGGGGTTAGCAAAACATAAAAACAAACACAAAAGGTGGTTGATGTTATACAAATGATGCAAATTGAGGTGGGATATTAGGGTTAAAAATTAGGGTATGACAACGCTCACTTTCATTTAGGGTATCATTGTGGCAATATCGTTCCTATTTCGATTTAATTAAAACAATCACAACAAGAAATTTTGTCTCAAACTTCCAATTAAATAAAAATATTTCCAAAACTAAGAGTTCTCATAAGCAACTCTCAACAACTCCAACATAAAACCAATTAAAGGTTTAAACTCCAACAAAGAATAATAATCAAATAGCATTCCCGACCGCGATGTTACAGAATCAGAACAAGACTTGTAACAACAAAAACTAAACAAGTAACTCATGGAGCTAACTTCCACTTGCTGCAGCAAATTCTACCCCTGAGTATCTGCAAGATGTCCATGATGGACAACAACAAAGCAAAGGGGTGAGAACACATTCAAATAAGAAATGGTGCATAAATAATTAAAGTATACTCACTACATTCCAAATTATACACATGTCAACAGTACATCACCAAACATGTATTCAAAATTCGCCCACGTCACAATCTTATGCATATATTTATGCAATGTAACTCATAACAATATCATCGACTCATATGCATGTAGTATCGATCTCGACAATGGTTCTTATTAAGAACCGGGTTTCAGTAGGCAAAACATGAGCCCTGACATCGAGCACCAAGCCTCATCATCAAGTTTGGGACAATTACTAGTCCCAACATCTGAACTTGTAATCGCCTCTTTCACAACAATAATGACATATGATGCATGCATGAAAGAATGCATCATCATCACAACAACTTAACCAACAATCAACGACATTACATCAATCGTATAATTCCTCTCCAACATCAACAAGATAGTTTCCACACCAAAACTATGAACCTCTACTCAAATATGTCATCAACATATGACAATCACGCAGTCTGCAATCTTGTTAGCACATATAACAATCATCTTATCATTCTGAAAACTCAACGGTTTTCTACATATATCATACACATCATCACAAAACTCACAACAATTGACACATGATAACAACTTAACTATCTTACCACTCACTACCACTGCATAGTTCAGCTTATTAGCTTTCTAATGCTTCAAACAACACATCATTTATACTTAAGAAACGAAAGTTACAGCCAAAATCGTCAGCAGATACAACTTAGGTTAGAACAATAATTTTTCAAATTCTACACAGCATGCGTCGACCTTGAGGATTTTTTGCAATTTGTCAAATCAGCTCCAATTATCACACTCTAAATCACCCTAATTCACATTTTAACAAAACCAATACATTAATCATCTTATAATGAACATGAATCTACACTACTACGGAAAACCCATATCACAACGGTTGTGAAATTCTGGTACAGATGTGTGATGTCAAGTGCAATGTCACAACATCGCAATCTGCTGTATGAACAAGGCAAAAATAGTAACAGAAACACATAAACCACACACAAGGATTGTTCACCCAGTTCGGTCTAACTACCAACATTTGGGGGCATACCAAGCCAGGAAGGAAGTCCACTATTAGTAGTATCAAATTACAGACTCAACAAACCAGTTGACAATCTACCTAATCTAATCACTACCCAATGACCCTTCTATATAAGAGACCACTTAGATATGAGACTCCATCTCACTCCCAATCATCTCGATGATGTCTAGCAGTCAACATCTCAGCCACTGCATCAACAACTTGATTTCCTAATACCTTTTCTCTCACATAGACTTAGAAGACACACTTCCATGACAACCTATGGAGTTGCTTCAAAGCTTCCTCCAAGAACAATACACTACTCATTACCTACAGGTTTCTGAGTAGTAACACAGTGACCATCTCACAACCCGAGTGGTTCACTTAGACAAAGCCCTAATGATCTACATCTTGGACTCGTATCTATTCTAGGTTACAAGCATTCAATTTATAACTTTTTCCCAACTAGATTTGGGCCTTCAAATCACAACATATCAGCTGCTACAAATCTGCAAAAGATTCTCCTACAAAATAGGTCTTCAATCAACTCTTCCTAATTTATCTCCATATCTTTTCGCACAAAAATAGTAACAAACTAATCTTCAATAATCTTCACTTTTTAATTCAGCTGCAAGATCTTCTCCATAAAAATATCTGATTTGATTTGAATTTAAAAACAGATTTTATCTTCAAATCTTTTTAAATCTTCAACCCTTAAACACAGCAACAAATCTGCACAAAATCAGATTGCAACAGAAAATATTTCTCCCAAGATATTCGCGCACTAAATCTCTAACAGATCTGATCAAATCAAACTTAAACGTGCAGCCCTAAAACATCACCACCTGATGTTCTAATGTTCTGGTATAGTGATGTCAAGACATCGCATGTGACATCACTCTTCAGCACTTTAACTCTTCATCACCTTAACATTCACTAATGTTATGACTCAATGTTAATACATCAGACACATGACATTAACATTGTTCAACTTTGTTTTACCAAAATTCCAGCCAATACAAGAACTAACAATCTCCCCCTTTGGCTAATTTTGGCTAAAACAATCTCAGCTAACATCAGCAGCAAAAACCAACAAGCTGCATAAACTCACTTTCACATCAGCATAGGGAAAACTCCCCCTCAAACCAAGAACCAGCTCACATCTGCTGCACCATATCAGAAAAGGCTTCACAACCACACCTTGGCAACTCTCTCCCCCTTTTTAGCCATAATTGGACAAACTCTGAATCTGCCAACCAACATACTCAGAACAAGATCCAGACTCAACAGCTACTACTGAACATTCTCTCCCCCTTTTTGGGCAACAATTAACAAACATTGGGGTAAATGTATACTTCTGATTCAATCCATTGACACACAAATCTATAGAACCAGGTCCAAACTGTCAAGAACACCATGAACTTCACCAGTAACATCTTGTCTGACAACTACTTCAACAAAATATCCAAAACAAAAGATTAACTCTCCCTATCTAAGATAACAAATGCTCATTTGCAAGAAGAACACCTTAAATGAATGGAAAACATAAGACTCATCTTCATGTCTTCAAGAGCGCACCCTCTGTTCAACACACCTGCTGAACGCATTCACTTAATGCTTGATCCTCAAACAATCCAAATACCAAAACTCACATGATTCCCTCTTGGTTTGTTATCTTCTTATGCTCCAAAACTCACATCTTGCCAAGCTGGTCAACTTCTCTCTGTAATATCCACAGGAATGATCACAATGAACTCCTTGATCATAACACAGTCATTCCCTATCATACTCTTCATCTTCAGATTTCCAAGCAAACAATACCTAATCTACTTCAGTCTTCTCTACATTCTCCATCCAAGGCAGACCTTCTACTTCATCATTCTCCCGTATGATTATGTAGACGCTCCTTAGGCATAATGTATGCACCAAACTCGAGAACCATAAAAAAATCACCCTTCATCAAGGATATTCAACCAGATAATGTCCCAACACAAGTTAGAATATTTGCCACACACCAATATATCATCACCATGATTCTTGATATGCTCCACCAACTGGACTTACTATTGCATAGTAATCCAAAGAACTAGAGAATTAACCTCTCATCCACCTTCAAGAAGAATAGTCTCCTTGAGTCTTTAACTCATCAGCCTTCTTCCCAAGAGTAACTTGTTCCAAGACAATCCTCAATAATAACCAGCTGCCACACTCTGATTATCTTGATTCTTCGAATCCACTTCTGAGATCAACCAAATGCCACAGTTTGATCACCTCATTCATGAATCCTCATATGAAAACAACCAAATGCCACATTTTGACCTTTTTCACGTTTGTCAGAACTCTCACAAAGATATCTTGATCCACCAAGGAAACTTGATCTTCAAGTCACATGTTCCACTTGCTCAAAAGCAAACACACTTAGACTCCCTAAGCCATGGTCATGTAACATCTTCTCCTTCCTGCAGCTCCCGCAAACTGCCATGAGAACGATCTTTTTGAAGCATCCTATTATTCATTCCTATAGATCACCCTATCATTAGCTGATGTGCCACATCATGAGCTGAGACTCCTGATGTTAAGCTAGATGTCAAAACATTATGATATCCAACTGTTGAATTCAGCTCTTCCTTCTGCCACTTAGAAGAACCTCCTCCCTTTGCAGAAACAGATTTCTATGCTCTCATAGACTTGATTCAACAATCAAGTTTGAGTAGACAACCTTCATTGTGCTCAGAAACTCCAAAGACTTCAAACCTACCACATCTGAATCTTCAGGAACTAAGTAGTCCAAGACTACCCCATAGCAATACTAAAGAAAGTCACTTCCCTTAGTAGAGCCGTCAGTAGAAAGCCAGAGCTAACTGCCACTTATCCTCGACCTTCACAACCAGAGCAAACACCATACTCCAAACCACTTAGATCAGAAATAAACTGATCCAAGCTGTAACCACCAAGATTATGATGTCTTCATAGTCTTCCATCTCCATCTTTAATAGCATAATTCAGGTTGTCACACACACCAGATCACAACAGGGAGGAATAAGCTCTCACACAATTCAGAAAACTGAATTCCATCCACACATCAGACAACTGCCAAGCTCCCAACAAGGTCTTTACAAACAGCCAGCAGATGATGCTCACTCCTTCATTCACACACTTCTGATACAGTCAGCTGATAAGGCTACCTCAGGTAGTCATCTTCAAATATCAAGCTACTCCATCAAGGCCACACAGATTTGCATAATTCTCTAGATAAATACTCAGTCTCCCGTCAGAGTATTTACCTTTATGCACAACATCACTAATAGACAAATACTAAGTCTCCCGTCAAAGTATCTACTATTAGACAGAATAAGATTAACTTCTCACAAAAGGCATGACATTTGGTCTGACATACTTTTATGCACACTTGTGGCACTAGCTGATCCCTCTTTTATAAATTCACCCGCTGATCACTTCAGATTAGGTAAGTGGCTTGACCTGATACTTCACCAAGAGCACAACTAACTTTCTTTGGCAACGAAAGAAAAAAAAAACTAAATTGATGTTTCAACATCAGTTCCGACATCAGTCCACATCACATTAAACACCTTCTATTGCTTTGGAGACTACAACCATATTAATCCACACATACCTCTTGTGGGGTACACACGAGAACAGATCAAGCTCAGCTTCTTCCTTGAAGAAACTTCCTCCAGAACTACAATTGACATCATAACCAGAAAGACTCTCCTAAATAGGTCACCACAACTCAGCTTAAGAGATAACTTATCAAGATCTTCACTCCCGCATGAAATATTTGACAGCGATACTCTTTTGCTTTGGTTCCACCCTCTTCTTTCATCATCAAGAAGGAATCAACAGATTGGTCTTCAATTTCTGATTTGGAATATAATATTAAAAAAATTGAACCTTCCATGTCATACAGTCTTTAATCAGATCTATTCACTTTTTGATCACTTCTATCAAAAACTCAAGTATCTTTGGCATCTCTAACAAACGGTTGAAGTTGTCTTGCATCAACTACAACATCATAGAATAACCTGCTGAGGATGCCTGCTCTGATACCAATTGAAATTCGGGTACAGATGTGTGATGTCAAGTGCAATGTCACAACATCGCAATCTGCTGTATGAACAAGGCAAAAATAGTAACAGAAACACATAAACCACACACAAGGATTGTTCACCCAGTTCGGTCTAACTACCTACATCTGGGGGCATACCAAGCCAGGAAGGAAGTCCACTATTAGTAGTATCAAATTACAGACTCAACAAACCAGTTGACAATCTACCTAATCTAATCACTACCCAATGACCCTTCTATCTAAGAGACCACTTAGATATGAGACTCCATCTCACTCCCAATCATCTCGATGATGTCTAGCAGTCAACATCTCAGCCACTGCATCAACAACTTGATTTCCTAATACCTTTTCTCTCACATAGACTTAGAAGACACACTTCCATGACAACCTATGGAGTTGCTTCAAAGCTTCCTCCAAGAACAATACACTACTCATTACCTACAGGTTTCTGAGTAGTAACACAGTGACCATCTCACAACCCGAGTGGTTCACTTAGACAAAGCCCTAATGATCTACATCTTGGACTCGTACCTATTCTAGGTTACAAGCATTCAATTTATAACTTTTTCCCAACAGGATTTGGGCCTTCAAATCACAACATATCAGCTGCTACAAATCTGCAAAAGATTCTCCTACAAAATAGGTCTTCAATCAACTCTTCCTAATTTATCTCCATATCTTTTCGCACAAAAATAGTAACAAACTAATCTTCTATAATCTTCACTTTTTAATTCAGCTGCAAGATCTTCTCCATAAAAATATCTGATTTGATTTGAATTTAAAAACAGATTTTATCTTCAAATCTTTTTAAATCTTCAGCCCTTAAACACAGCAACAAATCTGCACAAAATCAGATTGCAACAGAAAATATTTCTCCCAAGATATTCGCGCACTAAATCTCTAACAGATCTGATCAAATCAAACTTAAACGCGCAACCCTAAAACATCACCACCTGATGTTCTAATGTTATGGTATAGTGATGTAAAGACATCGCATGTGACATCACTCTTCAGCACTTTAACTCTTCATCACCTTAACATTCACTAATGTTATGACTCAATGTTAATACATCAGACACATGACATTAACATTGTTCAACTTTGTTTTACCAAAATTCCAGCCAATACAAGAACTAACAATTTCCCCCTTTGGCTAATTTTGGCTAAAACAATCTCAGCTAACATCAGCAGCAAAAACCAACAAGCTGCATAAACTCACTTTCACATCAGCATAGGGCAAACTCCCCCTCAAACCAAGAACCAGCTCACAGCTGCTGCACCATATCAGAAAAGGCTTCACAACCACACCTTGGCAACTCTCTCCCCTTTTTTAGCCATAATTGGACAAACTCTGAATCTGCCAACCAACATACTCAGAACAAGAACCAAACTCAACAGCTACTACTGAACATTCTCTCCCCCTTTTTGGACAACAATTGACAAACATTGGGGTAAATGTATACTTCTGATTCAATCCATTGACACACAAATCTATAGAACCAGGTCCAAACTGTCAAGAACACCATGAACTTCACCAGTAACATCTTGTCTGACAACTACTTCAACAAAATATCCAAAACAAAAGATCAACTCCCCCTATCTAAGATAACAAATGCTCATTTGTAAGAAGAACACCTTGAATGAATGGAAAACATAAGACTCATCTTCATGTCTTCAAGAGCGCACCCTCTGTTCAACACACCTGCTGAACGCATTCACTTAATGCTTGATCCTCAAATAATCCAAATACCAAAACTCACATGATTCCTTCTTGGTTTGTTATCTTCTCATGCTCCAAAACTCACATCTTGCCAAGCTGGTCAACTTCTCTCTGTAATATCCACAGGAATGATCACAATGAACTCCTTGATCATAACACAGTCATTCCCTATCATACTCTTCATCTTCAGATTTCCAAGCAAACAATACCTGTTCTACTTCAGTCTTCTCTACATTCTCCATCCAAGGCAGACCTTCTACTTCATCATTCTCCCGTATGATTATGTAGACGCTCCTTAGGCATAATGTATGCACCAAACTCCCGAACCAGAACAAAATCACCCTTCATCAAGGATATTCAACCAGATAATGTCCCAACACAAGTTAGAACATTTGCCACACACCAATATATCATCACCATGATTCTTGATATGCTCCACCAACTGGACTTACTATTGCATAGTAATCCAAAGAACTAGAGAATTAACCTCTCATCCACCTTCAAGAAGAATAATCTCCTTGAGTCTTTAACTCATCACCCTTCTTCCCAAGAGTAACTTATTCCAAGACAGTCCTTAATAATAACCAGCTGCCACACTCTGATTATCTTGATTCTTCGAATCCACTTCTGAGATCAACCAAATGCCACAGTTTGATCACCTCATTCATGAATCCTCATATGAAAACAACCAAATGCCACATTTTGACCTTTTTCACGTTTGTCAGAACTCTCACAAAGATATCTTGATCCACCAAGGAAACTTGATCTTCAAGTCACATGTTCCACTTGCTCAAAAGCAAACACACTTAGACTCCCTAAGCCATGGTCATGTAACATCTTCTCTTTCCTGCAGCTCCCGCAAACTGCCATGAGAACGATCTTTTTGAAGCATCCTATTGTTCATTCCTGTAGATCACCCTATCATTAGCTGATGTGCCACATCACGAGCTGAGACTCCTGATGTTAAGCTAGATGTCAAAACATTATGATATCCAACTGTTGAATTCATCTCTTCCTTCTGCCACTTAGAAGAACCTCCTCCCTTTGCAGAAACAGATTTCTATGCTCTCATATACTTGATTCAACAATCAAGTTTGATTAGACAACCTTCATCCTGCTCAGAAACTCCAAAGACTTCAAACCTACCACATCTGAATCTTCAGGAACTAAGTAGTCCAAGACTACCCCATAGCAATACTAAAGAAAGTCACTTCCCTTAGTAGAGCCATCAGTAGAAAGCCAGAGATAACTGCCACTTATCCTCGACCTTCACAACCAGAGCAAACACCATGCTCCAAACCACTTAGATCAGAAATAAACTGATCCAAGCTGTAACCACCAAGATTATGATGTCTTCATAGTCTTCCATCTCCATCTTTAATAGCATAATTCAGGTTGTCACACACACCTGATCACAACAGGGAGGAATAAGCTCTCACACAATTCAGAAAACTGAATTCCATCCACACATCAGACAACTGCCAAGCTCCCAACAAGGTCTTTACAAACAGCCAGCAGATGATGCTCACTCCTTCATTCACACACTTTTGATACAGTCAGCTGATAAGGCTACCTCAGGTAGTCATCTTCAAATATCAAGCTACTCCATCATGGCCACACAGATTTGCATAATTCTCTAGACAAATACTCAGTCTCCCGTCAGAGTATTTACCCTTATGCACAACATCACTAATAGACAAATACTAAGTCTCCCGTCAAAGTATCTACTATTAGACAGAATAAGATTAACTTCTCACAAAAGGCATGACATTTGGTCTGACATACTATTATGCACACTTGTGGCACTAGCTGATCCCTCTTTTATAAATTCACCCGCTGATCACTTCAGATTAGGTAAGTGGCTTGACCTGATACTTCACCAAGAGCACAACTAACTTTCTTTGGCAACGAAAGAAAAAAAAACTAAATTGATGTTTCAACATCAGTTCCGACATCAGTCCACATCACATTAAACACCTGCTATTGCTTTGGAGACTACAACCATATTAATCCACACATACCTCTTGTGGGGTACACACGAGAACAGATCAAGCTCAGCTTCTTCCTTGAAGAAACTTCCTCCAGAACTACAATTGACATCATAACCAGAAAGACTCTCCTAAATAGGTCACCACAACTCAGCTTAAGAGATAACTTATCAAGATCTTCACTCCCGCATGAAATATTTGACAGCGATACTCTTTTGCTTTGGTTCCACCCTCTTCTTTCATCATCAAGAAGGAATCAACAGATTGGTCTTCAATTTCTGATTTAGAATATAATATTAAAAAAAACTGAACCTTCCATGTCATACAGTCTTTAATCAGATCTATTCACTTTTTTATCACTTCTATCAAAAACTCAAGTATCTTTGGCATCTCTAACAAACGGTTGAAGTTGTCTTGCATCAACTACAACATCATAGAATAACCTGTTGAGGATGCCTGCTCTGATACCAATTGAAATTCTGGTACAGATGTGTGATGTCAAGTGCAATGTCACAACATCGCAATCTACTGTATGAACAAGGCAAAAATAGTAACAGAAACACATAAACCACACACAAGGATTGTTCACCCAGTTCGGTCTAACTACCTACATCTGGGGGCATACCAAGCCAGGAAGGAAGTCCACTATTAGTAGTATCAAATTACAGACTCAACAAACCAGTTGACAATCTACCTAATCTAATCACTACCCAATGACCCTTCTATCTAAGAGATCACTTAGATATGAGACTCCATCTCACTCCCAATCATCTCGATGATGTCTAGCAGTCAACATCTCAGCCACTGCATCAACAACTTGATTTCCTAATACCTTTTCTCTCACATAGACTTAGAAGACACACTTCCATGACAACCTATGGAGTTGCTTCAAAGCTTCCTCCAAGAACAATACACTACTCATTACCCACAGGTTTCTGAGTAGTAACACAGTGACCATCTCACAACCCGAGTGGTTCACTTAGACAAAGCCCTAATGATCTACATCTTGGACTCGTACCTATTCTAGGTTACAAGCATTCAATTTATAACTTTTTCCCAACTGGATTTGGGCCTTCAAATCACAACATATCAGCTGCTACAAATCTGTAAAAGATTCTCCTACAAAATAGGTCTTCAATCAACTCTTCCTAATTTATCTCCATATCTTTTCGCACAAAAATAGTAACAAACTAATTTTCTATAATCTTCACTTTTTAATTCAGCTGCAAGATCTTCTCCATAAAAATATCTGATTTGATTTGAATTTAAAAACAGATTTTATCTTCAAATCTTTTTAAATCTTCAGCCCTTAAACACAGCAACAAATCTGCACAAAATCAGATTGCAACAGAAAATATTTCTCCCAAGATATTCGCGCACTAAATCTCTAACAGATCTGATCAAATCAAACTTAAACGCGCAACCCTAAAACATCACCACCTGATGTTCTAATGTTATGGTATAGTGATGTAAAGACATCGCATGTGACATCACTCTTCAGCACTTTAACTCTTCATCACCTTAACATTCACTAATGTTTTGACTCAATGTTAATACATCAGACACATGACATTAAAATTGTTCAACTTTGTTTTACCAAAATTCCAGCCAATACAAGAGCTAATAGGTTGGAAAAGGGATACCATCACACAGGTCCAACTGTTGTGACGTAAGGTGTGATTGTATGTATGATGATTTCAACCACGGGCGTGCGACTATGATTGTATCCATGTAGCACGCTACCTTCCACTACGGTTAATTTAAACAACCATTGTGGTATATTAAAATGCAACATATTTAACAACGGTTGTTTTAGACATTCGTTGTTAAATATAGCCATGAGTTTATTATAAAATATGTGGAATGCTTATTTTTCCAATGCACACTAAACATATAACCTTCCAATATGCACTAGAACATTATAATATGACAAATTAAGTTATATTAGAAGAATAAGTTCATGTTCAATGCTTGACAAGAGTTCTTCAAGTCTTTATCTGTATTTTGTTCTTTGACAGTAAGAACTTGGTTTAATGATCCTAGTTCTTCAACTGCCTCTGTCTTCACGTCTAATTGTTATTGCAAAATATTAATTACTTTGAAAACAAAATTAGAGGTGGAGAGAGGGGTGGTTGAAGATCTACAATCACTTAACCAAGTTTTAACTTTCAAAGAACAACATGCAGTTAACAGTGTGTTGAATACTTGTTAAGAATTGAACGTGTACTTATTTTCTAATACAATTTTATCTATCGTATCATAATTTTCTAATGCAGTTTGGGAAGTTATATATTCGTTAAGGGATTGGAAAAACACTCAAACCACATTGATTGTACCTGGATCAGACAGTTTCTGGTGGCCAACGACATCTGTTGAACTCCGGCTCCGGTGAGGTTGAAAGACGACCGGGGGGTGTACCTGTAAGGCACTCCGACGCTCAAGTAAGGTGGTTGTCAGAGAAAAGCAAGTACAGAGGTGAGTAAGAAAAATGAACTTAACCTGACCCTCTCAAGTGAGAGGGTATTTATAGAGGACCCCCAGCGCGGGGCCAACGGTTACTTGCATTGGGCTGGATTGTCAGGCCCAATCCAAGTAACTGCTAGGGCTTACGTGGCGTAGTGAAGACCAGCACGTGGTCTTCGCCCTGGGGTAACTGCTCCTAGATTTCCGGAAGTAGGGCAGACCGAGTCTTTCGGAAGTGGGAGGTTACTTGGAACGTGTCCACGTGGTACGGACCGTTAGATACTCCTCGCGGGGGAGGAGCCTTCTGTGTTGAGGACCTATCAAGCCCGTAGAATGGACATGGCCTCGCGGGGAGGAACCATGTCTGTCGAGGAGAGATGTGTGGCATTCTCGCGGGGAGAAGCTGTTATGTCGGGGAGGTACCTCTCAGCAGGGGTGCGAGGTCCTCCTGTCCTGTTGTCCCAAGTTCCCGACATTGTAAAGTGCCCGGGGAAACTGTGGCTTGCTCGTGGCAGTCAAGTGCCCCGCAGAAGGGTCTTATTGGGCCTCCCCATGCAGTATGGGTTGGGCCTGCTCGACTGTTGGGCAGCCTCGGCTAACCAATACTTGGGCGGGAAAGCACTTCTTGTATGACGTACTTGTTCCCGCCTTTCTTTTTCGTGCTCGCCAATTTTGACAGGATGTCCGCTCGGGTATTATGCTCCCGAGGGATGTGAGTTACTTCTGCCGAGGTGAACTTTTTCATCTTCTCTTTTACTAAGGCCAAGTATTCTATGAGGCTATCGTTCTTGGTTTGGTACTCTCCTCGAATTTGCGAGGCTACGAGCTGAGAATCGGTGAAAAGTTTGACCTCCTTGGCACCAAGGTCCTCGGCCAGCCTGAGTCCCGCGAGGAAGGCCTCGTATTCGGCTTGGTTGTTCGAAGTCGGGAAGGACAGTTCGAGGGACACCTTGATCAGGATGCCTTCCTCATTTTCGAGGATGATTCCCGCCCCGCTTCCCTTCGGGCTGGATGCTCCGTCGACATAGATTGTCCATTTCTGCGACCCGTTGGTCGAGGGTTCCGGGACGGTCATCTCTGCTACAAAGTCGGCCAGTACCTGTGCCTTCAGGGCTTTCCTCCCTTCATATCGGATGTCGAATTCGGCTAGCTCGATTGACCACCTGAACATCCTCCCCGCCATGTTCGGTCGTCCGAGGAGCTGCCTGATAGGCTGTTCAGTCCTTACGATGACGGTATGGGCGAGGAAGTAGTGGCGCAGTCTTCTGGCTGCGGTGACGAGGCCTAGTGCGACTTTCTCGATCTGCTGATATCTGAGCTCGGGGACTTGGAGGGCTTTGCTCGTGAAGTAAACTGGCTTCTGTCCGTCCGAGGTTTCCCGAATGAGGACGGCGCTGACCGCTTCACTCGTGATCACAAGATATAAGAAGAGTGTTTCCCCGTTCTCAGGCCGTGAGAGGACCGGGGGTTGCGATAGGACTTGTTTCAAGTGTGCGAGTGCTTGTTCTCATTCCTCGCTCCACTCAAACTCCGCTTTTTGCCGAAGAAGTTTGAAAAATGGGAGCGTGTACTGTGCGGATTTGGCGACGAACCTGGAAAGGGCGGTGAGCATCCCGTTCAATGATTGTATTGACTTCTTCGAGTCCGGAGTAGGGAGCTCGGAGAAGGCCCTACACTTGTCAGGGTTTGCCTCGATTCCTCGTTCCGTGAGGTAAAATCCGAGGAACTTCCCTGCCCGAACGTCGAAGGTGCATTTGTCGGGGTTAAACCTCATGCGGCACCTCCTCGCCGTGTCGAACACCTTCTTGAGGTGCGCGGCGTGGTCGACTTCTTCTGCAGACTTGACGATCATGTCGTCCATGTAGACTTCGAGCATGTCGCCGATTTCAGTCCGGAAGACCTTGTTCATCATCCGTTGGTAGGTCGCACCGGCATTCTTCAGACTGAAGGGCATTACGTTGTAATAGTAGTTGCCCGACACGGTCATGAAGGCCGTGTGTTGCTTGTCGACCTTGTCCATGGGAATTTGGTTGTATCCTGAATAGGCGTCCATGAAAGATAGTAGTTTGTAACCTGCAGAATTGTCGACCAGTTGGTCGATGTTAGGCAAGGGATAACAGTCTTTCGAGCAAGCCCGGTTGAGATCAGTATAATCAACGCACATTCTCCATTTTCCATTATTTTTCTTAACAAGTACAACGTTGGACAGCCATGTCGTGTATTTGTCTTCCGAAATAAAATTTGCCTCTAGGAGGTCTTTTACAGCTTTCTCAGCAGCCTCCGCTTTCTCGGGAGACTGCTTGCGCCTACGTTGTGCTACGGCCCTAGCGGCCGGATCTACCGCGAGCTGATGGCAAGCTACTTCTGGGTCGAGGCCAGGCATCTCGGATGCGCTCCACGCGAAGAGGTCAGCATTCTCCCTCAGACATGCTTTCAGCTGCTCTTTCGCCAGGTCGGGGATCCCGGCGCCGATCTTCACGTTGCGATCTGGATCGTCCCCAAGGGCCACGAGCTCGAAGTCTCCATCTGGGATGGGGCACGCTGGGTGGAGAGGCTGCCCGTTGTTCTCCGCCTAGTGCTTGGGATCTTCGACTCTGTCTTCGTCGGGCTCGCCGGAGAACCTGCTATCGAGGTTGACCGCGTTGACGCGCGGGAGAGGTACCTGTTCGGCGTCTCGGGGTGGCTTGGCCACGGCCTTAGGTTTGGGACCAATGGAACTTAGGCCCATGACGGCGGCGTTGAAGCATCTTCTGGCCGCGTCGATGTCCCTGTGCATCGTCACTACTTGTCCCCTCCTTGTGTAGTACTTCATTTTGAGGTGGACCGTCGATGGGAGCGCCTTGAGTTCAGCAAGGGTGGTCCTCCCGAGGATGCAGTTGTAAAGGGATGGGCATTCAACCACCAGGAAACAGATCTTCACCTGTTGGGCCATGTCTTCGGCCCCGAACGTAACCATTAGCTCCACGTAACCCCATGGTCTGGTGGTGGTTCCATTAAACCCCTGTAGATCTGACCCGACGTACGGGGTCAAATGCCTCTCGTCCAGCTGAAGGGTCCCGAACAAATGAGAATACATGATGTTGACCGAGCTCCCCTGGTCGACTAGGATTCTTCGGACGTCAAAGTTCGCCATTTGTGCCCTGACCAGGAGGGGAATAGTGGCGTTTGGTGCTCCCCTGGGGAGTTCCTCGAGGTAGAAGGTGATGGGATTGGAGTCTCCCCGCACTTTCTCGAGGGTGGTCATTTTTGCGGATGTCGCGGATTCCAGCTCGTCAAATTTTCGTTTGATCGATCCAACTGACACTTTCCCGGGATCGCCTCCGGAGATGACCATTGCTTTGGGGAAGCCCTCCCAGGTGCTGCAGGCAGTGACGGGGTCCTCGTCGGGGCAGGTCGCCCACATGTTGCGGATTGCCTCTTCGCCCTCGATGATTGGGGGAACGAAGAAGTCCTCAGGTCGAGTGACGCTGAGGGCGACCTGAAGCTGGCTGTCGCCGGGAGGAGGTGTTGCCTCCTCGACGTTTTGTGCTTCCTTTGAGCTGGGACGAGGAGGGTCATTCTGTTGGGCATATTTCTTCAAGTGCCCTTCTTTGATGAGAATCTCAATGGCATCCTTGAGATGGCTGCAATCTTCGGTCACATGCCCTTGGCTTCGGTGGAACCTGCAGTACTTAGATTTGTCGACGTTTGGTTTGGGAGCAGCGGGCTTCGGGAAGCGAACTCCTCCTTTCACAAACTCGGAATTCTGGCAGTCCGAGAGGATCCGAGACCGGGTAGCGTTGAGCGGGGTGTATTCCGTGAATCGGCCAGCTGGCCCGCGTTGTTCCCGAGGATCTCGGTTGCGAATATCTTTCTTCTTTTCTCCTCCCCGTCGGGGAGAAGCGTCTTCATCTTTGTGGCCGCGGGGGCCTTCCCTACGTCTCGTTTCAAGAGCGATCTGGGCTGCTTCCGTCTCCTCGAGTTCGATGTACTTCTGGGCACGAGCGAGAAGGTCCTCGAGACGCCGGGGTCTTCGGAGGCCTATGGATTTGGCAAAGTCAGACCCGGCACGCAGTCCATGGATAATTAAGTATTTCTTCATGTCGTCGGTCGTATGGACCTCGACGGCTTCCTTGTTGAACCTCTCGATGTAGTTTCGGAGAGATTCGTTCCTCCCTTGGAAGATCTTTTCTAGGGCAGCCTCTGTCTTTGGGTGTCGACGAGACGCAGTGAAGTGTTTGGTGAAGCGTTGTTTCAGTTGCTTCCATGACGTGATCGAACCAGGTTCCAGACCCTTATACCACGTCATGGCTCCCTTCCGCAAGGTGGTGGGGAACAGCCTGCACTTGATGGCTCCCCTGACGTTTCGAAAGTTGAGCATCGCTTCGAAATTCTCCACGTGATCGTCAGGGTCGGTCAGCCCGCCATAGGTCCCCAATGGTGGGGGTTTCTCCATGCCTGCAGGGGTTGGGGTGTCCATGATTTCCCACGACAAAGGGGTCCTCTGGTCCTCGTCGTCGCTACCAGCCGGGGATCTCGAAGGTGATCAACGGTGCTGTGGAGGGGAGTTCCTCGAACAGTTCTTTGGTCTCTCTTCGGTTTGCATGGACTTCTTGGAGGTGGTGGAGGCCCTGGGTTCCTTCCGAGGCGGGGAACGAGGGCGTTTCTGGGTGACCGTCGGCTGGGGGCGCTCGAGACGCGGTCGTCGGCCCTGGCGTACGGGCGACGGGGTCCGAGAATCTTCGGAAGGGGTCCTTCGCGGGGAAGGAGAGCGGCGAGGTGACGGGAAACGACGATGTCTTCGCGGGGAAGATCGTTGTGCCCGTCCTTGCTCCAAGGCTTCAATTCTGGTGTTCTGCTGCGCGATCAGCTGATTTGTCTGGTTGATCAATGCAAACAGGGCCACGGTGCTTGGGTCTGCGTTGGGCGGCAGAGCAACTGGTTGGAGAGTGGTTTGCTGGTCGTCCGCGCGGACGATGTTGTGGGTCGCATCCTGGGAGTCCGGGGAGACGGTCTGTCCGTCTCTTATGTTGGCTTCGCCGCCGTGGAGGATGATGGCGTCCTCACGGTGGCTCCCGTTCTCCAGTTGTGCGAGCACGGTGTCCAGAGCCTGGCTGACTGTCGGGTTGGCCATGTTGGTGATGAATGGAGGAAGCTTTGGTTTATCGAGCAGAAAAACGGGGAAGCTTATAAAATTCCCACAGACAGCGCCACTGATCGTACCTGGATCAGACAGTTTCTGGTGGCCAACGACGTCTGTTGAACTCCGGCTCCGGTGAGGTTGAAAAACGGCGGGGGGGTGTACATGCAAGGCACTCCGACGCTCAAGTAAGGTGGTTGTCAGAGAAAAGCAAGTACAGAGGTGAGTAAGAAAAATGAACTTAACCTGACCCTCTCAAGTGAGAGGGTATTTATAGAGGACCCCCAACGCGGGGCCAACGGTTACTTGCATTGGGCTGGATTGTCAGGCCCAATCCAAGTAACTGCCAGGGCTTACGTGGCGTAGTGAAGACCAGCACGTGGTCTTCGCCCTGGGGTAACTGCTCCTAGATTTCTGGAAGTAGGGCAGACCGAGTCTTTCGGAAGTGGGAGGTTACTTGGAACGTGTCCACGTGGTACGGACCGTTAGATACTCCTCGCGGGGGAGGAGCCTTCTGTGTCGAGGACCTATCAAGCCCATAGAATAGACATGGCCTCGCGGGGAGGAACCATGTCTGTTGAGGAGAGATGTGTGGCATTCTCGTGGGGAGAAGCTGTTATGTCAGGGAGGTACCTCTCAGCAGGGGTGCGAGGTCCTCCTGTCCTGTTGTCCCAAGTGCCCGACACTGTAAAGTGCCCGGGGAAACTGTGGCTTGCTCGTGGCAGTCAAGTGCCCCGCAGAAGGGTCTTATTGGGCTTTCCCATGCAGTATGGGTTGGGCCTGCTCGACTGTTGGGCAGCCTCGGCCCAGTCCAGAACACACATAATATATAATAAACTCATCTTTTAAACGGACACTAACAACAACAGTCATAAAAAACATTCATAAACAACAAATAATAACCAACAAACATGATACAATAAACATATCAAGGCATAAAATGCTTCAGAAACATACCATACATGTCAAGTCCCATAATGGCGTGTCAACAATGAAATAAGGATGAAGATAAATTTAGACCAGCAAACTTGTGTATATTTTGAATGGATGTCATTCTGGATCTTTGACACAAGTTTGTTGGGCTAAATTTATCTCCGCCCTCTTTATTGCAATAAGCATCCATACCTACAAGACAAAAAAAAGAAGAAAGTTCAAACATCATGAAGTAAGTTATTGAAACAGATTTTGAAAAAACTACATAGAAAACGAACCTGTAAATACCCATTGGCTAATATTTGTTGTTATGATATCGTTTTGGGGTTTCCATATGAGAGAGAAGAGTGACAAAGTTGTTAGCATTTCATTTTGAGAGACGAGTGAAAGAATTCTAAGGGGTTTGTTTTGAGAGAGATGGTTGTTATGTACTGAAGCGATAGATAATTTCGCTTATATATAAATAAATATCATGTTTTATCACGGTTGGTAATAAAAACCGTGGTGATATACATGGTCAATAACATTTTTATCACGATAAATGGCTAATTGTTGGTGACGGGATTCGAACCATTTCACTGCGTGTACTTTTCACTACGGTTGCTACATTTGACCGTTGTGACATGTCCCCTAGTAAATAAAAAAATAGGTGCCCAGGATTAATCTATTACCACGATTAACACTATGGTCGTCGTAATATTGGTGTTACGAAAGGCTTATTTTGTAGTAGTGCTACCAACTTTTTCATAAATTAATCATATAATTTCATACCCTAAAACACCCAATTCTTCATAAAAAACACCAAGAACACAACATCAACAACAATAATTCACAATCACTCATGGTGAACATAATTAAATCAACATACAACAACTGATTTATCATCATACTCATCAATAATCATTATAGATTCATAGATTCAATAAGTTCTATTGGCGGTTAAGGGTAACCCCTCTACCCTTTCAAGATTTAAGCACCTATATGAGAATAATCCCCCTACCTTAGTGATCCGATGTGCACGAACTGGTCCACGCGGGCTGGTCGTTATGGAGGTGCCCGGATGGGTGCTGGTCGTACTGGCTGTCCGGCAAGTGATTGAGGAGAGGTGGTGGTGTACCTGCAAGGCGCTCCGACGCTCAAGTAAGAAAGGGTCAGAGAAAAGGGGCAAGTACAAAGTATTAGTTCGTAGGGTGAATATTTGATACCTGACCCTCTCAAGTGAGAGGGTTTATATAGAGCTCCAAGCGCGTGGCTAACGGTCCTATTTTCGGGGCGAAATAACCGTTTTCCCTAAAGAATCGGTAACTGCCCAAACTAGCCGTTATGACGGGCAGGGAGTCCAAAACTAGCTGTTATGTTGGGCATATGCGTAGTTTCGGGCACCTGCCCATGGCTGTTCGGGGAGCACTGAAGCTGTGTGTGACGGGCAGAATATACGGGGAGGAACGTTATGTTCCTTGCCCGGTAGGAGGGGCAGAAAGGTAACTTTTTCCCTTCTGTGGATTGGACTTAGGCAATTTGGGCCGCTCTGTAGCAGAGGTGGATTGGGCCAATTTTTGCCATTGGTCCAGTCCAGAACAGGAGCCCCCCAAGTCGTTGCTCTCGGGCATGAGAGTGATGACTTAAGGACTGCTCGTGTACCGAGGAACAAGTATGGAGTCGTCGTTGAGAGCGACGAGGATTATCTCGAGATGCTCGTGACTCTCCGTGTTCGTCATATTCGTGGTCGACGTGTTTTTGCCCGGGACTCGGGGAGATGACACGTCAGACAGAATGGAAAACGTTGGGTTGCCACGTGTGCATCGAGCCCTGTGTAGCAGTTAAGTAGGTAATCATGGCTAGTGGGCCGTCATTATAGCCTATGGGCGCGTGTGTGCACGTGCCCCTTGGTATAAAATGGGGGAAACCGTCCCATTTTCTACTTTTCCTTCTTCTGATTCTTCCTCGTTACCAGTGCGTTTGCCCGTCACCTTCTTCAAGCAGCCGACCGCCGTGCCGACCACCGTGACACATTTCGAGCAGCCGTTTTCTTCCACTTTCTTCTAGTAAAATCAAGTAAGTATCCTGATTTTTTGCTTGTTTTGCTTCCTTTTGTTGTTAGTGGTAGATTTCATGCGGCTAGGGTTAGTTCTAGATGGCAAAATAGGTAGATTTCCGGCGAGTGTTGGTGGTGGGCGGAGGTTCTGCCTTTTTTCTGTACCAAATGTCTCGCCGGATTAGGTAGCACGTTTGGTGGTCGTGGTGGCCCACGTGGTGGTTGCGAGTCGTGACCATCGCGTCCTATCATCCGTTGATGGATTTGGTGAGTTTCCCGTTAGGACGTTTCCAGATTCCGGTAGAGTTTCGACGGAATCTGGGTACAGGCGCGGGGATATTTTGTCCTTCTTTGTTTGATGTTAGGGCTTAGGCCGGGGACGTAGTTCCTAGCCTTTCGCACGCCCTTTCACTTGTCTTAGCGGTGGAAGGGTGGATTTGATTTCCTGTCGAATTCACTGTCTTTCTCTGCTTTTTCAGGTGATCATAGTGGCGATGGAGCCCGAGAAGGAGGTTATACCCATTACGTCCGAGGAGGAAACTGTCTCCGAGGAAAGTAATAGTGCAACAGCCTCGAGCTCCGCGTCCTCGAGTTCGACGGCCTCGAGTTCCGCAAGCGAAGTCGAGGGGGAGCTGATGGAGCCGAGGAGGAGGAGGACTTAGGCATCGCTGAGGGAGACGTGATGGAGGAGGACACTGATGGCTTTTGCCTGGAGGAATGGGAGGTGGCGGAACCTTCCGAGCATAAGTCCTCGTTTGCCAGGTACGCGGGGGATGTCTTCACCGAGGTAGGGCCAGTTGGGGAGTGGAGAGTGCTTCTGCCAAATAAGGAAGAGCGGGTCTGCTCGGACTTCGGGGACTGCTTCTCCATGTACGAGTATGCGTTCAAGGAATTGAGGCTGAGGTTGCCTTTCACCGACTTCCAGCGGTCGGTGTTCGACCATCTGAAGTTGGCGCCTTCCTAGCTCCACCCTAATTCGCTGGCCTTCATACGGGCTTTTGAGTTGGTGTGCGAGCACCTTGCTTTGGGGACCACCATCCCTTTGTTCTTTGCTGTTTTCCACCTTCAGCGGCAGCTGACGGGGAAGAGGTACGGATGGGTCTCTTTGAAGCAGCCCAAGAAACTGTTCAACCCGTTCTCGGAGTCCATCCGACACTTCAAGGCGCGGTACTTCATTGTTGAGCCGTTGTCCGAGGCTACTAAGGACAGCACGTACTGCTGGGAGGTGGAATATGATGAGAACGGGGATAAGTTGATTAACGAGGAAGGGAAGTACATTGGGGAGAGAGTGTACAAGTTCCCAATCCGCTGGACGCCCGACCACTTCTCAAAGAAACCCGGCGCCTACGTCTTTGAACCGAACGATTTACGCGGGCAAGATGCCGCGTCTTACGAGGCCCTGGTGAAGTGGGTCAACTCCTTTCAGCTCGTGACCTGTTGGACGAGCAAGAATGATCCTATCCTCGAGGAGGATGGGAGTCAGAGGGTTGAGAGGAGGTTTATCAACGTGAAGGCACTGCTGGAGTGCAAGACTTCTGCGGACGTAACGAAGCTGCTCGGTAGTCATAGTTGTTTATATCTTGTTTGTGTTATTTCCTTTCCTGATGACTGATGTGTTCGTTTCGTTTGTGCAGGTGAGATGCCTCAGGCCCGTGACCGTGTGGTGAGGAACGCCATGGCGAGGGGCAAAGCTGGACCGACTCCCTCCAAGACCCGGGCTGCTGCTGGTGCTCGTGCACCTCCTGCTGTTCAAACCGCCCCGGGGACATCCTGTTCTCCCACTCCCTGTCCACGGGATTCTCCGCTGCCTTTGGTCGGGCGACAGAAGCGCCTCCGGACAACAGATACGGTGGATCTGAGGGGGGCAGTTGAGAAGGGGAAGTTCGAACTTCCTCCGTGCATCAACGATATGAGGTTCTTCGAGGGTAATACCTTGGTTGTTCCTCGGGCTAAATCTCTTAGCCTGGGGAACATGGATCGCGCGGGCAAAAGGGTGATGGTGGCCAGGGATGCTTCTGCCCTTGTGAGGATGCTCGAGATGGCAGCTGTGTACGCTGAGGGGGACCACGTGCTCGAGGCTGAGCTTACTGCTGCTCGGGCCTCCGAAGCGACGCTGAAGGAGGAGGTCCGGCGTGCCCGTGAGGCGAAGAAGAAAGCCGAGGAAGAGGCGACAACGCTGAGGGAGGAAGTCACCAAGCTAAGGTCGGAGAAGAAGGCGTCCGAGGAGTTGAACGCGGAGTTGATGGCGGCCAATGCCCCGGGTGATGACGAACCAGAGGAGATAAGAGTGTTGAAGACTCGGGCAGAGCTGGTCGCTGGCATTCTGCAGGCCGAGGATGATGGTATTGCTGTGGCCGCGGAGTCTTTTGACAGTGCGGTGGCCCAGTTGCGAGTGGTGAACCCTGGGCTCGAGATTTCGACCGGGGGTACTCACTACCTAGCTCGTGTGGAGGGTGGCCGCATTGTCCTGCCCGAGGGTCTTGTTCTCGATACTCCCGAGGAACATATCGAGGAGCAGCCCGTGGAGGAGCCGAGGCCTGAAGCTGCGTCAACCGAGCGTGTGGAAGACTGAAGAGTTTTTGTTGCTTAGCTGTATCTTGTCCGGCCTGCGTGCCGTTGAACTCGTTGTAATCTTATTTTTGTTCTGGGGGCGTGGCCCCCTTTTTAATGTAACAAACATAATCTTTGGCCCTTGTGTCCTTTTAATTTAATGCCCGGTTAATTTATACAACTTCTGTTTATACTGTTGTACTTTGTTTTAGTTGTGCATGTGTGACTGCCCGTCGGAGGGTGTGTTTGTCAACAAGGCTTATTTTTGACAGATTGCTCGTTGCGTTATGAATTCGCCAGTGCGGGGAACTGGTCGAACAGCCAGGGAAGATCCTGGCGAGGTTGCGGATCTCAGGTCGCGATTGAGGCCTGAGGTCGCGGCGTGAACGTCCCATCGCGAGCTGGGGTTCTGCCAATCATGGTACTTGGGCGAAGGCGGTGCTCGATCGAGGGCCGCCGACGAGTGGAGCTCCGGCTCATTTATTTGAGCGGGATTCCACTTTGTACGTATGCGTCGTTTGTACCTGAACGAGCATGATGGCCGTTAGACGGCCTTATGACGCGAGGAAGCTTCTTGTGCCTTTTAGATGTAGTATTGCTTAAGTTTTTCAGCGTTCTATGGTCGAGAGAGCGTTTCCCCGTTGAGGTTTTCGAGGAAGTATGCGCCGTTCCCCGTTTTGGCGCGGACTCGGTATGGTCCTTCCCAGTTGGCCGCCAGTTTACCTTCGCGGGAGTCCTTGTGGTTTCTTCGCGGGACAAGGCTGCCCACGTCGAACTCCCATCGCAAGACTTTGGCGTTGTGCCTGATCGCTATTTTTTGCTTAAGAGATGCCTCGCGGAGGGCTGCTCCTGTTCGGATTTCCTCGACGAGGTCGAGCTCCTCTCTTATCGCTTCGTCGTTCATTTCCTCATCCAGGGGTGATTCTGTCCTCCTGGACGGTACGTGGATTTCGATGGGTATGACTGCCTCGGTGCCATATGCCAAACGGAAAGGTGTTTCCCCGGTGGTGGACTGGGGAGTGGTGCGGTATGCCCACAGGACACTGTGAAGCTCCTCGACCCAGGCTTTCTTTGTTTCGTCCAGTCTTCGCTTGAGGCCGCGCAATATGACATGATTGGCCGCTTCTGCCTGCCCGTTGGTTTGGGGATGCTCCACGGAAGCGAAGTGTTGCCTCGTTCCGAGGTGTGCGACAAAGTCTTGGAATTTTTTGTCTGTGAATTGTGTTCCATTGTCCGTGACAATTGCTTGGGGGATCCCAAACCGGGCAAGGATATTCCGCTTGTAGAAACGCAGAATGTTGAGCGCTGTTATCTTGGCTAAAGCTTCTCCTTCTATCCACTTTGTGAAGTAATCTACGCCCACTATCAGGTATTTGTTTTGGCTGGACCCCGTCACGAAGGTTCCTAGGATGTCCTGGCCCCACCAGGCGAATGGCCACGGGGAGGTCATGCTTTTTAGTTCGTTTGGCGGAGCTAGGTGCATATCCCCGTGTCGTTGGCATTTGTCGCATTTCTTCACATGCTCCTTGGCGTCTTGTTGCATGGTCGGCCAATAGTACCCTGCTCGGAGGGCCTTACGGGCAAGGGACTTTCCTCCGAGGTGTTGGGCGTTGATGCCTTCATGAATTTCTCGCAATACGTGGGGGACGACCTCCTCTTCTATGCATTTAAGAAGTGGGATGGAGAAGCCCCACCGGTAGAGTTTGTTTTCGAGGATAACGTACGAGCAGGCCCTTCGTTTGATGGTGCTGGCCTCCTTGGGATCCTCTGGAAGTTCGTCCCTGGTGAGGTAGTTGTAAACGGGCGTCATCCAGCAATCGCTATCCCCGATCGCGTGTACGTGTAGGGTCGAAGATCCCTTAGTGATGCTGGACCGGGGAAGTATCTCTTGGATGACTGACCTGTTTTCGCCTTTCCTCTTGGTGCTTGCCAGTTTTGACAATACGTCTGCTCGTACGTTGTGTTCGCGTGGAATGTGTCTTACTTCTACTGTTCTAAATTTCGACATCTTTTCTCTGACGAGGGTGAGGTATTCGGAGAGACTGTCGTTTTTGGCTTGATATTCCCCAGATACCTGGTTGGCTACGAGCTGCGAATCCGTGCAGATGATGACTTCCTCTGCCTCCAGGTCTTCGGCTAGGCGTAGCCCGGCGAGGAAGGCTTCGTACTCGGCCTGGTTATTTGACGTGGGAAAAGACAATGTGAGAGAAACCTCGACTATGGTCCCTTCGTCGTTTTCCAAAATTACGCCTGCCCCGCTGCCGCTCGAGCTGGATGCCCCGTCCACATAGATGGTCCATCTATTTGTTACGTGGGGCGAGGAGTTTGAAAAGGTCGCTTCTGCTACGAAATCGGCCAGGGCCTGGGCTTTAAGAGCTTTCCTGCTTTCGTACTGGATGTCGAATTCGGACAGTTCTAGCGACCATCTGAGCATTCGCCCCGCCATGTCTGGTCGTCCCAGTAGCTGCTTGATGGGTTGGTCGGTCCTTACCACGATCGTGTGGGCCATGAAATAGTGTCTTAGTCGTCTGGCAGCGTTGACGAGGGCCAACACTACCTTCTCTATTTGTTGATATCTTAATTCTGTGTCCTGTAATGCCTTGCTCGGGAAATATACTTGCTTTTGCCCGCTAGGATTTTTGCGGATGAGAACGGCGCTAACGGCCTCAGCGGAGACGGCGAGGTACAGGAATAAAACCTCCCCGGTATCTGGTCGTGACAACACGGGCGGTTCCGATAGAGCTTGCTTCAAGTGGAGGAGGGATGCCTCGCATTCTTCGGTCTATTCAAACGCTGCTTCTTTCCGCAAGAGCTTGAAGAAAGGAAGGGCGTGCTGGGCGGACTTTGCGACGAAGCGGGATAGCGAGGTCAGTACTCCGTTGAGGGATTGGATGTTCTTTTTAGACGTGGGTGTTGGGAACTCGGAGAATGCCCGACATTTGTCGGGGTTAGCTTCTATTCCTCGTTCTGTTAGGTAGAAACCGAGGAACTTACCTGCCCGTACCCCGAACGTGCACTTCTCCGGGTTGAAACGCATTTGGTATTTCCTTGCCTGCTTGAAAATTTTGCGGAGGTGGGCGACATGGTCTAGTTCCTCGTGGGATTTGACGATCATGTCGTCCATGTATACCTCGAGCATATCGCCTATCTGTTCGTGGAAGACTTTGTTCATCATTCGTTGGTATGTAGCGCCGGCGTTCTTCAGTCCGAAGGGCATTACGTTGTAGTAATAGTTGCCCGATTCGGTCATGAAGGCTGTGTAAGTTTTATCGCTCGCGGCCATTGGTATTTGGTTATAGCCCGAGTAGGCGTCGAGGAACGATAAAAGTTTAAAACCGGCCGAATTATCTACGAGTTTGTCTATATTGGGGAGGGGGTAGGCGTCCTTCGGACAGGCCTTATTAACATCAGTATAATCAACGCACATCCTCCATTTGCCATTATTTTTTCATACAAGTACAACATTAGAGAGCCATGTAGTATATTTGGCCTCGGAAATAAACCTATCTTCTAGAAGGTCTTTGACAGCTTTCTCCGCGGCTTCTGTCTTCTCCGGGGATTGCTTCCTTCTGCGCTGGGCAACGGCTTTGACGGTCGGGTCGATCGTGAGCTGGTGGCAAGCGACGGAGGGGTCCAATCCGGGCATCTCAGCAGCGCTCCACGCGAACAGGTCTGCGTTTTCGCGGAGACACGCTTTCAGTTGTCTTCTGGCCAGGTCGGGCAGATCTGCTCCGATCTTCACTCCCCGTTGGGGGTCTTCTCCAAACTGAACGATCTCGAAGTTACCATCTGGGACAGGTCGTAGGAGATGGCCGCTGTTGTCGGACTTACTACCCGACGGCGTTGGAACCTTGGCGCGATCTTTTTCGCTGAACCGGCTGTCTAGATCGATTAATTCGACCTGAGGAAGTGGTCTAGGCTGCTCGGAGCTGCTGGGCAGAGGGGGACGACCAGATGCTCTTGGCTTCGCCGAGATGGTGTTAAGTCCCTTTGATGCTGCTTCAAAGCAGCGACGGGCAGCCTCGATGTCGCCGTGGAGGGTGGCGACCATCCCTTCAGAAGTGTAGTACTTCATTTTGAGATGTACGGTGGAAGGTACTGCAATCAACTCTGCCAGGGTTGGCCTTCCGAAGATGCACTGGTATAGTGACGGGCAATCGATTACCAGAAACTGTGCCTTGATTGCTCGGGTTGTCTTTCCTGAACCGAAGGTTACGATGAGCTCTACGTAACCTCGGGGCTTTGTCACCGCTCCGTTGAACCCTTGCAGGTCGGATCCGACGTATGGAGTGAGGTGGGAGTCGTTCAGCTGCAATGTCTCGAATAGGTGGTTGTACATTATGTCAACCGAACTGCCCTGGTCCACGAGTATCCTTCGGACATCGAAATTCGCCATCCTTGCCCGGATAAGCAGTGGGATGTTCGAATTCGGTGCCCCGTCGAGGAGTTCTTCCTTGTAGAAGGAAATGGGAGCGGACCCTTTGTGCGTGGTGTCCAGCGTGGTGACCTCGTTGGAGCTTTTGCTGATCAGTTGGTCGAATCTCCTTTTGACCGAGCCAACTGTGACTTTGTTGAATCCACCCCCGGAGATCACCATGGCCGACGGGAAGGCCTCCCATGGGCTGCTGGCAGCGAGGTATATGGAGGCGAGCGGATCGTCCGGGATGCGAAAGTCTTCTGGTCGGGTCACGGACATGGCGACCTGGACGTTGGCGTCGTCGGAGGGCAGAATTTCCTCTGCGACCTTTTTGCTTTCCTGGGCCTCTTGCCGGGGAGCGTCCTTCTTTTTTGCGAACTGCTTCAGATGGCCGTCGCGAATGAGGATCTCTATGGCATCTCTGAGGTGGATGCACTCTTCCGTTGTATGGTCGTGACTCTTGTGGAAACGGCAGTACTTGGACTTGTCCATCCCTGGCCTGACCGGCAGCTGCTTGGGGAAACGGACTCCCGCCTATTTGAACTCCGAGTTGGCACACTCGGACAGTATTTTCTCCCTCGAGGCAGTGAGGGGGTATAATCGTGGAATCGCCCGGAGGGTGCTCTCTGCTCGCGTGTATCGCGAGGTCGATCGTCGCGTCTCTTGTCTCCTCGATGGGACGTCGAGGGTTCTTTAACTCTGGACGTTCGGGCACCTTCTTGGTTGCGAGATGTCTGGACCGAGTGGGCAGCGACCTTCTCCTCGTACTGTATATGTGACTGGGCCTGGTGGAGAAGTGCATTGAGATTCCTCGGTGGGTCGAGGCCGATGGCTTTCGCGAAATCGGAACTAGGACGTAACCCTTGCTCGAGCAAGAATTTTTTCATGACGTCGGTCGTTGGTACTTGGACAACCTCCTTGTTGAAGCACTCGATATAAGCCCGGAGAGGCTCATCTTTGCCTTGTACGACGGCTCCCAGGGACGCCTCGGTCTTGGGGTGGCGTCGTGAAGCAGTGAAGTGACGGGAGAAGATCCTCCCCAGCTGTCTCCATGATGTGATGGATTCCTCGGGCAGCTGCTTGTACCACGTCATTGCTCCTTTACGGAGCGTGGTCGGGAACAGGCGGCACTTGATGGCTCCCCGTACCCCTCTGTAATCCAAGAGAGCGTCGATGTTCTCTATATGCTCGTTCGGGTCGGCGGTTCCATCGTACGTCCCCAGCGACGGAGGCTTCTCCAGCCCCTTAGGAAGGCGGGTTGCTAGGATCTCCAGGGACAACGGGCCGCGAGGTTCGTCGTTGCTATCTGAACTTGGCTCTGATGGTGACCGTCGTCTGCGCTCGCGGCGACGGTTTCTGCGAGGTGAGGGTGAACGGGACCGGTCACGAGGTCTGCCCGGCGGGGAGGGCCTATCTTGCCTCGTTCTTTTGCGTCTCGACGGGGATCGATCTCGCGGGGAGATCTGGTCGCGCTTGCGAGTGGGTCGTATCTCAGGCTCGTGCCTAACCGTACGGTCTTCTCCGCGCCTAGGTGGCGGGCTTTTGGATCTTCGGGCTTTATTCCGGGGAGGAGAGGATCTTGGGAAAGATGCCTCCTCAAGAGCTCCTATCCTTTCTCCTTGTTGTAGGATGAGGAGGTTGGTGCGGTTAACAGCTTCCAGAAGGGCTGCCACGGCCAAGTCGGTGCTGGGCGGACCGGGAACTGGCCGGTCTTCCGATGGGATCTGCACGTCTCCTTTCCCGGTGGGAGGAGGAGTTGGAGATGCAGTAGCCCCGTCCCGATGGGAACGGGGGTCAAAAAGTAACAAAGAATGGCCGTCAACGTCCATCTTGTTGACGGGGACGAGAACAGTGGTGTCAGCACCTATCGCGGAATTCTGGGCAGCCATACGTGGGCGGATCAAAGAGAATATGTTTTGATCTTTCGATTTCCGAGGAGGAATGAAAGAAGGGGAGAACAAGAAGTTCCCACAGACGGCGCCACTGATCCGATGTGCACGAACTGGTCCACGCGGGCTGGTCGTTATGGAGGTGCCCGGATGGGTGTTGGTCGTACTGGCTGTCCGGCAAGTGATTGAGGAGAGGTGGTGGTGTACCTGCAAGGCGCTCCGACGCTCAAGTAAGAAAGGGTCAGAGAAAAGGGGCAAGTACAAAGTATTAGTTCGTAGGGTGAATATTTGATACCTGACCCTCTCAAGTGAGAGGGTTTATATAGAGCTCCAAGCGCGTGGCTAACGGTCCTATTTTCGGGGCGAAATAACCGTTTTCCCTAAAGAATCGGTAACTGCCCAAACTAGCCGTTATGACGGACAGGGAGTCCAAAACTAGCCGTTATGTCGGGCATATGCGTAGTTTCGGGCACCTGCCCATGGCTGTTCGGGGAGCACTGAAGTTGTGTGTGACGGGCAGAATATCCGGGGAGGAACGTTATGTTCCTTGCCCGGTAGGAGGGGCAGAAAGGTAACTTTTGTCCTTCTGTGGATTGGACTTAGGAAATTTGGGCCGCTCTGTAGCAGAGGCGGATTGGGCCAATTTTTGCCATTGGTCCAGTCCAGAACACTTAGATTTCAGGAAAAAAACATCAAAAGCAAGGTTGATTTGGTTTCTTCTCTCAAGCCCTAACACTCCTCTTCAAGCTCTTCTCACCAATTATGTAACTTTTCACGTTATGATAGAATGAGCTTTATTCTCCTATTTTTTTTAATTTATTATTTCTAATTATTTCCTCATAATCACATCTTTAGCCCAACTAACCAAATATTTATTATTACTAACCTCACACTTTCATTATTCTCATTCTCCACATCATTCTCACTATTTCTATAATTATAATTAATTAATTAATTAATTCCACACAATTAACTAATTAACTTTATTACTAACAAAAATATATTTAATTAAATAATATTACACCCAATAAAATTAAATAAATAAATAAAATAGACAATTAATTAAGTTGGGGTGTTACATATTAGTGCGTGAGACACTTTTAGTGAGAAGAGAATAGAGAGAGTAAGGAAATAAGGATTTGTATTATTGAATTGTACAAATAATGATACAAACTAGGACTATTTATATACAACCCTAATTGGGTTTGGGCTAACACAACTTGGATTATATTTAAATATTAAATCTAATAAAATCAAATCATATCAAATCAAATCAAATCTAATATTTCAACATACCCCCCATAATCCAAGTTGTCGAATCTATGTTAATCATAGTCGATCTGAACTATTCCTAATTTCTTTCTCAAATTCAAGAATCGGGCGATCTTCAATCCTTTGGTGAAAATATCGGCCAACTCTGCTTCACTTGAGCAGTGCCTAACTTCAAGTTCACCTCGATTTACCTTTTCCCTTAAGAAGTGAAATCTGGCTTCAATATGCTTACTCCTTCCATGCAGAACTGGATTCTTCGCCAGATTTATGGCTGACTTGTTGTCAATTTGCAACACAAAAGGTTTCTTCACTTCGACCTCAATTTCTTCAAGTACTGATCTGATCCAAATTGCTTGACATACAACATAAGATCCTGCTATATATTCAGCTTCACACGATGACAATGCCACCACAAGTTGCTTCTTCGAACACCATGAGATTGGGGCACCAAATACTTGAAAGAAATAGCCAGTTATACTTCTTCGATCTTCCTTATCTCCACACATATCAGCATTTGAAAAGTAATTAATTGTTTCTTCTTTGCCTTCAAAATCTCGTCGAAATAGAATTCTAAAATCTGTTGTTCCTTTTAAGTATCTCAGAATTCTTTTTGCAGCTTTCATGTGTGACACTCTTGGTTCACCCATGAATCTGCTCACTAATCCGACTGCGAAACCTATATCAGGTCGATTGTTGAACACATATCTCAGAGATCCAACTTTTTGTTTGAACAAAGTTACATCAACTTTGTCTTCCTCTCCATGCTTTTCCAACTTCAAGTTTAGTTCGACGGGTGAGGATGCAGGATTTGAATCATCCATTCTGAATCTCTTGAGTATCTCTTTGACATACTTCCTTTGATGTAGCACCATACCTTGCTTCGACATTTGAAATTCCATGCCTAGGAAATATGACAACTTTCCCAGATTTGACATTTCAAATTCCTTCATCATCAGCTCTTTGAACTTCGATAAGTTCTCCAAGCTATTTCCAGTTACCAATACTTTACTCGCTTCCTTCTGAATCACAAACCCAGGAGGTTGTGTAACATAGACCTCTTCGTCTAACGGGCCATTCAGAAATGGTGACTTCACATCCAAGTGAAATGTCGACCAACCTTGGTTACATGCCAATACTACCACTAGTCGAACAGTCTCCAGTCTTGCTACTGAAGCAAATACTTTACAATAGTCAAGTCCTTCTCTTTGAAGAAACCCTCGAGCTACTAATCTTGCATTATGTCTTGCTATCGACCCATCAGCATTGTGTTACAATTTGAACACCCACTTTACTTCGATAGCTTTTGTATGTGCTGGCAATTCGACTAACTACCATGTGTTGTTTCTTTCGATTACCTGTAACTCTTCGACCATAGCTAACTTCCACTGTTGAATTTTTAAAGCTTTGTTATGGTTGATTGGTTCAACATCTGCAAGTAACGCAAAATGAACTAGTTCTTCATCTGGTGTGACTTCATCATCACCAGTCACTTCATAATCATGAAGTCTTATTGGAGGAACTCTATTTCGCTGAGGTCTTTGGCTTGTTTCAGCCACATCCTCTATGTTGAGAATGTCAGCAACTGCTTCTACTTCGACTTCGATTGGATTCTCAGCAATTCCTTCAACTTCGACTTCATCAGTTTCTTCGTCGAAATCA
Organism: Lathyrus tuberosus; assembly: GCA_022829125.1. NCBI lineage: Eukaryota > Viridiplantae > Streptophyta > Magnoliopsida > Fabales > Fabaceae > Lathyrus > Lathyrus tuberosus. The sequence goes on along the minus strand of JALAZF010000161.1, from coordinate 8,020,750 downwards.
GAGCTCATCAATGGCTGTGAATTGAATTACTAGAAGTCCAATCCCAGGCAGAATTTTCATCAATCATAATATCTCGACTCAACACAATCTTCTCATTAATTAGATTAAATAGCCTGTATGAACCAGTCTTATGATATCCTACCAGAATCATAGGTTCACTCTTGTCATCAAGCTTCCTTCTTCTTGCATCAGGAACATGCTTGTAACACATAGAGCCAAACACCTTCAGATGACTCACTGATTGTCGTTTGCCACTCCACACTTCTTCAAGAACCTTGTTCTTTAATTGCTTGGTAGGGCATATGTTCAGGATATAAACTACATTCGAAATAGCTTCACCCCTTAACAATTTGGCAAATTCTTCTACTTGAGCATACATCTCGCCATATCCAATATGGTTCTGTTTCTTCTTTCAGCAATTCCATTATGTTGAGGAGTATAAGGAGCAATTACCTCATGATCAACACCATGTTCTGCACAGAATTTTTCAAACATCTTCGAAGTGTGCTCGCCACCTCCATCGGTTCACAGAACTTTGATCCTCTTCTCACTCTGGTTTTCGACAAGCATCTTGAATCTCTTAAAGATTTCAAATACTTCATCATTTCTCTTGATCACATAGATCCACAGCTTTCGACTAAACTCATCGACAAACGAAACAAAATATATGTTTCCACCAATGGTAAGTTCTTCGAATGGACCACATACATCTGAATGTACAACTTTGAGTATGCAGGATGATCTCATTGGCATAGTCAAAACGAAATAATTTCGGGATTGCTTTCCGACTAGACAACCTTCACAGAGTTTGTCAAGCATCTCAAGACTTGGAATACCAGATACCATATCTTAAGTAATCTGTTGATTGAGTGATCGAAAGTTCAAATGTCCAAACCTCAAATGCCACAACCAACTATCCTTGTGGTCGACAACAGTTTTTAGACATTTTACTTTAGTCGAACTGATCATGGTCTTAAACGTCCTGTTCTTCAACAACGAAGATTTCAAGACCAAATTGTTCTAGGTGTCGAACAATTTCAAAACTCCATCTTTCATGACAACTGAGAAGCCTTTTTTGACCAGTTGTCCAACACTTAACAAGTTGCACTTTATTCCAGGTACATAGAACACATCTCTGATCATAGCTTTCGCTCCATTACTCAGTTGAAAAATTAAGTTTCCAGTACCTTCTACTTGCAACGAACTATTATCAGCAAGTTTTACCTTGCTCTTCTACGACTCGTCAAAATCTGCCAACCACTCCTTTCGACCAGTCATGTGATTTGAGCAGCCTGAGTCGAGGGACCAGATCTTAGATTCGACATGGTTATCTGCCACTGTAGCCATAACCACCATACCACCTTCAGAATCATCTTAATCTTGGCATGCAAGGTTCGCTCCTTCGTCCTTTCCTTTTTTCGATCCATTGTCTTTCTTGTAACAATAATGTTTGGCCAAATGACCCCACTTTTCACAGTTATAACACTGCATACCTTTCTTATCTTCTTTGTCCTTTCGATAGTTTCCTCCTCCTCTTTTCGAGGATTCAGAAGCTCTATCTTCGACCTGATTCTTGTGAGGGTTCGACCAAGACTTCTTTCCTTGAGTCTTGTCGACTTTTCCTTTGAATTTGTTAGAACCACCATTCTTTTTCCATGACTGAGCTTGCAGTGCTTGTATCGAATCCTGAACTCCCTTTCTTTCGACAATCCTCATCTCATGCGCCTCTAACGAACCAACCAAATCTTCCATTTTTAGCATTTCAAGATTGTTGGATTCTTGAATAGCTACGATAATGTGATCAAAGTGAGAGGTCAATGTTCTCATTACCTTCTCAACTATCATCTTATCAGTTATGGTTTCGCCACAACCCTTCATAAGATGGACGAGTTTCTGAACCTTTGACATATATTCTGCGACTTTTTCTTCTTCTCCCATCGACAACAACTCATATTGTCGATGCAAGGTTTGCAACTTGACAACCTTGACTTCGTTGTAATAAGCAGCATCGACCGTCGTTAGCAGTATCGACCGTCGTCTGAATGCAATAAGCAGCCTTGCAATCTTTCTTCTTGACTTCGTTGTGGGCTTTTTTCTGTTCTTCGGTTGCATTTTCAACTAACACAGGAACGTCGTCGGTAACCACTTCTAGGGTATCATGGAAGCCAAATAAGGATTGCATCTATTTTTTCCATCGGATCCAATTCTTGTCGTCAAGCATTAGAAGGGAATTCAGAATGCTCTTATCACCAGTCATCTTCGCAGCAGTTGATTCACTTGCCCTGGAAACACGATCTCTGACGTGAAGTTCTTGAAAACTCAATCAAGAATAATAACTAGAAGCTCTGGATACCAATTTGTTAGTGTGTGTGACACTTTTAGTGAGGAGAGAATATAGAGAGAATAAGAAAATAAGGATTTATATTATTAAATTGTACAAATAATGATACAAATTAGGACTATTTATATACAACCCTAATTGGGCTTGGGCTAACACAACTTGGATTATATTTAAATATTAAATCTAATCAAATCTAATCATATCAAATCAAATCAAATCTAATCTAATATTTCAACATTACATAGATGATGTTTGAGTTGGATATGGATTGTTCAAGTGCTATTGATTAGTGGAATACGACCAGAGGGACTTAAGAGTAAGCGATAATTTTTTTATAAATCTATCAACAAAATTAATATAGCGAGTTAAATTTCTCTTAGGGATGCTTATCTCTTTGATGTGTTTTGTTGCTTGTTTATATGTTTATTATTTTAGTATTTGAGTCCCTCACAATAATAAGTGCTAAGCATCTGCTAAAAATGATTTTTTTTCATGCATTAAATAAGAATTTGAATAAAAGTCAATGCATTTTGATTCAAACCAGCAAGTTTGAGACTCAAATCAAGAAGTTTTCATTGGCATGATTCAAATCATGCAAAATCTTGATTCAAATCAAATGTTTATCTATTTTTCGTAAAATTGTGGAAAAGTGATTCGTATCACAAGGATGCTTGATTCAAATCATGAGCAAGTTTGTAAATTTGGAAGTCTCTTATAAAAAATATGAATTGAATCATGACCATACTTGATTCGAATCACAATTAGTTTTGATTTGGATCATGAGTTGATTTGATTCGAATCATGAGGGAGCTATTCCATTTTGAAAGCGGTTCTTGATCCTTTATTTGAATCATGGTTGAGTTTGATTCAAATCACATGACTCGAGTCATATCTAGAATCTCATATGTAAATCTAAGTTATTCACCTACTCCCTCTCTCTCTCTCTCTCTCTCTCTCTCTATATATATATATATATATATATATATATATATATATATATATATATATATATATCCTTCTTGGTTCTTCTTCTTTATTCTCCTTGTTCCTTGTTAAAAATCCATCTTGAATCTTTAGCTACTTATATAATAATTTTAGAGGAATAACCGTTGGAAGTGATAACTTATACAAGTGTATTTGTTACACCATAGTACAAGAGACGTTGAAGATAGATACACCAAAAAATCTTAATCCATTGTGTAACTTGTTTAACCATTGCGTCTTTCTTGTGATCTTGTACTATATATCCGTTGAAAGTAGATAACCGTAAAGCATGTCAACTCTTCTTGAGCCTTGTGAACACATACTCTAGCTGACAGCAGATTTGACAATGTAGCTTACCTTTTGCTGTACGGATAACTTTAGCTTTATCGTTGGTTCTGAATGATCACCAGAAGCTGATACATTCAATAAGCTTATAGACAATATATTGATCTTCTGATGTTGAGGCCTTCAGCTTTAGAGTCTACGCAAACCTATATTATTAGTCTTTGCTTAAAGAATGTTCTTCAGATTCTGAGCCACTCAAAGCCAATAATTTAGCTTCTCTTAAGTGTGTCCTTATATCAGATTCTGAATATATTCCTCTTTAAGCTTTAGAATCCGCACACTTAGAACACACATTAGATAACACTCTTTCAATACTTTGTTATCATCAAAATCCAAATGATATATGTCATGAACAAATCTTGTTCTAACAAGAAGAACCACCAAAAAACAATTTATGGTTATTGAAGAGAAAATGACTACTGCCTATGAATAAATTGAAAATGAAGAAGATCTTCAAGAATTGGTTCGTCTTGGAAAAATAAGAAATATACTAGGTACTTAATACACTATTCCTGTTTGGTGAATATGGTCGTAAAGTGGTTTAAATGGGGGAGGGGGTTGAATAGACCTTTAACTTTAAAAGTTACATTTCAAAATAGAGTTGAGAGTGAAAGCAGAAGTTTGAAGAGAATTTTTAAAAATTACGCAATTGGATGAATGTACATTCAAATTTAAAGAAATGTAAAAAAAAAAGATGAATTAGCACCTCTAATGAATCACTCATGACAAGAACTTACAATATCTCATAGAATTTCGCAACACTCATACTCGCCAATGGTGTTTAGTGTTTGATGTAGAAGATGAAGTTTCAGAAAATCTTACATAAACTAAAGTTTCTCACTCAAGAGATTGACTCTAAAAAAATTCTTCAAGCTTTCTGTTAGAGAGAATTGAATGTGTGAATTATGAACAACAAAAGTTATAAAAGGTTGTTTTAAAATTTGAGAGAGAAAATGTTTAATTTGAGAGACAAAAGTTATAACAAGATCAACAATAGCAACACAACCGAGTATGCGGAATTTTTGTTATATGTTGTAAATTGTACAAAGCCTTAAGATTTCTTAAACATTGAATATATTAGAAATCTTAAGTGATGTCGTCTTTGTTATGGTTATTGCCCTGTACCTCTGATTATGTATCAAGTACACCTTGTTCTCTATTAAGCTAAACAAGTTGTTTAGTAGTTTAGATAAAGTCTCTAGCAATATGCTTGAGCATCAAAGTCTCTTGCTGTGAAGCTTGAGCCAAGTAAGCCTACTGCTATGTGCTAGAGCATTGAAGTCTTAATTGGTTTTTGATTGAGAAAGAAAGTTTTAGACCGTGGGTCTAAGAAGAATTTTTAAGCCTGGAGGGCTTGAGCAAGGAAGTCTTGAATATGTGGGATTTAAGCAGGAATTCTTGGACTGCAGGTCTAAGCAGAAGTCTTGGATTCGTGGAATATGAGCAAGGAAATCTTGAACCGAGGGTCTGAGCAGAATTCTTGAACCTGAGGGGTTTAAGTAAGGAAGTCTTGGGTTCGTGGAATCTAACTAGGAAGTCTCGGGTTGAGGGTATGAGCAGAAAAGTCTTATGCTTAAGTGCATAAGCGATTGTAATCATGATTTGATTATAGTGGAAAATTTCTTGTGCTGCAAGGAGATTGGACTACTCTCAGTTTTGGAGGAATCAGTATAAATCTTTGTGTGTTCTGTTGTTATTTATTTGCTCCTGTTATTATTCTGCTGCAATTAATTATCATAATCTAAACAGTGGTTTAGAATCTGAACTCTGTTCAGAAGCAAAGTAAAGAAAACAGATAACACAATTCAACCCCCCTTCTTGTGTATTTTTCTCACATTCACTTCTTTCATGTAGTATAGGCATAAGAGGAAATGGAAATATCGGTAGTTCAAAAGTTGGGTCATGTAGATTCTCAATAATAGTCATCTTCATGCATTCTTAGACAACTTCTTTATTGTCAAATTTGCTACACTAGTGACTTCAAACATAAGATAGGATGCATTGTGATAAAAAATTCAAAAACTATCAAGAAATTTGATATATTTTATGATTGATTTTAAGAAAGTAGAAGAAAAAAGAATTAAAACAAAAAAGTAAATAGTAGTGATTTCATACAAATTAAATCTTTCAAACTGAATTGAACAAAAAAGTTCATAAATTCAAAGCTAGTTGAATGGTGCAATCATGGAAGTAGTTATTAAATTAGTTTTCTTGAGCAACAGTAGAAAAATAGACGAATTCAAAGTTGGTCGATGAAGATGGAGATGTTCTAACACGCTTTGGTGCCATAGGAATTTTGAGTAGATAATGATCATGAATTTTTAAGAAAGTAGTAAAAGAAATAGTAGAACATGATAAAATATGGATGAAAAAGGAAAGAAAAAATGTACCTTTATAATGGTCTGATAATCGATTATGATTGTGTTGTAATCGATTGTGTTTGGTTGATAATTGATTATTGCAGTTTTTCAAACTGTAATTTATTATCTTGGTGGGCATAATCGATTATTATGCGTGCCTTTTTAGTTGAATCTCCATAAACAATTATGCTCAGGGCATAATCGATTATGAAGCGATATTTTTAGGTTTTTACAAGTTTGGGCTTGTTTGCTTGTATCTTGGTATACTTTCTTTATTCACCTTCCTTTTTAATTATTGCATAATTATTTTAACTTGGAAATAATTTTTAAAAATATTATTAGTTTCATTGAACAAATATTTTATTTGAAAGGTCACTAATTTAAAAAACAACAATTAATACTTATTAAAGAGGTGCAAGGATATACCTTAATTCTTCTTTAACAAATGACTCACCTTTTCGTACTGATGTTTAAGAAGAATTATAAGAATTTACGAGATTTCTTCCCTTTTATCCATTATTGAGAAGATATTAATATAAAATTTTATTTTATTTTTCATATATCTAGTTCTCATAATTTCTAGGAAGGTTTTAATATAGGAGGCATCCACTTTTTTTTTTTTTTGAAAAGCAATCTTTGATAAAAGAAATGAATACAAGGGGTATTCACCCATTACAAGAACAGAAATGAAACACAATATTACCTCCAACTCTACCCTAACTACCCAAAGGGTTCATAGAAAAAGAATAGAAACTAGAGTTGGGATAGGTAATATTATCCACAGCAAAACACTTCCAAGCATGTAATTTAATGTCCCAGCAAATATTATCAAAAATGACTAGTTCATTCCTAAAAATACAGTTGTTTCTAGCCTTCCATAAATTCCAAGCTATGACTATCCAACCTATTCCCAACTTATTGGAAATATTCTTGTTCCTTCCGTATCGGATCCACGATAAGAAAAAGTGAGAATAACAGCCCGAGAAGGAAACGTCACAACCTAACCAATCCCCCATACTTCTCCAAACAGAATTCGCAAATGAACACGTGAACAATAAATGATCCAAGTTTTCATTTGCCTCAACACAGAAACAACAGCGATGGTCATTAAGCTGAATACTTCTCCTCAGCAGATTATCCTTCGTCGGAAGACGGTTCCAAAAAATTCTCCACGCAAAAACTTGTAATTTAGGCTGAGCTTTAATCCTCCATACCTGGTTTAAAGACAGTAGTTGCGTATCCTGTCCCGCGGATCCTGCAGAAAACTCTTTGATTGTTTCGTACATTTTCTTAACTTTGTAGACTCCACTATCATCCAAAATCCATCTAGCATTATCCACTCTTCCCCTAACAGGTTTCAAGGGCTGCAACACCGTCTTCAAATAAACAAAAGCGTCGGATTCCTCAGGAGACAGCAAGTTTGTAATTCCAAGATTGTTCCACTCCCACTCGTCTTCAATAAAACGCCCCATGGAATGAATGGAAGCATTCTTCAGGTTGCTCTTCAAGAACAGAATTTTGAATCTAGCTTCCAAAGCTCCCAAACCAGACCAATCCACCAGCCAGAACGGTATATGAATACCATCTCCTAAATCGAATTCAACAGTTCCTGCAAAACATAAATTATTGTTAGTTAAACCAGAACCAATCTTCACTACATCCTTCCACCAGACTGATGCGATTTCATGTTGAAAAGAATAGTTTCCATCCAAAATCATCCCTTCCACAAAACCGTATCTCGCCCTTAAGACGTCCTTCCACAATGCCTGACTTGAATCTAAGAGTTTCCACTTCCACTTCATTAGCAGAGCAATATTAAAAATTTCCAGGTCAATGATTCCCAAGCCACCTTCACTCTTTGGTATACAGTAAGAATTCCAATCCTTTCAATGGATTTGGTGCTTAGTTTCCACACCTCCCCATAAAATAGACTTCCTAATCTGGTCAATTTTCCTGATCACCGTCACAGGGACTTTATAAACCGATAGCCAAAACACCGGTAAGCTTGTCAAGCACGAATTAATTAGAGTGATCCTACCTGGCATGTTCAAATGTTTGCCCCTCCACCCTTCCAATCTCTTCTTGAAATTTTTAATCAAAAAATCCCAAAACGAAATTCTTCTGGCATTTGCTCCAACCGGAATCCCCAAGAAACAGAAATTCTTCTGGTATTTACAATACTTTTGAAAATATCACCCTTTTGGAGTAGATTATTGTTATTATAGTTTATTGGAAAAAAAAATAGGCAACATGTTAAACGAGTTGTTTTGATTTTATGCGAAACATTATGTCTCAGACTGTTTACTTGGCGCGCGTTCTGACTTTATGTAAAACATTCGCTCCAACAAGATTTGTTTCCTTTTTCATTCAATCAGGGATATGATTTATAACACATTTCTTTTTGTAAAATGTTTTATTTTGAATCCTTTGTTAAAGATATTAGAATTCTTATTTATGTTAAATTAAGATTTAGTTAGATTTGATTTCTACAAAATTTAGAATTAGTTTTATGAAGATTCATTCTCCTTACCCTTTTTGGAAACCAACGGTTATTGTGCCAAAACTTTACTGGGATTTTATGCTCGATGTTTTTGTTATTTAAGGATAAGTTATACCTCTTGTCAAGACTTGTGCGTTGGAGAATTAAACTTGTGGTTTTATATATTTTTTATTGATTCTTTTGCATTGTAGTTGTAATACTCTATTATGGGGTATCATTCATAAATTAAAAGGATAGGTGATGACAATTTATGAAGTGTACTAAATGTATCGAAGTAATAAAATTTATAATTTCGTCTACACAAGGGTTGTGCTATTTTAACAAAGCGATTCACGTTCTATTGAAATTAAAATTGAGGATTTTCATATTTAGTTAGGTAAAATAAAATTGGTGGAAAACTTTATCAGATTAACAACGATTAGACCTTGTTTCGAATCCCTTGTATGTTATCGTTGACGGCGGCGTCTAAATTCCCCTAAGATGATTTATTAGTGATTACATTTGTTTAATTTAGTTGTTATACCCAATTCCTCGGTGTCTAACTCGCCATTCTACAATATGCTTCCTAATCCCTTAGATCAGCTAACTAGTTAAAACAAGCAATGTTTATGTGCGTTAAACCTTAAGTCACAACTTATAATTTCTTATACTTAATCAATTACTAAGTTGAACAAATTAATTCTGTGCCAAATTTGATTTTCAATATTCTTCATGTTTGCTTCAATGTTCTTGTTGGATGGGTCAATGTTCTTGTTGGATGCTTTAATGTTTGAATTAATTGATTCCAAATCGCTTTAAATCATCTTCCTAAATAGGTTCATAGTCTCATTTATAAGATATAACACTTCATTTGGACAACAAATTGAAATTATTGAAGTGTAATTTGAACCACAGGTTGACATAAATTGAATCAAAGTGTGTAGAGAAGCCATGAATTTGCTTATGTGAATCTGATTCAAATCATAGAATTTCCCAACTCAAATCAAACACATTACAAAAGGGCTTGCATCTTCAAGCGCCACAAACCGAAATCATTCACACCGATGAATTTCTCAATCTCATACTTTGTTGACAATATCTTCTCCTCCACGCTCACCGCACCCGTTTGTTGTGAAACGATATCGTCAATAATAGAACAAAGTTATGAGATAAAGATTGAATTTTTTGAACAAACACAAGAAATCATATTAGGTTTTACGAAAGAGGGAGAAGAAGGAAGAAGAATAATAATTGGTTAAAACTGTTTTACTATTCACTTTCTCAATAAGGGTTCAATGATTATAAGTGAATACCAACAATTAACATTTCTCAACAATTTGAGAGAACTAGTCAATTTATAGACTACTAAGCTAATTTAGACTATAAGCTAACTTAACAATTAAGTTTACAAGTCAGACTCAATTCGACATGCTAACTTAAACACAAAGCTAACATATTTCGACAGCATGCTTGAACAGACTTCGACTACAACATACACAACTCCTAATGAATCATAAAACTACTCTAGTCAACATTAGAGTTCGATTCAAATACCACGCTGAAAAATCATGTCCTATATCAATCAATTTATCAAATAATATAACACATGATTTTCATTTAATAATTGAATTATTTTACATGAGAAAATAATATTATCTTCTTTAAAGTGCAAAAATGAAAGTCAAACAATTAGGAGGAAAGTAGCAACTAGCAAGTGCTCTTCTCACAGAAAAGCAAATGGCTGTCTCTTTCTCTCTCTTGCCCGGCTTGCCCGGCTTCTTCCTTTCACATTTCAATCCTGCCCAACCTGCCCGTTGTTGAAAAAAAAACTCTTTCACATGCAAATGCTAATTCAATCTCTCTCTTTCCCTCATACATCCCCTTTGGACTCAATTTCCTCAACTGGGTTGTCTTTGTTTTAGTCATTAGGTTCTTCCTTTTTGTTATTTTCACTCATAACGACGATGTTTTTGTTCTTCTGATGATGTTTTTGTGAGATTTCTTGAAGTGGGTCTTTTCTATTTTTGTCTAATTTTATAGCCTTGCTCTAAAGTTTGAATCTTTGTGGTGAATTTTGAATATGTAAAAAAAATTCTGTGTTTTTGGAAGATGGGGTTTAGGGATAATGCAATTCAAGCTGGGAGTTTGGATGTGGGGAAGAAGTCAAAGGGAAAGATGAAGAAGGATGGTGATGAGAAGGAAATTGGGTGTTGTGTTAAATTTAATTGCTTTGGAAAGTGCATACCTTCAAGATCAAAAGTTGATTCTTCTAAAAGTGGCACCACAAGTGCTTATAGTGGTAATTTTCTTTGCTTTTATGATGTTCTATTTCTTTTGTTTCTGGAAATGATTCATGTTTTGCATTATTGCTAGGTAGAATTAGAAAATTTTGTTTTTAATGTTTAATCTTAGGTTCTGTCATAATTAAGCACCGATACCTCTGAAAAAGATGAGTATGTGTTAGTGTCAGACGTCGATACCAACACGATATCGACATTTATACACGATATCGACATTTGTGATTACATTCAATGTATTTATTTATTTCGAATTATTATTGCTGTGGACGAGGGTGTGATGTCCAGTATCCATGTCTATGTCCGTACTATTAAGGGTCGGTGTGGTGTTCGGTATGCATGTCTGAGTCCGTGCTTCATAGACTATGACTCTCTTTGAATAAACTTAACTAAGCGCTTATAGCACGCTTATAGCATTATAAGCGCGTATCTTTAGTAGTGAATTTAACTGATAATGAGAAGTGTTTTTTTATTAGTGGATAAAACATCTGCATATGAGAAAAGGGAAAGGGAAAGGAGTGCTCCTCCGGGATCGTCGACAACTAGTAATGCGGAAAGTATCCCTTCTACTCCAAAGTTCAGCGAGGAGTTGAAGGTTTCTTCTGATTTGAGAAAATTCACATTCATTGAGCTAAAGATGGCAACGAGGAATTTTCGACCTGAGAGTCTTCTTGGTGAGGGAGGATTTGGTTGTGTCTTCAAAGGTTGGATTGAAGAGAACGGAACTGCACCTGTGAAACCAGGTACTGGACTTACCGTTGCGGTCAAGACCCTCAACCATGATGGACTTCAGGGTCACAAAGAGTGGCTTGTATGAATGAGACTTATATACCCTTTTTCTCTCAACTATTGTTTTCATTCGATGAATTTTGTCTGCGTTACCTTTTTGTTAACATTCTTGAATTTTGTTTTTTTTTCCTTTCCAGGCTGAGTTAAACATTCTTGGTGATATTGTTCACCCGAATCTGGTTAAATTGATTGGTTTTTGTATCGAAGATGATCAAAGATTGTTGGTTTATCAGTTTATGCCCCGTGGAAGTTTGGAGAACCACCTCTTCAGAAGTATGATATTAGCCGCTACTACTTTTTTTGTGTATTCAGTGAGCACATCCGCGGTCGTTGGATCGAGATCGAACAATGCAATAAACAAGTAGATTTTGACCTTCTCTAAAATACGGAGCTTGAAATCCGGATTGTTTGATCTCGATCCAACGGCCACTGATGTGTTGACTGTGTGAGATTTGTGACCGCAGCAAATCCAAATCCATTATCGGGTTCACAGGCTTTTAAAAATTTGAATGTGTAAGGAAATTTATTGTTTTCTGGTAACAACCATGAATTGTGCAGAAGGGTCCTTGCCTCTTCCGTGGGCTATTAGAATGAAAATTGCGCTCGGTGCATCCAAAGGACTTCATTTTCTCCATGAAGAAGCTCAAAGGCCTATAATCTATCGGGATTTCAAGACGTCTAATATTCTGTTAGATGCGGTACGTGAGTTCGTTATGGGAAGAGGTTTTCAATTATTTTTTGATTCTTCCTCAACTTCAAAACATTAATGAAAATTTACTCTTTTAGGAATATAATGCAAAGCTCTCTGATTTTGGACTTGCTAAAGATGGTCCTCAAGGTGAAAATACACATATATCAACAAGAGTTATGGGAACATACGGTTACGCAGCTCCTGAGTATGTAATGACGGGTTAGTTTCCCCTCTTATTTTTTTTGTTTCATAAATTTAAAAATTCATAATGTGATTAAGACTCTAGGGTAGGAGTGGCAAACGGACATGCCCGTCCTGCAAAAAAAGCGATGTGGGGCGGGGCAATGTATATGCCGAGGCTAAAACCTTGGCCTATCCCGCAAAAAAAATGAGGGTGGGGCGGCCCTTATAGGACCTGCCTGCACCCCTAAAGCTTAAATGTTACAAAATTCATGTTAATGTCCGCGCTCGCAAAAGCCGGCAAAAAATGGGGTTGACCAGTCATCGTAGAGGGTGCGTGCCTAAAATCTTTACTCGCTCTGCGGACATAAGTGGCCTGTCCTGTGGGCCGGACCCGTTTTGCCACCCCTATTTCAAGGTCCTCTTTCGACAATCAACTAAATTAAGAGCTTATAATATAATCACTTATCTTGTAAGTAATTATGTAGAAGTTCTAAGGCTTGTCATAAATTTAAGCCTCTTTTTTCCTTTACAAATTTAAGATTTTGTATCCTTGTAAGGAATTAACATAATAAATGATAAATATTTGCTAATTGTTTTATACATTTTTTTCCTTTCATATGCTAAATTGTTTATTTAACTACTTTGTAAATCTAGTTATAGTAGTTAGAAGAATTTTTGGTTGTAAAACAAATCCAAACTTGAAATGATGATGTTACAAATAGTTATTGTCACTTTGTTTCCCATTTTTTCGAAGATTTGTACCGTTGCACGTGATCAGTTTTAATTTTGACCTGAACTGATAATTCTGATTAGGTCACTTGACATCAAAAAGCGACGTCTATAGTTTTGGCGTAGTGCTACTTGAAATGCTCACCGGCCGACGAGCTGTTGATAAGAATAGACCGAACGGGGAACACAACCTTGTCGAGTGGGCAAGACCTGTACTAGGAGAACGAAGATTATTATTCCAGATAATCGATCCTCGTCTCGAAGGTCACTTCTCGGTCAAAGGAGCACAAAAAGCCGCCCAACTAGCCGCCCAATGCCTTAGCCGTGATCCAAAACTCAGACCTATGATGAGTGAAGTTGTTCAAGCTCTAAAGCCTCTGCAAAACCTCAAAGACATGGCTATCACGTCGTATCACTTTCAAGTCGTGCGAGTAGATCGCACGATGTCGATGCCAAAAAACGGTACGCAAACACAGATAACATCTTTATCGAAGAAAGGTCAACCTATGAGGATATTGTCAAGTCCAAATGGTCAAAACGGTTCTCCGTATCGTCATTACATCAAGTCGCCTAAACATAATGGATAAGAATCGCGATTTTCACTCGTTAATTCGATTCTCTATTCATTTGGTTCCATCAACTTGTACTATTAGTTTTACAGAAAGTGTTGTGTTTTGACAATTGGTTGTGAATTTGTTATACATTTTCCACCTTTTCAGAATGTATTCTTTGTAAAGAAAATGAGTGCATGTTGTTATTATTATTCATAGATATTTACTTACTCATAAGTATATAGTTATTAATGTAATCAAATGTCATACTTTGAAGGACTTTAAATTTATGGATTTAATTTGTAGTTATTATATTCCTCAAGTTATTTTTAGTGTTGGATTAGTTGCTTGTTTAGTGTGTATTGTAATTGGTAATTGTAGCTATAAAAAGAATGAAGGTGTAAAATTTCATCACATGTCATTAGACAAACTTTTCTTAAAATAGACAGACGAGAAAACCTCGTTACCAACATGTTTTGTCTTGATGTTTACTTAGTCGGTATTCTCCAATAGATTTAGGACCATTTGGTGACTAAGGTTCAACTATTAAGGTTGTTTGTTTTCAAGGAGAGTTGGAAATCAGCCTCATGTTTAGGTTGGAAGCTACAATTTATAACTTCTTTAGATCATATGGCCAAAATCGGGTTGCAAAGCAATTTGTGTTGGACAAAAGTTTAAACTAAGTGGATTGCCTAATCCACTCTGCATCAATTGAAAATACTAAAATGTTTTCAGACTTCGGATGTACTCTGAGTAAATAGAATTTAGATTTAATATTAAAAATTTCGAGAATGCATCTTCGTAATTATTTTAGAAATGTATCTTCAGATGATATTGTTCTAAAACGTGTCAGAATCCTTCTCTTTTCTCATTTCTAAAAAAACACTACAAAATTTCTCAAACTCTCTCAATTCACATTCTTTCAAAATCAATCAACAAATTTCAAAGCTTCTTCCATCAACATCAAGTACATCAAACACATCATTCAACACTGAAGTAAATTCTCAATTTGTAAATTTTTTATTTTTGAAAAGGTTTTTAAATTTTTGTACAAATAAGTAGAAATTGCATGGATGATAGTTTATATATATTGAAAATGTGTTTGATGGTTAAAAATAACGGTCAAAGCATTATTTTTGGGGGTTTGGTGGTCTGCATTATAGTCATTGACGAATCTGAAAGTTGCAGGAAATTCCAAAGATGCATCTCCAGAATTTTTCAACGTTTGGATTGCATAGTAACCGGAGATGCATCTCCGTAATTTATCTGTCTGATTTTTTTTCTTTTCTTGCTTGTAGTAATTTTCTGACACTTGTTTGGTTTACTTACATGCATTATGGCTGATAGAATCGCACATCATGCATCAGTCCGTAGGGAGAAGAGTCAGGTTTCTGAGGTTCCAGTTCACTCTAGCCCAGTTCATGCGAAGGCATCGACTTTTAGGGCTCATGTTTCTCCATCTTCTTCTCATAAGAGACGGATGTCACCTACGAACGCATCATTGCCTCCATCCTCCTGCAAGTGGCAGGTTTCACCTATTTGGGAGACAGAGGTACCTGAGTTATCGGTGGTACTTGAGGCTCCAGTGTCATCCCAGGCACCGGAGAAACCTCATGCTAATGAGGCAGTGCCACTTCCGACTGATGAGGCTGCTGAGCCAAGGTCATCTCAGGTAGTTGAGGTGGATGAGTTAGTGTCACCTCAGACATTTCGAGGAGACCCTACAGAGTTATCACTACTGCCTCTACACCCGAGCCATACTATCAGACATATCTGGACGGAGAGGTAAAATTAGTTGTATTCATTCTTTTTAAATTAATTTCTGACATAGATTTATTTTTGTGTAGGACCGTAATGTGTTAAAGTTTATTAACCATGGACGGAAGATTATCGGTTGCCTCATCCTAATGGCGAGTGGTTTCAGGATGCTTTGTCCCTATCTGGGATGAAGGACTTATGCAAGATCGATTATATTATAGTCAACCACGAGATGCTCAATGCATTTGTGGAGAGATGGCACACTTAGACGTCATCATTTCATATATCACTTGGTGAGTTGTCTATCACACTCGACGATGTGTCATGTTTGCTACATTTTCTGATTAAGGGAAAATCATAGGAGGATTAGCAAAGATGAAGCACTCAAGTTGATGGTAGACTATCTGGGAGTTGACCCAGAGGATGTCATGAGGGAGTTTGAAAAAACCAGAGGGGCTCATGTTAGGTTTGAATTGCTGAAATATATATATATATATATATATATATATATATATATATATATATATATATATATATATATATATATATATATATATATATATATATAAACTCTTTAGAGCAGAGCAGGCTAGAGGTGATGACGAGCAGGTGATGCTCCATAGAGCGTATGCTATGAGAGCACGCCTGCTATATTTGGTTGGCACTGCGATGTTTGTGGACACGAGTGTCACTTATATGGATGTCGTATACTTACGGTACTTAGAGGATTTCTAGGGGATCATGAGTACAAATGAAGAGCCGCTTGTTTGGTCTACTTGTACTCGAAGTTATCAGAGGGTTATATGTGGAAGCCGAAGCAGGTTACAGGAAGCATCACACTACTGACGATAATATTTATTGGTTTTTTAATGTTTGTGTGTCATTTTCATTACATTTTTGCAATAGCGTTACTAATGATTGATGTGTTCCAACACTTTTCAGGCTTGAATCCTCTAGCACTTCCCATGCATCTCTGGATGGTCGTATGTACTGACTTATACTTAAGATATGTCGTGTGCTTCTGCATTTTCCCCGCTCATAGGGAACCAGGTGATAGAGTCGTTCAGAGTGTCTCTTGACTGCTTGGTTGCTGAGGTTATGCACATTAACAGCTATGTCGATCACTGTGATACGCGACCATTTTACAACATATTGTTATACTTTGGGTGGTTGATTTGCGGTTCAAGTTTGAAATTTCCTCATCTGCTTTAGCGCGTCATGCTGCAGTTCGCTACACTCAAACTATTCCCAGACACCCTACTGTCTTTGTTCCTTCTGCTATGACACATAAAGATATGGATGCCATGTTTGATGATTATCTTAGTCATCTGATACTAGTGGAGGCACAGAGTACCATAGCTGAGAGCGACTAGAGCTATGTTGATGGGTACATCAAATGGTTCTTCAAAGTGTCACATATGTATATAGTGCAGTCTGCTACAGGAGATCCACCGAAGTTAGCTCATTAAAAGATACTAGAGGAGGAGCAGACACAGTTAAATTATGTTTATGATGTCTTGCCTAGATGTCGTCGCATTGTGGAGATTGTGCATGCATACGTTGACGGAGGTATCTTCTCTAATAGGTCTGAGGTGAGGCATGTCCTAGATGTCATTATGATAGAGGCACGAGAGGTCCTATTGTACCGGAAATAGCGTTGGAGGACGGAGGTAGAGGAAGTCGAATAGCCTGAAGAACTATAGTCCGTCATACGCAATAATATATAATATTTGTCCTTTGGATTAATTATTGATTGTATTTTATTGACTTATTTCTACTTTATTGTGTATTTCGACTTCCTTTGTCATTTTTTAACCATCAGAATTTATATATTTTATTTTTTGCATATCAATTATATGTTTTAACGCTGTCACATAACATGGTCCTTAACATTTATAAATCATCATTTTCATTTGAATAATCATAAACTAAACATAATCTAATAAACGTGTAAAATAAACTTTTTAAAAAGGAATGTGTGAGGTGTGTTTTGAAATATTATAAAAATACATATCCAGATCAGTTGACGTTTATACTTAAGACCAGTTGACGTTTATACTTAAGACATTGTTCGTCCAAATATGTTTTTCTGAAATCTAGGAAACATTTTAAATTTTCTATAGGATATTTTTCAAAGGATGTAAGGTTGAACATGTGTGAGCTATAAGGCAACATTTAAGGTTGTTGACAAGCAACAATCCTCAAAGGCCAAGGCCACCATTCTAAAAACCATTAACTACGTTGCTAAATATTACCTAGAGGCTATCTAGTATATCTTGTCATTTTTCAAGTTTAATTTTCTTCTGTACTAGAAAGTAGTTCAAAATGGACTAATTAAATAGTTTTGTAAAACAAAATAAACTAATATATTGAATATAAAACTCCAAAAAGTTGTAGGAAAAAAAAACCCACAAAGGGCCATTGCGTTCAAGTCTTAATGAAGACAAGGAATGCTAGGAAATATCAAAACAAACATGCCTCAAGATATACGTAAACTATAGAAATTTTGCTGCAAAAGATTATCATAATACCAGAAATTTTAAAATTTTGCTGTCAAAACTTAGAGTACCAACGAATTCACAGTTCAATAAAAGAGGCTTGTTTTGCCTGTGGGCATTTAAGAGTAACAACATTTGGTTCATAAAAAAACCTATTTATTTCTTCAAGGTTGAATTGCTCAACTGCAAAGAAAACACCTTGAACACTTCTTACCCAAGAAGAGAACCAACATCAATCCGACAAACTAAGCTTCCTAAAGCCTACACCTCAGTTTCTTGCCAGGAAGGATCAAAACTATATCAAGGTTTGAGAGCCAAGCTCAATCCAATCTTAGCACTCTTTTCGATGGCTTTGGTGTCTACCTCACTTGAAATGGTGATGAGTGATTTTGGACGCCATTCATGCTGAATAAGAGCACTCGCCTTGCCTGAGTTTGTGACGCGACCCTTCACTGTGGTCAATGGATCCAATGCGTGTTGGGTGCCAAGTGTGAAGGTGTTCTCTTTAGTTGAGAATCTATGACTGATGTCAACACCAACAGCAGTGTTGGACAATGGGTTAATAGCATGATAGTATGAAGCAGATAGCAAGTCACCTTTTTCATTTCTGCACACGAGAGATAATCACATCAAAATGCATATAAACTCATACTATCAAACAACACAAAAACAATAACAGGAAAAAAAACACTCTTAAATTAAATGTCCATTGTTGTTCATAGCTGAAAATGACCCAAAAACACTCGAGCATAAAAGGAACAACAGTTACTTACAGAGTCAATGACCCAATCAAGTCATCTTTGACAAAGTTCACAGCAGCATTAGATTTTGTAAGCTCCCCAAGTTTGGTATCAAAAGAAAGATCAGCACCAAAAGCAAGGGTATTAGTTCCAATAACACTAGAAAAGTTGACAATTGGGTTTGCTTTCAACCCAACACTGCTGCTTATTCCAGCATACTCATGCAAGTATTGTAGTTCCACCTGTTCCATAAAACAGAACAAGCAATTTACAGCCACAAAGGAATACGATGCAAGAGCTCTTCTATCCGACAATTCTAACTATTTTAACTATATACAAATATATTTTCTAATTTTTTAACGATGTAAAGTAAAATGGTTGACTATCTTACCTTCCCAGATGTTTGCTCGGGAACTTTGAAGCTTAAAATAGCCTTCACACCAGGAGCAGGTTCATTGACAGTGATAGTTGTGAAAAGCTGGATTGTGCAAGGATTTATCAGACTTAAGTGAATTGATCATAAGAATATGGAGATCATAAATAGGTCAGCAATTTAAGTAAATCTAAATTAACTGCCAAGAGTATATGGAGATCATGAATAGGTCATTAACTTAAGATAAATCTAAATTTAACTGCCAAGAGTATAAGAATTTTGATCTGAAATTTAACTGGTTTTACATATAAAGAAAAAAACAGTTTAAAACAAAAGAATCAAATTTAATTCATCAAGCACTATAAACCATCATATTCCACTCCATATTTACCTGTGTTAGGAAGAATCATATGTGTATTGGGTATATTTTAGTAAATCCAGAATCTCAACAGTAACAAAGGCTTAAAAGACTAACTAAAACAAACTTTTATATACCAAAGGAATAAGGTCATTTGTACATAAAAGACACAATAAAAGAGAGAACAGGTAGATCAATCTCAGACTACAAATCATTAAAAGAGACCCAAAAATTTGCAATCTTAGCCAGACAATTTTTAACATGCATAGATGACGTATGTGTATGAGTTTAAAAAAAATCTAAATATTTGTTTTCAAAGTTTCTACTAAAAACAATTGATCTGAACATAGTAACCAGATGTTTGATAAATTAAGCAGTACTTTAATCAAACCTAGCAAGCATAAGATGATGTATATGTATGTGTATGAATTAGTTTATCAAGCGATATAAAATGAAAGTATAGACTGGATTGCTACCTATGACTAGATCTCGGATAAAATATGATTATGAATATGATCTCCGTAAAATAATTCAATATTGCAGGCAATAATTTTACATGCTATCATAACATATGATTCAACCAACAATAAGAATCTTTTGGAGACACCATCCAGGGTGGTAAATCCAGAATCAATCACAATAATTTGTTTTACAATTATGTACAAGGCATGCAAATCAAAAAGAATTATATATGACATTATTGCCAATAGCAGAAAACGATAAATATTGAAACAGGAATGTTGAACTCACATTAGAATTTGTGTCTACTTTGATATCAGTAGTGATGTTTTTGTTCTTCAACTGGGTATTAACATCACCCAAAAACAGTTCACCTTTCTTTGTTCCTGAGGATGTTATAGCCTGTGCCACAAGATAAAAAGTGAGTATAGGACATAAATTGCTAAAAAGAGATTTTAAATCATGTTACTGCAACTGATATATCAAAGAAACACCAACCAATTTCAACCTAAGCCTTCATATAGCAAAGAGTATAAGATGCAAAATACACAATTTCTTTTAGCTATGAACTTGTTACAACCTTAAAACTGAATAATAAAAAATAATTACTGAAAAGTAAACTGCAAGGGAACATAGAGCAGAGTAGCCACACTTAAAAGCCTATGAATACAGAGTGGCACCCGAGTTGCTGCTCCAACAAAGATAGCAGTTGAAAAGAAAAAGCTATAAAAATTGGATAAATATACATACTTAATAACCTTAATATATTTATAACTTCATACTACCAACAAGTGGACAATAAAAAGAGTTCAAACTTCAAATTTAGAGAGCATTCAATTTAACGTGTAAACGTGTTCTATAAATGCTAAACTACAAATAATAAATGTCAATAAAGCATAAACACACAAATATTGAAAGAAAGGATATTGATGTATTGATAAGGACACGAAGATCAATCACCAAATAAGAAAGGACGGCAATGCAAATTACCATAGATTAAAAAAACTGATGCTTATGTAATGTTATTCCTTTTTCAAAAAGTTGACTAAGTGGACTTGAATTAAAGGACATAAAGACAGATGTGTTAGCAAAACCAATGAAATCAAATAGCAAAACATAGTGTCAAAATGGTAGGCAGGCCATGAGGGAAGTTAGTTACAATCAGAGCAGAGAGTGGTCATGTCTTGAAAGCGAATTCAAAACACTATGAAGGCGACTTACTACCTGGCTACAATGAAAACATAAAATAAAAACCCTAGAAAAAAACACTAAACAGACAACTGAAATTTTTACAATTATGTACTGCAAGACGGGCTATATTAGACTAAATTTATAATAGCATTGTGGCCTGTGGTGTGGAGTACACAAGCGCCAGTGCGCTCTAAAATTTGAGCACCTGAAAGCCATTGTACTCCACTCCATCTTGATGCCATTGTTCTCACTCTAGCTACTATTACAAATACACAAACCTGATAGTAACAGTAAACACAACCAAATGCATTTTCATAAAAATCAATAATAAATCCGGAAAATATACTTCTAAAATCTAAATATGGTTAAACCAATCAACTTTAATTTAAACTAGATTATGAAACAGCAAACCACCATTATATAGTCCCTAAATGTATCTAAATTGCAAACAACTCTAGATTCTCTTCAGATTGAATCCTCATAGATAATATCGGTCAACGAAAAACACAATCAAGTACAAAATTAACTACCAAAAAACATATTTCAATTACCAAAATCATCGTTTATCCCATTATTCAACTAAAAAACACTTATAGATAACAGTACTCATAAAAATCTTCAAACCATTCAGCATATGGATAAAAAACCAAAAAAATGCAAATAAATAGTAAAAAAAACGCACATCAAAACACCAAAGCATCATAAACATAATCCATTTTTTTCTTTATAAAAAAAATGCATGCAAGTTAGAAAGCATACAAATCCTCCAACTAAACTTTGATTACACCAACATTATCAACATCATTATATTCATACAAACAGCATAGAAAACTCAATAAACAAACTAAAAAATCCAAATCAACTCACAACTCCAGTAGGTGAGTAAGTGCTGATAGTGAACTTCTTGTCACTGTGATAATCCTTGTACAGCAGATCTACAAAAATCATCACAAATTTCATCAATTAGCCAAAAAAAATACAAAAAAATTTTAAAAAAAATCGAAAAATTCAAACACCACAATCATAGAGTTGAGAGAGAAAAACCACCTCTGGCTTTCTTGCCGATGTCAGTGTAGAGACCAGGACCCTTCGCCATGGCTGCTTGATTCGGTTGAAACGAAGGATCTGGAAGAGAAGAGAAGAGAACTGAAGAAGCTGAGAATGAGTGAACGAACAGAATCAAACCCAAACCCTATATTTATTCTACCCTTTCTTTATGGACAAGCTTTTATTATTATTTTTGTTTTGTCTTAATTGTTATTTATTTATTTTACTTCTTTTGTTTTTTGCACACGAAATCTGAAATTATCTCCACCGTTTGATCTCTTGTTTTCTGATTTTTTGATTTGGAATTATTTTATATTTTATTGTTTATAAATCTATATAAATAGAATTTATTTTTATTGGGTTTTAATTTTAAGACTATTTTAAAATATATGTTAAAATACTTCATTAAAAGTTATATTTCCTTGTGTGTGTGCTTACTCATAATATAATAATATTAATAATTAATAATAAAATAAAAATATATCTTCAACAATATTTTTTAAATATGCATTACTATTTGTTTTACGTATTTATACGAAAAAAAACTTACTAATTAGATAATAAATCAGATATATTAATTATTCAATTAATTTAAAAAGTTAATTTTTTTTATAAATAGAACTAAAGAAATTATTATTTATATTTTATTTTGATTAACTGAATTGAGAATGATAAATACATTATAAATAAATAAAATAAAATGTTTGGATACATTGATTTTTAAATATGACTCTTAACATGTAGTCTTTTTATTCTTTTTGGGATATTTCCTCCCGTCTCATATATTTAATTTTATAAATAAAAAAGTCACTTTTTAATATATATATATATATATAGGGTTCATATCTTATCTTATGAGAATGCAATTTTTATGTAAGAACATGAGAATGAATCTGAATTATTAGATTTTAAAATAAATGGTGGAGATCAGATGTGGTTTTTGTTTTTCTCTCTTTTCCATTATTAAAATAAATTATGGAGGAGAGAGAAAAAAAACTAACACAAAATCACCACCATTTATTTTAAAATCTAATGGTTCAGATTCATTCTCATATTCTCACATAAAAATGGCATTCTCATATAATACGTTTATATATATATATATATATATATATATATATATATATATATATATGAAATCTAATAAATATAAATTTTATTTGTTGCTTGTATTTAACACATGCATTTTTGTATGAAACCATGTGATATATACATTGAATGGACACTTATGCATTTTTTTTTTTGACATGAAAAACTTAAATCATTTCATTAAACAAAATGTTATGGATACATGTAGGTACATCATTGAAAATGTGGACACTAGCATAATATGATGCCACCTGTGCCAGAGCATGAGAAACCTCATTCGCTTGTCTCCTAATAAACTCAACATGAGAGTTCCTAAAAGAATTAGTTAATAAGCGTTTACAATCCTGAATAATTGCTCCAAAATCAGAATCATTTGGTAATTGCAAATTCACATTATCCACTACGCTTTTAGCATCCATTTCGAATACCACATTATCGTAACCAAGTCCATTCACCCATTTTATTGCAGCCACAAGTCCTAAGGCTTCCCCCGCATCAACATCAGTGCTAGGTGTAAACTATTCGGTACGGGCTTTAACAAAGGATTCATTCTCGTCTCTTATGCACATTTCAATGCCCACCTTATTATTAATAAAGGAAGCATCTAAGTTGCATTTGAGTTTACCACTTTAAGGTTTCTTCCACCTAGTCGGATACTGCGATATGTCTTGACTGATATCACTTTGTCTAAGAGTTTGAGCACTCCTCCACCCTGTTATTAAATGCTCGGCGCGAGCAACAATGGCATCCGGAGAATCAACAGTATTATTCCAGACAAGATTGTTTCTCCCCTTCCAAATACTCCACATCACGGTAGAGAACATAGATTGTTGTTCTTTACTCGAAACCTGCAAAAAAGAAAAAATCAAGGAGGCTAACGTATCCTCATTAGTCAAAAGATGTTGTATCATGGTCCAAAGCCCTACTTTCTCCCAGCATTTTCTGCTATTAGGACAAATCAGAAAAAGGTGAAGATAGTTCTCCTCATCTCCCATGCATACAACACAACTAGAAGGACAGTCTACTCCTTTCTCCTGCAACCTCTTTCTTGTTGGGATACAATTCCTGCATAACCGCCACACTAGGTATTTTATTCTAGGAGGACTCTTAATGTTCCAAATCAGCTTCCAATCACCATTTACTCTTAAATGAGAAGTGTCGATGGCATCTCTTATACAAAAACGGTAAGCACTTCGCACAGAAAATCTACCATTTTTTTCCATATTCCACACCAACTTATCTGAATGGACTGTCTCAAACAAAGGAGTATGTAGAACTTTGGTGGCTTCCTCCTTTCCCAAGAGAGAATGAATTAAACCAGAGTTCCAATGTTTCCTATCATTACTCATCATATCTAATACTTTAAGATTTTCCACTTCCAAGACATTAGGCCAAGGATTAATAATCACAGAATTATCATGTAGCCACTTTTACCCCCAAACTGATATATTTTCTCCTGGACCTATGCTCCATTTATACCCACCTCTAACCACAAATTTCGAACTCCATATACTTCTCCACACATAACTCGGATTATGACCAATAATAGAGTCTAGAAAATCACAGTTGGGAAAATACCTTGCTTTGTACAATCGGGTGACTAGGCTCTGAGGCTTGGTCATAAGATTCCAAGTTTGTTTACTTAACATGGCGTAATTAAAAGCACTAAGATTTTTGAAGCCCATACCTCCTTTAGCTTTAGGCATGGAAAGACGATCCCAAGATAACCAATGTAGACCTTTTCCTTTGTGCCCCCACCAAAGGGAATTCATCATTTTCTCTATTTCTTCAATTAGAGTCGAAGGAAGCAAGAACATACTCATGATGTAGGTTGGGATGGACTAAAGAACGGATTTAATAAGAGTTTCTCTTCCTGCTTGAGATAAACTTCTACTGCTCTAAGAGTTTATTTTCCTCCAAATTTTATCTTTGATATATTTGAAAGTGGCTTTTTTGCTTCTACCCACCATGGATGAAACACCTAAGTACTTACCAGTACCCAATACTTGTTGAACCCCAAAAGTATCAGCTATCGTATTCTTAAGAATCTAATCCACCTTTCTGCTACAGTAGAATTCAGATTTTTGAAAATTGATAGCCTGTCCAGAAGCATCTTCATAAGTAGCAAGAATGTCTTTTATAACATTAGCTTCATTCACACTCACTTTGAAGAAAAGGAAGCAATCATCCGCAAATAACAAGTGAGATATAATAGGAGCATTCTTACAAATTTTTACCCCATGCAGATCTCCCCTGCCTTCGACTTGCTTGATCAGTGCTGATAGCCCTTCCGAACACAGAATGAACAAATACGGAGATAAAGGATCTCCTTGCCTCAATCCCCTGCCAGGAATAATCGGTCCAACCGTATTACCATTCATAACAACAGAGTAGTCAACTGTTTCCACACACATCATAATCCACCCTATCCACTTTTGGCAGAAACCCATGGTGCTAAGAACCTCCTTCAGGTAGTCCTAGTTGATCCTGTCATAAGCCTTACTAATATCCAATTTAAGAGCTATATCTTGTTTTCCTTTTGTTTTAGCCTTCATGTGATGGACCACTTCAATAGCAATCACGACGTTATCCAAAATAGATCTCCCTGGAACAAAAGCTGATTGATTATCTGAAATACATTTGTCTAGGATTCTTTTGAGCCGATTAGCTAACACCTTAGCTATCATTTTATACACAACGTTACACAGAGCAATCGGTCTCCAATCCTTCATAGAGGTTTGGACTTCTCCTTTGGGGATTAGCGTGATGTTAGTCTTGGTGAGGCTTGCGGGAAACACACCACTCTCCAACCAACTACAACTAGCATAGAAAATATCCTCCCCACAAAAATCCCAGAAATTCTGATAAAAACATGGATTGAAACCGTCTGGACCGGGACTCTTATCTGCTTCCATAGAGAAGATAGCTTCTTTAAATTCCTCTATTGCAAAAGGGGTTGTCAGCATATTATTATCATCCTCAGAAATATAGTTACCAATAGCTCGTAGAACCCTGTCACGAGAGCTAGGCTTCTTATGGAATAACTCGGTAAAATAGTCGTGAGCGATTCTACACATGCCTTCATTCGAAGTGTTAGCTTCCCCATTTTCATTAGTAAGAGAGAGAATAGTGTTGACTTTTTTTTTCTGGAAGTAGCTGAGATATGAAAGAAACGAATATTTTAATTATTTAAAATATTGTTAGGTTTTAAACTGTTAGGATGCTAAATAAGAATTCTAATAAGACTAATAAAAACTGTAAATTTTACGCTAAATAAATGACAAATAAAATTAAGAGAGAGATAAAACTAAGCTAATAAAAATAAACTTCATTTTCATTTCTTTAATGATTCTCCAAATAACACATTACACTTAATATATATAACTCTAAATACGCCATAACCATCCATGTGACATACTTCTAAAAACTAAGAAACTTCTAGAATATAATACTAACTAATATATTAAAATTACTTAATTAAAATATCTAACTAATAACTATTAATACTCTCTATCATTACTATCTGATCCAATTAAAACTTAGTCCTCAAGGTTTGTATTGTGAGAAGATTCAATGAATTAAACGTGGTGGCTCAATTTTGAATTATTTTGAGATATAATTGATGCACTCAATGGGGTGTTACACGTGGGAGAGAGTAATGGTAGGCTGTTTGGGAAAAAAGTTGGAATGATTTTTGAAATACCATGGACTGGTTTTGCTGGCTGAAAATTGGGAAAGGCAATTTAGTAAATAGTGATTGGAAATGAGACAGGACAATTAGTGCATCAGGTGGTGTAGACGGAACACATTGTGCAGGAGTCATATGTGGAGTCTGAGTGCGGACAGAAAGAAACCAGTAGCTGGTATATGGAACTAAAAATAAAAACTCTCTTTTTTCTCTTTGTTCTCACATTATTTTCTCTTTTTCTCGTTGTAGACTCTACATTTTTTTCTCGTCTCTTTCTTTCATTGTATCTTTCTCTTTTTTTTCTTTTTTTTTGCAAACAAAAATATAAAATATAAAAACAATGAAACATATGAAAATTATGGATATGCAACATGGTGATTTTGATGGCGGTTTCGACGGTGAAAATGATTGCAGATCTGATGGTTTTAATGGTGGTCGGAGTTGTGGAATGATGAATGGTGGTGAATCTGAAGGTTCTGACAATAGTTGTTGCAAATCCGATGGCTTCTTTGGTGGTCGCACAAACGTATTTGTGAACAAAAACATGTTTATTTCTGTGTGTTTTGAATTGATTTTGGAGATACAGTCGGATTTCTTGATAGAAATGTCTTTGAAACCTTTGCCAGAGAAATAGCAAGAATGTTTGGCAGAGTTTTCGTCGGAGAAGGTTTCAAGGGTGGTGGTGGTACTGGTGTTTGATCAGAAATCATTGTTGAAAGTGGCCCTGGTGGTGTCTCTGTTTTGACATCAGACAAATTTTGTTGCTCTGTTTGTTTTCTGCCTAAATCCGACTCCTCCATGAACGATAATGGTTAGGTTTCATACATGTTTAGTTGTTCTGGTTGTCTTTCATACAGATCTGATGATTTTTCTTTAAAAGAAAGTTGTGATGCTTTGAGAGAGTAACCAAAATTTTGAATTAATTCCTTCTACTCTTCTCTATATTCATTTTCGATTTTTTGAGTTTTAATCAAATATTGTTTTAGAGTTTCTAGTTGTGAATAGAAATCTTGAGATTGAGGTTTGTAGCTATGGTAACTTGAATGTTCATGGAAGGTGGAAGATGATTGTTGAGGTGAAGAAGAAATTATGTGTTATTATTGTTGATATGGAATGTATGGAGTGTAAGGGGTGTATGAATGATAATATGGATATGCCATGGAAGGAAGGATTGAAGTTCAAGATGAAAGCACCAATTGTTAGAATGCTAAATAAGAACCCTAACAAGACTAATAAAAGCTGTAAATTCTACACTAAATAAAAGACAAATAAAACTAAGAGATACATAAAACTAAGCTAATAAAAATAAACTTCATTTTCATTTCATTGATGATTCTCCAAATAACACATTATACTTAATATATAGAACTATAAATACATCATAACCATCCATGTGGCATAATCCTAAAAACTAAGAAACTTCTTGAAGTTTTGGGCCTAACCATCATCCTTTTGGTGATGGCGATATCCAAGATTATTATGGCTTACTATCTTCCTTTTGGTAATAGCAAGCTTTCTTGTTGATCTTACCGTCGTCTTTTTGGTGTCGACAATCTTCACAGTTTTGATTTAACCTTCATCCTTTTGGTGATGGTGATCGTCAAAGATGATGAGTTAACTATCATCCTTTTGGTGATAGCAAGCTTTGTGGTTGATCTTACTATTATCATTTTGGTAACAATAAGCTTTATCATGGTAACTATCATCCTTTTGGTGATGGTGATCCGTGAAATATTGAGTTGATCATCATCCTTTTGGTTATGGTCGTTATCCTTTTGGTAATGGCAATCATTGAGTTTGTTGGTCTCACTATCATCCTTTTGGTGATTTTGACCTTGGTCGTGATGTCTAATCATCATCCTTTTGGTGATGACAGTCGTTGAAATTTGATCTTACCATCATCCTTTTGGTGATGATAATCTTTGAGATTGAGATTTAACCATCATATTTTCGATAATGGTGGTTTTTGAAATCATTGTGTTGCACCACAAAATTTGCCCTCCTATTTTCTAACCCTAGTTGGCTTTTGCTTCTCATTCATATGCATCTCCATTAAGTCATAACCTTAATCATTCATTTGCATTGGTTCTTAAGGCATTAGATCAAGGATCTTACCTCAAGTTTTTTTCATCTTGCTACAAGTTATGGCTCATGTGGATACAAGACCATCAAAGTTCCATTTCATCATAAGCCCAAGGATGGGTCTTTGGTCAAAGTCAACTAGGCATTGACCATATCATGATCACATGGTTCAATACATGATTCAAGGGTTCCAAACACTTCATTGTGGTACATTCATATTGTTTAATTGACTTGAGAAGCTTGAGGTATTGATAGCTGAAGAAAATTGATTCAATTGCCAAAAAGTCAACTGAGGGTCAAAGTCAAAGTTTGACTTTTAGGTCCTTTGGTCAACCATGAGCGTTTCAAGTCTAGATTCATGAAATATGGAGTTTTTTTCAAGTTTAATAAAGAGGAATCATGAAAATCAAAGAAAGCGTAAAAATGGAGTTTTGAATATTTTCTAAGTACCCAAAAATCATGATCATCTAGTCAACTTTCCAAGGTTGTGGAGTTTGACTCAAGCATCCAAAATTGGCAAACAAGGGCTGCATTTGGAGCACATATTTGATACTGCATAGTGATGGAAAGTTTGGACTCAAAGGCAATTCATAAGAGGGAGAAAATTGGAGCCAAAGTGAGGGTTTCAATATGTGCAAAAATGGAAAACACTAAGAATTTTAATAAGTCTCAAGACAACTTTGAGAGCATGACTTTGCACAGTGGTAACTTTTTCTACAAGCATCTTCTCAAGAAGGTTTCAACATGAAAGTTGTACACTATGCCAAGACTTTTCTAAGGATATTAAGTTTGCATCATTTGGATCACTACATTGCAAGTTATGGTTTTTCAAAGTTGGCAAAATGACATGTTTTGGTTCATGGATCACACTTGGCACACAATTTGGTTCATGGCATTTTGGGGTCTTAAGGTAAGAATTATAGGTATTCCCTGGTCTACAAGCCATCAAGGCTCATTCAAACCTTCAAATGTATTTGATTCATGATTGTTCAAAATCATTCAATGCCAAACCATAATCATTCTTGTGTGTTCATAATCCATAATCACACATTCTGTGATTCAATAACCAAGGCAAGTTCTAATCCATTATTCATCCAAAACACTTCAAAATCATGTCATGGAATGAGCAATGCAAAGGCAAGTGAATTTGGCCAAGTTGGGTACAAGTGTGACATGGGTTCATGGCGGTTTCACCTCATCAAGTTTATGACAACATTTCTTCCAACTCAAGCAACATTCCAAACAATTCCAAATGTTATTGATTCACATCATGGCATATTTTGCAAAGCATCAAGGATCAAACCAAAGGGTGGAGAATTGATCACATTATCACATCACAAAGTACACAAAAACTCACTTCACAAAGACATTTCAGATAAGACAAAATGAGGAATCTTCTGGATTTGGGACACCTCATCATTCCAAATCATTAGAAAATCATTCCCTCGTGATTCTCCACTGAAAACCACATGCTAAGAAGGCTCTAACGGTTAGAATGGTGAGCTGGCAAAGTTTGGTAGAGGGAGTGACCTCACGAATTTGATTCTTCCATTCTGATCCAAATCTGACTCTCTCACTCATCACACACCTTCTTTCTATAAATAGAGAGAGATCCCAAGGAATTTTTCAAGCTCTAGCAATTATACTTACTCTGCTTAAACCGTGGTGAAGTTGCTCTGGAAATCAATTTCGTCAGCACAATTCAGGAAGTTTCAGTGTGATTTCTCTGCCCAAATCAAGAGTGTGTCATCCTCTGAAGCTAACGGAACCAAAACCAGGCCAAACGGAGCTCTGAGGGGAAGATAACGAAGGTTACTTTCAGGCACTTCTGAGTAGCTTTTGAGCAAGTATATTTCTCAATCATTTTCAATGAATCTTGTTGCTAAACCATGTGTAGTGATGTGTTGAATGTTAACCTTAACCTTTTGTTCATTTATATTTCATCATCATCATTTAATTTCAAATTTTAAATTTAGGGTTCTTGGCTTATTCTGAAAAATTCTCTTGATATTGATGCTTGATTTGAATTTTAAGTGCATGGTGATGTACCTCCTTTTTACTATTTCACCTCCTTTTTCATTTGTTCATAATTCTCTTATCTTAAATGCTTTTTGGATTTTTTTTTAAATTGCATTAAATTTTATTTCCTTTCATTTTATTGAATTCATTTTCTGGTTGGAATTTATTTTAATACGGTTGTTGATTTTTTTAGTTGTTTTTTCATTTTCTTTTTATTATGATTAAGCATGACTATTGATTGATAAATGGTTTAGGTCATGGCTTTGATCAATGCTTATGGTTACTTTCATTTACTTGATTTTATGATTACTTAGCCTTCACATGTTCCCATAGGAGATCTTTGGTCCAATTTAATTAATTTGTTTAAGTTAATTAAGTTTAATCAAAGATGTTAGGATGTTCATATATTCATGATCACATTAGGATAAATTTCCCTCTAACCCTAGTTTAGGATCACTTCTTTTATCTCATATCTCATGTTTGTTCCCTTGAGCTTTCATCTTGTGTGGTTACTTGTGTGAATCTTATTATCCATATGAATTCATCTTGATGCTTTATGTGCATTTCATTCATGACTGTGCTTATTTGTCATTGATTTTTATGATCCATGTTGGTTTCATCTTTTGATTTCCATACATTTCATCATCACATCTCATATGCTAACAATGTTACTTTGTTTTGTGAGGTATCATTTGAGGAGAATTCATCACTTGGACATTTTCCTAACTTTGTTCATTTTGTTGAACATCATGGTTCGTCTCATTTATTCTTTATGCCTTAGATTAGGTTTATCCCCCCTTGGTGGGTTTCTCATGCCCCCTTCCCCATTTACAATGTAATAGTTTAGGGCTTTTATTTACTTTATATGCTTGTATGTTTGCTTGTGCTTAGGTTAGAAAAGATAAAATTGAACGCGTTTAGAAAACAAATT
This sequence comes from Lathyrus tuberosus, assembly GCA_022829125.1. Taxonomy (NCBI): domain Eukaryota; kingdom Viridiplantae; phylum Streptophyta; class Magnoliopsida; order Fabales; family Fabaceae; genus Lathyrus; species Lathyrus tuberosus. Next base: position 7,988,768 of record JALAZF010000161.1, on the reverse strand, counting down.
CAAAACAAAAAAAAAAGACAAATAAGGCTTGATCTAACGTCAAGTCATTTCTCAAACTTATTAATTTGGATTGTTTCTCATACCTCACCTTAGGGTTCCTCCATGTCTTCTCATTCACCCTTATCCAAATCATTCTATTAAACCCAAACAAGCCTTGTATGCTTTCACCCTTGTAAGTCGATTTCCTTGCGTATCACCATCAACCTACCTTGATCTAATCACCACCCTTTCATTTCCATTCTCTCTCATCATCTTCTCTGCCTAAGCAAAAACCTTGGTCTTGTACCAAGTGCATTTTCAAACCTTTTTCTAAATAAACTTGGATGGTTGTGGAGTGGTTAGGCGAAGGCCCTGTCCTATCCCGAGTGTTTGACACTTCCTTTAGGGTTCACTATCTAAAAACACTTACTATCCAAAGCTAAACATCTCTTAAATAAAACGAATATGGTCCTCTTTATATTGAACTAGAGAGAGGATATTGAGTGAAGACTTCTTCCTCTCCGAGTATTAGGATGCTCACTTTAGAATGTGTGGTCTTGCTACTCGTCTTTCAATACAAAGATGTGACTATATTCGCCACACCATTTTCAAAGTAAATCTTTTGAGATAAAGAATTGGGTACTACTCGTAGGGGTTCCTATCCGAGGACTTATTTCACCCCTAAAATCAATCATCATAAATCAAATGTGACATCTTGCCTCGATGGTGAAAACCTAAGCCTTTTCAAAAAGGGCACGTTATTTCCATCCTACCGCATAACAGGCTAAATCATAAGTCTCCTTGCGTGCGAGCGGAAAAATCTATTGCTAGAATGTGAACGTTAATGTTGTCCACTAAAAGCAACAAACCCGTGGTTCCACGAAATACAGACGCTCTGATTCTTCATTGGTCAATGAGATACGTAGGCACGAGATTGCGAGATCTTGGCGAGCTACCTTATTTCACAACCTTCTTCTATAATCTTCTTTTCTTTTCCCCTTTAGTTCAGCAAACTACGAGGCTCTGACTTCCTCATTGCACGATGAGGGTACGTAGGCACGAGGGCCTCAATCCTCCGCGAGCACTTTGTTTTTAAACCCTTTCCTTTTCCTTTTAAAGAATTCCTAGAAAGCATGATCCCTTAGCAACATCCTTACACATAAGACGAACGAATGGTTCTCATCGAGTACGATGGATGTGATGGGTGCTAAAACCTTCCCCTTGCATAATCGGCTTCGGAACCTGTATCTTGGTCACGAGACCATCTTATCCTACCTCTTGGGGTTTTCTCGATGTTTTCCTTTCCTTTTGAGATAAATAAATTTTGATGGCAACTCTGTGATTTTTTCGCGTGGCGACTCATTGTGACTTACTATTATCCTTTTGATGATAGTCAACTTTGTTGTTAATCTTACCATCATCTTTTTGGTGCCTCTAATCTCGACGAATGCAAGTTATTCACTGTCCACTCGAGGGTCGACGTGGATTTGATATCCTACTCCCAATATTTTAGTGCTCTTAAAACTCATTACACTTACTTTCTCTTACGACAAAATTTTGGGGTCTTTTTATATCTAATTGACTTCTACCTTGAAAATATGAATATTGTGGCAGTTCATCTTACCGGGTTTAAGGCAATTAGATTAGAGCAGTTGTCATACCCCAATTTGGTCCTACCTGCATTGCATTGCATTTTTCTTTTCATTTGCACTCACATGACCATTACATTTGGTCATCCACCTATTCACTAGCCAAAGATTCGTATGCATTTCCCCCTTTTAAGTTATTTTCATCTGCACCAACATAACTACTTCATCTGGCCATATATGCTCACCAGTTTTAAAGATCATCCATTTGCATAAATTTGACTTGTCTTCTACACTGGCTAAATGAGCTCATTTGCATCATTGTTGACATTTAGCTAGCATATGAAGCAAAGTCAATGACAATGTTTGACCTTCGACTTTGTTCCATACAAGTTTAACTTTACATATGTCCTTAATCCTTCCACACACTCCAACCTTTGATCAATTTTAATGCATATCTTTGTTCTCATCTTTTAGTCATCTTGCTAAGTGAGATTAAATATTCTATAACATAAATAAAGGTTTTCATTTTAGGCAAGTTAGATTATCTTTTGCATTATTTTAGTTTCATATCTAGTACCATTCAAAAAGAAATAGATTAGAATTTTATTTATTCAATTATGTTATTACATCCATTTTTGCATAAAAAGGAGTTCTCTTTTAAGAAATATTATGCAATATAACACAGGTTGAATTTAATAGAGTTTAATTTGGGGGTTTTGAATGCATCCATAAAAAGAGTTTAACACGATCACATTATATCACAATCTCAATATCAATAAAAGCATAGTTTATGAAGAAGAGAACAAATAGCAGGGTTTATTTGGGTTAGCAGAGGGAGGTGTATCAGCGAGAGGCTTGTGTAGTTACCACCAAACCAACCCAATGCATCAAATTAAAATAGAGCGTGCATCAGTGAAAACCAATTCCACCCAAGTGAAATATTGCATCAAAAAATCGCAGTTAATTACTACATCAAGTAAAGAAATTACACCAATAAAATTTATAGTCTTTTAACTGCCACAAACCAAGTCACTAACTATTACAACTCATTGATTCAGTAAAGAAAATTCACAGCACAGTAAAATGAAAAATTCACTAAAGATATTTTATTGAGTAATTCCTCACACGTGAATCCTTCAATCCACCTAAACACTCACGCTCTCTTTCATTTGACGATTCATTCACACGATTCTTCACGCATAATGTGCTTTTCCATTTCACCAATTCATGCGGTCCCTATAAATCAAAGTGAATAGTCAGTGGGTAAGCACGAAATTAGGGATTTAGAATTGAAGTGTGACGGTTTTTTTACACGATTCAGCCCAAGCAAAAACCTCACATGATCATAACAGAAATATTCTCAAAAGTTGACATGATTTTGCTCACACGAATCATGCCCACAAATCTCACACGAGTATGAACCTTTCCTTACTCTCACTTCACACGTATTGGATCCTTCACTAATCCCCTATAAATAGAGTGCAATACTGATACACCGAGAAGACTAAAAAACTCATAAGGAAACTCTGCAGAATTTTCTTAATAATGGTGGTTTTTTATCTGTTTTATGATTTAAGTTTTTTGTCTCATTGAAAATGGTAGAATAGAAAGCGTTTCAGAGTGAGTATGATGGAGAGAGAGTAACGTTAAAAATGAAAATAATTGTTTTATTTCTCCTCAATTAAAGGCTACATTTAATGTGCATTGGTATGAGTAAAGGCTTTGGTTGTTGACCGCTATGTTGTCATATTTTGGCATTTCCAAAGCAACTGACCGTTGTGCTATCATGGGGTGTTTTTGCCACCTTTTGTTGACCCCATTACTTGATCGAACACGTGTAGTAAGAGGTAGAGGCACACCTCCATCATTTTCCTTCAACTTTCTCCCCATCTTGCATTAGGTTTGTTCTAATAGTAAGGGTTTGGGCCTCTGACTCAACCCGGTCATAGCAACAGTGCCATGGGCACTCCTCGGGCCTCGTTGACTTGCAGTTTGGAGGGACTCACCCTCCTTTTCTTCCCACACCACCAGTCTACATTTATTTAATTCTTTTTTATTTTTATTTTTCTTTTGAAATTTTATTTTAATATTCAGATAATAAAATAACAACAATAAGAGTACATTGGAAATAATATATTTTCTCAACTTAATTTTGATTCTTTTTTCAATTTAGTTTATTATTTTCTCTAAATATTTGCATAATCATAGAAAGTATTATTTTGATTTTTATTTTTTATTGTCAAAAAATTACAATTGAATAATTATATAAATGTTTGTTAACTTTGATGCATTAAACTTTTTTCCTCAAAAAAGTTATTTCCTTGATATTATATGCTCTATTATTTAATCGAATTTTGTTTATTTACTTTTAAAATTGAATAAATAAATATATAGTAGTTTTTGAATACATAAATGTATAAATAATTATGAATTATCCTTTCAATAATTAATTGTCTTGGTCCAAACACCAAGTAGTTCCCCATTAACTCGATTAAATCAATTTGACACAATTCAAATCCTTTTCCTAATTAAAATACAACGTAAAACCTCTTAATCAAATAACGAAATAAATGGGTCCTTGAAGTATCGCATTCCTTGAATCCTTTAATAATTTCTCTTGAGGCACACGTCTTGTGTTGCTTTTCATTCACTATTTCGTTTCTAAAACATTTAACCTCTTAATCAAATAATGAAATAAATGGGTCCTTGGAGTCTCGCATTCCTTGAATCCTTGAATGATTGCTCTTGATGCACACGTCTTGGATTGCTTTTCATTCACTCTTTCGTTTCTAAAACACTTAATCTAATTACTTGGATGAAAAGAGGGGCCATTGGAGTGTAACATTCTGGTGGTACCTTTAAACAATCTTTTGAAAAATTCATCGTCCGAACAAATTTCATAATTAATTGAATGAAAAAGGTATTGTTGGGATCTAGCTCCCGGTAATATCTCGATTAATTGATTTTGAGGCTTATGTTTCGTTTTCACCAACATTCATCATTCACCTTTAAAAAACACTCAAACACACCAAACTTATCTTCTCACCCCCGCACAATTGAAAACCTTTTACAATAAGAGGACATTTGTCTAATCCCTTCTAACGTGTACAAACTTGTGTTTAAGCCTCCCCCACAAGTAAGCAAGCCATGTTTTACCGTTAGAATGTGATCTAGACACATGTTCAAATTCAATACACTGTAATCCATCAAAATCTTTTCCAAAGGACATTGTTTAGTCTATTCTAATGTGAATACAAACAAACTCTTTAAGTCTCCTATGACGAGCACAAGCAACATTTAACCTTTAAAATGCAATCTAAACAATTGTTCATTAAAACACACCAACCAACATACCGTAACTTTCCCCCGAACTATGAAGCATTGAGTTCCTTATTGCACCTAAGGATACGTAGGAGCGAGACCCGCAATCTCGTCAAGCACCCTAATAAAAACATTGTTGCGACCACTTTCTTTCCTCTTTACACTTTTTATTTTTCGAAAAAAATAAGTAACATAAGCTAACATTCAATCACAAGTTAAATTAATAGGTTCCTGTTGAATACAACGGACGTGAGGGGTGCTAATATCTCCCCCCTGTGTAATCGACTTCCGAACCCGAATATGATTGTGACGATCATTTTCCTTTTACAAAGGTTATATCGATATTTTCCATTCCTTCATTGGAATAAATAAAGTACGGTGGTGACTCTGTTCGAATAAGTTTTTCCATAACCATTGCAAATGATCGTATTTTTTTAAGGTACGACAATGTTTACCTACTTGGTGTTATTCCTTGATTAGGGTCAACACAAGACGCCACACCTAGAGTAAATCCTTTTGGGAGCATCATTGTCTGACTAGTCATTCATTCCATGCAATGGTATCTCAAATTGGGTCTATGACTCTAGGGACCATTTTAGGGACCTCCTTCTTTGAAGACTAGTACATATCTGTGAGGGGAGATTGGGTTTTTGCAGGAAACCAAGACCATACATACCTTTATTATCATGTATACGTCGGACCTTTGAAACTACATTGAGCAGTATATACAAATTATCTATAATATTTTGAACCTTTGAATCAATGATGTTGCATGTCATTACATCGTATCAAAATTAATTTTAGCATGTGCATTTTTTAGGGAATTCTCAAGCTATCATTCATAGAAGATCATTCAATTATGGAGAAGTCTGAAAGAAGAAAAACGTACCAATACAAGCTTAGGGAGTCTAAGCTCAATGAGATGAAGAAGCTTGGAGCTCTTTTCATTGATAATCATAGGGATGCCTTCAAGAAGGCTTATGGTGACCTGTTGGGTATTCTGTTGACTAAGGAAGACACCAGATTGATTCTCACCTTTACTCAATTCTATGATCCTACTATGCATTGCTTTACTTTCCAAGATTTCTTATTGGCTCCCACTCTAGAGGAGTTTGCTCACATCCTCCATATCCTAGTCAAAGATCAAGTTCCTTATATGAGCACAGATGGTCTTCCAGAATCTGTTGTGATTGCACAAGCTCTTCATCTCAAGATAGATGTTGTTGATTCCAACATTCGCACTAAGGGCAACACCAGAGGTTTTGCTTCAAAGTTTTCGATTGAGAAGGCTACCACATTTGTTGATAGTGGAAGTTGTGATGCTTTCTATGTTGTCTTCGCTCTCCTCATCTATGGTCTGGTGTTTTTCCCAAACATCGAAGGTTTCATTGATAAAGCTATTGTCACCATCTTCATCCTGGAAATCCAGTTCCCACGCTTCTAGATGATGTCTATTTATCCTTCCATTGGAGGAACAAGATGAAGGGTGGAATGATTAACTAATGTATGTCTTTGCTTTACAAGTGGCTCTTAACCCACTTACCTAGGAAAAGAACTTTTGTTGACAATGTGGGAGTGTTGAAGGGGTCTCAAAGGTTGATATCTCTGAACATCAAAGACATAGTGTGGTATATCTATGGCTATGATGGGATTGAACCTATTTTTAGTTGTGGTGACTTCCATAATGTGCCTCTCATTGGTGCCAAGGGAGGAATGATCAACTGCAATCTTGTTCTTTCGCTATGTCAACTTGGATATCAGTTAAAAGATAAGCAGTTGGACGAATTTATGATCGCTGAAGGGGTTGATGATTATGAGCTGCTGAAGAAAATACGCTGTGTATGGGGTAAAATCCATCACATTGGGAAAAAAGAACTTGATAAACAAAATTGCATTGCATTGGAGCCTTATACATATTTGATCAGATATAGAGTCAAGATTGTCAAGATGTCGTATCCTTGGGAATCTTTTAGGAGTCTCAAGTCTCTTGGACCTTATGTTGTTTCTATCTTTGAAGTTGACAAGCTCAAGGAGACTATCAAGTTGTTGGAAAAGGAGAATGATGATATTTGATCTGGACTTGGTAAACTTACACAATAAAAAGAAGACTTGAAGATTAACCTCAAACAGAAGAGATAGTGTATTCTCAAATCTGTTGAAGTTACTCAAGTATAATAGAACAAGAGAATGAAAGTTGATGAAGCTCTGAATGGAATCTATGTCGGCCTCTCTGCCAAGAAGAAACAACTCACTGGGACTCAACACCAAGCTAGCAAAATGGTTATTATTTGGAATTAGACTCTGACATCTCGCAAGGAAATGAAAGGGAGATATGAAGCCTAATTCGAAGAACTTTAAGCCCAATTGAAGGATTGCAAGAAGGAGTTGAAGAAAGAACAAGATCGGGCTAAAAAGCTGGAATCCTCTCTCTCTCCCAACTTCAACATATCTCGATAAGGTTTTTGAAGAAAACATAGGGTTGAAGAGTCAAGCGCATCAGAGTCAAGAAGTTGTTAATCAACTCAACTAAGAGGTCTCTCATTGGGAACGACACACCTGTCACATTCAAGTCCTCATCGATTAGAAGGGAGTGTTCCTATAAAGCCTCATATGTAACGCCCCGATTTTGATTATTTCCATTTTGTTGAGTCTTTTATTTTAATTGAGTGATAAATTATTTTATTTGTGAAATTGGTGTGTTAAATGTTATTTTTTCGTTTTTAAGAGTTTTCGGGGAAATTAGAATGAAGGGTATTTTAGACTTTTCTCAATTAATGATAAGTTAGAAATTTAGTGGAATTAGAATTATGTGAGAAAATGAATTAATTGTATTTGAGAGAAAAGAGAGAGAAATAGAAAGAAAAAGGATAGAAAGAAAGAAGAGGAAGAGAAGAGAAGAGGAAAAGAGGAAAACTAGAGAATCATCAAGAACGATCATTTAGCGAGTTTGGAATCCGGGTAAGGGTGTGAAATCTTGTTATCTTAGCAATGTGTATGATTATGTATGATTGTATTGTTGTTTTTGTTGATTTTCATGAGTTTTGGTATAAACCCATTGGTGTAGAAAATGGTAGAAATCGATTAAATCGGGTTGAAAATGATATTTATGGATCCCTTGTTATTGATACATGAATGATACATGTTGTTGGATATTAATTTGGTATTTTTATGTGTGTAGATGATGAAATTGGAGGATTTTGGGGGAGAAAACGCAGAACTTGGTTCTGCAGAATTTTTCTGGGTTTCCCCTGGCCATACGCGTAAGGGGCATGTCCATACGCGTATGAGCCAGGCGTTACGCGTATCATTGGCCTGTTTTTGGGTCAATACGCGTATGGAGGGTGGCTTTTCCCGGCCCTCTGGTGATACGTGTAACGCCCCGATTTTGATTATTTCCCAATTATGTGGAGTCTTTTATTTTAATTGGATGATAAATTAGAAATTAAGTGGAATTAGAATCGGTGAGAAAAATGAATTAATTGATTGTTTGGGAAATGAGAGAAAGAAATAGAAAAGAAAGAAATAGAAAGAAAAGAGATAAAAAGGAAAAATAGTAAGAAAAGGGAATTAGAGAAAAGAAGAAGAGAAAGAAAGAGGAGGAAGAGAAAAGAAGAGGAAAAGAGGAAAACTAGGAAAATTCATCAAGATCAATCACATAGCAAGTTGGAATCCGGGTAAGGGTGTGAAATGTTGTTATCTTAGCAATGTGTATGATTATGTATGATTGTATTGTTGATTTTGTTGATTTTCATGAGTTTTGGAACTAAACCCATTTGTGTAGAAAATGGTAGAAATCGATGTTTTCGCGGATAGAAATCGATATAAATTGTGTTTTATGATCTATATGTGTGTATGAACCACTGCTAGTAATTGTTTTGCTGTTGGAAATGATTTGGGGAAGAAAATGGGAAAAATTGGAGGTGTGGAACAGTGTTCACGTAGCAGAATTTTTCTGCTTCTGGTGCTGAGCGCCGGGCGAAAGGTCCTGAGCGCCGGGCGATGCATCCTTTTCGCCGGGCGGTTCGAGAGGCGCAGAGTTGCCAAGCTTCTGCCTCTTTGAATTATTTTGGGGATTTGGTGTCGCCTGTGCTTCGCCGGGCGAAGCAGAGGCGAAGCACGTTTCGTCGGGCGGTGAGCATGCTTCGCTGGGCGGTTGTTCTGTTTTTGAAAAATAATTTCTTTTTTTTTACAAAATTCATAATTTTCGAACCGTAACTCCGATTTAGGCGTTCTTTATATCGTTGGAAAGATATTGAGCTGTACTTTATGATTATGATGGTGTGGAAACTGTTGGCCGATTTTATTATGTCGGAAAGTCGGGAATAGTGCTATTTAGCGACTTTTACCGTTTTGATGGTGTATTTGAACGTGAATCATACAATAGTGCATTGATGTGAATGTATATAGATTGTATATGATTGTATGAGATGAATGCATGAATATATTGTGAATATGTATGCATTTCAAGAATGTTTTGTGTCATTTTGCATGTGAGGCATCATGAAATACATTCTTGTGTTGAGCGATTCTAATGAGAATCCGTGGTAACATCGTGTGCCTATGTGAGGTGTGAGCGATGGTTACGAACGATTGTGTGCCTATGTGAGGTGTGAGCAATCGGATTGTGTGCCTAGGTGAGGTGTGAGCAATCAGATCGTGTGCCCGCATGTGGGGTGTGAGCGATCGGGTCGTGTGCCCAGGTGGGGTGTGAGCGATCCATAAACATTGTGTGCCCATGTGGGGTGTGAACAATGGGTGAACATCGTAGGCCCGACGGGGAGTTACTTTGGTAACGAGCGATGGTTCCAGCAGAAGTTCCTGAGTGAACTTGAGATGATTGAGTCGGTACCGCATTGCATTTGCATAGAGTCGTGAGTCGGTCTCTATGATTTGCATTTATCATATTTATAATGATGTGTTGTTGAGTAAACATAATTGTGTATGTTTATGTAGAATGATTGGTAATTGTGAAAGTATGCATGATGAATATGCATTGGTTGATATGTGGATATACCTTGTAATGTATATGGAGGAAATTGTGATGGATTGGGGTGAGAATGTGGAATATGTGTATTTTTATGTTTATATATATAATTATATGCATTGTTATTATGATAATATTTCTCACCCTTCTGCTGTTTTATAATGCTATATGAGGCATTGCAGAGTAGGTATGCTGGAGGTCTTTTTGTGGAGCGTGTCTTCATTCTTTTGGTCGGTTGGCTCTGATATGTAGCACCGGGTAGCTAGGTTGTATGTTATTCTTTTGTGATACATTTGTACATGTATCTTGTGGATAAATGTTGATGTAAACATGAATTATGTTGGTGAAGTATATATCTCTCTATATATATATGTTTGAATGTGGTTCAATGTTTAGATTTTCCGCTTTTATTCTAAATATTGAAATGTGGGTGTAAGGACAAAGTTCCTCTGTTGCAAAGTTACCCCACTGTTGCATATCAATGTGATGAGCAGGTGTTGTATGTTTTAATTTCATAATTGATGTGACATACCTCTTTTATACCATGTTTATAATTATACTCTGACGAAATTTTTAATATGTGCCTAAATGATTATGTGATTATTTGGGGGTATAGAAAGGGGGTGTTACATTAAGTGGTATCAGAGCCAGAGTTGAGTCAGTTGTGTCTGTCTTGTTATTGTATTGTTTGAATTGTTGTTTAACTTTGTTGTTATTTTTGGGAACGATTAGAATATGGCTGGTAGAAATGATAATGCGATGGCTGCTGCTTTGGAAGCAATGGCTAGGGCGGTGCAAGGTGCGCCGAATGTGAATGCTAACGACGAGTTCAGGAAGAATCAACCACCGGTTTTCAAAGGAAGATTTGATCCCGATGGTGCTCAAATTTAGTTAAAAGAGATTGAACGGATCTTCAGAGTCATGGGCTGTGCAGAGGAGAATAAGGTGAGGCTTGGGTCTCACATGCTGAAGGAAGAAGCCGACGATTGGTGGGTCGGTATGCGTCAAATTCTTGAGGTGGATGATGAAGAGGTAACTTGGGATTTATTTCGTACTGAGTTTTTAAGGAAGTATTACCCTGAAAGTGTAAAAGGGAAGAAGGAGATAGAGTTCCTTGAATTGAAACAAGGTGGTATGTCCGTGGTGGACTATACTGCTAAGTTCGTGGAGTTGGTTCAATTCCATCCTCACTATGCTGCAATCACTGCTGAGTTCTCAAAGTGTATTAAATATGAGAATGGTTTGCGTCCTGAGATTAAACAGGCTGTGGGATATCAAAGGATAAGAAGGTTTTCGGATTTGACGGAATGTTGTAGAATCTTCGAGGAAGATAGCAGGGCTCGTTCTACACATTACAAAAGTTTGAATGAGAGGAGGGGAAAACAACAAGTTAGAAGTGGACCTTATGTGACACCTGTTGATAAGGGCAAGCATAGGGGAAATTTTGAGAAGAGATCTGGAGGAGGAGGTTCGGGTCCCATTAAGTGTTATAAGTGTGGGGAAATAGGTCATAAATCATTTGAGTGTGGGAAGCCAGTGGTGAAATGTTCTAATTGTGGAGGTACTGGGCATGCTGCTACAGATTGTAGAAGGAATATGGTGAAGTGCTATAATTGTGGAGAAGTTGGTCACATTAGTACTAAGTGTACTAAACCGAAACAAGCTCAAGCGGGCGGAAAGGTGTTTGCATTGGCAGGGACTCAAACTACTAGTGCAGACCGTTTGATTAAAGGTATATGCTTTATTAATAGTACGCCTTTAGTTGCTATTATTGATACGGGAGTGACTCATTCATTTGTTTCGTCTGAGTGCGCGAAGCGTTTGAATCTTGTGTTGTCTGTGATGGATGGTAAGATGGTTATTGATACTCCAGCGATGGGGTCAGTAACTACTTCTTTGGTTTGTGTGAGTTGTCCTTTAACCATTTATGGTAAAGACTTCGAGATGGATTTAGTGTGTTTGCCGTTGGAAGGTTTAGACGTAATCTTGGGTATGAACTGGTTGCGATTTAATCGAGTTCATATAGATTGCTATCACAAGTTAGTAAGGTTTCCTTCTTTGGAAGATGATGAAGATGAGAGTGTCCTATCCACTAAAGAATTGAAGAAACTTTTAGCGGACGAAGCTCAATTGTTCGGGTTGTTTGCATCATTGTCTGTGGATGGTCAAGTGTCACTTGATGTGTTTCCTGTTGTTTGTGATTTTCCTGAGGTGTTTCCTGAGGATATTAAGGATGTACCGCCGGAGAGAGAAGTTGAGTTTTCTATTGATCTAGTTCCGGGTACGAGACCGATTTCGATGGCACCGTATCGTATGTCGGCATCGGAGTTGGTAGAATTAAAGAGGCAATTGAATGACTTGTTGGACAAGAGATTTGTAAGACCAAGTGTTTCTCCGTGGGGTGCTCCGGTATTGTTGGTAAAGAAAAAGGATGGAAGTATGCGGTTGTGCATTGATTATCGACAATTGAACAAGGTGACAATTAAGAACAAGTATCCGCTTCCAAGGATCGATGATTTGATGGACCAATTGGTTGGTTTAGGTGGTGTTTTGATGCAAGATGGAAAAGTTATGGCGTATGCTTCAAGACAATTGAGAGTACATGAAAAGAATTATCCTACGCATGACTTGGAGTTGGCGGCCGTGGTGTTTGTTTTGAAAATTTGGAGACACTATCTTTATGGTGCAAGATTTGAAGTTTTTAGTGATCACAAGAGCTTGAAATATTTATTTGATAAAAAAGAATTGAACATGAGACAAAGAAGGTGGTTAGAGCTTTTGAAGGATTATGATTTTGGTTTGAATTACCATCCGGGTAAGGCAAACGTGGTGGCCGATGCTTTGAGTCGGAAGTCGTTACATATGTCCGCATTGATGGCGAGAGAATGGGAACTTTTGGAGAATTTTAGAGACTTGAGTTTAATTTGTGAAATGATGCCGAGAAGTGTGAAACTTGGTATGCTACATGTTACGAATGATTTTCTTGCAACGGTAGGTGAAAAGTAAAAGTTGGACTTGAAATTCGTTGATTTGATGTTGAATGAGAATGGGGATTTCAAGGTTGATAATTTTGGAGTTTTGAGATTCCGTGGTCGTATTTGTATTCCTGATGATGTAGAGTTGAAAAAGATGATATTGGAAGAAGGGCACCGAAGTAACTTAAGTATTCATCCGGGAGCGAATAAAATGTATCAAGATTTGAAGAAAATCTTTTGGTGGTCCGGATTAAAGAGAGATGTTGCTCAATTTGTGTATGCATGCTTAACTTGTCAAAAGTCTAAGGTGGAACATCAAAAACCTAGTGGATTTTTGCAACCGTTGGATATTCCGGAATGGAAATGGGATAGTATATCGATGGATTTTGTTACGGGATTGCCGAATACGTAAAGAGGCCATAATGCTATTTGGGTAATTGTTGATAGGCTTACTAAATCTGCTCACTTCATTCCAATTGATATTAGTTATCCTTTGGAGAGGTTAGCCGAGATTTATGTTCTTGTGGTTGTGAAGTTGCATGGGGTTCCTAAGAGCATTGTATCGGATGGAGATCCTAGATTCACATCGAGGTTTTGGGAAAGTTTACAAAAGGCTTTGGGTTCTAAGCTAAGATTGAGTTCGGCTTATCATCCGCAAACGGATGGTCAAACCGAGAGGACAATTCAATCGTTGGAGGATTTGTTGCGTGCTTGTGTGCTCGAACAAGGTGGTGCTTGGGATAGTTATTTGGCGTTGATTGAGTTCACTTACAATAACAGTTTTCATTCGAGTATAGGTATGGCACCATTTGAGGCTTTATATGGTCGGAGATGTCGAACACCTTTGTGTTGGTATGAAACAGGTGAGAGGACGGTGGTTGGACCGGAGATGGTACAACAAACGACGGAGAAAGTGAAGTTTATTCGTGAAAAGATGAAAGCTTCTCAAAGTAGACAAAAGAGTTATCATGACAAGAGGAGAAAAGATCTTGAGTTTCAAGAGGGCGACCATGTGTTTTTGAGAGTTACGCCGATTACGGGTGTGGGTCGTGCTTTGAAATCGAAGAAGTTGACTTCTCGTTTTATTGGTCCGTATCAGATTTCTGCACGAGTTGGTGCTGTGGCTTACCGTGTGGCGTTGCCTCCGAATCTTTCCAATTTGTATGATGTATTCCATGTTTCGCAACTTCGGAAGTATGTTCCGGATCCGTCACATGTTATTCCTATGGACGAGATTGAAGTGAGAGATAACCTTACGGTTGAAGCTTTACCGATTAGGATTCTGGATCGTGAAGTTAAGAAGCTAAGAGGCAAGGATATTACGCTTGTGAAAGTAGCGTGGGGAGGCGCTGCGGAAGGCGATATGACTTGGGAGCTAGTGAGTAGGATGCGAGAGTCGTATCCGGAGTTGTTTGAATCAGGTATTATTTTCGAGGACGAAAATTTCTAAAGTGGGGGAGAGTTGTAACGCCCCGATTTTGATTATTTCCCAATTATGTGGAGTCTTTTATTTTAATTGGATGATAAATTAGAAATTAAGTGGAATTAGAATCGGTGAGAAAAATGAATTAATTGATTGTTTGGGAAATGAGAGAAAGAAATAGAAAAGAAAGAAATAGAAAGAAAAGAGATAAAAAGGAAAAATAGTAAGAAAAGGGAATTAGAGAAAAGAAGAAGAGAAAGAAAGAGGAGGAAGAGAAAAGAAGAGGAAAAGAGGAAAACTAGGAAAATTCATCAAGATCAATCACATAGCAAGTTGGAATCCGGGTAAGGGTGTGAAATATTGTTATCTTAGCAATGTGTATGATTATATATGATTGTATTGTTGATTTTGTTGATTTTCATGAGTTTTGGAACTAAACCCATTTGTGTAGAAAATGGTAGAAATCGATGTTTTCGCGGATAGAAATCGATATAAATTGTGTTGTATGATCTATATGTGTGTATGAACCACTGCTAGTAATTGTTTTGCTGTTGGAAATGATTTGGGGAAGAAAATGGGAAAAATTGGAGGTGTGGAACAGTGTTCACGCAGCAGAATTTTTCTGCTTCTGGTGCTGAGCGCCGGGCGAAAGGTCCTGAGCGCCGGGCGATGCATCCTTTTCGTCGGGCGGTTCGAGAGGCGCAGAGGTGCTAAGCTTCTGCCTCTTTGAATTATTTTGGGGATTTGGTGTCGCCCGTGCTTCGCCGGGCGAAGCAGAGGCGAAGCACGTTTCGCCGGGCGGTGAGCATGCTTCGCCGGGCGGTTGTTCTGTTTTTGAAAAATAATTTCTTTTTTTTTACAAAATTCATAATTTTCGAACCGTAACTCCGATTTAGGCGTTCTTTATATCGTTGGAAAGCTATTGAGCTGTACTTTATGATTATGATGGTGTGGAAACTGTTGGCCAATTTTATTATGTTGGAAAGTCGGGAATAGTGCTATTTAGCGACTTTTACCGTTTTGATGGTGTATTTGAACGTGAATCATACAATAGTGCATTGATGTGAATGTATATAGATTGTATGTGATTGTATGAGATGAATGCATGAATATATTGTGAATATGTATGCATTTCAAGAATGTTTTGTGTCATTTTGCATGTGAGGCATCATGAAATACATTCTTGTGTTGAGCGATTCTAATGAGAATCCGTGGTAACATCGTGTGCCTATGTGAGGTGTGAGCGATGGTTACGAACGATTGTGTGCCTATGTGAGGTGTGAGCAATCGGATTGTGTGCCTAGGTGAGGTGTGAGCAATTAGATCGTGTGCCCGCATGTGGGGTGTGAGCGATCGGGTCGTGTGCCCAGGTGGGGTGTGAGCGATCCATAAACATTGTGTGCCCATGTGGGGTGTGAACAATGGGTGAACATCGTAGGCCCGACGGGGAGTTACTTTGGTAACGAGCGATGGTTCCAGCAGAAGTTCCTGAGTGAACTTGAGATGATTGAGTCGGTACCGCATTGCATTTGCATAGAGTCGTGAGTCGGTCTCTATGATTTGCATTTATCATATTTATAATGATGTGTTGTTGAGTAAACATAATTGTGTATGTTTATGTAGAATGATTGGTAATTGTGAAAGTATGCATGATGAATATGCATTGGTTGATATGTGGATATACCTTGTAATGTATATGGAGGAAATTGTGATGGATTGGGGTGAGAATGTGGAATATGTGTATTTTTATGTTTATATATATAATTATATGCATTGTTATTATGATAATATTTCTCACCCTTCTGCTGTTTTATAATGCTCTATGAGGCATTGCAGAGTAGGTATGCTGGAGGTCTTTTTGTGGAGCGTGTCTTCATTCTTTTGGTCGGTTGGCTCTGATATGTAGCACCGGGTAGGTAGGTTGTATGTTATTCTTTTGTGATACATTTGTACATGTATCTTGTGGATAAATGTTGATGTAAACATGAATTATGTTGGTGAAGTATATATCTCTATATATATATATATGTTTGAATGTGGTTCAATGTTTAGATTTTCCGCTTTTATTCTAAATATTGAAATGTGGGTGTAAGGACAAAGTTCCTCTGTTGCAAAGTTACCCCACTGTTGCATATCAATGTGATGAGCAGGTGTTGTATGTTTTAATTTCATAATTGATGTGACATACCTCTTTTATACCATGTTTATAATTATACTCTGACGAAATTTTTAATATGTGCCTAAATGATTATGTGATTATTTGGGGGTATAGAAAGGGGGTGTTACAATACGCGTATGGGTGTTGGGCGTATGCGTATGGGTTTTGAAAACGTGAAATTGTGAAGGAAATGGGTTCTTCCCATACGCGTATGGACATGGGTGATACGCGTATGGACAGGAGGAATGTAAAAATGGGACTTTTCAAAATGTCGTTTTCGTTTTCGTCCGTAACTTTTGTTCCGATTATCCGATTCTTACATTCCTGGTATCGTCGGAAAGCTATTGAGCTGTACTTTATGATTATGATGGTGTGGAAACTGTTGGCCGATTTTATTATGTCGGAAAGTCGGGAATAGTGCTATTTAGCGACTTTTACCGTTTTGACTGTGTGTTTGAATGTGAATCATACAATAGTGCATTGATGTGAATGTATATAGATTGTATGTGATTGTAAGAGATGAATGCATGAATATATTGTGAATATGTATGCATTTCAAGAATGTCTTGAGTCATTTTGCATGTGAAGCATAATGAAGTACATTCTTGTGTTGAGCGATTCTAATGAGAATCCGTTGTAACGTCGTGTACCTATGTGAGGTGTGAGCGATGATTACAAACGATCGTGTGCCCGCGTGTGGGGTGTGAGCGATCGGGTCGTGTGCCCATGTGGGGTGTGAACGGTCTATAAAGATTGTGTGCCTAGGTAAAGTGTGAGCAATCGGGTCGTGTGCCCGTGTGGGGTGTGAGCGATCCATAAACATTGTGTGCCCATGTGGGGTGTGAGCAATGGGTGAACATCGTAGGCCCGACGGGGAGTTACATTGGTAACGAGCGATGGTTCCAGCAGAGTTCCTGAGTGAACTAATGATGATTGAGTCGGTACCCGCATTGCATTTGCATAGGGTCGTGAGTCGGTCTCTATGATTTGCATTTATCATCTTTGTATTTGTGCATTGATGAATAAACATGAATGTGTATGTTTATGTGGAATGATTGAGAATTGCAAAAGTATGTATGATGAATATGCTTGGTTGTATATATATATATATATATATATATATATACATTGTGATGTATATGGGTGAGTTTTGATGAATTGTGGTGAGAATGTGGAATATGTGTATTTTTATGTTAAGATATATATATAATTATATGCATTGTTATTATGATAATATTTCTCACCCTTCTGCTGTTTTATGATGCTCTATGAGGCATTGCAGAGTAGGTATGCTGGAGGTCTTTTTGTGAAGCGTGTCTTCATTATTTTGGTCGGTTGGCTCTGATATGTAGCACCGGCTAGCTAGGATGTATATGATTCTTTTGTGATACATTTGTATATGTATCTTGCTGATAAATGTTTATGTAAACATGAATTATGTGATGGATGATACTCGATGACGCACGTATATATATATGTATATATGTTTGATGTTATTCAATGTTTAGATTTTCCGCTTTTATTCTAAATATTGAGATGTGGGTGTAAGGACAAAGTTCCTCTGTTGCAAAGTTACCCCACTGTTGCATATCAATGTTTGAGCAGGTGTTGTATGTTTTAATTTAATGTATAAAGTGACATACCTCTTTTATACCATGTTTATAATTATACTCTGACAAAATTTTTAATATGTGCCTAAATGATATATTGTGATTATTTGGGGGTATAGAAAGGGGGTGTTACATCATACATGGACCTAAACACACCTTATTGAATAATCTCCTCAAGGATGTGCAATATTGAAATGATATACATGCAAATTTGGCCAAGTTTACAGACCATGCACTTAAAGATCTCCCAGGGTTGCTGAAGGATGCTTACACGGATATGTTTCTGTTAGAACACGATTTGGTTCTGCAAGATATCCCTAAGTTTTGATAATAACAAAGTTGTATTTGTGTGAGAACAATTTTGGTACTCTAATGTTTATTTTCTAAAGTATTGACAAGCAGATTCGAACTCTGATAAAGATAGCTCTAACTCTGATAGAGATCATGTGGAACGTCACTCTCAATTGATCAAAAGTCGCTTCTGCATCAAAGAAGAGAGTTTGCTTCTAACCTGCTTCAGAAAGATTCTAAGAAGACAATATGTTGCTGCTGCAATGTTCTCTTAGATTTTGGCTCTGAATATAACGCTGATATTTATCTTCTGAAGACTAAGTGCTAAAGACTCTGAAGACAAGGTTCTGATGAATAACAGTCTAAAGACTTTGAAGACTCTGAAGACAAGGTTCTGATGAACAACGTTCTGAAGACTCTGAAGACTTAAGTTTCTGATAACCAAGGGTTATGAAGAAGGAGTGCTGAAGACTCTGAAGACAAGGTTCTGCTAAACAAGTTCTGAAGACTCTAAAGACCCAGTGATCAATTCTTCTGATCATGCTTCAACCATATCAATTCAGAAGCCTCTGATAAATAGAAGAAGATGAAAAGTTTGTGAGGGAAAATAGTACATAGTACATATCAAACGCGTTCTTTTCCACTACCCTGAACTGGTGGTACAAAGGACAACTTCAGTGTATGATTTTCATCCCAGCATAACAACATTATTTCAAGTCGTCAGCAATTTTACTGATATTCCTGATCTGCCCTTCAACGGATCTTTTTCTGGCTATATAAGGACTTGATCACTCAAAGAATCATGTGACACTAAGTGTGAAAAAGATATATACTGAGACACTGATTCATACGAGAAAGAAACACAAAAATACAAATAAGAGAAATCCATGAGTGAACAGTAAAACACTACAATACAAAGAAGAAACATTGTTCATAATGTATAGATTTTCTCTAAGTTAGTTTGAGCTAGAAATTGTGTTTATATCAGCTTGTGTAGAAGCATTTCATTATAAACATCATATTTGATCAAACATTTGTTTGTATTCCTAAAGGGACTAGTTAGGTCAGAATCCTTAAGAAGAGGCAGTTAGTCTATGTATGTTAGTCACTAGCAGTTGCTAGTGTAGTTGTAATCAGTTTGGTTATAGTGGATTAAGTCCTTGTGTATAAGGCAAAATCACCTTGGCGGGTGGACTAGATTAACTTGATAGTTTTCAAGTGAACCAGGATATATCATGTGTTTTTCTCTATTGCTAGTTTATTTGTGATCTTTGTTTGAGTTTCACAAAAAGCTTTCATTTTGAAAACCTAATTCAAACCCCCTTTTCTTGTGTTTTCTCACACCTTTAATTGACATCAGAGCTCTGGTTCTGATTGTGATAAAAAGATTTATCAACACTTCACCGTGTTCAATATCGATCCAGTATTTGAGTGAGATATCATGGCTGCAGATAATGTTAATCCTGCTGTAGAAAAGAAAGATCATTACAGTGCCAAACCACCAGTCTTTGATGGTGAAATGTTTAACTACTGGAAGGATAAAATTGAAAATTTCTTTCTTGGTTATGATGTAGATCTTTGGGATCTGGTAGTCGATGGCTACACTCACCCAGTTGATGCTACAGGTGTTAAAGTGTCTTGAAGTGCTATGACCAACCAACAAAAGAAAGATTACAAGAAACATCACAAGGCAAGAACCATATTGCTAAATGTTATCTCTTATACTGAGTATGAGAAGATAACAAATAGAGATACTGCCAAATCCATTTTTGATTCTCTGAGAATGACTCATGAAGGAAATGCTCAAGTTAAGGAGACAAAGACGCTGACCCTAATCCAGAAATATGAGGCATTTAGAATGGAGGATGATGAAATAGTTGAGACTATGTTTTCAAGGTTTCAAATGCTAGTCGCAGGACTTAAAGTTCTGGACAAAGGTTACTCAACTGCTGATCATGTTAAAAAGATCATCAGAAGTCTTCCCAAGAAATGGAGACCTATGGTAACAGCTCTAAAGCTATCCATGGATCTTAACAACATAAGTCTTGAAGAACTTGTTAGTTCTTTAAGAAGTCATGAGATAGAGTTGGAAGAAGATGAACCTCAAAAGAAAAGTAAATATATTTCTCTTAAGTCTAAACCTGAAAAAGGCAAAGGCTTATCAAGTTGAGGAAGAATCAGAAGATTCTAATGAAGAATCAGAAGATGAGTTGTCACTTATCTCCAGAAGGATCAACAAACTCTGGAAGCATAGGCAAGGAAACTTCAGAGGATCAAGAAGAAACAAAGGTCGCTCTGAGTCATCATCTGGATAAAAGAAGCAGAACTCTGGAAAATAAGTCATCTGCTATGAGTGTAATAAGCTAGGTCATTACAAGAACGAGTGTCCAAAGCTTAAGAAAGACAAGAAGCCTAAGAAGAACTTCTCCAAAGCGAAGAAGGGACTAATGGCAACTTGGGACGACTCTGATTCTGAAGAAGAAGACTCTGATGAAGAACAAGCAAATGTTGCGCTAGTAGCAATAATTGACGATGAAGTTTCTGGAGAACCAGAAGACAAAATATCATCAGAACCAGAATAAAAAATGATGGAAAATTATTAAACTCTTCAGAGTAAATACAAGGATCTTAAAAGATCACATGTAATTGCTTCTGAGGAAAAAGGTAAGCTTGAGTAGAATATTTCTTCTCTAAATGAAAACATTTTTTCCTTAAAAAATAGTAATTGTGCTTTGAAAAGCAAAATTTCTAAATTAGAAGAAGAATTAATCTCCAATGTCTCTGGCTCAAGCTGTATCAACAAGTATGATAGAACATTCTAGTATTTTCTAGCTAAAAGCATAGATATAAGCAAAATAGCTTCCATGATCTATGGAGTTAGCAGAAATAGTAAGAAAGGTTTAGGGTGTACAGAAACACTTGAAATTGACGAAAGTCATCCTGTTAAACCAAAACCTCTCTATGACCATTTTGTGCCTT
Organism: Lathyrus tuberosus; assembly: GCA_022829125.1. Taxonomy (NCBI): domain Eukaryota; kingdom Viridiplantae; phylum Streptophyta; class Magnoliopsida; order Fabales; family Fabaceae; genus Lathyrus; species Lathyrus tuberosus. Next base: position 7,967,459 of record JALAZF010000161.1, on the reverse strand, counting down.
CTGGCACTGAGCTTGTTTGCTCTAAGTTTGCACAAGAACCCCCACCGACACAGAAATCTATTTCTAAAGACAAATATCATGCACAAATTCCACTTGATTATCTTGTTGCACATAAGCCCAAAGTTGTTAAACACTTTGGTAAAACTAACAAGAGAGGACCCAAAAAGTGGGTACCTAAGGACAAGATAATCTATGTTGTAGATATCCTTAGCAGCTCAGTTGAAACACCAATCAGGGTACCTGGACAGTGGTTGCTCGCGACACATGACGGGAAGAAGGCATATGTTACAAAATTTGGAACTTAAGCCTGGAGGTTTCGTTGGTTTCGGAGGAAACCGGAAAGGAAAAGTCATTGGCTCTGGAACTGTTGGTAATGGTAACCTTCCTTCTATTACTGATGTTCTTCTGGTTGATGGTTTGAAGCATAACTTGTTGTCAATTAGTCAACTTAGTGACAATGGTTATGATATCATCTTTAATCAAAAGTCTTGTAAGGCTGTAAGTCAGAAAGATAGCTCAATCCTGTTTTTCGGAAAGAGGAAAAACAACATTTATAAAATTAGACTTTCTGATCTCCGTGAACAGAATGTCAAATGCTTAATATTTGTTAATGAGGAGCAATGGGTATGGCATAGACGTTTAGGCCATATTAGCATGAAGAGGATTTCTCAGCTAAATAAGCTTGAACTTGTAAGAGGCTTGCCAAATCTGAAGTACTCTTCAGATGCTCTTTGTGAAGCATGTCTGAAAGGAAAGTTCTCTAAAACTTCCTTTAAAGTAAAGAATGTTGTGTCAAACTTTAGATCGTTAGAACTTCTACACATTGATTTGTTTGGACCAGTGAAAAGTGCTTCAATCAGTGGAAATAAGTATGGATTAGTTATCGTTGACGATTATAGTCGTTAGACATGGGTAAAATTCTTGAAACACAAGAATGACTCTCATTATGTGTTCTCTACCTTTTGCTCTCAAGTCCAAATAGAGAAGGATTGCAAAATAGTCAAAGTCATAAGTGATCACGGTGGAGAATTTGAGAATAAATACATTGAGAATCTTTTTGATTCCCATGGCATTTCCCATTATTTCTCCTGTCCTAGAACTCCACAACAATATGGAGTAGTGGAAAGGAAGAATAGAACTTTGCAAGAAATGGCTCGTACCATGATCCAAGAAACTGACATGGCTAAGCACGTTTGGGCAGAGGCAGTAAATACAACGTGTTATATTCAGAACAGGGTCTCAATAAGACCTATTATGTGTAAGACTTCTTATGAATTGTGGAAGAATAGAAAACCCAACATTTCATATTTTCATCATTTTGGCTGTATTTGTTTTATGTTGAACACTAAAGAGAATCTTGGCAAGTTTGACTCCAAAGCTCAAAAGTGTTTACTGTTAGGATACTCTGAACGCTCTAAAGACTACAGAATCGATAACACAAAAACACGAATTATTGAGGAATCAATTCATGTCAGATTCAATGATAAACTTGACCCTGAAAAGTCAAAGCTAGTTGAAAAGTTTGCAGATCTAAAGATTACCTTATCAGAATCCAATAAAGAATATTCAAAAGAAGGAGACAAAGATGCAGACTCTACATATTCAGATACAACCTTACCAGAAACTGAAAATAGTCCATCTCATCAGAAGAAGAATAGACTAAAGACTTCTCATTCTGAAGAATTGATTATGGGAGACAAAGTTGATATAGTCAGAACCCGTTCATCATTCAAACCTTCTGAAGAAACTCTTCTAGGTTTGGTGTCTCTGATAGAGCCAACATCATTTGATGAAGCTCTTAGGGAGAGTGAGTGGATTCTGGCCATGCAAGAAGAGCTAAATTAATTCACCAGAAATGATGTCTGGGATCTTGTTCAAAAACCCAAAGGTGTCCACGTTATTGGAACAAAGTGGGTATTCAGAAACAAGTTAGATGAGAAAGGTAAAGTCATAAGAAACAAAGCACGACTGGTAGCACAAGGTTATAGTCAGCAAGAAGGGATATACTATACAGAAACCTTTACACTAGTTGCCAGATTAGAATCAATTCCTATTTTAATTTCATTTGTTGTGAATCATGACATTACTTTATATCAGATGGATGTAAAGAGTGCATTTTTAAATGGGTATATTTATGAAGAAGTGTATGTGCACCAACCTCCTGGTTTTGAGAGTTCTAAAAACCCAGATTTTGTTTTCAAACTTAAAAAATCGTTATATGGTCTGAAACAGGCTCCCAGAGCTTGGTATGAAAGGCTAAGTAACTTTCTTTTGGAAAATGACTTTACCAGAGGAAGAGTATATACAACACTCTTTTGTAAAACCTTTAAAAGTGACATTCTGATTGTTCAAATCTATGTTGATGATATTATATTTGGTTCTGCTAATATTTCCTTGTGCAAGGAATTCTCTAAGTTAATGTAAGCTGAATTTGAAATGAGTTTGATGGGAGAACTCAGATTCTTTCTGGGAACTCAGAGTGATCAGCGTCTAGAAGGAACGTACATTCATCAGAGCAAGTATGCAAGAGAACTTCTGAAGAAGTTCAATATGTCAGAAAGTAAACCTGCTAAGACTCCTATGCATCCGACATGCATTTTGGAGAAAGAAGAAGTAAGTAAAAAGGTTTGTCAGAAGCTCTATCGTGGTATGATAAGCTCTTTTCTGTACTTGACTGCTTCTCGTCCAAATATTATGTTCAGCGTATGTCTTTGTGCTCGTTTCCAATCAGATCCAAGGGAAACACCCTTAAATGTTGTTAAGAAGGACAACTAACCTTGTCTTGATGTATAAGAAAACATCATAGTACAAGCTTTCTGGTTACTGTGATGCAGATTATGCTGGAGACAGATTGGAAAGGAAAAGTACTTCTGGAAACTGTAAATTTCTGGGAAGTAACCTCGTCTCTTGGGCAAGCAAAAGACAATTAACAATTGCTCTCTCAACTGCAGAAGCAGAATATATCTCAACATCTCTGTGCAGTACTCAGATACTCTGGATGAAGAATCAACTTGAAGATTATCAGATACACAAGTGTAACATTCTTATCTTCTGTGATAATACTTCTGTCATTTGTTTATCTAATAATCATATTCTACATTCTAGGGCAAAACATATTGAAATAAAGCATCACTTTTTACATGACTATGTTCAGAAGGGTACTTTTCAGTTAAAATTTGTGGATACAGATCACTAGTGGGCTGATATTTTCATAAAACCCCTTGCTGAAGATAGATTCGTATTCATTTTGGAAAATCTATTTATTAAACCTTGTCCAGAATGAGAAGATGATAGTTTGATGTGTCAAGTCACCAAAACTTCTGATATAAGATTCTGATGTTAAGCAAAGTGTTTTATTTATTATTTTATTATGACTTTCTGATTAATGATACTTCTACATATTAGAAGATGTTCTGATCATAAACTAGTCCAGTCAGATACCTCTTGGTATTCTTGTCTTTGGGAATATCAATCGTGCTCTCTCGAAAACAAACGGTTATGATTATTTGCGTCACCTGTCCAAAATCAAATCATATATACTGTTGAAGAGACACCACGAGCGTTGTGATTTCGTGAGACTAGGTTTCAAGTAATTACTCCTTAATATTCCTATAATCATGTTTAACACATTAGATTTGATAATTTACTTGAAAATAGTTTAAATATTTACGTCTTGCTCCCTTATTATGCATTCATAAAGCAGTGTGTAAGACAAAGATTTCTTGAAACTAAACACTTCTCTTCCCAACCTTTATTCTTTGTCAGATTCTGCCCTCCCACTTTCAAGTATACATTTATTCGTATTTATTAACTGATGTCAAGATTTGAATAACGTATACCTAATCTGTGATCTTTTGGAGACTTATATACTCCTTTATCATTCTTTGTTCTTGCTATATCTCTTGTATTGAAAATGATGAATTTTTTGTTTCAATTCATCCAATCTTTATTGCTATTTATTGCTAACATATTTTTGTTCCCTATATATACCTCACTTCTCCTCATAACCATTCATCTGTTCCTAAACTTGTTTTTTCATTCCTATCTTTTCTTTTTCATTCACCATGTCTTCTAAAACCATTAAGGGAGAAATCTGTGACTTAGATCTCTTGAAAGAACACTCTATTGATTTCAAGGCTCTAGTTGACAATGGCCTTTCCAATATTCTCTCAGATATCATCTACCAGAACTAGGATAAATACCTTAAAATACTCAATGGACTTATCTATCCAGTACTTGTAAAGGAATTCTGGGCCAATGCTCGCGTCCTTGCATATGAGTCTGATACTTGTTACATTCTGTCTATTGTATATAGTTTTCCCATTATGATTAACTCCACCATCATCTCTCAAGCTATTGAATGTAAAGAAGATGGTGAATGTGTTGAATATTATAGAGGAAATAACTGGTTTGCTAAACACATTCACATCATTTATCTTCACGAAGGACCTGCTGACAGTCCATTTTCTCTCACCTCTGAGGCAAAAGTCTGGTACCAAATTATGGGAACAAATCTTAGGCCCAGAGAAAAGGGAACAGGAAGGTTCTCCGCTTTGGATAGGCTTTTCATTTTCTTCTTAATCTCCAAGATTAAGATCAATCTGCCTCAGTCCATGTGCAACTTCTTGAAAGAAGACATACTTTCATCGAGAGAGGAGTTATCGTTTCAGATTCCCTTCAGTAGAGTTATTTTTCACAGTCTTGATCTTCAAGGAGTTGTTGCTTACTTAAAGCAAATCAGAATGACTGAGAAACTTGTTACTGATTGGTGTTCTCCCATGAACTATTCTGAAACCATCATCAAGAAATGAGATAACTGGTTGGCAAGTGTTTCGGTTGGTCTCTCAGTTGCTTGGTCTCTCTTTTCATCGTTGTTGCTTCTTTCTATTATTTTTTCTTTATTTGTTGTCTTGTTTTGTGTCCCGCTCTTGTACCGCGCCTCTGGCATTTTGTTTTTAATCAATGATGTTTTTCCTTATTGCATTTACTTATCTTATTGCATTTCCTTATGATTTCCATAAAGAGGGAGAAGTACTGAATTTAACTTATCTAAATTCTCACAAATCACAATGCTTACGTTAACCATTGATTACCCTTTTTTATTATGACAAAAGGGGGGAGTATTTAAATGAAAAGTTATTTTGATAAATATCTTATCTCTGAATCATAGCTCTAACATTCTACCACTTTAATTGCAAAATTTTCTTAGAATGCTTTTCAGGAACAATATTTATATTGGCAAAATGACTCTGATATCAATCAGGCTCTGATTTAACTAATCAAGCTCTGTTATCAGAATGCATTACCACTATAATCAAGCTCTGATATTTTGGATCTGACTAGATCCTTGCAATCAGGCTCTGGTATCCCAAATCTGATAAGATTATTTTTTTAAGTCTTAGATTCAGGGGGAGCTTGATAAAGGGAAGTTTACTTTGAAATTATCTGAGTCAATTCTTATTAACTATCTTCGTACAAAATTGTGTTATCAAAATACATTGTTTTGTCATTATAAAAAAGGGGGAGATTGTTAGAACAAGATTTGGTTCTGCAAGACATCTCTAAGTTTTGATAATAACAAAGTTGTATTTGTGTGAGAATAATTTTGGTACTCTAACGATTGTTTTCTAAAGTATTGACAAACATATTCTAACTCTGATAAAGATAGCTGTGACTCTGATAGAGATCATGTGGAACACCACTATTAATTGATCAAAAGTTGTTTCCGCATCAAAGAAGCAAGTTTGCTTCTGATCTATTTCAGAAAGATTCTAAGAAGACAGTATGTTGCTGCTGCAACGTTCTTTTGGATTTTGGATTTTAATCTAACTCTGATATTTATCTTCTGAAGACTAAGTGCTAAAGACTATGAAGACAAGGTTCAGATGAACAACGGTCTAAAGACTCTGAAGACTTAAGTTTCTGAAGACTAAGTACTGAAGACTCTGAAGACAAGGTTCTGCTGAATAATGTTCTGAAGACTTTGAAGACGTAAGTTTCTGATAACTAAGGGTTCTAAAGAAGGAGTGCTGAAGAATCTGAAGACAAGGTTCTGCTGAACAAGTTCTGAAGACTCAAGACTCTGAAGATCCAGTGATCAATTCTTTTGATCATGCTTCAACCATATCAATTCAGAAGCCTCTGATAAATAGAAGAATATGAAACGTTTGCGAGGGAAAATAGTACATAGTACAGATCAAACACGTTCTTTTCCACTACCATTCCACTACCCTGAATTGGAGGTACAAAGGACAACTTCAGTGTACGATTTTCATCCCAGCATAACAACATTATTTCAAGTCACCAACAATTTTACTGATATTCCTGATCTACCCTTTGTAATACCCCAAATTTTGACCACTTAGATTTCCCATCATTGTGAAAATCATCATCACAATATGGATGAACCATCATGCTTCATCAGTCTCCCCAAAGATGGGTGAGCATCCAATACAATCAAAATTAGGGTTTCAAGCCCTCTCTGAGTGCTTAGACAAAGGATCAATCAAGAAATGACATGATCTTCAGCTTTTCTAATCTCTTAAATATCCACAATAGATCAAAAAGGACTCCCACTTCAAGGATTAAGCACAAGGCTGCTCCCTTCTAGGTGGATCAAGTCTCAAGATCGACAGTGTCACCAAATTAGGGTTTTGGTCGACCAGGGCCTCCAGATGGAAATTTTCATCTGGGCACAAGGCAATGATCCAAAACATGACCTAATATACTTCATGGAACCTCATGAACCCATGCATCAAGTCAATTTTGCCTCAGGGGATGCATTCATCAAAAATTAGGAATTAGGGTTTCTTGACCTAATTCACCCCTAAGTTGACTTTTGGGACAAACCATGAGCCAAGACCTCAAGACATGATTTGAGGGTCTCTAATATACCATATTGATCCCTTTGGAACAATGGATTGATCCAAGAAGCTTGAGCAACAAGTCTCAATTTCATCTGCACCACAATTAGGGTTTTAAGAGAAAAGTCAACTGTAACTTTGACTTTTGACCGAGACATGCTCCCAAACCCTAATACATGATTGAATATACCCTATGACACCCATGGAACATGTCCATCAAGTTTGATTTAGGTCAAGGACATGATTTCCTGAAGAATTGCACAGTTTGGAATTCATCTGATAAAAAGTCAACTGTGCACAAAAGTCAACTTTGACTTTTTGAGATTTTTCACCAAAATGGATTTTTAACCCTAAAATGATGTTAATGTATGATTTGAATCATCATTCATCAAGAAAAATCAAGAAAAGTGAGATAACTTGTAAAAGGGGTAACCATAAAACTTAGAAATTTTTCTAAGTTAAAAATAAAGTGGCAAAGGTACCAACTTTGGAGGACCATAACTCCTAAACCACAAGGCCATTTTTTCTCATCCAAAGATGGATTTGTAGCCCTCATTATCACCTACAAAAACTTCAACTACAATTCATTCCAATTCATTAAGGATTTTGAGTTATGGAGTGATCAAAGTGGCTGAAAAGTGAAAATGTCACTTTTTCCAACACTTAGTGAAATTTTCACTAAGTCAGATTCTGCCTCACTTTTTGCCAAATGTAGGGGGATTTTTCACTTGGAATCAAAAGAGATCAAAACCAAACTTGTTCAAACAGTTGTTGTATCATGTAAGAGCTTTCCAAAATGGCCAAGAACATTGCCAAATTCAACCTACACCATGAGATACAACATTGCCAAGTTGCCTTGCTGAAATCTGTCAAAGCAAGGCAGAATTTGCAACTTTGGTCGATTTGCCAAAATCATCCAAATTCAATTGCTCCTATCCACTTGGACACCTTAGAGGATTGAATCTAAAGGGGACAATCACTGAGCCAAGCCTCCAAAGTCCATGGAACAAGAAATAACATGTTGAACCTAGAATGGCCAAAATAGGGACAAGACTTCAAATTTGGAATGAGGCATTCAATGCAACCATCAAGGTGGCATGGACTGAGCCATTCTCATCTGAAATCAGTCAAGACTTATCCAAGACCAAGGGAACCAAAGCTCTGTGCCCTAACCTCTAGTCAATGGCTAGAGGAGTCTTGGATTTTTATTTGCCAACATCGGCCAAACCTACTTACCAGCTGCCATGCACTATTCCTAGCAAAACAAACTTGCTCTACTATAAATAGAGCTCAATTGTGGTCAGTTTGAGTACACCAAAGCCATCTAACAGATGCTTTCCTCAAAATCTCTTCTTTCACTCCAATTTTGCCTTCTAAGGCAAGTCACTATCGGGTTTTGAGTTTGAGAGCAATTCCAATCAAACCAATCACTCACACACCTCACATACATCACATATGAGCTGATCAAACACTTAGATTACTTCTGAAACATCAATTTCACAAAATCACCAGCTGGTTGCTCAAGGTTTTAACCAAAGTGCAGCCGAGGTGCCACAAAATGATCCAGCCAATTTCAATCAAGTCCAACCATCCAAACACAATCCATAGGGTGTAGGGAAGCTGTTCAGATCATCACCACTCATCTGTAACACCTTCAAATCAAAAATCACTTTGAACTTGCTGTCACGACTTGGAGGTAAGCACATACTTGGTCATCTCTCAATCTATGCATATTTCCTCGCACAATAATTTGGCCATATGTTCATAATCATGCATGGAATGTTTTCCCTCAATTAATTGCATTGTTTGAATCGTGTATCAAAAATCCTAGCCTTCATGCAGAAATTAGGGTTCTTGAGGTCTCTTCGTGATTTCTTGTTGTATGTTTAATTTAAATGAAATTAAAGTACATAGACATGATCGTGAGGTTGAGGCGAGCATAATGATATGTGGATTGCATGATATGATTACGTATTCATGGAGATTGGATAGAAAATGCAAATCTGAGAAACCAAGAACACGCGCGTGTTCTTCAGCCTGTTCTTGGCGCCATTTTTAGAAATTCAAATATTTGAATTTTGTGATTTTGTTTAATTGATTCAAAAATTAATTTCTCTCTGAGTTTTAATGATTTTGAGTTGATTCTTTTTTTAATAATTCACAAAAATGTTAAAATATTTTATTTTCACAAAAAATCCCAAAAATATTATTTATTTCATATAATTGATATTTTTGCAAAGAATTAATATTTTAATTGTTTTTGACATTTTAAATATTTTTTCTACATTGAGTTTGCAACTTTTAATGCTTTCTAATTATTTTGTAGGTCAATACTTAATTTTTGAAGCATTAATCCAAGATCACAATTTGTTTTCCATGTGTTAAACAATTTTTGATCATTTTAATTGAATTTTTATTCAATTAAATACATTTTGAAAACAAATTAGGGTTTTGGATTAATTCAACCCTCATAAATCATTTTCAAAACTTCTTGGGCCTCTTGAGAGAGTGTAAGACCCATCCCCCCTTGTACAAAAAATTTTTGGGCCTCACTCATTGTATAAGTCCCTCTGTACAAGTAAACGGCGCGATCGTCGCCCGTTTAAAAATAAAAATCATCTGGGCCTCTCCTTGAGCTATAAGACCCATTCAAAACACTTTGGGCCTCTATTAGAGTGTAAGACCCAATCCCCCTTTTAACCAAAACATTTTGGGCCTCACTTATTGTATAAGTCCCTTTGCGTTAAAAGAAAACCTCGGCGCGATCGCCATTTTTAAACGAAAAATCATTTGGGCCTACCCTCGTGTTATAAGCCCCTCTCTTTTCTTTAAACCTTTTTTGGGCCTCTTGAGAGAGTGTAAGACCCATCCCTTTGTACAGAAAACCTTTTTGGGCCCCAGTCACTTGTATAAGTCCCGCTGTACAAAGTCAAACAGTGTGCTCACTGATAAAACCCTGGGCCTCTCCTTGAGCTGTAAGCCCCAAATCTTTCTTTTTTAAAAGCACTTTCTCCTTTGATTTTGAATATACTGTTGTTTTCAATCTTTCTTTGTTGAACAACTAACCAAACAGCATGGAAGCAGTACAACCGAGTAAGTGGTTATCGCTTTCATTTACTGCTTTCATATTATAAACTGTATTGTGGGGCTGCTCACTGTAAGTCTCCTTTCATAAACTCATATCTACTGTGTAATAATAGTATAGATATTTCGAGTTTCCCCGGCAACTACGTCTAGAACTAGGTGACGCCGTTTCATTTATTCGTAGAAATAGACGCCTAGATCCCCAATAGGAGCACCAGATACAGTCTTCTCTTCGGCTGTCCTCCTTAGGAATTGTGAAGAAGCTCTACTCCCCAAGATGAATGTATTCTCCGTGAATGGCATCTTTGAGTTTCTTCCAAATTCTCGAACTTTCCTAACTTGATCTATTCCTTGTGGATAGCTTGCCTTGAATGTCTCGGGGTTTGGGTACCCACTACGGTCATAACCTTGGACCTTAACTAAGGAACCCTCTTTAAAAGCTAAAAATCGCTGGATAGTAAACCTCGCACGTTTACCAGTGGTTCTTATCTTTAAAAGAGTTATCTCTCCTAATGGAAAGGAGATGATAGACCCACGGGCTTCTTAAAAGCATCGGCCTCCTCTTGGGCATTATTCAAGGACACTACGACTTCTTAGAAGTATTCACAGCCTCCTCTTAGGCTTCGTATAATGATCTCTTCCTTCGGGAATGATAGCCTCCTCTTGGGCTTCGTACAAATTGTCCCGACGACCTCCTAGAGGTATAGGAACAGAACCTAGTCATCCTTATAGAACAGTCCTTTCATAGAGTCTACTACTGTTTCTCAAAGCATAGTACAAAAGAAAAAACTCTAGACTTGGACAGTCTAACTTCCTTGAGTCTCAAAGACATTCTCAAGTGACCCCTTCGTTAAATAGTAAGGAAACCCGCAGACTCGGACAGTCTCAATACCCTTTGGATTTCCCGTTTCCTTAAAGAGAAGGAAATATCCCTGATCCTCAAATCAAATCCCGGAGTACAGTGTTGCTCATATAAGAACTGATTTTCTCTTTTAAAATCAGTATATTGGATCTGTTACTCAACTGAAACAAACCTTTAGCCTCCATCTCGGGCTTCGTACGAGATACAAAACCACTCTCTTGTTGAGTCAAACTTTTAGCCTCTATCTCGGGCTTCTTACGAGACACAAAGACTCCCTCGTAGAGTCAAACAAACAATAGCCTCTATCTCGGGCTTCGTACGAGACAAAAAGACTCTATCGTCGGGTAAAAAACTTTTAGCCTTTCTCTCTCGGGCTTTGTACGAGACACAAAATAGCCTCCTCTTAGGCTTTGTATAATGATTTTCCTAGCGGAAATTAGCCTCCTCTTAGGCTTTTGTATAAGAAAACCACTGGTTGATCCAATCAACCTTTTAGCATCAAAGTTGTGCCTCGTTCACAGTACACAAACATCAATAACTCCTTTCCTTTCATCTAATCGCTGTAAGCGGCAAGCCTCTGGATCATCTATATCCATGCCACTGTCCCTCTTTTAGCATGAGAAATTCCTAAGGAAAGATGGCATTGCTCTACACTGAGTTAAAGTCTTCTCCTTCAGGTTAAAACCCTTTCTTCGGAATTTATGGCATTGCTCGGATCCGCGTATCCCAGTTAAAGTAATTCTCCTTCCCCCTCTTTAGAGATGACAAATTCTCTCTAAAGTCGAGGTCCTTTAGCTTCACGTCTTGGGCTTTGAACAAGACACAAATAGACTTTTCAGCTTCACATCTTGGGCTTTAAACAAGATACAAATCACCTTTCGCTTCACGTCTTGGGCTTTAAACAAGACACCAAAACACCCATTTCCTCCCATAGAATAGGAGGAACTACGAACGCTCTGATTTCCCTGTTTCGGTAAACGGGAATACGTAGGCATAAGATCGAAAGAAAAGATATTAGCGAGCGCAATCAACAAAAAACCCAAATCCCATATCTCCATCAATTAAAAGCAGTAATTCAAAAGCATCAGTCCTAACATCCTAATCCTTGTTCCCCGCTAGGAAGTCCTAGAAAGAAAGAAAACAGTATTGGCGAAAATACAAATAACCAGTACAAAGGCCCCCCCACATTGATAGCATCCGTAACCTAACAGACCGCTGTTTAAACTCAGTATGCAAAGCAGGGTTAATTGGAGACATCTATTTCCCTTCCTTATTCAGCTCACAATAGGATAAAAAATGAATCGACCTGTAGTTTAAGCTCAAACCGCAGAGAGCGACCAACTCTTAAGAACCGCGTCCAAAATCGCTCGCTACAGAAAAATGGCGCCCACCGTGGGGCCGGTCTTTGTCAAACTCGGTCTTCCTTCTCTTCACTTGTGTGAATACCACAGATTGGGGCTTCCGCCGGGGAACCCATTTTCTGTCAGGAACTTAGGATTCTTAGCTTTAAAGGTCTAGGATGTTTAGGACAAATATATATACTGCTTTTCCTAATTGCTATACGTGTTTATTTTTCTGCTAATGGGAATGCGGGTGATGCCGTATGTGGAAAGATTGAGTATACACCTAGAAAAGCCAAACCCTTTCGTAGTGCGGAAACTATCGGAAATAGTTGTTACGCAATACTACCCTCATTTGAGGCTGGTGATCTATTCTCGGTGAATGGCACTTACTCTAAGATTGCACACAACTCGCTGGCGATCCGCTTGTTGTCTGCCTTCCTGGGAGGAGCTGATGATAATGAGTATAGGTACAAAAATCACCCTAGTATAAACCTTTGGGGATGGGTAGAGCCTTGACTTCATGACAACGACCCTTTGACCCCATGTTTTTTCTATGTTTTTGTGTGCTGCATTCATGCATTCATTTAATAAAACATTAAAACATTCAAAAAACTTCTCTTCTAGTATCTCCGTTTTTCAAATTAAACTAAGACTGTGATTGCAAATATCAGAGAAAAGGATTACGCTAATGGACTTCGGTAGAAGGAGAACTCATACGTACACCTTCAAGGTTCCAAAACTAGGGGATTTGAGAAGGTTAGCGAGGATAATCACTAACCCTGAGGCTTTCAGAGCCAAGCACGGAGGTCTGCTACCACTGTTAAGAGTCCATGTGATTGAGGGAATCATGGATGCGCTCATTCAGTTCTATGATCCGGTTTATCACTGTTTCACATTCCCGGATTACCAGCTAGCACCAACGCTGGAGGAGTATTCTCATCTGGCTGATTTACATATCACTGATCGAGCTCCATTTTCTGGACTGAAAGAAATTCCAAAGAATCAGACTATTGCAAGAGCAATTCATTTGGACGAGTCTGAGGTCAAGACTCACATGATTACTAAGGGTGGCATCCAAGGTTTGCCAACCCAGTTCTTGACAAAAAAGGCTCTATACTTCGCTAGTATAGGGAACGAAACTGCTTTTGAAAGCATCTTTGTCTTGCTCACCTACGGGTTATTTTTGTTTCCCAACATCAATAACTTCATCGATATCAACGCTATTAAGGTTTTTCTCATTGGAAACCCTGTGCCGACTTTGCTCGCAGATGCGTATCATTCTATACACTTGGGAAATTTGTACAGCAGAGGGGAGATCACATGCTGTGTACCTTTGCTCTATAAATGGTTTATCTCGCACTTGCCCAAGTCTGCTGCTTTTTGGGATTGCAAGAGTGTCTTACGTTGGTCGCAGAAGATCATGTCTCTCACCAATTCTGATGTAGATTGGTGTAATAGGATTTATGAGGGAATCAGAATCATTGACCGTTGTGGAAACTTCCCCAGCGTACCCCTCATAGGAACTAAAGGAGGAATCAACTATCATCCGATATTGGTTCTTCGTCAATTTGGATACCCGATGAGACACATCCCACTGGGTGTTCATCTGGAAGGTCTTTTCTTCAAAGAAGGAGAAAATGACAGAGCACTAAAGATGGAAATAGTGCAAGCTTGGAAACAGGTTCATAAGAAAGGACGAGAGTCTCTGGGAAAACCGGACTGTGTCTTGGTGGAGCCTTATCTCCATTGGGTACAAATCAGAGCTCTCAAGCTAAAAATGCCTTATCCTCGTTATGGAATTCTTCCACCGAGGGAAACTGTCATGTACTTCATGACAGAAACTAAAAAGCTTCAGGTTACTCTCAACAAAGTTCAAAAGGAAAGAAGATCTTGGAAGAACAAGTACCGCACCCTCGACGTATAGTGTATCCAAATACAGCAACTACTAAAAAAGAAAGATGCTCTGATTGAAATTTTGGAGCAGCATGCTCTAGAGAATCAAGATGACCAAAGGAATTTGCTCACTCCTTTCACTTGGCAAAGGAATGACAACCCGACAACGGCCCAAGCGCCCCGGTCAAAGAAAAGGAAGATACCAGAATCAGCACCCGGTTTCTCCTCAGAGAGGACTCGGGACCCATTAGTTTAGGTTTCTGTTCCTGAACTTTGTAATCTACTGTATTTCCATTTCTGTAATCCTTTGAATTTCAATAAAAAGGGGTTTCCCCACTGTTTGATATTTGCAATCTAATTGTCGAAGTTTATTTTGATTAAACCAAAAAAACAACAATTAATATAATCATTACATTCATCATTCTCACATCGTGTATTCTTCTTCCCTATGAATCTCACGTTTGTGTCTCGATTCTAGAGTCAAACTGTCTCATTCGTATAATACTCGGGCCAATCGTCAGAAAAAGATGGATGATCTTGAGGAAGAAAACAGAGAGTTGAAAGAAGAGATCGACGCTCTGAGAGAGGATATGAGAAAGCTTCGTAACGACATGCAAGCCATGGCAGAAGCTCAGCTACAAAGAACTGTGATCTCAGAGATCACCTCAACGCCCATAGTGGAAAAGTATGATCCTAGGTATCAGATGTCGAAAGATCGTCCTTGGGGCATGCCTGTTAACTATATCCCGGAAGGATATGTTCCGCCGATCACTGAAGATCAGGGAATCGCAACAGAAGCCGCTGGGCCTGAAGGTTACAAACTTCGGGAAAGCGAAGATGCTAGGGGCATACTGAAGACTCCTGAAGGTTACAAACTTCGGGAGGCGCCAAGACTTACTGCCGTAGTCACGGTACCACCCCCTGTGGTGCACACTGTCCCGGAAGGACAGATTCCACAGACACCTTCTGGTAAGAAGGAAACTATGTTTGACAGAATGGATGAATTCCAGGAGCAGTTCTTGGAAATGCAGAAAGAGCTGCAAGCCATTCGCGGTCAGGATCTATTTGGAAAGGACGCCGCAGACCTCTGCTTGGTCCCAAATGTGAAAGTCCAGCACAAGTTCCAAGTGCCCGACTTTGAAAAGTACAAGGGTAACTCTTGCCCTCAAAGCCATCTAGTGATGTACGCTCGGCGGATGTCAGCTCAGACGGAGAATCATGACCTGCTGATTCACTACTTCCAGGATAGTTTAACCGGTGCCGCACTCAAATGGTACATGGGTTTAAACCGTACTACGATCAGTACTTTCAGAGATCTTGGTACTGCCTTCGTCCAACAATACAAGTACAATTTGGACATGGCACCCGACAGAGATCAACTCAGATAAATGTCGCAAAAGGAAAAGGAAACCTTTAAGGAGTATGCTCAAAGGTGGCGTGAAATTGCCGCTCAAATTTGTCCACCTCTTGAGGAAAAAGAGATGACAAAAATCTTCTTAAAGACCTTAAGCTCATTTTACTATGACCGAATGATTGCCAGTGCACCCAGTGATTTCACCGAAATGGTCGGCATGGGTGTACGTCTTGAGGAAGCCGTCCGAGAAGGACATTTGGTAAAAGACACTGGATCAACGAGCGGTACTAAAAAATACGGTAGTGCTCTCCCTAAGAAAAAAGAGCAAGATATTGGGAATATCTCTCTCGAAAATCAAAGGCGACGTTATCAGCCAGTAGCAGCTGTTACTCCTGCTATCGGCCCCGTGCCTATTCCTATGTATCAACCTCAGGTTGCTCAGAGCCAACCTGACCAACAAAGGACACAACAGCCTCTTCAGCAGGCTCGTCCTCCATATAACAACAACCGTACAATACGGCCACCAGGATTTGATCCTATACCCGTAACGTACGCAGAGCTGTTTCCGTTACTGCTGGCTAAGGGGCACATTCAGACTAAGTCTCCCCTTTCAGTTCCGGAAAATCCACCTTTTTGGTTTAAAGCGGATCAAACATGCCCTTATCATCAAGGAGGTTCAGGGCATAACATTGAGACTTGTCTCAATTTCAAATCCGACGTGCAAAAGCTTGTTAGGAGCGGGCTCTTATCTTTCAAAGATACGAATCCTAATGTTCTTACGAACCCGCTACCTCAACACGAGAAAGCTGCAGTCGATCTGATTGAGAAAGAGACTAACAATGTCTATCAAATTCACGATGTACTCTTATTGGGGACCAATCTGGTCAAGATGCATTATAGACAGAGTGGATATGGCCATCTGCCACCTCATCTCATAACTATCACCAGTGTGATATCTGCTCTAAAGATAACCAAGGATGTTCGGTAGTGCAATAAGCTCTACAGGAACAGATGGATCTCGGATGGATCCAAGAGCACCGAGTTCGTGGAGTTAACATGGTTTACACGAATTCCAACGTCATTCAAAACCACGACATCCGTGCGATGAATGTCAACTTGGTGGAGATGCACTCAAGGCAAAGCCAGTATCATAATCTGCCGCGGCACGATTACAGTTCCTGTCTGATTTGCTCGGTAAACAAACAGGGATGCTCTTTCATACAAGAGGCCCTCCAGCGTCAGATGGATTTTGGATGGATCCAAGACTACCATGATAGGAACTCCTATCAAATCAACATGGTTCAGATCTTCGACATCCACGTAATAGATACCAACCTGGTAGAGTTACATGCTGAGCAGGTCCGACTTGGATTCTTAATATCACATGACTATCAAAATTGTAAAGTGGGTTGCAAAAATGATCGAGGTTGTACCCTTGTCCAGGAGGCACTTCAACACTTGTTAAATCACTGGTGGATGCCAATCTATATGGACGAAGATACTCAGCAGATTAGTATCAATAACAGGAATCCTACTCGTCATCAAAGTCAGGATGTCCGATCAATGGAAGGTAACCTAGTGAGGTTACATTGTATTCAAAGTGGGCGTGGCCAGGTGCCACCACACAACTATGACAGTTGTAGCATCTGTGCAGAAAGTAACCAAGGGTGTTAACTTGTGAGAGCAGCTCTTCAGGGTCAGGTCGATCATGGAGAAATTCGTCCATATCCCGGTTCAGGACCCATCATTTGGTCGCCGAACTACCTTGCCGAGCAAGTTGAGGATGTTGTCACGATCTCTGATTATCACAGGACCAGGGATATTTTTGCCATCATCCCTCTACTTGACGAATCTAGAGTTCCCAACCAGGAACGGATCAAGGTTACTTATGATGGTAAAAAAAATCAGAAGGTTCCCATAGTCATCTATCTACCGGGGCCACTACCGTATGAATCAGCTAAGGCAATCCCTTACAAATACGGTGCAACAATAATCGAGAATGGAAAGGAAATTCCATTACCCTCCGTCGTGAATATTGCAGACATCAGTCGTGTAACACAGAGCGGTCGAATCTTCAACCGAGGGGTTGGAGAATCCAACAAAGAAAAGGAACTTTAGGCAGAAATTCCTGATCCACCAGTCAGTCAATCTGGTAATCCCGACTTTTCAAAAGACAAAGAGGAGATGCTAAAGCTCATCCAAAGGAGTAAATATAACATTGTTGATCAACTGTTACAGACTCCTTCAAAGATCTCAGTATTATCACTGTTACTCAGTTCAGAAGCACACAGAGAGGCTCTACAGAAAGTCTTGGAGCAAGCCTTTGTGGAACAGGATGTAACAATCAGACAATTCGATAGCATTGTCTCTAAAATCACTTCCTGCAATAATTTGGGATTTAGTGATGAGGAATTACCTGAAGAGGGTCGTCGTCATAACATGGCGCTCAACATTACAGTTAACTGCCAGGGCGATGCTTTAGCCAATGTACTGGTAGACACAGGGTCAGCCCTGAATGTTATGCCGAAGTCCACTTTGACGCAATTATCATTTAAGGGCCCTCCGATGAGAGTCAGCGAGGTTGTCGTCAAAGCATTCGACGAATCCAGAAAAACAGTTATCGGCGAAGTTGATCTTCCCATAACTATTGGTCCTCACACTTTCCAAATCACTTTCCAGGTCATGGACATCCGGGCAACATACAGTTGTTTATTAGGAAGACCTTGGATACATCAGGCTGGAGCGGTTACTTCAACCCTCCACCAAAAGCTAAAGTTCGTCAAGAATGATCAACTTGTCACGGTTCGTGGGGAACAAGCCTTGCTTGTGAGTAACCTATCATCATCTGCTTGTGTAGAACCCGAGGAGGTTATTGGAACTCAGTTCCAAGCACTATCGGTGAGCAAGAACGATCAATCCGAAGAAGGAACTTCAATTTCTTCATACAAAGATGCTATCAAAGCGGTCGAGAGTACCGATACAAAAGGATGGGGACAGCTTGTCATTCCCACTGACAATAAAATAAAGAAGGGTCTTGGTTTTTCTGCGACCTGTACTCAGACAGCCGCCAACGATGAAAGTCTTCATCCCCTTCAAAACTTCTTCCACAGTGGAGGTTTTCTTCACCCAGTGTCTCAGACAGTTCATGCTATCAATGAGGAAGATCTCTCTGACACAGCTGAAGAATGGAAGTCCTACCTTAACAAGGACGGCTATATGTCTCAAGAAGAGGTGCCTATGCCTTTTTGCTTTCCTACAGAAAGTCCGAGATTTATACCAAGATCAGATGTCGAAATGATCTACGGAGATTGTGATCCGGAAGGATGCCGTGCTCCGCCAAATTCATTAGAGGAAGACACTCTGATGAAAGAAAACTTTGATCACAACTACTATGGCCCAATGGATGGTCTGCCAATGTGGCAGCCTTACCCAGGAAACTTGGGGCAAGAAAGTCAACCGAGTAATGAAACTCAGCTGAGCGTCATTGAACAGAATACCTGTGTCCCCGCCATGTCATGGGATCAACACTCAGGTCATTCAGAAACTACTCAACATGAAGATGAATTCGCAACGTTTGCAGGACTAGAATTCATCAACTATGCTTTTCCTGAGGTCAACGTCATCGAGAGGGATGACTTCTCCAGTTCCAAAGAAGTTTGGGACACTTTGGGACAACCAAGTGGAAAATACGACTTTATGGTCAAGTACACTGCTCCCGAAAGCTCTCGTATCAGGCTCGAAGATATCCAGTCAACTGGATGGGGAGATACAGCTGAGAGCACCAATGCTATGCAAAATGCAACAGAGGAATCCTCCTACGACAATTCTGCTTGGGAGACAGATTCCAATGATCCTACTCCACCAGAAATCAGCATCATTTCTGAAGACAAATCAAGGAAGGTGCCAGACTTTGTGATTCACCGTGGAGTTCGCCGCCAATGGGTTGCTGTCGAGGTTCCGAAGGTCGTTCGTCGGTCAAAGTAATTGCCATCTTTAACCTTTCACCCTGCCCAGGTGAAACAGATGTTTTGATAGGGCTCGCTTTTTGTAAATTTCCCTCTTCGCTTTGCCCAGAGCGAGTGAGTTTTGTTTTATAGGGATGTAGTTTCAAGATTCGACTTATTCATTAATAAAATAACGTCGTTCTGTAATTTTCGCAATAATTGTTGTTTTCTCTTTTTGCTTTTTCGGAAAATGGTAATCCTAAAAAACATTCAATAATAAAAACAAGCAGTAAAAATAAAACACTGCACACACTTGCATTTTTTCTATCTCTTCTAAACACGAATCATCACGTCATGCAGACTGCTTGTTTTAAACCCCGTTGAAACATACGATCCGATGCCTTCTTCCAACTTTGAGTTCCCGGTATTCGAGGCTGAAAAAGAAAATGACAATGAAATTCCAGAAGAGATCTCCCGACTACTCAGACAAGAGGAAAGGTCCATTGAACCTCACAAAGAGCCGTTGGAAACGGTAAACTTGGGTTCAAAAAAAGAGAGAAAAGAAATCAGGATCGGAGCACTGCTCAGTCCAACTGTCAAAGAAAGTTTGATAAAGCTTCTCAGAGAATTTCCCGATGTGTTCGCTTGGTCCTATCAGGATATGCCAGGGTTGGATACCAGCATCGTGGAACATCACTTACCGTTGAGATCAGAATGTCCGCCAGTAAAGCAAAGGTTGAGACGCACTCACTCGGACATGGCCATCAAAATCAAAGAGGAGGTACAGAAACAGATTGACGTGGGTTTCCTTGCTACATCTGAATATCCTCAATGGTTAGCCAAGATCGTACCCGTTCCCAAAAAGGATGGAAAGGTCAGAATGTGTGTTGATTACAGAGATCTAAACAAGGCAAGTCCAAAGGACGACTTTCCTTTACCACACATTGACATGCTGGTTGACAGCACAGCAAAGTTCAAAGTATTCTCCTTCATGGATGGATTCTCGGGCTATAATCAAATCAAAATGGCGCCGAAAGACATGGAGAAAACTTCGTTCATTACCCCATGGGGTACCTTTTGTTACAAGGTAATGTCGTTCGGTTTGAAGAACGCCGGGGCAACCTATCAAAGGGCCATGACTACTCTGTTTCATGACATGATACACAAAGAAATCGAAGTGTATGTCGATGATATGATTGCAAAATCAAAAACAGAGAGTGAGCACGTTGAACATCTGTCAAAATTGTTTGAACGTCTAAGAAAATTCAAGCTCCGCTTGAATCCCAACAAGTGCACCTTCGGTGTCCGTTCGGGGAAATTACTAGGGTTCATCGTCAGCCAGAAAGGAATTGAAGTTGATCCTGACAAGGTCAAGGCCATTCAAGAAATACCTTCTCCGAAAACTGAAAAACAAGTCAGAGGATTCCTGGGACGTTTGAACTACATCTCCAGATTCATATTCCTTATGACCGCGACATGTGCGCCGATTTTCAAATTACTCAAAAAGAACCAGGATTGCGTTTGGTCAGAAGATTGCCAAACCGCCTTCGACAGTATCAAGGAATATCTGTTGAATCCTCCGATCCTATCACCTCCAGTGGAAGGAAGACCACTGATCATTTACCTCACAGTCCTAGAGGACTCAATGGGATGTGTACTTGGCCAACAAGACGAAACTAAAAGGAAAGAGTCTGCCATTTACTATCTAAGCAAGAAATTCACCGACTGCGAGACTCGGTACACAATGCTTGAGAAAACTTGTTGCGCTTTGGCTTGGGCAGCCAAACGTCTTCGCCAGTACATGATTCGTCATACTACTTGGTTGGTCTCCGAAATGGATCCAATCAAGTACGTTTTCGAAAAACCTGCTCTCACGGGAAGGATTGCCCGTTGGCAGATGTTACTATCAGAATATGACATAGAGTACCATGCTCAGAAAGCCGTTAAAGGAAGTATTTTAGCCGATCATTTGGCTCATCAACCGATTGACGATCAAGAATCAATCGGGTTTGACTTCCCAGACGAAGATGTCATGTATCTAAAGATGAAAGATTACGATGAACCGCTACCCAGTGAAGGGCCAGAACCAGGTTCCCAGTGGGGACTTATCTTTGACGGAGCAGTCAATCATTATGGAAACGAAATTGGGGCAATCATTGTTACCCCTCAGGGTTTCCACATTCCTTTCACTGCTAGACTTACGTTCAAATGTACGAACAACGAGGCCGAATACGAAGCATGTATCATGGGTCTCGAAGAAGCGATTGATTTAAGGATCAAAAACTTGGACGTATATGGCGATTCAACCCTGGTTATTAATCAGATAAAAGGAGATTGGAACACATACCAATCAGGATTGATTCCTTACAAAGACTATGCAAGAAGGTTGTTACCCTTCTTCAACAGAGTCGACTTTCATCACATCCCTCGTGATGAGAATCACATGGCTGATGCATTAGCCACTCTCTCTTCCATGATTAGTGTAGGTCGATGGAATGACATACCTAAGATCGACATCATGCACCTTGAACGGCCCGCTTACATCTTCGCGATTGAAGCAGTCATAGACGACAGACCTTGGTATCACGATATCAAATGCTTCCTTCAGAAACAAGAGTACCCATCTGGGGCACTCAGAAAAGACAGGAAAACCCTCAGAAGATTGGCTGGAAACTTCTTCCTGAGCGGTGACACTCTTTATAAGAGAAATTTTGACATGGTCTTGCTCCGATGTGTCGATAGACCAGAAGCAGACATGCTCATGAAAGAAATTCATGAAGGATCCTTTGGCACTCATGCCAACGGACACACAATGGCGAGAAAAATTCTCAGGGCCGGGTATTATTGGTTGACCATGGAATCCGACTGCCACAAGTACATGAGGAGGTGTCACAAGTGTCAGATATACTCCGACAAAATTCATGTACCGCCATCACATCTCAAAGTTCTTTCTTCCCCGTGGCCTTTTTCCATATGGGGAATCGACATGATTGGTATGATTGAGCCCAAGGCTTCAAACGGACATCGGTTCATCCTGGTAGCCATTGATTATTTCACCAAGGGGGTCGAAGCAGCGTCATTCGCCAATGTAACCCGACAAGTGGTGGTCCGATTTATCAAAAAAAATATCATCTGCCGTTATGGTGTTCCAAGCAAGATCATTACTGATAATGGATCTAACTTGAACAATAAGATGATGAAAGAGTTGTGTGCAGAGTTCAAGATCGAACACCATAACTCATCTCCCTACCGACCCAAGATGAACGGAGCGGTAGAAGCGGCTAACAAGAACATCAAGAAGATTGTTCAAAAGATGGTTGTAACCTATAAAGATTGGCATGAAATGCTACCCTTTGCTCTTCACGGTTATCGAACATCTATCCACACTTCAACAGGGGCAACCCCTTTCTCTCTAGTATATGGCATGGAAGCAGTGCTCCCCATAGAAGTAGAGATCCCATCAATCCGGGTATTGATGGAAGCTAAGCTCACCGAAGCTGAATGGTGTCAAAATCGACACGACAAACTCAATCTGATCGAAGAGAAGCGAATCACGACACTATGCCATGGTCAGTTGTATCAACAGAGAATGAAGAGGGCGGTCGACAAAAAGGTCCGACCTCGTGTTTTCAGAAAAGGAGACCTCGTGCTCAAGAAGATACAATCATTTCTCACTGATTCTCGGGGCAAGTGGACCCCAAATTATGATGGCCCCTATGTGGTCACGCAAGCTTTCTCAGGCGGCGCCTTGAGACTTGCAACCATGGACGGAGAGGAATTTGCCTACCCCACGAATGTTGATGTAGTCAAGAAATACTTCGCCTAAAAAAAAAACGTCTCGGTGGATTGAAAACCTGAAAGGGCGGTCCAGGCAAAAGTTAGAGACATAACAAAAAAAAAAAAAATCATCCTGATGGATTGGAAACATCATAGTACAATCCAGGCAAAAATTAGGGATAATGGCAAGTAACTATGTTCAACAGAGGCAAGTCCTTCAGCAGCAGTTACAGCATCATCTATCGGAGGAAATCTCCAGTCAAAGGTCATCTTCGACGGAAGCTCAGGATGTCCCGAACTCAAAGTTGGTAGTAGGATAATGGTCGTTATGTTTCAACGTAGCCCTTTTCCCTGTAAATTACCATTTTCTAACTTTGTATATACTCTTTGGAATCACGCGTTTGGCTGATCTCCATCTTATCAATAAAATTTGAGCCCTTGTGCTTTTGTTTGTAATTCTTTACTTGTTTTAGCTTTACAGAACGACGTTGTTTAAACTTAATCAGCGATTCTTGAAATAAAACAAAAATAAATTTACTTGTTAAACTTTTTCTGCTTTTAAATTAAAGATGGCATTTCTTTTGACTGTTGAACATCAGAAGAACATCGATCGCTTCTCCCGAAGTAAGCGAACTTCAAAGTGCAGAATCAAAGTACTCCTTCTAAACCAGTTCGCCTGAATGAAGGGATCAACTGTGTCAGAGACCTTGTTTCGTCTGACATCCTCGACCGAGTTCTCATCTCCTAAGCCCGATCAACATGTCTCCCAACGGGACTATCTCTCCTAAGCAAGGTGGAATTGCTATTTTGAATCAACGGTACTTCTTCGCCCCGCGATGGCCGAGTATCCAATTGTGTTCATCTCTTAGTCTGTATGTTGGGTCTGTTTTGTCAGCACATACATACATACATCATGCATTTTTTATTTGCATTCACATTTCATATTGCATCACTATCACTCTAGTCGGTCCTGTCCCCTAGTGGTAGAAGTCCTCTCAATCGAGTTGTCAGTTCTTGCCTCGTCAGGAAATACTGTGTCTGAACAACCTCGCTTCCAGTTTAATTCTGGAAAGAAGTTGGTCCTTGACCACCTTTGATAACTTGAACCTCTAAAAAGCCAGAGAAAACTTTCAATAAGCATCACTCTTCGCCATTGAAGATGATATCCTTGCTTTCCCGGATTAAGGAAAATCCACAGAGAAAGCCTCGTGATCAGAGATTCGGCAGCACGCCAGTTTTGCTCCGAAAAACTACTGATGAGAAGGTCATTGGCACCTCAAAATTGGATCCCATCATATGGCATTTCTCCGGGAAGATCCCGAGAAAAGTATGATGTAACCCCAAACGAAAACAGTCTCTCAAGAGACTCGCTTTCCCCAGTAGAATCGACAAATGGCGTCTCCAAAACAGAGAAGTTTGTGTACCTCTACAACTCAGACGAATGGGTTCCCCAGCAAGTCTGACATCAAACCTTTTTCCACTCAAATGGCATCTCCCCAGGAAAATTCGGCGAGAAGTTTGAAGGAAAGCCGCTACGAATAGCGTCCCTTGTCAGTAAAGTTTAGTGACAAAAGAAACTAAGACCAGTTCCTTGGTAAGAAACCAGGATCGAGGGGAAGTTCAAATCAGAAACTAAGACCAGTTCCTTGGTAAGAAACCAGGATCGAGGGGAAGTTTAAATCAGAAACTAAGATCAGTTCCTTGGTAGGAAACCAAGAACGAGGGGAGGTTTATTTCAAAAGAAAACTGAGACCAGTTCCTTGGCTGAAGACCAGGATCGAGGGGAAGTTTACCTTTTCTAATCATCATTGCTTAGCTAAAGAAGATGAATGCGTAAGCTACCATTCATAACCACCATCAAAATTTCGGGTATTCCGATATTTAATCCTCTTGCACCCCTAATGCCCGAATCCCTTCGTCATTCACACCTTCGGGTCCAAGAAGATTAAATAGGGGCATCTGTAATACCCCAAATTTTGACCACTTAGATTTCCCATCATTGTGAAAATCATCATCATAATATGGATGAACCATCATGCTTCATCAGTCTCCCCAAAGATGGGTGAGCATCCAATACAATCAAAATTAGGGTTTCAAGCCCTCTCTGAGTGCTTAGACAAAGGATCAATCAAGAAATGACATGATCTTCAGCAATCTCTTAAATATCCACAATGGATCAAAAAGGACTCCCACTTCAAGGATTAAGCACAAGGCTGCTCCCTTCTAGGTGGATCAAGTCTCAAGATCGACAGTGTCACCAAATTAGGGTTTTGGTCGACCAGGGCCTCCAGATGGAAAATTTCATCTGGGCACAAGGCAATGATCTAAAACATGACCTAATATGCTTCATGGAACCTCATGAACCCATGCATCAAGTCAATTTTGCCTCAGGGGATGCATTCATCAAAAATCAGGAATTAGGGTTTCTTGACCTAATTCACCCCTAAGTTGACTTTTGGGACAAACCATGAGCCAAGACCTCAAGACATGATTTGAGGGTCTCTAATATACCATATTTATCCCTTTGGAACAATGGATTGATCCAAGAAGCTTGAGCAACAAGTCTCAATTTCATCTGCACCACAATTAGGGTTTTAAGAGAAAAGTCAACTGTAACTTTGACTTTTTACCGAGACATGCTCCCAAACCCTAATACATGATTGAATATACCCTATGACACCCATGGAACATGTCCATCAAGTTTGATTTAGGTCAAGGACATGATTTCCTGAAGAATTGCACAGTTTGGAATTCATCTGATAAAAAGTCAACTGTGCACAAAAGTCAACTTTGACTTTTTGAGATTTTTCACCAAAATGGATTTTTAACCCTAAAATGATGTTAATGTATGATTTGAATCATCATTCATCAAGAAAAATCAAGAAAAGTGAGATAACTTGTAAAAGGGGTAACCATAAAACTTAGAAATTTTTCGAAGTTAAAAATAAAGTGGCAAAGGTACCAACTTTGGAGGACCATAACTCCTAAAACACAAGGCCATTTTTTCTCATCCAAAGATGTATTTATAGCCCTCATTATCACCTACAAAAACTTCAACTACAAGTCATTCCAATTCATTAAGGATTTTGAGTTATGGAGTGATCAAAGTGGCTGAAAAGTGAAAATGTCACTTTTTCCAACACTTAGTGATATTTTCACTAAGTCAGATTCTGCCTCACTTTTTGCCAAATGTAGGGGGATTTTTCACTTGGAATCAAAAGAGATCAAAACCAAACTTGTTCAAACAGTTGTTGTATCATGTAAGAGTTTTCCAAAATGGCCAAGAACATTGCCAAATTCAACCTACACCATGAGATACAACATTGCCAAGTTGCCTTGCTGAAATCTGTCAAGGCAAGGCAGAATTTGCAACTTTGGTCGATTTGCCAAAATCAGCCAAATTCAATTGCTCTTATCCACTTGGACACCTCAGAGGATTGAATCTAAAGGGGACAATCACTGAGCCAAGCCTCCAAAGTCCATGGAACAAGAAATAGCATGTTGAACCTAGAATGGCCAAAATAGGGACAAGACTTCAAATTTGGAATGAGGCATTCAATGAAACCATCAAGGTGGCATGGACTGAGCCATTCTCATCTAAAATCAGTCAAGACTTATCCAAGACCAAGGGAACCAAAGCTCTGTGCCCTAACCTCTAGTCAATGGCTAGAGGAGACTTGGATTTTTATTTGCCAACATTGGCCAAACCTACTTACCAGCTGCCATGCACTATTCCTTGCAAAACAAACTTGCTCTACTATAAATAGAGCTCAATTGTGGTCAGTTTGAGTACACCAAAGCCATCTAACAGATGCTTTCCTCAAAATCTCTTCTTTCACTCCAATTTTGCCTTCTAAGGCAAGTCACTATCGGGTTTTGAGTTTGAGAGCAATTCCAATCAAACAAATCACTCACACACCTCACATACATCACATATGAGCTGATCAAACACTTAGATTACTTCTGAAACATCAATTTCACAAAATCACCAGCTGGTTGCTCAAGGTTTTAACCAAAGTGCAGCTGAGGTGCCACAAAATGATCTAGCCAATTTCAATCAAGTCCAACCATCCAAACACAATCCATAGGGTGTAGGGAAGCTGTTCAGATCATCACCACTCATCTGTAACACCTCCAAATCAAAAATCACTTTGAACTTGCTGTCACGACTTGGAGGTAAGCACATACTTGGTCATCTCTCAATCTATGCATATTTCCTCGCACAATAATTTGGCCATATGTTCATAATCATGCATGGAATGTTTTCCCTCAATTAATTGCATTGTTTGAAATTTCAACAGATCCTTTTCACACCTCTGTAATGAAACATCCTCCAAATGAACACTTTAATTTTTGTCAGCACTTTGCAATTCCACAACGAGCTGAATTTTCTACAGTCGACTGAGTTTACATCAGCAGGGCTGACTTTTCTAATACTTTGATATCCTGCTCTGACAGTGTAATTGGCTTCTTCATCACCGTTCCAGGTCACATAATCTTTAACTGAATTGTCAAAGCCGTAGACATCTAACCACTCAAACATCTCCTTCATTCTTTCTCGAACCGATTCCTGAACTGGCAGAGGGATTCCAATGTCTCCCCACTTCCAAATATCATCCTGCCAATACCCCATTTCCTTAAAATATCCTTCTTTGTTAGTGCTGAGAAGAAACAGGTCTTGGAAGACTGTTGCTAATTGTATTCCTCCCAACCATATTGTCGACCAGAACGGAATAGAGCTCCCGTTACCGTTTTGAAACTTATTGTACCTGCAAAATTAAAACCAAAGTTATTTAATACACCGCCAATGTTGGAAAAGTCCTTCCACCATAATGAAGCGTTTTTTTTTAAATGCTCTTATTTTCCTTGAGCATGTGATGCCCAATTCTCCTGTATCTCACTTTAAGAATGTTTTTCCAAAGCGAATTCTCTTCGTCAAGAATTCTCCACTTCCACTTCAAAATCAGCGCCAAATGAAATTCGACAATACTCTTAATTCCCAAACCTACAAACTCTTTTGGTTTGCAAATGCAATCCCATCTAACCCAATGGATCTTATTTTTTCCTTCTTTAACTCCCCAAAGAAAATGTTGACAATTTTTGTCGATTTCATTCCAAACTTTCACCGGAGCTTTGAAAAACGACATAAAGAATATAGGCAAACTCTACAGACAAAGTTGATTAGAGTTATTCTTCTCGCAAAAGATAGAAGTCTACCTCTCCATCTAGCCAACTTAGATTTGAATTTTTCCAAAATAGGGATCCACGTTTTGATTCTTCTTGGATTGATCCAATAGGAAATCCCAAAAAATTAAAGCTAGACTCCTCAATCTTACAAGAAAGAAAGTTTGAAGCCACTTCTAAAAAATGATTACTCATATTCAAACCAACCAACCTACCTTTGGAGAAGTTCACTCTTAAACCTGAAACTAATTCGATTCCTCTAAGAACAACTTTTAT
This sequence comes from Lathyrus tuberosus, assembly GCA_022829125.1. Classification (NCBI taxonomy): domain Eukaryota; kingdom Viridiplantae; phylum Streptophyta; class Magnoliopsida; order Fabales; family Fabaceae; genus Lathyrus; species Lathyrus tuberosus. The sequence goes on along the minus strand of JALAZF010000161.1, from coordinate 7,938,879 downwards.
GCTCCATAAATTCTTCCATCCTCCTCCTTCTCCTATAATAAGTATGTTGTCCACGAATTGAATAAGATCAACTGTGCAACTTTCTTCGACTTTAAAACCTACAAAATCATCCATATCCGACTCCTTTTTTATTAGACCCGATAACCCTTCGGCGACTAACACAAACAAGAAAGGAGAAAGCAGATCTCCATGCCTTAGCCCTCTAGCCACCTCAAAATCCTTCGTAGGGCTCCCGTTTACCAAAATTAATAAATAAATCTTGAAAATACATGCGTCCATCCACTTCATCCAAGTGTTTCCGAATCCCATTTTCCTCATCATAAAGCGAAGAAAGTTCCAACTCACACAATCATACGCTTTTTCAAAATCTACTTTGAACATTAGAAACTCCTTGTTCTCCCTAGTTGCATAACCCACTACCTCATTAGCTATCAAGACCCCGTCCAATAATTGTCTACCCGAAAGGAATGCCGATTGGAACTGAGAAACCAAAACACCTAACACTACGTTCAATCTTGCATCCAACAATTTTGCAATAATCTTATACAAGCTACTTATCAGACAAATGGGTTTGTAACCTGCTAGTTTGTTGGCATGCTCAATCTTAGGAATAAGGGTTAAGAAAGAGGATGTTACCGCTTTGGGGAGAAACACCTTCTCATGAAATTCCTTCACAAAATTAATAATATTGTCTTTCAAAATGTTCCAGCATTTTTTAATGAAGACAAAGTTGTAACCATCTAGGTCCGGGCTCTTTGATCAGTCACAATTCCAAACCTCTTGCTTGATTTTGTCTTCCGTAAAAGGAATTTCAAAGGACCTGACCTGCTCAACAAAAAAATACTTGAGCTCTATACCTTCAGGAACAGGTCTGCTACCATCAGATTCTGCAAACTTGTTTTCATAATACTTCTAGACAGTTTCTTTAACGTCTTCAACTTTGTCTACAACTCCCATATCCATTTCAATTCCTCCAATGAGCTTTCTCCTTGCACGAACCTTGATAATGTTATGAAAGAACTTGGTGTTTCGATTTCCTTCTCTAAACCATTTTATTCTTGCTTTTTGAATCAACATGTTATCTTTGATATACAAGTGCCTCCACATTGTTTTGCAGACTGGTTTTCTCTTTTCCACCAAATATTTCATCTCCGAGTTATCGCAACTAATTAACACCTTATCCAGCTCATTAATTTCATCCACCCCCTCTTCAGCTTTCAATTCATGCCATCCAAAGATCTCATTACTCCACTTCCTCAGGTTGGTTTTTAATAATTTGAGTTTCTCCTTTATAATATAACCGCTCGTTCCGACAACTTTTAATGCCTTCCACTCATCCTCCACAAACTTCATGAATCCTTCGTGCTCGAACCAACAATCATTTGTTTTAAAAGGCTTTGGGCCCCAATTTAAAGAGCAAACCTTCAACCAAATTCTGCAGTGATCCGAAATATCCCTTTTACCGATAGTTTGATCAAAAACACCCCACCTGTCCACGATTGAATCTGAAACCAAAAACTTGTCGATCCTGCTCATAGACCTACCATCCCCACTGAACCAGCTAAAAGTATTACCAGTGCAAGGAGGATCTACCAGATTCATATCCTTGATGAAATCAACAAAATACCTTTGTTCAGATTCTCTAGAATTTAAAAGACTGCCCTTTCTTTCAAATGAGTTAGTAACCACGTTGAAATCTCCTCCCATTATCCAAAAACCTTCTTGTTTCCTCTTTTTATACTCCAAGAGTTCTCTCCACATCTTCCTCTTGTTCTTCAAACTACACGGAGAATAGATATTAATGACAAAATAAACTTCATTCTTTCAAATCATCTTCACACCTAGAAATCCATCCCCTTTAAAAGAGCTAATTGGAGTAAAAGACTCCTTCTTCCAAAGGGTTATAATTCCTCCAGACTGACCTTTCACACTATTATACGACCACCATATATCCTTATTTTTTCAAAAACTACTAATAATTGCCTCCTCCACTAATTTCAATTTAGAACTTTACCTAAATTGATGATTGAATTAATTCTCTTTCTCTTCGAGATGTTGCCTCCCCATCTAATAATATTCAATGATCCTTAAATCATTGAATATTTTTTTTAGCACCAACCTACCCTTACTTCTGGCTTTATCTATCTCCTCCATCTCTGCAATTTTTTCCAAATAGTTCTTCTCTTTATCTTTTGCTATAACACCTAATTTATTCTAAGTATATTATAATATTTCCATGATCAGTGTTGCTTATTCATTGTCTCCTACTTTTGTTTTTCAAATAAAGTCTAATTTATGAGTAATTGTGGTGTAATCAAATAACATGTTAAAAGAAGTAAAGAAATATTGGGTTAAGGTAGGAATAGTAAATCATATTGTTAATTATAGTTAATACTTAAAAATATAATTAAAGTATTGTTCAAAATATTTTAATAAGACAACACAAGGAAATCTCCCTTAAATTTCTTGGGGATCACGAGTGTTGGAAGGTGTAAGTAGGAATGAGAATAAACAAATGACATTAATATTTTTTTACATAATTGTTATTATTATATTAAATTTATATTTTTAATCAACTAATAAATTTGTTCATTTTTATAGTAATTCATGCTTATTAGCCTATATAAAAAAATTTATTTATTTAATTTTTAATATCATAAATTAAAATTAAAATATGATATTATAATTAGACTGATTCTCCAAAATTGCATTTAAATATTAAAATGGAGATTGATTCTATTGGTTTATTAACTTATTCATCTATTTAAACATATGTCATACTACATATTTTAGTATGTTTGTATGATAATGTTATCAATGCACAAGTGCAAGTAATTTATCGTTTTCATATGGATTGATTGTGTATTAAAAACTGTTCAATAGTTTCTATGATTTTAAATATAATTTATCAAATGTTTGTTTGTTTGTTAATATTGAAATGATGGAAAGTAAAATAAGAGAAAGTAAAATAAATTTTGGTGTTTAACAGTTGAAAAAATTTGTTGGAGGTAGATTTCATCGACCTATTTTCATATAATATCATTGATCAATAATATGCAATTATTAATATTAGCATCCATTGCTCTCATCGCATCTCATGTATGAGTCAACGACGCGAGATCAACCATAATACCTAATTGACGGTCTTTCAACCTATTAAACAATATGATAACATTAAGCTTTAACAATTCATACCAATACTGAACCCGAATCTATCTCTAGACTTTAGCATATCCAATAGATGAAAAATTATCTAATAATGACCAGTACCTTTCACATATCAAGTCACACCATGAAAACATGTTTTAGGTAGGCAATACAAAATACGCATTAAGATAAAAAGATTAATCAATATTAATGTGTAAGAAGAATTACATAAAACACCATGATCATGATTAATACATGGGTATTAGGAAGACTACATCTAACCCACAACAAAAGAGAAATTAGATACACGTACTCATTATAACTTTACAATTAAGCCCCAAAAGAAAGATGTTCAAAATCATATGTTGCCGATTCCTCGAACGACGCCTCTGCCCTCAATCTTCTTCTTATTTTCCTTTCATATTGTGTTTCTGATAGACAACAGACTTCTCTCACTCCTTACTAAGAAAACTACCTAATTACGTCAAGTTATCTCCAGCTGAATTTCATGAACCTTTATTTATAGGGTGTTGATATACCATTCTCGCTAAGAAAAGCTAATTTGCCTACTTTCTTCACCCTTAAGCCATGCCAACTCATCTTGCAAGTGGCCTTTGTCGCCTCTTCTCACTTAACGCGCGTCCAAGCCTGCTCAGCGAGCAAACCCTTTCTTTGCCATGAAGCAACTTAGCCTTTAAGTCTTTGAACCACCATACCTCTTTTAGCACACCTGATACTGCGCTAAGTGACCTTTGTTGCTTAGCTTTTAAGTTACATGGATTTTAACCATTCCTTTGCTACCTTTGCTCACTTAGTGAGGCCCTGTTTTTTGATAAGTGAGACTTGATGCTTGAATGATGCTTTTTTTGTCTGTTTTTTGTGCTTTCTTGGTACATTTTGTTAACAAAATAGAAGAGATTCTAGAGTTTCCATTAGAATGACAAAAGTCTATAGAATAAGGATTATACTAGAGTATAAATACTAGATAATAAAAAAAGACTAAACTATCCTTACTAATATATAATATTATATAATATCTCCCCTCAAACTCATGATGCATTAACAGGACGTATCGAGAGGTTGTTAATCAAGATACGAAAACATTTAATGGAATTTGTTTATTTAAACAAATCAACAATTTGTAAAAAGGAAGAGACAAATGATAGAGTAATTGCTCTATGCTAAAGATGGTGACGAGTGAAATGATAGTCAATCTCAATGTGCTTGGTACGTTCACGAAATACTAATTTGTGATAAACTTGAATGACATTTTTGTTATCACAATACATAAGAGTTATTTTAGAAAGAGTGATGACACCTATATCTAAAAGTAACCAACACAACCAAATTATTTCAGTAGCGGTGGATGTCATAACCTGATACTCAGCTTCTGTAGAAGAGCGAGATATAATATATTTTTCTTACGTTTTCAAGAAATAAGAGAGTCTCCAAGAAAGATACAAAAACTTGTGGTAGACTTACGATATGTGGAGTCAACAGCCCAATCATCATTAGAATAAGCACATAACTCCAATGAGGACGATGAGGGAAATAAAAGTCTCTGAAACCAGGTTCCTCGAAGATAACAAAGAATGCAAAGAACAAATTCCCAATGTACTGTAGTGGGAGAGAAACTAAACTGATTGTCAACATGAAAAACATTAGCAATATCAGGTATGGTAATCGTAAGGTACACGAGATTGCCAACCAAAGTTTGATACAAAGTGGGATATAGTAGAGTAATGTTGAAAAGTATTTCGGGGGTGTTTATCATATCCACAGAGATTGAATGTATATTGTCGCTGTTCTATAGTCGAAATCATTTTAAATGTTCAAAGTAACAAAGAGTTTGGTTTTCTCGTATCGGATCGTTTGCATAAGAGTTTAGCAATCAACGGTAAAGAAATTAGTTTTTTAGGGTTTGGTAAAAACATGTCAAGATTAGGTTTCGGTAATCCATTTCGTATGTATTTACTCGATAAAGGATGTGAACATGTTAACGATGAATATAACCACATATCCTCTCAACAAGTTTATCTCTAAAACTTGTTGTGAGATTTATCATATTGATCGTTTGATGATCTCTCACCCAAACTACCAATGTGATAACATTCAAGATCAATATTTATGAACATCAACATTAAAAACTATCTCTAGCCTCATGAATATTTGATGGATTGAAACTTAGATCAAGTTTTAGAATATATTTCTCAATCATGAAATAAAACAAAATATAAACCATACAAACAAATTTTTTCATCTATATTAATCATCAAAAAAGTTCACACACTACAATCAAGATCAATACATACAAAATGGAGGATTACCTACCACCAATCTTGACACAAAGATGTGTTTAGCTACACATATTCATGGTAGCTTGGTCAACAAGAAATGGACAAAGCTTTTGTTGCATCAATCTTCAATGGATCAAGGATTGAAGCATAAAAGCTTTGGATTCTAAGAAAAATAATAAAAGATGAAGTTTTTGAGCTCCCAATATGTTTTCTAGGTTACAATGATCTTCCAAAAAGTGTATATCCAAAAATATCTACAAAACTAACTAAGTACTACTTTCAGCCCAGGCAAATTCGTCAGCCGAGCACCTTCATTCGCCGGGCGAAGCCCACAAATGAAGCCACGTGACAACTACAGTGCCAGCTGGTCCATCTGAAATATCTCTCTTCGCCGGGCGTTCAATTCCTTCGCTGGGCGAATCACCCAGCGAACTGTTGAAGCGGTAGAGCGGAAAGCAACAAACATTTTGGAAGTATTTTTCTAGGAATTTATCGTGTCCACAGAGATTGGAATTGAACTGCCATTCAACGGTTTAATTGTTAATGAGTTTGGGTTTAGAATGGTTTTAAATTATACAAACAGAAAAGTAAATATTAACACAAGAAAATTCATTCATCAGAGAGAAAAGACTTATCAAGCATGTATATATTCCACTCATCACAAGCTTAAACCTATTGACTAGTTACACTCAACTTACAATACTCCTCAATTTCACCCGGTATCGTTCACAGCACATGTCCAACTCTGGCACACTCAACCATGCTACCCTCATCGACACTCTAGCACCCGAATCAAGACACGGAGGCATTAAGTTTCGACACCCGTACGGATTGTTAGCCCTAAATCTATCTCTAGAGTTCAGAAACTAACAGATAATTATCCTTAATCGAAGTTTGTGATGTTTATCTCTAACACGACCCAAACCCCGCGCATTTAAGCAAAAATCAAGAACAATCACCAATAGAGATTTGTAAAGCAAATTAAATATAACGCCATGGGTAACAAATGTACATATGATCAAAGTACAAACATATACAAACCCAACAAAGAAGAAAGACATGAAGAAAATCAGAAATGAACCAAACACTTCACGGATTGTCAGAGCCGATCGATGAGAAATCCACCCCGGATCATCCATGTGCAAGCTTCCATGATGTTTTCTAAGCTAATCTACTGAAAAATAAAGTTGATGAAGTTGAGAGATCAAAAATCACCCCCAAACAACATAACCTAACAAATGAACTAAAAATAAGGTATATACAAAAAGCTGTCACGACGCCACCACCCAGCGCTAGAAAGGCATCGCCCGGCGCTGGCTTTAATTACACTCACACCAGCTATACAAAAGACCAGCTTGGCAACAAATATCTAGTACCCGCCCGACGCTGGAAGTACCGCCTGGCGCTAGCCAAAATTCCAAGAAAACTACTGGAATTCTTATTTCAATTCTCTTACGCCGCCACAACGCCCGACGCTCAAAATGCACCGCACGGCGCTGCTCCGCCCGGCCTTGCTAAGGCGCAGCTGACAGCAAAAATTCTGCATTGTTTTATTCATACCTTTTGAACCGTAACCCCGTTTTTCGCCCGGTTCGAAGCGTTGGAAAGCTTATTCAATGCTCTATCTAACAATGCTCCAATATCAATGCTCAAATATCTACAAAATGAATGCAAAAGTATTATTTGTTACATATATAAACAAAAACACGAGTATACATTAAATACACACTTTTACAACAAAGTGGGGTTTTATTAACAAAAAGAACTGATAAGTGCAACAAAACTTAGATACAAAAATAGCTACAATTTGCACTTATCACGTGACAGCTACAGTGCCAGCTGGTCCAACTGAAAATATCTCGCTTCGTCGGGCGCTCTGTTCCTTCGCTGGGTGAATCCAAATTCGTTGGGAGAATTACCCAGCGAACCAAACCTGGGAGCTACTGGAACTTAAATTGGAATTAATTAAATCTTCCACCTCTTCCTCACCGGGCGAATGTAAATTCGTCGGGCGAATTAGCCAGTGAGCCAAGTCCTCTAGCTACTGGAACTTGACTTCAAAAACAACAAATTTTCCTCGGTGCTGCTTTGCTGGGCGAAGCAACTCATTCGCTTCATGCTCGCCGGGCGAAGCTTGTGATCTTTGCAGACACGCGCATTTTTCGTTTCTTCGAGTTTTCTTCCGCAACGAGCTGCAACCTTTTGACATATTTTCACTACAAAATTAACAAACACATCAAAATTTCTAATGTTCACAAAAAATGCAATAATTGCTTAATAAATAAGTCATTTTCTGATTAAAGTAATAAAAAGAGTTTAAAGGTGTCAATTTTTGATATAAAAACTAGCATTTCTTGACACCTAACAAACTCACCCCAACTTGCATCTTTGCTTACCCTCAATCAAAGGAAATTTTTACAAAAATAATAAGAAAAACTTTCACACACCCAACCAACCGATAGTACGCATGGTTCAAACTCGACAATTTTCACACACAAGCTACTTCTGAGCACTCTTAGGATCAAAACATGAATATGACTGCAATCCTAATCACAAAATTATACAATGCAACATCAAGTACCCTCAAGCTCGAATTGAATCACCTAAATACTCACACGTATTACGCACAATATTATTTACACAGGATAAAACACACTCAAAAGTAGTTGTGCCACATCCAAAACAATTTATCCAATCATCTTACAATTCATGAAGACTATAGAAACAAAGATCACAAAAGGACTTTTATCGGTTGTAACTTGGTCGGGGTTAAAAATAAGGGACATATGTACATGGTCATTGAAACAAGAAAGGGGTAAAAACTATGATGAGCATTTTTTTTCAAATTTTTCATTCTTGTTCAATCCTTATTCCTTTCTTTCACAATGCATTCTCTTTTTTTTTTATTTTCTTTTCTTTTTGCTTTTTGTTCTTTTTCTTTCTTCTTCTTCTTCTCTCTCTCTCTCTCTCTCTCTCTCTCTCTCTCTCTCTCCCTTTTTCGATTTCTTTGTCTTAGAATGCATTGTATCACCAAATCCTTTTCTCTTTTCAAAATAAATCATTCTCCCCAACTTCAACATTGTCATAAACATAACTTAAATGCTCATCAAAACGGGTTAAAATTTGGGTTTATGATTCATAAATTTTTTTTTCTTTTAGGCTTAAAAGAGGTTTCAAATACGCTCACACGCACAAGGTGACTTGAGGTGTTTTTGGAATGGTGGTTATACTCAAAGTGCTAAAACAATGCCTTGATCATTTCTAAATTTCCACAATTTTAAAACAAACAAGTAAGATTAAACATAAACTATTTGAGTTAAACAATGATTACTCAAATCCCTCTAGAATTTGTGAACAATGGAGGCAACTCACATTTGTAGTAATGTCCTAATTGATTCAAAATGAACATGAGTTTACAAAACATTGCATTGACCAATTTTTCAAAAAGTAAAAAAAATCACATTCCCATAATGATTCTACAAAAAATACATTTCACACCTTGATTGTGCTCATGCCAAGAAGCTTATCATTACTACATGCACATAGGCACCAAGGACTAGGTCTCCTTTTCAATTTTTTTCAAACTTCTTGTGCCAACAATTAACTTCCACAATCAAAGGCGAACTCAAAACAAAAAGTTTGTACAAACCACATAAATGCTCAAAACAGAAATATCATTACTAAACTGGTGTTTTCATACCCCAAAATGTGTCTTGCCTTTCCGGCATACATCAAAATTCATCAGAATTCTCGCCAAAGCAGAGAACAAACTAAACACTTCTTCATAACAGAAATTAAAAACTAAATTTAAAAACTGAAATTAAATGACAAAAAGCGGTAAAAATTCCTTCACTTTGAAGCTTATCCTTCGAACTCATCAAAATCATCTCCCATTTCCACATCAGCACCATTACCAACAACATTACCAGCCACATTATCACCACCAGCATCTCCAACAGTACATGCCCCCTCCGTAAAGAATGGACGCCTGTCCCTAGGCCAATTTGCATAAGCATTGAATTCCTCCCTTGAAGGAAATGGAGTGACCTCCAAGGGATTCGTCTGGTACTGATAGATTTGCTGCATATAATTAAAGTTAAATTTGTTAGACCTGTGAATTGAAGCGCCCATGTCCCATGAATAATTGAAAGCAGCCCTCATTCGGGGGTCCCAAGTAGAGAAATCCATTGGCTCAGTTGGCTCATTTGTTTGAGCATGAGAACTTTCGCCGACAGCCCATATTTTCTTCTTCTTACTCGCAGCTAACTTCCCTTTACAATATCTATCTATGTAGTCATCATCAATAAGCCCTCACCTATTTTCATTCATAACATTCATTTCAAGAACCCACTTTTGGTAGCAAAGAGAGATAACAAGACATGGGAAAATGATTGGGGCAGCAGAATGAACACCAGGCCTCCTTGTGTTTTCCACAAAATTTTTCATTTCATTTGCGATAACCTGCGCAATGTCAGCCTCCAGATTCTCCATAATGCAGTACATGAGTAAGCTGGCCTCGAGAGGTACAGAGGACCTATGCAGCCTTGGCCTAACATTGTACGAAAGTAAGAGCAAAATAGGTTGTGCCTCCAGAGTCATATCCACTATGTTGTACCTGATAGGATCACCCTTATCGTTCAACTCAACACTCCTTCCCGGAATTAAAATTGAACTTGAAATCGTTACATGGTCAAGAGGGTTCTTGAGCAACTTGGTGAAGTCATCAGCTTCCAAAATTCCCAAAGAGCACGACTTACCCCATAAATTGTTGATTTCATCACGGCTAAAGAAAATCTCTTTTCCCCTCACAAAGGTTTTGAACCTGAAGCATTCTCCCCCCGCCTGTAATGCATTTGCATAAAATTCTCTTACCAACTCGAACTGACACGGTCCGCCGGGTTCAGCAATGGTCCCCATTTTTTACTCTCGAAAATAAACTGAACCCGACGGTAATCACCCTCGTGATTAATGATGAATTTCCGTTCTGAAAGGATCTGCCTTCCCTCCAAGCTAGTTATCCTTGCTGCATGCGCATCACTCAAAAACCGATGCAGATCATACTCAGAAGGCGCATCAGATCCGCTTGCAGCTTTTTTTTTGTTTCTTAGAGGCGGCAAGTCTGGTTTTTGGAGCCATCTGCAAGATAGATTAATGAAAACAAACCAACACAGCAGCAGGAAACACGTTAGAACAAGAAACAAAAGAAAAAAAATGAGTTAGAACAGATAGAACCAAAACAGAACTGAGAAAGCTGTGTCGCCGCTGCTTCGCCGATCGAAGCAGAAGCGAAGCTTCGCTGCAAGCTCGTCGGGAAAAATTCTGCGAACACAGGTTCTTGCAAAAATAACACAATTCTGCATTTTTATTCTTATTTTCTTCAAAGATCCCAAACTTAACACAAGACAACAAAGTATCACAACAACATGCAAAGAGATTACTTTTTCTAATTCTTAATCTACATTTCCAACAGTAAACCCTAACTGCATGCTTCTAACAATACTTAAAAAGAAGAAATTTAACATAAACAAACATTAAAAACTAACCTTGGTATTGATTGAGAGTTGACAGAAAATTGGAAGGGAGAAGAGTGCAAGAGGGAGACTTAGGGTTTGTTTATGGTGAGAAAGCAAAAGACCAAATGAGGAAAAGAAACTCAAGTGGACCACAAACCCTTTTTATAGTGGGGACCAATCTTATCAAAATTTCCAAATCTCCAATTTTTCTTTTTCTGAAAATGCATGGTCCCTTAATTTTCACTTGCCAACTCAGCCTGTTTCAACCAGCAACTCAGAAGTGAAGGCCAGGAAAACAAGCTTCGTCGGGCGAAGCTTCCTGTTCGTTGGGTGAACTACACCAGAAACAGAAAAGTTCTATTTTGGTGAGGGCTACAAACTCTACACAACCAATAGATTTTCAAATATACTTGCAAACATAATTCAACATAAAAGCAGGGTAAATTCTTACAATGTTGGGGTGCCTCCCAACAAGCGCTTGTTTAACGTTGGTTGAGCTCGACGGCCCAAGATGATTTCAAAGATCATCTAGAAACAACGCACAATTCTCTCGATCGACTTCTCCTCCGAGATAGATTTTTAACCGGTGGCCATTCACTGTCCAACTTTCCTTCTTTTTCAAGTCCTCTATAACTATGGCACCATAGTGCTTGACATCCTTGACCAAAAACGGTCCAGACCATTTGGACTTTAATTTTCCCAGAAACAGTTTCAAACGGGAATTGAATAAAAGAATCATCTGGCCAACTCGAAATTCTTTCTGAGAAACCTTTTTGTCATGATATCCTTTCATTTTCTCTTTATAGAGCTTGCTTGGGTGGTACACATTATTTCTCATTTCTTCCAATTCGTGCAACTGAACATTCCTTTTTTCACCGGCCAAACTCGAATCAAAATTTAACGGCTTCAATGCCCAAAGAGCCTTGTGCTCCAATTCAACGGGTAAATGACATGTCTTGCCATAAACCATTTGAAAAGGAGTTAAGCCGATTGGAGCTTTTTAAGTGGTGCGATACTCCCACAAAGCCTCATCTAACTTTTGCGACCAATATTTTCGCGAGCTTGACACGGTTTTCTCTAAAATCCTTTTTACCTCTCTGTTTGACACTTCGGCCGACCATTGGTTTGCGGGTGGTACGGAGTTGCAACCTTATGCTTTACACCGTAATGCTCTAAGACGTTTTCGAGCGGTGCATTGAAAAAATGCGAACCTCCGTCACTAATCAACACACGAGGGGTGCCAAAATGGGAGAATATGTTTTTATTTAAAAATTTTATCGCCGTCTTGCCATCGGCCCTCAGGGACGCTATTGCTTCCACCCACTTGGAAACATAGTCAACCGCAACTAAAATATACTCGTTTGAAAAAGATGGCGGGAATGGTCCGACAAAATCAATACCCTAACAACCGAACACCTCGACTTCCAAAATTGTTTGCAAGGGCATTTCATTTATTTTTCCAATCTCGCCACTTCTTTGGCATGTGGCACAACCTTTTGCATGGAGGTTGGCATCTTTAAACAATGTTGGCCAATAAAAGCCCAATTGAAGGACTTTTGTTGCCGTTCTTAAACCATTGTAATGCCCTCCTGTTCGCTGTTGATTTTGGCGAACAACCTCTGGTTTACCAATCTCTTATAAAATTGGGTTACTTGCAGGACCAACCACACAAATCCTGGGATACATGTGCAAAATTTATCTAACTCTTAGGAGAATGGTGTTTTGATGGTTTGTTTTGTTATGTCTTTTATGTATGAATAGTTTGGTCAAAGAACTAAATAACAACTTCTGGCAAAAAGATAAATTGAATAAAATTAAAACTTGCATAAAGTAAATGACAAAGGATAAATGACTGGGAAAAGTAAAGGTAGTTATAAAAGACTTTGAATTTTTATAAACTTAAAAGATGGTGTTCACACGTACATTTTCCAGATAATAAACTCTTTTCTCTCACACGGGTACTTTGAGTATTTACAGGAATTTAGTACAAGTTTTCACACACTAAAATTTTACAACAACTATCCTATTTATATACAAATACAATAACTGCCTAATAACAGAAAAATTCTAAATCTTTGACACTTGGCCTTCTGCATGTCTTCTTTTCTTCTAAAGCTTCCACGCGTCTTCTGCCAAACGTTATAACTCTTGAATTTGAATTTTCCTTTTGTGTCGAAACGTTGCGCCTCTTCACCTTGTCGAATTGTCCAAAAGTAATAAATGTCCCTTAAACTTTGTCTGACGAAAACTTCCTTATGTTTCTGTCGAATTGTCGAAACTCTGCTTTTGTCGAAGTGTCGAAAACTTCTTCTGAATACCTTCATTTTCTTTCTTCTTCATCTGTAGCCATTTTCTTTAGTCAAAGAATATCATTTTACCTACCAAGACATGGTGTCGAAAATATATGTCTACAAATTGCCCCCCAACAAAGATGTTTCGACCTATTTCTGGAGAAACCATCATTTGCTGTCGAAAATACTTCGACGCCATGTCACCTGCATTAATGATGCTGGTTTTCAAGACGTGACATTTTGTTAAGTCCCAAGAAAGTCTATCATTACACTTTTTAAAACGTCCCATCTAATCCCACGTTCAGACATGATCTCCATAACCCTAAAACCTAGCTAGCCATGCTTTCTTTTCTTTTTATTTTTTTTTTTAAACTTCCCATACTTTTGATCATCACCGTTGAAATTTTGACACATGTCCCATGATCAATACTAAAACTGGAACGTTTTCTCATCTTTCCCTCTATAAATACTTATTTTCCAAATCTCTTAACACTTTTACGTTCCTGAACTTCTTCTTCTTCACGAACCCATTTCAAACCTTCATATTTTCTTCTGAAATTTCTTCGCTTCCCTCATCAATGGCTCCTCGCAAAGCTCCTACTGACAAGAAAACCAAGAAAACCAAGAACACTACTGCTCTTCCTTATGCGCACGAGTTGCCTGGACCAGTGATTGTGAGCAATCAACAGTACATTCCAGAGCCTCCAAATGAAAGAGAGAAAGCAAGCATTTATCAATCCCAGGTACTCATTCCAGTCCTTATTTCTGGCACTTGCCATGCAATGTTGGGTCCACTCCCTGACCCCAATGCTGATGCTGATCGTTTAAAGGATTTTTCCCTACGTATTCTTATTCAAAACCCATAGGTGCTGGAATAAAACCCAATCCTAGTGAAACGCCCTCAAAAAATCCTGAGAGCCCCTCAGCTTCTGAAGAAATAGATTTAGCATATTTAAACCAAGCTAGGATCTTTAGAAGTTGTCCTTTGACAAAAGATCCTCCAGACTACTTGGCCTGGCTGACTAAGGTCGAAAAAACTAAAGGGGATTTCTGGAAGCAAATTGGCATCTTCGACTTTATCCAACTATCGAAGGTGGGCCCTAGTTATTGCCCAAACATGCTCCTGACTTCCCTTTACTTTTGGGATAGCACCTACAACAACTTCCATCTTCCTTGTGGAATGGTCACTCCAACCTTCTTCGACATAGCTGCCATAGTTGGCCTTAGCCCTATAGGAATAGACTTCGACCCTACTATTTTAGATGAAGATACTATAGGTTTCAACACCAAACATGTCTCCTATTCTTTGTTTATTGCTCATTATCATGACAAAATAACTACAGAAGTCTCTGATGTAGAGCACATAGCTTTTTTGACCATCTGGTTGTCGAAATTTGTCTTTTGCTCTCGTTCTCTTCAGGTTGCCAAAAAATACCTTACCATAGCCAACAAACTCCATGTTGGGAAAAAACTTTGTTTAAGCGAAATGGTTTTGGCAAACCTTTATGAATCCATCAGCGAGAGTGTGGAGTTTCTGAAGACTGGCCAAGAGAAAGGACAATTAAGCTTGGCAGGGCCTTTTTGGCTTCTACAGTTATGGCTAAATGCCACCTTCGAGGCTTCACTCCCTATCAAGAATAAAGTAAATGAGGAAGAAGTGAAGGACAGAAACGTCGAATGGCCTAGGTTAGTAAAACTAACTCCATCTGACGAAGGAATCAGCCTTCGACAAGCCTTCACCAGTTATGTAATGATGTTTGCCAAACGCTACAACTTCACTCCGTCCATGGCACCCTTTGCCAACAGAACTATTGGTCCCAAATGGTTTACCAAACAACTTCCTTTAGAGATGCAGAAAGACGAAGACACATTTTTGGTTATCTGGGAATCGTTCCTAACACCAAGACACCTTTTCTCCCATCACAACACGAATAACACAAAAATCTCCCTTATTGTTTATCAACCTAACCTAGTGGCTCGACAATTTGGGTTAATCCAAATAAAAACAAAACCCATCTACCCAAAGAAAGGTTTTATTATTTTTTACAATTCTTTTCATAATCTAGAGAAAAGCATAGAGTTATCAGAAAAATACTTTGATGAGACTCTGGAGATTCAACCGGTGGTCTTTCGACCATCTTTCCTCTGTACTCAAGAATTTGATGTTTGGTGGAAAGACTACTACCTCACTAAATTCTTCGACGTGACGACCTTTACGACTCATCTGACGAATGCTTTCACTTTTGTGTAGGATCGAACAAAGAAAGGTACTGAAAGACATATTAAAGAAATCCAAAAGTTTCAGCATTATTTTGAAACTATTTACCGGCCAAATGATCTTAGTCGACCATAAGCGAAGCAGCAGTGACTTTGAAACACAAATTTACAGCAAAATTGGAGAAGCTGGTGTTGCCTTCATATGTTCGTCCAGAAACACGTTATGATTTGGCATAAACTATTATCCACCAAAGTTTCCCCCTCTACCTTCTGCTGAATTTGGTGTAGCATTAAGCCCTCTATTCCCAGATTGGTTTATTTGTGGATCTCACATAAAACTGCTCCGTGAATCTTATAAAAAACCTGCTGAGCGTGTGGTTCTGACTAAGTATCATTTGGACAATTTCCAAGGGCACCTTCATATTGGAATAGAACACGTTCGCGTGGAGTCTCCCATTCTTGAAGGTGTTTAAAGAAAACACAACAATTTTTTTTTTTTACTTTATTCTAACTTTCTTCTTATGTTTTTTCTTCTTTTGTATTCATTTCTTTATCTTTCTTTCTTTCTTTCAGCTGTCAAGATTACTGCTAAAAAGGCTTCTGTCGGAAGTAATTCTGGAAAGGTGGTCGAACAACCAACCTCTACAGTCGAAAAGGTTTTACCAGAAAATATCAACTTTCTTCCATGTAATAAATTCTGTTTAACTCGAACTAAAACAATTTTCTCCTGTATTTTTCAGGTGAGTCAAAACCCACCACCCCCAAGAAAAGAAAACAAAAGGAGGAGGTAAGGGTAATCGATGAAGAATCTGGGGATGAATCTCCAGACCAACAACCTCTCAAGAGAAAGAAGGTCTTGAAAATCAAGCCAGTTGCCTCCCAAAAGTCCATTGTCAGATCGACCAAGAAAACTCTCCCCACCAGTCCAACTACAAAAGTTCTTATCAAAGATGCAGAGAGTGGGAATTCTAGCTTCAACACTGAGATCCCTCAGGTAAACCTTTATTTCGACTGATGATATTTACTTTTACTTGCATTTTCTTTTCCTTGACTTTTGCTCGTGCTCAGATCCAAGTTGATGTCGAAGAACAACCCATAGTAAAAGAAATGCCAACATTTACAGGTGGTCCTACCTCCAAAGCAGCTAGTTCAATGCCTACCTCCTCCAAAGCTTCGACAAAGAAATCAACAAAGGAAAAAGAGCAGGACACAATTTATCTTGACTCTAAAAAGACTTTGGCCGAAAGACTCCAAGAGGGAATCAACCCTGATGCTGGTGGCTATGAAAGGCAAACCAATGACGAATTTGACACTGACGTGGAAGAGCATTCTGATAATACTTCTCCTGTTCGTCCAGCATTAAATACTGAGAAGGATGGTGATGTCGACATGGATGATGGGGTCGGAGATGACAATGAAAAAGAAACTGCTGAGGAAAAGAAGAACTTGTCGAAGAAGGCAGATGCTGAGCCAAACTCTGGGCAAAGTATTTAATCAAATCCTACCCGAATCAAAGAAAAATCTCCATCAACTGGTTCGACTAGTTTCTCTCGCGAGGAACTCGAAAGCCTCAAAGTCAAGAAACCTTTGGAGTATCTAAGGGCTATGCTCAGCGCTCGACACAACTTCCAAGACTCATCCTTCAGTAGTTCGACTACTTCTGGGGCCACTTCTGAGGTTAAATCACTTGAAGCCATCATGACTGAAATCAAAACCAAAATACTTGGTGTGGATTTATTCAAGGTTTTGGGCGAAAATCCTACTGCCCAGTTCGAACTGAAGAAAATCCTTAAACAAGTAAATGTTTTGGAAGCCTCTGCTGAGGACAGCCGTCTGGTGATGGATCTAGCCCAGATAATTGACCTGGTGAGCGCGGACCTGCACCACCAAAAGGAGTTTTCCCAACAAATCTCTAACAAGTCTGAAACTCAAATTGCAGAGTGGGATGCTGTGGCTGCTTCTGCTGACAAAGTTTCTGAGCTGGAGAAACTTTCTGAGGTTTATTCGAAAGGTGTTGCTGACTGTGACATTAACATCAAAAATTGGGAGAAGCAGATAGCAGATCTTTAGGAAAAAATCTCCCAAGAAAGACAACGCAAAGCAAGCCTTCAGCAACCCAAGCAAAATGAGATTGACGAAGAGCTCAAAGTGGGATTGCATCATGCAGCTAGAGCTCAGCAGTTGATTCAGGAGATCGACAGCCTTTCTCATAACAAAAACCTTTGTGAATGTCGACTCCAAGTCCAGAAGAGGAAATTTGAAGAACTTAAGGAATCTTTTCTCAAAGATTAATTTGTAATAGAAATAGGTTTAGTATTTTTTTATTGCTGGCAGCCTTTAAGGCTTTTCTTTTGTAATGACATTGACGCCATTTGTTTGGCGAAACGTATCATTTTATTATACAGAATCATTATATTTCTATTTTTACTTCTTGCAACGTTGGCTTATATTTTTTCAAATACTTGCCATTTATCTTCAGTATTCTTTTATCTTTATCTATCTCTTCGACCTCATACGCGCCATTTGAAAAAACTTTTAAAATTTGGAAAGATCCTTCCCACTTAGGAGACCATTTTCCCATTAATCTATCTTTTCGATCCATAGGAAGAATTACTTTCCAAACAAGATCCCCCACTAAAAGGGTCTTAAATTTCACTTTCTTATTGTAAAATTTTTCGACTCTTTCTTTTTGTCTCTTTATCAGATCTAACGCACGCAATCTCTCTTCATCCAAGTCAACCAGTTCATCCATCATCATGCTCCAATACGTTTCTGATGGAATTTCATGATGCCTTTGAACTCGTATTGACTGTAAAAAAATTTTGACTGGTAGCACTGCATCATGTCCATAAGTCAATTTGAATGGAGTAGTATTTGTTGCTTCTTTAGGAGACGTTCGACAAGCCCATAAAATTTGATCGAAAGTCTTATGCCAGTTTCTAGGTTTTCTACCCACATGCTTTTTGATCAAATTTATCACAACCTTGTTTGCGGCTTCGACTTGTCCATTTGCCTGGGCATAATAGGGTGTCGAAGTTAAGAGTTTAAAACCTGTGTCTTTTGCAAACATTTGCATGTTTTTTCCAGTGAACACAGATCCCTGATCAGTAGTTATTGTTTCTGGTATCCCAAATCTGTAAATTATATTTTTATGGATAAACTCTATAACTGTCTCTTGATCCACATTTACCAGTGGTATAGCTTCAATCCACTTAGTGAAATAATCTACTCCAACTAAAATGTACTTCTGTCCTTTTGAAGAAACTGGTCGAATTTCACCAATTAAATCCAAAGCCCAACCTCTGAATGGCCAGGGTTTTATAATTGAATGCAACTCACTTGCAGGGACATGTGGTATACCTGCATGCACTTGGCATTCCTGACAACCTTTTGCAAATTTGACACAATCTTTCAACATTGTTGGCCAGTACATTCCTTGTCGAAATAATAACCACTTCATTTTGTGGCCTGCTTGGTGTGCGCCACATGCACCACTGTGCACGTTCGACAAAGCTATGTAAGCTTCATCTTCGCCCAAACATTTCAGCAAGACTCCTTCTGCAGTCTTTTTAAATAATTCATTTCCAAAAAGTACATAACTTAAAGCTCTATACTTTACTTTTCTTTCGACTTTCTGATTCGGGTCTTGTAGATAATCCTTGATAGGTTTTCTCCAATCTTCAATTTCTGAATCATCTACATTGAAAATTTCAAAATTTTCCTCATCCCCATAACCTAATTTTATTGTCTCCAAATCTGAAGGAGCCAATTTGGTGGATATGACTCTTCCCCTTACTTCAATAGCTTTCTCCAAGTTTTCTTTCGGCACTTTGTAGCCTGACGAAAGTTGAGCCAGATCATTTGCTTCTTGATTCTGCACTCTAGGAATGTGTCTAATGGCCACATTGTCGAATTTTTTGAGAAGTCTGTTAGCTATTACGAAGTACATAATCAGATTCTCTTTGACACATTTATATTCTCTTGTCAATTGTTTTATCACCAACTCAGAGTCGCCCATTATTTCGACTCTTGTTGCCCCCAATTCCAACAATATTTCAAGTCCGGCAATCAAAGCTTCATATTCTGCTTTATTATTTGAACATAAGCCTTCGACTTTGTACTTGAATTTTGTTGGAATTTTGTCAGGAGAAATAATTAATATTCCAACACCAGTTCCATTCTTATGATTGGAACCGTCGAAATATAACTTCCATGGCTGTGATTCGACATATTCTACTTCATTTTCATTTATTGAGTGGTCAGCTATAAAATCAGCAACCACTTGTCCCTTAACAGCCTTTAAAGGCAAATATTTTAAGGAATATTCTGTCAATGCCAAAGCCCATTTCCCAATTCGACTATGTAAAATGGATTTAGATAACATATACTTTATTACGTCGAAATGAGAAGAAACATATACATCAACAGGTTTTATATAGTGCTTTAACTTTGTACAAGAGAAATATACACACAAACATAATTTTTCTATCACACTATATCTAGTTTCAGCATCATTTAGGACTCTGCTGAGATAATAGATGGCCCTTTCGACGCCATTCTCATCTTCTTGACACAGCATGCTTCCCAAAGTTTCGTCTGATGCTGAAATGTACAACCACATACTTCTTTTTCTACAAGGAGACATCAAAACTGGAGGACTAGCCAGATACTCTTTGATCTTGTCGAAAACATCTTGTTGTTCTTGCCCCCATGTGAAATCTTCCTTCTTTAGTCGAAGTAGAGGTGAAAAGGCTTGTGTCTTCCCACTAAGGTTGGAAATGAACCTTCTGAGAAAGTTGATTTTCCCTAGTAGAGACTGCAATCCCTTCTTTGTCGATGGCGCTTTCGCTTCCATTATCGCTTTGGCTTTGTTTTCATTTATTTCGATCCCTTTCTTGTGGACCACAAAACCTAAGAAACCACCCGCCTGGTGGTGCAGATGAATCTGCATTTTAGAAGTCTTTCGACTTCTTCTTTTATTTTCGACAAGATTTCTGGTGCGAAGCGTCTGGGAGTCTGCTTTACTGGCTTCTTTCCCTCCATTATTGGCAGCTTCAATTCGACCAAACTCCTGTCTAATCCTGGCATATCGTCGTAATCCCATGCAAAACAGTCTTTGTACTCATTTAGCAATTAGACTATTTCGACTTTGAACTGAGGATCCATCTTGGAGCTGATGTAAGTTGGCTTTCTTTCTGCCCCCAGTCCTAAATTGATTTCTTCTAACGGATCCTGTGCCACTATCTTCATGTTATTCGACGCTGGATCCTTTTCGAACCCCAAGGGTTCGTCATCATAGATGGCATCAAGCTTCTGATTCTGCCATTCGCCAGTCTGATTGTTGTCATAACCCTTTTCAATATCCCTTTGGGGACATTGTTCTTCAAAATCTTCTTTGTTGGCTTCGACAGCCATGTATTTTACTTCGGTCTCTAGGGCCACTTTGAGTTTATTTTCGGCTATATAAGCCGTAATTCTTTCGATCGCTGAGGCTTCACCCATCATAATCATCAAATTCACTTCCCCAACCGGTTGGCTCAATAGGCGAAGTTCCCCATACGTGACTTGGTTCGCCAATTACTTCTTTGTCCAATTGAAAACCATGTGTTGGGTGAAGGTACATGGAACAATAGGCGTTGTCAGTTGCCTTCAAGTCGAATTCTGCTGGGTTGCAGGGGGGTATGTGAGCCAAATTCTTGTCGAAACTTCAACTATTCACATTGTTTACTTCAGTCATAAAATAGCTTTGATCTGCTTCAATATTATCGACAATCCCATCTGGCCTCTAGATGGCTATTCGTTGGTGCATGGATGATGGTATAGCTCCTATCCCATGAATCCACTCTCTTCCAAGCAGCAAGTTATAATTCGCCCTTGAAGCTATCACTATAAACATTGTTGGTCTTGTTATGGTTCCAACAGTTAGGTTCACCTGGATTGCTCCCATGGTATTTCCTACTTTTCCCTCATAATTTGACAACACCATGTTGTGGGGCTTTGTGTCTGAGTCATCCTTTCTAATCTTTTTTATCATGAAATGGGGCATTAAATTCACAGCAGCTCCACCATCTACTAATATCTTGTTGACACCAACGTTCTCCACTTTTCCTTTTATGAACAAAGGCTTCAAGTGTGCCTTCATTGCATCATCTGGTCTCTCAAAGAAAGCGTTCTGCTCTTCGACACAGCCATTGTTCATTATATAATAACACACAGGCCTTAGCCCCATGCTGTCGTCTTCAACATCATCTTCTTCGTATTCGATCTCCATCACTCTATCATAGTCTCTAGGTAGCACTGAAACCACATTGCATGTGACATCGAAAGATGCTTCTGAGTCTGACCTAAAATCATCAGTCACTTCACCGTCTTTTGGCACCTTGTTGTTAGGCTTCGACATCTCCACCATGTTGCTTGGTTTGTCTTTTTGAGAGGGCTTGTTTTTGGGAACAGACTCTTCTTTGTTCATTATCTGTATGTTCTTGCTTGACTCAGATTTATTTTCATCAACCGTGTTTTCTTTGATTCTGTTCTTTTCTGCAGCCTCCTTTTCTGCTTTTTTCTGTCTTTGGAACCTTCTCCACTGAGACCTTGACATGGGATTCTTTCCTTTATAGTTCTCTGATGGGTATGGTCTTGGTTTCTGTTTTTCGACCTCCCTTTTTCCTTCCATGGAGGAACCTCTCTGTATTTCAAAATTCTTCCATCTTTTCTGCCCTTGAGCATTTCTGATTGGTTGGACCCACTTATCATCCTCAGCTTTGACAGATGGTTTGTAAGTTCTATGACGTTCTTTGCCAAACCTTGGGTTGTGATGCTCACTCCTCCATGGATCGAACCTTCCATTTCTGGCTGCTGGGATTGCCCCCCAGTTTCCTCTTCTTTTGGCTTTCTCTACCCCCTCCAGATTGCTTGCTGCTTTCTTGTCGAACACCGCACTACAGCGTGGGCACAACATGACTTCAGCCTTCTTACTATGGCACCTTTGGATGAATTCGACTAAGTTCTCCTCTTCCTTAGGGTAAGCCAACTTCTGATACTCTTCTCTACAGCGTCCTTCGTCAGTTTCTGTTTGTTTCTTCTGAGAAATTTCCACCATGTTGACATCCACATTCTGGTCATCAGTGATATTTAATTTATTCATTCTTTCAATAAGTCTTGCCTCCTCTTCAGCATTCCCTTTCGCTTGGTCGAAGCTTCCTCCTGAGGGTAGGTCCCTGGAGATGAGTTTGCAGCATTGCTCCACTGAGTTTCCTTTAGGGTCTTCTATTGTTCTACGCAAAATCCCATAAGGAGCAGGCTTCACAGGGCCTTCAGCAGCCTCTGGCTTGATTCTGGTAACGTTCTTATTGACTGGTTCCATAGTGTTGATCTTGTCAGCAACTCTCATTGTCTCTATTTTGTCATGATTAAGGCCTTCAGTAGCCTCCTCTCTGATGACAGGGGCATTAACATTTGCTCCTTCATTAGTATCTTTAAAGAAATCTCCCCATCCAGTTGGCTGGATTTTGTTGATGTCAATACGAGAACTTGGGGGTGCAGAGTATTTCACGAGATAGTCGAATTTTCCACTGGCCTCCCCTAAAGTATCCCAAATTACTCCATCTTCAGCAATTTTGTTGTTATTCTTTTCGTCTAAACCTTCAGTAATTCCAACTGCATTCTGGTTGTTGAAACCTTCAGTAGTTTCCTCCTTCTTCTGACTGTCGAAGACTTCAGTATCTCCAACTTTGTTCTTTCTGTCGAAACCTTCAGTAGTCTCAACTGCGTTCTGTTTGTTGAAACTTTCAGTAGTCTCAACTTTGTTAATATAGTCATTCAAATTTCCTACATCAAGATTTTCAGTAATCTTGATTGACATTGGCTGGTCTACAAAGTCCTTGGATACTTTTTCCACTTCAGGCTTGTCTAGGAGATCATCAGCAACCTCCACCATGTTAATATTATTGTCGAAGCCCTCAGCAGCTTCCACCATTTCAAAACTACAATCAGAGGTTACTTCGAATTCCACCATGTTCACAGTGGAAGGTTCAGCATAATTGGCTTCGACCACCTGCATGGGGTTTGAGTCAATCCTCATCTGTTGTTTTGATTTGTCTCCAAACTTCAGTCTTCCATCACAGATTGCATTCTGAACAAGATCCCTGAAAAGGAAACATTGAGAAGTTTTATGGCCCAAAAAGTTATGGTACTTGCAAAAACCTCTCTTTTTCTGTTGGTCCACAGGAGGCTCTTTAGTGCCTGCTGGTTTTATTAATTGACCATCTTTGACTAATAAGTCGAAAATTTCATCACACTTGGTGACGTCGAACGTATAAGTCCTTTTAGGAAACCTATCATTCTTTTCAGGTTCGACTGGATTTTTTTCATTCGACGGAGTTAGTACTTTACAGGCGTATGGTGGGCCTGACTTTAGTTCTGCTAGATCAATTTCTTGTTCGTCGAACAAAATTAGTTAATTTTCGTCACTATCATCATTCTGGCATACTCCTACATAGGCCACTCTTTCCTTTTTATTTTTATTTGATCTAAATTTCTCAGCTTTTAGTCTTTCAATTTGTCTTACCCTATCTGCTAATTGTGCCATATCTCTCAAATATTGAGTGTCTAGTTTCTTTCTTATAGAATAATCTAGACCCCCTGCAGCCATTTCGACTAACTCTTGTTCTGGCACTTGTGTAAAACATCTTGCCTTAAGCAACCTGAACCTATTTAGGTAATCATCTATAGGCTCTGAAAATTTCCTCTTAACACTGGCTATTTCCTTCAAACTTATCTTAGTTTGACCCATATAAAATTGTTCATGGAACAATCTTTCTAATTGGGTCCATGTGAATATAGAGTTCGCAGGCAAGGATGTAAACCAGGTAAACGCATTTTTTGTCAAAGAACTTGGGAAGTATGTCATTTTCAAATTTTCATTATTGGCTATTTCTCCTGCTTCGATCAAATAACGCGCTATATGTTCTATGGTGGATTCGCTAGTGTCCCCTGAAAATTTGGTAAATTTGGGGACTTTCCACCTTGGGGGTAATTCCTGTTGTAGAACATATTCAGATAGTGGGGAAGCATAACTAGGCCTTTGTAATCCCACATTTACCCCATTTTGCGCCATTATCCTTTCGATCATGGCTGCTAAATTGTTTTCGGCAGGCAGGTTATTATATCGTACTTGCTGTTGCAACACATCATCAGCTTCTTGGCCTCTCTGGACTATTACCCTCCTTGGTTCTTGTTGAACGGGGATTTCGACACGAGGTTGTTCGACCACTGCCTCTTGATTTCTAGGGTTTGCCTGAGGATTTTCTAAAGGCCTTTGATTTATTGTGGGTTCCTCTTCGACATTCACTACTGGGTTTTGAATTACTTGTTCTCTTTGTCGTGTTTGAGGAACACCAAAAAAGTCAGCAATACGTGTCATTTGCGCAGCCAACAATTGGTTGGTTTGGGTAGTGTTTTGTATTAAAGGATTAAACACTGCTCCCATTTGTCGTGTCAACATTTGGACCATATCATGATTACTTTCATCCATTTGTTGTCGAATTACTTGCGCAAAATTATTTGTAATTGCTGGCATTTGGAAATTTGGTAGGGGTTGGTTCAATCTACTCGTATTTCCACCATATCCCGACCCTTGTAGTGGTGAGGACACGTGGACCATGGCATCAGAATACAAGGATGGTGCATTTTACAAGTTTGCCATCACTGAAGTTGGCATTCCATATGGTTGTTCTCTACTAAACATAGGCATGGAAAAATTTGTCTGAAATGGCCTATAATTATGTCCTCCAGGAGGAGGCGTCCCCATGGGCATTGAATGTCCCATTGTGGAAGAAGTAGGCATATTTTGGGAGAGCGAAACCGCTGGTATAGATCCTGTCGACGAAGGCATAGCCTCTTCTAAAACAGGGTTTGAATCCACATTTCCCCTTGTTGAAGGGATAGGGTTGGAAACTGGAATGGTTTCATTTGGATTTGGATTATTTGGCTGATTTGCCATTCTTCTTACTCTTGTTCTTTTAGGTCTTTCTACGTCTGCTACGGCTAATTTACCACTTCTCAAAATCATACAACGAAGTAGAAACTATTTGGCTAAGAGTTATTCTGTAAAAGATTCTAAAATTTTTTGCACTGGTCCCACTGGGCGTGCCAATTTATTCGCTGTTGATTTTGGCGAACAACCTCTGGTTTACCAATCTCTTATAAAATTGGGTTACTTGCAGGACCAACCACACAAATCCTGGGATACATGTGCAAAATTTATCTAACTCTTAGGAGAATGGTGTTTTGATGGTTTGTTTTGTTATGTCTTTTATGTATGAATAGTTTGGTTAAAGAACTAAATAACAACTTCTGGCAAAAAGATAAATTGAATAAAATTAAAACTTGCATAAAGTAAATGACAAAGGATAAATGACTGGGAAAAGTAAAGGTAGTTATAAAAGACTTTGAATTTTTATAAACTTAAAAGATGGTGTTCACACGTACATTTTCCAGATAATAAACTCTTTTCTCTCACACGGGTACTTTGAGTATTTACAGGAATTTAGTACAAGTTTTCACACACTAAAATTTTACAACAACTATCCTATTTATATATAAATACAATAACTGCCTAATAACAGAAAAATTCTAAATCTTTGACACTTGGCCTTCTGCATGTCTTCTTTTCGTCTAAAGCTTCCACGCGTCTTCTGCCAAACGTTATAACTCTTGAATTTGAATTTTCCTTTTGTGTCGAAACGTTGCGCCTCTTCACCTTGTCGAATTGTCGAAAAGTAATAAATGTTCCTTAAACTTTGTCTGACGAAAACTTCCTTATGTTTCTGTCGAATTGTCGAAACTCTGCTTTTGTCGAAGTGTCGAAAACTTCTTCTGAATACCTTCATTTTCTTTCTTCTTCATCTGTAGCCATTTTCTTTAGTCAAAGAATATCATTTTACCTACCAAGACATGGTGTCGAAAATATATGTCTACACCTCCATAAGGCGAGTTGTGACAATGCCAAAGGATACTTTTCGCTTCGTCAAGAGTGACACACCTCCTCAACAAATAGTCACCTCCTAACTTAAACAAGTATGGCTTATCCCAAACATAGAAGTTATCATCTAATAGGAATTTCCGTCTTTGATTCCAAGTTAGGTCCTCCGGTATAAATCCGGTTGCTTTGTGGTTAGAAAAATCTGCGAACCAAGGCCTAACTTGTACTCAAAAAAATTTTTCATCCGAAAATTCTTCTCGGACCTCATTTTCTCGGTGAGTTACCTCTACATTGACCAACCTGGATAAATGATCTGCTACCAAGTTTTCAAATCCTTTCTTGTCACGGATTTCCAAATCAAACTCTTGTAACAAAAGGATCCACCGAATTAACCTTTGCTTAGAATCCGGCTTAGTAAGCAAATATTTAATTGCCGAGTGGTCAGTGTAGACTACCACCTTTGAACCAATCAAGTAAGACCGAAATTTCTCAAGTGCAAATACAATAGCGAGCAATTCTTTTCTCTGGTGGCATAATTTATTTGAGCCTCATTTAGAACTTTGCTTGCATAATATATAACATGAAAAATTTTGGTCCTCCTTTGCCCAAGCACTGTACCAACGGCATAATCGCTAGCATTACACATCAATTCAAAATTTAAAGTCCAATTTGGAGCAACGATTATGGGTGCGATGGTGAGTTTTTCTTTTAAAATTTGAAAGGCATTTAAACATTCATTATCAAAGAAGAAAGACATATCTTTGTTGAGTAGATTACTCAAAGGTCTTGCAACTTTGGAAAAGTCTTAGATGAACCGCCTATAAAAGCCAGCATGGCCAAGAAAATTTCGGATTCCTTTGACATTGGTTGGAGGTGGCAACTTCTCAATAACTTCAATTTTAGCTTGATCCACTTCAAGGCCTTTAGAGGAGACTTTGTGTTCAAGCACAATCCCCTCCTTTACCATGAAGTTGAACTTCTCCCAATTTAGTACCAAGTCTGTTTTCACACATCGTTCAAGAACGGTCTCCAAATATTTCAGACATAGATCAAAAGACGCTCCAAACACGGAGAAGTCGTCCATGAACACTTCCATCGTTTTCTCAATAAGGTCGGAAAAAATTGCTTGTACACACTGTTGAAACGTTGCCGGTGCATTGCACAACCCAAACGGCATTTTTCGGTAAGAAAAAATTCCAAAGGGACATGTGAACGCCGTCTTTTCATGGTATTCTAGATCAACCGAGATTTGGTTATAACCGGAATACCCATCCAAGAAGCAATAAAATTCTTGACCGACAATCCTTCAGGCATTTAATCCATAAATGGTAATGGAAAATGGTCTTTGCTAGTAACGGTGTTAAGCCTTCTATAATCTATACACATTCTCCATCCCATCACAGTTCTCGTCGGGATCAATTCATTTTTCTCATTTCGTAACACGGTCATTCCTCCCTTTTTAGGCACAACTTGCACAGGACTCACCCACGGACTATCAGATATCGGGTAAATCATTCCGACATCAAATAGCTTAACAACCTCTTTTCTCACCACTTCCTTCATCGTCGGATTCAAACGGCGTTGTGGTTGAGCTACTGCTTTGAAGTCCTCTTCCATCAAGATTTTGTGCATGCAATAGGCTGGACTAATTCCCTTTAGATCGGAAAGAACCCAACCTATAGCTTGTTTATTCTTCTTCAAAACTTGAATCAAACAGTCTTCCTCTTTGTCGGATAAAACGTTGCTAATGATAACCGGTTTGTTACAACAGTAATCAAGGAACACATACTTAAAATTAGAAGGCAACACCTTCAATTCAAGTTGAGACTTATCATCACTCACCTCTTTCTTCAACTCTTCCGTTTCACTTTCCCATGGTTGTAACTCTTTTAAAGATTCAAGCTCCTTCAAAAATTTTTCAAGCGCCCTTTCTTCCTCATCGAAAAATACTTCAAATGAGTTATCAAGAGCTCTTTCCAAAGGATATACTATATGAACTTGCTTTAAAACCTCCATTATGGCTTCTTCCGTTGCATCAATACAGAAACTATCATGTCTATCTTGAGAATGCTTCATTGCTTCAAAAAGATTGAAACTCACTTCTTCATTTTGAACTCTTACTTTCATAAGACAGTCATCAACATCAATCATCATTCGAACGGTCTTTATAAAAGGGCGTCCAAGAATTAATGGAGCATCCTCATCTTCCTCCATATCAATCACAACAAAGTCAACCGGAAAGAAAATTTTATCAACCTTAACCAAGACATCTTAAGCCAATCCATGAGGATGAGTTGTGGATTTGTTGGCTAATTGTAACGTCATCCGAATTGCTTTAATTTCAATGTTCCCAAGCCTCTTCACAATAGACAAAGGAATTAGATTAATGCTTGAGCCCAAATTAATTAAGCCTTTACCAACATAGACATCACCAATGGTTACCGGTAAAGTAACACGCCCCAGATCGACTTCTTTCTTTGGTAGAGTTCTTTGGATTATAGCACTAAAATTTGCATCAAGAACAATTGTTTCTGGCTCCGAATATCTTCGCTTATTTGTAAGAATATCTTTCATGAATTTAGCATATTTCGGCATTTGTTCAAGTGCTTCGGTAAACGGAATGTTGATTTGCAATTGTTTGAATATGTCCATGAAACGAGTGTAATGCCTTTCATTTGCCTTTAATAACCTTGTTGTGGATTTTGATTATTCATGTAATTTGCTTCTTCCTCAACCGGAGAACAAGGAGGACAATAGCTAATGGGGTGATCGCCTTTACAAAGCTTACACATAGCAACTTGCACATTCTTACTCGGTAGATCTTACATCTCTTTAATCTGTTGAGGTAGCTTCGACATTTGTTGTGTTAACAACTCAACCTGTAGAGATAGCAATTTGTTCTGAGCGAGAATTGCATCATTTGTCCCTAATTCTAGCACTCCCGGTTTCTTTTGAGATTGGCCTCGGTTATGATTTCCTTGATGGTCGTTTAGAGCCATCTTGTCAATGATAGAAATGGTTTCGTCGGTGCTTTTAGTCATTAAAGATCCGCCCGCGGTAGCATCCAACAATGTTTTGTGAAACATTTGAAGACCATTTCTGAAAATATGAATTTGTGTGATCTCATCAAAACCGCGCCCCTTGCATTTTCTAAGCAAGGACTTAAATCTCTCCCAAGCTTCGTTGAGAGACTCATTCCCACCTTATGAGAAAACTGAAATGGCCGTTTTCGCCTCCATGAAACGATTGTGAGGAAAAAATCGTTCCAAGAATTTCTCTTCTAGCAAGTTCCAATCCGTCATGATAGCATTTGATTGGTCAAGGTACCATTCCTTAGCCTTCTCAATTAGGGAATGCGGGAATAGTCTCTTAAACAAATACTCTTCTTCAGCTTCAGGTGCACCAGTCGCACCGACAATTTCATAGAACTTGGTCAAATGTGTAAAGGGATCCTCGTGATCCATACCAGTGAATGGACTATGGTACAGAAGAGCAAGGATGTCCGTCTTCATCTCAGCGTGTCTCCCATTTTGCGTATTACGTGCAAACTGAGCGGTGTGCCTTGGACTGTTAGTGCAAGGAACTGAAGCAGGCGGTGGTGGTGGTGGAGCAGCCATGATTTGCGTAACTGGTGTTGGTGTAAAATTTTAACTTTCTCCTCTTTCTCTTCTTTCTTTAACAAGTTGCCTCCTCCGCCTAGTTTTGCTATTTAACTTACGAGTAGTTCTTTCAATCTCAGGATCGAAAAGAAGTTGATCTGCGGGCAACTTCCCTCGCATAAACAGAGTCTGAACACTTAGCCAAACAAATTAACAAGTTCAAGAAAAAGTTATACAAGTTTAAAAGTCAACAACTATTGTAATGCTTGCAATATAACAACAATCCCCGACAACAGCGCCATTTCGTTGAAAAGTATTTCGGGGGTGTTTTATCGTATCCACAGGGATTGAATGTATATTTCCGACATTCTATAGTCGAAATAGTTTTAAACGTTTAAAGTAACAAAGAGTTTGGTTTTCTCGTATCGGATCGTTTGCATAAGAGTTTAGTAATCAACGGTAAAGAAATTGGTTTTTTAGGGTTTGGTAAAAACATGTCAAGATTAGGTTTCGGTAATCCGTTTCGTATGTGTTTACTCGATAAAGGATGTGAACTTGTTAACGATGAATATAACCGCATATCCTCTTAACAAGTTTATCTCTAACACTTGTTGTGGGATTTATCATATTGATCGGTTGATGATCTGTCACCCCAACTACCAATATGATAACATTCAAGATCAATATTTATGAACATCAACATTCAAAACTATCTCTAGCCTCATGAATATTTGATGGATTGAAACTTAGATCAAGTTTTAGAATATATTTCTCAATCATGAACTAAAATAAAATATAAACCATACAAACAAATTTTTTTATCTATATTAATCATCAACAAAGTTCACACACCAATCAAGATCAATACATACAAAATAGAGGATTACCTACCACCAATCTTGACACAAAGTTGTGTTTAGCTACACATATTCATGGTAGCTTGATCAACAAGAAATGGACAAAGCTTTTGTTGCATCAATCTTCAATGGATCAAGGATTGAAGCATAAAAGCTTTAGATTATAAGAAAAATATTAAAAGATGAAGTTTTTGAGCTCCCAATATGTTTTCTAGGTTACAATAATCTTCTAAAAAGTGTAAATCCAAAAATATGTACAAAACTAACTAAGTACTACTTTCATCCCAGGCAAATTCGTCGGGCGAGCACCTTCATTCGTCGGGCGAAGGCCATAAATGAAGCCACATGACAACTACAGTGCCAGCTGGTCCATCTGAAAATATCTCTCTTCGTCGGGCGCTCTATTCCTTCGCTGGGCGAATTCAATTTCGTTGGGCGAACCACCCAGCGAACCAAACCTGGGAGCTACTGTAACTTGAATTGGAATTAATTAAATCTCCCGCCTCTTCCTCGCCGGGCGAATCCAAATTCGTTGGGCGAATTAGCCAGCGAGCCAAGTCCTCTAGCTACTGGAACTTGACTTCAAAAACAACAAATTCCTCTCGCTGCTGCTTCGCCGGCGAAGCAACTCCTTCGCTTCATGCTCGCCGGGCGAAGCTTATGATCTTTGCAGGCACACGCATTTTTCGTTTCTTCGAGTTTTCTTCCGCAACGAGCTACAACCTTTTGACATATTTTCACTAGAAAATTAACAAACACATCAAAACATCTAATGTTCACAAAAAATGCAAGAATTGCTTAATAAATAAGTCGTTTTCAGATTAAAGCAATAAAAAGAGCTTAAAGGTGTCAATTTTCGATATAAAAACTAGCATTTCTTGACACCTAACAAGTAACACCATCAGTGGAAGCATATTTCACATTCAATTCAAGAGGACAATTTTCTTCTCTAGTATCAGAAAGTTGAGCTTGTTAAAAGATGTAAGCAATCTACTAAGATTGAAAAAAAGGTAGCTTTTAGGAGAGTAAGTAACTCAAATCCCCAAGAAGTAACGAAGAGTACCTAAACCCTTCATCTCAAACGGTTTGGATAATTGTAATTTCAAATCATGAATGTCATTAACATTATCACCTGTAATTATGATATCCTTAACATATAATGAAAGTAAAATAAGACCATGAGAGGTGGTTCTGACAAATAAATAAGATTCAGGATCATGAGCGCGAAAACCAAGAGTGTAATAACAGCGGTAAACTTCTCAAACCATGCCCATGGAGGTTGTTTCAAAACATATAAAGCCTTCTTCAACTTACACATTTCTCCATGATTATGAGATACACCTAGAGGAGTTACAATATAGACTTCCTTGTGAAAATTATCATTTAGAAAATCATTTTAACACCCATTTGAGAAATATACCATTGGAGAACCGATGAAACTGCAATAAGAGTGTGATTAGTAGTCATATTGGCCACTAGAGCAAAGATTTCTTCAAAATCCATACCACATTGTTGAGAGAATCCTTTATCAACAAAACGTGATTTGTAGTGCTCAACTGACCCATCAGACTATGTTTTGATTTTGTACACCCAATGGGATCCAATTCACATTTTTCAGGAGAAATACTTATTAACTCCTAAGTATTTGTCTTGTGCAGAGCATAAAGTTTTTTTTGTCATATCATGTTTCCAAAGAGGCTCAAGTATAGCCTCTTCATCGGAAGTGGTCTTAAAAAACTGTTAATAGAGGTTATAAAATAAGAAAAAGAAGCATAGTAAGTGGAATTGACAAAATCAGGCAACTGAGTAGACTTACGATCACGAGACCACTACTACAAAATACACATTCGGTAACATAATATTACTACGGTCATGCCTTCCACCGTTGTAATGTCTGAAATCGGATGCGCCTAATGGTTATTTATTTTTTTGAAAGTTTTTTAATCACGGTTGATAGACACAACCGTGGTGATAAAGTGAGTGGTACAAGGTTCGAATCCTGGAAACTATTTTTTTTTCCATTTTTCTTATTACAAAAAGCGTGTTACTTAAGTTCATAAAAAAATAAAAAAATTGAAGATTATTTAATCATGGATTTAATATGCAACCGTTGTAATATTATCTGTACAACTTTGCTCTTCCTGAAAGAGAGAAACGAACTTCCCAACTATAATGATGATTGAAAATTTTCTTCATTTTTCAAGACGGTCACAATGTCATTCAAGAATATCAACCATTGGAAGTAATCATTGCAAACATTAAATTATCAGATGTTTTATCTTTAACCTCTTATATAAAGGCACAATTTCATATAATGAATTTCCACTTCTTTAAAACTATTATTTTTAACTTCATATAGCAACATGAGTTCTCCATATGAGAATGCTAACAGAAATATCTCAACTGAAGTCACCACAGTACAACACCATGATCAGCAGTCAACTGAGAAGGTCCAGCCATCTGGATCGACTGATGTCAGGGATACACTAAGGGTTAGAAAGGCCAAGAAGAAGAAGAAAAAGAAGCTGAAGAAGAAGAAGAATAAGAGAAAGGTGCACATGAAGATTTGTTACTATGATTCTAACGAGGGTAGTGAGGAAAGAGTCATAGATTATGAAGATTCCTTTGCTGCTAGGGGATATTGTTTCGACATTGACAAGATTATGCAATGAAATTATTTATTTACTCTTCCCTCTCGGCCCTCTTAATGAAATTATTTGTTATTGTTTTATATACTCTTTCATTTATACACTATTATTGTTTTACAAAAGCCAACAAAAATAACAACAACAATCGCAACAGTAATGAAAAATAACAATAACAATAATTAATAACTCTCTAACCATTGGGTTCAAAAATAAATAAAAAATTAAAAGTTATTTAACCACAGTTTTACTGAAAACCCTTTGTAAAAGTTTAAAATTATATCACGGTTTTTCTTTCTAACCGTGATGAAAAATGATATATTATATCACGGTTTTTCTTTCTAACCGTGATGAAAAGTGACATTTTTTACTATATAAGCGAAAGTATTTATCATTTAGTACATAACAGTCATTTCTCTAAAATGAAAACCCTAACATATTTCACTCTTCTCTCTCATAACATAACCCTAACATCCATGTCACTCTTTAAAATTTCTTAAACCTTCAGATTCATCTTCACCAATTGCTATGATACTCTTTAATCATATTTCATGTCCGTTCATTAAACTTATGCTTCGATGTTGTTTACATTTCTTGTTAAAAATGGGTTCTCATTTTTTTTTATTTGGTGAGTGTTCTCATTTTTTCATATTCATCTTCACCACCTTAACAAAGCGTATACTTTGGTTATGATACATATGGTTTGTGTAGCTATCACTACAAGAAAAGTGTGATTTAGCTTCAAAAAATTTAGCATCAACCAATTTTGGATGCTAATAGCGTCTATTTAGCATCCAAATATTCAAACGCAAATGCTTTTTTTTAACTAATTTATTTTACATAAATTTGAGTCAATAGAATTAGACGTTATCCAATATATTGGTTGACACTAATTATTTTATAATTTAATTTTAAAATAGCATCAACAATTTATGATGCTAATGTATTATTAAATTTTAATTTTATAATTAGTGTTTATTAGTTTGGAAGTTAAAACAAAATAGATCCTTTGTTTTACATTTCCCACGTTTAGAAGCTATAACATACCGATAATATATTATTTAAGCGACAATGTACAAGTGTTTATTATCAAAAAAGTTTCCCACAGTTTTTTTACATTTCCCTCTCTTTTTGTTTTAGGAAAATATTTCCCTCTTTTTTATTTTTTCAGAAAAAATATTTCACTAAGATATTGCAAGTTTGTAGAATCTCCAGTATACATCGATTCATCAATAATTTCCCTCTTTTTTTTTTTTTACATTTCCCTCTCTTTTAGTTTTACATTCCGACCACCGTTCAAGAATCTCCGACCTCCGTTCAAGAATCTCCGACCACCGTTCAAGAATCTCCGACCTCTGTTCACCAACAATTTCTAACGAACTTCATTCATCGATTCACCGACCTCCGTTCAGTATTCTTCGATGAAGAGGTAAGTAATCAAACTCCCAATCCTTTTTCTTTTCGTATTTCTTCTTTCGTTCATCATCGTTTTCTATCGTTTTCAGTAGGTATAT
Organism: Lathyrus tuberosus; assembly: GCA_022829125.1. Classification (NCBI taxonomy): domain Eukaryota; kingdom Viridiplantae; phylum Streptophyta; class Magnoliopsida; order Fabales; family Fabaceae; genus Lathyrus; species Lathyrus tuberosus. Next base: position 7,903,818 of record JALAZF010000161.1, on the reverse strand, counting down.
TTTGGGTTTTCTATTTCTTCTTCATATTTTAGGGCTTGTGGTTTGTGAAAATCTTTGATTATTTCTACTTAATTGGGAATTTAAGAAGTTGTTTGTAGTTTTATCTAATTGGGATTTTGAGAAGTTATTACCTAATTTGAGCTAATTAGGGTTTTTCAAATTTTGGTTACATAATGGATTTGTTGATATGTGTGAATCTTACTTTGTTAGTTGTCTTTGCTTGCTGTTGTGTCTCACCTCGTTGTTCCTTTTGACTTACTTGTATATGAATCTTATCCTAATATTTGCTATTGTGGTTATTTATTGACAGATGCAAACTGATTTCTCCAACTAAATTGTTGGATTCATTTATAACTCTTTACTAGCTGGTGAGTTTTTTCTTATCCTTGTAATGGTTTGATGCATAAGTATATATAACATGGTTTGTTTACAGCTTGTTATTGTGACAGAATCAAGTTTGAATCCTCACAACCCAATACATTTTCGACAAAACTTTGATGAAACTACAAATACAGGCTGTTGAGTAGGTGAGTATCTCACATGGTTCCACGCATAGTAATAGCTGGTCACGAAGACAAGAACTTAGTGATTAATTTTTCAAAAACATAATCCTGATCATCAATTATGATTGTATTTGCTACACTTTCAATATATATAATTATATAAAATTGACAAAATAAATTGTGTGCCTTCATGTAATGCTCATATACAGAAACATAAATCAAGATACAATATAATTCCCAGCTAAACAAATTACCTTAACATAAGTTGAATGCTGTCAAGAATGGATCCTACTGACATAAGTTGTTACTTGAATGTTTGTGAGTGATTTTACATCTAGGACATTCACTCGAAGCACTTTTTTGGGCTTAAAATATGAAGAGTCAATAGACCAATTTTATCTTAGGCTGAAGTTCAATTTTTTATTTACAAGATTGAAGTTGAAAATCAGTAATAAGCTTATATCTATTATTCAAACTTGATTCTTGTCGTTTTAATGTAATTTATATTTTTATTGGAGTGGTGGTGTTGTTGCTATTAGTAATGAGTAACTAGTGGTTATGCTAGTTTATATGATATGAACTTTGGATCTTTTGATTAGAACAACAACAATATCCCTCAGCTCACCAACTGAGTTGCCTATTGTGGAGGTCATATTTGAGATATATATTAGGGCTATAATATGGAGATGGCTATCAGGGCTACTGCTCTAATTTGAGTTGAGCTAGAATTTTCTGTAACTGTTCCTACTAATGATTATAACCTGTAGGGTTTGCACGTGATGTCGTCACCTTTGAAAATATTCTCCGTGATCAGCACTCATATGCAAATCATATGCAAAATGTTTTTGCTCATACAGTTCTGTCATATGCAAATCAGCACTCACACAAACACATTGCATCCTGATAAACACATGCTGAAACATACTGTTATGTACTTTTATGTACTTTAGTAAACATCCTTATGTAAACATACTGATTGACTTTATTGGCAGAGCAAAATACTTGGACGAGCTGTCTATCCTGATGAGCTTTTTTTGGCTACCCATAAAAAGAAGTCAGGCGATTGGGTTGATAGTCGTGCTGAAAAAACTTATGTAAGTTGTTTGCGTGTAATACTTTCATTCCACTAGTTGATTATGCATATTAACAATGTTGTTTACATGACTAATGTCAAGGATTTGTTGATATTTAATTTTGTTTTGATGATTTGTATAAACTGGCAGGGGTTCACAATTGAATGTTTAAAATTGTAAACCATTAAACCTTGTTTCACCATGTTGTAAAAGTCTAGCCGGTTGTGATGGATCTAATCTAAGTTGATTTGATCCGTGACAGAGTGATGCACCTGCATTTAGTGTTTACACACCTTGAATAGGATTACGGTAACCTTCATGATTACCTTCTGTTGAGGGAGCCTATGGATACACACCTTAAAGAGTTATTCATTAGATTAAAACTAGGCCTAGAAATTATTTATTAGATTAAAGTTATTTATATCTTGTTATTCAAACTTATGTTACTTATTTTTTTTCAGGATAACTATCAGGAACGTCTTACTCAACTAATTAAGAATGATGATCATACTACAAGTGATACACTAGAGGTTGATGGTGAGAAAAGACTTGAATTGTGGGTAGATGTTGCCGGGGGTATTTCTCGAGGTCATTGTTACGGAACTGGAGCTTTGTCTGTTAACCTTAGACCAGGTGTATCTCATCTTACTCAAGAGTCATGTCCTCCTGAACATGAAGTCATTGAGATGCTTCGTCGGGAGGCAGCTGCAGCAAACCAAAGAGCGGATGAAGCAAACCAAAGAGCTGTTGAGGCTGATCAACGTACGAAGGAGTTGCAAAACTAATTCCTAATTGATATGGAAGAGTTTAGGAAAAGGATGACGGCTTTAGAGCATCATTCAGGAGGTGGATCTTACAGTACTAGTCGACCTCATCCGCATTATAACAGTGCTCTTGATGATCTATTGGAGGATGATGATCTTGATGATCAATCAGATGATGACCTAGGCTAGTATTTTAACAATGACACAACTTTCATATTTTTTGTATGACCCTACTTAATTAGATTTTATGAACTAGTGACATATTATTATGGGTTTACCTTAGGATTATTTAGTTCTACTAGTGACATTATGGGTTCACTTTTAGAGTTTTATTGTGACCCTTTTGTGGCTGGTTGAGAACTTTTGAAATATATGGAAGGTTTAATTTGGAATTTGTATTTTATTATAGCCTGTTATGGAATTTGAACTTTTGAAACAACACTTTGGAATTTGTATTTTATTATAGCCTGTTATGGAATTTGAACTTTTGAAACAACACTTTTTGAGTTCCAGTGATGTTTTCATTTGGCTGTAATGTTGGTTTGGCTGGTGTTCTCTGCAATAATGTTTTTTTGCAGGTCATAACAACACGCAGGAATATGGGAGAATGGAAATTCATGTCCAGAATGCTTCTGCTCTCTATCCCTCTGATAAAGTTGGACATACTCAAGTTGTCTGGATGAGCCATTGTGACGAAGCTGTCATTCTTCCTTCTGGTTTCAATGTCGTGGCGCGAAGCCAACAGGGTGCTGTTGCTGCTATAGAGAATCCCTCTGCCAAATTATATATATGGCCTTCAGTATCATCCCGGGGTATATACATAGTTAAACCATTATCAAATTTCACAATTTTAATTGATAATATTCTTTGTTTGTTTGAATTATCTTATTCCAGCTTATCTATGAATATATGCACTTGTTAGGCTTAGAGCTTATCTATTTTTCCTTTATTTAAGGTGACTCATACACCTGACGGAATGGAAGGAAACTCTAAAGCATTTTCTGTTTGATGTTTGTGGAATTGATGCGGAGTGGAAGATGGAGGATGTGTTGGAGGAACAAATTAGAGTGATCAATAATACAGTGGGGCCTGATGAACATGTTATTTGTGCCTAAAAATTAATGCTAGTTAGAGTTTAAAATATGTTGATGCTAAATTTAGCATCAGTAGATTACAAACACTAATTAGCTTCTACGATTAGATCATTATTTAGCTTCCGTTTTAGAGTCCATTTCTGTAAATTCTAATTAGCTTCAGCTGGATGCTAATGTTTAACTTTAAGGTTTTTATTGTCGTCAATGAATTGGACGCTAAATTGACGCTAAATTGATGTTAGCGTCCAGATTTCAACGTTTAGAATCCATTTTACGTTGAGGCTAAAACAGTTTTTTCTAGTAGTGTATGAAGAAAAATGCAAGAATTATGAAGCTATTGTGTTAACATCATTCACCTTGTACTTCTTCTTCATAGCTTCATAAACTAGATAAAATTGTAATTTGTTCAAGATCCATGATTAGTTTAAAAAAAGTGCGTTCATTAAACATTACATAATATCTTGTGTTGTTGTATGTTGTTGTATGCTGCTATTGTTTTTCTTGAACCTTATTTTGTTGTATGTTGTTGTGTTGTTGATAAATGTTGTTGTATGTTTTTGTTGTTGATTAATGTTTTAAGAACAAAAACAAAACATTGCTAAGTCACAAGAAAGAAGCTTCTTGTGACTTAGGAATTTTTTGTTTATTAAATTCTTAAAACATTACATAATACCCTGTGTTGTTGTATGCTGCTGTATGAAATTGAGTTTATTATATGATATACAGATTGTTTGTTTCACTAACCCTTCACTGAAAATACATTTCATTTAAATTGACATAGAAATTTATAATCTGAAAATTAAGTTGTATTTGAAAACCAACTTATATCAATCAATATTTTCCGAATTGCATCCGTCTTATCGTTCATCTGACGCTGTTTAACATATAGAATGTGGATCAATGACCTAAGTCCTTCATCACATCCATATATTCTCTTATAGTTTAATTTGAATAACAATAATTTATTGATGTTATTCAAATTAAACTAGAATAGAAGGAATTGATGTCATGAAGGACTTAGACCATTGAACCACATTCTATATGTTAAACAACGTGAGATCAACGATGAGACGGATGCAATTCAAAAAATAATGGCTCATTTAAGTTGGATTTCAAGAATAGTTTAATTTTTAGATTATATAATTCTTCATCAATTTGAATGGTTGTATGTTGCTGTGAGGTTTATTGAAAAACAAGTAATCTACATATTATATAATAAACTCTGGGTACTTTCAGCAACGATTATTTATATTAACCATTTTGAAATATTATTTACCTAAATGTATATACCACAATGGTTAGTTATATTAACTATGATCATATATAGCGCGCTTTCAGGTTTTCTATAACGGTTATAAGACCGTGATCGTAAGTAACGCATATACAACCACACCCTACGTAACAACGGCAGGTCACACGTGATGTTATCCCTTTTCCAACCGTTGTTGTATACCGTAGTAGTGGACGAATAACGAGGAGGAGGATCAACAGTCGTAGGAGGTTGTTGGGTAGTCGTGGGGAGAAAAGGGATGTCAAATTAGGATTAACAGTAGTATTAGATGTGTAGTTCTCAAAATTACAATCACTTGAAATATTATCATCCAGACCAAAAGGGACAATATGGGTGAGTTCAGAACTACTAGTAATATGAGAATCAAAAGAAATAGAGAAAAAGGAATGTGTTCAAGAAATACAACATGATGAGAAATATGAAGTTTTCTTGATTTAGGATCATAACAACGATAACCCTTTTGACCATCCCCATAACCAAGAAAAACACATATGGCATAACGATAAGATAACTTACTACATTATACTTATGGTCGAAGAACAAATTAAGGCAAAAACTTTCAAAGAATAATAACCAGGGATAGAGTTATACAATTTTTCAAAAGGATATAAATCGTATGTGATAGGAAATGGGATTCTACTAATAGCATGAACATCAGTAAGAACTATTTCACCCTAAAACTCACTAGGAATTGAAACAGACAATAAAGGGGAATATGTAGTCTCCACAATGTGAAAGTGTTTTCTTTCAGCAAATCCATTATGTTAAGGAGTATCAGTACGTACAAGATGTCTGGTGAATAGTACCATTATATGCAAGTAGTTTAGAGAATTTATTAGAGGCACATTCACCATTTAAATCACAACATAAGCACTTTATGACAATATTATGTTGCGTTTTAACCATTGCATGAAACATATGATAAATATCAAAAAAATTCATAATGATTTTTCATAAGGTACACCTAACAATGACGAGTATAGTCATTAATAAACGGAATATAGTATAGAGATCCACCTTTGGTAATAACCGGTGATGGTCCCCATCCACTAGAGTGAACCAAGTCAAAGGGTGCATATGAAAAAGAAACACTTTTATTAAAAGGTAAAGCTGAAAAAATTTCAAGTTTAAAAGCACAACAATCTGAAATATCACTGGTTTGTAACTTTCCTCAATCACCAGTAGAAGCCAAGTACTTTAATCTAGAAGAAAATATATGTCCAAGACGAGAATGCCATAAATAAAAACCAGAAGACGAAGAATTCAAAAAAAAAGAAGCTAATAAATTTGTAGTGGAATTAGAAGTTGAGGTTATAGTATCTGAGACTTTTAACTCATCTAACATGTAAAGTCCCCATATCTACGGCTTGTCCCAATGAGCCTCCCAGAATGTAGATCCAGCACACAACAAAAAGTAGAAGAAAATGTGACACAATAACCATAATCAGACATTTGACTAACAAAATTAGGACTCAAAGTAATATTAGGAATATAATAAACATAAAATATTTACATATTAGTTGTAAATAGATAATCAATGTCAGATAATGGCATAGATGTACCATCAGCAACCATAACTCACATAAATGAGCAACTATAACTGACATAGATGAAGAAGGATTTAAAGACACAAATGATTTATCATCATATGACATATGTTATGGTACTCCAGAATCAGAGATCAATATTGAGAGAGACATACCTGATAGACTATAATAATACAAATCATGATTGTCTAACATTTGCAAAGAATTGCACCTACAAGTACATAGATCCACATCTAACTATATCTCTTTTATTTCTGTCATTTAATTTTGTACAGCCTAATTATTTGCTTGTACCTATTTTCTTAACTTCAATTAATTTAAAATCAACCTTTTACAAAAAAATTTAAAATTCAAATATCACAATTCAACCCCTTCTTTTGAAGTCGCTTGTTCAACAAACATCCATTATTTTTTTAACACAGATTTTGGGACATCATTGGCAGTGATCTCACTACTCTTTCTCTCCTTATTTTTAATATTAAGGGTGAACCTAACATTTTTATCTCTATTTTTACATGTTTGATTCATAAGACTAAGAATCCCGCAAATCCCACATATTATAAACATATATCGTCGTACCATGTGATGTTAAATTTTGTCATTAAAACTATCGCTATGATAATCAAAAGTATTTACATAATATTATTATCCCTAATCAATGTACCTTTATTAATAATAGGATCATAATTCACAATTCCATTCTTCCTTTTGAAATCTTCCATTATTTTAAGAATATTTAGACGGGCAAAAAGATTACATGGACATGAAGCTTAATATAGCCAAAGCCTATGATAAATTGGAATGGAATTCCATCCAAACCATTCTAAATTTCCTTGGGTTTCCTTTGAGAATTACAAATACTATCATTAAGTGCATACCCACTACAAGAAAATGTAGAATTAGCTACCATAGTTTTACTACAAAATAATTTTGTAGCTAATTCTTATTTAAAAGACAATCATATAATCACTATAAAAACCATCACTAATTCTTTTTTTATTAATTTTATTTACTTATTTTAGTTACATGAAACATAAGAGGAAATAATTTGCTAAAACACTACTTGAAAGAAGCAAAACATTTGAAAACGGTAAAACGCGAAGAACTTTACACATAAGCGTTTTTTTCTCAAACGCGCTTCTTTTTCAAATTCGATTCTCCCGGAAGGCCTCTAACGCCAAAGTGCTTTTTCCCAAACGCGATTTTGCAGCCGGATTGCTTCTTCGCAAACCCAAACGCGATTCGTAATCTCACTGCATCGTTCAGTTACGTTTTGGTTATGGTTCAGAACTTCTTCGGTTCAGAATGCTCATGGTTTGGTGCACTTTTACGGTAAGCTTCACGGTTTCATGTTGATTACGCTTTCAATTGGTTTCTCTGGTTTTTTGTTTCGGTATTGATTCTAAATTAAGTTAACACTAGAATACAACATTATGAAGCTAAATAGAGGAATGTTTACGTGTTAAAAATGCAGAAATACGGCTTTTGGTCTTGCCCGTAAGGTGTTCGATAAAACGCCTCAACCATATCTTGTGCGTCACATGTTCGACAAAATGTTTCAACTGGTTTCTTCCGTCTTTTCGCTTCTGTTTTGATGTGCATAGTGATGCTGAATTTTCTGTTATAGTTGTTGATTGTTGTTGAACTCTTGAATTGATGCTTTGATCTTTTTCTGTTTTAGCTGAGTAATTATTCTTCAATGTAAGGTGTTGCTTATTCTCATCCACTCAGTAATTTGATCAGCTGAATGTCTTGTTTTGGCCCAAATATGATATGTTTGGTGTGGACCATATTTTTGTCTTGCATGGTCAAATGACACTGTGTGTCGTTTTGAAGCTAACCTAGTTGTATATTAACATGAGGAAAGAAAATCCTATACTTTTGGAAGGGTAATTTTGCAAATAATTTGACCTTTCTGATACTGTTTTTCAGATGTTTGCTGATTTAAGATGTTCTCCATCGTGTACCTGGGCTGGATTCCATGGGATTGTATCACTCTGTCCTCCCGATTGTTTTCGGTACAAAGGAACACTTGATGTCATGTATAAAATTACACTATAGGTTGGTAGTATAATGCTATAGAATAATGGCATTAGATGGATTAAAACAATCATTTACTTGTCTTGTATAATATACGTTGAATACACACACATTGTTTATAAATGCCAGAGTGGTGTTTATTTCAGGAAGGATTTACTAAGCTATGGAGAAGCACGAACGCAGGCCTCGCACTTGCAGTACCGACTTTAGGTTCACAATCCATTTAATTCTGTTTTAGTTTTTACTGTTCTAAGTACTAGACATTGCATAATGAGAGCGAGCGAATTAGCTAACGTATTTTTTTATTTGCTTAAATCAGGTTGGAATTTACCTTCCTTGCTATGACATATTTCGCAACTGGTTTGAGGAATACACAGCCAAAAATGCTCCAATCGCAACTCCGTATGTACCTTTAGTGGCTGGTTCGTTGGCACGCTCACTGGCTTGTGCAACTTGTTATCCTATTGAACTTGCCAAAACTCGCATGCAGGTATTTAAAGTGAAGACTTTAACTGGAAAGGAAATTGAAATTGATATTGAGCCAACTGATACAATTGACCGTATCAAGGAACGTGTAGAAGAAAAAGAGGGAATTCCACCTGTGCAGCAGAGGTTCTCTCTCTCATTTTATTTGGGCTTAACTAATTCTTTGCCAAATATATAACTCTTAAAACTAAAACACGTCACTTGCAAAACTCGTGTTTCTGATAATTTATGATTATATATTTGAATATTCTGTCAGTATTATTTTGGAAAATAAGTATAGAGAAAATCCAAGCATTTATGTCCATAAGATGAAAGATCACATGATATCTCCTTTTGATGTCTCTATCAAGGACCAGTAAGTTCAATAAGAGTGCATGTATACACCACACCTTTTGTAGATCACTCACTTGGAAGTCATATGAGATAGGAAGGTTAAAATTAATTCTTAACTTATGGCCACTCATCTATTTGTAGACATGTGCCATGTTCTCTTCGTATTGGTAACACGACTCAATATCGACTTATAGCAGCAAAAATTATCTTAGGGATGAACTTTAAGCCAATTAGTGGCTACAAATCATCTATGTTAGGAGGCAACAATGGAACTTGTATCAAGGGATTGGTCAGTAGTCATCCTGACTAGAAGATAGTACTAGTACAGGTTTGAATCCACAAGTAGCAGAAAACTGTATTCTGAAAGTTGAATTAATAATATAACAGTCCTATATATTTCATTTTCAATAATTGCGGTCTTTCGAAGAAAAGTCTAGCAGCAATTCCCTTATAAGGTGGATTGATAAAAGGATGTTAGATGATTTTTACAGCTTATAAGAATAGTATGTTAGCAGAACTTTATTGATGAACCTATTTTAAAATGTTGAGCAATGATTTCTAGGGAAACAAATAGAGTTGTATTTATGATTCATAATATTTTTTCATGTTTCTTGCAGAGGACTTATGCTTTTTTTAACTCAAAAGGAAACTATCCTTAATGTATGATTAATATATTTCTAATTTTGAGAGTTTTATAACAACAAAGATTGAATTCTAAGAATTTATATAAGCCCTCTAAACCCATTGTTTCTAACTTCTTGCTGATTTGAAGTTCTATTTACTTTTACAATTCCATTGTTTCTAACTTCTTGGTGTTTCTACATGTTAGGTTATGTGGTGATTTAAACAAATGGTTATGTTCAAGAACTCGTGATGTGTTTTTCTGTTGCAAGTGTTCAGAGTTGCTTTTGTTTGCATGGTGCTCTGAGTTTTAATGTCCAAGCGCATAATGGTTTGAACATAATCCTTATTGTTGATTCTTCTTAGAACATCTGGATGGTGAACACTAAGATTCTTCTTAGAATATTCTTTGAGCTGAGGATAAATATGTATCTTGTAGTTGATTAATCGATTAGTAATTGTCCCATTGAAGATATATTAATATGAAATTGCTTCTAGTGTTCTCATTCTACTAATTAAATATAATCTTAAATGAAAAATTATTAATTTTAGATTATTTTATTTAAACCAATGCTTAATTATCAACAAATATGATGCCTTCAAAAGTAGTTTTTTAGGAATAATTTTTTATAATTTAAAGCCTAATCATTTTTTGATTAGAAAATTAAAAAACTAATATAGCTGTATTTAGCTTGAGATTTGCTATGATTTTTTTGAGGCGAAGTTGTAGCTGTTTTGATTGGAAAGATAATAGAAGACTGGTATTTTGCTACGATTTAAATGTGGATTAGCTACGAATTACAAAACATTAGTTTGAGTTTTGCTAGAAAAATTTGCTCTAGATAATTAACCACCCAATCCAAGCTACGACATATTCTGTAGTTAATCCGCAACTAATCTCTAGCTAACTCTATTTGATAGAGATTCGCTTCAAATTTGCTACGGTTTTTGACGTAGCTAATCTCTGATTTCCTTGTAGTGACCCACTATTAATTTTTCTGTTTTGATAAATGGATGTCCAAGTTATGCGTTTGGCCATACTAAGAACATTCTTAACCGACTGTTCAAATCCCCTAATGCAAAAATAATTGATAACTATCTGAGTATGCTTACCCATATGGGCTGATCCAAAAAACATGAGTTTGGCTACTTGATTGAGATAGTTTAGAAAAAACTCAATGGTTGAAAAGGAAAAGCCTCTCATTTGCGGGTAGAGAAACTCTTAAAAAATTTATTGCCCAAGTTATGCCAACTTATGCCATGATTATCTACCTACTTCTGAGGGTGATTTTCATAAAACTCGACATCATTATATTCAAATTCTAGTGGGGCCAAAAAGGGAAAAAAAAGATTTATTGGTCCAATTGGCAGAAGCTATTACAGGGTAAGATAATTGATGAAGTAGCGTTTAAACATAGTAGGGACTTCAATATTTCTCTCTTGGAAAATAAAGGTCGGAGTTTTAATCATCCCAAACTTACTTGTGACAAGGTGGTTAAAATCTAAGTACTTCTCAAAGGACCGCTTCTTAAATTCCAAACTTGGTAGATATCCAAGATATCTTTCGAGAAACTTTCACAAAGCTGTATGGATGTTGGGTAAGCTCTAGAGGGCTATGATTTTATAATTGAACTTAAAACTTGTATCATATTTATTATTTATAATAAAATCCTTTTCTTTGTTACTTTTATTTTCAAGGTAAGTAATAAATTCCTTAGAATAATTAATTCATATAATGGATCATTAAGTATGATCTAGTTGTGAGAAATAAATAATATAAAGATGTCATTATAAAAGTATATGTAGTTAAACCTTAAGTATGATCTAGTTGTAAGAACTATTATGTCAGTAGTGTGTATATTCCACATGTCATATATATGAGATATCAAGTCTTCACATATTTATAAATATTAGGAGTAATATTTATATTAAATTGACCCACGATGAGAATTCAAAAAAATGTGTTATTTAAATGTTATAAGTTATTTTCATAGTACTAATAGTGTATGTCAGCCTTTAACCTGAAATCATTATAGTGCATACTTGAGGAGTTGATCACTTTAGTACCCTCAAACTTTGTCTGTAACAAAATAGTTATAAAGTCATTTGATTGGTTACTCAACGATTCATGTCGAGAGACATGAATGACCTAGATGGAATTTCCCTCATACATATGCATGAGTAATATATACAAGTCCATTGATTGAGTATGATTGTTAAATGATGGCCATAATGATATGGGTTAATATGTAATGTTGAGCTTATTTATTGTTTGTAACAATACTCGGGTACCACAAAATATAATAATGGGCTATGCAAGGGTGACCTAAACTATGTCTTGTGTTTAATATAAATATAATAGAAAAAGGATAATTATACATGTACTCATTATCAGAGAAATGTTATGCCAAATCACATGACATCCCCATTAGCAAGGTAGCACGGATGTGTTGCTAGACACCGGTCTCTAATTATAATATGAAATAGATGATTTAATATTATTGCGAAAGTTACGAGAACCTAAAAAGCCACACACATAAGGATAATTAGGAGAGAGATTAAATAAATGAATAAGATTCATTTATAATTTGGTGGTGCATTCTTACGATGCTCTAGAACTAATTAGAGAAACATGGTGTATTGTATGCTACAATTTATATAAGTTATTCTATAATATAACACTCATACCAAAGTGACAGTCATGTTAGAAGTAATTCATGTTAGTTAGTCTAAGTCGAAGGGTTTTATAGGTTTGGTCGAAGTTGTATATAGTCAGTTGAATAGTTGTAGTGTTGTGTAGGTCAGCTGTATTCGACAGAGTCGAATATAGCTGATAAGGAGTTCAGTCGAATTGCTAGTTTGTGTCGAATTGATTGTTTTGGGCCTGGGCTTTGATAGCCTATATAAAGGGCATTGTAATTTGCAATATAAACAACAGCTTCATAATAAAATTTTACAAAGTTTCTAAAAACCCTAATCTCTTCTCTCCGTCTTCTTCTTCTCTCAAATATTCATCTTTCTTGAAACTCAGTTCCAACAATTGGTATCAACGAGCCCGGTTGCGATTCAGAGAGATTCTAATGGCAAACGGAACAACAACGTGCACACAATTCCCAGTGAATCTACCGGTTTTCAAAGGGGAAAACTACCAACGGTGGGTGGCGCAGATGAGAGTTATCTTCAGATTTCAAAATGTGGTTGAAATCGTGAATGATGGCGTAACGGAATTGGGGGCAAATGCTACTGATGAACAGAAAGCTGCGTACAAGGATCAAAGGAAAAAAGATGGCAAAGCGTTGTTCTTGATTCACCAGTGTGTGGATCCGAATGTGTTTGAGAAAATTATTGAAGAGGAATCTGCAAAAGAAGCGTGGGACAAGTTAAAGAACTTGTATGGAGGTGATGAGAAACTGAGGAGGGTGAAGCTGCAAACATTGAGAAAGCAATACGAGATGATTCAAATGAAGGAAGATGAATCAGTTTCGGAATTTTTTTCAAGATTGGTGATGCTGACGAACCAGATGAAGTCTTGTGGAGAAACAATCACAGATTTGCAGAAGATTGAGAAGGTACTAAGATCTCTGACTGCAAATTTTGACTACATTGTAGTGTCAATTGAAGAGTCCAAGAATCTTGCTGAGATGAAGTTTGAAGAGCTACATGCCTCTTTGGAAGCTCATGAGATGAGATTGAAGCAAGGAGATTCAGAAAGAGAAAAGGTATCGGACCAAGCACTACAAGCGAAATTCACCAAGAAATCTGGGAAGGCGAAGCAGGGAAGGAATCTTGCTGGTGATGAGAAGTCAAGAAAGAGTTCAAAGAATCATGATGATTCAAAGAAAGTCATGGGCAACAAGTATTCTGGGAAGAAAGTTGACATGAAAGACGTGCAGTGTTACAATTGTCAAAGTTTTGGTCATTATGCTCGAGACTGTCGAAAGAAGAAGAAAGCACGAACAAAAGAAAGTGACAAAGCGCAGTATGCACAGGCAGGAGAGAGTGATTCTGAAGGTGTGTTACTAATGGCAGACACTCAGCCGAATGATGATGAAACGAATTTGTGGTATCTTGATTCAGGTTGCAGCAACCACATGACTGGTAACAAGAACTGGTTCAACAAGCTTGATGAATCAGTTAAGAAGGTGATAAAGTTTACAGATGGTAGACAGATCACATTAGGTAGAAGAGGAAACATATCTGTAATGAGAAGAGATGGTAGAAAAGCCAACATTACTGATGTGTTGTATGTGCCTTCTATGACAAGTAACTTGATAAGTATAGGTCAATTACTTGCCAAAGGACATAATATGAAGCTGGAGAATAATCAAATGAAAGTGTATCATGCTGATGGTAGGTTGGTGCTGAAAGCACCATTGGCTGATAACAAGACGTTTAAAGTTCAGATTAATATGATTAATCATGAATGTCTTGCGTCAACTACAGAAGAGGAAAAGAATTGGCTATGGCATCATAGATATGGGTATCTAAACTTCAGGAGTTTGGGTATGCTGAATCAGAAGAAACCAAATCATGTGTGTGAAGAATGCTGCAAAGCAATGCAGGCTAGAAAAGCATTCAAACATGATCTTCCAATTAAGTCGAAAGGAAAGTTAGAACTTGTTCATTCTGACGTATGTGGACCTTTTGAGGTTAGGTCGAATGGTGGCAAGCGTTACTTCTTAACTTTCATTGATGAATTCACCAGATATATGTGGATTTATGTGATCGAAAGTAAGAGTGAAGTATTTACAAAGTTCAAGAAGTTTAAGTTGCTTGTCGAAAAGCAAAGTGGCTGCAAGCTAAAGAAACTGAGAACTGATGGTGGTGGCGAATATGTCTCTCGAGAGTTTGCTAGATTTTGTGAAGAGGAAGGTATAGAGCATGAGGTTATTGCTCCCTATATACCTCAACATAATGGAATAGCTGAGAGGAAGAATAGAAGTATACTGAATATGACGAGAAGTATGTTGAAGGCTAAAGAGGTGCCAAAGAGATTTTGGGCTGAAGCAGCTTCGACAGCAGTATACATTCTGAATAGATGTCCAATGAAGAAGTTAGTCGAGAAGACTCCTTATGAAGCTTGGACAGGTGAGAAGCCAAATGTAAGTCATCTTAGATTTTTTGGATCAATATGTTTTAGGCATGTTCCTGAGCAATTGAGAACAAAACTAGATGATCGAAGTCAAACCATGGTGCTCATAGGTTATCATTCGACTGGTGCATATAGACTATATTCACCAGAAGATGATAAATTTGTGATCAGTCGAGATGTTCTGGTAGATGAGAATCAAAAATGGGAGTGGAGTCATGGGTCAGTTCGACAGGATACTGCTCGACAGATGGAAGAGACAGTTCCGACGGTGTTTGAAGAAGACCAACAAACTGAGGCCACGACAAGTCGAAATGAAGAACCTCCCGAGCAGAATGTAAGAAGATCAACTAGAGCAAGAGCTGAGTCAACAAGGTTAGCTGGATATGAGAGATTTCCAGATAATACAATCGATGCAGATGGTGACTTAATAGAAAAAGCAATGATGATGGCTGAAGCAGAACCAATTAATTTGGATGAAGCCATGAATGATTCGAATTGGTGTGAAGCCATGAAGGAAGAACTCAGGGCAATCGAGAAGAACAATACCTGGGAACTTGTCGAAAGAACCAGCAAGAAGCCTATTGATGTGAAATGGGTTTACAAGCTGAAACGAAGGCCAAATAGTGAAATTGCCAAGCATAAGGCAAGACTAGTGGCAAGAGGATTTCTGCAGAAACCTGGTGTTGATTTCAACGAAGTCTATGTGCCAGTGGCTAGGTTGGAAATAATCAGGATTGTTGTTTCGACAGCAGCGTATAGAAGATGGAAGATACATCAGTTGGATGTAAAATCAGCATTTTTGAATGGACCTTTGGAGGAAGAAGTATATGTCAGTCAACCACCAGGATTTGAGATTAAAGGGCATGAGTCGAAGGTGTACAGATTGAGGAAAGCTCTCTATGGATTGAAGCAAGCCCAAGGGCTTGGAACAAGAGAATAGATAGTTTCCTAATCGAAGCAGGGTTCACAAAGTGTGTGTCTGAGCATGGAGTTTATGTAAATGATGTTGACAATGATAGTCGAATCATTTTATGCCTGTATGTTGATGATTTGCTGATTACAGGTGCAAATGAAGCTGAGATAAGAAAAGTCAAGTCGAAGCTAATGCAAGAGTTCGAAATGTCTGACCTAGGGAATTTGTCATATTTCTTAGGAATGGAATTCAAAGACACAGCTGAAGGTGTGTTCCTGCACCAGAAGAAGTATGCTCAAGATATTTTGAAGAGGTTCAAGATGACTGACTGTAAAGCTGCAACAACTCCATTGGAAACAGGAGCAAAGTTGAAGAAGGTAACTGATGATGAGTTTGTAAGTTCGACACTGTACAAACAAATTATTGGATCCTTGAGGTACCTTTGCAATACAAGATCGGACATTTGTCAAAGTGTCGGATTGTTAAGTCGATTTATGGAGAAACCCCAAGAATGTCATCTTATTGCAGTAAAGAGAGTACTGAGATACATTAAGGGTACGATTGATCATGGTGTGCTGATGCCATGTCAAAATAAGTCCAAGTCGAAAGATGCTGAGGTATATGGTTATACTGATTCAGATTTCAGTGGAGACCAAGATGAGAAGAAAAGTACTGCAGGCTATATTTTCATGATCGAAGGAGCTCCAATCTCTTGGAGTTCGAGAAAACAAAGCATTGTGGCTTTGTCATCATGTGAAGCTGAGTATGTAGCTGCTTCGTATGCAGCATGTCAGGCAGCATGGATAGATATGTTGCTCGAAGAACTCAAGATCAAGGAACCTGGGAAGATGAAATTGTTTGTAGACAACAAGTCAGCTATTGATCTTGCCAATCATCCTATGTGTCATGGTCGAAGTAAACACATAGAAAGAAGGTATCATTTTCTCAGGGAACAAGTAAACAGAGGGAAGCTGGATCTTGAATATTGCAAGAATGAAGTTCAACTAGCTGACATACTTACCAAACCTTTGAAGAAAGTCAGATTCGACGAGTTGAAGAAGAGCATTGGGATGAGAAGTCTCGAAAACATGAATTAGGTGGTGTGTTAGAAGTAATTCATGTTAGTTAGTCTAAGTCGAAGGGTTTTATAGGTTTGGTCGAAGTTGTATATAGTCAGTTAAATAGTTGTAGTGTTGTGTAGGTCAGCTGTATTCGACAGAGTCGAATATAGCTGATAAGGAGTTCAGTCGAATTGCTAGTTTGTGTCGAATTGATTGTTTTGGGCCTGGGCTTTGATAGCCTATATAAAGGGCACTGTAATTTGCAATATAAACAACAGCTTCATAATAAAATTTTACAAAGTTTCTAAAAACCCTAATCTCTTCTCTCCGTCTTCTTCTTCTCTCAAATATTCATCTTTCTTGGAACTCAGTTCCAACAAGTCACACATTCACATTCTCTCTAAACCCTAGCCGCACTAGGATTATGAGTTTATGTTCTATATAAGATCCATATTCATTCAAAACAATCACTATAGGCATACACATCACTTATTGTAGATTGTGTTCCCGTGAAATGAGTAGAGACACTTCTGTTTATGGTATGCTCATTATCAATCTGTTTCAACAATCAAAGGTTCTACATTACAAAAATTAATCAATTAATCCCTGACTCATGACCATTTTTAGGGATCCATCTCAACATATTTTTTCCATCTAATGCGTCCATCACAATTTCCCTTTAGTGGAGTCTTAATAATGGTTTTTATTTTGAGGCTGTTAATGGGAATACTATTAACATATGTAATGAAAATTGGATCCCATATTTGTGTAGGTTTAAACTCCTAACGCAAAATCCTAGAAAACAAGGGTGAATGGAGCTAGGGATATCATAAATTTGGAGGAAACTTGATGGATCCATAGTATTCCTAAGAGAACTTTTGGCATATCAATGTATCAGATATAAAAAATACCTCTCTTTAACCTAGACGATGAAGGCACCATTATGTTAATGGAATCCTATAATGACTACTACTGGGTTATATCGAACTATTACAAAACCCAAGAGTGAAAAAATCTTAGAAACGCTATCAACTATACTAATACTAGTGTTAACACAACTTGTGGGAAAAATTGTCCCCATAGACAAAAACAACTCATTTGGAGAATCCTACATAAGTCTATACCAGCAAAAGAAGGCCTTATTCAGAGAGGTTCCGACATTTACCCCTATTCTAAAACAGCCACATAATTATTAAAACCCTATATCATTGTTGCAAGTTATGTTATAAAATTAACAGGAATTCATTCAAATCTTCTATGTAAATAAATTTTAATTTTAACACATAAATTGATTCTAAGGATGGGTTAATCTACATAATCTAGAAAACTTTAGGAAGTATAATGAAACAAAGATTTTATCTCTCCTTAATACTAGGTATAAAATGTATTTATGTACTCATCTTTTATCTTCCTCTTATGTTTTTTTTTGTCGATTTTCTCACAGTATTTGGCATGCTAATTTATGCTTGAGGTCATTTAATTTGATTGTCTTTTTTCTTTGTCCCGCACATCAACATTATTAGGGTACTTGACATTATAAAACTTCACGATCATAAGTCTTAGTGTAGTTGAACCTTTCAATTTCACTACAAGTGGCACCAACCATGGGGGCAAAAAGGTCAAGTTTACAAGTGTGCACTGTAACACCATAGTTTTCCCCGCGTAATTATAAATTAAATAAGAGTAATTTCAAACCAACAGCAATTAGGATGCTACTTTAATAGCAACCAACTCACGAGATATGATATGTAATACATACAACTTTTAAAAATTATTAATAATAATAAAACTAGTAGAAAAATCAACAAGTCTGAACTTCAGTATTTATTTAGCAGTGGAAATGCATCAATAAAAATTTATTTTGATATTTCAAATAATAATAAAAACTCATAGTAATTATAAGAATAACAGACTTCAAAAATAACATAACAATCTCCACCATAAAATAAAATAAACATAAAAGCGCTCCATTCCCTAAGTGTTGCATATCAGAGCAGACGCCGACTCAACAAAAGAAATAAGAAGAGCAATCTCTTCCACTCACATCCAAGTCTCTACTACGGATTATCTACACGGTGCCCATGTAATGACATCATTCAAACTGAAGTGGTGAGAAATCACAATCATATAAAGAAATGCATAATAATATGTAAGCACCCCATCAACATATACATAATCACCCAATCCACAATTCACACCCCAAACAATCCACACATAATAATGCAACATGTATACAATGCAAAGAGACTCAACTCAAGACTCAATGCATGTGGTACCAATAGCAAACTTTGAGGTTCACTCGCTCCGATCCCCGCCATAGGATCATATTCCACCAAAAATCATCACTATCACCATAGGCAACGCTTCACTAATTCCATCACCATAGAAATTAGCTACTCGCACCTGATCCATCACAATGGGATCGAGGATCACCAAGAATATTGTTGTGAATAGGATGCCTTGAAACAAAATATAAACGGTTTCTTTATACACCAGAAACATACAAGAGTTAGGGTTAACAAAGAAAATAAGGTAAAACAACAAGGATTGGTTATAAACTGCTATTCTTTTCTTACTATTTAAAACAAGATTACAAGTATACAAGAATAACAAATAACCTCTCTCTCTTGAATTAGGATTTTATCTTCCTATTTTTCCTTATGCAAGATGAGAGACTAGCATGCTATTTATAAGAAAGCTAACACACTAACCTAATGGGCTTTTTAACAATTACCCATTACAAGTTAACTTAGGGTATAAGCTAACTTAAACAATTGGGCATACAAGCAAGGCCCAATTCAATATGCTAACAAACCTAGAAATATTGACTAATGTATGTTAGAACAAATTTCGAATACAACACGCATTACTCCGACAGAACACATGCGAACAAACTTCGACCTCATGCTTAATTCCTGTCGAACCAGAAGCTGCCCTTCAACCATACTAGAGTTTGATCCAATAACTCATAAATCTCCACCTTGGAACAAAATCTATAACATCAAGGAATAAACTAGCTTTCTTCATGCAGTTTTATCAACTGCATACAGTGAAAAAACTTGCAACTGGGCAATGTCTTGGTGATCATATCAGCAACATTATGATCTGTCAAAACCTTCAGCACTTGGACTTCTCCACGCTTGATTACCCCTCTGAAGAAATGCAGCCTCACATCAATGTGCTTGGTTCGCTTATGATAGGCTGAATTCTTCGACAGGTGTATTACACTTTGACTATCACATTTAACAGTGATAACTGGACCTTGAAGTTTTAGCTCCTTTACAAAACCTTCAAGCCACAATTCTTCCTTCACAGCTTCAGTTAGGGAGATATATTCTGCTTCAGTGGTTGATAAGGCAACAACCTTTTGAAGTGTTGCTTTCCAACTGATTGTTGTCCCAAACATAGTGAACACATATCCAGAAATAGATTTTTCTGGAATCCATACAACCTGCATAATCAGAGTCGACATATCCTTCGATTGCTGCTTTACTATCTTCACCCAAGGCTCCACCATAAATTAGGACTCTATTCAGAGACTCATTTATGTACCTTAAAATCCACATTATTGCTTGCCAATGAGCCTTTCCAGGATTCTTCATGTACCTGCTTACAAGACTTACTACATATGTTATGTCAGGTCTAGTACAGACCATAACATACATCAAAGAACCCACTATATTAGCATATGGAATGCTATTCATATAAGCTCTTTTGACATCAGTACTGGGACAGTGATCTATACTCAGCTTGAATTGAGGGTTTGTCGGAGTCACAACAGGCTTTGAATTCAACATACCATACTTTTCGAGAATCTTCCGTAGGTATGCCTCTTGAGATAAGCATAATTTTGAATGATTTCTATCTCTTCGGATGTCAATCCCAAGAATCCTGGACGCAGCTCCCAGATCCTTCATGTCGAACTCCTGATTGAGTTCAACCTTCACCCTTATTACATCTTCGACATTGTTGCTTGCTATTAGAATATCGTCCACATAAAGCAACAAAAATAACAAATTAATTACCAGGTTGAAATCTGAAGTAAACACAATGGTCGAACTAACTTCTAATGAAACTTATGCGTGCCATAAACTTTTCGAATCTCCTATTCCACTTTCGAGGAGATTGTTTCAGTCCATATAAAGATCTCTTCAGCTTGCACACATAATCTTCCTTCCCCTTTTCGACATACCCTTCAGATTGCCTCATCAGGAATATTTCATCTAGATCACCATACAAGAACGCAGTCTTTACACCCATCTGTTCCAGTTCAAGGTCGAACTGTGCCACCATGGCAAACAACATTCGAATGGATCTGTGCTTCACAACAGGAGAGAACACATCATTGAAGTTGGCACCTTCTTTCTGAGTGAACCCCCTAGCGACCAATCTTGCCATGTATCTCTTCGACGCCACTCTTTCGATTCCTTCCTTAACTTTGAAAATCCATTTACAGCTAACTAACCTGGCTCCAGCAGGCTTCTTGATCAGTTCCCATGTATTGTTATCATGAAGAGATTTCAACTCATCATCCATGGCCTTCAGCCATTCAGTCTTCTTTTGACTCCTCATAACTTCCTTATAGTCTCTAGGTTCTTCGCTGAGAACCTCACTTGTAGAGATTAAGGCATAAGCTATAAGATCTGCATACCCAAGTCTCTGAGGTGGCTTGATGACTCTTCTCGATCTGTCTCTTGCAAGCAGGTTGTCATTATCAGTCTTCTCATCTCCGACAGCATTTTCTGCTTCTTCTTCGACTTAATCTGGGATACGCAATTCAGCATCAACATGCCCCACCTCAACAGGAATCTCTCCCTATTCCAGCTCTTTGTTAACATCATCATTTTTCTTGAAAGCCATCTCAGCTTCATTGAAAACTACATCTCGACTGGTGATACACCTCCTTTGACCTGGCTCTAGGCACCATAGCCTATAAGTTTTTACTTTTTCAGGGTATCCCATGAACATGCATTTCAGAGCTCTAGGTTTGACCTTGTCTTACCTAATGTGAGCATAGGCCATGCAGCCAAATACTCTGAGTCTATCAAGACTAGGTGGATGTCCCGAACAAACTTCTTCAGGTGTCTTCATTCCCAAGGCAGTCGAGGGACATCTATTTATCAGATAAGCTGCTGTCAAAACAGCCTCTGCCCAAAACACCTTCTTCAATCCAGCACTAACCAACATGGATCTAACCTTTTCAAGGATTTATCAATTGAATCTCTCATCTAAGCCATTTTGTTGAGGAGTACCTGCTACAATCTTATGCCTTACAATCCCAGACTCAATACAGTAATTGTCGAACGCTTCATTGCAAAACTCAAGGCCATTGTCGGTTCTTAACCTCTTAACCTTTCTGCCAGTTTGAGTTTCGACCAGAACCTTCCAACTTTTGAAATTCTCAAAAGTTTTATCCTTCGTCTTCTGAACGAATACCCATAGCTTTCTGGAATGGTCATCAACGATGGATAGAAAATACCTTGCACCAAAGTGTGAAGGATTCCTTGCAGGCCCCCAAAGATCAACATGAATGTAATCCAAGGATCCATGTGTTCTTTGCTTGCCTTGGTTAAACTTCGCCCTACAGGATTTACCAAGTACACAAGATTCACAAAACTCCAACTTTTCGACTTTGTCACCACCTAGTAGGTTTTGCTTCCCCAATTCGACTAGACCTTTTTGCTGACATGGCCTAATCTCATGTGCCATAATTCTGTCTTCGACACAGGTTTCATGGATGCAACATTTGTCAAAACAAATACAACCTCATCCTCAAGGGTATACAAGCCTTGTTTCTTCATGCCTCTCAAGACTTTCTTTGACCCCTTCATGACTCTTAGGATACTTTTCTCTCCTTGGAAAACATATCCCTTCCTGTCGAATTCACCAAGAGAAATCAAATTTCTCTTCAAATCAGGTACATACCTGATTTCAGTCAATAACCTTGTTGACTCATCATGGAGCTTGAATCTCACCCATCCAATACCAGCAATTTTGCAAGATTTGTTGTTTCCCAGCAGCACCGATCCACCATCTTGATCACATAGTTCCTCGAACAATTCTCTGTTTGGAGTCATGTGCCAAGTGCAACCTGAATCCATAATCCACTCTTTTCTTGAGTCACCGCTTGAAACCACAAGAACATCAGATGAGTCGAAATCATCTTGAATAATGGATGCGTTGCCATTATCCTGACCTCCATAATCTTTCAGGCGTTCAGGGCACACCTTTATTATGTGACCCTTCTTCTTACAGTGATAACATTGAATACTAGATGTTTCGTCACTATAAGACTTCTGCTGACTTTTAACGCTTCCAAACTGCCCTGCTGAACTAGTAGGACTTTCATCTTTAAGCGCCACAGACCAAAATCGTTCACTCCGGTGAACTTTTCAATTTCATACTTTGTTGAAGGCATCTTCTCCACGCTCACTGCACCAATTTGTTGTGAATAGGATGCCTTGAAACAAAATATAAACGATTTCTTTATACACAAGAAACACACAAGGGTTAGGGTTAACAAAGAAAACAAGGTAAAGCAACAAGGATTGGTTATAAACTGTTATTCTTTCCTTACTCTTTAAAACAAGATTACAAGTATACAAGAATAATAAATAATCTCTCTCTCTTGAATTAGGATTTTATCTTCCTATTTTTCCTTATGCAAGATGAGAGACTAGCATGCTATTTATAAGAAAACTAACACACTAACCTAATGGGATTTTTTAACAATTACCCATTACAAGTTAACTTAGGGTACAAGCTAACTTAAACAATTGGGCTTACAAGCAAGGCCCAATTTAATATGCTAACAAACCTAGCAAAATTGACTAATGCATGTTAGAACAAACTTCGACTACAACACGCATTACTCCGACAGAACACATGCGAACAAACTTCGACCTCATACTTAATTCCTGTCGAACCAGAAGCTACCCTTCGACCATACTAGAGTTTGATCCAAGAACTCACAAATATCATTACCATCACCATAGATAATGCTTCAATAATTCCATCACCATGGAAATTAACTACTCGCACCCAATCCCCCCATAGGATTGAGACTCACCCAAAAACGGACCACCATCCATATACCATGATGCATGATTCATAAAGACGTGCAACAACAACAACAACAACGACAATGCAACATAGAATGATATTCACCGTAACCACTATACCACACTAATGTTGACCACCATACACTATACACATGCTATAAACATTCAGCAACAACAATATAATAATATAGCAAGCAGGAACATCATATTCATGCATGTTCCACATTACGACACGCAAACGACACATCATCCAACACCACCACTCAACATTTAAATCAATTACACATACTAGAACTATTTTTAAAAGAATGTTCATTACGTTAGCTTCCCAACGCTTCAAACGACACCTCAAACGGACACCCGAAACTCGAGTTATGAATTTTTAAAGTTTTCTAACGACAGCATTGCGACAAAAGCAGTTTTCTGCAATTTTTTGACACGAAAATCAGTTTCCAAAGCATCCCAAAACCCCAAAATTGTCAAACCAATTCATAACTCGGGTACCGACTCTGATTCAAAACATCACACAACAACACAAACTACTCCTCATCACAGCATTCAACCAACATAGAATCCAAACAGCCTTAACACTCAATTTCAATAGCATCAACACACAATCACATCATTATACATCAAATTGCTCACAACATAGAGAAGAAAATAATAATCCTAGAGAGATTAGGACACCCATCCTCATGTTATCATGCAAAACCCTATATGAAAGAAAATCCCACCCTTACCTTGGTATTCCTAGAAAAATTTATGAATTGGAACATCCCTCTTTTTCCTTGATCACCTTCCTCTTCTTGCCCTAAACACTCTTTCTCCTTCTCTTCTCTTTTTCACGTTCTGTCAGTTTCTGATCCCCACTCTTCCTTTTTCCTTATTTTATTATATTATTATTATTATTTCTAAATAACTATTATTCCAACTAAATAAACATTAATCCAATAAATATTTATTTAATATAACACCATGACAATAATAATTAAAATAAATATTTAATTATTACTATTACTATTACTATTATTTATATAATTCCAATTTGAATAATAATAATAATAATAACACTCTCCCACCACCCCCAAGTCTCGACACTTTTACTCACACGCCCCAACGCCTTATGTTCTACTCTCTTAGGCCACTACCATACACCAAAGGGTTTCCTTAACACACAAAGCATCAATTAACACATTCTTTTAACACAAAATTATTTAAGAAAAATAAATAAATAAATCGGGGCGTTACATGTACCATGGTGTCGCTCCCAGGATTTTCATCCAGGTACAAACGCGAGAGTGGCGCAGAAAACAGAGTCGCCAGCCGTGTAAATTTATCCCAATAGAGGGAAAAGGAGCACCGCATAAACTTGAGGAAGAGGGAAAGGAATGGTCATCGCAACCATAGCCTGGGTTCGGGAGTCGGTTACCCGAGGGGAAGGTGCTAGCACCCCACGCGTCCATCGTACTCGATGGGATCCACGCTTGTTGTCTATTCTAAGGGTGAGTTATCCTATCATCTAGGGTTGTACTAAAACGGAGAGGGAAACACAAAAGACAGACTCGGTAGGACGTCGACGTCCTAGGCCTACGTACCCCCCTTGTGCAATGGGGAATTCAGAGTCAACGTAGTTCGGACCAAGTTCTTTTTGTGTTTTTTATGAGCGACATTAAGTTTGCGTCCGGCAGTTAGGGTCGATGCCTGTTTGCGTCTCAGACGGAAAGTAACGTGCCCTTTTTGAAAATAGCCTTTAAGTTTGGAAATCCCGAAGGACAAAAGGGTTTGAAGTTGGTTTGTGTTTTTTAGGACAGAAATGGCTTAAGTTAGTTCCTAAGTTGCATTGCGCCAAAGTCTAGGGCACAGGGGCGAATACTTAACGCATCGTCCCAAGACAGGACGCTCGCTAAGCACTCTAAAAAGATGAGAGGAAGCCCCTCATTTCTCATTCCCCACGGTTAAGGCTCGTGCGCAATACAATTTATCATTATTAAGTGTTTTAAAGAAATTTGAGATGAGAAGAGAGAAGACACAAGGGTAACTCTAAAGGGGGACTATGAGTCCTAAAGTCGTCATGCATGGGTGACCTACGGTTAGTGAGGTTTGACGACAACCTAAATCCTAAAGGAGAAAGATAAGAGAAGGAGAAAGAGTATGGGTGAACATGGATTTTTATCCATACCCTTTAAGAACTTACCTTAGTCTCTGCATAAAATGTTAGTACGAAACGGACATAAATAATATCAAGGCAAGTGAAAATCAAACAATTTCAAACCATAGTGATTATAATCCAAACATGAATTCAGAAATCAAAGAAACAACCCCAAAGCAAATGGCACAAGTGCCTTTCAAACAAGGACTTAGGCATGACCAGAAATACACATATAAACAGATCTCAAGTGAAAGTAATTAAATAATTAGAGAAATAACTCCTAAAATTCCCAAATTAAATATCAAGGTTTCTCAACCAGAGACAAACAACACATCAAAAATTCCTGCAAAAAATTCAAAGCGTTAGTCATTCAAACAATTGGGCAAACCTCAGGTGAGGAGAGGGGTTCAATATGCCAAAGGGAAAGACCAAAATGCAATATGAAATAAATTTAAAAATGAAAGAAAAATGTTTTAATTCACTTTACAATGTTGGTAAACAAATGCAAAAAAAAACAGATTAAAAATATTTTATGGATGCAGAGAAATAAAATAAACAATTTCAGGTATGCATGAAATGTGTGATGCAAAAAGAAATTGAATAAATATTTAATTTAGATGATGAAAAAATAAAATAAAATAAAAATAAAAATTGTGAAAATTTCATAAAATGACAAAAATGATGCATGAATTTTATTGGGATTTTTTAATGTAATTATGCATTTTTAACAATTAAAATATGAAAATGATAATGAATTAATAAAATAAAAATATGAAAATAATATGGGGGGTGTACTGAGTAAAGAAATGAAGTGGAATTGCGAAATGGGCTGAAGGTGGGGGTGTTAATAGCGTGGCCCAACCCATCAGCGAGAAAAATAAAATAAAAAGAGAACAACAGGGCTTCAGTCAACGCACTGACTTAACAGAGGCCCTTGGATTAATCCTGCGTCCACAAAGGGTCAAACAAAGCAAAAAGTAGTGATGATCAACGGTTAAGATCAACACGTGCACTGTACTTACCCAACACGCGCACGCACGTGAACCACCAGTGCACCCTACACGTTCCATGTGCCAGGCACGTGGTAATTTTAATTCAGTGGCAGTCTCTCAGTCGTACGATCCATCAAACGGTCACAAACGAGTCAACTAAAAAAAAAGTAATTAAAATGTAACAACATAATTGGAGGGCATACGATAACTATAGTGGGGTAATAACCATGTAATCCTCAGAATAAAAAAACAAAAAAACAAAACGTGGCATGATTTGAACCGTTGGATAGAAAGAATGAAGGGTGGAGATTTCATCTCCTACCTCCAGCCACCCTGCCTCGCCGGAACCCTCACAGCCGCCGGAGCTAGGGTTCCGGCCGCCGTCCTCCGCCACCTGCAATCAAAAACCTGCCCAGAAATCCACGACCCTTATACCGTTCGAACCAGAATTTCACGAGGATTATGAATGTGCAGTCCAAATTCACAAATAACCAATATATAATGAAAAACGAAGAGATTAAGGTTAGGGCATAAAACTTTAAACACACATAGCAAGCAATATACACGTCCAAACACCACAAAAATTACATCAGCATGATCAATGACAATCACACAACAATATGCATACCTAAAAAATGAGTTTCAAATCATCAAAATCAACACTAACTTGAGATGGTTCCACACGTGTACTTGCTTTTGGCTGCAAATGGTGGTTGGGTTGCACTCTAGAGATCACCAGGAGAAGGTTTGTGGAAGAACTTTGAAGAAACTCCTTGTAGATTGAGAGATCCAATGAATTCAAGAATTAGGGTTCACTTTCTTTTCTCCAAAATATCACGTGTAAAACTTGCCCAACAAGTGCATGGACAGGTTTAAATAGCCTAGGGTTTTCTTCTAGTAATGAATTGGGCTTGGGCAATTCTTGGTTTAATGATCTTTTGAATAATTTTGGAAAATTGCATTATGTTAAGTACACCTCCTCCATGCATGGATATTTGAAAGTTTCATGATAGATCACTTGCATTTGAATTGCTAATTACACCCATATTGGAATTGGGCCTTGAGATGATTTGATTTATGAGTTTTTAATAATTTGGCATTTTGGCATAATGGAAAATAAGTGAATAATAACCCATGAAACCACTTGATTAGAAAGCCAAAAATGATCCTTAGGGATTTTTCTTGGATGTTGGAACATGTCTTGAAGCAATGGAATTAATCATAGGTCCATATGTCCCAAAATCTAAAAGTTGTAAAAATGAAACCCTAAAAACCACTTTGCCTTCTTTTGACCATAAGTTGAGTTTCACAAATGATATGGAGGCCCACTAGTACTTGTTGGAAAGAGGAGAAAAAGATCTTCAACTTTCATGTTGGAGAAAAATTCATTTGAAGGTTTCTTGATGATGAAAAGTGAAGTTGAAATGCAGTGCAGGAACTTGCCCAAAAAGGAAACTTCAAATTATAGGCCATTTCCATTTTTAGTAACTTTTGCACCAACTCCTGATTTTTGGTATGTGGCATGAAACTTGACCCTTGATGACCATATGAGGATATGAGACCTTGAAAACCTTGGAGAGAACCTCAAAATTCCACAGTTGACTTCTCCTCTCATTGTTGACTTCTACCCAATTCAACTGATTTCCAATCCATTAGCCAATTGAACCTTTCCTGAATCAAACTGATGGACAATCTTCCATTCCTAGGTACTTAGGGACTCAAGGAATACCATGGAATCAAGTCTTGCCTAAAAAGTCAGAAATAAACTGACTTTATAGCAAACCCTAGTTTTGGTACCCTTAGTCTAGGAGGAAATATCACAGTCTCCAAATCCAAATTCTTCTGAATATGATGTGTATCCTCTCCAACAAAGATAAGATATGTCATTTGGTGGTAATAAAAAACCAAGGAGCTTGCCCATTGAAGCAATAAACCCAAGAATCTCAAAACCCTAATCTATGCACTGGTTAGGAGAGGATGATCCACTTGAGCTCTCTTGGACAATACCAGGACTCTTGCTTGACCCTCTGAAGCACTGCCTCAGGCCCCTTGACCCCATGCTAAGAACCAATGATATGCAAAATGCAATGCAACATAAGCCAGTTAGTAATAAAGTAAGGAGGGCAAATTTTGGGGTGCAACAGCTGCCCCTATTCAATCAACTTGGTCCTGATGGTATGATAGCGACGGCTTTCAGACTATCAGGATGCACGGAGATTGAATACCAAAGAACCCAGAAATTTGCAATCCTCTGCTGGAGAATTAGCCATAAATGCTGTACTGTCACAATACGGACGAGTGCTAGCTATGTTGGGTATAAAGTGAAACAAACTCTCCCAAATTACGTCATCTCTGCTGATAAAGAGAACCGACAAAGGGATCTTGAAATATGCCATCCCTGTTGATAAAGGGAACTGACGAAGAGAATCTTCAAAGGATTGCTATCTCTGCTGATAAAGAGAAACTAGCAAAATAAATGCCATCCCTGCTGATAAAGGGAAACTAGCGAAACAAATGCCATCCCTGCTGATAAAGGGAAACTGACGAAAGAAAATCTCCAAAAGATTGCTAACTCTGCTGATAAAGACAAACTAGCAAAATGCCATCCCTGATGATAAAGGGAAGTTGACAAAAGAAATCTCCGAAAGATTGCTATCTCTGTTGACAAAGAGAAACTAGCAAAACAAGTGCCATCCCTGCTGATAAAGGGAAACTAGCAAGATAAATGCCATCCCTGCTGATAAAGGGAAACTGACGAAGAAAATATCCGAAAGACTGCTATCTCTGTTGATAAAGAGAACTAGCAAAACAAGTGCCATCCCTGCTGATAAAGGGAAACTAGCAAGATAAATGCCATCCCTGCTGATAAAGGGAAACTGACGAAGAAAATATACGAAAGACTGCTATCTCTGCTGATAAAGAGAACTAGCAAAATGCCATCCCTTCTGATAAAGGGAAACTGACAAAAGAAATCTCCGAAAGATTGCTATCTCTGCTGATAAAGAGAAAATAGCAAAACAAGTGCCATCCCTGCTGATAAAGGGAAACTAGCAAGATAAATGCCATCCCTGCTGATAAAGGGAAACTGACAAAGAAAATATCCGAAAGACTGTTATCTCTGCTGATAAAGAGGACTAGCAAAATAAATACCATCCCTGCTGATAAAGCGAAACTAGCGAAACAAATGCCATCCCTGCTGATAAAGGGAAACTGACAAAAGAAAATCTCCAAAATATTGCTATCTCTGCTGATAAAGAGAAACTAGCAAAAGGCCATCCCTGCTGATAAAGGGAAACTGACAAAAGAAATCTCCGAAAGATTGCTATCTCTGCTGATAAAGAGAAACTAGCAAAACAAGTGCCATCCCTGCTGATAAAGGGAAACTAGCAAGATAAATGCCATCCCTGCTGATAAAGGGAGACTGACGAAGAAAATATCCGAAAGACTGCTATCTCTGCTGATAAAGAGAACTAACAAAATGCCATCCCTGCTGATAAAGGGAAACTGACAAAAGAAATCTCCGAAAGATTGCTATCTTTGTTGATAAAGAGAAACTAGCAAAACAAGTGCCATCCCTGCTGATAAAGGGAAACTAGCAAGATAAATGCCATCCCTGATGATAAAGGGAAACTGACGAAGAAAATATCCGAAAGACTGCTATCTCTGCTGATAAAGAGAACTAGCAAAATGCCATCCCTGCTGATAAAGGGAAACTGACAAAAGAAATCTCCGAAAGATTGCTATCTCTGCTGATAAAGAGAAACTAGAAAAACAAGTGCCATCCCTGCTGATAAAGGGAAACTAGCAAGATAAATGCCATCCCTGCTGATAAAGGGAAACTGACGAAGAAAATATCCGAAAGACTGATATCTCTGCTGATAAAGAGAACTAGCAAAACAAGTGCCATCCCTGCTGATAAAGGGAAACTGGCAAAAGAAATCTCCGAAAGATTGCTATCTCTGCTGATAAAGAGAAACTAGCAAAATCAACGGTGACTTCACTGGGGATAATGTGAAACAAGACTTTCTGATTTAAACCACTTATGGCAGCAAGAATGGGATTTCACAAAAGAGAAAGGCCAGACAAACTTCTAACGCACCCATGATCCACAGATAAGATGGCTCCGCTGGGGAAAGGAGAAGTCTAAACAAAAGACTCTGCCGGGGAGCACAAGTATGAGGAACGCATCCCTCCAAAATCTCCTGAGTTATGCCATCCCTGCTGAGAAAGAGAACTGGCAAAGAAAGTATCAAACCTGGCTTATGCTTCGAATGCAAATGTTTGAATTGTGGCATAATGCTCCCTCCGAAATGGAAATGATACGTGCTTGAGGATGCAATGTGAATGCTTATGATATGCAAAGAGAGGTCCCTCCAGCAAAATAAATGCCGGAGAGAAAAGACTGATTCAGCTAGGGATGACAAAAATAAATTGTCCTCTGAATCCAGGAACTCTGCTGAGAAGGGTCATACTGATCGACTCTTCGGATCAACAACTTCTGCTGGGGATGAAATCCCAAAGAACTACCGGGGACCCCACCTATCTTTTACTGAAGGTAACATCCATACTCGGGATTTCTCCTCTGCTGGGGGAGTTGAGAATGAACGTCAATAATGGAATCGGAAGTCTGTTACTGAAAATTGCTAATATCCAATTGGGTCAAAACCTGCTGGGGAAAACAGTCCATGATACTAGCCAGCTTGGGGATACTACTGATCTTAGCCGGCTGATGGGGAGAATGGCTTTACCCCCTCCTTGCTGGGGATTAGAATATGACATTGTTGGTGAAAGTACACTTCCTGACTGGGGGAAGTGAGCACCCTGATTCTGTGGGGAAATAAAGCCTTGATCCGGAGAAAATACTTTCCAAGCCTCCTGCTGGGGGAAGTCTGCTCTGCTGAGGAAAGTTTGTCCTGCTGGGGAAGGAGTAATCTCAATGCTGGGGAAGCAAACTGCTGGGAGAATACAATCCTGTTACCCTGCAAGTCAAATAACGACAAATAGAATATGCCACGACCTGGCTATCACCATTAACGCCTAAGTAATTTCTACTGCTTTTCGTTATGCTCTACAAAGCTCGAAATTTTATATGCAATGTTTATCAAAAATATCGGACGTTTTTGCAAACAAAATAGCAAAAGTAAAAGTAAAACAAACAATGGAAAGCTCTTTGAGTGAAATGAATATTTTATTGAAGAGTGGCCTGTAAATAGGCATTTACAATAGGAAGCAATTCCTAAAAAGAGGTAATTGCGCAAAAGCAAAAAAGAAAATACACATGTCGGCAATGTGGGGAACAGATATCCACCATGATTTGACTCAGCTATGACCCATATGTCTTGCTTATCCACAAATTTCTTGACCTTCGAAGAGACTAACTGTACTGATTCCTTTCTTTCAGAACTTCCAGGTATTGAGAGTGTTCACAGATCGAATGCAGACCATAGCCTTTCGCTTATAAATCCCTAACTTTTGCCTGGATCGTCCTTTTCGGGTTTTCAATCCACCGGGATACCCATTTTTGCCAAAGTCGCCTTTTCAGGTTTTCGACTTTGCGGGTTTACACATTTCTTTTTACATTTTATCCCTAACTTTTGCCCGAACCTTTTCCTTTTTATGGTTCGCCGGGATGCCCCATTTTTCCTGGACTTTCTTTTTATGTCCAACGGGTCTCTTTTATGCGAAGTATTTTTTGACTACGTCTGCGTTCACAGGGGAAGTAAAATCTTCGCCATCCATAGTTGAAAGTAGTAAGGCTCCACCAGAGAAAACCTTTCTGACTACATACGGCCCTTCGTAGTTTGGAGTCCATTTGCCCCTGTGATTTGTCTGAGGAGGAAGGATCCTTTTCAAAACCAATTCACCTGTCTGAAAATTCCGAGGACGCACTTTCTGGTCGAAGGCGTGCTTCATCCTACTCTGATACAATCGACCATGTGCGATGGCTGCCAATCTCTTTTCTTCAATAAGGTTCAACTGATCCAATTTGGAATGCACCCACTCAGCTTCATCAAGCTTCACATCTGCCAGAACTCTCAAAGACGGAATCTCGACCTCTAAGGGTAAAACTGCTTCCATACCATACACCAATGAGAAAGGGGTTGCCCCAGTTGACGTACGCACCGAAGTACGGTAACCATGTAGGGCGTAAGGTAACATCTCATGCCAGTCCTTATATGTTACCACCATCTTCTGCACAATCTTCTTGATATTCTTATTCGCCGCCTCAACATCATCATTCATCTTTGGACGATACGGAGAAGAATTATGATGCTCGATCTTGAAACTCTGACATAGTTCCTTCATCATCTTATTATTCAAATTCGAGCCATTATCAGTAATGATTCTCTCCGGGACCCCATAACGACAGATGACATCCTTCTTTATAAACCGGGCTACCACTTGCTTGGTGACGTTGGCGTACGAGGCTGCCTCCACCCACTTTGTGAAATAGTCAATGGCAACCAAAATGAAACGATGCCCATTGGAAGCGGTGGGCTGAATCTTTCCAATCATATCTATGCCCCACGTTGCAAAAGGCCAAGGAGATGACAACACATTTAGAGGCATAGGCAGAACATGCATCTTATCTGCATAAATCTGGCATTTATGGCACTTTTGGGCGTACTTGAAACAATCAGACTCCATAGTCATCCAGTAATATCCTGCTCTCAACAACTTTCTAGCCATGGTGTGTCCACTAGAATGAGTACCAAAAGAACCCTCGTGAACTTCCTCCATCAATGAGCCTGCTTCGCGTTCGTCAACATAACGTAGCAAGACCATATCGAAGTTCCTCTTATATAACACATCATCCTTGTTCAGAAAGAAGTTTCCTGCCAACCTCCTCAGAGTCTTCTTATCTTTGGTGGAGGCACCCTCTGGATACTCTTGTCTCTTCAGAAAAACCTTAATATCATGATACCACGGCTTGCCATCTGACACATCTTCAATTGCAAACACAAAAGCTGGTCTGTCCAGACGCATGATTCTAATCGACGGAGTTTCATTCCAACGATTCACCTTATACATGGATGCCAATGTCGCCAACGCATCAGCCATCTGATTCTCAGCTCGGGGCACATGATGAAAATCCACCCTATCAAAGAAAGGTAACAACCTTCTGGCATAGTTGTTGTAAGGCACCAGGTTCGCCTGACGAGTCTCCCATTCTCCTGTAATCTGATTAACTACCAACGCGGAATCACCATAGACATCGAGGTTCTTAATTCTTAAATCAATTGCTTCTTCTAACCCCATGATGCATGCTTCATACTCCGCCTCGTTGTTGGTACATACGAACGCTAACCGGGCAGTGAAAGGTATATGAGAACCCTTCGGGGTTGTAATGATTACCCCAATTCCATTACCATATGAGTTGACAGCCCCATCAAAAATCATCTTCCACTGAGACCCAATCTCTGATCCTTCGTCAGGCAGAGGCTCTTCACAATCCTTCATTTTCAAAACATAACATGCTCGTCCGGAAACTCAAACTTCATAGGCTGATAATCCTCGACTGGCTGTTCAACAAGATATTCTGACAGAACACTTCCCTTAATGGCCTTCTGAGAAACATACTGAATATCGTACTCTGTCAAAACCATCTGCCAACGGGCTATCCTTCCAGAAAGTGCTTGCTTCTCAAACACGTACTTAATCGGAACCATCTTCGAAATCAACAAGGTTGTGTGATTTAACATATACTGCCTTAGGCGCTTGGCTGCCCAAGCGAGTGCACAACATGTCTTTTCCAGCATAGAGTATCTTGATTCGCAATCAGTGAACTTCTTACTCAGGTAGTAAATGGCGTGCTCTTTCTTACCCGTCTCGTCGTGTTGACCGAGCACACAACCCATCGAATTCTCAAGAACCGTAAGGTACATAATCAACGGTCTCCCAGACACCGGTGGCATAAGGACTGGAGGTTCTTGCAAATACGTCTTTATCCTTTCAAACGCCTATCGACAATTTTCATTCCACCTGACCTCTTGATCCTTTCTTAACAACTTAAAAATTGGTTCACATGTAGCTGTCAGATGAGAGATGAACCTGGCAATGTAATTCAACCTCCCCAAGAAACCACAAACCTCTTTCTCTGTTCTTGGCTCAGGCATCTCCTATATTGCTCTTATTTTTGCGGGATCAACCTCGATACCTCTTTCACTAACAATGAATCCCAACAATTTACTAGACCTCACGCCGAAAGTGCACTTGTTAGGATTCAACCTCAATCTGAACTTCCTCAACCTTTCAAACAACTTCTGGAGGTTTACCAAGTGTTCTTCCTCTGTCTGTGACTTCGCAATCATGTCATCAACATAGACTTCAATCTCCTTGTGAATCATATCATGAAAGAGAGTCACCATTGCCCGCTGATAGGTTGCCCCAGCATTCTTCAATCTAAAGGGCATTACCTTGTAGCAAAATGTTCCCCACGGTGTTATGAACGTAGTTTTCTCCATGTCCTCTGGGTCCATTTTGATTTGGTTATACCCAGAGAAGCCATCCATGAAGGAAAACACAGAATATTGAGCAGTATTGTCCACTAACACGTCAATGTGGGGGAGCAGGAAATCATCCTTCGGGCTCGCCCTATTCAAATCTCGGTAATCAACACACATCCTGACCTTCCCATCCTTCTTAGGCACAGGTACAATATTAGCAACCCACGAAGGATAATTTGTCACAGCAAGAAATCCGGCGTCCAACTGTTTCTGAACCTCTTCCTTGATCTTGACAGCCATATCTGGTTTTGTCCTTCTCAATTTCTGCTTGACTGGAGTACAACCCTCCTTAAGCGGCAGCCGGTGTGAAACAATGTCAGTATCAAGTTCGGGCATGTCTTGGTAAGACCAGGCGAAGATATCCACATACTCTCGAAGTAACTCAATCAGTCTTCCCTTAACGGTGTCTTCCAGGGCAGCCCCAACCTTTACTTCTCGTTTAACATCCTCGATTCCTAGATTAACAGTCTCAACTTCCTCCTGATGGGGTAGAATAACCCTTTCCTCTTGTTTCAGTAGCCTGGCTAATTCTTCTGGTAAGTCACAGTCTTCGTCAGTGTCTTCTTCGGCCTGATAGATGGGATTGTCGAAGTCATATCGAGCCATAGCTAAGTCATGGGTGGAATCTGAACAAAGGAACCTGCATGATGGATGTTTTATGTTCATTATGAGTGCAACAAACAAGAAAACACATTGCCATTTTGATGTGGGTTAATGCAAAAAGTAAAAAATAGAAAGACAGGGATCAAAATATTTGAATGAAAAAACGTCCTTTATTGATCATAAAAATAACAAATAAAACATCCAAGCCCTACAAATAAATATCACTACGCCTTGGGGAGAGCGTAGGACTCAACATAGCAGAAAACAAAAGTAAATTACTCCGGGCACGTCACTTGGATAACTTTCTCGGAGGACCAGTTGCCTAGACTCTGACCAGGAATGCAGGGACGGATCCATTCATCCATGTCACAATTACTATCTCCTTCATCCTCAATAGCATTGACTTTGTCGACGAAAACACCGGCATTGGTGAAACAGACTGGACCATAGAACTTGGGAGGCTCTTCAGAACGCCTAGGTGGCTTGTATCCCAGTCCATGAGTATCTTGCTTCCTTTGAACATCAATAACACTGCCCCACTTCTGAGAACCACCAGCTTCAACTATAGCACGCGCCTCTTTGAAAGAGGACATTGGGACTTTCGGTTGTATGACGACTTCAGGTTGGGCAACCGCCTCAGGCTGACTGACTGCCTTTGGGGGTTCCTCGGGAATCTTCACCGCTTCAAAGGCTTGGCACAAAGTTTCCTGTATCTCACCATCTACCTCTACATACTTGAAGGTCGATAGGTGACTCACCATGATATCTTCTTCCCCACAAACAGTCACAACGTGGCCATCCACCATATACTTAAACTTCTGGTGCAGCGTAGAAGTTACTGCCCCAGCACCATGGATCCATGGGTGCCCCAACAAACAACTATAGGCAGGCTGAATATCCATTATGTAGAAGGTGGTATTGAAAATCTCAGGACCCACCTTGATCGGCAGAACTAACTCTCCAAAAACTGACCTCTTGGAGCCATCAAAAGCACGTACCACCAAGTCACTTAGTGTACAAATCAACCCACGAGTATCCAACTTCATCAGAGCCTTCTTTGGTAACACATTCAAAGACGACCCAGTATCAACTAACACATGCGACATCAAAGAACCACGACATTCCACTAAAATATGAAGAGCATTGTTGTGATTCCTCCCAGCCGGAGTCAGATCTAAATCGGTGAAACCCAAACCATTACCAGCATTCACATGAGCCACAACCCCTTCTAACTGATTGACGGATATTTCCTGTGGTACATAAGCCATATTCAGAACCTTCAACAATGCATTTCGGTGTGCCTCGGAGCACAACAGTAAGGATAGAATGGAAATCTTCGATGGAGTTTGGTGAAGTTGGTCGACAATCTTGTAATCACTTTTTCTGATCAACCTCATGAACTCTTCTACATCTTCTGAGAAAGTATCCCCACCTTGCTTTGTCGTACAATTATTAGCCTCCTGCCTCTGTACGGACTCATCCATCATCTGTTTACCCTTGTCTTGTCTTGAACTGCCAGCTTGATTCTCGGACGGAATAAAGACTCTACCACTCCTAGTGATAGTCCCAGCTTCAACAAGATTTCCAACCCCTGTATTCACAACTGATGTGTCTTCCAATTCCTGCTTCTTACCATTAACAAACACCTCAGCCCCATAGTTCCACAGGATGGCCTTGGTAGTCTCATACGGGACTGGTCCAGGAACAGTGATAGTGATCGGCGCTGGTCTCACCGGTGCTGATATAGTTATTGTCTTAAATGGAATTGTTATCGTGGCAACATCAATCTCTCTGTCAGTAACATTACTCTGCTTGCAACCTCTGTCAAACTGTAACATCCCTTCGCTGATCATTTTCTGAATACCTGCTTTCAATAAATCACAACCGCCTGGCTGCGACACACATTCTACACAACCTTCATCACAACCGGGAAATACCCCTCCCTTTAACAGTCTTTCCTTCACCACACCCAAGGGAGTTTAGACTTCATTCACATCTGAAATCAAACTCAAGTCTTCACAGTCTTCAATAATAGCATTGATCTTTGGCCCACCGTGATTCGGCATCAGGTTCTGATTCACATTTGGAACGTCATTGGAGAAATTGATGGCTTTGGAATCCACCAAATCTTGAACCTTATGCTTAAAAGCGTTACAGTTCTCAGTATGATGTCCGGGTGCCCCAGAATGAAACTCACAGTGGGCATTGGCATCATAGCCGGGAGGTGGATTACCAGTAGGTGGAGCCAATGTTCTCGTCTGAATTAACTGCAGTTTTAACAAATGCTGGAATAATTGAGAGTATGACATAGGTGGAGTGTCAAAATGCCTATCCCGCCTATTCTGAGGCTGTGATCGGTAAGGAGCCTGATTTTGTTGTTGAGACGCTGCTGGCTGCTGAGGTGCTGCTGGGATGGTTACAGAAGCCACCTGTTGATTGTAGTTCTGACGAGGTCCATCTCTACCACGATATGATGACACAGAGTTTGTATCTCCCTCCTTCTTCTTATAACCACTGGCATAAGGCTTCATACTTCCTCCAGATGAGGACCCATCACTGCCTGATATCTTTCCTGCCTTAATTCCGCTTTCCACCATCTCCCCCACTAAGATCAAGTCAGCAAACTTTCCAGTCATACACGGTACCAGCTTTTCATAGTAATGACCCTGCAAGGTGGCCATAAACATAGTTATCATTTCACGTTCCAACA
The DNA here is from genome assembly GCA_022829125.1 of Lathyrus tuberosus. Lineage (NCBI taxonomy): Eukaryota > Viridiplantae > Streptophyta > Magnoliopsida > Fabales > Fabaceae > Lathyrus > Lathyrus tuberosus. Next base: position 7,864,978 of record JALAZF010000161.1, on the reverse strand, counting down.
TGCGAGGCTGAACCCTAGCTGCCAGTTCACGCCACCTCTGAGCGTATTCCTTGAAACTCTCATTGTTCTTCTGTGACAGATTCTGTAGCTGTGTTCTGTTAGGAGCCATATCAGTGTTATATTGGTAATGTCTGATAAATGCCCCTTCCAGATCTCTCAAACTACGCACATCCTTCCTTTCCAGTTGCATGTATCACTCCAGGGATGCCCCAGATAGGCTATCCTGGAAGCAATGCATCATCAGCTTTTCATTCTTCGCATATGCAGCCATCTTGCTTGCATATGCCCTGACGTGGGTCCTCGGACAAGTCATACCATTATACTCCTCGAAAGTGGGAGTCTGAAACTTGTGCGGAATAACAACGCCTGGAACTAGCCCCAAATCCTCTAGATCCATTCCCACAAAATCTTGATTCACAACACCCCTTAGTTGTTCCTCAATCAACCGGATCCTCTAATCCTGGTCAGTCTGGGGACCAGCATCCCCACCTGGCAAAGAAAATACATCATCCTGAACATCATCATACTGATGACCCTGAACTGCGCCAGCACCAGTACCACCTTCCCCAGCATTTTTAGCTCCGCCCGGAGGAATCACAACACCAGAAATGGGAATACCTCCGCCAGTAGGACCATTCTGACCATTATTACCAGTAACACCAGTCTGAAGTCCTCCATGAAGGACACCGTCATCATCAACCCTCGCAATTAGTGGCTGAATGAGAATCCTCAACTGTTCTTGACCCTGAGCAACCCATTGCATTAATTCCATGAATTAGTTCATGTGAGTCCGCATCTCAATGATCTCATTCTGTAGCTGATCCATGAGTCTCTTCTAATTCTTTCTGGTAGGATACCGGTGAATGTGCTGATCTGCAATTCTGAGATGAGAACAAGATAAGAATACCGGAGATAAACACCTGTCATGCAAAATGATTATGCAAAATGATTATGAATATGCTAATGCGAATGAACATGTTTGAATATTAGCAGGGCGATCCACCCCTTGATTCCAGTTTAATAGCAAGATAGAACGGAACTTCTGCTCATATATTTAGAAAACCAGAGGAAAACCAACTGTCAACAATCATAATCTGAGGTAACAAGTCTGAACATAAGAATCATAGGTCCCAACCAACAAGCCTGGTGGTGATCCCAATACAATAAAAGAGAAAAGAAAACTACGGCATATCATCAAAATTCACAAGTGTCAATCCCCTCATCCATTATGCTTTCTGCACCAGTCTTGAATCTCCTTGAACAACTTTCTGGTATGGGGATGCTTCGGCCTCTGAATTAGCCCTTGAATGAGAAGGTCTCTCCTTTGTATGATCCCATCCAAGTATCGGCAATGTAACTCCCAAGCGTCTTCTCCAGTAGCTTTATCCATGCTAGGACCCTCATGTCTAGGTTTCTTCACTTCAGCTTGGACTTTCAGTTCTTCCATGGAGGCTATGGCTTCATTGAGTCGACCCTCGACTACTTGTCTCTTGAATATTCCTGATAAGATCTCGGCGTCTTTCTTCTTGAGCGTCGACTTCAACTGATCAACCTTAGCTAGATAGTCGTCTTCCTTTCTTTTATTCTCGGCCATGGCAGTTTCTTGGTGATCATTGAACCTGTGGATTTTTAGCAAAGCTTTGTCTAATTCCTCTTTCTTAGATTCGAGAACCTTACTGATACCATCCAAAGCTTCCTTCATCTTTTGTCTGGATGTGACCATGTCCGCTAGCTCTTTTTCTGCCTTGGCAAGAAGCTCTATCTTTAACTTGGCGGTATGAACAGCTTCACCCCGCTCATGCTTCCACTGATAAATCTCTCTTTTTAGCTCACTATTTTCTTCCCGCAACCTTTCCTTTTCAGCCCATAATTTGTTATACTTTTCCAACTCAACGGTGGTAGGAGGTTCGATCACCAAAGGATACAAAGGTGGTTCCACCGGGAATGGAAGAAGCTCCTCTTATGCTCTCTTCTTAATCCACTCTTTATAGGCAGGGAAAGCCCGATTGTTACTTTTCCCGAATGGAATTTTACCCTTCTTGGTCACCTGTTTCCAAGCATTCATAACTTTCCTTATCAACCCTTGATCCTCAATACCATTGAAGAATAAGGACTCTCGGACATCTCGCTCTTCGGGTGGATTTTTCAAAGGATAGTCAAACTGTCTGATAGCTAGGGAGGGATTATAGTTAATTCCACCTTTCCTCCCTAACAAGGGTACATTAGGGAATTCTCCGCATTTGCAAATAATCTCCATTCCTAGCAAGTCACGATTAAACCAAACAATGTTGTCAGCAGTCAAGCCCATTACCCTCTTCGACCACTTCAGAGAATCTTTCGTATCAACGAAAGCGCCAGATTCAGGGAGATGGCCCAGAAACCAAGTAGCTAAGAGCGGCGCACAGTAACTCACAGTTTTTCCACGCCTATTCTCATTCTTATAGTGGACTGAGTGATACACATCACCTAGCAAGGTAGGTATAGGGTTCTTCGAAATAAAGATTCTGACGGCGTGCATATCCACCAGATCAGGAATGTTCGGGAACAGAACAATCCCATAGATACACATAGCCAGAATAGCTTGGAAAGCAGTCCAGTTCTTCTCTTTGACATGTATGCAAGCTTGATCAAACAAGAACTTCAACAAGAAACCCTTAACTCCTTGTTTTTCTTCAATATTACTGTTTAGAACGGATTCGCTAATCTGAAGAGCCACAGCCATTTCTTTTATACCGGGGTGTTTTTCAGAAAAGAAAACTATATCATGACTGATAGGGATTCCCAAAATAAATGAGAACTCCTCCAACGTTGGGGCCAATATGTAGTCTGGGAAAGTGAAGCAACGCAGAGACGGATCGTAAAACTGAAGAAGTGTATGAATGACATCCTTCTCATACTTGGAAATGTTGTAGACAAATTTCAGAAGTCTCCCATACCTTCCACTGAGCTCTGTACGAACTCCGGAACCAGCCATATTAATCAGCTTATGAATTAGTGTCAAAGTCGGCTCTGGGAACGAATAGGCAACAGTCTTCTTTCTCTGAACATCCATGCTGAAGTAACCTTAGAAAACCGGAATCAAGAGTAAGATGCAAGCCCTGAAAAATGTCAAACACGTCAGAATGCAAGAAAAATGATATGCTCATGCAAACATGGGGTCAAGGCAACACTGCTGGATGTGCTGTGATGTTAACTGAACGAGAACCACAACCCAGAAGACCAGAATTCTGAACCACTAAGATAACCAGGAACCCAAATAATCAGGCATTGATGAAAAATCCAGAAAACCAGGTAGGTTGAAGGTCTCGGTTACCTGCAAACCTGCAAACACCCATCCCCTCTCACATGTGGGTACTAGGATGTTCAGTATCCTAGGCTCTCAGGTCGAGAAATGATGATACGTTCACCATTTCTGGTTTGGCATCATCATCAATCGAGGAGGCCTCAACTGATTCTCCAAAGCAGAAGGTCCTCAGTTTTGGCACTAAGGTCGAGAAACAATAGTACATTCATCCCTCGGGGTATAGTACTATCGTCAATCGAGGAGTGCCTCCACTAATTCTCTTCAAAACATAGGGGCCATCCTATGCGAGTTCCCAAGCGGGCCCTCGGGTGCGAATGGGTTTGCCACAGGGTGTGGTCTGCCACTATCACCACTAAAGAGGGATGTTTCCACTAAGGTCCTCGATGATCGGTCACCAGAGTCGACAGCTCTCTAGATCAACATCCCAACATGCGCAAGACACACACGTTAGAATGCATCCCAAGATAGCCTCGTCTGGTTGTGAATTTCGTGAACACACAAATGTACCAAGTGGGCACGTAGGTCCCACTATTTTCCACTCTAGTCCTAGGGTATACTCCAGCCTGGGTATTGGGCTTAGCTCTCAGTCCCACCCAACCTGCAAAACAAAGAACAGCCAGCACAGCACAGCAGCATGACAGTAATAAAATGAAATGCAGAAAATGCGATAAAAATAAAAATAAAATACAACACATAAAGCAAATCAAAAACAAAACACCCAAAGAGAACAAAGACAAGCAAGCGTTAGGATTGACTCGCTTAGGGATGGACCAGCATAGGTAAACCAGGATCCCCAGCAGAGTCGCCAGCTGTCGCTCCCAGGATTTTCATCCAGGTACAAACGCGAGAGTGGCACGGAAAACAGAGTCGCCAGCCGTGTAAATTTATCCCAAGAGAGGGAAAGGGAACACCGCATAAACCTGAGGAAGAGGGAAAGGAATGGTCATCACAACCATAGCCTAGGTTCGGGATTCGGTTACGCGAGGGGAAGGTGCTAGCACCCCACGCGTCCATCGTACTCGATGGGATCCACGCTTGTTGTCTATTCTAAGGGTGAGTTATCCTATCATCTAGGGCTGTACTAAAACGGAGAGGGAAAGACAAAAGACAGACTCGGTAGGACGTCGACGTCCTAGGCCTACGTACCCCCCTTGTGCAATGGGGAATTCGGAGTCAACGTAGTTCGGACCAAGTTCTTTTTGTGTTTTTTATGAGCGACATTAAGTTCGCGTCCGGCAGTTAGGGTCGATGCCTGTTTGCGTCTCAGACGGAAAGTAATGTGTCCTTTTTAAAAATAGCCTTTAAGTTTGGAAATCCCGAAGGACAAAAGGGTTTGAAGTTGGTTTGTGTTTTTTAGGACAGAAGTGGCTTAAGTTAGTTCCTAAGTTGCATTGCGCCAAAGTCTAGAGCACAGGGGCGAATACTTAACGCATCGTCCCAAGACAGGACACTCGCTAAGCACTCTAGAAAGATGAGAGGAAGCCCCTCATTTCTCATTCCCCACGCTTAAGGCTCGTGTGCAATACAATTTATCCTTATTAAGTATTTTAAAGAAATTTGAGATGAGAAGAGAGAAGACACAAGGGTAACTCTAAAGGGGGACTATGAGTCCTAAAGTCGTCATGCATGGGTGACCTACGGTTAGTGAGGTTTGACGACAACCTAAATCCTAAACGAGAAAGATAAGAGAAGGAGAAAGAGTATGGGTGAACATGGATATTTATCCATACCCTTTAAGAACTTACCTTAGTCTCTGCATAAAAGGTTAGTACGAAACGGACATAAATAATATCAAGGAAAGTGAAAATCAAACAATGGCAAACCATAGTGATTATAATCCAAACATGAATTCAGAAATCAAAGAAACAACCCCAAAGCAAATGGCACAAGTGCCTTTCAAACAAGGACTTAGGCATGACCAGAAATACACATATAAATAGATCTCAAGTGAAAGTAATTAAATAATTAGAGAAATAACTCCTAAAATTCCCAAATTAAATATCAAGGTTTCTCAACCAGAGACAAACAACACATCAAAAATTCCTGCAAAAAAGTCAAAGTGTTAGTCATTCAAACAATTGGGCAAAGCTCAGGTGAGGAGAGGGATTCAATGTGCCAAAGGGAAAGACCAAAATGCAATATGAAATAAATTTAAAAATGAAAGAAAAATGTTTTAATGTACTTTAGAATGTTGGTGAACAAATGCAAAAAGAACAGATTGAAAATATTTTATGGATGCAGAGAAATAAAATAAACAATTTCAGGTATGCATGAAATGTGTGATGCAAAAAGAAATTGAATAAATATTTAATTTAGATAATGAAAAAATAAAATAAAATAAAAATAAAAATTTTGAAAATTTCATAAAATGACAAAAATGATGCATGAATTTTATTGGGATTTTTTAATGTAATTATGCATTTTTAACAATTAAAATATGAAAATGATAATGAATTAATAAAATAAAAATATGAAAATAATATGGGGGGTGTACTGAGTAAAGAAATGAAGTGGAATTGGGAAATGGGCTGAAGGTGGGGGTGTTAATAGCGTGGCCCAACCCATCAGCGAGAAAACTAAAATAAAAAGAGAACAATGGGGCTTCAGTCAACGCGCTGACTTAACAGAGGCCCTTGGATTAATCCTGCGTCCACAAAGGGTCAAACAAAGCAAAAAGTAGTGATGATCAACGGTTAAGATCAACACGTGCACTGTACTTACCCAACACGCGCACACACGTGAACCACCAATGCACCCTACACGTTCCATGTGTCAGGCACGTGGTAATTTTAATTCAGTGGCAGCCTCTCAGTCGTACGATCCATCAAACGGTCACAAACGAGTCAACTAAAAAAAAAGTAATTAAAATGAAACAACATAATTGGAGGGCATACGATAACTATGGTAGGGTAATAACCATGTAATCCTCAGAATAAAAAAACAAAAAAACAAAACGTGGCATGATTTGAACCGTTGGATAGAAAGAATGAAGGGTGGAGATTTTATCTCCTACCTCCAGCCACCCTGCCTCGCCGGAACCCTCACAGCCGTCGGAGCTAGGGTTCCGGCCGCCGTCCTCCGCCACCTGCAATCAAAAACCTGCCCAGAAATCCACGACCCTTATACCGTTCGAACCAGAATTTCACGAGGATTATGAATGTGCACTCCAAATTCACAAATAACCAATATATAATGAAAAACGAAGAGATTAAGGTTAGGGCATAAAACTTTAAACACACATAGCAAGCAATATACACGTCCAAACACCACAAAAATTACATCAGCATGATCAGTGACAATCACACAACAATATGCATACTTAAAAAATGAGTTTCACAATCATCAAAATCAACACTAACCTGAGATGGTTCCACACGTGTACTTGCTTTTGGCTGCAAATGGTGGTTGGGTTGCACTCTAGAGATCACCAGGAGAAGGTTTGTGGAAGAACTTTGAAGAAACTCCTTGTAGATTGAGAGATCCAATGAATTCAAGAATTAGGGTTCACTTTCTTTTCTCCAAAATATCACGTGTAAAACTTGCCCAACCAGTGCATGGACAGGTTTAAATAGCCTAGGGTTTTCTTCTGATAATGAATTGGGCTTGGGCAATTCTTGGTTTAATGATCTTTTGAATAATTTTGGAAAATTGCATTATGTTAAGTACACCTCCTCCATGCATGGATATTTGAAAGTTTCATGATAGATCACGTGCATTTGAATTGCTAATTACACCCATATTGGAATTGGGCCTTGAGATTATTTGATTTATGAGTTTTTAATAATTTGGCATTTTGGCATAATGGAAAATAAGTGAATAATAACCCATGAAACCACTTGATTAGAAAGCCAAAAATGCTCCTTAGGGATTGTTCTTGGATGTTGGAAAATGTCTTGAAGCAATGGAATTAATCATAGGTCCATATGTCCCAAAATCTAAAAGTTGTAAAAATGAAACCCTAAAAACCACTTTGCCTTCTTTTGACCATAAGTTGAGTTTCACGAATGATATGGAGGCCCACTAGTACTTGTTGGAAAGAGGAGAAAAAGATCTTCAACTTTCATGTTGGAGAAAAATTCATTTTAAGCTTTCTTGATGATAAAAAGTCAAGTTGAATGCAGTGCAGGAACTTGCCCAAAAAGGAAACTTCAAATTATAGGTCATTTCCATTTTTAGTAACTTTTGCACCAACTCCTGATTTTTGGTATGTGGCATGAAACTTGACCCTTGATAACCATATGAGGATGTGAGACCTTGAAAACCTTGGAGAGAACCTCAAAATTCCACAGTTGATTTCTCCTCTCACTGTTGACTTCTACCCAATTCAACTGATTTCCAATCCATTGGCCAATTGAACCTCTCCTGAATCAAACTGATGGACAATCTTCCATTCCTAGGTACTTAGGGACTCAAGGAATACCATGGAATCAAGTCTTGCCTAAAAAATCCAGACCCCCTATACAAAATCCATAGAGCGTCACTTTTCCACCCTCCCTTAAACATCTAGGACTCAATGTCTCCACTGTCTTGTTCGCTGCCTAGTTTGCCGTGCGAACCTGGCGCGAATGTTCTCCGTGCGAACTTTTCATTCACCTAGCGAACCTGCAATTCTGCAGAATTGCAGTCGTGGTTCCAACACCTCCATCACCATTAGAACCTCAATCAACACCTCCAAACAGTCTATAATACAACGAAAATTCATAGATACGACCAATACTCATCAAAACTCATCATTAACACAAAAGAGCACCGAACCTAACGGTAAACCTAGGCCTTTTTGATCAACCTTCAAAGGCAAAACCACATAAAAAGCTTTCAAGTAATAATACTAGTAAAATACCCGTGCTCCCGCACGGGTAAATTTGATATATCATGTAGTTATTATTTATATAAATATACTTGTCAAAATTAAATATTAAAGAAGTTAGACTGAAAACTAATAATTAACAATAATTGAATTAAGGTATTGTAAACTATTTAAACAAAAGACAATGTATAATTGACGCATTAACAAAGATCATTATAAGAAGAAATAGATATTACTAAATACAGTATGTGTTGCAATAATTTGTTATCAAGTTCCAACAATTTACATATAAAACCTAAATCTTCAAAATTAACACAATGTTTTTATCTGCAAAATGAGAAAATAGTCTTATTAAATAACAACTTATAATCAACAATGGAGTTGTTGTTGATGGCAACTTCATCTAGTATAATGGAACAGTTATATAAGTTTGTACTGCTGTGAATGTCATAACAGGTTAAAAAGGAATATCAAGGTAAGTTATATGAAGTTCACATGTTATGGGAGTAATCAATATTTCAAGGAGTTAATGTTGAATATGCTTGTGATAGTTTGAATTTTGATTTCTAAGGTGAGTAGTAAGATGTCTTAATAATTGGTAGTTTGAATTTTTTAATAATCTTTGTATTAACTGTATTTATTTATCTGCAACATGAACTAACTAAAGAACTAAGCGTTGGTACGTATCATAGTTTTAAATTTCGGTCCGCAACCGCAATTGCAACCGCATCGGATCGCAATTGCGGTGTGATTTGAAAATTACGCCTCCGGCCATGTTTGGAACCATATTAGATAATTTCAATCATGTTTCTTCATGTATTTTCATCTAAAATCAAAATATTAGAATCCTAAAACCCAATTTAGTTATTATGTAGTGAAAAAACTTAACATTAAGTGTTTTTCAACTTTGTATTTCAAACAACTCCTTATAAAAATTCACACCGCAACGGCCGCAATACGCATCGCAACACCCGCAATGACCGCAATCGCAACACCCGCAACCGCAACCACAATTTAAAACCATGGTACGTATCTTCCATGAACGGGTCATAGAAAAATGTTGGATAGTTCTATCATTTTGTTAAGAAGCATGAAGTTATGACAGAAAGAAATAATGATAAACTGACATGGCATACTTTCAATAGTCGGTGCCGACTACCATTGCGTCAAAATATAAATGCGTAGGTTGTTACTATGCATGGAGAACATGGAAACAAATGTTCACTCCAACCTATTTTAAGTATGACCAGCCAATAATGCAACAATAGGATTGTTTTTGCAAGTTGAAAGTTGACGAACATGCATTAACCAATAAAGATTGTGTCAAAAGAAAATGTTGATTGAAATGTAAAATCTCCAGTCAACTTAAATGGGATATATGGCAGCAATAGTTAAATTTGACAGTTATTGTAAATTGGTTTTAGGTATGCAACTACTATAATTTTATTCATTTGACACGTTCAAAATGTTTATGTGAGTGATGAAACTTAAATTATAAGTTGAGTAGAAACTACATGATACCTAGATTGTGACCACAAAATTTTAATTGAATATGAAATATCTATTATCTGTGTGTTGAGCGTAGTTATTTTTTTTTCCCAACATTTACTAACTTATATCAAAACTTCTGGTATAACCGTAGTGCTATAAGTTTCAAGGTAAAGCTAAATAGATTTTAAGCACAATTCCAAACTCAAACTGATATGGTGATAATCTGCCATGAAGTATTGTGCTATGGGTTGTGGATAGTTCTATCAGGAAAATTTGATTTTAATCCTATATGTTTTTTTAAGGTGAGCATGTTATGATATTAAGTACATGACACAACTTTTATACTTAATTTGTTGAATTATGCTTCAAACTACTGTGCTATAAGTGTTGGATACTTAACCAAATTGCCAAATTGGATTTGATCCAATCTACATGTTCTAAATTGGTTCAAGTATAGATGCACAAAAAAAATAGACAGAACATATTCATCTATCAATCTACCAATGGTTTAAGTGCCGTATTATACATGTATAAAGTATGAAAGAACAATGTAGGTTAAAAAAATGTATTGGCCTTATCTAACTGAGTCGGTAATATTCAATGGTAAATCATGTAGATTGGCTTCAATATTGGTGATGTTAGTTTCTTGGATTGGCTAGAATTTTGGTTAAACAAAGTATGTTCAATGTTGATGTCAAGGTGGTGATGTTGCAACATTGAGTCTTAACACTGGGCTGTGTTAAGTAGTGAAGCTGTTCAATGTTTGATGTCATATGGGTGATGTCACAACATTGAGTCTTAACACTGGGCTATGTTAAGTGTTTAAGTTACTGAAGTTTGGATATCTGATGTCACAAGCGATATTGTGATATTAGATCTGCAGAATTAATAACATCAGGTTTTGTGATGTTGTTAGGGTTTGCGTGTTAGCTGGAATTGTGAAGAACAAGTAGTCTCATTGGATGCGAATATCTTGGGATAGATATTCTCTGCTACATAGGAGATTTGGTGCAGATTTGTAGGAGATTTAAAAGGTTAAAGATTTGAAAAGATTTTAGGAGAAAATCTATTTTGAAGATTCAGTTTTAAATAACAAATCAAGTAAGATATTGTAGCAGGTCCAAGCCCAATTCAGATAGCTATATAAAGCGCATCAGTAATGAAGGAAAAGAAACGAAGAAAGAGAGCTAAAGACTGAGTGTCGATTGTGTCTTCGTGTATGTTTTGTAAACCATTCGAGTGTGAATTGGTATTGTTGATTTGAGTTGTGCTTGATCAAAGCTGTGAAGCAGAATCAAGTAGTGCTATTCAAAGTGTGTGATCTTTGAATTATGTCACTGAAGTGTTTTAGGGATTGAGTAGTGTTCTCATATCTAAGTGGTTTCTTAGGTAGGAAGTCACTAGTAGGAATTAAGTTTAGGAGATTGTCAACTGGGTTGTTGAGTCTGTAAATTAATTCTACAAGTAGTGAATTTCATCCTTGGCTTGGTAGCCCCCAGACGTAGGTAGTTAGACCGAACTGGGTGAACAATTCTTTGTGTTATTCTGCTGTTTAATTTATCCGTTGTGCAGAGTGTGTTGTTGTGACATCCCACTTAACATCACACGTCTGATACCAGAATTTAATTGGTATCAGAGCAGGCATCCTGTCTGTCTCTGCGTGAGATCTAGGGAAGTTATTTTCTGGTGTAAAGATGGACAAAGAAGTTGGAGGATTTGTCAACAGACCCCTTATTTTGGATGGATCGAATTATGATTATTGGAAGCCAAGGATGATCACGTTTTTGAAATCCTTGGACAGCAGGGCTTGGAAGGCTATAATTAAAGAATGGAAAGCACCTGTTGTGTTTGAAAAAGATGATGCTGGGAAAGATAAAGAAGGCACCTCAAAGCCAAAGCCTGAAGAAGAATGGACCAAGGAAGAAGATGAGCTTGCCCTTGGTAATTCCAAAGCTCTAAATACAATTTTCAATGGAGTGGATAAGAATATATTCAGGTTGATCAATACCTGTGAAGTTGCTAAGGAAGCGTGGGATATTTTGAAGGCTACACATGAAGGAACATCTAGAGTTAAGATGTCAAGACTTCAGCTTCTAACATCAAAGTTTGAAAGTCTGAAGATGAAGGAAGATGAGACTATCCATGACTTCCATATGAGTGTTCTTGAGCTGGCTAATGCATCCAGTGCTCTTGGTGAAAAGATGTCAGATGAAAAGCTTGTAAGGAAGATCCTTAGGTCCCTTCCTAAGAGGTACAAGATGAAGGTGACTGCAATTGAAGAAGCTCAAGACATCAGCAAGATGAGGGTTGATGAGCTCATTGGATCCCTTCAAACTTTTGAGCTTGGGTTGAATGAGGAAGAACCAGAAAAGAAGCCAAAGAGTATAGCCTTGGTTTCAAATGATCAAGAAGAGAAAGGGAATAGTTCTGAATCTCAGGAGGATCTATCTCAGGCCATTGTTATGTTGGGAAGGCAGTTCAACAAGGTGTTCAAGAGGATGAACAATAGCTCCAGGCTTAATGTCAAGAACACCTCTTCTGACATCAGCAAGTCAAAAGAGAAGGATGAAGAGAATACTGCCCAAGATAAAGGAGTTCAGTGCTTTGAATGTGAAGGGTATGGACATGTCAAGAAAGAGTGTCCCACCTTCTTGAAGAAGCAGAAGAAGGGCATGACAGCTTCCTAGTCTGACTCTGATAGTGAAAGTGAAAGTGAGTCAGCAAAGCATGTCAGAGCTTTGATAGGAACTATTGTTTCTGATGATGATTCTAGTGATGGGGAAATAACTTTTGAGGAGTTAACTTCTACTTATCAAGAGCTTTGTCTGAAGAGTGCTGAAATCTGTCAAGAAAACAAGAGTCAAAAGAAACAGATTGCTCAGCTTGAGACTGCTAAAGCTGATTTGGAAAATGGAGTCTCACTGGTCAAAGCTCATCTTGATCATATGACTAAATCTGTTAGGATGCTGAATAGTGGTACAGACACTCTTGATAAGATTCTGCAGTCAGAGAAAGCTGCTGGAGATAAATCAGGTATAGGATATGTGGTTGAGGAAAAGGGTTCTACAAAAGCAAGCACTTCAGGAACTAAGGAGGAGGTGTCCCAACCAATGTCTCAACATCAAACAAAGAGACAGGATCCTACACCTGAGAAGGGTGCTCATTCACAGCCTCAGAATGTTGAGAAGAAGAATCGTCCTCATCAGAGGAAGATGCAGCCCCAAGAAGCTAGTCAGTATATGCCTCCCCAATATCACAAGAGCATGCAAGCTGCCAAGTTCAAGCAGGACATGTCTCATCAGATGTCTCAACATCAGGGAAACTGGTATGGATATGGATATGAATACAACAATGTTGTGCCTCATTACTATGGAAGAAGGAAGCCTCATCACCATAGGAGACAGCCTATGAGACATCATCCTCAGTACAGGAGAAGACAACTGCACCATAGAAGACAGACCAACTATGGTAGAAAGAGAAATCATTATGGGTGACAGCACAAACAGTATCATCATCAAAGTGGCAGAAGGTTTAACCACTTCAAAGATGACAGAGTCAAATGCTTCTATTGTGGCAGGTTTGGACATATGAAGTCCTCTTGCTTCAAGCTTCATGGTTATCAAAATTCTGCTCCTCAACCCAGACAGAAGGAAGTCAGGCCCAAGGTGGTGAAACAATGGGTCCCTAAAGCTCAGGTCACATGTCTATTGGCTCATACCTCAGATGGACATTTTTTCATGGATGCATGGTACTTTGACAGTGGATGTTCAAAGCACATGACCGGATCCAAGGAGCATTTGGTGGAGTTAAATCCTTGCCATGCAAATAAGGTTGTGTTTGGCAATGGAGAAAAATGAGTAGTAGAAGGAGTTGGTAGAGTGAAGAATCATGATGGTCTTATTCTTGATAGTGTGATCCTTGTCCAAGGTTTGAATGCTAATCTGATTAGCATAAGTCAGTTATGTGATGAAGGTTACAAAGTTAACTACACCAAAGATGAGTGTGTGGTATCTGATGAGCATAATCAGGTTATTATGAAGGGTGCCAGATCCAAAGATAACTGCTATCAGTGGATTCCTCTTGAAGTTAATTCAACTGATCAAGTTGATTTTATAACATCAGACTATGACATCAGGTGTGAAAGGATACTGAAAGGTCAATCAGAGTTAATAAGTTCTGATGTGAATCCTTTTATTTAAAAGGAAAGTTTTTATGGAGGGAGAAAACTAGTTATTGGTCTTTACGAGGTACTCAAAATCAGGCGTCTTACCATATATCAAGATTCATCAAAGCGTTCGCTTCTCAACGGTTCATCTCCATTAATCTCAACAGAATAGAAAAATCTTCTCTAAACCTAGTCTATTACAAAGGAACGATGTCTTCCCCATTCAAGAACTCTGATTCTCAAAGACCTGGCATGAACGAACTAGGGTTTCATCGGAAAAGGAATATGTTGACAAAGAACACATCCCTATGGCACTCCCAGATTCAGGTAACTCTAAACCTTCAGCCAAGTTGAGTAAAACTGAAACTAGGTCATCATCCTCTCAAGCTATTGAGGAGAAGTATGATGTGGACATGCATTTGGAGCAGATTGCTACCAAAATTCTTGAGAAGGGAATACGTGTGAAAGGGATTTCTGTCCCTTTAAGGCAAATGCCGGCTGAACAGGTGGGCTCTCAAAGTGAGGACACCAATCTTGACAGACTGGCCTTGTCTGTGATTCAAGACGCTGAAGGTGGTAGTAAAGAAGAAGATCTTAAAGATACTGATGTTATCCCTGATGTCAGAACATATTTCCCTAGGGATAAAAGTCACAGTTCTAACGGGAAGGATCAGATTGAGGTTATAGATGTTGAAGACTCATTTGATAGTGATATCATTGGTAATTCGATAGCCAGGAGAAGGGAGGATAGGAAAGGGAAAGGAGTGGAGTCACTTCCTAATGAAAATATGGTCAAGGATAAGAAAAGGACTTCAGTTGCAGACTCTCCCAAGTCATGGAGCAAAGTTGCCATGTCTGGCAAGAAGAGGAGAATCAGGGAAAAATCAGATTCAGAGTGTGATGTTCAAGACATCAACCCTGTGAGGAACAGAGCTGTTGATCAAGTGCTTGATAACATCTCATTTCACTGTGCCAGAAGTGCATCCATGTGGAATTGTGTGAGCCAAAGAAGGATAGCTCTGGAAAGAGAGCTAGTTACAGATGATTTAGAATCTACTAGAATTGTAGATCTAATTAAGTTTGTTGGTCTCATAAGGACGGTGTCAGGATTGACTAGTTGCTATGATAGACTGGTCAGAGAATTTATAGTGAATATCCCTGAGTCTATTAATGACAGCAAAAGCCTAACTTTCAGAAGAGTTATTGTTAGGGGTAAGTGTGTCTGGTTCTCTCATAAGATAATTAATGCCTACTTAGGAAGAAGTGAGGAAGATTATGGAGAATTAGAAGTTTCTAATAATGTTATCTGCAAAGAAATCACAGCTGGTCAGGTAGAAGTTTGGCCTTCAAAAGGGAAGTTATCAGCAAGTTTATTAAGTGTGAAATATGCTCTTCTTCATAGAATAGGTGCTGTTAATTGGGTTCCTACTAACCACAAGACCTCTGTTTCTGCTAGTTTGGGCAAATTAGTTTATGCCATTGGAACAAAGAGACTAATTGATTACGGCTCTTACATTTATAATCAGACTATCAAGCATACTGCAACAAGAGCTGTGAAATTGCCTATTGCATTTCCATCCCTCATTTGTGGGATAATTCTGTCTCAGCATCCTGGGATTCTTCACCAGTATGATATTGTGTGTAGAAGGAAGCCTGACTTGTCTTTTCATCAGAAGTTGTTTGAAGGAAAACATGTTGCTGATCATGTCAAGGCATCTGCCTCAACATCTACTCATCATACTCATGTCAAGACTGATATGATTTCTGAACTGGAGGAAGCCTGTAAAGAATTAGATGAAGCCATCAGAGTAAGCACTGAAAGAACGGAGAAGTTCAAAAGATTACTTGTGACTCTGAAGATGACAGAAAAAGAAAGTGAGAAAGATGTTGCTGATAAGAAAGTTGAGTCCGATAATGACAACTCAAAAGAAGACGATGATGATCCCAGCTTAGATGATTAAAGCTTTTAATGTTTATCTTAGATAGTAGTTGTATGCAATGCTGTTTTTGATTCTGCACTATTGTGCTTGGTTTGTAATATGAATATTGTGCAAGTATATGCACCTATTTTGTTCTATGATTTGTTATGTCTTTTTGCTGACTATGAGATTGACAATGAGAGCTAGGGTAGTACTAACTGTAGTTAGACTTACTTGATGGGGTTGTCAATTTGTGGCTAACAAGGGGGAGAAGTAGCCAACAGAGCCAAGAGTATCAAAGAGTACAAATGTTAGTGCCAAGAGTTGATTGTCGCCAAGGAATATGTTGCAGAGGATGTAGCTGATTGCTGATGTTATGGTGTAGAAGTGCAGAAATTAAGGGGGAGTATTTGCTAAACTGCTGAACAACTGCTATGCTGGTTGTTGCATTGAGGGGGAGTGATCATTGCTGCTAATGTTGAAATATGTGCAGCTGTTTGAAGATTGTAGTTGTTGAAGATGGTGCTGCAGCAGAGTATGTTTTGAAGATGCTGCTGCTGCTTAAAGTTTTTAGAATTATTCAAGTTTATTCCACTGCTGAAGTCTCTGAAGGTGCAGATATTGTTTCAGCCAAAATTAGCCAAAGGGGGAGATTGTTAGTTTCTTGGATTGGCTAGAATTTTGGTAAAACAAAGTATGTTCAATGTTGATGTCAAGGTGGTGATGTTGCAACATTGAGTCTTAACACTGGGTTGTGTTAAGTAGTGAAGCTGTTCAATGTTTGATGTCATATGGGTGATGTCACAACATTGAGTCTTAACACTGGGCTGTGTTAAGTGTTTAAGTTACTGAATTTTGGATGTCTAATGTCACAAGCGATGTTGTGACATTAGATCTGCAGAATTAATAACATCAGGTTTTGTGATGTTGTTAGGGTTTGCGTGTTAGCTGGAATTGTGGAGAGCAGGTAGTCTCATTGGATGCGAATATCTTGGGATAGATATTCTCTGCTGCATAGGAGATCTGGTGCAGATTTGTAGGAGATTTAAAAGGTTGAAGATTTGAAAAGATTTTAGGAGAAAATCTGTTTTGAAGATTTAGTTTTAAATAACAAATCAAGTCAGATATAGTAGCAGGTCCAAGCCCAATTCAGATAGCTATATAAAGTGCATCTGTAATGAAGGAAAAGAAACGAAGAAAGAGAGCTAAAGACTGAGTGTCGATTGTGTCTTCGTGTATGTTTTGTAAACCATTCGAGTGTGAATTGGTATTGTTGATTTGAATTGTGCTTGATCAATGCTGTGAAGCAGAATCAAGTAGTGTTATTCAAAGTGTGTGATCTTTGAATTATGTCACTGAAGTGTTTTAGGGATTGAGTAGTGTTCTCATATCTAAGTGGTTTCATAGGTAGGAAGTCACTAGTAGGAATTAAGTTTAGGAAATTGTCAATTGGGTTGTTGAGTCTGTAAATTAATTCTACAAGTAGTGAATTTCATCCTTGGCTTGGTAGCCCCCAGACGTAGGTAGTTAGACCGAACTGGGTGAATAATTCTTTGTGTTATTCTGCTGTTTAATTTGTTCTTTGTGCAGAGTGTGTTGTTGTGACATTGCACTTAACATCACACGTCTGATACCAGAATTTCAGGTGAAATTAGAAGCAAAGTGTGGTTTAAAGTTTGTTTTCCATGATTATTCTCATGTTTGAGTGGAAGCTATCTCTATAATTCACCAAGTTTCAGGTTCTGATAATTAGAGGTAAGTTAGAGGATTAGATTGAAATTTAGGGAAGTTAAAGTTATTTAGAAACCAGTCCCTCAATATGTGTTCAAATGTGAAATAGTTAAGATTATTTTGAAACCAGCCCCTGAAATTTAGAAACCACATATATAAACAATTTAAATTGATTAACATTTTTACCATATGTTTTAAAAATTAACTATAACCACTTATAAACCATTTAACATTAACATTGTTGGGTATAGATTATTTTCAAAACTTATTTTATAAAGCCAAAAACAGAGGGTGAGGGGTCATTGTCCCATTTAAGTGTTTATTTAATTATAATGATTTATAACATATTGAATTCAAATATTTATTAAAATAGTTTAGATTTTATTTAGCTCCAACTAAATTCAATATATCAGTAGGAAAAAACAATATATGATAAAATTACTGACAAAGTAATCTTTCTAAATATTATCATGCATGTTGGTTGTAGAATAGGGCAAGCAGCAAAAATATTTTATTTTCGGAAAGAATTCCCTCTGAGATTTATGTCGTGTCCACAGAGGTCGGTTCGAGGGAAAGAATGTCGTTCGACAGTCTCTCGCGTTTATGAGTTTGGATTAAAATAGTTTCAAACAAGAAAACATAAAAGTAAACATTAAAACAAAAAGAAATCATTCTTCAGAGAGAAAAACTTGTCCGAAAATGCATATAAATCACTCCTCACAAACTTAAACTTACCGACCAGTTATACTCCACTTACAATACTCCTCAATATCACCCAACATCGCTCACAACAAAGGTTATGTCTAATGCAAAGTTGAGATAAAAACCGTGTCACTCTCTTCGTCACTCTCGCGAGCGAAGCCTCGAAACACGGAAGACATTAAGCTTCGACGCCTATTGAAGATTGTTAGCTCTTAAATCTATCTCTAGAGTCCAGAAACTAACAGATAATCAGCCCTAATCGAAGTTTGCGAGGATTATCTCTAACGCAACTCAAACCCCGCGCATAAAGGAAAAATCAGAGACAATCACCAATAAAGATTTGTAAAGCAAGTTTTATACAACGCCATGGGCGACAAATATACATGAGTTCATAGTCACTACATATACAAAACCCAACAAAGAAGAAAAACACAAAGAAGAAGAGAAATGAACCAAACATCTCGCGGATTGTCAGAGTCGGTTGATGAGAAATCCACTCCGGATCATCAATATGCAAGCTTCAATGTTGTTTTCAAGCTAATCTATGAAGAAATGAAGTTTGATGGAGTTGGGATCACAAAACCCCAAAACCATCCTAAAAAAATAGTGTTTTTGGCCTTAAATGGTGTTTCAGCCCGCACAGCATCGCCCGACGGTGAAATGGGGCGCCCGGCGGCGAAAGGCGGCTTATTTTGCAAGTTCCAGTAGTGTTCTGGAGGTAATTTACACTCACACAACATTCTTGAAAACAAAAGACTAAATTATGCATTCATCCAACAATTCATATTGAACATACAAAGGCAAGAATCACAAGGACTTTCAAGGTTGTAACGTGGTCGGGTAATCAAACAAGGGGCAATTTCTAAAGGTAATTGAAACAAAAACTTGCCTAAACCTAAGGGAGTTAAAACTCACAAAGATTCACATACAAAATTTCAACCAACTTCTTCCAAAATCCCAAGTGCTACACAACACACAATACTTATTTAGCACAATTATTGAAACTCTTTTTGTTTCCTTTTTCAAGGATTTTTCTTTTTTCTTTCTTTTTCACTTTTTTCTTTTCTTTTCTTTGTCATATTTTTCTCTTTTTTTCTTTTCTTTTTCAATCCTCATAGAATCCAACCAATGAGTATACAATCATTCTCTCCCCAATTTGAATTCAACCGCACCATCATGTGAATACTTCCTACTTTCTAAGGCAAGGAAAAAACCCATACAACAACACAAAATTGAGGTCCAAGAAAAAACAAAATCCATTCAAAAATAAGTGAACTAAATACTCATAGACAAGCATTAAGTTCAAATAGAAACATGGATCAAAAAGCTCAAAGGGATTATGAATTCTCACACACTCACAAGGTGAATTGACTATTTTGCTAAGGTGGTTGTGCTCAAAATGAAACAATTGCCTTGATCCTTTTCATGCATTCATATAAACAACACAAACAACAGATTCGACATAATAAAATCCAGTTAGAACAAGAATGTTGGTTCTCCGCGCATATATGAACAATGGAAAGCCACCTCACAAAAAGGTTGGGAACTAAAGTGATTCACAATAGAACATGTATACAAAAGAATGGATGGCATGGAAGTTTGTAAAATGCCTAAGTATCATGAATATGTCAAAGTATAGAAAGCGATAAACACATACCTTGGACGTGTACAAAACTTAATAATATCATTACCATACATCCGCAAGTTGAAACGACCAAACTTGGAACATCACCGAATTTCCACAAGCTACTCAAAATAAGCTCATTGACAAACACAAAGACCATTAATATACACAAACTGAAAAACTGGCAAAAATTCATTAAATAAGTTGTAAAGTGAAGATTTGAAAATTTATCGAAAAATCCGAGTACGACTTGTTTAATGAATACTCACCACACTACCTAAACTAAACAACAACAAAAGAAAAGAATACACCATGCTTGTTTTACGTCGTAAGCTCGACGCCTTTACAATGCTTAGCTAGTAACTTCCTTCCTTCATACCATGGTGATGCCTCACCGCGCAAACCAAAAGCAAGTGTCCTAACCAAATACTTAAACAAACGTTAATCTACAAGTATCAGTATAACAAGTGAAAATATACAATATATACGATATATACAAAACTCAAAAACAAAGAAACTATCGCAATGCGATTCAATATCAAAACCAATCCCCGACAACGGCGCCATTTTGGTGGTTGCAGAATAGGGCAAGCAGCAAAAATATTTTATTTTCGGAAATAATTCCCTCCGGGATTTATGTCGTGTCCACAGAGATCGGTTTGAGGGAAAGAATTGAAGAAACGAAAAAACACAAGAACGGGGGTTGAATTGGAGTTTTTAAAAATTAAGGCAAAGGACACGATGGTTATCCTGGTTCGATTGAACTCATTCTACTCCAGTCCACCCGCCAAGGTGATTTCGCCTCTCTTGAGGACTTAATCCACTATTCAATTTGAATTACACAGACACAGGGACAACCGTCACTGTCTTCTTGAGTTTTAACCACAACTTGGTTTCTCAAGGAATTTCAACTTAGAAATAATATGCTACTAATAAGCTTTCTCACCACCGTGAGTTTTTTTACAATATTTTTAACAAAAATGAAAACAGATGAGGAACTGATGGATTGTGAAAAGTATGAGCCCTCGTATGTTGTCATCTGTGAAGGCGATCCTTTAAATAGATGAATGTGATTGATCCGTTGGAGACATGTGAGCCAATTTTGGAGAATGATAATGAAGCCTTTTAATGCTTCTTTCCAAAAATATAGATATTGTCTGTTTCAATCCGTTGCATTGTGATGCTCATTAAAGGTGAAGGATAGCGTATCAGAGTCCATAAAAATGTGATGCATAATCAGAGCTTCTGGCTGGATACAACTTTGGTGCTGGAGCGTGAGGCATCCTTCATCAGAGCTTAGCTAGTTTAGAGCTTGTGATCCGTCTATAGCAGAGCTTCGCTTGATTAGAACTTCGCTTGGAACTCGCTTGCTTGAATATTGTGAGCTTCGCTATATTAGAACTTCGCTCAGATGAATCTTGTTGATGCTTCTGTATCAGAACTTCTTGACATTAGAACTTCCCTACATATCATAAAAAATTGAATTAAGGAGCATCAAGTTCTAAGTAATATATTGTTTGTTATCATCAAAACTATTTAGAGATGTAGAATCAATTCTTGTTCTAACAATCTCCCCCTTTTTGATGATGACAAAAACTTATATTTTGATGATTAATTAATAGAGTATGGAGTAGAGAATACTCCCCCTGAGTTGAAAATTTCCTTGAAAATATTTTGATCTAAGACTCCCAAAAAGTCCTGATTGCCATTTTCTTGCTTTGTTAACAATAATATGGAAGCAGAGGTTAAAATGTTCGAGACATAGTCATGGTGCACTGTTATATTTCAAAATATTCTACATTCTCCCCCTTTGTCATTAATAAAAAAGCGAACAGATACATGAGAACATAAGCAAAAAAATTGCAAGATAAAACACAAAGCAAGGCAAAAAAAAAAAAACACAGAGAAACATAAAAAGAATCTGAGGAAGAATCTAAGGTTGAGGAGCAGGTGGAAGTCTTGTGAACAATGCTTCCAGAAGGCCTTTGATCTGATTAGCGGATTCCTCTTGCTTGCCAAGCATTCCTTTAATTTCTGCGTTTGTCTCATCCTGTTTGTCCAATCTCTTTCTAACTTCTTCATTCTCTTTCTTCAACTCATCCAGAGTTTTCAGCACAAGAACAGATGAAGAAGGTTCTTCAGAAGTTACCAAATCCTCAGAGCTTTTTGCAGACACTTCCTTTGGAGGAGCTTCAGGTGATTTATCTTCCACTTCAGTAATAACCAGAGTTTGATGCTCATAGTTTTGTGCATGAGGTTCTGAATCTATAGGAGCTGTCCAACCTAGAGGAAGAATGGGTTTCTTTTCCCAGAATCTTAGAACCTGCTCATTGAAGATCTTCATATGGTCACAGAAGTTCTGTTGGGCTATGTTATAGCTTAGTTCCTTCATTTTCTGAGATTCAGAGTTAAACCACTTTCTGAATTGGGTCCACATATAATCAGAGGCAGCTGGATTCCGATTTTCCAAACATCCCTGCTTCAGAAAATTAACCCATTCCTGCATTTTTACCTCGAAAGCCAATAAAGAGTTACCAACATCTGATTTGGATATTGTTGGTTTAGGTTTGGGAATGGATATTTTATGAGAGGTTGAGGTGAGCTTGTCTAGAGCTTCTAGGTCAATTGTGGTTCTAAGAGGATCATCTGTGATATTTGTTGGAGGAGAGTCAGAGATGAGGATAGGTGAGTTAGGTGATGTAAATTCTGGAGAGGTTTGTGGGGGACTGGTGAAATTTGGTGGAGGTTGAAGGAAGTTGAGAGGGCAGTTGATACCAGGAATAGGTGTGTCAGAGTTTTGAACAAGATGTTCTGGTTGGGAAGAAGTGAAGAGAGGCTCAAGCTCAATGTCAGACATGACTTGTGCAAGTTCTGGTTGTGGTTCAATAAAAATAGAAGGAGTGGGGTCAATATCAATATCAAAGTCGTCCAGAGTTTGAGGTAAAGGATATGAAATTTCAGATGATGGGATTTGAGACGATGGAATTTCAGATGTTTTTGGTGCAGGTTCTGAAGGTTTAGGAGAAGATGGGTTTACAGATGGTGATACCAATATTGATTCGACGATAGAAATGAAGGAAGAGTTACCTTTCTTTTTAGCAGCTTTGGCAACTTTTGGAGTTTTCTGAGGAGTTCCTTCAGAGGCTTTTCTTTTCCTTGAAGTTCTGGGGGCAACTTCTAGAGGTGCTTGTCTGAGCTGTTGCAGAGAAACTTCTGGAATAGTTCCATCAGCCTTGCATGCATCCAAATATCTGAGGACAATTTTTGGATGAGTATCTGATGAGAAAAGAGGAAAATCTTTCAGAGGAATTTTTCTGGTGGTGATGACTTCCTTAGAGATTAGGGTTGGATCCTTCTTGATGGTATCAATTATTTTCATCTTCTTGAGATTTTTTGCATTGAGAGGTCTTCCAGCAATAGTTTCTAGATCAGAGATTTCCCGAGCTTCAGTTAAGTGATCTATCAGCTTATTCTCTGTAAGAATATCTGATATAAGTCTACCTAGAGGAATCCAATCTCTCTTGGTTCTTTCATCTTCTCTCATTTCTTTGACACTGTTCTTCAGATGATTGAATAAACAGTAGGGAAGATTCTCTTTGGTAAAGGTGGAGATGAGGTACAGGAGATACTGTTGATCGTTGTTGATGTAGTCAGACGAGCTTGAAGGTTTCCTGTGATAGATACACCCAAGAATGATTCTGGCCCAAATTCTGTTACGATCCTTTAGGTCTTTGATTTTGTTGGAGTGTTGACCTGAGGTGAAGATTTCCTTTGAGATAGTATTTAGATCAGTGCCCTTTTCCATCTCACTGCATCTAATTCCTGATCCATCATGATCAATCAGCTTACCAATAAGATCTTCAGTGATGACAACCTTCTTTCCCATAACATACGAAGTTACTTGATGTTTTGAGACCGATGCAAAAATCCAGAATTCCTTAACGAGTTGGGGAAAAACTGGACCCATTAAGCGATTGAAGTATTTGTTCCATCCTTGAAACTCAATCTCAGGAGTAAGGTCATACCCATTGTCTTTCATGCTTTCAAAATCGACGATGAGCTCACAGAGAACTTCAAGAGAGGCAAAGGGGGTGAGGAGAGTTCTTGAAGGCTCAACGTACCTTTCTCCAATGACTTGGTCAGCTGATTCTTGAGACATTTCTTGTTGAGAGCTTTGTTGAGAGCAGGAGGCCATTGTTCACAGACTTAGGGTTTTGGGAACACAGAGAAACAAGAAATGTAGGCAGCAAAACAAGAAATGCAAATAATACGGAGAGGAAGAAAGAGAGTTAGTGAGTGATAGTGAGCGTGTGAGGGTGTTAGAAGTGACATTTATATAAGAGAGACCAAGACTTAAATAGCAATTAAAAACAATAACATCATGATTAATAGCCGTAATGATTTCTGACAAGGGAGATAGCGTGAAAATTTTTTGGAACAGTTACCGATGTGACTTGGCGCCTCAATATGTCAACACAAACGTTTCAGTTTTCCAGAGTTTGACACGCGTTCATCATCAGAGAAAATCTGGAGCGTAGGTTGACACGTGTTTGCTATAGTGAACTGAAAGGTCTATTCTTGAAGAGAAAGGTTCAGATCTTCTGAATAGATTCTGAGGCAATTGTTCTTACTTCAGAAGAATAATTGGTCAGATGTTCACAACAGGAAACTCTGAGAGTTAAAAATATAGAGATTGCATTTTCATTCTGGACATAATTCCATACATAGATTTTTCAGAATGAAATTAAACCTATCTTCAGCAAGGGGTTTGGTGAAAACATCAGCCGTTGATGGTCTGTGTCTATGAATTTTAAACAAAGAATTCCCTTCTGAGTATAGTCCCTAATGAAGTGATGTTTAATTTCTATATGTTTAGCCCTAGAATGTAAAATAGGATTCTTAGAGAGACAGATGGCAGAGGTATTGTCACAAAGGATAGGGATGTTACTCTCGTAAATGTGAAAATCTTCAAGCTGATTCTTCATCCAGAGCATCTGAGTACTGCATCCAGCCGCAACAATGTATTTAGCTTCAGCCGTTGATAGTGCAATGGTCGATTGTCTTTTGCTGGACCAAGAGATTAAATTGTCTCCCAGAAACTGGCAGCTTCCAGAGGTACTTTTTCTTTCTATTCTGTCTCCAGCAAAGTCAGCATAACAGTAACCTACCAATTTGTATTCTCTGGATTTTCTATAGCAAAGACCAAGATTAGTAGTACCTTTCAGATATCTGAAAATTCGCTTAACAGCTGTTAAGTGAGATTCTCTAGGATCTGATTGGAATCTAGCACAAAGACAGACGCTAAAGAGGATATCAGGTCTTGAAGCAGTTAAATAAAGGAGAGAACCGATCATACCTCTGTAGAGCTTCTGTTCTACTTTCTTACTTACCTCATCCTTTTCCAGAATGCACGTGGGATGCATAGGAGTTTTGGAAGGCTTACATTCTGACATATCAAATTTCTTCAGAAGATCTCTGACATACTTGCTTTGGTGTATGTAAGTTCCTTCTGGAGTTTGATTGATTTGAAGTCCCAAGAAAAACTTGAGTTCTCCCATTAAGCTCATTTCAAATTCTGCCTGCATTGTCTCAGCAAATTTCTTGCCCAAAGAGCTTTCAGTGGATCCAAAAATTATGTCATCTACGTATATTTGACATACCAGAATGTGATTTTTAAATGACTTACAGAATAAAGTTGTGTCCACCTTCCCTCTGGTAAAATCATTTTCTAAGAGAAAGTTACTTAGTCTCTCATACCAAGCTCTGGGAGCTTGTTTTAGACCATATAACGATTTCTTAAGTTTATAAACATATTCTGGATGTTTAGTGTTTTCAAAACCAGGGGGTTGATGCACATAAACTTCTTCATCAATGTAACCATTTAAAAACGCACTTTTGACATCCATATGATAAAGAGTGATGTCATTATTTATAGCATATGAAATTAAAAGTCTGATAGACTCTAACCTTGCGACTGGAGCAAAGGTTTCTGTATAGTCTATCCCTTCTTACTGACTATAACCTTGTGCAACCAGTCGTGCTTTGTTTCTGACGACTTCTCCTTGTTCGTTTAGTTTGTTTCTGAAGACCCATTTGGTTCCAATAATGTTGAAGCCTTTTGGTTTAGGGACAAGATCCCAAACGTCGTTTCTGGTGAACTGATTCAGTTCTTCCTACATTGCGAGGATCCAATAATTGTCTGTGAGTGCTTCGTCAATTGTAGTGGGTTCTATCAGAGAGACTAATCCCACTAGAGATTCTTCAGTCTTTTTGAATGAGGATCTTGTTCTAATTGGGTCATCCTTCTTTCCCAGAATTTTGTCTTCGGGATGAGTTAGAGAACTTCTGGACAGTCTTTTCTGGATGGGTTCTTTAGAATTAGAGTTTCCTTCTGTTTTGCTCGCCAGTTTTTCTGATGATCTGGTTTCAGTGCCTGTTATTTGAACTTCTATTTCTGCAAGAGATTCATCATGCTTTGGCTTTTGAAGGCCAAGCTTATCATCAAATCTGACACAAATGGATTCTACCACACTTCGTGTTTCTGTGTTATATACTCGGTATCCTTTTGAACGTTCAGAGTATCCTAACATGAAACATTTTTGTGCCTTAGAATCAAACTTGTTCAGAGGATCATTAGTGTTTAAGATAAAGCATGTACATCCAAAAGGATGGAAGTAAGAAATGTTGGGCTTTCTGTTCTTCCACAATTCATATGGAGTCTTTTCCAGAATAGGTCTTATAGAGATTCTATTCTGAATGTAACAAGCTGTATTAACTGCTTCTGCCCAAAAGTGTTTAGCCATGTTAGTCTCATTGATCATGGTTCTGGCCATTTCTTGTAGAGTTCTATTCTTGCGCTCTACAACTCCATTTTGTTGTGGAGTTCTAGGACAAGAGAAATCATGAGAAATGCCATTTTCATTAAAAAATGTTTCTAGATTTTTGTTTTCAAATTCCCCACCATGATCACTTCTGACTTTTACAATTCTAAACTCTTTTTCATTCTGAATTTGATTGCAGAAAGTGGAGAATACAGAGAGTGACTCGTCCTTGTGTTTTAAGAACTTTACCCATGTCCATCTGCTGTAGTCATCTACGATCACTAAACCATACTTCTTGCCACTGATGGATGCAATTTTCACTGGTCCAAACAGATCTATATGAAGAAGTTCTAATGGTCTGGAGGTAGAAACAACATTTTTTGGTTTAAAAGAGGGTTTTGAAAACATGCCTTTTTGACATGCTTCACACAGAACGTCTGAGCTGAACTTCAGATTAGGAAGTCCTCTGACCAGATTGAGTTTGTTAATCTGAGATATTCTTCTCATACTAACATGCCCCAATCTTCTGTGCCAGACCCATTGTTCGTCGTCAGCAGACAAAAGGCATTTTACATTCTGACTTTTTAGTTCAGAAAGTTTTATTTTGTAAATGTTGTTCTTTCTCTTTCCATTAAAGAGGATTGTTCCATCTTTCTGACTAACTGCCTTGCAGGACTTTTGATTGAAGATTATATCATAGCCGTTATCACTTAATTGACTTATGGATAACAAGTTATGCATTAATCCTTCTACTAACAAGACATTAGATATGGAGGGTAGAGTACCGTTACCTATGGTTCCAGAGCCAATGATTCTCCCTTTCTGATTGCCTCCGAAACCTACATACCCTCCAGCTTTAAGTTCCAGACTTTGGAACATATGCTTTCTTCCCGTCATGTGTCGCGAGCATCCAGAGTCCAGGTACCATGATTGGTGTTTCAATCTTGCTGTTAAAGACATCTGCAACATATAGGATTTTATCCTTAGGTACCCACAATTCTTTGGGTCCTTGTTTGTTAGTGTTCACAGAATTCTGATTGAGTTTTGGTTTCTCAATAGAATTTGAAGAGTAAGATTCACTGGTATATTTTATGTCATGTTTATGTCCATATGTGAAGTGAGAGTTTAAAGGAGAGTATTTTATGATCATATCATCAACTTGTTTTGGTTTATATGGAGCTTCACCTTTAGGATTAACATAACCTATGCCCTTTCTCCCATTTCTACTAACTCCATAGATCATTGAAGCCATTTTGCTTCTGTCTATGTTTTTAGCTAGAAATTTTTGAAAGTTATAGTCGTAATGTTTTAAAATATTATCAGAACTAGTGGAAACTTCTGAATCAGATTGTTTCTGAGATTTTTCAAAAGAGTTTAGTTTTGAAACAGTTTCTTTTAACTCAGAATTTTTTGCTTTTAGCTTTCTGTTCTCTTCAGACTCAGATACCAGATCGTGTTTCAGATTCTTATATTTGAGCTGAAGTTTCTGATAGTTTTCAAGAATTTCTGATAGAATTTCTTCTAATTGAGATCTAGAAAAGTTAGAGAATACCTCTTTAGTTTCTGAATCAGAGTCTGATTCTGATAAGTTTGAATCATCTGATATGTTGGCCATTAGGGCAATGTTCGCATGTTCATTTTCTGATTCGGATTCTGCTTCAGAAGATTCTGAGTCATCCCAGGTAGCCATAAGACTTTTCTTTCTCTCCTTGTTAAACTTTTTATTTGGCTTTTCTTTCTGCAGCTTAGGACAATCACTTTTGTAGTGTCCAGGTTCCTTGCATTCGTAACACACTACCTCTTTGTTTCTAGACTTTTTGTGTCCAGAGGATGGTTCAGAATGACTGCTTGATCTTCTAGAGTTTCTGAATTTTCGTTGCCTATTTTTCCAAAGTTGTTGGATTCTTCTGGAAAGGAGTGATAGTTCATCTTCTTCTGAGGAGCCACCAGAGTTTTCTTCTTCTGCCTGAAAAGCTTTAGTTTCAGATTTATATTTAGATTTAAGAGCAATAGACTTACCTTTCTTCTGGGGTTCATCTTCTTCTAGTTCTATCTCGTGACTTCTTAAAGAGCTGAACAGTTCTTCAAGAGATATTTCGTTGAGGTTCTTGGAGAGTTTTAGTGCTGTGACCATGGGTCTCCATACTTTTGGTAGGCTCCTGATGATTTTCTTGACATGATCTGATGTTGAGTACCCTTTATTCAGAACTTTTAGTCCAGCAACTAGAATTTGAAACCTTGAGAACATTTTCTCAATTGTTTCATCTTCTTCCATTTTGAAGGCTTCATACTTCTGGATGAGTGCCAGAGCTTTAGTCTCTTTGACTTGAGAGTTGCCTTCATGCGTCATTCTCAGAGAATCAAATATGTGTTTGGCTGATTCTCTGTTAGTGATCTTCTCATATTCTGTGTGGGAGATTGCGCTGAGGAGAATTGTTCTGGCCTTGTGATGATTTCTGAAATCTTTCTTCTGTTGATCAGTCATGGTTTTCCTTTCAATCTTCTGACCGTCTTTTCCGACAGGGTGAGTGTAACCATCTGTTACCATACCCCAGAGATCGCCGTCATGAGCCAGAAAGAAACTTTCGATTAGATCTTTCCAGTAATCAAAGTTTTCGCCGTCAAACACCGGTGGTTTGCCACTGATTTTGTCGTTGTAGTTCTGAACGGATTTCGCCATAGTGCTTTTTTGTGAAGGATCTTTTATCTGACACGGTTAAGTGTTAGCACCCAGAACCAGGCTCTGATGCCAATTGAAGAAATGAAAAAACACAAGAAGGGGGGTTGAATTGGAGTTTTTAAAAATTAAGGCAAAGGACACGATGGTTATCCTGGTTCGATTGAACTCAATCTACTCCAGTCCACCCGCCAAGGTGATTTCGCCTCTCTTGAGGACTTAATCCACTATTCAATTTGAATTACACAGACACAGGGACAACCGTCACTGTCTTCTTGAGTTTTAACCACAACTTGGTTTCTCAAGGAATTTCAACTTAGAAATAATATGCTACTAATAAGCTTTCTCACCACCGTGAGTTTTTTTACAATATTTTTAACAAAAATGAAAACAGATGAGGAACTGATGGATTGTGAAAAGTATGAGCGCTCGTATGTTGTCATTTGTGAAGGTGCTCCTTTAAATAGATGAATGTGATTGATCCGTTGGAGACATGTGAGCCAATTTTGGAGAATGATAATGAAGCCTTTTAATGCTTCTTTCCAAAAATATAGATATTGTCTGTTTCAATCCGTTGCATTGTGATGCTCATTAAAGGTGAAGGATAACATATCAGAGTCCATAAAAATGTGATGCATAATCAGAGTTTTTGACTGGGTACAACTTTGGTGCTGGAGCGTGAGGCATCCTTCATCAGAGCTTAGCTAGTTTAGAGCTTGTGATCCGTCTATATCAGAGCTTCGCTTGATTAGAACTTCACTTGGAACTCACTTGCTTGAATATTGTGAGCTTCGCTATATTAGAACTTCGCTCAGATGAATCTTGTTGATGCTTCTGTATCAGAACTTCTTGACATTAGAACTTCCCTACATATCATAAAAAATTGAATTAAGGAGCATCAAGTTCTAAGTAATATATTGTTTGTTATCATCAAAACTATTTAGAGATGTAGAATCAATTCTTGTTCTAACAAGAATGTCGTTCAACAGCCTCTCGCGTTTATGAGTTTGGATTAAAATAGTTTCAAACAAGAAAACATAAAAGTAAACATTAAAACAAAAAGAAATCATTCTTCAGAGAAAAAAACTCGTCCGACAATGCATATAAATCACTCCTCACAAACTTAAACTTATCGACCAGTTATACTCCACCTACAATACTCCTCAATATCACCCAGCATCGCTCACAACAAGGGTTATGTTTAACGCAAAGTTGAGATAACAATCGTGTCACTCTCTTCGTCACTCTCGCGAGCGACGCCTGGAAACACGGAAGGTATTAAGGTTTGATGCCTATTGAAGATTGTTAACTCTTAAATCTATCTCTAGAGTCCAGAAACTAACAAATAATCATCCCTAATCGAAGTTTGCGAGGATTATCTCTAACGCAACTCAAACCCCGCGCATAAAGCAAAAATCAGACACAATCACCAATAAAGATTTGTAAAGCAAGTTGAATACAACGCCATGGGCGACAAATATACATGAGTTCATAGTCACTACATATACAAAACCCAACAAAGAAGAAAAACACAAAGAAGAAGAGAAATGAACCAAACATCTCGCGGATTGTCAGAGCCGGTTAATGAGAAATCCACTCCGGATCATCCACATGCAAGCTTCAATGTTGTTTTCAAGCTAATCTATGAAGAAATGAAGTTTGATGGAGTTGGGATCACAAAAGCCCAAAACCATCCTAAAAAAATAGTGTTTTTGGCCTTAAATGGTGTTTCAGCCCGCACAACATCGCCCGACGGTGAAATGGGGCGCCTGGCGGAGAAAGGCGGCTTATTTTGCAAGTTCCCGTAGTGTTCTGGAGCGCCCGACGCTGAAATACCGCTCGGCCCTGCAGGGGTGCAGCACACTAGAACAGCAAAAATTCTGCAGTGTTTTATTCGTAACTTTTGAACCGTAACTCCGTTTCTCGCTCGGTTTGAAGCGCTGAAAAGCTTATTCAATGATCTATACAACAATGGCAAGACATCCTTGATTGGATACCTGCAACAATTGAGAAAAAATCAATTAAAATCAATGATATTTACACTATACGCAATATATACACTAAAACGTATCGTAAACGTATTTATAAACAAATCGGGTTTTATTCGCACGATATTTACCACAAAGCATTGATAAGTGCAACAAAACATAAATACAAAAATAGGTACATTTTGCACTTATCAATGCACCAGGTTGAAGATTATTAATTTAATAAATGACATTAAAATGGATTGGATATATATCTTGATCTTGAATGTAATAATGTAGTTGAGTTATAACTGATTTGTTTTTAAATTAACTGAAATAGTTATGGTTCAATCCAAAAAAATTCCCTTTAAAAAAGTGTGTGTCCATCCCTCAATTGTAATTCATCATTCTACTTGTTGTTTATAACAGGTAGATTTCTCTATGTCGGGTGTGGTTCAATGGTGCAAGAGGTTATGATCCTGACTGCTTGTACCAAGTATTAAAATTTCATTTTAAATAGTAATTGATTGTACCAGACTTTAATTGTTGACAATTTAGATGTATTATAAAAATATGAAATTTGAGTATAGGTTGAAGTGCCCTAGTGAGAAGAAAGTTTACGTAGTGTAGTGTTGCTTTATAACCATGTAAGTACTGACAGACAGCTGGATGGCTAGGAATGTTGATTTTAACCATGTATGTAGTGTTGCTGCTACAATGGATGTGGTACTGCTGCATTTTAAAAAATCAGGAAGAAGTCAAATCGATACGTCATCAAAAGTGGGAAAGATAACAACTAGCATATAAAGTCTTGCATAAAAACATATAAATATAAGCAAGTATAGAGGTTGATGATAATATTGCTAACTTTGGCCTCGAAAATGTGTTGTTTGGAAAAAGGACCAGTTGAGGCTTTGCTTTACACAGTGGATTTAAGAAGTTAATTGGATTGTTGCACGAAAATGGTAATGCATAACAGTTAAACGCCATGAAAATTGTTCAGTACGATACTTCTCTAATATTAACCTCAGTAAACTTCACAAAATTTAAACCACCCAACATATAATTAAAATCTTAATGAATTTTTTTGCTAGAGAAGATATTTTCATAAAATATTAGCAATCAAAACGAAAATTAATTTTTGAACCAAAAGGTGGTTTCAAACTACAACTTGACTATGTAAATTGTGGTCTGAATGCTTGATTGGAATATGGTACAATAAAAAAAGTTGAGGCAGTAGTTATGTGAATAAATATGCTATGTTTGAATGCTTGCTTGAAACATATGAAAACAATAATGCAGGTTGTTAAAAAAGTGAGGCAACAGTTGTGTGAAAAAATATGCTATGTCACAATAAAATTCAAAAGTCATTAGTTACAAACTTATAACATTAATGACATTAAGAGTATTCTATTGAATATAACATTATTGTGAAGGAGTAGCAATGATGAAGATTGTGAAGCAGTATGACATTGTCACATTGTGACACTACTTCAAACTCAAAGCTATGATACAAATTGAATAAAGTGAAAAAGCCACTACTTACAAACTTATAACAATGATGAAGAATGAAAAAATCTGAGACATTTTGACATTATCACATTGCGACACTGCTTCAAACTCAAATAACCATTATTTGATATCAACTACTTGTTTGAAGTTATAAAATCCATTTAAATTTCAAACTCAAGTAGATAAAACTTAAATACAGACCACTTCACTTTAAAATCAACAGCAGATTAAATCATCACAATAGAAAGAAAAAAACAATAAAAATGAATTATGTAATCAAAATGTAGTCAATTAAATAATTTTTGCCAATAAATTCAAAAGAGAGAACTAATATTTTAAGCTCAATTTGAATGTCAAATATTAAATTGTCAATCTTTGAGACTCACAACTGCGATTTGAATATACAACAACAACAACTAAAATTCATCTCATAGCTGCAACCCGAATATGACAAGGGGAATTGAAAACTTAATGTTTTAATGAATTCTTCTTTTGTAGGCACAAACATTCTTCTTCAATCTTCAGCAATTTGTATCCCATTTGACACAACTCATATCTCTGTTCTCAAGGCATTAAAAGCAAAAAATACCAGAAAATGCTGAAGTGCACAATCTACCAAAAAATAGCAGAAATTTTGATGGTTTGCGTATCACAACTATTAAGATAAACACATCAGCTACGAAGATAAACACAAATCCAGCTGTCTACAAATAACATGCTTCAAATAACACAAATAACAACGGTTGAATCTTCATTGTTCAGCAACTGTGGTGGTGAAGACAAATAACATCTGAATAGATATGAAAAATAGGTTGTGAAAATAAATAACAATGGAATCTTCATTGTTCATTAAATGTGCTACATATTGTCACTCTAGTTCTTGAAGGTATGAACTAAACTGTGTATCTTTATGGTATTTCTATGCACCAAACTGAATGACCAAAGATACATAGAACCAAATTAACTGTCAAAAGACATATTTGAGAACCAAATCATTATATACTCCGATTAAATGAAATTCCTTCTCTAAATTCCTAAACAGATTATACATATGTCAATAACAGAAAAGTGATTAATGATTACAAAACAGTATTGATTTTAAATAAAACTTCCCACAAAACCACGAGTACAACCAAAAACAATGACTGAGCAAAGTTAAATGTTCCATATCTCTACAAATAATTTGATTGAGACAAAATAAACTTAGATCGGATGAATTTTCATCGTTCAAAAATAGTTGGAGTGAACACAAACAACTTATTAATAGAGATTAGTAGTGAAAGTTTTCTCAAAAACATTGTAAAACTCGTTTGTAACGCAAAAAACTTGTTAAAAAGATTTCATTTTAAAAACCCGTTTGTTCAACATTGCTGAATCTTTATTGTTAAATCAGAAGCATGAAAAATAGAATCAAGATGAACCAAAGGAGAGACGGAGTAGTGCAAAACTTTCTCACCTGATGTGGCTGAGAGACTGTGCAGTTTGCCGAAAACACCTGTTGTGGTTGAGCGACGAAGCTACTGCCGGTGAGGAGTAGAAACAGTCGAAAATGTTGGAGAGAAATGAAGTTGATAGAGACGGAGAAGGGAAAATATGTTACATGGATGTTTGATAGAGCTGGTTAGCGTGTGATGATGGTTTTGGTGGGAAGGATACAATGTACATCGGTATGGACTTCAACACACAAAGCAGAAACAAACCTGCAAATGGGCCAGTTCAGTGGTGCGTTCGCGGCATCGAAGTCTGCGTATTGTTGAAGTCGTAGAGGAAAAAAAATTGATGTTTGAAACGGATGAGAGAGAAGAAGACAATAGAGTGAGAGGGGACAATAATGTATCATCAGGTTTGGCGTGAGAAATGGGTTTTCGTGGGAATGGGTGAATTTTTTTATTTTTAGGAAGCCAATTGTGGATAAACATTTGGCAGCGCAAGAGAGGCTTTGTTTAGAATTAATGTTGTGTTTTGTTATTTACCGAAATGTCGTAAATGTAATGTAAAATAAATTGGTTAGAAGGGCAATATGGTCAAGGCATGCAATAAACTTTTGAAGGGTTGATAGTTGATACCATACAGATTGCCCACCCAACATGCAAATATCATATAATCCCTCTAAGATCGAAGAACCCCACCCTTACCTTGAGGTTTTTCTTTCGGCGGACCTTCTACCTTCAACAATGACTTCTCTTCCTTTCCCTTGTGTGCCTCGTAGCTCTACCGTTTAGGTTTTGTTTTCACGTACTCAACAAAACCCTTATTCTTTCCCTTTTATATTTCCATAAAATAACAATATTATTATTATTATTTTAATTCAAATATTATTATTATTATTATTATTAGTATCATTTCAACTAACTTATAATAATAATAATATCCCACAAAATAATATAATTAAATATTATTAATCCACATACCCTTCCATCTCATCGCCAACACCTCAAGTCCCACAATTCCAAGGTCACTACCCTCGTAAGGAAAACTCAAACGCCACAAAAATACCTACAACCACACATAACCCACAACAATTCATAATTTAATTACAAAAAAAAAATTAAATTAAATCGGGGTGTTACAACTCTCCCCCACTTGGAATATTTTTGTCCTAAAAAATTTACCTTATGCGAACAACTCCGGGTACGACTCTCGCATCCGGCGCTCTAACTCCCACGTCATGTTCCCACCAGCAGCGTCTCCCCACGCCACCTTCACAAGAGTGATCTCTTTTCCTCTAATTTTCTTTACTTCGCGGTCTTCAATCCGTATAAGTAAAGCCTCAACCGTAAGGTTATCCTTTACTTCTACATCATCCATCGGAATCACATGTGACGGATCCGGAACATACTTCCGAAGCTGTGACACATGAAATACATCATGAAAATTTGATAATCTGGGTGGCAACGCCACTCTGTAGGCAACAGGCCCAATTCTCGCAGAAATATGATATAGACCAATAAACCGAGGAGTAAGCTTCCTCGACTTAAATGCCCGTCCAACACTGGTCACCGGAGTGACTCTCAAAAACACATGGTCTCCTTCCTGAAACTCGAGATCTTTCCTTCTCTTATCATGATAGCTTTTCTGCCTACTTTGCGAAGTTTTCATCTTTTCACGAATCAACCTCACCTTATTCGTGGTCTGTTGAACAATCTCGGGTCCAAGCACTACGCTTTCGCCACACTCATGCCAACACAAAGGCGTCCGACATCTTCAACCATACAACGGTTCAAAAGGTGCCATTCCGATACTGGAATGATAACTGTTGTTATAAGTGAACTCGATAAATGACAAATGACTATCCCAAGCACCTCCTTGTTCAAGTACACAAGCCCTCAACAAATCCTCTAAAGATTGTATAGTCCTCTTCGTCTGCCCATCCGTCTGCGGATGATAAGATGAACTCAACCTCAGCTTCAACCCCAATGTTCCTTGCAAACTCTCCCAAAGTCTAGAAGTGAATCTCGCATCTCTATCCGACACAATACTCAACGACACACCATGCATCTTCATAATAACTCGGATATAAATCTCTGTCAACTTCTGCAAAGGAAAACAGATATTAATCGGAATGAAAAGTGCCGACTTCATCAGACTATCCACTACTACCCAAATGGAGTCATGTCCTATCGGCGTATCAGGTAATCCAGTCACAAAATCTATAGAAATGCTATCCCATTTCCACTATGGAATGTCTAACGGTTGCATCAAACCAGCAGGCTTTTGATGTTCCACTTTTGACTTCTGACAAGTCAAACACACATACACAAACTGAGCCACATCACGCTTTAATCCAGGCCACCAAAATATCTTCTTCAAATCCTGATACATCTTTGTAGCTCCTGGATGAATACTCAAGCTACTCCTATGACTCTCCTCTAAAATCATCCTTTTCATCTCAACGTCATCAGGAATACAAATCCTGTCACGGAACCTCAACACACCTTGTTCATCCATTCTGAACTCGTTATTCCCGTTCCGATCATTTCCAACTATCAAATCCACCAACTTCACGTCCAACTTCTGGCCCTCTCTGATACTATTCAAAAACTCATTATTGATCTTCAACATTCCCAACATCACACTATAAGGTGTCTGTTCGCAAACCAAACTCATATCTCTGAACT
The DNA here is from genome assembly GCA_022829125.1 of Lathyrus tuberosus. Lineage (NCBI taxonomy): Eukaryota > Viridiplantae > Streptophyta > Magnoliopsida > Fabales > Fabaceae > Lathyrus > Lathyrus tuberosus. The sequence continues at coordinate 7,828,140 of JALAZF010000161.1, read as the reverse complement.
GTTCAATCAACTCCAATTCTTTCACCATCATAGCTGACATATGCAACGTCTTTCGACTCAAAGCATCAACCACGACATTAGCTTTTTTGGGGTGATAATTCAGGCCAAAATCATAATCCTTCAGAAATTCAAGCCATCTCCTCTGCCTCATATTCAGTTCCTTCTTATCAAACAGATACTTCAAGCTCTTATGATCACTATACACTTCGAATCTGGAACCATAAAGATAATGCCTCCAAATCTTCAACACAAAAACCACTGCCGCTAGCTCCAAATCATGAGTTGGATAATTCCTTTCATGAATCCTTAACTGTCGCGAAGCATAAGCCATAACTTTACCATTCTGCATCAACACATCTCCCAAACCCATCAATGAAGCATCACAGTACACTACCAACAGTTCATCTGGTTCTGGCAAAATCAACACCGGAGCTGTAGTCAATCTCTTCTTCAGCTCAATGAAACTCTTCTCACAATGAATGTCCCATACAAATGCCTTACCCTTGTAGGTCAACTGCGTCAACGAAAGTGTCAACTTTGAAAAGCCTTCTATAAATCGATGATAATAACAAGCTAAGCCCAAAAAGCTTCTAATCTCAGTTGCTGACTTCAGAGCTTCCCACTGTAGAACTGCATCTACCTTAGATGGATCCACAACAATACCATCACCTGAAATAACGTGACCAAGGAAACTCACCTCTTTCATCCAAAACTCGCACTTGGACAACTTGGCATAAAGTTTCTTCTCTTTCAATACTTGCAACACAATTCGCAAATGCTCAGCATGTTCTTTCTCTAACTTAGAGTAGATCAGAATGTCGTCAATAAAGACAACTACAAACTGATCCAACTAAGAATGAAAAATCCTATTCATGTACTCCATAAACACACCCGGGGCATTAGTAATTCCGAACGGCATCACCACATATTCATAATGTCCGTATCGAGTTCTAAAAGCCGTCTTATGAATATCCTCATCCTTAACTCTTATCTGATGATATCCCGATCTCAGATTGATCTTACTAAATACACGTGCACCCACTAACTGATCCATTAAGTCATCTATTCTTGGAAGTTGATACTTATTCTTAATCGTTACTTTATTCAACTGTTTGTAATCAATGCACAACCTCATACTACCATCCTTTTTCTTTACCAACAACACTGGAGCTCCCCAAGGCGATACGCTTGGTCTCACAAATTTCGTCTCTAAAAAATATTCCAGTTGCTTCTTTAACCTTGACAATTCTGATGTCGACATCCTGTATGGTGCCATAGAAATAGGTCTGGTACCAGGGACAAGATCAATAGTAAACTCTACTTCTCTCTCTGGTGGCATATCAGTAATGTCATCGGGAAACACTTCTGGAAATTCACGCACCACTTGCAACTCATTAATCACTGACTTGCTCTCCACTGACAATGATGCAAACAATGCAAGCACCTGAGCTTCATCTTCCAAAAGTTCTTTCAACTCTCTAGCAGACAGAAAACCATCTTCTCCCTCTTCCTCAGGAGTAAAAAATTGAGCCGACTTAATAAAACAGTTAATATGAGCATGATTGAACTCCAACCAGTTCATACCCAAAATCACATCGAGGCCTCCCAATGGTAAACAAATCAGATCCACACTAAAGTCCTTACCAAAGATTGATAACGGAGAATTAAAACATACTAAAGAAGTGGTTACTGATCCCTTTGCTGGAATTTCGATAACCATCTCTCCCTTCATAGGAGAAACAACAAGGTCTAGCCTTCTTACACAATCAACAGCAAAAAAAAAGTGAGTAGTACCGGTATCAATAATAGCAATCAAAGGCGTATTATTATTATAACATGTACCTCTGATCAATCTATCATCATTGGAAGTCTGGGTTCCCATCAAAGCGAACACTTTTCCTCCAGTCGAAGCTTGCTTAGGTTTCTGACAACGAGTACTAATATGGCCCTGTTCTCCACAATTGTAACAAGTAACCACATTAACTTTGCAATCAACAATCATATGTCCTACCTGTCCACACTTGAAGCATTTCTTCACGTCACTTGTGAACTCACTCACACGATGACCCAATTCACCACACCTATAACACTTGAGAGGAGCAGAGGCACCTCCCCCACTTATCTTCTTGCCATCAACATGTTTCTATTTACCTTTATCAGCCGGAGCTGCATAAGGCTTCCCACGATTCACTTGCTGCTTTCCTCTTCTCTCGGCCAACCCCTTGAAGTGAGCCGATCAAGCTTTGCTATCTTCCTCAAAGATCCTGCAGCAATCAACCAAGTCTGGAAACCGTCTGATCCTCTGATAGCAAATCTCCTGCTTGATCTCAGGCCTCAAACCATTCTCGAACTTGACACATTTCGAGAACTCAATTGTTGCCTCACTGTAATGAGGATAAAACTTTGCCAAATCTGAAAACTTAGCAACATACTCAGTCACTGACATGCTACCCTGCTTCAGCTCCAATAAATCTATCTCTTTCTTCCCTCGGACATCCTCAGGAAAATACTTCCTCAAGAATTCTCTGCTAAACACAGCCCAAGAAATCACTTCTCCTGCAGCTCCCAACAATTGACGGGTACTTACCCACCAATCATCAGCTTCCTCAGCTAGCATATGAGCACCTAACCGCACCTTCTGTGCTTCAGGACAGTCCATAACCTGGAAGATTCTCTCAATCTCCTTAAGCCAAGCATGTGCTTCATCCGGATCATATCTTCCCTTGAAGGTAGGCGGTCTGTTCTTCCGAAACTCGTCATTCTCGTTAGTATGTGGCAGGTTCTGTACCGCTTGAGCAACAACCTGCAAAGCAGCAGCCATCGCAGCATCGTTCCTTCCAGCCATTTTAATCTGTTACACACCAACAACATAACATAATGGTTAAGGAACCGACATCGACACTAAACAACTATCATACGACAACAACTCGACAACTTGGTCAGACGGACCGACCTGCTCTGATACCACTATGTAACACCCTAAACCCCCGCGACATAATAATATTAAAATAATAGAATATCATAGTCAATTTAAAATAACAAGGGCATTCAGGATGCTACTTCAACAAAAACCTGCTCATGAAATAGACATGTAACACATAAATCATTTTTCAAAAATAAAACTCTTTTAATCTGTAGCAGAAAAATAGTCATTTAACATCATTACCAAAACATTAGTTCAAATCCTTCAATTAAACATCAACCAACTAAACATAACAACTAAGCGTTCCAAAAACCCCGGTGTTACACATCAGAGCAGACGCCGACACAACGAAGCAAAGTAGAAGACTTCAACTACTTTCACACTGACACCGCACTAATCCTGATCACTTGCACGTTACCCACATAGAGGCAACATTCAAACAGAAGGGGTGAGATTCTCAATCAATACAGAAATACATGATATAAGCATAAGAGCATGTAATCAAATATGGAATCTACCCTAGTATCAACACATCCACGAGTCCACAACTTACACATCAACACATAATCAACAACTCATCATACAACAACATAATGCAATGTAATGAGACTTACAACTCGACTCAATACATGTGGTACCAATCGATCCCTTTTTCATTATCAGATTCCCGTCGGAATTCCATATACGTCGCTCACACCCCACATGGGCACACGACATCCCTGATCGCTCACACCCCACATGGGCACACGATCACCCGTAATCTCTCACACCCCACATGGGCACACGATTACCTCAACAACAACAACATCATGATTCTACTCTAAGAATCCAATAAGTCGCTCACACCCCACATGGGCCACGGCTTATTCTACAACTAATGCAACATGACATGCATAGATAACAACGATAATCATACTTATCACATACTCAGCAACCTCACGATAATATGCCATCACATGCCAGCAACAACACATAACAACAACATGCATAACAACGTCTGCAACATAAAGCATGACAGCAAACATCATCGACAACGATTCATGACATCTCAAATAATAACATGTTCAACATGAAATCAACCATAACACATAGCAGTGCAACTTACCACAGCGGGTACACACACAAACAGTACCTGCTAAACCTGCAGAGGTACATCATACAACTACAACACAAGAATACGCGACCGATTACACGTTTCGACGCTCAACACAACAAAACTGGACCGAAACATAATTCTGCATCGAATCATTGGAAATTTGATTTTCAAAATATTTTTAGTAGAAAGAACATATTTCCAGCTTTCCAATGGTCCGAACGGCAACTGAAACGGACACTCAAGTCAAAAGTTACGAATTTCTGAAGTTTGGAAATTTCTGCACATGACAGAGAATTCTGCTACTGTCACGTTCGCAAAAGATTCACTGTGCGAACCTCTCAGCGAATCCCTTCGCTAGGGAGTTCGCTTAGCAAACTCACCGCGAAGCCCCGACCCCCATACAAAATCCAGGTAGCGTCACTTTTCCACCCTCCCTTCGCCATCGTCCTCGTTGGGCGAACTACTTCGCTGACAACCTCACCTTGCGAACAATCCGGCGAACTTCTCCCTTCAACATCCAGGACTCAACGTCTCCACTGTCTCGTTTGCTGCCTAGTTCGCCGTACGAACCTGGCGCGAATGTTCGTTGTGCGAACTTTTCCTTCTCCTAGCGAACCTGCGATTCTGCAGTCTATAATACAACCTCAATCAACACCTCAAAACAGTCTATAATACAACGAAAATTCATAGATACGACCAATACTCATCAAAACACATCATTAACACAAAAGGGCACCGAACCTAATGGTAAACCTAGGTCTTTTTGATCCAACCTTCAAAGGTAAAACCACTTAAAAAGCTTTCAAGTAATATACCATACAGATTACCCACCCAACATGCAAATATCATATAATCCCTATAAGATCGAAGAACCCCACCCTTACCTTGAGGTTTTTCTTTCGGTGGACCTTCGACCTTCAACAATGGCTTCTTTTCCTTTCCCTTGTCTGCCTCGTAGCCCTGCCGTTTAGGTTTTGTTTTTACGTACTCAACAAAACCCTTATTCTTTCCCTTTTATATTTCCATAAAATAACAATATTATTACTATTATTATTTTAATTCAAATATTATTATTATTATTATTAGTATCATTTCAACTAACTTATAATAATAATAATATCCCACAAAATAATATAATTAAATATTATTAATCCACATACCCTTCCATCTCATCACCAACACCTCAAGTCCCACAATTCCAAGGTCACTACCCTCGTAAGAACAACTCAAACGCCACAAAAATACCTACAACCACACATAACCCACAATAATTCATAATTTAATTACAAAAAAATAATTAAATTAAATCGGGGTGTTACATGTTTCATGATCATTAAGCGCAAAATTCCAGAGATCTTTAGGTGTATTATATAAGAAGATATAACTAATGCCAAAGATTTCCTTACTAAGATTGAAAAGCACGTTAAGAAAAGCGATAAGGCAGAAACAAGTACTCTTCTTCAAGGCAGAGAAAATAAAAGGGAATACGTTATGAGCATGTCAAACCTTATTTTAAAACTTAAGGCACTAAAGCTTGAGCTTTCTAAAGACTTTTTCATTTATTTAATATTATTTTCTCTTCCTTCACAGTTTGGTCAGTTTAAGATATCTTATAACTGCTAGAAGGAGAAATGGTCTCTTAATGAGCTCATTTTATTTTGTGTGCAAGAAGAGGAAATGATGAAATAGGATAAGACAGAAAGTGCTCATTTTGTTAGCACCTCTAAAGACAAGGGCAAAAGAAAGAAAACTTATGTTCCCAAGAATGAAGCTGCAAGTGTTCTAGCACAAAAGAATAAAAAACACGATGATATTTGTTTATGTTTCAAAGCATTTGGACATGTGAATAAGAAATGTCCCAAATATCATTCTTGGCGCGCAAAGAAAGGTACATTTCTCACTTTGGTATGTTTTGAGGTTAATTTAGCTTCAGTACCTAGAAACACTGGGTTGTTAGACTCAGGTACAACTACTAACATCACTGTTTCAATGCAGGGTTACTTAAACTACCAAAAGGCAAATGATGTTGAAAGATTAATCTATGTTGGAGATTGAAAGTCGGTGGAAGTGGAAGCTGTAAGGAATTTTAGATTATTAATGAGTACTGAATTTTATTTGGATTTAAAAGACACTTTTGTTGTACCGTCATTTAGACGAAATTTAATTTCAGTTTCTTATTTGGATAAATTAGGTTGAAATATTGTTGAACTGGTTCACTTACGAGTTATGATAATGTATAGTTGCTTGACACAATAGCTACCTATGTCGAATCGTTAAATGTGGAATCACGTGGTACTAAGCGTAAAATTGATAGTAATAATCTAGGGGCACTATGGAACAAACAGCTAGTTCACATCTCCAAAAATATAGTTGAACAACTCGTGTCTGATGGAATTTTAGATTCATTGACCTATCAAACTTTGATGTTTGTGTTGAATGCGTTAAATGAATTTAATTTACGATACTAAATAAACTTCAATTTTTGAGATGGGAACAACAACATTTTTTGAGAACATTGAGTTTGTGGGGAAGAATAAGGTTAGAGACTTTGTTTTAGAGGAAGAATTAGTAACAATTCCATAACTGATTCATACAGTTGCTTTTGATCAAGCAAGTATGGAACCTCCACAAGAAATGTATGACTTTCCTCCTACTCAAGATGATTTGGTAGTTCATGAAGAACATACTCAAAATCCTCAAGAACAAGTTTTACAAGAACCAATACCTTTGCGGAGATCCACTAGAGAAAGGAGAAATGCTTTTTCGGATGATTACACAGTCTTTCTCCAAGAACATGAGGAAAATAATGGTATGATGGAAAATGATTCAATCAACTTCCGCCAAGTCATGCAGGATTCCAACTTAGAAAAGTGGATTGAAGCAATGAAGGAGGAGTATAAGTCCATGCAATATAATAAATTTTAGGAACTTGTACCATTACTAGAAGGCATGAAATCCATTGGTTACAAATGGATTTTTAAGACCGAACAAGATTCTAACGGAAATGTGGAGAGGTATAAGGCTTGTCTTGAGGCTAAGGGCTATACCTAAAAGGAAGGAATTGACTTTAAAGAGACATTCTCTCCGGTATCATCGAACGCCTCTTTTAGGACAATCATGTCTCTTGTTGCACATTATTATTTGGAACTCCACAAAATGGATGTTAAGACGATAATCCTTAATGGAAACATTAATGAAACAATTTATATGGTGCAACCATAAAACTTTATGTCAAGATATTCAAAGAATATGGTTTGCTAATTGAGAAAATCCATTTATAGACTAAAGTAGATGTCTCGTCAGTGGTACCACAATTTCATGAAATAATTCTCTCATTTGGTTTTGAGGTGAATGTTGTTGAAGATTATGTGAATCAGAAATCAGTGGGAGCAATTACATTTTCCTGGTCTTGTATGTAGATGACATACTGCTTGCCACAAATGATATAGGCATGATGCACGAAACTAAGAAAGGTTTATCGAGAAATTTTAAATGAAAGATCATGGTGATGCTTACTTTGTATTAGGAATTCAGATACATTAAGACCGATCTCGTGGTATTCTATGATTATCACAAAGGAGCTATATCAAATAGGTGTTTAAAAGGTTTGGCATGCAAGAATGTAAACTAAGCGATACTCCAATCACTAAGGGAGACACATTTAGTCTTAATTAATGCCCAAAAGGAAACCTAGAAATTCAAGAAATGCAAAAGATTCCTTATGCGTCAACAATATGGAGAATGATGTAAGCCCAAGTATGTATGCGTTAAGATATTGAGTTCATTGTTGGGATGTTATGCGGGTATTTGAGTAATCCAGGAATTGATCATTGGAAAGCATTAAAAAAGGTTATGAGGTATTTAAAGAGAACCAAAGACTATATGCTCACATATAAGAGGTCAGACCAGTTAGAGATCACTTGATATTTTGACTCTGATTTTGCTAGATACTAAGATAGTAAAAGATCCACTTCAGGCTATATCTACATGTTGGGTAGTGGTGCAGTTTCTAGGCACGATGCCAAACAAACTCTTACGGCTTCATCCATCATGGCAGCAGAGTTTATAGCATGTTATGAGGCACCCAACCATGGCATTTGGTTGAGGAATCTTCTCACTAAGCTGTAAATTGTGGAAGAAATTGAAAGGCCGCTTAAGTTATATTGTGACAACAAATCAGTCGTCTCGTATTCCAACAATAATAGGAGCTTAACCAAGTCAAAACATATTTACATCAAGTTCTTAGTTGTTAAAGAAAAGGTACAAAGTGGATAGATTTCCATATAACACTTGGGGATAAACTCCATGATAGCAGATCCTCTTACAAAATGTCTTCCATCTAAGGTATTTCATGAGCATACTGCTCGCATGGCTGTTTTACCGTTAGAATAGTCTTTGATTTAGTGGGAGATACTCAATTATGAATGTTATGTTCTGTGTTTGGTATTATGTATGCATACTACGATTTTGGATATTTTCCATTTAATAAATTTTGATATTCAGCAGTTTACATTTTATACAATGAAGTTATTAAATGATCTCACTAAAGTAAAGTAAGACCAGTTGAAAATTGACCCATACATACCAACTTCATGTGATTTTCATGCCGCACATTTCATGATGGATCTATGCCATTTAATTGTGTCACTATTGGTGATCCTTGAAGGGTTTAGTTATGATTGATATAACAAAAATCACCTTGATTTTGTATATTGGCATGACTAATGGACAAAATAATTTGGACGAAAATCACCTTGATTTTGTATATTGGCATGACTAACACATGTGTATAGTTACATATGTGACCAGTGGGAGATTGTCAAAATTTTTGAGTCACAATTGTAATATTACATTTGTTAGGGCCACTATGTAATTAGTCAAAACTATAGTGGTCTAATTAATAATAAGTCTGTGGCTAAAAGTATAAATATCATGAAATGTAAGATTACTGTATAGATACCATAAGTCAATATCTAATTTGATGAGGGGTCAAATTAGAATACTGAATACTAAGAAATAACCCTAAGGTTATTTATAGGGTTACGGTCCCCATTAGTAGACAACGTGAAAACGGTTCATTAGAAAACGGTTCAATAGGGTTACGGTCCCCATTGGTGACGTCATCAGACTCTGAACCTAGTGCACTCTGACTCTAAGATGTGTGTTCTACAATGATTGCTCAACGCTTTTGTCGTTGTCAAGCTCTGAAGTCTTGCGCTCAACACTCTAATGACCAAGGTTCTGAAGATTGTGAAGACCATGTTCTAAAGACTCCGAAGACAAGGTTCTAAAGACTCTCTCATACAAACTCATTATATATATATATATATATATATATATATATATATATATATATATATATATATATATATATATATATATATATATATATATATATGAAAATTAATGTGAGATTTAAAATTATGGACAAATTTATAAAATTTTGAACAATTGGACAATGTTTAACAGACTAATTTTATTTGTATAAGATCCTTTTCTTAAGCTAGATTGAATGGATAAAAAATAGCCAAAGAAAACACAACGGTTATCCACTCAATTTTCTCCTAAATATAGAACCACAATTTTCACATTTTCAATCTTTTCAACCATTACATAAAGCATTAAAGTTCACTCACACACACTAGCAATATTTCTGCTTGGACACTAAACATTTCTTGGTTTAATTGGCATTGGTGCTAAGGTCATTTAATTGTAAAATTAAAATTAATCCTTAGACCTTAGCAATCGTTGCCATAAAAACCAAAAAAAAAAAAAACATCATATAAACTTTTGCAAAACCAACAATAAGAAATAAATTCTCTATTCAAGCATTGAAATAATAATGGCAAGTAAAATTACCATAATTTTCTTGGTTTTTGCTATTGCTATTCCATGCTTTGAAGCTGGTATTGCTGAGTTTGATGATTATCTTAAAGCACAAGCTAATATAGCTCATGATATTGCTCTTAAGTCTTATATTCCTGATCCCGAAAATATTAAAACTGAGATCACTCATCTTGTTCATATGTAATTTCTATAACTCTTCTCTTGTTATATGATCCAATGTATGATATATTTATTCATATTCAATATCATGTTTTGGTTGTAAGTAGTCACAATCTCGGGTTGTGAATGTATGCATCCGTTGTCTGATCAAGATTGAACAATCCGTATAAATTTTTAATTTGGATTGTCAAATCTTGACAGAATGTTCGATCAAGATATGTATAATTTTATTGAATTTGGAAAATTGATTAATCTTAAATTGTATTTAGGGAAAAGGAAAAGTCATTGGCAGAGGAATATTCAAATAACGCAAGGAGGCAACTAAGAGGATATGGACGCCGCAGTGGTAGGGAACAACACTAATGCAAGATATCTTTCACTCTTAAAAAATTTGGAGTTTTAGTCATCTTAAACTCACTTGTGATAAGGTGGTTAAAATCTAACTACTTCTCAAAGGATCACTTCTTAAATTCCAAAGTTGGTAGAAATCCTAGATATCTTTGGAGAAACTTTCACGAATTTGTAAGGATATTGGGGAAGCCCTAGAGTACAATGATTTTATGATTGAACTTAAAACTTGCATCATATTTATTATATGTAATAAAAGCCTTTTCTTTGTAATGTTTATTTTCAAAGTAATAAATTCCTTATAATATTTAGTTTATTTAATGGATCATTCAGTGTAGCCTAATTATTAGTGTAGCCTAATTGTTGGAGATAAAAAATATAAGGATGTCATTCTAAAAGTATATGTAGTTAAACTTTACTGTCAAATAAGATGTACAACACTACTGCGTAAAGACTATTATTTCAATAGTCTGATGACCATATGCCACAGACAATAAACATAAGATATCAAATCTTTACATATTTGTAAATATTAGAAGTAATATTTATACTGGATTGATCCACCATGAGAATTCTACATATTGTGTTATTTAAGTGTCATATGTTATTCTCACAGTGCTAATGGTGTATGTCACCCTTTGACCTAAAACCACTATAGTCTATACTTGAGGATTTGATCATTTTAGTACCGTCAAACATTGTTGTTGGTACTGTATTGGCAGCAATTTTGGTAAAACAATGTGTTGCATCAAGATGTTCTACTTGATGTCTTGACATGCTGTTTCTAACATTCTGCAGGTGAAGTGTTGGTGGTGTTTGTTAGTATTGCAGACTGTGTGCAGATGTCAAACACGATGTTCTGACATCAGTTGACAGAACTTCCAGTTCTGGTTTTAGGTTTAATTTGCTGCTCTATTTTTAGCAATCTTTTGTGTGTTTATGTTATCTGATTGCTGCGAAATTTACTGAAGTGGTAATATATTTGAGTGTTATTTTTGGAGGCAATCTGTTTATGAAGAATAGGGAGTTGCTATTTTCATGCATAATGATTTGGAGATTAATTTGCTTTTATTAGAAATTAAATCAAGGATCTGCAATTGCCCAAGCCCAAGGAATGTATTGCTATTTATAGATGATTAACCCTAAGTGCTGCTCGCGGAGAATAAGGATTGTGAGAGTTGTGTTCAAGTTTTAGGGTTTGTGTTTGTGTTTGTTTTTGTGAGCCATTCATTCACCTGTTTTGATGTTTGAATTGGACTAATTTAGTTGAGTTGAAATTTGTCCACTCAAACCTTTTAAGCACGAGTATATTGTTCTTAGTTGAAGCTTTTAAGCAAGACCAAGGTGTGTCTTCTACTTTCATTATTGTAAGTTGTTATCACTGCTGTGATTGAGGTGGAGTGAGAGGTGTCTCATATTTGAGAGTGTCTTAGGTAGAAGTGTCATTGGGTAGTGATTAAGTGAGTAGATTCTCAACTTGTGAGTTGGCTGCAGAGTCTACAAATTGATACTACTAATAGTGAATTTCCTCCCTAGCTTGGTAGTCCCCAGACGTAGGTTGTTAGACCGAACTGGGTGAACAATTCTCTGTGTTTATTTATTGCTTTTAAGTGCTGTTACTTTTACTGTCTTGTTCATATAGCAGATATTGATGTTGTGACATCTCACTCGACATCACATATCTGATACCAGAATTTCAATTGGTATCAGAGCAAGCATCCTGCTCTATATCTGGGTGAAATCTAGGGCTGTTACTTTCTGGTGCAATGAACAAGGAGTGTGGTGGATTTGTGAATAGACCCCCTATTCTAGATGGATCAAATTATGACTATTGGAAACCACACATGGTTACCTTCTTGAAATCTTTAGACAACAGGGCTTGGAAGGCTGTTCTGAAAGAATGGAAACATACTGTCATTATGGGAAAAGATGGTGTGCCAAAGCTGAAACCTGAAGAGGAATGGACCAAGGAAGAAGATGAACTTGCTCTTGGGAATTCTAAGGCCTTGAATGCCTTATTTAATGGTATTGACAAGAACATTTTCAGGCTGGTCAACACATGCAAAGTGGCTAAGGAGGCTTGGGATATCCTGAAAACAACTCATGAAGGAACTTCCAAGGTCAAGATGTCAAGACTTCAGCTGCTAACAACAAAGTTTAAAAGTTTGAGGATGAAAGATGAAGAGACCATTCATGACTTTCACATGAATATACTTGAACTGTCAAATGCTTCTAGTGCCCTAGGAGAGAGGATGTCTGATGAGAAGCTGGTGAGAAAAATTCTCAGATCTCTCCCCAAGAGATTTGAAATGAAGGTGACTGCTATAGAGGAAGCTCAAGACATCAGCCAGATGAGGGTAGATGAATTGATTGGTTCCCTTCAGACATTTGAATTAGGGTTGAATGACAGATCAGAAAAGAAGGCCAAAAGCATAACATTGGTGTTTAGTACTGGAGATGAAAAGAAAAAGTGTGATATTGAAACCCAGGAGGAGCTATCCAATGCAATCGTAATGCTGGGAAGGCAGTTTAATAAGGTGTTGAAAATAATAGACATGAGCTATAAACCTTATGTCAAGAACATCACATCTGACATCAACAGGTCAGGTGATCAGATGAAGAAAACCAAAGCAGATGAGAAGCCTAATAATGACAAAGGAATCCAATGCCATGGCTGTGAAGGTTATGGTCACATCAGAGCTGAATGCCCTACATATCTTAAATAGAAAAAGGGTTTGTCTGTCACTTGGTCTGATGAGGACACTGAAAGTGAAGATGAATCTGCCAAGCATGTCAGAGCAATGACTGGAACATGTGAGTCTGATGATGATTCAAGTGATGGAGAGATCACCTATGAGGAGCTAGCTGCATCATATAGAGAGTTGTGCATTAGAAGTGAAGAAGTTTGTCAAGAAGGGGAGAAGCAGAAGAAAAGTATAATTCAACTAAAGGCTGAAACGGCTGAACTGGAGAATGAAGTGAATCTACTGAACTCCAAGCTTGATTAATTGGTCAAATCTATCAGAATGTTGAACAAGGGGACTGATACCTTGGATGATATTCTTTAGACTGGAAAACTGGCTGGAGATATGACTGGGCTGGGATTTTATGGTGAGAAGAAACCTTCTTTAGATGGTAGTTCTTCTGGTCCTAAACATAACTTGTCCCATCAGATGTCTCAACATCATGGGAAAGTTCAGGCTTCTGGACCTAAGCAGTTTGTGCCTCATCAGATATCTCAACATCATGGGAAAGGCCATGTTTCTGGGCCTAATCATTTTGTGCCCCAACATCATGGAAGAAGACAGCCTCAACATCATGGGAGAAGACATCCCAACCACTTCAGAGGAGGATTTCAAAGATAGAGATGTCATTACTGTGGAAGATTTGGTCACACAAAACCTTTTTGCTTCAGACTGCATGGATATCCTAAACCTGATCCTCAACCTAGACCAAATCAAAGCATTCATACAAGTGGAAAACAATGGGTTCCCAAGATTGCTGCTAACAGCTTGATAGCTCACATGTTTCTAAGAGGTTCTACCATAGGAGATTGGTATTTTGATAGTGGATGTTCTAGACATATGACAGGTGTCAAGAACTTTTTGGTGGACATCAAATCTCATTATACTAGCTATGTGACTTTTAGTGATGGAGCCAAAGGTGAAACTAAGGGGGTTGGTAAGCTGGACTATTCAGGAGCTCCTAAGCTTGATGATGTTCTGTTAGTAAATGGGTTGACTGCCAACTTGATAAGCATCAGTCAACTGTGTGATCAAGGGTTCAAGGTAAACTTCATAAATTCTGAATGTTTAGTGACTAATGAAAAGAGTGAAGTTGTGATGAAGGGAGTCAGATCTAAAGACAACTGCTACTTGTGGGTTCCTCAAGATTCCAGTTACTCCTCCATGTGTACTCTTACCAAATGTGATGATGTGAAATTGGGACATCAAAGACTTGGTCACTTATATCTGAAAGGGGTGAAACAAAGACTGACTAAGTACAATGTCAAGCATAATGTCATGACATCTTATTGTAACAACCTGAGGAGCACTAAGCACATTAATATTCATCATCTGTTCATAAGAGAACTTGGAGAAAACAAGGCCAGTCAGTTAGAACATGTCACTACAGAGAAGAAGTTTGCTGACATTTTCTCTAAGGATGTGGATGCAAGTCAACGTGAAACCTTAAGAGAAGAATTAGGCATGTGTAGATATGAAGGTCAACAGTAGTTAATGGTGTGTGGACAACATTCATTAAAATTCAAAAATTTAAAATGTCATTTATTTTGTTGTGAAAATTTCATTTACTGCCTTTTAAGTTTCCAACAAAAGCAGCCCCCTTTCCATAGGCAATCATTTCATCTCTTTGCTCCCACACGTTACCTCCATTTTGCTACATACTGGTTGTTTATCTTCTCTCTCAGAAAAAGAAGCCCTTCCACTCCTTTGTCAATCAGTTGCCAGAAGGTTACAATGTCTCAACAACAGTCATCTCCATCCAAGAAGTCTGCTGCCAAAAATCCTATGCATTCAAAATCTAGGGTTTCTTTGGAAGGGGTCTCTCCTGATGATGCTCTTGACATTGCTCCTCTGTCCATGATTCCTCTCTCTGATCCTAAAAAGACAAGGCCAAGCAAACTGCAGGCAAAGAGCTTAAAACGTACTCCTGCAGGTAAATCATCTGACCCTTCTGATTGTAGAATGTATGATGATAGTGAAGTTAGGATTGTTGTGACTGGTATTTTGTATGGAGACAAATCAGTTCCTGGGATTTCTACTCCACTCCCTCAAGTTGATAAAAATCAAAATGAGGAAGAAGAGTTTTCTGTGGATAAGAGTCTAGACCAGATAGTTACTAAGGTTCTGGAGAAAGGTATCTCTGTGGCTGGGATATCTAGGCCACTTGCTCAATTTTCTGCCCCTCACTCGGAGGCTAAGAAAGATGATAGGCAAACTGCTGATCCTTCTGACACAGATAATCCTGAAGGAAATCTTCACAGGTTGGCCATCTCTGTCCTGGAAGATGCAGAAAATGATGTTGGAGCTGATGTTGAAACTGATGGTGGAGCTGATGTTGAAACATCTCCTACTAAGGAAGACACATCTAGTTCTAAAGGAAAGAAGAATGTTGATGTTGTGGATGTGGATGAACTGTCTGATAATGAGATAATTGCTAATGTGGTTCATGGTATTTCTAAAAGGTTGAAATCAAGAAAAGGGAAAGCTGTAGATTCACCTCCAAAGGTGAGAAATGATATCAGTAAGAGGAAGACCCCAGTTATAGGTCCTACAAAATCTTGGAGCAAAGTGTCTACCTCTTCCAAAAAGAGGAAGACTAGGGCTGATTCTGACTCTGATTTTGATGTTGAGGAGGATGTTCAGGACATCACTCTTGTGAGGAAGACTGCTTTAAAAAGGATATCTGACAAAGTCCCTGATGTTCCTTTGGACAACATTTCCTTCCACTATGCTAACAATGTTCATAGGTGGAAATATGTTCATCAAAGGAGGTTGGCTCTGGAGCGTGAGTTAGGAAGAGATGCTTTGGATCTTAAAGAGATCATGGAGCTTATTGAGTCAGCTGGTTTGATGAAGACTGTAACAAAGTTCTCCAAATGTTATGAGGTGTTGGTAAAAGAATTCATTGTTAACATTCCTAAAGACTGTTCTAATCACAAGAGTCAGGATTTTAGAAAAGTCTATGTTAGAGGAAAATGTGTTGAGTGTTCCCCAGTGATCATCAACAAATTTCTTGGCAGAAGTGAAGAAGAATGTGGTGAGCTTGAAGTCACAGATAATCATGTGTGTAAGGAAATAACTGCTAATCAAATGAAGGCTTGGCCCTTGAAGCCTAACAAATTATCATCTAGTTGTCTGAGTGTGAAGTATGCTATTCTCCACAGGATTGGAGCAGCCAATTGGGTCCCCACCAACCACACTTCCACTATTTCTGTTGGTCTGGGTAAGTTTATATATGCTGTTGGAACTAGGAAGAAAGTTGATTATGGTTCTGTGATTTTTGATCAAACAATGAAGCAAACTGGCACTTGCGCTATGAAGATGCCAATTGCATTCCCCTCCCTTATCTGTGGAATCATTTTGACTCAGCACCCTGGTATTCTATCCCAGTCTGAGGTTGTGTGCAAGAGGGAGTCTTCTCTGTCCCTTCACTACAAATTGTTTGAAGATAAGCATGTTCCTGACATTGTCAAGACATCTGCCTCAACTTCACACCAGCCACCATCCAAGTCTGGGGTGATTTCTGAGTTGGAAGAGGCGTGCAGGGAACTAGATGATGTCATTAGAGTCAGCACAGAAAGGAAACAAAATTTTGAAAGAATTATCATGACTCTAAGAATGGAAGAAGGTGATGGTGGGAATGATGCTAGTAAAAAAGGAGGATCTGAGGAAAGTGCTAATAACATGACTGATATTGAGGATTCTGGTGATTCTGGAGAGACTTGAGGATTCTGGCCTTGAAGTTTTCCTTATTGTTTGTTTTTTTTTGTTTTGGTTGGATTTCTTTAAGCACCTTTGTGTGCTCGTATCTTGTTCTGGATTTCTGCTGGCACCTGTGTGTGCTTATTTTCTGACTTTATTTGGTTGTTCTACTCTTGCTGACAGCTTCATTTTATTATTTAGCTTTGTATGTGATGGAATTTATGTCTGATATGGTTTTCTAGTGTAGCCTCTAGTTTTTTAGTAGCTTTGTAGAGTTGTGTAGTGTGCTGCTGCTGGTTTTCTGTTGTACCGTGCTTCTGAGGGTGTTTGTCCAATTGTGGCTAAAAAGGGGGAGAGTAGTGTAGTAGTTGTTTTGCTGGTAGTGTAGCAGTTGTTTTGCTGGTTTTGCAGATGGTTTTGTAGATGGTTTTCTAGTGTACAGGTGCTGGTTTTCTTGATTGTTTTTCTGTACTCCTTGGCTTGAGGGGGCGTTTCTGTTTTTCTGAGAATGTTAGTTGTGTTTGTGTGGGTTGCTGCAGGGATCTCTGATATGGAGTTGTTTTAGCCAAAATTTGCCAAAGGGGAAGTTTGTTGGTTCTGTATTGGCAGCAATTTTGGTAAAACAATGTGTTGCATCAAGATGTTCTACTTGATGTCTTGACATGTTGTCTCTAACATTCTGCAGGTGAAGTGTTGGTGGTGTTTGTTAGTATTACAGACTGTGTGCATGATGTCAAACACGATGTTCTGACATCAGTTGACAGAACTTCCAGTTATGGTTTTAGGTTTTATTTGCTGCGCTATTTTTAGCAATCTTTTGTGTGTTTATGTTATCTGATTGCTGCGAAATTTACTGAAGTGGTAATATATTGGAGTGTTATTTTTGGAGGCAATCTGTTTATGAAGAATAGGGAGTTGCTATTTTCATGCATAAAGATTTGGAGTTTAATTTGCTTTTATTGGAAATTAAATCAAGGATCTGCAATTGCCCATGCCCAAGGAATGTATTGCTATTTATAGATGATCAACCCTAACTGCTGCTAGCGGAGAATAAGGATTGTGAGAGCTGTGTTCAAGTTTTAGGGTTTGTGTTTGTGTTTGTTTTTGTGAGCCATTCATTCATCTGTTTTGATGTTTGAATTGGACTGATTTAGTTGAGTTGAAATTTGTCCACTCAAAGCTTTTAAGCATGAGTATATTGTTCTTGGTTGAAGCTTTTAAGCAAGACCAAGGTGTGTCTTTGAAGTGTGTCTTCTACTTTCATTATTGTAAGTTATTATCACTGCTATGATTGAGGGGGAGTGAGAGGTGTCTCATATCTGAGAGTGTCTTAGGTAGAAGTGTCATTGGGTAGTGATTAAGTGAGTAGATTGTTAACTTGTGAGTTGGCTGTAGAGTCTACAAATTGATACTACTAATAGTGAATTTTCTCCCTGGCTTGGTAGCCACCAGACGTAGGTTGTTAGACCGAACTGGGTGAACAATTCTCTGTGTTTATTTATTGCTTTTAAGTGCTGTTACTTTTACTGTCTTGTTCATATAGCAGATATTGATGTTGTGACATCTCACTCGACATCACATATCTGATACCAGAATTTCAATTGTCTATAACAAAACAGTTATAAAGTCAGTTGACTGGGTACTCAATGATTCACGTGGAGAGACATATGTGACCTAGAAGATATTTCCCTCATACATATACATGAGTAATATCTACAAGTCCATTGATTGAGCATGACTGTAAAATAATGGCCATAATGATATGATTGAATGTGTAATGTTGAACTTATTTATTATTCATAACAATACTCGGGTACCACAGAACTATGTTTTGTGAAATCACATGACATCCTCGTTACTTAGGAAGCACTGATTTGTTTCTAAACACCAATCTCTGTTTATAATATGAAATAGATGATTTAATATTATTGTGAAAGTTACGAGAACTTAAAGAGTCACATGCATAAGGATAGATAGGTGAGAGATTAAATAAATGAATAAGATTCATTTATGATTCAGTGGTGCATTCTTACTATGCTATATCACTAATTAGAGAAACATTGGGCATCGTAAGCTACAATGTATACAACTGGTTGTATAATCTAACACTCTTATTAAAGGGGCAATCACAAATTTGGGTACTCTTAAAACCCTAGCTGCACTAGGATTATGAGTTTGTACCTTGGGTTGTGGAAGTGTATATGTAGCCAAACTTACTTCAATAAAAGTATGCAACAACATTAAAAGTTGATGCATTGATGTCTACATGCCCAATAGAAGTTGAGAAGACTGATACGGTGGATACAACAAGAAGTGCCGATATGTTATGCCTCAAGGATAAAGTTCTAAGGTAATTCACATGGGATAAGATCGTGACTTAGATGCGGGAAAACTTGAATCAATGTATATTAACAAGTCTTTGGCTTAAAGGTTGTATCCGAAATAACAACTATACTAATTCATAAATCTATATTGCGGCTGCCGTGGTTCAGCGTGTTTAACTACAAAACTATGTTTTTGAAAATCAATTGCTTCTAATTAACTAAAAAGTTGCTTTGGGTGACAAACAAACTTAAAGGTGATACCGGCTATTGCTCGTGTAGCACCAGATCATAAATTTACAAATGCCTGTTGTCGCAACATATTTATTCATCTAAGATCTATTTTTGAAAATAATTGTTTCTTGCAATTTAAAATAAGTCTTGCTGTCGCAATTGGTTTAAAATAAAATCTAATTTTTTATTTCCTTGTTTAGATACAGGTTCCCCTTTTTCAAAACGGAACCGATACCTCTAAATTTAACGCTTTCGCAGTAATTAAATCCAATTTAAAACAATATAAAAATCAACCCAAAAAACGAGTCCCAAATTTAATAGACAGTTTACAACTTAGATGCTAGGACTGTCAAAACGACGATCCTCACATTCCGGACTCTAACAGTTTAGTCAGACATATTTGACATAATATTCATGATATAATTAAGATGTGTGCAAAATAAAACGTTAAACATAATAATGATGATGATAAGAAGTAACAACAACTAGCATGTAAATATATATATTTTTCAACACAATACGTGTAAAAATCAATTTCAATATGTGTGTGTGTGTGAGAGAGTGTGTGTGTGTGTGTGTGAGATACTAGTAGGTGATGATAGTCTATAAAAACTTAAAATAAAAAAGTAGCAATTGAGAATAATATAACAAATAAAAACAATAATTATAATATTAGAATACTCTAAAATTAATATGGTGAAAAGCTTAAATTATGAACAATCCAAGTACAGGCATGAAACTTCAGAATCTTAAAGTTATGGTGTGCTTATTACTCAACGTGAGTAATTAAGAACTTTAACGATAAGTGAATTTTCTGCCTACTGAATACTAGCAAACTTCGATGTGAAAAACTTAAAAACTAAGACTATATATAGTGTTCCAACTGCTGAATATAGAGTCAAGTCGTGTAGGAGTCGTGTGAGAAAAATATGGTGAAGTTGGAGAAGATAGAGTAATTCAGTTATTGATTTTCTGGACATGAAGCCCATGGGAGATGCCATGGTCTCATGCCGAACGCCATGATTGCAATCTGGGGGACGTAGCTGATGAAGGGACCATGGCGAATGCCATGCCCTGTGGCGAACGCGATGAGTACTAATGCGCCATCCTTTGATTTCTTCATACTGAGGTGTCATTTTTCTCCGTTTTTGGCCACTCTTTCTCCGTTTTTCTCATGTGCCAACTCCTACTTGGAAAATACTTGCAACAAGACAAAAATAACAAGATAATACTACATAAAAACATGGAATAGATATAAAACAGATTAAAATACATGTGTATCGAGTAAAAAATGTGATGTATTTCATGGTTATCAAACTCCCCCATAATTGAACCTTTGCTTGTCCTCAAGCAAGCTGCTACATACATGGAAAACTTTGAAAAATTGCAGCATCTATATTATAAAGACTCAAGAAAAAAATAACAATCAAATACTCATACTGGGCTACAAACTCCACTTCATTTAAGATTGTATTGATAGGTACTACCTTGCACACTAAGGATATTATAAGAACACAAATTCGCAATTGGGCGGTCATCAGTCTCCTTCCTATGCATGCCAATCTTAATCATGTTATTATGCTCAAGCCTAATTTACTCATTCTCCTTTTCGTCCTATTTCATTCTACTGCAATCACATTAAGCTCGTTATCCTTTCACACTCATAGCAGGATAATTTGTTAGTGACAATGATCTTATCATTATTTTTTCTTTTTCTTGCACTTTGGCTCAAATACTAAAAAATAAACAGATTTGTATCGTTGGGATAAATGACTAGGTAAGGGTCACCGGATATAGAAGTGTTAGAACAAGATTTATTCATGACATATATCCTTCGAGTTTTGATGATAAAAAAGTATTGAAAGAACACTGGTGTTATCTAATGTGTGTTCTAAGTGTACTATAGAGTAACAAAGACACTTGTACAAGTTATCTATTCCAACGACTATTCCTTTGAAACTGCTATATAAGTAGCTGGAGATTTAAGATGGATTTTCAACAAGGAACAAGGAGAATAAAGAAGAAGAGCCAAGAAGGATAGAAGCGTTCCTCACTTCTATCAGAATGGAAAAATAACAAGATCAACAATAGCAACACAATCGAGTATGCGTAATTTTTGTTATATGTTGTAAATTGTACAAAGCCTTAGGATTTCTTAAACATTCAATATCTTAGAAATACTACGTGTTGTGATCTTTGTTATGGTTATTTCCATGTACCTATGATTATGTGTCAAGTACACCTTGTTCTCTATTCTTCTAAACAAGTTGTTTAGTAATTTAGATAAAATCTCTTGCTATGTGCTTGAGCATCAAAATCTCTTGATGTGAAGCTTGAGCCAAGTCTTCTGCTGTGTGCTAGAGCATTGAAGTCTTAATCATTTGTTGATTGAGCAAGAAAATCTTAGACTGTGGGTCTAAGTAGAAGTCTTGAGCCTTGAGGGCTTGATTAAGGATGTCTTGAATCTGTGGGATTTAAGCAGGAAGTCTTGGACTACAGATATAAGCAGAAGTCTTGGATTCTTAGAATCTGAGCAGGGAAGTCTTGGACCGAGGGTCTAAGCAGAAGTCTTGATCCTGAGGGGTTTAAGCAAGGAAGTATTGGGTTCGTGGAATCTAAGCAGGAAGTCTTGGGTTGAGGGTCTAAGTAGGAAGTCTCGGGCTGAGGGTCTGAGCAGTAAAGTATTGTGTCGAGTGTATAAGAAATTGTAATCATGATTTGATTAAATTGGAAAATCTCTTGTGCTGCAAGGGGATTGGACTACTCTTAGTTTAGGAGCAACCAATATAAATATTTGTGTGTTCTATTTTTATTTATTTGTTTTTGTTATTATTCTATTGTAATTAATTATCAGAATCTGAATGGTGGTTTAGAATTTGAACTATGTTTAGAAGAAAATGTACAACACAATTCAACCCCCTTGTTGTGTATTTTGCTCACCTTCAATTGGTATCAAAGCACGGTCTGTGCATAATACTTAACAGTGGTGCAGATAAAGATCCAATGAGAAGAATATGTCTGTTAGAGAATTTCCTTTAAGAAGGAATCAAGTACTATATGAAAAATATTACTTTACTAATCCTACCATATTCAGGGCTGACTCCACTGAATTTAAATGATGGGAAAAGGCAAAATATATTCTTACATCATTGGTTTTGATAAAAAGGGTTTTGATGAAGGTCTATGGAATACCCTTGAGAAATGTATTACTATAGAAGTTGATGGTGTAGGGATAATCTATGATAGAAAATCTCTCACACCAACTTAGAATAAGATTTATGAAAATCATGGAGTTAGATGCATTCTGGAAGGTGCTCTATCTCATTATTATTATGTCAACATCATTTAAATTTGAAGGGAATCATGTAAAGGCTTATCGATTTACACTTCATCTAATCTTTTCAAGTAAATTCTGAGAAGTCTGCTTGCTAGTGTAAAACCAAAAGTCATATCTATTCAAGAAGTAAAAAAATTTGAGTAGACTGAGTCTTGAAGGTTTAATTAGCATTCTTCAAAGTAAAGAAATGGAATTAGATAAAGAAAAGTTGTCAAAGAGATCGCCCTTTCCTCAAGCCTGTTGAAGAAAATTCCTATGAAATGTATGATGATGAGGAATTGGTCTTACTTATTAAAAGATTCTATCAGTTTGCTAAATGGAATGTGATATGTGTTGATGGAAGCGTAACTTCAAAAACTTATGAAATATTCATATTTCAAGTGATCATCCCAATCTTAAGAACAAGGATAAAACCTACCAGAGAGAAAAACCCAAAAATAAAAATGTCAGAGATCTTCAAAATATATTCTAATGAAGTTGACATAGTTGAAGATTCAGAATTCGATGAAAAAGTAATCTAACATTGCTGTGTTAGAACACGATTTGTTCATGACATATTCTCTTTTAGTTTTGATGATAAAAAAAGTATTAAAAGAACAATGGTTTATTTGATGTGTGTTTTATTTATGTAGGTTCTTGTTCTTGTACATAAATAATCAGAATCTATTTTACTTATTCACACTTGGGAGTTACTTCATTGCTAGCTTTTGGTGGCAAAGTATGAAGAACAATTGCTAGTGTCGCTTGGCTCAGACTCTGAGCTGAAGGCCTCAACATTCAGACAAGTTACTATAATTGATAATTGTATATTAGCCTTTGGTACCATTCAGAGTTGGTGATTATTCATACTGTAGAAAGCAAACTGTATTGTCTTATCAGCTTGTTAGATAAAGTCTACAAGATTGCAAGGCTCAAGAAAGGTTGACGTGCTCTATAAACATCTGCTGCCAACGGCTCTATCAGTATAAAACCTCTTGAAGACACATTAGTTAAATGCGTTACACACTAGATTTAGAATCTGTTGTGCATCCATCTTCAACGTCTCTTGTATTATGGAGTAAAGGCAAAGACACTTGATCAAGTCACTTCCTCAACGACTAGTTTCTGCAAAGGCTATATATATAGCTAAAGATTCAAGTTTGAATTATAACAAGGATTCTTCTGATGAAGGAGTAGCAAGATCAAGCAATTATTAACTCTAATGTAATATGCAGATTTTCTGTTTTAGGTTGTAATTGTAAAAGCCTTAAGATTTCTTACCATTAAATATCTTAGAAATCTTAAGAGCTTTAGTTCTTTGTTATGGTGATTTCATGTACCTCTGATGCTTGAATCATGTACACCTTGTTATCTATTCTGCTGAGCCTTCAGTAGTTTAGATTAAGTCTCTTGATATGTGCTTGAGCAAAAGTCTTGTCTAATTGGGATTCAAGCAACAAGTCTTGAGCCAAGATGCTTAAGCCGCGTAAGTCTCATTGCTTAAGTGCTTAAGCTGTAAATGTATTATTCAGCTAGTCTGATTGAGCAAATGGGAAGTCTCAGTATAGATGGCCAGAAGAGCAGGTGGTTCGGCCAGAGGACGTGATTAAGAGAAGTCTTAGACATGTGCTCTAAGTAAGGGAAAGTCTCCACCAGAAGACCTTGGAGCAGGTGGCTCGGTTAGAAGGTGTGAGAAAGAGAAGTCTTAGACAAGTTCGCTAAGCAAGGGGAAGTCTAAACCAGAAGACCTTGGAGCAGGTGGCTCGGCCAGAAGGTGTGAGCAAGGGAAAGTCTTAGACATGTGCTCTAATAAGCAAAGGAAGTCTTAGATAATTGGTCTGAGTAGGTGTAAAATTCTTATGCAGAAGCATAAGTGATTGTAATCATGAAGTAGTTATAATAAAAATCTCTTATGAGGCAAGGGGACTAAAGTACTCTCAGTTAGGGGAGGAACCTGGATAAATCTTTTGTGTCTTCTGCTATTATTTTATTTACTCCTGTTATATCCGCTGCAAATGAATTAATACATAATCTGAACACAAGTTCTGATTCTGTAACTCTGAGAAGAAGTTAAATTAAAAGAAAATGCGGAACACAATTCAACCCCCCTTCTTGTGTACTTTTCACACCTTCATGGTGGCCATTACTTCTTATGAAGAAACAATCTGAATCCAGGAATAAATTAATTATTGAAGAGAAAGAGGTATTGACTAATCCATCTTGCTTTAATATTGATAATAAGGAGCCTGCATCTCAAGATAATATCTTAAGTGACTCCATTGCTCCCATGGAAATTGAAGGCTATCATAGAATTTGTGTTAAAAGACAATTCTGTGAGAAACCTTTCATTTCTTCTTCTGTTTTTTGGAAAAACTAAGGCAATGCTGAAAACATATCTCAAGCTAACCTCTGATAGCAAACACTATATGGTTCAATGCTAGTAAAAACAATTTCAAAATCAAGGATTATGAAGCCAATAGATTGAATCCAAGACAATGAAATCAAAGACTCTCACTACTACGAAAAACCCATTTAACGACGCCAGGTTTACCACGGATTCGTATCCCAACGTTGTAATACGTTAAAAAATTTATAACGCTATATTTAACGATGGTTGTACTAAAGGACCGTTGTAATACAAGTTGTGTAACAAGCTTCGATTCCCAGCTACTACATTTTTTCCCATATTTTTACATTTTAAACACAGTTGTATTAAAACACCGTTGTAATACATGTAACAAGCTTCGATTCCCAGCAACTATATTTTTTGTCATGTTTTTGTATTTTAAACATATATTTTATTTCTATTGTTAGTGTTACGAGGATTTAACCTCAAAACTCAAAATTCATCATTGTTTTTCTTTTAAACATATATTTTGTTTCTTTTGTTAGTGTTTTTAAGTGCAAGAGAATAGTATATATAACTTTAAAAATAAAATTGTGAGATGAGCATATATAAAATAACATTTTATTAAGATTCCATTAAGAAGAGTACATTGATAATCATATTACATATATTATTCAATGTCAGAGTCCATTGTTGTAAATGCATCTTCATAATCCAGACATCTCTCCTCACTCCCCTCATCGGAATCATAATAAACTGTCCTCCTTTTCTACTTTATCTTTTTCTTCCTCAGCTTCTTCTTCTTCTTCTTCTTCTTATCCTTCCTCAACCTTAAAGCATCCCTGACTGCTGGTTGGACCTCCCCTATTGGCGCCTGACGTTCCTCATTGGTGACTCTAGCATTCTCATTTGTAGAACTCATTGTTACGAAGAATATATTATGAAGAAATGTAAAGTTGTCTATTTATAGATGAGGTTGAAGATGAAAAGTCTGATAGTTTAATGCTTGCAATGATGATAACTTGTAAATGGTTGATATTCTGGAACGAAATTTTTTGAAAAATGGAGAAACTTTTAAATCATTATGGCCAGAGTGTTCTCTACTCCGGGAAGAGCAAGGGTTATAATATTACAACGGTTAGTAATAATAACCGTAGCGATACCCCTTATACTTGGTACAAAGTTCGACTCCAGGCAACAACATTTTTCTATTTTACGTAATTATAGAAAAATGTTATTGCCTGGAGTCGGACGTTGTACCAATTAGAAGGGTTATCGCTACGGTTAATATAACTAACGTTGTGATATTATTAAAATAATATATATACTTATCATTATGGTTATTTTAGAAAACCGTTGTGAAATATTTACCTATATAAGGGAATTAACTTTCTATTTTTGACAGTAGCGCCGTTTCCTTCACAGCGAAACCCTAACACCCATTTTTGGCAGCAAACCTCATCTTTTTATAGAATCCGCGAAAAGAAATACAAGAAGTATGAAGCTTTTGATTTAAGCTTCTTCCTCCTTGTATTTCTTCTTGCAGAATCTAAAACTAGATGAACATGGTGATGATGCTGGCGGTAGCAAGTGTAATGTACATATTGTTTATGGAAAATAAGGTAGTCTTCTACTTCTATCTTTTTGTTAGATAGTTCTCATTATCTCGTTTGCTTCATGTTATTTTTGTTGATTGTTCTCATTTTGTGCAGATTCGACTTCAATGCTTCACAAGCAAGGTGAACTTCATTGTAATGGTACAGTCCCACTTCTTAGGGTTTTGTTTCAACTTTTGGTTGTTTTGTTTTGAATACTAACTAATTTTCTTCATTGCTTTCCACTTCTTAGGGTTTGTTTCACATGGTAATGATGATGGTGGTACATATATATATGAATTCATTCTGATAAGGTACATATATATGAATTCATTCTTATATCGTATATGAAATTTAGTTTATTATATATTATGTATATTGTTTGTTTCACTATCCTTTTATTGAAAATGCAATCAGTTAAATTGATATAGAACATTAGTTTATTATATATATACTATGTATATTGTATATAGTTAAATTGAATACTAACTAATTTTCTTCATTGCTTCCCACTTCTTAGGATTTGTTTCACATAGTGATGATGATGGTGGTACACACATATGAATTCATTCTTATAAGGTACATATATATGAATTCATTCTGATATTGTATATGAAATTTAGTTTATTATATACTATGTATATTGTTTGTTTCACTATCCTTTTATTGAAAATGCAATCAGTTAAATTGATATAGAAACTTATAATCTGAAAATTAGGATGTATTTGAAAACCAACCTTTATCATGTCAATGTTTTCCGAATTGCATCCATTTCATTCAGCACATTTAATGTTCCTTAACAAAAAATTTATGGTCCAATGGTCCGTTTGCTTCAATTCATCGATATCTTTTCTTATAGTTTACCTCATCGTCGTCACTAATCATCGTGGTTGTTAAGATCATGATTGTTATGATGATAAAATCGTGATGATTTTTGGCGATGATGAGGTAAACTATAATAAAAGATATCGATGGATTGAAGAAAACCGACCATTAAACCATAAATTTTATGTTAAGGAACATAAAATGTGCCGAATAAAATGGATGCAATTCGGAAAATAGTGGTGTGTTTAAGTTGGTTTTCAAGAACAGTTTAATTTTCAGATTATATAGTTCTTTACCAATTTTAATGGTTGTATTTCTTTAATTAGGTGTATGGTAAAACAAGCAATATACATTTGTATTTAATAAACTAAGGGTATATTCCACAATGGTTGAGACACATAACCGTTGTGATAGTTAATATATATGACAACGATTGATACTCATAACCGTTGTGATAGTTAATTTATATTACAACGGTTGAAATACCTAACCGTTGCAATATAACGCGCGCTTCCAGAATACAACAACGGTTTCCAGACCGTTGTAGAAACAGTGAACTTACAACAACAATCTACATAACAACGCCTTCGCCCGCGTCATTACATGTCATTCCCAACAGTTGCTAAATGGGTTTTTCGTAGTAGTGTCTGCTAAAAACAAGATTTTGTTAAGTGTCATAATTCATTCTAGACTCTGTTTTGGAATGAATATTGATACTTCTATCAAACTAAGGTGTGATGAAAGAGAAGGCATGTCAGGACTAACATTTGTGGACCCACTGAAATATGAGTACCAACATTCAAAATTGTATTTGCTACAGATATCACAGAAGAAAAGAGCAAGGCATCTTCAATGATACTTGATCAGAGGTTGTTTACAACATTTGATGGAAGAAATGCCTACATACCAAACTCAAGAGCTGAAGGATGTAAAAGTATGGAGTTTGGAGAAGAAAGTGGAATCATTGGTTTGGCTGCCATTGACTCAGAATCCACTCGAGACAGAATTCAGGTTCCATGGTCAAATCTAAATACTCATATGAAGACTGACCAAGAAAAATAAAAAAAAGGTACGTTTGTTCCTTCACTTTTCCAAACTTCTTGACTCAATGAACTATTTAAGTATGACTGAATACAAAGTCTCTGCTAGATCTCTAGAGAAGTTTTGTTTGTTAATAACAAAAGAATCTTCAGAAATCTTTGAAAAGAAACTATGTTGTATTTGACTGTATTGCATATGTAATTAACTAGAAGATGATCATTTTTATGAAAACAGTATTCTCAACATTTGTGATAATACTACTGTAACGCCCCAAAATAATTAGGGTATTTATTTAATTAAGTTATTATAGATATTCGTGAGTTAGGTGAATTTTGGTGGAATATTTTGATACCTGATGACCTGTGTTGTGGGGTATTGATGATGTTAAGAGGGTGCTGAGAGTATTTAGAAGTATGTGACGTGTTAACAATATTTTGGTAATAATAATATGATTATATGATATATATATATATATATATATATATTATTATTATTATTATTATTTTAAAATAAAGGGAAGGGCTAAGTGGTAATTGTGCGAGGATAAGTGAGGACGAAGTTGGGAAAACATATTAAGGGTCCTAAGGGTATAGTGGACAAAAAGGAATTGGAGAGAAATGAGAAGTCATGGTTGATATGATCATTTTGGGAGAATCGCTCTGAGGAAAAGGGAGAGGCAGAGCTAGGGCCTAGAGACATCGGAAGAATCTTCATCTAAGGTAAGGGTGGGAATTCTTTAATCTCTAAGGGTTGCATAATCTTTGTATGAGGGTAGATAAACTTGTATGATCATTCTTAGGTGTTGTGTTGATTATCTGCTTGTGTTGGAAATGCTCGAATTGTGTGAATTACATGCTTGAGTTATGTTTGTGGTGTTAGAATGTGTTCTGATTGATGAGAATTGATGATGTGATATGTTGAATTTCGTTTACCATGAGTATGATAATTCTGTTTTGATTGTTGATATGCTTTCCTCCATTGTTAGGTTTTGAGGGTTGGTACTTAAACATGAAGGATTGATGGTTTTATGATGTATGAATGATGGGAGGATCTACAAATATGTATTTTAGGTTGCTAATAATTGTGGTATGAGGTAGGATTTTGAATTCTGAGTTTGAGGGTTTTTACGGAATCGAAATCGGAGGTCCACAAGGCCTCCAAAGCTGAAAAATGCAGAAGTCTGCATTCTGCAGGGCAATGGCGAGCGCCTTTAGGCTTACGGCGAGCGCCGTAATACCCCGTCGTAGCCAAGCAGCTTTGGGTCCAAATACGGTTTCGATCATAACTTTTGATCCGTAAGTCCGTTTGAGGCGCCGTTCGAATCGTTGGAAAGCTGGTTTTGTGTACTTTCTGTTAAAATTATTTTCAATGAATGAATTCCAACTATTTGACATGTTGTATGTGTTTCTGTGTATGTTTCGACGTGTTGAACCATGAAATGTGGAGTTCGGTTGTGCGAATGTGTGTCGTTGTTGTGGATTGCAATGTTTGCATGTTTGAGCAGGTATATGATGTATGTTGGGCAGTCGTGAGGTAATGTATTGGTGATATGCTAGTCACATGTCTTACGTCGTTGTTGTATGTTGTTGTTGAGTGCAATAGTTGTTGCTTATGATGTTGCATGATGTTGTTGTTGAGTTATTGCGGCATACCATGTAAATATAATGGTTGTTGCTTATGATGTTGTTGATTAGTTATGGCATGTTGTGTTGTGGCATAACTTGTAAATGCAATAGTGGTTGCTTATGATGTGGTATGATGTTGTGGTTGAGTGCATAGCATGTTGCATAAGTTGTGTGTTAAGCTGTGTGCCCATGTGGGGTGTGAGCGTCTTATCCGGATTCTTTGAAATAGAATCGCGTTGGTGTTGTTATTGTTTATTGAGGTAATCGTGTGCCCATGTGGGTTTTGAGCGATTACGGGTGATCGTGTACCCATGTGGGGTGTGAGCGACCACGAATGTCGTGTGCCCATGTGGGGTGTGAGCAACTATTATGAAATCCCGACGGGGATTATGACCATGAAACAGGGGTCGAATTGGTACCACATGCATTGAGTCGAGTCGTAGGTCTCATTGCATTGGATTGTGTCGTGTTGTGATGCATAAAATTGTATGCCTGTATGGGCATTCGTGTTATGTTGATGTTGTCGTATTTGTGTGGATGCTGTGTTGTTAGGGTGAGCCGTATAAGAATTATGTTCTTTCATACGTATATTATGCTTTTCTGATGTGATTTTGAGAATCTCACCCCTTCTGTTTGAATGGTACCTCCACGTGGGTAACGTGCAGATACGCAGGAGTAGTTCGAAGTTGGAGTTAGCAAAGACGAGGTCTTCTCTTTTATGTCATCGAGTCGCGTCTTCTCTGATTGTAACACCGGGTTGTCGGAACGCTTAGAGTCCTTAACCTTGTTATGTGTTATTACTATTTTATTTGATGATGTTATGTGTGGTTGAACATGTTTCAGATTTCGTTGAATTTTCGCGGCTGTAGAAATGTTTAAATACTATGTTTTAATTTCGATGTTGATGTATTACTTTTAGTATGCCTGAGAAGTTGAATAGTTGAAAGTAGCATCCAAAATCTATGTGTGTTATTTTTACTCTGATATTTTGTTATTAATTGTCGCGGGGGTTTAGGGTGTTACAACTACTGCTAGTTAGTGGTCAAGGAAACTAATTCAATATTCATAAATCAAGCATGACTCTAGTTTTAAGAGAAAATGTTTGACTCTGAATAGAGTATTAAAAATTGATAATTAAACAGAAGATGTCTCACTCGATGTCTAATCCTACTAGACTCTAATGACAAATAGCTTCTGAAAAGTAGTAAGTGTCTGAGATTTAGAAAATGAATCTTTACTTCTGATGAAGCAATTTAAGTAAGAATTATTTTTAAAACCCTTGTCTTCCTTAAAATTCCATAAATTTGAAAATCATTTAGTGTATTCAAGAAGTCTTCTAGGTAAGGACCCTTGGGTAATGATGTTTTCTTATATAATATGCCTATGGTCCATATCCCTTGTCTTTGTGAAACATCTTTTTGTGTCACCTTTTCTGTCCCTCTGATAAGATTCTTATTCCTCAGTGGTTAGAATCTTGTTCAGTTCTTTTGTTGTTATTTATTTTTTCTTTTTGTGTGTTTATCAAACCAAACCTGAGATGAATCCTCTAGTTAATTCTTCACCGAATCAACTAGTAGTCATCAATGAAAAGTTTGTGAATTTTGAAGAGCTGCTTAAGCAAGGTTTTAACTTCTGGAAGACTGTTTCTGAACAAAGTTGGAATGGATACTTTGGTACGCTCTATGGTTTTACTTATCCAAATCTTGTCAAAGAGTTTTGGGTTAATGCTTCCATTGTTGAGCTAAGTTCTGAGTATGCTATGCTTTCCAAGGCTTCTGGTGTTTCTATAGCAGTAACCACTAAGGCGATTGCTAATGAAATCAACTGTGAGGCTATTGGAGAAATCCTAGGTACTCTTGTTTGGGAATACTATCTTCCTACATGGCGTACTTTTGTAGATCCATCAAACCTTTATCTGGTCGCAAATCTTCGTCCTGATGCAATTATTTGAAATCAGATTCTGAACTCAAACTTGCTTCCTAAGGATAAGAATCTAGACCTTGTTGACCCTATTGAAAAAGATTTGCCACGTCTTCTCAATTCAGACTTACAGATTGATCTTCCTCAAATTATATTTTACTATCTGAAGAAGATTCTTTCATCTTTCACAAAGGAAATACATTCTTCATTCCTTACGGACGAGTTCTTTCTAAATTGCTGATCAAACAAGGAGTTGTCATAAGTTCTGAGGACGATTCTTCTAAAATCTGGAAAGAAAAGCTTGAAGCTATCTATGAGAGATTTTAATGTTGGATTTTCGCAAATATATGCCTTGTAATTATTAAATATCTTGTATTAAGCAATCTTTTTGTTAAAAATTGTTCATTGTTCTTGCTCATATTATTGTGTGTCTTAACTGTTATATGTGCATTTTTTTATGTTTTCCGGAGAATAAAAATTAGGACTATAACTTAAAACACTTGCAACATACTCAATGAAAGATTGGAAGCTAATACATATTATCAAAGAAAAAACTTTCTAGACATTCATATATGTTCTAAGGAACTCCTTAGGCTCGTCTGACATATCTAGATTGTTTAAATAATTTTCCCAATCATCCTTTGCAAACTTAACAACTTCCTTCATCATAAAATTCCTGTGTTTTAACCTAGAAGTTATTTTTGTTCTCTGTGTCTCAACAAAGGTTTCTGGAGATGTATGTTCCTCTGAAGGAATCCTCTTGCTTGAAGATGCTTCAGTTGCTACATTTTTCTCGTTTGCTTGAGTTGCTGCATTCAATATTGCTGCCTTTCTAAAATCTCTCTTTGGAACCCAAATTTGCTTCTGCTTATAAATTTTTGGTGTTCTAAAGATTAAGTGATTCAGAAGGATGGTTTTCAAAATGTTTTATAGTAACTATTCATCTGTTATCTTGAGTGTTTAGAGTTTCAATATTGATTATTCAAATCAATATTTTAATGTCTGACTATTGGGAAATGATGTCTAGTATATAATCCTAATAAATATTTTCTTAAGACAACTGTAAATGTCATCTTAACAACTATCTATTGGTTTTATTATTTCATTTGTTCATCTTTTTACTTCGTTTATGTATTTGTCAGAAAATCAAAGGGAAAAATAAAGAATTTGACTATTGCAAATTAATATGGCCAAAACATATTTTCACTAATAAAAGAAAAGGATTACAAAAAAGGACCGGAGAGTACTAAAGATTAAAATCAATCTAACTCCTCTAGTGCATTATGACCCATCCAGTTTCCCAGTCAATGTCAGGTTCATTCTCATCCACGTCCTCATCCTTTGCATTTGAGATAATCGGCTGATAAAATATCTCGTCTCTTATCTTCTTCTTCTTCTTCATTGAATTCTTCTTTAGTTTCAAATCAGTAGCCAATGGACCTACTTCAGAAGGTCTCATTGCAGCTGAGGATGAACCCTCTTCAAAATATTTCAGTACAGAAGATGATGAACCAGCCTCAGATGTTTCAGAACTTACTGGCTTCTGAGGACTTTGCACCTCCAGACTCTTAGCACCTTATGATATCTCTGTTATGGTAGAGATGTTGATACTTTCAGTTGAAGAATCCATGTGGTGTTGAAGGATGTTGATGAAAATTATCTATGCTTTGGTTACTTTTATAGTGTAGTCTAGGTAACCTAATCGATGGAATAAAATCCTTTTTCTTGATTCTTGGAAGTGTTACGACCAATAAATATTAAAGATGCGCTATACAACGCTTTAATGCTCTCTTTACTTAATCCTTTTCTCTTCCTTGGGAACCGATCATGTAATGATGATCTTCCTTGTATTTATGAATGTATTTCTTTCGTTCCATTTTTTTCTTTTTGATTTGACAAAAGGGGGAGAAAGATATAGAAGTATTTAATAGAGAATCTGAATCTATTCTATTTTAATGTTGTTTATTTTATATTATTTAAAATTTTGTTATTTATGTTATTTTGTTATTAGTTGGGAAAAATATTTTAGTTTTCTTGATAGTAGAACTTAGGTGAAGCTTAAAAACCTCAACCTTTGGACTATTAGACTCAGGAGGAGCTTACAAACCTCAGACCCTGATGTTACCAAGTAAATTAAAATATATTTTAGTTTTCTTGTAAATAGAACTAAGGGGAAGCTTACTAACCTCAACCTTGGACTATTAGACTCAAAGGAAGCTTACAAACCTCAGACTCTGATGTTGCTAATAAAATTAAAATAGCCCAACATTGACATATTTTAGTTTTCTTGAATATAGAACTTAAGGGGAGCTTACAAAACTCAACCTTTGACTATTAAACTTAGAGGGAGCTTAAAAACTTCATACACTTACGTTGCCAAGAAAATTAAAATAGTCCAATATTTTTATTTAAATATTATGTTTGTCATCATCATAAAGGGGGAGATTGTTAGAACAAGATTTGTTCATGACATATATCCTTTAGGTTTTGATGATAACAAAGTATTAAAAGAAAAATGGTGTTATCTAATGTGTGTTCTAAGTGTGCAGGTTCCAAAGCTTAAAGAAGACTATATTCAGAATATGATATAAGGACGCACTTGAGAGAAGCTAAGTTATTGGCTTCTGGTGGCTCTGAATCTGACGAACATTACTTAAGTGAAGACTGATAAAATAGGTTCGCATAAACTGTGAAGCTGAAGGCCTTAGCATTATAAGATCAATATATTGTCTCTAAGCTTATTGAATGTATCAGCTTCTGGTGATCATTCAGAACTAACAACAAAGCTAAAGTTATTCATACTGCAGAAAGCAAGCTACATTGTCAAATCTGCTGTCAACTAGAGTATGTGTTCACAAGGCTCAAGAAGGGTTAACATGCTTTATGGATATCTACTCTCAATAGATCTATAGTACAAAATCAGAAGAAATACACAATGGTTAAACAAGTTACACAATGGATCAAGATCTTTGGGTGTATCTATCTTCAACGTCTCTTGTACTATGGAGTAACAAAGACACTTGTACAAGTTATCTCTTCCAATAGTTATTCCTCTGAAACTACTACATAAGTAGCTGAAGGTTCAAGACGGAATTTCAACAAGGAACAAGGAGAATAAAGAAGAAGAGCCAAGAAGGATAGAAGCATTCCTCGCTTCTATCAGAATGGAAGAATAACAAGATCAACAATAGCAACACAATCGAGTATGCAAAATTTCTGTTATATGTTGTAAATTGTAAAAAGCCTTAAGATTTCTTAAACATTGAATATCTTATAAATCTTAAGTGTTGTGATCTTTCTTGTGGCTATTGCCCTATATCTCTGATTATGTATCAAGTACACCTTGTTCTCTATTATGCTAAACAAGTTGTTTAGTAGTTTAGATAAAGTCTCTTGCTATGTAGTTGAGCATTAAAGTCTCTTGTAGTAAAGCTTGAGCCAAATAAATATCCTGATATGTGCTAGAGCATTGAAGTCTTAATCAGTTGTTAATTGACCAATAAAGTATCAGACCGTGGGTCTAAGCAGAATACTTGAGCCTGGAGGGCTTGCACAAGAAAGTCTTGAATAAGTGGGATTTAAGCAGGAAGTCTTGGATTGCAAGTCTAAGCAGAAGTCTTGGATTCGTGGAATCTGAGTAGGGAATTCTTGGACCCAGGGTCAGAGCAGAAGAATTGAACCTGAGGGGTTTAAGCAAGGAAGTCTTGGATTTGTGGAATCTAAGCAAGAAGTCTTGAGATGAGGGTCTAAGCAGGAAGTCTCGGGCTATGGGTCTGAGCAGTAAAGTCGTGTGCTGAGGGCATAAGCAATTGTAATCGTGATTTGATTATAATGAAAAATATCTTGTGCTGCAAGGGGACTGGACTACTCCCAGTTTGGGAGGAACCAATATAAATATCTGTTTGTTCTGTTGTTATTTATTTTCTTATGTTATTATTTATCTTCAATTAATTATCAGAATCTGAACTGCAGTTTAGAATCTGAACTCTGTTCAGAAGCAAACTAAAGAAAATGGATAACACAATTCAACTCCCCCTTCTTGTGTATTTTTCTCACCTTCAAGAAGGAATACTATTTTTTATTTCATTTTTTTCTTTTTCCTTTAAGCCTTAGATCATTCACTTATTTGCATCGACTTCCTACGTAGTGTGTGTTTAGGATGATGCTTACTGCTAGATAAACTACTTAAGGACTATTAAAGGATGAGAATTCAAGACTAAGACATAATAAGTATTCAAATCGGTCTCCATATTCGGGAGCTTAAGGTGTTAAAACGATACCGATTTTGTATAGTTTTCCCAAGTCTCTACAATCTAACGTCAATTTCATCTGTAGCTTATATACTTTCTAATAATGCAATGAATTTCAAAGTCAAACATTTTGGTATGGCTCAAGAAACTGGGAGAATAAACAAACAACAATAAACCACGCATAAAGACTCGTCAACACGTGTATGAACTCTACTGACAACAATTAAACTAGAAATAGAAAAAAATCCTAATAACATGAAATAAACTAGAAAAATGATAAATCTAACCAAAAATAATAATAATAAAAATAAAGAAGTAAAGTTCCTCCCCACACTTAAACCAAACATTGTCCTCAATATTTTGATGAAAGGGGGGAAATGAATAAAGAACATGGATAAAGTCCCTTCCTAGCAGTGCGAACCACATTCATATGGGCTAACATGAATGAGGCCGAATTAATCTGTGTAGGTGAAAAAACATCATGCAAGTAAAACAACTCTTTAGCATTGATTTTAATAGTGTTCCCTCGTCCAAAAATGGTGTCTGCCCATATTTGGCGAAAATAGCGTATGGTCGGGTTTTGTATGCGAGTTACAACATTACCATCAAACCTATCAGTAGCATAAACTGTTAATTGTTCACAAAACTCCCCATCATTATGTACCCAATCAGTATCTAATGGTGTTCCACAAATAACACCCTCTCCATGAGGAAAATTTAGCATGTCAGCAATTTGGTCAGTGCTAAATTGATACTCTTTATTAAACATGTGGAACCTAATAGTTCCGACAGTGCTAGCAGTGCCAGGCTGTATGACATAAATAAGACTACTAATAAATTATATAGTTAAGCTAAATAGGTAGGATCTCTACGTGCATAAAAGTGTGATAAGCCTAACGTATCTATCATCCAATGTACACTGTCAAATAGTCCTAGGCTACATAAACAAAATCATCTGCATACCCTGTCGGGATAATTTCCTAGTTCAGGAGTGTTTAATATTTCTTCAGTTGCCTTTCACTGTCATTTTATTCCTGAGATATGATGCCATTGAAATCAACATTCCCACCTTGTGCCATTGTTAACAATTTGAAAGGAAGGTAGAAGAAGTTGGTGTGGAAGAAGTAGAAGTAAGAATGGTGGAAATAAGAATGGTGAAGTTTGGTTTAAATAGGAGTGGGAGAGTGGAAGTTGGAAGAGTGAAGGAATTTTGAGAGGTTTTAGGAAAATGGGAGAATAAATGTGGATGGATTAAGTGGAGTAATGGAGGAGTGAATGCGGTAGTTAGAAGTTGAGGGGATGAAGTTTGAAAGGAAAAAAAGGGTCAAAAATTGACTTTTGCGTGTTTAAGGCATGTGGCTAACTCCATGGTTAGTTGTGGCCAACTCCATGAATATCATTTTTGGAATTTCAAGATTTTTTCGGTGGTGGCGAATGCCATAGGCCTTCTACAACGTTTTTTTAGTTGTTTTTTTGGGCTTTTTTGAATATTTTTGGGCCTGCATCATGGTTAGTGGTGTAGAATTTTTTGAAAAATCAAAATATAGGATGGGAAAGATATAAATAAATAAATAATCAAAGTTTGAAAGCAAAAATGTTAACTTAAATGCAAAAAGAATAAAAATCCTGTGGGTTGCCCCACATGCAGCGCTTTTGTTTAACGTCGATAGCACAACAACTGAAATGGAAACAAATTAAGCAATGATTAAAAATTGAAAAATAAATGAAAAATTAATGAAAAATTTAAAAATTAAGTAATACTTAAGCAAAATGGGAAAATGTTTCCTCCGCCACAGTTAAACTCAACATTGACCCCAATGTTTTTGTGCAAGCGAGAAAAAGGAAAGAGTAAACCTGTAGCAGTTCATGTGCCATAGTGTCTGGCATGGTGACCTAATGCTCTCCATAGGGAATGTACTTCTTGGAACAGGTGGTCCATTTGCTCGACCTCTCTATCAGCTTGATCTTGAATTGCATGGTGTAGAGCTACGACTTCTCGTCTAAAAGTGTTGAGCTCATAGTCAACATTGCGCCCATTTGGAGGACCTTCAAAAGAAGATGACGAAGAAACATCTTATGGATGATTTGGGTGGTATTCAGGAGCGAGGGGAGTCTTAGGTGGTGTTGGTGTCTCTCCATGATCTTCTAAACAGTAAAGCTAGTTTTCACGGTTGTGAACACTTGTCTTTTCGGGATTCGGAAGGAAGGAGTGGTGAACAACTTCATGCATATTTAGTAATTTGAACTTATTAGGTCCCTCTTGTCTTACTAAAATTGTATTTAGACAGTGATCTAGTTACATCAGGTTGTAACCACATATAGGAACTAGGTGTGACACTTGGTTGCGGAGGCCTAAGACTAAGGCCATGTGGGTTATTGTCCCGCCTACATAAATGTTTCCTATTGTGGAGTTAGCAATTTTATCTAAGCCTGTAAGTAAGAAAGTTGTAGAATTGATGGGGTGAGACTGAAAAATACTGAACATGATGAATATTTCTTTCTTACTAACTGGTCCAATGTTTTCTGCCTTTCCAAAGAATGTATGAGCTACAAGCATCCAGAAGTACCTAATGGCTAGGTTATGAATTAGGGTGGAATTCATTCTCTCATAATCAAGTGGGAAATCTTCTATGAGGTCACCCTAGAAATAATCTAGTTCATCCTACATATCACCGTCGCTGGGTACCTCTGTGTAAACATGAGGTCCATGCTGGAATCCTAATAGCCAAACTAATTCTCGGTGGTTAAGACGATAGTTGTATCCAAAAAATCTAAAGGTGGTTTAGCCTCTATTTTGTCCTAGTCCTAGGTGAGGATGGTAATAAAAAGAACTTACTAACTCTAAGGTTAGGTTCTGATAAGTTAGATGCTTGGCAACTAAGAAATGATCCCTACTGATCTGGTTAAACATATACCTTACACTATCTTTAAGTCTAAAAGTTTCTAGGTCTGGGAAGTCTGGATATCGGGCCGGTGTGATGGTCATCTCAGATAAGACTTCGTAATGCCTTCTTTGGGCATCACCCTTGAAAACGATCTTCATGTTGTTCACGTGCTACATTCTCAAATAATTTATAAGTGGAAAAATTGAGCTAAGGAGAATGTAAGTGACCTGTAAAAAAAGATACATAAACAAAGTTAGTGAATAATCAACAAGGTTTAAATTTCGCCGCTACTTATTGTGGATAAGGGAAAAAATGTGGGTTGCCTCCCACATAACGCTTTTATTTTATGTTGTTAGCTCAACTTACTTTTAAAGCTCATTTCTCTGGTGGACTAGCATGTGGCTCACTCAGTTTCCAGCTATCATAGTGATCTATTGCTTCATCACTGTGATAATGTTTGAGCCTCTACCGGTTTACTATAAACAACCTGGTTAATTTAATCCAAATTTCTACTGTTCTAAATCGCATATCTCTTACTATTTCAAATGGTACCGACCATCAAGTTAAAAAGGAGTACTAGTTCTCCTATTGAAAAATATCTACTAGTAATACATTTATCATGCCATATTTTTTTGCCCGCTCTTTGTATATCTGGGAATTATCATAAGCGAAACCTTAGTTCTTCTAGCTCATGAATGTCTAATATTCCTCTTTCTGATGGCGGCCTCATAATCCATGTTTAGGGTCTTAACGACCCAATAAGCTTTATGTTCTAGATCGACCAACAGGTGACATGACTTTCTATACACGAGTTTGAATGGTGTGGTCCCTATTGTCGTTTTATAGGTTGTCCTATACGCCCACAATGCTTTATTTAGCTTAGACGACCAATACTTTCTAGAGGTTGTGACAGTTTATTTCTAGAATCTATTTAATTTCTCTGTTGGAAACTTCTACTTGCCCACTTGTCCGAGGGTGATAAGGTGTATCGGTTCGATGTCACACCCCATACTTGCGTAAGAGCTTCTCAAATATATTAGATATCATATGCGATCCTCCATCGCTTATGACTAACCTCGGTAATCCAAACCTTGGGAAAATATAATTCTTAAACATTTTGATTATGACTTGTGCATCATTTGCAGGAGAAAGTGTTAGCTTCTATCCATTTCGATACATAATCTACATCTACAAGTATGTATTAATTTCCCATTGAGGCTGGAAAAGGGCCCATGAAATTGATTCCCCACACATCGAATACCTCTACCTCTAATATATTGCTTAAAAGCATTTCATCTCTTTGGGAATTATTTTCGGTGTGTTGGTAATGGTCATAGTTCATGATTATAGCATAGATGTCATGCCATATGTTTGGCCAATAAAGGCCAACCTGATGAATCTTAAAGCAAGTTTTTTACGTACTTGCGTGCCCTCTATAAGGATATGAGTGACAGTGGTTCATAATACTTTTGATTTCCTCTTCAGGAACGCAACGGTAAAAAATGCCATCGACTTCTCTTTTGAAGAGAAGGGGTTCATCCCAATAATTATTTTTTAAGTTGTGGAAGAATTTCTTCTTTTGT
Organism: Lathyrus tuberosus; assembly: GCA_022829125.1. Taxonomy (NCBI): domain Eukaryota; kingdom Viridiplantae; phylum Streptophyta; class Magnoliopsida; order Fabales; family Fabaceae; genus Lathyrus; species Lathyrus tuberosus. The sequence continues at coordinate 7,787,379 of JALAZF010000161.1, read as the reverse complement.
TGGTAGGTTATGTCACGAGGTATAACTTTAGCTGCTAGGTAGTTTACGTAGTCAGCATACCATGGCACAACAATATGCATTAGGGCATCTTCCTCTTCCTCATTCTCAAGGTTCGAGTATTTTGCTTTAAGATATTGATGGTAGTGATCATAACTCATTCCTTTGATGTCAACTGAAGTAACCACGTTCTGGCTTTAGATTTTCTAGTATCGAGAGGTGGTCAGCTACCACGTTCTCGGTACCCTTCTTGTCTCGAATTTCCAAATTGACTTCTTGCAACAATACGATCCCCTGAAGTAATCTAGGTTTTGCATCCTTTTTGCTTGATATATATCTTATAGCAACATGATCTATGTATATAATGATTTTGGCTTCTACTAAGTAAGAACAAAATTTATCTATTGGGAACAATACAACTAAAAGTTCTTTTTTGGTAGTAGCATTATTCATTTGGGTTGTGCCCAAGGTTCTGCTTGCATAGTATATGACATGTAGCTTCTTATCTTTTCGATGTCCTACAATAGCGCCTACAATGCATAATCCTAAATGGTTGACTCCAATCAGGAGGTTGCATGATAGGTGTAGTATGTGCAAAGATCACAGCTTACTTAATGAGAGTAAACGATTCAAGGCATTTTTTCGTCGAAAATGAATTTGGCATCTTTTATCAGAAGACCGGTTAGTGGTTTAGTAATTTTAGAGAAGTCTTTAATAAAACGTCGGTAGAAATCGGCGTGTACTAGAAAGCTTATAAATTCTCTAAATGTTTTAGGTGGTTGAAGGTTTTGAATGACATGTATCTTTGCTTTATCAACCTCAATCCTCTTTCAGACATTATGTGTCCTAGTACTATGTCTTCCTTCACCACGAAGTGGCATTTTTCCCAATTTAGCACAAGGTTGACTTTCACGCACCTTTCCATCACTTTTTCTAAGTTGGTTAGGAATCCTAAGGTAGATCCACACACGGAGAAATCGTCCATAATTACTTCCATGATATCATCAAGGAAGTCTGCGAATATCGGCATCATACACCACTAGAATGTTGTGGGAGCATTGCATAATCCAAACGGAATTCGCCGGTAGGCGGATGTTCCATAAGGATATGTAAAAGTAGTCTTTTCTTGGTCATCAAGATGAATTTAAATTTGGAAAAATCCTGAATATCAAACTAAAGAGAAAAAATATGAATGTCTAGCTAAACGTTCAAGCATTTGATCGATGAACAGAAGTGGAAAATAGTCCTTCCAAGTTGCTTTGTTTAGCTTTTTGTAGTCTATACACATAAGTCATCCGGTTTCTACTCGTTTAGCTACAGACTCTCCCTTTTCATTCTTAAAAACTGTGACACCTCCCTTTTTAGGTACGACATGCACTGGGATAACTCATTGACTTTTGGAGATTGGATACATTATTCCAGCATCGAGTAAACTTAATACTTCCTTCCTAACTACATCGCTCATAATAGGGTTTATCCTCATTTGGTGTTCTCTAGAGGTTTCAGAGTCCTTTTCTAGCATTATTATGTGCATGCACACATAAGGGCTTATTCCTTTCAAATCATAAATGTTATAGCCTAAGGCTGTAGGATAATTTCTTAATACTACCAAGAGTTTCTCTGTTTCTTCTCTATTAAGATTAACACTAACTATGACTGGGCGATCAAGTTGTTCATTGAGAAACTCATATCTTAGGTTTTTAGGTAGTACTTAGAGTTCTACTGATTGTTTTTTTTGGGCTTGGTATAGGGTCTGGTATGAGTGCTAAACATTCCATAAGGCTGTCCTTAGAAAATTGTCGATGTTATTCATCCTTATCCTCTTCTAACATCTCTTCGGCTGGAAGCTCTACTAGTTCAGTAATTGGTTGAGGTGGTTCAGACGCTAATTCTTTTATGCATTTGTCAATGATGTCTATAAAACAACAAGTGTCGTCTATAGTTGGGGTATTTAGAAACTATGAAAGGAGTGTGATAGGGTTTACATGGACCTTAGGATTTGGTTGAGGTTGGCTAGGAAATATGCCAGCAGGGGCAGCTGTAGCCGCTTGTTGCTAGGCTACTTGAGTTATTTGGGTTTCAAGCATCTTTTTATGAGTGGCCATGGGATCAAACTTGGTTTCCAATTGTTTCACCAACTCGTTAGTATGAACGTTTTGATTCATGAACTCTTTGTTCTGCTGGGTTTGAGATGCGATGAAGTTTTCCATCATGAGCTCTAAATTTGATTTTCTAGGTACAGGAGGAGCAACAAGGGCTCCATTTTGGCACAAATAATGTGTTACTGTTCTTGTAGGAAACATTGGGATGGTTTCTCAATCCAGAATTATAAGTGTTTAAATAGGGATTTCCTCGGGTTTAATTGACTTTTTCAAGGGTAGTCCATGTCAATAATTGGCATTAAGTAGTTATGTGCCATAGGACTCCACAAATCTCGCAATTGGGAGATACAACAACCACGATGGATGGAGTGGTGATAGTTAGATTGTTGATCTTTTGGGTAAGTGCCTCGACCTTGGTATTTACGTGATCAATTCCGTTAATTTCAAACATCCCTCCTTTGGTTTGGGTTTTCTTGACTTGAACTCGTTCACATCCCCACTGGTAATGGTTTTGAGCCATGTTTTCTATTAGGTGGTAGGCTTCGTTGAAGGGTTTATCCATTAGGGCTCTGCTAGCAGCAGCATCTATGGTCAGTCTCGTATTGTAGAGTAGACCATTGTAGAAGGTGCGAATGACAAGCCATTATTTTAATCCATGACGAGGACATAGTCTCATCATGCCTTTATATCATTCCCACGCTTCAAATAGAGATTCTCTTTTGGCTTGTTTAAACATAGTTATGTGATTTCTCAGCACTGTCGTCTTGTTTGGTGGGAAATATCTAGCTATGAATACCTTCTTAAGTCCATTCCAAGTAGTAATTGAATTCGCAGGTAGAGACTATAACCATGCTCTGGCTCTATCTCTAAGGGAAAATGGAAACAGACGTAGTTGAATGGCTTTAGGATCGACGCCATTACTTTTTAATGTGTCTGCATATTTTACAAACACTGACAAATGAAGATTTGGGGCCACAATGGGATTTCCAATGAACTAGTTTTGTTGTAAAATTATCAGTAGAAACAGTTTCAATTTGAAATTAGTTTCCTGGATTGTAGGTGAAACAATGCTTGAGTGTGGCTCGTCCTAAGATGGGACAACGTATTTTTTAAGAGGTTTTGTATCTAGTTCAGCCATAAGTTTAAATATGGCTCTAAGTTCATGTATATATTCGGCGTTTGAGGTGAATGAACGCTCGATTTCAGAGTTCAATTATTCTAACTCGCCTCTAGTTGAGCGAGTATTTGGCATACAACCGAGGAACCAAAAGAAAAAAGTTGTCTTAGTCTATACTGCGCAATAATGGGATTACGATATTGACTAAACTTGATCCCTGGCAACAATGCCAAAAAATTGATGTTGTGTGTGCTTAATGTTTGCTTATCCGCAAGTGCACGAATTTTATCAGAGTAAATCTAAAGATGTCGAACCCATAGAGACCAATAGTCAATCTCACCATTATCTAATATTCCTATGTAAATATAAGGCTAATCGAATTTTTATGAGAGGGAAACAATAAAAATCAGAATTAAAGCAAACTGGTTTTAAAAACAATTAATAAAAAACAAGGCCGGAACATAATTCGCATCGATCAACTGTACCCGCAGCTAAGTCAGTTTAAATAGTTAAATCAGGACGATATTTCTCTTTAATGTGAATAAACTTAATTTAAATGAACCATTTGCGTTCGCTAAATCGGAACCAAGTTTGTTCAAAAATCTATATTACGGCTGACGCGATTCAGCGTGTTTAAGTACAAAACAATGTTTTTGAAAATCAAGTGCTTTTAATTAACAAAAAATTGGCTTTGGGTGAAATTGTTTTTTAAAGGTGAAGTGTAGCACCGTATCCTAAATTTACAAATGCCTATTGTCGCAACACAATTATTCCTTTAAGCTCTATTTTTGAAAATAATTGCTTTTTGAAACTTAAAATAAGCCTTGTGTCGCAATTAGTTTAAAATAAAATCTGACTTTTATTTCCTAGCTCAGATACGGGTTCCTCTCTTTCGAAATAGAACTGATACCTCTAAATTTAATGCCTTCGCAGTAATTAAATCCATTTAAAAACAATGTAAAAACAACCCCAAAAACGAGTCCTAGATTTAACTGACAATTTACAACTTAGATGCTAGTACCGTCAAAACAACGATCCTCATATTTTGGACCATAAACGGTTTAGCCAAACAAATTTGACATAATATTCATGTTATAATTAATATGTGTGCAAAATAGAAAATTAAACATAATAATGATGATGATAAAAATAAAAAACAACTAATATATATATTATATGAGAGTGCACACACGTATGGGTTTTACTAGGATACACCCACCTATTTTTATGAAGGTGTATTTTAGCAAGCTTTAATTAAAAAATGGTTAAATGCACCCTAAGGTGCATGATACTAAAACACACCTTCTAAAAAGCAAGTGGGTGTAAGTTAGCATCTGCTTTAGACATTTTCTATAATACACCTATTTATTTTTAAAAAGGAGTGTGTTAGCAATTAATAACTAAAAATTTATTAAATACAACCTAAAGTGCATGTTGCTAAAACACACCTTAATAAAAATAGGTGGCTGTATCCTAGCAAAATCATATATATATATATATATATATCATATGAGAGTGCCATTTTTATGTGAGAATGAATCTGAACCATTAGATTTTAAAATGAATGGTGGAGATTATGTGTGGTTTTTGTTTTTCTCCCCCCTCCATTATTAAAATAAATGATGGAGGAGAGAAAAAAAAACTGACACATAATCTCCACCATTTATTTTAAATTCTAATGATTCAGATTCATTATCATGTTCTCACATAAAAATAACATTCTCATATGATACGTTCTGTCTCTCTCTCTCTCTCTCTCTCTATATATATATATATATATATATATATATATATATATATATATATGAATAGATTTTAACATGTACTGTGTTGGAGAATATATATATATATATATATATATATATATATATATATATATATATATATATGTATATGAACGTGTGTATTTGATACTAGTAGGTGATGATAGTATATGAATTTTTAAAGGCAAAATATCCTTTTTGGTCCCTTAACTATATCTCGTGGTTCATTTTGGTCCATTAATTTTAAAAAGGTCCATATTGGTCCCTTAACTCTTCAAAACATTCTAAATTAGTCATTTTTGTCTAAATAACAACGAATTTAACGACTGATTTTTGAATTTTTCTGTCACTAATAGGACAAAAAAAGAATATTATGAAACGTTTTGAAGAGTTAAGAGACTAATATGAACCTTTTTTAAAGTTAAGGGACCAAAATGAACCCCGAGGTATAGTTTAGGGACCAAAAATGATATTTTGCCAATTTTAAATCAAACAGTATCGACTAAGAATAATAGAACAAATAAAAATAGCAATTATAATTTTATAACTTAAAACAAATAAGTGCAGAAAAATAAAAGAAGAAAAATACGTATTGAAAGTAACACAGTGTAGGAACTGGAAACTGGAAAACTTGAAAAAAAAACTCTGAAATTAATATGGCGGCAAGCTTAAATTATGAACAATCCAAGTACAAGCATGAAACTTCAGAATCTTAAAGCTATGGTGTGCTTATTACTCAATGTGAGCAATTGAGCACTTTTACAATAAGTGATTTTTCTGCCTACTTGATACTAGCAAACTTCAATGTGAGAAACCGAAAAACTAAGACTATATATAGTGTTCCAACTGCTGAATATAGGGTCAATTCATGTGAGAAAAATATGGTGAAGTTGGAGAAGATCGAGTAATTCAGTTGCTGATTTTCTAGACACAAAGCCTATGGCGAACGCCATGGCCTCATGGCAAATGCCATGAGTGAAATGCGGGGGACATAGCTGATGAAGGGGCCATGGCAAACACCACGCCCTTATGGCGAACACCACGAGTACTAATGTGCTCTCCTTTGACTTTCTTCATGCTGAGGTGTCCTTTTCTCCATTTTTTCCATTCTTTCTCCATTTTCTCATGTGCCAACTCCTAGTTGAAAAATATCTATAACAAGACAAAAATACCAACATAACACTACATAAAAATATGATGAATATAAAACGGACTAAAATGCATGTGTATCGAGTAAAAAATGTGATGGGTTTCATGGTTATTAGTGGATCTCCAGATGAGATGGCCTCGGTGGATCTCCTGGAGCATATTGTATCATACAAGGATGTGATACCCTGAAAAACCACCGGATTTAATCGTCTACGTATCCCCGATCGCTTTCTACTATGGTACTCTGTGCCTCCTCCGATATCAGATGATTATGATAATCTTCAAACATAACATCCATATCTATACGTGTCATAGCGGGAGGAGCAGACATAGAAGAGGCTTTGGGAATGTACTGCATGTATAAGGATATGCCGTCAAATGGGCGCTTCTTATGGTGATTGACGTATGTATGGAAGTGTATATCATTTGCTACCATGCAGTCAAGATACACTCTTAACGGCTATGTCGCTTGGTTCCCTCTGAGCAGGGCGAATAAAATAGCATGTGGCATACCCCTATTATAGGTCGATAGACACGACCATCCAAAGATACGTGGGAAGTGATAGAGTATCCAAGATTGAAAAGTGTTCGAAGAAATGGATCATTAGTAGTGGCATTGAAAAAGTCTTACAAAAATGGCACACAAACACTAAAAGATAGAAACATTACCATCAATAGTATAATGCAGCTGGTCACCTATTCCATCTTCCACATATAACTTTTAGATAATTTAGAGTATAAGCAGACCAAACTGTCGCACCTCGAAAATTCATCGAGAAAATATGATCCTCGCGCGAAAGGCGCGGAAAACGGTTCGACAGAGTCGCCACCGAACATTATTTATCCCAAAAGAGGGAAAGGAAAATATCGAGAAAACCTTTAAGGAGTGGATAAGAACATGGTCGTCGCAACCATATTCTGGGTTCGGGAGTCGGTTACGTGAGGGGAAGGTACGCGCACCCCCTTACGTCCGTTGTACTCAACGGGAACCTCATGATTCGAATCGCGATACTCGTTAGCTAAGTTTGTCTATTTTCTTCTCAAAAATAAATGCAAAAAGGTAAGACAAAAGGGAAGAGATGCTAAGGGGGGAATGGGTGGTTTTAGGATAGGGTGCTCGGCAAGATCATCGCGACCTCGGGCCTACGTATGCTCATTCGGACGAGAATGAGGAATCAGAGCAATCGTAGTTCGACTATGGGAAGGGATAGAGGGAAGACGGAAGATGGAGGGAAGGTAGCTCGCCAAGATCATCGCAATCTTGTGCCTACGTATCTTTATTCAGACGAGAATAAAGAATCAGAGCAGTCATAGTTCGTGGTACGCCCTCGAAAAAGGGTTAGGGTTGGGTTGGTTTAGATGACAATTACTTAAACTTAAGAAAGATTCCTCGGGCCCAAGTAATCGGGAAAGTGAGTCAAAGGTTTGGATCTCTCTCTTTTTCATCTAAGGTGGTTGAGTTTTAAAAGAGGCGTTAATCGCTCACACACAAGTAAGAGAACTCGCACCCAAACAAGCGAAGGAAGATCAAAGACTTGAACCCCCATTTTTCACCTTGAAAGAGTTTCGATAGTTGTTAGTCGTTTTGAGATTTGATTGTGAAAGTCCGCTTGACGTTGGATCAAGGGTTTATTGTATGCACTTGGTTATTTTGAAAAGGATTTGATTTGTTAAAAGAAGAGGCGTCAATTGCTCACACACGAGTAAGAAAAATCGCACCCAAACAATCGAAGGAAGATCAAAGACTTGAACCCCCATTTTTCACCTTAAAAGAGTTACGATAGTTGTTAATTATTTTCGGAGTTTGATTATGAAAATCCGCTTGACGTTGGATCAAGGGTTTATTTGTTATGAAAAGAGTTTGGTTTGAAAAGGATTTGGTTTGAGGTTGATTGAAAATGGGCTCGACGACGAATCGAGGCTTTGGTGTGAAAATGGGTTGTTTGAAAAATGTCTCGACTACGAATCGAGGTTTTGGTTCGAAAATGGATTGCCTATGCTAGTCCCTAGGGGTGCTCCTAGTAAACAAACCACAATCAAAACAATATTAAGTGCATACATCGGAATGGGGGAGGGATACATGTAAATCACAAGTGTTGACAGAAATAAATGGTCTCGTTGTAAGGTAGCCCAAGAGAAAGTCGTGTGTGTGCGAAGTGTCCTATACTAAACCTTGAGCAAGCGTCGAGCAAATGATCATTATCAACAGTCCATTAGCTTATTGTTTTTTAGGATTTCGATATTTGTTAGATTGTTTTCGATTAGGTGTGTACAAATAAACAATGGTTAGATAAATAAATATGGATATGAATAATATGAATATGGATAATATGAATAATAATATGAACAATAATAATTAAGATAAAAATGGACAAGATAATATTGACATAAAATCGGTCTCGTCTTAATCGCGATTTAATCGGTAAATTGATAATCGGATTTTTGACCTTCATTGACCCAAATGAAAATAAAAAGAATATAAAATGACAAAAAGGAAATTAAATCGAAAATGCGAATACAAAGAGTAAAGGTCTCACCTTTATCGAGAAATCGATAAATCAATCGATATTTAATTTTCATTTACCAAATATGAATAAAATAATAATGAATAAATAGTGAATAAAATAGTGAATAAATATTACTGAATAAAAATCATAAAATGGAATAAAAATCGAAAATGATGCTAAAAATAATAAAGGTCTCACCTTTATCAAGATTTAAGATTAAAAATGAATAAATCTTGATATTTTGGTTTTCATTGACCAAAAATACTAAAAAATGAAATAAAAAAAATCTAAATAAATAAAATGATAAATACAAAATAAATTGAAATAAATGAACTGAAATGATAAATATTACATAAATCAAAATAAAAATGAATAAAAAAATGGTAGGCCTCATATTAACCAAAATTATAGATCTATTTTCATAAATCCAATTTGTGGTGGTTGTTATGTCATTGGCCCAAAAAGTTAATATTGAAAACAAAATTAAAATGAAAAGAGGAAATGATGATTATCAAAATAAAAGATAGAAACTTGATTATCAAATAAAAAGATCAAAGAAAATGACATAAAAAAAGAGAAAAGGTTGGGGCGCAGGAATTGAAAAGGATGTGTGAATCCTTATGGGCTTTGAGCCCATTCATCACCATTCCAAACGGTAAAAGAAGGTGGAAAGAACAAGGCGCCACAGGCTCCTATAAGCCAAAAAAACAAACACGGTTTTAAAATAAAAAGCAACAAACTATTTCTGAAACCGTATGCTAGAGATTCGGTCATGTATTCCACCCTCACCAACTTCCATTTTGTCTAAAAAGCTTTAAAAACAAAACAAACAGAGGAAAAGTCAAAAGGAGAAAAGCTAGGTCCTCCCTCTCCATTCGTACGCCAAAAATCAAACCGAAGGCAACACAAAAAATCAACAGGACAATCCGAACAAAATCGCTCCAACCTTTCTCGTCGATCTCACTCTCTCACTCGCAGCCTTGGTACGATTCAACTTCCTTCATGAGTTAGGTTTGTTTGTTTATACGATTTCAATAAATCTCCTTTTATCTTCTTTCTGTGGTTTTGGGTTTGTGAATCGTGTTTCGTTTCAGACTCTTTTCATCTCACCTTCTTTCTCGTTCTGTTGTTGATTCACGGTTTGGGTTTTGAGACTGTTGATGGCGGTGTGGTTCGTTGAAGGTGGGTTAGCGATTGAGGTTTTTTTTGGTGGTTGAATGTTGCTTTGTCGGTGAATGGAAGGAGATGTGTGTTGTGGTTTCACGGTGATGTGTCAGCCGTGGAGGGCGGAGGCGTTGTGGAATAGTGGTTAGGTCGGAAGGAAAACAATGGTTTGATGGAGAGTAATGAATATGATTTGCAGATGAGAGTGAAGGAAGGGCGGAGAGACGAGGGTGAATGGAATTGAAGGTCGTGTGGAAGAGAGGAATTTTTTCTGTGAGTCCTTTTTTTGTGAGGCTTTGATGTTATTTTAATTTGTATATCTCGCAGGACCTCTGGCTCTGTGGGGCTAGTGATAGTGATGGCACTCTGTTATTTGGATGTGTTGTTGTTGTCAATTACAGGACCGGTGTAGTTTTGATTTTGGAGCTATGTTGCAGGGTTTGGTCCAGAGTCTTGTTTTGTTGTTTTGAGAGCAGTGGTGTAGCATAGCAGGAAATCACAGGGTCTATTTTGGTGTATGTTTGTGAGAGCAGGGATGTCTTGTACGATGTTTTGATGTAGTGTAGTGCAGAGCTTTGGTCATGGCGCAGGGGGTACAGAGGTATCCTAAGCGAAAGTTAGCGGAGAAAAGTGTAATGGACTCTCATATCATGTAAATGGGCGTTGTTTTTTTTAGTAATTTTTGTATTCTTTTTTTATGTGGTAATTTTGAAATTTGATGGACTTAATTAAAATGATTTACATGGATTAATTGAAAATTGTATAAACTTAACACAAAAAAAGAATATGGATTGGATAATGAAGAATGGCTAAAAGTGGATATTTAGAATGAAGTTTGAAAATAAATTTTGGAAATAGTAATGGATATGGATTTGGGTCTAAAGGAAAGGTGGGTAATTGGATTGAAAAATATGAAAGGATAAAGAAATAAGTATTTGGAAATGGTTATGGATTTTTAATTGGATGATAAAAAAGGTTAAAAACTAGATAAAAATAAAAATGGATAATAAAAAAAAAAAGAGAGATGAAATTAAATACAACATATTTTTTTGAATTTTTTGAATAAGAATTAGTGGATGGATGTACAGATGAAATTTCTACACAAGTAGGACAAATTTGGGGTATGACAGATGCCCCTATCTAATTAGCTTGAACCCAAGTAAGATGAACTGCTAAGACGTTCAGTTTTATCAAGGTACAAGTCAATTAGATATAAAAAGACCACAAATTTGTCCGAAAGAAAGAAAAGGATTGAGAAGTTGAAATACAAGAAATCTGACACCAAAAGGATGACAGACCTATCACCAAAAGGATGATAGTAAACACACACACACAGACCCTTCCACCAAAAGGATGAAAATGAGGTCAACGCCTGCTATTACCGACGAGATAATATGGCACACACGCACACAAACCCTTCCACCAAAAGGATGAAAATGAGGTCAAAACCTGCTATTACCGACGAGATAATAGGGCACACACACACACACACCCTTCCACCAAAAGGATGAAAATGAGGTCAAAGCCTGCTATTACCGACGAGATAATAGGGCACACACGCACAACCTGCTATTACCGACGAGATAATAGGGCACACACGCACACAGACCCTTCCACCAAAAGAATGGAAATGAGGTCAAAGCCTGCTATTACTGACGAGATAATAGGGCACACACACAGCCTGCTATTACTAAAAGGATAATAGGGCACACAACACAGCCTGCTACTACCAAAAGGATAGTATGGCACACAACACAGCCTACTATTACCAAAAGGATAATAGGGCACACACACAGCCTGCTATTACCAAAAGGATAATAGGGCATACACACACACACAACCTGCTATTACCAAAAGGATAATAGGGCACACACACAGCCTGCTATTATCGACGAGATAATAGGGCACACAACACAGCCTGCTATTATCGATGAGATAATAGGGCACACCACACAGCCTGCTATTATCGACGAGATAATAGGGCACACAACACAGCCTGCTATTACCGACGAGATAATAGGGCACACAACACAGCCTGCTATTACCGACGAGATAATAGGGCACACAACACAGCCTACTATTATCGACGAGATAATAGGGCACACAACACGGCCTGATATTATCGACGAGATAATAGGGCACACAACACATCCTGCTATTACCAAAAGGATAATAGGGCACACAACACAGCCTACTATTACCGACGAGATAATAGGGCACACAACACAGCCTGCTATTACCAAAAGGATAATAGGGCACACACACAAAGGTTGAAGTAAAGAAATCAATGAGAAGAGCCCATGAAAAGGAAAGGGAGATAGTGAAAAATGGAGAAGGTAACCCACCAAGATCTACGTAATCTTGTGCCTACGTATCTTTACTCTGACGAGAATAAAGAATCAGGGCAGACGTAGTTCGACTTGAAGAAAAGATTCAATGAGGAACGCCCACAGATTTGCAAAAGATGCCCTTGGCTGGGCTGAAGATCGTTTTGGAATAACTTTGTGAAGAACGTCCATGGATTTGATGAAGATGCCCCTGCCTGGGCTGAAGATCATCTTGCAGTCTCGAGATTGATCCTGGATCTCACACATGTATGAATGCTTGATTTTGTAATGATGTGCAATGCAAATGCTGACGCGCGGAGATGCAAGTGCTGGGGAAGTATGATTTGGTTTTTGTATGCATATGATGTTTATGATGTCGAATACAATGTGTATGATGCGTATGATGCATATGATTGAAGACGGGTGATTGGATATGTTTGGGAAGGTGTCAGCGTGGTGGATTTTTGTTAGTTGCCAATGCAGACTGGACTTTGGGCGGTGGAAGGGATTTGATTTCCTCGACACTCAGTTCGTTGAAGACGCCATGATTGAAGCGGACGAAGATGCTCTTGAAGCCTCGAGTTTGATTACTTGATGATAAGTCGTGAGTTCACTTCTGAGAGAACCATAACTTTGCTTGATGGTCAATGTTACTTGCTGCAATGGGTCTTGCCCCAGTCTGAACATGGTAATGGTATGCCCCTGATTAACCAGTTCTGGAAGTTGATCTTTGAAAGTTGAGCTTTGCTGTGCTTTGAGAAGGCTTGGCCCCTGATTGAGCTATTGAAAGGTTTGCCTTAGTCTGAGGGTTTTGAGGGAGTCTTGCTTCGGGTCGGTACCACTGAAAGTTCAAGTTCCTCTTCGAAAAGAGTTGTTTATTGGAATGTCGTGATAGTGAAACGAATGGACCGTTAGCCCAAACGTGTGCTGATTTTGATGGTGTGAAAGATATAGCAAGGAGAATGACACCAATGCTGAAGATTAGCAAATATGGGGAGTCAGTTTACGCAACCTTGCAAAAGTACGCTTTCAGAATAAACCTCACCTCAATTAGGTCTTTTGAGGGTTATAACGTGGTCTGGTTTACGGTTTATGAAACAAAGGATATAAGGCTCAAAGTATAATTTGTACCCACCCCTTCTTCGTGATGAACTCCAGTCCTACGTTCAGTTAATTTTGCACATGTTTGTATTCCATAAGGGTTGACGGTGTAAGGTATGCTTGAAATGGCAGTCAACTTTATTTTGTTTTAGATGTTAGTGACCCTTTGATTTTGATTTGGTGGTCACTGAGTCTTATTTTGTTTTTGGTGAGGATTCAAGGGCCTCTTTGGTTTTTTGATCCCTATCTTTTGCATGGACTAATTTTTCGTGTCGAGTCCATCAGGGTTGCCTTGATTTTTGCCTAAGTCTCCTTTGAGGTGCTTGACTTATCAGGCTTTTAATTTTTTGTTTTTGATTTTGTTGGAGGATTGTGACTACCAAGTCATGCGTATTGATGAACAATCCGACATGTATTTTGGATTTTGTCTTTGTGATCTGAGTTTGTAATCAGGTTAACTGAACACTACCCTGCCCAAGTTAAGTGTAAGGGTTTGAATATCCGAATGAAACTACTACTTCTAGGCTCGAAGTGGTTTACTAGGGATTAACTCCTTATCTCTCCAGTGTTTGGGGGTTGAAGCAATGCATGTACATCATCGGCGAGATTCTATCCGAAAGCATACATTTGCAATTATGGGTATTTTGTTGTCGTCATCCTCCCTCTAATCATTGCTAAGCGATAGTTGATAAAGAGAGTGAAGTGGATATAAATGTGTCTGTGACTTGCAGTAAATGGAAAAAATGAGTGAATACGACATAACTAATTCAAAACATGCATAATCACCACATTAAGAAAACCAAATACAAATGACAATGTTTAAAGCATACAGTACTTAAACAAATAAAGACGAAAATACAAGAATGCAAATGATGGGATGGCAACATGACTGCCTTCTTCGGGGAATAAACTTGAATTGACTTGACTTGATTTGATGCTGGCACTAGTGTGGCGGCAGCATAGGGTTGTTGATGACGTTTGGAGCCCTCCCATTGAACGTGAGAAACTTTGAGTCGATCATGTCTTGAACCTTGTGTTTGAAAGCTCTACAGTCCTCGATCGTATGCCCTGGAGGACCCTTATGAAACTCGCAATGAGCATTAGCATCATAATCTGGGGGAATGACAGTTGGAGGAGCCAAGTCTCTGGGAGTAATGGCCCTCTTCTCCATCAATTGAGCAAAGATCTGAGCATATGTCATTGGCAGACAATCAAAGTCTCTATCTGACCTCCTTGTCCTCTGCTGATTAGGCTGTCGTTGTTGAGCAGCTCTCTGTTGTTGATGTTGAGGAGGATACTGATACCCTTGCTGATTGTAGGATTGTTGTTGAGGAATCTATTGCTGAGGCGTTGGAGTTTGAACAGCTTGAACAGTTGGCTGATAAGGTATTGGAGCGTATTGCGCAGCAGCAACATATGGATACTCGAAGTATCGCATTTAATAAGGCATTGGAGCAGGAACTTGTTGTTGAGCTTGCCCTTTCTGAGCAGAGACGACATTAGTTTCACCCTCTTTCTTTTTGTATCCATTGAAAGGCTTCTTGGCTTGAGACTGGCTACTAGAACCTCCTTGGATCTTTCCGCTCTTCAGACCTTCTTCAATTCTCTCACCGACAATTACCAAATCAGAGAATCCAGCAGAAACATTACCAATCAGCTTCTCGTAGTACTGGCCTTGCAAAGTACCCATGAAGATGTCAATTAGTTCACGGTCAACCACAGGTGGATGCACTCTTGCAGCTAGCTCTCTCCAGCATTGCGTGTATTCTTTAAATGATTCGTTGTCCTTTTGAGACATACTCTGAAGTTGAGTACGGTTTGGTGCAAGGTAAGTGTTGTACTTGTATTGCTTTGCAAATGCATAAGCTAGATTATCCCAAGTGCGCACATTGCTACGCTCCAGCTGCATATACCATTCGAGTGATGCCCCAGACAAGCTGTCTTGGAAGCAATAGATCATCAGTTTTTCGTCTTTGGCATGGGTAGCCATCTTGCGGAAGTACATCCTTAGATGCATGCGGGGACAACTGAGGCCTTTGTACTTTGGGAATTCCTGTACCTTGAACTTGGAAGGAATGACAACATCTGGCACCAAGCACATTTCCAGAGCGTTCAGAGATTTTGAGTTGCGTCCCTCTATGACTCGGAGTTTTTTCAGCTAAATCACGACACATTTTCATGGCTTCAGAATCCCGAGCAGCAGTAGGATTGACAATTGGGATAGCAGCATGGTAGTTATGTACTTCATCATACTGATCCACCAGATTTTCTTCGGCATGAGGAATAGGAACCTGAGTGACAACAGGTTGAGTTTGCAGAATAGAACCAACAGGAACTCCAGGGGTTGGACGTGGTTGAGTGGTGGCTCCTTCAACAGCAGGAGTGGAGTTCATTGGTATCCCATAAGTGATGGGGTTGGGAACAGGAGCTGAGAGCCTTGAGGGTAACCCTTGAACCTGTGCATTGTTGTTGGCAGCAGCGGCTTCACGCAGTTCTTCTTCTCTTCTGGCCATCATGATGGCTTCAAGAATCTGATCAATCTTTCCCTTCATAGAGTCCATTTCTTCTCTGAAGGAAGCTTGCTCTTGCTAAATCTGCTCCATCGTTCTTCTTATGTTGGCTCGAGTTGCGTACTGGTGTCGAGGAATCAGCTTGATTTACTGGAGAAGGAAGGAAGTTGAAGTGAGATTCCGAGGTTGAAAATGCAATGCAAGATGCGCAACAGATGCAATGCAATGCAATGACATGAGATGCAATGCAAGATGCAAGATCCAGGATCACAGGATCAAACAGCTTCAAACAGTTCTGCGGTTGGCCGGGGATGACGGGTCAAGAACCACAACTAGGAAGAAAGCCCATGGGTAGGTTTCTAAGGCGGGTAGGTGCCTAGAGTTATGGATATATTTTGAAAACATTATAACCAAAACGAAGAGACATTCGACTATAATATCCTCGAAATAATCTCGTCTAGGTGAGGTCTTCGTTTCTTCCCCACGAGAAAGATTCCTCGGAGGCGCCCACTACACAACCATCGATACACGAGTTCTAAGTAGGGTTCTCAGAATCCTAGATCGAGGTCAAAAATATTACTGTCAGGAAGTAATACGTTCGAGGGATCTCATCTGATTGGGGCGTTTGCATTAACTCACATAGAATTAACGCTACCAACCACCGTGGGTAAATTGGGTTAATGGTCCTTGGGATCAACGACCCACCTCGAAAGTATTACCACAATGGCAAAGCTTCACCACAACAATAATATCTCCAAGGGAATCTACTCCAAGCGGTGGTTTTCGCTTTAACTCACGCGGAAGAGACCACGCAAGCCTACACTACACAACCACCATCCTAATCCTAGGGTTATACTCAGACTCGGGTGTAGAGCCATCTCACAAAGTTCCCAATATCAGAACAACCCAACAATGTTACAAAAGGTAACACAAGTAAATAAGCAAACGATAAGAAAATAAATAAACGAAGATAAAGAGCTAGCGATTTGAATCAAGATAGGCTGGACTCTCTCTTGCATGGAGCAAATATTCCCCAGCAGAGTCGCCATCTGTCGCACCTCGAAAATTCATCGAGAAAATACGACCCTCGCGCGAAAGTCGCGGAAAACGGTTCGACAGAGTCGCCACCGAACTTTATTTATCCCAAAAGAGGGAAAGGAAAATATCGAGAAAACCTTTAAGGAGTGGATAAGAACATGGTCGTCGCAACCACATTCTGGGTTCGGGAGTCGATTACGTGAGGGGAAGGTACGCGCACCCCCTCACGTCCGTTGTACTCAACGGGAACCTCTTGATTCGAATCGTGATACTCGTTAGCTAAGTTTGTCTACTTTCTTCTCAAAAATAAATGTAAAACGGTAAGACAAAAGGGAAGAGATGCTAAGGGGGGAATGGATGGTTTTAGGATAGGGTGCTCGGCAAGATCATCGCGACCTCGGGCCTACGTATGCTCATTCAGACGAGAATGAGGAATCAGAGCAATCGTAGTTCGATTACGGGAAGGGATAGAGGGAAGACGGAAGATGGAGGGAAGGTAGCTCGCCAAGATCATTGCAATCTTGTGCCTACGTATCTTTATTCGGACGAGAATAAAGAATCAGAGCAGTCGTAGTTCATGGTACGCCCACGAAAAAGGGTTAGGGTTGGGTTGGTTTAGATGACGATTACTTGAACTTAAGAAAGATTCCTCGGGCCCAAGTGATCGGGAAAGTGAGTCAAAGATTTGGATCTCTCTCTTTTTCATCTAAGGTGGTTGAGTTTTAAAAGAGGCGTCAATCGCTCACACACGAGTAAGAGAACTCGCACCCAAACAATCGAAGGAAGATCAAAGACTTGAACCCCCATTTTTCACCTTGAAAGAGTTTCGATAGTTGTTAGTCGTTTTGAGATTTGATTGTGAAAGTCCGCTTGACGTTGGATCAAGGGTTTATTGTATGCGCTTGGTTATTTTGAAAAGGATTTGATTTGTTAAAAGAAGAGGCGTCAATTGCTCACACACGAGTAAGAAAACTCGCCCCCAAACAATTGAAGGAAGATCAAAGACTTGAACCCCCATTTTTCACCTTAAAAGAGTTACAATAGTTGTTAATTGTTTTTGGAGTTTGATTATGAAAATTCGCTTGACGTTGCATCAAAGGTTTATTTGTTATGAAAAGAGTTTGGTTTGAAAAGGATTTGGTTTGGGGTTGATTGAAACTGGGCTCGACGACGAATCGAGTCTTTGGTGTGAAAATGGGTTGTTTGAAAAATGTCTCGACGACGAATCGAGGTTTTGGTTCGAAAATGGGTTGCCTATGCTAGTCCCTAGGGGTGCTCCTAGTAAACAAACCACAATCAAAACAATATTAAGTGCATACATCGGAATGGGGGAGGGATACATGTAGATTACAAGTGTTGACAGAAATAAATGGTCTCGTTGTAAGGTAGCCCAAGAGAAAGTCGTGTGTGTGCGAAGTGTCCTAAACTAAACCTTGAGCAAGCGTCGAGCAAATGATCATAATCAACAGTCCATTAGCTTATTGTTTTTTAGGATTTCGATATTTGTTAGATTGTTTTCGATTAGGTGTGTACAAATAAACAATGGTTAGATAAATAAATATGGATATGAATAATATGAATATGGATAATATGAATAATAATATGAACAATAATAATTAAGATAAAAATGGACAAGATAATATTGACATAAAATCGGTCTCGTCTTAATCGCGATTTAGTCGGTAAATTGATAATCGGATTTTTGACCTTCATTGACCCAAATGAAAATAAAAGAATATAAAATGACAAAAAGGAAATTAAATCGAAAATGCGAATACAAAGAGTAAAGGTCTCACCTTTATCGAGATTTAATCGAGAAATCGATAAATCAATCGATATTTAATTTTCATTGACCAAATATGAATAAAATAATAATGAATAAATAGTGAATAATATAGTGAATAAACATTAGTGAATAAAAATCATAAAATGGAATAAAAATCGAAAATGATGCTAAAAATAATAATGGTCTCACCTTTATCAAGATTTAAGATTAAAAATGAATAAATCTTGATATTTTGGTTTTCATTGACCAAAAATACTAAAAAATGAAATAAAAAAAATCTAAATAAATAAAATAATAAATACAAAATAAATTGAAATAAATGAACTGAAATGATAAATATTACATAAATCAAAATAAAAATGAATAAAAAAATGGTTGGCCTCATATTAACCAAAATTATAGATCTATTTTCATAAATCCAATTTATAGTGGTTGTTATGTCATTGGCCCAAAAAGTTAATATTGAAAACAAAATTAAAATGAAAAAAGGAAATGATGATTATCAAAATAAAAGATAGAAACTTGATTATCAAATAAAAAGATCAAAGAAAATGACATAAAAAAAGAGAAAAGGTTGGGGCGCAGGAATTGAAAAGGATGTGTGAATCCTTATGGGCTTTGAGCCCATTCATCACCATTCCAAACGGTCAAAGAAGGTGGAAAGAACAAGGCGCCACAGGCTCCTATAAGCCCAAAAACAAACACGGTTTTAAAATAAAAAGCAACAAACTATATCCGAAACCGTATGCTAGAGATTCGGTCATGTATTCCACCCTCACCAACTTCCATTTTGTCTAAAAAGCTTTAAAAACAAAACAAACAGAGGAAAAGCCAAAAGGAGAAAAGCTAGGTCCTCCCTCTCCATTCGTACGCCAAAAATAAAACCGAAGGCTACAAAAAAAATCAACAGGACAATCCGAACAAAATTGCTCCAACCTTTCTCGTCGATCTCACTCTCTCACTCGCAACCTTGGTACGATTCAACTTCCTTCATGAGTTAGGTTTGTTTGTTTATGCGATTTCAATAAATCTCCTTTTATCTTCTTTCTGTGGTTTTGGGTTTGTGAATCGTGTTTCGTTTCAGACTCTTTTCATCTCACCTTCTTTCTCGTTCTGTTGTTGATTCACGGTTTGGGTTTTGAGACTGTTGATGGCGGTGTGGTTCGTTGAAGGTGGGTTAGCGATTGAGGTTTTTTTTGGTGGTTGAATGTTGCTTTGTCGGTGAATGGAAGGAGATGTGTGTTGGGGTTTCACGGTGATGTGTCAGCCGTGGAGGGCGAAGGCGTTGTGGAATAGTGGTTAGGTCGGAAGGAAAACGATGGTTTGATGGAGAGTAAAGAAGATGATTTGCGGACGAGAGTGAAGGAAGGGCGGAGAGACAAGGGTGAATGGAATTGAAGGTTGTGTGGAAGAGAGGAATTTTTTCTGTGAGTCCTTTTTTTGTGAGGCTTTGATGCTATTTTAATTTGTATATCTCGCAGGTCCTCTGGCTTTGTGGGGCTAGTGATAATGATGGCACTCTGTTATTTGGATGTGTTGTTGTTGTCAATTACAGGACTGGTGTAGTTTTGATTTTGGAGCTATGTTGCAGGGTTTGGTCCAGAGTCTTGTTTTGTTGTTTTGAGAGCAGTGGTGTAGCATAGCAGGAAATCACAGGGTCTATTTTGGTGTATGTTTGTGAGAGCAGGGATGTCTTGTACGATGTTTTGATGTAGTGTGGTGCAGAGCTTTGGTCATGGCGCAGCGGGTACAGAGGTATCCCAAGCGAAAGTTAGCGGAGAAAAGTGTAATGGACTCTCATATCATGTAAATGGGCCTTGTTTTTTTTTTGTAATTTTTGTATTCTTTTTTTATGTGGTAATTTTGAAATTTGATGGACTTAATTAAAATGATTTACATGGATTAATTGAAAATTGCATAAACTTAACACAAAAAAAGAATATGGATTGGATAATGAAGAATGGCTAAAAGTGGATATTTAGAATGAAGTTTGAAAATAAATTTTGGAAATAGTAATGGATATGGATTTGGGTCTAAAGGAAAAGTGGGTAATTGGATTGAAAAATATGAAAGGATAAAGAAATAAGTATTTGGAAATGGTTATGGATTTTTAATTGGATGATAAAAAAGGTTAAAAACTAGATAAAAATAAAAATGGATAATAAATAAATAAAAAAGAGATGAAATTAAATACAACATATTTTTTTGAATTTTTTGAATAAGAATTAGTGGATGGATGTACAGATGAAATTTCTACACAAGTAGGACAAATTTGGGGTATGACACAAACAAGCGGCACCCTAGTTGTATTCAAGAATCAAACGAATTTTACCTCTTGGCCTAGACATGTCTAGTAGAATGGTCCGAGTAAAGAGGCAGCAGTGACAAGTCTGACGAACCTCCTCGTAACCATTGTGGTGCCTGCGGTGCCTCTACTGCCTCCAGGGCATATGGTGCCTCAAGTACCTCTGATTCCTCCTATACATGAGGTGCCTCAGGTAGCTCTAGTGTCTAGGGTACCTCTGATGACTCAGGTACCTCTGCTGCCTTGGATGCCTGAATACGTAAAATTTGTCGCCTACAGGAAGATGGAGACAAGGATGCATGAGTAGGTGACATCGGTCTACTATGGGAAGAAGAAGGCGGAGATACATGAGCCCCAAAAGCTAACGCTTCCACATCAACTGAGCTAGAGGTTATAGGAGCTTGTGATGGTTGAATTTTTTCCCTATAAATATATGAATGTGGTGCAATCCTGTCGTTCCTCAATTTATCTTGCCTATCATCCATAATGCTTTTAAGTGCAAAAAAAAAGCAGACTAAAACTATGGAGATGCATCTTCGATGTCTGGGAATTAAAATGTTGGAAAATTCCAGAGATGCATCTCCGGAGTTTTCTACAACTTGCACCAACGTCGATGGTAGTAATACAGTCCCCCAAAACAACCATCATAATGCATTGATCAATAAAACTACCTATCAAACACGTTTCTCATTATGTATAAACTATCAAACATGTGTAAGCTATCTATTACATAACCTGATCATTAATTTCTACAAATTTATACAAAAACTCAAAAAAGTTTAGAAAAATAAAAAACTTAAAAGTTGTGACTTTCCTTCAGTTTTGAATGAGAGATTTGATGGACTTAATGTTGATGGAAGAAACTTTGAAGTTCGTTGGATGATTTTGAGAGAATATGAGTTGCTAGAGTTTTAAAACCTTGAAAGTGCTTTTTTAGAACTGAGGAAGGAGAAATGGTTCTGGCACGTTTTTTTATTCTTTTTGGAACCAAAAAAGTGCCTTTAGTTTTTACAGATTTCACGTCGGATATGTTACCTCGATTTTCAGTATAACCGCGATAAAGATTCTTTATATTTTTTATTCACTCAGTGTCTACCTCATTTACTTCTCGAGCCCTAGAGAAAGAACACTTATTCTTCAGCCAACAAAAGAACACTTATTCTCCAAGGAGCCCTAGCGAACGAAAAAACTGTCTCACCATTATTCTCCAGTATGTTATTATTATTGTTGTTGTTGTTGTTGTTATTGTTCTTGTTGTTTCTTTGGTACATTATTGTTGTTCTTGTTATTCTCCATTATTGTTGTTGTTGTGTACTATTTTTATTGGTTATGTAATATTTTTTATTTTTTTCAGAAGTTTTATGTGATTATGGATCGTAGTTGGATGAAAGCCAATAGATTAAGTCTAGAGTATGAAAATGGATTGAAACAATTTCTTGATTTTGCTGAAAAAAGCCTTCCTAACAATAATGGGATATTTTGGTGTCCTTCTAAAATCTGCTTTAATATGAAAAAACATCATAGGGATGTTATATTTTATCATTGTGGTTGTGATGAAATTATTCAAAATTACACAAAATGGGTATGGCATGGTGATACAGTTGAAGATGATGAAGTTATGAATGATACTCTAGAAGACATCATTCGTGATATTGGAGTTGATGCTTTCAAGAATGCTAATGTGGTAGATACTTTGCAAAGAGACATGGAAGATTCGTTGTATCCGAGATGTAAAAGTTCTACAAGATTGTCGGTTATGTTAAAACTATTTAATCTTAAGGCAAGAGGTGGGTGGATGGATGAAAGTTTCATTGAATTGCTTGAATTGTTGAAAGAAATGCTTCCTGAAGTTAACACGCTGCCAAATCGTACCTATGAGGCCAAGAAGATATAGTGTCCAATGAGTTTGGACAATGTCAAAATACACGCATGTCGTAATGATTGCATATTATATAGGAAAGATTTTGAAAACTTGAGGGAGTGCCCGTGGTGCGGGGAGTCACGCTGCAAGAAGAAGAACAATGATGTTGATGACAATGATTTTGTAATTACTAAGGATGTTCCTGCCAAGGTGATGTGGTACCTACCGATAATTCTAAGGTTCAAAAGATTGTTTGCTAATGTTAGTGACACAAAGAATACTAGATGGCATGCAGATGAAAGAGTGTGTGATGGAAAAATTTTCCATGTAGCTGATTCATTGCAGTGGAAGAAAATTGATTCCTTGTATCCAAATTTTTCCATTGAACCGATGAACCTTATGCTTGGACTTGCCACCGACGGAATGAAACCTTTTAGTAGTTTGAGTACTAACCATACATCATGGTCTGTTCTTCTCATACTTTATAACCTATTTCCATGGTTGTGCATGAAGCGCAAGTATATGATGCTATCGATGATGATTTCAGGTCCAAAACAACCAGAAATTGACATTTATGTTTATTTTTTAACGCCATTGATTGAAGATTTAAGACTTTTGTGGAAGGAAGATGTTGATGTTGATGATGTGTATACATGTGATAACTTTAAGTTTCATGCCATGTTATTTTGCACAATCAATGACTTTCCTGCATATGGTAATTTGTCTGGATACAATGTCAAGGGACGTAGAGTGTGTCCTATATGTGAAGTTGATACATGTCACCACCAATTAGAAAATGGAAAAAAGACAGTTTATCTTGGGCATTGAAAATTTCTAAAACCTAATCATCCATATCATAGATTACGGAAGGCTTTTAATGGAGAACATGAGTTTGATATTGCTCCAAAGCCCTTAAATGGGAAGGAAGTTTATTGAAAACAACACCACATTAAGGTTGTCTTTGGAAAGAAACAAAAAAAAAATTCCGCGAAGAAAAATATTTTGAAAAAGAAGTTGATATTCTTTGTTCTTCCATACTGGCTAGTCTTGATGTAAGACATTGTCTTGATGTGATCCATGTGAAGTAAAATGTATGTGATAGTCTGATTGGAACACTTCTCAACATTAAAGGCAAGACAAAAGATACTAAGAAATCCCGCGAAGATATGGTTGTAATGGGTATACGATAACAGTTAGCCCCAAAAGAAGTAGCAAATAGAATCTAGTTGCACCTAGCATGTCACACTCTTTCTAAAAAAGAAAAAAGTTTTTGCGATTATTTGTAGGGTATCAAGGTTTCCCAATGGTACTCATCAAATGTGAAGAAACTTGTGCTAGAGAACGATCACAAATTAGTTGGCTTGAAATCTCATGATTGTCATGTATTGATGTAACAACTTCGACCAGTGGATATCTGTGGCAATTTACCAAGCAATGTAAGGGTAACTATAACTAGATTGTGCTTATTCTTCAATGCCATATATAGTAAAGTTATTGATCCTGGAGATTTAGATAACTTGGAACACAAAGCTGCACTTATCTTGTCCCAATTAGAGATGGTTTTCCCTTCATCATTCTTTGACATTATGGTTCACTTAGTTGTTCATCTAGTAAGGGAGATTAGAATTTTTGGTCCAGTTTATTTACGGTGGATGTATCCGGTTGAGCGTGACATGAAGTTTTTTAAAAGGAATACAAAGAATCATCACCGTCCGGAAGCTTCGATCGCAGAAGGATACATCACAGAAGAAGCCATTGAGTTTTGTACAAACTATTTGTCAGAAGCTTCCTTTAAAGGAATTCCTGAGTCTCGTCGTGATGGATTTTATGATGGTAGAGGTATTCAAGTTTTAAATGTTAAGACATTTTCCTGAGAAGTAGTTCTTCAAGCACATTTCCATATATTGAATAACCTTAGTGAAGTTCAACCTTACTTGACCGCTCACAAAAGTATTTTAAAGGAAAAATTCCCTTGGATGAATGAAAAATGGTTGTTGACAGAGCATAACAAAACTTTCATAAATTGGTTTACTGAAAGTATTTTTAAAGAGAGTACTGCATCGGATCTTTGCAAATGGTTGTCACATATGCCTAAATTTAATGTAATTACCTGGAGTGCATACGACATTTCTAAATATTCATTCTATACATAATCAAAGGATGCCCGTAGCACCATGCAAAATAGTGGGGTTATGGTTTAGGTTGAATCTGTGTACTTTTATAGTTCCAAATATAACAATCTTGTACTAGCATCTAAGGTGTACTTTGGGGTCATTGAGAAGATCTGAAGATTTACTATGTTTCTTTTAAAGTGCCTTTATTTAAGTGCAAGTGGATTGACAGTAATACTGGTGTAAAAACCAATGAATTGGGATTCACATGAGTTGATATTCATAAGGAAACTTATAAGAACGAACCTTTCATCATGGCATCCCAAGTAAAACAAGTTTTTTTATGTCACTGATCCATCTAACACTAAATGGTCAATTGTTCTTCAAGGTAAACATCTCCTGAAGTACTGATGAAAATCAAGATTTTAACGATGAGACGCCTTGTTTATCAACACATGTTCGTCACGCATCTAAAGAAAATGATTCAGATGATGTGCATGCTATTCGTCGTAATAATGAATAGGGGATATGGGAAAACTAGAAAGTAAATGTTTTACATCCCTTTGAAATTTATAACTAATCATTTTACTCCTTTTTAATCATTGTACTATATATTTAAATTTGTTGTTGATTGACCTAATTAGTTTTAAATGTTGTTCAAACTATAGGTGCTTAAAGACCAGTGACAAATCCTATTGGACAACATACAAAATTTTCCATTTTGGTTATTGCTTTTGTTCAACAATCCTTTGTTTTAGTTTTGAAAATGGTTATGTTATACAGGTTCCAAAAAATGTGGTTCTATAATCCTGTAATTGGTTATAAAAATATGGTTCTATAATCATGTAATTGGTTCTAAAAAAATGGTTTTATATTCAGGAATATGATTCTGTAAATGGTTATGTAATACAGGTGAAAACGACAGTACAAAAAAACTTAGCCCCTTGGAATTTTCATAAAATTGAGGTAATAATAACATTGAGATATTACCTCAGTATTTACATAAAACCGAGGTAATAAAATTGGGCGCTCCATCCATTTATGAAAATAATAAAAATACTGATGTTGGGGATCAAACCCACGACCTTTTAATTTCTAACCTCGATTTTAGATTCACCGAGGTGACAAGTGATTGTTTTTCATGTCGCCCTCCGTTACCTCGCCTATGTAGTTGAGTTTAAATGCAATTCGTGTCCGATGTTAGATGTGCTATTTATAGTAGTGTTCGAAGATACATCTCTGTAAGTTACACAAACATACATCTACATAATTTTTTTTTACCATTGACTTAAGGCTTCATTTAGAAATATATTCAATTGAGGTGCGTCAGGAGAAGAATCTTTGAAATTTAGGGGTATTATTGTATTTTTACAAAGTGTACTAATAAACCAAAGGGTGCATTAAGAAATCTCCTAAATATTTGTCACGGTTAAATTAAAAAAAAAATAAGACTTTTATTTGATTTATCACACTTAAACCGTAGTTAGCATACACATAATTTTTGAAAACTTAAAACAACTAGATTTAAAGCTTATTAAAAATAAAAAATGACTTAGTATGAAGGCATATATATAACTGACCATGTAGCTTAAGTCAACTTGATTTTTTATTTTTAAGTCTGTCTGTAAGTAGATCTTGAATGTTGTACATTTTATATAAATATACTAATAAACAAACCAAAATAATCTTAGCTCATAAATAATTCAATTGATATATGACATGGATTGAATGGAGCAACTATATATATATATATATTTGAAAATGTGAGATTTAAAATTATGGCCAAATTTAGGAAATTTTGACCAATTGGACAATATTTAACAGACTAAATTTATTTGAATAAGATCCTTTTCTTAAGGTAGATTGAATGGATATAAAATAGCCAAAGAAAACAAAACGGTTATCCACTCAATTTTCTACTAAATATAGAACCACAATTTTCACATCCTGAATCTTTTCAAGCATTATATAAAGCCTTCAAGTTCTTGCAAAAAGATCACTCACACACCCTAGCAATATGCTGCTTAGACACTAAACATTTCTTGGTTTAATAGGGCATTGGTGCTAAGGTCATTTAATTGTAAAATTAAAATTAATTGTTTGACCTTAGCAATCCTTGCCATAAAAACCAAGAAAAATATCATATAAACTTTTGCATAACCAACAATAAAAAATAAATTATATTTTCAAGCATTGAAATAATAATGGCAAGTAAAACTGCCATAATTTTCTTGGTTTTTGCTATTGCTATTCCATGCTTTGAAGCTGGTATTGCTGAGTTTGATGATTATCTTAAAGAACAAGCTAATATAGCTCATGATATTGCTCTTAAGTCTTATATTCCTGATCCCGAAAATATTACATCTGAGATCAATCATTATGTTCATCTGTAATTTCTATAACTCTTCTCTTGTTATATGATCAAATATATGTTACATTTATTCATATTCAATATCATGTTTTGGTTGTAAGCAGTCACAATCTCGAGGTTGTGAATGTATATGCATCGGCTGTCTGATCAAGATTGAACAATCCGAATAAATTTTTATTTTGGATCGTCTAATCTTGATAGAATGATCGATCAAGATGTTTATAGTTTCCGTGAAATTGAAAAATTGATTAATCTTAATAAATAATTGATTGAATTGTATTCAGAGCATTGGAAAAGGCTTTGGCGAAGGAACATTCAAATAACACAAGGAGGGAACTAAGAGGACATGGACGCCGCGGTGGTGGAGATGAACCTTGCGAGGCTACTAATCCAATCGACAGTTGTTGGAGGTGTGACAAGAATTGGGCAAATGATCGTCAAAAGTTAGCCAAATGTGGAAAAGGTTTCGGTAGAAAGGCCGTAGGAGGACTTGGCGGACCGATCTACATTGTCACAGATCCTTCCGACAATGATATGGTTAGCCCTAAACCCGGCACTCTCCGTTACGGAGCCACTCTAAAGGGACCGCTTTGGATTATTTTCGCGCATAGCATGGTCATTAGATTGAATCAAGAGTTGATGGTTTCATCCGACAAGACAATTGACGGTCGTGGTGCCGAAGTTCACATTAGGGATGGTGCTGGAATCACAATGCAATTCGTGAACAATGTCATTATTCATGGTCTTCACATAAAGAACATTAAGGCTAAAACTGGCGGTTTGATTAGAGACGCTTATGATCACGTTGGACTAAGAACAAGGAGTGATGGTGACGCTATCTCCGTCTTCGGTTCATCAAACGTCTGGATTGATCATATTTCGTTATCCGAATGCGAGGATGGTCTTGTTGATGTTATTCAAGGCTCTACCGCAATTACCATCTCAAATTGTCATATGACCAAACATAATGATGTAAGTATAACCAAAATATTTCATGGTCGCGCATTATTTTCTCAGACACCTGATTAATCACGTGTAAAATTATGGTTGAATCAATCGAATTATATAACACGGTCATGGTCGCACACTTTTTCTCAGACACACGAATCAGTCGAATTATGTAACTTATTGTACAAGTAACTAATTTATCAATATATTTCAGGTTATGTTGTTTGGAGCAAGTGATACATACTCAGAAGACAAGATCATGCAAATCACCGTTGCGTTCAACCATTTCGGACAAGGATTGATCCAAAGAATGCCAAGGTGTAGATGGGGATTCTTCCATGTTTTGAACAACGATTACACGCATTGGATCATGTATGCAATTGGTGGAAGTTCCGGTCCAACAATTCTTAGTCAAGGAAACCGTTTCATCGCTCCTAACAACAATGCTGCAAAGATAGTCACACATAGAGATTATGCGACAGAAGCTGTTTGGTCGAAATGGCAATGGAGATCAGAAGGCGATGTCTTCATGAATGGTGCAACATTTATTGAATCCGGTGCTCCGATTAAGAATCTTCCATTCAAGAAAGGGTATCTGATGAAACCAAGACATGGATCACAGGCTAATAGGCTTACGCGCTTTTCTGGTGCACTAAGTTGTAGGGTGGGTAAGCCTTGCTAGAAAATATGTTCTTTTAAGTATTCATTGATGTACTTAAATTTATATGAAGAATATAATAAGAACATAATTATTATTAGGAATTTTACTCCTTTTTCAGCTTTGATCTTAAAAAAAATGAAAAGAAATTATCAAAAGATAAAAGAAAAGTAAAGTAAAAAGTTCTAAGTCATGAGCACATTTTTTTTTATAATCATAAACTTTCATTAATAACAGAGGGAAAGAAAAAGCAATCCAAAACACCGACTTAAAACACCTCATCGCCCCAACCAAACGATTAATACATTGTACAGCCTATTACCAAACATCCATTACAAAAAATCGGTTGGATGTTTCGACCAATCATAAAATGTACAAGATGAGGTATTTAAAACTTATATTATCATTAGCAACAATAACATTCAAATTCATCAGCTCTAAAATAAGAGATCTTTTCTATGGTTGCAACATGTATGTTGGTTATAATGAATTTATAATTATTGCCTTTAGTAAGAGTGAGTTTTATTTCTAGTTTATCTATTGTTAGCCTGATATATTATGAAATATTGCTTGAGTCCTATTTCACTCCTTTACCAACTATTTCTGACTAACAAACAGAATAGTTGGGAAGAAACAAAAGAAATTGAGCGTGTAAAAACCCTTTTTACTTTATGTTCTTAAGATTTTTGTTGTTGTTCTGATTCTCAAATTTATATTAAAAAAGGTCTTGTTAATTCCTGGAGATTTGTGTGTATGAGCCAGATAAATTTTTAAGAAAAATATTCCAATACGTCGCATGTTTGTTTAATTGTTTATTATTTTAGAGATTTAATATAAGTTTTTGAGAGAATATAAGTGATCGAATTTTCTTTGTTATTTGATTTCTCCAACAATTTTAAAGATTTATTCTTTTTCATGTTTGACGTTGTTAAACCATTTCAAGTTCTATATTTTCAATCTCATTTTATTGATATGGCTTTTGTTAATGTTCCCTGTTTCTAAAACATGTTTATGATCCTAAATTTTTACATGTTTATGATCTTAAATTTTTTATGCTAATAACTAAGGGTGTTTAAAAATTTAGTTAACCGAACCAAATACCTAAACTTAAATGAATTGGACCTTAAAAAACTTAAGCCATATAAACATTTAATGAACACAATTGATTGTTTTTATCCAATTCAATTAACATAATTGAATTTAAAAATCGATTCAAACAATTATTAACTATGTTTCGTTACGGAATTAGAAATGGTGAAGATTGCAAAAACTACGACGTAGTGAAGCTTTTGATGCATTATGTCAATGTGACACCGTGCATGGAAGGTTGTGATCACTATGCTTCTTGAACCATAGGTATCGGTCTTGACACGATGCCATTAACTGATGTTTGCTATCTTCGATACGGTGGACTTAGGGGGTACCTGCATGGTTAGCACTACAACGCCCAATTTAGTTTAGGGTTCAAGATAGTGGTAGTGAAAGTGGCGATTAGAGATTGGGTACTTGAAAACCCTTTATGAACGTACTTATATCTTGGGCTTGGCGTGGCAGGTTGGATAAAAGGCCTTATGTTATTGAACCTTTGGTCGGCACAGAGCAATGGGTCATTGGTCTTTGGCCGACAGAGAGCAGTTGCCCCCCCCCCCCCCCCCCCAAGACTCGTCGATCATGTTTGATGCTAAGGGAGTCTTCTAGTAGTCGTGGGCGACCTTTAAGGATGATTGTCCAGACGTCGGCTGACACGCGATGTAACGCCCCGATTTGTTTAATTGTATTTATTTATTTCATTTATGTGAATTTTGTGAAATGTGTGAATTTATTGTATTTTACCTGCTAATTGAGTTAATTGATTAATTTCCCTGATAGGTAAAATATTTGCAATAAATTATAATTTCTTTTCAACTTTTATTTTCCGAAATATATTTCATCGCTGTTTATGTTTTATCGCGTTTGCGAGATATTTGAGCTGAGAGGTAAAATGGTCATTTGATTAGTTAGATATTTTGTTATAAAAAGAGAAATTGAGAGAAAAGGGGAGAGAAAGGAAACGAAAAGAAAGAAAAGGGGAAGAAGAGAAAGAGAAGAGAAGGAAAAAGAGAGAAGAGGAAAAAGAGGAAAATCGAGGAAATCTCCGTTTCAATCACGAATAATCGGGTAAGGGTGAGAAGTTTCAATTATATTTCGATTGTATATGTATATGTATGTGTTTGTTTGGTTGAAATATGTATGTTTTCTATTTGGTTAGAATTATGAGCAATTAATAGAAATCGATGTTTTCGCGGTTAGATTTTGGAACTGTTCGTGTAGAATAGTCGAGCGAGGAGTGGGTTTAATCGGAAAGGCACGTTGGTGAGATTTGAGGGGTTTTGTGTCGAGTTATCGAGAATTGGATTTTAGGGCATTAATGGTAAATCCAGTGGAAATAGATGTTTTCACGGTTAGAATTTGGAATAAGTTGTGTAGTATAGTCGGGTGAGGATAGGAATTAATCGGGAATGGTTGTTTGTGTGTTTTCGAGTGGTTTTGAGCGAGTTTGGAGTTGGGATAAATTGATAAAATTATGTTTTAAAATATGTCAAAAATGGAAAACGTGTTGGATGGTTTTTTAATAGTGAAAATATTGCAGTACGTTGAATTTTGAGATCGCAGCTTTTTACGGAATCGAAATCGGAGGTCCGAAAGTCATTTAACGATCGAAAACTGAGTTTTTAACAAATTCTGCGCAGTATGAGTCGACCTAAAGGACTTTTGAGTCGACCTAAAGAACCTTGAGTCGACCTAAAGACTCGACCTGAGCATACCTGCGCGTGACACAAATTTTCCAAAATGTCCGATTTTGTTTTCTTTGTAACTTTTGAACCGTAAGTCCGTTTTGACCCCCGTTCGAAGCGTTGGAAAGCTAATGAAATATTCTTTCTATTAAAAATGGTTTGGAGGGTAAAAGATGATTTAATTAATTTGTGTTTTTGAGAATTAGTCGGGCGGTCGGGTGTTCTTATCGCGTACAATGCGTGCGGTCGGTATTTTTATCGTGTGTTGTTCTATTGTTATATGACGTGGAACTTTTATGTGGTTTATATGATGTTGATGCATGTGATCATGATGTTGTTGTGTGGTAAAGTACATTGTTTGATTGAATATCAATGTATGTTGTTATGATGTTTTGTGGCATTGTTGTGGTTTGTGGATTATGATATTGGATTATATGATATTGAGGCATGTGTTAAGATGTTGTGATGGTTGTGGTTGATGGTGAGTAATTCTTGATGAAAATTGATATGAGTGTATGTGCCAAAGTGCTAATTGTTGTGGTTTGTGGATTATGATGAAATGCATTGGTTGTGTGAAATTCAATATATGTGGTTTGGTGGCCTTTATGGTTTGAAATGCATTGTTTAAATTGATTTCCAATGCATGAATATTGATGATGAGATGATTCATATTGTTGAATTGTGAATGTATGGAATTGATGAGTTGAAATATATGCATGATTATGGTTGCATATATGTGTGAAGATGCATTTGATTATCATGAGTCCTTGTACGTCAAGCATCATGATATGCATCTTGTGATGTCGTGTGCCCTTGTGGGGTGTGAGCGACGAATCGATTCCAGAGGGAATCCGCTATAACATCGTGTGCCTTAAAAAAATAAGAGATGTGAGCGATGATTATAGACGATCGTGTGCCTTATATAAAGAGGTGTGAGCGATCGGGTCGTGTGCCTTATATAAAGAGGTATGAGCGATCCATAAACGTCGTGTGCCTTAAAAAAATAAGAGGTGTGAGCGACGGGGAACATCGTTTACCCGACGGGGAGTTACACTAAGTAACAAGCGATGAATCCAATAGTTCCTGAGTGAACTGGTGATGAGAAATGATGGATGGATGGTACCGCATGGCATTGCATAGAGTTGTTGTGTCGGTCTCTGTGCATTTGCATAAATCATGAATGGATTGATTATGTGTGGAAAATCATGAAATTGTTGATTATGTGTGGAAATTGTGAATTGATTGAGTATGTGTTGAGATTTATGATTGGATTGGTGAATTGATGTGCATATGTGATAAATGCATTGGTTATGGATGATATGTGCTATGTATAGACATGTGTTATGTGATGTGGTGGTGTGTTTATATATGTTATGACTTTGGCATGTATTATGTGTGAATATGTGATTATGTTGGAATAATTGATATATGCTATGTTGTTGGAATGTTAGAAATATGCTATATGTATTGGTATGTGATGCGTGAGGTGAGAATAACTGTGTATGTGATTTTTATGTGTGTTTGCATATTATTATGCAATCTTGGTTTAGTTGTTATTTCTCACCCTTCTGCTGTGGTTTGATGCTCTATGAGGCATTTGCAGATTAGTGTCTTGGAGGCTTTTGTGAAGTTTAGTTCTCCAGTCTTTTGTCGGTCTTGGTGTCTGCTCTGATACGTAGCACGGGAGTCGGGGAACGCTTTAAGTTATTTGTATACAATTGTTGAATATGTTTTGTATGACTTTTGTATGTATATTTTGATGTTATAAAACGATTCATTTTGTAAACCAAGACAGTTATGGATCTTTCCGCTTTATTCCATAACTGAACTTTCCTTTTATATGGAAAAAGTTTCCCCTTGAGGGTATTCAATAGTTTGTGTTATGTATCAAATAATTGAGCAGGGATTGTATTTTTTTTCTTTAAATGTGGCATCCCTGTTTCTGTCGGACAAATAAAATTTTATTCACTCTGATTTATTTATGTATTATTTATTTGCGATGGGAATTGGGGCGTTACATTAGTGGTATCAAAGCAGGTCGGTCCGTCCGGCCAAGTTGTTGAGTCAGTTGGTGTGACAGTTGAATACTGTCGATGTTGTTTGTTCCTTAGTATGTGATATGTGTGTGAAACACTGTCAGTGCTTTCTGGTTTTCTAATCCTTTGTCTGCAGGATTGAGAATGAGATAAGTGGGGGAGAAACTTGTACTTCTCCAAGTTGCTTCAGGTGTGGAGCGTTGGCTTAGTGTGTTGTAGATTGTAATATTGTAAGTGTTGTTTGGACAGTGTTGTTCCCAGTTCCGGAGGGAATGCGGAGTTAAGGTTTATGTCAACTAAGGATTTGTGCCTTAGGTAGTTTTGTGCACAGGATGCAAGAAACGCTATTATAGTTTGGTGAAGACGGTTTATGCCCCATCATGATTGTCGGCTGTCTATCGACAAATTGAGGAACTGATCACCCTTAATCTCTTGTTGATAGTAGACGGAATTATGTTGGATGGAATAGACGTGTCTTTCCAGCTTTGATAGTGTGTGCAATGAATTGTTTGGAATTAAGAAAATGATTACGGAATATTTTGAAGAGTCGATGAAGATTCTTATATCGGAAGATGAGACGGATTTGAGGTTTGGACCTGCTAAGTAAGTAGAAGAACTTTTAGGACGTGAAACTAAGATGTTGTTATGTTTGTGATGATAGTGTTCTGGAAATTGGCAGGAAGGCCACAGTGATGGGCCGTCAGTTGTGCGTGGTTTTAGATGTGTTTTTGGATGGAACATTAGTGTGTCGACTTGAAGAGGTCCAGCATAGTTGGTAAGGAAAAGGATGATAACATGAGGTTGCATGTTAATCAGTGAGTAGTATGGAAACTTGCGGTGGTGTTCGAGATAACTTGAGTTTTGAATTGTGATGAATAGCGAACGATTTAAAGTTCCTTGATGGTATTACTTTTGTTATGGGTTGAGATCTCGTGTCAACAGAAACCTTGAGTGAGTTGGAACCCCGTAAGAAGAATTGATATGGAATATGGTAACCAGAGTTTGTTAAGATATTTTTGGATGAATTGTTTCGGGCTCAGAATGAAATTGTGTATGGATTACTGACAGTGGAATAAGGTAACGATTGAGAATAAGTGTCCACTTTCAAGGATAGATGATTTGAATGATTTGGTTGAGTTTGATTGAAAAAAACAGTTGTTGGAACGTTTGATAAGAGTGGTGAATTTTGTGAGTTAAGGCTTTGATCTATTTCATGTGACTGGTTATGGTTGTTATCATCGGATTAGGGTGTTATTTACTCTGTTAAGCTTGTATGTGAGTAACCAGTTACCCAGTGAAAATTTTTGCAAACACTTTAAGAATTTATATCTTTTGGAATTTGGTTGGGCATTACAATGTACAATGATGTTGTTCGGTGTTAGTAATGCTGCTGGAATGTTTGTGGAGTATATGAATCGTATCTTCCATATTTTTGGATAAGTTCGGAGTGGTGTTTATTAGGAATATTCTGATCTATTATAAAATCAGAAGGAGAGTATGTAGGGTGTTTGAGAATCGAGTTGCAAGTGTTGAAAAGAAAGGAATTTTTATGCTAAGTTGTCCAAGTGAGAATTTTGGTTGGAAAAGGTTAGTTAAGGAGATTAGAATCTTTTTAGACTTTAGTTGGTTATTACCGGAGATTATGGACGGCTTTTCCAAGTTACCGTTTTCGTTACTTCGGTTGACTTGCAAAGGGTAAGTCGTTTTCTTTGGATGTTCATTGTGAGGAAAGTTTCAGAGAGCTGAAGTAGAAGTTGTCTGCGGCTCTAGTTTTGATACTGCGTGATCCTGATCAACCGTTTGTGAGGTATTGTGATGTGTCTTTGATGAGTTTAGTCAGTGTGTTAATACAAGATGGTAAAGTCATGGCTTATGCTTTACGACAATTGAGGATTCATGATTTCGAGATGATTGTGGTTACTTTGTGTTGAGAATCTGGAGGATTATTTTCATGGTTTTGAGTTCGAAATGGTTGGTAATCACAAGAGTTTAGAGTACCTGTTTGGTCGGAAGGAATATAGTATGAGACAGTGTGGATGGTTGGAATTCGTGATGAGTTATGACTTTAGCTGGAATTATCCTATTGGTAAAGTTAATGTCGTGCGTGATAAGTTAAGTCGAAAGCTTTATACATGTCAGTTTTGATGGTCAGGGAGTTAGAATTATTTAAGCAATACAGAGACTTGTGTCTGGTGTGTAAGCTAACACAGGAGAGTGTGAGGTTGGGTATATTAAAAGTGAACAGTGAGTTTTGGCGAATATGAGAAAGAGTTAGACTTTGGACGTGGAATTGGTAGTTTTGATGGTTATGAGTAATCAGAGTACGCAGCGAAAGTGTGATGTGGCACAATTCGTATATGCGTGTGTGACTTGCAAGAGTTCAAAGGTTGAATAGTGGAAAACGGTAGGAATGATGAGACCATTGGACGTTTCAGAATGGAAGTGTTAGGTGAAAGGTTTGAATATTATTCATGGCTACTATGTAGATGGTTGTTTTGGTTGTACGTTCGATTGGTGAATCGTAGCATTGTTGTAATATTGTTGTGTGACAAGGATGTTTGGTATCCTAGTTTGGTCGAGGTTGTTGAAACGATGTTGGGTCGTGGAACTTTATGTTCTTGTTTGTGTTCTTGCCTCATTTCTATCGTGTTGGTTCGAGTGCGAGTAGCTAATTCCTGTGTGGGAGATTAGAGGAGTGTTACCTGGGTGTTGGTAACATGGTTTTCTTTGAGTTGTGAGTTAGTCGTCAAGTGCATTGTATGGGCTTTGCATCTTGTCGTTGTAGTTGTCGTCGTTGTCGTGTCGTTGTTGTAGCTGCTGTTAGCTAGGTGGTTTGTCAGTTGTGTTATTCGTGGTGTGCCTTTTATTGGCATGTTAGTTAGTTAGTCGGATGCGAGAGTCGTATCCGGAGTTGTTCGTCTCAGTGATATTTTCGAGGACGAACATGTCTAAGTGGGGGAGAGTTGTAACGCCTCGATTTGTTTAATTGTATTTATTTATTTCATTTATGTGAATTTTGTGAAATGTGTGAATTTATTGTAATTTACCTGCTAATTGAGTTAATTGGTTAATTTCCCTGATAGGTAAAATATTTGCAATAAATTATAATTTCTTTTCAACTTTTATTTCCCGAAATATATTTCATCGCTGTTTATGTATTATCGCGTTTTGAGAGCGTTTGCGAGATATTTGAGCTGAGGGGTAAAATGGTCATTTGATTAGTTAGATATTTTGTTATAAAAAGAGAAATTGAGAGAAAAGGAGAGAGAAAGGAAAAGAAAAGAAAGAAAAGGGGAAGAAGAGAAAGAGAAGAGAAGGAAAAAGAGAGAAGAAGAAAAAGAGGAAAATCGAGGAAATCTCTGTTTTAATCGCGAATAGTCGAGTAAGGGTGAGAAGTTTCGATTATATTTTGATTGTATATGTATATGTATGTGTTTGTTTGGTTGAAATATGTATGTTTTCTATTTGGTTAGAATTATGAACAATTGATAGAAATCGATGTTTTCGCGGTTAGATTTCGGAACTGTTCGTGTAGAATAGTCGAGCGAGGAGTGGGTTTAATCAGAAAGGCACATTGGTGAGATTTGAGGGGTTTTGTGTCGAGTTATCGAG
This sequence comes from Lathyrus tuberosus, assembly GCA_022829125.1. Lineage (NCBI taxonomy): Eukaryota > Viridiplantae > Streptophyta > Magnoliopsida > Fabales > Fabaceae > Lathyrus > Lathyrus tuberosus. Next base: position 7,750,142 of record JALAZF010000161.1, on the reverse strand, counting down.
AATCGGAGTTTAGGGAATTAATGGTAAATCGGGTGGAAATAGATGTTTTCACGGTTAGAATTTGGAATAAGTTGTGTAGTATAGTTGGGTGAGGATAGGAATTAATCGGGAATGGTTGTTTGTGTGTTTTCGAGTGGTTTTGAGCGAGTTTGGAGTTGGAATAAATTGATAAAATATGTTTTAAAATATGTCAAAAATGTAAAATGTGTTGGATGGGTTTTTAATAGTGAAAATATTGTAGTACGTTGAATTCTGAGATCGCAGCTTTTTACGGAATCGAAATCGGAGGTCCAAAAGTCATTTAACGATCAAAAACTGAGTTTTTAACAAATTCTATGCAATATGAGTTGAACTAAAGGACTTTTGAGTCGACCTAAAGAACCTTGAGTCGACCTAAAGACTCGACCTGAGCATACCTGCGTGTGACACAAATTTTCCAAAATGTCCGATTTTGTTTTCTTCATAACTTTTGAACCGTAAGTCCGTTTTGACCCCCGTTCGAAGCGTTGGAAAGCTAATGAAATATTCTTTCTATTAAAAATGGTTTGGAGGGTAAAAGATGATTTAATTAATTTGTGTTTTTGAGAATTAGTCGGGTGGTCGGGTGTTCTTATCGCGTACAATGCGTGCGGTCGATATTTTTATCGTGTGTTGTGCTATTGTTATATGACGTGGAACTTTTATGTGGTTTATATGATGTTGATGCATGTGATAATGATGTTGTTGTGTGTTAAAGTACATTGTTTGATTGAATATCAATGTATGTTGTTATGATGTTTTGTGGGATTGTTGTGGTTTATATGATGTTGAGGCATGTGTTAAGATGTTGTGATGGTTGTGGTTGATGGTGAGTAATTCTTGATGTGAATTGATATGAGTGTATGTGCCAAAGTGCTAATTGTTGTGGTTTGTGGATTATGATGAAATGCATTGGTTGTGTGAAATTTAATATATGTGGTTTGATGGCCTTTATGGTTTGAAATGCATTGTTTAAATTGATTTCCAATGCACGAATATTGATGAAGAGATAATTCATATTGTTGAATTGTGAATGTATGGAATTGATGAGTTGAAATATATGCATGATTATGGTTGCATATATGTGTGAAGATGCATTTGATTGTCATGAGTCCTTGTATGTCAAGCATCATGATATGCATCTTGTGATGTCGTGTGCCCTTCTGGGGGTGTGAGTGACGAATCTATTCCAGAGGGAATCCTCTATAACATCGGGTGCCTTAAAAAAATAAGAGGTGTGAGCGATGATTATAGATGATCGTGTGCCTTACACAAAGAGGTGTGAGCGATCGGGTCGTGTGCCTTATACAAAGAGGTGTGAGCGATCCATAAACGTCGTGTGCCTTAAAAAAATAAGAGGTGTGAGTGACGGGGAACATCGTTTTCCCGACGGGGAGTTACACTAAGTAACAAGCGATGATTCCAATAGTTCCTGAGTGAACTGGTGATGAGAAATGATGGATGGATGGTACCGAATGTGCATTGCATAGAGTCGTTGTGTCGGTCTCTGTGCATTTGCATAAATCATGAATGGGTTGATTATGTGTGGAAAATCATGAAATTGTTGATTATGTGTGGAAATTGTGAATTGATTGAGTATGTGTTGAGATTTATGATTGGATTGGTGAATTGATGTGCATATGTGATAAATGCATTGGTTATGGATGATATGTGCTATGTATAGACATGTGTTATGTGATGTGGTGGTGTGTTTACATATGTTATGACTTTGGCATGTATTATGTGTGAATATGTGATTATGTTGGAATAATTGATATATGTTATGTTGTTGGAATGTTAGAAATATGCTATATGTATTGGTATGTGATGCGTGAGGTGAGAATAACTGTGTATGTGATTTTTATGTGTGTTTGCATATTATTATGCAATCTTGGTTTAGTTGTTATTTCTCACCCTTCTGCTGTGGTTTGATGCTCTATGAGGCATTTGCAGATTAGTGTCTTGGAGGCTTTTGTGAAGTTTAGTTCTCCATTCTTTTGTCGGTCTTGGTGTTTGCTCTGATATGTAGCACGGGAGTCGGGGAACGCTTTAAGTTATTTGTATACAATTGTTGAATATGTTTTGTATGACTTTTGTATGTATATTTTGATGTTATAAAATGATTCATTTTGTAAACCAAGACAGTTATGGATCTTTCCGCTTTATTCCATAACTGAACTTTCCTTTTATATGGAAAAAGTTTCCCCTTGAGGGTATTCAATAGTTTGTGTTATGTATCAAATAATTGAGCAGGGATTGTATTTTATTTTTTTAAATGTGGTATCCCTGTTTCTGTCGGAAAATAAATTTTTATTCACTCTTATTTATTTATGTATTATTTATTCGCGATGGGAATTGGGGTGTTACACACGCCGCTTTGGTTTTGCCAAAGTGTGATGGTGATGTGAGCTTTAAATACAATCCCATTATTGAAACATTCAACAATTTTTCTTTGACAGGTGACCTGAAAAGGTATGGGGTGATGTGATGTAGTTTCCCGTGTACTCGAGTACGGTTGTCTTCCTCAGATGAATTCTGACCGTTGATTTACCATTGTTCCTTGCTTTCGATCCGACCCTTTCGATTTCCTTTCTCTATATAAAGATGGGGAGATATCATGGAGAAATTTTTTAGCCATCTCGTAGACTGAGTGTCCCTTTTCTCTTTGAGTCATACCCTTTTAACTAAGAGCACTTCTCTTCTAGAGTAGCTGTCGTTGCATGTTCATAATTTCAAAGCATTAAAGCCTAGACTTTTCAGCCTTCTCCCTTGCTTCAGCGCATTTTCCCTCATATTTCAAGGTACCTTCTATTCACCTCAGCCTTTACTCAAGTATTTATCTCATTTTTATTACGATGACTGGTAACCCTATTATTGTCGAGAGTGACTTAGAGGGTAGTGTTTCTCGGTTTTCAAAATAGGAATGGAGTATGATTGTATCCCTTCCCCTATGTTAGTGGGAATTTTGAATCAGAAGTCATATTTTTTAGTGATGATTCAAATATGGAAGGGTCGTCAGGAGAATCTCTTTCCAACGAAGTTCTTTCTAGGGATCCTTCAGAGACTCTATTTTCGGCGAAGTTTGACGCCGAGGCAAAAATAGAGGATGTTAGTCAAATGAGGGAACACGTTGGTAACTTTTTCAAAACATATTGAGAAGTGAATGGTCACAACTCTAGTGATACTGAAATTGCCCGCCGTATAGAATGCCAGGGGCAGGCCAATGCCGTATTTTGGGTCAGTCCCGGTGACCAACATAAAGCTGATGTATTGGCCCGTAAAGGTATTTGATTAATAGAGCCGACAATTTTAGAAAATACCATTGGGTGGCCGCCGAAATAATTGGGACTCCTTATGTCTTGAACATCGTCGACATTGTCGTTGAAGTTGACGTCACAATTTTCAATCTTTCTGATTGGGAGATTCTACCATTAGGTCAGGATGAGAGGATGGACAGCTCAGTTTTGTTGTATGAGTGTCTCTTCACCAGGTTAGGGATTCACAAACCTTTCTCTAATTTTTAGGTAGCCCTGGTGGACCATCTAAAAGTTTCTGCCTCACAGCTTCATCTTGAAACTTGGGTTTTCATGTAGGTGTTCCAACTTTTTGCTGAGTATAAGTCTTAGAAACCTTCCTTAGGGCTCTTCATTGACCTTTTTCTGTAGTTTGTACTTTGTTGGACGATGCTCGGGATCAATGATTAATCTTCATTCGTCCTCAAGTACCTTCATTTAACTATTTTGCCTCTGACTAGGGTTATTTTCTAGAGTGTTTCATGCTGGTAAAACCCACGACTTTCGAATCTCATTTGGGATTTTGCTCGGCTTCAGTCCCGACGAGAAGTGTCAGCTCTTTCAGAGGGCCTTATAATTAACTTGTCTTTCTGGGCACCGAAGGCACCTATTGTTGCTTCTACTCCTGCTCCGGAGGCTCAGATGCATGCCGTAGTGGTTGCCCCAGTAGTAGTTGAGACTACTATATCGATTACTACTTTTGAGGTGGGTCAGCTAGTGAATAAGGCAGATGGTTTTTCTGCTCGAGAGCTTTCACCATCTCTTTCCCTTTCCAAAAGGATTCAGGTTGATAGTTTGTATACAACTATTAAAGAAGGTTCTTCCAAACAAGCTCGCTTGTCATAGGGTTGCGAACAGGAGGTTCTAATTCATTTCTTCAGGTTGATGTTCCTTAGGGGAAAATGTTGGACTTGATGTTGTAAAAGTATGACATAATGTATATTATCTTAACTTATACAAGATGATGAAGCAGAAAAGAAATGAAGAACACAAGAGATTGGTAACACAGTTCGGTGGAACCACACCTATGTTTGGGGGCACTTTACCCAATATAGGAAATCCATTACTTTTAATTAGTACACTTATTCGTATATGAACCAATAAACCCTACTGTTCAAAGCATCTTCATAATCCTAGTGTCTTTCTATTTAAGGACCCTCCCCCCTAAATATGAAAACCTACTCACTTTCTTCTCAATCACACAACTTGTGATTGATGTTTACAACTCAATGAACAATGTTGAATATTACAAATCAACTAAGACAAATTAACTATGCCAAGTTACTTAAACATAGTGGTGTACAACACTATATTCGTCATTAATCCGGTTATGGCATTAGTGTCGAAGACAAGAAACATTATGTTCTCAAGCTTATAGACTTAATATCTTAGAACAAGGTTTACAACTCAATTAACAAACAAAACTTTATGCCTTAAGATATGAAAGGAGGCACTAGAGTGGTGTACAAATAAAGACTCAAACGATAAAGCCTAACCCTAAGTATCTTCAAAACTTTCACACCTCAAAAGTGAGGTTAGAGTCTCCTTAAATAGCAATGCAATTCTTGGAATTTCACCTTGGATTTCTAATTTAATTTCGTCCATAATAATAGCAGAATCTTGTTGGATTTGATTTTCGCCACAAAATTCTCCAACAAAAGATATGAATTGTTATTAATTCAAATTCAAATTTAAACTTCCATTAAAATTTATTTGATCTTTAACAAATAACACAAATGCATTGCACAAATATAGCAACAAATATGATTGAATATAAACCAATTTTTTGCTCCCAAAACGCAACCACGTTGGCACGCTGAACCAGGGCTAGATGTTGCACTGCACACATGCTGGAACATTGTGTTCCCCATGTTGCACTAGTACATCCAAATCACCTCTTCTCCATATGTTATATGATGAATCTTGGATAAAGAAGTGCTGAACCACAACTAAAATAGTTGTCAGATGTTGCAACATACAATAACATATGTCTTGTTGATGGATACCAGATGTCGTAACATACGTGTTGGAACATCGTGTTCCACATGTTACACCAGAGCATCCAAAATAACTCTCTTCATATAAGTCTTCTTTGTAGAGGAATTCTTGGACAAAAACTTTCTTCAAGGTATATCCAATCAAATCATGTTTGACTAAATTAAATCCAATATATTTCAACTTGATTTTGCATTAACAAAACATACTTCTTCCCAATATCAAAACTTTGCATCTTGAAGAAGTCATCACCTCACCACTTCTGAAGGACATCTGAAGATAGTCAGAACCAAAACCTTACACCTATTTCTTAACTAGTTATGTCAAACACTTTAGCTAAACAGCTCTTACAACTAGTTCTGTCAAGCACTTTAGCCAAACAACTCTTGATTAACTAGTTATGTCAAGCACTTTAGCCATCAACTCTTCTTGGCAACAAAATCAAATGCTGGAACACATGATGGAACACCTTATTCCACATGTTGCCTAAAATATATCTTGTTCATATGTTATTTTTACCTAATGCAACCAATCCAAAAGGAACAACAATTGTGAGGTATGTGGTGGTTGTATTTTTACCTACGAAAAACCCATCTAAAACGGTTGGAAAAGAGATACAACCACGCCTCACCAACCATTGTGAGGTATGGGGTGGTTGTATGTATGATGGTTTCCACCACGAGCGTCTGACCATTGTGATAAACTAGGTAGTGTGCTACCTATCACAATGGTTATCTTAAATAATCATTGTGATATATATATATATATATATATATATATATATATATATATATATCACGGTTGGAATATATAAATGTGGTGAAATGTTAATTTTATTCGCAATTTGAAACTCAGTAGCAACAATTTAATTAAATTGCGAATAAAATTAACATTTCACCACATTTATATATTCCAACCGTGATATATATATATATATATATATATATAGGATTTTATTATGAAACATGGAGATTGCTTGTTTTTCCTTACCCCTCAAGAAACATATACAACCATTCAAATTGATTTAGAAGATAATAATCTGAAAAATTACATTATTCTTGAAAAACAACTTAGAAGCTCCACTGTTTTTCGAATTGCATGCATCATGTAATTCATCTCTCGCTCTTTAACATATATAAATTGGTTCAATGCCCTAAGTTCTTCAAAGAAACAGTTCATTCTCTTATAGTTTATCTTGCAAAGCCTCAATTTGTTGACTAATTTTGAGTCATCATCATCATCACTATCATCGTCATTATTTTAATCGATGATGATTATTATTATGATGATAGTGATGAAGATGATTCAAAATTTCTCATCAAATTTAACTTTTTGCGATATAAAATAGAAAAGAATGAACCGTTGCTTTGAAGAAATTTGGGCATTGAACCAAATTCTATATGTTAAAGAACGAGAGATGAATTACAAGATGTATGCAATTCAAAAAAACATTGATTGATTTAAGTTGGTTTTCAAATATAAATTGATTTCAGATTATCATTCTCTAAATCAATATAAATAAATGCATGTTTAGTGGAGGGTTAGTGAAACAAACAATCTACATACGATATAATAAACTCACCTAGAATAAAAAAACAAGGCAAACATTTTGAACAACAACAACATATAAACTCATAAAATATTTCACAAACGTACCATTAATTGAAAAGATTTGTGGCGAATAAAGACGAAGAAATCATCACAATTCTATCCTTGAGATGGTACATTTTCCATTTTTAACCTATCACAAGTCAAATGATAACCAAGATCCAATAAAAAATTTTCCTCACTATAACTAGAACCATGCACCTTAACTTCCTTCTTATTCATAATCTCCCTTACAGGAACCCCCTCCTCAATCTGAGACTTCTACACCTTAATTTTCTAGTATTTCATATTCAAGTATTTACTCTTCCTTTCCTTAAGGGTCTCAACAAAAATAATATACCTGCTAATGATAATTTTTTATCCTTTAAATTCCACCTTCCAAATCTTTTAACCTTTCACCCTTCTAGATAATCATTAATGACATACTTCACACCCATTGCTCTAGGGGCCTTCAAATTAGAGTAATATATTGATTTCTCATTCTTTATCTTCATATGTGCCTAAAACATTATTCATGTTCATAGACATCTATCGATAAGGTAGGCTGCTTTACCAGTTGCCTTTGGAAATTCACTTGAGCCCAGGAACATACCACACATTGCGTAGAAGAAATTCACAGTTATCGAATATTTTATGTCTAACCGTACCAAACACCATGAACTTTGCAAGCTTTATTGTCATCAAGTTGAACGACTCTACATTATTTCATCTCCAAAGTCTCATTGTATTCTTTCCTTGGGTACGTGTAATAAGACCATATTAAGTCCATGAACCAACTCTTTTCAATCTTCAAACTCGTCACCACTAGGGAACTGACACTTACATAACCATCCTTATATAAGGCAACTGCAACTTGAACAAAATCTCTTTTGCTTCACCCCTTTTCAGGAAAATCCTTTTTAAAGTGATATATTTTCATAAAAATAAAGTATTTAAACTTTGGCTTATCAAAACCCTTGGATTTAGACTCTCTTAATCGCTTCTCTTCAAACACTCAAGCCTTCATCACTATCGTCAACCTTCAAATCGTTCATCATTAAAAGCTTCTTAAACCTCACAATTGTCTAGACTTCATTCAAGAAGATAATACTTTTCTTACCATAAACAAGAGCATCCTTAAAGTGCTCAAATGATCTGGGTATTGAGTTTAACAAGAGTAGATTCATGTCTTCAATAATACTCTTCAAGTCATCAATAATCTTGTGGAATTCTGTCAATTTCTCCATAATGGATTTATTCTGTGCAATTCAGAATGAATATAGTTTTTGTTTCAGACACAACCTAAGAGCTAATGACTTGATCATATAAAATGAAGCTTGACGCATATCAAAATCACAATCTTATCCTGGGAGACTTCCCTTAAAACTTTATTTCTGAGACACATGGTAATGACAATTTTAGTCCTATCCACCATTTGGTCTTCTCTACTTGTTTTAGGCGTCTAGACGTCAATATCTCATCCTTTAATACGTAGACAAATTTGTTAAGTTAATATTGACTACATCTTCACTTTTCACACTCCCAAAATATTATCCGAAAAAAATTCTCAATTTTCTATTTAAAATTCTTGATGCTCACTTATAAATTTAATCAATTTACTTCACTCAGAATAGGTGCCAGCCAATTGTTATAAAAATAGGTTTAACATTATTTTGCTTATAACCCTAAACAAATATGTGTATAGATGTATATAAAAGACCATATCATATGTTCACCTATCTACCACAAGTTATTCCAACTAAAATTATTATTTTATTTTTTATTAAAAAAAAAACTCTTTCCAAAAGAACAAGTTGAAAGCAAATTGACTTCCTTGTGACGGACTGCCTTTGGCCGAAATGCAAATGACAAAGATATAAGTTAAGGGCATTATTATTTATTATGACAGTTGGGCATTATTATTTAATTTAATAAAGTTTACATTGAGTTCTTAAGTTTAATAAGTAATGTAATAATAATAATAGTTCAAATGTTTTTCCACATCATTTTAATATTTATAACAATTTGTTTGTTACTTTTGTTTTGAATGTATCACAAATATATAGTAAATATAATCTTCAAATTATGTATTTGTATAGTTATAACAAAACATCCTTAATTTGTTATTGTGTTACAGATATTTATAATTATTTAAAAAAAAATCTATAAAATCACTGTTTTAAAAAATTTTTATTAAAAAAGTTAAACTATAAAAAAAGGATTTAACTTAAAAAATAGTTCACATCATTAATATTTATAGTTACATTTTATAAATAAATACTTTTTTTTTTTTTGTGTAAATAGTTGTATAAAGACATTTAGAGAAATAATATATGAGCTTTTTAATCATAGATAACATCGTAGATTATAGGTGCCTTAGGGAAACCAAACTCTATTCTGCCCCCAAGAAGATACCAGCAGATCAATCCGGAAATAAAAGATTAATAAAGTTCAGCTTCTTATTCATTCATGATTCATGTTGTCTTTTTCTTTCTTTTTTAACTTTATTTCTTCTTTTAACAATAACATTTCGCGCTGTCTCTTTTTGCCTGTTAATTAAAAAACAGTCCAATGTGCTTGCTGTTTTGATCACACTAGAACATAAAGCATTCTGGATCTTTCCTGTCAACTAACATAAAGAAAAGTGAGATAAATTTCTCACTCCCTCTTTTATATATATATATATATATATATATATCATGCTAATACACACTCATGTAAGTGTGCATTAACAACATATACCTTAGTGTCTTTTTGTATGAGACCCACCAATTTTGGATGGATCCCACATTAAAAAGATAAAAAATACAAAATAAATAAATAGATGTAGTGTATTTTTGTGTGGGACCTACTAATTTTAAGTGTGTATTAGCATTTTCTTATATATATATATATATATATATATATATATATATAAAGGGGATACAAGAAAATGGGCTGACCTATTTTTTTTCCAAAATTACCCTTTAACCACTTATATATTACTAAAACACCACATCAATAAAAACTGCCTATAGCAGTTACAAATTAGTTATTATTGACACCCTATTTTTATGTGCAGTTATTAACTCCCATGCTGGTATACTTTTTATGAAGACTCGATTTTTTTTCTTCAGTTTTCATTCTTATTTTATATTTTGACGCGAGTGTATTTTAAAAAAAAACGGACAATATATATAAAATAGATTGATAAAATAAATAACATTGACCTTAACTTTCTTATTGATAGATGACAAACTTACCTACAAAAGAGATGTTTTGGGTCATACCGTATCAGTTAAAACAAGAAAAATCACTACAAGAAAAGAACTCTTCTGCACGTGATTTTAGGGTCGTCTCAACTAATATTGAGATTTAAAATAAGGTAAATTCTTTGGTATCCGTAAATTTGAGAATTTCTCAATATACTATTCAAGTTTTTTAGGCACTACGTGAAATTTCTTTTTTGCTCTCTGATTTCGGATGTGCACATCCGGACGCACTGTAACCTTATAAAAAAAATTTGTTCCAGATATGCATATCCGGTAGGCCTCCGGATCTGTATATCCGGAAGCATGACTGATATATTTGAAGCTGCATGATCACTCTCCCCTTCCCATTCTCAACATTTCTTCTACTACACTCACTCTCACCAACTCTAAAAACCCTACTTCATCAATCTCATTTCTCACTCAAAAAGTTCAAGTTTTTGGTGCAACAAATCAAAGGGAGCAAGAAAATACTGAATTTCAGGTAAATATTCAACTTAATCCACTATATTGCTCACATTATCAATCTACATTTTTGAAAAAACTAGTTACGCTACTTCCGGATCTGCACATCCGGAACGAATTGAGCATGAACATTTCCGGATGTGCACATCCGGAAAAATGCCTGAACCTAATTAATTTAAATTTTCAGCAATTTCGAATATATTTTATTTATACATATTAATTGTTCTATTCTTGTTTATAAATAGATATGGTGCACCCCGATAACATGTCAAAAGAATTAGTTGCGCCGATTTCCCCGAAAGATGAAGGCATGCTCGTAAAGTCGGTTGATGTCGACGGTGACTTTAACAACAAGCAAGACTTTGATGATCGTGAAAGCATGATCGCATACATTCATAGGACGGCTATTGAGTTTGGTTTCGGTGTAAATATCAGGAGATCGGATAATGGGTCGGATAGAAAAAAAGCTTTTGTAATTTTGGATTGTGAAAGAAGCGGTAAATATCAAGCACCTTTACGGAAGTTAAAGAAAGACGAGACCGGTACTAGAAGATGTGAGTGCCCTTTTAAGATTGGTGGTTACATGTTAGCTTCTAAGAAATGGAGATTTACCGTTCGTTGTGGTATACATAACCACGAAATGTGCTCAAAGTTTCAAGGTCATCTAAGTGTATGTCGGCTCAAGGTAGAAGAGAAGACATGTATAGCCGACATGACCTTGAACCTTGTCCAACCGAAAAATATACTTGCGACGTTGAAACGGAAAGAACCTTAAAATGTTGCAAACATAAAGCAAGTGTATAACATTCAGTATAAAACGAACAAGACAATTAGGGGAGATAGGAGTGAGATGCAACAACTGTTGAAAGTGTTGGAGGACAACGATTGCGTGTCTCGGTACAGATATCGCGATGATGGAATTACGGTCCGAGATATTTTTTGGACTCATCCAGATTCTATCAAGTTGTTCGACACGTTCTCGACAATGCTCATTCTCGATAGCACCTACAAGACAAACAAGTATCGTCTTCCATTGTTTGAGATGGTTGGCATTACGTCTACGGATAAGACATATGTCGTCGGCTTTGCCTTTTTGGAGTGTGAGAAAGAGGACAATTTTACGTGGGTGTTGGAGACGTGTCGGTCATTTTTGAAGAAACATGTTCAAATGCCAAAAGCAATTGTTACATACCGCGACAACGCCTTGATGAATGCGGTTGCAAAGGTCTTTCCTTCTTCCAATGCACAACTTTGTCGATTTCACATAACAAAGATTGTGCGAAGTCGGGTTAAGACCGCGGTGGGTGCGAAACAAGTGGAGTCGGAAGACGGAAAAGTGGTCAAGTCGGGTGTCATTGTAGAGAAAATAATGGATGCATGGACTCATATTCTAAATTCTTCCACAACGGAATTATATGCCGATTCGGTCATGAAATTCCGGAAAGTGTGCGAAAGGTACCCCGCACTGTTGAAATATGTTGAATCCACCATTCTTGATCAAGTGAAAGAAAAGATTGTTTATGCGTGGACCGATAACGTACGACATCTTGGAAACACTACCACCAATAGAGTTGAGTCGGCACATGCCACTTTGAAGAATTGGTTGAGGAATAGCAATGGGGATTTATGTCGAGATTGGGACTCCGTGCATCTAATGATTAAAAACCAACACAATGAGATACAGACCATTTTCGGTCGGAGCATTACGGTTTTGGAACATCGGTTTACAGGTAACATCGGTCATGCACTTGTACGTCATCAACTTATCCTAGAGTTGGAGACGCATAAAGAAGCATACTTGCGTCTCTATGAAAATCAAGAAAAATATGACAAGGTTCACGAGTCACTTGTTTTATGGTTGAGTGGTTCGGCACCGGTATCGAAATGGATGAGCTTCCCCGAGATGGCTCATCTTATAGCATGCGCCTACGATATGGTATGTATCAACTTGACGCGATACGGTTTTTCGGAAACCTTTTTTCACTCCACACCGCACCTCCGTCTAATCCAAATAATCGCATCATGTGTATCGGATGGCTTGCGAAATCAAGACATTTCGTACAACTTATCTTGAAACACGGATGCCCGATACCACCTAAATCACCGCAATGGGCGACGCATGCAACCGCAATTGCCGAGTCTTGGCCGGATAGTTTTGTCGAAAGGATGCTTGAATTCGAAAGATTGCACGCAATTGAAAAGGTATCAAATACGGAAAAGTCGAAAGTTCAAGCTCCTATAGATTTAGACAGAGAATTTTGTTTTAAATCTTTTTTATAATCATACGGCACAATGTACATTATTGAAGTGAAATATATTGTATTTTTATCCATATGTCTTTTTAATACACTTATGAATTTTATTGCAATGAAAGTATTCCAAGTGGCTGCATAACATGTTCAATTCTGTTTTAAAAATTTATCAGTAAAACATTCTGATTTGCAGATCTGGGAAATTTTCGGATGTGCACATCCGGAACCAATATTTGTAGGTTTTGTCCGGATCTGTACATTCGGAACAAACTTTGGCAGAAATAACTTTACCCTAACTTTTCTAAAAATTAGGGGTTTCATTTGATTTCATTCACACAAACACTAAATGTCTCAATTGTATGATATCAAGATCCATTGGTATGTCGCAAGTGTCTCCTATACCGACGGCATAACATGTGGTCGCAAGTATAAGCTAACGAGGGACATCTCCATCGGCGAGATCATTGACGACATCGAACATCTCCTACCTTACAGAGACAAACGGAAGGTTGCGAAGCTTCAGTATCGTTCACCTTCCGTTGACAACGAAGGGAACGTCGCTTACAGCCTTGTTGAGCTCAAGAATCAAGAGGATGTTAAAGCAATGTGGCAAAATCTGAAGAACGGTTGATGACATCTTAGAGATGTGCAAGCGTCCACCGGGCTATTTATCTTGTAATATTTAAATTTTTGTCGATGTCATGGCAATTTTCTCAATGTAATCCCGATTTTATTTTATGAATGTGAGAAACATTGTTGGATTTTTGGTGTTCTGCATTAGGTTTTATTCCGGATTTGCAAATACGAACGTTTACCAGATGTGCACATCCGGGAAAAACTGCAAATTTTTAAAAAAACGGTGCGTCCGGATTTGCACATCCGGAACGCAGAGGTATTTTCGTCAGCGCACATGGTACCTAAGAAGGTTGGGTGGTGTGGTAAGAAATTTCCGTAAATTTAAGTTGAGTATCGGTACTTTTAGTGTAAATTAGGATAAAATTTTAATTTATTTTAAAATAAAATAAAATAATGATGTGGCATTGAATTATGGTGTTTGATTGGTTCAGGGTACCGGTACCCAATTAAATTGGAAGGTACCAAAGTGTTCACCTTAAATTAATCTATAAAAAATTGAGTTTTTATAAAATTAATTTTTTGGATTTTTTAAGATGTAAATTCTTTATTAAATTATAATAATTTATTTCTTGTAAAATTTTGTTTTTAATTGATATTAAAAATAATTCATTTGTTCTTTATTAAGACATTGTTGATCTCAGATAGAATTTTATTAATTTTAGTTTTGAAAATAGGTGTATCATTTTTTACATGTTGTTCTTTTAAAGATAGTTAGTTCTCAATATCTGAGTTTTCATTATGTTTTAATGAATGTTCACTATTAAGACAATATTCTTTTAATTTTTTTATTATCTATTGACCTTATTTTCTCAATGCTTAAAATAAATAAATAAATATCATTATACAATTTAAATTGTTCAAACTTGGTTTATTTACTATGTATGAAAAAAAACAGTTTTAAATTATTCATCAGGAGATTTAATAACTTCATTATCGATATTCTCATCAAATTGTTTCTTTATATGAATAGTTTGTTTTTCATGAAATTTGGGTTCTATATCCATTTCAAAAGCAATTTATTTATAAGAAAAGAGAGCAGTTTCAAAACCATGTTTCTCATATTTTTCAAAAAATATATAATCAGAATTTTCAATTGTTCTATAGCAACATGAATACCCATATCCTTAGATAAAAAAGTTATACTTATTGAATTTACTATAAACAATATCTCATACTTAATAGTCATGCTTAACAAAAACTCAAAATTTTCAAGCCCATAAGCTGCTAAACATTTAGTTTCACTCACTTTTTAGGTTCGCGTTTGTGACATAGATTTAGGAGTTAAGCTAGGGATATGATTTTGTAGAATTTTCTATCTTTTAGTAGAAGAAGAAAATATTGTATAAATTCGTTGTTGAACTAAAAAAAGATGTAGTTATATATAGGACAACAATTAGTCATGTCACAAAGCATTAAATTTAGACTATGACAACCACATGGAGTATAAAATGATCTAGAATTAATGTCTAACAATCTTTTTTCTTACACCTTGATGTTTTATTTTCATATTAGACCCATTATCATAACTTTATCCTTTGATGTTACAAATATCAAATCCACTATAATTTATTTAGTTTATAATAACATCAAAAAGATCTTTTTCAGATGTATCATCTGCCATTAGAAATTCTAAAAAATATTATGAGATTTGTATTAAAGTTAAATAAATGTCTACACATCGTCCTATAATAGACATTTGCTCCGATGACTTACATCAAAAGTACAATCAAATATAATTGAAAAATATTTTGCATTCATCACTTTTTCTATATATGTTTGCTTACAAATTGCTATCTCGTATATATATATATATATATATATATATATATATATATATATATATATATATATATTAGTTAAACAAATTAAACTTTTGCGGACTAAAGCAAGGGCTTTGTTGGTCTAAAGGTTGAGACTGCCCTGCGTGATTTAGTAACGCAAAATTTATGTGGTTAAAAAGGAGTGCAGCGACGTGAAAAGCACGCAACTAAGTATTTAAAACAATAAAATAATAAGTGTCAATTTTCACATGGGAGAATTTTGAAATTTCCAAAAAAAATCGTTGGGACGTGCATATCACGCCGCTAATAAAATTTTAAAAATTAGAAAAATCTGACTGAGAAAAGTTTGCTCGTAGAATGGATTGGATTGACGTTTGTAATGTTGCGTCATGGTTTCCACATCAATAATAGCCACATGTAATTCACGCTGCAACCCCAACGGTTAAAAACTTAACGACGTGATATTCATGACGTTGTAGGCTCTCTTTATTATGCTTGTTGTAGCTCTGTCATGACAGGTGTAGCAACACGAAATTCACGTCGCAACCTTTACGGTTAAAAAATTAGCGATGTGATATTCATGGCGTTGTAGGCTATATTTAGTAGGCCAGCTGCAGCGCTTCACGACACGTTATACTTATCAGTTTCTACAAAAAATTAACAGTTTCTCAAATCAGCATTCCAAAAAGCAATCAATTGCATGTGGGAATCTTTTGCAAAGAATAATCCATTAGCAAGACATTCCTTTAAGTATCTAAGGACTCATATGGCAGTTTTATGATGGGTGATTGTAAGATTGACGAGGTATTGGCTCAGTTGTTGTGTGATGAAAGTGATATCTGGTATGGTAGCGGTGAGATAAAGTAACCGGCTAACTAAGCGTCTGTATGCAAAGATACCATTATATGCAGGACTTGAGTCATGGTGGAGTTTAAAACCTAGATCAACAGAGTGGAAACCGTCTTAGATCTAAGAGAGCATGTATAAGTTAATAGATCCAATCAATACTTTCGTTTCCATATCGTGATTCCTTGTAAGGAGTGTTTAACTTCGAGACCAAGAAAATATTTAAGCTGACCAAGGTTTTTTATTTGAAATGGTTGATGAAGAGCTGATTTGATGTGATCAAATTCAGTCATGGAGTTACCTACAATGATGATATTGTCAACATAAGCCAATAAAAGAGTGAAATGGTTACCAATTTGCATGGTGAATAAGGAGTGATCTAAGTTGGCTTGCTTTTATTGTTGAGCAAGAAGAAGGGATGTCAGCTTTTCATGCCATTTACGGCTTGCTTGCTTGAGACCATATAATGACTTGATGAGTTTACAAACTTGGTTGGTTTTAGAAGATGTGATACCTAGTGGTAGAGTCATATAAACATATTCTTGGAAGTCACCATGCAAAAATGCATTGTTGACATCTAATTGGTGAATGAACCAATTGTGAATGGTTGTCAATGCAATAACCATCTTGTCTGTGGTCATTTTGGCTACAGGTGAGTATGTATCAAAATAATCAAGTCCCTCAATTTTGTTGAAGCCTTTGGCTACTAATCGGACTTTGAGTCTTTCTACAGAGCCATTTATATGGAATTTCCCTTTGTAGTTCCACATGTACCCAATTGGTTTGAAGTTTGATGGTGCATCAATAAGTTTCCATGTGCATGTTCTTTCAAGAGCTGATAGTTCAGTTTCCATAACTTGATTCCAACACTCAAACTTGTTTGCTTCGGCATATGACTTTGGTTCATGGAGATTATTGATAGACATGATAAGATGATGAAATAAGAGATACAATAAATAATGAGATAATAAATTAGATATATGATATGGTTTACCTAATGATGATTGATGTGCGTGATCAGTGAATGAACTACAAAGATAGTATTTGAGGTAAGATGGTGCGTGTTTGACTCATGTGGATGGTTTAGGATTATGGGTAATTTGGTTGGTCTAATCAGGTGGAGGGATATGTGCATTAGTTATGGATATAGGTGTGGTTTCTTCATCATCAAGTAAAGGAGATGTTGGTGAAGGGATAATATGTGAATGAGTGTTATTAATGGGTGGAGGTGTGTTTGTGCAGGGTAGGTCAGGTGTTGGTTATAGCCTTGAAGGATATCAATTTAGTATTGTGGTTAGGCATAAGGATTTTGTAAATCTGCCTATTTGTGGTAGGTGATGATTGGTGTGTGGCATATGGTATGATTTGTTCATGGAAGGATAAGTTTATTGGAAAAAAAATTATTTTGTGTGAAGATCAAGAAGTATGCTTACTTTAAGACATGTCTTGTAGCCCAAGAAAATAACATTTCTAGCTCTTGGGTCCAATTTTAATCTATGAGACTAAATGGTAGTAGCATAGGCCACACATCCAAAGAATTTAAAGTATTGAATGTCTGGAATTTTGTCATATAAAATGTGATAGGGTGATTTATTTTGGATTAAAGGTGGGGTGATTCCAATCATAAGTAAAATAGCATGTTAAAGAGCATATGACCAAAAATAAATTGGAAGTTTGGATTGATAGAGAAGTGCTCTTCATATTTTGATAATGTGATGGTAATTTCTTTCTACACGACCATTTTGTTGTGGTATTTCAACACATGATATTTGGTGTTGTGTGCCCTTAGAGTTATAAAACTAGTTTAAGATAAACTCAGGTCCATTGTCAGACCTAATGATTTTGGGTGTGATGTTGTATTGAGTTTCAATCATGGTAATAAAGTCTTTGACATGTGAAGTAACTTCAGCCTTGTATTTTAGACATATAATCCAAGTGAATCTACTATGGTCATTAAGGATTGTTAGAAATTATTTGTGGCCATGGACAAATTGGGTGGATATAGGGCCCCAAATATCAAAATGCAACAAGTCATATTTCGATTGAGCATGAGATTTACTAGTTTGAAAAGGTAATTTATTTTATTTAGAAAAATGGAATATATCCCAAATATTGGATTTATTATGATAGATGTTAGGGAACAATTATGTTATTTGTGTCAATCTATTGCTAAATAAGTGGCCAAGTTTAAAATGCCATAAGGATGATAAAGGAATTGATAAGGTACATTTAGAAACATCTAATGTGTTTGCATTTTTCAAGTCTTGAAGGATATTATGATGGTGGAACTAGTTGGTAGAGTTGGTGTCAACTTGCAACTAATATAATCCATTCACTATCTCAGTCAAACAAATTATCTCAAAGGTGTTCACTTCATGTACCTGACAAGAATTTTTGGTGAATTGGACTTGACAATGTAAATACTGACACAATTTTGATATGGATATGAGATTCAATCAAAATTTTGGTGAGTATAATACATGATTAATATATAATTGAGGTGAAAAATGAACATTTCCAACATATTAAACTAAAATTGAGTTGTCATTTGACAAGTGAACCTTGACAAGTTTAATTCGATAAAATGATGTAAAACATGATTGAGAAGAACAAATGAGATCATTTACTACTGAGTCAAGAAGCCAAACTGTATTGTTGTTGCTTAAAGAACAAGTAATGACACTAGGAATACCTGACTGGTGAGGCTCATGTGATGAATGATAAACATGAGCAAAGATAGATGTGTTCAGGTGGTTTGTTGTTAGATGTCAATCTTGCTTTAAATTTCTCGTTTATAATCAGCATTTTTCAACTCTTTTGTGTTGATTTGTTGGAATTTCTACTTGGAAATTTTCCATTCATCAATGGAGTGAAAATACCTTTGGTACCTCTAATTTGTGTGTTATTGTGCAAAAAGTAGGAATTAAGTCATCAAAGAGTGAGACACAAGGAAAGTGAGTAAAGTTGCAAAAGGAAGAGAAGAATCTCAGTAAGTTCGCTAGGCGAACTTGCTAGCGAATGTTCGTTGTGCGAACAACTGGCGAAGAACCAACGAAGGCACCCAGATTAGAGGCAGTAGCAAAAGGCATATAAGTTCGTTGGGCGAACAAGACAGCGAAGGTTTGATGTGGAAATGCTTCAGCGAAGAGCTAGCGAAGCATCTCAGAAAAGAGGCAGTAGCTAAATGGTCCTAAGTTCGCTGTGCGAACTTGTAGGTGAAGAGTTCGTTAGGAGAATAATCATTCGCACTGCGAACTTCAGAGTTGTCTCAGAGGCGGTTTAACTGTGCATAGGCACATCGGGTGCCTATTTTGATGTTCGCTAGGCGAATAATCTGTTCGCAGTGCGAACATGACTGATCCTTAATGTTATATTTAGGCACTTTTGATCATTTTTGGGGATCATAACCCACTTTTACACACCACAGCCTAAGATTCTGAGTTTTCATCATCCAGGAGTGATATATTACACAAAGAAGATGGATTCGCATCCGAGTTCGATTATTCGACGTGGATGCTTTTTCATCTCCTCTCGAAACTTTTTAAGCAAGCTACCATGGTGATGGGTAGATAAACACCTTTGTGTCTAGATTAGAGGTAGTTAATCTGGCTTATATGTATTTCTTTTGATCTTTTGTATTTGAACAAGGTTGATGATCAATATATGATGAATTTGTTTGCTTTTAATGTTATATTTATGGTTTGAATCACTCTAGACATAGATTTTCCATATCTTGATCTAATGTCTTCATCTATTAACAACCAAACTCTAGACATAGATTTGGGAGTTAATATTTGTTTTGTATTGATCTTAATGTTTATTGTTTCGATTGTTGGGTTGAGACATCATCTAACGATTTAAACAATAACACCCACGAAGTCGCTTTAGACATAAACGGATTCGCGAGGATACGCAATTGTATTGATCGAAACTAAGTTCACATGCTTGATTAATCGGATACGTATAAAAAGGATTAACGAACTTTAATCTTGGCATGCTTTCCTTTTATACAAAACATATTTTGACCTAATTTACTCTTTGCAACAAACTTATGTTACAAGACAAGAAATATTTTGAAAATTCTCTACTTAGAACGTTAAACTCTTGAACATCGAGCATCTAAATATCCTAAACAATCCTTGTGGATACGATAAAACACCCACCGAAAATACATTTCAACAAAATGGCGTCGTTGCCGGGGATTGTTAAGTAGGATATTGCAAGAATTGCAATAACTAAGTGATTTTAAGATATTTGTATTCTGAATCTCTTACCTCTGTAATTCTCTTGTGCTTTTTAATTTGTTTGGCTAGTGTGCAGAATCTGTTTATGCAAGGGAGTGTACCTGCAGAAGAACTTCTTTTTGATCCTAAGATTGAAAGAACTCCTCGTATACTCCATAGCAGAACAAGGCGGAGACGGCAATTTGCTAGAGAAAGACAAGAGTGAGGAGAATCTTCTTCATCCGCACCAATTGTTATGCCAATCATGGAAAATCCACATCCACCACCACCACCTGCTTCAGTTCCATGTACCAACAGTCTGAGACATAATGCTCAGTTTGCGCACAACGCCCACAATGGGAGGCATTCTGAGATGAAGACCGGAATTCTTGCGCTTCTATACCAAAATCCATTTACCGGTATGGATCATGAGGATCCTTTCACTCATCTCACAAAATTCTACGAAATTGCGGATGCAACGGGAGCACCGGAAGCTGAAGAAGAATCATTGTTCAAGAGACTATTTTCGCATTCCTTGATTGGGAAGGCAAAGGAATGGTATCTTGATCAATCACATTTGATTATGACGGATTGGAATGTGTTAGATGAAAAGTTCATTAAACGTTTTTTTCCACATAATGGTTTCATGGAAGCAAAGACGACAATTGCAATGTTTTCTCAAGGCGGAAATGAATCTCTCAATGAAGCTTGGGAGAGGTTCAAATCTATGTTACAAAAATGCAAGGGTCATGGTTTTGATGAACTTACTCGAGTTCACTTCTTTCGAAATGGTCTCCAACCGGTCCACAAGACTTTATTGGATTCTACTTCGGGTGGTTCGTTAATGACCAAGAGCGCAGAAGAAGAAATTTCTATTATTGATAAGATGACACTCAATGATCATCAAGGGAATCATAATCGTGGTACAACGCAAACGAAGTCGAGCATGATCGAGTTGGTAACAAATGATGTGATTCTTGCTCAAAACAAATTACTTTCACAACAAGTAGAGTTGTTGACTCAACAAATTTCAAAACTTCCACAATAAATTAAAGAAATGCAAGAAGTTCCCAACCAACAAGTGGAGAGTTATGAGCTTTTTAAGGGAGATCACCCTACCGGGTATTGTCCTCTGGTTATGGAAGAGGCGAATTATGCGGGAAATAAAAACCAAGGATATCAACCTCGACCGCCTTACCAACAAGGCAACCAAGGTTACCAGCAAATAGGTAATCAAGGTTATCAACAACAATGGAGGCCTCAAGATCCCGGAACTTCTAATCATCAATAACAATATCAAAGCTACACTAAACCTCCCCAAGCTCCAAGTGGAAATTCAAAGTTGGTAGACACGTTCAACCAATTTATGCAAATGTCAATTTCTACCCAAAAGAACACCGATGCTTCTATTCGGAATCTTGAGACTCAAATTGGGCAATTGTCTAAGCAATTAGCCGAACAACCCAATGGACCATTTCTGGCTAACACTCAAACAAATCCCAAGGAGCATTCTAAGGCTATATTTACTAGAATTGGTAGAGAAATTGGTAAAAGCACTGAAAAAAAATGTTGTGAAGAAAGACGGAGTAGCTGAAAAGGAAAATGAGATTGTGGAGGAAGTTGAAAAAAATGATGAAGAGGTTGAAGTTGAAAAGAATGATGTAGAGAAGTTGAAAAAAGAGACAAAAAGAAAGGAGTATGAGAGAGAAGTTCTACAAAGAAGGTTACCATACCCTCTTGCTCCTATGAAGAAAGAAAATGATAGGCATTATGTGAGATTCTTGGACTTATTCAGTCGGTTTCAAGTAACCATTCCTTTCTCTGAGGCTCTCGAACAAATGTCTAAGTATGCAAAATTTATGAAGGACATACTTACGAAAAAAGAGGTACACAGATAAGGAAACCATTGATCTCATTGATAATTGTAGTGCTGTTGTTCAAAGTATACTTCCGCGGAAGGAAAAAGATTCGGGAAGAGTAGCTTTACCTATCACTATAGGTAATGATTTTAAATGCAAAACTTTGATCGACATGGGTGCTAGCATCAATTTAATTCCTTTATCCGTGGTCAAAAGACTTGAGAACATGGATGTGAAATCAACCACCATGACATTGTAACTTGCGGACAAGTCTAGGACTCGTCCTCATGGTGTTGTGGAGGATGTGTTATTAAAAGTGGATAAATTTTTGTTTCTGGTTGATTTCTTTGTCATGGATATGGATGAAGATGAGGATATTCCAATCATCCTTGGAAGACCCTTCATGAAAACCGTAAAAATGTTGGTAGATCTTGATGAAGGCATCATGAAGGTGAGGACTAGTGAGGAAGAAGCATGTAACGCCCTGATTTATTTTATTTATTATCGTAATTTAAAGTTTATGATGTTGTGTGTATGTATGTGTTCATGTGTGTTGGGTTACGTTTGGATTGCCTTAGTACGGGGTAGTGACCTTAGAATTATAGAGAATAAGGTATTGGGGGTGTGTGACCAATTGTTTAGAGATGAGTGGTGTGGTTAGTAATTAATTATCAATATTAGTTAGTAATTATTTATTGGAATAATATTAGATGGGTAATAATAATTAGGTAATTATCAATTTAAATAATTTAGTTGGAATTATTTAGATTTAAAATAATCAGATTAATTATTTTATTTATTAAAAAAAATGGATAGTAGGAGTAGAAGAATAAGGAGGGCAAAGTGAGTTATTCATGAGGATTAGTAAGGGTAAGGGAGGAAAACCATATTAGGGGTCTAAGGATTATAGTAGGAAAGAAGAAAATTGGGAAAAGAGAGAATCATTTGGTGAACCATCGTGTTTGGAGAAAAGAGGAACAGAAGAGAGGAGCAGAGCCAGGGCTTAGAGAATTCCATTAAGGAGCTTCAAGGAATCTTCATCTAAGGTAAGGGTGAGGTTCTAACTATCTAAGGGTTGCCATGATGATTGGTGGGTAGTTTCCAACATGTAGGGTTTTTAATTTTCTTCTCTTTGTTCATGAATGTGATGGTTTTTTATTAGTGATTGATTCTTGATAATTCAATGGATTGTATGTTGTTGTGTTGTTTACTATTGAAAAATATTGTCTGGTCAGATTGTTGTTGTTGATTTCGTTGGATTGAGAGTCGTATGTTGTAAATGTAGAGTGTTGTACGTGTAATTCGCATGTCAGAGTCGGAAAAATGTTATGAACGATTTCGAAAAGGAAAAACTTGAGTTTTAAACGTTCGAAAAATGTATTTTTGCTTTGAAAAGTGTTTTGGGCAAATTCTAAGAAAATCTGGTTTTGAAACAACTTAAAAAAAATAAGTTCTGGTGAGAAAATATATTAGAATTGCATGTTCGTAGAAATTCACCGGGCGAAGGACCTATTCCGCCGGGCGAAGCGATCTCGCTTGGAGGTCGCCAGGCGAAACTGAGAGGCGAGTGAAGGGTGGAAAATAGGTGCTACTGGAATTTGTAGGGGGAATTTCGCTTCTGCTTCGCCGGGCGAGCATTGGGCAAAAGTGGAATTTTGCCTGGTGAATGGGGTGTCTCGTCGGGCGAAGGTGTGTTGCTCGTGTCTCGCTGGGCGAACATCAGGCGAGCAGAGATAGTGTAGTTACCACTGGAACGAACCGAATTTTCTAAAACTTTAAAAATTCATATCTTTTGATCCGTAGGTCCGTTTCAGTCATCGTTCGAATCGTTGGAAAACTGGTTTCGTGTACTTTCTGTTAAAATTATTTTCAATACCAGAATTCCAACTATTCGACGCGTTAATTGTGTTCCCGTGTATGTTGTGAGGTGTTGTACGTTGAAATGTTGAGTTCGGTTGTGTGAATGTGTGTTGTATCTGTAGATTGTAATTGTTGCATGTCTTGGCAAGTATATGATGTGTGTTGGAAAGTTGTGGTATGATGTATTAGCTGTATGATAGTCATATGCATTAGTCGTCGTTGTATGTTGTTGTTGAATGCATATCATGTTGCATAAGTCGTATGATAAGTCGTGTGCCCATGTAGGGTGTGAGCGCCTTTTCCGTATTCTTTGAAATAAAATCGTGTTGTTGTTGTTGAGGTAATCGTGTGCCCATGTGGGGTGTGAGCGATTACGGGTGTTCGTGTGCCCATGTGGGGTGTGAGCGATCACGAATGTCGTGTGCCCATGTGGGGTGTGAGCGACTCATATGGAAATTCCGACGGGAATTATGATCATGAAAAAGGGATCGAATCGCTACCACATGCATTGAGTCGAGTTGTGAGTCTCATTGCATTACATTGTGTTGTGGTGTGTTGTGCATTATATGATTGTCTGTTTGTGTGGGAAACTGTAATTGTGTCGATGTTGTGATGATAGGGTGAATTGTATAATGATTATATGCTTTTATATTTATATTATGCATTCCTTTTGTTGATTAAGAATCTCACCCTTTCTGTTTGAATGTTGCATCCACGTGGGTAACATGCAGATAATCAAGAATAGTGCGGAGTCAAAGTTAGTGAAGATGTAGTCTTCTACTTTGTTTTATTTGAGTCGGCGCCTGCTCTGGTATGTAACACTGGGGATTATGGAACGCTTTATGTTTTGTTTCCGTTACAGTTATTATATTTTTTTTTAATTGATGATGAATATGTTGTTTAAACATGTTAAGTTTTTTATTGTCGATTCGAAGAAGTTTTCCGCTGCTTATTTAGAAGAATTTTTAAATAAATATTTCGTGGCACCGTTTATAATAATAATTATGTGTTACATGTCGTATGCATGAGCAGGTGTATGTTGGAGAGTAACATCCTATGTGTTGAATTTTTACGAATTTACTCTGATAATTGTATTATTTTATGTGGGGGTTTAAGGTGTTACAAAGCATGTTTCACACTTTTCAAAGGAGTGATGTATTCAATTCTAGTGGAAGAAGACATTCATAAGGAAAAAGAAATAGCAAAAGTTGCTTTGCGTAAAAAGAAAGATGAAGATGCTAAAGCGGCAATGATGAAGTCGTGTTGGGACTTTTCTTTATTAAGAAAAAAGGGATCAAGAACAGGTCATAATAATGGTTGAAGTTTTTGTTGTTGGAGTGTTTTTCTCGGAAGCTAATCCATGAGCTTTTAGTTTCGAGGTTTCAAGCCTCCGGACTGTTGAGCTCAAACGACGTTAAACAAAGCGCTAGTTGGGAGGCACCCTAACATTGTAAGCATTTCTGCATGTTTTACTGTTTTTGGTTAGTATAGGTTGTTTAGAGTGATTGTAGAGGATGTACCAAGCAGAGAGCAATTTTTTTCAAAATTCTGTCATCTTCGCTAGGAAGTTCGCACTGCGAACTGGGGCGAGAATTCGCTGGCCAGTTCGCATGGCGAACTTATTGAGACAGACATATTAAGTCTGCTGGCACATCACTTAAAAAGTGTGAAATATTGGGTGAGCCAGATGTTAGGGCCCAAGACCCATTCCTCAGGTTGTGTTGAGGGAAAACCCTACCCCACCTCACTTTCAACTCTCATTTCACAAACTCACAAACTCACGAACACTTTGAAGATTTTGCAACCTCTTGCTATTTTTCCAAACTACTCCTATCAACAGAACAGGTTTGATTTCGTATTCTCTCCTTTGATTCTTCTTAGTAACATATGGTTAGAGTTAGTTGTGGAACATAAGCAAAACTTGATTCTAGGTTGAATAGTTTGCCAATGCATGTTCTGTTTTTGTGGATTCCTGTATTATTCATGTAGGTTTTATCAATAGGAAGAAATAAAATGTGTATATGGAGAAATTTCTTGAATGTAAGCATGTAGAAAGAACCTGCAGAATCAGAATTCGCAAGGTTCGCAATGAGTTCACCTAGTGAACCTGGGGAGAGTATTCTCCAGGACTTCACCTAGTGAATCTGGAGCGAGTATTCGCCTGGCCTTCGCCTTGCGAACTTATGGGCGAACATGGCAGAATTTTAAAATTTTTTTTTGTGATGATGAATTCTGGTTCTGAGTTTAATTATTTTGTTTCCTCACTAATGTAAATTGTGTATTGGCTGGTTGGTTTTGTTTGATGGTTTTGCAGATAGCTCCTAAGATCGTTCCATCCAAGAAGAGAAAAGTCGCAAGCACATCACATCCGGACCCAATCCAGTTTGATTCGGACAAATTCAGAGGAGCAAAACAAGCTGCTCGTTACCTAACACTTGAGAAGAGGAGCATCCTACGCGAGAAGCGTTTCAACCTCAACCCACAAGGATCCCACCAGGCGGTAGCAGGAATCCTTGAAAGCAAAAATTGGGGGAAATTAATCACACTTGGTGATAGCTACAATGTAGAGTTGGTTCGAGAATTCTACACAAATGCACTCCTAAATGATGATGAGTTATTCACGTGGACTACTTTGGTTTGCGGAAGGGAGGTAAAATTCGACCGTGACACCATCAACACAGTTTTAGGTAATCCTTTATCTTTGGGAGAGAATGAGATAGATGTTTATCACCATACCTTGAGGTTGCATAGAGATACATATGCTATTACTCGTTATTTGTTGCTTGAGGGAAAAACTGTTGAATTGAACCCGTCTGGGGTTCCTCGGAGATATCATAGGGAGGACATGCGTCCTTTGGCATAAGTTATTCTTTTGCTCGTTTTGACAAATATTAAGCCAATGTCGCACACCTCTACTGTGCCAATCCCAATTGCTCACCTTGTCCACAGTATACTAACAAATGTTCAAATTGATGTGGCTCGAATCATTTCAGATGAGATGCGTGCAGTGGTGGAAAGCGGACTTGGTTTCGGGTTTAGGAAGAACTATCCCTTAGTCTTTCCTTGTTTGATTATGTTACTTTGTGTGCATGCGAGGGTGAAAGTACCCTCCCGTCATCAGGTGAAGGTTCCTGTTGCGATTGATGACTGATATGTGGACAAGTTTTGCAGACCCAAGGGATGGAAAAGAGGACAGACATCTAGCGCTGGTACTGATGCTGGCGGTGCATCTAGTTCGGGATTGGCAGACTCTCATAGTTTTGACCCATTTCAAAGGGAGGTCTGCAGTTATAACTGGGACTGGATGGCAGCGACTCAGCGCGCCATGATTGACTTACATGACTCTATGTAGGTGCTACAACTGCAATATAGGGAACCCTTAGTGGACCACTCGATGATGTCTAGAAAGCAGTTCCTAACACATGCTGCGTGGCCTGAGGCCAGGCCACAGTTTGGCGAGGGGGCAATTGTAGGTCCTGAGGATGCTGTTGTGGAGGCCAGAGATGATGATGCTGCTGGTGATGATGGTTCCGAGTCTGGTTCTGTGGAGGTGTCTGGTTCAGGTGATGAGGAGGTCGAGCTTGAGGAGACTGAGTCCGGGGAGGACTAGTTCTTTTTTGTTGATTGATGTCATTTTGAGCATGATCCTATGCAACTTCCTTTGGTCTACAAAGTGAATTTTTCTGTTTGCATGTGATCATTGCTAGTTATATTTATGATTATTGCATTATCTTTTGTTGTACTTTATCCACTTTGTGGAGCATTTTGAATATTGTTGTACTATGTACCATGTTTGGGGTACAAATACTTTTGTTGGTGTTTCTACACCATAGCACATTATTTTTATTATTGTTATTCAGTTGAATTCTTCAGTTACGAATGTTCAACTTGCATTTTTACTTTCATTTTTTATTATGTTGTTAAGAGTTGAATTCTTCAGTTTAGGGATGTTTAACTCTTAAAGTGTTATTGTTGGTATGCTTGTGGGAATTTTAATGTTTCCATTTTTGGTGTTGAAATGTAAGAACTTCTAGGTTGGTGATGATAGTTCATCAATGAAGATTCTTCCAAGTTTGGATGGCGATGATAGTATTTAAGCATGTAAATGTTGGCAAGGTACATGGTTACCTCTTTCTAGGATGTAGAATGTTTAAGAACTTCTTTTCTTTTTGCAAATGTAATTTTGTTTCTTGTTGCAACTTTGTTGAATGCTTATATCACTTAGGTCCAAAAGCCAAAATGGTGAGAAACCTCCATTGTCTACTAAATGCGTAGGATGGTTGATAAATTTTGTTTAGTACTTTTGATTCATGCTTTATCTTGTGATTTGTTTGATTTTGTGGAAGCATTGGAAATGATCAAGGTATTTGTTGATAATGAGCACAACCATTTCCAAACAGTAATTTACCCGTGAGTAAGTGAGTATTCGTTAACCCATTGAGCCTAAACAGTTTAGGTCACATTTTAGTGATGAACTTTGTGTATGTACATAATTTGAAAATATAGTTCATCATTGAATCTTGTGAGCTTCTAATTTTTTTTTCTTCTTGAACCTTTAAACATTGTTTTCATTGATTTCTTGCCATAAAAATCAAGGAGCATTCACTTAAGGTTTGGTTGAAAATAAGTTGGGGAGAACAAAAAAGAAGAATGGTAGGTTGCTAAAACTTTTGAAAAATTTTCAAGCAAGCATGAAAAAGAAAAGAAAATGTGTGAATATGAATGTGGAAAACAAAGAAAAAGAATGCTTGCTTGAAAGAGAAAATAGAGAACAAAATAATTTTTTATAAGGATGTTTGAGAAGGTTTGTGATAAAGGAATAAAAGTGGTGAATGAAGTTGGGATGTGTAAATACCTTGTTAGTGAATGTTCTTTTGCATCGGAAATTTCGATTCAATGGCCTTTAGAAATGTCCCTTTATTGTAAACCCGACCAAGCTACAACCATAAAAGCCCTTAGTGATCTTTTTGCTTCCATAATTTCTTTATTGATCGTTTAGATATTGTATGAATTGGTTTGTAATTGCATCATTTGTCAGATGAGTGAAATTGCCTCGCATTTGTAAGCGCGCATTTCCTTCAATTCTATTTCGAAGAGGAGTGTTAGAGTGATATGAGCATGATAATTTAGTTGTTACTTGAAACATTGTTTGATATTTGTTTAAGAACTAAGTTCTTTTGCATTATTCGATCCTATGAAGTGGTAATCATTGCTTGTTTACATTTGTTGTTTATTTGAGCCATAAATCTCTTCTTTGTTGAGTTAAATACTTGAGCAAATCCTTTTGTTTTTAATGAGAGACATACTTTTCTTGAGGACAAGCAAAGATTTAGTTGGGGAGAGTGTGTTAGATGTCAATCTAGCTTTAAATTTCTCGTTTATAATCGGCATTTTTCAACTCTTTTGTGTTGATTTGTTGGAATTTCTACTTGGAAGTTTGTCATTCTTCAATGGAGTGAAAATACCTTTGGTACCTTTAATTTGTGTGTTATTGTGCAGAAAGTAGGCATTAAGTCATCAAAGAGTGAGACACAAGAAAAATAAGTAAAGTTGCCAAAGGAAGAGAAGAATCTCAGTAAGTTTGCTAGGCGAACTTGCTAGCGAATGTTCGTTGTGCGAAAAACTGGCGAAGAACCAGGAAAGGCACCCAGATTAGAGGCAGTAGCAAACGGCATATAAGTTCGCTGGGCGAACAAGCCAGCAAAGGTCGAAGCATCTCTGAAAAGAGGCAGTAGCTAAATGGTCCTAAGTTCGCTGTGCGAACTTATAGGCGAAGAGTTCGCTAGGCAAATAATCATTCGCACTGCGAACTTCAGAGTTGTCTCAGAGGCGGTTTAACTGTGCAGAGGCACATCAGGTGCCTATTTTGATGTTCGCTAGGCGAATTATCTATTCGCTAGGCACTTTTGATCATTTTTAGGGATCATAGCCCACTTTTACACACCACAACCTAAGATTCTGAGTTTTCATCATCCAAGAGTGATATTTTACATAGAAAAGCTGGATTCGCATCCGAGTTCGATTATTCAACGTGGGTGTTTTTTCATCTCCTCTCGAAACTTGTGAAGCAAGCTACCATGGTGATGAGTAGCTAAACACCTTTGTGTCAAGATTAGAGGTAGTTAATATTGCTTATATGTATTTCTTTTGATCTTTTGTATTTGAACAAGGTTGATGATCAATATATGATGAAATTGTTTGCTTTTAATGTTGTATTTATTGTTTGAATCACTCTAGACATAGATTTTCCAAATCTTGATCTAATGTCTTCATCTATTAATAACCAAACTCTAGGCATAGATTTGGGAGTTAATATTTGCTTTGTATTGATCTTAATGTTTATTGTTTCGATTGTTGGGTTGAGACATCATCTAACGATTTAAACAATAATACCCACGAAGTCGCTTTAGACATAAACAGATTCGCGAGGATACACGATTGTATTGATCGAAACTAAGTTCGCATGCTTGATTAATCGGATACGTATAAAAAGGATTAACGAACTTTAATCTTGGCATGCTTTCCTTTTATACAAAACATCTTTTGACCTAATTTACTCTTTGCAACAAACTTATGTTACAAGACAAGAAATCTTTTGAAAATTCTTTACTTAGAACGTTAAACTGTTGAACAGCGAGCATCTAAATATCCATAAGAATCCCTGTGGATACGATAAAACACCCACCGAAAATACATTTCAACATTTGTGCTTGCACCAATGTCATGTTCTGCTAAAGGAATCAAATTTACTTGTTGCAATATGCTTATGAGCTGATCATACCTCTCTTGAGTAAGACCAAGAGTAGTGGTGTCTTAATGATTAACTTATGAAGTTGAATTAGATTAATTAGAGTCATTGACATGAGTGTTGGATACATTGGCAGAATAATTAGGTTTGTTGAGATTGGGATGACCATGCTTCTAGTAGCAAAACTCCACTTTATAGCCATATTTGTGACAATGATTACAATATGATGGGTTGTTTTTGCCATGATTAATACCTTTTCCTCGACCATAACTCTTTTTGGAGTCATATGCATTAACAAGGATAGGATCATGAACAAGAGGTGTAGAGTTGCAGTTGCTTTCTTCTTGTGCCACTAGGGAATACACCTTGTTAATCGATGGAAAGAAATTAATTAGTAAAACTTGAGTCTTAACCACTTAAAATTGATCATTTAGTCAAGTTAGAAATTGAATAACTCAGTCCTTAAGAATGTATTGCCTTGCTAATCTCATAGTCTCACATCTACAAAGGTAAGGATATGTGCATGATGGAATTGGTCGATAAACATTAACTTCATCCAAAAGAGCTTTCATCTCAATGAAGTATTCTAGAGTAGGGGTGGGAATAGGCCAGACCAACTAACAGGGGCCTACGGCCTAGCCTACATAGGCTCAGTCCAGACCAGGCTTTTTCTTAAATAGAAAAGGCCTAGGCTTTTTTATAAGCCTATTTAGCTAAAGAGGATAGGCCACAGGCTGTAAAAAAATCCTTTTAAGCCTATCAGGCTGGCCTATTTAAGAAAAAATCAATACATTTATTATTATTATTATATTCTATTTTGTACTTTGAATTAAAATACGAAAACAAAACTTAGTTATCTCGAAGAACTTATGAAAATAAGTTTAAAAAACATTAGAAACAATGTCATAAGTTGTTGTCACACATTTTTCTCATAAGTTATCTTCAACAAATAGTATCACAAAACTTATGCTAATAAGAAAACCTGAACGAGACAATGAAAACAAACATTTAATCGCATTGATCTTTTAACTTGTTAGTCTATTTAACATTAGTTGAATTTATTATTTACAGATGTTCAAATGAAGTAGGCTTTTAAATAGGCTAGTAGGCTAATCAGGCCTTCGAAAAGGTCAGGCTTAGGCCTAAAAATAAGCCTATGATAGGCTACAGGCCAGGCTTAGACTTTGAATTTTTTAGCAGGCTAGGCTCAGGCTTGGCAAAGCCTAGCTCGGCCTAGCCTATTCCCACCCCTATTCTAGAGCATATAATGTACCTTATTTCAGGTTATTTAATTGAAAATGTAGATGAGCTACATGAATTCCATCAATCTTAGAATATCATTCTTTAAGACCATTCCAAACATCAGTGTAATTTTCATGAAATATAATGGTTTGTGTAATGGAATCAGAATCAAAATTGGCAAGCCAAGAATGTACCAAATGATTGCATTGTTCCCATGTTGCTCGATTCAAGTCATCGTCATCTAGAATCTTGTTGTTCCTTTTGGATTGGTTGTATTTTGCAAAACAACAAATGGAGAAGTGTTCAAAGTTTTCAAGATTAATTTAGCTTGCTTAAGCTGTATGGAGGTGCAGAAGGGAATCATGTTGGACACGATGTCAGAGTATGTTGGTATAACATCTGAGCCTAGCACAATAAGTTATTGTTGTTGTATTTTGGAAGACGTTTTTGTCAAAATTTGGATCAGAATTTATTTCTATTTGGTTTAACAATATGATTAAGTAATTTATTTGACAGGTGGACAAATATTGATTCAGATTTAAATTTGAATTTAAATTGAAACAAATCATATCTTTTGGAGAGATTTATGGAACACAGAATATCCATCAAATTTTGCATTAATTCTGGAAAAAATTAAAGCTAATATCCAAGGAGAAAAACTCAGAGTTATTATGCTATATAAGGAGCTCAAAACTACATTGGAGAGAAAGCATTTACATTAAATATTTTAGAGTGTTACGATTTACAAGAGTCCTTGTTATTTTATATACACCTCTATGTTTCAGTAAATTGGCATATAAGGTTTGTCTAGTTGATTGTATATTCAACATCCTTATGTACACCTCTACATTTCAATAACTTTGCATATAAGTTTTGTCTAGTTGTGTTGTAAAATTGACATTGATAATTGGGTTGAACACCAATCATTAAGGTTTAGTGATTGAGAGAAAGTGAGAGGGTTTCGCATGTTTAGGGGGAGTCCTTAATAGAAAGGCATTGAACAACATAGGGTTTGTACTTACTTGTAAGACAAATTATACTAAGCTACTAATTGTCAATTTCCTTTCTTGGGTTAGAAACCAACCCTTCAGATGTAGGTGTTGTTTGAATCAAAATGGGTTACCAGTTGTTTTGTTCTTTATTGCTTTTCTGCTCCATTATATTGTACAACTTAATATATGTTATTTGTGGTCATTTTAGTTCAACTTGTCGAACCAGTTATCTAGGACATCATGTTAGACATTAGTCCCCCTGAGGAACCGAATTTCAATTGGAATCAGAACAGGCACCCTAGCATGTTAGGTGAGCTCTAGGGAAGATAAATTCTGCTCAAATGGAGACAATTAATGAGGGAAGATTAGTCAACAAACCATTTGTCTTGGATGACACCAATTATGATTATTAGAAGGCTATGATGGTGGTCTTTCTAAAGTCCACGGGCAACAAAACATGGAAATTTGTGATAAAAGGATGGAAACATCCAGTGATACCTCTGAAGATGGAACTTCTAGCTTTAAACTAGAAGTTAAATGAACTGATGCCGAAGATGAGGAAGCTCTTGGAAATTACAAGGCCTTGAATTCTATCTTCAATGGTGTGGATAAGAACATGTTGAGGTTCAAGACAAAAGTTTCGACACCATTCCCCAAATCAAAGGCAAGAGTGAAAACAAACCTAAGGGTGACAAGGGTACTCAATGCTTTAAGTGTGAAGGATTTGGACACATTAAAGCAAAATGTCATGCATTTATAAAGAAATAGAAAACTGCCAACATTGTGATGGCTTATTCTGGTTGATGTGAGTCTAATGGTGAATCTAGTATTGAAGACCTATATGAAGAAGTTCTTGATACAACATATGGGCTTCTACTCTCCAAATGGGAAGATGTGTGTTTAACCATAGATAATCAGAAGAAAACCATAGGAGTGATTCAGGAGGAAACATATAAGCTTTCCTTAACCATCTTAGGTGTAGAGAATGAGATTTCGTCTCTAAACTCCAAACTCGAAGACTTGATTTAATCTGAAAGGAATATGCCTAATGGAATAGTAGTATATGAAGAAGTGTCTAAAGACATGAAGAGGATAAATAGTGGAACAAACATGAAAGATCAATAACTAAAGATTCCCTCAATTAAATTTGCTATACCTTAAATGAAGACTGGAATTTAAAGGTCGAACCATATGTCATAGCTTTGTGTGTAACATGTGTCACCTCTTCATAGTAGTAACAAGAATCTGCCTATAAAATTTCCCCACTGTGGTAAATTTGGGCCTATAAAGTCTTATGGTTATGAACTGAATAGATATCCTCAACTTGATGGTCATTCTAAAATGATGAACAGAAGATGCAAGAAAATCAAAGAAAAGAAGAAGTTGTCATCCAATGCTACTTTAAATAGCCACATAGCTAATACGTCGCAAAGAGGCTCCTTAAGTGAACGATGATATTGGAATAATATGGGAACCAAGGACATATCAAAGGAAAAGACATTTCATATCACTCATAGCAATAGAGCAAAAGGAAGAATAAAGGATTTAGGGAAATTGGCCAATCCTAGTCAGGTGCTGTCGCACCTCGAAAAAATCGCTTAAATCGAAGACACGACCCTTCGGGCAAAAGGGGCGGAAAACGGTTCGACTGAGTCGCCACCGAACTTTATTTATCCCAAAAGAGGGAAAGGAAAATGTCGAGAAAACCTTTGAGAGGTATAAGAACATGGTTGTCGCAGCCACATTCTGGGTTCGGGAGTCGGTTACGTGAGGGGAAGGTACGCGCACCCCCTCACGTCCGTTGTACTCAACGGGAACCTCTTGATTCGAATCGCGATACTCATTAGCTAAGCTTGTTTGTTTTCTTCCCTAAAATAAATGAAAAACAGTAAAAATAAAAGGAAAAGATACTAAGGGGAAATGGGTGGTTTAAGGATAGGATGCTCGACAAGATCATCGCGACCTCGGGCCTACGTATGCTCATTCGGACGAGAATGAGGAATTAGAGCAATCGTAGTTCGACTACGGGGTTTGACGGAAAAAGGTGGAAGATGAAGGGAAGGTAGCTCGCCAAGATCATCGCAATCTTGTGCCTACGTATCTTTACTCGGACGAGAGTAAAGAATCAGAGCAGTCGTAGTTCGTGGTACGCCCACAAAACAAGGGAGTTGGTTGATTTTTAAAGAGACGCCAATTGCTCACACACGAGTAACAGAACTCGCACCCAAACAATCGAAGAGAGATCAAAGCTTTGAACCCCCATTTTTCACCTTGAAAAAGAATTACGATAGTTATTAGTCGTTTTGAGTTTTATTATGAAAATCCGCTTGACGTTGGATCAAAGGTTTATTGTATGTGCTTGGTTATTTTGAAAAGGATTTGATTTGTTAAAAGAAGAGGCGTCAATTCCTCACACACGAGTAAGAGAACTCGCATCCAAACAATCGAAGAAAGATCAAAGACTTGAACCCCCATTTTTCACCTTAAAAGAGTTGCGATAGTTGTTTAATTGTTTTTAAAGTTTATTATGAAAATCCGCTTGACGTTGGATCAAGGGTTTATTTGTTATGAAAAAAGTTTGGTTTGAAAAAGGATTTGATTAAAGGTTGATTTGAAAATGGGCTCGACGACGAATTGAGAGTTTGGTTGAAAAGGTGTTTGTTTGAAAATGGCTCGACGACGAATCGAGGGTTTGGTTGAAAATGGGTTGTCTATGCTAGTCCCTAGGTGTGCTCCTAGTAAACAAACCACAATCAAAAGAAAACTAAATGCTTACATCGGAATGGGGAGCGGGGGTACATGTAAATTACAAGGGATGACATGAAATAAAGGGTCTCATTATAAGGGAGCCCAAGCGAAAGCCGTGTGTGTGCAAGGTGTCCTAAGCTAAGCATTGATCGAAAATCACCAAGCGACCAACAGTTCATCAATTATTGTTTTAGGGTTTCGATATTTTTAGTGTTTTTTTATAAATGGTGAACAAATGAAATGGTTAGATAAACATGAATATGGATATGATATGGACAATATGTATAGGAATATGAACAAGAATAATAACCAAGATAGTATTGACAAGAGATTAAAGTTGACATAAAATAAAGTTGGTCTCGTCTTAATCACGATTTAATCGACAAATCGATAATCGACGATTTGTGACTTTCATTTACCAAAAGTGAAAATAAAATAATATAAATCGAAATAGACATAAAAATCGAAAAACTAAGAAAGGTCTCATCTTTACTAAGATTTTAAATCGAAAAATCGAATATCTTTAGTATTTGATTTTTATTGACCAGAAAATGAATAAAAATGAAATAAAAATAATAAAAATGAAATAAAATCGAAAATGACAAGAAAAATAATAAAGGTCTCACCTTTATCAAGATTTAAAATAAAAAAAATCGATAAATCTTGACATTTTGGTTTTCATTGACCCAAGATGAAACATAATGAAAAAGATAATAAGAAATGAAATAAAAAATTAAAAAAATAAGAAAAAAGAATAAAGGTCTCACCTTTATCAAGATTTAAAATCGAAAAATTGATAAATCTTGATATTTGGTTTTCATTGACCCAAAAAGTTAAAAGAAAAATAAAAGAAAATAAAAGTGTCCTCATATAAATCAAGATTTTGAATCGATTTGCGAAAATCAACTAAATCAAGATTGTTGTCATATCATTGGCCCCAAATAAAGATAAAAAAAACAAAAACAAACTAAAAAACAAGGTAAAGATGTGAGAAATTTAAATCATAAAACAAAGGAAATAGGACCATATGCAGGCCTGTAGCAGATCTATACCAATAAACCTAAAATATTTGTTCAAAACAAAAGAATAAAAATAAGCTTTATCATCAAAAAGAAAAGTCACATTATGAACAGCAGCTTGAAATTGGACTCACGTGGGCTTTTAAATCCAAGCCCATCAACCCCAAAAATAAATAACAAATAGGAAAACCAAAACTACACGATGGATGTATCAGGTTCTCATTTTTCTGTTTAAAACAAAGGAAATCAAGAACAAATAGTGGAGAAAGAAGAATAAAACGCAACACGAGCAGCATAGCCAGCAAATCGTTCTCAACCTTCTCGGCGCTAGCCTCACTCTCTCCGTCTCACGTCCAATCGCTCAGGTTGCACCAGGTTCTTGTTGTGATTTCGAAGTTTGTGTTTGTTTGGCTCAATCTTTCTCTTCGTCTCATTCTTGTTCTGGGTTACGATTTGGTTTGGGTGTTGAAAGGGGATTTGAAAGTTGTGGTTGATTTATGGGTTGAAGAGGGTTTGTGAAGGTGATGTGAGGTTAACAATGGTGGCTTTGCAAGTGAGTAAAGGAGTCAAGTGCCGACCGGAATCGCAGAAGAAGAAATGAGGAGGAAGCGTATCTGTGTATGTTAGTGTGTAGGTTGTTGTTATGGTGGTAACGAGAGGGTCACGATGAGGGAGTAGAGGAAGCAAGGTTCAAAGGTTGAGCGCAGTGGTTGTTATTATTGATTTGTATTTGTGGATTTAGGTGAGGAATTGATGAAGGTGAATAAACTTTGAAGGTTTGAGGTTCGAAGAAATTGAAAGGGATGAAAGAAAAAGTGAACAGAACTGGTGGAGTGATGGTTTTTTGTGTATTGACAGGTCGAATGATGGAGGGGATTTTTGTTGTTTATAGTGAGGTGAATCAATTGAATTCGTTTCTTCCGTTTTTGGTTTGTGCATCGTATAGGTTTTGGTGTAGCGATTTGTGGTGCGTAGCGCAGGTTTTGCAAGTTGTTTTGGAATTTTTTCTGTCCGTTTCGAATACTCTTGGTCGTACATTTTGCAGGTTTGTACAGGGTATGTGCGTTTGGACATGTAGTGGCTGTAGATGGCTTTTATTAAAAATGGATAATTGTCTTTTGATATAATTTTTTTGGATTTTTGTAATGTATTTTGAAACAAACTAAAATGAGTTAGGAATATTGGAAATAAGAGTTGAATACGTGAAAATGGATAAGGGCGTGAAAAAGGATTATAATGATCTTGGATAAAAACAAGTTTGTTTGAAATGGATATTAAAAGTGGATATGGTTTAACTGATAGAAAATAGTGGAAATTGATAAGAAATAGAAAGTGGAAATGGATATGGACATTGGATTTTATATATGGATATTAAATGGATATAGAAATGGTTTAAATGGATATTTAATTGGATGAAGGATAAAAATGGTTAAAAGATAGATATGACTTAAAATGAAAATGGACAAAAACAAAAGAGGGATGAAGTTGAAGACAATATATTTTTTTGGATTTTTGAATAATTGTCAGTGGGTGGATGTACAGATAAAATTTATACACAGGTAGGACAAATTTGAGGTATGACAGATGCCCCTATCTAATTGGCTTAAACCGAGTAAAATGAACTGCTGCGGTGTTCGTTCTATCGAGGTATAAGTCAATTAGATATAGAGAAGACCACAAATTTGTTTGAAAGAAAGAAAAGGGATTGAGAAGTTGAAATACAAGAAATCTGACACCAAAAGGATGACAGACCTATCACCAAAAGGATGATAGTGAACACACACATAGACCCTTCCACCAAAAGGATGAAAAATGAGGTCAAAGCCTGCTATTACCAAAAGGATAATAGGGCACACACACACACAGACCCTTCCACCAAAAGGATGAAAATGAGGTCACAGCCTGCTATTACCAAAAGGATAATAGGGCGCACACGCAAACAGGGACCCTTCCACCAAAAGGATGGAAATGAGGTCAAAGCCTGCTATTACCAAAAGGATAATAGGGCACACACACACAGGGACCCTTCCACCAAAAGGATGGAAATGAGGTCAAAGCTTGCTATTACCAAAAGGATAATAGGGCACACACGCACACAGACCCTTCCACCAAAAGGATGAAAATGAGGTCAAAGCCTGCTATTACCAAAAGGATAATAGGGCACACACACACAGGGACCTTTCCACCAAAAGGATGGAAATGAGGTCAAAGTCTGCTATTACCAAAAGGATAATAGGGCACACACGCACACAGACCCTTCCACAAAAAAGGATGAAAAATGAGGTCAAAGCCTGCTATTACCACAAGGATAATAGGGCACACACGCACAGGGACCCTTCCACAAAAAGGATGAAAATGAGGTCAAAGCCTGCTATTACCAAAAGGATAATAGCAAGCAAAAAGATAACAAAGGTTGTCACTCACCAAAAGGATGATACACAGTCCAAAAGGCTTACGGATCGCCGACACCAAAAGGATGACGGATCAATACATGCTACCACCACCAAAAGGATGAAGGTTAAGTTGACAATATGAACGGCTACCACCAAAAGGATGATAGGAAATTTTGATTTTGAGGATTACCAACACCAAAAGGATGCAGGCTAAATAGAATTGACAGGGTTTGACTACCACCAAAAGGATGATAGCAAGGCAATTGACAAAAGGTCAAGTTTGCTGGGGATATGATGAGTAAGATTTATTTGAGACATCAACAAAAGGTTGAAGTAAATAACTCTATGAGGAACGCCCATTGACTCAGAGAATGTTTATTGGTTGAGCTGAGGATGACAACCTCATCAACCAAAAGGTTGAGGAACACCACTCAATGAGGAACGCCCACAGACTTGAAGAAAACGCCCCTGGCTGGGCTGATGATCATCTTGCAGTCTAACTTGCTCAATAAAAGGTTGAAAACTTCGTGAGGAACGCCCACGGATTTGCTGAAGATGATGCCCCTGGCTGGGCCGAAGATCGTCTTGAAAATCTTGAGATTGATCCTAGATCTTACGCATGTATGAATGCTTGATTTTGTAATGATATGCAATGCAAATGCTGACGCGCGGAGATGAAAGTGCTGGGGAAGTATGATTTGGTTTTGGGATGCACATGATGCATATGATGTCTATGATGACAAATGCGATGCGTATGATGCATATGATTGAAGACGGGTGATTGGATAAGTTTGGAGGTGCCAGCATGGTGGAGTTTTGGTAGTTGCCAATGCGGATTGGACTTTGGGCGGTGGGAGGGATTGATTTCCTCGACACTCAGTTCGTTGAAGACGCCATGATTGAAGCAAACGAAGATGCTCTGGATGCCTCAAGTTTGGTCACTTGATGATAAGTCATTTCTGAGAAGACCATAACTCTTATACTTGAGGGTCAAGTTGGCTTGAACAGATACAGAGAGGATAAGCCTTCTGCGATGGGTCTTGCCCCAGTCTGAATATGGTAATGGTCTGCCCCTGATTAACCAGTTCTGAAATGACTTGATCTTTTGGAAGATGAACTTTGATGTGCTTTGAGGTGGCTTGCCCCTGATTGAGTTGCTGAAAGATTTGCCCCAGCCTGAGGGTTTTGAGGGAGTCTTGCTTCGGGTCGGCACCGCTGAAAGCTCAAGTTCCTATTTGATTGCCCCTTGTTGGAATTGCTTTGCTGTCTAGCACTGATTTGCAGTTAAAATTGTACATTCACAAATGGTAATCTTAGTGCAATGCACATGCAAGTTTTGAAAAAGTGTCGTTTATTCGAGTGTCGTGATTGTGTGAGACGAATGGACCATTAGTCCAGACGTTGTGCAGATTTTTGATGGTGTGAAAAATATAGCAAGGAGAATGACACCAATGCAGAAGATTAGCAAATATGGGGAGTCAGTTTACGCAACCTTGAAATAGTATGCTTTCAGAATAAACCTCGCCTTAATTAGGTCTTTTGAGGGTTGTAACGTGGTCTGGTTCACAGTTATGAAACAAAGGATAATAGGCTCAAAACTTGGTTTGTACCCACCCCTTCTTCGTGATGATATCCAGTCCTACGTTCAGTTAATTCACACATGTTTGTATTCCAAAAGGGTTGATGGTGTAAGAGTGATGATTCAAGGTTTGCTCGAAATGGCAGTCACCTTATTCTGTTTTTGATGGATGTCAGTGACCCTTAGGTTTTGATATGGTGGTCACTAGATCTTATTTTGTTTTTGTTGAGGATTCGAGGGCCTCTTTTGATTTTTCTTTTGATCCCTATCTTTTGCATGGACTAATTTCGCTTGTCGAGTCCATCAGGGTTGCCTTGATTTTTTCCTAAGTCTCCTTTGAGGTGCTTATCTTAGCAGGCTTTTGATTTTTTTATTTTATTTTGCTGTTGGAGGATTGTGACTGCCAAGTCATAGGTATTGATGAACAACCGACATGTCTTTTGGATTTTGTCTTTGTGATTTGAGTGCGTAATTGAGTTAACTGAACACTACCCTACCCCAGGTTGAGTGTAAGGGTTTGAATATCCAAAGGAAACTACTACTTCTAGGCTCGAAGTGGTTTACTAGGGATTAACTCCTTTTCTCTCCGGTGTTTGGGGGTTGAAATAATACCTGTACATCATCGGCGGGATTCTATCCGAAAGCATACATTTTGCAATTATGGGTATTTCTTTGTCATCATGCTCCCTCCAATCATTGCTAACAACAGTATGATAAAGGGAGTGAAGTGGATAAATGTGTCGGTGATTTGTAGTAAATGGAAGAAATGAGTGAATAGGACATAACTGATTCAAAACATGCATAATCACTACATTAAGAAAACCAAATACAAACGACAATGTTTGAAGCAAATAATATTTGAACAAACAAAGACAAAGTACAAGGATGCAAAATGATGGGATGGCAACATGACTGCCTTCTTCGAGGAACTGATTTTCCTGTCTTGACTTGATTGACTTGATTGATGATAACTTGTTCAGGGGTGGAGACTATTCTGCTTGTCTTCGACAACCCCTTCAATAACTGATGGTCCTACTTGTACATGTGGTGGCGTGATCTTGTCGAATGTGATTCATCATTCGTCTGGCGTACCGGTGTCGAGGAATCAGCTTGATTTACTGGAGAAAGAAGGAAGTTAAAGTGAGATTCTGAGGTTGAAAATGCAATGCAAGATGCGTAACAGATGCAATACAATGCAATGACATGAGATGCAAGATCCAGGATCGCAGATCACAGGCTTCAAACAGTTCTGCGGTCGGCCGGAGATGACGGGTCAAGAACCACAACTAGGATCAAGAAAGCCCATGGGTAGGTTTCTAAAACGGGTAGGTGCCTAGAGTTATGGAAATATTTCAAAAACATTATAACCAAGACGAAGAGACATCCGACTATAATATCCTCGAAATAATCTCGTCTAGGTGAGGTCTTCGTTTCTTCCCCATGAGAAAGACTCCTCGGAGGCGCCCACTACACAACCATCGACACACGGGTTCTAAATAGGGTTCTCAGAATCCTAGATCGAGGTCAAAAATATTACTGTCAGGAAGTAATACGTTCGAGGGATCTCATCTGATTGGGGCATTCGCATTAACTCACAAAGAATTAACACTACCAACCACCATGGATAAATAGGTTAATGGTCCTTGGGATCAACGACCCACCTCGAAAGTATTACCACCATGGCAAAGATTCACCACAACAATAATATCTTCAAGGGAATCTACTCCAAGCGGTGGTTTTCGCTTCAACTCACACGGAAGAGACCACGCAAGCCTACACTACACAACCACCATCCTAATCCTAGGGTTTTTCTCGACTCGGGTGTAGAGCCATCTCACAAAGTTCCCAACATCAGAACAACCCAACAATGTTACAAAAGGTAACACAAATAAGAAAATAGGAAAGCAAGTACATAAGCGAATGAGAAGAAAAAGAAAACCAAAGCTAAAGAGCTAGCGATTCGAATCAAGATAGGCTCGACTCTCTCTTGCATGGAGCAAACAAATCCCCAGCAGAGTCGCCAGCTGTCGCACCTCAACAAAATTGCTTAAATCGAAGACACGATCCTTCGCCCAAAAGGCGCGGAAAACGATTCGACAGAGTCGCCACCGAACTTTATTTATCCCAAAAGAGGGAAAGGAAAATATCGAGAAAACCTTTGAGAGGGATAAGAACATAGTCGTCGCAGCCACATTCTGGGTTCGGGAGTCGGTTACGTGAGGGGAAGGTAGGCGCACCCCCTCATGTCCGTTGTACTCAACGGGAACCTCTTGATTCGAATCGCGATACTCATTAGCTAAACTTGTTTGTTTTCTTCCCTAAAATAAATGAAAAAAGTAAAAATAAAAGGAAAAGATACTAAGGGGAAATGGGTGGTTTAAGGATAGGATGCTCAGCAAGATCATCGCGACCTCGGGCCTACGTATGCTCATTCGGACGAGAATGAGGAATCAGAGCAATCGTAGTTCGACTACGGGGTTTGACGGAAAAAGGTGGAAGATGGAGGGAAGGTAGCTCGCCAAGATCATCGCAATCTTGTGCCTACGTATCTTTACTCGGATGAGAGTAAAGAATCAGAGCAGTCGTAGTTCGTGGTACGCCCACGAAACAAGGGAGTTGGTTGATTTTTAAAGAGGCGCCAATTGCTCACACACGAGTAAGAGAACTCGCGCCCAAACAATCGAAGAGAGATCAAAGACTTGAACCCCCATTTTTCACCTTGAAAAAGAATTACGATAGTGATTAGTCGTTTTGAGTTTTATTATGAAAATCCGCTTGATGTTGTATCAAGGGTTTATTGTATGCACTTGGTTATTTTGAAAAGGATTTGATTTGTTAAAAGAAGAGGCGTCAATTGCTCACACACGAGTAAGAGAACTCGCATCCAAACAATCGACGGAAGATCAAAGACTTGAACCCCAATTTTTCACCTTAAAAGAGTTGCGATAGTTGTTTAATTGTTTTTGAAGTTTATTATGAAAATCCGCTTGA
The DNA here is from genome assembly GCA_022829125.1 of Lathyrus tuberosus. NCBI lineage: Eukaryota > Viridiplantae > Streptophyta > Magnoliopsida > Fabales > Fabaceae > Lathyrus > Lathyrus tuberosus. The sequence goes on along the minus strand of JALAZF010000161.1, from coordinate 7,706,367 downwards.
CGTTGGATCAAGGGTTTATTTGTTATGAAAAGAGTTTGGTTTGAAAAAGGATTTGGTCAAAGGTTGATTTGAAAATGGGCTCGACGACGAATCGAGAGTTTGGTTGAAAAGGTGTTTGTTTGAAAATGGCTCGACGACGAATCGAGGGTTTGGTTGAAAATGGGTTGTCTATGCTAGTCCCTAGGGGTGCTCCTAGTAAACAAACCACAATCAAAAGAAAACTAAATGCGTACATCGGAATGGGGAGCGGGGGTACATGTAAATTACAAGGGATAACATGAAAGAAAGGGTCTCATTGTAAGGTAGCCCAAGAGAAAGCCGTGTGTGTGCAAGGTGTCCTAAGCTAAGCCTTGATCGAAAATCGCCAAGCGACCAACAGTCCATCAATTATTGTTTTGGGGTTTCGATATTTTTAGTATTTTTTGATTAATGGTGAACAAATGAAATGGTTAGATAAACATGAATATGGATATGATATGGACAATATGAATAGGAATATGAACAAGAATAATAACCAAGATAGTATTGACAAGAGATTAAAGTTGACATAAAATAAAGTTGGTCTCGTCTTAATCACGATTTAATCGACAAATCGATAATCGATGATTTTTAACTTTCATTGACCAAAAGTGAAAATAAAAGAATATAAATCGAAATAGACATAAAAATCGGAAAACTAACAAAGACCTCATCTTTACTACGATTTTAAATTGAAAAATCGATAATCTTTAGTATTTGATTTTCATTGACCCAAAAATGAATAAAAATGAAATAAAAATAATAGAAATGAAATAAAATCGAAAATGACAAGAAAATTAATAAAGGTCTCACCTTTATCAAGATTTAAAATCGAAAAATCGATAAATCTTGACATTTTGGTTTTCATTGACCCAAGATGAAACATAATGAAAAAGATAATAAGAAATGAAATAAAAAATCGAAAAAAATAAGAAAAAAGAATAAAGGTCTCACCTTTATCAAGATTTAAAATCAAAAAATCGATAAATCTTGATATTTGGTTTTCATTGACCCAAAAAGTTAAAAGAAAAATAAAAGAAAATAAAAGTGGCCTCGTATAAATCAAGATTTTGAATCGATTTGCGAAAATCAACTAAATCAAGATTGTTGTCATATCATTGGCCCCAAATAAAGATAAAAAAAACAAAAACAAACTAAAAAACAAGGTAAAGATGTGAGAAATTTAAATCATAAAACAAAGGAAATAGGACCATATGCAGGCCTGTAGCAGATCTATACCAATAAACCTAAAATATTTGTTCAAAACAAAAGAATAAAAATAAGCTTTATCATCAAAAAGAAAAGTCACATTATGAACAGCAGCCTGAAATTGGACTCACGTGGGCTTTTAAATCCAAGCCCATCATCCCCAAAAATAAATAACAAATAGAAAAAGCAAAACTACACGATGGATGTATCAGGTTCTCATTTTTCTGTTTAAAACAAAGGAAATCAAGAACAAATAGTAGAGAAAGAAGAATAAAACGCAACACGAGCAGCATAGCCAGCATATCGTTCTCAACCTTCTCGGCGCCGGCCTCACTCTCTCCGTCTCACATCCAATCGCTCAGGTCGCTCCAGGTACTTGCTGTGATTTCGAAGTTTGTGTTTGTTTGGCTCAATCTTTCTCTTCGTCTCATTCTTGTTATGGGTTACGATTTGGTTTGGGTGTTGAAAGGGGATTTGAAAGTTGTGGTTGATTTATGGGTTAAAGAGGGTTTGTGAAGGTGATGTGAGGTTAACAATGGTGGCTTTGCAAGTGAGTAAAGGAGTCAAGTGCTGACCGGGATCGCAGAAGAAGAAAGGAGGAGGATGCGTATCTGTGTATGTTAGTGTGTAGGTCGTTGTTATGGTGGTAACGAGAGGGTCACGATGAGGGAGTAGAGGAAGCAAGGTTCAAAGGTTGAGCGCAGTGGTTGTTATTATTGATTTGTATTTGTGGATTTAGGTGAGGAATTGATGAAGGTGAAGAAACTTTGAAGGTTTGAGGTTCGAAGAAACTGAAAGGGAGGAAGGAAAAAGTGAACAGAACTGGTGGAGTGATGGTTTTTTGTGTATTGACAGGTCGAATGATGGAGGGGATTTTTGTTGTTTATAGTGAGGTTAATCAATTGAATTCGTTTCTGTCGTTTTTGGTTTGTGCATCGTACAGGTTTTGGTGTAGCGATTGTGGTGCGTAGCGCAGGTTTTGCAAGTTGTTTTGGAATTTTTTCTGTCCGTTTCGAATCCTCTTGGTCGTACATTTTGCAGGTTTGTACAGGGTATGTGCGTTTGGACATGTAGTGGTTGTAGATGGCTTTTATTAAAAATGGATAATTGTCTTTTGATATGATTTTTTTGGATTTTTGTAATGTGTTTTGAAACAAATTAAAATGAATTAGGAATATTGTAAATAAGAGTTGAATACGTGAAAATGGATAAGGGCATGAAATAGGATTATAATGACCTTGGATAAAAACAAGTTTGTTTGAAATGGATATTAAAAGTGGATATGGTTTAACTGACAGAAAATAGTGGAAATTGATAAGAAATAGAAAGTGGAAATGGATATGGACATTGGATTTTATATATGGATATTAAATGGATATATAAATGGTTTAAATGGATATTTAATTGGATGAAGGATACAAATGGTTAAAAGATAGATATGACTTCAAATGAAAATGGACAAAAACAAAAGAGGGATGAAGTTGAAGACAACATATTTTTTTGGATTTTTGAATAATTGTCAGTAGGTGGATGTACAGATAAAAGTTATACACAGGTAGGGCAAATTTGAGGTATGACAGGTGCTAGTGAGAAAAGGATCATATACCAAAATGATCAACATGAACCTCATAAGTGATCAAAGGTGGAACATCAACCTCTAAAATTCCAAAAGTAATGTCACTAGCAAAGGTAAAGAAGCTCATATGAAGAAGGTCATATCTAAGGAAGAAATCAGGGGCTTACAAGGATTCAAGATTGATGAGAAAGATCATCTAAGATGTGAGACAAGATGTCTCAACACCGTACTCCGAATTCTAAATTATCTCATGTGGATTGTGTCATTAAAAGGAAGGTTGATGATCCGGATGGAGGTCCTCCCAATTTTGAACAACCTACGATGGTTCAGAAGAATAGTGGGTATGTCTCAAGAATTCCTTCTCATATGATTGGTAAAAATCATGATTGGGTGATTGGTAAAGTTTGAACTACTAATTCTCTCCACAATATTCCTTGTGTTGTTAAGTTTGATATAGCTACTAGTGGAGATATGAGTAATGTTCCACTCAAGTCTGGACCTATGAGAAGTCATCATGGCTTTCAAATGTCTTATGTTGAAGATTTCCAGGAAATAACTTTGAGTAGTCCAGATGGTGAGGACGATGTACAAAACACTCTGTCCAACATGTTAAAAAAGTCTCAAGGGAATAAGGTGAATGATGATCAAGTTCATGAAGATGTTGAAAATGATGGTGTGGTATTAATAAACATGACCATACTTTGGAAGATGTGTAGACACTAAGTGAAGAATGTTACCATTCTTCTGGTATGTGCTACAAAGAGAAAGTAATATAGATTGACTATTCCAAAGGACATGTCTTCCCATATCGAGGAGAATTTTGATTTGGAGCAAATTGTTGTTGTCAAATAAAGACACACTCAATATTTGCTGATGAATATCGAAGTATCCACGATTCCCTTCCCTTTTTAGGAACCATCAGATTAAGTCCAAGACTGTCAGTTTTTCTGAAGTTCAAACTATATCAAATGGATGTGCATAATGCCTCTCTTAATATGTACTTAAATGAGGATGTTGAAGAACTCTGTTTTGTCAGCATAATGCGGAGCATCATGGAGAATAATGTGAGTAACAACATTAATATTTTTTATTAAGAACTCTGTCAGTGCTTATGAAGATGTTATTCTTATGAACAAGGATGTTCATGATAGGTCTGAACTAGTCAATAAAGGGGTTAGTAAGGATGACGATCTTGGTAATGTGTCTCTCCTTAATGAGAATATTGTGCTAAAGTATTTATATCTAATGAGGATTTCCCTTGAAAGGATGTTTCTAGAAGAAGCTATTATATCTAAAGAGAATGTTTACTTGCTAGTCATTGTCAAAGACAAAGATGTTGTTCATCAGATACAGTTTGACCTTGAGTTAAGCATGATAGAAGATGTTGGATATCTTCTAGAATTTCGAGCAAAGATAATGAAGGATGATATTGATCATAAGGAAGATGTTTTCTAATATGTGACTAACATCTTGAGTATCATAATGGTTGCTAAGTCCATAACTCAGAAGAAGGAAGAGCACGTTGTTTTTAGTTATTATGAAGAATCTAGAATGCTTCAATCTGAGTCAGATGGTGAAGAAAATGTCTTTATCATTTTATTCAACATTTAGAAAAGGGTGTATGGCACAATGTTGAGGGGGATATGGTTGTCTAAATAAGTTTTGAAATTTGAAGAATTGGTTTAGCTACTAAGGAAGTCTGTGTGACAGACAAAAAGAACCTCATAATAGTGATGGTTGCTTCCCTCTTGTCAACAACATGATATATTGGGATAACAATGAGAAAATCAGTGTATCCTTATATTCTATGAAAGATGAGTATACTACTATAGGGAACCGCTGTAAAAAATTATTCTGGGTGAAGAAAATGTTGGAGTATAATGTGGGACAAGATGTCATGAAATTTGTCGCTAAAATTTTATCGAAGTCATTAGATGCAGTCAACTTTGAAAAAAGAGGTCTACAGGTTTAAGAATCAATAACAATCAATACTAGGGAGGTGTGCATGGAGAGAGAGAGAGAGAGAGAGAGAGAGAGAGAGAGAGAGAGAGAGAGAGAGATTTATGATGCTAGATTAAATATGAACATCTTTGTAAAGAAATAATGAATACATGAAGAATTTGAAAAATATATTAAACTCCTCCATTTTCATAATTAGTTTAGTTGCTCTATTTAAACAAATTAAAAAAATAGTGTTGGGGAACCTGTATCACATGTTACTTGAAAAATATTGATAAATTGAAAAAAATTAGATAATGGTTTAGGGCAAATAGTTTATTGAATATTGTGTTGTATTGAGTTATATTTCAATTACAATGAAGGGTTGTATGTATAGAACACTAGCCACCCAAAATAAATCTAAAACACATTGTCTAAAACTAAACGTATATACTCGTACAGATATATACTTAAAAGAATATACTCGCCCGAGTATATGCTTAAAACAAAATGCCTAACAAAAACTGATATACCCGTCCGGGTATATCCTTAAATTAAACTGATTTAACCATAATACTCTTCCTAATTCATATTTTCCATGCTTCTCATTCCCATTAACTTTTTCAAACCTTCAAACCTTGCTTGCTTGAGAGGGTTTGTCAAAGTATCGGTAACTCCAACTCACTTTTGCAATGTTCAGTGCTTAATGTCTTTGTACTAACTTGGTCCCTAAGGAAATGGTACCTCCTTTATATGTTCTTGCTCTTACCATGACTCATAGGATGGCTTGCCAATTAAATTGCTGAATGATTGTCCACTAAAGACTTTATTTTCTCATTGTTGCTCATACTCAACCCTTCAAGCAACATCTCCAACCAAAGTGCTTGACATGCTACATAAGAGGCTGCAACAGACTCTCCTTTACATGAAGACAAAGCTACAATTTATTTCTTCTTTGAACTCCATGAGATTGGTGTTGATCCAAGCATGAGCAAGTAGTCTGTTGTGCTCTTTCTATCATCTTGATCCCCACTTCAATATCTAATGTACCTTCAGATCATTTTTACTGCAAGTAGATGGATTGACCTTAGTTTCTCCATGAATCTACTAACCAATCCCACACTATGACAAATATCCGACCTTGTATTGCAAAGATACCTATGAGCTTATCATATGAGCTTATCATATGATTTCTTCTCCAATTTGGTGTTGGTCAACATAGGTGTAATTTTAGGATTGCAATTACTCATGTTAAACCTCTTCAGGATGTCTTGTTCATATTTCTTTTGATGCAGAAAAAATCTTTATTTGGTGTTCACAATTTCCATTCCAAGAAAATATGCCAAATTTCCTAGGTCTGACATTTCAAACTCATTCTTCATGTTTGCTTTGAACCTTGTAAAATCTTTTTCATTTGAACCTATAAACAACAAATCATTTACATAAATACATAAAATGACTTGTTCTTGTTAATTTGATCCTTTGACATATACACTATGCTCTAATATGCATTTGTTAAAACCTAGCTCGATTAAGAAGCTATCAATCCTCTTATTCCGAGCTATAGGCACTTGCTTTAAACCATACAAATATTTTCTCAATCTGTACACCATGTTATCTTGCATTTTTACTTCAAAACCTGGTGGCTTCTTCACATTAATTTGCCACCAACCTTGCTTTGTACTAGGAAATTTCTGTTAGAACAAGATTTGTTCATGAAATATATTCCTTGGGTTTTGATGATAACAAAGTATTTAAAGAACAATGATTATATTTGATGTGTGTTTCTTGTATGCAGGTTCTAATACGTGTAAATATTTATATGCAAAATCTGATATACAAAGGCACACTTGAGAGAAGCTGAAATGCTAGCTTCTGGTGGTACAGAATCTGAAGAACACTTGCTAAGTGATGTCTGGCGTAGTCTATAAAGCTGAAAGCCTTAGCATCAGAAGAAGTAACATAATTGTCTCTACACTTGGTGAATGTAAATTGGCTTCTGGTATCATTCAGAGTTGGTGATAAAGCTGAAGATGTTCATACAGTATAAAGCAAGCTACATTGGGAAATCAGTTTATCAGCTGGAGTCTGAATTTACAAGGCTCAAGAGTGGTTGACATGCTTTACGGATATCTACTCTCAATGGCTCTATAGTACATGATCTTTTTTAAGACTCAATGGTTAAACATGTTACACAATGGATCAAGATCTTTTGGTGTATCTATCTTCAACGACTCTTTTACTATGGAGTAAATCAACGACACTTGATCAAGTTATCTCTTCCAACGACTTATCTGCTGCAAATGTTATATAAGTGGTTGAAGGTTCAAACTGAATCTTCAACAAGGATTAACCAGATGAAGGAGTAACAAGATCAGCAATTATCAACTCTATCGTGTATGCAGATTTTTTGTTATAGGTTGTAATTGTAAAAGCCTTAAGATTTCTTATACATTTAATATCTTAGAAATCTTAAGAGCTTTAGGTCTTTGTTATGGTGATTTCCCATACCTCTTATATTAGTATCAAGTACACCTTGTTCTATATTCTGCTGAACTTGTTTAGCAGTTTAGATTAAGTCTCTCGCCAAGATGCTTGAGCCATGTAAGTCTCATGTTATGTGCTTGAGCAATGAAAGTCTTAATTAAGTGGATTGATTGAGCAGAAGTCTTGTATCATTGGGATACAAGCAAGGAAGTCTCTCTCCAAGATGCTTGAGCCATGTAAGTCTCATGTTATGTGATTGAGCAATGAATGTCTTAATCAAGTAGATTGATTGAGCATGATGGATCAGTTCATGATGCTTGGAGCAGGAAGACTCATTTCATGGAACTTGGAGCAGAAGTCTTGGGCCAGTGTGGCTTAAGTAGGATGGCTCGATTTGTGGAACTTGGAGCAGAAGTCTTGAACATGAGGGGTTTCAGCCGGAAGGCTCGTTTCATGGAACCTGGAGCAGAAGTCTTGAGTCTGTAGGACTTGAGTAAGAAGTCTTGGGCATAGGGTCTGTGCAGTGTAAAAGACTTATGCAGAATGCATAAGCGATTGTAATCATGATTTGGTTATAGTGAAAATCTCTAGTGAAACAAGGGGACTGGACTACTTTCAGTTGGGAGGAACTGGTATAAATCTTTGTGTCTTCTGTTATTATTTATTTGCTTCTGTTAACATCCGCTGCTAAGTATAATAAGAATCTGAACAACAGTTTAGATTCTGAACTCTGATTAGACGCAAATTAAGAAAACAGAAAACACAATTCAACCCTCCTTCTTGTGTACTTTTCTCACCTTCATGATCAAGTTACTTGCCATTGAAGGAATATACAAGGCATCACTGATGATATCTTCATGTTCTTACTTTTTTTCACTCTGATGTTGCCCATCCCCTTTGATGTCACCATGTTGTTGTTTGCAAAACAAATTGATCTTCTAACTGATTCATCCAATTTAACAAACTAGTTCTTATTGCATGTCATATGATTGTTGCAGCCTGTCTCAAGGTACCACACATTTTATTTCTCTAAGGCTAAATGTGTTGCAGCCATCAAGATAACATCTTTAGATTCACTCTTACCATCATGAGCAAATTTAGCCACACCCTTTTCATGACCATTGTGTTTGTTGAAATAGCAGTCTCGAGCATAATGATCAAACTCCTGATAACAATAGCATTATACCTCTTTCATGTGAACCTTCTTCTTGAATTTTTAATTTTGATTTGCATCATTCTTACAAGTTTCACCTTGGCTTCTTGAAACCTTACCAGTATCACCATTGTCATTCAACTTCTTCTTCCATTTTGCTTTCACTTTGTTATTTCTTGAGGAATTTTCTTTAATCTTATTAAATAACTTTGCTTGCAATGCATGTTCAAATAACTTTTTTGAATCTCTTTGCTTCAGCCTCATTTCACGCGCCTCAAGATATGTTTGCAATTCTTCGAGCTTCATCTCTAACAAGTCTTTATATTCTTCAATTGCCACCACAATGTGATCAGATTTGACTTGAAGAGCCCTGAACACCTTCTTCACCTACTGCATTTCAGAGGTTTTTTCTCCACATGGTTTCATCTGATTTGTCAAAGCCACCATATTTGAGAAGAACTCAGCAATGGTTTCACCACCTTCCATCTGCATGTTTTCATATCGCTTCCTCAAAGATTGCAGATTCACTTTCTTTAACTTTTCATTTCCACCATATAGCTTTTTGAGAGTATCCCAAACCTCCTTGTCAATTTCTTGCTTGATAATCTTCTCAAAGATATTCGAATCCACACACTGATGGATCATGAATAAACCTTTCCCATCTTTCTTGCTTGATTCACGATGTGCATGCGCAACTCTTTATGTCTCAGTCACATTTTCTTATAATGCCAAGAAATCATCATTCACGATTTCAAGCACATCTTAAAATTTGAATATGACTTTCATCTGTGCACACCATCTATCATAATTTTCTCCCTTGAAAACTGGTAGACTGACTGAGAATTGGTGATGAAATAAATATTCATTAGAGGTTATCATTAAAACAATTTAGTTATTTTACAACAAACTTTTTTTACCCGTTATTTAACAACGCATTATTACATCATAAAAGTGATGTATTACCTTAAATTCTGGGACATTACTATCATATTGCAAAAAGGAACTCTTATTAAAGGCATAAGGAATAATTCTCATTATCACTAAATAAATTAAAAAAATTTTGGACTAATTTTAGCTGGCAACACAAAATTCCCCATGAAATTATCGTCTCTCTTGTTTATATCTTCAATCAAGTAGTTGTCATGTTTTTAACAATAAATACAAAACAACATAATAATTCCAAAAAACCATGCATCCAATAATTAATATATAACACATACCTCACACACATTGTATCAAGTTAAGTACTAAGTTGTTAAGAATTAGGAACAAAACACCACCTAACATTGACAACAAATAAACACAAGAAATTTATGGCAATGATGATAGAGAATGAAGTGAGTATGAAAAAGAGTCAAAGGTCCATGGAGGAAAAAGAGGGTAAAGGAACACGTTGTGTTAAGAGACAAAGAAGAGAACATGGTGTTGCACCAAAAATAAGAGATGATAACCATAACCAAAAGTTTCATGTTGGTGTAACTGAGAATTCTATAACTAACACTACAAAGAGAAGCTCAAAATTTCGCGGCGTTAGCAGGTGATCATAAGAAATAAATTTTTTTTCTATATAACATCGATATTTCAGATTTAGGTGTCTAATGTCAGATATGTGTCATGTGTCAGTATTCGACATTAACAAGACAATATATATACGGTTACATTTAATTAATTTATTTTTTTATATTATTACTGATGTGAACATGTTAGTGTCAGTATCCCTCTCTGTGTCTGTTTATTTTTCTAATCGAAGATGAACTGTATATAGGCATAGATGGACGGGTCGATATGAAGCTCACTTGTGGGACAAGCTTTCTTGGAACATAACACAAAAGAAGAAGGGGAAACAAGGTAGAGTTTCTCTTTTTGGTTTCACCATTAATCTATTAACCTATTATTTATGGTTATTAATTTTTTCACATACTAACAATTTTTTTTTTAATGCTTATGATTCTTTCTATTTGGAATTTTGGATGGAACTTGATATTGGGACTAATAGTTTACCTTGGTGAGTATCTTGAATATTAAAACCAAAAATTTTGATATATTTATTCTATTGATTAAGTAGAAGCTGAGAAGTTATGTTTCAAATATTGTAGGAGCTTATGATGAAGAAGAATCTGCTGCAAGAGCTTATGATTTAGCTGCACTTAAATATTGGGGAGCCTCAACTTTCACCAATTTTCCGGTATGATTATAGTAGCTAGCTATGAAATAATTGATTTGGATTCACTACACTCAATAATCTCATGCATCAATACATCCGTAATCGTTTGATCATACTAGATAAGAATGATCAAGATTTTTTGATCTAGCCTTGAAATCTTGATCATCTGACCTCTATCCAACGGTCACTGTTGTGCTGACTACATGAACTAATAAATTAGTAATGATATAGATGATGATGATGATTGATTTATCTGATGTTCTTTATATTTCCAACAGATATCAGATTATGAGAAAGAGATAGAAATAATGAATGCTATGACCAAAGAGGAGTATTTGGCCACATTAAGAAGGTAATACTAAATAAAAGTGATTTTTTCCTCTCTTGAATGTAACTTTTTAACTTTTGTACCTTAGAAATGATACATAGGTCATCCTATCATGAGTATATATAACTTTTATTTATAATTAATTTTACAGAAAGAGCAGTGGATTCTCAAGAGGTGTTTCAAAGTATAGAGGTGTAGCAAGGTGATAAATACTCTTCATGTAGAATATAAATTAGCTTGTGAATTGTTGCTAGGACTGTTAAAGAAAACCGTCGAAACAAACCGAATTAAAAATTCAACTGAAGTTAAAATAATCGAACTATTATGTTAGGTTAATAAACCAAACATATGTTGCTCAAATAGTTTTAGAACCGAATCAAATGACAAATACATCAAACTGAAAATGAAAAGTGCAAGCTTAAAATTTTTTATTAAAAAATTCAAAAAAATATAACAGATTGATTCTTTAACGAACAGTTCGGTTTGAGAAAAACTATCTTCTAATAGTGTGGTATAGTTCAATATTTCAAACCGATATACAAACCAATATATTTAAGTTTGGTTTGGTTCTAAGTAAATTGAAACGGTTCTATCAATTTTAATAATATTTTACTATGGTTCAGTTCGATTTTCTGACTGAACCGTACCGTACCATGAACAAGCCTAATTGTTTCTAATCAACATAAATCACAAATACTTGGTGAATACTTTGCAGGCATCATCATAATGGTAGATGGGAAGCAAGAATAGGAAGAGTTTTTGGAAACAAATATCTCTATCTTGGAACCTATAGTAAGTTCAATCACACACACACACAAAACAAAGATATCTTTCATTTTTCATTCATTAAAATCTCAATAACATTTCTTGTTAATCAACAAAGGTACACAAGAGGAAGCGGCTCGAGCTTACGACATAGCTGCGATTGAGTATAGAGGAATTCATGCTGTTACAAACTTTGAATTAAGCAGTTACATAAAATGGTTAAAGCCAGAAAGCATCACAGAACCAAACCATGAATCACAAGAACTACAAAAAGAGTCTCAAACAATAGCATCGCCGAATAACTCGACTCTATTACAAGAGTCGAAGTTATTAGCCCTTCAAAAGAGCTTCTTCATTCCAGATTATAATCTGAATTCTACCGAAAAGCAAGAATCATCAATTGAAAACAAAAACTACAGTTTCTTGAGCAACAAGTCAACTTCTCCCACCGCGCTTAGTCTTCTCCTTCGATCTTCGTTGTTTAAGGAATTACTTGAAAAGAATTCGAATGTATCTGAGGATGAAGTCGCGAAAGAACAACAGATAGCTAGTGATGATGAACTTGGAGAAATCTTCTATGATGGTATTGGCAATATCTCATTTGACTTTGATCCCAATAGATGCAACATAGAATTGCAAGAAAGTGACTTACATTCAATATTTTTTACATAGGTTGTCTTGTTAAAATCTCTAATACTTATTTGATAATAATGATATAGATGTAACAAAAACAAGCTTGATGCTGAAATGTGTTTATGGAAATCATGGTGTGTAAAAAGAATCTAGTGTTATTTAAATCCCCTAATGAATATAATATATACATGTTTCATTTTGCAACTCATGTACTATTAAACATTTAGATTGAAAATACTATAATGTAACTAGATATAATAACACTTTTATGAAGGTGAAAAAACTCAAAATGAGGTTTAAATTGTATTACTTGAAAAACTTTTTCTAGTTGAAATAGCACACAATGTTAAATGGTACTACAAACTTTACATAGAAAAATACACGATGTTGTGTGGGACAAGATCAACTATGTGCTCAAAAGACATGAAATAGCATGATGCAATAGTACAAAAATCTTAATAGATCATTTGTCAAAAGAATAAGAACATCCAATGACCATAAAAAGTAAGATATTTAAAGACTCAATTTCTTGTTTCCTACAACACATTTGCTCAATGAAAAAAAATGAGAATCAACTTGAATAGAAAATTAAAGAAATTTCAAAGAAAATAATATCTAGAGAATAAGGTCAAATCAAAGGAAGAAAGAAAGAAGATAGCAATCGATTTCATTATATGTGCATTGTGTTGAAAGATTCAAACATTTTTGTTTGTGCTTAGAATAATTTATATCCTTGTTGAGGGATATTTGTAAAGACTCCATCACTTATTCATTTTTCTAATTGTATTCCATAAATAAATTATGTTAGTCAAATTCTCTGAGATGACAAAGAGATCCAGTTAAGATTAGTTCTTTGTGTTGAAAATATCTTATATAGGTCAGGTTGAACATGAAATATCTTAATGATTTTGTGATCTTTTTTATTATAGTGAAAAATCTCTCTCAACGAGGAGATTGGATGTAGCTCTAAAATAAGAGGGGAATCAGAATAAATTTTGTGTCTTTCATCTCTGCTACCTTCTTCTCTTATCTACCACTGTGAATCGATTTCATTTAAAACAAATTAAAAATGTTTAAATAGATCAACATTATTCAAACCCTATTTTTAGCGTTTTCTCACCTTCAATTGACATCAGAGTTTCGGTCTCTTATTTAAACACTAACAGTATAAGAATAAAATATATTTGAGAAAAAACCTGAGTGATCATTTAAATAATAATGATGAAGAATCCAATACATCATACTCTATCAAACCTTTTATGTTTAATGGAGAAGTATTTGAATACTAAAAAGATAAAATTTATAGCTTCTTTATCTCTAAAGATCTGAAAGACTGAAACTATTGAACTTAGTGAAAGACGGTTGGGAACATCCTAAAATTTCTTAAGGAAAAGATGTTGATCCTTTAACTATAGAAGATTTTAACTATAGAAGATGTTCAAAAGAAAACCTAAAAGTTGCACTATAAAACCATAATCTTCTTGTTAATGTTATTTCCTTCAAAGAGTGTGATAAGATCACCAACACTAAATTATCAAAGACGTCTATGATTTATGTTCAAAAGAAAGCCATGGATGATGTTCTAGTTTAAGGTCGAACTTTGCCACCATGGCTAACAACATTCTAATGGATTTATTCTATACAACATATGAGAAAACATCATTGAAGTAAACACCTTCTTTCTGAGTGAACCCCCTAGGAAACAACCTTGCTTTAAATCTCTTTAACATCACTCCTTTGGTTCCTTCCTTAACCTGGAAAATCCAATTATAGCTAACTAACCTTGCCCATACAGGTTTCTCGATCAGGTTCCAAGTTTTATTATCATGAAGATATTTCATTTCATCATCCATGGCTTTTAGTCATTCAGTCTTATTTAGACTCCTCACAACTTCCTTATAATCTCTATGTTTTTCATCAATGACCTCACTTGGCGAAATTAAGGCAAATATTATGAGATCTGCATAACCAAGTCTTTGAGGTGGCTTGATGACTCTTCTAGACCTGTATCTTGCCAGTAGGTAGTCATTATCAGTCTCCTCATCTTCATCAATAACTTATGTTTCTTCTTCGACTTCATCTGGGTTATGAAATTCAGCATCACTATGCTCCACCTCAACAGGAATTTTTTCCTGTTCCAGCACCTCTTCAGATATTTTTGCATTTCGATAAGCATCATCAGTTTTCTTGTAATCCATCTCTACTTCATTGAAAACTACATCTCGACCTGTGATACACCTCTTGTGATCTGACTTTAGGCACGACAGCCAATAAGCTTTGACTCATTCAGGTTATCCAAGAAACATACATCTCTGAGCTCTAGGTTTGACCTTGTCTTTCCTAATGTGAGCATAGGCTAAATAGCCAAATACTCTAAGTCTATCGAGATTAGGTGGATGTCCCGACCAAATTTCTTCAGGTGTCTTCATCCCCGAGGCAATCGTGGGACACCTTTTTATCAAGTAAGTTGTAGTCATGATTGCCTCAATCCAAAACACCTTCTTTAATCCCGCACTAACCAACATGCATCTAACCCTTTCAAGAATGGTTCAATTAAACCTTTCGGCCAAACCATTTTGTTGGGGAGTACCTGAAGTAGTTTCGTGCGTTCCAATATCAGTCGCATTACAATAGCTATCAAAAGTCTCATTTCAAAATTCAAGACCATTGTCGATTCTCAACCTCTTGACCTCCCTGCCAGTTTGGTTTTCTACTAGGGTATTCCAACTTTTGAAATTTTCAAAAGTTTCATCCTTAGCTTGTGGACGAATACCCATAACTTTTTGGAATAATCATAAACAACGGATATGAAATATCTTGCACCTGAGTGTGAAGGATTTCTTGTAGGTCCCCAAAGATCAGCATGAATATAATCAAGGGATCCATGTGTTCTTTGTTTACCTTTGTTAAATTTCACCCTGCATGATTTACCAAATACACAATGTTCACAAAACTCAAGTTTTTTGACCTTGTCAGCACATAGCAGATTTTGTTTCGACAACTCGACCAGGCCTCTTTCACTTACCTAACCAAGTCTCATGTGCCATAGCTCAATCTTTGAAACACGTTTTTTGGATGCCACATCTGCTGAAACATTTACAACCTCAACCTCAAGGGTATATAAGACTTATTTCTTCACGCCTCTTAAGACTTCCTTCGACCCATTCATTATCTTTAGTATACTCTTCTCTCCTTTGAAAACATATCCTTTCTTGTCGAATTCACCAAGAGAAATAAAATTCCTCTTAAGATCATGTACATACCTGACATTAGTCAATAGCCCTATTGACTCATCATGGAGCATGAATCTCACATATCTAATTTTGGAAATCTTGCAGGCTTTATTGTTTCCCAACAACACTTATCCACCAACTTAATCACATAATTCCTCAAACACGTATTGGTTTAGAGTCATGTGCCAAGTACACCTTAAATCCATAATCCACTTCTTGCTAGAGTCACTGCTTGAAACCACTGGGACATCAGATGATTGATATCCATCTTGTACAATGACTGCATTACCATTATCCTTTCCACCATGATTATTCAGACATTCAGGGCACACCTTTCTTGTATGATCATCGTTCTTACAATGATAACACCTAATTATAGGAGTATTACCACCATAAAAATTCTGTAGAACCTCACCAACATAATTGTAGGAGTATTACCACCATAAGAATTCTCAAATCTACCATCTTTCTTCAAGAATTTTCCTTTGACGGACAATCCTTCACCAACATAATATGGTTTATGCTCCTTTCTTTCATTAAGCTCCTTAGAGTACAAGGCTGATTGAAATTCTTCAAAGGGCAATGAATCTCTTCCATACAAGAGAGTTTCTTTGAAATGAGCATGAGACTTAGGTAAAACACACAACAACAATAATGCTTGATCTTCATCATCAATCTTGACCTCGATATTTTCAAGATCAAGAATCAACTTGTTGAACATATCTAGCTATTTAGCCAAGACTTTGTCTCCACTCATCTTGAATGAATACAGATCTTACTTTAGGTAGAGATAATTGACCAAATATTTGGTCATATACAAACCCTCGAGTTTGCTCTACACACCCGACGTCGTCTTCTCCTTCGAGACCTGTCAGAGAAGCTTATCACCAAGGCTCAATACGATGGCACTATGGCCTTTCTCGATCATCGTCATCTTCTCCTTCTCTGTTAGGGCAGCATCTATCTTCTTCTGTCCTTTCAACGCTTCTAACAAACCATGTTGAATCAAGAGGGCTTGCATCTTCAAGCGCCACAAACCGAAATCATTCACACAGGTGAATTTCTTAATCTCATACTTTGTTGACGGCATCTTCTGCTCCACGCCCACCGCACCAATTTGTTGTGAAATAATTCCCAAGAAAACAGAGTATGACCGGTTTCTTGATGAACAAGAAAATAACAGAGTAAAGGAAAAGATAGAATTAAAGTGAAAGAAACAATTGAAAGTGGTTAAAATTGGATTCTTGATTCAACTACACATTAGGAAACAATGTTTATAATTGAATCTCAACCACACCACTTTCTCCACCTGAATATGATTATCAAGGGTTGATGGAGAAGTGGTGACTAGTATGTTATTTATAGGAAAAATAAACCCTAGCTTTCCACTAACACACTAAACAATTGGCCCAACAAAATGGCCCAATTCAAATGCTAACTTAAACAACAAGTTAAAATATTATTCATGCAAAAACGGACTTCGACTACGGTATGCACATCTTCGACTTCGACAGAGCTCTTCAAATTTTACATAATATGCTACAACACTCAACAACCTTGAAGATAAAATTTACCTTATACCTTACAATTAATTATATATGACAAAGAATACTTGGAAAATTCTACTAAGTCCAAAACTCCATTTATTCTTCGATCTTCAACTACACACTTCGACCAACATTTATCAAACATATAATCCTGTTAATTTATTTTGCTTACCAAAATAATTAATGCTTTGAAGTTTGGAAGTATATTATTTTTGAGCTTGAGCGTTGTTCCATTACCGTCCTGGTTCCGGTGGCGCTGTTCCATTACCGTTCCAGTTCCGGTGCTGCTCGTCGACAGGTACCCTGACCGTTTCAGCTCCGGCAATGGCTTAGTTCCATACATTGAATTTTCGGCTTAAATTCCTAATCCTAGGGTTAGGGGCCATGGTTTGGTGTATTCTTCTCTAGGTCATTGTGGGGTTTGATGGTTTGGGGGTTTTAGAGGGTGGAGTTTCTTGTTCTGTTGCGGATTGAGGTTTGGGGGTGGTTGGCTGCTGTTTATGGGAGACGATCAGGGGTGGTCGGAGGTGAAGAAAAGAAGGTTCCGTAATAGGGTGCCTAGATGGGACTCGTGTCCGGTGGGTAGAGGTGGTTTCAGAGCAAATGGTAAAGGTATATTTTATGTATATTTCTCTGAGTTTCCTGAGAGAACTGTAGCTAGAGACATCTTTGAGTTGTTTGGTTACGTGGGGGAGGTAGTAGAGGTTGTGATACCCCCGAAGAGGAATAGGTTGGGAAAACGCTTTGGTTTCGCGAGGTTTCGGGAGGGGGGAGATGCAAGGCTGTTGGCGGTTAAATTCGATTATATTATGATCGACGGTAAGAAGATTCACGTAAATCTCCCTATATTTGCGAGTCAGGGCCTGAATCTTGGTGTGAAGGGTCATCCCGGTGTCATTTTGAGGAATGGTGTGGATGGGTTAAAGAAGGGGAAGTTCGGTGGTGACAGGGGCGGAGCTTTTTCGGTGGGAGAGTTTTCGTATGCTGAAGCGGTGAGTGGGATGGGGTTGGTAAAACAGCCGATGGCGAAGAAGATATCGTTGAGTTTCAAATCAAGACAAGGGGATTGCGAGAGGTTTAAGAAGGCGTTTGTGGGAAGGGTAGTATCTCCTGGCTCCACCTACAATCTTCAAACTTTGTTTGAGCTTGAGGCTGTCTACACGATAAAAGTTACTCCGTTGGGAGGTAATTTATGTTTATTGGAAGATATTGAAGAAGGATTTATTAATGAGTTGTTGATTAACGGCGAACTTTGGTGGAGAGAATGGTTTACAAAAATTATCCCGTGGCACGAGAGTTTGATGGATGACGTGAGAGTTATGTGGGTTAGAGTTTACGGGGTGCCATGTCACGCTTGGATACCGGAATTCTTCATTGATTTGGGCAATGCTATTGGGAGTTTCGTTTGTGCGGACGATAGTACAACGAAAGCATTAAATATGGATGTCGGAAGAATTATGGTCAAGTTGTCTTGCGAGGAAAGTTTAAAGGATTCGATGTATGTGGAGATTGATGGTGAGGTTTTCTCGATTATTCTAAAGGAAAACACTTACAGCCCGGTTAGGATGCTAAAGGAGGCTTCAAAAGCTAAGAGTTGCAGTTCTGGGCACTCGAAAACTAATGTCTCTGGGTCGTCTTTTGACAACAGAACTGCAGCGGAAGACGAGATCGAAACCATTGGTGCCTTCAATACTGACAGCGAGGGCCCGAGCGGTATCCCAACGTCTGTTGTTCGGACTGAAACAGAGGATTTTATTGAGAGTGCATCCGCCAATGCTGCTGCTTGCGGGTCGGTTCTCAAGGAGGCAGTAGGCTGTTTCGACACGGCTGTTGAAGGTTTGAAAGTGAACTCTCCAGGGGCGACTGTTAATGGCAATAGCTTAGAGGGTGATGATGTGGGCCAGGCGGTTGTGGAAGCGAATTCAACTGCATCATTTCTGTGCTCAGCAGGAACACGAGTTGATTGTAGTCTGGAGTTGGAAGGCGGGGGTTCAAAATGAAGGCAGGACTATTTCATTTAAGAAAATGAGGAGATTTAAATTGGTAAAATACAAACTATGCGTCGAAGAGGGAGGAATGCGAAAAAAGAGAATGGGAAGAAGGAAGCGGAGAATTCTAAAATCGGATTCGAGGTGTGATGATACCAATTCGGATCAGATTTTTCTGTCGTGCGATTTTGGAGATGGTATACAAGGTGGTAAGGAAGGTATGAAAGCGGCAGTTCCGGTAACTTATGGGGATCAATCGAAAGAATCAAATATTCAAAGGAATAATTTAAAAGTGTGGGAGAATACGACAAATAAAGCCGGAGAGAAGATATGGAAGGTTATGGAAAGATTAGGTGTGACGTCGAACGGTTCGTTGGAAGTCTTTTGGGAGGAAATTGTGGAGAAGGAAAAGGAGGACAGGAAGAGATTGATTTTAAGGAGGGAGAACAACAATGGTTTTAAATGATTATCGGTTCGTTGAATATTAGAGGAGGCGGGTCTCTTCTGAAGAGAAGAAGAATTAGCCATATCATTAATAAAGGGAAGGCGGACCTGTTTTTACTACAGGAAACTAAGATGTCTACTATTAAGGAGGATGTGATTAAGAGTTTTTGGAGTAGGGAGAAGGTTGGCTTCTCAGCCCTCGAATCTAGAGGCGCTTCGGGAGGGCTTGCAATTTTGTGGAAGGAAGGAGATATAGAGTGTTGTGTAGTATTAGAGGGGAGGGGTACTTGGGTATTAAAGTGATGTGGAAGAGTTTTGTTTATTAAATTGCTAATGTGTATTCACCTTGCGACCTTCCTAATAAGAGGGTCTTGTGGAATTCTTTACTTGATTTAACGTCAAGGTTTATGGATGGGGAGTGGATATGGTGCGGTGACTTTAATGCAGTGAAGAGTAGCTCGGAGAGGAAAGGCAAATCTTGTTGGAATAGAAGTGTGGAGATGAAGGAATTCGGGGTGTTTATTGATAGGAGCCTATTGGTGGATGTTGTAACACCCCCTTTCTATACCCCCAAATAATCACATAATCATTTAGGCACATATTTAAAATTTCGACAGAGTATAATTATAAACATAGTATAAAAGAGGTATGTCACATTATACATGAAATTAAAACATTCAACACCTGCTCAACAATTGATATGCAACAGTGGGGTAACTTTGCAACAGAGGAACTTAGTCCTTACACCCACATCTCAATATTTAGAATAAAAGCGGAAAATCTAAACATTGAATAACATCAAACATATATACATATATCTATATATATCATCAAGTATTATCCACAAACATAATTCATGTTTACATAAACATTCATCAACCAGATACATGTACAAATGTATCACAAAAGAATCATATACATCCTAGCTACCCGGTGCTACATATCAGAGCCGACAGACCAAAAGAATGAAGACACACTTCACAAAAAGACCACCAGCATACCTACTCTACAATGCCTCATAGAGCATCATAAAACAGCAGAAGGGTGAGAAATATTATCATAATAACAATGCATATAATTATGTATCTTAGCATAAAAATATACATATTCCAAATTCTCACCACAATTCATCACAATTCACTCATATACATCACAATGTATATATATATACAAAACCAAGCATATTCATCATGCATACTTTCACAATTCTTATCATAACACATAAACATACATATTCATGTTTATTCATCAATGCCCAATTATAAAGATGATCAATGCAAATCATAGAGACCGACTCACGACTCTATGCAAATGAAATGCGGTACCGACTCAGTCATCTCAAAGTTCACTCAGGAACTTATTGGAACCATCGCTCGTTACCAATGTAACTCCCCGTCGGGCCTACGATGTTCACCCATTGCTCACACCTCACATTGGCACACAATGTTTATGGATTGCTCACACCTCACATAGGCACACAATCCGATTGTTCACACCTCAGTTAGGCACACAATCATTTGTAATCATCGCTCACACCTCACATAGGCACACGACGTTACAACGGATTCTCATTAGAATCACACAACACAAGAATGTACATCATTATGCTTCACATACAAAATGACTCAAGACATTCTTGAAATGCATACATATTCACAATATATTCATGCATTCATCTCATACTATCACATACAATCTATATACATTCACATCAATGCACTATTGTATGATTCACATTCAAAATACACATTCAAACGGTAAAAGTCGCTAAATAACACTATTCCCGACTTTCCGACATAATTAAATCGGCTAACAACTTCCAAATCATCATAATAAGAAAGTACAGCTCATTAGCTTCACAACGATACCAAGAATGTAAAAATCGGATAACCGGAACACAAGTTACGAAAGAAAAACGAAAACGATATTTTGAAAAATCACATTTTTACACTTCTCATGCCCATCCGCGTATGGACCTATTCCGTACGCGTATGGCCCAAAACTCGTACGCGTACAATACGCAAATCACCAGATGGCCGGAAAAAATGAAGTTCCATACGCGTATTGGCCCTGAAACGTGCCTCCCATACGCGTATTGCCCAAGTCAATACGTGTATGGCCTGCCCCAATACGCGTATGGCCAGGCGAAAATGCAGAATTTCCTGCATAATTTTCTCTGCGTTTTTCACCTAAACCACACCCAAATTCATCATCTAAATCCCGAAAAATACCAATTTGATGTACAATAACATATATCTATCATGAATCAACAATAAGGAACACGAAAACATCATTTCCAACATGATTAAATCGAATTCTAACACTTTCTACACAAATGGGTTTATATAAAAACTCATAAAAATCATCAACAACAACACAATCATACATAATGATATACATTGATAAGATAATAAGATTTCACACCCTTACCCGGATTCCAAGCTTGCTAGATGATTGTTCTTGATGGTTTTCTAGGTTTTCCAAGTTTTTCTTCTCTTCTTCCTCTTTCTCTCTCTCCTTTTTCTCTCTATTTTTCTTTTCTCTCTCTTTCTCTCCTATTTCCTCTTCTTATCTTTTTTTCTTTTCTATTTCTTATTTTCTACTCAAATTAATTTTAATTCATTTTCTCACACAATTCTATTTCCACTAAATTTCGAACTTATCATTAATTGAGAAATGTCCAAAATACCCTTCATTCTAATTTCCCCGAAAACTCTCAAAAACGGTAAAATATCATAACATGTCAACATAGCATATTAACACACCAATTTCACAGATAAAATAATTTATCACTCAATTTAAATAAAAGACTCAACAAAATGGGAATAATCGAAATCGGGGCCTCCCCACGTCATATTGCCTTCCGCAGCGCCTCCCCACGCTACTTTCACAAGCGTAATATCCTTGCCTCTTAGCTTCTTAACTTCACGGTCCAAAATCCTAATCGGTAAAGCTTCAACCGTAAGGTTATCTCTCACTTCAACCTCGTCCATAGGAATAACATGTGACGGATCCGGAACATACTTCCGAAGTTGAGAAACATGGAATACATCATGCAAATTCGAAAGATTCGGAGGCAACGTCACACGGTAAGCCACACCACCAACTCGTGCAGAAATCTGATACGGACCAATAAAACGAGAAGTCAACTTCTTCGACTTTAAAGCACGACCCACACCCATAACCGGCGTAACTCTCAAAAACACATGGTCGCCTTCTTGAAACTCAAGATCTTTCCTTCTCTTGTCATGATAGCTCTTTTGTCTACTTTGAGAAGCTTTCATCTTCTCACGAATAAACTTCACTTTCTCCGTCGTTTGTTGTACCATCTCCGGTCCAACTATCGTCCTCTCACCGGTTTCATGCCAAAACAAAGGTGTTCGACATCTCCGACCATACAAAGCCTCAAATGGTTCCATACTTATACTTGAATGAAAATATTATTGTAGGTGAACTCAATCAACGCCAAATAACTATCCCAAGCACAACCTTGCTCGAGCACACAAGCACGCAACAAATCCTCCAACGATTGAATTGTCCTCTCGGTTTGACCATCCTTTTGCGGATGATAAGCCGAACTCAATCTTAGCTTAGAACCCAAAGCCTTTTGTAAACTCTCCCAAAACCTCGATGTGAATCTAGGATCTCTATCCGATACAATACTCTTAGGAACTCCATGTAACTTCACAATCGCAAGAACATAAATCTCGGCTAACTTCTCCAAAGGATAACTAATATCAATTGGAATGAAGTGAGCAGATTTAGTAAGCCTATCAACGATTACCCAAACAACATTATGACCTCTTTGCGTATTCGGCAATCCCGTAACAAAATCCATCGATATACTATCCCATTTCCACTCCGGAATGTCCAACGGTTGCATCAATCCACTAGGCTTTTGATGTTCCACCTTAGACTTTTGACAAGTTAAGCACGCATACACAAATCGAGCCACATCCCTCTTTAATCCGGACCACCAAAAGATTTTCTTCAAATCTTGATACATTTTATTCGCTCCCGGATGAATACTTAAGTTACTTCGATGTCCTTCTTCCAATATCATCTTTTTCAACTCCGCATCATCGGGAATACAAATACGACCACAGAATCTCAAAACTCCAAAATTATCAACCTTGAAATCCTCATTCTCATTCATCATCAAATCAACGAACTTCAAATCCAAATTTTGCTTTTCACATACGGTTGCAAGAAAATCATTCGTAACATGTAGCATACCAAGTCTCACACTTCTCGGCGTCATTTCACAAACCAAACTCAAGTCTCTAAAATTCTCCAAAAGTTCCCATTCTCTCATCATCAATGCGGACATATGTAACGGCTTCTGACTCAAAGCATCGGCCACCACGTTTGCCTTACCCGGATGGTAATTCAAACCAAAATCATAATCCTTCAAAAGCTCTAACCACCTTCTTTGTCTCATGTTCAATTCTTTTTGATCAAATAAATATTTCAAGCTCTTGTGATCACTAAAAACTTCAAATCTTGCACCATAAAGATAGTGCCTCCAAATTTTCAAAACAAACACCACGGCCGCTAACTCCAAGTCATGTGTAGGATAATTCTTTTCATGCACTCTCAATTGTCTTGAAGCATAAGCCACTACTTTTCCATCCTGCATCAAAACACCACCTAAACCAACCAATGAAGCGTCACAATACACAACAAATGGTTCCGTCGGATTTGGAAAAATCAAGATCGGAGTCGTTGTCAACATCCTCTTTAGCTCATTGAAACTCTCTTCACAATGAATATCCCAAATGAAAGCCTTTTCCTTTACAAGTCAATTGCATTAAGGAAGTGCCAACTTCGAAAATGCCTCAATAAACCTCCGATAATAACCCGCCAAGCCTAAAAAGCTTCGAATCTCCGTAACCGATCTAGGAGCCTCCCATTGCATCACCGCATCAATCTTGGATGGATCAACACTAATACCACTACCAGAAATAACATGTCCAAGAAAACTTACTTCCGACAACCAAAATTCACATTTCGACAACTTAGCATACAATTGTTTCTCTTTCAAAATTTGTAACACAATCCTCAAATGCTCTTCATGCTCCTCTTGAGACTTAGAGTAAATCAAAATATCGTCGATGAACACAACCACAAAACGATCTAACTGTTCATGAAAAATACGATTCATGTATTCCATAAACACACCCGGCGCATTAGAAACCCCGAATGGCATCACGGAATATTCGTAATGGCCATACCATGTCCTAAAGGCCGTCTTTTGAATATCCTCTTCTTTCACACGAATCTGGTGATATCCCGATCTCAAATCAATCTTGCTAAAAACGCGCGCACCAACCAATTGGTCCATCAAATCATCGATCCTTGGAAGCGGATACTTGTTCTTAATTGTCACCTTGTTCAATTGTCGATAATCAATGCATAACCGCATACTCCCATCCTTCTTCTTTACCAACAATACCGGAGCACCCCAAGGAGAAACACTTGGTCTTAAAAATCTCTTGTCCAACAAGCCATTCAATTGCTTCTTCAATTCTACCAACTCCGATGCCGACATACGATACGGTGCCATCGAAACCGGTCTAGTACCCGGAACTAGATCAATAGAAAACTCAACTTCTCTTTCCGGCGGTACATCCGTAATATCCTCCGAAAACACTTCTGGAAAATCACACACCACTGGGAACACATCGAGCTCAACTTTACTCTCCACCGACAATGATGCAAACAAACCGAACAATTGAGCCTCGTCCACTAAAAGTTTCTTCAACTCTTTAGTGGATAGGAAACTCTCCTCTTCATCATCTTCCAAAGAAGGAAACCTTACTAACTTGTGATAGCAATCTATATGAACTCGATTAAATTACAACCAGTTCATACCCAAGATTACATCCAATCCCTCCAACGGCAAACACACTAAATCCATAATGAAGTCTTTACCATACATGGTCAAAGGACAACTTACACACACCAAAGACGTAGTTACCGACCCTGAAGCAGGAGTCTCAATAACCATCTCACCACCCCAAGAAGTCATAAAAAAATTCAAACGCTTAGCGCACTCATGAGAAATGAATGAATGAGTCACTCCCGTATCAATAATAGCAACTAAAGGCGTACTATTAATAAAGCATGTACCTTTAATCAAACGGTCTGCACTAGTAGTGTCCGTCCCCGCTAATGCAAACACCTTTCCGCCCGCTTGAGCTTGTTTCAGCTTAGTACACTTAGTACTAATGTGACCCACTTCTCCACAATTATAGCACTTCACCATATTCCTTCTACAATCGGTAGTGTAACACCCCCTTTCTATACCCCCAAATAATCAATAATCATTTAGGCACATATTAAAAATTCTGTCAGAGTATAATTATAAACATAGTATAAAAGAGGTATGTCACATTATACATGAAATTAAATCATTCAACACCTGCTCAACATTGATATGCAACAGTGGGGTAACTTTGCAACAGAGGAACTTAGTCCTAACACCCACATCTCAATATTTAGAATAAAAACGGAAAATCTAAACATTGAATAACATCAAACATATATACATATATATATATATATATATAACATCAAGTATTATCCACTAACATAATTCATGTTTACATAAACATTCATCAACAAGATACACGTACAAATGTATCACAAAAGAATCATAACCCTCCTAGCTACCCGGTGCTACATATCAGAGCCGACCGACCAAAAGAATGAAGACACGCTTCACAAAAAGACCATCAGCATACCTACTCTGCAATGCCTCATAGAGCATCATAAAACAGCAGAAGGGTGGGAAATATTATCATAATAACAATGCATATAATTATATATCTTAGCATAAAAATACATATATTCCACATTCTCACCACAATTCATCACAATTCACTCATATACATTACAATGTATATATATACAAAACCAAACATATTCATCATGCATACTTTCACAATTCTTATCATTCCACATAAACATACATATTTATGTTTATTCATCAATGCCCAATTATAACGATGATAAATGCAAATCATAGAGACCGACTCACGACTCTATGCAAATGCAATGCGGTATCGACTCAATCATCTCAAGTTCACTCAGGAACTTATTGGAACCATCACTCGTTACCAATGTAACTCCCCGTCAGGCCTACGATGTTCACCTATTGCTCACACCTCACATAGGCACACAATGTTTATGGATTGCTCACACCTCACATAGGCACACAATCCGATTGCTCACACCCCACATGGGCACACAATCGTTTGTAATCATCGCTCACACCTCACATAGGCACACGACGTTACAACGGATTCTCATTAGAATCACACAACACAAGAACGTACATCATTATGCTTCACATACAAAATGACTCAAGACATTCTTGAAATGCATACATATTCACAATATATTCATGCATTCATCTCATACTATCACATACAATCTATATACATTCACATCAATGCACTATTGTATGATTCACATCCAAAACACACATTCAAAACGGTAAAAGTCGCTAAATAGCACTATTCCTGACTTTCTGACATAATTACATCGGCTAACAATTTCCAAAACATCATCATAATAAAGTACATTTCATAAGCTCTCTAACGCATCAAACCACACCTCAAATCGAAACACAGATCAAAAGTTACAGAGAAAACAAATTGGGAAAAACTGCTACATTCGCAGTGCGAAGCTCCTAGCGTGTCCTTCGCTACTCCATTCGCATTGCGAGTGTACTGGCGAGCCAAGGCAGAAGCAAAAATAGCCTAGAAAATTCTCATCGTTCGCAGTGCGAACATCCCAGCGAATGCTCGCTACCCCATTCGCATTGCGAAGCACCCAGCGAACCAAGGCAGAAGCTAACGCGTCTGTCGCGGTCGGCTAAAAATATCGAGTCGCCATCATATTTTTTAAGGAAAATAATGATAAACCTAAAATCCTAATCCTAAGGGTAGAGATTCCTAAGGTTCGGGAGTCGATTAAGTGAGGGGAAGGTGTTAGGCACCCCCTCACTTCCATTGTACTCAATGGGATCCACCTTTGAATTTAGGGTATGTTTGTTTGTCTAAAATATGAGAAAACCTAAGTTTTTTATTAATTATACTCGCTAGGGTTGGTTTGCAACCCTATGCATACGTACCCTCAAAATGAAGGATCAGAGTAACCGTAGTTCACCTCCCCTATTCCTACCCCCTAATCCTATTCCTAAATCCCAAATCCTATCCCTAAATCCCATCCACTATTTATACTCTTGGATAAAGAGTTCTATCCCTTAAATCTAGTGTTTATACTCCTAGATGAGGAGCTCTATCCCTTAAATCCCTTAAACCCTTGTCCATTATTTAGACTCTCGGAGGAAGAGTTTTATCCCAAAAAAATCCAAAATCCCATCCATTATTTAGGCTCTCGGACCAAGAGCTTTATCCCCATATTTAAATCCCTTAAAGCTTTAAAAAAAAAAAATCCCTTTTTTTCGAAAAACCAAACCCAAAAATAAAGTCCATACTTCAATAATTCTTCAAAGAATATATATTTTTTTATCCCAAAATAATGTTAAAATTATTATTTTTTAATCCCCACCCCATATTTATCCCCTTTTTCCCCTAAAAAATGATTTTCTTACAAAAACCTTCATAGATATATATACATAAAAACCTAAAATAAAATTTATTTTCATGTATATAACAAACTTAATTACATGAGAATTAAAAAAGTTAAATAATAATAAAAACTAATTAAGCAACATAATAAAAATATTTTTATTTTTTTTATTTCACAACTTGAATCAAGGAATTGATTCAATTGCGATTTTTCGAATAAATAAAAAAATAAGACCAAGAACAAAATCCAAGATAATAATAAATAAGTAAAAAATCCAAAATAAATCCTAAACCCTTAATTTTCCCTAAAGAACCCTAAATCTCCTAATTGGCCCTTAAATACAATTAATAATTAAATTAAATCATGTTGAATGATCCAATTAATTAAATTAATCAAATTAAAAACGGGGGGTGTAAAACCTTTGAGAAATAGCAAATGGGCCATAGATGGGGGTGCCAAAAGCATTGGGCGTGAAAGCTCAATGGCAAAAAAAGTCCCAACGTCTGAAAAAACAACAAAAGTAATCCACGTTCGAATCCTTTTGATCCCCATGATTTTGATTTATTTATTTATTTTTAAGAAAAAAACATGACTGAAATTGTTAGACAATTACTATGTCTTTCTTATTCAACAAAAAACAATTCTTTAGAATAATAGTTATCGATCTAATTATTTAAAAATTAACGCAAACACATTCCACATTAAATCAAATAAATATATCAAATAAGAATCGATATGTAAAATGCATATAAAAGTAAGGGAGTAAATAAAACTGACCTACGGGATCGAGGTCTATCCCGGTAAATAAAATGTTTCACTTTTGAGCTCTCTCTCCCTTTTCTTCTTTTGAAGACCGGTGGTTGATTATTCCTGAACTCGTCATTAGCATTCACGTTCGGCGCACCTTGCACCGCCCTAGCCATTGCTTCCAAAGCAGCAGCCATCGCATTGTCGTTCCTACCAGCCATATTCTGATCATTCCCAAAAATGACATCAAGGTTAAACAACAGTTCAACCAACACAACAACAAGACAGACACAACTGACTCAACACTGGCTCTGATACCACTTAATGTAACACCCCCTTTCTATACCCCCAAATAATCACATAATCATTTAGGCACATATTTAAAATTTGGTCAGAGTATAATTATAAACATAGTATAAAAGAGGTATGTCACATTATACATGAAATTAAAACATTCAACACATGCTCAACAATTGATATGCAACAGTGGGGTAACTTTGCAACAGAGAAACTTAGTCCTTACACCCACATCTCAATATTTAGAATAAAAGCGAAACATCTAAACATTGAATAACATCAAACATATATATATATATATATATATATATATATATATATATATATATATATATATATATCATCAAGTATTTGACTCAACACTGGCTCTGATACCACTTAATGTAACACCCCCTTTCTATACCCCCAAATAATCACATAATCATTTAGGCACATATTTAAAATTTCGTCAAAGTATAATTATAAACATAGTATAAAAGAGGTACGTCACATTATACATGAAATTAAAACATTCAACACATGCTCAACAATTGATATACAACAGTGGGGTAACTTTGCAACTGAGGAACTTAGTCCTTACACCCACATCTCAATATTTAGAATAAAAGCGAAAAATCTAAACATTGAATATCATCAAACATATATATATATATATATATATATATATATATATATATATATATATATATATATATATATATATATCATCAAGTATTATCCACCAACATAATTCATGTTAACATAAACATTCATCAACCAGATACATGTACAAATGTATCACAAAAGAATCATATACATCCTAGCAACCCGGTGCTACATATCAGAGCCGACCGACCAAAAGAATGAAGACACGCTTCACAAAAAGACCACCAGCATACCTACTCTGCAATGCCTCATAGAGCATCATAAAACAGCAGAAGGGTGAGAAATATTATCATAATAACACTGCATATAATTATGTATCTTAGCATAAAAATACACATATTCCACATTCTCACCACAATTCATCACAATTCACTCATATACATCACAATGTATATATATACAAAACCAAGCATATTCATCATGCATACTTTCACAATTCTTATCATTCCACATAAACATACATATTCATGTTTATTCATCAATGCCCAATTATAAAGATGATAAATGCAAATCATAGAGATCGACTCACGACTCTATGCAAATGAAATGCGGGTACCGACTCAATCATCTCAAAGTTCACTCAAGAACTTATTCGAAGCATCGCTCGTTACCAATGTAACTCCCCGTCAGGCCTACGATGTTCACCCATTGCTCACATCTCACATAGGCACACAATGTTTATGGATTGCTCACACCACACATAGGCACACAATCCGATTGCTCACACCTCACTTAGGCACACAATCGTTTGTAATCATCGCTCACACCTCACATAGGCACATGACGTTACAACAGATTCTCATTAGAATCACACAACACAAGAATGTACATCATTATGCTTCACATACAAAATGACTCAAGACATTCTTGAAATGCATACATATTCACAATATATTCACTCATTCATCTCATACTATCACATGCAATCTATATACATTCACATCAATGCACTATTGTATGATTCACATTCAAAATACACATTCAAACGGTAAAAGTCGCTAAATAACACTATTCCTAACTTTTCGACATAATTAAATCGGCTAACAATTTCCAAATCATCATATTAAGAAAGTACAGCTCAATAGCTTCACAACGATACCAAGAATGTAAAAATCGGATAATCGGAACACAAGTTACGAAAGAAAAACGAAAACGATATTTTGAAAAATCACATTTTTACACTTCTCCTGCCCATCCGCGTATGGACCTATTCCGTACGCGTATGGCCCAAAACTCGTACGCGTACAATACGCAAATTACCAGATGTCCGGGAAAAATGAAGTCCCATATGCGTATTGGCCCTGAAACGTGCCTCCCATACGCGTATTGCCCAAGTCAATACGCGTATGGCCTGCCCCAATACGCGTATGGCCAGGCGAAAATGCAGAATTTCCTGCATAATTTTCTCTGCGTTTTTCACCCAAACCACACCCAAATTCATCAACTAAATCCAGAAAAATACCAATTTGATGTACAATAACATATATCTATCATGTATCAACAACAAGGAACACGAAAACATCATTTCCAACATGATTAAATCGAATTCTAACACTTTCTACACAAATGGGTTTATACAAAAACTCATAAAAATCATCAACAACAACAACACAATCATACATAATGATATACATTGATAAGATAATAAGATTTCACACCCTTACCCGGATTCCAAGCTTGCTAGATGATTGTTCTTGATGGTTTTCTAGGTTTTCCAAGTTTTTCTTCTCTTTTCTCTTCTTCCTCTTTCTTTCTCTCCTTTTTCTCTCTATTTTTCTTTTCTCTCTCTTTCTCTCCTATTTCCAATTCTTATCTTTTTTTCTTTTCAATTTCTTATTTTCTACTCAAATTAAATTTAATTCATTTTCTCACACAATTCTATTTCCACTAAATTTCTAACTTATCATTAATTGAGAAATGTCCAAAATACCCTCCATTCTAATTTCCCCGAAAACTCTCAAAAACGGTAAAAATCATAACATGTCAACATAGCATATTAACACACCAATTTCACAGATACAATAATTTATCACTCAATTTAAATAAAAGACTCAACAAAATGGGAATAATCGAAATCGGGGCGTTACAGATG
Organism: Lathyrus tuberosus; assembly: GCA_022829125.1. NCBI lineage: Eukaryota > Viridiplantae > Streptophyta > Magnoliopsida > Fabales > Fabaceae > Lathyrus > Lathyrus tuberosus. The sequence continues at coordinate 7,674,502 of JALAZF010000161.1, read as the reverse complement.
TTCCTTGTAAAGGTAAGAGATTCAGTTGGTTTAGTGGAGACGGGAAGGCTATGAGCAGAATATATCATTTTCTTGTGTCGGAAGATATCGTTAACAGATGGGGGATTGTGGGTCAAATGATCGGTGAGAGGGATGTATCAGATCACTGTCCGATTTGGTTGGTAGTGGATGGTAAGGACTGGGGTCCGAAGCCGTTTAAATTCAATAATGAATGGTTTGACAACAAAGATTTTATCCCTTTCGTGGAGAAGGAATGGAAGAAGATGGAGGTCTATGGTAGGAGCGATTTCGTTATGAAGGAGAAACTGAGATTGATTAAAGAAAGGTTAAAGTGGTGGAATTATTTTGTTATTGGGAGGTAAGATTTGGGATTGGAGGAAGGGGTTAGGGAGGTGAACGAGGCGGATTTCATGTTGAGTCATGTGGAAGGGCATGAGGTAGATGGAGTCGTGGGAAGGAGGAAAGAAGCAAATAGTCGGTTTTGGCTTAATTTAAAGATTAAGGAGAACATGTTAATTCAGAAGGCGAACTTGAATTGGATTAACGATTGTGATAATAATAGTAGATTCTTTCACAATGTCATGAACGAGAGGAGGAGGAGGAACCACATTGGTTTGATTAACACCGAATCGGGCATTTGTGGAAACGGTTGATTCGGTGAAGAAAGAGGTGTTCGATCACTTTTCTCGCAAATTTAAGGAAGAAGTGGTCGAGAGACCTTTGTTAGACGGAATTCTCTTGTCTTCTCTTTCTCCATTGGAGAACGCTTCTCTTGAAGTTCCTTTTTCCGAGGGGGAGATTAAGGAGGCGGTTTGGAGTTGTGAGGGGACGAAGAGTCTGGGTCCTGATGGGTTCTTGCTTTTGTTCTTTCGGAAGTGTTGGTCTTTCTTGAAACATGACATTGTGAATTTCTTCAACGGCTTTTACTCGGGAGAGAATTTATCTAAATCTATCAATTCGTCCTTCTTGACTTTGATTCCAAAGGTTTCAAATCCGTTAAAGCTCGATGACTATAGGCCTATTTGTTTGGTGGGGTGCCTTTATAAGGTGGTTTCGAAACTTTTGGCGGGTAGATTGAAGAGGGTGTTGGATTCTTTGATCTCTCCGTGTTAAAGCGCTTTTGTTCCCGGAAGGCAATTACTTGACGGAGTGGTAATCGCTAATGAGTTGGTTGATTATTACTCTAAGGAAGGTAGGAGTGGTATTCTTTTTAAGGTGGACTTCGAGAAAGCTTATGATAAGGTAAGTTGGAATTTTATTAGATATATGATGAGGAGGATGGGCTTCGGAGGGAGATGGATGAGATGGATGGACTTATTGATATTCAATAGTAATATGTCGGTGCTCGTGAATGGCAGCCCTACAAAAGATTTTAGCGTGGGGAGGGGTTTGAGACAAGGTGATCCGTTATCGCCTTTTATTTTTGTCATTGCCGCGGAGGGTCTTTCGGGGTTGATTAAGAAGGGGGTGGATATAGGGGTGTATGGAGGTGCGGTTATCAATAGATCGTGCTCGGTGGATATTCTTCAATTTGCGGATGACACTCTTTTGTTTAGGGAATCGTCTTAGGATCAAATTTGGGCTTTTAAGGCGGTTCTTCGAAGTTTCGAAATTGCATCGGGATTGGGTATCAACTATCACAAGAGCACTTTGATTTGAATAAATTCGAATACTCGGTTTTTGGAGTCCGCGGCTTTTTTCCTCTCTTGTAAATTGGAAGGTCCCAAGTTTAAATTTCTTGGGATTCCTATTGGTTTTAGCCCTAGGAGAATCTCAACTTGGAAGCCGTTGGTGGATAAGATAAAGAGGCGCTTGGACAATTGGAAGAATCGATTACTTAGTATCGGTGGGAGAGTTACCCTTCTTAAGTCGGTCTTGTGCTCTTTATCGATTTTTTGGCTTTCTTTTTATAGGATGCCGGTGAAGATTGCGAAGGAAATCACGAGTTTACAAAGAAACTTTTTATGGGGAGGCACGGAGGGGAGGAAAAGAATCCATTGGGTGAGTTGGAAGGAGGTTTGTAGGCCTTTTAATAAGGGCGGGTTGGGGATTAGAAGGATTGAGAATTTTAACATGGCACTCCTTTTTAAATGGAGATGGCTCATTCTTAACGGAAAGGACTCCATGTGGTATAGGTTGTTGAAAGCCCGGTATGGTGACATCAACTCAGCATTGATAAGTGGGGTTCTTTCCTATGATCATAAGGGTTCTTGTTCGGTGTGATGGAAAGACTTGGGCACTATTGATATGAAGTTAGAGGAAGATTGCTTTTCTAAGTATTGTGTTTTCGAGATAGGTAATGGAATGAAGACGACTTTTTGGTACGCTAATTGATTGGATGATTGTTGTCTTAAAGATATATTTCCTCTAGTTTTTTAGGCCTCGGAGCTCAAAAACGTATCGGTGGGAGCTATGGGAGGCTGGGTAGATGGGAGTTGGGTTTGGAGTGATTTGGGATTGAAGCGTTGGATGAGTGAAGGGGCAGAGGATGAATTGCAGCAGCTAGTTTCTTTGCTGGAAGACCATGGTCCTTCTTCGTCCGCGTGTGATACAGTGAAGTGGAAGGTGAATATTGAAGCTGGTTTTTCAGTGAGGACGGTTGTTGATTTCATTCAGAACAGTAGGTGTAGGAGGGTTGATGCTAGTAGGGTCTGTGTTAATGATGTTGATGTTTTTAATAGTGATATATCAAATGTTGTTACTGTTATTTCCAGGTTTTCTCGCAGCTCCAATGCTGATTCTGGGAGAGTGGTTATTCCTGCAGGTGCTTCCGGTCGGCAGGGTAGTTGGCGCGACGTCGCTGTACCTGTGGTTGGCCCGGGTACGCCTGCGGTCGGTCACGATGATGGTTGGAGCTCCATGGCAGCGCCTGCTGCGGTGCCTCTTTCTGATTCTGCAGTCGAGGCAGGTTGGCCTTATAGCAGTTGTAATGATGGTTTTTTTGCAGCTGGTACGGTGGCGGACAGCAGTTTTGGTGAGGTTCTGGGTAGGTCGTTTCCTCGTACTGGTTTTGTGTCGCAACTGCCTGTTAATTCGGCTGGCTGGAAGGGGGCGTTTTACGGGCTGTTAGCTCAACTGCTATCAGGTTAGCAGGCCCGGAAGAGGAGAAATGGTGGAATGTTTTATAGAAGTCGGGGGTGCCTATGAAAGTTAAGGTTTTTGGGTGGAGGCTTTTCAAAAATAGACTTCCGACCATTGATAATCTTTTGCGTAGAGGTTTTAAATTTCCTGATTCTACCTCTTATGCTTGTAGGTTTTGCTCTTTGGGTATTGAAAAGTTGGACCATTCTTTTAAGGGATGTACAGTGGGAAAATTGATTTGGAGGGAAATTAGGGAGTGGATTGGTTTGTGGATATTACGGCGGTGGTAGAAGGATGCTTCCAAGATTGCTTTTTGAGGTGGGTTAATTTTTGTAATGCTCAGAATGTTAAGAAAGGAAAAGCGGGTGTTATTTGGCTGGCGGTGTGTTAGCACTTGTGGTATCTGAGGAATTGTATTACCTTCGAAAACCATGAGTGGAATGTCCTTGATACGGTTTGGAACATAAAGTTTACGTCTTGGAAGTGGTCTTTTATAGGCGATATTGCTAAAACCAATTGTAATTTTTACGATTTTTGTAAAAATCCGTTGTATTACCTCTCGTAGGTTCAATTGGTTTTCAATATCTTTTTGTCGAGTGTATTTCTCTCGATTCTTTTTGTAAACAGGTTTAAAAACTCTTAGTTCTCGTGTTATTGAATCAACTAGCTTAAAAAAAAATTATATATGACAAAAAATTTACTATGTTTAAAAATAAATAAAAAAACAAGTTCTGTCCATCATAATGCCATCGTGGATGGTTTAGTTACAATATCAACTATATAGCGACTATTCAAACATGATACCAGGTTTCCTATAATGCCCTTTCACATCTTACTAAATTACACTATAATAGGGACACGTGGCAGTGAAAAACAACTTCCTCCCTTCCACTTCTATTTTTCCTCTTGAAACATTTCATCCATAGTTAGATCGGCTGAAGAAGGATCTTAATGGCTATTGATACCATATTAAGAGGTGAAGTTTTTTTCGGCATATGATAAACAACGAAAAAGATTGAATGAACTAAAGAGAAAGAAATGTGAAACTGCATTATTCAACCTTGGGTTACAAATGAAGGGAACTGAAATGAAAATATAAATTGAAATTGGAGCGAAAAATCAAAACTAATCAATCAATAACTAATCAACTAATTTAATAACTAATTAGCTTAATGAACTTAATCTAAACAAATATTTGACGTTCGATGTCAGAATGATTATTATTAAGTCATTTGAGTTTTTTTAGGTCAAAAACAAAATTATTATTAAGTCATTTGAGTTTGTTTTAGGTCAAAAACAAAATTTTACTATTTTACACAATATTCTATTTTATTTATGTTTTGGATTAAAAGTCCATTAGAATTTCATTGCTGATGTCTTTAAACACTTTTGATGTGGCCGACAGTATTTTTTTAGATAATCATAATATTCTCTACTTTTTTTTATTTGGTGAATTCTAAAATTTTATCTGACAGATATATCACATACATAACTATATTATCATTCTAGGTTAGGGCTTGACAATTCGTAGTGTTTCCGATTGCGTCATGTTTGAACCTGCAATATTCCATCTATTTTGAAATTTTAACCATTAGACTATTAAAAAACCCACTAAATATAACAATAATTTTCTTGTGAATATAACAATGTATTGAAAGTTATTTTCTATTAACAAACCGCTAAAGTAATTAACAACTATTTTAAAAGTTACTGACCACAGTTTATAGGTGTATATATATTTGAACAGATGGTTAGTGAATATCATATATATTTAAACATTTAAAAATTGTAGTTAAATATGTTCAAAAGTATGGTTAATTACATAATTATTTTCAATGGATGATTAATGAGTTGCAACAAATTATCATATGTGAACTAGCGGGATACCCGTGCCTTCGCACGGGTACCCGTCGGTGACGCGTATTTGTTTACATTTAAATTTTAAAAAAAATAATAAGATTAATAAAATTTTGTAAATAAAAAATTAGTCAATAACCACAGACATAGGTTGATATTTTTATAAAAATATTTACCAAATAATTTAATTATATAAATATTTTAATGAATAAAAAACTTGTTTTCAATTATAAAAGTATTTATATCATCTATACACTTTTTTTCATATATAAAAATAAAATTCAATCTAAAATATTTAAATATTTCTCGTGTATAAAAATATTTGTCTCATATACTTTTCTATATTATCCATGACTTTATTTTCCCGTTTCAGTAATTCAGTTTTTGCCGTAGATATATATTTCCTAATTTATGTAAGTATTATTAAAAATATCTCTTTTGTGGAATATCCATAAAGATCATAAATAAATAAATAAATTTTAAATAATTAATGATTATTGAAAATAAATTTGAAAGTTTGAGTATTAATATTTGACTCATTTCTAGAATAAAATGTTAAATTTATAAATATTTTTCATAAATATTTAATACTTAATAAAATATATTTAATGATATTTATACAATGGATATGAACGATAAATTTTTTAAAAAATTTTAAAAATTTTAGTTTAATCCATTTTAAAAAATAATCAAACTCAAAAATCAATTATATATCTTTAAAATTATTTTGATTATTTTAAAATAAAAATAAAATATATATTTATCAACAATCACATATTTTTTATATAATGTGTCACATACTAAGTTTAAATTGAGTTTGATAGTCTAGTGGGATACCTGTGACTTCGCACAGGTATCCTTCAGTGACGCGCATTTGCTTATTGTTAAAATTAAAAAAAAAAAAGAATTAATAAAAATTAGTAAATATAAAAAATATAATTTATATTTAAAATAAAAAAAGATAGAATCATTACTCGCGGAGACCGGTTGGTATTTTTTATAAAAATATTTATGCAATAATTTAGCTTTAAAAAATATCAAATAATAACATAATGTTTGTAAGTTTTAATTTAAGTGCATAAATAAATATTAGTAACATAAATAAATATATTTTGCCCGTGTTTGAATTCATACATTACTTTAAATATATTTATCTTTATTTTCTTTAATTGTACCATAATTGTAATAATGCACAATTGTTTTCAAATTGTAATAAGAATGAATTTTATTTTTACACTATTTATAAAAATATGCTGCTGAATATTTGTCTCATATGCTTTACTATATTATCAATGACTTCATTTTTTCCGTTTCAGTATACTATTAAAATATGTATTTAATATTAATATTTTATTTTATAAGTAGAATTTTTCGTGCGTCCGTATATAAAATATTTTAATCAACCATATATTTTTTTCCGTATATTAATATTATTTTTTATTTGAAATTATTTATACAAATATTTGAATCAATATTAAACTTATACCTGTATATAAATTTTATTTGTAAATTTTTAATTTTGGATTTAGATCAGTCTCTTTTAAAAAATAATGAAACACATAAAAAATCAATTATAAAACTTTAAAATTATTTTGATTTTTTAAAAATATAAATTAAATATACACTTATCAACAATCACATATTTTTTATTATACTATGGGTTATATATTAAGTTTGAATTTGATGATCTAATGGGATACCCGTTGGTGGAATACACATATTTGTGTTTAAAATATAATAAAAATAAAAATAGTGTATTGTTGTAAGAGAAATAGTGTATTGTTCTAAGAAAAGTAATGAAATATTATTATTTTTCCTTTCCTTTTCTATCTCTTTAATGAGAATAGTTATTCTACTTTATAGAATAATTTATTATGACATTAAAACAATAAATTACTATGATATTAAAACAATTTTAAAACAATAAATTAAAACATTTTTATATATTAATTAGAATGACATTAAAACAATAAAATTTTCTACGATATTAAAACATTAAGATTTGATTAAAAAAAATTAAGACTTTCTTATATATTAATTCCTTTTTTAAATGTGAGAATTTTAAAAACTGCTCATAAAATTTATTAGTCATAATAACATTTAATAGAAAATATGAAATATATTATATATATTAAAAAAAATAGAATTTCTTTAAAAAATTATCATTATTTACCCAATAAATTACTCCATTAATGATAAGGATATAGTAAATTGCTATTATTTAATATGATATTAAAACAATAATTAGTTATGACTTTAAAATAATAAATTACTATTATAATATATATTTTTCTTATTTACATCAATGGAGAATATTTCTTAAATCATTATTTTAATGATATAAACTTCAATTAATGAAGACAATTTGGTGCATAAATCAATTAATAATTTATTATAAATATATATTTTTCTTATTTACATCAATGGAAAACATTTAATGGTATAAACGGCAATTACTAAAGAAAATTTGGTGTATAAATCAATTTGAATTTATTATTTTTTATTTAAATCAATGATAGTTTAGTAATTTTAAATATTTCTTCCACTAACTATTTATTCGACTTTTTCTATTTCTTTTTTTACTATAATTATTTTTATTGAAATTGATTTAATTCATTTAAAGAAGAAAACTATTGGAGCATTTTTTCTGGTGCTAATAGTGTTTGTCTCTCATAAGTGTTCTTGGACATCATCTCTTAATCAAAATTTAATTATTCTTTTTAATATTAGTTTTACATTAATAGGGTAATTAGTTATTACCATTAGATTAATTACTTATATATATATATATATATATAACCTATTGTATCAGCTATGTATTAATGACTTTGAAATATTATATTGTTTCTAATGGTGTGCTAATTATGAGATTTTTGCAAAGCCATCACAGATGTTGTTTTTTTATTCCATTGTTCTTCTTCTCAGATCTTCTCTACTGTGAGTAAATCTTCTTGCTCAGGTAATCTATACGTGTCGTCTAATAATTGGTCTCCTTTGATTTCATCTTATCTTTACTTTCTTTAAATATTCATCCCTTAATAACACCCCATTTTCCCACCGCGAATAAATAATACATAAATAAAATCAGAGTAACTAAAAATTTATTTTTCCGACAGAAACAAGGATGTCACATTTAAATAAACAAAACATCACCCTTGCTCAAAATATTGATACATAGCATAAAATAGAGTACCCTCAAATGGGAAACTTTTTCCATAATAAAGGAAATGTCAATTATGGAATAAAACGGAAGGATCCATAACCGACTTGTTTTACAAAATAAACTATTTTATACATCAAAATATTCATACAAAATATATCCTACAAATATATGCATATATAACATAATCGTTCCCCGACTCCCGTGCTACGTATCAGAGCAGACACCAATACCTAAGCAAGACGAAGATCTTACTCTTCCACTTGCCTCCACGCCTCTAAAGCTGACAATCTGCACTATGCCATAAAAAGCATATTCCAGCAGAAGGGTGAGAAATAACAACTATAACAAGATTGCATAATAATATGCCACAACACAAATAAATTCACATATATAATATTTCTCACCACATACATCACATACTAACACATATAGCATGCCACCAATACATAACATATTCCTAACAATCCAACCACATGGCATATAACGATTATACCAATACAATCACATTTCACACATAATGTACACCACAATTATGACCTATGAAAACAAACCACCACATCACATATCATATGTTTATACACAAAACATATTACTCACAACCAATGCATTTATCACCTATGCATAATAATTCAGCAAAGCTATCACAAGCTCACACATAATCAATCCATTCATGATTTATGCAAATGCACAGAGACCGACACAACGACTCTATGCAATGCATATGCGGTACCGACTCATCACCCGAGCTCAATTGAAGAACTCAATGGAAATATCCTCCCTGTCGGGCTTACGATATTTCCCCATCGCTCATACCATCATGGCATCCGATGTTTCTGGATTGTTCACGCAGACACAATCCGATTGCTCAAACCCCACAAGGGCACACAATCATTCTGAAGATTCCCACGAAATCAAGTGTAACTCATCGCAACGATTACACCCATTGACTACGCAATGTTCAGAGGATCCTCAATGATCATTTGTGTAATCAATCACTCACACCCAACAGGGACGTGATATTACACCCGATTCTCCACGGAATCGCGACACATGAATGCATGTCATGATGTTTCTCATACAAAATGACCACATACACTCATGCAATGCACACATATTTCACAATATAGTCATCCATATACCATTAAATACACACATTGCAATTTCTTGCCTTTCGGCCATAATTCATCACCACAACATGTCATCACATGCATTCACATCATATAACGTCATACAAGTCATACGATATCCATATCAAAAGCACATTGCATGAACACCTCAATTACGTATGCTTACAACGACAAAAGTCGATAAAACAACACCATTCAAATATCATACATCCATCACCAATGCGTATCAATCATGCACAACATTTCATCACATATATTCACATCATATAGCGGCACACAAGCCATACGATACATATTAAAAGCATATAGCACGGTAAAACACCGACCGCACGCGTTTAACGCGATAAAAACCCGACAACCCAACACTTTTCTAAAACCACGACCTAAATAAATCATCTACTGCTCTCCAACCCAATTTTATAAGAAAGAATATTTCATAAGCTTTCTAACGCTTCGAACGGGGACCAAAACGGACTTACGGTTCAAAAGTTATGGCTAAAATACGAAAATACTGTTTTTGCTGTCCCAGGCAAATTCGCCTGGCGAATACCTGGCGAAACGGATTCGCCACCAACTCGCCTGGCGAATCTGGACGAACCAAAATTTCTCCAAAATGGGTTTGGGACCCGAAAATGATCCAAATCTTCCACCCACATGATAGTATTACCCCCAATGACCCAAAACAACATGTTAGAACACGTTTGGGCATACATTTCATCAATTCATCCGTGAAAACATCGATTTCTACAAATTACTCCCAATTTCACCCAATTAGAAAACATATATTTTTCACCCAAACATTCAAACAAAACATACATATACATATACAATCGAAATATAATCGAAACTTCTCACCCTTACCCGATTAATCGAAGTCCAAGCATTGATTTTGATGATTTTCCTCTTTTCCTCTTTTTCCCCTCTTCTTTCTTCTCTTTTCTCTTCTCTTCCCTTTTCTTTCTTTTTCTTTTTCCTTACTATCTTTTCTCTCTTTTCTTTCTATTTATATAAAACATAAAACTTACCCAAGCAAAAGACCAAAATATCCCTCAGCTCAAATATCTCTCAAACGCTCTCAAAATGCGATAAAACATCAACAACAATGAAAAATAATATATTGCCAAATAAAAGTCAATAATAAAATAATATAAAACCAAAACCAATTAAATCTACTCTATTAAATAAATCTAACAAAACTGGGGCGTTACATCCCTCCCAAGAACACTTCAACAAATCTTGAACTGAAACACGAAAAAGTCATCTCCTACTAAGAATAAATTCAACAACAAATTGAGAAATTCAAAAACACAAAAAAAAAAATTTTCTCCCATTAATTTAAGATCAAAAGAAACATAAGATATATAATAATAAAAATAAACCAAACCAATTATCACAATAACATTCTTTCTTAATAATGAAAAAAATACCTAAATAATTTGTAGCAAATGTCAATTCAATTTTCTCCTCAGAGAGAATTTCAGATTATGAAAATATACACCTGAATTATTTGCAAAATAAATTTATTAATTCTAATATTAAAATAACATGAATTAACAAAATCACTATTTTAAGTGATCTATCACTCTATATTAAAAAATTGTGCGCAGGAGTATTTTATTTGATTTGATGTTGAAAGGTACTTTTTGCAAAGTAATGACATGGACTCTTACTTTCTGCAAGATGTTGATAAGATGTTGATAGGACCAAGTAAAATTATTGTTATAAAATATATAGATTGACTATTATTTAACATTGAAGCTATATCGAATTCTAAAAATTCACTCATTGAAACCGAGCCCAACTGCTAATATTTTCTAACAATATTATAGCAGTGGCTTGTCTTATCATATGAAAAAATATATAGCAGTGACTTGTCTTATCATATGAAAAATCTATAATATTCTATACCTACTATATACTTGCTACATTGGGGCACACGGAATGTAGGCTAAACTTCATTCTATTTTTTTTCCTTGCATGTTATTATTATACTACTACCTAATTTCCTTTTTCTATGTATTATATATCCTTTTTCTATGCATTATATTTTTCACACAAATATTGTGTATATCATACTTTGTTCCTCTCTCTATTGTTCCAACAAAAATATCTCTTATTTTCTAGAAACTCAAAGGCTGTCACTTTTATTTTTATATTATTTTTTAAGAACTAATCTACTTTTTAGCAAATATATTAAATTTTTCTTCAACAAAAAATGAGTTTATGAAAAAAAAATTATTATCTTTTAGCACAATAAAAATTGCACCATTAAAAACTACAGTGACTTGAATAATTATTGTAAATCACTTTAACATAATAAAAACTACATTTTAAAAGAAAAAATATATTTTGTAAAAATATGTTTTATAAAAAGCTATTGAAAATAACTTTTTTGTTTTATAAATTTTTTAAAATGTTATCATCTAAAAATATCATAGTAAGAAGATGAAATATATAAACTAATTTTTTTATAAAAATCTATTTAAATCAACATTTTAAACAAATTTTCTTTGAATTTAAAAAAAAATATCATATTTCTTTTCTTGTAAGAAATTTAATATTAATAATTATCTAGGTAATTAATGTGAATTAATATAGAAACATATAATAGAAATTTTGCATGCTCATAGCAACATCATTATTACATTAACATCATGATTACATTGGAAGAATAACTTATATTAATTACTTTATGTCAAATCATAAAATATTATTATTATTAAGTTTCCAATATACACAACAACTTCATTATTATAGTGGAAAAATAACAGTATCCAATTACTTTATGTTAAATCATAAAATATTATTATTATTATTATTATTATTATTATTATTATTATTATATTATTATTATTATGCAGTTGTAGGATTGAATTTGATGAGATGAATGAGGTGACTCTACCCTGCTGTATCATTAGAAAACATCCTACATAGTGACTCTATGGTATAAATAATTAAATAATAGTAACAAAAGTTTAAAATTGAATCCTGATTATGATTTTGTTTTTCTTAAGAAATTATTATTTTCTACTGAACAAATTATTAATAATTCTATTTGATTTTTTATTTTTATTATCTTAACATGAAATAACACTAATTTTATTATATTGTAAACTTAAATTAAAAACAAAATTTAATTTCTCTCATATTTAATTATGTAATTATTATTTTAATTGCATGAATTTTAATTAGTAACATTAATTATAGTTCACATTTTCATATATTTTCTTTTCCTTCCATCAATTATACAAATATTATTTATAAATATATTTAAATATTAAATAAATATTTTTTTAATCATTCATTTATTTCTATTTATTATAAAATGGTTTTCTAATTTCTAAATCTTAAAGGTAGTTTGATTTTTTATTTTTCTTTTATTACTTTAATTAATTAAAATATATTAATTTAATATTTTGTATAATTTATACTATTTATCTTAACATTTATATGAAAAGGATACCCAATTAAGTTATTATTTTAATAATAACTATTTAAGATAATAAATATTATAAAATAAAGTTTTTTTTAATTAAAAAACATTTAAGAAAATTGTATATTTTAATTAATAACAACTATATAATATAATTTATTAAAATTAATTTATTAATAATAATTGAGTGAATCAGGTATATTAAAAACTATTGAATATAATCTTCAATTTCATTGAATTTAAGAGAATGAAGCTACAACTAACCCACATAATGAAACTATTGAATACAATTCAGGACTATGTTAAATGTTCCTTGGCTAATCCTAATAGAGATGTTCCTGAGTTAGTGGGTGATGCTTTGGATAGGAGTTATAGTCCCCAGCACGATATCAGTAGTGGTGTTGGTGCTGTTAGACAGGAATCTAGGGATAAAGTAGGATCTCAAGTCATTAAAAAGAAGACAAAGAAGCAAGTTATAGGGGAAATCTATCAAAGGCTGAAAATTCCTTTCAATCCTTCGTATTATACTACCCTACTTCAAGCAGAAAGTTCATTTCTGAATGTTCATAAGAAGCAGGTGGCGAGGGGAAGAGATATCAAGGACCAACCTCCTTCTTGTCATGATAACAAGTCGTCTGGGTCCATTAATAATTCCATTTCAGACTCTGGTTTTGTGCAGGGTAATATAAGAATATTGAAGAAATTGGAAAACACTCCTACTAGGGTATGTCACTCCATTCAACAGCTTTGCATTGGAGCTGAGGAAGATGATGAGGTATTTGAGAACATATTGAGGAATTTAGAAGAGGAGGATAGGAGTTCTATCAGAGGTAAGAAGGTGGAAGCTACCAAGGTTAAATGAATATTATTTCCTACAATATCAGGGGGTGTGGAGGGGTTTTGAAGAGAAAAAAGATCAGAGAAACATTAACCAAAGCAGGGGCTGAGATATGTTTTTTGCAGGAAACGAAATGTAATAATGTATCAGAAGGTCTGGTGTTTAGTCTATAGAAAGATAGGAATTGCCAATGGTCTGCATCTAATGCCATTGGATCAGCTGGTGGAATGATTACTATTTGGAAGACAAAAGTTTTGTCACCTGTTTGTAGTTATAGGGGAAGGGGTTATCTTGGATTGCAAGCGATATGGAAGGGCAGGAGGTGTTATTTCTTCAACATTTATTCACCTTGTAACATAGCAGAGAAGAGGGAGTTATGGAAGAGCTTAATAAATCTTAAGAGTACCTTGGCTCCTAGTGAGTGGTTATTAGGGGGAGACTTCAACTCGATCAAGTGTTTGGAGGAACAGATTGGGTACATCAGACCTAACGAAAGACACATGTTAGAGTTCCATGAGTTTATAAATACTTTAGGATTGGTTGATCTTCCTTTAAGTGGGCTTAAGTTTTCATGGTTTAAATCTAAAGGTACAATCTGTAGCCGTCTCGATAGATTTCTTGTTTTTCCTTCTATCTTTAACGACTAGAATATGGTGACTCAACGTATTGGGGAGAGGGACATATCAGATCATAGGCCGGTCTGTATTATGGTTAAGAATACTAATTGGGGCCCTAAGCCGTTCAAGGTTCTTTCGTGCTGGTTTGATCATAGTGATTTTATTCCATTCATTAAGAATGAGTGGGAAAGACTCAGTATTACAGGCAATGCCTCTTATATTTTAGCAATGAAAATGAAACATCTTAGAGAAAGAATTAGATGGTGGAATACTAATGTATATGGCTGGGTCGACCTCAAAATGCATAAGGAAGCTGAGTCTATTAATTTGCTAGAAGAACTGATAGTTCAGAGACAGGGGGTAATTACAGGTGAGGAACTAAGGAGTAGAAATGAAGCATAAGACAATTTGTGGAATTCAATGAGAGTAAAGGAGAGTGTCCTGAAACAAAAGTCGAGAACAAAATGGATAGCTGATAGAGACATCAATATGAAATTCTTTCATTCAGTGTTGAGGCAGAGGATAAGTTTGAACACAATCAATGGAGTAGTTATTGATGGTACATTTGTGGAGGATGTTCAGACTGTGAAAGAAGCTGCTAGGTCTCATTTTTTAGGAAGATTTTGCAAGGTGGATAGGCCATTCCCTTGTATTGGAAGTTCTGGTTTTAATTCCCTTTCACTTGAAGATAGTCAGGAATTAGAAGCTAAAGTTAATATGCAGGAAATCAAGGAAGTGGTGTTCAGTTTATCAGGGGATCGCAGTCCTGGGCCTGATGGTTTTAGTTTTGAATTTATAAAGAAATGCTGGGAGGTCGTGGGTGTAGATTTCTCAAAATGTGTGTTGGAATTCTTTGAAGGGGAACAACTTCATAAAAGTTTCGCTTCTTCCTTTGTGGTATTGATTCTGAAGGTCGAATCTCCTAATGATTTTGACGGGTATAGACCTATCTCTCTGATAATTTCAGTGTATAAGGTAATATCCAAAATTCTTACCAACAGGCTTAAAAAGAAAATTGGAGGAGTTGTTTCAAATACTCAAACTACTTTCTTGGAGGGTAGAAATTTGTTGGACAGGGTGTTAGTTCTAAACGAAATTATGGAGTTGGCCAAGAGAGATAAGAAGGAACTAATGATGATAAAAGTTGATTTCGCTAAAGCATATGATTGCGTAGATTGGAATTATTTACAAGAAGTGATGATACATATGGGTTTTGGTTCAAAGTGGTTGCGTTGGATGGAAGGTGGAGTTTTTAATAGTTATTCCTCGATGTTAGTCAACGGTAGTCTAACTCAGGATTTTAGAGTGACTAGGGGCCTCAAGCAAGGAGATCCACTTGCTCATCTCCTGTTCTGTCTGGCTTCAGAGGGTCTGGCTGTAATCATGAAGCGAGCTATAGTTGCTGGAGTGTATTCAGGGTTTAAAGTTAATTCAGAAATAGGTTTCCATTTGTTACAGTATGCGGACGATTCTGTCCTTATTGGTGACGGTTCTTGGAAGAATATTACTGCTATTAAGACTATTCTGAAAGGTTTTCAGTAAACATCTGGATTGGACATTAATTTTAACAAGAGCGCTTTGATATGTGTGGGTTTGGAAGAAAATAAATGCAGGGCTGCAGAGCTGTATCTCTCATGCAAAACTTCACCCCACCAGTTTTCGTATCTTGGGATTTTAGTAGGTGGTAATCACAGGTAATTGCTTTTTTGAAACCGGTAATATACAGGATGAGAGCCAGACTAAATTCTTGGATAAATCGTTTTCTCTCGATGGGAGGTAGAGTTACTTTACTCAATTCTGTTCTTAATAATTTACCAATCCATTATATGGCATTTTATAAAATGTCGGCCAAGGTGGTTAGAAAACTTATCTCGATTCAAAAGTCATGTTTGTGGAGTGGCTTAGAAAACAAAAGAGGGATTGCTTGGATTAATTGGAGTACGGTTTGTAGGAAGAGAGAGTTTGGAGGTTTAGAAGTAAAAGACCTTAAACTTTTTAATTTGGCTTTGTTTCTCAAATGGGCTTGGAAGATTATAGAAAATAAGAATTCTATTTGGAAGGATTTAATCAATCATAGGTATCCATACTGTTGTTTAGATTTTTTCAGTGGTGAAAGTTCAAAGTTGCAGGTTTCTCCTTCTTTGTGGTACCGCGATCTGGTCCAGGCCACGAAGGTTGAAGGTTATGGCATACTGGCAGATGTGATGGAGTATAAAATAGGTGATGGAAACAGAGCGGATTTTTGGAGGTCAAAATGGACTTCAAATGAGAAACTAGGAGAGTGTTTTCCGGAGGTGTATAGTTTCTCTGAGATAGGTTCAGGCATTGTTAGTGAATATGGTTTTTGGGAAGGTGTGGATTGGAGATGGTTGATAAAATTGAGAGATACAGATATTCCAGAGGATGTCGCGATACAGCTTGAGGACCTTTACAGGGTACTTGAAGGATTCTCATTAGTCAAGGATACATCAGACTCGGTGATAAGTGCAAAATGTATCTATTTTGGTATATAAGTTTTGTTGCACTTATCATTACTTTGTGTTAAAATTGGTTGAATAAACCCCACTTTGTGTGTAAATACGTTTACTTTACGTTTTCGGTGTATAGTGCGTTACCGTGTAAATATCATTGAGTTTAATCGATTTTCATTTATTTTTGTAGGTGTTCCAGCAATGGTATTTTTCCATATTCATAAAGAGCATTGAATAAGCTTTCCAACGCTTCAAACCGTGCGTCAATCGGAGTTACGGTTCAAGAGTTATGAAGAAAACAAATTCTGGTTTTCTGTCATGCTCGCTAGGCGAGCCCCCGTAGCGAACACTCGCTAGCTTGTTCGCTAGGCGAACCGGGGCAAACGAAAAGTTCCAGAATCATGAAAAAACTCAATAGAAAGGC
This sequence comes from Lathyrus tuberosus, assembly GCA_022829125.1. Classification (NCBI taxonomy): domain Eukaryota; kingdom Viridiplantae; phylum Streptophyta; class Magnoliopsida; order Fabales; family Fabaceae; genus Lathyrus; species Lathyrus tuberosus. The sequence continues at coordinate 7,657,491 of JALAZF010000161.1, read as the reverse complement.
GGTTTACGTTCACCTAGCGAACGGGGACTCGCTAGGCGAACCTGGAAACACAAATTTGCCTATTTTAGCCATTTTTCATCATTTTTTAGGTTATGTTTTTGGGGGAACTTTCTCCCAACTTCATCAAACTTCATTTTTTCAGTAGATTAGCTTAGAAAACATCATGGAAGCTTGCATGTGGATGATCCGAGGTGGATTTCTCATCGATCGGCTCCGACAATCCGTGAAGTGTTTGGTTCATTTCTCTTCCTCTTTGTGTATTCTTTCTTGTTGGGTTGTGTATATGTATTTGCTATGAACTCATGTATATTTGTCGCCCATGGCGTTGTATAAAACTTGCTTTACAAATCTTTATTGGTGATTGTCTTTAATTTTTGCTTTATGCGCGGGGTTTGGGGTGCGTTAGAGATAACCGTCGCAAACTTCGATTAGGGATGATTGTCTGTTAGTTTCTGGATTCTAGAGATAGATTTAGGGCTAACAATCTTCAATAGGCGTCGAAGCTTAATGTCTTCCGTGTTTCGAGGCTTTGTTCGCGAGAGTGACGAAGAGAGTAACACGGTTGTTTTCTCAACTTTGCGTTAGACATAACCTGTGTTGTGAGCGATGCTGGGTGATATTGGGGAGTATTGTAGGTGGAGTATTACTGGTCGGTAAGTTTAAGTTTGTGAGGAGTGATTTGTATGCATTGTCGGACGAGTTTTTCTCTCTGAAGAATGATTTCTTTTTGTTTTAATATTTACTTTTCTGTTTCTATGTTTAAACCATTTAAACCCAAACTCATAAACGCGAGAGATTGTCGAACGACATTCTTTCCCTCGAACCGATCTCTGTGGACACGACATAAATCCCGGAGGGAATTCTTTCCGAAAATAAATATTTTTGCTTGCTTGCCCTATTCTGCATTCAACAAAATGGCGCCGTTGTCGGGGATTGGTTTTGATATTGAATCGCATTACGATAGTTTCTTTGTTTTTGAGTTTTGTAGATATCGTACATGTTGTATATTTTCACTTGTTTATATTGATACTTGTACATTTTGACGTTTGTTCAAGTGTTTGGTTAGGACGCTTACTTTTGGTTGCGCGGTGAGACATCATCATGGCATGAATGAAGGAAGTTTCTAATTAAGCACCGTAAAGGCGTCGAGCTTACGACGTAAAACAAGCATGTTTTATAGTTTTTCTTTTCGAATGTTTTTGGTTGTTGTTTGCTCACAGATTTTGATTGACTTACTTGAGGATGCTGTTGTGATTTTCCAAGTTGGTTCGTTTCAACTTGCGGATGTATGGTAATGATTGTGTTAAGTTTTGTATACATCTGAGGTATGTATTTATCGCTTTCTATACTTTAGCATATTCATGATACTTAGGCATTTTACAAACTTCCATGCCATCCATTCTTTTGTATACTTGTTCTATTGTGAATCACTTTAGTTCCCAACCTTTTTGTGAAGTGGCTTTCCATTGTTCATATATGCGCGGAGAACCAACATTCTTGTTATAACTGGATTTTATTATGTTGAATCTTTTATTTGTGTTGATTATATGAATGCATGAAAAGTATCAAGGCAATTGTTTCATTTTGAGCACAACTACCTTAGCCAAATAGTCAATTCACCTTGTGAGTGTGTGAGAATTCGTAACCCCTTTGAGCTTTTTGATCCATGTTTTTATTTGAACTTAATGCTTGTCTATGAGTATTTAGTTCACTTATTTTTGAATGGATTTTGTTTTTTCTTGGACCTCAACTATGTGTTGTTGTATGGATTTTTTCCTTGCCTTAGAAAGTAGGGAGTATTCACATGATGATGTGGTTGAATTCAAGTTGGGGAGATAATGGTTGTTTACTCATTGGTTGGATTCTATGAGGATTGAAAAAGAAAAGAAAAAAGAGAAAAATATGACAAAGAAAAGAAAAGAAAAAAGTGAAAAAGAAAGAAAAAAGAAAAATCCTTGAAAAAAGAAACAAAAAGAGTTGCAATAATTGTGCTAAATAAGTATTGTGTGTTGTGTAGCACTTGGGATTTTGGAAGAAGTTGGTTGAAGTTTTGTGTGTGAATCTTTGTGAGTTTTCACTCCCTTAGGTTTAGGCAAGTTTTTGTTTCAATTACCTTTAAAAATTGCCCCTTGTTTGTTTACCCGACCACGCTACAACCTTGAAAAGCCCTTGTGATTCTTGTCTATGTATTTTCAACGTGAATTTGTGGATGTATGCATAATTTAGTCTTTTGTTTGCAAGATTGTTGTGTGAGTGAAAGAACCTCATTTTGTGTTTTTCATCTACCGATGATTGTTTTTGCTAGGTGTGATTCACATTTGAACTTGTGTTATTTTAGAATTTTTGGCATGACTTTTGTACTTTGCTTTTGTTTCGTGACTATGTTATCGTTGCAGTTTAGTGGTAAGTATTTACTTTTTGTGTGTACCATTTTTATTTGAACCATTCATTCGTTTCTGTTTTTCAAAACCTGTTGATTCGTCATTCTTTGGTTATTTCTTGCGCATTTTCAAGTTTGTTTGATTCTTCTTTGTGGACAAACAATTATGTAAGTTGGGGAGAGTTTGATAAGTGCAAAATGTATCTATTTTTGTATATAAGTTTTGTTGCACTTATCATTACTTTGTGTTAAAATTGGTTGAATAAACCCCACTTTGTGTGTAAATACGTTTACTTTACGTTTTCGGTGTATAGTGCGTTACCGTGTAAATATCATTGAGTTTAATTGATTTTCATTTATTTTTGTAGGTGTTCCAGCAATGGGATTTTTCCATATTCATAAAGAGCATTGAATAAGCTTTCCAACGCTTCAAACCGTGCGTCAATCGGAGTTACGGTTCAAGAGTTATGAAGAAAACAAATTCTGGTTTTCTGTCATGCTCGCTAGGCGAGCCCCCGTAGCGAACACTCGCTAGCTTGTTCGCTAGGCGAACCGGGGCGAACGAAAAGTTCCAGAATCATGAAAAAACTCAACAGAAAGGCGGTTTATGTTCGCCTAGCGAACGGGGACTCGCTAGGCGAACCTGGAAACACAAATTTGCCTATTTTAGCCATTTTTCATCATTTTTTAGGTTATGTTTTTGGGGGAACTTTCTCCCAACTTCATCAAACTTCATTTTTTTAGTAGATTAGCTTAGAAAACATCATGGAAGCTTGCATGTGGATGATCCGAGGTGGATTTCTCATCGATCGGCTCCGACAATCCGTGAAGTGTTTGGTTCATTTCTCTTCCTTTTTGTGTATTCTTTCTTGTTGGGTTGTGTATATGTATTTGCTATGAACTCATGTATATTTGTCGCCCATGGCGTTGTATAAAACTTGCTTTACAAATCTTTATTGGTGATTGTCTTTAATTTTTGCTTTATGCGCGAGATTTGGGGTGCGTTAGAGATAACCGTCGCAAACTTCGATTAGGGATGATTGTCTGTTAGTTTCTGGATTCTAGAGATAGATTTAGGGCTAACAATCTTCAATAGGCGTCGAAGCTTAATGTCTTCCGTGTTTCGAGGCTTTGCTCGCGAGAGTGACGAAGAGAGTAACACGGTTGTTTTCTCAACTTTGCGTTAGACATAACATGTGTTGTGAGCGATGCTGGGTGATATTGAGGAGTATTGTAGGTGGAGTATAACTGGTCGGTAAGTTTAAGTTTGTGAGGAGTGATTTGTATGCATTGTCGGACGAGTTTTTCTCTCTGAAGAATGATTTCTTTTTGTTTTAATATTTACTTTTCTGTTTCTATGTTTAAACCATTTAAACCCAAACTCATAAACGCGAGAGATTGTCGAACGGCATTCTTTCCCTCGAACCGATCTCTGTGGACACGACATAAATCCCGGAGGGAATTCTTTCCGAAAATAAATATTTTTGCTTTGTTGCCCTATTCTGCATTCAACACTCGGCCAAATGGTTGCTGGAAAAAGATAATTGTTTTTCTGTTTCATCTTTGAATGATTTTTTGCAGGAAAAATTCAGACAGAATTACGTTCAGATTGGAAGTGATGATATAGCAGCTTTCAAATTGGTGTGGTTAGCGCGAGTTCCTTTCAAGGTGAAAGTTTTTGGTTGGAGGGTGCTTCACAAACGAATTCCTACGAGGGATAATTTGATGAGGAGAGGTATTACTACTAATAGATACGAGATGTCGTGCCCATTTTGTTTCTTAGTAGAAGAGTCGATTGAGCACGTTCTATTTTCCTGCTTAAAGTCGACTATGGTGTGGAATTTTGCTTGTAAATGGTGGGGGATTTCTTTTATAGTGGAAGGGAATGTAGTGTCTCATTTAACAAGTTGGTAGCAGAGATTTGTAGATAAGGGGTTGGGAGTTAGTTTAGTAGTTGGGGTCTGGTTGTCAATTTGTTGGATTATTTGGTTATCCCATAACAATATTGTATTTAGGGATGAGTTTTGGGAACTTGATACGATTTCGAATCGTATTTTACTTTATACGTGGTAGTGGTTAGGTAAGGAGTATAATAATCCTTTTTTTTGTAATTATTTCACTTGGGTTAATTATCCTAGTGATTTTTGTAACCGGTGAATTTTGAGCTGGTTAGGTTGTATACGGGTTGGGGAACCCCTTTGTTCCTCTGTTTATATAATTGTTAGCTTATTAAAAAAAAAAAAACAATGTTAATAACAAAAAATGAAGAAAAAAAAACTTTTGCACACACAAAAGAAGAATGAAGCTACAACTAAAAAACTCATAGTAAAAAAACCTGAAAACTGAAAGTTTAAATCTAAAAAGTGTTATCACTAACATTCTTGATGCTATTTTAATATAGATTTTTTCTTCTTCTTATCTCCATCTTCAGATCTATGTACAACCTAACAAAACAAAATTAGGAAAATTATGTCAAAAAGAGGTGATGAAAAAAAAAAAAATCAAATTCGAAAGAAAAAATACAAAAAAAAAAATAAAGACAACTAACGGCAAATAAAATAGGTGTAAACTCAGAAATATGAGAATGTTGGTACCTTACAAAACAAAACCATCCAAAATTAGTGAAAACATGAAGAAAAAAATATAAAGATTAGAATAAAAATCAGAGGCAGCATCCTTGTAGAAGAATGAAGCTACACCTAAAAAGCTCATAGTAAAACAACCTAAAAAGCAAAAGCTTTAAACCCATTAAGTGTTACCACTCACTTTCTTGATGCTATTTTAATATATATTTTTTCTTCCACGTATCTCCATCTCCAGATCTATGTACAACCTAAGAAAACAAAAGAAGGGAAAATGATGTTAAAAAGAGGCGATGACAACTTTACTAACTTTTATACCTATTTTCACTTACATTACTGATGTTGTATTCTTAGCTCCGGATATACGTTATCCTCGTTTCCTTCTTATCTCCAGATCTATCTGCAATCTGAAAAGTAAAAACAAAGAGCCTGAAGAAAAAAGAGAGAGACATAAGAGGGTTGAGAAAGATAATGAAAAAGGAAAGAGAAAATTTGAGTATAAATGATAGGAAAAAAAAAGAAGGAAGAAGAAGAAGCAATGAGAGAGAAAGACATAAATGACTATGAGAAATAGAAAAAGAGAAAGGATACTGAGATAGAAAAAGAGAAAATAGATCGTTAATTTATTAAAAAGAGTGAGAAGAAGAGACATGACTTTAGTGATATGAAAGAAGAATAGGCAATAAATGCTTTGCAGTAAAAGAAACTTTTGAATATACTCCCTCCGTCTCATAAAAAGTGTCTCATTTGCATTTTTTTTTATCTCAAAATAATTGTCTATTTACATTACAAATGTTGTAATTATTATTATTTTTCCACTACTATACCCCTATTCATTAAATTTCACTTTATTCAACTATTTTATCAACTACATTTAATAGGGGTATTTTAGTAAATGACATTAACTTTTTCACTACAACCAACACATCTAATCATTTTCTTAAGAACCGCGCATTGCTCAAATAGGACACTTTTTATAAGACGGAGGGAGTAATATTATAGTGTGGAGGAGCAAAAAAAAAGAAATCAGTATGAGGTAAGGGTCTAAGAAGAAAGGAAATAAAAAGAAAAGTGCCACGTGGCAGAGTAAGAGCAAGGAAAAAAGCCAGGTGGCCGAATTTGGAGCAAGCAATGGTATTTTGGGTGTTTCCAGAACATTCAATCTTCTTATATGGTAGATTGTATTAACTATTAAAATTGTTCATACTTTTTTGTGTCAAAATTGTTTAAAAAAAAGTCTGCTAAATCATCAACTGGTAACATGCTGGTTCTTAACAAAAAAAATAAATTAACAATGTAAACTATTTTTAATCCATCTATCTGTGACATAACCATTAAGTTGTACTAGATTCTTGTTTCTTAGTTGGTTTGACCTTACTTTCGGTTTCACATTCTTGTATCCCTGTCTAACATTGTATATTGTTTTCGAAAGACTTAAACTTGCATTTTACTCTAGCTGAAAACTCATTTGCTGAACTTAATACTTTTGCATAATATTTCAAACTTACAACCGATAAACTTCAAACAAAGCACGCTCTTACTAGAGACAATCACAATAAAAGGAAATAAAAACAGTGACGATAATGAAAAATACAGAAGAAATGAGTGCCATGCATGATCTAAACAATAATTCAAAAGAACCTTTTAAGCCACCTAAGTACCTGTGAGCTGTAAGTGGTTCCCAATGCCACTCCAGCAACAAGACCACCTACATACCCAATTAGACTTACTTTCCACTCTATTTCAATGAAAGATTCTGACTCATTATCATTTTCAGAGGTAGTAGGTGGTGAAAATGAGCGCCCTGCATGATCTAAACACTTCTTCAGCAATTGATCCCCACACAGACCTTCGTTACCCTCAAATGAATTACCTTGGAATGTTGAAAACTGCTTATTTTGAGGTATAGGACCTGAGAGATTGTTGAAGGACACGTTGAAGAACTCTAGAAAGGTGAGCTGTGTCAACTCTTGGGGAATGTCCCCCGACAGATTGTTGAGAGAAAGGTCCAATGCTTCCAGGTTTGAAAGGTTCCCTAAGGAAGATGGAATGCTCCCAATAAATGTGTTATTTGACAAGTTGAGCAAAACAAGACCCTTCAAGTCACCTAGGACTTTTGGTATCTCTCCACTGATTTTGTTGCTTGATATGTCAATAGCTATCATGCTATACAAATCTTGAAGCTTCTCAAAAACCATGGCATGCCCTTTGTTTAACATTGTGAGCGAATAAGGCTTATACTTTGGCACTTGAAATTCAAGTGACCTGGGCCCAGTAACATTAATTGCTGACATTGGTTCATACTGTAATTCACTTGTGTTTGAAGTTTTCATTGCTTTCCAACTCTGGATCATTATTGATGGAAAACTTCCAGAGAACTCATTGTGAGAAAGGTCAATGATGTGAAGCTTCGGAAATGTGCAAGTCATGTTGCTAGAGCACCTAATTTCTCCATGAAATTTATTGTGACTTAAAGCCAATACTTTCAATTCGGGTAAATCTCCCAGCCAGAATGGAAACGAATCGTTGATATTGTTATGACTAATATCAAAGGACTCTAGCAATCCACAATTGACCAAAGCTTTTGGCAATTGACCTTGAAGATTGTTGTTGCTTAAATCAATCATCTGAAGGGTATTTTCCATCAGGTATGTTTGAGGAATGAGACCAGACAATTTGTTCCCTTGTAAATCCAGAAAATTTAGATACCGACTAAAGTTCCCTGTACATGATGGAACATGGCCGCTTAAATTGTTGAACGATAAATCAAGAAGGAAGAGTGATTTGAGATTGCATATGGATGGGGATATTTCTCCGTTCAATGTATTGTGTGAAACTGCTAAGAGTTGTAGACTTGATTTTCTCCACAACCAACTAGGTAGCGATGTTATATTGTTGTATGCCATTTGAATATATTCCACCTCAGTGAGATTTCTTATAAATGTTGGAACCTCAACTATATTGCATGATGCCAAACCTAAGTACATGATTGGAGAATTGGTTGCATTGTAAGAACTTTTTCCATTGAATAATGACAATTTGTTGATTGATAAACCAAGGAAAACTAGCTTTTTGAGCTTCAAAAACATGTCAAGCTCCAACTTTCCATGCAAAAAATTATTTTGTAAATTCAAGAAAACCAGATTTGTTTGGTTTGTCAACCAAGATGGAAATTCACCCTTTATACTGTTTTCAGAAGCACTTAATTTCTCTAGTTGGGTGAGATTTGCAAAAGATAATGGGATGTCACTGCCAATATTTGACGAGGATATATCCAAGTTAATTAGTGATGAGAGCTTAGCTATCCAGGAGATGGTCTCAAAAGTAAATTTATTGTAACCAACTAACAAGTTGCTTAGTTTGGTAAGATTTGCCAAGGATACAGAAGGGTCTCCCCCAAATTGGTTATATCGAAGATTCAACTGCTTGAGTTGTGTGAGGTTTCCTAGTGAAGAAGGAATATACCCAGAAAAATTACAATTTTCAATATATAGGGAATGTAAAGAGCTAAGCTTTCCTATGGATACAGGAAGTGTACCATAGAAACCTGTCTCATCAAGGTATAACTTGGTGAGTGAACTAGACTGAAATTTGGGCAACCTGCCAATCAGATTTGGATTAAGGCCCAAATCTAGAAATTTCAAGTTTGGAAGATGAAATACTCCAACAGGAAACTCACCATACAATTCAGACTTGTAAAGAGATAGTACTTGCAACGAAGTTAGATTTGTGAGTGTGTTTGGTAAAGTGGATGAAATAGTTACATGACCAAGTTGAAGAATCTGAAGTTTTGTTGAGTTTTTAATTATGTTTCTAAGAATGGGTTGTTTGAGTTGCAACATCTTGTCGGTTAGATCAAGAGACAACAACTTGGACAGCTGTGAAACTTGTGGTGGAATTTCGCCAAAAAGAACTGACTGAGAAAGATTCAGATATCTTAGTTGTGAAAGCTCACCTATCTTAGGTGGTATTTGAGAGTACTTGAAGTCATTCTTAGAAAGATCGAGATGTTGAAGGTGTACAAGGTGAAAGAGAGTGCTATTTGTATCCATTGTACCATAGAGTTGGCTGCTACTAAGATCAATGTGAATGACATGATCTGTGTGCTCATCACATTGAATGCCATCCCATGAGCAGCAATTGGTGCTTGCATTCCATGATGTTGTTTTAGGATAACTAAGAGGATTATCCGAAGCAGTCATATTGATGATAAAGTCTTCCTTAAATTGCAACAAGGCATGGCTTTCATATTGATGACACTTTGGATGAGTTAAAGGAAAAGATGTAGTAAATGTGAAAGACAAGAGTGAAAAAAAGAAAAGAAACAGGAATGACAAAACAAGAGAGCGCACAAAGACCATTGTATCTTAATATTTTAAACTGACAAGTTTGGATGAAATGTTAGACACATAGTAGGTGGTTCTTATACTAAAGAAATGGAATGCAATATAATAAATGAAAATGTTTTCTAGTGAAATTCATTATCTTGGACCGTGCATTTTGGTTTGGACTATCACATTTCCATTGGTGAAGCAACTCCGAAAAATCCGTATTGTCCTTTACCGTTAAAATTCAAAGAAAGGGATTTGAATGTTGGCTCTTATAGTGGATTATGCAATTTGATTTGATATCTCTTGTATTGACTGCAATCACATGCACTTCATACGAAGACTTTTATATAACAAGGTCTATATGATGCTTTATCATGTGCTGAGGTTTTCTTCATTACCCCAAACTTTATTTTCTGTCCATTTCTAGTTTTTGTATTCTAGTTCTTTTACATTTGTCTCTATTATTTGACTTACAAATTTCCTCTGATTCTCTTGCTACTTGTATTTTTGGAAAACCATTTCAATAATTTAAATCTCTCCAATCAATTCCATACACAAACAATTTAATATTTTGACTCAGTCAATTGTTAGATTTTTTATTTGGACTGTCCTATGCAATTTTATTTTGTATTTAGACGCAGGAATATGTGCCTTCTCTTTATATACTCAACATTTTATTATTTTTTTGTATGCATAAAAGAAAACTACATTCTATAACTGACTTTCCTCTTAAGTATCATAATAAATAGTTTCGAATTTTATGTATCTGATGCTCCTAATTATACTCTAAACATATATCAAATAATGATAAGACGTAGAGATAATAGAGATCTTATAATCCTTATAAGTAATAAGAGACAGTAAATGGGGGCATCTCATAAATTTGTGTACACTAACAAATTAAATGTCACACTATCGTTAATATGTGCACATGAGGAAACATTCCGGATTTGCACATTCGGAACAAATCAACGTTTTTAAAAAAAATGGTGCGTTGGGATGTGCACATCCGGAATTAGGGGGCAAAAAAGGAATTTCGTGCGGTGCCTAAGAAACCTTTGGGATGTATTAAGAAATCTTTTTTTTTTTTGGCTTTCACTAAAATCTTCTATTATTATATGTCAACTTTATTATAGTGTGTTAATGAGAAACATAAGTGTTTGTCTATTTGATAAAAATTTATGGAAATGTCAGTGTTATTTTAATAGACTATAATAAATGTAAGTGTCAAATACCAATATTTTTCTTCCTCGACCAGTAAGTGGGGAAACAGTCTCATAACTCCAAGTATGCCAGCAGGGCCGACCCAATCTGTTTAGAGGCCTAAAGAAATTTTTAAAATGAGGCCTTCAAAATAAATAAATAAAAATCAAATTTTGTACTTTATAAGACTTGAACCGAAAACCTAAAGAATATGAGGCCTCTCTTCTACTAACTCGACAATAAGATTTTATGTAAAAAATATGTCATTTAAAATATTTATGACCAAATTAAAATTTTTTTAGGCCTTTTTATAGGCCAAAATTTTGAGGCCTAAAGCCCTTGCTTGGGTAGCCTTACCCTTGGGGCGGCCCTGTATGCCAAATAATTCATAGAGTTTGATCAGATGATTATATGAATCTTTGTGATCTAAATATGAAAAAAGGTTAGAATAAACACTTTGAAAAAGTCCAGTCTTCATTTTAGTTTGTCTATCATTTCTTAGAGGTCTTATTGTCTTAGACTGTTAAAATACAACACTCTATCAACAATGTTGTTATGATTATCCTCGTTGTTGTTATTGTTGTATCATGACAGTCCATCATACACTATTATAAATAATATATTTTATGGTAAAATTTTCACCTCAGTCAATTAAAAACCGAGGTCAAATGCCCTAGAGTGCAACCTTTTAATATATTTTTTTAAAAGGAAATCTAATCCCTCGGTTTTCTATAAAATCGATAGGAAATTTTGAGTTTCGATTCTCAGCTCCAGCAATTTCGTGTTTTATTTAGAATCAAAACGGTCCCCCTATTTTATTTAATTTTTTATTTAAAATATAAATCATATCTTTCCTCGGTAATTGGTAAAACTGAAAGGAAATGTAGCTCAGGGTTTGAGCTTCAATTCTCAACTCTTGTTGTTTCGTGTCTTATTTAGAACTAAAATTGCGCTCTTATTTTATTTAATTTTTTAATTAAAATATAAATCATCTATTCCCTCGGTTATTGGTAAAACTGAAAGACAATCACTACAAAAAAAACGCTGCGTTGCTAGGTGATAATAACCTCATAAACCTTAAAATCACCCCGCAACGTGAAATTTCCAAGAGTTCCTATCACCTCGCAAAATCGCTAGTCACAACTATTTAGCTGAGGGTAAATCACCTCGCAATTTGCTGAATGAAAATCACCTCGCAAGTTGCTGAGTGAAAAGAACCTGACAATGCACATTTAAAAAGTGGTTCAGTCTGGAACGCAGAGCAGAGCAGTCGGAAGTGCAGGGTGCAGAGCAGCAGAGCAGTACTTTGATGAGTGATTCCCACCTCGCAATGCATGCTTTTTGCTGAGTGTAATTCACCTCGCAACATTGGACGTTGCTGAGTGTATTTCACTTGGCAACATTGCTGAGTGAAATTCACTCCGCAACATATTTAACATAATTAAAAAAAATAATTATTTTGCAATTATATATATATATATATATATATATATATATATATATATATATATATATATATATATATATAAAAGGAACGTATCATATGAGAATGCTATTTTTATGTGAGAACATGAGAATGAATCTGAACCATTAGATTTTAAAATAAATGGTGGAGATTATGTGTTAGTTTTTTTTCTCTCTCCTCAATCATTTATTTTAATAATGGAGGAGAAAGAAAAACAAAAACCACACATAATCTCCACAATTTATTTTAAAATCTAATGATTCAGATTCATTCTCACGTTCTTACATAAAAATGGCATTCTCATAGGATATGAACCCTATATATATATATATATATATATATATATATATATATATATATATATATATATATATATATATATATATATATATAATAAATTTATAATAAATATATATATATATAATAAATTTATAATAAATATATATATATATATATATATATATTTGTGTGTGTGTGTGTGAGATATTGGATCGAACTCTAGTATGGTCGAAGGGTAACTTCTGGTTCGACAAGAATTAAGCATGAGGTCGAAGTTTGTTCGCATGTGTTCTGTCAGAGTAATGCATATTGTAGTCGAAGTTTGTTCTAAAATGCGTTAGTCAATATTGCTAGGTTTGTTAGCATATTGAATTAGGCCTTGCTTGTAAGCCCAATTCTTTAAGTTATCTTGTACCCTAAGTTAGCTTGTAATGGGTAATTGTTAAAAATCTCATTAGGTTAGTGTGTTAGTTTTCTTATAAATATCATGCTAGTCTCTCATCTTGTATAAGGAAAAATAGGAAGATAAAATCATAATTCAAGTGAGAGAGGTTATTTTGTTATTCTTGTATACTTGTAATCTTGTTTGAAAGAGAAAGGAAATAATAGTAGTTTATAACCAAATTTGTGTGGCAAATCCTTATTAGGTTGAGAGAGGTTAATTGTTGGTATTTACTTGTAATCTTTGAACCCTATTGAGAAAGTGAATAGTAAAGCAGATTTAACTAATTCTCTATTCTTCTTTCTATTTTCTCTTCCTTTGTGAACCCTAATAGGGTTTCAGTTTTTTTTTTTCCTTTATTTTTCCTTGTTACTCCTAACCCTTGCGTGTTTCTTGCTTTTAAAGAAATAGTTAATATTTTGTTTCAAGGTATCATTTTTCACAACAAATTGGTGCAGTGAGCGTTGTAATACTCCATATTATTTAAATGCTCAATTGGATATTAGATGAGTATCTATGTACTCTATCATTGGTAAATTGGATTAATAGAATCCTCTAAGTACTTTAAGTATTGACATTTGGGATCAATAGAGCAACTAATGAACTCTGAAGAGATCGATTATTTTATTTAAGAGGCGGATTAATATTTATTAATTCAAGGAAGTATTTGAAGGTAACTCTAATAATTGATCAATTGGATTGAGATGACGAAATATCAATTGGAGATATCTTACTCTATTGGAATATATTATATAATAATAGTATTATATATATATATATATATATATATATATATATATATATATATATATATATATATATATATATATATATATATATGTTTGTTAATAGAATGAAAAAGAAAGAAGTTAGAAAAGAAGAAGAAAATCAGAGAAGAGGAAACGTGGGAGAGAAGAAGAGAGGAAAAAGAGAAAGAGGGAGAAGAAAGCTCACGAATCATCATCTTCTTCAAACTCCTCTTCGATTATCAGGTGGGTTCTAGTTAGAAACTCTAAGTTCTAGAAATTCATGATTTTTAACTTAGGTTAGAGTTTGAGAGAAAATGATAAAATTGACAAATTTGTTAAATCAATGTTTCTAACGGATAAAACGTGAAATAAATCGCGTAATATAATCGGGTTATGCATGAATTTAATCGAGGATACTTGTTGTTGTGTTCCAATATGTTTTGGTTAAGATTGGTTGGGTTTTGTATCCATAAAAACAGAGTTTTTGGCTTCTGCAACAGGGTTAACCGGTTAACGGCATGGGTTAACCGATTAACCCATGGAAAAATGGTGTTTTACGTGAAAATTGAACTGGTTAACCGGTTAACCATATGCGTTAACCGATTAACACTGTAACGTTTGGGAAAATATTTTCTAAAATTCATAACTTTTTACTCAGGTGTCCGATTTAAGCGTTCTTTATATCGTTGTGAAGCTAGGAACATTTTCTAGCTGATGGCAGTGAGAAATACCTGATTATTGCCCGATTAAATAAATCGGAGGGAACCGTAAATTGGTATGAATTGTGGTATGTTGACTTTTGGTGTTCCATTGTGTGATTGATGATTACATGCCTATGTTATTATTGTGAAACAGGTTGGAATATGTATGCATGTTAAAATATGAATAGGTAGAGTGAGGAACATTACCGAAAATGATATCGGAAGTGTGTAAATAACATGGTGACAATGCTCGTGCAAAAGAGGCCGAGGCGTGTGTCTAGTAATAACCGGTGTACGTTGCGGTGTAGTTTCATGAGACTCGAGCACCTTCTCTGAAACGTATGCACAACTACTTGGCAGGTTTGATTCCCGCGTATAGTATGATTGGAGCCTACGGGTAAAGAGACTTGTGACGGTGTACGGGCCGTGAGAAGTGACGGATCACGGTGTACGGGCCGATGATCCCAAATCCAATTCATATGCCAAGTATATACAAGGATCCATGACTCGAATCGTCTTCTAGACGTAGAAGCGGACGGGAATAGGGGATACCTTGGTACGGTTATTAATTTGTGAGATTCTGGAGTAACAGGCTCAGAACTTACTTTGGTACTATTGTGAGTTAACAGGCTCACGAGTGTGAATGTATTTATATCGTGTGTGTACTCAAAGTCACTTCCCTTCCCTTTAACTTGAGTTAGGCTTAGTAGAACCTTGTAAAGCCGAGAGGACTATAAGATAGTGAACTCATTGAGATTTGATGTATCTCACCCCACTATAGTTGCTTTATTTCAGGTGTGGTTTGCAGGTTTGATTTACAAGTGGAGCGAGGCGTGGATGTTTCAAGAGAAGCTTAGTTAAGCTTATTTTCTGCTGTGTAATCTTTTGTTGTATACAATTGAGGATATTGTATATTATTCTTAGATTTTTATTTTTGGCTAGTTTCCATGCCTTGTGCCATATGTTGTATTTACGTTTTACAAATGGACAAGTATGTGAACTATGTCAGTAGGCACTTTTGATGTGTCAGTACCAAATAAAACACTTGTATGGTATTATTCTAGATGAATATTGTACAGGGTGTTACGGTTGGTATCAAAGCAGGTCGTGTCCTCGACCTAGCCTTGAAACATCATAAGCAAATCTATTCCTGCCTCTTAAGTGTGTCTTGCCATCATGAAACTTAATATCATACTATGTAGTGTTGGGCCTGATCAACCTAATACTATGTATGTGATAGGTAGAATCATGGTTGAACGACCGCGAGGACTCCGAAGTGCTGTTGGAACTGGTGCTGTGAGGGAAGGCTCAAGCCACGAGTTAGTAGTGTGGAGTTTTGGTCAACTCTGTTGTGGTTTTGGTAGAAGTTGTGCTCGGGCAGCATGGAATCGAAGAGTGAAATGTTGTTCAAGCAATCCTTTGGAAAGGATGGAGTCTGAAAGTTAAGGATCTCTAGCGCATGATTGGTCAAGGTATCAAGGAATATGTAAAATCGCAAGTAGAGATGGATTGACTACTAGTATGGATAAGGATTTCCAGTAATCTCTTTCCGTGGAAAAGAAAAGTGGTTTTGAGGAACGCGTGACGTAAGGTTCGGAAGTGAGGTAGTTCTTGGTGCTTCAGTTTCTAAGGTCAATATGGTCTCTTGAATGGACTGGAGTACGTTAAGGAATGTGTTCGGAACAATATCTTCCGACTGGTTAAAAGTTGAGAGTTAAGGGCGTTCGGCTTTTATGGGAACTTAAAGTAGTAGAGAAGCGTGTGAAGGAACACCAGGATGTGGCTATATGCTTCAAGTGAAACAAGTGTGAGCCGAAAGAAGAGTAAGACATGAGTTGTGTATCTTCAGTTATGCGTGGAGATTAAGTTCGGGATAATACTTCAGGTTTTCCGTTTTCAGTAAGAGGCCAATTTGGAATTTGGGATTTGGTAACTTACCCAAGGAAGGGTATGAGGTATTGTGTTGGAGAAAGTTTGGACTTCTTTTAGTAATAGAAAGTGTAGTGATATGGACCGGAAGTAGTTTGTATTAAGAGACAGAGTAAGTACCTTGGATCTAAGGAAATCTTAGTAAGATGGTTTTATATTTGGACCTAAGAGGATTACCGTGAGAGCAAAGTAAACGCGATATGGAAAACGGTATCGATGGTAGGTCATGAGAAGGTTACAACTTGGTATTAAGAACAATCGTAGTGGTAGCACCGTGGTAACAAGTGTACGTGATGGTTTTTTTTTCTTGAGATAAGTGTGAAGAGACGTACTTTGTGGAACAGTGAGTATTGTATTTTAAGAAACAAGATTGTGGTAAAACAACGAGAAGCAAAATCAGGATTTATTACGGACTAAGTGTAAATCATGAAATGATTTATACCGGAAGGGTTTTGTAACTAGTTGATGAGAATTGTTGGTTGCGAATCTTCCATTAAGTAAATTGGTGTATGTGGGATGTGTAATGGGTAGTGAAAGGTAAGAAATCCCGGTTAGTGTGTACGAAATGATAGAAAGGTTCTTCAAGAGGATGCATTACCCCAATCTATTTTCAAGTATAGAGAAACTTCTGTATTGGTGAATGATTGGATTATTCGGAATCTACCTTTTGGTTGAACCAAGGACGTTGTTGTTTTAGTTCTCTCCAAGGAAATTCAAGTGAGAGAACAAAATTGTATGCTTGATATGAGGTGTCCATCGTTTTGTGGTACCGTATAATGGTTGTATGTTGGATTTTGCGTATGGACGAATCAAGTATGAGTTGTGGTTAAGACCCTAGAATGCCATCATTATTGGCTTCCCGCTAGTGTCGTTGTATGAACAGAGAGTGAGCTGTCCCACTCAAGTTTTGTAGAGTGACTGCGTCAAAATTTGGATCTTTGCCTTGTTACTTGGTTGGAGTGTGTCATCTGCATGTTTTGATTTTGTCGGTTTTACCTTGAGTGGATCATGGCTAGTGAATGTTATACAAGTTAAAAAGCCACGAGTTGAGAATAATATTGTGGGTTAGAGCAAGCCGGATTGATGGTTTTGAATAGGGATGATTTTTTGAATTATGAGAAATTGTGTATTTTCAGTTCCTGCAACGGTGTTAACCGATTAACACAATGGGGTTAACCGATTAACACGTGTATGAAAGGTGTTTTACGTTGAATTTTGAGAAGTTAACCGATTAGCTCAGATGGGTAATCGATTAACATGTGTGTAAATTGTGAAATCCCTTAGGAACCATCATCTGCGTTTTGTTACCTTATGTTGCTCCGAGTGGAGAGTTTTGTGTGAATGTAAAACGGAATTCCAAGTAAATGAAAGACGTATTCGTGGTTGAAAATCAGAACTTCTGGAAGGTGTTACTTAGTCAATCATCTGTTTAGATAACAAGGGAATTTGACTTTGAGGAAATAATCTTGTGATTTGGGTTGAGCATGAGAAAGTCTTAAGTGTAATACTGTTTAAAGCCTTGAGGGCGAAGTTGGAGAATACTCACGAAGTATTGTTCTTGTAAGGAATATTTCGGTGTGTATTAATGGTATTAGTAAGGAATGAATGGTTGGTTATAGTTGCAATTGTTATCTTCCGTGGGTTCATGGTTTTGGATTTAGACTCCGTGAGAGTGGTACCAGTTGTGTGCAGTTGTGTTTTACCCAGAGAAGGAAATTTGAAAGTTAGCTTTCCAAGTGCGAGTAAGGATTGAACGTTCCGAAGTTAAGCGTATAACTTGGATCGTTTATGGAATAGGAAAATTAAGAGAAGTGGATTAAATTGAGAAACGTGGCATGTCCTTTGAGGGTGTGCGTGCGTGTAGAGTGTTATATGTGAATTGGTGAGTTATATGGAAACTCACAATCGTGCTTTGGATGAGTTAAGTTTTGATAAGTGGTGACTTGCATGTGTTTGAAGCTTCGTGATGGTGTTATATAATATTAGTCGAGAACTCGTACCAACAACAAACCTTGAGCAAGTCGGAGACCTGTAAGAAGACTTAATGGGGAATGTGGTAACCAGAACCGGAGGTTGTAAAACTATTTTGGATGAGTTGTTTCGAGTTTAAAATGGATTTGGAAGTGTATATGTTATGGTTGTATCAATGTAACTACGATACCTCTATCGTCTGGAAAGTGTGGGACCGATGTTATAATATTGTGTGTTGGCAAGGAAATTGTTCTACTATAGGATGTCGGTAAGTTTCTTGTGTCGTTGGTTAGTAAGAACCCAAATGGATAAGTGTGTTCTCCGCTGAATGTTAGCTACTTGGTAGTGCTTGAGAATTCGTGGTATTCCACTGTTAGATTTTGGATTTGCGCAGTGGAAGGTGACAGATGAAAGAGTTCAGTCAGAGTAATAAGGATTAGAATGATTGTTACTTGTAAGTATGGAAATAAGGAGTCTTTTCTAAGCGTGTTACCTTTTGGTGTGACATGAAAGAAAGGAAATATCGGATTGAATGAGTACGGTGGATAGTATCAGACCTGATGGAATTGGTAAAGAAGTCGTTGACTAGTTATGAAGTGGTTCGAATGTTAAAGGATTTATGAAAGGATAGTTGTCGGTAATTGTATAAAGTTAAGGAATCACCGAATTACCTCATGAGAATTTGATGGGTGTTTGTTATCCTGAATTTGTGATGAGGTGTTACGGTTTGGTTTGTGACTCGGTAGAGGAATGTAGAATGGCACATTCTTTCCGAAGTAAGTTGCGACTAAGTCTTTTGTATGAAACAACAGATGAATTGAGGAAACGCAAGTTGAAAGTTAACCCAATATTGGAATAAGAGTATGAATAAGGACGTGAAGTTTGATAATTCGTGAAATTAAGAATTTGGTCTGCGAAGTCAAGTTGGATTATGGATACGTCAGAAATTGTAACGGAAGTAAAGTTAAGAATGAATCTAAGACAATGATACAAGTTGCGGTTATTGTCGAATAGAGGAAATTCGGTGGAGAATTTCAATTTAAGGGGGGGAGAGTGTAATACCCCATATTATTTAAATGCTCAATTGGATATCAGATGAGATCAGATGAGTATCTATGTACTCTATCATTGGTAAATTGGATTAATGGAATCCTCTAAGTACTTTAAGTATTGACATTTGGGATCAATAGAGCAGCTAATGAACTCTGAAGAGATCAATTATTTTATTTAAGAGGTGGATTAATATTTATTAATTCAAGGAAGTATTTGAAGGTAACTCTAATAATTGATCAATTGGATTGAGATGACGAAATATCAATTGGAGATATCTTACTCTATTGGAATATATTATATAATAATAGTATTATATATATATATATATATATATATGTTTGTTAAGAGAATGAAAAAGAAAGAAGTTAGAAAAGAAGAAGAATAGCAGAGAAGAGGAAACGTGGGAGAGAAGAAGAGAGGAAAAAGAGAAAGTGGGAGAAGAAAGCTCACGGATCATCATCTTCTTCAAACTCCTCTTCGATTATCAGGTGGGTTCTAGTTAGAAACTCTAAGTTCTAGAAATTCATGATTTTTAACTTAGGTTAGAGTTTGAGAGAAAATGATAAAATTGACAAATTTGTTAAATCAATGTTTCTAATGGATAAAACGTGAAATAAATCGCGTAATATAATCGGGTTATGCATGAATTTAATCGAGGATACTTGTTGTTGTGTTCCAATATGTTTTGGTTAAGATTGGTTGGGTTTTGTATCCATAAAAATAGAGTTTTTGGCTTCTGCAACAGGGTTAACCGGTTAACGGCATGTGTTAACCGATTAACCCATGGAAAAATGGTGTTTTACGTGAAAATTGAACCGGTTAACCGGTTAACCATATGCGTTAACCGATTAACACTGTAACCTTTGGAAAAATATTTTCTAAAATTCATAACTTTTTACTCGGGTGTCCGATTTAAGCGTTCTTTATATCGTTGTGAAGCTAGGAACATTTTCTAGCTGATGGCAGTGAGAAATACCTGATTATTGCCCGATTAAATAAATCGGAGGGAACCGTAAATTGGTATGAATTGTGGTATGTTGACTTTTGGTGTTCCATTGTGTGATTGATGATTACATGCCTATGTTATTATTATGAAACAGGTTGGAATATGTATGCATGTTAAAATATGAATAGGTAGAGTGAGGAACATTACCGAAAATGATATCGGAAGTGTGTAAATAACATGGTGACAACGCTCGTGCAAAAGAGGCCGAGGCGTGTGTCTAGTAATAACCGGTGTACCTTGCGGTGTAGTTTCATGAGACTCGAGCACCTTCTCTGAAACGTATGCACAACTACTTGGCAGGTTTGATTCCCGCGTATAGTATGATTGGAGCCTACGGGTAAAGAGACTTGTGACGGTGTACGGGCCGTGAGAAGTGACGGATCACGGTGTACGGGCCGATGATCCCGAATCCAATTCATATGCCAAGTATATACAAGGATCCATGACTCGAATCGTCTTCTAGACGTAGAAGCGGACGGGAATAGGGGATACCTTGGTACGGTTATTAATTTGTGAGATTCTGGAGTAACAGGCTCAGAACTTACTTTGGTACTATTGTGAGTTAACAGGCTCACGAGTGTGAATGTATTTATATCGTGTGTGTACTCAAAGTCACTTCCCTTCCCTTTGACTTGAGTTAGGCTTAGTAGAACCTTGTAAAGCCGAGAGGACTATAAGATAGTGAACTCATTGAGATTTGATGTATCTCACCCCACTATAGTTGCTTTATTTCAGGTGTGGTTTGCAGGTTTGATTTACAAGTGGAGCGAGGCGTGGATGTTTCAAGAGAAGCTTAGTTAAGCTTATTTTCTGCTGTGTAATCTTTTGTTGTATACAATTGAGGATATTGTATATTATTCTTAGATTTTTATTTTTGGCTAGTTTCCATGCCTTGTGCCATATGTTGTATTTACGTTTTACAAATGGACAAGTATGTGAACTATGTCAGTAGGCACTTTTGATGTGTCAGTACCAAATAAAATACTTGTATGGTATTATTCTAGATGAATATTGTACAGGGTGTTACGGTTGGTATCAAAGCAGGTCATGTCCTCGACCTAGCCTTGAAACATCATAAGCAAATATATTCCTGCCTCTTAAGTGTGTCTTGCCATCATGAAACTTAATATCATACTATATAGTGTTGGGCCTGATCAACCTAATACTATGTATGTGATAGGTAGAATCATGGTTGAGCGACCGCGAGGACTCCGAAGTGCTGTTGGAACTGGTGCTGTGAGGGAAGGCTCAAGCCACGAGTTAGTAGTGTGGAGTTTTGGTCAACTCTGTTGTGGTTTTGGTAGAAGTTGTGCTCGGGCAGCATGGAATCGAAGAGTGAAATGTTGTTCAAGCAATCCTTTGGAAAGGATGGAGTCTGAAAGTTAAGGATCTCTAGCGCATGATTGGTCAAGGTATCAAGGAATATGTAAAATCGCAAGTAGAGATGGATTGACTACTAGTATGAATAAGGATTTCCAGTAATCTCTTTCTGTGGAAAAGAAAAGTGGTTTTGAGGAACACGTGACGTAAGGTTCGGAAGTGAGGTAGTTCTTGGTGCTTCAGTTTCTAAGGTCACTATGGTCTCTTGAATGGACTGGAGTACGTTAAGGAATGTGTTCGGAATAATATCTTCCGACTGGTTAAAAGTTGAGAGTTAAGGGCGTTCGGCTTTTATGTGAACTTAAAATAGTAGAGAAGCGTGTGAAGGAACACCAGGATGTGGCTACATGCTTCAAGTGAAATAAGTGTGAGCCGAAAGAAGTGTAAGACATGAGTTGTGTATCTTCAGTTATGCGTGGAGATTAAGTTCGGGATAATACTTCAGGTTTTCCGTTTTCAGTAAGAGGCCAATTTGGAATTTGGGATTTGGTAACTTACCCAAGGAAGGGTATGAGGTATTGTGTTGGAGAAAGTTTGGACTTCCTTTAGTAATAGAAAGTGTAGTGATATGGACCGGAAGTAGTTTGTATTAAGAGACAGAGTAAGTACCTTGGATCTAAGGAAATCTTAGTAAGATGGTTTTATATTTGGACCTAAGAGGATTACCGTGAGAGCAAAGTAAACGCGATATGGAAAACGGTATCGATGGTAGGTCATGAGAAGGTTTCAACTTGGTATTAAGAACAATCGTAGTGGTAGCACCGTGGTAACAAGTGTACGTGATGGTTTTTTTTCTTGAGATAAGTGTGAAGAGACGTACTTTGTGGAACAGTGAGTATAGTATTTTAAGAAACAAGATTGTGGTAAAACAACGAGAAGCAAAATCAGGATTTATTACGGACTAAGTGTAAATCATGAAATGATTTATACCGGAAGGGTTTTGTAACTAGTTGATGAGAATTGTCGGTTGCGAATCTTCCATTAAGTAAATTGGTGTATGTAGGATGTGTAATGGGTAGTGAAAGGTAAGGAATCCCGGTTAGTGTGTACGAAATGATAGAAAGGTTCTTCAAGAGGATGCATTACCTTAATCTATTTTCAAGTATAGAGAAACTTCTGTATTGGTGAATGATTGGATTATTCGGAATCTACCTTTTGGTTGAACCAAGGACGTTGTTGTTTTAGTTCTCTCCAAGGAAATTCAAGTGAGAGAACAAAGTTGTATGCTTGATATGAGATGTCCATCGTTTTGTGGTACCGTATAATGGTTGTATGTTGGATTTTGCGTATGGACGAATCAAGTATGAGTTGTGGTTAAGACCCTAGAATGCCGTCATTATTGGCTTCCCACTAGTGTCGTTGTATGAACAGAGAGTGAGCTGTCCCAATGAAGTTTTGTAGAGTGACTGCGTCAGAATATGGATCTTTGCCTTGTTACTTGGTTGGAGTGTGTCATCTGCATGTTTTGATTTTGTCGGTTTTACCTTGAGTGGATCATGGCTAGTGAATGTTATACAAGTTAAAAAGCCACGAGTTGAGAATAATATTGTGGGTTAGAGCAAGCCGGATTGATGGTTTTGAATAGGGATGATTTTTTGAATTATGAGAAATTGTGTATTTTCAGTTCCTGCAACGGTGTTAACCGATTAACACAATGGGGTTAACCGATTAACACGTGTATGAAAGGTGTTTTACGTTGAATTTTGAGAAGTTAACCGATTAGCTCAGATGGGTAATCGATTAACATGTGTGAAAATTATGAAATCCCTTAGGAACCATCATCTGCGTTTTGTTACCTTATGTTGCTCCGAGTGTAGAGTTTTGTGTGAATGTAAAACGGAATTCCAAGTAAATGAAAGACGTATTCGTGGTTGAAAATCAGAACTTCTGGAAGGTGTTACTTAGTCAATCATCTGTTTAGATAACAAGGGAATTTGACTTTGAGGAAATAATCTTGTGATTTGGGTTGAGCATGAGAAAGTCTTAAGTGTAATACTGTTTAAAGCCTTGAGGGCGAAGTTGGAGAATACTCACGAAGTATTGTTCTTGTAAGGAATATTTCGGTGTGTATTAATGGTATTAGTAAGGAATGAATGGTTGGTTATAGTTGCAATTGTTATCTTCCGTGGGTTCATGGTTTTGGATTTAGACTCCGTGAGAGTGGTACCAGTTGTGTGCAGTTGTGTTTTACCCAGAGAAGGAAATTTGAAAGTTAGCTTTCCAAGTGCGAGTAAGGATTGAACGTTCCGAAGTTAAGCGTATAACTTGGATCGTTTATGGAATAGGACAATTAAGAGAAGTGGATTAAATTGAGAAACGTGGCATGTCCTTTGAGGGTGTGCGTGCGTGTAGAGTGTTATATGTGAATTGGTGAGTTATATGGAAACTCACAATCGTGCTTTGGATGAGTTAAGTTTTGATAAGTGGTGACTTGCATGTGTTTGAAGCTTCATGATGGTGTTATATAATATTAGTCGAGAACTCGTACCAACAACAAACCTTGAGCAAGTCGGAGACCTGTAAGAAGACTTAATGGGGAATGTGGTAACCAGAACCGGAGGTTGTAAAACTATTTTGGATGAGTTGTTTCGAGTTTAAAATGGATTTGGAAGTGTATATGTTATGGTTGTATCAATGTAACTACGATACCTCTATCGTCTGGAAAGTGTGGGACCGATGTTATAATATTGTGTGTTGGCAAGGAAATTGTTCTACTATAGGATGTCGGTAAGTTTCTTGTGTCGTTGGTTAGTAAGAACCCAAATGGATAAGTGTGTTCTCCGCTGAATGTTAGCTACTTGGTAGTGCTTGAGAATTCGTGGTATTCCACTGTTAGATTTTGGATTTGCGCAGTGGAAGGTGACAGATGAAAGAGTTCAGTCAGAGTAATAAGGATTAGAATGATTGTTACTTGTAAGTATGGAAATAAGGAGTCTTTTCTAAGCGTGTTACCTTTTGGTGTGACATGAAAGAAAGGAAATATCGGATTGAATGAGTACGGTGGATAGTATCAGACCTGATGGAACTGGTAAAGAAGTCGTTGACTAGTTATGAAGTGGTTCGAATGTTAAAGGATTTATGAAAGGATAGTTGTCGGTAATTGTATGAAGTTAAGGAATCACCGAATTACCTCATGAGAATTTGATGGGTGTTTGTTATCCTGAATTTGTGATGAGGTGTTACGGTTTGGTTTGTGACTAGGTAGAGGAATGTAGAATGGCACATTCTTTCCGAAGTAAGTTGCGACCAAGTCTTTTGTATGAAACAACAGATGAATTGAGGAAACGCAAGTTGAAAATTAACCCAATATTGGAATAAGAGTATGAATAAGGACGTGAAGTTTGATAATTCATGAAATTAAGAATTTGGTCTGCGAAGTCAAGTTGGATTATGGATACGTCAGAAATTGTAACGGAAGTAAAGTTAAGAATGAATCTAAGACAATGATACAAGTTGTGGTTATTGTCGAATAGAGGAAATTCGGTGGCGAATTTTAATTTAAGGGGGGGGAGAGTGTAATACCCCATATTATTTAAATGCTCAATTGAATATCAGATGAGATCAGATGAGTATCTATGTACTCTATCATTGGTAAATTGGATTAATGGAATCCTCTAAGTACTTTAAGTATTGACATTTGGGATCAATAGAGCAGCTAATGAACTCTGAAGAGATCAATTATTTTATTTAAGAGGTGGGTTAATATTTATTAATTCAAGGAAGTATTTGAAGGTAACTCTAATAATTGATTAATTGGATTGAGATGACGAAATATCAATTGGAGATATCTTACTCTATTGGAATATATTATATAATAATAGTATTATATAAATATATATATATATATATATATATATATATATATATATGTTTGTTAAGAGAATGAAAAAGAAAGAAGTTAGAAAAGAAGAAGAAAAGCAGAGAAAAGGAAACGTGGGAGAGAAGAAGAGAGGAAAAAGAGAAAGAGGGAGAAGAAAGCTCACGGATCATCATATTCTTCAAACTCCTCTTCGATTATCAGGTGGGTTCTAGTTAGAAACTCTAAGTTCTAGAAATGCATGATTTTTAACTTAGGTTAGAGTTTGAGAGAAAATGATAAAATTGACAAATTTGTTAAATCAATGTTTCTAACGGATAAAACGTGAAATAAATCGCGTAATATAATCGGGTTATGCATGAATTTAATCGAGGATACTTGTTGTTGTGTTCCAATATGTTTTGGTTAAGATTGGTTGGGTTTTGTATCCATAAAAACAGAGTTTTTGGCTTCTGCAACAGGGTTAACCGGTTAACGGCATGGGTTAACCGATTAACCCATGGAAAAATGGTGTTTTACGTGAAAATTGAACCGGTTAACCGGTTAACCATATGCGTTAACCGATTAACACTGTAACCTTTGGAAAAATATTTTCTAAAATTCATAACTTTTTACTCGGGTGTCCGATTTAAGCGTTCTTTATATCGTTGTGAAGCTAGGAACATTTTCTAGCTGATGGCAGTGAGAAATACCTGATTATTGTTCGATTAAATAAATCGGAGGGAACCGTAAATTGGTATGAATTGTGGTATGTTGACTTTTGGTGTTCCATTGTGTGATTAATGATTACATGCCTATGTTATTATTGTGAAACAGGTTGGAATATGTATGCATGTTAAAATATGAATAGGTAGAGCGAGGAACATTACCGGAAATGATATCGGAAGTGTGTAAATAACATGGTGACAACGCTCGTGCAAAAGAGGCCGAGGCGTGTGTCTAGTAATAACCGGTGTACCTTGCGGTGTAGTTTCATGAGACTCGAGCACCTCCTCTGAAACGTATGCACAACTACTTGGCAGGTTTGATTCCCTTGTATAGTACGATTGGAGCCTACGGGTAAAGAGACTTGTGACGGTGTACGGGCCGTGAGAAGTGACGGATCACGGTGTACGGGCCGATGATCCCGAATCCAATTCGTATGCCAAGTAGATACAAGGATCCATGACTCGAATCGTCTTCTAGACGTAGAAGCGGACGGGAATAGGGGATACCTTGGTACGGTTATTAATTTGTGAGATTCTGGAGTAACAGGCTCAGAACTTACTTTGGTACTATTGTGAGTTAACAGGCTCACGAGTGTGAATGTATTTATATTGTGTGTGTACTCAAAGTCACTTCCCTTCCCTTTGACTTGAGTTAGGCTTAGTAGAACCTTGTAAAGCCGAGAGGACTATAAGATAGTTTACTCGTTGAGATTTGATGTATCTCACCCCACTATAGTTGCTTTATTTCAGGTATGGTTTGCAGGTTTGGTTTACAAGTGGAGCGAGGCGTGGATGTTTCAAGAGAAGCTTAGTTAAGCTTATTTTCTGCTGTGTAATCTTTTGTTGTATACAATTGAGGATATTGTATATTATTCTTAGATTTTTATTTTTGGCTAGTTTCCATGCCTTGTGCCATATGTTGTATTTACGTTTTACAAATGGACAAGTATATGAACTATGTTAGTAGGCACTTTTGATGTGTCAGTACCAAATAAAACACTTGTATGGTATTATTCTAGATGAATATTGTACAGGGTGTTACAAGCGTGGAGAAGATGCCTTCAACAAAGTATGAGATTGAAAAGTTCACCGGAGTGAACGACTTCGGTCTGTGGCGCTTGAAGATGAAAGCCCTACTTGTTCAGTAGGGTTGTTTGGAAGCGTTGAAGGGAGAGGCAACCATGGATGTTGCGTTAACGGTAAAAGAAAATACAGCCATGATAGAGAAATCCCACAACGCAATATTGTTGAGCCTTGTTGATAAGGTTCTTTGACAGGTATCAAAGGAGACTACGGCATCGGGGTTATGGTTGAAACTTGAAAGTTTTTACATGACCAAATCTCTGGTGAATCGACTATACCTGAAGCAAGCTTTGTATTCATTCAAGATGAATGAAGACAAATTTTTGGCTGAGCAGTTGGATATGTTCAACAAGCTGATTCTTGATCTTGAAAATATTGATGTGAAGATCGATGACGAAGATCAAGCACTGTTGTTGTTGTGTACTTTGCCCACAACACATGCTCACTTCAAAGAAACTCTCTTGTATGGATGGTAGTCCCTGAGCTTTGAAGAAGTTCAATCAGCCTTGTATTCTAAGGACCTGAACAAACGAAATGAGCATAAACCTTCGACGGTTGGTGAAGGTTTGGCCGTTAAGGGAAAATTCTTGCGAAAGGATGGTAAGTTCGACAAGAAGAAAGGTAAAAGTCAGCAGAAGTCTGATAGTGGCGAAACATTTGGTATTCGATGTTATCACTGTAAGAAGGAGGTTCACACAAGAAAGGTGTGCCTTGAACGCCTGAAAGATCATGGAGGTAAGAATAATGGCAATGCAACCATTGTTCAAGATGACATCGACTCATCTGATGTCCTTGTAGTTTCAAGAGGCGACTCAAGGAAGGAGTGGATTATGGATTCAGGTTGCACTTGGCACATGACTCCAAACAAAGAATTGTTTGAGGAGCTATGTGATCAAGATGGTGGATCGGTGCTGCTGGGAAACAATAAATCCTGCAAAATTGCAGGTATTGGATCTGTCAGATTCAAGCTCCATGATGAGTCAATAAGGTTATTGACTGAAGTCAGGTATGTACCTGACTTGAAGAGAAATTTAATTTCTCTTGGTGAATTCGACAGGAAGGGATATGTTTTCCAAGGAGAGAAAAGTATCCTAAGAGTCATGAAGGGGTTGAAGGAAGTCTTGAGAGGCATGAAGAAACAAGGCTTGTATACCCTTGAGGCTGAGGTTGTAAGTGGTTCGACAAATATTGCATCCACAAAACCTGTGTCGAAGACAGAATTATGGCACATGAGATTGGGCCATGTCAGCGAAAGAGGTCTGGTCGAATTGAGGAAGCAGAACCTGCTAGGTGGTGACAAAGTCGAAAAGTTGGATTTTTGTGAATCTTGTGTATTTGGTAAATCCTGTAGGGCGAAGTTTAACAAAGGCAAGCAAAGAACACATGGATCCCTGGATTACATTCATGCTGATCTTTGGCGGCCTGCAAGAAATCCTTCACACTCAGGTGCAAGGTATTTTCTATCCATCGTTGATGACTATTCCAGGAAGTTATGGGTTTTTATTCAGAAGACGAAGGATGAAACTTTTGAGAATTTCAAAAGTTGGAAGGTTCTGGTCGAAACTCAAACTGGCAGAAAGGTTAAGAGGTTGAGAACCGACAATGGCCTTGAGTTCTGCAACAAAGCTTTCGATAGTTACTGTGTTGAGTCTGGGATTGCAATGCATAAGACTGTAGCAGGTACTCCTCAACAAAATGGCTTAGCTGAGAGATTCAATCGAACAATCCTTGAAAGGGTTAGATGCATGTTAGTTAGTGCTAGATTGAAGAAGGTGTTTTGGGCAGAGGTTGTTTCGACAGCAGCTTATCTGATAAATAGATGTCCCACGACTGCCTTGGGAATGAAGACACCTGAAGAAGTTTAGTCGGGACATCCACCTAGTCTCGACAGACTGAGAGTATTTGGCTGTGTGGCCTATGCTCATATTAGGCAAGACAAGGTCGAACCTAGAGCTCTGAAATGCATGTTCATGGGATACCCTGAAGGAGTCAAAGCTTATAGGCTATGGTGCCTAGAGCTAGGTCACAGGAGGTGTATCACTAGTCGAGATGTAGTCTTAAATGAAGCTGAGATGGCTTTCAAGAAAACTGATGATGCTGATGAAGAGCTGGAGGAGAGATTCCTGTTGAGGTGGAGCATGTTGATGTTGAATTGCGTACCCCAGATAAAGTCGAAGAAGAAGCAGAAGATGTTGTCGAAGATGAGGAGATTGATAATGACTACCTGCTAGCAAGAGACGGGTCGAGGAGAGTCATCAAGCCACCTCAGAGACTTGGTTATGCAGATCTTATAGCTTATGCCTTAATCTCTACAAGTGAGGTTCTCGACGAAGAACCTAGAGACTATAAGGAAGTTATGAGGAGTCAAAAGAAGACTGAATGGCTAAAGGACATGGATGATGAGATGAAATCTCTTCATGACAACAACACATGGGAACTGATCAAGAAACTTGCTAGAACCAGGTTAGTCAGCTGTAAATGGATTTTCAAAGTCAGGGAAGGAATCGAAGGAGTGGCGTCGAAGAGATACAAGGCAAGGTTGGTTGCTAGGGGGTTCACTCAGAAAGAAGGTGTCAACTTCAATGACGTGTTCTCGCCTGTTGTGAAGCACAGGTCCATTCGAATGTTGCTTGCCATGGTGGCACAGTTCGACCTTGAACTGGAATAGATGGATGTGAAGACTGCGTTCTTGTATGGTGATCTAGATGAAATAATCCTGATGAGGCAACCTGAAGGGTATGTCGAAAATGGGAAGGAAGATTATGTGTGCAAGCTGAAGAGATCTTTATATGGACTAAAATAATCTCCTTGATAGTGGAATAGGAGATTCGACAAGTTTATAGCATGCATAAGTTTCATCAGAAGTCAGTTCGACCATTGTGTTTACTTCAGATTTCGACCTGGTAATTCATTTGTTATTTTGTTGCTTTACGTGGATGATTTTCTAATAGCAAGCAACAATGTCGAAGAGGTAATGAGGGTGAAGACTGAACTCAATAAGGAGTTCGAAAAGAAGGATCTGGGAGCTGCGTCCAGAATTCTTGGGATTGACATCCGAAGAGATAGAAAGCAATCAAAATTATGCTTATCTCAAGAGGCATACCTATGGAAGATTCTCAAAAAGTATGGTATGTCAAATTAAAACCTTGTTGTGACTCTGACAAACCCTCAATTCAAGCTGAGTATAGATCAGTGTCCCAGTACTGATGTTGAAAGAGCTTATATGAATAGCATTCCATATGCCAATATAGTGAGCTCTTTGATGTATGCTATGGTATGTACTAGACCCGACATATCATATGCAGTAAGTCTTGTAAGCAGGTACATGTCGAATCCTGGAAAGGCTCACTGGCAAGCATGGAAGTGGATTTTAAGGTACATAAATGAATCTCTGAATAGAGCCCTAATTTATGGTGGAGCCTTGGGTGAAGATAGTAAAGCAGCAATTGAAGGATATGTCGACTCTGATTATGCAGGTTATATGGATTCCAGAAAATCTATTTCTAGATATGTGTTCACTATGTTTGCGACAGTAATCAGTTGGAAAGCAACACTTCAGAAGGTTGTTGCCTTATCAACCACTGAAGCAGAATATATCGCACAAACTGAAGTTATAAAGGAAGCATTGTGGCTTGAAGGTTTTGCAAAGGAACTGAAACTTCAAGGTCCAGTTATCACAATGTGATAGTCAAAGTGCAATACACCTGTCGAAGAATTTTACCTATCATGAGCGAACCAAGCACATTGATGTGAGGCTACATTTCGTCAGAGGGGTAATCGAGCGTGGAGAAGTCCAAGTGCTGAAGGTTTAGACAGATCACAATGCTGCTGATATGATCACCAAGACGTTGCCAAGTTGCAAGTTTTTCCACTATATGCAGTTGATAAAGCTGCATGAAGAAAGCTAGTTTATTCGTTGATGTTATAGAGTTTGTTCCAAGGTGGAGATTTGTGAAATATTGGATCAAACTCTAGTATGGTCGAAGGGTAACTTCTGGTTCGAGAGGAATTAAGCATGAGGTCGAAGTTTGTTGGCATGTGTTCTGTCGGAGTAATGCGTGTTGTAGTCGAAGTTTGTTCTAACATGCATTAGTCAATATTGCTAGGTTTGTTAGCATATTGAATTAGGCCTTGCTTGTAAGCCCAATTGTTTAAGTTAGCTTGTACCCTAAGTTAGCTTGTAATGAGTAATTGTTAAAAAGCCCATTAGGTTAGTGTGTTAGTTTTCTTATAAATAGCATGCTAGTCTCTCATCTTGTATAGGGAAAAATAGGAAGATAAAATCCTAATTCATGTGAGAGAGGTTATTTTGTTATTCTTATATACTTGTAATCTTGTTTGAAAGAGAAAGGAAATAATAGGAGTTTATAACCAAATTTGTGTGGCAAATCCTTATTAGGTTGAGCGAAGTTAATTGTTGGTATTCACTTGTAATCTTTGAACCCTATTAAGAAAGCGAATAGTAAAACAGATTTAACCAATTCTCTATTCTTCTTCCTCTTTTCTCTTCCTTTGTGAACCCTAATAGGGTTTCAATTGTTTTTGCTTGTTAACCCTAACCCTTGCGTGTTTCTTGTCCATAAAGAAACCGTTAATATTTTGTTTCAAGGTATCGTTTTTCACAACAATATATATACTATATTTATTAAAAAAGTAAAAAAAGAAAAAGAAAAAAAATAATATTGCCTTTATATTCTGTTTTATATTAATAATTATAAAATAATATATGTATAATAAAATAAATTAATATTTTTCTGTTGTATTCTGTTTTATTATAATTTTATTATAAATTAATTTTTCTGTTTTATTCTCTTTTATAATAAATTAAATAGTATTCTGTTTTATTAGAAATTAATTTTTCTGTTTAATAAAATAAAATAATATAACTTTTTATTTTGTTTTATTATATATGTATAATAAAAAAACGAAAAAAAAAAATTATTTATTCTGTTTAATAAAAAAGTTAAAACAAAAATGAAAAAAGTTTAAAAAAAAATACATTTATCTTTGTATTCAGTTTGATTTTTTTCTTTTTTTTTGTAAGCAAGGAATATCTTGAAACTAGTACAAAGGGTACTCAAACCTGATTACAAAAGAAACGAGACGAGGCTCGGAAAACAAAGAAATTACAAACCAAATGAAACTTAGGATCAATACAACAGAGGATGTGTGTTGAACTCATACAAATTACATTTGGATTTTGTAATATCTCCAATGCACGCCCATCTCCACACCGTATATTTGATCGCCCACACGGTATCAATAACATTCCAACCAGTATTCTTAAAAATAATGCCATTCCTGAGAATCCATAAATTCCAACAAACTGCTAACCAAATGCTACCCTCTTTACCGTGTCTAACCAGATTCGATTTACAGAAGGCGAACCAATCTAAAAAACTAGCATTTGCTCCGCTACCTCCGTTTCCTATGAAACCAATCCACTCGGAGACCTCCCTCCACACAATCAAAGGCACCGGGCAAGAGAATAAAGTATGATCCAAACTTTCGGAAGAAGAGTTACACATCACACAATTAACATTGCTAGAATAAGGTATTATACCTCTAAACGTAAGCAAGTCATTAGTTGGAACTCTATTCAAAAAACATCTCCAACCAAAAGCCTTTATTTTAAGAGGAACCACAACTTTCCACACCAACTCCAATGCCTTATCGTCCTGATTGTTAGGCCCAAAAGGAACGTGATAAATATTAGACAACAAGTAGAAGGATTTAACCAAAAAGGAACCGTCAGAACCTTGCTGCCACGACACCACATCCTTCTCCGAGTCCATTAACCTCACCTCCTCCAGCCTACTACGAAGCTGCTGCAAATTCATAAAAACCGCATCCTGAGCTGAGTTTTCTACCAACCCAGAAGTTGTTGTAGGCACAGACGCAGGATTAGCTGTTGTGATACTAGATACCGTACCACCCATAATGTTCTCTATGCCTGCAACAGGAAAATTAATAGCATCTCCCATCGACCAGGAAGTTGCATCAGCCGCCTGACTGTCCACATGCACCGAAGCAGCAACTGGTGCAGTTATACTAATGGCCACATCACTCCTAATGTGCGCAACGCCAGTATCATGAAGATTGACAGCATCTTTAATACCAACCATACCCCTAGTTTGCTGACCAACAACATTAACATCAGAATTCACCTCATTAACATTTATGCCTAAATCACCCCACTCCTAATTCCCATTCTTCCATCCTCCTAAACATCCCACTGACATGTCTTGCAAACGAGATAAATTAAAAAGATTCGGGTATTGCTCCTTGAGACTACCGGATCCCAACCAATTAACATGCCAAAAAGAAGTGGAAAAACGATTTCCCACCTTAAATAAACAATTGTTAATAAAATTGTCCTCCAGATAGTGCTTCGAAATATCTAAAATATCCTTCCACCATGTAGAATAAGAGATCCAAATAGGGATAGCGGAATCGTTATTGGACATTAACAATTTGATATCCCCATAACGAGCCTTCAAAACTTTGAACCATAAATTCTCCGAACCTTCTAGAATTCTCCACCTCCATTTATGAAGAAGGGCCACATTAAAATCTTCAATCCTCTTTAAATTAATGCCACCCTTGTCATACGACAAACAAAGCATGTCCCAATTAATCCAATGCATTCTCCTTTTCGCTTCCGAACTCCCCCAAAGAAGTCCACTTTTTAACCTAATAATCTCCTTCCGAATTTTCACCGGAGCCTGATAAAAGGAAAGATGAAAAATTGCGAGACTATTAAGAACCGATTTAAGGAGGGTTATTCTACCACCAAGGCTCAAAAAATTTCCGTGCCAACAAGATAATCTTTTCTCCAACATTGTAATCAAAGACAACCAAGAAGAAATCCTTCTAGGATTCGATCCCATAGGAATACCAAGAAAAGTGAACTCCTTAAATTTCGTCCTACAAGATAGAAACAAAGCTCTCGCTTCAAGGAAATTAGGAGGAACATTGATACCGATGAGCTTACTCTTGTGAAAATTTATGCCAAGACCCGAAACAAGTTCAAAACCTCTAAGCACCGCTTTGATAGCCCACAAATGCCTCCAACTCCCATCTCTCACCAAAAGAGTGTCATCCACAAATTGAAGGATATCTATAAAACAATCACTCTTCACCATGAATCCGGAGAACTCGCCTAACGAAACCGACCTTTTGACCAAGCCCGAAAGACCCTCCGCCACCATAACATAAAGAAACGGAGAGAGGGGATCACCTTGCCTCAAACCCATCTCTACCTCAAATTCCCTAGTAGGGCTACCATTAACCAACACAGACGTCTTGCTCGAAAAAATTGTGGCCTCCATCCATTTCATCCACCTCACCCCAAACCCCATACTACTCATCACAAATCTAAGGTAGTTCCAACTAACTTTGTCATAGGCTTTTTCGAAGTCCACCTTGAAAAGAGTGCATGCTTTATTCCCCATACTCGCAAAATCAACCACTTCATTAGCCACCAAAACTTCATCAAGAAATTGTCTACCCGAAACAAACGCACTTTGACTAGGAGAAATTAAGGAGTGCAAAACCACCTTCAACCTTGCCGCCAAAATCTTAGATAATGCCTTGTATAAACAACCTACCAAGCAAATTGGTCTAAAGTCATCTAAACCCAAAGGACTCTCACACTTAGGAATCAAAGTCAAAAAGGTAGACGTGATTGCCTTGGACAAAATCGCCCTTCCATGAAAGTCCATAAAAAATCGTAAGAAATCTTTTTTCAAAAAATACTAACACTTTTTAATGAAAGTGAAAGTATAGCCATCCGTACCCGGACTTTTAGAACCCTCACAACTCCAAACCGCCTCTTTAATCTCCTCCTCCGAGAACGGCCTCTCAAGCAAATCCCTTTCTACATGGCTAAGCGTATTAAAAGGAATACCCTCTAAAATAGGCCTATCCCTCTCGGGTTAAAAAAATTTATTAGCAAAATGATTCCTCACCTCCTCCTTAACCTCATTAACCGAAGTCAACAAACCTCTATCCGAATTGATATGCCCAATGTGATTGCGCCTTCTTCTCTCCTTCATAACACAATGAAAGAACCTACTATTGTTATCTCCGTCATTAACCCACTTTAATCTTGATTTTTGAATTAGCATATTTTCCTTAATCCTCAAATTCAACCAAAAGCGCCTAGACGCTTTCTTACGATTGTCTAAGGAAACCTCCGAAATAAAACCGTTAGCTAACTCCGCTTCCACATCTCCTTCGTCTATCTCCTTCACACACTCCTCAACCTCCAAATCAATCTTACCAAACACCTCTATATTCCACTTCCTAAGGCTACCTTTAAGAAGCCTCAATTTCTCCTTAAGAGCATAATCACTTCTACCTTCTACCCGAAGGGCCAACCACTCATTTTCAACAAACTTTATAAACTCCTTATTGCTAAACCACTCATTATTGAACATGAATGGTTTCGGACCCCAATTCGAAGAATCCACCACTATCCAAATTGGACAATGATCCGATATGTCCCTTGGGCCCATAAATTGCCCTACCACACCCCACTTGGATATAGCCTCCTCGGAAATCAAAAAGTGGTCAATTCTACTCATCGAAGAACCATCACCACTATACCACGAGTATCTCTTACCTTTGCACGGAACATCGATCAAATCACTTTCCACATTAAACTTCCCAAACTCATTCATCTCCACCCTCCG
Source organism: Lathyrus tuberosus (assembly GCA_022829125.1). Lineage (NCBI taxonomy): Eukaryota > Viridiplantae > Streptophyta > Magnoliopsida > Fabales > Fabaceae > Lathyrus > Lathyrus tuberosus. The sequence continues at coordinate 7,621,717 of JALAZF010000161.1, read as the reverse complement.
ACTCTCACAACTTATACCCTTTCTTTCCCAAGAACCAAGTGTTGCGTTGAAATCTCCTCCAATGCACCACTCCTCATCCGAGAAAACATCTTTCAACTCCAACAACCTCCTTCAAAGCCTTCTTTTCTCTCCCAAGTCACAAGAAGAATACACATTAACAATGTAATAAAAAAGGCATTTCCACTCCACTTTGACACCAATAAAGCCAACTCCCCTTAAACTACTCAAAACCACCACGCTACTCACTTTCCACAGAATGGCGAGCCCACCCGACAAACCATTAGAATTAGAAAAAGACCACCCAATCTCCTCATTAGACCAAAAGCTCTTCGCTATAGCTTCCGAAACAACCTCCAATTTAGTTTCTTGCATTAAGAATAAATCCGCGTTCCCTTTTTTGATAATTTGACAAATTCTCTTCCTCTTCTCCAATCTACCACCCCCTCTAATATTAAAAGAACCAATAATCATTTCCACTTCAATAAATTAGCCTTCACCCCCACCTTTCTATTTCGATCAAAATTTTCCAGCATATCAATGCGGTTCTTATATTCTTTCTTAAGGTCTTTTGCAACTACACCCAACCTTGAAATTGCATCCCACAACTTCTCTCCAACACACGAATCTAGGTTGTTCCACATTCTAAAATTACTCCTCATAATATCCGACTCAGCCGAATTTTCACAGTAATATTCCGAGTGAGTAGAGCACGCACCTGGAACCAACTTTAATTTAGATGAAAAGAAATTGCTGGAATTCCCAGAATTAACAATGGGATCCGACGAGCTAGTGGTAATCTTCTTTTTCCTGCCACGTCCCCTTCTTTTACTATTAATTCCCAAGAGTCCAAGTGGACCATGCATGTTTTTAAATTTGATCTTCTTATAACAAAGGTTACTCCTTCGCCTCCTTCCCCTAGTCCAACCAAGCGCTCGACTCCCAACAACCTCGGTCTCCGCAACAAAAGACTCTCCCTTTTCCTTTTCACATGAAATAGCGTTATTTGCCTCGTTATGCTCATCACTATTGCTAATAAAACAAACATTTCCTTTTAGTAATGGCACTGCTTCATCAAAAATCCCTACTGCAGGCGTAGGGTCTGCTACATAGGGATAAACAAAAGCTTTGGACTTTTCTGTCAAATCCTCAACTCCCTTGTCACTATCATTGATACTTTTACACTCCACCTCTTTTCTACCTTCTCCCTCCTCAGCTTTTCCCCCTTCCTTTGATCCAGATGATTGAACTTCAATACAATCCTCATCTTCATCCCCATTAACATCCTCCATTATCCAATTTTTTTCAGAGTCTGACGTCTCCGTATCATCGTTCAAACCAGCTGTGGACTGAGACTCTATGCGAACCGGACCATACGAGTCCTCTCTCAACCAAAGCGTGAACGTCTTCCCATTAATCTCAACCAACAATTTCTCCTTCAATGTAAAATCCACAAGAACACGTATATTCATCATGGTTATATCTTTATTGTTACCTTTCAAAGTATTCTCGTCACAGAATATGTAGGTACCGAATAAAGTCGCAATCTCCTCTAAGAAATCCACACACCAAGCATGACAGGGACCACCATATATCCTAATCCATGTTACCCTCTCCTCATCAACATCTTCTTCTTGCCATCTCCTCAAACTAGTGAACCATTGCTTCCACCACGAAACGCCATCTTCAACGAAATCTGCGAGAGCTCCTTCCTCCATCTCCTCCAATAAGCACATATTCGATCCTAAAGGTCCCACTTTGAACTCAAACAAGCCTTCACACTCAAAACCTCTATGCACATTGTAAGCCATTCCCGGATATATTATTTTCCCGACGTACGCTTTACTCAACCTGCTTGAAATCTCCTTATCAGATGTAAACTTCAAACTCACTCCTTGAGAAGACTCACCTGACTTATTGCACAAAACATCTGCATACGAGTCCTTTCCATCGACCACCTTCTTATCAAAGCTCCCTTTAACTACCTGCCCATTAGGATGAACAAAAGCTTCTCGAGGTCTGACCCCAATATTCTCCAAGTTGTAAGCTTTGATTCTTCTGCCTTGTCCCCTCTCGAACCGTGGCGGATTTGCGTGTATCTTCTTGCCATCTATCACGACGTTATCAAGTTTTACTCCTAACATTCTGATGTCTTCTACTTCCTTAAATCTTGCAAAGCCGAACCGTTTCCCGACTTTATTTCGCCTAGGGGATATTACAACCTCCACCACATTGCCTATACAGCCAAAGAGTACGAAAACGTCTCTAGCCGTGGTACGCTCAGGAATTTCGGAGAAGAAATAAGATAAAATTCCTTCCAACTCACTGCCATTCAACCCTTTTCCGAACGGAAAGATATCCCATCTTCCATTCTGTGCGTGCGATCTACTTCTTGAAACCTTCGTCCAAGCCATTGTTTGTTCCACCAAAGTTAGAGAGAGGTTGGAGCCTCTCTCTCTAACTTCTTGACCTCTTTAAGAAACTGCTGTGGGAAAGATTTTAATTTGGTTCGATGTTATTTATTATTAAAATATAAAAGAAACTGTAACAATATAGTATAAATTGAAAAAATAATATAAAAGAAATTGTAAAAGAAACTGATAACAGAAATTGTGAAAATATAAAAATATCTAAAAACAAAATAGTATATATTTTTTATTCTATTTTATTAAAAAAACTGTAACAATATTATCTGAAAACTCTAACATTTAAACAACTAAAATTAAATCTCTCACATACATAAAAAAATTCAACATATAAACAATTAAAACTAAATTCTGACATACTAAAACTCTAATATTATACAACAGGCAGAATAAGGTAAAAAGAAAAGTAATAAAAGTTGATAAAAAAAATGAATACCTGTTGATGAAGAAGACCAGGAACGAACAGGAGAGAAGACGAAGCGAAAAAAAATTGAAGACCTGTTGATGAAGACGACCAGGAATGAACAGGAGAGGAGAGGAAGTGAAAAAAAATTTGAAGAAGAAGAATGAACTGGGTACAGTAAGAGATATGATATGTGTGGTAAGAGATAAATGTGGTAACCATAATAATAAATAATCTGCCTGCCTCATAGGACCGTTGCGCCTTGGAAAGTGTGTCTGTAATGTTGCTAGGTGATTTTCACACCGTAACGTTGCTGAATTATAAGCACGCCGCAACACATGCAGTTTCAAGGTGGTTTTCACTTCGCAACTTTTCTGACGTTGCTGAGTGAAAAATACCTCGCAACACTTACTGACACATGACTCTTCACTCTGCTATGAATTGACATGCCAGAACGTCTTTATTTTTTGAAATTTGAAAAAACCATTGCGAGGTGTTTTGCACGCGTCAAACTTTGTTTCAAAAATTTTGTTCCCTCCATATTAATTGCGAGGTAAATTATTTAATAAATTATATATATATATATATATATATATATATATATATATATATATAATAAATGCGTTGTGGGGTGTTTGGCATGCAGCAACGCTATTATTTTGCTAGGTGAGTTTCACCCAGCAAATATGCATATTTCTTGTAGTGAATGTAACTCAGGATTTGAGCTTTGATTCCCAACTCCCGTGGTTTCATATTTTATTTAAAATTAAAATGACGCCCTTAATTTATTTAATAGTTTAATTACAAAATACACTACTACGGAAAATCCCTTTCACAATGGTTGAAAAAGGGATACCATCACGCCTGACCAACCGTGGTAAAGTAGAGTGTGGTTGTAAGTTCACAGTTTTGAACCACAGACGTGCGACCGTTGTGATAAACTATGTCTTGCGCCACCTATTGCAATGATTGGAATAAAAAATTGTTGTCATAAATATAGGGTCATGGGTTAACGTTTGATACCCAGCTGCAACAAAATTAAAGCGCATAAAAAATAACATTTCACCATGGTTATATATTCCAACTGTGGTGGCCATGTGTCAGTATACAACCATTCAAATAGATTTTTGAGATAACAATCAGAAAAATTATATTATTTTGTAAAAACAACTTAAACGATCCATTATTTTTCGAATTGCACGCATCTTGTAATTCATGATTTTCTCATTAACCCATAGAATTTGATTCAATCTCAAATTCTTCAAATTAATGATGATGAATGGATGTCTTCTAAGTCTTACACACAAAATTTGATTTCCTTGTTTTTTCTAGTTTATTTTTCAAACATCAAATTTTGTGTGAAAGACTTAAAATGACATCCATTTATCATCATTTTTTAAGAATTTGTGGCATTGAATCAAATCTTATATGCTAAAGTGGAAATCATGAATTACGAGATGCATGCAATTCGAAAAACATTGGATCGTCCAAGTTGATTTTCAAGAATAAGTTAATTTTTCTGATTATTATCTCAAAAATCTATTTAAATGAATGCAAGTTCAATGAGGGTTTGTGAAACAATCAATCACATATGATATAACAACATTTATTAACAACACACCTCAATTAATTAACATAGATTGGGAGAACATTAATAACTAACTGTTCTTGGAAGCTATGAAGAGTATAAAGTAAAAGGGAGAGTAGAAAGCATGTGTTCACTATGAGAATATTATATGAAAAACTCATATAATATTTCCGCAGCGAACACAAGTTCGCAAATTACTTAATTCATGTTCATACAACTAGCTGCATCAGTGATAAGTAAAGAACCATAACCACTTGCTAGCTGCACATGAAAACCCATTTATCAACAAACAACAAAAAAACACATTAACAAAAACATAAAACAACATTTATCAACGACATATATATCTTTAATTGAAAAAATTCATGGAAAATTAAGACAAACCATCATGTGAACTGTAACACCGTAAACCCCAAAACTTATAAATAAAGGATAACTCGACAATTTAAGGTGTCACCAACGACAACCATTCGACAACACATAGATATTTTGAAAACACGCAGCAAAAATTAAACAACATACAACACCTGTCATTGCATGCTCACCTTCACTTAAAGTATCATTGCAGCGGAATTATATAAATCATAGAAATAAAACATGCTAACTTCAAAATAACTCCTTAACAATTACAAAATCAGAGCGTGACGACTACAAATAAAAGCGATAACTAAAGAGAATAACTCCAGGAGCTATTTCCCACTCACAACAACAACTCTACTCTTGAGTATCTGCATGATGTCCATGGTGGACAACATCAAAGAAAAGGGGGGGGGGGAGATTTCACATAAATAATATAAATGGCATAAACTGCAAGGTAGAATTAAAACATCTACACATACAACAATAATCAACAACATTATTCTCAGGCCAAATCCATCAACATACACAAAATAATCACATACTCATCATGAAAAATTATGCAATGAGACTCTAAACTTCAACTTGAATCATACACATGTGGTACCATATCATCATCAATTGGTTCACTCAAGAACTGGGTCCACCCTTCTAGACCCGGAATCCACTCTTCTAGATTTGGAACAAGTCACTAGTCCACCCTTATAGACTTGCAACTTACCTCTTTCAACAACAACAATGACACACTGAATGCATGTCACAACACATCAATACAACAACAACACAATATTTAAAGTCTCGTCCCGACAACAAAAACAACATTCATTGACCCAACGATAATAGTTCCCCTCCTGAACTATCAACCCAAAACAACATAAATTATGCTCATACAATAGTATATCATCATCATAGTTCACATCAAGTAATACAACATCATCATCGATTGTGCACATATCCCACATTCATCATATACTTCATAAATACGATTAAAATCATGTTTAATCATTAAATCAAACCAACATGGTTCAAACTATACTTAATAGTGTATTAACAGTACTCAAAACATCCACGAAAATTAAAAAATTGATATCTGCCATTTATCTTCATCAAAGAAAGTATTTACGCCTACTTAAGGCTCATGGTGGGAAACCCGCCACGGGTATAGTGCCCTCCATGGGCATCGCAACACATACACGTCACCTGGGTGATGACTGGCTCCAAAATTGAGCTTGGGTTTCATAACGGGTTATCTGTCATGACCATGGCACCCGCGATGGTTATGGTGTCCGCCATCGACCAGAAGAATGTAGAATTTCGCTTGTGCTATGGAGTTCACATTAGAGATCTTATTTTCTGTTCAGGTATTCAAATTGATCAGAAAACAACAGAGAATAAACATTTCACCATCACACATCCTATATTTATCAATTAGCAAGTATAATCATCACTTATTCCTTACTTTTATTATGATCCCACAAACCTCAAAACCCAACAATGGTGATATATATTAACACATCAAAACAGAACATCTCATACACACATGTACACAAGTTTCATCATGAAAAACAAATTACAACACCAATTGATTATCCAATTTCAGATTCACATACAAACACAACCCAATATGCATAAGTATACAAAGTCTATTGGAGGTTAAGAACTCCTCAATTCTACCCTTAAGTGTATACCCATTATTGAATCAATTCTCCCCTTTACCTGATTACCCTAGCAGCAGTTAAAATTCTGGTCTTAGTTGTTCTTCCCTTCTCTTCAAAGCTCTAACCTTCTATCTCCCTGGTGCCTATAATATTCTTTTTCACGCATGGATAAAATTCCTTAAATTTAGGTTATCTCTTAGCTTATATATTTAGGGTAATCTAATTAAAATTATAATTCTCTCCCTTACTAACCCACACTCTTACTCCTTCCTCCCCTCTAGATCTCTTAATTTACAATTCAGCCTCAAACTCTTTATTTCCTCAATTTCATTAAAAATTCACTAAAATAGTATTATTTTAATTATTAAAATAATTTCCAATTAACTTAGATAAACTCTATTAGTCTCTAATTACTCTCTACACCCCCACCTCAAGGTCACACCCCTTCATTCCCCAAACCAATTCAATTATCACACAAAATAATTTATTAAAAAATAAATAAATCATTTAAAATAATAATTAAAAAAACTAGGTGTTACAACTCTTCCCTACTTAAAAAAAATTTGTCCTCGAAAATTAACTTGGATTAGGTGGCTAATTATCTGGAGTAAAATTTCCTAGCAAAATTCAAAATAATTTTTTGCAATTCATACCTAAATCACAACTAAAGCGTAGCGAATTGTAGGTCTTATGTTTCCAAACTATTCATTTACACTATCACCTGTAAAATATCATAGTACATTTCAAGCTAAATTAGGTTAGATTAAAATTTTAATATTCAAATCAAAATCCGAATAGGCTATAAATTATAAAAAATTATTCATCTCAAGATTTTTTAAGGTATCGTAATTGTCGCATTGATTTAAATAAATAGAGTTAAAGTTATTCATATTTTTTCATTCAGTAAGCATTGATTAAGCATTCATTTCAACTTATACTTAATAACTAGAATGAGAACACACCTTAAAATCAATTTCATATTTATATATCTTCATTCACTAATCCATTACTCATTAAGATAACAAAAACAACTTTATCATATCATTAATCAATGTAAGGCTTAAAACAATAATATTAATCAATTATAAGATATGGTGGTCACCATTCTAATGCTTAAAAAGCATCTATAATTAGAGTTGTATTCAGACCACCATGCACTTTGACATTAAAGCTTAGAGCACAATGCAACCAACTATGAACACTTGTAAAAAAAAACACCATGAGTTCTTGGACATCCATTTGTCTGAATCAGACATAACTTGGCATGTAGAAACACCAACTAAGAAGTTAGCAGTAGCAAACTTGTCAATTAATTTGTTCCTATGATTTTAAGCTTCATTGATTTTAAAATATATCAAGGACCAAAATTGGAACTAATAGCTACTTTACTCAGTTCCAATCATAATAGACATAATATTCATCAGTCCCAATCAACTCTTGCTTTTGTATTTTGTTCCGACTATTCTTGACAATTGAGAAATAAAATTTATTTATTTATTTATATTTCAAGAAAAAAAGAGGCTTCAAATAAGTGATTATGTATAAGTAATTTCTATAAGCAATCCCAACCAATATTACAAGATGTCTCTACTCCATTTACAACGACCTTGATTTGATAAACAATTTTATTAAGAACTCATACCATAAGCATTTATAAATAAGTGCTTATATATAAGTAATTTCTATAAGGAAAGAAAGAAGTGAATTGAAAATCCCCACGTGTCTCTAGAGAGAGAATCTCCTCATTCTCTCTAGAAACTCATCGTGTCCACGCCCTTTCTTATCCTTTCTAGGGTTAAAAAGTTCTCCTTTTTCCCCAGTGTCTATCTGGCTTTCTCCACCTTGTTGTGGCTTTTTGCTCCGTTTTAGTGAGTCTTCCTAGTGGCGGTTTATCTCTTATCCTCACCTCGCTGTTTCCTGTTTCTAGGGTCTCTACCCTTTCGTTCTTGTTGTATCTTGTTACGGTGTTCTTAGGTTTTGGCTTTTGTGAGCTTTTGTTGATCTGTTTTCTTCTATGGAAAAATGGAGGAGTATTCAGTTGTCTAAGGAAGAAGAGGACGGCGTTACAGCGGATATGGAAGAAATATGTGAAGGGAAGTTTTTCAGCGAACCCTAGGTGAAAAACTTTGGACGGATAATAGTTTTAATTCCAAGGCTTTTATCAGCACCATGACGGGGATCTGGAAGTTGAAGAATCCGGTGGAAGTTCAAGAGTTGAACAAAAATCTCTTTCTGTTCAGATTTGCTACAAAACGGGATCTTGAGAGTGTTTTAAAGTATGGGCCTAGGAGCTTTGACAAAAACATTCTCATTCTCAGTTGCATTTCAGGTGAGGAGCAACCATCTGACCTTAATATGCACTATGGCTCCTTTTGGGTTCGTGTGTATGAACTTCCCTTAGTCCTTCGTTAAGAGGCAATGGCGAAAAAACTGGGCGGTATCTTGGGGGAGTTTGAGGAACTCGATTCAAAAGAAGCACATCTGATGGGGAGATTTCTGCGAGTCAAAGTGAGGATTGATCTAAAGAAACCGTTGAAAAGGGGGACTGTTGTTCGTTTCAAGGATAAAAATCTTCGGGTTCATTTCAAATACGAGCGTCTGCCTACTTTTTATTTCGTTTGTGGTCGGATAGGTCACCAGCTGAAAGACTGTGAAGTAGTTGGGGACTTGGTAGAAGAAGGATTTGATGATTTGGATGAGTAGGATTTGTCCTTTGGGGGTGGCTTAGAGCATCTCCCCTGCCTAAACTTCATGAAGAGCAGAAAATTCGTGAGTCAAACTCCAGTTCTTGTGGCAGGAGTCTTTTTAATATGTCATCGGGGCAGAGTTGGTGTGAAGCAAAAGGCGAAGGGAAAGAGGTGGATAAAGGTGGCATGGAACAACGTCCAGAAGGGGATGTTGAGGGGGTGAACAAAGAATTAACTACTCCCACAAATCATACTTTTGTGGAAGTAGGGAAGAATACTATGGTTCTGGAGATTGAAGCTGTGGCCGAGACTTTGGGAGCGGTTGAGATTTCAAATCTGAAGAAGGGTACTCAAGGCACTTCGGGTGAAACCAGTGGTAAAAGGAGGAAGTGGACAAGAAGGCAGCCCTCAAGAAAAGGTTTTGGAAAAAAGACAAACAAACATGATTTTGAATGCGGCAAGAGAAACCTTGTTGATGTTATGGTTCTTGATGGTACAGTGGGGGAATGTTGAGTTTGAGAGAAGAAAAAAAGGGACAAGAAGCTATTGGGGGGACTCTTGATAAACTACCAGAGGTGGTGTTAGTTGACCAACACCGCTTGTTGCAATGAAAATCTTGAGTTGGAACTGCAGGGGGTTGGGGAGTCCCCGTGCAGTTCGAGCCTTGTTGAGGCTCATTCGTAGTGAAAATCCCAATCTCTTGTTTCTTATGGAGACTTGGCTCAAACAGGAAAATGTGCAGAAATTCAAATTTAGAACTGGTTTCGAAGGTTGCCTGTGTGTGGATTATTCTGGTCAAGGTCGTGAGCGTGCTTGTGGCCTTATCTTGTTCTGGAAAGGAAGCTTAGAGATCAACATTATGTCTTTTTCAATAAATCATATAAGTGGGCCTGTTTCTGATGATCAAGATGAATCACCTTAGTTTTTCAATGGTGTGTACGGGTTCCCGGATGAGTAAAATAAACAAAGGACCTGGCTTCTTATCCAAGATTTGCAACATAGAGGTGGTGATAGAGCTATATGCTTTGGGGATCTGAATGATGTGCTTTCTGAATCGGAGAAGATTGTAGGTAACCCTAGAACTAACAGTCAAATGTCCCTTGGTAGGTTGTCCCTTGGAGTTTGTGGGTTGATTGATATGGGTTTTGAAGGTTATTCGTACACTTGGTCAAATGGGCGGTACGGGTCAGAGAATATTCAATGTCGCTTGGACCGTGTCATGGCTACAAACGGTTTCCTGAATAGATTTTCTCCTGTCAAGGTGATCGACCTCCTAAGATATGGGTCTGATCACGCAGTGATAAGGGTGGACATTGAAGCTAATGATGGTGATAAGAGAAGAAAAAGGGTGCAGGTTTTTCGGTTTGAGGAAATTTGGAGTAGAGACCCTTGCTGTGAAGATTTGATTAAGCACCTTTGGGAAAATTCTTCTTTTCTAGGGGAAAACAAACTCAACACGATGCAGGGGCTCTATGATCATTTGAAGGAGTGCAGAGTTAGTTTATTGAGTCGGAAATTAAGGAGGATTGAAAACCTGTTGAATAACAAAGAGAGATGGGACTCCAGTGAAACTTCTATTAAAACTTATAAGGCATTGGAGTCTCAAAAAAAATCTGCTTCATGCTAAAGAGGTGGTGTGATGGAAAAAGAGTAGAGCCTTATGGCTTCAATACGGAGAAAAAAACAACAAGTTCTTTAATCACAAAGCGAACCAACGAAGAAAAGTGAACTCTATTTTTAAGTTGAAGGATGAAGCTGGCCACTGGTGGAAGGGAGAGAAGCATTGTTCTAGACTGTTAACTTCCTATTTTGAAAACCTATTCTCTTCGTCTAACCCCTCCTGTATTGAGGAAGTCTGTTCTATTGTTCATGGGAAATTGTCTAACCAGCATGTGAATTGGTGTGGAAGTATGTTCAGCTTGCAGGAGATTTTGGAGGCCTTAGGGCAGATGCATCATCTTCGTGCTCCTGGGCCAGACGAGCTTCCCGCGTTGTTCTTCCAAAATTATTGGCATATAGTTGGGCACGACGTTGGTTTGCTGGTCCTCGATATTTTGAACAATGCCAAAGACCCTCGGGGAGTTAACCAAACTCATATAGCTCTCATTCCCAAGTGCAAAAATCCCTTAAACCCAAAGGACTTCAGGCCAATCAGCCTTTGCAATGTTTTCATGAAATTGGTTACCAAGACAATTGCAAACCGGCTTAAGTCTATTCTTCCGGAGGTCATCGATGAAGAGCAAAGTCCGTTCGTTAAGGGTCGTTTGATTACGGACAACGCGCTTGTTGTTATGGAGTGTTTTCACTGGCTTAAGAAGAAAAAGAAAGGAAAGAAGGGTCATATGGTTTTGAAGTTAGACATGTCAAAGGCCTAAGACCGCCTCGAGTGGAAGTTTGTTACCTGTGTCCTTTCTTCGGTGGGTTTTCCAAGCCATCTTGTTGATCTTATAGAGAGATGCATATCTTCGGTTTCTTATAGGGTGCTTTTGAATGGACAATCATGTCAAAGTTTCCTTCCCTCCAGGGATCTCATTTAAAAGGACCCCCTCTCACCGTACTTATTTATTCTTTGTGCTGAAGTTCTTTCAGGTCTTATAAAGAAGGAGGTGGTGAATGGGAATATCCATGGCCTAAAAATTGCGCGAAACGCTCCGGTGATCTCTCATTTGTTCTTTGTAGATGATAGTCTCATGTTTGTTCGAGCCAATGTCACGGAAGTTACGAGATTCCTGGATGTTTTACACAGGTATCAGATGTCTTCTGGTTAGGTGGTGAACCTCGATAAATCAGAGGTTTCTTTCAGTCAAAATATGGAGGAAATTTCTAGAAATATGATCCGGTCACGGATGGGGGTAAAGACTGTTACGTGCCATGCTCGTTATCTTGGACTTTCGGTGGTGTTTGGTAGATCAAAGAATGAGATCCTTGCCTTGGTGGTGGAGAGGGTGTGGAAAAAGATCAAAGGTTGGAAGGAGAATTTCTTATCGTGGGCGGGAAAGGAGATTCTTATCAAAGTTGTTACCCAAGCCATTCCTAGCTATATAATGAGCTGCTACAAGCTTCCTGAAGAGATTTGTAATGCGATCGAAGGCTTAATAGCAAAGTTTTGGTGGGGATAAAAAAATGGTGATAGGAAAGTGCATTGGTTACGGTGGGACAAGCTGGCCAGAGCAAAGATGGATGGTGGGCTGGGTTTTTGTGGAATTAGTGCTTTCAATACTAGTTTACTCGGGAAACAATATTGGAGATTGAGGTCTAATGAGTCTTCTTTGGTTGGTAGGGTTCTGAAAGGGAGGTACTTTCCAAGGGGTAACATTGATACTTGCCCCATTGGTTATGCTCAAAGTTATGCTTGGAGAAGTATCCTTTGCTCTAGGTCTCTAGTCCAATCTGATACCCGTTGGCAGATTGGTAATGGCGAGAAAGTGTTGACTCTCAAAGATCAGTGGATTCCTGGGATTCATGGGTTAAAGGTTCTTAGGCAAAGAGGAAATCTTGTTTCTGGTACAAAGGTTTGTGACCTCATAGATTCTGACCTGCGTTCGTGGAAAAAGGATTTGGTGTTCTCCTCTTTTGATCACTTTGTGGCTTCCCAAATTGTAAGTATACCTTTATCTCAACGGTACACCTTGGATGAGCAGATTTGGCACTATGAGAAGAATGGTATGTACTCAGTGAAGACGGCTTACCATCTTTGCATGTCCCTTAAGGTGTGTACGAATCTCGGGACGTCTGGTGTCCTCCACCCAAATTTGTGGAAAGTTGTTTGGCAGATTCTTCTTCCCAATCGTGTTTTGAATTTTTTGTGGCGAGCCGTTTGAAACATTCTTCCATCAAGGGGTAACCTTAGACGTAAAGGTATGTCTTTGGACTCCTCCTGCCCTTTCTGCCATCTTGGTGAAGAATTTGTGGACCATTTATTCCTTGGCTGCGATTTCGCGAGGCAGGTTCTTTTCTTGTCCCCTCTTGGCATTGTTATTCCTTCTGTCAGGTATTTTGGTTCTTGGCTGGAAGAATTTATGTCTGGAAAGGATTTGGTTATTACTCAATTTATTGGTGCCTTGCTGTACAAAATATGGGAGGCTAGAAACTTGATGGTGTTTCAGTCAAAACCTTTGCAGCTAGATCTGGTGGTTGATGGTGCATCTAACTTAATTCAAGATTTTAACAAGTTCAATCCTAAGTCATGTTCGAAGATTAGCACAAAGGCCCCTGTTGTCTGTCCTGCTTCTGATGTTCACTTTGTGCAGGTTGATGTTACAGTTTTTGAGGATGGTATCACCACTTTTGGTTGCACTTTTATGCATCCGGATTCTGGTGTCATTTTGTCTGCGTGTAAGGCTGAGGAGTTGTCTGTCGATCCGATGGTAGCTGAAATGCTGACATTGAGGTGGTGCATTAATCTGTCAAAGAACATTATAGTCCAAAAGGTGGTCATCCAGTCTGATGCTCTTTTAGTTGTTGATTGCGTCAACCGCAGTTTGGAGAGTGTCGTATTGGAGCCTATTGCTGAGGATTGCAGGGTCTGTTTGAAAGATTTTAGTTTTGCTTCTGTTATGCATATTAGTAGGGAGAATAATGTTTATGCTCATAGTCTTGCTAGGTTGGGTAAAAGAATTGGTTCAAAAACTTGGCTTGGGGTGTGCCCCTTCATTAATTTTGTACCTGTTCCTCTTTTATCTGTTGGCTTTTAATGAAATTTCTCCGCCATCGAAAAAAATTCTATAAGCAATCCAAACAATTTTATGCCATAGATCAACTCAAATAAACAAACAATTGAAATATAATCAAAATTTACCACAAAAATCTCTTAAAAGGAAACACAAATGCATAAAATAAATTATAATTATTATTATTTAAAGATACAATCTTCCTGCCCAAAAAAATACTTTAAAATAGTTGTTTGTATAGCTTGCTATCGCTATCACAATCACGAAGTATATGACATTTCCTTTTTAATTTAATTTAAAGTAGGAGTGTTGCAAGCAAGGCTGCTAAAATTGTGATTTAAAGCCTAAATTTTTAGATTTTACGTTTTTAGGTCGTTATTTGGTGTTAAATAGTAGATGAAATCGTTTTTAAGTAAAATCGTATACTGAAACGATTTTATACGATTAAAATCTCTCTCAAATTTGTAAAATCTTTAGATTTTACTCTTTGACTTAATTTTTTTTTTCTTTTGAAATTTTACAAAGTCCAACCCAATTAAACTTCTCCTACTTTATTATTTTATTCACTTTAAATAATCTATTTTTTCATTGGACATTAGAATTTTGATTTATTAGAGCATTGAAAATTAAAAACTTTTTAACCCTAAGGTATTACTCTCGACAACATTCCTTCATCTCTATTGTGTTGTCGGCCATTGTTGCCTTATCTTCGTCTCATTCATCTCCCACTACTGCGCTTTGACTACCAATAAGCAAGTGAGAGGGCATTTATAGAGAGCCCCCAGCGCGGGGCCAACGGTTACTAGCACTGGGCCGGATTGCAAGGCCCAATCCAAGTAACTTCCAGGGCTTACGTGACGTAGGGAATACCACCACGTGGTCTTCGCCTTGGTGTAACGGTCCCTAAATCTCCGAAAGTAGGGCAGACCGATTCCTTCGGGAGTGGGGAGTTACAAGAGAACGTGTCCTCGTGGGGAGGAGTCTTACGTGTCAAGGAGAGACGTGTCCACGCGGGGAGGACTCTTCTGTGGAGGGAGATGGCTCCCCGTTGAGGGGAGCACCTGAGTGCCGAGGAGGAGCGATCCCGGAGAGGCTTAGCGCATCTGCCCGACGTCCTATGCCGCGCGTGCCCGACACTGTTGAGGTGGGGTATGTGCTCGACATTGGTCTTGCTAAGAGGCCTTTGTTGGGCCATCCCAAGGCGTGGGTTGGGCCTGCTCGATCGAGGGGCAGACCCCGGCCCAGTCCAGAATAGAAGCCCCCCAAGTCGTTGCTCTGAGGTGTCAGAGTAATGACTTAAGGGCCAATATTATGTCGAGGATGTATCCCTTCGGGGAAGGGATCCTAGACGCGGAGCGGTTGGTCAACCGGGGAGAAGAATATTGACTTGTTCGCGCAAGGCTGGCCATGGATGAGTGACCTCGCGGGGATAAGAGAAGTCTGAAGCCGGACGAATGAAAAGACGCGTGTTGGGGACTGAAGGGATGTGCCTGGGAAAGCGTGTGCCACGTGTCACGCTTCAACGTTGCCTAGGGTGGCTATGCTAGGGTAGCCTAATCGATTGCCTAGGAGATCCTCGAGTCACGTGAAGCCCTTATAAATAGGGGTCATCCCGTTTTATTTGTACTTTTCGCTCCCCTTTCGCTCCGACACTCTCTCTTTCTTTCTCTCTTCAACCACCATTCGCCGCCGCAGGTAGCCGTACCGGAACCCTATCGGAAGTACATTCCAAGTAAGTTTTTCTCTTTTTTCCTCTTTTGTCTGCATTTGTAGGGTGAATCTATGGTGAACTGACGAAGTTCTCATGGAAACCACGAAATCTCCGACGAAAACGGCGGAATTTCTTAGTTTCTTTGTTGAATCTCGCGAGATGGAGGGATGAATACCCCGGGGACAAGAAGAACGTCTCGAGGACACGAGATGAACGTCTCTCAGTTCCATTTAATGAGTATCCCGGGGATAAATGGTGAAATCCGTGGGGAAACGAAGCATGTCAGGGAGACGTGGGTTGAACATCTCGGGTCGCGTCCGACGCTGTTCCCCGCTGACCTGAGGATGGTCACGGGGTCGTGTCCGACGCTGCTCCCCGCTGACCTGAGGATGGTCGCGGTTCGCGTTTCCCGACATTCCTTCCTCGCCCTTTCACTTGATCAGCGGTGGAGGGGTGGATTTGATATGGGTCATCGAATTCACCATTTCCTTCTGCTTTTCAGGTAAATGGACGTATTGCCAGTGGCCGAGGGATCTTTAGATACTTACGACAAGCCTGAGTCACCTATGGCGGAGGCGACCAGCGCTGGGGAGAGGTCGCCCGACGACTGGGCCTGCGAGGAGGCCGTTAACATGATGTCCCTGTTTGTTGACTTGGATGAGGACGAAATATTTTGCACCGTCGAGCACCGTCTAGTAGATTCTGTGAAGTCGTGGACCGTGTTCAGACCGAGGCCACATCATCGAATATGCTCGACCTACAGCGGGATGCGATTTCCCTTATACGAGTTTATGTTCGACAAGGCGGGGTGGCGCCTGCCCTTCACGGATTTCCAACAGTCAGTGTTTGTCTGGCTGCGTTTGGCCCCTTCTCAGCTCCACCCCAACTCTCTCGCTTTCATCAGGGCTTTCGAGCTCGTGTGCAAATACCTGCAGATCGGGGCGACCGTGCCCCTGTTTTTTCGCATTTTCCATCTCCAACGGCAGGCTGTCGACGGTAAGCATGGCTGGGTGTCTTTCAAGCAGGTGAGCAGCCTATTTCACACTTATATGGACTCTGTACGAGATTTCAAGTATCGATATTACCTTGTGAGGCCGATCACGCTTGAAGCCGTAAATTCGGTGTACAATCGGGTCGTCGAGGAAGCAAATGGGCGGCGAGAGGAGAAACTTGTGCCCAAGTTACTGCTGTTCTGGACTGAAGAACACTTCAAGAGGGGAACGGACAACTATATTGTCAGCCCTGGTAAGCTTTGTGAAGGGGATCGCTTGGCTTACGAGGCGATAGTCAACTTTGTCACCGGTTTTAACAAAGCCCAGTACGTGACGCCGGATGGGGAGCCTGTCCGGGGTGACGACGGGAAGGTCCTCACGAAGCATCAGTCGATTAATACGAGGGCGCTGCTCGAGACGTTCTCCAACGAGGATGCCCTCGAGCTGCTAGGTGGTGAAATCCTCTTCGACCTGATTTTTCTTTGCGTCCTAGTTTCTGGTTTACTGACACATTTATCTTCTTTGCAGGAAAAATGGCGGGTGTCGAGGAGCGTCTCAAGAAACTGAAAGCTGCCTGTATTTCGAAGAAGGGTGGCAAAACCCGTATTGAGCAACTCCGATCAGAGGGCCCCGTTCCCGTTCCGGCAACCGGGGGTTCTTCTGGCTCTCCCCAGGACAACGACTCCCCTAGCACTCAGAGCTCCCCGAAGAGGCAACGACTTGTTGATCATGTGGACGTCGACCTCTCTGAGCACGAAGACTCTCCCGTCGTGAAATTTGTGCTCCCACCTTTCTACTCGAGGCCGAACTTCTTTACGGGGAACAATTCCCTGTGTGTCGGTGAGCCCGACGCTAAGACTATCTTGGGTGTCGATCAGATTTCTCGGAGAAAGGCGCTGGTGGAGGATGTAGCCGCGGTGATGCGGGTTTGTGCTGCTGCCTTGGTATTGAACGATGAGACATGCCCAGCGGACGAGGTGAACAGGTTGCGAGAGATTTTTAAGTCCATCTCAGTCGAGATGGAGAAGGTGGGCAAGGAGCTGACTGACTGTAAGAACCAGAACAAGGCCCAGGCCGAGCATCAGGAGAAGTTGGAGGAGAGGTTGAAGAACACTGAGGAGAGGTTGAAGAACGCCGAGGAGGACAGGGGGCATCTCTTGGTGAGGAACGCCGAGTTGGAAGAAGCTTTTCGCCCGGCTGAGGAGGAAACCGAGGAAGACAAGCTGCTGACCTCGCGGGGAGTGCTGATAGCGAAACTCCGGGAAGCCGACCAGGATAACCTCGCGGCAGCTGACATAGGTTTTAGGAACGCCGTAGAGCAGCTTCGGATTCTCAACCCCGACCTTCTGACTGAAGGGGCTGACCCCGACTGCGAGGTGATCGATGGTCAAATCGTGTAGCCGATGCAAGAGGGAGATGTTGGTGGAGGGGAAACCGAACGTGAGCAGCAAGAGGGGACCCCTGCTGAATAAGTTTTACTTTCTGTTTCTGTTTGGCCTGCGACCCATTTCATTTTTTGATGCCTTTGCCTGGCCTGCGTGCTAGGGGCTTTTTTTATACTTGTCTGTAATTCCTGTACAATGGGCTTATGCCCGCTTAAGGCATTTTTGTTCATCTGCTCATGTGATGCTTGTATGTTTTTGCCTGTGTGTAACATTTATATTTGCTATACTTTGTTTGTTTTTGTCTAACAGAGATTTTGGGAGTTTGCTCGACATCGATAATCTCGACTGCGTGGAGAGCTGGTCGAGTGGCCGGAGGTGTATTCCGACCTTCAACGAGGCTAAGGCTTGGTCGAGGTCTTAGCTTCGTGGCATGAACATCCCATCGCGAGCTGGGTGTTCTGCCTAACCGGTACAATGACGATGAAGCTCGATCGAGGTGTCCTCGTCAGATCAAAAGGTCCTCGCGCACACACAACGCGGCCTTTGATCATCGTGTTCTGTATAGGGGTGTTGCGCTTATACCCTAGTGCGCCCCCGTAACCGCGATGCTAGTATGTCGCGGGCAGTGTTTAACTGTTGTACTGTTTAAGCTTCTCAGCGTTCCAGGGTCGAGCAAGTTCTTCCCCGTGCAGATTTTCGAGGAAGTAGGCTCCTGTCCCCGTTTTCGCATGGACGCGGTACGGGCCCTCCCAGTTCGCAGCCAGTTTGACTTCTCGTGAATCTTTCTGGTTCCTTCATAGGACGAGGGTGCCTACTTAAAAATCACGTTTGATAACTTTGTCGTTATAACGTATAGTTATTTTTTGCTTAAGAGAGGCTTCCTGGAGGGATGCGCCTGACCTTATCTCTTCGACAAAGTCGAGTTCTTCTCTCAGGGCTTCGTTGTTCGTGTCCTCGTCGAGGGGAGCCTCTGTCTTCCTCGAGGGTTCCCTGATTTCCACAGGGATCACCGCTTCTGTCCCGTAGGTCAGACGGAAAGGGGTCTCCCCGGTAGTGGAATGCGGGGTTGTTCGGTAAGCCCAGAGGACGTTATGTAGTTCCTCGACCCACCGTTGTTTGGCGTCACTGAGTCGTCGTTTCAATCCTTAGAGGATCACCCTGTTCGCTGCTTCGTCCTGCCCGTTTGTTTGAGGGTGCTCGACCGACGTGAAGTGTTGCTTCGTGCCCAGCTTGTTGACGAAGTCTTGGAAATTCCTGTCGGTGAACTGTGTCCCGTTGTCGGTGACAATTGCTTGGGGCACGCCAAATCGGGCGAGGATGTTCCTCTTATAGAAACGGAGTATGTTGAAAGCCTTGATTTTGGCTAGTGTTTCCGCCTCGATCCACTTCGTGAAATAATCCACGCCGAGATGAGGTATTTGTTTTGATATGAGCCTATGACGAAAGGCCCGAGGATATCCATTCCCCACCACGCAAAGGGCCACGGGGTCGAAAGTGTCTTGAGCTCGTTTGGAGGAGCGAGGTTCATATCCTCGTGTCGCTGGCATCTATCGCACTTCTTGACGTGTTCCTTGGCGTCATGTTGCATGGTGGGCCAATAGTACCCTGCCCGAAGTGCCTTGCGGGCTAAGGATTGCCCACCTAGGTGTTGGGCGTTGATCCCCTCGTGGATTTCTTGAAGTATACCGGGGACCCTGGTCTCGTCGACGCACCTGAGGAGGGGGATAGAAAACCCTCGGCGATATAGCTTATCCTCGATTATTGTGTACGAGCATGTTCGTCGTTTGACCATTCCCGCTTCTTTGGGATCCTGGGACAGCTTGCCCGTCGTGAGGTATTCGTATACCGGGGTCATCCAATAATTGTTGTCCCCGATGGGGTTCACATCGGTTGTCAGAGCAAGTTTGTCGATGCTCGGATGAGAAAGTACTTCCTGAATGACGGACTTGTTCCCGCCCTTCTTCTTTGTGCTCGCCAATTTGGACAAAACATCTGCCAGGGTATTGTGCTCACGCGGGATGTGAGTTACTTCTGCGGAGGTGAATTTTTTCATCTTTTCTTTTACCAAGGTCAAGTATTCGATGAGGCTGTCATTCTTGGCCTGGTATTCTCCCCAGACTTGCGAGGCCACGAGCTGGGAGTCAGTGAAGATTTTGACCTCCGTGGCGCCGAGTTCCTCGGCCAATCGAAGCCCGGCGAGGAAAGCCTCGTACTCTGCTTGGTTGTTCGACGTCGGGAAGGATAGTTTGAGGGATACTTCGATCAGGATACCTTCCTCGTTCTCGAGGATAATGCCCGCCCCGCTTCCTTTTGGGCTGGATGCTCCGTCGACATAGATCGTCCATTTTTGGGATCCGTTGGTCGAAGGTTCTGGGACGGTCATTTCCACCACAAAGTCGGCCAACACCTGAGCCTTCAGGGCTTTCCTTCCCTCGTATTGAATGTCGAATTCGGCGAGTTCGAGAGACCACCTGAGCATTCTCCCCGCCATGTATAGTCGTCCGAGGAGTTGCCTTATAGGCTGTTCGGTTCTCACGACGACAGTGTGGGCTAGGAAGTAATGGCGCAGCATCCTGGCCGCTGTGACGAGGGCCAGGGCGACTTTCTCTATCTGCTGATACCTGAGCTCGGGGCCTTGGAGGGCTTTGCTCGTGAAGTAAATCGGTTTCTGCCCATCCGGGGTTTCCCGGATGAGGACGGCGCTGACCGCTTCGCTCGTGATCGCGAGATACAAGAACAGTGTCTCCCCGTTCTCAGGCCGTGAGAGGACCTGGGGTTGCGATAGGACTTCTTTTAGGTGGAGGAGCGCCTGCTCGTATTCCTCGCTCTATTCAAATGTCTCTTTTTGTCGAAGAAGTTTGAAAAACGGGAGCGCGTATTGGGCAGACTTGGCGACGAAGCGGGAGAAGGCGGTGAGCATCCCGTTCAATGACTGTATTAACTTCTTCGAGTTCGGAGTTGGGATTTCGGAGAAAGTCCTACACTTGTCGGGGTTGGCCTCGATTCCTCGTTCTGTGAGGTAGAAGCCGAGGAACTTACCTGCTCGGACGCCGAAGGTACATTTATCGGGATTGAACCTCATGCGGCATCTCCTCGCCGTGTCGAACACTTTCTTGAGGTGTGCGGCGTGGTCGACTTCTTCTTCGGATTTGAAGATCATATCGTCCATGTAGACCTCGATCATGTCGTCGATTTCTCCCCGGAAAACCTTGTTCATCATCCGTTGGTAGGCCGCGTCGGCGTTCTGGAGTCCGAAGGGCATTACATTGTAGTAGTAATTGCCCGACTCGGTCATGAAGACCGTGTGCTGTTTGTCGGCCTTATCCATGGGGATTTGGTTATACCCCGAGTAAGCGTCCATGAAGGACAGTAGTTTGTACCCTGCAGAATTGTCGACCAGCTGGTCGATGTTAGGCAAAGGATAGCAATCTTTCGGGCAGGCCCGGTTAAGATCGGTATAATCAACACACATCCTCCATTTTCCATTATTCTTTTTTACAAGTACAACGTTGGACAGCCAGGTCGTGTACCTGGCCTCCGAAATGAAATTTTCCTCTAGGAGGTCTTTTACAGCTTTTTCAACAGCCTCCGCTTTTTCGGGAGACTGTCTACGCCTACGTTGAACTATGGCCCTAGCGGCTGGATCTACTGCGAGCTGATGGAAGGCCACCTCGGGGTCGAGGCCAGGCATTTCGGAGGCGCTCCACGCGAACAGGTCAGCGTTCTCCCGGAGGCATGTCTTCAGCTGCTTCTTCGCCAACTCGGGAAGCCCGGTGCTAATCTTCACGTTACGGTCTAGATCGTCCCCGAGGACGACGAGTTCGATGTCTCCGTCCGGAATGGGGCGCGTCGGGTGGAGAGGTTGCCCGTTGTTTTCTGCCTGGAGGTCAAGGTCTTCTACCCTGTCTTCATCGGGTTCGCCCAGGAATCTGCTGTCAAGGTCGACCGCGTTGACGCGCGGGAGAGGCTTCTGTTCGGCGTCCAGGGATGACTTTGCTCCGGTCTTGGGTTTGGTGCCAATGGAACTCATTCCTTTAATGGCAGCGTCGAAACACCTCCTGGCCGCGTCTATGTCCCCGTGCATCGTAACTACCCGTCCTCTGGCCGTGTAGTACTTCATCTTGAGGTGGACCGTTGACGGCACCGCTGTAAGTTCAGCCAGGGTAGTCCTCCCGAGGATGCAGTTGTAGAGGGATGGACGTTTGACCACTAGGAAGCGGGTCTTCACTTGACGGGCAGTGTCTTCGGCTCCGAACGTGACCATCAATTCAACGTAGCCCCATGGTCTGGTGGTGGTGTCGTTGAATCCCTGCAGATCTGAACCAACGTACGGGGTCAGATGCCTCTTGTCGAGCTGGAGAGTCCCGAACAGATGGGCGTATATGATATCGACCGAGCTGCCCTGGTCGACAAGGATCCTTCGAACGTCAAAATTCGCCATCTGCGCCCTGACTAGGAGGGGGATAGTGGCGTTGAGCGCTCCGTCGGGGAGCTCTTCGAGGTAGAAGGTGATAGGGTTTGATTTCCCTTGCACCTTTTCGAGAGTAGTGGTCTTCGCTGATGTTGCGGACTCTAGTTCGTCAAATTTCCGCTTGATCGATCCGACGGACAACTTCTCGGGAGCACCCCCGGAGATGACCATTGTCTTGGGGAAATTCGCCCACATGTTGCGAACTGCTTCCTGGGCCTCAATGTCTTCGGGGATGAAGAAGTCTTCGGGTCGAGTGACGCTGAGGGCAACCTGAAGCCGACTCTCATCGGGAGGAGGTGTCGTCTCCTTGACGTTTTGGGCTTCCCGGGAACCGGGACGAGGAGCATCGTTCTTCTGGGCGTACTTCTTTAAATGCCCTTCCTTGATCAGGATCTCAATTGCATCTTTGAGATGGATGCAGTCTTCTGTGACATGCCCGTGGCTCCAGTGGAACCTGCAGTACTTGGACTTGTCCGTGTTTGATTTGGGGGGAGTCGGCTTCGGAAAGCGGACGCCGCCTTTCAGAAATTCCGAGTTGGAGCACTCGGAGAAGATTCGCGAGCGGGGAGCGTTGAGCGGCGTGTACTCCGTGAACAGACCTGCTGGTCCTTTCTGTTTGCGGGAGTCCCGGGGGCGGCCTTCCTTCTTTCTTTCTCCCCCACGTCAGGGAGGAGAGTCTTCTTTGTGGCCGCGAGGGCCTTCCTTGCGCCTCGACTCGAGCTCGATGTACGAATGGGCTCGTTGGAGGAGGTCCTCTAGACGGCGAGGTCTGCGGAGGCCCACGGACTTGGCAAAGTCGGATCCAAAACGTAGTCCGTGGATGATTAAATACTTCTTCATGTCGTCGGTCGTATGAACCTCGACGGCTTCCCTGTTGAATCTCTCGATGTAGTTCCTGAGAGATGCGTTCTTCCCCTGGAAGATGCTCTCTAGGGCGGCCTCCGTCTTTGGGTGTCGACGAGACGCCGTGAAGTGCTTGGTGAAGCGTTGCCTTAGTTGCTTCCAGGACGTGATCGACCCGGGTGCCAGGCCCTTGTACCAAGTCATGGCGCCCTTCTGTAAGATGGTGAGGAAAAGCCTGCACTTAATGGCCCCCCTGACGTTTCTGAAGTCGAGCATAACTTCAAAACTTTCGACGTGATCATCTGGGTCAGCCAGTCGTCGTAGGTCCCCAGTAGTGGGGGTTTCTCCATGCCCGCAGGAATTGGGGCGTCCATGATCTCCCATGATAGGGGGGTCCTCTGGTCGTCGTCGTCGCTTCCGACAGGGGACCTTGCAGGGGATCAGTGATGTCGGCCAGGTCCTTGTCGCGGAGGGGAATTCCTGGAACGGTTCCTCGGCCTTTCCTCGATGGTCTTGCTGTTCTTGGTAGTTGAGGAGGGCCTGGGTTCCTTACGAGGCGGGGAACGATGGCGTTTCTAGGAGATCGCCGGCTGGGGGCGTTCGAGGCGTGGCCGACGGCCCTCGTGCACCGGCGAGGGGGTTCGAGATTCGTCTGAAGGAGTCCTTCGCGGGGAAGGAGAGCGGCGAGGAGAAGGTGGATGACGATGTCTTCGTGGGGAAGATCGTCGCGCCCGTCCTCGCTCGAGCGCTTCGATTCTGAGATTCTGGTGCACGATCAGCTAGTTGGTCTGATTGATCAGGGCAAATAGGGCCACAGTGCTCGAATCTGCATTAGGCGGAGGAGCAACTGGCTGAAAGATGACTTGTTGGTCGTCCTGCCGGGCGGCGTCATAAGTCGTGTCTTGGGAATCTGGGGAGGCGGTTTGCCCGTCTCTCACGTCACCTTGCTCGACGTTGAGGGCAGTAACATCCTCGCGGTGGTTTTCGTTCTCGAGTTGCGCGAGGATGGTGTCCAGAGCTTTGTTCGCAGACGGGTTGTTGGCCATGCTGGTGATGAATGAGAGGATTGCTTTGGTTTAATCATTGAAGGAAAAATGGGGAAGCAAGAGATTCCCACAGATGGCGCCACTAATCGTACCTGGATCAGACAGTTATTCAGTGGCCAGCAACGTCGTATGGACTTCAGCTCCGGTGAGATTGAAAGACGGCCGGGGGGTGTACCTGCAAGGCACTCCAACGCTCAAGTAAGGCAAAGGTCAAAAGTAAAAGCAAGTACAGAAATAGGTTAGAGTGTATGAGATTGCGTAACCTGGCCCTCTCAAGTGAGAGGGCATTTATAGAGAGCCCCCAGCGCGGGGCCAACGGTTACTAGCACTGAGCCGAATTGCAAGGTCCAATCCAAGTAACTGCCAGGGCTTACGTGGCATAGGGAAGACCAGCACGTGGTCTTCGCCCTGGTGTAACGGTCCCTAAATCTCCGGAAGTAGGGCAGACCGATTCCTTCGAGAGTAGGGAGTTACAAGAGAACGTGTCCTCGCGGGGAGGAGTCTTGCGTGTCGGGGAGAGACGTGTCCACGTGGGGAGGACTCTTCTGTGGAGGGAGATGGCTCCCCGTCGAGGGGAGCACCTGAGTGCCGAGGAGGAGCGATCCCGGAGAGACTTAGCGCATCTGGCCGATGTCCTATGCCGCGCGTGCCCGACACTGTTGAGGTGGGGTATGTGCTCAACATTGGTCTTGCTAAGAGGCCTTTGTTGGGCCATCCCAATGCGTGGGTTGGGTCTGCTCGAACGAGGGGCAGACCCCGGCCCAGTCCAGAACAATATATATATATATATATATATATATATATATATATATATATATATATATATATATATATATATATATGGTTCATATCCTATGAGAATGTCATTTTTATATAAGAATATAAGAATGAATCTGAATCATTAGATTTTAAAATAAATGGTGAAGAGTATGTGTGGTTTTTATTTTTCTCTCTCCTCCATTATTAACATAAATGATGGAGGAGAGAGAAAAAAAACTAGCACATAATCTCCACCATTTATTTTAAAATTTAATGGTTCAGATTCATTCCCATATGATACATTCCCTATATATATATATATATATATATATATATATATATATATATATATATATATATATATATATATATATATATATATATATATATATATATATATATATATATATATATATATATATATATGAAGTAATCTCTATGATTTTACGTTTTGATTTTATCTATTCAAAATGAGTCAAGGTAAAAATTTGATTCTGACAACCTTGGTTGCAATGTGATAGCAATACCCCTAATATATTCCGTTAAGTCTGCTTAGTTGATAATTTAAGTCGGTTCAGTTGATAGATGTGAAAAAATATTAGGCTCTGTTTGGGAAGATAATTTTTGAGCTTATAGCTTATGTCTTATAGCTTATAAGCTCATATGACAATAAAAGACATGTTTGGTAACAGTCTTTTCACCACGAGCTTATAACTTATAGCTTATTTTTCAGACGCTATTTTAAATAGTGTTTTAGCTTATAGCTTATAGCATATTATTTTTTCTTCCACTTTTACCCTTATTATTTTAACTAAAATCCACAACTATCATTTATAATTTATTATAATTTAAAATAAAATAATAATTATTAAATATCTTTTATGTTATTTTATTTTATCACCTAATTAAACCGTTAATTTTACCAAACATTTCAATTAACTTATCAGCTATAAGTCATCAGTCATCAGCTATAAACTATAAGCTATCAGTCACTAGCTATCAGCCATAAGCTATCAGTCACTAGCTATCAGCTAACTTATCAGCTAACCGTTATTTTTACCAAACAAAACCTAGATAGAAAAATGTGAGTTCTAATGTAGGAAGGTTGGCTGTGCATATAGAAAAATAAAAAAATGTGAGTTCTAATGTAGGAAGATTGGCTGCGCATATAGAAAAAGAAGTCACACATCGAAAAGGTTCTGTAAGATTTAAGGTTAGTGAATATCATATATATTTAAACATTTAAAATTGTAGTTAAAGATGTTCAAAATTATGGTTAATTACTTAATTATTTTCAACTGACGATTAATGAGTAGCAACATATTATCATGTTCATTATCTATTAACTCAACATAATTTATTGCATAATATGTGAATTGTATTAACTATTAAAATTGTTTATACATTTTTGTGTCAAAATTGTTCAAAAAAAAGTTGGTGAATAGTCTGCTAAATCATCAACTCGTAACATGCTGGTTCCTAACAAAAAAAAAATTAACACTGTAAACTATTTTTAATCCATCTACCTGTGACAAAACCATTAAGTTGTACTATATTCCTGTTTATTAGTTTGTTTGACCACACCTTCGGTTTCACATTCTTGTATCCCCTGTCTAAGACTCTCTTGATATCCTTTTGTTGAAAACACAGGAGTTCAACTTGTTGCAATTATCTATCAATGGATCAAACAGAAAAATTATATTCATAAGAGAGATGCACCCAATATTCTTGTATATTGTTTTCAAAAGACATAAACTTGTATTTTACTGTAGCTGAAAATTAATTTGTTGAACTTAATAGTTTTTCATAATATTTCAAACTTACAACCGATAAATTTCAAACAAAGCACACTTTTAATAGAGACAATCACAATAAAAGGAAATAAAAGCAGTGATGATAATGAAAAATACAGAAGAAATGAGTGCCATGCATGATCTAAACACTAATTCAAAAGAACCTTTTAAGCCACCTAAGTACCTGTGAGCTGTAACTGGTTCCCAATGCCACTCCAGCAACAAGACCGCCTACATACCCAATTAGACTTACTTTCCACGCAATTTCAATGAAAGGTTCTGAGTCATTATCATTTTCAGCGGTAGTAGGTGGAGAAAATGAGTGCACATCATGATCTAAACACTTCTTCAGCAATTGATCCCCACACAGACCTTGGTTACCCTTAAATGAATCACCTTGGAATGTTGAAAACTGCTTATTCTGAGGTATAGGACCTGAGAGATTATTGAAGGACACATTGAAGAACTCCAGAAAGGTGAGTTGTGTCAACTCTTGGGGAATTTTCCCTGACAGATTGTTGAGAGAAAGGTCCAATGCTTCCAGGTTTGAAAGGTTCCTTAAGGAAGATGGAATGCTCCCAATAAAAGTGTTATTTGATAAGTTGAGCAAAACAAGACCCTTCAAGTCTCCTATGACTTTTGGTATCTCTCCACTGATTTTGTTGCTTGATATGTCAATAGCTATCATGCTATAAAAATTTTGAAGCTTCTCATAATCCATGGTATGCCCTTTGTTTAAAATTGTGAGCGAATAAAGAATATATCTTGAAACTGAAAATCCTTGTTGCTCGTAGTGAATAGTGTATGATGACATTGGGCCATACTGTAATTCACTTGTGTTTGAAGTTTTCATTGCTTTCCAAGTTTGTATCATTTCTGATGGAAAACTTCCAGAGAACTCATTGTAAGAAAGGTCAATGATGTGAAGCTTAGGAAATGTGCACGTCATGTTGCCAGGGCACCAAATGTCTCCATGTAGTTTGTTGTCACTTAAAGCCAATACCTTTAACTCAGGTAAATCTCCCAGCCAAAATGGAAACGAATCATTGATATTGTTATGACTAATATCTATGTACTCTAGCAATCCACAATTGACTAATTCTCTTGGCAACTGACCATGAAGATTGTTGTTGCTGAAATCAATCAAGTGAAGTTTATTTCCCATCAGGTATGTTTGAGGAATGAGACCAGACAATTTGTTCCCCTTTAACTTCAGAAATTCTAGATATTGGCTAAAGTTCCCTATACATGATGGAACATGGCCGCTTAAATTGTTGAAAGATAAATCAAGAATGAGGAGTGAATTGAGACTGCATATGGATGGGGATATTTCTCCTGTCAATGAATTGTAGGAAACATCTAAGACTTGTAGACTCGATTTTCTCCATAACCAACTAGGCAGCGATGTTATACTGTTGTATTCCAATTCAATATATTCCACATCAGTGAGATTTCTTATAAGTGTTGGAACCTCAACTATATTGCATGATGCCAAAAGTAAGAACCTGATTGGAGAATTGGTCGCATTGTAAGAACTTTTTCCATTGAATAATGACAGTTTGTTGTCTGATAAATCAAGTAAAGTTAACCTTTTGAGCTTCAAAAATATGTCAAGCTCCAACTTTCCATGCAAAGAATTATTTTGTAAACACAAGAAAACCAGATCTGTTAGGTTTGTCAACCAAGATGGAAATTCACCCTTTATATTGCTATTTTCTGCCTTAAATAGCGATAGTTGGGTGAGATTTGCAAAAGATAATGGGATCGCACTGCCAATATTTGACGAGGATATATCCAAGTTAACTAGTGATGAGAGCTTACCTATCCAGGAGATGGTTTCAAAAGTAAATTTTTTGGAACCAACGTGCATGAAGTTAAGTTTGGTAAGATTTGCCAAGGCTACTGAAGGGTCTCCGCCAAATTGGTTATATTGAAGGTTTATGTACACGAGTTGTGTGAGGTTTCCTAGTGAAGAAGGAATATACCCAGAAAAATAGCAATTTGTAATTGATAGGGTACTTAAAGAGCTAAGCTTTCCAATGGATACAGGCAGTCTACCATAGAAATCCATCCCATCAATGGATAACTTGGTGAGTGAACTAGACTGAAACTCAGGCAGACTACCATTGAGATTTCGATTATATCTCAAATACAGTAATTTCAAGTTGGGAAGATGAAATACTCCTACTGGAAGTTCACCATACAAGTCGCAATATTGAAGAGAAAGTGCTTGCAACGAAGTTAGATTTGTGATCAGGTCAGGTAAAGTAGATGAAATTGTCACATAGTTAAGGAAGAGCGTCTCAAGTTTTGTTGAGTTTTTAATTATGCTTCTAAGAATGGGTTGTTTGAGTTGCAACGGATTGACTTCACTAACTCTAAGATCAAGATACAATAACTTAGACAACTGTGAAACTTGTGGTGGAATTTCTCCAGAAAATACGGCATGAGAAAGACTCAGATATCTTAGTTGTGAAAGCTCACCTATCTTAGGCGAGATTTGAGTGTGATTGAAGTCATTGTCTGAAAGATCGAGATATCGAAGCTGTACGAGGCGAAAGAGAGTGCTATTTGCATGCATTGTACCATAGAGTTGACTGCTACTAAGATCAATGTGAATAACGTGATCTGTGTGCTCATCACATTGAATGCCATCCCATGAGCAACAATCAGTGGTTGCATTCCAAGATGTTGTTTTAGGATAACTGAGAGGATTATCCGAAGCAGACTTATTGATGTTAAAGCCTTCCTTGAATTGCAACAAGGCATGGCGTTCATATTGATGACACTTTGGATGAGTTAAAGGAAAAGATGTAGTAAATGTGAAAGAGAAGAGTGACAAAAAGAAAAGAAACTGGAATGAGAAAAGAAACATTGTATCTTAATATTTTAAACTGACAAGTTTGGATGAAATGTTAGACACATAGTAGGTGGTTCTTATACTAAAGAAATGGACTACAGTATAATAAATGAAAGTGTTTTCTAGTGAAATTCAATATCATTGACCGTGCATTTTGGTTTGGACTATCACTTTTCCATTGGTGAAGCAACTCCGAAAAATCCGTATTGTCCTTTAGCGTTAAAATTCATTATCATTACCCCAAACTTTATTTTTTGTCTATTTCTAGTTTTTGTATTCTAGTTCTTTTACATTCGTCTCTATTATTTGACTTAGATATTTCCTCTGATTCTCTTGCTACTTGTATTTTTGGAAAACCATTTCAATAATTTAAATCTCTCCAATCAATTCCATACACAAACAATTTAATATTTTGACTCAGTCAATTGTTAGATTTTTGATTTGGACTGTCCTATGCAATTTTATTTTGTATTAGACGCAGGAATATGTGCCTTCTCTTTATATACTCAACATTCTATAACTTATTTACCGCTTAAGTATCATAATAAATAATTTCGAATTTTATGTATCTGATGCTCTAATTATACTCTAAACATATATCAAATTATGAGAAGAGGTAGAGATAATAGTGATCTTATCCTAAAAGTTGTGCCCGTTTATAACAATAGTAATTTTTTCGTATATACAAATATTTGAATCAAAATTATAGTTTTTCCCGTTTATAACAGTAGTATTTTATCTTATATAAAAAAATTTGAATCAAAAATAAAGTTGTGCCCGTTTAAAACAACAATATCTTTTTCGTATATAAATTTTTTTTAATCAAAATTCAAATTGTCCCCGTTTATAACAATAGTATTTTTTTCGTATATAAAAGTATTTGAATCAAAATTATAGTTGTTCCCGTTTATATCAATAGTATTTTATCTTATATAAAAAAATTTGAACCAAAATTAAAGTTTTGCCCATTTAAAACAATATTAATTTTTTTGTATATAAAAAATTTTTAATCAAAGTTCAACTTCTCCCCGTTTATAACAATATTATATTTTTCGTATATAAAAATATTTGAATCAAAATTATAGTTGTCCCCGGTTATAACAGTAGTATTTTATTTTATATTAAAAATTTTGAATCAAAATTAAAGTTGTGCCGTTTAAATCATTAGTATTTTTTTTGTATATAAAAAATATTGCCTCAAATTTAAAGTTGTGTCCGTTTATAACAATAGTTAATTTTTCGTATATAAAAATATTTGAATCAAATTTATAGTTGTCCTCATTTATAACAATAGTACTTTTTTTTAAATAAATTTTTTTTAATCAAAATTAAACTTGTGCCCGTTTATAACAATAGTATTTTTTTCGTATATAAAAATATTTGAATCAAAATTATAGTTGTTCTCGTTTATAACAATAGTATTTTATCTTATATAAGATAGCAATTCTTTTTATAAATGGATCAAGTTCAACTTGTATATTACGCATATAAAAGATTCTAAAATTTTTGCCCTTCAATTTCCACATCTAGCTCAAGGAATCTATACATTGTATTCAAGGTACTAATTTCTTCCAATATTGATATCAAACACATAATGCAGTTTGCTAACTGTTTTAGTTGCATGATTACTCAGATAATTAAAAATATTTATGGCTGGTAAGAGAAAGTGTTTAGTCTTGTAGTCTAGAAAGAAACTCGTGCCTACGCACATGATACGTTTTTGTGTGAGATATGATTTTATACGCGCATTTGTTTGCAGACTGTCATAAATATTGAAAGTTGGAAATAATTTTTTTTTCGTATATAAAAATATTTGAATTAACCATGTATTTTTTCCCATATATAAAATATTTTAATCAACAATATATTATTCTTCCCGTATATAAATATTAATTTTTTTTACACTATTTATAAAAAAATTGAATCAATAACAAAGTTGTTTCCATATATACAAAGTTGTGTCCGTTTATAACAATATTTTTTTTCGTATATAAAAATACTTGAATTAACAATGTATTTTTTCCATATAAAATATTTTAATCAACAATATATATATTTTTAATAATAATAAATCAGTTTTAAATTGACCTTCTATTAATACAATGTTTTTACAGAAAATGCAACCATAAAGTAATTACATTTATATATTGATGTCCAAAATACACGCTGTTTGGGAAAAAAGACTACCTTAACTTTGTTACTAAACAATATTGAATAGAAAATTCTATTTCATACATGCTAAAAATTTTATTTGAAACATCGTTATAGATTATAACATCCACGCACATTATGCTGAAACTTCTGTATATACAAATTTTCATTCATCATTATAATAAATCATTAAAACAATGTTAAAAATAAAAATGGTGCATGCTTAAATTTTCCAAGTAGACGTTAAAGCAATGTTAGATAACACATTCACACCAGGACAGGGGTGATCCCCCACGTACAAATACTGCCCTCAAGCCTACACTACCTACACGTCAAGCAAAGAAAGACTCTCTCTTATCCCCACCATACATTCAAACTCACATCCCACCTATCCAAATAGTGACATCAGTTACGTCCACCCCCACACACATAATTTTTCCATCAAGTCAATAAAAGTCACAACTTTTTCCAACCAACCCACCTGACGGGCTTACCAATCCCCTCAATTTCCAGTGCCCCCTCCCATCAACTAAGGACTCAAAATCAATATAATATAAATTATTAAACAATCAATCTAATTGACAGACACAGTAAAACTGGAAAGGATGGAATTGTATTTAGTTTTAGAAATAAAGTTCCCACTTTTTATTTGATTATGTGATACAACTTAAACAATTTATTTTTGGACTTCGATGTTTTGCTGCAATCAGGATCAAATTTTGATGCATAGATAGTTGGAATGAGGGATATCTATATATTTTTCTTTTATTTACACCTTTCACATTTAATCTCATATTTTGTATTAAATATATTTTTTATTTTGTTTACATCAATCACATCTATTCTTAATTTTATGTATTAAATATATTTTTATTTTGTAAAATTTATATATTGAGTTATTATGAACGAAATTCAAACTTTAATCAGTAAAATAACTATTTTACATTAACAACTATTTATTTGACCATATAGCTCAATCGATATTTTAAATACACATAAAAAATGAATAACTAAAAATATTGATGATTTTTAAATCATAATTTAATGTTATTATTGTTATATTTTTTTAATAATTAATACATAAATAAGAAATTAATTAATAGTAATAACTAATAAATGACTATCATAAGTCCTATTGAATATGGTTTTTTTATTTTATATTATACCAGCCAACAATCCTTAAAAGCAATTTTTTGCTATAAAACAAAAATCGTTTAATTCTAGAAGGTACAGGAAAAGCAAATCTCTTTAATGTTTTTTTTGTTCGGCGGATTAAACACTTTACGGGTATGTTTGGTTGAGAAGAGAAATTGAAAAGAGAGAATGATGTGAGAAAGAGTGTGAAAAGAGAGAAATAAGTGAGAAATAAAGTAGATTTGATGTATTATTTGATATAAAAGAGAGAGAAGAGAAATAGAAGAGAGAGAAGTGTTGATAAATTTTGAAAGTACAAATATATCCCTCAATTAAAAAAAACACTCATTAAATTTAATTTAATTTTTAATTACTTTTATTATTAATTTAATTAAATACATTAATTACTTTTTATTTTATATATATTTTATACAAATGGAAATTGTAATTAATATATTTAATTAAACAGAGAATAGTGGAGGATTCTTTTACATAAGAAAAAAGTGACGTCTTAAGCACTAGTACCATTAAGTTGTATAATTACACAAACATAAATGGACAAATTAAAATAGTAATTTTGCAATGAATAAACATCTCTCTTCCCTTTCTTCGCTAAATAGAGAAGAAAACAAAAAGTTGATATTTGGTCTCTCTTATTTCTCTCTCTTTAACTTCTCTCATACACCAAACAAGAGAAATAGACACTCTCTTCTCTACTTCTCTCTCTTTTACTTCTCTCTTCTTTACTTCTCAAGAAACAAACATACTGTACCAGTGCTTTGCTGCACCTCTAGTCAAATCACCAAACTCATTAATAGACCAAGAATGATTCCTAGTGACAGCCACTGAAGTCTGCTTCAATTCTAACTAGTTCCATATTTACTTGAGCCAGGCGAACAACACCAAAAATATCTTGCCCTTTGAATTCGGAAATAGCAGCAGATCTGTGAAGCATGGGTACTCCATTTTAGATTAAGTATCGGTATTGGGTATTTATCGGGTACCGATACGTGTACGGTACTCGTATGGTACGTACCGACACTATACCTATTTTTTATTTATGGTTTTTTAAGTTGGTACTCCAACGGATACATATTGGGTACACGAATTCATTTTTTTTCTTCTAATGGTATAGTTTTATACTTTTTTTAATGGGTTTTTCAAGTGCTGATGTAGAGTTTGACCAATGTGATTCGTTGCAAGATCGGTGGATCTTGAAACCAAATGAATGGTTGATAACTTATGGATCTTCAATCGCTAAACTTCAATCCATTGCATTGAAACTCCTCGCACAACCAAGTTCTTCATCTTCTGTTGAGAAAAATCGGAGTACATATGAATTTATACTCGCGTACTCATACCTTAGTTTTTTTAAAAATAATATATTCCGTAATAGTATCCGTACCGGGTACTGGGTACGTACCCGTACCTTTGTAACACAGAGCAGATATTAAGAAGTTTGTAAAGCCAAAGAAAGTTAAATTACAGTACTAATTCCATACATGCATACATTAAGCAAATTGCTTTATAATAGGGGAGATTCTTTAAGGATTCAAATTTCTCTATTCTTTCAAGTAAAAGGATAAAGTTCTTCCAACAAATAGTTCAACCCAGTTTCAAAATTTCCTCACTACCTTTTTTTATTTTTCTCAAATTAGAGGGTTAGTCAAAACTAAACAAATAGTTCTAAAATCTACTTGAAAAATGATAAATTAAATCAAGAGCCTGTGATAGAATATTAATAGTCAACACAAAAATTCTCATTCCCTTCTATGTCCAAGTTACATGTTATTTAGATGCTTACTGACCAATAATATAATAAACTACAAAATGAGTTAAAAAATGAATGGTAGCCTTTATTTCAAAGGATAAGATATTACAGTTAGCATTACAAAATGAATCAAAATTGAAGCAAATCACTGTATAAACACAACTGCAGTATTCAAAAATTGAAAAGTTTACATAATGTATCAAAATTGAAGCAGTTGGTAGTGGTACATACTGCTGCATTTATAGTTTACATTGAAGCCGCATCACTGACGATAGACTAAAACTATAAACCACAAATACCTGTAAATCATACCATAAATATTTGTTAATAGAAGGTAAAGGGAAAAAAGACTCATATCACATATATACAAAAACTCATATATACAATAACTCATATATATAAATACTCAGGATATTGATTCTGAAACACCATTTGAACAATTAGATCTAACTCACAACAACATTGAATCTGCAACATCATCATACATAACAATAACATCAATCGTTTATTCTTACTTAATCATTTCTACTAACAAAACAAAACAAAAAATATGATCTTAGTATTTACTTCCCAAGTTCCAATTTTTAAGACAGTAGCAGGAAAATTAGAAGCCTTGAGTTTAGAATCAGTAGCAGCATTCGCCTTCTGATCGTTCTTCTTAGAATCATGTTGCTTTGAAGTCCTCATCTGAATCAAATCCAAAACTGAATGACTCTTCTTCAGATGCAAGCCAAGAGGACTTGGTTCATTCAAAGGGTTGTATAAACCCGATGCAATCTGAATCGAATCATCGCTTATATCACACTGTTCCAAAAAAACCAAAAACAAATAACACAAATTTAGATTCAGAGTTGAAACTAATAAACATATAACAAAGTAAACCACCAAGAAAACAAAACTAAACCTTGCGAGAAGAATCCAAATTGAAATCAAATTTAGGTCGTTTATTTGGAATATCGCGAACATCATCGTCTTGTTGTTGAGACTCCTCCAATTTAACTTTTTTGATGAAGTGATTATCAGAATCAGATCTCATAAGCTAAACCATTGTTGAAGCTGATTTGTAAATTACTCAGAAACAATTTTTGAATAATCGATCTTCAGCCCAAAATTCCTTCAAAGCTTCCAAATCCAATATTCAAGATACAAAAAAAAAATGCATTCAATGCTTCAAATTCCAAGATCCCTGACCTGCGAAATCCAAAATATGAAGAAGGAGGTTAGATCTGAAAAACTATGCATTGATACAAAGAGAGAGAAGAGAGAGAAAGATGAACACGGTTTAGAAAGAGAGAGAGAAGAGAAAGAATAGTAAAATGAAAAGGAAAAAGTGATTTACATATGTATTGGGGGAAGAGAAAAGAGAAAAAGTTAAATTTGTCAAGTTAGATTGGAACCAAATGGAAGCATGTGACATCATCAAATGAACAAATCATGGCTTAATTGTATAAACATGTAGTTGCAATAGAACAAAATGACATCATCAGTTGGAAAAAATAATTTTTGGACACAAAATACCCTCAATTTGATGAGGTGTTAGAATATAAGGAAAGAGCATTAGTGTATTTTCCAGAACATCAACTTTTCTTATATTATAGATGAGAAACACAAAATGGGTGCATTTGATAAATTTGTGTACACTAACAAATTAAATGTCACACTATCGTTAATATATGGCCTTTGAAAAAAATCAGAAAGAACAGTGCTTTGAGATACTATTTGTGAATTATTTTTGTTTCTAAACACATTAAATTGAGTGTACTAAAATGACGATTTAGTAAAAAAATATACTAAAATGTGCACTAATACAAACACACAATAAAGACATCTTTCAATTTTATTTTGGAAATTA
The DNA here is from genome assembly GCA_022829125.1 of Lathyrus tuberosus. Classification (NCBI taxonomy): domain Eukaryota; kingdom Viridiplantae; phylum Streptophyta; class Magnoliopsida; order Fabales; family Fabaceae; genus Lathyrus; species Lathyrus tuberosus. Next base: position 7,585,163 of record JALAZF010000161.1, on the reverse strand, counting down.
TACCCACTCCCTCTAAGGTTTATTTAAAAGGCATAAACACCTCCTTTAATTTTAAAATAGATATTAATTTTCTATAGATAAATGTATATATGGTTTATTTTGGCTGTCAGTAAAATTTTTTATTATTATATGTCAATTTACTTATAGTGTGTGTTGAAATATTAGATTAGATTTGATTAGATTTAATATTTAAATATAATCTAAGTTGTGTTAGCTAAAACCCAATTAGAGTTGTATATAAATAGTCATAGTTTGTATCATTATTTACACAATTCAATAATACAAATCCTTATTTCCTTATTCTCTCTATTCTCTCCTCACTAAAAGTGCCTCACGCACTAACAAATTGGTATCCAGAGCTTTCGGTTATTGTTCTTGATCGATTTTTCAAGAACTTCACGTCAGAGATCGTGTTTCCAGGGCAAGTGAATCAACTGCTGCGAAGATGACTGGTGATAAGAGCATTCTGAATTCCCTTCCAATGCTTGACGGCAAGAATTGGATCCGATGGAAAAAACAGATGCAATCCTTATTTGGCTTCCATGATACCCTAGAAGGGGTTACCGACGGCGTTCCTGTGTTGGCGGAAAATGCAACCGAAGAACAGAAAAAAGCCCATAACGAAGTCAAGAAGAAAGAATACAAGGTTGTTTATTGCATTCAAACGGCGATCGATGTTCCTAACTTCGACAGAATCTCTCATACTGAAATGGCGAAGGAGGCATGAGATATTCTGGTGAAGTATTATGAAGGAGGTGAGAAAGTCAAGGTTGTCAAGTTGCAAACCTTGTGTCGACAATATGAGTTGTTGTCGATGGGAGAAGACGAAAGGGAGTTCGAGATTTGATACCATAACTGATAAGATGATAGTTAAGAAGGTAATGAGAACGTTGACCTCTCACTTTGATCACGTTATCGTAGCTAGTCAAGAATCCAAGAATCTTGAAACCCTAAAAGTGGAAGATTTGGTTGGTTCGTTGGAGGCGCATGAGATGAGGATTGTTGAAAGAAAGGGAGTTCGGGATTTGATACAAGCACTGCAGGCTCAGTCATGGAAAACGAATGGTGGTTCCAACAAATTCAAAGGCAAAGTCGACAAGACTCAAGGAAAGAAGTCTTGGTCGAACCCTCACAAGAATCAGGTCGAAGATAGAGCTTCTAAATCCTCAAAAAGAGAATGAGGAAACTATCTAAAGGACAAGGAAGATAAGAAAGGTATGCAGCGTTTTAACTGTGAAAAGTGGGGCCATTTGGACAAACGTTGTTGGTACATGAAAGACAATGGATCAAAAAAAGACAAGGACGAAGGAGCGAACCTTGCACGCCAAGATTCAGATGATTCTGAAGGTGGTATGGTGGTTATGGCTGCAGTGGCAGATAACCATGTTAAATCTAAGATCTGGTTCCACGACTCAGGCTTCTCAAATCACATGACTGGTCGAAAGGAGTGGTTGGCAGATTTTGACGAGTTGAAGAAGAGCAAGATAAAACTTGCTGATAATAGTTCGTTGCAAGCAGAAGGTATTGACAACATATTTTTCAACTGAGTAATGGAGCGAAAGCTATGATCAGAGATGTGTTCTATGTACCTGGAAGGAAGTGCAACCTATTAAGTGTTGGACCACTGGTCGAAAAAGGCTTCTCAGTTGTCATGAGAGATGAAGTTTTGAAATTGTTCGACACCCAGAACAATTTGGACTTGAAATCTCCGTTGTCGAAGAACAGGACATTTAAGACCATGATCAGTTCGACTAAAGTACAATGTCTAAAAACTGTTGTCGACCACAAGGATAGTTGGTTGTGGCATTTAAGGTTTGGACATTTGAACTTTCGATCACTCAATCAGCTGATTACTCAAGATATGGTATCATGTATTCCAAGTCTTGAGATGCCTGCCAAACTCTGTGAAGGTTGTTTAGTTGGAAAGCAATCCATAAATTCTTTCGTTTCGACTATGCCAATGAGATCATCCTGCATACTCGAAGTTGTACATTCAGATGTATGTGGTCCGTTCGAAGAATATACCATTGGTGGAAACAGATATTTTGTTTTGTTTGTCGATGAGTTTAGTCGAAAGTTGTGGATCTATGTGATCAAGAGAAAGGATGAAGGATTTGAAATCTTTAAGATATTCAAGATGCTTGTCGAAAACCAGAGTAAGAATAGGATCAAAGTTCTACAAACCGATGGAGGAGGCGAATATACTCCTCAATATAATGGAATTACTGAAAGAAGAAACATAACCATATTGGATATGGCGAGATGTATGCTCAAGCAGAAGAATTTGCCAAAATCTTTATGGAGTGAAATTGTTTCGACTGCAGTTTATATCCTGAACAGGTGCCCTACCAAGAAATTGAAGAACAAGGTTCTTGAAGAAGTGTGGAGTGGAAAACGACCATCAGTAAGTCATCTGATGGTGTTTGGCTCTATGTGTTACAAGCAAGTTCCTGATGCAAGAAGAAGAAAGCTGGATGACAAGAGTGAACCTATGATTCTGGTAGGATATCATAAAATTGGTGCATACAGGCTATCCAATCCAATTAATGAGAAGATTGTGTTGAGTCGAGATATTGTGATTGATGAAAATTCTGCATGGGATTGGAATTCTAGTCATTCAATTAACAAGTAATTGATGAGCTATGATTTCGATGAAGAAACTGATGAAGTCAGAGTTGAAGGAATTGCTGAGAATCCAGTCGAAGTCGAAGTAGAAGCAATTGTTGACATCCCCAACACATAGGCTGTGGCTGAAACAAGCCAAAGAACTCAGAGAAATAGAGCTTCTCCAATAAGACTTCATGATTATGAAGTCACACCAGATGGAGAATTAGTTCATTTTTCTTTACTTGCAGGTGATGAACCAATCAACCATAACAAAGCTTTAAAAATTCAACAGTGATAGTTAGCTATGGTCGAAGAGTTACAGGTAATCGAAAGAAATAACACATGGGAGTTAGTCGAATTACCAGCACATACAAAAGCTATCGAAGTAAAGTGGATGTTCAAGTTGAAACACAATGTTGATGGGTCGATAACAAGACATAAAGCAGGATTAGTAGCTCGAGAGTTTCTTCAAAGAGAATGACTTGACTACTCTGAAGTATTTTCTCCAGTAGCAAGACTGGAGACTGTTCGACTAGTAGTAGCATTGGCATGTAACCAAGGTTGGTCGACATTTCACTTAGAAGTGAAGTCAACATTTCTGAATGGTCTGTTAGACGAAGAGGTCTATGTCACACAACCTCCTGGATTTGTGATTCAGAAGGAAGCGAGTAAAGTATATAAGTTGCACAAAGCGCTTTATGGCCTCAAGCAGGCACCTAGAGCATGAAATAAGAAGATCGACTCATACTTAGTCGAATTGGGATTCGTCAAATGCAAGTCTGAGTATGGTTTCTATGTTCAGGTTGTAGCACAAAATATAACAATCATCTGTTTATATGTCGATGACTTGTTGGTAACTGGAAATAGCTTGGAAAACTTGTCGAAGTTCAAAGAGATGATGATGAAGGAATTTGAAATGTCGGATCTACGAAAATTGTCTTATTTCCTAGGCATGGAATTTCAAATGCTAAAACAAGGTATGGTGCTACATCAAAGGAAGTATGCCAAAGAGATACTCAAGAGATTCAGAATGGATGGTTCGAATCCCGCATCCTCGCCTGTCGAACCAAACTTGAAGTTGGAGAAGCATGGAGAGGGAGACAAAGTTGATGTAACTTTGTTTAAACAAATAGTTAGATCTCTGAGATATGTGTGCAACAGTCGACCTGATATAGGTTTTGCAGTCGGATTAGTGAGCAGATTCATGGGTGAACCAAGAGTGTCACATATGAAAGCTGCAAGAAGAATTATGGGATACTTAAAAGGAACAACAGATTTTGGAATTCTATTTCGATGAGATTCTGAAGGCAAAGGAGCAATAGTTAATTGCTTTTCAGATGCCGATTGGTGTGGAGATAAGGAAGATCAAAGAAGTACAACTGGCTATTTCTTTCAAGTATTTGGTGCCCCAATCTCATGGTGTTCGAAGAAGTAACCTATAGTGGCATTGTCATCGTGTAAAGTAGAATATATAGCAGGATCTTATGCTGCATGTCAAGCAATTTGGATCAGATCAGTACTTGAAGAAATGAAGGTCGAAGTGAAGAAACCTCTTGTGTTGCAAATCGACAACAAGTCAGCCATAAATCTGGCGAAGAATCCAGTTCTGCATGGAAGGAGTAAGCATATCGAAGCCAAATTTCACTTCTTGAGGGAAAAGGTAAATCGAGGTGAACTTAAAGTTAGGTATTGCTCAAGTGAAGCACAGTTGGCCGACATTTTCACCAAAGGATTAAAGATCGACAAATTCCTGAATTTGAGAAAGAAATTAGGAATAGTTCAGATCGACTATGACTAGTGTATGCCCAACAACTTGGATTATAGGGGTGTGTTGTGTAACACCCCAATTCCCATCGCCGATAAATAATACATAATAAATCAGAGTAACTAAAAATTTATTTTTCCGACAGAAACAAGGATGCCACATTTTGAAGTAAGAAAACACAATCCCTGCTCAATTATTTGATACATAGCACATAATAGAAAAAAAATATTAACGGGAAACTTTTTCCATATAAAGGGAAAGGTCAATTATGGAATAAAGCGGAAAGATCCATAACCGACTTGTTTTACAAAATAAATCATTTTAGAACATCAAACTATATATACAAAAGTACAAAAAAAAATACATTCAACAATTGTATATATATATATATATATATATATAATCGTTCCCCGACTCCCGTGCTACGTATCAGAGCAGACACCAAGACCGACAAAAGAACGGAGGGCTAATCTTCACAAAAAGACCTCCAGCAACTCTAATCTGCAATGCCTCATAGAGCATTATAAAACAGCAGAAGGGTGAGAAATAACAACTAAAATCAAGATTGCATAATAATATGCAAACACACATTCAAACACATGTATAAATCATCTCACCCATACCATCACATATATCAAGTATCCAATATACTCGCATATTCGCACATAAGGCATACCAAGTCATAACATTTAGAAATACATCACACATCACATAACACATGTCTATACATAACCAATGCATTTATCACATATGCACATCAAAGTACCAATGCTATCACACTCTCAACACATAACAAATCAATGCACAATTTCCACACATCATCAATCCATGATTTATGCAAATGCACAGAGACCGACACAACGACTCTATGAAAATTCCATGCGGTACCGACTTTCAACATTTCTCATCACTAGTTCACTCAGGAACTCTGCTGGAACCATCGCTCGTTACATCACTGTAACTCCCCGTCGGGCATACGATGTTCCCCGTCGCTCACACCTCTTATTTTTAAGGCACACGATCCGATCAGATCGCTCACACCTCTTATTTTTAAGGCACGCGACGTTTATGGATCGCTCACACCTCTTTGTATAAGGCACACGACCCGATCGCTCACACCTCTTTGAATAAGGCACACGATCGTCTATAACCATCGCTCACACCTCTTATTTTTAAGGCACACGATCCATCCGATCGCTCACACCTCTTATTTTTAAGGCACACGATGTTATAGAGGATTCCCTCTAGAATCGATTCGTTGCTCACACCCACTAGGGCACACAACATCATAAGATGCATATCATGATGCTTGATACACAAGAACTCATGACAATCAAATGCATCTTCACAATTCAACCATATGAATTAATCAACATCATCACATTCATGCATTGCAAATCAATTCAAACCATGCATTTCAAACCATAAAGGCCACCAAACAACATACATTGAATTTCACATACAATGCATTTCATCACAAACCACAAACCACAACAATCATACAATCACAATTACTTCCACAAGGGATTCACACCACAAAGGCTACCCACAACACATCATAACAACATACATTGATATTCAATCAAACAATGTATTTTACCACACAACAACATCATTAATCACGCATCGAAGTCTAATCCAAAACAATGCACATATGTGCCATAAGACCACAACCCATCATCACAACATTTCATCATGTATATTCACATCATATAACAGCACACAAGCTACACGTTACATATCAAAAGCATATAGCATGATAACACATCAATCGCACACAATTAATGCGATAAAAACCCGATAACCCGACTATTTTTAAAAAACACAAATTAATTAAATCATCTCCTACCCTCCAAACCATTTTTAATAGAAATAATATTTCATTAGCTTTCCAACGCTTCGAACGGCGACTAAAACGGACTTACGGTTTGAAAATTACGACGAAAACAAAATAGAAAAATATTACGTTCGCTCCAGCATTCGCTAGGCGAACCCTAGCGAACCAAGGCAGTGGAAAACAGTCATAAAGTTCGCTAGGCGAACCTCTAGGCGAACATTCGCCCGTTCCTTCGCTGGGGTTCGCTAGGCGAACCCGCGAAACCCAGAATTCGCAGCAGCGTCTATATAGGTCATATGGGACCAAAATACATCATTTTTACCACCCAAACCCTTCTAATTCATACCAGAACAACCAAAACATGTTCAGACATAATCGACGAGTATTCTACGCGGTTTTTATCGAATTTCATCCGTGAAAACATCGATTTCTATCAATTGCTCCTAATTTGAATCGATAAGAAAAGTCGTGAAACAACCAAAACAATTACAACAAACAACACATATACATACACAAGCAAGATATAATTGAAACTTCTCACCCTTACCCGATTATTCGCGCTCGAAACAGAGTTCCCGCGATTTTCCTCTTTCTCCTCTTTTCTCTCCTCTTCCTTTCCTTCCCTTCTCTTTCTTTCCTTTTTCTTTCTTTTCTCTCTTTTTCTTTCCACTTTCTATTTATTCAAAATATCTAATCCCCTAAAAAGACTATTTTACCCCTCAACTCAAATATCTCGTAAACGCTCTCAAAACGCGATAAAACATAAACAGCGATGAAAAATAATATATTGCCAAATAAAAGTCAAGAATAAAATAATATAAAAATGAAAATAATTAAATCGACTCGATTAAATAAATCGGACAAAACGGGGCGTTACAACTCTCCCCCACTTAGACATTTTCGTCCTCGAAAATATAACTGAGACGAACGACTCCGGATACGACTCTCGTATCCTACTAACAAACCGACAAACCACCTTACTAACACGACTACGACAAAGACACGACAACGACGATAACTACAACGACAAGATGCAAAGTCCATACAATGCACTTGACGACTAACTCGCGACTCACAGGAAAACCCAAGCTACGAACACACTGGTTCACTCTTGAACCGAAACACAAAAAGATCGTTACCCTCACCATAGGTAACACTCCCCTAATTCCCCACACAGGAATTAGCTACACGCACTCGAACTATCACGATGGAAACGAGGCAACAACACAAACAAGAACATAAAGTTCCACGACACAACCGCCTCAACAACATCAACCAAACCAGAATACCAACATCCTTGTCACACAACAAAATTACAACAATACTACGATTTTCTAATCGAACATATAACCAAAACATCCATCTACATCGTAGCCCATGAATAATAGTCAAACCTTTCACCTAACACTTCCATTCTGAATCGTCCAATGGTCTCCTCATTCCTACCTGTTTTCAATGGTCAACCTATAAACTCTTACCAGTCCCACACGCAAATACAAAATGTGCCACCTCACGCTTCCGCTGCGCAATCTGATTACTCGTAACCATCAAAACTACCAATCTCACGTCCAAAGTCTAACTCTTTCTCATATTCACCAAAAATCACTGTTCACTGTTAATATACCCAACCTCACACTATCAGATGTCAATTCACACACCAACCCAAATCTCTAAATTCCCCCAAAAGTTCCCACTCTTTAACCATCAAAGCAGACATAAGTAAAAACTTTCGACTTAACTCATCACGCACGACACAACTTTACCAATAAGATAATTCAAGCCAAGGTCATAACTAATCAGGAATTCCGACCATCCAATCGTGCCTCAATCCGAGTTACAAATCAAAAGTTATGAAGGAAACAAAACTGCACAAACTGTCATGTTCGCTAGGCGAACCTCCTAGCGAGCATTCGCTAAGCGAATGTCGTTGCCGAACAGTCGCTGACCTTCGCTGCCGGGTTCGCTAGGCGAACCATGGAAAACTCAGGATTCCAGCAGCGCTGTTACTCATCTAGAACCACCATTTTCTTCATCCAAACACCTTGAACCTAAAACCCTCAAAATAATACCTCTAGATTCTCCAACACAATACAATCGCGCCCAATTCCAAATCCTAAATAATATCGATCCTTTTATGAATCCTCAAGTGTCGTAAAGCATAAGCCACGACTTTACCCTCTTGCATTAACACACTGACTAAACTCATCAAAGGCACATCCCAATATCCTCACAAACGGTTCATTAGGATCACGCAGAATCAAAACTGAAGCCGTAGACAACTTCTACTTTAGCTCACCAAAACTTACTCACAACGAACATCCAAACAAACGACTCACCCTTTGCAAGTCAACTGAGATAACCGAAGTACGAACTTAGCAACGTCTTCCCTAGCCTGCAGTAACAACCAACTGAGCCAAAAATTTCTAATCTCCTTAATCAACTTAGGAGCCTCTCAATGTATAACTGCATCTACTTCCCGATGGATCCATACCCATACTCTCGTCTGAAATAGCAAATCCAAGAAAACTAACCTTTTTCAACCCAAATTCTCACTTGAATAACTTAGCATAAAACTTCGTCTCTTTTCCACACTTGCAATTCAAATCTCAAACACTCTACATGTTCTTCCTCTGAGTTTACAACAGATCCGAATATCCTCAATCAAAGCCATTACGAACTTATCCAAATAAATATAGAAGATACGATTCATCTATCCCATAAACATTACAGACGCATTACTAACACCAAATAACATTACTGTCCGTTGTAATGCTCAACCAACTTCCAGAAGGTATAAATTCTTAAAGCTTTGCCAAAAAATTTCACTGGGTAACTGGTTACTCACATACAAGCTTAACCGAGTAAATAACAACCTATCCCAATGATAACAAACATAACCGGTCTCATTAAATCGATCAAAGCCTCAACTCATACAATTCACCACTCTTATCAAACATCCCAAACAATTGTAATTTCACTCAAACTCAACCAAACCATTCCAGTCATCTGTTCATGAAAGTGGACACTGATTCTCAATCGTTACCTTAATCAACTATTAGTAATCCATACACAATTTCTTCTCTTAACAGTCCAAATTCGTAGCAAAAAACCAACCAAAAGAACTCTCAAATATTACATCCACACCTAGGGTTTTCTCAAGATTTCCATTAATGCTCTAAAATTCCAAAGACTCCAAACCCCTCCAGAACTTTAAGTTTCACTTTCCATAGTCTCAATACCACTTCCATCATAATGCTTGTTATTCCATTCCATCATTCCTCCTTTTTGTTACTAACCATACTGGAGCTCTCCAAGACGACACACTTGGCCTCACAATTCTCCTTTCAAGTAAATCTTCCAACTGATCTATCAGTACGGGTACTTCTAATACCAACATCCAATATTTCATCCAGGAATACATCTGAAAATCACGTACAACTGGTAGCTCATCACTGTGTCCTTTCTGCCAATTCCTAGAAAACTATCGCCACAAACATAACAACATCTTAGTTTCACGTCCTAAAAGTTCTTCTACTTACTTAGCAGATCCAAACCTCAAATCCTTACCTTCGTCCAATTTGAGTTCACACTCTACTCTCGGAGAACAACCTTTAACAATACCCAATCGTTCTCTCCCAATGACTTCCCAACTTGACCAACATACCAAAAACCTCTAATCCATCTCATCTTCCAGTATAAGAGTCTTCATCAACTCATCGAAGCAATCCGTAATCATTTTCTTAAATCCAAACAATCCATTGCACATACTATCAAAGCTGGAAAGATACGTCTATTCCATCCAACATAATTCCCGTCTACTATCAACAAGAGATTAAGGGTGATCAGTTCCTCAATTTGTCAATAGACAGCCGACAATCATGATGGGGCACAAACCGTCTTTACCAAACTATAATAGAATTTCTTGCATCCTGTGCACAAAACTACCTAAGGCACCATTCCTTAGTTGACATAAACCTTACCTCCGCATTCCCGCCGGAACTGGGAACAACACTATCCAAACAACACTTACACTTTTACAACCAACGGCACACAAACGAAGCAACTTGGAGAAGTACAAGCTTCACCCCCACTTATCTCATTCTCAATCCTGAAGACAAAAGATTAGAAAACCAGAAAGCACTGACAGTGTTTCACACACATATCACGTACTAAGAGACAAACAACAACGACAATATTCAACTATCACACCAACTGACTCAACAACTTGGCCGAACGGACCGACCTGCTCTGATACCACTAATGTAACACCCCAATTCCCATCGCCGATAAATAATACATAATAAATCAGAGTAACTAAAAATTTATTTTTCCGACAGAAACAAGGATGCCAAATTTTGAAGTAAGAAAACACAATCCATGCTCAATTATTTGATACATAGCACATAATAGAAAAAAAATCATTAACGGGAAACTTTTTCCATATAAAGGGAAAGGTCAATTATGGAATAAAGCGGAAAGATCCATAACCGACTTGTTTTACAAAATAAATCATTTTAGAACATCAAACTATATGTACAAAAGTACAAAAAAAAAATACATTCAACAAATGTATACATATATATATATATATATATATAATCGTTCCCTGACTCCCGTGCTACGTATCAGAGCAGACACCAAGACCGACAAAAGAACGGAGGGCTAATCTTCACAAAAAGACCTCCAGCAACTCTAATCTGCAATGCCTCATAGAGCATTATAAAACAGCAGAAGGGTGAGAAATAACAACTAAAATCAAGATTGCATAATAATATGCAAACACACATTCAAACACATGTATAAATCATCTCACCCATACCATCACATATATCAAGTATCCAATATACTCGCATATTCGCACATAAGGCATACCAAGTCATAACATTTAGAAATACATCACACATCACATAACACATGTCTATACATAACCAATGCATTTATCACATATGCACATCAAAGTACCAATGCTATCACAATCTCAACACATAACAAATCAATGCACAATTTCCACATATCATCAATCCATGATTTATGCAAATGCACAGAGACCGACACAACGACTCTATGAAAATTCCATGCGGTACCGACTTTCAACATTTCTCATCACTAGTTCACTCAGGAACTCTGCTGGAACCATCGCTCGTTACATCACTGTAACTCCCCGTCGGGCATACGATGTTCCCCGTCGCTCACACCTCTTATTTTTAAGGCACACGATCCGATCAGATCGCTCACACCTCTTATTTTTAAGGCACACGATGTTTATGGATCGCTCACACCTCTTTGTATAAGGCACACGACCCGATCGCTCACACCTCTTTGAATAAGGCACACGATCGTCTATAACCATCGCTCACACCTCTAATTTTTAAGGCACACGATCCATCCGATCGCTCACACCTCTTATTTTTAAGGCACACGATGTTATAGCGGATTCCCTCTAGAATCGATTCGTTGCTCACACCCACTAGGGCACACAACATCACAAGATGCATATCATGATGCTTGACACACAAGAACTCATGACAATCAAATGCATCTTCACAATTCAACCATATGAATTAATCAACATCATCACATTCATGCATTGCAAATCAATTCAAACCATGCATTTCAAACCATAAAGGCCACCAAACAACATACATTGAATTTCACATACAATGCATTTCATCACAAACCACAAACCACAACAATCATACAATCACAATTACTTCCATAAGGGATTCACACCACAAAGGCTACCCACAACACATGATAACAACATACATTGATATTCAATCAAACAATGTATTTTACCACATAACAACATCATTAATCACGCATCAAAGTCTAATCCAAAACAATGCACATATGTGCCATAAGACCACAGCCCATCATCACAACATTTCATCATGTATATTCACATCATATAACAGCACACAAGCTACACGTTACATATCAAAAGCATATAGCATGATAACACATCAATCGCACACAATTAACGCGATAAAAACCTGATAACCCGACTATTTTTAAAAAACACAAATTAATTAAATCATCTCCTACCCTCCAAACCATTTTTAATAGAAATAATATTCCATTAGCTTTCCAACGCTTCGAACGGCGACTAAAACGGACTTACGGTTTGAAAATTACGACGAAAACAAAATAGAAAAATATTACGTTCGCTCCAGCATTCGCTGGGCGAACCCTAGCGAACCAAGGCAGTGGAAAACAGTCATAAAGTTCGCTAGGCGAACATTCGCCCGTTCCTTCGCTGGGGTTCGCTAGGCGAACCCGCGAAACCCAGAATTCGCAGCAGCGTCAATATAGGTCATATGGGACCAAAATACATCATTTTTACCACCCAAACCCTTCTAATTCATACCAGAACAACCAAAACATGTTCATACATAATCGACGAGTATTCTACGCGGTTTTTATCGAATTTCATCCGTGAAAACATCGATTTCTATCAATTGCTCCTAATTTGAATCGATAAGAAAAGTCGTGAAACAACCAAAACAATTACAACAAACAACACATATACATACACAAGCAAGATATAATTGAAACTTCTCACCCTTACCCGATTATTCGCGCTCGAAACAGAGTTCCCGCGATTTTCCTCTTTCTCCTCTTTTCTCTCCTCTTCCTTTCCTTCCCTTCTCTTTCTTTCCTTTTTCTTTCTTTTCTCTCTTTTTCTTTCCACTTTCTATTTATTCAAAATATCTAATCCCCTAAAAAGACTATTTTACCCCTCAACTCAAATATCTCGTAAACGCTCTCAAAACGCGATAAAACATAAACAGCGATGAAAAATAATATATTGCCAAATAAAAGTCAAGAATAAAATAATATAAAAATGAAAATAATTAAATCGACTCGATTAAATAAATCGGACAAAACGGGGCGTTACATGTTGAAATATTAGATTATATTTGATTAGATTTGATATTTAAATATAATCCAAGTTGTGTTAGCCCAAGTCCAATTAGGGTTGTATATAAATAGTCCTAGTTTGTATCATTATTTACACAATTCAATAATACAAATCCTTATTTCCTTATTCTCTCTCTATTCTCTCCTAACTAAAAGTGTCTCACACACTAACAGTGTGTTAATCAGAAACATAGGTGTTTGTCTAATCCATAAAAAATTATGGAGATGTTAGTGTCATTTTAATAGGCTATATGTAAGTGTCCAATACCAATATTTTTCTTCCCTTACCAATAAGTGGGGAAACAGTCTTATAAATACAACTTCTTTTTTTAGGTGCTCCAAGTGTGCCAGATAATTCATAGAATTTGATCAAACCAGTATACGGATCTTTGTGATCTAAACTTGAAAACAGGTTAGAATAAATACTTTGGAGAAATCTAGTCTTCATTTTAGTTTGTCTGTCATTTCTTAGAGGTCTTACTGTCTTAGACTTAGACTGTTATAACACAACACTCTACCAACAATGTTGTTATGATTATCCTTGTTGTTGTTATTGTTGTATCATGACAGTCTATTATACACTACTATAAATAATACATTTCATGACAAAGTTTTCACCCCAGTTGATAGAATTAGAGTTTGACCTAACTCAACCCTACAAAATTAGTTGTAAGATGAGGGGTGCCACTTTATATAAACCCTTTGTAGATTGTATCTTTAACCAATGTGGGACTTGGGATTTTCCCAATACACCCCCTCACGCCCCGAGCACTATTGGACTTGGTGCATGGATATAAACATTGGGTGACCCGAATTATTGATATATGAGACTTGGTTTTTTCAATACTATTTAATTAAAAACCGAGGTCAAATGTTCTGGAGTGCAATCTTTTAGTTTTTTTTTTAAATTAAATCTAATCGCTAGGTTTTATGTAAAATTGATAGAAAATGTAGCTTAGGGTTTAAATTTCGATTCATATCTCCTGCAATTTTGTATTTTATTTAAAATCAAAATAGAACCCTTATTTTATTTAATTTTTTTATTAAAACATAAATCATTTATTCCCTAGTTATTGATAAAACTAAAAGCAAATGTAGCTCGGGGTTTGAGCTTTGATTCTCAACTCCTGCAGTTTCATGTCTTATTTGCAACCAAAATGGCGCCCTTATTTTCTTTAATTTTTTAACTACAGTATAAATCATCCATTCCTCGGTTATTGGTAAAATCAAAAATAAATGTAGCTCAGGGTTTGAGTTTCGCTTTCCAACTCCTATAGTTTCATAGTTTATTTACATCCAATATGACGCCCTTATTTTATTTAAATTTTTTTAATTATAATATAAATCATCTATTCCTTCGGTGATTTCTACCAACTGAGATATAAACTCCAAACAATATTTTATTCCAATATTAGAATGTTAAGTCTTATTCACTTTTGCATTTAACATAATTTTGCGCCCTAAAGAATAAACAAAATAACATTCTTGATATTCTCCAGCTAAATGAAACAATGTCGAAACAAGTTTGATTTTACATCTACACTCCTTTAGTTTTGATGATAACACTATTCAAAACTAGCGTTCAGACGGGCACTCCTGTGCCCGTTTGTCCGCTTTTTTTAATGCGCACAACAGAGAAAAATAAATGTGCGTATATACTTTGTATGATGTTTTTATTGTATTGCATACAAAATAATATTATTTAGACACCATCAAGTATACTTAAAACCAACATGATAAATGTATATTTTAAAAATACTTTAGTGAATTAACTACATATACCAATTTTATTATTATTTTAAAAATACCATTTTTTTTCGAAATTCTTTTCTATGAAGTTCTTGGTATTCGTCATAATAAAACTACTTAGATAAAATTATTATATTTTGAAAATGGTAAACAAAGATATTTGAAATTATATTCAAGAACTGTAGCAAATAAAGTGCTATTTATACTATGTAATTAATTACGCTCTTTAAGGGAAATGCCGAACATGAAATCTTTAGCCAAAGAATTTTTTTTCCAGCAATTATTTTCCGTAGTAAAGAAAAAATGTAAGACTCTCATATTAGAATTGTTTGAGAGAAAATGATAATGAAAGTATTAGTAATTAGTGTAATATAGTATTTTTTTTTTACCTTGTCTAGTTTGAATGCTTGAGAGACACTTAAATGAATGATTGTGAATATTAATCCAGAATGAATTATTAATCTACAATTATATATTTATGGTACATTAAATAGTATTGCGTAACATATCATCATGTAAATGTTAATTTAAATTGAACATAAATATTTATAAAAAAAGCATGAACAACAAATATAATAAATGATAAAATATTTGATACAAACTAAAATGCCACATCTTCATAAAGTATTTTTTAGGTTTATTCTATGTCAAATAATAATAACTTTTTGACGACTTTCGTTTTGAAAATTTTGAATAATCTATGTCATTTTTTTTCTCTCATTATTTTTCTCTAGAACATTTCTTTTTCAATAGGTTATAATTCAACCCTCTTTTAAATAAATTAAACACTAAAACATAAGAGAGTTGAAAATAGAAAGCAAAATTTAAAAATATAAATGGTTGTAAATTATAAGTTTAAATTTGTTTCGCAATGTTCGTTTTTAAAGAAATCTTTTAAGGTAGATCTTTTTTACCTTTCTTATTTCATGATAACAATTTTTCCTAATTATATGTAACATGAATATTTTTCTAAAAAAAAACATACATTTTTTTTAATATCAAAACATACATTTTAAAATTCTTAAGGAGTTCTAAAAAATAATATGAAAAACAAATATAATAAATATTTATCTCTCTGCTTGACTAATAATGATGGTGATTTTAAATATATATATATATATATATATATATATATATATATATATATATATGGGTCATGCTAATACACACTCATGTAGGTGTGCATTAACAACATACACCTTAGTGTATTTTTTTGTGAAGCCCACCAATTTTGGGTGGGACCCACATTAGAAAAATGAAGAAAAAAATAAAAATAAAATAGATGTAGTATATTTTTGTGTGGGACCCACTAATTTTGGGTGTATGTTAGCATTTACCTATATATATATATATACCATTTGCATATAAATATTAATTGTCATGCTAATTTTAAAAATATGAACAACAATGATTGTCAATGTTTTTTTTCATAAAACTAAAAATTATGAACATCATTTCCATACAAATTCACAAACCATCATAAAATAGACGCAACAAATATATAAACAATCATAAAAACACAAACAACTTTAAAATATATAAACCATCACAAAATAAAATTAAATTTGCTTGATCAAAAATCACCATCATTATCCGACGAATAATTAAATATTTGTCTTGTAAAAAAATAGTTTATACTATAATAATTGTAATTAAATTATATTACATGATTTATATAATGATTTTTTGACATGTGAATAAATCAAATTTAATAGTTGTAATAAAATAAAATAAATTAAGTTTATAAAATAAAATAAAAACGGAAACCTTGTTCTATTGCCTTGTTCCTTATTTTTCCGATTACATTCTTCACCGTTTCCAGTGCCGGTCATTGCTGCTGCTGGGTGTAGTGTTGTTTGGTCCTTACTGCTATTTTATTTACAATTGTATTGTTGTATTGTCGTAGCTGCTATTTTATTTAGCATTGTATGAAATAAATCAATAAAAACTCCAACATGATTAATTACATTAGAAGAAAAGAGATAAATAATGATAACTTAGAGAATGGAGCTAGAAAAATATGGAAACCGTGCAATTGTTTTCTATCGTCTCGTGCATTTGCTATACAAATGCTAAAAAATGTTTATATATATATATTTATTTGTAGCAAAAAAAAACTGCCATAATACATGTTGTAGAAAACTGCTCATAATGTGTCCAAGAAAAAACTGTTTATAAAATTGCTCATACAAAAAAAACTGTTTGTAAAAAAATTATAAATACTAGCGTCCAAACGGGCACGGGGCGTCAAAATGTAAACGGATATTTTTTTTTTATAAATTTTGTGATATTTACTTCGGTGTCCGTTTGTCTGTTTTTTTGACGCAGACATTCAAGAAATTATAAATCTTCCTTCCTCTCCCTTCCTTCCTCCTTCTCTCTCAAAAATAAGAATATTATAGAGGTATTGAAAATTATTTTGTAGTACTCTTTCCAATCTTATATATATAAGTAACTTTAATAAAAAACTCACCATTTAAAAAAATATCTAAACACATTTAAGTATTACACTTTTTTTAATTTTACTTTGATAATGACAATCGAATCTAATAAAAAAATATCAGTAAAAATTATAACTAACATTCGAATATCAAAATGTAACTTCAATTTCAATTAATTGTTATTTGATATCATCATAACCTAAATTAATTTCTATTAAAATTGACATAGTGAGAATGGATAACAATGCACTTACATTTTTTATTAACACTACATAATTTCTATTGCAATTGCAGTATGGTAATATTTTTTTAATAAATATTTTTATTTAATAAAACTTAGATTATATGTGAAACAATTAGAAAAAAATAGTGTATACCCGATGGATCCCCTAATAACCTACTTACATAACACAGTAAATAAAATTAAATGGAAACGTCCAACTTTATTATAATATAATAATAAAATAAAAAATATGAATGTATCCTCTCTATACAAAAAATAAAAGAACAATTAAATAATGCACACCAATGTTAATTATTGCCAAAATCTCATCTTACATGTAGGCACCGCTTAGATCTCACCATATTCGAATTGCATGTTCGATATAAAAAATCAATAATACATTTATGTACTTCTTTTGCTCTGGAGACAACAAATTCCACCATGTTGCCTAAATTTTTCTTGATCAAGAGTAAAAAAAATAAATTATATTATCATCCATTTAAAAAAATGTAAAGAAAATTAATGAATGAGAAGTAAAAAAAATTGTGTTGTTGTTTGTAACACAATTTCTTTTCTCTTTATAGGTGCAACAATGACTTCTTTTAAATAAAAGATTTTGATAACAGGGTTTAGGTGATAAAAAATAGCCTAGAAATGAGAAATTGTCGGAATGAAAAAAATAAAACTTCTATGATAATATTAGCACAATTAAGGGAACATATACTAAAAACTTCGTAAAAGACATATGCATACTGAAATATATGTTGCTCTGCTTCATTACATAACACCCTCTTTCTCCTTTCTTGTCTCACTCTCCATTTTGGAATTGTAACAAAATAACATCACATTTATACTGGGAACAAATCATTTTGTGTACTTACCACAAACTAAGCATGTGAGCAATAACACTATAACTTAGCAATAACATATAAAAAATTATTAAACTTGAGCATAATTAAAAAATAATAAAAGTAATTAATAAAAGTCATTGAAACACAATATAAACCTGAGTTTTCGAGATCCACATTCATGACATTCATATATTCATCACATTCACATATTATAAATTAAAGATTTAAATAATATAAAGAGACAAAAAAAATAGAAATAAAAATGAGAGATATGAAAAAGAAAGGAAGAGGAGCAGAAAATAGAGAGAGTGTGTCTATATATATATATTTTTTAATACACACCTGAAGGAAGTTATTATTGGAATGAAACATGATATTGAGAGGAAGTTAGGAAATAGACGTGTTTCAATTTCCAATTAGCAATTGTTTTTAGTGGCAATCAAAATTTTAGAGGGTAATATTGAAAAAACCAACTCTGGAGCAGTTATAAATGTTGGAAATTCACCACACCCGATGATGATTTCGCTTCAATCTTGATCTCAAGATTGATCACCAACCCACAAACAATACGTAATGACAATGAAGAACAAAGAAAGAAGAAGAACAAACTAACAACAAGAAACGAGAATGAGAGAGAAGAGAAATATTTGGAGAAGTGTTTTACCCACTAACCGTGGGATTTTGAATCTATTGTATTTTCACTTGCTACCCGCAAACTGTGAATTCTATACAATTGTTGTTGTTACAATGCAAGGGATACTCCCTTTATATAGATTTAGATTTACAAAGGCCCAAAAACTTTAAAGCCCAAAATATCAAATCTAATCTAAATCATATCAAATCATATCTGAATCAAATCTAAACAGAATCCAATCAAATCTAAAATGAATCTGTCGAAACACCTTCGACACATGAATACTTCGACTTCGACTTCGACACTATGAATTACATTTAACACACCACCTAATTCATTGTGTCTAATGTAACGCCCCGATTTCGATTATTCCCATTTTGTTGAGTCTTTTATTTAAATTGAGTGATAAATTATTTTATTTGTGAAATTGGTGTGTTAATATGCTATGTTGACGTGTTATGATATTTTACCGTTTTTGAGAGTTTTCGGGGAAATTAGAATGGAGGGTATTTTAGACATTTCTCAATTAATGGTAAGTTAGAAATTTAGTATAATTGTTAGAAAAATGATTAAGTGTAGAATTTTGTGAGAAAATGAATTAATTGAATTTGAGTGGAAAATAAGAAAAAGAAATAGAAAAGAAAGAAAAAGAGATAAGAAAAGAAATAGGAGAGAAAGAAAGAGGAAGAAGAGAAAGGAGAAGAAAACTTGGGAAATCTAGAAAATCATCAAGAACAATCATCTAGTAAGCTTGGAATTCGGGTAAGGGTGTGAAATCTTATTATCTTATCAATGTGTATCATTATGTATGATTGTGTTGTTGTTGTTGTGGATTTTTATGAGTTTTTGTATAAACTCTTATTTTGTAAAATTACTTGGAAATCGATTAAATGTCGTTGAAATCATGGAGTTAGTGTCCATAATTGTTGGTATATGATAGATACTTGTTATTGGACATTGTATTGGCAATTTTCTGATGTGTAGGTGAGATTTGGGGTGTTTTGGATTGGAACCCGTAAGCAAAATTATGCAGAAGAAATTTTTCTGGTTTTTCCAGGTCATACGCGTATGGGGCATGTTCATACACGTATGAACCTTAACAATACGCGTAATGGGGGCGAGCCATGGGCCAATACGCGTATAGTTTTCCTTTTCACTCGGCCATCTGCCCATTTGCGTATGTTACGCGTAGCATTTCAGGGCAATACGCGTACGGGCTTGGGCATTACGCGTACGGAGTTTTACACGTGAACTTTGGGAAAAATGAGTCTCTGCTCATATGTGTATGGCTCAGGGCAATACGCGTATGGACAGGAGAAGTGTAAAAATGGGATTTTTCAAAATGTCGTTTTCGTTTTCGTTCGTAACTTTTGTTCCGATTATCCGATTTTTACATTCTTGGTATCGTTGGAAAGCTATTGAGCTGTACTAAATGATTATGATGATTTGGAAATTGTTAGCCAATTAAATAAGTCGAAAAAGTTAGGAATAGTGTTATTTAGCGACTTTTACCGTTTTGAATGTGTGTTTGGATGTGAATCATACAATAGTGCATTGATGTGAATGTATATAGATTGTATGTGATTGTATGAGATGAATGCATGAATATATTGTGAATATGTATGCATTTCAAGAATGTCTTGAGTCATTTTGTATGTGAAGCATAATGATGTGCATTCTTGTGTTGAGGGATTCTAATGAGAATCCGTTGTAACGATCGTGTGCCCATGTGGGGTGTGAGCGATCCATAAACGTTGTGTGCCCATGTGGGGTGTGAGCGACGGATTGGTTCCAGAGGGAATCCGCTATAACGTCGTGTGCCCGTGTGGGGTGTGAGCGATGATTATAGACGATCGTGTGCCCATGTGGGGTGTGAGCGATCGGGTCGTGTGCCCGTGTGGGGTGTGAGCGATCCATAAACGTCGTGTGCCTGTGTGGGGTGTGAGCGACAGGGAACATCGTATGCCCGACGGGGAGTTACAGTGATGTAACGAGCGATGGTTCCAGCAGAGTTCCTGAGTGAACTTGAGATGATTGAGTCGGTACCGCATTGCATTTGCATAGAGTCGTGAGTCGGTCTCTATGATTTGCATTTATCATCTATATAATGGTGCATTGATGAATAAACATAAATGTGTATGTTTATGAGGAATGATAAGAATTGTGAAAGTATGCATAATGTATATGCTTGGTTTTGTATGTATATATATATATATATATATATATATATACATTGTGATGTATATGAGTGAGTTGTGATGAATTGTGGTGAGAATGTGGATTATGTGTTTTTTTATGCTAAGATATATAATTATATGCATTGTTATTATGATAATATTTCTCACTCTTTTACTGTTTTATGATGCTCTATGAGGCATTGCAGAGTAGGTATGCTGGTGGTCTTTTGTGAAGCGTGTCTTCATTCTTTTGGTCGGTCGGCTCTGATATGTAGCACCGGGTAGCTAGGATGGCTATGATTCTTTTGTGATACATTTGTACATGTATCTTGTTGATAAATGTTTATGTAAACATGAATTATGTTGGTGGACAATACTTGATGATGTATATATGTATATGTATATATGTTAGTTGTTATTCAATGTTTAGATTTTCCGCTTTTATTCTAAATATTGAGATGTGGGTGTAAGGACTAAGTTCCTCTGTTGCAAAGTTACCCCACTGTTGCATATCAATTGTTGAGCAGGTGTTGAATGTTTTAATTTAATGTATAATGTGACATACCTCTTTAATACCATGTTTATAATTATACTCTGACGAAATTTTTAATATGTGCCTAAATGATTATGTGATTATTTGGGGGTATAGAGAGGGGGTGTTACATTAAGTGGTATCAGAGCCAGTGTTGAGTCAGTTGTGTCTGTCTTGTTGTTGTGATGGTTGAACTGTTGTTTAACTTTGTTGTCATTTTTGGGAATGATCAGAATATGGCTGGTAGGAACGACAATGCGATGGCTGCTGCTTTGGAAGCAATGGCTAGGACGGTGCAAGGTGCGCCGAACGTGAATGCTAATGACGAGTTTAGGAAGAATCAACCACCGGTCTTCAAAGGAAGATTTGATCCCGATGGTGCTCAACTTTGGTTGAAAGAGATTGAAAGGATCTTCAGAGTCATGGACTGTGCGGAGGAGAATAAGGTGAGGCTTGGGTCTCACATGCTGAAGGAAGAAGCCGACGATTGGTGGGTCGGCATGCGTCAAGTTCTTGAGTTGGATGATGAAGAGATAACTTGGGATTTATTTCGTACCGAGTTTTTGAGGAAGTATTACCCTGAAAGTGTGAAAGGAAAGAAGGAGATGGAGATCCTTGAACTGAAGCAAGGAAGTATGTCTGTGGTGGACTATACTGCTAAGTTTGTGGAGTTGGTTCAATTCCATCCTCACTATGCTGCGATTACTGCCGAGTTCTCAAAGTGTATTAAGTATGAGAATGGTATGCGTCCTGAGATTAAACAAGTTGTGGGATATCAAAGGATAAGAAGGTTTTCGGAGTTGACGGAATGTTGTAGAATCTTCGAGGAAGATAGTAAGGCTCGTTCTACACATTACAAAAGTTTGAATGAGAGGAGGGGAAAGCAACAAGCTAGAAGTGGACCTTATGTGACACCCGCTGATAAGGGCAAGCATAGGGGAAACTTTGAGAAGAGATATGGAGGAGGAGGTTCCGGTTCCATTAAGTGTTACAAGTGTGGTGAAATGGGTCATAAATCATTTGAGTGTGGGAAGACAGTGGCGAAATGTTCTAACTGTGGAGGCCTTGGGCATGCTACTACTGATTGTAGAAGGAATGTGGTGAAGTGCTATAATTGTGGGGAAGCTGGTCACATTAGCACGAAGTATCCGAATCCGAAGAAAGCTCCAACTGGTGGGAAGGTATTTTCTTTGGCAGGAACTCAGACTTCAAGTGCAGACCGCCTGATTAAAGGTACTTGCTTTATTAATAGTACGCCTTTAGTTGCTATTATTGATACTGGAGCGACTCATTCGTTTATTTCGTCTGAGTGCGCGAAGCATTTGAATCTTGTGTTGTCTCTGATGGATGGCAAGATGGTTATTGATACTCCAGCCATGGGGTCAGTAACTACTTCTTTGGTTTGTTTGAGTTGTCCTTTGACCATTTATGGTAAAGACTTTGAGATGGATTTAGTGTGTTTGCCGTTGGAAGGGTTAGATGTGGTCTTGGGTATGAATTGGTTGCAATTTAATCGAGTTCATATAGATTGCTATCACAAGTTAGTGAGGTTTCCTTCTTTGGAAGAGGACGAAGACTCGAGTTTCCTATCCACTAAAGAGTTGAAGAAACTTTTAGCGGACGAAGCTCAACTGTTCGGTTTGTTTGCATCATTGTCTGTGGATAGACAAGTGTCACTTGATGTGTTTCCTGTTGTGTGTGATATTCCTGAAGTGTTTCCTGAGGATATTACAGATGTACCACCGGAAAGAGAAGTTGAGTTTTCTATTGATCTAGTTCCGGGTACTAGACCGGTTTCGATGGCACCGTATCGTATGTCAGCATCGGAGTTGGTAGAATTAAAGAAGCAATTGAATGACTTGTTGGACAAGAGATTTGTAAGACCAAGTGTTTCTCCTTGGGGTGCTCCGGTATTGTTGGTAAAAAAGAAGGATGGGAGTATGCGGTTATGCATTGATTATCGACAATTGAACAAGGTGACAATTAAGAACAAGTATCTGCTTCCAAGGATCGATGATTTGTTGGACCAATTGGTTGGTGCGCGTGTTTTTAGCAAGATTGATTTGAGATCGGGATATCACCAGATTCGTGTGAAAGAAGAGGATATTCCAAAGACGGCCTTTAGGACATGGTATGGCCATTACGAATATTCTGTGATGCCATTCGGGGTTTCTAATGCGCCGGGTGTGTTTATGGAATACATGAATCGTATTTTTCATGAGCAGTTAGATCGTTTTGTGGTTGTGTTCATCGACGATACTTTGATTTACTCTGAGTCTCAAGAGGAGCATGAAGAGCATTTGAGGATTGTGTTACAAATTTTGAAAGAGAAACAATTGTATGCTAAGTTGTCGAAATGCGAGTTTTGGTTGTCGGAAGTAAGTTTTCTTGGACATGTTATTTCCGGTAGTGGTATTAGTGTTGATCCATCCAAGATTGATGCGGTGATGCAATGGGAGGCTCCTTGATCGGTTATGGAGATTCGAAGCTTTTTAGGCTTGGCGGGTTATTATCGGAGGTTTATTGAGGGATTTTCGAAGTTGGCACTTCTGTTAACGCAATTGACTTGTAAAGGAAAGGCTTTCATTTGGGATATTCATTGTGAAGAGAGTTTCAATGAGCTAAAAAGAAGGTTGACAACGGCTCCAATCTTGATTTTGCCCAATCCTACAGAACCATTTGTTGTGTATTGTGATGCTTCATTGGTTGGTTTAGGTGGTGTTTTGATGCAAGATGGAAAAGTTGTGGCTTATGCTTCAAGACAATTGAGAGTGCATGAAAAGAATTATCCTACACATGACTTGGAGTTAGCGGTCGTGGTGTTTGTTTTGAAAATTTGGAGGCACTATCTTTATGGTGCAAGATTTGAAGTTTTTAGTGATCACAAGAGCTTGAAATATTTATTTGATCAAAAAGAATTGAACATGAGACAAAGAAGGTGGTTAGAGCTTTTGAAGGATTATGACTTTGGTTTGAATTACCATCCGGGTAAGGCAAACGTAGTGGCCGATGCTTTGAGTCGGAAGTCGTTACATATGTCCGCATTGATGATGAGAGAATGAGGATTTCAAGGTTGATAATTTTGGAGTTTTGAGATTCCGTGGTCGTGTTTGTATTCCCGATGATGCGGAGTTGAAAAAGATAATATTGGAAGAAGGACACCGAAGTAACTTAAGTATTCATCCGGGAGCGAATAAAATGTATCAAGATTTGAAGAAAATCTTTTGGTGGTCCGGGTTAAAGAGAGATGTGGCTCAATTTGTGTATGCGTGCTTAACTTGTCAAAAGTCGAAGGTGGAACATCAAAAGCCTAGTAGATTGATGCAACCGTTGGACATTCCGGAGTGGAAATGGGATAGTATATCGATGGATTTTGTTACGGGATTGCCGAATACGCAAAGAGGTCATAATGCTATTTGGGTAATCGTTGATAGGCTTACTAAATCTGCTCACTTCATTCCAATTGATATTAGTTATCCTTTGGAGAGGTTAGCCGAGATTTATATTCTTGCGGTTGTGAAGTTACATGGAGTTCCTAAGAGTATTGTATCGGATAGAGATCCTAGATTCACATCGAGGTTTTGGGAGAGTTTACAAAAGGCTTTGGGTTCTAAGCTAAGATTGAGTTCGGCTTATCATCCGCAAACGGATGGTTAAACCGAGAGGACAATTCAATCGTTGGAGGATTTATTGCGTGCTTGTGTGCTCGAGCAAGGTGGTGCTTGGGATAGTTATTTGGCGTTGATTGAGTTCACCTACAATAACAGTTTTTATTCAAGTATAAGTATGGCACCATTTGAGGCTTGGTATGGTCGGAGATGTCGAACACCTTTGTGTTGGCATGAAACCGGTGAGAGGACGATAGTTGGACTGGAGATGGTACAACAGACGACAGAGAAAGTGAAGTTTATCCGTGAGAAGATGAAAGCTTCTCAAAGTAGACAAAAGAGCTATCATGACAAGAGAAGAAAAGATCTTGAGTTCCAAGAAGGCGACCATGTGTTTTTGAGAGTTACACCGGTTACGGGTGTGGGTCGTGCTTTGAAGTCGAAGAAGTTGACTTCTCGTTTTATTGGTCCGTATCAGATTTCTGCACGAGTTGGTGTTGTGGCTTACCGTGTGGCGTTGCCTCCGGATCTTTCGAATTTGCATGATGTATTCCATGTTTTGCAACTTCGGAAGTATGTTCCGGATCCGTCACATGTTATTCCTATGGACGAGGTTGAAGTGAGAGATAACCTTACGGTTGAAGCTTTACCGATTAGGATTTTGGACCGTGAAGTTAAGAAGCTAAGAGGCAAGGATATTGCACTTGTGAAAGTAGCGTGGGGAGGCGCTGCTGAAGGCGATATGACTTGGGAGCTAGAGAGTAGGATGCGAGGGTCGTATCCGGAGTTGTTTGAATCAGGTAATATTTTCGAGGACGAAAATTTCTAAAGTGGGGGAGAGTTGTAACGCCCCGATTTAGATTATTCCCATTTTGTTGAGTCTTTTATTTAAATTGAGTGATAAATTATTTTATTTGTGAAATTGGTGTGTTAATATGCTATGTTGACGTGTTATGATATTTTACCGTTTTTTAGACTTTTCGGGGAAATTAGAATGGAGGGTATTTTAGACATTTCTCAATTAATGGTAAGTTAGAAATTTAGTATAATTGTTAGAAAAATGATTAAGTGTAGAATTTTGTGAGAAAATGAATTAATTGAATTTGAGTGGAAAATAAGAAAAATAAATAGAAAAGAAAGAAAAAGAGATAAGAAAAGAAATAGGAGAGAAAGAAAGAGGAAGAAGAGAAAGGAGAAGAAAACATGGGAAATCTAGAAAATCATCAAGAACAATCATCTAGTAAGCTTGGAATTCGGGTAAGGGTGTGAAATCTTATTATCTTATCAATGTGTATCATTATGTATGATTGTGTTGTTGTTGTTGTGGATTTTTATGAGTTCTTGTATAAACCCCTATTTTGTAAAATTGCTTGGAAATCGATTAAATGTGGTTGAAATCATGGAGTTAGTGTCCATAATTGTTGGTATATGATAGATACTTGTTATTGGACATTGTATTGGCAATTTTCTGATGTGTAGGTGAGATTTGGGGTGTTTTGGATTGGAACCCGTAAGCAAAATTATGCAGAAGAAATTTTTCTGGTTTTTCCAGGTCATACGCGTATGGGGCATGTTCATACGCGTATGAACCTTGGCAATACGCGTAATGGGGGCGAGCCATGGGCCAATACGTGTATGGTTTTCCTTTTCACTCGGCCATCTGCCCATTTGCGTATGATACGCGTAGCATTTCAGGGCAATACGCGTACGGGGTTGGGCATTACGCGTATGGACTTTTACACGTGAACTTTGGGAAAAATGAGTCTCTGCTCATACGCGTATGGCTCAGGGCAATACGCGTATGGACAGGAGAAGTGTAAAAATGGGATTTTTCAAAATGTCGTTTTCGTTTTCGTTCGTAACTTTTGTTCCGATTATCCGATTTTTACATTCTTGGTATCGTTGGAAAGCTATTGAGCTGTACTAAATGATTATGATGATTTGGAAATTGTTAGCCGATTAAATAAGTCGGAAAAGTCAGGAATAGTGTTATTTAGCGACTTTTACCGTTTTGAATGTGTGTTTGGATGTGAATTATACAATAGTGCATTGATGTGAATGTATATAGATTGTATGTGATTGTATGAGATGAATGCATGAATATATTGTGAATATGTATGCATTTCAAGAATGTCTTGAGTCATTTTGTATGTGAAGCATAATGATGTGCATTCTTGTGTTGAGGGATTCTAATGAGAATCCGTTGTAACGATCGTGTGCCCATGTGGGGTGTGAGCGATCCATAAACGTCGTGTGCCCATGTGCGGTGAGAGCGACGGATTGGTTCCAGAGGGAATCCGCTATAACTTCGTGTGCCCGTGTGGGGTGTGAGCGATTATAGACGATCGTGTGCCCATGTGGGGTGTGAGCGATCGGGTCGTGTACCCGTGTGGGGTGTGAGCGATCCATAAATGTCGTGTGCCCGTGTGGGGTGTGAGCGACGGGGAACATCGTATGCCCGACAGGGAGTTACAGTGATGTAACGAGCGATGGTTCCAGCAGAGTTCCTGAGTGAACTTGAGATGATTGAGTCGGTACCGCATTGCATTTGCATAGAGTCGTGAGTCGGTCTCTATGATTTGCATTTATCATCTATATGATGGTGCATTGATGAATAAACATAAATGTGTATATTTATGAGGAATGATAAGAATTGTGAAAGTATGCATGATGTATATGCTTGGTTTTGTATATATATATACATTGTGATGTATATGAGTGAGTTGTGATGAATTGTGGTGAGAATGTGGATTATGTGTATTTTTATGCTAAGATATATAATTATATGCATTGTTATTATGAAAATATTTCTCACCCTTCTGCTGTTTTATGATGCTCTATGAGGCATTGCAGAGTAGGTATGTTGGTGGTCTTTTGTGAAGCGTGTCTTCATTCTTTTGGTCGGTCGGCTCTGATATGTAGCACCGGGTAGCTAGGATGGCTATGATTCTTTTGTGATACATTTGTACATGTATCTTGTTGATAAATGTTTATGTAAACATGAATTATGTTGGTGGACAATACTTGATGATGTATATATGTATATGTATATATGTTAGTTGTTATTCAATGTTTAGATTTTCCGCTTTTATTCTAAATATTGAGATGTGGGTGTAAGGACTAAGTTCCTCTGTTGCAAAGTTACCCCACTGTTGCATATCAATTGTTGAGCAGGTGTTGAATGTTTTAATTTAATGTATAATGTGACATACCTCTTTTATACCATGTTTATAATTATACTCTGACGAAATTTTTAATATGTGCCTAAATGATTATGTGATTATTTGGGGGTATAGAAAGGGGGTGTTACATCTAAGCTGTCTACATTCATCATGGCTCTTAGTCTTCTGAAGGCTTCGACCTGCACTCCCTTCGTCATGATATCTGCAATCTGATTCTCAGTTCTGCAGTGTTCCAAATTCATCTTCCCTTCTGCTACCTGCTCTCGAAGATAGTGGAACCTCATTTCGATGTGCTTGCTTCGACCGTGTGCTATTGGATTCTTCGCCAAGTTGATAGCTGACATGCTGTCTATCTTCATGGTAATTGCTCCATGACTCTTCCCTGTAATCTCTTCGACCAAGTTCACCATCCAAGTTGCTTGACATGCACAAAGAGAAGCAGCTATATATTCTTCTTCGAATGATGACAATGCCACTAATGGCTCCTTTCTCGAACTCCAAGAAACTGGTGCACCACCTAACATAAACACATATCTAGTTGTGGATTTTCTATCCTCTGCATCACTACACCAGCTAGAGTCTGTGTATTCCACTAACTTGCATTCTTTCCCTTCATCAGCTGTAGGAAACAAAATGCCATAGTCGAGAGTTCCCTTCAGATACCTCAGTATCCTCTTTGTCGTTGTTAGGTATG
Source organism: Lathyrus tuberosus (assembly GCA_022829125.1). NCBI lineage: Eukaryota > Viridiplantae > Streptophyta > Magnoliopsida > Fabales > Fabaceae > Lathyrus > Lathyrus tuberosus. Next base: position 7,555,942 of record JALAZF010000161.1, on the reverse strand, counting down.
ATACCTTTGGCTTCTGCATGAATCTACTTACCATACCAACACTGTATGCTAAGTCAGGCCTTGTGTGACAAAGGTATCTAAGTGACCCAATAAGTCTTCTATATTGGGTTGGGTCGACATCATCTTCGTCTGGATCCTTCGACAGTTGCAGTCTGGTCTCAGCTGGAGTCGAAGTTGAGTTGCAATCTTGCATCTCAAATCTCTTGAGTATTTCGCCTGCATATCTTCGTTGGTGCATCATCAAACCTCTACTAGTCTTGTAGAATTCGATACCAAGGAAATATGAGAGATTTCCCAAGTCTGACATTTCAAACTCCTCACTCAGGTCATGTTTGAAATCTTCGATCTCCTTCTTGCAACTTCCTGCTATCAACAAATCATCGACATAGAGACATAGTATAAGCAATTCGCCATTGCTTCTTCTTACATATACTCCATGCTCAGTCGTACACTTCACAAATTCCTTTTCCCTTAAGAAGCTGTCGATTTTCTTATTCCAAGCTCTTGGAGCTTGCTTAAGTCCATACAGGGCTTTATGCAGCCTGTACACCTTTCCTTCTTCGCCTCGTTTCACATACCCAGCTGGTTGTGCGACATAAACTTCTTCTTCTAGGGGACCATTAAGGAATGCACACTTCACGTCCATCTGACATGTGTGCCAATTGTTCATATTTGCTAGACCAACAACCAACATGATTGTTTCGATTCTAGCAATAGGTGCGAACACTTCATCGAAGTCGATTCCTTCCTTCTGAAGAAATCCTTTCGCCACAAGTCTCGCCTTGTGTCGAATTACTTCTCCTCTAGGATTCACCTTCACCTTGTAAACCCACTTCACATCAATTTCCTTCTTGCCTTGAGGCAATTCGACAAGTGACCATGTGTTGTTGACTTCGATGGATTCTAACTCTTCATTCATTGATTTCACCCACTTCGAATCTTTCAATGCCTCAGCTGCATTGAATGGTTCGACATCTACGTAGAAAGCATAATGTACCAGCTCACCTTCTTCATCGACCACATCATCTGATGTAATTACACATTCTTGCAACCTTGCAGGCATGTGTCTTGTACGTCGAGGTCTGCTTGAACCTGCTTCATCTGCAACTGGTTCCTGTCGAACTTCTCTTTCGACTTCAGTGGATGGTTCTTCACAAGAGATTCTCAGTGAATCCTTCTTGGCTTTCTCTTTCCAATCCCATTCTTTAAGCTCATCTATGATCACATCCCTGCTGATCACTACCTGCTTATTCACTGGGTCGAACAACTTGTAACCTCCAGTCGAATGATATCCTATCAAGATCATCTGATTCGACTTGTCATCAAGCTTCCTTCTCAACTGATCTGGCACATGTCTATGTGCTGTAGATCCAAACACCTTCAAGGGACTGAGGCTAGGCTTAACTCGAGACCAACATTCTTCTGGTGTGACTCCTTCAAGCTTCTTTGTCGGACATCTGTTCAAAAGATATGTTGCTGTCGAAACTGCTTCTCCCCATAATTCTTTGGGTAGATGCTTTCCATTCAACATACTTCTTACCATGTTCATGATGGTTCTGTTCTTGCGTTCTGCAATCCCATTCTGCTGTGGAGTGTAGGGTGGCACCACCTCATGCACAATCCCTTCTTTTCTACATAATGCATCGAACTCTTTCGACACATATTTTCCACCACCATATGTCCTCAGAGTTTTCAACCTTCGACCACTCTGTCTTTCGACCATGGATTTGAATCTGACAAATACCTCAAACACATCACTTTTCTTCTTGATGAGGTAAGTCCATAACTTTCGACTGAAGTCATCTATAAAAGTGACAAAATATATGTTGCCACCAATCAAATCCACCTGGATTGGACCACATACATCAGAGTATATGACTTCAAGAATTGCCTTCGACTTCCTTCCTGCATCCTTGCTGAAGCTATTCTTGTGTTGTTTCGACTGAACACACTCTTCACAGACTTCACTAGTTCTTTTCGACAACTCTCATCATCTTGTCTTCGACAACTACCTTGTAGTTATTTTCGACAAGCTGCCCTATACTGAGCAAGTTACTCTTCATGCCTGGAATATACAACACATTGGAAATTGTTGACCTTTTGCCATCTTTCCTCATTATCAGAACATCACCAAAACCTTCAGCTGCTAGAGTGTTGTCATTTGCAAACTTCACTGTGTTCTTCGTCGAGGGCTTCATGTTGACAAACCAATCTTTCCTTCCAGTCATGTGTGATGAGCATCCTGAGTCCAAGTACCACTGATCTTGGAATCTCTCTTCATCTTTCGTTGTGACCATCAGCAACGTCTCTTCTTTTTCATGTTTCGCCAGATTTGCATCAGTTTCTTGATTTTTCTTCTTTTCTGGACAGTTACTAACATAATGGCCATACTTCTGACAATTGAAACATTGAATGTGACTTTTGTCTGGCTTTCGACCACCACCTCTTCCTCTACCTGCAGCACCACCTCTTTGGTTGCCTTGGTTCCAAGGTTTCTTCTGAGTCGAATTACTGCCTCCTCTATCTTTGTTGCCATTCACGTTTCCTTTGCCTTTCCTTTCCTTTTCTGACTGCGCCTGCAAAGCCATATCACTCTTCGACTTTCCTGCAACCCTCTCAGCCATCCTTTGTTCATGAGACTCAAGTGTCCCTTGAAGCTCTTCCTTCGTCAATACTGACAAGTCTTTCGACTCTTCTATGGCTACTACCACGTGGTCGAACTTAGGAGCCAACGATCTCAAAATATTTGAGACAACTGCTTTCGTCGTCAGCGTTTCTCCACATACTTTGATTTGATTCACAAGTTTCGTAACTTTTGTGAAGAAATCTGTGATACTTTCGTTGTCTTCCATCTGAAGCAACTCATAGGTTCTCTTGTGAGTTTGTAACCTCACTTCTTTCACCTTTTCTACGCCTCCAAATGACTTTTCAAGAATCTTCCATGCTTCCTTTGCTGATTCTGCATCGCTAACTTTTTCAAAGTTTTCTGGATCAACACATTGATGGATTATAAACAGCGCTTTATAATCTTTCTTCTTCAATTCTTTGAGTGCAGCCTTTTCTTGATCCATCGCGTTCTCTCCAAGCGGTGTTACTCCTTCCTTCACAAGATCCCAAAGATCTTGATAACAGAAACCACCTTGATCTGCTTGCACCAATTCTCATAATTGTCTTTCTTGAGAATCAGAAGACTCGCTGGAAAATGCCCATTCGGATGATTCATCGCCATCACGTTCTTCCTTCCTTGAATCGCAACCGGAGCTCTAGATACCAGATGTTGGAAATTCACCACACCCTATGATGATTTCGCTTCAATCTTGATCTCAAGATTGATCACCAACCCACAAACAATACGTAATGACAATGAAGAACAAAGAAAGAAGAAGAACAAACTAACATCAAGAAACGAGAATGAGAGAGAAGAGAAATATTTGGAGAAGTGTTTTACCCACTAACCATGGGATTTTGAATCTATTGTATTTTCACTTGCTACTCGCAAACTGTGAATTCTATACAATTGTTGTTGTTACAATGCAAGAGATACTCCCTTTATATAGATTTATATTTACAAAGGCCCAAAAACTTTAAAGCCCAAAATATCAAGTCTAATCTAAATCATATCAAATCATATCTGAATCAAATCTAAACAGAATCCAATCAAATCTAAAATGAATCTGTCGAAACACATGAATGCTTCGACTTCGACTTCGACACTATGAATTACATTTAACAATAAATATGATTGGTGGTTACCATAATTCTTTAAAATAACTGCATTTTTATTAGGCATGGCAACGGGGCGGGTTTAGCTAGCCCCACACCCGCACCCGTCTCCCTGTTATAGACCAGCCCCCGCCCCCAAACCCAGTCGGGGTGAAAATTTACCACCCAGACCCGCCCCCGATAGAAACGGATTTGCCCGCACTCGCACCCGCCCCCACCCGCAAAAAAATATTTTTTTAAATAGTAATAAAAATTAACAATTTTATTAAAAACTTAACCATTTTAATAATAAACTTGTTTCTAAAGATGTGAGTTTGAGTGAATGGTGAGAAATGACTAATGAGAATTTTTAATTACTTCTTCAAAAGTGAATAAATGTGATATAAAATAATTTAAATATGGGTAATAAAGTAATTATTATAAGACCGGGCGGGGGGCGGGGGGCGGGTGCGGGCGGGTAGTAGCATCCCCCCGCCCCCGCACCCGCAATTACAAATCGGGTTTTACCCGCACCCAATAAAATCGAATTTCCCTCGTTAATTTTGGGCGGGGTCCGGGCGGGCCCGGATTTTCTTGCCATGCCTAATTTTTATTAGTATTTTATCTTTTTTAAAATAGGTAAGAAAAAGAGCCACTCCAAAATTTCCTATCCCCTTTATAGATAAGTATAGAAACTGCATTTTTATTAGTATTTTATCTTTTTTAAAATAAATAAATTTTATTTTAAAGGGCAAAATAGGTAAGAAAAAGAGCCACTCCAAAATTTCCTATCCCATTTATAAATAAGTATAGAAACTGCATTTTTATTAGTATTTTATCTTTTTTAAAATAAATAAATTTTATTTTAAAGGGCAAAATAGGTAAGAAAAAGAGCCACTCCAAAATTTCCTATCCCCTTTATAGATAAGTATAGACAAAATATTTTAGAGTTAAATACACAACCCCCTGTAATGTTAGCGAGTTCTCATTTTTGCCCCTGATAAAGTTTTTTTTTTAAAACCCCCTCATCTTAGTTAAATTCCCTGACTTAGGCCCCTGATTGCTATATTGCAGCAAAGATTCTTTCATATTGTCTACGTGGTAATCCACGTGGTATTTTTTATTATTATTATTTTTTTAATTCCATTGGATTTATTTTAATATTATACTTTTATTTTTAATTTTCGTTTTTTTAATTATTTTTTTTACTTTTATTTTATTTTTATTTTTTTTTTAGTTTTTTTTTAAATTTTTTTTTTCGATTTTTTTTAAATAAAAATAATAATAAAAAATAATAAAATAATAAAAAATAATAAAAAAAATATATAAAAAATAAAAAATACTTAGAAGTTCTAATCATTCACACATGGTTTAACCCAATATGGTTTTGGAATCTTTTTAGAGCCAACATATATCTATCTCCTTACTCTGTCTCCACAATCTTTTTCATCTTTGTGGGGTCTCCATGTCCCCTATAGCTCTAGACAAACAATACTTAAAAGAAGTTGAAAAGAGAAAAACGCATAAACCGTAGCAAGTGGGAGAGAACTTTCAATGGCAACTTACTCACTCTGCCTAGACTGCTCCTTAATTTGTTTTCTTCTTTCTTTTTAACAATACTATTCTTTTTGCTTCTTTCTATGCTCGTCGATCATAATCACTTTTTCTTTTTAATTGTCCTATGTGTTTGTCTATGGTATTACTATTAACCATTTCACACCAAAATATACGGCATATTAAATATGTTAGTGTTTTTTTTTTTAATATGTTAAATTTTATTTTTTATTTCTCCAAATATTTTTTTCAAAAAATAGTTTTTTTTTTTAAATCCACGCTTTTGATTCTTTCTATAATTAAACGATAATCTTTACAATTTAATGACAAAATTAATAACGATTTTAATGACAATGTTAAACGATTGAATTAATGGCAGTTTTAACGACGATTTTGATATTAAGGACAAAAAAATGTGGACAAAAACTTTTAAGAAGACCATTTTTAAAAAAAAAATATTTTTAAATTTAAAAATAAAATTTAAACTATTTAGGAGAAACATAGACATATTTAACGCTATTATTTAATTAATTATTAAAGACATATTTTTATAAATATAAATAGATTTAAATCTTTTTATTTAGTTATATTTTTTCCTCAAATTTATTCATGTAATATATTTATTTTAGTACTTATAGTTTTGTTTTAGCTTTTTTAATTTACTATTTTTTTCAGTCTAAAACATGTGTACTATATTAATTTAATAAATAATTTAATGTTCTAAAATTAATTGTTAGCTTGAGAGTATGGTCATATAGCAGCAGGATTTTCTCAATCCCCCTCCAAATGCGCAAAGATTTATTGGAATGATTTGTCAGTTAAAATACATTAAGATATAATTAGAGTATGGTCATTTTTTATTTATTTATTTTTTATTTAAAAAAAACTAAAAATTAAAAATAAAATAAAAACGATAAAAAATTAAAAAAAAATTTAAAAAAAATTTAAAAAATTAAAAAAATTAAAAAAATTAAAAAAATTAAAAAAATTAAAAAAATTAAAAAAATTTAAAAAAATTAAAAAAATATAAAAATCGAAAATTAAAAACGAAAATTAAAAACGAAAAATTAAAAATAAAAGTATAATATTAAAATAAATCCACATGGAATTTAAAAAAATAATAATAATAAAATATGTCACGTGGACTGCCACACAGGCAATATGAAAGAATTTTTGCTGCAATTAGGGGCCTAAGTGAGGGAATCTAACTAAGATGAGGGGGTTTTTAAAAAAAAAACTTTACCAGGGGCTAAAATGAGAACTCGCTAACATTACAAGGGGGGTTGTGTATTTAACCCTATATTTTATGACGAAATTTTCACCTCACCAAACAAAAAACCGAGGTATAAACCATAGACGCGTCATTTTTTTTTAATACCATATATATCCTCGGTTTAGCTGAAAACTGAAGGGTGAAGTACCATACATTTTAATTTTACTTTGGTGGCGGTTGTTAAACCGTCGTCTTACATAGCAGCGGGTGGAACGACATTTATTTAACCTGTCGCAATACATGCTCACGCCACACAAATTTGTGATGGTTGACAAATTACCGCAACACAGATATTGTGAAGGCCACAACCGTAGGAACATCCTAAAAAATCATCGTAAAATCTATATTTTCTTGTAGTGAGGAGTTCAACTTTTTTTTAATAAGCAAAGAAAATAATATAACAAGGATACAAAGGGGCATCCAAACCCAAATACAAAGCCAACAAAACAAGCTCACCAAAGAGGCCTACATAAAATCACAAGGATTTTTCATCCATTCATAATAATTACAGATGTAAGATTTATCAAAATTCTTTCCTATCCACCACCATGAAAAAAAATACTATTCTATGGTTTACCTCATCAACATCCCAAAATTTCTCCTTAAACATTATGTTGTTCCTACAACTCCACAAAACCCAAACTGTTATTAACCATATATCAGTAGAATTTTTAATACACATCTTCCTTTTAAGAAGCTCAGAAATTCAATCTCTAAGGTGATCAAGAATGTTAATTTTATTATTCACCTTAATACCTAACCAAAAATCCATCTTTTCCCATACCTTAGCACTGTGACAGCAATGGAACAACAAATGAGCAACATTCTCATTCTCCATAAAACAAAGAGGACAAACTTTATCATGATTATTCGAAATAACTCCCCGAAGAGATAAATTATCTCGGGTGGAAAGTCTATTGAATAATAATCTCCAACCGAACAACACCGTTTTCAGAGGCACCTTCGCCAACCAAAGTAACTTAAGGCTAGCTTTAAGATTTAGATCCAAAACATCAACATCGAGCACCGATAAGAAACTATTCATCACCCCCCCTCCATCCAACTCAACCATCTCTCTCCAAATCCCATCACCCTCATGATGTATCTAAGATAACTCCACTCCACACAATCGTAAGCCTTGGAAAAATTGACTTTAAGGAGCAAACTGTTGTGCTTACTTCTCTTAGCATAATCAACAATTTCATTTAACACCATCACTCCGTAAAGTAAGTGTCTCCCCTCGATAAACGCCGTTTGAGAATTGAAAATAATATTACCAATGACCAGTTTAATTCTGTTAGCTAATAGCTTGGCCAACACTTTATACACACTTCCAATCAAACAAATCGGCCTATAGTTGTCAAGGTTTCTAGGAGCTTCAAGTTTTGGGATCAAAATCAGAAAAGAAGAAGAAATTACCTTAGGAAGATTACCATCCTCATAGAATTCTTGAATACAATTTGAGAAATCTTCACCTACTACCTCCCAGCAATATTTTAAAAACTCAATACCAAAGCCGTTCGGACCGGGACTCCTATCACCTGCACACATAAAAACCATATTCTTGATTTCCTTCATACCAAAAGGAAGCTCAAGAGATTTACTGTCATGAGATGACAACTTTTTGATATTTCCACAACCAATAATAGGAAACGATCTTGGAGCAGCACGAAATCTTTTCTCAAAATGCGACGCCACAACCTCCTTAATCTCAGCCACATCCTCCATAAATTGACCATCCACACATACAGAAGAAATCGTATTTAGATAGATTCTTTGTTTGACGAAAGCATGGTAAAACTTAGTATTTTGGTCTCCTTCAACAATCCATTTGGATCGAGCTTTTTGTTTCCAGAAACTCTCTTTGATCCTAAGATGTTTCCACATATCCTCCACAGCCTTGTTCATGTTATCTAAATCTTGAGAAAAAACAGCACCATCATTCTCCGCAGTTACATCTTCCACTCCATTAATAATGCCAATATCTTCAGCAATCTTTGAGTCAATCCAGCCAAACACATTTGTGTTCCACCATCGCAGCTTAACTCGCAAATGTTGGAGCTTCTTAGAAAGGATGAAGGAAGCATTTCCACACAGAATAAGAATCCCACACCTCCTTCATAAATGCAAAATAGCTAGGATGATCGAACCAACAATTTAAAACCTTAAACAGCTTCGAACCCCAGTTGATATTTTTCGCCGAAATCCACATCGGGCGATGGTCGGAAATATCCCTATCTCCCACTCTCTGAGAAATCATATTCCACCAATCATTGAGGAGGTCAGGAGAAATTAAGAACCTGTCCAACCTGCTACACGCATTACCGGAAGCATTGTACCGCGTGAATTTGTTCCCAACCACAGGTAAATCGATGCACCCAGATAAACCGATAAAATAACCAAACTCCTCCATAGTCCTTCTATTGTGAATACCTCTGCCTATTTTTTCTCCCGCACATTTGACTGCATTAAAATCACCATCAATAACCCATTCACTCACCCCTAATGTTGATTTCAGACACAATAAATTACTCCACAGATCTTTCTTCTTAGCTAAAGCACAAGAGGAATATACTTTGAAGAAATAGCAAACCTGACCTTTCCAAATTGCCTGCAAACCAATGTAACCTTTTCCTATATAGCTACAAACAGGAACAATAACCTCCTCATTCCAAATTGTAAGTATGCCTCCCGCAAGGCCTTCAGAATTTGAAGCAGACCATTGACAATTTGAATCCCCCCATATACTAAAAACTAATTCATCAGTCATCTGCGAGCACTTTTTAAAGCACAAATCTATACCCATCCTATGTAACAAACCTCTGATTTTCCTCCTTTTAATAACACTTCCACACCCTCTAATATTGTAAGTAACAAAATTCATAAAATACCTTTAGCTGCCACCTTCTTACTCTTATTACCTTTCCTATCTGCGTCATCCATGTTCTGTAAAATTGCTTCGAACGCTTCATCATCTTCATCCGCTTCCACTCCCAGCATTTTAATGGATTCCCACACCCTGACCGGAAGATCTTCTAATCTTTTCTTGATCCTAGAATTACTTTGAATCATTTCTTTATCGCCAATAGAGCCACCTCCAGACGTCGAATTATCAGAGAATCCTGAAATCAAATCATCATCCGAAATTTCCCCAACATTTTTTCCTACCGGCGAAGATAAGAGAACTAGATTTGAAGGTCCCTGGAAAAAATTATCTGCTTGCAGCAAGGTAGAGTAATAAGAATGAGTAAAAGGGATTTTTATTTATTGATAAATCTCTTCAAGCAATTTTTTCTTTCTACCCGATTTACATGAAATACTTGTGCCTGGACCATTAAGCCAAACAACTCCCAAGTTATCCAAAACTGGCCCAACCCTACTAGTAACTAAATCTTTGGCCAACTCCCCTTCAGCCATAAAGGATTTGGATCCTAAACGCTGCTTGAGGAGTTCAACTTGTCGCAATTTTAAATACATGGATCAAACATAAAAATTAGATTCATAAAAGAGATGCACTCAATATCTCCAGTCTAACATTGTATATTATTTTCAAAAGGCACAAACTTGCATTTTACTCTAGCTGAAAATTCATTTGTTGAACTTAATACTTTTTCATAATATTTCAAACTTACAACTGATAAACTTCAAACAAAGCACAATCTTACTAGATACAATCACAATAAAAAAAACAAAACAGATGATAACTATAAATAAAACTTGTCTAAAACTCTTTTGATATCCTCTTGTTGGTAACACATGAGTTCAACTTGTCGCAAAGATAAATCCATGGATCATACAAAAAAATTATATTCATAAGAGAGATACACCCAATATCTCCAGTCTAATATTGTATATTATTTTCAAAAGACACAAACTTTCATTTTACTCTAGCTGAAAATTCATTTGTTGAACTTAATACTTTTTCATAATATTTCAAACTTACAACCGATAAATTTCAAACAAAGCGCACTTTTACTAGAGACAATCACAATAAAAGAAAATAAAAACAGTCATGATAATGAAAAATACAGAAGAAAAAATACTTTTTTCTTATAACTCAAAAGATCCTTTTAAGCCAACCAAGTAGCTACGAGCTGTAAGTGGTTCCCAATGCCACTCCAGCTACAAGACCGCCTATGTACCCAATTACACTTACTTTCCATTCAATTTCAATGAAAGATTCTGATTCATTATCATTTTCAGAGGTAGAAGGTGGAGAAAATGAGCGCCATGCATGATCAAAACACTTCTTCAGCAATTGATCCCCACAGAGACCTTCGTTACCCTCAAATGAATCACCTTGGAATGTTGAAAACTGCTTATTATGAGGTATAGGACCTGAGAGATTGTTGAAGGACACGTTGAAGAACTCTAGAAAGGTGAGTTATGTCAACTGTAGGGGAATCTTCCCTGGCAGATTGTTGAGAGAAAGGTCCAATGCTTCCAGGTTTGAAAGGTTCCCTAAGGAAGATGGAATGCTCCCAGTAAAGATGTTATTTGATAAGTTGAGCAAAATAAGACCCTTCAAGTCACCTAGGACTTTTGGTATCTCTCCAGTGATTTTGTTGGTTGACATATCAATGGCTATCATGCTATAAAAATTTTGAAGCTTTTCATAATCCATGGTATGCCCTTTGTTTGACATTGTGAACGAATAAGGTATATATCTTGTCACTGAAAATCCTAGTTGCTTGTTCTCACTAGTGTATGGTGACATTGGGTCATAGTGTAATTATGAGATATTGGATCGAACTCTAATTTTAGCATGTCGTCGAAGTCCGCTCACATGCTGTTGTCGAAGACCTACATGTTGTAGTCGATTTGTGTTCTAGTATGTAGGAGATCAAATTGGGCCTTATGTTATGGATCTAATTGTTTAAGTTAGCTTGTACCCTAAGGTAGCTTGTAATGGGTAATTGTTAAAAAGGCCATTAGTTTAGTATGTTAGGTTTATTATAAATAGCATACTAGTCTCTCTTCCTAGGTGTGATAAAACCTTATTAGGTTGAGAGAGATTAATTGTTGGTATTCACTTGTAATCCTTGAACCCTATTGGGAAAGTGAATAGTAGAATAGATTTAACCAATTCTCTATTCTTCTTCCTCTTTTCTCTTCCATTGTGAACCATAATAGGGTTTCGTTTGTTTGTTCAAGTTTTTTCCTTCTTTTCTACCCTTGTGGATATCTTGGTGTTCAAGAAACAAAATATACTTTGTTATTCCGGTATCGTGTTTCACAACAAATTAGTGCGATGAGCGTGGAGAAGATGCCTTTAACAAAGTAAGATATTGAAAAGTTCACCAGAGTGAATGATTTCGGTCTGTGGCGCTTGAAGATGAAAGCCCTACTGGTTCAGCAGGGTTGTTTGGAAGCATTGAAGGGAGAAGCAGCCATGTATGGTGCGTTAACAGAAAAAGAAAAGACGGTCATGATGGAGAAAGCCCACAGCGCAATATTGTTGAGCCTTGGTGATAAGGTTTGCCATGAACGCCTAAAAGATCATGGAGGTAAGGATAATGGCAACGTAACCATTGTTCAAGATGACTTCAACTCATCTGATGTCCTTGTAGTTTCAAGCGGCGACTCAAGAAAATAGTGGATTATGGATTCAGGTTGCACTTGGCACATGACTCCAAACAGAGAATTGTTCGAGGAGCTATGTGATCAAGATGGTGGATCGGTGCAGCTAGGAAACAACAAATCCTGCAAAATTGCAGGTATTGGATATGTGAGATTCAAGCTCCATGATGAGTCAATAAGGTTATTGATTAAAGTCAGGTATGTACCTGATTTGAAGAGAAATTTAATTTCTCTTGGTGAATTCGACATGAAGGGATATGTTTTCCAAGGAGGGAAAAGTATCCTAAGAGTCATGAAGGGGTCGAAGGAAGTCTTGAGAGGCGTGAAGAAAAAAGGCTTGTATACCCTATAGGCTGAGGTTGTAAGTTGTTCGACAAATATTGCATCCACGAAACCTATGTTGAAGACAGAATTATGGCACATGAGATTGGGCCATGTCAGCGAAAGAGGCTTGGTCGAATTGGGGATGCAGAACCTACTAGGCGGTGACAAAGTTGAAAAGTTTGAGTTTTGTGAATCTTGCGTATTTGGTAAATCCTGTAGGGTGAAGTTTAACAATGGCAAGCAAAGAACACATGGATCCCTGGATTACATTCATGCTGATCTTTGGGGCCTGCAAGGAATCCTTCACACTCAGGTGCAAGGTATTTTCTATCCATCGTTGATGACTATTCCAGAAAGTTATGGGTATTCATCCAGAAGACGAAGGATGAAACTTTTGAGAATTTCAAAAGTTGGAAGGTTCTGGTCGAAAGTCAAACTGGCAGAAAGGTTAAGAGGTTGAGAACCAACAATGGCCTTGAGTTCTGCAATGAAGCGTTCGACAATTACTGTGTTGAGTCTGGGATTGCAAGGCATAAGACTGTAGCAGGTACTCCTCAACAAAATGGCTTATCTGAGAGATTCAATCAAACAATCCTTGAAAGGGTTAGATGCATGTTGGTTAATGCTGGATTGAAGAAGGTGTTTTGGGCGGAGGCTGTTTCGACAACAACTTATCTGATAAATAGATGTCCCTCGACTGCCTTGGGAATGAAGACACTTGAAGAATTTTGGTCGGGACATCCACCTAGCCTCGGCAGAATGAGAGTATTTGATTGTGTGGCCTATGCTCATATTAGGCAAGACAAGGTCGAACCTAGAGCTCTGAAATGCATGTTCATGGGATACCCTGAAGGAGTCAAAGCTTATAGGCTATGGTGCCTAGAGCCAGGTCACAGGAGGTGTATCACCAGTCAAGATGTAGTTTTCAATGAAGCTGAGATGGCTTTCAAGAAAACTGATGATGCTAACAAAGAGCTGGAACAGGGAGAGATTCCTGTTGAGGTGGAGCGTGTTGATGCTGAATTGCGTACCCCATATGAAGTCGAAGAAGAAGCAGAAGATGTTGTCAAAGATGAGGAGACTGATAATGACTACCTGCTAGCAAGAGACAGGTCGAGGAGAGTCATCAAGCCACCTCAGAGACTTGGGTATGCAGATCTTATAGCTTATGCCTTAATCTCTACAAGTGAGGTTCTCGACGAAGAACCTAGAGACTATAAGGAAGTTATGAGGAGTCGAAAGAAGACTGAATGGTTGAAGTCCACGGATGATGAGATGAAATCTCTTCATAACAACAACACATGGGAACTGATCAAGAAACCTGCTGGAGCTAGGTTAGTCAGCTGTAAATGGATTTTGAAAGTTAAGGAAGGAATCGAAGTAGTGGCGTGGAAGAGATACAAGGCAAGATTGGTCGCTAGGGGGTTCACTCAGAAAGAAGATGTCGACTTCAATGATGTGTTATCTCCTGTTGTGAAGCACGGGTCCATTAGAATGTTGCTTGCCATGGTGGCACAGTTCGACCTTGAACTGGAACAGATGGATGTGAAGACTGCGTTCTTGTATGGTGATCTAGATTAAACACTCCTGATGAGGCAACCTGAAGGGTATGTCGAAAAGGGGAAGGAAGATTATGTTTGCAAACTAAAGAGATATTTATATGGACTGAAACAATCTCCTCGACAGTTGAATAGGAGATTCGACAAGTTCATGGCACGCATAAGTTTCATTAGATGTCAGTTCGACCACTGTGTTTACTTCAGATTTCGACCTGGTAATTCATTTGTTATTTTGTTGCTATATGTGGATGATATTCTAATAGTAAGCAACAATGTCGAAGATGTAATGAGGGTGAAGGCTGAACTCAATAAGGAGTTCGACATGAAGGATCTTGGAGCTGCGTCTAGGATTCTTGGGATTGACATTCGAAGAGATAGAAAGCAGTCGAAATTATGCTTATCTCAAGAGGCATACCTACGGAAGAATCTCGAAAAGTATAGTATGTCGAATTCAAAGCCTGTTGTGACTCCGACAAACCCTCAATTCAAGCTGAGTATAGATCAGTGTCCCAGTACTGATGTCGAAAGAGCTTATATGAATAACATTACATATGCTAATATAGTGGGTTCTTTGATGTATGATATGGTCTGTACTCGACCTGACATAGCATATGCAATAAGTCTTGTAAGCAGGTACATGGCGAATCCTAGAAAGGCTGATTGGCAAGCATTGAAATGGATTTTAAGGTACATAAATGGGTCTCTGAATAGAGTCCTAATTTATGGTGGAGCCTTGGGTGAAGATAGTAAAGCAAAAATCGAAGGATATGTCGACTCTGATTATGCAGGTTGTATGGATTCCAGAAAATCTATTTCTGGATATGTGTTCACTATGTTTGGGACAACAATCAGTTGGAAAGCAACACTTCAGAAGGTTGTTGCTTTATCAACCACTGAAGCGGAATATATCGCCCTAACTGAAGCTGTAAAGGAAGCATTGTGGCTTGAAGGTTTTGCAAAGGAGTTGAAACTTCAAGGTCCAGTTATCACTGTTAAATGTGATAGTCAAAGTGCAATACACCTGTCGAAGAATTCAGCCTATCATGAGCGAATCAAGCACATTGATGTGAGGCTGCATTATGTCAGAGGGGTAATCGAGCGTGAAGAAGTCCAAGTGCTGAAGGTTTTGACAAATCATAATGCTGCTGATATGATCACCAAGACGTTGCCCGGTTGCAAGTTTTTCCACTGTATGCAGTTGATAAAGCTGCATAAAGAAAGCTAGTTTATTTCCTGAGGATATAGAGTTGGATCCAAGGTGGAGATTTGTGAGATATTGGATAGAACTCTAATTTTAGCATGCCGTCGAAGTCCGCTCACATGCTGTTGTCGAAGACCTACATGTTGTAGTCGAATTGTGTTCTAGTATGTAGGAGATTGAATTGGGCCTTGTGTTATGGATTCATTTGTTTAAGTTAGCTTGTGCCCTAAGTTAGCTTGTAATGGGTAATTGTTAAAAAGCCCATTAGTTTAGTATGTTAGGTTTATTATAAATAGCATACTAGTCTCTCTTCCTAAGTGTGACAAAACCTTATTAGGTTGAGAGAGGTTAGTTGTTGGTATTCACTTGTAATCTTTGAACCCTATTGAGAAAGTAAATAGTAAAACAGATTTAACTAATTTTCTATTCTTCTTCCTCTTTTCTCTTTCATTGTGAACCCTAATAGGGTTTTGTAGTGAGCGATTTTTGGATGTGGTTGCGAAGCACGATCGCTCTGGTACTACAGATCGATTCATTTTTTATCCTATTGTGAGCTGAATAAGGAAGGGAAATAGATGTCTCCAATTAACCCTGCTTGCATACTGAGTTTGAACAGCGGTCTGTTAGGTTACAAATGCTATAAAGATTCGGGGTCTTCTTTTTTTTTGTATTTTGACAGAATGACAGTTTCTGGCAGGGAACAAGGATTAGGATGTTTAGGACAGATGCTTTTTTATTGATATGTGAGAGTATGAGATTTTGGGTTTTTGTTTAGTGTGCTCGCTAAGATTTTTCTTTCAATCTTATGCCTACGTATTCCCGTTTACCGAAACAGGGAAATCAGAGCACTCGTAGTTCCTCCTAGTCTATGGGAGGAAATTGGTGTTTTGGTGTCTTGTTCAAAGCCCAAGACGTGAAGCGAAAGGTTGTTTGTATCTTGTTTAAAGCCCAAGATGTGAAGCTAAAAAGTCTCGACTTTAGAGAGAATTTGTCATCTCTAAAGAGGGGTTTGTCTGTTTATAAAGGAGAATTACTTTAACCGTGATATGTGAATCTGACAATGCCATAATTTCCTTTATAGGGGATTTTAACCTGGAGGAGAAGACTTTAACTCAGTGTAGAGTAATGCCATCTTTCCTTAGGAATTTCTCATGCTAAAAGATGGACAGTGGCATGGATGTAGATGATCCAGAGGCTTGCCGCTTACAGCAGTTAGATGAAGAGGAATGAGTTGTTGATGTTTGTGTACTGTGAACGAGGCACAGCTTTGATGCTAAAAGGTTGATTGGATCAACCAGTGGTTTTCTTTATACAAAGCCTAAGAGAAGGCTATTGGCCCAACAAGAGGGTGTTTTTTATGTGTCTCGTACAAAGCCCAAGAGAGAGGCTAAAAGGGGTTGACCCAACAAGAGGATCTTTTATACTCAATAAGAGAGTGTTTTTTGTATCTCGTACAAAGCCCGAGATGGAGGCTAAGATTTTGTTTGGCTCAATAAGAACCTTTTTGTATCTCGTATAAAGCCCGAGATGGAGGCTAAAAGTTTTGTTTGACTCAACGATGGAGTCTTTTGTGTGTCTCATACAAAGCCTGAGAGAGAGGCTAAAAGTCTTTGTATCTCGTACGAAGCCCGAGATGGAGGCTAAAAGAGTTTGACTATGCTTAGAGGAATTTGTATCTCGTATGAAGCCCGAGATGGAGGCTAAAAAGTTTACTCCGCTGGGGAGAATCATTTGTATAAAGCCTAAGAGGAGGCTATGGTTGCTATCTCAGTTAAGTGACAGGTCCAGTATACTGATTTTAAAGAGAAAATCAGTTCTTATATGAGCAACACTGTACTCATGGATTTGATCTGAGGGTTGGGGTTGTTTCCTGTTCTTTAAGGAAACGGGGAGACCCAAAGGATATCGAGACTGTCCGAGTCTGCGAGTTTCTCCTTATTTTGAAAAGGGCACTTGAGAATATCTTTGAGACTCAAGGAAAATAGACTGTCCAAGTCTAGAGTTTCATCTTTTGTACTGTGTTTTGAGAAACAATATTAGACTCTTGAAAGGACTGCTCTATGAAGATGACTAAGTTTCGTTCCTATACCTCTAGGAGGTCGTCGGGACAATTTGTACGAAGCCCCAGAGGAGGCTGGAAACTTTTAAGAAGCCGAGAGGTCCTTGTATGAAGCCCAAGAGGAGGCTATCATTCTCGGAGGAAGAATCATTATACGAAGCCTAAGAGGAGGCTGTGAATACTTCTAAGAAGCCGACGGGTCCTTGTACTAAGCCCAAGAGGAGGCGGGGTTGCTTTTAGGAAGCCTGTGGGTCCTTGTACAATGCCTAAGAGGAGGCCGATGCTTTTAAGAAGCCCGTGGGTCCCCAAACCCCGAGAAATTCAAGGCAAGTTATTCACAAGGAATAGATCAAGTCAGGAAAGTTCGAGAATTTGGAAGAAACTCAAGGATGCCATTCACAAAGAGTACATTCATCCTTGGGAGTAGAGTTTCTTGACAATTCCTAATGAGGACAGCCGAAGAGAAGACTGTATCTGGTGATCCTATTGGGGATCTAGCTGTCTATTTCTACGAATAAACGAAACGGATTTACCTAGTTCTAGACGTATTTGCCGGGGAAAGTCTAATATCTATACTATTATTACACAGTTGATATGAGTTTATGAAAGAATACTTACAGTGAGCAGCCCCACAATACAGTTATATGTATAGGAAAGCAGTAAATGAAAGTGTATAAACACTTACTCGGTTGTAGAGCTTCCATGCTGTTTGGTTAGTTGTTCAACAAAGAAAGATTGAAAACAACAATATATTCAAAATCAAAGGAGAAAGTGCTTTGAAAAAGAAAGATTTAGGGCTTAGAGCTCAAGGAGAGGCCCAGATGTTTTACCAGTGATTGCACTGTTAAATTTGTACAGAGGGACTTATACAAGTGATTGAGGCCCAAAAAAAGGTTTTCTGTACAAAGGGATGGGTCTTACACTCTCTCAAGAGGCCCAAAAAGTTTTAAAGAAAAAGAGTGGGGCTTATAACACGAGGGTAGGCCCAGATGATTTTTCGTTTAAAATGGCGATCGCTCCGAGGTTTTCTTTTAACGCAAAGGGACTTATACAATAAGTGAGGCCCAAAATGGTTTTGGTTGAAAGGGGATTGGGTCTTACACTCTAATTGAGGCCCAAAAGAGTTTTGAATGGGTCTTATAGCTCAAGGAGAGGCCCAGATGGTTTTTCAACGGACGATGATCGCGTCGAACTTTTTGAAATACAACGGGACTTATACAATAAGTGAGGCCCAAAATTAGGGTTGTATTTACAAAGGGTTTGGGTTTTACACTCTATTAGAGGCCCAAGAGTTTTGAGAAAAGAAATGGGTCTTACTACACGAGGGTAGGGCCAAAAAGTTTTAAACGGACGACGGTCGTGCCGTTTACTTGTACAGTGGGACTTATACAATAGGTGAGGCCCAAAAAGTTTTTGTACAAGGGGGGTTGGGTCTTACACTCTCTCAAGAGGCCCAAAAGAGGTTTTGAAAATGATTTGTGAGGGTTGAATTAATAAAAAACCCTAATTTATTCCCAAAATGTATTTTAATTGAATAAAAATTCAATTAAAATAATAAAAAATTGTTTAACATGTGGGAAACAAATTGTGATCTTGGATTAATGCTTCAAAAATTAAGTATTGACCTACAAAATAATTAGAAAGCATTAAAAGTTGCAAAATCAAGGTGGAAAAAATATTTTAAATGTAAAAAACAATTAAAACATTAATTCTTTGCAAAAATATTAATTATACAAAATAAATAATATTTTTGGGATTTTTTGGGAAAATAAAATATTTCAACATTTTTGTGAATTATTAAAAAAAGAATCAACTCAAAATCATTAAAACTCAGAGAGAAATTAATTTTTGAATCAATTAAATAAAATCACAAAATTCAAATATTCAAATTTCTGAAAATGGCGCCAAGAACACACCAAGAACACGCGCGTTTTCAGTTTTGCCCAGATTTGCATTTTCTATCCAATCTCACTGAATACGTAATCATATCATGCAATCCACATACCAATCAACTCATTTCAACCTCACGATCATGTCTATAGCATTTAATTTCATTTAAATTAAACATAAAGCACAAAATCATGAAGAATCCTCAAGAACCCTAACTTCTGCATGAAGGCTAGGATTTTTGATACACGATTCAAACAATACAATTATTGTGCAGCAAAAATTGCATGGATCATAGAGTTAGACGAGCTCATGCTTACCACTTGCAGCTGGTGATCGTGATTTGTGTTGGAGGTGTTACAGCTAGGTTCCAATGATTTGGATAGCTCCCCTAGGTGCCATGGAGTGTGTATGAATGCTTGGAATGGATTGAAATGATTTGGAACTTGGAATGGTACCCCAATTGCAAATCTTTCAAGAACTTGAGCAATTGGCTAGTGATTTTGTGAAATCTGAGTTCCAGATGTTATGTGAGTGTTTGGATCACTTCTATATGATGTATATGAGGTGTGTGTGTGATTGGTTTGGTTGGAAAAGCTCTCAAACTCAAAACCCGATAGTGACTTGCCTTAGAAGGTAAAATTGGAGTGAAAGAAGAGATTTTGAGGAAAGCATCTGTTTGATGGCTTTGGTGTACTCAAACTAATCAAAATTGAGCTCTATTTATAGTAGAGCAAGTTTGTTTTGCAAGGAATAGTGAATGGCAACTGCTGAGTAGGTTTGGCCAATGTTGGCAAATGAAAACCCAAGTCTCCTCTAGCCATTTACTAGAGGTTAGGGCACAGGTTGCTGGTTCCCTTGGTCTTGGATAAGTCTTGACTAAATTCAGTTGAGAATGGCTCAGTCCATGCCACCTTGATGCATCCATTGAATGCTCTAAAACAAAATTGGAGTCTTGTCCCTATTTTGGCAATTCTAGGTTCAACATGCTATTTCTTGTTCCAAGGACTTTGGGGGTTTGGTTCAGTGATTGTCCTCTTGAGATTCAATCCTCAAATGTGTCCAAGTGGATAGGAGTATTTGGATTTGGCTGATTTTGGCAAATCAAGCAAAAGTGCAAAATCTGTCTTGCCTTTGACAGATTTCAGCAAGGCAACTTGCCAATGTCCTATCTCATGGCCCAAGTTGAATTTGGTAATGTTCTTGGCCATTTTGGAAAGCCCTTACATGATACAACAACTGTTTGAACATGTTTGGTTTTGATCTCTTTTGAATCCAAGTGAAAAATCCCTCTACATTTGGCAAAAAGTGAGGTAAAATCTGACTTAGTGAAATTTTCACTAAGTGTTGGAACAAAGTGACTTTTCTTGATTTTGATCACTCCATAACTCAAAATCCATGAGGAATTTGGACATAGGTCAGTATGAAGCTTTTGTAGAGGGCAATGTGATATACAAATCAGGCTTTGAATAGGGAACAATGGCCTTGTGGTTTAGGAGTTATGGTCCTCCAAAGTTGGTGCATTAGTGCCACTTTTTCCATAACTTAGAAAAATTTCTAAGTTTTATGGTTACCCCTTTTACAAGTTATCCCACTTTCTTTGATTTTTCTTGATGAATGATGATTAAAATCATACATTAACATCATTTTAGGGTTAAAAAACCATTTGGGTGAAAAATCCCAAAAAGTCAAAGTTGACTTTTGTGCACAGTTGACTTTTTATCAGATGAATTCCAAACTGTGCAATTCTTCAGGAAATCATGTCCTTAACCTAAATCAAACTTGATAGACATGTTCCATGGGTGTCATAGGGTGTATTGAATCATGTCCTACGGTTTGGGAGCATGTCCTGGTCAAAAGTCAAAGTTTCAGTTGACTTTTCACGCGAAACCCTAATTGTGGTTCAGATGAAATTGAAACTTGTTGCTCAAGCTTCTTGGATTAATCCATTGTTCCAAATGGATTAATATTGTATATTAGAGACCCTTAAATCATGTCTTGAGGTCTTGGTTCATGACTTGTCCCAAAAGTCAACTTAGGGGTGAATTAGGTCAAGAAACCCTAATTCCTGATTTTTGTTGAATGCATCCCCTGAGGCCAAATTGACTTGATGATTGGGTCCATGAGGTTCCATGGAGCATATTAGGTTATGTTTTGGATCTTTGACTCATGCCCAGAGGAAAATTTCCACCTGGAGGCCCCGGTCGACCAAAACCCTAATCTGGTGACACTGGCGATCTTGAGGCTTAATCCACCTATAAGGGAGCAGCATTGTGCTTAATCCTTAAAGTGGGAGTCCTCTTGATCCATTGAGGATATTTGAGAGGTTAGACAAGTTGAGGATCAAGTCATTCCTTGATTGATCCTTTGTCTAAGAACTCTGAGAGGGCTTGAAACCCTAGTTTTGATAGTAGTGAATGCTCACCCATCTTTGGGGAGACTGCTGGTTCATCCATATTGTGAATATGATTTACACAATGATGGGAATCTAAGTGGTCAAAATTTGGGGTATGACAGATGCCCCTATTTAATCTTCTTGGACCCGAAGGTGTGAATGACAAAGGTATTCGGGCATTCGAGGTGCAAGAGGATTAAATATCGGAATATCCGAAATTTTGACGGCGTCTATGAATGGTAGCTTACGCATTCATCTTCTTCTTCTAAGCAATGATACTTAGAAAAGGTAAAAACTTCCCCTCGATCCTGGTTTCCTACCAAGGAACTGGTCTTAGTTTCCGAAGTAAACTTCCCCTCGATCCTTGTTTCCTACCAAGGAACTGGTCTTAGTTTCAGATTTAAACTTCCCCTCGATCCTAGTTTCCTACCAAGGAACTGGTCTTAGTTTCTGATTTAAACTTCCCCTCGATCCTGGTTTCCTACCAAGGAACTGGTCTTAGTTTCTTTTGTCAATAAACTTTATTGACAAGGGACGCTATTCATAGCGGTTTTCCTCAAACTTCTCGCCGAATTTTCCTGGGGAGATGCCATTTGAGTGGAAATAGTTTTGATGTCAGACTTACTGGGGAACCCAATCGTCTGAGTTGTAGAGGTGTGCAAACTTCTCTCTTGGAGACGACATTTGTTTCTACTGGGGAAAGCGAGTTTCTTGAGAAACTGCTTCTGCTTGGGGATATTACATCATACTTTTCTCGGGATCTTCCCAGAGAAATGCCATATGATGGGATCCAATTTTGAGGTGTCGATGACCTTTTCATCAGCGGCTTTTCGGAGATACTGGCGTGCTACCGAATCTCTGATCGAGAGGCTTTCTCTGGGGATTTTCCTTAATCCGGGAAAGCGAGGATATCATCTTCAATGGCGAAAAGTGACATCTGTTGAAGGTTTCTCTGGTCTTTCAGAGGTTCAAGTTATCAAAGTGGTCAAGTGCCGACTCTGATCTGAAAATACACTGGAGACGAGTTTGTTCGGACACCACATTCCCTGATGAAGCAAGAACTGACAAACTCGATCGAGAGGACGGTTATCACGACAGGATAAGACCGGCTCGAGTGATAGTGATGCAATATGAAATGAATGCAAATCAAAAATGCATGATGTATGTATGTATATGCTGCCAAAACTGACACAACATACAAACTAAAAGATGAACATGACAGGATACTCGACCATCTGTGGGGATGGATGTAACAGCCCGATTTTGATATTTCCATTTTCGTGTTGATTGATTCTATTTGGTTGAGTCTTTTATTTAATTTGGGCAATAATTATGTTATTGTGAAATTGGTGTTTTAATCCGATATGTTGGCGTGTTATATTATTTTACCGTTTTTGAGAGTTTTTGGGGGAAATTAGATTGGAGGGTATTTTAGACATTTCATAATTATTGTTAAATTATATATTTTTAAGTGAGAAAATGTATTATTAGATATTTGTGAGATATTTTGGTTAATTATTATAGAGGAGATATTTTAAGAAAAGTATAAAAAAGAAAGAAAAAGAATAGAAATAGAAAGTTAGAGGTGAGAAAGAGAGAAAAACAGAATTTTGAGAGCAAGAGAGAAAAAGAGAAGAGAAAAAGAAGGAAAGCTACAAATCATCAAGATCAAGCTTCCAAGAATCGAGAAATCGGGTAAGGGTGTGAAACATTGTTATTATAACTTTGTGTATGATTATGTATGAGTTTTGTATGAATGTTTTGGGTGGTTTTTATATGTTTCCGTTTATGCCGTATTGGACGAAATCGATAGAAACCGATGTTTCTACGGTCGGAAAGTCGTATAAATACATGTGTTGGTTGGTTATATGTATGTGAGCTGCTGTTTGAAGTTTCATTAAGTTTGGTTATGTTTCGGTTAGTTTTCGGTATGGTTCCGTTGTTGTTTCCGTTTAGGTCGAATTATAGGAAATTGATAGAAAACGATGTTTTCACGGTTAGAATTCGAAATAAATTACGTAGTTGTATCGAGGAAGGTTAGGTCGTCGTATGTCGTGCTTTTTATTCGATTTGGTGAAGTTTAAAAATTCTGGTTTTTGAAAGGTTGAAATTTAATCGAAAAATCGAACGTCGTAGAAATTTCGTTTATGTGTTCTAAATTGTTCTTATGTATTTGGTGGTTGCGCGTATATGTTTGTTTCGGTGAAAATGTTCGATTTAGTCGAGTTTTCGGGGATTCGGGAAAAGGACAGCAAAGTTGTAATTTGAAAAATCTGGTTTTTTGTGAAAAACAGGGTTAGGGATCGATACATAATCCCAGGGATCGATCCCTACTGTGAAAATTGGGAAAAATGGAATTTTTACTACAGCAGGGATCGATACATGCGAGTTAGGGATCGATACATGAGGTCTTTATGTATCGATACATAAAGCCTATGTATCGATACCTACTGTGCTGAAGCAGAAATTCTGGTTTGTCGGGGAAACTTCGGAAATTCATATCTCTTGAACCGTAAGTCGGTTTTGATCCCCGTTCGAAGCGTTGGGAAGCTAACGAGATGTTCTTTCTAGGAAAAATAGTTTTGGGGTCTGAACTTGGTCCAATCAGTACAGTTTTTACGAACCGTTTCGTAGTGTCGGGCGTCCGGTTTATGTTTTTGCGTTAGTTTGAAATATTCATAACTTGTTCGTTGTTTATCGGATTTGAGAGTTCTTTATATCGAATTGAAGGTATTGATATGTACTAATTGATGGTGATAAGAAATTATATTTTTAGCTGACTTTTCACCAACTTTTCCGGTAAACCGTAAATCGAATTGTTTGGTTATTTGTGAAAACGTTCGGTTGCCGTTTGGCACAATTGATGTGAATATATGTGGATTGTGTGTGATGAATGCATGACTATATTGTGAATATGTATGCATGTCAAAAGTGTCATGAGTCATGTTGTATGTGAAGCATCATGATATGCATTCTTGCATTGTGGGGTTCTACGATGAACCCGTTGTAACGTCGTAAGCCTTTTGAGAGGTGGGAGCGATGATTACAAACGATCGTGAGCCTTATACAAAGAGGACCGAAAGCGATCGGATTGTGAGCCTTATACAAAGAGGACCGAAAGCAATCCATAAACATTGTAAGCCTTTTGAGAGGTGGTAGCAATGGGTGAACATCGTATGCCCGACGGGGAGTTACGTTAAGTAACAAGCGATGGTTCCAATAAGTTCTTCAATTGAACTTGAGATGAAATGAGTCGGTACCGCATTGCATTTGCATAGAGTCGTGAGTCGGTCTCTATGATTTGCATTGGTCATCTTTGTATATGTGCATTGGTGAATAAACATGAATATATGTGTTTATGTTGAATGATAAGCATTGTGATGACTATGCTTGGTTTTGTGTATATATATATATGCCTTGCGATGTATATTGAATGAGATGTGATGAATTGTGATAAGAATTGTATCGTTGTAATGATGCATTGAAGAATGAATATAATATGCATGTTATGTGGAATGGTAGAATGGTGAGGATGTGTTATGTGTATACTTTGTGTTGAGATATATAATTATATGCAACGTTATTATGATAATATTTCTCACCCTTCTGCTGTTTTATGATGCTCTATGAGGCATTGCAGAGTAGGTATGCTGGAGGTCTTTTTGGTGAAGCGTGTCTTCATTCTTTTGGTCGGTTGGCTCTGATATGTAGCACCGGGTAGCTAGGATGTATATTATTCTTTTGTGATACATTTGTATATGTATCTTGTGGATAAATGTTTATGTAAACATGAAGTGTGTTGATGAAGCATACATATGTATATGTATGTATATATATTTTGATGTATTTCAATGTTTGGATATTCCGCTTTAATTCTAAATATTGAGATGTGGGTGTAAGGACAAAGTTCCTCTGTAGCAAGTTACCCCACTGCTGCATATCAACCTTTTGAGCAGGTGTTGTATGTGTTAAATGCGTGTATGATGTGACATGCCTCTTTTATGCCATGCTTTAATTGTACTCTGGCGAATTTTAGAATATGTGCCTAAATGATTTAAATGATTATTTGGGGGTATAGAAAGGGGGTGTTACATTAAGTGGTATCAGAGCTAGAGTTGAGTCAGTTGTGTATGTCTTGTAGTTGTGTTGGTTGAACTGTTGTTTAACCTTTGTTGTTATTTTTGGGAATGATCAGAATATGGCTGGTAGAAACGATAATGCGATGGCTGCTGCTATGGAAGCATTGGCTAGGGCGGTGCAGGGTGCGCCGAATGTAAATGCTAATGAAGAGTTCAGGAAGAATCAACCACCGGTTTTCAAAGGAAGATTTGATCCCGATGGAGCTCAAAATTGGTTGAAAGAGATTGAAAGAATCTTCAGAGTTATGGACTGTACGGAAGAGAATAAGGTGAGGCTTGGATCTCACATGCTGAGGGAAGAAGCCGATGATTGGTGGGTCGGTATGCGCGACATTCTTGAGGTGGATAATGAAGAGGTAACTTGGGAATTGTTTCGTACCGAGTTTTTGCTGAAGTATTACCCTGAAAGTGTGAAAGGGAAGAAGGAGATGGAATTCCTGGAATTGAAACAAGGTGGTATGTCAGTGGTGGACTATACTGCTAAGTTTGTGGAATTGGTTCAATTTCATTCTCATTATGCCGCGATTACTGCTGAGTTCTCAAAGTGTATTAAATATGAGAATGGTTTGCGTCCTGAGATTAAGCAAGCTGTGGGATATCAAAGAATTAGGAGGTTTTCGGATTTGACTGAATGTTGTAGAATCTTCGAGGAAGATAGCAAAGCTCGTTCTACACATTACAAGAGTTTGAACGAGAGGAAGGGAAAACAACAAGCTAGAAGTGGACCTTATGTGACACCCGCTGATAAGGGTAAATATAAGGGAAACTTTAATAAGAGATCTGGAGGAGGAAGTTCGGGGTTCATTAAATGTTTCAATTGTGGTGGAATGGGTCATAAAGCAACTGAGTGTAGGAAGCCCGTTGGAAAATGTTCTAACTATGGAGGAATTGGGCATTCTACTGCTGAGTGTAGGAGGAATATGGTGAAGTGTTTTAATTGTGGAGAAGTGGGTCACATTAGTACTAAGTGTACTAAGCCGAAACAAGCTCAAGCGGGCGGTAAGGTGTTTGCATTGGCGGGGACTCAGACCACTAGTGCAGACCGTTTGATTAAAGGTACATGCTTTATTAATAGTACACCTTTAGTTGCTGTTATTGATACGGGAGCGACTCATTCGTTTATTTCTTCGGAGTGCGCGATGCGTTTAAATCTTGCGTTGTCTTTGATGGGTGGTGAGATGGTTATTGAGACTCCTGCTTCAGGGTCGGTAACTACATCTTTGGTGTGTATGAGTTGTCCTTTAACCATGTATGGTAAAGACTTTGTTATGGATTTAGTGTGTTTGCCGTTGGTGGGTTTGGACGTAATCTTGGGTATGAACTGGTTGCAATTTAATCGAGTTCATATAGATTGCTATCACAAGTTAGTAAGGTTTCCTTCTTTGGAAGATGATGAATTTGAGAGTTTCCTATCCACTAAAGAGTTGAAGAAACTTTTAGCGGATGAAGCTCAATTGTTTGGTTTGTTTGCATCATTGTCGGTGGAAAGTAAAGTTTCACTTGATGTGTTTCCAGTGGTGTGTGATTTTCCAGAAGTGTTTCCGGAGGATATTACGAATGTACCGCCGGAAAGAGAAGTTGAATTTTCTATTGATCTAGTTCCGGGTACTAGACCGATTTCGATGGCACCGTATCGTATGTCGGCATCGGAGTTGATAGAATTGAAGAAGCAGTTGAATGACTTGTTGGACAAAAGATTTATAAGGCCAAGTGTTTCTCCTTGGGGTGCTCCGGTATTGTTGGTAAAGAAAAAGGACGGGAGTATGCGATTATGCATTGATTATCGACAATTGAACAAAGTGACGATTAAGAACAAGTATCCGCTTCCAAGGATCGATGATTTGATGGACCAATTGGTTGGTGCGAATGTTTTTAGTAAGATTGATTTGAGATCGGGATATCACCAGATTCGTGTGAAAGGAGAGGATATTCAAAAGACGGCATTTAGGACACGGTATGGTCATTACGAATATTCCGTGATGCCATTCGGGGTTTCTAATGCGCCGGGTGTGTTTATGGAATACATGAATCGTATTTTTCATGAACAGTTGGATCGTTTTGTGGTTGTGTTCATCGATGATATTTTGATTTACTCTAAGTCTCAAGAGGAGCATGAAGAGCATTTGAGAATTGTGTTGCAAATTTTGAAAGAGAAACAATTGTATGCTAAGTTGTCAAAATGTGAATTTTGGTTGTCGGAAGTAAGTTTCCTTGGACATGTTATTTCCGGTAGTGGTATTAGTGTTGATCCATCCAAGATAGATGCGGTGATGCAATGGGAGGCTCCTAGGTCGGTTACGGAGATTCGAAGCTTTTTAGGCTTGGCGGGTTATTATCGGAGGTTTATAGAAGGATTTTCGAAGTTGGCACTTCCTTTAACGCAATTGACTTGTAAAGGAAAGGCGTTCATTTGGGATATTCATTGTGAAGAGAGTTTCAATGAGCTAAAGAGAAGGTTGACAACGACTCCGATCTTGATTTTGCCTAATCCTAATGAACCATTTGTTGTGTATTGTGATGCTTCATTGACAGGTTTAGGTGGTGTTTTGATGCAAGATGGAAAAGTTGTGGCATATGCTTCACGACAATTGAGAGTGCATGAAAAGAATTATCCTACGCATGACTTGGAGTTAGCGGCCGTGGTGTTTGTTTTGAAAATATGGAGGCATTATCTTTATGGTGCGAGATTTGAAGTTTTTAGTGATCACAAGAGCTTGAAATATTTATTTGATCAAAAGGAGTTGAACATGAGACAACGAAGATGGTTAGAGCTTTTGAAGGATTTTGATTTTAGTTTGAATTACCATCCGGGTAAGGCGAATGTGGTGGCTGATGCCTTAAGTCGAAAGTTGTTACATATGTCCGCATTAATGATGAAAGAATGGGAACTTTTGGAGGATTTCAGAGATTTGAGTTTGGTTTGTGAAATGACGCCGCGAAGTGTGAGACTTGGTATGTTACATGTTACGAATGATTTTCTTGCAACGGTTAGTGAAAAGCAAAAGTTGGAGTTGAAGTTCGTTGATTTAATGTTGAATGAGAATGAGGATTTCAAGGTTGATAATTTTGGAGTTTTGAGATTCCGTGGTCGTATTTGTATTCCCGATGATGCGGAGTTGAAAAAGATGATATTGGAAGAAGGGCACCGAAGTAACTTAAGTATTCATCCGGGAGCCAACAAAATGTATCAAGATTTGAGGAAAATCTTTTGGTGGTCCGGATTAAAGAGGGATGTTGCTCAATTTGTATATGCATGTTTGACTTGTCAAAAGTCGAAGGTGGAACATCAGAAGCCTAGTGGTTTGTTGCAACCGTTGGATATTCCGGAATGGAAATGGGATAGTATATCGATGGATTTTGTTACGGGATTGCCGAATACGCAAAGAGGTCATAATGCTATTTGGGTGATTGTTGATAGGCTTACTAAATCTGCTCACTTTATTCCAATTGATATTAGTTATCCTTTGGAGAAGTTAGCCGAGATTTATGTTCTTGTGGTGGTGAAGTTACATGGAGTTCCTAAGAGTATTGTATCGGATAGAGATCCTAGATTTACATCAAGGTTTTGGGAGAGTTTACAAAAGGCTTTGGGTTCTAAGCTAAGATTAAGTTCGGCTTACCATCCGCAAACAGATGGTCAAACCGAGAGGACGATTCAATCGTTAGAGGATTTGTTACGTGCTTGTGTGCTAGAGCAAGGTGGTGCTTGGGATAGTTATTTAGCGTTGATTGAGTTCACCTATAATAATAGTTTTCATTCGAGTATTGGTATGGCACCATTTGAGGCTTTGTATGGTCGGAGATGTCGAACACCTTTGTGTTGGCATGAAACCGGCGAGAGGACGATAGTTGGACCGGAAATGGTACAACAAACGACGGAGGAAGTGAAGCTTATTCGGGAAAGGATGAAAGCTTCTCAAAGTAGACAAAAGAGCTATCATGACAAGAGAAGGAAAGATCTTGAGTTTCAAGAAGGCGACCATGTGTTTTTGAGAGTTACACCGGTTACGGGTGTGGGTCGTGCCTTGAAGTCGAAGAAGTTGACTTCTCGTTTTATTGGTCCGTATCAGATTATTGCACGTGTTGGCGATGTGGCTTATCGGGTGGCGTTGCCTCCGAATCTTTCGAATTTGCATGACGTTTTCCATGTTTCGCAACTTCGAAAGTATGTTCCGGATCCGTCACATGTTATTCCTATGGACGAGGTGGAAGTGAGAGATAATCTTACGGTTGAAGTTTTACCGATTAAGATTTTGGATCGCGAAGTTAAGAAGTTAAGAGGTAAAGATATTGCGCTTGTGAAAGTGGCGTGGGGAGGCGCTTCAGAAGGCAATATGACTTGGGAATTGGAAAGTGGGATGCGCGAGTCGTATCCGGAGTTGTTTGAATCAGGTAATATTTTCGAGGACGAAAATTTCTAAAGTGGGGGAGAGTTGTAACAGCCCGATTTTGATATTTCCATTTTCGTGTTGATTGATTCTATTTGGTTGAGTCTTTTATTTAATTTGGGCAATAATTATGTTATTGTGAAATTGGTGTTTTAATCCGATATGTTGGCGTGTTATATTATTTTACCGTTTTTGAGAGTTTTCGGGGGAAATTAGATTGGAGGGTATTTTAGACATTTCATAATTATTGTTAAATTATATATTTTTAAGTGAGAAAATGTATTATTAGATATTTGTGAGATATTTTGGTTAATTATTATAGAGGAGATATTTTAAGAAAAGTATAAAAAAGAAAGAAAAAGAATAGAAATAGAAAGTTAGAGGTGAGAAAGAGAGAAAAACAGAATTTTGAGAGCAAGAGAGAAAAAGAGAAGAGAAAAAGAAGGAAAGCTACAAATCATCAAGATCAAGCTTCCAAGAATCGAGAAATCGGGTAAGGGTGTGAAACATTGTTATTATAACTTTGTGTATGATTATGTATGAGTTTTGTATGAATGTTTTGGGTGGTTTTTATATGTTTCCGTTTATGCCGTATTGGACGAAATCGATAGAAACCGATGTTTCTACGGTCGGAAAGTCGTATAAATACATGTGTTGGTTGGTTATATGTATGTGAGCTGCTGTTTGAAGTTTCATTAAGTTTGGTTATGTTTCGGTTAGTTTTCGGTATGGTTCCGTTGTTGTTTCCGTTTAGGTCGAATTATAGGAAATTGATAGAAAACGATGTTTTCACGGTTAGAATTCGAAATAAATTACGTAGTTGTATCGAGGAAGGTTAGGTCGTCGTATGTCGTGCTTTTTATTCGATTTGGTGAAGTTTAAAAATTCTGGTTTTTGAAAGGTTGAAATTTAATCGAAAAATCGAACGTCGTAGAAATTTCGTTTATGTGTTCTAAATTGTTCTTATGTATTTGGTGGTTGCGCGTATATGTTTGTTTCGGTGAAAATGTTCGATTTAGTCGAGTTTTCGGGGATTCGGGAAAAGGACAGCAAAGTTGTAATTTGAAAAATCTGGTTTTTTGTGAAAAACAGGGTTAGGGATCGATACATAATCCCAGGGATCGATCCCTACTGTGAAAATTGGGAAAAATGGAATTTTTACTACAGCAGGGATCGATACATGCGAGTTAGGGATCGATACATGAGGTCTTTATGTATCGATACATAAAGCCTATGTATCGATACCTACTGTGCTGAAGCAGAAATTCTGGTTTGTCGGGGAAACTTCGGAAATTCATATCTCTTGAACCGTAAGTCGGTTTTGATCCCCGTTCGAAGCGTTGGGAAGCTAACGAGATGTTCTTTCTAGGAAAAATAGTTTTGGGGTCTGAACTTGGTCCAATCGGTACAGTTTTTACGAACCGTTTCGTAGTGTCGGGCGTCCGGTTTATGTTTTTGCGTTAGTTTGAAATATTCATAACTTGTTCGTTGTTTATCGGATTTGAGAGTTCTTTATATCGAATTGAAGGTATTGATATGTACTAATTGATGGTGATAAGAAATTATATTTTTAGCTGACTTTTCACCAACTTTTCCGGTAAACCGTAAATCGAATTGTTTGGTTATTTGTGAAAACGTTCGGTTGCCGTTTGGCACAATTGATGTGAATATATGTGGATTGTGTGTGATGAATGCATGACTATATTGTGAATATGTATGCATGTCAAAAGTGTCATGAGTCATGTTGTATGTGAAGCATCATGATATGCATTCTTGCATTGTGGGGTTCTACGATGAACCCGTTGTAACGTCGTAAGCCTTTTGAGAGGTGGGAGCGATGATTACAAACGATCGTGAGCCTTATACAAAGAGGACCGAAAGCGATCGGATTGTGAGCCTTATACAAAGAGGACCGAAAGCAATCCATAAACATTGTAAGCCTTTTGAGAGGTGGTAGCAATGGGTGAACATCGTATGCCCGACGGGGAGTTACGTTAAGTAACAAGCGATGGTTCCAATAAGTTCTTCAATTGAACTTGAGATGAAATGAGTCGGTACCGCATTGCATTTGCATAGAGTCGTGAGTCGGTCTCTATGATTTGCATTGGTCATCTTTGTATATGTGCATTGGTGAATAAACATGAATATATGTGTTTATGTTGAATGATAAGCATTGTGATGACTATGCTTGGTTTTGTGTATATATATATATGTCTTGCGATGTATATTGAATGAGATGTGATGAATTGTGATAAGAATTGTATCGTTGTAATGATGCATTGAAGAATGAATATAATATGCATGTTATGTGGAATGGTAGAATGGTGAGGATGTGTTGTGTGTATACTTTGTGTTGAGATATATAATTATATGCAACGTTATTATGATAATATTTCTCACCCTTCTGCTGTTTTATGATGCTCTATGAGGCATTGCAGAGTAGGTATGCTGGAGGTCTTTTTGGTGAAGCGTGTCTTCATTCTTTTGGTCGGTTGGCTCTGATATGTAGCACCGGGTAGCTAGGATGTATATTATTCTTTTGTGATACATTTGTATATGTATCTTGTGGATAAATGTTTATGTAAACATGAAGTGTGTTGATGAAGCATACATATGTATATGTATGTATATATATTTTGATGTATTTCAATGTTTGGATATTCCGCTTTAATTCTAAATATTGAGATGTGGGTGTAAGGACAAAGTTCCTCTGTAGCAAGTTACCCCACTGCTGCATATCAACCTTTTGAGCAGGTGTTGTATGTGTTAAATGCGTGTATGATGTGACATGCCTCTTTTATGCCATGCTTTAATTGTACTCTGGCGAATTTTAGAATATGTGCCTAAATGATTTAAATGATTATTTGGGGGTATAGAAAGGGGGTGTTACAATGGAAAGTATCAATGGTTCACGAAGCAGCAATTCCACCTTGCTTAGGAGAGATAGTCCCTGCTGGGAACTATGTTGGTCGGGCTTAGGAGATAAGAACTCGGCCGAAGATGTCAGACGGAGTAGTCGCATCTGACACAGTTGATCCTTCGTTCAGGCGTACTGATTTAGAAGGAGTACTTTGATTCTGCACTTTGAAGCTCACTTACTTCTGGAGAAGCGATCGATGTTCTTCTGATGTTCAACAGTCAAAAGAAATTTCCATCTTTAATTTAAAAGCAGAAAAAGTTTTAACAAGTAAATTCATTTTGTTTCGTTTCAAGAATCGTTAATCAAATTAAACAACGTCATTCTGTAAAGCTAAAACAAGTAAGAATTATAAACATAAGCACAAGGGCTCAAATTTTATTGATAGGATGGAGATCAGCCAAACACGTGATTCCAAAGAGTATTTACAAAGTTCAGAAAATGGTAATTTACAGGGAAAAGGGCTACGTTGAAACATAATGAACACTATCCTTCTACCAACTTTGAATTCAGGACATCCTGAGCTTCTGTCGAAGATGACCTTGACTGGAGTTTTCCTCCGATGGATGATGTAACTGTTGCTAGGGGACTTGCCTCTGTTGAACATAGTTACTTGCCATTATCCCTAATTTTTGCCTGGATTGTACTTTGATGTTTTCAATCCACCGGGATGATTTTTTCATGTCTCGAACTTTTGCCTGGACCACCCTTTCGGGTTTTCAATCCACCGAGATTTTTTTTTTCTTTTTTTTTAGGCGAAGTATTTCTTGACTACATCAACATTCGTGGGGTAGGAAAATTCCTCTCTGTCCATGGTTGCAAGTCTCAAGGCGCCGCCTGAGAAAGCTTTCGTGACCACATAGGGGCCATCATAATTCGGAGTCCACTTGCCCCGAGAATCAGTGAGAAAAGATTGTATCTTTTTTAGCACAAGGTCTCCATTCCTGAAGACGCGAGGTCGAACCTATTTGTCGAACGCCTTCTTCATTCTTTGCTGATACAACTGACCGTGGCATAGTGTCGTGATTCGTTTCTCTTCGATTAGATTGAGTTCGTCGTGTCGACTTTGACACCATTCAGCTTCTGTGAGCTTAGCTTCCATCAATACCCTGATTGATGGGATCTCTACTTCTATGGGGAGCACTGCTTCCATGCCATACACTAGAGAGAAATGGGTAGCCCCTGTTGAAGTGCGGACAGATGTGCGATAACCGTGAAGAGCAAAGGGTAGCATCTCGTGCCAATCTTTGTAGGTTACAACCATCTTCTGAACAATCCTCTTAATGTTCTTGTTAGCCGCTTCTACTGCTCCGTTCATCTTGGGTCGGTAGGGAGATGAGTTATGGTGTTCAATCTTGAACTCTGCGCACAACTCTTTCATCATCGTATTGTTCAAGTTAGATCCATTATCTATAATGATCTGGCTCGGAACACCATAACGGCAGATGAGATTGTTTTTGATAAATTTGACCACGACCTGTCGGGTTACATTAGTGTATGACGCTGCTTCGACCCATTTGGTGAAATAGTCAATGGCTACCAGAATGAACCGATGTTCGTTTGAAGCCTTGGGTTCAATCAAGCCAATTATGTCGATTCCCCATATGGAAAAAGGCCATGGGGAAGAAAGAACTTTGAGATGTGATGGCGGTACATGGATTTTGTCGGAGTATATCTGACACTTGTGACACCTTCTCATGTACTTATGGCAATCGGATTCCATGGTTAACCAGTAGTACCTTGCTCTCAGAATTTTTCTCGCCATTGTGTGTCCGTTGGCATGAGTGCCAAAGGACCCTTCATGAATTTCTTTTATCAGCATGTCTGTTTCTGGTCTGTCGACGCATCGGAGCAAGACCATGTCAAAATTCCGCTTATAGAGTGGATCACCGCTCAGGAAGAAGCTTCCAGCCAGTCTTCTGAGGGTTTTCCTATCTTTTTTGGATGCCCCAGGTGGGGAATCCTGTTTCTGAAGGAAGCATTTGATATCGTGATACCAAGGTTTGTTCTCTATGACTGCTTCAATCGCGAAGATGTAGGCGGGCCGTTCAAGGCGCATTACGTCAATCTTAGGTAGGTCATTCCATTGACCTACGCTAATCATGGAAGAGAGAGTGGCTAAAGCATCAGCCATGTGATTCTCATTACGAGGGACGTGATGAAACTCAACTCTGTTGAAGAAGGGTAACAACCTTCTTGTATAATCTTTGTAAGGAATCAATCCTGATTGGTATGTGTTCCAATCTCCTGTGATCTGATTGATAACCAAGGCTGAATCGCCGTATACGTCCAAGTTCTTGATCCTTAAATCAATCGCTTCTTTGAGACCCATAATACAAGCTTCGTATTCGGCCTCGTTGTTCGTACATTCAAACGTAAGTCTAGCAGTGAAAGGAATGTGGGTACCCTAAGGGGTAACAATGATTGCCCCATTTCCGTTTCCGTAATGATTAACTGCTCCGTCAAAGATAAGTCCCCGTTGGGAACCTGGTTCTGGCCCTTCACTGGGTAGCGGTTCATCACAATCTTTCATCTTTAGATACATGACATCTTCGTCTGGGAAGTCAAACCCGATTGATTCCTGATCGTCAATCAGTTGATGAGCCAAATGATCGGCTAAAATACTTCCTTTAACGGCTTTTTGAGCATGGTACTCTATGTCATATTCTGATAGTAACATCTGCCAACGGGCAATCCTTCCCGTGAGAGCAGGCTTTTCGAAGACATACTTGATTGAATCCATTTCGGAGATTAACCAAGTAGTATGATGAATCATGTGTTGGCGAAGACGTTTGGCTGCCCAAGCCAAAGCGCAACAAGTTTTCTCGAGCATCGTGTACCGAGTTTCATAGTCGGTGAATTTCTTGCTCAGATAGTAAATGGAAGACTCTTTCCTTTTGGTTTCGTCTTGTTGGCCAAGTACACATCCCATTGAGTCCTCTAGGACTGTGAGGTAAATGATCAGTGGTCTTCCTTCCACTGGTGGTGATAGAATCGGCGGATTCAAGAGATATTCCTTAATACTGTCGAAGGCAGTTTGGCAGTCTTCTATCCAAACACAGTCCTGGTTCTTTTTCAGTAATCTGAAAATCGGCGCACACGTGGCGGTCATGAGGAATATGAATCTGGAGATGTAGTTCAAACGTCCCAAAAATCCCCTAACTTGTTTTTTCAGTTTTCGGAGAAGGCATTTCTCGAATGGCCTTGACCTTGTCAGGATCAACTTCAATTCCTTTCTGGCTGACGATGAACCCTAAGAGTTTCCCTGAACGGACACTGAAGGTGCACTTGTTGGGATTCAAGCGGAGTTTGTACTTCCTCAAACGCTCGAATAGTTTTGTCAGGTGGGTCACATGCTCCTCTTCTGTTCTAGATTTTGCAATCATATCATCGACATATACCTTGATATCCTTGTGTGTCATGTCATGAAACAGAGTAGTCATGGCCCTTTGATAGGTTGCCCCGACGTTCTTCAAGCCGAACGGCATTACCTTGTAACAAAAGGTACCCCATGGGGTGATAAATGAAGTTTTCTCCATGTCTTTCGGCGCCATTTTGATCTGGTTATAGCCCGAGAATCCATCCATGAAGGAGAAAACTTTGAACTTTGCTGTACTGTCTACCAACATGTCAATGTGGGGTAAAGGAAAGTCGTCCTTTGGACTAGACTTGTTTAGATCCCTGTAGTCGACACACATTCTAACCTTTCCATCCTTTTTGGGAACATGTACGATGTTGGCTAACCATTGAGGATATTCAGATGTAGCGAGGAAACCTGCGTCAATCTGTTTCTGTACCTCCTCTTTGATTTTGATGGCCATGTCCGGGTAAATCCGTCTCAACCTTTTTTTTACTGGCGGACATTCCGATCTCAATGGTAAGTGATGTTCCACGATGCTGGTATCCAACCCTGGCATGTCCTGATAGGACCAAGCAAACACATCGGGAAAGTCTTTGAGAAGCTTTATCAAACTATCTTTAGCAGCCAGACTGAGCAGTGCCCCAATCTTGATTTCTTTTCTCTTTTTTTTCGAACCCAAGTTCACCGTTTCCAACGGCTCTTTGTGAGGTTCAATGGACCTTTCCTCTTGTCTGAGTAATCGGGAGATCTCTTCTGGAATTTCGTCG
The DNA here is from genome assembly GCA_022829125.1 of Lathyrus tuberosus. NCBI lineage: Eukaryota > Viridiplantae > Streptophyta > Magnoliopsida > Fabales > Fabaceae > Lathyrus > Lathyrus tuberosus. The sequence goes on along the minus strand of JALAZF010000161.1, from coordinate 7,518,836 downwards.
TCAACTTCTTCTTCAACCCCAAATACCGGGAACTCAAAGTCGGGAGAAGGCATCGGATCGTATGTTTCAACGGGGTGTAAAACAAGCAATCTGCATGACGTGATGATTTGTTTTAGAAGAGATAGAGAAAATGCAAGTGTGTGCAGTGTTTTATTTTTTACTGCTTGTTTTTATTATTGATTTGTTTTTTAGGAATACCATTTTCTGAGAAAAGCAAAAAGAGAAAACAGCACATAATGCGGAAATTACAGAACGACGTTATTTTATTAATGAACAAGTCGACTCTTGAAACTACAGCCCTATAAAACAAAACTTTGTTGCTTTGGGCGAAGCGAAGAGGGAAATTTACAGAAAGCGAGCCCTATCAAAACATCCGTTTCACCTGGGCAGGGTGAAACGTTAAAGATGGCAATTACTTTTACTGGTGAACGACCTTCGGAACATCAAGAGCAACGCACTGGCGGCAAACTCCTCGGTGAATCACAAAGTCTGGCACCTTCCTTGATTTGTCTTCAGAAATAACGCTGATTTCTGGTGGAGCAGGATCATTGGAATCTGTCTCCCAGGCAGAATGGTCGTAGGAGGATTCCTCAGTTGCATTTTGCATATCATTTGTGCTCTCAGCTGTATCTCCCCATCCAGTTGGCTGGATGTCTTCGAGCCTGATACGAGAGTTTTCGGGAGCAGTGTACTTGACCATGAAGTCAAATTTTCCACTCGGTTGTCCCAAGGTGTCCCACACTTCTTTAGAACGGGAGGAGTCATCTCTCTCGATGACGTTGACCTCGGGAAAAGCATAGTTGATGAATTCAAGTCCTGCAAACGCTGCGAATTCATCGTCGTGCTGGGTATTTTTAGGATGACCTGTGTGTTGATCCCATGACATAGTGGGAACACAGGTATTCTGTTCAATGATGCTCAGCTGAGTTTCATCACTCGGCTTACTTTCTGGCCCCAAGTCTCCTGGGTAAGGTTGCTACATCGGCAGACCATCCATCGGGCCATAGTAGGCGTGGTCAAAGTTTTCCTTCATCGGAGTGTCCTCCTCTAATGAATTTGGTGGATCACGACATCCTTCCGGATCACAATCTCCATAGATCATTTCGACATCCGATCTGGGTATAAATCTCGGACTTTGTGCAGGAAAGCAAAAGGGAGTTTGCGTTTCCTCCTGAGACATATAACCATCCTTGTTAAGATAGGACTTCCATTCCTCCTCTGTATCAGAGGGATCCTCTTCATTGATAGCATGGACTGCTTGAGTCACTGGCTGGAGGAAGCCTCCACTGTGGAAGAAGTTCTGAATGGGATGAATACTTTCATCGTTGACAGCTGTCTGGGTGCAGGTTGCAGAAAAACCAAGACCCTTCTTTGTTTTGTTATCAGTAGGAATGACAAGCCGTCCCCATCCTGTGGTATCGGTACTCTCGACCGCTTTGATAGCATCTTTGTATGAGGAAATCGAAGTTCCTCCTCTAGATTGATTATCCTTGCTCACCGACAGTGCTTGGAACTCAGTTCCAATAACCTCCTCAGGTTCTACACAAGTAGATGACGATAAGCTACTCACGAGCAAGGCTTGTTCCCCACAAACCGTGATGAGTTGGTCGTTCTGGACGAACTTTAGCTTTTGGTGGAGAGTCGAAGTGACTGCTCCAGCCTGATGTATCCAAGGTCTTCCTAATAAACAATTGTATGTTGCCCGGATGTCCATGACCTGGAAAGTGACTTGGAAAGTGTGAGGACCAATAGTTATGGGAAGATCAACTTCACCGATAACCGCTTTTCTGGATCCGTCAAATGCTTTGACGACGACCTCGCTAATTCTCATTGGAGGGCCTTTGAATGATAATTGCATCAAAGTGGACTTCGGCATAACATTCAGGGCTGACCCTGTGTCTACCAGTACGCTGGCCAACGCATCGTCCTGGCAGTTAACTGTGATATTGAGTGCCATGTTATGACGGCGACTCTCTTCGGGTAATTCCTCATCACTAAATCCCAAATTGTTGCAGGAAGTGATGTTAGAGACAATACTATCGAACTGTCTGATTGTTACATCCTGTTCCACAAAGGCCTGCTCTAAGACTTTCTGTAGAGCCTCCCTATGCGCTTCTGAACTGAGTAACAGTGATAATACCGAGATCTTTGAAGGAGTCTGTAACAGCTGATCAACAATGTTGTATTCACTACTCTGGATGAGCTTCAACATCTCATCATCATTTTTTGAAAGGTCGGAATTACTGGATTGACTGACTGGTGGATTGGGAACTTCTGTCTGAGGTTCCTTTTCTTTGTTGGACTCTCCAACTCCTCGGTTGAAGATTCGACCGCTCCGTGTTACACGACTAATGTCTGCAATATTCACGACGGAGGGTAATGGAATTTCCTTTCCATTTTCGATTACTGTTGCACGGTATTTGTAAGGGATTGCCTTAGCTAATTCACACGGTAATGGTCCCGGTAGATAGATGACTATGGGAACCTTCTGGTTTTTCTAACCATCATAAGTAATCTCGATCCGTTCCCGGTTGGGAACTTTTGATTCGTCAAGCAGAGGAATGATGGCACAAACATCCCTAGTCCTCTGATGATCGGAAATGACGACAACGTCCTCAATTTGATCGGCAAGGTAATTCGGTATCCAGTTGATGGGTCCAGAACCCGGATATGGACGAATCTCTCCACGATCCACTTCACCCTGAAGAGCTGCTCTCACAAGGTAGCATCCTTGGTTACTTTCCGAACAGACTCTACAACGTTCATAGTTGTGTGGTGGTACCTGGCCACGCCCACTTTGAATACAATGTAACCTCACTAGGTTAGTTTCCATAGATCGGACATCCTGACTCTGACGCCGAGTAGGATTCCTGTTATTGATACTAATTTGCTGAGTATCTTCATCCATATAGATTGGCATCCACTAGTGATTTAATAAGTGCTAAAGTGCCTCCTGGACAAGGGTACAACCTTGATCATTTTTGCAACCCGCTTTACAGCTTTGGTAATCGTGTGATATCAGGAACCCGAGTCGGACCTGCTCAGCATGTAACTCTACCAGGTTGGTATTCATCACGCGAATGTCAAAAATCTGAACTATATTGATCTGATAAGGGCTCTTGTCATAGTAGTCTTGGATCCATCCAAGATCCATCTGACGCTGGAGGGCCTCTTGTATGAAAGAGCATCCCTGTTTTTTACCGAGCAAGTCAGACAGGAACTGTAATTGTGCCGCGACAGATTATGATACTGGCTTTGCCTTGAGTGCATTGCCACCAAGTTGACATTCATCGCACGGATGTCGTGGTTCTGAATGATGTTGGAATTCGTGTAGACCATGTTAACTCCACGAACTCGGTGCTCTTGGATCCATCCGAGATCCATCTGTTCCTGTAGGGCCGATTGCACTACCGAACATCCTCTATTACTTTTAGAGCAGATATCACACTGGTGATAATTATGAGGTGGCACATGGCCATATCCACCCTGTCTACAATGCATCTTGACCAGATTGGTCCTCAACAAGAGTACATCGTGAATCTGATAGACATTGTTAGATTCTTTCTCAATCAAGTTGACTGCAGCTTTCTCGTGTTGAGGCAGCGGGTTCGTAAGAACATTGGGATTCGTATCTTTGAAAGATAAGAGCCCGCTCCTGACAAGCTTTTGCACGTTAGATTTGAAATTGAGACAGTTCTCTATGTTATGCCCCGATCCTCCTTGATGATAAGGGCATGTCTGATCCACCTTAAACCAAAAAGGCAGATTTTCCGGTACTGAAAGGGGAGACTTAGTCTGGATGTGCCCTGTAACGCCCCGATTCCAATTATTCCCATTTTGTAGAGTCTTTTATTTAAATTGAGTGATAAATTATTTTATCTGTGAAATTGGTGTGTTAACATGTTATGTTATTTTACCGTTTTTGAGAGTTTTCGGGGAAAATTAGAATGGAGGATATTTTAGACATTTCTCAATTAATGTTAAGTTAGAAAATTTAGTGGAAATATAATTATGTGAGAAAATGAATTAATTTGAATTTTGTGTAAAAAGAAGTAGAAAAGAAAGAAAAAGAGATAAAAAGGAAAAAAAGAAAGAGAGAGGAGAGAAAGAAAGAGGAAGAGGAGAAAAAAAAGGAAAAGAGGAAAAGCTAGGAAAATCAAGAAAATCAACTTCTAGGAATCGATTTAACCGGGTAAGGGTGTGAAATCTTATCATCTCATCAATCTATATCATTATGTATGTGTGTTTGCATGTGGTATTGGCTTGTTCGATATTTTTTCGGTTATAGGGCGAAAACGCGTAAACGAGTAGAAATCGATGTTTTCGCGGATGGAAATCGATATAATTTGGGTTGTATGATCTCTATATGTTTATGAACCATTGATATTAACTGTTTTGCTGATGGAAGTGATTTGGGGAAGAAAATGGAATTTTTGAGGTTTGGAACAGTGCCAAAAACGAAGCAGAAATTCTGCTTCTGGTGTGAAGCGTCGGGCGATGTGCCTGTTTCGCCGGGCGGTTCGTCCTTTCGCCGGGCGGTTTTGAGGGGCGCAGAGGTGCCAAGTTTCTGACTCTTTGAGTCATTTTGGTGGAATTGGCTTCGCCTGTGCTTCGCCGGGCGAAGTAGAGGCGAAGCGTGTTTCGCCGGGCGGTTGGCGTGCTTCGCCGGGCGGTTGGGAGTTTTTATATAATTCTTTTACTTAAAAAAAAAAATTCATAACTCTCAACCGTATTTCTGATTTAAGTGTTAATTATACCGTTGGAAAGCCTATAAAATGTTCTTGCTTGTTATGATAATTTGGAAATGGTTAGCCGATTAAATAAGTCGGAAAAGTCGGGAATAGTGTTATTTAGCGACTTTTACCGTTTTGAATGTGTGTTTGGATGTGAATCATACAATAGTGCATTGAGGTGAATGTATATAAATTGTATGTGATTGAATGAGATGAATGCATGATTATATTGTGAATATATATGCATTTCAAGAATGTCTTTAGTCATTTGCATGTGGAGCATAATGATGTGCATTCTTGTGTTGAGGGATTCTAATGAGAACCCTATATAACATCGTGTGCCTTAAACATAAGAGGTGTGAGCGATCGGATCGATCGTGTGCCTTAAAAATAAGAGGCGAGAGCGATAGTTATAGATGATCGTGTGCCTTATACAAAGAGGTGTGAGCGATCGGGTCGTGTGCCTTATACAAAGAGGTGTGAGCGATCCATAAACGTCGTGTGCCTTAAAAATAAGGGGTGTGAGCGATCAGATCGGATCGCGTGCCTTAAAAATAAGAGGTGTGAGCGATGGGGGAACATCGTATGCCCGACGGGGAGTTACAGTGATGTAACGAGCGATGGTTCCAGCAGAGTTCCTGAGTGAACTGAAGATGTTTGAGTCGGTACCGCATTGCATTTGCATAGAGTCGTGAGTCAGCCTATATGATTTGCATTTATCATCTTTATAATGGTGCATTGATGAATAAACATAAATATGTATGTTTATGTGGAATGATAAGAATTGTGAAAGTATGCATGATGTATATGCTTGGTTTTGATTATATATACATTGTGATGTATATGAGTGAGTTGTGATGAATTGTGGTGAGAATGTGGAATATGTGTATTTCTATGCTAAGATATATAGTTTTATGCATTGTTATTATGATAATATTTCTCACCCTTCTGCTGTTTTATGATGCTCTATGAGGCATTGCAGAGTAGGTGCTGGTGGTCTTTTTGTGAAGCGTGTCTTCATTCTTTTGGTCGGTCGGCTGTGATATGTAGCACCGGGTAGCTAGGAGGCTATGATTCTTTTGTGATACATTTGTATATGTATCTTGCTGATAGATGTTTATGTAAACATGAATTATGTTGATGGATGATACTTGTTGATGTATATATGTGCATGCATATATGTTAGTTGTTATTCAATGTTTAGATTTTCCGCTTTTATTCTAAATATTGAGATGTGGGTGCAAGGACTAAGTTCCTCTATTGCAAAGTTACCCCACTGTTGCATATCAATTGTTGAGCAGGTGTTGAATGTTTTAATTTCATGTATAATGTGACATACCTCTTTTATACCGTGTTTATAAATATACTCTGACGAAATTTTAATATGTGCCTAAATGATGTTGTTGTGATTATTTGGGGGTATAGCAAGAGGGTGTTACATTAAGTGGTATCAGAGCCAGTGTTGAGTCAGTTGTGTCTGTCTTGTTGTTGTGATGGTTGAACTGTTGTTTAACCTTGTTGTCGTTTTTGGGAATGATTAGAATATGGCTGGTAGAAACGACAATGTGATGGCTGCTGCTTTGGAAGCAATGGCTAGGGCGGTGCAAGGTGCACCTAACGTGAATGCTAATGACGAGTTCAGGAAGAATCAACCACCGGTATTCAAAGGAAGATTTGATCCCGATGGTGCTCAACTTTGGTTGAAAGAGATTGAAAGGATCTTCAGAGTCATGGAATGTGCGGAGGAGAATAAGGTGAGGCTTGGGTCTCACATGCTGAAGGAAGAAGCTGACGATTGGTGGGTCGGTATGCGTCAAGTTCTTGAGGTGGATGATGAAGATATAACTTGGGATTTATTTCGTAATGAGTTCTTGAGGAAGTATTACCCTGAAAGTGTGAAAGGGAAGAAGGAGATGGAGTTCCTTGAACTGAAACAAGGTAGTATGTCCATGGTGGACTATACTGCTAAGTTTGTGGAGTTGGTTCAATTCCATCCTCACTATGCTGCGATTACTGCTGAGTTCTCAAAGTGTATTAAGTATGAGAATGGTCTGCGTCCTGAGATTAAACAAGCTGTGGGATATCAAAGGATAAGAAGGTTTTAGGATTTGACGGAATGTTGTAGAATCTTTGAGGAAGATAGAAAGGCTCGTTCTACACATTACAAAAGTCTGAATGAGAGGAAAGGAAAGCAACAAGCTAGAAGTGGACCTTATGTGACACCCGCTGATAAGGGCAAGCATAGGCGAAACTTTGAGAAGAGGTCTGGAGGAGGAGGTTCCGGTTCCATTAAGTGTTACAAGTGTGGTGAAATGGGTCACAAATCATTTGAGTGCGGGAAGACAGTGGCGAAATGTTCTAACTGTGGAGGCCTTGGGCATGCTACTGCCGATTGTAGAAGGAATGTGGTGAAATGTTTTAATTGTGGGGAACCTGGCCACATTAGTATGAAGTGTCCGAATCCGAAGAAAGCTCCAACTGGTGGGAAGGTATTTTCTTTGGCAGGAACTCAGACTTCAAGTTCAGATCGTCTGATTAAAGGTACTTGCTTTATTAATAGTACGCCTTTAGTTGCTATTATTGATACGGGAGCGACTCATTCGTTTGTTTCGTCTGAGTGCGCGAAGCATTTGAATCTTGTTTTGTCTTTGATGGATGGTAAGATGGTTATTGATACTCCAGCGATGGGGTCAGTAACTACTTCTTTGGTTTGTGTGAGTTGTTCTTTAACCATTTATGGTAAAGACTTTGAGATGGACTTAGTGTGTTTGCCGTTGGAAGGTTTGGATGTGGTTTTGGGAATGAATTGGTTGCAATTTAATAGAGTTCATATTGATTGCTATCACAAGTTAGTGAGGTTTCCTTCTTTGGAAGATGATGAAGATGAGAGTATCCTATCCACTAAAGAGTTGAAGAAACTTTTAGCGGACGAAGCTCAATTGTTCGGTTTGTTTGCATCATTGTCTGTGGATAGTCAAGTGTCCCTTGATGTGTTTCCTGTTGTGTGTGATTTTCCTGAAGTTTTTCCAGAGGATATTAAGGATGTACCGCCGGAAAGAGAATTTGAGTTTTCTATTGATCTAGTTCCGGGTACTAGACCGATTTCGATGGCACCGTATCGTATGTCGGCATCGGAGTTGGTAGAATTGAAGAAGCAATTGAATGACTTGTTGGACAAGAGATTTGTAAGACCAAGTGTTTCTCCTTGGGGTGCTCCGGTATTGTTGGAAAAGAAAAAGGATGGGAGTATGCGGTTATGCATTGATTATCGACAATTGAACAAGGTGACAATTAAGAACAAGTATCTGCTTCCAAGGATCGATGATTTGCTGGACCAATTGGTTGGTGCGCATGTTTTTAGCAAGATTGATTTGAGATCGGGATATCACCAGATTCGTGTGAAAGAAGAGGATATTCAAAAGACGGCCTTTAGGACACGGTATGGCCATTACGAATATTCCGTGATGCCATTCGGGGTTTCTAATGCGCCGGGTGTGTTTATGAAATACATGAATCGTATTTTTCATGAGCAGTTAGATCGTTTTGTGGTTGTGTTCATTGATGATATTTTGATTTACTCTAAGTCTCAAGAGGAGCATGAAGAGCATTTGAGGATTGTGTTACAAATTTTGAAAGAGAAACAATTGTATGCTAAGTTGTCGAAATGTGAGTTTTGGTTGTCGGAAGTAAGTTTTCTTGGACATGTTATTTCCGGTAGTGGTATTAGTGTTGATCCATCCAAGATTGATGCGATGATGCTATGGGAGGCTCCTAGATCGGTTATGGAAATTCGAAGCTTTTTAGGCTTGGCAGGTTATTATCGGAGGTTTATTGAGGGATTTTCGAAGTTGGCACTTCCGTTAACGCAATTGACTTGTAAAGGAAAGGCTTTCATTTGGGATATTCATTGTGAAGAGAGTTTCAATGAGCTAAAAAGAAGATTGACAACGGCTCCGATCTTGATTTTGCCAAATCCGACAGAACCATTTGTTGTGTATTGTGATGCTTCATTGGTTGGTTTAGGTGGTGTTTTGATGCAAGATAGAAAAGTTGTGGCTTATGCTTCTAGACAATTGAGAGTGCATGAAAATAATTATCCTACACATGACTTGGAATTAGCGGCCGTGGTGTTTGTTTTGAAAATTTAGAGGCACTATCTTTATGGTGCAAGATTTGAAGTTTTTAGTGATCATAAGAGCTTGAAATATTTATTTGATAAAAAAGAATTGAACATGAGACAAAGAAGGTGGTTAGAGCTTTTGAAGGATTATGATTTTGGTTTGAATTACCATCCGGGTAAGGTAAACGTGATGGCCGATGCTTTGAGTCGGAAGTCATTACATATGTCCTCATTGATGATGAGAGAATGGGAACTTTTGGAGAATTCTAGAGACTTGAGTTTGGTTTGTGAAATGACGCCGAGAAGTGTGAGACTTGGTATGCTACATGTTACGAATGATTTTCTTGCAACCGTGTGTAAAAAGCAAAAGTTGGATTTGAAGTTCGTTGATTTGATGATGAATGAGAATGAGGATTTCAAGGTTGATAATTTTGGAGTTTTGAGATTCCGTGGTCGTATTTGTATTCCCGATGATGCGGTGTTGAAAAAGATGATATTGGAAGAAGGACACCGGAGTAACTTAAGTATTCATCCGGGAGCGAATAAAATGTATCAAGATTTGAAGAAAATCTTTTGGTGGTCCGGATTAAAGAGAGATGTGGCTCAATTTGTGTATGCGTGCTTAACTTGTCAAAAGTCTAAGGTGGAACATCAAAAGCCTAGTGGATTGATGCAACCGTTGGACATTCCAGAATGGAAATGGGATAGTATATCGATGGATTTTGTTACGGGATTGCCGAATACGCAAAGGGGGTCATAATGCCATTTGGGTAATCGTTGATAGGCTTACTAAATCTGCTCACTTCATTCCAATTGATATTAGTTATCCTTTGGAGAGGTTAGCCGAGATTTATATTCTTGCGGTTGTGAAGTTACATGGAGTTCCTAAGAGTATTGTATCGGATAGAGATCCTAGATTCACGTCGAGGTTTTGGGAGAGTTTACAAAAGGCTTTGGGTTCTAAGTTAAGATTGAGTTCGGCTTATCATCCGCAAACGGATGGTCAAACCGAGAGGACAATTCAATCGTTAGAGGATTTATTGCGTGCTTGTAAGCTGGAGCAAGGTGGTGCTTGGGATAGTTATTTGGCATTGATTGAGTTCACCTACAATAACAGTTTTTATTCAAGTATAAGTATGGCACCATTTGAGGCTTTGTATGGTCGGAGATGTCGAACACCTTTGTGTTGGCATGAAACCGGTGAGAGGACGATAGTTGGACCGGAGATGGTACAACAAACGACGGAGAAAGTGAAGTTGATTCGGGAAAAGATGAAAGCTTCTTAAAGTAGACAAAAGAGCTATCATGACAAGAGAAGAAAAGATCTTGAGTTTCAAGAAGGCGACCATGTGTTTTTGAGAGTTACGCCGGTTACGGGTGTGGGTCGTGCTTTGAAGTCGAAGAAGTTGGCTTCTCGTTTTATTAGTCCGTATCAGATTTCTGCACGAGTTGGTGTTGTGGCTTACCGTGTGGCGTTGCCTCCGAATCTTTCGAATTTGCATGATGTATTCCATGTTTCGCAACTTCGAAAGTATGTTCCGGACCCGTCACATGTTATTCCTATGGACGAGGTTGAAGTGAGAGATAACCTTACGGTTGAAACTTTACCGAATAGAATTTTGGACCGTGAAGTTAAGAAGCTAAGAGGCAAGGATATTGCACTTGTGAAAGTAGCGTGGGGAGGCGCAGCGGAAGGCGATATGACTTGGGAACTAGAGAGTAGGATGCGAGAGTCGTATCCGGAGTTGTTTGAATTAGGTAATATTTTCGAGGACGAAAATTTCTAAAGTGGGGGAGAGTTGTAACGCCTCGATTCCAATTATTCCCATTTTGTAGAGTCTTTTATTTAAATTGAGTGATAAATTATTTTATCTGTGAAATTGGTGTGTTAACATGTTATGTTATTTTACTGTTTTTGAGAGTTTTCGGGGAAAATTAGAATGGAGGATATTTTAGACATTTCTCAATTAATGTTAAGTTAGAAAATTTAGTGGAAATATAATTATGTGAGAAAATGAAATAATTTGAATTTTGTGTAAAAAGAAGTAGAAAAGAAAGAAAAAGAGATAAAAAGCAAAAATAGAAAGAGAGAGGAGAGAAAGAAAGAGGAAGAGGAGAAAAGAGAAGGAAAAGAGGAAAAGCTAGGAAAATCAAGAAAATCAACTTCTAGGAATCGATTTAACCGGGTAAGGGTGTGAAATCTTATCATTTCATCAATGTATATCATTATGTATGTGTGTTTGCATGTGGTATTGGCTTGTTCGATATTTTTTCGGTTATAGGGCGAAAACGCGTAAACGAGTAGAAATCGATGTTTTCGCGGATGGAAATCGATATAATTTGGGTTGTATGATCTCTATATGTTTATGAATCATTGCTATTAACTGTTTTGCTGATGGAAGTGATTTGGGGAAGAAAATGGAATTTTTGGGGTTTGGAACAGTGCCAAAAACGAAGCATAAATTCTGCTTCTGGTGTGAAGCGCCGGGCGATGTGCCTGTTTCGCCGGGCGGTTCGTCCTTTCGCCGGGCGGTTTTGAGGGGCGCAGAGGTGCCAAGTTTCTGACTCTTTGAGTCATTTTGGTGGAATTGGCTGCGCCTGTGCTTCGCCGGGCGAAGTAGAGGCCAAGCGTGTTTCGCCGGGCGGTTGGCGTGCTTCGCCGGGCGGTTGGGAGTTTTTATATAATTCTTTTACTTAAAAAAAAAATTCATAACTCTCGAACCGTATTTCTGATTTAAGCGTTAATTATACCGTTGGAAAGCCTATAAAATGTTCTTGCTTGTTATGATAATTTGGAAATGATTAGCCGATTAAATAAGTCGGAAAAGTCGGGAATAGTGTTATTTAGCGACTTTTACCGTTTTAAATGTGTGTTTGGATGTGAATCATACAATAGTGCATTGAGGTGAATGTATATAAATTGTATGTGATTGAATGAGATGAATGCATGATTATATTGTGAATATATATGCATTTCAAGAATGTCTTCAGTCATTTGCATGTGGAGCATAATGATGTGCATTCTTGTGTTGAGGGATTATAATGAGAACCTTATATAACATCATGTGCCTTAAACATAAGAGGTGTGAGCGATCGGATCGATCGTGTGCCTTAAAAATAAGAGGTGTGAGCGATAGTTATAGATGACCGTGTGCCTTATACAAAGATGTGTGAGCGATCGGGTCGTATGCCTTATACAAAGAGGTGTGAGCGATCCATAAACGTCGTGTGCCTTAAAAATAAGGGGTGTGAGCGATGAGGGAACATCGTATGCCCGACGAGGAGTTACAGTGATGTAACGAGCGATGGTTCCAGCAGAGTTCCTGAGTGAACTGAAGATGTTTGAGTCGGTACCCGCATTGCATTTGCATAGAGTCATGAGTCGGCCTCTATGATTTGCATTTATCATCTTTATAATGGTGCATTAATGAATAAACATAAATATGTATGTTTATGTGGAATGATAAGAATTGTGAAAGTATGCATGATGTATATGCTTGGTTTGGATTATATATACATTGTGATGTATATGAGTGAGTTGTGATGAATTGTGGTGAGAATGTGGAATATGTGTATTTCTATGCTAAGATATATAGTTTTATGCATTGTTATTATGATAATATTTCTCACCCTTCTGTTGTTTTCTGATGCTCTATGAGGCATTGCAGAGTAGGTGTTGGTGGTCTTTTTGTGAAGTGTGTCTTCATTCTTTTGGTCGGTCGGCTCTGATATGTAGCACCGGGTAGCTAGGAGGCTATGATTCTTTTGTGATACATTTGTATATGTATCTTGCTGATAGATGTTTATGTAAACATGAATTATGTTGATGGATGATACTTGATGATGTGTATATGTGCATGTATATATGTTAGTTGTTATTCAATGTTTAGATTTTCCGCTTTTATTCTACATATTGAGATGTGGGTGCAAGGACTAAGTTCCTCTGTTGCAAAGTTACCCCACTGTTGCATATCAATTGTTGAGCAGGTGTTGAATGTTTTAATTTCATGTATAATGTGACATACCTCTTTTATACCGTGTTTATAAATATACTCTGACGAAATTTTAATATGTGCCTAAATGATGTTGTTGTGATTATTTGGGGGTATAGCAAGGGGGTGTTACATGCCCCTTGGCTAGGAGTAATGGAAATAGTTCTGCGTACGATACGGGTATAGGATCAAATCCTTGCGGCCGGGTTGTACGGTTGTTGTTGTATGGAGGACGTGTAACACCCCCTTGCTATACCCCCAAATAAGCACAATTAATCATTTAGGCACATATTAAAATTTCGTTAGAGTATATTTATAAACATGGTATAAAAGAGGTATGTCACATTATACATGAAATTAAAACATTCAACACCTGCTCAACAATTGATATGAAACAATGGGGTAACTTTGCAACAGAGGAACTTAGTCCTTGCACCCACATCTCAATATTTAGAATAAAAGCGGAAAATCTAAACATTGAATAAGAACTAACATATATACATGCACATATACACATCATCAAGTATCATCCATCAACATAATTCATGTTTACATAAACATCTATCAGCAAGATACATATACAAATGTATCACAAAAGAATCATAGCCTCCTAGCTACCCGGTGCTACATATCAGAGTCGGCCGACCAAAAGAATGAAGACACGCTTCACAAAAGACCACCAGCATACCTACTCTGCAATGCCTCATAGAGCATCATAAAACAACAGAAGGGTGAGAAATATTATCATAATAACAATGCATAAAACTATATATCTTAGCATAGAAATACACATATTCCACATTCTCACCACAATTCATCACAACTCACTCATATACATCACAATGTATATATAATCAAAACCAAGCATATACATCATGCATACTTTCACAATTCTTATCATTCCATATAAACATACATATTTATGTTTATTCATCAATGCACCATTAAAAAGATGATAAATGCAAATCATATAGGCCGACTCACGACTCTATGCAAATGCAATGCGGGTACCGACTCAAACATCTTCAGTTCACTCAGGAACTCTGCTGGAACCATCGCTCGTTACATCACTGTAACTCCCCGTCGGGCATACGATGTTCCCCATCGCTCACACCTCTTATTTTTAAGGCACACGATCTGATCTGAACGCTCACACCTCTTATTTTTAAGGCACACGACGTTTATGGATCGCTCACACCTCTTTGTATAAGGCACACGACCCGATCGCTCACACCCCACACGGGCACACAATCGTCTATAACTATCGCTCACACCTCTTATTTTTAAGGCACACGATCCATCCGATCGCTCACACCTCTTATGTTTAAGGCACACGATGTTATATAGGGTTCTCATTAGAATCCCTCAACACAAGAATGCACATCATTATGCTCCACATGCAAATGACTCAAGTCATTCTTGAAATGCATATATATTCACAATATAATCATGCATTCATCTCATTCAATCACATACAATTTATATACATTCACATCAATGCACTATTGTATGATTCACATCCAAACACACATTCAAAACGGCAAAAGTCGCTAAATAACAGTATTCCCGACTTTTCCGACTTATTTAATCGGCTAACCATTTCCAAATCATCATCACAAGAAAGAACATTTTATACGCTTTCCAACGATATAAATAACGCTTAAATCGGAAATACGGTTCGAGAGTTATGAATTTTTTTAAGTAAAAGGATTATATAAAAAAAAAACTCCCAACCGCCCGGCGAAGCACGCCAACCACCCGGCGAAACACGCTTCGCCTCTACTTCGCCCGGCGAAACACAGGCGAAGCCAATTCCACCAAAATGACTCAAAGAGTTAGAAACTTGGCACTTCTGCGCCTCTCAAAACCGCCCAGCGAAAGGACGAACCGCCCGGCGAAACAGGCACATCGCCCGGCGCTTCACACCAGAAGCAGAATTTCTGCTTCGTTTTTTGGCATTGTTCCAAACCCCAAAAATCCCATTTTCTTCCCCAAATTACTTCCATCAGCAAAACAGTTAATAGCAATGGTTCATAAACATATAGAGATCATACAACACAAATTATATCGATTTCCATCCGCGAAAACATCGATTTCTACACGTTTACGCGTTTTCGCCCTATAACCGAAAAAATATCGAACAAGCCAATACCACATGCAAACACACATACATAATGATATACATTGATGAGATGATAATATTTCACACCCTTACCCGGTTAAATCGATTCCTAGAAGTTGATTTTCTTGATTTTCCTAGCTTTTCCTCTTTTCCTTCGCTTTTCTCCTCTTCCTCTTTCTTTCTCTCCTCTCTCTTTCTATTTTTCCTTTTTATCTCTTTTTCTTTTCTATCTCCTTTTCTTAATCTCATTTTTCTTTCTTTTCTACTTCTTTTTACCCAAATTCAAATTAATTCATTTTCTCACATAATTATATTTCCACTAAATTTTCTAACTTAACATTAATTGAGAAATGTCTAAAATACCCTCCATTCTAATTTTCCCCGAAAACTCTCAAAAACGGTAAAATAACATAACATGTCAACATAACATATTAACACACCAATTTCACAGATAAAATAATTTATCACTCAATTTAAATAAAAGACTCTACAAAATGGGAATAATTGGAATCGGGGCGTTACAACTCTCCCCCACTTTAGGAATTTTCGTCCTCGAAAATATTACCTGATTCAAACAACTCCGGATACGACTCTCGCATCCTACTCTCTAGTTCCCAAGTCATATCGCCTTCCCCTGCGCCTCCCCACGCTACTTTCACAAGTGCAATATCCTTGCCTCTTAGCTTCTTAACTTCACGGTCCAAAATTTTATTCGGTAAAGTTTCAACCGTAAGGTTATTTCTCACTTCAACCTCGTCCAAAGGAATAACATGTGACGGGTCCGGAACATACTTTCGAAGTTGCGAAACATGGAATACATCATGAAAATTCGAAAGATTCGGAGGCAACGCCACACGGTAAGCACAACACCAACTCGTGCAGAAATCTGATACGGACCAATAAAACGAGAAGTCAACTTCTTCGACTTCAAAGCACGACCCACACCTGTAACCGGCGTAACTCTCAAAAATACATGGTCGCCTTCTTGAAACTCAAGATCTTTTCTTCTCTTGTCATGATAGCTCTTTTGTCTACTTTGAGAAGCTTTCATCTTTTCCCAAATAAACTTCACTTTCTCTGTCGTTTGTTGTACCATCTCCGGTCCAACTATCGTCCTCTCACCGGTTTCATGCCAACACAAAGGTGTTCGACATCTCCGACCATACAAAGCCTCAAATGGTGCCATACTTATACTTGAATGAAAACTGTTATTGTAGGTGAACTCAATCAACGCCAAATAACTATCCCAAGCACCACCTTGCTCGAGCACACAAGCACGCAATAAATCCTCCAACGATTGAATTGTCCTCTCGGTTTGACCATCCGTTTGCGGATGATAAGCCGAACTCAATCTTAACTTAGAACCCAATGCCTTTTGTAAACTCTCCCAAAACCTCGACGTGAATCTAGGATCTCTATCCGACACAATACTCTTAGGAACTCCATGTAACTTCACAACCGCAAGAATATAAATCTCGGCTAACCTCTCCAAAGGATAACTAATATCAATTGGAATGAAGTGAGCAGATTTAGTAAGCCTATCAACGATTACCCAAATGGCATTATGACCTCTTTGCGTATTCGGCAATCCCGTAACAAAATCCATCGATATATTATCCCATTTCCATTCCGGAATGTCCAACGGTTGCATCAATCCACTAGGCTTTTGATGTTCCACCTTCGACTTTTGACAAGTTAAGCACGCATACACAAATTGAGCCACATCTCTCTTTAATCCGGACCACCAAAAGATTTTCTTCAAATCTTGATACATTTTATTCGCTCCCGGATGAATACTTAAGTTACTCCGGTGTCCTTCTTCCAATATCATCTTTTTCAACTCCGCATCATCGGGAATACAAATACGACCACGAAATCTCAAAACTCCAAAAATTATCAACCTTGAATTCCTCATTTTCATTCATCATCAAATCAACGAACTTCAAATCCAATTTTTGCTTTTTACACACGGTTGCAAGAAAATCATTCGTAACATGTAGCATACCAAGTCTCACACTTCTCGGCGTCATTTCACAAACCAAACTCAAGTCTCTAAAATTCTCCAAAAGATCCCCTTCTCTCATCATCAATGAGGACATATGTAACGACTTTCGACTCAAAGCATCGGCCACCACGTTTGCCTTACCCGGATGGTAATTCAAACCAAAATCATAATCCTTCAAAAGCTCTAACCACCTTCTTTGTCTCATGTTCAATTCTTTTTGATCAAATAAATATTTCAAGCTCTTGTGATCACTAAAAACTTCAAATCTTGCACCATAAAGATAGTGCCTCCAAATTTTCAAAACAAACACCACGGCCGCTAATTCCAAGTCATGATTAGGATAATTCTTTTCATGCACTCTCAATTGTCTAGAAGCATAAGCCATAACTTTTCTATCTTGCATCAAAACACCACCTAACCCAACCAATGAAGCATCACAATACACAACAAATGGTTCCGTCGGATTTGGCAAAATCAAGATCGGAGCCGTTGTCAATCTTCTTTTTAGCTCATTGAAACTCTCTCCACAATGAATATCCCAAATGAAAGCCTTTCCTTTACAAGTCAATTGCGTTAACGGAAGTGCCAACTTCGAAAATCCCTCAATAAACCTCCGATAATAACCTGCCAAGCCTAAAAAGCTTCCGTAACCAATCTAGGAGCCTCCCATTGCATCACCGCATCAATCTTGGATGGATCAACACTAATACCACTACCGGAAATAACATGTCCAAGAAAACTTACTTTCGACAACCAACACTCACATTTCGACAACTTAGCATACAATTGTTTCTCTTTCAAAATTTGTAACACAATCCTCAAATGCTCTTCATGCTCCTCTTGAGACTTAGAGTAAATCAAAATATCGTCAATGAACACAACCACAAAACGATCTAACTGCTCATGAAAAATACGATTCATGTATTCCATAAACACACCCGGCGCATTAGAAACCCCGAATGGCATCACGGAATATTCGTAATGGCCATACCGTTTCCTAAAGGCCATCTTTTGAATATCCTCTTCTTTCACACGAATCTGCTGATATCCCTATCTCAAATCAATCTTGCTAAAAACATGCGCACCAACCAATTGGTCCAACAAATCATCGATCCTTAGAATTGGATACTTGTTCTTAATTGTCACCTTGTTCAATTGTCGATAATCAATGCATAACCGCATACTCCCATCCTTTTTCTTTACCAACAATATCGGAGCACCCCAAGGAGAAACACTTGGTCTTACAAATCTCTTGTCCAACAAGTCATTCAATTGCTTCTTCAATTCTACCAACTCCGATGCCGACATACGATACGGTGCCATCGAAATCGGTTTAGTACCCGGAACTAGATCAATAGAAAACTCAACTTCTCTTTTCGGCGGTACATCCTTAATATCCTCTGGAAACACTTCAGGAAAATCACACACAACAGGAAAGACATCAAGGGACACTTGACTATCCACAGACAATGATGCAAACAAACCGAACAATTGAGCTTCGTCCGCTAAGAGTTTCTTCAACTCTTTAGTGGATAAGAAACTCTCTTCTTCACCCTCTTCCAAAGAAGGAAACCTCACTAACTTGTGATAGCAATCAATATGAACTCTATTAAATTGCAACCAATTCATTCCCAAAACCACATCCAAACCTTCCAACGGCAAACACACTAAGTCCATCTCAAAGTCTTTACCATAAATGGTTAAAGGAAAACTCACACAAACCAAAGAAGTAGTTACTGACCCCATCGCTGGAGTATCAATAATCATCTGACCATCCATCAAAGACAACACAAGATTCAAACGCTTCGCGCACTCAGACGAAACAAACGAATGAGTCACTCCCGTATCAATAATGGCAACTAAAGGCGTATTATTAATAAAGCAAGTACCTTTAATCAGACGGTCTGCACTTGAAATCTGAGTTCCTGCCAAAGAAAATACCTTCCCACCAGTTGGAGCTTTCTTCAGATTCGGACACTTCGTACTAATGTGGCCAGGTTCCCCACAATTAAAACATTTCACCACATTCCTTCTACAATCAGCAGTAGCATGCCCAAGGCCTCCACAGTTAGAACATTTCGCCACTGTCTTCCCGCACTCAAACGATTTGTGACCCATTTCACCACACTTGTAACACTTAATGGAATCGGAACCTCCTCCTCCAGACCTCTTCTCAAAGTTTCCCCTATGCTTGCCCCTATCAGCGGGTGTCACATAAGGTCCACTACTAGCTTGTTGCTTTCCCTTCCTCTCATTCAGACTTTAGTAATGTGTAGAACGAGCCTTGTTATCTTCCTCAAAGATTCTACAACATTCCGTCAAATCCGAAAACCTTCTTATCCTTTTATATCCCACAGCTTATTTAATCTCAGGACGTAAACCATTCTCATACTTAAGACACTTTGAGAACTCAGCAGTAATCGCAGCATAGTGAGGATGGAACTGAACCAACTCCACAAACTTAGCAGTATAGTCCACCACGGACATACCACCTTGTTTCAGTTCAAGGAACTCCATCTCCTTCTTGCCTTTCACACTTTCAGGGTAATACTTCCTCAAGAACTCAGTACGAAATAAATCCCAAGTTATCTCTTCATCATCCACCTCAAGAACTTGACGCATACCGACCCACCAATCGTCGGCTTCTTCCTTCAGCATAAGAGACCCAAGCCTCACCTTATTCTCCTCCGCACAGTCCATGACTCTGAAGATCTTTTCAATCTCTTTCAACCAAAGTTGAGCACCATCGGGATCAAATCTTCCTTTGAAGACCGGTGGTTGATTCTTCCTGAACTCATCATTAGCATTCACATTCGGCACACCTTGCACCGCCCTAGCCATTGCTTCCAAAGCAGCAGCCATCGCATTGTCGTTTCTACCAGCCATATTCTGATCATTCCCAAAAATGACAACAAGGTTAAACAACAGTTCAACCATCACAACAACAAGACAGACACAACTGACTCAACACTGGCTCTGATACCACTTAATGTAACACCCCTTGCTATACCCCCAAATAATCACAATTAATCATTTAGGCACATATTAAAATTTCGTCAGAGTATATTTATAAACACGGTATAAAAGAGGTATGTCACATTATACATGAAATTAAAACATTCAACACCTGCTCAACAATTGATATGCAACAGTGGGGTAACTTTGCAACAGAGGAACTTAGTCCTTGCACCCACATCTCAATATTTAGAATAAAAGCGGAAAATCTAAACATTGAATAACAACTAACATATATACATGCACATATACACATCATCAAGTATCATCCATCAACATAATTCATGTTTACATAAACATCTATCAGCAAGATACATATACAAATGTATCACAAAAGAATCATAGCCTCCTAGCTACCCGGTGCTACATATCAGAGCCGACCGACCAAAAGAATGAAGACACGCTTCACAAAAGACCACCAGCATACCTACTCTGCAATGCCTCATAGAGCATCATAAAACAGCAGAAGGGTGAGAAATATTATCATAATAACAATGCATAAAATTATATATCTTAGCATAGAAATACACATATTCCACATTCTCACCACAATTCATCACGACTCACTCATATACATCACAATGTATATATAATCAAAACCAAACATATACATCATGCATACTTTCACAATTCTTATCATTCCACATAAACATACATATTCATGTTTATTCATCAATGCACCATTATAAAGATGATAAATGCAAATCATAGAGGCCGACTCACGACTCTATGCAAATGCAATGCGGGTACCGACTCAAACATCTTCAGTTCACTCAGGAACTCTGCTGGAACCATCGCTCGTTACATCACTGTAACTCCCCGTCGGGCATACGATGTTCCCCATCGCTCACACCTCTTATTTTTAAGGCACACGATCCGATCTGATCGCTCACACCTCTTATTTTTAAGGCACACGACATTTATGGATCGCTCACACCTCTTTGTATAAGGCACACGACCCGATTGCTCACACCCCACATGGGCACACGATCGTCTATAACTATCGCTCACACCTCTTATTTTTAAGGCACACGATCCATCCGATCGCTCACACCTCTTATGTTTAAGGCACACGATGTTATATAGGGTTCTCATTAGAATCCCTCAACACAAGAATGCACATCATTATGCTCCACATGCAAATGACTCAAGACATTCTTGAAATGCATATATATTCACAATATAATCATGCATTCATCTCATTCAATCACATACAATTTATATACATTCACATCAATGCACTATTGTATGATTCACATCCAAACACAGATTCAAAACGGTAAAAGTCGCTAAATAACACTATTCCCGACTTTTTCAACTTATTTAATCGACTAACCATTTCCAAATCATCATCACAAGAAAGAACATTTTATACGCTTTCCAACGATATAAATAACGCTAAAATCGGAAATACGGTTCGAGAGTTATGAATTTTTTTAAGTAAAAGGATTATATAAAAAAAAACTCCCAACCGCCCGGCGAAGCACGCCAACCGCTCGGCGAAACACGCTTCGCCTCTACTTCGCCCGGTGAAACATAGGCGAAGACAATTCCACCAAAATGACTCAAAGAGTCAGAAACTTGGCACCTCTGCGCCTCTCAAAACCGCCCAGCAAAAGGACGAACCGCCCGGCGAAACAGGCACATCGCCCGGTGCTTCACACCAGAAGCAGAATTTCTGCTTCGTTTTTTGGCACTGTTCCAAACTCCAAAAATCCTATTTTCTTCCCCAAATTACTTCCATCAGCAAAACAGTTAATAGCAATGGTTCATAAACATATAGAGATCATACAACACAAATTATATCGATTTCCATCTGCGAAAACATCGATTTCTACTCGTTTACGCGTTTTCGCCCTATAACCGAAAAAATATCGAACAAGCCAATACCACATGCTAACACACATACATAATGATATAC
Source organism: Lathyrus tuberosus (assembly GCA_022829125.1). Taxonomy (NCBI): domain Eukaryota; kingdom Viridiplantae; phylum Streptophyta; class Magnoliopsida; order Fabales; family Fabaceae; genus Lathyrus; species Lathyrus tuberosus. The sequence continues at coordinate 7,496,928 of JALAZF010000161.1, read as the reverse complement.
ATTGATGAGATGATAAGATTTCACACCCTTACCCGATTAAATCGATTCCTAGAAGTTGATTTTCTTGATTTTCCTAGCTTTTCCTCTTTTCCTTCTCTTTTCTCCTCTTCCTCTTTCTTTCTCTCCTCTCTCTTTCTATTTTTCCTTTTTATCTCTTTTTCTTTTCTATCTCCTTTTCTTAATCTCATTTTTCTTTCTTTTCTAATTCTTTTTACCCAAATTCAAATTAATTCATTTTCTCACATAATTATATTTCCACTAAATTTTCTAACTTAACATTAATTGAGAAATGTCTAAAATACCCTCCATTCTAATTTTCCCCGAAAACTCTCAAAAACGGTAAAATAACATAACATGTCAACATAACATATTAACACACCAATTTCACAGATAAAATAATTTATCACTCAATTTAAATAAAAGACTCTACAAAATGGGAATAATTGGAATCGGGGCGTTACAGGACGAGCTTGCTGAAGAGGCTGTTGTGTCCTTTGCTGATTAGGTTGGCTCTGCGCAACCTGAGGCTGATACGTAGGAACAGGCACGGAGTTGATAGCAGGAGTTACCGCTGCTACTGGCTGATAACATCGCCTTTGCTTTCCGAGAGAGATATTCCCAATATCTTGCTCTTTTTTCTTAGGGAGAGCACTACCGTATCGTTTTGAACTACTTGATGATCCAGCGTCTTTTGCCAAACGTCCTTCCCGGACGGCTTCCCCAAGACGAACCCCCATACCCACCATCTCGGTGAAGTCACTGGGCGCACTGGCGACCATTCTGTCGTAGTAAAATTAGCTCAAGGTCTTTAAGAAGATCTTTGTCATCTCTTTTTCCTCAAGAGGTGGACAAATTTGAGCGGCAATTTCACGCCATCTTTGAGCGTACTCCTTAAAGGTTTCCTTGTCCTTTTGTGACATCGATCTGAGTTGATCTCTGTCCGGTGCCATGTCCAAATTGTATTTGTATTGTTGGACGAAGGCAGTGCCAAGATCTCTGAAGGTGCTGATCGTGGCACGGTTTAAACCCATGTACCATTTTAAGACGGCACCGGTTAAACTATCCTGGAAGTAGTGAATCAGTAGGTCTTGATTTTCTGTCTGAGCTGACATTCGCCCAACGTACATCACCAAGTGACTCTGAGGGCAAGAGTTACCCTTGTATTTTTCAAATTCGGGCACCTGGAATTTGTGCGGGACTTTCACATTTGGGACCAGACAAAGGTCTGCGGCGTCCTTTCCAAATAGATCCTGACCGCGAATGGCTTGCAGTTCCTTCTGCATTTCCAGGAACTGTTCCTGGAATTCATCCTTTCGGTCAAACATGGTTTCCTTCTTTCCAGCAGGTATCTGCGGAATCTGTCATTCCGGGACAGTGTGCACCACAGGGGGTGGTACCGTAACTACGACATTGAATCTTGGCGTTTCCCGAAGTTTGTAACCTTCAGGAGTCTTCAATATGCCTCTGGCATCTTTGCTTTCCTGAAGTCTGTAACCTTCAGGACCAGCGGCATCTGTCGTGATTCCATGATCTTTAGTGATCGGCGAAACATATCCTTCCGGGATATAGTTAGCAGGCATGCCCCAGGGACGATCTTTCGGCATTTGATACCTAGGATCAAACTTCTCCACTATGGGCGCTGAGGTGATCTCTGAGATCACAATTCTTTGTAGCTGAGCTTCTGCCATGGCTTGCATGTCGTTACGAAGCTTTCTCATATCCTCTCTCAGAGGGTCGATCTCTTCTTTCAACTCTCTGTTCTCTTCCTCAAGATCATCCATCTTTTTCTGACGATTGGCCCGAGTATTGTACGAATGAGACAGTTTGACTCTAGAATCGAGACACAAACGTGAGATTCGTAGGTAAGGAGAATACGCGATGTGAGAATGATGAATACAATGATTATATTAATTGTTTTTAGGTTTAATCAAAATAAACTTTGACAATTAGATTGCAAATATAAAACAGTGCGGAAACCCCTTTTTATTGAAATTCAAAGGATTACAGAAATGGAAATACAGCAGATTACAAGGTGCAGAAACAGAAACCTAAGCTAATGGGTCCTGAGAGAACTCGGGTGCTGATTCTGGTATCTTCCTCTTCTTTGACCGGGGCTCTTGAGCCATTGTCGGGTTTTCATTCCTTTGCCAGATGAAAGGAGCGAGCAGATTCCTTTGGTTATCCTGATTATCCACAGCATGCTGCTCTAAAATCTCAATCAGAGCATCTTTCTCTTTTAGTAATTGCTGTATTTTGATGCACTCCACATTGAGGATGCGGTACTTGTTCTTCCAAGACCTCCTCTCCCGTTGAACTTTGTTGAGAGTAACCTGGAGCTTTTCAGTTTCAGACATGAAGTACATGACAGATTCCCTTGGCGGAAGAACTCCGTGACGAGGATAAGGCATCTTTAGCTTGAGAGCTCTAGTATGTACCCAGTGGAGATAAGGCTCCACCGAGACACAGTCCGGTTTTCCTAGAGACTCCCGTCCTTTCTTATGAACGTGTTTCCAAGCATGCACTATTTCCATCTTTAGTGCTCTGTCATTTTCCCCTTCCTTGAAGAAAAGACCTTCCAGATGAGCGTTGCGCGGAACAAGCCTCATCGGGTATCCAAATTGACGATGAACCAATACCGGATGGTAGTTGATTCCTCCTTTAGTTCCTATGAGGGGTACATTGGGGAAGTTTCCACAACGATCAATGATCCTGATCCCATCATAAATCCTATTACACCAATCAATGTCAGAGTTGGTGAGGGACATGATTTTCTACGGCCAACGTAAGGCACTCTTATGATCCCAAAAAGCAGCAGACTTAGGCAAGTGAGACATAAACCATTTGTAAAGCAAAGGTACACAACATGTGATCTCCCCTCCGTTGTACAAATTCCATAAGTGTACAGAATGATACGCGTCTGCGAGCAAAGTCGGCACAGGGTTTCCAATGAGAAAAACCTTAATGGCGTTGATATCGACGAAGTTATTAATGTTGGGCAACGAAAATAATCCGTAGGTGAGTAAAACTAAGATGCTTTCGAAATCAGTCTCGTTCCCTATACTAGCGAAGTACAGAGCTTTCTTTGTTAAGAACTGGGCTGGTAAACCTTGTATGCCACCCTTGGTAGTCATATGAATCTTGTTATCTTCCTCAAAGATTCTACAACATTCCGTCAAATCCGAAAACCTTCTTATCCTTTGATATCCCACAGCTTGTTTAATCTCAGGACGCAGACCATTCTCATACTTAAGACACTTTGAAAACTCAGCAGTAATCGCAGCATAGTGAGGATGGAACTGAACCAACTCCACAAACTTAGCAGTATAGTCCACCACGGACATACCACCTTGTTTCAGTTCAAGGAACTCCATCTCCTTCTTGCCTTTCACACTTTCAGGGTAATACTTCCTCAAGAACTCAGTACGAAATAAATCCCAAGTTATCTCTTCATTATCCACCTCAAGAACTTGACGCATACCGACCCACCAATCGTCAGCTTCTTCCTTCAGCATGTGAGACCCAAGCCTCACCTTATTCTCCTCCGCACAGTCCATGACTCTGAAGATCCTTTCAATCTCTTTCAACCAAAGTTGAGCACCATCGGGATCAAATTTTCCTTTGAAGACCGGTGGTTGATTCTTCCTGAACTCGTCATTAGCATTCACATTCGGCACACCTTGCACCGGCCTAGCCATTGCTTCCAAAGCAGTAGCCATCGCATTGTCGTTTCTACCAGCCATATTCTGATCATTCCCAAAAATGACAACAAGGTTAAACAACAGTTCAACCATCACAACAACAAGACAGACACAACTGACTCAACACTGGCTCTGATACCACTTAATGTAACACCCCTTGCTATACCCCCAAATAATCACAATTAATCATTTAGGCACATATTAAAATTTCGTCAGAGTATATTTATAAACACGGTATAAAAGAGGTATGTCACATTATACATGAAATTAAAACATTCAACACCTGCTCAACAATTGATATGCAACAGTGAGGTAACTTTGCAACAGAGGAACTTAGTCCTTGCACCCACATCTCAATATTTAGAATAAAAGCGGAAAATCTAAACATTGAATAACAACTAACATATATACATGCACATATACACATCATCAAGTATCATCCATCAACATAATTCATGTTTACATAAACATCTATCAGCAAGATACATATACAAATGTATCACAAAAGAATCATAGCCTCCTAGCTACCCGGTGCTACATATCAGAGCCGACCGCCCAAAAGAATGAAGACACGCTTCACAAAAGACCACCAGCATACCTACTCTGCAATGCCTCATAGAGCATCATAAAACAGCAGAAGGGTGAGAAATATTATCATAATAACAATGCATAAAATTATATATCTTAGCATAGAAATACACATATTCCACATTCTCACCACAATTCATCACGACTCACTCATATACATCACAATGTATATATAATCAAAACCAAACATATACATCATGCATACTTTCACAATTCTTATCATTCCACATAAACATACATATTCATGTTTATTCATCAATGCACCATTATAAAGATGATAAATGCAAATCATAGAGGCCGACTCACGACTCTATGCAAATGCAATGCGGTACCGACTCAAACATCTTCAGGTCACTCAAGAACTCTGCTGGAACCATCGCTCGTTACATCACTGTAACTCCCCGTCGGGCATACGATGTTCCCCATCGCTCACACCTCTTATTTTTAAGGCACACGATCCGATCTGATCGCTCACACCTCTTATTTTTAAGGCACACGACGTTTATGGATCGGTCACACCTCTTTGTATAAGGCACACGACCCGATTGCTCACACCCCACACGGGCACACGATCGTCTATAACTATCGCTCACACCTCTTATTTTTAAGGCACACGATCCATCCGATCGCTCACACCTCTTATGTTTAAGGCACACGATGTTATATAGGGTTCTCATTAGAATCCCTCAACACAAGAATGCACATCATTATGCTCCACATGCAAATGACTCAAGACATTCTTGAAATGCATATATATTCACAATATCATCATGCATTCATCTCATTCAATCACATACAATTTATATACATTCACATCAATGCACTATTGTATGATTCACATCCAAACACAGATTCAAAACGGTAAAAGTCGCTAAATAACACTATTCCCGACTTTTCTGACTTATTTAATCGACTAACCATTTCCAAATCATCATCACAAGAAAGAACATTTTATACGCTTTCCAACGATATAAATAACGCTTAAATCGGAAATACGGTTCGAGAGTTATGAATTTTTTTAAGTAAAAGGATTATATAAAAAAAAACTCCCAACCGCCCGGCGAAGCACGCCAACTGCTCGACGAAACACGCTTCGCCTCTACTTCGCCCGGCGAAACATAGGCGAAGACAATTCCACCAAAATGACTCAAAGAGTCAGAAACTTGGCACCTCTGCGCCTCTCAAAACCACCCAGCGAAAGGACGAACCGCCCGGCGAAACAGGCACATCGCCCGGCGCTTCACACCAGAAGCAGAATTTCTGCTTCGTTTTTTGGCACTATTCCAAACCCCAAAAATCCCATTTTCTTCCCCAAATTACTTCCATCAGCAAAACAGTTAATAGCAATGGTTCATAAACATAAAGAGATCATACAACAGAAATTATATCGATTTCCATATGCGAAAACATCGATTTCTACTCGTTTACGCGTTTTCGCCCTATAACCGAAAAAATATCGAACAAGCCAATACCACATGCAAACACACATACATAATGATATACATTGATGAGATGATAAGATTTCACACCCTTACCCGGTTAAATCGATTCCTAGAAGTTGATTTTCTTGATTTTCCTAGCTTTTCCTCTTTTCCTTCTCTTTTCTCCTCTTCCTCTTTCTTTCTCTCCTCTCTCTTTCTATTTTTCCTTTTTATCTCTTTTTCTTTTCTATCTCCTTTTCTTAATCTCATTTTTCTTTCTTTTCTACTTCTTTTTACCCAAATTCAAATTAATTCATTTTCTCACATAATTATATTTCCACTAAATTTTCTAACTTAACATTAATTGAGAAATGTCTAAAATACCCTCCATTCTAATTTCCCCCGAAAACTCTCAAAAACGGTAAAATAACATAACATGTCAACATAACATATTAACACACCAATTTCACAGATAAAATAATTTATCACTCAATTTAAATAAAAGACTCTACAAAATGGGAATAATTGGAATCGGGGTGTTACAGGACGAGCCTGCTGAAGAGGTTGTTGTGTCCTTTGCTGATTAGGTTGGCTCTGCGCAACTTGAGGCTGATACGTAGGAACAGGCACGGAGTTGATAGCAGGAGTTACCGCTGCTACTGGCTGATAACATCGCCTTTGCTTTCCGAGAGAGATATTCCCAATATCTTGCTCCTTTTTCTTAGGGAGAGCACTACCGTATCGTTTTGAACTACTTGATGATCCAGCGTCTTTTGCCAAAAGTCCTTCCCGGACGGCTTCCTCAAGAAGAACCCCCATACCCACCATCTCGGTGAAGTCACTGGGCGCACTGGCGACCATTCTGTCGTAGTAAAAGTAGCTCAAGGTCTTTAAGAAGATCTTTGTCATCTCTTTTTCCTCAAGAGGTGGACAAATTTGAGCGGCAATTTCACGCCATCTTTGAGCGTACTCCTTAAAGGTTTCCTTGTCCTTTTGTGACATCGATCTGAGTTGATCTCTGTCCGGTGCCATGTCCAAATTGTATTTGTATTGTTGGACGAAGGCAGTGCCAAGATCTCTGAAGGTGCTGATCGTGGCACGGTTTAAACCCATGTACCATTTTAAGGCGGCACCGGTTAAACTATCCTGGAAGTAGTGAATCAGTAGGTCCTGATTTTCTGTCTGAGCTGACATTCGCCCAGCGTACATCACCAAGTGACTCTGAGGGCAAGAGTTACCCTTGTATTTTTCAAATTCGGGCACCTGGAATTTGTGCGGGACTTTCACATTTGGGACCAGACAAAGGTCTGCGGCGTCCTTTCCAAATAGATCCTGACCGCGAATGGCTTGCAGTTCCTTCTGCATTTCCAGGAACTGTTCCTGGAATTCATCCTTTCGGTCAAACATGGTTTCCTTCTTTCCAGCAGGTATCTGCGGAATCTGTCATTCCGGGACAGTGTACACCACAGGGGGTGGTACCGTAACTACGGCGTTGAATCTTGGCGTTTCCCGAAGTTTGTAACCTTCAGGAGTCTTCAATATGCCTCTGGCATCTTTGCTTTCCTGAAGTCTGTAACCTTCAGGACCAGCGGCATCTGTCGTGATTCCATGATCTTTAGTGATCGGCGAAACATATCCTTCCGGGATATAGTTAGCAGGCATGCCCCAGGGACGATCTTTCGGCATTTGATACCTAGGATCAAACTTCTCCACTATGGGCGCTGAGGTGATCTCTGAGATCACAATTCTTTATAGCTGAGCTTCTGCCATGGCTTGCATGTCGTTACGAAGCTTTCTCATATCCTCTCTCAGAGCGTCGATCTCTTCTTTCAACTCTCTGTTCTCTTCCTCAAGATCATCCATCTTTTTCTGACGATTGGCCCGAGTATTATACGAATGAGACAGTTTGACTCTAGAATCGAGACACAAACGTGAGATTCGTAGGTAAGGAGAATACGCGATGTGAGAATGATGAATGCAATGATTATATTAATTATTTTTTGGTTTAATCAAAATAAACTTCGACAATTAGATTGCAAATATAAAACAGTGGGGAAGCCCCTTTTTATTGAAATTCAAAGGATTACAGAAATGGAAATACAGCAGATTACAAGGTGCAGAAACAGAAACCTAAGCTAATGGGTCCCGAGAGAACTCGGGTGCTGATTCTGGTATCTTCCTCTTCTTTGACCGGGGCTCTTGAGCCGTTGTCGGGTTTTCATTCCTTTGCCAGATGAAAGGAGCGAGCAGATTCCTTTGGTCATCCTGATTATCCACAGCATGCTGCTCTAAAATCTCAATCAGAGCATCTTTCTCTTTCAGTAATTGCTGTATTTTGATGCACTCCACATTGAGGATGCGGTACTTGTTCTTCCAAGACCTCCTCTCCCGTTGAACTTTGTTGAGAGTAACCTGGAGCTTTTTAGTTTCAGACATGAAGTACATGACAGATTCCCTTGGCGGAAGAACTCCGTGACGAGGATAAGGCATCTTTAGCTTGAGAGCTCTAGTATGTACCCAGTGGAGATAAGGCTCCACCGAGACACAGTCCGGTTTTCCTAGAGACTCCCGTCCTTTCTTATGAACGTGTTTCCAAGCATGCACTATTTCCATCTTTAGTGCTCTGTCATTTTCCCCTTCCTTGAAGAAAAGACCTTCCAGATGAGCGTTGCGCGGAACAAGCCTCATCGGGTATCCAAATTGACGATGAACCAATACCGGATGGTAGTTGATTCCTCCTTTAGTTCCTATGAGGGGTACATTGGGGAAGTTTCCACAACGATCAATGATCCTGATTCCATCATAAATCCTATTACACCAATCAATGTCAGATTTGGTGAGAGACATGATTTTCTACGGCCAACGTAAGGCACTCTTATGATCCCAAAAAGCAGCAGACTTAGGCAAGTGAGACATAAACCATTTGTAAAGCAAAGGTACACAACATGTGATCTCCCCTCCATTGTACAAATTCCATAAGTGTACAGAATGATACGCGTCTGCAAGCAAAGTCGGCACAGGGTTTCCAATGAGAAAAACCTTAATGGCATTGATATCGACGAAGTTATTAATGTTGGGCAACGAAAATAATTCGTAGGTGAGTAAAACTAAGATGCTTTCGAAATCAGTCCCGTTCCCTATACTAGCGAAGTACAGAGCTTTCTTTGTTAAGAACTGGGCTGGCAAACCTTGTATGCCACCCTTGGTAGTCATGTGAATCTTGTTATCTTCCTCAAAGATTCTACAACATTTCGTCAAATCCGAAAACCTTTTTATCCTTTGATATCCCACAGCTTGTTTAATCTCAGGACGCAGACCATTCTCATACTTAAGACACTTTGAGAACTCAGCAGTAATCACAGCATAGTGAGGATGGAACTGAACCAACTCCACAAACTTAGCAGTATAGTCCACCACGGACATACCACCTTGTTTCAGTTCAAGGAACTCCATCTCCTTCTTTCCTTTCACACTTTCAGGGTAATACTTCCTCAAGAACTCAGTACGAAATAAATCCCAAGTTATCTCTTCATCATCCACCTCAAGAACTTGAGGCATACCGACCCACCAATCGTCGGCTTCTTCCTTCAGCATGTGAGACCCAAGCCTCGCCTTATTCTCCTCTGCACAGTCCATGACTCTGAAGATCCTTTCAATCTCTTTCAACCAAAGTTGAGCACCATCGGGATCAAATCTTCCTTTGAAGACCGGTGGTTGATTCTTCCTGAACTCGTCATTAGCATTCACATTCGGCACACCTTGCACCGCCCTAGCCATTGCTTCCAAAGCAGTAGCCATCGCATTGTCGTTTCTACCAGCCATATTCTGATCATTCCCAAAAATGACAACAAGGTTAAACAACAGTTCAACCATCACAACAACAAGACAGACACAACTGACTCAACACTGGCTCTGATACCACTTAATGTAACACCCCTTGCTATACCCCCAAATAATCACAATTAATCATTTAGGCACATATTAAATTTCGTCAGAGTATATTTATAAACACGGTATAAAAGAGGTATGTCACATTATACATGAAATTAAAATATTCAACACCTGCTCAACAATTGATATGCAACAGTGAGGTAACTTTGCAACAGAGGAACTTAGTCCTTGCACCCACATCTCAATATTTAGAATAAAAGCGGAAAATCTAAACATTGAATAACAACTAACATATATACATGCACATATACACATCATCAAGTATCATCCATCAACATAATTCATGTTTACATAAACATCTATCAGCAAGATACATATACAAATGTATCACAAAAGAATCATAGCCTCCTAGCTACCCGGTGCTACATATCAGAGCCGACCGCCCAAAAGAATGAAGACACGCTTCACAAAAGACCACCAGCATACCTACTCTGCAATGCCTCATAGAGCATCATAAAACAGCAGAAGGGTGAGAAATATTATCATAATAACAATGCATAAAATTATATATCTTAGCATAGAAATACACATATTCCACATTCTCACCACAATTCATCACGACTCACTCATATACATCACAATGTATATATAATCAAAACCAAACATATACATCATGCATACTTTCACAATTCTTATCATTCCACATAAACATACATATTCATGTTTATTCATCAATGCACCATTATAAAGATGATAAATGCAAATCATAGAGGCCGGCTCACGACTCTATGCAAATGCAATGCGGGTACCGACTCAAACATCTTCAGTTCACTCAGGAACTCTGCTGGAACCATCGCTCGTTACATCACTGTAACTCCCCGTCGGGCATACGATGTTCCCCATCGCTCACACCTCTTATTTTTAAGGCACACGATCCGATCTGATCGCTCACACCTCTTATTTTTAAGGCACACGGCGTTTATGGATCGGTCACACCTCTTTGTATAAGGCACACGACCCGATTGCTCACACCCCACGCGGGCACACGATCGTCTATAACTATCGCTCACACCTCTTATTTTTAAGGCACACGATCCATCCGATCGCTCACACCTCTTATGTTTAAGGCACACGATGTTATATAGGGTTCTCATTAGAATCCCTCAACACAAGAATGCACATCATTATGCTCCACATGCAAATGACTCAAGACATTCTTGAAATGCATATATATTCACAATATAATCATGCATTCATCTCATTCAATCACATACAATTTATATACATTCACATCAATGCACTATTGTATGATTCACATCCAAACACAGATTCAAAACGGTAAAAGTCGCTAAATAACACTATTCCCGACTTTTCTGACTTATTTAATCGACTAACCATTTCCAAATCATCATCACAAGAAAGAACATTTTATACGCTTTCCAACGATATAAATAACGCTTAAATCGGAAATACGGTTCGAGAGTTATGAATTTTTTTAAGTAAAAGGATTATATAAAAAAAACTCCCAACCGCCCGGCGAAGCACGCCAACTGCTCGGCGAAACACGCTTCGCCTCTACTTCGCCCGGCGAAACATAGGCGAAGACAATTCCACCAAAATGACTCAAAGAGTCAGAAACTTGGCACCTCTGCGCCTCTCAAAACCGCCCAGCGAAAGGACGAACCGCCCGGCGAAACAGGCACATCGCCCGGCGCTTCACACCAGAAGCAGAATTTCTGCTTCGTTTTTTGGCACTATTCCAAACCCCAAAAATCCCATTTTCTTCCCCAAATTACTTCCATCAGCAAAACAGTTAATAGCAATGGTTCATAAACATATAGAGATCATACAACACAAATTATATCGATTTCCAACTGCGAAAACATCGATTTCTACTCGTTTACGCGTTTTCGCCCTATAACCGAAAAAATATCGAACAAGCCAATACCACATGCAAACACACATACATAATGATATACATTGATGAGATGATAAGATTTCACACCCTTACCCGGTTAAATCGATTCCTAGAAGTTGATTTTCTTGATTTTCCTAGCTTTTCCTCTTTTCCTTCTCTTTTCTCCTCTTCCTCTTTCTTTCTCTCCTCTCTCTTTCTATTTTTCCTTTTTATCTCTTTTTCTTTTCTATCTCCTTTTCTTAATCTCATTTTTCTTTCTTTTCTACTTCTTTTTACCCAAATTCAAATTAATTCATTTTCTCACATAATTATATTTCCACTAAATTTTCTAACTTAACATTAATTGAGAAATGTCTAAAATACCCTCCATTCTAATTTTCCCCGAAAACTCTCAAAAACGGTAAAATAACATAACATGTCAACATAACATATTAACACACCAATTTCACAGATAAAATAATTTATCACTCAATTTAAATAAAAGACTCTACAAAATGGGAATAATTGGAATCGGGGCATTACAGGACGAGCCTGCTGAAGAAGCTGTTGTGTCCTTTGCTGATTAGGTTGGCTCTGCGCAACCTGAGGCTGATACGTAGGAACAGGCACGAAGTTGATAGCAGGAGTTACCGCTGCTACTGGCTGATAACATCGCCTTTGCTTTCCGAGAGAGATATTCCCAATATCTTGCTCCTTTTTCTTAGGGAGAGCACTACCGTATCGTTTTGAACTACTTGATGATCCAGCGTCTTTTGCCAAACGTCCTTCCCGGACAGCTTCCTCAAGACGAACCCCCATACCCACCATCTCGGTGAAGTCACTGGGCGCACTGACGACCATTCTGTCGTAGTAAAATGAGCTCAAGGTCTTTAAGAAGATCTTTGTCATCTCTTTTTCCTCAAGAGGTGGACAAATTTGAGCGGCAATTTCACGCCATCTTTGAGCGTACTCCTTAAAGGTTTCCTTGTCCTTTTGTGACATCGATCTGAGTTGATCTCTGTCCGGTGCCATGTCCAAATTGTATTTGTATTGTTGGACGAAGGCAGTGCCAAGATCTCTGAAGGTACTGATCGTGGCACGGTTTAAACCCATGTACCATTTTAAGGCGGCACCGGTTAAACTATCCTGGAAGTAGTGAATCAGTAGGTCCTGATTTTCTGTCTGAGCTGACATTCGCCCAGCGTACATCACCAAGTGACTCTGAGGGCAAGAGTTACCCTTGTATTTTTCAAATTCGGGCACCTGGAATTTGTGCGGGACTTTCACATTGGGGACCAGACAAAGGTCTGCGGCGTCCTTTCCAAATAGATCCTGACCGCGAATGGCTTGCAGTTCCTTCTGCATTTCTAGGAACTGTTCCTGGAATTCATCCTTTCGGTCAAACATGGTTTCCTTCTTTCCAGCAGGTATCTGTGGAATCTGTCATTCCGGGACAGTGTGCACCACAGGGGGTGGTACCGTAACTACGGCGTTGAATCTTGGCGTTTCCCGAAGTTTGTAACCTTCAGGAGTCTTCAATATGCCTCTGGCATCTATGCTTTCCCGAAGTCTGTAACCTTCAGGACCAGCGGCATCTGTCGTGATTCCATGATCTTTAGTGATCGGCGGAACATATCCTTCCGGGATATAGTTAGCAGGCATGCCCCAGGGACGATCTTTCGGCATTTGATACCTAGGATCAAACTTCTCCACTACGGGCGCTGAGGTGATCTCTGAGATCACAATTCTTTGTAGCTGAGCTTCTGCCATGGCTTGCATGTCGTTACGAAGCTTTCTCATATCCTCTCTCAGAGTGTCGATCTCTTCTTTCAACTCTCTGTTCTCTTCCTCAAGATCATCCATCTTTTTCTGACGATTGGCCCGAGTATTGTACGAATGAGACAGTTTGACTCTAGAATCGAGACACAAACGTGAGATTCGTAGGTAAGGAGAATACGCGATGTGAGAATGATGAATGCAATGATTATATTAATTATTTTTTGGTTTAATCAAAATAAACTTCGACAATTAGATTGCAAATATAAAACAGTGGGGAAACCCCTTTTTATTGAAATTCAAAGGATTACAGAAATGGAAATACAGCAGATTACAAGGTGCAGAAACAGAAACCTAAGCTAATGGGTCCCGAGAGAACTCGGGTGCTGATTCTGGTATCTTCCTCTTCTTTGACCGGGGCTCTTGAGCCGTTGTCGGGTTTTCATTCCTTTGCCAGATGAAAGGAGCGAGCAGATTCCTTTGGTCATCCTGATTATCCACAGCATGCTGCTCTAAAATCTCAATCAGAGCATCTTTCTCTTTCAGTAATTGTTGTATTTTGATGCACTCCACATTGAGGATGCGGTACTTGTTCTTCCAAGACCTCCTCTCCCGTTGAACTTTGTTGAGAGTAACCTGGAGCTTTTCAGTTTCAGTCATGAAGTACATGACAGATTCCCTTGGCGGAAGAACTCCATGACGAGGATAAGGCATCTTTAGCTTGAGAGCTCTAGTATGTACCCAGTGGAGATAAGGCTCCACCGAGACACAGTCCGGTTTTCCTAGAGACTCCCGTCCTTTCTTATGAACGTGTTTCCAAGCATGCACTATTTCCATCTTTAATGCTCTGTCATTTTCCCCTTCCTTGAAGAAAAGACCTTCCAGATGAGCGTTGCGCGGAACAAGCCTCATCGGGTATCCAAATTGACGATGAACCAATACCGGATGGTAGTTGATTCCTCCTTTAGTTCCTATGAGGGGTACATTGGGGAAGTTTCCACAACGATCAATGATCCTGATCCCATCATAAATCCTATTACACCAATCAATGTCAGAGTTGGTGAGAGACATGATTTTCTACGGCCAACGTAAGGCACTCTTATGATCCCAAAAAGCAGCAGACTTAGGCAAGTGAGACATAAACCATTTGTAAAGCAAAGGTACACAACATGTGATCTCCCCTCCGTTGTACAAATTCCATAAGTGTACAGAATGATACGCGTCTGCGAGCAAAGTCGGCACAGGGTTTCCAATGAGAAAAACCTTAATGGCGTTGATATCGACGAAGTTATTAATGTTGGCCAACGAAAATAATCCGTAGGTGAGTAAAACTAAGATGCTTTCGAAATCAGTCCCGTTCCCTATACTAGCGAAGTACAGAGCTTTCTTTGTTAAGAACTGGGCTGGCAAACCTTGAATGCCACCCTTGTTAGTCATGTGAATCTTGACCTCTGACTCATCCAAATGAATTGCTCTTGCAATGGTCTGATCCTTTGGAATTTCTTCCAGTCCAGAAAATGGAGCTCTATCAGTGATGTGTAAGTCAATCAGATGAGAATACTCCTCCAGCGTTGGTGCTAGCTGGTAATGCGGGAATGTGAAACAATGATACACCGGATCGTAGAACTGAACGAGTACATCCATGATTCCCTCAAGCACATGGACTCTTAATAGAGGTAGCAGACCTCCGTACTTAGCTCTGAAAGCCTCCTGGTTTGTGATCATTCTCGCCAAACCTCTCAAATCCTCTAGTTTTGGAATCCTGAAGGTATACTTATGAGTTCTCCTTCTACCGAAATCCATCAGCGTAATCCTTTTCTCTCTGATATTTGCAATCACAGTCTTAGTTTAATTTGAAAAACAGAGAGACTAGAAGAGAAATTTTTTTGTTTTAATGTTTTTTAAAGGAATGCATGAATGCAGCACATAAAAACATAGAAAAAACATGGGGTCAATGGGTCGTTGTCATGGAGTCAAGGCTCAACCCCTCCCAAAGGTTTACTAATGATTTTTGTACCTGTCTCTCTTCATCATCAACTCTTGTCAAGAAAACACCAGCGGGCCAGGATCCGTGCTAGGTGATGTTTTTTGAAGAGTCCTCAGAAGAGGGTGGCATCGCATGACGACTATTTTCGATAGCCTCTGCGCCACTAAAGTTGCTCCTCAGCTTCTCAGACACGCCAGTCGATCACATCGCCTTTAACAACCGAAAGTTGTACGGGAAGATGAATCACAAAGGGGTGCCTCCACCGAGGTTGATGGTATCGCCATCACCTATCTTAAGTGTATACTCAATCTCACCACATGCAGCATCACACGCATTCCCAGTAGCAGAAGAATAAACACATATTTCAATTAGGAAAAGCAGTATATATATATATTTGTCCTAATGTCCTAGACTTTCAAAGCTATGAATCCTATGTTCCTGACAGAAATGGCTTCCCGGCGGAGTCACTAATCTGTGGTTTCTAAAAAAATGAGAAGGAAACTCCCCAGCAGAGTCGCCACTTTTCTGTAGCGAGCGATTTTTCAATGTGGTTGCGAAGCACGATCGCTCTGGTACGACAGCTCGATTCATTTTTTATCCTATTGTGAGCTGAATAAGGAAGGGAAATATATGTCTCCAATTAACCCTGCTTGCATACTGAGTTTGAACAGCGGTCTGTTAGGTTACAGATGCTACAAAGATTCGGGGTCTTCTTTTTTTTGTATTTTGACAGAATGACGGTTTCTGGCAGGGAACAAGGATTAGGATGTTTAAGACAGATGCTTTTTGATTGATATGTGAGAGTATGAGATTTTGGGTTTTTGTTTAGTGTGCTCGCTAAGATTTTTCTTTCAATCTTATGCCTACGTATTCCCGTTTACCGAAACAGGGAAATCACAGCGCTCGTAGTTCCTCCTAGTCTATGGGAGGAAATTGGTGTTTTGGTGTCTTGTTCAAAGCCCAAGACGTGAAGCGAAAGTTTGTTTATATCTTGTTCAAAGCCCAAGATGTGAAGCTAAAAAGTCTCGACTTTAGAGAGAATTTGTCATCTCTAAAGAGGGGTTTGTCTGTTTATAAAGGAGAATTACTTTAACCATGATATGTGAATCCGACAATGCCATAATTTCCTTTATAGGGGATTTTAACCTGAAGGAGAAGACTTTAAATCAGTGTAGAGTAATGCCATCTTTCCTTAGGAATTTATCATGCTAAAAGATGGACAGTGGCATGGATGTAGATGACCCAGAGGCTTGCCGCTTACAGCAGTTAGATGAAGAGGAAGGAGTTGTTGATGTTTGTGTACTGTGAACGAGGCACAACTTTGATGCTAAAAGGTTGATTGGATCAACTAATGGTTTTCTTTATACAAAGCCTAAGAGGAGGCTATTGGCCCAACAAGAGGGTGTTTTTTATGTGTCTCGTACGAAGCCCGAGAGAGAGGCTAAAAGGGGTTGACCCAACAAGAGGATCTTTTATACTCAACAAGAGAGTGTTTTTTATATCTCGTACGAATCCCGAGATGGAGGCTAAGATTTTATTTGGCTCAATAAGAACCTTTTTGTATCTCGTATAAAGCCCGAGATGGAGGCTAAAAGTTTTGTTTGACTCAACGATAGAGTCTTTTGTGTGTCTCATACAAAGCCTGAGAGAGAGGCTAAAAGTCTTTGTATCTCGTACGAAGCCCGAGATGGAGGCTAAAAGAGTTTGACTCTGCTTAGAGGAATTTGTATCTCGTATGAAGCCCGAGATGGAGGCTAAAAAGTTTGCTCCGCTGGGGAAAATCATTTGTATAAAGCCCAAGAAGAGGCTATGGTTGCTATCTCAGTTAAGTGACAGGTCCAATATACTGATTTTAAAGAGAAAATCAGTTCTTATATGAGCAACACTGTACTCATGGATTTGATCTGAGGGTTGGGGTTGTTTCCTGTTCTTTAAGGAAACGGGGATATCCAAAGGATATCGAGACTGTCCGAGTCTGCGGGTTTATCCTTATTTTGAAAAGGGCACTTGAGAATATCTTTGAGACTCAAGGAAAATAGACTGTCCAAGTCTAGAGTTTCATCTTTTGTACTGTGTTTTGAGAAACAGTATTAGACTCTTGAAAGGACTGCTCTATGAAGATGACTAAGTTCTGTTCCTATACCTCTAGGAGGTCATCGGGACAATTTGTACGAAGCCCAAGAGGAGGCTGGAAACTTTTAAGAAGCCGAGAGGTCCTTGTATGAAGCCCAAGAGGAGGCTATCATTCCCGGAGGAAGAATCATTATACGAAGCCTAAGAGGAGGCTGTGAATACTTCTAAGAAGCCGACGGGTCCTTGTATTAAGCTCAAGAGGAGGCGGGGTTGCTTTTAGGAAGCCTGTGGGTCCTTGTACATTGCCCAAGAAGAGGCCGATGCTTTTAAGAAGCCCGTGGGTCCCCAAACCCCGAGAAATTCAAGGCAAGCTATTCACAAGGAATAGATCAAGTCAGGAAAGTTCGAGAATTTGGAAGAAACTCAAGGATGCCATTCACAGAGAATACATTCATCCTTGGGAGTAGAGTTTCTTGACAATTCCTAATGAGGACAACCGAAGAGAAGACTGTATCTGGTGATCCTATTGGGGATCTAGCTGTCTATTTCTACGAATAAACGAAACGGCTTTACCTAGTTCTAGACGTAGTTGTCGAGGAAACTCTAATATCTATACTATTATTACACAGTTGATATGAATTTATGAAAGAAGACTTACAGTGAGCAGCCCCACAATACAGTTATATGTATAGGAAAGCAGTAAATGAAAGCGTATAAACACTTACTCGGTTGTAGAGCTTCCATGCTGTTTGGTTAGTTGTTCAACAAAGAAAGATTGAAAACAACAATATATTCAAAATCAAAGGAGAAAGTGCTTTGAAAAAGAAAGATTTGGGGCTTACAGCTCAAGGAGAGGCCCAAATGTTTTACCAGTGATTGCACTGTTAAATTTGTACAGAGGGACTTATACAAGTGACTGAGGCCCAAAAAAAAGTTTTCTGTACAAAGGGATGGGTCTTACACTCTCTCAAGAGGCCCAAAAAGTTTTAAAGAAAAAGAGTGGGGCTTATAACACGAGGGTAGGCCCAGATGATTTTTCGTTTAAAATGGCGATCGCGCCGAGGTTTTCTTTTAACGCAAAGGGACTTATACAATAAGTGAGGCCCAAAATGGTTTTGGTTAAAAGGTGATTGGGTCTTACACTCTAATAGAGGCCCAAAAGAGTTTTGAATGGGTCTTATAGCTCAAGGATAGGCCCAGATGGTTTTTCAACGGACGATGATCGCGTCGAACTTTTTGAAATACAACGGGACTTATACAATAAGTGAGGCCCAAAATTAGGGTTGTATTTACAAAGGGTTTGGGTCTTACACTCTATTAGAGGCCCAAGAGTTTTGAGAAAAGAAATGGGTCTTACTACACGAGGGTAGGCCCAAAAAGTTTTAAACGGACGACGGTCATGCCGTTTACTTGTACAGTGGGACTTATACAATAGGTGAGGCCCAAAAAGTTTTTGTACAAGGGGGGTTGGGTCTTACACTCTCTCAAGAGGCCCAAAAGAGGTTTTGAAAATGATTTGTGAGGGTTGAATTAATCAAAAACCCTAATTTATTCCCAAAATGTATTTTAATTGAATAAAAATTAAAATAATCAAAAATTGTTTAACATGTGGGAAACAAATTGTGATCTTGGATTAATGCTTCAAAAATTAAGTATTGACCTATAAAATAATTAGAAAGCATTAAAAGTTGCAAAATCAAGGTGGAAAAAATATTTTAAATGTAAAAAACAATTAAAACATTAATTCTTTGCAAAAATATTAATTATACAAAATAAATAATATTTTTGGGATTTTTTGGGAAAATAAAATATTTCAACATTTTTGTGAATTATTAAAAAAAGAATCAACTCAAAATCATTAAAACTCGGAGAGAAATTAATTTTCGAATCAATTAAATAAAATCACAAAATTCAAATATTCAAATTTCTGAAAATGGCGCCAAGAACACACCAAGAACACGCGCGTTTTCAGTTTTGCCCAGATTTGCATTTTCTATCCAATCTCACTGAATACGTAATCATATCATGCAATCCACATACCAATCAACTTGTTTCAACCTCACGATCATGTCTATAGCATTTAATTTCATTTAAATTAAACATAAAACACAATATCATGAAGAATCCTCAAGAACCCTAACTTCTGCATGAAGGCTAGGATTTTTGATACACGATTCAAACAATACAATTAATTGAGGGAAAACATTCCATGCATGATTATGAACATATGGCCAAATTATTGTGCAGCAAAAATTACATGGATTATAGAGTTAGAAGAGCTCATGCTTACCACTTGCAGATGGTGATCGTGATTTGTGTTGGAGGTGTTACAGCTAGGTTCCAATGATTTGGATAGCTCCCCTAGGTGCCATGGAGTGTGTATGAATGCTTGGAATGGATTGAAATGATCTGGAACTTGGAATGGTACCCCAATTGCAAATCTGTCAAGAACTTGAGCAATTGGCTAGTGATTTTGTGAAATCTGAGTTCCAGATGTTATGTGAGTGTTTGGATCACTTCTATATGATGTATATGAGGTGTGTGTGTGATTGGTTTGATTGGAAAAGCTCTCAAACTCAAAACCCGATAGTGACTTGCCTTAGAAGGCAAAATTGGAGTGAAAGAAGAGATTTTGAGAAAAGCATCTGTTTGATGGCTTTGGTGTACTCAAACTAATCACAATTGAGCTCTATTTATAGTTGAACAAGTTTGTTTTGCAAGGAATAGTGAATGGCAACTGCTGAGTAGGTTTGGCCAATGTTGGCAAATGAAAACCCAAGTCTCCTCTAGCCATTTACTAGAGGTTAGGGCACAGGCTGCTGGTTCCCTTGGTCTTGGATAAGTCTTGACTGAATTCAGTTGAGAATGGCTCAGTCCATGCCACCTTGATGCATCCATTGAATGCTCCAAAACAAAATTGGAGTCTTGTCCCTATTTTGGCAATTCTAGGTTCAACATGCTATTTCTTGTTCCAAGGACTTTGGGGGTTTGGTTCAGTGATTGTCCCCTTGAGATTCAATCCTCAGATGTGTCCAAGTGGATAGGAGTATTTGGATTTGGCTGATTTTGGCAAATCAAGCAAAAGTGCAAAATCTGTCTTGCCTTTGACAGATTTCAGCAAGGCAACTTGCCAATGTCCTATCTCATGGCCCAAGGTTAATTTGGTAATGTTCTTGGCCATTTTGGAAAGCCCTTACATGATACAACAACTGTTTGAACATGTTTGGTTTTGATATCTTTTGAATCCAAGTGAAAAATCCCTCTACATTTGGCAAAAAGTGAGGTAAAATCTGACTTAGTGAAATTTTCACTAAGTGTTGGAACAAAGTGACTTTTCTTGATTTTGATCACTCCATAAATCAAAATCCATGAGGAATTTGGACATAGGTCAGTATGAAGCTTTTCTAGAGGGCAATGTGATATACAAATCAGGCTTTGAATAGGGAACAATGGCCTTGTGGTTTAGGAGTTATGGTCCTCCAAAGTTGGTGCATTAGTGCCACTTTTTCCATAACTTAGAAAAATTTCTAAGTTTTATGGTTACCCCTTTTACAAGTTATCCCACTTTCTTTGATTTTTCTTCATGAATGATGATTCAAATCATACATTAACATCATTTTAGGGTTAAAAAACCATTTGGGTGAAAAATCCCAAAAAGTCAAAGTTGACTTTTGTGCACAGTTGACTTTTTATCAGATGAATTCCAAACTGTGCAATTCTTCGGGAAATAATGTCCTTGACCTAAATCAAACTTGATGGACATGTTCCATGGGTGTCATAGGGTGTATTGAATCATGTCCTAGGGTTTGGGAGCATGTCCTGGTCAAAAGTCAAAGTTACAGTTGACTTTTCCCACGAAACCCTAATTGTGGTTCAGATGAAATTGAAACTTGTTGCTCAAGCTTCTTGGATTAATCCATTGTTCCAAATGGATTAATATTGTATATTAGAGACCCTCAAATCATGTCTTGAGGTCTTGGTTCATGACTTGTCCCAAAAGTCAACTTAGGGGTGAATTAGGTCAAGAAACCCTAATTCCTGATTTTTGTTGAATGCATCCCCTGAGGCCAAATTGACTTGATGATTGGATCCATGAGGTTCCATGGAGAATATTAGGTTATGTTTTGGATATTTGGCTCATGCCCAGAGTAAAATTTCCACCTGGAGGCCCCGGTCGACCAAAACCCTAATCTGGTGACACTGACGATCTTGAGGCTTGATCCACCTAGAAGGGAGCAGCATTGTGCTTAATCCTTGAAATGGGAGTCCTCTTAATCCACTGAGGATATTTGAGAGGTTAGACAAGTTGAGGATCAAGTCAATCCTTGATTGATCCTTTGTCTAAGAACTCTGAGAGGGCTTGAAACCCTAGTTTTGATAGTAGTGAATGCTCACCCATCTTTGGGGAGACTGCTGGTTCATCCATATTGTGAATATGATTTACACAATGATGGGAATCTAAGTGGTCAAAATTTGGGGTATGACAGGTTTCATTTGTTTGTTCAAGTTTTTTCCTTCTTTTCTATCCTTGTGGATATCTTGGTGTTCAAGAAACCAAATATACTTTGTTATTCCAGTATCATTTTTCACATCAGTAATTGACTTGTGTTGGAAGTTTTCATTGCTTTCCAACTTTTGACTATTTTTGATGGAAAACTGCCACTGAACTCATTGTGAGAAAGGTCAACGATGTGAAGCTTTGGAAATGTGCATGTCATATTACTAGAACAAGTAATTTCTCCATGAAATTTATTGTTACTTAAAGCCAGTACTTTCAACTCAGGTAAATCTCCCAGCCAAAACGGAAACGAATCGTTGATATTGTTATGGCTAATATCAAAGTACTCTAGAAATCCACAATTGGCCAATGCTCTTGGCAACTGACCTTGAAGATTGTTGTTGCCGAAATCAATCATCTGAAGCCTATTTTCCATCTGGTATGTTTGAGGAATGAGACGGGACAATTTATTTCCCTTTAGCGAGAGAACTTTTAGATATCGGCTAAAAATCCCTATACATGAGGGGACGTTGCCACTTAAGTTGTTGAATGATAAATCAAGACACACAAGTGATTTAAGATTGCATATGGATGAGTTTATTTCTCCTGTCAATAAACTGTGGGAAATAGTTATAGTTTGCAGACTTGATTTTCTCCACAACCAAACGGGTAGATATGTTATACTATTGTTAGACAACATAAGCCATTCGAGATAACTGAGATCTCTTATAAATGTTGGATGTTAGTTCTTGGATTGGCTAGAATTTTGGTAAAACAAAGTTGAACAATGTTGATGTCATATGTCTGATGTCATAACACTGGTTCCATACATTAGGTGTTGCAGGGTTGGAGTTTTAGTTGCTGATGTCACATGCGATGTCTTGACATCAGTATACTAGAATAATAAAACATCAGGTTATGATGTTTTTAGGGCTGAGCGTGTTAGCTTGATTTTGGGAGAGCTGTTGAGTTATTGGATGCGAATATCTTGGAGAAGAAATTTTCTGTTGCAAACAGATTTGATGCAGATGTTTTAGGGCTGAAGATTTAAAAAGATTTGGAGATAAAATCTGTTTTAAATTCATTTTTAAATAACAAATCAGATCAGATTTTGTAGGTGGTCCAAGCCCAAGTCATATTTCTATAAAAAGCAACTTCAACCCTAATTGAAAGGACGAAGAAAAAGAGCTAAAGACTGAGTGTCATTTGTGTGTCTTCGTGTGTGTTTTGTAAACCATTCATGTTGAATTGGTGTTACTATTTTTGAGTTGTAATTGATATCTCTAGAGCTGTTAAGCAAGAGAGTGTTTGTTCTTGATCAAAGCTGTGAAGCAGAATCAAGGTTTGTTTGAATTGTATCACTGAGGTGATTTAAGGAGTGAGTGGTTTCTCATATCTAAGTGGTTTCTTAGGTAGAAGGTTCATTGGGTAGTGATTAAGGTTAGTAGATGTCAACTTGGATTGTTGAGTCTGTAAATTAATACTACTAATAGTGAAATTCCTCCCTGGCTTAGTAGCCCCCAGACGTAGGTAGTTAGACCGAACTGGGTGAACAATTCATTGTGTCCTTTATTGCTTGTTATTACCTTGTTCATATAGCAGATTGTGTTGTTGTGACATCACACTCAACATCACACATCTGATACCAGAATTTCAATTGGTATCAGAGCAGGCATCATGCTCTGCATCTGGGTGAGATCTAGGGCTGATACTTTCTGGTAAGATGGACAAGGAGACTGGTGGATTTGTGAATAGACCCCCTATTCTAGATGGCTCTAATTATGACTATTGGAAACCAAGGATGGTCACCTTCCTGAAGTCATTAGACAGCAGGGCTTGGAAGGCTATTTTGAAAGAATGGAAACATCCTGTTATTGTGGACAAAGATGAGAATGGAAAGGAAGTAGAGGGTAGCTCAAGACTGAAACCTAAAGAAGATTGGACCAAGGAAGAAGATGAGCTTGCCCTTGGGAATTCTAAAGCCTTGAATGCCATATTCAATGGTGTTGATAAGAACATCTTCAGGTTGGTAAACACCTGTGAAGTAGCTAAGGAAGCATGGGATATCTTGAAGACTACTCATGAAGGAAGCTCCAAAGTCAAGATGTCAAGACTTCAACTTTTGACAACAAAGTTTGAAAATCTGAAGATGAAGGATGATGAGACTATCCATTATTTCCACATGAACATCCTTGAGCTGTCAAATGCTTCTAGTGCCCTAGGAGAAAGGATGACTCAGGAGAAGCTGGTGAGGAAAATTCTTAGATCTCTTCCCAAGAGATATAAGATGAAGGTGACAGCTATAGAAGAAGCCCAAGACATCAACAAGATGAGGGTTGATGAGTTGATAGGTTCTCTTCAAACCTTTGAATTGGGAATGGAAGAGGAACCTGAAAAGAAAAGCAAAAGTATAGCTTTGGTATCTAGTTCTGAAGATTCTAAGAAAGAGAATGGTGCTGAGTCTCAGGAGGAGCTGTCCTAGGCCATTGTTTTGCTGGGAAGACAGCTTAATAGGGTTATGAAGAGGATAAATAGGAGTTATAATCCTAATGTCAAGAACATCACATCTGACACCAACAGATCAGGAGATCAGGGGAAGAAAACTAGAGATGAAGAAAGGTCCAATAATGACAAAGGAGTCCAATTCTATGAATGTGAAGGGTATGGTCATGTCAAGAAAGAATGTCCTACTTATCTCAAAAAGCAGAAAAAGGGGTTATTTGCTTCCTGGTTTGATATTGATAGTGAATCTGAAGAAGAATCAGCTAAGCTTGTTAGAGCTATGATTGGGGTTTGTGAGTCAGATGATGGTTCTTGTGATGATGAGGTTACTTATGAAGAGCTTGCTGCCTCTTATAAAGAGCTGTGCATGAGAAGTGAACAAGTATGTCTTGAAGGAGAGAAGCTAAAGAAAACTATAGTGCAGTTAGAAGCTAAAAACATTGAACTAGAAAATGAAGTCAGTATGCTTAACTCTAAACTGGATTCTATGATCAAAACTGTCAGAATGTTGAACAATGGTACTGATGCTCTAGATAACATTCTGAGTATTAGAAAGCTTGCTGGAGACAAAAGTGGTTTGGGGTTCAATAATAGTACAACTTCCAATGATGTTATTACCAGGTCCAAACCAGTGATGTTACAACAGATGTTTAAACATCCTGACAGGATTCCTTCTAGGAAGAAATTTAGGAGATAGAGATGTCATCATTGTAGACGTTTTGGACATATAAAGGCTAACTGCTACAGGCTGCATGGGTATCCTCAGAAGACACATCAGTATACTCCCAGACAGGAGTTTCACAAAGGTAATAAGACCTTCAATCCTAAGAAGCAATGGGAACCAAAAGGTAAAGTTACCAGCTTAATAGCTCACACATCTCTTAGGGTTTCTACCAAAGAAGACTGGTACTTTGATAGTGGGTGTTCAAGGCACATGACAGGAGTTAAGAATTTGTTGGTAGATGTCAAGCTCCATTCTTCAGGTCATGTAACCTTTGGTGATGGTGTCAAAGGAGAAATCAAGGGAATGGGAAAGCTGAATTGTGCTGGAGCTCCTAGACTGGATGATGTTCTACTTGTCAAAGGGTTGACAGCAAATTTGATCAGTATTAGTCAACTTTGTGATCAAGGATTCAAAGTAGACTTTACAAAATCTGAGTGTAATGTCACAAATGAGACAGGAGAAGTCATCATGAAGGGTGTTAGGTCTAAGGACAACTGTTATCTATGGGTGCAACAAGACTCAAGTACCTCAACATGTGTGTTTGCTAGAGATGATGAAGTCAGAATCTGGCATCAAAAGTTGGGACATCTTCATCTGAAGGGAATGAAGAGAATCATATCTTCAGAAGCTGTCAGAGGAATTCCTAAACTCCACATTGAAAAAGGAAGAGTTTGTGGAGATTGTCAAATTGGGAAGCAGACCAAGATGTCACATCCGAAGCTTCAACATAACACCACCTCCAAGGTTTTGGAACTTCTTCATATGGACTTGATGGGACCTATGCAGGTAGAAAGTCTAGGTGGAAAGAAGTATGCATATGTTGTTGTAGATGACTATTCTAGGTACACCTGGGTAAGCTTCATCAAAGACAAAATAGAGGTGTTTGATGTTTTCAAAGATTTATGTCAAAGACTCCAAAGAGAGAAAGAGAGCAATGTCATCAGAATAAGGAGTGATCATGGGAGGGAATTTGAAAATAGTAAGTTTGCTGATTACTGCTCTGAAGAAGGCATCAGTCATGAGTTTTCCTCTCCTATTACTCCACAGCAAAATGGAGTTGTTGAAAGAAAGAACAAAACTCTTCAAGAGTCTGCTAGAGCAATGATTCATGCCAAAAAGCTTCCTTATCATTTCTGGGCTGAAGCCATGAACACTGCTTGCTATATTCATAACAGAGTTACTTTGAGAAGGGGTACTTCATCTACTCTGTATGAACTGTGGAAAGGGAGAAAGCCAACTGTGAAGTACTTTCATGTCTTTGGAAGCAGATGTTACATTTTGTCAGATCGTGAACAGAGAAGAAAATTGGATCCTAAAAGTGATGAGGGAATCTTTTTAGGATACTCTACAAACAGCAGAGCTTACATAGTGTACAACTCCAGAACAAAGGTTATGATGGAGTCTATAAATGTGGTGATTGATGACATTGATAAGGAGGAAGATGCTGATGTCCTGGATGATGTTGAAACATCAGTTGCAGAAATTGTAACGCCCCAGTTTTTGTCAGTTTTATTTAATCAAGTCAATTTGATTATTTTATTATTATATTATTTTGTTTTGGACTTTTATTTGACAATATATTATTTTTCATCGTTGTTTATGTTTTATCGCACTTTGAGAGCGTTTGGGAGATATTTGAGCTGAGGGGTATTTTGGTCTTTTGCTTGGGTAAGTTTTATGTTTTTATATAAATAGAAAGAAAAGAGAGAAAAGATAGTAAGGAAAAGAAAAAGAAAGAAGAGAAGAGAAGAGAAAAGAGAGGAAAGAAAGGGAGAAGAGGAAAAAGAGGAAATCGAAGAAATCTCCGTTTAAAGCGCGAATAATCGGGTAAGGGTGAGAAGTTTCAATTATATTTTGCTTGTGTATGTATATGTGTATGTTTTCTTGGATTGTTTTGGTTATTTTCTTTTAGTTTTCATTTTAGGTCGAAATGAGAAAAATGAATAGAAATCGATGTTTTCACGGTTAGAATTTGGAATAAGTTGTGTAGTATAGTTGGGTGAGGATAGGAATTAACCGGGAATGGTTGTTTGCGTGTTTTCGAGTGGTTTGGATCGAGTTTGGAGTTGGGATACATTGATAAAACTATGTTTCAAAATATTTCAAAAATGGAAAATGTGTTGGATGGCTTTTTAATGGTGAAAATATTGTAGTATTTTGAATTCTGAGACCGGGGCTTTTTACGGAATCGAAATCGGAGTTCCGGAAGTCATTTAACGATCGAAAACTGATTTTTCGGCAAAATCTGCACCTCGTGCGCTAACCCCCTGTGTAACGCCCCGATTCCGATTTTTCCCATTTTTTTGAGTCTTTTATTTAAATTGAGTGATAAATTATTTTATTTGTGAAATTGGTGTGTTAATATGCTATGTTGACATGTTATGATATTTTACCGTTTTTGAGAGTTTTGGGGAAAATTAGAATTGAGGGTATTTTAGACGTTTCTCAATTTATGTTAAGTTAGAAAATTTAGTGGAAATATAATTGTGTGAGAAAATGAATTAATTAAATTTGAGTGGGAAATAAGAAAAAGAAATAGAGATAGAAAGGAAAAAGAGATAAGAAGAGGAAATAGAAAGAAATAGGAAGAAAAGGGGAAATAGAAAGAAAAAAAAGAGAAGAAAAGAGGAAAAAAAGAGTGGAAATCATCAAGAACAAGATCTAGATCATTTGGAATCCGGGTAAGGGTTAGAAACATTGTTATCTTGTCTATGTGTGTAGTTATATATGTGTATGTTTGTGGATTGAAAGATTTTTATGAGTTTTTGGAAAACCCTAAATTGGTGAAATGTTGTTGATGATGATCCAAATGTGATTTTGTGTTTTAAATGTGTTTCTAATGATGTTTATATGTTGGGTAATGGTTTGGATGATGTCTATTGGAGTAGGACTGATTTTGATGAGGTTTTGGGTTGGGAGAAAACTCAGAACAGCGTTCTGAGTATTTCTGGTATTGCAGGTTCGCCTAGCGAAGCCTAGCGAATGGGCCAGCGAGGGCTCGCCAGCACTCGCCAGCACTCGCCTGGCGAACGGATGAACATTTCTGGCACGGGAACTCGCCTGGCGAAGGCCAGCGAGCAAGCCAGCGAAGGTTCGCTGGGGCTCGCCTGGAGAACTTAGGTCCCTTTTACTTCTGCCACCCTTCGCTAGCATTCGCCTGGCGAATGGTAGCTAATGGTGAAAAATTTTCAAAACTTGTTTCTTTCATAACTTTCAAAACGTGAATCCGTTATTGACGTCGTTCGAAGTGTCGGTTATCTTTTGAACTGTACTTTCTCATGATGAGGAGTTTGAGGTTGTTGGCCGATTAAATAAAGTCCAGAATTCGGGAATAGTGTCATTTAACGACTTTTGTCGTTTTAAATGTGTATTTTGGTTGTGTAACATACAATGTGGCATTGATATTAATGTGTATGCCTTGTATGATGTTGTGTAATGATAATGCATGTGATGACATGTTGTGATAATAAAGTGTGGCCGCAAGGCAAATGAATGTGATATGTGGTAATTGGTTTTATATGCATGTTTATGATTACATGTATGTGTGAAAAGGCATTGTTAGATTGATTTCTAATGCATGAATAAAGATGGTTAGATCATTCATATTGATGAATTGTATGTGATTGTAAGAGATGAATGCATGACAATGTTTGTATACATGTATGCATTATAAGAATGTCTTGAGTCATTTTGTATGCGAAGCATAATGATATACATTCTTGTGTTGTGGGATTCTAGTGAGAATCCGTTATAACGTCGTGTGCCCATGTGGGGTGTGAGCGATGATTGCAAATGATTGTGTGCCCATGTGGGGTGTGAGCAATCGGATTGTGTGCCCATGTGGGGTGTGAGCAATCGGGTCGTGTGCCCGTGTGGGGTGTGAGCGATCCATAAACATTGTGTGCCTATGTGAGGTGTGAGCAATTGGTGAACATCGTAGGCCCGACGGGGAGTTACAGTGATGTAACAAACGATAGTTCCAGCAGAGTTCCTGAGTGAACTAGTGATGAGTCGGTACCGCGTATGTAATTGCATAGAGTCGTTGGGTCGGTCTCTTGCATTTACATGAATCATGATTGCATTGTTATATGTGGAAAGTCATGATTGATTATTTGTGTGGAAAATGGTGATGAACATTTATGATAAATGTATTGTGCATGTTTGATATGCATTGATAAATGGCTAATTTTATGATTGAGCTTATGATAAGCCTTTGGAAATTGTTGTGCAATTGTGTTGGATGTAGTGAATTGTAAATGATGTGTTATGTGTATTTTTATGTTGAAATATATAATTTTATGCATCGATATTATGATAATGTTTCTTACCCTTCTGCTGTTTTATAATGCTCTATGAGGCATTGCAGAGTAGGTATGCTGGTGGTCTTTTTGTGAAGCGTGTCTTCATTCTTTTGGTCGGTCGACTCTGATATGTAGCACCGGGTAGCTAGGAGGCTATGATTCTTTTGTGATACATTTGTACATGTATCTTGTTGATGAATTTTTATGTAAACATGACTTATGTTGGTGGATAATACTTGATCATGTATATATGTTAGTGGTTATTCAATGTTTAGATTTTCCGCTTTTATTCTAAATATTGAGATGTGGGTGTAAGGACTAAGTTCCTCTGTTGCAAAGTTACCCCACTGTTGCATATCTATCGTTGAGCAGGTGTTGAATGTTTTAATTTCGTGTATAATGCGACATACCTCTTTTATACTATGTTTATAATTATACTCTGACGAAAATTTTAATATGTGCCTAAATGATTAGATTATGATTATTTGGGGGTATAGAGAGGGGGTGTTACATTAAGTGGTATCAGAGCCAGTGTTGAGTCAGTTTGTGTCTGTCCTGTGGTTGTGATGGTTGAACTGTTGTTTAACTTTGTTGTCATTTTTGGGAATAATCAGAATATGGCTGGTAGGAACGACAATGCGATGGCTACTGCTTTGGAAGCAATGGCTAGGGCGGTGCAAGGTGCGCCGAACGTGAATGCTAATGAAGAGTTCAGGAAGAATCAACCACCGGTCTTCAAAGGAAGATTTGATCCCGATGGTGCTCAACTTTGGTTGAAAGAGATTGAAAGGATCTTCAGAGTCATGGACTGTGCGGAGGAGAATAAGGTGAGGCTTGGATCTCACATGCTAAAGGAAGAAGCCGACGATTGGTGGGTCGGTATGCGTCAAGTTCTTGAGGTAGATGATGAAGAGATAACTTGGGATTTATTTCGTACTGAGTTCTTGAGGAAGTATTACCCTGAAAGTGTGAAAGGGAAGAAGGAGATGGAGTTCCTTGAACTGAAACAAGGTAGTATGTCTGTGGTGGACTATACTGCTAAGTTTGTGGAGTTGGTTCAATTTCATCCTCACTATGCTGCGATTACTGCTGAGTTCTCAAAGTGTATTAAGTATGAGAATGGTTTGCGTCCTGAAATTAAACAAGCTGTGGGATACCAAAGGATAAGAAGGTTTTCGGATTTGACGGAATGTTGTAGAATCTTCGAGGAAGATAGCAAGGCTCGTTCTACACATTACAAAAGTTTGAATGAGAGGAGGGGAAAGCAACAAGCTAGAAGTGGACCTTATGTGACACCCGCTGATAAGGGCAAGCATAGGGGAAACTTTGAGAAGAGATATGGAGGAGGAGGTTTCGGTTCCATTAAGTGTTACAAGTGTGGTGAAATGGGTCATAAATTGTTTGAGTGTGGGAAGGCTGTGGTGAAATGTTCTAACTGTGGAGGCCTTGGGCATGCTACTACTGATTGTAGAAGGAATATGGTGATGTGCTGCAATTGTGGAGAAGTGGGTCACATTAGCACGAAGTGTCCGAATCCGAAGAAAGCTCCAACTGGTGGGAAGGTATTTTCTTTGGCAGGAACTCAGACTTCAAGCGCAGATTGTCTGATTAAAGGTACTTGCTTTATTAATAGTACACCTTTAGTTGCTATTATTGATACTGGAGCAACTCATTCATTTATTTCGTCTGAGTGCGCGAAGCGTTTGAATCTTGTGTTGTCTCTGATGGATGGTAAGATGGTCATTGATACCCCAACAATGGGGTCAGTAACTACTTCTTTGGTTTGTTTGAGTTGTCCTTTGACCATTTATGGTAAAGACTTTGAGATGGATTTAGTGTGTTTGCCGTTGGAAGGGCTGATGTGGTCTTGGGTATGAATTGGTTGCGATTTAATAGGGTTCATATTAATTGTTATCATAAGTTGGTAAGGTTTCCTTCTTTGGAAGAGGATGAAGATGGGAGTTTCTTATCCACTAAAGAGTTGAAGAAACTTTTAGCGGACGAAGCTCAATTGTTCGGTTTGTTCGCATCATTGTCTGTGGATAATCAGGTGGCACTTGATGTGTTTCCTGTTGTGTGTGATTTTCCTGAAGTGTTTCCTGAGGATATTGCAGAGGTACCGTCGGAAAGAGAAGTTGAGTTTTCTATTGATCTAGTTTCGGGTACTAGACCGATTTCGATGGCACCGTATCGTATGTCAGCATCGGAGTTGGTAGAATTGAAGAAGCAACTGAATGACTTATTGGATAAGAGATTTGTAAGACCAAGTGTTTCTCCTTGGGGTGCTTCGGTATTGTTGGTAAAGAAGAAGGATGGGAGTATGCGGTTATGCATTGATTATCGACAATTGAACAAGGTGACAATTAAGAACAAGTATCCGCTTCCAAGGATCGATTATTTGTTGGACCAATTGGTTGGTGCGTGTGTTTTTAGCAAGATTGATTTGAGATCGGGATATCACCAGATTCGTGTAAAAGAAGAGGATATTCAAAAGACGGCCTTTAGGACACGATATGGTCATTACGAATATTCCGTGATGCCATTCGGGGTTTCTAATGCGTCGGGTGTGTTTATGGAATACATGAATCGTATTTTTCATGAGCAGTTAGATCGTTTTGTGGTTGTGTTCATCGATGATATTTTGATTTACTCTAAGTCTCAAGAGGATCATGAAGAGCATTTGAGGATTGTGTTACAAATTTTGAAAGAGAAACAATTGTATGCTAAGTTGTCGAAATGTGAGTTTTGGTTGTCGGAAGTAAGTTTTCTTGGACATGTTATTTCCGGTAGTGGTATTAGTGTTGATCCATCCAAGATTGATGCGGTGATGCAGTGGGAGGCTCCTAGGTCGGTTACGGAGATTCGAAGCTTTTTAGGCTTGGTGGGGTATTATCGGAGGTTTATTGAGGGATTTTCAAAGTTGGCACTTCCGTTAACGCAATTGACTTGTAAGGAAAAGGCTTTCATTTGGGATATTCATTGTGAAGAGAGTTTCAATGAGCTAAAAAGAAGGTTGACAACGGCTCCGATTTTGATTTTGCCAAATCCTACGGAACCATTTGTTGTGTATTGTGATGCTTTATTGGTTGGTTTAGGTTGTGTTTTAATGCAAGATGGAAAAGTTGTGGCTTATGCTTCTAGAAAATTGAGAGTGCATGAAAAGAATTATCCCACACATGACTTGGAGTTGGCGGCCGTGGTGTTTGTTTTAAAAATTTGGAGGCACTATCTTTATGGTGCAAGATTTGAAGTTTTTAGTGATCACAAGAGCTTGAAATATTTATTTTATCAAAAGGAATTGAACATGAGACAAAGAAGGTGGTTAGAGCTTTTGAAGGATTATGATTTTGGTTTGAATTACCATCTAGGTAAGGCAAACATGGTGGCCGATGCTTTGAGTCGGAAGTCGTTACATATGTCCGCATTGATGATGAGAGAGTGGGGACTTTTGGAGAATTTTAGAGACTTGAGTTTGGTTTTTGAAATGACGCCGAGAAGTGTGAGACTTGGTATGCTACGTGTTACGAATGATTACCTTGCAACCGTGTGTGAAAAGCAAAAGTTGGATTTGAAATTCGTTGATTTGATGATGAATGAGAACGAGGATTTCAAGGTTGATAATTATGGAGTTTTGAGATTCCGTGGTCGTATTTGTATTCCCGATGATGCGGAGTTGAAAAAGATGATATTGGAAGAAGGACACCGAAGTAACTTAAGTATTCATCCGGGAGCGAATAAAATGTATCAAGATTTGAAGAAAATCTTTTGGTGGTACGGGTTAAAGAGAGATGTGGCTCAATTTGTGTATGTGTGCCTAACTTGTCAAAAGTCGAAGGTGGAACATCAAAAGCCTAGTGGATTGATGCAACCGTTGGACATTCCGGAGTGGAAATGGGATAATATATCGATGGATTTTGTTACGGGATTGCCGAATACGCAACGAGGTCATAATGCTATTTGGGTAATTATTGATAGGCTTACTAAATCTGCTCACTTTATTCCAATTGATATTAGTTATCCTTTGGAGAGGTTAGCCGAGATTTATATTCTTGCGGTTGTGAAGTTACATGGAGTTCCTAAGAGTATTGTATTGGATAGAGATCCTAGATTTACGTCGAGGTTTTGGGAGAGTTTACAAAAGGCTTTGGGTTCTAAGCTGAGATTGAGTTCGGCTTATCATCTGCAAACGGATGGTCAAACCGAAAGGACAATTCAATCGTTGGAGGATTTATTGCGTGCTTGTGTACTCAAGCAAGGTGGTGCTTGGGATAGTTATTTGGCGTTGATTGAGTTCACCTACAATAATAGTTTTCATTCAAGTATAAGTATGGCACCATTTGAGGCTTTGTATGGTCGGAGATGTCGAACACCTTTGTGCTGGCATGAAACCGGTGAGAGGATGATAGTTGGACCGGAGATGGTACAACAAACGACGGAGAAAGTGAAGTTCATTCGTGAAAAGATGAAAGCTTCTCAAAGTAGACAAAAAAGTTATCATGACAAGAGAAGAAAATATCTTGAGTTTCAAGAAGGCGACCATGTGTTTTTGAGGGTTACGCCGGTTACGGGTGTGGGTCGTGCTTTGAAGTCGAAGAAGTTGACTTCTCGTTTTATTGGTCCGTATCAGATTTCTGCACGAGTTGGTGTTGTGGCTTACCGTGTGGCGTTACCTCCGAATCTTTTGAATTTGCATGATGTATTCCATGTTTCGCAACTTCGGAAGTATGTTCCGGATCCGTCACATGTTATTCCTATGGACGAGGTTGAAGTAAGAGATAACCTCACGGTTGAAACTTTACCGAATAGGATTTTGGACCGTGAAGTTAAGAAGCTAAGAGGCAAGGATATTGCACTTGTGAAAGTAGCGTGGGGAGGCGCTGCGGAAGACGATATGACTTGGGAACTAGAGAGTAGGATGCGGGAGTCGTATCCGGAGTTGTTTGAATCAGGTAATATTTTCGAGGACGAAAATTTCTAAAGTGGGGGAGAGTTGTAACGCCCCGATTCCGATTTTTCCCATTTTGTTGAGTCTTTTATTTAAATTGAGTGATAAATTATTTTATTTGTGAAATTGGTGTGTTAATATGCTATGTTGACATGTTATGATATTTTACCGTTTTTGAGAGTTTTGGGGAAAATTAGAATGGAGGGTATTTTAGACGTTTCTCAATTAATGTTAAGTTAGAAAATTTAGTGGAAATATAATTGTGTGAGAAAATGAATTAATTAGATTTGAGTGGGAAATAAGAAAAATAAATAGAGATAGAAAGGAAAAAGAGATAAGAAGAGGAAATAGAAAGAAATAGGAAGAAAATGGGAAATAGAAAGAAAAAGAAGAGAAGAAAAGAGGAAAAAAAGAGTGGAAATCATCAAGAACAAGAGCTAGATCATTTGGAATCCGGGTAAGGGTTAGAAACATTGTTATCTTGTCTATGTGTGTAGTTATATATGTGTATGTTTTTGGATTGAAAGATTTTTATGAGTTTTTGGAAAACCCTAAATTGGTGAAATGTTGTTGATGATGATCCAAATGTGATTTTGTGTTTTTAAATGTGTTTCTAATGATGTTTATATGTTGGGTAATGGTTTGGATGATGTCTATTGGAGTAGGACTGATTTTGATGAGGTTTTGGGTTGGGAGAAAACTCAGAACAGCGTTCTGAGTATTTCTGGTATCGCAGGTTCGCCTAGCGAAGCCTGGCGAATAGGCCAGCGAGGGCTCGCCAGCACTCGCCTGGCGAACGGATGAACATTTCTGGCACGGGCACTCGCCTGGAGAAGGCCAGCGAAGGTTCGCTGGGGCTCGCCTGGCGAACTTAGGTCCCTTTTACTTCTACCACCCTTCGCTAGCATTCGCCTGGCGAATGGTAGCGAATGCTGAAAAATTTTCAAAACTTGTTTCTTTCATAACTTTCAAACCGTGAATCCGTTTTTGACGTCGTTTGAAGTGTCTGGTATCTTTTGAACTGTACTTTCTCATGATGAGGAGTTTGAGGCTGTTGGCCGATTAAATAAAGTCAAGAATTTGGGAATAGTGTCATTTACCGACTTTTGTCGTTTTAAATGTGTATTTTGGTTGTGTAACATACAATGTGGCATTGATATTAATGTGTATGCCTTGTATGATGTTGTGTAATGATAATGCATGTGATGACATGTTGTGATAATAAAGTGTGGTCGAAAGGCAAATGAATGTGATATGTGGTAATTGGTTTTATATGCATGTTTATGATTACATGTATGTGTGAAAATGCATTGTTGGATTGATTTCTAATGCATGAATAAAGATGGTGAGATCATTCATATTGATGAATTGTATGTGATTGTAAGAGATGAATGCATGACAATGTTTGTATACATGTATGCATTATAAGAATGTCTTGAGTCATTTTGTATGCGAAGCATAATGATGTGCATTCTTGTGTTGTGGGATTCTACTGAGAATCCGTTGTAACGTCGTGTGCCCATGTGGGGTGTGAGCGATGATTGCAAATGATTGTGTGCCCATGTGGGGTGTGAGCAATCGGATTGTGTGACCATGTGGGGTGTGAGCAATCGGGTCGTGTGCCCGTGTGGGGTGTGAGCGATTCATAAACATTGTGTGCCTATGTGAGGTGTGAGCAATGGGTGAACATCGTAGGCCCGACGGGGAGTTACAGTGATGTACCAAGTGATGGTTCTAGCAGAGTTCCTGAGTGAACTAGTGATGAGTCGGTACCGCGTATGTAATTGCATAGAGCCATTGGGTCGGTCTCTTGCATTTACATGAATCATGATTGCATTGTTATATGTGGAAAGTCATGATTGATTATTTGTGTGGAAAATGGTGATGAACGTTTATGATAAATGTATTGTGCATGTTTGATATGCATTGATAAATGGCTAATTTTATGATTGAGCTTATGATAAGCCTTTGGAAATTGTTGTGCAATTGTGTTGGATGTAGTGAATTATAAATGATGTGTTGTGTGTATTTTTATGTTGAAATATATAATTTTATGCATCGATATTATGATAATGTTTCTTACCCTTCTGCTGTTTTATAATGCTCTATGAGGCATTGCAGAGTAGGTATGTTGGTGGTCTTTTTGGGAAGCGTGTCTTCATTCTTTTGATCGGTCGGCTCTGATATGTAGCACCGGGTAGCTAGGAGGCTATGATTCTTTTGTGATACATTTGTACATGTATCTTGTTGATGAATTTTTATGTAAACATGACTTATGTTGGTGGATAATACTTGATCATGTATATATGTTAGTGGTTATTCAATGTTTAGATTTTCCGCTTTTATTCTAAATATTGAGATGTGGGTGTAAGGACTAAGTTCCTCTGTTGTAAAGTTACCCCACTGTTGCATATCTATCATTGAGCAGGTGTTGAATGTTTTAATTTCGTGTATAATGTGACATACCTCTTTTATACTATGTTTATAATTATACTCTGACGAAAATTTTAATATGGGCCTAAATGATTAGATTATGATTATTTGGGGGTATAGAGAGGGGGTGTTACACCCTGCAACTGTGCGTCGACTCATGATTTCATGCGCTGACCCGGGCGAAATTTGCAGGTTTATGCGTTGACTCATGATTCTATGCGTCAGCTCATGATCTCAAATTTTCCAAAATGTCTGATTTTGTTTTCTTCATAACTTTTGAACCGTAAGTCCGTTTTGACCCCCGTTTGAAGCGTTGGAAAGCTAATGACAAGTTATTTCTATTAAACATGGTTTGGAGGTCATTAGATGATTTAATTAATTCGTGTTTTGGGAAAAATAGTCGGGTTGTCGGGTTTTTATCGCGTACAATGTGTGCGATTGATGTGTTATCATGCTACATGCTCGTGATATGTAACGTGTAGCTTGTGTGCTGTTATATGATGTGAATATACATGATGGAATGTTGTGATGATGGTTTGTGGCCTTATGGAAAATATGTGCATTGTTTTGGATTAGACTTCGATGCGTGATTAACGATGTTGTTGTGTGGTAAAATACATTGTTTGATTGAATATCAATGTATGTTGTTATGATGTGTTGTGGGTAGCCTTTGTGGTGTGAATCCCTTGTGCAAAGAATTGTGCTGATATGATTGTGGTAGTTTATGGCTTGTGATGAAGTACATTGTGTGTGTGAAAATTCAATGTATGTTGTTTGGTGGCCTTTATGGTTTGAAATGCATTGTTTGAATTAATTTGCAATGCAGGAATGTGATGAGGTTGATTAATTCATATGGTTGAATTGTGAATGTATGGAATTGATGAGTAGAAATATATGCATGATTATGGTTGCATATATGTGTGAAGGTGCATTTGATGTCATGGGTCATTGTATGCCAAGCATCATGATATGCATTCTTGAGATGTCTTGAGTGACAGATTGATTCCAGAGGGAATCCGATATAACATCGTGTGCCTTAAAAATAAGGGGTGTGAGCGATCGGATGGATCGTGTGCCTTAAAAATAAGAGGTGTGAGCGATGATTATAGACGATCGTGTGCCTTATACAAAAAGGTGTGAGCGATCGGGTCGTGTGCCTTATACTAAGAGGTGTGAGCGATCCATGAATGTCGTGTGCCTAAAAAATAAGAGGTGTGAGCGATCTGATCGGATCGTGTGCCTTAAAAATAAGAGGTGTGAGCGACGGGGAACATCGTATGCCCGATGGGGAGTTACAGTGATGTAACGAGCGATGGTTCCAGCAGAGTTCCTGAGTGAACTAGTGATGAGAAATGTTGGAAGTCGGTACCGCATGGCATTTGCATAGAGTCGTTGTGTCGGTCTCTATGCATTTGCATAAATCATGGATTCATTATGTGTGAGAATTGTGAATGGATTGATTATGTGATTATGTGCGGGAAATTGTGAATTGATTGAATATGTGTTGAGATTTATGATTGGATTGGTGAATTGGTGTGCATATGTGGTAAATGCATTGGTTGTGGATAATATGTTTTATGTATAGACATATGTTTTGTGGTGATGTGGTGGTGTGGTTCCATGTGTCATAACGTTGGTGTGCATTATGTGTGAATATGTTATTATGTGGGCATAATTGATATATGCTATGTGTTCGGATTGTCAGAAATATGTTATGCATCTGTGGCTTGCTATATGTATTGGTATGTGATGCGTGAGGTGAGAATTACTGTGTATGTGATTTTTATGTGTGTTTGCATATTATTATGCAATCTTGATTTAGTTGTTATTTCTCACCCTTCTGCTGTTTTATGATGCTCTATGAGGCATTGAAGATTAGAGTTGCTGGAGGTCTTTTTGTGGAGATTAGCCCTCCGTTCTTTTGTCGGTCTTGGTGTCTGCTCTGATACGTAGCACGGGAGTCGGGGAACGATTATATATATATGTATACATTTGTTGAATGTATTCTTTTGTACTTTTGTATATATAGTTTGATGTTCTAAAATGATTTATTTTGTAAAACAAGTCAGTTATGGATCTTTCCGCTTTATTCCATAATTGACCTT
Organism: Lathyrus tuberosus; assembly: GCA_022829125.1. NCBI lineage: Eukaryota > Viridiplantae > Streptophyta > Magnoliopsida > Fabales > Fabaceae > Lathyrus > Lathyrus tuberosus. Next base: position 7,458,089 of record JALAZF010000161.1, on the reverse strand, counting down.
TCCCTTTGTTGGAAAAAGTTTCCCCTTTGAGGGTATTATATTTTGTGCTATGTATTAAAAATATTGAGCAGGGATTGTATTTTATTTCTTTAAGTGTGGCATCCCTGTTTCTGTCAGAAAAATAAATTTTTAGTTACTCTGATTAATTTGTGCATTATTTATTTGCGATGGGAATTGGGGTGTTACATAAGTGGTATCAGAGCAGGTCGGTCCGTCCGGCCAAGTTGTTGAGTCAGTTGGTGTGACAGTTGAATACTGTCGGTGTTGTTTGTCCCTTAGTACGTGATATGTGTGGAAGCACTGTCAGTACTTTCTGGTTTCTATAATCTTTTGTCTTCAGGTGTGAGAATGAGATAAGTGGGGGAGAAGCTGGTACTTCTCCAAGTTGTTTCAGGTGTGGAGCGTTGGCTCAGTGTGTTGTGAATTGCAAAATTGTAAGTGCTCTTTGGACAGTGTGGTTCCCGGTTTCGGAGGGAATGCGGAGGTAAGGTTTATGTTAACTAAGGATTTGTGCCTTAGGTAGTTTTGTGAATGAGATGCAAGGGATGCTATTATAGTTTGGTAAAGACGGTTTATGCCCCATCATGATTGACGGCTGTCTATTGACAAATTGAGGAACTGATCACCCTTAATCTCTTGTTGATAGCAGACGGGAATTATGTTGGATGGAATAGGCGTGTCTCTCCGGCTTTGATAGTGTGTGCAATGAATTGTTTGGAATTTAGGGAAATTAGTACGGATTGTTTTGATGAGTCGATGAAGATTCTTATATCTGAAGGTGAGGCGGATTAGAGGCTTTGGTACGTTGGTCCAGTTGGGAAGTTTTGAGAGAGAGTGATTGGGCATCGTTAATGGTTGTTCTCAGAGAGAAGAGTGTGAACTCAAATTGGACAAAGGTAAGGATTTGAGGTTTGGATCTGCTAAGTAAGTAGAAGAACTTTTAGGAAGTGAAACTCAGATGGAAAGGGGGTTGGAGTCTTTGGATTGTAGAGCATTAATGGAAATTTTGAGAGAACCTTTAGGTATGGATGTAATATTTAAGAGTTCTTTTTGGTTGGTTGTTGCTACATGTTGGGATTATGGAATTTGGACGGTTAAGAGAAGAACTTGCGTATGGATTACTAACAGTGGAGTAAGGTAACGATTGAGAACAAGTGTCCACTTTCATGATTAGATGACTGGAATGGTTTGATTGAGGATATTCAGATCTTTTATAAACTCAGAGGAAGAACAGGTAGAGTGTTTGAGATTTGAATTACAAGTGTTGAAAAGAGACGAAGTTTTATGCTAAGTTATTCGAGTGAGAATCTTGGTTGAAAAGGTTAGTTTTCTTGGATACGTCATTTCAGATGAGAGTATGATTATGGATCCCTCGGAAGTAGACGCCGTTCTACATTGAGAGACTCTGAAGTTGGTTAATGAGATTAGAGACTTTTGGACTTAGTTGGTTGTTACTGCAGGCTATGGAAGACTTTGCTAATTTCGTAGTTTTATTATCTCAGTTGACTTGCAAAGGGTGAGTCATTTGTTTTGGATGTTCGTTGAAAGGAAAGTTTGAGAGGGTTGAAGTAGAAGTTGTCTACGGCTCCAGTTTTGATTCTGCGTGATCCTAATCAACCGTTTGTGAGGTATTGGGATGCGTCTTTGGTGAGTTTAGTCAGGGTGTTAATGCAAGAGGGTAAAGTCATGGCTTATGTTTTACAACAATTGAGGATTTATAAAAGGATCTATACTATTTCGGATTTGGGATTGGTTGCGGTTGTAATGTGTTGGAATATTTGGAGGTATCATCTTTATGGTTCTAGGTTCGAAGGGTTGGGTAACCGCAAGAGTTTAGAGTACTTGTTTGGTCTGAAGGAATAGAGTATGAGACAACGAGGACAGTTGGAATTCGTGACGAGTTATGAATTTGGCTTGGATTATCCTTCGGGAAAAGCTAAGGTTGTGCCTGAAAAGTTAAGTCGAAAGTTGTTATGCATGTCTGTTTTGATGGTCAGAGAATTAAAATGATTTGAGCAGTTCCGAGACTTGGGTCTGGTGTGTGAGATAACACAGTAGAGTGTGAGGTTGGAAATAATAAAGTGAACAGTGATTTTTGGTGAATATGAGAAAGAGTTAGACTTTGGACGTGAAATTGGTAGTTTTGATAGTTACGAGTAATCAGAGTGTGCAACGGAAGCGTGAAGTGGCATGATTCGTATTTACGTGTGTGACTTGTAAGAGTTCGTAGGTTGAACATTGGGAACATGTAGGAGTGATGAGACTTTTGGACGTTTCCGGAATGGAAGTGATAGGTGGAAGGTTTAAATATTATGCATGGGCTACTATGTAGATGGATGTTTTGGTTATATGTTCGATTGGGGAATCGTAGCATTGTTGTAATATTGTTGTGTGACAAGGATGTTGGCATTATGGTTGTGTGGAGGTTGTTTAATCGATGTTGTGTCGTGGGTCTTGTGTTCTTGTTTGTGTTGTTGCCTCGTTTCCATCGTGTTGGTTCGAGTGCGAGTAGCTAATTCTGGTGTGTGTTCGTAGCTTGGGTATTCTTTGAGTCGTGAGTTAGTCGTCAAGTGCATTGTATGGGCTTTGCATCTTGTCATGGTAGATGTCGTCGTTGTCGTGTCATTGTTGTAGCTGTTGTTAGCAAGGTGGGTTGTCTGTTTGTGTTACTCGTGGTGTGCCTAGTGTTGGCATGTTAGTTTGTTGGTCGGATGCGAGAGTCGTATCCGGAGTTGTTCGTATCGGTTAGATTTTCAAGGACGAAAATGTCTAAGTGGGGGAGAGTTGTAACGCCCCAATTTTTGTCAGTTTTATTTAATCAAGTCAATTTGATTATTTGATTATTATATTATTTTGTTTTGGACTTTTATTTGACAATATATTATTTTTCATCGTTGTTTATGTTTTATCGCACTTTGAGAGCGTTTGGGAGATATTTGAGCTGAGGGGTATTTTGGTCTTTTGCTTGGGTAAGTTTTATGTTTTTATGTAAATAGAAAGAAAAGAGAGAAAAGATAGTAAGGAAAAGAAAAAGAAAGAAGAGAAGAGAAGAGAAAAGAGAGGAAAGAAAGGGAGAAGAGGAAAAAGAGGAAATTGAAGAAATCTCCGTTTAAAACGCGAATAATCGGGTAAGGGTGAGAAGTTTCAATTATATCTTGCTTGTGTATGTATATGTGTATGTTTTCTTGGATTGTTTTGGTTATTTTCTTTTAGTTTTCATTTTAGGTCGAAATGAGAAAAATGAATAGAAATCGATGTTTTCACGGTTAGAATTTGGAATAAGTTGTGTAGTATAGTCGGGTGAGGATAGGAATTAATCGGGAATGGTTGTTTGCGTGTTTTCGAGTGGTTTGGATCGAGTTTGGAGTTGGGATACATTGATAAAACTATGTTTCAAAATATTTCAAAAATCGAAAATGTGTTGGATGGCTTTTTAATGGTGAAAATATTGTAGTATTTTGAATTCTGAGATCGAGGCTTTTTACGGAATCGAAATCGGAGTTCCGGAAGTCATTTAACGATCTAAAACTGATTTTTCGGCAAAATCTGCACCTCGTGCGCTAACCCCCTGCAACTGTGCGTCGACTCATGATTTCATGCGCTGACCCGGGCAAAATTTGCAGGTTTATGCGTCGACTCATGATTCTATGCGTCGGCTCATGATCTCAAATTTTCCAAAATGTCCGATTTTGTTTTCTTCATAACTTTTGAACCGTAAGTCCGTTTTGACCCCCGTTTGAAGCGTTGGAAAGCTAATGAAAAGTTCTATCTATTAAACATGGTTTGGAGGTCATTAGATGATTTAATTAATTCGTGTTTTGGGAAAAATAGTCGGGTTGTCGGATTTTTATCGCGTACAATGTGTGTGATTGATGTGTTATCATGCTACATGCTCGTGATATGTAAGGTGTAGCTTGTGTGCTGTTATATGATGTGAATATACATGATGGAATGTTGTGATGATGGTTTGTGGCCTTATGACAAATATGTGCATTGTTTTGGATTAGACTTCGATGCGTGATTAATGATGTTGTTGTGTGGTAAAATACATTGTTTGATTGAATATCAATGTATATTGTTATGATGTGTTGTGGGTAGCCTTTGTGGTGTGAATCCCTTGTGCATAGAATTGTGCTGATATGATTGTGGTAGTTTATGGCTTGTGATGAAGTACATTGTGTATGTGAAATTTCAATATATGTTGTTTGGTGGCCTTTATGGTTTGAAATGCATTGTTTGAATTGATTTGCAATGCAGGAATGTGATGAGGTTGATTAATTCATATGGTTGAATTGTGAATGTATGGAATTGATGAGTTGAAATATATGCATGATTATGGTTGCATATATGTGTGAAGATGCATTTGATGTCATGGGTCATTGTATGCCAAGCATCATGATATGCATTCTTGAGATGTTCTGAGTGACAGATTGATTCCAGAGGGAATCCGATATAACATCGTGTGCCTTAAAAATAAGAGGTGTGAGCGATCGGATGGATCGTGTGCCTTAAAAATAAGAGGTGTGAGCGATGATTATAGACGATCGTGTTCCTTATACAAAGAGGTGTGAGCGATCGGGTCGTGTACCTTATACAAAGAGGTGTGAGCGATCCATGAACATCATGTGCCTTAAAAATAAGAGGTGTGAGCGATCTGATCGGATCGTGTGGCTTAAAAATAAGAGGTGTGAGCGACGGGGAACATCGTATGCCCGACGGGGAGTTACAGTGATGTAACGAGCGATGGTTCCAGCAGAGTTCCTGAGTGAACTAGTGATGAGAAATGTTGGAAGTCGGTACCGCATGGCATTTGCATAGAGTCGTTGTGTCGGTCTCTGTGCATTTGCATAAATCATGGATTCATTATGTGTGAGAATTGTAAATGGATTGATTATGTGATTATGTGCGGGAAATTGTGAATTGATTGAATATGTGTTGAGATTTATGATTGCATTGGTGAATTGGTGTGCATATGTGGTAAATGCATTGGTTGTGGATAATATGTTTTATGTATAGACATATGTTTTGTGGTGATGCGGTGGTGTGGTTCCATGTGTCATAACGTTGGTGTGCATTATGTGTGAATATGTTATTATGTGGGCATAATTGATATATGCTATGTGTTCGGATTGTCAGAAATATGTTGTGCATCTGTGGCTTGCTATATGTATTGGTATGTGATGCGTGAGGTGAGAATAACTGTGTATGTGATTTTTATGTGTGTTTGTATATTATTATGCAATCTTGATTTAGTTGTTATTTCTCACCCTTCTGCTGTTTTATGATGCTCTATGAGGCATTGCATATTAGAGTTGCTGGAGGTCTTTTTGTGGAGATTAGCCCTCCGTTCTTTTGTCGGTCTTGGTGTCTGCTCTAATACGTAGCACGGGAGTCGGGGAACGATTATATATATATGTATACATTTGTTGAATGTATTCTTTTGTACTTTTGTATATATAGTTTGATGTTCTAAAATGATTTATTTTGTAAAACAAGTCGGTTATGGATCTTTCCGCTTTATTCCATAATTGACCTTTCCCTTTGTTGGAAAAAGTTTCCCCTTTGAGGGTATTATATTTTGTGCTATGTATTAAAAATATTGAGCAGGGATTGTATTTTATTTCTTTAAGTGTGGCATCCCTGTTTCTGTCAGAAAAATAAATTTTTAGTTACTCTGATCAATTTGTGCATTATTTATTCGCGATGGGAATTGGGGTGTTACAGAAATCACAGCAGAAACTGAAGACAGAAGTGGATCTCCCAGTCCTGTTGATACTGAGGCTGAACCTGAACAATCTAATAAAGAACCATCTATTAGATTGCTCAAGGACCATCCAAAGGAGCTGATCATAGGTGATCCTAAATCAGGGGTTAGCACTAGATCAAGAGAGGTTGTGTCAAATTCTTGTTTTGTTTCCAAAGTTGAGCCCAAGAATGTAAAAGAAGCTCTAACTGATGAATTCTGGATTAATGCCATGCATGAAGAGCTGGAACAATTCAAGAGGAATGAAGTGTGGGATCTTGTTCCAAGGCCTGATGGAGTTAATGTGATAGGCACCAAGTGGATTTATAAGAATAAATCTGATGAACAAGGAGTGGTCACCAGAAACAAAGCCAGATTAGTAGCTCAGGGATATACTCAGGTTGAAGGAATTGATTATGATGAAACCTTTGCTCCTGTGGCAAGACTGGAATCTGTCAAATTACTCTTAGGGGTGGCTTGCAATTTCAAATTCAAGCTTTTTCAGATGGATGTTAAGAGTGTCTTCTTGAATGGTTACTTAAATGAAGAGGTGTATGTTGATCAACCAAAAGGATTTATTGATCCAACATTTCCTGACCATGTGTACAAATTGAGGAAAGCTCTCTATGGTTTGAAGCAAGCACCAAGAGCTTGGTATGAATGGCTCACTGAATTCCTGGTTGTGAATGGCTATAGAAAATGAGGGATTGACAAGACTTTGTTTGTTAAAGTGGAAGGAGGAAAACTGATGATAGCTCAAATATATGTTGATGACATAGTATTTGGTGGGATGTCAGATGCAATGGTGAAACATTTTGTGCAACAAATGCAGTCTGAATTTGAAATGAGCCTGGTTGGAGAGCTCAGCTATTTTCTTGGTCTACAAGTTAGACAAATGGAGGACTCTATATTCATTTCTCAGAGCCAGTATGCAAAGAACATAGTGAAGAAGTTTGGTCTAGAGAATGCTAATCACAAGAGGACACCTGCTCCTACTCATTTAAAGTTGTCCAAGGATGAACATGGTGTGAGTGTGGATCAAAGTATCTACAGAAGCATGATAGAAAGTCTATTGTATCTAACAGCTAGCAGACCTGATATTTCTTTTGCTGTTGGAGTGTGTGCCAGATATCAATCTGAGCCTAAGGTTAGTCACTTGAATCAAGTGAAGAGGATTCTGAAATATGTGAATGGGACTAGCACTACGGGAAAAGAGAGAAAAGAGGGCGCTTTTTTTGCCCTATAAAAGCGCTTAAAAGCGCTGTCTAAGCCTGCGCTGTCGTAGGTAAAGACAGCGCTTTTATATTTATAGAAAAGCGCTCTCTAAAGGTGACTTTAGACAGCGCTTTTTAAAAGCGCTGTCTAATGTATACGGAAATAATTTTTTTTATATACCTTTAGAGAGCGCTTTTTCCCTAAAAGCGCTCTCTAAATGGGACTTTAGAGAGCGCTTTTTTCTTAAAAGCGCTCTCTAAAGTATACCTATAATTTTATTGATTTTGAAGCCTATAACTTTAGAAAGCGCTTTTTCCTCAAAAGCGCTCTCTAAAGTATACCTATAATTTTATTGATTTTGAAGCCTATACTTTAGAAAGCGCTTTTTCCTCAAAAGCGCTGTCTTTTGTCTACGTATAATTTTAAAGATTTTTTTAAAAATCCCATTTTAACCATTTTTTTTTATGCAGAAACCTGCATAGTTTCAAACCTGCATTTCTTATAGAATTTCTTGCAACAACAGAATTCTATACATTTCAATAAATAGAATTCTTGAATTCATATACATTTCAATAAACACAGAATTTCCTTCTATTCATAAAACTAGAATTTACAACAGAATTCTTGCAACAGAATTTCCTTCTATTCACAAAACTAAAATTTACATTCACAAAACTATACATTCAAACAATTCTTCTTAGAAGAAAGAATTCGCACAATTCTTCCGTAATATAATTCAATTGTTTCCTTGTATAAGAAGAACACGCCATATCTTCGAAATACTACATAACAAAACAAAATACACATTATTTAGTTAAAAATAATAAATTACATGACATATCCGAGAAATATTAAAATAAATCCTAAGTTATAAAACCATGCATACCCTAATAGGAATCTCCAATTGTTCCTTTTGAATGATTTCTCTCATGAACCTCAAAACGAAGTACCCGCAGTCTATGCCATTACGCTGACGAGGGCACTACACATAGACAAACAAATAAGAAATAATATATAGATGTTTTGTATTATTAAGTAGCATCATTAATAAGCAATATTGTGAAAATTAATATACCTCCACTTTGACCCATGTAATATTGGTTGTTCTAGCCCGTGTTACTCGAGTCTCTCTTTGTGCACGGTATAGTAGTATAGCTCTATAAAAGAAAAACGTAAACTTAGAACATTGTCACAGAAATAATTAAATATACAAATACACAAGAATATTTCGAACAATCTCACTTACGTGTCAACCACATCCTTCATATTCTGATATGTGGACCAATCAGTATCCAATGAATTAAGATAATAGACCACTTCTGTTATAGGATTAATGGCAACCAACAACCAGTGTCCACTGTAAAATATAACAAAAGTTTAGATGAATAATTTCTATGCAAAAGATACAAATTAAAGATTAGAATGAAATTATAATGAAAATCTTACCCGTTTCCAGTATTATAGGGTAAAAGAAACAGACTTTCTGTGTTGCTGGCCATAAATCGCTCAAGTAAGTGACCTCTTACTTCAAGTGCATTCATACCAATTCTCGGTGCATTAACAAGGCTGCAAGAGAAGAAACGGAATTTGTTTGACAAATCCGTCCCCCGCATGAATTTTTCATACATGCACCTTAAATAAAAACATAATAAACATTAGACTATTATCATTGAAATGTGTAAATAAATTATTCAACTAAATAAATAATAGATTGATTGGAGTACCAGATGTATGAATGCATAACACCGATGCCTAATTCAGTATGATTGAAAACCTGCTCCATGTCCTCTTTTTCGATTATCTCGGAATGAGGAAAACCAAAAACACCTTCGTCCATGTTGATTTGACGAATAGCACCTTGCGGCAAATCTGACATTTCCAAAAGTGTTTCTAGACACGTCTGAAAGTGAGGTCTACTTTTTTCCTTCACGGTCCTTGTAGGAGTTTTTTTCTTGCCGGTCTGTTGTGAAGGTTGAGCAGTAACCTAACAATCATATAAGTTAGGTAAAGTAGAAAATCATGAATTCGGATAATAGAATAACACTTAAAAGCTACCTCTCTGTGTGATTCAACATACTCGTTTTGCAGCAAAACCCCTTTATTCTTTGCTGCAGGTTTTGTAGGAGTCTAACATTAACATGTAAAAAAAATGTAAGTAATGGTTCAGAATGATTTTCATAATCGTTCAGAATTGACATTTGAATACTAAGAGATTCGGAATGGTTTTCAACATACCTCATCACCTATGGAAATGAGGTCTAACGGCCATGCAACAAACGAACCTATTGCATCCCGCAATAATGTAACCTCTGAAACCGAGTCTGGTATCGGTAGTAACGCATCCGTATCTAAAGCGATATCAACCGATACTTTCAGATAACCTTGTGGGAGCGGATGATGGTGAAGTAACGCTCCCACAAAGTTATGCACTTTTCCCTTGCCAACCATGCGATAAGTCGGAAACGACAAATACAGCTGGCAAGATGAAATGCCCTGAAGCAATAATAAATATGTAACTGTTAATATGTATAAAGGTCAAATAAAATAAATGTGTTAATTTAATTAAAATAAATATGTGCTAATTACCTCAGGAATTTTATGTGGAGAATTGATACTAGCTTTGTCACTAGCATCTTTCAAACCGGAACCGCGCCTTTCCGCCTCATACCTCTCTTTATCCTCCTGCAATGCTTGGACTTGCGCTTGTAGTGCCATCACAGTTTGCATGATTTCTTGGGTGGTGGGATTTTTTTTCTTTGATTGCTTATACAAGGATGATGGAGTCACACCAAATCCTTTACCTCTCACCCGACCGGGATACTCAGGAGCATTTAGTACTCGACTAAGAATGCTCCTGCAATCATCCTCATCTGCGGGTATGGATTTAGATAGATTCTCCTGAAATTCATTGACATATCAAAAATAATTAGTGGGGATTAAAAATTATTTATAATTTAATAAAATTTCAATTAACTTTGAGACATAATGTTATACTTACTCATTCTTCATAAACATGCTGAACATCTTCTGTAACAGCTCCACCCTTACCCACGCGAGCTTCCTTCCACAAAACATGGTCCGGAAGTGATGATTCTTCACTTTTAGACTCTTCTAACTACACATTTAGTTAAATAATAAGTTCATCAATTATAAAACAATAATACAATTAATAAAATCATAGCATTAATATATATACTTACCAATTTTTGTTGTAACCGTGCATATCCCAAACGCCCTTTTTTGTATGGATACGCGGGTTTTTATGCTCTTTCGCGGTTAATGGCACTCAATTTCTGGATAAACAAGTTTAAGTCATATCAAAACAAACTAATGAAACAAATATATAACACAATCAATAGACATGACAAGATAACATTACATTGAATTCTTCGGTTTTCCGTTTGTCTACAAAATGGCTCCATTCTTCCGGTGTAATCAAATCCGCATACAACAGTGGAAGTTATCCTTCAACAAAATTTTTGTCTTCATCCCTAAGATACTTGTTTGATAACAAGGCTCTAAACCCTCTGTGCCTCTTTCCGGCCAATTGAAGACAATACTTTTTCCGGCTTTCTTCATATTTGGTAAGTACCTCTATCTCGGTCCATATCTTTTCTTTACCGGCATACAACGCTTTACTCCTCCAATTATCACAAGTGATTGGAATATGCTGACGGACGAGTGAACCAATGTATGAAGCCAACATTGAACCGTTAGGCTCAACTAGTTGGTTCTGTTCACTCCAATGACATCAAATCTCATCCCCTTATCTCTAGCACGGATGATGCTCTTCATAATGGTTTTTCCTCTTTTTATTTCATGTTCTACATTCGAAGTTTCATTCTGAGCTTCCTCTGAATCATGTGTCTCGTGGGTGTCTGCTTCCTGGTTATTAGACATTTTACCTGTAAGAAAGAAATAACAGTCAAATACCAACATTTAAAAGCAACAAAAGAATAAGTTCATTAATTCTCTAGTATCAATTTAACCTACTTCACTAACTTTATCATCAACAGTCTAGTTTTTTTAATTCTTCACATTGCAACAATTCATTTTCCAAACAGTCCAAACTTCACACCAAAACAATCTTACATAGCATTCAAAATCATTATGCATCACAACATGTCAACATCTTGATTAATTAAGCATATGCAATTCAAGTTGACAAACTAGCACAAGGCCACCATCTTTCAAATAATTAACAGTTCCTAATTCTTTTTAGTATAATTAACCACTCCTAACATTAGCTTAGTTGCAATTCAATAACATCAATCACATTTCCATTATGCTAACAAATCCATTTCAATCACTAACAGTTCTGTTTCAAATTACAAGCATGCCATAGCTCAATTAAGTCACCACATTATCATTCTAATATCATTTCCACTAACCTAATGCATCCAAGCATAACTAACACCAAAATCCACACAATACCAGTTCAATACTACAACAATCATTTAAATTCATATCACTTCAAACCAACCTACATTTCAATCAGTTTTACCTAATTCTTGTTAATGAATACTTACAACAAGAACAACGAACAAAAATAGTTTAAAAAAAAATAAGAACAATGTATAGTTTAAAAAAAAAGAAAAATAGTTTTAAAAATAAAAATAGTTTTACCTAATTCATATCACTTTAAACATCAACAAAAATAGTTTAAAAAAAAAGAAGAAGTTGCAGTAGAAGTAACAAGGAACAACGAACAGCAACAACGAACAACAATAACATGCAACAACGAACAATGTTAGAAGTAAGAACAATGTACCTCTTCTTCGTCACGACGGCAGAAAAACGAAGGCAGCAGTGGTCACGACAATGAACGACGGCAGCAGAACGACAATGGCAAAGGGTTTCAGCAGAGAAGAAAGAGAGCAAGGGTCGAGAGAAGAAAATTATTAGAAGCAGTTTCAGACAATTAAATAAAATGTGTTTTATATTTTAATCAATAAATGACCTTAGAGGGCACTTTCCTTAAAAAGCGCTTTCTAAAGTGAGGAGACTTAAAGACCTTAGAGGGCGCTTTTCTTAAAAAGCGCTTTCTAAAGTGAGGAGACTTAAAGACCTTAGAGGGCGCTTTTCTTAAAGCGCTTTCTAAGGTGAGGTGACTAGACAGCGCTTTTCAAAAGCGCTTTCTAAAGGCTATTTTTAGAAGGCTTATAACAGCGCTTTGTAGTTAGAAAGCGCTGTCTAAGGTTTACCTGAAAATGTCAAAAAATCTAAAAATGAGTCTGGGGCGAGGGGGATTCGAACCCCAGACTCAAAGCATGGCAAACACATACACAAACCTCCTTGACCAGTGGTACTACGCCCTCATCCATTGTTTATTCTCACTCCATAAATATATATTTTAAATAAGTTAATATGTTTGTATTTAAAATAAATTAAAATATAATTTAATATAATTTAAATATATTAAATATAATTTGATATATTAATATAATTTAAAGTACATTTTAAATTATATATTAATATAATTTATATATATTAAATATAATTTAAATATATTAAATATAATTTGATATATTAATATAATTTAAAGTATATTTTAAATTATATATTAATATAATTTATATATATTAAATATAATTTAAATAAGTTAAAATGTTTGTATTTAAAACATATATATTTAAATATATTATTTGAATAATTTAAAATATAATTTAAAATAAAATTAAAATAAAATTTAATATAATTTAAATATATTAAATATAATTTGATATATTAATATAATTTAAAGTATATTTTAAATTATATATTAATATAATTAATATATATTAAATATAATTTAAATAAGTTAAAATGTTTGTATTTAAAACATATATATTTAAATATATTATTTGAATAATTTAAAATATAATTTAAAATAAATTTAAATATAATTTAAATATATTAAATATAATTTGATATATTAATATAATTTAAAGTATATTTTAAATTAATATATTTTAAATTATATATTAATATAATTTATATATATTAAATATAATTTAAATAAGTTAAAATGTTTGTATTTAAAACATATATATTTAAATATATTATTTGAATAATTTAAAATATAATTTAAAATAAATTAAAATATAATTTAATATAATTTAAATATATTAAATATAATTTGATATATTAATATAATTTAAAGTATATTTTAAATTAATATATTTTAAATTATATAATAATATAATTTATATATATTAAATATATTTTAAATAAGTTAAAATATATAATTTAAATATATTAAATATAATTTGATATATTAATATAATTTAAAATTCCTTTCCCTACCTAAAGGGTGTGGGTTCGACCCCCCCTTTCGCCATTTTTTGTGATTCTTGATGTTTTTCAGTATAATTAGTAAATGACTTTAGAGGGCGCTTTTCCTTAGAAAGCGCTTTCTAAAGTGAAAAGAAATTGAGCCCTATTAGAGCGCTTTCTGAAAGCGCTTTCTAAGGTGGCCTTTAGACAACGATTTTTAAAAGCGCTCTCTAAAGTGATACCTATAGCAGCGCTTTTTGGAAAGCGCTGTCTAAGGTGGCACTCTTTTACATTCTTTTACAGTGCTTTTTGGAAAGTGCTTTCTAAAGCCTTTCTTTTAAGGCGCTTTTTTTAGCGAAATTTTTTTATTCTTTTTAGCAGCGCTTTTGCATAAAAGCGCTGTCTTTTTGGTGCTGTCTAATCATATTTTTGGCGTAGTGTAGTGATTATGGAATGCTTTACAGTCATGGATCAGGCACTGAGTTATGTGGTTTTTGTGATGCTGATTGGGCAGGGAGTGTTGATGATAGAAAAAGTACCTCAGGAGGGTGTTTCTTCTTAGGAAACAATTTGATCTCTTGGTTTAGTAAGAAGCAGAACTGTGTATCTCTTTCCACTGCTGAGGCTGAGTACATAGCACCAGGGAGTAGTTGTTCACAACTTGTTTGGATGAAGCAAATGTTGACAGAATACAATGTCAAGCAAGATGTCATGACATTGTACTGTGATAATTTGAGTGCAATCAATATCTCCAAGAACCCTATTCAGCATAGCAAGACTAAACATATTGATATAAGGCATCATTTTATAAGAGATTTGGTTGAAGACAGAATAGTTGCTTTGGAACATGTTGCTACAGATAAGCAATTAGCTAACATTTTTACTAAAGCCTTAGATGCAAATCAATTTGAAAGTTTAAGGAGCAAACTGGGAATTTGCATTTATGAGGATTAGGTGTGCTAAATAAAGTATTTGTGCAGTTGTCATATGTTTGAAGGAAACAACATTTTATTCAATTGCATAAAGTTACAAGATTGGAGTTGAGTACATCAAGAGCATACAAAGTGTCTAAAGATTATCCCAACCCCCTGCATCTAGAAAAGCTTTCCAATCTTCATCCCACTCATCATCAGAAACATGTTGTTGCGCTGGAGGTTTCTTGTTGGTTTTCATCCTTGTCTCAGAAGCTTTTCGTGTTCTTGTGGCTTTTGAAGAAGTCCCAACTGTTGTCTCTGTTGTGTTCTTATTCTTCAGTGGATCTGGTTTTTTGTCCTCCTGCTTGTGGTTCTTCTCTGCATCCTTGTTTGACTGACTCATTGTTCTGTCTGTGGTATGCTATTAGAAGCCAAGGAAGCTTGGTGTTTATATTGCATTGAAAGGGCTTTGTTTGTATCGCCTGACCAGTCAAGGTATTGGAAAGTGTTCTTCTTGGGAAGCTTGGTCTTTGACCATGTCATAGGAAATGTCAGAACTTCGTGTTTGGATCCTTGGTTTGTTCAGAGGTTGTCCAATTATGGTTAAAAAGGGGGACAGGTTAGCCTATGTGTTGCCTAGTTGCCTGTTGTGGATCTAGGCTTAAGGGAGAGTATGAACAACTGTTTGCTGGCTCTTGTTTTGAGGGGGAGTTTATCAATTGTGCAGCTTGTTGAAGAGGTGCTGCTGGGTGTTTTGAAAATTTATCCGCTGCTGGGCTTTCTGATGTTAGCAGAGTTTGTTTTAGCCAAAATTAGCCAAAGGGGGAGATTGTTAGTTCTTGGATTGGCTAGAATTTTGGTAAAACAAAGTTGAACAATGTTGATGTCATATGTCTGATGTCATAACATTAGTTCCATACATTAGGTGTTGCAGGGTTGGAGTTTTAGTTGCTGATGTAACATGCGATGTTTTGACATCAGTATACCAGAACAATAAAACATCAGGTTGTGATGTTTTTAGGGCTGAGCGTGTTAGCTTGATTTTGGGAGAGCTGTTGAGTTATTGGATGCGAATATCTTGGAGAAGATATTTTCTGTTGCAAACAGATTTGATGCATATTTTTTAGGGCTGAAGATTTAAAAAGATTTGGAGATAAAATCTGTTTTAAATTCAGTTTTAAATAACAAATCAGATCAGATTTTGTAGGTGGTCCAAGCCCAAGTCAGATTTCTATAAAAAGCAACTTCAACCCTAATTGAAAGGACGAAGAAAAAGAGATAAAGACTGAATGTCATTTGTGTGTCTTCGTGTGTGTTTTGTAAACTATTCATGTTAAATTGGTGTTACTATTTTTGAGTTGTAATTGATATCTCTAGAGCTGTTAAGCAAGAGAGTGTTTGTTCTTGATCAAAGTTGTGAAGCAGAATCAAGGTGTGTTTGAATTGTATCACTGAGGTGATTTAGGGAGTGTGTGGTTTCTCATATCTAAGTGGTTTCTTAGGTAAAAGGTTAATGATTAGTAGATGTCAACTGGGATTGTTGAGTCTGTAAATTAATACTACTAATAGTGAAATTCCTCCCTGGCTTGGTAGCCCCCAGACGTAGGTAGTTAGACCGAACTGGGTGAACAATTCATTGTGTCCTTTATTGCTTGTTATTACCTTGTTCATATAGCAGATTGTGTTGTTGTGACATCACACTCAACATCACACATCTGATACCAGAATTTCATTGGAATCTCAACTAAATTGCACGAAGCCAAAATTAATACACGGAGTTGAGAATCAGTTACATTAGAATAGTTTTTTCCATTGGATATTGACAATTTGTTGACTAATAAATCAAGGTAAAGTAGCTCTTTGAGCTTCAAACACAAGTCAAGCTCTAGCTTTCCATGCAACAGATTATTATTTAGGGAAAGACATAGAGTGTGTTTGGACGAAGGATCTTAATAAGGGAAAGTAATTTTTTGAGGGAATTTGAAATGACTTGATCAAAATCTATTGTTTGGATAAAAAATATGCAGAATTGTTAAAATGATGTAATTTTATGGAGTATTTTATTCATGTTAAATTTAAGGAATTTAAAATGACACCAAAAATTAAAGAATTTCAAATTGCTTCTTAACTCTATATAATATGAATGTTAAATTGTTTATTATTAATTTTTCAAATTTTCCAAGATGGTCCTCATATTTTATAAAAATTTCAAATTCACTCTCAAAATTTTCAAAAAATTGTAAATTAGTCTCTAATAATTTTCAAATTTTACAAATTGGTCCTTTAAATTTTCAAAAATTACAAATTGGTCCCTATTTTTCATATTTTAAATTTGATCCAAAAGCTTTAAAAATTATGAAAATAACCCCAAATTTTTTACATTGAATCATTTTAATACTTCATCCAAACAAAAGAATTAAAAAATGAATGAATTTCAATTGAATCATTTAAATTACTTAGAATTTTAAATTCCCTAAAAATTCTCAAATTCCTCATCCAAACACACTCTTAGAGTGTGTTTGGATGAAGGATTTTAATGAGGGAAAGTAATTTTTTGAGGGAATTTGAAATGATTTGATCAAAATCTATTGTTTGGATAAAAAATATGGAGAATTGTTAAAATGATGCAAATTTATGAAGTATTTTATTCATGTTAAATTTAAGGAATTTAAAATGACACCAAAAAGTAAAGAATTTCAAATTGCTTCTTAACTCTATATAATATGAATGTTAAATTGTTTATTATTAATTTTTAAAATTTTACAAGATGGTCCTCATATTTTATGAAAATTCCAAATTCACCCCCAAAATTTTCAAAAAATTGCAAATTAGTCCCTAATAATTTTTAAATTTTACATATTGGTCCCTTCAAATTTTCAAAAATTACAAATTAGTCCCTATTTTTCATATTTTAAATTTGACCCAAAAGCTTTAAAAATTATGAAAATGACCCCAATTTTTTTACATTAAATCATTTTAATATTCCATCCAAACAAAAGAATTTAAAAATGAATGAATTTCAATTGAATCATTTGAATTACTTAGAATTGTAAATTCCCTAAAAATTCTCAAATTACTCATCCAAACACACTCTTAAGTATGTTTGGATGAAGGATTTTAATGAGGAAAAATAATTTTTTGAGGTAATTTGAAATGACTTGATCAAAATCCATTATTTGGATAAAAAATATGGAGAATTCTTAAAATGATGTAAATTTATGGAGTATTTTATTCATGTTAAATTTAACGAATTTAAAATAACACCAAAAAGTAAAGAATTTCAAATTGCTTCTTAACTCTATATAATATGAATGTTAAATTGTTTATTATTAATTTTTCAAAATTTTCAAGATGGTCCTCATATTTTATAAAAATTTCAAATTCACCCCCAAAAGTTTTAAAAAATTGCAAATTAGTCCCTAATAATTTTCAAATTTTACAAATTGGTTCCTTCAAATTTTCAAAAATTACAAATTGGTCCCTATTTTTCATATTTTAAATTTGACCCAAAATATTTAAAATTATGAAAATGACCCCAAAATTTTTACATTGAATCATTATAATACTCCATCCAAACAAAAGAATTTAAAAATGAATGAATTTCAATTGAATCATTTGAATTACTTAGAATTTTAAATTCCCTAAAAATTTTCAAATTTCTCCTCCAAACACACTCTTGGGATTTCCCCGTGAAGGTTATTTTTATAAAGGCTAAAAATAACTAAATTGGTCAGGTTCATCATCCAAGATGGAATTTCACCCCTTAAATTGCTTTTTTCTGAACCTAAATATTGTAGTTGGGTGAGATTCAAAAAAAATAACGGGATGTCACTACCAATATTGATTGAGGATATATCCAAGCCAATTATTGATGAGAGCTTACTTATCCATGAGATGTTCTCAAAAGTAAATTCATTGAAACCAACATACCTGCTGCATAGTTTGGTAAGATTTGCCAGAGACGCAGAAGGATCGCCCCTAAATTTGTTTTGTTAAAGGCTTATATGCCTAAGCTGTGCGAGGTAGCCAAGTGAAGAAGGAATATTCCCAGAAAAATGGCAATGTGGAATTGATATGTTATTTAAAGAACTAAGATTTCCAATGGATATTGGCAGTGTTCCATAGAAACCTGTCTCACCAAGTTGCAGCAAGATGAGAGAACTAGACTGAAACTCAGGTAACTTACCATTGAGATTTTGATTATTTCTCAAATCTAGATATTTCAAGTTTGGAAGGTGAAATACTCCAACTGGAAATTCTCCATACAATTCAGAATTGTAAAGAAATAGCGCTTGCAATGAAGTTAGATTTGTGAGTGTGTTAGGTAAAGCAGATGAAGTTGTCACATAACTAAGTTGGAGTATCTCGAGTTTTGTTGAGTTAAGAATTATGCTTTTGAGAGTAGACAATTTGAGTTGCAAGAAATTAACCGCAAAACCTCCCGAACTTGTCCTAAAATTGAAGCCTAGATCAAGAGACAACAAGTTGGACAAGTGTGAAAGTTGAGGTGGAATTTCTCCAAAAAAATTGTATGAGATAGGTTTAGGTACCTTAGTTGTGAAAGCTCGCCTATCTTGTGTGGCATTTGAGAGTAATTGAAGTTGTTGTCTGAAAGATCGAGATTTTGAAGGTGTACAAGGCGAAAGAGAGTACTATTTGCATCCATAGTACCATAGAGCTGGCTGTTACTGAGATCAATGCCAATGACATTATCTGTGTGGTCATCACATTGAATGCCATCCCATGAGCAGCAACCAGTGGTTGCATTCCAAGATGCTGTTTTGGGATAACTTAGAAGATTTGTGGATGCAAAGTTATTGATCACAAAGCTTTCCTTAAATTGTAACAAGGCATGGCTTTCATATGGACGACAGTTTGGATGAGTTAAAGGGAAAGATGTAGTAAGTGTGAAAGACAAAAGAGAGTAAAAGAAAAGAAATTGCAATAATAACACAAGAGACCACACAAACACCATTGTCTCTTAATATTTTGAGCTAAAACATTTAGTTAAATGTTAAGCACACATAGGTGGTTCTTATAGTCAAGATTTTTACTACATTCATTAACATACAAAGTCTCACGGCATTGACACTTTCAAAACTCATTAGTTATCTGATTAAGACAGCAGAGAATTCTATAAAATGTGTACATCCAAATGTCTATTTGATGCTTTATCTTTCTCTGAGACTTTCTTAATTATTATCATCCACAAACTTAATATTCTGTTAATTTCCTAGCTTTTGGATTATTTCAATTTTCTGTACATTTTTTTATTTTATTTTAATAAATGAAGGTGTATGTGAGTAGGGTATGAGGAACTCATTAGGATTTTAGGGAAATTTATTTCAGGAATATTTCTAGACCACTAAGAAAATCTTACAACATTATTGGCAGAATTTAAACTGTTAGAATAAGATTTGTTTATTGATCATTGCATCTTCATGCACATTCTTCCACTGTTATATTTAGGCATTTCTATAGTTTATTTGAGTATTTTTACTATTTTAATGTGTTTTCATATTTAATTTTGTTTCTAGTTTTATTTTATTTTCGCAGCTTATTTTCAGCATTAACAGTTATTTGATACTTGTTCAATGTACAGACCGTAACTGGGAGCTACGAGAATCGGATTGACGCGTTCTAATAGGTGTTGGAAAGCTAAGACAAAGAGCTACAGGTTTTGTGTTGGAGCCGAGAGTTGATTCGGATTGAAATAGTGCCGAATAATTCGTTGAAGTTTCAGACTTTAGAAATATTTTGTTTTGGGTCGGGTTTTTTATGTTTTTAAACCCAGTTGGGTTAGAAACCAGATTTGATGCTTCCCTATACCTAGTAGCAGCCGCACTACTTTTAATCCCCTTCTTTTCACTATTCACGAATTTTACTTTGCCTTTTTACGAATTTCATGGAGAACTAAACTTCTCAAGTTGATCTGCTGTAATCAGGTTCAATTATCTTGAGATTCATATAACTTTACAATTCAATTACTATTCATATCAATCCTGTTTTATAATTATCGTTTGCTTAATCCGATTTTTCATAGAGTAGTTTTGCTGATTCAATTGATTTATGTCTCCTAAATTTAATTGCGTGTTATCGTTTGCTTAATTCGTTAATTCGCTTATTTCTTAACTGTTTACTTAATTCGGCGAATAGAAAACATAAGTCTTATAATGTCATTCTCGCTTGTTGATTGATATTGTGATCGAATATGAATAGAATCCGCTTAGGGCGGTGAAGTTATAATAATCGATGATAGGTAAAAACAGAAACTGCAGATTAACTTATTTTCATAATCACTTAGTTGAATCACTTTTTCTTCTTATTTTTGTAATCGAACTGAAACCTAAACAACCCTCGCGATATGACATCCGAGTGTCACTTCCCGTTACTACTTTAAAAAAAAAACTCGTATTTGACCCGCGTGCGACAGCGAATCAAATTGGCGACGTTGCTGGGGATTGTTGTTGATGTTAGCCAATTTTAGAATTTTAGTTTAGATTTTTTTGTTTTGTGTTTTTTGTTTTTGCTTGTTGATTTTCAAGGTTGCAGTACATACATACAGTGGTACGCATTCCAGCCTATCAGGTAAGTTTGGAAGCAACTGTTTCGATTTGCTCGCAAATTCCTTATTTTCCTATTTTATTTGATTTATTTTCTATTTTCATATTTTCAAAAAAATCCAAAAATTTTTGTAGAGACTTATTCTGATTTGATTTGATTTTTAGTCATTTTTTTAATTTTTAGATTTTATTTTAATCGCTTTCCTATTTTTCCACTCTTTTTTTCAATAAGGACATTGTTGGCATTTTTGCATTTGTTGAATTGCTGAATTGGTTTTGTGATTTCTCATTCTTTGTTAATTTTTATTTTCCCTTTTGATAACATGGTTGAACAAAGAACATTAAGAGAGTTTGCTGCTCGTGATGTTCATTACAATGGTTTATTTATTGAATATATTGATGTTGTTGTTCCTTTCGAATTGAAATCTGATTTAATACACTTGTTGTCAAGGTTTAGTGGTCTTGCAGGTGAGGGTCCGAATAAGCATCTGAAGGAATTTCAGATTATGTGCTCTACACCTTCCGGACCTTCACTAGAGGACCTTGTCAAGAAAATTGCTATAAATAATCTCCAATTTTAGCAAAGAACAGATTCTAGTATTCAGGCTTTGCAGACACAAATTGCACAGCTTGCCGCTTCAATGAATGTCATGTTGCAAGCTCAAGAATCAAACCAACTACCTGCCCAAACAGTAGTGAGTCCAAACGAGTTGCTTTCTGAAATTTTTGATGAAACTTATTCTGATTTGTTTTCAACTGATTTTTCATCTTTATCTGGTTTTGATGATACTTACTCATGTGATGATTGTACTGACACTAACTTTATTTTGTTTGTGCTGAGATTGAGGTTGCCTTGTGTAACACCCCCAATCTATACCCCCAAGCTATTAAAGCAGTAAATAAAAATTCAAAATTTCATCAGAGTATATTTAAATTATCATGGCATAGACAGGGAGGATCACATTATAATGAAACAAAACATACAACACCTGCTCAAAAAGATATGCAACAGTGGGGTAGCAATCAACAGAGGAACTCAGTTCCTTACACCCACATTTCAAGTTTTAGAATAAAGCGGAAAATCTAAAACTGATTACCATATATATATAAAAAGCTTATCATACATCAAGTCATACATGTGCAAGCCAAAGGATATGTGTACATAATACACAATAACAACAAACGGCCTCCCTAACTACCCGGTGTCACATATCAGAGCCGACCGACAAAAGGATGAAGACACAAAGCTTCACTAAAGGACCTCCAGCTATCTAATCTGCAATGCCTCATAGAGCATTATAAAACAGCAGAAGGGTGAGAAACACAATTATAATATAAATGTATATAATTATATATATCAACATAAAAATACACGTACCAAGTATTCTCACCACAATTATCAAATACCAACACATAAAGCATATACCGATTATATTCACGCAATCACTTATTCACACTTCATGCATATGTTTATACACCCAACATATCATTCATAATTCAATGTATTTAACACGAATGCACAACAATTCACAAATGTTATCACACGCTCAATCACATAATTACTCCATTTCCAATTGCATATTAATCATGCACCATACATTTATCACAAATGCATATCACCATGTCTCACACATCATCAATTAAATCATGATTTTCCACATATAACCAATGCAATCATAATTCATGCAGATGCAAAGAGACCGACACAACGACTCTCTATGCAAATGCATATGCGGTACCGACTCCAAGATTTCATATCTCATCACTAGTTCACTCAGGAACTCTGTTGGAATCATCGCTCGTTACAGCACTGTAACTCCCCGTCGGGCATACGATGTTCACCCACCGCTCACACCTCCACCAAGAGAGGCTCACGGTGTTTATGGATCGCTCACACCTCCACCGAGAGAGGCTCACGACCCGATCACTCACACCTCCACCAAGAGAGGCTCACGATCGTCTATAACCACCGCTTTCAGTCCTCAGGCTATTCATACCTCATATTTTCGAGGCACACGATGTTATAGCTGATTCCCCACGGAACCGCCGTCACTCAGGACGCGACAACAATGCACATCATGATGCTTGGCATACAATGACTCATGACATTTAGTATGCACACATATATGCAATCATCACACTTAACATAATTCATGCTTGCAATTAAGCCCAAAATAATGCATTTTATACCATACAACAGCACGCAATCATCTCATATCCATATTAACAGCACATTGCATACAACACACCAATTACACACAATCATAACCACAAAAGTCGATAAAACGACACTATTCCGATTTCCCGACAAAATAAAATCGGCTAACAATCCAAATCATCATAATCAGAAAGTACAGCTCAATAGCTTTCCAACGATACCAAGAATGTAAAAATCAGATAAACGGAACAAAAGTTACGAAAGAAAACGAAAACGACATTTTGAAAAATCACATTTTCACACTTCTCCTGTCCATACGCGTATGAGCAGAAGCTCATTTTTCCCAAAGTTCACGTGTAAAAGTCCGTACGCGTAATGCCCTATCTCGTACGCGTATTGCCCTGAAATGTTACGCGTATCATACGCAAATGGGCAGATGGCCGAGAAAATTGAAGAACCATACGCGTAATGTCCCATGGCTCGCCCAAGTTACACGTATTGCCAAGGTCCATACGCGTATGAACATGCCCCATACGCGTATGACCTGGAAAAAACCAGAAAAATTTCTGCAGAACGTGTTCTGCGTTTTCTCACTCAAAAATCCTCCAATTTCTCACCTGCACCCAGAAAAATACCAATACAAGGCATAGCAACATGTATCTATCATGTATCAACAATAGTGAACAATAAAAACATGATTTCCAACATATTTAACCAATTTCTAATCAATTTCTCATAATTTAGGTTTTACTAAATTTCTCCAATTCAATCCAATAACAATCACAAATACACATACATAATCATATACAAGTATACAATAACTGAATTTCGCACCCTTACCCGATTAAATCGATTCCTAGAAGTTGTTTCTTTGATTTCCAAGTTTTTCTCCACTTTTCTCTCTTCTTCCCTTCTCTCCTTTTTCCTTCTTTCTATTTCTTTCTCTCTATTTTATCTCTTCCCCTTATATTTCTATTTTCTTTCTTTTCTAACTTAGTAAATAATTAGGGAAAAGACTAAAATACCCTTACTCTCAATTATCCCGCAAATGCTCTCAAAACGCGATAAAATATAATAACAATGCAAAACAACATATTATCACACCAAAGTCATAAATAAAAATAATATAATACTCAAAATAATTAAATCGACTCGATTAAATAAGATGATCAAAACTGGGGCGTTACAACTCTCCCCCACTTCGAGATTTTCGTCCTCGAAAATATGGCCAATTCCAACAACTCCAAACACGGCCCTCGCATCCGACCAATCAAAAGCACACCACAAATAACAAAACCGACAACCACCTTGCTAACAGCAGCAACCACAACGACAAGAGGCAAAGCCCCTACAATGCACTTGCCGACCAACTCCCAACTCGAAGAATACACAAGCACCAACTTACTGGTTCACTCTCTAATACAAAATGTGTCACATCACGCTTCCGTTGCGCACTCTGATTACCCGAAACCATCAAGACTATCAATCTCACGCCCAAAACCTAACTCTTTCTCATATTCACCAAAAATCGCTGTTCACTGCCAATATATCCAACCATACTCTCTACTATGATTTCCCACACTAAACACGAGTCTCTGTACTGCTCAAATAATTCCAATTCTCTGATCATCAAAACAGACACGCATAAAGATTTTCGACTTACACATCAGGCACAACAACACCCTTTCCTCAAGGATAACCCCAACCAATTCATAGCTCGCCATGAATCCTAATCATTCTCGTTGTCTCTATTCTTCCAGACCAAACCAGTACTCAAGCAAATCACCACTCTTATCAGACATTCCAACAATTGTAATTCTAATCAAACTCAACCAAACCATTCCAGTTACCTCATCCTGAACGTGAACACTTATTCTCAATCATCACCCTATATCACTATCCGTAGTCCATACACAATTCCTTCTCTTGACAAACCAAATTCCAGCCTATCGCAACAACCAACCAAAAAGGACTCTTAATGACTTCACAACTTAACCACATACCAGAACCTCTATTCCATCCCATCTTCTGATATAAGAATCTTCATCGACACAACAAAACAACCTGTATCCATTTCCTTAAATTTCAAATAATCCATTCCGCACCACTATCAAAGCCGGAAAGACACGTCCATTTCATCCAACATAATTCCCGTCTGCTATCAACAAGAGATTAAGGGTGATCAGTTCCTCAATTTGTCAATAGACAGACGACAACCATGATGGAGCATAAACCGTCTTTACGAAACTATAATAGCATTCCTTCTAGAACCAACGCCCTACACCTGAAGCAACGTGGAGAAGTACCAACTTCTCCCCCACTTATCTCATTCTAATCCTTCCAACTATAAACACACCAAAACCATCACAAATCCTTTACCATAAACGGTCAAAGAACAAATTATACAAACCCGAGAAGTAATTACCGCCCCTAAGCAGTATTATCGATAACCATCTCCTGCTAATGCAACAGCCTTCCTACCAGCCTGAGCTTTCTTCGGTTTCGTACACCTCGTACTAATATGGCCTGTTTCACCACAGTTGAAACACTGCACCCCATTTTTCTTACAATCAGCTGCGACATGTCCCGAACCTCCACAATGAGAACACCTAACCACATCTTTCTTACATTCGAGCTGACGATGTCCTACTCCCCCACACTTGTAACACTTAATGTAACACCTCGGAGGACTAGACATTCCTCCCCCACTTGTCTTTTTCTCAAAATTCTCCCTTTGCTTACCCTTATCAGCTAGTGTGACATAAGGACCACTACGAGTCTGTTGTTTCCCTTTCCTGTCATTCACACTCTTACAGGGAGTAGCACGCGCCCTACGATCCTCTTCGTAAATCCTACAACTGTCCACCAAATCAGAAAACCTTCTAATCCTGTGATAACCGATTGCCCGCTTAATCTCCGGACGCAATCCGTTCTCATATTTCACACACTTAGAAAACTCAGCAGTAGCTTCAGCATAATGAGGATAAAACTGCACCAGCTCAACAAACTTAGCAGCATAGTCAACGACCGACATATTACCTTGTTTCAACTCCAAAAACTCAATCTCTTTCCTTTTCTTCACACCTTCAGGATAATACTTCCTCCGAAACTCTCGACTAAATGATACCCAAGTAACCTCTTCACCATCCTCTCCCAACACTTGGCGCAAACTAACCCACCAATCAGCTGCTTCTTCCTCCAGCATGTGAGTACCCAGTCTCACCTTATTCTCTTCAGCACAATCCATCACATGGAAGATTCTTTCAACCTCCTCAATCCAAAATTGTGCACCATCAGGATCATAACTTCCCCTAAAGATAGGCGGTTCGTTCTTCCTGAACTCATCATTACCCGCAACATCCGGTACACCCTGCACAGCCCGAGCCATATTCTGTTCATTTCCAATAACAACAACTATGGTTAAACAAACAACTCACCGAACCACAAAGAACAACAAGGACTGACATAAACTGACACGGACTGGCTCTGATACCACTTAATGTAACACCCCCAATCTATACCCCCAAGCTATTAAAGCAGTAAATAAAAATTCAAAATTTCATCAGAGTATATTTAAATTATCATGGCATAGACAGGGAGGATCACATTATAATGAAACAAAACATACAACACCTGCTCAAAAAGATATGCAACAGTGGGGTAGCAATCAACAGAGGAACTCAGTTCCTTACACCCACATTTCAAGTTTTAGAATAAAGCGGAAAATCTAATACTGATTACCATATATATATATAAAAAGCTTATCATACATCAAGTCATACATGTGCAAGCCAAAGGATATGTGTACATAATACACAATAACAACAAACGGCCTCCCTAACTACCCGGTGTCACATATCAGAGCCGACCGACAAAAGGATGAAGACACAAAGCTTCACTAAAGGACCTCCAGCAATCTAATCTTCAATGCCTCATAGAGCATTATAAAACAGCAGAAGGGTGAGAAACACAATTATAATATAAATGTATATAATTATATATATCAACATAAAAATACACATACCAAGTATTCTCACCACAATTATCAAATACCAACACATAAAGCATATACCGATTATATTCACATAATCACTTATTCACACATCATGCATATGTTTATACACCAAACATATCATTCATAATTCAATGTATTTAACACGAGTGCACAACAATTCATAAATGCTATCACACGCTCAATCACATAATTACTCCATTTCCAATTGCATATTAATCATGCACCATACATTTATCACAAATGCATATCACCATGTCTCACACATCATCAATTAAATCATGATTTTCCACATATAACCAATGCAATCATAATTCATGCAGATGCAAAGAGACCGTCACAACGACTCT
The DNA here is from genome assembly GCA_022829125.1 of Lathyrus tuberosus. Taxonomy (NCBI): domain Eukaryota; kingdom Viridiplantae; phylum Streptophyta; class Magnoliopsida; order Fabales; family Fabaceae; genus Lathyrus; species Lathyrus tuberosus. Next base: position 7,430,879 of record JALAZF010000161.1, on the reverse strand, counting down.
CTATGCAAATTCATATGCGGTATCGACTCCAAGATTTCATATCTCATCACTAGTTCACTCAGGAACTCTGCTGGAACCATCGCTCGTTACATCACTGTAACTCCCCGTCGGGCATACGATGTTCACCCACCGCTCACACCTCCACCAAGAGAGGCTCACGGTGTTTATGGATCGCTCACACCTCCACCGAGAGAGGCTCACGACCCGATCGCTCACACCTTCACCAAGAGAGGCTCACGATCGTCTATAACCATCGCTTTCAGTCCTCAGGCTATTCATACCTCATATTTTCGAGGCACACGATGTTATAGCTGATTCCCCACGGAACCGCTGTCACTCAGGACGCGACAACAATGCACATCATGATGCTTGGCATACAATGACTCATGACATTTAGTATGCACACATATATACAATCATCACACTTAACATAATTCATGCTTGCAATTAAGCCCAAAACAATACATTTTATACCATACAACAGCACGCAATCATCTCATATCCATATTAACAGCACATTGCGTACAACACACCAATTACACACAATCATAACCACAAAAGTCGACAAAACGACACTATTCCGATTTCCCAACAAAATAAAATCGGCTAACAATCCAAATCATCATAATTAGAAAGTACAGCTCAATAGCTTTCCAACGATACCAAGAATGTAAAACTCAGATAAACGGAACAAAAGTTACGAAAGAAAACGAAAACGACATTTTGAAAAATCACATTTTCACACTTCTCCTGTCCATACGCGTACTGCTATATGTCATACGCGTATGAGCAGAAGCTCATTTTTCCCAAAGTTCACGTGTAAAAGTCCGTACGCGTAATGCCCTATCTCGTACGTGTATTGCCCTGAAATGTTACGCGTATCATACGCAAATGGGCAGATGGCCGAGAAAATTGAAGAACCATACGCGTAATGTCCCATGGCTCGCCCACGTTACGCGTATTGCCAAGGTCCATACGCGTATGAACATGCCCCATACGCGTATGACCTGGAAAAAACCAGAAAAATTTCTACAGAACGTGTTCTGCGTTTTCTCACTAAAAAATCCTCCAATTTCTCACCTGCACCCAGAAAAATACCAATACAAGGCATAACAACATGTATCTATCATGTATCAACAATAGTGAACAATAAAAACATGATTTCCAACACATTTAACCAATTTCTAATCAATTTCTCATAATTTAGGTTTTACTAAATTTCTCCAATTCAATCCAATAACAATCACAAATACACATACATAATCATATACAAGTATACAATAACTGAATTTCACACCTTTACCCGATTAAATCGATTCCTAGAAGTTGTTTCTTTGATTTCCAAGCTTTTCCCCACTTTTCTCTCTTCTTCCCTTCTCTCCTTTTTCCTTCTTTCAATTTCTTTCTCTCTATTTTCTCTCTTCCCCTTATATTTCTATTTTCTTTCTTTTCTAACTTAGTAAATAATTAGGGAAAAGACTAAAATACCCTTACTCTCAATTATCCCGCAAATGCTCTCAAAACGCGATAAAATATAATAACAATGCAAAACAACATATTATCACACCAAAGTCATAAATAAAAATAATATAATTCTCAAAATAATTAAATCGACTCGATTAAATAAGATGATCAAAACTGGGGCGTTACACCTTGCAGGTTGATGTTTTTCATGCAAATGAAGTTATAGATGAGGTTGTTTATGCAGCTGAAGCTCTTGACATCACGGCTACCCCAACCTCACCATTCATTGAACAACCTCCTTCCTTAGAGCTTAAACCACTTCCTAATAATCTGAAATATGCTTATTTAGAGTTGGATGAAAAGCTTCCGGTTATAATTTCTTCTAACCTTGATTTTGATCAAGAAAATAAGCTTTTGCAGGTTTTGAAGAAACATAAGAAGGGAATTGGATGGGCCTTGGTTGACACTCGTGATTTTAGCCCATCCATGAGTATGCATAAGGTCTCAATCGAAGATATAACAAAATTAGTGATGCAGCCCCTTAATCCTTTGATTCTTGATGTTGTGAAAAAAGAGATCACGTTCACGTGCCCATTCGACACTTTTACTTATAGAAAATTCTTCTTTGATCCTGGAATAACAGGCGAAAACACTAATAATAATTTCAAGGTCAATGGATGCTACCCAAAGTTACTCTATGACATCCCCACTTTGGAAGAGGAGACTGTCAAAGATCTCTCTTTGGGAAAGGTTGCTTATGTGATCACCTATCCACCTTTACTACTCGGGTGTGTTCTTTCCTTTCTCTCACGATTATTTTATATTTATGTTCTTTCATTGAGGACAATGTATGTTTTAAGTGTGGGAGAGTGAACCACTTCTTTATTTTGTTTTCTTTGTTTGTTCTGTTTTCTTTAAGTGAAAAAAAATTATTAAAAAAATTACTTAGAAACACAATGCATCTTTTGAAATTTTTATGCTATAGATTAATTTGAGGTTAGATTATGGAGACTTGGGACAAATTCATAATATCGGTACCATTTTAACACCTTAAATCTCCCGATTATGGAAATCGATTTAAATACTTGTTATGAGATAGCCTTGAGTTCTCATCCTTTAATAGCTCTTAAGTAGTTTATCTAGCAGTCAACACCATCTAGAAATCACACACAAAGTAATTAAGCTGATGCAAATAAGTGAATGATCACGTGCTTAATAAGAAATCTGAATAGGAATCCGCCTTTTAAGTTAGGTGACCCTCACACGGTCACTTAGCCTAGCGGTTGTGAAACCGTCAAGAAAAAATTATTGTTGCTAAAGTGGTTAATTTTGAATTGTTGACAAGATATGGATCATAGTCACTAACAGGATTATTTACCATGTGTGAGAATAGATAACGGGCTTAATGTGATTGCATTAGAATGAACGAGAGCAAAAAGGAGGATGAGTAAGTTAGACTTAGGCATAATAACATGATTCGGATTGGTTTGTATAGGATGGAGGCTTATGACCGTACAATTGAGAATTTGTGTTCTTACGATATCCTTAGTGTGCAAGATTAGTAACTATCGATGCAATATTAACCGAATAAGATTTTGTAGCCTAGAATGAGTATCTGAATGCTATTTTTTTTCTTGAGTCTTGATACTATTTTACTCGGAGTGCAAAAATTTAAGTGTGGGGGAATTTGATCAGTGCATCTTCATGCACATTCTTCCATTGTTATACTTAGGCATTCCTACAGTTTATTTGAGTATTTTTACTATTTTAATGTGTTTTCATATTTAATTTTGTTTCTAGCTATATTTTATTTTCGCAGCTTATTTTCAGCATTAATAGTTACTTGATACTTGTTCACTGTGCAAACCTTAACTGGAGCTACAAGAATCAGATTGACGCGTTTTAATAGGCGTTGGAAAGCTAAGACAAAGAGCTATAGGTTTCGTGTTGAAGTAGGGAGCTGATTCGGAGTGAAACAGTGTTGAATAATTTGTTGAAGTTTCAGACTTTAGAAATATTTTGTTTTAGGTCAGTTTTTTATGTTTTTCGACTCAGTTGGGTTACAAACCGGATTTGATGCTTCCATATACCTAGTAGCAGCCGCACTACTGTTCATCACCTTCTTTTCACTATTCACGAATTTTACTTTGCCTTTTTACGAATTTCATGGAGAACTAAACTTCTCAGGCTGATTTGCTGTAATTAGGTTCAATTACCTTGAGATTTATATAAATTTACAATTCAATTACTATTCATATCAATCCTGTTTTATCATAGAGTAGTTTTGTTGATTATCGTTTGCTTAATCTGATTTATCATAGAGTAGTTTTGTTGATTCGATTGATTTATGTCTCCTAAATTTAATTGTGTGTTAGTGTTTGCTTAATTCGTTAATTCGCTTATTTCTTAACCGTTTGCTTAATTCGGCGAATAGGAAACATAACTCTTATAATGTCATTCTCGTTTGTTGATTAATATTGTGATCGAATATGAATAGAATCTGCTTAGAGTAGTGAAGTTATAATAATTGATGATAGGTAAGAACCGAAACAGGAGATTAACTTATTTTCATAATCACTTATTTTAATCACTTTTTCTCCTTATTTTTGTAATCGAACTGAAACTTAAACAACCCCCCTAATCATCATTAGTCGGTTAATAATCATACAAGAGTCCTTGGGATACGACATCCGAGTGTCGCTTCTCGTTACTACTTTTAAAAAAACTCGTTTTGACCCGTGTGCAACAGCGGATCATTCATGACATATATTCCTTGGGTTTTGATGATAACAAAGTATTAAAATAAAAATGGTGTTATCTAATGTGTGTTTCAAGTATGTAGGTTATAATACTTAAAGTTATATATTGAGAATCAGATATATAAGGACGCACTTGAGAGAAGCTGATTTACTCACTTCTGGTGGTGCAGAATCTAAAGAACACTCTCTAAGTGATGTCTGGCGTAGACTCTGAAGCTGAAGTCTCAGCATCAGAAGAAGAAACATATTATCTCTACAATTGGTGAATGTAATTAGCTTTTGGTGATCATTCAGAATTCGTGATAAAGCTAAAGCTATCTATACCATAGAAAGCAAGTTGCATTGTCAAATCAATTTGTCAGCTAGAGTCTAAGTTCACAAGGCTCAAGAAGAGTTGACATGCTTTACATATATCTACTCTCAACGGCTCTATAGTACAAGATCTCATGGAAGACGCAATGGTTAAACATGTTACACAATGGATCAAGATCTTTTGGTGTATCTATCTTCAACATCTCTTGTACTATGGAGAAAACAAAGACACTTGATCAAGTTATCTCTACCAACGGCTAGTCTTCTGCAATTGCTATATAAGTAGCTGAAGATTCAATCTGAATCTTTAACAAGGACCAACTAGATGGAGGAATAACAAGATCAACAATAAGCAACACAATCGAGTATGCAGACTTTCTGTTATATGTTGTAAATTGTATAAAGCCTTAAGATTTCTTAAACATTGAATATCTTAGAAATCTTAAGAGCTTTAGGTATTTGTTATGGTGATTACCCTGTACGTATGATAATTGTATCAAGTACACCTTGTTCTCTATTATGCTAAACATGTTGTTTTTCAGTTTAGATAGAGCTTCTTGCTATGTGCTTGAGCAACAAAGTCTCTTGATGAGAAGCTTGAGCCAAGTAAGTCTCCTGCTATGTGCTAGAGCATTGAAAGTCTTGATCAGTTGTTGATTGAGTAGGGAAGTCTTGGACTGTGAGTCTGAGCAAGGAAGTCTTGAACCCGAGGGGTTTAAGAAGAAGTCTTAAGTTTGTGGAACCTGAGCAATGAAGTATTGAGTTCCTGGAACTTAAGTAAGGAAGTCTTGGGCCCGAGGGGCTTGAGCAAAAGTCATGGATTCATGGAATCTGAGTAGAGATTTCTTGGACCGAGGGTCTGAGCAGAAGTCTTGAGTATGAGGGGCTTAAGAAAGGAAGTATTGGGTTTGTGGAACCTAAGCAGAAGTCTTGGACCCTAGGGGTTTAAGCAAGAAGTCTCGGGCTGGGGATCTGAGCAAAGAAAAGTCTTATGCTTAAATGCATAAGCGATTTTAATCATGATTTGATTATAGTGAAAATCTTTAATGCTGCCAGGGGGCTTGACTACTTTTATTTAGGAGGAACCAGTATAAATCTCTGTGTGTTCTGTTATTATTTATTTGCTTCTGTTAACATCCGCTCTAACGTATAATCAGAATGTGAACACCATTTTAGATTTTAAACTCTGATAAGATGCAACCTAAAGAAACGGAAAAACACAATTCAACCCCCCTCCCCCCCCCCTCTTTCTTGTGTATTTTTCTCACCTCATAAACCTACCATGAAATTTTGAATTCATACAAACCAAAAGACATTCTTGTATTATTTGATTATATAGGCAATATATATTATTTTAGTTGACACTTATATTTGGATAAGAATTTTCAAACAAACTTATCATGTTTAAAATACATTCTATACATTATATTTTGGTATAGATAAAGAGATTCATGATGTGAAAAAAGGGAGTGTACTTGCAATTTTAGCACTTCAACCCTAAAGTTAGTGATGTCGGAAAGATGTAACTTGCAAGATTGAATGAAATGTACCTAGTTATGATGCGTAAATGAGCTTATATATAGCTGGCGATTAAATCTGCTCCCGCCAGGCGCAACATGGATTCTGGCAGATCGTTGGATTGGATTCGACAGCTAAGATGAGTATGTAGTTTGACTTCGGTGTGCGGCCTCATGGTGAAATTCTACTTGTTCTCCAGTCTTGATGTGAGTATTCTAGATTGGACTTTCGTGTTGGGTCGGTCTTATTAGGTTGTTTGGCCTGCCCGAAACTGTTTCCCCCGAAGTCCTTGATATTTGGTACATAGCAAAGATTGATATATAAGTGTTAATAGTTGCCTCTAGAATGCCTTTCTTTGTCCTTTTCAAGTCCCCAAGTGGTTTCCCGAGTCGAAAAAGAGATTGGTAGGGTGCTAAGTGGGAGTATGTATCCTAGGGAACATGCGTATTAAATGCTTTATTTGTAACTGAAAATTTTCATTGTGAAAAGTCTCCATGAGGCCCTAGGATCCTAGGGAAGAGGATGGCAACTCCGCTATATCACTTGAGTGCACTTAAATTCCGTTATGGACCCGAGTTTCATCTTAAACTTCCGATCACGTCTTCTAGTGTTTTGTTGATCCCTGGCCATAGATTTATGCTCCCTGGTTGTCTATATAATGGGTAGAATGCCACCAACTTCTCCTTTTGCTACTCTTGCACCAAAGTTTAATATCTCTAGTATTTTTTTGCAAAGTTTATACTTTGCAAGTGATCTTCTCATTTCTTTTAATCCTATCCTTCATTTGTGCAACATTTTCATGCATTTAGTGGTCTTGTCCTTGTTTTTATGACTCAAACTTTGAATTTTCTCAAGGTAACATATTATCTTTCTTTATCCTTTCATTTGTGTATGTTTATTTATATCCATGGCCAACATAGGAAACACGAATATTTCCTTCATAGACTTGTTGAGTGGGGATGATATACCTGGCGTTTCTTCACAAATTGACGTGATAAACAACTAAATATTGTAGGTATCTCCTTTAATTGTGAGGTATCCTTCTGTAGATTTTATAGAGGTTAGTGATAGTTATCATGTTTGAAATTCTGGCACAGATATCAGATGTCCTACTCAGATGTTGAGACAGTGATATCCAACACAATGAACAAGATAACAATTAAAATAGCAGTGCAGAAAGTAAATAACACAGTGATATGTTTACCCAGTTCGGATCAACAATCCTACTCTGGGGGCTACCAAGCCAGGGACGAAATCAATATACGATAGTATCAATTCACAGATCATACAATCACTAGATAATCTGCTCACTTAATCACTACCCTTCCTATGACTTCTACCTAAGACTCACCTAGGTATGAGGCCCTCCTCAAATCCCTCTACAACCACAACCCGTGATTGGTACCTTTCCACACAAGTAACAAACCGAAAGTCACACTTTCAAAACACACAATTCTCAATACTTCAAAGCTTATGAGAATTGACACACAAGAAACTCAATCACTAGTGCAAAAAGAAGAATATAATTTTAAAATTTACACCCATTATACTAAAAATGGGTGTAAATAAAAAATACGGTGGCAATTTTGTAAATAAAGTATTATTTTAAGTATTAGCAAGTGATAATAGACCCCCTATTTTTTAAAAACGGGTGTAAATTCAAAATATTATTAAAATCAAATCTCAATTACTCCCGTTAAATTAAAAGGGTATGAATTTAGATGGATTAAAAAAAGTACTTTCCTCAAATATTAGATTTCTATAAAAATATCTTTTCAATATAAAAATAAAATAAAAATAATTTATATTTTTAATCAATTATTTTTTTAATTGCTTCTATTAATTCTGAAGGTAAAAAAGTTTATCCAATTTTTTCTCCTCTTTCCTAAAAAATTTCCCACAATATATTTTTACATTTTTCTCACTTTTTACGCACTTCTCACTTTTATTTTAATCAAAAATATAAGTTTGTATTTTTATTAATTAATTAAAATAAAAAATTATAAACTAAATCAAAAGAATTGAAAAGGGAAAGTGACTAGAGTGAAAGAAGATGGAGAAACCCTAATCTCCTTTTTGTTGCACACACTAACGATTTTACCAGAGAAGAAAAAAGAATGGAATAGAAGAAAACACGAAAAAGAGAAAGAGAAACCCACACCCTGAAACAAAACTCACCCTCGGAGAGCAGGTGATGACTCCATGGGAGGTTTCTGGCAAAGACGGAGGAAAAATCATACGACAAACTCATTGACTGTTTCGATTATCAAAGAATCGACCAATCTCTCATTCATCGAATCGCGTCGAACAAGTCACACCGGTCTAGCCTCTTTCTCTCTAAATATATCTTGCTTCACCCGCTGAATTCACTTTCAATACCAGTATCGCCTCTTTGCACACATATCTCGGTGGTACGTTTTTTTTCTTTCTGTTATGTAATTGCAATTGTGTTGTTCGATTTTCACTAAGATCAATTTTTGTTGCTAACAAATGTAGAAGACACGCTTCACCGCACTGCTTTTTTTTGGCTTCAAGGTTGCTATTTTCACTTTGTTCTATCATGCTTCTGTAAATATTTCATTCCAAAATGAATATTTTCACTTTGAAGACCCATAGTCGCACCAATAATGGCAAGGGGTTGAACAAATAAAGAGTAATCTAATGGTTGGAGGTAGAGTGAAAATAGGAAAAATCAATGGCTAAATCATCAAGAGAGATTTGAACTGTGTATTGACTTGCATTTCTTTGCAATTTGGTTCAGTATCCATTAAATTTGCACTTGTTTTAAGTCATTAGTGATTTCATCACCGTCCTTCTATCATCACTGTTGAGACTCTGCCTTTTTCAAGTAAGAATTGTGCAAGGTCTAACATATGTCCTTAAAAAGCTTCAAATTTATGCTAGTAGGGAGCAGAAAGAAACAAGTCAAGTGCTCACTCAGGTTCTTTGAGTAGTGAATAATGCCGATGAAGCAAACAATGAGGTATGGAAAAAGAGCTTTCAAGGAGTAGTAGATTTTCTTGCTCAAGAGCCAGTCAACCATAATGCCTTTATCATTGTGAGAAAGAATGTACAATCATGCTTGGCACTTATAGCTAGCAGAACTGGTAGTGAGGTGTCCGAATTACTAGAGCAATTGTATCATCCATTTCTTCAGCCTCTCATAGTGCGACCACTTAAGTTGAAGACAGTAGATCAACAGGTATCCTTAAATTTATATTTCCTTATGGTTGTTTATTTTGTCTTTCTTTGAGCTTTTATTCATTCACTAGTTCACTAGATTATGTTGTGTAGGTTGGAACAGTTACAACATTAAACTTTTGTCTAGCCTTGCGGCCACCTCTTCTCAAGTTGACTCTAGAGTTAGTTAACTTTTTCCAAAGACGCATTACAAATAGCAGAGTCTAAGGACAATGCATGGGTTTCTATGTTTATCAACCCCAAAGTTGTGACATCGTTGACTAAACTTCGAACAGCTTGCATTGAACTACTATGCACAACAATGGCATAGGTTGATTTTAAGACTCCAAATCATTCTGACTTGCGTGCAAAGATCATCTCAATTCTTTTTAAGTCTTTAACATGTCAGAATCAAGATATTGTTGTTGTTTTAAAGGAAGGCCTGCAACAGGTATGATAATCCTTTATGTTGTATACTTTAAGCTTCATTATTGGCTTGATTGCAATGCATGTGCATATATATCCCTAATGATGTACGCTTAGGAATGTGAGGGCCTATATGATAAATATTAATTAATTCTGGGATCATTTGGTCCTAATTATGTATTCCACTCCATTACAGTATTTTCATCCTTATTGCTTTGGTGTTGTTGTTAAAAGATCAAATAATATATCGTTACAATATCTTATTTGTGCGTGTTTTTAGTTTGGACATACATTTTTAGTTCATGAAAATCCGGCAAAGTTTTACATCCATTGATGGTTAACTAAGACAACCTTCTTTTTTGGGGCATGGGACTAGCTATGTAATTCACACTCGATATCAATACAGGTGCTTTTAGTATACTTAAAATTATATTTTAATCTCAATTAATGCTATATGCCTATATCATGTAGGTTATAAATCAAAGGATGCCTAGATCACACAAAAAGATTTAGCATGCCTCTTCTACTAGGCCTTGCCCGCCTGCTTGAACTGTTATCCAATTGTTCAATGTTACCTTGGGTGGCAAACTTTTAGAGCATCTAAAGAGGTGGCTGGAACCTGAAAAGTTAGCACAATGTCAGAAGTCATGGAAGGTTGGTGTCGAACCAAAGGTAGTTGCAGGTTATACATCTATGGTCTAACCCATTTAATGCAAATTTTGTAATGTCAACAATTTGTAAAAACTGTTGGGCATTTCTGGTTGCAGGTGTTTTTAAATTTTTGGTTTGTTGGTATCATTGGCAAACAGTTTTTTTTATGAGTTTAAGATTTATAGACATGCTTTTATATACACATTCTATTGCTACTTCTATGTGCATTTTATATTGCCATTTCTATGTACATATTGTATACCTTATGTACAAATAATAATTGTCATTCAAAATCCCTTCTATGTTACCTATACTGTTAGGTTTAAAGCTACTGCAAAATCAAGTTCTAGAGAATATTAGGGTCATTAAGAATATTATTTTGGAAATGCTCTCACATTTTTGTTTTAAATTAAGAATATTATTTTGGAAATTCTCTCACATTTTTGTTTTAAATTTTAAAAGTTGATAGTCGCACGTACATACATACCCATGCATTTGATCATGATGATCATAAAACGAAAATTTTACCCCATACCCCTACTCATCAAATTTTTGGACGAAAATACCCCCATATAAATAGTCTTTATTTCAAAGTTTTCATTTTTTTTTTCATTTTGTCTTTTTACAAACGGTAAAAAACGCACTGACTTTCGCTTCCGTAGAACACATTGAGGCTACTTCCGGATCTCAAAAAATCACACTTCCGGAAAACATACGTTGGCTACATCCGGAGAACAAAAAATTACCTTCCGGAGAACTTGAGTAAGTGACATCCGGTTCTTCATTTTTCGTTGGAACACACCGGATAACTTGGCATCATGTTATCCGGTTTTTGTATTTCCTTCACCGGATAACTTGATCCTCAGTTATCCGGTTTGTTAATTCCTTAACCGGATAACTTGATGCTCAGTTATCCGGTTTGTTAATTTCTTCACCGGAAATCTAGATGCTGAGTTTTCCGGTTTTGTTTCGATTTTTAATTTTTTTTTTAGTGGCTCGGTGTTTTAGAGGACGCGACGGATTTATCTATCGACGGTACGCGGATGGATCTGTAGTTCGCGCACTTGATATTCCAGCTGAAGATCGGATAGCTGATCCTCCACCTATACCGGCAGCAGCTCACATTCCACCGCTTCCACCATTTCCCGGAGGACCGACTGATACATCACTTTTGGTGAGGTATCAGAACCATGTGGCTCGTTATTTGTGGGATGACCAAGTAAGTAAATATATGACCTTTCTATGTTGAATAAAATGTAATTTTAATTATTTATGTATTATGACATATTCTACGATTTATTTTTCAGGTGAGAGTTCCGAAGAAGGAGCTGAAGGTTGCTGCACATGGCAGCAAACTGATTGGATGGACTCCATCAATTCTCCCACGTGCGATTGAGGGACGGGTATCTAATGCTGGTTTATCCTCTCTGCAGAATACCAGTTTATCGAGGATAGATCAGAACCTGTTATCTGCATTTGTGGAGAGGTGGCATCCCGAGACATCGTCATTCCATATGCCGTTTGGCGAGATGACAATTACATTGGACGATGTTTCTTGCCTCCTTCATATACCTATTAGAGGGGAGTTATGTGACCCTGCACAAGGGTTTACCGACTCGGATGCTATTACCCAGGCTATTAGTCTAATGGGTGCTACACTGGAGGAAGCAGCTGAGGAGATTCGTGCAAACAGGGGTCCTTACTATATGCTTGATTGGTTGAAGAAATTATTTGTCCGTCTGCGAGCTGAAGACAGATTTGATTGTGCGGCTAGGGCGTATATGTTGTTGCTATTAGGCTGCACTATTTGTACAGATAAGACCTTTACTCTTGTAGAGGCAAAGTATTTACCACTGTTTCAGGACTTGGAAACATGTGGTAGATACTCTTGGGGGGCTGCTGCTCTTGTTACATTGTATAGATATCTCGGAGATGCTTCATTTTATAGTTGCAAACAGCTTGGTGGATATGCCTCTCTACTACAGGTACAACTGCTTAATTTTAATTTCATTTAGATTTGTATTATATTATTTATAATACTTTTAATTGATGATGTTCATGATGTGTCACAGTGTTGGATTCACGAGTATTTCCCAACTGTTGGGAAGAGAGGATTTTCGAAGATAGCTAGCTGGTGTTGGTACTCCACTTCCCAGAGCGATGAAGTGGCAATACAAGCAAGGGACGCAGAAGGTGGATGAGATTAGGGCAGTGCTTGATGGATTGACACCTACTGATGTCATTTGGCGCCCGTTCGAGGATCACAGACAGACCATACCATTTTTTGATATATGTTTGTACAAGGGTGGCCTGAAGTGGTATGGTACATCTGTGCTTTATTTACCTGACAGATGTTTACGCCAGTTTGGATACAGACAGTTCATCCCATCTCATCCACCTGATATTGATACACTTGATATACATTTCGAGTGAGTTTCTTACCATGCGAGCGTCTCGCAATTGCTACATCAGGTCGAGTTTGCAGATACTCCGTATGATACGGTGGCTGAATACATGGCTTGGTACTACACAGTTTCCCATCCTCTTTTGATACCACCTCAGGGGGAGGCCAGTGAGGTTCCAGTTCCAGAGTTTGATGATGGTCCGGCAGATCCGAGGTTACGACATATTTCACATGAGCTGCGTCGCTATCTCGCTCGTCACGATGCCGAGGAGGATGATGATGATTTTGTTGAGATCTTTCGAGCACTACATCTGGCTCAGGGTGGACCGTTACCTTAGGGTAGATAGGTTATTTATGTATTATTATTTAGACTCATGTATTATTCAGACTTATGATTTATATTTATGCGCTAGTATTTAGAATTATATTATGATTGATGATACATAAAAAATATAAAAAATAATATGAAGTTAAACGTCACTCATAAAAATGTAAAAAATAATATGAAGTTAAACGTCAATCAAAAAAATGTAAAAAATAATATGTAGTTAAACGTCACTCAAAATAACGGAAAAAAATAATATGAAGTTAAACGTCGATCATAAATTAACATGTGTTGGGAGCACAGGCGTAAGTTGCTGCCAGTGTTGTAAACGTCCAGCGAATCCAATTATCCATGATGTTGCATCTGATGTCCCATGTGTTCTCCAATCTGTTGTGACTGGTGGCAAGGGAAATCCCTCATTCATATTTACCTGTTTAGAAAGTTTATAAGTAAGATGTAAATAGTATAGAATTAAGTAATATAAAAAACTATAATATTTACCTGAACCCAATGATTTGAGTTTACAAAACCAATGCAGTAAATCGACACATTAGGCCTATGTGCAGTTGTCATAGGGAAGAAACTTAAACTAAGAGCACTTAGTGAGACAAGAATGATGTTATACCGATTTGCTATCACATAACCCATTTCTGGTAGTGTCATCCATTTATCAAATGGCTGAGAACCTAAAGATGATATCAACAAAGATTCTCTCACTTTTGAATAATTAGCTTCAAATAACTTCTCATATAGACTTTTTCTGGGACCTCTCATTTCATTATCCAAATCACGACGAACCATTGACCACCCTTCCTCACCATATCCATGCAAAGATGCAATAACTCTAAACCCACAATTTCCATCATCCTTCACATCAACAATTTCATCAATAAATGGTCTTATATGTTCTGGAAATTGTACAATGTACCTGTGAGATGGTTTGTTCTTTGAGGTCTGGGATAACTGCGAACAAGGCTTCTTTGAAGATTTTTGGGAATTGTTGTGTTCTTGATCAACATACTCATGATACGAAGGATCACGATAGACATCATACCCAACAGGTTTCTTCCCTTTTCTCTTCAGTCCTCCTTTGGTCTTTATTTTTTCAGGTGGTGGTACCATCTTTGTTGTAGTCGGGTAAGCAATTTCGCACACCCTGCTTTTTAGTGCTCTCTTTCCTGCAAGATCTAATGAATGAAACCTCTTCCACAGTGCTTCAATCGCATTTGTCATATCCACCTCTGCTCCATCCTCTGTATCTACCTCTTGTTCACCTTCCATACTCAGTTTCCTCCAATGGATATGAATAACATCAATTGGTATTGGTTTACCACTCAATGTGTATCTCCCTAACTCACAGGCACATGGTAACCCGTATACTGTTCTACGAAAACACCTGCACATCTGGGTGTTTGTACCCACCATGTCAACCCTATGCCACTCTTCAGCAATGTGTCGCAAAGCAGCTCTAGATACTGATCCACGTAAATTCGAATAATATGGACTAGTGTGTGCATGCTCAACCTCATAAAAACTCTTCTGAAATGAAGCTCTAATATTGCCCACTTGAACCTTGATGTTGCCATTCATAGCCTCCCAGCACTTGCACATATCACCTAAACTGTTCTCCAACATTTGCTTCAGCTTCCAATGCGCAGATTCGACTCTAACAAAAATAAAAGAAGTTCAGACAAAGTATCAGTAACATTACCATAAACAAACTATGGCTATAAAACAAACACATTACCTGTTAGTAGTGATGTTGCCTAAATGCAACACTTTATTGTGTCTTTCACATAATCCAGAAAATGTCCATATTCTAAACATGCATGCTCAAGCAATTTCAACTTTTGATGGTATTCCACCTCATCACTAGCTTTTACAAGTTCATACCAAAGCTCCTCTATCGATTTTCGCATGTCATTCACAACATACTCCTTGCACTTCGCTTTCACATTCTTGTTTATGTGAAATCGGCACAGCAAATTAACTGTCGTAGGAAATACTGTTTCAATTGCTTTCATCAAAGCAAGATCTCTATCAGTTAAAATTACTTTTGGCCATAATCCTTGTTTAGTAAATAACTGTTTCAATTTATCTAGTACCCAGCACAAAGTCTCTGTTTGCTCAGATTCCATATAGGCAAATGCAACAGAAAATGTTAACTCAGTTGATGTCACACCAACAATTTCAAACAAAGGTTGCCTATACTTATTGGTTTTATAAGTACTATCCATAATCAACACAATAGGAAACAGATTCAACAACTTCACAGAGTCTGGATGGGCCCAGAAGATATCTCTCACAACTTCTGACTCATCTTTTTTCCTACTCCAATAAACATAATCAGATTCCTCTATCAATTTAAACAACTGTTGCATTTCTGTTCTAGGGCCCCTGATGTTTTTTTTAATCTTACTCTTATGTTTATATATTTGGGTGATTCGAGTCACACTCTCCGAATCTCGTTCTTTCAAAGGCAACAATATGTGTCTTGGAGGAACATGACGTTTTGACAAATCAGCTATATGTTGTTGGTCATCTTCATTGAGTCGACTTACAAACGCATGACCTTCAAATCTATCAGGTAAACCATGGTTGTGAACTCCACATTTTACATCAATTTTCCAACCAGAACCATCTTTTGAAGGTGTTGATCTTACTTTGAAAGGACAATTACATTTTTTGGTAGCACTTTGTGTTTCGCTATCCCCTTCTTTGTATTTTCCACCTCTATCACAGCCAAATATAACCTTGTCACTTCTTCCTCTCTTGCCAGTATTGGTGTCCGAACGGGTTATAATAACCGTGACTCTATTCCTTAGTCCAACCTCCTTAATCCACCTAGTCGCCTCTTCTCTTGTAGGAAATTTTTCTTTAGTCAAGAATATTTCTGTTGTATCTACAGCTGTCTGGTCTTTGTCATATATCATCAAAGGAATGTCCATGTCTCCTAAACAAACTTAAAGTTAAAAAAAAAACAAAAAAAAAACATAACGAACCGGATAACTATAGACCAAGTTATCCGGTTGAATAGTAAAAGAACCGGATAACCTGACAGCCAGAAATCCGGTGAAGAAAAAAATACAAACCGGATATCTTGGTGATAAGTTATCCGGTTAACAAACATTGCCTCTAAAATACAAACCGGATAACTTATGGTTGTGTTATCCGGTTCAATATAAACAGTAACCGGATTTCTTGTAGCCATGTTATCCGGTTTAAAAATAACCATTCCGGAAATCCTTACCCTATGTTCTCCGGTTCTCGTCGAATACTGACAAAAATTACTTTTGGACTCGTCTGACTACACGGTAAAAAGTAAAAAAAAATTAAATAAAATATAAAAGGACAAAATTGGAATTTTTAAAAATTTGTAGGGGTACGGGGATAAATGTAGGGGTATCGGGTAATATTTTCTCATAAAACCTTAACAATACCCATTCATACATTCAGTACATTGAGCGAAAGAAGAAAGTTTTTCAAGAATAGAAAGCTGAAGAAGGAAAATCTCAAGAATGGAAAGTTCAAGAACATTAAGAAAAATGGAAAAGTTGAAGAGATTTAGTGGAAATCTTTTTAGGGTTAATTATATGAAACCCCCCTGCGATATGAGCGTGTTTCGGTTTATCCCCCCGCCGTTGCCAAAGGCTGGTTTTGGCAACGGTTTTTTTGAAAAAACCGTTGGCAAAAGGCAGGGAGGGGGGAAAAGCAAAATTTGCTAACCTTACAGGGGTGAAATTCACTATCAACCCATCTTTTAATGATCGATGATGTTGTTGCTGACAAGTTTTTCACCTCTTCCACCCTCTCTAAGTTTTTAGGTTTGTATGCTATGAGCTAATAGAAAGTTATTTTACTCTCTGTTTATATGGTTAAAGTATTTTTGTAATTTCTACAAAGAATGTGTATGCTCTATACAGTTGAAGGCTGTACCAATATGCTTGGATAGAACCTGAAATTGGATGTTGAAATTGCTACATACTTCAAGAAAAATGATGCATGCTTTTCAAATTCTGTATTTCATTTCTAAATGTGAATTACAGAAATGAAAGAATGAGTCTTTGAAGCAATTGCAACCCCAAATATTGAATAAGCGTGCATAGATTATCGATCAATACAACTGAACCGAGTGTTTTGAACCAATACCCAAATAGAGATTATAGCATCATCGGCATAGTGCACAGTGAGAAACAAACCTATATAGTATCAAATGATATTCAATTTGTTACTGTTTTATTGATTTGTGATTTTAATTTGGTTTTGTTTGAATTGAACAACCATGTTAGTTGTTAATGTATTTTAGAGCTACATATAATGCATGTCTAGAAATTTTAATTTTTATTTCATTTTTGTTTGAATTGAACCACTGTCTTACTCTTAATAATGGTTAACACGTAGGTCGAATTACTAGTATGCACGCTGCTTTACTTTCAAAGAATTGGTATGTTTTTTCCTTCAATCTTCCCCCGGTCCCTTGCTTGCACACATGCTTTCTATTTCGGTTAATAAGTGAGATTATCTATTCGGTATTCAGGCTGGAGGTTTAGACCTGGTTACACTAGACAACCTATACGACGACGCACTTAGAAGAAACAACCAAAACGTTAACTATAATCCATGGGAGCAAGCACTGGCGGGAGGCATGATGCAACCTGCGATGCACGATCCATTTTTTGTCTAATAGAATGGCTGCTCCACCTCTAGTTCAAATAGCAACTATGTCCAACTAGCAACAATCTTTCATGTATCCACAACAACAATAGCACACTATTTATTTGTTGAAAATTATGATGGTTGTGTTATTGTGGAAATAGGTCTAATTGAATAGGAAATGGAATTCATTTGATTTAGTGAGAATTACATGAATTATATGTTTGTTTTGGTTGTGCTTTTTGTTTACCGAATGTTTAGATGTATATAAAAATATTTGATTAAATGAAATAGGTTTAAATCAAATTAAATATAATATAATTATGAAAATAAAACAATCATATTCTATTTAAAGAAAATAGGGTGTAAAGTTGTCAATATTTATGGTAAAATCTGGTGTAGTATATCATGAAAATAGAGTGTAAATTTGTCAACATCCATGGTAAAATAGGGTGTAAATTTGTCAACATCCATGGTAAAATCAGGTGTAAAATATCATATTTTTACGGTCTATTTAAAGAAAATAGGGTGTAAATTTGTCAATATTCAAAGTAAACATTATTTATTTTACACATAATTTTTATCAAATGGGGAGTAAATATGTTTTTTTGCAATTACTTAAAAATTTATACCCGTTTTTTAAAACAGGGTGTAATATTATATATTTATACACACATTTTAAACAAAAAAATGTGTAATATACAATCTATAAATGTATACATGTAAACATTTACACCCGATTTCTATAAAACAGGGTGTAATATATCATCTATAAATGTATATATATATATATAAACATTTACACTCGATTTCAACAAAAAAGGGTGTAATATAACATTTATTTACACCCATTTTAAAACGGGTGTGAATTCGTCAGACATTTCTCACCCGTTGAATTCACACCCTCTAAAAACGGGTGTAAATTACTATTTCTGCATTAGTGAATGCTTAAAAGCTTATGAGTAACTGACAGAACTTACAACACAAAAAACCAGTCCTTATACTGTTATCAGAATGATACCAGTTAGGCTCACAAAATACACTCGAAAACCCTAACAAAAACACATGTAAGTTCCACGCCTAAAACTAGGTTTACATCAGTCAATATATAGCATTTAATCTGGACTGAATTGGGCTTCAAAAACGCAGCAATTAGACTGCTCACAAATCTGCAAAAATAACTCCAACAAAATAGGTCTTCAATCTAAAGTTTCCTATTATGTCTCCATAATTAGAAACAGCTGAAAATCCGAAAGACCAACAAATAACCACAATCCAAAAATTCTTTGGATGCCACATAGGATAACCAAATATTCATAGAATATTTAGTTACAATTCTCAGTAACAGAATCTGCATTTAAAACTGAATCCAAACGCGATGTCCTATGAGCAGGTATGAGACGTCTTCATTCGACATGTTGAGTGCAGCAACTTAGAACATCTTGTTTTAACAACTTACTTCAAAAATGGTTTTAGCAAAATAAATGCCAACCACAGAATCAAAGAAATAACAATCTCCCCTTTTGGCTTATTTTGGCTAAAACTACACACAAAAAAAAACTTTAAAAAAACTTGCAAAGAAGCACAAAAACCTCCATATCAGACATCAGCGAAAACTACACACCAAAAACCAACAGTACACAGCAGAAAAAAAACATCCAGCAAGCAGCACTCCCCTTCAACTGCACACAAAACACATCATAGCAATGCACAACATAACATCCAACACATCATAGCAGCATAGCAAAACTCCCCCTCAACTGCAGCAACACAGACATTCCAAACTCTCCCCCTCAGCTGCAGCACCAGCACAAGCACACCAACCATACTAAAACATACTACTCCCCCTTTTTAGCCAGAAATATGACAAAGGCAAGTAGAACAGTCCAAAGTAAAATTAAACTAGAGTACACTGCATCAGAGAGTAGATGCACACCACATCACATGACCAAATGTCATGCACAAACTTCAGCATTTTCCCTTCATTCACATACTGCACTACCAGAACCTCCTTTATTCTTTCCAATCTGGCAGCCAGAAGAAACATTAATTGCTATAGTTCTTCATGAATGCAAACCCCAAGTCTGCTCCTCAGGTTTTCAAACTGCACTGCATCCAGAGCCTTAGTAAATATGTCAGCAAGCTGATTTTCTGTGCTTACATGCTCAAGAGTTACGACTTTGTCCTCCACAAGTTCTCTGATGAAGTGATGTCTGATGTCAATGTGCTTAGTCCTACTATGTTGAATAGGATTTTTTGAAATATTAATAGCACTCAGGTTGTCACAAAATAATGTCATAACATCTTGTGTGACATTATACTCAGATAACATTTCTTCATCCACACCAGTTGAGCACAACTACTTCCAGCAGCTATGTATTCAGCTTCAGCAGTAGAAAGAGAAACCGAATTTTGCTTCTTACTAAACCACGAAATAAGATTATTTCCCAAAAAGAAACATCCTCCAGAGGTACTTTTCCTATCATCAGCACTTCCAGCCCAATCAACATCACAGTAACCTACTAAAATGGAACTTGAGTCATGGGAGTACAACAACCCATAATCACATGTACCACTCACATACTTAAGAATTCTCTTCACTTGATTGATGTGACTGACCTTGGGTTCTGCTTGGTATCTAGCAC
Organism: Lathyrus tuberosus; assembly: GCA_022829125.1. NCBI lineage: Eukaryota > Viridiplantae > Streptophyta > Magnoliopsida > Fabales > Fabaceae > Lathyrus > Lathyrus tuberosus. The sequence goes on along the minus strand of JALAZF010000161.1, from coordinate 7,410,542 downwards.
ACACACCAACAACAAATGTTATGTCTGGCCTACTTGCTGTAAGATACAGCAGACTTCCAATCATACTTCTATACAAACTTTGTTCAACATTCACTCCCTTTTCATCTTTGGATAACTTCAAGTGCGTAGGAGCAGGAGTTCTCTTATGCTTGGCATTATCCAGTCCAAACTTCTTCACAATGTTCCTCGCATATTTGCTCTGACAAATAAAAATGGAATCTTCCATCTGCTTGACTTGTAATCCAAGGAAGTAGGTCAATTCACCTACCAAGCTCATCTCAAATTCAGACTGCATTTGGTTGACAAAATGTTGGACCATTTCATCCGACATCCCACCAAACACAATATCATCTATGTAAATCTGAGCAATCATTAGTTTCCCATCCTTCTCCTTGACAAAAAGTGTTTTATCAATACCACCCTTCATGTACCCATGGTTGACTAGGAACTCAGTCAGCCTTTCATACCAAGCTCGTGGAGCTTGCTTCAACCCATACAAAGTCTTCTTTAGCTTGAAGACATGATCAGAAAAATTTGGATCCACAAAACCTTTAGGCTGCTCAACATAGACTTCCTCATTGAGATAGCCATTTAGAAAGGCACTCTTGACATCCATTTGAAACAATCTGAATTTCAACAAACATGCCACTCCTAGCAGCAATTTGATGGATTCCAATCGAGCCACATGAGCAAATGTTTCATCGAAGTCTACTCCTTCAATCTGTGTGTATCCTTGAGCTACTAATCTGGCTTTGTTCCTGGTAACAACTCCTTGTTCATCAGATTTATTCTTATAAACCCATTTTGTTCCAATTACATTTGTTCCTGCTGGTCGTGGTACCAGTTCCCAAACATCATTCCTCTTGAATTGACAAAGTTCATCTTGCATATCACTTATCCAGAACTCATCTGTCAATGCTTCTTTGACATTCTTTGGTTCAATCTTTGAAACAAAACATGCATTTGACACAGCCTCCCTCGTTCTGGTTCTTACACCTTCCTTCAGATCTCCAATAATCAACTCCTTAGGGTGATCCTTCTGAATCCTTATAGAGGGTCCCCTGTTAGCATCCTCTACTTCTTCATTTTCAGATCTAGAGTCGGTTTCTTGAGCATTATCTTCTACAGACTCAATGTCTTGTGATGTTTCATTGTTCATGGGAAGGCATGCTCCAACATCATCTGGGACATCTTCGTCTTTGCCAGAGTCATCAACCACCACATTTATGGATTACATCATCACCTTAGTTCTGGAATTAAATACCCTATATGCTTTACTGTTTGTAGAGTATCCCAAAAATATCCCTTCCTCACTCTTAGCATCCATCTTTCGCCTCTGCTCACGATCCGCCAAGATATAGCACTTACTCCCAAACACATGGAAATACTTCACATTTGGTTTTCTACCTTTCCATAGCTCGTAAAGAGTGACAGAAGTACCTGATCTGATAGTCACCCTATTGTGTATATAGCAAGCAGTATTCATGGCTTCAGCCCAAAAATGATATGGAAGCTTTTTGGCATGATGACTCTTGCACACTCTTGTATAGTCATGTTCTTGCGTTCCACCACACCATTTTGTTGAGGAGTGATCGGTGATGAGAATTCATGAGTGATTCCCTCTGATAAGCAGAACTCTTCAAACCTGCTATTTTCGAATTCTTTCCCATGATCACTTCTGATTCGAACAACACCACAATCTTTTTCCCGTTGAATCCTTTGACACAACTCTTTGAAAGCTGCAAATACTTCAGACTTTTCTCTGATAAAACTGATCCAAGTGAATCTAGAGTAGTCATCTACGACAACATAGGCATACTTCTTCCCACCAAGACTTTCCACCTGCATAGGTCCCATTAAGTCCATGTGAAGAAGTTCCAGAACTCTAGAAGTTGTGGTAAGATGTTGAAGCCTCTTGTGTGACACCCTTGTTTTCTTCCCAACTTGACATTCACCACATATTTTATCCTCATCAATCTTCAACTTGGGAATACCTCTAACAGCTTCACTTGACATAACTTTCTTCATCCCTTTCGGGTGTAAGTGACCCAATTTCTGATGCCACAGTTTGGTTTCATCTTCCTTTGACATCAAACAAGTAGACAGACTTTCAGGTTCTTGAGGATTCCACAGATAGCAGTTATCCTTTGACCTTGTTCCCTTCATAACAACTTCATCTTTCTCATTGGTTACTAGGCATTCAGATTTGGTGAAATTCACTTAGCGACCTACATCACACAGTTGGCTTATACTGATTAAATTTGCGGTCAGCCATTTGACAAATAGAACACGATCCAGATTTGGTTGTCCTGTGTAGTCCAGCTTTCCAACACCTTTTATTTCACCCTTTGATCCATCCCCAAAAGTGACATAATTGGTGGAGTACGGCTTGATATCTGACAAGAATTTCTTCACACCAGTCATGTGTCTTGAACAACCACTGTCAAAGTACCAATCTTCTCTTGCAGATGCTCTAAGAGAGGTATGTGCTATGAGACTAGCCATCATTTGTCTAGGAGTCCATCTTTTCTTCACTTTACCCCAACTCTGTCCTTTATTTTGTTGCTGAACAGTTTTGGGATAGCCGTGCAGCTTGTAGCAAAAGGACTTTAAGTGACCAATCTTTCCATAGTAATGGCATCTCCATGGTTTATACTTTGATCTACGAACTCTTTTCTGATGCTTCATCTGATGTTGAAACATGTGATTTGACATCCCCTCTTCTTGCTTTATTTTTTGAGGAACAAACTTCAATACAGGCTTCTGGTAAGTCTCTGCTTGATTGTTAAAGCCGAGGCCTTGCACATTTCCAGCATCCTTCCCAGTTTGAAGAATCTCATCCAGCTGCGTGGTACCATTGTTCAGCATTCTTATAGATTTGGTCATATTGTCAAGTTTTGACTTTTGCCATTCAACCTCCTCTTTCAGATCAGCAATGGTTGATAAATGTTCTTCCTTCTCAGCTTCTAGTTGAGCTATTAGAACCTTCTGTTCTAATATTATCTGGCACCTTTCTTCATTCTTGATACACAACTCTGAGAACCCTGTGAAGACTTCTTCCTTAGTGAGTTCTCCAATATAGGATTCTTTGTCAGAGTCAGTCTCACAAGTAGTTTCTCCATCAGCCTTGCAGATCCCAGTCAAAGCTGTCACCAATTTTGCTGATTCTTCTTCAAGATCACTCTCAGACTCTCCTTCTGACCAAGACACAGATAAGCCCTTCTTCTGCCTTTTGAGATACGTTGGACACTCAGTCTTTATGTGCCCATATCCCTCACATTCAAAACACTGAACTCTCTTCCCTTGATTTGAGTCTTCTTTAGTTCTGGATCTTCTGCCTCCATCCTGGTTTTTACTGATGTCGAGTGACTTGTTCTGAGCATTTGCTCTCGACTTCTAGTCAATCCTTTTCAACACTTTGTTAAATTGTTTTCCAAGCAATACCAGATCTTTAGACACCCCTTCATCTCTGACCAGGTCACCTTCATCTTCTGAGTCACCAGCATTTGACACAAAAGCTATGCTCTTCTTCTTTTCAGACTTATCACTGATCCCTAATTCAAATGTTTGAAGAGATCCCACCAGTTCATCCACTTTCATCTTGTCTATATCCTGAGCTTCCTCTATAGCAGTCACTTTCATGTCAAATCTCTTAGGTTGGGATCTGAGCATTTTTCTGACCAGCTTGCTGTCAGACATCTTTTCACCTAGGGCACTAGAGGCATTAGCTATCTCAATAATGTTCATGTGAAAATCATGAATGCTCTCATTCTCCTTCATCTTCAAACTCTCAAACTTGCTAGTGAGAAGCTGAAGCTTTGATATCTTCACCTTTGAAGTCCCTTCATGAGCAACCTTCAAGACCTCCCACACCTCTTTTGCAATGGTGCAATGTTCAATCAACCTGAAGATCTTCTTGTTGACACCATTAAACAATGCATTCATGGCTTTGGAATTTCCTACGGACCCTTTGTAGTCTGCATCATCCCAGTCTTCCTCTTCCTTCACCACATCAGTAGGGGTACCTTTTTCATCTTTTACCTTTGGGGGCTCCCATTCTTTTATAACAGCTTTCCATGCTTGATCATCCATGGATTTGATGAATGCTATCATCCTTGGTTTCCAATAGTCATAGTAGGAACCATCAAGCAGAGGTGGTTTGTTCAAAAATCCTCCATCCTTGTCCATTGTACCAGAAAGTACCTTCCCTGAATCTCACCCAGAACCAAATAAGGGTGCAAGCTCTTGATGCCAATTGAAATTCTGGAACAGATATCAGATGTCCTACTCAGATGTTGAGACAGTGATATCCAACACAATGAACAAGATAAAAATTAAAATAGCAGTGCAGAAAGTAAATAACACAGTGATATGTTTACCCAGTTCGGATCAACAATCCTACTCTGGGGGCTACCAAGCCAGGGACGAAACCAATATACGATAGTATCAATTCACAGATCATACAATCACCAGATAATCTGCTCACTTAATCACTACCCTTCCTTTGACTTCTACCTAAGACTCACCTAGGTATGAGGCCCTCCTCAAATCCCTCTACAACCACAACCCGTGATTGGTACCTTTCCACACAAGTAACAAACCGAAAGTCACACTTTCAAAACACACAATTCTCAATACTTCAAAGCTTATGAGAATTGACACACAAGAAACTCAATGCTTAAAAGCTTATGAGTAACTGACATAACTTACAACACAAAAAACCAGTCCTTATATTGTTATCAGAATGATACCAGTTAGGCTCACAAAATACACTCGAAAACCCTAACAAAAACACATGTAAGTTCCACGCCTAAAACTAGGTTTACATCAGTCAATATATAGCATTTAATTTGGACTGAATTGGGCTTCAAAAACGCAGCAATTAGACTGCTCACAAATCTGTAAAAATAACTCCAACAAAATAGGTCTTCAATCTAAAGTTTCCTATTATGTCTCCATAATTAGAAACAGCTGAAAATCCGAAAGACCAACAAATAACCACAATCCAAAAATGCTTTGGATGCCACATAGGATAACCAAATATTCACAGAATATTTAGTTACAATTCTCAGTAACAAAATCTGCATTTAAAACTGAATCCAAACACGATGTCCTATGAGTAGGTATGAGACATCTTCATTCGACATGTTGAGTGCAGCAACTTAGAACATCTTGTTTTAACAACTTGCTTCAAAAATGGGTTTAGCAAAATAAATGCGAACCACAGAATCAAAGAAGAGAGTTTTAGTGAGGATGTTGAAGAATCAAAAGGTCTCCAAGATGCGGAAAACCTTGAAATAAATATGGACAAATATGAGGAAATAAATCCCTTTAGAATTGGTATCAGGGAAGTTGGTTTTGGATTTTCCTTCCTTGAGCTCCCCATGTCTAACATGGAGACTGTTGTGGATTACATGGATGATTTGAAGGCCCGTGTTTACATTTAATCCTTTAAGTGCCAACATGATCGTGAATTGAGTGAGAGTGAGTTTAGATGGTTGATTGAGTCTCAATCCTGTTTCAGCACTCATGGTCATAATTTTTTACTTGATGACAATGAGGAAGAAATTGTATGAAGAAGACATCGGTATCTCAAGCTCCCAACTGATGTAGATCACTACCCCTGGGTGGAACACACCTCGAGATTATTTGAGATTCTTCCTCTATATTTCTTTTCTTTACACCTTGAGTTAATAAATTAGAGGGGTCGCTCTCACAGTTGGTGGACCACACCTCACCTTGCTTGGATTTTTTATCCTCTAACAAATCCTTTTTCTTAAGAACTGACATGGGAGCCGCCCTCTCTGCAAAAGAATCAAAAGGTTAAAAAAATAACAATACAAGTCAAAACACTCATGATATAAAAACACACACACACACACACATACCTATGCGCACATACACACACACGCGTGCATGCGCGCACACGCTCACACGCACACACTGACACACAAACGCGTGCGCGCGCCCACACACACACACTCGTCTGTGTGACTATATATATATATATATCACTAGTACAAAAAGGTTAATTTACACCCGTTTTTTATCAAATTAACACCCATTTAAATTTAATAAAAAACGGGGGTATATTCATCGGGTGAGAAATGTCTAGCGCATTTACACCCGTTTAAAAACGGATGTAAATACATGCTATGTTACACCCTTTTTTAATAAAAATCGGGTGTAAATATGTTCTTCGCTACACCCTATTTTAATAAAAATTGGGTGTAAATATGTTCTTAATTACACCCTATTTAATAAAAATCTAGTGTAAATAAGTTCTTAGTTACACCCTATTTTAATAAAAATCAGGTGTAAATACGTTCTTAGTTCCACCCTATTTTAATAAAAATCGGGTGTAAATACGTTCTTGGTTACGCCATATCTTAATAAAAATCAAGTGTAAATACGTGCTAATTTACACCCTTTTTTAATATAATTTACATCTTTTACACCCTATTTTATTATATTATATTTTATTCCATTTACACCCTATTTCATATAATACATTTACACCCTATTTCATACACACATTAAAAAACTAAAACTTGAAGTAAAAATATACCACTAGCAACATATTACAAACACAATGATGAATTGCTTAATATGTAAAGTTTCGGAGGAGTATCATTACAAAACTATCCAAAAAATCAAAATGTCAAGAATATTATTATGTATTGTTGTATATGTATTGAATCAAAATGTCAGGAATCATGCTCTAGACTTCAATTGGTAATCAAGAATATTATTATGTATTGTTGTATATGTTTTGAATCAAACAAACAACTCCATGAGACTACTTGTCTTCCTTGATCTGGGCGTAGATTGTGATATAGCTTTCTCTTACTCAGTAAGTGCATGACGGAAATGACATCTATGGCCATAGGGACAAACAACCCCAGCAAGGACCATCCTACAGACCTCAGTTTTGTAGCGTGGGTGGCGGATCACCGGGCGAAGCTCCCTGTTGCGGTGAAAATCGGATAACAAGCTATTAATTAACTTGCATCATATTTCTTTTACAACCGACTTTGATTTATCCGAAGGAAAGGTTCAAGATCGTTAAAAAACCTAAAGGGGGGAGATCTAAGGTTCGGGGGTTGGTTATACAAAGGGAAGGTATTAGCACCCTAAGTATCTGTAGTACTCTACGGGAACCTCTTGCTAATTTTGTGTTATGTTATGTTTGCTTGCTAAGAGAAATCTGTACTAAAGCTAAGGTAAAGACCTAAGGTACGTGTACACTAAGTATGCTCGCCAAGACGTCGCATCTTGTGCCTACGTATCTGACTAAAGAATCAGAGCAACCGTAGTTCACCTAACTAAGGGTGAAAGAAAAGGAAACATTGACTATGGCCAATGTTCCAAAGGGAATGAGCATAAGCTCACGTAGAGTCCACGATAACTCTCTAAGTCTACGTTATGAAGGGAGGAAGTGAATTCTCATGATAATGAGAACCACACAGAGTTCACGATAACTCTGTAAGGCTGAGTAAAAGGTAAAGTGAGTTCTCATGATAGTGAGAATCACATGGAGTTCACGATAACTCCATCCTATTACTAAACTATGAGGGAAACGGCTCTTATGAGGCTAAGGATGAAATGGGAATGGATTGCGACTTAGGAGTCAAAGTAGGAACTTTCCTTTGGAAGGTGTAATGCCCCGATTCCAATTATTCCCATTTTGTTGAGTCTTTTATTTAAATTGAGTGATAAATTATTTTATTTGTGGAATTGGTATGTTAATAGGCTATGTTGATGTGTTATGTTATTTAACCGTTTTGAGAGTTTTCGGGAAAATTAGAATGGAGGGTATTTTAGATATTTCTCAATTAATGTTAAGTTAGAAAATTTAGTGGAAATATAATTGTGTGAGATAATGAATAAAATTGAATTTGGGTAAAAAGAAAAATAGAAAAGAACAAGAAATAAGAAGAGGAAATAGAAGAGAAAGAAATAGAATAGAAATAGAAAGAAAAGGGAATTAGAGAAAAAGAAGAAGAGAAAGAAAGAGGAGGAAGAGGAAAAGAGGAAAACTTAGAAATTCGTCAAGATCAATCACATAGCAAGTTGGAATCCGGGTAAGGGTGTGAAATCTTGTTATCTTAGCAATGTGTACGATTATGTATGATTGTATTGTTGATTTTGTTGATTTTCATGAGTTTTGGGTATAAACCTATTGGTGTGGAAAATGGTAAAAATCGATGTTTTCGCGGATAGAAATCGATATAATTTGTGTGGTATAATCTCCATATGTTTATGAATCATTGCTATTAATTGTTTTGCTGTTGGAAGTGATTTGGGGGAGAAAATGGAGTTTTTGAGGGTTTTGGAACAGTGAAAACGAAGCAGAAATTCTGCTTCTGGTGTGAAGCGCCGGGCGAAATGCCCAGAGCGCCGGGCGGTTCGTGCCTTCGCCGGGCGAAATTGAGAGGCGAGAGGGTGTCAAGCTACTGGTTTGGTTCACGTTTGGGGGAATTTCCTTCGCCCCTTCTTCGCCGGGCGAAGCGAAGGCGAAATTGAAGCGTCGCCGGGCGAAACGTTCCTGTCGCCGGGCGCTTTTCTTTTTTTTATAATTTTCTTTTCTTTTAAAGATTCATAATTCTCGAACCGTAATTCCGATTTAGGCGTTATTTATATCGTTGGAAAGCTATTGAGCTGTACTTTGTGATTATGATGGTGTGGAAACTGTTGGCCGATTTTAATTATGTCGGAAAGTCGGGAATAGTGCTATTTAGCGACTTTTACCGTTTTGACTGTGTGTTTGAATGCGAATCGTACAATAGTGCATTGATGTGAATGTATATAGATTGTATGTGATTGTATGAGATGAATGCATGAATATAATGTGAATATGTATGCATTTCAAGAATGTCTTGAGTCATTTTGCATGTGAAGCATAATGAAGTACATTCTTGTGTTGAGCGATTCTAATGAGAATCCGTTGTATCGTCGTGTGCCTATGTGAGGTGTGAGCGATGATTACAAATGATTGTGTGCCTAGGTGAGGTGTGAGCAATCGGATTGTGTGCCTAGGTGAGGTGTGAGCAATCGGGTCGTGTGCCCTTGTGGGGTGTGAGCGATCCATAAACATTGTGTGCCCATGTGGGGTGTGAGCAATGGGTGAACATCGTAGGCCCGACGGGGAGTTACATTGGTAACGAGCGATGATTCCAGCAGAGTTCCTGAGTGAACTAGTGATGATTGAGTCGGTACCGCATTGCATTTGCATAGAGTCATGAGTCGGTCTCTATGATTTGCATTTATCATCTTTATAATGTTATATTGGTGAATAAACATAAATGTGTATGTTTATGTGGAATGATTGTGAATTGTGAAAGTGTGCATGATGAATATGCTCGAGTGATATATAGATATATATTGTAATGTATATGGGTGAATTGTGGTGAGAAGGTGGAATATGTGTATCTTTATGTATAGATATATAATTATATGCATTGTTATTATGATAATATTTCTCACCCTTCTGCTGTTTTATGATGCTCTATGAGGCATTGCAGAGTAGGTATGCTGGAGGTCTTTTTGTGAAGCGTGTCTTCATTCTTTTGGTCGGTTGGCTCTGATATGTAGCACCGGGTAGCTAGGATGTATATGATTCTTTTGTGATACATTTGTATATATATCTTGCGGATGAATGTTTATGTAAACATGAATTATGTTGGTGGATAATACTTGGTGAAGTATATATCTCTGTATATATGTTTGAATGTGGTTCAATGTTTAGATTTTCCGCTTTTATTCTAAATATTGAAATGTGGGTGTAAGGACAAAGTTCCTCTGTTGCAAAGTTACCCCACTGTTGCATATCAATGTTTGAGCAGGTGTTGTATGTTGTAGATTTGTGTATGATGTGGCATGCCTCTTTTATGCCATGTTTTAATCGTACTCTGGCGAAATTTTTAATATGTGCCTAAATGATTTATGTGATTATTTGGGGGTATAGAAAGGGGGTGGTACATTAAGTGGTATCAGAGCCAGAGTCGAGTCAGTTGTGTCTGTCTTGTTGTCGTATTGTTTGAATTATTGTTTAACTTTGTTGTTATTTTTGGGAATGATTAGAATATGGCTGGTAGAAACGACAATGCGATGGCTGCTGCTTTGGAAGCAATGGCTAGGGCGGCGCAAGGTGCGCCGAATGTGAATACTAATGACGAGTTCAGGAAGAATCAACCACCGGTCTTCAAGGGAAGATTTGATCCCGATGGTGCTCAACTTTGGTTGAAAGAGATTGAAAGAATCTTCAGAGTCATGGACTGTGGGGAGGAGAATAAGGTGAGGCTGGGATCTCACATGCTGAAGGAAGAAGCCGACGATTGGTGGGTCGATATGCGTCAAGTTCTTGAGGTGGATGATGAGGAGATAACTTGGGATTTATTTCGTACCGAGTTCTTGAGGAAGTATTACCCTGAAAGTGTGAAAGGAAAGAAGGAGATGGAATTCCTTGAATTGAAACAAGGTAGTATGTCCGTGGTGGACTATACTGCTAAGTTTGTAGAGTTGGTTCAATTCCATCCTCACTATGCTGCAATCACTGCTGAGTTCTCAAAGTGTATTAAATATGAGAATGGTTTGCGTCCTGAGATTAAACAGGCTGTGGGATATCAAAGGATAAGAAGGTTTTCGGATTTGACGGAATGTTGTAGAATCTTCAAGGAAGATAGCAAGGCTCGTTCTACACATTATAAAAGTTTGAATGAGAGGAAGGGAAAGCAACAAGCTAGGAGTGGACCTTATGTGACGCCCGCTGACAAGGGCAAGCATAGGGGAAACTTTGAGAAGAGGTCTGGAGGAGGAGGTTCCGGTTCCATTAAGTGTTACAAGTGTGGTGAAATAGGTCATAAATCATTTGAGTGTGGGAAGCCAGTGGTGAAATGTTCTAACTGTGGAGGTCTTGGGCATGCTGCTACAGATTGTAGAAGGAATATGGTGAAGTGCTATAATTGTGGAGAAGTGGGTCACATTAGTACTAAGTGTACTAAGCCGAAACAAGCTCAAGCGGGCGGAAAGGTGTTTGCATTGGCGGGGACTCAAACTGCTAGTGCAGACCGTTTGATAAAAGGTACATGCTTTATTAATAGTACGCCTTTAGTCGCCATTATTGATACGGGAGCGACTCATTCGTTTATTTCGTCTGAGTGTGCGAAGTGTTTGAATCTTGTGTTGTCTGTGATGGATGCTAAGATGATTATTGATACTCCAGCAATGGGGTCAGTAACTACTTCTTTGGTTTGTGTGAGTTGTCCTTTGACCATTTATGGTAAAGACTTCGAGATGGATTTAGTGTGTTTGCCGTTGGAAGGTTTAGACGTAATCTTGGGTATGAACTGGTTGCGATTTAATCGAGTTCATATAGATTGCTATCACAAGTTAGTGAGGTTTCCTTCTTTGGAAGATGATGAAGATGAGAGTTTCCTATCCACTAAAGAATTGAAGAAACTTTTAGCGGACGAAGCTCAATTATTCGGTTTGTTTGCATCATTATCTGTGGATAGTCAAGCGTCCCTTGATGTGTTTCCAGTTGTTTGTGATTTTCCTGAGGTGTTTCATGAGGATATTAAGGATGTACCGCCGGAAAGAGAAGTTGAGTTTTCCATTGATCTAGTTCCGGGTACTAGACCAGTTTCGATGGCACCGTATCGTATGTCGGCATCGGAGTTGGTAGAATTGAAGAAGCAATTGAATGACTTGTTGGACAAGAGATTTATAAGACCAAGTGTTTCTCCTTGGGGTGCTCCGGTGTTGTTGGTAAAGAAGTAGGATGGGAGTATGCGGTTATGCATTGATTATCGACAATTGAACAAGGTGACAATCAAGAACAAGTATCCGCTTCCAAGGATCGATGATTTGATGGACCAACTGGTTGGTGCGCGTGTTTTTAGCAAGATTGATTTGAGATCGGGATATCACCAGATTCGTGTGAAAGAAGAGGATATTCAAAAGACGGCCTTTAGGACGCGGTATGGCCATTACGAATATTCCGTGATGCCATTTAATGCGCCGGGTGTGTTTATGGAATACATGAATCGTATCTTTCATGAACAGTTAGATCGTTTTGTGATTGTGTTCATCGACGATATTTTGATTTATTCTAAGTCTCGAGATGAGCATGAAGAACATTTGAGGATTGTGTTACAAATTTTGAAAGAGAAACAATTGTATGCTAAGTTGTCGAAATGTGAGTTTTGGTTGTCGGAAGTAAGTTTTCTTGGACATGTTATTTTCGGTAGTGGTATTAGTGTTGATCCATCCAAGATTGATGCGGTGATGCAATGGGAGGCTCCTAGATCGGTTACGGAGATTCGAAGCTTTTTAGGATTGGCGGGTTATTATCGGAGGTTTATTGAGGGATTTTCAAAGTTGGCACTTCCGTTAACGCAATTGACTTGTAAGGAAAAGGCTTTTATTTGGGATATTCATTGTGTAGAGAGTTTCAATGAGTTAAAAAGAAGGTTGACAATGGCTCCGATCTTGATTTTGCCAAATCCGACGGAACCATTTGTTGTGTATTGTGATGCTTCTTTGGTTGGTTTGGGTGGTGTTTTGATGCAAGATGGAAAAGTTGTAGCTTATGCTTCAAGACAATTGAGAGTGCATGAAAAGAATTATCCTACGCATGACTTGGAGTTGGCGGCCGTGGTGTTTCTTTTTAAAATATGGAGGCATTATATTTATGGTGCGAGATTTGAAGTTTTTAGTGATCACAAAAGCTTAAAATATTTATTTGATAAAAAAGAATTGAACATGAGACAAAGAAGGTGGTTAGAGCTTTTGAAGGATTATGATTTTGGTTTGAATTACCATCCGGGTAAGGCAAACGTGGTGGCCGATGCTTTGAGTCGGAAGTCATTACATATGTCCACATTGATGATGAGAGAATGGGAACTTTTGGAGAATTTCAGAGACTTGAATTTGGTTTGTGAAATGACGCCGAGAAGTGTGAGACTTGGTATGCTACATGTTACGAATGATTTTCTTGCAACCGTATGTGAAAAGCAAAAGTTGGATTTGAAGTTCGTTGATTTGATGATGAATGAGAATGAGGATTTCAAGGTTGATAATTTTGGAGTTTTGAGATTCCGTGGTCGTATTTGTATTCCCGATGATGCGGAGTTGAAAAAGATGATATTGGAAGAAGGACACCGAAGTAACTTAAGTATTCATCCGGGAGCGAATAAAATGTATCAAGATTTGAAGAAACTCTTTTGGTGGTCCGGGTTAAAGAGAGATGTGGCTCAATTTGTGTATGCGTGCTTAACTTGTCAAAAATCTAAGGTGGAACATCAAAAGCCTAGTGGATTAATGCAACCGTTGGACATTCCGGAGTGGAAATGAGATAGTATATCGATGGATTTTGTCACGGGATTACCGAATACGCAAAGAGGTCATAATGCTATTTGGGTAATTGTTGATAGGCTTACTAAATCTGCTCACTTCATTCCAATTGATATTAGCTATCCTTTGGAGAGGTTAGCCGAGATTTATGTTCTTGTGGTTGTAAAGTTGCATGGGGTTCCTAAGAGTATTGTATCGGATAGAGATCCTAGATTCACATCGAGGTTTTGGGAGAGTTTACAAAAGGCTTTGGGTTCTAAGCTAAGATTGAGTTTGGCTTATCATCCGCAAACGGATGGTCAAACCGAGAGGACAATTCAATCGTTGGAGGATTTATTGCGTGCTTGTGTGCTCGAGCAAGGTGGTGTTTGGGATAGTTATTTGGCGTTGATTGAGTTCACCTACAATAATAGTTTTCATTCAAGTATAGGTATGGCACCATTTGAGGCTTTATATGGTCGGAGATGTCGAACACCTTTGTGTTGGCAAGAAACAGGTGAGAGGACGGTAGTTGGACCGGAGATGGTACAACAAACGACGGAGAAAGTGAAGTTTATCCGTGAGAAGATGAAAGCTTCTCAAAGTAGACAGAAGAGCTATCATGACAAGAGAAGAAAAGATCTTGAGTTTCAAGAAGGCGACCATGTGTTTTTGAGAGTTACGTCGGTTACGGGTGTGGGTCGTGCTTTGAAGTTGAAGAAGTTAACTTCTCGTTTTATTGGTCCGTATCAGATTTATGCACGAGTTGGTGTTGTGGCTTACCGTGTGGCGTTGCCTCCGAACCTTTCGAATTTGCATGATGTATTCCATGTTTCGCAACTTCGGAAGTATGTTCCGGATCCGTCACATGTTATTCCTATGGACGAGGTTGAAGTGAGAGATAACCTTACGGTTGAAACTTTACCGATTAGGATTTTGGACCGTGAAGTTAAGGAGCTGAGAGGCAAGGATATTGCACTTGTGAAAGTAGCGTGGGGAGGCGCTGCGGAAGGCGATATGACTTGGGAACTAGAGAGTAGGATGCGAGAGTCGTATCCGAAGTTGTTTGAATCAGGTAATATTTTCGAGGACGAAAATTTCTAAAGTGGGGGAGAGTTGTAACGCCCCGATTCCAATTATTCCCATTTTGTTGAGTCTTTTATTTAAATTGAGTGATAAATTATTTTATTTATGGAATTGGTATGTTAATAGGCTATGTTGATGTGTTATGTTATTTGACCGTTTTGAGAGTTTTCGGGGAAATTAGAATGGAGGGTATTTTAGATATTTCTCAATTAATGTTAAGTTAGAAAATTTAGTGGAAATATAATTGTGTGAGATAATGAATAAAATTGAATTTGGGTAAAAAGAAAAATAGAAAAGAACAAGAAATAAGAAGAGGAAATAGAAGAGAAAGAAATAGAATAGAAATAGAAAGAAAAGGGAATTAGAGAAAAAGAAGAAGAGAAAGAAAGAGGAGGAAGAGGAAAAGAGGAAAACTTAGAAATTCGTCAAGATCAATCACATAGCAAGTTGGAATCCGGGTAAGGGTGTGAAATCTTGTTATCTTAGCAATGTGTACGATTATGTATGATTGTATTGTTGATTTTGTTGATTTTCATGAGTTTTGGGTATAAACCTATTGGTGTAGAAAATGGTAAAAATCGATGTTTTCGTGGATAGAAATCGATATAATTTGTGTGGTATAATCTCCATATGTTTCTGAATCATTGCTATTAATTGTTTTGCTGTTGGAAGTGATTTGGGGGAGAAAATGGAGTTTTTGAGGGTTTTGGAACAGTGAAAACGAAGCAGAAATTCTGCTTCTGGTGTGAAGCGCCGGGCGAAATGCCCAGAGCGCCGGGCGGTTCGTGCCTTCGCCGGGCGAAATTGAGAGGCGAGAGGGTGTCAAGCTACTGGTTTGGTTCACGTTTGGGGGAATTTCCTTCGCCCCTTCTTCGCCGGGCGAAGCGAAGGCGAAATTGAAGCGTCGCCGGGCGAAACGTTTCTGTCGCCGGGCGCTTTTCTTTTTTTTATAATTTTCTTTTCTTTTAAAGATTCATAATTCTCGAACCGTAATTCCGATTTAGGCGTTATTTATATCGTTGGAAAGCTATTGAGCTGTACTTTGTGATTATGATGGTGTGGAAACTGTTGGCCGATTTTAATTATGTCGGAAAGTCGGGAATAGTGCTATTTAGCGACTTTTACCGTTTTGACTGTGTGTTTGAATGCGAATCGTACAATAGTGCATTGATGTGAATGTATATAGATTGTATGTGATTGTATGAGATGAATGCATGAATATAATGTGAATATGTATGCATTTCAAGAATGTCTTGAGTCATTTTGCATGTGAAGCATAATGAAGTACATTCTTGTGTTGAGCGATTCTAATGAGAATCCGTTGTATCGTCGTGTGCCTATGTGAGGTGTGAGCGATGATTACAAATGATTGTGTGCCTAGGTGAGGTGTGAGCAATCGGATTGTGTGCCTAGGTGAGGTGTGAGCAATCGGGTCGTGTGCCCTTGTGGGGTGTGAGCGATCCATAAACATTGTGTGCCCATGTGGGGTGTGAGCAATGGGTGAACATCGTAGGCCCGACGGGGAGTTACATTGGTAACGAGCGATGATTCCAGCAGAGTTCCTGAGTGAACTAGTGATGATTGAGTCGGTACCGCATTGCATTTGCATAGAGTCGTGAGTCGGTCTCTATGATTTGCATTTATCATCTTTATAATGTTATATTGGTGAATAAACATAAATGTGTATGTTTATGTGGAATGATTGTGAATTGTGAAAGTGTGCATGATGAATATGCTCGAGTGATATATAGATATACATTGTAATGTATATGGGTGAATTGTGGTGAATTGTGGTGAGAAGGTGGAATATGTGTATCTTTATGTATAGATATATAATTATATGCATTGTTATTATGATAATATTTCTCACCCTTCTGCTGTTTTATGATGCTCTATGAGGCATTGCAGAGTAGGTATGCTGGAGGTCTTTTTGTGAAGCGTGTCTTCATTCTTTTGGTCGGTTGGCTCTGATATGTAGCACCGGGTAGCTAGGATGTATATGATTCTTTTGAGATACATTTGTATATGTATCTTGCGGATGAATGTTTATGTAAACATGAATTATGTTGGTGGATAATACTTGGTGAAGTATATATCTCTGTATATTGTTTGAATGTGGTTTAATGTTTAGATTTTCCGCTTTTATTCTAAATATTGAAATGTGGGTGTAAGGACAAAGTTCCTCTGTTGCAAAGTTACCCCACTGTTGCATATCAATGTTTGAGCAGGTGTTGTATGTTGTAGATTTGTGTATGATGTGACATGCCTCTTTTATGCCATGTTTTAATCGTACTCTGGCGAAATTTTTAATATGTGCCTAAATGATTTATGTGATTATTTGGGGGTATAGAAAGGGGGTGTTACAGAAGGAGGGTCAAGAATCAAGCATGAATATGATATAAACAGTGTGAATATGAACAAAGATATAATCCAGATAATATGAACAGGATATGAACATGAATATGATCGAGATAGAATGAACAAGATATTAACATGGTATATACAGTGACATCAAAGTCGAGTGATAATAAATCAAAGACTGATAGTATCCACATAGTATCATGTTAACATGCTAAAAAACAATGTCAGGCAAACATATATACATGCAGGCATAAAAAATGCATCAATGTAAATGAGCAAGAGATAAAAAGATCTGACCAGAATAATGCATAAACACTTCCCACTGATGGGCCACTGACCAGCCAAGCAAGATCCGAAGATCAAAATATCAACTCCAAGAGCATAAGGTAAAAATCCTAAATCTAAGTCCTCAGTCCAAAACACAATAGTAATCACAGTCCGGTCAATTGAGTTTTTTAGGGTTTCGATATTTATTAGTGTATTTTAAATGAACAAATAAAATGAACATTATACACCAGATATAAATATGAACAATGATGATATTAACAAGGATAATAATCGACATAAGGAATAAATCAAGATATATATATATTGACTGAAAGTAAATTTAGTGATTGTTGATTAATTTATTGGATCGATGAATCGGGTCCAATGTAGTGTTGATCCATCGTAGTACGGTCTATGAGGAAGACCATACTATAGGAGGATGCACAATTTGATCTTTGTGTTAAGACACGATAGAGATATGATATAGAAGATCATTCTCCGATACAATCGTGCCACACGAAAAGATAAGGTGGAGACCTCGTCTTAAGTCACAAACTCTCGTTGATTAGTCGAAGGTAACCTATCACGATCTCAAAGTATAGAAAGAGATCTCGATGATCACTCACTACAGATTTGAAATAATGAAGGTTTGTCGCTTCGCTAACAGCGTTCGTGAATAGAAATACTTCATCGGTCAAAAATGAAAATGAAGATACAAGAAAATACAGAATGAAGTAGAAATAAAGCTGGTCTCGCCTTAATCTTGATTTAATCGAGAAACTGATAATCTATGATATTCGACTTTCATCGACCGATAAAATAATGAAGGTGGCCTCATACATATCACAACTTTTAGTAATTTGATAAATCGACTAAGTTGTGATTTCTGTAATATCATCGGCCCAAAAATAAAGAAGAATGGGCTTAAAGCGGAAATAAAGTCGGTCTCATCTAACTAAGGATTCAGATCGATAAGTCGAAAACCTCTAGATTAGATTTTCATTGACCAACAAAAATAAAACTGAGATCGAAATAAAACATAAAGTCGGTCTAGTCTAAATCAAGATTTTAAATCGGTAAAACCGATAATCTTTTAATTAAACTCTCATGGACCAACAAAAATAAAGAAATGGGCCTCATATTCATCACGATTTTATTGATTCAAATAACTCCACAAAAATCATGATTTTTCTATATCATAGGCCAACAAAATAAGATTTTGAAATGAAAAGAAAAATAATTTACACAATTGGCATATTACCGTAATATTTTTTTTTGGAGTTTTTAGAAATAAATGTGAGAATGAAAAATAAATTTAGAGAAAATTAAATTAAGCATAAAATGTATTTGTGAAATTTTTGGGATTTTTAAGTAAAAGAAAGTATTTTAAATTAATTAAAATTGAAGAAGAAAAATAAAATAAAATAAAATTATTTGAATTTAAACCAAGGGGAGTGGGTGTATCAGAAATTAGAGATGAACCAAAGCTCTATTAACCAGGCGCATGGGCCTGTGAATGGGGTGTGTGGGCAGCATTGGCCCAAGTTGGAAAATATAATAAAAATAAGCAGAAGGGTGTCTGGGGCGAGGGGGATTCAAACCCTTGACTCCTTGGCTAAAGGCGCTATACTCATACCACTGGGGTGGCTATACATCCATTGTATAAGCCACCCCTAATAATATATGAACTATCAGGATAATGAAAAAGTTTTATTTGGGAAAAAACAGACATGCAGCTAATGTTGTATGGTGATAACTAGTCAACCACATATTGAATTATTAAATGCCAAAAACACGTGGGACCAATCAAAACGCCATGTTCTCCATCACTTTCATGCATACAACACGAACAGGAATTCATCATGAAACAACAACAACGCATAGTAGCAACGCATTTCTCATCCTCTTATTTCATCACGACCTACCCACAAGACATAAACTACATCCTATCCCAACTTAACCAGAATAAAAAATAATAGCATAATCTCAACTTGAAGCAAGGGCAAAAGTAAGATGAAAAACAATATGGCATAAATGGATTCAAAAATAACATCAGATGCTTCTCCATCTTGTATCGTTCAAACTAAGCTAACACATATTGGTGACATGAAGGTATCTTGAACTTTTACGTGATAATTTAAACACCATGCATTCTAAAACTCCAAACTGGCAGTGCGAAGGTGACACCCTTATCCCTATTATCATGCATCATGGTGCCGCTACAATTTTCTGTTGAAACTCATAATAACAATAATAACAACAGTTTGAACCAAACAAATCTGAACATACACCATAAAGTTCTGAGCATATAAACATCAATGAAACTCTAAACCAAAGCCACAACATGACATAAAAAAACAAGTGATCCACCAAGTGACCTCATCCTCATTGTGACCAAACGAATCAGGTCTACATGGTGCCAGCTCGTGCATATAGTTAGAGCATAAAGAGCAAGGGTGATACCGTGCACTTATCATGCTAATATAAATTCCAAAACAAAACTTTCATGTTGTTTCGAGGTAGTAACATTTGGTAGCATAGTATGAGCAAAATGATGTTAGTAACTGATAGTGCAAAAAACATTTCATGGAAATAACAAAACCAACTCACATGAATATCCGACTGAAATGAGAAGCAAACTAAATGATGGCAGCATGGTTTTAACAGTGAAACATGGAATAAAAGAGCAATGAAGGTTACCTAGTGGAATGAGTCCACTGCACCTTCTTGAGTGTGAGTTAAACCTCTTCTTCAATCCACTAATTGCTGCAAGATAGTTTCCTCTTTCTCCTTACTTGCCAAACCAGAATTCGCAGCTTACGTGAACTTAGTGTATGAATTGTTGATGTCTAAGGAAGGAGAATGCCTCTCCTTTTATAGGGAAAGCAAGCTGGTCCACAACCTTGATGACACATAGGACAATGGTTTTGTCTAAGAGAGAATGCACAACATGGGAGCTGCTACACGCATGATTCCTTCCTCGAGCCAAATGAAGATTTGTTGATCTCTTATTTTATGGTTCGGGTCAGAGAAGAAGGAAAGAAAATCCAAAGGTTTAAAGTGCACAAGTTATTTACATGGGGTGTATTTGTTTTATAACAAAATCACTTTCCATATGTGAGCTGCCATAGTACAGGATAATGGTACTTGTAAAACCCTTCTCACACGGTTTTTTGGTGGAAAAGTGTTTGGAAAGTGGAAAAGTAACCAAAGGTACTCATCATATGGTCAGACCTCACTTCAAATGGGATATGACTTATACTATGAGGCTGAAAAGTGATTTTTCTCTTTGGTACACGACCCACCCTCACCGAACGATTCAAATAATATGCTCTCTGATTCTTTGGGAAATTGGCATAAAAAGAGATTGAATTATGGCTGAGATTCGAAGCATACGTGACAAATTTTAGTGCACATAAAGAATGAACTTCTGATTTTTCAAAGTACATAACCAATCGTGACGTGGCTTGGTGTGTTTCAAAAACAAATAAATAAATTAAAATAAATTAAATTAAGTTACTTAATTAAAACTAATCCTACTTACTAAATAATATAAAAAAACTAGATTAAAATAATAAAATAGAATTAAGATTAAACTGGATTAAAAGGAAATCAAAATTACTATGGATAAAGAAAAGTTAAACTAATTGGATTAAATTGAATTAAACTAACATATAAACTTAACTTAAATAAAATATAAACTTAACTAAAATATAAATTTAAATAAAAAAAATAAACCTAACTAATTATATTAAAATAATTATATTAAAATTAAAATGAAAACATTAAACTCAAACAATTCTAAATAAAATCTTAAAAACGAAAAATTCTAAAATGGCATGATAAAATGACTAAAAAATGCATGATTAATGATCAATGGCCCAAAAGACCGCAAATGCTAAAAATGACCGGCAAAAAAATGACGTGCAGAAAACGATAGTATCTGAGGGTAAAATTTGGGGTGCAACACTCCCCAATATCATGCTCCAGTTTCCTTCCATTTGTTACACGGCTGAGTTTTGAACATCCCCTGATTATACACAGTCATCTCAAGAGGCTCTTCCTCTTTCTGCCCTCCTTGCACATATACCTTTTGCTGCACCAAAGAAACACACAAAATTTCAACAAAATAATCAAGCAATTGCAATAATCAACAAAATTTCACCAAAAAGAAGAGAATACAGTAATTTTTAAAAGGAAGATAAAATAAATTTTATTTAGCAACAGAATCAGAAAATATTAATATACAGAAATTTAACGAAGTTTCATATAATAAAAACTTATCAAATGAGAAAACTAATTGTGTGTACACGGACTATAACAGCAATTGGCTTAGCGAAAATATCTGGTAATGTGAGTATCTCTATGATTTACTCACAAAAGCACCAAGGACACTGATGTTACAGTAGACCGATAGTTTGCTTGAAATTGGTGCTTCCAAACATAGTAAATTGTTGAATACACGACTGCCAGAGTTGCATTGTGTCACTACAAGAAAAATGGGCTACGGCCACGCTAAATTTTTCCACAACTCAAAAACTGTTGCCACATACATGCTTTGGCCAGGGTTTTAAAATCGTAGACATATGTTTAAAAATATTGAATCCGGAGTGTGAAACTGTGGCTTTTTCTTTAATTGTCACGGTTACAAAATCACACTTATATTTAAGCCACGGTCATAAAACTGTAGATATTTTAAGCCACAAAGAAAAACCGCGGAATTAAAATTTTCACTAAAAACTGTGGCCCAAGCCCAAAAAAAATGCCCCGCCAGAAATTCCCTCGTTTCCCTCTCGTAAATTATTTTGTTTTCTAATTTTTTATAGATTAAACAAATTAAAGGAAAAAAATTGAAAAAGTCAATACTCTCACGCACTCACTCACTGTTCAAAACAAAATACTCCTCCGTCTTCTCATCTTCTACTCCGTTTCTCCTCGCGTCTCCTCCGTTCTCCTCGCGTCTCCTCCGTCTTCTCATCTTCTGATGTTCTCCTCTTCTCCTCTTCTACTCCGTTTCTCCTGTTCCTCATTCCCCTGTTCCTTATTCTCACTGTTTATATCTATATTTTTGATGCATGTAGTTTTTGTTTTGACCTAATCTATATTTTTGTTTTGCAGTTCTGATACACAAGCTTCCCCTTGCCGATTTTCGTTGGAGTTTCGTCTGCTAATACCGAAGGTAGGGTTTCATTATTACTTTTGTTATGGTTTCATTTTTACCCGTTTTGTTATCACTGTTGTGTTTATTAAGGTTAGATTTTGTTATGGTGATTTGAAACTCAATGGATTGAGGTGAGTAACTAGGGTTGAAGGTCTTGACAATGAGAGTGGCACTGAGTTTTTTTAGGGTGAGTAACTAGGGTTGAAACTGATATGGATTTGAGGCTAGGTTGGAGGATTTAAGGTTTAGGTTAGGTTGACTGAGGTTTTATTCTTCTCTGATGTGCACAAACACCTTGTGATTTCTTCAATACATAGGTTTTGACTTTCGATTAGTTGCTACAAAAAATAGTAGAGTAGTTCCAAATTGTACAATCTTTTGTGTTATATATTACATGAATCAGAAACATACCAATGATAATTGTGTAAAGACATAGTGCATCTTTATAGTAATCAGTAGGTATACTTTCCCTTTGTCTTCTCAAATACTAGTTCTGCAATTATAGCAGCAGTACTATGTTATGTTGGTGTTAGTGATGTTAACTGTTAGTTTTTCTTGTTAATTTTTCTGTTAAACTATGTCAGTAATTTCCGTTAAATTGTTAGAGTGTTAGTCTTGTTAATTGACTGTTAGTATTGTTAAATTGTTTTTCTGTTTCCTTCAATGTATTTTTAGCCATTCATGACTGTTATTTTTAAATGGTTGTGCAACTAGTTCTTCACCTAGACTTTACAATGTAATTACTCTTGTTGAAACTAAACTAATTGTTTATTTTCATGTGTTTAAAGGCAGAGGGAACATTGAAGGAAACAACAGTTCCACAATTGACCAAAGCTTTAGAGGTACGTAGCTCTAGTTTATGTTAATGTTAAATTGTATTTTTAGCCATTCATGAGCAAATTTTAGGATGTGTTAGTGTTTCAGATATAGATGCTAGGTGATACACATTAATAATTGTACTGCAAATATTAAGTAATCGCATTGGTCCTGTTAGTACAGCTCCAAAGATATTTGTTTTGTATATTTCCATGTATGTGTTATGTATGCATGCAGTTTTGAATCTGTTCTGTGTTGTGTGTTTCAAATAGTTAGATTATAAAGTGATGGACAAAGAGTGGACTAAATTTCCAAGGTTTAGTCAAGAGTACATCAACGGTGTTACTCAATTTTTAGACTTTGCGTACACTAATGGAAGACCTCAAGGAGATGAGCTTTTATGCCCTTGTGCGAAGTGTAAAAATTTGTATTGGAAAACAAGAGATAATATTAAGGATCACTTAATAGCCAAAGGTTTTCTAAAAGGTTATGACGTATGGTTGCACCATGGGGAGCAACTACAAAGGTCTATGGAAATTGGTGATGAGATGGAAGATCAAGAGGAATCACATGATGACATTCCTGGATTATTGCATGACATATATTTAGATAGGGGAAAAGCACAAGGAGTTCATGAAGGTCCCAACGAACTTTGCAAGGATTCATGCAAAATTGGTAGGGTGTTTATACATTCTTTAATTTATAATTCTTTGTTGGTTGAGTGATTCATAATTGTCTGTGTTTAATATCAACCAATGTAGCGTGCAAAGAAAGATGACAGAAAGGAAGTTAGCCAAGCAGAGATGTTCATTGAGACTCGACAAAGTCGAAAAGGAAAACAAGTGGATGAGGAAACACAAACTGCAATTGTAAGTTTTCTGTTTTATTGATGGATTTAGTTGCTAAGAAAAGAGACATGTATGTTGATCTCACCTCATCAATGACTGTTAGCAACAAGTCCATCTTTTTGCTTTGCTCTGAATGGTTGAGGACTGGTTTTTAAACCATGCCTTTTGGTTAGAATATGAGTTTTCAAACAATGCCTGTTGAATTTGTGTAACCTGGACACTACCAGTTTGGAAATTTGGAGCAGGGAAAGTATGTTTTATTTTGTTACAGTCTGAAGGTCTTAGGATATGCATAAGTCTACTACTGCATGACAATATAGAATGCTGTTTGGTCTTGTTTTAGAGATGTTATGTTCGCAACATGCTTTTTTCCAATTGGTTTTTCTTCACTGATACTGTTTGGTTTTAAAACCTATATCACTTTGTAATCTATGACTTGAGTTAGTTTGAGATGTCGTTGTAATTTGTGTCATTTGAAAAGTGTTGGAGCCATGACTGGTGGATTGATTTGAGGAGTGTCATCTGTTCTTGTTGTTCTTTTTTAGCTCACTATGTTTGCATGGTGTAAAGTATTGCTTTCATTGGTGTAAAGTAATTTGCTGCTGTTGTTGTAAAGTATTGCTGCTGTTGTTGTAAAGTAATTTGGTGTAAAGTAATTTTCAGCTCATGCACATATACTTATAGTATCTTGAGCTGTTGTTGAAGTTTGTGTTTCTTACAGTAGTGTTGAATATTTTTTAATTAGGATAAGCTTCAAGATTCAGTTCAGAACTCAACTGAATCCGAGACATTTAAGTCATTGTTTGGGAAAGAAAAATATGGTAGAGTTCGTTGCTATGGAAGAACAACGACACCAACCATGCTTAAAAGAAATGAAGAAATTTTGGTTATTAAAAAGCAGCATAGTGATGAAGTGGCTGGCATGAAGAGGGAGATGGATGGTATGAAGGCACTTTTTAAGACCATGATGAAGCAACAAAACCCACATATGAGTGACGAAGAGATCTCTAATATGATGGCAACTGCTTTGGGAAGTTCCAATAGTACTAATGATGCTCCTGCTGCTCCACATTCGTCTGCATCAACTCATATTCCTCATTGTGAAGAGGTATACTCTAAACTACTGCCTGTTCTCTTTTTGTCTCTTTTTGCCTACAAATGAACCACATTCCTACAAATGATAAATGATATATGATTTCAAAATGCATTAAAATCTCCTAAAACACATTAAATTTATAAAATTGCTTATATTAATTTATGTATTATGTTCCTTGCAGAATGGAGACGAAGAAGCGTGTCATCAAGATATGGAAGAAGAAGAAGAAGGAGATGATGTAGAAGAATATTATGATGCATGAGTTAATTAATAGTAGTTGTGTTTTATATTATCTATCTCTTAGAAGTTTTGTTTTGAATTTGGGATGACTCTCTCGAGAGAAACTTGGTTTTGTTTAAGAATGATAGTATCAAAACTTATCTATATTTTTGCGACTTATTAGTCGGTAGCGTCACTTGATGTATAGACTTACTTATTTCTTAATGAATATTTTGACGTTGTGGCTTAATGTTTTATTGTATAATTAGATTTTAATTTTTTTAATCAATATCTACAAAAATGAGTATTGTTGGAAGACATTATATTGATCTACAATGGTTCATGAAGAAAAACATGGTTACACATATATTTCACAAATAGAAACCGTGGCCTACGTAAATGGTGTAAAACCATGAGCAAAATGTAGCCGCGGTTTTAATTAGTGGCCATAAATTAAAACCCTATTCATTAAATAATAACCGTGGCAAGCTTCAGCCATTGTTAAGAACCGCGGCTCATGATAAACCGCGGCCTTAACCTAGATACCTAAACCGTGGCCTATTAAATCCACGGATGTATATAAAACGTGGCACAAACACAAAAACCGCGGCTTATTCTTTAGGCCACGGCTGCATATCCCACAGTTAATTTCTCGTGGGCAAACTATGGCTAAAGCTTTCAACCACGGTTATTTTACATATAACCGCGGTTTTCTGTCCGTTGCGGATGACCTTTTTTTTTGTAGTGTGTAATTTAAATTACTAGGTTTGTGTTATGTAAATGAAAGATTTGATATTTTAATAAAATTCTGATCTAGTTAACATGGAGAAAGGTTTCTAAACGATAAGAGAAATAAAATCACTTAATTGTAGGACTATACAATTTGACTGTTTTGTACCTCTAGAATATAAAGATTAAAGACATTGCCAAAATGACAAACCAAAAGAAAGAGACAGTGCCATAAGAGTTGAAAATTTATGAACAACAAGATATCCGCCGTGAAGAGGCAAATTTTCAACACTGATGTATTTCAACATCCTCACTAATTTGCATTGTGAATTTTTTAGCCTATGACCCTGAGGATATCACTGAGGTTGAGTAACACATACAACAAAACATAGAATGTGTTATGCATGCAAATGAAAGAATTTGTGTACCTGTCAACAACAAGATATTTCCATTGGTATGCCCGGAAAAATTACTTAGCATCATTCATTGCAATCTCATAAGAAGTTATTAATATGGGAAATTTTGGACCAATTGTTCTAGGCATATGTTTCCTTCTGATCTCATCTCTCTGATCTCTATTACCGTGGAAGATAACAGCAGGGAGCGATTGTGCAAACCTATATACATTTATTCAAGAAATAATTATCACAGTGAAGAAGCACATCATAACAATATAATACTAGATGTCCTATAAGAATTAAGAATATACCTAGATATCTCATTCATCCAGTTGAAGAGGGTTAGAGGAGCAATTATCATATATGGCCCATCCAATCCTTTTGATTTAAGATGAGAAAAAAGCCCAATGGTTTGGATTGTCTTCCCAAGACCTATTTGATCAGCAAGAATCCCATTCAGTCCATTTTGCCACAAGGAGATTAACCACCTTACGCCCTTCAATTGATAAGACTTCAATTTCCCACCAGTTAGTAAAGGCACCAACTCCCTCTGCTCTTTCTCAGTTCTTTCTTCCTCACTCAAATTCACATCTTCAGTCTTCACAATTTCTTTAGATCTTGTTATCATGGCTTCAACTGCCTTTTTGGCTTTCCCCTAAAGTAATTTCAAACATGATCACAAAATACCAATTAGAACAACTGAAATTACATTCAAGCATAACAAAATTAATGGATTCATGAAAAAACATCAAATGTGCAAGCTTAAAATCATATTATTGTTGTACACTAACATACAACAATATGCACATCAAATTAACATGTTCTATTATAATTAAAAAAAATAATCTACACTACAAAGTTATTGTTTTTGCAACTCCTATACAAAATTATTTCTAAATATTCTTGAAAATAAGAAGAATTGAGGTTTATTCTACTCAGGTTTTACATACTGGTGAACACACAGATTCTGGGAAAAATGAAATATATAATTCCTGAAGCTGGTTAATGAAAGGAAACTCGTGAATTTGAATGTATTGTAGAAGTAGTTGGTAACCCAGGAAAATGTAGAGTAGGAACAAGCAAATGAAATTATCAATTTGTAATATTAAATTTGTTAAAACAAGTTCTTTGAACAACTTCACTAAGTACCTCTCCTGGCAATCAAAAGAAGATGGGATGTACACTCCCAGTTCAATAGTTATTACCTGCTCACAAATTATAAAAAGAACATACCATTAGTTAATATGGGCATACATTATGTCCGAATGAAGTGGAAAAGCATATGAATGGCAAGTGGTGATAAACAAAAATTCCAATTAGGTTGACTTATTGAAAGAGAAGTAAAAATTGGTGGCAGTGCTCATCCACAACAATCCACCACTTGAGTAGACATGAATTTCAAGTACGTTACGTGAAACTAGTGTTTAGAAACATCAAAAAATGTGTTTAATTTAAAATGACACTATGATGTCACCCATTTGACCAAAACCATTTATAATAAAACCTATCATTGCCATATAATGATTTTATGGGAACAAAAACCCTCACACCCATATCATTAAGCTATTGCCCAGTAAAAGAAAACACTTACAACACCTGGCTTCAGAGGACGGTCAAAGTTGATCATTGAACAATTGTGAATGTCCATTCCGAGATAGTGACCTGGATCAATAATACATGACTGAATAGATATTTTCAATCAGCGGCTTCAAAGCATCATTTCGTTTCTTCGAAGCTTGTACACCCTTGGTTACATCCGACTGAGGAGACTGTTCTGGCTTAGACAAAGCATCTGCACCTGTCTATAAAAGAGAATAAAATGACAACGAATAATAGTAGTATTAATAATAATTCTTGGAGCATCATCTTTATGACTATAAATTCTGTTGGGAAAACATGATATAATTGAGTAAAGAAACTGAAATTGATGAATCGAGAGACAAATTCAACTACGTAAAACCGTAATTAGAGTAACAACATTATCAATCGTACTAATTCAGAAACTAACTACTGTTGAATTAGGTTTTTAACATAGATGGAAACAACAAAAAGAAGTGAGAGGCTTACTCGAAGAGAATTGACGATGAAGTCCTTGTTTGGACAAATTCGTAGAGCGAGGTGAGTTCCTACTTGTGAGACGAGTTACAGCGAGGGTTCGTCCATGGCGATGCGTAGAAACGAGGGTTCACGGAATTGGAATTGAGTGTGGTGTGTATGTTAGCTTGGGGGAGTTTTGATATCTGTAAGAGCGCAAAGGGTTTTCAGTTTCGGTAGGAAGAAGAGAGGGAGACGACAGGTTATGAATCAATCATCAATTTAAACGGTATTGAACAGCCCGATTAAGAGATAGGGCATCGTTCACTATTAATTATAAATGAGAAATGCTGATATGAATAGAAGGGGGATAATTCTCTGTGATTAATCACGTCAATATTAATTAATACATAACTTCATACGATAATCTTAATTTCTTGAAATTTTCCATGTGCTTCATTTTGTTTAGTTACCAAAGTTACATAAATTAATTATCAAAATTGAATCCCATTTCTCATTGGGGATAAATTAAATTAAAATGTTTTATAAGTATATGAGTAATTTACAATTAACACTTAATAAAATAAAAATAAATTATAGCTTATTAATAGGATGAAAATTTGACCCATCCCTAGTGGGTACCTACAAAATTACCCACAATGGTTAGGGTAAAATCCCGCAAAAATGAGTACGGATATGGATTCGGGTAATTACCCACTTAAATAAGCGGGAATGGGTGCGGGGATGAGCACCTTAGTACTTAGTCCGCCCCATACCCATACAATATATATTTATTATTTTAATTTATATTTATATAAAAATTGTGAGATTTGGGTCGAAACTCAGCTGTGTCGAAGGTAGCTTTCATGTATTTCGACTGAAGGCAAGCGTGTTGTCGAAGCTTGTTCACATGCTGATGCCAGATTATTACATATAGTAGTCGAAGTCTGTTCTTATATGTATTCTGTCGAAATAGTTTATTCTGTCGAATTGGGCCTTGTGTTAAGTATCCAATTGTTTAGGTTTCTTGGGCTGCAAGTTACCTAGTTAGTCTATAAATAGGCTAGTATACTCAGTTTGTTGAGTGTGGCAAATTGTGATATTCACTTGTAATCATTGTAAACGTTAATGAGAAAGTGAATAGTAAACAGAATTATATTTGCCCAATCATTGTTGTTTCTCTCTTCTTCTTCTTGTTTTCTCTTTTCCGTTAAACCCTTGTTTTTTGGTTCTTGATAATTCAAGAAACCAGTTTTAATATTTTGTTTAAAGTCATCGTTTTCACAACAAATTGGTGCGGTGAGCGTGGAGAAGATGGCTTCAACAAAGTATGAGATTGAAAAGTTCACCGGAGTGAACGATTTCGGTCTGTGGCGCTTGAAGATGAAAGCCCTACTGGTGCAGCAGGGATGTTTGGAAGCGTTGAAGGGAATGGCAGCCATGGATGCTGCGTTGACGGAAAAAGAAAAGATGACAATGATCGAGAAAGCACACAGCGCAATTCTATTGAGCCTTGGTGATAAGGTTCTCCGGCAGGTATCAAAAGAGACGACGGCGGCGGGATTATGGACGAAGCTGGAAAGTTTGTATATGACCAAATCCTTGGTGAATCGTCTTTACCTGAAGCAAGCCTTGTATTCATTCAAGATGAATGAAGAAAAGGCTTTGGCTGAGCAGTTGGATTCTTTCAACAAGCTGATTCTTGATCTTGAAAACATTGATGTGAAGATTGATGATGAAGATCAAGCATTGTTGCTGTTGTGTGCTTTGCCCAGATCGCATGCTCACTTCAAAGAAACTCTCTTGTATGGAAGGGAGTCCCTGACCTTTGAAGAAGTTCAAGCAGCCTTGTATTCAAAGGACTTGAACGAAAGAAATGAGCAGAAACCTTCATCAGTTGGCGAAGGATTGTCCGTGAAAGGAAGATCGTCAAAGAAAGATGGTAGGTTTGATAAGAAGAAAGGAAAGTTTCAGCAGAAGTCTTCTGGTGGTGATATGTCTGGTATCAAATGTTATCACTGCAAGAAGGAGGGTCACACAAGAAAGGTGTGCCCTGAACGCCTGAATAATCATGGAGGTAAGGACAATGGGAATGCAGCTATAGTGCAAGATGGTTATGAATCATCTGATGTCCTTGTGGTGTCGAGCAGCAACTCTTGCGAAGAGTGGATTATGGATTCTGGATGTACTTGGCATATGACTCCAAACAAGAATGTGTTTGAAGAATTATGTGATCAAGATGGAGGATCAGTGCTGCTGGGAGACAATAAAGCTTGCAAGATTGCAGGTATTGGATCTGTTAGATTCAAGCTCCATGATGAGTCAATAAAGCTATTGACTGGGGTTAGGTATGTACCTGACCTTAAGAGGAATTTAATTTCTCTTGGTGAATTCGACAGAAAGGGATATGTTTTCAAAGGAGAGCAAGGTACCCTGAGAGTCATGAAAGGGTCGAAGGAAGTCTTGAGAGGCGTGAAAAACCAAGGCTTGTATACCCTGGAGGCTGAGGTTGTAAGTGGTTCGACAAATATTGTATCCACGAAACCTATGTCGAAGACAGAATTATGGCACATGAGATTGGGCCATGTCAGCGAAAGAGGCCTGGTCGAATTGGGGAAGCAGAACCTGCTAGGTGGTGACAAAGTCGAAAAGTTGGAGTTTTGTGAATCTTGTGTACTTGGTAAATCCTGTAGGGCGAAGTTTGACAAAGGCAAGCAAAGAACACATGGATCCCTTGATTACATTCATGCTGATCTTTGGGGGCCTGCAAGGAATCCTTCACACTCAGGTGCAAGGTATTTTTTATCCATCGTTGATAACTATTCCAGAAAGCTATGGGTATTCATTCAGAAGACGAAGGATGAAACTTTTGAGAATTTCAAAAGTTGGAAGGTTCTGGTCGAAACTCAAACTGGCAGAAAGGTTAAGAGGTTGAGAACCGACAATGGCCTTGAATTCTGCAACGAAGCTTTCGACAGTTACTGTGTTGAGTCTGGGATTGCAAGGCATAAGACTGTAGTAGGTACCCCTCAACAAAATGGCTTAGCTGAGAGATTCAATCGAACAATCCTTGAAAGGGTTAGAAGCATGTTGGTAAGTGCTGGATTGAAGAAGGTGTTTTGGGCAGAGGCTGTTTCGACTGCAGCTTATCTGATAAATAGATGTCCCTCGACTGCGTTGGGAATGAAGACACCTGAAGAAGTTTGGTCGAATCATCCACCAGATCTCGACAAACTGAGAGTATTTGGGTGTTTAGCCTATGCTCACATTAGGCAAGACAAGGTCGAACCTAGAGCTCTGAGATGCATGTTCCTTGGATATCCTGAGGGAGTCAAGGGTTATAGGTTGTGGTGCCTAGAACCAGGTCACAGAAGATGTATCACAAGTCGTGATGTAGTTTTCAATGAGGTCGAAATGGCTTTTAAGAAAACTGGTGATGTTGGTCGAAGTGCAGAAATCTCTGAAGAAGAGCTGGAACAGGCAGAGATGCCTGTTGAGGTGGAGCATAGTGATGCTGAAGTGCATAGCCCTGATGAAGTCGAAGAGCAAGATGCTGATGAGGTTGAAGAAACTGTCGATGACTACCTACTGGCAAGAGATAGGTCGAGAAGATTCATCAAGCCACCTCAGAGACTTGGTTATGCAGATCTTATAGCTTTTGCCTTAATCTCTGCAAGTGAGGTACTTGACGAAGAACCTAGAGATTACAAGGAAGCTATAAGGAGTCGAGACAAGACTGAATGGCGAAAAGCCATGGATGACGAGATGAAATCTCTTCATGATAATAACACTTGGGAGCTGATTGAGAAACCTGCAGGAGCTAGGTTAGTCAGTTGTAAGTGGATTTTCAAGGTCAAGGAAGGAATCGAAGGAGTGATGTCGAAGCGCTTTAAGGCGAGGCTGGTTGGTAGGGGGTTCACTCAGAAAGAAGGAGTCGACTTCAATGATGTGTTCTCACCTGTTGTAAAGCATAGATCCATTCGAATGCTGTTGGCCATGGTAGCAAAGTTCGACTTGGAACTTGAGCAAATGGATGTGAAGACAGCATTCCTGTATGGTGATCTAGATGAAACGATCCTGATGCGTCAACCTGAAGGGTATACAGA
Source organism: Lathyrus tuberosus (assembly GCA_022829125.1). Taxonomy (NCBI): domain Eukaryota; kingdom Viridiplantae; phylum Streptophyta; class Magnoliopsida; order Fabales; family Fabaceae; genus Lathyrus; species Lathyrus tuberosus. The sequence goes on along the minus strand of JALAZF010000161.1, from coordinate 7,378,086 downwards.
AAAGGGTAAAGAAGATTATGTGTGCAAGCTGAATAGGTCTTTGTATGGCCTGAAGCAATCTCCTCGACAGTGGAATAGGAGATTCGACAAGTTCATGGCACACATTGGTTTCACTAGAAGTCAGTTCGATCACTGTGTTTACTTCAGATTTCGACCTGGAAACTCACTTGTTATGTTGTTGCTGTATGTGGATGATATCCTCATAGCTAGCAACAGTGTTGAGGATGTAACGAAGGTGAAGGCTGAACTCAGTAAGGAGTTCGAAATGAAGGATCTTGGAGCTGCAGCCAGGATTCTTGGGATTGACATCTGGAGAGATAGAAAGCAGTCGAAGTTGTGCTTATCTCAAGAGACATACCTACAGAAGCTTCTTGACAAGTTTGGTATGTCAAATTCGAAGCCTGTTGTGACACCTACAAATCCTCAGTTTAAGCTTAGTACTACTCAAAGTCCGAGTACTGAAGCTGAAAGAATCTATATGAATAGCATCCCATATGCTAGTGTAGTAGGTTCTTTGATGTATGCTATGGTATGTACGAGGCCAGACATAGCATATGGAGTGAGCCTTGTGAGCAGGTATATGGCCAATCCTGGAAAGGCGCACTGGCAAGCTGTAAAGTGGATTCTCAGGTACATAAATGGGTCTCTGAAAAGAGTCTTGATTTATGGTGGAGCCTGTGATGGTGATAGCATAGTCAAAATCGAAGGATTTGTTGACTCTGATTATGCAGGTTGTATGGATTCCAGAAAGTCTATTTCTGGATATGTTTTCATAATGTTTGGCACAGCAATCCGTTGGAAAGCGACGCTTCAGAAGGTTGTTGCCTTATAAACCACTGAAGCTGAATATATTGCCCTCACTGAAGCTATGAAGGAAGCATTGTGGCTTGAAGGTTTTGCAAAGGAGCTGAAACTTCAAGGTCGAAGTATCACTGTTAAATGTGATAGTCAAAGTGCAATACACCTGTCGAAGAATTCAGCCTATCATGAGTGAACTAAGCACATTGATGTGAGGCTGCATTTCGTCAGAGAGATAATCGAGCGTGGTGAAGTCCAGGTGCTGAAGGTTTCGACTGAAGACAATGCTGCTGATATGATCACCAAGACGTTGCCAAGTTGCAAGTTCTTCCACTGTATGCAGTTGATAAAGCTGCATGATGAAAGCTAGTTGATTCTCTTGTTGCTGAGTTAGATCCAAGGTGGATATTTGTGAGATTTGGGTTGAAACTCAGCTGTGTCGAAGGTAGCTTTCATGTTTTTCGACTGAAGGCAAGCGTGTTGTCGAAGCTTGTTCACATGCTGATGCCAGATTATTACATATAGTAGTCGAAGTCTGTTCTTATATGTATTCTGTCGAAATAGTTTATTCTGTCGAATTGGGCATTGTGTTAAGGATCCAATTGTTTAGGTTTCTTGGGCTGCAAGTTACCTAGTTAGTCTATAAATAGGCTAGTACACTCAGTTTGTTGAGTGTGGCAAATTGTGATATTCACTTGTAATCATTGTAAACGTTAATGAGAAAGTGAATAGTAAACAGAATTATATTTGCCCAATCATTGTTGTTTCTCTCTTCTTCTTCTTGTTTTCTCTTTTCCGTTAAACCCTTGTTTTTTGGTTCTTGATAATTCAAGAAACCAGTTTTAATATTTTGTTTAAAGTCATCGTTTTCACAACAAAAATAAATGTTTATAAAATTTATAAAAAAAAATCAATTTTAAACTATTACATATTTAATATAAGTGACCATTTATTTCATAATTCAACAATATAAATTTTTAAAAACTTTTTAATATTTTTAAAAAATTAAAAAATTATGATATTTTATACTTGATATATTTATTTTTATTAGAAATGTGGGTAACGGGTCCGGGTACGGACACTTATATACCGATAAGGTACGGGGACGGGTGCCAATTTTGATACCCAAATGGGTATGGGCTCGGGTACGTGGATTTTTTTCAACTGTGGGTATGGGGACGGGTACTATAGTACCCTACCCATACTCTGCTCATTGTCATACCTACTTATTAATGTGTTTAAGATTAATATTTAGAGTTATTAAAATAAATAAAATTTTTCAGTTAAATTTAAATTTACACCCGTTTTATCTTTAATGGGAGTAATAGAGATTTGACGGTAATAAAGATTTTAATTTATTATAATAATATTTTTAATTTACACATTTTTTTTAAAATAGGGTGTCTATTGTCACGTCTTAATACTTAAAATGACATTTTATTTATAATTTTGCCACCGAGTTTCTTATTTACACCCGTTTTTTCTATAATGGGTGTAAATTTTAGAATTATATTCGTCATTTTGCACTAGTGTGTGTATATATATATATATATATATATATATATATATATATATATATATATATATATATATATATATATATATATATATATATATATATATATATAATCCCATGGTCCCCACGACATAGTTATATTTTCCCTCTCTCCCTCGCTTCACGACTCCGATAAGATGTTATTTTCATCCCTAATGGTCGATATCTATATATTCTTAAGAAATGAGGCAACACTGGTGCTAAACTAATATTTTCAACCCTGTCATTGAAGATAGTAATACCTGTAGTCTCCATCGATGATCCCACCAATTTTGAGAAAATAGTGGACAAAACAGTGTCATTATCACTACTCTCATCAGAATAGAAGATATTATAACTACTATCAAAGCTCTAAAAGAATCCTAGTTCTACAAGCCTTTAATCAACCTTTATGTCACGCCGCCTTGACTTTGTTATTGATAGGCCACAAGTATACGTCTATATCAAAGTAATACAAAATTTTGTCGTCCTTAGACACCAATATTCAAGTATCGTTCTCTAACGTTCTATGTGTATCTAAGGCTTCGTGAAAGACTAGTTCGTTTGAGCAAAAATAGAAAATAATTGGATTTTTCTCAATATTAAAACAAGAATCCAAGATAATGATTAGTGTCTTCCATTTTCACTCATACGAATTGTTATATCGATTATAACAAGAATTATTCTTTTTGTAGAAAGTACTAAAATTAGTGGTAACGCCTACTTTTTTCGGTACGTCACTGGACTTTAAACCCTCGAAACATCTACTTTCGCGTCATTGATTTTACGTTCAAAAATATTTTGTAACACACTAAAGACACATGTCTCCAACAAGGACAAATGTCTCAGTCAAAATGTTATGACCCAAATGAACCAACAATGACACAACCAGGGGTGAAGGACTCAGATAAAATACAATTCACTACAAGAAAACACAGATTTAGCGTCGGCCAAAGGCCCTAGCTAACAACACAAAAACCGACGCTACAAGGGGTTAGCGTCGGCTTAGTGTGGGGGTCGGGGTGGACTTTCCAAAGCTGGAAGTTAGTTACATTTAGCGTCGGCTTTTGCATGACACTAGTGTAGCGTCGGCTTTCGTTTACGCTAAAGTATCACTAATTGCTAACCCTAACCACGCAGCTAATTGCCGAGTTAGCGTCGGTTTCACCCGACTCTAAGGAATGCCAGGTGTCATTTTTTGATTGAGTTGGCTGTCATCAAGGTTTTGTTCACGTCAGTATCTAGCGTCGGTTGACCGCCACTAGTAGATTTAGACAGCAGGTCATTTTATATTAGCTCGACCACGTGGCCGCCACTAGTAAATTTAGACACCATATTACATTACAGTAGCGTCGGCCTCGTGGCCGCCACTAGTAGATTTAGACAACATATTATATTACAGTAGCGTCGGCCTCGTGGCCGCCACTAGTAGATTTAGACAACACATTATTTTATTATAGCGTCGGCCACGTGGCCGCCACTAGTAGATTTAGACAGCATAATATATTACAGAAGCGTCGGCCTCGTGGCCGCCACTAGTAGATTTAGTCAGCAGATTATATTTTCGTAGCGTCGGTGTCATGGCCGACACTACTGGATTTAATCGTTAGAGTTTTGATTTGTTTTTTTTTTAAATAGGCAATGATATATTAAAAAGCATAAGTGGTGCTAGAACCCAATTACAAAGAGCGGGAAAGTCACCTCCGCTTTATACAATCGACTGGAGCAGTGAACCACTCAAACAAGCCATAATGACTCTTAGAAACATGATTTGGTTGATTGTAACATGTTCTGATCAAAACCTATTTATTAATAATTCAATCCAACAGAGTTTTTCCAATTGTCAAACTTAATGCATGGATTCATAGCAAACTCCATAGCTCATAACTCCAACAGACCAATGCCATTTCAAAAAAGATTCATCAATCCACAATTCAGGTGATCCAAAACAAATTTACTTATTACATAATTTCAATACACCAACATCAAAATACTAATGAGTTCCAAAATACACCAACATCAAAATACACCAACATCAAAATAATAATGAGTTCCAAAATACTGATAATCTCCTAAACGATCTACGTACTAATCATGATAACCAACATCAACTTCTTCATCATCACCCTCATAATCCTCCTCCTCCTACAACATCCAAAATAAATAGTCACGAGTCAGACACATAAAGATTCAAAATAAATAGTCAGACACATAATGATAGTACCAAGAAAATGTTGAGGATTAAAATAAACATATAGCTAACAAAATGACTGCTCATAAACAGAAATTATGTATCAAATAGTAGTAGCAGGTGTGGTAGAGTTCCAGCTTAAAAAATTAATTGAGCTTATAATTTCTAAGCTCTATAGGGTCATCACATATACTAGCCTATGCTTTGAGTTGAACTATAGTACGAGTTGTTCCTTTGGCAGATAGCACAGGCAAAGTGTAACTTCCAATCAAGGATTGGTTAATTATGCTTAGCTACCTTCTTCAACAAGACCTAGTTATGTCATTTAACTGAAGAATTTTGTCCTATAATCTTCATTAAATTCACATGGTCATCACTAATGAAATGTCATTAATCAAGAGAATAAATGCCACAAATCCAGAAAGTGAGATTGATCAAGGATAACACCAAAATCCAAATCCATTTATCCCTACACCAGATTGAAAAAAAGGAGGCACTGGTAGAGAAGCTGCTGGAGGCAGTGAGATTGGGATCACAGTGTGAGCAATATGAACACAACCAAACAATGTTTTCAACTTTTCATGAACAGTTTAAAACCTAATGATTAAAGGAAGAATTATAGTCATGAATCTACTCATCATTATTATCATTACCCATTGGTCAGTGCAGTTCATATAAAAATCTAGTAACTAACAATTACAGAACAAAAGTAATGCACTCAATGTTAGCAGCTACTACCTATAGAGTAAATTCAAAACAATATTCTGGTAATAAACGAACAAAAGCTTCGAATGTAAAAAACTACTACTAAAAGCATACGCACTGTCAATAAGCTAAAATGTGTTCAAAAGCTAAAATGTGCCATTCTAGCAAAATGTGCTCAAAAGCTAAAATGTGTACACCGTCAACAAACACCATATCCTATCCAAAAATACCTACACTGTGTATTATCCTATCTCAATGGCCACTTTAATTTTTCCATCATTTAGAATAATAGGTGACCTATTTTCTTCGAAACTTAAGATGTCGCAATTCCATTAAAAAAAAAACCTATCAACCTTAGAGAAAAATAGAACGTACCGAATCGTTATAATCATGATGACCACTCGCAGGAGCACTAGAAGAACCCGCCTGAAGAGAATGTAACATATCAAATTTCTTTGACAATTCATCAATTTTCTTTGCCAATTCATCTGTCCGCGCATTAGCCCGTGCAACCTCTTCACGTGCAGCAACATCTTCAGCCCTGGCAGCCTCAATAACCTGGTTATCTGCTTCTCTATGTGGGTTTGTAATTGATACCTGTGTCAAGAAGTTTACTCCATATCTTATGTTATGTGCCAATTGTCCAGTTCCATAACACCGCCTGTAACGCCCCGATTTGTTTAATTCTATTTATTTATTCCAATTATGTGAATTTTGTGAAATGTGTGAATTTATTGTATTTTACCTGCTAATTGAGTTAATTGGTGAATTTCTCTGATAGGTAAAATATTTGCAATAAATTATAAATTCTATTCAACTTTTATTTCCTGAAATATATTTCATCGGTATGGTTATGTTTTATCGCATTTTGAGAGCGTTCGGGAGATATTTGAGCTGAGGGGTAAAATGGTCATTTTGAGGGATTAGATATTTTAGAAAAATTAGATATTTTAGAAAAATTAGATATTTTTATAAATAGAGATTTGAGAGAAAAAAAAAGTATTTTAAGGTAACTCTAATAATTGATCAATTGGTATTAGAAGGCAAAATATCAATTGAAGATATTTAACCCTATTGGATTTATATCATATAATAAGTATTATATATATATATATATATATATATATATATATATATATATATATATATATATATATATATATATATATATATATATATATATATTGGTTAGAAAGAAGTTAGAAAGGAAAGAAGGAAAAAACAGAAAGAAAGAAGAGAAGGAAAATGTGGGAAAAGAGAGAAAAAGAGGAAAAACTTGGAATCTTCAAAACAACTTCTAGGAATCGATTTAATCGGGTAAGGGTGTGAAATCTTATTATCTCATCAATGTATATCATTATGTATGTGTTTGCTTGGATGTTTTTCTTGTTTTCCATAGCTTGAGTTCTAGGTTGAAAATGGTAGAAATGAATAGAATCGATGTTTTTACGGACGAAAGTCGGAATAGATTGCGTAGTTGTGTCGGGTAATGTTAGGCCGTGATCGAGTACGCTTGTTTTACCGAATTTGGTTGATTTTGTAAGTTTTTGCATTTTTGGAGATTTGAAGGTTTAAGATTCGGATTGAAATCGAAAGTCGTAGAATTCACGTTTGATGGTCCCAAATCGTCACTATATGTTTGGTATGAACGAGTATGTGTTTGTTTCGAAAAAAATAATTGAATCGGTCGGATTTTCGGGCACTTTTGTATAAACCCGTAGCTGTTGCAGGGCCAAATTCTAGTTTTTGGAAAAACTTCAAAAATTCATAACTCTTGAACCGTAAGTCGGTTTTGACCCCCGTTCGAAGCGTTGGAAAGCTAACGAGATGTTCTTTCTAGGAAAAATGGTTTTGAGGGCTGTACCTGGTTCAATTATAGCAGAAAATTGAAACGGTATCGTTGTGTTGATTTTTACCGTCGTGAATGTGTGCGATTGAGGTGTTATCGTGCAATATGTTTTTGTAATATAACGTATAGCTTGTATGTGTTGTTATACGATGTGTTATGGGTAACCTTATGGTGTGAATCCTAGATTGTGGAATTTATTGTGAATTGTGGCCTTTTCGCAAATAAATGCATTGTTTAAATTAAATGTAAATGCATGTGAATTGTGAAAGTGTTCGTTGCCGTTTAGGTGGTAAAGCGATGCTCGTTGCCGTTTGGAGTAATTGGTGTGAATGTATATAAATTGTATGTGATTGAATGAGATGAATGCATGATTATATTGTGAATATGTATGCATTTCAAGAATGTCTTGAGTCATTTGCATGTGAAGCATAATGATGTGCATTCTTGTGTTGAGGGATTCTAATGAGAACCCGTTGTAACGTCGTGTGCCCGTGTGGGGTGTGAGCGATGGTTATAGACGATCGTGTGCCCTATACAAAGAGGTGTGAGCGATCGGGTCGTGTGCCTTATACAAAGAGGTGTGAGCGATCCATAAACGTCGTGTGCCTTAAAAATAAGAGGTGTGAGCGATCAGATCGGATCGTGTGCCTTAAAAATAAGAGGTGTGAGCGATGGGGAACATCGTAGGCCCGACGGGGAGTTACATTAGTAACGAGCGATGGTTCCAATGAGTTCCTGAGTGAACTTGAGATGATTGAGTCGGTACCGCATTGCATTTGCATAGAGTCGTGAGTCGGTCTCTATGATTTGTATTTATCATCTTTATAATGGTGCATTGATGAATAAACATAAATGTGTATGTTTATGTGGAATGATAAGGATTGTGGAAGTATGCATGATGTATATGCTTGGTTTTGAATATATATATACATTGTGATGTATATGAGTGCGTTGTGATGAATTGTGGTGCGAATGTGGAATATGTGTATTTTTATGCTAAGATATATAATTATATGCATTGTTATTATGATAATATTTCTCACCCTTATGTTGTTTTATGATGCTCTATGAGGCATTGCAGAGTAGGTATGCTGGTGGTCTTTTTGTGAAGCGCGTCTTCATTCTTTTGGTCGGTCGGCTCTGATATGTAGCACCGGGTAGCTAGGATGGCTATGATTCTTTTGTGATACATTTGTACATGTATCTTGTTGATGAATGTTTATGTAAACATGAATTATGTTGGTGGATAATACTTGATGATGTATATATGTATATGTATATATGTTAGTTGTTATTCAATGTTTAGATTTTCCGCTTTTATTCTAAATATTTAGATGTGGGTGTAAGGACTAAGTTCCTCTGTTGCAAAGTTACCCCACTGTTGCATATCAATTGTTGAGCAGGTGTTGAATGTTTTAATTTCATGTATAATGTGACATACCTCTTTTATACTATGTTTATAATTATACTCTGACGAAATTTTTAATATGTGCCTAAATGATTAAATGTGATTATTTGGGGGTATAGAAAGGGGGGTGCTACATTAAGTGGTATCAGAGCCAAAGTTGAGTCAGTTGTGTCTGTCTTGTTGTTGTGTTGGTTGAATTGTTGTTTAACTTTGTTGTCATTTTTGGGAATGATCAGAATATGGCTGGTAGGAACGACAATGCGATGGCTGCTGCTTTGGAAGCAATGGCTAGGGCGGTGCAAGGTGTGCCGAACGTGAATGCTAATGACGAGTTCAGGAAGAATCAACCACCGGTCTTCAAAGGAAGATTTGATCCCGATGGTGCTCAACTTTGGTTGAAAGAGATTGAAAGGATCTTCAGAGTCATGGATTGTGCGGAGGAGAATAAGGTGAGGCTTGGGTCTCACATGCTGAAGGAAGAAGCCGACGACTGGTGGGTCGGTATGCGTCAAGTTCTTGAGGTGGATGATGAAAAGGTAACTTGGGATTTATTTCGTACTGAGTTCTTGAGGAAGTATTACCCTGAAAGTGTGAAAGGGAAGAAGGAGATGAAGTTCCTTGAACTGAAGCAAGATAGTATGTCCGTGGTGGACTATACTGCTAAGTTTGTGGAGTTGGTTCAATTCCATCCTCACTATGTTGCGATTACTGCTGAGTTTTCAAAGTGTATTAAGTATGAGAATGGTCTGCGTCCTGAGATTAAACAAGCTGTGAGGTATCAAAGCATAAGAAGGTTTTCGGATTTGACAGAATGTTGCAGAATCTTCGAGGAAGATAGCAAGGCTCGTTCTACACATTATAAAAGTTTGAATGAGAGGAAGGGAAAGCAACACGCTAGAAGTGGATCTTATGTGACACTCGCTGATAAGGGCAAGCATAGGGGAAACTTTGAGAAGAGGTCTGGAGGAGGAGGTTCCGGTTCCATTAAGTGTTACAAGTGTGGTGAAATGGGTCATAAATCATTTGAGTGTGGGAAGACAGTGGCGAAATGTTCTAACTGTGGAGGCCTTGGGCATGCTACTACCGATTGTAGAAGGAATGTGGTGAAATGTTTTAATTGTGGGGAACCTGGTCACATTAGCACGAAGTGTCCGAATCCGAAGAAAGCTCCAACTGGTGGGAAGGTATTTTCTTTGGCAGGCACTCAGACTTCAAGTGCAGATCGTCTAATTAAAGGTACTTGCTTTATTAATAGTACACCTTTAGTTGCTATTATTGATACTGGAGCGACTCATTCGTTTATTTCGTCTGAGTGCGCAAATCGTTTGAATCTTGTGTTGTCTCTGATGGATGGTAAGATGGTTATTGATACTCCAGCAATGGGGTCAGTGACTACTTCTTTGGTTTGTTTGAGTTGTCCTTTGACCATTTATGGTAAAGACTTTGAGATAGACTTAGTGTGTTTGCCGTTGGAAGGATTGGATGTGGTCTTGGGTATGAATTGGTTGCTATTTAATAGGGTTCATATTGATTGCTATCACAGGTTAGTGAGGTTTCCTTCTTTGGAAGATGACGAAGACTCGAGTTTCTTATCCACTAAAGAGTTTAAGAAACTTTTAGCGGACGAAGCTCAATTGTTCGGTTTGTTTGCATCATTGTTTATGGATAGTCAAGTGTCCCTTGATGTGTTTCCTGTTGTGTGTGATTTTCCTGAAGTGTTTTCTGAGGATATTAAGGATGTACCGCCGGAAAGAGAAGTTGAGTTTTCTATTGATCTAGTTCCGGGTACTGGACCGATTTCGATGGCACCGTATCGTATGTCAGCATCGGAGTTGGTAGAATTGAAGAAGCAATTGAATGACTTGTTGGACAAGAGATTTGTAAGACTATGTGTTTCTCCTTGTGGTGCTCCGGTATTGTTGGTAAGGAAAAAGGATGGGAGTATGCAGTTATGCATTGATTATCGACAATTGAACAAGGTGACAATTAAGAACAAGTATCCGCTTCCAAGGATCGATGATTTGTTGGACCAATTGGTTGGTGCGCGTGTTTTTAGCAAGATTGATTTGAGATCGGGATATCACCAGATTCGTGTGAAAGAAGAGGATATTCAAAAGACAGCCTTTAGGACACGGTATGGCCATTACGAATATTTCGTGATGCCATTCGGGGTTTCTAATGCGCCGGGTGTGTTTATGGAATACATGAATCGTATTTTTCATGAGCAGTTAGATCGTTTTGTGGTTGTATTCATCGACGATATTTTGATTTATTCTAAGTCTCAAGAGGAGCATGAAGAGCATTTGAGGATTGTGTTACAAATTTTGAAAGAGAAACAATTGTATGCTAAGTTGTCGAAATGTGAGTTTTGGTTGTCGGAAGTAAGTTTTCTTGGACATGTTATTTTCGGTAGTGGTATTAGTGTTGATCCATCCAAGATTGATGCGGTGATACAATGGGAGGCTCCTAGATCGGTTACGGAGATTCAAAGCTTTCTAGGCTTGGCGGGTTATTATCGGAGATTTATTGAGGGATTTTCGAAGTTGGCACTTCCGTTAACGCAATTGACTTGTAAAGGAAAGGCTTTCATTTGGGATATTCATTGTGAAGAGAGTTTCAATGAGCTAAAAAGAAGGTTGACAACGGCTCCGATCTTGACTTTGCCAAATCCGACGGAACCATTTGTTGTGTATTGTGATGCTTCTTTGGTTGGTTTAGGTGGTGTTTTGATGCAAGATGGAAAAGTTGTGGCTGATGCTTCAAGACAATTGAGAGTGCATGAAAAGAATTATCCTACACATGACTTGGAGTTAGCGGCCGTGGTGTTTGTTTTGAAAATTTGGAGGCACTATCTTTATGTTGCAAGATTTGAAGTTTTTAGTGATCACAAGAGCTTGAAATATTTATTTGATAAAAAAGAATTGAACATGAGACAAAGAAGGTGGTTAAAGCTTTTGAAGGATTATGATTTTGGTTTGAATTACCATCCGGGTAAGGCAAACGTGGTGGCCGATGCTTTGAGTCGAAAGTCGTTACATATGTCCTCATTGATGATGAGAGAATGGGAACTTTTGGAGAATTTTAGAGACTTGAGTTTGGTTTGTGAAATGACGCCGAGAAGTGTGAGACTTGGTATGCTACATGTTACGAATGATTTTCTTGCAACCGTGTGTGAAAAGCAAAAGTTGGATTTGAAGTTCGTTGATTTGATGATGAATGAGAATGAGGATTTCAAGGTTGATAATTTTGGAGTTTTGAGATTCCGTGGTCGTGTTTGTATTCCCGATGATGCGGAGTTGAAAAAGATGATATTGGAAGAAGGACACCGAAGTAACTTAAGTATTCATCCGGGAGCGAATAAAATGTATCAAGATTTGAAGAAAATCTTTTGGTGGTCCGGATTAAAGAGAGATGTGGCTCAATTTGTGTATGCGTGCTTAACTTGTCAAAAGTCGAAGGTGGAACATCAAAAGCCTAGTGGATTGATGCAACCATTGGACATTCCGGAGTGGAAATGGGATAGTATATCGATGGATTTTGTTACGGGATTCCCGAATATGCAAAGAGGTCATAATGTTATTTGGGTAATTGTTGATAGGCTTACTAAATCTGCTCACTTCCTTCTAATTGATATTAGTTATCCTTTGGAGAGGTTAGCCGAGATTTATATTCTTGCGGTTGTGAAGTTACATGGAGTTCCTAAGAGTATTGTATCGGATAGAGATCCTAGATTCACATCGAGGTTTTGGGAGAGTTTACAAAAGGCTTTGGGTTCTACGTTAAGATTGAGTTCGTCTTATCATCCGCAAATGGATGGTCAAACCGAGAGGACAATTCAATCATTGGAGGATTTATTGTGTGCTTGTGTGCTCGAGCAAGGTGGTGCTTGGGATAGTTATTTGGCATTGATTGAGTTCACCTACAATAACAGTTTTCATTCAAGTATAAGTATGGCACCATTTGAGGCTTTGTATGGTCGGATATGTCGAACACCTTTGTGTTGGCATGAAACCGGTGAGAGGACGATAGTTGGACCGGAGATGGTACAACAAACGACGGAGAAAGTGAAGTTTATTCGTGAAAAGATGAAAGCTTCTCAAAGTAGACAAAAGAGTTATCATGACAAGAGAAGGAAAGATCTTGAGTTTCAAGAAGGCGACCATGTGTTTTTGAGAGTTACGCCGGTTACGGGTGTGGGTCGTGCTTTGAAGTCGAAGAAATTGACTTCTCGTTTTATTGGTCCGTATCAGATTTCTGCACGAGATGGTGTTGTGGCTTACCGTGTGGCGCTGCCTCCGAATCTTTCGAATTTGCATGATGTATTCCATGTTTCGCAACTTCGGAAGTATGTTCCGGATCCGTCACATGTTATTCCTATGGACGAGGTTGAAGTGAGAGATAACCTTACGGTTGAAACTTTACCGATTAGGATTTTGGACCGTGAAGTTAAGAAGCTAAGAGGCAAGGATGTTGTACTTGTGAAAGTAGCGTGGGGAGGCGCAGCGGAAGGTGATATGACTTGGGAGCTAGAGTCGTATCCGGAGTTGTTTGATTCAGGTAATATTTTCGAGGACGAAAATTCTAAAGTGGGGGAGAGTTGTAACGCCCCGATTTGTTTAATTCTATTTATTTATTCCAATTATGTGAATTTTGTGAAATGTGTGAATTTATTGTATTTTACCTGCTAATTGAGTTAATTGGTGAATTTCTCTGATAGGTAAAATATTTGCAATAAATTATAAATTATTTTCAACTTTTATTTCCGGAAATATATTTCATCGGTATGGTTATGTTTTATCGCATTTTGAGAGCGTTCGGGAGATATTTGAGCTGAGGGGTAAAATGGTCATTTTGAGGGATTAGATATTTTAGAAAAATTAGATATTTTTATAAATAGAGATTTGAGAGGAAAAAAAAAGTATTTTAAGGTAACTCTAATAATTGATCAATTGGTATTAGAAAGCAAAATATCAATTGGAGATATTTAACCCTATTGGATTTATATTATATAATACGTATTATATATAAATATATTGGTTAGAAAGAAGTTAGAAAGGAAAGAAGGAAAAAACAGAAAGAAAGAAGAGAAGGAAAACGTGGGAAAAGAGAGAAAAAGAGGAAAAGCTTGGAATCTTCAAAACAACTTCTAGGAATCGATTTAATCGGGTAAGGGTGTGAAATCTTATTATCTCATCAATGTATATCATTATGTATGTGTTTGCTTGGATGTTTTTCTTGTTTTCCATAGCTTGAGTTCTAGGTTGAAAATGGTAGAAATGAATAGAATCGATGTTTTTACGGACGAAAGTCGGAATAGATTGCGTAGTTGTGTCGTGTAACGCCCCAATTTGTTTAATTGCATTTATTTATTTCATTTATGTGAATTTTGTGAAATGTGTGAATTTATTGTATTTTACCTGCTAATTGATTTAATTGGTTAATTTCCCTGATAGGTAAAATATTTGCAATAAATTATAATTTCTTTTCAACTTTTATTTCCCGAAATATATTTCATCGGTATGGTTATGTTTTATCGCATTTTGAGAGCGTTTGGGAGATATTTGAGCTGAGGGGTAAAATGGTCATTTTGAGGGATTAGATATTTTTATAAATAGAGATTTGAGAGAGAGAGTATTTTAAGGTAACTCTAATAATTGATCAATTGGTATTAGAAGACAAAATATCAATAGGAGATATTTAACCCTATTGGATTTATATTATATAATAAGTATTATATATATATATATATATATATATATATATATATATATATATATATATATATATATATATATATATATATATGGGTTAGAAGGAGAGAGAAAGAAAAAGGTTAGAAAAGAAGAAGAAAACAGAGAGGAAGAAGAGAAGGAAACGTGGGAAAAGAGAGAAGAAGGGGAAGAAGAGAAAATCATCAAAACAAAGCTTGATCTTCGATTAATCGGGTAAGGGTGAGAAATTTCAATTATATCTTGCTTGTATATGTATATGTGTATGTTTTCTTGGATTGTTTTGGTTGTTTTCTCTAGTTTTTCATTTAGGTTGAAAATGGTAGAAATGATTAGAAATCGTTGTTTTCACGGACGAAAGTCGGAATAATTCGCTGAGTAGAGTCGTGTGATGTTGGGTCTTGATTTAGTGTGATCGTTTGATTGAATCGAGTTGAATTTGTAACTTTTGAGTTTTTGATATATATTGATGTTTTTGTGCAATTGATGTTGTGATCGGGTAAAAGTGTTTGGATATGTCTGGTAACATTGGTACAGGTTGATATTTAATCGGGTAAGGATAGAAATTAATCGGGAATGGCTATTTGTATGTTTTCGAGTGGTTTTGAGCGAGTTTGGAGTTGGGATAAACGGATAAAACTATGTTTTAAAATATTTCAAAAATGGAAAATGTGTTGGATGACTTTTTAATGGTGAAAATATTGTAGTATTTTGAATTCTGAGACCGCAGCTTTTTACGGAATCGAAATCGGAGTTCCGGAAGTCATTTAACGGCCGAAAACTGAGTTTTTAGCAAAATCTACACTTCGTGCGCTAACCCCTGCAACTGTGCGTCGACTCATGACTTCCATGCGCTGACCCGGGCGAAAATTGCAGGTTTATGCGTCGACTCATGAGTCTATGCGTCGCCCTCTGATTGCAGAATTTTCCAAAATGTCCGATTTTGTTTTCTTCATAACTTTTGAACCGTAAGTCCGTTTTGACCCCCGTTTGAAGCGTTGGAAAGCTAATGAAAAGTTCTTTCTATTAAATATGGTTTGGAGGGTAAAAGATGATTTAATTAATTCGTGTTTTTGGAAAATAGTCGGGCTGTCGGGTTTTTATCGCGTACAATGTGTGCGATTGATGTGTTATCATGCTATATGCGTTTGATATGTAACGTATAGCTTGTGTGCTATTGTAAGGCATGAGTATATGTGATAAAAGGTTGTGCATGATTGATACGCATTGGTGATGGATGTATGATATTTGAATGTGTGTTTTGGATGTGAATCATACAATAGTGCATTGATGTGAATGTATATAGATTGTATGTGATTGTATGAGATGAATGCATGAATATATTGTGAATATGTATGCATTTCAAGAATGTCTTGAGTCATTTTATATGAGAAGTATAATGATGTACATTCTTGTGTTGTGTGATTCTAATTAGAAATTCGTTGTAACATCGTGTGCCTATGTGAGGTGTGAGCGATGAATTCAAATGATTGTGTGCCTAGGTGAGGTGAGCAATCAGTATGTTGTGGTGATGAATTATGGACGAAAGGAAAATAAATGCAATGTGTTGTATTTGATTGTATATGCATGTTTATGGTTGCATATATGTGTGAAAATGCATTGGTTGTCATGAGTTCTTGTATGCTGAGCATCATGATATGCATTGTTGTTGCGTCCTGTGTGACGGCGGTTCCGGTGGGGAATCAGCTATAACATCGTGTGCCTCGAAAATATGAGGTGTGAATTGCCTGAGGACCTAAAGCGATGGTTATAGCCGTTTGCGTCACTGAGTGACGGAGGTTCCGGAGGGAATCCACTATAATGTTGTGTGCCCGCCTGTGGGGTGTGAGCGATGATTATAGACGATCGTGAGCCTCTCTCGGTGGAGGTGTGAGCGATCGGGTCGTGAGCCTCTCTCGGTGGAGGTGTGAGCGATCCATAAACACCGTGAGCCTCTCTTGGTGGAGGTGTGAGCGGTGGGTGAACATCGTAGGTCCGACGGGGAGTTACAGTGATGTAACGAGCGATGGTTCCAACAGAGTTCCTGAGTGAACTAGTATTGAGATATGATGGAGTTGGTACCGCATATGCATTTTCATTGAGTCTTTGTGTCGGTCTCTTTGCATCGGCATGAATTATGATTGCATTGGTTATATGTTGAAAATCATGGTTTAATTGAGTATGTGTGAGACATTGTGATATGCATTTGTGATAAATGTATAGTGCATGATTAATATGCAATTGGGAATGGAATAATTATGTGAGTGAGCTCGTGATAGCATTTGTGAATTGATGTGCAGTCGTGCTAAATGCATTGAATTATGAATGATATGTTTTGTGTATAAACATATGCATTATGTGTGAATATGTGATTATGTCGGTATAATTGATATATGCTATATTTTGTGGTGATGTGGTGGTGTGGTTCCATATGTCATAATCGTGGTGGGATTATGTGTGATAGGTTTTGTATTTGTGACATGCTATATGTGTTAGTATGTGATGGTAGGGGTGAGATGAGTTATTCATGTGTTTGAATGTGTGTTTGCATATTATTATGCAATCTTGATTTAGTTGTTATTTCTCACCCTTCTGCTGTTTTATAATGCTCTATGAGGCATTGCAGATTAGAGTTGCTGGAGGTCTTTTGTGAAGATTAGTCCTCCGTTCTGTTGTTGGTCTTGGTGTCTGCTCTGATACGTAGCACGGGAGTCGGGGAACGATTATATATATGTATACATTTGTTGAATGTATTTTGTGGTACTTTCGTGTATATAGTTAATGTTCTAAAATGATTTATTTTGTAAAACAAGTCGGTTATGGATCTTTCTGTTTTATTCCATAATTGACCTTTCCCTTTATATGGAAAAAGTTTCCCCTTTGAGGGTATTGTATTTTATGATATGTATCAAATTTATGAGCAGGGATGATGTTTTGTTTATTTAAATGTGACATCCTTGTTTCTGTCGGAAAAATAAATTTTTAGTTACTCTGATTTTATTTATGTATTATTTATTCGCGATGGGAATTGGGGTGTTACATTAGTGGTATCAGAGCAGGTCGGTCCGTCCGGCCAAGTTGTTGAGCCTGTGTGGCATGACAGTTGAATAATGTCATTGTTATTTGTTCCTTAGTACGTGATATGTGTGTGAAACACTGTCAGTGCTTTCTGGTTTTTCTAGTCCTTTGTCTGCAGGATTTAGATCGAGATAAGTGGGGGAGAAGCTGGTACTTCTCCAAGTTGCTTCAGGTGTGGAGCGTTGGCTCAGTGTGTTGTGAATTGCAAGATTGTAAGCGCTCTTTGGACAGTGTGGTTCCCGGTTCCAGAGGGAATGCGGAGGTAAGCTTTATGTCAACTAAGGATTTGTGCCTTAGCTAGTTTTGTGCAGGATGCAAGGGATGCTATTATAGTTTGGTAAAGGCGGTATATGCCCCATGATGATTGTCGGCTGTCTATTGGCAAATTGAAGAACTGATCACCCTTAATCTCTTGTTGATAGCAGACGGGAATTATGTTGGATGGAATAGGCGTGTCTTTCCGGCTTTGATAGTGTGTGCAATGAATTGTTTGAATTTAAGAGAATGATTACGGATTGTTTTGATGAGTCGATGAAGATTCTTATCTCGGAAGATGATGCGGATTAGAGGTTTTGTATATTGGTCATCGTTAAGGGTTGTTCTCAGAGAGAAGAGTGTGAACTTAAATTGGACGAAGGTAAGGATCTGAGGTTTGGATCTGCTAAGTAAGTAGAAGAACTTTTAGGAATGTGAAACTCAGATAGTAATAACGGTTGGAAGATTTATTGAAAAAGGGATTTGTGAGACCAAGTGTATCGTCTTAGAGAGTTCCAGTATTGATAGTAAAACAAGGGACTGATGATTGAATGGAATAACAAGCATGATGTGTTTAAGGGTATTGAGACTATGGAAAGTAAAACTTAGAGTTCTGGTGAGGTTTGAAGTCTTTGGGATTGTAAAGCATTAATGGAAAATTTGAGAGAACCTTTAGGTATGGATGTAATATCTAAGAGTTCTTTTTGGTTGGTTGTTGCTACATGTTGGGATTTATGGAATTTGGACGGTTAAGAGAAGGACTTGTGTATGGATTACTAACAGTAGAGTAAGGTGACGATGGAGAATAAGTGTCCACTTTCGGGAATAGATGATTGGAATGGTTTGGCTGAGTTAAAGTGAAATTACAATTGTTTGGGACGTTTGATAAGGATAGTGAATTGTGTGAGTTGAGGCTTTGATCTATTTAAGGTGAATGGTTATGGTTGTTATCGCTGGGATAGGCTGTTATGTACTCGGTTAAGCTTGGGTGTGAGTAGCCAGTTACCCAGTGCAAGGTTTTGCAAAAGCTTGGAGAATTTATATCTTTTGGAATTTGGTTGGGCATTACAAAGTACAGTGATGTTATTAGGTGTTAGTAATGCGTCTGTAATGGTTGTAGAGGATATGAATCATATCTTCCATATTTATTTGGATAAGTTTGTAATGGCTTTGATTGAGGATATTCAGATCTGTTATAAACTCAGAGGGAGAATAGATAAAGTGTTTGAGATTTGAATTACAAGTGTTGAAAAGAGACGAAGTTTTATGCTAAGTTATTCGAGTGTGAATCTTGGTTGAAAAGGTTAGTTTCTTGGATACGTTATTTCAGATGAGAGTATGATTATGGATCCATCGGAAGTTGATGTAGTTCTACATTGAGAGACTCTGAAGTTGGTTAAGGAGATTAGAAACTTTTGGGCTCAGTTGGTTGTTACTGCAGGTTATGGAAGAATTTGCTAAGTTCGTAGTTCTGTTATCTCAATTGACTTGCAAAGGGTGAGTCGTTTGTTTTGGATGTTCGTTGAAAGGAAAGTTTCAGAGGGCTGATGTAGAAGTTGTCTACAACTCCAGTTTTGATTATGTGTGATCCTGTTCAACCGTTTGTGAGGTTTTGGGATGTGTCTTTGATGAGTTTAGTTAGTGTGTTAATGTAAGAGGGTAAAGTCATGGCTTATGCTTTACGACAATTGAGGATTCATAAAAGGATCTATGCTATTCTGGATTTGGAATTGGTTGTGGTTGAATGGTGTTGAAGTATTTGGAGGTATTATCTTTTTGGTCTGGGTTCGAATTGTTTAAGTACTCACAAGAATATCAAGTACCTGTGTGGTCGGAAGGAATATAGTATGAGACAGCGAGGATGGTTGGAATTTGTGATGAGTTATGACTTTAGTTGGAATTATCCCATTGGTGAAGTTAATGTCGTGCCTGAAAAGTTAAGTCGAAAGTTTTAGTGCATGTCAGTTTTGATGGTCCAAGAATTAAAATGATTTGAGCAGTTCAGAGACTTGTGTCTAGTTTGGGAGAGGACTCAGTAGAGAGCGTGGTTGGATATATTGGCAGTGAACAATGATTTTTGGTGAATATGAGAAAGAGTAGACTTTGGACGTGAAATTGGTAGTTTTGATGGTTATGAGTAATCAGAGTGCGCAGCGGAAACGTGTTGTGGCACGTTTTATATATGCGTGTGGGACTGGTAAGAGTTCATAGGTTGGACATTGGAATCATGTAGGAATGATGAGACCATTGGACGTTTCAGGATGGAAATAATATGTGAGAGGTTTAACTATTATTCATGGGCTACTTTGTAGATGGATGTTTTGGTTATATGTTCCATTGGGAATCGTAGCATCGTTGTAGCATGGTTGCGTGACAAGGATGCTGGTATTCTGGTTTTGTTGATGTTGTTGAGACTTTGTGGTGTCGTGGAACTTTATGTTCTTGTTCTGTTTCGGTTCAAGAGTGAACCTGTGTGTTGGTATCGTGGTTTTCCTTGAGTTGTGAGTTGGTGGTCAAGTGCATTGTATGGGCATTGTATTTGGTCGTTGTGGTTGTTGCCGTTGTCGTGTCGTTGTTGTAGTCGTTGTTAGCGAGGTGGTTTGTCAGTTTGTGTTATTCGTGGTGTGCTTTTGTTGGCATGTTAATTTGTTGGCCGGATGCGAGAGTCGTATCTGGAGTGTTCGTATCGGTTATATTTTCGAGGACGAAAATTTATAAGTGGGGGAGAGTTGTAACGCCCCAATTTGTTTAATTGCATTTATTTATTTCATTTATGTGAATTTTGTGAAATGTGTGAATTTATTGTATTTTACCTGCTAATTCATTTAATTGGTTAATTTCCCTGATAGGTAAAACATTTGCAATAAATTATAATTTCTTTTCAACTTTTATTTCCCGAAATATTTTTCATCGGTATGGTTATGTTTTATCGCATTTTGAGAGCGTTTGGGAAATATTTGAGCTGAGGGGTAAAATGGTCATTTTGAGGGATTAGATATTTTTATAAATAGAGATTTGAGAGAGAGAGTATTTTAAGGTAACTCTAATAATTGATCAATTGGTATTAGAAGACAAAATATCAATGGGAGATATTTAACCCTATTGGATTTATATTACATAATAAGTATTATATATATATATATGGGTTAGAAGGAGAGAGAAAGAAAAAGGTTAGAAAAGAAGAAGAAAACAGAGAGGAAGAAGAGAAGGAAACGTGGGAAAAGAGAGAAGAAGGGGAAGAAGAGAAAATCATCAAAACAAAGCTTGATCTTCGATTAATCGGGTAAGGGTGAGAAATTTCAATTATATCTTGCTTGTATATGTATATGTGTATGTTTTCTTGGATTGTTTTGGTTGTTTTCTCTAGTTTTTCATTTAGGTTGAAAATGGTAGAAATGATTAGAAATCAATGTTTTCACGGACGAAAGTCGGAATAATTCGCTGAGTAGAGTCGTGTGATGTTGGGTCTTGATTTAGTGTGATCGTTTGATTAAATCGAGTTGAATTTGTAACTTTTGAGTTTTTGATATATATTGATGTTTTTGTGCAATTGATGTTGTGATCGGGTAAAAGTGTTTGGATATGTCTGGTAACATTGGTACAGGTTGATATTTAATCGGGTAAGGATAGAAATTAATCGGGAATGGCTATTTGTATGTTTTCGAGTGGTTTTGAGCGAGTTTGGAGTTGGGATAAAAGGATAAAACAATGTTTTAAAATATTTCAAAAATGGAAAATGTGTTGGATGACTTTTTAATGGTGAAAATATTGTAGTATTTTGAATTCTGAGATCGCAGCTTTTTACGGAATCGAAATCGGAGTTCCGGAAGAAATTTAACGGCCGAAAACTGAGTTTTTAGCAAACCCCCGCAACTGTGCGTCGACTCATGACTTCCATGCGCTGACCCGGGCGAAAATTGCAGGTTTATGTGTCGACTCATGAGTCTATGCGTCGACCTCTGATTGCAGAATTTTCCAAAATGTCCGATTTTGTTTTCTTCATAACTTTTGAATCGTAAGTCCGTTTTGACCCCCGTTTGAAGCGTTGGAAAGCTAATGAAAAGTTCTTTCTATTAAAGATGGGTTGGAGGGTAAAAGATGATTTAATTAATTCGTGTTTTTGGAAAATAGTCGGGCTGTCGGGTTTTTATCGCGTACAATGTGTGCGATTGATGTGTTATCATGCTATATGCGTTTGATATGTAACGTATAGCTTGTGTGCTATTGTAAGGCGTGAGTATATGTGATAAAAGGTTGTGCATGATTGATACGCATTGGTGATGGATGTATGATATTTGAATTTGTGTTTTGGATGTGAATCATACAATAGTGCATTGATGTGAATGTATATAGATTGTATGTGATTGTATGAGATGAATGCATGAATATATTGTGAATATGTATGCATTTCAAGAATGTCTTGAGTCATTTTATATAAGAAGCATAATGATGTACATTCTTGTGTTGTGTGATTCTAATGAGAAATCCGTTGTAACATCGTGTGCCTATGTGAGGTGTGAGCGATGAATTCAAATGATTATGTGCCTAGGTGAGTGAACAATCAGTATGTTGTGGTGATGAATTGTGGCCGAAAGGCAAATAAATGCAATGTGTTGTATTTGATTGTATATGCATGTTTATGGTTGCATATATGTGTGAAAATGCATTGGTTGTCATGAGTTCTTGTATGCTGAGCATCATGATATGCATTGTTGTTGCGTCCTGTGTGACGGCGGTTCCGGTGGGGAATCAGCTATAACATCGTGTGCCTCGAAAATATGAGGTGTGAATTTCCTGAGGACCTAAAGCGATGGTTATAGCCATTTGCGTTACTGAGTGACTGCGGTTCCGGAGGGAATCCACTATAATGTCGTGTTCCCGCCTGTGGGGTGTGAGCGATGATTATAGACGATTGTGAGCCTCTCTCGGTGGAGGTGTGAGCGATCGGGTCGTGAGCCTCTCTCGGTGGAGGTGTGAGCGATCCATAAACACCGTGAGCCTCTCTTGGTGGAGGTGTGAGCGGTGGGTGAACATCGTAGGCCCGACGGGGAGTTACAGTGATGTAACGAGCGATGGTTCCAGCAGAGTTCCTGAGTGAACTAGTATTGAGATATGATGGAGTCGGTACCGCATATGCATTTGCATAGAGTCATTGTGTCGGTCTCTTTGCATCTGCATGAATTATGATTGCATTGGTTATATGTGGAAAATCATGATTTAATTGAGTATGTGTGAGAGATTGTGATATGCATTTGTGATAAATGTATAGTGCATGATTAATATGCAATTGGGAATGGAATAATTATGTGAGTGAGCTCGTGATAGCATTTGTGAATTGATGTGCAGTCGTGCTAAATGCATTGAATTATGAATGATATGTTTTGTGTATAAACATATGGATTATGTGTGAATATGTGATTATGTCGGTATAATTGATATATGCTATATTTTGTGGTGATGTGGTGGTGTGGTTCCATATGTCATAATCGTGGTGGGATTATGTGTGATAGGTTTTGTATTTGTGACATGCTATATGTGTTAGTATGTGATGGTAGGGGTGAGATGAGTTATTCATGTGTTTGAATGTGTGTTTGCATATTATTATGCAATCTTGATTTAGTTGTTATTTCTCACCCTTCTGCTGTTTTATAATGCTCTATGAGGCATTGCAGATTAGAGTTGCTGGAGGTCTTTTGTGAAGATTAGTCCTCCGTTCTGTTGTTGGTCTTGGTGTCTGCTCTGATACGTAGCACGGGAGTCGGGGAACGATTATATATATGTATACATTTGTTGAATGTATTTTGTGGTACTTTCGTGTATATAGTTAATGTTCTAAAATGATTTATTTTGTAAAACAAGTCGGTTATGGATCTTTCTGTTTTATTCCATAATTGACCTTTCCCTTTATATGGAAAAAGTTTCCCCTTTGAGGGTATTGTATTTTATGATATGTATCAAATTTATGAGCAGGGATGATGTTTTGTTTATTTAAATGTGACATCCTTGTTTCTGTCGGAAAAATAAATTTTTAGTTACTCTGATTTTATTTATGTATTATTTATTCGCGATGGGAATTGGGGTGTTACATTAGTGGTATCAGAGCAGGTCGGTCCGTCCGGCCAAGTTGTTGAGCCTGTGTGGCATGACAGTTGAATAATGTCATTGTTATTTGTTCCTTAGTACGTGATATGTGTGTGAAACACTGTCAGTGCTTTCTGGTTTTTCTAGTCCTTTGTCTGCAGGATTTAGATCGAGATAAGTGGGGGAGAAGCTGGTACTTCTCCAAGTTGCTTCAGGTGTGGAGCGTTGGCTCAGTGTGTTGTGAATTGCAAGATTGTAAGCGCTCTTTGGACAGTGTGGTTCCCGGTTCCAGAGGGAATGCGGAGGTAAGCTTTATGTCAACTAAGGATTTGTGCCTTAGCTAGTTTTGTGCAGGATGCAAGGGATGCTATTATAGTTTGGTAAAGGCGGTATATGCCCCATGATGATTGTCGGCTGTCTATTGGCAAATTGAGGAACTGATCACCCTTAATCTCTTGTTGATAGCAGACGGGAATTATGTTGGATGGAATAGGCGTGTCTTTCCGGCTTTGATAGTGTGTGCAATGAATTGTTTGAATTTAAGAGAATGATTACGGATTGTTTTGATGAGTCGATGAAGATTCTTATCTCGGAAGATGATGCGGATTAGAGGTTTTGTATATTGGTCATCGTTAAGGGTTGTTCTCAGAGAGAAGAGTGTGAACTTAAATTGGACGAAGGTAAGGATCTGAGGTTTGGATCTGCTAAGTAAGTAGAAGAACTTTTAGGAATGTGAAACTCAGATAGTAATAACGGTTGGAAGATTTATTGAAAAAGGGATTTGTGAGACCAAGTGTATCGTCTTAGAGAGTTCCAGTATTGATAGTAAAACAAGGGACTGATGATTGAATGGAATAACAAGCATGATGTGTTTAAGGGTATTGAGACTATGGAAAGTAAAACTTAGAGTTCTGGTGAGGTTTGAAGTCTTTGGGATTGTAAAGCATTAATGGAAAATTTGAGAGAACCTTTAGGTATGGATGTAATATCTAAGAGTTCTTTTTGGTTGGTTGTTGCTACATGTTGGGATTTATGGAATTTGGACGGTTAAGAGAAGGACTTGTGTATGGATTACTAACAGTAGAGTAAGGTGACGATGGAGAATAAGTGTCCACTTTCGGGAATAGATGATTGGAATGGTTTGGCTGAGTTAAAGTGAAATTACAATTGTTTGGGACGTTTGATAAGGATAGTGAATTGTGTGAGTTGAGGCTTTGATCTATTTAAGGTGAATGGTTATGGTTGTTATCGCTGGGATAGGCTGTTATGTACTCGGTTAAGCTTGGGTGTGAGTAGCCAGTTACCCAGTGCAAGGTTTTGCAAAAGCTTGGAGAATTTATATCTTTTGGAATTTGGTTGGGCATTACAAAGTACAGTGATGTTATTAGGTGTTAGTAATGCGTCTGTAATGGTTGTAGAGGATATGAATCATATCTTCCATATTTATTTGGATAAGTTTGTAATGGCTTTGATTGAGGATATTCAGATCTGTTATAAACTCAGAGGGAGAACAGATAAAGTGTTTGAGATTTGAATTACAAGTGTTGGAAAGAGACGAAGTTTTATGCTAAGTTATTCGAGTGTGAATCTTGGTTGAAAAGGTTAGTTTCTTGGATACGTTATTTCAGATGAGAGTATGATTATGGATCCATCGGAAGTAGATGTAGTTCTACATTGAGAGACTCTGAAGTTGGTTAAGGAGATTAGAAACTTTTGGGCTCAGTTGGTTGTTACTGCAGGTTATGGAAGACTTTGCTAAGTTCGTAGTTCTGTTATCTCAATTGACTTGCAAAGGGTGAGTCGTTTGTTTTGGATGTTCGTTGAAAGGAAAGTTTCAGAGGGCTGATGTAGAAGTTGTCTACAACTCCAGATTTGAGTATGTGTGATCCTGTTCAACCGTTTGTGAGGTTTTGGGATGTGTCTTTGATGAGTTTAGTCAGTGTGTTAATGTAAGAGGGTAAAGTCATGGCTTATGCTTTACGACAATTGAGGATTCATAAAAGGATCTATGCTATTCTGGATTTGGAATTGGTTGTGGTTGAATGGTGTTGAAATATTTGGAGGTATTATCTTTTTGGTCTGGGTTCGAAGTGTTTAAGTACTCACAAGAATATCAAGTACCTGTGTGGTCGGAAGGAATATAGTATGAGACAGCGAGGATGGTTGGAATTTGTGATGAGTTATGACTTTAGTTGGAATTATCCCATTGGTGAAGTTAATGTCGTTCCTGAAAAGTTAAGTCGAAAGTTTTAGTGCATGTCAGTTTTGATGGTCCAAGAATTAAAATGATTTGAGCAGTTCAGAGACTTGTGTCTAGTTTGGGAGAGGACTCAGTAGAGAGCGTGGTTGGATATATTGGCAGTGAACAATGATTTTTGGTGAATATGAGAAAGAGTAGACTTTGGACGTGAAATTGGTAGTTTTGATGGTTATGAGTAATCAGAGTGCGCAGCGGAAACGTGTTGTGGCACGTTTTATATATGCGTGTGGGACTGGTAAGAGTTCATAGGTTGGACATTGGAATCATGTAGGAATGATGAGACCATTGGACGTTTCAGGATGGAAATAATATGTGAGAGGTTTAACTATTATTCATGGGCTACTTTGTAGATGGATGTTTTGGTTATATGTTCGATTGGGAATCGTAGCATCGTTGTAGCATGGTTGCGTGACAAGGATGCTGGTATTCTGGTTTTGTTGATGTTGTTGAGACTTTGTGGTGTCGTGGAACTTTATGTTCTTGTTCTGTTTCGGTTCAAGAGTGAACCTGTGTGTTGGTATCGTGGTTTTCCTTGAGTTGTGAGTTGGTGGTCAAGTGCATTGTATGGGCATTGTATTTGGTCGTTGTGGTTGTTGCCGTTGTCGTGTCGTTGTTGTAGTCGTTGTTAGCGAGGTGGTTTGTCAGTTTGTGTTATTCGTGGTGTGCTTTTGTTGGCATGTTAGTTTGTTGGCCGGATGCGAGAGTCGTATCTGGAGTGTTCGTATCGGTTATATTTTCGAGGACGAAAATTTATAAGTGGGGGAGAGTTGTAACGCCCCAATTTGTTTAATTGCATTTATTTATTTCATTTATGTGAATTTTGTGAAATGTGTGAATTTATTGTATTTTACCTGCTAATTCATTTAATTGGTTAATTTCCCTGATAGGTAAAACATTTGCAATAAATTATAATTTCTTTTCAACTTTTATTTCCCGAAATATATTTCATCGGTATGGTTATGTTTTATCGCATTTTGAGAGCGTTTGGGAAATATTTGAGCTGAGGGGTAAAATGGTCATTTTGAGGGATTAGATATTTTTATAAATAGAGATTTGAGAGAGAGAGTATTTTAAGGTAACTCTAATAATTGATCAATTGGTATTAGAAGACAAAATATCAATGGGAGATATTTAACCCTATTGGATTTATATTACATAATAAGTATTATATATATATATGGGTTAGAAGGAGAGAGAAAGAAAAAGGTTAGAAAAGAAGAAGAAAACAGAGAGGAAGAAGAGAAGGAAACGTGGGAAAAGAGAGAAGAAGGGGAAGAAGAGAAAATCATCAAAACAAAGCTTGATCTTCGATTAATCGGGTAAGGGTGAGAAATTTCAATTATATCTTGCTTGTATATGTATATGTGTATGTTTTCTTGGATTGTTTTGGTTGTTTTCTCTAGTTTTTCATTTAGGTTGAAAATGGTAGAAATGATTAGAAATCAATGTTTTCACGGACGAAAGTCGGAATAATTCGCTGAGTAGAGTTGTGTGATGTTGGGTCTTGATTTAGTGTGATCGTTTGATTGAATCGAGTTGAATTTGTAACTTTTGAGTTTTTGATATATATTGATGTTTTTGTGCAATTGATGTTGTGATCGGGTAAAAGTGTTTGGATATGTCTGGTAACATTGGTACAGGTTGATATTTAATCGGGTAAGGATAGAAATTAATCGGGAATGGCTATTTGTATGTTTTCGAGTGGTTTTGAGCGAGTTTGGAGTTGGGATAAAAGGATAAAACTATGTTTTAAAATATTTCAAAAATGGAAAATGTGTTGGATGACTTTTTAATGGTGAAAATATTGTAGTATTTTGAATTCTGAGATCACAGCTTTTTACGGAATCGAAATCGGAGTTCCGGAAGAAATTTAACGGCCGAAAACTGAGTTTTTAGCAAACCCCTGCAACTGTGCGTCGACTCATGACTTCCATGCGCTGACCCGGGCGAAAATTGCAGGTTTATGCGTCGACTCATGAGTCTATGCGTCGACCTCGGATTGCAGAATTTTCCAAAATGTCCGATTTTGTTTTCTTCATAACTTTTGAACCGTAAGTCCGTTTTGACCCCCGTTTGAAGCGTTGGAAAGCTAATGAAAAGTTCTTTCTATTAAAGATGGGTTGGAGGGTAAAAGATGATTTAATTAATTCGTGTTTTTGGAAAATAGTCGGGCTGTCGGGTTTTTATCGCGTACAATGTGTGCGATTGATGTGTTATCATGCTATATGCGTTTGATATGTAACGTATAGCTTGTGTGCTATTGTAAGGCGTGAGTATATGTGATAAAAGGTTGTGCATGATTGATACGCATTGGTGATGGATGTATGATATTTGAATGTGTGTTTCGGATGTGAATCATACAATAGTGCATTGATGTGAATGTATATAGATTGTATGTGATTGTATGAGATGAATGCATGAATATATTGTGAATATGTATGCATTTCAAGAATGTCTTGAGTCATTTTATATGAGAAGCATAATGATGTACATTCTTGTGTTGTGTGATTCTAATGAGAAATCCGTTGTAACATCGTGTGCCTATGTGAGGTGTGAGCGATGAATTCAAATGATTGTGTGCCTAGGTGAGTGAGCAATCAGTATGTTGTGGTGATGAATTGTGGCCGAAAGGCAAATAAATTCAATGTGTTGTATTTGATTGTATATGCATGTTTATGGTTGCATATATGTGTGAAAATGCATTGGTTGTCATGAGTTCTTGTATGCTGAGCATCATGATATGCATTGTTGTTGCGTCCTGTGTGACGGCAGTTCCGGTGGGGAATCAGCTATAACATCGTGTGCCTCGAAAATATGAGGTGTGAATTGCCTGAGGACCTAAAGCGATGGTTATAGCTGTTTGCGTCACTGAGTGACGGCGGTTCCGGAGGGAATCCACTAAAATGTCGTGTTCCCGCCTGTGGGGTGTGAGCGATGATTATAGACGATCGTGAGCCTCTCTCGGTGGAGGTGTGAGCGATTAGGTCGTGAGCCTCTCTCGGTGGAGGTGTGAGCGATCCATAAACACCGTGAGCCCCTCTTGGTGGAGGTGTGAGCGGTGGGTGAACATCGTAGGCCCGACGGGGAGTTACAGTGATGTAACGAGTGATGGTTCCAGCAGAGTTCCTGAGTGAACTAGTATTGAGATATGATGGAGTCGGTACTGCATATGCATTTGCATAGAGTCGTTGTGTCGGTCTCTTTGCATCTGCATGAATTATGATTGCATTGGTTATATGTGGAAAATCATGATTTAATTGAGTATGTGTGAAACATTGTGATATGCATTTGTGATAAATGTATAGTGCATGATTAATATGCAATTAGGAATGGAATAATTATGTGAGTGAGCTCGTGATAGCATTTGTGAATTGATGTGCAGTCGTGCTAAATGCATTGAATTATGAATGATATGTTTTGTGTATAAACATATGCATTATGTGTGAATATGTGATTATGTCGGTATAATTGATATATGCTATATTTTGTGGTGATGTGGTGGTGTGGTTCCATATGTCATAATCGTGGTGGGATTATGTGTGATAGGTTTTGTATTTGTGACATGCTATATGTGTTAGTATGTGACGGTAGGGGTGAGATGAGTTATTCATGTGTTTGAATGTGTGTTTGCATATTATTATGCAATCTTGATTTAGTTGTTATTTCTCACCCTTCTGCTGTTTTATAATGCTCTATGAGGCATTGCAGATTAGAGTTGCTGGAGGTCTTCTGTGAAGATTAGTCCTCTGTTCTGTTGTTGGTCTTGGTGTCTGCTCTGATACGTAGCACGGGAGTCGGGGAACGATTATATATATATATATATATATATATATATACATTTGTTGAATGTATTTTGTGGTACTTTCTTGTATATAGTTAACGTTCTAAAATGATTTATTTTGTAAAACAAGTCGGTTATGGATCTTTCCGTTTTATTCCATAATTGACCTTTCCCTTTATATGGAAAAAGTTTCCCCTTTGAGGGTATTCTATTTTATGCTATGTATCAAATTTATGAGCAGGGATGATGTTTTGTTTATTTAAATGTGACATCCTTGTTTCTGTCGGAAAAATAAATTTTTAGTTAGTCTGATTTTATTTATGTATTATTTATTCGCGATGGGAATTGGGGTGTTACATGTCGGGTAATGTTAGGCCGTGATCGAGTAAGCTTGTTTTACCGAATTTGGTTGATTTTGCAAGTTTTTGCATTTTTGGAGATTTGAGGGTTTAAGATTCGGATTGAAATCGAAAGTCGTAGAATTCACGTTTGATGGTCCCAAATCGTCACTATATGTTTGGTATGAATGAGTATGTGTTTGTTTCGAAAAAAATAATTGAATCGGTCGGATTTTCGGGCACTTTTGCATAAACCCGTAGCTGTTGCAGGGCCAAATTCTGGTTTTTGGAAAAACTTCAAAAATTCATAACTCTTGAACCGTAAATTTACTTATTACTAACTCAAAAAAGATTCATCAATCCACAATTCAGGTGATCCAAAACAAATTTACTTATTACATAATTTCAATACACCAACATCAAAATACTAATGAGTTCCAAAATACACCAACATCAAAATACACCAACATCAAAATACTAATGAGTTCCAAAATACTGATAATCTCCTAAACGATCTACGTACTAATCATGATAACCAACATCAACTTCTTCATCATCACCCTCATAATCCTCCTCCTCCTGCAACATCCAAAATAAATAGTCACGAGTCTGACACATAAAGATTCAAAATAAATAGTCAGACACATAATGATAGTACCAAGAAAATGTTGAGGATTAAAATAAACATATAGCTAACAAAATGACTGCTCATAAACAGAAATTATGTATCAAATAGTAGTAGCAGGTGTGGTAGAGTTCCAGCTTAAAAATTAATTGAGCTTATAATTTCTAAGCTCTATAGGGTCATCACATATACTAGCCTATGCTTTGAGTTGAACTATAGTACGAGTTGTTCCTTTGGCAGATAGTGTAACACTCCCTTCTATACCCCCAAATAATCACATATTAATCATTTAGGCATATATTAAAAATTTCATCAGAGTATAATTACAAAGCATGGCATAAAAGAAGCATGTCACATTACACTTGAAATTAAAGCAATCAACACCTGCTCAACAGAGATATGCAACAGTGGGATAACTTGCACAGAGGAACTTCGTCCTTACACCCACATCTCAATATTTAGAATAAAAGCGGAAACATCTAAATACTGAATAACATCATATATATAGATATATATATATATATATATATATATATATATATATATATATATATATATATATATATATATATATATATATATATATATATATATATCAAATACTATCCGTTAACACGGAATCATGTTTACATAAACAATTCAAGTCAAGATACATATACAAAATGTATCACAAAATAACCATGTAATCCTAGCTACCCGGTGTTACATATCAGAGCCGACCGACCAAAAGAAATGAAGTCCAAAGCTTCACAAAATACCTTCAGCAACCTACTCTGCAATGCCTCATAGAGCATTATAAAACAGCAGAAGGGTAAGAAACATTATCATAATATCGATGCATATAATTATATATTTCAACATAAAAATACACCTAACACATTTATTACCACATACACTATTACTCACCAATTCCATTATATAACATATATCACAACCCAAGCATATCATTCATGCACATAATCACCTATTCTCATACAATGCATACGTTTATACACAGAACATATCATTTACAATTCACTACATCCAACACAATTGCACAACAATTTCCAAAGGCTTATCATAAGCTCAATCATAAAATCAACCATTTAGCAATGCATATCAAACATGCACAATACATTTATCATAAATGTACATCACCATTTTCCACACAAATAATCAATCATGACTTTCCACATATAACAATGCAACCATGATTCATGTAAATGCAAGAGACCGACACAACGACTCTATGCAATTACATATGCGGTACCGACTCATCACTAGTTCACTCAGGAACTCTGCTGGAACCATCGCTCGTTACCAATGTAACTCCCCGTCGGGCCTACGATGTTCACCCATTGCTCACACCCCACACGGGCACACAATGTTTATGGATCGCTCACACCCCACACGGGCACACGACCCGATCGCTCACACCCCACACGCGGGCACACGATCCGATTGCTCACACCTTACCTAGGCACACAATCTGATTGCTCACACCTCACCTAGGCACACAATCGTCTATAATCATCGCTCACACCCCACATGGGCACATGACGTTATAGCGGATTCCCTCTGGAACCAATCTGTCACTCACACCCCACATGGGCACACGACATTACAACGGATTCTTATTAGAATCACTTA
This sequence comes from Lathyrus tuberosus, assembly GCA_022829125.1. NCBI lineage: Eukaryota > Viridiplantae > Streptophyta > Magnoliopsida > Fabales > Fabaceae > Lathyrus > Lathyrus tuberosus. The sequence goes on along the minus strand of JALAZF010000161.1, from coordinate 7,345,825 downwards.
ACACAAGAATGTACATCATTATGCTTCACATACAAAATGACTCAAGACATTCTTATAATGCATACATGTATACAAACATTGTCATACATTCATCTCTTACAATCACATACAATTCATCAATATGAATTATTTCACCATCTTTATTCATGCATTAGAAATCAATCCAACAATGCATTTTCTTGCCATACGGCCACCAATTAACATATATTGAACTTCACGTAAGCAATTCATTTTCACACATACATGTAATCCTAAACATGCATATAAAACCAATTACAACATATCACATTCATTTGCCTTTCGGCCACACTTTATCATCACAACATGTCATCACATGCATTATCATTACACCACATCATACAAGGCATACACATTTATGTCAATGCCACATTGTATGTTACACACCCCATATACACATTTAAAACGACGAAAGTCGGTAAATGACACTATTCCCGAATTCTCAACTTTATTTAATCGGCCAACAACCTCAAACTCCTCATCATGAGAAAGTACAGCTCAATAGCTTTCCAATGCATCAAACCACGCCTCAAACCGAACCACAGATCAAAAGTTATGCAGAAAACAAAATTACACAAACAGCACTGTTCGCTGGGCGAACCATCTCGCTAGCACTCGCTAGCACCTTCGCTAGGCGAATGTTCCAGCGAACCACTACTAGCTAAAAACAGACCCAAAGTTCGCTAGGCGAGCCCTTGGCGAACCAAGTCAGAACCAAACAGAACCAAAAACATACAACCTTCGCTAGGCGAACCCCCGTAGCGAACCTTCGCTACCCTTCGCTGAATCGTTCGCTAGGCGAACCCGCGAAAACCTCACTCGCTGCTGCTTCGCCCCAGGTTCGCTAGGCGAACCAAGGAAAACTCAGATTTCTCCAGCGCTGTTGAAAACCCAAAATCCATATTTTTCAACCCAAAACATCATCCAAACCATTACCTAACATGTAAACATCATTAGAAGCACATTTATAAACACAAAATCACATTTTGATCATCATCACAACATTTCACCAATTTAGGGTTTTCTAAAAACTCCTAAAAATCTTTCAATCCACAAACATACACATACATAACTACACACATAGACAAGATAACAATGTTTCTAACCCTTACCCGGATTCCAAATGATCTAGCTCTTGTTCTTGATGATTTCCACTCTTTCTCTCTTTTCTTCTCTTCCTCTTTCTTCCTCTTCTTTTTCTTTCTATTTCCCCTTTTTCTCTTTCTCTCCTATTTCCTTCCTCTTATTCCTATTTTTTTTCTTTTATTTTCTATTTCCACACAATATTTCCTCTAATTCAATTTCTACACTTAATTCATTTTCTAATAAATTTCCTCTACAAATTACTTCCTTAATTTTCTCTAACTCATTAATAGTTATAAAATGACCAAAATGCCCTTAAGCCCAAAATTCCCGAAAACGCTCTCAAACGAAATAATACATCATAACATAGCATTAAAGCATATTATCACACCAAAGTCATAATTAGAATAATTTAACATTCAATTAAATAAAGGACTCAACAAAAATTGGAATAATCGGAATTGGGGCGTTACAACTCTCCCCCACTTAGACATTTTCGTCCTCGAAAATATACCGAGACGAACAACTCCAGACACGACTCTCGCATCCGACCCACAAACCAACATGCCAACAAAAGGCACACCACGAATAACACAACTGACAAACCAACTTGCTAACTACAACAACGACAACTACAACGACAAGATGCAAAGCCCATACAATGCACTTGACGACAAACTTACAACTCAAGGAAAACCAAGATACCAACACACAGGTTCACTCTAGAACCAAAACACAACAAGATCGTTACCGTACTCTAGGTAACACTCCCCTAATTCCCCACACAGGAATTAGCTACACGTACTCGAACCATCACCATGGAAACGAGGCAACAACACAAACAAGAACATAAAGTTCCACGACACAACATCGTTCACGAACCCCTACATAACCACAAGACCAACCTCCTTGTTCACATATCTATGCTACGATTCACCAATCGAACATCCAATAATTTCATCATTCCAACATGTCTCCAATGTCCAACTTATGAACTCTTACAAGTCTCACGCATTCTTACAAAATGGATCACATCACGCTTCCACTGCGCACTCTGATTGCTCAAAACTATCGAGTCCATCAATCTCGCTCCCAAAGTCTAACCCTCTCTCACTAGGTACAAGTCTCTGAGCTGCTCAACGATTCTAGCTCTTTTGCCATCAAAACCGACATACATAAAGATTTTCGACTTACACACCATGACTTTTCATCTCCTTCATCCTACCCTTGGTAGCATCAGCACACCTAGAAAGATTCGAGGAATAACCATCCGGCATTTTTAGTTCCTTAATCCATCTACAGACTAAATTTGCCTCTTCGGGTGTCAATGAAAATTTTACCTTTGGCTTAGCCATCTTTCCATTAGGTAGAGGGCGCGTCTCTAAATCCCCACGTAAACAGTTAAGAGGTAAATCCAATCTTGCCTTCTCATTGTCCTTTGTTTTTGCAGGATCATTCATGACAGTGTAAAACACATTATCAAATACATTCTTCTCTATGTGCATCACATCAAGGTTGTACCTTAACAAGTTGTCCTTCCTGTATGGAAAATCCCAAAATATACTTCTTTTGTTCCAATTATGTTGTTTCCCATACCCTGGAAATTTTATGGCCCAGGCACTGTCTGTGACTTTTGGAAAATCACTAATAGCTTCCCAAACATCATGGCAGGTAAACATTGGTGGTGGTCTTTTTTTCACAATCTTGCTTTTTGTAAATCTCTTTTTACTTTTTCTGAAAGGATGATCCATTGGTAAAAACCTACGATGACAATCAAACCAACAACTTTTTCCATCAAATCGTAAGGTGAAATAATCTGTGTTGTCCATGTAATAAGGGCATGCTAATTTACCTTGTGTCCCCCATCCAGACAACATACCATATGCTGGAAAATCATTGATTGTCCACATTAAATGCGCTCTCATAACAAAATTCTGCTGCATAAAGATATCATATGTCACAATGCCATCTTTCCACAAGCGCTGCAAATCATCAATCAAAGGTTGCAAGTAAACAGCTATTTTAACTTTCGGGTTGTACGGTCCAGGTACAAGACAAGTCAAAAACATGTATGGTTTGGTCATGCACATTTCGGGAGGGAGATTGTATGGTGTGACTAATATTGGCCAACATGAATATGGAGAACTAGAGGCTTGAATGTAAGGGGTAAACCCATCAGTACATAAACCTAATCTTACATTTCTTGGATCACTAGCATAATCGGGATAAACTTCATCGAAGTGTTTCCAAGCTTTTCCATCAGATGGGTAACGCAAAACATTTTGATTGCTGGTGTTCTCACGATGCCATCTCATCTGAGCTGCAGATTCCTTTGAAGCATAAAGTCGTTGTAACCTATGAATGATTGGAAAATAGAACATTCTCTTCACTGCCACATCTTTGTATTTTCCCATTCCACACTTTCGAGGAACATACCTAGCAGCTCCAAAAACTCTGCACTGAGTTAAGATGCTATCTTCTTTAAAATATAATAAGCATCCATTCACACAACAATCAATTTTCTCAACTTCCAATCCTAACTAAGACACCAACTTCTTCACTTGGTAATAGTTTCCAGGTAAGCATTCTTTAGTTGGACAAACATCAACGAGCATTTGAAAGAAAAAATCCATGGCCTTTTGAGGAACATGCCAATTAGACATGACAGCCAACAACTTAACTGAAATAGATAGTCTGGATTCAAAAGCTCCCTCATAAATGGGTTGCTTTGCAGAGATTAATTCATAATAAAATCGTTGAGCTTTTTCATTTGGTACCTCACCCTCACTAATTGTATCGTTTTCCATATTAGCATTTACATTTGAGACATTAACAAATGGCCTGAAAACATCAGAGACCATTTCATTCATTGCATCAAATTGTTCTTCATCACCTAGATTATCCCAACCAGCATTCCCGCCACTACTAGAATGACCATCAAGATCCACATTGTAACACCCCATTCTATACCCCTAAATAATCACATATTAATCATTTAGGCATATATTAATAATTTCATCAGAGTATAATTACAAAGCATGGCATAAAAGAAGCATGTCACATTATACGTGAAATTAAAACAATCAACACCTGCTCAACAGAGATATGCAACAGTGGGGTAACTTGCACATAGGAACTTCGTCCTTACACCCATATCTCAATATTTAGAATAAAAGCGGAAACATCTAAATACCGAATAACATCATATATATAGATATATATATATATATATATATATATATATATATATATATATATATATCAAATATTATCCGTCAACACGGAATCATGTTTACATAAACAATTCAAGTCAAGATACATATACAAAATGTATCACAAAATAATCATGTAATCCTAGCTACCCGATGCTACATATCAGAGCCGATCGACCAAAAGAAATGAAGTCCTAAGCTTCACAAAATACCTTCAGCAACCTACTCTGCAATGCCTCATAGAGCATTATAAAACAGCTGAAGGGTAAGAAACATTATCATAATATCGATGCATATAATTATATATTTCAACAAAAAAATACACATAACACATTTATTACCACATACACTATTACTCACAAATTCCATTATATAACATCTATCACAACCCAAGCATATCATTCATGCACATAATCACCTCTTCTCATACAATGGATACATTTATACACAAAACATATCATTTACAATTCACTACATCCAACACCATTGCACAATAATTCCCAAAGGCTTATCATAAGCTCAATCATAAAATCAACCATTTAGCAATGCATATCAAACATGCACAATACATTTATCATAAATGTACATCACCATTTTCCACACAAATAATCAATCATGACTTTCCACATATAACAATGCAATCATGATTCATGTAAATGCAAGAGACCGACACAACGACTCTATGCAATTACATATGCGGTACCGACTCATCACTAGTTCACTCAGGAACTCTGCTGGAACCATCGCTTGTTACATCACTGCAACTCCCCGTCGGGCATACGATGTTCACCCGTCGCTTTAGGTCCTCACATAGGCACACGACGTTATGGATTGCTTTAGGTCCCCACATGGGCACACAACCCGATCGCTTTAGGTCCTCACCTTAGGCACACGATCGTCTATAACCACCGCTTTAGGTCCTCACATAGGCACACGATGTCATAGCGGAATTCTCTTTGAATCCCTCAACACAAGAATGCAATCATTATGCTTCACATACAAAATGATTCATGACATTCTTATAATGCATACATGTATACAAACATTGTCATGCATTCATCTCTTACAATCACATACAATTCATCAATATGAATTATTTCACCATCTTTATTCATGCATTAGAAATCAATCCAACAATGCAATTTTCATGCCATACGGCCACCAATTAACATACATTGTACTTCACGTAAGCAATTCATTTTCACACATACATGTAATCATAAACATGCATATAAAACCAATTACAACATATCACCTTCATTTTCCTTTCGGCCACACTTTATCATCACGACATGTCATCACATGCATTATCATTACACAATATCATACAAGGCATACACATTAATATCAATGCCACGTTGTATGTTACACAACCAATATACACATTTAAAACGACAAAAGTCGGTAAATGACACTATTCCTGACTTCCCGACATAATTAATCAGCTAACAATCTCAAAACCATCCTCATAAAAAGAAACATTTTATAAGCTTTCTAATGCATCAAACCACGCCTCAAACCGAATCACAGATCAAAAGTTATGCAGAAAATAAAATTTACACAAACAGCACTGTTCACTAGGCGAACCTCCCTCGCGAGCATTCACTAGCTCCTTCGCTAGGCGAATGTTCCAGCGAACCAACTGTTAGCTAAAAACAGACACAAAGTTTGCTAGGCGAGCACTTGGCGAACCAAGTCAGAACCAAACAGAGCCAAAAACACCCAAAGTTCGCTAGGCGAACACTCTAGCGAACCTTCGCTCATGCCTTCGCTAGGCGAATACCCGTAGCGAACATTCGCTACCCTTCGCTGATTGGCTCGCTAGGCGAACCTGCGAAAACTCAGAATCCTTCAGCGCTGTTGAAAACCCAAAAACCATATTTTCAACCCAAAACATTTTCCAAAACAACACATATCAATCAGAACCCAATCCCATCATGACAACAAACATTCTACCACATTTACGTCAATTTCCAACCGCAAAAGTATCGATTTCTCACAAAATTCTCATTTTTAACCTAAAACTCAAAAGCTATGGAAGACAAGCAAACATACAAGAAAACACATACATAACTACACACATAAACAAGATAACAATGTTTCTAACCCTTACCCGGATTCCAAATGATCTAGCTCTTGTTCTTGATGATTTCCACTCTTTCTCTCTTTTCTTCTCTTCCTCTTTCTTTCTCTTCTTTTTCTTTCTATTTCCCCTTTTTCTCTTTCTCTCCTATTTCCTTCCTCTTATTCCTATTTCTTTTTTTTTATTTTCTATTTCCTCTAATTCAATTTCTACACTTAATTCATTTTCTAATAAATTTCCTCTACAAATTACTTCCTTAATTTTCTCTAACTCATTAATAGTTATAAAATGACCAAAATGCCCTTAAGCCCAAAATTCCCGAAAACGCTCTCAAACGAGATAATACATCATAACAAAGCATAAAACCATATTATCACACCAAAGTCATAAATAGAATAATTTAACATTCAATTAAATAAAGGACTCAACAAAAATTGGAATAATCGAAATTGGGGCGTTACAACTCTCCCCCACTTAGACATTTTCGTCCTCGAAAATATACCGAGACGAACAACTCCAGACACGACTCTCGCATCCGACCCAAAAACCAACATGCCAACAAAAGGCACACCATGAATAACACAACTGACAAACCAACTTGCTAACTACAACAACGACAACTACAACGACAAGATGCAAAGCCCATACAATGCACTTGACGACAAACTCACAACTCAAGGAAAACCAAGATACCAACACACAGGTTCACTCTAGAACCAAAACACAACAAGATCGTTACCGTACTCTAGGTAACACTCCCCTAATTCCCCACACAGGAATTAGCTACTCGTACTCGAACCATCACCATGGAAACGAGGCAACAACACAAACAAGAACATAAAGTTCCACGACACAACATCGTTCACGAACTCCTACATAACCACAAGACCAACCTCCTTGTTCACATATCTATGCTACGATTCACCAATCGAACATATCACCAACACATCGATCTACATTGTAGTCCACGAAACAAATTTAAACCTTTCACTTAACACTTCCATTCCGGAACATCCAATAATTTCATCATTCCAACATGTCTCCAATGTCCAACTTATGAACTCTTACAAGTCTCACACATTCATACAAAATGGATCACATCACGCTTCCTCTGCGCACTCTGATTGCTCAAAACTATCGAGTCCATCAATCTCGCTCCCAAAGTCTAACCCTCTCTCACTAGGTACAAGTCTCTGAACTGCTCAACGATTCTAGCTCTCTTGCCATCAAAACCGACATACATAAAGATTTTCGACTTACACACCAGGCCTAACAACTGCCTCTCCCAAAACCAAACCAAATTCATAACTCGCCATGAATCTTAATCGTCTTTGTTGTCTCATACTCTATTCCTTCGGACCAAACAAGTACTCAATACTCTCGAAATCACTAAACACTTCGAATTTCAAAATTATAAAGATAATACTTCCAATATTCCAACACAACACAACCGTAACCAATTCCAACTCCACAATAGTACTAATCCTTCCATGAATTCTCAAATGCTGAAAACCTAAGCCACGACCCAAACAAATCACTACTTCCATCAAATGATCCAAACCATCCTAGTTATCTTATTCTCAATCGTCACCTTATTCATTTCTCAACAATTCATATACAATTTCTTCCCTTGACATCCCAAGTCTCATAAATTCCCTCATACACCGCATGTTCATTATCTCGTGCAATCATCTTTTCCTTTTGTTACCAACAACTCTGAAAGCGACCAATAATAATACTCAATCGTACTCTCTTAATGGCTTTCCAACATACTAAAACTTCTAATATGTCTCGTCTTCAAATATGAAAATCTTCATCAACTCATCGAAATCAATCCCTAATCCTTCATTAATTCCGAACAATGTATTCCATTTCACTATTAAAGCCGGAAAGATACGTCTATCCCATCCAACACAATTCCCGTCTGCTATCAACAATAGATTAAGGGTGATCAGTTCCTCAATTTGTCAATAGACAGCCGACAATTATGATGGGGCATAAACCATCTTCACTAAACTATAATAGCCTTTCTTGCATCCCGTGCACAAAACTACCTAAGGCACAAATCCTTAGTCGACATAAATTTTACCTCTGTATCCTTCCTGAAACCGGAAACTACTCTGTCCAAATAACACTTACGATCTCGCAATCCACAACACACCGAGTTAACGCTCCACATCCGAGGAAACACGGAGAAGTACCAGCTTCTCCCCCACTTATCTCATCCTAACACCTGCTGACCACCGAACAGGAAAACCAGAAAGTACTGACGGTGTTTCACACACCCATCAGGTACTAAGGAACAAACAACAAATTCAAACGCTTCGCTTACTCATGTGAAATAAACGAATGAGTCACTCCGATAATAACAATAGCAACTAAAAGCATACCATTAATAAGACAAGTACCTGTAGTATAACGATCCGCATCAGTAGTATCCGTACCCGCCAATGCAAACACTTTTCCGCCCGCTTGAGCTTGTTTCGGCTTAGCACAATTAGTACTAATGTGACCCGATTCCCCACAATTGTAACACTTCACCCTGTTCCTTCTACAATCGGCGAAAGCATGCCCCAAGCCTCCACAGTTGGAACACTTCTCAAGAATCTTCCTACATTCCAATGATTTATGACCAATCTCTCCACATTTGAAACATTTCGGAGCACTAGAACCCCCTCCACTCGACTTCTTCTCAAAGTTACTCTTATGCTTGTCCTTATCAACGGGTGTCACATAAGGACCACCACGAGATTGTTGTTTCCCTTTTCTCTCATTCATACTCTTGTAGTGAGCAGAACGAGCTTTGCTATCTTCCTCGAAGATTCTACTACATTCCACCAAGTCGGAAAATCTTCTTATCCTTTGATAACCAATGGCTTGCTTAATCTCAGGGCGTAGACCATTCTCGTACTTCACACATCTGGAAAACTCGGCAGTAATCGCCGCATAGTGAGGATGAAATTGTACCAATTCCACAAACTTCGCAGTATAGTCCACAACAGACATACTACCTTGCTTTAGTTCTAGAAATTCCATCTCTTTCTTTCCCTTAACATGTTCAGGGTAATACTTCCTTAGAAACTCAGTACGAAACAAATCCCAAGTAATCTCTTCATCATCCACCTCAAGAACTTGACGCATACCGACCCACCAATCGTCGGCTTCTTCCTTCAGCATGTGAGTTCCTAGCCTTACCTTGTTCTCTTCCGCACAGTCCATAACTCGGAATATCCTTTCAATTTCCTTCAACCATATCTGAGCACCATCCGGATCAAATCTTCCCTTGAAGACCGGTGGTTGATTCTTCCTGAACTCGTCATTAGCATTCACGTTCGGCGTGTAACACCCCAATTCCCATCGCGAATAAATAACACTTAATAAAATCAGAGTAACTAAAAATTTATTTTTTCCGACAGGAAACAGGGATGTCACACTTAAATGAACAAAATACAATCCCTGCTCAACATTTTTGATACATAACACAAAGGGAAACTTTTCCTTACAAAAGGATGGTCAATTATGGAATAAAGCGGAAAGATCCATAACCGACTTGTTTTACAAAATAAACTGTTTTAGAACCTCTACTATATACAAAAGTACTACCAAATATATTCAACAATTATATACATATAAACATAATCGTTCCCCGACTCCCGTGCTACGTATCAGAGCAGACACCAAGACCGACAACGGAACGGAGGACTAATCTTCACAAAAGCCTCCACGCCTCTAAAGCTGACAATCTGCACTATGCCATAAAAAGCATATTCCAGCAGAAGGGTGAGAAATATTATCATAATAACGTTGCATATAATTATATAGACATCAACGTATAATACACATATACCACATTCTCACCACGACTTATCACGATGCACGTATCTATACACATAACATCAACATATTCCATAAGTCATTTACACGGCATAACAATCCGTAATTTAACACATCAAATATCATAGGCATAACCATTCATGCTCAAATACATGTATCCCTAATACATATCGATGCATTTAACATAAACACATATATTCATGTTCATTCACCGATGCATCATTACAAACATACAATTATCATCATTTCACATAAACATACATATTATGTTTATCTTCCAATGCACACCTGCACGATTCTGTTCATTCCACATCAACATATACATATATATATATATGTTCATTCATCAATGCACAACTACAATGATGGCAAATGCAACTCATAGAGACCGACTCTCGACTCTATGCAGATGCAATGCGGTACCGACTCATTTCATCTCAAGTTCAATTGAAGAACTTATTGGAACCATCGCTCGTTACTTAGTGTAACTCTCCGTCGGGCATACGATGTTCACCCATTGCTACCACCTCTAAAAAGGCTTACAATGTTTATGGATTGCTTTCGGTCCTCTTTGTATAAGGCTCACAATCCGATCGCTTTCGGTCCTCTTTGTATAAGGCTCACGATCGTTTGTAATCATCGCTCCCACCTCTCAAAAGGCTTACGACGTTACAACAGGTTCATCTTAGAACCCCACAATGCAAGAATGCACATCATGATGCTTCACATACAACATGACTCATGACACTCTTGACATGCATACATATTCACAACCATGTGAACCATTTCAACATCAATAATCATGCATTGAAAATCAATTCAAACAATGCATTCATCATTAACCACAAATCACAACAACAAGCATATTATCATATGCATTCACACCAATTCACATTAATTACACCAAACGGCAACGAGCATCGCTTTACCACCCAAACGGCAACGAACTCTTTCACAATTAACATGCATTTACATTTAATTTAAACAATGCATTTCATGATGTTTGGCATACAATGACTCATGACATTAACATTGTATACTCACACACATCACATGCATCTTCACACATATATGCAACCATAATCATGCATATATATAATCAAATACCACACATTGCATATTCTTGCCCTTAGGCCACAAATCAACAGCCACAACAATCATCACATATTCACATTTAACATGCATTATCACTTAATTCAAATAATGCATACATTCACTCAAGATCCACAATTCACAAAGCATTCTCAAATCAAGGGTTCGCTCTACAAACATATCCACAACACATTCATATCATTCATAATTAACATACTTAACATTTTCTACAAAATCACTATTCACAAACAGTCGGAAAAGTCGGCCAAAAGTCGGCTAAAAATATAATTTCTTATCACCATCAATTAGTACATATCAATACCTTCAATTCGATATAAAGAACTCTCAAATCCGATAAACAACGAACAAGTTATGAATATTTCAAACTAACGCAAAAACATAAACCGGACGCCCGACACTACGAAACGGTTCGTAAAAACTGTACCGATTGGACCAAGTTCAGACCCCAAAACTATTTTTCCTAGAAAGAACATCTCGTTAGTTTTCCAACGCTTCGAACGGGGATCAAAACCGACTTACGGTTCAAGAGATATGAATTTCCGAAGTTTCCCCGACAAACCAGATTTTCTGTTTCAGCACAGTATGTATCGATACATAGGCTTTATGTATCGATACATAAAGACCTCATGTATCGATTCATAACTCGCATGTGTCGACACATGCTGTAGTGAAAATGCTATTTTTCCCAATTTTCACAGTATGTATCGATACATAAGGGTTATGTATCGATACATAAACCATTTCGTATCGATACATAGCTGTTATGAATCGATTCATGCTCTGTTTTTCCTCAAAAACCAGATTTTCTCAAAATACACCTTTGCTGTCCCATTTCCAAAATGCCCGGAAACTCGACTAAATCGAACATTTTCACCAAAACAAACATATACTCCCAACCACCAAATACATAAGAACAATTTAGAACACATAAACGAAATTTCTACGACGTTCGATTTTTCGATTAAATTTCAACCTTTCAAAAACCAGAATTTTTAAACTTCACCAAATCGAATAAAAAGCACGCTATACGACGACCTAACCTTCCTCGATACAACTACGTAATTTATTTCGAATTCTAACCGTGAAAACATCGTTTTCTATCAATTTCCTATAATTCGACCTAAACGGAAACAACAACGGAAACATACCGAAAACTAACCGAAACATAACCAAACTTCATGAAACTTCAAACAGCAGCTCACATACATATAACCAACCAACACATGTATTTATACAACTTTCCGACCGTAGAAACATCGGTTTCTATCGATTTCGTCCAATACGACATAAACGGAAACATATGGAAAACCAACCAAAACATTCACACAAAACACATACATAATCATACACAAAGTTATAATAACAATATTTCACACCCTTACCCGATTAAATCGTGTTTGAAAAGTCGGTTGAATCAATTTCTTTCTCTCCAAGTTTTCTCCCTTTTTCTTCTTTTCTTTCTCTTTTCCTTCTTCTTCTCTTTTTCTCTCAAAATTCTGTTTTTCCCTCTTTCTCACCTCTAACTTTCTATTTTAATAAAACAAATATCTAGCCACCCAAAAAGACCAAAATACCCTTACACTCAAATATCTCGCAAACGCTCTCAAAACGCGATAAAACATAATCACGATGAAAAATAATATATTCTCAAATAAAAGTCAAGAATAAAATAATATAATAATAAAAATAATTAAATCGACTTGACTAAATAAATAAGACAAAATCGGGGCGTTACACGGCGCACCTTGCACCGCCCTAGCCATTGCTTTCAAAGCAGCAGCCATCGCATTGTCGTTTCTACCAGCCATATTCTGATCATTCCCAACAACGGCCACACGGTTAAACAACAGTTCAACCAACAACAACAACAAGACAGACACAAACTGACTCGACACTGGCTCTGATACCACTTAATGTAACACCCCCTTCTATACCCCCAAATAATCACATATTAATCATTTAGGCATATATTAATAATTTCATCAGAGTATAATTACAAAGCATGGCATAAAAGAAGCATGTCACATTATACGTGAAATTAAAACAATCAACACCTGCTCAACAGAGATATGCAACATGGGGTAACTTGCACATAGGAACTTCGTCCTTACACCCACATCTCAATATTTAGAATAAAAGCGGAAACATCTAAATACCGAATAACATCATATATATATATATATATATATATATATATATATATATATATCAAATATTATTCGTCAACACGGAATCATGTTTACATAAACAATTCAAGTCAAGATACATATACAAAATGTATCACAAAATAATCATGTAATCCTAGCTACCCGATGCTACATATCAGAGCCGACCGACCAAAAGAAATGAAGTCCTAAGCTTCACAAAATACCTTCAGCAACCTACTCTGCAATGCCTCACAGAGCATTATAAAACAGCAGAAGGGTAAGAAACATTATCATAATATCGATGCATATAATTATATATTTCAACAAAAAAATACACATAACACATTTATTACCACATACACTATTACTCACAAATTCCATTATATAACATCTATCACAACCGAAGCATATCATTCATGCACATAATCACCTCTTCTCATACAATGCATACGTTTATACACAAAACATATCATTTACAATTCACTACATCCAACACCATTGCACAACAATTCCCAAAGGCTTATCATAAGCTCAATCATAAAATCAACCATTTAGCAATGCATATCAAACATGCACAATACATTTATCATAAATGTACATCACCATTTTCCACACAAATAATCAATCATGACTTTCCACATATAACAATGCAATCATGATTCATGTAAATGCAAGAGACCGACACAACGACTCTATGCAATTACATATGCGGTACCGACTCATCACTAGTTCACTCAGGAACTCTGCTGGAACCATCGCTTGTTACATCCATGCAACTCCCCGTCGGGCATACGATGTTCACCCCGTCGCTTTAGGTCCTCACATAGGCACACGACGTTATGGATTGCTTTAGGTCCCCACATGGGCACACAACCCGATCGCTTTAGGTCCTCACCTTAGGCACACGATCGTCTATAACCACCGCTTTAGGTCCTCACATAGGCACACGATGTCATAGCGGAATTCTCTTTGAATCCCTCAACACAAGAATGCAATCATTATGCTTCACATACAAAATGATTCATGACATTCTTATAATGCATACATGTATACAAACATTGTCATGCATTCATCTCTTACAATCACATACAATTCATCAATATGAATTATTTCACCATCTTTATTCATGCATTAGAAATCAATCCAACAATGCAATTTTCATGCCATACGGCCACCAATTAACATACATTGAATTTCACGTAAGCAATTCATTTTCACACATACATGTAATCATAAACATGGATATAAAACCAATTACAACATATCACCTTCATTTGCCTTTCGGCCACACTTTATCATCACGACATGTCATCACATGCATTATCATTACACAATATCATACAAGGCATACACATTAATATCAATGCCACGTTGTATGTTACACAACCAATATACACATTTAAAACGACAAAAGTCGGTAAATGACATTATTCCTGACTTCCCAACATAATTAATCAGCTAACAATCTCAAAACCATCCTCATAAAAAGAAACATTTTATAAGCTTTATAATGCATCAAACCACGCCTCAAACCGAATCTCAGATCAAAAGTTATGCAGAAAACAAAATTTACACAAACAGCACTGTTCGCTAGGAGAACCTCCCTCGCGAGCATTCGCTAGCTCTTTCGCTAGGCGAATGTTCCAGCGAACCAACTGTTAGCTAAAAACAGACACAAAGTTCGCTAGGCGAGCACTTGGCGAACCAAGTCAGAACCAAACAGAGCCAAAAACACCCAAAGTTCGCTAGGCGAACACTCTAGCGAACCTTCGCTCATGCCTTCGCTAGGCGAATACCCGTAGCGAACATTCGCTACCCTTCGCTGATTGGCTCGCTAGGCGAACCTGCGAAAACTCAGAATCCTTCAGCGCTGTTGAAAACCCAAAAACCATATTTTCAACCCAAAACATTTTCCAAAACAACACATATCAATCAGAACCCAATCCCATCATGACAACAAACATTCTACCACGTTTACGTCAATTTCCAACCGCAAAAGTATCGATTTCTCACAAAATTCTCATTTTTAACCTAAAACTCAAAAGCTATGGAAGACAAGCAAACATACAAGAAAACACATACATAACTACACACATAAACAAGATAACAATGTTTCTAACCCTTACCCGGATTCCAAATGATCTAGCTCTTGTTCTTGATGATTTCCACTCTTTCTCTCTTTTCTTCTCTTCCTCTTTCTTTCTCTTCTTTTTCTTTCTATTTCCCTTTTTTCTCTTTCTCTCCTATTTCCTTCCTCTTATTCCTATTTCTTTTCTTTTATTTTCTATTTCCTCTAATTCAATTTCTACACTTAATTCATTTTCTAATAAATTTCCTCTACAAATTACTTCCTTAATTTTCTCTAACTCATTAATAGTTATAAAATGACCAAAATGCCCTTAAGCCCAAAATTCCCGAAAACGCTCTCAAACGAGATAATACATCATAACATAGCATAAAAGCATATTATCACACCAAAGTCATAAATAGAATAATTTAACATTAATTAAATAAAGGACTCAACAAAAATTGGAATAATCGAAATTGGGGCGTTACACACATTCTGATTCTCTTCTCCATGATCACTCCATGTATAATAGTTGGACAAAAAACCATATTTGTACAAGTGGTGTTTGACCTCATTAGGCGTTTTCAAGAGAATGCAGACGCAATTTACACAAGGACGCCTTATCCCTCCTTCGTTTAAAAACCGAGGTCGATTCATCGCTTTATTGACAAACTCTTCAACTCCACTAATAAATTCATCTTTCAAACCATACCTATCGGAGTTTACTTTATCATACATCCAACTTCGATCCATTCTCTACATAAAAAACAAATATAAGTTTCTAATCTTCATTTGCTATGCAGCCACATATAAATGGAAGAAAGTAAAGCATCTTCAATCTGTAATGAAACGAACTGACAATAATAATAAAAGCAATCTAGGACACATTACAACATAAGGTATAACAAAACAGATGCGTGTCACTTCATATGTCTCGTGTCACATTCACATAATCCTTACTTTTGATATGAAACAATAGTAATCTTGTGTGGTTTTCCACTCTATAAATATCTACACAAACATAGCAGCTTATAGCTTAAAGGGGGTGTAGTTAGTAACTGATACCAAGCGTTGAGACTCAATCAAAATGGGAGCTAAAAAGTCATCTTCTAACTCATTTACAAGACTATTCAAGTGTTGTTTTTCGAGTAGAAGTAGTTATGATCACTTGGAAGGTAGTGGAAGAGGAAGAAGGATATTTACAAGTGATGAAGATGCTTTACTTTCTTCCACAGACTGAAGATGCTTTTAAAACGATGGATGACAAGTTTTGTTTATATAATTATCAATAAAATAAATATCAAATTACATAAGGTGTCATGCACGTCTATATATATAATGTAATGATTTACATGAAATTATAACTTATTAATTAATCTGTCCCTTTTATAAAAACAACTAAGCTATTTTGTCTTCTGAACTTAATAAACCCACACAAAATTTTAAGAGTATCAGGCATTGAGACTTCAAAAAATTGTTTTTAAATGTGAATTTTCTGATTTGTTAACAAAGCCAAAAGCTAAATCAATTAAGAATGTTAACAATTTGTAACCTGTTGAGTAAAAAAGAAAGAAGTCATTCTCATGACTCAATTTACAACCAAAACAACAAAATCCCTAAAAATTGTTATACAAGTCTAATACTAGTAACTGTTGAAGGTAAAGGAGCCAGATAATGAAAAATCAATTCCAAAGCGACGTAAAAAGCGAGACCGGGTAGTAGAGTCCAATGAACCGACAACATTACAGTTATGTTAGTTTTCTTGATAAAAGATTGAAAATCATTGATTGCCTTACACTGCTAGGGTAGACTTGAATTGAACATTGATTTGGGGATATAGCTTCCAATATTGTTGTGATAAGATTTATGTGCTGTCATCCTATACCATGTTCCAATGTTACGAAATAATTATGTGGTGGCTCTCCCCTGGTGATAGCTACTTTTACTTTCCTCTACTCGTATTATTAATTGCAATTCAAAATTTGATACTGTCAAAGAGAAATCTATATAAAACATTGGCTTTTCTTCAATTTCAAACACATCCCTTCTATTCTGTAACAATAGCGGAGGTGCGTCTGTGTCATTTAAACAAACCTAATGAGAGGTGGTGCAATTTTTTCGAACAAATAAGGGTGTAAAGTGTTTGATTAAAATATTGGAAGAGTATGACAGGTTTTGGCCAGAAGCCAGATTTCTTTGACATAAGTAACACAACAGAATTAGAGAATACGACTAAAGAATTTAGAACGTCTGTATCCAGGAATATTGCAGTATATCTTGTGTTTCTTAGCACTCTTAGTCTTGACCAGGGTAATGTTGCCAAATGAGGTCATATAGAAATAACATTTAAGAGGTTTAGATAGTTTTACTTACTTGACCACTGAGTGATGGATCTATTACTGCTCCAAATATTAAATTAGTCGTAGGGTCCACAAGATCATATATAACTTCTGCTATAGCATTTACCTATACATAATAAAGGGTCATTTTAAATAGAAGACTATGATGAGTTTAATTGAAAGCAGATCATGAAGTAGCTAGTCAGATAGTTCAGAATAGAATGCTTGTTCGGTATATTTCTTTAGAGCATAACTCTGTTAACATCACTACCCAAGCATTGCCCGAAACGGTTAGAACTCAAACTCTATAAATTCATCATCACTCTTCAATCATAAAAGCACCAACCACACTGTTTCACAACAAGCATAAATAATGAACCCTTTAAAAAAAAACAGGAAACAAGTACTATATCACAACATGATTTATTGAAATTGTTCTGAACCTAATTAGAGATCTCGTTAAATCAAATAGTAAACCTAATTAAAGATCATAAACACAAAGGAAAACTCAAAATAAAATGAATTACTTCTTGTTCTTGTAAACTTCCCTCAATGCAGCCTTCTGCTTCTGAGAAATCACTGTCAAAGCCTGAACAAATAGGAGAAAACGAGTGATTGAGAAATGAGAAATTAGGGTTATATGCTCAATGTTCTATTCTGTAACAATTGCAACCAAAATTTAACAGGGTGATGAAATTAATAAGCGATTTGTTGGAGACGAAATTAATGAAGATTGAATTGAAATGACAAATTGAACAGTTGTTTTCACTGCACAAAAACGAATTGAACGGTTGTTCATACTTCTACACAACAACGATGGATGACTGAGAGTTGTTGAATGCAGCGGGTTGTTGAATGGTTAAGTGAATGCAGCGAGAGTGACTGAGAGTTGGAGACGATGACTGAGAGTGACTGAGAGACGATGACTGATGAATGGTTGAGTGAATTTTGGGTTCAATTTTTTTTCTTTTTGTTCGTGGGTGATAGTTTCTAAAACAAAAACTTATAGTTTTTATTAAATAAAACTAATAGATTTAATTTATAAAAATATTATTATTAATTTATATTTTTAAATTTGATATAAGTTTGAATTTAATTTATTAGTTTATTAATTTTTTAATATATAATTCCGATTAATTAAAAATATATAAAATTTTGATTAATTAAAAATATATATAATTTTGATTAATACAAAATATATATAATGTTGATTAATTAAAAATTCATAAAATATAAATAATTAATTAAAATATTTAAAAAAAAGGCAAGCAATATATTAGCGTCGGCCATGGGCCGCGGCAACTGTTATAAATAAATAATTATTTTTTATTATAATAAAAAAGAAGGCAATCAAAATTAAGGGGGGAAGGAAATTTTTTCGTACCAAAAATAGCGTTGGCTGTGGCCGCCACTACAAATAATTATTTTTTATTATAATAAAAAAGGAGGCAAACAAAATTAAGGGGGGAAGGAACTTTTTTCGTACCAAAAATAGCGTCGGCTGGGGCCGCCGCTACTATTATAAATAAATAATTTTTTAATACAAGTAAAAAATGGAGGCAAACAAAATTTATGGAGGGAAATGAATTTTTTTCCGCTAAAATTAGCGCGCTCTCACCGACGCAACAAAAAAAAACAAGAAATTTTCTTAGTGATCCGCTTCCATTAATTAAAATAAAATAATTACTTAAAATATACATTTAATCATGTGTTAATAGCGTCGGTTTCAGCTGACGCTACTGCTAAAGAATTAATTAAAAAAAAAAAGAAATGCTTTCACACTATTAGCGTCGGCCTTTGGAGACACGCCAGTAACGCTACCAGCGTCGGTGTCGGGGCCGACGCTATATTTTTTATGCTAATATGTGATTTTGTTGTAGTGATTTGTGTAGTTAGAGGCCCAAGGTCACGATCCCGCACAGCTGACTTTGACATAATTAAGTGACACAAAAGATGACCAAAAATAGAAACGTTTGATAAAGATGGTGGACAAATTTTAGGGTGTGACAGGGAGTACCAAAGAAATTAGCAATTCCCCCCATCTAGTGCCCCAATTGATGGTAAGAATGGTTTGTGTTTTGGATTATAGGATTAAACACAAATCCAATTTATTGTGTAAGCATATTCACCATCTCGTTGTTACTTTCATCCATTTTTTGCCTAACAGACATGAGGGAAAGAGTAATTAAGGGTGACATAGCTTGAAGGATATATCCTAATCCTCCTTGAGGTTGTGCCATTTAACTAGGATTACTTATAGCAGATCCTAATGTCAAATATGAATTAAGAGGATATGCCATGGTCATAGCATTATCTACATACGTGGATGCATTAGTTTGTAGGTCTGTCATCGTTGCAGTAGGCATGATCTAACACCCCAATTTTTTATTTAATTATTTTAATTGATTTTAAAATGCTTTCTTTTATTTTATTTTATTTGAGTGTTAGAGTATTTTAACTAGTTTAATTAGTACTTTTGGAAATTATTGGAGTGTTGGTAGAATTATTAGAATTTTTAAAGAATATAAATAATATAAATAATGATATAATTGGTTTTGGGGAGGAAAATAGAAATATAATGAAAATTAAAGTGGGTGGTAGGATTCGTGAGAAATAAGGGGATAAAGAGAATTAATAAAATAAAATAATGTTTTATTTAAATAGGGGAGTTCGGAGATATTTGAGTCAGTACATGTTTTGGGTGGAAAAGAGGCAGAATAGAGAGAAACCTAGAAGAAACTTTTGGATGGAATTGAGAGGAAACTCCATAGCCAAAGCTTCATCATTGCTGCAAATTCGAGGTTAGGGGAAATTATTCATATGTGGGTGTTTAGACAGACGGATAGTGAGGGTTCCTTACTCTCCTACCTTCTTCTCTTTCTATTTCTCTATGATAATGTTTGTGTCCAAAGCGGGTTTGGGAAAAACCTTTTAAGGCGATTATTATGATAATGTTTCTCTATTTGTACTTGATCATTGTTGATGTTGATTTGATAACCTATGTTAATGTCTTTTGATATGGCGAGATTGATTGGATGAATGATGAGTACGCCATTTGATAAGATGAGAGTTGATTGAAATGTATGTTAATGCCTTGATAAGGCCAGAGTAATTGATATTATCCATTGATTCTTTTTGATAAGGTGAGTTCATAAATCTGTGGTGTTTGTTGATTTCTATTAACCATGGTTAACATGCGTATATTAAATTGATAATATATTTTGTTGATGCCTTACGATAAGACTAAGGTTGAATTGAGATTTTTGTTGAGACTTTATGATAAGGCGATTATTGAATTAATTTTATTGTTGCCTTGTGATAAGGCAAGAGTTAAATTTTTAAATTATGTTGACGTCTGTTGCGGTGAGAATCGGATATCAAGCTATTAATTAACTTGAATCACAGATCATGAAATTCACTACCGAGCTTTGATTTATCCAAAGGGAAGGGTAAAGATTAAAAAAACCCTAAGTGCGCTATGTAGGAACACAGCTAGAGATCTAAGGTTCGGGGGTTGGTTATACCTAAGGAAGGTGTTAGCATCCTAAGTATCTGTAGTACTCTACAGGAACCTCTTGTTAGTATTTGTGTTATGTTAAAGTTTGCTTGCTAAGGGAAATGTGCTAAGGTAAAGACCTAGGAGCATATACACTAAGTATGCTCGCCAAGACATCGCATCTCGTGCCTATGTATCCTGACAGGAACTGAATCATAGCATTCGTAGTTCCCCTCACTACGGGGTAAAAGGGTGAGAAATAGAAAAGTGTGAAAAAAGAAAAGGTGGCTCGTTAGGATCTCGCAATCCCTATGCCTACGTATTCTCAAGATGAACTTGAGAAATCAGAGTGTCTGTAGTTCCCCTCACTACGGCGTGAGGAACAATTGACTGTAGTCAAAGTTCCAAGGAAAAGTAAGTGTCTATTGCAAGACACCTACACATAGTGCGGCGACTCCAAACCTTAAGCTAGATCAACAGGGAAGGTAAGTGTTCATCACTATGACACTTACATGGAGTGCGGTGACTCCAATTCTAAGGCTAGGATAAAGGGTAGGGAAGTGTCCACAGCAGAACACCTGAATAGAGCACGGTGACTCTAAACCTAAGGTTAGGTTAAAAAGGAAGGTAAGTTAGCAAGCTAGACTAAACTATGACATGGCAGTCAACATGTATGATCCTTTCCTTTGGTGTGACAGACAATTAATATGAGAAAGTAGAATCAAGTAAGAGAACTAAAATTGCAAAATGCGTGAATTAGAGGCATAAAGAGGATCACAAAACATGAGCATGAGACAGTTGATTCAAAGTTATAAGATCAATAAATACCACGCAATCTCTAAATGGAATGAACTAAATCACAGGTGAAAAAGGTTAGGGGTCGAAGAAGTCAAAAAGATATAAATCACAACAATGAAATCTAAGTAAATAAAGATTAAAATCTAAACAAATATAATTAGATTAAACAAAAGTGATTAAAAGTTTTTGAGATTTTAATATTAACAACTACATTTAGGAATTTAAAATTATTAAACTAAAAAACCTTAGATTAAAGACTAAAATTAAAAAAAGAGATAACTAAATTAAAATTAAAAAGAAAATCTAAATTTAAAAGAAATAGTTAAATAACACATGGGCCAACTAAAGAAAAAAAAGGATGAAGCCCAAGCTCTAAGGAAGAACCCAGGTCAGCTTGCGGGTCACGGTTTTGACCCGTTTGAGGGGTGTTTGTTTCAAGTTTAGAAATAAGATTCCTGGGAATATATGAATAAGAAATAGGTATACCCATGTTTATTACAAGATTGAATATATTTATTCCCGGGTATAAAGATTCCAAGGAAAAAAATAACTTCCCATATTCCCAAGTAAAATGATGGAAATGTTGATTCCCATGAAATTTTATAAACCTTTTTTAAAAAATTAATTAAAACCTTATTTTTTCAAAAAAATATCAAAATGTTTGCCAAACAATTTTTCAAAAAAATTCTTGGAATAAATTTTCTATCTTTATTTTCCCGGGTAAGTGATTCCTGGGAATAAATTTTTTACTCCGCGAAACAAACACCTCCTTAGTGATCATTTCTAACTTTTTTAGCATTTATTTTTCTTATCACTTGCACAAAAAGAGAATGTACATTTCATATTGGAAGACTACAATTTTTTCGATTGTTTACCATCATAGACTTAATTAGGTGCATACGAGGCGAGTCACTAATTCAATATAAATATCAGTGTACTATCTCTTTTACTCCTTCTCTTTATTTTCTGTTCATATTTTAAATGATAGTTTTATTCCTTTTGTAGTTTGCATGTTGTTAGGTTTATTTCTTGTGAGTGGAAGCACAATTTAATCAAAGAATATGTGGCTTTCATAAAGATGAGATTTTCCAATATAATCAACAAGTTAGAAATTTTTTGTAAGACTATATCTGTAACGCCCCGATTCCGATTTTTCCCATTTTGTTGAGTCTTTTATTTAAATTGAGTGATAAATTATTTTATCTATGAAATTGGTGTGTTAAAATGCTATGTTGACATGTTATGTTATTTTACCGTTTTTTAGAGTTTTCGGGGAAAATTAGAATGAAGGGTATTTTAGACATTTCTCAATTAATGTTAAGTTAGAAAATTTAGTGGAAATATAATTGTGTGAGAAAAGGAATTAATTTAAGTTGTATAGAAAATAAGAAATAGAAAAGAAAAAGAGTTAAGAGGAGGAAATAGGAGAGAAAGAGATAGAAAGGAAAAATAGAGAGAAAAAGGAGAGAAAAAGGAGAGAAAGAAAGAGGAAAAGCTAGGAAAATCAAGAAATCAACTTCTAGGAATCGATTTAATCGGGTAAAGGTGTGAAATCTTATTATCTCATCAATGTATATCATTATGTATGTGTTTTCTTGTATGTTTGCTTGTCTTCCATTGCTTTTGAGTTTTAGGTCGAAAATGAGAATTTGGTGAGAAATCGATGTTTTCGCGGTTGGAAATCAACGTAAACGTGGTAGAATGTTTGTTGCCATGATTGTATTGAGTTCTGGTTGATATAAGTTGTTTTGAAAATGTTTTGGGTTGAAAAATATGGATTTTGGGTTTTCAACAGCGCTGAAGGATTATGAGTTTTCCTTGGTTCGCCTAGCGAACCTGGGGCGAAGCAGTAGCGAGTGATGTTTTCGCGGGTTCGCCTAGCGAACCAGTTAGCGAAGGTCAGCGAAGGTTCGCTGAGTTGTTCGCCTAGCGAAGTCTGGGTGTTTTTGATGTTGGAGGTTGCTGCCTTGGTTCGCCAAGGGGTTCGCCTAGCGAACTTTGTGTTTGTTTTTAGCTAGTAGTTGGTTCGCTGGAACATTCGCCTAGCGAAGGTGCTAGCGAATGCTCGCGAGAGGGTTCGCCCAACGAACAGTGCTGTTTGTGTAATTTTGTTTCCTGCATAACTTTTGATCTGCGATTCGGTTTGAGGCGTGGTTTGATGCATTAGAAAGCTTATAAAATGTTCTTTCTTATTATGATGATTTGGAGATTGTTAACCGATTTAATTAGGTCGGAAAGTCGAGAATAGTGTTATTTAGCGACTTTTACCGTTTTGAATGTGTGTTTGGATGTGAATCATACAATAGTGCATTGGTGTGAATGTATATAGATTGTATGTGATAGTATGGGATGAATGCATTGTTTGAATTGTTTTTAATGTATGAATATGATGTTGTGATAATCATATTGTTGATTTGTGAAGATGCATTTGATTGTCATGAGTTCTTGTGTGTCAAGCATCATGATATGCATCTTGTGATCGTGTGCCCATGTGGGGTGTGAGCGATCGGATCGTGTGCCTGTGTGGGGTGTGAGCCATCCAGAAACGTCGTGTGGCCGTGTGGGGTGTGAGCGACGGATTGGTTCCAGAGGGAATCCGCTATAACATCGTGTGCCCATGTGGGGTGTGAGCGATGATTATAGACGATTGTGTGCCCATGTGGGGTGTGAACGATCGGGTCGTGTGCCCATGTGGGGTGTGAGCGATCCATAAACGTCGTGTGCCCGTGTGGGGTGTGAGCGACGGGGAACATCGTATGCTCGACAGGGAGTTACATTGGTAACGAGCGATGGTTCCAATAAGTTCCTGAGTGAACTTGAGATGATTGAGTCGGTACCGCATTGCATTTGCATAGAGTCGTGAGTCGGTCTCTATGATTTGCATTTATCATCTTTATATGGTGCATTGATGAATAAACATGAATATGTATGTTTATGTGGAATGGTAAGAATTGTGAAAGTATGCATGATGAAATGCTTGGATTTGTATATATATATATATATACATTGTAATGTATATGGGTGAATTGTGATGAATTGTGGTGAAAATGTGGAATATGTGTATTTTTATGCTAAGTTATATAATTATATCATTGTTATTATGATAATATTTCTCACCCTTCTGCTGTTTTATGATGCTCTATGAGGCATTGCAGAGTAGGTATGCTGGTGGTCTTTTTGTGAAGCGTGTCTTCATTCTTTTGGTCGGTCGGCTCTGATATGTAGCATCGGGTAGCTAGGATGTATATGATTCTTTTGTGATACATTGTACATGTATCTTGTTGATGAATGTTTATGTAAACATGAATTATGTTGGTGGATAATACTTGAGGATGTATATATATATATTATATATTATTCAATGTTTAGATTTTCCGCTTTTATTCTAAATATTTGAGATGTGGGTGTAAGGACTAAGTTCCCCTGTTGCAAAGTTACCCCACTGTTGCATATCAATGTTGAGCAGGTGTTGAATGTTTTAATTTCACGTATAATGTGACATACCTCTTTTATACTATGTTTATAATTATACTCTGACGAAATTTTTAATATGTGCCTAAATGATTATGTGATTATTTGGGGGTATAGAGAGGGGGAGTTACATTAAGTGGTATCAGAGCCAGTGTTGAGGCAGTTGTGTCTGTCTTGTTGTTGTGATGGTTGAACTGTTGTTTAACCTTACTGTCATTTTTGGGAATGATCAGAATATGGCTGGTAGAAACGACAATGCGATGGCTGCTGCTTTGGAAGCAATGGCTAGGGCGGTGCAAGGTGCGCCGAACGTGAATGCTAATGACGAGTTCAGGAAGAATCAACCACCGGTCTTCAAAGGAAGATTTGATCCCGATGGAGCTCAATTGTGGTTGAAAGAGATTGAGAGGATCTTCAGAGTCATGGGCTGTACGGAGGAGAATAAGGTGAGGCTTGGGTCTCACATACTGAAGGAAGAAGCCGACGAATGGTGGGTCGGTATGCGTCAAGTTCTCGAGGTGGACGATGAAGAGATAACTTGGGATTTATTTCGTACCGAGTTCTTGAGGAAGTATTACCCTGAAAGTGTGAAAGGGAAGAAGGAGACAAAGTTCCTTGAACTGAAACAAGGTGGTATGTCCGTGGTGGACTATACTGCTAAGTTTGTGGAGTTGGTTCAATTTCATCCTCACTATGCTGCAATTACTGCTGAGTTCTCAAAGTGTATTAAGTATGAGAATGGTTTGCGTCCGGTGATTAAGCAAGCTGTTGGGTATCAAAGGATAAGGAGGTTTACGGATTTGACGGAATGTTGTAGAATTTTCGAGGAAGATAGCAAAGCTCGTTCTACACATTACAAAAGTTTGAATGAGAGGAGGGGAAAACAACAAGCTAGAAGTGGACCTTATGTGACACCCGTTGATAAGGGCAAGCATAGGGGAAACTTTGAGAGGAGGTCTGGAGGAGGAAGTTCCGATTCCGTTAAGTGTTACAAGTGTGGTGGCATGGTTCATAAGTCATTTGAGCGTGGGAAGACTATGGTGAAATGTTCTAACTGTGGAGGCCTAGGGCATGCTACTACTGAGTGTAGAAGGAATATAGTGAAGTGCTATAATTGTGGAGAAGTGGGTCACATTAGTACTAAGTGTACTAAGCCGAAACAAGCTCAAGCGGGCAGAAAGGTGTTTGCATTAGCGGGGACGGACACTACTAGTGCAGACCGTTTGACTAAAGGTACATGCTTTATTAATAGAACACCTTTAGTTGCTATTATTGATACGGGAGCGACTCATTCGTTCATTTATCATGAGTGCGCTAAGCGTTTGAATTTGTTTATGACTTCTTGGGGTGGCGAGATGGTTATTGAGACTTCTGCTTCAGGGTCGGTAACTACGTCTTTGGTGTGTGTAAGTTGTCCTTTGACCATGTATGGCAAAGCCTTCATTATGGATTTAGTGTGTTTGCCGTTGGAGGGGTTGGACGTAATCTTGGGTATGAACTGGTTGCAATTTAATCGAGTTCATATAGATTGCTATCACAAGTTGGTAAGGTTTCCTTCTTTGGAAGATGACGAAGATGAGAGTTTCCTATCCACTAAAGAGTTGAAGAAACTTTTAGCGGACGAAGCTCAATTGTTCGGTTTGTTTGCATCATTGTCGATGGAGAGGAAAGTTGAGCTCAATGTGTTCCCAGTGGTGTGTGATTTTCCAGAAGTGTTTCCGGAGGATATTACGGATGTACCGTCGGAAAGAGAAGTTGAGTTTTCTATTGATCTAGTTCCGGGTACTAGACCAGTTTCGATGGCACCGTATCGTATGTCGGCATCGGAGTTGGTAGAATTGAAGAAGCAATTGAATGACTTGTTGGACAAGAGATTTGTAAGACCAAGTGTTTCACCTTGGGGTGCTCCGGTATTGTTGGTAAAGAAGGATTGGAGTATGCGGTTATGCATTGATTATCGACAATTGAACAAGGTGACAATTAAGAACAAGTATCTGCTTCCAAGGATCGATGATTGGATGGACCAATTAGTTGATGCGCGTGTTTTTAGCAAGATTGATTTGAGATCGGGATATCACCTGATTCGTGTGAAAGAAGAGGATATTCAAAAGACGGCCTTTAGGACACGGTATGGTCATTATGAATATTCCGTGATGCCATTCGGGGTTTCTAATGCGCCGGGTGTGTTTATGGAATACATGAATCGTATTTTTCATGAACAGTTGGATCGTTTTGTGGTTGTGTTCATCGATGATATTTTGATTTACTCTAAGTCTCAAGAGGAGCATGAAGAGCATTTGAGGATTATGTTACAAATTTTGAAAGAGAAACAACTGTATGCTAAGTTGTCGAAATGTGAATTTTGGTTGTCGGAAGTAATTTTTCTTGGACATGTTATTTCCGATAGTGGTATTAGTGTTGATCCATCCAAGATTGATGCGGTGATGCAATGGGAGGCTCCTAGATCGGTTACGGAGATTCGAAGCTTTTTAGGCTTGGAGGGTTATTATCGGAGGTTTATTGAGGGATTTTCGAAGTTGGCACTTCCGTTAACGCAATTGACTTGTAAAGAAAAGGCTTTCATTTGGGATATTCATTGTGAAGCGAGTTTCAATGAGCTAAAAAGAAGGTTGACAATGGCTCCGATCTTGATTTTGCCAATTCCGACGGAACCATTTGTTGTGTATTGTGATGCTTCATTGGTTGGTTTAGGTGGTGTTTTGATGCAAGAAGGAAAAGTTGTGGCATATGCTTCAAGACAGTTGAGAGTGCATGAAAAGAATTATCCTACACATGACTTGGAGTTAGCGGACGTGGTGTTTGTTTTGAAAATTTGGAGGCACTATCTTTATGGTGCAAGATTTGAAGTTTTTAGTGATCACAAGAGCTTGAAATATTTATTTGATCAAAAAGAATTGAACATGAGACAAAGAAGGTGGTTAGAGCTTTTGAAGGATTACGATTTTGGTTTGAATTACCATCCGGGTAAGGCAAACGTGGTGGCTGATGCTTTGAGTCAGAAGTCGTTACATATGTCCGCATTGATGATGAGAGAATGGGAACTTTTGGAGAATTTTAGAGACTTGAGTTTGGTTTGTGAAATGACGCCGAGAAGTGTGCGACTTGGTATGTTACATGTTACGAATGATTTTCTTGCAACCGTATGTGAAAAGCAAAAGTTGGATTTAAAGTTCGTTGATTTGATGATGAATGAGAACGAGGATTTCAAGGTTGATAATTTTGGAGTTTTGAGATTCCGTGGTCGCATTTGTATTCCCGATGATGTGGAGTTGAAAAAGATGATATTGGAAGAAGGGCACCGGAGTAATTTGAGTATACATCCGGGAGCGAATAAAATGTATCAAGATTTGAAGAAAATCTTTTGGTGGTTCGGATTAAAGAGGGATGTGGCTCAATTTGTGTATGCGTGCTTAACTTGTCAAAAGTCTAAGGTGGAACATCAAAAGCCTAGTGGATTGATGCAACCGTTGGACATTCCGGAGTGGAAATGGGATAGTATATCGATGGATTTTGTTACGGGATTTCCGAATACGCAAAGAGGTCATAATGCTATTTGGGTAATCATGGATAGGCTTACTAAATCTACTCACTTCATTCCAATTGATATTAGTTATCCTTTGGAGAAGCTAGCCGAGATTTATGTTCTTGTGGTTGTGAAGTTACATGGAGTTCCTAAGAGTATTGTATCGGATAGAGACCCTAGATTTACATCGAGGTTTTGGGAGAGTTTACAAAAGGCTTTGGGTTCTAAGCTAAGATTGAGTTCGGCTTATCATCCGCAAACGGATGGTCAAACCGAGAGGACAATTCAATCGTTGGAGAATTTGTTGCGTGCTTGTGTGCTCGAGCAAGGTGGTGCTTGGGATAGTTATTTAGCGTTGATTGAGTTCACCTACAATAACAGTTTTCATTCAAGTATAAGTATGGCACCATTTGAGGCTTTGTATGGTCGAAGATGTCGAACACCTTTGTGTTGGCATGAAACCGGAGAGAGGACGTTAGTTGGACCGGAGATGGTACAACAAACGACGGAGAAAGTGAAGTTTATTCGTGAGAAGATGAAAGCTTCTCAAAGTAGACAAAAGAGCTATCATGACAAGAGAAGGAAGGATCTTGAGTTTCAAGAAGGCGACCATGTGTTTTTGAGAGTTACGCCGGTTACGGGTGTGGGTCATGCTTTAAAGTCGAAGAAGTTGACTTCTCGTTTTATTGGTCCGTATCAGATTTCTGCGCGAGTTGGTGCTGTGGCTTATCGTGTGGCGTTGCCTCCGAATCTTTCGAATTTGCATGATGTATTCCATGTTTCGCAACTTCGGAAGTATGTTCCGGATCCGTCACATGTTATTCCTATGGATGAGGTTGAAGTGAGAGATAACCTTACGGTTGAAGCTTTACCGATTAGGATATTGGACAGTGAAGTTAAGAAACTAAGAGGCAAGGATATTGCGCTTGTGAAAGTAGCGTGGGGAGGCGCTGCGGAAGGCAATATGACTTGGGAACTAGAGAGTAGGATGTGAGAGTCGTATCCAGAGTTGTTTGAATCAGGTAATATTTTCGAGGACGAAAATTTCTAAAGTGGGGGAGAGTTGTAACGCCTCGATTCTGATTTTTCCCATTTTGTTGAGTCTTTTATTTAAATTGAGTGATAAATTATTTTATCTGTGAAATTGGTGTGTTAATATGCTATGTTGACATGTTATGTTATTTTACCGTTTTTGAGAGTTTTCGGGGAAAATTAGAATGGAGGGTATTTTAGACATTTCTCAATTAATGTTAAGTTAGAAAATTTAGTGGAAATATAATTGTGTGAGAAAAGGAATTAATTTAAGTTGTATAGAAAATAAGAAATAGAAAAGAAAAAGAGTTAAGAGGAGGAAATAGGAGAGAAAGAGATAGAAAGGAAAAATATAGAGAAAAAGGAGAGAAAGAAAGAGGAAAAGCTAGGAAAATCAAGAAATCAACTTCTAGGAATCGGTTTAATCGGGTAAGGGTGTGAAATCTTATTATCTCATCAATGTATATCATTATGTATGTGTTTTCTTGTATGTTTGCTTGTCTTCCATAGCTTTTGAGTTTTAGGTCGAAAATGAGAATTTGGTGAGAAATCGATGTTTTCGCGGTTGGAAATCGACGTAAACGTGGTAGAATGTTTGTTGCCATGATTGTATTGAGTTCTGGTTGATATATGTTGTTTTGAAAATGTTTTGGGTTGAAAAATATGGATTTTGGGTTTTCAACAGCGCTGAAGTATTCTGAGTTTTCCTTGGTTCGCCTAGCGAACCTGGGGCGAAGCAGTAGCGAGTGATGTTTTCGCGGGTTCGCCTAGCGAACCAGTTAGCGAAGGTCAGCGAAGGTTCGCTGAGTTGTTCGCCTAGCGAAGTTTGGGTGTTTTTGATGTTGAAGGTTGCTGCCTTGGTTCGCCAAGGGGTTCGCCTAGCGAACTTTGTGTCTGTTTTTAGCTAGTAGTTGGTTCGCTGGAACATTCGCCTAGCGAATGCTCGCAAGAAGGTTCGCCCAGCGAACAGTGCTGTTTGTGTAATTTTGTTTTCTGCATAACTTTTGATCTGAGATTTGGTTTGAGGCGTGGTTTGATGCATTAGAAAGATTATAAAATGTTCTTTCTTATTATGATGATTATGAGATTGTTAACCGATTTAATTATGTTGGAAAGTCGGGAATAGTGTTATTTAGCGACTTTTACCATTTTGAATGTGTGTTTGGATGTGAATCATACAATAGTGCATTGGTGTGAATGTATATAGATTGTATGTGATAGTATGGGATGAATGCATTGTTTGAATTGTTTTTAATGTATGAATATGATGTTGTGATAATCATATTGTTGATTTGTGAAGATGCATTTGATTGTCATGAGTTCTTGTGTGTCAAGCATCATGATATGCATCTTGTGATCGTGTGCCCATGTGGGGTGTGAGCGATCGGATCGTGTGCCCGTGTGGGGTGTGAGCGATCCAGAAACGTCGTATGCCCGTGTGGGGTGTGAGCGACGGACTGGTTCCAGAGGGAATCCGCTATAACATCGTGTGCCCATGTGGGGTGTGAGCGATGATTATAGACGATCGTGTGCCCATGTGGGGTGTGAGCGATCGGGTCGTGTGCCCATGTGGGGTGTGAGCGATCCATAAACGTCGTGTGCCCGTGTGGGGTGTGAGCGACGGGGAACATCGTATGCCCGACGGGGAGTTACATTGGTAACGAGCGATGGTTCCAATAAGTTCCTGAGTGAACTTGAGATGATTGAGTCGGTACCCGCATTGCATTTGCATAGAGTCGTGAGTCGGTCTCTATGATTTGCATTTATCATCTTTATATGGTGCATTGATGAATAAACATGAATATGTATGTTTATGTGGAATGGTAAGAATTGTGAAAGTATGCATGATGAAATGCTTGGATTTGTATATATATATATATATATATATATATATATATATATATATACATTGTAATGTATATGGGTGAATTATGATGAATTGTGGTGAGAATGTGGAATATGTGTATTTTTATGCTAAGATATATAATTATATGCATTGTTATTATGATAATATTTCTCACCCTTCTGCTGTTTTATGATGCTCTATGAGGCATTGTAGAGTAGGTATGCTGGTGGTCTTTTTGTGAAGCGTGTCTTCATTCTTTTGGTCGGTCGGCTCTGATATGTAGCACCGGGTAGCTAGGATGTATATGATTCTTTTGTGATACATTGTACATGTATCTTGTTGATGAATGTTTATGTAAACATGAATTATGTTGGTGGATAATACTTGAGGATGTATATATATGTTATATATTATTCAATGTTTAGATTTTCCGCTTTTATTCTAAATATTTGAGATGTGGGTGTAAGGACTAAGTTCCCCTGTTGCAAAGTTACCCCACTGTTGCATATCAATGTTGAGCAGGTGTTGAATGTTTTAATTTCACGTATAATGTGACATACCTCTTTTATACTATGTTTATAATTATACTCTGACGAAATTTTTAATATGTGCCTAAATGATTATGTGATTATTTGGGGGTATAGAAAGTGGGTGTTACAATATCTAATCAGGTATGTTCAGAGAAAATTGTAAGACCTAGGTGTAGGAAATGACAACCAAAAGTATCTGCCATTAAAGAATCCAATTATTTAAAGTAACTTGATATGTCAACGCTTTTTGGAAAGCTTGATGAACTTGAAAATGATCTAAAAAGACTTAAAGAAAGGGAGTGCAATACAAAACATATAAAGACAAGAACAAATAAGAGAAGAAAAGTATCTCCTTAAAGACCTCTACTTCAAATACCAAAGTAGAGGATGATGAAGAAAGTAGCAGTGAAGACTCTATAAAAATATTTATATTAGGAAAATTGGTCTCAATCATAACAAGAATTTAATGAAATTTAGAAAGAAGTTGGAAGATAATAAAATGGAAGAAAGGCAGGTAAAATGCGACAAATGTGGTAAACTCGGACACTACATGACCGATTACCCAAGTTTAGTGAAACACAAAGGTAATAATCATTTTACAAGACAAAGAGCAAGATTTCCAAGGTCATAGAGTGTACATTGCTTAGGAAGAAGATAAAGATTTCTCCTCTTCTGTTAACAAAAATTATGTTCCTCAAGGGAGAAATGTTAGACCAGATGTTGGGACAATTTGTCAACTTATTCCTTTAGGTCAAACTTTTCCACCATGGCTAACAACATTCTAATGGATTTATGATTTACAACATGTGAGAAAACATCATTGAAGTCAGAACCTTGTTTTTTAGTGAACCCCCTAGGAAACAACCTTGCCTTAAATCTCTTTAACATCACTCATTTGGTTCCTTCCTTAACCTGGAAAATCCACTTATAGCTAACTAACCTTGCCCATGCAGGTTTCTCGATCAGTTCCCAAGTATTATTATCATAAAAATGTTTCATTTCATCATCTGTGGCTTTCAGTCATTCAGCCTTATTTAGACTCCTCACAACTTTCTTATAATCTCTATTTTTTTCATCAATGACCTCACTTGCCGAAATTAAGGCGAATATTTTAAGATCTGCATAACCAAGTCTTTGAGGTGGCTTGATGACTCTTCTGGACCTGTCTCTTGCCAGCAGGTAGTCATTATTAGTCTCCTCGTCTTCATCAGCAACTTGTGTTTCTTCTTCGACTTTATCTGGGTTATGAAATTCAGCATCACTATGCTCCACCTCAATAAAAATCTCTTCCTATTCCATCTCCTCTTCAGAGATTTTTGCATTTCGACCAGCATCATTAGTTTTCTTGAAATCCATCTCTACATCATTGAAAACTACATCTCGACTTGTGATACACCTCTTGTGACATGACTCTAGGCACGACAGCCTATAAGCTTTGACTCATTCAGGGTATCTAAGAAACATACATCTCAGAGCTCTAGGTTCGACCTTGTCTTGCCTAAGGTGAGCATAGGCTAAATAGCCAAATACTCTAAGTCTGTCGAGATTAGGTGGATGTCCCGACCAAACTTATTCAGGCGTCTTCATCCTCGAGGCAATCGAGGGACACCTATTTATCAGGTAAGTTGTAGTCATGATTGCCTCAACCCAAAACACCTTCTTTAATCCCGCACTAACCAACATGTATCTAACCCTTTCAAGAATGGTTAAATTAAACCTTTCAGCCAAACCATTTTGTTGGGGAGTACCTGAAGTAGTTTTGTGCCTTCCAATATCAGGCGCATTACAATAGCTGTCAAAAGACTCATTTCAAAATTCAAGACCATTGTCGATCCTCAACCTCTGGACCTCCCTGCCATTATGGTTTTCGACCAGGGTCTTCCAACTTTTGAAATTTTCAAAAGTTTCATCCTTAGCTTGTGGATGAATACCCATAACTTATTAGAATAATCATAAACTACGGATAGGAAATATCTTACACCTGAGTGTGAAGGATTTCTTGCAGGCCCCCAAAGATCAGCATGCATATAATTAAGGGGTCCATGTGTTCTTTGTTTACCTTTGTTAAATTTCACCCTGCAGGATTTACCAAATACACAAGATTCACAAAACTCAAGTTTTTTTACCTTGTCAGCACATAACATATTTTGTTTCGACAATTCGATCAGGCCTCTTTCACAGACATAACCAAGTCTCATGTGCCATAGCTCAGTCTTCGAAACATGTTTTTTGGATGTCACATCTGTTGAAACACTTACAATCTCAACCTCAAGGTATACAAGTCTTATTTCTTCACGCCTCTCAAAACTTCCTTCGACCCCTTCATTATCTTTAGGATACTTTTCTCTCCTTTGAAAACATATCCTTTTTTGTCGAATTCACCAAGAGAAATCAAATTCCTCTTAAGATCAGGTACATACCTGACATTAGTCAATAGCCTTATTGACTCATCATGGAGCTTGAATCTCACAGATCCAATTTCAGAAATCTTGCATGCTTTATTGTTTCCCAACAGTACTGATCCACCATCTTGATCACATAATTCCTCAAACACGTGTTTGTTTGGAGTCATGTGGCAAGTACACCCTAAATCCATAATCCACTTCTGGCTAGAGTCGCTGCTTGAAACTACTAGGACATCAGATGATTCATACCCATCTTGCACAATGACTGCATTACCATTATCCTTTCCACCATGATTATTCAGACATTCAGGGTACACCTTTCTTGTATGATCCTCGTTCTTACAATGATAACACCTAATTATAGGAGTATTACCACCATAAGAATTCTGTAGAACCTTACCAACATAATTGTAGGAGTATTACCGCCATAAAAATTCTCAAAGCTACCATCTTTCTTCAAGAATTTTCCTTTGACGAAT
This sequence comes from Lathyrus tuberosus, assembly GCA_022829125.1. Classification (NCBI taxonomy): domain Eukaryota; kingdom Viridiplantae; phylum Streptophyta; class Magnoliopsida; order Fabales; family Fabaceae; genus Lathyrus; species Lathyrus tuberosus. The sequence continues at coordinate 7,310,327 of JALAZF010000161.1, read as the reverse complement.
AATCCTTCACCAACATAATATGGTTTATGCTCCTTTCTTTCATTAAGCTCCTTAGAGTACAATGAGGATTGAAATTCTTCAAAGGTCAACGAAACTCTTCCATACAAGAGAGTTTCTTTGAAATGAACATGAGACTTAGGTAAAGCACACAACAACAACAACAATGCTTGATCTTCATCATAAATCTTGACCTCGATATTTTCAAGATCAAGAATCAACTTGTTGAACATATCTAGCTGCTTAGCCAAGACTTTGTCTTCACTCATCTTGAATTAATACATATCTTACTTCAGGTAGAGGCGATTGACCAAATATTTGGTCATATACAAACCCTCGAGTTTGCTCTACACACCCGCTGCCGTCTTCTCCTTCGAGAACTTCCGAAGAACCTTATCACCAAGGCTCAATATGATGGAACTATGGGCTTTCTCGATCATCATCATCTTCTCCTTCTCCGTTAGTACAACATCTATCTTCTTCGGTCCTTTCAACGCTTCTGACAAACCATGTTGAATCAATAGGGTTTGCATCTTCAAGTGCCACAAACCGAAATCATTCACACAGGTGAATTTCTTAATCTCATACTTTGTTGACAGCATCTTCTGCTCCACGTTCACCGCACCAATTTGTTGTGAAATGATTCCTGTAACACCCCCTTTCTATACCCCCAAATAATCAAATAAATCATTTAGGCATGTAATGGAAATTTCATCAGAGTATAATTAAAACATGGCATAAAAAGGCATGTCACATTATGCTTGAAATTAAAACATACAACACCTGCTCAACAAATGATATGCAACAGTGGGGTAACTTTCAACGTAGGAACTCAGTCCTTACACCCACATCTCAATATTTAGAATAAAAGCGGAAAATCTAAACATTGATAACACCAAACATATATACATTATATATATATATACCTCAACAAGTATGATACAACAACATCAGTCAAGGTATATACATAAAGTCATCAACCAGATACATATGCAAATGTATCACAAAAAGGAAATCAAAAGCATCCTAGCTACCCGGTGCTACATATCAGAGCCAACCGACTAACACGGACATGAAGCCACGCTTCACAAAAAGACCGCCAGCAAGCCTACTCTGCAATGCCTCGTAGAGCATTATAAAACAGCAGAAGGGTGAGAAATATTATCATAATAACGTTGCATATAATTATATATCTCAACATATAATACACATATACCACATTCTCACCACAACTCATCACTATGCATGTATATATACATATAACACCAAGCATATACCATAAATCAAATACAAGGCATAATAATCCGTAATTAACGCATCCTTCACATAGGCATGTTCATTCATGCTCAAATACATGTATCACCAATACATCTCAATTCATCATCATTCATTCAACATAAACACACATACATGTTTATTCACCAATGTATCATTACAAAGATACAACTCTTATCGCCATTCATCATCTCTTACTCAATATACATCGCAGGGCATATATATATATATATATATATATATATATATATATACACAACCAAGCATATTCATCACAATGCTTATCATTCAACATAAATACATATATTCATGTTCATTCATCAATGCACATATACAAAGATGATCAATGCAAATCATAGAGACCGACTCACGACTCTATGTAAATGCAATGCGGTACCGACTCATTTCATCTCAAGTTCAATTGAAGAACTTATTGGAACCATCGCTCGTTACTTACTTAGTGTAACTCCCCGTCGGGCATACGATGTTCACCCATTGCTACCACCTCTCAAAAGGCTTACAATGTTTATGGATTGCTCCCACCTCTCAAAAGGCTTACAATCCGATTGCTCCCACCTCTCAAAAGGCTTACAATCGTTTGTAATCATCGCCCCCACCTCTCAAAAGGCTTACGACGTTACAACGGATTCATCTTGGAACCCCACAATGCAAGAATGCACATCATGATACTTCACATACAACATGACTCATGACACTCTTGACATGCATACATATTCACAATATAGTCATGCATTCATCACACACAATCCACATACATTCACATCAATTTTGCCAAACGGCAACCGAACGTTTTCACAAATAACCAAACAATTTGATTTACGGTTTACCAGAAAAGTCGGTTAAAAGTCGGCTAAAAATAATATTTTTCTTCACCAAATCATAGAACATATTTTTAGCTTCACATCCATATAAAGAACACCTCAATCGGATAAACAAGGCAAAAGATATGGATATTTCAAAATAACGCAAAAACATAAACCGGAGGCCGGACACAACGAAACGTTTCGAAAATACTGTTCCGATTGGACCAGGTTCAGACCTCAAAATCATTTTTCCTAGAAAGAACATCTCATTAGCTTTCCAACGCTTCGAACGGGGGTCAAAACCGACTTACGGTTCAAGAGATATGAAATTCCGAAGTTTTCCCGAAAACCAGAAAATGCCCTGCGGGCTGCTACGGGTTTCGGCTATTTTGCCCGAAAATCCGACCGATTCAATTATTTTCTTCAAAACAAACACATACGCGCAACCACCAAATACATAAGAACAATTTAGAACACATAAACGAAATTGCTACGACGTTCGATTTTTCGATTAAATTTCAACCTTTCAAAAACCTGAATTTTCAAACATCACCAAATCGAATAAAAAGCACGTTATACGACGACCTAACCTTCCTCGATACAACTACGTAATTTATTTCGAATTCTAACCGTGAAAACATCGGTTTTTATCGACTTTATTCATTTCGACCTAAAATGAAAAATATATGAAAACGATCCAAAACAACCGAAACGAAACCATACATAATCGTATACAAAGTTAAGATAACGATATTTCACACCCTTACTCGTTCGATTCGAATCCTAACCGTTGATTTTGATGATTTCTAGCCTTTTTCCCACTTTTCTCCTCTTGTTCTTCTTTTCTCTTCTTTCTCACTTTTCTCTCTTTATGTTTTTCTTACTAACTTTCTTTTCTATTTATTTCTTATACTTTCTTTTCTTAAAATATCTCAAATACAATATCATATTCTATTTCTATTACTATTCACTTAAAATATCTAACAATTCATATTCTCACAAATACCCTTAAATCATTCCTCACTTAAATTCTAACTTAACAATAATTATGAGATGTCTAAAATACCCTCCAATCTAATTTCCCTCGAAAACTCTCAAAAACAGTAAAATAATATAACACGCCAACATATCAGATTAAAACACCAATTTCACAATAACATTATTATCACCCAAATTAAATAAAAGACTCAACAAAATAATACAATTAACACAAAATGGAGATAATTAAAATCAGGTCGTTACAATTCCCAAGAAAACAGAGTATGGCCAGTTTCTTGATGAACAAGAAAACAACATAGCAAAGGAAAAGATAGAATTGAAGTGAAAGAAACAATTCAAAGTGGTTAAAATTGGATTCTTGATTCAACTACACATTAGGGAACAATGCTTATAATTGAATCTCAACCACACCACTTTCTCCGCCTGAATATGATTCAGGGGTTGATGGAGAAGTGGTGGCTAGTATGTTATTTATAGGAAAATTAAACCCTAACTTTCAACTAACATACTAAACAATTGGCCCAACAAATTGGTTCAATTCAAATGCTAACTTAAACAACAAGCTAAAATATTTTCCATGCAAGAACGGACTTCGACTACAGTATGCACATCTTCAACTTCGAAAGAACTCTTCAACTTTGACATAATTTGCTACAACACTCAACAACCTTGAAGATAAAATTTACCTTATACCTTACAATTAATTATATAAGACAAAAAATTTACTATGTTTTAAAAAAAAAAAACAAGTTTTTTCCATCATAATGCCATCGTGGATGGTTTAGTTACAAAAATAAAAAAATAAAAAAAATAAAAAAAATTCTCTACTTTTTTTTTATTTAGTAGATTCTAAAGTTTTATTTGACATATTTATCGCATGCATACTTGTATTATCATTCTAGGTTTAGGGCTTGACAATTCGTAGAGTTTTCGATTGCGTCATGTTTGAACCCGCAATATTTCACCCATTCATCAAAGGGTGAAATTTTAACCATTAGGCTATTAAAAAAACCACAAAATATAACAATAATTTTCTTGTGAATATAACAATGTATTGAAAGTTATTTTCTATTAACAAACCGCTAAAGTAATTAACAACTATTTTAAAAGTTACTGACCACAGTTTATAGGTGTATAAATTTGAACAGATGGTTAGTGAATATCATATATATTTAAACATTTAAAAATTGTAGTTAAAGATGTTCAAAAGTATGGTTAATTACATAATTATTTTCAATGGATGATTAATGAGTTGCAACAAATTATCATATTCATTATCCATTTACTCAACATAATTTACTGCATAATATGTGAATTGTATTAACTATAAAAATTGTTTATACATTTTTGTGTCAAAATTGTTTTAAAAAAAGTTGGTGAATAGTCTGCTAAATCATCAACTCGTAACATGCTGGTTCTTAACCAAAAAAAAATTAACCCTGTAAACTATTTTTAATCCATCTACCTGTGACAAAACCATTAAGTTGTACTATATTCCTGTTTCTTAGTTTGTTTGACCATACCTTCGGTTTCACATTCTTGTATCTCCTGTCTAAGACTCTCTTGATATTCTATTGTTGGAAACACAGGAGTTCAACTTGTTGCAATTATAAATCCATTGATCTAACTGAAAATTTATATTCATGAGAGAGATGCACCCAATATCTCCAGTCTAATATTGTATATTATTTTCAAAAGACACAAACTTGCATTTTACTCTAGCAGAAAATTTATTTGTTGAACTTAATACTTTTTCATAATATTTCAAAGTTACAACCGATAAATTTCAAACAAAGCACACTCTTACTAGAGACAATCACAATAAAAGAAAATAAAAACAGTGATGATAATAAAAAATACAGAAGAAATGAGTGCCATGCATGATCTAAACACTAATTCAAAAGAACCTTTTAAGCCACCTAAGTACCTGTGAGCTGTAACTGGTTCCCAATGCCACTCCAGCAACAAGACCGCCTACATACCCAATTAGACTTACTTTCCACTCAATTTCAAAGAAAGATTCTGACTCATTATCATTTTCAGAGGTAGAAGGTGGAGAAAATGAGCGCCCTGCATGATCTAAACACTTCTTCAGCAATTGATCCCCACATAGACCTTTGTTACCCTCAAATGAATCACCTTGGAATGTTGAAAACTGCTTATTCTCAGGTATAGGACCTGATAGATTGTTGAAGGACACGTTGAAGAACTCTAGAAAGGTGAGTTGTGTCAACTCTTGGGGAATGTTCCCTGACAGATTGTTGAGAGAAAGGTCCAATGTTTCCAGGTTTGAAAGGTTCCCTAAGGAAGATGGAATGCTCCCAATAAAAGTGTTATTTGATAAGTTGAGCAAAACAAGACCCTTCAAGTCTCCTATGACTTTTGGTATCTCTCCACTGATTTTGTTGCTTGATATATCAATAGCTATCATGCTATAAAAATTTTGAAGCCTCTCATAATCCATGGTATGCCCTTTGTTTGACATTGTCAACGAATAAGGAATATTTTGTGTCACATTGAATAATACAGGCTTGTTATCACTGATGTATGCTGACATAGGTTCATACTGTAATTCACTTGTATTGGAAGTTTTCATTATTTTCCAACTTAAGATCATTTCCGATGGAAAACTTCCAGAGAATTCATTGTGAGAAAGGTCAATGATGTGAAGCTTGGGAAATGTGCATGTCATGTTGCTAGAGCACCTAATTTCTCCATGAAATTTATTGTTACTTAAAGCCAGTACTTTCAACTCGGGTAGATCTCCCAGCCAAAATGGAAATGAATCGTTGATATTGTTATGGCTAATATCAAAGTACTCTAGCCTTCCACAATTGACCAATGCTCTTGGCAACTGACCTTGAAGATTGTTGTTGCTGAAATCAATCATGCGAAGGTTATTTCCCATCAGGTATGTTTGAGGAATGAGACCAGACAATTTGTTCCCCTTTAACTCCAGAAATTCTAGATATTGGCCAAAGTTCCCTATACATGATGGAACATGGGCGCTTAATTTGTTGAACGATAAATCAAGAATGATGAGTGATTTGAGATTGCATATGGATGGGGATATTTCTCCTGTCAATGTGTTGTGTTGAAGTGCTAAGACTTTTAGACTTGATTTTCTCCACAACCAACTTGGTATCCATGTTATATTGTTGTATTCCAATTCAATATATTCCACAGCAGTGAGATTTCTTATAAATGTTGGAACCTCAACTATATTGCATGATGCCAAACCTAAGATCTGGATTGGAGAATTGGTCGCATTGTAAGAACTTTTTCCATTTAATAACGACAATTTGTTGTATGATACAATAAGTAAAGTAAGCTTTTTGAGCTTCAAAAACATGTCAAGCTCCAACTTTCCATGCAAAAAATTATTTTCTAAATTCAAGTAAACCAGATCTGTTAGGTTTGTCAACCAAGATGAAAATTCACCCTTTATATTGCTATGTTGTGCACTAAACCTCGATAGTTGGGTGAGATTTGCAAAAGATAATGGGATGTCACTGCTAATATTTAACGAGGATATATCCAAGTTAACTAGTGATGAGAGCTTACCTATCCAGGAAATGGTTTCAAAAGTAAATTTATTGGAACCAACGTACATGAAGTTAAGTTTGGTAAGATTTGCCAAGGCTACTGAAGGGTCTCCGCCAAATTGGTTATCTTGAAGGTTTATGTGCACGAGTTGTGTGAGGTTTCCTAGCGAAGAAGGAATATACCCAGAAAAATAGCAATCTTTAATTAATAGGGTACTTAAAAAGCTAAGCTTTCCAATGGATACAGGCAGTCTACCATAGAAATCCGTCCCATCAAGGAATAACTTGGTGAGTGAACTAGACTGAAACTCAGGCAGACTACCATTGAGATTTGGATTATGTCTCAAATTCAGAAATTTCAAATTGGGAAGATGAAATACTCCTACTGGAAATTCACCATACAACTCGGAATGTTTAAGAGAAAGTGTTTGCAACGAAGTTAGATTTGTGATCAGGTCAGGTAAAGTAGATGAAATTGTTACATAATTAAGGAAGAGCGTCTCAAGTTTTGTTGAGTTTTTAATTATGCTTCTAAGACTGTGCTCTTTGAGTTGCAACATATTGACTGCACTATTTTCCCAAACTGTTGTGGCATAGACGCTTAGATCAAGAGACAACAACTTGGATAGCTGTGAAACTTGTGGTGGAATTTCGCCAAAAAAAGTTGTGTGAGAAAGGTTCAAATATCTTAGTTGTGAAAGCTCGCCTATCTTAGGTGGGATCTGAGAGTAATTGTAGTCATTGTCTGAAAGATCGAGATGTCGAAGGTGTACGAGGCGAAAGAGAGTGGTATTTAAATCCATTGTACCATAGAGTTGGCTGCTACTAAGATCAATGTGAATGACATGATCTGTGTGCACATCACATTGAATGCCATCCCATGAGCAGCAATCGGTGCTTGCATTCCATGATGTTGTTTTAGGATAATTGAAAGGATTATCAGAAGCAGTCATATTGATGATAAAGTCTTCCTTGAATTGCAACAAGGCATGGCTTTCATATTGATGACACTTTGGATGAGTTAAAGGAAAAGATGTAGTAAATGTGAAAGACAAGAGTGAAAAAAAGAAAAGAAAGTGGAATAACAAAACAATAGAGCGCACAAAGACCATTGTATCTTAATATTTTAAACTGACAAGTTTGGATGAAATGTTAGACACATAGTAGGTGGTTCTTATACTAAAAAATGGAATGCAAATAACAAAAGAAAAATTTTTCTAGTGAAATTCATTATCTTTGACCGTGCATTTTGGTTTGGACTATCACATTTCCATTGGTGAAGCAACTCCGAAAAATCCGTATTGTCCTTTACCGTTAAAATTCAAAGAAAGGGATTTGAATGTTGGCTCTTATAGTGGATTATGCAATTTGATTTGATCTCTCTTGTATTGACTGCAATCACATGCATTTCATACAAAGACTTTTATATAACAAGGTCTATATGATGCTTTATCATGTGCTGAGGTTTTCTTCATTACCACAAACTTAATTTTCTGTCCATTTCTAGTTTTTGTATTCTATTTCTTTTACATTTGTCTCTATCATTTAACATAGAAATTTCCTCTGATTCACTTGCTACTTGTTTTTTTTAATAAGCAAGATTGAATTATATTTCTAGGACACTAGAGGGTGTTCCAACCATTTACAAAAGGAAGGCCGTTATAAAAATCGGACCTACAAAAATTCACAAGGGGCATTTACCCACTCATAGTAATTACAATTAAAAGCATTTTTGTGCTTCTTTCCTATCCACCACCAAGAAAACAAAATGACTCGATTAGTGATTGTGTCGAAATCCCAAAATTCGTTAGGACTGCACGAGAGATTCTCCCAGGTCGGAATTCTGTTGTGCATCAGCCTCCAACCAAATATACTAACTTTAGCGGGAATTTGTGCTAGCCAAACCAACTTAAGAGCAGCCTTCAAACTCTCCCCACACATCCAACCGTTATTTCCTTCATTATACTGTAGCAGTCGGTACAGTGAAGCAACAGAAAAGGAGCCGCTGCTGTCATGTAGCCAGACGACGTTATCTATTCTTCCTTCGTGCACCTGAATGTCATTTAGCCGGTTTTGCATAGAGCAGACCTACTGACTGATTCCTTCGTGAGTATTCTCCATTGGTAAATCCAGCTTCCACTGCCAACCACCAACTGCGTGAAATCCGTTATCTATGATCCTACTTTCTTTGTTCACAGTCGAGTTCCAAAGGTCTGGATAAGAAGAGGCCAAAGTCGTTGAACCTGCCCAGCGAGCTAACCAGAAAAGCGCCTTTTCTCCATTTCCAACTTCATAAGAAAGCAAATCTATAAAGTTATTCCTGCCACAAAAAATAGAAATATTAAACAGATCTTTCCACCATAGAGATGGAGGAACATGGTACTTAGGGAGCACCCCAAGATGAAAATCACATTCAGGATTAAGAAATCTGCATTTGATAATGTTCCTCCACGAAAAGTCATCCGACGATACAATTTTCCAAATCCATTTGAAAAGTAATGCAATATTGAAGAGCTTTAAGTCTTTGACCCAGAGTCCTCCGTCTTCTTTTCTTTTACAAACGACGCTCCACTGAATCCAAGACACACTTTTTTTTTGCGCAGAACCATTCCACAAGAAACGCTTTTGGATTGACGTAAGAGTACGAATCACCTGATCAGGAAGTTTGTAAAAAGGCATGTAGTGGATTGGGAGGTTTGCCAACACGGAATTAATTACGGTAACTCTGCCCCCCATTGATAAGAACCGGCTTTTCCATGAATTCAGTCTAGATCGCACCTTGTCAATCATTGGTTTTCGGAAAGATAATAATCTGTGGTTGCCACCAATGAATATTCCGAGAAATTTGAGAGGACAAGCTGATACTTTGCAGGAGAGAAAATTTTCGGCCGCCTTGAGTACCGAGTCATCAATTTGATACCATAAAGAGAACATTTGTTGAAATTGATGTCAAGACCCGATGCCAAGTGAAATCCCTTCAAGATAACCTTAATTGCAAAAATATTCTTCCACGACCCATCTCCCACCAACAATGAATCGTCTGCATACTGTAGTAAGTGAAGGGATGTGTCATGAGAAAACTTAAAACCAGAATAATTACCTCCATCCACCGCCCTATTCATTAACACTGCGAGACCTCCAGCAGCAATAGTGAACAGGAAAGGAGCCAACGGGTCTCCTTGTCTAAGACCTCTAGACACGGGGAAGTCCTTTGTAGGACTCCCATTAACCAAAATTGATGCAGAACAGTTGAAAACCCCATTGTTCATCCACCTCATCCATTTTCCTCCAAACCCCATAATTTGCATAACATCGCGCAGGTATTTCCACTCCACACAATCGTACGCTTTGGCGAAGTTAACCTTAAGCAACATTAACTCTTTCTTGGTTCGTTTGGCTAAATCGATAACTTCATTTAGCGAAAGAACACCATCGAGTAGATTCCTTCCTTCAATGAATGTCGTTTGAGATGTTGAGATGATGCTTCCAATTTTATCTTTAAGTCTATTTGCAAGAATCTTAGATACAACTTTGTATACGGAACCAATTAACGAAATTGGTCTGTAATCATCTAGATTCTTCAAGCTGTCATTTTTAGGAATGAGCACCACAAAGGAAGAAGCAAGAGTCTTAGGAAGTATCTCACCAACAAAGAATTCTAAAATACAGTTTGAGAAATCTTGCTCTACAATATCCCAGCACTTTTTAAAGAACTCAAAACTGAATCTGTCTGGACCCGGGCTCCGATCTCCGGCACATGCAAAACCAGCCCTTCTGATCTCAGGCAAATCGACCTCTGTTTGTAGTTCCTCGCTGTCCTCAGGAGATAAACGTTTGAAGCCATCACTAAAAACATAAGGGAAAGGCCTGTTGACTCTACTAAACCTCTTTAGAAAATGATCTCTCACAGCGTCTTTAACCCCTGCCACATCCTCTATCAACCTGCCATTAACATTAACAGAAGAAATCATATTCAAATTGAGTCGACTTTTGAGAGCAGCGTGAAAGTATTTCGAATTAGAGTCCCCATCTTCAATCCATCTCGACCGGGATTTCTGTCTTAGAATACTTTCCTTGATCCTTAAGTATTTCCAGAAATTGTCTTCCGCATCATTCCTCTTAGCCAAATTCTGAGCTGCAATGTGATCTTGCTTTAATTCAAAGAGGTCTTCGACGTCGTTAATAACTCCTACATCCGTCTTGATATTTGTATCAATCCACCCAAATACATTAGCATTCCACCACCTTAATCTCTCCCGAAGATGACACAGATTTCTAGACAGAATAAACGATTCCTTCCCTTCCACAAGTCTATCTTCCCACTCTTTTTTCACGAATGACATAAAACTTGGGTGTTCAAACCAACAAGAAAAGACTTTGAATGGTTTAGGGCCCCAGTTTGTATTTCTTGCAACCAAACAAACCGGTCTATGATCTGAAACGTCTCTCTCGCCTATCCTCTGGTAAATCGTATTCCACTCGTTTAAAATTCCAGGAGACACTAAAAATTTGTCAAGGCGACAACATGCTTTGCCTCTAGGTTTGAACCACGAGTATTTGCTGCCGGATACTGGTGTGTCCAAGCAACCTATCATGTTTATAAACTCTGCAAATTCTGCCATGTATCTTCTTTTGTGACTCGTGCATCCAAATTGTTCACTCGGGCTTTTGATTGCATTAAAATCTCCACCCAAGATCCACTCCCCTGGTTCCATGTTGGCTTTTAAATTTAATATCTTGGACCATAATTCTATTTTCTCTTTAATGTTGCTGGGAGAATATATGTTTAGTAAGTAGACATTTCTCCCTTTCCACACTACTTGTATTCCAAAATAACCATTGCCACTGTAACTGCAAATTGGTTTTAAGATTCCTTCTTTCCAAATTGTAAGCAAGCCTCCTACCAGGCCAATAGAGTTTGTTGCCGGCCACTGGCACTTGCTATCTCCCCAAATACTAAACACCAACCCGTCTGTCATGTTAGTGCTTTTGGTTTCCTGGATGAAGCATATCTCCCCACCTCCTTTAGTGATGCTGTTTCCTATCCTTTTTCTCTTAAGACCACCCCCGCACCCTCTAATATTGTAGGAGACAATATTCATGTGAACTCAGTAGCTACCGCCTTCTTGGATTTCTTCGATTTCCTGTCATCAACTTCCAAATTCTGAAGAATTGATTCGAACACTTCATCGCCTTCATCCGCCTCAATTCCCATTTTTTTAATAGAACCCCTGGCCGAGAGGTTATCTAATTTCTTCTTTATCCGTGAATTGGTCTGCATAAAACTAGAGTCTCCAATGGAGTTGTCTATTGAAGGAGAAGCTTTAATAACTAGGGGGAAGCCTTCGGTCCTGCAAGGGCGATGCAGAGGGGACGAAACTTTGGGAAAGGAGCAATCCACTTTTAATAGAGTAGAATAATATGAAGGGGTGAACGGTATTTTGATCTTTTGACAGATGTCATTAATCAACAACTTTTTCTTATTAGGAATGGTCTTCAATTTAGTGTCTGCACCCACAACTTCAGACCTTCCTCCAACCAACTCGGTTTGATAATTTGAAATCTCATCCTCAGAGGAGCTATTGAGGCATAAACAATCCTTCTTCTCACTTCCTATCTTGAGGTTCACAGTCCCTGAAATTCTTTGTTGTAAATCTAAACTGCAACTCATGTGGTCGTCCTTGGATCTCTTTTCTTCACTTATTCCAATGATATCAGTAGCTACAGGGGAAGGCAAATCACCATCATGGCTTGTTAGGCGTGCAACTTTTGTCTTCTTTTTACTCTTCCAGCCTGTCCTGTTACTGACCCTATTAACAAGTTCCACTAACCCTTGGGACTCACCCACGACCTCAGGCGTTCTCAGAGGGTCATTGATTTTGGATTCACTAATACCACCATCATCAGGGAAATGCGCTGAGGTTCTTGACTGGTTACTGAGAGTGTTAAAAGAATCATCCCTGAAATTCTCTTCATCCTCTGATATCGAATCAATTTCTTCAGAGTTGTCTTCCTCAAATCTAGTATTTTTCGTATGACAGTGATCTCTCGAATACGACCCAAATGAATCTTCAACGATCTTGATATGGTATGACTTGTCGTTAACTTCTACAGCAATAACTTCGTTTAAGTTCATGGCAAATTTAGTGCGTATCAGGATATGTGCTACATCCAGTCTTGCCTGCTTCTGTGTATCTTCGTCCATTTTAACGAACATTCCAATTGTTGCAGCGAGGAACTTGAAGAATTTTTCACCCCAGGCGTGGCATGGCAAGCCGAAGATCTTCACCCAAGTGAGTCTTTCCTGGTCTACATCATTTGGGGTCCACGGGTGAACATCAGAAAACCACATGCTTATCCACTTTTTATCTTCATCCACCATTTTTTTGATATCACCCTGATTATCTTCTTCAAGTAAACATAGATGGGCCCCCAGAGGAGTGATTTTAATGTTAAAATATCCCTCCATTTGAAAAGATTCTTTGACATTAGCTGCAGGCCCAGGGCTTTCCAGAGTGCCAACAAAAGCCTGGTCGAATCTCTCCATTTCTTCTTCATTGACTATGAAACTCAGATGTGCAAAGTTGGGTTTATCTCCTATCAGGACTTGGTTCGGGTAACGCCTCAACCAACCACTATCGCCTCTAACCTTTTGTGCATACGTGACTCTTACATGGTTCCGTGTCCTGACGAGAGGTTTAATATGAGGAATCCTATCTGACCTCTTATCAGCCTCACCTTTCTGCCCATTCCTCGCGTCTCCTAGATTTTTAACTTCTCTCTGAAATCTAGGGAGATTGGCAAATATCTTGTTGCCATTAATGGTGATATTATCCAATTCAATGGTAAGAAGATGTTCGTCATCAACCTTTTTGAATCTCACAAAACCGAATCTTTTTCCCCTCTTATCAGTTCTTCCCGGAATGAACACTTCCAGAACAAATCCAAACTCTTTAAATATATCAAACATGTTTTTTGTGTCATAACAATCTGGGAATTCCGTAAAAAAGAACGATGACGCATCTCTCAAATCGATATCTGCACCCTTACCTTTGCTGTTCTTCCAGATTGACCTTCTACCGATAAAGGCTCGACGATCCTTCTTCTTCCCAGCCACCTCCCAAACCCCTAACTTATCGCTAGTGACATTCCGTCCAGTCATAGCAATAGTGACTCAATTCATTAGAAAATTTCCAAGATCCAAAACACAAAAGGTTGTGAATCCAGAGCAGAGACCACCAATGGGAATCAATTTGCGATCACGAATCCAAGTTGAAGAGAAAATCACTGCGGAACAAGACCCGAAGAGAGGAAGGTCCCTAAACCAAACCCTTACAGATCTATCAGTGACGAAACCCTAGAACACAGGAGAACGGGATCCAGACTACAGATTCAAATCACCAAATCGTCTCTTAATGAACTTGATACATGTTTCTTATGAGAAAATGGTGAGGGTAAGAGTGTTTGATGTGTGATGTAGGCCAAAGCGATACAATGTAACAGTTGAAGATGAAAAACCTAGAGAGAAGCGAGAGTTTCTCTTGCACCTTGTAACACCCCCTTTCTATACCCCCAAATAATCACATATATCATTTAGGCACATATAAAAAAAAATATAAAAATTCGCCAGAGTACGATTAAAACATAGTATAAAAGAGGCATGTCACATCATACACGCAATTAATACATACAACACCTGCTCATTCTATTGATATGCAACAGTGGGGTAACTTGCCACAGAGGAACTTTGTCCTTACACCCACATCTCAATATTTAGAATAAAAGCGGAAACATCTAAAATATTGAAGAACAACCACATATATATACATCATCCAGTATGAATCACTAGCATCATCATGTTTATACACAAATTCATCAGCAAGATACATATGCAAATGTATCACAAAAGAATAATACACATCCTAGCTACCCGGTGCTACATATCAGAGCCAACCGACCAAAAGAATGAAGACACGCTTCACAAAAAGACTTCCAGCATACCTACTCTGCAATGCCTCATAGAGCATCATAAAACAGCAGAAGGGTGAGAAATATTATCATAATAACAATGCATACAATTATATATATCTTAACATAAAAATACACATATTACACATTCTCACCACAATTCATCACGTTTTCATCTATATACATCACAATGTATATGTATATATACCAAGTATATTCATCATGCACACTTTCACATTTCTCAATCATTCCGTATAAACATACACAATTATGTTCATTCAACAACACATCATTATAAAGATGATAAATGCAAATCATAGAGACCGACTCACGACTCTATGCAAATGCAATGCGGTACCGACTCAATCATCACTAGTTCACTCAGGAACTCTGCTGGAACCATCGCTCGTTACCGAAGTAACTCCCCGTCGGGCCTACGATGTTCACCCATTGCTCACACCCCACATGGGCACACAATGTTTATGGATCGCTCACACCCCACATGGGCACACGACCCGATCGCTCACACCCCACACGGGCACACGATCCGATTGCTCACACCCCACACGGGCACACAATCATTCGTAATCATCGCTCACACCCCACATGGGCACACGACGTTACGACGGATTCTCATTAGAATCGCACAACACAAGAATGCACATCATGATGCTTCACATGCAAAATGACTCAAAAGACATTCTTGAAATGCATACATATTCATAATATATTCATGCATTCATCTCTTACAATCACATACAATCTATATACATTCACATCAATGCACTATTGTATGATTCACATTCAAACACACAGTCAAAACGGTAAAAGTCGCTAAATAGCACTATTCCCGACTTTCCGACATAATTAAATCGGCTAACGATTTTCAAAACATCATAATAAGAAAGTACAGCTCAATACCTTTCCAACGACACCAAGAATGTAAAAATCGGATACTCGGAACAAAAGTTACGGACGAAACCGAAAACGACATTTTGAAAAATCCCATTTTTACATTCCTCCTGTCCATACGCGTATCACCCATGTCCATACGCGTACGGACAGAACCCATTTCCTTCACAAATTCCTCGTTCCAAATCCCATACGCGTATTGGCCCATGGCTCGCCCCTATTACGCGTAATGCCAATATTCATACGCGTATTGGCCCAAAAATAAGCCAATGATACGCGTATTGCCTTGGCTCATACGCGTATGGACATGCCCCTTACGCGTATGGCCAGAGCATACCCAGAAAAATTCTGCAGAACGAAGTTCTGCGTTTTCCACTCCTCAATCATCCAAATCTTCACCTAATACTCAGAAAAATGCCAATTTGATGTATAACAATACATACCAATCATGTATAAACAACTATGAACACAATCAACATAAGTTTTAATACATTTGGATCAATTCCTAATCAATTTCTCAAAAATGGGTTATACCCTAAAACTCACAAAATTCATCAACAACAACAACAATTCATACATAAACATATACATTGATAAGATAACAATGTTTCACACCCTTACCCGGATTCCAAGCTTGCTAATTGATTGATCTTGATGAATTTCTAAGTTTTTCCTCCTTTCCTCTTCTTTTCTCTTCCTCTTCTTTCCTTCTCTCCTTTTTCTTTCTATCTTTCTCTATTTCTCTCTAATTCTCTTTTCTCACTCTTTTCTTTCTATTTTCTTTCTATTCTATTTCTTTTCTCTCCTTTTTCCACACAAACACTTAATTCATTTTAATCACACAATTCTAATTCCACAAAATTTCTAACTTATAATTAATTGAGAAAAGACTAAAATACCCTCCATTCTAATTTCCCCGAAAACTCTCGAAAATGGTAAAATAACATTTAGCACACCAATTTAACAATTAAAATAAATTATCACCCAATTAAATTAAAAGACTCAAGAATAATGGAATAATCAAAATCGGGGCGTTACAACTCTCCCCCACTTAGAAATTTTCGTCCTCGAAAATAATACCTGATTCAAATAACTCTGGATACGACTCTCGCATCCCACTCTCTAGTTCCCACGTCATATTGCCCTCCGCAGCGCCTCCCCACGCTACTTTCACAAGCGCAATATCCTTGCCCCTTAGTTTCTTAACTTCGCGGTCCAAAATCCTAACCGGTAAAGCTTCCACCGTAAGGTTATCTCTCACTTCAACCTCGTCCATAGGAATAACATGTGACGGATCCGGAACATATTTTCGAAGTTGCGAAACATGGAATACGTCATACAAATTCGAAAGGTTCGGAGGCAACGCCACACGGTAAGCCACAACACCAACTCGTGAAGTAATCTGATACGGACCAATAAAACGAGAAGTCAACTTCTTCGACTTCAAAGCACGACCCACACCAGTAACTGGTGTAACTCTCAAAAACACATGGTCACCTTCTTGAAACTCAAGATCCTTCCTTCTCTTGTCATGATAGCTCTTTTGTCTACTTTGAGAAGCTTTCATCTTCTCCCGAATAAACTTCACTTTCTCCGTTGTTTGTTGTACCATTTCCGGTCCAACTATCGTCCTCTCGCCGGTTTCATGCCAACACAAAGGTGTTCGACATCTCCGGCCATACAAAGCCTCAAATGGTGCCATACCTATACTCGAATGAAAACTGTTATTGTAAGTGAATTCAATCAACGCCAAATAACCATCCCAAGCACCACCTTGCTCGAGTACACAAGCACGCAATAAATCCTCCAACGATTGAATCGTCCTCTCGGTTTGACCGTCCGTTTGCGGATGGTAAGCCGAACTCAATCTTAGCTTAGAACCCAAAGCCTTTTGTAAACTCTCCCAAAACCTCGATGTAAACCTTGGATCTCTATCCGATACAATACTCTTAGGAACTCCATGTAACTTCACAATCACAAGAACATAAATCTCGGCTAACTTCTCCAAAGGATAACTAATATCAATTGGAATAAAGTGGGCAGATTTAGTAAGCCTATCAACAATTACCCAAATAGCATTATGACCTCTTTGCGTATTTGGCAATCCCGTAACAAAATCCATCGATATACTATCCCATTTCCATTCCGGAATATCCAACGGTTGCATAAATCCACTTGGTTTTTGATGTTCCACCTTAGACTTTTGACAAGTTAAGCATGCATACACAAATCGAGCCACATCCCTCTTTAAACCGGACCACCAAAAGATCTTCTTCAAATCTTGATACATCTTATTCGCACCCGGATGAATACTCAAATTACTTCGGTGTCCTTCCTCTAGAATCATCTTTTTCAACTCCGCGTCGTCGGGAATACAAATACGACCACGGAATCTCAAAACTCCATAATTATCAACCTTGAAATCCTCATTCTCATTCAACATCAAATCAACGAATTTCAAGTCCAACTTTTGCTTTTCCCTAACCGTTGCAAGAAAATCATTCGTAACCTGTAACATACCAAGTCGCACACTCCTCGGCGTCATTTCACAAACCAAACTCAAATCTCTGAAATCCTCTAAAAGTTCCCATTCTTCCATCATCAATGCGGACATATGTAACAACCTCCGACTTAAGGCATCGGCCACCACGTTTGCCTTACCCGGATGGTAATTCAAACCAAAATCATAATCCTTCAAAAGTTCTAGCCACCTCCTTTGTCTCATGTTCAATTCTTTCTGATCAAATAAATATCTTAAGCTTTTGTGATCACTAAAAACTTCAAATCTCGCACCATAAAGATAATGCCTCCATATTTTCAAAACAAACACCACCGCCGCTAACTCCAAGTCATGTGTAGGATAATTCTTTTCATGCACTCTCAATTGTCTAGAAGCATATGCCACCACTTTTCCATCTTGCATCAAAACACCTCCTAAACCTGTCAATGAAGCATCACAATACACAACAAATGGTTCATTAGGATTAGGCAAAATCAAGATCGGAGTCGTTGTCAACCTTCTCTTTAACTCATTGAAACTCTCTTCACAATGAATATCCCAAATGAAAGCCTTTCCTTTACAAGTCAATTGCGTTAAAGGAAGTGCCAATTTCGAAAATCCCTCAATAAACCTCCGATAATAACCCGCCAAGCCTAAAAAGCTTCGAATCTCCGTAACCGACCTAGGAGCCTCCCATTGCATCACCGCATCTATCTTGGATGGATCAACACTAATACCACTACCGGAAATAACATGTCCAAGGAAACTTACTTCCGATAACCAAAATTCACACTTCGACAACTTAGCATACAATTGTTTCTCTTTCAAAATTTGCAACACAATTCTCAAATGCTCTTCATGCTCCTCTTGAGACTTAGAGTAAATCAAAATATCATCGATGAACACAACCACAAAACGATCCAACTGTTCATGAAAAATACGATTCATGTATTCCATAAACACACCCGGCGCGTTAGAAACCCCGAATGGCATCACGGAGTATTCGTAATGACCATACCGTGTCCTAAATGCCGTCTTTTGAATATCCTCTCCTTTCACACGAATCTGGTGGTATCCTGCTCTCAAATCAATCTTGCTAAAAAAATTCGCACCAACCAATTGGTCCATCAAATCATCGATCCTTGGAAGCGGATACTTGTTCTTAATTGTCACCTTGTTCAACTGTCGATAATCAATGCATAACCGCATACTCCCGTCCTTCTTCTTTACCAACAATACCGGAGCACCCCAAGGAGAAACACTTGGCCTTACAAATTTCTTGTCCAACAAGTCATTCAATTGCTTTTTCAATTCTACCAATTCCGATGCCGACATACGATACGGTGCCATCGAAATCGGTCTAGTACCCGGAACTAGATCAATAGAAAATTCAACTTCTCTTTCTGGCGGTACATCCGTAATATCTTTCGGAAACACTTCTGGAAATTCGCACACCACTGGGAACACATCAAGCTCAACTTTACTCTCCACCGACAATGATGCAAACAAACCAAACAATTGAGCTTCGTCCGCTAAAAGTTTCTTCAACTCTTTAGTGGATAGGAAACTCTCAAATTCATCATCTTCCAAAGAAGGAAACCTTACTAACTTGTGATAGCAATCTATATGAACTCGGTTAAATTGCAACCAGTTCATACCCAAGATTACGTCCAATCCCTCCAACGGCAAACATACTAAATCCATAACAAAGTCTTTACCATACATGGTCAAAGGACAACTCATACACACCAAAGATGTAATTACCGACCCTGAAGCAGGAGTCTCAATAACCATTTCTGCACCCATCACAGTTAACGCAAGATTCAAACGCTTCGCGCACTCAGACGAAATAAACGAATGAGTCGCTCCCGTATCAATAACAGCAACTAAAGGTGTACTATTAATAAAGCATGTACCTTTAATCAAACGGTCCGCATTCGTAGTTTGAGTCCCCGCCAATGCAAACACCTTTCCGCCCGCTTGAGCTTGTTTCGGCTTAGTACACTTAGTACTAATGTGACCCACTTCTCCACAATTATAGCACTTCACCATATTTCTTCTACAATCTGTAGCAGCATGCCCAAGACCACCACAATTAGAACATTTCGCTACAGGCTTCCCACACTCAAAAGATTTATGACCTATATCACCACATTTGTAACACCTAACAACACCGGAACCTCCTCCTCCAGACCTCCTATCAAAGCTTCCCCTATGCTTACCCTTATCAACGGGTGTCACATAAGGTCCACTTCTAGCTTGTTGCTTCCCCTTCCTCTCATTCAAACTTTTGTAATGTGTAGAACGAGCCTTACTATCTTCTTCGAAGATTCTACTACATTCCGTCAAATCCGCAAACCTCCTTATCCTTTGATATCCCACAGCTTGTTTAATCTCAGGACGTAAACCATTCTCATATTTAATACACTTTGAGAACTCAGCCGTAATCGCAGCATAATGAGGATGGAATTGAAACAACTCCACAAATTTAGCAGTATAGTCCACCACAAACATACTACCTTGTTTCAGTTCAAGAAACTCCATCTCCTTCTTTCCCTTCACACTCTCAGGGTAATACTTCCTCAAAAATTCAGTACGAAATAAATTCCAAGTTACCTCTTCATCATCCACCTCAAGAACTTCACGCATACCGACCCACCAATCGTCGGCTTCTTCCTTCAGCATGTGAGACCCAAGCCTCACCTTATTCTCCTCCGCACAGCCCATCACTCTGAAGATTCTTTCAATCTCCTTCAACCACAATTGAGCTCCATCGGGATCAAATCTTCCTTTGAAAACCGGTGGTTGATTCTTCCTGAACTCGTCATTAGCATTCACGTTAGGTGCACCTTGCACCGCCCTAGCCATTGCTTCCAAAGCAGCAGCCATCGCATTGTCGTTTCTACCAGCCATCTTCTGATTATTCCCAAAAATGACAACAAGGTTAAACAACAGTTCAACCAACACAACAACAAGACAGACACAACTGACTCAACTCTGGCTCTGATACCACTTTATGTAACACCCCCTTTCTATACCCCCAAATAATCACATATATCATTTAGGCACATATAAAAAAAATATAAAAATTCGCCAGAGTACGATTAAAACATAGTATAAAAGAGGCATGTCACATCATACACGCAATTAATACATACAACACCTGCTCATTCTATTGATATGCAACAGTGGGGTAACTTGCCACAGAGGAACTTTGTCCTTACACCCACATCTCAATATTTAGAATAAAAGCGGAAACATCTAAAATATTGAAGAACAACCACATATATATACATCATCCAGTATGAATCACTAGCATCATCATGTTTATACACAAATTCATCAGCAAGATACATATGCAAATGTATCACAAAAGAATAATACACATCCTAGCTACCCGGTGCTACATATCAGAGCCAACCGACCAAAAGAATGAAGACACGCTTCACAAAAAGACTTCCAGCATACCTACTCTGCAATGCCTCATAGAGCATCATAAAACAGCAGAAGGGTGAGAAATATTATCATAATAACAATGCATACAATTATATATATCTTAACATAAAAATACACATATTACACATTCTCACCACAATTCATCACGTTTTCATCTATATACATCACAATGTATATGTATATATACCAAGTATATTCATCATGCACACTTTCACATTTCTCAATCATTCCGTATAAACATACACAATTATGTTCATTCAACAACACATCATTATAAAGATGATAAATGCAAATCATAGAGACCGACTCACGACTCTATGCAAATGCAATGCGGTACCGACTCAATCATCACTAGTTCACTCAGGAACTCTGCTGGAACCATCGCTCGTTACCGAAGTAACTCCCCGTCGGGCCTACGATGTTCACCCATTGCTCACACCCCACATGGGCACACAATGTTTATGGATCGCTCACACCCCACATGGGCACACGACCCGATCGCTCACACCCCACACGGGCACACGATCCGATTGCTCACACCCCACACGGGCACACAATCATTCGTAATCATCGCTCACACCCCACATGGGCACACGACGTTACGACGGATTCTCATTAGAATCGCACAACACAAGAATGCACATCATGATGCTTCACATGCAAAATGACTCAAAAGACATTCTTGAAATGCATACATATTCATAATATATTCATGCATTCATCTCTTACAATCACATACAATCTATATACATTCACATCAATGCACTATTGTATGATTCACATTCAAACACACAGTCAAAACGGTAAAAGTCGCTAAATAGCACTATTCCCGACTTTCCGACATAATTAAATCGGCTAACGATTTTCAAAACATCATAATAAGAAAGTACAGCTCAATACCTTTCCAACGACACCAAGAATGTAAAAATCGGATACTCGGAACAAAAGTTACGGACGAAACCGAAAACGACATTTTGAAAAATCCCATTTTTACATTCCTCCTGTCCATACGCGTATCACCCATGTCCATACGCGTACGGACAGAACCCATTTCCTTCACAAATTCCTCGTTCCAAATCCCATACGCGTATTGGCCCATGGCTCGCCCCTATTACGCGTAATGCCAATATTCATACGCGTATTGGCCCAAAAATAAGCCAATGATACGCGTATTGCCTTGGCTCATACGCGTATGGACATGCCCCTTACGCGTATGGCCAGAGCATACCCAGAAAAATTCTGCAGAACGAAGTTCTGCGTTTTCCACTCCTCAATCATCCAAATCTTCACCTAATACTCAGAAAAATGCCAATTTGATGTATAACAATACATACCAATCATGTATAAACAACTATGAACACAATCAACATAAGTTTTAATACATTTGGATCAATTCCTAATCAATTTCTCAAAAATGGGTTATACCCTAAAACTCACAAAATTCATCAACAACAACAACAATTCATACATAAACATATACATTGATAAGATAACAATGTTTCACACCCTTACCCGGATTCCAAGCTTGCTAATTGATTGATCTTGATGAATTTCTAAGTTTTTCCTCCTTTCCTCTTCTTTTCTCTTCCTCTTCTTTCCTTCTCTCCTTTTTCTTTCTATCTTTCTCTATTTCTCTCTAATTCTCTTTTCTCACTCTTTTCTTTCTATTTTCTTTCTATTCTATTTCTTTTCTCTCCTTTTTCCACACAAACACTTAATTCATTTTAATCACACAATTCTAATTCCACAAAATTTCTAACTTATAATTAATTGAGAAAAGACTAAAATACCCTCCATTCTAATTTCCCCGAAAACTCTCGAAAATGGTAAAATAACATTTAACACACCAATTTAACAATTAAAATAAATTATCACCCAATTAAATTAAAAGACTCAAGAATAATGGAATAATCAAAATCGGGGCGTTACACACCTCATAAGTTGAAGTTATTTATCCTTTAGTCCCTTCACTTGCTACTTGTATTTTTGGAAAACCATTTCAATAATTTAAATCTCTCCAATATATTCCATACACAAACAATTTAATATTTTGACACAGTCAATTGTTAGATTTTTGATTTGGACTGTCCTATGGAATTTTATTTTGTATTAACGCAGGAATATGCCTTCTCTTTATATACTCATAAAAGAAAACTACATTCTATAAATGACTTTCCTCTTAAGTATCATAATAACTAATTTCGAATTTTATGTATCTGATGCTCCTAATTATACTCTAAACATATATCAAATTATGAGAAGAGTTAGAGATAATAGTGATCTTATCTTTATAAGTAATGATAGACAGAAAATGAGTGCATCTGATAAATTTGTGTACACTAACAAATTAAATGTCACACTATCGGTAACTAGTGGGAAACTCGTGCGTCCGCACGGGTTCTGGTCCGTTCCGCCGAAATGTCACCAATTTAAAGAAGGAAAAAGAAAATAAATAAAAAAAATAGAAATATTGTATTTTTTAGAAAAAAAATAGGAAAAAATGATTGCCATATAAAAAATAAAAATAAAGTAAAAAACCTAAACCATGGGATTTATATAGTATTAAAAAATTTATTTGCTTGAAAGTTGTGTCTATTTGTGTTACTTATAAAACATAAAGAAAATAAAAAAGTAAGTAAAATGTGTGTATTAAAGGTGAAAGAAACGGTATGGCTTCCCACACGTGCAGACTCTTATGAAACGTAGTGGTACCAAAACCAGTAACCCTTCAGACCGTAACATATTGAAACATCTTTGACCAAACCAATTTGCAGCAAACCGTGAAAACGTTGCTAAGGGAAATCACCGATTTGCATTATGGACGGAAGAAACGACAGTCGTGGCTCCGCCGACTGTTTTGCCGTCGAAGGGGAAAATAGGTATGGTTAAGTGTGTTGTATAATCTTTATGGTTAATCGTTATACAGTTATGAAATCATACTCAGAGAGTATCGTAATGCATGCGACTGCAATATGGAAAAACTGATGGTCTGAAATCAAGAAATCAGTTTGTAATTCTTATCGCTAAATTTGAGAGATGTTTGTTTACCAAAGTATATTGTTTTCATGATCTGACACAAATGAATGAATTGCATGGACAACGGTTTACTCATTGTTTGTTTTTACATTTGTTTTACAGAGCAAAGAAATCAGCAGAAGAGATGTATTATGATTTATTGAAGGCCGAGGAAAAAAGGTTGGAAAAGAAAGGGAAACTGAAGCTTTTAACTGCGAGAAACTATCTGCATATGGCGAAGAAAAGAGTGAAGTTAACCGTTGTGAATGTACCTAATTCGTTGAATGTGACCAGCAGGTATGTAAAAAGGAATTTATAATGGCCATGGGTTGATTGTTGTTATGTTGTCATTATAATTATTCACTTATATTGTGAGTGAATCCTAATAGTAGGTGGAAATCACGTTGTTTGAATTGTTATAAGTTATGTTATATGATATATTTTGTGTATGTTTAAAAATTACAGTGACAAAGGTACAGCCCTGCCGGGGGACAAGAGTTTTGCAATGGGGGGAGAAAAAGAAAAGGGAAAAGCTGTTGTGCTTGGAGAACACAGTCGAAGTTTGGGGATGCCAGAGGTCGTAATGATTTCGTCAGATTCGTCAAGGTAATACCAGTGTCCTTCTTACATTAAAACATGACACATTTGTGTTGGTTATGTGAAATGTGTTGTTCTAACTATTATTGGTACACTAAAGTAAGACCAACTGTGATGTACGGAATTTATTCAAATAATGTACGTATCAGTTGAGTAATAAAAGGATCGGACAAGTTTGAAGAATACTAAATAATACCTTTAAATTAGTTCTTATATATTACTTTGAGTAAGTACTCTGTAATACTAAAATGGATAAACAACTTGTTTGGATGGTTTCAGTTCCGAAGAGGAATACGATGGTACTGGTGGCTGTCACATTGACCAACCTGTGAGATCAAAGTACATTGCCTGGGAGAAGATGATTAGAAATGGAAAGAAAGCAAAGAATAACGTACTTGTAAGTTTCATATGTCTAATTTGGTATTAAAATTATTAAGTTATGTTCATTTTCTGATATAATATTGAATTACATGATTAATCTTAAGTCACTTATGCATCAACTTCCACAGCGCGTTATCAAAACAGGTTGTTTAGAAGGAGTCAAGGACATCGAGATGCACGACCTTGACACGGACAAGACATATGTGAGTGTTGTTACTACTCGGGAAAGGGACCACTGCGTTGAGCAGCATGTAGGTCAAGGATGGTATTGTTTTGCCAAGGACAGATGTGTCGCCAATTGGGAAATACTTCAGTTCAGGTTAAGTTACCCGCCTGCTCGACGCATTAAAGTGAAGTTGTACAAAGCTTCAAAGAAGTCGTAGGTTGCAGTTCGAAGGGTCAGTTTGAATGAAGATGAAATAGAGTTTCTGTTATTTAGAGAAGTTTTGAAAGATTTGGGATGGGAGGTAGTTTAGGGTGTTGGACAGGTATCATGTTTTGTTGGGAAGTAGGTATTAAAAATTCCCTTAACATCAGGGTTTAGTTTGTGTTTTGAGAAGTGTTTGTTATTTGGTTGTTGACAATGGCATGTAAAACTTATTATTATTTGTATAATGTAATGCATATGGTATTTACGTAGACTGCATGGGCTTTATAATTGCATGGCAGGTGTAACGAAATTTGTTTTGTATATTGATGGTCAAAAAAGCAGGGTGAGGATATTCCACCGTGTTTGACATTTGAATAATGCAAAAATTATAGTATAGTTGAATTTATGTCCAACAACACATGATGCTTTCTTGACAGAGTTAGTGGCCAGCCTTTTATTTGTCTGGTTGTGTTTTAACATTTACGAAATGGAATTATATTCCTTCAAAAGCTGAAAGAACAAATCCACAAGGGATTGTAATGTCACGTGGACACACATGGAATACTTTGTCCCTAAGAGAAACATGTGATGGGTAAAGCTAAACATCAATAATTACCCCATGTGAATAATGGATAGGTAGTTGAGTTGTAATTGGAATTAAATAGGAGGCTGCTATTTTGTTGGGTGCTAAACGCAAAAGAAGAAATTAAAACCATCACCTTCTCTTCACCCATCCATTGTCCTCCCTCTTAGAAAAATTGAAGAAGATCCATGGAAAATTGTGGTCCACTGAAACACATAGAAGCCCTCCACTTCTTTGATGTCGCCAAACTATCCTCACAGGTAAGAAATAAATTATACGTTGTCATACTTTGAAATGCAAAACAGAAACGACACAGACATAAAAACGTTTAAGATGCTGTTGTACTTGTTTGATTTCAGATATTTCCCGAAATTGACGAATTTTTTCTGAAATTATTCGATGGGGAAATAAGCAAGAGATGGACGATTTTAACGAACAAATGTGTCCACCATGAAGTTATCTATAACCAAAATCCGGTTCATCCACTGATAATGAGCGGCTGGCCAATTCTTGAAGCCTACTACAACTTACCAAATGATGTTGTTGTTACTTTCGGTTACTATGGAAACAACAACTTCGCAATCAACGGTTTCAAAGAGGTTAAGAATTTCATGGATCTACCTTATTTCCATAGTAGATATGTATATAAGTGTGAGATTTATGCTTTTGACCACGGACTAAGCGAGATGAGCGTGGATCTGCGAAGAATAGTTGAGTATTTTGGATTTTTAATCATCAAATGTCATAAATGATATTTTTAATGTTTAACCGAGATAAATATCTTAATGTCTGTGATTCGATTTATAGAAGTTGCAGGAGGATTTTTCCGAAGTATTAAGACGGTATGAATATGAAGATCTTTTGTTGTGCGGCGATAATGGCAAGGTGGAATTGAAGAAACTGTTTCACGTTGGAGATATCCGAAGAACAAAATTAGGTTATGGTTGGGATGAGTTTTACAAAGACAACCATTTCAAAGCCGGAGAAAAAGTCCGAGAAGATTTGATACAACATTGGTGTACAAGAAATGTCATGTTTACTTGCATCCGTACGGGTAAAATGAAGTCGTGGTTGTATTTGCTTTATTTAGACATTGAAGTTTGTAACTTCTGTTGATATGGTTGTTAGTATTGTTCATGGTTGTTTAGTAAAAGTGATTTGTTGAATATGTTTGGTAATATAGCTATCTTATTGTAGGGCGAAAGATCAATAAACTTGTCGTATTTTCCTGGAAATAGATCTCTATTTTTTAATACGGTGAAGTGTGCGAAACTAAATATCTAGTATGATTATGACATGTTTTAATTCACCGGTTATAAATATGATATGCTTGATGGCACCACTGTTAGTAAGAAAATTAACAGAAGTTGTATAAGGAAACCACTTAAAAGAATATGACATTATTCTTGAAACATACTTGAGGTATTTCCGTAATACAAAAAAATCCATACAAAGTTGTATAAGGCTACCAATTAACATGAAAATATAGATTGTTTCCACATGAATGTAACATGAAATCCACAATCGTAATTTGGACAATGGTGATTTGCATCTAGGCAGCATAAAAGTGAACATTTAAAACGATGTAGAAAACTTCCCAAGTCAAACATTGTTGAAAACCTCTTTGTAAACAACATTTGTAGTTGTGTTTTTGGCCACGTTGTTTTCATCGTGGACCAAAACTTTTATTCCAGTCTTGCTTGTAACCCTTGAAAGCGCTACATATATTTGGCCATGAGTAAAAACGTCTCGAGGAATGTAAAGGCCAACCCAATCCAACGACTGACCCTGCAACTTGTTTATCGTCATTGCATAGGAGACAATGATTGGAAATTGTCTCCGGCTTAGCTTGAAAGGCCACGAAGATTGAGAAGACGACATATTCATCCTTGGAATATAGACGACGTTGCCGTGATTTTTGCCCCCCATAATACGTGCTTCAAGAACATGCGTATCCATCTTAGTAACGATAAGACGTGTACCGTTACATAACCCTTCCGATTGATCGATGTTGCGCATCAACATAATGGGTGTTCCAACCTTCAATTTTATGTGATGGTTAGGCAAACCGGAGGTTTTCAAAGAGCTTAGAAACTCAGGAGTCAGAACATCAAGCATGTCCCGGTCGTGTATTTCGGAGCGATCTACGGAGTTACAACTAAAGAAGTCCCTCAAGTCACCTAAGTCAAAAATTTTAATCATTAGTTCTGTCGAAAACCTCTACATAGTTGTGTTTTAATAGGCGGCATTATGGTTATCTAAAAAAAGTAAAGCCAAAATTGTTAAAAAATTAATGAAAAAAATTGACTCTACAAAAACTTGATAAGGGGGGGGGGGGGTAGTATTGAAAATGGGAATTGAAGCAACAATACCTGGCATGATGTCCAAAACATGATCATTGATTTTGTCAACCATGTCGATGGTTGAAGCAAGTATTGCCCAACTTCGAAGGTAGTTGTAATCACGGAAATTATCGAGAAATTCCGGATAAGTACTCGTTACAATTGCAACAATGGGGTCTTCAAATTCAGTAATGAGCATCTCAGGGGGGAATTCGATCTCAGATGTGCCATCGTTTGGTTCACCAACTCGACCTTCTCCAATTTTGAGTAACCAATCCGAGAATTGAGATATTTCGGTCCTCTCTTGTTCGGTGGAACCGCAACTCAGACGCATGTTTTTGGTTAGTGTTAACACCTTTACCGAATGCCATATGTACGAAGCGTTGATCGTGGCATGAACTATGTCAGAACGACTACCCCTTGGTATAACCGGCAAAATCTGTCTGAAGTCCCCTCCGAATACCATAACCTTGCCTCCAAACACCTGACTGGAGTTGCTACTGCTACTCATGAGATCGTTTAATGTTCTATCCAGAGCTTCAAAACACCATTTGTTTACCATCGGTGTGTAGCACCCCAAAATTTGCCCTCCTTACTTTAGTACTAACTGGCTTATGTTTCTTATCATTTTGCATTATCATGTGTGCATATCATTAGTTCTTAGCATGGGGTCAAGGTGCCTGAGGCAGTTCTTCAAAGGTTCAATAAAGAGTCCTTATATTGTCCAAGAGAGTTCAAGTGGATCACTCTCTCCTAACCAGTGCAGAAATTAGGGTTTTGAGATTCTTGGGTTTGTTGCTCCAATGGGCAAGCTCCTTGGGTTTTTAATATCACCAAATGGCATATCGTATCTTTGTTGGAGAGGATACACATCATATTCAGAGGAATTTGGATTTGGAGACTGCGCTATTTCCTCCTAGACTGAGGGTACCAAGATTAGGGTTTGTTATAAAGTCAGTTTATTTCTGATTTTTTGGGCAAGACTTGATTCCATGGTATTCCACGGGTCCCTAAGTATCTAGGAATGGAAGGTTGTCCATCAGTTTAGTTCATGAGATGTTCAATTGGCCAATGGATTGGGAATCAGGAGAATTGGGGAAAAGTCAACAGTAAGAGGGAAAGTCAACTGTGAAATTTTGAGGTTCCCTTCAAGGTTTTCGAGGTCTCACATCCTCATATGGTCTTCAAGAGTCAAGTTGCATACCATTTATCAAGAATCAAGGGTTGGTACAAAAGTTGCTAAATATGGAAATGACCTATAATTTGAAAGTTTCCTTTTTGGGCAAGTTCTTGCACTACATTTAACTTGACTTTTCATCATCAAAGAAGCTTCAAATGAATTTTCCTCAAACGTGAAAGTTGAAGATCTTTTTCTCCTATTTCCAACAAGTACTAGATGGTCTCCATATCATTTGTGAAACTCAAGTTATGATCAAAAGAAGGCAAAGTGGTTTTAGGGTTTCTCCTGATTCCATTTTCACATTTTGGGACATAGTGACCTATAATTGATTCCATTGCTTCATGTCACATTCTAACATCAAAGAACAATCCCTAAGGAGCATTTTTGGCCTTTAAATCAAGTGGATCCATGGTTTATTCTTCACTTATTTTTCATTGTGCAAAATTGCCAAATTATTGAAATCTCATGAACCAAGACATTTTAAGGCCCAAATCAAATTCAAGTGTGATTAGCGATTGGAAATTAAGTGATCCATCATAGAATGTTTGGATATCCATGCATGGAGGAGGGTGTATTTCACATTATTCAAATTTCCAAATTTGTCCAAAACTCATAAAGCAAAGAATTACCAAGGCCCAAATACTCATCAGTGGTTTAACCTAGCCTATTTAAACTTACTCATGCTAGGGTTAGAGAGGACACGTGCTTTTGTGGAGAATTCAAGTGTGAGCCCTAAAAGATCATTCCTTCGTATCTCTTAAGTAAGAAGAGCTTTTCAAGAACTTCTTCCACAAACTTCATCCTTGGCATCTAGAGAGTACAAACCATCCCTCGTTTGAAGCTAAGAGCAAGGGAATAAGTGGCTTGATCTCAGGTTAGTGATGTTTTTTATGATCATAAAACTCTCCTTTTAAATACGCATAATGTTGTGTGGCATCCATGGATCATTCTGATATATTTATTTTTGAGATTGGACATGTGGTTTGATTGCTGCGTGTGTTTAAAGTTTTGAACCCTAACCTTTTCTCATTCGAATTTCATTATGTGTTGATCATTTGCAAATTTTGATGTGATATTTGAGATCCTGACGAAATTCTGGTCAGAATGGTGTACCCCTTTGCGTTTTCTGGAAAAATATTTGTTGCAGGTGGCCGGAGAGGGCGGCCGGAACCCTAGCTCCGGCGGCTGGTGAGGGTTCCAGCGAGGGAAGAGGCTGGAGGTAGGAGACGATCTCTCAGCCGTTGATGGCTTGGATCGTGTGGCTCTCACGCTGCCACGTTTTTATTTTTTTGAGTTTTTATTGTAATGTTCATGTGTTTATTACCCCACAGCAACAATCGTGTACGTGCTATCCAGATCTCTCATCTTATTTACTTTTTCTTTTGTTTGACCAATCTGGCCCGTGTGATGAATCAGGCGGCTGATACTATGCCAACGCATTAATGAGGGAGTATAGTACGCACGTTTTTTTTTGTTTTTTTCTGACCAATTGTGTGTGTGTGTGTGTGCATACATGGTTATTGTGGTGTGCGTGTGAATCATGACCGCTCATCTTACATAACACTTGATTTGTTTGACTTGATATGAGACGCATGATTGATCCAATGGTGATGGTGAGTCAACTGGGTTGACTGAAGCCCACGTGCGCCTTTTTTTGTTTTATTTTATTTTTTGATGGATTTTAAGATTGGGCCTGCTATTTACACACCCCCTTCAGCTCATTTCAATATCCCAACGTGTTTCTTTTGCTAAACGCACCCCCTTGCATATTTCATATTTTTATTTTTATTTAACTATTACATTTCATTTTAATTTTTTTTAAATAGTTAATTGTATTAAAAAATTACTAAAAAATTCATGCATCATATTTATCATTTTATAAAATTTTAACAAAATTTATTTTATTATTTTATTTTATTTTTAGCATCTGAAATAATTATTTATTTATTTTCTTTTTGAATTATTGATATCATGCATACCTAAACTTGTAGAATTTTGTTCTCATAGCATACAAAACCTTTTGAACTCATCCTTTTTGTATTTTTTCACCAATACATTGAAATGCATTAAAATATTTTTCTCTTATTTTTAAAACATTTTCATATTGCATTCCAGTCCTTTTCTTTAGCACATTGAACCATATTTCTCATCTAAATTTACATAATTGTTTGAGTGAATTTTATTTTGAATTTTGGCATGAGTTTTTGATATGTTGTTTGCTTCTGGTTGGGATATGTTGACAATTAATATGGTGATTTTATAAGGTGTTTTACTAATTGTTTGATTGCTTTTATTTGAGGGCTTCTTGTATGCATATCTCTGATCATGTCTGGTTACCTGTTTGAAGAGGCACTTGTGCCATTGCTTGGGTGTTTGTTTCTTTGATTTCTTAATTCATGTTTGAATTGTTATAGGTCATTTGATCATTATTATATGTCATTGTTTGGGTTTCATTTTTCTTAATATTATTTATGTCTGTTTTGTACTAACCTTTTATGCAGGGGTTGAGGTAAGTTCTTTGTGGGTGTGGATAGTTATCCATGTCTACTCTCATTCCTCCTTTATCTCATATTTTTTTTCTTTAGGCTTAGGTTGTCGTCAAACCCCACTAACCGTAGGTCACCCATGCATGATAACATTAGGACTCTTAGTTCCCCTTTAGAGTTTCCTTTGTGTCTTCTCTCTTCTCATCTCAAAACTTCTTGAAATCACTTAATAAGGATAAAGTGTATTGCGCACGAGCCTTAAGCGTGGGGAATGAGAAATGAGGGGCTTCCTCTCATCTTTCTAGAGTGCTTAGCGAGCGTCCTGTCTTGGGACGATTCGTTAAGTATTCGTCCCTGTGCCCTAGACTTTGGTGCAATGCAAGTTATAAGCTAACTCAAGTCACTTCTGTCCTAAAACATACAAACAAACTTCAAACCTTTTTGTCCTTCGGGATTGTCAAACTAAAGGCTATTTTCAAAAAGGGCACGTTACTTTCCGTATGAGTCGCAAACAGGCATCGACCCTAACTGCCGGACACGAACTTAACGTCGCTCATAAAAAACACAAAAAGAACTTGGTCCGAACTACGTTGACTCTGAATTCCCCATTGCACAAAGGGGGTACGTAGGCCTAGGACGTCGACGTCCTACCGAGTCTGTCTTTGTTTTCCCCTTCCCCGTCTTAGTATAGCCATAAATGATAGGATAACTCACCCTTAGAATAGACAACAAGCGTGGATCCCATCGAGTACGATGGACACGTGGGGTGCTAGCACCTTCCCCTCGCGTAACTGACTCCCGAACCCAGGCTATGGTTGCGATGACCATTCCTTTCCCTTTTCCTTAGGTTTATGCGGTGTTCCCTTTCCCTCTCTTGGGATAAATTTACACGGCTGGCGACTCTGTTTTCCGCGCCACTCTCGCGTTTGTACCTTGATGAAAATCCTGGGAGCGACAGCTGGCGACTCTGCTGGGGACTCTGGTTAACCTATGCTAGTCCATCCCTAAGCGAGTCAATCCTAGCGCTTGCTTGTCTTTGGTCTCTTTGGGTGTTTTTATTTTTGTTTTGTTTTGCTTTATTTGTTGTATTTTATTTTTTTACAGCTTTTTTA
The DNA here is from genome assembly GCA_022829125.1 of Lathyrus tuberosus. Taxonomy (NCBI): domain Eukaryota; kingdom Viridiplantae; phylum Streptophyta; class Magnoliopsida; order Fabales; family Fabaceae; genus Lathyrus; species Lathyrus tuberosus. The sequence continues at coordinate 7,276,785 of JALAZF010000161.1, read as the reverse complement.
TTACTGTCATACTGGATATTGCTGTGTTGTGCTGGCTGTTTCTATTTTGCAGGTTGGGTTGTTCTGAGAGATAAGCCCAATACCCAGGCTTGAGTACACCCTAGGACTAGAGTGGAGAGTAGTGGGACCTACGTGCCCGCTTGGTACGTTTGTGTGTTCACAAATTTCACAGCCAGACGAGGATATCTTGGGACGCATTCTAGCGTGTGTGTCTTGCGCATGTTAGGATGTCGATCTAGAGAGCTGTTGACTCTGGTGACCGATCATCGAGGACCTTAGTGGAAACATCCCTCTTTAGTGGTGGTAGTGGCAGACCACATCCTGTGGCAAACCCATTCGCGCCCGAGGGCCCACTTTGGAACTCGCATAGGATGGCCCCTATGTTTTGAAGAGAATCAGTGGAGGCACTCCTCGATTGACGATAGTATTGTACCCCGAGGGATGAATGTACTATTGTTTCTCGACCTCAGTGCCAGAAGCTGAGGACCTTCCGTTTTGGAGAATTAGTTGAGGCATCCTCGATTGATGATGATGCCAAACCAGAAATGGTGAACGTATCATCATTTCTCGACCTGAGAGCCCGGGATACTGAACATCCTAGTACCCACACGTGAGAGGGGATGGGTGTTTGTAGGTTTGCAGGTAACCGAAAGCTTCAACCTACCCGTTTTTTTTTATTTCTCATCAATGTTTGATTATCTGGGTTCCTGGTTATCTCAGTGGTTCGGTATTTTGGAATTCTGGTTTTCTGGGTTGTGGTTCTCGTTCAGTTAACAGCACAGCACATCCAGCAGTGTTGCCTTGATCCCATGTTTGCATGAGCATATCATTTTTCTTGCATTCTGACATGTTTGATATTTTTCAGGGCTTTCATCTTACTCTTGATTCCGGTTTTCTGAGGTTACCTTGGCATGGATGTCCAGAGAAAGAAGACTGTTGCTTATTCGTTCCCAGATCCGACCTTGACGTTGATTCACAAGCTGATTAGTATGGCTGGTCCTGGAGTTCGTACAGAGTTCAGTGGAGGGTATGGGAGACTTCTGAAGTTTGTCTACAATATCTCCAAGTATGAGAAGGATGCCATTCATACACTTCTTCAGTTTTACGATCCGTCTTTGCGTTGCTTCACTTTCCCAGACTACATCTTGGCCCCGACGTTGGAGGAGTTCTCATTTATTTTGGGAATCCCCATCAGGCATGACATAGTATTCTTTTCTGAAGAACACCCCGGGATAAAAGAAATGGCTATTGCTCTTCATATTGGTGAATCTGTTCTGAGCAGTAATATTGAGGAAAAACAAGGAGCTAAGGGTTTCTTATTGAAGTTCTTGTTTGATCAAGCTTGCATACATGTTAAAGAGAAGAATTGGACTGCTTTCCAAGCTATTCTGGCTATGTGCATCTATGGGATTGTCCTGTTTCCCAATGTTCCTGATCTGGTGGATATGCATGCTGTCAGAATCTTTATTTCAAAGAGTCCTATACCTACCTTGCTAGGTGATGTGTATCACTCAGTCCACTACAAGAATGAAAATAGGCGGGGAAAAACCGTGAGTTGTTGTCCACCGCTCTTATCTGCTTGATTTCTGAGCCATCTCCCCGAAACTGGCGCCTTCGTTGATACGAAAGATTCTCTGAAGTGGTCAAAGAGGTTAATGGGCTTGACTGCTGACAACATTGTCTGGTTCAACCGTGACTTGCTAAGAATAGAGATTATTTGCAAGTGCGGAGAATTCCCTAATGTACCCTTGATAGGGAGAAGAGGTGGAATTAACTATTATCCTTCCCTTGTTATCAGGCAGTTTGGTTATCCTTTGAAAGGCCCACCTGAAGAGTGAGATGTAAGAGAGTCCTTATTCTTCAATGGTACTGGGGATCAAGAGATGATAAGGAAGATTGTGAATGCTTGGAAGCAGGTGACCAAGAAGGGAAAAAATTCATTCGGGAAATGTAACAACCGGGCTTTCCCTTCCTATAAAGAGTGGATTAAGAAGAGAGCAGAAGAAGAGCTTCTTCCCTTCTCGGTAGAACCACCATCTTACCCCTTGCTGATTGAGCCTCCTACCACAGTTAAGATAGAGAAGTTTAACAAGTTGTGGGCTGAAAAGGAAAAGCTGCGAGAAGAAAACAGTGAGCTACAAAGAGAGATTTATCAGTTGAAACATGAGCGGGGTGAAGCTGTTCATACCGCCAAGTTGAAGACAGAGCTTCTTGCTAAGGCAGAAAAAGAGCTAGCTGACATGGTATCATCCAGACAAAGTATGAAACAAGCTCTAGACGGTATCAGTAAGGTTCTCGAGTCTAAGAAGGAAGAGTTGGACAAGGCTTTGTTAAAAATTCACAGGTTCAATGCTCACCGAGAAACTGCAATGGCTGAGAATAAGCAAAAAGAAGACGGTTATCTAGCTCAGATTGATCAATTGAAGTCGCAGCTCAAGAAGAAAGACGCTGAGATCCTATCAGGAATATTACAGAGACAAGCAGTCGAGGGTCGACTCAATGAAGCCATAGCCTCCATAGAGGAACTGAAGATCCAAGCTGAAGTGAAGAGACCTAGAAGTGAGGGACCTAGTATGAATGGTGTTTGTGGAGAAGACGCTTGGGAATTACATTGCCGATACTTGGAAGGGATCATACATAGGAGAGACGTTCTCATTCAAGAGCTAATTCAGAGACCGAAGCATCTCGACACCAAAAAGCTGTTCAAAGAAATTCAAGACTGGAGCAAGAAGCATAATGGATGGGGGGATTAACACTTGTAGACTTTGATGACATGCCGTAGTTTTCTATTTTCTTTCATTATTCGGACCACCGTCAGACTTGTTGGTTGGGATCTATGATTATTGTGTTCAGACTTGTTATCTTGGATTTGTGATTGTTGACATTTGGTTTTCCTCTGGTTTTCTTAATATATGAGCAGAAGTTCCATTCTATATTGTTGTTAAACTGGAATCAAGGGGTGGATCGCCCTGCGGATATTCAAACATGTTCATTTGCATTTGCATATTCATAATCATTTTGCATGACAGGTGTTTATCTCCGGTTTTCTTATCTTGTTCTAATCTCAGGATTACAGATCTAGATGATGCATTGCTTCCAGGATAGCCTATATGGGGCATCCCTGGAGTGGTACATGCAACTAGAGAGGAAGGATGTGCGTAGTTAGAGAGATCTGGCAGGGGCATTTATTAGACACTATCAATATAACACTGACATGGCTCCGAACAGAATACAGCTGCAGAATCTGTCGCAGAAGAACAATGAGAGTTTCAAGGAGTACGCCCAGAGGTGGCGTGAACTGGCAGCAAGGGTTCAACCTCCCATGTTGGAACGTGAAATGATAACTATGTTCATGGCCACCTTGCAGGGTCATTACTATGAAAAGCTGGTACCGTGTATAACTGGAAAGTTTGCTGATTTGATCTTAGTAGGAGAGATGGTGGAAAGCGGAATTAAGGCGGGAAAAATATCAGGCGGTGATGGGTCCTCGTCTGGAGGAAGTAAGAAGCCTTATACCAGTGGTTATAAGAAGAGGGAGGGAGATACAAACTCTATGTCATCATATCGTGGTAGAGAAGGACCTCATCAGAACTTCAATCAGTAGGTGGCTTCTGTAACCATCCCAGCAGCACCTCAGCAGCCAGCAGTGTCTCAACAACAAAATCAGGCTCCACACCGGTCGCAGTCTCTGACTAGGCGGGATAGGCATTTTGACACTCCACCTATTCCCTACTCTCAGTTATTTCAGTACTGGTTAAAGCTACAGTTAATTTATAAGAGAACATTGGCTCCACCTACTGGTAATCCACCTCCCGGCTATGACGCCAACCCCCACTGTGAGTTTCATTCTGGGGCACCCGGACATCATATTGAGAACTGTAAAGCTTTTAAGCATCAGGTTCAAGATTTAGTGGATTCCAAGGCCATCAATTTCTCCAATGATGTTCCAAATGTGAATCAGAACCCGATGCCGAATCAAGGTGAGCCGAGGGTCAATGCTATTATTGAAGACTGTGAAGACTTGAGTTTGATTTCAGATGTGAACGAAGTCCAAACTCCCTTGGGTGTGGTGAAGGAAAGACTGTTGAGGGGAGGGGTATTTCCCGGTTGTGATGAAGGTTGTGTAGAGTGTGTGTCGCAGCCAGGCGGTTGTGACTTATTGAAAGCAGGTATTCAGAGAATGATCAGTGAAGGGATATTACAGTTTGACAGAGGTTGTAAGCAGAATAAAGTTATTGGCAGAAGGATTGATGTTGCTACAATAACGATTCCATTCAAGACAATAACTATATCAGCGCCGGCAAGACCAGCGCCGGTCACTTTCACTGTTCCTGGACCAGTCCCGTATGAGAGTACCAAGGCCATCCCATGGAACTATGGGGCCGAGGTGTTTGTTAATGGTAAGAAGCAGGAGTTGGAAGAGACATCAGCTGTGAATACAGGGGTTGAAAATCTTGTTGAAGCAGGGGCTATCACTAGGAGTGGTAGAGTCTTTATTCTGTCTGAGAATCAAGCTGGCAGTTCAAGATAAGACAAAGGTAAACGGATAATGGACGAGTCTATACAGGGGCAGGAAGAAAACAATTCTATGACAAAGCCAGCTGGAGATACTTTCTCAGAAGACGCAGAAGAGTTTATGAGGTTGATCAGGAGAAGTGATTACAAGATTGTTGACCAACTTCACCAAACTCCATCGAAGATTTCCATTCTATCCTTACTGTTGTGCTCTGAGGCACACCGAAATGCATTGCTGAAAGTTCTGAATATGGCTTATGTACTGCAGGAAATATCTGTCAACCAGTTAGAAGGGGTTGTGGCTCATGTGAATGCTGGTAATGGTTTGGGTTTCACCGATTTAGATCTGACTCCGGCTGGGAGGAATCACAACAACGCTCTGCATATTTCAGTGGAATACCGTGGTTCATTAATGTCGCATGTGTTGGTTGATACTGGGTCATCTTTGAATGTGTTACCGAAGAAGGCTTTGATGAAATTGGATACTCGTGGGTTGATTTGTACACCAAGTGACTTGGTGGTACGTGCTTTTGATGGTTCCAAGAGGTCGGATTTTGGAGAGTTAGTTCTGCCAATCAAGGTGGGTCTTGAAACTTTCAACACCACCTTTTACATAATGGATATTCAGCCTGCCTATAGTTGTTTGTTGGGTCGCCCTTGGATCCATGGTGCTGGGGCAGTAACATCTACGCTGCACCAAAAGTTGAAGTATATGGTGGATGACCACGTTGTGACTGTTTGTGGTGAGGAAGATATCATGGTGAGTCACCTATCGACCTTCAAGTATGTAGAGGTAGATGGTGAAGTACAGGAAACTTTGTGCCAAGCCTTTGAAGCTGTGAAAATTCCCGAGGAACCCCCAAAGGCAGTCAGTCAGCCTGAGGTGGTTTCCCAACTTGAAGTTGTCAGACAACCAGAGGTTCCAATATCCTCTTTCAAAGAGGTGCGCGCTATAGTTGAAGCTGGTGGTTCTCAGAAGTGGGGCAGTGTCATTGATGTTCAAAGGAAGCAAGATACTCATGGATTGGGTTACAAGCCACCTAGGCATTCTGAAGAGCCTCCCAAGTTCTATGGTCCAGTCCGTTTCACCAGTGCCGGTGTTTTCTTCGACAGAGTCAATGCTATTGAAGATGAAGGAGATAGTGACTGTGACATGGATGAATGGATCCGTCCCTGTACCCCTGGTCAGAGTTTAGGCAACTGGTCCTCCGAGAAAGTCATCCAAGTGACGCGCCCGAAGTAATTTACTTTTGTTTTCTGTTATGTTGAATCCTACGTTCTGCCCAAGACGTAGTGATATTTATTTGTAGGGCTTGGATGTTTTATTTGCTATTTTTATCATCAATAAAGGATGTTTTTCATTCAAATATTTTGATCCCTGTCTTTCTGTTTTTTACTTTTTGCATTAACCCACATCAAAATGGCAATGTGTTTTCTTGTTTGTTGCACTCATAATAAACATAAAACATCCATCATGCAGGTTCCTTTGTTCAGATTCCACCCATGACTTAGCTATGGCTCGATATGACTTCGACAATCCCATCTATCAGGCCGAAGAAGAGCCTGACGAAGACTGTGACTTACCAGAAGAATTAGCCAGGCTACTGAAACAAGAGGAAAGGGTTATTCTACCTTATCAGGAGGAAGTCGAGACTATTAATCTGGGAACTGAAGATGTTAAACGAGAAGTAAGGATTGGGGCTGCCTTGGAAGGCACTGTCAAAAGAAGATTGGTTGAGTTACTTCGAGAGTATGTGGATATCTTCGCCTGGTCTTACCAAGACATGCCCGGGCTTGACACTGACATTGTTTCACACCGGTTGCCGCTTAAAGAGGGTTGTACTCCAGTCAACCAGAAATTGAGAAGAACAAAACCAGATATGGCTGTCAAGATCAAAGAAGAGGTGCAGAAACAGTTGGACACCGGATTTCTTGCTGTGACAAATTATCCTCCGCGGGTTGCTAATATCGTACCTGTACCTAAGAAGGATGGGAAGGTCAGGATGTGTGTTGATTACCGAGATCTGAATAGAGCGAGCCCGAAGGATGATTTCTCGCTCCCCCACATTGATGTGTTGGTGGACAATACTGCTCAATATTCTGTGTTTTCCTTCATGGATGGCTTCTCTGGGTATAACCAAATCAAGATGGCCCCAGAGGACATGGAGAAAACAACGTTCATAACACCGTGGGGAACATTTTGCTACAAGGTAATGCCCTTTGGATTGAAGAATGCTGGGGCAACCTATCAGCGGGCAATGGTGACTCTCTTTCATGATATGATTCACAAGGAGATTGAAGTCTATGTTGATGACAAGATTGCGAAGTCACAGACAGAGGAAGAACACTTGGTAAACCTCCAGAAGTTGTTTGAAAGGTTGAGGAAGTTTAGACTAAGATTGAATCCGAACAAGTGCACTTTCGGGGTGAGGTCTGGTAAACTGTTGGGATTCATTGTTAGTGAAAGAGGTATCGAGGTTGATCCTGCAAAAATAAGAGCCATACAGGAGATGCCTGAGCCAAGAACAGAGAAAGAGGTTCGTGGTTTCTTGGGGAGGTTGAATTACATTGCTAGGTTCATCTCTCATCTGACAGCCACATGTGAACCAATTTTCAAGTTGTTAAGAAAGGATCAGGAGGTCAGGTGGAATGAAAATTGTCGAGAAGCGTTTGAAAGGATAAAGAAGTATCTGCAGGAACCTCCAATCCTTATGCCACCCGTGTCTGGGAGACCGTTGATTATGTACCTTACGGTTCTTGAGAATTCAATGGGTTGTGTGCTCGGTCAACACGACGAGACAGGTAGGAAAGAGCACGCCATTTACTACCTGAGTAAGAAGTTCACTGATTGCGAATCAAGATACTCTATGTGGGAAAAGACATGTTGTGCACTCGCTTGGGCAGCCAAGCGCCTGAGGCAGTATATGTTAAACCACACAACCTTGTTGATTTCGAAGATGGATCCGATTAAGTACGTGTTTGAGAAGCAAGCCCTTTCTGGAAGGATAGCCTGTTGGCAAATGGTTCTGACAGAGTACGATATTCAGTATGTTTCTCAGAAGGCCATTAAGGGAAGTGTTCTGTCAGAATATCTTGCTGAACAGCCGGTCGAGGATTATCAGCCAATGAAGTTTGAGTTTCCAGACGAGCATGTTATGTTTCTGAAAATGAAAGATTGTGAAGAGCCACTTCCTGACGAAGGACCTAAGATTGGGTCTCAGTGGAAGATGATTTTTGATGGGGCTGTCAACTCATACGGTAATGGAATTGGGGCAATCATTATAATCCCGAAGGGTTCTCACATACCTTTCACTGCCCGGTTAGCATTCGTGTGTACCAATAACAAGGCGGAGTATGAAGCATGCATCATGGGGTTAGAAGAAGCAATTGATCTGAGAATTAAGAACCTCGATCTCTATGGTGATTCCGCGTTGGTAGTGAATCAGATTATGGGTGAATGGGAGACCCGCCAAGCAAATCTTGTTCCGTATAACAACTATGCCAGAAGGTTGTTACCTTTCTTTGACAGAATAGACTTTCATCATGTGCCCCTAGTTGAGAATCAGATGGCTGATGCGTTGGCTACATTGGCATCGATGTATAAAGTGAACCGTTGGAATGAAACTCCGTCGATTAGAATCATGCGTCTGGATAGACCAGGTTTTGTATTTGCAATTGAAGAAGTGTCTGATGGAAAACTGTGGTATTATGATATTAAGGTTTTTCTGAAGAGACAGGAGTATCCAGAAGGTGCCTCCACCAAGGATAAGAAGACTCTGAGAAGGTTGGCAGGAAACTTCTTTCTGAACAAGGACGATGTGTTATACAAGAGGAACTTCGATATGGTCTTGCTACGTTGTGTTGATGAACACGAGGCAGGCTTGTTGATGGAGGAAGTTCACGAGGGTTCTTTCGGTACTCATTCCAGTGGACACACCATGGCTAGGAAGTTGTTGAAGGCAGGATATTATTGGATGACTATGGAGTCTGATTGTTTCAAGTACGCCCGAAAGTGCCATAAATGCTAGATTTATGCAGATAAGATGCATGTACCGCCCACGCCTCTAAATGTGTTGTCATCTCCTTGGCCATTTGCAATGTGGGGCATAGATATGATTGGAAAGATTGAGCCCACTGCTTCCAATGGGCATCGTTTCATTTTGGTTGCCATTGACTATTTCACAAAGTGGGTGGAGGCAGCCTCGTACGCCAACGTCACCAAGCAAGTGGTAGCCCGGTTTATAAAGAAGGACATCATCTGTCGTTATGGGGTCCCAGAGAGAATCATTACTGATAACAGCTCGAATTTGAACAATAAGATGATGAAGGAATTATGTCAGAGTTTCAAGATCGAGCATCACAATTCTTCTCCATATCGTCCGAAGATGAATGGGGCTGTTGAGGCAGCAAATAAGAATATCATGAAGATTGTGCAGAAAATGGTGGTAACATATAAAGACTGGCATGAGATGCTACCTTATGCCCTACATGGTTACCGTACTTCAGTGCGTACGTCAACTGGGGCAACCCCTTTCTCATTGGTGTATGGTATGGAAGCAGTTTTACCCTTAGAGGTCGAGATTCCGTCTTTGAGAGTTCTGGCAGATGTGAAGCTTGATGAAGCTGAGTGGGTGCGTTCTAGATTGGATCAGTTAAACCATATTGAAGAAAAGATATTGGCAGCCATCGCACATGGTCGGTTGTATCAGAGCAGGATGAAGCACGCCTTTGACCAGAAAGTGCCTCCTCGGAGTTTTCAGACAGGTGAATTGGTTTTGAAAAGGATCCTTCCTCCTCAGACAGATCACAGGGGCAAATGGACTCCAAACTACGAAGGTCCATATGTGGTAAGAAAGGTTTTCTCCGGTGGAGCCTTACTATGTTCAACTATGGATGGCGAAGATTTCACATCCCCTGTGAACGCTGACGTAGTAAAAAAATACTTCGCATAAAAGAGACCCGCTGGACATAAAAAGAAAGTCCAGGAAAAAAAGGGGCATCCCGGCGAACCATAAAAAGGAAAAGGTTCGGGCAAAAGTTAGGGATAAAATGTAAAAGGAAACGTGTAAACCCGCAAAGTTGAAAACCTGAAAAGGCAACTTTGGCAAAAATGGGTATCCCGATGGATTGAAAACCCGAAAAGGGCGATCCAAGCAAAAGTTAGGGATTTATAAGCGAAAGGCTATGGTCTGCGTTCGATCTGTGAGCACTTTCAATACCTGGAAATTCTGAAAGAAAGGAATCAGTATAGTTAGTCTCTTCGAAGATCAAGACAGTTGTGGATAAGCAAGACATATGGGCCATAGCTGAGTCGAATCATGGTGGATATCTGTGCCCACATTGCCGACATATGTATTTTCCTTTTGTTTTTGCGCAATTACCTCTTTCTAGGAATTGCTTCCAGCTGTAAGTGCCTATTTAAAGGCCACTTTTCTCAATAAAATTTTCATTCACTCAGAGAGTTCCATTGTTTGTTTTACTTTTACTGTTTTGTTTGCGAAAACGTCCGATATTTTTTATAAACATTGCATATAAAACTTCGAGCTTTGCGAAGCATAACGAAAAACAGTAGAAATTACTTAGGCATTATTGGTGATAGTCATGTTGTGGCATATTCTATTTGTTGTTATTTGACTTGCAGGGCAACAACATTGTACTCCCCCAGTAGGGTGGCTCTCCCAGCATTGAGATTGCACCTTTCCTCAGCAGAGCAAACCTTCCCCAGCAGGGGACTTGGGAAGTACTTCCTCCGGATCAAGACGTTATTTCCCCACAGGATCAGGGTGTTCACCTTCCCCATCCAGTCAGGAAGCGTGCTCTCACCGACAATGTCATATTCTAGTCCCCGGCAAGGTGGGAGTAAAGTCATTCTCCCCATCAGCAGGCTAAGTTCAGCAGTTTTCCCCAAGCAGGATGGTATTATGGGCTGGCATTCCCCAGCAGGTCCTAAGCCCATCGGTTATTGGCAATCCTCAATAACAGACCTCCGGTTCCGTTATTGGCATTCATTCTCAACTCCCCCAGCAGAGGAGAAATTTCAGGTTTTGGATGTAACCTTCAGTAGAGGACAGGTGTAATCCCCGGTAGTGTGGATGTTCTTTTGGGATTTCATCCCCAGTAGAAGTTATTGATCCAAGGAGTCAATCAGTATGATCCTTCTCAGCAGAGTTCATGGATTCAGAGGATAATTTATTTTTGTCATCCCCAGCTGAATTGGTCTTTTCTCTCCAGCATTTATTTTGCTGGAGGGACCCCTTTTGCATATCATAAGCATTGGCATTGCATCCTCAAAAAGCGTAGCATTTCCACTTTGTGTGGAGCATTACGGTAAAATTTAAACATTTGCATTCGAAGCATAAGCCAGGTTTGATGCTTTCCATGCCATTTCTCTTTCCCAGCAGAGATGGCATAACTCAGGAGATTTTGGAGGGATGCGTTCCTCATACTTGTGCTCCCTGGAAGAATCTTTTATTTAAACTTCTCCTTTCCCCGGCGGAGTCATCTTATCTGTGGATCGTGAGTCCGTTAGAAGTTTGCCTTTGTTCGGCCTTTCTCTTCTGTGAAATCCAGTTCTCGCCTGGTAGTCAGTTCTCGCCTGACATATTTTGTTTGCCAATTTCCCTTTCTCAGTAGTGTGGTCTAAATCAGAAGTTTTGTTTCACGGCGAAATCCACTTTATGTTGGTTATCCTTTGCGGATATAATTGAGGTTGTATTCGTTTCGTGGGTGCGATTGAGGTCGTATTCATATTTTCTTTGTGCGTAGAGTGATTGAGGTCAGTCTTCCTTTGCGGGTGCAATTGAGGTTATATTCGTTTTGTGGGTGCGATTGAGGTCGTATTCATATTTTCTTTGTGGGTAGAGTGATTGAGGTCAGTCTTCCTTTGCGGGTGCAATTGAGGTTGTATTCGTTTTGTGGGTGCGATTGAGGTCGTATTCATATTTTCTTTGTGGGTAGAGTGATTGAGGTCAGTCTTTCTTTGAGGGTACAATTGAGGTTGTATTCGTTTTGTGGGTGCGATTGAGGTCGTATTCGTCATTTTCTTTGTGGGTAGAGTGATTGAGGTCAGTCTTCCTTTGAGGGTACAATTGAGGTTGTATTCGTTTTGTGGGTGCGATTGAGGTCGTATTCATATTTTTTGTGTGGGTAGAGTGATTGAGGTCAGTCTTCCTTTGCAGGTACAATCGAGGTTGTATTCGTTTTGTGGGTGCGATTGAGGTCGTATTCGTATTTTCTTTGTGGGTAGAGTGATTGAGGTCAGTCTTCCTTTGCGGGTCAATTGAGGTTGTATTCGTTTTGTGGGCGCGATTGAGGTCGTATTCATATTTTCTTTGTGGGTAGAGTGATTGAGGTCAGTCTTCCTTTGAGGGTATAATTGAGGTTGTATTCGTTTTGTGGGTGCGATTGAGGTCGTATTCGTATTTTCTTTGTGGGTAGAGTGATTGAGGTTAGTCTTCTGTTGGATGCAGAATATGGCAAGCAAGCAAAAATATTTATTTTCGGAAAGAATTCCCTCCAGGATTTATGTCGTGTCCACAGAGATCGGTTCGAGGGAAAGAATGTCGTTCGACAATCTCTCGCATTTATGAGTTTGGATTAAAATAGTTTCAAACAAGAAAACATAAAAGTAAATATTAAAACAAAAAGAAATCATTCTTCAGAGAGAAAAACTCGTCCGACAATGCATATAAATCACTCCTCACAAACTTAAACTTACCGACCAGTTATACTCCACCTACAATACTCATCAATATCACCCAGCATCGCTCACAACACAGGTTATGTCTAACGCAAAGTTGAGAAAACAACCGTGTTACTCTCTTCGTCACTCTCGTGAGCGAAGCCTCGAAACACGGAAGGCATTAAGCTTCGACGCCTATTGAAGATTGTTAGCTCTAAATCTATCTCTAGAATCCAGAAACTAACAGACAATCATCCCTAATCAAAGTTTACGAAGGTTATGTCTAATGCAACCCAAACCCCGCGCATAAAGCAAAAATCAGAGACAACCACCAATAAAGATTTGTAAAGCAAGTTTTATACAACGCCATGGGCGACAAATATACATGAGTTTACAGCAAATACATATACACAACCCAACCATAAAGACAAACACAAAGAAGAAGAGAAATGAACCAAAAATCTTGCACATTGTCAGAGACGGTCGACGATCAATCCACCCCGGTTCATCCGTATGCATGCTCCATAGTTGTTTTCTAACCTCTCCAATGAAAAATGAAGTTTGATGGAAGTGGGATCAAGAAACCCCAAAACCATCCCTAACAAAATGACTGAAAATCTAATATATACAATCAAAATTTCGCAGGTTCGCTAGGCGAACCTTTTACTCGCTAGGCGAGCCTCCAAAAATGGCACATAAGTGCCTCTGAAATGTTAAACCGTCCTTGTTTTCCTTCGCAGGTTCGCTAAGCGAACGATTTATTCGCCTAGCAAATGCTCGCTAAGACGTTCGCGAAGTGAACAATGGTCTTTTTCTCCTTTGTAACTTTCTGCCTCTACTCGCTGGGACCTTCGCCAGCCTTCGCTAAGCGAACATTCGCTGTCATACTCGCTAAGCGAACATGACAGAAAATCAGCCCCTTATTTGACCACAACTTCTGCACCGTAGCTCCGATTTACGCACGGTCGGAAGCGCTGGAAAGCTTATTCAATGCTCTTCAAAACAATGGCATAATGGCCTTTATTAGTTACCTACAAAAATGAGATAAAAATCAATTAAACCAAGTAATATTTACACATTACACAATATATACACTAAAACGTAAAGTAAACATATTTACACATAAAGTGGGGTTTGTTCAACCAATATTAACACAAAGTACCGATAAGTGCACCAAAACTTATTTACAAAAATAGGTACAATTTTCACTTATCAAACTCTCCCCAACTTACCTAATTGTTTGTCCACAAACAAGAATCAAACAAACTTGAAAATGCGCAAGCAATATCCAAAGAATGACGAATCAACAGGTTTTGAAAAACGGAAACGAATGAATGGTTCAAATGAAAACGGTACACACAAAAAGTAAATACTTACCACTAAACTGCAACGATAACATAGTTACGAAACAAAAGCAAAGTACAAAAGTCATGCCAAAAATTCTAAAACAACACAAGTTCAAATGTGAATCACACCTAGCAAAAACAATCATCGGTAGATGAAAAACACAAAATGAGGTTCTTTCACTCACACAACAATCTTGCAAATAAAAGACTAAATTATATATACATCCACAAATTCACATTGAAAATACAAAGGCAAGAATCACAAGGGCTTTTCAAGGTTGTAGCGTGGTCGGGTAAACAAACAAGGGGCAATTTCTAAAGGTAATTGAAACAAAAACTTGCCTAAACCTAAGGGAGTGAAAACTCACAAAGATTCACACACAAAATTTCAACCAACTTCTTCCAAAATCCCAAGTGCTACACAACACACAATACTTATTTAGCACAATTATTGCAACTCTTTTTGTTTCCTTTTTCAAGGATTTTTCTTTTTTCTTTCTTTTTCACTTTTTTCTTTTCTTTTCTTTGTCAAATTTTTCTCTTTTTTCTTTTCTTTTTCAATCCTCATAGAATCCAACCAATGAGTAAACAACCATTATCTCCCCAACTTGAATTCAACCACATCATCATGTGAATACTCCCTACTTTCTAAGGCAAGGAAAAAAATCCATACAACAACACATAGTTGAGGTCCAAGAAAAAACAAAATCCATTCAAAAATAAGTGAACTAAATACTCATAGACAAGCATTAAGTTCAAATAAAAACATGGATCAAAAAGCTCAAAGGGGTTACGAATTCTCACACACTCACAAGGTGAATTGACTATTTGGCTAAGGTAGTTGTGCTCAAAATGAAACAATTGCCTTGATCCTTTTCATGCATTCATATAATCAACACAAATAAAAGATTCAACATAATAAAATCCAGTTATAACAAGAATGTTGGTACTCCGTGCATATATGAACAATAGAAGGCCACCTCACAAAAAGGTTGGGAACTAAAGTGATTCACAATAAGAACACGTATACAAAAGAATGGATGGCATGGAAGTTTGTTAAATGCCTAAGTATCATGAATATGCTAAAGTATAGAAAGCGATAAATACATACCTCAGACGTGTACAAAACTTAACAAAATCATTACCATACATCCGCAAGTTGAAACGAACCAACTTGGAAAATCACAACAGCACCCTCAAGTAAGTCAATCAAAATCTGTGAGCAAACAACAACCAAAAACATTCAAAAAGGAAAACTATAAAACATGCTTGTTTTACGTCGTAAGCTCGACGCCTTTACGGTGCTTAATTAGAAACTTCCTTCATTCATGCCATGGTGATGTCTCACCGCGCAACCAAAAGCAAGCGTCCTAACCAAACACTTGAACAAACGTCAAAATGTACAAGTATCAATATAAACAAGTGAAAATATACAACATGTACGATATTTACAAAACTCAAAAACAAAGAAACTATCGCAATGCGATTCAATATCAAAACCAATCCCCGGCAACGACGCCATTTTGTTGGATGCAGAATAGGGCAAGCAAGCAAAAATATTTATTTTCGGAAAGAATTCCCTCCAGGATTTATGTCGTGTCCACAGAGATCGGTTCGAGGGAAAGAATATCGTTTGACAATCTCTTGCGTTTATGAGTTTGGATTAAAATAGTTTCAAACAAGAAAACATAAAAGTAAATATTAAAACAAAAAGAAATCATTCTTCAGAGAGAAAAACTCGTCCCGCAATGCATATAAATCACTCCTCACAAACTTAAACTTACCGACCAGTTATACTCCACCTACAATACTCATCAATATCACCCAGCATCGCTCACAACACAGGTTATGTCTGACGCAAAGTTGAGAAAACAACCGTGTTACTCTCTTCGTCACTCTCGCGAGCGAAGCCTCGAAACACGAAAGGCATTAAGCTTCGACGCCTATTGAAGATTGTTAGCTCTAAATCTATCTCTAGAATCCAGAAACTAACAGACAATCATCCCTAATCGAAGTTTACGAAGGTTATGTCTAACGCAACCCAAACCCCGCGCATAAAGCAAAAATCAGAGACAACCACCAATAAAGATTTGTAAAGCAAGTTTTATACAACGCCATGGGCGACAAATATACATGAGTTTACAGCAAATACATATACACAACCCAACCATAAAGACAAACACAAAGAAGAAGAGAAATGAACCAAAAATCTTGCGCATTGTTAGAGACGGTCGACGATCAATCCACCCCGGTTCATCCGTATGCATGCTCCATAGTTGTTTTCTAACCTCTCCAATGAAAAATGAAGTTTGATGGAAGTGGGATCAAGTAAAGACATGGATCAAAAAGCTCAAAGGGGTTACGAATTCTCACACACTCACAAGGTGAATTGACTATTTGGCTAAGGTAGTTGTGCTCAAAATGAAACAATTGCGTTGATCCTTTTCATGCATTCATATAATCAACACAAATAAAAGATTCAACATAATAAAATCCAGTTATAACAAGAATGTTGGTACTCCGTGCATATATGAACAATAGAAGGCCACCTCACAAAAAGGTTGGGAACTAAAGTGATTCACAATAAGAACAAGTATACAAAAGAATGGATGGCATGGAAGTTTGTAAAATGCCTAAGTATCATGAATATGCTAAAGTATAGAAAGCGATAAATGCATACCTCAGACGTGCACAAAACTTAACAAAATCATTACCATACATCCGCAAGTTGAAACGAACCAACTTGGAAAATCACAACAGCATCCTCAAGTAAGTCAATCAAAATCTGTGAGCAAACAACAACCAAAAACATTTGAAAAGGAAAACTATAAAACACGCTTGTTTTACGTCGTAAGCTCGACGCCTTTACGGTGCTTAATTAGAAACTTCCTTCATTCATGCCATGGTGATGTCTCACCGTGTAACACCCCTATTTTATACCCCCAAATAATCAATTAAAACATTTACGCACATATTAAAAATTTCGTCAAAGTATAATTATAACATGGGATAAAAGAGGCATGCCACAATTTATATGAAATTAAAACATACAACACCTGCTCAAATAGATATGCAACAGTGGGGTAACTATCAGCAATAAAGGATCTCAGTCCTTACACCCACATATCAATCAATATTTAGAATATAAGCGGAAAATCTAAACATTGCAACATCAAACATATATATACATCATCCAGTGAATCACATCAAACATCAGGATTATACACATAATTCATCAGCCAGATACATAAATCAATGCATCACAAAAAGGAATTCAAAATCATCCTAGCTACCCGACGCTACATATCAGAGCCAGACGATCAAAAGGAAGTGAAGACACGCTTCACCAAAGACCACCAGCATACCTAATCTGAAATGCCTCATAGAGCATTATAAAACAGCAGAAGGGTGAGAAATATTATCATAATAACGTTGCATATAATTATATATATCTCAACCTCTAATACACATATACCACATTCTCACCACAACTCATCACTATGCTTATATTTATACACATAACATCAAACATATACCATAAGTCATTTACAAGGCATAACAATCCGTAATCAACACATAAAATCCCATAGGCATATCCATTCATGCTCAAATACATGTATCACTAATACATATCCATTTATTCAACATAAACACTCATACCTGTTTACTTACTAATGTATCATTACAACGATACCATCCTTACTGCAAATCATCACATTTCATTCTATATACATCGCAAGGCATATATATATATACAAACCAAGCACATTCATCACAATGCTTATCATCCAACATAAATACATACATTTATGTTCATTCCATAAATGCACAAATACAATGATGTCAAATGCAAATCATAGAGACCGACACTCGACTCTATGCAGATACAATGCGGGTACCGACTCAATCATCACTAGTTCACTCAGGAACTCTGCTGGAACCATCGCTCGTTACCGAAGTAACTCCTCGTCGGGCCTACGATGTCCACCCATTGCTCACACCCCACATGGGCACACAATGTTTATGGATCGCTCACACCCCACATGGGCACACGACCCGATCGCTCACACCCCACACGGGCACACGATCCGATTGCTCACACCCCACATGGGCACACAATCTGATTGCTCACACCCCACATGGGCACACAATCATTTGTAATCATCGCTCACACCTCACATAGGCACACGACGTTACAACGGATTCTCATTAGAATCGCTCAACACAAGAATGCACATCATGATGCTTCACATGCAAAATGACTCAAAAGACATTCTTGAAATGCATACATATTCACAATATAGTCATGCATTTATCTCATACATATCACATACATCAATTGTATAACAACATATACAATTCTTCAAATACAACAATGTGATCCACATAGTCATTTTCATGCATTGTAATTCAATTTACATCAATGCAATTATTTGCCCTAAGGCCACAAACCATCACCACAACATCTCATCATATATTCACATTTAACATGCATTATCACTTAATTCAAACAATGCATACATTCACTAAAGATCTACAATTCACAAAGAATTCCTCAATCAAAGGTTCACTCCACAAACCTGTCCACAACACATTCATACCATTCACAATTAACATACTTAACATTTTCTACAAAATTACTATTCACAAATAGTCGAAAAAGTCGGCCAAAAATAATATTTTCCATCATCATCAAAAGTACTCCTCAACACCTTCGATTCGATATAAAGAACGTTTAAATCGGATAAACAACGAATAAGTTATGGATATTTTAAAATAACGCAAAAACATAAACCGGACGCCCGACACTACGAAACGGTTCGAAAAAACTGTACCGATTGGACTAGGTTCAGATCTCAAAACTATTTTTCCTAGAAAGAACATCGCGTTCGCTTTCCAACGCTTCGAACGGGGATCAAAACCGACTTACGGTTCAAGAGATATGAATTTCCGAAGTTTTTCCAAAACAGAATTTTTTCACCTACAGCACGCGTCCGTACGACTGCGCACAAAACCAGAAATTCTGCTACATTCTGGTACAGCCGTGTAATCGCCCGAAACCCGACCGATTCAATTACTTTCTTCCGAATAAATACATGGTAATATCACATAAATACATACCAACATATTAGGATCAAGAAAAACCCGATTCCACGACTTTTATTTTTCACCAAAATCTCACATTCTCCAAAACCCAAAAACATGAAATCTTCAAATATCAACCGATTTCAACGAAACGAGTTTCTATAATCTCGGCCTCACCTCACTCGACTAATCTACGCAATTTATTTTGAATTCCATCCGTGAAAACATCGTTTACGACCGATTATGTCATTTTCAACCTAAAACTCATTTATCTTAAACAACCAAAACAATCGGAAACAATCATACATAATCGTATACAAATTTAGAATAATGATATTTCACACCCTTACCCGAGTTTAGAAACGATCAGAAGTCGATTCGGGTGAAAATTCCTCTTTTCCTTCTCTTTCTCTTCTCCTCCTTTTCTTTCTCTCCTATTTCCTTCCCTTTCTCTTACTATCTCTCTCTATATATAGTTTTCTCTCTTTTTCTTTCCTTTCTAATTCTATCCCTTCTATTTCTTTTCTCACAAACACAAAAATATTTACTTAACATAAATATCCCAAAATATCTATTAACTCATTAATTGAATACTATTTAAGGTGAAAAGTCTAAAATACCCTCTATTCCAATTTTCCCTGCAAACTCTCAAAAACGGTAAAAATGCTTAATATGAAAACATAACATATTAAAACACCAATTTCACCAATAACATAATCATTGTCAAATTAAAGTAAAATACTCCACAAAATAATATAATTAACACCACAAATAGAGATAATTAAAATCGGGTCGTTACAACTCTCCCCCACTTAGACATTTTCGTCCTCGAAAATATGCTAAGCACACACAAACTCGAATACTACTATCGCGTCCGACCAACCAACTATCATGCCGACACAAGGCACACCACGAATAACATAAACAACAAACCAACAAACAACAACGACAAGACAACGACCACGACAAGATTGACACCAACACCATTGGTACCACTCCCCTAATCCCCAAACATAGGAATTAGCTACACGTACTCGAACCATCACAATGGAAACGAAACAACAACTCGGACAAGAACATAACGTTCCATGACACAACATTATCTCAACAACATCCACAAAACCAGGATACCTGCATCCTTGTCTCTCAACAACTAATACAAGAATTCCACACTTCCGCTGTGCACTCTGATTACTCGCGACTAACAAAACCACTAATTCCATAATCAACATTTGACTTTTTCTACTAATCACCAGAAAATCCTTGTTCACTTGTTATATCCACTACTTCATTCTATGCTGCATTAGCTTACACACCAGACACAAGCATCTGAACTGCTCAAACAATTCTACTTATCTGACCATCCGATCATACCCATGCAAGGGCTTCCAACTTAACTCATCAGGCAAGACATCAATCCTTCTCAAAGAATAATCCAACTCAAATTCATAACCCGTCTAGGAATTCCAACCCTCCTAGTTGTCTCATACTCTATTCTCTTGCGATTACCAATCACTTCAAACTTAGATCCATAACAACAACACTTCCATACTTTCTACACAAAATCACTGCAACCAATCCCCAATCCTGAATAGTATAAATCCTTGGATGAATCCTCAATTATCGTAAAGCATAAGCTATGACTTAACCATATTACATTAACCCACCGACTAAACTCATCAAGACATAACTCAATGCTCCTCAAACTGTTCTTTAAGATCAGGCAAAAATCAAAACTGGAGTTGTAGACAACTCCTACTTTTAGCTCCTTGAAACTTATTCGCAATGAACATCCACACTTGGATAACTTATCTTAAAACTTCATCTCTTTTCTAAACTTGCTACTCATACATAATGGTTTCCTTAAAATTCTTACATTGATACCTTAAGCTCAAAACTCCTTAACTCATTGTAACTCTGTGTTTTGCTTTCCATAGCATCCATACGAGTATACACCACATGCTAGCTATACGAATCAATCATCCATTCTTTGGCTTTACTTTTAATATCTAGAACACTAACACCACAAACATGCCATCTAAGCTGGAAGACACGTCTACTCCATCCAACACAATTTCCGTCTGCTATCAGCAAGAGATTAAGGGTGATCAGTTCCTCAATTTGCCAATAGACAGCCGACAATCATGATGGGGCATAGACCATCTTTACCACGCTATAACAACCTTCCTTGCCTCTTGTGCGCAAAACCACCTAAGGTACAAATCCTTAATTGACATATCCCTTACCTCCGCATCTCCTCTTAAACCGGGAACCACACTGTCCAAATAGCACTCACAACCTTGCAACCAACGTCACACAACCAAAGCAACTGGGAGAAGTACAAGCTTCTCCCCCACTTATCTCATTCTAACTCCTGCAGACAAAGGATTAGAAAACCAGAAAGTACTGACAGTGTTCCACACACCTATCACGTACTAAGGGACAAACAACATCGACAAATACACAAAATCCATAATGAAGACTTTACCATACATGGTTAAAAGACAACTGACACGCACCAAGGACTTAGTTACCGACCCTGAAGCAGTCATAAACAAATTCAAACACTTTGCGCACTCATAGGAAATAAGCAAATGAGTCTCTTTCAAAACAACTTCAGCAACAAAAGGGTACAATTTATAAAACTTATACCTTTAATCAACGATCCGCACTAGCAGTGTCTGACCCCTTTCCGCCCGCTTGAGCTTGTTTCAGTTTAGTACACTTAGTACTCATGTGACCCAATTCTCCACAGTTGTAGCAGGTCACTAAACTCTTTCTACATTCGGCAACAGAATGCCCTTTACGTCCACAGTTAGAACACTTCAATACAGTATTCCTGCACTCCACGGATTTATGTCCGACTTCACCACAGTCATAACACTTAATGGAACCGGAACCTGTAACAGCCCGATTTTGATATTTCCATTTTTGTGTTGATTGATTCTATTTGGTTGGGTCTTTTATTTAATTGGGCAATAATTATGTTATTTGTGATATTGGTGTGTTAATATGTTATGTTTGCATATTATGTGATTTTACTGTTTTTGAGAGTTTGCGGGGAAATTAGATTGAAGGGTATTTTAGATATTTCACATTTAATGATAGTTAGTTAGTTAGTAGATATTTTGAGAAACTATAAAGAAATAGAAAGAAAGAAAAGTATAAGAAAGAAAGAAAAAGAATAGAAATAGAAAGTTAGAGGTGAGAAAGAGAGAAAAACAGAATTTTAAGAGCAAGAGTGAAAAAGAGAAGAGAAAAAGAAGAAAAGCTACAAATCATCAAGGTCAAGCTTCCAAGAATCGAGAAATCGGGTAAGGGTGTGAAATATTATTATCCTAACTTTGTGTATGATTATGTATGTATTTTGGGTTGATGTTTGGGTTGGTTTTCCATATGTTTCCGTTTATGCCGTATTTGACGGAATCGATAGAAACCGATGTTTTTACGGTCGAAAAGTCGTATAAATACATGTGTTGGTTGGATATATGTTTGTGAGCTGCTGTTTAAAGTTTCATGAAGTTTGGTTATGTTTCGGTTAGTTTTCGGTATGTTTCCGTTGTTGTTTCCGTTTAGGTCGAATTATAGGAAATTGATAGAAAACGATGTTTTCACAGTTAGAATTCGAAATAAATTACGTAGTGGTATCGAGGAAGGTTAGGTCGTCGTATGGCGTGCTTTTTATTCGATTTGGTGAAGTTTAAAAATTCTGGTTTTTGAAAGGTTGAAATTTAATCGAAAAATCGAACGTCGTAGAAATTTCGTTTATGTGTTCTAAATTGTTCTTATGTATTTGGTGGTTGCGCGTATATGTTTGTTTCGGTGAAAATGTTCGATTTAGTCGAGTTTCGGGCATTTCGGAAAAGTTACAGCAAGTGTGTAAATTGAGAAATCTGATTTTTGTGAAAAACAGAGCTATGAATCGACACATAAAAGCTATGTATCGATACGAAATGGTTTATGTATCGATACATAACCCTTATGCATCGATACATACTGTGAAAATTGGGAAAAATAGCATTTTCACTACAGCATGTGTCGACACATGCGAGTTATGAATCGATACATGAGGTCTTTATGTATCGATACATAAAGCCTATGTATCGATACATACTGTGCTGAAACAGAAATTCTGGTTTTTCGGGGAAACTTCGGAAATTCATATCTCTTGAACCGTAAGTCGGTTTTGATCCCCGTTCGAAGCGTTGGGAAGCTAACGAGATGTTCTTTCTAGGAAAAATATTTTTGGGGTCTGAACTTGGTCCAATCGGTACAGTTTTTACGAATCGTTTCGTAGTGTCGGGTGTCCGGTTTATGTTTTTGCGTTAGATTGAAATATTCATAACTTGTTCGTTGTTTATCGGATTTGAGAGTTCTTTATATCGAATTGAAGGTATTGATATGTACTAATTGATGGTGATAAGAAATTATATTTTTAGCCGACTTTTCACCAACTTTTCCGGTAAACCGTAAATCGAATTGTTTGGTTATTTGTGAAAACGTTCGGTTGCCGTTTGGCACAATTGATGTGAATGTATGTGGATTGTGTGTGATGAATGCATGACTATGTTGTGAATATGTATGCATGTCAAAAGTGTCATGAGTCATGTTGTATGTGAAGCATCATGATGTGCATTCTTGCATTGTGGGGTTCTAAGATGAACCCGTTGTAACGTCGTAAGCCTTTTGAGAGGTGGGAGCGATGATTACAAACGATCGTGAGCCTTATACAAAGAGGACCGAAAGCGATCGGATTGTGAGCCTTATACAAAGAGGACCGAAAGCAATCCATAAACATTGTAAGCCTTTTGAAAGGTGGTAGCAATGGGTGAACATCGTATGCCCGACGGGGAGTTACGTTAAGTAACAAGCGATGGTTCCAATAAGTTCTTCAATTGAACTTGAGATGAAATGAGTCGGTACCCGCATTGCATTTGCATAGAGTCGTGAGTCGGTCTCTATGATTTGCATTGGTCATCCTTGTATATGTGCATTGGTGAATAAACATAAATATAGGTGGTTATGTTGAATGATAAGCATTGTGATGACTATGTTTGGTTTTGCATATATATATATATATGTCTTGCGATGTATATTGAATGAGATGTGATGAATTGTGATAAGAATTGTATCGTTGTAATGATGCATTGAAGAATGAATATAATATGCATGTTATGTGGAATGGTAGAATGGTGAGGATGTGTTGTGTGTATACTTTGTGTTGAGATATATAATTATATGCAACGTTATTATGATAATATTTCTCACCCTTCTGCTGTTTTATGATGCTCTATGAGGCATTGCAGAGTAGGTATGCTGGAGGTCTTTTTGTGAAGCGTGTCTTCATTCTTTTGGTCGGTTGGCTCTGATATGTAGCACCGGGTAGCTAGGATGTATATTATTCTTTTGTGATACATTTGTATATGTATCTTGTAGATAAATGTTTATGTAAACATGAAGTGTGTTGATGAAGCATACATATGTATATGTATGTATATATATTTTGATGTATTTCAATGTTTGGATATTCCGCTTTAATTCTAAATATTGAGATGTGGGTGTAAGGACAAAGTTCCTCTGTAGCAAGTTACCCCACTGCTGCATATCAACCTTTTGAGCAGGTGTTATATGTGTTAAATGCGTGTATGATGTGACATGCCTCTTTTATGCCATGCTTTAATTGTACTCTGGCGAATTTTAGAATATGTGCCTAAATGATTTAAATGATTATTTGGGGGTATAGAAAGGGGGTGTTACATTAAGTGGTATCAGAGCCAGAGTTGAGTCAGTTGTGTCTGTCTTGTAGTTGTGTTGGTTGAACTGTTGTTTAACCTTTGTTATTATTTTTGGGAATGATCAGAATATGGCTGGTAGAAACGATAATGCGATGGCTACTGCTATGGAAGCATTGGCTAGGGCGGTGCAGGGTGCGCCGAATGTAAATGCTAATGAAGAGTTCAGGAAGAATCAACCACCGGTCTTCAAAGGAAGATTTGATCCCGATGGAGCTCAAAATTGGTTGAAAGAGATTGAAAGAATCTTCAGAGTTATGGACTGTGCAGAAGGGAATAAGGTGAGGCTTGGATCTCACATGCTGAGGGAAGAAGCCGATGATTGGTGGGTCGGTATGCGCGAAATTCTTGAGGTGGATAATGAAGAGGTAACTTGGGAATTGTTTCATACCGAGTTTTTGCTGAAGTATTACCCTGAAAGTGTGAAAGGGAAGAAGGAGATGGAATTCCTGGAATTGAAACAAGGTGGTATGTCAGTGGTGGACTATACTGCTAAGTTTGTGGAATTGGTTCAATTTCATTCTCATTATGCTGCGATTACTGCTGAGTTCTCAAAGTGTATTAAATATGAGAATGGTTTGCGTCCTGAGATTAAGCAAGCTGTGGGATATCAAAGAATTAGGAGGTTTTCGGATTTGACGGAATGTTGTAGAATCTTCGAGGAAGATAGCAAAGCTCGTTCTACACATTACAAGAGTTTGAACGAGAGGAAGGGAAAGCAACAAGCTAGAAGTGGACCTTATGTGACACCCGCTGATAAGGGTAAATATAAGGGAAACTTTAATAAGAGATCTGGAGGAGGAAGTTCTGGGTTCATTAAATGTTTCAATTGTGGTGGAATGGGTCATAAAGCAACTGAGTGTAGGAAGCCCGTTGGGAAATGTTCTAACTGTGGAGGTATTGGGCATTCTATTGCTGAGTGTAGGAGGAATATGGTGAAGTGTTTTAATTGTGGAGAAGTGGGTCACATTAGTACTAAGTGTACTAAGCCGAAACAAGCTCAAGCGGGCGGAAAGGTGTTTGCATTGGCGGGGACTCAGACCACTAGTGCAGACCGTTTGATTAAAGGTACATGCTTTATTAATAGTACACCTTTAGTTGCTGTTATTGATACGGGAGCGACTCATTCGTTTATTTCTTCGGAGTGCGCGATGCGTTTAAATCTTGCGTTGTCTTTGATGGGTGGTGAGATGGTTATTGAGACTCCTGCTTCAGGGTCGGTAACTACATCTTTGGTGTGTATGAGTTGTCCTTTAACCATGTATGGTAAAGACTTTGTTATGGATTTAGTATGTTTGCCGTTGGAGGGTTTGGACGTAATCTTGGGTATGAACTGGTTGCAATTTAATCGAGTTCATATAGATTGCTATCACAAGTTAGTAAGGTTTCCTTCTTTGGAAGATGATGAATTTGAGAGTTTCCTATCCACTAAAGAGTTGAAGAAACTTTTAGCGGATGAAGCTCAATTGTTTGGTTTGTTTGCATCATTGTCGGTGGAAAGTAAAGTTTCACTTGATGTGTTCCCAGTGGTGTGTGAATTTCCAGAAGTGTTTCCGGAAGACATTACGGATGTACCGCCGGAAAGAGAGGTTGAATTTTCTATTGATCTAGTTCCGGGTACTAGACCGATTTCGATGGCACCGTATCGTATGTCGGGATCGGAGTTGGTAGAATTGAAAAAGCAATTGAATGACTTGTTGGATAAGAAATTTGTAAGACCAAGTGTTTCTCCTTGGGGTGCTCCGGTATTGTTGGTAAAGAAGAAGGACGGGAGTATGCGATTATGCATTGATTATCGACAATTGAACAAAGTGACAATTAAGAACAAGTATCCGCTTCCAAGGATCGATGATTTGATGGACCAATTGGTTGGTGCGAATGTTTTTAGTAAGATTGATTTGAGATCGGGATATCACCAGATTCGTGTGAAAGGAGAGGATATTCAAAAGACGGCATTTAGGACACGGTATGGTCATTACGAATATTCCGTGATGCCATTCGGGGTTTCTAATGCGCCGGGTGTGTTTATGGAATACATGAATCGTATTTTTCATGAACAGTTGGATCGTTTTGTGGTTGTGTTCATCGATGATATTTTGATTTACTCTAAGTCTCAAGAGGAGCATGAAGAGCATTTGAGAATTGTGTTGCAAATTTTGAAAGAGAAACAATTGTATGCTAAGTTGTCAAAATGTGAATTTTGGTTGTCGGAAGTAAGTTTCCTTGGACATGTTATTTCCGGTAGTGGTATTAGTGTTGATCCATCCAAGATAGATGCGGTGATGCAATGGGAGGCTCCTAGGTCGGTTACGGAGATTCGAAGCTTTTTAGGCTTGGCGGGTTATTATCGGAGGTTTATAGAAGGATTTTCGAAGTTGGCACTTCCTTTAACGCAATTGACTTGTAAAGGAAAGGCTTTCATTTGGGATATTCATTGTGAAGAGAGTTTCAATGAGCTAAAGAGACGGTTGACAACGACTCCGATCTTGATTTTGCCTAATCCTAATGAACCATTTGTTGTGTATTGTGATGCTTCATTGACAGGTTTAGGTGGTGTTTTAATGCAAGATGGAAAAGTTGTGGCATATGCTTCACGACAATTGAGAGTGCATGAAAAGAATTATCCTACGCATGACTTGGAGTTAGCGGCCGTGGTGTTTGTTTTGAAAATATGGAGGCATTATCTTTATGGTGCGAGATTTGAAGTTTTTAGTGATCACAAGAGCTTGAAATATTTATTTGATCAAAAAGAGTTGAACATGAGACAACGAAGATGGTTAGAGCTTTTGAAGGATTTTGATTTTAGTTTGAATTACCATCCGGGTAAGGCGAATGTGGTGGCCGATGCCTTAAGTCGAAAGTTGTTACACATGTCCGCATTAATGATGAAAGAATGGGAACTTTTGGAGGATTTCAGAGATTTGAGGCTGGTTTGTGAAATGACGCCGCGAAGTGTGAGACTTGGTATGTTACATGTTACGAATGATTTTCTTGCAACGGTTAGTGAAAAGCAAAAGTTGGAGTTGAAGTTTGTTGATTTAATGTTGAATGAGAATGAGGATTTCAAGGTTGATAATTTTGGAGTTTTGAGATTCCGTGGTCGTATTTGTATTCCCGACGACGCGGAGTTGAAAAAGATGATATTAGAGGAAGGACACCGAAGTAACTTAAGTATTCATCCGGGAGCGAACAAAATGTATCAAGATTTGAGGAAAATCTTTTGGTGGTCTGGATTAAAGAGGGATGTTGCTCAATTTGTGTATGCATGTTTGACTTGTCAAAAGTCGAAGGTGGAACATCAGAAGCCTAGTGGTTTGTTGCAACCGTTGGATATTCCGGAATGGAAATGGGATAGTATATCGATGGATTTTGTTACGGGATTGCCGAATACGCAAAGAGGTCATAATGCTATTTGGGTGATTGTTGATAGGCTTACTAAATCTGCTCACTTTATTCCAATTGATATTAGTTATCCTTTGGAGAAGTTAGCCGAGATTTATGTTCTGGTGGTAGTGAAATTACATGGAGTTCCTAAGAGTATTGTATCGGATAGAGATCCTAGATTTACATCGAGGTTCTGGGAAAGTTTACAAAAGGCTTTGGGTTCTAAGCTAAGATTGAGTTCGGCTTACCATCCGCAAACAGATGGTCAAACCGAGAGGACGATTCAATCGTTGGAGGATTTGTTGCGTGCTTGTGTGCTAGAGAAAGGTGGTGCTTGGGATAGTTATTTAGCGTTGATTGAGTTCACCTATAATAACAGTTTTCATTCGAGTATTAGTATGGCACCATTTGAGGCTTTGTATGGTCGGAGATGTCGAACACCCTTGTGTTGGCATGAAACCGGCGAGAGGACGATAGTTGGACCGGAAATGGTACAACAAACGACGGAGAAAGTGAAGCTTATTCGGGAGAAGATGAAAGCTTCTCAAAGTAGACAAAAGAGCTATCATGACAAGAGAAGGAAAGATCTTGAGTTTCAAGAAGGCGACCATGTGTTTTTGAGAGTTACACCGGTTACGGGTGTGGGTCGTGCCTTGAAGTCGAAGAAGTTGACTTCTCGTTTTATTGGTCCGTATCAGATTATTGCACGTGTTGGCGATGTGGCTTATCGTGTGGCGTTGCCTCCGAATCTTTCGAATTTGCATGACGTTTTCCATGTTTCGCAACTTCGGAAGTATGTTCCGGATCCGTCACATGTTATTCCTATGGACGATGTGGAAGTGAGAGATAATCTTACGGTTGAAGTTTTACCGATTAAGATTTTGGATCACGAAGTTAAGAAGTTAAGAGGTAAAGATGTTGCGCTTGTGAAAGTAGCGTGGGGAGGCGCTTCAGAAGGCAATATGACTTGGGAATTGGAAAGTGGGATGCGCGAGTCGTATCCGGAGTTGTTTGAATCAGGTAATATTTTCGAGGACGAAAATTTCTAAAGTGGGGGAGAGTTGTAACAGCCCGATTTTGATATTTCCATTTTTGTGTTGATTGATTCTATTTGGTTGGGTCTTTTATTTAATTGGGCAATAATTATGTTATTTGTGATATTGGTGTGTTAATATGTTATGTTTGCATATTATGTGATTTTACTGTTTTTGAGAGTTTGCGGGGAAATTAGATTGAAGGGTATTTTAGGTATTTCACATTTAATGATAGTTAGTTAGTTAGTAGATATTTTGAGAAACTATAAAGAAATAGAAAGAAAGAAAAGTATAAGAAAGAAAGAAAAAGAATAGAAATAGAAAGTTAGAGGTGAGAAAGAGAGAAAAACAGAATTTTGAGAGCAAGAGTGAAAAAGAGAAGAGAAAAAGAAGAAAAGCTACAAATCATCAAGGTCAAGCTTCCAAGAATCGAGAAATCGGGTAAGGGTGTGAAATATTATTATCCTAACTTTGTGTATGATTATGTATGTATTTTGGGTTGATGTTTGGGTTGGTTTTCCATATGTTTCCGTTTATGCCGTATTTGACGGAATCGATAGAAACCGATGTTTTTACGGTCGAAAAGTCGTATAAATACATGTGTTGGTTGGATATATGTTTGTGAGCTGCTGTTTAAAGTTTCATGAAGTTTGGTTATGTTTCGGTTAGTTTTCGGTATGTTTCCGTTGTTGTTTCCGTTTAGGTCGAATTATAGGAAATTGATAGAAAACGATGTTTTCACGGTTAGAATTCGAAATAAATTACGTAGTGGTATCGAGGAAGGTTAGGTCGTCGTATGGCGTGCTTTTTATTCGATTTGGTGAAGTTTAAAAATTCTGGTTTTTGAAAGGTTGAAATTTAATCGAAAAATCGAACGTCGTAGAAATTTCGTTTATGTGTTCTAAATTGTTCTTATGTATTTGGTGGTTGCGCGTATATGTTTGTTTCGGTGAAAATGTTCGATTTAGTCGAGTTTCGGGCATTTCGGAAAAGTTACAGCAAGTGTGTAAATTGAGAAATCTGATTTTTGTGAAAAACAGAGCTATGAATCGACACATAAAAGCTATGTATCGATACGAAATGGTTTATGTATCGATACATAACCCTTATGCATCGATACATACTGTGAAAATTGGGAAAAATAGCATTTTCACTACAGCATGTGTCGACACATGCGAGTTATGAATCGATACATGAGGTCTTTATGTATCGATACATAAAGCCTATGTATCGATACATACTGTGCTGAAACAGAAATTCTGGTTTTTCGGGAAAACTTCGGAAATTCATATCTCTTGAACCGTAAGTCGGTTTTGATCCCCGTTCGAAGCGTTGGGAAGCTAACGAGATGTTCTTTCTAGGAAAAATAGTTTTGGGGTCTGAACTTGGTCCAATCGGTACAGTTTTTACGAATCGTTTCGTAGTGTCGGGTGTCCGGTTTATGTTTTTGCGTTAGATTGAAATATTCATAACTTGTTCGTTGTTTATCGGATTTGAGAGTTCTTTATATCTAATTGAAGGTATTGATATGTACTAATTGATGGTGATAAGAAATTATATTTTTAGCCGACTTTTCACCAACTTTTCCGGTAAACCGTAAATCGAATTGTTTGGTTATTTGTGAAAACGTTCGGTTGCCGTTTGGCACAATTGATGTGAATGTATGTGGATTGTGTGTGATGAATGCATGACTATGTTGTGAATATGTATGCATGTCAAAAGTGTCATGAGTCATGTTGTATGTGAAGCATCATGATGTGCATTCTTGCATTGTGGGGTTCTAAGATGAACCCGTTGTAACGTCGTAAGCCTTTTGAGAGGTGGGAGCGATGATTACAAATGATCGTGAGCCTTATACAAAGAGGACCGAAAGCGATCGGATTGTGAGCCTTATACAAAGAGGACCGAAAGCAATCCATAAACATTGTAAGCCTTTTGAGAGGTGGTAGCAATGGGTGAACATCGTATGCCCGACGGGGAGTTACGTTAAGTAACAAGCGATGGTTCCAATAAGTTCTTCAATTGAACTTGAGATGAAATGAGTCGGTACCGCATTGCATTTGCATAGAGTCGTGAGTCGGTCTCTATGATTTGCATTGGTCATCCTTGTATATGTGCATTGGTGAATAAACATGAATATAGGTGGTTATGTTGAATGATAAGCATTGTGATGACTATGTTTGGTTTTGCATATATATATATATATGCCTTGCGATGTATATTGAATGAGATGTGATGAATTGTGATAAGAATTGTATCGTTGTAATGATGCATTGAAGAATGAATATAATATGCATGTTATGTGGAATGGTAGAATGGTGAGGATGTGTTGTGTGTATACTTTGTGTTGAGATATATAATTATATGCAACGTTATTATGATAATATTTCTCACCCTTCTGCTGTTTTATGATGCTCTATGAGGCATTGCAGAGTAGGTATGCTGAAGGTCTTTTTGTGAAGCGTGTCTTCATTCTTTTGGTCGGTTGGCTCTGATATGTAGCACCGGGTAGCTAGGATGTATATTATTCTTTTGTGATACATTTGTATATGTATCTTGTGGATAAATGTTTATGTAAACATGAAGTGTGTTGATGAAGCATACATATGTATATGTATGTATATATATTTTGATGTATTTCAATGTTTGGATATTCCGCTTTAATTCTAAATATTGAGATGTGGGTGTAAGGACAAAGTTCCTCTGTAGCAAGTTACCCCACTGCTGCATATCAACCTTTTGAGCAGGTGTTGTATGTGTTAAATGCGTGTATGATGTGACATGCCTCTTTTATGCCATGCTTTAATTGAACTCTGGCGAATTTTAGAATATGTGCCTAAATGATTTAAATGATTATTTGGGGGTATAGAAAGGGGGTGTTACAGAACCTCCTCCGCCAGCTTTCCTATCAAGGTTTCCCTTATGCTTGCCCTTATCAGCGGGTGTCACATAAGGTCCACTCCTCGCTTGTTGCTTACTCTTACTCTCATTCACACTCTTGTAATATGTAGAACAAGCCTTGCTGTCTTCCTCGAAGATTCTGCAACATTCAGTCAAATCAGAAAACGTTCTAATCCTCTGATATCCCACAGCTTGCTTAATCTCGGGACGCAAACCGTTCTCATAGTTAATACACTTTGAGAACTCAGCAGTAACGGCAGCATAATGAGGATAAAACTGAACCAACTCAACAAACCTCGCAGTATATTCCACCACTGACATACTACCTTGTTTCAATTCCAGAAATTCAATCTCTTTCTTTCCTTTAACACTCTCCGAGTAATACTTCACCAAAAACTCAGTACGAAACAATTCCCAAGTTATCTCCTCATGATCCACCTCAAGAATTTGACGCCTACCGACCCACCAATCGTCGGCTTCTTCCTTCAGCATGTGAGATCCAAGCCTCACCTTATCCTCTTCAGTACAATCCATAACACTGAAAATTCTTTCAATTTCCTTCAAACAGAGTTGAGCACCATCGGGATCGAATCCTCCTTTGAAGACCGGTGGTTGATTCTTTCTGAACTCATCGTTCGCATTCGCATTCGGTGCACCCTGCATAGCCCTAGCCATTGCTTCCATAGCAGCAACCATAGCAACATCATTTCTACCAGCCATATCCGACTGTTCCCAAAAATAACAACAAGGTAAACAACAATTTAACCAACACAACCACAAGACAGACACAACTGACTCAACACTGGCTCTGATACCACTATTGTAACACCCCCATTTTATACCCCCAAATAATCAATTAAATCATTTACGCACATATTAAAAATTTCGTCAGAGTATAATTATAACATGGGATAAAAGAGGCATGCCACAATTTATATGAAATTAAAACATACAACACCTGCTCAAATAGATATGCAACAGTGGGGTAACTATCAGCAATAAAGGATCTCAGTCCTTACACCCACATATCAATCAATATTTAGAATATAAGCGGAAAATCTAAACATTGCAACATCAAACATATATATACATCATCCAGTGAATCACATCAAACATCAGGTTTATACACATAATTCATCAGCCAGATACATAAATCAATGCATCACAAAAAGGAATTCAAAATCATTCTAGCTACCCGACGCTACATATCAGAGCCAGACGACCAAAAGGAAGTGAAGACACGCTTCACCAAAGACCACCAGCATACCTAATCTGCAATGCCTCATAGAGCATTATAAAACAGCAGAAGGGTGAGAAATATTATCATAATAACGTTGCATATAATTATATATATCTCAACCTCTAATACACATATACCACATTCTCACCACAACTCATCACTATGCATATATTTATACACATAACATCAAACATATACCATAAGTCATTTACAAGGCATAACAATCCGTAATCAACACATAAAATCCCATAGGCATATCCATTCATGCTCAAATACATGTATCACTAATACATATCCATTTATTCAACATAAACACTCATACCTGTTTACTTACTAATGTATCATTACAACGATACCATCCTTATTGCAAATCATCACATTTCATTCTATATACATCGCAAGGCATATATATATATACAAACCAAGCACATTCATCACAATGCTTATCATCCAACATAAATACATACATTTATGTTCATTCCATAAATGCACAAATACAATGATGTCAAATGCAAATCATAGAGACCGACACTCGACTCTATGCAGATACAATGCGGTACCGACTCAATCATCACTAGTTCACTCAGGAACTCTGCTGGAACCATCGCTCGTTACCGAAGTAACTCCCCGTCGGGCCTACGATGTTCACCCATTGCTCACACCCCACATGGGCACACAATGTTTATGGATCGCTCACACCCCACATGGGCACATGACCCGATCGCTCACACCCCACACGGGCACACGATCTGATTGCTCACACCTCACATGGGCACACAATCTGATTGCTCACACCCCACATGGGCACACAATCATTTGTAATCATCGCTCACACCTCACATAGGCACACGACGTTACAACGGATTCTCATTAGAATCGCTCAACACAAGAATGCACATCATGATGCTTCACATGCAAAATGACTCAAAAGACATTCTTGAAATGCATACATATTCACAATATAGTCATGCATTTATCTCATACATATCACATACATCAATTGTATAACAACATATACAATTCTTCAAATACAACAATGTGATCCACATAGTCATTTTCATGCATTGTAATTCAATTTACATCAATGCAATTATTTGCCCTAAGGCCACAAACCATCACCACAACATCTCATCATATATTCACATTTAACATGCATTATCACTTAATTCAAACAATGCATACATTCACTAAAGATCCACAATTCACAAAGAATTCCTCAATCAAAGGTTCACTCCACAAACCTGTCCACAACACATTCATACCATTCACAATTAACATACTTAACATTTTCTACAAAATTACTATTCACAAATAGTCGGAAAAGTCGGCCAAAAGTCGGCCAAAAATAATATTTTCCATCATCATCAAAAGTACTCCTCAACACCTTCGATTCGATATAAAGAACGTTTAAATCGGATAAACAACGAATAAGTTATGGATATTTCAAAATAACGCAAAAACATAAACTGGACGCCCGACACTACGAAACGGTTCGAAAAAACTGTACCGATTGGACTAGTTTCAGACCTCAAAACTATTTTTTCTAGAAAGAACATCTCGTTAGCTTTCCAACGCTTCGAACGGGGATCAAAACCGACTTACGGTTCAAGAGATATGAATTTCCGAAGTTTTTCCAAAACAGAATTTTTTCACCTACAGCACGCGTCCGTACGACTGCGCACAAAACCAGAAATTCTGCTACATTCTGGTACAGCCGCGTAATCGCCCGAAACCCGACCGATTCAATTACTTTCTTCCGAATAAATACATGGTAATATCACATAAATACATACCAACATATTAGGATCAAGAAAAACCCGATTCCACGACTTTTATTTTTCACCAAAATCTCGCATTCTCCAAAACCCAAAAACATGAAATCTTCAAATATCAACCGATTTTAACGAAACGAGTTTCTATAATCTCGGCCTCACCTCACTCGACTAATCTACGCAATTTATTTAGAATTCCATCCGTGAAAACATCGTTTACGACCGATTATGTCATTTTCAACCTAAAACTCATATTTCTCTTAAACAACCAAAACAATCGGAAACAATCATACATAATCGTATACAAATTTAGAATAATGATATTTCACACCCTTACCCGAGTTTAGAAACGATCGGAAGTCGATTCGGGTGAAAATTCCTCTTTTCCTTCTCTTTCTCTTCTCCTCCTTTTCTTTCTCTCCTATTTCCTCCCCTTTCTCTTACTATCTCTCTCTATATATAGTTTTCTCTCTTTTTCTTTCCTTTCTAATTCTATCCCTTCTATTTCTTTTCTCACAAACACAAAAATATTTACTTAACATAAATATCCCAAAATATCTATTAACTCATTAATTGAATACTATTTAAGGTGAAAAGTCTAAAATACTCTCTATTCCAATTTTCCCTGCAAACTCTCAAAAACGGTAAAAATGCTTAATATGAAAACATAACATATTAAAACACTAATTTCACCAATAACATAATCATTGTCAAATTAAAGTAAAATACCCCACAAAATAATATAATTAACACCACAAATAGAGATAATTAAAATTGGGTCGTTACACACCGCGCAACCAAAAGCAAGCGTCCTAACCAAACACTTTAACAAACGTCAAAATGTACAAGTATCAATATAAACAAGTGAAAATATACAACATGTACGATATTTACAAAACTCAAAAACAAAGAAACTATCGCAATGCGATTCAATATCAAAACCAATCCCCGGCAACGGCGCCATTTTGTTGGATGCAGAATAGGGCAAGCAAGCAAAAATATTTATTTTTGGAAAGAATTCCCTCCAGGATTTATTTCGTGTCCACAGAGATCGGTTCGAGGGAAAGAATGTCGTTCGACAATCTCTCGCGTTTATGAGTTTGGATTAAAATAGTTTCAAACAAGAAAACATAAAAGTAAATATTAAAACAAAAAGAAATCATTCTTCAGAGAGAAAAACTCGTCCGGCAATGCATATAAATCACTCCTCACAAACTTAAACTTACCGACCAGTTATACTCCACCTACAATACTCATCAATATCACCCAGCATCGCTCACAACACAGGTTATGTCTAACGCAAAGTTGAGAAAACAACCGTGTTACTCTCTTCGTCACTCTCGCGAGTGAAGCCTCGAAACACGGAAGGCATTAAACTTCGACGCCTATTGAAGATTGTTAGCTCTAAATCTATCTCTAGAATCCAGAAACTAACAGACAATCATCCCTAATCGAAGTTTACGAAGGTTATGTCTAACGGAACCCAAACCCCGCGCATAAAGCAAAAATCAAAGACAACCACCAATAAAGATTTGTAAAGCAAGTTTTATACAACGCCATGGGCGACAAATATACACGAGTTTACAGCAAATACATATACACAACCCAACCATAAAGACAAACACAAAGAAGAAGAGAAATGAACCAAAAATCTTGCGCATTGTCAGAGACGGTCGACGATCAATCCACCCCGGTTCATCGGTATGCATGCTCCATAGTTGTTTTCTAACCTCTCCAATGAAAAATGAAGTTTGATGGAAGTGGGATCAAGAAACCCCAAAACCATCCCTAACAAAATGACTGAAAATCTTATATATATAATCAGAATTTCGCAGGTTCGCTAGGCGAACCTTTTACTCGCTAGGCGAGCCTCCAAAAATGGCACATAAGTGCCTCTGAAATGTTAAACCGCCCTTGCTTTCCTTCGCAGGTTCGCTAAGCGAACGATTTATTCGCCTAGCGAATGCTCGCTAAGACGTTCGCGAAGCAAACAATGGTCTTTTTCTCCTTTGCAACTTTCTGCCTCTACTCGCTGGGACCTTCGCCAGCCTTCGCTAAGCGAACATTCGCTGTCACACTCGCTAAGCGAACATGATAGAAAATCAGCCCCTTATTTGACCACAACTTCTGCACCGTAGCTCCGATTTACGCACGGTCGGAAGCGCTGGAAAGCTTATTCAATGCTCTTCAAAACAATGGCATAATGGCCTTTATTAGTTACCTACAAAAATGAGATAAAAATCAATTAAACCAAATAATATTTACACGTTACACAATATATACACTAAAACGTAAAGTAAACGTATTTACACATAAAGTGGGGGTTTATTCAACCAATATTAACACAAAGTACCGATAAGTGCACCAAAACTTATTTACAAAAATAGATACAATTTGCACTTATCATCTGCCTTTGAGGGTACAATTGAGGTTGTATTCGTTTTGTGGGTGCGATTGAGGTCGTATTCGTATTTTCTTTGTGGGTAGAGTGATTGAGGTCAGTCTTTCTTTGAGGGTACAATTGAGGTTGTGTTCGCTTTATGGGTGCGATTGAGGTCGTATTCATGTTTTCTTTGTGGGTAGAATGATTGAGGTCAGTCTTCCTTTGCAGGCACGATTGAGGTCGTATTCGTTTTTTATTTTTGTGGGTATGGTTGAGGTCATATTCCTTATTTTTCAGCACACTCCATTTCGTTATTCCCACCGTTATAAATTTTTTGGGTTCTTTCGGTATTCAATCCTCGTGTATCCTGGAATGTCTGAAAGCCGTCGCTATCATACCTTCAGGACCAAGTTGATTGAATAGGGGCAGCTGTAGCACCCCAAAATTTGCCCTCCTTACTTTAGTACTAACTGACTTATGTTTCTTCTCATTTTGCATTATCATGTGTGCATATCATTGGTTCTTAGAATGGGGTCAAGGTGCCTGAGGCAGTTCTTCAAAGGTTCAAGCAAGAGTCCTTATATTGTCCAAGAGAGTTCAAGAGGATCACTCTCTCCTAACCAGTGCAGAAATTAGGGTTTTGAGATTCTTGGGTTTGTTGCTCCAATGGGCAAGCTCCTTGGGTTTTTATCATCACCAAATGGTATATCTTATCTTTTTTGGAGAGGATACACATCATATTCAGAGGAATTTAGATTTGGAGACTGCGCTATTTCCTCCTAGACTAAGGGTACCAAGATTAGGGTTTGCTATAAAGTCAGTTTATTTCTGATTTTTTGGGCAAGACTTGATTCCATGGTATTCCTCGGGTCCCTAAGTATCTAGGAATGGAAGGTTGTCCATCAGTTTGGTTCATGAGAGGTTCAATTGGCCAATGGATTGGGAATCAGGAGAATTGGGGAAAAGTCAACAGTAAGAGGGAAAGTCAACTGTGAAATTTTGAGGTTCCCTTCAAGGTTTTCGAGGTCTCACATCCTCATATGGTCTTCAAGAGTTAAGTTGCATACCATTTATCAAGAATCAAGGGTTGGTACAAAAGTTGGTAAATATGGAAATGACCTATAATTTGAAAGTTTCCTTTTTGGGCAAGTTCTTGCACTACATTCAACTTGACTTTTCATCATCAAAGAAGCTTCAAATGAATTTTCCTCAAACATGAAAGTTGAAGATCTTTTTCTCCTCTTTCCAACAAGTACTAGATGGTCTCCATATCATTAAGTTATGATCAAAAGAAGGAAAAGTGGTTTTAGGGTTTCTCATGATTCCATTTTCACATTTTGGGACATAGTGACCTATAATTGATTCCATTGCTTCATGTCACATTCTAACATCAAAGAAAAATCCCTAAGGAGCATTTTTGGCCTTTAAATCAAGTGGATCCATGGTTTATTCTTCACTTATTTTTCATTGTGCAAAATTGCCAAATTATTGAAATCTCATGAACCAAGACATCTTAAGGCCCAAATCAAATTCAGGTGTGATTAGCAATTGGAAATTAAGTGATCCATCATAGAATGTTTGGATATCCATGCATGGAGGAGAGTGTATTTCACATTATTCAAATTTCCAAATTTGTCCAAAACTCATAAAGCAAAGAATTACCAAGGCCCAAATACTCATCAGTGGTTTAACCTAGCCTATTTAAACTTACTCATGCTAGGGTTAGAGAGGACACGTGCTTTTGTGGAGAATTCAAGTGTGAGCCCTAAAAGATCATTCCTTCGTATCTCTTAAGTAAGAAGAGCTTTTCAAGAACTTCTTCCACAAACTTTATCCTTGGCATCTAGAGAGTACAAACCATCCCTCGTTTGAAGCTAAGAGCAAGGGAATAAGTGGCTTGATCTCAGGTTAGTGATGTTTTTTATGATCATAAAACTCTCCTTTTAAATACGCATAATGTTGTGTGGCATCCATGGATCATTCTGATATATTTATTTTTGAGATTGGACGTGTGGTTTGATTGCTGCGTGTGTTTAAAGTTTTGAACCCTAACCTTTTCTCATTCGAATTTCATTATGTGTTGATCATTTGCAAATTTTGATGTGATATTTGAGATCCTGACGAAATTCTGGTCAGAATGGTGTACCCCTTTGCGTTTTCTGGAAAAATATTTGTTGCAGGTGGCCGGAGAGGGCAGCCGGAACCCTAGCTCCGGCGGCTGGTGAGGGTTCCGGCAAGGGAAGAGGCTGGAGGTAGGAGACGATCTCTCAGCCGTTGATGGCTTGGATCGTGTGGCTCTCACGCTGCCACGTTTTTATTTTTTTGAGTTTTTATTTTAATCTTCATGTGTTTATTACCCCACAGCAACTATCGTGTACGTGTTATCCAGATCTCTCATCTTATTTACTTTTTCTTTTGTTTGACCAATCTGGCCCGTGTGATGAATCAGGCGGCTGATACTATGCCAACGCATTAATGAGGGAGTATAGTACGCACGTTTTTTTTTGTTTTTTTCTGACCAATTGTGTGTGTGTGCATACATGGTTATTGTGGTGTACGTGTGAATCATGACCGCTCATCTTACATAACACTTGATTTGTTTGACTTGATATGAGACGCATGATTGATCCAATGGTGATGGTGAGTCAACTGGGTTGACTGAAGCCCACGTGCGCCTTTTTTTGTTTTATTTTATTTTCTGATGGATTTTAAGAATGGGCTTGCTATTTACACACCCCCTTCAGCCCATTTCAATATCCCAACGTGTTTCTTTTGCTAAACGCACCCCCTTGCATATTTCATATTTTTATTTTTATTTAACTATTACATTTCATTTTAATTTTTTTAAAATAGTTAATTGCATAAAAAAATTACCAAAAAATTCATGCATCATATTTATCATTTTATAAAATTTTACCAAATTTTATTTTATTATTTTATTTTATTTTTAGCATCTGAAATAATTATTTATTTATTTTCTTTTTGAATTATTCATATCATGCATACCTAAACTTGTAGAATTTTGTTCTCATAGCATACAAAACCTTTTGAACTCATCCTTTTTGCATTTTTTCACCAATACATTGAAATGCATTAAAATATTTTTCTCTCTTTTTTAAAACTTTTTCATATTGCATTCCAGTCCTTTTCTTTAGCACATTGAACCATATTTCTCATCTGAATTTGCATAATTGTTTGAGTGAATTTTATTTTGAATTTTGGCATGAACCATTGCTTCTGGTTGGGATACGTTGACAATTAATTTGGTGATTTTAGAAGGTGTTTTGCTAATTGTTTGATTGCTTTTATTTGAGGTCTTCTTGTATGCATATCTCTGATCATGTCTGGTTACCTGTTTCAAGAGGCACTTGTAACATTGCTTGGGGGTTTATTTCTTTGATTTCTTAATTCATGTTTGAATTGTTATAGGTCATTTGATCACTATTATATGTCATTGTTTGGGTTTCATTTTCCTTAATATTATTTATGTCTGTTTTGTACTAACCTTTTATGCAGGGATTTAGGTAAGTTCTTTGTGGGTGTGGATAGTTATCCATGTCTACTCTCATTCCTCCTTTCTCTCATCTTTTCTTTTCTTTAGGCTTAGGTTGTCATCAAACCTCACTAACCGTAGGTCACCCATGCATGATAACATTAGGACTCTTAGTTCCCCTTTAGAGTTTCCTTTGTGTCTTCTCTCTTCTCATCTCAAAACTTCTTGAAATCACTTAATAAGGATAAAGTGTATTGCGCACGAGCCTTAAGCTTGGGGAATGAGAAATGAGGGGCTTCCTCTCATCTTTCTAGAGTGCTTAGCGAGCGTCCTGTCTTGGGACGATTCGTTAAGTATTCGTCCCTGTGCCCTAGACTTTGGTGCAATGCAAGTTATAAGCTAACTCAAGTCACTTCTGTCCTAAAAAATACAAACAAACTTCAAACCTTTTTGTCCTTCGGGATTGTCAAACTAAAGGCTATTTTCAAAAAGGGCACGTTACTTTCCGTCTGAGTCGCAAACAGGCATCGACCCTAACTGTCGGACGCGAACTTAACGTCGCTCATAAAAAACACAAAAAGAACTTGGTCCGAACTACGTTGACTCTGAATTCCCCATTGCACAAAGGGGGTACGTAGGCCTAGGACGTCGACGTCCTACCGAGTCTGTATTTGTTTTCCCCTTCCCCGTCTTAGTACAGCCATAGATGATAGGATAACTCACCCTTAGAATAGACAACAAGCGTGGATCCCATAGAGTACGATGGACACGTGGGGTGCTAGCACCTTCCCCTCGCGTAACCGACTCCCGAACCCAGGCTATGGTTGCGATGACCATTCCTTTCCCTTTTCCTCAGGTTTATGCGGTGTTCTCTTTCCCTCTCTTGGGATAAATTTACACGGCTGGCGACTCTGTTTTCCGCGCCACTCTCGCGTTTGTACCTGGATGAAAATCCTAGGAGCGACACGACGCCTCATCCCAAATTATTAATTTTGATTGTCTGAGTAACTCTGCCAAATCTTCTTTATAACCAATGTCGCAAGTCGAATTATCCACCGTAGGAACAGGTATTTTAAAACTTGTGTGAGCAGTCCTCCCACCGGGTAATAACAATCATGTTATCCCACTCGTTGCCACCGTTAAGCAAATATCGTGCTTGGATCTAAGTTCACATGCGAGTGTCCTCCACATGTAAGTTTTCCCTGTACCCCCGTAACCATGAAGGAAGAAAACCCCACCAGTCTAATTCGCAACAGCAGACATGATTGTGTCAAATATACCCCGCTGCTCATCTAAAATGATAACGATAGACGAAGTGAATGTGTTAGCACGAAAAGAATACAATAAACGAAAGCATCCGTTAAGGGTTTCACCTGTTAGAGCAGAATGAAGTGAGTTAAATTCTGCCTGCATGGTTAGAATGTCGTAACTCCGTTCGTCATATACGAACCTATTCTCGAGTTGTTCCAATACATAACCGTCACGGTATGGTATTGGTTTGAAATATTTAAGCGTTTTCTTGTTGGTTTGAAGCAGTTTTTCAATTTTAATAAGTGTAAGATTCTGAATCTCCGAATCAGTCAAAAAAAGATCTAAAAAAGGCAAACATTTTATGAGTTTCATGAGTTTGAGTTATGCAGTGTATTTCACTTAATTGGTAAAAACCGATAATGTCTATGTATTGATGCAGACGTAGAGGGACAGAATTGAAGACGCGGTCTTAAAAATCGAATGTATAGAAATTAAGAATGACATGTAGACTCATGAAACAAAGGGGAATCAAAAGGTTATGTACAACACCAGAAAAAACAAAAGTTTGACTGCAATTTTAAACGCAACATCCAGATAAATTGAAATAGCATAAAAGTAACTGGAGTAACAATATAGTATTAGAATTTAACTTTTTTACCATTGTGTTGTGCCAATTGTCTCTGGTGATGAACAGTCCGTCGGACAGTAACACCCATGAATCATTCCACACATGAGCAGGCCTGTTAACGTTCCCCGACATAAGCATAACCACAAAAAGCTTCCGAAGAAAATGACCTGACCCCCATTCACTGGCTTCTTTAATAGCCCCGATGTATTCCCTATCATCTTCAAGGAAACCCATAGTAAAACACGCATCTCTGAACGAATCGTATTTTCTATCACCAACCTTTCTTATGTCTTCATAACTTGTAGGTCCCTTAACCACTGTAAGCATCATTCCTAGAAAAATAATTCGCCTGTAGACTGTGGTACCCAAATCAAACGACCAATAGTAAACCCCTTCTTGCGAGGCTTCCAGGCTCTACTTCGTTTGTGGTACACAAATATGCTAACGAACTGGCCATATGTTAATTGTCTTGCATGTTCGTAATTCTGATTTGCAACCAACCAGGCAGAAAACATGGATTCCGTAACGCTATCCTTTTCTAGAATGTTCTCCATGCGGTCATAATTAGTGTAGTACAGAGGCTTCTCTCCGATAAGATGGAAAAACATACGTTCAACGACCGGTTTCCTTCCATGAATGTTGTATGCAAATATTCGCCAACTTGCCTCGCAAGGAGAGATATATCTACAATCAAGGTATTGTTTTATTTCATCAACATCGTCAGTACCGGTTGAGTTGGAATGGTTAGCCTGCACAACCGAAGTGGTAATTCGATCATATCCCTTGTGGATGTATTTGAACAGATATTTGATCGACGTACTCTGATTACACCACTCCATGTTAATATGAGCCTGGTACTTCAAGAGCAACATAGGGTTGTAAGGGACGACATGTCTATTGTCTAAAGGGATGCCATTTTTCTCAATTATGTGTGTAGATGATCTCCTCCTGTACATAGGATAACCTTCGGCATCGACAATTGTATTTTCTATGAATCGCTTAGGAAAGGACATAGTGCATTTTCTATTCTTCATACACGGTGATGATTCCCTTGACAAACCGCAGGGTCCATGTACCATATGTGATTTGACCAAGTTGTACAAAGTAGGACTGGTTTGGGGGTTAGGTATCTCAGCACAAATGATTCGATCAATGTCAGAAGGGCTGGGATATTTACTGTCAGGATGCAAGAAAATCAAAATGTGGGCGTGGGGTAGGCCTCGTTTTTGGAACTCTATAGTGTACATAATTGTGACAGGAAAAAGTTTAGAAAGAAATTAGAAACTTAAAAATGAGAAAAAATAAAAAGCAATACGTCAAAAGTAAGACTTACATGCAATAACGCGGACAAGGAGTTGTTTCTTTGTTATGTCACGCATGAGTTGGTCAAATTTAATTTTGAACACCTTAGCCACAATATTGGGACGGTCACTTGCATTTAAGTTCTTGGGTTCCAATTGACGTTTGATCTCTAACCAATTTGGGTTGCAGGTAAAGGTTATAAAGAGGTCAGGAAATCCCAATTTACTTGAAATGGTCATC
Organism: Lathyrus tuberosus; assembly: GCA_022829125.1. Classification (NCBI taxonomy): domain Eukaryota; kingdom Viridiplantae; phylum Streptophyta; class Magnoliopsida; order Fabales; family Fabaceae; genus Lathyrus; species Lathyrus tuberosus. The sequence continues at coordinate 7,232,738 of JALAZF010000161.1, read as the reverse complement.
CCGTCAAAATATAGTTGGTCCATGTAACGCTTGCTTCCCACAAAACTCGAGGGCAACACAACACGTTTTCCCTCCTTGTTACTTGGTTGTGAAGTACCTGCGGTGGACGGTTGCCATATGTTGTTATACTTACCGACCCTTAATTTTGATTGATTCTTGCGCAACCAATTAAGACGTTCGGTTTCCATCATAGTGTAATCATCAACCAAAAATTGGTGGAAAAGACGTCTCGAATGGAGCAATGTTTTCGGTTCATCACTGCGCTCCTGCAGCCGGAAACAGAGCCAATCTTTAATAGTTTGTCTATTTTTCTTTGTAACAGTTGTTTCATGCTGGTACTTGTGGAGTATGTTATCTCTGTAACCATCCTCCCCATATGCGAAAATCAAGGGATATTGGTACGCAAGATAGGCCGGGTGAAACTCATCGATTCTCTGCAAGCCACCGTCACACTCATGTATTATGATGTCCCTTAGTTCAGCAGTGTCAACATCACCCACAATCAGCGCAGTAACTTTCGAAACAGAAGGCGTGTTATATACCGACCATCACCGAGGCGACTTGCAATCAGTCTCAACCGCAAGTCTTGATAAGTATTATTCTTTAACACATCGCGTGCCATTCTGAAGGCTTTCGCATGAACATAGTACTCGTCCAACATCACCTTTAAATTGGTGACAATATCTTTTTCAATCTTTTTGTTATCTATACAATGAAAAGAAAAGAATAGAAGTTATAAAAAAGGAAAGTGCTAAAAAGACTTCGTAACATGAATACAATACGTAATTATGAAGAAAAAAACTTTAATAATACCTGAAACAATCCATTCTATTATCGACCTCATTATCAGTGTCAAAAATGTAAAGTTGTGCATACTGGGGTGGTGAACCTATCTCAGGAAGCATGGTTCCTATTCGATGGCAAGTTTGACCATGTAGTCGCAGAGTAGGCGGACCGTTACCACCGGAATAAGTTGTGTCAAATTTCATCCTAGGAGAAGTGAATGAGAACACTGCGTTGTATGTTCTAATGTTTTATTGAAAATTTTTACTCTGACCTGAGGTTCGATCGAACAGGAGCTGATGTAGGAGTTGAGGAGGCTGCTTCATCAGAGGAAGCACGACATTTCCGCTTTTGCAACAAATATGAAACTTTGCAACGGCGGCATGTCTAGCCTTTTGCTTACGTTCCTGATACCACATCATAGCCTTACAATGCTCGCATTCCCAAACAGGTTCGCCGATGTCAAAATACTCTAATTAAAAAAATAATGCATTGAGGCATCGAAGACACAAAGAAATATATTCATTTGGATAAAGAAGTGAGAATAACAATTACCTGTAACTTGCGAGTCAAGTCTGTCATGGTAGGCGTCGTCATCAGATTCTGAAGAATATCCCAGATTACTGCCCGATTCATTATGTGAGTCCTCTTCAGAAGACGAATAAGAAGCAGACATATAAAGATGATTCATTGTGGAGTCAATGTTAACGGTTGATTGTCGAGTAGGCGGAAAAGCATCAGAAGTCACTGGCATTGCATTTGAGTATATGGACGATGTGTTTCTGTTCAGCGTCCTGGAATGGTTTGAGCTGTGAATTCGCGAAGAACCATCAACCATAGAAGGTTGAGGCAATGGTGCAGTTGCCATGGTTTGGCATAATGATATAGTTTATGAATTACAGTGTAAAGCAGTACTGTTGGAAGTCATGCAAGGTGGTCGTTGCGACTTGCAATGGATAGGATTAACGGCGTATCTTAAAATATGTATTGCCCGTGGGACATGGTTTTCATTGAAATTAACCTCAGATGTGATTCCACTTGAGTTTGTTGAATTGAAAGTGGGAAACAAAGTAACGCCAGGATGGATATCGAAACGTCTTCGCTTTGTCGGACATGTTGGCGATACATGTCTTGTTGATGGTGCAGTATGAATGGTGTTGCTAACATCACACAATGGACCAGAATGAGTTGCATTGGATGGTAGACATGATCTTGATGCAGGTGTCGAAGGTGAACCAATAGAGTTAATGTTAACGGTTGATGGTCGAGTGGGCGGAAAAGTATCAGAAGTCGCTGGCATTGCATTTGAGTATATGGACGATGTGTTTCCGTTCAGCATCCTGGAATGGGTTGAGCTGTGAATTCGCGAAGAACCAACAGCAATAGAAGGTTCAGGCAATGGTGCAGTTGCCCTGGTTTGACATAATGATATAGTTTGTGAATTACAGTGTAAAGCAGTACTGTTGGAAGACATGCAAGGTGGTCGTTGCGATTTGCAATGGATAGGATCAACGGGGTGTCTTAAAAGATGTGTTTCCTATAGGTCATAGTTTTCGTTGAAATTAACCTCTGATGAGATTCCACGTGAGTTTGTTGAATTGAAAGTGGGAAACAAATTAACGCCAGGATGGATATCGAAACGTCTTCGCTTTGTCGGACATGTTGGCAATACATGTCTTGTTGATGGTGCAGTATGAATGGTGTTGATAACATCACACAATGGACCAGAATGCGTTGCATTGGATGGTAGACATGATCTTGATGCAGGTGTTGAAGGTGATCCAACAGATATTTCGTTCCCAACAAAGGAATGCCCATTTTTCCTCTGAAGCATGTATGATCTCCTCCTTTTCCTCGCAAGGGATGCATTCGGTTCATCAGTATCGGGCATGATGACGTTTTAGCTGCAGAAGGTAATAGAATTTTCAGTTAATATAAATTTCTTCCTAACTGTATCAAAGTGAAAGGAGTTATTAAAGAGTTTGTAAAACCTGTTATGGCAAGAACTTGTTTTAAAATGTGTTAGTTTGATGAAGTTGAAAGCATGCCGAAAAGTAGGACGGTTTTTAAAAATGTTGCTATTTGAAAGAAGGATATTAAAAGTGGCTGGAAGATTAGCAGTCAGAAATTTAAAAAAGAACTCATAAAATACAGTACATAGAAGGGGCACACATTTGGGGTGAAGACAAGTCATTATCCAATAAGAAATGATGAGTCTCTGTCATGTAACCATATACCCGTGCAGATTGCGTGAAAGGCTGTGTAAAAGGCTAAATAGTGTAGATACACAGGGTCAGCCTCAGTGAGTTGACATGTTGCAATTTTTTTAAAGTGCAGCAGAATGTAATTATTAAAAATTGGCTGAAAGGTTAATTGAAAATCGTGTAAAATTGTTAGATAAATTGGGTGTTGTATAGAAGTTAATTTTATAATAAAGTGGGCCATCCTGATATAACTTAAATGAATGTTAAGAGTGTATCAGTAGATATATATAGCAAAAGTTATAATAAGAGTTCAAAGGTACTTTGAGAAGGTAGTAATTGAAGGTGTGACAAAAAAATAATACAGACGTATCCATGTAAGTTGTTGAGTTATGGAACCATTAGTTTGTTGGGTAATATGCATAATTTATAAAAAACAGGAAAAAGAAAGATATCTGATTTGAAGATATGAATAGCAGATTTAGAAACAAATTGAAATAATATAGTTGCCCTTGTATGGGTGATTTCATTAATCATAATCAATTGAAGTCATTGTTATCAATTCAAAATACATCCCATAAGTTGTGTTGGGAGGAAACACATTATTCAAAAGAAAGAAATTTAGTTCAGCAATATATTACATAATGCAGTGACCAAAAGATGTTGGTAGGTTTGTAGTAATGATTCGGAACTTAATTATCCGGTAAGCCACAAAGAAGTGGTGTTAAGCCGCCTTTTGTTTGTCGCATTTGATGACCTTTTTAGGTTTGGTTGAAGAAAGATCCCCATCACCATCAATCTTGTGGGATGACTCAAAAGAAGCATCTGGAGACATTCGCTTGACTGGAGTTGTAGGTGTGGTGGGATCGGGAACGTGGTTAGAGGTAATCTCAGCATCCTGCATGAGACATAACAATAGTTTTAAAAATAACAGTTAACGGCTGAACCACAAACATTTCAGAAAGACATTAAAGGAGTATCGTAATACTTAAAACGTGAATATAAGTTAAAGACTGCAATGGTCTTATGCCCCTGAGATTGAAATTCAATATGTGTAGAGCATACGACGGAAAACACACAAAGAATGTGGTTGCAGTTGGCATAAAACAGAAAGAATGTAGTTTGATATAGGTATGTCGTAAGCTTATCAGTACCTTGAATGGAATAAGCTTATCAAACGGGGAGTCTTCGTCTACACTTTCCAACAGCTGTACAAAAAGGAGGGAATTAGTAGACGTTGTGGTGAAATGATATAATTTCTACGTAATGTCTAACAGAAAAGTGTGTTCCACATTATTGAAAGTTACATGGTTTGACTGGGAGCCGATATTTATGAAAGACGATGGCTGAAAAACAGGAAAACAACGTCAACACTCGACAAATGGTGAGAATAAATGAAAATCGCGAGCACTTAAAAAATAACTATATTCACCTCAGTTGTGGTATGTGAAGCCTCAAGTTTTTTAATCAGTTCTGTATCATTAAGATATTCAACAACAGAGCAACTCTTGTATCTTGGACACCACTTTACTTTGAACGTATATTTGAGGCCCAAGATTTCATCCAATCCAAGGGGAAACTCCAATGGATCAGTGATTCCGGCCTATTATTAAAAACATATAAGGTAGTCAGAATCAAAGTATGAATACCAAACAGAATCTTGTCATAGATGGCGAATGATGGAAGAAACATATGTGATCGGTAAATAGTAAGTGTACTATTTAACGATGTAGTAATAATTGGGGTTATCCCCAGAGTCGGTCTCTCGAGGACTGCGCGCCAATGTAAGTGCAGATGCTAATTCAATTAAACAAAAGTTTTCTTTGGGGTTTGTTTGGTTGAGAGAATTATAATAACAAAATAAAATAAGCAGAATAATAAAAAATGCTTTTGACAAATATGATGAAATATGCTAGGAAAGGTGTATGAATTGCTCAGCAAGAACCCTAAGTTATCCTCAAAGAGATATGCCTCCAAACCTTAATTTTACTGACCCTCAATTATTTTTCTTAAATTCCTTAACTGAAAAACCTTTGATAGTCCCCCTTGACCCTAATTCCTTTGCAGTCAAGAGAGAACATCAAGCAATAGATCTGACAAGGTCTTTTAGTCACTACGGGGTATCCCTATTCCTAGGCAATATCTACCGTAATGTATTATGCAAAACAATAGATTGGGTTTTCAGGCCAAATCCCTAATCGTAAATCGTTCCCAATTTGTACGATAAAAAAAAGTATGAAATAATTTGCATAATAAAAGATTAAGGTAAGAAGGCACAATCTCATTGAATAATTCAGAAAATGTTCATTACATAACAATTCAGGGACACCCCTTAGCATTGGGGGGTTTAGCCTCTCATAATATTCAAAACAAAAACAATAATAAGATTAAAAGTAGACATTACAATTTGATCGGATTGAAAATGATCCTTCAATTGCTTCGGCGCATGAACGATCTTTCTCTCCAAACCTCCTTGATCGCCTCCACTATCGTAAAATTGTTCGTCAAGTCAAAAGTGTTTCTTTTTCTCTCTCCACACAGCCTAAGTAATTCCAAAACACTCAAAACCGTACGCAATTCCCAAATTACCCCTCAGGGCACTAAACTCAACAAATGCGAAAAAATCACAAATTTGGTACTCCCAGGCTTGCTGACACGGGCCGTGTTAGGTGACACGGGCACCCGTGTCAGCCCTCTGTTTCTCTTGCGCAAATATTTCTCCCCTACAGGTGTGCTAACACGGGCCGTGTCAGTTGACACGGGCACCCATGTCAGCTCTCTGGCTTCAGCCCAAACTTCAATTTCAAATACATGCTGCTCCAGGCATGCTGACACAGGCCGTGTCAGGTGACACGGGCACCCGTGTCAGCCCACTGTCTTCAATCCAACTTTATTCCGCATTTTGCAATTTTTTCTCGATTTTTCGCTCCGATTCTTCCTGAATGCTTATTTGAACCTGAAAACACTAACGAACACAACCAAGGCATAAAATGTGGTAAAAGAGATATTAAACAAATAAACAATAACAAAAGATAAACTAAAACAAATAGTGAAATAACGTATGAAAACGACCGATCAAACTCCCCCATACTTAAACTGTTGCTTGACCTCAAGCAATAAGCTTGCATAAATATTTTTCAGATCAAACGGTACATATCAAATGAAAGACTTGCGAAGGTACCGATTGGCTAAAACTAGTTCTCTTGGTAGTCGTCCGTTAACGAAGGTATTACACAAACACAAACCGCTATAAAACCACGGACCTAAATCCCCCTTTCGGTTACCTCTACAACAATGCTTTGGGCTTAAGTCTTTTTTTCGATTTTCTATCCCTTTCATTTGGATAATCAGATTAAGGCATTTTTCGTTTTTCCTCACCTGTACAAGATTGATCAAAAGTTTTTTTTTTCTAGGCACCATTATCTTTTTTTTTTCTCGCATATTGGCGTTTATTAGTCCACTTTGGGACGACAATTGAGACCCAACCGCCGTTAGGCTAAGTAACCGGGTGAGGGTTACCCAACTTAGAAAGACAAGTTGTCTCTATTGCCATTATTCACTTTTTCGGTGCCTTAAGTCATTCTATCAATCAACCTTATACATGCAATTCTTTTTAGTCATGCCGGACTATCACTATGAACTAATCGGGGAATACTTCTCAAATCTAAGTACTATGGCACAAATCTACACGTTGGACTCATTTTCTTACTCCGGGGAATCTCGGGTGCTCGGGTCATTCCTAAGTTTTCAAACCTTTCCAATGTCCCTAATTCTAACTCCTCTTCCCTCAAACTCTATATACTTTCTTGACCATCTCAAAATCACAGTATTCACAAGAAAAATTTCAACGGTTCGAATTCAGGGAGAATTCAGACTGGTTTTCAACACACACAACAGACATGACCCGAACAAAAAGGAAAACTAAAAGCAGTAAATCCTCCCCCAAACTTGAACTACACATTGGCCCCAATGTGTTAGAGCAAGAGCGAGAGAGGTCACTCACAGAGATCCTTCTCTGGATGCTGACGGTAATGCAACACCACTGCTACATCATCGTTTGCACATGTAGGATCCAAATTATTCCTGCAACCAAAACAAAAACAAACAGCAAATAGAAAGTAATTAATCAGACAAGCGTGAGTTGCCTCCCACGTAGCGCTTCGTTTAGCGTCACATGGCTCGACGGGTTACTCCCCACTGCTATGGGGGGTACTTCAGCTTACACGTTTTGTTGCTTTTGTTACTTGACCTTTCCGCAACAGAGCTCCTGTCATGTTCAACAATACAGACCACTTCTTGCCTCAAGTCAACTCCCACTTCCTTATCCTTCCTTCTATGTCTCTTTTTCTTTCTTTTCTTGCTTTCACGAATGGATTTTACAGTGTTGACATGTGCACTCATTGCCCGAGAGACTTCATCCTTAGATATGATGCCGGAGACTTTTTCAAGATGGGGTTTCATACTTATGCCTTTCTTCACCATTTCGATCATTCCAAGTGAAGCTTGCTTACCTTTACCTTCATTTCGCTTCTTGATATCCAACACTTTTAAAGTGATTTCCTCATCAAAAGATTTAAAAGTCACCGTGCCTTTCTCAATATCGAAATTGCATCGACTAGTGAGCAGGAAAGGTAGACCGAGGATGATAGGGGTTCCTTCATCTTCCGGAATATCCATGATCTCAAAGTCTACTGGAAAGACAAATTCACCGACCGTCACCAACACATCTTCAGCTAGCCCATAAGATCTCACAGTTCTATGGTTTGCAAATTTTAAATTCGTTCCCGCATCGCTCACCCTTCCAATTCCCAATTTTTTGTAAATAGATAATGGCATGAGACTGGCACTAGCACCTGAATCAATCAGAACTTTTTTGAAATTTCTGTCTTTTATAGTGCACGGTATTGTAACAGATCCAGGATCCTTCTGCTTGTCGGGGATTCTCCTACCTTGTGATTCCCCACTACTCTCCTCAATTAGACTCTTTAACTCCTCTCCACTAGGTTTCTTTTTTCCAATGACCTCCTTCATGAATCTCTTGTATATAGGCATTTGTTCAAGTGCTTCAAAGAAGGGCATATTAATCTCTAACTTTTTTAACAATGAGCTGAATTTCTCAAAGTCTTTTTCTTGTGTCTCCTTCTTTGTCACTCTTGAGGGGTACGGTAACTTGATCTGAGGTTTAACCGCTTCTTTTCTTTTTTCTTCTGTTGGCCTGGCTTCTTCTTCTGCAACTTCCTGGCTTTCTGCGGTAACCACATTGACATTCTCATGATTCTTCGAATTGGGGATTGTGGCGCTTGGGAGGGCGCCTGGTGTCTGAGAACTTGCTAATTGTTGTGCTTCTGGCTCATCTGAACTTCAAGATTTTTAATGGAAGCACTTGTGTTCCTCAGATTACTTCTTGTCTCTTCTTGAAATTGGAAGCTTTGAGCGGCCATCTTCTCAATGGCAATCTCCCATTGTGATTTTTGGGGAGCTTGTTGTTGTTGTGGGTATTGTTGTTGATTCAGATCTTTCCAGGAAAAGTTAGGATGATTCTTCCACCCCGGATTATAAGTTTAAGCGTAGGGGTTATTCTGCCTCAGGAATTTTATCTCTTCAATTTGTTGGGGAGTCGCAACACAATGTGCAGTATAATGGGGTCCACTATAAATCTCACAACTCATGGGCTGACTAGTTTGAACTTGTGCCACACTTTGAGTACTAATATTCATCTTCTTAAGTCTTCTCTCTACCTCAGCTGCAATCTGGTCTTCCATCTTTACCACTTGCTCAGTAAGTTTTAAATCAATCAACTTTTCTGGTTGGCTCACACTACGATCATACAACTCCAAATGCTCATTAGCGGCAATGGCTTCAATGATATTTTTTACACCAGTGGCTGTTGTAAAATTAGATGAGCCACCGGCAGCTGTATCAATTAGTTGCTTAGTCTTTATCTGGAGGCCATTGACGAACACCTGCATCTGCTTAGTTTGATCCATGTTGTGAGTCGGACAGGCTACTAAAACTTTCTTGAACCTCTTGTATGCTTCTCCGAGAGATTCTCTGTCCTTCTGTTTAAAGTTCACAATATCATATCTTTTGCGGATATAAACAGAGGCTGGAAAATACTCATTCAGAAATGCCCTCTCCATCTCTTCCCAAGTGGCAATACTCCCAGCAGGTAACGAGTAGAACCACTCTTCAGCCTCTTCCGCCAAAGTGAAAGGAAACATTCTTAACTTCTTTGCTTCCTCTGTGTGCCCCTCAATCTTGAGAGTGGTACTCATAGTCAGAAATCTTTGCAGGTGTTTGTTGGCATCTTCATTAACCTTTCCGGTGAAAGGTCTCCTCTCAAGTTGAGTGATGGTGCTAGGATGCAGCTGGAAATTCGGCACATTCACCAGTTGGTTCACAATGGTCAACCTACCACCCGGTGCATTTGCCCCACCGTAATTGCCCAGAAGCCTCTCCGCTGGTTGATTTCCAGCCATGGTCACTGTATTTTAGTCTGACTCTGAACCTGAGTTTAGGTGCTTGGACGGTTCAGCTTCAGACGCTGCAAGTTTTGCTTGTCTACGCCTCTCGTGTAGCGTTCTTTCAATTTCTGCGTCAAAAAGAAAATTTACTAAGGATTCTCCTCGCATACAAATGTTAGACGCAGATTAGTAGCAACAATAATAATCCAAAATTAAAAAATGAAAATAAAAATAACAGAAAACTAAAATTTTAGTCACAGAGTGACAAAATTCCAATTGAATTAACAAACACTTAAAATTTGGCAGTCTCCGGCAACGACGCCAAAAACATGATCGGTAAATAGCAAGTGTACTATTTAACGATGTAGTAATAATTGGGGTTATCCCCAGAGTCGGTATCTCGAGGACTGCGCGTCAATGTAAGTGTAGATGCTAATTCAATTAAACAAAAGTTTTCTTTGGGGTTTGTTTGGTTGAGGGAATTATAATAACAAAATAAAATAAGCAGAATAATAAAAAGAGCTTTTGACAAATATGATGAAATATGCTAGGAAAGGTGTATGAATTGCTCAGCAAGAACCCTAAATTATCCTCAAAGAGATATGCCTCCAAACCTTAATTTTACTGACCCTCAATTATTTTTCTTAAATTCCTTAACCGAAAAACCTTTGATAGTCCCCCTTGACCCTAATTCCTTAGCAGTCAAGAGAGAAATCAAGCAATAGTTCTGACAAGGTCTTTTAGTCACTATGGGGTATCCCTAGGCAATATCTACCGTAATGTATTATGCAAAACAATAGATTGGGTTTTTCAGGCCAAATCCCTAATCGTAAATCGTTCCCAATTTGTACGATAAAAAAAAGTATGAAATAATTTGCATAATAAAAGATTAAGGTAAGAAAGCACAATCTCATTAAATAATTCAGAAAATGTTCATTACATAACAATTCAGGGACACCCCCCTAGCATTGGGGGGTTTAGCCTCTCATAATATTCAAAACAAAAACAATAATAAGATTAAAAGTAGACATTACAATTTGATCGGATTGAAAATGATCCTTCAATTGCTTCCGCGCATGAACGGTCTTTCTCTCCAAATCTCCTTGATCGCCTCCACTATCGTAAAATTGTTCGTCAAGTCAAAAGTGTTTCTTTTTCTCTCTCCACGCAGCCTAAGTAATTCCAAAACACTCAAAACCGTGCGCAATTCCCAAAATACCCCTCAGGGCACTAAACTCAACAAATGCGAAAAAATCACAAATAGGGTACTCCCAGGCTTACTGACACGGGCCGTGTCAGGTGACACGGGCACCCGTTATAGCGAACGATTTTGGACGCGGTTCTTAAGCGCTGGTCGCTCTCTGCGGTTTGAGCTTACTACAGGTCGATTCATTTTATATCCTATTGTGAGCTGAATAAGGAAGGGAAATAGATGTCTCCAATTAACCCTGCTTTGCATACTGAGTTTAAACAGCGGTCTGTTAGGTTACGGATGCTATCAATGTGGGGGGCCTTTGTACTGGTTATTTGTATTTTCGCCAATACGATTTTCTTTCTTTTTACCTTGACAGAAGGTTTCTGGCGGGGAACAACGATTAGGATTTTAGGACTGATGCTTTTTGAATTACTGCTTTTGATTGATGGAGATATGGGGTTTGGGTTTTTTGTTGATTGTGCTCGCTAAGATCTTTTCTTTCGATCTTATGCCTACGTATTCCTGTTTACCGAAACAGGGAAATCAGAGCGTTCGTAGTTCCTCCTATTCTACAGGAGGAAATGGTTGTTTTTGGTGTCTTGTTCAAAGCCCAAGACGTGAAGCGAAAGGTGATTTGTATCTTGTTCAAAGCCCAAGATGTGAAGCTGAAAAGTCTATTTGTGTCTTGTTCAAAGCCCAAGACGTGAAGTTGAGAAGTCTATTTGTGTCTTGTTCAAAGCCCAAGACGTGAAGCTGAAGGACCTCGACTTTAGAGAGAATTTGTCATCTCTAAAGGGGGGTCTGTTTGTCACAACTATTGGGTGACTGACTGTAAAGGAGGATTACTTTAACCGGGATACGCGGATCCTAGCAATGCCATAATTTCCTTTATAGGGGGTTTTAACCTGAAGGAGAAGACTTTAACTCAGTGTAGAGCAATGCTATCTTTCCTTAGGAATTTCTCATGCTAAAAGAGGGACAGTGGCGTGGATGTAGATGATCCAGAGGCTTGCCGCTTACAGCGATTAGATGAAGGGGAAGGAGTTGTTGATGTTTGTGTACTGTGAACGAGGCACAACTTTGATGCTAAAAGGTTGATTGGATCAACCAGTGGTTTTCTTATACAAAGCCTAAGAGGAGGCTAATATGTGTCTCGTACAAAGCCCGAGAGAGAGGCTAAAAGGTTTTGACCCGGCGATGGAGTCGTTTGGTATCTCGTATAAAGCCCGAGATGAAGGCTATTTGACTCAACAAGAGAGTTTTTTTGTATCTCGTACGAAGCCCGAGATGGAGGCTAAAAGTTTGACTCAACAAGAGAGTCTTTGTATCTCGTACGAAGCCCGAGATGGAGGCTAAAAGTTTGACTCAACAAGAGAGTCTTTGTATCTCGTACGAAGCCCAAGATGGAGGCGAAAAGGGTGATTGACTCAACGAGGGAGTCTCTTATGTGTCTCGTACAAAGCCCGAGAGAGAGGCTAAACGTTGTTTGACTCCGCTGGGGAGAATCATTGTACAAAGCCCAAGAGGAGGCTATGGTGACTGTTTCAGTTGAGTGACAGGTCCAGTATGCGGATTTTGAAAGAGAAAATCAGTTCTTATATGAGCAACACTGTACTCAAGGATTTGTTTTAAGGATCCGGGCTATTCCTGTTCTTTAAGGAAGCGGGAAATCCGAAGGGTATTGAGACTGTCCGAGTCTGCGGGTTTCCTTCCTATTTAACGAAGGGGTCACTTGAGAATGTCTTTGAGACTCAAGGAGATTAGACTGTCCAAGTCTAGAGTGTCATCTTTTGTACCATGCTTTGAAAAACAGTAGTAGACTCTTTGAAAGGACTGTTCTATGCAGATGATTAAGTTCTGTTCCTATACCTCTAGGAGGTCGTCGGGATAATTTGTACGAAGCCCAAGAGGAGGCTGGAAACTTTTAAGAAGCCGATCGGTCCTTGTACGAAGCCCAAGAGAAGGCTATCATTCCCGTAGGAAGAGATCATTATACGAAGCCTAAGAGGAGGCTGTGGATACTTCTAAGAAGCCGACGGGTCCTTGTACTAAGCCCAAGAGGAGGCGGGGTTGCTTTTAGGAAGCCTGTGGGTCCTTGTACGATGCCCAAGAGGAGGCCGATGATTTTAAGAAGCCCGTGGGTCCCCAAACCCCGAGAAATTCAAGGCAAGCTATTCACAAGGAATAGATCAAGTCAGGAAAGTTCGAGAATTTGGAAGAAACTCAAAGATGCCATTCACGGAGAATACATTCATCTTTGGGAGTAGAGTTTCTTGACAATTCCTAACGAGGACAGCCGAAGAGAAGACTGTATCTGGTGATCCTATTGGGGATCTAGTTCAGTCTATTTCTAAGAGTGACAGTCTGAGAAGGGGTTCAAAAAGAATCTGCCTTTCACATCTCCATATTATTTAACCCCAAGAGGAGGGAAGACTGTGTCTGGTAATCCTATGTGGATCTAGTTTTGACTGTAAGTTCAGAGTGATCAACAGGACTTTACCTAGTGCTAGACGTAGTTGCCGGGGAAACTCTAAATATCTATACTATTATTACACAGTTGATATGAGTTTATGAAAGAAGACTTACAACGAAACAGCCCCACAATACAGTTATATATATATACATGAGTTTATGAAAGGAGACTTACAGTGAAACAGCCCCACAATACAGTTATATACATATGAAAGCGGTAAATGAAAGCGAGTAAACACTTACTCGGTTGTAGAGCTTCCATGCTGTTTGGTTAGTTGTTCAACAAAGAAAGATTGAAAACAACAGTATATTCAAAATCAAAGGAGAAAGTGCTTTGAAATAAAAAGATTTGGGGCTTACAGCTCAAGGAGAGGCCCAGGGTTTTATCAGTGAGCGCACTGTTTGAATTTGTACAGAGGGACTTATACAAGTGACTGAGGCCCAAAAAAGGTTTTCTGTACAAAGGGATGGGTCTTACACTCTCTCAAGAGGCCCAAAAAGTTTTAAAGAAAGGAAATGGGTCTTACTACTCGAGGGTAGTCCCAGTTGGTTAATTTTAAACTGGCGACGATCGCGTCGTTTATTTGAAAATGTACAGAGGGACTTATACAATGAATGAGGCCTAAAAAAAAGTTTTCTGTACACAAGGGGTTGGGTCTTACACTCTAATAGAGGAAGAAAAGAAATGGGGCTTACAACACGAGGGGAGGCCCATAGTCTTTATTTTCAAGATGAATATTCACTTTTAAAATGCTTAAAAATAATTTAAAATGAATTTATTCACAAAAATACCAACTATATTAAATAAATAATATAAATTTGATTTTTTTGTAGAATAAAATATTTTACTATTTTTGTGATTTTTCAGAAAAAGAACCAATAAAAAATAATCAAAATTGAGGGAGTTATTAATTTTCCAAATCATTAAAAAATAATGAGAAAATATAAAAAAAGAGGGGTTGGGTCTTACACTCTATTAGAGGCCCAAAGTGTATTTTTGTACAAAAGATGGGGCTTACAACTCAGGGAGAAGCCCAAAATATTTTCAGTTTGAAAATGGCGATCGCGCCGAGATTTTTAACGTATCGGAACTTATACAATAACTGAGGCCCAAAAATGTTTTGTTAAAAAAGGGTTGGGTCTTGCACTCTAATAGAGGCCCAAGTGTTTGAAAAAGATTTGTTAGGGTGAAAATCAAAGAAAACCCCAATTTCATTTTTTTAGGCATTTTTCCAAAAAAAATTAAGTAAAAAAATGATAAAAATATCAAATAAAATCATTAAATAATGATTAAAGTTTATGAAAAAAAATATTTTATTCACATAAATATTTAAAATCATTTTGGTTTTTTAAAAAATCAAAAAAAAAAAAATCATTTTAAAAGCATTTAAAACAATTTAAAACACTATTTTTAAATATATTAAAAATAATATTTTTTTTGTGATTTTTTGTGGATTAAAATATTATGGGGTATGAATTGGAAAATGATGATTTTTTTCTATGTAAAAAAAATTGGTTGAGTTTTGAAAATAAAAAGTAAGAAAAAGAGGAAAGATATCAAAATATCATCTCCGACATTTCTTTTGGGGTAAAAACGAGTACCGAAACTTTAATTTTCAACACGTTTTTTATCAAATTTCAAACACTCATAACTCTCTCAATTTTTATCGGAATTAAGATCCGGAAGAGCCTATCCTGACCGATTTTTATCAAATTTCAAACACTCATAACTCTCTCAATGGTGTTACTCATGCACACTAAAACTTAATGTACGGACACACGAATCAAAACAACCAGAATTGGACATGATTTTAAAACAACCAAAATTCCACATATAAACATGTTAAAATGCAAATAGTGGGAGGATCACAACATACACATTAAGGACTACATTTTTACCTCAAGAATTGTTCAATATGATGCATGTATGTGGACAACAAAGGAAAGCATGATTCAAAGAATTCAAGTTGTGAATTTTACCTCTTTTTTGGAGATTTTGGGCAACCTACCAAGTGCTTTGTTCCAGAAATGATTTGATGCTTTGGACAACCTCAAATGACCTCTTAGAAGCTTTTAGGATGGTTGGAATCGGTTGGAAACCTATGGAGCAAGTTTGAGCACTTTCTCGCAAAATAGTCAAAGGTGGCCAAAATGCCAACTCTATCAAATGGTGTTCCAGATGCGTGGCACCATTTGGGACAGTCCAAGGATGATATTTAGAGTGTGTTTGAGGTTTTATCTGGTTTGGAAAGTGACTGAATCAAGACATGGCTTGAAAAATGCAAAAAAATGTCATTTTGAGGTTTTGAGAGGTGACTTTGTGATGTTGTGATTACAGGTCACTTTTGATGGTTTGCACAGCTTACATATGATATATATGAGGTGTGTGTGTGATTAGTTTGAGTGGAATTGCTCTCTAGCTCAAAAACTCAGAATTACTTGCTTTGGAAGGCAAATTTGAGGTGAAAGAAGAGATTTTGAGGAAAGCATCTGTTTGATGGCTTTGGTGTACTCAAACTGAACACAAATGAGCTCTATTTATAGTGGAGCAAGTTTGTTTTGGGATCCACAGTGAATGGCAACTGCCGCAGGTGTTTGTTCCATGTTGGCCAATGGAAATGCAAGTCTCCTCTAGCCATTGACTAGAGGTTAGGGCACAGGGTTGTGGTTCCCTTGGTCTTGGATAAGTCTTGACTGATTTCAGATGAGAATGGCTCAATCCATGCCACCTCTAAGCATCCATTAAATGCTCCAAACCAAAATTGGAGTTTTGTCCCTCTTTTAGGGATTTCTAGGTTTTGGCATGCTTTTTTTCGTTCCTTGGACTTTGGAGGTTCATGGATCAGATCATCCCACTTGGATTTGATCCTTAGATGTGTCTAAACTGATGACAAGGCTTGAAAATTCATGTGGCACACAAAATGTGCAAATCTGCCCCTGAAAAATTTAGCTTCAGCAAGCCTTTTTGTAAGATCCATAACTCCCTGCTCGAGTATGCTACATGGACGTTCTAGGACTTTCCGGAAAGCTTAGATGACATACTTAAACTTTGATGTTTGACATTAGACCTGGTTCAACTTGGATCATGGAGAAAAACAGCCTTGAAGTTGGGACATTGTACTGAAATTACAAGGCAGATTTTTGGCTAAGTGCTGAAAAATGTCAATTTTAGGTTTTTAGCCATTTTGATCTAACCATGACTCAAAATCCATGATGAATTGGGATGAAGTGTAGTTGACACTTTTGTAGAGGGCCATGAGGGCTACAAATCCATCTTTGGATGGGGAAAAATGGCTTTGTGGTTTAGAAGTTATGATCCTCCAAAGTTGGTACTCTTGCCACTTTTTTTCATAACTTAGAAAAATTTCTAAGTTTTTATGGTTACCCCTTTTACAAGTTATCCCACTTTCTTTGATTTTTCTTGGTGAATGATGATTCCAATCACACATTAACATCATTTTAGGGTTAAAAAACCATTTTTATGAAAAATCTCAAAAAGTCAAAGTTTGACTTTTGTGCACAGTTGACTTTTTATCAGGTGAATTCCAAACTGTGCGATCCTTTAGGAAATCATGTCCTTGACCTAAATCAAACTTGATGGACATGTTCCCTGGGTGTTATAGGGTATATTTAATCGTGTCCCACGGCTTGGGAGCATGTCCTGGTCAAAAGTCAAAGCTACAGTTGACTTTTCTCGCGTAACCCTAACTGTGGTTCAGATGAAATTGAAACTTGTTGCTCAAGCTTCTTGGATCAATCCATTGTTGCAAATGGATCAATGTGGTGTGTTAGGGATCCTCAAATCCTCTCTTGAGGTCTTGGCTCGTGTTTTGTCCCAAAAGTCAACTTAGGGGTGAATTAGGTCAAGAAACCCTAATTCCTGATTTTTTATGTATGCATCCCCTGAGGCTAAATTGACTTGATGATGGGGTTTATGATGTTCCATGGAGCATTTTAGGTTATGCTTTGAAGCATTGGCTCATGCCCAGAGGAAAATTTCCATCTGGAGGCCCTAGTCGACCAAACCCTAATTTGGTGACACTGGCGATCCTAAGGCTTAATCCACCTAGAAGGGAGCAACCTTGTGCTTAATCCTTGAAGTGGGAGTCCTCTTGATCCATTGTGGATATTTGAGAGGCTAGAAAAGTTGAAGATCATGTCATTCCTTGATTGATCCTTTGTCTAAGAGCTCTGCGAGGGCTTGAAACCCTAGTTTTGATTGTAGTGAATGCTCACCCATCTTTGGGGAGACTGATGAGGCACAAAGGTACATCCATATTGTGCTGATGATTTGCACAATGATGGGAAATCTTAGTGGTCAAAATTTGGGGTATGACACCCGTGCCAGCCCTCTGTTTCTCTTGCGCAAATATTTCTCCCCTACAGGTGTGCTGACACGGGCCGTGTCAGCTGACACGGGCACCCGTGTCAGCTCTCTAACTTCTACCCAAACTTCAATTTCAAATACATGTTGCTCCAGGTCTGCTGACACCGGCCGTGTCAGGCGACACGGGCACCCGTGTCAGGCCACTGTCTTTAATCCAACTTTATTCTTCATTTTGCAATTTTTTCTCAATTTTTCGCTTCGATTCTTCCTGAATGCTTATTTGAACCTGAAAACACTAGCGAACACAACCAAGGCATAAAATGTGGTAAAAGAGATATAAAACAAATAAACAATAACAAAAGATAAACTAAAACAAATAGTCAAATAACGTATGAAAACGACCGATCAATATGTTAGGCAACACATACCACTATCATGGTTGCACGCATCTGGGTAGGAGAAGTCTTCAAAAGCTCCGTGGCTTCGCGATCCCAGAAAATGAAGCTAGCACTACAACCATCTTGCTTGATCCCTACCTTGATTTTATACCTACGGAAGGAGAGACCAACAAACAGTAACAAAAAACAGCCATTCATAACAATACTGTAATGAATTTAAATAGACATCAACCTCTGGAACTCTGCTTAGGTTCGATGCCCGTCCCGACAAAAAAAAGGTGGTTTGTCACCCTTAGCAACTTGCGGGCACTGATGGCAAGCTTTATAATGCCAACCGTTAGGAGATGCAATCAGTTTCTCAGTCCTTGCAACCGTAATGCAAAAAGTATTCTGAATATTACAAACAGACAATGTTAAAATAATTCGATGAATGAATATGAAAGCCGAAAAAAGACCCGGTCCTAAGTGGATCACCTCATATAATGTGACGATGTCACATAATGGAAGTGGGATTGCTTTTGACAAAAACTTTTCAGTGGGTGTAAGTTGAGACCCGGATGATTGTTGAGACCAAGAACGATTGTTGGCCCCTGATGCTGAAGAATCTCCAAATTTAAAATCAACTGGCATACTGTAGTAGTGTTTTAATAGTTAGAAATCAAAGGGCAAAAGGAGGCATTGAAACAGAGGTCAAGGTAAACATTGGGTAAACCTTTTTAAAAAGGCAGTGATTTCGGGCACATCCTCATTGATATGGATTTTGGTAATGTTGTAGGTGTTAGTAACTGCCAGAGGGTATTTGCCTACAATACGAAAGAGTAAATTTAAAAAGAGTGTGGAAGTCCAAAACAAAGTACAGATAAGTAGACAATAAAAAAACCATGCGTTGGGTATTTTCTAACCTTCTTCTTTAACTTTAGCATATTTCAACAGCATAACAGTTGGTTTTGAAGAGTCCTGATGCTTTTGTTTGTAATCAAAGAACTCCAAGGCATAGGCCTCCCACAAAGTACAATGAACCGTGTTGTCGCTAATCTACGACAAATGTATGATTCAGTATATATTAGAAATAAAAAAACATTAAGGTATTAAAAATTGATAAAAGACTGTCATTCAGCAGCCGCACCTTAAGTCCCTCAATTTTAAGTTGACTTGAGCTTTCTTTCCACCGAACTGAGATTGGGAGTATCCAATTTCATCAACAACACCTATAACATCTACAGAAAACGGAAGCAACATTGTTAAAGTAACATATGGGATTGTTAAAAAAGGCAAAATGAAATGGAGTCATGAAACTGAGAAGGATGGAAATAACACCAATGAGAAGATTCTTCTGCCATTTGTCGGAGATTATGTCAGCAAAAGGCGTAAGGTGTAGTTTCTTATCAGGGATTTCATGTTTTCCAACATCTCCAACTGTTGACCCTCCGGTGAATTTCAACATGTATTTGTGGGATGTAGGTTTGAAAATCAGGTCATTGGGCATAACATGAAAGTTTGACATCGTGCAAGTTGCATTAACGGACAAAGTTGAGTCAAATGCCTTTCGAAAAATTGTAGGTACAACGACATGGATGTCATGGCCCTGAAAAAATTAAGATACTAAATATGAGACTTATCTTAGCTTGAACACAAAGGTTATCATATAGTCGACCAGGTTCTTTTAGTTAGCAATCAAAACATACCAGTGTAATACCTCAAAATTTTCCCTCACATCTTTCATATCATTTAGCAAATACTTTCATTGCATTGCATTTACATCTCATTTCATCTCATACCTCATACATGTTGCATTAGGGCATGTGATCAGTTAATTTTAGAATATTGATCATCCAAAGCAAGAGAACAAGAGCCAAGGGTCTGCAAACAAGCCTCAAAGGTCTCTTTCATCATATATCATCTCATTTGATCCCACAAGTCGTTGGAAGATGCGAATTCATCAAGAAGATTGGACAGTTCATCGTCCCCTATCAAAAGCAGTCAAAATTAGGGTTTTGGATTCAAGCAGTCTCCTGATGAAATTTTGGTTCAAACTTGATCTCAATGTTTTCTACATGATGTCAAGTATCTATGGATGGAAGATTGCCCATTGGCTCATTTCAAAAGAGGTTCAATTGATCAGTTGCTTGAGAATCAAGAAATTTGGGGAAAAGTCAACTGTGCAAAGGAAAAAGTCAACTCCTGACTTTTTAAGGTCAAATTCATGAAATTCAAGTCACATATGTTCATTAGACAAGATTTGATCAAGAAATGTCAAGAGATTCATGAAAAATCAAGAATTGTACAAAGTTGCCAAATTTAGAAACTTAGGGTTTCTAAAAATGGAAAGTTCTGGACCATTTTGCACTCTACTTCGAAGTATTCTTTCTCCATGATAAAAGCTTCAAACTTTGGGCCCAAGTTGAGCCAATTAAATATCACATCCTACGCTTCAAATCCATACCAAGAACTCTTCCATTGGACCAAAATTGAAGGAGTTATGATCAATCAAAGTTTGGTAAAATCAAGGCAAATCTCAAGTCATGACAAGGCAAATTCAGGCCCCCAGGCCATAATTTCATCAAACAGGTGGTGTGCCAAATGTCAATCCAATTTTATCAATGAAGAAGGCTCCAAATGAAAAAATGTTGAACACCAAAGTTGTTCCTCTCCATGCCCTCTACCATGTTCATGTTTATCACTTTTTCATTTGAGCAATGTATGAAGAGTTATGAGGGTTCCAAGACAAGGGTCTCACTCTGAATTTCATAGGCCCATGAGTTAGTCACGCATGCAGGTTTGCCTTGCCAAAACTTCAGCCACAAGTAAGTGACTTTAGTATCATTTTTTAGTGCTTTGATGGTATTGTTTCATTTTGGTTTCAACTACAAACTTGTTCTATGATGTATCCTTGGTCCAAAGCCACTAAAAACATCCATTTTCATGCACTACATTGAGAGAACTTCATCTGCAAACATCCCTATTTTCATTGATGCATTGATGGATCTTTGGAGGTTTTGTACATGGTTTTGGGTTCAGTACCATCACAAACACTTCTATGCACTCATGTACTATTGTTTACTTCATTTGGACCAACATACTTCACATGCCATACATGCTTACTTGCTCCATACATGAAAGAAGAAATGAGATAGACTTGTAAAGAAAACATGTTGCAGGCTACACAACATAACATCATCACCATCATCCATTTAACCATCATTATCCTTACATCAACAACACTACACGAGTTCCTCTGATTTTTGGATTGCTAAAGCACACCCTCTCATTGCTTCACACCACCATTAACCTAACCTGAGTTCTAACCATCAACTGAGATGGTTAAATCCTAACCACACATATAAATAGTTTCCTAACAGAATTTACGAAGGAAAACACTTCATTTTTTCACTCTCACACCTCAAAGCTCTCAAGTTTCTCTCTGAACTCTCTCTCTCTCTCTCTTTTCACGCGAGTTCTCTACATTTTCACTTCAAGCATCATCTATTGTTCATCATTGTTGCTCTTTGATCAAGAACAAGTTGAATCAGGATCAAGTGTAGCACTTTCTCAAGGTTGAATTTCTTTGTTCTCTTTAGAAATCAACATTCCATAGCATTTATTTTGTTCCATTCAAGCTCAAGAACTCAAAGATCACCTCTGGTTTTCTTCTGATTCAAGGTTTCTTTAAGTTTCAGGTTCATTATTTCTCAACTTTTTTCTCGCACTAATTCACTGATTCTAAGTTTGTTTCATGTTGATTATAGCTTAATAGAAGCAATGTGATTGATCTGGCTACTGATAGGCACCTTAAGTGGTTAGATTCAAATTCTAGGGCAAAATGTTTGTTGTGGATTCTCTCTGATCATGCATGATCTGTGAAAACTAAGTGTGGATCCGTGTTCTACATAAGTTCAGCTTTCTCTTGATATGCATTTCATAAATTTATAGAGAATTTGATTAGCTGCAGTGGCCGGAGATGGCCGGAGAAGATGACCGGAGGTCTTTCTCCGGCCGGTGAGGTTCAACTAGAGTTTTAGAACCAGATTATAACATAGCCGTTAGATCTTTGTAATCCTAGGGCTATAAAAGTGACATTGCATTAGTGAACCACCCTCCCCTCACGTGACTTCTTTCTCTCAGCATTGTTGACCTTGACTTTTGTGTACGTGTGCATCCATACTTGTTAGCATGTGCCTGGCATCATATCCATTTAATTTGCATGCTTTGCTTGTTTGATCATCTAGACTACATCCAACGTATGTAATTGAGTCAAAATGTTGACTGAGGTGTATGGTATTATCATAGTCTGAAGCGTGTGTGGACCTGAACCTAATTGATATGCGCACCCCCTTGTTTCTGAGCCCAAAGATTTTTCAACTTGGTATTTGCTATCTGTACACCCCCTCCTTCATTCATTCATATTTATATTTTATTTTGCAGATAGTTTCAATTTTATTTTATTAAAAATAGAATATGCATTATAAAAATTCCATAAAAATTCATGAAGCATCTTTAAACATTTAAATAATTTTCCTCATTTTTTAATTCTGATTTTATTAAATTTTGCTCATATTTTCACAATTTCCTTTTAATCTCCTTTTCAATGTTCATCCTTCTTGATACTTGGTTCATTTTCATTTTAATTGAACTAGTTTCTTTCTGAATTTTTGAATGGTATTTGGTATGATCATATTGAACATCTTGATACATTTCATCCATATTTTTGTTGATTTTTGAGGTCATTTTATCTTAGGGTTTAGAGGTGATGGTTGTGTATTGTACTTGATTGATCTTTGTGAACTTGCGAAGCATATTTGAGTATGCTCTTTAAGAGGTTTTGACCTATAATTTTGTAATGTGCTTGCTCCCTGGTTTTACTTCATGTGACATGATTCTTGTATCCCCCCCCCCTCTCTAATGTGTTTTTAATTCATTTTAGGTGCACTAATACATGTGGATCCTTAAGTGAATTGTTTTGGAGTTTTGTGTTTGGTTTGAGCAAG
This sequence comes from Lathyrus tuberosus, assembly GCA_022829125.1. Classification (NCBI taxonomy): domain Eukaryota; kingdom Viridiplantae; phylum Streptophyta; class Magnoliopsida; order Fabales; family Fabaceae; genus Lathyrus; species Lathyrus tuberosus. The sequence goes on along the minus strand of JALAZF010000161.1, from coordinate 7,209,913 downwards.
TTGCTTTGCATTGATTGTTGATATGTTTTATAGGTCATTTCTTTGACATTAAAAGTCATCTTACATCATGATTATAGGTCATTTACTTCCATCTCTCTCATAACTTGTACATAATTGCTTCAATTTGTATCCTTACTTGAAATGTTTGACCTAAACTTGTTTCTGTTCTCTTCAAATTATCAACATGACTTGTTTGTGAATCATCAATGCCTATTCATGCATCCTCATTGCATCTCATCTTTGGTATGCTACTGACCCATAATCATTTCATGCATTCAAATGTCATCCATCCATAACTTGTCTACTTGTTCATGTTTGACCTAGTTTTGCATCTCTTTCTTAACTAGTTTCAAGATATCTGGCATATGCTTATGATATGATCAATTATTGCATTCTAATTGCATCTTAAATGTCATTTGGTACTGACCTATAATCGATGTTCATCCATTCTTGGTTTTACAATTTGACTTGTGTTGCAAGTTATTTCTTTTCTTTAAGTGAAACTTGTTTCTTTTCTTCTTACTTCTTCTTCACCTAATTTCTTCTACTTGAATATTCTTTTCCATGATTGGTATGCTTGGTCATAGACATTATAGGATATTCAAATATGATGTTTGATTCTGACTTGCATCCATTTGCATTTGATTTCATGTTCTTTTTCAACTTTGACTTGTGTTACAAGTTTCTTCTTTTCTTACTTGAACTTGAACATTGTTTGCTTCTATTTGCTTCATCTTCTTAAATCATTTCACTCATTCTTTGTATGTTCATTCATTAACTTCCATATGCATTATAATATGCCATTCACGTCTGACTTTGACATTCCTCATGCATTTATTCATGTTTGTATGCCATACACATTCATACTTCATCTTTAATTCATAACTTGATCTTGTGTGAATCTTTGGCATCTTTCTTGACATAGTTTGATCCCATTAGGTACCCTAACCCTAATAGAATATCATTAGACATAGCTACTGACTTTAGAAGTCCTTGAACACTTAGGGTCCTTTTCCTTTTAGGTTTAGGCTTTGTTTGATTCTTAAGTTCATTTCATGAATAGTTTGATGCTTAATTGTCTTCCTTCTTTTCACTTATGCTTTCATATGCAATTGTTTAGCTAACATTTGCTTGTAGGGGATAATGGTAAGTTGAGTGTGTGGATATGCTTCCACACATACCTTCTTCCCTCATCTTTTAATGCTTTCTCTTTTGTGTTTGTGTAAAGCATTTCAATGTTTTCTTTGTTCAACTTCTTTCTTCTCCCTCTTGGTTCATAACTCATCTTCTATCTTAGAAGTGAACTATGTTACCTCTTGCTCTCTTCTTCTCTCTTCTTTTAGACTTAGGCTTCTAAACCACACTAAACCATTAGGAACATCCAAGCATGATAACATTAGGGTGAGTCTTAGTCCCCTTTAGTCTTTACCTTTGTTTCTTTTGAGTCTCTTCTTTGTCATCTCAAAAAAACTTCAAAACACCTAATAAAGGTTGAAACATCTTCATGTGCCATGAGCCTTATTCCATGGGGGGCTTGTATACATTCCATCTTGGAATGTGTTGTAGGTTCTCTAGCATAATGTACAAGTCTTTAACATGAAGTGATTTCATAAACAAAACCAAAAATACTTCTTCATTTAAAAACAACAAAAACATTTAATAAAGGGAATAGGCTAGTGTACTTAAGCCTTTAACTTTGGAAGTATGTTTGAGGATCTTCCTCATACTTAGTGTATTTCATCATCATTTCATTTTGGAATGATGTATGAGATGCACATTCCATTGAAAAAGACTTAGGTACACTTACCTATGCAAAACAGTTCAAATAAAAAACTTCTAAAACAAACCAAAATAAACCAAAAACGTCTTTCCCTCAGGAATTCTCTTCTCATCTCATTCACTCTCAACGTGCGACCGTGCTTCTCCTCGTTCTCTTTTAATACGGTAATGCACTCGATTCAGCAAGCCTGCAACACCTGAGCTAGAACATTAGCCGTTCCCTAAAAAACACAAACAATTTTCCCTTAGTCAGGGGAACTACGTCGCTGTGATTCTCATGTTCCCAATGAGATACGTAGGCAGTGGGGTAGGGCCCATTCGAGCACTTCTTTTATTTTCCCTACATTTGTTTCTCGTTCTCTCTCAGTTCCTTTTCGTTTATCAACCTTTGAGCCGTACTTCAAGCGTGGATCGCGTCGAGTACGACGGACGTGAAGGGGTGCGATAACCTTCCCTTCACGTAACCGACTCCCTTACCCGTTCTCTTTGGTTTGCGAGACCTCGTTCTTTCCTTTCTCCCGGGTTTGTGCAGCATTACCCTTCCCTTTATTTGGGATAAAAATGCCTGGCTGGCGAATCTCTTTCTTTCTTCCGCGCCACTTTCGCGTTTGTACCTGGATGAAAATCCCGGGAGCGACAGCTGGCGACTCTGTTGGGGACCGTGGACCTCTTGCTGGTCCCCCCCCCCCCCGATGCAAGTCTCTCCTAGCGCTTGCTTGTTTTTGCTTTTTGGGTGTTTGATTTGTGTTTGCTTTAGTTTATCTTTACTGCTTTTATTTACAGCTTTATCATTTTACTTTACCGCCTTTATTGCATTTTATTTATATCATGCATCATATATTCTGGACTGTCTGGTTTCCTTTGGCGGGATGGGATTGTTACTGTGAGATGAGCCCATTACCTAGGCTCGAGTCTACTTTAGGACTTAGAGTGGACAGTCACAGGGCTCTCATGGTATTTTGCCACGGGAGTAGTTGTGAGTTCCACAACCAGAGTGCGATTTTCTTAGGATTATCTTGCTTTGAGGGTTTTCCTCATTCAGGGTATGACTTTGAGGGTTATGTGCATCTGGTGACCGATCATTGACGACCTTAGTGGAAACATCCCTCTTTAGTGGTGACAGTGGCAGACCACATTCTGTGGTAAACCCATTCGCACCCGAGGGCCCACTGTGGAACTTGCATAGGATGGCCTTTATTTTGTGGTGAATCAGATGATGATTTCTTTGTTTGGCGATAACATTGTATCCTACGGGCTGAATGTGCTATTGCTTCTCATTCCAGGATCCTACCTTTTAGAACCTACATTCGAGATGGGGGGTTGTTTACAGGTTTGCAGGTAACCTTGACCTTTTACCCACCCTATGTATGTTTCTCCCATGATCAGTGATAATGGTACTTTGTTCTGGTATTCTGAATTTGGTTCCATACTGGCACTCGGTCTGGTATGCCTGATATGATTCTATTCAGACACTTGGCTCATGGTTCTACACTGACAGGGCAGATGCATGTAAAGTATGACCATCAACCTACAGGGGTTCTTCTGGTTTTCTGGTTTTCTTGTTGGACCTTTGATCCTGCATACTTCACCGGTTATTGTTCAGCCAGATCGGTTCAGCACAGTTTTATTCAGGATATTTTTGGAAACCCTGATCACATGCCTGTACATATGTAACATCATAGCATTTCAGCACACATGTTCTGTTATTTCCAAGGATCTTATATTTGAATTTTGCTATTGAGCAGTTTCCCCTTTTCTTGTGGATTATTATGTACACAATTTGAATCAAAGCAGATAGATTCCCTGGAAATAACCGAACATGGCATTTGCATACATTCATGCATTCATGCATTCATAACAGGTACCCGAATCTGAGGGTGTGGATTATCTTTCTGACTGGGTATTCTCTGCAGAACGACCAACATGACTTCTTCAAACTACTCGATTCACCACAATCAAGGTTCAGATATGGAACAACTCCGAGCGGAGGTGACTGAGATGAAGGCCCAACTGGGGCATTTTATGGTGGACATTCAGGCGTTGTCCTGAGGTCAGGAACTGCTGAGAGAGGAAGTCAATCGGATGAAGACTCAGACGGGTCGGGTTATGGAAATGCTGAATGCCTTGTTAAGAAAGGAAAACAATCAAGTGCCTGCTTCCGCAGTAGAGGTTCTCATTTCTCCTATCTCTTTGGGGTCTCCTCTAGACCATGGATTGCCTCGTGAATCTCCTTCGCGACCAAAATTTTCCTATAGGCAATCACTTCCTGTTCTCCAAAGAGTATCCTAATCCAGAAAAGCTTGAAAGGAAGTTTGATCCGATTCCGATACCATATGCTCAGTTTCTTTAACACTTGCTCAAGCTTCGGCCAATTGATTTGATTGATGCGGGACCTCCACACACCAAGTTTCGTATGGGTTCCAATGTCCATGATAGGTGTGAATTCCATTCAGGGGTACCTGGTCATAATGTTGAAAATTGTAAGATGCTCAAGTATAAGGTCCAAGAGCTTATTGATTCAGGGGCAATCGAGTTTGCACCCATCAGCACTGTCAAGCGAAGAGATGTTCCTCCAACTGCTGCTAAAGAGGTGGATATTCCTCCCTCCTCTCAGGGACCTTCCTCAATCCATAAACCTTGGGTTCCAAAATTTCCGCATCAGCAAATCACAGCTGGGACCCTCCCGGTTGTATCCTTTCATCATCAACAGAAGCAACAAAGGGTTTTTGATCCTCTACCGATGTGTCATACCAAATTACATCAGCAACTGTTTCAGTTAAGATTGATTGAGCTCCGGAAGTTGACTCCTCCTGCAAAGCTTCCAAAAGGATGGGATGCCAAGGCTTATTGTGATTTTCACTCAGGGGCACCAGGCCATGATATTGAGGGGTGTAGAGCATTCCAGCACCAAGTACAAGACTTAACTGACTCCAAAGTAATCGAGTTTGGACCAACTGGCTTGAAGGTATCAGGTGGTCCTACGCCTGTAGCTGCAAAGGAAGTGAGTATTCCTTCCCCTTCTCTAGGGTCTACCTCAGGTCACGGGTGTATTCCTCAGCTTCAGGTTTCAAAGTCATCACGTCAGCAACCTTTGTTTGTTCCTCGGCCAAATGTGGAAAGAAAAGTACAAGGGCAGACTAGGCACCCTAATCAACATTGGCAGTAAAACCGTCAGCAACAGAAGCAACGAGGACTTAGGAGGTCTGAGAGAGTGTCTGCTCCAGTTCCTATTTCTCAAGGCCAGCTTCTTGCTCGCCTTCTCCAATGCTCTTTGATTCAGCTGGGCAAGGTAGTGCCAGTGCCGTTTCCTTTTCCTCCGGATTATGACATGAATGCCAGGTGCGAGTTTCACTCGGGAATGTTTGGACATATAATTGAAAATTGTAGAGTGTTCAAACGTAAGGTGCAAGACTTGATTGATTCAAAGGTTATCACACCAGACGGGTGGCCCATAAATTAAACTTTCTTTATCAGATTGAGCACCCAGTTTGCAAAGACATCTTCAGAATCAATAAGTCCAAACGGAGTCAAGCCTCCTCAACAAGACAGTCATTTAGCTTCTTTACTGCATTCTCATGTGTAGCTTTTTATGTTTGTCAAAACATTTGTATGCATGCATGAGATCTGGTTTTCTTTTTATGTTAATCCTAATAAAGCGTGCATGTTTTTCCTGAAGTAATCCATTCGTATTCACTCATAAGTTTGTATATGTGCATTGCAATACCAACTGTCGTGCTTAAACTCTTGAGGGAGGATGATGAGTTGAAAACGTAAAAATCTCTAATTGTGTGCTTTTGGATAAAAATCTGTTGATGATGTGTAAAGGCATTGTTTCAAATCCCAAACACTGAAGATATAAGGAGATAGACCCTCGTCCAAATAGGAGCCCTAAAGTAGGAGTTTCTTTTAGTAAAAAAAAACCCTAACATTTAACCCCGGGGCAGGGTAGGCGTTAGTTAGTTTGACCAAGAGTTCAAACCTCAAAAGGAGTGTGCATCTGAGGATCCATAACTTTCACTCTACCGCATCAAGAGGTCCAAAGAGCGGAAACCACAATGGTTATCCCTCATTAACTGAGAAGTGAAACAGTCACAACCCTTCCAAAGAAATTAAGACAGTCGGTGTCACACGACGTGTTCAAGGAAAAAAAAAGAGAATAAAAAAAAAGAAATGAAAAAGCCCGCTAAGTTGAAACTTGAAAACAAGCAACTTAGGCCAAAGTTAGGGCATCCCGCTGGACTCCGAAATCAAAAATTCAAAAGAATATGTCCAGGAAAAAGTTAGGGATAAGCAAAAGAATGTGAAAGCGAAATGTGAACTGGATTACCCAAGAAAGATCCTCAAGCGAAAGAACAAAGTCGTGTGACACAGACACAAAGACGAAAAGGGATGACTGTTACTCCAATAAACTGATTGGTGCTTAAACTGTTAAGAGTCAATGGTTCCTCAACCATCACAAAGGTTTCTTTTGAGAGGTGAACGCTAGTGCCGAACTAACTGAACGTAGGACTGGAGGACATCACGAAGAGTGGGTGGGCACTAATAAATTTTGAGCCTTATATCCCTTGTTTCAATAACTGTGAACCAGGCCCCGTTACAAAACCGAAAGTCCTTAATTGAAACAGGGTTATTTCAAAAGCATACTACCAAGAGATAGCGTTCCTGACTCCTGTGAGTTGTGCTAAAAGATCGTTGTTGGTGTTGCATGTGCATTGCATTCTTTCATTCAAAAATTAATGTCGTGTCCTAATCCGTGATCTGCTCACAAAGGCTTTGCGACATCTTTTCAGTAAAACTTCAAGATTAACATGTGTGTTGCATTAGAATTTTCATTCTCAGACGAAAACATTTTCTGCTTGCATACATTTGTTTGACATCAAAAGAAGTTTACACATGGAAATTCAGTCCAGAAGCTTAATCTTGCTGAGTTGAGAATCCTGAAACTCCCGAAGGGCAGCCACATCCAGTAGTACTTCCTCACGAAACTTTGTTGAGTAGGAGCTTTCCCAACAAGTTGTGTTAAGACGTAGTCGATCTGGGGCAATCATGTCGAATCATCTTTTTAAGGTGTAGCCAACCTGAGCCAATCACGTCGAGAAATCTCTTCAGAGTTCAGCCAAACTGGGGCAATTACTTCGAGATTCAAATCTCTCCAAAGGCAGGTATTCGAGGTCTTCCTTCGAAGATCAGTAGTCAGGGGAAAAACCACTTCAAGGTTCATACTGGAGCAGGTCATCCCAAGAGCATGAGAAGTTAGTCCATCCAGACGACTGATCAGCCTATCCAGGGTTCAGAGTATTGGGGCAGAATATCTCACGGTGATATGAGATTCTTCATGAATCTTCTCGAGGCGAATTCCTTTGTAGACCATACAGTCTGAGGCAGTTACTTCGAGATCCGATGAATCTCTCCAAGAGTTTGAAGACATTGAGGCGTTTTGGATGTCAAGTCTTCTGTAAAATCCTCTTGAGACAATTTCTTTTGGTGGACCATGTTGGTCTGGGGCAAGTGAAAAAAAAATTGTTGTTCACGCTTATGCAGTCAATCAGCCAAAAGGCTTGAAACAAAGGGGCATTCCAACCCAAGGCATTTATGGTCCCCTGTTTTTAGCAGGCTTCATTAATCATGTTCCCAGCAAGAGATGCATCAAAACCTTTCTCCCCAACAAGTGGTGGTTCAGAGTTGGATTTTCTCAGTTGCAGAAGTCATATCTGGCACGGGGCATACTTGCATAGCCTTTTGCTTGCAGGTAACAGGTACAAGTGATTTCAAAGGTGAGGGCCATTTCTTCCAAACAAGTGATCACTTATCCCTAGGCATGATACAGGAGCGATTATATTCAGGAAGGGGTTTCTGTGTCACCCCTTTGTCACAACTTTTACTGATTGAGTCCACCGTTTGATTGGAGGCCGATTACAGCAAGATGAGATCAACGAGGCAAAGCTAATAAGGGATCGTTGGATCTTATTAAGTCGATTCTCCTATTCAGAACGTCCAACAGTTACAAGCTTTTCTGTGTCGATAACAGTTGCAAATTCCCCAGTAGAGTTGCTTCGCAGACCTCGCAGTTAATGTTCAAGACTTAGTCAGTGTCCAGGAGTTTGAAGATGCCAAATCTTCTGTAAAATCCTCTTGGGACAATTTCTTCAGATCAACCTTGTAATCTGGGGCAAAAGTGAGTTTGTGACCCTCCCAAGCATGGGGCATCGTGAAATCCCTCCGACAAGATGTGTTCCAGATCTATTATCTCCAGTAAAGTGACCTCTCAATTATTGTATTTTCAGCTCAAGTCTCGACATTTGCTTAAGAGTTTAAAGATGCTTGGTCTTCTGTACAATCCTCTTAAGGGGCATCTCCAGCACGAGACGCTTTGAAGCGATTTTCCCCAGCAGAGTTTATTATCCCCAGTGGAGTCGTCAAGCAGAAGGTTCGCCTAACATGGGGCATTGTGGCACTATCCTAAGCTCGACAGTTTTGTTCCTCAACAGATTACCGTGGATTTGCTTCGTGTTTTCCCAGCAGATCTCTAGGGACTCTTTCTCAGCATGTTGCAACGGAATGTCTTCCGACCAGGATTTGCGTACCCCCGACGGAGTAGTTCCGATCCTCAGCAAGATCGTATTTCCGGCAGTTGTATCCCCCACAGAGTTCAGCATTGAATCCAGCCAGTAATACTCCCCAGCTGAGTTGTTTTTTTTCTCCCCGCAGAGGTTTATCATATCAACAAAATCTCTTCCTCAGCAGCGTGTTAGTATGTTCTTTCCCCAGCCAAGTCGGAAAGTTGTCATTCCTCCAGCGGAGTTGCTATGATTAGAATTCATCCCCAGACAGATGAAATAATTCCTGGAAGAGTCTTCACTTTCCCATATCTCAAAGTCCAATTTATTTTTGGCAAGCGTGGCAATTTGGAGTAGACGGATTGTTCAGTCATTCTCCGGCAGAGATATTATCCTTTCAGGAGCTTCTGAGGTCAAATCATTAATCATTGTTCCTCAGCAGAGTCAGCACGGATGTCTGATATGTATGCAGAGCATAATCCAGTGTTAAATTTTTGCAAAAGTCCATCCGCAGTGTGGCCAATCTGTAGTCAACTGACTTCATCCAAAAGGCATCTTTCAAAAGTCCACCCGCAGCGTGGCCCGTCAGCATTTGTCCGGTTTTATTCGAAAGACAAGGCAAAGTCCAACCCCAGATTGGCAAAAGTCCATCTTAGGGTGGCAAATCAGCAAAGTCCAACCGCAGATTGGCAAAAGTCCATCTTAGGGTGGTAAAGCAGGGTAAAGTCCAACCGCAGATTGGAAAAAGTCCATCTTAGGGTGGCAAATCAGCAAAAGTCCAACCGCAGATTGGCAAAAGTCCATCTTAGGGTGGCAAATCAGCAAAGTCCAACCGCAGATTGGAGAAAGTCCACCCGTAGTGTGGCAAGTCAGTAGTCGTCTGACTCCATTTAAAAGATAGTTTCAAGACCAACCGCAGATTGGCGAAAGTCCACCCGCAGTGTGGCAAGCCAGTAGTCGTCTGGCGTCGTTCAAAAGACATTCTTAAAGTCCACCCGCAGCGTGGCAAGCCAGTAGTCGTCTGGCGTCGTACAAAAGACATTGTTAAAGTCCTCCCGCAGCGTGGCAGGCCAGTAGTCGTCTGGCGTCGTACAAAAGACATTGTTAAAGTCCACCCACAGTGTGGCAAGCCAGTAGTCCTCTGGCGTCATTCCAAAAGACATTCTTAAGGTCCACCCACAGCGTGGAAAGCCAGTAGTCTTCTGGCGTCGTACAAAAGACGTTTTTCAAGTCCATCCGCAGTATGGCAAGCCAGTAGTCGTCTGGCGTCGTTCAAAAGACATCTCTCCAGTGTTATGGTTATCATCAGAGTTTTATCTGAGAAGAGTTCATTTGGTCGGGTTTATATCCCTTTTCTTCTTCTCCACAGAGTGCAAATTTTTTGGTTATTTTTGGTATTCAATCCCTCCATACCTTGAAAGTCTGAAAGCAATCGCTATCATCCATTCAGGTCTACAGTGATTGAATAGGGGCAGCTGTAATACCCCAAAATTTGCCCTCTCATCTTTCATATCATTTAGCATATGCTTTCATTGCATTGCATTTACATCTCATTTCATCTCATACCTCATACATGTTGCATTAGGGCATGTGATCAATTGATTTCAGAATATTGATCATCCAAAGCAAGAGAACAAGAGCCAAGGGTCTTCAAACAAGCCTCAAAGGTCTCTTTCATCATATATCATCTCATTTGATCCCACAAGTCGTTGGAAGATCGGAATTCATCAAGAAGATTGGACAGATCATCATCTCTTATCAAAAGCAGTCAAAATTAGGGTTTTGGATTCAAGTAGTCTCCTGATGAAATTTTGGTTCAAACTTGATCTCAATGTTTTCTACATGATGTCAAGTATCTAAGCATGGAAGATTTCCCATTGGCACATTTCAAAAGAGGTTCAATTGATCAGTTGCTTGAGAATCAAGAAATTTGGGGAAAAGTCAATTGTGCAAAGGAAAAGGTCAACTCCTGACTTTTTAAGGTCAAATTCATGAAACTCAAGTCACATATGTTCATTAGACAAGATTTGATCAAGAAATGTCAAGAGATTCATGAAAAATCAAGAATTGTACAAAGTTGCCAAATTTAGAAACTTAGGGTTTCTAAAAATGGAAAGTTTTGGACCATTTTGCACTCTACTTCAAGGCATTCTTTCTCCATGATAAAAGCTTCAAACTTTAGGCCCAAGTTGAGCCAATTAAAGATCACATCCTAAGATTCAAATCCATACCAAGAACTCTTCCATTGGACCAAAATTGAAGGAGTTATGATCAATCAAAGTTTGGTAAAATCAAGGCAAATCTCAAGTCATGACAAGGCAAATTCAGGCCCCCAGGCCATAATTTCATCAAACAGGTGGTGTGCCAAATGTCAAGCCAATTTTATCAATGAAGAAGGCTCCAAATGAAAAAATGTTGAACACCAAAGTTGTTCCTCTCCATCCCCTCTACCATGTTCATGTTTATCACTTTTTCATTTGAGCAATGTATGAAGAGTTATGAGGGTTCCAAGACAAGGGTCTCACTCTGAATTTCATAGGCCCATGAGGCACGCATGTAGGTTTGCCTTGCCAAAACTTCAGCCACAAGCAAGTGACTTTAGTGTCATTTTTTAGTGCTTTGATGGTATTGTTTCATTTTGGTTTCAACTATAAACTTGTTATATGATGTATCTTTGGTCCATAGCCACCAAAAACATCCATTTTCATGCACTACATTGAGAGAACTTCATCTGCAAACATCCATATTTTCATTTATGCATTGATGGATCTTTGGAGGTTTTGTACATGGTTTTGGGTTCAGTACCATCACAAACACTTCTATGCACTCATGTACTATTGTTTACTTCATTTGGACCAACATACTTCACATGCCATACATGCTTACTTGCTCCATACATGAAAGAAGAAATGAGAGAGACTTGTAAAGCAAACATGCTGCAGGCTACACAACATAACATCATCACCATCATCCATTTAACCATCATCATCCTTACATCAACAACACTACACGAGTTCCTCTGATTTTTGGATTGCTCAAGCACACCCTCTCATTGCTTCACACCACCATTAACCTAACCTGAGTTCTAACCATCAACTAAGATGGTTAACTCCTAACCACACATATAAATAGTTTCCTAACAGAATTTGCGAAGGACAAAACTTCATTTTTTCACTCTCACACCTCAAAGCTCTCAATTTTCTCTATGAACTCTCTCTCTCTTTTCACGCGAGTTCTCCACATTTTCACTCCAAGCTTCATCCATTGTTCATCATTGTTGCTCTTTGATCAAGAACAAGTTGAATAAGGATCAAGTGTAGCACTTTCTCAAGGTTGAATTTCTTTGTTCTCTTCAGAAATCAACATTCCATAGCATTTATTTTGCTCCATTCAAGCTCAAGAACTCAAAGATCACCTCTGGTTTTCTTCTGATTCAAGGTTTCTTCAAGTTTCAGGTTCATTATTTCTCAACTTTTTTCTCGCACTAATTCACTGATTCTAAGTTTGTTTCATGTTGATTATAGCTTAATAGAAGAAATGTGATTGATCTGGCTAGTGATAGGCACCTTAAGTGGTTAGATTCAAATTCTAGGGCAAAATGTTTGTTGTCGATTCTCTCTGATCATGCATGATCTGTGAAAACTAAGTGTGGATCCGTGTTCTACATAAGTTCAGCTTTCTCATGATATGCATTTCATAAATTTCTGGAGAATTTGATTAGTTGCAGTGGCCGGAGATGGCCGGAGAAGATGACTGGAGGTCCTTCTCCGGCCGGTGATGTTCAACTAGGGTTTTAGAACCAGATTATAACATAGCCGTTAGATCTTTGTAATCCTAGGGCTAAAAAAGTGACAGTGCATTAGTGAAACACCCTTCCCTCACGTGACTTCTTTCTCTCAGCATTGTTGACCTTGACTTTTGTGTACGTGTGCATCCATAATTGTTAGCATGTGCCTGGCATCATATCCATCTGATTTGCATGCTTTGCTTGTTTGATCATCTTGACTACACCAACGTATGTAATTAAGTCAAAATGTTGACTGAGGTGCATGGTATTATCATAGTCTGAAGCGTGTGTGGACCTGGACCTAATTGATATGCGCACCCCCTTGTTTCTGAGCCCAAAAATTTTTCAACTTGGTATTTGCTATATGTACACCCCCTCATTCATTCATTCATATTTATATTTTATTTTGCAGATAGTTTCAATTTTATTTTATTAAAAATAGCATATGCATTATAAAAATTCATGAAGTATCTTTAAACATTTAAATAATTTTCAACGTTTTTTAATTATGATTTTATCAATTTTTGCTCATATTTTCACAATTTCCTTTTAATTTCTTTTTCAATGTTCATCCTTCTTGATACTTGGTTCATTTTCATTTAAATTGAACTAGTTTCTTTCTGAATTTTTGAATGGTATTTGGTATGATCATATTACACATCTTGATGCATTTCATCCATATTTTTGTTGATTTTTGAGGTCATTTTATCTTAGGGTTTAGAGGTGATGCTTGTGTATTGTACTTGATTGATCTTTGTGAACTTGTGAAGCATATTTGAGTATGATCTTTAAGAGGTTTTGACCTATAATTTTGTAATGTGCTTGCTCCCTGGTTGTACTTTATGTGACATGATTCTTGTATTTTCCCCCCCTCTCTAATGTGTTTTTAATTCATTTTAGGTACACTAATACATGTGGATCCTTAAGTGAATTGTTTTGGAGTTTTGTGTTTGGTTTGAGCAAGTTGCTTTGCATTGATTGTTGAGATGTTTTATAGGTCATTTATTTGACATTAAAAGTCATCTTACATCATGATTATAGGTCATTTACTTCCATCTCTCTCATAACTTGTACATAATTGCTTCAATTTGTATCCTTACTTGAAATGTTTGACCTAAACTTGTTTCTATTCTCTTCAAATTATCAACATGACTTGTTTGTGAATCATCAATGCATATTCATGCATCCTCATTGCATCTCATATTTGGTATGCTACTGACCCATAATCATTTCATGCATTCAAATGTCATCCATCCATAACTTGTCTACTTGTTCATGTTTGACCTAGTTTTGCATCTCTTTCTTAACTAGTTTCAAGATATCTTGCATATGCTTATGATATGATCAATTCTTGCATTCTAATTGGATCTTAAATTTCATTTGGTACTGACCTATAATCCATGTTCATCCATTTTTGGTTTGCCACTTTGACTTGTGTTGCAAGTTATTTCTTTTCTTTAAGTGAAACTTGTTTCTTTTCTTCTTACTTCTTCTTCACCTAATTTCTTCTACTTGAATATTCTTTTCCATGATTGGTATGCTTGTTCATAGACATTATAGGATATTCAAATATGATGTTTGATTCTGACTTGCATCCATTTGCATTTGATTTCATGTTCTTTTTCAACTTTGACTTGTGTTACAAGTTTCTTCTTTTCTTACTTGAACTTGAACATTGTTTGCTTCTATTTGCTTCATCTTCTTAAATCATTTCACTCATGCTTTGTATGTTCATTCATTGACTTAAATATGAATTATTATATGCCATTCATGTCTGACTTTGACATTCCTCATGCATTTATTCATGTTTGTATGCCATACACATTCATACTTAATCTTTAATTCATAACTTGATCTTGTGTGAATCTTTGGCATCTTTCTTGACATAGTTTGATCCCATTAGGTACCCTAACCCTAATAGAATATCATTAGACATAGCTACTGACTTTAGAAGTCCTTGAACACTTAGGGTCCTTTTCCTTTTAGGTTTAGGCTTTGTTTGATTCTTAAGTTCATTTCATGAATAGTTTGATGCTTAATTGTCTTCCTTCTTTCATTTATGCTTTCATATGCAATTGTTTAGCTAACATTTGATTGTAGGAGATAATGGTAAGTTGAGTGTGTGGATATGCTTCCACACATACCTTCTTCCCTCATCTTTTAATGCTTTCTCTTTTGTGTTTGTGCAAAGCATTTCAATGCTTTCTTTGTTCAACTTCTTTCTTCTCCTTCTTGGTTCATAACTCATCTTCTATCTTAGAAGTGAGTTATGTTACCTCTTGCTCTCTTCTTCTCTCTTCTTTTAGACTTAGGCTTCTAAACCACACTAAACCATTAGGAACATCCAAGCATGATAACATTAGGGTGAGTCTTAGTCCCCTTTAGTCTTTACCTTTGTTTCTTTTGAGTATCTTCTTTCTTAACTCAAAACAACTTCAATACACCTAATAAAGGTTGAAACACCTTCATGTGCCATGAGCCTTATTCCATGGGGGGGCTTGCATACATTCCATCTTTGAATATGTTGTAGGTTCTCTAGCATGATGTACAAGTCTTTAACATGAAGTGATTTCATAAACAAGACCAAAAATACTTCTTCATTTAAAAACAACAAAAACATTTAATAAAGGGAATAGGCTAGTGTACTTAAACCTTTAACTTTGGAAGTAAGTTTGAGGATCTTCGTCATACTTAGTGTATTTCATCATCATTTCATTTTGGAATGATGTATGAGATGCACATTCCATTGAAAAAGACTTAGGTACACTTACCTATGCAAAACACTTCAAATAAAAAACTTCTAAAACAAACCAAAACAAACCAAAAATGTCTTTCCCTCGGGAATTCTCTTCTCATCTCATTCACTCTCAATGTGCGAATGTGCTTCTCCTCGTTCTCTTGCAATATGGTAACGCACTCGATTCAGCGAGCCTGCAACACCTGGCTAGAACATTAGCCATTCCCTAAAAAACACAAACAATTTTCCCTTAGTCAGGGGAACTACGTCACTCTGATTCTCATGTTCCCGATGAGATACGTAGGCAGTGGGGTAGGGCCCATTCGAGCACTTCTTTTATTTTCCCTACATTTGTTTCTCGTTCTCTCTCAGTTCCTTTTCATTTATCACCCTTTGAGCAGTACTTCAAGCGTGGATCCCGTCGAGTACGACGGACGTGAAGGGGTGCGATAACCTTCCCTTCACGTAACCGACTCCCTTACCCGTTCTCTTTGGTTCGCGAGACCTCGTTCTGTCCTTTCTCCCGGGTTTGTGCAACATTACCCTTCCCTTTCTTTGGGATAAAAATGCCTGACTGGCGACTCTCTTTCTTTCTTCCGCGCCACTTTCGCGTTTGTACCTGGATGAAAATCCCGGGAGCGACAACCAGCTACAAACCAATGACACGAAACACACAAAACTCAAACGCAAAACAAATGAACAAAAAACCAATAACGAATATCAGATGGAAGTGAACGTTATATAATAGACAGTGTGGTAGTTGTTAACACTATTTTTCGTACAGATTCATTCAAACTCAAATAAAAACTCAACATCAAAAACATGCTTCAAAGCAAGGAAAACTAAGATTTTCTCAATAGTAAAACAAACACAGACAACAAAAGCATATGAAAGAGGGAACTCACATGTTTGTCTACGACAACCATCTCAAAATGCTCTTTGTTTGCAGTCGTAACTTTCCATTTGTGATGTATTTTCACAGCAAGCTTCCACAGGTCCTTGCTATCGGTTATGTCGGAGATGGCCTCATACGGTCGCGCCATTTCCTACTGGCTTGGAAGAAGATGAAATGGAGCGGAAGTTGAAAGGAAGAGACAGAGCAGAGATTGTAGCTTCTATGAATGATGGTAGCGTGCTAAAGAGATGAAAGTGGCGCACGGTTTGAGATGGTGTGTGCAGAGATGTGTGTGCAGAGATGAAAGGACAGAACGTGTATTTGAAAAGTGGACCAAAAAAAACATATTTGTTTAATTTTTATTTAATTTAAAATTGTTAAAAGTGTAGGAAGGAAACCTTGAACCAATAGGAAACAAAAGAAGTAGATGGGTTGGATGCATGCAAAAAGCGACAAGTGTCCAAAAGGGTAAAATAGTCATTTATATGAGATAGTTCTTTCATATATGGTAGATATATGACCTTTTACAAAAATCAGAAAGAACAGTGCTTTGAGATACTATTTGTGATTTTTTTTCTTTCTAAACGCATTAAATTGAGTGTACTAAAATGACGATTTAGTAAAAAAAAAAAACTAAAATGTACACTAATACAATCAAAGACACACAATAAAGACATCATTCATTTTTATTTTGAAAATTATACCCACTCCCTCTAAGGTCTATTTAAAAGGCACAAACACCTCTTTTAATTTTAAAATAGATATTAATTTTCTATAGATAAATGACATATATACCTATGGTTTTTTTTGGCTGTCACTAAAATTTTCTATTATTATATGTCAACTTTCTTATAGTGTGTTAATGAGAAACATAGGTGTTTGTCTATTTGATAAAATTATTTTGGAGATGTTAGTGTCATTTTAATAGACTAGATGTTAGCTTAGGGTTTAAAGTTCGATTCATATCTCCTGCAATTTCGTATTTTATTTAAAATCAAAATAGAGTCCTTATTTTATTTAATTTTTTAATTAAAACAAAATCATTTATTCCCTCAGTTATTGATAAAACTAAAAGCAAATGTAGCTCGGGGTTTGAGCTTTGATTATTAACTCCTGCAGTTTCATGTCTTATTTGCAACCAAAATTGCGCCATTATTTTTTTTAATTATTTAATTACAGTATAAATCATCTATTCCTCAGTTATTGGTAAAATCGAAAGTAAATGTAGCTCAGGGTTTGAGCTTCGATTCCCAGCTCCTGCAGTTTCATATTTTATTTACATTCAATATGACGCCCTTATTTTATTTAATTTTTTTTTAATTATAATATAAATCATCTATTCCCTCGGTTATTTCTACCAACTCAGATATAAACTCCAAGAAATATTTTATTCCAATATTAGAATGTTAAGTCTTATTCACTTTTGCATTTATGTTGGTGGTATTCTAGAGGCGGTATGTGATAAAATATATTGTTGCAGAATTTAGAGTACGAAAATATTTTTCGGTCACTTTTTTCATTGAACTTCCACTGGTGGAAGTTATACTTTAAAATACTCTAATTTTATTGAATTCACCACACACTCTTTTTTTCTCTTTTTTCTTGCTTGCTTACAACTTAGCATTGGAAAGCCTTTATATAGGCTTGAAGGAAACTGATAGAGAATACAATAAGTTGGTAATTAAGATGAGGACTCTTTGGATCTCTCAATCTTAATGATACAACTCTATCATAAATCTAAGTAAAGACAATACTTATAATGTGGTGATTCCAATTCTCTCATAATGCTTACTAAAGATAGTGGTGGTTACAACACATTAATTTTAACACTCCCCCTTAATGTGTTTTTCTTTAACTCCCATTGCTTCTCTAAGTTGTTGAAATCTTCCTCTTGGTAGTGCTTTAGTAAAAATGTCTGCAAGCTGCTCTTGTGAATTGCAAAAAGCTAACTGCACATCTCCTTCTTCAATCACACTTCGAATGAAGTGATGCTTTATGTTAATGTGTCTGATCTGACCATGAAAAACAGGATTCTTTGCCATGGCAATAGCTGATTTGTTATCAAAATGAAGTTGTAGACTCTTCTCTTACTTCTCACCAATGTCTTCTAATATTTTTCTTAAACAAAATGATTGTTGTGTAGCCAAACCAGCTGCTAAATACTCAGCTTCAGCTGAAGATTGCGCTACAGTGTCTTGCTTCTTTGAGCACCAAGAGATCACACCTGAACCAAGGCTGAATACATAACCTGAAGTGCTCTTCATATCATCAACACTTCCGACCCAATCACTATCACAATATCCTTTAGCTTCAAGTTTAGAATTCTTCTCAAATCTGATTTCATGCTCCATGGTTCCCATGACATACCTTAGAACTCTTTTTGCTGCCCCAAGATGTAAATGACTTGGTTTACTCATGAATCTTGAGAGTAAACTAGCAGCAAACATTAAATCAGGCCTTGAAGGTGTAATTTAAAATAAGCTTCCAACCAAACTTTTATACATGCTTGCATCTACTAGTTTTCCACCATCTTCCTTCTTTAATTTTTCATTCACCACTAAAGGAATATCAACAGGTTTGCAGCCATACATTCCAAACTTTTTCAAAATACTTTCAGCATATCTCTTTTGACAAATAAAAACTCCATATTCATCTTGGTAAACCTTAATACCAAGAAAATGATGCAGCAAGCCAAGATCACTCATCTAATATTTTTTCATCATTTCTATTTTAAAATTTTCAACCATTTTCTTGTTGTTACTCGTATACACCAAATCATCAACATAAAGGGCAACAAGAAGGATGTCATCTTTACCTTGATGCTTCACACACTACAAGAAAATCACGTTTTAGCATCAACAATTTAGCGTCGGCCCCGACTCCGACGCTGTTAGTGTTGCTGAAGTGTCTCCATAAGCCGACGCTACGAGAGTAAAATTATTTTTCTTTATTTTTTTAATAGGTCATTAATAGTAGCGTCAGTTGTAACCGACGCTAATCAATATTCACTTGTAAGTTTATATTTTTTTAATTATTTTTAAAATAGCGTCGGCCTACGAAAAAATTTCATTTCCCCCCACCATTTTCATTTGCCTCCTTTTCTATATTTTTTTAAATAATTATTTATTTTCTGTGATATTTTTATAGTAGTGGCGGTCCTAGCCGACGCTACGTTTGATAAGTAAAGTCATAAATTTTCCTTTACATGTAAGTTTATATATTTTTAATTATTTTTAAAGTTGCGGCGGCTAGGGCCGACGCTTTTATTGGTGCGAAAAAATTTCATTTCCCCCCACCATTTTCATTTGCCTCCTTTTTTATATTGTTTTAAATAATTATTTATTTCTAACAGTTGCGGCGGCCATGGCCGACGCTACTATTGGTGCGAAAAAATTTCACTTCCCCACCAATTTCATTTGCCTCCTTTTTTATATTGTTTTAAATATTTATTTATTTTCTGATATTGTTATTGTAGCGGCGGTCCTAGGCGACGCTACGTTTGATGAGAAAAGCTGTATATTTCCCTTCACAAGCTTGTCCTTTTTTTTATTGTTTTAATTTTTATACTATAAATTAAAAATTAACATAAAGTAAAATTCATAAAATAAAATCAAAATTATATGTTAATAAATTAAAACAACATTACAACTAAACTAATAAAATAATACTAAATAAAATTAAAAATACTATAAATTATATTATAAAGTTAAAAAAATTATAAATAAAAATGATAAATTAAAACTAAAACTAAATTTATAAAATATTTATAAAATAAAAGTTATAAATTAATAAACTAAAGTTATAAAATATTTATAAAATAAAAGTTATAAAATAAAATCAATATTAAAATTTTAACTTTATAAATGTGGGATAAAATATATCTACCAAAATTTTAGCTCCTTCGTCTCTCAGCTCCATCGTTTCTGAACCGTCTCTCACGAACCCTAAGTCTCCATTGTCTCTCAATCTCCATCGTCTCTCAATCTCCATTGTTGTCTCTTAATCTCTGAATCTCTCAATCTACATTTCGTCAATTTTGCATATGAATGTCTTGTTGTTGTTGTTGTTGTTGTTGTTGTTGTGCAAAGGTAACAATCTCCATTTCGTCAATCTCCATCGTTGTTGCGCAGTGGTATGAACAAATCTCTACTGTTTTGTTGTTCAATCTGCATTTTCTTTCGTTCATACTCATTTCTTTCTTTTTCAGGAAATTTCTTCAATAAATCACTTCAAGAAATCATTGAAAGAAGGAAAACGCTTCAAGGGTTCGATAGACATTCTCTTCATCAAAGAATTCAAATTTCGGGTTCGAATCTGCATTTCTTCTTTCCCTCTATTCGTTGTTTCGATTTGTTGTTTTGATTCGTCGTTTAGATTCGTCGGTTCGATTCATTATTTGAACTCATTGAATTTACATTATTATGTTGTGTATGCTCTTAGTTTAAAATATGTTTTGTATGCTAAGAAATTTCCTCTGAGATGGCTAAAGTTTTTGAGCTTGATTTCCTCTGCAATTTGGTTTTTCATAAGAAAAAGGTGAAAAATCATTTATTTCTTATACATGTGTTAGATGGGTTTATTCTTACATTGAGAAATACCTGCATCTAAAATTGGCAATGTTGTCATGCTTAAAAGAATTCAGTCCTATGTTTTTGTATCATATTAAAGAATAAGGCCTGTTGTACTTTCATTTTGTTATTATATGTTTTTACTGACTTGTTGTTACTGTTAATGAGTTGAATCATGTCTTGTGTTTGCAAAACTTAGCATTTTCCTGTATGATTTGGTCTATAAATGATTCTATGATGAGTAATGACTGTATTTGGCATATTCTGTATTTGGCAAAACTTAGCATTTTCCTGTACTGACTTGTTGTTACTGTTAATGAGTTGAATCATGTCTTGTGTTTGCAGAACTTAGCATTTTCTTGTATGTGAACTATGATGAGTAATGACTGTATTTGGCATATTCTGTTTCTATCATTCTCTATAAAAGCTAAGTTAGTTAGTATTATGACAAGTTTGAATTAGTTAGTATTTTGGAAAAGTGTCATTTTCTTCATTTTTGTCATTTTGATCAGTCTATAACTTAAAATCCATAAAGAATTTGGAGTTTGATGTAGTTGACACTTTTAAAGTATGTCAGATGGACTTCCATTTGAGCTTTGAATGGGAGAAGAAGGCCTTGTGGTTTAGGAGTTATGACCTTGCAAAGTTGGTACCAAAACCACTTTTGTTTCATAACTTAGAAAAATTTTGGTTTCTTATGGTTGCCCCTTTTGCAAGAAACCTCACTTTTCTTGATTTTTCTTGATGAATGATGATCAATACCATACATTAACATTATTTTTGACTTAGGGGAACCATATATGTGAAAATTTTCAAAAAGTTAAACTTGATTTTGTGCACAGTTGACTTTTTATCGGATGAAATCCAAACTGTGCGATCCTTTGTGAAATCAAGTCTTTGACCTAATTCAAACATAATGGATGGATTCCATAGGTGTTTTAGGGTGTCTTGAATCAGGTCCCAAGATTTTGGAGTATGTCTTGGTCCAAAGTTAAGGGTACAGTTGACTTTTTCCTTCAAAACCCTAATTGTGGTCCAGATGAAATTGAAACTTGGGAATCAAGCTTCTTGGATCAATCCATTATTGCAAATGGATCAATGTGGTGTATTTGAGTTCCTCAAATCATGTCTTGAGGTCTTGGCTCATGTTTTGTCCCAAAAGTCAACTTAGGGGTGAATTAGGTCAAGAAACCCTAATTCCTGATTTTTTGTGTATGCATCCCCTGAGGCTAAATTGAGTTGATGATTGGGTCCATGAGGTCCCTTGGAGTATCTTGGGTTGTGTTTTGAAGTATTCGCTCATGCCTAGAGGAAAAATTCCATCTGGAGGCCTTAGTCAACTAAAACCCTAATTTGGTGACACTGGCGATCTTGAGGCTTGAACCACTTGGAATGTTGCAACCTTGTGCTTGATTCTTGATGTGGGAGTCCTCTTGTTCCTTTATAGGTGTTTGGGAGGTTAGACAAGTTGAAGATCATTTCATTCCTTGATTGATCCTTTGTCTAAGTGCTCTGAGAGGGCTCAAAACCCTAATTCTTGATTGTGGTGAATGCTCAATCATCTTTGAGGAGATTGATGAGGCATGAAAGTACATCCATGTTGTGATGATGATTTACACAATGATGGGAACTCTTGATGGTCAAAATTTGGGGTATGACACTCCCACATTTTTCTTTTTTCAATCAATATGCAAGAAGAATATATGTTCACAATGTATATTACCCTTTTTCTACACAACCCATACACCCCAAGGTATCCAGAGCCAAAAAAACTAAACTCATATTTAAAAGAATTTTTATTCCATACAGATAACATACCTCCAGATTGTCCATTTGATCCCTTTGCAGACCATTCAAATTCTCCTCCTCCCCAAATACTATTTATGAATTTATCATCCATGTTTTGTCTTTTTGTTTCTTGAAGAAGACAAAACTCAATATTTTCCTTCTCAATAAGCTGTTTAACTCTCCTAATTTTGATAGAAGACTTGCTCCCTCGTATGTTAAAGGTGGTGATATTCATGGAACATTAATGTAGGTCTCCTTCAAGTTCTGAACTCTAGTCCTATCTCTTTTTTCCAGGCCTCTTATAATGCTTTGGAGTACCTCTTCATCCTCTTCCCCTTCAAATCCCAAATCTTTCAAGATGGATCAAACCTTCCCTGGTACGTCATTATGAATTCTCTTTATCCTCTCATTGCCTCTTTCCACATCATTATCAGATATAGATCCACAACAGAGTATTAATCCCCCAGAATATCATGAATTTCTATCCACTATCTGAGTTGAGGACAAAGATTTTTCTACAATCTCAATAGAAGGGAAATTTGGCTTTAGTGCAGTTGAAGTGTGTAACAATGCTGAATAGTAGGATGGTGCATATGGAATCTGAATCCTCTCATATAATTTAGTCAGAGATTTCTTTTTCCTGATTAGTTTAATTGCAGGTGGCCTAATAGGATTGGATTTAGTTAGCTGAAGGAAGTTAGGCCCAACTCCTTCTTTATTAAAATCTGACTCACTACCAGGGCCTAATTCCAAATTACAGATTAATGGATCCCTATTCAATTTCTCCCGCCCATCTTTTCTTTCTGTTTCACGATTCTTACCTTCTTTTCTGTTGGACTCTTGACCTACCCTTCTAGTCTCCTTATCATGTCCCATCTGGAATTCTTTTGAAGTTAACCCATTTAATGTTCTGCCAACATTATACCTCTCCTCATAATGATCATTTTCACCACAGTCTCCAAAGTTTAACTTTTTGATCTTTTTAACCTTTCCCAATGTCACAGGTTCATTGTGCCTCTCTATCTGATTATCCAAAATAGCTGTTCTATCCTTCTTCCCAATCTCTGACATCCGTCTGTTGTCGCCGTCCTCATCAGATTTGTTGTCCTTCGAGTTATCTTCATCTTCTTCCCCTGAAGCACCACCATTGTTCAAATTATCTGCTACATCATCATTATCATCTACCTCGTCAGTTTCTTCTTCTGTCTCCTCGACAAATGACTCTTCTGAATCTGATTTTTCTTTCTCCTTGCCATGGAACACTATCCTTTTTGGACCATGATTGTCTTCAATCATCTTAATACAAAACAACATTCCATTAATTTCAATGTTAATCACCTCATTCAAATTACCAGTGTATTTTGTTTTGATTAGGATTCTTGCCACATCAAACTTGGACAGAGTTTCAATTTCCTAATCACAACAGATAAACTCCCATATTCTACTAGATTTATATTTGTAGAAGTCCTTTCTCCAAGCATGGAAAGGTACCCCAAAACATTTTACCCAAGCTAGACGTTCTTTATCAACTTCTGTAGGAGACGATTGTCGAATATCTTCAAACCAGTTTAACAACCAATCCTCTTCTTCCTTTATCAGAGTTCTGACTGCGTTATCCTCTAAATCTTCAAGTAAACACATTGTAGCTCCCATTGGAGTGATTTTAATATGAAAGAAGCCTTCTCTGTTAAAAATTTCCCGAATATTATAAGAATTTCCAGGTTGTTTTACTACTCCCACATAAGCTTCTTCATATCTCTTCATTTCCTTCACCTCTATTTTAAACATTAAGCCAGCCCAATTTGGTTTCACTTCCTTCTTTTCCCCTGATTTAGGATCATGACCATTCATCTGCAACTTCCTTATATCTCGATCATCTCTCCTCACCGTGTCAGCATAAGATTTATTCGATCTAATCTTCTTCTAATAACCATGGTTCCTTATCGTTCCTCTCTCAACCTGTTCTCTGTGTTTGACATCTATGAATCCCATTCTTTCTCTGTTGAACCTAGGCTTGTTGACAAACAATTTTCTGCCTTTGATTTGAATATTATCCAGAGCTATACCCAAAATCCTCTCATCTTCCACCCTTATGAATCGCACAAAACCGTACCGTTTTTCTCTTTTGTCTCTCCTCGCCGGAATGAACACCTCTACAAAGATGCCATATTCCCTGAAGACCCTAGCCACATCTTCTGCGTTATAGTTTTTGGGAAATTCGGTAAAGAAGAATGAAGTGATGACTTCATGATTCCCCAAGTGTTTACCACTCTTTTCTGTCCAAATAGAAACCTTCAGCCTATTCGGTTCCTTGTTTCTCCGTTTCACAACCTCCCAATCCATTTGGAGTCAGTTCAGATTACAGTGTAGCAATTGAAATTTTCACTCCACAGTCATTCAGATTAAGCTATCCAATCCCACTATTGCCTAGTCCTGTTGCCTTAATTTAAGTCGAAAACAACAGTAGGATGAATAAAACTTTAATCAATCAATAAATAATTTATAACATGAAATATGTACCATAGATCAAATTTATATATTTATTGATCATTTCCAAACAAAAATAATAATTATATCACAAAGAATTATCATTTATTATACAATTGAGTTGATGATTCCAAAATAAAAGATCATAAAAGAATCAATTATAAAAATTGCCTTAAAATTGCATAAGTATTGAGAATTGCAATTATAATAATATCCTTAATAAATAATAAGTGCACAGTAAATTAATTTTCTACAAACTACAACTTCTGCACATATTATATATATATATATATATATATATATATATATATATATATATATATATATATATATATATATATATATAATAGTTCCTAGACATCAATGGCGACGGCGACAGTAGCCTTATTGAAAAAACCAATAATTCACTTGTAATTGGTACAGATACCAAAAACCCTTTTACCACCACAACCAATTTCTAGTCCACATTAAAGAGTTACAAATATATGGTAGCACAGCAAATTTATACGTTAAAGAATAAGAAATAGTACCACCGCAATTTCGTAATTAATAGCATCGTAATTTTAAAATTAAGAATGAAATTAAAATGGAATAGAATTCAATCACACATATTATCAAATACGACATAAATTAAATATAAACTTTACACAAAATTGAAATATCAGAACTGATCCAAAAAACTTAATTTCAAATTGAATTAAATATGTGAGACTCTGATACTATTTATTAGATCTGGTTATAACCTTATAATTTCTATCAATATAAAATTCAAGAACAAAACTCTAAGCTAATCATTTATACTCATAAACGAATACAATTATGGAAATGAAAACAAAAGCATACCTGAGTTTGTCATTGAGAATTACTGTATGTTTGCGATTATTTGATCTTCCAATTTGTATAGTTTCTTATGAATTCTTGAATGTCATCTGATGAGGATGAAGAGAAAATTGTTCTGATGAGTCATTTTCACGTTGTCTACAAATGGGGACCATAACCCCTATAAATAATCTTAGGGTTTTTCTTAGTTTTCAATATTCTAATTTAATCAATCATCAAATTAGATATTGACCTATTGTATCTACACAATAATCTCATATTTCATGATATTTATCTTTTTAGCCACATACATAAAATTAATTAGGCTACTTTAATTTTGACTAATTACATAATAACCCTAACACATATAATATAACATTTGTGACCCAAAAAATTATAACATCACGTGCATACTGATGAATATCTCATGTGTTACTAACTCAAACTCAACAATTATGCTAGAATTTTGATGAGTTCCTCTCCCATAATACTCTTTTTGGATGTTACTTAATGATAAATGAAATAAAAACTAAATAAATAAAATAAAATCACACACATAAAATAATAAAATAATGAATACACAAATACTTCTGCTTATTTTTTATGATTAAATTGATTAAAAAAATAAATCGATTAAAAATGAAATAAAGTTAGGTACAAAAGGGTCCGAAAAAATAAACTGAACATATTTAAATGATCAGCGCGAAATAAACTTCTCAGAAACATACAAGTTTTGATCAAATTTGAAATAAAAATTGATCGGTTAAAAGGCTCAGAAGGACAAAAATGCGACCGAAAAAGTAGTCGAAAAATTAAAAGGAGGACACCAGGTTAAACTACGCGAACCGTAGATTAAGAAAACTGACATTTGCAAGCTCAATTTTGAAAATTTTTGTCCGTTAATTTGATGTACAATTGATAAACTATTCGACAGATCTATCTGTATATCCGAAAAATTATTCTGATTGATATGTTAAGCGTTACGCGAAAAAATTGCATGTTGTAATAAGTAAAAATACAGATGTCTTGTACATGTGTTGAATTGATGATTGAATAATTATAAACAGACAATTAGATGCAAATGAGTCGCTCTTGGACCATTTACTTTTGATTCTCAATTACAATTAAAATCTACAGAGATTCAGATGATGATAATACTATTGATTGTCACCCTTTGAACCTCTGAAACATGATGCAACGGAATGAACGATGCACTGAGACTAAGAAATAAAGCCCTTTGACTTCTTAATATACAGATGACTGAATAAATGTCATCAAGGCCATATAAAATTCCAGAACTCCTGACTTTTTATCTAAACTCTGATGTATGCTTTTGACTGAAAGAATGTATGGCAAAAATGAACGATTGCATTATGTAGATACAAGTGAAAAACATCAGGATAAAATTTAGGGTATGACAATGTATATGTTAGAAGAAGCATGAGCGAACTGCTCATACTTTTTCTCTATGTAGATGACATGTTGATAACAAGCAGCTGCATGAAGGAGATCGAAGAATTCAAATGTGATATGAGCAAGGAATTCAAAATGTCTAAATTGGAAAATATATCATATTATCTTGGTACTGAATTCTACAAGAGTAGTTGAGGCTTGATGCTACACCAAAGAAGATATGCAATAGAGATACTCAAAAGATTTGAGATGAATGACTGGATTGCAACTTTGATACTAGCTGAACCATGGTTGGAACTGACAAAGGATTCAGATGAAGATGAGATCGATGCATTTCAGTATAGAATACTCATTAGATCCCTAAGATACTTTTGTCACACAAGGCCTGATATAGCATATAGTGTATGTATCGTGAGTAGGTTCATTCAAAAGCCAAATGTATCACAACTTGTAGCCACTAAGAGGATACTATGGTATCTCAAAGGAACACTAGATTATGGCATCTTGTTTTATGTCGAAATTCGTCAGTTAGTTATTTTGATATTACTTCATGTGTATGTAGTCTCATTATAAATAGGGAGGTATCTTTCATTTGTAAAATAATGAGATAGAGAGAATGAAGGTGTGAGAAAAACACAAGAAAGGGGGGTTTGAATTGTGATTTCCACTTTGAAAGCTTTTTATGAAACTCAAACAAAGATCATAAATAAACTAACAATAAGAAAGACACGCGATATATCCTGGTTCACTTGAAAACTATCAAGCTAATCCAGTCCACCCGCCAAGGCGATTTTGCCTTATACACAAGGACTTAATCCACTATAACCAAACTAATTACAATTGCACTAGCCAACTACTGGTGACTAACAACCTCTAAGACACACTAGTCCTAGACATCTTAAGAATTCTTACCCAACTAGTCTCTTAAGGAATACAACGCACAAGCCAGCTGCAAGTGACTAACAACACTAAGACACATTGTCTTAGTCTCCCTAAAAATTCTGACCCAACTGGTCCTTTAGGGAACGCAAACAACTGTCTGCTACAGAGGTTTGTTTACAATAATGATGCTTTTACACAAGCAGGGTAAACATACATTTTAAGCTCAATCTAACTTTGAGAGAATCTACAGTAATAACATTCTTCTTCTTTGTATTGTGGTGCTTTACTGTTCACTCATAAGTTTCTTCATTTCTTGAGTTGCTTTCTTCATATGCATTAGTGTTTTTGATATTCCTCTTTTTCACACTGAGTACTACATCGTTTATTGCTCACTCACATTCAATTTCTCTCGCATGCTTTCACACGCGCATTTGCACGCTTAGGCTCTTGCTCATCAACATCAGATTCGTTGAATGATAAAGTCTATAAATAGCCAGAAAAAGATCCGTTGAAGGGCAGATTAATAATATCAGAGAGAGTACTGACGGCTTGGAATAATGCCGTTATGCTAGGTTGAAAATCGTACACTGAAGTTATCCTTTGTACCACCAAATCAGGGTAGTGGAGAGGAACGTGCTTTATCTGTACTATGTATTATTTTCCCACGCAAATGTTTCATCTTCTTCTATTCATCAGAGGCTTCTAAGTATATTTAATTGAAGCATGATCAGAAGAATGAATCATTGGGTCTTTGGAGTCTTGAGTCTTCAGAGTCTTCAGAAATTATTCAGCCGAACCTTGTCTTCAACAATTCTAGTTTAATACCCTTGGTTATCAGAATACTTAAGTCTTCAGAGTCTTCAGAACTTCGTTCAACAGAACCTCGTCTTCAAAATCTTTAGCACTTACTCACGCTCATAATTTAGAATCCAAGAGACGTTACCACAACAACATAGTGTCTTCTCAGAATCTTTCTGACGCACAGTAGATTAGAACCAATCTTCCATCTTCACACAGAAGTGACCATAGAGAATATCAGAGTGACGTAGCACATGGTCTTTATCAGAGTTAGAAACTGTTTGTGAAAACAATCAAAATAACAAACGTTAGAACACCATAATTATTCTCACACAAGTACTTCATTGTTATCATCAAAACATAGAGACAAGATGCAGAACCAAATCTTGTTCTTACAGAGAATTCACAATCGTGAACTCAAAAAGAGAGAATTTTGTATTTAGAAAGAATCAATAAACGCCTTCTTTTATTCTCCTAAAACCTAATTCTCTCTCTCTCTCTCTCTCTCTCTCTCTCTCTCCCTCTCTCTCTCTCTCTTTTCAAATCTTTGTGCGGCACAATAGTCCACCACAGACATACTACCTTGTTTCAGTTCAAGAAACTCCATCTCCTTCTTTCCCTTCACACTCTCAGGGTAATACTTCCTCAAGAATTCAGTACGAAATAAATTCCAAGTTACCTCTTCATCATCCACCTCAAGAACTTCACGCATACCGACCCACCAATCGTCGGCTTCTTCCTTCAGCATGTGAGACCCAAGCCTCACCTTATTCTCCTCCGCACAGCCCATAACTCTGAAGATTCTTTCAATCTCTTTCATCAAATCTTCCTTTGAAAACCGGTGGTTGATTCTTCCTGAACTCTTCATTAGCATTCACGTTAGGTGCACCTTGCACCGCCCTAGCCATTGCTTCCAAAGCAGCAGCCATCGCATTGTCGTTTCTACCAGCCATATTCTGATCATTCCCAAAAATGACAACAAGGTTAAACAACATTTCAACCAACACAACAACAAGACAGACACAACTGACTTAACTCTGGCTTTGATACCACTTAATGTAACACCCCCTTTCTATACCCCCAAATGATCACATAATTCACTTAGGCACATATAAAAAAAAAATTCGCCAGAGTACGATTAAAACATAGTATAAAAGAGGCATGTCACATCATACACGGATTTAATACATACAACACCTGCTCATTATATTGATATGCAATAGTGGGGTAACTTGCCACAGAGGAACTTTGTCCTTACACCCACATCTCAATATTTAGAATAAAAGCGGAAAATCCAAACATTGATAACATCGAACATATATACATCAACAAGTATGATACAACAACATCATTCATGTTTATATACACAAATTCATCAGCAAGATACATGTACAAATGTATCACAAAAGAATAATATACATCCTAGCTACCCGGTGCTACATATCAGAGCCAACCGACCAAAAGAATGAAGACACGCTTCACAAAAAGACCTCCAGCATACCTACTCTGCAATGCCTCATAGAGCATCATAAAACAGCAGAAGGGTGAGAAATATTATCATAATAACAATGCATATAATTATATATATAAACATATAAATACATATAAATACACATATTACGCATCCTCGCCACAATTCATCCCATTTTCATCTAAATACATCACAATATATATATATATATATATATATATATATATATATATATATATATCCACCAAGCATATTTATCATGCACACTTTCACAATTCTCAATCATTCCGTATAAACATACACAATTATGTTCATTCAACAACATATCATTATAAAGATGATAAATGCAAATCATAGAGACCGACTCACGACTCTATGCAAATGCAATGCGGGTACCGACTCAATCATCACTAGTTCACTCAGGAACTCTGCTGGAACCATCACTCGTTACCGAAGTAACTCCCCGTCGGGCCTACGATGTTCACCCATTGCTCACACCCCACATGGGCACACAATGTTTATGGATCACTCACACCCCACATGGGCACACGACCCGATCGCTCACACCCCACACGGGCACACGATCCGATTGCTCACACCCCACATGGGCACACAATCATTCGTAATCATCGCTCACACCCCACATGGGCACACGGCGTTACGACGGATTCTCATTAGAATCGCTCAACACAAGAATGTATTTCATGATGCTTCATATGCAAAATGACACAAGACATTCTTGAAATGCATACATATTCACAATATATTCATGCATTCATCTCATACAATCACATACAATCTATATACATTCACATCAATGCACTATTGTATGATTCACATTCAAACACACAGTCAAAACGGTAAAAGTCGCTAAATAGCACTATTCCCGACTTTCCGACATAATTAAATCGGCTAACGATTTTCAAAACATCATAATCACAACGTACAGCTCAATAGCTTTCCAACGACACCAAGAATGTAAAAATCGGATACTCGGAATGAAAGTTACGGACGAAACCGAAAACGACATTTTGAAAAATTCCATTTTTACATTCCTCCTGTCCATACGCGTATCACCCATGTCCATACGCGTACGGACAGAACCCATTTCCTTCACAATTCCACGTTTCCAAAACCCATACGCGTACGCCCCTCACCCATACGCGTATCACCAGAGGGCCGGGAAAAGCCACCCTCCATACGCGTATTGACCCTTCCACCGGCCATTGTTACGCGTATCGCCTTGGCTCATACGCGTATGGACATGCCCCTTACGCGTATGGCCAGGGAATTTTCCAGAAAATTCTACAGAACAATGTTCTACGTTTTCCACCCCCAACTTCACCAATTCATCATCTAAATTCAGAAAATACCAGTTTGAAGTATAACAATACATATTAAACATGTATAGACCAACAAGAACACAATCAACAAGAGTTTACACACTTTTGGATCAATTTCCAATCAATTTCTCAAAAATGGGTTACCCCTTAAAACTCACAAAATTCATCAACAACAACAACAATTCATACATAATCACATACATTGATAAGATAACAATGTTTCACACCCTTACTCGGATTCCAAGCTCGCTAATTGATCGATCTTGATGATTTTCCTAGTTTTCCCAACTTTCTCCTCTTTTCTTTCTCTCCTCTTTTCTTTCTCTTCTTTCTCTATTTCTTTCTTATTTCACTTTTCTTTCTATTTTCTTTCTTTTCTATTTCTTTTCTCTCCTTTTTCCACTCAAACACTTAATTCATTTTAATCACATAAATTCTAATTCCACTACTTTTCTACTTATCATTAATTGAGAAAAGTCTAAAATACTCTAAATTCTAATTTCCCCGAAAACTCTCGAAAACGGTAAAATAATATTTAACACACCAATTTAACAAATAAAATAATTTATCACCCAATTAAAATAAAAGACTCAAGAATAATGGAATAATCAAAATCGGGGCGTTACAGGTGGGCCCCGCGGGTTTGGGTCTGCCTGTCATCCCTAAGTTGTGGCGCTTAACAAGTCCACTTGGGATCCTTTGTTAATCTGATGCAGAAAGGCTTAATTTTTGGCTTCAAAGGTACTTTGGCCTAAGTGGCAAAGTGGTTCTTTTGAATTTTGTCCTCAATTATCTTTCTATTTTCTTCCTATCTTTCAATAAGATGCTAGTGAAAGTATGGATGATCTTAGTGAGGATTTAGATAAGGTTCCTTTTGGGTGGTGTGAAGGGAGATTCTAAGATCGCCTGGGTGAAGTAGTTGCATGTATGTAAACCTAAGAATAAAGGAGATTTAGGAGTTAGAGATCTTCGGCTCGTGAACTTAGCTCTAATAGCTAAATGAAGATGACACCTTATCATTCGTGCTTCTGATCAATGGCGTCATATTTTGTATACCCACTATGGTGTCTTAAATGTATCTTCCTTAAGTGAAGGTAGGGTTTTTGAGTTATGGCTTGTCTTTGATTGTGCTATGTGCCTTCTCTTGTTACCCGAGTCAAGAAGAAGTTCCCAACCCATCCCTTGATCCGGGATAGTTGGGCCCCCTCCAAGTTGAATATTTTCTCTTGGAAGATTTTGTAAGATTGGTTCCCATCTTAAGAGAATATCTTTAAGAGTTAAGTCGTAGTTGATTTAGAGGAAATCTCTTGTATCTTGTGTGATGATTGACTTAAGTTAGCTTCCCATCTGTTTGTTACCTATAGTCTTGTTTATAGTATTTGGTATAAGATTTTTAGATGGTTGGACTTCAAGTTTTTTCTTCCAAGAGATCCTAGCCACCTTTTTGAACTTCTTCATTCTATAGGTGATAGGCCTAAGATTAGAAGGGGGTTTCTATGATGTGGAATGCAGTGTTTTCGACCACTTGATTTGTGCATAATGATAAGCTTTTTACCGGTATTTTAACAAATGTAAAAATGGTGGTGGATAAGAGGATCTTTTTAGCTTGGACTTGGTTTTCTTGCAAATTACGAATGATTTCTTTCCTCTTCTCGATTTGGCTTCAAAACCCTATCATGTGCTTAAACTAATAGGGGTTCCAAAGCTCGGACCCTCTCATGAGGTGTGTAGTGGTTTGGATTTCAAACTTTTGTCAATTAAAATTTACGCTCCAACGGCCACAATGTGCATCGGAGCAACCACAATGATCGCAATCACAACACCCGCAATCACAACTGCAATTTAAAAACATGGTTGCGAGGTGATAAAAATACCACTAATATGCAACAATGATTTTCTCATGAATTGTTGCTGATCAACATAAATGACTAATACTTGGAAACAAATATCTCTTACTTGTCAATGGTTAATGAATATAACAAGGTATTGAAAGTTATTACTTGTTAACTAACTGCTAAAGTAATTAACAACTATAATTAACCATAATTTTTAGATGTATATACTTGAACATGATTTAGATATTTAATGGCTATTATGTATATTTGAACATTTAAAAAATTTATTTAATGATGTTCAAAAAGTGTGGTTAATTATATTCAGTGGTGAATGATTAATGAGTTTCAACACATTATGATATACATTATCCAATTACTATTGAAATTGTTTAGCCACCGAAACCATTAAGTTGTACTAGATTCATGTTTCTTAGTTGGTTTGACCTAATTAACTTCGGTTTCATATTCTTGTATCCCTCATCTATACTCTCTTGATATCCTCTTGTTAGAAACACAGGAGTTCAACATGTCGCAATTATAAATCGATGGATCATACAGAAAAAATATATTCATAAGAGAGATGCACACTATATCCCCAGTCTAACAATGTATATTATTTCCGAAAGACACAAATTTGCCTTTTACTCTAACTGAAAATTTATTTGTTGAAATTTCAAACTTACAACCGAAAAACTTCAAACAACGCACACTCTTACTAGAGACAATCGCAATAATAGAAAACAAAAGCAGATGATAACTATAAATACAAAAGAAAACAAGGCTTGTTTCTTTTAACTCAAAAGAACCTTTTAAGCCACCTAAGTACTTGTGAGCTGTAAGTCGTTCCCAATGCCACTCCAGCAACAAGACCACCTATGTATCCAATTAGACTTACTTTCCACTCAATTTCAATGAAAGATTCTGACTCATTATCATTGTCAGAGGTAGTAGGCGGAGAAAATTTGTGCCCTGCATGATCTAAACACTTGTTCAACAATTGATCCCCACACAGACCTTTGTTACCCTCAAATGAATCACCTTGGAATGTTGAAAACTGATTATTCTGAGGTATAGGACCTGAGAGATTGTTGAAGGACACGTTGAAGAACGCCAGAAAGTTGAGTTCTGTCAACTGTAGGGGAATCTTCCCTGACAGACTGTTAAGAGAAAGGTCCAATGTTTCAAGGTTTGAAAGGTTCCCTAAGGAAGATGGAATGCTCCCAATAAAAGTGTTATTTGATAAGTTGAGCAAAACAAGACCCTTCAAGTCTCCTATGACTTTTGGTATCTCTCCACTGATTTTGTTGCTTGATATGTCAATAGCTATCATGCTATAAAAATTTTGAAGCTTCTCATAATTCATGGTATGCCCTTTGTTTGACATTGTGAACGAATAACGAATATATCTTGAAACTGATAATCCTAATTCCCCGTACTCAATAGTGTATGATGATATTGGGTCATACTGTAATTCACTTGTGTTGGAAGTTTTCATTGCTTTCCAACTTTTGACTATTTGTGATGGAAAACTTCCAGAGAACTCATTGTGAGAAAGGTCAATGATGTGAAGCTTAGGAAATGTGCACGTCATGTTGCCAGGGCACCAAATGTCTCCATGAAATTTGTTGTCACTTAAAGCCAATACCTTTAACTCGGGTAAATCTCCCAGCCAAAATGGAAACGAATCGTTGATATTGTTATGACTAATATCAAAGTACTCTAGCAATCCACAATTGACTAATTCTCTTGGCAACTGACCTTGAAGATTGTTGTTACTGAAATCAATCATGTGAAGTTTATTTCCCATCAGGTATGTTTGAGGAATGAGACCAGACAATTTGTTCCCCTTTAACTCCAGAAATTCTAGATATTGGGTAAAGTTCCCTATACATGATGGAACATGGCCGCTTAATTTGTTGAACGATAAATCAAGATAGAGGAGTGATTTGAGATTGCATATGGATGGGGATATTTCTCCTGTCAATGAATTGTCGGAAACATCTAAGATTTGTAGACTCGATTTTCTCCATAACCAACTAGGTAGCGATGTTATATTGTTGTATTCCAATTGAATATATTCCACATCAGTGAGATTTCTTATAAATGTTGGAACCTCAACTATATTGCATGATGCCAAACCTAAGAATATGATTGGAGAATTGGTCGCACTGTAAGAACTTTTTCATTGGAATAATGACAATTTGTTGTATGATAAACCAAGTAAAGTTAGCTTTTTGAGCTTCAAAAATATGTCAAGCTCCAACTTTCCATGCAAAAAATTATCTTGTAAATTCAAGCAAACCAGATCTGTTAGGTTTGTCAGCCAAGATGGAAATTCACCCGTTATATTGCTATTATGTGCACTGAACAACGATAGTTGGGTGAGATTTGCAAAAGATAATGGGATGTCACTGCCAATATTTGACGAGGATATATCCAAGTTAACTAGTGATGAGAGCTTACCTATCCAGGAGATGGTTTCAAAAGTAAATTTATTGGAACCAACGTGCATGAAGTTAAGTTTGGTAAGATTTGCCAAGGATACAGAAGGGTCTCCCCCAAATTGGTTATGTTGAAGGGATATCTGCATGAGTTGTGTGAGGTTTCCTAGTGAAGAAGGAATATACCCAGAAAAATAGCAATCTTTAATTGATAGGGCACTTAAAGAGCTAAGCTTTCCAATGGATACAGGCAGTCTACCATAGAAATCCGTCTCATCAAGGATTAACTTAGTGAGTGAACTAGACTGAAACTCAGGCAGACTACCATTGAGATTTGGATTATGTCTCAAATTCAGATATTTCAAGTTGGGAAGATGAAATACTCCTACTGGAAATTCACCATACAACTCGGAATGTTTAAGAGAAAGTGTTTGCAACGAAGTTAGATTTGTGATCAGGTCAGGTAAAGTAGATGAAATTGTCACATAGTTAAGGAAGAGCGTCTCAAGTTTTGTTGAGTTTTTAATTATGCTTCTAAGACTGTGCTCTTTGAGTTGCAACATATTGACGACACTATTTTCCCGAACGGTTGTGTGAGAATAGACGCTTAGATCAAGAGACAATAACTTGGACAACTGCGAAACTTGTGGTGGAATTTCGCCAAAAAAAGTTGTGTGAGAAAGGTTCAAATATCTTAGTTGTGAAAGCTCGCCTATCTTAGGTGGGATCTGAGAGTAATTGAAGTCATTGTCTGAAAGATCGAGATGTCGAAGGTGTACAAGGCAAAAGAGAGTGGTATTTGTATCCATTGTACCATAGAGTTGGCTGCTACTAAGATCAATGTGAATGACATGATCTGTGTGCTCATCACATTGAATGCCATCCCATGAGCAACAATCAGTGGTTGCATTCCAAGATGTTGTTTTAGGATAACTGAGAGGATTATCCGAAGCAGACTTATTGATGTTAAAGCCTTCCTTGAATTGCAACAAGGCATGGCTTTCATATTGATGACACTTTGGATAAGTTAAAGGAAAAGATGTAGTAAATGTGAAAGAGAAGAGTGAAAAAAAGAAAAGAAAGTGGCATGACAAAACAAGAGAGCGCACAAAGACCATTGTATCTTTATATTTTAAACTGACAAGTTTGGATGAAATGTTAGATACATAGTAGGTGGTTCTTATACTAAAGAAATGGAATGCAATATAGTAAATGAAAGTGTTTTCTAGTGAAATTCATTATCATTGACCGTACATTTTGGTTTGGACTATCACATTTCCATTGGTGAAGCAACTCCGAAAAATCCGTATTGTCCTTTAGAGTTAAAATTCAAAGAAAGGGATTTGAATGTTAGCTCTTATAGTGGATTATGCAATTTGAATTGATCTCTCTTGTATTGACTGCAACCACATGCATTTCATACAAAGACTTTTATATAACAAGGTCTATATGATGCTTTATCATGTGCTGAGGTTTTCTTCATTACCACAAACTTAATTTTCTGTCCATTTCTAGTTTTTGTATTCTATTTCTTTTACATTTGTCTGTATTATTTGACTTAGAAATTTCCTCTGATTCTCTTGCTACTTGTATTTTTGGAAAACCATTTCAATAATTTAAATCTCTCCAATCAATTCCATATACGAACAATTTAATATTTTGACTCAGTCAATTGTTAGATTTTTGATTTGGACTGTCCTATGCAATTTTATTTTGTATTAGACGCCGGAATATGTGCCTTCTCTTTATATACTCACCATTCTATAACTGATTTTCCGCTTAAGTATCATAATATATAGTTTCGAATTTTATGTATCTGATGCTCTAATTATACTCTAAACATATATCAAACTATGAGAAGAGGTAGAGATAATAGTGATCTTATCCTTATAAGTAATGAGAGACATAAAATGGGTGCATCTGATAAATTTGTGTACACTAACAAATTAAATGTCACACTATCCTTAATATATGGCCTTTTAAAAAAAATCAGAAAGAACATTGCTTTGAGATACTATTTGTGATTTTTTTTCTTTCTAAACGCATCAAAGACACACAATAAAGACATCTTTCATTTTTATTTTAGAAATTATACCCACTCCCGCTAAGGTCTATTAAAAAGGCACAAACACCTCCTTTAATTTTAAAATAGATATTAATTTCCTATAGATAAAATGTATATGGTTTTTTTTGGCTGTCTAGGGGTGGCAAAACGGGCCCGGCCCGTTGGGTATGACCGTTTTACCCGCACTTTAGTGTGAGGGTGGGTCAAGAGTTTAGGCCCTCACCCTCTAATGTGTCCGCCGCGCCCCGCCCCATTTTCTTCGCGGGTTTTTGCTGGCACAAGCATTTACATAAAATTTTGCATTTTTAGGCTTAAAGGGTACAGTGCCCGCGGGCTTTCCCCGTCCCAACCTCACTTTTTTGCGGGGTGGGCCTAGGTTTTAGGCCCGCATCCTCAACTATGACCGCCCCGCCCCGTTTTTCTGCGGGCATTTGCGGGGCGGGCCTAAACGGGGCGGGCATGCCCGTTTGCTGTAACACCCCCTTTTTATACCCCCAAATAATCAAATAAATCATTTAGGCACATATAAAAATTTCGCCAGAGTACGATTAAAACATGGTATAAAAGAGGCATGTCACATCATACACGCATTTAAAACATACAACATCTGCTCAACATTGATATGCAACAGTGGGGAAACTTACAACAGAGGAACTTTGTCCTTACACCCACATCTCAACATTTAGAATAAAAGCGGAAAATCCAAACATTGAAATACATCAAAATATATATACATCATCTAGTATAATCCAACACCATAATTCATGTTTACAGAAACATTCATCAACAAGATACATATACAAATGTATCGCAAAAGAATAATATACATCCTAGCTACCCGGTGCTACATATCAGAGCCAACCGACCAAAAGAATGAAGACACGCTTCACAAAAAGACCTCCAGCATACCTACTCTGCAATGCCTCATAGAGCATCATAAAACAGCATAAGGGTGAGAAATATTATCATAATAACAATGCATATAATTATATATCTTAGCATAAAAATATACATATTTCACATTCTCACCACAATTCATCACAATTCATTACCATTCATCACAATTCACCCATATACATCACAATGTATATATATATATATATATATATATATCCCCCGAGCATATTCATCATGCATATTTTCACAATTCTCAATCATTCCACATAAACATACACAATTATGTTTATTCCACAACACATCATTATAAAGATGATAAATACAAATCATAGAGACCGACTCACGACTCTATGCAAATGCAATGCGGGTACCGACTCAATTCATCAATAGTTCACTCAGGAACTCTGCTGGAACCATCGCTCGTTACCAAAGTAACTCCCCGTCGGGCCTACGATGTTCACCCATTGCTCACGCCCCACATGGGCACACAATGTTTATGGATCGCTCGCACCCCACTTGGGCACACGACCCGATCGCTCACACCCCATGTAACGCCCCAGTTTTGTTAGATTTATTTAATAGAGTAGATTTAATTGGTTTTGGTTTTATATTATTTTATTATTGACTTTTATTTGACAAAATGTTATTTTTCATCATTGTTTATGTTTTATCGCATTTTGAGAGCGTTTGCGAGATATTTGAGCTGAGGGGTATTTTAGTCTTTTTGGGGTTAGATATTTTGAATAAATAGAAAATAGAAAGAAAAGAGAGAAAAATAGAAAGAGAAGAGAAAGAAAGAAGGAAAAGAGAAAAGAAGAGGAAGAAGAGAGAAAAGAGGAGAAAGTGGGAAAAATCAGGAAAACTCTGTTTCAATCGCGAATAATCGGGTAAGGGTGAGAAGTTTCAATTATATCATGCTTGTATATGTATATGTATGTTTTGTTTCAATGTTTGGGTGAAAATATAGGTTTTTCTATTTGGGTGAAATTGTGAGTAATTTGTCGAAATCGATGTTTTCACGGATGAATTGATGAAATGTATGCCCAAACGTGTTCTAACATGTTGTTTTGGGTCATTCGGGGTAATACTATCATGTGGGGTGAAGATTTGGATCATTTTTGGGTCCCAAATGCGTTTTTGAGAAATTCTGGTTCGTCCAGATTCGCCAGGCGAGTTGCTGGCGAGTCCGTTTCGCCAGGCATTCGCCAGGCGAATTTGCCTGGGACAGCAAAAACAGTATTTTCGTATTTTAGCCATAACTTTTGAACCGTAAGTCGGTTTTGGTCCCCGTTCGAAGCGTTAGAAAACTGATGAAATGTTCTTTCTTATAAAATTGGGTTGGAGGGCAGTAGATGATTTATGTAGGTAGTGGTTTTGGAAAAGTGTTGGGTTGTCGGGTTTTTTTATCGCGTTAAACGCGTGCGGTCGGTGTTTTACCGTGCTATATGCTTTTAATATGTATCGTATGGCTTGTGTGCTGGTATATGATGTGAATATACATGATAAGTGTTGGTGATGATGGTTTGTGGTGTTATGGAGGAATAAATGTGTGTTTTGGGTTTTGATTTCAATGTGCGATAATGATGTGTTGTGAGTAGCATTTGATATGTGAATCCCTTGTGTGAGGAATTAATGATGTTGTTGTGTAGTAATATACATTGTTTGATTGAATATCAATGTATGTGGGTATGATGTTGTGTTGGTTCGTGGTTTGTTGTTGTGGTTTGTGCTAATATGCATTGCTTATGTGAAATTCAATGTGTGTTTTGGATGTGAATCATACAATAGTGCATTGATGTGAATGTATATAGATTGTATGTGATTGTATGAGATGATTACAAACGATTGTGTGCCTAGGTGAGGTGTGAGCAATCGGATTGTGGGTAGCCTTTGTGGTGTGAATCCCTT
The DNA here is from genome assembly GCA_022829125.1 of Lathyrus tuberosus. Lineage (NCBI taxonomy): Eukaryota > Viridiplantae > Streptophyta > Magnoliopsida > Fabales > Fabaceae > Lathyrus > Lathyrus tuberosus. The sequence continues at coordinate 7,169,443 of JALAZF010000161.1, read as the reverse complement.
GTGAAAGTAATTGTGATTGTATGATTGTTGTGGTATGTGGTATGTGATGAAATGCATTGTTTGAATTGTTTTCAATGCATGAATAATGATGAGGAGATAATTTATATTGTTGAATTGTGAATGTATATAGATGGTATGTGATTGTATGAGATGAATGCATGAATATATTGTGAATATGTATGCATTTCAAGAATGTCTTGAGTCATTTTGCATGTGAAGCATAATGAAGTACATTCTTGTGTTGAGCGATTCTAATGAGAATCCGTGGTAACATCGTGTGCCTATGTGAGGTGTGAGCGATGGTTACAAACGATTGTGTGCCTAGGTGAGGTGTGAGCAATCGGATTGTGTGCCTAGGTGAGGTGTGAGCAATCGGATCGTGTGCCCGCGTGTGGGGTGTGAGTGATCGGGTCGTGTGCCCAGGTGGGGGTGTGAGCGATCCATAAACATTGTGTGCCCATGTGGGGTGTGAGCAATGGATGAACATCGTAGGCCCGACGGGGAGTTACATTGGTAACGAGCGATGGTTCCAGCAGAAGTTCCTGAGTGAACTTGAGATGATTGAGTCGGTACCCGCATTGCATTTGCATAGAGTCGTGAGTCGGTCTCTATGATTTGCATTTATCATCTCTATAATTGTGAATTGATAAATAAACATGAATATGAATGTTTATGTGGAATGATAAGAATTGTGAAAGTGTGCATGATGAATATGCATGGTTTTGTATATATATATATACATTGTGATGTATATGAGTGAGTTGTGATAAATTGTGGTGAGAATTGTGAATGGATGCGTTATACGTGGAAAATCATGATTCGATTTATTATGTGTGATATGTTATGTATTGGTGGCATACTATATGTGTTAGTATGTGATGTATGTGGTGAGAAATATTATATATGTGAATTTATCTGTGTTGTGGCATATTATTATGCAATCTTGTTATAGTTGTTATTTCTCACCCTTCTGCTGGAATATGCTTTTTATGGCATAGTGCAGATTGTCAGCTTTAGAGGCGGGGAGGCAAGTGGAAGAGTTAGATCTTCGTTTGCTTAGGTCTTGGTGTCTGCTCTGATACGTAGCATGGGAGTCGGGGAACGATTATGTTATATATGTATATATTTGTAGGATATATTTTGTATGAATATTTTGATGTATAAAACAGTTTATTTTGTAAAACAAGTCGGTTATGGATCTTTCCGTTTTATTCCATAATTGACATTTCCTTTATTATGGAAAAAGTTTCCCCTTTGAGGGTACTCTATTTTATGCTATGTATCAAATTTATGAGCAGGGATGATGTTTTGTTTATTTAAATGTGACATCCTTGTTTCTGTCGGAAAAATAAATTTTTAGTTACTCTGATTTTATTTATGTATTATTTATTCGCGATGGGAATTCGGGTGTTACATTAAGTGGTATCAGAGCAGGTCGGTCCGTCCGGCCAAGTTGTTGAGTCAGTTGGTGTGACAGTTGAATACTGTCGTTGTTGTTGCCCCTTAGTACGTGATATGTGTGGAAGCACTGTCAGTATTTTCTGGTTTTCTAAACCTTTGTCTGTAGGATTTAGAATGAGATAAGTGGGGGAGAAGCTGGTACTTCTCCAAGTTGCTTCAGGTGTGGAGCATTGGCTCAGTGTGCCATTGGTTGCAAGATTGTAAATGTTGTTTGGACGGTGTTGTTCCCGGTTCCGAAGGGAATGCGGAGGTAAGGTTATGTCAACTAAGGAATTGGGCCTTAGGTAGTTGTGTGCACAAGATGTAAGGAATACTATAATAGTTTGGTAAAGACGGTTTATGCCCCATCATGATTGTCGGTTGTCTATTGACAAATTGAGGAACTGATCACCCTTAATCTCTTGTTGATAGTAGACGGGAATTATGTTGGATGGAATAGACGTGCCTTTCCGGCTTGATAGTGTGTGTAATGAATTGTTTGGGATTTGAAATGTGTTGGTTTGGAAAGGTTGGATTTTGAGGTGTGGGAACCATGGAAGTGCAGCAGAAAATTCTGGTTTTGGTGTGATTCGCCAGGCGAATTGGGGATTCGCCAGGCGGATTAGGTATCGCCAATAGTTCGCCAAGCGAAGTGCTGGCGAAGGGGGATTCGCCAGGCGAAATCGTAAGTCGCCAGGCAAAAACGGAGAGACAGAAATGTGTTAGCTACTGGAAGTGAGGGTTTTCAGAAAAATCAGGTTTCGCCGCTTATTCTCCAGGCGAAGGGCTGGTGAAGAGATATTCGCCAGGCGAAATACTTACTCGCCAGGCGAATCTGGCTGTTTTCCAATAATTGACTTTCCTTCGAAAAATTCATATCTTTTGACCCGGGTGTCCGATTTAAACGTTCTTTATATCGATATGAAGCTATGAAAGTGTTCTATACTGTGGAAAGTGAAATTATTGTTTATGAAATGGATTGGAGGTTTTCGTATGTTGGTCAAGTTGGAATGTCTCTGAGGGAGAATGATTGGGTATTATTAATGGTTGTTCTCAGAGAGTAAAGTGTGAACTCAAATTGGACGAAGGTACAGATTTGAGGTTTGGATATGCCAAGTAAGTAGAAAAACTCTTAGGCGATGAAACCAAGGTGTTTGTTATATTTGTGATAATAGTGTTCTGGAAATTGGCAGGAAGTCACAGTGATGGGCCGTCAGTTGTGCATGGTTTTCGGATGTGTTTTTAAATGAAACATTAAGGTGTTGTCTTAGAGAGCTCCAGCTTTGTTAGTAACAAAAGGGAATGATGGTTGAATGGAATAACGAGCATGATGTGTATGATGGTATTGAGACTATGGAAAGAAAAACTTAGAGTTCTGGAAAGGTTTGGAGTTTTTGGAATTTTAGAGCATTAATGGAAATTTTGAGAAAACCTTAAGTGTGGATGTAATATTTGAGGGTTCTTTTTGGTTGGTTGTTGCTACATGTTGGGATTTAGGGAAATTGGACTGTTAAGCGAAGAAATTGTGTATGGATTACTAACAGTGGAATAAGGTGACGATTGCGAATGAGTGTCCACTTTCATGAAAAGATAACTGGAATGATTTGGTTGAGTTTGAGTGGAATCACAATTGTTTGGAATGTTTGATAAGAATGGTGAATTGTATGAGTTGAGGCTTTAATCGATTTTATGTGACTGGTTATGTTTGTTATCATTGGAATAGGTTGTTATTTACTCGATTAAGCTTATATGTAAATCTGGACAAGTTTGGATGAGGGTTGGTTTGGTTGGGCATTACAATGTTCAGTGATGTTATTCGGTGTTAGTAATGCGTCTGTAAGGGATATGGAGTAGATGAATCGTATCTTCCATATTTATTTGGATAAGTTCGTAATGGTTTTGATTGAGGATACTCAGATCTGTTATAAACTCAGAGGAAGAACATGTAGAGTGTTTGAGATTTGAATTACAAATGTTGAAAAGAGACGAAGTTTCATGCTAAGTTATTCGAGTGAGAATTTTGGTTGAAAAGGTTAGTTTTCTTGGATGTGTTATTTCCGATGATGGTATTGTTATGGATCCATCGGAAGTAGATGTAGTTCTATATGAGAGGCTTCGAAGTCGATTAAGGAGATTAGAAACTTTTGGGCTCAGTTGGTTGTTACAGCAGGCTATGGAAGACTTTGCTAAGTTCGTACGTTTGTTATCTCAGTTGACTTACAAAGGGTGAGTCGTTTGTTTTGGACGTTCGTTGTGAGTAAGTTTTGGTGAGCGGATGTAGAAGTTGTCTATGGCTTCAGTTTTAATATTGTGCGATCCTGATAAACCGGTTGTGAGGTATTGAGATGTGTCTCTGATAAGTTTAGTCTGTGTGTTAATGCAAGAGGATAAAGTCGTGGCTTATGCTTTATGACAATTGAGGATTTATAAAAGGATCTATACTCTTTTGGGGTTTGAATTTGTTCGCGGTTGTATTGTGTTGGAATATTTGGAGGTATTATCTTTATGGTTCTAGATTCGAAGTGTTCAGTAATCACAAGGATATGGAGTACTAGTTTGGTCTGAAGGAATAGAGGGTGAGACAGCGAGGATGGTTAAAATTCGTGACGAGTTATGAATCTGGCTCAGATTATCCTATTGGTAAAGTTAATGTCGTGCGTGATGAGTTAAGTTGGAAGTTTTTATACATGGTAGTTTTGATGGTTGCAAGTAATCAGAGTGCGCAGCGGAAGCGTGAGGTGGCACATTTTGTATTTACGTGTGGGACTTGTAAGAGTTCATAGGTTGAACATTGAGAACATGTAGGAATGGTGAGACTATTGGACGTTTCAGAATGGAAGTGTTAGGTGGAAGGTTTGAATATTATTCATGGGTTACTATGTAAATGGATGTTTTGATTGTATGTTCGATTGGTGAATCGTAGCATTGTTGTAGTATGGCTGTGTCACAAGGATGTTGGTGTTCTGGTTTTGTTGATGTTGTTGAGACCTTGTGATGTCGTGGAACTTTATGTTCTTGTTTGTGTTGTTGCCTCGTTTCCATGGTGATGGTTCGAGTGTGTGTAGCTAATTCCTATGATGGGGAATTAGGGGAGTGTTACCTAGACTAGGGTAACGATCTTGTTGTGTTTCGGTTCTAGAGTGAACCTGTGTGTTGGTATCTTGGCTTTTCTTTGAGTCGTGAGTTTGTCGTCAAGTGCATTGTATGGGCTTTGCATCTTGTTGTTGTAGTTGTCATCATTGTCGTGTGGTTGTGGTAGTTAGCAAGGTGGTTTGTCAGTTGTGTTATTCGTGGTGTGCCTTTTGTTGGCATGTTGGTTTGTTAGTCGGATGCGAGAGTCGTATCCGGAGTTGTTCGTATCGGTTAGATTTTCGAGGACGAAAATGTCTAAGTGGGGGAGAATTGTAACGCCCCAGTTTTGTTAGATTTATTTAATAGAGTAGATTTAATTGGTTTTGGTTTTATATTATTTTATTATTGACTTTTATTTGACAAAATGTTATTTTTCATCATTGTTTATGTTTTATCGCATTTTGAGAGTGTTTGCGAGATATTTTGAATAAATAGAAAATAGAAAGAAAAGAGAGAAAAATAGAAAGAGAAGAGAAAGAAAGAAGGAAAAGAGAAAAGAAGAGGAAGAAGAGAGAAAAGAGGAGAAAGTGGGAAAAATCGGGAAAGCTCCGTTTCAATCGCGAATAATCGGGTAAGGGTGAGAAGTTTCAATTATATCATGCTTGTATATGTATATGTATGTTTTGTTTGAATGTTTGGGTGAAAATATAGGTTTTTCTATTTGGGTGAAATTGCGAGTAATTTGTAGAAATCGATATTTTCACGGATGAATTGATGAAATGTATGCCCAAACGTGTTCTAACATGTTGTTTTGGGTCATTGGGGGTAATACTATCATGTGGGGTGAAGATTTGGATCATTTTTGGGTCCCAAATGCGTTTTTGAGAAATTCTGGTTCGTCCAGATTCGCCAGGCGAGTTGCTGGCGAGTCCGTTTCGCCAGGCATTCGCCAGGCGAATTTGCTTGGGACAACAAAAACAATATTTTCGTATTTTAGCCATAACTTTTGAACCGTAAGTCGGTTTTGGTCCCCGTTCGAAGCGTTAGAAAGCTTATGAAATGTTCTTTCTTATAAAATTGGGTTGGAGGGCAGTAGATGATTTATGTAGGTAGTGGTTTTGGAAAAGTGTTGGGTTGTCGGGTTTTTTTATCGCGATAAACGCGTGCGGTCGGTGTTTTACCGTGCTATATGCTTTTAATATGTATCGTATGGCTTGTGTGCTGGTATATGATGTGAATACACATGATAAGTGTTGGTGATGATGGTTTGTGGTGTTATGGAGGAATAAATGTGTGTTTTGGGTTTTGATTTCAATGTGCGATAATGATGTGTTGTGAGTAGCATTTGATATGTGAATCCCTTGTGTGAGGAATTAATGATGTTGTTGTGTAGTAATATACATTGTTTGATTGAATATCAATGTATGTGGGTATGATGTTGTGTTGGTTCGTGGTTTGTTGTTGTGGTTTGTGATAATATGCATTGCTTATGTGAAATTCAATGTGTGTTTTGGATGTGAATCATACAATAGTGCATTGATGTGAAGGTATATAGATTGTATGTGATTGTATGAGATGATTACAAACGATTGTGTGCCTAGGTGAGGTGTGAGCAATCGGATTGTGGGTAGCCTTTGTGGTGTGAATCCCTTGTGAAAGTAATTGTGATTGTATGATTGTTGTGGTATGTGGTATGTGATTAAATGCATTGTTTGAACTGTTTTCAATGCATGAATAATGATGAGGAGATAATTCATATTGTTGAATTGTGAATGTATATAGATGGTATGTGATTGTATGAGATGAATGCATGAATATATTGTGAATATGTATGCATTTCAAGAATGTCTTGAGTCATTTTGCATGTGAAGCATAATGAAGTACATTCTTGTGTTGAGCGATTCTAATGAGAATCCGTGGTAACATCGTGTGCCTATGTGAGGTGTGAGCGATGGTTACAAACGATTGTGTGCCTAGGTGAGGTGTGAGCAATCGGATTGTGTGCCTAGGTGAGGTGTGAGCAATCGGATCGTGTGCCCGCGTGTGGGGTGTGAGCGATCGGGTCGTGTGCCCAGGTGGGGTGTGAGCGATCCATAAACATTGTGTGCCCATGTGGGGTGTGAGCAATGGGTGAACATCGTAGGCCCGACGGGGAGTTACATTGGTAACGAGCGATGGTTCCAGCAGAAGTTCCTGAGTGAACTTAAGATGATTGAGTCGGTACCGCATTGCATTTGCATAGAGTCATGAGTCGGTCTCTATGATTTGCATTTATCATCTCTATAATTGTGAATTGATGAATAAACATGAATATGAATGTTTATGTGGAATGATAAGAATTGTGAAAGTGTGCATGATGAATATGCTTGGTTTTGTATATATATATATACATTGTGATGTATATGAGTGAGTTGTGATGAATTGTGGTGAGAATTGCTCACACCTCACCTAGGCACACAATCGTAGGTAATCATCGCTCACACCTCACATAGGCACACGACGTTACAACGAATTCCCATTAGAATCGCTCAACACCAGAATGTACTTCATTATGCTTCACATGCAAAATTACTCAAGACATTCTTGAAATGCATACATATTCACAATATATTCATGCATTCTTCTCATACAATCACATACAATATATATACATTCACATCAATGCACTATTGTATGATTCACATTCAAACACACAATCAAAACGGTAAAAGTCGCTAAATAGCACTGTTCCCGACTTTCCGACATAATAAAATCGGCTAACAATTTCCAAATCATCACAATCACAAGGTACAGCTCAATAGCTTTCCAACGATACCAAGAATGTAAAAATCGGATAATCGGAACAAAAGTTACGGACGAAAACGAAAACGACATTTTGAAAAATCCCATTTTTACATTCCTCCTGTCCATACGCGTATCACCCATGTCCATACGCGTATGGGCAGAACCAATTTCCTTCACAAATTCACGTTATCAAAAACCATACACGTATGCCCAATGCCACATTCCATACACGTATTGGCCCAAAAACAGGCCAATGATACGCGTAACGCCTGGGCTCATACGCGTATGGACACGCCCCTTAAGCGTATGGCCAGGGAAAACCCAGAAAAATTCTGCAGAACCAAGTTCTGCGTTTTTTCTCCCAAAATTGTAACACCCCCTTTCTATACCCCCAAATAATCACATAAATCATTTAGGCACATATTAAAAATTTCGCCAGAGTACGATTAAAACATAGTATAAAAGAGGCATGTCACATCATACACGCATTTAAAACATACAACACCTGCTCAAACATTGATATGCAACAGTGGGGTAACTTGCCACAGAGGAACTTTGTCCTTACACCCACATCTCAATATTTAGAATTAAAGCGGAAAATCCAAACATTGAAATACAACAAAATTTATATACATAGATATATACGTCACCAAGTATTATCCACCAACATAATTCATGTTTACAGAAACATTTATCCACAAGATACATGTATAAATGTATCACAAAAGAATCATATACATCCTAGCTACCCGGTGCTACATATCAGAGCCAACCGACCAAAAGAATGAAGACACGCTTCACAAAAAGACCTCCAGCATACCTACTCTGCAATGCCTCATAGAGCATCATAAAACAGCAGAAGGGTGAGAAATATTATCATAATAACAATGCATATAATTATATATATATACATAAAAATACACATAGTTCACATTCTCACCACAATTCATCAACATTTTATCCATATACATCACAATGTATATATATACACACAACCAAGCATATTCATCATGCATACTTTCACAATTCTCAATTATTCCACATAAACATACATATTTATGTTTATTCACCAATACATCATTATAAAGATGATAAATGCAAATCATAGAGACCGACTCACGACTCTATACAAATGCAATGAAGTACCGACTCAATCATCTCAATTTCACTCAGGAACTCTGCTGGAACCATCGCTCGTTACCAATGTAACTCCCCGTCGGGCCTACGATGTTCACCCACTGCTCACACCCCACATGGGCACACAATGTTTATGGATCGCTCACACCCCACCTGGGCACACGACCCGATCGCTCACACCCCACACGCGGGCACACGATCCGATTGCTCACACCTCACCTAGGCACACAATCTGATTGCTCACACCTCACCTAGGCACACAATCGTTTGTAATCATCGCTCACACCTCACATAGGCACACGATGTTACCACGGATTCTCATTAGAATCGCTCAACACAAGAATGTACTTCATTATGCTTCACATGCAAAATGACTCAATACATTCTTGAAATGCATACATATTCACAATATATTCATGCATTCTTCTCATACAATCACATACAATCTATATACATTCACATCAATGCACTATTGTATGATTCACATTCAAACACACATTCAAAACGGCAAAAGTCGCTAAATAGCACTATTCCCGACTTTCCGACATAATTAAATCGGCTAACAATTTCCAAAACCTCATAATCACAAAGTACAGCTCAAAAGCTTCCCAACGACACCAAGAATGTAAAAATCGGATACCCGGAACAAAAGTTACGGGCGAAACCGAAAACGACATTTTGAAAAATCCCATTTTTACATTCCTCCTGTCCATACGCGTGTCACCCATCACATACGCGTACTGCACTGATTTCTCGCCATTCCCATACGCGTATTGCCAATGCCCATACGCGTATGGGCAAAACCATTTTCCTTCCCAAATTCCCAGTTTCAGACCCCATACGCGTATGCCCAACACCCATACGCGTATCACCAGAGGGCCGGGAAAAGTCACCATCCATACGCGTATTGGCCCAGAAATTGGCCAATGTTACGCATAACGCCTGGCTCATATGCGTATGGACATGCCCCTTACGCGTATGGCCAGGGGAAACCCAGAAAAATTCTGCAGAACCAAGTTCTGCGTTTTTACACCCAAAATTCCCCAATTCATCATCCAAATCTCAGAAAAAACAACATTTGGAAGTGTAACAATACATATCAAACATGTAGAGACAATCAACACCAGTTTAGACACTTTTGGATCAATTTTCTATCAATTCCTCAAAAAGGGTTTATACCCAAAAACTCATAAAATCAATCAACAACAACAACATACTCATACATAATCACATACATTGATAAGATAACAATGTGTCACACCCTTACCCGGATTCCAAACTTGCTATTGATTGTTCTTGATGAATTTCTAAGTTTTCCTCTTTTTCCTCTTCTTTTCTCTTCCTCCTCTTTCTTTCTATCCTTTTTCTTTCTATTTTTCTCTATTCTTCCTTTCTATCTCTTTTCTTTCTTTTCTATTTCTTTTTCCACTAAATTCAATTAATTCATTTTTCTCACAAAAATTCTAATTCCACTACATTTCTAACTTATCATTAATTGAGAAAAGTCTAAAATACTCTCCATTCTAATTTCCCCGAAAACTCTAAAAAACGGTAAAATAACATTTAACACACCAATTTCACAAATAAAATAATTTATCACCCAATTAAAATAAAAGACTCAACAACAAGGGAAATAATCAAAATCGGGGCCTTACAAAAATCCTCCAATTCATCATCTAAACTCAGAAAATTACCAATACAATGTCCAATAACAAGTATCTATCATATACTAATAATTGTGGACACTAAAAACATGATTTCAACCACATTTAATCGATTTCCAAACAATTTACATAATATGGGTTTATACAAACTCTCATAAAAATCAACAACAACAACAACAATCACTCATACATAATCACATACATTGATAAGATAACAATGTTTCACACCCTTACCCGGATTCCAAACTTGCTATTGATTGTTCTTGATGAATTTCTAAGTTTTCCTCTTTTTCCTCTTCTTTTCTCTTCCTCCTCTTTCTTTCTATCCTTTTTCTTTCTATTTTTCTCTATTCTCCCTTTCTATCTCTTTTCTTTCTTTTCTATTTCTTTTTCCACTAAATTCAATTAATTCATTTTTCTCACAAAAATTCTAATTTCACTACATTTCTAACTTATCATTAATTGAGAAAAGTCTAAAATACTCTCCATTCTAATTTCCCCGAAAACTCTCAAAAACGGAAAAATATCAAAACATGTCAACATAACGTATTAACACACCAATTTCACAAATAAAATAATTTATCACCCAATTAAAATAAAAGACTCAACAAAATGGAAATAATCAAAATCGGGGCGTTACAACTCTCCCCCACTTTAGAAATTTTCGTCCTCGAAAATAATACCTGAATCAAACAACTCCGGATACGACTCTCGCATCCCACTCTCTAGTTCCCAAGTCATATTGCCTTCCAAAGCGCCTCCCCACGCTACTTTCACAAGCGCAATATTCTTGCCTCTTAGCTTCTTAACTTCACGGTCCAAAATCCTAATCGGTAAAGCTTCCACTGTAAGGTTATCTCTCACTTCAACCTCGTCCATAGGAATAACATGTGATGGATCCGGAACATACTTCCGAAGTTGCGAAACATGGAATACGTCATGCAAATTCGAAAGGTTCGGATGCAACGCCACACGGTAAGCCACAACACCAACTCGTGAAGTAATCTGATACGGACCAATAAAACGAGAAGTCAACTTCTTCGACTTCAAAGCACGATCCACACCCGTAACCGGTGTAACTCTCAAAAACACATGGTCGCCTTCTTGAAACTCAAGATCTTTTCTTCTCTTGTCATGATAGCTCTTTTGTCTACTTTGAGAAGCTTTCATCTTCTCCCGAATAAACTTCACTTTCTCCGCCGTTTGTTGTACAATTTCCGGTCCAACTATCGTCCTCTCGCCGGTTTCATGCCAACACAAAGGTGTTCGACATTTTCGACCATACAAAGCCTCAAGTGGTGCCATACTTATACTCGAATGAAAACTGTTATTGTAAGTGAACTCAATCAACGCCAAATAACCATCCCAAGCACCACCTTGCTCGAGCACACAATCACGCAATAAATCCTCCAACGATTGAATCGTCCTTTCGGTTTGACCATCCGTCTGCGGATGATAAGCCGAACTCAATCTTAGCTTAGAACCCAAAGCCTTTTGTAAACTCTCCCAAAACCTCGATGTAAATCTAGGATCTCTATCCGATACAATACTCTTAGGATTTCCATGTAACTTCACCACCACAAGAACATAAATCTCGGCTAACTTCTCCAAAGGATAACTAATATCAATTGGAATAAAGTGAGCAGATTTAGTAAGCCTATCAACAATTACCCAAATAGCATTATGACCTCTTTGCGTATTCGGCAATCCCGTAACAAAATCCATCGATATACTATCCCATTTCCATTCCGGAATCTCCAACGGTTGCATAAATCCACTCGGTTTTTGATGTTCCACCTTAGACTTTTGACAAGTTAAGCATGCATACACAAATTGAGCAACATCCCTCTTTAATCCGTACAACCAAAAGATTTTCTTTAAATCTTGATACATTTTGTTCGCTCCCGGATGAATACTTAAGTTACTTCAGTGCCCCTCTTCCAATATCATCTTTTTCAACTCCACATCATCGGGAATACAAATACGACCACGGAATCTCAAAACTCCAAAATTATCAACCTTGAAATCCTCATTCTCATTCAACATCAAATCAACGAATTTCAAATCCAACTTTTGCTTTTCACCTACCGTTGCAAGAAAATCATTCGTAACATGTAGCATACCAAGTCTCACACTTCTCGGCGTCATTTCACAAACTAAACTCAAGTCTCTAAAATCCTCCAAAAGTTCCCATTCTCTCATCATCAATGCGGACATATGTAACAACTTCCGACTTAAGGCATCGGCCACCACGTTTGCCTTACCCGGATGGTAATTCAAACCAAAATCATAATCTTTCAAAAGTTCTAACCACCTCCTTTGTCTCATGTTCAACTCTTTTTGATCAAATAAATATTTCAAGCTCTTGTGATCACTAAAAACCTCAAATCTCGCACCATAAAGATAATGCCTCCATATTTTCAAAACAAACACCACGCCCGCTAACTCCAAGTCATGTGTAGGATAATTCTTTTCATGCACTCTCAATTGTCTAGAAGCATATGCCACAACTTTTCCATCTTGCATCAAAACACCACCTAAACCTGTCAATGAAGCATCACAATACACAACAAATGGTTCATTAGGATTAGGCAAAATCAAGATCGGAGTCGTTGTCAACCTCCTCTTTAGCTCATTGAAACTCTCTTCACAATGAATATCCCAAATGAAAGCCTTTCCTTTACAAGTCAATTGCGTTAACGGAAGTGCCAACTTCGAAAATCCCTCAATAAACCTCCGATAATAACCCGCCTAGTGTAACACCTTCTTTCCCATCGCGAATAAATAATACATAAATAAAATCAGAGTAACTAAAAATTTATTTTTTCAGACAGAAACAAGTATGTCACATTTAAATAAACAAAACATCATCCCTGCTCATAAATTTGATACATAGCATAAAATAGAGTACCCTCAAAGGGGAAACTTTTTCCATAATAAAGGAAATGTCAATTATGGAATAAAACGGAAAGATCCATAACCGACTTGATTTACAAAATAAACTATTTTATACATCAAAATATTCATACAATTATATACATATATAACATAATCGTTCCCCGACTCCCGTGCTACGTATCAGAGCAGACACCAAGACCTAAGCAAAGACGAAGATCTAACTCTTCCACTGGCCTCCATGCCTCTAAAGCTGACAATCTGCACTATGCCATAAAAAGCATATTCCAGCAGAAGGGTGAGAAATAACAACTATAACAAGATTGCATAATAATATGCCACAACACAGATAAATCACATATATAATATTTCTCACCACATACATCACATACTAACACATATAGCATGGCACCAATACATAACATATCACACATAATAAACCGAATCATGATTTTCCACACATAACACATACATTCACAATTCTCACCACAATTCATCATAACTCACTCATATACATCACAATGTATATATATATATACAAAATCAAGCATATTCATCATGCACACTTTCACAATTCTTATCATTCCACATAAACATTCATATTCATGTTTATTCATCAATTCACAATTATAGAGATGATAAATGCAAATCATAGAGACCGACTCACGACTCTATGCAAATGCAATGCGGTACCGACTCAATCATCTCAAGTTCACTCAGGAACTTCTGCTGGAACCATCGCTCGTTACCAATGTAACTCCCCGTCGGGCCGACGATGTTCACCCATTGCTCACACCCCACATGGGCACACAATGTTTATGGATCGCTCACACCCCACCTGGGCACACGACCCGATCACTCACACCCCACACGCGGGCACACGATCCGATTGCTCACACCTCACCTAGGCACACAATCCGATTGCTCACACCTCACCTAGGCACACAATCGTTTGTAACCATCGCTCACACCTCACATAGGCACACGATGTTACCACGGATTCTCATTAGAATCGCTCAACACAAGAATGTACTTCATTATGCTTCACATGCAAAATGACTCAAGACATTCTTGAAATGCATACATATTCACAATATATTCATGCATTCATCTCATACAATCACATACCATCTATATACATTCACAATTCAACAATATGAATTAGCTCCTCATCATTATTCATGCATTGAAAACAATTCAAACAATGCATTTCATCACATACCACATACCACAACAATCATACAATCACAATTACTTTCACAAGGGATTCACACCACAAAGGCTACCCACAATCCGATTGCTCACACCTCACCTAGGCACACAATCGTTTGTAATCATCTCATACGATCACATACAATCTATATACATTCACATCAATGCACTATTGTATGATTCACATCCAAAACACACATTGAATTTCACATAAACAATGCATATTATCACAAACCACAACAACAAACCACGAACCAACACAACATCATACCCACATACATTGATATTCAATCAAACAATGTATATTACTACACCACAACATCATAAATTCCTCACACAAGGGATTCACATATCAAATGCTACTCACAACACATCATTATCGCACATTGAAATCAAAACCCAAAACACACATTTATTCCTCCATAACACCACAAACCATCATCACCAACACTTATCATATATATTCACATCATATACCAGCACACAAGCCATACGATACATATTAAAAGCATATAGCACGGTAAAACACCGACCGCACGCGTTTAACGATATAAAAATCCGACAACCCAAGACTTTTCCAAAACCACGACCTAATAAATCATCTACTGCCTTCCAACCCATTTTTATAAGAAAGAACATTTCATAAGCTTTCTAACGCTTCGAACGGGGACCAAAACCGACTTACGGTTCAAAAGTTATGGCTAAAATACGAAAATACTGTTTTTGCTGTCCCAGGCAAATTCGCCTGGCGAATGCCTGGCGAAACGAACTCGCCAGCAACTCGCCTGGCGAATCTGGACGAACCAGAATTTCTCAAAAACGTGTTTGGGACCCAAAAATGATCCAAATCTTCACCCCACATGATAGTATTACCCCCAATGACCCAAAACAACATGTTAGAACACGTTTGGGCATACATTTCATCAATTCATCCGTGAAAACATCGATTTCTACAAATTACTCACAATTTCCCCAAATAGAAAAACCTATATTTTTCACCCAAACATTCAAACAAAACACACATATACATATACAAGCATGATATAATTGAAACTTCTCACCCTTACCCGATTATTTGCGATTGAAACGGAGCTTTTCCCGATTTTTCCCACTTTCTCCTCTTTTCTCTCTTCTTCCTCTTTCTCTTCTTTCTTCTTTTCTTCTTTTTCTCATTTTCTCTCTATTTCTTTCTATTTATATAAAAACATAAAATTTACCCAAGCAAAAGACCAAAATACCCCTCATCTCAAATATCTCCCAAACGCTCTCAAAATGCGATAAAACATCAACAACGATGAAAAATAATATATTGCCAAATAAAAGTCAATAATAAAATAATATAAAACCAAAACCAATTAAATCTACTCTATTAAATAATTCTAACAAAACTGGGGCGTTACAATTCTCCCCCACTTGGACATTTTCGTCCTCGAAAATCTAACCGATACGAACAACTCAGGATACGACTCTCGCATCCGGCTAACAAACCAACATGCCAACAAAAGGCACACCACGAATAACACAACTGGCAAACCACCTTGATAACTACCACAACGACACGACAATGACGACAACTACAACGACAAGATGCAAAGCCCATACAATGCACTTGACGACAACTCACAACTCAAAGAAAAGCCAAGATACCAACACACAGGTTCACTCTAGAACCAAAACATAACAAGATCGTTACCCTACCCTAGGTAACACTCCCCTAATTCCCCACACAGGAATTAGCTACACACACTCGAACCATCACCATGGAAACGAGGCAATCAACACAAACAAGAACATAAAGTTCCACGACACCACAAGGTCTCAACAACATCAACAAAACCAGAACACCAAAATCCTTGTCACACAACCATACTACAACAATGCTACGATTCACCAATCGAATATACAATCAAAACATCCATTTACATAGTAGCCCATGAATAATATTCAAACCTTCCACCTAACATTTCCATTCTGAAACGTCCAATAGTCTCACCATTCCTACATGTTCTCAATGTTCAACCTATGAACTCTTACAAGTCCCACACGTAAATACAAAATGTGCCACCTCACGCTTCCGCTGCGCACTCTGATCACTCGGAACCATCAAAACTACCATGTATAACAACTTCCAACTTAACTCATCACGCACGACATTAACTTTACCAATAGGATAATCTGAGCCAAATTCATAACTCGTCACGAATTTTAACCATCCTCATTGTCTCATACTCTATTCCTTCAAACCAACCAAGTACTTTAAACTCTTTCGATTACCAAACACTTCGGACCTAGAACCTTAAAAATAATACCTCCAAATATTCCAACACATTACAATCGCAACCAATTCCAACTCTAGAATAATATAGATCCTTTCATAAATTCTCAATTGTCGTAAAGCATAAGCCACGACTTTACCCTCTTGCATTAACACACTGCCTAAACTCAACAAAAACACATCACAATACCTCACAATGAACATCCAAAGCAAACGACTTACCCTTTGCAAGTCAACTGAAGTAACGAAAATGCTAACTTGGAAAAACCTTCCATAACCTCCGGTAATAACCAACTAAAGTCCAAAAAAAGCTTCTAATCACCTTAGCCAACTTCGAAGCCTCTCCTTGTATAACTGCATCTACTTCCGATGGATCCATAACAATACCATTACCTGAAATAACATATCCAAGAAACTACCCTTTTCAATCAAAATTCTCACTTGAATAACTTAGCATAAATCTTCGTCTCTTTCCAACAATTGTAATTCAAATCTCAAACACTTTACCTGTTCCTCCTCGGAGTTTATAACCGATCCGAATATCCTCGATCAAAACCACTACGAACTTATCCAAATAAATATGGAAGATACGATTCCTCTACTCTACAAACATTCCAGACGCATTACTAATACCGAACAACATCATTGTACCTTGTAATGCCCAACTAAACCAACCCTCATCCAAACTTGTCCAGACACACATACAAGCTTAATCGAGTAAATAACAACCTATTCCGATGATAAAAAACATAACCAGTCACATAAAATTGATCAAAGCCTCAACTCATACAATTCACCATTCTTATCAAACATTCCAAACAATTGTGATTCCACTCAAACTCAACCAAACTATTCCAGTTATCTTTTCATGAAAGTGGACACTAATTCTCAATCGTTACCTTATAAAACTGTCCGTAATCCATACATAATTTCTTCGCTTAACAGTCCAAATTCCATAAATTCCAACATGTAGCAACAACCATCCCAAAGGAACTCTCAAACATTACATCCACCCTTAAGGTTTTTCTCAAAATTCCCATTAATGCTCTAAAATTCCCAAGACTCCAAACCTCACCAGAACTCTAAGTTTCGCTTTCCATAGTCTCAATACCATTATACACATCATGCTCGTTATTCCATTCAACCATCATTCCCTTTTGTTACTAACAAAGCTGGATCTCTCTAAGACAACGCCTTAATGTTCCATAAAAAAACACATCCGAAAACCATGCACAACTGACGGCCCATCACTGTGACTTCCTGCCAATTTCTAGAACACTATCATCACAGACAAAACAAACATCTTAGTCCCATCGCCTAAGAGTTTTTCTACTTACTTGGCATATCCAAACCTCAAATCTGTATCTTCGTCCAATTTGAGTTCACACTTTACTCTCTGAGAACAACCATTAATAATACCCAATCATTCTCCCTTAGAGACATTCTAACTTGACCAACATACGAAAACCTCCAATCCATCTCATAAACAATAATTTCACTTTCCACAGCATAGAACACTTTCATAGCTTCATATCGATATAAAGAACGCTTAAATCGGACACCCGAGTCAAAAGATATGAATTTTTGAAGGAAAGTCAATTATTGGAAAATAGCCAGATTCGCTTGGCGAGTAAGTATTTCGCCTAGCGAATACCTCTTCGCCAGCCCTTCGCCTGACGAACAAGCGGCGAAACCTGATTTTTCTGAAAACCCAAACTTCTAGTAGCTAACACATTTCTGTCTCTCCGTTTTCGCCTGGCGACTTACGATTTCGCCTGGCAAATCCCCCTTCGCCAGCACTTCGCCTAGCGAACTGTAACGCCCCAGTTTTTGTCAGTTTTATTTAATCGAGTCTATTTGATTATTTGATTATTATATTATTTTATTCTTGACTTTTATTTGACAATATATTATTTTTCATCATTGTTTATGTTTTATCGCATTTTGAGAGCGTTTGGGAGATATTTGAGCTGAGGGGTATTTTGGTCTTTTTGAGGGGTAGATATTTTGTTATAAATAGAAATAGAAAGAGAGAAATAGAAAGAAAAGAGAAAGAGAAAAGAAAAGGGAAAAGAGAAGAGAAAAAGAGAAAAGAAGAGGAAGAGAAGAAAGAAGAGGAAAAAGAGGAAAAAATCGGGAATTCATCCGTTTAAAGCGCGATTAATCGGGTAAGAGTGAGAAGTTTCAATTATATCTTGCTTGTATATGTATATGTGTGTGATTGTGTGAATGTTTTACTTGTTTTTCATAATTTTTCAATTCTAGGTCAAAATGAGAAAAATGATTAGAAAGCGATATTTTCACGGTTAGAATTTGGAATAAGTTGTGTAGTGTAGTCGGGTAAGGTTTGGGTTTAATTGGGAGTGGTTGTTTGCGTGTTTTTCCGCGATTTCGATCGAGTTCGAATTTAGAATTCAATGAAAAAATTATGTTTTAAAATATTTCAAAAATGGAAAATGTGTTAGATGACTTTTTAATAGTGAAAATATTGTAGTACATTGAATTCTGAGTCCGCAGCTTTTTACGGAATCGAAATCGGAGGTCCGGAAGGCTTCCGACGATGAAAAATGCAATTTCTGGTCCTGACACGGCCCGTGTCACGCAACACGGGTGCCGTGTCAGCCTGCTGTCGAGGGAGGGTGGAAATGCGAAAAAAAAGTGAATTTTGGGATTTTGGGGTGACACGGGCCGTGTCCCACAACACGGGGGCCGTGTCAGGCCTGCTGTAGG
Source organism: Lathyrus tuberosus (assembly GCA_022829125.1). Taxonomy (NCBI): domain Eukaryota; kingdom Viridiplantae; phylum Streptophyta; class Magnoliopsida; order Fabales; family Fabaceae; genus Lathyrus; species Lathyrus tuberosus. Next base: position 7,150,234 of record JALAZF010000161.1, on the reverse strand, counting down.
TTTTTCTTTCAAAATTGTTTCGATCGTAACTTTTGATCCGTAAGTTCGTTTTGACCCCCGTTCGAAGCGTTGGAAAGCTAACGAAATATTATTTCTAATAAAAATGGGTTGGAGGTCAGTAGATGGTTTATTTAAGTTGTGATTTTGAAAAAGTGTTAGTTTGTCAGATTTTTACCGTCGTATTGGTGTGCGAATAATGTGTTATCATGCTATATGCTTTTGATATGTAACGTATAGCTTGTGTGTTGTTGTATGATGTGAATACATGTAATGAGACATTGTGATAAGGTGTTGTGATGCGATGTTGTGATAATGTTGTTGTTGTGCGGTAAATACATTATTGGATTGGATGTCAATGTATGTTGTTATGATGTGTTGTGAATAGCCTTTGTGGTGTGAATCTCTTGTGGCATGAATTGTGATGATTGTATGATTGTTGTTGTATGTGGTATGTGATGAAATGCATTGTTTGAATTGTTTTCAATGCATGAATATGATGATGTGATAATCATATTGTTGATTTGTGAAGATGCATTTGATTATATGGGTCATTGTATGCCAAGCATCATGATATGCATTGTTGAAACGTCCTGAGTGGCGGTTTGGTTCCAGAGGGAATCCGCTATAACATCGTGTGCCTCGAAAATATGAGGCGATGCCTGAGGACCTAAAGCGATGGTTATAGACGATCGTGTGCCCATGATGGGACCTAAAGCGATCGGATTGTGTGCCTCAGATAGGACCTAAAGCAATCCATAACGTCGTGTGCCTCGAAAATATGAGGCGATGCCTGAGGACCTAAAGCGACGGGTGAACATCGTAGGCCCGACGGGGAGTTACTTGAGATTCTCAATAACGAGCGATGGTTCCAATAGTTCCTGAGTGAACTGATGATGAGACATGAGACATTAGAAGTTGGTACCGCATGGCATGTGCATAGAGTCGTTGTGTCGGTCTCTGTGCATTTGCATAAATCATGAATTAATTGTGCATGGAAATGTGATTGTGATGGATGAGATGAAATATGTGCAATTGTATTGAATGGTATATGTTTGATTGACATATGTGATTGTGAATGGATGCATTATGTGTGGAAAAATCATGATTTGATTGATTATGTGTGGAGGTTGTTAATTGATGTTGCGTCGTGGAACTTGTGTTCTCTTACTCTAAAATATGGCATCCCTGTTTCTGTCGGAAAAATAAATTTTTAGTTACTCTGATTTTATTTATGTATGATGTATTCGCGATGGGAATTGGGGTGTTACATTAGTGGTATCAGAGCAGGTCGGTCCGTCCGGCCAAGTTGTTGAGTCAGTTGGTGTGACAGTTGATTACTGTCGTTGTTGTTTGTCCCTTAGTATGTGATAGGTGTATGGAACACTGTCAGTACTTTCTGGTTTTCTAATCCTTTGTCTGCAGGAGTTAGAATGAGATAAGTGGGGGAGAAGCTGGTACTTCTCCAAGTTGCTTCGTTTGTGTGCCGTTGGTTGCAAGATTGTAAGTGTTGTTTGGACAGTGTTGTTTCCAATTCCAGAGGGAATGCGGAGGTAAGGTTTATGTCAACTAAGGATTTGTGCCTTAGGTAGTTTTGTGTACAGGATGTAAGAAATGCTATTATAGTTTGGTAAAGACGATTTATGCCCCATCATGATTGTCGGCTGTCTATTGACAAGTTGAGGAACTGATCACCCTTAATCTCTTGTTGATAGTAGACGGGAATTATGTTGGATGGAATAGACGTGTCTTTCCGGCTTTGATAGTGTGTGCAATGAATTGTTTGGAATTTAAGGAAATGATTACAGATTGTTTTGATGAGTCGATGAAGATTCTTATACTGGAAGATGAGACGGATTAGAGGCTTTGGTATGTTGGTTCAGTATGAAGTTTTGAGAGTGAATGATTGGGCATCGTTAATGGTGGTTCTCAGAGAGAAGAGTGTGAACTCAAATCGGACGAAGGTAAGGAGTTGAGGTTTGGATCTGCTAAGTAAGTAGAAGAACTTTTAGGAAGTGAAACTCAGATTGAAAGAGCGGTTGGAAGATTTACTGGAAAAAGGGATTTGTGAGACCAAGTGTGTTGTCTTAGAGAGCTCCAGTATTGATAGTAATACAAGGAACTGATGATTGAATGGAATAACAAGCATGATGTGTATGAAGGAATTGAGACTATGGAAAGCAAAACCTAGAGTTCCAGAGAGGTTTGGAGTTTTCGGAATTTTAGAGCATTAATGAAAATTTTGAGAAAACCTTAAGTGTGGATGTACTATTTGAGAGTTCTTTTGGATTGGTTGTTGCTACACGTGGGGATTTATGGAATTTGGATTGTTAAGAGGAGAAATTGTGTATGGATTGCTAACAGTCGGATAAGGTAACGATTGAGAATAAGTGTTCACTTTCGGGAATAGATGATTGGAATGGTTTGGTTGAGTTGGAGTGAAATTACAATTGTTTGGCCCGTTTGATAAGGATAGTGAATTGTGTGAGTTGAGGCATTGATCGATTTAATGTGACTGGTTATGGTTGTTATCATCGGAATAGGTTGTTATTTGCTCGGTTAAGCTTGTATGTGAGTCTGGACAAGTTTGGATGAGGTTTAGTTTGTTTAGACATTACAACGTGCAGTGATGTTGTTCGGTGATAGTAATGCGTCTGTAATGTTTATGGAGTAGATGAATAGTATCTTTTATATTTATTTGGATAAGTTGTAGTGGTTTTGATTGAAGATATTCGAATCTGTTATAAACTCAGAAGAAGAACCAGTAGAGTGTTTGAGATTTGAATCACAAGTGTTGGAAAGAGACGAAGTTTTATGCTAAGTTATTCAAGTGAGAATTTTGATTGAAAAGGTTAGTTTTCTTGGATATGTTATTTCTGGTGATGGTATTTTTATGGATCCATCGGAAGTAGATGTAGTTCTTCATGAGAGGCTCCGAAGTCGGCTAAGGTGATTAGAAACTTTTTGGACTTTAGTTGGTTATTACCGGAGGTTATGGAAGGTTTTTCCAAGTTAGCATTTTCGTTACTTCGGTTCACTTGCAAAGGGTGAGTCGTTTGCCTTAGATGTTCATTGTGAGGAAAGTTTGAGAGGATTAAGGTAGAATTTGTCTACGGCTTCAGTTTTGATTCTGGGTGATCCTAATAAATCGTTTGTGAGGTATTGTGATGTGTCTTTGATGAGTTTAGTCAGTGTGTTAATGCAAGAAAGTAAATTTTTGGTTTATGCTTTATGACAATTGAGGATTCATAAAAGGATCTATACTATTCTGGATTTGGAATTAGTCGCGGTTGTATCGTGTTGGTTCTAGTGGGAGTAGCTAATTCCTGTGTGGGGGATTAGGGGAGTGTTACCTGGGTGTGGTAACAATGTTTCCTTTGAGTCGTGAGTTGGTCGTCAGGTGCATTGTATGGGCTTTGCATCTGGTCGTTGTAGTTGTCGTCGGGGTCGTGTCGTTTCGTAGTGTTGTTAGCAAGGTAGTTTGTCAGTTGTGTTATTCGTGGTGTGCCTTTTGTTGGCATGTTGGTTTGTTAGTCGGATGCGAGAGTCGTATCCGGAGTTGTTCGTCTCAGTATATTTTCGAGGACGAAAATGTCTAAGTGGGGGAGAATTGTAACACCCCAGTTTTTGTCAGTTTTATTTAATCGAGTCTATTTGATTATTTTATTATTATATTATTTTATTCTTGACTTTTATTTGACAATATATTATTTTTCATCATCGTTTATGTTTTATCGCATTTTGAGAGCGTTTGGGAGATATTTGAGCTGAGGGGTATTTTGGTCTTTTTGAGGGGTAGATATTTTGTTATAAATAGAAATAGAAAGAGAGAAATAGAAAGAAAAGAGAAAGAGAAAAGAAAAGGGAAAAGAGAAGAGAAAAAGAGAAAAGAAGAGGAAGAGAAGAAAGAAGAGGAAAAAGAGGAAAAAATCGGGAATTCATCCGTTTAAAGCGCGATTAATCGGGTAAGGGTGAGAAGTTTCAATTATATCTTGCTTGTATATGTATATGTGTGTGATTGTGTGAATGTTTTACTTGTTTTTCATAATTTTTCAATTCTAGGTCAAAATGAGAAAAATGATTAGAAAGCGATGTTTTCACGGTTAGAATTTGGAATAAGTTGTGTAGTGTAGTCGGGTAAGGTTTGGGTTTAATTGGGAGTGGTTGTTTGCGTGTTTTTCTGCGATTTCGATCGAGTTCGAATTTAGAATTCAATGACAAAATTATGTTTTAAAATATTTCAAAAACGGAAAATGTGTTAGATGACTTTTTAATAGTGAAAATATTGCAGTACATTGAATTCTGAGTCCGCGGCTTTTTACGGAATCGAAATCGGAGGTCCGGAAGGCTTCCAACGATGAAAAATGCAATTTCTGGGTCCTGACACGGCCCGTGTCACGCAACACGGGTGCCGTGTCAGCCTGCTGTCTAGGGAGGGTGGAAATGCGAAAAAAAGTGAATTTTGGGATTTTGGGGTGACACGGGCCGTGTCCCACAACACGGGGGCCGTGTCAGGCCTGCTGTAGGTTTTTCTTTAAAAATTGTTTCGATCGTAACTTTTGATCCGTAAGTCCGTTTTGACCCCCGTTCGAATCGTTGGAAAGCTAACGAAATATTCTTTCTAATAAAAATGGGTTGGAGGTCAGTAGATGGTTTATTTAAGTTGTGATTTTGAAAAAGTGTTAGTTTGTCGGATTTTTACCGTCGTATTGGTGTGCGAATAATGTGTTATCATGCTATATGCTTTTGATATGTAACGTATAGCTTGTGTGCTGTTGTATGATGTGAATACATGTAATGAGACGTTGTGATAAGGTGTTGTGATGCGATGTTGTGGTAATGTTGTTGTTGTGCGGTAAATACATTGTTGGATTGGATGTCAATGTATGTTGTTATGATGTGTTGTGAATAGCCTTTGTGGTGTGAATCTCTTGTGGCATGAATTGTGATGATTGTATGATTGTTGTTGTATGTGGTATGTGATGAAATGCATTTTTTGAATTGTTTTCAATGCATGAATATGATGATGTGATAATCATATTGTTGATTTGTGAAGATGCATTTGATGTCATGGGTCATTGTATGCCAAGCATCATGATATGCATTGTTGAAACGTCCTGAGTGGCGGTTTGGTTCCATAGGGAATCCGCTATAACATCGTGTGCCTCAAAAATATGAGGCGATGCCTGAGGACCTAAAGCGATGGTTATAGACGATCGTGTGCCCATGATGGGACCTAAAGAGATCGGATTGTGTGCCTCAGATAGGACCTAAAACAATCCATAACGTCGTGTGCCTCGAAAATATGAGGCGATGCCTGAGGACCTAAAGCGACGGGTGAACATCGTAGGCCCGACGGGGAGTTACTTGAGATTCTCAGTAACGAGCGATGGTTCCAATAGTTCCTGAGTGAACTGATGATGAGACATGAGACATTGGAAGTCGGTACCACATGGCATGTGCATAGAGTCGTTGTGTCGGTCTCTGTGCATTTGCATAAATCATGAATTAATTGTGCATGGAAATGTGATTGTGATGGATGAGATGAAATATGTGCAATTGTATTGAATGGTATATGTTTGATTGACATATGTGATTGTGAATGGATGCATTATGTATGGAAAAATCATGATTTGATTGATTATGTGTGGAGGTTGTTAATTGATGTTGCGTCGTGGAACTTGTGTTCTCTTACTCTAAAATGTGGCATCCCTGTTTCTGTCGGAAAAATAAATTTTTAGTTTCTCTGATTTTATTTATGTATGATGTATTCGCGATGGGAATTGGGGTGTTACATTAGTGGTATCAGAGCAAGTCGGTCCGTCCGGCCAAGTTGTTGAGTCAGTTGGTGTGACAGTTGATTACTGTCGTTGTTGTTTGTCCCTTAGTATGAGATAGGTGTGTGGAACACTGTCAGTACTTTCAGGTTTTCTAATCCTTTGTCTGCAGGAGTTAGAATGAGATAAGTGGGGGAGAAGCTGGTACTTCTCCAAGTTGCTTCGTTTGTGTGCCGTTGGTTGCAAGATTGTAAGTGTTGTTTGGACAGTGTTGTTTCCAATTCCAGAGGGAATGCGGAGGTAAGGTTTATGTCAACTAAGGATTTGTGCCTTAGGTAGTTTTGTGTACAGGATGTAAGAAATGCTATTATAGTTTGGTAAAGACGATTTATGCCCCATCATGATTGTCGGCTGTCTATTGACAAGTTGAGGAACTGATCACCCTTAATCTCTTGTTGATAGTAGACGGGAATTATGTTGGATGGAATAGACGTGTCTTTCCGGCTCTGATAGTGTGTGCAATGAATTGTTTGGAATTTAAGGAAATGATTACAGATTGTTTTGATGAGTCGATGAAGATTCTTATACTGGAAGATGAGACGGATTAGAGGCTTTGGTATGTTGGTTCAGTATGAAGTTTTGAGAGTGAATGATTGGGCATCGTTAATGGTGGTTCTCAGAGAGAAGAGTGTGAACTCAAATCGGACGAAGGTAAGGAGTTGAGGTTTGGATCTGCTAAGTAAGTAGAAGAACTTGTAGGAAGTGAAACTCAGATTGAAAGAGCGGTTGGAAGATTTACTGGAAAAAGGGATTTGTGAGACCAAGTGTGTTGTCTTAGAGAGCTCCAATATTGATAGTAATACAAGGAACTGATGATTGAATGGAATAACAAGCATGATGTGTATGAAGGAATTGAGACTATGGAAAGCAAAACTTAGAGTTCCGGAGAGGTTTGGAGTTTTTGGAATTTTAGAGCATTAATAAAAATTTTGAGAAAACCTTAAGTGTGGATGTACTATTTGAGAGTTCTTTTGGATTGGTTGTTGCTACACGTGGGGATTTATGGAATTTGGATTGTTAAGAGGAGAAATTGTGTATGGATTGCTAACAGTCGGATAAGGTAACGATTGAGAATAAGTGTTCACTTTCGGGAATAGATGATTGGAATGGTTTGGTTGAGTTGGAGTGAAATTACAATTGTTTGGCCCGTTTGATAAGGATAGTGAATTGTGTGAGTTGAGGCTTTGATCGATTTAATGTGACTGGTTATGGTTGTTATCATCGGAATAGGTTGTTATTTGCTCGGTTAAGCTTGTATATGAGTCTGGACAAGTTTGGATGAGGTTTAGTTTGTTTGGACATTACAACGTGCAGTGATGTTGTTCGGTGATAGTAATGCGTCTGTAATGTTTATGGAGTAGATGAATAGTATCTTTTGTATTTATTTGGATAAGTTGTAGTGGTTTTGATTGAGGATATTCGAATCTGTTATAAACTCAGAAGAAGAACCGGTAGAGTGTTTGAGATTTGAATCACAAGTGTTGGAAAGAGACGAAGTTTTATGCTAAGTTATTCAAGTGAGAATTTTGATTGAAAAGGTTAGTTTTCTTGGATATGTTATTTCTGGTGATGGTATTTTTATGGATCCATCGGAAGTAGATGTAGTTCTTCATGAGAGGCTCCGAAGTCGCCTAAGGTGATTAGAAACTTTTTGGACTTTAGTTGGTTATACCGGAGGTTATGGAAGGTTTTTCCAAGTTAGCATTTTCGTTACTTCGGTTGACTTGCAAAGGGTGAGTCGTTTGCCGTAGATGTTCATTGTGAGGAAAGTTTGAGAGGATTAAGGTTGAATTTTTATACGGCTTCAGTTTTGATTCTGGGTGATCCTAATAAATCGTTTGTGAGGTATTGTGATGTGTCTTTGATGAGTTTAGTCAGTGTGTTAATGCAAGAAAGTAAATTTGTGGTTTATGCTTTATGACAATTGAGGATTCATAAAAGGATCTATACTATTCTGGATTTGGAATTAGTCGCGGTTGTATCGTGTTGGTTCTAGTGGGAGTAGCTAATTCCTGTGTGGGGGATTAGGGGAGTGTTACCTGGGTGTGGTAACATGGTTTCCTTTGAGTCGTGAGTTGGTCGTCAGGTGCATTGTATGGGCTTTGCATCTGGTCGTTGTAGTTGTCGTCGGGGTCGTGTCGTTTTGTAGTGTTGTTAGCAAGGTAGTTTGTCAGTTGTGTTATTCGTGGTGTGCCTTTTGTTGGCATGTTGGTTTGTTAGTCGGATGCGAGAGTCGTATCCGGAGTTGTTCGTCTCAGTATATTTTCGAGGAAGAAAATGTCTAAGTGGGGGAGAATTGTAACACCCCAGTTTTTGTCAGTTTTATTTAATCGAGTCTATTTGATTATTTTATTATTATATTATTTTATTCTTGACTTTTATTTGACAATATATTATTTTTCATCATTGTTTATGTTTTATTGCATTTTGAGAGCGCTTGGGAGATATTTGAGCTGAGGGGTATTTTGGTCTTTTTGAGGGGTAGATATTTTGTTATAAATAGAAATAGAAAGAGAGAAATATAAAGAAAAGAGAAAGAGAAAAGAAAAGGGAAAAGAGAAGAAAAAAAGAGAAAAGAAGAGGAAGAGAAGAAAGAAGAGGAAAAAGAGGAAAAAATTGGGAATTCATCCGTTTAAAGCGCGATTAATCGGGTAAGGGTGAGAAGTTTCAATTATATCTTGCTTGTATATGTATATGTGTGTGATTGTGTGAATGTTTTACTTGTTTTTCATAATTTTTCAATTCTAGGTCAAAATGAGAAAAATGATTAGAAAGCGATGTTTTCACGGTTAGAATTTGGAATAAGTTGTGTAGTATAGTCGGGTAAGGTTTTGGTTTAATTGGGAGTGGTTGTTTGCGTGTTTTTCCGCGATTTCGATCGAGTTCGAATTTAGAATTCAATGACAAAATTATGTTTTAAAATATTTCAAAAATGGAAAATGTGTTAGATGACTTTTTAATAGTGAAAATATTGCAGTACATTGAATTCTGAGTCCGCAGCTTTTTACGGAATCGAAATCGGAGGTCCGGAAGGCTTCCGACGATGAAAAATGCAATTTCTGGGTCCTGACACGGCCCGTGTCACGCAACACGGGTGCCGTGTCAGCCTGCTGTCTAGGGAGGGTGGAAATGCGAAAAAAGTGAATTTTGGGATTTTGGGGTGACACGGGCCGTGTCCCACAACACGGGGGCCGTGTCAGGCCTGCTGTAGGTTTTTCTTTCAAAATTGTTTCGATCGTAACTTTTGATCCGTAAGTCCGTTTTGACCCCCGTTCGAAGCGTTGGAAAGCTAACGAAATATTCTTTCTAATAAAAATGGGTTGGAGGTCAGTATATGGTTTATTTAAGTTGTGATTTTGAAAAAGTGTTAGTTTGTCGGATTTTTACCGTCGTATTGGTGTGCGAATAATGTGTTATCATGCTATATGCTTTTGATATGTAACGTATAGCTTGTGTGCTGTTGTATGATGTGAATACATGTAATGAGACGTTGTGATAAGGTGTTGTGATGCGATGTTGTGATAATGTTGTTGTTGTGCGGTAAATACATTGTTGGATTGGATGTCAATGTATGTTGTTATGATGTGTTGTGAATAGCCTTTGTGGTGTGAATCTCTTGTGGCATGAATTATGATGATTGTATGATTGTTGTGGTATGTGGTATGTGATGAAATACATTGTTTGAATTGTTTTCAATGCATGAATATGATGATGTGATAATCATATTGTTGATTTCTGAAGATGCATTTGATGTCATGGGTCATTGTATGCCAAGCATCATGATATGCATTGTTGAAACGTCCTGAGTGGCGGTTTGGTTCCAGAGGGAATCCGCTATAACATCGTGTGCCTCGAAAATATGAGGCGATGCCTGAGGACCTAAAGCGATGGTTATAGACGATCGTGTGCCCATGATGGGACCTAAAGCGATCGGATTGTGTGCCTCAAATAGGACCTAAAGCAATCCATAACGTCGTGTGCCTCGAAAATATGAGGTGATGCCTGAGGACCTAAAGCGACGGGGTGAACATCGTAGGCCCGAGAGGGAGTTACTTGAGATTCTCAGTAACGAGCGATGGTTCCAATAGTTCCTGAGTGAACTGATGATGAGACATGAGACATTGGAAGTCGGTACCGCATGGCATGTGCATAGAGTCGTTGTGTCGGTCTCTGTGCATTTGCATAAATCATGAATTAATTGTGCATGGAAATGTGATTGTGATGGATGAGATGAAATATGTGCAATTGTATTGAATGGTATATGTTTGATTGACATATGTGATTGTGAATGGATGCATTATGTGTGGAAAAATCATGATTTGATTGATTATGTGTGGAGGTTGTTAATTGATGTTGTGTCGTGGAACTTGTGTTCTCTTACTCTAAAATGTGGCATCCCTATTTCTGTCGGAAAAATAAATTTTTAGTTACTCTGATTTTATTTATGTATGATGTATTCGCGATGGGAATTGGGGTGTTACACGAACTATTGGCGAAACCTAATCCGCCTGGCGAATCCCCCATTCGCCTGGCGAATCACACCAGAACCAGAATTTTCTGCTGCACTTCCATGGTTTCCACACCTCCAAATCCAACTTTTCCAAACCTACACATTTCAAATTCCCAATAATTCATTACACACACTATCAAGCCGGAAAGGCACGTCTATTCCATCCAACATAATTTCCGTCTGCTATCAACAAGAGATTAAGGGTGACCAGTTCCTCAATTTGCCAATAGACAGCCGATAATCATGATGGGGCATAGACCGTCTTTACCAAACTATAATAGCATTCCTTACATCCTGTGCACAAAACTACCTAAGGCACAAATCCTTAGTTGACATAAACCTTACCTCCGCATTCACTCCGGAACCGGGAACAACACTGTCCAAACAACACTTACAATCTTGCAATTCACAACACACTGAGCCAACGCTCCACACCTGAAGCAACTTGGAGAAGTACCAGCTTCTCCCCCACTTATCTCATTCTAACTCCTGAAGACAAAGGATTAGAAAACCAGAAAGTACTGACAGTGCTTCCACACATATCACGTACTAAGGGGCAAACAACGACGACAGTATTCAACTGTCACATCAACTGACTCAACAACTTGGCCGGACGGACCGACCTGCTCTGATACCACTTAATGTAACACCCACTTTCCCATCGCGAATAAATAATACATAAATAAAATCAGAGTAACTAAAAATTTATTTTTTCCGACAGAAACAAGGATGTCACATTTAAATAAACAAAACATCATCCCTGCTCATAAATTTGATACATAGCATAAAATAGAGTACCCTCAAAGGGGAAACTTTTTCCATAATAAAGGAAATGTCAATTATGGAATAAAACGAAAAGATCCATAACCGACTTGTTTTACAAAATAAACTATTTTATACATCAAAATATTCATACAATTATATACATATATAACATAATCGTTCCCCGACTCCCGTGCTACGTATCAGAGCAGACACCAAGACCTAAGCAAAGACGAAGATCTAACTCTTCCACTGGCCTCCACGCCTCTAAAGCTGACAATCTGCACTATGCCATAAAAAGCATATTCCAGCAGAAGGGTGAGAAATAACAACTATAACAAGATTGCATAATAATATGCCACAACACAGATAAATCACATATATAATATTTCTCACCACATACATCACATACTAACACATATAGCATGGCACCAATACATAACATATCACACATAATAAATCGAATCATGATTTTCCACACATAACACATACATTCACAATTCTCACCACAATTCATCACAACTCACTCATATACATCACAATGTATATATATATACAAAACCAAGCATATTCATCATGCACACTTTCAAAATTCTTATCATACCACATAAACATTCATATTCATGTTTATTCATCAATTCACAATTATAGAGATGATAAATGCAAATCATAGAGACCGACTCACGACTCTATGCAAATGCAATGCGGTACCGACTCAATCATCTCAAGTTCACTCAGGAACTTCTGCTGGAACCATCGCTCGTTACCAATGTAACTCCACGTCGGGCCGACGATGTTCACCCATTGCTCACACCCCACATGGGCACACAATGTTTATGGATCGCTCACACCCCACCTGGGCACACGACCCGATTGCTCACACCCCACACGCGGGCACACGATCCGATTGCTCACACCTCACCTAGGCACATAATCCGATTGCTCACACCTTACCTAGGCACACAATCGTAGGTAATCATCGCTCACTCCTCACATAGGCACACGACGTTACAACGGATTCTCATTAGAATCGCTCAACACAAGAATGTACTTCATTATGCTTCACATGCAAAATGACTCAAGACATTCTTGAAATGCATACATATTCACAATATATTCATGCATTCATCTCATACAATCACATACCATCTATATACATTCACAATTCAACAATATGAATTATCTCCTCATTGTTATTCATGCATTGAAAACAATTCAAACAATGCATTTCATCACATACCACATACCACAACAATCATACAATCACAATTACTTTCACAAGGGATTCACACCACAAAGGCTACCCACAATCCGATTGCTCACACCTCACCTAGGCATACAATCATTTGTAATCATCTCATACGATCACATACAATCTATATACATTCACATCAATGCACTATTGTATGATTCACATCCAAAACACACATTGAATTTCACATAAGCAATGCATATTATCACAAACCACAACAACAAACCACGAACCAACACAACATCATACCCACATACATTGATATTCAATCAAACAATGTATATTACTACACCACAACATCATTAATTCCTCACACAAGGGATTCACATATCAAATGCTACTCACAACACATCATTATCCCACATTGAAATCAAAACCCAAAATACACATTTATTCCTCCATAACACTACAAACCATCATCACCAACACTTATCATCTATATTCACATCATATACCAGCACACAAGCCATACGATACATATTAAAAGCATATAGCACGGTAAAACACCAACCGCACGCGTTTAACGCGATAAAAACCCGACAACCCAAGACTTTTCCAAAACCACGACCTAAATAAATCATCTACTGCCTTCCAACCCATTTTTATAAGAAATAACATTTCATAAGCTTTCTAACGCTTCGAACGGGGACCAAAACCGACTTACGGTTCAAAAGTTATGGCTAAAATACGAAAATACTGTTTTTGCTGTCCCAGGCAAATTCGCCTGGCGAATGCCTGGCGAAACAAACTCACCAGCAACTCGCCTGGCGAATCTGGACGAACCAGAATTTCTCAAAAACGTGTTTGGGACCCAAAAATGATCCAAATCTTCACCCCACATGATAGTATTACCCCCAATGACCTAAAACAACATGTTAGAACACATTTGGGCATACATTTCATCAATTCATCCGTGAAAACATCGATTTCTACAAATTACTCACAATTTCCCCAAATAGAAAAACCTATATTTTTCACCCAAACATTCAAACAAAACACACATATACATATACAAGCATGATATAATTGAAACTTCTCACCCTTACCCGATTATTCGCGATTGAAACGGAGTTTTTCCCCGATTTTTCCCACTTTCTCCTCTTTTCTCTCTTCTTCCTCTTTCTCTTCTTTCTTCTTTTCTTATTTTTCTCATTTTCTCTCTATTTCTTTCTATTTATATAAAAACATAAAATTTACCCAAGCAAAAGACCAAAATACCCCTCAGCTCAAATATCTCCCAAACGCTCTCAAAATGCGATAAAACATCAACAACGATGAAAAATAATATATTGCCAAATAAAAGTCAATAATAAAATAATATAAAACCAAAACCAATTAAATCTACTCTATTAAATAAATCTAACAAAACTGGGGCGTTACACCAAGCCTAAAAAGCTTCGAATCTCCGTAACCGACCTAGGAGCCTCCCATTGCATCACCGCATCAATCTTGGATGGATCAACACTAATACCACTACCGGAAATAACATGTCCAAGGAAACTTAATTCCGACAACCAAAATTCACATTTTGACAACTTAGCATATAATTGTTTCTCTTTCAAAATTTGCAACACAATTCTCAAATGCTCTTCATGCTCCTCTTGAGACTTAGAGTAAATCAAAATATCATCGATGAACACAACCACAAAACGATCCAACTGTTCATGAAAAATACGATTCATGTATTCCATAAACACACCCGGCGCATTAGAAACCCCGAATGACATCACGGAATATTCGTAATGACCATACCGTGTCCTAAAGGCCGTCTTTTGAATATCCTCTCCTTTCACACGAATATGGTGATATCCCGATCTCAGATCAATCTTGCTAAAAACATTCGCACCAACCAATTGGTCCATCAAATCATCGATCCTTGGAAGCGGATACTAGTTCTTAATTGTCACTTTGTTCAATTGTCGATAATCAATGCATAATCGCATACTCCCGTCCTTCTTCTTTACCAACAATACCGGAGCACCCCAAGGAGAAACACTTGGCCTTACAAATTTCTTATCCAACAAATCATTCAATTGCTTTTTCAATTCTACCAATTCCGATGCCGACATACGATACAGTGCCATCGAAATCGGTCTAGTACCTGGAACTAGATCAATAGAAAATTCAACTTCTCTTTTCGGCGGTACATCCGTAATATCTTTCGGAAACACTTCTGGAAATTCACACACCACTGGGAACACATCAAGTTCAACTTTACTCTCCACCGACAATGATGCAAACAAACCAAACAATTGAGCTTCGTCCGCTAAAAGTTTCTTCAACTCTTTAGTGGATAGGAAACTCTCAAATTCATCATCTTCCAAAAAAGGAAACCTTACTAACTTGTGATAGCAATCTATATGAACTCGATTAAATTGCAGCCAGTTCATACCCAAGATCACGTCCAAACCCACCAACGGCAAACATACTAAATCCATAACAAAGTCTTTACCATACGTGGTTAAAGGACAACTCATACACACCAAAGACGTAGTTACTGACCCTGAAGCAGGAGTCTCAATAACCATTTCAGCACCCATCAAAGTTAACGCAAGATTCAAACGCTTCGCGCACTCAGACGAAATAAACGAATGAGTTGCTCCCATATCAATAACAGCAACTAAAGGTGTACTATTAATAAAGCATGTACCTTTAATCAAACGGTCTGCATTCGTAGTTTGAGTCCCCGCCAATGTAAACACCTTTCCGCCCGCTTGAGCTTGTTTCGGCTTAGTACACTTAGTACTAATGTGACCCACTTCTCCACAATTATAGCACTTCACCATATTCCTTCTACAATCTGTAGCAGCATGCCCAAGGCCTCCACAGTTAGAACATTTCACCACTGGCTTCCCACACTCAAATGATTTATGACCCATTTCACCGCACTTGTAACACTTAACAACACCGGAACCTCCTCCTCCAGATCTCCTATCAAAGTTTCCCCTATGCTTGCCCTTATCAGCGGGTGTCACATAAGGTCCACTTCTAGCTTGTTGCTTTCCCTTCCTCTTATTCAAACTTTTGTAATGTGTGGAACGAGCCTTACTATCTTCCTCGAAGATTCTACAACATTCCGTCAAATCTGCAAACCTCCTTATCCTTTGATATCCCACAGCTTGCTTAATCTCGGGACGTAAACCATTCTCATATTTAATACACTTTGAGAACTCAGCAGTAATTGCAGCATAATGAGGATGGAATTGAACCAACTCCACAAATTTAGCAGTATAGTCCACCACATACATACTACCTTGTTTTAGTTCAAGAAACTCCATCTCCTTCTTTCCCTTCACACTCTCAGGGTAATACTTCCTCAAGAACTCAGTACGAAATAAATTCCAAGTTATCTCTTCATCATCCACCTCAAGAACTTCACGTATACCGACCCATCAATCATCGGCTTCTTCCTTCAGCATGTGAGATCCAAGCCTCACCTTATTCCCCTCCGCACAGTCCATGACTCTGAAGATTCTTTCAATCTCTTTCAACTAATTTTGAGCTCCATCGGGATCAAATTTTCCTTTGAAAACCGGTGGTTGATTCTTCCTAAACTCGTCATTAGCATTCACGTTCGGCGCACCTTGCACCGCCCTAGCCATTGACTCCAAAGCAGCAGCCACCGCATTGTCGTTTCTACCAGACATATTCTGATCATTCCCAAAAATAACAACAAGGTTAAACAACAGTTCAACCAACACAACAACAAGACAGACACAACTGACTCAAACCAGGCTCTGATACCACTTAATGTAACACCCCTTTTCTATACCCCCAAATAATCAAATAAATCATTTAGGCACATATAAAAATTTCGCCAGAGTACGATTAAAACATGGTATAAAAGAGGCATGTCACATCATACACGCATTTAAAACATACAACACCTGCTCAACATTGATATACAACAGTGGGGTAACTTACAACAGAGGAACTTTGTCCTTACACCCACATCTCAACATTTAGAATAAAAGCGGAAAATCCAAACATTGAAATACATCAAAATATATATACATCATCTAGTATAATCCAACACCATAATTCATGTTTACAGAAACATTCATCAACAAGATACATATACAAATGTATCGCAAAAGAATAATATACATCCTAGCTACCCGGTGCTACATATCAGAGCCAACCGACCAAAAGAATGAAGACACGCTTCACAAAAAGACCTCCAGCATACCTACTCTGCAATGCCTCATAGAGCATCATAAAACAGCAGAAGGGTGAGAAATATTATCATAATAACAATGCATATAATTATATATCTTAGCATAATAATACACATATTTCACATTCTCACCACAATTCATCACAATTCATTACCATTCATCACAATTCACCCATATACATCACAATGTATATATATATATATATATATATATCCCCCAAGCATATTCATCATGCATATTTTCACAATTCTCAATCATTCCACATAAACACACACAATTATCTTTATTCCACAACACATCATTATAAAGATGATAAATGCAAATCATAGAGACCGACTCACGACTCTATGCAAATGCAATGCGGTACCGACTCAATTCATCAATAGTTCACTCAGGAACTCTACTGGAACCATCGCTCGTTACCAAAGTAACTCCCCGTCGGGCCTACGATGTTCACCCATTGCTCACACCCCACATGGGCACACAATGTTTATGGATCACTCACACCCCACCTGGGCAGACGACCCGATCGCTCACAGCCCACACGCGGGCACACGATCCGATTGCTCACACCTCACCTAGGCACACAATCCGATTGGTCACACCTTACCTAGGCACACAATCGTAGGTAATCATCGCTCACTCCTCACATAGGCACACGACGTTACAACGGATTCTCATTAGAATCGCTCAACACCAGAATGTACTTCATTATGCTTCACATGCAAAATGACTCAAGACATTCTTGAAATGCATACATATTCACAATATATTCATGCATTCTTCTCATACAGTCACATACAATCTATATACATTCACATCAATGCACTATTGTATGATTCACATTCAAACACACAGTCAAAACGGTAAAAGTCGCTAAATAGCACTATTCCCGACTTTCTGACATAATAAAATCGGCTAAGAATTTCCAAATCATCAAATCACAAGGTACAGATCAATAGCTTTCCAACGATACCAAGAATGTAAAAATCGGATAATCGGAACAAAAGTTACGGACGAAAACGAAAACGACATTTTGAAAAATCCCATTTTTACATTCCTCCTGTCCATACGCATATCACCCATGTCCATACGCGTATGGGCAGAACCAATTTCCTTCACAAATTCACGTTATCAAAAACCATACGCATATGCCCAATGCCCATACGCGTATCACTAGAGGGCCGGGAAAAGCCACATTCCATACGCGTATTGGCCCAAAAACAAGCCAATGATACGCGTAACGCCTGGGCTCATACGCGTATGGACACGCCCCTTACGCGTATGGCCAGGGAAAACCCAGAAAAATTCTGCAGAACCAAGTTCTGCGTTTTTTCACCCAAAATCCTCCAATTCATCATCTAAACTCAGAAAATTACCAATACAATGTCCAATAACAAGTATCTATCATATACTAATAATTGTGGACACTAAAAACATGATTTCAACCACATTTAATCGATTTCCAAACAATTTACATAATATGGGTTTATACAAACTCTCATAAAAATCAACAACAACAACAATCACTCATACATAATCACATACATTGATAAGATAACAATGTTTCACACCCTTACCCGGATTCCAAACTTGCTATTGATTGTTCTTGATGAATTTCTGAGTTTTCCTCTTTTTCCTCTTCTTTTCTCTTCCTCCTCTTTCTTTCTATCCTTTTTCTTTCTATTTTTCTCTATTCTCCCTTTCTATCTCTTTTCTTTCTTTTCTATTTCTTTTTCCACTAAATTCAATTAATTCATTTTTCTCACAAAAATTCTAATTCCACTACATTTCTAACTTATCATTAATTGAGAAAAGTCTAAAATACTCTCCATTCTAATTTCCCCGAAACTCTCAAAAACGGAAAAATATCAAAACATGTCAACATAACGTATTAACACACCAATTTCACAAATAAAATAATTTATCACCCAATTAAAATAAAAGACTAAACAAAATGGAAATAATCAAAATCGGGGCGTTACATTTGCCACCCCTATGGCTGTCACTAAAATTTTCTATTATTATATGTCAACTTTCTTATAGTGTTTTAATCAGAAACATAGGTGTTTGTCTATTCCATAAAAATTTATGGAGATGTTAGTGTCATTTTAATAGACTAGATGTAAGTGTCAAATACCAATTTTTTCTTCCCTCACCAATAACAAGTGCGGAAACAGTCTTATAAATACAACTTCTTTTTTTAGGTGCTCCAAGTTGTTGGAATTAACCCAAAACCTTTTGAGAATTCCTATTCAATCTTGATTTCAAGATTGTTAACAATCACACGCAATGGCAACGAAAAGAAAAATTGAGAAAGAAAGAAAGAAAGAGAAAAGAGAAATAGTAGCGTTGGAGAAGAAGATGAAAAACTGCAGAATTCTTTCTGCCCACAAACTGTGGAAACTTTCAATATTCACTTGCAACTGCAAACTGGGAATTATCAAACTTGATTATTACAATGATAAGAGTTCATTTAGGTTAACTTGCATCTCAAGCTAAAGCCCAAACTATAAAAGCCCAAAAATATCTAATCTAATCTTTCTAAATCAAATATAATCTTTCTAAATCAAATATATTCTTTCTAAAACAATGAATTACATATTTAACACACCACCTAATTCATTGTGTCTAAACTGTCTATTTTCATCATGGCTCTGTCGTACATTTCACAAATTCCTGCTTCCTTAAGAAGCTATCGATTTTCTTATTCCATGCTCTTGGAGTTTGCTTAAGTTCATACAGGGCTTTATGTAGCCTGTACACCTTTCCTTCTTCGCCTCGTTTCACATACTCAGCTGGTTGTGCGACATAAACTTCTTCGTCTAAGGGTCCATTAAGTAATGCACAATTCACGTCCATCTGACATGTGTGCCAATTGTTCATATTTGCTAGACCAACAACCAACCTGATTGTTTCGATCCTAGCAACAGGTGCAAACACCTCGTCGAAGTCGATTCCTTCCTTCTGAAGAAATCCTTTTGCCATAAGTCTCGCCTTGTGTCGAGTTACTTCTCCTTTAGGATTCACCTTCACCTTGTAAACCCACTTCACATCAATTGCCTTCTTGCCTTGAGGCAATTCGACAAGTGACCTGGTATTGTTGACTTCGATGGAATCTAATTCCTCATTCATTGCTTTCACCCACTTTGAATCTTTCAATGCCTCAGCTGCATTGACTGGTTCGACATCTGCATAGAAAGCATAGTGTACCAGCTCACCCTCTTCATCAACCACATCATCTGATGTAATTACACATTCTTGCAACCTTGCAGGCATGTGTCTTGTTCGTCAAGGTCTGCTTGGGCTTGCTTCATCTCTGACTTGTTCCTGTCGAACTTCTCTTTCGACTTCAGTGGCTGGTTCTTCACAAGAGATTCTCACTGAATCCTTCTTGACATTCTCAGTCCAATCCCATTCTTTAAGCTCATCTATGATCACGTCCCTGCTGATCACTACCTACTTATTCACTGGGTCGAACAACTTATAACCTCCAGTCTTGTGATATCCTCTCAAGATCATTTGATTCGACTTGTCATAAAGCTTCCTTCTCAACTGATCTAGAACATGTCTATGTGCTATAGATCCAAACACCTTCAAGTGACTGAGGCTAGGCTTGACACCGGACCAACATTCTTCTGGTGTGATTCCTTCAAGTTTCTTCGTCGGACATCTGTTCAAAATATATGTTTCTGTCGAAACCCGCTTCTCCCCATAGTTCTTTGGGTAGATGCTTTTCATTCAACATACTTCTCACCATGTTCATGATGGTTTTGTTCTTCCTTTATGCAATTCCATTTTGCTGTGGAGTGTACGGCGGCACCACCTCATGCACAATCCCTTCTTTCTCACATAATGCATCGAACTCTTTCGACACATACTCTCCACCACCATCAGTCCTCAAAATTTTCAACTTTCGACCACTCTGTCTTTCGACCATAGATTTGAATCTAGAAAATACCTTGATGACATCACTTTTCTTCTTGATGAGGTAAGTCCACAGTTTTCGACTGTAATCATCTATGAATGTGACAAAGTATCTGTTACCAACAATCGAATCCACCTAGATAGGATCACATACATCAGAGTATATAACTTCCAGAATTGCCTTCGACTTCCTTCCTGCATCCTTGATGAAACTATTCTTGTGTTGTTTCGACTGAACACACTCTTTACAGACTTCACTTGGAATGTCGATTTCTGGTAGGCTTGAAACCATATTTCTTCTCTTTAGCTCTCTGATGTCATTGAAGTTGAGATGGCCTAGTCGAAAATGCCATAACCACTCATCTTAGTTGGCTGCAGTTGCTAGGCACTTGTGCTCCCTCACATTCAGTTTAATCTTGAAGGTCATATTCTGAGACATTGGAGCCTTCAAGATCAACCTTCCACTTGCATTGAGAACTCTCATCATCTTGTCTTCGATCGACACCTTGTAGTTCTTTTCGACCAACTCCCCTATACTGAGTAAATTACTCTTCATGCCTGGTATGTACAACACATTGGAAATTGTTGTCCTCTTGCCATCTTTTCTCATAATCAGAACATCACCAACACCTTCAGCTGCTAGAGTGTTGACATTTGCAAACTTCGTTGTGTTCTTCGACGAAGGCTTCATGTTGACAAACCAATCTTTCCTTCTAATCATGTGTGATGAGCATCCTGAGTCCAAATACCACTGGTCCTGGAATCTCTCTTCGTCTCTTGTTGTGACCATCAGCAACATCTCTTCTTCTTCATGTTTGGCCAGTTTTGCATTATTTTCTTGATTCTTCTTCTTTTCTGGACAATCAATAAAATAGTGACCATACTTCTGACAATTGAAATATTGAATGTGACTTTTGTCCGGCTTTCAACCACCACCTCTTCCTCTACCTGCAGCACCACCTCTTTGGTTGCCTTGGTTCCAGGGTTTCCTTTGATTCGAGCAGTTTCCTTCATGCTGATTTCGACCAGTCGAATTGTTGTAGGCTCTTCTACCTTTGTTGTCATTGCAGCTTCCTTTGCCTTTCCTTTCCTTTTCTAACTGTGCCTACAAAGCCATATCACTCTTCGACTTTCCTGCAGCTCTTTTAGCCATCCTTTGTTCATGAGACTCAAGCGTCCCTTGAAGCTCTTCCTTCGCCAATACTGACATGTCTTTCGACTCTTCTATGGCTACTACCACGTGGTCGAATTTTGGACCCAATGATCTCAAGATCTTTGCAACAACTGATCTTGATGTCAACACCTCTCCACATACCTTGATTTGATTCACCAGCTTTGTAACTCTGGTGAAGAAATCTGTTATACTTTCATTGTCTTCTGTAACGCCCCGATTTTGTCTTATTTATTTAATCGAGTCGATTTAATTATTTTTATTATTATATTATTTTATTCTTGACTTTTATTTGAGAATATATTATTTTTCATCATGATTATGTTTTATCGCGTTTTGAGAGCGTTTGCGAGATATTTGAGTGTAGGGGTATTTTGGTCTTTTTGGGTGGCTAGATATTTGTTTTATTAAAATAGAAAGTAGAGGTGAGAAAAGAGAAAGAAGAAAAACAGAAAATAGAGAGAAAGAGAAGAAGAAGGAAAAGAGAAAGAAAAGAAGAAAAAGGGAGAAAACTTGGAGAGAAAGAAATTGATTCAACCGACTTTTCAAACACGATTTAATCGGGTAAGGGTGTGAAGTATTGTTATTATAACTTTGTGTGTGATTATGTATGTGTTTTGTGGGAATGTTTTGGTTGTTTTCCATATGTTTTCGTTTATGCCGTATTTAACGAAATCGATATAAACCGATGTTTCTACGGTCGGAAAGTCGTATAAGTACATGTGTTGGTTGGTTAGATGTATGTGAGCTGCTGTTTGAAGTTTCACGAAGTTTGATTATGTTTCGGTTAGTTTTCGGTATGTTTCCGTTGTTGTTTCCGTTTAGGTCGAATTATGGGAAATTGATAGAAAACGATGTTTTCACGGTTAGAATTCGAAATAAATTACGTAGTTGTATCGAGGAAGGTTAGGTCGTCGTATGTCGTGCTTTTTATTCGATTTGGTGAAGTTTAAAAATTCTGGTTTTTGAAAGGTTGAAATTTAATCGAAAAATCGAACGTCGTAGAAATTTCGTTTAAGTGTTCTAAATTGTTCTTATGTATTTGGTGTTTATGAGTATATGTTTGTTTCGGTGAAAATGTTCGATTTAGTCGAGGTTTTGGGTGTTTCGGAAAAGGACAGCATAGGTGTAATGGAGAAAATCTGGTTTTTTGTGAAAAACAGGGTTAGGGATCGATACATAATCCCAGGGATCGATCCCTACTGTGAAAATTGGGAAAAATGGAATTTTTACTACAGCAGGGATCGATACATGCGAGTTAGGGATCGATACCTACTGTGCTGAAACATAAATTCTGGTTTGTCGGGGAAACTTCGGAAATTCATATCTCTTGAACCGTAAGTCGGTTTTGATTCCCGTTCGAAGCGTTGGGAAGCTAATGAGATGTTCTTTCTAGGAAAAATAGTCTTGGGGTCTAAACTTGGTCCAATCGGTACAATTTTTACGAACCGTTTCGTAGTGTCGGGCGTCCGGTTTATGTTTTTGCGTTAATTTGAAATATTCATAACTTGTTCGTTGTTTATCGGATTTGAGAGTTCTTTATATCGAATTGAAGGTATTGATATGTACTAATTTATGGTGATGAGAAATTATATTTTTAGTATACTTTTCACCAACTTTTCCGGTAAACCGTAAATCGAATTGTTTGGTTATTTGTGAAAACGTTCGGTTGCCGTTTGGCACAATTGATGTGAATGTATGTGATTGTTCTGTGATAAATGCATGACTGTGTGGGTGAATAGGTATGCATTTCAAGAGTGTCATAATATGCATTCTTGTGTTGACCGATTCAAATGAGAATCCGAATATAGATTCCGTGGAGAATCTGCTGAATATAGATTCCGTGGAGAATCTGCTGAACATCATTGAGATGTTAGATTCCGTGGAGAATCTGCTGAACATCATTGAGATGTTAGATTCCGTGGAGAATCTGCTGAACATCATTGAGATGTTAGATTCCGTGGAGAATCTGCTGAACATCATTGAGATGTTAGATTCCGTGGAGAGTCTGCTGAGCATCGTTTGGGGATGTAAGATTCCTCGGAGAATCTGCTGGGTGTTTGTGTGCACTTGTAGGGTTTGGGTCATAGGATGGTATCCAATAGGGTAGAATGACTATGTTGTCGTTCCTAGTGCGATATTCATTGGGGTAGAATGACGAGGTTGTCATTCCTAATGAGAGGTGCACTAGGGTAGAATGACTATGTTGTCGTTCCTAGTGAGGTCTGTATTGGGGTAGAATGACTATGCTGTCATTCCCAGTTATGTGATGCATGGTATTGTCGGGTCTTGATTGGATTGATGAATAAACATATATATGTATATGTTGATGTGGAATGAGTAGAATTGTGCAGGTGTGCATTGGAGGACAAACATAATATGTATGTTTATGTGAAATGATGATAATTGTATGTTTGTAATGATGCATTGGTGAATGAACGTGAATATATGTGTTTATGTTAAATGCATCGATATGTATTAGGGATACATGTATTTGAGCATGAATGGATATGCCATGGGATTTGATATGTTAAATTACGGATTGTTATGCCGTGTAAATGACTTATGGAATATGTTGATGTTATGTGTATAGATACGTGCATCGTGATAAGTCGTGGTGAGAATGTGGTATATGTGTATTATACGTTGATATCTATATAATTATATGCAACGTTATTATGATAATATTTCTCACCCTTCTGCTGGAATATGCTTTTTATGGCATAGTGCAGATTGTCAGCTTTAGAGGCGTGGAGGCTTTTGTGAAGATTAGTCCTCCGTTCCGTTGTCGGTCTTGGTGTCTGCTCTGATACGTAGCACGGGAGTCGGGGAACGATTATATTTATATGTATATAATTGTTGTATATACATTTGGTAGTACTTTTGTATATAGTAGAGGTTCTGAAACAGTTTAGTTTGTAAAACACGTCGGTTATGGATATTTCCGCTTTATTCCATAATTGACCATCCTTTTGTAAGGAAAAGTTTCCCTTTGTGTTATGTATCAAAAATGTTGAGCAGGGATTGTATTTTGTGCATTTAAGTGTGACATCCATGTTTCCTGTCGGAAAAAAATAAATTTTTAGTTACTCTGATTTTATTAATTGTTATTTATTCGCGATGGGAATTGGGGTGTTACAAGTGGTATCAGAGCAGGTCGGTCCGTCCGGCCAAGCTATTGAGTCAGTTGGTGTGACAGTTGAATACTGTCGTTGTTGTTTATCTCTTAGTACGTGATAGGTGTGTGGAACACTGTCAGTACTTTCTGGGTTTTCTAATCCTTTGTTTTCAGGATTGAGTTTGAGATAAGTGGGGGAGAAGTTGGTACTTCTCCCTGTTGCTTCAGGTGTGGAGCGTTGGCTCAGTGTATTGTGAATTGCAAGATTGTAAGTGTTGTTCGGACAGTGTTGTTTCTAATTTCTGAGGGAATGCGGAGGTAAGGTTCATGTCAACTAAGGATTTGTGCCTTAGGTAGTTTTGTGTACAGGATGTAAGAAATGCTATTATAAGTTTGTAAAGACGGTTTATGCCCCATCATGATTGTCGGCTGTCTATTGACAAATTGAGGAACTGATCACCCTTAATCTCTTGTTGATAGCAGACGGAAATTATGTTGGATGGAATAGACGTGTCTTTCCAGTTTTGATAGCGTGTGAAATGAGTGTTTGGAATTTAAGGAAATGATTACAGATTATTTTGACGAGTCGATGAAGATGCTAATATCGGAAGATGAAACGGATTAGAGGCTTTGGTATGTTGGTTCAATTGGGAAGTTTTGAGAGTGAATGATTGGGCATCGTTAATGGTGGTTCTCAGAGAGAATAGTGTGAACTCAAATTGGACGAAGGTAAGGATTTCAGGTTTGGATCTGCTAAGTAAGTAGAAGAACTGTTAGGATGTGAAACTAAGATGTTCTTATGTTTGTGGCGATAGTTTTCTAGAGATTGGCAGGAAGGACACAGTGATGAGTTACCGGTTGTGCGTGATTTTAAGATGTATTCCCGGATGGAATATTGGATGTTAGCGTTAGAGGTACCCGGACTGATAGAGCAGTTGGAAGATTTACTGGAAAGGAGAATTGTGAGGCCAAGTGTGTCGTCTTGGAGAGCTTCAGTGTTGTTAGTAACAAAAAGGAAGGAGGATTGACCGAAATAACAAGCATGATGTGTATAATGGTATTGAGACTATGGAAAGCCAAACTTAGAGTTCCGAAGAGGTTTGGAGTTTTTGGAATTTTAGAGCATTAATGGAAATTTTGAGAAAATCTTAAGTGTGGATGTATTATTTAAGAGTTCTTTTGGATTAGTTGTTGCTACATGTTGGGAATTATGGAATTTAGACTGTAAAGAGAAGAAATTGTGTATGGATTATTGACAGTTGAATAAGGTAATGGTGGAGAATAAGTGTCCACTTTCATGAGCGGATGATTGGAATGGTTTGGTTGAGTTTTAGTGAAATTGCAATTGTTTGAAATGTTTGATAAGGATAATGAATTGTGTGAGTTAAGGCTTTGATCGATTTGATGTGACTAGTTATGTTGTAGTCATCGGAATAGACTGGTAATTACTCGGTTAAGCTTGTGTGGGAGTAGCCAGTTACCCAGTGCAAGGTTTTGCAAAAGCTTTAAGAATTTATATCTTTTGGAATTTGGTTGGACATTACAAAGTACGGTGATGTTGCTTGGTGTTAGTAATGTGTCCGTAATGTTTGTGAAGTATATGAATCGTATCTTCCATATTTAATTGGATAAGTTGTAGTGGTTTTAATTGAGGATATTCGAATCTGTTATAAACTCGGAGGAAGAACAGGTAGAGTGGTTGAGATTTGACTTACGAGTATTGAGAAGAGACGCAACTTTATGCTAAGTTATTCGAGTGAGAATTTTGGTTGAAAAGGTTAGTCTTCTTGGATATGTTATTTCAGGTAATGGTATTGTTATGGATCCATCGGAAGTAGATCTGGTTTTACAATGAGAGGTTCCGCAGTTGGTTAAGGAGATTAGAAACTTTTGGGCTCAGTTGACTTGCAGAGAGTAAGTCGTTTGCTTTGGATGTTCATTGTGAGGAAAGTTTGAGAGGATTAAAGTAGAATTTGTCTACGGCTGCAGTTTTGAGTCTGTGTGATCATGTTCAACCGTTTGTGAGGTATTGTGAGGTGTCTTGGATGAGTTAGTCAGTGTGTTAATGCAAGGGAGTGAAGTCGTGGCTTATGCTTTACGACAATTGAGGATTCCTAAAAGGATCTATACTATTCTGGATTTGGAATTAGTCGCGGTTGTATTGTGTTGGAAAATTTGGAGGTATTATTTTTATGGTTCTCGGCTCGAAGTGTTTAGTAATCATAAGAATATTGAGTGCTTGTTTGGTCAGAAGGAATATGGTATGAGACAGAGAGGATGGTTGGAATTTGTGATGAGTTATGACTTTAGTTGGAATTATCCCGTTGGTGAAGTTAATGTCGTGCCTGTTGAGTTAGGTCGAAAGTTGTTATGCATGTCTGTTCAGATGGATGAGAATTATTTGAGCAGTTCAGAGACTGGTGTCTGGTGTGTGAGTTAACACAGTAGAGTGTGAAGTTGGATAAATTAAAAGTGAACAATGATTTTTGGTGATTATGAGAAAGAGTTAGGCCTTGGTCGAGAGATTGGTAGTTTTGATGGTTTCGAGTAATCAGAGTGCGCATCGGAAGCGTGAGGTGGCACAATTCATATATGTGTGTGTGACTTGTAAGATTTCGTAGGTGGAACATTGGGAATATATAGGACTGATGAGACCATTGGACGTTTCAAAATAGAAGTGATAAGTGAAAGGTTTAAATGTTATCCATGGGCTACTATGTAGATGGATGTTTCGGTTATATGTTCGATTGGTGAATCGTAGCATTGTTGTAGTATGGTTGTGTGACAAGGATGTTGGTATTCTGGTTTTGTTGATGTTGTTGAGATCTTGTTGTGTCGTGGAACTTGTTTTCTTGTTTGTGTTGTTGCCTCGTTTCCATGGTGATGGTTCGAGTGCGAGTGACTAATTCCTTTGTGGGGAATTAGGGGAGTGTTACCTTTGGTGAGGGTAACGATCTTGTTGTGTTTCGGTTCTAGAGTGAACCTGTGTGTTGGTATCGTGGTTTTCCTTGAGTTGTGAGTGGGTCGTCAAGTGCATTGTATGGGCTTTGCATCTTGTCGTTGTAGTTGTCGTCATGTCATATTGTTGTATCTGCTGTTAGCAAGGTGGTTGTCAGTTGTGTTATTCGTGGTGTGCCTTTTGTTGGCATGTTGGTTTGTTAATTGGATGCGAGAGTCGTGTCCGGAGTTGTTCGTCTCGGTTAGATTTTCGAGGACGAAAATGTCTAAGTGGGGGAGAGTTGTAACGCCCCGATTTTGTCTTATTTATTTAATCGAGTCGATTTAATTATTTTTATTATTATATTATTTTATTCTTGACTTTTATTTGAGAATATATTATTTTTCATCATGATTATGTTTTATCGCGTTTTGAGAGCGTTTGCGAGATATTTGAGTGTAGGGGTATTTTGGTCTTTTTGGGTGGCTAGATATTTGTTTTATTAAAATAGAAAGTAGAGGTGAGAAAAGAGAAAGAAGAAAAACAGAAAATAGAGAGAAAGAGAAGAAGAAGGAAAAGAGAAAGAAAAGAAGAAAAAGGGAGAAAACTTGGAGAGAAAGAAATTGATTCAACCGACTTTTCAAACACGATTTAATCGGGTAAGGGTGTGAAGTATTGTTATTATAACTTTGTGTGTGATTATGTATGTGTTTTGTGGGAATGTTTTGGTTGTTTTCCATATGTTTTCGTTTATGCCGTATTTAACGAAATCGATATAAACCGATGTTTCTACGGTCGGAAAGTCGTATAAGTACATGTGTTGGTTGGTTAGATGTATGTGAGCTGCTGTTTGAAGTTTCACGAAGTTTGATTATGTTTCGGTTAGTTTTCGGTATGTTTCCGTTGTTGTTTCCGTTTAGGTCGAATTATGGGAAATTGATAGAAAACGATGTTTTCACGGTTAGAATTCGAAATAAATTACGTAGTTGTATCGAGGAAGGTTAGGTCGTCGTATGTCGTGCTTTTTATTCGATTTGGTGAAGTTTAAAAATTCTGGTTTTTGAAAGGTTGAAATTTAATCGAAAAATCGAACGTCGTAGAAATTTCGTTTAAGTGTTCTAAATTGTTCTTATGTATTTGGTGTTTATGAGTATATGTTTGTTTCGGTGAAAATGTTCGATTTAGTCGAGGTTTTGGGTGTTTCGGAAAAGGACAGCATAGGTGTAATGGAGAAAATCTGGTTTTTTGTGAAAAACAGGGTTAGGGATCGATACATAATCCCAGGGATCGATCCCTACTGTGAAAATTGGGAAAAATGGAATTTTTACTACAGCAGGGATCGATACATGCGAGTTAGGGATCGATACCTACTGTGCTGAAACATAAATTCTGGTTTGTCAGGGAAACTTCGGAAATTCATATCTCTTGAACCGTAAGTCGGTTTTGATTCCCGTTCGAAGCGTTGGGAAGCTAATGAGATGTTCTTTCTAGGAAAAATAGTCTTGGGGTCTGAACTTGGTCCAATCGGTACAGTTTTTACGAACCGTTTCGTAGTGTCGGGCGTCCGGTTTATGTTTTTGCGTTAATTTGAAATATTCATAACTTGTTCGTTGTTTATCGGATTTGAGAGTTCTTTATATCGAATTGAAGGTATTGATATGTACTAATTTATGGTGATGAGAAATTATATTTTTAGTATACTTTTCACCAACTTTTCCGGTAAACCGTAAATCGAATTGTTTGGTTATTTGTGAAAACGTTCGGTTGCCGTTTGACACAATTGATGTGAATGTATGTGATTGTTCTGTGATAAATGCATGACTGTGTGGGTGAATAGGTATGCATTTCAAGAGTGTCATAATATGCATTCTTGTGTTGACCGATTCAAATGAGAATCCGAATATAGATTCCGTGGAGAATCTGCTGAATATAGATTCCGTGGAGAATCTGCTGAACATCATTGAGATGTTAGATTCCGTAGAGAATCTGCTGAACATCATTGAGATGTTAGATTCCGTGGAGAATCTGCTGAACATCATTGAGATGTTAGATTCCGTGGAGAATCTGCTGAACATCATTGAGATGTTAGATTCCGTGGAGAGTCTGCTGAGCATCGTTTGGGGATGTAAGATTCCTCGGAGAATCTGCTGGGTGTTTGTGTGCACTTGTAGGGTTTGGGTCATAGGATGGTATCCAATAGGGTAGAATGACTATGTTGTCGTTCCTAGTGGGATATTCATTGGGGTAGAATGACGAGGTTGTCATTCCTAATGAGAGGTGCACTAGGGTAGAATGACTATGTTGTCGTTCCTAGTGAGGTCTGTATTGGGGTAGAATGACTATGCTGTCATTCCCAGTTATGTGATGCATGGTATTGTCGGGTCTTGATTGGATTGATGAATAAACATATATATGTATATGTTGATGTGGAATGAGTAGAATTGTGCAGGTGTGCATTGGAGGACAAACATAATATGTATGTTTATGTGAAATGATGATAATTGTATGTTTGTAATGATGCATTGGTGAATGAACGTGAATATATGTGTTTATGTTAAATGCATCGATATGTATTAGGGATACATGTATTTGAGCATGAATGGATATGCCATGGGATTTGATGTGTTAAATTACGGATTGTTATGCCGTGTAAATGACTTATGGAATATGTTGATGTTATGTGTATAGATACGTGCATCGTGATAAGTCGTGGTGAGAATGTGGTATATGTGTATTATACGTTGATATCTATATAATTATATGCAACGTTATTATGATAATATTTCTCACCCTTCTGCTGGAATATGCTTTTTATGGCATAGTGCAGATTGTCAGCTTTAGAGGCGTGGAGGCTTTTGTGAAGATTAGTCCTCCGTTCCGTTGTCGGTCTTGGTGTCTGCTCTGATACGTAGCACGGGAGTCGGGGAACGATTATATTTATATGTATATAATTGTTGTATATACATTTGGTAGTACTTTTGTATATAGTAGAGGTTCTGAAACAGTTTAGTTTGTAAAACACGTCGGTTATGGATCTTTCCGCTTTATTCCATAATTGACCATCCTTTTGTAAGGAAAAGTTTCCCTTTGTGTTATGTATCAAAAATGTTGAGCAGGGATTGTATTTTGTGCATTTAAGTGTGACATCCATGTTTCCTGTCGGAAAAAAATAAATTTTTAGTTACTCTGATTTTATTAATTGTTATTTATTCGCGATGGGAATTGGGGTGTTACATCTTCCATCTGAAGCAACTCCTAGATTCTCTTGTAAGTTTGTAACCTCACCTCATTCACATTCTTTGCGCCTCCAAATGACTTTTTAAGAATCTCTCACGCTTCCTTTGCTGACTCTACATCACTAACCTTTTCAAAGTTATCAGGATCGACACAATGATGGATTATAAAGAGAGCTTTATAATCTTTCTTCTTCAATTCTTTGTGTGCATTCTTGATCCACCGCGTTCTCTACAAGCGATGCTACTCCTTCCTTCACAAGATCCCAAAGATCTTGATAACAGAAAACCACCTTAATCTGCTTGCACCAATTCTCATAATCATCTTTCTTAAGAATCGGAAAGCTCGCCGAAAAGTGCATGTTCGGATGATTCATCGCCATCACGATTTTCCTTCCTTGAATCGCAACCGGAGCTCTAGATACCAGATGTTGGAATTAACCCAAAACCTTTTGAGAACTCCTATTCAATCTTGATCTCAAGATTGTTAAAAATCACCCGCAATGGCAACGAAAATAAAGATTGAGAAAGAAAGAAAGAAAGACAAAAGAGAAATAGTAGCGTTGAAGAAGAAGATGAAAAACTGCAGAATTCTTTCTGCCCACAAACTGTGGAAACTTTCAATATTCACTTGCCACTGCAAACTGTGAATTATCAAACTTGATTATTACAATGATAAGGGTTCCTCCCTATTTATAGATTTCGGTTAACTTGCATCTCAAGCTAAAGTCCAAACTATAAAAGCCCAAAAATATCTAATCTAATATTTTTAAATCAAATCTGATTTTTCTAAATCAAATATAATCTTTCTAAAACAATGAATTACATATTTAACACAAGTGTGCATGATAATTCATAGAATTTAATCAGGCCAGTATACGGATCTTTGTGATCTAAACTTGAAAAAAGGTTAGAATAAATACTTTAAAGAAGTCTAGTCTTCATTTTAGTTTGTCTGTTATTTCTTAGAGGTCTTACTGTCTTAGACTTAGATTGTTATAACACAACACTCTACCAACAATATTGTTATGATTATCCCTGTTGTTGTTATTGTTGTATCATGACAGTCTATTATAGACTACTATAAATAATACATTTCATGACATAGTTTTCACCTCAGTTGATAGAATTGGAGTTTGACCTAACTCAGCCCTATAAAACCAGTTGGTAAGGTGAGCGGTGCCACTCTATATAAACCCTTTGTAGATTGTATCTTTCACCAATGCAGGATTTGGGTTTTTCCCAATAAACCCTGTCACGCCGAGCAATATTGGACTTGGTGTGTAGATATAAATGGTGGGTGACTTGGTTTTTCCAATACTATTCAATTAAAAACCGAGGTAAAATGTTCTGGAGCGCAATCTTTTAGTTTTTTTAAAAAAACTAAATCTAATCGCTCGGTTTTCTGTAAAATCTATAGAAAATGTAGCTTAGGGTTTAAATTTCGATTCATATCTCCTGCAATTTCGTATTTTATTTAAAATCAAAATTGAGCCCTTATTTTATTTAGTTTTTTAATTAAAACATAAATCATTTATTCCCTCGGTTATTGATAAAACTGAAAGCAAATGTAGCTCGGCGTTTGAGCTTTGATTCTCAACTCCTACAGTTTCATGTCTTATTTGCAACCAAAATGGCATCCTTTTTTATTTAATTTTTTAATTATAGTATAAATCATCTATTCCTTTGTTATTGGTAAAATCGAAAGTAAATGGAGCTCAGGGTTTGAGCTTCGATTCCCAGCTCCTGTAGTTTCATATTTTATTTACATCCAATATGACGGCCTTATTATTATTTTTTTTTATTATAATATAAATCATCTATTCCCTCGGTGATATCTACCAACTGAGATGTAAACCCCAAACAATATTTTATTTCAATATTAGAATGTTAAGTCTTATTCACTTTTTCATTTAACATAAACATTTTGCGCCCTAACGAATAAACAAAACAACATTCTTGATATTCTCCACCAAAATGAAGCAATGTCGGAACAAGTTTGATTTTACATCTACACTCCTTTAGTTTTGATGATAACACTACTACAAATAAAATATTTTATGACGAAACTTTCACCTCACCAAACAAAACACCGAGGTGTAAACCATAGACGCGTCACATTTTAATTTTTTTTAGATACCATATATTTCCTCAGTTTAGCTGGAAACTGAAGGGTAAAGTACCATACATTTTAATTTTACTTTGGTGGCGGTTGTTAAATTGTCGTGTCGTCGTACATAGTAGCGGGTGGAACGACATTTATTTAACCTGTCGCAATACATGCTCGCGACACACAAATTTGTGACGGTTCACAAACTGCCGCAACCCAGATATTGTGAAGGCCACAACTGTAGGAACATCAGAAAAAAATCGCCGTAAAATCCGTATTTTCTTGTAGTGAGGAGTTCAACTTGTCGCAATTATAAATCCATGGATCAAACAGAAAAATATATTCATAAGAGAGATGCAGACCATATGGATAGTAACATTGTATATTATTTTTAAAAGACACAAATTTGCATTTTACTCTAGCTGAAAATTTATTTGTTGAACTTAATAGTTTTTGATAATATTTCAAACTTACAACCGATAAATTTCAAACGAAGCACACTCTTACTAGAGGCAATCACAATAAAAGGAAACAAAAACAAATTATAACTATAAATACAGAAGAAAAAAAGGCATGTTTCTTTTCACTCAAAAGAACCTTTTAAGCCACCTAAGTACCTGTGAGTTGTAAGTGGTTCCCAATGCCACTCCAGCAACAAGACCACCTATGTACCCAATTAAACTTACTTACCAATCTATTTCAATGAAAGATTCTGAGTCATTATCATCGTTAGAGGTAGAAGGTGGAGAAAATGAGTGCCCTGCATGATCTAAACACTTCAACTTCAACAATTGATCCCCACAGAGACCTTTGTTACCCTCAAATGAATCACCTTGGAATGTTGAAAACTGCTTATTCTGAGGTATAAGACCTGAGAGATTGTTGAATGACACGTTGAAGAACTCTAGAAATGTTAGTTGTGTCAACTGTAGGGGAATATTCCCTGACAGATTGTTGAGAGAAAGGTCCAATGCTTCCAGGTTTGAAAGGTTTCCAAAGGAAGACAGAATGCTCCCAATAATTGTGTTATTTGACAAGTTGAATAAAACAAGACCCTTTAAGTCACCTAGGACTTTTGGTATCTCTCCACTGATTTTGTTGCTTTACATATCAATGACTATCATGCTGAAATTTTTTTGAAGCTTCTCATAATCCATGGTATGCCCTTTGTTTGACATTGTCAACGAATAAGGAATATATCTTGAAACTGAAAATCCTAGTTGCCCGTACTCAAGATTGTATGATAACATTGGGTCATACTGTAATTGACTTGTGTTGGAAGTTTTCATTGCTTTCCAACTTTTGATTATTTCTGATGGAAAACTGCCACTGAACTCATTGTGATAAAGGTCAATGATGTGATGCTTTGGAAATGTGCATGTCATGTTCCCAAAGCACCTAATGTATCCATGAAATTTATTGTTACTTAAAGCCAGTACTTTCAACTCAGGTAGATCTCCCAGCCAGAATGGAAACGAATCGTTGATATTGTAATGCATAATATCAAAGTACTCTAGAAATCCACAATTGACCAATGCTCTTGGCATTTGACCTTGAAGATTGTTGTTGCTGAAATCAATCATTTGAAGGTTATTTCCCATTAGGTATGATTGAGGAATGAGACCAGACAATTTGTTCCCCTTTATCTCCAGAAATTCTAGATATTGGCTAAAGTTCCCTATACATGATGAAACATGACCGCTTAAATTGTTGAACGATAAATTAAGATGGAGGAGTGATTTGAGATTGCATATGGATGGGGATATTTCTCATGTCAATGTGTTGTGTGAAAGTGCTAAGACTTGTAGACTTGATTTTCTCCACAACCAACTAGGTATCGATGTTATATTGTTGTATTCCAATTCAATATATTCCACAACAGTGAGATTTTTTATAAATGTTGGAACCTCAACTATATTGCATGATGCCAAAAATAAGAACCTGATTGGAGAATTGGTCGCATTGTAAGAACTTTTTCCATTGAATAATGACAATTTGTTGTATGATAAATCAAGAATAACTAGCTTTTTTAGCTTCAAAAATATGTCAAGCTCCAACTTTCCATGCAAAATATTATTTTGTAAATTCAAGCAAACCAGATATGTTAGGTTTGTCAAGCAAGATGGAAATCCACCCTTCATATTGCTATTTTCTGCGCTAAGCATTGATAGTTGGGTGAGATTTGCAAAACATAATGAGATGTCACTGCCAATATTTAACCAGGATATATCCAACTTAATTAGTGATGAGAGCTTACATATCCAAGAGATAGTCTCAAAAGTAAATTTATTGGAAGCAACAAGACCTTAAGTTTGGTAAGATTTGCCAAGGATACAAAAGGGTCTCCCCCAAACTGGTTATATCGAAGCTCTATATATATGCACGAGTTGTGTGAGCG
This sequence comes from Lathyrus tuberosus, assembly GCA_022829125.1. Lineage (NCBI taxonomy): Eukaryota > Viridiplantae > Streptophyta > Magnoliopsida > Fabales > Fabaceae > Lathyrus > Lathyrus tuberosus. Next base: position 7,114,803 of record JALAZF010000161.1, on the reverse strand, counting down.
AGGTTTCCTAGAGAAGTAGGAATATACCCAGAAAAATAGCAATCATAAATTGATAGGGTACTTAAAGAGCTAAGCTTTCCAATGGATACAGGAAGTGTACCATAGAAACCTGTCTCATCAAGGTATAACTTGGTTAGTGAACTAGACTGAAATTTGGGCAACCTGCCAATCAGATCTGGATTAAGTTTCAAATCTAGAATTTTCACGTTTGGAAGGTGAAATACTCCAAGTGGAAGTTCACCATACAATTGACAATTGGAAAGAGATAGTTCTCGCAACGAAGTTAGATTTGTGAGTGTGTCTGGTAAATGGATGAAATAGTTACAACACCAAGTTGAAGAATCTGAAGTTTTGTTGAGTTTTGAATTATGTTTCTGAGACTTGAACTTTTGAGTTGCAACATATTGAATACACTATTTTCCCAAACTGTTGTGGTATAGACGCTTAGATCAAGAGACAACAACTTGGACAACTACGAAAAAAATAGTGTGAGAAAGATTCAGATATCTTAGTTGTGAAAGGTCACCTATCTGAGGTGATATTCGAGAGTAATAGAATTTATTGTCTGAAAGATCGAGATGTCGAAGGTGTACAAGGAGAAAGAGAGTGGTATTTACATCGATTTTACCATAGAGTTGGATGCTTCTAAGATCAATGTGAATCACATGATCTGTATGCTCATCACATTTAATGCCATCCCATGAACAACAATCAGTGCTTGCATTCCAAGATGCTGTTTTAGGATAACTGAGAGGATTAACCGAAGCAGACTTATCAATGTTAAAGCCAATCTTAAATTGCAATAATGCATGGATTTCATATTGATGACACTTTGGGTGAGTTAAAGGAAAAGACGTAGAAAATGTGATAGAGAAGAGTGAATAAAGGAAAAGAAACAGAACTGACAAAACAAGAGACCATGGAAACACCATTGAATCTTAATATTTTAAATTGAAAAGTTTGGATGAAATGCCAGACACATATCAAGTGGTTCTTATACTAAAGAAATGGACTTCAATACAAAAAATGAAAATGTTTTCTAGTGAACTTGATTATCTTAGGACTACACTACAGGTCCATATCTTGTGTTAATCTAATGGTGAGGCAAACTCATTCAACTCCATAAAAGCATTATCTTTTGCTGTTTAAATTAAAGAATGGTATTTGAATCTTGGCTGTTATAGTAGATTCTACAATTAGATTTATTCTTTCTTGTATTAATTTCAAACACATGCATTTTATACAAGAACTTTTATCTAACATAATATTATCTCTAATAAAATTATGCGGCCAAAACGATACACAAGATTTATCATCAACATAGACGACATTGACATGGTGAGATTTCAGAAGGCATTTGTTGGTGAAGTAAGTAAAGAGGGTAACACATACAAAATCCAAGAAGCTCTTAATGCGGAGGGTTTCTTTATGATTAAAGCTACACCACTTGGCACTAATTTATGCTTGGTTGAAGAAAACACAGATGGTGATATAAGAGAGATGATTGCAACTGATGAAGCTTGGTTGTCGAAATGGTTTGTTGATATCCATCCATGGACGCCAGCGGATGTTGACAAGGAAAAGTTAACTTGGATGAAATGTTTTAGTATGTTGTTGTGGACCGATTTCCATGACCCCACAAATCCTGAGATGGTGAGATCCTCGTGAACTGTGCTTGTGTCACTTTAAAATTTCTGATATTTAACCTATAATGCTTAAAAGGAAGGAAAAGGAATCTAAACTAACCCTGCGTGCATATGTTTTTCCTACAAATGCGAAGAGATCTGGAATCGGAGGTCGATTATACTAAGGGAAGCTATTAACATCCTAAGTATCTATAGTACTCTATAGGAAGCTTTTTGTACATTTATCTTTTACTATTAATTATCTTATTTTTCTTAAGTTGCTTACTGTTGATTGGGAAAGTTTTAACTTTTAGGTAAATATGAAATGTTTTTGTGAGTTTTTTATTTATGAAAGGTACAGGGACCTAAGGGGTTTATTTTAAAGGTGTGCTTGCTAAGATCTCGCAATCTTATGCCTACGTATTCCTAAAAAAGAATAAGAGACTATGAGAAATCAGAGCGTTCGTAGTTCCACCTATTATGGGTGGAATTTGTATCTTGTTCAAAGCCCAAGATGTTAAAGCTAAAAGGATGTTTGTTTATCTTGTTTAAAGTCCAAGATGATAAAGCTAAAAGTTTTGTTGGTTTGAAAGAAAAGATAAATTGTCATCTTTTAAAGGATACATCCCCCTTATTCATCACAAACATTTGAGAACAATATCATAAGGGAAAAAGCTTTGAACTTGGATGTTAAATAATCCTAAGCAATGATACATCTTCCTTTATGAGTCTTTGCATGCTAAGAAAAGGACCTTAACTTGGATATAGAATCAACAAGTGTGCCACTTACATCACTTAGATGAAAGAAAAGTTTTGGACCATGATAAGAGAAGGACCCCAGCTTGGATTTTGAATCAACAAGTGTGCCATGCTACTACGAAAAACCCATTTAGCAACGGTTGGGAATGACATATAATGACGCGGGCGAAGGCGTTGTTATGTAGATTGCTGTTGTAAGTTCGCCGTTTCTACAACGGTTTGGAAACCGTTGTTATATTCTGGAAGCGCGCGATATATTACAACGGTTAGGTATTTCAACCGTTGTAATATAAATTAACTATCACAACGGTTATCAATATCAACCGTTGTCGTATATATTAACGATCACAACGGTTATGTATTTCAACCGTTGTGGAATGTACCCTTAGTTTATTAAATACAAATGTATATTGCTTGTTTTACCATCCACCTAATTAAAGAAATACAATCATTAAAATTGGTAAAGAACTATATAATCTGAAAATTAAACTGTTCTTGAAAACCAACTTAAACACACCACTGTTTTCCGAATTGCATCCATTTCATTCGGCACATTTTATGTTCCTTAACATAAAATTTATGGTTCAATGGTCGGTTTCCTTCAATCCATCGATATATTTTATTATAGTTTACCTCATCATCGCGAAAAATCATCGCGATTTTATCATCATAACAATCATGATCTTAACAACCACGATGATTAGTGACGACGATGAGGTAAACTATAAAAAAAGATATCGATGAATTGAAGCAAACGGACCATTGGACCATAAATTTTATGTTAAGGAACATTAAATGTGCTGAATGAAATATATGCTATTCGGAAAACATTGACATGATAAAGGTTGGTTTTCAAATACATCCTAATTTTCTGATTATAAGTTTCTATATCAATTTAACTGATTGCATTTTCAATAAAAGGATAGTGAAACAAACAATATACATAGTATATAATAAACTATATTTCATATACAATATCAGAATGAATTCATATATATGTACCTTATCAGAATGAATTCATATGTATGTACCACCATCATCATCACCATGTGAAACAAACCCTAAAAACTGGGAAGCAATGAAGAAAATTAGTTAGTATTAAATTTACCTATATACAATATACATAGTATATATATAATGAACTAATGTTCTATATCAATTTAACTGGTTGCATTTTCAATAAAAGGATAGTGAAACAAATAATATACATAGTATATAATAAACTATATTTCATATACAATATAAGAATGAATTCATATATATGTACCTTATCAGAATGAATTCATATATATATGTACCACCATCATCATCACCATGTGAAACAAACCCTAAGAAGTGGGAAGCAATGAAGAAAATTAGTTAGTATTAAAAAAAAAACAACCAAAAGTTGAAACAAAACCCTAAGAAGTGGGAATGTACCATTACAATGAAGTTCACCTTGCTTGTGAAGCATTGAAGTCGAATCTGCACAAAATGAGAACAATCAACAAATACAACATGAAGCAAACGAGATAATGGGAACTATCTAACAAAAAGATTGAAGTAGAAGACTACCTTATTTTCCATAAACAATATGTACATTACACTTACTACCGCCAGCATCATCACCATGTTCATCTAGTTTTAGATTCTGCAAGAAAAACTACAAGGAGGAAGAAGCTTAAATCAAAAGCTTCATACTGCTTGTATTTCTTCTCGCGGATTCTATAAAAAGATGAAGTTTGCTGCCAAAAATGGGTGCTAGGGTTTCGCTGTGAAGGAAACGGCGCTTCTGTCAATAATAGAAAGTTAATTCCCTTATATAGGTAAACATTTCACAACGGTTTTCTAAAATAACCGTAATGATAAGTATATATATTATTTTAATAATATCACAACGGTTAGTTATATTATCTGTAGTGATAACCCTTCTAATTGGTACAAGGTTCGACTCCAGGCAACAACATTTTTCTATAATTACGTAAAATAGAAAAATGCTGTAATATTATAAGGGGTATCGCTACGACTATTATTACTAACCGTTGTAATATTATAACCCTTGCTCTTCCTGGAATAGAGAACACTTTGGCCATAATGATTTAAAATTTTCTCCGTTTTTCAAAAAATATCGTTCCAGAATATCAACCATTTACAAGTTATCATCATTGCAAGCATTAAACTATCAGACTTTTCATCTACAACCTCATCTATAAATAGACAACTTTACATTTCTTCATAATATATTCTTCGTAACAATGAATTCTACAAATGAGAATCCTAAAATCACCAACGAGGAACGTCAGGCGCCAATAGAGGAGGTCCAACTTGCGGCCAGGGATGCCTTAAGGGTGAGGAAGGATAAGAAGAAGAAGAAGAAGAAGAAGAAGAAGCTAAAGAAGAAAAAGATAAAGAAGAAAAGGAGAACAGTTTATTATGATTCTGATGAGGGGAGTGAGGAGAGATGTCTGGATTATGAAGATGCATTTGCAACAATGGGCTCTGACATTGATTAATATATGTAATATGATTATCAATATACTCTTTTTAATGGAATATTAATAAAATGTTATTTTATATATGCTCATCTCTTACAATTTTATTTTTAAAGTTATATATACTATTCTCTTGCACTTAAAAACACTAACAAAAGAAATAAAATATATTTTTAAAAGAAAAACAATGATGAATTTTGAGTTTTGAGGTTAAATCCCCGTAACACTAACAAAAGAAATAAAATATATGTTTAAAATACAAAAACATGATGAACTTTGTGATCCTTTATGAAATCAAATTTTTGGGCTAAATTAAACATCAAGGATGGACTCCAAGGGTGTTTTTGAGTGTCTTGAATCATGTCCCAAGATTTGAGATCATGCCTTTGCGTAAAAGTCAAACGTATAGTTGACTTTTCATCAAAACCCTAGTTTGTGGTCCAGATGAATTTGAATTCTTGCATTGTTTATGAATAAAGTTCTTTGGATCAATACAATCATATTAATGGACTAATATGTGGCATTTGATGTCCTTGAAACATATCTTGAGGTCTGGGATCATGCCTTGTTCCAAAAGTCAACCTAGGGACTAAATTAGGTCAAAACCCTAATTTTGGTGCACTAAGGTTCTTGAGGCTTGTTGATTTTGAAATAAGGCAGTCTTATACTTGATTATTGACGAATGAGAGTTCTTGATCTTCATGGATAAATGAGAGATTGGGTAAGTTGAAGATCATGCCCATTCTTGATTGATCTTTTGCCTGAGTCTCCTTTGAGGCGCAAAAAACCCTAATTTGTAATCAAATGAAACAAACAACAATTTTTGTATTTCCAAATGGGTTAGTGATGCATAAAAGTATACACACATACGATGCTAATGAAATGCAAATGATGTGGGATCTTAGGGTCAAAAATTAGGGTATGACAGTCGTGTCATGCATGAACACCAAAATTCTTCAAATTCATTTCTGCTCGCGTTGAAGAATTCATTTCATGTAATGAAAACACGGAGAAACATAAGAGGATGGATGTGGCTCGTTTTGTTATCAAGAGCAAGTTCTCCATAAACCTTAATGAGGATTTTAACGAGGAGATTAATGGGTAAGTTTATAGAATTATGTTGTTAGAAGATTTCCACTGTCCTAAATAGATTACGGTTCATAATGATAATTGCACGGATAGTGAAATGGAAGGATCTGATTCTGAGTCCGATGATGGTGTGTCTGAAACATCAATGGAGGAGGAAGATGAATATCAAAGTGTGCGTGAAAACCAAGGTTGTATGGAAACAAATAATGAGGAAGATAGCCATCAGGATGGAGACAATAGGGAAGCGGCGGAAACATCTAACAAGTCCACATCATGTAAGAAAGATCATAATAAAGATAATGGCGTGTCTACTTTACAAGGTAATGTAATAGCTGGTGAAAAGGTGATACTTGGAAGATATATTGGAGGATATATTCCAGATTTAGGGGGAACCTATGTCAAATTCATGGGTAGTATTGAGAAGAGTGCGCAATGCTTCAAGAATAATTCTCTATTGAAGATTTATTGAAGGCTATCAGTAATTGCGATGGAAATAAGAGTCTTGGACCCGATGGCTTCAATCTTGATTTTCTTAAAACGTGTTGGGATGTCGTAGAGAAGGAAGTGGTTCTTTGTATACAAGAATTTCATGAGACGGTTGTGCTTCCTAAGGCATTGCTTTCCTTGTTTATTGTCTTAATTCCAAAGAGTCATAACACTAAATTTTTGGATGGATACCGGCCTATTAGTTTGGTGGGTTGCATTTACAAGGTCATTTCTAAACTTTTGGCTAAAACACTAAGAAAGGTTATTGGCAAATTTATTTCTTCATCACAAACAGCTTTTATCCCAGGGAGGCTGGTGTCTTGGTTATGAATGAGGTGATTGATATAGCCAAAAGGAAGAAAAGAAAATGCTTAATATTTAAAGTCGACTTTGCACAAGCATATGATTGTATCGAATGAGATTTCTTGGAAAAGGTTATGACGGATATGAACTTTAGGAACAAATGGATGCAGTGGCTTAAGGGGGGAATTCTAAACTACCATTTGTCGGTTTTGGTTAACGGTGGAACTACACAAGATTTTAAGCATTCAAGGGGTCTAAGACAAGGTGACCCTTGTCACCGTTTTTGTTTTCATTAGTGGCAAAAGGCTTGACTGCCATGGTCAAAAGGGCCTGCAGTAGAGACATCTTCAATGGATTCAAGGTGAATGGGAATGTTTAAGTCAATCGTATATAGTTCGCAGAAGACACGGTTCTAGTTTGTGATGAAGCTTGGTGAAACTTATTAGTGGAGGTAATGACAATGATAGGTGTAACACCCCCTTTCTATACCCCCAAATAATCACATAATCATTTAGGCACATAATAAAAATTTCGCCAGAGTATCATTATAATCATGGCATAAAAGAGGCATGTCACATCATACACAATTATAAATCATACAACACCTGCTCAACAACCGATATGCAACAGTGGGGTAACCTTGCCACAGAGGAACTTTGTCCTTACACCCACATCTCAATATTTAGAATAAAAGCGGAAAATCTAAACATTGAATAACATCAAACATATATACATATACATATATATATGCATCATCGAGTATAATTCAACAACATAATTCATGGTTACATAACCATACATCAACCAGATACATGTACAAATGTATCACAAAAGAATCATATACTTCCTAGCTACCCGGTGCTACATATCAGAGCCAACCGACCAAAATAATGAAGACATGCTTCACAAAAGACCACCAGCATCCCTACTCTGCAATGCCTCATAGAACATCATAAAACGGCAGAAGGGTGAGAAACACAATTATAATATAAATGCATATAATTATATATCTTAGCATAAAAATACACATATTCTACATTCTCACCACAATTCATCACAACTTACCCATATACATCACAATGTATATATATATATGTAAGACCAAGCATGTTCATCATGCATACTTTCACAATTCTTATCATTCCACACAAACATACACATTTATGTTTATTCACCAATGCATCATTATAAAGATGACAAATGCAAGTCATAGAGACCGACTCACGACTCTATGCAAATGCAATGCGGTACCGACTCAATCATCACTAGTTCACTCAGGAACTCTGCTGGAACCATCGCTCGTTACCAATGTAACTCCCCGTCGGGCCTACGATGTTCACCCATTGCTCACACCCCACATGGGCACACAATGTTTATGGATCGCTCACACCCCACCTGGGCACACGACCCGATTGCTCACACCTCACCTAGGCACACAATCCGATTGCTCACACCTCACCTAGGCACACAATCGTGTGTAATCATCGCTCACACCTCACATAGGCACACGACGTTACAACGGATTCTCATTAGAATCGCTCAACACAAGAATGTACTTCATTATGTTTCACATGCAAAATGACTCAAGACATTCTTGAAATGCATACATATTCACAATATATTCATGCATTCATCTCCAACAATCACATACAATCTATATACATTCATTTCAATGCACTATTGTATGATTCACATTCAAACACACATTCAAAACGGTAAAAGTCGCTAAATAACACTATTCTGACTTTTTGACTTATTTAATCGGCCAACAATCTCAAACCCATCACCACAAGCAAGAACATTTCATAAGCTTTCCAACGATATAAATAACGCTTAAATCGGAAATACGGTTCGAGAGTTATGACTTTTAAAAGAAAATAAATTTCCTTAAAGAAAACAAAAGCGCCCGGCGACGGGAACCTTTCGCCCGGCGACGCGTCCATTTCGCCTTCACCTCGCCCAGCGAAGTAGGGGCGAAGGAAACACCCAAAACGTGAACAAAATCAGTAGCGTGACACCCTCCCGCCTCTCCATTTCGCCCGGCGACGCAGGGGCCAAAATCACGCTTTGCCCGGCGCTCTGGGCATTTCGCCCGACGCTTTACACCAGAGAGCCATACCCAGGAGCGTGGTTTCATCATCAAAACCCCCATTTTCTCATTTTCCCACCATTGATCATCCCCAACAGCAAAACCAAGCATAGTTATGGATCATACACATATAGAGATCATTCTAAACACATCTTTATCGATTTTTAACCGTTAAAAACACCGATTCCACAAATCGACCTAAAACTCACATATAACTCAAACTCTCTCAAACATAATTTTTTTCAACCACAACTATCATACATAATCACACACATGTATAGAATAATCGAGTTTCAAACCCTTACCCGATTAAATCGATTCCTAGAAGTTGTTTTGAAGATTTCCACTCTTTTCCTCTTTTTCTTCCCTTTTCTCTTCTTCTTCTTTTCTTTTTCTTTCTATTTTTCTCTATTCTTCCTTTCTATCTCTTTTCTTTCTTTTCTATTTCTTTTCTTTTTCCACTAAATTCAATTAATTCATTTTTCTCACAAAAATTCTAATTCCACTACATTTCTAACTTATCATTAATTGAGAAAAGTCTAAAATACTCTCCATTCTAATTTCCCCGAAAACTCTCAAAAACGGTAAAATAACATTTAACACACCAATTTCCCAAATAAAATAATTTATCACCCAATTAAAATAAAAGACTCAACAACAAGGGTAATAATCAAAATCGGGGCGTTACAACTCTCCCCCACTTTAGAAATTTCCGTCCTCGAAAATAATACCTGATTCAAACAACTCCGGATACGACTCTCGCATCCCACTCTCTAGTTCGCAAGTCATATTGCCTTCCGCAGCGCCTCCCCACGCTACTTTCACAAGCGCAATATCCTTGCCTCTTAGCTTCTTAACTTCACGGTCCAAAATCCTAATCGGTAAAGCTTCCACCGTAAGGTTATCTCTCACTTCAACCTCGTCCATAGGAATAACATGTGATGGATCCGGAACATACTTCCGAAGTTGCGAAACATGGAATACGTCATGCAAATTCGAAAGGTTCGGAGGCAACGCCACACGGTAAACCACAACACCTACTCGTGAAGTAATATGATACGAACCAATAAAACGAGAAGTCAACTTCTTCGACTTCAAAGCACGACCCACACCCGTAACCGGTGTAACTCTCAAAAACACATGGTCGCCTTCGTGAAATTCAAGATCTTTCCTTCTCTTGTCATGATAGCTCTTTTGTCTACTTTGAGAAGCTTTCATCTTCTCCCGAATAAACTTCACTTTCTCCGTCGTTTGTTGTACCATTTCCGGTCCAACTATTGTCCTCTCACCGGTTTCATGCCAACACAAAGGTGTTCGACTTCTACGACCATACAAAGCCTCAAATGGTGCCATACTTATACTCGAATGAAAACTGTTATTGTAGGTGAACTCAATCAACGCCAAATAACCATCCCAAGCACCACCTTGCTCGAGCAGACAAGCACGCAATAAATCCTCCAACGATTGAATTGTCCTCTCGGTTTGGCCATCCGTTTGTGGATGATAAGCCGAACTCAATCTTAACTTAGAACCCAAAGCCTTTTGTAAACTCTCCCAAAACCTCGATGTAAATCTAGGATCTCTATCCGATACAATACTCTTAGGAACTCCATGTAACTTCACCACCACAAGAATATAAATCTCGGCTAACTTCTCCAAAGGATAACTAATATCAATTGGAATAAAGTGAGCAGATTTAGTAAGCCTATCAACGATCACCCAAATAGCATTATGACCTCTTTGCGTATTCGGAAATCCCGTAACAAAATCCATTGATATACCATCCCATTTCCACTCCGGAATGTCCAACGGTTGCATCAATCCACTAGGTTTTTGATGTTCCACCTTTGACTTTTGACAAGTTAAGCATGCATACACAAATTGAGCAACATCCCTTTTTAATCCGGACCACCAAAAGATTTTCTTCAAATCTTGATACATTTTGTTCGCTCCTGGATGAATCCTTAAGTTACTTCGGTGTCCCTCATCTAATATCATCCTTTTCAACTCCACATCATCGGGAATACAAATACGACCACGGAACCTCAAAACTCCAAAATTATCAACTTTGAAATCCTCATTCTCATTCAACATCAAATCAACGAATTTCAAATCCAACTTTTGCTTTTCACCTACCGTTGTAAGAAAATCATTCGTAACATGTAGCACACCAAGTCTCACACTTCTCGGCGTCATTTCACAAACTAAACTCAAGTCTCTAAAATTCTCCAAAAGTTCCCATTCTTTCATCATCAATATGGACATATGTAACAACTTCCGACTCAAAGCATCGGCCACCACGTTTGCCTGACCCAGATGGTAATTCAAACCAAAATCATAATCCTTCAAAATTTCTAACCACCTCCTTTGTCTCATGTTCAATTCTTTTTTATCAAATAAATATTTCAAGCTCTTGTGATCACTAAAAACTTCAAATCTTGCACCATAAAGATAGTGCCTCCAAATTTTCAAAACAAACACCACGGCCGCTAACTCCAAGTCATGTGTAGGATAATTCTTTTCATGCACTCTCAATTGTCTAGAAGCATATGCCACTACTTTTCCATCTTGCATCAAAACACCGCCTAAACCCGTCAATGAAGCATCACAATACACAACAAATGATTCCGTCGGATTTGGCAAAATCAAGATCGGAGCCGTTGTCAACCTTCTTTTTAGCTCATTGAAACTCTCTTCACAACGAATATCCCAAATGAAAGCCTTTCCCTTACAAGTCAATTGCGTTAACGGAAGTGCCAATTTCGAAAATCCCTCAATAAACCTCCGATAATAACCCGCCAAGCCTAAAAAGCTTCGAATCTCTGTAACCGACTTAGGAGCCTCCCATTGCATCACCGCATCAATCTTGGTTGGATCAACACTAATTCCACTATCGGAAATAACATGTCCAAGAAAGCTTACTTCTGACAACCAAAATTCACATTTCGACAACTTAGCATACAATTGTTTCTCTTTCAAAATTTGCAACACAATTCTCAAATGCTCTTCATGCTCCTCCTGAGACTTAGAGTAAATCAAAATATCGTCGATGAACACAACTACAAAACGATCCAACTATTCATGAAAAATGCGATTCATGTATTCCATAAACACACCCGGCGCATTAGAAACCCCGAATGGCATCACGGAATATTCGTAATGACCATACCGTGTCCTAAAGGCCGTCTTTTAAATATCCTCTCCTTTCACACGAATCTGGTGATATCCCGATCTCAGATCAATCTTGCTAAAAATATTCGCACCAACCAATTGGTCCATCAAATCATCGATCCTTGGAAGCGGATACTTGTTCTTAATTGTCACTTTGTTCAATTGTCGATAATCAATGCATAATCGCATACTCCCGTCCTTCTTCTTTACCAACAATACCGGAGCACCCCAAGGAGAAACACTTGGCCTTACAAATTTCGTATCCAACAAGTCATTCAATTGCTTTTTCAATTCTACCAATTCCGATGCCGACATACGATATGGTGCCATCGAAACCGGTCTAGTACCCGGAACTAGATCAATAGAAAATTAAACTTCTCTTTCCGGCGGTACATCCGTAATATCTTCCGGAAACACTTCTGGAAACTCACACACCACTGGGAACACCTCTAGCTCAACTTTACTCCCCACCGACAATGATGCAAACAAACCAAAAAATTGAGCTTCGTCCGCTAAAAGTTTCTTCAACTCTTTAGTGGATAGGAAACTCTCATATTCATCATCTTCCAAGGAAGGAAACCTTACTAACTTGTGATAGCCATCTATATGAACTCAATTAAATTGCAACCAGTTCATACCCAAGATTACGTCCAATCCTACCAACGGCAAACATACTAAATTCATAACAAAGTCTTTACCATACATGGTTAAAGGACAACTCATACACACCAAAGACGTAGTTACCGACCCTGAAGCAGGAGTCTCAATAACCATCTCAGCACCCATCAAAGTTAACACAAGATTCAAACGCTTCGCGCACTCAGACGAAATAAACGAATGAGTCGCTCCCGTATCAATAACAGCAATTAAAGGTGTACTATTAATAAAGCATGTACCTTTAATCAAACGGTCTGCATTAGTAGTTTGAGTCCCCGCCAATGCAAACACCTTTCCGCCCGCTTGAGCTTGTTTCGGCTTAGTACACTTAGTACTAATGTGACCCACTTCTCCACAATTATAGCACTTCACCATATTTCTCCTACAATCTGTAGCAGCATGCCCAAGGCCTCCACAGTTAGAACATTTCACCACTGACTTCCTACACTCAAATGATTTATGACCCATTTCACCACATTTGTAACACCTAACAACACCGGAACCTCCTCCTCCAGATCTCCTATCAAAGTTTCCCCTATGCTTGCCCTTATCAGCGGGTATCACATAAGGTCCACTTCTAGCTTGTTGCTTTCCCTTCCTCTCATTCAAACTTTTGTAATGTGTGGAACGAGCCTTACTATCTTCCTCGAAGATTCTACAACATTCCGTCAAATCCGCAAACCTTCTTATCCTTTGGTATCCCACAACTTACTTAATCTCAGGACGCAAACCATTCTCATATTTAATACACTTTGAGAACTCAGCAGTAATCGCAACATAATGAGGATGGAATTGAACCAACTCCACAAATTTCGCAGTATAGTCCACCACAGACATACTACCTTGTTTCAATTCAAGGAATTCCATCTCCTTCTTTCCCTTCACACTCTCAGGGTAATACTTTCACAAGAATTCAGTACGAAATAAATTCCAAGTTATCTCTTCATCATCCACCTCAAGAACTTCACGTATACCGACCCACCAATCGTCGGCTTCTTCCTTCAGCATGTGAGATCCAAGCCTCACCTTATTCTCCTCCGCACAGTCCATGACTCTGAAGATTCTTTCAATCTCTTTCAACCAATTTTGAGCTCCATCCGGATCAAATTTTCCTTTGAAGACCGGTGGTTGATTCTTCCTGAACTCGTCATTAGCATTCACGTTCGGTGCAGCTTACACCGCCCTAGCCATTGACTCCAAAGCAGCAGCCACCGCATTGTCGTTTCTACCAGACATATTCTTATCATTCCCAAAAACAACAACAAGGTTAAACAACAGTTCAACCATCCCAACAACAAGACAGACACAACTGACTCAACTCTGGCTCTGATACCACTTAATGTAACACCCCCTTTCTATACCCCCAAATAATCACATAATCATTTAGGCACATAATAAAAATTTTGCCAGAGTATCATTATAATCATGGCATAAAAGAGGCATGTCACATCATACACAATTATAAATCATACAACACCTGCTCAACAACCGATATGCAACAGTGGGGTAACCTTGCCACAGAGGAACTTTGTCCTTACACCCACATCTCAATATTTAGAATAAAAGCGGAAAATCTAAACATTGAATAACATCAAACATATATACATATACATATATATATGCATCATCGAGTATAATTCAACAACATAATTCATGGTTACATAACCATACATCAACAAGATACATGTACAAATGTATCACAAAAGAATCATATACTTCCTTGCTACCCCGTGATACAAATCAGAGCCAACCGACCAAAAGAATGAAGACATGCTTCACAAAAGACCACCAGCATCCCTACTCTGCAATGCCTCATAGAGCATCATAAAACGGCAGAAGGGTGAGAAACACAATTATAATATAAATGCATATAATTATATATCTTAGCATAAAAATACACATATTCTACATTCTCACCACAATTCATCACAACTTACCCATATACATCACAATGTATATATATATGTAAGACCAAGCATGTTCATCATGCATACTTTCACAATTCTTATCATTCCACACAAACATACACATTTATGTTTATTCACCAATGCATCATTATAAAGATGACAAATGCAAATCATAGAGACCGACTCACGACTCTATGCAAATGCAATGCGGTACCGACTCAATCATCACTAGTTCACTCAGGAACTCATCTGGAACCATCGCTCGTTACCAATGTAACTCCCCGTCGGGCCTACGATGTTCACCCATTGCTCACTGTGACGCCCCCAATCTATACCCCCAAACAACATGCAATTAAAGCAGTAAAAGAAAATTCAAAATTTCGTCAGAGTATAATTGAAACACGACATAGACGGGAGAATCACACCAATGTAACACATAACATACATACAACACCTGCCCATAATGATATGCAACAGTGGGGTAGCAAACAACAGAGGAACTTAGTTCCTCACACCCACATGTTCAAGTACAGAATAAAAGCGGAAAATCTGTACTGAACCTCATATATATATATACATATCACATAAAAAGTTTGTCATACATCAAGTTAGGCATTTACAAGCCAAAATATATATACATGGTACATAATAAACATAACACGGCCACCCTAGCTACCCGGTGTCACATATCAGAGCCGACCGACAAAGTATAAAGACATAAGTTTCACAAAAGACCTCCAGCAACTCTAATCTGCAATGCCTCATAGAGCATTATAAAACGAGCAGAAGGGTGAGAAAAACAACCATAATATAAATGCATATAATTATATATCAACATAAAAATACACATATCAAGTATTCTCACCACAATTAGCACATGCCAACACATATAGCATTTACCGATTATATTCACATAATCACATATTCCATCATAATACATATGTTTATACACGAAACATATCATCCATAATTCCATGCATTTAACACGAATGCACATCATTTCGCCAATACTATCAAAAATCCCACACATACTCAATCAATTCACCATTCCACACATAATCACATAACCAGATTATGATTCATGCAAATGCACAGAGACCGGCACAACGACTCTATTCAAATGCCATGCGGTACCGACTCCAAATATTTCCCATCTCTAGTTCACTCAGGAACTCTGCTGGAACCATCGCTCGTTACATCACTGTAACTCCCCGTCGGGCCTACGATGTTCACCCGTCGCTTGCAGTCCTTCTTAGTATAAGGCTACCGACGTTTATGGATCGCTTGCAGTCCTCCTTACACGAGGCTCACGATCCGATCGCTTGCAGTCCTCCTTGCATGAGGCTCACGATCATCTATTACCAATATTTTCAGTCCCCCTTGCATAAGGCTCACGATGTTATAGCAGATTCTCTCAAGAATCAAACCGTCACTCAGGACGTCACAACAATGCATATCATGATGCTTGGCATACAAGAACTCATGACCACCATGCATCTTCACACATATATGCAACCACAAACATGCATATACAACCAAATACAACACATTGCATTTATTTGCCTTTCGGCTACAATTCATCACCACAACATGTCATCACATGCATTCTCATCACACAACAGCTCATAGCATAATACACATCAATTATGCACACTTACAACGACCAAAGTCGACAATCGACACTATTCACAATTCTTGATATAATTAAATCGGCTAACAAATTTCAAAACATCATAATCACAAAGTACAGTTCAATACCTTTCCAACGACACCAAGAATGTCAAAATCAGATAAACGGAACAAAAGTTAAGGACGAAAACGAAAACGAAATTTTCAAAAATCACATTTTTACCATTCTCCTGGCCATACGCGTACTGCCCAAGGCCATACGCGTATTGCCCAAAATCCTCGCCATGCCATACGCGTATTGCCCAAGGCCTTACGCGTATGGGCAGAACCATTTTCTTCCCAAAATTCCCATTTTAATTCCAATACGCGTATTCCCAACACCATACGCGTATCACCATTCTCATACGCGTAATGACACAAACACAGGCCAATGTTACGCGTAATGCCAAGTCCCATACGCGTATGGACATGCCCCATACGCGTATGACCTGCAAAAAACCAGAAAAATTCTGCAGAAACGAATTCTACGTTTTCCACCCAAAATCATCCCAAATTCATCACCTAAATCCAGAAAATTACCAATTTGATTCACAACAACACATATCTATCAAGTATCAACCACAAGGAACACAAAAACATTATTTCCAACACGATTAAATCAAATTCCAACACTTTTTACAAAAATGGGTTTTGTTACATTTTTCATACAATCCAACAAAACAACAATCAAACACATACATAATAATACACATGTATAAGATAATTGAATTTCACACCCTTACCCGATTAAATCGATTCCTAGAAGTTGATTTTCTTTGATTTCCTCTTTTTCTCTCTTTTCTCTTCGTTCCCTTCTCTTTTCTTCTTCTCCTTTTCTTTCTCTTACTATTTTTCTTTCTTTTCTAATTCTCTCCCTTTTCTCTCTTTTACTAACTTAGTAAAAATAATACGAAATGACCCAATTGCCCCTACTCTCAATTATCTTGCAAATGTTCCCAAAATGCGATAAAATATAATCATATCGTAAAATAACATAATTTCAGATAAAAGTCGAAAATAAAATAATATAATAATAAAATAATAAAAAACGACTCACTGATATAAAAATACTAAAACTGGGGCGTTACAGCTCTCCCCCACTTGGAAATTTTTGTCCTCGAAAATATTACCGAGACGAACAACTCCGGACACGGCTCTCGCATCCTACCAACAAACACCAGGCCTACCTAAAGGCACACCACAAACAACACAACTGACAAACCACCTTGCTAACCGCAATCACAACCACGACACGACAACGACGACAACAACGACAAGCTGCAAAGCCCCTACAATGCGCTTGACGACCAACTTCCAACTCAAAGAATACACAGAACACAACTCACAGGTTCACTCTTGAACCGAAACACAACAAGATCGTTACCATTACTGCAGGTAACCCACCTCTAATTCCTCACACAGGAATTAGCTACACTCACTCGAACCAACACAATGGAAACGAGGCAACAACACAAACAAGAACATAACGTTCCACGACACAACAAGGTCTCAACAACATCACAAAACCAAAAATACCAACCTCATTATCACACACCTTATTACATCAATGCCACGATTCACCAATCGTACATATAACCAAAACACCCATTTACTTAGTTGCCCAAGAATACCATTCAAACCTTTCACCTAACACTTCCATTCTGAAACGTCCATTGGTCTCATCATTCCTACAGATTTCCAATGTTCCACCTAAGAACTCTTACAAGTCGCACACACATATACGAAATATGCCACATCACGCTTTCGCCGCGCATTCTGATGACTCGAAACCATCAAAACTACCAATCTCACGCACAAAGTCGAACTCTTTCGCATACTCCCCCAAAAACCATTGTTCACTTTTAACATTCTCAGCCTTACACTCCTCTGTGCTATCTCACACACCAGGCACTCGCCTCTGAACTTCTCAAACAACTCAAAATGTCGGACCATCAAAATAGACATACATAGAAACTTCCGACTTAACTCTTCAGGCACAACAATAACTCTTCCCAAAAGATAATCCAGGTCAAATTCATAACTCATCACAATTCTAACCATTCTCGTTGTCTCTATTCCTTCAGACCAAACCAGTACTCAATATTCTTGTAATCACCAAACACTTCGAATCCAGAACCATAATACTGATCCTTTCATGAATCCTCAAATGTCACAAGACATAAGCCACAACTTAAACAAACCACTACTCTTATCGAACATTCCAACAATTATAATTCTAATCAAACTCAATCGAACTGTTCCAGCTACCTAATCCTGAAAAAGAACACTTATCCTTAATCGTCACCCTATACCACTGTCCATACTCTATACACAATTCCTTCTCTTAACAATCCAAATTCCATCCTATTGCAACAAACCATCCAAAGAGAAACTCTCAAATATTACATCCCCCTTAAGGGTTTCCTCAAGATTTCTGTAATCTCAATACCATCAAAGAATTTCAAATTGCTGCAATTCGTCACAATTCAAAATTCAAGCTATGCCAAACCCAACCGCAAGTTCCCATACTACTCACTGACTAACACGCATCCTCCTACTATCATTTTATTCCTTACCAACCATTAGTAATACCCAATCATTATCCCTCAGAGACATTCCAACTTAACCCACATACACAAACCTCTAATCCATCTCATCTTCTGATATAAGAATCCTCATCGACTCAACAACACAATCTGTAACCATCAAACAAAAATCTTGATCCCGCATCACCGTCAGATATAAAACCTTCCTCAACTTAACACAATAATCCGCAATCATTTCCTTAAATTTCAAGTAATCCATTCTGCACCACTATCAAAGCCGGAAAGACATGTCCACACCATCCAACATAATTCCAGTCTGCTATCAACAAGAGATTAAGGGTGATCAGTTCCTCAATTTGTCAATAGACAGTCGACAATCATGATGAGGCATGAACCGTCTGCACCAAACTATAATAGCATTACTTACATCTTATACACAAAACCACCTAAGCCACAAATCCTTAGTTGACGTAAACCTTACTTCTGCATCCCTTCTTGAACCAGAACCCACACTTATAACCTTGCAATTCATAACACACTGAGCCAGCGCTCTACACCTAAAACAACACGGAGAAGTACCAGCTTCTCCCCCACTTATCTCATTCTAACCTCTCCAACAGTAAACACACTAAATCCATCACAAGCCTTTACCATAACTGGTCAAATAACTATTTAAATAAACCAAAGAAGTAATCACAGACCCCATTGCTGGAGTATCAATAACCATCACACCACCCCAAGAAGACAACCACATATTCAAACACTTCGCTCACTCAAACGAAATAAACGAATGAGTCGTCCCAAAAACAATAATAGAAATTAAAGACGTAATAATAAAACAAGTACCTTAATCAAACGATCTGCAACAGTAGCCTCAGTTCCTGCAAAAGCACAAGTCTCCCCACCAGCCTAAGCTTGTTTTGGTCCTGTACACCTCGTGCTAATATGACCTATTTCACCGCAGTTGAAACACTTCATCCCGTAGTCCTTACAATCAGCTGCGACATGTCCCTTACGTCCACAATTGATACATTTCAGTTTATTCTTTGCACAATCAAACTGAAGATGTCCTACTTTACCACACTTGTAACATCTCGGAGTATTAGACGTTCCTCTGCCACTTGCCTTTCTCTCAAAATTACCCCTATGCTTACCATCATCAGCGGGTGTCACATAAGGACTACCGCGAGACTGTTGCTTCCCTTTCCTGTCACTTACACCTTTATAGTGAGCAGAACGAGCCCTACAATCCTCTTCATAAATCCTACAACAATCCACCAGGTCAGCGAATCTTCTAATCCTTTGATACCTGATTGCCTTCTTAATCTCAGGACGCAATCCACTTTCATACTTCACGCACTTAGAAAATTCAGCAGTCACTTTCGCATAATGAGGGTAAAACTGCACTAGTTCCACAAACCTAGCAGTATACTCAACAACAGACAAATTACCTTGTTTTAGTTCCAAAAACTCAATCTCCTTCTTTCCTCGGACATCCTCGGGAAAATACTTCCTTAGAAACTCTCGGCTAAACACTTCCCAAGTGATCTATTCTTCCTCCGCAGCTTCTAACACCTGACGAGTACTGACCCACCAGTCGTCAGCCTCTTCATGTAACATATGAGTGCCCAGCCTCACCTTGTGATCATCTTCACAATCCATTACTCGGAAAATCCTCTCAATCTCTTTCAACCAAATTCGTGCACCATCCGGATCATGTTTCCCTTTAAAGACCGGCGGCTTATTCTTTCTGAACTCATCATTTCCTGCAGCATTCGGTGCACCCTGCACAGCTCGTGCCATTGCTTGCATCGCCGCAGCCAAAGCAGCATCGTTCCTACCAGCCATATTCTGTTCATCCCCAATAACAGCAACTATGGTTAAACAAACAGCTCACCGAACTACAAAGACCAACAAGGACAGACACAACAGACACAAACTGACATGGATTGGCTCTGATACCACTTAATGTGACGCCCCCAATCTATACCCCCAAACAACATGCAATTAAAGCAGTAAAAGAAAATTCGAAATTTCGTCAGAGTATAATTGAAACACGGCATAGACGGGAGAATCACATCAATGTAACACATAACATACATACAACACCTGCCCATAATGATATGCAACAGTGGAGTAGCAAACAACAGAGGAACTTAGTTCCTCACACCCACATGTTCAAATACAGAATAAAAGCAGAAAATCTGTACTGAACCTCATATATATACATATCACATAAAAAGTTTGTCATACATCAAGTTAGGCATTTACAAGCCAAAATATATATACATGGTACATAATAAACATAACACGGCCACCCTAGCTACCCGGTTCACATATCAGAGCCGACCGACAAAGTATGAAGACATAAGCTTCACAAAAGACCTCCAGCAACTCTAATCTGCAATGCCTCATAGAGCATTATAAAACGAGCAGAAGGGTGAGAAAAACAACCATAATATAAATGCATATAATTATATATCAACATAAAAATGCACATATCAAGTATTCTCACCACAATTAGCACATGCCAACACATATAGCATTTACCGATTATATTCACATAATCACATATTCCCTCATAATACATATGTTTATACACGAAACATATCATCCACAATTCCATGCATTTAACACGAATGCACATCATTTCGCCAATACTATCACAAATCCCACACATACTCAATCAATTCATCATTTCACACATAATCACATAACCAGATTATGATTCATGCAAATGCACAGAGACCGACACAATGACTCTATGCAAATGCCATTCGGTACCGACTCCAAATATTTCTCATCTCTAGTTCACTCAGGAACTCTGCTGGAACCATCGCTCGTTACATCACTGTAACTCCCCGTCGGGCCTATGATGCTCACCCGTCGCTTGCAGACCTTCTTAGTATAAGGCTCACGACGTTTATGGATCGCTTGCAGTCCTCCTTACACGAGGCTCACGATCCGATCGCTTGCAGTCCTCCTTGCATGAGGCTCACGATCATCTATAACCACCGTTTTCAGTCCTCCTTGCATAAGGCTCACGATGTTATAACAGATTCTCTCAAGAATCAAACCGTCACTCAGGACGTCACAACAATGCATATCATGATGCTTGGCATACAAGAACTCATGACCACCATGCATCTTCACACATATATGCAACCACAAACATGCATATACAACCAAATACAACACATTGCATTTATTTGCCTTTCGGCCACAATTCATCACCACAACATGTCATCACATGCATTCTCATCACACAACAACACATAGCATAATACACATCAATTATGCACACTTACAACGACCAAAGTCGACAATCGACACTATTCACAATTCCCGATATAATTAAATCGGCTAACAAATTCCAAAACATCATAATCACAAAGTACAGTTCAATACCTTTCCAACGACACCAAGAAAGTCAAAATCAGATAAACGGAACAAAAGTTACGGACGAAAACGAAAACGACATTTTCAAAAATCACATTTTTACCATTCTCTTGGCCATACGCGTACTGCCCAAGGCCATACGCGTATTGCCCAAAATCCTCGCCATGCCATACGCGTATTGCCCAAGGCCTTACGCGTATGGGCAGAACCATTTTCTTCCCAAAATTCCCATTTTAATTCCAATACGCGTATTCCCAACACCATACGCGTATCACCATTCTCATACGTGTAATGACCCAAAAACAGGCCAATGTTACGCGTAATGCCAAGTCCCAAATGCGTATTGACATGCCCCATAAGCGTATGACCTGCAGAAAACCAGAAAAATTCTGCAGAAACGAATTCTGCGTTTTCCACCCAAAATCATCCCAAATTCATCACCTAAATCCAGAAAATTACCAATTTGATTCACAACAACACATATCTATCAAGTATCAACCACAAGGAACACAAAAACATTATTTCCAACACGATTAAATCAAATTCCAACACTTTTTACAAAAATGGGTTTTGTTACATTTTTCATACAATCCAACAAAACAACAATCAAACACATACATAATAATACACATGTATAAGATAATTGAATTTCACACCCTTACCCGATTAAATCGATTCCTAGAAGTTGATTTTCTTTGATTTCCTCTTTTTCTCTATTTTCTCTTCTTTCCCTTCTCTTTTCTTCTTCTCTTTTCTTCTTCTCCTTTTCTTTCTCTTACTATTTTTCTTTCTTTTCTAATTCTCTCCCTTTTCTCTCTTTTACTAACTTAGTAAAAATAATACGAAATGACCCAATTGCCCCTACTCTCAATTATCTCGCAAATGTTCCCAAAATGCGATAAAATATAATCATATCGAAAAATAACATAATTTCAGATAAAAGTCAAAAATAAAATAATATAATAATAAAATAATCAAAAACGACTCACTTAAATAAAAATACTAAAACTGGGGCGTTACACTCATACCCCACATGGGCACACAATGTTTATGGATCGCTCACACCCCACCTGGGCACACGACCCGATTGCTCACACCTCACCTAGGCACACAATCCGATTGCTCACACCTCACCTAGGCATACAATCGTGTGTAATCATCGCTCACACCTCACATAGGCACACGACGTTACAACGGATTCTCATTAGAATCGCTCAACACAAGAATATACTTCATTATGCTTCACATGCAAAATGACTCAAGACATTCTTGAAATGCATACATATTCACAATATATTCATGCATTCATCTCCAACAATCACATACAATCTATATACATTCATTTCAATGCACTATTGTATGATTCACATTCAAACACACATTCAAAATGGTAAAAGTCGCTAAATAACACTATTCCAACTTTTCCACTTATTTAATCGGCCAACAATCTCAAACCCATCACCACAAGCAAGAACATTTCATAAGCTTTCCAACGATATAAATAACGCTCAAATCGGAAATACGGTTCGAGAGTTATGACTTTTAAAAGAAAATAAATTTCCTTAAAGAAAACAAAAGCGCCCGGCGACGGGAACCTTTCGCCCGGCGAGGCGTCCATTTCGCCTTCACCTCGCCCAGCGAAGTAGGGGCGAAGGAAACACCCAAAACGTGAACAAAACCAGTAGCGTGACACCCTCCCGCCTCTCCATTTCGCCCGGCGACGCAGGGGCCAAAATCACGCTTCGGCCGGCGCTCTGGGCATTTCGCCCGACGCTTAATGTAACACCCCCTTTCTATACCCCCAAATAATCAAATAAATCATTTAGCCACATATTAAAAATTTCGCCAGAGTACGATTAAAACATGGCATAAAAGAGGCATGTCACATCATACAAGCATTTAAAATATACAACACCTGCTCAAACATTGATATGCAACAGTGGGGTAACTTGCTACAGAGGAACTTTGTCCTTACACCCACATCTCAATATTTAGAATTTAAGCGGAAAATCCAAACATTGAAATACATCAAAATATATATACATACATATACATATGTATGCTTCATCAACACACTTCATGTTTACATAAACATTTATCCACAAGATACATGTACAAATGTATCACAAAAGAATAATATACATCCTATCTACCCGGTGCTACATATCAGAGCCAACCGACCAAAAGAATGAAGACACGCTTCACAAAAAAACCACTAGATACCAAATCTGCAATGCCTCGTAGAGCATCATAAAACAGCAGAAGGGTGAGAAATATTATCATAATAGCAATGCATATAATTATATATATAAACGTAAAAATACTCACATTCCACATTCTCACCACAATCCATCACAATTTCATCCATATACATCACAATGTATATATACACACAACCAAGCATATCTATTATGCATACTTTCACAATTCTCAATCATTCCACATAAACATACACAGTTATGTTTACTCAACAACACATAAGTATAAAGATGATAAATGCAAACTATAGAGACCGACTCACGACTCTATGCAAATGCAATGCGGTACCGACTCAATCATCACTAGTTCACTCAGGAACTCTGTTGGAACCATCGCTCGTTACCGAAGTAACTCCCCGTCGGGCCTACGATGTTCACGCATTGCTCACACCCCACATGGGCACACAATGTTTATGGATCGCTCACACCCCACATGGGCACACAATCATTTGTAATCATCGCTCACACCTCACATAGGCACACGACGTTACAACGGATTCTCATTAGAATCGCTCAACACAAGAATGCACATCATGATGCTTCACATGCAAAATGACTCAAAAGACATTCTTGAAATGCATACATATTCACAATATATTCATGCATTCATCACATATAATCCATCTACATTCACATCAATTGTATAACAACATACACATTTATCCAAACAAATCAATTTACGGTTTACCGGAAAAGTCAGCTAAAAATAATATTTTCCATCATCATCAAAAAGTACTCATCCACAGCTTCGATTCGATGTAAAGAACACTTAAATCCGATAAACAACGAAGAAGATATGTATATTTCAAAATAACACAAAAACATAAACCGGAGGCCCGACACTATGAAACGGTTCGAAAATACTGTTCCAATTGGACCAGGTTCAGACCTCAAAACCATTTTTCCTATAAATAACATCTCGTTAGCTTCCCAACGCTTCGAACAGGGGTCAAAACCGACTTACGGATCAAAAGATATGAATTTCCGATGTTTCCCCGAAAACCAGAATTTCAGCATAAAGCTGCTGCGGGTTCTGCTGGTACAACACTGGTTTTTAGGCGTTTTCGCCCGAAAACCCGACCGATTCAATTACTTTCTTCCGAATAAATACATGGTAATCCTCCATAAATACATACCAACATGTTAGGATAAAAAAAACACCGATTCCACAACATTCGATTTTCACCAAAATCTCACATTCTCAAAACCCAAAAATGTCAAAACTCACAATATCAACCGATTTCAACCAAACGAGTTTCTATAATCTCGGCCTAACCTCATACGACTAATCTACGCAATTTATTTCGAAATTCATCCGAGAAAATATCGATTTCTATCGATTTCCTACAATTCGACCTAAACGGAGAAAACAACGGAAACATAACGAAAACTAACCAAAACATAACCAAACTTCATGAAACTTTAAACAGCAGCTCACATACATATAACCAACCAACACATGTATTTATACGACTTTTCGACCGTAAAAACATCGGATTCTATCGATTTCGTCCAATACGGCATAAACGGAAACATATGGAAAACCAACCAAAACATCCACACAAAACACATACATAATCATACACAAAGTTAGGATAACAATATTTCACACCCTTACCCGGATTCCAAATGATCTAGCTCTTGTTCTTGATGATTTCCACTCTTTTTCCTCTTTTCTTCTCTTTTTCCCTCTTCCTCTTTCTTTCTCTTCTTTTTCTTTCTATCTTTCTCTATTTCTCTCTATTTCTCTTTTCTATCTATTTTCTTTCTTTTCTATTTCTTTTCTCTCATTTTCCACTAAATCAATTAATTCATTTTTCTCACATAATTCTAATTCCACTAAATTTCTAACTTATCATATATTGTGAAAAGTCTAAAATACCCTTCATTCTAATTTCCCCGAAAACTCTCGAAAACGGTAAAATAACATTTAACACACCAATTTCACAAATAAAATAATTCATCATTCAATTAAAATAAAAGACTCAAGAATAATGGAATAATCAAAATCGGGGCGTTACAACTCTCCCCCACTTTAGAAATTTTCGTCCTCGAAAATAATACCTGATTCAAACAACTCCGGATACGACTCTCGCATCCCACGCTCTAGTTCCCACGTCATATTGCCTTCCGCAGCGCCTCCCCACGCTACTTTCACAAGCGCAATATCCTTGCCTCTTAGTTTCTTAACTTTGCGGTCCAAAATCCTAACCGGTAAAGCTTCCACCGTAAGGTTATCTCTCACTTCAACCTCGTCCATAGGAATAACACGTGACGGATCCGGAACATATTTCCGAAGTTGCGAAACATGGAATACGTCATGCAAATTCGAAAGGTTCGGAGGCAACGCCACACGATAAGCCACAACACCAACTCGTGAAGTAATCTGATACGGACCAATAAAACGAGAAGTCAACTTCTTTGACTTCAAAGCACGACCCACACCCGTAACCGGTGTAACTCTCAAAAACACATGGTCGCCTTTTTGAAACTCAAGATCTTTTCTTCTCTTGTCATGATAGCTCTTTTGTCTACTTTGAGAAGCTTTCATCTTCTCCCGAATAAACTTCACTTTCTCCGTCGTTTGTTGTACCATTTCCGGTCCAACTATCGTCCTCTCGCCGGTTTCATGCCAACACAAAGGTGTTCGACATCTCCGACCATACAAAGCCTCAAATGGTGCCATACTTATACTCGAATGAAAACCGTTATTGTAAGTGAATTCAATCAACGCCAAATAACCAACCCAAGCACCACCTTGCTCGAGCACACAAGCACGCAATAAGTCCTCCAATGATTGAATCGTCCTTTCGGTTTGACCGTCCGTTTGCGGATGATAAGCCGAACTCAATCTTAGCTTAGAACCCAAAGCCTTTTGTAAACTTTCCCAAAACCTCGATGTAAATCTAGGATCTCTATCTGATACAATGCTCTTAGGAACTCCATGTAATTTCACCACCACAAGAACATAAATCTCGGCTAACTTCTCCAAAGGATAACTAATATCAATTGGAATAAAGTGAGCAGATTTAGTAAGCCTATCAACAATTACCCAAATAGAATTATGACCTCTTTGCGTATTCGGCAATCCCGTAACAAAATCCATCGATATACTATCCCATTTCCATTCCGGAATATCCAACGGTTGCATAAATCCACTCGGTTTTTGATGTTCCACCTTAGATTTTTGACAAGTCAAACATGCATACACAAATTGAGCAACATCCCTTTTTAATCCGGACCACCAAAAGATTTTCCTCAAATCTTGATACATTTTGTTCGCTCCCGGATGAATACTTAAATTACTTCGGTGTCCCTCTTCCAATATCATCTTTTTCAACTCTACATCATCGGGAATACAAATACGACCACGGAATCTCAAAACTCAAAAATTATCAACCTTGAAATCCTCATTCTCATTCAACATCAAATCAACGAATTTCAAGTCCAACTTTTGCTTTTCACCTACCGTTGCAAGAAAATCATTCGTAACATGTAGCATACCAAGTCTCACACTTCTCGGCGTCATTTCACAAACCAAACTCAAGTCTCTAAAATCCTCCAAAAGTTCCCATTCTCTCATCATCAATGTGGACACATGTAACAACTTCCGACTTAAGGCATCGGCCACCATGTTTGCCTTACCCGGATGGTAATTCAAACCAAAATCATAATCCTTCAAAAGTTCTAGCCACCTCCTTTGTCTCATGTTCAATTCTTTTTTATCAAATAAATATTTCAAGCTCTTGTGATCACTAAAAACCTCAAATCTCGCACCATAAAGATAATGCCTCCATATTTTCAAAACAAACACCACGGCCGCCAATTCCAAGTCATGTGTAGGATAATTCTTTTCATGCACTCTCAATTGTCTAGAAGCATACGCCACAACTTTTTCATCTTGCATCAAAACACCACCTAAACATGTCAATGAAGCATCACAATATACAACAAATGGTTCATTAGGATTAGGGAAAATCAAGATCGGAGTCGTTGTCAACCTTCTCTTTAACTCATTGAAACTCTGTTCACAATGAATATCCCAAATGAAAGCCTTTCCTTTACAAGTCAATTGCGTTAAAGGAAGTGCCAATTTCAAAAATCCCTCAATAAATCTCTGATAATAACCCGCCAAGCCTAAAAAGCTTCGAATCTCCGTAACCGACCTAGGAGCCTCCCATTGCATCACCGCATCAATCTTGGATGGATCAACACTAATACCACTACCGGAAATAACATGTCCAAGAAAACTTACTTCCGACAACCAAAATTCACATTTTGACAACTTAGCATACAATTGTTTCTCTTTCAAAATTTGCAACACAATTCTCAAATGCTCTTCATGCTCCTCTTGAGACTTAGAGTAAATCAAAATATCATCGATGAACACAACCACAAAACGATCCAACTGTTCATGAAAAATACGATTCATGTATTCCATAAACACACCCGGCGCATTAGAAACCCCAAATGGCATCACGGAGTATTCGTAATGACCATACCGTGTCCTAAATGCCGTCTTTTGAATATCCTCACCTTTCACACGAATTTGGTGATATCCCGATCTCAAATCAATCTTACTAAAAAAATTCGCACCAACCAATTGGTCCATCAAATCATCGATCCTTGGAAGCGGATACTTGTTCTTAATCGTCACTTTGTTCAATTGTCGATAATCAATGCATAATCGCATACTCCCGTCCTTCTTCTTTACCAACAATACCGGAGCACCCCAAGGAGAAACACTTGGCCTTACAAATTTCTTATCCAACAAGTCATTCAATTGCTTTTTCAATTCTACCAACTCCGATGCCGACATACGATACGGTGCCATCGAAATCGGTCTAGTACCCGGAACTAGATCAATGGAAAATTCAACTTCTCTTTCCGGCGGTACATCCGTAATATCTTCCGGAAACACTTCTTGAAATTCACACACCACTGGGAACATATCAAGTGAGACTTTACTCTCCACTGACAAAGATGCAAACAAACCAAACAATTGAGCTTCGTCCGCTAAAAGTTTCTTCAACTCTTTAGTGGATAAGAAACTCTCAAATTCATCATCTTCCAATGAAGGAAACCTTACTAACTTGTGATAACAATCTATATGAACTCGATTAAATTGCAACCAGTTCATACCTAAGATCACGTCCAATCCCACCAACGGCAAACATACTAAATCCATAACAAAGTCCTTACCATACATGGTTAAAGGACAACTCATACACACCAAAGACGTAGTTACCGACCCTGAAGCAGGAGTCTCAATAACCATTTCCGCACCCATCAAAGTTAACGCAAGATTCAAACGCTTCGCGCACTCAGACGAAATAAACGAATAAGTCGCTCCCGTATCAATAACAGCAATAAAGGTGTACTATTAATAAAGCATGTACCTCTAATCAAACGGTCTGCATTCGTAGTTTGAGTCCCCGCCAATGCAAACACCTTTCCGCCCGCCTGAACTTGTTTCGGCTTAGTACACTTAGTACTAATGTGACCCACTTCTCCACAATTATAGCACTTCACCATGTTCCTTCTACAATTTGTAGCAGCATGCCCAGTACCTCCACAATTAGAACATTTCACCACTGGCTTCCTACACTCAAATGATTTATGACCCAGTTCACCACATTTGTAACACCTAATAACACCAGAACTTCCTCCTCCAGATCTCCTATCAAAGTTTCCCCTATGCTTGCCCTTATCAGCGGGTGTCACATAATGTCCATTTCTAGCCTGTTGCTTTCCCTTCCTCTCATTCAAACTTTTGTAATGTGTAGAACGAGCCTTACTATCTTCCTCGAAGATTCTACAACATTCCTTCAAATCTGCAAACCTCCTTATCCTTTGATATCCCACAGCTTGTGTAATCTCAGGACGTAGACCATTCTCATATTTAATGCACTTTGAGAACTCAGCAGTAATCGCAGCATTATGAGGATGGAATTGAACCAACTCCATAAATTTAGCAGTATAGTCCACCACAGACATACTACCTTGTTTCAGTTCAAGAAACTCCATCTCCTTCTTTCCCTTCACACTCTTAGGGTAATACTTTCTCAAGAACTCAGTACGAAATAAATTCCAAGTTACCTCTTCATCATCCACCTCAAGAACTTCACGTATACCGACCCACCAATCGTCGACTTCTTCCTTCAGCATGTGAGATCCAAGCCTCACCTTATTCTCCTCTGCACAGTCCATGTCTCTAAAGATTCTTTCAATCTCTTTCAACCAATTTTGAGCTCCATCGGGATCAAATTTTCCTTTGAACACCGGTGGTTGAATCTTTCTAAACTCATCATTAGCATTCACGTTCGGCGCACCTTGCATCGCCCTAGCCATTGACTCCAAAGCTGCAGCCACCGCATTGTCGTTTCTACCAGACATATTCTGATCATTCCCAAAAATAACAACAAGGTTAAACAACAGTTCAACCAACACAACTACAAGACAGACAAAACTGACTCAACTCTGGCTCTGATACCACTTAATGTAACACCCCCTTTCTATACCCCCAAATAATCACATTTATCATTTAGGCACATATATAAAAAAAAAATCGCCAGAGTACGATTAAAACATAGTATAAAAGAGGCATGTCACATCATACACGCATTTAATACATACAACACCTGCTCAAAATATTGATATGCAACAGTGGGGTAACTTACTACTGAGGAACTTTGTCCTTACACCCACATCTCAATATTTAGAATTAAAGCGGAAAATCCAAACATTGAAATACATTAAAATATATCTACATAGATATATACATCACCAAGCATGTCCACCAACATAATTCATGTTTACATAAACATGCATCCACAAGATACATATACAAATGTATCACAAAAGAATAATATACATCCTAGCTACCCGGTGCTACATATCAGAGCCAACCGACCAAAATAATGAAGACACGCTTCACAAAAAGACCTCCAGCATACCTACTCTGCAATGTCTCATAGAGCATCATAAAACAGCAGAAGGGTGAGAAATATTATCATAATAACAATGCATATAATTATATATATAAACATAAAAATACACATATATCACATTCTCACCACAATTCATCACAATTTCATCCATATACATCACAATGTATATATACACACGTCCAAGCATATTCATCATGCATACTATCACCATTCTCACTCATTCCACATAAACATAAACATTTATGTTTATTTATCAACACATCATGATAAAAATGACAAATGCAAATCATAGAGACCGACTCACGACTCTATGCAAATGCAATGCGGTACCGACTCAATCATCTCAAGTTCACTCAGGAACTTCGGCTGGAACCATCGCTCGTTACCGAAGTAACTCCCCGTCGGGCCTACGATGTTCACCCATTGCTCACACCCCACATGGGCACACAATGTTTATGGAATCGCTCACACCCCACCTGGGCACACGACCCGATCGCTCACACCCCACACTCGGGCACACGATCCGATTGCTCACACCTCACCTAGGCACACAATCCGATTGCTCACACCTCACCTAGGCACACAATCGTTTATAACCATCGCTCACACCTCACATAGGCACACGATGTTACCACTGATTCTCATTAGAATCGCTCAACACAAGAATGTACTTCATTATGCTTCACATGCAAAATGACTTAAGACATTCTTGAAATGCACACATATTCACAATATATTTCATGCATTTATCTCATACAATCACATATAATCTATATACATTCACATCAATGCACTATTGTATGATTCACATTCAAACACACATTCAAAATGGAAAAAGACGCTAACTAGCACTATTCCTGACTTTCCGACATAATTAAATCGGCTAACAATTTCCAAAACCTCATAATCACAAGGTACAGCTCATAAGCTTTCCAACGACACCAAGAATACAAAAATCGGATAATCGGAACAAAAGTTACGGACAAAACCGAAAACAAATTTTGAAAAATCACATTTTTGACATTCCCCTGTCCATACGCGTATTGACATGCTTCATACGCGTATGAGCAGAGACTCATTTTTCCCAAAGATCACGTGTAAAATTCCGTACGCGTAATGCCCAACCTCGTACGCGTATTGCCCTACTGTGCTACGCGTATCATACGCAAATGGGCAGATGGCCGAGAAAACAAGCAACCCATACGCGTATTGGCCCATGGCTCGCCCACCATACGCGTATTGCCAAGGTTCATACGCGTATGAACATGCCCCATACGCGTATGACCTGGAAAAACCAGAAAAATTTCTACAGAACCAAGTTTTGCGTTTTTCCCCCAAAATTCTCCAATTTCATCACCTACACTCAGAAAATTTCCAGTTTGAAGTGTAATAATACCTATCTACCATGTATAGACAATCAAGAACACTATCAACACAAGTTTACACAGTTTTGGATCAATTTCCAATCAATTTCTCAAATATGGTTTTATACAAAAACTCATAAAAATCAACAACAACAACACTACAATCATACATAATCACATACATTGATAAGATAATAATGTTTCACACCCTTACCCGGATTCCAACTTGCTATGTGATTGATCTTGATGAAATTCTAGGTTTTCCTCTTTTTCCTCTTCTTTTCTCTTCTCCCTTTTTCTTTCTCTTCCTTTTCTTTCTATCTTTCTCTATTTTTCTTTTCTATCTCTTTTCTTTCTTTTCTATTTCCTTTTTCTCTCATTTTTCCACACTATCAATTAATTCATTTTTCTCACATAATTCTAATTCCACTAAATTTCTAACTTATCATATATTGTGAAAAGTCTAAAATACCCTTTATTCTAATTTCCCCGAAAACTCTCAAAAACGGTAAAATAACATTTAACACACCAATTTCACAAATAAAATAATTCATCATTCAATTAAAATAAAAGACTCAAGAATAATGGAATAATCAAAATCGGGGCGTTACACTCTGCGCCTCTCAAAACCACCCGGCGAAAAAGACGAACCGCCCGGCGAAACAAGCCCATCGCCCGGCGCTTCACACCAGAAGCATAATTTCTGCTTCGTTTTGCACTGTTCACCATTCCAAATTCTCCATTTTCTTCCCCCAATTCATTTCCAAACTAACATATATTCATCAGAACCTAATCTAATCATGGCAACAAGTATTCTACCACCTTTGCATCGATTTCTAACCGCTAAATCATCGATTCTCAACATATTATCATTTTCGACCTAAAACTCAAAAAAACATGGAAAGGCAAGAAACATCCAAGCAAACACATACATAATCCTACACAATCATAGAATAATCGAGTTTCGCACCCTTACCCGATTTAATCGACTCTAGAACTTGTTCTCTTTGATTTCCCAAGCCTTTCTCCAATTTCTCTCTTCTCCTCTTTTCTTCTCTTTTCTTCTTTCTTTCTATCTAATTTTCTTTTCCTTCTATTTCTATTTTTCTTTTCTTTACTAACTTAACAAAATACACCCAAATGCCCAAAATATCCCTACACTCAAATTTCTCGCAAACGATCCCAAAATGCGATAAAATATAATCATGATGAAAAATAACATATTTTCACACAAAAATCGAAAATAAAATAAAATAATAATAAAATAATCAAAAGACTCAATAAAACAAAACTGGCAAAACTGGGGCGTTACACTGACAGTTTTCTCTGGCCAACCGCGGTGAACACTCAGTTTTCGGTGAAATCGTGTTGTCAATTCATTCAGCGAGCTAAGGGGTTTGACTTGTTGGAAATTAATTTCAAGACAGCTTTAGAATTATTGTGGCAATCCACGATTTCAAAGAAGGTAAACATGTTTGGGTGGAGACTTTTATTGAATATATTACCATCACGATCCAATCTTGCGGCTAGGGGATAATTTCGAATACTCATGATATTGTGTGTGTTGTAACACCCCAGTTTTTGTCCGTTTTATTTAATTGAGTCCATTTGATTATTTTATTATTATATTATTTTATTTTTTACTTTTATTTGGTAAATATATTATTTTTCATCGTTGTTTATGTTTTATCGCATTTTGAGAGCGTTTGGGAGACATTTGAGCTGAGGGGTATTTTGGTCTTTTTTGGGGGTAGATATTTTTATAAATAGAAAGTGGAGAGAAAAAGAGAGAAAAGAAAAAGAAAAGAAAGAGAAGAGAAAGAAAGAAGGAAAAGAGAAAAGAAGAGGAAGAGGAGAGAAAAGAGGAGAAAGTGGGAAAAATCGCGGGAACTCCGTTTCGAGCGCGAATAATCGGGTAAGGGTGTGAAATATTGTTATCCTAACTTTGTGTATGATTATGTATGTGTTTTGTGTGGATGTTTTGGTTGGTTTTCCATATGTTTCCGTTTATGCCGTATTGGACGAAATCGATAGAAACCGATGTTTTTACGGTCGAAAAGTCGTATAAATACATGTGTTGGTTGGTTATATGTATGTGAGCTGCTGTGTAAAGTTTCATGAAGTTTAGTTATGTTTTGGTTAGTTTTCGTTATGTTTCCGTTGTTTTTCCGTTTAGATCGAATTGTAGGAAATCGATAAAAATCGATGTTTTCACGGATGAATTTCGAAATAAATTGCGTAGATTAGTCGTATGAGGTTAGGCCGAGATTATAGAAACTCGTTTGGTTGAAATCGGTTGATATTGTGAGTTTTGACATTTTTGAGTTTTGAGAATGTGAGATTTTGGTGAAAATCGAATGTTGTGGAATCGGTGTTTTTTTTATCCTAACATGTTGGTATGTTTTTATGGAGGATTACCATGTATTTATTCGGAAGAAAGTAATTGAATCGGTCGGGTTTTCGGGCGAAAACGCCGAAAAACCAGTGCTGTACCAGCAGAACCCGCAGCAGCTTTATGCTGAAATTCTGGTTTTCGGGGAAACTTCGGAAATTCATATCTTTTAATCCGTAAGTCGGTTTTGACCCCCGTTCGAAGCGTTGGGAAGCTAATGAGATGTTCTTTCTAGGAAAAATGGTTTTGAGGTCTGAACATGGTCCAATTGAAACAGTATTTTCGAACCGTTTCATAGTGTCGGGCCTCCGGTTTATGTTTTTGCGTTATTTTGAAATATACATATCTTCTTCGTTGTTTATCGGATTTAAGTGTTCTTTACATAGAATCGAAGTTGTGGATGAGTACTTTTTGATGATGATGGAAAATATTATTTTTAGCCGACTTTTCCGGTAAACCGTAAATTGATTTGTTTGGATAAATGTGTATGTTGTTATACAATTGATGTGAATGTAGATGGATTATATGTGATGAATGCATGAATATATTGTGAATATGTATGCATTTCAAGAATGTCTTTTGAGTCATTTTGCATGTGAAGCATCATGATGTGCATTCTTGTGTTGAGCGATTCTAATGAGAAACCGTTGTAACGTCGTGTGCCTATGTGAGGTGTGAGCGATGATTACAAATGATTGTGTGCCCATGTGGGGTGTGAGCAATCAGATTGTGTGCTTGTGTGGGGTGTGAGCAATCGGATCGTGTTCCCGTGTGGGGTGTGAGCGATCGGGTCGTGTGCCCATGTGGGGTGTGAGCGATCCTTAAACATTGTGTGCCCATGTGGGGTGTGAGCAATGGGCGAACATCGTAGGCCCGACGGGGAGTTACTTCGGTAACGAGCGATGGTTCTAGCAGAGTTCCTGAGTGAACTAGTGATGATTGAGTCGGTACCCGCATTGCATTTGCATAAAGTCGTGAGTCGGTCTCTATGGTTTGCATTTATCATCTTTATACTGATGTGTTGTTGAGTAAACATAACTGTGTATGTTTATGTGGAATGATTGAGAATTGTGAAAGTATGCATAATAGATATGCTTGGTTGTGTGTATATATACATTGTGATGTATATGGATGAAATTGTGATGGATTGTGGTGAGAATGTGGAATGTGAGTATTTTTATGTTTATATATATAATTATATGCATTGTTATTATGATAATATTTCTCACCCTTCTGCTGTTTTATGATGCTCTATGAGGCATTGCAGAGTAGGTATGCTGGAGGTCTTTTTGTGAAGCGTGTCTTCATTCTTTTGGTCGGTTGGCTCTGATATGTAGCACCGGGTAGCTAGGATGTATATTATTCTTTTGTGATACATTTGTACATGTATCTTGTTGATGAATGTTTATGTAAACATGACTTATATTGATGGATGATACTTGGTGATGTATATATCTACATATATATACTAGGATGTATTTCAATGTTTGGATTTTCCGCTTTTATTCTAAATATTGAGATGTGGGTGTAAGGACAAAGTTCCTCTGTGGCAAGTTACCCCACTGTTGCATATCAATATTTTGAGCAGGTGTTGTATGTATTAAATGCGTGTATGATGTGACATGCCTCTTTTATACTATGTTTTAATCGTACTCTGGCGAATTTTTTAATATGTGCCTAAATGATTTATGTGATTATTTGGGGGTATAGAAAGGGGGTGTTACATTAAGTGGTATCAGAGCAGGTCGGTCCGTCCGGCCAAGTTGTTGAGTCAGTTGGTGTGACAGTTGAATACTGTCGTTGTTGTTTGTCCCTTAGTACGTGATAGGTGTGTGGAACACTGTCAGTACTTTCTGGTTTTCTAATCCTTTGTCTGCAGGAGTTAGAATGAAATAAGTGGGGGAGAAGCTGGTACTTCTCCATGCTGCTTCGTTTGTGTGTCGTTGGTTGCAAGATTGTAAGTGTTGTTTGGACAGTGTTGTTTCCAATTCCGGAGGGAATGCGGAGGTAAGGTTTATGTCAACTAAGGATTTGTGCCTTAGGTAGTTTTGTGTACAGGATGTAAGAAATGCTATTATAGTTTGGTAAAGATGGTTTATGCCCCATCATGATTGTCGGCTGTCTATTGACAAATTGAGGAACTGATCACCCTTAATCTCTTGTTGATAGCAGACGGGAATTAAGTTGGATGGAATAGACGTGTCTTTCCGGCTTTGATAGTGTGTGCAATGAATTGTTTGGAATTAAGCAGGTGATTATAGGTTGTTTCGATGAGTTGATGAAGATTCTTATACTGGAAGATGAGACGGATTAGAGGCTTTGGTATGTTGGTTCAGTATGAAGTTTTGAGAGAGAATGATTGGGCATCGTTAATGGTAGTTCTCAGAGAGAAGAGTGTGAACTAAAATTTGACGAAGGTAAGGATTTGAGGTTTGGATCTGCTAAGTAAGTAGAAGAACTTTTAGGATGTGAAACTAAGATGTTGTTATGTTTGTGACGATAGTTTTCTAGGAATTGGCAGAAAGGACACAGTGATGAGCTACCAGTTGTGCGTGATTTTCAGATGTATTTCCGGATGGAATATTGGATGTTAGTATTAGAAGTACCCGGACTGATAGAGCAGTTGGAAGATTTACGGGAAAGGAGAATTGTGAGGCCAAATGTGTCGTCTTGGAGAGCTCCAGTATGGTTGGTAACAAAAAGGAACTGAAGATTGAACGGAATAACAAGCATGATGTGTATGAAGGAATTGAGACTATGGAAAGAAAAACTTAGAGTTCCGGAGAGGTTTGGAGTTTTTGGAATTTTAGAGCATTAATGGAAATTTTGAGAAAACCTTAAGTATGGATGTACTATTTGAGAGTTCTTTTGGATTGGTTATTGCTACACGTGGGGATTTATGGAATTTGGATTGTTAAGAGGAGAAATTATGTATGGATTGCTAACAGTCGGATAAGGTAACGATTGAGAATAAGTGTTCACTTTCGGGAATAGATGATTGGAATGGTTTGGTTGAGTTTGAGTGAAATTGCAATTGTTTGGAATGTTTGATAAGAGTGGTGAATTGTGTGAGTTGAGGCTTTGATCGATTTAATGTGACTGGTTATGGTTGTTATCGTTGGGATAGGCTGTTATGTACTCGGTTAAGTTTGTATGTGAGTAACCAGTTTCCCAGTGGAAAGTTTTGCAAGAACTTTAAGAATTTATATCTTTTGGAATTTGGTTGGGCATTACAACGTACAGTGAGGGGATTTGGTGTTAGTAATGCGTCTGTAATATTTGTGGAGTAGAGGAATCGTATCTTTCATATTTATGTGGATAAGTTCGTAGTGGTTTGATTGAGGATATTCAGATCTGTTATAAACTCAGAGGAAGAACAGGTAGAGTGTTTGAGAATCGAATTGCAAGTGTTGAAAAGAAAGGAATTTTTATGCTAAGTTAGTCAAGTGATAATTTTGGTTGAAAAAGGTAGTTTTCTTGGATATGTTATTTCGGACGAGAGTATGTTAGGGATCTATCGGAAGTAGATGCAGTTCTACAATGAGAGGCTCCGAAGTTGGTTAAGGAGATCAGAATCTTTTTGGACTTTAGTTGGTTATTACCGGAGGTTATGGAAGGTTTTTCCAAGTTAACATTATCGTTACTTCAGTTGACTTGTAAAGGGTAAGTCGTTTGTTTTGGATGTTCATTGTGAGGAAAGTTGAGAGGGTTGAAGTAGAATTTGTCTACGGCTCTAGTTTTGATTCTGTGTGATCCTAATAAACCGTTTGTGAGGTATTGTGATGTGTCTTTGATGAGTTAAGTTGGAAGTTTTTACACATGGTTGTTTTGATGATCAGAGAATTAAAATTATTTGAGTAATTCAAAGGCTTGTGTCTGGTGTGTGTGAGATAACGCAGTAGAGTGGTAGGTTGGGTATATTAAAAGTGAACAGTGATTTTTTGGCAGATATGAGAAAGAGTTAGACTATAGACGTGGGATTAGTAGACTTGATGGTTTCGAGTAATCAGAGTGCGCAGCGGAAGCGCGATGTGGCCCATTTTGTAATTGCGTGTGAGACTTGTAAGAGTTCGTAGGTTGAACATTGGGAACATGTAGGAATGATGAGACCATTGGACGTTTCAGAATGAAAGTGTTAGGTGAAGGGTTTAAATATTATTCATGGGCTACTATGTAGATGGATGTTTGGTTTTATGTTCGATTGGTGGAGCGTAGCTTTTTTGTGATTTGTTGTGTGACAAGGATGTTTGGTATCCTGGTTTGGTCGAGGTTGTTGAAACGATGTTGAGTCGTGGAACTTGTGTTCTTGTTTGTGTTGTTGTCTCGTTTCCATGTGATGGTTCGAGTGTGTGTAGCTAATTCCTATGATGGGGAATTAGGGGAGTGTTACCTACGGTGATGGTAACGATCTTGTTGTGTTTCGGTTCTAGAGTGAACCTGTGTGTTGGTATCGTGGTTTTCCTTGAGTTGTGAGTTGGTCTTCAAGTGCATTGTATGGGCTTTGCATCTTGTCGTTGTTGTTGTCGTCGTTGTCATGTCGTTGTTGTATCTGCTGCTGGCAAGGTGGTTTGTCAGTTGTGTTATTTGTGGTGTGCCTTTTGTTGGCATGTTGGTTTGTGAGTTGGATGCGGGAGTCGTATCCGGAGTTGTTCGTCTCAGTTTCTGTCCGTTTTATTTAATTGAGTCCATTTGATTATTTTATTATTATATTATTTTATTTTTTACTTTTATTTGGTAAATATATTATTTTTCATCGTTGTTTATGTTTTATCGCATTTTGAGAGCGTTTGGGAGACATTTGAGCTGAGGGGTATTTTGGTCTTTTTGGGGGTAGATATTTTTATAAATAGAAAGTGGAGAGAAAAAGAGCGAAAAGAAAAAGAAAAGAAAGAGAAGAGAAAGAAAGAAGGAAAAGAGAAAAGAAGAGGAAGAGGAGAGAAAAGGGGAGAAAGTGGGAAAAATCGCGGGAACTCCGTTTCGAGCGCGAATAATCGGGTAAGGGTGTGAAATATTGTTATCCTAACTTGTGTATGATTATGTATGTGTTTTGTGTGGATGTTTTGGTTGGTTTTCCATATGTTTCCGTTTATGCCGTATTGGACGAAATCGATAGAAACCGATGTTTTTACGGTCGAAAAGTCGTATAAATACATGTTTTGGTTGGTTATATGTATGTGAGCCGCTGTTTAAAGTTTCATGAAGTTTGGTTATGTTTTGGTTAGTTTTCGTTATGTTTCCGTTGTTTTTCCGTTTAGGTCGAATTGTAGGAAATCGATAAAAATCGATGTTTTCACGGATGAATTTCGAAATAAATTGCGTAGATTAGTCGTATGAGGTTAGGCCGAGATTATAGAAACTCGTTTGGTTGAAATCGGTTGATATTGTGAGTTTTGACATTTTTGGGTTTTGAGAATGTGAGATTTTGGTGAAAATCGAATGTTGTGGAATCGGTGTTTTTTTTATCCTAACATGTTGGTATGTTTTTATGGAGGATTACCATGTATTTATTCGGAAGAAAGTAATTGAATCGGTCGGGTTTTCGGGCGAAAACGCCGAAAAACCAGTGCTGTACCAGCAGAACCCGCAGCAGCTTTATGCTGAAATTCTGGTTTTCGGGGAAACTTCGGAAATTCATATCTTTTGATCCGTAAGTCGGTTTTGACCCCCGTTCGAAGCGTTGGGAAGCTAACGAGATGTTCTTTCTAGGAAAAATGGTTTTGAGGTCTGAACCTGGTCCAAATGGAACAGTATTTTCGAACCGTTTCATAGTGTCGGGCCTCCGGTTTATGTTTTTGCGTTATTTTGAAATATACATATCTTCTTCGTTGTTTATCGGATTTAAGTGTTCTTTACATCGAATCGAAGCTGTGGATGAGTACTTTTTGATGATGATGGAAAATATTATTTTTAGCCGACTTTTCCGGTAAACCGTAAATTGATTTGTTTGGATAAATGTGTATGTTGTTATACAATTGATGTGAATGTAGATGGATTATATGTGATGAATGCATGAATATATTGTGAATATGTATGCATTTCAAGAATGTCTTTTGAGTCATTTTGCATGTGAAGCATCATGATGTGCATTCTTGTGTTGAGCGATTCTAATGAGAATCCGTTGTAACGTCGTGTGCCTATGTGAGGTGTGAGCGATGATTACAAATGATTGTGTGCCCATGTGGGGTGTGAGCAATCAGATTGTGTGCCCATGTGGGGTGTGAGCAATCGGATCGTGTGCCCGTGTGTGTAACACCCCCTTTCTATACCCCCAAATAATCATTTAGGCACATAATAAAATTTTCGTCAGAGTATCATTACAAACATGGTATAAAAGAGGCATGTCACATCAATTTAGAAATTAAAACATACAACACCTGTTCAACAATTGATATGCAACAGTGGGGTAACTTGCAACAGAGGAACTTAGTCCTTACACCCACATTTCAATATTTAGAATAAAAGCGGAAAATCTAAACATTGAATAACAACCAACATATATACATACACATATATATACTTCGCCAAGTATTAACCACCAATACAATTCATGTTTACATAAACATTTATCAACAAGATACATATACAATGTATCACAAAAGAATCATAGCCCTCCTAGCTACCCGGTGCTACATATCAGAGCCAACCGACCAAAAAAATGAAGACACGCTCCACAAAAAGACCACCAGCATACCTACTCTGCAATGCCTCATAGAGCATCATAAAACAGCAGAAGGGTGAGAAATATTATCATAATAACAATGCATATAATTATATATATAATCGCATAAAATTACACATATTTCACATTCTCACCACAATTCATCACAACTCACTCATATACATCGCAATGTATCCATATATATATATATACCAAACCAAGCATACACATCAGGCATACTTTCACACTCCTTATCATTCCACATAAACATACACAAATGTTTATTCACCAATGCATCATTTAAAGATGAGAAATGCAAATCATAGAGACCGACTCACGACTCTATGCAAATGCAATGCGGTACCGACTCAATCATCTCAAGTTCACTCAGGAACTTCTGCTGGAACCATCGCTCGTTACCAAAGTAACTCCCCGTCGGGCCTACGATGTTCACCCACCGCTCACACCTCCACCAAGAGAGGCTCACGATGTTTATGGATCGCTCACACCTCCACCGAGAGAGGCTCACGACCCGATCGCTCACACCTCTACCAAGAGAGGCTCACGATCGTCTATAACCATTGCTCACACCTCCACCGAGAGAGGCTCACAACCCGATCGCTCACACCTCTACCAAGAGAGGCTCACGATGTTATAGCAGATTCTCATTAGAATCCCTCTACACAAGAATGTACATCATTACTCTACACATGATAATGACTCAAGACATTCTTGAAATGAATACATATTCACAATATATACATGCATTCATCTCATACAATCACATACAATACTTATACATTCAAATTAATGCGCTATTGTATGATTCACAGTCAAACATACATGCAAAACGGCAAAAGTCGCTAAATAGCACTATTCTCGACTTTTCCGACTTATTTAATCGGCTAACAATTTCCAAATCATCATAATCATATAGTACAGCTCAATAGCTTCACAACGATACCAAAAACACAAAAATCGGATAATCGGAACAAAAGTTACGGACGGAAACGAAAACACATTTTTGAAAAATCTCATTTTTACCATTCCTCTAGCCATACGCGTACGGGCACATGTCATACACGTACGGGCAGAAGCTCATTTTTCCAATTTCCACGTTGAAAAACCCATACGCGTAATGACCTCTTCCATACGCGTAATGACCTAAAGCTCTACGCGTATCATACGCAAATGGGCAGATGGCCGAGTGAAAAGAAAAACCATACGCGTATTGGCCCATGGCTAGCCCACCATACGCGTATTTCCAAGGTCCATACGCGTATGAACATGCCCCATACGCGTATGACCTGGAAAAACCAGAAAAATTTCTGCAGAATTTTGTTCTGCGTTTTCCACACCCACTTCACCAATTCATCACCTAAAACTCAGAAAAACAACATTTGGAAGTGTACCAATACATATTAAACATGTATAGACCAACAAGAACACAATCAACACAAATTTGAACACATTTGGATCAATTTCCAATCAATTTCTCAAAAAAGGTTTATACCCAAACCTCATAAAATCAATCAACAACAACAACAACTCATACATAATCATATACATTGATAAGATAATAATGTT
Organism: Lathyrus tuberosus; assembly: GCA_022829125.1. Taxonomy (NCBI): domain Eukaryota; kingdom Viridiplantae; phylum Streptophyta; class Magnoliopsida; order Fabales; family Fabaceae; genus Lathyrus; species Lathyrus tuberosus. The sequence goes on along the minus strand of JALAZF010000161.1, from coordinate 7,071,424 downwards.
TCACACCCTTACCCGGATTCCAAACTTGCTATTGATTGTTCTTGGTGATTTTCCTAGCTTTCTCAACTTTTCTCCTCTTTTCTCTTCTTCCTTTTTCTTTCTCCTCTTTTTCTTTCTATCTTTCTCTATTTCCCTCTTTCTATCTATTTTCTTTCTTTTCTATTTCTTTTCTTTCTTTTTCCACTAAATTCAATTAATTTCTTTTTTCTCACAAAATTCTATTTCCTCTAAATTATAACTTATCATAAATTATGAAAAGTCTAAAATACCCTCCATTCAATTTCCCCGAAAACTCTCAAAACGGTAAAATAACATTTAACACACCAAATTCATAATTAAAATAATTTATCACCCAATTAAAATAAAAGACTCCACATAATTGGGAAATAATCAAAATCGGGGCGTTACAGTGTGGGGTGTGAGCGATCGGGTCGTGTGCCCATGTGGGGTGTGAGCGATCCATAAACATTGTGTGCCCATGTGGGGTGTGAGCAATGGGTGAACATCGTAGGCCCGACGGGGAGTTACTTCGGTAACGAGCGATGGTTCTAGCAGAGTTCCTGAGTGAACTAGTGATGATTGAGTCGGTACCACATTGCATTTGCATAGAGTCGTGAGTCGGTCTCTATGGTTTTCATTTATCATCTTTATACTGATGTGTTGTTGAGTAAACATAACTGTGTATGTTTATGTGGAATGATTGAGAATTGTGAAAGTATGCATAATAGATATGCTTGGTTGTGTGTATATATACATTGTGATGTATATGGATGAAATTGTGATGGATTGTGGTGAGAATGTGGAATGTGAGTATTTTTATGTTTATATATATAATTATATGCATTGTTATTATGATAATATTTCTCACCCTTCTGCTGTTTTATGATGCTCTATGAGGCATTGCAGAGTAGGTATGCTGGAGGTCTTTTTGTGAAGCGTGTCTTCATTCTTTTGGTCGGTTGGCTCTGATATGTAGCACCGGGTAGCTAGGATGTATATTATTCTTTTGTGATACATTTGTACATGTATCTTGTTGATGAATGTTTATGTAAACATGACTTATATTGATGGATGATACTTGGTGATGTATATATCTACGTATATATACTAGGATGTATTTCAATGGTTGGATTTTCCGCTTTTATTCTAAATATTGAGATGTGGGTGTAAGGACAAAGTTCCTCTGTGGCAAGTTACCCCACTGTTGCATATCAATATTTTGAGCAGGTGTTGTATGTATTAAATGCGTGTATGATGTGACATGCCTCTTTTATACTATGTTTTAATCGTACTCTGGCGAATTTTTTAATATGTGCCTAAATGATTTATGTGATTATTTGGGGGTATAAAAAGGGGGTGTTACATGTGTCCTTTGTTTTAATGAAGCTGAAACGGTATAACATGTCTTTATCTCTCGCTCTAAAACTCGGCTTGTGTGGAAAGTGATATTGAATTGGGTTGGTATGCCTTGGTGTGATAGTTACAGGTGTTGTGACTACTTATTGGAATTGTTTTTACATTTAGTTAGAAAATCGTCCAAAGAAACGGCGTCGTTGATTTGGTTTAGTACATGTTGGTGTCTTTGGTGGTTTAGAAACCAAATTATTTTTAATGATGGTTTTGCCTTTATTAAAGATATAGTCCACAACATCATTCTCACTTCGTGGTGTTGGTTGGTTTTAGGATATAGCAATAGAAAAGATTGTAAGTATTACGATTGGACCAAACAATCCTTCGATTTTTTGTAATGGGGTTGTATTTTGTTGGAGTTTGCATCTTGTTGTCATTAAGCCTCATATTTGAGTTATAATAATTGATTTGGAATGTATTCTGATGGTTTTGTTGAGTTGGAATACTTTCTAGTATTCTTTAGCTTATAAAAAAAAAAAAAAAGTCACACATCAAAAAGGTTTAGTAGGATTTAAGGTTAGTGAATATCATATATATTTAAACATTTAAAATTGTAGTTAAAGATGTTCAAAAGTATGGTTAATTACTTAATCATTTTCAACGGACGATTAATGAGTTGCAACAAATTATCATGTTCATTATCCATTTACTCAACATAATTTACTACATATGTGAATTATATTAAATATTAAAACTGTTTATAAATTTTTGTGTCAAAATTGTTTAAAAAAAGTTGATGAATAGTCTGCTAAATCATCAGCCCGTAACATGCTGGTTCTTAACAAAAAAAAAAAATTAAACATTGTAAATTGTTTTTATTCCATCTACCTGTGACAGAACCATTAAGTTGTACTAGATTCTTGTTTCTTAGTTGGTTTGACCTTATCTTCGGTTTCATATTCTTGTATCCCCTGTCTAAGACTCTCTTGATATCCTATTGATGGAAAGACATGAGTTCAAATTGTCGCAATTATAAATCCATGGATCTAACTGAAAAATTATATTCATAAGAGAGATGCAACCAATATCTCCAGTTTAACATTGTATATTATTTTTAAAAGACACAAACTTGCATTTTACTCTAGCTGAAATATTCATTTGTTGAACTTAATACTTTTTCATAATATTTCAAACTTACAATCGAACAACTTCAAACAAAGCACACTTTTACAAGAGACAATCACAATAAAAGGAAATAAAAACAGTGACGGTAATGAAAAATACAGAAGAAATGAGTGCCATGCATGATCTAAACACTAATTCAAAAGAACCTTTTAAGCCACCGAAGTACCTGTGAGCTGTAACTAGTTCCCAATGCCACTCCAGCTACAAGACCGCCTACATACCCAATTAGACTTACTTTCCACTCAATTTCAATGAAAGATTCTGACTCATTATCATTGTCAGTGGTAGACGGTGGAGAAAATGAGCGCCCTGCATCATCTAAACACTTCTTCAGCAATTGATCCCCCACACAGACCTTCGTTACCCTCAAACGAATCACCTTGGAATGTTGAAAACTGCGTATTCTGAGGTATAGGACCTGAGAGATTGTTGAAGGACAAGTTAAAGAACTCCAGAAAGGTAAGTTGTGTCAACTCTTGGGGAATCTTCCCTGACAGACTGTTGAGAGAAAGGTCCAATGCTTCAAGGTTTGAAAGGTTCCCTAAGGAAGATGGAATGCTCCCAGTAAAGATGTTATTTGATAAGTTGAGCAAAACAAGACCCTTCAAGTCACCTAGGACTTTTGGTATCTCTCCACTGATTTTATTGCTTGATATATCAATAACTATCATGCTGTAAAAATTTTGAAGCTTCTCATAATCCATGGTATGCCCTTTGTTTGACATTGTCAACGAATAAGGAATATTTTTTATCACTTTAAATTCTACTGACTTGTTATCACAGATGAATGCTGTCGTAGGCATGGTTTTAAATTGCGGTTGCGGCTGCGGATGCGGTTGCGGTTGCGGCTGTTGCGATTGCGGTCATTGCGGGTGTTGCGATGCGTATTGCGGCCGTTGCGGTGTGAATTTTTATAAGGAGGTGTTTGAAATACAAAGTTGAAAAACACTTAATATTAAGTTTTTTCATTACATAATAAGTAAATTGAGTTTTAGAAGTCTAATATTTTAATTTTAGATGAAAATACTTGAAGAAATATGATTGAAATTATCTAATGTGGTTCCAAACATAGCCGAAAGCAATATTTTCAAATCACACCGCAATTGCGGTCCGATGCGGTTGCGGAGGCAACCGCATCCGCAATATTGCGGGTGCAATTGCGGTTGTGGACCGCAATTTAAAACCATGGTCTACCATAGAAATCCGTCTCATCAAGGAATAACTTGGTGAGTGAACTAGACTGAAACTCAGGCAAACTACCATTGAGATTTTGATTATGTCTCAAATTCAGAAATTTCAAGTTTGGAAGATGAAATACTCCCACTGGAAATTCACCATACAGCTCAGAATCCATAAGAGATAGTGCTTGCAACGAAGTAAGATTTGTGATTGTGTCAGGTAAAGTAGATGAAATTGTCACATAGTTAAGGAGGAGCGTCTCAAGTTTTGTTGAGTTTTTAATTATGCTTCTAAGACTGTGCTCTTTGAGTTGCAACATATTGACTGCACTATTTTCCCGAACTGTTGTGGCATAGACGCTTAGATCAAGAGACAACAACTTGGACAGCTGTGAAACTTGTGGTGGAATTTCGCCAAAAAGAAGTGTGTGAGAAAGATTCAAATAATCTCTTAGTTGTGAAAGCTCACCTATCTTATGTGGGATTTGAGAGTAATTGAAGTCATTGTCTGAAAGATCGAGATGTCGAAGGTGTACGAGGCGAAAGAGAGTGGTATTTGCATCCATTGTACCATAGAGTTGGCTGCTTCTAAGATTAATGTGAATGACATGATCTGTGTGCTCATCACATTGAATGCCATCCCATGAGCAACAATCAGTGGTTGCTTTCCATGATGTTGTTTTAGGATAACTGAGAGGATTATCAGAAGCAGTCTTATTGATGTTAAAGCCTTCCTTAAATTGCAACAAGGCATGGCTTTCATATTGATGACACTTTGGATGAGTTAAAGGAAAAGATGTAGTAAATGTGAAAGACAAGAGTGAAAAAAAGAAAAGAAACAGGAATGACAAAACAAGAGAGCGCACAAAGACCATTGTATCTTAATATTTTAAACTGACAAGTTTGGATGAAATGTTAGACACATAGTAGGTGGTTCTTATACTAAAGAAATGGAATGCAATATAATAAATGAAAATGTTTTCTAGTGAAATTCATTATCTTGGACCGTGCATTTTGGTTTGGACTATCACATTTCCATTGGTGAAGCAACTCCGAAAAATCCGTATTGTCCTTTACCGTTAAAATTCAAAGAAAGGGATTTGAATGTTGGCTCTTATAGTGGATTATGCAATTTGATTTGATATCTCTTGTATTGACTGCAATCACATGCACTTCATACAAAGACTTTTATATAACAAGGTCTATATGATGCTTTATCATGTGCTGAGGTTTTCTTCATTACCCCAAACTTTATTTTCTGTCCATTTCTAGTTTTTGTATTCTAGTTCTTTTACATTTGTCTCTATTATTTGACTTACAAATTTCCTCTGATTCTCTTGCTACTTGTATTTTTGGAAAACCATTTCAATAATTTAAATCTCTCCAATCAATTCCATACACAAACAATTTAATATTTTGACTCAGTCAATTGTTAGATTTTTTATTTGGACTGTCCTATGCAATTTTATTTTGTATTTAGACGCAGGAATATGTGCCTTCTCTTTATATACTCAACATTTTATTATTTTTTTGTATGCATAAAAGAAAACTACATTCTATAACTGACTTTCCTCTTAAGTATCATAATAAATAGTTTCGAATTTTATGTATCTGATGCTCCTAATTATACTCTAAACATATATCAAATAATGATAAGACGTAGAGATAATAGAGATCTTATAATCCTTATAAGTAATAAGAGACAGTAAATGGGGGCATCTCATAAATTTGTGTACACTAACAAATTAAATGTCACACTATCGTTAATATGTGCACATGAGGAAACATTCCGGATTTGCACATTCGGAACAAATCAACGTTTTTAAAAAAAATGGTGCGTTGGGATGTGCACATCCGGAATTAGGGGGCAAAAAAGGAATTTCGTGCGGTGCCTAAGAAACCTTTGGGATGTATTAAGAAATCTTTTTTTTTTTTGGCTTTCACTAAAATCTTCTATTATTATATGTCAACTTTATTATAGTGTGTTAATGAGAAACATAAGTGTTTGTCTATTTGATAAAAATTTATGGAAATGTCAGTGTTATTTTAATAGACTATAATAAATGTAAGTGTCAAATACCAATATTTTTCTTCCTCGACCAGTAAGTGGGGAAACAGTCTCATAACTCCAAGTATGCCAGCAGGGCCGACCCAATCTGTTTAGAGGCCTAAAGAAATTTTTAAAATGAGGCCTTCAAAATAAATAAATAAAAATCAAATTTTGTACTTTATAAGACTTGAACCGAAAACCTAAAGAATATGAGGCCTCTCTTCTACTAACTCGACAATAAGATTTTATGTAAAAAATATGTCATTTAAAATATTTATGACCAAATTAAAATTTTTTTAGGCCTTTTTATAGGCCAAAATTTTGAGGCCTAAAGCCCTTGCTTGGGTAGCCTTACCCTTGGGGCGGCCCTGTATGCCAAATAATTCATAGAGTTTGATCAGATGATTATATGAATCTTTGTGATCTAAATATGAAAAAAGGTTAGAATAAACACTTTGAAAAAGTCCAGTCTTCATTTTAGTTTGTCTATCATTTCTTAGAGGTCTTATTGTCTTAGACTGTTAAAATACAACACTCTATCAACAATGTTGTTATGATTATCCTCGTTGTTGTTATTGTTGTATCATGACAGTCCATCATACACTATTATAAATAATATATTTTATGGTAAAATTTTCACCTCAGTCAATTAAAAACCGAGGTCAAATGCCCTAGAGTGCAACCTTTTAATATATTTTTTTAAAAGGAAATCTAATCCCTCGGTTTTCTATAAAATCGATAGGAAATTTTGAGTTTCGATTCTCAGCTCCAGCAATTTCGTGTTTTATTTAGAATCAAAACGGTCCCCCTATTTTATTTAATTTTTTATTTAAAATATAAATCATATCTTTCCTCGGTAATTGGTAAAACTGAAAGGAAATGTAGCTCAGGGTTTGAGCTTCAATTCTCAACTCTTGTTGTTTCGTGTCTTATTTAGAACTAAAATTGCGCTCTTATTTTATTTAATTTTTTAATTAAAATATAAATCATCTATTCCCTCGGTTATTGGTAAAACTGAAAGACAATCACTACAAAAAAACGCTGCGTTGCTAGGTGATAATAACCTCATAAACCTTAAAATCACCCCGCAACGTGAAATTTCCAAGAGTTCCTATCACCTCGCAAAATCGCTAGTCACAACTATTTAGATGAGGGTAAATCACCTCGCAATTTGCTGAATGAAAATCACCTCGCAAGTTGCTGAGTGAAAAGAACCTGACAATGCACATTTAAAAAGTGGTTCAGTCTGGAACGCAGAGCAGAGCAGTCTGAAGTGCAGGGTGCAGAGCAGCAGAGCAGTACTTTGATGAGTGATTCCCACCTCGCAATGCATGCTTTTTGCTGAGTGTAATTCACCTCGCAACATTGGACGTTGCTGAGTGTATTTCACTTGGCAACATTGCTGAGTGAAATTCACTCCGCAACATATTTAACGTAATTAAAAAAATTAATTATTTTGCAATTATATATATATATATATATATATATATATATATATATATATATATATATATAAAAGGAACGTATCATATGAGAATGCTATTTTTATGTGAGAACATGAGAATGAATCTGAACCATTAGATTTTAAAATAAATGGTGGAGATTATGTGTTAGTTTTTTTTCTCTCTCCTCAATCATTTATTTTAATAATGGAGGAGAAAGAAAAACAAAAACCACACATAATCTCCACAATTTATTTTAAAATCTAATGATTCAGATTCATTCTCACGTTCTTACATAAAAATGGCATTCTCATAGGATATGAACCCTATATATATATATATATATATATATATATATATATATATATATATATATATATAATAAATTTATAATAAATATATATATATATATATAATAAATTTATAATAAATAAATATATATATATATATATATATATATATATATATATATATATATATATATATATATATATATATATATATATATATATATATATTTGTGTGTGTGTGTGTGAGATATTGGATCGAACTCTAGTATGGTCGAAGGGTAACTTCTGGTTCGACAAGAATTAAGCATGAGGTCAAAGTTTGTTCGCATGTGTTCTGTCAGAGTAATGCATATTGTAGTCGAAGTTTGTTCTAAAATGCGTTAGTCAATATTGCTAGGTTTGTTAGCATATTGAATTAGGCCTTGCTTGTAAGCCCAATTCTTTAAGTTATCTTGTACCCTAAGTTAGCTTGTAATGGGTAATTGTTAAAAATCTCATTAGGTTAGTGTGTTAGTTTTCTTATAAATATCATGCTAGTCTCTCATCTTGTATAAGGAAAAATAGGAAGATAAAATCATAATTCAAGTGAGAGAGGTTATTTTGTTATTCTTGTATACTTGTAATCTTGTTTGAAAGAGAAAGGAAATAATAGTAGTTTATAACCAAATTTGTGTGGCAAATCCTTATTAGGTTGAGAGAGGTTAATTGTTGGTATTTACTTGTAATCTTTGAACCCTATTGAGAAAGTGAATAGTAAAGCAGATTTAACTAATTCTCTATTCTTCTTTCTCTTTTCTCTTCCTTTGTGAACCCTAATAGGGTTTCAGTTTTTTTTTCCTTTATTTTTCCTTGTTACTCCTAACCCTTGCGTGTTTCTTGCTTTTAAAGAAATAGTTAATATTTTGTTTCAAGGTATCATTTTTCACAACAAATTGGTGCAATGAGCGTTGTAATACTCCATATTATTTAAATGCTCAATTGGATATTAGATGAGTATCTATGTACTCTATCATTGGTAAATTGGATTAATAGAATCCTCTAAGTACTTTAAGTATTGACATTTGGGATCAATAGAGCAACTAATGAACTCTGAAGAGATCGATTATTTTATTTAAGAGGCGGATTAATATTTATTAATTCAAGGAAGTATTTGAAGGTAACTCTAATAATTGATCAATTGGATTGAGATGACGAAATATCAATTGGAGATATCTTACTCTATTGGAATATATTATATAATAATAGTATTATATATATATATATATATATATATATATATATATATATATATATATATGTTTGTTAATAGAATGAAAAAGAAAGAAGTTAGAAAAGAAGAAGAAAATCAGAGAAGAGGAAACGTGGGAGAGAAGAAGAGAGGAAAAAGAGAAAGAGGGAGAAGAAAGCTCACGAATCATCATCTTCTTCAAACTCCTCTTCGATTATCAGGTGGGTTCTAGTTAGAAACTCTAAGTTCTAGAAATTCATGATTTTTAACTTAGGTTAGAGTTTGAGAGAAAATGATAAAATTGACAAATTTGTTAAATCAATGTTTCTAACGGATAAAACGTGAAATAAATCGCGTAATATAATCAGGTTATGCATGAATTTAATCGAGGATACTTGTTGTTGTGTTCCAATATGTTTTGGTTAAGATTGGTTGGGTTTTGTATCCATAAAAACAGAGTTTTTGGCTTCTGCAACAGGGTTAACCGGTTAACGGCATGGGTTAACCGATTAACCCATGGAAAAATGGTGTTTTACGTGAAAATTGAACTGGTTAACCGGTTAACCATATGCGTTAACCGATTAACACTGTAACCTTTGGGAAAATATTTTCTAAAATTCATAACTTTTTACTCAGGTGTCCGATTTAAGCGTTCTTTATATCGTTGTGAAGCTAGGAACATTTTCTAGCTGATGGCAGTGAGAAATACCTGATTATTGCTCGATTAAATAAATCGGAGGGAACCGTAAATTGGTATGAATTGTGGTATGTTGACTTTTGGTGTTCCATTGTGTGATTGATGATTACATGCCTATGTTATTATTGTGAAACAGGTTGGAATATGTATGCATGTTAAAATATGAATAGGTAGAGTGAGGAACATTACCGAAAATGATATCGGAAGTGTGTAAATAACATGGTGACAATGCTCGTGCAAAAGAGGCCGAGGCGTGTGTCTAGTAATAACCGGTGTACGTTGCGGTGTAGTTTCATGATACTCGAGCACCTTCTCTGAAACGTATGCACAACTACTTGGCAGGTTTGATTCCCGCGTATAGTATGATTGGAGCCTACGGGTAAAGAGACTTGTGACGGTGTACGGGCCGTGAGAAGTGACGGATCACGGTGTACGGGCTGATGATCCCGAATCCAATTCATATGCCAAGTATATACAAGGATCCATGACTCGAATCGTCTTCTAGACGTAGAAGCGGACGGGAATAGGGGATACCTTGGTACGGTTATTAATTTGTGAGATTCTGGAGTAACAGGCTCAGAACTTACTTTGGTACTATTGTGAGTTAACAGGCTCACGAGTGTGAATGTATTTATATCGTGTGTGTACTCAAAGTCACTTCCCTTCCCTTTAACTTGAGTTAGGCTTAGTAGAACCTTGTAAAGCCGAGAGGACTATAAGATAGTGAACTCATTGAGATTTGATGTATCTCACCCCACTATAGTTGCTTTATTTCAGGTGTGGTTTGCAGGTTTGATTTACAAGTGGAGCGAGGCGTGGATGTTTCAAGAGAAGCTTAGTTAAGCTTATTTTCTGCTGTGTAATCTTTTGTTGTATACAATTGAGGATATTGTATATTATTCTTAGATTTTTATTTTTGGCTAGTTTCCATGCCTTGTGCCATATGTTGTATTTACGTTTTACAAATGGACAAGTATGTGAACTATGTCAGTAGGCACTTTTGATGTGTCAGTACCAAATAAAACACTTGTATGGTATTATTCTAGATGAATATTGTACAGGGTGTTACGGTTGGTATCAAAGCAGGTCGTGTCCTCGACCTAGCCTTGAAACATCATAAGCAAATCTATTCCTGCCTCTTAAGTGTGTCTTGCCATCATGAAACTTAATATCATACTATGTAGTGTTGGGCCTGATCAACCTAATACTATGTATGTGATAGGTAGAATCATGGTTGAACGACCGCGAGGACTCCGAAGTGCTGTTGGAACTAGTGCTGTGAGGGAAGGCTCAAGCCACGAGTTAGTAGTGTGGAGTTTTGGTCAACTCTGTTGTGGTTTTGGTAGAAGTTGTGCTCGGGCAGCATGGAATCGAAGAGTGAAATGTTGTTCAAGCAATCCTTTGGAAAGGATGGAGTCTGAAAGTTAAGGATCTCTAGCGCATGATTGGTCAAGGTATCAAGGAATATGTAAAATCGCAAGTAGAGATGGATTGACTACTAGTATGGATAAGGATTTCCAGTAATCTCTTTCCGTGGAAAAGAAAAGTGGTTTTGAGGAACGCGTGACGTAAGGTTCGGAAGTGAGGTAGTTCTTGGTGCTTCAGTTTCTAAGGTCAATATGGTCTCTTGAATGGACTGGAGTACGTTAAGGAATGTGTTCGGAACAATATCTTCCGACTGGTTAAAAGTTGAGAGTTAAGGGCGTTCGGCTTTTATGGGAACTTAAAGTAGTAGAGAAGCGTGTGAAGGAACACCAGGATGTGGCTACATGCTTCAAGTGAAACAAGTGTGAGCCGAAAGAAGAGTAAGACATGAGTTGTGTATCTTCAGTTATGCGTGGAGATTAAGTTCGAGATAATACTTCAGGTTTTCCGTTTTCAGTAAGAGGCCAATTTGGAATTTGGGATTTGGTAACTTACCCAAGGAAGGGTATGAGGTATTGTGTTGGAGAAAGTTTGGACTTCTTTTAGTAATAGAAAGTGTAGTGATATGGACCGGAAGTAGTTTGTATTAAGAGACAGAGTAAGTACCTTGGATCTAAGGAAATCTTAGTAAGATGGTTTTATATTTGGACCTAAGAGGATTACCGTGAGAGCAAAGTAAACGCGATATGGAAAACGGTATCGATGGTAGGTCATGAGAAGGTTACAACTTGGTATTAAGAACAATCGTAGTGGTAGCACCGTGGTAACAAGTGTACGTGATGGTTTTTTTTTCTTGAGATAAGTGTGAAGAGACGTACTTTGTGGAACAGTGAGTATTGTATTTTAAGAAACAAGATTGTGGTAAAACAACGAGAAGCAAAATCAGGATTTATTACGGACTAAGTGTAAATCATGAAATGATTTATACCGGAAGGGTTTTGTAACTAGTTGATGAGAATTGTTGGTTGCGAATCTTCCATTAAGTAAATTGGTGTATGTGGGATGTGTAATGGGTAGTGAAAGGTAAGAAATCCCGGTTAGTGTGTACGAAATGATAGAAAGGTTCTTCAAGAGGATGCATTACCCCAATCTATTTTCAAGTATAGAGAAACTTCTGTATTGGTGAATGATTGGATTATTCGGAATCTACCTTTTGGTTGAACCAAGGATGTTGTTGTTTTAGTTCTCTCCAAGGAAATTCAAGTGAGAGAACAAAATTGTATGCTTGATATGAGGTGTCCATCGTTTTGTGGTACCGTATAATGGTTGTATGTTGGATTTTGCGTATGGACGAATCAAGTATGAGTTGTGGTTAAGACCCTAGAATGCCATCATTATTGGCTTCCCGCTAGTGTCGTTGTATGAACAGAGAGTGAGCTGTCCCACTCAAGTTTTGTAGAGTGACTGCGTCAAAATTTGGATCTTTGCCTTGTTACTTGGTTGGAGTGTGTCATCTGCATGTTTTGATTTTGTCGGTTTTACCTTGAGTGGATCATGGCTAGTGAATGTTATACAAGTTAAAAAGCCACGAGTTGAGAATAATATTGTGGGTTAGAGCAAGCCGGATTGATGGTTTTGAATAGGGATGATTTTTTGAATTATGAGAAATTGTGTATTTTCAGTTCCTGCAACGGTGTTAACCGATTAACACAATGGGGTTAACCGATTAACACGTGTATGAAAGGTGTTTTACGTTGAATTTTGAGAAGTTAACCGATTAGCTCAGATGGGTAATCGATTAACATGTGTGTAAATTGTGAAATCCCTTAGGAACCATCATCTGCGTTTTGTTACCTTATGTTGCTCCGAGTGGAGAGTTTTGTGTGAATGTAAAACGGAATTCCAAGTAAATGAAAGACGTATTCGTGGTTGAAAATCAGAACTTCTGGAAGGTGTTACTTAGTCAATCATCTGTTTAGATAACAAGGGAATTTGACTTTGAGGAAATAATCTTGTGATTTGGGTTGAGCATGAGAAAGTCTTAAGTGTAATACTGTTGAAAGCCTTGAGGGCGAAGTTGGAGAATACTCACGAAGTATTGTTCTTGTAAGGAATATTTCGGTGTGTATTAATGGTATTAGTAAGGAATGAATGGTTGGTTATAGTTGCAATTGTTATCTTCCGTGGGTTCATGGTTTTGGATTTAGACTCCGTGAGAGTGGTACCAGTTGTGTGCAGTTGTGTTTTACCCAGAGAAGGAAATTTGAAAGTTAGCTTTCCAAGTGCGAGTAAGGATTGAACATTCCGAAGTTAAGCGTATAACTTGGATCGTTTATGGAACAGGACAATTAAGAGAAGTGGATTAAATTGAGAAACGTGGCTTGTCCTTTGAGGGTGTGCGTGCGTGTAGAGTGTTATATGTGAATTGGTGAGTTATATGGAAACTCACAATCGTGCTTTGGATGAGTTAAGTTTTGATAAGTGGTGACTTGCATGTGTTTGAAGCTTCGTGATGGTGTTATATAATATTAGTTGAGAACTCGTACCAACAACAAACCTTGAGCAAGTCGGAGACCTGTAAGAAGACTTAATGGGGAATGTGGTAACCAGAACCGGAGGTTGTAAAACTATTTTGGATGAGTTGTTTCGAGTTTAAAATGGATTTGGAAGTGTATATGTTATGGTTGTATCAATGTAACTACGATACCTCTATCGTCTGGAAAGTGTGGGACCGATGTTATAATATTGTGTGTTGGCAAGGAAATTGTTCTACTATAGGATGTCGGCAAGTTTCTTGTGTCGTTGGTTAGTAAGAACCCAAATGGATAAGTGTGTTCTCCGCTGAATGTTAGCTACTTGGTAGTGCTTGAGAATTCGTGGTATTCCACTGTTAGATTTTGGATTTGCGCAGTGGAAGGTGACAGATGAAAGAGTTCAGTTAGAGTAATAAGGATTAGAATGATTGTTACTTGTAAGTATGGAAATAAGGAGTCTTTTCTAAGCGTGTTACCTTTTGGTGTGACATGAAAGAAAGGAAATATCGGATTGAATGAGTACGGTGGATAGTATCAGACCTGATGGAACTGGTAAAGAAGTCGTTGACTAGTTATGAAGTGGTTCGAATGTTAAAGGATTTATGAAAGGATAGTTGTCGGTAATTGTATGAAGTTAAGGAATCACCGAATTACCTCATGAGAATTTGATGGGTGTTTGTTATCCTGAATTTGTGATGAGGTGTTACGGTTTGGTTTGTGACTCGGTAGAGGAATGTAGAATGGCACATTCTTTCCGAAGTAAGTTGCGACTAAGTCTTTTGTATGAAACAACAGATGAATTGAGGAAACGCAAGTTGAAAGTTAACCTAATATTGGAATAAGAGTATGAATAAGGACGTGAAGTTTGATAATTCGTGAAATTAAGAATTTGGTCTGCGAAGTCAAGTTGGATTATGGATACGTCAGAAATTGTAACGGAAGTAAAGTTAAGAATGAATCTAAGACAATGATACAAGTTGCGGTTATTGTCGAATAGAGGAAATTCGGTGGCGAATTTCAATTTAAGGGGGGGAGAGTGTAATACCCCATATTATTTAAATGCTCAATTGGATATCAGATGAGATCAGATGAGTATCTATGTACTCTATCATTGGTAAATTGGATTAATGGAATCCTCTAAGTACTTTAAGTATTGACATTTGGGATCAATAGAGCAGCTAATGAACTCTGAAGAGATCAATTATTTTATTTAAGAGGTGGATTAATATTTATTAATTCAAGGAAGTATTTGAAGGTAACTCTAATAATTGATCAATTGGATTGAGATGACGAAATATCAATTGGAGATATCTTACTCTATTGGAATATATTATATAATAATAGTATTATATATATATATATATATATATATATATATATATATATATATATATATATATATGTTTCTTAAGAGAATGAAAAAGAAAGAAGTTAGAAAAGAAGAAGAATAGCAGAGAAGAGGAAACGTGGGAGAGAAGAAGAGAGGAAAAAGAGAAAGTGGGAGAAGAAAGCTCACGGATCATCATCTTCTTCAAACTCCTCTTCGATTATCAGGTGGGTTCTAGTTAGAAACTCTAAGTTCTAGAAATTCATGATTTTTAACTTAGGTTAGAGTTTGAGAGAAAATGATAAAATTGACAAATTTGTTAAATCAATGTTTCTAATGGATAAAACGTGAAATAAATCGCGTAATATAATCGGGTTATGCATGAATTTAATCGAGGATACTTGTTGTTGTGTTCCAATATGTTTTGGTTAAGATTGGTTAGGTTTTGTATCCATAAAAACAGAGTTTTTGGCTTCTACAACAGGGTTAACCGGTTAACGGCATGTGTTAACCGATTAACCCATGGAAAAATGGTGTTTTACGTGAAAATTGAACCGGTTAACCGGTTAACCATATGCGTTAACCGATTAACACTGTAACCTTTGGAAAAATATTTTCTAAAATTCATAACTTTTTACTCGGGTGTCCGATTTAAGCGTTCTTTATATCGTTGTGAAGCTAGGAACATTTTCTAGCTGATGGCAGTGAGAAATACCTGATTATTTCCCGATTAAATAAATCGGAGGGAACCGTAAATTGGTATGAATTGTGGTATGTTGACTTTTGGTGTTCCATTGTGTGACTGATGATTACATGCCTATGTTATTATTGTGAAACAGGTTGGAATATGTATGCATGTTAAAATATGAATAGGTAGAGTGAGGAACATTACCGAAAATGATATCGGAAGTGTGTAAATAACATGGTGACAACGCTCGTGCAAAAGAGGCCGAGGCGTGTGTCTAGTAATAACCGGTGTACCTTGCGGTGTAGTTTCATGAGACTCGAGCACCTTCTCTAAAACGTATGCACAACTACTTGGCAGGTTTGATTCCCGCGTATAGTATGATTGGAGCCTACGGGTAAAGAGACTTGTGACGGTGTACGGGCCGTGAGAAGTGACGGATCACGGTGTACGGGCCGATGATCCCGAATCCAATTCATATGCCAAGTATATACAAGGATCCATGACTCGAATCGTCTTCTAGACGTAGAAGCGGACGGGAATAGGGGATACCTTGGTACGGTTATTAATTTGTGAGATTCTGGAGTAACAGGCTCAGAACTTACTTTGGTACTATTGTGAGTTAACAGGCTCACGAGTGTGAATGTATTTATATCGTGTGTGTACTCAAAGTCACTTCCCTTCCCTTTGACTTGAGTTAGGCTTAGTAGAACCTTGTAAAGCCGAGAGGACTATAAGATAGTGAACTCATTGAGATTTGATGTATCTCACCCCACTATAGTTGCTTTATTTCAGGTGTGGTTTGCAGGTTTGATTTACAAGTGGAGCGAGGCGTGGATGTTTCAAGAGAAGCTTAGTTAAGCTTATTTTCTGCTGTGTAATCTTTTGTTGTATACAATTGAGGATATTGTATATTATTCTTAGATTTTTATTTTTGGCTAGTTTCCATGCCTTGTGCCATATGTTGTATTTACGTTTTACAAATGGACAAGTATGTGAACTATGTCAGTAGGCACTTTTGATGTGTCAGTACCAAATAAAATACTTGTATGGTATTATTCTAGATGAATATTGTACAGGGTGTTACGGTTGGTATCAAAGCAGGTCATGTCCTCGACCTAGCCTTGAAACATCATAAGCAAATCTATTCCTGCCTCTTAAGTGTGTCTTGCCATCATGAAACTTAATATCATACTATATAGTGTTGGGCCTGATCAACCTAATACTATGTATGTGATAGGTAGAATCATGGTTGAGCGACCGCGAGGACTCCGAAGTGCTGTTGGAACTGGTGCTGTGAGGGAAGGCTCAAGCCACGAGTTAGTAGTGTGGAGTTTTGGTCAACTCTGTTGTGGTTTTGGTAGAAGTTGTGCTCGGGCATCATGGAATCGAAGAGTGAAATATTGTTCAAGCAATCCTTTGGAAAGGATGGAGTCTGAAAGTTAAGGATCTCTAGCGCATGATTGGTCAAGGTATCAAGGAATATGTAAAATCGCAAGTAGAGATGGATTGACTACTAGTATGAATAAGGATTTCCAGTAATCTCTTTCTGTGGAAAAGAAAAGTGGTTTTGAGGAACACGTGACGTAAGGTTCGGAAGTGAGGCAGTTCTTGGTGCTTCAGTTTCTAAGGTCACTATGGTCTCTTGAATGGACTGGAGTACGTTAAGGAATGTGTTCGGAATAATATCTTCCGACTAGTTAAAAGTTGAGAGTTAAGGGCGTTCGGCTTTTATGTGAACTTAAAATAGTAGAGAAGCGTGTGAAGGAACACCAGGATGTGGCTACATGCTTCAAGTGAAACAAGTGTGAGCCAAAAGAAGTGTAAGACATGAGTTGTGTATCTTCAGTTATGCGTGGAGATTAAGTTCGGGATAATACTTCAGGTTTTCCGTTTTCAGTAAGAGGCCAATTTGGAATTTGGGATTTGGTAACTTACCCAAGGAAGGGTATGAGGTATTGTGTTGGAGAAAGTTTGGACTTCCTTTAGTAATAGAAAGTGTAGTGATATGGACCGGAAGTAGTTTGTATTAAGAGACAGAGTAAGTACCTTGGATCTAAGGAAATCTTAGTAAGATGGTTTTATATTTGGACCTAAGAGGATTACCGTGAGAGCAAAGTAAACGCGATATGGAAAACGGTATCGATGGTAGGTCATGAGAAGGTTTCAACTTGGTATTAAGAACAATCGTAGTGGTAGCACCGTGGTAACAAGTGTACGTGATGGTTTTTTTTCTTGAGATAAGTGTGAAGAGACGTACTTTGTGGAACAGTGAGTATTGTATTTTAAGAAACAAGATTGTGGTAAAACAACGAGAAGCAAAATCAGGATTTATTACGGACTAAGTGTAAATCATGAAATGATTTATACCGGAAGGGTTTTGTAACTAGTTGATGAGAATTGTCGGTTGCGAATCTTCCATTAAGTAAATTGGTGTATGTGGGATGTGTAATGGGTAGTGAAAGGTAAGGAATCCCGGTTAGTGTGTACGAAATGATAGAAAGGTTCTTCAAGAGGATGCATTACCTTAATCTATTTTCAAGTAAAGAGAAACTTCTGTATTGGTGAATGATTGGATTATTCGGAATCTACCTTTTGGTTGAACCAAGGACGTTGTTGTTTTAGTTCTCTCCAAGGAAATTCAAGTGAGAGAACAAAGTTGTATGCTTGATATGAGATGTCCATCGTTTTGTGGTACCGTATAATGGTTGTATGTTGGATTTTGCGTATGGACGAATCAAGTATGAGTTGTGGTTAAGACCCTAGAATGCCGTCATTATTGGCTTCCCACTAGTGTCGTTGTATGAACAGAGAGTGAGCTGTCCCAATGAAGTTTTGTAGAGTGACTGCGTCAGAATTTGGATCTTTGCCTTGTTACTTGGTTGGAGTGTGTCATCTGCATGTTTTGATTTTGTCGGTTTTACCTTGAGTGGATCATGGCTAGTGAATGTTATACAAGTTAAAAAGCCACGAGTTGAGAATAATATTGTGGGTTAGAGCAAGCCGGATTGATGGTTTTGAATAGGGATGATTTTTTGAATTATGAGAAATTGTGTATTTTCAGTTCCTGCAACGGTGTTAACCGATTAACACAATGGGGTTAACCGATTAACACGTGTATGAAAGGTGTTTTACGTTGAATTTTGAGAAGTTAACCGATTAGCTCAGATGGGTAATCGATTAACATGTGTGAAAATTATGAAATCCCTTAGGAACCATCATCTGCGTTTTGTTACCTTATGTTGCTCCGAGTGGAGAGTTTTGTGTGAATGTAAAACGGAATTCCAAGTAAATGAAAGACGTATTCGTGGTTGAAAATCAGAACTTCTGGAAGGTGTTACTTAGTCAATCATCTGTTTAGATAACAAGGGAATTTGACTTTGAGGAAATAATCTTGTGATTTGGGTTGAGCATGAGAAAGTCTTAAGTGTAATACTGTTTAAAGCCTTGAGGGCGAAGTTGGAGAATACTCACGAAGTATTGTTCTTGTAAGGAATATTTCGGTGTGTATTAATGGTATTAGTAAGGAATGAATGGTTGGTTATAGTTGCAATTGTTATCTTCCGTGGGTTCATGGTTTTGGATTTAGACTCCGTGAGAGTGGTACCAGTTGTGTGCAGTTGTGTTTTACCCAGAGAAGGAAATTTGAAAGTTAGCTTTCCAAGTGCGAGTAAGGATTGAACGTTCCGAAGTTAAGCGTATAACTTGGATCGTTTATGGAATAGGACAATTAAGAGAAGTGGATTAAATTGAGAAACGTGGCATGTCCTTTGAGGGTGTGCGTGCGTGTAGAGTGTTATATGTGAATTGGTGAGTTATATGGAAACTCACAATCGTGCTTTGGATGAGTTAAGTTTTGATAAGTGGTGACTTGCATGTGTTTGAAGCTTCGTGATGGTGTTATATAATATTAGTCGAGAACTCGTACCAACAACAAACCTTGAGCAAGTCGGAGACCTGTAAGAAGACTTAATGGGGAATGTGGTAACAAGAACCGGAGGTTGTAAAACTATTTTGGATGAGTTGTTTCGAGTTTAAAATGGATTTGGAAGTGTATATGTTATGGTTGTATCAATGTAACTACGATACCTCTATCGTCTGGAAAGTGTGGGACCGATGTTATAATATTGTGTGTTGGCAAGGAAATTGTTCTACTATAGGATGTCGGTAAGTTTCTTGTGTCGTTGGTTAGTAAGAACCCAAATGGATAAGTGTGTTCTCCGCTGAATGTTAGCTACTTGGTAGTGCTTGAGAATTCGTGGTATTCCACTGTTAGATTTTGGATTTGCGCAGTGGAAGGTGACAGATGAAAGAGTTCAGTCAGAGTAATAAGGATTAGAATGATTGTTACTTGTAAGTATGGAAATAAGGAGTCTTTTCTAAGCGTGTTACCTTTTGGTGTGACATGAAAGAAAGGAAATATCGGATTGAATGAGTACGGTGGATAGTATCAGACCTGATGGAACTGGTAAAGAAGTCGTTGACTAGTTATGAAGTGGTTCGAATGTTAAAGGATTTATGAAAGGATAGTTGTCGGTAATTGTATGAAGTTAAGGAATCACGGAATTACCTCATGAGAATTTGATGGGTGTTTGTTATCCTGAATTTGTGATGAGGTGTTACGGTTTGGTTTGTGACTCGGTAGAGGAATGTAGAATGGCACATTCTTTCCGAAGTAAGTTGCGACCAAGTCTTTTGTATGAAACAACAGATGAATTGAGGAAACGCAAGTTGAAAATTAACCCAATATTGGAATAAGAGTATGAATAAGGACGTGAAGTTTGATAATTCGTGAAATTAATAATTTGGTCTGCGAAGTCAAGTTGGATTATGGATACGTCAGAAATTGTAACGGAAGTAAAGTTAAGAATGAATCTAAGACAATGATACAAGTTGTGGTTATTGTCGAATAGAGGAAATTCGGTGGCGAATTTTAATTTAAGGGGGGGAGAGTGTAATACCCCATATTATTTAAATGCTCAATTGAATATCAGATGAGATCAGATGAGTATCTATGTACTCTATCATTGGTAAATTGGATTAATGGAATCCTCTAAGTACTTTAAGTATTGACATTTGGTATCAATAGAGCAGCTAATGAACTCTGAAGAGATCAATTATTTTATTTAAGAGGTGGATTAATATTTATTAATTCAAGGAAGTATTTGAAGGTAACTCTAATAATTGATTAATTGGATTGAGATGACGAAATATCAATTGGAGATATCTTACTCTATTGGAATATATTATATAATAATAGTATTATATAAATATATATATATATATATATATATATATATATATATATATATGTTTGTTAAGAGAATGAAAAAGAAAGAAGTTAGAAAAGAAGAAGAAAAGCAGAGAAAAGGAAACGTGGGAGAGAAGAAGAGAGGAAAAAGAGAAAGAGGGAGAAGAAAGCTCACGGATCATCATCTTCTTCAAACTCCTCTTCGATTATCAGGTGGGTTCTAGTTAGAAACTCTAAGTTCTAGAAATGCATGATTTTTAACTTAGGTTAGAGTTTGAGAGAAAATGATAAAATTGACAAATTTGTTAAATCAATGTTTCTAACGGATAAAACGTGAAATAAATCGCGTAATATAATCGGGTTATGCATGAATTTAATCGAGGATACTTGTTGTTGTGTTCCAATATGTTTTGGTTAAGATTGGTTGGGTTTTGTATCCATAAAAACAGAGTTTTTGGCTTCTGCAACAGGGTTAACCGGTTAACGGCATGGGTTAACCGATTAACCCATGGAAAAATGGTGTTTTACGTGAAAATTGAACCGGTTAACCGGTTAACCATATGCGTTAACCGATTAACACTGTAACCTTTGGAAAAATATTTTCTAAAATTCATAACTTTTTACTCGGGTGTCCGATTTAAGCGTTCTTTATATCGTTGTGAAGCTAGGAACATTTTCTAGCTGATGGCAGTGAGAAATACCTGATTATTGTCCGATTAAATAAATCGGAGGGAACCGTAAATTGGTATGAATTGTGGTATGTTGACTTTTGGTGTTCCATTGTGTGATTAATGATTACATGCCTATGTTATTATTGTGAAACAGGTTAGAATATGTATGCATGTTAAAATATGAATAGGTAGAGCGAGGAACATTACCGGAAATGATATCGGAAGTGTGTAAATAACATGGTGACAACGCTCGTGCAAAAGAGGCCGAGGCGTGTGTCTAGTAATAACCGGTGTACCTTGCGGTATAGTTTCATGAGACTCGAGCACCTCCTCTGAAACGTATGCACAACTACTTGGCAGGTTTGATTCCCTTGTATAGTACGATTGGAGCCTACGGGTAAAGAGACTTGTGACGGTGTACGGGCCGTGAGAAGTGACGGATCACGGTGTACGGGCCGATGATCCCGAATCCAATTCGTATGCCAAGTAGATACAAGGATCCATGACTCGAATCGTCTTCTAGACGTAGAAGCGGACGGGAATAGGGGATACCTTGGTACGGTTATTAATTTGTGAGATTCTGGAGTAACAGGCTCAGAACTTACTTTGGTACTATTGTGAGTTAACAGGCTCACGAGTGTGAATGTATTTATATCGTGTGTGTACTCAAAGTCACTTCCCTTCCCTTTGACTTGAGTTAGGCTTAGTAGAACCTTGTAAAGCCGAGAGGACTATAAGATAGTTTACTCGTTGAGATTTGATGTATCTCACCCCACTATAGTTGCTTTATTTCAGGTATGGTTTGCAGGTTTGATTTACAAGTGGAGCGAGGCGTGGATGTTTCAAGAGAAGCTTAGTTAAGCTTATTTTCCGCTGTGTAATCTTTTGTTGTATACAATTGAGGATATTGTATATTATTTTTAGATTTTTATTTTTGGCTAGTTTCCATGCCTTGTGCCATATGTTGTATTTACGTTTTACAAATGGACAAGTATATGAACTATGTTAGTAGGCACTTTTGATGTGTCAGTACCAAATAAAACACTTGTATGGTATTATTCTAGATGAATATTGTACAGGGTGTTACAAGCGTGGAGAAGATGCCTTCAACAAAGTATGAGATTGAAAAGTTCACCGGAGTGAACGACTTCGGTCTGTCGCGCTTGAAGATGAAAGCCCTACTTGTTCAGTAGGGTTGTTTGGAAGCGTTGAAGGGAGAGGCAACCATGGATGTTGCGTTAACGGTAAAAGAAAATACAGCCATGATAGAGAAATCCCACAACGCAATATTGTTGAGCCTTGTTGATAAGGTTCTTTGACAGGTATCAAAGGAGACTACGGCATCGGGGTTATGGTTGAAACTTGAAAGTTTTTACATGACCAAATCTCTGGTGAATCGACTATACCTGAAGCAAGCTTTGTATTCATTCAAGATGAATGAAGACAAATTTTTGGCTGAGCAGTTGGATATGTTCAACAAGCTGATTCTTGATCTTGAAAATATTGATGTGAAGATCGATGACGAAGATCAAGCACTGTTGTTGTTGTGTACTTTGCCCACAACACATGCTCACTTCAAAGAAACTCTCTTGTATGGATGGTAGTCCCTGAGCTTTGAAGAAGTTCAATCAGCCTTGTATTCTAAGGACCTGAACAAACGAAATGAGCATAAACCTTCGACGGTTGGTGAAGGTTTGGCCGTTAAGGGAAAATTCTTGCGAAAGGATGGTAAGTTCGACAAGAAGAAAGGTAAAAGTCAGCAGAAGTCTGATAGTGGCGAAACATTTGGTATTCGATGTTATCACTGTAAGAAGGAGGTTCACACAAGAAAGGTGTGCCTTGAACGCCTGAAAGATCATGGAGGTAAGAATAATGGCAATGCAACCATTGTTCAAGATGACTTCGACTCATCTGATGTCCTTGTAGTTTCAAGAGGCGACTCAAGGAAGGAGTGGATTATGGATTCAGGTTGCACTTGGCACATGACTCCAAACAAAGAATTGTTTGAGGAGCTATGTGATCAAGATGGTGGATCGGTGCTGCTGGGAAACAATAAATCCTGCAAAATTGCAGGTATTGGATCTGTGAGATTCAAGCTCCATGATGAGTCAATAAGGTTATTGATTGAAGTCAGGTATGTACCTGACTTGAAGAGAAATTTAATTTCTCTTGGTGAATTCGACAGGAAGGGATATGTTTTCCAAGGAGAGAAAAGTATCCTAAGAGTCATGAAGGGGTCGAAGGAAGTCTTGAGAGGCATGAAGAAACAAGGCTTGTATACCCTTGAGCTGAGGTTGTAAGTGGTTCGACAAATATTGCATCCACAAAACCTGTGTCGAAGACAGAATTATGGCACATGAGATTGGGCCATGTCAGCGAAAGAGGTCTGGTCGAATTGAGGAAGCAGAACCTGCTAGGTGGTGACAAAGTCGAAAAGTTGGATTTTTGTGAATCTTGTGTATTTGGTAAATCCTGTAGGGCGAAGTTTAACAAAGGCAAGCAAAGAACACATGGATCCCAGGATTACATTCATGCTGATCTTTGGGGGCCTGCAAGAAATCCTTCACACTCAGGTGCAAGGTATTTTCTATCCATCGTTGATGACTATTCCAGGAAGTTATGGGTTTTTATTCAGAAGACAAAGGATGAAACTTTTGAGAATTTCAAAAGTTGGAAGGTTCTGGTCGAAACTCAAACTGGCAGAAAGGTTAAGAGGTTGAGAACCGACAATGGCCTTGAGTTCTGCAACAAAGCTTTCGATAGTTACTGTGTTGAGTCTGGGATTGCAATGCATAAGACTGTAGCAGGTACTCCTCAACAAAATGGCTTAGCTGAGAGATTCAATCGAACAATCCTTGAAAGGGTTAGATGCATGTTAGTTAGTGCTAGATTGAAGAAGGTGTTTTGGGCAGAGGTTGTTTCGACAGCAGCTTATCTGATAAATAGATGTCCCACGACTGCCTTGGGAATGAAGACACCTGAAGAAGTTTAGTCGGGACATCCACCTAGTCTCGACAGACTGAGAGTATTTGGCTGTGTGGCCTATGCTCATATTAGGCAAGACAAGGTCGAACCTAGAGCTCTGAAATGCATGTTCATGGGATACCCTGAAGGAGTCAAAGCTTATAGGCTATGGTGCCTAGAGCTAGGTCACAGGAGGTGTATCACTAGTCGAGATGTAGTTTTAAATGAAGCTGAGATGGCTTTCAAGAAAACTGATGATGCTGATGAAGAGCTGGAGGAGAGATTCCTGTTGAGGTGGAGCATGTTGATGTTGAATTGCGTACCCCAGATAAAGTCGAAGAAGAAGCAGAAGATGTTGTCGAAGATGAGGAGATTGATAATGACTACCTGCTAGCAAGAGACGGGTCGAGGAGAGTCATCAAGCCACCTCAGAGACTTGGTTATGCAGATCTTATAGCTTATGCCTTAATCTCTGCAAGTGAGGTTCTCGACGAAGAACCTAGAGACTATAAGGAAGTTATGAGGAGTCAAAAGAAGACTGAATGGCTAAAGGACATGGATGATGAGATGAAATCTCTTCATGACAACAACACATGGGAACTGATCAAGAAACTTGCTAGAACCAGGTTAGTCAGCTGTAAATGGATTTTCAAAGTCAGGGAAGGAATCGAAGGAGTGGCGTCGAAGAGATACAAGGCAAGGTTGGTTGCTAGGGGGTTCACTCAGAAAGAAGGTGTCAACTTCAATGACGTGTTCTCGCCTGTTGTGAAGCACAGGTCCATTCGAATGTTGCTTGCCATGGTGGCATAGTTCGACCTTGAACTGGAATAGATGGATGTGAAGACTGCGTTCTTGTATGGTGATCTAGATGAAATAATCCTGATGAGGCAACCTGAAGGGTATGTCGAAAATGGGAAGGAAGATTATGTGTGCAAGCTGAAGAGATCTTTATATGGACTAAAACAATCTCCTTGATAGTGGAATAGGAGATTCGACAAGTTTATAGCATGCATAAGTTTCATCAGAAGTCAGTTCGACCATTGTGTTTACTTCAGATTTCGACCTGGTAATTCATTTGTTATTTTGTTGCTTTACGTGGATGATTTTCTAATAGCAAGCAACAATGTCGAAGAGGTAATGAGGGTGAAGACTGAACTCAATAAGGAGTTCGAAAAGAAGGATCTGGGAGTTGCGTCCAGAATTCTTGGGATTGACATCCGAAGAGATAGAAAGCAATCAAAATTATGCTTATCTCAAGAGGCATACCTATGGAAGATTCTCAAAAAGTATGGTATGTCAAATTAAAACCCTGTTGTGACTCTGACAAACCCTCAATTCAAGCTGAGTATAGATCAGTGTCCCAGTACTGATGTTGAAAGAGCTTATATGAATAGCATTCCATATGCCAATATAGTGAGCTCTTTGATGTATGCTATGGTATGTACTAGACCCGACATATCATATGCAGTAAGTCTTGTAAGCAGGTACATGTCGAATCCTGGAAAGGCTCACTGGCAAGCATGGAAGTGGATTTTAAGGTACATAAATGAGTCTCTGAATAGAGCCCTAATTTATGGTGGAGCCTTGGGTGAAGATAGTAAAGCAGCAATTGAAGGATATGTCGACTCTGATTATGCAGGTTATATGGATTCCAGAAAATCTATTTCTAGATATGTGTTCACTATGTTTGCGACAGTAATCAGTTGGAAAGCAACACTTCAGAAGGTTGTTGCCTTATCAACCACTGAAGCAGAATATATCGCACAAACTGAAGTTATAAAGGAAGCATTGTGGCTTGAAGGTTTTGCAAAGGAACTGAAACTTCAAGGTCCAGTTATCACAATGTGATAGTCAAAGTGCAATACACCTGTCGAAGAATTTTACCTATCATGAGCGAACCAAGCACATTGATGTGAGGCTACATTTCGTCAGAGGGGTAATTGAGCGTGGAGAAGTCCAAGTGCTGAAGGTTTAGACAGATCACAATGCTGCTGATATGATCACCAAGACGTTGCCAAGTTGCAAGTTTTTCCACTATATGCAGTTGATAAAGCTGCATGAAGAAAGCTAGTTTATTCGTTGATGTTATAGAGTTTGTTCCAAGGTGGAGATTTGTGAAATATTGGATCAAACTCTAGTATGGTCGAAGGGTAACTTCTGGTTCGAGAGGAATTAAGCATGAGGTCGAAGTTTGTTGGCATGTGTTCTGTCGGAGTAATGCGTGTTGTAGTCGAAGTTTGTTCTAACATGCATTAGTCAATATTGCTAGGTTTGTTAGCATATTGAATTAGGCCTTGCTTGTAAGCCCAATTGTTTAAGTTAGCTTGTACCCTAAGTTAGCTTGTAATGAGTAATTGTTAAAAAGCCCATTAGGTTAGTGTGTTAGTTTTCTTATAAATAGCATGCTAGTCTCTCATCTTGTATAGGGAAAAATAGGAAGATAAAATCCTAATTCATGTGAGAGAGGTTATTTTGTTATTCTTATATACTTGTAATCTTGTTTGAAAGAGAAAGGAAATAATAGGAGTTTATAACCAAATTTGTGTGGCAAATCCTTATTAGGTTGAGCGAAGTTAATTGTTGGTATTCACTTGTAATCTTTGAACCCTATTAAGAAAGCGAATAGTAAAACAGATTTAACCAATTCTCTATTCTTCTTCCTCTTTTCTCTTCCTTTGTGAACCCTAATAGGGTTTCAATTGTTTTTGCTTGTTAACCCTAACCCTTGCGTGTTTCTTGTCCATAAAGAAACCGTTAATATTTTGTTTCAAGGTATCGTTTTTCACAACAATATATATACTATATTTATTAAAAAAGTAAAAAAAGAAAAAGAAAAAAAATAATATTGCCTTTATATTCTGTTTTATATTAATAATTATAAAATAATATATGTATAATAAAATAAATTAATATTTTTCTGTTGTATTCTGTTTTATTATAATTTTATTATAAATTAATTTTTCTGTTTTATTCTCTTTTATAATAAATTAAATAGTATTCTGTTTTATTAGAAATTAATTTTTCTGTTTAATAAAATAAAATAATATAACTTTTTATTTTGTTTTATTATATATGTATAATAAAAAAACGAAAAAAAAAATAATTATTTATTCTGTTTAATAAAAAAAGTTAAAACAAAAATGAAAAAAGTTTTAAAAAAAATACATTTATCTTTGTATTCAGTTTGATTTTTTTCTTTTTTTTTGTAAGCAAGGAATATCTTGAAACTAGTACAAAGGGTACTCAAACCTGATTACAAAAGAAACGAGACGAGGCTCGGAAAACAAAGAAATTACAAACCAAATGAAACTTAGGATCAATACAACAGAGGATGTGTGTTGAACTCATACAAATTACATTTGGATTTTGTAATATCTCCAATGCACGCCCATCTCCACACCGTATATTTGATCGCCCACACGGTATCAATAACATTCCAACCAGTATTCTTAAAAATAATGCCATTCCTGAGAATCCATAAATTCCAACAAACTGCTAACCAAATGCTACCCTCTTTACCGTGTCTAACCAGATTCGATTTACAGAAGGCGAACCAATCTAAAAAACTAGCATTTGCTCCGCTACCTCCGTTTCCTATGAAACCAATCCACTCGGAGACCTCCCTCCACACAATCAAAGGCACCGGGCAAGAGAATAAAGTATGATCCAAACTTTCGGAAGAAGAGTTACACATCACACAATTAACATTGCTAGAATAAGGTATTATACCTCTAAACGTAAGCAAGTCATTAGTTGGAACTCTATTCAAAAAACATCTCCAACCAAAAGCCTTTATTTTAAGAGGAACCGCAACTTTCCACACCAACTCCAATGCCTTATCGTCCCGATTGTTAGGCCCAAAAGGAACGTGATAAATATTAGACAACAAGTAGAAGGATTTAACCAAAAAGGAACCGTCAGAACCTTGCTGCCACGACACCACATCCTTCTCCGAGTCCATTAACCTCACCTCCTCCAGCCTACTACGAAGCTGCTGCAAATTCATAAAAACCGCATCCTGAGCTGAGTTTTCTACCAACCCAGAAGTTGTTGTAGGCACAGACGCAGGATTAGCTGTTGTGATACTAGAGACCGTACCACCCATAATGTTCTCTATGCCTGCAACAGGAAAATTAATAGCATCTCCCATCGACCAGGAAGTTGCATCGGCCGCCTGACTGTCCACATGCACCGAAGCAGCAACTGGTGCAGTTATACTAATGGCCACATCACTCCTAATGTGCGCAACGCCAGTATCATGAAGATTGACAGCATCTTTAATACCAACCATACCCCTAGTTTGCTGACCAACAACATTAACATCAGAATTCACCTCATTAACATTTATGCCTAAATCACCCCACTCCTAATTCCCATTCTTCCATCCTCCTAAACATCCCACTGACATGTCTTGCAAACGAGATAAATTAAAAAGATTTGGGTATTGCTCCTTGAGACTACCGGATCCCAACCAATTAACATGCCAAAAAGAAGTGGAAAAACGATTTCCCACCTTAAATAAACAATTGTTAATAAAATTGTCCTCCAGATAGTGCTTCGAAATATCTAAAATATCCTTCCACCACGTAGAATAAGAGATCCAAATAGGGATAGCGGAATCGTTATTGGACATTAACAATTTGATATCCCCATAACGAGCCTTCAAAACTTTGAACCATAAATTCTCCGAACCTTCTAGAATTCTCCACCTCTATTTATGAAGAAGGGCCACATTAAAATCTTCAATCCTCTTTAAATTAATGCCACCCTTGTCATACGACAAACAAAGCATGTCCCAATTAATCCAATGCATTCTCCTTTTCGCTTCCGAACTCCCCCAAAGAAGTCCACTTTTTAACCTAATAATCTCCTTCCGAATTTTCACCGGAGCCTGATAAAAGGAAAGATGAAAAATTGCGAGACTATTAAGAACCGATTTAAGGAGGGTTATTCTACCACCAAGGCTCAAAAAATTTCCGTGCCAACAAGATAATCTTTTCTCCAACATTGTAATCAAAGACAACCAAGAAGAAATCCTTCTAGGATTCGATCCCATAGGAATACCAAGAAAAGTGAACTCCTTAAATTTCGTCCTACAAGATAGAAACAAAGCTCTCGCTTCAAGGAAATTAGGAGGAACATTGATACCGATGAGCTTACTCTTGTGAAAATTTATGCCAAGACCCGAAACAAGTTCAAAACCTCTAAGCACCGCTTTGATAGCCCACAAATGCCTCCAACTCCCATCTCTCACCAAAAGAGTGTCATCCACAAATTGAAGGATATCTATAAAACAATCACTCTTCACCATGAATCCGGAGAACTCGCCTAACGAAACCGACCTTTTGACCAAGCCCGAAAGACCCTCCGCCACCATAACATAAAGAAACGGAGAGAGGGGATCACCTTGCCTCAAACCCATCTCTACCTCAAATTCCCTAGTAGGGCTACCATTAACCAACACAGACGTCTTGCTCGAAAAAATTGTGGCCTCCATCCATCTCATCCACCTCACCCCAAACCCCATACTACTCATCACAAATCTAAGGTAGTTCCAACTAACTTTGTCATAGGCTTTTTCGAAGTCCACCTTGAAAAGAGTGCATGCTTTATTCCCCATACTCGCAAAATCAACCACTTCATTAGCCACCAAAACTTCATCAAGAAATTGTCTACCCGAAACAAACGCACTTTGACTAGGAGAAATTAAGGAGTGCAAAACCACCTTCAACCTTGCCGCCAAAATCTTAGATAATGCCTTGTATAAACAACCTACCAAGCAAATTGGTCTAAAGTCATCTAAACCCAAAGGACTCTCACACTTAGGAATCAAAGTCAAAAAGGTAGACGTGATTGCCTTGGACAAAATCGCCCTTCCATGAAAGTCCATAAAAAATCGTAAGAAATCTTTTTTCAAAAAATACTAACACTTTTTAATGAAAGTGAAAGTATAGCCATCCGTACCCGGACTTTTAGAACCCTCACAACTCCAAACCGCCTCTTTAATCTCCTCCTCCGAGAACGGCCTCTCAAGCAAATCCCTTTCTACATGGCTAAGCGTATTAAAAGGAATACCCTCTAAAATAGGCCTATCCCTCTCGGGTTCAAAAAATTTATTAGCAAAATGATTCCTCACCTCCTCCTTAACCTCATTAACCGAAGTCAACAAACCTCTATCCGAATTGATATGCCCAATGTGATTGCGCCTTCTTCTCTCCTTCATAACACAATGAAAGAACCTACTATTGTTATCTCCGTCATTAACCCACTTTAATCTTGATTTTTGAATTAGCATATTTTCCTTAATCCTCAAATTCAACCAAAAGCGCCTAGACGCTTTCTTACGATTGTCTAAGGAAACCTCCGAAATAAAACCGTTAGCTAACTCCGCTTCCACATCTCCTTCGTCTATCTCCTTCACACACTCCTCAACCTCCAAATCAATCTTACCAAAC
Organism: Lathyrus tuberosus; assembly: GCA_022829125.1. NCBI lineage: Eukaryota > Viridiplantae > Streptophyta > Magnoliopsida > Fabales > Fabaceae > Lathyrus > Lathyrus tuberosus. The sequence goes on along the minus strand of JALAZF010000161.1, from coordinate 7,040,752 downwards.
ACCTCTATATTCCACTTCCTAAGGCTACCTTTAAGAAGCCTCAATTTCTCCTTAAGAGCATAATCACTTCTACCTTCTACCCGAAGGGCCAACCACTCATTTTCAACAAACTTTATAAACTCCTTATTGCTAAACCACTCATTATTGAACATGAATGGTTTCGGACCCCAATTTGAAGAATCCACCACTATCCAAATTGGACAATGATCCGATATGTCCCTTGGGCCCATAAATTGCCCTACCACACCCCACTTGGATATAGCCTCCTCGGAAATCAAAAAGTGGTCAATTCTACTCATCGAAGAACCATCACCACTATACCACGAGTATCTCTTACCTTTGCACGGAACATCGATCAAATCACTTTCCACATTAAACTTCCCAAACTCATTCATCTCCACCCTCCGACTCTCACAACTTATACCCTTTCTTTCCCAAGAACCAAGTGTTGCGTTGAAATCTCCTCCAATGCACCACTCCTCATCCGAGAAAACATCTTTCAACTCCAACAACCTCCTTCAAAGCCTTCTTTTCTCTCCCAAGTCACAAGAAGAATACACATTAACAATGTAATAAAAAAGGCATTTCCACTCCACTTTCACACCAATAAAGCCAACTCCCCTGAAACTACTCAAAACCACCACGCTACTCACTTTCCACAGAATGGCGAGCCCACCCGACAAACCATTAGAATTAGAAAAAGACCACCCAATCTCCTCATTAGACCAAAAGCTCTTCGCTATAGCTTCCGAAACAACCTCCAATTTAGTTTCTTGCATTAAGAATAAATCCGCGTTCCCTTTTTTGATAATTTGACAAATTCTCTTCCTCTTCTCCAATCTACCACCCCCTCTAATATTAAAAGAACCAATAATCATTTCCACTTCAATAAATTAGCCTTCACCCCCACCTTTCTATTTCGATCAAAATTTTCCAGCATATCAATGCGGTTCTTATATTCTTTCTTAAGGTCTTTTGCAACTACACCCAACCTTGAAATTGCATCCCACAACTTCTCTCCAACACACGAATCTAGGTTGTTCCACATTCTAAAATTACTCCTCATAATATCCGACTCAGCCGAATTTTCACAGTAATATTCCGAGTGAGTAGAGCACGCACCTGGAACCAACTTTAATTTAGATGAAAAGAAATTGCTGGAATTCCCAGAATTAACAATGGGATCCGACGAGCTAGTGGTAATCTTCTTTTTCCTGCCACGTCCCCTTCTTTTACTATTAATTCCCAAGAGTCCAAGTGGACCATGCATGTTTTTAAATTTGATCTTCTTATAACAAAGGTTACTCCTTCGCCTCCTTCCCCTAGTCCAACCAAGCGCTCGACTCCCAACAACCTCGGTCTCCGCAACAAAAGACTCTCCCTTTTCCTTTTCACATGAAATAGCGTTATTTGCCTCGTTATGCTCATCACTATTGCTAATAAAACAAACATTTCCTTTTAGTAATGGCACTGCTTCATCAAAAATCCCTACTGCAGGCGTAGGGTCTGCTACATAGGGATAAACAAAAGCTTTTGACTTTTCTGTCAAATCCTCAACTCCCTTGTCACTATCATTGATACTTTTACACTCCACCTCTTTTCTACCTTCTCCCTCCTCAGCTTTTCCCCCTTCCTTTGATCCAGATGATTGAACTTCAATACAATCCTCATCTTCATCCCCATTAACATCCTCCATTATCCAATTTTTTTCAGAGTCTGACGTCTCCGTATCATCGTTCAAACCAGCTGTGGACTGAGACTCTATGCGAACCGGACCATACGAGTCCTCTCTCAACCAAAGCGTGAACGTCTTCCCATTAATCTCAACCAACAATTTCTCCTTCAATGTAAAATCCACAAGAACACGTATATTCATCCTGGTTATATCTTTATTGTTACCTTTCAAAGTATTCTCGTCACAGAATATGTAGGTACCGAATAAAGTCGCAATCTCCTCTAAGAAATCCACACACCAAGCATGACAGGGACCACCATATATCCTAATCCATGTTACCCTCTCCTCATCAACATCTTCTTCTTGCCATCTCCTCAAACTAGTGAACCATTGCTTCCACCACGAAACGCCATCTTCAACGAAATCTGCGAGAGCTCCTTCCTCCATCTCCTCCAATAAGCACATATTCGATCCTAAAGGTCCCACTTTGAACTCAAACAAGCCTTCACACTCAAAACCTCTATGCACATTGTAAGCCATTCCCGGATATATTATTTTCCCGACGTACGCTTTACTCAACCTGCTTGAAATCTCCTTATCAGATGTAAACTTCAAACTCACTCCTTGAGAAGACTCACCTGACTTATTGCACAAAACATCTGCATACGAGTCCTTTCCATCGACCACCTTCTTATCAAAGCTCCCTTTAACTACCTGCCCATTAGGATGAACAAAAGCTTCTCGAGGTCTGACCCCAATATTCTCCAAGTTGTAAGCTTTGATTCTTCTGCCTTGTCCCCTCTCGAACCGTGGCGGATTTGCGTGTATCTTCTTGCCATCTATCACGACGTTATCAAGTTTTACTCCTAACATTCTGATGTCTTCTACTTCCTTAAATCTTGCAAAGCCGAACCGTTTCCCGACTTTATTTCGCCTAGGGGATATTACAACCTCCACCACATTGCCTATACAGCCAAAGAGTACGAAAACGTCTCTAGCCGTGGTACGCTCAGGAATTTCGGAGAAGAAATAAGATAAAATTCCTTCCAACTCACTGCCATTCAACCCTTTTCCGAACGGAAAGATATCCCATCTTCCATTCTGTGCGTGCGATCTACTTCTTGAAACCTTCGTCCAAGCCATTGTTTGTTCCACCAAAGTTAGAGAGAGGTTGGAGCCTCTCTCTCTAACTTCTTGACCTCTTTAAGAAACTGCTGTGGGAAAGATTTTAATTTGGTTCGATGTTATTTATTATTAAAATATAAAAGAAACTGTAACAATATAGTATAAATTGAAAAAATAATATAAAAGAAATTGTAAAAGAAACTGATAACAGAAATTGTGAAAATATAAAAATATCTAAAAACAAAATAGTATATATTTTTTATTCTATTTTATTAAAAAAACTGTAACAATATTATCTGAAAACTCTAACATTTAAACAACTAAAATTAAATCTCTCACATACATAAAAAAATTCAACATATAAACAATTAAAACTAAATTCTGACATACTAAAACTCTAATATTATACAACAGGCAGAATAAGGTAAAAAGAAAAGTAATAAAAGTTGATAAAAAAAATGAATACCTGTTGATGAAGAAGACCAGGAACGAACAGGAGAGAAGACGAAGCGAAAAAAAATTGAAGACCTGTTGATGAAGACGACCAGGAATGAACAGGAGAGGAGAGGAAGTGAAAAAAAATTTGAAGAAGAAGAATGAACTGGGTACAGTAAGAGATATGATATGTGTGGTAAGAGATAAATGTGGTAACTATAATAATAAATAATCTGCCTGCCTCATAGGACCGTTGCGCCTTGGAAAGTGTGTCTGTAATGTTGCTAGGTGATTTTCACACCGTAACGTTGCTGAATTATAAGCACGCCGCAACACATGCAGTTTCAAGGTGGTTTTCACTTCGCAACTTTTCTGACGTTGCTGAGTGAAAAATACCTCGCAACACTTACTGACACATGACTCTTCACTCTGCTATGAATTGACATGCCAGAACGTCTTTATTTTTTGAAATTTGAAAAAACCATTGCGAGGTGTTTTGCACGCGTCAAACTTTGTTTCAAAAATTTTGTTCCCTCCATATTAATTGCGAGGTAAATTATTTAATAAATTATATATATATATATATATATATATATATATATATATATATATATATATATATATATATATATATATATATATATATATATAATAATGCGTTGTGGGGTGTTTGGCATGCAGCAACGCTATTATTTTGCTAGGTGAGTTTCACCCAGCAAATATGCATATTTCTTGTAGTGAATGTAACTCAGGATTTGAGCTTTGATTCCCAGCTCCCGTGGTTTCATATTTTATTTAAAATTAAAATGACGCCCTTAATTTATTTAATAGTTTAATTACAAAATACACTACTACGGAAAATCCCTTTCACAATGGTTGAAAAAGGGATACCATCACGCCTGACCAACCGTGGTAAAGTAGAGTGTGGTTGTAAGTTCACAGTTTTGAACCACAGACGTGCGACCGTTGTGATAAACTATGTCTTGCGCCACCTATTACAATGATTGGAATAAAAAATTGTTGTCATAAATATAGGGTCATGGGTTAACGTTTGATACCCAGCTGCAACAAAATTAAAGCGCATAAAAAATAACATTTCACCATGGTTATATATTCCAACTGTGGTGGCCATGTGTCAGTATACAACCATTCAAATAGATTTTTGAGATAACAATCAGAAAAATTATATTATTTTGTAAAAACAACTTAAACAATCCATTATTTTTCGAATTGCACGCATCTTGTAATTCATGATTTTCTCATTAACCCATAGAATTTGATTCAATCTCAAATTCTTCAAATTAATGATGATGAATGGATGTCTTCTAAGTCTTACACACAAAATTTGATTTCCTTGTTTTTTCTAGTTTATTTTTCAAACATCAAATTTTGTGTGAAAGACTTAAAATGACATCCATTTATCATCATTTTTTAAGAATTTGTGGCATTGAATCAAATCTTATATGCTAAAGTGGAAATCATGAATTACGAGATGCATGCAATTCGAAAAACATTGGATCGTCCAAGTTGATTTTCAAGAATAAGTTAATTTTTCTGATTATTATCTCAAAAATCTATTTAAATGAATGCAAGTTCAATGAGGGTTTGTGAAACAATCAATCACATATGATATAACAACATTTATTAACAACACACCTCAATTAATTAACATAGATTGGGAGAACATTAATAACTAACTGTTCTTGGAAGCTATGAAGAGTATAAAGTAAAAGGGAGAGTAGAAAGCATGTGTTCACTATGAGAATATTATATGAAAAACTCATATAATATTTCCGCAGCGAACACAAGTTCGCAAATTACTTAATTCATGTTCATACAACTAGCTGCATCAGTGATAAGTAAAGAACCATAACCACTTGCTAGCTGCACATGAAAACCCATTTATCAACAAACAACAAAAAAACACATTAACAAAAACATAAAACAACATTTATCAACGACATATATATCTTTAATTGAAAAAATTCATGGAAAATTAAGACAAACCATCATGTGAACTGTAACACCGTAAACCCCAAAACTTATAAATAAAGGATAACTCGACAATTTAAGGTGTCACCAACGACAACCATTCGACAACACATAGATATTTTGAAAACACGCAGCAAAAATTAAACAACATACAACACCTGTCATTGCATGCTCACCTTCACTTAAAGTATCATTGCAGCGGAATTATATAAATCATAGAAATAAAACATGCTAACTTCAAAATAACTCCTTAACAATTATTAAATCTCAACTAAACATGTAACTTAACATCCAACATAATAAAAGAAAACATCGTTCGCACCCTTAGTGTTACAAAATAAGAGCGTGACGACTACAAATAAAAGCGATAACTAAAGAGAATAACTCCAGGAGCTATTTCCCACTCACAACAACAACTCTACTCTTGAGTATCTGCATGATGTCCATGGTGGACAACATCAAAGAAAAGGGGGGGGGGGGGGGGGGGAGATTTCACATAAATAATATAAATGGCATAAACTGCAAGGTAGAATTAAAACATCTACACATACAACAATAATCAACAACATTATTCTCAGGCCAAATCCATCAACATACACAAAATAATCACATACTCATCATGAAAAATTATGCAATGAGACTCTAAACTTCAACTTGAATCATACACATGTGGTAGCATATCATCATCAATTGGTTCACTCAAGAACTGGGTCCACCCTTCTAGACCCGGAATCCACTCTTCTAGATTTGGAACAAGTCACTAGTCCACCCTTATAGACTTGCAACTTACCTCTTTCAACAACAACAATGACACACTGAATGCATGTCACAACACATCAATACAACAACAACACAATATTTAAAGTCTCTTCCCGACAACAAAAACAACATTCATTGACCCAACGATAATAGTTCCCCTCCTGAACTATCAACCCAAAACAACATAAATTATGCTCATACAATAGTATATCATCATCATAGTTCACATCAAGTAATACAACATCATCATCGATTGTGCACATATCCCACATTCATCATATACTTCATAAATACGATTAAAATCATGTTTAATCATTAAATCAAACCAACATGGTTCAAACTATACTTAATAGTGTATTAACAGTACTCAAAACATCCACGAAAATTAAAAAATTGATATCTGCCATTTATCTTCATCAAAGAAAGTATTTACGCCTACTTAAGGCTCATGGTGGGAAACCCGCCACGAGTATAGTGCCCTCCATGGGCATCGCAACACATACACGTCACCTGGGTGATGACTGGCTCCAAAATTGAGCTTGGGTTTCATAACGGGTTATCTGTCATGACCATGGCACCCGCGATGGTTATGGTGCCCGCCATCGACCAGAAGAATGTAGAATTTCGCTTGTGCTATGGAGTTCACATTAGAGATCTTATTTTCTGTTCAGGTATTCAAATTGATCAGAAAACAACAGAGAATAAACATTTCACCATCACACATCCTATATTTATCAATTAGCAAGTATAATCATCACTTATTCCTTACTTTTATTATGATCCCACAAACCTCAAAACCCAACAATGGTGATATATATTAACACATCAAAATAGAACATCTCATACACACATGTACACAAGTTTCATCATGAAAAACAAATTACAACACCAATTGATTATCCAATTTCAGATTCACATACAAACACAACACAATATGCATAAGTATACAAAGTCTATTGGAGGTTAAGAACTCCTCAATTCTACCCTTAAGTGTATACCCATTATTGAATCAATTCTCCCCTTTACCTGATTACCCTAGCAGCAGTTAAAATTCTGGTCTTAGTTGTTCTTCCCTTCTCTTCAAAGCTCTAACCTTCTATCTCCCTGGTGCCTATAATATTCTTTTTCACACATGGATAAAATTCCTTAAATTTAGGTTATCTCTTAGCTTATATATTTAGGGTAATCTAATTAAAATTATAATTCTCTCCCTTACTAACCCACACTCTTACTCCTTCCTCCCCTCTAGATCTCTTAATTTACAATTCAGCCTCAAACTCTTTATTTCCTCAATTTCATTAAAAATTCACTAAAATAGTATTATTTTAATTATTAAAATAATTTCCAATTAACTTAGATAAACTCTATTAGTCTCTAATTACTCTCTACACCCCCACCTCAAGGTCACACCCCTTCATTCCCCAAACCAATTCAATTATCACACAAAATAATTTATTAAAAAATAAATAAATCATTTAAAATAATAATTAAAAAAACTAGGTGTTACAACTCTTCCCTACTTAAAAAAAATTTTGTCCTCGAAAATTAACTTGGATTAGGTGGCTAATTATCTGGAGTAAAATTTCCTAGCAAAATTCAAAATAATTTTTTGCAATTCATACCTAAATCACAACTAAAGCGTAGCGAATTGTAGGTCTTATGTTTCCAAACTATTCATTTACACTATCACCTGTAAAATATCATAGTACATTTCAAGCTAAATTAGGTTAGATTAAAATTTTAATATTCAAATCAAAATCCGAATAGGCTATAAATTATAAAAAATTATTCATCTCAAGATTTTTTAAGGTATCGTAATTGTCGCATTGATTTAAATAAATAGAGTTAAAGTTATTCATATTTTTTCATTCAGTAAGCATTGATTAAGCATTCATTTCAACTTATACTTAATAACTAGAATGAGAACACACCTTAAAATCAATTTCATATTTATATATCTTCATTCACTAATCCATTACTCATTAAGATAACAAAAACAACTTTATCATATCATTAATCAATGTAAGGCTTAAAACAATAATATTAATCAATTATAAGATATGGTGGTCACCATTCTAATGCTTAAAAAGCATCTATAATTAGAGTTGTATTCAGACCACCATGCACTTTGACATTAAAGCTTAGAGCACAATGCAACCAACTATGAACACTTGTAAAAAAAAACACCATGAGTTCTTGGACATCCATTTGTCTGAATCAGACATAACTTGGCATGTAGAAACACCAACTAAGAAGTTAGCAGTAGCAAACTTGTCAATTAATTTGTTCCTATGATTTTAAGCTTCATTGATTTTAAAATATATCAAGAATCAAAATTGGAACTAATGACTACTTTACTCAGTTTCAATCATTATAGACATAATATTCATCAGTCCCAATCAACTCTTACTTTTGTATTTTGTGCCGACTATTCTTGACAACTGAGAAATAAAATTTATTTATTTATTTATATTTCAAGAAAAAAAAAGGCTTCAAATAAGTGATTATGTATAAATAATTTTTATAAGAAATCCCAACCAATATTACAAGATGTCTCTACTCCATTTACAACGGCCTTGATTTGATAAACAATTTTATTAAGAACTCATACCTTAAGCATTTATAAATAAGTGCTTATATATAAGTAATTTCTATAAGCAATCCCAAACAATTCTATGCCATAGATTAACTCAAATAAACAAACAATTGAAATATAATTAAAATTTACCACAGAAATCTCTTAAAAGGAAACACAAATGTATAAAATAAATTATAGTTTATTATTATTTAAAGATACAATTGCGATTTAAAGTAGGAGTGTTGCAAGCAAGGCTCTTAAAATTGCGATTTAAAGTCAGAATTTTTAGATTTTACCATTTCAGAAAGAATTTGGCTTTTGTATGCGACCCAACTTTTTTTCTTTTTGTTTATTACATTTTGTTAAGATGTAGTTCTCCATATATATATTCCGTTAAGTCTATTTAGTTGATAATTTAAATCGGTTCAGTTGATAGATGTGAACAAATATTAGATAGAAAATTGCGAGTTCTAATGTAGGAAGGTTGGCTGAGCATATAGACAAATAAAAAAAATGTGAGTTCCAATGTAGGAAAATTGGCTGCGCATATAGAAAAAGAAGTCACACATCGAAAAGGGTCAGTAAAATTTAAGGGTAGTGAATATCGTATATATTCAAACATTTAAAATTGTAGTTAAAGATGTTCAAGAGTATGGTAATTACTTAATTATTTTCAACTGATTATCATGTTCATTATCTATTTACGCACCATAATTTATTGCATAATATGTGAATTGTATTAACTATATAAATTGTTTATACATTTTTGTGTCAAAATATTTTTAAAAAAAGTTGGTGAATAGTCTGCTAAATCATCAACTAGTAACATTGTAAAAAAATTAAGTTGTAAACTGTTTTTAATCCATTTACCTATGACAAAACCATTAAGTTGTACTAGATTCATGTTTCTTAGTTTATTGCATACTGCATATTACATTGTTCGAATTGTGCCATGGCGGGAAAGTGCGGAAAAGGAAAATGAAGAAGAAAGTGCAAAATGAGTTTATGTGATATTAATCCAATCAGAATACATAACAGGCCTTATATAGAAGGCTACAAGGCCCACGAAACAAAGAGGCCCAAAGGAAAATAATAACTAATATAATAAGACTAATAGCCCCCCATAAGCTTGGGGTATATAGGGTGTAGGCCAAGCTTATTAATGTTGTATAGAAAAGGTTTGGTATCTAAAGGTTTAGTAAAGACGTCCGCTAGCTGTTGAGAAGAAGTAACATGCAGCAGATGAAATAGTTTCTGTTGGAGCTTTTCACGGACCAAGTGACAATCTAACTCAATATGCTTGGTTCGTTCGTGGAAGAAGGAATTTGTGGCGATATGCCTTGCGGAAGCGTTGTCACAATACAAGAGAGCAGGTTGTTTGAATGTAATTGGTAGTTCATGAAGAAGATTGGTAATCCATTGAAGTTCACAGACAGTAGACGCCATTGATCTATATTCTGCCTCTGTCGAGTTACGAGAAACCGTAAGTTGCTTTTTGGATTTCCAAGATATCAAAGAGTCACCAAGGTAGATGCAATAGCCATTGACATATTTGCGTGTCTCGGGGAATGTTACCCAGTCTGAATCGGAGAAGGCTTTAAGCTGAAGAGAAGATTTGCTGGGGAAGAATAAACCTTGGCCAGGAGCAGCTTTGAGGTAGCGAAGGACGCGGAGAGCAGCATTGTAATGAAGATCAAGAGGAGAACTCATGTATTGGCTGAGTTGTTGAACTGAATAGGAAATGTCGGATCTAGTGTTTAGAAGATAAATCAGTTGGCCCACAAGTCTTCTATATTTAGTAGGATCATCCAAGAGAACTCCATATGTGGATTGCAAACGAGTATCACGAGCCATTGGTGTTGTAGCAGGTTTACATCCAAGTAAACTAGTGGTAGATAGCAGGTCCAATGTAAACTTTCGTTGACAAATATTGATGCCTGAACTGCTGCGTGCCACTTCAAGTCCTAGGAAGTACTTTAAGGAACCAAGGTCCTTGATGTGAAAATGATGTTGCAAGATGTCCTTGCTTTGGTTGATGATGGTCATTGTAATACTCCATATTATTTAAATGCTCAATTGGATATCAGATGAGTACCTTTGTGCTCTATCTTTGGTTAATTGGGTTAACGGAATCCTCGAAGTACTTTAAGTATTATCAATTGGGATCAATAGAGCACTGGCGAATTTTGAAGCGCCAGGCGAATCCGGTTTCACCGCTGCTTCGCCGGGCGAAGTACTGGCGAAGAGGAATTCGCCGGGCGAAATCCTTAATCGTCGGGCGAAAATTGAGAGACAGAACATGTTTTGGCTACTGGAACTTTTGGGTTTTCTATCGCCACTGCCTGGCCGGGCGAAGTACTGCCGAAGAGGGATTCGCCAGGCGAAATCCCTAATTGCCGGGCGAATCTGGTAGTTTTTCAATAATTTTCTTTTCTTCAAAAATTCATAACTTTTGATCCGTAACTCGGATCGAGACGTTCTTGGTATCGTTGGAAAGCCATGACGACCCTCTACCCATAATTATGGGTATGATGTGGGATTAATTATTTAGTTGAAAATGAATGAAAATAATGTTATGTGATATGTGGAAATTCCATATCTTTTGGATCGCAAATCTGATTGAGGCATAGTTATAGTCGATGTATAGCTATGAAAATATCCTACGGGATAAAAGTGAAAAGTATTGATTTCGATACCCGATTAAATGAATCGGAGGGAACCCGAAAGTGATGTTTTATGTGATGTGCTATTAAATGGTATTGTGAGACAATGATTTCAACCAAGGATGCTTGGTAGAGCATAGTGGTGGCTTGTATGCTTTAAAAATGTGTATGAACTACTATGTGAATTATGTTTGATATGTTATGCTATCTTGTGTGTTTTGTGATTGATGTGGTAATAAGCTTGTCTAATATTGTTGTTGAACATAATTGAGAAAATGACATGCTTAAAATGAATTAGGAAGAGTAAGAAACCTTACCCCAAACAAATGATATGATCCTAGAGATGTAACTAGGACTTGGTAAAGGTCTAAAGAGAGATGCTTATGTATCGATACTAGAAGAGTGTCTTTGATAAGTAGTTGTCAGTGGAGGATGGTAATTCCTCCGGTTTGTAATTTATCCCTTAATAAATACTGTGACCCGTGTTTAATCCTTTGGTGTGGGATGGTCGGGGAGAAGTATTTATTAAGTTAGTATCCCTTAATAAATACCATTACCTGTGTTTAATCCTTTGGTGTGGGATGGCCGGGGAGAAGTATTTATTAAGTAAGTAACCGTGACCCATGTTTAATCCTTTGGTGTGGGATGGCCAGGGAGAAGTTACTTAGTGGTTGGTACCGTGACCCGTGTTTAATCCTTTGGTGTGGGATGGCCGGGGAGAAGTACCATTTGTTGATAACAGTGACCCATGTTTAATCCTTGGCACGGGATGGCCGGGGAGAAGTTATCTACGTTAAGGATCTGTGACCCGTGTTTAATCCCTTTGAGCGGGATGGCCGGGGAGAAGATTCCTTAACTAGTTTTTCGTTTTGTGAATTGTACGTTTGTTTCTCTAGTCAGAATGTTTGAACTCAAAGTCTAGTTCCCTTCCCCCGACTTGAGCTAGACTAAGATAGAACCTTGTAAAGCCGAGGGAATCTATAAGATAGGGAACACACTGAGATTTGATGTATCTCACCCCACTATTGTTGATTATTTTTAGGAGGTATTTGCAGGTATGATTTATATGTGAAGCTATACTTGGATGTTTCAAGAGAAGCTTAGTTGAGCTTATTCCGCTGTGTATTATTTTCTTGTACAATGACGAATATTGTACCTTATTCTTAGATTTTCTTGTTTTGGCTAATTTCCATGCCTTGTACCATAGGTTTTATTTATGTATTAGAAATGGTCAAGTATGTGAATTATGTCATTAGGCACTTATGATGGTGTCCGTACCAAATTAAACACTTGTATGGTATTATTCTAGATATATATTATACAGGGCGTTTACAGTTAGTATCAGAGAAGGTCGTGTCCTCGACCTAGCCTTGAAACATCATAAGTAAATCTTTTCCTGCCTCTTAAGTGTGTCTTGCCAGCATGACTCTTAATATCATACTATGTAGTGTTGGGCTTGATCAACCTAATACTATGTATGTGATAGGTAGAATCATGGTTGAGCGACCACGAGGACTCCGAAGTGTTGTCGGAACTTGTCCTGTAAGGGTAGGCTCAAGCCAAGAGTTAGTAGTGAGGAGTTTCGGTCAGCTCAGTGAGGTTTAAGTAGAAGTTGTGATTTGGGTAGCATGGAATTAAAGAGGGATGTGTTGTTCAAGTAATCCTTTGGAATGGATGGAGTCCGAAAGTTCAGGATCTCTATCGGACGATTGGTCAACGTATTAAGGAATATGTAAAATTGCTAGTAGAGCTGGATTGACCACTAGTACGGATAAGAATTTCAAGTAATCTCATTCCGTGGAAAAGAAAAGTTATTTTGTCGAACGCGTGGAGTAAGGTTCGTTATGGTATCTTGAATGGACGAGAGTACCTTAACGAATGTGTTCGGAACAATGTCTTCCAACTGGTTAAAAGTTGAGAGTTAAGGACGTTCGGCTTTTATGAGAACCTAAAGTAGTAAGGAAGTGTGTGAAAGAACACAAGGATGTGTTTACATACTTCAAGTGAAAAAAGTATGTGTCGGACGAAGGGTATGAGATAAGCTGCATATATTCAGTTATGTAGAGAGATTAAGTTCGAGATATTACATCGGGATTTACTATATTCGATGAGAGACAAATTTTGGAATTTAGAAATGTTAAATTACCCAAGGAACCGTATAAGGTATTAGGTTGGAGAAAGTTTGGGCCTTATTTAGTAACGGAAGAAGTTTGTATTAAGAAACGGAGTTAGTATTTGGGATCTAAGGGAATCCTAGAAAGATGGTTTTATAACTGGACCTAAGAGGATTACAATGGAGAACGAAGTAAATGCGGTGTGGAAGACGGTATTAACGGTATGTTATGAGTAAGTTACACCTTGGTATTAAGAACAAGCGTAGTGGTAGCGCCATAGTCACAAGTGTACGTGATGGAGTTTTATTCTTGAGACAAGTGTGAAGGGACGTACTCTGTGGAACAGTGAGTATTATATTTTGAGAAGTAAGATTATGGTAAACAACGAGGAGCAATTCATGACTTATTACAGACTAAGTGTAAATCATGGAATGATTTACACCGCAAGGGTTTGGTAATTACTTGATGAGAATTGTCGGTTGCGAGTCTTCCATTGAGTAATCAGGTGTAAATATGGTGTGCAATGGATAGTAAAGGGTAAGAAATCCCGATTAATGTGTAAGAATTGATGGAAAGGTTCTTTGTAACACCCCCAATCTATACCCCCAAATAGATAAAGCAGTAAAAGAAAATTCAAAATTTCGTCAGAGTATATTTAAAAACATGGCATAGACCGAGGGGTCACATCAATTGAGACAAAACATACAACACCTGCTCATAAAGATATGCAACAGTGGGGTAGCAATAAACAGAGGAACTCAGTTCCTTACACCCACATTTCAGAATTTAGAATAAAAGCGGAAAATCTAAAAACTGAATAACATATATATCACATGAAAAGTTGGTCATACATCGGTTATACAAACACAAACCAAAAGATATATATACATAATACACAATAATCACAAACGGCCACCCTAGCTACCCGGTGTCACATATCAGAGCCGACCGACAAAAGAATGAAGACATAAGCTTCACAAAAGACCTCCAGCAACTCTAATCTGCAATACCTCATAGAGCATTATAAAACAGCAGAAGGGTGAGAAACACAATTATAATATAAATGCATATAATTATATATATATATATATATATATATATATATATATATATATATATATATATATATATATATATCGACATAAAAATACACATATCAAGTATTCTCACCACAACCATCACATGCCAACACATAGAGCATATACAGATTATATTCACATAATCACATATTCACACATAATGCATATGTTTATACACGAAACATATCATTCATAATTCAATGCATTTAACACGAATGCACATCATTTCACCAATGTTATCACAAGCTCAATCATACAATTACTCCATTCCCAATTGCATATTAATCATGCACAATGCATTTATCACAATTGCATATCACCATGTCTCACACATAATCAATCAAATCATGATTTCCCACATATAAACAATGCAATCATAATTCATGCAGATGCAAAGAGACCGACACAACGACTATTATGCAAATGCATATGCGGTACCGACTCCATTATTTCTCAACACCAGTTCACTCAGGAACTCTTGGAACCATCGCTCGTTACATTACTGTAACTCCCCGTTGGGCCTTCTGTAACGCCCCAGTTTTAGTATTTTTATTTAAGTGAGTCGTTTTTTATTATTTTATTATTATATTATTTTATTTTCTAATTTTATCTGAAATTATGTTATTTTTCGATATGATTATATTTTATCGCATTTTGGGAACGGTTGCGAGATATTCGAGTGTAGGGGTATTTTGGGCATTTTGAGTTATTTTGTTAAGATAGAAAGAAATAGAAATAGAAAAGGGAGAGAATTAGAAAAGAAAGAAAAATAGTAAGAGAAAGAAAAGGAGAAGAAGAAAAGAGAAGGGAAAAAAGAGAAAAGAGAGAAAAAGAGGAAAAAGCTAGGAATCAAAGAAAACAACTTCTAGGAATCGATTTAATCGGGTAAGGGTGTGAAATTCAATTATCTTATACATGTGTATGATTATGTATGTGTTTGTTTGTTGTTGTGTTGGATTATATGAAAAATGTAACAAAAACCAATTTTTGCGGAAAGTGTTAGAATTCGATGTAATCGCGTTGGAAATGATGTTTTTGTGTTCCTTGTTGTTGATACTTGATAGGTACGTGTTGTTGTGAATCAAATTGGTATTTTTCTGGAATTAGATGATGAATTTGGGATTATTTTGGGTGGAAAACGCAGAACTCGTTTCTGCAGAATTTTTCTGGTTTTCTACAGGTCATACGCGTATCGGGCATGTTCATACGCGTATGGACCTTGGCATTACGCGTAACATGGGCGAGCCATGGGGAATTACGCGTATAAGATGGTGTTTTGCTCGGCCATCTTCCCATTTGCGTATGATACGCGTAGCATTGCAGGGCAATACGCGTATGGTTTTGGCTTTACGCGTATTGGAGTTAAAATGGGATTTTTGTGAAGAAAATGGTTCTGCCCATACGCATATGGCCTTGTGCAGTACGCGTATGGCATGGCGTGGAATTTGGGCAATACGCGTATGGCCTAGGGCAATACGCGTATGGCCAGGAGAATGGTAACATGTGATTTTTGAAAATGTCGTTTTCGTTTTCGTCCGTAACTTTTGTTCCGTTTATCTGATTCTTACATTCTTGGTGTCGTTGGAAAGGTATTGAGTTGTACTTTGTGATTATGATGTTTTGGAATTTTTTAGCCGATTTAATTATGTCGGGAAATGTGAATAGTGTCGATTGTCGGTTTTTGTCGTTGTAAGTGTGCATAATTGACGTGTATTATGCTATGTGCTGTTGTGTGATGAAAATACTTGTGATAACATGTGTGGTGATGAATTGTGGCCGAAAGGCAAATAAATGCAATGTGTTGTATTTGATTATATATGCATGTTTGTGACTGCATATATGTGTGAAGATGCATTGGTTGTCATGAGTCCTTGTATGTCAAGCATCATGATATGCATCATTGTAGCGTCCTGTGGGACGGCGGTTCCGGTGGGGAATCAGCTATAACATCGTGTGCCTCGAAAATATGAGGTGAGAAAAGCCTGAGAACCTAAAGCGATGGTTATATGCAATTGCGTCCTGAGTGACGGCGGTTCTGGTGGGGAATCAGCTATAACATCGTGTGCCTCGAAAATATGAAAGGTATGAATAGCCTGAGGACCTAAAGCGATGATTATAGACGATCGTTTGCCTCAAAAATATGAGGTGAGGAAAGCCTGAGGACTTAAAGCGATCGGGTTGTGTGCCCCTGTGGGGACTTAAAGCAATCCATAAACGTCGTGTGCCCATGTGGGGACCTAAAGCGACGGGTGAACATCGTAGGCCCGACGGGGAGTTACAGTGATGTAACGAGCGATGGTTCCAGCAGAGTTCCTGAGTGAGCTAGTGATGAGAATATTTGGAGTCGGTACCGCATGGCATTTGCATAGAGTCGTTGTGTCGGTCTTTGTGCATTTGCATGAATCATAGTCTGATTTTGTGATTATGAGTGGAATTGTGAATTGATTGAGCATGTGTGAGAATTGTGATGGCATTGGTGCATTGATGTGCATTCGTGTTAAATGCATGGAAGTATGAATGATATGTTTTGTGTATAAACATATGCACGATGTGTGAATATGGGATTATGTGATTATAAACTGTAGATGCTTGATGTGTTAGCATGTGGTATTTGTGGTGAGAATATTTGATATGTGTATTTTTATGTTGATATATATATAATTATATGCATTTATATTATGGTTGTTTTTCTCACCCTTCTGCTCGTTTTATAATGCTCTATGAGGCATTGCAGATTAGAGTTGCTGGAGGTCTTTAGTGAAGCTTTGTGTCTTCACCCTTTTTGTCGGTCGGCTCTGATATGTGGCACCGGGTAGCTAGGGTGGCCGTTTGTTGTTGTTGTGTATATACATCTTTTGGCTTGTGCATGTATAACCTGAAATATGACCAACTTTTTATGTGATATATATATGATATTCAGTTTTTAGATTTTTCGCTTTTATTCTTAAAATGATTTGAAATGTGGGTGTAAGGAACTGAGTTTTCTCTGTATGTATGCTACCCCACTGTTGCATATCTTTATGGGCAGGTGTTGTATGAATTGTTTGGTTTCACATTGATGTGACCCTTGGTCTATGCCATGTTTTTAAATATACTCTGACGAAATTTTTATTAAGTGCTATTTGCCTTATTGCTGATTGGGGGTATAGATTGGGGGCGTCACATTAAGTGGTATCAGAGCCAGTCCGTGTCAGTTTGTATCAGTCCTTGTTGGTCTTTGTGGTTCGGTGAGCTGTTTGTTTAACCATAGTTGTTGTTATTAGAAATGAACAGAATATGGCTCGGGCTCTGCAGGGTGTACCGAATGTTGCGGGTAATAATGAGTTCGGGATGAACGAACCGCTTATCTTCAAGGGAAGATATGATCCTGATGGTGCACAATTTTGGTTTGAAGAGGTTGAAAGAATCTTCCATGTGATGGATTGTGCTGAAGAGGATAAGGTGAGACTGGGTACTCACATGCTGGAGGAAGAAGCAGCTGATTGGTGGGTTAGTTTACGCCAAGTGTTGGGAGTGGATGATGAAGAGGTTACTTGGGATTTATTTGGCCGAGAGTTTCGGAGGAAGTATTATCCGGAGGGTGTGAAGGAAAAGAAAGAGATTGAGTTTTTGGAACTAAAACAAGGCAATACGTCTGTTGTTGACTACACTGCTAAGTTTATGGAACTGGTGCAGTTTTATCCTCATTATCCGGAAGCAACTGCTGAATTTTCTAAGTGTGTGAAGTACGAGAACGGATTGCGTCCGGAGATTAAAAGGGCAATCGGTTATCAGAGGATTAGAAGGTTTTCTGAATTGGTGTACAGTTGTAGGATTTACGAAGAGGATCGTAAGGTGCGTGCTACTCCCTATGAGAATGTGAATGACAGGAAAGGGAAACAACAGTCTCGTAGTGGAGGAGGAATGTCTAGTCCTCCGAGGTGTTACATTAAGTGTCACAAGTGTGGGGAAGTAGGACATCGTAAGTTGGATTGTAGGAGGAATAAACTGAAATTTTCTAATTGTGGAGGTTCGGGACATGTCGCAGCTGATTGTAAGAGAATTAGGATGAAGTGTTTCAACTGCGGTGAAACAGGTCATATCAGTACGAGGTGTACGGAACCGAAGGGAGCTCAGACTGGTAGGAAGGTTGTTGCATTGGCAGGAGATGAGACTATTAGTGCGGATCGTCTGACTCAAGGTACTTGTTTTATTAGTACGTCTTTATTTGCTATTATTGGTACTAGAGCGACTCATTCGTTTATTTCGTGTGAGTGCGCGAAGTGTTTGAATTTGTTGTTGTCTTCTTGGAGTAGTAAGATGGTTATCGATACTTCTGCTTAGGGATCGGTAATTTCTTCTTTGGTTTGTTTAAATTGTTCTTTGACCATTTGTGGTAAAGGCTTGGGATGGATTTAATGGGTTTGCAGTTGGAGGAATTAGAATGAGATAAGTGGGGGAGAACTGGTACTTCTCCATATTGTTTCAGGTGTAAAGCGCTGGCGCAATGTGTTATGAATTACAAGATTATAAGTGTGGTTTCTGGTTCAAGAAGGAATGCAGAAGTAGGGTTTACGTCAAATCAGGATTTGTGCCTTAGGTAGTTTTGTGCATAGGATGTAAGGCATGCTATTATAGTTTGGTGGAGACGGTTTATGCCTCATCATGATTGTCGGCTGTCTATTGACAAATTGAGGAACTGATCACCCTTAATCTCTTGTTGATAGCAGACGGGAATTATGTTGGATGGAATGGACGTGTCTTTCCGGCTTTGATAGTGGTGCGGGATGGATTACTTGAAATGTAAGGATTTGGTTATAGATTGTGTTGATGAGTCGAGGAGAATTCTTATATCAGAGGATGAGATGAATTAGAGGTTCTAGTATGTGGTTAAGTGGTGAAGTCATTGAGAGTCCTTTTGGTTGGTTGTTATAATAGATTGGAATTTGGATTGTTAAGAGCAGGAATTGTGTATGGAGTACGGAGAGTGGTATAGGGTTACGATTGAGAATAAGTGTTTACTTTCAGGATTAGGTAACTGGAATGGGTTGGTTGAGTTTGATCAGAATCACAATTGTGGGAATGTTTGGTAAGAGTGGTGATTTGTTTGAGTTGAGGTTTTCCAAGATTAGCGTTTTCGTTACTTCAGTTGACTTGCAAAGGGGAAGTCGATTGTTTGGGGATGCATCTTATCGAGTATAGTCAGTGTGTTAATGCAAGAGAGAGAAAAATCGTGGCTTATGTTCTTCGACATTTGAGGAGTCGTGGAAGGATTAGTACTATTGTGGAATTGGTTGTAATTGTATTATGTTGGATTACAGGAAGTATTATCTTTATGATTCTAGATTCGAAGCGTGTGGTAATTACAAGAATATCGAATGCGGGTTTGGTCGGAAGGAATAGAGACAACGAGAATGGTTAGAATTCGTGATGAGTTACGAATTTGGCTTGAATTATCCTTGGGGAAAAGTTATTGTGGTGACTAAGGAGTTAAGTCGTAAGTTTCTAAGTATGTCTGTTTTGGTGGTTTTTGGGAAGTATGCGAAAGAGTTAGACTTTGGACGTCAGATTGATAGTTTTGATGGTTACGAGTCATCAGAGTGCGCAGCGAAAGCGTGATGTGGTATATTTCGTATATGCGTGTGTGACTTGTAAGAGTTCTTAGGTGGAACATTGGAAATCTGAAGGAATGATGAGACCAATGGACGTTTCAGAATGGAAGTGTTAGGTGAAAGGTTTGAATGGTATTCTTGGGCTACTAAGTAAATGAGTGTTTTGGTTATATGCACGATTGGTGAATCGTGGCATCGATGTGATAAGGTTGTGTGACAATGAGGTTGGTGTTCTGGTTTTGTTGATGTTGTTGAGACCTTGTCGTGTCGTGGAACTTTATGTTCTTGTTTGTGTTGTTGCCTCGTTTCCATTGTGTTGGTTCGAGTGCGTGTAGCTAATTCCTGTGTGAGGAATTAGAGGTGGGTTACCTACGGTGATGGTAACGATCTTGTTGTGTTTTGGTTCAAGAGTGAACCTGTGAGTTGTGTTATGTGTATTCTTTGAGTCGTGTTTGGAGTTGTTCGTCTCGGTTATATTTTCGAGGACGAAAATTTCCAAGTGGGGGAGAGTTGTAACGCCCCAGTTTTAGTATTTTTATTTAAGTGAGTCGTTTTTTATTATTTTATTATTATATTATTTTATTTTCGACTTTTATCTGAAATTATGTTATTTTTCGATATGATTATATTTTATCGCATTTTGGGAATGGTTGCGAGATATTCGAGTGTAGGGGTATTTTGGGCATTTTGAGTTATTTTGTTAAGATAGAAAGAAATAGAAATAGAAAAGGCAGAGAATTAGAAAAGAAAGAAAAATAGTAAGAGAAAGAAAAGGAGAAGAAGAAAAGAGAAGGGAAAGAAGAGAAAAGAGAGAAAAAGAGGAAAAAGCTAGGAATCAAAGAAAACAACTTCTAGGAATCGATTTAATCGGGTAAGGGTGTGAAATTCAATTATCTTATACATGTGTATGATTATGTATGTGTTTGTTTGCTGTTGTGTTGGATTATATGAAAAATGTAACAAAAACCCATTTTTGTGGAAAGTGTTAGAATTCGATGTAATCGCGTTGGAAATGATGTTTTTGTGTTCCTTGTTGTTGATACTTGATAGGTATGTGTTGTTGTGAATCAAATTAGTATTTTTCTGGAATTAGATGATGAATTTGGGATGATTTTGGGTGGAAAACGCAGAACTCGTTTCTGCAGAATTTTTCTGGTTTTCTGCAGGTCATACGCGTATGGGGCATGTTCATACGCGTCTGGACCTTGGCATTACGCGTAACATGGGCGAGCCATTGGGCATTACGCGTATGAGATGGTGTTTTGCTCGGCCATCTGCCCATTTGCGTATGATACGCGTAGCATTGCAGGGCAATACGCGTATGGTTTTGGCTTTACGCGTATTGGAGTTAAAATGGGATTTTTGTGAAGAAAATGGTTTTGCCCATACGCGTATGGCCTTGGGCAGTACGCGTATGGCATGGCGTGGAATTTGGGCAATACTCGTATGGCCTAGGGCAATACGCGTATGGCCAGGAGAATGGTAACATGTGATTTTTGAAAATGTCGTTTTCGTTTTCGTCCGTAACTTTTGTTCCGTTTATCTGATTCTTACATTCTTGGTGTCGTTGGAAAGGTATTGAGCTGTACTTTGTGATTATGATGTTTTGGAATTTTTTAGCCGATTTAATCATGTCGGGAAATGTGAATAATGTCGATTGTCGACTTTTGTCGTTGTAAGTGTGCATAATTGACGTGTATTATGCTATGTGCTGTTGTGTGATGAAAATACTTGTGATAACATATGTGGTGATGAATTGTAGCCGAAAGGTAAATAAATGCAATGTGTTGTATTTGATTATATATGCATGTTTGTGACTGCATATATGTGTGAAGATGCATTGGTTGTCTTGAGTCCTTGTATGTCAAGCATCATGATATGCATCATTGTAGCGTCCTGTGGGACGGCAGTTCCGGTGGGGAATCAGCTATAACATCGTGTGCCTCAAAAATATGAGGTGAGAAAAGCCTGAGGACCTAAAGCGATGGTTATATGCAATTACGTCCTGAGTGACGGCGGTTCCGGTGGGGAATCAGCTATAACATCGTGTGCCTCGAAAATATGAAAGGTATGAATAGCCTGAGGACCTAAAGCGATGATTATAGACGATCGTTTGCCTCGAAAATATGAGGTGAGGAAAGCCTGGGGACTTAAAGCGATCGGGTTGTTTGCCCCTGTGGGGACTTAAAGCAATCCATAAACGTCGTGTGCCCATGTGGGGACCTAAAGCGACGGGTGAACATCGTAGGCCCGACGGAGAGTTACAGTGATGTAACGAGCGATGGTTCCAGCAGAGTTCCTGAGTGAACTAGTGATGAGAATATTTGGAGTCGGTACCGCATGGCATTTGCATAGAGTCGTTGTGTCAGTCTCTGTGCATTTGCATGAATCATAGTCTGATTTTGTGATTATGAGTGGAATTGTGAATTGATTGATCATGTGTGAGAATTGTGATGGCATTGGTGAATTGAAGTGCATTCGTGTTAAATGCATGGAAGTATGAATGATATGTTTTGTGTATAAACATATGCACGATGTGTGAATATGGGATTATGTGATTATAAACTGTAGATGCTTGATGTGTTAGCATGTGGTATTTATGGTGAGAATATTTGATATGTGTATTTTTATGTTGATATATATATAATTATATGCATTTATATTATGGTTGTTTTTCTCACCCTTCTGCTCGTTTTATAATGCTCTATGAGGCATTGCAGATTAGAGTTGCTGGAGGTCTTTAGTGAAGCTTTGTGTCTTCATCCTTTTTGTCGGTCGGCTCTGATATGTGGCACCGGGTAGCTAGGGTGGCCGTTTGTTGTTGTTGTGTATATACATCTTTTGGCTTGTGCATGTATAACCTGAAATATGACCAACTTTTTATGTGATATATATATGATATTCAGTTTTTAGATTTTCCGCTTTTATTCTAAAAACGATTTGAAATGTGGGTGTAAGGAACTGAGTTTCCTCTGTATGTATGCTACCCCACTGTTGCATATCTTTATGGGCAGGTGTTGTATGAATTGTTTGGTTTCACATTGATGTGACCCTTGGTCTATGCCATGTTTTTAAATATACTCTGACGAAATTTTTATTAAGTGCTATTTGCCTTATTACTGATTGGGGGTATAGATTGGGGGCGTCACACCTACGATGTTCCCCATCGCTCACACCTCTTATTTTTAAGGCACACGATACGATCAGATCGCTCACACCTCTTATTTTTAAGGCACACGACGTTTATGGATCGCTCACACCTCTTTGCATAAGACACACGACCCGATCGCTCACACCTCTTTGTATAAGGCACACGATCGTCCATAATCATTGCTCACACCTCTTTTTATAAGGCACACAATATTATACATGATTCCCTCTGGAATCGATTCGTCGCTCACACCCCACATGGGCACACGACATCACAAGATGCATATCATGACGCTTGACATACAAGAACTCATGACAATCAAATGCATCTTCACACATACATGCAACCATAATCATGCATATATTTCAACTCATCAATTCCATACATTCACAATTCAACAATATGAATTATCTCATCATCATTAATCATGCATTGCAAACAAACCCAAAACAATGCATTTCATCATAATCCACAAACCACAACAATTAGCATTTTAGCATATACATTCATATCAAGAATTACTCACCATCAACCACAACAATCCTACAACATTTCATCATAGGTATTCACATCATATAACAACACACAAGCTATACGTTATATAACAAAAGCATACCGCACGACAACACATCAATCACACACATTCACGACGGTAAAAATCAACACAATGATACGGTTTCAATTTTATGCTATTATTGAACCAGGTACAGACCTCAAAACCATTTTTCCTAGAAAGAACATTTTGTTAGCTTTCCAACGCTTCGAACGGGGGTCAAAACCGACTTACGGTTCAACAGTTATGAATTTTTGAAGTTTTGCAAAAACCAGAATTTTCTGCATAACAGCCCTACGGGTTCATGCATATTCGTCCGAAAATCCGACCGATTCAATTATTTTCTTCGAAACAAACACATACTCATTCATACCAAACATATAGTGATGATTTGGAACCATAAAACGTGAATTCTACGACTTTCGATTTCACTCCGAATCTTAAACCCTCAATTCTCCAAAAATGCAAAAACTTACAAAATCAACCAAATTCGATAAAACAGACATATTCAATCACGGCCTAACATTACTCGGCACATCTACGCAATTTATTCCAACTTTCGTCCGTGAAAACATCGGTTTCTATCGATTTTTCTCATTTCGACCTATATTTGAAAAACCAACAAAATTTCCACACAAACATACATAATCATACACAAACATAGTATAATCGAGTTTCGCACCCTTACCCGATTAATTCGCGTTTGAAAAGTCGGTTGAATCGGTTCCTAAATCCACAAGTTTTTCCTCTTTTTCTTCTTTTTCCTCTTCTCTTTCTCTTCTCCTTTTCTTTTTCTTCTTCTTCTTTCTTTCTCTCTTTTCTTACTACTTTTCTATTTTTATAACAAATCAAAATATCTAACCCCAAAAAGACCAAAATACCCCTCAGCTCAAATATCTCCCAAACGCTCTCAAAATGCGATAAAACATAAAGATACCGATGAAATATATTTCGGGAAATAAAAGTTGAAAAGAAATTATAATTTATTGCAAATATTTTACCTATCAGAGAAATTATCCAATTAACAGGTAAAACTCATTTAATTTACACAATTCCAAAAAAGGCCAAAAACTCACTAATCTTCCACCAGTGGAAGTTACCTTTAAAATCTGCCTGAAATGCTTTTGGTCAGTTTTTGCACTAATCTTCCACCAGTGGAAGTTACCTTTAAAATCTGTCTGAAATGCTTTTAGTCAGTTTTTGCACTAATCTTCCACCAGTGGAAGTTAGCTTTAAAATCTGCCTGAAATGCTTTTGGTCAGTTTTTGCACTAATCTTCCACCAGTGGAAGTTACCTTTAAAATCTGCCTGAAATGCTTTTGGTCAGTTTTTGCACTAATCTTCCACCAGTGGAAGTTACTTCAAAATGTGACACATTTATGCCACAAAACACTCAATGCCTAAACATGATGCATTAACATGAAACACAATAAATCACACAATTCATAAAATTTCACATAAATGGAATAATTAAATACAGTTAAATAAATCGTGGTGTTACAACTCTCCCCCACTTAGAAATTTTCGTCCTCGAAAATATTACTGATACGAACAACCCGGGATACGACTCTCGCATCCGACCAACAAACCAACATGCCAACCAAAGGCACACTACGAATACCACAAACTGACAAACCACCTTGCTAACAGCAACCACAACAACGACACGACAATGACCACAACAACGACAAGATGCAAAGCCCATACAATGCACTTGACGACCAACTCACGACTCAAAGGAATACCCAAGTTACGAACACACACAGGTTCACTCTTGAACCAGAACACAACAAGAACACAAGTTCCACGACACAACATCGATCAAACAACCTCTACAAAACCAGAATACCAAACATCCTTGTCATACAACAACATTACAACAATGCTACGATTCACCAATCGAACATACGACCAACACCCAACTACATATTAGTACCTGTTTAATCTTTAAACCTTTCGTCTAACACTTCCATACTGAAATGTCCAATAGTCTTACCATTCCTACATGTTCCTAATGTTCAACTTATGAATTCTTATAAGTCACACACGCAAATACAAAACGTGCCACAACACACTTCCGCTGCACACTCTGATTACTCGTAACCATCAAAACTATCAATCTCACGTCCAAAGTCTAACTCTTTCTCATATTCACCAAAAATCACTATTCACTTTTAATATATCCAAATTCACACTCTACTGCGTTATCTCTCACATCAGACACAAGTCTCTGAACTGCTCAAATCATTCTAATTCTCTGACCATCAAAACAGACTTACATAAAAACTTTCGGCTTAACTCGTCAGACACAACCTTAGCTTTACCAACAGGCTAATTCCAACTACAATTATAACTCATCATAAATTCTAACCATCCTTGTTGTCTCATACTCTATTCTTTCAGATCCACCAAGTACTCCAAACTCCTGCGATTACCAAACACTTCGAACCTTAGAACCATAAAGACAATACCTCCAAATTTCCAACACCAAACCACCGCAACCAATTCCAAATCCTGAATAGTATAAATCCTTTTAGGAATCCTCAATGGTAGTAAAGCATAAGCCAAGACTTTACCCTCTTGCATTAACACACTGACTAAACTCATCAAAGACACATCACAACACCTCACAACGATTCATCAGGATCACGCAGAATCAAAACTGGAGTCGTAGACAAATTCCACTTTAACCCTCTCAACTTTCCTCACAATGAACATCCAAAGCAAACGACTCGCCCTTTGCAAGTCCACCGAAGTAACAGAAACGCTAAATTGGAAAAACCCTCCATAACCTCTGGTAATAACCAACTAATGTCCAAAAAGCTTCTAATCACCTTAACCAACTTCGGAGCTTCTCATTGTGGAACTGCATCTATTTCCGATGAATCCTTAACCATACTCTCATCTGAAATAACATATCCAAGAAAACTAACCTTTTTCAACCCAAATTCTCTCTTGAATAACTTAGCATAACACTTCATCTCTTTTCAACACCTGTAGTTCAAATTTCAAACACTCTACCTGTTCTTCCTCTGAGTTTCATACCAAATCCTAATATCCTCAATCGAAACCACTACAAACTTATCCATTTAAATATGGAAGATACGATTCATCCCCTCCACAAACACTCCAGACGCATTACTAACACCAAATAACATCACTGTACTTTGTAATTCCCAACCAAAATCCAAAAGATATAAATTCTTAAAACTTTTGCAAAACTTTCCACTGGGTAACTGGTTACTCCTATACAAGCTTAACCGGGTAAATAACAGCCTATTCCGATGACAACAAACATAACCAGTCACTTGAAATCGATCAAAGCCTCAACTCACACAAATTCACCACTCTTATCCAACATTCCAAACAATTGCATTTTCACTCAAACTCAACCAAACAATTCCAGTCATCTATTCCTGAAAACGGACACTTGTTCTTAATCGTTACCTTATTCCACTATCCGTAATCCATACACAATTTTTTTCTCCTGATCGTCCAATTCCACAAATTCCAACATGTAGCAACAACCAACCAAAAAGAACTCCCCAATATTACATCCACACCTAAGGGTTTTCTCAAGATTTCCATTAATGCCCTATAACTTTAAAAACTCCAAAACTCACCAAACCTCTAAGTTTACTTTCCATAGTCTCAATACCATTATACACATCCTGCTTGTTATTCCATTCAAACATCATTCCTTTTTGTTACTAACAATACTGGAGCTCTCTAAGACAACACCTTAACGTTCCATCCAAAAACACATCTGAAATCCATGCCCAACTGACGGCCCATCACTGTGACTTCCTGACAATTTCCAGAACACTATTATCACAAACATGACCAACATCTACGTCTCATTTACTAGAAGTTCTTCTACTTACTTAGCAGATCCAAACCTCAAATCCTCGCCTTCGCCCAATTGAGTTCACACTCTACTTTCTGAGAACAACCATTAATAATACTCAATCATTCTCTCTCAATGACTTCCCAACTTAACCAACATCCCAAAACCTCTAATCCGCCTCACCTTCAGATATAAAAATCTTCGTTGACTCAACAAAACAATCCGTAAGCACTTCCTTAATTCCAAACAATTCATTGTACACACTATCAAAGCCGGAAAGACACGTCTATTCCATCCAACATAATTCCCGTCCACTATCAACAAGAGATTAAGGGTGATCAGTTCCTCAATTTGTCAATAGACAGCCGACAATCATGATGGGGCATAGACCGCCTTTACCAAACTATAATAGCATCCCTTGCATCCTGCACAAAACTACCTAAGGCACAAATCCTCAGTTGACATGAACCTTACCTCCGCATTCCCTCCGGAACCGGGAACCACAATGTCCAAAGAGCACTTACAATCTTGCAATTCACAATACACTGAGCCAACGCTCCACACCTGAAGCAACTTGGAGAAGTACCAGCTTCTCCCCCACTTATCTCATTCTCAATCCCGAAGACAAAGGATTGGAAAAACCAGAAAGTACTGACAGTGCTCCACACACATATCACATACTAAGGGACAACCAACATCGACAGTATTCAACTGTCACACAAACTGACTGAACAACTTGGCCGGACGGACCGACCTGCTCTGATACCACTTAATGTAACACCCCCAATCTATACCCCCAAATAGATAAAGCAGTAAAAGAAAATTCAAAATTTTGTCAGAGTATATTTAAAAACATGGCATAGACCGAGGGGTCACATCAATTGAGACAAAACATACAACACCTGCTCATAAAGATATGCAATAGTGGGGTAGCAATCAACAGAGGAACTCAGTTCCTTACACCCACATTTCAGAATTTAGAATAAAAGCGGAAAATCTAAAAACTGAATAACATATATATCACATGAAAAGTTGGTCATACATCGGTTATACAAACACAAACCAAAAGATATATATACATAATACACAATAATCACAAACGGCCACCCTAGCTACCCGGTGTCACATATCAGAGCCGACCGACAAAAGAATGAAGACATAAGCTTCACAAAAGACCTCCAGCAACTCTAATCTGCAAGGCCTCATAGAGCATTATAAAACAACAGAAGGGTGAGAAACAAAATTATAATATAAATGCATATAATTATATATATATATATATATATATATATATATATATATATATATATATATATATTGACATAAAAATACACATATCAAGTATTCTCACCACAACCATCACATGCCAACACATAGAGCATATACAGATTATATTCACATAATCACATATTCACACATAATGCATATGTTTATACACGAAACATATCATTCATAATTCAATGCATTTAACACGAATGCACATCATTTCACCAATGCTATCTCAAGCTCAATCATACAATTACTCCATTCCCAATTACATATTAATCATGCACAATGCATTTATCACAATTGCATATCACCATGCCTCACACATAATCAATCAAATCATGATTTCCCACATATAAACAATGCAATCATAATTCATGCAGATGCAAAGAGACCGACACAACGACTCTTATGCAAATGCATATGTGGTACAGACTCCATTATTTCTCAACACCAGTTCACTCATGAACTCTTGGAACCATCGCTCGTTACATTACTGTAACTCCCCATCGGGCCTACGATGTTCCCCATCGCTCACACCTCTTATTTTTAAGGCACACGATACGATCAGATCGCTCACACCTCTTATTTTTAAGGCACACAACGTTTATGGATCGCTCACACCTCTTTGCATAAGGCACACGACCCGATCACTCACACCTCTTTGTATAAGGCACACGATCGTCCATAATCATTGCTCACACCTCTTTTTATAAGGCACACCATATTATGGCGGATTCCCTCTAGAATCGATTTGTCACTCACACCCCACATGGGCATACGACATCACAAGATGCATATCATGATGCTTGACATACAAGAACTCATGACAATCAAATGCATCTTCACACATACATGCAACCATAATCATGCATATATTTCAACTCATCAATTCCATACATTCACAATTCAAAAATATAAATTATCTCATCATCATTAATCATGCATTGCAAACAAACCCAAAACAATGCATTTCATCATAATCCACAAACCACACCAATTAGCATTTTAGCATATACATTCATATCAAGAATTACTCACCATCAACCACAACAATCCTACAACATTTCATCATAGGTATTCACATCATATAACAACACACAAGCTATACATTATATAACAAAAGCATACCGCACGACAACACATCAATCGCACACATTCACGACGGTAAAAATCAACACAATGATACGGTTTCAATTTTCTGCTATTATTGAACCAGGTACAGACCTCAAAACCACTTTGTAACACCCCGATTTTTAATAGCGGGAGTGTATATTTTTTTTTGAATGCCATACATAATATTGACAACTTTCTTTTCAGGAAAATAATAAAAATGATTAATCAGAGTACGAGCTTTCGATCTAAGTCTTTTCCATACATAGGACCAGCGTAATGCCCACTAGTATAAATATTTGTCCATACACATACAAATAAGCACTCAGCTTTAATAATAAAAGCATCATCAACATGGACAACCTCAAAGCATGACCCTAAACTGATCTTGAATTCCTAGCCCCAAGACATCGCATCTTACAAGCCTTCACGACACCTGGATACCTTAACTATCACAACTTCTAAACCTGGGTGGTCGTTAGCCACATCATAATAATAGTAGAGGGTCACGATCTAAAAACAGCATATATGGATGAATACACACATGCCAGAAGAACATGATATACATAGCAACATGAATAGGATGACAATATGATATGCAGAGCAACATGAATGAGGTGACAGTATGATATATGTAACAATCACAACATTTAATTTAACACACAAATGCAATGCACAAACATTTAATTTAACACACAAATGCAATGCACAAAAATTTAATTTAACACACAAATGCAATGCACAAACATTTAATTTAACACACAAATGCAATGCACCCACATTTAATTTAACACACAAATGCAATGCACACACGTCCTAAATGCAGACCTATATGAATTTGGTGGCCCCAATTCGTCGGGTACCCTCACCATGCATGAATTCCGGAATTTAACCTCTCCGCAGAGAGTCGTGATACCCCCTTAGGTCCTCACTAACCGTGCTGCCTCGCAGACACAAAAGTGTTGCCCTTGCAAACACCCGGAGTTGCCTCCCTCGCATTCTCCTGACTCAATTTGATCTCAAAGGATCGATGACGGCTCAGTCACATCACCTGGTGCAGTAGAATTCCCTTCGGGATTAGGTGATGATTCAAAACCCATCACCCTGGCCCGTTCGGCGCCAACTACCTACACGCAACTATGGTATGCATGAACTCACACATGCAAATGCAACAGTTTATATAAACACAATATGTATAATCACAAAATGTAAAGTCACAATTCACAATTCAGTTCATATATCTATCACAGATCATATGAAAAATTCTCAGTACCAACAGGTGGCTCAGACATACCTCGTGTTGTCCTCCTCGACATACACATCAATCGCAATTCATATATTTATCCCAAATCATATGAATATTTTTCATTACCAACAGGTGGCTCAGACACACCTCGTGTTGTCCTCCTCGACATACACATCAACAGCAAATCATATATTTATCACAAATCATATGAATGCACATCACAAGTTTAGCATCATAGCATAAACACACATCCCCAACTGGGCACACAATCATGTATATAACCATATATCCCCAACTGGGCACACAATCATCACACATCCCCAAAAGGGCACACAACCATGAATACAGACACACATGCATTCAATCACATATAATATCGTTAGAAAGTGCCCTTACCTGAGCAAGCTTCCAACCCAAACAACTTACGCTACGAAAGATCAATTTGTCCCTCACGATGAAACCTCGTAATCGGATCCCACTATAAACCTTTATAATACACAAAGGACTTATGTTAAAACCACTCGGATATATCCTACAACAAGGCTGGGTCTTGGTCGCTAACCTACTCAATCAGGTTTTGGTTACGACACTAGTTTCTAACCGAATCGCTTCGTAAAAATAAGAAAGAAATTAGTTTTGCTCTCAAAAGAATAAATATCAAACTCAAAGAAGATTTTCCACAAACTAATTTAAATTCTTTTACTTGAACCCATAATTGCGTCAAATTATTTTTCTCGCACTATGAATAAATTCAGCGAAACCGAAATATATAAATCACCAAAATAAGATTTTAACCCCAAAATAAACACCCTAATATCCCCTAAACACCAAATAAATAAACAAAATATTTATTTCACATCTATCAAATTAACTTATCTCCTTGTATCAAAATACTTTAATCATACTATAAATAAAATTAATTAAACAAATAAAATACTACAAAATATTTCAATTTCAATAATATTCTAAATTAAAATTTAGAATAAATAATAGTTTTCCAATCACAATAAATTATTTTGGATCTAAAAATATTTCGACACAAAACTAGTTAACAGTTTTTCAACGGTACCAAAAATCGGCACAGATCGTACTTTAACATACTAATCCGAACGTATCCGGAAAATTCCGAAAAAATAAAATAATTATCTAAAAATATATAAATAAAGATAAATAATTATTCTTTCAGTTAAAAAAAACCGGGATAAAAAATATCAAACGGAATGAAAATTACGAGCCCGGAAGTAAAAACAGCGGGAAGCATGGCACCCGCCACACTAAGCAAAGTGGCGCCTGCCACTCTAAGGCAAAGTGGCTCCCGCCACTTACAAAGGCAAGGGTGGGTGGCGCCCGCCTCCCCCATTTTTCTTTCTTTTCTTCTTTTTTTTTTCTCTTTTTCTTTTTAAAATAAACACTAAATAAAAATAAATAATTTAACCCACTAAAAATTAAATCAATTTTTTTTTTCTTATACTAAATATATTAACCCCATAAAATACTTAATAAAAATTTTCACATAATCCAATAAAATAAATTATCTCATTTCTTAAAATAATAACGATAATAATAATAATCCAAATAATATACCACTGATAAAATAAATCGGTACCAATATTTTTACTCTAAAAAAATATAATCCAATAATCGGATAGAAAATATTTTTTGCTACCCACAATAATAATTCCTAACACAAGACTGCAAACATGGGGTATTCTATCGGTGTATAATTTACCCAGTCTAACCACATAATTTAATACCAAATTAAAATAAATAAAACTAACTAGAAAAAAAATTAAAGAATAAAACGAAAACCTCACCTTTGTTTTTTCTGCGCGTGAGAAGAGAGAGAAAACCAAAAGAAAAGCAATTGAAACAAGTTTCTCACTTAAATAGATTTTTCAAATTCATCACCACCACTCAATTCCAATGGCCAAGATCTCACCATGCCTTTCTCACTCTCTCTCTCCCACGTGCCTCATCATTATCATAAGAAAAATATCATGATATTATTTTTTTCTGCCGCCTTACTATTCATTCCAACTCGTTAATTCGTTCGGTCTCCTCGTTCGCTCACAGACGAGTCGTAAAACACTCCCAAATAACTTTTTCCGAAAACAGAAAAATTCTGCTGACATCTTTAAAATAAAACACAACATTATTTTCGACTAAATTTTTATTCCGGACAAATAAATTTTTCCGCCGCTTAGAAAAATAAAATGAGATTAAGTTTTCATTTCCGGCGATAAACAAACTCCTATTTAAAATTTTCGACAACACTCGGAGTCCGTGGAAAATAAAACGACGGCTATATTTTTCTCGTTTTCTCAAAACATCAACAGAGTCACATTTTCAGAATTTCCGATACCATAAAAATATCTGAAATCAATTATAATCCTCCCCAATTTAAAAAAGTCTGATCGATTGCCAAAAGAAAACATATGGGTCAATCCGATCCACAACCGAAAACCCTAAAAATATCGGGTATAATCTGCTCGCAACTCCAAATTTAGTAGAAAAACAGATTAAAATGATAAAACATCACAAAATAATACAGACTAAAATATACGGGTCTTACATTACTACCCACCAAAAAGGAGTTTCGTCCTCGAAACTCGAGGTAAATGTAACAACTTACCAATTTATCTCCAACACACTCCCTAGAACGATCGCGCACCTATTGCAACCCTCTACAAAGTCACATTGACTCGGACTCTAGACGCAACGCTAAAACCCCACACTATCTAAGCCGGCAAGAATCATTCATTCCATTCAACACAATCTTGTCTACTATCAACAACAGATTAAGGATGATCAGTCCCTCAATTTTTCAATAGGTAGGCGACAACCATGATGGTGGAATAAACCATCGTTACCAACTACAATAGTGTTCTCCTCATCTTGTTCTCAATTTTATGCAAGACACCAGGGTCCAATAATCACTTCGATCTTTCCTAAATGTTTCCTCCAAATTCCTGTTACTTCACTCTCCAAAGTGAGACACAATTTCCCCAAAACGAGTTACGGTTCCTCTCACGCTCACTTGGCTCGGAACAACCATTGAGTATCCTCCCAAAACAGTAACAGCTAATACCCGAGTACAAATTCAACCTATTTCACTCCAAACGAAGTAGTCATCTACGTAGAGAACTCCACATTTTTCCCAAGGTCCATAATTCCTTAGTTATTCCTTCCATCTCAATACCATGGCGACCTATATATGTTCCCATCCAAATTCATTCCCCTTACCATCTTAATATTACCATCTCAACGTCCGGTTGGTGATTGAAACCTCCCTAAATTTTCTTTCACGTGCCCACTATGCCATCTACAAAACACGCAAACCCTTTACCCCAGACTTAAACTATCGGATCACCCTCTAACATAACTACCTCAGTTCCAAGTCATAACTTAGTTTACTCTCGTATGCCTTAACCTTAAACGTTCCTCATCGTTGGCTATCCCCATTTGACATACCACGTCTTTCGTATCATCCTACATCAGCTTCCAAAATTCATTGAGTTTCCTTTTCCTCTTACAACTAAATTCTATTTCCCTCAACGAGCTCATCAATCAAACCATTTTTTATTGTTCCCCTATCTCATCTTCTATTGTCAAACTATTCTCGATGTCAACCTCTGATGTCCAATAATTTCTCGATGCCTATTTTCTATTATGCTTCTCTAGTCTTCATTATAACAAGTACAACGAATCCAAGCCTTACTAGTCTCCGCCAAACATTTCCACTTCATCCTTGATTCGTCCGAATAGGCAAATGTTTAATCCTCTCTACTTCCGAATATGCCCAATGCACCTTATGTGGCCCAATCTAGTTGTACCTTCAACTCTTAAGCATACACTTACCACTACCCCCCTTTTTTTTCCGGTTTATGGGCGAGGTAATTTCTTGCACGAATTCTAAATCGCCCTAATCCACATCTCTATCCGTTCCTCTCACACTTTGTCTTGACACCTATTTCCCAAAACCAATCTTTTCACTCCACATATTCGTTCATCAACGACATAATGTACTTAATCTCGTCCAGACTTCTCATATCTCATGTGGAATCTCCAACCGGCTTTTCACTTAGTAACTTCATCATCCTAATTCTGAATATGACAACCCATCTAGTCACTAATACACTACCCATTAGCCTTGTGATATCAGATTTTCCAACCGCGGGATTATTCTCTTACCACTTATACCGCTTCTTAAATATCAACTTTACGTCCGAGCGCAACCCCATCATTTATAGCATACACTCTTGAGGAAATGCTTAGTATCCTTCCTATTTCCATTTGGGCCCTATCCTTGGTAGTCCTTCCTAAGCCACGAGGTAGTCAACCTTCTTATTAAAAAATCTGTGTTACCTGAGCACTTTCTTGCTTGCATACAACCTTATTCTTCCTTTGTAACCACCTTTACAATACTGCAACTCCAAATTCCCTTATACTAGATCCTCCAATAACATCTAGGAGTTTCCAACTTCAGAAATCTTAGCAACCAAACGCCTATAGTCGTTTCCCAACCTACCATGAGCTCTATCTTGTCAACTTCAACCCACATCTTTACTCTCCTTCACCCAATCTAAATATCCTTGTTCCAAATCAATGTTCGTCCTATCCAACCTACTCTTTGTTGTTCTATCTATCTTCAATTTCTTATGACTATCCAATGGTCATAATATCCTTTTATAACATAACCCAATCCTCTTTCGCATAAGTTCTTGCTAACATCAGGACACATCCATTCACTCCTCAGTTTCTTATTCAATCCTAGCTTTTTCTAAGGTATCAACCAACATTATCACCCTACGATCTAACACTCTACAAGAATCATCCTTCCAAAACAGACATATCTTACTCCTCCATCTAGTCACTTAGCACTTATCTCAAATCTTAACACTCAATCTTTTAGGAATAAAACCAACCCATATATCCTTTTGCTAACTTTTCTTTATTCTCAGGTTCGATCCCTAAATCCCCACTTCTAGTTTCGAAAACAACTCCACTGATGATCACTTCTACTTAAACTTATCCATGTGATACTTGGTTTCCGTCCTTTAACATCACATGATTCATCCTTACGGTATTTAGTCACCTATCTAACCTAGCTTAAGAAACCAAATTAAACCCTCAAGCACCTACCAATCATATAACCTTCCTCCAACTTTCCTAGGTTTCGACCACTTTCAACGTGCAACCCGCTTTCTTTCTAGAGAAGATGTCCCATTAATCTCCAAGTATAGTAATTGTCTCCAAACGACATCTATAACTGCTCTTTGATTCCAAAGAAATATCACCTTTTTCATAGTCCATAACCTGCATCTCCTCTCATTCAGAACTCACCGAAATGAACATCCAATCATTTTTCTCTCAAAAGGTCCTCCAAATCAAGTCCTTACTTACAATCTTGTGAAACCTTGACTTCCACTCATCCCTACTCAACACCTCGGAGTGATAAGGACAAATAAAACCTCTCATCCATACCATTACTGCAGAAAACCTTATAGTTCTTACTCGATTCAATCTCACCACCTCTAGCTCACTACCTCTAAAGAAAACAGAGACATATGTCGACCAACGTCGACAAATGCTCAAGGGGTTTAACTATGCTTCTTACTGAAGTATTACGGGAGACCTCAACTTCAGTTAAGAAACAAACGATTACCTAAACACATAACCTGCTGGACTCAAGACACAAACCACATAACACATAGGACTCCACACATTTACTCCCACTAAACCCCGACACTTGATCAGCTTAGGACACCCAACTTACAACCCCATGAAAATCTTAGACCAAAGCTCTGATACCACAATGTAACACCGCGATTTTTAACAGCGGGAGTGTATATATTTTTTTTTTGAATGCCATACATAATATTGACAACTGTCTTTTCAGGAAAATAATAAAAATGATTAATCAGAGTATGAGCTTTCGATCTAAGTCTTTTCCATACATAGGACCAGCGTAATGCCCACTAGTATAAATATTTGTCCATACACATACAAATAAGCACTCAGCTTTAATAATAACAGCAACAACAACATGGATAACCTCAAAGCATGACCCTAAACTGATCTTGAATTCCTAGCCCCAAGACATCGCATCTTACAAGCCTTCACGACACCTGGATACCTTAACTATCACAACTTCTAAACCTGGGTGGTCGTTAGCCCCATCATAATAATAGTAGAGGGTCACGATCTAAAAACAGCATATATGGAAGAATACACACATGCCAGCAGAACATGATATACATAGCAACATGAATAGGATGACAATATGATATGCAGAGCAACATGAATGAGGTGACAGTATGATATATGTAACAATCACAACATTTAATTTAACACACAAGTGCAATGCACAAACATTTAATTTAACACACAAATGCAATGCACCCACATTTAATTTAACACACAAATGCAATGCACACACATCCTAAATGCAGACCTATATGAATTTGGTGGTCCCAATTCGTCGGGTACCCTCACCATGAATGAATTCCAGAATTTAACCTCTCCGCAGAGAGTCGTGATACCCCCTTGGGTCCTCACTAACCGTGCTGCCTCACAGACACAAAAGTGTTGCCCTTGCAATCACCCGGAGTTGCCTCCCTCGCATTCTCCTGACTCAATTTGATCTCAAAGGATCGATGATGGCTCAGTCCCATCACCTGGTGCAGTAGAATTCCTTTCGGGATTAGGTGATGATTCAGAACCCATCACCCTGGCCCGTTGGGCGCCAACTACCTACACGCAACTATGGTATGCATGAACTCACACATGCAAATGCAACAGTTTATATAAACACAATATGTATAATCACAAAATGTAAAGTCACAATTCACAATTCAGTTCATATATCTATCACAGATCATATGAACAATTCTCAGTACCAACAGGTGGCTCAGACACACCTCGTGTTGTCCTCCTCGACATACACATCAATCGCAATTCATATATTTATCCCAAATCATATGAATAATTCTCATTACAAACAGGTGGCTCAGACACACCTCGTGTTGTCCTCCTCGACATACGCATCAACAGCAAATCATATATTTATCACAAATCATATGAATGCACATCACAAGTTTAGCATCATAGCATAAACACACATCCCCAACTGGGCACACAATCATGTATATAACCATATATCTCCAACTGGGCACACAATCATCACACATCCCCAAAAGGGCACACAACCATGAATACAGACACACATGCATTCAATCACATATAATATCGTTAGAAAGTGCCCTTACCTGAGCAAGCTTCCAACCCAAACAACTTACGCTACGAAAGATCAATTTGTCCCTCACGATGAAACCTCGTAATCGGATCCCACTATAAACCTTTATAATACACAAAGGACTTATGTTAAAACCACTCGGATATATCCTACAACAAGGCTGGGTCTTGGTCGCTAATCTACTCAATCAGGTTTTGGTTACGACACTGGTTTCTAACCGAATCGCTTCGTAAAAATAATTCTTTTCAAATAAGAAAGAAATTAGTTTTGCTCTCAAAAGAATAAATATCAAACTCAAAGAAGATTTTCCACAAACTAATTTAAATTCTTTTACTTGAACCCATAATTGCGTCAAATTATTTTTCTCGCACTATGAATAAATTCAGCGAAACCGAAATATATAAATCACCAAAATAAGATTTTAACCCCAAAATAAACACCCTAATATCCCCTAAACACCAAATAAATAAACAAAATATTTATTTCACATCTATCAAATTAACTTATCTCCTTGTATCAAAATACTTTAATCATACTATAAATAAAATTAATTAAACAAATAAAATACTACAAAATATTTCAATTTCAATAATATTCTAAATTAAAATTTAGAATAAATAATAGTTTTCCAATCACAATAAATTATTTTGGATCTAAAAATATTTCGACACAAAACTAGTTAACAGTTTTTCAACGGTACCAAAAATCGGCACAGATCGTACTTTAACATACTAATCCGAACGTATCCGGAAAATTCCGAAAAAATAAAATAATTATCTAAAAATATAT
Organism: Lathyrus tuberosus; assembly: GCA_022829125.1. NCBI lineage: Eukaryota > Viridiplantae > Streptophyta > Magnoliopsida > Fabales > Fabaceae > Lathyrus > Lathyrus tuberosus. The sequence continues at coordinate 7,001,521 of JALAZF010000161.1, read as the reverse complement.
AAATAAAGATAAATAATTATTCTTTCAGTTAAAAAAAACCGGGATAAAAAATATCAAACGGAATGAAAATTACGAGCCCGGAAGTAAAAACAGCGGGAAGCATGGCGCCCGCCACACTAAGCAAAGTGGCGCCTGCCACTCTAAGGCAAAGTGGCTCCCGCCACTTACAAAGGCAAGGGTGGGTGGCGCCCGCCTCCCCCATTTTTCTTTCTTTTCTTCTTTTTTTTACTCTTTTTCTTTTTAAAATAAACACTAAATAAAAATAAATAATTTAACCCACTAAAAATTAAATCAATTTTTTTTTTCTTATACTAAATATATTAACCCCATAAAATACTTAATAAAAATTTTCACATAATCCAATAAAATAAATTATCTCATTTCTTAAAATAATAACGATAATAATAATAATCCAAATAATATACCACTGATAAAATAAATCGGTACCAATATTTTTACTCTAAAAGAATATAATCCGATAATCGGATAGAAAATATTTTTTGCTACCCACAATAATAATTCCTAACACAAGACTGCAAACATGGGGTATTCTATCGGTGTATAATTTACTCAATCTAACCACATAATTTAATACCAAATTAAAATAAATAAAACTAACTAGAAAAAAATTAAAGAATAAAACGAAAACCTCACCTATGTTTTTTCTGCGCGTGAGAAGAGAGAGAAAACCAAAAGAAAAGCAATTGAAACAAGTTTCTCACTTAAATAGATTTTTAAAATTCATCACCACCACTCAATTCCAATGGCCAAGATCTCACCATGCCTTTCTCACTCTCTCTCTCCCACGTGCCTCATCGTTATCAGAAGAAAAATATCATGATATTACTTTTTTCTGCCGCCTTACTATTCATTCTAACCCGTTAATTCGTTCGGTCTCCTCGTTCGCTCACAGACGAGTCGTAAAACACTCCCGAATAACTTTTTCCGAAAACAGAAAAATTCTGCTGACATCTTTAAAATAAAACACAACATTATTTTCGACTAAATTTTTATTCCGGACAAATAAATTTTTCCGCCGCTTAGAAAAATAAAATGAGATTAAGTTTTCATTTCCGGCGATAAACAAACTCCTATTTAAAATTTCCGACAACACTCGGAGTCCGTGGAAAATAAAACGACGGCTATATTTTTCTCGTTTTCTCAAAACATCAACAGAGTCACATTTTCAGAATTTCCGATACCATAAAAATATCTGAAATCAATTATAATCCTCGCCAATTTAAAAAAACTCTGATCGATTGCCAAAAGAAAACATATGGGTCAATCCGATCCACAACCGAAAACCCTAAAAATATCGGGTATAATCTGCTCGCCACTCCAAATTTAGTAGAAAAACAGATTAAAATGATAAAACATCACAAAATAATACAGACTAAAATATACGGGTCTTACATTACTACCCACCAAAAAGGAGTTTCGTCCTCGAAACTCGAGGTAAATGTAACAACTTACCAATTTATCTCCAACACATTCCCTAGAACGATCGCGCACCTATTGCAACCCTCTACAAAGTCACATTGACTCGGACTCTAGACGCAACGCAAAAACCCCACACTATCTAAGCCGGCAAGAATCATTCATTCCATTCAACACAATCTTGTCTACTATCAACAACAGATTAAGGATGATCAGTCCCTCAATTTGTCAATAGGTAGGCGACAACCATGATGGTGGAATAAACCATCGTTACCACTACAATAGTGTTCTCCTCATCTTGTTCTCAATTTTATGCAAGACACCAGGGTCCAATAATCACTTCGATCTTTCCTAAATGTTTCCTCCAAATTCCTGTTACTTCACTCTCCAAAGTGAGACACAATTTCCCCAAAACGAGTTACGGTTCCTCTCACGCTCACTTGGCTCGGAACAACCATTGAGTATCCTCCCAAAACAGTAACAGCTAATACCCGAGTACAAATTCAACCTATTTCACTCGAAACGAAGTAGTCATCTACGTAGAGAACTCCACATTTTTCCCAAGGTCCATAATTCCTTAGTTATTCCTTCCATCTCAATACCATGGCGACCTATATATGTTCCCATCCAAATTCATTCCCCTTACCATCTTAATATTACCATCTCAACGTCCGGTTGGTGATTGAAACCTCCCTAAATTTTCTTTCACGTGCCCACTATGCCATCTACAAAACACACAAACCCTTTACCCCAGACTTAAACTATCGGATCACCCTCTAACATAACTACCTCAGTTCCAAGTCATAACTTAGTTTACTCTCGTATGCCTTAACCTTAAACGTTCCTCATCGTTGGCTATCCCCATTTGACATACCACGTCTTTCGTATCATCCTACATCAGCTTCCAAAATTCATTGAGTTTCCTTTTCCTCTTACAACTAAATTCTATTTCCCTCAACGAGCTCATCAATCAAACCATTTTTTATTGTTCCCCTATCTCATCTTCTATTGTCAAACTATTCTCGATGTCAACCTCTGATGTCTAATAATTTCTCGATGCCTATTTTCTATTATGCTTCTCTAGTCTTCATTATAACAAGTACAACGAATCCAAGCCTTACTAGTCTCCGCCAAACATTTCCACTTCATCCTTGATTCGTCCGAATAGGCAAATGTTTAATCCTCTCTACTTCCGAATATGCCCAATGCACCTTATGTGGCCCAATCTAGTTGTACCTTCAACTCTTAAGCATACACTTACCACTACCCCCTTTTTTTCCGGTTTATGGGCGAGGTAATTTCTTGCACGAATTCTAAATCGCCCTAATCCACATCTCTATCCGTTCCTCTCACACTTTGTCTTGACACCTATTTCCCAAAACCAGTCTTTTCACTCCACATATTCGTTCATCAACGACATAATGTACTTAATCTCATCCAGACTTCTCATATCTCATGTGGAATCTCCAACCGGCTTTTCACTTAGTAACTTTATTATCCTAATTCTGAATATGACAACCCATCTAGTCACTAATACACTACCCATTAGCCTTGTGATATCAGATTTTCCAACCGCAGGATTATTCTCTTACCACTTATACCGCTTCTTAAATATCAACTTTACGTCCGAGCGCAACCCCATCATCTATAGCATACACTCTTGAGGAAATGCTTAGTATCCTTCCCATTTCCATTTGGGCCCTATCCTTGGTAGTCCTTCCTAAGCCACGAGGTAGTCAACCTTCTTATTAAAAAATCTGTGTTACCTGAGCACTTTCTTGCTTGCATACAACCTTATTCTTCCTTTGTAACCACCTTTACAATACTGCAACTCCAAATTCCCTTATACTAGATCCTCTAATAACATCTAGGAGTTTTCAACTTCAAAAATCTTAGCAACCAAACGCCTATAGTCGTTTCCCAACCTACCATGACCTCTATCTTGTCAACTTCAACCCACATCTTTACTCTCCTTCACCCAATCTAAATATCCTTGTTCCAAATCAATGTTCGTCCTATCCAACCTACTCTTTGTTGTTCTATCTATCTTCAATTGCTTATGACTATCCAATGGTCATAATATCCTTTTATAACACAACCCAATCCTCTTTCGCATAAGTTCTTGCTAACATCAGGACACATCCATTCACTCCTCAGTTTCTTATTCAATCCTTGCTTTTTCAAAGGTATCAACCAACATTATCACCCTACGATCTAACACTCTACAAGAATCATCCTTCCAAAACAGACATATCTTACTCCTCCATCTAGTCACTTAGCACTTATCACAAATCTTAACACTCAATCTTTTAGGAATAAAACCAACCCATATATCCTTTTGCTAACTTTTCTTTATTCTTAGGTTCGATCCCTAAATCCCCACTTCTAGTTTCGAAAACAACTCCACTGATGATCACTTCTACTAAAACTTATCCACGTGATACTTGGTTTCCGTCCTTTTACATCACATGATTCATCCTTATGGTATTTAGTCACCTATCTAACCTAGCTTAAGAAACCAAATTAAACCCTCAAGCACCTACCAATCATATAACCTTCCTCCAACTTTCCTAGGTTTCGACCACTTTCAACGTGCAACCCGCTTTCTTTCTAGAGAAGATGTCCCATTAATCTCCAAGTATAGTAATTGTCTCCAAACGACATCTATAACTGCTCTTTGATTCCAAAGAAATATCACCTTTTTCATAGTCCATAACCTGCATCTCCTCTCATTCGGAACTCACCAGAATGAACATCCAAACATTTTTCTCTCAAAAGGTCCTCCAAATCAAGTCCTTACTTACAATCCTGTGAAACCTTGACTTCCACTCATCCCTATTCAACACCTCGGAGTGATAAGGACAAACAAAACCTCTCATCCATACCATTACTGCAGAAAACCTTATAGTTCTTACTCGATTCAATCTCACCACCTCTAGCTCACTACCTCTAAAGAAAACAGAGACATATGTCGACCAACGTCGACAAATGCTCAAGGGGTTTAACTATGCTTCTTACTTAAGTATTATGGGAGACCTCAACTTCAGTTAAGAAACAAACGATTACCTAAACACATAACCTGCTGGACTCAAGACACAAACCACATAACACATAGGAATCCACACATTTACTCCCACTAAACCCCGACACTTGATCAGCTTAGGACACCCAACTTACAACCCCATGAAAATCTTAGACCAAAGCTCTGATACCACAATGTAACACCCCGATTTTTAACAGCGGGAGTGTATATTTTTTTTTTGAATGCCATACATAATATTGACAACTGTCTTTTCAGGAAAATAATAAAAATGATTAATCAGAGTACCAGCTTTCGATTTAAGTCTATTCCATACATAGGACCAGCGTAATGCCCACTAGTATAAATATTTGTCCATACACATACAAATAAGCACTCAGCTTTAATAATAACAGCAACAACAACATGGACAACCTCAAAGCATGACCCTAAACTGATCTTGAATTCCTAGCCCCAAGACATCGCATCTTACAAGCCTTCACGACACCTGGATACCTTAACTATCACAACTTCTAAACCTGGGTGGTCGTTAGCCACATCATAATAATAGTAGAGGGTCACGATCTAAAAACAACACATATGGAAGAATACACACATGCCAGCAGAACATGATATACATAGCAACATGAATAGGATGACAATATGATATGCAGAGCAACATGAATGAGGTGACAGTATGATATATGTAACAATCACAACATTTAATTTAACACACAAATGCAATGCACAAACATTTAATTTAACACACAAATGCAATGCACAAACATTTAATTTAACACACAAATGCAATGCACAAACATTTAATTTAACACACAACTGCAATGCACCCACATTTAATTTAACACACAAATGCAATGCACACACATCCTAAATGCAGACCTATATGAATTTGGTGGTCCCAATTCATCGGGTACCCTCACCATGCATGAATTCCGGAATTTAACCTCTCCGCAGAGAGTCGTGATACCCCCTTGGGTCCTCACTAACCATGCTGCCTCGCAGACACAAAAGTGTTGCCCTTGCAAACACCCGGAGTTGCCTCCCTCGCATTCTCCTGACTCAATTTGATCTCAAAGGATCGATGACAGCTCAGTCACATCACCTGGTGCAGTTGAATTCCCTTCGGGATTAGGTGATGATTCAGAACCCATCACCCTGGCCCGTTGGGCGCCAACTACCTACACACAACTATGGTATGCATGAACTCACACATGCAAATGCAACAGTTTATATAAACACAATATGTATAATCACAAAATGTAAAGTCACAATTCACAATTCAGTTCTTATATCTATCACAGATCATATGAACAATTCTCAGTACCAACAGGTGGCTCAGACACACCTCGTGTTGTCCTCCTCGACATACACATCAATCGCAATTCATATATTTATCACAAATCATATGAATAATTCTCATTACAAACAGGTGGCTCAGACACACCTCGTGTTATCCTCCTCGACATACGCATCAACAGCAAATCATATATTTATCAAAAATCATATGAATGAACATCACAAGTTTAGCATCATAGCATAAACACATATCCCCAACTGGGCACACAATCATGTATATAACCATATATCCCCAACTGGGCACACAACCATCACACATCCCCAAAAGGGCACACAACCATGAATACAGACACACATGCATTCAATCACATATAATATCGTTAGAAAGTGCCCTTACCTGAGCAAGCTTCCAACCCAAACAACTTACGCTACGAAAGATCAATTTGTCCCTCACGATGAAACCTCGTAATCGGATCCCACTATAAACCTTTATAATACACAAAGGACTTATGTTAAAACCACTCGGATATATCCTACAACAAGGCTGGGTCTTGGTCGCTAACCTACTCAATCAGGTTTTGGTTACGACACTGGTTTCTAACCGAATCGCTTCGTAAAAATAATTCTTTTCAAATAAGAAAGAAATTAGTTTTCCTCTCAAAAGAATAAATATCAAACTCAAAGAAGATTTTCCACAAACTAATTTAAATTCGTTTACTTGAACCCATAATTGCGTCAAATTATTTTTCTCGCACTATGAATAAATTCAGCGAAACCGAAATATATAAATCACCAAAATAAGATTTTAACCCCAAAATAAACACCCTAATATCCCCTAAACACCAAATAAATAAACAAAATATTTATTTCACATCTATCAAATTAACTTATCTCCTTGTATCAAAATACTTTAATCATACTATAAATAAAATTAATTAAACAAATAAAATACTACAAAATATTTCAATTTCAATAATATTCTAAATTAAAATTTAGAATAAATAATAGTTTTCCAATCACAATAAATTATTTTAAATCTAAAAATATTTCGACACAAAACTAGTTAACAGTTTTTCAACGGTACCAAAAATCGGCACAGATCGTACTTTAACATACTAATCCGAACGTATCCGGAAAATTCCGAAAAAATAAAATAATTATCTAAAAATATATAAATAAAGATAAATAATTATTCTTTCAGTTAAAAAAAATCGGGATAAAAAATATCAAACGGAATGAAAATTACGAGCCCGAAAGTAAAAACAGCGGGATGCATGGCGCCCGCCACACAAAGCAAAGTGGCGTCTGCCACTCTAAGGCAAAGTGGCTCCCGCCACTTACAAAGGCAAGGGTGGGTGGCGCCCGCCTCCCCCATTTTTCTTTCTTTTCTTCTTTTTTTTTTTTTCTCTTTTTCTTTTTAAATAAACACTAAATAAAAATAAATAATTTAACCCACTAAAAATTAAATTAATTTTTTTTTCTTATACTAAATATATTAACCCCATAAAATACTTAATAAAAATTTTCACATAATCCAAAAAAATAAATTATCTCATTTCTTAAAATAATAACGATAATAATAATAATCTAAATAATATACCACTGATAAAATAAATCGGTACCAATATTTTAACTCTAAAAAAATATAATCCGATAATCGGATAGAAAATATTTTTTGCTACCCACAATAATAATGCCTAACACAAGACTGCAAACATGGGGTATTCTATCGGTGTATAATTTACCCAATCTAACCACATAATTTAATACCAAATTAAAATAAATAAAACTAACTAGAAAAAAATTTAAAGAATAAAACGAAAACCTCACCTGTGTTTTTTCTGCGCGTGAGAAGAGAGAGAGAAAACCAAAAGAAAAGCAATTGAAACAAGTTTCTCACTTAAATAGATTTTTCAAATTCATCACCACCACTCAATTCCAATGGCCAAGATCTCACCATGCCTTTCTCACTCTCTCTCTCTCCCACGTGCCTCATCATTATCAGAAGAAAAATATCATGATATTATTTTTTTTTGCCGCCTTACTATTCATTCTAACCCGTTAATTCGTTCGGTCTCCTCGTTCGCTCACAGACGAGTCGTAAAACACTCCCGAATAACTTTTTCCGAAAACAGAAAAATTCTGCTGACATCTTTAAAATAAAACACAACATTATTTTCGACTAAATTTTTATTCCGGACAAATAAATTTTTCCGCCGCTTAGAAAAATAAAATGAGATTAAGTTTTCATTTCCGGCGATAAACAAACTCCTATTTAAAATTTCCGACAACACTCGGAGTCCGTGGAAAATAAAACGACAGCTATATTTTTCTCGTTTTCTCAAAACATCAACAGAGTCACATTTTCAGAATTTCCGATACCATAAAAATATCTGAAATCAATTATAATCCTCGCCAATTTAAAAAAAGTCTGATCGATTGCCAAAAGAAAACATATGGGTCAATCCGATCCACAACCGAAAACCCTAAAAATATCGGGTATAATCTGCTCGATACTCCAAATTTAGTAGAAAAACAGACTAAAATGATAAAACATCACAAAATAATACAGACTAAAATATACGGGTCTTACACATTTTTCCTAGAAAGAACATTTCGTTAGCTTTCCAACGCTTCGAACGGGGGTAAAAACCGACTTACGGTTCAACAGTTATGAATTTTTGAAGATTTACAAAAACCAGAATTTTCTGCATAACAGCCCTACGGATTCATGCATTTTCGTCCGAAAATCCGACCGATTCAATTATTTTCTTCGAAACAAACACATATTCATTCATACCAAACATATAGTGATGATTTGGAACCATAAAACGTGAATTCTACGACTTTCGATTTCACTCCGAATCTTAAACCCTCAATTCTCCAAAAATGCAAAAACTTACAAAATCAACCAAATTCGATAAAACAAGCATACTCAATCACTACCTAACATTACTCGACACATCTACGCAATTTATTCCAACTTTCGTCCGTGAAAACATCGGTTTCTATCGATTTTTCTCATTTCGACCTATATTTGAAAAACCAACAAAATTTCCACACAAATATACATAATCATACACAAACATAGTATAATCGAGTTTCGCACCCTTACCCGATTAATTCGTGTTTGAAAAGTCGGTTGAATCGGTTCCTAAATCCACAAGTTTTTCCTTTTTTTCTTCTTTTTCCTCTTCTCTTTCTCTTCTCCTTTTCTTTTTCTTCTTCTTCTTTCTTTCTCTCTTTTCTTACTACTTTTCTATTTTTATAACAAATCAAAATATCTAACCCCAAAAAGACCAAAATACCCCTCAGCTCAAATATCTCCCAAACGCTCTCAAAATGCGATAAAACATAAACATACCGATGAAATATTTCGGGAAATAAAAGTTGAAAAGAAATTATAATTTATTGCAAATATTTTACCTATCAGAGAAATTATCCAATTAACAGGTAAAACTCATTTAATTTACACAATTCAAAAAAAGGCCAAAAACTCACTAATCTTCCACTAGTGGAAGTTACCTTTAAAATCTGCCTGAAATGCTTTTGGTCAGTTTTTGCACTAATCTTCCACCAGTGGAAGTTACCTTTAAAATCTGCCTGAAATGCTTTTGGTCGCGTTTTGCACTAATCTTCCACCAGTGGAAGTTACCTTTAAAATCTGCCTGAAATGCTTTTGGTCAGTTTTTGCACTAATCTTCCACCAGTGGAAGTTACCTTTAAAATCTGCCTGAAATGCTTTTGGTCAGTTTTTGCACTAATCTTCCACCAGTGGAAGTTACTTCAAAATGTGACACATTTATGCCACAAAACTCTCAATGCCCAAACATGATGCATTAACATGAAACATAATAAATCACACAATTCACAAAATTTCACATAAATGGAATAATTAAATACGGTTAAATAAATCGGGGCGTTACATTCTTCAAGAGGATGCATTGCCCAGATTTATTTTCAAGTATAGAGAAACTCCTGTAATTATGAATGATCGGAATGTTCAGAATCTACCTTTTGTTGGGCTAAGAGCGTTGTTGTTTTAGTTCTCACAAAGAAATTCAAATGAGAGAACAAGGTTGTGTGCTCGACATGTTATGTCCATCGCTTTTACGGTATCGTGTAATGGTTGTGTGTTGGGTTTTGCTTGTGGACGAATCAAGTATGAGTTGTGGTTGAAACCCTATAATGTCGTCAATATTGGCTTTCATCTAGTGCAGTTGTTTGAGCAGAAATGAAATATCCCGTTGAAGTTTTGCAGTGTGACCGCGTCAGAATATGGAATTCTACCTTGTCACTTGGTTGGAGTGTGTCGTCTGCATGTTTTTTACTTTTTCGATTTTACCTTGAGTGGATCATGGTTATTAAATGTTATACAAGTTAAAAGCCACGAGTTGAGAATGATATTGTGGGTTAGAATGAACCGGATTGATGGTTTTGAGTAGGGAGGGCTTTTGAACTAAAAGGAATTGGTGTTCAGTTTCTGCAGCAGTGTTAAACGATTAACACGTGCAAGGATGGTGCTTTTCGCTAAATTTGAGGAGTTAACCGATTAGCTCAGAAGGTTAATGGATTAACATGTGTGTAAATTGTGAAATCCCTTAGGAACCATCATCTGTGTTTTGTCACCTTATGTTGCTCCGAGTGGAGAGTATTGTGCGAATGTAAACGGGATTGCAAGTAAATGAAGGACGAGTTTGTGTTGTTGAAATTGGAACTTGTGGAAGGATTCTACTTAGTGGATCATCTGTTTATATGACAAGGGAATTTGACTTCGAGGAAGTAATCTTGTGAATTGTGTTGAGTATGAGAAAGTCTTAGGCGCATTGTTGTTATTACTGTTGAGAACCTTAAGGACGAAGTTAGAGAATACTCACGAAATATTGGTCTTGCAAGAAATATTTCTGTGTGTAATTATGGTGTTAGTAAGGTATGAACGGTTGGTCAGAGTTAGTAATTGTTATCTTCTGTGAGTTCATGGCATCGAATTTAGACTGTGAGAATGGTACCAGTTGTGTGCAGTTGTGTTTTACCCATAGAAGGAAATTTGAAGGTTATCCTTCCAAGTACGAGTAAAAATTGGACATTCCAAAGTTAAGCATGTAACTTGGAATCGACTATGAAATAGAACGAATGAGAGAAGTGGATTCAACTGAGAAGTGTGGTATACACTTCAAAAGTGTGGGTGCATGTGGAGTGTGGTATGTGAATTGGTGAGTAGTAGGGAAACTCACAGTTGTGCCTTGGATGGTTTGAGTTTTGATATGTGGTGATTCGTATATGATTGAAGTTCTGTGTTGGTGTTATGTCATTTTGGGTTGAGATCTAGAATCAACAAGGAATCTTGAGTAAGTCGGAAAACCGTAAGAATAATCGATTTGGAATGTGGTAACCATAACCGGAGCTTGTTAAGTTATTTTGAGATGTATTGATTTGTGTTTAGAATGAATTTGGAGTTATATATGTTATGGTTGTAGCAGTGTAACTCATGCACCTCTATCGTCTGGGGAGTGTTGGAAAGATGTTATAATTTGTGTGTGTTGTGTAACGCCCCGATTCCAATTATTCCCATTTTGTTGAGTCTTTTATTTAAATTGAGTGATAATTATTTTATTTGTGAAATTGGTGTGTTAATATGCTATATTGACATGTTGTGTTATTTTGCCGTTTTTGAGAGTTTCGGGGAAATTATAATGGAGGGTATTTTAGACATTTCTCAATTAATGATAAGTTAGAAATTTAGTAAAATTGTTAGAAAAGTGTTTAAGTGTTGAATTTTGTGAGAAAATGAATTAATTGAATTTGAGTGGAAAAATGAGAAATAGAAAAGAAATAGAAAAGAAAGAAAAAGAGATAAGAAGAGAAATAGGAAGCAAAAGAGAAAGAAAAGGAAAACGGATAGAAAGAAAGAGGAAGAGGAGAAAAGAGAAGGAAAAAGAGGAAAAGCTAGGAAAATCAAGAAAATCAACTTCTAGGAATCGATTTAATCGGGTAAGGGTGTGAAATCTTGTTATCTTATCAATGTGTATCATTATGTATGATTTTGTTGTTGTTGTTGTGGATTTTCAAGAGTTTTGGTATAAACCCATATTTTGAAAAATAGCTTGGAAATTGATTATTTATGGTTGAAATCATGTTGTTAGTGTCCATAATTGTTGGTATAGGATAGATACTTGTTATTGGACATTGTATTGGCAAATTTTCTGTGTGTAGGTGAGATTTGGGGTGTTTTGGAATTGAAACCCGTGGGAAAAATTATGCAGAAAATTTTTCTAGTTTTTCCAGGTCATACGCGTATGGGGCATGTTCATACGCGTATGAACCTTGGCAATACGCGTATGGTGGGTGAGCCATGGGCCATTACGCATATGGTTTTTCTTTTCACTCGGTCATCTGCCCATTTGGGTATGATACGCGTAGAACTTTAGGTCATTACGCGTATGAAGGAGGTCATTACGCGTATGGGTTTTTCAACGTGGAATTTGGGAAAACTGGGCTTCTGCCCGTACGCGTATGACATGTGCCCGTACGCGTATGGCCAGAGGAATTGTAAAAATGAGATTTTTCAAAATGTGTTTTTCGTTCCCGTCCGTAACTTTTGTTCCGATTATCCAATTTTTGTATTCTTGGTATCGTTGTGAAGCTATTGAGCTGTACTAAATGATTATGATGATTTGGAAATTGTTAGCCGATTAAATAAGTCGGAAAAGTCAGGAATAGTGCTATTTAGCGACTTTTGCCGTTTTGCATGTGTGTTTGACTGTGAATCATACAATAGTGCATTGATGTGAATGTATAAGGATTGTATGTGATTGTATGAGATGAATGCATGTATATATTGTGAATATGTATGCATTTCAAGAATGTCTTGAGTCATTATCATGTGTAGCATAATGATGTGCATTCTTGTGTTGAGGGATTCTAATGAGAATCCGCTATAACATCGTGAGCCTCTCTCGGTGGAGGTGTGAGCGATGGTTATAGACGATCGTGAGCCTCTCTTGGTGGAGGTGTGAGCGATCGGGTCGCGAGCCTCTCTCGGTGGAGGTGTGAGCGATCCATAAACACCGTGAGCCTCTCTTGGTGGAGGTGTGAGCAGTGGGTGAACATCGTAGGCCCGACGGGGAGTTACAGTGATGTAACGAGCGATGGTTCCAGCAGAGTTCCTGAGTGAACTTGAGATGATTGAGTCGGTACTGCATTGCATTTGCATAGAGTTGTGAGTCGGTCTCTATGATTTGCATTTCTCATCTTTAAATAATGCATTGGTGAATAAACATTTGTGTATGTTTATGTGGAATGATAAGAATTGTGAAAGTATGCCTGATGTGTATGCTTGGTTTTATATATATGGATACATTGCGATGTATATGAGTGAGTTGTGATGAATTGGGGTGAGAATGTGAAATATGTGTAATTTTATGCTATTATATATAATATTATGCATTGTTATTATGATAATATTTCTCACCCTTCTGCTGTTTTATGATGCTCTATGAGGCATTGCAGAGTAGGTATGCTGGTGGTCTTTTTGTGAAGCGTGTCTTCATTCTTTTGGTCGGTTGGCTCTGATATGTAGCACCGGGTAGCTAGGAGGGCTATGATTCTTTTGTGATACATTGTATATGTATCTTGTTGATAAATGTTTATGTAAACATGAATTATGCTGGTGGATAATACTTGGCGATGTATATATGCGTAAGTATATATGTTGGTTGTTATTTAATGTTTAGATTTTCCGCTTTTATTCTAAATATTGAAATGTGGGTGTAAGGACTAAGTTCCTCTGTTGCAGGTTACCCCACTGTTGCATATCAATTGTTGAGCAGGTGTTGTATGTTTTAATTTCATAATTGATGTGACATACCTCTTTTATACCATGTTTGTAATTATACTCTAACGAAATTTTTAAAATGTGCCTAAATGATTATTTGGGGGTATAGAAAGGGGGTGTTACATTAAGTGGTATCAGAGCTAGAGTTGAGTCAGTTGTGTCTGTCTTGTTGTTGTGTTGGTTGAACTGTTGTTTAACTTTGTTGTCGTTTTTGGTAATAATCAGAATATGGCTGGTAGGAACGACAATGCGATTGGTGCTGCTTTGGAAGCAATGGCTAGGGCGGTGCAAGGTGCGCCGAACGTGAATGCTAATGATGAGTTCAGAAAGAATCAACCACCGGTCTTCAAAGGATGATTTGATCCCGATGGTGCTCAACTTTGGTTAAAAGAGATTGAACGGATATTCAGAGTCATGGACCGTGCGGAGGAGAATAAGGTGAGGCTTTGGTCTCACATGTTGAAGGAAGAAGTCGACGATTGGTGGGTCGGGATGCGTCAAGTTCTTGAGGTGGATGATGAAGAGGTAACTTGGGATTTATTTAGTACTGAGTTCTTGAGGAAGTATTACCCTGAAAGTGTGAAAGGGAAGAAGGAGATGGAGTTCCTTGAATTGAAACAAGGTAGTGTGTCCGTGGTGGACTATACTGCTAAGTTTGTGGAGTTGGTTCAATACCATCCTCACTATGCTGCGATTACTGCTGAGTTCTCCAAGTGCATTAAGTATGAGAATGGTTTACGTCCTAAAATTAAACAAGTTGTGGGATATCAAAGGATAAGAAGGTTTTCGGATTTGACGGAATATTGTAGAATCTTCGAGGAAGATAGCAAGGCTCGTTCTACACATTATAAAAGTTTGAATGAGAGGAAGGGAAAGCAACAAGCTAGAAGTGGATCTTATGTGACACCCGCTGATAAGGGCAAGCATAGGGGAAACTTCGAGAAGAGATCTGGAGGAGGAGGTTCTGGTCCCATTAAGTGTTACAAGTGTGGTGAAATGGGTCATAAATCATTTGAGTGTGGGAAGACAGTGGTGAAATGTTCTAACTGTGGAGGCCTTGGGCATGCTACTACAGATTGTAGAAGGAATGTGGTGAAGTGCTATAATTGTGGGGAAATTGGTCACATTAGCACAAAGTGTCCGAATCCGAAGAAAGCTCCATCCGGTGGGAAGGTATTTTCTCTGGCAGGAACTCAGACTTCCAGTGACGACCGTCTGATTAAAGGTACTTGCTTTATTAATAGTACGCCTTTAGTCGCTATTATTGATATAGGAGCGACTCATTCGTTTATTTCGTCTGAGTGCGCGCAGCGTTTGAATCTGGTGTTGTCCTTGATGGATGGTGGAATGGTAATTGATACTCCAGCAATGGGGTCAATAACTACTTCTTTGGTTTGTTTGAGTTGTCCATTGACCATTTATGGTAAAGAGTTTGAAATGGATTTAGTGTGTTTGCCGTTGGAAGGGTTGGATGTGGTCTTGGGTATGAATTGGTTGCAATTTAATAGGGTTCATATTGATTGCTATCACAAGTTAGTAAGGTTTCCTTCTTTGGAAGAGGACGAAGACTCGAGTTTCTTATCCACTAAAGAGTTGAAGAAACTTTTAGCGGACGAAGCTCAATTGTTCGGTTTGTTTGCATTGTTGTCTGTGGATAATCAGGTGTCACTTGATGTGTGTCCTGTTTTGTGTGATTTTCCTGAAGTGTTTCCTGAGGATATTAAGGATGTACCGTCGGGAAGAGAAGTTGAGTTTTCTATTGATCTAGTTCCGGGTACTAGACCGATTTCGATGGCACCGTATCGTATGTCAGCATCAGAGTTGGTAGAATTGAAGAAGCAATTGAATGACTTGTTGGACAAGAAATTTGTAAGACCAAGTGTTTCTCCTTGGGGTGCTCCGGTATTGTTGGTTAAAAAGAAGGATGGGAGTATGCGGCTATGCATAGATTATCGACAACTGAACAAGGTGACAATTAAGAACAAGTATCCGCTTCCAAGGATCGATGATTTGTTGGACCAATTGGTTGGTGCGCGTGTTTTTAGCAAGGTTGATTTGAGATCGGGATATCACCAAATCCGTGTTAAAGAAGAGGATATTCAGAAGACGGCCTTTAGGACACGGTATAGCCATTACGAATATTCCGTGATGCCATTCGGGGTTTCTAATGCGCCGGGTGTGTTTATGGAATACATGAATCGTATTTTTCATGAACAGTTAGATCGTTTTGTGGTTGTGTTCATTGACGATATTTTGATTTACTCTAGGTCTCAAGAGGAGCATGAAGAGCATTTGAGGATTGTGTTACAAATTTTGAAAGAGAAACAATTGTATGCTAAGTTGTCGAAATGTGAGTTTTGGTTGTCGGAAGTAAGTTTTCTTGGACATGTTATTTCTGGTAGTGGTGTTAGTGTTGATCCATCCAAGATTGATGCGGTGATGCAATGGGAGGCTCCTAGATCGGTTACGGAGATTTGAAGCTTTCTAGGCTTGGCGGGTTATTATCGGAGGTTTATTGAGGGATTTTCGAAGTTGGCACTTCCTGTAACGCAATTGACTTGTAAAGAAAGGCTTTCATTTGGGATATTCATTGTGAAGAGAGTTTCAATGAGCTAAAAAGAAGGTTGACAACGGCTCTGATCTTGATTTTTCCAAATCCGACGGAACCATTTGTTGTGTATTGTGATGCTTCTTTGGTTGGTTTAGGTGGTGTTTTGACGCAAGATGGAAAAGTGGTGGCTTATGCTTCAAGACAATTGTCCTACGCATGACTTGGAGTTAGCGGCCGTGGTGTTTGTTTTGAAAATTTGGAGGCACTATCTTTATGGT
This sequence comes from Lathyrus tuberosus, assembly GCA_022829125.1. Taxonomy (NCBI): domain Eukaryota; kingdom Viridiplantae; phylum Streptophyta; class Magnoliopsida; order Fabales; family Fabaceae; genus Lathyrus; species Lathyrus tuberosus. Next base: position 6,985,085 of record JALAZF010000161.1, on the reverse strand, counting down.
GCGAGGTTTGATGTTTTTAGTGATCACAAAAGCTTGAAGTATTTATTTGATAAAAAAGAATAGAACATGAGGCAAAGAAGGTGGCTAGAGCTTTTGAAGGATTATGATTTTGGTTTGAATTACCATCCGGGTAAGGCAAATGTAGTGGCTGATGCTTTGAGTCGGAAGTCGTTACATATGTCCGCATTGATGATGAGAGAATGGGAACTTTTGGAGAATTTTAGAGATTTGAGTTTGGTTTGTGAAATGACGCCGAGAAGTGTGAGACTTGGTATGCTACATGTTACGAATGACTTTCTTGCAACCGTGTGTGAAAAGCAAAAGTTGGATTTGAAATTCGTTGATTTGATGATGAATGAGAATGAGGATTTCAAGGTTGATAATTTTGGAGTTTTGAGATTCCGTGGTCGTATTTGTATTCCCGGTGATGCGGAGTTGAAAAAGATGATATTGGAAGAGGGACACCGAAGTAACTTAAGTATTCATCCGGGAGCGAATAAAATGTATCAGGATTTGAAGAAAATCTTTTGGTGGTCCGGGTTAAAGAGAGATGTGGCGCAATTTGTGTATGCGTGCTTAACTTGTCAAAAGTCTAAGGTGGAACATCAAAAGCCTAGTGGATTGATGCAACCGTTGGACATTCCGGAGTGGAAATGGGATAGTATATCGATGGATTTTGTTACGGGATTGCCGAATACGCAAAGAGGTCATAATGCTATTTGGGTAATTGTGGATAGGCTTACTAAATCTGCTCACTTCATTCCAATTGATATTAGTTATCCTTTGTAGAGGTTAGCCGAGATTTATATTCTTGCGGTGGTGAAGTTACATGGAGTTCCTAAGAGTATTGTATTGGATAGAGATCCTAGATTCACATCGAGGTTTTGGGAGAGTTTACAAAAGGATTTGGGTTCTAAGCTAAGGTTGAGTTCGGCTTATCATCCACAAACAGATGGTCAAACCGAGAGGACAATTCAATCGTTGGAGGATTGATTGCGTGCTTGTGTGCTCGAGCAAGGTGGTGCTTGGGATAGTTAATTGGCATTGATTGAGTTCACTTACAATAATAGTTTCCACTCGAGTATAAGTATGGCACCGTTTGAGGCTTTGTATGGTCGGAGATGTCGAACACCTTTATGTTGGCATGAAACGGTTGAGAGGGCGATAGTTGGACCGGAGATGGTACAACAAACGATGGAGAAAGTGATGTTTATCCGTGAGAAGATGAAAGCTTCTCAAAGTAGACAAAAGAGCTATCATGACAAGAGAAGAAAAGATGTTGAGTTTCAGGAAGGCGACCATGTGTTTTTGAGAGTTACGCCGGTTACAGGTGTGGGTCGTGCTTTGAAGTCGAAGAAATTGACTTCTCGTTTTATTGGTTCGTATCAGATTTCTGTACGAGTCGGTGTTGTGGCTTACCGTGTGGCGTTGCCTCCGAATCTTTCGAATTTTCATGATGTATTCCATGTTTCGCAACTTCGGAAGTATGTTCCGGATCCGTCACATGTTATTCCTATGGACGAGGTTGAGGTGAGAGATAACCTTACGGTTGAAACTTTACCGATTAGGATTTTGGACCATGAAGTTAAGAAGTTAAGAGGCAAGGACATTGCACTTGTGAAGGTAACGTGGGGAGGCGCTGCGGAAGGTGATATGACTTGGGAACTAGAGAGTAGGATGCGAGAGTCGTATCCGGAGTTGTTTGAATTAGGTAATATTTTCGAGGACGAAAATTTCTAAAGTGGGGGAGAGTTGTAACGCCCCGATTCCAATTATTCCCATTTTGTTGAGTCTCTAATTTAAATTGAGTGATAATTATTTTATTTGTGAAATTGGTGTGTTAATATGCTATATTGACATGTTGTGTTATTTTGCCGTTTTTGAGAGTTTCGGGGAAATTATAATGGAGGGTATTTTAGACATTTCTCAATTAATGATAAGTTAGAAATTTAGTAAAATTGTTAGAAAAGTGTTTAAGTGTTGAATTTTGTGAGAAAATGAATTAATTGAATATGAGTGGAAAAATGAGAAATAGAAAAGAAATAGAAAAGAAAGAAAAAGAGATAAGAAGAGAAATAGGAAGGAAAAGAGAAAGAAAAGGAAAAAGGATAGAAAGAAAGAGGAAGAGGAGAAAAGAGAAGGAAAAAGAGGAAAAGCTAGGAAAATCAAGAAAATCAACTTCTAGGAATCGATTTAATCGGGTAAGGGTGTGAAATCTTGTTATCTTATCAATGTGTATCATTATGTATGATTTTGTTGTTGTTGTTGTGGATTTTCAAGAGTTTTGGTATAAACCCATATTTTGAAAAATAGCTTGGAAATTGATTATTTATGGTTGAAATCATGTTGTTAGTGTCCATAATTGTTGGTATAGGATAGATACTTGTTATTGGACATTGTATTGGCAAATTTTCTGTGTGTAGGTGAGATTTGGGGTGTTTTGGAATTGAAACCCGTGGGAAAAATTATGCAGAAAATTTTTCTGGTTTTTCCAGGTCATACGCGTATGGGGCATGTTCATATGCGTATGAACCTTGGCAATACGCGTATGGTGGGCGAGCCATGGGCCATTACGCGTATGGTTTTTCTTTTCACTCGGCCATCTGCCCATTTGGGAATGATACGCGTAGAACTTTAGGTCATTACGCGTATGAAGGAGGTCATTACGCGTATGGGTTTTTCAACGTGGAATTTGGGAAAACTGGGCTTCTGCCCGTACGCGTATGACATGTGCCCGTACGCGTATGGCCATAGGAATTGTAAAAATGAGATTTTTCAAAATGTGTTTTTCGTTCCCGTCCGTAACTTTTGTTCCGATTATCCGATTTTTGTATTCTTGGTATCGTTGTGAAGCAATTGAGCTGTACTATATGATTATGATGATTTGGAAATTGTTAGCCGATTAAATAAGTCGGAAAAGTCAGGAATAGTGCTATTTAGCGACTTTTGCCGTTTTGCATGTGTGTTTGACTGTGAATCATACAATAGTGCATTGATGTGAATGTATAAGGATTGTATGTGATTGTATGAGATGAATGCATGTATATATTGTGAATATGTATGCATTTCAAATATGGGTTTATGAATGCATGTATATATTGTGAATGTCTTGAGTCATTATCATGTGTAGCATAATGATGTGCATTCTTGTGTTGAGGGATTCTAATGAGAATCCGCTATAACATCGTGAGCCTCTCTCGGTGGAGGTGTGAGCGATGGTTATAGACGATCGTGAGCCTCTCTTGGTGGAGGTGTGAGCGATCGGGTCGTGAGCCTCTCTCGGTGGAGGTGTGAGCGATCCATAAACACCGTGAGCCTCTCTTGGTGGAGGTGTGAGCGGTGGGTGAACATCGTAGGCCCGGCGGGGAGTTACAGTGATGTAACGAGCGATGGTTCCAGCAGAGTTCCTGAGTGAACTTGAGATGATTGAGTCGGTACCGCATTGCATTTGCATAGAGTCGTGAGTCGGTCTCTATGATTTGCATTTCTCATCTTTAAATGATGCATTGGTGAATAAACATTTGTGTATGTTTATGTGGAATGATAAGAATTGTGAAAGTATGCCTGATGTGTATGCTTGGTTTTATATATATGGATACATTGCGATGTATATGAGTGAGTTGTGATGAATTGTGGTGAGAATGTGAAATATGTGTAATTTTATGCTATTATATATAATATTATGCATTGTTATTATGATAATATTTCTCACCCTTCTGCTGTTTTATGATGCTCTATGAGGCATTGCAGAGTAGGTATGCTGGTGGTCTTTTTGTGAAGCGTGTCTTCATTCTTTTGGTCGGTTGGCTCTGATATGTAGCACCGGGTAGCTAGAAGGGCTATGATTCTTTTGTGATACATTGTATATGTATCTTGTTGATAAATGTATATGTAAACATGAATTATGTTGGTGGATAATACTTGGCGATGTATATATGCGTATGTATATATGTTGGTTGTTATTCAATGTTTAGATTTTCCGCTTTTATTCTAAATATTGAAATGTGGGTGTAAGGACTAAGTTCCTCTGTTGCAAGTTACCCCACTGTTGCATATCAATTGTTGAGCAGGTGTTGTATGTTTTAATTTCATAATTGATGTGACATACCTCTTTTATACCATGTTTGAAATTATACTCTGACGAAATTTTTAAAATGTGCCTAAATGATTATTTGGGGGTATAGAAAGGGGGTATTACATGTTGGCGAGGAAATTGTTTTACCATAAGACACCAATAAGTTTCTTGTACTGTTGGTTAGTAAAGGGCCTCAGTGGATAAGGGTATTTCTCTTCCGACTATTAGCTAATTGATAGTGCTTAAGAATTCGTGATGTTCTACTGTTAAGATTTGGTTACGCAGTAGAATGCGACAAATGAAAGAGTTGGTCAGAATGATAAGGATTTAAATATTGTTACTTATAAGTATGGAAATAAAAAGATTTTGTTCTAAGTGTGTTACCTTTTGGTGCGACACGAAAGAAAGGAAATATCGGATTTAGTGAGTATAGTGTACAGCATCAGACCAGACAGAACTGGTAAAGAAGTCGTTTGACTAGTTATGAAGTGGAACTTGGTAAAGGTCTAAAGAGCAATGCTTATGCATCGATACTAGAGAGTGTCTTTGATAAGTAGTTGTCAGTGGAGGATGGTAATTCCTCCAGTTTGTATTTTATCGCTTAATAAATACTGTGACTCGTGTTTAATCCTTTGGTGTGGGATGGTCGGGGAGAAGTATTTATTAAGTTAGTATCCCTTAATAAATACTGTGACCTGTGTTTAATCCTTTGGTGTGGGATGGCCGGGGAGAAGTATTTATTAAGTAAGTAACCGTGACCCGTGTTAAATCCTTTGGTGTGGGATGGCCGGGGAGAAGTTACTTAGTGGTTGGTACCGTGACCCGTGTTTAATCCTTTGGTGTGGGATGGCCAGGGAGAAGTACCATTTGTAGATAACCGTGGCCCGTGTTTAATCCTTGGCGCGGGATGGCCGGGGAGAAGTTATCTATGTTAAGGATCTGTGACCCGTGTTTAATCCCTTTAAGCGGGATGGCCGGGGAGAAGTTTCCTTAACTAGTTTTTCGTTTTGTGAATAATACGTTTGTTTCTCTAGTCAGAATGTTTGAACTCAAGGTCTAGTTCCCTTCCCCCGAATTGAGCTAGACTAAGATAGAACCTTGTAAAGCCGAGGGAATCTATAAGATAGGGAACTCACTGAGATTTGATCTATCTCACCCCACTATTGTTGATTATTTTTAGGAGGTATTTGCAGGTATGATTTACAAGTGAAGCTATACTTGGATGTTTCAAGAGAAGCTTAGTTGAGCTTATTCCGCTGTGTATTATTTTCTTGTACAATGAGGAATATTGTACCTTATTCTTAGATTTTCTTGTTTTGGCTAATTTCCATGCCTTGTACCATAAGTTTTATTTATGTATTAGAAATGGTCAAGTATGTGAATTATGCAATTAGGCACTTATGATGGTGTCTGTACCAAATAAAACACTTGTATGGTATTATTCTAGATATATATTATACAGGGCGTTTACAGTTGGTATCAGAGCAGTTCGTTGACTATTAATATCATACTATGTAGTGTTGGGCATGATCAACCTATTACTATGTATGTGATAGGTATAATCATGGTTGAGCGACCACGAGGACTACGAAGTGTTGTTGGAACTTGTGTTGTGAGGGTAGGCTCAAGCCAAGAGTTAGTAGTGAGGAGTTTTAGTCAGCTCAGTGAGGTTTAAGTAGAAGTTGTGATTTGGGTATCATGGAATTAAAGAGTGATATGTTGTTCAAGTAATCCTTTGGAATGGATGGAGTCCGAAAGTTCAGGATCTCTATCGGACGATTGGTCAAGGTATTAAGGAATATGTAAAATTGCTAGTAGAGCTGGATTGACCACTAGTAAGGATACGAATTTCAAGTAATCTCATTCCGTGGAAAAGAAAAGTTCTTTTGTGGAACGCGTGGCGTAAGGTCCGGAAGTGAGATAAGTATCGGTGCTTCAGTTTCTAAGGTCGTTATGGTATCTTGAATGGACAAGAGTACCTTAAGGAATATGTTCAGAACAATGTCTTCCAACTGGTTAAAGGTTGAGAGTTAAGGACGTTAGGCTTTTATGAGAACCTAAAGTAGTAGGGAAGTGTGTGAAAGAACACAAGGATGTATTTATATACTTCAAGTGAAACAAGTATGTTTCGGACGAAGGGTGTGATATAAGTTGCGTATATTCAGTTATGTAGATAGATTAAGTTCGAGATATTACATCGGGATTTACTATATTCGATGAGAGACCAATTTGGAATTTGGAAATGTTAAATTACCCAAGAAACCGTATAAGGTATTGTGTTGGAGAAAGTTTGGGCCTTATTTAGTAACGGATGAAGTTTGTATTAAGAAACAGAGTAAGTATCTGGGATCTAAGGGAATCTTAGTAAGATGGTTTTATAACTGGACCTAAGAGGATTACAATGGAGAATGAAGTAAATGCGGTGTGGAAGACGGTATTAACGGTATGTTATGAGAAAGTTACACCTTGGTATTAAGAATAAGCGTAGTGGTAGCACCGTAGTCACAAGTGTACGTGATGGATTCTTATTCTCGAGACAAGTGTGAAGGGACGTACTCTGTGGAACAGTGAGTATTATATTTTGACAAGTAAGATTATGGTAAACAACGAGAAGCAATTCAGGACTTACTACAGACTAAGTGTAAATCATGGAATGATTTATACCGGAAGGGTTTGGTAATTACTTGATGAGAATTGTCGGTTGCGAATCTTCCATTAAGTAATTAGGTGTAAATATGGTGTGCAATGGATAGTGAAGGGTAAGAAATCCAGGTTAATGAGTACGAAGTGATGGAAAGGTTCTTCAAGAGGATGCATTACCCAGATTTATTTTCAAGTATAGAGAAACTCCTGTAATTATGAATGATCGGATTGTTCGGAATCTACCTTTTGTTGGACTAAGAGCGTTGTTGTTTTAGTTCTCACAAAGAAATTCAAATGAGAGAACAAGGTTGTGTGCTCGGCATGTTATGTCCATCGCTTTTATGGTTGTGTGTTGGGTTTTGCTTGTGGACGAATCAAGTATGAGTTGTGGTTGAAACCCTATAATGTCGTCAATATTGGCTTTCATCTAGTGCAGTTGTTTGAGCAGAAATGAAATATCCCGTTGAAGTTTTGCAGTGTGACCGCGTCAGAATATGGAATTCTACCTTGTCACTTGGTTGGAGTGTGTCGTCTGCATGTTTTTTACTTTTTCGATTTTACCTTGAGTGGATCATGGTTATTAAATGTTATACAAGTTAAAAGCCACGAGTTGAGAATGATATTGTGGGTTAGAATGAACCGGATTGATGGTTTTGAGTAGGGAGGGCTTTTGAACTAAAAGGAATTGGTGTTCAGTTTCTGCAGCAGTGTTAACCGATTAACACGTGCAAGGATGGTGCTTTTCGCTAAATTTGAGGAGTTAACCGATTAGCTCAGAAGGTTAATGGATTAACATGTGTGTAAATTGTGAAATCCCTTAGGAACCATCATTTGTGTTTTGTCACCTTATGTTGCTCCGAGTGGAGAGTATTGTGCGAATGTAAACGGGATTGCAAGTAAATGAAGGACGAGTTTGTGTTGTTGAAATTGGAACTTGTGGAAGGATTCTACTTAGTGGATCATCTATTTATATGACAAGGGAATTTGACTTCGAGGAAGTAATCTTGTGAATTGTGTTGAGTATGAGAAAGTCTTAGGCGCATTGTTGTTATTACTGTTGAGAACCTTAAGGACGAAGTTAGAGAATACTCACGAAATATTGGTCTTGCAAGGAATATTTCTGTGTGTAATTATGGTGTTAGTAAGGTATGAACGGTTGGTCAGAGTTAGTAATTGTTATCTTCTGTGAGTTCATGGCATCAAATTTAGACTGTGAGAATGGTACCAGTTGTGTGCAGTTGTGTTTTACCCATAGAAGGAAATTTGAAGGTTATCCTTCCAAGTACGAGTAAAAATTGGACATTCCAAAGTTAAGCATGTAACTTGGAATCGACTATGAAATAGAACGAATGAGAGAAGTGGATTCAACTGAGAAGTGTGGTATACACTTCAAAAGTGTGGGTGCATGTGGAGTGTGGTATGTGAATTGGTGAGTAGTAGGGAAACTCACAGTTGTGCCTTGGATGGTTTGAGTTTTGATATGTGGTGATTCGTATATGATTGAAGTTCTGTGTTGGTGTTATGTCATTTTGGGTTGAGATCTAGAATCAACAAGGAGTCTTGAGTAAGTCGGAAAACCGTAAGAATAATCGATTTGGAATGTGGTAACCATAACCGGAGGTTGTTAAGTTATTTTGAGATGTATTGATTCGAGTTTAGAATGAATTTGGAGTTATATATGTTATGGTTGTAGCAGTGTAACTCATGTACCTCTATCGTTTGGGGAGTGTTGGACAGATGTTATAATTTGTGTATGTTGGCGAGGAAATTGTTTTACCATAAGACGCCAATAAGTTTCTTGTACCGTTGGTTATTAAAGGGCCTTAGTGGATAAGGGTATTTCTCTTCCGACTATTAGCTAATTGATAGTGCTTAAGAATTCGTGATGTTCTACTGTAAAGATTTGTTTACGCAGTAGAATGTGACAGATGAAAGAGTTGGTCAGAATGATAAGGATTTGAATATTGTTGCCTATAAGTATGGAAATAAGAAGATTTTGTTCTTAGTGTGTTACCTTTTGGTACGACACGAAAGAAAGGAAATATCGGATTTAGTGAGTACAATGTACAGCATCAGACCAGACGGAACTGGTAAAGAAGTCGTTTGACTAGTTATAAAGGATTTATGAAAGGATAGTTGGCGGTAATTGTATAAAGTTAAGAAATCACTATTTTACCTCGCAAAGATTTGGTGAGTGTTTGTTACCTTAAACCAAGACAAGGTATAATGGTTTTGTGTTGTGACTCAGTAGAAGAGCATAGAATGGTATATTTCGTCCGAAGGTAAGATATGACCAAGTCTTTTAGTAAGAAACAACAGAGGAATTACGGAAAAGGCAAAGTTAAAAGTTAACCTAATATTGGAATAAAAGTATGACTAAGGATGTGGAGTTTGATGAATTGTGAAAATATGGATTTTGGTCAATGAAATCAAGTTGGAATTGGAATACGTCAGAATTTGAAAAGAAAGTTTAACGGAAGCAAAGTTGATGGCGGAACTAAGACAATGATACAAGTTGTGGTTATTGTTGAGCGAAGGAAATTCGGGGGCGAATTTCAATTTAAGGGGGGGGGGGGAGAGTGTAATACCCCATATTAGTTAAATGCTCAATTGGATATCAGATGAGATCAGATGAGTACCTTAGTGCTCTATCTTTGGTTAATTGGGTTAACGGAATCCTCTAAGTACTTTAAGTATTATCAATTGGGATCAATAGAGCAACTAATGAACTCTGAAGAGACAGATCAATATTTATTTTAATTCAGGAAAAGATTTTAAGGTAACCTTAATAACTGATCAATTGGTGTAAGACGATAAAATATCAATTAGAGATATTTTACTCTATTGGATTACATTATATAATAAGTATATTTATATATATATTAGAAAGTGGAGGTAAGAAGAAGAAAAGGAAAAAACAGAGAAAGAAGAGGAAAAGAAATAGAAAGAAGGGAAAGGAAGAAAAGAAGAGAGGAAGAACTTAGATGAAGAAGAAAAGCTCATGGATCATAATCATCTTCTTCAAACCCCTCTTCGATTATCGGGTGGGTTCTAGTTAGACACTTTAAGTTCTAGAAGTATAAGTTTAGAACTTAGGTTAAATTTGAGAGAAAATGATCAAATGGAATCTAACGGATAAAATGAGCTATAAACTGTGTAGTATGATCAATATATGTGTGGAACAATCTGTACATGCTTGTTGTGTGCTTGATCATGTTAAAAATAGGATTTTTGGAGTACTTTGACCCCTAAACGCCGAAAAATAATTCTGTTTCTGATGCGTTTGCCAGGCGAACTTTGAAGCGCCAGGCGAATTAGGTATCGCCGCTGCTTCGCCGGGCGAAGTACTGGCGAAGAGGAATTCGCCGGGCGAAATCCTTAATCGCCGGGCGAAAATTGAGAGACAAAACATGTTTTGGCTACTGGAACTTTTGGGTTTTCTAAAAACAGGTTTCGCCGCTGCTTCGTCGGGCGAAATATTGGCAAAGAGGGATTCGCCAGGCGAAATCCTTAACCGCCGGGCAAATCTGGCAGTTTTTCAATAATTTTATTTTCTTCAAAAATCTATAACTTTTGATCTGTAACTCGGATCGAGACGTTCTTGGTATCGTTGGAAAGCCATGACGACCCTCTACCCATAATTATGGGTATGATGTGGGATTAATTATTTAGTGGAAAATGAATGAAAATAATGTTATGTGATATGTGGAAATTCCATATATTTTGGATCGCAAATCCGATCGAGGCATAATTATAGCCGATGTAAAGCTGTGAAAATATCCTACGGCATAAAAGTGAAAAGTATTGATTTCGATACCCGATTAAATGAATTAGAGGGAACCCGAAAGTGATGTTTTATGTGATGTGCTATTAAATGGTATTGTGAGACCATGATTTCAACCAAGGATGCTTGGTAGAGGATAGTGGTGGCTTGTATGCTTTTAAAATGTGTATGAAATACTATGTGGATTATGTTTGATATGTTACGATATCTTGTGCATTTTGTGATTGATGTGGTAATATGCTTGTCTAATATTGTTGTTGAACATAATTAAGAAAATGACATGCTTAAAATGAAAGGAAGAGTGAGAAACCTTACCCCAAACAAATGATATGATCCTAGAGATGTAACTAGGACTTGGTAAAGGTCTAAAGAGCAATGCTTATGCATCGATACTAGAAGTGTGTCTTTGAAAAGTAGTTGTCAAGGGAGGATGGTAATTCCTCTGGTTTGTATTTTATCCGTTAATAAATACCGTGACCCGTGTTTAATCCTTTGGTGTGGGATGGCCGGGGAGAAGTATTTATTAAGTTATTATCCCTTAATAAATACAATGACCCATGTTTAATCCTTTGGTGTGGGATGGTCGGGGAGAAGTATTTATTATGTAAGTAACCGTGACCCGTGTTTAATCCTTTGGTGTGGGATGGCCAGGGAGAAGTACCATTTGTAGATAACAATGACCCGTGTTTAATCCTTGGCACGGGATGGCCGGGGAGAAGTTATCTACGTTAAGGATCCGTGACCCGTGTTTAATCCCTTTGAGCGGGATGGCCAGGGAGTAGATTCCTTTACTAGTTTTTCGTTTTGTGAATTGTACGTTTGTTTCTTTAGTCAGAATGTTTGAACTCAAGGTCTAGTTCCCTTCCCCCGACTTGAGCTAGACTGAGATAGAACCTTGTAATGCCGAGGGAATCTATAAGATAGGGAACTCATTGAGATTTGATGTATCTCACCCCACTATTGTTGATTATTTTTATGAGGTATTTGCAGGTATGATTTACAAGTAGATCTATGCTTGGATGTTTTAAGAGAAGCTTAGTTGAACTTATTCCGTTGTGTATTATTTTCTTGTACAATGAGGAATATTGTACCTTATTCTTAGATTTTCTTGTTTTGGCTAATTTCCATGCCTTGTACCATAGGTTTTATTTATGTATTTGAAATGGTCAAGTATGTGAATTATGCCATTAGGCACTTATGATGGTGTCTGTACTAAATAAAACACTTGTATGGTATTATTCTAGATATATATTATACAGGGCGTTTACAGTTGGTATCAGAGCAGGTCGTGGCCTCGACCTAGCATTGAAACATCATAAGTAAATCATTTCCTGCCTTTTAAGTGTGTCTTGCCAGCATGACTCTTAATATCATACTATGTAGTGTTGGGCATGATCAACATAATATTATGTATGTGATAGGTAGAATCATGGTTGAGCGACCACGAGGACTCCGAAGTGTTGTCGAAACTTGTGTTGTGAGGGTAGGCTCAAGCCAAGAGTTAGTAGTGAGAAGTTTTGGTCAGCTCAGTGAGGTTTAAGTAGAAGTTGTGATTTGGGTAGCATGGAATAAAAGAGTGATGTGTTGTTCAAGTAATCCTTTGGAATGGATGGAGTCCGGAAGTTAAGGATCTCTATCGGACGATTGGTCAAGGTATTAAGGAATATGTAAAATCGCTAGTAGAGCTGGATTGACCATTAGTACGGATAAGAATTTCAAGTAATCTCATTCTGTGGAAAAGAAAAGTTGTTTTATGGAACGCGTGGCGTAAGGTCCGGAAGTGAGATAAGTATTGGTGCTTCTGTTTCTAAGGTTACTATGGTATCTTGAATGGACGAGAGTACCTTAAGGAATGTGTTCGGAACAATGTCTTCCAACTGGTTAAAAGTTGAGTGTTAAGGACGTTCGGCTTTTATTAGAACATAAAGTAGTAGGGAAGTGTGTGAAAGAAGACAAGAATGTGTTTACATACTTCAAGTGAAACTAGTATGTGTCGGACGAAGGGTATGAGATAAGTTGCGTATATTCAGTTATGTAGAGAGATCACGTTCGACATACTATATCGGGATTTACTATATTCGATGAGAGACCAATTTGGAATTTGGAAATGTTAAATTACCCAAGGAACCGTATAAGGTATTGTGTTGGAGATAGTTTGGGCCTTATTTAGTAACGGAAGAAGTTTGTATTAAGAAATGGAGTAAGTATCTGGGATCTAAGGGAATCCTAGTAAGATGGTTTTATAACTGGATCTAAGAGGATTACAATGGAGAACGAAGTAAACGCGGTGTGGAAGACGGTATTAACGATATTGTAACACCTCAAAATTTGCCCTCTTGTTTCTAACTCTAACTGGCTTATGTTTCATTTCACTTGCATTGTCATTTGCATTTGCATATTTATTTTGGGCATGGGATCGAGGTATTCTCTAGCAGCTCACAGCGTTATCAGTTCCAGTACTATTTTCAGCAGTATTCAGAGCCAAGCAGATAATTTTCAAGGTCTTTTGGAGCTTTTATTTTGCTCATTAGACGTTTTGACAATCAGAAGCTTCAACAACCATTTTCTGACCAAGCAACCCGACATCAGACATTATTATTTCAACAAGGTATTCTGGGCTGTCAGCAAGAATTTGTGTTTCATTCCAGGTGTTACTCAGTAGCAATATCAAGTTTTGAGTTTCAGAGGCTTAACAGGTTCAAAACAACTATCAGAAGTCACTTTTCCAAGTTTCCCTCCAAAAGGCGCCAAAATTCAAAATTTGAACTGAGTAACCGGTTACCCACCAAGCGTTAACCAGTTACTCTTTTGTTTTTCTATGCACCATAAGCAAGTTTGAACTAAGTAACCGGTTACTCACCGTTTGTTAACCGGTTACTCTGAGCACATTTTGAAAAAATTAAGTTTGCATCATTAGTGATCATGTGCTTGGCTTGTGCATGTGTGGGAAGGATCTAGAATTGATTCAATTTCATCATTTTCCATCCAAAATTCAAATCCCTTCCAAGACTTTCCACTCTAATTCCTCTTTTCCTTTCCTAATTCATTTTCCACTCCAATTTCCACCCACTAAACCTCACTCCAAACCCAAACTTAATTCCTAACCTAGGGGTTATTTAAATCAATTCAGTCTAAACCTCTCACAACTTTGATCCATTTTCTGAATTTTCTACACATCTCACTCCATTTTTCTCTCAACTTTTCTCTCATTCCAAACCCTCACTCAAAGTTCCACCATCAAAGTTCAACAAATTTTGCATTGAAATTTGTTGATCTTGGAACTAAACCTTCATCCATCCATTAATCCTTGAAGGAAATATGGTTTTGCTACTGTTTTGCTTTTGGATCTAAGTTCTTGGAAGTGATTTTGGAGAAGCTTGAAGCAAGTTCATCACATTGCATTTATTTTGCATTTTCTCTTGAAGATTGCATTGGATCTCTAAATTTCTTGCTTAGATTCATCAATTGCAGCGTATCAACACTCACCAAAGCAATTCTCAACTTTGTAGGTTGGTGAATTTCAGATCTACTTTTCATTTTAGCTTATTTTGCTTGTTCATGATGTAGATCTTGGGTTTGTTGTGTTTGATCCTTTAGATTGTGGATTGACTGTTGTTGCTGGTTGATTGATGTGTGATTGCTGTTCTTGAGATGTAATTTTCATGAGGATTGAGATGCCCTAACATGCAAGTGATTGGAGAAGTTATTTGCTGCTGAAAAGTGGTTTTGAAACTAATTTTTTGAATTCTGTCCCAGAGTAACCGGTTAACATAATTACAGTGCAATTACTTTAACCGGTTAACATGTTGTAATCTTGCGTAATTGGTCTAATTTTGAACTAAGTAACCGGTTAACACCCATACATTAACCGGTTAACACTGCTGCAGAATGTGATTTTCTTGCATTTTCTTATTTGTTTGAGATCCTTTGCATACCTAACCTTCATGGATTAATATGTTGACGATTGATGGATTATTCTTGAGCTGTTTCACCTCACATTATTGCATGAACACAATTCTTTGACACGCATTTTTTGGTTTCTAAATGTTGGATTTTCATGTTTCCATTGATGTTTTCTTGATGCGATGAACACGTTGCACACACTTCTTGAGCAGGTTGATTGTGATTTATTGCAAGTGTTGCTGGAGTTGTTGCATTGTACATGCTTGCTTGCATTTTAATGCCATGAGATGCATGTTTTGATTTAACTTGTTCATGTACTAAATGATGTGCATCTTTCCATGATGTCTTCAAGTTCATTCAGCATGATGTGTGATGTGTTTGTGATTATGATTAATTGTAAAATGCATGAGGTTGGATGCACGTTTGCTATGCCATGATTGAATCGTTTTCAAATGTATCACATGCTGCCCTGTTTCTACTGCTGTTTATGTGCATACATGTTGTTATATGTGTTGTTGTTTGGCCTTTTTGCACTTCTTCTTGTGTTGAATTGTGTGCTGTTATAAGCTGTCTTGCTTGTGTGTTGTCTTTAACTGCTGTGCAGGTGCAGAGATGATGTTGTAGCTGCTGTTTGTTTGTTTTGTTCGCCTTTTCTTCTTCATCTCTTTCACTCTTTTTCTTCCCTCGAATCTCAAGACTTGTTTAAGTCTTGGATTCACTCCCTTAGAGCTACCTAGTCCAACTTAATTTTCGATTAAGCTTGGAGTAGGATTAGCATTAGGCTTCCCTTTGCATGCTAACTTAGGTAGAAGTTTCCCTTTCAAACTCAACTATAGGGCCATCTTTGTATGATAACATTAGGAACTTTAATTTCCCCTTAGTGTTTTCTTCTCACTTGAGTCTTCTCTTCTCATCTCATAACACTTCAAAAACACTTAATAAAATAAAACGCATATTGCGCTCGAGCCTTAAGTGTAGGAAATGAAGAACGAGGGGTCTCCTCTCCTCTTCTAGAGTGTTTAGCATACGTCCCATTTGGGGGCGACCATGCGATTCATTCGTTCCCGCATTGTAGACTTTAGTGCAATGTAAGTTACGAACTAACTTCAATCCACTTCTGTCTAAAAAAACAAAAACAAACTCAAACCTTTTTCCTCCTTCGGGATCGTTAATTTCAAACTCATTTTCAGAAAAGGGCACGTTATTTTCCGTCTCGTCGCAAACAGGCATCGACCTTAACTGCCTGACGCAAATCTAACGTCGCTCATAAAAGACACTAACCGACCTCGTTAGGTAGAACTACGAATGCTCTGATTTCCTCTCTCTATTCCGATTGAGGATACGTAGGCACGAGACGGTGATGTCTTGGCGAGCAACCTCCCCCCCTTAGTTCGTGTCCAAACTACGTTGACTCTGACTTTCCCATTGCACGAGGAAATACGTAGGCATAGGACGGCGATGTCCTATCGAGTCACTTTTTTTTCTTTTCTTCCTCGTTTATTCATTCTTTTCCGTTCCCGTTCTTTTCCTTTCTAGTGGCAGTGGAGCTCCAGATGACGACACCCTTTGATCGAGACAATAAGCGTGGATCCCATCGAGTACGATGGACGTGTGGGATGCTAACACCTTCCCTTCGCGTAACCGACTCCCTTACCCGTTTCTCTTGGTCGTGAAACCATGTTCTTTCCTTCCCTCAGGTTTACGCAGTGTTTCCTTCCCTTCTCTTCGGATAAATACACATTGTTGGCGACTCTGTTCTGCGCCACTTTCGCGTTTGTACCATGGATGAAAATCCTCAGGAGCGATAGCTGGCGACTCTGCTGGGGACTGGTTGACCTCTTTCTGGTCCATCCCCTTTTGCGAGTCAATCCTAGCGCTTGTTTGTTTGTTTTCATTGGGTGTTTACTATTGTGCTTTATTTTGCTGTATATTATTGTATTACTATTTTACTGTTTTTACCACATTTATTGCATTGCATTTCATTATTATGCTATACTGTTCTGCTGCTGGATTTTCTGTTTGTAGGGTGGGTTGGATTCATGAGAGAAAAGCCCAATACCCAGGCTTGAGCATACACCTATGATTAGCGTGGAAAGTAGTGTGACTTGTTTGGCATTTGGCCAGACTTAGTATACATGAAAACTCCACATCCAGACGAGTTTTCCTTGGTAATATTCTATCCTGCGCATTTGGGGCAGACTATGGAGTATAACCTAGAAAACTGTCGACTCTGGAGACCGTCTCCCGAGGACTCAACAACGCCTCTCCTCCCGACATGTGATAATGGCAGACCAGAAATGGCAAACCCATTACACTTGTCGATCCGAGGACCCAATGTTGGGAACTTGCTATAGGATATCCTTTTTTAGGGAAATCAGTTGAGGCCTCCTCGATTGATGATGATGCCAAACCAGAAATGGTGAACGTATCATCATTTCTCGACTTGAGAGCCCGTGATATTGAAGATCCTCTATTTTCTAGAACCCACATGTGAGAGGGGATGGGTGTTTATAGGTTTGCAGGTGACTTTGACCTTCAACCTACTTGGTTTTCTGGATTTATCATCAGTGTACTGTTATCATCCTGATATTCTGGCAGTTTGAGTGGGTCGTTATTCTAGATTTATGGGTTTCTGATATTTGGGGGTCTTATTCAGGCAACAGAACAACATCAGTATTGAGCATTGTGGAAGCCTTGATCCCGTGTCTTTGAATTTGCATCACATGACATTTTACATTCTCATACTCATATGCATAGCAGGTATTCAGAGCTGGGGGTTCTTATTCTGACTTGGTATTTTCTTCAGAACTGCAAACCTGACTTCTCACCACTACGCAACTCGAAGCAATCAGAGGAGAATCATGGATCAGAGTTGTCGGAATTCCAGACTCGTATGACTCAGTGCATGGAGGTGATGCAGGGTATGGCTCAACGTTAAGAGGAATTAAGCGGGATTATTCACAGGGCTGTTGGTTTTATCCCAGAGGCTGGTAATGGGAATGATGTTTGTAATACTCTGGGCAGAGTTGTGAATGCTCCACGTACTGATTATCCTCCACCTCCTCCTATGAGTCAATCTGGAGGAAGTGCTGCTAAGATTCCTATTCCTCGTCAGGAGGTGGATAATCAGGATGAACAATTTTATGATGCTGAGATGAGCTTTCCTACAGATATGGACAAGAGGCTTTGTATGATCGAAGAAAGATTCAAGGCTTTTAAGAGCCAAAATGCTTTGGGTATGGACATGTCTGACTTAGGGTTGGTCCCAGGTGTGAAGATTCCTCCGAAGTTCAGGGCGCCTGCTTTCGAAAAGTACAATGGAACCACCTGCCCCAAGTTTCACATCAGGGCATATTCCAGAAAAATGTCTGCCTATTCGGATGATGAGAAGCTGCTGATGCATTTCTTTCAGGACAGCGTAGCTGGGGCATCTTTAGACTGGTATATGAGCTTGGAGAGAACGCATATTAAAAGCTGGAGAGATTTGGCAGAAGCTTTCGTTAAGCACTACAAGTACAATACAGACATGGCGCCCAATAGAATACAATTGCAGAGTCTTTCTCAGAGACAAAACGAAAGCTTCAAATAGTACGCCCAAAGATGGCGTGAATTGGCTTCCCGAGTTCAACCTCCGATGTTGGAGCGAGAGCTCGTTGATATGTTCATGGATACGCTTCAGGGGCATTATTATGAGAAATTGGTTAGATGTTTGTCAGCTGGATTTTCAGATCTGGTATTGGCAGGAGAAAGAGTCGAAAACGGCAACAAAACGGGAAAAATTCAAATTGCTGCTGGTTCCTCTGAAGATGCCAAGAAACCTTATGCTGGGTCCTCCAAGAGAAAGGAAGGAGAAACTAGTGATGTGTATATTTCTCCTGTTGTTCAACAGCCTGTTCGGTATCAGCGACCTTATGCTCATCAGCAACAGGGACAACAAAGATCACGAAGGCCTGCGAGAAGGTTCGATCCACTCCCTATTCCCCACAGTCATGTTCTTGCCCGTCTACTTGAGAGTTCTCTGGTTGAACTAAGGAATGCAAAGCCTGTTCCTGACCTCATTCCTCCTGATTATGATCTGGATGCTAGATGTGAGTATCACTCAAACACACCGGGTCATTCCATTGAAAATTGCAACGTGTTCAAGTACAAGGTGCAAGACCTGGTGGACTCAGAGATCATTGCATTCACTGAGGATGATATGTACATCAATTGAAGCCTCCTTTCTCAAGTGAGCACTCAGATTGCAAGTACGTCCAGACAAAGTCAGGCCTCCTCGGCGATGGCAATCTTCAGCATCTTTACTGCATTTTCATTTGTAGTTTTTCATTTCTTGTTAAAGCATTGTATGCATGAAAGGACTTATTTGTTTTTAATGATGATCTTAATGCAATGAATATGTTTTTTCCTTGAAGTAATTCATTTTTATTCATCCATATAATATTTCTGTGCATTGCAATACCAATTTTCTTGCTTAAACTCTTGGAGGGGGGATGATGAAGTAAAAACGCAAAATCCTTGGTTGTTTGCTTTTGGATAAAACCCTGATGAGGATGTACAGGCATTGCTTCAAACCCCCAAACACTGGAGATATAAGGGCGATAGACCCTCGTTAACCCCTTTTGAGCCTTGAAGTAGGAGTTTCTTTCGCACGAAAAAACCCTCATACTTAACCCAGGGAAAAGGTAGGCGTCAGTTAGTTTGACCGAGCACTCAAATTTTAAAAGGAGTGTGCATCTGAGGATCCATTACCTTCTATTCCACCGTCAAGAGGTCAAGAGATGTGAAACCACAATGATTATCCATCAATGATCAAAGAGTGAGGCAGTCACAACCCTTTCAAACAAGTCAAACAATCCTGGGTCACACAATTTGTTCAATAAAAAAAGAGAAAGAAAGCCTGCTAAGTCGAAAACTTGAAAACAAGTGACTTAGGCAAAAGTTAGGGCATCCCGCTGGACTTCAAAATCGAAAAACTCAAAAGAGTCAGTCCAGGTAAAAATTAGGGATCAAAAAAAGCAAAAGAATGAAAAGCAAAAAGGATTACAAAAGAAAAATCCTGAAATAAGAACAAAGTCGTGTGGCTACAGACACAAAAGACAAAAGGGGTGACTGTCACTCCAAAACTTCATCTGGTCTCAAACCATCAATTGCATGGGTTCCTTAAGGATCATAAAACCTTTTGAGAGATGAGCGCTTGTATCAGATTAGCTGAACGTAGGACTGGAGAACATCACGAAGAGTGGGTGGGCACCAATGAACTTTAAGCCTTAAATCCTTTTTTCTCGAAACCGTGAACCAGGCCACATTACAACTCTTAAAAGTCCTAATTGAAGCAGGGTTTATTCCGAAGGCGTACTTCAGCGAGATAGCGTTCCTGACTCCTATGGGTTATGCTAATAAGATTTTTGTTGGTATTGCATGTGCGTATTATTTTCCATTCAAAATTCAATGTCAATGTCCCAGCTAGTGATTCGTTCGCAAGGCTCGGTGACGCATTTTCAATAAAACTTCAGGTTAACATGAGTGTTGCATTAGAATTATCATTCTCATAACAAACATCTTCTGCTTGCATGTGCTTAAGCGTCAGGGAAGCTTACACAGTGAGCGTCAGTCGAGAAGCTCGATCACGCCAAGTTGAGATGGTGAAAACTCCGAAGGACAGTCATGCCAAGGGGTATGTGTCCAAGAGAGTGTACGCAGCCTGGGGGTTCCCAATAAATGGTGATAAGAAGCAGCCAAACTGGGGCAATCATGTCGAGATTCAATAAATCTCTCCACAAGCACTTAATATGGGGCAATCAGGTCGATTTGACAAATCTCTGTAAGATCAGTCAGGGGCAAAGTTTCTTCAAGACTTGGGGCAGGCTACCTCTAGAGCGTGGAAGTTGTCCACTCCTGAAGACGATTAATTGAAAACACCTCTTCAAGGTTCGAAATATTGGGGCAGAGTGTTTTCAAGTCAATACAAATCCTTTTGAGGTAATTTACTTCATGGATTATGAAGTCTGGGTCAGTTGCGCCGAGATTTGATAAATCTCTCCAAGAATTTGAAGACCCTGGGGCAGTGTGAATGCCCGGTCTTCTCTAAAATCCTCTTGAGATGATTTCTTTCTTTAGACCTGGTGGTCTGGGGCAAGTGGAGAGTTCAAAGGGCCGTTTATGACCATAGGGACAGGTCAAGCTGGGTAACAAGTTTGTTTTTCCCCAGTACCGTTACTCTCCCTGGCACTGAAAGTTCATCATCCTCAGCAGAACGTATTCTCCCCAGCAAGAGTACAGAGGATTGTGTTCCCCAACCGAAGTCATGGTTGGTTTATTATTCCCCAGCAAGCAGTTTAAAGTGGATTGCTCCGAGGTGAAGGTGGTTGTATCTCTAGCAGGAGGTGTGTTGGATGTCTTTGAAAATACTTTATTTTCCCCACAGAGCCCGGTACTCACTTTCCTCAGTAGGCCATGAAGTGTAATTCCGTCAGCAACTGTGTAACGCCCCGATTTGTTTAATTGTATTTAATTATTTCAATTATGTGAATTTTGTGAAATGTGTGGATTTATTGTATTTTACCTACTAATTGAGTTAATTGGTTAATTTCCCTGATAGGTAAAATATTTGCATTAAATTATAATTTCTTTTCAACTTTTATTTCCCGAAATATATTTTATCGCTGTTTATGTTTTATCCCGTTTTGAGAGCGTTTGCGAGATATTTGAGAGTAGGGGTATTTTGGTCTTTTGCTTGGTTATTTTTCATAAATAGAAAGTGGAGAGAAAAAGAGAGAAAAGAAAGGAAAAGAAAAAGAAAGAAAAGGAGAAGAAAGAAAGAGAGAAGAGGAGAAAGAGGAAAATCGAGAAATCATCTGTTGCAATCGCGATTAATCGGGTAAGGTTGAGAAGTTTCAATTATATATTGCTTGTGTATGTATATGTGTTGTTTGTTGTAATTGTTTTGGTTGTTTCACTACTTTTTCTAATTGATAAATTGATGAATAATTGATAGAAATCGATGTCTTCGCGGTTGAAACTCGATATAAACTGCGTAGAATACTTGTTGATTATGTTGGCACATGTTTGGGTTGATATATTGTGATTTGGAAGTGTTTAGATGAGACTTGGAGAGATTTTGGGGTGAAATTCATAACAGAAAATTATGCAGGAAAAATTCTGGGTTTCGCTGCCCATACGCGTATGGGGCAGGGCAATACGCGTATGGGGTAGGGCAATACGCGTATTGGTTTGGGCAATACGCATATGGAAAAGAAGGAATTTAGGTATTACATGTATGGGGCAAGACAATACGCGTATGGCTCAGGGCAATACGCGTATAGCCAGCGAGGGTGCAGAATTTGCCGTTTTGCGATTCCTTTCCTTTGTAATTCCATAAATTTTGATCCGTAACTCGGATTGAGACATTCTAGGTATCGTTGGAAAGCTAATGAAATGTTCTTTCTTATTAAAATGGTTTTGAGATTGTTAGCCGATTTAATTATGTCGGGAATTTGGAATAGTGTCATTTTGTTGACTTTTGCCATTGTAATTGTGTGTAATTGATGTGTATCGTGCAATGTGCTGTTGATATGAATATCGTATGACTTGTGTGCTATTGTGTGATGAAAATGCATATGATGAAATGTTGTGATGATGGGTTGTGGCCTAAGGGCAAGTAAATGCATTGTGTTGTGTTTGGTTGTAAATGCATGATTATGGTTGCATATATGTGTGCATTTGAATGTCATGAGTCATTGTATGCCAAGCATCATGATATGTGTTCTTGTGATGTCGTGTACCCTAGTGGGTGTGGGTGACAAATCGATTCCAGAGAGAATCCGTTATAAAATCGTGTGCCTTATACAAAGAGGACCGAAAGCGATGATTATAGACGATTGTGTGCCTTATACAAAGAGGACCGAAAGCGATCGGATTGGGTCCCTTATACAAAGTGAACTGAAAGCGATCCATAAACGTCGTGTGCCTTATACAAAGAGGACCGAAAGCAACGGGGAACATCGTTTACCTGACGGGGAGTTACACTAAGTAACAAGCGATGGTTCCAATAGTTCCTGAGTGAACTGATGATGATTATGATAGATTGATGGTACCGCATTTGCATAGGGTCATTGTGTCGGTCTCTTTACATTTGCATAAATCATGAATGGATTGATTATGTGTGGAAAATCATGAATGGATTGATTATGTGTGGGAAATTGTGAATTGATTGAGTATGTGTTGAGATTTATGATTGGATTGGTGAATTGATGTGCATATGTGATAAATGCATTGGTTGTGGATAATATGTTTTATGTATAGACATATGCTATGTGATGTGGTGGTGTGTTTCCATATGTTATAACTTTGGTATGCCTTAGGTGTGAATATGTTATTATGTTGGTATAATTGATATATGCTATATGTATTAATATGTGATGCTTGTCGTGAGAATAACTATGCATGTGAATTTATATGTGTTTGCATATTATTATGCAATCTTGATTTAGTTGTTATTTCTCACCCTTTTACTGTGGTTTGTTGCTCTATGAGGCAATTGCAGATTAGTAGTCTTGGAGGCTTTTGTGAAGATTAGTTCTCTATCCTTTTGTCGGTCTGTCTGCTCTGATGCCACTATTGTAACACCCCAATTCTCATCGCGAATAAATAATACATAAATAAATCAGAGTAAATAAAAATTTATTTTTCCGACAGAAACAGGGATGCCACAACTAAGGAAAGAAAACACAATCCCTGTTCAAATATTTGATACATAACACAAAGTGGAATAAACCTAAAAGGGAAAATTTTTCCATATAAAAGGAGAGGTCAATTATGAAATAAAGCAGAAAGATCCATAACGGAATTTGGTTGGGCATTACAATGTACATTGATAGTATTTGGTGTTAGTACTGCGTCTGGAATGTTTCTGGAGTATATGAATCGTATCTTCCAAATTTATTTGGATGAGTTCGTGGTGGTTTTGATTGAGGGTATTCGGACCTGTTATAAACTCAGAGGAAGAACAGGTAGAGTGTTTGGGAATTGAATTACAAGTGTTGAAAAGAGACGAAGTTTTAGGCTAAGTTATTCGAGTGAGAATTTTGGTTGAAAAAGAGTAGTTTTCTTGGATATGTTATTTCGGATGAGAGTATGGTTATGGATCCATCGGAAGTAGATGCAGTTCTACAATAAGAGGCTCCGAAGTTGTTTAAGGTGATTAGAATCTTTTTGGACTTTAAGTTGGTTATTACCGGAGGTCATGGAAGATTTTGCTAAGATAGTACTTCTGTTATCTCATTTGACTTGCAAAGGGTGAGTCATTTGTTTTGGATGTTCGTCGTGAGTAAGTTTGGCGAGCTGAAGCAGAAGTTGTCTACGGCTCCAGTTTTGATACTGCATGATCCTGATCAACCGTTTGTGAGGTATTGGGATGTGTCTTGATGAGTTTAGTCAGTTTGTCAATACAGGAGGATAAAGTCATGGCTTATGCTTTACGACAATTGAGGGCTCATAAAAGGATCTATACTATTCAGGATTTGGGATTGGTTGCGGTTGTATTGTGTTGGGGAATTTGGAGGTATTATCTTCATGGTTCTAGGTTCGAGGTGTTTAGTAATCACAAGAGTTAGAGTACTTGTTTGGTCCGAAGGAATAGAGTATGAGACAACGAGGATGGTAAAAATTCGTGACGAGTTATGAATTTGGCTTGGATTATCCTTCGGGAAAAGCTAATGTTGTGCCTGAAAAGTTAAGTCAAAAGTGGTTATATATGTCTGTTTTGATGGTCATAGAATTAGAATTATTTGAGCAGTTCAGAGACTTGTGTCTGGTGTGTGAGATAACACAGGAGAGTGTGAGGTTGGGAATATTAAAAGTGAACATTGATTCTTGGCAAATATGAGAGAGATTTAGACGTTGGACGTGAGATTGGTAGACTTGATGGTTTCGAGTAGTCAGAGTGCGCAGCGGAAACGTGATGTGGCACATTTTGTATTTGTGTGTAGGACTTGTAAGAATTCATAAGTTGAACATTTGGAACATGTAGGAATGGTGAGACTATTGGATGTTTCTGAATGGAAGTGTTAAGTGAAAGGTTTAAATAATATTCATGGGCTACTATGTAGATGGATGTTTTGGTTGTATGTTCGATTGGTGAATCGTAGCATTGATGCGATATTGTTGTGTGACAAGGATGTTGGTATTGTGGTTATCTAGAGGTGGTTGAGACGTTGTTGTGTTGTGAGACTTTATGTTCTTGTTTGTGTGGTGGCCTCATTTCCATAGTGATAGTCCGAGTGCTTGTGGCTAATTCCTGTGTGGGGAATTAGGGGAGTGTTACCTATGGTGATGGTAACGATCTTCTTGTGTTTCGGTTCAAGAGTGAACCAGTGTGTTCATAACTTGAGTATTCTTCGAGTCATGGATTGGTCATCAAGTGCAATGTATGGGCTTTGCATCTTGTCGTTGTAGTTGTCGTCGTTGTCGTGTCGCTATTGTAGTTGCTGTTAGCAACGTGGTTTGTCAGTTGTGTTATTCGTGGTGTGCCTTGGTTGGCATGTCGGTTTGTTAGTCAGATGCGGGAGTCGTATCCGGGGTTGTTCGTTTCAGTTATATTTTCGAGGACGAAAATTTCTAAGTGGGGGAGAGTTGTAACGCCCCGATTTGTTTAATTGTATTTAATTATTTCAATTATGTGAATTTTGTGAAATGTGTGAATTTATTGTATTTTACCTACTAATTGAGTTAATTGGTTAATTTCCCTGATAGGTAAAATATTTGCATTAAATTATAATTTCTTTTCAACTTTTATTTCCCAAAATATATTTTATCGTTGTTTATGTTTTATTGCGTTTTGAGAGCGTTTGCGATATATTTGAGAGTAAGGGTATTTTGGTCTTTTGCTTGGTTATTTTTCGTAAATAGAAAGTGGAGTGAAAAAGAGAGAAAAGAAAGGAAAAGAAAAAGAAAGAAAAGGGGAAGAAAGAAAAAGAGAAGAGGAGAAAGAGGAAAATCGAGAAATCATCCGTTGCAATCGCGATTAATCGGGTAAGGGTGAGAAGTTTCAATTATATCTTGCTTGTGTATGTATATGTGTTGTTTGTTGTAATTGTTTTGGTTGTTTCACTACTTTTTATAATTGATAAATTGATGAATAATTGATAGAAATCGATGTCTTCGCGGTTGAAACTCGATATAAACTGCGTAGAATACTTGTTGATTATGTTGGCACATGTTTGGGTTGATATATTGTGATTTGGAAGTGTTTAGATGAGATTTGGAGAGATTTTGGGGTGAAATTCGTAACAGAAAATTATGCAGGAAACATTCTGGGTTTCGCTGCCCATACGCGTATGGGGCAGGGCAATACGCGTATGGGGTAGGGCAATATGCGTATTGGTTTGGGCAATACGCGTATGGAAAAGAAGGAATTTAGGAATTACGTATATGGGGTAAGGTAATACGCGTATGGCTCAGGGCAATAAGCGTATGGCCAGCGAGGGTGCAGAATTTGCCGTTTCGTGATTCCTTTTCTTTGTAATTCCATAACTTTTGATCCGTAACTCGGATTGAGACATTCTTGGTATCGTTGGAAAGCTAATGAAATGTTCTTTCTTAATAAATTGGTTTTGAGATTTTTAGCCTATTTAATTATGTCAGGAATTTTGAATAGTGACGTTTTGTCTACTTTTGCCATTGAAATTGTGTGTAATTGATGTGTATCATGCAATGTGCTGTTGATATGAATATCGTATGACTTGTGTGCTGTTGTGTGATGAAAATTCATGTGATGAAATGTTGCGATGATAGGTTGTGGCCTAAGGGCAAGTAAATGTAATGTGTTGTGTTTGGTTGTAAATGCATCACTATGGTTGCATATATGTGTGCATTTGAATGTCATGAGTCATTGTATGTCAAGCATCATGATATGCATTCTTGTGATGCCGTGTGCCCTAGTGGGTGTGAGCGACAAATCAATTCAAGAGGGAATCCGCTATACCAGCGTGTGCCTTATACAAAGAGGACCGAAAGCGATGATTATAGACGATCATGTGCCTTATACAAAGAGGACCGAAAGCGATTGGATCGTGTGCCTTATACAAAGAGGACTAAAAGTGATCCATAAACGTCATGTGTCTTATACAAAGAGGACCGAAAGCGACGGGGAACATCGTTTGCCTGACAGGGAGTTACACTAAGTAAAAACGATGGTTCCAATAGTTCCTGAGTGAACTGATGATGATTATGATGGATGGATGGTACCGCATTTGCATAGAGTCATTGTGTCGGTCTCTTTGCATTTGCATAAATCATGAATGGATTGATTATGTGTGGAAAATCATGAATGGACTGATTATGTGTGGGAAATTGTGAATTGATTGAGTATGTGTTGAGAGTTATGATTGGATTGGTGAATTGATGTGCATATGTGATAAATGCATTGGTTGTGGATAATATGTTTTATGTATAGACATATGCTATGTGATGTGGTGGTGTGTTTCCATATGTTATAACTTTGGTATGCCTTAGGTGTGAATATGTTATTATGTTGGTATAATTGATATATGCTATATGTATTAATATGTGATGCTTGTGGTGAGAATAACTATGCATGTGAATTTATATGTGTTTGAATATTATTATGCAATCTTGATTTAGTTGTTATTTCTCACCCTTCTGCTTGTGTTTGTTGCTCTATGAAGCAATTGCAGATTAGTAGTCTTGGAGGCTTTTGTGAAGATTAGTTCTCCATCCTTTTGTCGGTATGTCTGCTCTGATACGTAACACGGGAGTCGGGGAACGCTTTTATTATATGTATACATTTGTTGAGAATATTTGTATTACTTTTGTATGTATATTTTGATGTTATAAAACAATTTATTTTGTAAAACAAGTCCGTTATGGATCTTTCCGCTTTATTCCATAATTGACCTCTCCTTTAATATGGAAAAAGTTTCCCTTTTAGGTTTATTCCACTTTGTGTTATGTATCAAATATTTGACCAGGTTTATTCCACTCTGATTTATTTATGTATTATTTATTTGCGATGGGAATTGGGGTGTTACAAACTGCACGCTCTAATCCCCAGTAGGGTAAAATCTTTCCTCCAACAGCAGGTTAAGATTAATGATATCCCTCGGTAAGTTTCGTTGACTATTCTCCCCAGTAGAGCTACTCTCCTCAATATTGAGAAGTTCATCCTCCTCAGTAGGTTGTTACATTCCCCAGCCAGAGTACTGAGGATTATCTTCCTCAGTAGAGTACAGAGGATTAATTCCCCAGCTAGAGTTGTGATTGATTTATTACTCTCTCAGCAAGCAGTCAGAAGTTGATGTTGTTGCGTCCCTAGTAGGTGACTTATGGAATATCTTCTTTCTTTGGACAAAGATGTTTATTCTCCTCCCAGAGGTTCGGAACACCCATTCTCCTCGGCCAGTCAGGAGATATTTTTCTCATCAGTGACGGTATGATTTAATCCCCACAGACGAGTAAGTTGGATGTGGTCCTCTAGCAGAATCGATGACGTCAATTACCGCTTTCCAAGAAGATTGCTATTAATGGCAGATACTCCCCAGCAGGTGAAGACACAGATGACTCCTACTAGCAGGTTGAGTTCGGTGATATCCCCAAGCAGGTTCGAAATTATTGACTTGTTTCCCCAAGCGGAGCTTGGTAGTGATCTTCTTAGTGGATTGTTCAACAGTGGTTGATACCCTCGACAGGTCTTAAATTCCAGTTGTTATTGGCATTTTTCAGATCCAGGTTCTGGATTCTATCTTCGGCAGAAGTCATTAACCCCAGTGGAGAGAGTTTCTCTTTGGGTTCCAACCTCCTTATGCGTTTTTATCCCCCCAACAGAGTGGATTTTCTCTCAGAGTCTTCATCTCCAGCAGAGTTCGTGATCAGGACCTTCCTCAGCAGAGTGAAGTCTTCCTCAGCAGGGTCTCTTATTTCAGAGTGCAATTTAGTTTGTCATCCCGGTGGAGTTGCTTTTGTCTTCGGCATTTATTTTGCTGAGGCGCTACTTTTTCCATCGCATAAACATCCCTGCATGGTATCCTCCCAAATGCATAGCATTTTCATTTCGTATGGAGCATTACACCATGGAAAAATTCAAACATATGCATTCGAAGCATAAGCCAGGTTTGATACCCTCTTCCAGTTTCTTTCACCAGCATAAAGTAACACAATTCAGAGATGTTGTTCCACATCGCTCTCCAACCTGTGGATTTGTCCTTATTATTGATACACTCCCCTGCAGAGTTATCTGTTTAGATTTCTCTCTCCCCCAGCGGAGTCATCTTGGTAGATCTTTTGATTCTACTAATCTTGGGCTTGAAATCCCATCTTCGGCCGGTCTTTCTTTTGCGAGTTCTCCTTCGGCCGTCCTCGTCATCGCTCTTTTGGTTCATCCCATCAAAGCTGTTAGCGTGAAACACTCGTCCGTGTCCTCTTTCACTTTAAATACCCGTCCGTATTGACTTTAGACACCCGCCCGTGTTCTTTCATCACCCGTCCGTGTTTGAACCATTTTAGCCAATACCCGTCCGTATTGACTTTAGACACCCGTCCGTGTTCTTTCATCACCCGTCTGTGTTTGAACCTTTTTAGCCAATACCAGTCCGTATTGACTTTAGACACCCGTCCGTGTTCTATCATCACCTTTCCGTGTTTGAACCTTTTTAGCCAATACCCGTCCGTATTGACTTTAGACACCCGTCTGTGTTCTTTCAGCATTCGTTCGTGTTTGAACCTTTTTAGCCAATACCCGTCCGTATTGACTTTAGACACCCATCCGTGTTCTTTCATCACCTGTACGTGTTTGAACCTTTTAGCCAATACCCGTCTGTATTGACTTTTGACACCCGTCTGTGTTCTTACATCACCCGTGTGTGTTTGAACCTTTTTAGCCAATACCCGTCCGTATTGACTTTAGACACACGTCCGTGTTCTTTCAGCACCCGTCTGTGTTTGAACCTTTTTAGCCAATACCCGTCCGTATTGACTTTAGACACACGTCCGTGTTCTTACAACACCCGTCCGTGTTTGAACCTTTTTAGCCAATACCCATCCGTATTTACTTTAGACACCCATCTGTGTTCTTTCAGCACCCGTCCGTGTTTGAACCTTTTTAGCCAATACCCGTCCGTATTGACTTTAGACACCCGTCCGTGTTCTTTCATCACCCGTCCGTGTTTGAACCTTTTTAGCTAATACCCGTTCGTATTGACTTTAGACACTCGTCCGTGTTCTTTCAGCACCCGTCCGTGTTTGAACCTTTTAGTTAATACCCGTCCGTATTGACCTTTGACACCCGTCCGTGTTATTTCATCACCCGTCCGTGTTTTAACCTTTTTAGCCAATACCCGTCCGTATTGACTTTAGACATCCGTCCGTGTTTGAACCTTTTAGGCAATACCTGTCCGTATTGACATTTGACACCCGTCCGTGTTCTTTTAGCACTCATCCGTGTGCGAACTTTTTGCACTCGTCCGTGTTCATCCCCAGCTCTGTCAACAATCGTCCATGTTTGTTTCGATACACTTCGATACTTCGTCTGTATTGATCTCTGACACTCGTCCGTGTTATGATCCGACACTTTTTATAACCTATTCCCCAGCGGAGTCGTCTCTCCTTTTGCTGGAAATAAATTTGCGCGGTTATTTTGGTATTCAAACTCCGTGTATCCTGATTGTCTGAAAGCCGTTGCAATCATACCCTCAGATCCAAGAAGTTTGAATAGGGGCAGCTGTAACACCTCAAAATTTGCCCTCTTGTTTCTAACTCTAACTGGCTTATGTTTCATTTCATTTGCATTGTCATTTGCATTTGCAAATTTTTTTTGGGCATGGGATCAAGGTATTCTCTAGCAGCTCACAGCGTTATCAGTTCCAGTACTATTTTCAGCAATATTCAGAGCCAAGTAGATAATTTTCAAGGTCTTTTGAAGATTTTATTTTGCTCATTAGATGTTTTGACAATCAGAATCTTCAACATCCATTTTCTGATCAAGCAACCCGACATTAGACATTATTATTTCAATAAGGTATTCTGGGCTGTCAGCAAGAATTTGTGTTTCATTCCAGGTGTTACTCAGTAGCAATATCAAGTTTTGAGTTTCAGAGCCTTAACAGGTTCAAAACAACTATCAGAAGTCACTTTTCCAAGTTTCCCTCCAAAAGGCGCCAAAATTCAAAATTTGAACTGAGTAACCGATTACCCACCATGCGTTAACCGGTTACTCCTTTGTTTTTTTTTAGCACCATCAACAAGTTTGAACTAAGTAACCGGTTACTCACCGTTTGTTAACCGGTTACTCTAAGCACATTTTGAAAAAATTAAGTTTGCATCATTAGTGATCATGTGCTTGGCTTATGCATGTGTGGGAAGGATCTAGAATTGATTCAATTTCATCATTTTCCATCCAAAATTCAAATCCCTTCCAAGACTTTCCACTCTAATTCCTCTTTTCCTTTCCTAATTCATTTTTCACCCCAATTTCCACCCACTAAACCTCACTCCAAACCCAAACTTAATTCCTAACCTAGGTGTTATTTAAATCAATTCATTCCAAACCTCTCACAACTTTGATCCATTTTCTAAATTTTCTACACATCTCACTCCATTTTTCTCTAAACTTTTCTCTCATTCCAAACCCTCACTCAAAGTTCCACCATCAAAGTTCAACAAATTTCGCATTGAAATTTGTTGATCTTGGAACTAAACCTTCATCCATCCATTAATCCTTGAAGGAATTCTGGTTTTGCTACTGTTTTGCTTTTGGATCTATGTTCTTGGAAGTGATTTTGGAGAAGCTTGAAGCAAGTTCATCACATTGCATTTATTTTGCATTTTCTCTTGAAGTTTGCATTGGATGTCTAAATTTCTTGCTTAGATTCATCAATTGCAGCTTATCAACACTTACCAAAGCAATTCTCAGCTTTGTAGGTTGGTGAATTTTAGATCTACTTTTCAGTTTAGCTTATTTTGCTTGTTCATGATATAGATCTTGGGTTTGTTGTGTTTGATCCTTTGGATTGTGGATTTCACAGTTGTTGCTGGTTGATTGATGTGTGATTGCTCTTCTTGATATGTAATTTCTGTGCATATTGAGATGCCCTAACATGCAGGTGATTGGAGAAGTAATTTGCTGCTAAAAAGTGCTTTTGAAACTAATTTTTTGAATTATGTCCCAGAGTAACCAGTTAACATAATTACAGTGCAATTAAGTTAACCGGTTAACATGTTGTAATCTTGCGTAATTGGTCTGATTTTGAACTAAGTAACCGGTTAACACCCATACGTTAACCGGTTAACACTGCTGCAGAATGTGATTTTCTTGCATTTTCTTGTTTGTTTGAGATCCTTTGCATACCTAAACTTCATGGATTAATATGTTGACGATTTGTGGATTATTCTTTAGCTGTTTCACCTCACATTATTGCATGAACACAATTCTTCGACACACGTTTTTTGGTTTATCATTGTTGGATGTTCATGTTTCCATTGATGTTTTCTTAATGCGATGAACACGTTGCACACACTTCTTGAGCAGGTTGATTGTGATTTATTGCTAGTGTTGCTGGAGTTGTTGCATTGTACATGCTTGCTTGCATTTTAGTGCCATGAGATGCATGTTTTGATTTGACTTGTTCATTTACCAAATGATGTGCATCTTTCCATGATGTTTCAATTTCATTCAGCTTGATGTGTGATGTGTTTGTGATTATGATTAATTGTAAAATGCATGAGGTTGGATGCACGTTTGCTATGCCATGATTGAATCGTTTTCAAATGTATCACATGTTGCCCTGTTTCTACTGCTGTTTATGTGCATACATGCTGTTATATGTGCTGCTGTTTGGCATTTTTGCACCTCTTCTTGTGATGAATTGTGTGCTGTTATAAGCTGTCTTGCTTGTGTGCTGTCTTGTTATAAGCTGTCTTGCTTGTTCGCCTTTTCTTCTTCATCTCTTTCACTCTTTTTCTTCCCTCGAATCTCAAGACTTGTTTAAGTCTTGGATTCACTCCCTTAGAGCTACCTAGTCCAACTTAATTTTCGATTAAGCTTGGAGTAGGATTAGCATTAGGGTTCCCTTTGCATGCTAACTTAGGTAGAAGTTTCCCTTTCAAACTCAACTATAGGGCCATCTTTGCATGATAAGATTAGGAACTTTAGTTTCCCCTTAGTGTTTTCTTCTCCCTTGAGTCTTCTCTTCTCATCTCATAACACTTCAAAAACACTTAATAAAATATAACGCATATTGCGCTCGAGCCTTAAGTGTAGGAAATGAAGAACGAGGGGTCTCCTCTCCTCTTCTAGAGTGTTTAGAATACGTCCCATTTGGGGGCGACCATGCGATTCATTCGTTCCCGCATGGTAGACTTTAGTGCAATGTAAGTTACGAATTAACTTCAATCCACTTCTATCTAAAAAACTCAAAAACAAACTCAAACCTTTTTCATCCTTCGGGATCGTTAATTTCAAACTCATTTTCATAAAAGGGCACGTTATTTTTCGTCTCGTCGCAAACAGGCATCGACCCTAACAGCCGGACGTGAATCTAACGTCGCTCATAAAAAACACTAACCGACCTCGTTAGGTCGAACTACGACTGCTCTGATTTCCTCTCTTTAGTCCGATTGAGGATACGTAGGCACGAGACGGCGATGTTTTGGCGAGCAACCTCCCCCCCTTAGTTCGTGTCCGAACTACGTTGACTCTGACTTTCCCATTGCACGAGGGAATACGTAGGCATAGGACGGCATGTCCTATCGAGTCACTTTTTTTCTTTTCTTCCTCGTTTCTTCGTTCTGTTCTGTTCCAGTTCTTTTCCTTTCTAGTGGCAGTGGATCTCCTGACGATGACACCTTTTGATCGAGACAACAAGCGTGGATCCCATCGAGTACGATGGACGTGTGGGGTGCTAACACCTTCCCTTCGCGTAACCGACTCCCTTACCCATTTCTCTTGGTCGTGAGACTGTGTTCTTTCCTTCCCTCAGGTTTACGTAGTGTTTCCTTTCCCTCTCTTGGGATAAATACACATTGTTGGCGACTTTGTTCTGCGCCACTTTAGCGTTTGTACCATGGATGAAAATCCTCAGGAGCGACAGGTATGTTATGAGAAAGTTACACCTTGGTATTAAGAACAAGCGTAGTGGTAGCACCATAGTCACAAGTGTACGTGATGGATTCTTATCTTGAGACAAGTGTGAAGGGACGTACTCTGTGGAACAACGAGTGTTGTATTTTGAGAAGTAAGATTGTGGTAAACAACGAGATGCAATTCAGGACTTATTACAGACTAAGTGTAAATCATGTAATGATTTATACCGGAAGGGTTTGGTAATTACTTGATGAGAATTGTCGGTTGCGAATCTTCCATTAAGTAATTGGTGTAAATATGGTGTGCAATGGATAGTGAAGGGTAAGAAATGCCGGTTAATGTGTACGAAGTGATGGAAAGGTTTTTCAAGAGGATGCATTGCCCCGATTTATTTTCAATTATAGAGAAACTCCTGTAATTTTGAATGATCGGAATGTTCGGAATCTACCATTTATTGGACTAAGAGCGTTGTTGTTTTAGTTCTCACAAAGGAATTCAAATGAGAGAACAAGGTTGTGTGCTTGACATGTTATGTCCATCGCTTTTATGGTATCGTGTAATGGTTGTGTGTTGGGTTTTGCTTGTGGACGAATCAAGTATGAGTTGTGGTTGAAACCCTATAATGCCGTCATTATTGGCTTTCATCTAGTGTAGTTGTTTGAGTAGAAATGAACTATCCGTTGAAGTTTTGTTGTGTGACCGCGTCAGAATTTGGAATTCTACCTTGTCACTTGGTTGGAGTGTGTCGTCTACATGTTTTTGACTTTGTCGATTTTACCTTGAGTGGATCATGGTTAGTAAATGTTATATAAGTTAAAAGCCACGAGTTGAGAATGATATTGTTGGTTAGAATGAACCAGATTGATGGTTTTGAGTAGGGAGGGCTTTTGAACTAAAAGGAATTGGTTTTAAGTTTCTGAAGCAGTGTTAACCGGTTAACATGTTCAAGGATGGTGCTTTGCGCTAAATTTTGAGGAGTTAACCGATTAGCTCAGAAGGTTAATGGATTAACATGTGTGTAAAGTTTGAAATCCCTTAGGAACCATCATCTGAGTTTTGTCACCTTATGTTGCTCCGAGTTGAGAGTATTGTGCGAATGTAAACGGGATTGCAAGTAAATGAAGGACGGATTTGTGTTATTGAAATTGGAACTTGTGGAAGGGTGCTACTTAGTCGATCATCTGTTTAGATGACAAGGGAATTTGACTTCGAGGAAGTAATCTTGTGAATTGTGTTGAGTATGAGAAAGTCTTAGGCGCATTGTTGTTATTACTGTTGAAAACCTTAAGGACGAAGTTAGAGAATACTCACGAAATATTGGTGTTGCAAGGAATATTTCGGTGTGTAATTATGGTGTTAGTAAGGTATGAACGGTTGGTCAGAGTTAGTAATTGTTATCTTCCGTGAGTTCATGGCATCGAATTTAGACTGTGGCAATGGTACCAGTTGTGTGCAGTTGTGTTTTACCCAGAGAAGGAAATTTGAAGGTTATCCTTCCAATTACGAGTAAGAATTGGACATTCTAAAGTTAAGCATGTAACTTGGAATCGGCTATGAAACAGAACGAATGAGAGAAGTGGATTCAACTGAGAAGTATGGTATGAACTTCAAAAGTGTGGGTGTATGTGGAGTGTGGTATGTGAATTGGTGAGTAGTAGGGAAACTCACAGTTGTGCCTTGGATGGTTTGAGTTTTGATAAGTGGTGATTCGTATATGATAGAAGTTCTGTTTTGGTGTTACGTCATTTTTTGTTGAGATCTAGAATCAACAAGGAATCTTGAGTAAGTCGGAAAACCGTAAGAATAATCGATTTGGAATGTGGTAACCATAACCGGAGCTTGTTAAGTTCTTTTGAGATGTATTGATTTGTGTTTAGAATGAATTTGGAGTTATATATGTTATGGTTGTAGCAGTGTAACTCATGCACCTCTATCGTCTGGGGAGTGTTGGACAGATGTTATAATTTATGTGTGTTGGCGAGGAAATTGTTTTACCATAAGACGCCAATAAGTTTCTTGTACCGTTGGTTAGTAAAGGGCCTCAGTGGATAAGGGCATTTCTCCGCCGACTGTTAGCTAATTGGTAGTGCTTAAGAATTCGTGATGTTCTACTATTATGATTTGGTTACGCAGTAGAATGTGACAGATGAAAAAGTTGGTCAGAATGATAGGGATTTGAATATTTTTGCTTATAAGTATGGAAATAAGAAGATTTTGTTCTAAGTGTGTTACCTTTTGGTGCGACACGAAAGAAAGGAAATATCGGATTTAGTGAGTACAGTGTACAGCATCAGACCAGACTAGTTATGAAGTAGTTCCAATGTTAAAGGATTTATGAAAGGATAGTTGGCGGTAATTGTATAAAGTTAAGAAACACTACTACAAAAAACCCATTTAACAACGGTTGGAAATGACATATAATGACGTGGGCGAAGGCGTTGTTTTGTTGATTGTTGTTGTATATGCGGTACGTATAATGACGGTCCTATAACCTTTGTAATAAAATGGAAAACACGCTACCTATAATGACGGTTATTTTAAATACCCGTTGTTGTATGTCTTTTAATAAAATAAAAAAAATACAGCATTAGAAGTACCTCTAATGACGGTTATTTTAAAAAAACCGTTGTTGTATGTCTTTTAATAAAATAAAAAAAATTGCAGCATTAGAACAAGAACAACAGCAAGAACATCAAGAACAACAATAAGAACAAAAACAACAGTAAGAACATCAAGAACAACAATAAGAACAAGAACAAGAACAAGAACAAGAACAAGAACAAGAACAAGAACAAGAACAAGAATAAGAACAAGAACAAGAAAAAGAATCAGAACAAGAAGAAGAAGAAGAAGAAGAAGAAGAAGAAGAAGAAGAAGAAGAAGAACAACAACAACAACAACAACAACAATAATAACAATAATAACAACAAGAACAACAACATCAACAACATCAACAACAACAACAACAATAATAACAATAATAACAATAATAACAACAAGAACAACAATAATAAAAAATAACAACAAGAACTACAATAATTAAAAAATAACACCAACAACTAACATTGCTAACTCGAGTTCTGAAATTTGGTTTAGTGGAGAAATAGAGTATCGTAACTAATAGATGATGTTTGGAGGTAGAAGATGTAGTTCGTCTAAGTTTTAGGTTTCACGCGGATCACTAATAATAGTGTCTTGGCCGTTGATAATCACTAAATGGACGACCAAGATTTGTTTAAGGATAGTGAATAAACTCAATATGCGCGCCACCTATAATGTTGGTAATGAGAATTGAAAAAATAAGTAAAAAACCAAAAATGCTGGTGCTGGGACTTGAACCCATGACAAGACGCTACCTATAATGACGGTTGGTTTAAATTACCCGTGGTAAAAGGTCTTTCATCATTTTGAAAAAATAAGTAAAAAAAGCTACCTATTACAACGGTTGGTTTAAATACCGGTTGTGAATGGTCTGTCAGTATTTTGAAAAAATAGAAAAAAATGATTAAAATAAATTCAGAAAAATCTAAAAACACTAAATTTAATCTAATTAGGTAAAATAAGAATTTTGAGAATTTTTTTAGAATTTGTTGAGACTATGAAAACAGTAAAAAATTCATTAAAAATAGAAAAAAGATGAATTTAGGGTTTTGAGGGTGAAGTCGCGTAACTCTTCGAAAGTACGGGACTAATGACCGCACAAATTTTTCTGCTTCATATGCACGAAACAGATCTCAAAAAGGAGACGATTTTCCCTAAAACCGAATTTTTTGAAGTGCAAGACCTAAAACTAAATTATTTGCTATAATGACGGTTGAAAACATACCAGTGGTGAAAGGATGTGGGCATTTTGAAATAATATGTAAAAACCATAAATGTTGGTGCTGGGAATTGAATCCATGACCATGCGCTAACTATAATGACAGTTCTATAAATACCCGTGGTGAAAGGCCTCACATTTCACCACGGTTGGAATTTTAACCGTCATTAAAAGCCTTTTAACGAGATTAAAAAAAAAGTGCGCATCTATTACAACGGTGTATAGGCAATCCGTTGTAAGCCTGGCGTTGTTATTTGCGCGTTTTGTAGTAGTGAAATCACTGTTTTACCTCGCAAAGATTTGATGAGTGTTTGTTACCTTAAACCAAGACAAGGTATTATGGTTTTGTGTTGTGACTCAGTAGAAGAGCATAGAATGTTATATTTTTTCCGAAGGTAAGATATGACCAAGTCTTTTAGTAAGAAACAACAGAGGAATTACGGAAAAGGAAAAGTTAGAAGTTAACCTAATATTGGAATAAGAATATGACTAAGGACATGAAGTTTGATGAATTGTGAAAATACGGATTTTGGTCAATGAAATCAAGTTGGAATTGGATTACGTAAGAATTTGAACAGAAAGTTTAACGGAAGTAAAGTTGATTGTGGAACTAAAACAATGATACAAGTTGTGGTTATTGTTGAGCGAAGAAAATTTGGGGGCCAATTTCGATTTTAGGGGGGGGGGGAGAGTGTAATACCCCATATTAGTTAAATGCTCAATTGAATATCAGATGAGTACCTTTGTGCTCTATCTTTGGTTAATTGAGTTAACGGAATCCTCTAAGTACTTTAAGCATTATCAATTGGGATCAATAGAGCAACTAATGAACTCTGAAGAGACAGATCAATATTTATTTAAATTCAAGAAAATATTTTAAGGTAACTTTAATAACTGATCAATTGGTGTAAGACGATAAAATATCAATTGGAGATATTTTTCTCTATTGGATTACATTATATATATATATATATAGTGGAGGTAAGAAGAAGAAAAGGAAAAAACAGAGAAAGAAGAGGAAGAGAAATAGAAAGAAGGGAAAGGAAGAGAAGAAGAGAGGAAGAACTTAGATGAAGAAGAAAAGCTCATGGATCATCATTGTAACACCCCCAATCTATACCCCCAAGCTATTAAAAGCGATAAATAAAAATTCAAAATTTCATCAGAGTATATTTAAATTATCATGGCATAGACAGGGAGAATCACATCATATTGAAACAAAACATACAACACCTGCTCATAAAGATATGCAACAGTGGGGTAGCCATCATCAAAGGAACTCAGTTCCTTACACCCACATTTCATCAGATTTTAGAATAAAAGCGGAAAAATCTAAAACTGACTATCATATATATATCACATAAAGGTTTATCTGTTATCAGCAGAATCATGTATATATACAACAACAAAGGACAAAGATGCATATACACAACATCACAAAATAATCCTAATCGATCCCCCGACTACCCGGTGTCACATATCAGAGCCGACCGACAAAAGAATGAAGTCCTAAGCTTCACAAAAAGACCTCCAGCAATCTAATGTGCAATGCCTCATAGAGCATTATAAAACAGCAGAAGGGTGAGAAACACAATTATAATATAAATGCATATAATTATATATATATCGACATAAAATACACATATCAAGTATTCTCACCACAATTATCACATGCCAACACATAAAGCATATATAGATTATACTCACATAATCACATATTCACACATAATGCATATGTTTATACACGAAACATGTCATTCATAACTCAATGCATTTAACACGAATGCACATCGATTCACAATTGTTATCACAAGCTCAATCACATAATTACTCCATTCCCAATTGCGTATTATTCATGCACCATACATTTATCACAAATGCATATCACCATGTCTCACACATAATCAATTAAATCATGATTTTCCACATATAACCAATGCAATCATAAACCATGCAGATGCAAAGAGACCGACACAACGACTCTATGCAAATGCATATGCGGTACCGACTCCATCAAATCTCAACACTAGTTCACTCAGGAACTCTGCTGGAACCATCGCTCGTTACATCACTGTAACTCCCCGTCGGGCCTACGATGTTCACCCGTAGCTTACAACCCTCTTTGTATAAGGCTCACGACGTTTATGGATCGCCTGTAGTCCTCTTTGTATAAGGCTCATGATCTGATCGCTTTCAGTCCTCTTATTTTTAAGGCTATTCATATCTCTTATTTTTAAGGCTCGCGATCAACTATAACCACTGTTTCTAGTCCTCTTGCATAAGGCTCACGATGTTTATAACAGATTCATTCAGGAATCAAACCGTCGCTTTAGGTCCCCACATGGGCACACGACGTTCATGGATTGTTTTAAGTCATCTTTATATAAGGCTCACAATCCGATCGCTCTCAGTCCTCTTTGTATAAGGCTCATGATCCCATAAGAGGCATATCATGATGCTTGACACACAAGAACTCATGACAACCAATGCATCTTCACACATATATGCAACCATAAACAATGCATATATAACCAAATACAACACATTGCATTTTCTTGCCCTTAGGCCACACATCATCATCACAACATGTATTTCATGCATTTTCATTTCACAACAGCACACAAGTCATACCATATCCATACCAACAACACATTGCAGGATACACATCAATTACACACAATTATAACTACAAAAGTCGACAAAACGACACTATTCCCAATTCCCGACATAATTAAATCGGCCAACAATCTCGAAATCATTTTAATATGAAAGAACATTTCATTAGCTTTCCAACGATATAAAGAACGTTCAAAACGGATAAGCGGATCAAAAGTTACGGACTAAACAAGAAAAGACATCGTGAAAAAAAACACATTCTGCACCCTTGCTGGCCATACGCGTATTGCCTACTTTCCTTCATTGCCATAAGCGTATTGCCCTAACCAATACGCGTATTGCCCTACCCCATGCGCGTATTGCCCTGTCCCTTACGCGTATGGGCAGCGAAACCCAGAATTTTTTCTGCTGCGTTGCTGTTACGAATTTTCACCCAAAAATCCCATTTTTACACCAGAAAATTACCAATTTGATGTATAACAACATATATCTATCATGTATCAATAACAAGGAACACGAAAACATGATTTCTAACACGATTAAATCAAATTCTCACACTTTCTACACAAATGGGTATTTATTCTATTTCTCATACAATCCAACAAAACCACAAACAAACACATACATAATCATACACATGTATAGGATAATTGAATTTCACACCCTTACCCGATTAAATCGATTCCTAGAAGTTGTTTTGATGAATTCCAAGCTTTTCTCCCAATTTCTCTCTTTTTCTCTTCTCTTCTTTTTCCTTCTTCTCTTTTTCCTCTTCTTATTTCTTTCTCTCTATTTTCTCTCTTCCCCTTATATTTCTATTTTTCTTTCTTTTCTATTTCTTTTCTTTCTAACTTAGTAAATAATTAGGGAAAAGACTAAAATACCCTCACTCTCAATTATCGCGCAAACGCTCTCAAAACGCGATAAAACATAATCACGATGTAAAATAACATATTATCACAAATAAAATAATATAATACTCAAAATAATTAAATCGACTCAATTAAAGAAAATGATCAAAACTGGGGCGTTACAACTCTCCCCCACTTAGAAATTTTCGTCCTCGAAAATATAACCGATCCCAACAACTCCAGACACGGCCCTCGCATCCGACCTATCAAACATTAGACCAACCAAAAGCACACCACAAATAACTCAACTGATAAACCACCTTGCTAACAACAGCAACAACAACGACAAGACGCAAAGCCCATACAATGCACTTGCCGACCAACTCACAGCTCAAAGAATACACAAGCACAAACTCACTGGTTCACTCTCAAATACAAAATGTGCCACATCACGCTTTCGATGCACACTCTGTTTACCCGAAACCATCGAGACTATAAATCTCACGTCCAAAACCTAACTCTTTCTCATATTCACCAAAAATCACTGTTCACTGCCAATATATCCAACCACACTCTCTACTGTGTTCTCTCCCATACTAAACACAAGCCTCAGCACTGCTCAAATAAATCCAACTCTCTGACCCTTAAAACAGACATGCATAAAGATTTTTGACTTACACATCAGGCGCAACAACATCCTTTCCTCAAGGATAACCCTAAACCAATTCATAGCTCGCCACGAATCCTAATCATCCTCACTGTCTCTATTCTTTCAGACCAATCCAATATTCAATATTCTTATAATTACCAAACACTTCGAATCTAGAATCATAAATATAAGACTTCCAATATTCCAACATAATACAACTACAACCAATTCCAATTCCACAGTAGTACTGATCCTTCCATGAACCCTCAAATGTCAAAAAACATAAGCCACAACTTTACTTTCTTGTATTAACACACTGACCATACTCCTCAAAGATGCATCCCAAACAATCGACTTCTCCTTTGCAAGTCCACTGAAGTAACGAAAACTCAAATCTTGGAAAAGCCTTCCATACCCTTCGGTAATAACCAACAAAAGTCCAAAAAGTGTCTAATCACCTTAATTAACTTCGGAGCCTCTCATAGTAACATCACATCTACTCCCGATGATAACAAATATAATCCCCCACACAAAGTCGATCAAAGCCTCAACTCAAACAAATCGCCACTCTTATCGAACATTCCAACAATAGTAATTCCAATCAAACTCAACCAAACCAATCCAGTTACCTCATCCTAAAAGTGAACACTTATTCTCAATCGTCACCCTATACCACTGTCCGTAGTCCATACACAATTTCTTCTCTTGACAATCCAAATTCCAATCTATCGCAACAACCAACCAAAAAGGACTCTCAATGACTTCACAACCTAACCATCATACCAAAAATCTTGATTCCGCGTCACCGTCAGATATAAAATCTTCCTCAACTTGACAAAATAATCCGCAATCATTTCCTTAAATTTCAAGTAATCCATTCCGTATCACTATCAAAGCCGGAAAGACACGTCAATTCCATCCAACATAATTCCCGTCTGCTATCAACAAGAGATTAAGGGTGATCAGTTCCTCAATTTGTTAATAGACAGCTGACAATCATGATGGGGTACAAACCGTCTCCACTAAACTATAATAGCATTCCTTACATCCTGTGCACAAAACTACCTAAGGCACAAACCCTTAGTTGACATAAACTTTACTTCCGCATTCCCTCTAGAATCTAAAACAACACTGTCCAAACAACACTTACACTCTTGCAATCTGCATCCCACTGAGCCAACGCTCCACACCTGAAGCAACATGGAAAAGTACCAGCTTTTCCCCCACTCATCTCATTCTAATCCTTCCAACTAAAAACACCAAATCCAACACAAGTCTTTACCATAAATGGTCAAAGAAAAAATTAAACAAACCAAAGAAATAATTACCGACCCAAAAAGCAGAAGTATCGATAACCATCTAACCACCCCAAGAAGACAACAACAAATTCAAACGCTTCGCGCACTCATACGAACTAAACGAATGAGTCTCTCCAGTACCAACAATAACAAAAATAAAGGCGTACTATAATAAAACAAGTACCTTTAATCAGACGATCTGCACTAGAAGTCTCAGTCCTTGCCAATGCAAAGACCTCCCCACCAGCCTAAGCTTGCTTTGGTTTTTTACACCTCGTACTAATATGACCTGTCTCACCACAGTTGAAACACTTCACCATATTATTCTTACAATCAGCTGTGACATGTCCCGAACGTCCACACTTGGAACATTTCAGTTTATTCTTCCCACAATCGAACTGAAGATGTCCTACTTCACCACACTTGTAACATCTCGAAGGATTAGACATTCCTCCCCCACTTGTCTGTATCTCAAAGTTACTCCTATGCTTACCACTGTCAGCGGGTGCCACATAAGGACCACTACGAGACGGTTGTTTTCCTTTCCTGTCATTCACACTCTTATAGTGAGTAGCACGCGCCTTCCTATCCTCTTCATAAATCCTACAACAATCCACTAAATCAGAAAACCTTCTAATCCTCTCATAATCGATCGCCTGTTTAATCTCAGGACGCATTCCGTTCTCATATTTCAGACACTTAGAAAACTCAGCAGTCGCCTCAGCATAATGAGGATAAAACTGCACCAGCTCAACAAACTTAGAAGTATAGTCCACAACAGACATACTACCTTGTTTCAATTCCAAAAATTCAATCTCCTTCTTTCCTCTAACATCCTCAGGAAAATACTTCCTCAGAAACTCTCTGCTAAACACTTCCCAAGTGATCTCTTCTTCCTCTGTAGCTTCCAACACATTACGAGTACCAACCCACCAATCATCAGCTTCTTCTAGTAACATGTGAGTACCTAGTCTCACCTTCTGATCCTCATCACAATCCATCACTCGGAAAATCCTTTCAATCTCTTTCAACCAAATCTGTGCACCATCGGGATCATATCTTCCTTTGAAGATAGGCGGTTGATTCTTCCTGAACTCCTCATTACCAACAGCATTCGGTGCACCCTGCACAGCCCGAGCCATTGCCTGCATCGCAGCGGCCAAAGCAGTATCGTTCCTTCCAGCCATATTCTGTTCATTTCCAATAACAGCAACTATGGTTAAACAACAACTCACCGAACCACGAAGACCAACAAAGACTGACACAAACAGACACAAACTGACACGGACTGGCTCTGATACCACTTAATGTAACACCCCTAATCTATACACCCAAGCTATTAAAAGCGATAAATAAAAATTCAAAATTTCATCAGAGTATATTTAAATTATCATGGCATAGACAGGGAGAATCACATCATATTGAAACAAAACATACAACACCTGCTCATAAAGATATGCAACAGTGGGGTAACAATCATCAAAGGAACTCAGTTCCTTACACCCACATTTCATCAGATTTTAGAATAAAAGCGGAAAAATCTAAAACTGACTATCATATATATATATCACATAAAGGTTTATCTGTTATCAGCAGAATCATGTATATATACAACAACAAAGGACAAAGATGCATATACACAAAATCACAAAATAATCCTAATCGATCCCCCGACTACCCGGTGTCACATATCAGAGCCGACCGAC
The DNA here is from genome assembly GCA_022829125.1 of Lathyrus tuberosus. Lineage (NCBI taxonomy): Eukaryota > Viridiplantae > Streptophyta > Magnoliopsida > Fabales > Fabaceae > Lathyrus > Lathyrus tuberosus. The sequence goes on along the minus strand of JALAZF010000161.1, from coordinate 6,940,650 downwards.
AAAAGAATGAAGTCCTAAGCTTCACAAAAAGACCTCCAGCAATCTAATCTGCAATGCCTCATAGAGCATTATAAAACAGCAGAAGGGTGAGAAACACAATTATAATATAAATGCATATAATTATATATATCGACATAAAATACATATATCAAGTATTCTCACCACAATTATCACATGCCAACACATAAAGCATATATAGATTATACTCACATAATCACATATTCACACATAATGCATATGTTTATACACGAAACATGTCATTCATAACTCAATGCATTTAACACGAATGAACATCGATTCACAAGTGCTATCACAAGCTCAATCACATAATTACTCCATTCCCAATTGCATATTAATCATGCACCATACATTTATCACAAATGCATATCACCATGTCTCACACATAATCAATTAAATCATGATTTTCCACATATAACCAATGCAATCATAAACCATGCAGATGCAAAGAGACCGACACAACGACTCTATGCAAATGCACATGCGGTACCGACTCCATCAAATCTCAACACTAGTTCACTCAGGAACTCTGCTGGAACCATCGCTCGTTACATCACTGTAACTCCCCGTCGGGCCTACGATGTTCACCCGTCGCTTACAGTCCTCTTTGTATAAGGCTCACGACGTTTATGGATCGCTTGCAGTCCTCTTTGTATAAGGCTCACGATCCGATCGCTTTCAGTCCTCTTATTTTTAAGGATATTCATACCTCTTATTTTTAAGGCTCACGATCAACTATAACCACCGTTTCCAGTCCTCTTGCATAAGGCTCACGATGTTTATAACAGATTCACTCAGGAATCAAACCGTCGCTTTAGGTCCCCACATGGGCACACGACGTTCATGGATTGTTTTTAGTCCTCTATATATAAGGCTCACAATCCGATCGCTCTCAGTCCTCTTTGTATAAGGCTCACGATCCCACAAGATGCATATCATGATGCTTGACACACAAGAACTCATGACAACCAATGCATCTTCACACATATATGCAACCATAAACAATGCATATATAACCAAATACAACACATTGCATTTTCTTGCCCTTAGGCCACACATCATCATCACAACATGTATTTCATGCATTTTCATTTCACAACAGCACACAAGTCATACCATATCCATACCAACAACACATTGCAGGATACACATCAATTACACACAATTATAACTACAAAAGTCGACAAAATGACACTATTCCCAATTCCCGACATAATTAAATCGGCCAACAATCACGAAATCATTTTAATAGGAAAGAACATTTCATTAGCATTCCAACGATATAAAGAACGTTCAAAACGAATAAGCGGTTCAAAAGTTACGGACTAAACAAGAAAAGACATCGCAAAAAAAAACACATTCTGCACCCTTGCTGGCCATACGCGTATTGCCTACTTTCCTTAATTGCCATACGCGTATTGCCATAACCAATACGCGTATTTCCCTACCCCATACGCATATTGCCCTGTCCCATACGCGTATGGGCAGCGAAACCCAGAATTTTTCCTGCTGCGTTGCTGTTACGAATTTTCACCCAAAAATCCCATTTTTACACCAGAAAATTACCAATTTGATGTATAACAACATATATCTATCATGTATCAATAACAAGGAACACGAAAACATGATTTCTAACACGATTAAATCGAATTCTCACACTTTCTACACAAATGGGTATTTATTCTATTTCTCATACAATCCAACAAAACCACAAACAAACACATACATAATCATACACATGTATAGGATAATTGAATTTCACACCCTTACTCGATTAAATCGATTCCTAGAAGTTGTTTTGATGAATTCCAAGCTTTTCTCCTAATTTCTCTCTTTTTCTCTTCTCTTCTTTTTCCTTCTTCTCTTTTTCCTCTTCTTATTTCTTTCTCTCTATTTTCTCTCTTCCCCTTATATTTCTATTTTTCTTTCTTTTCTATTTCTTTTCTTTCTAACTTAGTAAATAATTAGGGAAAAGACTAAAATACCCTCACTCTCAATTATCCCGCAAACGCTCTCAAAACGCGATAAAACATAATCACGATGTAAAATAACATATTATCACAAATAAAATAATATAATACTCAAAATAATTAAATAGACTCAATTAAAGAAAATGATCAAAACTGGGGCGTTACAATCATCATCTTCTTCAAACTCCTCTTCGATTATCAGGTGGGTTCTAGTTAGACACTTTAAGTTCTAGAAGTATAAGTTTGGAACTTAGGTTAGATTTGAGAGAAAATGGTAAAATGGAATCTAACGGATTAAATGAGCTATAAACTGTGTAGTATGATCAATATATGTGTGGAACTATCTGTACATGCTTGTTGTGTGCTTGATCATGTTAAAAATAGGATTTTTGGAGTACTTTGACCAATAAAAACGCAGAATTTTGAAGCACCAGGCGAATTTTGAAGCACCAGGCTAATCAGGTTTCGCCTCTACTTCGCCGGGCGAAGTACTGGCGAAGAGGAAATCGCCGGGCGAAATCCTTAATCGACGGGCAAAAATTGAGAGACAGAACATGTTTTGGCTACTGGAACTTTTGGGTTTTCTAAAAACAGGTTTTGCCGCTGCTTCGCCGGGCAAAGAGGTATTTTCCAGGCGAAATCCCTAACCGCCGGGCGAATCTGACAGTTTTTCAATAATTTTCTTTTCTTCAAAAATCCATAACTTTTGATTCGTAACTCGGATCGAGACGTTCTTGGTATCGTTGGAAATCCATGACGACCCTCTACCCATAATTATGGGTATGATATGGGATTAATTATTTAGTGGAAAATGAATGAAAATAATGTTATGTGATATGTGGAAATTCCATATCTTTTGGATCTCAAATCCGATCGAGGCATAATTATAGCCGATGTAAAGCTGTGAAAATATCCTACGGGATAAAAGTGAAAAGTATTGATTTCGATACCCGATTAAATGAATCAGAGGGAACCCGAAAGTGATGTTTTATGTGATGTGCTATTAAATGGTATTGTGAGACCATGATTTCAACCAAGGATGCTTGGTAGAGGATAGTGGTGGCTTGTATGCTTTTAAAATGTGTATGAACTACTATGTGGATTATGTTTGATATGTTATGCTATCTTGTGTCTTTTGTGATTGATGTGGTAATATGCTTGTCTAATATTGTTGTTAAACATAATTGAGAAAATGACATGCTTAAAATGAATTAGGAAGAGTGAGAAACCTTACCCCAAACAAATGATATGATCCTAGAGATGTAACTAGGACTTGGTAAAGGTCTAAAGAGCAATGCTTATGCATCGATACTGGAAGAGTGTCTTTGATAAGTAGTTGTTAGTGGAGGATGGTAATTCCTCTGGTTTGTATTTTATCCCTAAATAAATACCATGACCCGTGTTTAATCCTTTGGTGTGGTATGGTCGGGGAGAAGTATTTATTAAGTTAGTATCCCTTAATAAATACTGTGACCCGTGTTTATCCTTTGGTATGGGCTGGACGGGGAGAAGTATTTATTAAGTAAGTAAGTGTGACCCGTGTTTAATCCTTTGGTGTGGGATGGCCGGAAAGAAGTTACTTAGTGGTTGGTACCGTGACCCGTGTTTAATCCTTTGTGTGGGATGGCCGGGGAGAAGTACCATTTGTAGATAACCGTGACCCGTGTTTAATCCTTGGCGCGGGATGGCCGGGGAGAAGTTATCTACGTTAAGGATCTGTGACCCGTGTTTAATCCCTTTGAGTCGGATGGGCGGGGAGAAGATTCCTTAACTAGTTTTTCGTTTTGTGAATTGTATGTTTGTTTCTCTAGTCAGAATGTTTGAACTCAAGGTTTAGTTCCCTTCCCCCGACTTGAGCTAGACTAAGATAGAACCTTGTAAAGCCGAGGGAATCTATAAGATAGGGAACTCAATGAGATTTGATGTATCTCACCCCACTATTGTTGATTATTTTCAGGAGGTATTTGCAGGTATGATTTACAAGTGGAGCTATGCTTAGATGTTTCAAGAGAAGTTTAGTTGAGCTTATTCCGCTGTGTATTATTTTCTTGTAAAATGAGGAATATTGTTCCTTATTCTTAGATTTTCTTGTTTTGGCTAATTTCCATGCCTTGTACCATAGGTTTTATTTATGTATTAGAAATGGTCAAGTATGTGAATTATGCCATTAGGCACTTATGATGGTGTCAGTATCAAATAAAACACTTGTATGGTATTATTCTAAATATATATTATATAGGGCGTTTACAATCATGTTGTTACCTGCCAACAAAAGATCATCAACATATATCAAAAGGCAAGTGAAAGAATTATGAGATGTGTGAATAAACAGGGAATGGTCAGAAGAACATTGTTTGAAGCTATTGTTTAGTAAAACTTGTGAGAGCTTCTCAAACCATTGCCCACTGGACTGTTTAAGACCACAGATAGATTTGAGAAGTTTGCACACCTAATTTGGGTATGAGGGAGTAAGGTCTTGAGGAAAATTCATATAGACTTCCTCATCCAAATCTCCATGTAAAAAAGCATTGTGCACATCAAGTTGATGAAGAAATAAATTCATAGAAGAAGCAATAGCAAGGAGAATTCTTACAGTGGTGAGTTTTGCAACCGGAGAAAAAGTATCAAAGAAATCAATACCTTGGTCTTGTTTGAATCCTTAAGCAACTAACCTACCTTTATGCCTTTGTAGAGATCCATCAGAATTGTATTTGGTTTTGTACACCCATTTACAGCCTATAGGTTACTTACCTTGAGGTAGTGAAGTCAATGTCCATGTTTGATTGGCTTGCAAGGCTTGGATTTCATTTTCCATAGCCTTTACCCAATGAGGATGAACACAAGCTTGCTTGTATGATGTAGGGTCAGATGCAGTAGTAATAGCAGAAACATATGAAAAGTATGCAGGAGAAAGATGATTATAAGAAATGTAATTAGAAATGTCATGCATAACAGAAGGCATAGAAACATTGCAAAGAAAATATTTTAAGAAGGCAGGAGCAGACCTAATTCTGGTGGACTGTCTAAGGGTAGTAGTTTCAGGGGAGCGTTGTTCTATTATGGGGGAAGTATCAAGTTGTGGAGGGGTGGAGTGATGGGAGGAAGATGATTTAGGGGTATGTAGATGTGGTGAGTGTGGTTGAGTAGCAGGGGATAAAGGTGTGGGAGTAGCACTAGGATCATCAATGTCATTGTATGTAGGCAAACTGTCAGGAGCAACAATGTATGGGTTGGTTGTGAGTTATGTTCTGTAGGGACAAGGTGATCAAACAGAAATGTATCAGTGGTAGTAGAAGGCTCAAGAGGCAAGGTCTGAGTTGACGATAATGGATAAGGGAATATGTCTTCGTAAAAGTAACAGTTCCTAGAGGTAAAGGTTGACCTATGTTGGAGGTCAAACAATAGAAATCCTTTGATTCCCATAGTGAAACCAGGGAAGACACATTTTGTAGCCCTAGGATCTAATTTATCTCTATTTCTAAGAAGGGTAGAGGCATAAGCAAGACATCCAAAGGTTTTGAGATTGGTATAGGAAGGAGGTGTCTTAAAGAGCAATTCATAAGGGGTATGATTTTGGAGTGTGGGGCTGCAAAGTCTATTAATAAGGCAAGTAGCATGGCATAAGGAAAAAGACCAGAAACATTTAGGAAGATTGGCTTGGAAAAGAAGGGATCTAGTAACATTTAGCAGGTGTCTATGCTTTCTTTCTACAATGGAGTTTTGTTGAGGTGTTTCAACACAACTCTTTTGATGTATAATCCCAAGAGAGGCATAATAAGAGGGCACGAGAAACTCATTACCATTGTCACTCCTAATAATTTTAATTTTGCACGAGAATTGAGTATGACAATAGGTTATAAAGTTCTTAATTAGCAGTCTAGCATCAGATTTATTTTGCATAAGGAAAGTCCAAGTATACTTAGAATAATCATCAACAATAGTCAAAAAGTACTTAAAACCATCCATAGAAGCAATAGAAAGAGGACCCCATATGTCCATATGAATTAATTCGAAACAATTAATAGAAGCAATATTACTAGTAGGAAAGGGTAGTTTACATTGCTTGGATAGGCAACAAGTATTACACATAGAAGTTTTATGAAATTTGATAAAGGGAAATTGCTTAGACATAGTGTACAAAACCTCATTTGAGGGATGCCCTAAACGATGGTGCCATAAGGAACTATCTAAAGAAACAACATTCTCAGTGTGTGTAGTGTTGCAAGTATTAGCACAGGTGAAATTGGGCTTAGGTTGTTTATGCAGAATGAAAATATTATTATTCAGGATCACTTGTCCAATCTTCTGCTTGGTAGACACATCCTGAATATAGCAGGAATTGTGTGAGAAGCAGATGGTGTAATTGGAATTAAGACATAGTCTAAAAATGGAAATTAAATTGAATTTAAATTCAGGAATGTAAAAAACATGATGCAATGTCAATAAATTATTAATGATGACAGTGCCAGAATAATGAGCAATAATGCAAGTGCCATTAGGAAGGTAAATGTGCACAGGTTTGACAGCAATTATTGTAACACCCCCTTTCTATACCCCCAAATAATCAATTAAATCATTTAGGCACATATTCTAAATTTCGCCAGAGTACAATTAAAACATAGCATAAAAGAGGCATGTCACATCATACACGCATTTAACACATACAACACCTGCTCAAATCATTGATATGCAACAGTGGGGTAACTTGCTACAGAGGAACTTTGTCCTTACACCCACATCTCAATATTTAGAATTAAAGCGGAATATCCAAACATTGAAATACATCAAAATATATATACATACATATCCATATGTATGCTTCATCAACACACTTCATGTTTACATAAACATTTATCCACAAGATACATATAAAAATGTATCACAAAAGAATAATATACATCCTAGCTACCCGGTGCTACATATCAGAGCCAACCGACCAAAAGAATGAAGACACGCTTCACAAAAAGACCTCCAGCATACCTACTCTGCAATGCCTCATAGAGCATCATAAAACAGCAGAAGGGTGAGAAATATTATCATAATAACGTTGCATATAATTATATATCTCAACACAAAAGTATACACACAACACATCCTCACCATTCTACCATTCCACATAACATACATATTATATTCATTCTTCAATGCATCATTACAACGATACAATTCTTATCACAATTCATCACATCTCATTCAATATACATCGCAAGGCATATATATATATATATATATATACAAAACCAAGCATAGTCATCACAATGCTTATCATTCAACATAAACACATATATTCATGTTTATTCACCAATGCACATATACAAAGATGACCAATGCAAATCATAGAGACCGACTCACGACTCTATGCAAATGCAATGCGGTACCGACTCATTTCATCTCAAGTTCAATTGAAGAACTTATTGGAACCATCGCTTGTTACTTAACGTAACTCCCCGTCGGGCATACGATGTTCACCCATTGCTACCACCTCTCAAAAGGCTTACAATGTTTATGGATTGCTTTCGGTCCTCTTTGTATAAGGCTCACAATCCGATCGCTTTCGGTCCTCTTTGTATAAGGCTCACGATCGTTTGTAATCATCGCTCCCACCTCTCAAAAGGCTTACGACGTTACAACGGGTTCATCTTAGAACCCCACAATGCAAGAATGCACATCATGATGCTTCACATACAACATGACTCATGACACTTTTGACATGCATACATATCCACAATATAGTCATGCATTCATCACACACAATCCACATATATTCACATCAATTGTGCCAAACGGCAACCGAACGTTTTCACAAATAACCAAACAATTCGATTTACGGTTTACCGGAAAAGTTGGTGAAAAGTCAGCTAAAAATATAATTTCTTATCACCATCAATTAGTACATATCAATACCTTCAATTCGATATAAAGAACTCTCAAATCCGATAAACAACGAACAAGTTATGAATATTTCAAACTAACGCAAAAACATAAACCGGACGCCCGACACTACGAAACGGTTCGTAAAAACTGTACCGATTGGACCAAGTTCAGACCCCAAAACTATTTTTCCTAGAAAGAACATCTCGCTAGCTTCCCAACGCTTCGAACGGGGATCAAAACCGACTTACGGTTCAAGAGATATAAATTTCCGAAGTTTCCCCGACAAACCAGAATTTCTGCTTCAGCACAGTAGGTATCGATACATAGGCTTTATGTATTGATACATAAAGACCTCATGTATCGATCCCTAACTCGCATGTATCGATCCCTGCTGTAGTAAAAATTCCATTTTTCCCAATTTTCACAGTAGGGATCGATCCCTGGGATTATGTATCGATCCCTAACCCTGTTTTTCACAAAAAACCAGATTTTTCAAATTACAACTTTGCTGTCCTTTTCCCGAATCCCCGAAAACTCGACTAAATCGAACATTTTCACCGAAACAAACATATACGCGCAACCACCAAATACATAAGAACAATTTAGAACACATAAACGAAATTTCTACGACGTTCGATTTTTCGATTAAATTTCAACCTTTCAAAAACCAGAATTTTTAAACTTCACCAAATCGAATAAAAAGCACGACATACGACGACCTAACCTTCCTCGATACAACTACGTAATTTATTTCGAATTCTAACCGTGAAAACATCGTTTTCTATCAATTTCCTATAATTCGAGCTAAACGGAAACAACAACGGAAACATACCGAAAACTAACCGAAACATAACCAAACTTAATGAAACTTCAAACAGCAGCTCACATACATATAACCAACCAACACATGTATTTATACGACTTTCCGACCGTAGAAACATCGGTTTCTATCGATTTCGTCCAATACGGCATAAACGGAAACATATAAAAACCACCCAAAACATTCATACAAAACTCATACATAATCATACACAAAGTTATAATAACAATGTTTCACACCCTTACCCGATTTCTCGATTCTTGGAAGCTTGATCTTGATGATTTGTAGCTTTCCTTCTTTTTCTCTTCTCTTTTTCTCTCTTGCTCTCAAAATTCTGTTTTTCTCTCTTTCTCACCTCTAACTTTCTATTTCTATTCTTTTTCTTTCTTTTTTATACTTTTCTTAAAATATCTCCTCTATAATAATTAACCAAAATATCTCACAAATATCTAATAATACATTTTCTCACTTAAAAATATATAATTTAACAATAATTATGAAATGTCTAAAATACCCTCCAATCTAATTTCCCCCGAAAACTCTCAAAAACGGTAAAATAATATAACACGCCAACATATCGGATTAAAACACCAATTTCACAATAACATAATTATTGCCCAAATTAAATAAAAGACTCAACCAAATAGAATCAATCAACACGAAAATGGAAATATCAAAATCGGGCTGTTACAACTCTCCCCCACTTTAGAAATTTTCGTCCTCGAAAATATTACCTGATTCAAACAACTCCGGATACGACTCGCGCATCCCACTTTCCAATTCCCAAGTCATATTGCCTTCTGAAGCGCCTCCCCACGCCACTTTCACAAGCGCAATATCTTTACCTCTTAACTTCTTAACTTCGCGATCCAAAATCTTAATCGGTAAAACTTCAACCGTAAGATTATCTCTCACTTCCACCTCGTCCATAGGAATAACATGTGACGGATCCGGAACATACTTTCGAAGTTGCGAAACATGGAAAACGTCATGCAAATTCGAAAGATTCGGAGGCAACGCCACCCGATAAGCCACATCGCCAACACGTGCAATAATCTGATACGGACCAATAAAACGAGAAGTCAACTTCTTCGACTTCAAGGCACGACCCACACCCGTAACCGGTGTAACTCTCAAAAACACATGGTCGCCTTCTTGAAACTCAAGATCTTTCCTTCTCTTGTCATGATAGCTCTTTTGTCTACTTTGAGAAGCTTTCATCCTTTCCCGAATAAGCTTCACTTTCTCCGTCGTTTGTTGTACCATTTCCGGTCCAACTATCGTCCTCTCGCCGGTTTCATGCCAACACAAAGGTGTTCGACATCTCCGACCATACAAAGCCTCAAATGGTGCCATACTAATACTCGAATGAAAACTGTTATTATAGGTGAACTCAATCAACGCTAAATAACTATCCCAAGCACCACCTTGCTCTAGCACACAAGCACGTAACAAATCCTCTAACGATTGAATCGTCCTCTCGGTTTGACCATCTGTTTGCGGATGGTAAGCCGAACTCAATCTTAGCTTAGAACCCAAAGCCTTTTGTAAACTCTCCCAAAACCTTGATGTAAATCTAGGATCTCTATCCGATACAATACTCTTAGGAACTCCATGTAATTTCACTACCACCAGAACATAAATCTCGGCTAACTTCTCCAAAGGATAACTAATATCAATTGGAATAAAGTGAGCAGATTTAGTAAGCCTATCAACAATCACCCCAAATAGCATTATGACCTCTTTGCGTATTCGGCAATCCCGTAACAAAATCCATCGATATACTATCCCATTTCCATTCCGGAATATCCAACGGTTGCAACAAACCACTAGGCTTCTGATGTTCCACCTTCGACTTTTGACAAGTCAAACATGCATATACAAATTGAGCAACATCCCTCTTTAATCCGGACCACCAAAAGATTTTCCTCAAATCTTGATACATTTTGTTCGCTCCCGGATGAATACTTAAGTTACTTCGGTGCCCTTCTTCCAATATCATCTTTTTCAACTCCGCATCATCGGGAATACAAATACGACCACGGAATCGCAAAACTCCAAAATTATCAACCTTGAAATCCTCATTCTCATTCAACATTAAATCAACGAACTTCAACTCCAACTTTTGCTTTTCACTAACCGTTGCAAGAAAATCATTCGTAACATGTAACATACCAAGTCTCACACTTCGCGGCGTCATTTCACAAACTAAACTCAAATCTCTGAAATCCTCCAAAAGTTCCCATTCTTTCATCATTAATGCGGACATATGTAACAACTTTCGACTTAAGGCATCAGCCACCACATTCGCCTTACCCGGATGGTAATTCAAACTAAAATCAAAATCCTTCAAAAGCTCTAACCATCTTCGTTGTCTCATGTTCAACTCCTTTTGATCAAATAAATATTTCAAGCTCTTGTGATCACTAAAAACTTCAAATCTCGCACCATAAAGATAATGCCTCCATATTTTCAAAACAAACACCACGGCCGCTAACTCCAAGTCATGCGTAGGATAATTCTTTTCATGCACTCTCAATTGTCGTGAAGCATATGCCACAACTTTTCCATCTTGCATCAAAACACCACCTAAACCTGTCAATGAAGCATCACAATACATAACAAATGGTTCATTAGGATTAGGCAAAATCAAGATCGGAGTCGTTGTCAACCTTCTCTTTAGCTCATTGAAACTCTCTTCACAATGAATATCCCAAATGAAAGCCTTTCCTTTACAAGTCAATTGCGTTAAAGGAAGTGCCAACTTCGAAAATCCTTCTATAAGCCTCCGATAATAACCCGCCAAGCCTAAAAAGCTTCGAATCTCCGTAACCGACCTAGGAGCCTCCCATTGCATCACCGCATCTATCTTGGATGGATCAACACTAATACCACTACCGGAAATAACATGTCCAAGGAAACTTACTTCCGACAACCAAAATTCACATTTTGACAACTTAGCATACAATTGTTTCTCTTTCAAAATTTGCAACACAATTCTCAAATGCTCTTCATGCTCCTCTTGAGACTTAGAGTAAATCAAAATATCATCGATGAACACAACCACAAAACGATCCAACTGTTCATGAAAAATACGATTCATGTATTCCATAAACACACCCGGCGCATTAGAAACCCCGAATGGCATCACGGAATATTCGTAATGACCATACCGTGTCCTAAATGCCGTCTTTTGAATATCCTCTCCTTTCACACGAATCTGGTGATATCCCGATCTCAAATCAATCTTACTAAAAACATTCGCACCAACCAATTGGTCCAACAAATCATCGATCCTTGGAAGCGGATACTTGTTCTTAATTGTCACTTTGTTCAATTGTCGATAATCAATGCATAATCGCATACTCCCGTCCTTCTTCTTTACCAACAATACCGGAGCACCCCAAGGAGAAACACTTGGCCTTACAAATTTCTTATCCAACAAGTCATTCAATTGCTTTTTCAATTCTACCAACTCCGATGCCGACATACGATACGGTGCCATCGAAATCGGTCTAGTACCCGGAACTAGATCAATAGAAAATTCAACTTCTCTTTCCGGCGGTACATCCGTAATATCCTCCGGAAACACTTCTGGAAATTCCCGCACCACTGGGAACACATCAAGTGAAACTTTACTTTCCACCGACAATGATGCAAACAAACCAAACAATTGAGCTTCATCCGCTAAAAGTTTCTTCAACTCTTTAGTGGATAGGAAACTCTCAAATTCATCATCTTCCAAAGAAGGAAACCTTACTAACTTGTGATAGCAATCTATATGAACTCGATTAAATTGCAACCAGTTCATACCCAAGATTACGTCCAAACCCACCAACGGCAAACACACTAAATCCATAACAAAGTCTTTACCATACATGGTTAAAGGACAACTCATACACACCAAAGATGTAGTTACCGACCCTGAAGCAAGAGTCTCAATAACCATCTCACCACCCATCAAAGACAACGCAAGATTTAAACGCATCGCGCACTCCGAAGAAATAAACGAATGAGTCGCTCCCGTATTAATAACAGCAACTAAAGGTGTACTATTAATAAAGCATGTACCTTTAATCAAACGGTCTGCACTAGTGGTCTGAGTCCCCGCCAATGCAAACACCTTACCGCCCGCTTGAGCTTGTTTCGGCTTAGTACACTTAGTACTAATGTGACCCACTTCTCCACAATTAAAACACTTCACCATATTCCTCCTACACTCAGCAGTAGAATGCCCAATTCCTCCACAGTTAGAACATTTTCCAACGGGCTTCCTACACTCAGTTGCTTTATGACCCATTCCACCACAATTGAAACATTTAATGAACCCCGAACTTCCTCCTCCAGATCTCTTATTAAAGTTTCCCTTATATTTACCCTTATCAGCGGGTGTCACATAAGGTCCACTTCTAGCTTGTTGTTTTCCCTTCCTCTCGTTCAAACTCTTGTAATGTGTAGAACGAGCTTTGCTATCTTCCTCGAAGATTCTACAACATTCAGTCAAATCCGAAAACCTCCTAATTCTTTGATATCCCACAGCTTGCTTAATCTCAGGACGCAAACCATTCTCATATTTAATACACTTTGAGAACTCAGCAGTAATCGCGGCATAATGAGAATGAAATTGAACCAATTCCACAAACTTAGCAGTATAGTCCACCACTGACATACCACCTTGTTTCAATTCCAGGAATTCCATCTCCTTCCTCCCTTTCACACTTTCAGGGTAATACTTCAGCAAAAACTCGGTACGAAACAATTCCCAAGTTACCTCTTCATTATCCACCTCAAGAATTTCGCGCATCCCGACCCACCAATCATCGGCTTCTTCCCTCAGCATGTGAGATCCAAGCCTCACCTTATTCTCTTCCGTACAGTCCATAACTCTGAAGATTCTTTCAATCTCTTTCAACCAATTTTGAGCTCCATCGGGATCAAATCTTCCTTTGAAAACCGGTGGTTGATTCTTCCTGAACTCTTCATTAGCATTTACATTCGGCGCACCCTGCACCGCCCTAGCCAATGCTTCCATAGCAGCAGCCATAGCATTATCGTTTCTACCAGCCATATTCTGATCATTCCCAAAAATAACAACAAAGGTTAAACAACAGTTCAACCAACACAACTACAAGACAGACACAACTGACTCAACTCTGGCTCTGATACCACTTAATGTAACACCCCCTTTCTATACCCCCAAATAATCAATTAAATCATTTAGGCACATATTCTAAATTTCGCCAGAGTACAATTAAAACATAGCATAAAAGAGGCATGTCACATCATACACGCATTTAACACATACAACACCTGCTCAAATCATTGATATGCAACAGTGGGGTAACTTGCTACAGAGGAACTTTGTCCTTACACCCACATCTCAATATTTAGAATTAAAGCGGAATATCCAAACATTGAAATACATCAAAATATATATACATACATATCCATATGTATGCTTCATCAACACACTTCATGTTTACATAAACATTTATCCACAAGATACATATAAAAATGTATCACAAAAGAATAATATACATCCTAGCTACCCGGTGCTACATATCAGAGCCAACCGACCAAAAGAATGAAGACACGCTTCACAAAAAGACCTCCAGCATACCTACTCTGCAATGCCTCATAGAGCATCATAAAACAGCAGAAGGGTGAGAAATATTATCATAATAACGTTGCATATAATTATATATCTCAACACAAAAGTATACACACAACACATCCTCACCATTCTACCATTCCACATAACATACATATTATATTCATTCTTCAATGCATCATTACAACGATACAATTCTTATCACAATTCATCACATCTCATTCAATATACATCGCAAGGCATATATATATATATATATATATACAAAACCAAGCATAGTCATCACAATGCTTATCATTCAACATAAACACATATATTCATGTTTATTCACCAATGCACATATACAAAGATGACCAATGCAAATCATAGAGACCGACTCACGACTCTATGCAAATGCAATGCGGGTACCGACTCATTTCATCTCAAGTTCAATTGAAGAACTTATTGGAACCATCGCTTGTTACTTAACGTAACTCCCCGTCGGGCATACGATGTTCACCCATTGCTACCACCTCTCAAAAGGCTTACAATGTTTATGGATTGCTTTCGGTCCTCTTTGTATAAGGCTCACAATCCGATCGCTTTCGGTCCTCTTTGTATAAGGCTCACGATCGTTTGTAATCATCGCTCCCACCTCTCAAAAGGCTTACGACGTTACAACGGGTTCATCTTAGAACCCCACAATGCAAGAATGCACATCATGATGCTTCACATACAACATGACTCATGACACTTTTGACATGCATACATATCCACAATATAGTCATGCATTCATCACACACAATCCACATATATTCACATCAATTGTGCCAAACGGCAACCGAACGTTTTCACAAATAACCAAACAATTCGATTTACGGTTTACCGGAAAAGTTGGTGAAAAGTCAGCTAAAAATATAATTTCTTATCACCATCAATTAGTACATATCAATACCTTCAATTCGATATAAAGAACTCTCAAATCCGATAAACAACGAACAAGTTATGAATATTTCAAACTAACGCAAAAACATAAACCGGACGCCCGACACTACGAAACGGTTCGTAAAAACTGTACCGATTGGACCAAGTTCAGACCCCAAAACTATTTTTCCTAGAAAGAACATCTCGTTAGCTTCCCAACGCTTCGAACGGGGATCAAAACCGACTTACGGTTCAAGAGATATGAATTTCCGAAGTTTCCCCGACAAACCAGAATTTCTGCTTCAGCACAGTAGGTATCGATACATAGGCTTTATGTATTGATACATAAAGACCTCATGTATCGATCCCTAACTCGCATGTATCGATCCCTGCTGTAGTAAAAATTCCATTTTTCCCAATTTTCACAGTAGGGATCGATCCCTGGGATTATGTATCGATCCCTAACCCTGTTTTTCACAAAAAACCAGATTTTTCAAATTACAACTTTGCTGTCCTTTTCCCGAATCCCCGAAAACTCGACTAAATCGAACATTTTCACCGAAACAAACATATACGCGCAACCACCAAATACATAAGAACAATTTAGAACACATAAACGAAATTTCTACGACGTTCGATTTTTCGATTAAATTTCAACCTTTCAAAAACCAGAATTTTTAAACTTCACCAAATCGAATAAAAAGCACGACATACGACGACCTAACCTTCCTCGATACAACTACGTAATTTATTTCGAATTCTAACCGTGAAAACATCGTTTTCTATCAATTTCCTATAATTCGACCTAAACGGAAACAACAACGGAAACATACCGAAAACTAACCGAAACATAACCAAACTTAATGAAACTTCAAACAGCAGCTCACATACATATAACCAACCAACACATGTATTTATACGACTTTCCGACCGTAGAAACATCGGTTTCTATCGATTTCGTCCAATACGGCATAAACGGAAACATATAAAAACCACCCAAAACATTCATACAAAACTCATACATAATCATACACAAAGTTATAATAACAATGTTTCACACCCTTACCCGATTTCTCGATTCTTGGAAGCTTGATCTTGATGATTTGTAGCTTTCCTTCTTTTTCTCTTCTCTTTTTCTCTCTTGCTCTCAAAATTCTGTTTTTCTCTCTTTCTCACCTCTAACGTTCTATTTCTATTCTTTTTCTTTCTTTTTTATACTTTTCTTAAAATATCTCCTCTATAATAATTAACCAAAATATCTCACAAATATCTAATAATACATTTTCTCACTTAAAAATATATAATTTAACAATAATTATGAAATGTCTAAAATACCCTCCAATCTAATTTCCCCCGAAAACTCTCAAAAACGGTAAAATAATATAACACGCCAACATATCGGATTAAAACACCAATTTCACAATAACATAATTATTGCCCAAATTAAATAAAAGACTCAACCAAATAGAATCAATCAACACGAAAATGGAAATATCAAAATCGGGTTGTTACAATTATAGTAGAAAAACATTGAATATGAGGGAAAACATGATGAGAGGCCCCGGAATCTAGAATCTATACAGAATGATGAGGAAAGGCACTACCTGGATTGACAATACCTGATATGACACCCTGTTCTGAGGTGGAAGCCTTGTCATGCTTGAGAGATGTGTGCTCTTTCTTGGATTGTTGTAGAAGCATCAAAAGGTGTTGATAGTCTTCTTTAGAAATAGGCTGTTCTTTATCAGTAGCATTAGCAGTCTTGGATTCTGATGAAGACTTGTAGTTATTCTTGTTATTCCTATAGCCGGGTGGAAAACCATGCTTGAAATAGCAGGTTTCCACAGTGCGATTTGTCTTATGGCAATTGGTACAAACCATAGATGGTTTAGAGTTGGGTTTGCTTTTGGTTCTAGGGTTGGAATTGGTATCAGAAAGTAATGTGGACTCAGTAGGAGAAGACAATGAAGGACTAATCTATTGTTGAGCAATGAGAGAGTACACACGACTTATACCAGGTAAAGGGTCAAGAAGCAGAATTTGGGTGTGAATGCTATGGTAATTGTCGTTTAAACCTTTCAAGAAACAGGTGGCGTATTCCATATGTTTAAAGTTTCACACAGCTTTGGCCAAGTCACAGGTGCAAAGGGTAGGGCAAGTACAAGCAGGGGTGGGTCTCAAATCTTCTATTTCATCATAAAGGATTTTCAAATCGGTAAAATATGTGGATAAAGACCTATCACCTTGATGAATAGAGTGTAAATCACGAAAAAGATCAGAGAATCGAAAATGGTTACCTTTAGTGAATCTTTCACGAAGGTCCTCCCAAAGATCGAAGACGGAATCAAAACATATGGTACTTTGCGCAATGTGTGGCGAGAGCGTTCGATTAATCCAAGAAAGAACCATACTGTTAGCACGGTCCCAAAGCTCATAGTTAGGATCAGAGGGAGGCGGTTTTGGGAGGGTGTCGTTGATGAAAGGGAGCTTGTTCTTGGAGGTCAGGGCGCGACGCATCGATTTACTCCAGTTGTGATAATTGTTATCATCCAAGGGTGGAGAAACGATAACAGCGCCATGATTCTCACCGGGATGAAGGTAAAAGGGGTTGCGAGGGTTCAGAACAGGATCTGGAGGATTATTATTTGGGGAATTAGGTTTTGCGGAATTATCTTTTGCGGTGAGGTCTTCATCGGAGGCCATGGAAGGAGAGGGAAAAAGGGATGAGCAAGAACAAAAAAGGAAAGGTTATGTGAATGCAAAGGCGTTAGGGTTGTAGTGTACTGATACCATATTGCATACTGCATATTACATTGTTCGAATTGTGTCATGGCGGGAAAGTGCAGAAAAGGAAAACGAAGAATAAAGTGTAAAATGAGTTTATGTGATGTTAATCCAATCAGAATACATAACAGGCCTTATATAGAAGACTACAAGGCCCAAGAAACAAAGAGACCCAAAGGAAAATAATAACTAATACAATAAGACTAATATAGTTGGTTTGACCATACCTTCGGTTTCACATTCTTGTATCCCCTGTCTAAGACTCTCTTGATATCCTATTGTCGGAAACACAGGAGTTCAACTTGTTGCAATTATACATCTATCAATCTAACTGGAAAATAATATTCTTAAGAGAGATGCACCCAATATCTCTAGTCTAACATTGTATATTGTTTTCAAAAGACATAAACTTGTATTTTACTCTTCCTGAAAATTCCTTTGTTGAACTTAATGCTTTTTCATAATAATTCAAACTTACAACCCATAAATTTCAACCAAAGCACACTTTTACAAGAGACAATCACAATAAAAGGAAATAAAAACAGTGATGATAATGAAAAATACTGAAGAAATGAGTGACATGCATGCTCTAAACACTAATTCAAAAGAACTTTTTAAGCCACCTAAGTACCTGTGAGTTGTAACTGGTTCCCAATGCCACTCCAGCAACAAGACCGCCTACATACCCAATTAGACTTACTTTCCACTCAATTTCAATGAAAGATTCTGACTCATTATCATTTTCAGAGGTAGAAGGTGGAGAAAATGAGCTCCCTGCATGATCTAAACACTTGTTCAGCAATTGATCCCCACACAGACCTTTGTTACCCTCAAATGAATCACCTTGGAATGTTGAAAACTGCTTATTCTGAGGTATAGGACCTGTGAGATTGTTGAAGGACACGTTGAAGAACTCCAGAAAGGTGAGTTGTGTCAACTGTTGCGGAATCTTCCCTGAAAGATTGTTGAGAGAAAGGTCCAATGCTTCTAGGTTTGAAAGCTTCCCTAAGGAAGATGGAATGCTCCCAGTAAAGATGTTATTTGATAAGTTGAGCAAAACAAGACCCTTCAAGTCTCCTATGACTTTTGGTATCTCTCCACTGATTTTGTTGCTTGACATATCAATAACTATCATGCTATACCAAATTTGAAGCTTGTCATAATTTCTGGTATGCCCTTTGATTGACATTGTCAACCAATAAGGAAAATATTTTGATTCGTACTGTAATTCACTTGTATTGGAAGTTTTCATTGCTTTCCAACTTTTGACTATTTGTGATGGAAAACTTCCAGAGAAATCATTGTGGGAAAGGTCAATGATGTGAAGCTTTGGAAATGTGCACGTCATGTTGCCAGGGCACCAAATGTCTCCATGTAGTTTGTTGTCACTTAAAGCCAATACCTTCAACTCAGGTAAATCTCCCAGCCAAAATGGAAACGAATCATTGATATTGTTATGACTAATATCAAAGTACTCTAGCAATCCATAATTGACTAATTCTCTTGGCAGCTGACCTTGAAGATTGTTGTTGCTGAAATCAATCATCTGAAGGCTACTTTTCATCGGGTATGTTTGAGGAATGAGACCAGATAATTTGTTCCCTTGTAAATTCAGAAAATTTAGATATGGGCTAAAGTTCCATATACATGATGGAACATTTCTGCTTAAATTGTTGAAGGATAAATAAAGAAGGATGAGTGATTTGAGATTGCATATGGATGGGGATATTTCTCCTGTCAATGTATTGTGTGAAATTATTAAGTCTTTTAGACTTGATTTTCTCCACAACCAACTAGGTAGTGATGTTATATTGTTGTGTGCCAAATGAATAAATTCCACATCAGTGAGATTTCTTATAAATATTGGAACTACAACTATATTGCATGATGCCAAAAATAAGAACCTGATTGGAGAATTGGTCGCATTGTAAGAACTTTTTCCATTGAAAAATGACAATTTGTTGTCTGATAAATCAAGGGAAACTAGCTTTTTGAGCTTTAAAAACATGTCAAGCTCCAACTTTCCATGCAAAAAATTGTCTGATAAACCCAAGAAAACCATATTTGTTAGGTTTGTCAACCAAGATGGAAATTCACCCTTTATACTGCTTTTAGTAGCAATCAATCTCTCTAGTTGGGTGAGATTTGCAAAAGATAATGGGATGTCACTGCCAATATTTAACGAGGATATATCCAAGTTAATTAGTGATGAGAGCTTACCTATCCAGGAGATGGTCTCAAAAGTAAATTTATTGGAACCAACGTACAAGAGGTTAAGTTTGGTAAGATTTGCAAAGGATACAGAAGGGTCTCCCCCAAATTGGTTATGTTGAAGGGTTATTTGCATGAGTTGTGTGAGGTTTCCTAGTGAAGAAGGAATATAACCAGAAAAATTGCAATCTTCAATTGATAGTGTATTTAAAGAGCTAAGCTTTCCTATGGATACAGGAAGTGTACCATAGAAACCTGTCACATCAAGGTATAACTTGGTGAGTAAACTAGACTGAAATTCGGGCAACCGGCCAATGAGATTTGGATTAAATGTCAAATTTAGAATTTTCAAGTTTGAAAGATGAAATACTTCAACTGGAAACTCACCATACAATTCAGAGTTGTAAAGAGATAGTACTTGCAACGAAGTTAGATTTGTGAGTGTGTTTGGTAAAGTGGATGAAATAGTTACATCACCAAGTTGAAGAATCTGAAGTTTTGTTGAGTTTTTAATTATGCTTCTAAGAATGGGTTGTTTGAGTTGTAACATATTGACGGTTAGATCAAGAGACAACAACTTGGATAACTGTGAAACTTGTGGTGGAATTTCGCCAAAAAAAGTTGTGTGAGAAAGGTTCAAATATCTTAGTTGTGAAAGCTCGCCTATCTTAGGTGGAATTTGAGTGTAATTGAAGTCATTGTCTGAAAGATCGAGATGTCGAAGGTGTACGAGGCGAAAGAGAGTGGTATTTAAATCCATTGTACCATAGAGTTGGCTGCTACTAAGATCAATGTGAATGACATGGTCAGTGTGCCCATCACATTGAATGCCATCCCATGAGCAACAATCAGTGGTTGCATTCCATGATGTTGTTTTAGGATAACTGAGAGGATTATCAGAAGCAGACTTATTGATGTTAATGTCTTTCTTAAATTGCAACAAGGCATGACTTTCATATTGATGACACTTTGGATGAGTTAAAGGAAAAGATGTAGTAAATGTGAAAGAGAAGAGTGAAAAAAAGAAAAGAAAGTATAATGACAAAACAAGAGAGCGCACAAAGACCATTGTATCTTAATATTTTAAACTGACACGTTTTGATGAAATGCCAGACACATAGCAGGTGGTTCTTATACTAAAAAAATGGAAAGCAAACAACAAAAGATAAAGTTTTCTAGTGAACTTCACTATCATTGACCGTGCATTTTGGTTTGGACTACCACATTTCCATATCTCCGAAAAATATGTATGTCCTTTGCTGTTAAAATTCAATTTGATTAGATCTTTCTTGTAATATTTCAAACACATGCATTTTATACAAGGACTTTTATCTAACATAATATTATGTGGCATAAAACGATACACAAGATTTATCTAGTTTCTTAATTTTTGGATAACACTTTCAGTCTAACAATTTGAATATATTTGTCGATAATTGATTGATTCTCCAGTTTCTTGTATTTTTGGATAACACTTTCAGTCTCTCAATTTGAATATATTTGTCGATAATTGATTCGTCTAATGCTTGGTGTACTCCCAATATATAAAGATAATGCAGACACTATGACCAAATCATATTAATTTTTCTCTTAGACTATAGTTTTTTTGTTACACGTATACCTTATAAATGATAAGAGAGTAATAATTTATGGTTGAATTTGGAAATATATATTTCTGTACACTGCCATAGGATACCCTATCATAAGTATATGACATTTCTTTTTAAAATTATTTTTACATGTATTTTTTACAAATCAAAGTATTGTGATACAATGAGTAGAAAGTAGAGTGATGGCATAAGAACAGTGGTATTGAGCAAACTATCTTAGCGTTACTCTCTGCTTATCCGACCCTTGAATCTGTGAGTCACAACTCAATTTGCTTCTTGAAAATTATATTAACTTAGATCACATTATCAAAATTTAACATGATTTCTAAAATTACAAAAAAGTTAATTAGAATTGTCTCTGTGATTTTACATGTTATCAAATATATCTTTGACTTTTAGCATGTTTGGATTGGCTTTTGAAAGACCCAGAATCAATTTTAGAGGTGTAGAATTGATTCTAGTTGATTTTGAGGTGTTTGTTTTATCAAAAGTAGAATTTGTTCTACTTTCAGAACTGATTCTACTTGAAGATAGAGTTTGTAACTTCTACCTCCAGAATTGATTCTAGGTATTTTTACACTGAAATTTATTGTTTAGTTCACTTTTACAATGTATCTGATCGTGAAGGCTGGATCAGATCCTGTAGAAGTGGGCCACCAAGTGCGTCAGGGATGCTGGTCGTATGGAGAGGAGGGGGGTGTACCTGCAAGGTACTCCGACGCTCAAGTAAGAAAGGGTCAGAGAAAAAGGGGCAAGTACAAAGTGTTAGTTTGTAGGGTGAATATTTGATACCTGACCCTCACAAGCGAGAGGGTTTATATAGAGCCCCCAGCGCGTGGCAACGGTTCTATTTTCGGGGCGAAATAACTGTTTTCCCGAAGAATAGGTAACTGCCCAAAACTAGCCGTTATGTCGGGCAGGGTGTCCAAAACTTGCCGTTATGTTGGGCATAAGTGTAGTTTCGGGCACATGCCCTTAGCTGTTCGGGGAGCACTGAAGCCGTGCGTAACGGGCAGCTATTACGGGGAGGGACGATCACTATGCCAAACAAGACCTTAGACAGCGCTTTTTTTTACCTTAGACAGCGCTTTTAAGCGGTGTCTAAACCCGCGATGTTAAAGGTTTAGACAGCGCTTTGGGTAATACCAAAAGCGCTGTCTAAAGGGGGGTATATTTAATGAAAAGCGCTGTCTATGGTATCATTAGACAACGCTTTTTGACATTTTTTAGGTATACCTTAGACAGCGCTTTTTTTAAACGCGCTGTCTAAGTCCCACCATTTTGAACATTTTTAGGTATACCTTAGACAGCGCTTTTTTTGAAAGCGCTTTCTAAGCCCCGCCTTTTTGAACTTTTTTAGGCATACCTTAGACAGCGCTTTTGGTGAAAGCGCTTTCTAAGCCCCACCTTAGACAGCGCTTTTAGTGTAAAGCGCAGTCTAAGGTATACGAAAATTTTTATATAAATTTTTTTAAACCACAATTTTTACCAGGTTTTTCAACCAAAATTTGACCTGTTTTTCAACCAATTTTTTTCCAGAAAAATACCACAATTTAGAGATTCAAATCAATCCAATTTGGCCTATTTAAATGTACCAATTTACACCAAAATTATATATCCAAAACAATTGGCAATTCAAACTAATATATATATATATATATATATATATATATATATATATATATATATATATATATATATATATATATACACCAATTTATAATTACAAATCATTACATTTTTTCTACAAAGCATTGCATTCAACCAAAGCATATTACTTATACTAGTACTTTTGCATCCAACCAAAGCATTGCTTCAAATCTACATAGGTCCTGAAAGAACACAAAGATTGTAATTCAATTAAAAGAATACATCAACAATGTCTATAATTAGAAAGTTACAAATATTTAAATTCTCATCAATTAAAGTAAGAGTACAATATTATACCTGATAAAACTCCGAGCTCCATAATGTATTGACACCAATCCTCTTTAATTTCATCCAATTGAGAAATTGAGTAATGAGCACACTTGCATTCTTTAAAGTACTACATTATAATATAACATAGTGTTAGATGGAATCTTTCTACACGACGGTAAAATACAAAAAAACTATAATAGATGAATTTAGAATGAAATAATATATAACATTTTATTATTTTACCTCTTTCACTAACATCTCTTTCTTTTCTTGGTTGGAATATGAATTACTTGTTTCTTAGCAATGCGGACGGATGAATGGATCCAAATTCCCTCGTTATGGTCATTTCTGATATATGACTCATTCGCTATAAGATCCGCATCTTGATCATTTCTATTCAACTCATTCCGTCTAATGCATGACTCATTCTCAACATCAATATCACATTGATCTACACCGCTATCATCAACCACTTTGTTAGATAAAAGCACTATAGACCTATTAAGATCCACTTGCAAAAATCCAGACTTATCCATTCGTATGCCACTACTATTTACCCACTTGCAACCAAAGATTGGAATCTAAAACTTCTCGTAATCAAACACCCAAATGTGCTCAATGACTCCAAAATATGACAGATTTGCATATTTGGGGTTTAAGTCCTTCATACTTGATATGTGCATTGCTTCAGCTAGGACGGTGACACCACTATTTTGCATAGTACTTTTATCATCTTGTTCTTTGGTATAAAATGTGTATCCATTAATTGCGTATGGGCTATGAGAATACACATGCAAACTTGGACCATATGCCAAACATCTCAACCTTTCTGTTACTGAAGCAGGATCTGAAGAGCGCTTCGAATAAATATGATCCTTTAACCATTGTATGAAACTTTGATTGTGCTCTCGTACTATCCAATTTTCATTTCTGTTCTGATTTAACCTTCGGAGTACATCCTTGTGCATCTCAACATATGGCTCAACCTCATTATCATTGTGCAGAACATACAAATGCACTTGATCCCGTTCATCCCTTGATACTGTCACAATTTTATTTCCAATTAATTTTTTACCATCCTTTTTTTCGAAAATATGAGCTTTGGGGAGTCCAATCGATTGAACATTGGACAAATATTCAGTACAAAACTCAACCGCTTCTTCAACAATGTATCGTTCAACAATACACCCCTCTGGTCGACTTCGGCTTTTCACGTACCCTTTTAATATTTTCATATAACGTTCAGTAGGGTACATCCATCTCATATAAGCTGGTCCAAACAACTGTGTCTCTTTCACAAGATGAACAACTAGATGTACCATTATGTCAAAAAAAGAGGGAGGAAAATACATTTCAAGCTCACACAAGGTAATAACTATCTCTTTTTGTAGTGTTGGTAAGATATCGGGATCGATTACCTTACTACAAATTGACCTAAAGAAAAAACACAAATTAGTTATGGCGCTTCTTACTTTCACTGGCAAAATAAAACGTATACCTATTGGTAGAAAGTGTTCCATTATAACATGGCAGTCGTGTGTCTTTAAACTCTTCAACGTGAGGTCTTTCATAGACACAAGTCTTCTAACATCTGAAGAGTATCCTTCTGGAACTTTAACTTCACTCAGAAACTTACACAATATTTTCTTCTCCTTTCTAGACAGAGTAAAAGCAGCAGGTGGTAGATATGTTCGTCTTCCTTTCTTCACGGGTGCAAATTCAGTTCTAATCCCCATCGCTACCAAGTCTTTTCTTGCTTTAAGGTCATCCTTAGTCTTTCCTTTTATATTGAGTAACGTACCAATAACACTTTCAAATACATTTTTCTCAATATGCATAACATCGAGAAAATGTCTCACGTACAAAGACTTCCAATATGGCAATTCAAAAAATATCGACCTCTTTTTCCACCCACCTTTGACAACCTTATGTGCAAAAGGTTTGCCAAACTGAGTACGCATATCTTTCACCTTTTTAAAAACTTGGTCACCTGACAACATAGGTGGAGCTCTACCTTGTTCGGTGTCTCCATTGAATTCTTGTCTCCACCCACGGTAGTGATGTTTGGCATTTAAGAATCTACGATGGCTGAGAAAGACATTCTTATGACCAAACTCCAATCGCTTCGAATCTGTTTTATCTTCACAAATAGGACACGCTTTTTTACCTTTTATGCTGTACCCTGATAGATTCTCGTAAGTTGGAAAATCATTAATTGTGCCAAACAACATCGCCCTCAAATTGAAACTTTCTTTCCTATATCCATCATAAACCTCTACACCGTTCTCCCACAATATCTTTAAATCTTCGATCAAAGGTGTCAAGTATACGTCTGTAACGCCCCGATTTGTTTAATTGTATTTATTTATTTCATTTATGTGAATTTTGTGATATGTGTGAGTTTATTGTATTTTACCTGCTAATTGAGTTAATTGGTTAATTTCCTTGATAGGTAAAATATTTGCAATAAATTATAATTTCTTTTCATCTCTTATTTCCCAAAATATATTTCATCGCTGTTTAAGTTTTATCGCTTTTTGAGAGCGTTTGGGAGATATTTGAGCGTAAGGGCAAAATGGTCATTTGGAGAGGTTAGATATTTTAGAAAAAGTAGATATTTTATAAATAGAAATAGAAAGAGAGAAATAGTAAGGAAAAGAAAAAAAGAAAGAGAAAGAGAAGAGAAGAGAAAAAGAGAAAGAAGGAGAAAAGAAGAGAAAACTTGAGAAAAGAAGAAAATCATCAAATCAAAAGCTTGGTCTTCGATTAATCGGGTAAGGGTGAGAAGTTTCGATTATATTTCGATTGTATATGTATATGTATGTGTTTGTTGGTTTGATTTTTGGTTGGAAAATGTTAGGTTTTAACATGTGATAGAAATGGTAAAATGAATAGAAATCGATGTTTTTACGGACGAAAGTCGGAATAGATTGCGTAGTTGTGTCGGGTAATGTTAGGCCGTGATCGAGTATGCTTGTTTTATCGAATTTGGTTGATTTTGTAAGTTTTTGTATTTTTGGAGATTTGAGGGTTTAAGATTCGGATTGAAATCGAAAGTCGTAGAATTCACGTTTGATGGTTCCAAATCATCACTATATGTTTGGTATTAATGAGTATGTGTTTGTTTTGAAAAAAATAATTGAATCGGTCGGATTTTCGGACGAAATTGCTCAAACCCGTAGCAGTCCGCAGGGAATTTTCTGGTTTTCGGTAAAACTTCGAAAATTCATATCTCTTGAACCGTAAGTCAGTTTTGACCCCCGTTCGAAGCGTTGGAAAGCTAACGAGATGTTCTTTATAGGAAAAATGGTTGTGAGGGCTGTACCTGGTTCAATTATAGCAGAAAATTGAAACCGTATCGTTGTGTTGATTTTTACCGTCGTGAATGTGTGCGATTGATGTGTTATCGTGCGGTATGCTTTTGTTATATAACGTATAGCTTGTGTGATGTTATATGATGTGAATACCTATGATGAAATGTTGTATGATTGTAGGATTGTTGTGGTTGATGGTGAATAATTCTTGATGTGAATTGATGTGAGTGCATATGTTAAAATGCTAATTGTTGTGGCTTGTGGATTATGATGAAATGCATTGTTTATATGAAATTCAATGTGTGTTATTTGGTGGCCTTATGGCAAGTATATGCATTGTTTGAATTATTTTCAATGCATGAATATTGATGATGAGATAATTCATATTGTTGAATTGTGAATGTATGGAATTGAGGAGTTGAAATATATGCATGATTATGGTTGCATATATGTGTGAAGATGCATTTGATTGTCATGAGTTCTTGTGTGTCAAGCATCATGATAGGCATCTTGTGAGTCGTGTGCTCATGTGGGGTGTGAGCGACGGTTTGGTTCCAGAGGGAATCCGCTATAACTTCATGTGCCCGTGTGGGGTGTGGGCGATGATTATAGACGATCGTGTGCCTTATACAAAGAGGTGTGAGCGATCGGGTCGTGTGCCTTATACAAAGAGGTGTGACCGATCCATAAACGTCGTGTGCCTTAAAAATAAGAGGTGTGAGCGATCGGATCGGATCGTGTGCCTTAAAAATAAGAGGTGTGAGCGACCAGGAACATCGTATGCCCGACGGGGAGTTACATGAAAGATCCTAAGTAACGAGCGATGGTTCCAGCAGAGTTCCTGAGTGAACTAGTGATGAGAAACATTGGAAGACGGTACCGCATGGCATTTGCATATAGTCGTTGTGTCGGTCTCTGTGCATTTGCATAAATCATGATTTGATTGATTATGTGTGAGAATTGTGAATGGATGCATTATGCGTGGAAAATCATGATTTGATTGATTATGTGTGGAAATTGTGCATTGATTTGTTATGTGTTGAGATTGTGATAGCATTGGTAATTTGATGCGCATATGTGATAAATGCCTTGGTTGTGGATAATATGTTTTATGCGTAGACACATGCTATGTGATGTGTGATGTGTTTCTAAATGTTATGACTTGGTATGCCTTATGTGCAAATATATGAGTATATTGGATAATTGATATATGCTATATTGTTGGATTAATAGATACATGTTACGTATATGTGGTATGTTATATGTATTAATATGTGGTGTTTGTGGTGAGAGTAGTTATGCATGTGAATTGTTATGTATTTGCATATTATTATGCAATCTTTATTTTAGTTGTTATTTCTCACCCTTCTGTTGTGGTTTATTGCTCTATGAGGCAATTGCAGATTAGTGTCTTGGAGGCTTTTGTGGAGATTAGTCCTCCGTCCTTTGTCGTCTGTCTGCTCTGATACGTAGCACGGGAGTCGGGGAACGATTATGTTATATATGTATATAATTGTGGAATATATTTTTGTATTACTTGTGTATGTGTACTTTGACGTTGTAAACCATTTATTTTGTAAAACAAGTCGGTTATGGATCTTCCGCTTTATTCCATAATTGACATTTCCTTTAATATGGAAAAAGTTTCCCTTGAGGGTATTCAATTGTTTGTGTTATGTATCAAATATATGAGCAGGGATTGTGTATTTTATTTCTTTAAATGTGGCATCCTTGTTCCTGTCGGAAAAATAAATTTTTAGTTACTCTGATTTTATTTATGTATTATTTATTCGCGATGGGAATTGGGGTGTTACAACGTCTATGTCATTCCCTGGTTGTTTAGGCCCAGAGATTAACATAGATAACATCATGTACTTACGCTTCATGCATAGCCACGGAGGTAGGTTATAAATCATAAGAACCACAGGCCATGTGGTATGTGAGATACTTTGAAGACCATGCGGGTTCATTCCATCAGTAGATAATGCCAAGCGAAGGTTTCTTGCTTCTTCTCCAAAGTCAGGATAATCATTATCAATTTTTGACCACTGTGGTGAATCAGCCGGATGTCGCAACTTTCCATCAATAATTCTTTCATCTGCATGCCAAGTCAGGTGTCTTGCATCGGTTTCACTACGAAACATGCGCCTAAATCTCGGAATTATAGGAAAATACCATAAGACCTTGGCTGGAGACAATATTTTTGTATATCGAGACAAACCGTATTTAGGGCACTCAGTTAACGATGGATATTCGTTTCGAAACAAAACGCAATCGTTTGGACAAGCATGTATCTTATCATAGCTCATGCCAATAGAGCACAACATTTTTTTGGCCTCATAGGTTCAATTGGGAAGAACATTATCCTCCGGTAGCATTTCTCTCAAAAGGGCCAACAACTCTGTGAAACTTTTATCCGACCATCCATTGCCCGCCTTTAAGTTGTACAACTTCAATACCGCAGACAGTCTTGTGAATTTAGTGCAACCTTGATAGAGCGGTTTCTCTGCATCGCTTACCAACCTCTCAAACATTTTGGGACAATCATGAAGATCTTCTTCAACTGCTCCTGCAATCTCTTCGACTCGATCACAATCGTATGTTTCCGTGTCTTTGTCATCTGAAGCATAGGTCGTATTACTTTTCCCCTTCGGTTCAACATTCTCGTTAATTTTCTCACCATGATGTATCCAACACTTATAACTTCGATCAATTCCATGCATCAGTAAATGCGATTTCAATCCATCTGCGTCAACCTTACCCACATAAAACCAACCCAAGCAAGGACAGTCCATTCGACTGGGGTCTTTAACGTGTTGAACAGCAAACTTAACGAAATCCAATACCCCATTCTCGTACTCTTTGCACAATCGATCGGCATCCATCCATTTTTTATCCATGGTTTTCCTACTTATTAAGGTCAACGAAAACACTATTATATGAGGAATCAAAACATTGAATGAGGAGGAAAGTTATGATAAAACATAGAACATTGAATGAGCTTCTAACAGGGCTTCTAACATAACACAGTATTAAAATAACAAAATAACACTAACAACCTCAAGGATTTACAATATTAAAATAATGAGCAATATTAACACTAACACTAACACTAACCTAAACTAACCTAAACTAAACTAACACATTATATAGCAATAACATTCAAAATAAAAAACCAAAAACTCAATATTATTTCACCCGCTAAAATAATACTATTTCTCCTCATATCAAATATAAGCAAAAGTTGGTAAAAAATTGATATATTTGTATCAAATTCATAAACTTTATTGTTCAATTTTTAAAGTTTATCCAACATAAGTCAATGCCCATAATAATTACATAGACTTCATTGATCAAAATTTGAATTATATCCAACATAATTAAATGCCCATAATAATTACATAGACTTTATTGATCCAACATGACTCAGTGCCCATAAGAATTAGTAAAGTGAAAGAAAAACCATCATTCTTTCTATTAAACATTACACTAGTAGAGTTTGGCAAACATCATAACTTGAAACCACCGTCATTCAAAAATAAACAATTTCTTTTTACATTAAAGAATGAACATAATGAAACCGTGGAATGGAAACATTCACTGTGATTGGTGTTGAAGATTCAAATTCAATCTCAAAACTGTGTACTCATAAGATCTATGCAACCTCTTTTTGAATCTTCTAGGATGAATTTCATATAAAGAAAAATATGAAACTCACTTAAAACCTAACATAAAAAGAAAAACTCTTACCGGAACAGTGGAGCACGGTGGAGGATGGTGGAGGACAAAGTAGGAAGGACGACGGCCGGACGGACGACGGTGGTGAAAGGACGGACGACGACAGTGGTTTCAGCTGGTTCGTTCTTGTTCGCAGAAAGAGAGGGAAAGAGGGAAAGAATGAAATGAAAAAGTATAGAATGCTGATACCGTTTCAATTTTTATTTTAATTAAGAAGACCTTAGACAGCGCTTTTAATAAAAGCGCTGTCTAATGTGGGCCTTAGAAAGCGCTTTTGAAAGCGCTGTCTCATATGGGCCTTAGACAGCGCTTTTGATTTTTTATTTTTTTTTATTTATAAGACCTTAGACAGCGCTTTTTAGTAAAGCGCTGTCTAATATTTTCCTTTAACTTTTTTTTTTAATTTATAAGACCTTAGAAAGCGCTTTTCTCAAAAGCGCTGTCACAGGTCTTATATTTTTTTTTAATTTATAAGACCTTAGACAGCGCCTTTAAGTAAAGCGCTGTCTAATATTTTCCTTTAATTTTTTTTTTAATTTATAAGACCTTAGAAAGCGCTTTCCTCAAAAGCGCTGTCTAAAGTCTTATATTTAGACGCGCTTTTATTTTTCTACGTGAGCAGTTTTCGTGTTTTCTAAATTTTTTAACTTATAGCAGCGCTTTTGTAATAAAGCGCTGCCTATGTAGTGCTGCCAAAGGACACTTTTGGCGTAGTGGATGCATCCCTTGCCCGACTGGAGGGGCAGAAAGTTAACTTTTGCCCCTCTGTGGATTGGACTTAAGTAATCTGGGTCGCTCTGGAGCAGAAGCGGATTGGGCCATGTCTAGCCCTTGGTCCAGTCCAGAACAATATCCAAACATAAATCAATTCTGCTAAATTGAATTTTGTTAAAATCAATTCTACCAAACTCAATTCTTCTAGAATCAATTATGTTCATCGCCAATACAAATACACCCTTTATATAATTTATTTCAATTATATCATTACACAAAGGTTCTTATCCAACAAATTTCCTGAATTCACTAGATGATTTTCACCTTTATGAATATTTAAGTAATATAAAAATTTTTGAAAAACCTTTTAGTCAAACTGTTTTATCAGAAATAAAGAATCCTTTTCTGAATCTCAAAGTCTAACAATTTTTCAGAAGTTATCATTCATTAGAGTCTAGTAGATCTAGACTTAGAGAGAGACATCCTCTCTCAGTCATCACTCTTCTAATTCTATTCAGAACCAAATATTTTCTATTGAAACAAAAGTCATGAGTGATTAACACTACTACAAAATACACATTCGGTAACATTATATTACCACGGTCATTCCATCCACCGTTGTAATATATGAAACTGGATGCGACTTATTTTTTGAAAGTCATTTTAATACGGTTGATAGACACAACCGTGGTGATAGATTAAGTGGTACATGGTTCGAATCCTAGCATCCAATATTTTTTTCCTATTACATAAAGCATGTGTCACTTAAATTTATAAATAAATAAAAAAAAATTGAAGATTATTTAATCACGAATATAATTATTAATCGTTCTAATATTATCTATATAACCTTTGCACTTCCCTAAAGAAAGAAACGATCTTCCCAACTATAATGATGATTGAAATTTTTCTTCAGTTTTCAAGATGGTCACAATGTCATTCAAGAATATCAACCATTGGAAGTAATCATTTCAAGCATTAAATCATCAGATCTTTCATCTTCAACCTCCTCTATAAAGTCACAGTTTCATATAATGAATTTTCACATCTTCAAAACTATTCTTCTTAACTACATATAGCAACATGAGTTCTACAACTGAAAATGCTAATAGAAATATCACAACTGAAGTTACCACAGTACAACACCGTGATCAGCAGTCAACTGAGGAGGTCAAAGCATCTGGATCGACTACTGTCAAGGATACACTTAGGGTTAGGAAGACCAAGAAGAAGAAAAAGAAGAAGCTGAAGAAGAAGAAGAAGAAAAAGGTGCTCAGGAAGATTTATTACTATGAATCTGACGAGGGTAAGTCATAGATTATGAAGATTCCTTTACCGATAGGGATTCTTGTTCCGACATTGACAATATGTAATGAAATAATTTACGTACATCCCTCTTGGCCTTTTTAATAAAAAAATTTATTATTGTTATATATACACTTTCTTTATATCACTATATATTATTGTTTTACAAGAAAAAATAGTACAAACCAACAAAAATAAAAATAGCAATCATAACAATAATGAAAAATAACTATAACAATAATTAATACCTCACTAACAATTGGGTTCATAAATAAATACAAAAATTGTGAGTGATTTAACCACGGTTTGATTATAGAACCGTTGTTAAAGGTTAAAATTATATCATGGTTTTTAGTTATAAACGTGATGAAAAGTTATATATTATATCATGGTGTTTCTTTCTAACTGTGATGAAATGTGATATTTTTTTACTATATAAGAGAAAGTATCTATCGTTCAATACATAACAATCGTTTCTATCAAATGAAAATCCTAACATATTTCACTCTTCTCTCTCATAACATAACCCTACCATTCATGCCACTCTTTAAACTTTCTTAAACCTTCAGATTCGTCTTCACCAATCCCTATGATACTCTTTAATCATATTTCAGGTTCGTTCATTAAACTTATGGTTCGATTTTGTTTACATTTCTTATTGAAAATGGTTTCTCATTTTTATATCTGGTGAATGTTCTCATTTTTTCAGATTCGTGTTCACCACCTTAAGAAAGCGTATACTTTGGCTATGATACATATGGTTTGTGTAGCTATGAAGAAAAATACAAGAAGTATGAAGTTATTGGGTTAACTTCATCCACCTTGTACTTCTTCTTCATAGCTTCATAAACTAGATGAAAAGCATAATTTATTTCAGATCCACGATTAGTTTAAGAAAAGGTGTGTTCTTTAAACATTACATTATGTCTTATGTTGTTGTATATTGTTGTATGTTGTTGTTGTTGTAAGTTGTTATTGTTGTCCTTAAACCTTATTTATTGTATGTTGTTGTGTTATTGTATGTTGCTGTTGTTGTCCTTGAACATACCTTATTCTCAAAGAATTACATAATATCTTGTGTTATTGTATGATGTTATATGAAGATGTGTTTATTATATGTTGTGTAAATTGTTTGTTTCACTAACCCTTCACTGAAAATACATTTCATTTAAATTGACATAGAAACTTATAATCTGAAAATTTAGTTGTATTTGAAAGCCAACTTATATCAATCAAGGTTTTCCGAATTGCATCTGTCTCGTCATTCATCGTAGTCTGTTTAACTTATAGAATTTGGGTCAATGATCTGAGTCCTTCAACACATTCAAATATTCTCTTATAGTTTAATTTGAATAACAACAATTTATTGATATTATTCAAATTAAACTAGAATAGAAGGAATTTATGAGATGAAGGACTTAGACCATTGAACCATATTCTATATGCTAAATAGCGTGAGATGAACGATGAGACGGATGCAATTCGGAAAGCAGTGACTTGTTTAAGTTGGCTTTCAAGAATAGTTTAATTTTTAGATTATATACTTCATCAATTTGAATGGTTGTATGTTGCTGTGAGGTTTATTAAAATACAAGCAATCTACATATTATATAATAAACCTTGGGTACTTTCAACAACAATTATTTATAATAACCGTTATAAAATGTTATTTGCCTAAAGGTATATATCACCACGGTTAGGTAAAGAAACCGTGATCATATATAGCGCACCTTCAGGTTTTCTACAACGGTCGTAAGACCGTGATTGTAAGTTTCGAATGTACAACCACGCCCTACGTAACTACGGCAGGTCACGCGTGATGTTATCTCTTTTTCAACCGTTGTTGTATATGTTTTCTGTAGTAGTGTAAAGAATATTGAATTGGTTTCTTTGACAGCTAACAAACAGGAGTATCATCACAAAAAGTGAGAAAACTGTTTCCATAAATATGACATCATCTAACTAATGATATATTCAGTATTGACAAATGCAACATAGTTTTTTCTTAAAGATCTCTGAAGATTATTTTATCAAAAGAATTTCTCTAGAAATCTAATAGAGGTTTTGTATTTACATATACACAAATATCTCATTGATTCAATTAAATAAGTTAGAAAAGAACAGACATACCTTTTTTTTTGTTATTATCTCAGTCAGACTCGTATGAGTATTCAGATTTGACCATAGATTTGTCTCTGTGATTTTACATGTTATCACATATATCTTTGAATTTATATAATTTATTTCAATTGCATTTTTATTATTTACAAAAACAGTGCCTCATACCTCTCAGTTTATTTAAAAACTTAGGGGTTAGATTTTTTTTTTAAAATAAAACTCATTACATATTTTACAGAGAATATTAGTAAAATAATTTGTTTACAAACTACATTGTTTCCACAGAATATTACATTGTTTACACATAATTTTCAAGTAAAAATGTTATTCTTCATCGCCATCGTTGTCGGTGAAGAACATATACTTGATATATTGGACAAGATCAAATGCAATATATTCTCTATGACTTGCATTCGTTTGTTTATGATATAAAACAAAAATATAAGTTAGCTAAATAAACATAGAGTTTCACAACAACTTCCGGGTTTCTTGTGGATTCACTACTATCTAATTTAAATATTCATAATGCTTTTATAATGAGGGTTTTAGGTTTCACGAGGATCACTAATGGCGGTGACTTGAACGTTGATAATCATTAAATGGACGGTGAAGATTTGTTTAAGGGCAATGAAGAAATCGAAAAAACACGCGTATATGTTACCTCGGTTATCACTCACAACCGAGGTAAATTGTGTTTCTTTTCAAATAAAAATAAATAAAATACGTTCCATCCCAAGCCACATACCTCTCGGTTTCTGTTTAAAACCGAGGTGAAAAACCTTATTTTTTATATATTTACATTGTTTACACAGAATATTAAATTAAATTACTTAAACAAATCAAGAGTTTGACAATGGATTCTTGGAGAACAATCCAGAGGAGTTATCTGTTCGAAACAAGGACATTTTTTTTATATTTACATTATTTTCAGATTTCTGAGAAGTTATCTGTTCCAATCAAGAGAATTTTTTCTGTACTTGCAATTCATCCCAGATTATATTGAGCATATATTTTCATGGAAAATGATTTCACGTGAGAGAAAATATGAAAGAGAAATGGATGATTATGTTTAGTAATAAATTTTCCAATGTTGTCAACCGAGGAAAGCAATAGATTTCTCAATGTTTTCTTTAATTGACAACATATGAATGTTATTACATAAATACAATAACAACATCAACACCATTATGTAAGATATATTGCAGGGGCAGAAAAAATGTTTCGTTCAAGATAGAAAAACATTGAAGCTTTTTTCTGTCTTGCAATCCATCCCAAAGAATGATGTTTGAGGCAGCTTCATATTAGTAAGGATTACGGTAAAATCTATTTAACGAGTACTTTTATAGTAAAATCTTATTATTTTATTCCTCGATTAAATATAAAACTGAAGGGTTAGAACATTTTGTTTACACTTATAAACAAATAAAATCATAAACTGCGATAGCTGGGAACCGAAGCTTGTATTAAGTTTTTTTTGCACCTCGGTTTTATGAAAAATGAGGGAATTTATGTTTTTTTTAAATAATAAAAAATAGTGCGCATTGGCTTTATACCTCGGTTTTCTATTGTTCAAGATGAAAGTTTCGTCATGAAAAGCGTTATTTGTAATAATGTTGTTAGATATTGTTAAGGTAAAATGTTAGGATTATGTTTGATGAGTTTCACTGTTTTTCATTGCTCTCTAAATGTTTTTCCTCCTATATTGTGTCTCTTATCCCCAAAGTTATTAATCCTTGTCTAGTGAGTATTTTTGGCATAATTCCCTTGTTGGCTCCCTGTATAAGCTAGTAGTAAAATTCCTAGCCAATAGACTATGAGAGGTGATGGATAAGCTTATGTCTCTCTATCAAGCAGCTTTCCTCAATGGTAGAATGGTGGTTGATAGAGTCGTGGCGCTTAACAAGTCCACTTGGGATCCTTTGTTAATCTGATACAAAAGGCTTAATTCTTGGCTTCAAAGGTACTTTAGCCTAAGTGGCAAAGTGCTTCTTCTGAATTTTGTCCTCAATTATCTTTCTATTTTCTTCCTATCTTTCATTAAGATGCTAGTGAAAGTATGGAAGATCTTAGTGAGGATTTAGATAAGGTTTCTTTTGGGTGGTGTGAAGGGAGATTCTAAGGTTTCTTTTCGCATGTATCTAAACCTAAGAATAAAGGGGAATTAGGAGTTAGAGATCTTCGACTCGTGAACTTAGCTCTAATAGATAAATGGAGATAACACCTTATCATTCGTGCTTCTAATCTTTGGCGTCATATTTTGTATAACCACTATGGTGTCTTAAATGTCTCTTCCTTAAGTAAAGGTAGGGTTTTTGAGTTGTGGCTTGTCATTGATTGAGCTCTGTGACTTCTCTTGTTACCCGAGTCAAGAAGAAGTTCCCAACCCATCCCTTGATCCGGGATAGTTGGGGCCCCTCCAAATTGAATATTTTCTCTTGGAATATTTTATAAGATTCGTTCCCATCTTAAGAGAATATCTTTAAGAGTAAAGTCGTAGTTGATCTAGAGGAAATCTCTTGTATCTTGTGCGATGATTGACTTGAGTTAGCTACCCATCTGTTTGTTACCTATAGTCTTGTTTATAGTATTTGGTATAAGATTTTTAGTTGGTTGGGCTTCAAGTTTTTTTTTCCAAGAGATCGTAGCCACCTTTTTAAACTTCTTCATTGTATAGGTGATAGGCCTAAGATTAGAGGGGGTTTCTACGATGTGGAACGCAATGTTTTCGACCACTTGATTTGTCCATAATGATAAGCTTTTTATCGGTATTTCAACAAATGTAAAAAAGGTGGTGGGTAAGAGTATCTTTTTAGCTTGGACTTGGTTTTCTTAAAGATTACGAATGATCTCTTTCCTTCTCTCGATTTGGCTTCAAAACCCTATCATGTGCTTAAACTAATAGTGGTTCCAAAGCTCGGTCCCTCTCATGAGGTGTGTAGTGGTTTGGATTTCAAACTTTTGTCAATCAAAATTTACTTTCCAATGGCCACAATGTGCATCGGAGCAACCATAATGATCGCAATCGCAACACCCGCAATCACAACCGCAATTTAAAACCATGGTTGCAAGGTGATAAAAATACCACTAATATGCAACAATGAGTTTCTCGTGAATTGTTGTTGATCAACATAAATCACTAATACTTGGAAACAAATATCTCTAACTTGTCAATGGTTAATGAATATAACAAGGTATTGAAAGTTATTACTTGTTAACTAACTGCTAAAGTAATTAACAATTATAATTAACCATAATTTTTAGATGTATATACTTGAACATGATTTAGATATTTAATGAATATTATGTATATTTGAACATTTCAAAAATTTATTTAATGATGTTCAAAAAGTGTGGTTAATTATATTCAAAGGTGAATGATTAATGAGTTTCAACACATTATGATATACGTTATCCAATTACTATTGAAATTGTTTAGCCACATAAACCTTTAAGTTGTACTAGATTCATGTTTTTTAGTTGGTTTGACCTAATTAACTTCAATTTCATATTCTTGTATTTTTTTTGGTAAGCAAAGATTGGATTAAATGAGCACTAGGGGTACTCAAAACCCAAAATACAAAGGAACCAGCAACAAGAGCAAATGAGAAAATCCAAACCAACTAAAACACAAAACCTAACCTCTTGTTAGAAACACAAGAGTTCAACATGTCGCAATTATAAATCGATGGATCATACAGAAAAAATATATTCATAAGAGAAATGCACGCTAGATCCCCAGTCTAACAATGTATATTATTTTCAAAAGACACAATTTGCATTTTACTCTATCTGAAAATTTATTTGTTGAAATCTCAAACTTACAACCGAAAAACTTCAAACGAAGCACACTCTTAATAGAGACAATCACAATAAAAGAAAACAAAAGCATATGATAACTATAAATACAAAAGAAAACAAAGCTTGTTTCTTTTAACTCAAAAGAACCTTTTAAGCCACCTAAGTACCTGTGAGTTGTAACTAGTTCCCAATGCCACTCCAGCAATAAGACCGCCTGCATACCCAATTACACTTACTTTCCACTCAATTTCAATGAAAGATTCTGAGTCATTATCATTGTCAGAGGAAGAAGGTGGAGAAAATGAGCGCCCTGAATGATTTAAACACTTCTTCAGCAATTGATCCCCACACAGACCTTTGTTACCCTCAAATGAATCACCTTGGAATGTTGAAAACTGCTTATTCTGAGGTATAGGACCTGAGAGATTGTTGAAGAACACGTTGAAGAACTCCAGAAAGGTAAGTTGTGTCAACTCTTGGGGAATCTTCCCTGACATATTGTTGAGAGAAAGGTCCAATGCTTCAAGGTTTGATAGGTTCCCTATGGAAGATGGAATGCTCCCAGTAAAGATGTTATTTGACAAGTTGAGCAAAACAAGACCCTTCAAGTGACCTAGGACTTTTGGTATCTCTCCACTGATTTTGTTGCTTGATATATCAATAACTATCATGCTATAAATTTTTTGAAGCTTCTCATAATCCATGGTATGGCCTTTGTTTGACATTGTCAATGAATAAGGAAAAAATTTTGTCACTTTAAATTCTACTGGCTTGTTCTCACTAAAGTATGTTGACATTAGTTCATACTGTAATTCACTTGTATTGGAAGTTTTCATTATTTTCCAACTTAAGATCATTTCCGATGGAAAACTTCCAGAGAATTCATTGTGAGAAAGGTCAATGATGTGAAGCTTGGGAAATGTGCACGTTGTAACGACCCGATTTTAATTATCTCCATTTTGTGCTAATTTGTATTATATTGTTGAGTCTTTTATTTAATTTGGGTGATAATAATGTTATTGTGAAATTGGTGTTTTAATCTGATATGTTGGCGTGTTATATTATTTTACCGTTTTTGAGAGTTTTCGGGGGAAATTAGATTGGAGAGTATTTTAGACATTTCATAATTATTGTTAAGTTAGAATTTAAGTGAAGAATGATTTAAGGGTATTTGTGAGAATATGAATTGTTAGATATTTTGAGTGAATAGTAATAGAAATAGAATATGATATTGTATTTGAGATATTTTAAGAAAAGAAAGTATAAGAAAGAAATAGAAAAGAAAGTTAGTAAGAAAAACATAAAGAGAGAAAAGTGAGAAAGAAGAGAAAAGAAGAACAAGAGGAGAAAAGTGGGAAAAAGGCTAGAAATCATCAAAATCAACGGTTAGGATTCGAATCGAACGGGTAATGGTGTGAAATATCGTTATCTTAACTTTGTATACGATTATGTATGGTTTCGTTTCGGTTGTTTTGGATCGTTTTCATATATTTTTCATTTTAGGTCGAAATGAATAAAGTCGATAAAAACCGATGTTTTCACGGTTAGAATTCGAAATAAATTACGTTGTTGTATCGAGTAAGGTTATGTCGTCGTATAACGTGCTTTTTATTCGATTTGGTGATGTTTGAAAATTCTGGTTTTTGAAAGGTTGAAATTTAATCGAAAAATCGAACGTCGTAGAAATTTTGTTTATGTGTTCTAAATTGTTCTTATGTATTTGGTGGTTGCGCGTATGTGTTTGTTTTGAAGAAAATAATTGAATCGGTCGGATTTTCGGGCAAAATAGCCGAAACCCGTAGCAGCCCGCAGGGCATTTTCTGGTTTTTGGCAAAACTTCGAAAATTCATATCTCTTGAACCGTAAGTCGGTTTTGACCCCCGTTCGAAGCGTTGGAAAACTAATGAGATGTTCTTTCTAGGAAAAATGGTTTTGAGGTCTGAACCTGGTCCAATCGGAACAGTATTTTCGAAACGTTTCGTTGTGTCTGGCCTCCGGTTTATGTTTTTGCGTTATTTTGAAATATCCATATCTTTTGCGTTGTTTATCCGATTGAGGTGTTCTTTATATGGATGAGAAGCTAAAAATATGTTCTATGATTTGGTGAAGAAAAATATTATTTTTAACCGACTTTTTCGGTAAACCGTAAATCGAATTGTTTGGTTATTTGTGAAAACGTTCGGTTGCCGTTTGGCACAATTGATGTGAATGTATGTGGATTGTGTGTGATGAATGCATGACTATATTGTGAATATGTATGCATGTCAAGAGTGTCATGAGTCATGTTGTATGTGAAGCATCATGATGTGCATTCTTGCATTGTGGGGTTCTAAGATGAATCCGTTGTAACGTCGTAAGCCTTTTGAGAGGTGGGGGCGATGATTACAAACGATTGTAAGCCTTTTGAGAGGCGGGAGCAATCGGATTGTAAGCCTTTTGAGAGGTGGGGGCAATCCATAAACATTGTAAGCCTTTTGAGAGGTGGTAGCAATGGGTGAACATCGTATGCCAGACGGGGAGTTACACTAAGTAACGAGCGATGGTTCCAATAAGTTCTTCAATTGAACTTGAGATGAAATGAGTCGGTACCGCATTGCATTTGCATAGAGTCGTGAGTCGGTCTCTATGATTTGCATTGGTCATCTTTGTATATGTGCATTGATGAATGAACATGAATATATGTATTTATGTTGAATGATAAGCATTGTGATGAATATGCTTGGTTTTGTATATAGATATATGCCCTGCGATGCATATTGAGTAAGAGGTGATGAATGGCGATAAGAGTTGTATCTTTGTAATGATACATTGGTGAATAAACATGTATGTGTGTTTATGTTGAATGAATGGTGATGAATTGAGATGTATTGGTGATACATGTATTTGAGCATGAATGAATATGCCTATGTGAAGGATGCGTTAATTACGGATTGTTATGCCGTGTATTTGATTTATGGTATATGCTTGGTGTTATATGTATATATACATGCATAGTGATGAGTTGTGGTGAGAATGTGGTATATGGGTATTATATGTTGAGATATATAATTATATGCAACGTTATTATGATAATATTTCTCACCCTTCTGCTGTTTTATAATGCTCTACGAGGCATTGCAGAGTAGGCTTGCTGGCGGTCTTTTTGTGAAGCGTGGCTTCATGTCCGTGTTAGTCGGTTGGCTCTGATATGTAGCACCGGGTAGCTAGGATGCTTTTGATTTCCTTTTTGTGATACATTTGCATATGTATCTGGTTGATGACTTTATGTATATACCATGACTGATGTTGATGAATCATACTGGTTGATATATGTATATATATGATGTTTATATATGTGGTTGTTATTCAATGTTTAGTTGTTCCGCTTTTATGCTAAATATTGAGATGTGGGTGTAAGGACTGAGTTCCTACGTTGAAAGTTACCCCACTGTTGCATATCATTTGTTGAGCAGGTGTTGTATGTTTTAATTTCAAGCATAATGTGACATGCCTTTTTATGTCGTGTTTACAATTATACTCTGATGAAATTTCTAATACGTGCCTAAATGATTTATTTGATTATTTGGGGGTATAAAAAGGGGGTGTTACATTAAGTGGTATCAGAGCCAAGGTTAAGTCAGTCGTGTCTGTCTCGTTGTTGTGTTGGTTGAACTGTTGTTTAACCTTTGTTATTATTTGTGGGAATGATCAGAATATGGCTGGTAGAAATGATAATGTGATGGCTGCTGCTATGGAAGCAATGGCTAGGGCGGTGCAGGGTGTGCCGAATGTAAGTGCTAATGAAGAGTTCAGGAAGAATCAACCACCGGTCTTCAAAGGAAGATTTGATCCCGATGGTGCTCAACTTTGGCTGAAAGAGATTGAAAGAATCTTCAGAGTCATGGACTGTGCGGAAGAGAATAAGGTGAGGCTTGGATCTCACATGCTGAGGGAAGAAGCCGACGATTGGTGGGTCGGTATGCGTGAAATTCTTGAGGTGGATAATGAAGAGGTAACTTGGGAATTGTTTCGTACCGAGTTTTTGCTGAAGTATTACCCTGAAAGTGTGAAAGGGAAGAAAGAGATGGAATTCCTGGAATTGAAACAAGGTGGTATGTCAGTGGTGGACTATACTGCTAAGTTTGTGGAATTGGTTCAATTTCATTCTCATTATGCTGCGATTACTGCTGAGTTCTCAAAGTGTATTAAATAT
The DNA here is from genome assembly GCA_022829125.1 of Lathyrus tuberosus. Taxonomy (NCBI): domain Eukaryota; kingdom Viridiplantae; phylum Streptophyta; class Magnoliopsida; order Fabales; family Fabaceae; genus Lathyrus; species Lathyrus tuberosus. Next base: position 6,897,750 of record JALAZF010000161.1, on the reverse strand, counting down.
GAGAATGGTTTGCGTCCTGAGATTAAGCAAGCTGTGGGATATCAAAGGATTAGGAGGTTTTCGAATTTGACTGAATGTTGTAGAATCTTCGAGGAAGATAGCAAAGCTCGTTCTACACATTACAAGAGTGTGAATGAGGGGAGAGGGAAACAGCAAGCTAGAAGTGGACCTTATGTGACCCCCGCTGATAAGGGTAAATATAAGGGAAACTTTGATAAGAGATCTGGAGGAGGAAGTTCTGGGTTCATTAAGTGTTTCAATTGTGGTGGAATGGGTCATAAAGCAAGTGAGTGTAGGAAGGCCGTTGGGAGATGTTCTAACTGTGGAGGTATTGGGCATTCTACTGCTGAGTGTAGGAGGAATATGGTGAAGTGTTTTAACTGTGGAGAAGTAGGTCACATTAGTACTAAGTGTACTAAGCCGAAACAAGTTCAAGCGGGCGGAAAGGTGTTTGCATTGGCAGGGTCAAACACTACTAGTGCAGACCGTGTGATTAAAGGTACATGTTTTATTAATGGTACGCCTTTAGCTGTTATTATTGATATGGGAGCGACTCATTCATTTATTTTCCATGAGTGCGCTAAGTGTTTGAATTTGTTTATGACTGCTTCGGGGTCGGTAACTACGTCCTTGTTGTGTGTTTGTTGATGTTGTTTATTCCTTAGTACGTGATAGGTGTGTGGAACACTATCAGTGCTCTCTGGTTTTTCTAATCCTTTATCTTTAGGATTGAGAATGAGATAAGTGGGGGAGAAGCTGGTACTTCTCCAAGTGACTTCAGGTGTAGAGCGTTGGCTTAGTGTGTCGTTGGTTGCACGGTTGTATGTGTTGCTTGGACAGTGTTGTTCCCGATTCCGAAGGGAATGCGGAGGTAAGGTTTATGTCAATTAAGGATTTGTGCCTTGTGTGGTTTTGTGCGCAAGATGCAAGGAATGTTATTATGGCTTGGTAAAGATGGTCTATGCCCCCTCATGATTGTCGGCTGTCTATTGACAAATTGAGGAACTGGTCAGCCTTAATCTCTTGTTGATAGCAGACGGAAATTATGTTGGATGGAGTAGACGTGTCTTTCCATCTTGATGGTATGTTTGGTGAATGGTTTGGAGCTAAACCAGGTGCTTATAGTTGTTTTGATGATTTGGTACAAATTCGTATATCTGAAGATGAAGAGGATGGATGATTGATTTTTATAGCCAGTATGTGGTGTATACTTGTATGGATGCTAAGGAAAGCAAAACACAGAGTTATAATGAGTTAAGGAGTTTTGAGCTTAAGGTATCAATGTAGAAGTTTTAAGGAAACCATTATGTGTGAGTAGCAAGTGTTGAAAAGAGATGAAGCTTTAAGATAAGTTATTAAAGTGTGGATTTTGGTTGATAAAGATGAGTTTCTTGGTCATGATATTTCATATGAGAATACTTTTGTGGATCAATCGGAGGTAGATGCAGTCCTGTGATGGGAGACTCCGAAGTTGGTTAATGAGATTAGAAGCTCTAGTTTTTGGTTGGTTGTTATCACAGGTTATGGAGGGCTTTGCTAAGTTAGCACTTATGTTATCTCAGTTGACCTACAAAGGGCGAGTCATTTGTTTTGGATGTTCATTGCGAATGAGTTTTAGAGGGCTAAAGTAGGAGTTGACTACGGCTCCAGCTTTGATTTTGCCTGATCTTAATAAACCATTTGAGGAATTCATACAAGGATCTATACTATTCAGGATTTGGAATTGGTTACAGTGATTTTGTGTTGAAAATATGGAAGTATTATTTTTATGGTTATAAGTTCGGAGTGTTTAGAAATCGCAAGAGGATAGAGTACCTGTTTGGTCCAAAGGAATAGAGTATGAGACAACAATGATGGTTGAAATTCCAAACGAGTTATGAATTTGAATTGGATTATTCAGAGGAGTGTGTTTGGTGTGTAAGCTAATACCGCATAGAGAGAAGTGGTGTATATAAAAAGTAAACTATGATTTTCTGGTGTATAGTACAAGAGTCAAATGTTGATTATGAAATTGGTGGTTTGTTAGTTGTGAGTAATCAGAGTGCGCAGCGGAAGTGTGAAATTGTTGTATTGGTTGTTGTGAGACAAGGATGCAGGTATTCTGGTTTTGTGGATATTGTTGAGGTAATGTTGTGTCTTGGAACTTTATGTTCTTGCCTGTGTTGTTGCCTCGTTTCCATGGTGATGGTGCGAGTGCGAGTAGCTAATTCCTCTGTTTAGGGATTAGGAGAGTGTTACCTATGGTGTTGGTAACGATCTTGTTGTGTTCCAGTTCAAGAGTGAACTTGGGTGTTTGTATCTTGGTTATCCTTTGAGTTGGTCGTCAAGTGCATTGTATGGGCATTGCATCTTGTCTTGGTTGTCGTGGTCGTTGTTGCTGTTAGTGTGCTGCTTTGTTGTTTGTCTTATTCCTGGTGTGCCTTTTGTTGGCATGATAGTTAGTTGGTCGGATACTAGAGCCGTATCCGGGGTTGTTCGTGCTTAGCATATCTTCGAGGACGAAAATGTCTAAGTGGGGGAGAGTTGTAACGACCCGATTTTAATTATCTCCATTTTGTGCTAATTTGTATTATTTTGTTGAGTCTTTTATTTAATTTGGGTGATAATAATGTTATTGTGAAATTGGTGTTTTAATCTGATATGTTGGCGTGTTATATTATTTTACCGTTTTTGAAAGTTTTCGGGGGAAATTAGATTGGAGGGTATTTTAGACATTTCATAATTATTGTTAAGTTAGAATTTAAGTGAAGAATGATTTAAGGGTATTTGTGAGAATATGAATTGTTAGATATTTTGAGTGAATAGTAATAGAAATAGAATATGATATTGTATTTGAGATATTTTAAGAAAAGAAAGTATAAGAAAGAAATAGAAAAGAAAGTTAGTAAGAAAAACATAAAGAGAGAAAAGTGAGAAAGAAGAGAAAAGAAGAACAAGAGGATAAAAGTGGGAAAAAGGCTAGAAATCATCAAAATCAACGGTTAGGATTCGAATCGAACGGGTAAGGGTGTGAAATATCGTTATCTTAACTTTGTATACGATTATGTATGGTTTCGTTTCGGTTGTTTTGGATCGTTTTCATATATTTTTCATTTTAGGTCGAAATGAATAAATTCGATAAAAACCGATGTTTTCACGGTTAGAATTCGAAATAAATTACGTAGTTGTATCGAGTAAGGTTAGGTCGTCGTATAGCGTGCGTTTTATTCGATTTGGTGATGTTTGAAAATTCTGGTTTTTGAAAGGTTGAAATTTAATCGAAAAATCGAACGTCGTAGAAATTTCATTTATGTGTTCTAAATTGTTCTTATGTATTTGGTGGTTGCACGTATGTGTTTGTTTCGAAGAAAATAATTGAATCGGTCGGATTTTCGGGCAAAATAGCCGAAACCCGTAGCAGCCCGCAGGGCATTTTCTGGTTTTTGGCAAAACTTCGAAAATTTATATCTCTTGAACCGTAAGTCGGTTTTGACCCCCGTTCAAAGCGTTGGAAAGCTAATGAGATGTTCTTTCTAGGAAAAATGGTTTTGAGGTCTGAACCTAGTCCAATCGGAACAGTATTTTCGAAACGTTTCGTTGTGTCCGGCCTCCGGTTTATGTTTTTGCGTTATTTTGAAATATCCATATCTTTTGCGTTGTTTATCCGATTGAGATGTTCTTTATATGGATGAGAAGCTAAAAATATGTTCTATGATTTGGTGAAGAAAAATATAATTTTTAACCGACTTTTCTGGTAAACCGTAAATCGAATTGTTTGGTTATTTGTGAAAACGTTCGGTTGCCGTTTGTCACAATTGATGTGAATGTATGTGAATTGTGTGTGATGAATGCATGACTATATTGGGAATATGTCTGCATGTCAAGAGTGTCATGAGTCATGCTGTATGTGAAACATCATGATGTGCATTCTTGCATTGTGGGGTTCTAAGATGAATCCGTTGTAACGTGGTAAGCCTTTTGAGAGGTGAGGGCGATGATTACAAACGATTGTAAGCCTTTTGAGAGGTGGGAGCAATCAGATTGTAAGCCTTTTGAGAGGTGGGGGCAATCCATAAACATTGTAAGCCTTTTGAGAGGTGGTAGCAATGGGTGAACATCGTATGCCCGACGGGGAGTTACACTAAGTAACGAGCGATGGTTCCAATAAGTTCTTCAATTGAACTTGAGATGAAATGAGTCGGTACCGCATTGCATTTGCATAGAGTCGTGAGTCGGTCTCTATGATTTGCATTGGTCATCTTTGTATATGTGCATTGATGAATGAACATGAATATATGTATTTATGTTGAATGATAAGCATTGTGATGAATATGCTTGGTTTTGTATATAGATATATGCCCTGCGATGTATATTGAGTAAGAGGTGATGAATGGCGATAAGAGTTGTATCTTTGTAATGATACATTGGTGAATAAACATGTATGTGTGTTTATGTTGAATTAATGGTGATGAATTGAGATGTATTGGTGATACATGTATTTGAGCATGAATGAATATGCCTATGTGAAGGATGCGTTAATTACGGATTGTTATGCCGTGTATTTGATTTATGGTATATGCTTGGTGTTATATGTATATATACATGCATAGTAATGAGTTGTGGTGAGAATGTGGTATATGGGTATTATATGTTGAGATATATAATTATATGCAACGTTATTATGATAATATTTCTCACCCTTCTGCTGTTTTATAATGCTCTACGAGGCATTGCAGAGTAGGCTTGCTGGCGGTCTTTTTGTGAAGCGTGGCTTCATGTCCGTGTTAGTCGGTTGGCTCTGATATGTAGCACCGGGTGGCTAGGATGCTTTTGATTTCCTTTTTGTGATACATTTGCATATGTATCTGGTTGATGACTTTATGTATATACCATGACTGATGTTGATGAATCATACTGGTTGATATATGTATATATATGATGTTTATATATGTGGTTGTTATTCAATGTTTAGTTATTCCGCTTTTATGCTAAATATTGAGATGTGGATGTAAGGACTGAGTTCCTACGTTGAAAGTTACCCTACTGTTGCATATCATTTGTTAAGCAGGTGTTGTATGTTTTAATTTCAAGCATAATGTGACATGCCTTTTTATGCCGTGTTTACAATTATACTCTGATGAAATTTCCAATACGTACCTAAATGATTTATTTGATTATTTGGGGGTATAAAAAGGGGGTGTTACACACGTCATGTTGCTAGGGCACCAAATGTCTCCATGAAATTCTTTGCCACTTAAAGCCAATACCTTTAACTCAGGTAAATCTCCCAGCCAAAATGGAAATGAATCGTGGATGGTTATGGCTAATATCAAAGTACTCTAGCAATCCACAATTGACCAATGCTCTTGGCAACTGACCTTGAGGATTGTTGTTGCTGAAATCAATCATCTGAAGCCTATTTTCCGTCTGGTATGTTTGAGGAATGAGACCAGACAATTTATTCCCTTGTAACGCCAAGATTGCAAGATATTGGCTAAAGTTACCTATACATGATGGAACGTGGCCACTTAAATTGTTGAACAATAAATCAAGAATGATGAGTGATTTTAGATTGCATATGTATGGGGATATTTTTCCTCCCATTGTATTGTATGAAACTATTAATACTTTTAGACTTGATTTTCTCCACAACCAACTAGGTAGCGATGTTATATTGTTATATGCCAATTGAATAAATTCCACATCAGTGAGATTTCTGGTAAATGTTGGAACCTCAACTATGTTGCATGATGCCAAACCTAACAACATGATTGGAGAATTGGTTGCACTGTAAGAACTATTTCCATTGAATAGTGACAATTTGTTGTATGATAGAGAAAGAAGAACTAGCTTTTCTAGCTTCAAAAACATGTCAAGCCCCAACTTTCCATGCAAAAAATTATCTTTTAAATTCAAGAAAACCAGATTTACATGGTTTGTCAACCAAGATGGAAATTCACCCTTTATACTGTTTCTAGAAGCACTTAATTTCTCTAGTTGGGTGAGATTTGCAAAAGATAATGGGATGTCAGTGCCAATATTTGACGAGGATATATCCAAGTTAATTAGTGACACTAGTGCAAAGTGACGAATATAATTTTAAAATTTACATCCATTATACGGAAAATGGGTGTAAATAAGAAACCTGGTGGTAAATTTGTAAAGAAAATATCATTTTAAATATTAACACTTGACAATAGACACCCTATTTTTTAAAAAAGGGTTTAAATTAAAAATATTATTATAAGAAATTAAAATCATTATTATAGTTAAATCTTTATTACTCCCGTTAAAGGTAAAATGAGTGTAAATTTAGTTTGACCGAAAAAAATTATTTATTTTAATAACTCTAAATATTAATCTTAAATACATTAATAAACTACAATATATTTTATTAAGTGTTAATTGGATAAGTAAGTGAATTAATGGATGCAAATTTATTAAATTAATATTGTGTAAATAAAATAATGAAAAAACACATAACAAATATTGAATTGATCAAAACCTTTTTCTGAAACTCCATTTCTCTAAACTTATTCCAGAACTCCATCTTCTTCCTTTCATCGCACATCAAAACACAGATTTCCATCAATCAAAACTCAACCTTTCTCATCTCTCATCATCGCATGACCATTCTCTCTGAAATCCTAGATTTGTTTTATTCTTGAAATACAATCGCACCTAGCAATGATATAAATATCTAGTTCTCTTGGAAAATAAGAAGATAAGAAGGGATTGGGTGTTGTTATGTTAGGTAAAGCGATGGCGGTTTTAAATCTTATTATTACTTATTTTAACATCCAATCCAAATTTTAATTCATATTCGCATAATTCCTTCTCCGAACTTTCAATCTCTTGGCGTTAAATATCTTCGGCTCCACGTATTTCAAAAATCAACAGTTAAGTATATTTAATAATTTTAAACAATTCACAATCAATATCAAACCCTAGAAATTCAATTTCTATAATTCTTCCCCAAATTTCAATCACAATCTAACATCGTGTTTTGATCTGAACACTGAAATTAGGGTTCAAGCGAAGAAGCCATGGATGACTATTGTGTTGTTTGCGTCGAGCCATTGGAATGGGTTGCGTACGAACCCTGTTTGCACGGTGAGGTTTTCCGAACGTGTGTCGCGAGACTCCGTTTCGTTTGTGATGGTCGTCGTTATTGCATCTGTAAGACCGATTGCAATCTCATCTTTGTTACCAAAGTGTGTTTGCCCAATGGTTATTATCGTTGTTTATCGATTTGATGAAATTATTTTGTTGAGTTGAAGAGTCTTTTGGTATTATTTTCTTGGATTCACTGATGATTGTGATGATTCACTTTGATGATTGCCACTGTCCTGAGTTGTATATGCATGTAATGATATAATTTATTCTTAATTCCTAGCATGACTATTCGAAGAGGAAGTTACATTTAGCATGTGTGATTTATGGAATTATTTTGTTATTCAGCTTATGTAATGAAGCTTAGGTTTGCTATTTGAAGTTAAATATTCCCTTTGTTTATTTTTCTTTACTGTTAGTTTGTGAAAAAATGCATTCTGAATAACACATTTATCTTGAGTTACTTGGTTCATGTTGTTACTAAATAACACAAGTATTCCATTCATGACTTTTGCGAACTTCTTTGGTTAGAAAAGATATAGTCAAACTCAAACTTGGTTATCTCACACGGTTAATAATAAGGTTTGGTCGGATATGAGGCAACCTCAGATTGTATTTTAGTCCAAGTCTCTCTTATGAGATGGGTCCTGTTTAATAGAGATCCTTTTTTGGTTAAAAATGAACTTGGTTTATAAAGGGGTTCTCAAACTTACTTTGTTAGGACATTCATAGTTTTATCTGCTCAAAGTTGAAGCTTTTAAGTTTGCTTTGTTTGATAAAAACTTCAATGGTAAGGATCAATTTTAAATTATATAAAAGTTATTAAGAAAGATCTTGTGATTAATGATTTGGATAGAACATTATAGCAGAAGTTGATCCATGTGGCCGATCCTAGCTACTTAGTGGGATAAGCCTTTGTTGTTGTTGTTATGTTTTGTTACTATTATTTGATGTGGTTGATATTCAATTTTGCTGCATACTCCCAGGCTCTAGGAGATTATACAAGTGTGATTAATGAGTTTGCATCCCTTCCGTCTGAGTTAAGGGAAAGAAAGGTTGGATCGTACTGGTACCATAGGATATGAATGCATTTTTCGACAATGTGTACTATTACAAGATGATCAAGGCCCTGTGTAGGCTTTCCTGCTGTGAATGTGACAATGCGAAGGAGAAACATAATGATGGTTCAAGGCGACAAGCAAGGTTTAGGAATATGGGACAGGTGAAGGGTCACTTATTCCACCGTCATAAGTTGCATACGTGCAGTTTGTGTTTGGAGGGAATAAAGGTGAAATATTTATGTTTTGCATTCCATGTATCTTGTTAAAGGAAAATTTTGCAATCATTTTTTTTATTGATAGAGTCTTTATACCATTGTTTCTATGACATAGGTATTTATATGTGAGCAAAAACTATATACTAGAGCCTAGTTAAATCAACATATAAACACAGGTGATTCCAAGGTGGATGAAGTGCGAGTGAGAGGGGTGGTTTTATGAGATATGTATGAATTAATGAACATTATTCTTAGTGAGAGTGAGAGAGGTGGTTTTATGGGATATGTGTGAATTACGGAACATTATTCTTGTCATATATGCCAAAGGTAACAATTAAACTAATCAATCATGTGCTCAACTGAGCATGTCTTCATTTTGATTTGAACTGTTAGAAGTGTGATGTACATTATATCTATGCTTTAATTGTAAGCAGCATCCAGGACAGTATGAATACTATAAGAATTATGATGACCTAGAGGTAAGAAATATATGTTTTTGCTTCTTTTACTATCTTATTCTTCTGAATGTGAGGCTTTGCTAGATATTTCATGTTATTTGACCTACTTGTATTTGTTCGGACAAATGTCATCTGATGCAGATCCACTTCCAACGATAGCATTTCTTATGGGAAGATGATGCTTGCCTTTCCAAGAAGTTTGTTGATTTTCAATCTGAATTAGTGATGAAGGTGATTGATTATTGCAGCACTAGGACATTTTCTTGTTCTTTCATATTTTTTGTTAATGGTTTATTAGAAAGGTGTCTTATGTGCAGTTCATTACCTGCTTGATGATTCCCCATGCCTGTTCATTTAGATGCATGCTTTTTCAATCTTACTGTAAAATAAGCAGATGTGTTATTGTTGTGGGTTATTTTTAATTGTTAAACCTCTTTTTCCTTGTTTATGACAGATACATAATACTATGGAACTTGGAGGACACATGTCACGGTCAAAGCGTAATGTTGCTCTTCAAGCATGTACATTGGCAATCTTCTCTTCTTGAACTCACTTCTCATGTCTTTTGATTTTGCTAGTTTCCTTAGAAATATTTACTTCCAAGATCCTTCTCAGTACCTTATAGAAGTTACCTTCCTTGTTTCCCTACAGATACCAACTAGTTTTCTATATAAACACAATAATGAGCAGGATCAACGTCGTGGAAGAGGGTGAATGTTTCGCCGCGATCTTTCTGAAAATCAACTTTCCGTGGCCATTAAAGCCAGTTTGGAGACTACTAATGCTGAGCAAACATATTGTGAGCCAACTTCAAGTAGTGGACAGATTGCGTATGAAGACGTTGTTAGATAATGCCCGCTGCTCGCGCTTTCCCTTTAGAAAAACTTATGAATTCACTGCAAGAATATCAAAGGAAAAGGTAATAATTATGTATTTTACTACTTTTGACATTCTGTTTGGTAACATATGTTTTCAGTGGACTGATAGAAGTTGGAATAAAAGTAATTCATGTTATATAATGACATCTTATTTCCAACCTTTGCTGCTTTGGGCTGCCGTACTGCTCATCTACAGGTATCTTTCTGGATCAGCAAGTCTTTTTCCATTTGAATTTTATGAAGTCCTATTGGTATACACCCTGATATAAATGCTTCAGGAGTTTAGATCCACTAGTCCAACAATCAAAAACCAATTCAGTTATAAAGCAACGGCTGCCAAGTTTTGTCAGATCTTTTTCAACTGTGTTTAGATTTGCTTACTGTTCTTCAAGGTAAATTTGATTTCATGCATAGTTATGTCCCCACTCCACATATGGTATGCTAACCTTATTAATAATATCATGCACTTAATTGTAAGACGAGCTTTGTTGTTCTTATTGTTAGAATTAGATGTAGAGCACACACAAAAATATTTTGAAAAAAGGAAGGAAAAATATGAAGTACTAGCACAATGAAGAGTTTTCTTGTCTAAGATAGTTTTATTTTAAATATTCACTTTTTTTTATTTGATAGTTTATAATATTAATTTATTTTGCTCATATGCAAATTAAGTAATGAGTCTCGTTTATTCCCATTGCATTTTGTAAATATAGTAAGAATTATTTCAGCTGCTTTTTAATCATTTTTATGTGTCTGGAGTCGTTTGCTTTGGTTAAATTATAATGTAATAATGTGCTTCATGTTTTCACTTCAGCTTTGTTCAGCAAGCACAAAAGTTTTGTATGGAGACAAATGGTTCCAGTGTCGAAAGAAATGTACGCTTTTTTTACCAGTGGCGGAGGAACATGAGTCCGATTTCTTATAGAATCATCGCTCCTTCTGACTATGTCTTCCGCCTCCCCCCTCCATTTTCGGGAAATTCATGTTGTTCGGAGTTCGAGTTGTGGTTGATTCCATGAGGAAGAGTGTTAGCATCAACTATCTCTCACAGTATGAACAACCTCACGAGATCAACAACAACAGTGTCAAGGACGATAATAACAAAGACCAAGACGTTCTTGCCACCGGTTATGCCTCCGCTGACGACGCTGTTTCGAATAACTCTAGCAGGAACCGCGATCGAGAGGTAAAAGAGGTTCGATCATCGTTTCTCTCCGATCGGTTAACCGTTTTGTTTTTATATTCAATCTCAGTAAAAGAAAATATAGATTCTCTTATGATTTTATTTAATCCAGTAATAATAATGGATGTTGATTAATTTGGTTGAAATTAAAACTTGATTATTGTTATTGATTTTGAATTTAAATAAAGTGTTGATTTGTGTGTTAATTTTGGAATGGATCAGGAATTCCATTGATGGAGGAAGAGTACAAGTTATTCTTGGTTGGATTGCAGAAAATAGGGAAAGCTGATTGGAGACGAATCTCTAGGAACTAAGTGAAAACGCTAACGACTACCCAGGTTGCAAGTCATGCTCAGAAGTATTTTCTCCAGCAAAGTAACCTCAATCGCTGTCGTCGTAGATCTAGTCTCTTTGATATCACCACTGACTCGGTAATTCCATCATCATCATATTCCCTTCAAACTGCGTCATTAGCTTTTTCTCTAATGAAATAAAACAGAAAATTCCTTTTGGATTGATTTTTGGGCAATCTAAATATTGAAGCTTTTGTTCAATTAGTTATATTCCTAATCAATAGAGTATAATTATGACTTTCAATTTTCTCTGTTATTTATTAGTCTTCTAAGTTTGATTTAATAGTCAAATTCAACACTATTACTTTTACTGGGTTAGGAAATTGAAAGAGAAAAGAAAGAAAACTGAAAAAAATGGAAATCAAACTTCTGATTTTATTTTTATTTCAATTTTGTTTATCGCAAGTTGTAAAAATCCTTAGCTAGTTTTAGAGAAATTTAACAAAACTAGAATGAAATGATCGAAGAATCAAATTTTTAGAAATCAAAGCTAAGGAAGTTTATAAACAACACCTAATATCATAGTAGAATCTAAGGCTTATCTTTTTTCTAGTCATTTGTTCCAGTCATAACAGAATCTAAGGCTTATCTTTATGGTTTTGAGTTCTGTAAGCTCTCTCAAACCTTTCTTCAAATGGTTCTTAATTGCCAATCATTAAAATAAACATGAGATTATGGTGGCCGAAATTTTTGTTTTTGTTTTGTAGATCTACAAGAGGACTGGTTTGAAGGGGTGCTACACGGGTCTGGGCCCCACATTAAGTCGAGCGTTTCTGGCTAATGCACCAACAATTGTTACCCGGGAGCTAGCATCGAAACTGCTTGGCGTTAGGCATAACTAAGGTTGGTTTCTTTCAATTGCGATGTCATTACTTTTTAATTATTAGACTCATAATTACAGTGGTGATTATTGTTGTATTATATTCTTAAGACTCTTATGTTTGCTTCATTTCTATTGAAGATAATACAACAATGCTCAAGTATGCTTTTATCAACCTCAATTTAGACACTAGAACAAAGTTGGATGGAGAAATGTTTTTAATGGATTGCAATTTTAGACACTAAAAATTTTAGCTACACCACTTTATTTTTAACCATTTTGTGTTGTGGGTTCATTTTAAGATCTGTTTGAATTGGTTAAGGAAGTGTTATGATTTTAGTGAATCATCAATATGTTGTATTTGGATGGTTATTCTATATTTGAAGGGTTGGAAAGTAGTTATGGTGTGCCAAGCAGCTGGTCAAACCAAATTCTGGGCTTTGAAACATGAAAATGGAACGACAGGGTGCACAACCATCATAGTTAGAGTTATAGCATGCTTTCAACCTCTCAGAGAATGCCAGGTTTGTGACTCGAATTTGGTTTTCTTTTGGTTTTGTAATGTTTTGTTATGTTTTCAACAATTGTTCTCATCTAATGATTATTTTTGAATGTTTTGCAAGCTGAATATTTCTGTCAGTTACTTAAACCTGTAACGTAATTGTTTAGTTTTCCTTTGTTCTTTTTGGGTTAATCTGGTGGTTTTAGTTGTTTTAATCATTGTTGTTTTAATCTAGCTTTCCGGATGTGGTTGATGACATTTACATTTCAATAGGGAGTCAGTGCTTTGATGGCAAGAAACTTTGAGAGAAGTGTGGCTGCTGACACATTGGGACTGGCTAGTCAGAGATATTTTATGAGTGACATGCCAAGTAAAACCAGTGAGATAAATCGAGGGAGTAAACACCAAGGGAGAGGTAGCGTGGTATGCTAGAAATACAATGGTCTATATCTACAAGGCTAAGGTGAAATAGATTGATGATTTTTACCTATTAATTATATAGGTTGGTTTTATGTTATGATTGTAATTTTGAGTTTTGATTCATTTACAGGGAGCACGAGTGAGAGTGTTCATGTATCCAAGTAACTTATAAGAGGTAAAATCACCAAATCACCATTGTTAAAGTCATGTTATTGAATTTGCTGTGGTTTTGTGCATTTTGTTGATATGGTGTTTATTTGAGCCTATAACTGTGCTTCATATTTATTTGAACTAGTTATTTCCATGTCATACATCAATGTTCCACTTGTTTTCTTGCTTTTTATCATGGATTTTGTCAATACTATACTTGTATTCTTGCTATTTCTCGTGGCTTTGTCAATTCAAGTTTTGTCTATAATCAAGCTTGTTTCCAATTTTAATACATTTAACACAAGTATAAAACCTGATTATGAAACCCTGTTTTGTAAAACATAAACTTTTGCAGTGGACTTAAAAGTTCAGTGTTTCACCTTTTTATGTGATTGTTACTTCTCCACATAGATGATCTTTTTCAGAGGAATCTATGGTATAATTAATGATAAATGTAATTTGCATCTGTGTATATGTATATGTGTGTAGTGTAGTGGAATGTGAACAAATCATTGTGTTCTTTATATGTAGATGTGTGTAGTGTAGAGGTATGTGAACAAATCATTGTGTTCTGAGATACACTATAGACTTTTATTTTCAATGTGTTGCTGGATAGTAGATATAGTGCTGCTGTAGCACCGTAGTGCAGTGAGATTTAGACGAACTACTATTTTTTGTGATCCATCATCTACAACATTGGGTTGGATACTTGTATGTTTTTTGTTGGTGTGATAGTTTGCTGTCTGATATTGTATGTTTTTAATGTCCTGCTAATTTTCTTTTAATGGTATTATTTATAGTTTAAACTTTCCAGTGTTACGTCAGTTATGTAAAATGTATGCTGTCAAAAAAAGTACAGCAATGAATCTAGTTAATTCTCCAACATTGTTATAATTTCTTCATGTTCTTTCTGATTTAATTATTATACTTGGATTGATTCTGTTGTTTATGTTGTCCTAATTTTACATTGAAATTTTTGTTGCAGATTTACGTGTTCCTCAGCAGAGTTGTCAGCTGATTTGTTGTCACAAAGCTTTTTGTTTCATTTTGATGGAGTTTGTTGTCATCTCTGCATTAGTTTTTGAAAATTTATCTTTTGTTTTAGACCATAATAGAACCAGATGGTATTCTCTATTGTATTGGCTATTTTCTATGAAGCTTATATTTTCCGGATCTTAAGTAGTCGTCTTTGCCTTGGTCTTCTGATTACTGCTTATCATTTTAGATTTCATTTGATTTATTAATCCCACAAAATTTAGTATTGAATGCTTTTGAGATTTTAAATTACAGTATTTGATTAATTTTCTGTATTGTATAGGAGTGAGACATAACATCTGTACTTTTGGAATTTAATAATAGCAGGTTTATGTGGCGGTACAGGACTCCTTCCCATAACGATGATGTTCGCCGTCGTCTCACTCCCCTCTGCAAGCTTGCGTTAGAGAAGTACAATGCTGAGAATCAAGTTCGAAACTAACAGTATTTATGAATATACTATACTATGTTTATTTAATCATTCATTCATTGATCAAGTAATTTTTTTTTTTTAATATAGGGTGCAAATTTTGTGTTTGCTGAGATTGTGAAGTCAACCTGGAGCCCGACCTCTGGTGGAACGTATTACATTACCTTTCTAGCAGAATATCCTTCCAACAACAGCTCTGCTACATGTTTTCAGGCCAAAGTCTGGAATAAGAGGCCAGTGCCCCCTGAGGTCAAGTCATTTGCAATTAAGAACTTCCCGATGAAATACAGGTAATAGAAATTATGCAAGTATGACATTAATTAACTTGATTGGTTTGTGTGTATGTTTTTTTTTCTTTCTTATTCTTTACTATTGTCATTGACTTGATGATTTTGTTTATGATGAGGACATGAGGGAATGTGAATGCGTTGAGAGTGATGAAGGCGAAGAAGCAAGACACGTTAGAGAATACATGGAAGAGAATAACGGAAGGGAGTGCGATGTCGTTAAATAGGCATCTGAAAAAGTCGGACACGTTCGAATCGCAATCGCGCCGTAGCGGCGTGCCGTTAGCTGAATTGAACGGGTGAGTGGAAGGAAGTGGCGGTGTTCCGGTGATGAAGAAATCAGAGACATTCGGTGGAAGGGACAAGAGTGATTCTCCGGGATCCTAGTACATTCTTATAGATGATTGATCCTAGTACATTCTTATAGTTTAGTGCAGTTTTTGTCGGAATGGGATTAGACAGAAATCATTTTCTATGATGATTTTCATATAACTATGCTTGCGCAAGATAACGACCCCGTCAATATCGGTACATATCTACTGCAATGTGTCTTTATGTTATGTCGTCATGGTTGCAACTTCCAGACATGTGCATATTGTCGAGGTCCATCAGGAAATGTAGTTCTGATGTTGATTCATGTTATTAGAAATGTATTATGTGACATCAAAGCATAACTATTGTACGTTTATGTGTCTCCTGCTGTATTTTCTTGTTTCATTGGTATTGATAAATCAACTGTAAGCGAACAAAACGTTTATGTAGTTGTTTTGTATTGCTGTATTTAATGAAAAGCATGTAGTTGTTTAACTTATTATATGTAAACATGATGTTAGGATGGTTGTTTTGGTTGTACTTTTTGTTTATCGAAGGTTTAGTAGTATACAAAATATTTGATTAAATAAAAATATAGGTTCTAAATTTAATTAAATATAATAGAATTATGAAACTAAAATAAACATTCTATTTAAAGAAAATAGGGTGTAAAAATGCCAACATCAATGGTAAAATCAGGTGTAAAAATGCCAACATCAATGATAAAATTGGGTGTAAAATGCCAACATCAATGGTAAAATCGAGTGTAAATATGCTATGCCAACATCAATTGCAAAAACAGGTGTAATACACCGTGTTTTTACACCCAATTTAAAGAAAATAGGGTGTAAATTTGCAAATCTCTAAGGTATTTACTGCTCATTTTACATCCGATGTTTATGAAATTGGGTGTAAATTCGTTTGATTGAAATGCTATTATTTACGCAAAATAGGGAGTAAAGTGGAATATATATACATCCGTTTTAAACAAAAAGGGTGTAATATACCATCTATAAATGTATATATTTAAAATTTTACACCCGATTTCTATAAAAAAGAGTGTAATATAACATCAAAATCACACACGTTTTCTATAAAATAGGGTGTAAATTGGAATGTATATACATCTGTTTTAAACCAAAAAGGGTGTAATATACCATCTATAAATGTATATATGTAAAAATTTACACCCGATTTCTATAGAAAATAGTATAATATAACATCAAATTTACACCCGTTTTAAAACGGGTGTAAATTTGTCACACATTGCTCACCCGTTGAATTCACACCCTCAAATAACAGGTGTTAAATGTATGAAAAACGGGTGTAATTTCATATTTCTGCACTAGTGTGATGAGAGCTTACCTATCCAGTAGATGGTCTCAAAAGTAAATTTATTGTAACCAACTAACAAGTTGCTTAGTTTGGTAAGATTTGCCAAGGATACAGAAGGGTCTCCCCGAAATTGGTTAAAT
The DNA here is from genome assembly GCA_022829125.1 of Lathyrus tuberosus. Taxonomy (NCBI): domain Eukaryota; kingdom Viridiplantae; phylum Streptophyta; class Magnoliopsida; order Fabales; family Fabaceae; genus Lathyrus; species Lathyrus tuberosus. Next base: position 6,881,079 of record JALAZF010000161.1, on the reverse strand, counting down.
CGAAGATTCAACTGCTTGAGCTGTGTGAGGTTTCCTTGTGAAGAAGGAATATACCCAGAAAAACTGCAATTTTCAATTGATAAGGTATCTAAAGAGCTAAGCTTTCCTATGGATACAGGAAGTGTACCATAGAAACCTATGTCATCAAGGTATAACTCGGTGAGTGAACTAGACTGAAATTTGGGCAACCTTCCAATGAGATTTGGATTAAATCTCAAATTTAGAATTTTCAAGTTTGGAAGATGAAATACTTCAACTGGAAACTTACCATACAATTCAGAGTTGTTAAGAGATAGTGCTTGCAACGAAGTTAGATTTGTGAGTGTGTCTGGTAAAGTGGATGAAATAGTTACATCACCTAGTCGAAGAGTCTGAAGTTTTGTTGAGTTTTGAATTATGCTTTTGAGACTGGACTGTTTAAGTTGCAACAAAGTAACTTCACTAATTAAGCTTAGATAAAGAGAAAACAATTTTGACAGCTGTGAAACTTGTGGTGGAATTTCGCCAAAAATAATAGTGTGAGAAAGATTCAGATATCCTAGTTATGAAAGCTCGCCTATCTTAGGTGGGATTTGAGAGTAATTGAAGTCATTATCTGAAAGATCGAGATGTCGAAGGTGTACAAGGCGAAAGAGAGTGTTATTTGCATCCATTGTGCCAAAGAGTTGGGTGCTTCTAAGATTAACGTTAATCACATGTTCTCCATGCTCATCACATTGGAATGCCATCCCATGAACAACAATCAGTGGTTTTATTCCATGATGTTGTTTTAGGATAACTGAGAGGATTATGAGAAGTAGTCTTATTGATGTTAAAGCCTTCCTTAAATTGCAACAAGGCATGGGTTTTATATTGATGACACTTTGGATGAGTTAAAGGGAAAGATGTAGTAAATGTGAAAGAGAAGAGTGAAAAAAAGAAAAGAAAGTGGAATGACAAAACAAGAGAGCCCACAAAGACCATTGTATCTTAATATTTTAAACTGAGAAGTTTGGATGAAATGTTAGACACATATTAAATGGTTCTTATACTAAAGAAATGTAGTGCAAATAACAAGATAAAAAGTTTTCTAGTGAACTTCATTATCATTGACCGTGCATTTTGGTTTTGACTATCTTGTGTTAGCCCATTATCAAAGACTTTTATATAATGTAGTGAGGTTTTCTTCAAAATTATATCTTTCCTGTATTAATTTCAAAGACTTTTATACAAAAAAAAAATATTCCCACCCGTGGTGTGAGAAAAACTTACTTTCTAGAAAGAGAATCTCTGCCTTCTCTCTAGATTTGCTTCATCTTCTTTTGAAAGGTTACATCTTCTTCAAGCGACACCTCAGAAATATCTATCAGGTTCACTAACCTATATCGCTCCTCTTTCTTTTTGGATCTTGGTTTCTTCGTTTTGGGTCGGTGTACTGATTGATCTTTAAGGGTTTGGTTTAAAGTCCTAATTTTCAGATTAGGGACCTTCCTCCCTTAGGGTCATCTTCCTCAGTTTCCTTCCCATTACTTGGTAACTAGATCTATCTTGGTTTCTTTCTCTAGGTGCCTGGTTCCATTTCTGGTTCTGAGTTGTTTGGGTTTAGAGCTTCTTTAGTGTTCTCGTCTTAAGGTATTCCTGGTTCTACATCTATGGAGGTTCCTAAATCTACCGGTCACAATCAAGGGACTTGGGTGGAGGTTGGGAAGAAGAAGGTTCAGAATCCTTTCTCAGGGAGAAGGTCGATTTGGAAGAACAATAGTGGTAAAGTTACAGATCTAGATCTAAAAGAAGCTCCGTCCTTCTTTTTTACTGAGTTCCCAGACTCTTACGACGCTAAATAAATGTACGACATCTTTAAGGAATTCGGATTCATACTGGAAGTTTTTATTCCGAGAAGATTGGATATAAAGGGTAAAAGGTTTGGCTTTTTTAGATTCAAAAAAGTCGAAGACGAACATCTTCTTGCCATTAATCTTGACAACATTGTCATTAATGGTACTAAGATATTTGCTAATCTACCAAGATTTTGGAGATATTATAAGGCAGCTGGTGGAGTGTCTTTTACAAAAAACGGGAGCTTGAATAAGGAGTGTGCAGGTGGACCTCCTTCTAAGCTCATTGAAAGGCGCAGGATCGATAACAGAGTTTCCTACGCTCAGGATGCTAAAGGGGTATGCAGTAGGAATGGGATTAATTTGAACAAGGTTCTTCTTGGTGATAAACCTAACTTTGCTCATTTGAGCTTCAAAGTCAATGGAGAAGAATTGGAGAGGTTCAAGCAGGCTTTTACTGGCGTTTTGGAGATTCCGGGTTTAGCTGTTGAGGTCTCTGAAGCGTTTCAGATGGAAGGTTTCTTCAACATTAAGATTACCCCTATGGGGGCTAATTTATGTTTCTTAGAAGAAGATAATCCGGGTGATATCAAAAATTTGATAACAGAGGATAACAATTAGATCTCTATGTGGTTCTCAGATATCCATCCTTTGTCTCCGAGTGATGTTGATCAGGAGAGACTTACTTGGGTCAAAATTTTCGGGTTACCGTGCCATGTTTGGGGTGAAAAAATTTTCAAATTTTTTGTTGCAACCACTGGAGTTTTTATAAAGATGGATGAAGACATGAGGAAGCATCTGAGATTTGATGTAGCAAGAGTCCTGATTCGAACTAAATTTGCTATGAATCTAAATGAAGTATTTAATGTAGATGTGAATGATACTGTGTATAGAATTAAGATTGTAGAGGATTGTTTTGGGCCTTATACTAGAGATCAAGGCATTTCCAAAGTTTCATGCTTCGAAGAGGATAGTTCAGACGTTGTGGAATCTGAGTCGGATCAGGAAGAAGAAGGGGAGTCTTGGGACAATTCTTCTAGGGTTCTCAGTAGCCAGTCGAAGTTTTCTGGGTCCTTTGCTCAAGATCTGGTGGCTGGTGAATTAAGGAGTCCACTTAAGGAATATAATATGGAGTATGTGAAGTAGAGGGTGAGCTTCTTCGTAATTTGGGTCTTGATGGTAGTAGTAGTAGTAGAGTAGAGGAAAGGGGCTTTGCAAATCCATCACAGTCACGAGTTGTATCACATGAAAGGGACAAGTCTAATTTGAAAGTCGGAGAAAGCGAAGGAGAAAGAGTAGACAATAGACACATTATGGGTTCTAGCCCTGATCATGTGACCTGCTCCCAAGAGATTCAAAAAAGAGTTGTTGATACTGTGTTCTCCAAGACAATTGGTGAGAATAATTTGGCTAATGGTGTTATGTCTAGAGAAGATGACATCTCTACTTTTCAATAGACTTTGATTGGAAGTGACAAAGGTCCTTTGGCTTGTGAAAATATGGGGGGCTCTTCACTGAGGAAGAAAAAGTAACTTATTGAAGATATCTATCAGAAGATAAAAATTCCTTTCAAACCCTCGTATTATGCCACTCTCTTCCAGGCAGATTGTTCGTATCCTAGGTATGTTAGGACTCAACATCGGCATATAGGTGGAGCAGGGGAAAATCAGTCTCCATTATCTATCATTAAGGAGCCTGATTCAATTGACAACTCAATTTGTGATTATGGCTTCCTTCAGAGCAACTCAAGGATTAAGAAGAAACTAGAAAATCTTTCTACTAGAGTTTGGGGGTCTATTAAACCTCTAGGAATAGAGGCAAAGGAAGACGATGAAGTCTTTGAAACCATTTTGCGAAACCTTGAAGTGGTTGATAGAAAGTCGAAGAAAGGTAAGAAGGTGGCTGCTATTGGTTCCACATGAATATAGTCACCTACAATATCAGAGGGTGTGGGGGCATTTCAAAGAGGAAGAAAATTAGAGACATGTTAAACATGGCAGGTGCTGAAATCTGTTTTTTATAGGAAACTAAATGTACAAACATGTCTGACGATCTGGTGTATAGTTTATGGGGGGACAAATTCTGTCAGTGGTCAGCAGTTAATCCTATGGGTCTTTCAGGAGGAATGGTAACTATTTGGAAAGATGGAGTTTTGGAGCCTATATGCAGCTATAGGGGAAAAGGCTTTTTAGGAATGCAGGCTATATGGAGAGGTATGAAGTGTTACCAGTTTAATATTTACTTTCCTTGCACTATCTCGGAAAAAGGGAGCTTTGGTCCTGCCTTATCAATCTTAAAAACTGTTTGGAACCTGGGGAGTGGATTCTAGGCGGTGATTTTAACTCAATTAAGTGCACAGCCGAACAAATAGGATATACCAGCCTTAACAGAAGATACATGGAGGAATTCTCTGAGTTTATCAATATGATTGGGTGCGTGGACTTGCCTCTTTGTGGAATCAATTACTCCTGGTTTAAATTGAGAGGCAAGATTTGTAGCCGTCTTGACAGATTCATAGTCTCCCCTGGAGCCTTTAACGAGTAGAATATGGTTTGTCAAAGGATTAGAGATCGAGACGTTTCAGATCATAGGCCGGTTTGGATTTCCGCAAAAAATACAAACTGGGGGCCCAAGCCATTCAAAGTTTTGTCTTGCTGGTTCGAACATACAAGCTTTTTGGCTTTTGTCAAAAAAGAATGGGAAGAGTTTAAGGTAGAAGGGAAGGCATCTTTCATCCAGGCTAGGAAGCTGTAAAATCTTTGGGAGAAGCTCCGTTGGTGGAATATTAATGTATTCGGTTGGGTTGACACCAAAATCAATACGGAAACAGGTATCATTAATGAGATTGAAGACCTTATTGATTTAAAACGAGGATGTATAACTTCTGAGGATTTCGAGAATAGGAATGCTGCGGAAGACGATCTATGGAAATCTTTAAGGATTAAAGAAAACATTCTAAAGCAAAAATCTAGGTCGAAATGGATTGCAGATGGTGATGCTAATACTAAGTATTTTCATGCTGCTTTAAGAAATCGCATCAATATGAATACTATTAACTCAGTTTGTGTTAATGGTAAATCTGTGGAGGATGTTCAAGGGGTCAAAGAGGCAGTCAGGGACTATTTTGCTAAGAGATTTAACAAAGTATCTAGACCTTTTCCATATGTGGGAGAATCAGGATTCAAATGCCTTTCTGGTTTGGACAGTGATGAGCTCAAGACAGTAGTGGATGCGGCTGAAATCAGAAGAGTTGTTTTTGAGTGTGCTGGGGATCGTAGTCCTGGTCCTGATGGATTCAGCTTTGAGTTTTTCTAAAGTGTTGGAGCATAGTAGGTAACGACTTTACAAACTGCATTATGGAATTTTTTGAAGGTGAGAAACTACACAAGGTTTTTGCTTCTTCATTTGTGGTGCTCATTCCAAAAATGAATGCCCCAAGAACTTACATGACTATAGGCCTATCTCTCTCATTAGTTCTGTCTATAAAGTAATGTCAAAGATTCTCGCCACCAAACTTAAAAAGAAAATAGGAAGTATCATATCAAACACCCAAACGGCGTTCATAAAAAGATGGAATTTGTTAGATGGAGACCTCGTCATAAATGAAGCTATTAACCCTGCTAAACGATCCAAGAAAGAGCTTCTGCTTTTAAAGGTTGATTTTTCCAAAGCATATGACTGCGTTGATTGGAAATATTTACGAGATGTCATGAAAATCATGGGGTTTGGTAAAAAAAATGGTTGAGATGGATGGACATTGGGGTTTTCAACAGCTTTTCCTATGTTCTGTTTAACGGGAGTCCTACTCTGGACATTGGAGTAACAAGGGGCCTTAAGCAAGGCGATCCCCTTGCTCCACTCCTTTTCACTATAGTGGCGGAAGGCCTTACAGTCCTAATGAATAGAGCGATGGAAAGCGGACTCTTCTCAGGTTTCAAAGTCAACCCAGATGTCTCTTTTCACTTGCTGCAATATGCAGATGATTCGGTTTTATTAGGAGACGGTTCGTGGAACAATATTCTGGAAGCCAAGACTATTTTGAAATGTTTTCATTTAATTTCAGGTCTTGAGATAAATTTCAATAAGAGCTCCCTTTATGGCATTGGATTAGATGAGTCGTTCCTTTTGGCTGGAGAAAACTTTCTTGCATGTAAGATTTCTGCTTGTCCTTTTAAATTTCTAGGCATTTCTATTGGAGGCAACCAGAGATTAGTATCATTTTGGAAACCAATGATAGATAAGGTTCGATCTAGACTGAATTCATGGAAAAGTCGTTTCTTATCTATGGGAGGTAGAGTAACCTTGATCAATTATGTCCTTGCAAACCTACCGATTCATTTCATGTCTTTTTACAAACTTCCTGCTAAAGCAATTCGTATTCTCACCTCTATTCAAAAGACATTTTTGTGGAATGGTTTGGTGTCCAAAAAGGGAGTATCACGGGTGTGTTAGAGTACGGTTTGTAAAAACAAAGAAGATGGTGGTTTAGGGGTGAAAGATATAAAACATTTCAATCTCGCGTTGTTGTTTAAGTGGATTTGGAAAATTCTGGTACATGAGGGTACATTGTGGAAGGATTTAATTGATTTTCGGTACCCTAATCATCCGCACGACTTCCATACTGGTGAGTGTCCTAAATATTCTGTCTCTCCTTCTAACTGGTGGCGAGACCTGCTTCAGGTTTATGTATCTTGTGGGATGAATTCGGTTTCTGGTTTTATTTCTCACAATATTGGCAATGGTGATCAAGTTTCTTTTTGGCTTTAATGGTGGACTGGTACGAGGGTCCTGGCTATGGTGTTCCCAGATTTATGGAACTATGCAGTAAACAAAGGAAGTTCTGTGGCCGTTAACGGTTTGTGGGAAGATCGAAGTTGGCATTGGGATATCAAAATAATCCATCAAAATTTGCCTGAAGAAGTCATTATGTATCTTGCAAATTTATATGCTATGCTGTTTGAATTTAAACCGAATGCAGGATCAAGAGATTCAGTCAACTGGCTGCTCAACGATAATGCTATTTTTTCTGTTTCATCTTTGTATAATTTTATGCAGGAAAATGTTGGTGTTTCAGCCATGGCCACAGGGGAAGATCTTAGGGCTGCTTTCAAACTCATTTGGATAGTGCAGGCTCCATTCAAGGTGAAAGTGTTTGGTTGGAGACTGTTGCATAAAAGAATCCCAACTCGCGACAACCTTGTCCGCAGAGGTATTATCACTAACAAATATGAAACGGCTTGTCCCTTTTGTTTCTTAGAGGCGGAAACTGTGGAACATGTTTTCTTTTACTGTCACAAATGTAGTCTGATATGGAAATTTGCTTGTAATTGGTTGGGCATTGCAGAGATTTTAGTTGGAGGCATGCTGAACCATTTATCATGTTGGGTGGCGGGATATGTTCGAATTAAATTTCTAGTCAGTACTGCCTTTGGATTTTTGTTGACAATTTGTTGGATTATTTGGTCGTCTAGAAATAACATTATATTTAGAGACGAATTTTGGGATCTTGATACGATTTCTAATCGTATCCTTATTTTTTCATGGTGGTGGATAGGAAAGAATCATAAAAGTTCATATATTTTTAACTACTACACTTGGGTTAACTCCCTTAGTGATTTTTGCAAGCCTTGATTTTAGAGATGCGTTTTGATGTATACGGGTTAGGATACCCCTCTTGTATCCCTGATATATATAATTTAGCTTATTAAAAAAAAACTTGAATACAATGTAGTGAGGTTTTCTTCAAAATTATATCATTCCTGTATTAATTGCAAAGACTTTTATACAATGTAGTGAGGTTTTCTTCAAAATTATATCTTTCCTATATTAATTGCAAAGACTTTTATACAATGTAGTGAGGTTTTCTTCAAAATTATATCTTTTCTGTATTAATTGCAAAAACTTTTATACAATGTAGTGAGGTTTTCTTCAAAATTATATCTTTCCTATATTAATTGCAAAGACTTTTATACAATTTATTGTGGTTTTCTTCAAATGACTTTTATACAATGTAGTGAGGTTTTCTTCAAAATTATATCTTTCGTGTATTAATTGCCAAGACTTTTATACAATGTAGTGAGGTTTTCTTCAAAATTATATCTTTCCTGTATTAATTACAAAGACTTTTATACAATGTAGTGAGGTTTTTCTTCACTACCCCAAACTTAATTTTCTGACCATTTCTTGTGTCTACTATTTGACTCCGCAATTTTCTCTATGATTATCTGGCTAGCTACTTGCATTTTTGAAAAACCATTTCAATATTTTAAATCTCTCCAATCAATTCCATACATGACCAGTTTAATATCTCGGCAGAGTCAATTGTAATATTTTCAATTTAAATTGTTCCTACGCCATTTTATTTGGTATTAGACGCATCAATCTACACCCTCTCTTGAAATACTCAACATTTTATTATTGGGATGTATGCATAAAACTTGAGTCTATAACTGACTTTTCTCTTAAGTATCATAATAACTGGTTTTAAATTTTATACAGCTAATGCCTCGTATACTCTTGAGTGTAACTGATACCAAATAATAAGAGACAATAATAGTGATCTTAATATATGTTATATAGATGTGAGAGAATAATTTATACAATATACTAAAGTCATGCATCATTATTAATATTAAAATTTTTATAGAAATAAATCAATTACTAGTCGTATTTCTTTTTAAGGATGAACACGGATAATTAATATTTATAAAGAAATAAATTTTACCATTGTCACAATATTATTTCGCTACCAAACACGCCATCAATCTTTAATCTTTGAATTGTTAGAATTAACTGTATTCTCAATGCAATGGTTATACGTATATATTAATGATTCTTTAAATAATAAAAAAAAGCACTAGAATTAAATATTTTCATAATCAAAACTTTATTTTTCACACGACAGTACATAATAGTATTTTGAGATGCTTTATTCAACACTATTTATGATAACTAAATTTAAATTAAACAAATTTGTATTTTCCCTAAATCTCAAAATAAATATGTTATTCGCTACTACGAAAAACATATATGATCTTGACGGTTGATTAGAACCTGATGTGGGCCAAAAAGACGTCTGTGATGCTAGGCGTGTGAGATGAGGAGGAGGTGTACCTGCAAGACACTCCGATACTAAAGTAAGAATCGGGAGAGAGAAGGGGCAAGTACAAAAGTATGTGTTTCTTAGGATGATTTAGAATACCTGACCCTCTCATATGAGAGGGTTTTTATAATACCCCCAGCGCGTGGCCAACGGTCCCTATTTTTGGGGCGGAATAACCGTTTCCCGAAGAATAGGTAACTGTCAAAAACTAGCCGTTAGAACGGACATAGGTGACCGAAACTAGCCGTTGCCACGGGCAAAGACGTAGTTACGGGCACGGCGTCGTGGTTGTTTTTGGATGGAAGATCCGTGCATGACAGGCAGGAATGCCGAGGAGGAGCAGGTGACCCTGTGGGCCCTCTGACCATATGTGCCCGACAGAGGGGCAGAAAGGTAAATGTTACCCTATATTGGCTGAACATAGGCAATTGGGTCGTTCTGAGAGCAGAAGTGGATTGGGCTATGCCTAGTCATTGGTTCAGTCCGGAACAGGAGTCCCCCCAAGTCGTTTCTCCCGAGCACGGGAGTGATGACTTAAGGATAGCTCGCAGTCCCGGGGAGATCTGGAAGGGGTCGTCGCTTGTCGACGAGGTGGAGCTGTTCTGAGATGCCCGGGGGATCTAGCTCCCGCGGGATACGTAATGTTGCTTGGTGTGCCCGGCGTACGGGGAGACCAACGATTAAGGTGATCTGAAGGGATGGGGCGTCACGTGTGCATCGAGCCTTGTGCTGCATTAAATGCGTCATTCTGGCAAGGCTAAGGTCATGATGATGCCCCTAGCCGTGCGTGCTCGTGCACGTGCCTTCAGAATGTCTATAAATAGGAGGAGAAGCTGCTCATTTGTGCTTTTCGCTTCTCTCTCCTCCTTCATTCTTTTCTCTGAGCTTTCCAGTTCGTTGCCGCCGTCAGCCGCCGTATCCACCGCCGTGCAAGTTTCGAGCAGCATTTTCGACCTCTTAAAGCTTCCCCGACCACGTAAGTTACTCATTTCTACCTTTGTTTCCAGCTTTTCTGCTTTTGTTTTACTAGAATGCATGCGGTTAGGACGATTCTAGGTTGTTACAGTAGCAGTTTCCGGTGACTGTTGGTGGTAGACGGTGGCTTGGCCACTCTCTGCTGCTGTCGTGGTCGCCGGAGCTTTAGGGAGATGTAGATTTGGGATGTTTCTGACGCCGTTGCGACGACGAGCGTGTGCGTTACCTACAGAGCTCATGAATTTTCCGACGTTCCTATGAATTTCCAGGTGGGTTTATGAGTTTTCCGGTGTGGCTTCAAATGGAATTCTGGGTAATGACCTGGGGAGAATCTCCTCGTACGTGGAGGAAGCGTTTCCCCTGGCATCTCCTCGCGCGGTACTTTTGTGCCATTTGATCTTGGGCTTAGGCCGGGGACGTCGTCCTTGGCCCTTTGCGCGCCCTTCCACTTGACTAGCGGTGGAAGGGTGGAATTGATTTCGCAGTCGAATTCACTTTTGTCCTCTGCTTTTCAGGTGAACGAGATGGCCCGCGAACTCGAGAAAGAGATCCTTATAGACTCGTCCAAGGAGAGCTCCTCGGAGAGTAGTGACACTGAAGCATCAACCTCCCCTAGCGATGTCGGGGAGACTCCCCCAGATAGGGTCTCCGCGAAGGAGTGAACAGTTGCGGAGCCTGCCGAGCATGCTTCTGTCTTCGCTTCATATTCCGGGGATGTCTTCACGACCGTCGGGACAGAAGGGGAGTGGAAGGTGCATTTCCCAAGTGAGGACGACCATATTTGTAAGGATTATAGGGAGATGTTCCCGATGTTAGAGTACGCCTTCAAAGACATGGGACTGAAGCTGCCCTTCACCGACTTTCAGCGGTATGTCTTTGTGCACTTGGACCTAGCCCGTCACAGCTGCACCCTAGCTCATTGGTGTTCATCCGTGCTTTCGAGCTGACGTGTCAGTTCCTAAAGATAAGAGCCACCCTTCCTTTGTTCTTTACGATCTTTCACCTCTAGAGGCAAGTTTTCGGGAGAAGGTATGACTGGGTTTCGCTGAAGCAACCGAAGAAATTATTCAAACCGTTCTCCGAGTTTATCCGGACCTTTAAGGAGAGGTTCTATATCATCGAACCCGTGTCGGAGAAAGCCCAGGATACTAAGTACATCTGGGAAGTGTCGACGGAGGAGGACGACAATGACCTTTACGACGAGCATGGCAAGTTGGTGGCGGACAGAGTGTTCAAGTTTCCCTTTTGTTGGAGTGGAAACCATTTCTCCCGTGGCACTGACCATTATCTTGCCCAACCGGAGATGGTAAACGATGATGACAAAGCCGACTATGTAGCGTTGGTAAATTATGTCAACAGTTTTAACCTTGCGGAGTGCTGGCCCAAGAAATGGGACCCGATATTCAAGGAAGATGGCGGGCAAAAAGAAGAATTCTGCTATATCAACACGAAGGGGCTCCTTGAGTGCAAGACCCATGTTGACGCCCTTAAATTGCTTGGTAGTCTTTTATTTTTTTAGCTTTTTCGGATTATAGTTTTCCTCGTTTGCTAACGTGTTCGTTATGTCTTTGCAGGTGAGATGCCTTCAGCACACGAAAGGATGGTGAGGAATGCTCTGGCGAAGGGCAAGGCCAGTGCAACGAATCCAAAGACTCGGCTTACTCAGTAGGCGCCCCCTCCTCAGCTGGTGTCGGGGAGCTCCTCGCCTATTCCTTCTTCTGCCCAGGGGTCTCTTGTGCCCGGGACTTCAAGGTTTAAGCGAATCAGGCAGAACGAGCTAGTGGATCTCAGCCGGGTGGCGGAGAAGAACAAGTTTGAGCTTCCTCCCTGCCTTCATGACAGAAGGTTCTTTGAGGGTTCATCTTTGACGGTTCCTCGGGCAAAGTCCCTAAAGCTCGAGGGAATGGACCGCCAGAGCAAGAGGGCGATGCTGGCGCAGGATGCCTCTGCACTTATCAGGGTGTCGCGGCAGACAAAATTACATAGTCGCCATCATACTTTATTCGTCCTAAGGACAGGAAAATAATGATAAAACCTAAATCCTAAGGGAGAGACGCTAAGTTCGGGAGTCGGTTAAGTGAGTGGAAGGTATTAGGCACCACTCACCTCCATTGTACTCAATGGGATCCTCCTTAAGTTCTAGGGTATGTTTGCTTACTACTTGAATGTTTGCCTATTTATTTTATTTACAAAAATCCTTATTATTATACAGAGAAGACTTAGATGTAAGAGGAGGACCCTAAGTTTATTATTATTATTGTACTCGCTAGTAATTAAAAAAATCAACTATTAAACATAATCTCTAACAAGTAATCATTTACCCTAATGATTTTAAAATCATCTTAACAATCAAACATTAACCAACAACATCCAACAATTCATATAATAATCAAGGAGTCACATGCAATGCTTATAAACATGATAGTGAAAGGACTAACCTACAGGATCGAGGTTTATCCCGGTGAGCAAAATTACAAAAGCTTTTGTGTTCTCTCCCTTTTATGCGAATGATTCCTATCTTTTCCTTTTGGTTTCGATCCAATCTTCTCCTTGTGGCTTTGACAGAATAGATGACGGCTGGAGTTTTTAGGGTTTTGTGTTGATGTTATTAGATGTGAAGAACATCAACTTTTTGGTAGTATTTGTAAATTGTGGATCCCCCCTTCTCTATGAATAGGTTTGTCATCTCCTATTTATATTAAAAGAATAGGTCAAAGATAACTATCAAATTAAAAGGGAATAAGAAAAATCAAAGTGAAAAGTTATTGTAAATATTTTTTCTAAAATGAAACCATTTTTTAAATTTATACAATACATCAAATATTAGATTTTCCCGATTTTTAATTAAAATAAAAAATTCCATAAATGAAATAAATCATTAAAAAGGAAAAAATGAAAATTAATTAATAAATAAAAAACGAAAAATTAATATTAAAAACAATAAATTAATTTTTTTGACCTTTTTTTATTATAATAATTACCCAATTAACTTATTGATCCAAATGAGAAACCTATTGATTATGATCCAAATAATTAATCACAATAATCAACCAAATTGATTATTTCCTAAAATAAAAATACTATCTTAAACATAAAATTATTTAAAAGGGAAAAAAATCATTCACAATTTTTTTATTTTATAATTTTTTACCATTTTATTCATAAAATCATGATTTTATTGAAAAAATAAATTTCTTAAAAATGCCTTAATAATAAAAAACGAAAATTAGATTTAAATACTAAAAATATACAATTTTTATGATTTAAAAATAATGCAAAAAGTTAGAAATAAAGGAGAAACAAATAAAAGAGAAAAATAATTTAAAAGAGAGAAAGGTGGGATTTAAGCTCATGACCTTCCACACTTACAACTACTTACACTCCTCTTGCTACCAACTAGGCCATCATATTTATTTGGAATAAAACCACATTAGCAATCATATAGGATTTGACAATGATCTAAATATTTTAGTAATCATGAGACAATCTTAACTATTCTAATAATTAGATAGCTAGTACAAAAATGGACACTAGTTAAGATATTTTCCTAGTTAACCATACCTAATGACTTTTATCCTAATTATGTCATTCTTAATTAGTTGGTTAGTTCAAAATTATATTACCTTATAAAGTCAAAAGTAGCAACTAAGTCCTATGATAAGAAACTCCTAAAAAATCAAAACGGTTTCCTTTTGAATTTATAATTCACTGAGGGTGAACAGACGACTGGTATAAAACTCTGGACATGTTAGTGATGTAAACTCTAAGTTGGATATAGAGTAAAAAGAAGAGTGGTCAAAATTTGGGGTACGACAACTGCCCCTATTTAATCAGCTTGAAACTGAGATGATGATGACGGCGAGTTTTCATCTTCTCGGAGAGGAGATGATTAAATATAAAGAGGAACCCTAATTTTGACCGTGGAGTGGATAAATTCGGGAGTTAAGCGAGGATTGAATAATCTTCTGTGCTCTGCTAGTATCCCACTTTGATGTATCCCTGATGAAACTTCTTGATAATAACACTTTGTTGAAACTTTTTGGTAAAAGCCTAGTGAGCCCTTGGTTGATAATGCTCAGATGAAACCCCTTGATTAAACCCAATTGATAAAATTCTCTTGATAAAACTCCCTGATGAATCTCTTAGATGAAACCCTTTAAAATTCTTTGACAACCCTTCACAAATCCTTGATAAATCCCATGGTAAAACCCCATTTAACAAATCCTTTGGTAAAATCCCTTTTGATAAGTCCCATGGTAAAGCCCCTTTTGACAAATCCTTTGGTAAAATCCCTTTTGATAAGTACCTTGGTAAATTCCTTGGTAAAACCCCTTTTGATAAATCTCGGGTCGAATCCTTTGAAAAAAAATCCTGATGAAATCCTTTTGATAAATCTCTTAATGAAACCCCTTTTGATAGAACCCCATTGATAAAACTCCCTTGATAAAATTCCTTGATAAAATCCCATGAAAAAATCCTTGATAAACCCTTGATAAAACCCTTTAGATGAAACCTTTAAATGAAACTCTTAGATGAATCTTTTAAATGACCCCTAGATGAATCCTTTAAATGAAACCCTTAGATGAATCCTTTAAATGAAACCCTAGATATAATCCCTCTAATAGAAATCTAATGAAAACCCCTAATGGAACCCTTGATAAAAACCCTTAATGGAACCCTAGATAAAAACCCTTAGATATTGATGAAATTTATCCCATACGAGGGATAGGTTGTTAATCTGTGGGAGGTGAAAATCTGCTCACTAGTTGATAATGATCATTCAAGATGACTGATTACTAGATAGATCCCTTTGAAGACTCATGGTGAGTGAGGTTGCTGGGGAAATGCTTTATTGAAAGGTATTTGTGGTAATGTTACTTATTGGGGAAGGCCAATAAGCACCCCCACTTGGGGAATTATACTGGTATAGCTGGGGATTAGACCTCTAAGAGGGGTCACAAATCCTATGTTATGTATGTATGTTCATGTATGCATGTGATGTTATGTTATATATGCATGATTAGATGCTAGAGCGTAGCGACGTGATTAATGCATGATAATCATTTGAATGTTTCAACAAATGTCCCTATGGTGAGCAATGGAATGGTTAAGACCTTGAGAGATAGCTTGTATAACAAGGATATTTGTCCCCAAAAAATGGTAATGAGTATTGAGCTATCATGGTCTCCCGATACTCGTTTTGAACTTGACGGTTGTAGATGTAGGAGAGGCTTTATTAGTAATCGTGACAGTATGAAGAGAGCTTTCCCCTTTGTGTCTTGTCTTGCCCCAATCTGTTGGATTTTTAAAGGAGTTTTGCCTCAATATGTGTTTTGAAGCAGCTTGACTATACCATGCACTTAAGACAGCTTGCCATTGTATTAGCCTTGTATAGATTCATCCTTGACTAACCAACCCTTGGGATGATATGCCCCCGATGAACCTTTTTTATTTAAGCGGTTTCTTTTTATTAAGCCCTGCAGCGGTCTGCCTTAAATTGATTGTGCTTCAGATGGCATTGCCCTTGTTTGTAGGTCTTCTAAAGAATTTTTTTGAAAAGGAACTTGGATCCCTCCATGTTGTACTATGACTTTGATATGGATTACCCCGTATATGAATCTTGAAAAGTATGCCCCTGATTATTGGAGGTCTGAAGGAATGGCTTGAAAAGAAACTAGGATCCCACCATGCTAGGATATGACCTCGATAAGAATTGCCCCAATATCTTGAAAAGTGTGTCTCAGTGTTTGAATCCCTGATATGATTAACTCTTAGAGTGGTTGGTTTTATTGTGCACTTGAGGTGGCCAGCCCCAGTATGAGCCTCTCGAAAAGGTCAACCACATATTATTAGAGTCACTGAGGTATTTTAACATAGGTGTGTGATAAGTACAAAATTGTAGCTATTTTTGTATATAATTTTTTTTGCACTTATCGATACTTTTTGTTAATATCGTTCGAATAAACACCGATTTGTCGGTAAATACGATTACTTTACATTATAGTATATATTTTGCGTATCGTGTAAATATCATTGAGTTTAATTGATTTTATCTCATTTTGTAGGTATTCAAGCAATGATATTTTGCCATTGTTGTATAGAGCATTGAATAAGCTTTCCAGCTCTTCCGACCGTGCGTAAATCAGAGTTACGGTTAAGAAGTTGTGGTCAAAATAAGAGCTGGTTTGCTGTCAAGTTTGATTTGCGAGTTTGCCAGCGAATGTTCGCTTTGCGAATGTCTGGCGAGGTCCCAGCGAAGGCTCCCAGAATTATGGCAGAGGAAAAAGGGACCAAAGTTCGCTTTGCGAACTTTGCAGCGAGTATTCACTTTGCGAATAAACGTTTGCATTGCGAACTTCTGAAGAAAGGCAGAGGCGGTTTAACTATCCATATGCACGTAAGTGCCAATTTTTGGCATTCGCTTTGCGAATGAACGTTCTCTTTGCGAATTGGACAGATTTTGTAATGTCTATAAGTTCATTTTTACCATTTTTTAGGTTGTGGTTTTGGGGATTTTTGCTCCCAACTCCATCAAATTCATTTTTCAGCAGATTAGCTTAGAAAACAACATTGAAGCTTGCATACGGATGATCAGGAGTGGATTTCTCAATGACCGGCGTTTGACAAACTACGAGATGTTTGGTTTATTTATATTCTTCTTTGTGTCTTTCTTCTTTGTTGGGTTGTTGTATATGTATTTACTTTGAACTCATGTATATTTGTCGCCCATGGCGTTGTATAAAATCTGCTTTACAAATCTTTATCGGTGATTCTCCTTGATTTTTGCTTTATGCTCGGGGTTTGGATTGTGTTAGAGATAAACTTCGCAAATTTTGATTAGGAATCATTATCTGTTACTTTCTGGATGCTAGAGATAGATTTAGAGCTAACAATCTTTATGGCTGTCGAAGCTTAATGCCTCCGTATCTTGAGTCGAGTGCGGGAGTGTCGACGAGGGTAACACGGTTGTTCTCTCAGCTCAGTGTGACAGAGATGGACATTGTTGTGAGCGATGCTGGATGATATTGAGGAGTATTGTAGGTTGAGTATAACTGGTCGGTAAGTTAAAGTTAGTGAGGAGTCGATTATGTGCATGCCGGATAAGTTTCTTTTTTCTGAAGAATGAATTCTTTTTGTTTTAATGTTTAATTTTCTGTTTTTACTTCACCCATTTTAAACCTAAACTCATTAACTTGGAGATTGTCGAATGACATTCTTTCCCTCGAACCGATCTCTATGGACACGACATAAATCCCAGACGGAATTCTTCCGAAAATAAATATTTTTGCTTGCCGCTTTACAGCTCCAACAAAATGGCGCCGTTGCCAGGGATTGGTTTTGATATTGAATCTCATTGCGCTAGTTTCTTTGTTTTTGAATTTTGTAGATATCGTACATACTGTATATTTTCACTTGTTTATATTGATAATTGTACATTTTGACGTTTGTTCAAGTTGTTTGGTTAGGAAACTTGCTTTTGGTTTGTGAGGTGAGGCATCACGATGGCATGAAGGTAGGAAGTTACTAGCTAAGCACAGTAAAGGCGTCGAGCTTACGACGTAAAACAAGCATGTTTTATCATTTTTTGTTTCGTTATTACTTTTTCATTCTATCTTATGTAGTGTGGTGACCTTTCATTAAAAAAATTGTACTCAGATTTTTCGTAAAACTCTCAAATCTTCACTTTACAACTTGTTTAATCCATTTTCACCCGATCTTTTCGTTTGTTTATATTAATAGTTTTTGTGTTTGTCTAAAAGCTTGTTTTGAGTAGCTTGAGGAAATTTAAGGTGATGTTCCAAGTTTGATCGTTTCAACTTGCGGATGTATGGTAATGATATTGTTAAGTTTTGTACACGTCCAAGGTATGTGTTTATCGCTTTCTAGACTTTAGCATATTCATGATACTTAGGCTTTTTACAAACTTCCGTGTCATTCATTCTTTTGTATACTTGTTCTTGTTGTGAATCACTTTAGTTCCCACCTTTTTTATGAGGTAGCTTTCCATTATTCATATATGCTCGGAGTACCAACATTCTTGTTCTAACTGGATTTTATTATGTTTAATCTTTTGTTTGTGTTGAGTATGTGAAAGCATGAAAAGGATCAAGGCATGTTGTTTCATTTTGAGCACAACTACCTAGCCAAATAGTCATTCACCTTGTGAGCGTGTGATCATTCGTAACCCTTTTGTGCCTTTCTATCATTATCCATGTTGTTTGAACATAATGCTTGTCTATGAGTATTGAATTCACTTTTTGTATGGATTTTGTTTGATTGTTTTTTTCTTGAACCCTCAACTTTGTGTTGTTGTATGAATTTTTACCTTGCCGTAGAAAGTAGGGAGTATTCACATGATGATGTGGTTGAATTCAAGTTGGGGAGAGAATGATTGTTTGCTCATTGGTTGGTTTCTATGAGGTTGAAAAAGAAAAGAAAAGAGAGAAAAATATGAAAAAGAAAAGAAAAGAAAAATGTGAAAAAAAGAATGAAAAAGAAAATCCTTGAGAAAGGAAACAAAAAGAGTTCAAATAAATTTTTCTAAATAAGTATTGTGTTTTGTGTAACACTTGGGATTTCGGAAGAAGTTGATTGGAATTTTGTGTTTGAGTCTTTGTGAGTTGATCACTCCCTTAGGTTTAGGCAATTTTTTGTTTCAATTACCTTTAGAAATTGCCCCTTGTTTGTTTACCCGACCATGCTACAACCTTTAACGCCCTTTTGATTCTTGCTTTTATATGATTTTTGGATGAATGCATAATTTAGTCTTTTGTTTGCATGATTGTTGTGTGAGTGAAAAGTACCTCATTTTGTGTTTTTCATCTACCGATGATTGTTTTTGCAAGGTGTGATTCACGTTTGAACTTGTGTTGTTTTAGGATGTTTGGCATGATTTTGGTATTTTGCATTTGTTTGGTGACTATGTTATCGTCGTAGTTTAGTGGTAAGTATTTAATTTGTGTGTGCCATTTTTCAAAACCTGTTGATTCGTGATTCTTTGGTTATCACTCTGTTTCTTTGAGTTGTTTGATTCTTGTTTGAGGACAAACAAGTTTAAGTTGGGGAGAGTTTGATAAGTGCAAAATTGTAGCTATTTTTGTATATAAGTTTTGTTGCACTTATCGATACTTTTTGTTAATATCGTTCGAATAAACACCACTTTGTCTGTAAATACGATTACTTTACATTATAGTATATATTTGCGTATCGTGTAAATATCATTTAGTTTAATTGATTTTATCTCATTTTTGTAGGTGTTCAAGCAATGATATTTTTCCGTTGTTGTATAGAGCATTGAATAAGCTTTCCAGCGCTTCCGACCGTGCGTAAATCAGAGTTGCGGTTCAGAAGTTGTGGTCAAAATAAGAGCTGGTTTGCTGTCATGTTCGCTTTGCGAGTTTGCCAGGGAATGTTAGCTTTGCGAATGTCTGGCGAGGTCCTCGCGAATGCTCCTAGAATTATGGCAGAGGTAAAAGGGACCAAAGTTCGCTTTGCAAACTTTGCAGCGAGTATTCGCTTTGCGAATAAACGTTCGCATTACGAACTTCTGAAGAAAGGCAGAAGCGGTTTAACTATTCATATGCACTTAAGTGCCAATTTTTGGCATTTGCTTTGCGAATGAACTTTCTCTTTGCGAACTGGACAGATTTTGTAATGTCTATAAGTTCATTTTTACCATTTTTTAGGTTATGGTTTTGGGGATTTTTGCTCCCAACTCCATCAAATTCATATTTCAGTAGATTAGCTTAGAAAACAACATTGAAGCTTGCATACGGATGATCCGGAGTGGATTTCTCATCGACCGACGTTTGTAACGCCCTAATTTCGATTATTCCAATTTTTGTTGAGTCCTTTATTTAATTGAATGTTAAATTATTCTATTTATGACTTTGGTGTGATAATATGCTTTTATGCTATGTTATGATGTATTATCTCGTTTGAGAGCGTTTTCGGGAATTTTGGGCTTAAGGGCATTTTGGTCATTTTATAACTATTAATGAGTTAGAGAAAATTAAGGAAGTAATTTGTAGAGGAAATTTATTAGAAAATAAAAGAAAAGAAATAGGAATAAGAGGAAGGGAATAGGAGAGAAAGAGAAAAAGGAGAAATAGAAAGAAAAAGAAGAGAAAGAAAGATGAAGAGAAGAAAAGAGAGAAAGAGTGGAAATCATCAAGAACAAGAGCTAGATCATTTGGAATCCGGGTAAGGGTTAGAAACATTGTTATCTTGTTTATGTGTGTAGTTATGTATGTGTTTTCTTGTATGTTTGCTTGTCTTCCATAGCTTCTGAGCTTTAGGCTAAAAATGAGAATTTTGTGAGAAATCGATACTTTCGCGATTGGAAATTGACGTAAACGTGGTAGAATGTTTGTTGTCATGATGGGATTGGGTTCTGATTGATATATGTTGTTTTGGAAAATGTTTTGGGTTGAAAATATGGTTTTTGGGTTTTCAACAGCGCTGAAGGATTCTGAGTTTTCGCAGGTTCGCCTAGCGAGCCAATCAGCGAAGGGTAGCGAAGGTTCGCTACGGGTATTCGCCTAGCGAAGGCATGAGCGAAGGTTCGCTAGAGTGTTCGCCTAGCGAACTTTGGGTGTTTTTGGCTCTGTTTGGTTCTGACTTGGTTCGCCAAGTGCTCGCCTAGCGAACTTTGTGTCTGTTTTTAGCTAACAGTTGGTTCGCTGGAACATTCGCCTAGCGAAGGAGCTAGCGAATGTTCGCGAGGGATGTTCGCCTAGCGAAGGAGCTAGCGAATGCTCGCGAGGGAGGTTCGCCTAGCAAACAGTGCTGTTTGTGTAATTTTGTTTTCTGCATAACTTTTGATCTGTGGTTCGGTTTGAGGCGTGGTTTGATGCATTGGAAAGCTATTGAGCTGTACTTTCTCATGATGAGGAGTTTGAGGTTGTTGGCCGATTAAATAAAGTCAAGAATTTAGGAATAGTGTCATTTACCGACTTTTGTCGTTTTAAATGTGTATATTGGTTGTGTAACATACAATGTGGCCTTGATATTAATGTGTATGCCTTGTATGATGTTGTGTAACGATAATGCATGTGATGACATGTTGTGATGATAAAGTGTGGCCAAAAGGCAAATGAATGTGATATGTTGTAATTGGTTTTATATGCATGTTTATGATTACATGTATGTGTGAAAATGAATTGCTTACGTGAAGTTCAATGTATGTTAATTGGTGGCTGTGTGGCATGAAAATATGCATTGTTGGATTGATTTCTAATGCATGAATAAAGATGGTGAAATAATTCATAGTGATGAATTGTATGTGATTGTAAGAGATGAATGCATGACAATGTTTGTATACATGTATGCATTATAAGAATGTCATGAATCATTTTGTATGTGAAGCATAATGATTGCATTCTTGTGTTGAGGGATTCAAAGAGAATTCCGCTATGACATCGTGTGCCTATGTGGGGACCTAAAGCGATGGTTATAGATGATCGTGTGCCCAGGTGGGGACCTAAAGCGGTCAGATCGTGTGCCCAGGTGGGGACCTAAAGCGATCGGGTTGTGTGCCCAGGTGGGGACCTAAAGCAATCCATAACGTCGTGTGCCTATGTGAGGACCTAAAGCGACGAGTGAACATCGTATGCCCGACGGGGAGTTACAGTGATGTAACAAGCGATGGTTTCAGCAGAGTTCCTGAGTGAACTAGTGATGAGTCGGTACCGCATATGTAATTGCATAGAGTCGTTGTGTCGGTCTCTTGCATTTACATGAATCATGATTGCATTGTTATATGTGGAAAGTCATGATTGATTATTTGTGTGGAAAATGGTGATGTACATTTATGATAAATGTATTGTGCATGTTTGATATGCATTGCTAAATGGTTGATTTTATGATTGAGCTTATGATAAGCCTTTGGGAATTGTTGTACAATGGTGTTGGATGTAGTGAATTGTAAATGATATGTTTTGTGTATAAACGTATGCATTGTATGAGAAGAGGTGATTATGTGCATGAATGATATGCTTGGGTTGTGATAGATGTTATATAATGGAATTTGTGAGTAATAGTGTATGTGGTAATAAATGTGTTATGTGTATTTTTATTTTGAAATATATAATTATATGCATCGATCTTATGATAATGTTTCTTACCCTTCTGCTGTTTTATAATGCTCTATGAGGCATTGCAGACTAGGTATGCTGGTGGTCTTTTTGTGAAGCGTGTCTCCATTCTTTTGGTCGGTTGGCTCTGATATGTAGCACCGGGTAGCTAGGAGGGCTATGATTCTTTTGTGATACATTATATATGTATCTTGTTGATAAATGTTTATGTAAACATGAATTATGTTGGTGGATAATACTTGGCGATGTATATATGTGTATGTATATATGAATTGGTTGTTATTCAATGTTTAGATCTTCCGCTTTTATTCTAAATATTGACATGTGGGTGTAAGGACTAAGTTCCTCTGTTGCAAGTTACCCCACTGTTGCATATCAATTGTTGAGCAGGTGTTGTATGTTTAAATTTCGTAATTGATGTGACATGCCTCTTTTATACCATGTTTGTAATTATACTCTAATGAAATTTTCAATACGTGCCTAATTGATCTAATTGTTTATTTGGGGGTATAGAAAGGGGTGTTACATTAAGTGGTATCAGAGCCAGTGTCGAGTCAGTTTGTGTCTGTCTTGTTGTTGTTGTTGGTTGAACTGTTGTTTAACCGTGTTGTCGTTGTTGGGAATGATCAGAATATGGCTGGTAGAAACGACAATGCGATGGCTGCTGCTTTGGAAGCAATGGCTAGGGCGGTGCAAGGTGCGCCGAACGTGTATGCTAATGACGAGTTCAGGAAGAATCAACCACCGGTCTTCAAGGGAAGATTTGATCCGGATGGGGCTCAGATATGGTTGAAGGAAATTGAAAGGATATTCTAAGTTATGGACTGTGCGGAAGAGAACAAGGTAAGGCTAGGAACTCACATGCTGAAGGAAGAAGCCGACGATTGGTGGGTCGGTATACGTCAAGTTCTTGAGGTGGATGATGAAGAGATTACTTGGGATTTGGTTCGTACTGAGTTTCTAAGGAAGTATTACCCTGAACATGTTAAGGGAAAGAAAGAGATGGAATTTCTAGAACTAAAGCAAGGTAGTATGTCTGTTGTGGACTATACTGCGAAGTTTGTGGAATTGGTACAATTTCATCCTCACTATGCGGCGATTACTGCCGAGTTTTCCAGATGTGTGAAGTACGAGAATGGTCTACGCCCTGAGATTAAGCAAGCCATTGGTTATCAGAGGATAAGAAGATTTTCCGACTTGGTGGAATGTAGTAGAATCTTCGAGGAAGATAGCAAAGCTCGTTCTGCTCACTACAAGAGTACGAATGAGAAAAAAGGGAAACAACAAGCTCGTGGTGGTCCTTATGTGACACCCGTTGATAAGGACAAGTATAAGAGTAACTTTGAGAAGAAGTCGAGTGGAGGGGGTTCTAGTGCTCCGAAATGTTTCAAATGTGGAGAGATTGGTCATAAATCATTGGAATGTAGGAAGACTCTTGAGAAGTGTTCCAACTGTGGAGGCTTGGGGCATGCTTTCACCGATTGTAGAAGGAACAGGGTGAAGTGTTACAATTGTGGGGAATCGGGTCACATTACTACTAATTGTGCTAAGCCGGAACAAGATCAAGCGGGCGGAAAAGTGTTTGCATTGGCGAGTACGAAAACTATGGATGCGGATCGTTATACTACAGGTACTTGTCTTATTAATGGTATGCTTTTAGTTGCTATTGTTATTATAGGAGTGACTCATTCATTTATTTCACATGAGTAAGCGAAGCGTTTGAATTTGTTGTTTGTTCCTTAGTACCTGATGGGTGTATGAAACACCGTCAGTACTTTCTGGTTTTCCTGTTCGGTGGTCAGCAGGTGTTAGGATGAGATAAGTGGGGGAGAAGCTGGTACTTCTCCGTGTTTCCTCGGATGTGGAGCGTTAACTCGGTGTGTTGTGGATTGCGAGATCGTAAGTGTTATTCGGACAGAGTAGTTTCCGGTTTCAGGAAGGATACAGAGGTAAAATTTATGTCGACTAAGGATTTGTGCCTTAGGAAGTTTTGTGCACGGGATGCAAGAAAGGCTATTATAGTTTAGTGAAGATGGTTTATGCCCCATCATGATTGTCGGCTGTCTATTGGCAAATTGAGGAACTGATCACCCTTAATCTATTGTTGATAGCAGACGGGAATTGTGTTGGATGGGATAGACGTATCTTTCCGGCTTTAATAGTGAAATGGAATACATTGTTCGGAATTAATGAAGGATTATGGATTGATTTCGATGAGTTGATGGAGATTTTCATATTTGAAGACGAGACATATTAGAAGTTTTAGTATGTTGGGAAGCCATTAAGAGAGTACAATTGAGTATTATTATTGGTTGCTTTCAGAGTTGTTGGTAACAAAAGGAAAAGGTGATTGCACGAGATAATGAACATGCGGTGTATGAGGGAATTTATGAGACTTGGGATGTCAAGGGAAGAAATTGTATATGAATTGTTGAGAAATGAATAAGGTGACGATTGAGAATAAGATAACTAGGATGGTTTGGATCATTTGATGGAAGTAGTGATTTGTTTGGGTCGTGGCTTAGGTTTTCACATTTGAGAATTCATGAAAGGATTAGTACTATTGTGGAGTTGGAATTGGTTACGGTTGTGTTGTGTTGGAATATTGGAAGTATTATCTTTATAATTTTGAAATTCGAAGTGTTTAGTGATTTCGAGAGTATTGAGTACTTGTTTGGTCCGAAGGAATAGAGTATGAGACAACAAAGACGATTAAGATTCATGGCGAGTTATGAATTTGGTTTGGTTATGGGAGAGGCAGTTGTTAGGCCTAGTGTGTAAGTCGAAAATCTTTATGTATGTCGGTTTTGATGGCAAGAGAGCTAGAATCGTTGAGCAGTTCAGAGACTTGTACCTAGTGAGAGAGGGTTAGACTTTGGGAGCGAGATTGATGGACTCGATAGTTTTGAGCAATCAGAGTGCGCAGAGGAAGCGTGATGTGATCCATTTTGTATGAATGTGTGAGACTTGTAAGAGTTCATAAATTGTACATTGGAGACATGTTGGAATGATGAAATTATTGGATGTTCCGGAATGGAAGTGTTAAGTGAAAGGTTTAAATTTGTTTCGTGGACTACAATGTAGATCGATGCGTTGGTGATATGTTCGATTGGTGAATCGTAGCATAGATATGTGAACAAGGAGGTTGGTCTTGTGGTTATGTAGGAGTTCGTGAACGATGTTGTGTCGTGGAACTTTATGTTCTTGTTTGTGTTGTTGCCTCGTTTCCATGGTGACGGTTCGAGTACGTGTAGCTAATTCCTGTGTGGGGAATTAGGGGAGTGTTACCTAGAGTACGGTAACGATCTTGTTGTGTTTTGGTTCTAGAGTGAACCTGTGTGTTGGTATCTTGGTTTTCCTTGAGTTGTGAGTTTGTCGTCAGGTGCATTGTATGGGCTTTGCATCTTGTCGTTGTAATACCCCGTAAGTTTATAAACGCTCTAGTTAATATTATTATGATCAACTGGGTTCCGGAGTACTCTGAGCAATTATTTGGTAAAATAAATAGAGTAAACTGACGAACTCAGAGTTGATTAATTTAATAGTGTTTAACTTTGAGTTTTATTAATTGATGCTTTTGAGCTAAATTGGACATTTAGTAGTGTTACTAAATATGATAGTTTCTATACTATCTATTTTCTTTTCTTTTCATTGAAAAACCAAACAAAAGCTAAAAGAGAAAGAAAGAAAAGGAAAAAGGGAAGGAAGGAAAGGAAAAGAAAGAGGAAGAAGAGAAATTTTCCAAAAGCTCAAGAATCATCATCAATTCATCTGTTCTTCGTTTAATCGTCTCAGTATCAACCTCCTCGTCTAGTAATCCAGGTGGGTTCTAGTTAGACTCTTTAGAGTAGAGTTATTTTGAGTTTAGAATTAGATTGGAAATTGGAAAAAATGGGTATTTTGGTATAAAATCGTGAATCTAACTGTTAAAATTCAATGTTTGATTATATGTTATATTGGTTGTGATGTTATAACATGTTTTGATGCATTTCGATTGATGAAAATGGGATTTTGGGGTTGAATTGAATCAACCCGTAGCAGACAGATTCTGCAGGAAAAAAATTCTGGGTTCAAACTGCCCATACGTGTATCACGCAGGGCCATACGCGTATTGAGTAGGGCAATACGCGTATGGGTGTGAAGGAAATGGGATGATACGCGTATGGACAAGGCAATACGCGTATGAGACATGGTAATACGCGTATTGGGCTTTTAAACAGGAATTTCAAGGGGAAAATGTCTCTGCCCATACGCGTATGGCCTTGGGCAATACACGTATGGCTGAGCGAGAATTTTAGGCAATACGCGTATGGGATGTGCCAATACGCGTATGGCCAGGAGAAATGCAGAAATTCTGCTGTTGTGAAATTTTCCCGATCAATTGTTTCCAATACCGTAACTTTTTATCCGTGACTCGGATTGGAACAATTTTGGTATCGTTGGAAAGGTATTAAAATGTACTTTCTTAATTCGTTGGTTTTAAGATTGTCGGCCGATTTAATTATATCGGGATTTTGAATTATTGTCGTTTTGTCGACTTTTAGTTGTAAATGATGTGAAATTGTTGTGAAAATGTATGCTAAAATATGAGATAGGTAGAGTGAGCATTATTACCCTAAACAGTGTTGGGAGTGTGAAATCTTATGTGTGGCAACGCTCGTACATGAAAGGCCGAGGCGTGTGCATTCTGTTTATCAATAACCACAGTGTTTTTGTTAGTGCGTTTCATGGGTCTCGAGCTCCTCTGAAACATATGCACCATTACTTGGCAGGTTTGAGTCCCAGGTTAGTACGATTGGAGCCTACGGGTAGAGACTTGAGACGGCGTACGGTCCGTGAGAAGTGACGGATCATGGTGTACGGCCCGTGATCCCGAATCCAATTCGTATGCCAAGTAATTCGAGGATCCATGACTCGGATCTCCTTCTAGACGTAGAAGGGTACGGGAAAAGGGGATGCCTTGGTTTTGGTTATTGATATGTGAGTTCTTGAGTGTACGGACTCAGAACGTACTTCGGTACTTTGTGAATCCTTGAGTTTACAGGCTCAAGAGGTACTTCGGTACTAGTGTGAGTTTACAGGCTCACCGTGACGGTTACTTGTGTGTGTGTACTCATGGTCTTTCCCCTTTCCCCTTAGACATGAGTTAGGACTTTGTTAGAACCTTGTAAAGCCGAGAGGACTTTAAGATAGGGAACTCACTGAGATTTGATGTATCTCACCCCACTGTTGTTGTTTACATCACAGGTTCTGCAGGTTTGGCGAAGGGTAAGGACAAGGTTATTTGACTTTCCTTACGAATCGTGGTTTTGTGATGGCATGGCTTCCGCTATGGCGTTTATGTTTTGAGATCATTATATTGATCTAGTTCTTAGTTTTTATCATTTTGGAACATCTTGTATATGTAATGCCTAAGGCTTTTAGGTGTTTTGTATTAGAGGCATTTATGTGTATAATGTGTTAACTAGGAACTTATTATGTTTCAGTACCAAAAGTGAAACTCATGTATAATATATGATTTGAGGCATGTATTGTATATGGTCTTTACAGTTGGTATCAGAGCAGGTCGTATCCTCGACCTAGCCATGAAATAGGATAAGTTTTCTTTCCGTTTCATATGCGGCGTGTCACCATGGGTCTTGTTTGTTATATTTATGGTATTGAGTCTGATAAACTTAATCCTATTTGTATGGGATTCAGGAACATGGCTGATAGACGCAGAAACAACCGTGGAAGACCAAGGACTACTCCAGCTGGGACAGTTCCACAAGGTGATGAAGGGAATGCCCCTTTGTACCAATTTATGCAACAGATGCAGCAACAGCAGAATCAGTTCATGCAAGGAATGATGCAACAAATGGCTGATGGTCTGCATCCTCCAGTGGTTGTTCCGGAAGTTACAGGAGGAACCTACAGGGAATTTGTTCGTATGAATCCTCCGGAGTTTCAAGGAGGGCTAGATCCGGTGAAGGCACACGAATGGATAACAGGTATGGAGCGAATTTTTCAGATAGTTCATTGCAGTGAGGAGAATAAGGTGGTCTTTCCTTCTCACTGGTTGAAGGGTCCTGCCATGAGGTGGTGGGAGAGCGCTTCAGCCTTGATGACAACTCAGGAGGTGCCGAAAGTGTGGGAACAGTTTAAGGTAATCTTTATGGAGAAATATTTTCCGAGTTCTTTAAGGTCTCAAAAGGAGTTTGAGTTCCAACAGTTGAGACAGGGAAATTTATCAGTGGCTTCTTATGCGGAGAAATTTGAGATCATGGCTGACTACTCTAGACAGGCCATGTATGCTCCCGATGAGAGGTGGAAGATTGATCAGTTTCTGTATGGGTTAAGGGCTGAGATTTCACACAGCGTGTCTCAACGGGAATTTTCTACTTATGCTGAAATGTTAAGACAATGTTATGTGGCGGAAAATAGTTTGAAAAAGGTACAAATGGAGGTGGATTCGAATAGGGCGACTCAAGGTGATCGGGGAAGGTCGAATAAGCAGTTTAGGCAAAGGCAACAGTCTTCCAAAGGAAAGCAGGTACAGGGCTCTAGAACTAGTGTGCCTCCGGTATGTCGTACTTGTGGAAGGAATCATTATGGTAGGTGCAAATCGGAAGAAGTACGGTGTTATCAGTGTAACAAAATGGGTCATTGGGCGAGGGATTGTCCTCAGGGTAGAAATCAGACACAAGGGAAGACTACTGGCCGAGTGTATACCTTGGATGCGAGGAAGGCAAAGGGTGACAACTCCTTGATTGCGGGTACGTGTTTCGTAAATGGACATCCTTGTTTTGTTTTATTTGACTGTGGGGCTACACATTCTTTTGTGTCTTTGAGATGTGTGAAGCGACTTGGGTTGCAAACTATTCCTTTGTTTCCTCCTATGGTGGTTACTACTGCCATGGATGAAATGGTTGAAACACCCCTGATGTGTGAAAATTGTGTGTTGTCAGTGAACGAAAGAGTCTTCCAGATTGATCTTATTTGTCTGCCGCTTAAGAAAGTGGATGTTGTTTTGGGAATGGACTGGCTTTCAGCTAATTCGGTTTTTATCGGGTGTGAGGAGAAGCTAATTATTATTCCATCTGCTGAGACTACTCCGAAAGATGTATTATCAACGATTTTAGAAGGTACGGTAGGAATGGTAAACTTCTTGTTTGAGAAAGAGAAATCTGTTTTATTGGTTCTTACTAAAGATGGAAGTAGTGGACAGCAAGTTCTGAGTATTCCAATAGTGTGTGAGTTTCCTGAAGTGTTTCCTGAGGAAGTTTCTTCTCTTCCTCCGAAGAGAGAAGTTGAGTTCTCTATTGACCTGGTACCGGGAACGACCCCTATATCCGTTTCTCCGTATCGGATGGCACCGCTTGAATTAAGAGAATTAAAGGACCAATTGGAGGACTTGATGTCTAAGCATTTTGTTAGACCTAGTGTTTCACCGTGGGGAGCTCCAGTGTTGTTGGTAAAGAAGAAGGATGGGGGAATGCGGTTGTGCATTGATTATCGTAAGTTGAATAAAGTCACCATTAAGAACAAGTATCCCTTACCAAGGATAGACGACTTGTTGGATCAATTGAAAGGAGCCTGTGTTTTCTCGAAGATTGATTTACGGTCGGGTTATCATCAGATTTGAGTAAAGAGTTCCGATGTGCCAAAGACTGCATTTAGGACACGTTACGGTCATTATGAATTCTTAGTGATGCCTTTCGGTGTGACTAATGCTCCAGCTGTTTTCATGGATTACATGAACCGTATATTTCAGGCTTACTTGGACCAATTTGTGGTAATCTTTATTGACGACATTCTTATTTATTCTCGTACTCCACAAGAGCACGGAGAACATCTGAGAATTGTCTTATCGGTATTGCAAGAGAAGAGATTGTTTGCTAAGTTGAGCAAGTGTGAGTTTTGGATGTCGGAAGTTAATTTTCTTGGACATGTTATATCTCAAGGTGGTGTGGCAGTGGATCCATCGAAAGTAGAAGCAGTGATTAATTGGGAGAGACCGAGAAATGTTTCAGAAGTGAGAAGTTTCTTGGGATTGGCTGGTTACTATAGAAGGTTTATTAAAGGCTTTTCTCAATTGGCCTTACCAATGTCGAAACTTACTCGGAAGGATGTTATTTTTGAGTGGGATTCAGGTTGCGAACACAGTTTTATGCATTTGAAGGAAAGTTTGACGAGTGCTCCAGTATTAATTATTCCTGATCCTAACAACTCTTATGAAGTATTCTGTGATGCTTCTAAGAGGGGATTAGGGGGTGTTCTGATGCAAGGTGGTCAAGTGGTAGCTTATGCTTCTCGACAGTTAAAAGTTCATGAGAAGAATTATCCAACTCATGATTTGGAACTAGCTGCCGTAGTGTTTGCACTGAAGGTGTGGCGTCATTACTTGTATGGTGTACGCTTTGAAATGTTCAGTGACCACAAAAGATTAAAGTATTTATTTGACCAAAAGGAGTTGAATATGCGACAAAGAAGGTGGATGGAGTACTTAAAGGATTATGACTTAGCATTGAAGTATCATCCAGGAAAGGCGAATAAAGTAGCGGATGCTTTAAGTCGGAAAATGGTTCATAGTGCGGAATTGATGATTTTGGAGTATTCATTGTTGGAAAAGTTTAGAGATCTTAATCTCCAATTTGTGTGGACTCCGAATGGTGTAATTATGGGAAATTTGAATGTCAATTCTACTTTAAGAGTTGAGATTCAACAAGAACAAGCGTTAGAGGAAGAGTTACAAGAGTTGTTACTTCAACCGGGCTTTACGCGAGCGACAGATGGTATTGTTTTGTTTAAACAACGGATTTGTGTTCCGAAGGATGAGACATTGAAAAGGAAGATTTTAGATGAAGCCCATAAAGGTACTTTTACGATACATCCTGGTTCTTCGAAGATGTATCAGGATTTAAAGAAGGATTATTGGTGGTCTGGGATGAAAAAGGATATAGCGGGATATGTGTCAGCATGTGTGGTGTGCCAACAGGTGAAGATTGAACACCAAAGACCGGGCGGTTTGTTACAACCTTTGGATATTCCAGTTTGGAAGTGGGATAGTATTTCTATGGACTTTGCAGTGGGTTTACCCCGTACCCAGGATGGGTATGATTCTATTTGGGTAATTATTGATCGACTAACGAAATCTGCACACTTCTTAGCCGTAAAGGCTACTTATAAGGCAAGTCATCTTGCAAGGTTGTTTATTGCTGAGATTGTGAGATTGCATGGTATTCCTTCTTGTATTGTGTCCGATAGAGATCCGAAGTTTACTTCGAGATTTTGGAAAGTGTTCCAACAAGCCATGGGTACGAATTTGCGTTTGAGCACGTCGAATCATCCTCAAATGGATGGCCAGACTGAGCGAACAATACAAACGATGGAGGATATGTTAAGAGCTTGTGTGCTAGAGAGTAGAGGGAATTGGAAAGAACTTTTACCGTTAATTGAGTTTTCTTATAACAATAGTTACCATGCGAGCATCGGTATGGCTCCTTATGCAGCATTGTATGGGAGAAAGTGTAGGACACCTTTGTGTTGGGCTGAAATTGGCGAAGATAGGATTTTGGGACCCGAGATTATTCAAGAGACTACAGAAAAGATTCGAATAATCCGCGAGAAGGTTAAACAAGCACAAGATCGTCAAAAGAGTTATGCGGACAATCGTAGGAGACCTTTGGAATTTGAGGAAGGTGACCATGTATTTCTGAAAGTTACTCCGAGATTGAGATTGAAAGGACCGTTTAAGTCGCGAAAGTTGAGTCCGAGATACGTGGGACCGTATCAGATTTTAGAAAGGATTGGTGAAGTTGCTTATAGATTAGCCTTACCACCCTCTCTGTCCGAGATGCATGACGTTTTTCACGTATCTCAGCTCCGTAAGTTCATTCCTGATCCTCTTCAGCCGATTTTACCGGAATCAGTGGAAATAGAAGCAGATTTGACTTTTGAACCACAACCGAGTTGTATTGTGGGAAGGGAAACAAAAGTGTTAAGGAATAAAGATATTCCACTTGTTAAGGTGCAATGGGATATGACGCATCCGGGCGATGCTACTTGGGAACTAGAATCGGAAATGCGAGATTCTTATCCACATCTGTTCAGGTAACCATCTAAATTCGAGGACGAATTTCTATTTAAGGGGGGGGGGATGTAATACCCCGTAAGTTTATAAACGCTCTAGTTAATATTATTATGATCAACTGGGTTCCGGAGTACTCTGAGTATTTGGTAAAATAAATAGAGTAAACTGACGAACTCAGAGTTGATTAATTTAATAGTGTTTAACTTTGAGTTTTATTAATTGATGCTTTTGAGCTAAATTGGACATTTAGTAGTGTTACTAAATATGATAGTTTCTATACTATCTATTTTCTTTTCTTTTCATTGAAAAACCAAACAAAAGCTAAAAGAGAAAGAAAGAAAAGGAAAAAGGGAAGGAAGGAAAGGAAAAGAAAGAGGAAGAAGAGAAATTTTCCAAAAGCTCAAGAATCATCATCAATTCATCTGTTCTTCGTTTAATCGTCTCAGTATCAACCTCCTCGTCTAGTAATCCAGGTGGGTTCTAGTCAGACTCTTTAGAGTAGAGTTATTTTGAGTTTAGAGTTAGATTGGAAATTGGGAAAAATGGGTATTTTGGTATAAAATCGTGAATCTAACTGTTAAAATTCAATGTTTGATTATATGTTATATTGGTTGTGATGTTATAACATGTTTTGATGCATTTCGATAGATGAAAATGGGATTTTGGGGTTGAATTGAATCAACCCGTAGCAGACAGATTCTGCAGGAAAAAAATTCTGGGTTCAAACTGCCCATACGCGTATCACGCAGGGCCATACGCGTATTGAGTAGGGCAATACGCGTATGGGTGTGAAGGAAATGGGATGATACGCGTATGGACAAGGCAATACGCGTATGAGACATGGTAATACGCGTATTGGGCTTTTAAACAGGAATTTCAAGGGGAAAATGTCTCTGCCCATACGCGTATGGCCTTGGGCAATACGCGTATGGCTGAGCGAGAATTTTAGGCAATACGCGTATGGGATGTGCCAATACGCGTATGGCCAGGAGAAATGCAGAAATTCTGCTGTTGTGAAATTTTCCCGATCAATTGTTTCCAATACCGTAACTTTTTATCCGTGACTCGGATTGGAACAATTTTGGTATCGTTGGAAAGGTATTAAAATGTACTTTCTTAATTCGTTGGTTTTAAGATTGTCGGCCGATTTAATTATATCGGGATTTTGAATTATTGTCGTTTTGTCGACTTTTAGTTGTAAATGATGTGAAATTGTTGTGAAAATGTATGCTAAAATATGAGATAGGTAGAGTGAGCATTATTACCCTAAACAGTGTTGGGAGTGTGAAATCTTATGTGTGGCAACGCTCGTGCATGAAAGGCCGAGGCGTGTGCATTCTGTTTATCAATAACCACAGTGTTTTTGTTAGTGCGTTTCATGGGTCTCGAGCTCCTCTGAAACATATGCACCATTACTTGGCAGGTTTGAGTCCCAGGTTAGTACGATTGGAGCCTACGGGTAGAGACTTGAGACGGCGTACGGTCCGTGAGAAGTGACGGATCACGGTGTACGGCCCGTGATCCCGAATCCAATTCGTATGCCAAGTAATTCGAGGATCCATGACTCGGATCTCCTTCTAGACGTAGAAGGGTACGGGAAAAGGGGATGCCTTGGTTTTGGTTATTGATATGTGAGTTCTTGAGTGTACGGACTCAGAACGTACTTCGGTACTTTGTGAATCCTTGAGTTTACAGGCTCAAGAGGTACTTCGGTACTAGTGTGAGTTTACAGGCTCACCGTGACGGTTACTTGTGTGTGTGTACTCATGATCTTTCCCCTTTCCCCTTAGACATGAGTTAGGACTTTGTTAGAACCTTGTAAAGCCGAGAGGACTTTAAGATAGGGAACTCACTGAGATTTGATGTATCTCACCCCACTGTTGTTGTTTACATCACAGGTTCTGCAGGTTTGGCGAAGGGTAAGGACAAGGTTATTTGACTTTCCTTACGAATCGTGGTTTTGTGATGGCATGGCTTCCGCTATGGCGTTTATGTTTTGAGATCATTATATTGATCTAGTTCTTAGTTTTTATCATTTTGGAACATCTTGTATATGTAATGCCTAAGGCTTTTAGGTGTTTTGTATTAGAGGCATTTATGTGTATAATGTGTTAACTAGGAACTTATTATGTTTCAGTACCAAAAGTGAAACTCATGCATAATATATGATTTGAGGCATGTATTGTATATGGTCTTTACAGTTGGTATCAGAGCAGGTCGTATCCTCGACCTAGCCATGAAATAGGATAAGTTTTCTTTCCGTTTCATATGCGGCGTGTCGCCATGGGTCTTGTCTGTTATATTTATGGTATTGAGTCTGATCAACTTAATCCTATTTGTATGGGATTCAGGAACATGGCTGATAGACGCAGAAACAACCGTGGAAGACCAAGGACTACTCCAGCTGGGACAGTTCCATAAGGTGATGAAGGGAATGCCCCTTTGTACCAATTTATGCAACAGATGCAGCAACAGCAGAATCGGTTCATGCAAGGAATGATGCAACAAATGGCTGATGGTCTGCATCCTCCAGTGGTTGTTCCGGAAGTTACAGGAGGAACCTACAGGGAATTTGTTCGTATGAGTCCTCCGGAGTTTCAAGGAGGGCTAGATCCGGTGAAGGCACACGAATGGATAACAGGTATGGAGCGAATTTTTCAGATAGTTCATTGCAGTGAGGAGAATAAGGTGGTCTTTCCTTCTCACTGGTTGAAGGGTCCTGCCATGAGGTGGTGGGAGAGCGCTTCAGCCTTGATGACAACTCAGGAGGTGCCGAAAGTGTGGGAACAGTTTAAGGTAATCTTTATGGAGAAATATTTTCCGAGTTCTTTAAGGTCTCAAAAGGAGTTTGAGTTCCAACAGTTGAGACAGGGAAATTTATCAGTGGCTTCTTATGCGGAGAAATTTGAGATCATGGCTGACTACTCTAGACAGGCCATGTATGCTCCCGATGAGAGGTGGAAGATTGATCAGTTTCTGTATGGGTTAAGGGCTGAGATTTCACACAGCGTGTCTCAACGGGAATTTTCTACTTATGCTGAAATGTTAAGACAATGTTATGTGGCGGAAAATAGTTTGAAAAAGGTACAAATGGAGGTGGATTCGAATAGGGCGACTCAAGGTGATCGGGGAAGGTCGAATAAGCAGTTTAGGCAAAGGCAACAGTCTTCCAAAGGAAAGCAGGTACAGGGCTCTAGAACTAGTGTGCCTCTGGTATGTCGTACTTGTGGAAGGAATCATTATGGTAGGTGCAAATTGGAAGAAGTACGGTGTTATCAGTGTAACAAAATGGGTCATTGGGCGAGGGATTGTCCTCAGGGTAGAAATCAGACACAAGGGAAAACTACTGGCCGAGTGTATACCTTGGATGCGAGGAAGGCAAAGGGTGACAACTCCTTGATTGCGGGTACGTGTTTCATAAATGGACATCCTTGTTTTGTTTTATTTGACTGTGGGGCTACACATTCTTTTGTGTCTTTGAGATGTGTGAAGCGACTTGGGTTGCAAACTATTCCTTTGTTTCCTCCTATGGTGGTTACTACTGCCATGGATGAAATGGTTGAAACACCCCTGATGTGTGAAAATTGTGTGTTGTCGGTGAACGAAAGAGTCTTCCAGATTGATCTTATTTGTCTGCCGCTTAAGAAAGTGGATGTTGTTTTGGGAATGGACTGGCTTTCAGCTAATTCGGTTTTTATCGGGTGTGAGGAGAAGCTAATTATTATTCCATCTGCTGAGACTACTCCGAAAGATGTATTATCAACGATTTTAGAAGGTACGGTGGGAATGGTAAACTTCTTGTTTGAGAAAGAGAAATCTGTTTTATTGGTTCTTACTAAAGATGGAAGTAGTGGACAGCAAGTTCTAAGTATTCCAATAGTGTGTGAGTTTCCTGAAGTGTTTCCTGAGGAAGTTTCTTCTCTTCCTCCGAAGAGAGAAGTTGAGTTCTCTATTGACCTGGTACCGGGAACGGCTCCTATATCCGTTTCTCCGTATCGGATGGCACCGCTTGAATTAAGAGAATTAAAGGACCAATTGGAGGACTTGATGTCTAAGCATTTTGTTAGACCTAGTGTTTCACCGTGGGGAGCTCCAGTGTTGTTGGTAAAGAAGAAGGATGGGGGAATGCGGTTGTGCATTGATTATCGTAAGTTGAATAAAGTCACCATTAAGAACAAGTATCCCTTACCAAGGATAGACGACTTGTTGGATCAATTGAAAGGAGCCTGTGTTTTCTCGAAGATTGATTTACGGTCGGGTTATCATCAGATTCGAGTAAAGAGTTCCGATGTGCCAAAGACTGCATTTAGGACACGTTACGGTCATTATGAATTCTTAGTGATGCCTTTCGGTGTGACTAATGCTCCAGCTGTTTTCATGGATTACATGAACCGTATATTTCAGGCTTACTTGGACCAATTTGTGGTAATCTTTATTGACGACATTCTTATTTATTCTCGTACTCCACAAGAGCACGGAGAACATCTGAGAATTGTCTTATCGGTATTGCAAGAGAAGAGATTGTTTGCTAAGTTGAGCAAGTGTGAGTTTTGGATGTCGGAAGTTAATTTTCTTGGACATGTTATATCTCAAGGTGGTGTGGCAGTGGATCCATCGAAAGTAGAAGCAGTGATTAATTGGGAGAGACCGAGAAATGTTTCAGAAGTCAGAAGTTTCTTGGGATTGGCTGGTTACTATAGAAGGTTTATTAAGGGCTTTTCTCAATTGGCCTTACCAATGACGAAACTTACTCGGAAGGATGTTATTTTTGAGTGGGATTCAGGTTGCGAACACAGTTTTATGCATTTGAAGGAAAGTTTGACGAGTGCTCCAGTATTAATTATTCCTGATCCTAACAACTCTTATGAAGTATTCTGTGATGCTTCTAAGAGGGGATTAGGGGGTGTTCTGATGCAAGGTGGTCAAGTGGTAGCTTATGCTTCTCGACAGTTAAAAGTTCATGAGAAGAATTATCCAACTCATGATTTGGAACTAGCTGCCGTAGTGTTTGCACTGAAGGTGTGGCGTCATTACTTGTATGGTGTACGCTTTGAAATGTTCAGTGACCACAAAAGTTTAAAGTATTTATTTGACCAAAAGGAGTTGAATATGCGACAAAGAAGGTGGATGGAGTACTTAAAGGATTATGACTTAGCATTGAAGTATCATCCAGGAAAGGCGAATAAAGTAGCGGATGCTTTAAGTCGGAAAATGGTTCATAGTGCGGAATTGATGATTTTGGAGTATTCATTGTTGGAAAAGTTTAGAGATCTTAATCTCCAATTTGTGTGGACTCCGAATGGTGTAATTATGGGAAATTTGAATGTCAATTCTACTTTAAGAGTTGAGATTCAACAAGAACAAGCGTTAGAGGAAGAGTTACAAGAGTTGTTACTTCAACTGGGCTTTACGCGAGCGACAGATGGTATTGTTTTGTTTAAACAACGGATTTGTGTTCTGAAGGATGAGACATTGAAAAGGAAGATTTTAGATGAAGCCCATAAAGGTACTTTTACGATACATCCTGGTTCTTCGAAGATGTATCAGGATTTAAAGAAGGATTATTGGTGGTATGGGATGAAAAAGGATATAGCGGGATATGTGTCAGCATGTGTGGTGTGCCAACAGGTGAAGATTGAACACCAAAGACCGGGCGGTTTGTTACAACCTTTGGATATTCCAGTTTGGAAGTGGGATAGTATTTCTATGGACTTTGCAGTGGGTTTACCCCGTACCCAGGGTGGGTATGATTCTATTTGGGTAATTATTGATCGACTAACGAAATCTGCACACTTCTTAGCCGTAAAGGCTACTTATAAGGCAAGTCATCTTGCAAGGTTGTTTATTGCTGAGATTGTGAGATTGCATGGTATTCCTTCTTGTATTGTGTCCGATAGAGATCCGAAGTTTACTTCGAGATTTTGGAAAGTGTTCCAACAAGCCATGGGTACGAATTTGCGTTTGAGCACGTCGAATCATCCTCAAACGGATGGCCAGACTGAGCGAACAATACAAACGATGGAGGATATGTTAAGAGCTTGTGTGCTAGAGAGTAGAGGGAATTGGAAAGAACTTTTACCGTTAATTGAGTTTTCTTATAACAATAGTTACCATGCGAGCATCGGTATGGCTCCTTATGAAGCATTGTATGGGAGAAAGTGTAGGACACCTTTGTGTTGGGCTGAAATTGGCGAAGATAGGATTTTGGGACCCGAGATTATTCAAGAGACTACAAAAAAGATTCGAATAATCCGCGAGAAGGTTAAACAAGCACAAGATCGTCAAAAGAGTTATGCGGACAATCGTAGAAGACCTTTGGAATTTGAGGAAGGTGACCATGTATTTCTGAAAGTTACTCCGAGATTGAGATTGAAAGGACCGTTTAAGTCGCGAAAGTTGAGTCCGAGATACGTGGGACCGTATCAGATTTTAGAAAGGATTGGTGAAGTTGCTTATTGATTAGCCTTACCACCCTCTCTGTCCGAGATGCATGACGTTTTTCACGTATCTCAGCTCCGTAAGTTCATTCCTGATCCTCTTCAGCCGATTTTACCGGAATCAGTGGAAATAGAAGCAGATTTGACTTTTGAACCACAACCGAGTTGTATTGTGGGAAGGGAAACAAAAGTGTTAAGGAATAAAGATATTCCACTTGTTAAGGTGCAATGGGATATGACGCATCCGGGCGATGCTACTTGGGAACTAGAATCGGAAATGCGAGATTCTTATCCACATCTGTTCAGGTAACCATCTAAATTCGAGGACGAATTTCTATTTAAGGGGGGGGGGGATGTAATACCCCGTAAGTTTATAAACGCTCTAGTTAATATTATTATGATCAACTGGGTTCCGGAGTACTCTGAGTATTTGGTAAAATAAATA
Organism: Lathyrus tuberosus; assembly: GCA_022829125.1. Classification (NCBI taxonomy): domain Eukaryota; kingdom Viridiplantae; phylum Streptophyta; class Magnoliopsida; order Fabales; family Fabaceae; genus Lathyrus; species Lathyrus tuberosus. The sequence goes on along the minus strand of JALAZF010000161.1, from coordinate 6,842,139 downwards.
GAGTAAACTGACGAACTCAGAGTTGATTAATTTAATAGTGTTTAACTTTGAGTTTTATTAATTGATGCTTTTGAGCTAAATTGGACATTTAGTAGTGTTACTAAATATGATAGTTTCTATACTATCTATTTTCTTTTCTTTTCATTGAAAAACCAAACAAAAGCTAAAAGAGAAAGAAAGAAAAGGAAAAAGGGAAGGAAGGAAAGGAAAAGAAAGAGGAAGAAGAGAAATTTTCCAAAAGCTCAAGAATCATCATCAATTCATCTGTTCTTCGTTTAATCGTCTCAGTATCAACCTCCTCGTCTAGTAATCCAGGTGGGTTCTAGTTAGACTCTTTAGAGTAGAGTTATTTTGAGTTTAGAGTTAGATTGGAAATTGGGAAAAATGGGTATTTTGGTATAAAATCGTGAATCTAACTGTTAAAATTCAATGTTTGATTATATGTTATATTGGTTGTGATGTTATAACATGTTTTGATGCATTTCGATTGATGAAAATGGGATTTTGGGGTTGAATTGAATCAACCCGTAGCAGACAGATTCTGCAGGAAAAAAATTCTGGGTTCAAACTGCCCATACGCGTATCACGCAGGGCCATACGCGTATTGAGTAGGGCAATACGCGTATGGGTGTGAAGGAAATGGGATGATACGCGTATGGACAAGGCAATACGCGTATGAGATATGGTAATACGCGTATTGGGCTTTTAAACAGGAGTTTCAAGGGGAAAATGTCTCTGCCCATACGCGTATGGCCTTGGGCAATACGCGTATGGCTGAGCGAGAATTTTAGGCAATACGCGTATGGGATGTGCCAATACGCGTATGGCCAGGAGAAATGCAGAAATTCTGCTGTTGTGAAATTTTCCCGATCAATTGTTTCCAATACCGTAACTTTTTATCCGTGACTCGGATTGGAACAATTTTGGTATCGTTGGAAAGGTATTAAAATGTACTTTCTTAATTCGTTGGTTTTAAGATTGTCGGCCGATTTGATTATATCGGGATTTTGAATTATTGTCGTTTTGTCGACTTTTAGTTGTAAATGATGTGAAATTGTTGTGAAAATGTATCCTAAAATATGAGATAGGTAGAGTGAGCATTATTACCCTAAACAGTGTTGGGAGTGTGAAATCTTATGTGTGGCAACGCTCGTGCATGAAAGGCCGAGGCGTGTGCATTCTGTTTATCAATAACCACAGTGTTTTTGTTAGTGCGTTTCATGGGTCTCGAGTTCCTCTGAAACATATGCATCATTACTTGGCAGGTTTGAGTCCCAGGTTAGTACGATTGGAGCCTACGGGTAGAGACTTGAGACGGCGTACGGTCCGTGAGAAGTGACGGATCACGGTGTACGGCCCGTGATCCCGAATCCAATTCGTATGCCAAGTAATTCAAGGATCCATGACTCGGATCTCCTTCTAGACGTAGAAGGGTAAGGGAAAAAGGGATGCCTTGGTTTTGGTTATTGATATGTGAGTTCTTGAGTGTACGGACTCAGAACGTACTTCGGTACTTTGTGAATCCTTGAGTTTACAGGCTCAAGAGGTACTTCGGTACTAGTGTGAGTTTACAGGCTCACCGTGACGGTTACTTGTGTGTGTGTACTCATGGTCTTTCCCCTTTCCCCTTAGACATGAGTTAGGACTTTGTTAGAACCTTGTAAAGCCGAGAGGAATTTAAGATAGGGAACTCACTGAGATTTGATGTATCTCACCCCACTGTTGTTGTTTACATCACAGGTTCTGCAGGTTTGGCGAAGGGTAAGGACAAGGTTATTTGACTTTCCTTACGAATCGTGGTTTTGTGATGGCATGGCTTCCGCTATGGCGTTTATGTTTTGAGATCATTATATTGATCTAGTTCTTAGTTTTTATCATTTTGGAACATCTTGTATATGTAATGCCTAAGGCTTTTAGGTGTTTTGTATTAGAGGCATTTATGTGTATAATGTGTTAACTAGGAACTTATTATGTTTCAGTACCAAAAGTGAAACTCATGTATAATATATGATTTGAGGCATGTATTGTATATGGTCTTTACAGTTGGTATCAGAGCAGGTCGTATCCTCGACCCAGCCATGAAATAGGATAAGTTTTCTTTCCGTTTCATATGCGGCGTGTCGCCATGGGTCTTCTCTGTTATATTTATGGTATTGAGTCTGATCAACTTAATCCTATTTGTATGGGATTCAGGAACATGGCTGATAGACGCAGAAACAACCGTGGAAGACCAAGGACTACTCCAGCTGGGACAGTTCCACAAGGTGATGAAGGGAATTCCCCTTTGTACCAATTTATGCAACAGATGCAGCAACAGCAGAATCAGTTCATGCAAGGAATGATGCAACAAATGGCTGATGGTATGCATCCTTCAGTGGTTGTTTCGAAAGTTACAGGAGGAACCTACAGGGAATTTGTTCGTATGAATCCTCCGGAGTTTCAAGGAGGGCTAGATCCGGTGAAGGCACACGAATGGATAACAGGTATGGAGCGAATTTTTTAGATAGTTCATTGCAGTGAGGAGAATAAGGTGGTCTTTGCTTCTCACTGGTTGAAGGGTCCTGCCATGAGGTGGTGGGAGAGCGCTTCAGCCTTGATGACAACTCAGGAGGTGCCGAAAGTGTGGGAACAGTTTAAGGTAATCTTTATTGAGATATATTTTTCGAGTTCTTTAAGGTCTCAAAAGGAGTTTGAGTTCCAACAGTTGAGACAGGGAAATTTATCAGTGGCTTCTTATGCGGAGAAATTTGAGATCATGGCTGACTACTCTAGACAGGCCATGTATGCTCCCGATGAGAGGTGGAAGATTGATCAGTTTCTGTATGGGTTAAGGGCTGAGATTTCACACAGCGTGTCTCAACGGGAATTTTCTACTTATGCTGAAATGTTAAGACAATGTTATGTGGCGGAAAATAGTTTGAAAAAGGTACAAATGGAGGTGGATTCGAATAGGGCGACTCAAGGTGATCGGGGAAGGTCGAATAAGCAGTTTAGGCAAAGGCAACAGTCTTCCAAAGGAAAGCAGGTACAGGGCTCTAGAACTAGTGTGCCTCCGGTATGTCGTACTTGTGGAAGGAATCATTATGGTAGGTGCAAATTGGAAGAAGTACGGTGTTATCAGTGTAACAAAATGGGTCATTGGGCGAGGGATTGTCCTCAGGGTAGAAATCAGACACAAGGGAAAACTACTGGCCAAGTGTATACCTTGGATGCGAGGAAGGCAAAGGGTGACAACTCCTTGATTGCGGGTACGTGTTTCGTAAATGGACATCCTTGTTTTGTTTTATTTGACTGTGGAGCTACACATTCTTTTGTGTCTTTGAGATGTGTGAAGTGACTTGGGTTGCAAACTATTCCTTTGTTTCCTCCTATGGTGGTTACTACTGCCATGGATGAAATGGTTGAAACACCCCTGATGTGTGAAAATTGTGTGTTGTCGGTGAACGAAAGAGTCTTCCAGATTGATCTTATTTGTCTGCCGCTTAAGAAAGTGGATGTTGTTTTGGGAATGGACTGGCTTTCAGCTAATTCGGTTTTTATGGGGTGTGAGGAGAAGCTAATTATTATTCCATCTGCTGAGACTACTCCGAAAGATGTATTATCAACGATTTTAGAAGGTACGGTGGGAATGGTAAACTTCTTGTTTGAGAAAGAGAAATCTGTTTTATTGGTTCTTACTAAAGATGGAAGTAGTGGACAACAAGTTCTGAGTATTCCAATAGTGTGTGAGTTTCCTGAAGTGTTTCCTGAGGAAGTTTCTTCTCTTCCTCCGAAGAGAGAAGTTGAGTTCTCTATTGACCTGGTACCGGGAACGGCTCCTATATCCGTTTCTTCGTATCGGATGGCACCGCTTGAATTAAGAGAATTAAAGGACCAATTGGAGGACTTGATGTCTAAGCATTTTGTTAGACCTAGTGTTTCACCGTGGGGAGCTCCAGTGTTGTTGGTAAAGAAGAAGGATGAGGGAATGCGGTTGTGCATTGATTATCGTAAGTTGAATAAAGTCACCATTAAGAACAAGTATCCCTTACCAAGGATAGACGACTTGTTGGATCAATTGAAAGGAGCCTGTGTTTTCTCGAAGATTGATTTACGGTCGGGTTATCATCAGATTCGAGTAAAGAGTTCCGATGTGCCAAAGACTGCATTTAGGACACGTTACGGTCATTATGAATTCTTAGTGATGCCTTTCGGTGTGACTAATGCTCCAGCTGTTTTCATGGATTACATGAACCGTATATTTCAGGCTTACTTGGACCAATTTGTGGTAATCTTTATTGACGACATTCTTATTTATTCTCGTACTCCACAAGAGCACGGAGAACATCTGAGAATTGTCTTATCGGTATTGCAAGAGAAGAGATTGTTTGCTAAGTTGAGCAAGTGTGAGTTTTGGATGTCGGAAGTTAATTTTCTTGGACATGTTATATCTCAAGGTGGTGTGGCAGTGGATCCATCGAAAGTAGAAGCAGTGATTAATTGGGAGAGACCGAGAAATGTTTCAGAAGTCAGAAGTTTCTTGGGATTGGCTGGTTACTATAGAAGGTTTATTAAGGGCTTTTCTCAATTGGCCTTACCAATGGCGAAACTTACTCGGAAGGATGTTATTTTTGAGTGGGATTCAGGTTGCGAACACAGTTTTATGCATTTGAAGGAAAGTTTGACGAGTGCTCCAGTATTAATTATTCCTGATCCTAACAACTCTTATGAAGTATTCTGTGATGCTTCTAAGAGGGGATTAGGGGGTGTTCTGATGCAAGGTGGTCAAGTGGTAGCTTATGCTTCTCGACAGTTAAAAGTTCATGAGAAGAATTATCCAACTCATGATTTGGAACTAGCTGCCGTAGTGTTTGCACTGAAGGTGTGGCGTCATTACTTGTATGGTGTACGCTTTGAAATGTTCAGTGACCACAAAAGTTTAAAGTATTTATTTGACCAAAAGGAGTTGAATATGCGACAAAGAAGGTGGATGGAGTACTTAAAGGATTATGACTTAGCATTGAAGTATCATCCAGGAAAGGCGAATAAAGTAGCGGATGCTTTAAGTCGGAAAATGGTTCATAGTGCGGAATTGATGATTTTGGAGTATTCATTGTTGGAAAAGTTTAGAGATCTTAATCTCCAATTTGTGTGGACTCCGAATGGTGTAATTATGGGAAATTTGAATGTCAATTCTACTTTAAGAGTTGAGATTCAACAAGAACAAGCGTTAGAGGAAGAGTTACAAGAGTTGTTACTTCAACTGGGCTTTACGCGAGCGACAGATGGTATTGTTTTGTTTAAACAACGGATTTGTGTTCTGAAGGATGAGACATTGAAAAGGAAGATTTTAGATGAAGCCCATAAAGGTACTTTTACGATACATCCTGGTTCTTCGAAGATGTATCAGGATTTAAAGAAGGATTATTGGTGGTCTGGGATGAAAAAGGATATAGCGGGATATGTGTCAGCATGTGTGGTGTGCCAACAGGTGAAGATTGAACACCAAAGACCGGGCGGTTTGTTACAACCTTTGGATATTCCAGTTTGGAAGTGGGATAGTATTTCTATGGACTTTGCAGTGGGTTTACCCCGTACCCAGGGTGGGTATGATTTTATTTGGGTAATTATTGATCGACTAACGAAATCTGCACACTTCTTAGCCGTAAAGGCTACTTATAAGGCAAGTCATCTTGCAAGGTTGTTTATTGCTGAGATTGTGAGATTGCATGGTATTCCTTCTTGTATTGTGTCCGATAGAGATCCGAAGTTTACTTCGAGATTTTGGAAAGTGTTCCAACAAGCCATGGGTACGAATTTGCGTTTGAGCACGTCGAATCATCCTCAAACGGATGGCCAGACTGAGCGAACAATACAAACGATGGAGGATATGTTAAGAGCTTGTGTGCTAGAGAGTAGAGGGAATTGGAAAGAACTTTTACCGTTAATTGAGTTTTCTTATAACAATAGTTACCATGCGAGCATCGGTATGGCTCCTTATGCAGCATTGTATGGGAGAAAGTGTAGGACACCTTTGTGTTGGGCTGAAATTGGCGAAGATAGGATTTTGGGACCCGAGATTATTCAAGAGACTACGGAAAAGATTCGAATAATCCGCGAGAAGGTTAAACAAGCACAAGATCGTCAAAAGAGTTATGCGGACAATCGTAGGAGACCTTTGGAATTTGAGGAAGGTGACCATGTATTTCTGAAAGTTACTCCGAGATTGAGATTGAAAGGACCGTTTAAGTCGCGAAAGTTGAGTCCGAGATACGTGGGACCGTATCAGATTTTAGAAAGGATTGGTGAAGTTACTTATAGATTAGCCTTACCACCCTCTCTGTCCGAGATGCATGACGTTTTTCACGTATCTCAGCTCCGTAAGTTCATTCCTGATCCTCTTCAGCCGATTTTACCGGAATCAGTGGAAATAGAAGCAGATTTGACTTTTGAACCACAACCGAGTTGTATTGTGGGAAGGGAAACAAAAGTGTTAAGGAATAAAGATATTCCACTTGTTAAGGTGCAATGGGATATGACGCATCCGGGCGATGCTACTTGGGAACTAGAATCGGAAATGCGAGATTCTTATCCACATCTGTTCAGGTAACCATCTAAATTCGAGGACGAATTTCTATTTAAGGGGGGGGGGATGTAATACCCCGTAAGTTTATAAACACTCTAGTTACTATTATTATGATCAACTGGGTTCCGGAGTACTCTGAGTATTTGGTAAAATAAATAGAGTAAACTGACGAACTCAGAGTTGATTAATTTAATAGTGTTTAACTTTGAGTTTTATTAATTGATGCTTTTGAGCTAAATTGGACATTTAGTAGTGTTACTAAATATGATAGTTTCTATACTATCTATTTTCTTTTCTTTTCATTGAAAAACCAAACAAAAGCTAAAAGAGAAAGAAAGAAAAGGAAAAAGGGAAGGAAGGAAAGGAAAAGAAAGAGGAAGAAGAGAAATTTTCCAAAAGCTCAAGAATCATCATCAATTCATCTGTTCTTCGTTTAATCGTCTCAGTATCAACCTCCTCGTCTAGTAATCCAGGTGGGTTCTAGTTAGACTCTTTAGAGTAGAGTTATTTTGAGTTTAGAGTTAGATTGGAAATTGGGAAAAATGGGTATTTTGGTATAAAATCGTGAATCTAACTGTTAAAATTCAATGTTTGATTATATGTTATATTGGTTGTGATGTTATAACATGTTTTGATGCATTTCGATTGATGAAAATGGGATTTTGGGGTTGAATTGAATCAACCCGTAGCAGACAGATTCTGCAGGAAAAAAATTCTGGGTTCAAACTGCCCATACGCGTATCACGCAGGGCCATACGCGTATTGAGTAGGGCAATACGCGTATGGGTGTGAAGGAAATGGGATGATACGCGTATGGACAAGGCAATACGCGTATGAGATATGGTAATACGCGTATTGGGCTTTTAAACAGGAGTTTCAAGGGGAAAATGTCTCTGCCCATACGCGTATGGCCTTGGGCAATACGTGTATGGCTGAGCGAGAATTTTAGGAAATACGCGTATGGGATGTGCCAATACGCGTATGGCCAGGAGAAATGCAGAAATTCTGCTGTTGTGAAATTTTCCCGATCAATTGTTTCCAATACCGTAACTTTTTATCCGTGACTCGGATTGGAACAATTTTGGTATCGTTGGAAAGGTATTAAAATGTACTTTCTTAATTCGTTGGTTTTAAGATTGTCGGCCGATTTAATTATATCGGGATTTTGAATTATTGTCGTTTTGTCGACTTTTAGTTGTAAATGATGTGAAATTGTTGTGAAAATGTATGCTAAAATATGAGATAGGTAGAGTGAGCATTATTACCCTAAACAGTGTTGGGAGTGTGAAATCTTATGTGTGGCAACGCTCGTGCATGAAAGGCCGAGGCGTGTGCATTCTGTTTATCAATAACCACAGTGTTTTTGTTAGTGCGTTTCATGGGTCTCGAGCTCCTCTGAAACATATGCACCATTACTTGGCAGGTTTGAGTCCCAGGTTAGTACGATTGGAGCCTACGGGTAGAGACTTGAGACGGCGTACGGTCCGTGAGAAGTGACGGATCACGGTGTACGGCCCGTGATCCCGAATCCAATTCGTATGCCAAGTAATTCGAGGATCCATGACTCGGATCTCCTTCTAGACGTAGAAGGGTACGGGAAAAGGGGATGCCTTGGTTTTGGTTATTGATATGTGAGTTCTTGAGTGTACGGACTCAGAACGTACTTCGGTACTTTGTGAATCCTTGAGTTTACAGGCTCAAGAGGTACTTCGGTACTAGTGTGAGTTTACAGGCTCACCGTGACGGTTACTTGTGTGTGTGTACTCATGGTCTTTCCCCTTTCCCCTTAGACATGAGTTAGGACTTTGTTAGAACCTTGTAAAGCCGAGAGGACTTTAAGATAGGGAACTCACTGAGATTTGATGTATCTCACCCCACTGTTGTTGTTTACATCACAGGTTCTGCAGGTTTGGCGAAGGGTAAGGACAAGGTTATTTGACTTTCCTTACGAATCGTGGTTTTGTGATGGCATGGCTTCCGCTATGGCGTTTATGTTTTGAGATCATTATATTGATCTAGTTCTTAGTTTTTATCATTTTGGAACATCTTGTATATGTAATGCATAAGGCTTTTAGGTGTTTTGTATTAGAGGCATTTATGTGTATAATGTGTTAACTAGGAACTTATTATGTTTCAGTACCAAAAGTGAAACTCATGTATAATATATGATTTGAGGCATGTATTGTATATGGTCTTTACAGTCGTTGTAGTTGTCGTTGTTGTAGTTAGCAAGTTGGTTTGTCAGTTGTGTTATTCGTGGTGTGCCTTTTGTTGGCATGTTGGTTTGTGGGTCGGATGCGAGAGTCTTGTCTGGAGTTGTTCGTCTCGGTATATTTTCGAGGACGAAAATGTCTAAGTGGGGGAGAGTTGTAACGCCCCAATTTCGATTATTCCAATTTTTGTTGAGTACTTTATTTAATTGAATGTTAAATTATTCTATTTATGACTTTGGTGTGATAATATGCTTTTATGCTATGTTATGATGTATTATCTCGTTTGAGAGCGTTTTCGGGAATTTTGGGCTTAATGGCATTTTGGTCATTTTATAACTATTAATGAGTTAGAGAAAATTAAGGAAGTAATTTGTAGAGGAAATTTATTAGAAAATAAAAGAAAAGAAATAGGAATAAGAGGAAGGGAATAGGAGAGAAAGAGAAAAAGGGGAAATAGAAGGAAAAAGAAGAGAAAGAAAGAGGAAGAGAAGAAAAGAGAGAAAGAGTGGAAATCATCAAGAACAAGAGCTAGATCATTTGGAATCCGGGTAAGGGTTAGAAACATTGTTATCTTGTTTATGTGTGTAGTTATGTATGTGTTTTCTTGTATGTTTGCTTGTCTTCCATAGCTTCTGAACTTTAGGTTAAAAATGAGAATTTTGTGAGAAATCGATACTTTCGCGGTTGGAAATTGACGTAAACGTGGTAGAATGTTTGTTGTCATGATGGGATTTGGAAAATGTTTTGGGTTGAAAATATGGTTTTTGGGTTTTCAACAGCGCTGAAGGATTCTGAGTTTTCGCAGGTTCGCCTAGCGAGCCAATCAGCGAAGGGTAGCGAAGGTTCGCTACGGTTATTCGCCTAGCGAAGGCATGAGCGAAGGTTCGCTAGAGTGTTCGCCTAGCGAACTTTGGGTGTTTTTGGCTCTGTTTGGTTCTGACTTGGTTCGCCAAGTGCTCGCCTAGCGAACTTTGTGTCTGTTTTGAGCTAACAGTTGGTTCGCTGGAACATTCGCCTAGCGAAGGAACTAGTGAATGCTCGCGAGGGAGGTTCGCCTAGCGAACCGTGTTGTTTGTGTAATTTTGTTTTCTGCATAACTTTTGATCTGTGGTTCGGTTTGAGGCGTGGTTTGATGCATTGGAAAGCTATTGAGCTTTACTTTCTCATGATGAGGAGTTTGAGGTTGTTGGCCGATTAAATAAAGTCGAGAATTCAGGAATAGTGTCATTTACCGACTTTTGTCATTTTAAATGTGTATATTGGTTGTGTAACATACAATGTGGCCTTGATATTAATGTGTATGCCTTGTATGATGTTGTGTAACGATAATCCATGTGATGACATGTTGTGATGATAAAGTGTGGCCGAAAGGCAAATGAATGTGATATGTTGTAATTGGTTTTATATGCATGTTTATGATTACATGTATGTGTGAAAATGAATTGCTTACGTGAAGTTCAATGTATGTTAATTGGTGGTCGTGTGGCATGAAAATATGCATTGTTGGATTGATTTCTAATGCATGAATAAAGATGGTGAAATAATTCATAGTGATGAATTGTATGTGATTGTAAGAGATGAATGCATGACAATGTTTGTATACATGTATGCATTATACGAATGTCATGAATCATTTTGTATGTGAAGCATAATGATTGCATTCTTGTGTTGAGGGATTCAAAGAGAATTCCGCTATGACATCGTGTGCCTATGTGGGGACCTAAAGCGATGGTTATAGATGATCGTGTGCCCAGGTGGGGACCTAAAGCGATCAGATCGTGTGCCCAGGTGGGGACCTAAAGCGATCGGGTTGTGTGCCCAGGTGGGGACCTAAAGCAATCCATAACGTCGTGTGCCTATGTGAGGACCTTAAGCGACGGGTGAACATCGTATGCCCGACGGGGAGTTACAGTGATGTAACAAGCGATGGTTCCAGCAGAGTTCCTGAGTGAACTAGTGATGAGTCGGTACCGCATATGTAATTGCATAGAGTCGTTGTGTCGGTCTCTTGCATTTACATGAATCATGATTGCATTGTTATATGTGGAAAGTCATGATTGATTATTTGTGTGGAAAATGGTGATGTACATTTATGATAAATGTATTGTGCATGTTTGATATGCATTGCTAAATGGTTGATTTTATGATTGAGCTTATGATAAGCCTTTGGGAATTGTTGTGCAATGGTGTTGGATGTAGTGAATTGTAAATGATATGTTTTGTGTATAAACGTATGCATTGTATGAGAAGAGGTGATTATGTGCATGAATGATATGCTTGGGTTGTGATAGATGTTATATAATGGAATTTGTGAGTAATAGTGTATGTGGTAATAAATGTGTTATGTGTATTTTTATGTTGAAATATATAATTATATGCATCGATATTATGATAATGTTTCTTACCCTTCTGCTGTTTTATAATGCTCTATGAGGCATTGCAGAGTAGGTATGCTGGTGGTCTTTTTGTGAAGCGTGTCTCCATTCTTTTGGTCGGTTGGCTCTGATATGTAGCACCGGGTAGCTAGGAGGGCTATGATTCTTTTGTGATACATTATATATGTATCTTGTTGATAAATGTTTATGTAAACATGAATTATGTTGGTGGATAATACTTGGCGATGTATATATGTGTATGTATATATGAATTGGTTGTTATTCAATGTTTAGATCTTCCTCTTTTATTCTAAATATTGACATGTGGGTGTAAGGACTAAGTTCCTCTGTTGCAAGTTACCCCACTGTTGCATATCAATTGTTGAGCAGGTGTTGTATGTTTAAATTTCGTAATTGATGTGACATGCCTCTTTTATACCATGTTTGTAATTATACTCTGATGAAATTTTCAATACGTGCCTAATTGATCTAATTGTTTATTTGGGGGTATAGAAAGGGGTGTTACAACGTTTGACAAATTGCGAGATGTTTGGTTTATTTCTCTTCTTCTTTGTGTCTTTCTTCTTTGATGGGTTGCTGTATATGTATTTACTTTGAACTCATGTATATTTGTCGCCCATGGCGTTGTATAAAATCTGCTTTACAAATCTTTATCGGTGATTCTCCTTGATTTTTGCTTTATGCTCGGGGTTTGGGTTGTGTTAGAAATAAACTTCGCAATCTTTGATTAGGGATCATTATCCGATAGTTTATGGATGCTAGAGATAGATTTTGAGCTAACAATCTTTATGGGTGTCGAAGCTTAATGCCTCCGTATCTTGAGTCGAGTGCGAGAGTGTCGACGAGTGTAACACGGTTGTTCTCTCAGCTCAGTGTGTCAGAGATGGACATTGTTGTGAGCGATGTTGGATGATGTTGAGGAGTATTGTAGGTTGATTATAGCTGGTTGGTAAGTTTAAGTTAATGAGGAGTCGATTATGTGCATGCCGGATAAGTTTCTTCTTTCTGAAGAATGAATTATTTTTGTTTTAATGTTTAATTTTCTGTTTTTAGTTCACCCATTTTAAACCTAAACTCATTAACGTGGAGGTTTTCGAATAACATTCTTTCCCTCGAACCGATCTCTGTGGACACGACATAAATCCCGGAGGGAATTCTTCCAAAAATAAATAGTTTTGCTTGCCGCTTTACCGCTCCAACAAAATGGTGTCGTTGTCGAGGATTAGTTTTGATATTGAATCGTATTGCGATAGTTTCTTTGTTTTTGAATTTTGTAGATATCGTACATATTGTATATTTTCACTTGTTTATATTGATAATTGTACATTTTGACGTTTGTTCAAGTTGTTTGGTTAGGACACTTGCTTTTGGTTTGCGAGGTGAGGCATCACCATGGCATGAAGGAAGGAAGTTACTAGCTAAGCACAGTAAAGGCGTCGAGCTTACGACGTAAAACAAGCAAGTTTTATCATTTTTTGTTTCGTTATTACTTGTTCATTCTAGCATAGGTAGTGTGGTGAACTTTCATTAAACAAGTTGTACTCGGATTTTTCGTAAAATTCTCAAATCTTCACTTTACAACTTGTTTAATCCATTTTCACCCGGTCTTTTAGTTTGTTTATATTAATAGTTTTTGTGTTTATCTAAAAGCTTGTTTTGAGTAGCCTGAGGAAATTTAAGGTGATCGTCCAAGTTTGATCGTTTCAACTTGCGGATGTATGGTAATAATATTTGTTGCGGTGAAAATCGGATAACAAGCTATTAATTAACTTGCATCATATTTCTTTTACAACCGACTTTGATTTATCCAAAGGAAAGGTTCAAGATCGTTAGAAAAACCTAAAGGGGAGATCTAAGGTTCGGGGGTTGGTTATACAAAGGGAAGGTATTAGCACCATAAGTATCCGTAGTACTCTACAGGAACCTCTTGTTTTAGTTTGTGTTATTCTATGTTTGCATGCTAAGAAATCTGTACTAAGGTAAAGACCTAAGGGTATGTACAAATTTTTGCTCGCCAAGACGTCGCATCTTGTGCCTACGTATCTGACTAAAGAATCAGAGCAACCGTAGTTCACCTAACTAAGGGTGAAAGAAAAGGAAACATTGACTATGGCCAATGTTACAAAGGGAATGAGCATAAGCTCACGTAGAGTCCACGATAACTCTCTAAGCCTACGTTATGAAGGGAGGAAGTGAATTCTCATGATAGTGAGAACCACACAGAGTTCATGATAACTCTGTAAGTCTGAGTAAAAGGTAAAGTGAGTTCTCATGATAGTGAGAATCACATGGAGTTCATGATAACTCCATCATATTACTAAACTATGTGGGAAACGGCTCTTATGAGGCTAAGGATGAAAGGTAAGGTGTTTGTGGACTTAGGAGTCAAAGTAGGAACTTTCCTTTGGAAGGAGGGTCAAGAATCAAGCATGAATATGATATATACAGTATGAATATGAACAAAGATATAATCTAGATAATATGAACATGGATATGATCAAGATAGAATGAACAAGATATGAACATGGTATATACGGTGACATCAAAGTCAAGTGATAATAAATCAAAGACTGATAGTATCCACATAGTATCATGTTAACATGCTAAAAAAACAATGTCAGGCAAACATATGTACATGCAGACATAAAAAATTCATCAATGTAAATGAGCAAGAGATAGAAAGATCTGACCAGAATAGGGTGCATGCTGGTGAGCCACTGACAAACCAAGATCAAAACCTCCACTCCAAGAGCATAGGGTAAAGAGTCCTAAATCTAAGTCCTCAGTCCAAAACACAACAGTAACCACAGTCCGGTCAATTGAGTTTTTTAGGGTTTTGATATTTATTAGTGTATTTTAAATGAATAAATAAAATGAACAATATACACAAAATATGAACAATGATAATATTAACAAGGATAATAATCGACATAAAGAATAAATCAAGATATATATATATTGACTGAAAGTAAATTTAGTGATTGTTGATTAATTTATTGGATCGATGAATCGGGTCCAATGTAGTGTTGATCCGTCGTAGTACGGTCTTATGAGGAAGACCATACTATAGGAGGATGCACAATTTGATCTTTGTGTTAAGACACGATAGAGAAGTGATATAGAAGATCATTCTTCGATAAAATCGTGCCACACGAAAAGAAAAGGTGAAAACCTCGTCTTAAATCACAAACTCTCGTTGATTAGTCGAAGGTAACCTATCACGATCTCAAAGTATAGAAAGAAATCTCAATGATCACTCACTACAGATTTGAAATAATGAAGGTTCGTCGCTTCGCTAACAACGTTCGTGAATAGAAAGACTTCATCGGTCAAAAATGAAAATGAAGATACAAGAAGATACATAATGAAGTAGAAATAAAGTCGATCTTGTCTTAATCATTATTTAATCGAGAAACCGATAATCTATGATATTCGACTTTCATCGACCGATAAAATAATGAAGGTGGCCTCATACATATCACGACTTTTAGTAATTTGATAAATCGACTAAGTCATGATTTCTGTAATATCATCGGCCCAAAAATAAAGAAACGGGCTCGAAATGAAAATAACATCGGTCTCATCTAAATAAGGATTTAGATCGATAAATCGAATACATTTCTATTAGATTTTCATTGACCAATAAAAAATGAGATTGAAATGAAACATAAAGTTGGTCTAGTCTAAATTCAGATTTTAAATCGATAAAATCAATAAATCTATAATTAAACTCTCATTGACCAACAAAATAGAAAATAGGCCTCATATTCATCACAATTTATTGATTCAAGTAAATCAACAAAAATTATGATTTTGATATATCATAGGCCTAAAATAAAAACATTGAAATGATGATAAAAATAAAAAATGAAAATCCAAGTAAAAATCTAAATAGAATGATGACCACTAAATAGTTAACAAGGATCTAAAAAAACTTTAATAATAAAATTTAATCCAAAATAACTATATAAAAACTCATCAAAATCTTGTTAAAAAACAAATTAGTAAAGGATTTAATTAACATTAAATAAAAATAAAAAAAAGTGGGGCGCTGTAAATTAGGAGGGGGTAAGCATCAATGAACCTTCATGGGCTTTAAGCCCGTTTATCCATCTTCAAAAAACAACATTGGTTTTTAAACAAAAGAAAAAAAAAAGAGTGAACCAGCACACGCTTAGGTTATTGTCATCAACGACACAAAAATCGCGGCCAAGAAATCTCTGAACACCAACCTTCGCCCCTTTCTTAAAAACAAAATTCTGAAAAAACAAATCGCTCAGAAGCAAGCTTCATCATCGCACGTCGCCATCAACATCACGGTCCAACCAACCTCTTATGTTTCCGTCTCGATCTCGTTTTCCTCTCTGTTTTAAATCAACGCAGGTTTGCTTGGTGTCATGGTTCGATTTGGCTTAGGCTTTCTTCATCTCAAATCTCTGTTTTTTGGGTTAACTGGTTTGTGATTTGGAATGGTTGGGTTGAGAAAGGTGATGGCTACGAGAGTGAGGACGGTGATGTTTAAGGTCTTTATGAACGATTTGAGATGAGTTTGAAGGGGAGAGGTTCTGAAGTTGTGTTTTGGGTTTGAAGATTTTGTGGGTTTTGTGATTAAAGAGTGAGGTTAGGATTTGATTTGGGTGAGCTGTGTTGTTGAAGGTTGAAGGTTCAGATTCGGGTTGAGAGATTTTGTTGATGGGTTGCTGTTGATGATGAGGTTCGATTGAAACTGGAGGAGCTGATTAAAGGATGAAGGAGGAAGTCGTGGATTCAAGAAAGAGAGAATGCGGAGAGGTTTTATGATAGTGCAGCGAAAATGGATGCTGGTTTAGAGAAAAAAAAGTTGCAGGTTTGCTGTTGTTCTGGTTCGTAGGCCTTGGATGGTCTTGAGAAGTGTTTTTCTGTGTTGTTGTTGCAGAACGGTTGGGAGGTGTTTTGTTTGTTGTAAGATGATGAAGAGGTGAGTGCAGTGTGGTTTTTTGGGATTTGCAGAAGAAGAAGAAGGTTGGTGTTGTGAGAGATAAGTAGTATGGCTTGAATGGTTGTGAAGAGGGTTATGGCAGTAATCAAGAAGAATGGTTAAGCCAGGTTCTTTTTAACATGGAAGCTCCATGGGAGTATTGCAGGTTACTCTTTTTTTGAACTTTTTCTTTCCCCGCCCGTTTCCAATTGATATCCTTGTCTGTTGTCTTTGCTTTGTGAAACAGGGAGTCCATTTAGGATCCTTAGTTGCGTGCTATCGGCTCAAGAAAAAAAATTTGGAAAAGGTTGTAGCAGAACATGTTTTGTGGTATAGCAGTGTGTTCGTACGATTTTTGCGTGTTGGAGGAGGGAGTGATGGCTGACTTGGCTGCGATTGTCATTTCTTTGTACGATTTTTGGATCTTGCAGCAGAAAGTTGGTTTTGAGTCAGAGCAGGTTGTGTGCTGATAATAATTCATACGTTTTGGCAAAAGGTGATTTTGGAGTACAAGTTGAAGAGTCTGGGACAGTTGTTTCTTTTTTAATTTTGTTGTAATGATTCTAAAGGATACAAGACTTAAAAGAAATTAAATAAACTCAAATTACAATAATTAAAATTTTTTTTAAAAAAAGATAAAAAGAAATAGAACTAATTAATTAAATTGAAATAAAAATAAAAATTAAATCAGAATAATTAAAACTAAATTAAAATTAAGGTTAATCAAAACTAAAAAGTAAAAAAGTTAAACTAAAATTAAAATTAGATTAAGTTTAAAACTAATTATAATTAAAAGAAACTTAACTTAAATATACTATATAAGAAAAGAAATTAAATTATAAAAATCCTAAATATCTAAGATACTTATAATGAATTAAATACAAATAAATATAAAAATTACTAAAAATAAAAAAAAGACAGTGGAAGAAGAGAATGCATGATCAACGATATGTTTGACTAAAAATGCAAAAACAGAGACCAACTTAGAATAATATGAAATAATCAGGATCTGAGGGTAAAATTTGGGGTACAACAGTTGCCCCTATTTAAATATCTTCACCGGATGACAAGAGATATGGAAAGATGGTGAAAGATATTTAAATAAAGATAACCGAAAATTTTGCTCTTAGATACGCTGACATGCAATGATATGAACCAAACTAGTCTAAGATACGAACATGCCATGGACTCTAGCATAATGATATGATGCCATGATAGTGCAAAAATGCAGACAAACCAGACACAGAAGGTAAAGCGCAAACAATCACAGATGAGCTTCACTGGGGAAGGATGAAGGTTAGTATCCATGAGGTAGACTCACTGGGGATACAGGCTAACCAACAAAAGAGATTTCCTGGGGAGACTCCAAGGAAACACTGGGGATAGAAAAACTGAGGGGAAACCCTACAAGTTCTTACTGGAGGTAGGACACCAAAGAGGTGTTCTCCACTGGGGAAAGATCCAAGGAGGTAGACGACTCGGTTCAAAAGTAACCGGACGATACCGGGGGAAAAGACACAACCTTACTAGGCATGAAACCAGAAAGAAGGCATGAACACCATTGGGGATCAGTTTGAAATAAAAGGATAGACATCCTACAAAAAATTTCTGGGGATTTCCTATACTGAAGAGTTCAAACGGGATCTTTAAGAAAAGCCAGAAAAGCCAGAGGTAAACTCTGCGTCAGATGATGAAAGGTGACTGGACCTTTTGGCTGAGGATAAGGTTAATGAACCAAAAATGAACCGGAACCGGTTGAGATAACAAATATGATTCCATTTATGGAGGATGCCAGTGATAACTAGACTTTAGGTTCAAGCTTGACACGATTCAAGCAGGAACAAACTGAAATAAAAGCCTAAGTTGACTCGATTCAAACCAAAGACGGTGCCAACGATAATTGGACTTTGGGTTCAAGTTTGACCCGATTCAAATAGGAACAAACTGAAATAAAAGCCTAAGGTGACTCGATTCAAACCAAAGATGGTGCCAATGATAATTGGACTTTGGGTTCAAGTTTGACACGATTCAAACAGGAACAAACTGAAATAAAAGCCTAAGGTGACTCGATTCAAACCAAAGACGGTGCCAATGATAATTGGATTTTGGGTTCAAGTTTGACACGATTCAAACAGGAACGGGATCTTAAAAGAAGAGACAATTTCCGACACGATTCGAACAAGGGCTCAGTTCAAGTTTGACACGATTCAAACAAGAATAAGATCTTAAAAGAAGAGACAATGTCCGACACGATTCGAACAAGGACTCGGTTCAAGTTTGACACGATTCAAACAAGAACAAGATCTTAAAAGCCTAAGGTGACTCGATTTAAACCAAAGACAGTGCCAACTATAATTGGACTTTTGGTTCAAGCTTGACACGATTCAAGCAGGAACGGTTTAAAACAAGAGGCTTAATGTTCGACTCGATTCAAACAAAGACTCGGTTCAGGTTTGACTCGATTCAAACAAGAACGGTTTTAAACAAAAGACTAGAGATGGTCAGTGTTTGACTTGATTCAAACAAAGACTCGGTTCAGGTTTGACTCGATTCAAACAAGAACGGTTTTAAACAAAAGACTAAAGATACCAGCGATGACTGGACTTTTAGGTTCAAGCTTGACTCGATTCAAGCAGGAACAAGCTGAAATAAAAGCAATGTTTGACTCGATTCAAACAAAGACTGGGTTCAGCTTTGACTCGATTCAAACAAGAATAGATATAAACTAAAATAAAAAGATGAACAACGAGCTCACGATAACTCGAAGTTCAGGTTCAGGTTTGACTCGATTCAAACAAGAACGGTTTTAGACAACAGACTCACGATAATTTGAAGCTAACAATGTTTGACTCGATTCAAACAAAGATGGTTTTGACAACAGACTCACGATAATCTGAAGCAAACAAAGGATAAACAACGAGCTCACGATAACTCGAAGTTTAGGTTCATATTTGACCTGGTTAAACAATGCCAACGATTACTGGACTTTAGGTATCCAACTGAGGTGATTGAGTATCAGCTAGATTGGTACCGGGGTTGCATCAATAAATATTAGACTTCCTGGGGAATACCCATTATTGTTGCAAAGAGGTCGAATAAAACCAGAGATAGATAAGTTTCTCATAAGAGACTGCCACTTATTGCCATGAAAAACAAGCTTCTCCAAGAGACTGTTACTTGTTGTTGGGGTATAAATTCCAAAGAGATGTTGATATTACAACACTACTGGAGAAATAAACATGTCTTCAATGAGGATCTGTAAAAGACTCTTCTTGCGAGACAACGGTGCAAAATAAATGCACTTTCGAAAGTGGGTTCAAAAACCACACCTGTCAGGGACCAAAGTTCAATCTATGAACAAGCTAGAAAGAGACGGTCAAACAAGACTCCAATTGAGGAATGAACTCAACTGGGGATTTATCTTATCCGAATAAGGAAAAAGATAACTAAAGCAACCCTCATCCACGAGGATAAAACTCTGTGGGGAATTCAGAAGGAAAGAGCACTTTATGCCTAGGGCTGACACCTCTATTGGAGAGAAAAGACAAACCCAGTCACTTAGGGAGATAAACGCCAAAGTGAACAACACAGGTAAACACCAGAAACATGTAGAAAAAATGATAATATGCTATGCATGCGAGTGCTTATGCCATGCTTAAGCTTATGCTGACAAAACAGACAAGAAGCGAAACTGGAGATGAAATAAACATCTCGATGAGAGTACCCAGCCAAACTCAAAAGGTTGGACCATCACTGGGGGTGAAATAGCTTTACTTCAAGGTTATGTCCTTCTATGGGGGAAAGAGTACTCCACTCGATATAGCATCTTGACTTCACTAGGATTGTCATCATGAGCTTGATTTCTTTGCTGGAGATAAGAGATCCATTGAGAATTGCCAAGATTAGCTGAAGAGACAACTTACTGGGAGCTGGCAGAGACGCCACAAAAGCTGAGTAGTTCTGCATGACTCATCTGCCCCAGGGTACATGGTCTGTCAGAAGAATACATCAAGAGAATTTTATAGAAGAATTGGCATACAAGGTGTTTCAATATCTTCAAACTCTTGGAGAGGTTTACCGAATTTCAGCATAACTGCCCCTGATTGACTGCCTTCGCGTGACGAAGTCCCTGAACTAGTTGTGCATCTTGATCGAAACCCAAGATTGAAGCTAAGAGATTGATTGGATTCCGCTAGGGAAAATCATTATACAAAGCCTAAGAGGAGGTTGGATTCCACTTGGGAGAATCATTATACAAAGCCTAAGAGGAGGCTGTATTCCACTTGGGGAGATCATTATACAAAGCCTAAGAGAAGGCTGTATTCCACTAGGGGAGATCATTATACAAAGCCCAAGAGGAGGCTATATTCCACTTGGGGAGATCATTATACAAAGCCTAAGAGGAGGCTATCTGTTGACTGACTGACTCCGCATGGGAGAATCCTTATACAAAGCCTAAGAGGAGGCTGTCTGATAGTTTATACTCATCCTGGAGTGTACAGAGTCCAAGATTAACAGCGTCTGCACAACAAAATCCTGGAACTTTCTCTTCAGGCTGGGTGATGACAAATGGGGAACAAACTTGCCCCTGTTAACTTGGTTGATATATGAAGGAGAATGTCCCAGACTGGTTGACCTTTGAGAGATTTATCGAATCTCGACTTGACTGCTTCTGATACTTGGTCTGTGAGGATAAGTCACCAAGAGGATTTTACAGAAGAATTGAAATTCCAGATGCTTCAATGTCTTCAAACTCTTGAAGGGACCCATGAGTCTTGACATAACTGCCCTAGTTCAACTGTATTCGCAATACAAAGTCCTTTAAACTGTGGTAGAAACAGCTGAGGAACAAAGTTGCCCCTGTTGATGGGTCACTAGAGTCCAAACTTGTCATAAGATGGCCTCAAGAACATTTGCCCCGATACTCTAGACTTGAAGAGTTCTGCCCCTGATTCAATAACTCTTGGAATGATGGATTGACAGAACCTCCCGCTTGGTTGCCCCTGACTGAGCTTCCTTTATCAAGTCAAATTCCCTAGCTGACTGCATTTGTCGGGATTCCTTTGATGTTGAATCCTTTCACAAATAAGTATTGTTCATTTAAAATTGGCAATTTCAGTGCAAAAATTCGTGCAAGCTTTTGAAATCAAGTTTTATTGATGAAATATGCACAATGAAATGATCAAATAATCAAAAATGAAAAGGATCTGGTCATTTACGGAATGATAGATGAAGTGATCAACACACGCAGTTATCAAAGATCATTAGGAGTCAGGTTAATCAACCTTGTTGTAGTATGCTTTCAAAACAACCTTACCTCAATTAGGTCTTTTAAGGGTTATAACGTGGCTTGGTTCACGGTTTACGAAACAAAAGATAAAGGCTCAAAGTTTATTTGGTACCCACCCCATCTTCGTGATGAACTCCAATCCTAAGCTCAGATAACTTAAGCTATACATTCAGGTTCCTACAGACTAGTAACGAGCTGATGATCATTGATGATGATTTAGACACCTTGGATAGTCAGTACTCCCTCGCAGAATTTGGTTAATCTTTGAGACTTTGAGACTTCTCCTTGTCTTTGCTGGTTGAGGTTAGATACCTCTTCTTTTGATTTGATTGAGGTCACGATACCCATTTTTTTAATTTGATTGAGGTCACGATACCTCTCTTTGTTTGCGGTTAGGACCTCCTTTTTGTTTGATTGTTGCTTTGAAAATCCTTTTTTGGTTGTTGTACAAGTTCTTCTTGTATAAGGCAAAGTTCTGGGCTTCCCATCTTTCTTGGCTTTTGCCTTGAAAGGGACTCGGCTTATCCTTTGATTAAGGATTTTTCAGCTATCCTTCCTTATTGTTGCTTGGATGAACAACTTATACAACGTTAACTCATTTGATTTGAGAGAGCTGACTGGTGTCCTGCATGAAGCGCTTGCGTTCGAATGCGTAACCAAGTTAAACTGAGAACTACCCACCCCAAGGTTGAGATTTAAGTGTTTTTTGTGTAAGGAAAGCAAACTCCTACTTCTAGGCTCGAAGGGTTAACGAGGGATTATCTTCCTTATTTCTCCAGTGTTTGGGAATTAAAACAATGCCTTACATCCTCGACAAGGTTTAATGGAAAGCATACCACAACAATTATGGATAATATTTTCGTCATCCTCCCCAATCTTTGCTTGAACAAACGGATTGATACGGGAAAAAAAATTTGTCTGTTTTTTGTTTTTTTGTCTTTATGAACACAAAAGTAAATGAGTGAAATGAATGGACTTAATCAAAAGATGCACAAACATTTCATTAATCTTGCCAATTTGAAAGTACAATAATGCTTATAAGCAAATATAATTCAAACATGCAAAGAAAATACAACAAAAATGCTAAACAGCCAAATGATTGCCAGCTTTAGGGAATTGAAATTTCCTTCTTGATCTGCCAAGCTGAGATGGTCATCTTCAGAGTTGATTGTCGAGATCCGCTTGAGAATCATCTTCACACATACTCTCAAAAAATTCTTCCACCTCAGAGTCTGATGCACCTGCCTGATTAGGCGAAGGTTTGCTAATTTGGACGCCTTGAGGCGTGAATGAGAACATATCAGAGTCAAACAAAGTCTGAACCTGGCTTCTGAGTACCCTAAGTCTTCAACTGCATGCCTCTGTGCCCCAGTGTGGTGGTCACAATGAACGAGTATGAAAAAGACAACTTCAAAAGCTACTTCAAGTCCAATGATGGCTTCAGGAAGCCGCCTGGGTTACAGACAAAGGACAGACAAGACTTAAGGCTGAGAGATGTAAATGCAATGCAAATGACATGCAATGAGAATGCAATGCTAATGCAAGCCAAATGGTTTCAAGGAACTCAAAGGCCAACTGCGAACATTTTGGAAACTAAAGAGTTTTGTTTTAAAAATCTGTGATCTCTAAGGATCTTCGCAACGAAAAGAACTTCTGAGTTCTTTGAAATCATTAATGGATGCGAGGAGATGTATGCAATGCACAAACACGGGCACACAAAACATAGATATATGCACACACAAAAGCACACAAGCACAAACATATGTACACTGGTATTCACAGATATGCACGAACAAACGTATACAGATATTCACATATATGCACACACAAACAAGAGAAAGACTAGGTTTGAAGATCACGAGCGTGGAGCCATGGTCTATCCATCCCAAAAGGAATGTACTATGGGTTTTCATCTGCAGAACAAGGTTCTAAAAGTTCCCAGAGTCTACATAAATCCTTTAGATATTATCGGCCCATGTGACTACTTACACGGGTTAATAATATTCTCAAGATAAACTCGTCTGAGTGTAGTATCGCGTGACAACTACTCGGGACTAGCTCCCTCATAGTCACCGCACTACATCCTAAAAGGCCAAGTGGGGTAACGGTAACTACGGTCCTCAGAATCCCTGGCTCCCATTTGAAAAAGTAATATCAATGCGACTGCTCACATCAGACATCAACAATCCCAAAGGGCCTCATCTGAGTGTGGTCATCATATGCCAAAAGTTGTTGGTAATCCTGCCAACAACCGACTATTGATTACACCACGATCCTATCATATGTGCTCTCAAGTCCAGGTTAGGACTTTTCTCACCACTGAATAGTAGCACCCTGCACACAGAAAATCTAGTACAGACAGAGATATATACAAATATATACAGATATATAGATATCACAGATGTATACAAGTAAACAAACAAGACATAAATAACACAAGCAAAAAACAAGGTAGGCTTAACCCTCAAAAATAAGTATTCCCCAATGAAGTCGCCATTTATGTTGCGGTGAAAATCGGATAACAAGCTATTAATTAACTTGCATCATATTTCTTTTACAACCGACTTTGATTTATCCAAAGGAAAGGTTCAAGATCGTTAGAAAAACCTAAAGGGGAGATCTAAGGATTGGGGGTTGGTCATACAAAGGGAAGGTATTAGCACCCTAAGTATCTGTAGTACTCTACAGGAACCTCTTGTTTTAATTTGTGTTATTATATGTTTGCATGCCAAGAAATTTGTACTAAGGTAAAGACCTAAGGGTATGTACAAAGGTTTGCTCGCCAAGACGTCGCATCTTGTGCCTACGTATCTGACTAAAGAATCAGAGCAACCGTAGTTCACCTAACTAAGGGTGAAAGAAAAGGAAACATTGACTATGGCCAACGTTCCAAAGGGAATGAGCATAAGCTCACGTAGAGTCCACGATAACTCTCTAAGCCTACGTTATGAAGGGAGGAAGTGAAGTCTCATGATAGTGAGAACCACACAGAGTTCATGATAACTCTGTAAGTCTGAGTAAAAGGTAAAGTGAGTTCTCATGATAGTGAGAATCACATGGAGTTCATGATAACTCCATCCTATTACTAAACTATGTGGGAAACAGCTCTTATGAGGCTAAGGATGAAAGGTAAGGTGTTTACGGACTTAGGAGTCAAAGTAGGAACTTTCGTTTGGAAGGAGGGTCAAGAATCAAGCATGAATATGATATATACAGTATGAATATGAACAAAGATATAATCCAGATAATATGAACAGGATATGAACATGGATATGATCAAGATAAAATGAACAAGATATGAACATGGTATATACGGTGACATCAAAGTCAAGTGATAATAAATCAAAGACTGATAGTATCCACATAGTATCATGTTAACATGCTAAAAAAACAATGTCAGGCAAACATATATACATGCAGACATAAAAAATGCATCAATGTAAATGAGCAAGAATAGAAAGATCTGACCAGAATAGAGTGCATGCTGGTGAGCCACTGACAAACCAAGATCAAAAC
Organism: Lathyrus tuberosus; assembly: GCA_022829125.1. NCBI lineage: Eukaryota > Viridiplantae > Streptophyta > Magnoliopsida > Fabales > Fabaceae > Lathyrus > Lathyrus tuberosus. Next base: position 6,817,202 of record JALAZF010000161.1, on the reverse strand, counting down.
CTCCGCTCCAAGAGCATAGGGTAAAGAGTCCTAAATCTATGTCCTCAGTCCAAAACACAACAGTAACCACAGTCCGGTCATTTGAGTTTTTTAGGGTTTCGATATTTATTAGTGTATTTTAAATGAACAAATAAAATGAACAATATACACAAAATGTGAACAATGATAATATTAACAAGGATAATAATCGACATAAAGAATAAATCAAGATATATATATATATATATATATATTGACTGAAAGTAAATTTAGTGATTGTTGATTAATTTATTGGATCGATGAATCGGGTCCAATGTAGTGTTGATCCGTCGTAGTACGGTCTTATGAGGAAGACCATACTATAGGAGGATGCACAATTTGATCTTTGTGTTAAGACACGATAGAGAAGTGATATAGAAGATCATTCTCCGATAAAATCGTGCCACACGAAAAGAAAAGGTGAAAACCTCGTCTTAAATCACAAACTCTCGTTGATTAGTCGAAGGTAACCTATCACGATCTCAAAGTATAGAAAGAAATCTCAATGATCACTCACTGCAGATTTGAAATAATGAAGGTTCGTCGCTTCGCTAACAACGTTCGTGAATAGAAAGACTTCATCGGTCAAAAATGAAAATGAAGATACAAGAAGATACAGAATGGAGTAGAAATAAAGTCGGTCTCGTCTTAATCATGATTTAATCGAGAAATCGATAATCTATGATATTCGACTTTCATCGACCGATAAAATAATGAAGGTGGCCTCATACATATCACGACTTTTAGTAATTTGATAAATCAACTAAGTCATGATTTCTGTAATATCATCGGCCCAAAAATAAAGAAACGGGCTCGAAATGAAAATAACATCGGTCTCATCTAAATAAGGATTTAGATCGATAAATCGAATACCTTTCTATTAGATTTTCATTGACCAATAAAAAATGAGATTGAAATGAAACATAAAGTTGGTCTAGTCTAAATTAAGATTTTAAATCGATAAAATCGATAAATCTTTAATTAAACTCTCATTGACCAACAAAATAGAGAATAGGCCTCATATTCATCACAATTTATTGATTCAAGTAAATCAACAAAAATTATGATTTTGATATATCATAGGCCTAAAATAAAAACATTGAAATGATGATAAAAATAAAAAATGAAAATCCAAGTAAAAATCTAAATAGAATGATGACCACTAAATAGTTAACAAGGATCTACAAAAACTTTAATAATAAAATTTAATCCAAAATAACTATATAAAAACTCATCAAAATCTTGTAAAAAAACAAATTAGTAAAGGATTTAATTAACAATATATAAAAAGAAAAAAAAAGTGGGGCGCTGTAAATTAGGAGGGGGTAAGCATCAATGAGCCTTCATAGACTTTAAGCCCGTTTATCCATCTTCAAAAAACAACATTGGTTTTTAAACAAAAGGAAAAAAAAAGAGTGAACCAGCACACGCTTAGGTTATTGTCATCAACGACACAAAAATCGCGGCCAAGAAATCTCTGAACACCAACCTTCGCCCCTTTCTTAAAAACAAAATTCTAAAAAAACAAATCGCTCAGAAGCAAGCTTCATCATCGCGCGTCGCCATCAACGACACGATCCAACCAACCTCTTATGTTTCCGTCTCGATCTCGTTTTCCTCTCTGTTTTAAATCAACGCAGGTTTGCTTGTTGTCATTGTTCAATTTGGCTTAGGCTTTCTTCATCTCAAATCTCTGTTTTTTGGGCTAACTGGTTTGTGATTTGGAATGGTTGGGTTGAGAAAGGTGATGGCTACGAGAGTGAGGACGGTGATGTTTGAGGTCTTTATGAACGATTTGAGATGAGTTTGAAGGAGAGAGGTTCTGAAGTTGTGTTTTGGGTTTGAAGATTTTGTGGATTTTGTGATTAAAGAGTGAGGTTAGATTTGATTTGGGTGAGCTGTGTTGTTGAAGGTTGAAGGTTCAGATTCGGGTTGAGAGATTTTGTTGATGGGTTGCTGTTGATGATGAGGTTCGATTGAAACTAGAGGAGCTGATTAAAGGATGAAGGAGGAAGTCGTGGATTCAAGAAAGAGAGAATGCAGAGAGGTTTAATGATAGTGCAACGAAAAGGGATGCTGGTTTAGAGAAAAAAAAGTTACAGGTTTGCTGGTGTTCTTGTTCGTAGGCCTTGGATGGTCTTGAGAAGTGTTTTTCTGTGTTGTTGTTGCAGAACGGTTGGGAGATGTTTTGTTTGTTGTAAGATGATGAAGAGGTGAGTGCAGTGTGGTTTTTTGGGATTTGCAGAAGAAGAAGAAGGTTGGTGTTGTCAGAGATAAGTAGTGTGGCTTGAACGGTTGTGATGAGGGTTATGGCAGTATTCAAGAAGAATGGTTGAGCCAGGTTCTTTTTAACATGGAAGCTCCGTGGGAGTTTTGAAGGTTACTCTTTTTTTGAACTTTTTCTTTCCCCGCCAGTTTCCAATTGTTATCCTTGTCTGTTGTCTTTGCTTTGTGAAACAGGGAGTCCTTTTAGGGTCCTTAGTTGCGTGCTATCGGCTCAAGAAAAAAAATCTGGAAAAGGTTGTAGCAGAACATGTTTTGTGGTATAGCAGTGTGTTCGTACGATTTTTGCGTGTTGGAGAAGGGAGTGATGGCTGACTTGGCTGCGATTGTCATTTCTTTGTATGGTTTTTGGATTTTGCAGCAGAAAGTTGGATTTGAGTCAGAGTAGGTTGTGTGCTGATAATAATTTATACGTTTTGGCAAAAGGTGATTTTGGAGTACAAGTTGAAGAGTCTGGGACAGTTGTTTCTTTTTTAATTTTGTTGTAATGATTCTAAAGGATATATGACTTAAAAGAAATTAAATAAACTCAAATTACAATAATTAAAAAATTATTTAAAAAAAAGAAAAAAAGAAATAGAACTAATTAATTAATTTGAAATAAAAATAGAAATTAAATCAGAATAATTAAAACTAAATTAAAATTAAGGTTAATCAAAACTAAAAAGTAAAAAAGTTAAACTAAAATTAAAATTAGATTAAGTTTAAAACTAATTATAATTAAAAGAAACTTAACTTAAATATACTATATAAGAAAAGAAATTAAATTATAAAAATCCTAAATATCTAAGATACTTATAATGAATTAAATATAAATAAATATAAAAATTACTAAAAATAAAAAAAAAAAGACAGTGGAAGAAGAGAATGCATGATCAATGATATGTTTGACTAAAAATGCAAAAACAGAGACCAACTTAGAATAATATGAAATAATCAGGATCTGAGGGTAAAATTTGGGGTACAACAATATTGTTAAGTTTTGTACACGTCCAAGGTATGTGTTTATCGCTTTCTAGACTTTAGCATAGTCATGATACTTAGGCTTTTTATAAACTTCCATGCCATTCATTCTTTTGTATACTTGTTCTTGTTGTGAATCACTTTAGTTCCCACCTTTTTTGTGAGGTAGCTTTCCATTGTTCATATATGCGCGGAGTACCGACATTCTTGTTCTAACTGGATTTTATTATGTTTAATCTTTTGTTTGTGTTGATTATGTGAAAGCATGAAAAGGATCAAGACATTTTGTTTCATTTTGAGCACAACTACCTAGCCAAATAGTCATTCACCTTGTGAGTGTCTGATCATTCGTAACCCTTTTGTGCCTTTTTATCATTATCCATGTTGTTTGAACTAAATGCTTGTCTATGATTATTGAATTCACTTTTTGTATGGATTTTGATTGATTATTTTTTCTTGAACCCTCAACTTTGTGTTGTTGTATGAATTTTTACCTTGCCTTAGAAAGTAGGGAGTATTCACATGATCATGTGGTTGAATTCAAGTTGGGGAGAGAATGATTGTTTACTCATTGGTTGCTTTCTATGAGGTTGAAAAAGAAAAGAAAAAAGAGAAAAATATGAAAAAGAAAAGAAAAGAAAAATGTGAAAAAAAGAATGAAAAAGAAAATCATTGAGAAAGGAAACAAAAAGAGTTCAAATAAATTTTGCTAAATAAGTATTGTGTTTTGTGTAACACTTGGGATTTTGGAAGAAGTTTATTGAAATTTTGTGTTTGAGTCTTTGTGAGTTGATCACTCCCTTAGGTTTAGGCTAGTTTTTGTTTCAATTACCTTTAGAAATTGCCCCTTGTTTGTTTACCCGACCACGCTACAACCTTGAAAGCCCTTGTGATTCTTGCTTTTATGTTTTCAATATGATTTTTGGATGAATGCATAATTTAGTCTTTTGTTTGAAAGATTGTTGTGTGAGTAAAAAGTACCTCATTTTGTGTTTTTCATCTATCGATGATTGTTTTTGCTAGGTGTGATTCACGTTTGAACTTGTGTTGTTTTAGGATGTTTGGCATGATTTTTCTATTTTGCATTTGTTTCGTGACTATGTTATTGTTGTAGTTTAGTGGTAAGTATTTACTTTGTGTGTACCGTTTTTCAAAACTTGTTATTTCCTGATTCTTTGGTTATCACTCTATTTCTTTGAGTTGTTTGATTCTTGTTTGAGGACAAACAAGTTTAAGTTGGGGAGAGTTTGATAAGTGCAAAATTGTAGCTATTTTTGTATATAAGTTTTGTTGCACTTATCAATACTTTTTGTTAATATCGTTCGAATAAACACCGCTTTGTCTGTAAATACGATTACTTTACATTATAGTATATATTTTACGTATCGTGTAAGTATCATTGAGTTTAATTGATTTTCTCTCATTTTTGTAGGTATTCAAGCAATGATATTTTTCCATTGTTGTATAGAGCATTGAATAAGCTTTCCAGCGCTTCCGACCGTGCGTAAATCAGAGTTGCGGTTCAGAAGTTGTGGTCAAAATAAGAGCTGGTTTGCTGTCAAGTTCGCTTTGCAAGTTTGCCAGCGAATGTTCGCTTTGCGAATGTCTAGCGAGGTCCCAGCGAATACTCCCATAATTATGGCAGAGGAAAAAGGGACCAAAGTTCGCTTTACGAACTTTGCAGCGAGTATTCTCTTTGCGAATAAAGGTTCGCATTGCGAACGTCTGAAGAAAGGCAAAGGCGGTTTAACTATTCATAGGCACTTAAGTGCCCATTTTTGGCATTCGTTTACGAATGAACGTTCTCTTTGCGAACTGCACAGATTTTGTAATCTCTATAAGTTCATTTTTACCAATTTTTAGGGATGGTTTTGGGGATTTTTCCTCCCAACTCCATCAAATTCATTTTTCAGTAGATTAGCTTAGAAAACAACATTGAAGCTTGCATACCGATGATCCGGAGTGGAATTCTCATCGACCAGCGTTTGACAAACCACGAGATGTTTGGTTTATTTCTCTTCTTCTTTGTGTCTTTCTTCATTTTTGGGTTGCTATATATGTATTTACTTTGAACTCATGTATATTTGTCGCCCATGACGTTGTATAAAATCTGCTATACAAATCTTTATCGGTGATTGTCCTTCAGTTTTGCTTTATGCTCGAGGTTTGGGTTGTGTTAGAGATAAACTTTGCAAACTTTGATTTGGGATGATTATCTGTTAGTTTCTAGATGATAGAGATATATTTAGAGCTAACAATCTTTATGGGTGTCGAACCTTAATGCCTCTATATCTTAAGTCGAGTGCGAGAGTGTCGACGAGGGTAACACGGTTGTTCTCTCAGCTCAGTGTGTCAGATATGGACACTGTTGTGAGCGATGCTGGATGATATTGAGGAGTATTGTAGGTTTAGTATAACTGGTCGGTAAGTTTAAGTTAGTGAGGAGTCGATTATGTGTATGCCGGATAAGTTTCTTCTTTCTGAAGAATGAATTCTTTTTGTTTTAATGTTTAATTTTCTATTTTTACTTCACCCATTTTAAACCAAAACTCTTTAACGTGGAGATTGTTGAATGACATTCTTTCCCTCGAACCGATCTCTGTGGACACGACATAAATCCCGGAGGGAATTCTTCCGAAAATAAATATTTTTGCTTCCTGCTTTACCGCTCCAACAAAATGGCGTCATTGCCGGGGATTGGTTTTGATATTGAATCGCATTGCGATAGTTTCTTTGTTTTTGAATTTTGTAGATATCGTACATATTCTATATTTTCACTTGTTTATATTGATAATTGTACATTTTGACGTTTGTTCAAGTTGTTTGTTTAGGACACTTGCTTTTGGTTTGCGAGGTGAGGCATCACCATGGCATGAAGAAAGGAAGTTACTAGCTAAGCACAGTGAAGGCGTCGAGCTTACGACGTAAAACAAGCATGTTTTATCGTTTTTTGTTTCGTTATTACTTTTTCATTCTAGCTTAGGTAGTGTGGTGAACTTTCATTAAACAAGTTGTACTCAGATTTTTCGTAAAATTCTCAAATCTTTAATTTACAACTTGTTTAATCCATTTTCACCCGGTCTTTTAGTTTGTTTATATTAATAGTTTTTGTGTTTGTCCAAAAGCTTGTTTTGAGTAGCTTGAGGAAATTTAAGGTGATGTTCCAAGTTTGATCGTTTCAACTTGCGGATGTATGGTAATGATATTCTTAAGTTTTGTACACGTCCAAGGTATGTGTTTATCGCTTTCTAGACTTTAGCATATTCATGATACTTAGGCTTTTTACAAACTTCCATGTCGTTCATTCTTTTGTATAATTGTTCTTGTTGTGAATCACTTTAGTTCCCACCTTTTTTGTGAGGTAGCTTTCCATTGTTCATACATGCGCAGAGTACCGACATTCTTGTTCTAACTGGATTTTATTATGTTTAATCTTTTGTTTGTGTTGATTATGTGAAAGCATGAAAAGGATCAAGGCATTTTGTTTCATTTTGAGCACAACTACCTAGCCAAATAGTCATTCACCTTGTGAGCGTGTGATCATTCGTAACCCTTTTGTGCCTTTCTATCATTATCCATGTTGTTTGAACTTAATGCTTGTCTATGAGTATTGAATTCACTTTTTGTATGGATTTTGATTGATTGTTTTTTCTTGAACTCTCAACTTTGTGTTGTTGTATGAATTTTTACCTTGCCTTAGAAAGTAAGGAGTATTCACATGATGATGTGGTTGAATTCAAGTTGGGGAGAGAATGATTGTTTACTCATTGGTTGGTTTCTATGAGGTTGAAAAAGAAAAGAAAAAAGAGAAAAATATGAAAAAGAAAAGAAAAGAAAAATGTGAAAAAAAGAATGAAAAAGAAAATCCTTAAGAAAGGTAACAAAAAGAGTTCAAATAAATCTTGCTAAATAAGTATTGTGTTTTGTGTAACACTTGGGATTTTGGAAGAAGTTGATTGGAATTTTGTGTTTGAGTCTTTGTGAGTTGATCACTCCCTTAGGTTTTGGTAAGTTTTTGATTCAATTACCTTTAGAAATTGCCCCTTGTTTGTTTACCCGAACACGCTACAACCTTGAAAGCCCTTGTGATTCTTGCTTTTATGTTTTCAATATGATTTTTGGATGAATGCATAATTTAGTCTTTTGTTTGAAAGATTGTTGTGTGAGTGAAAAGTACCTCCTTTTTTTGTTTTACATCTACCGATGATTGTTTTTGCTAGGTGTGATTCACGTTTGAACTTGTGTTGTTTTTGGATGTTTGGCATGATTTTTGTATTATGCATTTGTTTCGTGACTATGTTATCGTCGTAGTTTAGTGGTAAGTATTTACTTTGTGTGTACCGTTTTTCAAAACCTGTTGATTCGTGATTCTTTGGTTATCACTTTGTTTCTTTGAGTTGTTTGATTCTTGTTTGAGGACAAACAAGTTTAAGTTGGGGAGAGTTTGATAAGTCCAAAATTGTAGCTATTTTTGTATATAAGTTTTGTTGCACTTATCGATACTTTTTGGTAATATCGTTCGAATAAACACCGCTTTGTCTGTCAATACGATTACTTTACATTATAATATATATTTTACGTATCGTGTAAATATCATTGAGTTTAATTGATTTTCTCTCATTTTTCTAGGTATTCAAACAATGATATTTTGCCATTGTTGTATAGATCAATGAATAAGATTTCCAACGCTTCCGACCGTGCGTAAATCAGAGTTGCGGTTCAGAAATTGTGGTCAAAATAAGAGCTGGTTTGCTGTCAAGTTTGCTTTGCGAGTTTGCCAGCGAATGTTTGCTTTGCGAATGTCTGGCGAGGTCCCAGTGAATGCTCCCAGAATTATGGCAGAGGAATAAGGGAGCAAACTTCGCTTTGCGAACTTTGCAGCGACTATTCGCTTTGCGAATAAACGTTCACATTGCGAACTTCTGAAGAAAGGCAGAGGCAATTTAACTATCCATAGGCACTTAAGTGCCAATTTTTGGCATTCACTTTGCGAATGAACGTTCTCTTTGCGAACTGAACATATTTTGTAATGTCTATAAGTTCATTTTTACCATTCTTTAGGTTATGGTTTTGGGGATTTTTGCTCCCAACTCCATCAAATCCATTTTTCAGTAGATTAGCTTAGAAAACAACATTGAAGCTTACATACCGATGATCTGGAGTGAATTTCTCATCGACCGGCGTTTGACAAACTGCGAGATGTTTGGTTTATTTCTCTTCTTCTTTGTGTCTTTCTTCTTTGTTGGGTATTGTATATGTATTTACTTTGAACTCATGTATATTTGTCGCCCATGGCGTTGTATAAAATCTGCTTTACAAATCTTTATCGGTGATTGTCCTAGATTTTTGCTTTATGCTCGAGGTTTGGGTTGTGTTAGAGATAAACTTCGCAAACTTTGATTAGGGATGATTATCTGTTAGTTTCTAGATGCTAGAGATAGATTTAGAGCTAACAATCTTTATGGGTGTCAAAGCTTAATGCCTCTGTATCTTGGGTCGAGTGCGAGAGTGTCGATGTAACGCCCGATTCCGATTTTTCCCATTTTTTTGAGTCTTTTATTTAAATTAAGTGATAAATTATTTTATCTGTGAAATTGGTGTGTTAATATGCTATGTTGACATGTTATGATATTTTACCGTTTTTGAGAGTTTTCGGGAAATTAGAATGGAGGGTATTTTAGACATTTCTCAATTAATGATAAGTTAGAAATTTAGTGGAAATAGAATTGTGTGAGAAAATGAATTAATTTAATTTGAGTAGAAAATAAGAAATAGAAAAGAAAAAGAGATAAGAAGAGGAAATAGGAGAGAAAGAGAAAGAAAAGAAAAATAGAGAGAAAAAGGAGAGAAAGAAAGAGGAAGAGGAGAAAAGAGAAGGAAAAGAGGGAAAGCTAGGAAATCTTCAAAACAACTTCTAGGAATCGATTTATCCGGGTAAGGGTGTGAAACTTATTATCTTATCAATGTATATCATTATGTATGATTGTGTTGTTGTTGTTGTTGTTGTTGATTTTTTTGAGTTTTTGTATAAACCCATATTTTGTAAAATTGCTTGGAAATCGATTAAATATGGTTAAAATCATGTTTTTAGTGTCCATAATGGTTGGTATATGATAGATACTGGTGTGTAGGTGGAATTTTGGATGATTTTGGGTGTAACCCGTAGAACAAAATTATGCAGAAGAATTTTTCTGGTTTTTCCAGGTCATGCGCGTATGGGGCATGTTCATACGCGTATGAACCTTGGAAATACGCGTATGGTGGGCGAGGCATGGGCCAATACGCGTATGAGATCTTGTTTTACTCAGCCATCTGCCCATTTGCGTATGATACGCGTAGCACTTTGGGGCAATACGCGTATGATGGGTTGTACTACGCGTATGGGAATTAAAATGGGAATTTTGGGAAGAAAATGGTTCTACCCATACGCGTATGGCCTTGGGCAATACGCGTATGGAATGGCGAGGATTTTGGGCAATACGCGTCTGGCTCAGGGCAATACGCGTATTGACAGGAGAATGGTAAAATGGGATTTTTCAAAATATCATTTTCGTTTTTCTTTCGTAACTTTTGATCCGCTTATCCGATTTTTACATTCTTGGTATCGTTGTGAAGCTATTGAGCTATACTTTATTATTATGATGATTTGGAAATTGTTAGCCGGTTTAATTATGTCGGAAAGTTGGGAATAGTGTTATTTAGTGACTTTTACCATTTTGACTGTGTGTTTGGATGTGAATCATACAATAGTGCATTGAGGTGAATGTATATAGATTGTATGTGATAGTATGAGATGAATGCATGAATATATTGTGAATATGTATGCATTTCAAGAATGTCTTGAGTCATTTTGTATGTGAAGCATAATGATGTGCATTCTTGTGTTGTGTGATTCTAATGAGAATCCGTTGTAACGTCGTGTGCCTATGTGAGGTGTGAGCGATGATTACAAACGATTGTGTGCCCATGTGGGGTGTGAGCAATCGGATTGTGTGCCTCTGTGAGGTGTGAGCAATCCATAAACATTGTGTGCCTATGTGAGGTGTGAGCAATGGGTGAACATCGTAGGCCCGACGGGGAATTACATTGGTAACGAGCGATGGTTCCAATAAGTTCATGAGTGAACTTGAGATGATTGAGTCGGTACCCGCATTGCATTTGCATAGAGTCGTGAGTCGGTCTCTATGATTTGCATTTATCATCTTTATAATTGTGAATTGATGAATAAACATAAATATGTATGTTTATGTGGATTGATAAGGATTGTGAAAGTATGCATGACGAATATGCTTGGCTTTGTATATATATACATTGTAATGTATATGAGTGAATTGTGATGAATTGTGGTGAGAATGTGGAATATGTGTATTTTATGCTAAGATATATATAATTATATGCATTGTTATTATGATAATATTTCTCACCCTTCTGCTGTTTTATGATGCTCTATGAGGCATTACAAAGTAGGTATGCTGGTGGTCTTTTTGTGAAGCGTGTCTTCATTCTTTTGGTTGGTCGGCTCTGATATGTAGCGCCGGGTAGCTAGGATATATATGATTCTTTTGTGATACATTTGTACATGTATCTTGTTGATGAATGTTTATGTAAACATGAATTATGTTGGTGGATAATACTTGATGATATATATATATATATATATATATATATATATATATATATATATATATATATATATATATATATATATATATATATATATATATATATATATATATATATATGTATATGTATATATGTTTGATGTTATTCAATGTTTAGATTTTCCGTTTTTATTCTAAATATTGAGATGTGGGTGTAAGGACTAAGTTCCTCTGTTGCAAAGTTACCCCACTATTGCATATCAATTGTTGAGCAGGTGTTGAATGTTTTAATTTCATGTATAATGTGACATACCTCTTTTATACTATGTTTATAATTATACTTTGACAAAATTTTAAATATGTGCCTAAACGATTATGTGATTATTTGGGGGTATAGAAAGGGGGTGTTACATTAAGTGGTATCAGAGCCTAGTTGAGTCAGTTGTGTCTGTCCTTTTGTTGTGTTGGTTGAACTGTTGTTTAACCTTGTTGTCATTTTTGGGAATAATCAGAATATGGCTGGTAGGAACGACAATGCGATGGCTGCTGCTTTGGAAGCAATGGCTAGGGCGGTGCAAGGTGCGCCAAACGTGAATGCTAATGACGAGTTCAGGAAGAATCTACCACCGATCTTCAAAGGAAGATTTGATCCCGATGGTGCTCAAATTTGGTTGAAAGAGATTGAAAGAATCTTCAGAGTCATGGGTTGTGCGGAGGAGACTAAGGTGGGGCTTGGGTCTCACATACTGAAGGTAGAAGCCGACGATTGGTGGGTCGGTATGCGTCAAGTTCTTGAGGTGGATGATGAAGAGATAACTTGGGATTTATTTCGTACCGAGTTCTTGAGGAAGTATTACCCTGAAAGTGTGAAAGGGAAGAAGGAGATGGAGTTCCTTGAACTGAAACAAGGTAGTATGTCCGTGGTGGACTATACTGCTAAGTTTGTGGAGTTGGTTCAATTCCATCCTCACTATGCTGCAATTACTGCTGAGTTCTCAAAGTGTATTAAGTATGAGAATGGTTTGTGTCCCGAGATTAAACAAGCTGTGGGATATCAAAGGATAAGAAGGTTTACGGATTTGAAGGAATGTTGTAGGATCTTCGAGGAAGATAGCAAGGCTCGTTCTACACATTACAAAAGTTTGAATGAGAGGAAGGGAAAGCAACAAGCTAGAAGTGGACCTTATGTGACACCCGTTGATAAGGGCAAGCATAGGGGAAACTTTGATAAGAGATCTGGAGGAGGAGGTTTCGGTTCCGTTAAGTGTTACAAGTGTGGTGAAATGGGTCATAAATCATTTGAGTGTGGGAAGAGCATGGTGAAATGTTCTAACTGTGGAGGCCTTGGGCATGCTACTACCGAATGTAGGAGGAATGTAGTGAAGTGCTATAATTGTGGAGAAGTGGGTCACATTAGTACTAAGTGTACTAAGCCGAAACAAGCTCAAGCGAGCGGAAAGGTGTTTGCATTAGCGGGGACGGACACTACTAGTGCAGACCGTTTGATTAAAGCTACATGCTTTATTAATAGTATGCCTTTAGTTGCTATTATTGATATGGGAGCGACTCATTCATTCATTTCTCATGAGTGTGCTAAGCGTTTGAATTTGTTTATGAGTTCTTGGAATGGTGAGATGGTTATTGAGACTCCTGCTTCAGGTTTGGTAACTACGTCTTTGGTGTGTGTAAGTTGTCCTTTGACCATGTATGGTAAAGACTTCATTATGGATTTAGTGTGTTTGCCACTGGAGGGATTGGACGTGATCTTGGGTATGAATTGGTTGCAATTTAATCGAGTTCGTATAGATTTCTATCATAAGTTAGTAAGGTTTCCTTCTTTGGAAGATGCTGAAGATGAGAGTTTCCTATCCACTAAAGAGTTGAAGAAACTTTTAGCGGACAAAGCTCAATTGTTCGGTTTGTTTGCATCATTGTCGGCGGAGAGTAAAGTTGAGCTCGATGTGTTCCTAGTGGTGTGTGATTTTCCAGAAGTGTTTCCGGAGGATATTACGGATGTACCGCCGGAAAGAGAAGTTGAGTTTTCTATTGATCTAGTTTCGGGTACTAGACCGGTTTCGATGGCACCGTATCGTATGTCGGTATCGGAGTTGGTAGAATTGAAGAAGCAATTGAATGACTTGTTGGACAAGAGATTTGTAAGACCAAGTGTTTCTCCTTGGGGTGCTCCGGTATTGTTGGTAAAGAAGAAGGATGGGAGTATGTGGTTATGCATTGATTATCGACAATTGAACAAGGTGATAATAAAGAACAAGTATCCGCTTCCAAGGATCGATGATTTGATGGACCAATTGGTTGGTGCGCGTGTTTTTAGCTAGATCGATTTGAGATCGGGATATCACCAGATTCGTGTGAAAGAAGTGGATATTCAAAAGACGGCCTTTAGGACACGGTATGGCCATTACGAATATTTCGTGATGCCATTCGGGGTTTCTAATGCGCCGAGTGTGTTTATGGAATACATGAATCGTATTTTTCATGAATAGTTAGATTGTTTTGTGGTTGTGTTCATCGACGATATTTTGATTTATTCTAAGTCTCAAGAGGAGCATAAAGAGCATTTGAGGATTGTGTTACAAATTTTGAAAGAGAAACAATTGTATGCTAAGTTGTCGAAATGTGAATTTTGGTTGTCGGAAGTATGTTTTCTTGGACATGTTATTTCCGGTAGTGGTATTAGTGTTGATCCATCCAAGATTGATGCGGTAATGCAATGGGAGGCTCCTAGATCGGTTACGGAGATTCGAAGCTTTTTAGGCTTGGCGGGTTATTATCGGAGGTTTATTGAGGGATTTTCGAAGTTGACACTTCCGTTAACGCAGTTGACTTGTAAAGGAAAGGCTTTCATTTGAGATATTCATTGTGAAGAGAGTTTTAATGAGCTAAAAAGAAGGTTGACAACGGCTCCGATCTTGATTTTGCCAAATCCGACGGAACCATTTGTTGTGTATTGTGATGCTTCATTGGTTGGTTTAGGTGGTGTTTTGATGCAAGATGGAAAAGTTATGGCTTATGCTTCAAGACAATTGAGAGTGCATGAAAAGAATTATCCTACACATGACTTGGAGTTAGCGGCCGTGGTGTTTGTTTTGAAAATTTGGAGGCACTATCTGTATGGTGCAAGATTTGAAGTTTTTAGTGATCACAAGAGCTTGAAATATTTATTTGATAAAAAAGAATTGAACATGAGACAAAGAAGGTGGTTAGAGCTTTTGAAGGATTATGATTTTGGTTTGAATTACCATCTGGGTAAGGCAAACGTGGTGGCCGATGCTTTGAGTCGGAAGTCGTTACATATGTCCGCATTGATGATGAGAGAATGGGAACTTTTGGAGAAGTTTAGAGACTTGAGTTTGGTTTGTGAAATGACGCCGAGGAGTGTGAGACTTGGTATGCTACATGTTACGAATGATTTTCTTGCAACCATATGTGAAAAGCAAAAGTTGGATTTGAAGTTCGTTGATTTGATGATGAATGAGAATGAGGATTTCAAGGTTGATAATTTTGGAGTTTTGAGATTCCGTGGTCATATTTGTATTCCCGATGATGCGGAGTTGAAAAAGATGATATTGGAAGAAGGACACCAAAGTAACTTAAGTATTCATCCGGGAGCGAATAAAATGTATCAAGATTTGAAGAAAATCTTTTGGTGGTCCGGATTAAAGAGGGATGTAGCTCAATTTGTGTATGCGTGCTTAACTTGTCAAAAGTCTAAGGTGGAACATCAAAAGCCTAGTGGATTGATGCAACCGTTGGACATTCCGGAGTGGAAATGGGATAGTATATCGATGGATTTTGTTACGGTCGGAGATGTCGAACACCTTTGTGTTGGCATGAAACCGGTGAGAGGATGATAGTTGGACCGGAGATGGTACAACAAACGACGGAGAAAGTGAAGTTTATTCGTGAGAAGATGAAAGCTTCTCAAAGTAGAAAAAAGAGTTATCATGACAAGAGAAGGAAAGATCTTGAGTTTCAAGAAGGCGACCATGTGTTTTTGAGAGTTACGCCGGTTACGGGTGTGGGTCGTGCTTTGAAGTCGAAGAAGTTGACTTCTTGTTTTATTGGTCCGTATCAGATATCTGCACGAGTTGGTGCTGTGGCTTACCGTGTGGCGTTGCCTCCGAATCTTTCGAATTTGCATGATGTATTCCATGTTTTGCAACTTCGGAAGTATGTTCCGGATCAGTCACATGTTATTCCTATGGACGAGGTTGAAGTGAGAGATAACCTTACGGTTGAAGCTTTACCGATTAGGATTTTGGATCGTGAAGTTAAGAAGCTAAGAGGCAAGGATATTGTGCTTGTGAAGGTAGCGTGGGGAGGCGCTGCGGAAGGCAATATGACTTGGGAGCTAGAGAGTAGGATGCGAGAGTCGTATCCGGAGTTGTTTGAATCAGGTAATATTTTCGAGGACGAAAATTTCTAAAGTGGGGGAGAGTTGTAACGCCCCGATTCCGATTTTTCCCATTTTTTTGAGTTTTTTATTTAAATTAAGTGATAAATTATTTTATCTATGAAATTGGTGTGTTAATATGCTATGTTGACATGTTATGATATTTTACCGTTTTTGAGAGTTTTCGGGAAAATTAGAATGAAGGGTATTTTATATATTTCTCAATTAATGATAAGTTAGAAATTTAGTGGAAATAGAATTGTGTGAGAAAATGAATTAATTTAATTTGAGTAGAAAATAAGAAATAGAAAAGAAAAAGAGATAAGAAGAGGACATAGGAGAGAAAGAGAAAGAAAAGAAAAATAGAGAGAAAAAGGAGAGAAAGAAAGAGGAAGAGGAGAAAAGAGAAGGAAAAGAGGGAAAGCTAGGAAATCTTCAAAACAACTTCTAGGAATCGATTTATCCGGGTAAGGGTGTGAAATCTTATTATCTTATCAATGTATATCATTATGTATGATTGTGTTGTTGTTGTTGTTGTTGATTTTTATGAGTTTTTGAATAAACCCATATTTTGTAAAATTGCTTGGAAATCGATTAAATGTGGTTGAAATCATGTTTTTAGTGTCCATAATGGTTGGTATATGATAGATACTTGTCATTGGACATTGTATTGGTAATTTTCTGGTCTGTAGGTGGAATTTGGGATGATTTTGGGTGTAACCCGTAGAACAAAATTATGCAGAAGAATTTTTATGGTTTTTCCAGGTCATACACGTATGGGGCATGTTCATACGCGTATGAACCTTGGCAATACACGTATGGTGGGCGAGGCATGGGCCAATACGCATATGAGATCTTGTTTTACTCGGCCATCTGCCCATTTGCGTATGATACGCGTAGCACTTTGGGGCAATACGCGTATGATGGGTTGTACTACGCGTATGGGAATTAAAATGGGAATTTTTGGAAGAAAATGGTTCTGCCCATACGCGTATGGCCTTGGACAATACGCGTATGGAATGGCGAGGATTTTGGGCAATACGCGTATGGCTCAGGGCAATACGCGTATTGACAGGAGAATGGTAAAATGAGATTTTTCAAAATATCGTTTTCGTTTTTCTTTCGTAACTTTTGATCCGCTTATCCGATTTTTACATTCTTGGTATCGTTGTGAAGCTATTGAGTTGTACTTTATTATTATGATGATTTGGAAATTGTTAGCCGATTTAATTATGTCGGAAAGTCGGGAATAGTGTTATTTAGTGACTTTTACCATTTTGACTGTGTGTTTGGATGTGAATCATACAATAGTGCATTGAGGTGAATGTATATAGATTGTATGTGATAGTATGAGATGAATGCATGAATATATTATGAATATGTATGCATTTCAAGAATGTCTTGAGTCATTTTGTATGTGAAGCATAATGATGTGCATTCTTGTGTTTTGTGATTCTAATGAGAATTCGTTGTAACGTCGTGTGCCTATGTGAGGTGTGAGCGATGATTACAAACGATTGTGTGCCCGTGTGGGGTGTGAGAAATCGGATTGTGTGCCTATATGAGGTGTGAGTAATCCATAAACATTGTGTGCCTATGTGAGGTGTGAGCAATGGGTGAACATCGTAGGCCCGACGTGGAGTTACATTGGTAACGAGCGATGGTTCCAATAAGTTCCTGAGTGAACTTGAGATGATTGAGTCGGTACCGCATTGCATTTGCATAGAGTCGTGAGTCGGTCTCTATGATTTGCATTTATCATCTTTATAATTGTGAATTGATGAATAAACATAAATATGTATGTTTATGTGGATTGATAAGGATTGTGAAAGTATGCATGATGAATATGCTTGGCTTTGTATATATATACATTGTAATGTATATGAGTGAATTGTGATGAATTGTGGTGAGAATGTGGAATATGTGTATTTTATGCTAAGATATATATAATTATATGCATTGTTATTATGATAATATTTCTCACCCTTTTGCTGTTTTATGATGCTCTATGAGGCATTGCAGAGTAGGTATGCTGGTGGTCTTTTTGTGAAGCGTGTCTTCATTCTTTTGGCCGGTTGGCTCTGATATGTAGCACCGGGTAGCTAGGATATATATGATTCTTTTCTGATACATTTGTACATGTATCTTGTTGATGAATGTTTATGTAAACATGAATTATGTTGGTGGAGAATACTTGATGATATATATATATATATATATATATATATATATATATATGTTTGATGTTATTCAATGTTTAGATTTTCCGCTTTTATTCTAAATATTGAGATGTGGGTGTAAGGACTAAGTTCCTCTGTTGCAAAGTTACCCCACTGTTGCATATCAATTGTTGAGCAGGTGTTGAATGTTTTAATTTAATGTATAATGTGACATACCTTTTTTATACTATGTTTATAATTATACTCTGACGAAATTTTAAATATATGCCTAAATGATTATGTGATTATTTAGGGGTATAGAAAGGGGGTGTTACAGTCGACGAGGGTAACACGGTTATTCTCTCAGTTTAGTGTGTCAGAGATGGACACTGTTGTGAGCGATGCTGGATGATATTGAGGAGTATTGTATGTTTAGTATAACTGGTCGGTAAGTTTAAGTTAGTGAGGATTGTTGAATGACATTCTTTCCCTCGAACCGATCTCTGTGGACACGACATAAATCCCGAAGGGAATTCTTTCGAAAATAATTATTTTTACTTGCCTCTTTACCGCTCCAACAAAATGGCGCCGTTGACGGGGATTGGTTTTGATATTGAATCGCATTGCGATAGTTTCTTTGTTTTTGAATTTTGTAGATATCGTACATATTCTATATTTTCACTTGTTTATATTGATAAAGTGTACATTTTGACGTTTGTTCAAGTTGTTTGGTTAGGATACTTGCTTTTGGTTTGCGAGGTGAGGCATCACCATGGCATGAAGAAAGGAAGTTACTAGCTAAGCACAGTGAAGACGTCGAGCTTAAGACGTAAAACAAGCATGTTTTATCGTTTTTTGTTTCGTTATTACCTTTTCATTCTAGCTTAGGTAGTGTGGTGAACTTTCATTAAACAAGTTGTACTCGGACTTTTCGTAAAATTCTCAAATCTTCACTTTACAACTTGTTTAATCCATTTTCACCCGGTCTTTTAGTTTGTTTATATTAATAGTTTTTGTGTTTGTCTAAAAGCTTGTTTTGAGTAGCTTGAGGAAATTTAAGGTGATGTTCCAAGTTTGATCGTTTCAACTTGCGGATGTATGGTAATGATATTGTTAAGTTTAGTACAGTCCAAGGTATGTGTTTATCGTTTTCTAGACTTTAGCATATTCATGATACTTAGGCTTTTTACAAACTTCCATGCCATTCATTATTTTGTATACTTGTTCTTGTTGTGAATCACTTTAGTTCCCACCTTTTTTGTGAGGTAGCTTTCCATTGTTCATATATGCGCGGAGTACCGACATTCTTATTCTAACTGGATTTTATTATGTTTAATCTTTTGTTTGTGTTGATTATGTGAAAGCATGAAAAGGATCAAGGCATTTTGTTTCATTTTGAGCACAACTACCTAGCCAAATAGTCATTCACCTTGTGAGCGTGTGATCATTCGTAACCCTTTTGTGCCTTTCTATCATTATCCATGTTGTTTGAACTTAATGCTTGCCTATGAGTATTTAATTCACGTTTTGTATAGATTTTGATTGATTGTTTTTTCTTGAACCCTCAATTTTGTGTTGTTGTATGAATTTTTACCTTGCCTTAGAAAGTAGGGAGTATTCACATGATGATGTGGTTGAATTCAAGTTGGGGAGAGAATGATTGTTTACTCATTGGTTGGTTTCTATGAGGTTGAAAAAGAAAAGAAAAAAGAGAAAAATATGAAAAAGAATAGAAAAGAAAAATGTGAAAAAAAAGAATGAAAAAGAAAATCCTTAAGAAAGGTAACAAAAAGAGTTCAAATAAGTTTTGCTAAATAAGTATTGTGTTTTGTGTAACACTTGGGATTTTGGAAGAAGTTGATTGGAATTTTGTGTTTGAGTCTTTGTGAGTTGATCACTCCCTTAGGTTTTGGTAAGTTTTTGATTCAATTACCTTTAGAAATTGCCCCTTGTTTGTTTACCCGAACACGCTACAACCTTGAAAGCCCTTGTGATTCTTGCTTTTATGTTTTCAACATGATTTTTGGATGAATGCGTAATTTAGTCTTTTGTTTGCAAGATTGTTGTGTGAGTGAAAAGTACCTAATTTTTTTTTTGTTTTTCATCTACCGATGATTGTTTTTGCTAGGTGTGATTCATGTTTGAACTTGTGTTGTTTTAGGATGTTTGGCATGATTTTTGTATTTTGCATTTGTTTCGTGACTATGTTATCGTCGTAGTTTAGTGGTAAGTATTTCCTTTGTGTGTACCGTTTTTCAAAACCTGTTGATTCGTGATTCTTTGGTTATCACTTTGTTTCTTTGAGTTGTTTGATTCTTGTTTGAGGACAAACAATTTTAAGTTGGTGAGAGTTTGATAAGTGCAAAATTGTAGCAATTTTTGTATATAAGTTTTGTTGCACTTATCGATACTTTTTGTTTATATCGTTCGAATAAACACCGCTTTGTCTGTCAATACGATTACTTTACATTATAATATATATTTTACGTATCGTGTAAATATCATTGAGTTTAATTGATTTTCTCTCATTTTTGTAGGTATTCAAACAATGATATTTTGCCATTGTTGTATAGAGCATTGCCTAAGCTTTCCAACGCTTCCGACCGTGCGTAAATCAGAGTTGCGGTTCAGAAATTGTGGTCAAAATAAGAGCTGGTTTGCTGTCAAGTTTGCTTTGCGAGTTTGCCAGCGAATGTTTGCTTTGCGAATGTCTGGCGAGGTCCCAGTGAATGCTCCCAGAACTATGGAAGAGGAATAAGGGAGCAAACTTTGCTTTGCGAACTTTGCAGCGACTATTCGCTTTGCGAATAAACGTTCGCATTGTGAACTTCTGAAGAAAGGCAGAGGCGGTTTAACTATTCATAGGCACGTAAGTGCCAATTTTTGGCATTCACTTTGCGAATGAACGTTCTCTTTGCAAACTGCACATATTTTGTAATGTCTATAAGTTCATTTTTACCATTTTTTAGGTTATGGTTTTGGGGATTTTTGCTCCCAACTCCATCGAATCCATTTTTCAGTAGATTAGCTTAGAAAACAACATTGAAGCTTGCATACCGATGATCCGGAGTGGATTTCTCATCAACCGGCGTTTGACAAACATCGAGATGTTTGGTTTATTTCTCTTCTTCTTTGTGTCTTTCTTCTTTGTTGGGTATTGTATTTGTATTTACTTTGAACTCATGTATATTTGTCGCCCATGGAATTGTATAAAATCTGCTTTACAAATATTTATCGGTGATTGTCCTAGATTTTTGCTTTATGCTCGAGGTTTGGGTTGTGTTAGAGATAAACTTCGCAAACTTTGATTAGGGATGATTATTTGTTAGTTTCTAGATGCTAGAGATAGATTTAGAGCTAACAATCTTTATGGGTGTCAAAGCTTAATGCCTCCGTATCTTGAGTCGAGTGCGAGAGTGTCGACGAGGTTAACACGGTTATTCTCTCAGTTCAGTGTGTCAGAGATGGACACTGTTGTGAGCGATGCCGGATGATATTGAGGAGTATTGTAGGTTTAGTATAACTGGTCGGTAAGTTTAAGTTAGTGAGGAGTCGATTATGTGCATGCCGGGTAAGTTTCTTCTTTCTGAAGAATGAATTCTTTTTGTTTTAATGTTTAATTTTCTGTTTTTACTTCACCCATTTTAATCCTAAACTCATTAACGTGGAGATTGTCGAATGGCATTCTTTCCCTCGAACCGATCTCTGTGGACACGACATAAATCCCGGAGGGAATTCTTCCGAAAATAAATATTTTTACTTGCCTCTTTACCGCTCCAACAAAATGGCGCCGTTGCCGGGGATTGGTTTTGATATTGAATCGCATTGCGATAGTTTCTTTGTTTTTTCATTTTGTAGATATCGTACATATTGTATATTTTCACTTGTTTATACTGATAAAATGTACATTTTGACGTTTGTTCAAGTTGTTTGGTTAGGACACTTGCTTTTGGTTTGCGAGGTGAGGCATCACCATGGTATGAAGAGAGGAAGTTACTAGCTAAGCACAGTGAAGGCGTCGAGCTTACGACGTAAAACAAGCATGTTTTATCGTTTTTTGTTTCGTTATTACTTTTTCATTCTAGCTTAGGTAGTGTGGTGAACTTTCATTAAACAAGTTGTACTCGGACTTTTCGTAAAATTCTCAAATCTTCACTTTACAACTTGTTTAATCCATTTTCACCCGGTCTTTTAGTTTGTTTATATTAATAGTTTTTGTGCTTATCTAAAAGCTTGTTTTGAGTAGCTTGAGGAAATTTAATGTGATGTTCCAAGTTTGATCGTTTCAACTTGCGGATGTATGGTAATGATATTGTTAAGTTTTGTACACGTCCAAGGTATGTGTTTATCGCTTTCTAGACTTTAGCATATTCATGATACTTAGGCTTTTTACAAACTTCCATGCCATTCATTATTTTGTATACTTGTTCTTGTTGTGAATCACTTTAGTTCCCACCTTTTTTGTGAGGTAGCTTTCCATTGTTCATATATGCGCGGAGTACCGACATTCTTGTTCTAACTGGATTTTAGTATGTTTAATCTTTTGTTTGTGTTGATTATGTGAAAGCATGAAAAGGATCAAGGCATTTTGTTTCATTTTGAGCACAACTACCTAGCCAAATAGTCATTCACCTTGTGAGCGTGTGATCATTCGTAACCCTTTTGTGCCTTTCTATCATTATCCATGTTGTTTGAACTTAATGCTTGCCTATGAGTATTGAATTCACGTTTTGTATGGATTTTGATTGATTTTTTTTTCTTGAACCCTCAATTTTGTGTTGTTGTATGAATTTTTACCTTGCCTTAGAAAGTAGGGAGTATTCACATGATGATGTGGTTGAATTCAAGTTGGGGAGAGAATGATTGTTTACTCATTGGTTGGTTTCTATGAGGTTGAAAAAGAAAAGAAAAAAGAGAAAAATATGAAAAAGAAAAGAAAAGAAAAATGTGAAAAAAAGAATGAAAAAGAAAATCCTTAAGAAAGGAAACAAAAAGAGTTCAAATAAATTTTGCTAAATAAGTATTGTGTTTTGTGTAACACTTGGGATTTTGGAAGAAGGTTATTAAAATTTTGTGTTTGAGTCTTTGTGAGTTGATCACTCCCTTAGGTTTAGGCAAGTTTTTTATCACTCCCTTGTGATTCTTGCTTTTATGTTTTCAATATGATTTTTGGATGAATGCATAATTTTGTCTTTTGTTTGCAAGATTGTTGTGTGAGTGAAAAGTACCTCATTTTGTGTTTTTCATCTACCGATGTTTGTTTTTGCTAGGTGTGATTCACATTTGAACTTGTATTATTTTAGGATGTTTGGCATGATTTTTGTATTTTGCATTTGTTTCGTGACTATGTTATCATCGTAGTTTAGTGGTAAGTATTTACTTTGTGTGTACCATTTTTCAAAACCTGTTGATTCGTGATTCTTTGGTTATCACTCTGTTTCTTTGAGTTGTTTGAGGACAAACAATTTTAAGTTGGGGAGAGTTTGATAAGTGCAAAATTGTAGCTATTTTTGTATATAAGTTTTGTTGCACTTATCGATACTTTTTGCTAATATCGTTCGAATAAACACCGCTTTGAATGTAAATACGATTACTTTACATTATAGTACATATTTTGCGTATCGTGTAAGTGTCATTGAGTTTAATTGATTTTCTCTCATTTTTGTAGGTATTCAAGCAATGATATTTTGCCATTGTTGTATAGAGCATTGAATAAGCTTTCCAGCGCTTCTGACCGTGCGTAAATCAGAGTTGCAGTTCAGAAGTTGTGGTCAAAATAAGAGTTGGTTTACTATCAAGTTCGCTTTGCGAGTTTGCCAGCGAATGTTAGCTTTGCGAATGTCTGGCGAGGTCCCAGCGAATGCTCCAAGAATTATGGCAGAGGAATAAGGGACCAAAGTTCGGTTTGCGAACTTTGCAGCGAGTATTCGCTTTGCGAATAAATGTTTGCATTGCGAACTTCTGAAGAAAGGCAGAGGCGGTTTAACTATTCATAGGCACTTAAGTGCCAATTTTTGGCATTCGCTTTGCGAATGAACGTTCTCTTTACGAACTGCACAGATTTTGTAATGTCTATAAGTTCATTTTTACCATTTTTTAGGTTATGGTTTTGGGGATTTTTGCTCCCAACTCCATCAAATTCATTTTTCAGTAGATTAGCTTAGAAAACAACATTGAAGCTTGCATACCGATGATCCGGAGTGGATTTCTCATCGATCGGCGTTTGACAAACCGCGAGATGTTTGGTTTATTTCTCTTCTTCTTTGTGTCTTTCTTCTTTGTTGGGTTGTTGTATATGTATGTAGTTTGAACTCATGTATATTTGTCGCTCATGGAGTTGTATAAAATCTGCTTTACAAATCTTTATCGGTGATTGTCCTTGATTATTGCTTTATGCTCGAGGTTTGGGTTGTGTTAGAGATAAACTTCTCAAACTTTGATTAGGGATCATTATTTGTTAGTTTCTGGATGCTAGAGATAGATTTAGAGCTAACTGTCTTTATGGGTGTCGAAGTTTAATGCCTCCGTATCTTGAGTCGAGTGCGAGAGTGTCGACGAGGGTAACACGGTTGTTCTTTCAGCTCAGTGTGTCAGAGATGGACACTATTGTGAGCGATGTTGGATGATATTAAGGAGTATTGTAGGTTGAGTATAACTGGTCGGTAAGTTTAAGTTAGTGAGGAGTCGATTATGTGCATGCCAGATAAGTTTCTTCTTTCTGAAGAATGAAATCTTTTTGTTTTAATGTTTAATTTTCTGTTTCTACTTCACCCATTTTTAACCTAAACTCATTAACGTGGAGATTGTCGAATGACATTCTTTCCCTCGAACCGATCTCTGTGGACACGACATAAATCCCTGAGGGAATTCTTCCGAAAATAAATATTTTTGCTTGCCGCTTTACCGCTCCAACAGTGTGTCAAATCTTGAAATGTTTTGCCCCTAATCAGTAATATATTCCGATGATATGCCCATGATTGTAAGGATCTGTCCCCAGTGATAAATGTCTTAAAGTGCTATGCCCCTGATCAGACCTATGTTAATATTTCTTTGGTGCTAAGTATTGATTTGCGAGTAAAATTATTCCCTTTGAAAAGTAATTCTAACTCAATGCTCATGTAAATTTTGAAATCGAAAATTTAGACGAGGTGTATGATAGATGATATTCGGTCATGAGGTTGGCACAAATGAATATGTGAAAATGTGGTTAGCGATGTTGCAATAAACATTCGGATTCGGAGTCAGTTTAACAACGACTTTGCCGAGTATGCTTTTATAGTTCCCTTAGCTTCAATTAGGACTTTTAAATGTTGTAATGTGGCCTGGTTCACGGTTTAAGAAACAAAGGATACAAGGCTCAAAATTTGAAATTTAACCCACCCCATTCTCCTTGATGTTCTTCATTCCTAAATCCAATCAACCCAATAGATGTGTTCATCCTGCAAGAGAATTTCTTTAGTCATGGTGATATTGGTTTAAGCACTTGATAAGATCTTTGAGGTGGCAATCACCCACTCCCGTTTATAAGATTTTTCCATTTTTTCCTTTTTTGTTTGCTTTTAATCCCTTACTTTTGCATGGACCTATTCTCTTGAGTTTGTGGTCCATCGGGATACCCTAATTTTTTCCTAACTCAAAGTTAACTTTTTTTAGATTTTTTTTTCTTTTCTTCTTGACTTAGTGGGCTTTTTCCTCTTTTTTTTTGGAACAATTGTTGAGTGATTTTTCTTTTGATTTCGAAAGTTGTAACTGCCATGTTAGCTAATGTGAGCTTTATCCCCATTGCTTCCTCGATGTTGAATGATGTGAGGAAGAAGATGTGCTTAAACCCCTTGCTTAGATAGTTTGATTCTCTTGAGATTAGAATGCATCATTGAGTTAATTGAAATCTACCCTGCCCCTGGTTAAAATTAAGGTTTTTTTGAAAATAGAAAGAACACCGACTTCTGGCTCGAGGGGGTTGTCTACGGATTATCTCCTTATTTATCCAGCATTTAGGGAGTGAAACAATGCCTTACATCGTCAGTCGGGTCTTACTATTAAAGCATGCATCAGAAAATTCGTTTGTTTATTACATCCTTCTCCTCCTAAGTTTGTAAATGGTGAAGAAGTGAAATGGAAAAGCTTTGATTTTTTTAATTTTATGGCATAAGAAAGGGAGTGTAAATGAATTGATTGATTCCAAAATCATGCATGCTCATCTTATTAAAATTATTTCCCAAAATGTACATCTTTTAATTACAAACAACACTTAGCAAAAAGAAAATACAAATGGAAATGATAAAGGTCTAATGATCTTAGGGATGAGCTTCCTTGTTGATCCACCGACTTTAGGAGACACTTCTTGAAGTTCTTGCACTTTTTCAAGTAAATGGTGACCTTTCGCGAATGGGATTCCTTCTTTGAAAGTCAATTGCTTATTGTCGATCAGGTCTTGAACTTTGTATTCATACTGGGAATTCACGTCATGACTGGGAGGATATGGATGAGAAGGAAGATCAAAGGGGTTGTAGCTTTATTAGGACTCTTTTTAGTAAGTCATGAGAGCTTAGTATAGGATTCAGTTCCCTTTCCAAGCTTCCTTTGTTGTAATTGATGAAATGCATGAGGCTGAAGTAAATATGTTATAGACTTTGTTACAAAGGCATCATCCAGGGTTGTTGTATTTGAGGCTCTAGGTAGGCTTCTGGATGGCATAGTGAAGGGTTACCTCTTTTTTCAATGGTACTTGGCCCTCTTGAGTTCTTCCATAGCCGCTTGAGATATCCTTTAAGTTCGTTTGTGAGTATCGAGAAACCTCTTAGCTTTTGGTAGTTGGATAAGGGCGAAAGCGGAAAGGATATGCAAAATGTATGCAAAATGCATGAAAATGCATGGGGTATGCAAATTTTTTTAAAAGGTATGCTAAAAGTTTTTTTTTTGCGATGCAAGTGTCACATTAGGATAGTGACAGATAAAAGGAAACCCTTACGTGTTTAGGATAATTATATACATAGGGAACCCTTATCTAGGAAGTTTCCCTAGGAATAATGATATGTAAGGGAAATCCAACAGGTTTAGAATGGTGATGGATATAAAACCCACATGTTGTATTAAGGATAATGCAGAATATAAGGACACCTTGTTTGAGAGTGATTCTTATAGATAGGGATAATGATCGACATGCGAAACCTAAATGGTTTAGGGATGTGTAAGGTAAAATGCAAGCATGACCTAACTTTGGTAGGCTCCCTATAATTTGGCAAGATCTAAGTTTTGTCTACCCAATCCACTCACATGTAGGATATACAGTTTTTGACAGTATAACATCCCTAGAATTTACGGACTATACCCTTGTTTTACCATGAGAAGGAGCAAGCCTTCCTACGGTAATCCTTCGGGATAAGTCTCATCTAGACGGGACCCTAGTAACAGCCCTTGAGGGTTGAATACGTAAGGTCACTATGAGTTGATAAAGGTAGGCTAAAGGTTCCTAGAGTCATGGACCACATCCAAATCATTATCTATGTTAGGGGCTAGCCCTACCATGAAGACAACTTTGGAGGATCTCTTCTCAGTGTAGCATCAATGAATTGTTGGAATGTCACATCCCCCCAAAACATTTACGTTCTACGTCCTAATCTAGGGTTGTACTCCAAGCTTGGGTTTTAGCTTCACACATAATAATATCCCAACCAATGTATGATGACAATATATAATAAACATAAATAATAAACATATATAAAATAATTATAAAATAACCATAAAGTATATAATAATCATAAAAGATATATATATATATATATATATATATATATATATATATAAACAGTAAACAAACAAGACCCCTAAAACCCAAGGTTAGGATGGACTCTCTTTTTAGGGAAGTATAAGAAATCCCCAGCAGAGTCGCCAGCTGTCGCGACCGGCAAAATTACAGAGTCGCCATCATACTTTATTCGTCATAAGGACAGAAAATAATGATAAAACCTAAATCCTAAGGGAGAGACGCTAAGCTCGGGAGTCGGTTAAGTGAGTGGAAGGTATTAGGCACCACTCACCTCCATTGTACTCAATGGGATCCTCCTTAAGTTCTAGGGTATGTTTGCTTACTACTTGAATGTTTGCCTATTTACAAAAATCCTTATTATTATACAGAGAAGACTTAGATGTAAGAGGGGGACCCTAAGTTTTTTATTATTATTGTACTCGCTAGGGTTTACAACCCTATGCCTACGTACCTTCAAATTTGAAGGATCAGAGTATCCGTAGTTCACCTCCCCTATCCATATCCCTCTATTTATACTCTTGGATTACAAGAGTCTAATCCCAAAATCCTAATCCCTTGCCCTATATTTATACTCTTGGAGCTTAAGAGTCTAATCCCAAAATCCTAATCCCTTGCCCTATATTTATACTCTTGGAGCTTAAGAGTCTAATCCCAAAAATCATAATCCTTTTCCCTATATTTATACTCTAGGAGCCTAAGAGTCTAATTCCAAAAATTCTAATCTCTTGCCCTATATTTATATTCTTGGAGCTTAAGAGTTTTATCCCAAATTTCTTATAAATTAAATAATCCTTTATCCCAAATGTGATAATCCCAAAAATATAGGTTTATTCCGTATTTATTTAATTATAAAAGTGAATAATAATATCCCAAAAAATGTAAGTTAATTTCCCATTATAAAAATAAATATCTTAAAGTCTCCCAAAATATAAATTAATCATAATTAATTAATTATAAAACTTGTAATATCCCCAAAACAATCCCATAATTATTTAATTGAATAATATTATAATATCCCAAATTATAGATTAAATATTATTCCAAAAATTGAATTAATCCCCATTATTCCAAAAAGATAAAAAAATTATCCCAGTTATATAAATCCCAATTATTTAAAATATAACATCAATCCCAATTATTTAATTTGATCATTTAGAAAATTTAATCCCCATTATTTAAGAAATAAGACTCAAGTACTTAATTAAAAGCTTATAATATCCTCTAAATATAAATAATCCAATTTATTAAATTAAAGAATATAAATCCCAATTTTTTAATTAAATAATTTCTACTAAATCCCAATTAATCAAAATTATTAAAAAAAAAACCAATTAACTCCCAAATTCTTGATTAATGTATTCTCCAATTTAGACTTTTTATCCCATTATATTTTATTTATATTAACCCATTCAAAAGAAATTAAATATCTAATTGTATTTGATATTTTAATTCTATGTTGACTACTTTTTAAATCATTATCTAATTATTTTGTTATTAAGGGTTTGATAAAACCCAAAGTCAATATCCCTTATTTCCGATTTTTTATCCCTAATATGAAGCCTTAAAAATGTCATAAAGTTTTATTCCATGATTATCCCAAGACTTATCACAAATTATCCCAAGTTAATTAATATCCCTTAATTAATTCTATGATTTTTTTATTCCTCATATTATTGGTATTAATCCATCTAAAAAATAGTCCCTAATCTCAATACCTACTCGTTCCAAAGTTAGTCCCCAATATTAATTGTAATTTATTAATTTAATTTTATACTACTATTAACTATAAACATCCACATGATTCTTTAATAATCTTATTATTATAGTTAATAATTTCTATAGAGGATTAATCATAATTATTATTATTATTTATATTAATCCCGTCATTAGATGATATCTCTAATTATAATATATACAAAATACTAACTAAAAAGAGGACTAATTATTGGAAAAAACCAATAAATGAGATAATAATAAAAAATAAATAAAAGGGTGCTACAAATGGGGGACGCCCCTCCTTTAACGTTTTTAATATTTTTTTTTGTTTATTTTTATTTTAATATTCAAATGCCATATGACCTTTGCAGAATAATCATTATTATTATTCATCTAATTATTTTTTATTAGTTATTAATTTAAATAAATTAAAAAAAACCTAATTATATTTTCAATTATTCTAAAATTAATATTAATATAATCCTAAAAACCTATTTAGATGCTTAATAATAACATAGTTAATCCTACTATTGTGTTGTTATATCTTTTTGCTTTTCTATTTATCAATGGAATCTATTAATCTAATTATGTTTGTCTATTTTATTTTTTTATTGATTTAATTATTTCCAAGTATTTTATAAATATTGTCTTTATTTCTAAATCTAAAAGTTAGAACTAAATACTAAAATGAGATAACAACAAAGGCTAGAAACAAATGTTTGGACTTGAAATCCTTGAACCCAGTACTTGATAATTGTAAAATATTTGATAACTGTAAAATATTGTTAATTGTAGTTTTAGGTCCCTTATTAGTATTGGAATTGTTAATTGTATTTTGTGAAGATTAGTAGTTTAGATGATGTTACTGGTGGAGATTTAAGATTGTTCTTGAATTATAGTTTGAATAATTTATTTAAAAGTTTGCTAAAAAATTGTGGAGATTATCTTAAAAAAACAAAATTTATTTATGGATTATTATTCTTCTACGTCTCACGTGTATGGCAGTATAGGTACGTGTAAACAGTGTCGAAAGTATGCAGACAAATTTATGTATTTTGTTTTATTACTTTTTTTTTTAAATTAAAGTAGTAATTAAAAAAAAAAATCAACTATTAACCATAATCTCTAACAAGTAATCATTTACCCTAATGATTTTCAAATCATCTTAACAATCAAACATTAACCAACAACATCCAATAATTCATATAATAATCAAGGAGTCACATGCAATGCTTATATACATGATAGTGAAAGGACTAACCTACGGGATCGAGGTTTATCTCAGTGAGCAAAATTACAAAAACTTTTGTGTTCTCTCCTTTTTATGCGAATGATTCCTATCTTTTTTTTTTGTTTTCGATCCAATCTTCTCCTTGTGTCTTTGACAGAATAGATGACGGCGGAAGTTTTTAGAGTTTTGTGTTGATGTTATTCGATGTGAAGAACGTCAATTTTTTGACAGTATTCGTAAATTGTGGATCCCCCTTCTCTATGAATAGGTTTGTCATCTCCTATTTATATTAAAAGAATAGGTTAAAGATAACTATCAAATTAAAATGGAATAAGAAAAATTAAAGTGAAAAGGTATTGTAACTAGTTTTTCTAAAATGAAACCATTTTTTAAATTTATACAATAAATCAAATATTAGATTTTCCTGATTTTTAATTAAAATAAAAATTTCCATAAATGAAATAAATCATTAAAATGGAAAAAATGAAAATTAATTAATAAATAAATAACGAAAAATTAATATTAAAAACAATAAATTAATTATTTTGACCTTCTTTTATTATAATAATTACCCAATTGACTTATTGATCCAAATGAGAAACCTATTGATTATGATCCAAATAATTAATCACAATAATCAACCAAATTGATTATTTCCTAAAATAAAAATACTATCTTAAAAATGAAATAATTTAAAAAAGGACAGAAATAGATGATGATTGAGTGGTGTTATCCATAGTTTAGAAAAAAATTTCGGAGTGGGTTTATAGTACAAAGGAAATTTTTTAGTAGTTTGGAGGATTTTAGAATGTTAGTTAGGTAATATAACTACGCCTAATATATGACCGAACGTAGCTCTGATGCCATTGTTGGTAGTTGGTTAGTTGATAGTTAATAAAAGATAGTTTTAAAAAGTTGTTTAGAAGAAGGCTATGTCATTGATTTCTTGGATGATCAATTACAAGATATCAATGGCCTATTTATAGGCTCAAGTTACCACCCTCTACATTACATTAGTCCTTTCTAGAGTTTTCATGATAGATGAGTATCATGATAGTTCTAGGTTATTCTATCATTTTAATATACTTATAGTTCTAGATTGTTCTACCATATTCATAACTATTATAATTCTAGGATTTTCATACATATTATATTTAAGAATATTATAGAAATTTGTAGCAATTTCAACAGAGAGCTTACCTATCCAGGAGATGGTCTCAAAAGTAAATTTATTGTAACCAACGTACAAGAGGAAAAGTTTGGTAAGATTTGCCAAGGATACAGAAGGGTCTCCCCCAAATTGGTTAAATCGAAGATTCAACTGCTTGAGCTGTGTGAGGTTTCCTAGTGAAGAAGGAATATACCCAGAAAAATTGCAATCATCAATTGATAGGGCACTTAAAGAGCTAAGCTTTCCTATGGATACAGGAAGTGTACCATAGAAACCTGTATCATCAAGGCATAACTCGGTGAGTGAACTAGACTGAAATTTGGGTAACCGGCCAATGAGATTTGTATTATATCTCAAATTTAGAATTTTCAAGTTTGGAAGATGAAATACACCAACTGGAAACTCACCATACAATTCAGAATTGTAAAAAGATAGTGATTTCAGGGAAGTTAGATTTGTGAGTTTGTCTGGCAAAGGGGATAAAATAGTCACATAACTAAGTAGAAGTATCTCAAGTTTTGTTGAGTTTTCAATTATGCTTCTGAGACTGGAATGTTTGAGTTGCAACAGATTGACTTCACTAATTTTAAAATATGGTGTGGCATAGACGCTTAGATCAAGAGACAACAATTTGGACAGCTGTGAAACTTGTGGTGGAATTTTGCCAAAAATAGTTGTGTGAGAAAGGTTCAAATATCTTAGTTGTGAAAGCTCGCCTATCTTATGTGGGATTTGAGAGTAATTGAAGTCATTGTCTGAAAGATCAAGATGTTGAAGGTGTACAAGGCGAAAGAGGGTGCTATTTGTATCCATTGTACCATAGAGTTGGCTGCTACTAAGATCAATGTGAATGACATGATCTGTGTGCTCATCACATTGAATGCCATCCCATGAGCAACAATCAGTGGTCGCATTCCATGATGCAGTTTTATGATAACTGAGAGGATTATAAGAAGCAGTCTTATTGATGTTAAAGCCTTCCTTGAATTGCAACAAGGCATGGCTTTCATATTGATGACACTTTGGGTGAGTTAAAGGAAAAGATGTAGCAAATGTGATAGAGAAGAGTGAATAAAGGAAAAGAAATTGGACTGACAAAACAAAAGACCGGGCAAAGACCATTGTATCTTAATATTTTAAACTTAGAAGTTTGGATGGAATGCTAAACACATATTAAGGGGTTCTTATACTAAAGAAATGGACTTGAATACAAAAAATGAAAATGTTTTCTAGTGAACTTGATTATCTTAGGACTACATCACAGGTCCAAATCTTGTGTTAACCTAAATGCATTTTATACAAGGACTTTTATTTAACATAATATTATCTCTAATAAAATTATGTGGCCAAAACGATACAAAAGATTTATCATCCACATACTTAATTTTCTGTCCTTCTCCTAATTTATGTATATTAGTCTCTAATATTTTACTCAGCCAGTTTCTTGTATTTTTGGATAACACTTTCAGTCTAACAATTTTAATATATTTGTCGATAATTGATTCGTCTATTGCTCCGTGTACTCCCAATAGATATGAAGTTATGAGAAGGAGATAAAGCCAATGCAGACACTATAACCAAATCATATTAATTTTTCTCCTGACTATAGTTTTTTTGTTACATGTATATATACCTTATAAATGATAAGAGAGTAATAATTTATGGTTGAGTTTCGTAATATATATTTGTGTACACTGCCGGAGAAACATTATTGAAATTATCTAAAATGGTTTCAAACATAGCCGGAGACGTAATTTTCAAATCACACCGCAATTGTGGTCTGATGCGGTTGCGGAGGCAACCGCATCCGCAATATTACGGGTGCAATTGCAGTTGCGGACCGCAATTTAAAACCATGGCCCTATCATAAGTATTGACATTTGTTTTTAAAATCATTTTTACAAATCAAAGTATTGTGATGCAATGAGTAGAAAGTAGAGTGATGGCATAAGAACAGTGGTATTGAGCAAACTATCTTAGAAATACTCTGTTTATCTAACCCTTAAATCTGTGAGTCACACAGCTCAATTTGCTTCTTGAAAATTGTATTAACTTAGGTCACATTATCAAAATTTAGAATGATTTCTAAAATTACAAAAATGTTAATTAGATTCGTCTCTGTGGTTTTACATGTTATTAAATATAACTTTGAGGTTATATACTGTCTTTGTCCCGAATTCTAATATCATGTTGAATTTTTTTTCGTACCTTTTCATAAGATCATTTTCATTTTCAACTTTTAAAGTAAATTAATTATTTTTTTCACATATACCTTTAATTATATTACATCTATTTTGTATACTTTGTAATAAATAAAAGTCAAAATATTTTTTTCCCTTAATTATACCCTTAGGTTCAGATGGTCCATTAATTTTTTTCGTGTCAGATTGGTCTCTTAACTCTTAAAACGTGTTATGTTAGTCATTTTTGTCTAATTAGCAGCGAAAAAATAAAAAAATTGGTCACTCAATTCGTCGTTAATTAGACAAAAATGATTAAGATGACATGTTTTAAGAGTTATGAGACCAATCTGACACGAAAAAAATTAAGAGACCAATCTGAACACAAAGGTATAATTAAGGGACTAAAAAAGTATTTTGCCTAAATAAAATTACATATACATTAAATATTTCTCTCTCCTAAAGAAAAACTTGTAAAATTATACAAGGCTTAAATAGTATTTTTGTCCCTGTACGTTGGCGAGTTTTTGGTTTTCGTCGTTGAGTTTTTTTTTTTTCCGGTTTTAGTCCCTATATCTTACTTTTTGTTGGTGTTTAGTCCTACAGAGGTTTCCTGCGGATTTTTCTGCGGATTTTGGTTTTAAAGAAAATTCGCAGGAAACCTTCGGATTTTCCTGCGGATTTTGGCTTTAGGGATTAAACAACAACAAAAAGTAAGATATATGGACTAAAACCGAAAAAAAAAATTCAGGGACGAAAACAAAAAATTCGCCAACTTACAGGGACGAAAACATTATTTAAGCCATTATACAAAGTAGTTAATAAATTTAATATTTTAACCAATTTATTTAGTTTCCCAGTAGATAAAGAAAATGCAGACACTATAACCAAATCATATTAGTTTTTCTCTTAACTATAGTTTTTTTGTAACATGTATTTATACCTTATAAATGATAAGAGAAAGTAATAATTTATGATTGAATTTTGTAATATATATTTGTATAAGAGAATGCATTGTGATGCAATGAGTAGAAAGTAGAGTGATGGCATAAGAACAGTTATTGAGCAAACTATCTTAGAAATACTTTGTTTATCTAACCCTTGAATCTGTGAGTCACACAACTCAATTTGCTTCTTCTTTATTTTTCGAATTTACTTCATTTTCAGCGAACCGTTTTAGTTCATTCTCATGTTCGGTAAGCTTTCCAAAAAGTTTTGTGATATCCAAAGAACTGAGATCATTTGATTCTTTTATAGATGTTACCATTAGTTTTCATTCCCTACACAAAGATCTTAGAATTTTATTACCACAATCTTTGTTAGAAAATATTTTTTCCAAGTTGTCTAGCTTGTTGATTAAATGGAGAAAATGAGTCTGCATGAATTATAAGGATTCTTCAGGTTACATACGGAAAAGTTGATACGCCTCTGTCAACATATTAATTTTAAAATCGTTAATATCTTCACCTCCTTTGTAAAGGACTTGAAGAGTGTTCCACGTAGTTTGTGTGCTCTTATGATGTGAAATAGAGTAATATAGTTTAGCGCTTAACGCAGAGATAAGTATATTCATCGCCTTCAAATCATATGAAGCCTTTTGGGTTACATCATTTGTCCAATCTTTTGGGAGTTTAACAACTTTGTCGACTTTGTTTTTAGGGATAAAAGGCTTGTCTGTAATTGCTACTCATAGATTCTTGTCAACTAACATTATGTGTACATACATGTTTTCCTTCCAATAAGCATAATTTTTGTCTTAAAAAGTGGTGCTCCAATATACGCTCCCCTCAAATCGTCGTCGCCTATATTCCAAAACTTTTGAGACGTTTAGATCTGATCAAAATACCAGCTCTGGGGCCAATTGTTAGGTAAGAATATGGACAATAAACGATTTAAAGGGGTGAATAGACCTCCCAAGTTAAAAATTGTTTGCAAACAAGTTTGAAAAAGTTTTATTAGAGTTTTAAAAACAATGTTTATTTTGCGTAGCGTAAACAATATTGGCAAATAAAGCAATTGTGCTTATCGATTGGAATTAACACGACGAAACTTAAACAACTCACAATACAATCAAGATTGATAGTCGAATTAAACCAAAGATAAAAACTAGCATTGTATTGAATAATATCTCAATTACATTAGGAGTGTTATTGTCAACTATTAATACCAACACTACTACAAATAACACTTATATCGTCGCACGCAAAAGAGATGTAACATCGACTACCAAGGTGGCGTAACGAAGAAAGACATGAAAAGTTTCCAATTAACACCTCGGTTAATGAGAAACCGAGTGGTAAAGTTATATGATCATGGGTTGGAACCCTAACATCTGCATTTTAATATATTTACAAAAATAGCGTCTCATACCCCTCGGTTTATTTAAAAACCAAGAGGTTAGATAGTTTGTTTGTTTTTAAATAAAACTCATTACATTGTTTACAAAGAATATTAATAAATTAATTTGTTTACAAACTACATTGTTTACACAGAATATTAAAGTATAAGGTTATTCTTCATTGTCATCGTTGTCGGTAAAGAACATATATTGGATATCTTGGAGAAGATCAGATGTTAGGGATCCTCATTTCATTGATCTTGAGAAAGATCAAATATTGAATGCAATATTTCTCTATGACTTGCATTCATTTGTTTCTAATATAAAACAAAACAAAAAGTTAGCTAAATAAAATAAATATTCAATTATATGATTATTTAACGAGGGTTTCTTAATACACCACTCATGTTTCTTAGACACCACGCGAAATTCCGTTTTTACCACCTAATTCTGGATGTGCACATCCGGACGCACCGTTTTTTTTTAACTTTGATTTGTTCCGGATGTGCAAATCCGGAAAAAATAAAAAAAATTCCATAAAATCATTTCCTGAGCTGCAGATCCGGATGAAATCAAAAGTAT
Source organism: Lathyrus tuberosus (assembly GCA_022829125.1). Taxonomy (NCBI): domain Eukaryota; kingdom Viridiplantae; phylum Streptophyta; class Magnoliopsida; order Fabales; family Fabaceae; genus Lathyrus; species Lathyrus tuberosus. The sequence goes on along the minus strand of JALAZF010000161.1, from coordinate 6,780,777 downwards.
TCCATAAAATCACTTACTTCTAAATATAATTCTTATAAATAGATAAGTTAATATTTTAAAATTCAAAAATATGAAAAATATGAAAAATATGAAAAAAAAATTAATATGAACTAAAACGAGATATGTTATTAATTATATTGGATTTTATTATTTTAGATATTTTTAAAAATAATTCTATAAAAAAATGATATATGCGGTAAGAATTATATATATATATATATATATATATATATATATATATATATATATATATATATATATATATATATATATATATATATATATATATATATATATATATATATATATATATATATATATATATATATATATATATATATATATATATATACCGCTTTAATATAAATTCTTCAGCGGTATATATTAATATTAAAGCAGTATACCGCTTTACTATATATAAATTCTTACAGCATATACCTCTTTTTTTATAAAATTAGTTTTAAAAACATCTAAAATAACAAAATCCAATATAATTAATAACATATCTCGTTTTAAATCATATTAATTTCTTTTCATATTTTCATATTTTTGAATTTTAAAATTTTAACTTATATATTTATAAGAATTATATTTAGAAGTAAGTGATTTTATGGAATACTTTTGATTTTATTCGGATCTGCAGATCAAGAAATGGTTTTATGGAATTCTTTTAATTTTTTCCGGATTTGCAGATCAGGACTTTTTCCTGATTTGCACATCCGGAACAAATCAACGTTTTTAAAAAAAACGGTGCGACTGGATGTGCACATCGGAAATTAGGGGGCAAAAACGAAATTTTGCGTGGTGTCTAAGAAATATGGGTGGTGTATTAAGAAACCCCCTTATTTAACAACACAAACCTTGAACCCATGATAATTTTCTGCACTTACAATCCATCACATAAATCTTTGGCAAAGTAAATAGACTCTCACCAGCCACATATTAAATAAACCTAATTTTTTTCTGCTCTTGCAATCTATCATAGTGATACTTTTACTTTGTAAAATCTCATGGCGCTCTAATTAAACATAGAGAGTTTCACAACAACGTTTGAGTTTCTTGTGGATTCACTAGTATCAAATTTAAATATTCAAAATGCTTTTATGTTTAGGGTTTTAGGTTTCACGGGGATCACTAATGGCAGTGTCTTGAGCGTTGATAGTCATTAAATGGACGGTGAAGATTTGTTTAAGAAGAAACTAAAAAAACACGCTTATATTTTACCTCGGTTATCACTCAAAACCGAGGTAAATTGTGTTTCTTTTTAAATAAAAATAAAATAAAATATGTTCCATCCCAAGCCACATACCTCTCGGTTTCTCTTTAAAACCGAGGGCAATACCTTTTTTTTTATATTTAAATTGTTTACACAGAATATTAAAACAAATTACATAAACAAATCAAGAGTTTGACAATAGATTTTTGGAGAACAACCCAGAGGAGTTATCTATTCCAAACAAGGGGGAAAATTTATATTTACATTGTTTTCAGATTTCTGAGAAGTTATTAGTTCCAACTAAGAGAAATTTTTTTTTATGTACTTGCAATCTATCCCAGATTATATTGAGCAAATGTTTTCATGGCAAATGTTTTCACATGAATGAGAACATGAAAGAGAAATGGATGATTGTGCTTAGTAATAAATTTCCCAATGCTGTCAACCGAGAAAAACAATAGGTTTCTCAATGTTTTCTTTGATTTGAAACATAGGAATGAAAATGTTTTCTAGTGAACTTCATTATCACATGTCCATATCTTATGTTAGCCCAATGGTGAGGCTAACGAAATCAACTCCGAAAAATCCATATGTACTTTATCATGTATTGAGGTTTTCTTCATTACCACAAACTTAACTTTCTGTCCATTTCTAATTTTTTGTCTCTATTATAAGACTTAGCCATTTGATTCTCTAACTACTTTTTTTCTTTTAAATCTCTCTAATCATTTCCAATTGTAATATTTTTAATTCGAACTTTTCCTATGCAATTTTATTTGGTATTAGATTGTGCCCTCTCTTCATATACTCAACATTTTATTATTTTGTTGTATGCATTACACTTCATTCTATAACTGACTTTTCTCTTAAGTATTAAAATAACGAGTTTTAAATTTTATACATCTAATGCTCCTTATACTCTCAATCATAGTTTTAAATTCCGGACCGCATCACCTGATGGGGCCGCAATATTGCAGTTGCAGCGGTGTCCGCATCTGCATCAGGCTGCAATTGCAGTGTGATTGTAAATCACAATAAAAACCGCATCATAACGCCGCAACGACCGCATCATAACACTGCAACAGCCGCATCAGCCCGCAAGAGATTATGCAATGCTGCAGAAATTATTTGGTCTACCTTCCTTTCTGTTTATATCATAGGTTTAAGGTGTGTTTTAAAAGGATTAGTGATATTTAAAATGATTGCAGAATGTTAATGATATATATATATTAAAGTGTGTTTAGGAAATGATTGCAGATTAGTGATATTCAAAATGATTGCAGATTGTTAATGATGTATATGGAAGTAAAGCCTTTTTTGTTTAGGAAAAGTGTGTGGAAATATTAAAGGCTTAAAGAGAAATTTAATAGGTAGGAGAATTATTTATGGAAGAAAGAACTTTGTATTTTTGCTTGATTCAAAAGTATAGGATTACATCTCTATTTATAGTACTCTAAGGAGAACTATAGACACGCTAATTCTAGAGAGTTCTCAACTCTAGAAATTCCAAGAGTATTCTAGAAAATATTATAACCCTAAGCAATATCTAGACTCTCCAAACACTGCAAGATTTTACTAGAAACATTATCCAAAATTACCTAAGCCCAAAATAACTAAACCCAAAAAGTGAAATAATATGTTTAGGCCCAAATCAAGTTAAATCTTTCAACATCCCGCCTTCACGAAAGTTTCCGACTTGAGTGACTTGGTGAAAATGTCGGCAGCTTGATCTCGAGACACCACATACTTCAACTTCACCTTGTACACCCATATTATTCCGATTTCTTTGTGTCCACGCAGAAGTGTAGTAAGTTTCCCCGTATCATTCTTCGTGATTGATTTGATTTCTTCATCCATGGCGTCTCTCCACTTTACGTTTTCAACCGCTTCTTAATATCTTAGAGGCTTGTAATCACTAAAAAGACAAAAGAGGTTAACTTCGTTTTGGTTTTCGGTTACATCATAAAGCTCTTCAATGCTCCTTAGTCATGGTGTCCTCTCACTTGAGCTTGTTTCATCCAACCTTGGTGTCGGTGAGGCAGGTGGTGTAATATTAGGGGTGGAAATAAGTCAGGTCGATAATAGGGGCCTACGTGCCTATCCTACACAAGCTCAAGCCAGACCAAGCTTTTTTTTAAATGGAAAGAGCCTAGGCTTTTTTATAAGCCTATTTAGTTAAAAAGGCTAGGCCTCAGGCCATGAAAAAAGCTATTTAAGCCTAACAGGCCGCCCTATTTAAATAAATATGAATAATTTTTTTTATTATCATTATGTTATGTTTTTTACTTTGAATTAAAATATATAAATAAAAATTGTTTATCTTGGAGAACTTATGAAAATAAGATGAAAACACCTTATGAACAATGTTATAAGTTATTTTCATAAGTTATCTTAAACAAATAATCTCACGAAACTTATGCTAATAGGTAAGTTAGAATAAGTCAATATAAACAAACTTTTAGTCTCATTGGTTTTTTAGTTTGTTAGTCTATTTAAAATAACAGGATTTTATGTAGGACATGCTACAGGCCAGGTTTAGGCTTTAATTTTTTTGGCAGGCCAGGCTTTGGCTTGGCAAAGCCTAGCTCAGCCCAGCCTATTTCCACCCTTATGTGATATGTTCCTCTATCATTGGTTGTTCCATTTCATTTTCTTCTTCTTCAAAGTAAGGAAGAAAATCGTACCTATCTTCTTGAACATTCTAATCCCAACAATCTTCTTCTTAAAACTCCACGTCACGAATTATGACAATCTTTCCACTATTTGGATTATAGAGCTTGTACCTTTAGAGCTTGAGTCGTAACCCACGAATACGTACTTCTCACGTGGGTATAGGAAATGCTTCCAAACACTTTGAGGTGAGAGATCTCAGGCTTCCTTCCACTTCATGGTTCTTGTGGTATCTTCTTATGCACACTTCTTATAGGGGAACGGTTTGTCAGGTAAACCGCACATGCTACTGCTTCGGCCCAAAACTCTTTCGGCATCTTCTTGCTCTTAAGCATGCTTCTCACCATATTAAGTATGGTCTGGTTCTTTCTCTCTGTTACTCCATTTTGTTGTGGAGATCTTGGCATTGTTAGTGGGCGGTGGATTCCATGGTCTTCACAATATTTGTGGAACTCATCTGAAGCAAACTCTCCTCCTCGGTCAGATCTCATGGCCTTAATGGAAACACTATTTTCTTTCTTCACAAGGGCTTTGAAATTCTTAAAGTTTTCAAACACTTTTTATTTTTCCTTCAAGAAATAAACTCACCTTTTCTAGATTAATCATCAATAAAGAGGAGAAAGTATTTACTCTTACTAAAAGAGTTTGGATTGATTGGTCCATAGACATCAGTGTGTATGAGCTGCTCTAGAGGTTTTGTCGCTCTTGATGTTGATTCCTTTGGAAAGATTTTTGGAATTGCTTCCCAATTAGACATCCTTCACATAGTTGGTCTGGGTGGTTTTTACTAGGAAAGCCTCTCACCATCTCCTTCTTTGACAAACATTCTAGACTGCTAAAGTTGAGGTGTCCAAATCGTAGATGTCATAGCTATGAAGAGTCGGTATAGCAAGCCTTGAGACACTTTGCCATGTCATTTTGAATGTTCAAGAGGAACATTCTATTCTTTGACTTAGGAACCTTAGCAATCAACTTATGTCCATAATCTCTTAAGAAAAGACTATGTTATTTCAAGTGGATGTCATAGCCATTCTCTAATAATTGTCCCAAGCTCAAAATATTCTTCATGTTAGGAACATAGTAGACATTGGATATGAATTGATGACTCTCATTCTTCAAGCGTGTGAGAATTTTATCTTTGCCTTTTATCGATATCTTTGAGTCATCTCCAAATGAGACATTTCCAGTTATCGCTTCATTGATCTATACGAACATGCTTCGATCGCCAGACATGTGGTTGACTGCGTCGGTGTCGAGGTACCACTTGTTTCTTTTCTCTTCAAGAATCCAAAATTCAGGTTTAGTAAGAGTAGAACAAGAAACTGTTGAGACAAAGGTTTTACCTGTAGGCTCCTGTGGGGTATGATCAGAGTGAGTAGAAATGTGGTTGGCACTAGTGTTTGTGTTTTGGTTAAGGGGCAGCAAATTCGTTTGTTGGAGAAAACAAATCAGTTGAGCCATTTGATCTTGAGTAATGCTAGCACTTGGATTATTTGCAGAGGCTTCTTCAACAGTATGCACCACTGATTGTGTGTCAACATGAGATGAATTAGAAGCATTTACTGAACTCTATCTTTTTATGAAATTTGGAAGGAAGCCATGCTTGCGATAACATACATCAATAGTATGACCAGACCTGTGACAAAAGGTGCACACTCTACTATCTTTCTTATTGTTAGATGACCCACCATAGGAGTTAGAATTTTTACCTAGATCAACCAATTTCCTTGAATCATAAGCATTAAAAAGAATATTAGCTTCATCTACATTAGAAGCATGATCAGTTTAGGAAAGTAAAGACACAATGTTACTCTCTTCTTGTATCACCATAGAGTAGACTTTGTTAATAGACGGAAGAGGATCCATTAACAGAACCTGTGTTTTAATAACAGAAAACTTGTCATTCAAACCTGTTAGGAAATGAATGATTTGATCTTCGAGGCGAAAATCTCTTGCACTTCGGATGGCTTCACAACGACATTGTTGAGCACATGTATAGCTTGGAGTTGGTCTGTGAGAGTTCAACTCTTCCCATAAATCACGTAGCTCAGTGAAATAATCAAGAACGGACTTGGTACCTTGTTTGAGATTGTTGATCTCAGCATGTAAATTAGAAACACGGATCCGATCAGCTTTTGCAAAACGTTCTTTGAGATCATTCTATGCATCAAGAGCATTCTCCAAGAACACGATTGTTTGAGCAATGGCAGGGCTGACTGAATTAAGAATCCATGAGTGCACAAGGCAGTTACAACGCTCCCATGCAGAACGGTTAAGATCATTAGCCGAAGGAACACCAATCGAGCCATTGATGAAAGAAATCTTGTTCTTGGCTCCAAGAGCTCGTTCCATGGATCTTGACCAAGAAATATAATTGGAACCGTTTAATTGAGGAGTAATACTGACAGAGTTAGGGCCTTCGCTTGGATGGACGTAATAGACGGAATTAACATCACCATTGGTGATGAGATTTGCAGTCGGATCAATGTGTGGCGGCATGATCTGATGGAGGAAGAAGATAGAGCAAGAATTGCAGGATGAAGAAGAAAAGAAATCAACAAGAGTTGAGATGCAAGAAACGCGGAAGAGTGGAAGTGTGGATCGAAGACGATGATACCATATTATGCTTAGTGAATAACATCCATGACAGTAGAAATAATAAGCAAGTAAAGAGAGAAAATGATGAGAAGATTAATGGAAAACACACTTAGTATATTGGTGATACATGGAAGTGTTTATATACAAGAGGGAGTTAGTTACTTGATACACAAGAAAGTTAACAAACTTAACTAACTATAACTAACTAACTACCCTATTAATCATTTATCATCTGTTAATAACTCAGAGGATTATTAGAAGCAGTCTTATTGATGTAAAAGCCTTCCTTGAATTGCAACAAGGCATGGCTTTCATATTGATGACACTTTGGATGAGTTAAATGAAAAGTTGTAGTAAATGTGAAAGAGAAGAGTGAAAAAAAGAAAAGAAAGTGGAATGACAAAACAAGAGAGCGCATAAAGACCATTGTATCTTAATATTTTAAACTGAGAAGTTTGGATGAATTGTTAGACACATACTAAATGGTTCTTATACTAAAGAAATGTAGTGCAAATAACAAAAGAAAAAGTTTTCTAGTGAACTACATTATCGTTGACCGTGCATTTTGGTTTGGACTATCACATTTTGATATCTTATGTTAGCCCATTGGTATCTGATGTATGTTGTGAGTCTGGTGGCTCGTTTCATGGAAGCTCCAACGACTATGCATCAATAAGCTGTGAAAAGGATTCTGCTCTACTTAAAAGGAACCACTGAATTGGGGTTGTTTTACAAAAGAGAATAAGAAGAGAATTTGGTAGCTTTCTGTGACAGTGACTATGCCGGAGATCTTGAAGACCAAAAGAGCACCTCAGGGTATGTGTTTAAGATGTCAAATGGATTAGTTTCTTGGAGTTCTAAGAAGCATCCTGTGATGTCGTTGTCCACCACTGAGGCCGAATTTATTTCTACAGCAGCCTGTGCTGCTCAAAGCTTTTGGATGATGCGTGTACTTAAGAGTTTGGAGATTAAACAAAGTAAGTGCATTATCTTCTATGATAATAGTTCAACGATTAAACTTTCGAAGAATCCTGTTATGCATGGTAAGAGTAAGCATATTCATGTTCGATTTCACTTTCTTCGTGAGTTGGCAAATCAAGGAGAAGTTGAACTTGTGCACTGTGGAACTAAGGATCAGTTAGCCGACATCATGACCAAACCCTTGAACCGTGAAGTATTCGTGAAATTGAGAGAAAGACTTGGAATGTGCTGCATTGAAGAGATAAACTGAATGTATTTCTTGAATAACAATTCAGTTTATGGGAGGGTATGTTGGGAGAATACCGTTACTTAGTTTTGACTCATTCAAGTTTAGAGTTATTTGTTAGTTTCTGAATAAACCTATTCTTTAGGAATAGGATTATTTTGTTGATTTGTTCTCCTTAGAAATAGCCATGATATAGTCATGTAAATCATGGGCCCTTATTTTACTCGTTTCAATTTCTGTATTGGCTACATATAAAGCCACTCATTTTCATTCAATAAATTTAAGCTTAATAGCTACAATCAGGTTTTAACAGAAATAACCTCACCTGAGCTCTCCATAGTCATTAGAATCTATACTTGAACTTTTTTTGACAAGATAGAAATCACGAGCCATTTGTACAAAACGTGTTACCAGTCTGCTCGTCTTGATGCGCTGAGTGTTTCCCACAAGCTTAGATTCCCTATTACTGCACCATTGTCATTTAATTTTACTTTTAGGGTTTGGCGATCATCTGTGTTTGGCTCAAATTCTCCATACTCATAGCCAATCAATGGCTCCTGAGTAAGGAACCTCCAACGATGAGTAAGGGAAAAGTGAAATCCATGGTTGTTTTCACTTGAAACCTAAACTTACATAGCCTAATTTTCTTTAGGCTGAAGGTTGAAGATGATGACCTCGTGACTTAGCCTCCCTCATTTTCTTTGTTTTAAATTCAAATTTGTAATTAATATCCAGCTATCACTCTCTATGTGGTTATTTGGTATGATGTGGCTGACTGGACATGATGTGGCACGTTGAATGAATGAACGCAGGAGTCCACAGATCTAAGCCACACATTGTGATTACTTATTTTAGTAATCTAATCCAATGGCTGTGAGAGGTCCTAGTGGTAGTGTGTTTGGGTAAATGGATCAGATCCAATGGATCTGATCATTTGAGATATTCTCCTTTTTTTACAGGTTCCCTTGGCTAGGTTTGGGCTTTAGTGCCTTGGGCCTGACTTTGCTTTATGGCCATTCCTAGTCCAGAGTGCACCCCGCTCATTGTTTTCTGATTATTTTATTTTATTTTCATTTGTTTTTTTGTTTTTTTTTTCAATTTCTTCCAACATTATTTCATGATCTTGACTTTTTTCATCTTCTATTATTTTTATTTTTGTCATTTTAATGTTAATATTATTATTATTAATAATATTTGAATTTTAATTCTTTCAATTCTATTTTATTTTTGTGCTTCGTATTTTAGGAGTTAATTCTTATTAATTCTCTAATACGTTTGACGCATAAATTTCATTGACCGGCCTCCCATAGTGTGATTTTCATATAAATTATGCTACGATTGCTTAACATAGCGCTACATTGTCCCGATTCGATTGCTTGATAACTATCCCTAATTACTAACTATTGATTTCTTAATTATTGACTCCTAACTTTACTTTCTTACCATTTACTTCTTACAATTTACTTTCTTGTTCATTATCATTCATTTATTTCATGCACCTTTATCTTATGTCATTTTATTTTCTTTGATCTTTTATTCCTTTATCTTGTTATATAATCTAAAATGAACAAAAACATGATAAAATTGAAAAGACCAAAAAGATGTAAACCTTCTCCATGGAACTAAATAATGAGATGTAAAGGACTTATGAACTCATGGGACTTTGTGTATGACCTAAGTTGGACATGGATTTATTATGGACTTGTGACCTTAATTACATGATGGCTATTCATGGTACCACCCTATGGTAAAGAGACTTGGATTCCAATATTTCATTGCTTAGGTTAGGACACTTTGTACACGCATGGCTTAGCTATGGTACTCCATGCCTCCTTCGATACCAGATGACTCTCATAATCATCAAACATAGCATCCATCTTTCTATGTGTTAAAGTAGGAGGAGCAGAGACAACAGGGTGTCTGAGAATGGTCTGAGTGTACCCACAAACATGACATCCATCTTTCTACGTGTGATGAAGAAGGTTGTCCAGTAGGTCGTGCCTCAGCTGTATCGACCTCGATAACGGTGGCCTAGCTCTGTTTGCGTCTCACAGATGCATGCTGTGAAACCCTTCCAAGTCGCAATCTATCGTCTCTGTCTGCCATAATGTCTGCAACGGAATAACCAAGAAAACACAATTAGATACAAATAAATCAAAAAACAAATAAGAAAATACAATTAGATACAAATAAATCAAAAAACAAAAAAGAAAAAAATTAACATTTAATACTTCCGGATATACACACACGGAACAAGTTCCGCAGATGTATCTATGAAAGAACCCAGAATTTACAACGTTACAGTTGTTCTGGAGCTGCATCTACGGAAGTGCCCTGACGTTAAATTGTTCTGTAGTTGTAGATCCGGAACAACCTGCAACTTAAAGGTTACGGCAATGGCGTCCCCTACCCATGGAAATGTGAGTTTTTAAGCCCTGATTGTCCATTTCAGCCAACAAACAATACCTACATTGTTTCTAAACTATGTTTCTAAAACTATATAAGGATTTCTACCCCTAAAACTATATTCTAACTCGTTTACGGAAAATACTCGAAAATACCTCGGAAACTCGAAAACTTACCGATTATATCGAGCTTTGAATGCCTTGGTGTTTCTTGATCGTTGAAATGAACGCTCCTTGTCGAACATGATTGAAAATAATGAAGCTTGGTGGAAAAATATTTTTTGAGTTGAGAGAGTTTGAGAATGAGAAGATGAAAAATGAAGAATGAGGGAGGAGAAAAGACTCTGACGCGTAAGTTTTCTAATTTGTTCTTGAGCTATATAAGCGAGAACATTCCATAGATGTAGCTCCGGAAAAAACCAACGTTGAGTAAAAAAAAGGTGCTTCCGGAGATACATCTCCGGAAGCAGGGGGTATTTTTGGAAACGCACATGGTGGGTAAGAACCCCAAGGGGTGGGGTAAGAAACTCTCTAGTTTCAATATACGTTATCTCATTATATATATATATATATATATATAGAGAGAGAGAGAGAGAGAGAGAGAGAGAGAGAAAATGTATCATATGATAATGCCATTTTTATGTGAGAACATGAGAATGAATCTGAATCATTAGATTTTAAATTAAATAGTGAAGATTATGTGTCGTTTTTTTTCTCTCTCCTCTATCATTTATTTTAATAATGGAGGAGAGAGAAAAACAAAAACTACACATAATCTCCACCATTTATTTTGAAATTTAATGATTCAGATTCATTCTCATGTTCTCATATAAAAATGACATTCTCGTAGGGTATAAACCATATATATATATAACCCCTTGCATCCTTCCCTACAAGAAAATCATCTCCAACGATATGATTTGTGACGTAATAAATGTGGTAAAAAAAATTGTTGCGACGTGTTCATTATGTCATTATATATTTTAAATAATAAAAAATTATAAATTAAGTTATCACATGGAAAAAAATTTGAAAATTTTTATTTAAAAAAAATATTGTCGTGTGAAAAATACGTCGCAACATCCCTTTTTATAATATTTATAAAAAAATGTCAGGTTTCAAAAGAGGCGAAGTTTGAAAAATTCATTTGTGGCGTGTAAAACATGTTGCAAACAACATGTTAAGAATAATCCTAGGCCCACTAGAAAAAAAAGACAATTAGTTTTACTAAAGGATTTTTATTTAAATTAAAGGGGGTGTTGTCCGCAAGTTTATGTCAATTGGGTAGTTTAATTTTTATCTTGGCCCATGGCCCTTTTAGTAGTAACCCTAGTCATATATATGTTGTAAGATTTGCTGCTGAATGTTTATGAAATGAAAAGTTTGTTTTATTATTTTCTCTTTTGCAATATAGATCTAAATTTAACCTAATCACAAATCTATCATTGGTGCTTTCATCTTGCTGAATTCATGGCTCCCCCTAAACCACCTAATCCCACACCCAAAGAAATTGTGGAAGAGGCTGTCCAAACAGCCCAAATTCACCTAGATAATGTCATTGCTCAAAATCAGCAGCTGCAGGATGAGAGATTGGAAAGGGTTGCTGCAGATTTGGAGAAACAAATTAGCCATATTCACACCAGATTAGAGAATGACAAACATTTGGAAGATTCCAGATTTGAACAAGTCATGGCTGGCATTAAAATGTCTTCCCTAAAGGTCCAGCCACCTCCACAAGTATCAATGGTAGCAAGCTCTTCAGGTATAACACACAACCCCCCTTTAGTTTCTTCATCCCCTACACCTACGCCCCACTCCCATACACCATTAAATACACCCATTAGAATACCCACAATTTTTTCTCAAAATCCACCCCTCACATCCGTCACTCTCCAACCACGCACTTCCCATTTTCCACCTCCACCATTCATTCATTCCACTCAATCCCCTCAAACGGTTTTTCATTCAACACAACATTACAACCCCCCACTCTATTCCCAAACCCCATACCCTCAAATGACACCATTACCCACATTCAGAACTCCTAAACTTGAACTTTCATTATTTGATGGCTCAAATCCCTTAGATTGGTTATTTTAAGCTGACCAATTTTTTCAATTTTACAATATCACACCTGAAAGTAGATTACCTTTAATTTCATTCTACATGAAGGGAGAAGCTTTGGGTCCTTCTACTAGGGATTTGGAATTAAGATTTGGTCCTTCTACCTATGATAACCATCAGTCTGAATTATTCAAGTTGAAACAAGTAGGATCTGTAGCGGAATACCAAGCTGCTTTTGAAACACTAGGTAACAAAGTTGTCGGATTACCTCCGGATGCGATATTAAATTGTTTTATTTCGAGTCTAGCACTTGAAATTCGAAATGAAATGGCTATTCATCATCCTACAACTATGTCTCAAGCTATTGGGCTTGCAAAGCTGATCGAAGCAAAAATTAAAGATTCCAAACCCAAACCCAAACCTTTCACACCTTATTATTCTAAGCCAAACACCTCCAATCCCAACCTACAACCTCCCAAAGTTACTCCACCAAACCAGCCACAAGTATCACTTGCCCCTAAAATTCAACCCAACCTAACCCCTTCCAAATTCCCAATCAGGCGTCTCTCACAAGCCCAACTTCAGGAGAGGCGTGCTCAAGGCCTGTGTTTTAATTGTGATGAAAAGTTCATCCCATGCCATAAATGTACCACTAACAGATTCTTGCTTCTCTTGGCTGAAGATGATATTCTAGAGGATCCTCAAATTGTACAAACTGCGCAAGAATCTGAAGTTGCTCATGATCTTGGGGACACATATTTCCAATTATCTACACAAGCTTTGACAGGACTATTCTCACCACAAACATTAAAATTCAAAGGGACTATTGGTGGATTTTCTGTTATGGTTCTGGTTGATACAGGCAGCACTCACAACATCATGCAGCCAAGGATTGCCCACCACCTTAATCTTACAACTACACTGATTTCCCAATTTTCGGTTATGGTTGGCAATAGCTCTCATTTGCAATGTGAAGGAATTTGTGAAAATGTCCAACTTAACCTTCAAGACAAACCTTTTACATTTCCATTCTATCTTTTACCTATAGAGGGCGCGGACATAGTTTTGGGAATGGTTTGGTTGCGTACATTAGGCCCCATCCAAGCAGATTTTTCCATACCGTCTATCACATTTTCCCATCAAGAAAGTGAAATTACTTTAAAAGGTGACACTTCTGCCCATCCTATTCACACTACCTTTCACCAACTTCGCCACCTCATTCATACAAACTCAATTGCTTCTTTCCATTTAATGTTCATGCAACCATGTACCAAACTCCAAAACAGTCCTAACCCACCCCCATGTCCATTAACCACACTCAAACCTGACCTTGACCCCAAGCTTTCCGCCCTCCTTAAAAATTATTCTTCAATTTTCCAAACCCCAACCAGCCTACCTCCCAACAGACCTCATGATCACCATATCCCTCTTTTACCCAATACTCCTCCTATTAATGTGAAGCCTTACTGTTACCCTCATTCCCAAAAAAATGCCATGACTTCTATCATTCAGGAAATGCTGAAAGAGGGCACCATTATCCCTAGTAACAGCCCATTTTCATCCCCAGTTCTTTTAGTTAAAAAGAAGGACGGCACTTGATGTTTCTGTGTCGACTACCGCGCTCTAAACGTAGTTACAATTAAAGACAAATTCCCTATACCTACCATTGATGAGTTACTTGATGAGTTAGGACCAGCAACCATTTTTTCCAAGATAGATTTGAGATCCGGTTATCACCAGATCCGTGTTGCAAAGGAAGATACACATAAAACAGCTTTTCACACTTTTGATGGACACTACGAGTTTCTTGTGATGCCTTTCGGCCTTACAAATGCTCCGTCTTCATTTCAATCTGCTATGAATGATCTTTTGAGACCATATCTACGGCGATTCGTTTTGATTTTTTTTTATGATATTTTAATTTATAGTTCCAATTTTCAGGATCACTTATCTCATTTGCAGGTCGTTTTTGACTTATTGAAGTCTAATTCTTTTTTTGTCAAGTTGTCAAAGTGTGTGTTTGCAGTGGATACCATTGATTATTTAGGTCATGTGATTTCTGTTGGTGGTGTTGCACCAGATCCGGAAAAAGTGAGAGCCATTTTGGATTGGCCCCCACCTCGTTCACTCACGACTCTCCGCGGATTTTTGGGCCTCACAGGATTCTATCGACGCTTTGTGCGTAACTATGCCACTCTCGCCGCTCCTCTCACCGACTTGTTACGTTCCACTAAGTTCAAATGGAGTACAGAGGCTGATACCGCCTTTACAGAATTGAAAAGAAAAATGACCGACATGCCGGTCCTAGCCCTACCAGATTTCACAAAAACATTTACAATTGAAACAGATGCTTCTGGTGTTGCTGTTGGTGCAGTTCTATCCCAGGAAGGTCACCACATCGCCTTCTTCAGCAAGAAAATGTTTCCTAGGTTACAAGTTGCTTATGCTTATGTCCGAGAAATGTTTCCTATTACTGAGGCTGTGAAGAAGTGGTGCCAATACATCATAGGACAGTGTTTCCACATCTACACAGATCAAAAGAGCCTTAAGAATTTACTCATGCAAAAGATACAAACTCCAGAACAACAGAAATGGGCTTTCAAGTTGCAAGGATTTAACTTTGAAATTTTCTACAAACCTGGTAAGTCTAATCAAGTGGCTGACGCCTTGAGTCAAAAATATGGCCATGAGGAACCCCAGCTTCTCGCCTTGTCTTCCCCAATTCCAGATATCTTGCACATCCTTCGTGAATTCTATGTTAGTCACAATACATGCCAGCAATTAGTGAAGGAGAAGGATTTTCAAAACAATGACACAGTACTATACAAGTTCACAAACGATCTCCTTTATTACAAGGATAGGGTGTTTATACCTGATATTCTCCAGCTCCGACAACAGATCCTTCATGAGTATCATGCTACTCCAACGGCTGGTCATTCAGGCGTGAAAGCCACTTTAGCTAGGGTTACTTCTTCCTTTTGTTGGCCAGGGATGTACCTCGCAGTGAAAAACATGGTTAGACTTTGCAGCATTTTCCAACAAAATAAGTACGACACACAGAAAAAGAAGGGTTTGCTACAACCGTTACCTATTCCTTCTAAAGTCTGGGAAGATCTGACAATGGATTTTGTCACACATTTACCCAACTTATTCGGCCATACGGTGATCTGGGTTGTCTGCGATCGGTTGTCCAAGTTTGTCCACTTTATAGCACTGCCCTCCAAGTTCTCGGCAAAAGATCTCGCATCTAGATTTGCAGTCGAGATTTTCAGACTCCATGGAATCCCTAAAACAATAGTTTCTGACCGAGATCCTGTCTTCCTAAGCTCATTCTGGAAAGAATTTTTCAAAATACAGGGAACCACATTAAAATATAGTATTGCCTACCATCCAGAAACTGATGGACAAACAGAGGTTGTAAACAGATCTCTTGAAACTTACCTTCGTTGTTTGGCCGGCGATAATCCCCGTTCGTGATACAAATTTCTTCACTTGGCTGAGTATTGGTATAATACTTCCTTCCACACCGCAATATCGATGACACCCTTTCGAGCCTTGTATGGCCGGGACCCCCCCAACCTCACGAACTATTTATCTGGTTCAGTATCTGATGATTTCTTGGACAACAACTTGCAAAACAGAGACAAAATTTTCAGTCAGTTGCAAAATCAATTGAAGAAAAGTCGAATTCAAATGGAAAAGCAAGCGAACTTAAAAAGAAGAGAGTATACCTTTGAAGAAGGCGAGTTCGTTTGGCTAAAGCTCCAACCATACCGCCAATCCACTGTTGTTCACCGTGTTTCACAAAAGCTCTCACAACGGTACTTTGGGCCATTTCAGATCGCCAAACGTGTTGGATCTGTGGCTTATATGCTTGATTTGCCATCGTCATCACGTGTGCACCCTGTTTTCCACGTCTCGCTACTCAAACCCTACCATGGTACGAACGTCCAACAAATTCGGCCTCTTCCGGTGGGTCATGATCTTCTTCCCTATGTTGACACAGCTGCGACCATCGGATCCTCACATGCAAACAAAGGAGGGGATAAACAGACAACAGACATGAAGGGGACGAAAAAACTTAGTGAGCAAGATGCCTTCCTTTTTGATAAAGGCTTTACAATAGCAACGAAAGAGCAGAAGAAAAGGTTGTACACTCATGGAGAACAAAAGAAGAAGAAAAAGGACTTGGAAAATATTTGGGATTCGGAGGAAGTTGTGAGAAAAGATATTTCAGAGGAGATGTTTTCTGCTAAGGAAAATGACAATAAGAACAAGAAAAACTTTGAAGTGGTGAGTGGTGAGAGAAATGAAGACACACGAACTACTTTAACCCATCACACAAAATCTAAAGTAGCGTGTAACTCTGTGGTTTCACGTGACTTTTTCTGCCCCCAAAATTCCATTTATGCCCTTAGAAATCCCAACGGTCAACACCTTTCTCCAATTTCCAACCAATCCCCACCTTCCCTTGCTGAACACGCTCCACGTTTCCCCAGAAGCACAGCTGTTTCCAATTCAAAACCCACTCCCCAAGATTACATTATCCCAATGTCAGACACACAATCCATAAAGCAACCCCTATCCTCCCACCTGTCCACTCCTTCCATACCACCTCATCACGCCTTGCCGCCCACTCACTTTCCAAACCCTAATTTCATTTCAAAATCCAACAACCCAAACTTTCGGGCCCTCCCACAAACTGACCCATTCCCTCAAACACAATTACCACAAAGCCTAGCCCATTACCGTTATTAACCTCTCCACCTTTAAACCTTGAGGATAAGGTTTTTTTTGGGCCTGTGAGTATTCTTAAGAAGAGTCCTAGGCCCACTAGAAAAAAAAGACAATCAGTTTTACTAAAGGATTTTTATTTAAATTAAAGGGGGTGTTGTCCTCAAGTTTATGTCAATTGGGTAGTTTAATTTTTATCTTGGCCCATGGCCCTTTTAGTAGTAACCCTAGTCATATATATATTGTATGATTTGCTGCTGAATGTTTATGAAATGAAAAGTTTGTTTTATTATTTTCTCTTTTGCAATATAGATCTAAATTTAACCTAATCACAAATCTATCACAACATTTTAAAAATCAAAAAATTAGGAGGAAAAGTTTGACTAGAAAATTGATGGGGTTGCAAGTTTACTGACAACTTTTAGATAGCCACATGTTATTCACGTCGTAACGCTTATGACAGTTCTAACTGTGCAGAGTTTCCGACGTGTTATTCACATCGCTATGCAACAAACACATTTTATTTACGACGTGATTAACACGACGCTAATGTGGATATTTAAAGACCACAAACCTTTCCCCAAGTTTCACGTTATAAGTATAAACTTCTTCTCTTCCTTTCTTCTCTTCCATTTACAACTTCTATCTTCTTCCAATTTCACTTACTTCTTCCACCTTACAATTTCAATTAAAGGTATTATATTTAATTTTTAATATTGATTTTTTTTCATTTTTTACATGTTGGTTTTCTCGTTGATTTTCGTTTTTTTTAACTGTTGATTTATTTTTTGTTCAAGACTCAAGACATTCATCAAGACTCAAGAAGATTGTTCAAGATTTGTTGTTTCTTCATTGAGATATTTTAGCTATTCTATTTATTTATTTTTTCAGATTTTAATAGATAAAATTATTGGATTGTTAGCTATTGTTGTAGAATATTTATTTAGTTATTTTTAATTTTTAATATATTTTTAAATACATTATTAACCCAAAAATACTTTTTAATGATATAATATACTAGATTGATAAAGTTTAATCATATATTTTAATCATATTTTGATATATTAGGTTTTTAAGTATATTATTAATTTATATATTTATTAATTCGAAAATGTAAAATATTAAGTTAATTAATCCGAAAATGTGTTTTATTTTGATAAAATATTATTAAAACAAAATATATAGATATATTAAACAACATAATATATTATATTTTTATTAAAAACAGAATATATTATATATTATATTTTTATTAAAAACAGAATATCTTATATATATTTTATTTTTATTTTTATTTTTATAATAAATAATTAAAAAAATAAATATTATGTGAGATATTGGATCGAACTCTAGTTTAGCATGTCGTTGAAGTCTGCTCACATGCTGTTGTCGAAGACCTACATGCTGTAGTCGAATTTTATTCTAGTATGAAGCTGTCGGATTGGGTCTTGTGTTAAGGATCCAATTGTTTAAGTTAGCTTGTACCCTAAGTTAGCTTGTAATGGGTAATTGTTAAAAAGCTCATTAGTTTAGTATGTTAGGTTTTATTATAAATAACATACTAGTCTCTCATCATAAGTGATGTGTGGCAAATCCTAATTAGGGTGAGAGGGTTAATTGTTGGCATTCACTTGTAATCTTTGAACCCTTATTGAGAAAGTGAATAGTAAAACAGATTTAACCAATTCTTTATTTTTCTTCTCTTTTCCTTTATGAAACCTAATAGGGTTTCTTGTGTTTGTTCAAGAACCTTGTTGTTCTCCTTGTTTTTTCTTAACCCTAACCCTTGTGTGTTTCTTGATCATGAAGAAACCGTTTATACTTTGTTTCAATGCATCTTCTAAAATAATAAAGTTCTAGTAACTTACAGGATCGATCAGATTGATCCTAGGACATGTGTTGTATGTGTATTTAGAATATTTCACTATTTGGTAGAGTATGCCTTTCGACAATTCACATAAATGAAAAAGAGGTTTGAAGTGTAAAGGATAGCGATAAAGATTAAAGAAACAACTAAGTCGAACAATACATCAAAAGAGAGGAAAGGCTGAATGTAAAGGTTTGATAAAAAACTGGAATTAAAGACTGGAAACGAATGCGTAAAGACCTAAAAATGCAGAAAGATAGATGCTTGAAAGTAGAGGTTTTTTAAATGTAAACTTCAAAGTAAAACTTGGTAATGTAACTGACTTGAAAAGTAAAAGCTTGTAAACAAGATTTCAAAGTAAAGAATCTACAATAGAAACTTCAAAGTAAATTGCATTGCAATAAAGGGTGATGGTGATTACAATCACGTAAATTCTCACTTCACTTGTTTCTCGACACGCTGGATACTTTGAGTGAATGTAGAGTTACTTGTACAAATATGATTTTTTCACCCTATTCTAACTCTAGGACTGACCTATTTATAATACTCTAATGTAACCACCATTTGACAGTTTTACTCCTAGATCACGCCACTTGGCACTTTGCATGTCTTCAACTTCTTGGATCTTCGCCACCTGTCCTATTTTCAAATTCAAATAGTAAAACTTCCCTCCACCATCTAGTGGTAACTGCAGCGCATTATCCATGTTAGTTTTGTCCTGTCGAATTGACTCTTGGAACGTAGAAATATTTAAAGTCTTGAAATCCTTCTATTCGACTCAGACTTTCAGAAAACATGGTCGAAGACCTTCTAGTCGAAGCCCTCCTTTCTTTAGCTTATTATCTTAAAGGATACCTTCCTTTAAAGCCAAATTGTTTGAAATCATGTGGCGTCGAAATTAGGAGCTAACAAATTGCCCCCCAAAAATGTCATTTCGCCAGTGTTGGTAGGAAGGTCATTTTTTTATTACATAATTTTCGACGCCTGCTCATTCGATTATGGAAAACATGGTCTCAACTGACCAACCCATGATTTAGAAACTATTCAGTTTCTTTCAACCATGCTTATGGCGTCATGTCATGATGGCAAATCTGTAAACGTCTCTTCAGCCGTATTTACGAGCAGTTTTCATCATCACTTTTCTTGGGATTAAGCATTTACAGTCTGCTCTTAACCTCCACCATCCAACGATCTCAAAAGAAGACACGCGTCCCACTATCGTATCCATTTTAACGGTGGATCCACAATCCCCTCACCTTCCAAACGCCTATAAGTACCCTTTTCTTCCAACTTGAAACTCTTTGCATTCTCAGACTTTATTTCAACTTATTTTTCTTGTTCTCTAAACTCTCTCACGAAACCCCAGAACACACTCTTATTTTTCTCTCGAACTCCCAACAATGGCGTCTTCATAACCCATTCATTAAGAAACAAAAAACCAAAAGGGTAAAACCACTCCGTTCAAGCAAACTCTCCCGCCATTTTCAAACATCCCCGGACCAAAGGTTGTAAAGAACCAACGGTTCATGCCGGAACCTCTTCTTGAAGAAGCAAGGAGAATTTATGAATCTCAGGTAATGATCCCTCTACTTGTATATGATAAATCCTATGCTTTAGGTGGCCCCCTAGCTGACGTTAAACCCGCCAATGAAAAACTGGCTGAGTTCTTTCCTTCTTACCGTAAATCTAGACCTTTAGGGCAAAAAAGAAACCCTAATAAAGATGGAGCCTCCCCTGATACACCCATTCTGACGAAAATGGATCTGAGGTACCATCATGATGGTACGAGATTGGTAAGAGCTGTCAACCCTTTAAAGGATTTTGACCTTTGGATGACCATAATGGAAAGGGTCAAAACTGATCATTGGAAAACCATTGGAATCTATGACCTGCTTATGCTGTCGAAGACCAACATCCCTTATTGTTTGAACTTGCTGGCAACATCACTTTACTTCTGGGATAGTACCCACTACACCTTTCATCTTCCTTGTGGGATGGTTACTCCCACACTCTTCGACCTTGCTGCCATTGCAGGTCTTCGACCTGATGGTATTTCATACGATCCTGATACCGATGCAGAGGATACCATAGGGATCTCTGACTCCAAGCTCACATATACCCACTTCATCAACCACCACAAACGTGATACTGCAGAAATCACTGATAAGGAACACATTGCATTCCTCACCGTATGGCTGTCGAGGTATGTATTTTGTTCAAAATCTCTGCATGTGGCTAAGAAGTATCTAACCATGGCCAACCAACTTCACAACAATAGAGGAGTTTGCCTTAGCGGGTTGATTCTGGCGAACCTCTACGAGTCTCTCAGTGAAGGGGCGGCTCGACTCAAAGACTTGGAGGGCCAAGGTACTGTTCACTTGAATGGCCCTCTCTAGCTACTTCAGTTGTGGCTCAATGCAACCTTTGAAGCTAGCCTTCCCAGGAAAGGGTAGGTCGATGAAGATTCTGCTGAAATCAAAGAGAGGAGGGTCGATGGTACCCGCCTGGTGAAACTTACGCCAAATGACGATGGGGAAACTCTCAAGAGAGACTTCTCCAGTTATATTATGACGTTTGCAAAAAGGCACAAGTTCACACCTAGTATGGTTCCCTTTGCTGAGAGAAAATGCGGACCTGAGTGGTTCACAAGGCCATTCCCTAATCCATCAACCAAACTCGACGCCGAATCTGTTTCGATCTGGGAAGTCTTTTTATTCCTAGATTTATCATTGAAAGGCTGAATCTTGGAAGGGACATGGCAGCCTTAATTGCTTACCAGCCAAATATTGTCTCTCGACAGTTTGGGTTGTCTCTGATCTTTCCCAAGTGTCTATATGGGAAGAAAGGCCATGTGGTCCTTCACACTGCCAGTTTTGATGAAGGAACTGCTGCAGTTAGTTTCGACCGGTGGAATGCTAGGAAAGCAACCCTTTCCCCTGTGTTCTTTCAGCCCACATTCTTGTGCACCAAACCCTTCCATAACTGGTGGTCGAAGTACTACAGTGAGCAATTTCTTGACGTTGCTGCTTTCTCTTCCTTACTTGACCAAGCTTTTCTTGATGTGCAGGAGAAGACCAACAAGAGTAAGTTCATTCATGTCAAAGAAATTCAAGCCTTTCAAAAGTACTTTGAAACTGTCTATCTACCAAATGATATTAGTCGAACCGTTCGTGAGGCTGCTGTCACTTTAAAGGAGAAATTTCTACAAAAAATGGACCAATTGAAAATCCCTTCAAACGTTCCTCTTGAGAAACGTTATAAGGTAGCTTTTGAACTCTTTCCTCCAAAGTTCCCTCGACTGCCTAATGCTGATTTTGGAGTGGCACTTGCCCCCCCATTTCCAAACTAGTTTGTCTGTGGTGAGCACTTAAAACTCCTTCGACAGCAGTCTCAACCAAAACCCCAACGGGTGGTTACAACTAAACATACGCTGGACAGTTTTAAAGGACACCTTCATATAGGGGTCGAGGATGTCCGTGTCGAATCCGAAATATAGGAAGGTTTGAGGCCCTTGATTTGTGATTTTTTAACTAACCACTCAATTATTAACCTTGTAATAATCGTCCATCTTTCAGCCGTGGCCAGGAAGACCAGCTCGTCGAAGGGTGCTGCAAAGGTCGAGAAGGACGCTGAAGGCACAAAGGTACTTTATATCCCTTGCCTAAGTTTTTTTTTGTAACTAATCTTCTAATATTTGCATCACCTTTTAGGCTGCTCGAAAACGTCCAACGCCTTCAAAAAAGGGCAAGAAAGGTGCTCAAGTAGTTGCTCTTCCAGATACCGATGATGAGTCCCCTGAGGAGGTAGTAGTTAAGAAGAAAAGGAAGCTTGTCAAAGCTTCTGGAACTACCACCCAGTCTCCTTCAAAGGTGGCAAAAATTCTTGAGAAGACACCCGCTAGTAGTGGTGTCAAGAAACAACTCTCCAGGGTTGCGTCGAAAACGACTGCTGGCGATCCTAAGAATGTGAACTCAAGTCCTTATGTTGCAGCTGTACAGGTATGCGTACTATCTTCATTCAGTATTTGGAGTCCCTACTCAGATTTCTCTCAGTCTTATTCCCTTTACTTGTGGTTTTCAGGCTGATGTAGGTGGTTCTAACCCACCACAACCTTCCTTCAGCTTTGCAACAACCCTGCTGAATATCCAATGTGAGCCAACTTATCACCCTACCTCTGACCTTGGTTCTGGATATAGTTCAATCAGCGAAATTAATCAACCTATCCCTCTTACAGTTCCTCCTCCTGAAGCAGATGAAACAAACAAAGGTTCTCTTGCCAGGACCAATACCTAACAATCCCAGACCGATGGCTCTGATCATGAAGAGGATGATGCTTCTCATCAACAACCTCTCGACCAAGCAGAGACTATTGGTATGGACATAGAAGGAAGGCACACTGAAGCAGAAGAGGAGGAAGTCGAAGAAGATGAAGAACAAGAAGAAGAGAGGGACAAGACTAAGCAAGATCAAACCCACACACCTATGGCTGAACCAGGTCCTGCCAAAAATCCAACTCCTGGACCTACAGTCACTTCGACTACTGGAGGACCCCCCATAGGAGACCCCATGGCTGCCCTCAAATGGTCGAATCCTCGAGAGTATGCCAGGATGATACTTGGGAAGAAGTACAGCTCTTCAGGTACTAGCCTCAGTACTTCGACCAGCTCTGGGGGTCCAGCTCCAGATGATTTCGCCAGCCCTATCCTTCAAAAAATCAAGGACAAATTCTTCAAGGGCGACATCCACAATGTCTTACTTTCAGATCGAACTGCTCATCTCTTTCTGAAAGACAGGCTTCAAAAACTGGACCTTTCGACCATTAGCAAAGATGTTTCTGAATTCCTGTTGGAGCTAACTACTTTAGTGAATCAAATGTCTGAGGACTTCAAGCTCCTTACCAAGATCCAAGACAGCATTGAAATCACAACTGGATTGGAAGCTTCAGCTTGGGATGAAGCACATGCATCAGAAGCTATGGTCGAAAGTCTAGAGACTGAACAACAGAAAAGGCAGGCAGAAGTGGAGTCGAACCAAAAGAACATTGATGTCTGGAAGCAGCAAAATGAAGAGCTGCAGAACAAGATTTCTAATGCTGAAAAGCGCAACCTTGAGCTGGGAGAGTTCGACGATACTGAAATGGCCAGAGAGCTGAAGCGCACCATAGACTTCCTTGACAAGGCCCAAACGCTTGAAAAAGAACTTTCAGCAGCCAAACTCAACAAAGCTCTCTGTGAGAAATGCCTTCAGAATCACAAGGTCAACTTCCTTGAGTTGAAGTCGAAGCTCCCTTTCTGATTGTCACATGATTTCTTGTTTGTAGTTACACTTTTTGTTCATCATGTTTTATGGTCCTTTTAAGGCCCCATGTACAGACAATCTTAATGCCCTATGGCCTTTATCTAACCCCTTCTGTTTACTATCAACTCTTCGACTTGCAAAACATATTTTTTTTTACTTTGCTAACTGAGTAATTAAAGTATTCTGCCTCCTTTCTTGGAAATCATGAAAACAACGCAGCTTTTAACAGTCTTAGTGTTCCAACGGCACAAGTTTCTATTCCATAAAGGAATATTAATAGCGCAACCCTAGGGTCTATTCCCAAGGGTCATTTCACGTATTTCCATCGTTGATTGGCTAATCCTTACAAAGCCTTGCCTCTATAAAACCCTCTTCCCTCTTGGGATACCTTGCACCTACTACAGCAAGCATGAGTACTTCTTCAAAGAAGGCAATGACCAAGAAGGTGGCTGGAGAGACAAAGAACGTTGAGGCAACAACTACTTCCCTCAATAACACTTCAACTAGAGCAACATCTCGCGCCAAGAAGAGAGAAACCAAGATGAGGGTCCCCAAGAAAGAACATTCCAAAGCACTAAACTCTGATGATGAAGCTGACGAAGATTATGTTGCCTTCCTTAACTCCATTAATTGGAGGGACTATGAATGATCTTTCTCCTGGGTTTTATGTTATTGTGATTGTTGTTTTCTGTATGCTATTTTGGCCCCACATGGCCTACTTTGGCTTTTGTAGTCTGAATGAAACTTACGTTTTAATATGAATTTCTTGTAAAATAGGCTTATATTTTTTCAAATATTTCCCATTTACCCTTAAGACTCTTAGATCACCCTCCATCTCTTGAATCTCATAAGCATTATTACTAAACGCCTTAATAATTTGAAAAGGACCTTCCCACTTAGGAGACCACTTCCCCAAAGTTCTGGTCTTTTGATCCATAGGTAAGATCACTTTCCACACTAGATCTCCAGTTGAAAAGGTTTTAATCTTGACCTTTTTGTTATAAGACTTCTCCACCCTTTTCTTTTGCCTTTTCAGCAACTCTAATGCATGGAGCCTTTCTTCATCTAGGTCTACTAATTCATCCAACATCATATTCTAATAAGACTCAGATGGAATCTCATGATGCCTTTGGATCCTTATTGATTGAAGATAAATTTCCACAGGCAGAACTGCATCATGACCAAAAGTCAGTCGAAATGGGGTAGTATTAGTTGCCTCTTTAGGGGACGTTCGACATGGCCAGAGTATTTGGTCCAATGTCCTGTGCCAATTTCTTGGGTTTTTCCCCACATGCTTTTTTATCAACCCAATAACTACTTTATTTGCTGCTTCGACTTGGCCATTAGCTTGAGCATAATAAGGTGTGGACGTTACAAGCTTGAATCCCATTTCTTAAGAAAACTCTTGCATTTTTTGACCAGTGAAGACTAATCCTTGGTCTGTTGTAATTGCCTCTGGGATTCCAAACCTATAGATGATGTGCTTCTGGATAAATTCAATCACATCTTCTTGATCAATATTTGGTAATGGGATAACTTCGACCCATTTGGTAAAATAATCAATACCCACAAAAATGTACTTATGATTTTTAGATGATGCTAGTCGAATCTCTCCGACCAAATCCAAAGCCCATCCTCTAAAAGGCCAAGGTTTCACTATAGAGTGTAATTCACTCGCAGGGACATGTTGAATGCCAGCATGAACTTGACATTCCTGACAACCCTTATCAAATTCCATACAATCTTTTAACATGGTAGGCCAATACATGCCTTGTCGAAACAACAACCATTTCATTTTATGGCCTACCTGATGTGCCCCACATGCCCCATTATGGACAGTCAAAATAGCTAAGTATGCTTCTGCCTCACTGAGGCACTTAAGCAATACTCCCTCAGGAGTCTCTTTGAAAAATTCATTACCCAACAAGACATAACTTAAAGCTTGATACTTGATTTTCCTTTCTGTCGAAGCTATTGGATTTTTCAAGTAATCCATTATAGGTTTCCTCCAATCCTTGTCAGTTATACTATCAACTGCCAGAATTGCGAAAATTTCTTCATCAACATATCCAAGCTTAGTTTCTTCCAAATCTGATGGGGCTAATCCTACTGACACCACCCTTCCTCTGACTTCGACTTTGATTGCATCTTGTCATTTATCTTTCGCAACTTTATACCCTGATGCAATCTGAGCCAAGTCATTAGCTACCTGGTTTTCCAGTCTAGGGATGTGTCAAAAACTAACTGCGTCGAATTTTTTCATTAGTCGATTCACAACTACAAAGTACATAATCAAGTTTTCTTTTATGCACTTGTACTCTTTAGTCACTTGTTTTATGACCAGTACTGAATCTCCCATTATTTCGGCATGAGTTGCCCCCAATTCCAACAATACTTCAAGTCCAGCAATTAAAGCTTCATATTCAGCTTCGTTGTTAGAACAACGGCCTTCAATTTTATACTTAAGTGTTGTTGGAATTTTATTAGGAGAAATAAACCAGTACTCATATGCCTGTCCCATCTTTGTGGCTTGACCCGTCAAAATATAACTTCCAAGGTTCCACATCAAGATAGTTCAGGGGGGTCTCATTTGTAGAATGGTCAGCTATAAAGTCTGCCACTATTTGTCCTTTAACAGCTTTTAAAGGCTTATAAGTTAAAGAATATTGAGTTAATGTTAATGCCCATTTTCCAATTCGACTATGCAAAATAGGTTTGGACAACATATGTTTAATAACGTCATAACGAGAAGAAACATACACATCAATTGGTTTTATATAATGCTTCAATTTGGTACAAGAGTAATACAAACATAAACATAATTTTTCAATCATGCTATATCTAGTTTCTGCATCATTTAAAACTCTACTAAGGTAATAAACGGCTCTTTCGACACCATCATCATCCTCTTGAGCTAACATGCTCCCAACTGTTCTATCTGACACAGCTATGTATAATCTCATACACTTATTTCCACGAGGTGGTGAGAGAATAGGGGAGTGACTCAGGTACTCTTTGATTTTGTCGAAGGCTTCCTGTTGATCTTGCCCCCAGTCGAACCCATCCTCGCTAGCTCGAAGCAATGGTGAAAAGGCTTGCGTTTTCCCACTTAAGTTACATATAAATCTCCTCAAGAAATTTATTTTGCCCAAGAGAGACTGCAATTCCTTCTTTGTTGATGGCGCTTTTGCTTCCATAATGGCTTTGGTTTTATTCTGGTTAATTTTGATCCCCTTCTTGTGGACCACAAAGCCTAAGAAATCCCCTGCCTGCACACAAAAAGCACATTTGAGAGGATTCATTTTCAGACCATGCTTTCTCATCCTTTCAAAGGAATGTCAAAGATGGCTTATATGATCTTTTCCTGAAAAGGACTTAACAACAATATCATCAATATATATTTGCATAAAAGTCTCAATAAAATCATGAAAGATCGAATTCATTGCTCTCTGGTAAGTTGCCCCAGCATTTTTTAGACCGAAAGGCATCACTACCCATTCATAAGTGCCTAATGCCCCTGGACATCGAAAAGCAGTTTTTGGGACATCTTCCTCAGCAATGAATATTTGGTTATAACCAGAATAACCATCCAACATGCTCAAGTATTCATGTCCTACAGCAGAATCAATCTACATTTCTGCCACAAGCATAGAATATTCGTCTTTAGGGGTTGCAAAATTTATATCTCTAAAATCTATACAAACCCTTAAAGAACCATTCTTTTTAATGATGGGTACAATATTAGCTAGCCATTCGACATACCTAGCTGTACGGATGAACTTGCATCTAAGTAGCCTTTTGATTTCCTCTTTGATCTTGGAAAGGATTATTGGGGCAAACCGTCTTGGATTTTGCTTGACTATCATTTTCCCAGGTATGATTGGCAACTTATGTTCAACAAGCTCTCTCCTCAAACCAGGCATTTCATCATAGTCCCAAGCGAAGCAATCCTTGAATTCCTTCAATAGTTGGACCATTTTGACTTTGAGTAGTGGGTCGAGATTGGCGCTAATATAAGTAGGCATTTTTATTCCCCCTTCACCCAAGTCAATTTCTTCCAAAGATCCTGCGCCAGCATTTTCATATTGTCCGACAGTGGATCCTTTTCAAAACCTAAAGGCTCATTATCATAAACAGCATCAAGCCTTTGGTTTTGGTATTCAATTTGAGGCCCATCAGGTGGCTCAGGTTCAAAGTCCTTACCAATGCCTACTTCACAAATTTGAGTTTTGGCTTCGACAGCCATGCGGTTGTGTGCAACCTCTAAAGCCGCTTGTAACATAGATTCGGCCACATGGGCCGAAATTCTTTGTAGTGCATCAAACTCAGTCATTGTTACTGAATTCACTTCCCCAGCCTGTGGGGTAAACCTCAGGCAGCCCATAGTACAGATCATTGCCTTCTTCTCTTACGACATCTCTGTCCCATCGAAACCCCTCCAGTGGGTGCAAGTGTAATGAGCAGAATGCGTGGTCATCTATGGAGAGATCGAATTCTACTGGAGTACAAGGCGCAATATGCACCAAATTTTTGTCGAACTCAGCACCATCAATATGATTAACAGGCACCTTAAAGTAGCCTTGATCAGCTTCAATGTTTTCTTCTATTCCATCAGGCCTCCAGATTGTTATTCGTTGGTGCATTGATGAAGGTACTGCCCCAATGCCATGGATTCATTCCCTTCCTAGCAAAAGTTTGTAGTTAACTTTGCTTTCGACCACCATGAACAAGGTGGGTCTTGTCACTATACCTACAGTCAAGTCAACCTGTAACACACCTAGACTGGTCCCAATCTTCCCTTCATAATTAGAGAGGACCATGTTGTAGTGTTTAAGATCAGTGTCGAATTTACCAATTTTACTCAGCAAAAAATGTGGAATTAAATTAACAGTAGCCCCATAATCTACCAAGATCTTGTTAACAGCCACGTTCTCTACTTTCCCTGTAATATACAGAGGTTTCAAGTGTCCCTTCATGGCCTCAGTTGGTCGCTCAAAGAAAGCATTATGTTCTTCGACACGGCCGCTGTTCATTACATAATAGCACACAGGTTGGTGTGCTGCCATTTCGGCCTCAGCGTTGGCATCCAAATTCTCCACTTCAGTTACTCTGTCATACTCCCTTGGCATTACTGACACTACATTGACAATGATGTTTAAAGAAGCATCAGAGTCTGAATCAAAATTGTGGGTCGACGCTTCGTCTTCAACTGTTTCGACCGTAAATTTTTTAGCTTCTTCCTTCTTGGAAGTAAACAGCTTTCGACCCACTAGCAGCGGGTTTGTTGTTCTCATGCCAACACCTTTGTTGCTAGCTAGCAGAACATTAGTGCTAGTCTCCGTCGAATCTTTAGCCTGAGCTTCTCTTAGAGCCTTCCTTCATCTCTGTTCTCTCCTCCACTGGGACCTAGACATGGGATTTTTTCCTTTGTAATTCTCAAACACATAGGCAGCTTTGTTGGAGGACTTGAATTCTTTCCTATACTCAATTGAAGAACCTCTAGCCACCTCGAAACTTTTCCATCCTTGCTTCCCTTTTCCTGCTGCTTCGACGGGTTTAACCCACCTCCCAATTGGTACTTCCCCCCTGGGTTTGAAAGTAGCTTGCTTGGCCCTTGGAATTTGTGGCCTTGGGCCATATTTTTTTTTAGTAGCTTTCCTTGGGTCGAAACGCCCTGGCTTTTGAGTAGCTCTCCTCTCACATCCAGATTTGGCCTCTTTCCCCGCTTGGAGGCCATGAGCAGCTTCTTTGTCGAAGATAATACTGCATCGAGGGCACAACATGACTTCAGAGTTCTTCCCCTGGCACCTGTGGAGAAAATCAATGATGGTCTCATCCTCTCTGGGATAAGCCAGTTTGTCGCAGTCCTCTTATTCATCAATATCCATGGCCTGTTTGTTAGTAACTTCGACCATGTTCACGTTGACTTCATCTTTTAAACGCATTTTAGAAAAGTCAATATCAAGGCTTTCAGCAGCCTCGTCCATCTGTCTAAAATGATCAGCAATCTCTCTTGTCACCATCTGCAATTTTGGTGTTTCAACTTCAGCATGGGTCTCGACTGTAGTTTCAGTGTCGAACCTTTGAACCTCAGAAGAGGTACTAAAGTAATGTTCAGCAACCATACATATCAAATGCTCAAGCTGATAGCTATCCATTTCTTCAGCCTCTCTGATAAACACAACATCATTGGCAAGGTCCTCAGTAACCTCCATCACCGTGGCATTTCTGCCAAGAGCTTCGTTGGTACTAACACTATCCGAACTGTTGTCAGATAATTCAACCAGTTCGACCATGTTGACCTCCTCAGGCTCTGCATAATTTGCTTCAGCTACTTCAAGGGGGCTGGTATCAATCTTCATCTGGGTCTTAGTCTTCTCCCCAAATTTGAGCCTTCCCTCATGAATAGCATTCTGCACCAAATCCCTGAAAAGAAAACATTGAGACATCTTATGACCCAAGTAATTATGGTATTTACAAAAACCTCTCTTTTTTCTTTGCTCTAAAGGTGGTATTTTAGCACCAGGAGGCACTAATATTTGACCATTTTTAACTAACAAATCAAAAATTTCGTCACATTTAGTGATGTCGAAAGTGTATGTTTTCTTTAGGAACCTATCATTCTTTTCGGTTTCGACAGGGTTTTTTCCATTCGAAGGAACTAATAATTTACAAGAATAAGGAGGGCCCTTCTTAAGTTCAGCAAGGTCTATTTCATTTTCGTCGAACCTAACGGACTCATCATACAGTTCTTCAATGCCCTCCTGGTATTCGACGTAAGCTACCTTCTTGTTCTTATTCACCCTAGCTTTCTCATCTTTGAGACGCTCTAGCTGTCGAACTCTGTCAGCCAACTGGGCCATATCCCTTAAATACTGGGTGTCCAGTTTCTTCCTGATAGAGTAATCAAGGCCACCAGCGGCCATTTCGACAAGCTCATGCTCAGGAACTTGCATAAAGCATCTAGCCTTGAGTAGTCGAAACCTATTCAAGTAATCGTCTATTGGCTCATTGAACTTTCGTTTCACACTAGCCAATTCTTTCAAACTAATTTTCATCTGACCCATGTAAAATTTCTCATGGAACAAACGTTCTAACTGGGTCCAATAACAAATCGAACCAGATGGTAACGTAGTGAACCACGTGAACGCATTTTTAGTGAGGGAACTAGGGAAATACTTCACCCTCATACTTTCATCATTCGCCATCTCGCCAGCTTCGATCAGGTAGCGCGCCACAAGTTCAACGGTAGATTCTGTAGTATCTCTTGAGAATTTAGTAAACTTTGGCACTTTTGTCCTGGGAGGCAATTCAGCTTGAAGTATATAGTCTACTATAGGCGAAGTAAATTTTAGCCTAGAAAAACCCATATCCAGCCCATTTCGAGCCATTATTCTTTCGACCAAGGCAGCCAAATTGTTCTCTGCTGCTACATTGTTGCGTCGAACCTGATTCACCACACGATCAGCGTCTTGATTTCTATTCACTAGCACCATCCTTCGTTCCTCCTCTTCAAGTATTGGTATTTGATTTCTAGGAGGATCCTCCCTAGGTGGTTCGACCAACCCCGGATTCACTGGGTTCACTTGTTGAGCATTCTCCCTCATCTCGACTCCTTGAGTTTGGTGTTGAACAGGAGCTGGTATTCCCATGAACTCTGCTATTCGTCCCATCTGGGTTGTCATCATTTGATTGGTCTGGGTAGTATTCTGGATCAATGGCTGGAAAATCTCCCTCATCGTCTGAGACAAAGTATGTACCATTTGCATGTTGCTCTCATCCATCTGTTGCTGCAAATATGCTGCAGATTCATTTGTTAAGTTGGGCCCTTGAGCAGAATATCCCAAACCTATGGACTGGCTGTTTTGACCCATGTTAATTTCAGAACCTGACTCCTGCAAAGAGGAAGATATCACATTTTCTGAATATACTGGGGGTGTAGTACGCAGATTCTGCATCATTGCCGTTGGCATGCCATAGATTGGGTTCCTAGGCAAAGACTGTGAAAATCCTGGGGGAGGAAACTGCCTGTACGTCGAACCTCCTGCGGGTGGAGTCTGAGGGTTTGCCACTGATGGGCCAATGTATTCCAAGACTGGCTGAGTGTAAGGCCTCACGTATGTCGCCCCTGGTCCCGCTGTCGAAGACGCTGGCTCTGTCACCATGGTTAACGATGTTGACCCTCCTGTCGAAGGATCTGGAGTTGGCGCCACAGTAATTCTTTGTAATTCTTGAGGATTGATGGTGTTGTTCTGAACACTTGAGCTGCTTGGCTGAGTATTAGTCCCAGCAGAACTAGGATTCAAATTTCCTTGGCCAGAAGCCATTCTCCTCACGTTTCTTCTCTTTGGTCTATATTCGTTTGAATTGGCTACCTTTCCACTTCTCAAGTGCATACGATAGTTTGCCACAATCTCGACCAATGAAAAAATACTTAAGAGGGCAGTTATAAAACTTCCTTTTGGTGGTTATTTAAAAGTTGAAAACTTCCAAATCCACGTTTAGCACTGTCCCACTAGCCGTGCCAATTTGTTTACCTTGAAAATTGGTAAACAACCGCTGATCTTCTAAAACAATAAAGTTCTAGTAAATTACAGGATCGATCAGATTGATCCTAGGACATGTGTTGTATGTGTGTTTAGAATATTTCACGATTTGGTAGAGTATGCCTTTCGACAATGCACATAAATGAAAAAGAGGTTTGAAGTGTAAAGGATAGCGATAAAGATTAAAGAAACAACTAAGTCGAACAATACATCAAAAGAGAGGAAAGGCTGAATGTAAAGGTTAGATAAAAAACTGGAATTAAAGACTGGAAACAAATGCGTACAGACCTAAAAATACAGAAAGATAGATGCTTGAAAGTAGAGGTTTTTTTTAAATGTAAACTTCAAAGTAAAACTTGGTAATGTAACTGACTTGAAAAGTAAAAGCTTGTAAACAAGATTTCAAAGTAAAGAATCTACAACAGAAACTTCAAAGTAAATTGCATTGCAATAAAGGGTGATGGTGATTGCAATCACGTACATTCTCACTTCACTTGTTTCTCGACACGCTGGATACTTTGAGTGAATGTAGAGTTGCTTGTACAAATATGATATTTTCACCCTATTCTAACTCTAGGACTGACCTATTTATAATAATCTAATGTAACCACCATTTAACGGTTTTACTCCTAGATCACGCCACTTGGCACTTTGCATGTCTTCAACTTCTTGGATCTTCGCCACCTGTCCTATTTTCAAATTCAAATAGTAAAACTTCCCTCCACCATCTAGTGGTAACTGCAGAGCATTATTCATATCAGTTTTGTCCTGTCGAATTGACTCTTGGAACGTAGAAATCTTTAAAGTCTTGAAATCCTTCTATTCGACTCAGACTTTCAGAAAACATGGTCGAAGACCTTCTAGTCGAAGCCCTCCTTTCTTTAGCTTATTATCTTAAAGGATACCTTCCTTTAAAGCCAAATTGTTTGAAATCATGTGGAGTCGAAATTAGGAGCTAACAGCGGTGAGCGTGGAGAAAGATGCCTTCAACAAAGTATATGAGATTGAAAATTTCACCAGAGTGAACGATTTCGGTCTGTGGCGCTTGAAGATAAAAGCCCTACTAGTTCAGTAGGGTTGTTTGGAAGCGTTGAAGGGAGAGGCAGCCATGGACGCTGCATTAACAGAAAAAGAAAAGATGGCCATGATAGAGAAAGCCCATAGTGCAATATTGTTGAGCCTTGGTGATAAGGTTCTTCGACAGGTATCAAAGGAGATTACGGCATCGGGGCTATGGTTGAAACTTGAAAGTTTGTACATGACCAAATCTCTGGTGAATCGACTCTACCTGAAGCAAGCCTTGTATTCATTCAAGATGAGTGAAGACAAAGTGTTGGCTGAGCAAATGGATATGTTCAACAAACTTATTCTTGATTTTGAAAATATTGATGTGAAGATCGATGATGAAGATCAAGCACTGTTGTTGTTGTGTGCTTTGCCCATAACATATGCTTACTTCAAAGAAACTCTCATGTATGGAAGGGAGTCCCTGAATTTGAAGAAGTTCAATCAGCCTTGTATTCTAAGGACCTGAACGAACAAAAGGAGCATAAACCTTCGACGATGGGTGAAGGTTTGGCCGTTAAGGGAAAATTCTTGCGAAAGGATGGTAAGTTCGACAAGAAGAAAGGTAAAAGTCAGCAGAAGTCTTATAGTGGCGAAGCATCCGGTATTCGATGTTATCCCTGTAAGAAGGAGGGTCACACAAGAAAGATGTGTCATGAACGCCTGAAAGATCATGGAGGTAAGGATAATGGCAATGCAGCCATTGTTCAAGAAGACTTCAAATCATCTGATGTTCTTATGGTTTCAAGCAGCGACTCAAGAAAAGAGTGGATTATGGATTCAGGTTGAACTTGGCACATGACTCCAAATAGAGAATTGTTCGAGGAGCTATGTGATCAAGATGGTGGATCAGTGCTGCTGGGAAACAACAAAGCTTGCAAAATAGCAGGTATTGGATTTGTGAGATTCAAGCTCCATGATGAGTCAATAAGGTTATTGACTAAAGTTAGGTATGTACCTGATTTGAAGAGAAATTTGATTTCTCTTGGTGCATTCGACAAGAAGGGATATGTTTTTCAAGGAGAGAAAAGTATCCTAAGAGTCATGAAGGGGGGTTCGAAGGAAGTCTTGAGAGGTGTGAAGAAACAAGGCTTGTATACCCTTGAGGCTGAAGTTGTAAGTGGTTCGACAAATGTTGCATCCACGAAACCATTGTCGAAGACAAAAATTTGGCACATGAGATTGGGCCATGTTAGTGAAAGGGGCCTAGTCGAATTGGGGAAACAAAATATGCTTTGAGGAAACAAAGTCGAAAAGCTGAAATTTTATGAACCCTATGTACTTGGAAAATCTTGCAGAGTGAAGTTCAACAAAGGCAAACAAAGTGGATCCCTTGATTACATCCATGTTGATCTTTGGGGGCCTGCAAGGTGTCCATCACATTCAGGAGCAAGGTATTTTCTATCCATAGTCAATGATTATTCTAGAAAGTTATGGGTATTCATCCAGACTGGCAGAAAGGTCAAGAGGTTGAGGACCGACAATGGCCTTGAATTTTGCAATGAGGCGTTCGACATATTTTGTGCATCCTTATGTATTGCAAGGCACAATACTAGAGCAGTTACTCCACAACAAAATGGTTTGGAAGAAAGGTTTAATCGAACTATTTTGGAAAGAGTTAGATGCTTGTTGACTAGTGCTGGATTAAAGAATGTGTTTTGGGCTGAGGCTGTTTTGACAGCAACATATTTGATAAACAAATGTCCTTCGACTGCATTAGATATGAAGACATCTAAAGAATTTTGGTTGGGACATCCACCTAGTCTCGACAGACTGAGAGTATTTGGCTACGTGACCTATGCTCACATTAGGCAAGACAATGTCGAACCTAGAGCTCTAAAATACATGTTCATGAGATACCCTGAAGGAGTCAAAGCTTATAGGCTATCTTGTCTAGAGCTAGGTCATAGAAGGTGTATCATCAGTCTAGATGAAGTTTTCAATGAAGCTGAGATGGCCTTCAAGAAAACTGATGATGCTGACGAAGAGCTGGAACAGGGAGAGATTCATGTTGAGGTGGAGCATGTTGATGCCGAATTGCGTATCCCAGATGAAGTCAAAGAAGAAGCAGAAGCTGCTGTCAAATATAAGGAGACTAATAATGACTACCTGCTAGTAAGAGACAGGTCGAGGAGAGTCATTAAGCCACCTCAGTGACTTGGGTATGCAGATTTTATAGCTTATGCCTTAATCTCTACAAGTGAGGTTCTTAACAAAGAACCTAGAGACTATAAGGAAGTTATGAGGAGTCGAAAGAAGACTGAATGGTTGAAGGCCATAGATGATGAGATAAAATCTCTTCATGATAACAACACCTGGGAACTGATCAAGAAACCTGCTGGAGCCAGATTAGTCGGCTGTAAATGGATTTTCAAAGTTAGGAAGGAATCGAAGGAGTGGCGTCAAAGAGATACAAGGCAAGATTGGTTGCTAGGGGGTTCACTCAGAAAGAAGGTGTCGAATTCAATGATGTCTCTCCTGTTGTGAAGCGCAAATCCATTTGAATGTTGCTTGCCATGGTGGCACAGTTCGACCTTGATCTAGAACAGATGGATGTGAAGACGGCATTCTTGTATGGTGATATAGATGAAACAATCCTGATGAGGCAACTTGAAGGGTGTGTCGAAAGGGGAAGGAAAATTATGCGTGCAAGCTGAAGAGATCTTTATATTGACTGAAACAATCTCCTTGACAGTGGAATAAGAGATTCGACAAGTTCATGGCACGCATAAGTTTCATTAGAAGTCAGTTCGAACATTGTGTTTACTTCAGATTTTGACCTAGTAATTCATTTGTTATTTTGTTGCTTTATGTGGATGATATTCTAATTGCAAGCAACAATGTCGAAGATGTAATGAGGGTGAAGGATAAACTCAATAAGAAGTTCAAAATGAAGGACCTGGGAGCTGTGTCCAGGATTCTTGGGATTGATATCCGAAGAGATAGAAAGCACTTGAAATTATGCTTATCTCAAGAGGCATACCTATGGAAGATTCTCAAAAAGTATGGTATGTCGAATTCAAAGCCTGTTGTGACTCCGACAAACCCTTAATTCAAGCTGAGTATAGATCAGTGTCCCAGTACTGATGTTGAAATAGCTTATATGAATAACATTCCATATGCTAATATAGTGGGTTCTTTGATGTATGTTATGATCTGTACTAGATCCGACATAACATATGCAGTAAGTCTTGTAAGTAGGTACATGGCGAATCCTGGAAAGGCTCACTGGCAAGCATTGAACTGGATTCTAAGGTACATAAATGGGTCTCTGAACAGAGTCCTAAAATATGGTGGAGCCTTGGGTGAAGATAGAAAAGGAGTAATCGAAGGATATGTCGACTCTGATTATGCAGGGTGTATGGATTCTAGGAAATCTATTTCTGGATATGTGTTCGCTATGTTTAGCACAACAATCAGTTGGAAAGTAACACTTCATAAGGTTGTTGTCTTATCAACCACTGAAGCGGAATATATCGCCCTAACTGAAGCTATGAAAGAAGCATTGTGGCTTGAAGGTTTTACAAAGGAGCTGAAACTTCAAGGTCGAGTTGTCACTATTAAATGTGATAGTCAAAGTGCAATACACCTGTCGAAGAATTCAGCGTATCATGAATGAACCAAGCACATTGATGTGAGGCTGCATTTCACCAGAGGGGTAAGCGATCGTGGAGAAGTCCAAGTGCTGAAGGTTTCGACAGATCATAAGGTTGCTGATATGATGACCAATACGTTGACCAATTGCAAGTTTTTCCACTATATGCAGTTGATAAAGCTGCATGAAGAAAGCTAGTTTGTTTCTTGATGTTATAGAGTTAGATCCAAGGTGGATATTTATGAGATATTGGATCGAACTCTAGTTTAGCATGCCTTCGAAGTCTGCTCGCATGCTATTGTCGAAGACCTACATGCTGTAGTCGAATTGTGTTCTAGTATGTAGTTGTCGGATTGGGCCTTGCGTTAGGGATCCAATTGTTTAAGTTAGCTTGTAATGGATAATTGTTAAAAGCCCATTAGTTTAGTATGTTAGGTTTTATTATAAATAGCATACTAGTCTCTCATCATAAGTGTGGTGTGGCAAATCCTAATTAGGGTGAGAGGGTTAATTGTTGGTATACACTTGTAATCTTTGAACCCTTATTGAGAAAGTGAATAGTAAAACAGATTTAACCAATTCTCTATTCTTCTTCTCTTTTCCATTGTGAAACCTAATAGGGTTTCTTGTGTTTGTTCAAGAACCATGTTGTTCTCCTTGTTTTTCCTTAACCCTAACCCTTGTGTGTTTCTTGATCATAAAGAAACCGTTTATACTTTGTTTCAAGGCATCCTAATTCACAACATATTATATATTTATAAACAAAATATAATTAAAAAAAGGATGTATTATTAATTTTTTTAAATAGAATAATAATTTGTTTAAACAAAATATTTATTAAAAACAGAATATTCCCATCAAAATGACAATCAGTAAAACGAACAGTGAATAAATCTCTTGTTGTTGGTTCAAGGTACTTTACAATAGATGGCGATTCATATCCAATATATATTTTTGTTAGTGCTTGAGGCACTTTTAGTGAGTAGATAAAGAGAGAATGTAGAAATAAGGATTGTATTATTGAATCGAATAATAATAACTGAATTATAGAGTGTCTTATTTATATACACCTAAGTGACTTGCCTACTAAGCAACATACATAACAAACTAAGTAACAAACCCTAAACCCTAATTAGCTTTGGGCTTGGGCCACACAATTCAACATGAATTATGTCTAATATCTCAATATACCCCCTATAATACAAGTTGTTGAAACACACTAATCATTGTCGATCTGAACTATTCCTAATTTCTTTCTCAAAGTTAGGAACCTATCGCTCTTCAATCCTTTGGTGAAAATGTCGGCCAATTGGGCTTCACTTGAGCAATGCCTTACTTCAAGTTCCCCTCGATTCATCTCCTTCCTTAAGAAGTGAAATATTTCTTCGATGTGCTTACTTCTTCCATGAAAAATTAAATTATTTTCCAGATAAATGGCTGACTTGTTGTCGATCTGCAGTACCAGAGGCTTCTACACTTCGACCTCCATTTCTTCAAGAATAGATCTGATCCAAATTGCTTGACATGCAGCATAGGATCCTGCTATATATTCAACCTCACATGATGACAATGCCACCACAGGTTGCTTTCTAGAACACCATGAGATTGGGGCACCAAATACTTGAACGAAAAATCCAGTTGGGCTTCTTCGATCTTCCCTATCTCCACACCAACCAGTATCTGAATAGAAAGTAACCATAGCTTCTTTGCTTTTAGAGTCTTGTCTAAGTAGAATTCCATGGTTTGTCGATCCTTTTAAGTATCTGAGGATTCTTCTTGCAGCCTTCAAGTGTGACACCCTTGGTTCACTCATGTATCTGATCACTAATCCGACTGAGAAACATATATCAGGTTAACTGTTGCACACATATCTCAGAAATCCAAAAATTTGTTTGAACAAAGTTGCATCAACTTTATCTTCCTCCCCATGTTTTTCCAACTTTAAATTTGGTTCGACAGAAGAAGATGCAGGAGTCGAATCATCCATTCTAAATCTCTTGAGTATCTCTTTGACATACTTTCTTTGATGTAGCACCATACCCTTCTTCTACATTTGAAATTTCATGCCTATGAAGTATGACAACTTTCCCAGATCCGACATTTCAAATTCCTTCTTCATCAGCTCTTTGAACTTCGACAATTTCTTCAAGCTATTAACAGTTACTAGCAAGTCATCGAAAGACTGCTCTATTACACGTTCATAAGACCTACCGGGTATGTCGAATGGCTCACCAATATTGTCCTACTAATTAAAAAGAATGACTTTCAGAGTCTCTATTGACTTTAGAGATTTTAACACTGCCACTCCAAAAGACGAATACCCAATGCATGTGGCAGAAATGCTAGTCGATTAGGCAACTAATTTTGAGTATAAAAGTCTTTTAGATGGTTATTCTGGTTATAACCAAATTTTTATTATATAGGTAAACGTAGCAAAAACGGTGTTTCGTTGCCCAGGGGGCCTTAGGCACATATGAGTGGGCGGTGATGCCCTTTGTGTTGTGTGTTTTTGCTACTTCTTATTGGTGGAACTGACTACACTACCTTATTTTTAATGTGATTAAATGTTTTATTTTAGATTTTGAAATTTTGGTATCAGACGTGTGATGTTAAGGTGCGATGTCACAACAGCACACTCTGCACAATGGACAGCAATAACAGTAAAATAACACCAAGAATTTTTGACCCAGTTCGGTTACAACCAACCTACTCTGGGGGATACCAAGCCAGGGATGGAATTCACTACTTGTAGATATAGTTTACAGACTCAACAACCCGTTGACAATCTCCTAAACTTGTACACTACTAATGACTTCCTACCTAAGAAACCACTTAGGTATGAGAACACCTCTCAATCCCTTACAAACTCTCAAAGAAACCACTTTGAGTACCCTTGATCTTACTTCACAGCTTCGATCAAGCAACCACTCTTTGTTGCTTCACAGCTTCTAGAGAGGACAGACACACAACACCTATTCAAACCCTAGAATAGTGTAAATACAAGCACTCTAAACAAACTCTAGACACTAAGCCTCCAGCTCCTGATCTTCTGAATGTTTTCTCTCACTTTTTCCTTTGGTCTTGTGCGCTTTATATAGCTCCTTGAATTGGTCTTGGACTTGCTACAATATCTCCCAGATTTGTTATTTAAAACCGAATATTTAAAACAGATTTTCTCCTAAAATCTTTTTAAATCTTCAACCTTTTAAATCTCCTACAAATCTGCACCAGATCTCCTATGCAGCAACAAATATCTATCCCAAGATATTCGCATCCAATGAGACATCTTGCTCTCCACAATTCCAGCTAATACGCAATCCTAACAACATCACTTCCTACTGTTGTTAATTCTGCAGATCTGATGTTACAACATCGCCATGTGACATCAGACATCCACTTAAACAACTTAACACAGCCCTGTGTTAAGACTCAATGTTGCAACATCAACACCATGACATCAACATTGAACACCTTGTTGTTTTACCAAAATTCCAGCCAATCCAGGAACTTACAATCTCCCCCTTTGGCTAATTTTGGCTAAAACACCCTCTGAACCCTCAGAGTCTTCAGCAGCGGAAAATCTTCAGTAATTTGAAATCTTCATCAGCAGCAGTTTGACAATCTTCATAGTCTACATCACTTGATCTGCTGCAGCACCATCTTCATTATTGACAACAACCAATTGGTGCTCCCCCTCAAAAACATGAACCAACATCACAGCTGTTCAGTAGCTCACAATGTGCAGCACTTCTCCCCCTTGATGTCTGCTTGGCTGCACTCTTCAAATGCTATGATATCTTCACTAGCAGCTCAGTCTAAACTCCCCCTCAATAACTGCACTTCTGCATCACAACTAGCACCTCTCCTTGTCATTTCAGCACCTCTTGCATCTTGACTGACTCTTGACTATTTCTCCCCCTTTTTAGCCATAATTTGACAAACCTCAACAAGTAAGTCCTATGACACCCTGTACAAAACCATACTTCTTCTGTCAGTAATATCCACATTTTGAAAAACCAGATATATTCTTCATCCATCTAGTTATGAAGGCTTCACACAAACAACCACAAGATCTGAAGCACGCAATCTTCATAATAAATGCACCTTTGCTGCAAAATCCATAGACAAGTACTCCACCTGTCATGATTAACAAATGCTCTAGATGAATATGAACATCTGAGCACATTCATTTTGGTACCACTGTCCCTTTTTCAACAGACAGTCATTCCCTATCATAATCTTCATCATCAGACTTCCTGATCAACTTCAGTCTTCTCTACATTCTCCATCCAAGGCAAACCTTCTACTTCATCATTCTCCCGTATGACTATGCAGATGCTCCTTAGATATAATGTAAGCACTAAGCTTCAGATCCAGAACAAAGACATCCTTCACCAAGGATACTCTTGACACTCTTGACACCAGGGTATTACATATGCTCCACTACTGGATTGACTCTACCATTACATCCACCAATAGTTATTGATACTAGTGAAGTCTTCAAAATCAGTAGTCATGCTAAACTTCACATTCTAATCCATATAAACAGAAACACTTCTTCCACATGTCCAATCTTAATCATCTTCTAGATATAACCACCAGCAAACATGATGTTACAACATCTTTTGGGACATCAGCTTCACCATCCAAAGGACTCATTGCACAAAGAAGTCCTTCAAGAAGCTCCCAAAAAAAACACAGTCAGAGTAGCTTATTCAGGTTAACATACACACCTGAATACCATAAGTTCCCACACCCTCTCTTAACCATATCCTAGCAAACTCAACCATATCCAGAGCATCTATACCATATTCTTTTTCCCGATTAAGCTCCCTTTGAAAAACATACTTCCACCTTTTTACGGAATGCAAAGGAATGTTATCCAGTGAAGCCTTTTGAATTTTCTCAGAGGTTCTAACAACAACAGCTTTCTTCATATGAGATATGTCCTGGACATTATCATCAGGATCAGACTCATCTCTGATCTTCCTATTTCTGGAAGAGAGGAACACTTTATTCCTGGATTTTGTAGTACCAACCACATAGATCTTCTGCTTATCAGTTCTCTTTGGAGGTGACTCAATAGCTTTCCCTTTCAGTCTTTTAGCAACCCCAGGAACCACTTTAGCAATAAGCTCATTGTCAGACAGATCATCCATATCAACCGTTTCAACATTCTTCTTTATTTTAAGGCTAGGAGATATTTCAACATTAGTTCCAACATCTGCATCTTTCACAACAGAAATTGCCAACCTGTGAAGTTTTTCTTCCGAACTATAAAAGTCATTAGTCAGGTTGTCATCTTTCTTGGCCTTGCAAGTATTCAGCTCCCAACACTTCTTAAGGTCACAACTTTTGATCCTTCCATCAGCATTGTTGACTCCTTCATCTTGCTCATATAATTGACTACTCAAGTTGGCTTTTAACACATCATTCAACTTAGGAGTAACAACACCATAAGTCCTTAACCCAGATTGACTTTTCACTATACTTTCACACTTGATGTCACCAGCATCATCACTAGATAAGCTGTCCACTTGAGGTATCCACTGATAGCAATTATCTTTGGATCTTACTCCCTTCATCACTACCTCATGCTGCTCATCAGCTACCACACATTCATCTTTGGTGTAGCTTACCTTGTAACCTTCATCACAAAGTTGACTTATGCTAATTAAATTAGCACTCAACCCTTGAACCAGGAGCACATTATCAAGAGTAAGACCATCATGATTATTCACTCTTCCAACTCCTTCTACTACTCCTTTTTCACCATTGCCAAAAATAACATCATTTGCATGGCAAGGATTGAACTCTACCAAATGCTTCTTGGATCCAGTCATGTGCTTTGAACATCCACTGTCAAAGTACCATGCATCCATAGCAAAATGCCCATCTGATGTGTGGGATAAAAGAAATTTCACTTTCTCCTTAGGAACCCATTGTTTAACAACTTTGGGCCTGACCTCCTTTAGTTTTCTTAGAGGAGCAGATTGTGGAAAACCATGTAGGTTAAAACAAGAGTACTGCATATGTCCAAACCTTCCACAATAGAAGCATCTAACTCTGTCATCTCTGAATTGGTTATATCTTCTACCATTATGATGATGATATTGTTGTGGCTCCCACTCATAATGTTGTCTCCTTTTTCCATAGTTGGCCTGTCTTCTATGGTGCTGTTGACTTTTACCATAGGTAGACTGTCTCTTGAACTGAGGATGCTGTCTTCTAGGCTTCCTCCTATGGTGATGAGGTTTCCTTCTTCCATGGTAATGAGGCACAACATTGTTGTATCCATATCCATATCCATATTCATACATGTTCTGATTGAACCTAGCAGCCTTCATGCTCTTGTGATATTGAGGTGGCATATACTGACTAGCTCCCTGAGACAACACCTTCTTTTGATGATGAGCATTCTTCTTCTCAGCATTCTGAGGTTGTGGATGAGTAACCTTCTTAGGTGTAGAATCATGTCTCTTTGTTTGATGCTGAGACATTGGTTGAGACATCTCCTTCTTTGTTCCTGAAGTGCTAGCTTCTGTAGAACCCTTTTCCTCAACCACATATCCTATACCTGATTTATCTCCAGCAGCTTTCTCTGACTGAAGAATCTTATCAAGAGTAGTTGTACCACTGTTCATCATCCTAACGGATTTTGTCATCTGATCAAGTTGAGATTTAACTTGTACAACTTCATTTTCCAGATCAACTTTTACATTCTTAAGCTGAGCAATCTGTTGCTTGTGACACTTGTTTTCTTGACAAATCTCAGCACTTTTTAAACACAGTTCTTGATAAGTAGATGCTAACTCCTCATAAGTTATTTCTCCATCACTATCATCATCAGAAACAACAGTTCCTGTTAAGCCTCTAACATGCTTTGCTGACTCACCTTCACTTTCACTATCAGATTCAGACCAGGAAACTGACATGCCCTTCTTCTGCTTCTTCAAGAATGTGGGACATTCTTTCTTGACATGTCCATACCCTTCACATTCAAAGCACTGAACACCTTTATCTTGGGCATTCTTCTCTTCATCCTTCTCTTTTGACTTGCTGATGTCAGAAGAGATGTTCTCGACATTAGGCCTAGAGTTATTGTTCATCCTCTTGAACACCTTGTTGAACTGTCTTCCCAACATAACAATGGCTTGAGATAGATCTTCCTGAGAATCATCATTTGTACCTTTCTTAGCTTCTGCAGGAGTGGAGACCAAGGCTATACTTTTGGGCTTCTTTTCTGGTTCTTCCTCATTCAAACCAAGCTCAAAAGTTTGAAGAGATCCAATGAGCTCATCAACCCTCATCTTGATGATGTCTTGAGCTTCTTCAATTGTAGTCACCTTCATCTTGTACCTCTTCGGAAGGGACCTAAGGATTTTCCTTACAAGCTTTTCCTCTGACATCTTTTCACCAAGAACACTGGATGCATTAGCCAGCTCAAGAACACTCATGTGGAAGTCATGGATAGTCTCATCTTCCTTCATCTTCAGACTTTCAAACTTCGATGTTAGAAGCTGAAGTCTTGACATCTTCACTCTGGATGTTCCTTCATGTGT
Organism: Lathyrus tuberosus; assembly: GCA_022829125.1. Classification (NCBI taxonomy): domain Eukaryota; kingdom Viridiplantae; phylum Streptophyta; class Magnoliopsida; order Fabales; family Fabaceae; genus Lathyrus; species Lathyrus tuberosus. The sequence continues at coordinate 6,735,950 of JALAZF010000161.1, read as the reverse complement.
AGCCTTCAAAATATCCCATGCAACCTTAGCAGCTTCACATGAGTTAATCAACCTGAATATGTTCTTGTCAACTCCATTGAAGATAGCATTTAGGGCTTTTGAATTTCCAAGGGCAAGCTCATCTTCTTCCTTGGTCCATTCTTCTTCAGGTTTCATCCTTGAGGTGCCTTCTTTATCTTTGCCAACATCATCTTTTTCAAACACAACAGGTGCTTTCCACTCTTTAATAATGGCCTTCCATGCCCTGCTGTCCAAGGATTTCAAAAACGTGATCATCCTTGGCTTCCAATAATCATAATTCGAGCCATCAAAAATAGGGGGTCTGTTGACGAATCCTCCAACTTCTTTGTCCATCTTTACACCAGAAAGTAACTTCCCTAGATCTCACCCAGAGACAGACAAGATTCCTGCTCTGATACCAATTGAAATTCTGGTATCAGACGTGTGATGTTAAAGTGCGATGTCACAACAACACACTCAGCACAACGGACAACAATAACAGTAAAATAACACCAAGAATTGTTGACCCAGTTCGGTTACAATCAACCTACTTTGGGGGCTACCAAGCCAGGGATGGAATTCACTACTTGTAGATATAATTTACAGACTCAACAACTCGTTGACAATCTCCTAAACTTATACTCTACTAATGACTTCCTACCTAAGAAACCAATTAGGTATGAGAACACCTCTCAATCCCTTACAAACTCTCAAAGAAACCACTTTGAGTACCCTTGATCTTACTTCACAGCTTCGATCAAGCAACCACTCTCTATTGCTTCACAGCTTCTAGAGAGGACAGAAACACAACACCTATTCAAACCCTAGAATAGTGTAAATACAAGCACTCTAAACAAACTCTAGACACTAAGCCTCCAGATCCTGATCTTCTGAATGTTTTCTCTCACTTTTTCCTTTGGTCTTGTGTGCTTTATATAGCTCCTTGAATTGGTCTTGGACTTGCTACAATATCTCCCAGATTTGTTATTTAAAACTGAATATTTAAAACAGATTTTCTCCTAAAATCTTTTTAAATCTTCAACCTTTTAAATCTCCTACAAATCTGCACCAGATCTCCTATGCAGCAGCAAATATCTATCCCAAGATATTCGCATCCAATGAGACAGCTTACTCTCCACAATTCCAGCTAATACCCAATCCTAACAACATCACTTCCTGCTATTGTTAATTCTGCAGATCCGATGTTACAACATCGCCATGTGACATCAGACATCCACTTAAACAACTTAACACAGCCCTGTGTTAAGACTCAATGTTGCAACATCAACACCATGACATCAACATTGAACACCTTGTTGTTTTACCAAAATTCCAGCCAATCCAGGAACTTAAATATTTAATATCAACTAATTAATTTTATGTGTTTGTTATCATTTTAGTAGGATACTTAATGAAAGATGTTTGTGAAAGATGTTCATTTTGTTGAATAAACATTTAATGTTATGATAAGCGTATTTTAATTTAGAGGTTATGGTAAAGCCAAAGGATAATAGGGTATTATTAGATTTTATTTCAATAAATTAGTGGAGGAGTTACTAGTGGGGTTTTAATTTAGGAGTTACTAGTGGGGTTTTAATTTAGTTTAATGTTTTAATTATAGTAGTTTTTTTGTAAGTCTATATAAAGACCTTATGTATTGTATTTTTGATTAAGGGCAATATAAAAGAAGTTTCAGTTGTTCACAAATTGGCATCAGAGCTTATGGCGAATACGATGAGTCAAATGCCGCTACCAAAATTAACGAAGGCGAATTACAAAAACTGGAGTACAGTCGAAACTGGTTTCACAGAACCAGATACCACAGGGTATACGGCAGCTCAAACCAAGGCGTTGAAAGAGACGCGTTCGAAGGATAATACGGCATTGCACATCTTGTTCCGAGCTGTTGATGAATCAGACTTTGAAAAGATTGCAGGTGCAACGACTTCGAAACAAGCATGGGACACGTTAGAAAAAGTATACAAAGGAGCTGACCGAGTCAAGCAAGTTCATCTTCAAACTCTTCGAGGAAAATTGGAGAGAATGAAGATGAAGGAGTCAGAAACTGTATCAGACTATATCACGCGTTTGCAAACAGTGGTGAACCAACTCAATCGAAATGGAGAAACGATGACTGATGCTCGTATTGTCGAAAAGATTCTGAGATCTTTAACTAATAACTTTGAGAATGTTGTGTGCGCGATAGAAGAGTCGAAGGACCTTGCAACGCTCACAGTTGAAGAGCTAGCTGGTTCTCTCGAGGCGCACGAACAACGTAAGATCAAAAAGAAGGAGGAGACACATGACGAAGCAGTTCAGTCTAAGGAGTCCACCAAAGATGAAAAGGTACTCTTTTCTCAGAACTTTCGAGGAAGAGGACGTGGCCGTGGAGGTCGTGACAGTGGTCGAGGCAGCAATTTCGACAGAGGACAGTCGAGCCTGCAAAATTGGCGTGGCAGAGGACGTGGTCAAAGAGGTGGTCGGTCAAACTACTCCAACATCGAATGTTATAAGTGTAACAAGCATGGCCATTATTCGAAGGATTGCAACTCCTTCAAATGTTATAACTGTGGTAAATTGGGACATCTTGCAAAAGACTGTCGAGTCGAAAAGAGAGTAGAAGAAACAACCAATTTAGCTTTGGAAACTGAAGCAAAAGAAGGTTTTTTGTTGATGACTCAAAAGGAAGTAGACGCGAAAAATGACACTATGTGGTATCTCGACTCAGGACCAAGTAATCATATGTGTGGTCACAAACACCTGTTCAAAGAAATACAAAAGATTGAAGATGGCCATGTGTCTTTCGGAGATGCATCGAAAGTGAAAGTCAAAGGCAAAGGTACGATTTGTTACTTGCAGAAGGATGACTTGACTGGGTCAATCTAAGATGTTTATTATGTACCAGATCTCAAGAAAAACATTTTAAGCCTGGGGCAACTCACAGAAAAAGGGTATTCGATATTCATGAAAGATCGAATATTACACTTGAAGGACAAGTTAGGCATCTGATTGCTCAAGTTGGAAAGGGGAGAAATCGAATGTACAAACTGAACTTAAGAAGTGTTCGAGAAAAATGTTTGCAAGTTAATGTCGAAGATAATGCATCGCTGTGGCATTTGCGCTTTGGTCATCTACATCATGCTGGTCTGAAAATATTATCAAAGAGGAACATGGTGCACGGGTTAACAGACATGGATTATGAAGGAAAGTTTAGTGAAGAATGTGTGCTTAGCAAACAAACAAGAACTTCATTTCAAAAGAAGGTAGAATATCAAGCTAAACACATTCTTGAACTGATTCATACCGACATATTTGGGCCAATCACTCCGGAATCCTTCGGTGGCAAAAGGTATTTCATTTCCTTTATCGACGACTTCTCACGAAAGACCTGGGTTTATTTCTTGAAAGAAAAATCAGAAGCATTTGAGGTGTTCAAAAAGTTCAAAGTAATGGTGGAAAAGGCAAGTCACAGGAAAATCAAAGTCGTTCGATCTGACAGCACTACGCGAAACAAGACATTAGACAACGTTTTTTTAGGCCTTAGACAGCGCTTAAAAGCGTTGCCAAAGGTTGCGCTGTCGTAGGTAAAGGCAGCGCTTTTTATTTATGAAAAAGTGCTCTCTAAAGTATACATTAGAGGGCGCTTTTTCATGAAAAAGCGCTGTCTAAAGGCCCCCTTTAGACAGCGCTTTTTAAAACGCTGTCTAATGTATGCCTATAATTTTAGTTATCAATTTTTCTATACCTTTAGAGGGCGCTTTTTAGGAAAAGCGCTTTCTGTTGTGAACTATAGACAACGCTTTTTCTAGAAAGCGCTGTCTTTTCTCTACGTATAATTTTAATGATTATTTTTTAAAATCCCATTTTAACCATTTTTTTTATGCAGAAACCTGTATAATTCAAGCTATTTCAATAAACCTGTATATTTCACATTTCCATTAACAATTTCTAGTATGGTTCATTAACCATTTGCACTAATCCCATAAATCACATAAACCACATAAAACTAATATTTGTGCTATACTATCCCATTCACAAACCATTCACAAAACCATTCACAAAACTATACTATCACATAAAATAAACCATTCACAAAACTATACATTCACATAATCCCATAAATCACATAAATCAAATAAATAACATAAACCATTCACAAAACTATACTATCCCATAAAATTAAACCATTCACAAAACTATACATTCACATAATCCCATAATCATATACCTTATATATATAGGATTTTTTTTTTCAATAAGGTATTCGCACAATTCCTCCTTAATTTCTTGGAATTTATCCTTCGTGTAATGAGAACACGCGTATTCATCAAAGTACTACATAACAAAACAAAATATGCATGATTTAATTAAAAATAATAAATTATATGACATATCCGATAAATATTAAAATAAATCCTAAGTTATAAATCCATGCATACCGTAATAGGAATCTCTAATCGATCCATTTGAAGGATAATAGAAAATTATGAAACTTTTGAATTCGGATAATAGAATAACACTTAAAATGTACCTCTCTTTGTGATTCAACAGACTCGTTTTGCCGCAAAACCCCTTTATTCTTAGCTGCGGGTTTTGTAGGAGTCTAACATTACCATGTAAAAAAAATGTAAGTAATGGTTCAAAATGATTTTCATAATCGTTCAGATTTGACATTTGAATACTAAGAGATTCGTAATGGTTTTCAACATACCTCATCATCTATGGAAATGATGTCTAACGGCCATGCAACAAATGAACCTATTGCATCTCGCAGCAATGTAACCTCTGAAACCGAGTCAGGAATGGGTAGTACCGCATCCGTATCTAAAGCGATATCAACCGACACTTACAGATGTCCATGAGGGAGAGGTTGATGGTGAAGTAACTCTCCCACATGGTTATGCACTTTTCCCTTGCCAACCATGCAATAAGTCGGTAACGACAAATACAGCTGGCAAGATGAAATGCCCTGAAGCAATAATAAATATGTAACTGTTAATGTGTATAAAGGTCAATTAAAATAAATGTGTTAATTTAATTAAAATAAATATGTGCTAATTACCTCGGGAATTTTATTTTGACAATTGATACTAGCTTTGTCACTAGCATCTTTCAAACCGGAACCGCGCTTTTTCACCTCATATCTCTCTTTATCCTTTTGCAATTCACGGACTTGCGCCTTTAGTTCCTCCAATGATTGCATGACTTCTCGGTTGCTGAGATTTTTTCTCTTTGGATACAAGGAAGATGGAGTCACACCAAATCCTTTACCTCTCACTCGGCCGAAATACTCAGGAACATTTAGTACTCGATTAAGAATGCTCATGCAATCCTCCTCGCCTGTGGTTAAGGATTTAGATAGAGTCTCCTGAAATTCATTGACATATCGAAAATTATTAGTGGGGATTACAAATTAATTATATTTTAATAAAATTTCGATTAACTTAAAGACATAATGTTATAATTACACATTCTTCATAAACATGCTGAACATCTTCCCTAACAACCCCATCCTTACCCACACGAGCTTCTTTCCACAAAACATGTACCAAAAGTGATGATTCTTCACTTTTCGTCTCTTCTAACTACACATTTAGTTAAATAATAAATTCATCAAGTATAACACAATAATACAATTAATAAAATCATAGCATTAATATATACTTACCAATTTTTGCTGTAACCGTGCATATCCCAAACGCCCTTTTCTGTATGGATACGCGGGTTTTGATGCTCTTTGGCGATTAATGGCACTCATTTCCTGGATAAACAAGTTTAAGTCATATCAGAACAAACTAATGCAACAAGTATGTAATACAATTAATAGACATGACAAGATAACATTTCATTGAATTTTTTGGATTTCCGTTTGGCTACAAACGTGCTCCATTCTTCGGGTTCAATCACGTCTGCATACAACTGTGGAAGTTCTGCTTCAACAAAATTTTTATCCGCATCCCTAAGATATTTGTTTGATAATAAGGCTCGGAACCCTCTGTGTCTCTTTCCGGCCAACTGAAGACAATATTTTTTCCGGCTTTCATCAATATTAAAGGACCTCTACAAAAAAACATACACATATAAACATAAAATGTGTTAGTATAAGTAAATTAAAGACTTATCTTATCTTATAAACATATAAACATAAAGTGTGTTAATATAAGTAAATTAAAGTACTTGTATCTCAGTCCATAGCTTATCTTTATCAGCTTTCAACTTTGGACTCCTCCAATTATCACTGATAATTGGAATATGCTGACGGACAAGTGAACCAATGTATGACGACAACATTGAACTGTTAGGCTCAATTAGTTGGTTCCCATCACTCCAATGTACATCAAACTTGATCCCTTTATCTCTAGCACGGATGATTGACTTCATAATAGTTATTCCACGTTTTATTTCACTTTCTACATTCGAAGGTTCATTCTGAGCTTCATTTTCATCATGTGTCTCGTGTGTGTCGTCATGGTCACTAGCCATTTGACCTGTAAGAAAGAAAAAAAACAAAAATTAAATGACAAATATAAAAATCCATAATCCATAATCCATTGAATGATATAAGCTATATATAACATGACAAATTTAGTATATAATAGATAAAATGTTATAAGTTATTTTGATAAAATCTTTTGATAGAATTTAGTATATAATAGATAAACTCTTTTGTCACTCTTCTATCAATCAATCAATCAGGAAGACATCTGATAAAAAAATGGTGAACATTAATAATTTGAAAAGGAAGCATGTTGTACACACTAGTGAAATTATACTACACTCCACATAAGTTTAAAGTAATATATAAAATGTTATAAGTTATTTTGATAAAATCTTTTAAATATAAAAATATCAATTAACTATTTTTAAAATGGTGCCTGGTTTTTGTGTTAGAATGAGTATGAAACACCAACAACAACATCAACAAATACTACACCAGAAATATCATCAACATCTAACAGCCAACAACAGCCACATCATTCCAATATACACCTTAAAAGTTCCATAGCAAACACCAACAAGGAGAACAAACCAAGTATCAGAACCATACATCATCACCATTATATTGTATAACATCAACAACAAGAACCATGCATATTTATTAGAACAACAACAACAATGAATCTTAATGAAGCAAGAACAACGTACCTCTTCTTCGTTTCGTCTTCTTCTTCACGAAAGCAATGGCAGTGAACAACGGCAATGAACGACGGCAATGGCGAATGAACGACAGCAATGGCAATGGGTTTCAGCAGAGAAGAAAGATAGCAAGGGTTTCAGCAGAAAGAAACGCGTGGTCGAGAGAAGAAAATGAATAGAAGTTTCAGAAAATGAAATGAAATGTGTTTTATATTTTAATTCATAAATGACTTAGAGGGCGCTTTCCTTATAAAGCGCTTTCTAAAGTGGGGAGAATTTAAGACCTACAGCAGCGCTTTCTGAAAGCACTTTCTAAGGTTAACCTTTAGACAGCGCTTTTCTAAAGCGCTTTCTAAAGTAATACCTATAGACAGCGCTTTCTAGAAAGCGCTTTCTAAGGTGGCTTCCATTTAGGGCATTTAACAGCGCTTTTGAAAAGCGATTTCTAAAGGATGTCTATTACAACGCTTTTTTTTAGCGAAATTTTTTAAAGACCTATAGCAGCGCTTTGTCCAAAAAGCGCTGTCTTTGTTGCGCTGTCTTTGTCCAGTTTTGGCGTAGTGCAGAGGTGGTGAGTATACCTCGACAGCATTTATGAAGTATTGTGAAGAGTAGGGCATAAGGAGATTTCTAACTGCACCATATTCACCCCAACAAAACGGTGTGGCTGAAAGGAAGAATCGAACAGTTCTCGACATGGTTTGATCAATGCTTAAGAGCAAGAACATGTCGAAGGAATTATGGGCAGAAGCTGTACAATGTGCTATTTATGTTCAGAATCGATGTCCACATTTGAAGTTAGAAGATCAAACACCACAAGAAGCATGGAGCGGACAAAAGCCAACAGTTTCTCATCTCAAGGTATTTGGTAGTGTGGCTTATGCACACGTACCGGATCAACGAAGGACAAAGCTTGAAGACAAAAGTCAGAAATACATATTCATTGGGTACGATGAAAAGACAAAAGGGTACAGGCTATTCGATCCCATAAGCAAGAAGGTGATAGTGAGTAGAGATGTTCGAATAAACGAAGCGAGCAAGTGGGACTGGAACAATTCGACAGAAGTTATCGTCGAAGTTGGAGAAACATCAGTTGCTGTACCAACAAGCATTTCAGCTGACCTTGAAGATTCTGACAATGAAGATGAACCTCTACAACCCAGAATGCGTTTGCAAGATTTGTATGATTCGACAAGTGAGGTGCATCTTGTATGTCTTCTGGCAGATATGGAAAACATCAGTTTTGAAGAGGCGTCGCGAGACGAGAAGTGGAAAACTGCCATGGACGAAGAGATCATGACGATTAACCACAACAACACATGGGAGCTAGTTGAAATGCCAAAAGGTAGTCAACCCATTGGTTTGAAGTGGGTATTCAAGAAAAAGATGAATGTTGAAGGTGAAGTGGAACGATATAAGGCACGACTTGTTGCAAAAGAGATCTTGAAGAAATATAAGATGGAAAGTTGTAATCCGATCTCGATGCCAATGGAACCAGGTACAAAGCTGTCGAAATTTGATGGAGGAGATCGTGTCGAAGCAAGCAAATTCTGAAGCTTGGTAGGAAGTCTTCGCTATCTCACATGTACAAGGCCGGACATTTCGTTAAGTGTCGGCATTGTAAGTCGATTCATGGAGGAGCCAGTATTTTCACATTGGAAGGCATTGAAAAGAATCCACTACTACGAAAACCCCATTTAACGACGCCAGCTTTACCACGGTTTCGTATCCCACCGTTGTAACAGGATTAAAAATTTATAATGCCATATTTAACGACGGTTGTATTACATAACCGTTGTAATACAAGCTGTGTAACAAGCTTCGATTCCCAGCTCTATATTTTTTTTTCTATATTTTTACATTTTAACACGCTTGTATTAGAAGACCGTTGTACTACATGTATCACGCTTCGATTCACAGCAATGTATTATTTAGTATTTTTAAGTGCAATAGAGTATATATATAAGCTTAAAAATAAAACTGTAAGAGATGAACATATATAGACATAATTTTATTTTAATATTCCATTGAGAGTACATTGATAAACATATTACATATCAAGATCATTGTCAGAGCCCATAGCATAAAATGCATCTTCATAATTTAGACATCTCTCCTCACTCCCCTCATAGGAATCATAATATATAGGCCTCATTTTCTTCTTTATCTTCTTCTTCTTCGGCTTCTTCTTCTTCGTCTTCTTATCCTTCCTTACCCTTAAGGCATCCCTGAAGTTGGCAGTTGCTGGTTGGACGACCTCCTGGATTGGTGCCTGACGTTCCTCATTGAGGTTTCTAGGATTCTCATTTGTTGAACTCATTGTTACGAAGAATATATTATTTAGATATGTAAAATTATCTATTTATAGATGAGGTTGCAGATGAAAAGACTGATAGTTTAATGCTTGTAATGATGATAACTTGTAAACCGTTCATATTCTGGAACTATATTTTCTTGTAAACCATTCATATGTTGGGAAGTGCAACGGTTAATAATATCATGACAGTTATAAGTAATGACCGTAGCGATATCACTTATAATCCAGGCGTAATTTTAGGAAAATGTTGTTGCCTGGTGTCGAACCTTGTACCACGTATAAGGGGTATCGCTACTGTTATTATAACTAACCGTTTTTATATTATTAAATTAATATATAATCTATCATAACGGTTATTTAAGAAAACCGTTGTGAAAAATTTACGTATATAAGGGAATTAACTTTCCCTTTTTGACAGTCGCGCCGTTTCCTTCACAGCGAAACCCTAGCACCCAAACTTCATCTTTTTTTAGAATCTGCGAGAAGAAATACAAGAAGTATGAAGCTTTTGATTTAAGCTTCTTCCTCCTTGTAGTTCTTCCTGCAGAATTTAAAACTAGATAAACACGGTGATGATGCTGGCGATAGCAAGCGTAATGTACATATTGTTTATGGAAAATAAGGTAGTCTTCTACTTCAATCTTTTTGTTAAATAGTTCCCATTATCTCGTTTGCTTCATGTTGTTTTTGTTGATTGTTTTCATTTTGTGCATATTCGACTTCAATGCTTCACAAGCAAGGTGAACTTCATTTTAATGGTACAGTCCCACTTCTTAGGGTTTTGTTTCAACTTTTGGTTGTTTTGTTTTGAATACTAACTAATTTTCTTCATTGCTTCCCACTTCTTAGGGTTTGTTTCACATGGTGATGATGATGGTGGTACATATATATATATGAATTCATTCTGATAAGGTACATATATATGAATTCATTCTTATATTGTATATGAAATTTAGTTTATTATATACTATGTACATTGTTTGTTTTACTATCCTTTTATTGAAAATGCAATCAGTTAAATTGATATAGAACATTAGTTTATTATATATATACTATGTATATTGTATATAGTTAAATTTAATAGTAACTAATTTTAATCATTGCTTCCCACTTCTTAGGATTTGTTTCACATGGTGATGATGATGGTGGTACCTATATATGAATTCATTCTGATAAGGTACATATATATGAATTCATTCTGATATTGTATATGAAATTTAGTTTATTATATACTATGTATATCGTTTGTTTCACTATCCTTTTATTGAAAATGCAATCAGTTAAATTGCTATAGAACATTATAATCTGAAAATTATGATGTATTTGAAAACCAACCTTTATCATGTCAATGTTTTCCGAATTGCATCCATTTCATTCCACACATTTTATGTTCCTTAACATAAAATTTATGGTTCGATGGTCGATTTCCTTCAATCCATCGATATCTTTTATTATAATTTACCTCATCATCGTCACTAATCGATGTGGTTGTTAAGATCATGATCATTATTATGATGATAAAATCGTGGCGATTTTTGGCGATGATGAGGTAAACTATAACAAAAGATATCGATGGATTGAAGGAAACCGACCATCAAACCATAAATTTTATGTTAAGGAAGATAAAATGTGCGGAATGAAATGGATGCAATTCGGAAAACAGTGGTGTGTTTAAGCTGGTTTTCAAGAACAGTTTAATTTTCAGATTATATAGTTCTTTACCAATTTTAATGGTTGTATTTCTTTAATAAGGTGGATGGTAAAACAAGCAATATACATTTGTATTTAATAAACTAAGGATACATTCCACAACGGTTGAGACAAATAATCGTTGTGATAGTTAACATATATGACAACGGTTCATACTGATAACCGTTGTGATAGTTAATATATATTACAACGGTTGAAATACCTAACCGTTGCAATATATCGCGCGCTTCCAGAATACAACAACGGTTTCCAAACCGTTGTAGAAACGACGAACTTACAACAACAATCTACTTAACAACGCCTTCGCCCGCGTCATTATATGTCATTCCCAACCGTTGCTAAATGGGTTTTTCATAGTAGTGATCCATCGATACATTCAAGGAACTGTGTCACTTGGAATGTTCTACTCAAGAACAGAAGATTACAAGTTGATTGGTTACTCCGACAGCGATTGGTGTGGAGATATAGACGATTGAAAAAGCACTTCAGGATATGTGTTCTTTATGGAAAATACAACTTTTACTTGGCTCTCCAAGAAGCAACCGATAGTAACGCTTTCGACATGTGAAGCTGAATATGTGGGAGCATCGTGGTGTGTTTGTCATGCAATATGGTTGAGAAGATTGTTGAGTAAAATGGAGAAAAAACAGGAAGGTGCAACAGTAATACAAGTGGACAACAAATCTGCAATTGAGCTAGCAAAGAATCCAGTGAATCATGAAAGAAGCTAACACATCGATGTTCGTTTCCATTTCATTCGAGAACATGTGAAGGAAGGAAGTGTCGAATTGAAGCATGTAGCTAGCAAGGATCAAGCATCAGACATCTTTACAAAACCATTGTCGAAAGAACTTTTCGACAGAGGCAAGAAAATGATAGGCTTGATGGATGGTGTAAACATTTAAGTTTACAGGGGAGTTTTGTTGAATAAACATTAAATGTTATGATAAGTGTATTTTAATTTAGAGGTAATGGTAAAGCCAAAGGATAATGGAGTATTATTAGTTTTTATTTCAATAAATTAGTGGAGGAGTTACTAGTGGGGTTTTAATTTAGGAATTACTAGTGGGGTTTTAATTTAGTTTAATGTTTTAATTATAGTAGTTTTTTTGTAAGTCTATATAAAGACCTTATGTATTGTATTTTTTATTAAGAGCAATATAAAAGAAGTTTCAGTTGTTCACACATTTGAGTAGGATACTTAGCGAAAGATGTTTGTTGTGTCTTAATAGTGGATTTATTTTACAGGATGTTTATATAACTTGAGGAACCTTGTAATAGGTTTGCCCTAAAAAAAGCACTTTGGTTCAGTTATTGTGACAAATTAAGCTAGTTAGAGACATCTTTTTTTTTACGTAATTTTATTGAGACAGGGGAAAAAAGGTATATCTGCTTCCACCTTCAAACCATTTCAACTCTTTAGTTTTATTTTTTGTGTATCTTGTGTGTGTCTTTGCCTTTGCATGCAACAGCTAAATGACAAGGTTTTTAACGATACTGAAACTTTATATTTCCATTAAAGGCATCACATTGACTTCACCTATATTGGTTATGATTGTAGGTATACTCAATCCGAGATGCGGCTGTTATTTAATAATGTAATATATTTCTTCTATGCATACAGTGTGGTGAAAGAATGAAGGGTAGATTGAGATGTGAGATTTGTTGATGCTGTTAAATTTCTGTTATTGCTGTTAGTTTTTCAGCAAATAACAAAATTTAACAGCAGTGCCACTTTAGTTGTATTTTTAGATTTTATTTGTTATTCTCTCAATGTATAAATGCTCTTTGTATATTCCAATTCTAAATTAATGCCAAAATTCATATTCATCCAATACTGTTATTCTTTTCTCTCAAATTCTCTTTCTCTCTCAATTTCATCTTCTTCCTAATTTCTATCTTCCACCATTCTTAAAACCTTCGATCTGATTTTTTGTGTTCTAACATTTGGCATCAAGAGCATTGGTTATTGATCTTAATCCGCTGCAACAATGGCAACCGTTTCCAATGATCGAATTCCCACCAATCTCCCAATTCTTGATTCGAAGAACTATGATAAATGGGCGAAACAAATGAAGGTCTTGTTTGGTTATCAAGAGGTGCTTGAGATCGTTATCAATGGAGTTACACCATTAGGGGCAGAGGCTACCGACATTCAAAGAGCTACACACAAAGAAGAGAAGAAGAAGGATTACAAAGCCCTATTCTTGATTCATTCGTGTGTCGATAACGACAATTTCGAGAAGGTCGGCGATTGTGAATCGGCGAAGCAAGCATGGGAAATCTTGGAGAAAGCATATGCCGGTGTCGTCAAAGCGAAGGTTGTAAGGTTACAAACTTACAAGCGACTATTCGAATTAACGCAAATGAAAGACAAATAAACGATCAACGATTAGATTACGCGCATTACCCGGATAGTTAATCAAATCAAATCAAGTGGGGAAACGATTCTTGAGCAGAACGTTGTATCGAAAGTGTTGCGTTCGTTAACGTCGCGTTTCGACAACATAGTTGTGGCTATTGAAAAGTCGAAGCATCTAACAACTTTGGGCAAGGATGAATTGTAAAGTTCGTTAGAGGCGCATGAACAAAGGATGGATGAGAGAGGTACCGAAAAAATCAAAACGGAGATTGCTTTGCAAGCGCGTTTGAATGAAAAGAATAAGAGGTCGAAAGGAAAATTTGCGGCTAGAGGTAAGTCAAATTTTCAGAATTTTGGTTCAAACGATTCGAAAAATTCAAAGCATTCGACAAGTGAAAAGGGTGAAAGTAGCTCCAAGGAGAGTGGTCATAGCAATGGTTTTAAGAATCGTGATATGAGTAAGGTGCAATGCTACAAGTGTAGAAAGCTTGGACATTTTGCAACTTCATGTCGTAGTAAATCGAATGAAAATCACAATAATGAAGCCAAGGTTGCTAGGGAAGAGGTAGATGATGAGAACACCCTTCTAGTAATGATCACGGAGGAGAGTTATGGCATTATAAATGTTCCGGGCAGCAGCTACGGTAGTGACAGTTTGCAGGACAGCAGCTGTACCGTTCCGGAAAATAGCGAGAAAACGCATTCGGATCGAAATGTATTGGTTACCGTTCGTGATGGAGTCCAAGGGAGAGATGAGTGGTACTTGGATTCTGGTTGTTCAACACATGTGACGGGTCGAAAAGATTGGTTTGTTCAAATCAATCAAGCGGCAAAAAGTAAAGTCAAATTTGCCGACGACACCACTTTAAGCGCCGAAGGGGTAGGAGATGTTTTGATCGGAAAATGGAATGGCGGACATTCAAGGATCAAATATGTATTGTATATACTGGGAATTAAGTGCAATCTTTTAAGCATTGGCCAATTACTTGAAAGAGGATACAAAATTCGCTTGGAGGACAAGATTTTACGCGTTTTGGACTCTAATGGTGTGTTGATTCTAAAAGCGCCGATGGCTGCCAATAGAACCTTTAAGGTTAAGTTAAAGGTTATGGAGCATCGCTGTCTAGCTACCGCGGCAAGTAGAGATTAGTGGTTATGGCATTACCGTCTTGGTCATCTTAACTTTAGGGATCTAAAAATGTTGCAACAAAGTGAAATGGTAACGGGGTTGCCACACATTAGTATTCCAACCGAATTGTGTGAGGAATGTGTGAAGGCTAAACAACACAAGAATGTGTTTAGCAAAGATGTTGGTCGAAGAACCAAAGGCTTACTTGTGGTGGTATGTTCCGACGTTTGCGGACCGATGCAAGTAGAGACTTATGGTGGCAATCGATATTTTGTCACGTTCATTGACGATTTTAGTAGGAAGATTTGGACATACCTTATCAAGAGAAAAGATGAGGTATTTGAAGTTTTCAAGAATTTCAAATCCATGGTGGAGCGTCAAAGCGGTCAAAAGCTCAAAACTCTAAAAACGGATGGTGGAGGTGAGTATACCTCTAGTGAGTTTGGGAAGTTTTGTGATCTTGAGGGAATTGTACGTGAGGTGGTGCCTCCGTATACACCTCAACAAAGCGGGGCTGCCGAGAGGAAAAATCGTACAATAATGAACATGGTGCGTAGTATGTTATGTGGGAAAAATTTGCCTATGGAATTGTGGGGTGAGGCCGTGTCTACGGCCACCTACTTGTTGAATAGGTGTCCCACTAAGAAACTGGAGAAGCTCACACCAGAAGAGGCTTGGAGTGGCTTCAAATCGAATTTGAATCATTTGCGCGTATTTGGATCGATTGCATATCGTCATGTACCAAACCAACTTAGGAAGAAAATCGATGATAAGGGTGAGAAGATGATATTTGTAGGATATCACTCTACTGGAGGGTACAAGTTATTCGATGCAAGAAATTGGAAGATCGTCATAACCCGGGATGTGACCTTTAATGAAGTCAAAAGTGCAGAAAATGCTGCAGTAAACGGTTACCCCAATGTGAGTAATCGGTTACCGACAGAAAATCAGCAGCAACAATTTATTGAAATTTCTGATCCGGAATCTTCCGATACCGCTGTACCAGCACCTACAGTAGCGCAAAATGATGCTGTTAATAATGGTAGACCAGTGTGGCAAAGAGCCTTGCCTCATAGACTTCGAGATTACGAGAGATTCCAAGATAATGAAGTGAATAACGATGGTGACTTTGTTCATTTCGCGCTTATGGCCGAATCCGAACCGGTAAATGAGGAAGAAACCTTAAGCGATCCTAAGTGGATATGTGCAATGAAATAGAAGCTGGAATCTATTGAGAAAAACGGTACTTGGGAGTTGGTCGATTTACCTCTTGGAAAGAAACTGATAGGTGTGCGATGGGTCTATAAGGTTAAAGCAAATCCCAAAGGTGAGGTAATCAAGCACAAAGCTCGATTAGTGGCGAAGGGGTTCTTGCAACGAGAGGGTATAGACTATGAGGAAGTATTCACACCGATGGCTGGATTAGAGACTATTCGTTTGGTTGTTGGTATTGCGCATAGAAACAATTGGATGGTTTACCAAATGGATGTAAAATCTGCGTTTTTGAATGGTCCTCTTTTTGAGGAAGTCTATGTGGGGCAGCCACCCGGTTTCGTGATCAAAAATCAAGAAATGAAGTATTATAAGCTACACAAGGCATTGTATGGTTTAAAACAAGCTCCAAGAGCTTGGAACAAACGTATTGACGGCTTTCTTATTGATATTGGTTTCAAACGATGTGTATCCGAACATGGAGTTTATGTGAGATCGGATACGAATGATGGTGTTATTATACTTTGCTTGTATGTTGATGATCTCTTGATTACGGGCAGCCATGAAAAGAGTACTTCAAGGTTCAAAAGTGAGCTCATGAGAGGGTTTGAAATGACGGACCTTGGTGTCATGAATTACTTCCTTGGCATAGAGTTTCACAAGTCAAAAGTGGGGCTGCTCATGCACCAAAGGAGGTATGCTCTAGATATTTTGAAAAAGTGTGATATGGAGCATTGCAATGCTTCTATTACACCTTGTGAGGCTAGAGTACAGCTGTCCAAAAGTGATGAGGAGGATGATGTCGATCCAACGCTTTACTGGAGCTTGATTGGATCGTTACGATATTTGTGCAATACTCGACCGAATTTGGCTTTTAGTGTCAGTATTACGAGTAGATTCATGGAGAGACCTAAGGTGTCTCACTTGGCGGCGATCAAGAGGATCCTTAGATATGTGAAAGGTACTCTTGGTTGCGGAATTCTCTTTCCCGCATCGGATACGGGGCGTAAGTGCAATTTACTTTTCTACACCGATTCTAATTGGTGCGGAGATAAAGATGACCGAAAATCGACGGCGGGGTACATCTTTATGTTCGGTAGTACACCAATCTCGTGGTGTTCGAAAAAGGAACCGGTTGTAGCACTCTCTTCTTGTGAGGCCAAGTACATTGTGGCGTCGTTAGGTGCGTGCCAAGCCATGTGGCTTATGAATCTATTGAAGGAATTGGGATGTGGTGATGATGCTGCCACCACGCTGTTTGTAGACAATGTTTCTGCAATAAATCTTGCGAAGAATACGATTGCACATGGAAGGAGCAAGCATATTGAGATGCGGTTTCATTATTTGAGAGAATTGGTCGGTGATGGGAAGCTTAGATTGAGCTATTGCCGAAGCGAAGACCAAGTCGCGGATTTGTTGACAAAGGGTGTGACAAATGATGTGTTCAAGAGGTTGAAGAAGTACTTGAGCATGGTTGACTTGGAGCAACTAAAGTGAGGTGGTGTGTTGATGCTGTTAAATTTCTGTTATTCCTGATTTTTCTACTGATTACCTCTGTTAGTTTTTCAGCAAATAACAAAATTTAACAGCAGTGTCACTTTAGTTGTATTTTTAGATTTTATTTGTTATTCTCTCAATGTATAAATACTCTTTGTATATTCCAATTCCAAATAAATGCCAAAATTCATATTCATCCAATACTGTTATTCTTTTCTCTCAAATTCTCTTTCTCTCTCAATTTCATCTTCTTCACAATTTCTATCTTCCACCATTCTTAAAACCTTCGATCTGATTTTT
Organism: Lathyrus tuberosus; assembly: GCA_022829125.1. Lineage (NCBI taxonomy): Eukaryota > Viridiplantae > Streptophyta > Magnoliopsida > Fabales > Fabaceae > Lathyrus > Lathyrus tuberosus. The sequence continues at coordinate 6,718,286 of JALAZF010000161.1, read as the reverse complement.
TGTGTACTAACAAGATTTGGAACATACAGGTGCATAAGTAGATCCTGTTGTTGGTGTACAAGGTGAATAATGGATGAAAAAGAATAGAATATATTATAAGAGAATGACGGCTACAAAAAGGATAAAAGTCACACTCAATGACATCTACCACTAGTCTATTTATAAGCTAAAAACTAGGGCTACAAAAGCAATAAACAAAATACTAAAATACCCTCTAACAAACTTAATGACTAAGTTTGTGAATATAAATTATTATTTCTGATACCATCCCTTAATTTATATTTTGTCAAAACTAACAACACCAATTTCATCCCTTAAGTGAATAAATTGATCAGTCTTGATAGCCTTCGTCAGAACATCTGCCAACTATTTCTGGGTGCTACAGTGCTCAATTTCTAACACTCCACTCTGAACCTGATTTCTCAGAAAATGATACTTGGTCTCAATATGCTTGCTTCTCCCATGCAACACTGGGTTTATGGCAAGATTGATTGCAGACTTGTTATTAATCATCATCTTCAGAGGCGTGTTTACCTTGATCTTTAGATCGTACAGCAAGTTCAGAATCCATACAGCTTGGCATGCAGTAACAGCGCCTGCAATATATTCAGCTTCACAGGTTGACAACGCAACAACAGGTTGCTTCTTGGAACACCAAGAAATAGGGCCTCCCAGGAACTTGAACAAGTACCCATAAGTACTTTTTCTATCAACTCTGTCTCCACACTAATTAGAATCTAAATAACTCAAAAGTTCTGATTCAATCTTTCTTCCAGAAGGGAATAACACTCCATACTTCAGAGTTCCCTTGATATACCTCAGAATCCTGACAGCAGCTTGGTAATGGGGCCACTTGGGTTTACTCATGAATCTGCTAACCATTCCAACTGCATAGCAAATATCAGGTCTGGTATTACACAAATACCTCAGAGAACCAACCAACTGTTTGAAAGTTGTAGCATCCACATCCTCACCATCAGAACCAGACTCTAGTTTCTGATTCGTATCTGCAGGTGTGATAGCAGCCTTACAATTCTGTAGCTTAAATCTCTTCAGAAGTCCTCGTTCATACTTCAGCTGATGCAAAATAATACCTTTCTCAGAATATCTGAACTCCATCCCTAGAAAGTATGTCATTTTCCCGAGATCAGTCATTTCAAACTCATTCATCAGCACCTTCTTGAACATAGCTAGTTCTTGTTCAGTACTTCCGGTCAGCAGTATGTCATCAACATACAAACACACCAGAATCATATTGCCTCAGAAATATGCTGAACATAAACACCGTATTCCATCTCACATTTCTGAAAACCCTGCTTCTTGAAAAATGAATCAATCTTCTGATTCCAAGCTCTGGGCGCTTGCTTCAATCCATACAAAGCTTTATGTAATCTCTACACCATCCCTTCCTGATTCTTTTTCACAAATCCAGGAGGTTGTGACACATAAACTTCTTCTTCTAATGGACCGTTCAGAAATGCAGATTTCACATCTAAATGCATCAGAGGCCAATTTCTGTTAGCAGCTATTGCAATCACCAGTCTGATTGTTTCATGTCTTGCTACAGGTGCAAACACTTCAGAATAATCCAGCCCAGGTTTTTGTAGAAATCCTCTTACTACTAACCTCGCTTTATGTTTGCCAATTGATCCATCTGGCTTTAGCTTCTGCTTGAAAACCCATCTGACGCTGATGGCTTTCTTGTCCTTTGGAAGTTCTGTCAGCTTCCAAGTCTTGTTTCTCTCTATGGCATCAAGTTCTTCTTTCATGGCCTTCAGCCAGATCTTCTGCTTGAGAGCCTCTTCCGTACTTACGGGTTCAGAGTCTACTAACATGGCACACTGAATAATTTCTCCTTCAGAATCTACTTTAGTGTCTTGTAACATGTCAAACTCCTCGAATCTTCTCGGAATGTTTCTGATTCTCTGTGGCCTCTGACCTCGTTCAGAATCTTCTTTAGATGCTTGAACCCCAGAAGTTTCTCCTTCAAAAGTTTCTCCTTCAGAAGCTCTTGCTCCAGAAGGTTGACTTCCTCCAGAACCTTGACCATCTTCAGAGTCTGGCATATTCCCAGAGTCTGAATCACCGCCAGAATCTTGATCATCATCAGAATCTGGATCATCAGAGTCACCTTCATCTTCTGAGTCTCCTTCAGAGTCAGAATCACCATCAGTTTCAGAAACTCTTATTTCTGACCTTCCTTCAGAAGTTCTCACATCAGAATCAGATTGAGACTTGTCCCAATTCCAAACTTCTGATTCCTTCACAATAACGTCTCTGCTGAATTCAACTTTATTAGTTTCTGGACAATAAATCTTGTACGCACCTGTACTGTGGTACCCCACCAGTAACATTACTTTGCTTCTATCATCCAACTTCTGTCTTCTGGCCTCTGGAACATGTTTTTAACACACAGAATCAAAAACCTTCAAATGACTAACACTTTGCTTTTCACCAGTCCACTTCTGAATAGGAACTATTTCCTTCAGCTTCTTCGTTGGACATCTGTTGAGCACATATGCTCCGGTGGCAACAGCTTCTCCCCACAAGTTCTGAGGAAGCTTCTTCTCCTTCAGCATGCTTCTCGTCATATCAAGCAAAGTACGATTTCTTCTTTCAGCAAGACCATTGTGTTGAGGAGTATAAGGAGCAGTAACCTCATGCTCAATTCCATTCTCCTCACAGAACTTCTGAAACTCTTTGGAGTTATACTCACCCCCACCATCGGTTCTGAGAATCTTCAGATTCTGACCACTCTAATTCTGAACCTTCATTCGGAACTTCTTGAATTCAGCAAATACCTCGTGTTTGAACTTAATAAGGGATACCCATGTCATTCTCGTGAATTCATCAACAAATGACATGAAGTATTTAGTCCCTCCGATCGATGCTACTGGAAATGGACCACACACATCAGAATGTACAACTCCCAAGGCATGTTTTGCTCTTGGAGCTACTTCTGACGCAAATGACAATCTTGGTTGCTTTCCTTCCATGCACACTTTGCATGACTTCTCAGGCTTCTTAATTGCAGGAATTCCATGTACCAGCTTCTTCGAATTTAGATGCCCTAAACTTCTGAAATTTAGATGACCAAATCTTCGGTGCCACAACTTACTTTCCTCCACAACACTTGTTGCACTGAGGCATTCTGAGTCTGCAGTTCTGACATACACCTTGAATGTTATATTCCTTCCCTGTTCTGACTCCATAATCAGCTTCTGATTACAGTCATACAGCTTCAGAAGATTGTCCTTCATGGCAACTGAAAAACCTTTCTCAATTAATTGTCCCACACTCATCAGATTGCTTTTTATGCCAGGTACATACCACCCTTTCTGAATCAATGTTGTTTTCCCATTATTCAGAACGACTCTGACATTTCCTATACCTTCAGCGTTAAGATATTTGTCATCAGCACATCTGATCTTTGTCCTCTTTTCAGAGTCAAAATCAACCAGCCATTTCTTATTTCCAGTAAGATGATTTGAGCAGCCAGTGTCCATATACCACCAGTCTGTCAAATTCGTATCATCAGATTTAGAAGCCATCAGTAGCACAGATTCATCATCAGAACTTCTGGCTATATTTCCTTCTTCTGACTTCCTTTCTTTGTTTGACCAACAATCTCTAGCAAAGTGACCAAACTTCTTGCAACAGTAACATTGGATCTTCTTCTTGTCATACTTCTCTTTTCCATTCTGAGCATTCTTTTGCCTATCAGAAGTTGAGGTTTCTGACTTCTGACCACCCTCAGATCTTCTCCTGGCTTTTGACCAAGACTGCTTCTGATGCTTCTTATCAGAAACTGCTTTCAGAGCCTGCTGCTCTACTTCCCTTTCAGAAGTTCTCTCAGTCAGACGCAACTCTTGCGCCTCTAGAATGCTTTGCAGCTCTTCAATTCTCATGGTGCTCAGATTCTTAGAATGTTCTATTGCTACCACAATGTAATCAAACTGAGGGGTAAGAGATCTCAATACCTTCTCAACGATTACTTGTTCAGAAAGGGTTTATCCACACGCCTTCATCTCATTAGTGATCAGAATCACTCTGGAGATGTACTCAGAAACTTTCTCATTGTTCTTCATGTTGAGATTCTCATACTCCTTACGTAGAGATTGAAGCTTCACCTTCTTCACTGATGCGTCACCACCGTAACATCTGACCAGTGTGTCCCACGCAGCCTTTGCCGTCGTTGAATCAGCGATTTTCTCAAACACATTTGCATCCACACACTGATGGATGTAAAACAATGCTTTCTGATCTTTCTTCCTTGTATCCTTCTACGCGTTCTTTTGTTCCTCTGTTGCATCTGCTGCTACTGGAACGTAACCTTCAGTGACAAGATCCAGAATATCTTGAGCACCGAACAGTACACGCATCTGAATCATCCAACGAGTCCAGTGTTTCCCATCAAATACTGGAAGCTTGGTGTTCATACCGCCGTTTCCGTTCATCTTCAACCTTGTACAGTCACTCAGATCTCACCAAACACAGTGTTTCCCAATCCCACAGAATCAGAAAATGTGATTCTGTTCAGATTTTTGTTCAAGATTCAACACGAATTCAAGAACCAAAAATCAATCACACAACGCCTCACGTTTCACTCGTGTTTCCCGTGTTTCCCCGTGGATCCGAACCAGAGCTCTAGATACCAATTGTTGGTGTACAAGGTGAATAATGGATAAAAAAGAGTAGAATATATTATAAGAGAATGACGGCTACAAAAAGGATAAAAGTCACACTCAATAACATCTACCACTAGTCTATTTATAAACTAAAAACTAGGGCTACAAAAGCAACAAACAAAATACTAAAATACCCTCTAACAAACTTAATGACTAAGTTTGTGAATATAAATTATTATTTCTAATACCTGTTACACCGTGTGAGGAGGAAACTAATTTGCATCTTCACAGTATGTGATACTTAACTCACACTATATTCTTTCAATTAAATTGTCATTTAAAAATTAATTACTCATCATAATGCTAAAAACTGGAGAAATAATGTCTTTTAGTAAATTCGTAAGTTGCGGCAGTTACTAATGTACCTAAATAATAATTTCAACAAAAACCATTTGCGGTTGTTAGAACTGTTGCAATTTTACTTTGACGGTGGTTGTAAAACTGTCGTCCTACATTTTGGTGGGTGGAACCACGGTTTATGAACTTGTGACGGTTCAAAAACTGCCGCAACCCAAATATTGTGAAGGCCACAACCGAAGGAACATCCGAAAAAACCGTTGCAAAATCCATATTTTCTTGTAGTGAGGAGTTCAACTTGTCGCAATTATAAATCCGTGGATCAAACAGAAGAATTAGATTCATAAAAGAGATGCACTCAATATTTCCAGTCTAACATTGTATATTGTTTTCAAAAGACATAAACTTGTATTTTACTCTAGCTGAAAATTCATTTGTTGAACTTAATAGTTTTTCATAATATTTCAAACATACAACCGATAAATTTCAAACAAAGCACACTTTTACAAGAGAGAACCACAATAAAAGGAAATAAAAACAGTGATGATAATGAAAAATACTGAAGAAATGAGTGCCATGCATGATCTAAACAATAATTCAAAAGAACCTTTTAAGCCACCTAAGTACCTGTGAGCTGTAAATGGTTCCCAATGCCACTCCAGCAACAAGACCGCCTACATACCCAATTAGACTTACTTTCCACTCAATTTCAATGAAAGATTCTGACTCATTATCATTGTCAGAGGTAGAAGGTGGAGGAAATGAGCGCCCTGCATGATCTAAACACTTCTTCAGCAATTGATCCCCACACAGACCTTTGTTACCCTCAAATGAATCACCTTGGAATGTTGAAAACTGCTTATTCTGAGGTATAGGACCTGAGAGATTGTTGAAGGACACATTGAAGAACTCCAGGAAGGTGAGTTGTGTCAACTCTTGGGGAATCTTCCCTGAAAGATTGTTGAGAGAAAGGTCCAATGCTTCCAGGTTTGAAAGCTTCCCTAAGGAAGATGGAATGCTCCCAATAAAAGTGTTATTTGATAAGTTGAGCAAAACAAGACCCTTCAAGTCTCCTATGACTTTTGGTATCTCTCCACTGATTTTGTTGCTTGATATGTCAATAGCTATCATGCTGTAAAAATTTTGAAGCTTCTCATAATCCATGGTATGCCCTTTGTTTGACATTGTCAACGAATAAGGAATATTTTTTATCACTTTAAATTCTACTGACTTGTTATAACTGATGAATGCTGTCGTAGGTTCATACTGTAATTCACTTGTATTGGAAGTTTTCATTATTTTCCAACTCTGGATCATTTCCGATGGAAAACTTCCAGAGAATTCATTGTGAGAAAGGTCAATGATGTGAAGCTTAGGAAATGTGCACGTCATGGTGCCAGGGCACCAAATGTCTCCATGAAATTTGTTGTCACTTAAAGCCAATACCTTTAACTCAGGCAAATCTCCCAGCCAAAATGGAAACGAGTCGTTGATATTGTTATGACTAATATCAAAGTACTCTAGCAATTTACAATTGACCAATGCTCTTGGCAACTGACCTTGAAGATTGTTGTTGCTGAAATCAATCATTTGAAGGTTAGTTCCAATCAGGTATGATTGAGGAATGAGATCAGACAACTTGTTCCCTTGTAACATCAATATTTCTAGATATCGGCTAAAGTTCCCTATACATGATGGAACATGGCCACTTAAGTTGTTGAACGATAAATCAAGATGGAGGAGTGATTTGAGATTGCATATGGATGGGGATATTTCTCCTGTCAACGAATTATGGGAAACAACTAAGCATTGTAGACTCGATTTTCTCCATAACCAACTAGGTAACGATGTTATATTGTTGTCTTTCACTTGAATAAATTCCAAATCAGATAGATTTCTTATAAATGTTGGAAACTCATTTATATTGCATGATGCCAAACCTAAGAACATGATCGGAGAATTAGTCACATTGTAAGAACTTTTTCCATAAAATAATGACAATTTGTTGTATGACAAATCAAGAAAAGTTAGCTTTTTGAGCTTCAAAAATTTGTTAAGTTCCAGATTTCCTTGCAAAGAATTATTTTGTAAACTCAAGTAAACCAGATCACTTAGGTTTGTCAACCAAGATGGAAATTCACCCTTTATATTGTTGTTAGCAGCACTAAATGACTCTAGTTGGGTGAGATTTGCAAAAGATAATGGGATGTCACTTTCAATATTTGACGAGGATATATCCAAGTTAATTATTGATGAGATATTACCTATCCAGAAGATGGTCTCAAAAGTAAATTGATTGTAACCAACTAACAAGCCGCTTAGTTTGGTAAGATTTGCCAAGGATAGAGAAGGGTCTCCCCCAAATTGGTTAAATCGAAGGTCTATATGCATGAGTTGTGTGAGGTTTCCTAGTAAAGAAGGAATATACCCAGAAAAATAGCAATCATAAATTGATAGGGTACTTAAAGAGCTAAGCTTTCCAATGGATACAGGCAGTCTACCATAAAAATCCGTCTCATCTAGGAATAACTTGGTGAGTGAACTAGACTGAAACTCAGGCAAACTACCATTGAGATTTTGATTATGTCTCAAATTCAGAAATTTCAAGTTTGGAAGATGAAATACTCCCACTGGAAATTCACCATACAGCTCAGAATCCATAAGAGATAGTGCTTGCAACGAAGTACGATTTGTGATTGTGTCAGGTAAAGTAGATGAAATTGTCACATAGTTAAGGAGGAGCGTCTCAAGTTTTGTTGAGTTTTTAATTATGTTTCTAAGACTGTGCTCTTTGAGTTGCAACATATTGACTGCACTATTTTCCCGAAATGTTGTGGCATAGACGCTTAGATCAAGAGACAACAACTTGGACAGCTGTGAAACTTGTGGTGGAATTTCGCCAAAAAAAGTTGTGTGAGAAAGGTTCAAATATCTTAGTTGTGAAAGCTCACCTATCTTAGGTGGTATTTGAGAGTAATTGAAGCCATTGTCTGAAAGATCAAGATGTTGAAGGTGTACAAGGCGAAAGAGTGTGCTATTTGTATCCATTGTACCATAGAGTTGGCTGCTACTGAGATCAATGTGAATGACATGATCTGTGTGCACATCACATTGAATGCCATCCCATGAGCAGCAATCGGTGGTTGCATTCCATGATGTTGTTTTAGGATAACTGAGAGGATTATCAGAAGCAGTCATATTGATGATAAAGTCTTCCTTAAATTGCAACAAGGCATGGCTTTCATATTGATGACACTTTGGATGAGTTAAAGGAAAAGATGTAGTAAATGTGAAAGAGAAGAGTGAAAAAAAGAAAAGAAAGTGGAATGACAAAACAAGAGAGCGCACAAAGACCATTGTATCTTAATAATTTAAACTGCGAAGTTTGGATGAAAAGTTAGACACATAGTAGGTGGTTCTTATACTAAAGGAATGTAGTGCAAATAACAAAATAAAAAGTTTTCTAGCGAACTTCATTATCATTGACCGTGCATTTTGGTTTGGATTATCACATTTCCATATATCATGTTAGCCCATTGGTGAAGCTAATTTGATCAACTCCGAAAAATCCCTATGTCCTCTACTGTTAAAATTCAAAGAAAGGTATTTGTATCTTGGCTCTTATAGTAGAATCTGCAATTTGATTAGATCTTTCTTGTATTAATTTCAAAGAAAGGTATTTGAATCTTGGCTGTTATAGTAGAATCTGCAATTAGATTTGTTCTTTCATGTATTAATTTCAAAGAAAGGTATTTGAATCTTGGCTGTTATAGTAGAATCTGCAATTAGATTTGTTCTTTCTTGTATTAATTTCAAAGAAAGGTATTTGAATCTTGGCTGTTATAGTAGAATCTGCAATTAGATTTGTTCTTTCTTGTATTAATTTCAAACACATGCATTTAATACAAGGACTTTTATCTAACATAATATTATCTCTAATAAAATTATGTGGCCAAAACGATACACAAGATTGATCATCCACAAACTTAATTTTCTGTCCTTCTCCTAATTTTTACTCAGCCGTTTGTTTTGATTCTCTAGTTTCTTGTATTTTTGGATAACACTTTCAGTCTAACAATTTTAATATATTTGTCAATACAGCTCAATTTGCTTCTTGAAAATTGTATTAACTTAGGTCACATTGTCAAAATTTAAAATGATTTCTAAAATTACAAAAATGTTAATTAGATTCGTCTATGTGATTTTACATGTTATCAAATATATCTTTGACTTTATATCATTATTTGTTGAATTAAAAGTAAATGATTTCATGTTCCTAATTAATAGTGTTATAATCTTTATAAAATCAAATTGGATTCGGATGATAAACCTAAAATCCTAATCCTAAGGGTAAAGATTCCTAAGGTTCGGGAGTCAGTTAAGCGAGAGAAAGGTGTTAGGCACTCCTCACTTCCATTGTACTCAATGGGATCCTCTTTAAGTTCTAGGGCATGCTTGTTTGTTACTTGATTGTTTGGCTGTTTATATTTATTCTTACAAAAAAACTCTAATATTTAAGTAGAAAAAGTTAAATGAAATTAATCTAAAAGGGAGACCCTAAGTTTTAATATTATTATTCTCGCTAGGGTTTACAACCATATGCCTACGTACTTTCAATTTTGAAGGATCGGAGTAACCATAGTTCACCTCCCCTATCCCCTACCCCTATTCCTATTCTCATTCCTAATCCTAATCCTAATCCTAATCCTAATTTACTCTTGGATGAAGAGTTTCATCCCATGAATCCTATCCATTATTTATACTCTCGGAAGAAGAGTTTTATCTCTTAAATCCTATCCATTATTTATACTCTCGGAAGAAGAGTTTTATCCCTTTTTATTATCCCAAAATATCCCCAAGTTTTTATCCCACCATTTATAAATTAACTTTAATTAAACAATTATAAAAATTTGTAATATTCCAAACATCCCAAAATATCAATGAAATTTTATTTCAAAAACTGAAGTAATCCCATTATCCAAAAATATAGAAAAATATTTGAATTTAACATATTAAATAAATCCCATTATTTAATTAATATCCCAAAAATACAATTATCCCCAATCATCAAAATGTAGGATAAAATTCCCATTTTTATATTAAATAATAATTAAAGTGAATCCCGATTATTTAAAAAATAAATAAAATGGATCCTATTATTTAAATAGATATAAAACCCTTTAAGTATATAATTACACAATTTTTATAATATCTCAAAGTAATAAAATTTTTAATTACTAAAAAAAAATATTCCGAAATAAATACCCCTTAATATATCAATTAAATCATATAAAGTAACCCTTTCATTATTATAACAAATTTATTAATTACTCCCAAATATAAACCCAAATTTGTTATAAAAGTAAATAAATTCATATTTTAAAAAAACCTGAATTTATCAATAATAAATAAATTATAATAACCCAAAATTATAGATTAATATTATTAAGTTAGTCCTAAAAATTTTAGTTAAAAATTTTATTAACCCTTAATTTTTTCAATAAATATTCTATAATTAATCCCATTATTATTATTCAGTACATTATTTATATTACCCCATTTAGAGGTTGATCTCCAATTTTAACACCTATTTATTCCAAAATTAATTCTTAATACTAATTATAGTTTGTTATTTTAATCCCAAATTAACTCTAAACACCCATATAGTTACCTAATTAAATCTTGAATTAATTTAAAATTACATCCCTATTTATAATTATTATAAAATTATAATTAGATTTTTTTTTAAACTAACACACTTTTAAAAAAAACAAAAAAACTGATTTTTCAAACTATTTACGAAAATGGAAGGGTTTGGAAAAGGGTCCCAAGGGTGGCGCCATATGGAATGACGCCTTAGTTAGAGGCCACAAGCCATTTTATATGGTGCCTCAGGCCATATATTTTCCCTAAAAAAAATTCCTGAGGAGTAGCCATATGAAATGGCGCCTCAGGCCATTTTTTTTTTAAGTTTAATTTATATTTTTTTAATATACTAAAAATTATATTATTTTATAGGTTATCCTTAGCCTATAAATAAGGGATTTCCCTCACTTGTTTTTGCACAACAACTCAGCAAGACAAACCCTAATTGCCTCTCTTCCCTCACCAATTTCTCAAAGTCTCTCTTTCTCAACACCATGTCTTCATTCTCAAATAGCCGACAGTCGTCGTCATCAACAGCGGAGGAGGAAAAGTGGCCAGAGTTTCCACTGATGAAACGAAATGCTCTAGTTATATACTCAGCAGTCAAGCCTCCGTTGGAGGTGCGACTCTGGAACACCCAGACGTTGGAGCATTTGCACAGGGAACTTCGCCGCTGGCTACCAGAAGAATTTCAAGCTGGTGAAAAAACCAGAAGAATTTGATCTTAATATAAATAGACAAGATTACATAAGTTATTATGCCGTTGTGCTAGGGCCTGACACGTTTGGACACTTAGTACGATTGGGCCTGCTTCTGCTGTTCGTAAGCATGCTTATTGTAACACCCCAATTCCCATCGCGAATAAATAATACCTAAATAGATCAGAGTGAATAAAAATTTATTTTTCCGACAGAAACAGGGATTCCACACTAAAAGAAATAAAAAACAATCCCTGCTCAATATTTTTAATACATAGCACAAAATATAATGCCCACAAAGGGGAAACTTTTTCCAACAAAAGGAAATGTCAAATATGGAATAAAACGGAAAGATCCATAACTGGCTTGTTTTACAAAATAAATCATTTTAGAACCTCCACTATATATATATAAAAGTACTACCAAATACATCCAACAAATGTATATATATATATATATATATATATATATATATATAATCGTTCCCCGACTCCCGTGCTACGTATCAGAGCAGACACCAAGACCGACAACAGAACGGAGGGCTAATCTCCATAAAAAGACCTCCAGCAACTCTAATCTGCAATGCCTCATAGAGCATCATAAAATAGCAGAAGGGTGAGAAACTCAATCATAACATAAATGCATATGATTATATATAACACAAAATCCACATATAAAATATTCTCACCGCCAAGGCACCATAATCAAATTCAGCAAATTTTTCATATATACGTCACCACTACATATCAATAATATACAACACACTCATCATCAACACCATTATACATGTTTCATCTCATCAATCTCATTCACAATCATCACACGCCAACACCTAAAGCATATATAGATTATATTCACATACGAATAATGCATATGTTTATACAAAACATATAATTCATAATTTAATGCGTTTAACACAAATACACATCAATTCACAAATACTATCACAAGCTCAATTACACCATTACTCCATTCCCAATTGCATATTAATCATGCACAATAAATTTATCACAAATGCATAATACCATGTCTCGCACATAATCAGCCAAATCATGATTTTCCACATATAAAAATGCAATCATAATTCCTGCAGATGCAAAGAGACCGACACACGACTCTATGTAATGCACATGCGGTACCGACTCAATCATCACTAGTTCACTCAGGAACTCTGCTGGAACTATCGCTCGTTACATCACTGTAACTCCCCGTCGGGCCTACGATGTTCACCCATTGCTCACACCTCACATAGGCACACAATGTTTATGGATTGCTCACACCTCAAATAGGCACACAATCTGATTGCTCACACCTCACCTAGGCACACAATCGTCTATAATCATCGCTCACACCCCCCACGCGGGCACACGACGTTATAGCGGATTCTGTTACGCCCTGATTCCGATTATTCTCATTTTGTTGAGTCTTTTATTTAAATTGAGTGATAAATTATTTTATTGCGAAATTGGTGTGTTAATATGTTATGTTGACATGTTATGTTGTTTTACCGTTTTGATAATTTTCGGGGAAAATTCGAATGGAGGGTATTTTAGACATTTCTCAATTAATGTTAAGTTAGAAAATTTAGTAGAAATATAATTGTGTGAGAAAATGAATTAATTTGAATTGTGTAAAAAGAAAGTAGAAATAGAAAGGAAAAAGAGATAAGAAGAGAAAATAGGAGAGAAAGAGATAGAAAGGAAAAAAAATAGAGAGAAAAAGGAGAGAAAGAAGGAGGAAGAGGAGAAAAGAGAAAGAAAAGAGGAAAATCAAGAAAATCAACTTCTAGGAATCGATTTAATCGGGTAAGGGTTTGAAACTCGATTATTCTATACATGTGTGTGATTATGTATGATTGTTGTGGTTGAAAAATTATGTTTGGTAGAGTTTTGAGTTATATGTGAGTTTTAGGTCGATTTCTGGTATCGGTGTTTTTAACGGTTAAAAATCGATGAAAATGTGTTTAGAATGACCTCTATATGTGTATGATTCATAAATATGCTTGGTTTTGCTGTTGGGGATTATCAAAGGTGGGGAAAATGAGAAATGGGGGTTTTTGATGATGAAGCCACGCTGCTGGGCATGGCTGTCTGGTGTGAACCGCCGGGCGAAATGGCCAGAGCGTCGGGCGAAGCGTGATGGGGCCCCTGCGTCGCCGGGCGAAATTGAGAGGCGAGAGGGTGTCACGCTACTGTTTTTGTTCACGTTTTTGGGGTTTTCCTTCGCCCCCACTTCGCCGGGCGAAGTGAAGGCGAAATTGAAGTTTCGCCGGGCGAAACTTGCCCGTCGCCGGGCGCTTTTGTTTTTTTTTTATAATTTTCTTTTCTTTTAAAATTCATAATTCTCGAACCGTAATTCCGTTTTAAGCGTTATTTATATCGTTGGAAAGCTTATAAAATGTCCTTGCTTGTGGTGATGGTTTGAGATTATTGGCCGATTAAATAAGTTGAAAAAGTCGAGAATAGTGTCATTTAGCGACTTTTACCGTTTTTAATGTGTGTTTGGAGGTGAATCATACAATAGTGCATTGATGTGAATGTATATAGATTGTATGTGATTGAATGAGATGAATGCATGATTATATTGTGAATATGTATGCATTTCAAGAATGTCTTGAGTCATTTGCATGTGAAGCATAATGATGTGCATTCTTGTGTTGAGGGATTCTAATGAGAATCCGTTGTAACATCATGTGCCTTATACAAAGAGGTGTGAGCGATGATTATTGATCGGATCGTGTGCCTTATACAAAGAGGTGTGAGCGATTGGGTCATGTGCCTTATACAAAGAGGTGTGAGCGATCCATAAACGTCGTATGCCTTAAAAATAAGAGGTGTGAGCGATCAGATCAGATCGTGTGCCTTAAAAATAAGAGGTGTGGGCGATGGGGAACATCGTATGCCCGACGGGGAGTTACAATGATGTAACGAGCGATGGTTCCACTAGAGTTCCTGAGTGAACTTGAGATGATTGAGTCGGTACCGCATTGCATTTGCATAGAGTCGTGAGTCGGTCTCTATGATTTGCATTTATCATCTTTATAATTGAGAATTGATGAATAAACACGAATATGTATGTTTATGTGGAGTGATGAGAATTGTGCAAGTATGCATGACGAATATGCTTGGTTCGGTATATATATATATATATATACATTGTGATGTATATGAGTGGGTTGTTGTTGAAATGTGGTGAGAATGTAGAATATGTGTATTTTTATGCTAAGATACATAATTATATGCATTTATATTATAATTGTGTTTCTCACCCTTCTGCTGTTTTATAATGCTCTATGAGGCATTGCAGAGTAGGTATGCTGGTGGTCTTTTTGTGAAGCGAGTCTTCATCCTTTTGGTCGGTCGGCTCTGATATGTAGCACCGGGTAGCTAGGAAGTATATGATTCTTTTGTGATACATTTGTACATGTATCTTGTTGATGAATGTTTATGTAAACATGGATTATGTTTGTGGATAATACTTGATGATGTATATATGTATAGGTTTATATGTTAGTTGTTATTCAATGTTTAGATTCTCCGCTTTTATTCTAAATATTGAGATGTGGGTGTAAGGACTAAGTTCTTCTGTTGCAAAGTTACCCCACTGTTGCATATCAATTGTTGAGCAGGTGTTGAATGTTTTAATTTAATGTATAATGTGACGTACCTCTTTTATACCATGTTTATAATTATACTCTGACGAAATTTTTAATATGTGCCTAAATGATTATGTGATAATTTGGGGGTATAGAAAGGGGGTGTTACATTAGGTGGTATCAGGCCAGTGTTGAGTCAGTTGTGTCTGTCTTGTTGTTGTGATGGTTGAACTGTTGTTTAACCTTGTTGTCATTTTGGGAATGATCAGAATATGGCTGGTAGGAACGACAATGCGATGGCTGCTGCTTTGGAAGCAATGGCTAGGGCGGTGCAAGGTGCGCCGAACGTGAATGCTAATGACGAGTTCAGGAAGAATCAACCACCGGTCTTCAAAGGGAGATTTGATCCCGATGGTGTTCAACTTTGGTTGAAAGAGATTGAAAGGATCTTCAGAGTCATGGATTGTGCGGAGGAGAATAAGGTGAGGCTTGGGTCTCACATGCTGAAGGAAGAAGCCGACGATTGGTGGGCCGGTATGCGTCAAGTTCTTGAGGTAGATGATGAAGAGATAACTTGGGATTTATTTCGTACTGAATTCTTGAGGAAGTATTACCCTGAAAGTGTGAAAGGGAAGAAGGAGATGGAGTTCCTCGAACTGAAACAAGGTAGTATGTCTGTGGTGGACTATACTGCTAAGTTTGTAGAGTTGGTTCAATTCCATCCTCACTATGCTGCGATTACTGCGGAGTTCTCAAAGTGTATTAAGTATGAGAATGGTTTGCGTCCCGAGATTAAACAAGTTGTGGGATATCAAAGGATAAGAAGGTTTTCAGATTTGACGGAATGTTGTAGAATCTTCGAGAAAGATAGCAAGGCCCGTTCTACACATTACAAGAGTTTAAATGAGAGGAAGGGAAAGCAACAAGCTAGAAGTGGACCTTATGTGACACCCGCTGATAAGGGCAAGCATAGGGGAAACTTTGAGAAGAGGTCTGGAGGAGGAGGTTCCGGTTCAATTAAGTGTTACAAGTGTGGTGAAATGGGTCATAAATCATTTGAGTGTGGGAAGACAGTGGCGAAATGTTCTAACTATGGAGGCCTTGGGCATGCTACGACCGATTGTAGAAGGAACGTGGTGAAATGTTTTAATTGCGGGGAACCTGGTCACATTAGCACGAAGTGTCCGAATCCGAAGAAAGCTCCAACTGGTGGGAAGGTATTTTCCTTGGCAGGAACTCAGACTTCAAGTGCAGATCGTCTGATTAAAGGTACTTGCTTTATTAATCGTACACCTTTAGTTGCTATTATTGATACGGGAGCGACTCATTCGTTTATTTCGTCTGAGTGCCCGAAGCGTTTGAATCTTGTGTTGTCTCTGATGGATGGTAAGATGGTTATTGATACTCCAGCAATGGGGTCAGTAACTACTTCTTTGGTTTGTTTGAGTTGTCCTTTGACCATTTATGGTAAAGACTTTGAGATCGACTTAGTGTGTTTGCCGTTGGAAGGATTGGATGTGGTCTTGGGTATGAATTGGTTGCAATTTAATAGGGTTCATATTGATTGCTATCACAAGTTAGTGAGGTTTCCTTCTTTGGAAGAGGACGAAGACTCGAGTTTCTTATCTACTAAAGAGTTGAAGAAACTTTTAGCGGGCGAAGCTCAGTTGTTCGGTTTGTTTGCATCATTGTCTGTGGATAGTCAAGTGTCACTTGATGTGTTTCCTGTTGTGTGTGATTTTCTTGAAGTGTTTCCTGAGGATATTACGGATGTACCGCCGGAAAGAGAAGTTGAGTTCTCTATTGATCTAGTTTCGGGTACTAGACCGGTTTCGATGGCACCGTATCGTATGTCGGCATCGGAGTTGGTAGAATTGAAGAAGCAATTGAATGACTTGTTGGACTAGAGATTTGTAAGACCAAGTGTTTCTCCTTGGGGTGCTCCGGTATTGTTGGTAAAGAAGAAGGATGGGAGTATGCGGTTATGCATTGATTATCGACAATTGAACAAGGTGACAATTAAGAACAAGTATCCGCTTCCAAGGATCGATGATTTGATGGACCAATTGGTTGGTGCGCGTGTTTTTAGCAAAATTTATTTGAGATCGGGATTGTCGCTCCCGGGATTTTCATCCTAGTACAAACGCGAAAGTGGCACGAAACAGAGTCGCCAGCAATGTGTATTTATCCCAAGAGAGGGAAAGGAAACACCGCATAAACCTGAAGAGGAAGGATAGAGCATGGTCTTGCGACCAAGAGAAATGGGTTCGGGAGTCGGTTACGCGAGAGGAAGGTATTAGCACCCCCTCGCGTCCATCATACCCGATGGGATCCACGCTTGCTTGTCTCGATCAAAGGGTGATGGAAAAGAATACTGGAAAAGGAACTAGAAAAGGAACGGAAAGAGAAAGAGAAACAAATGTAGGGAAAATAAAAGAAGTGCTCGCATGGGCCCTACCCCACTGCCTACGTATCTCATCGGGAACATGAGAATCAGAGCGACGTAGTTCCCCTCACTAGGGATGGATTGTCTGTGTTTTTTAGAGAACGGCTTACGTTCTAGCTCAGGTGTTGCAGGCTCGCTGGTCCGAGTGCGTTACCATCTTGCAAGAGAACGAGAAGGAGCACGTTCGTACGCTGAGAATGAGTGAGGTGGGAAAAGAATTCCCGAAGGAAAGACGTCATTGTTTGTTTTTGTCTTTTAAGAGTTTTTTCATTTGTTCGCATATGATAGTGTATCTGGATCTTAGCCATTGGAATGTGTACGTTCTCACATTCCAAGATGGAATGGGTAAGAATGCACACTAAGAGTGAAGAAGACCCCCACACTTAGTTCCAATTGTCAAGGTTCAAACACACTAGCATACTTGTGTTTATTAAGTGTTTTGTTGATTATGAAGTAAAGAAGTGTTTTTTATTATTTGCACCTTCAACAAGTATTGCATTTAAGTCCCTCATACAAGATCAAATGTCTAACACATTGACCCAAGATGGGCTATATGCTATACATTTTAAGATTACAAGAGAAGACCCCTTATAATCTTTTCTTTATATGAAAGGCCTAAATGCAATAAGTGTTTACCTTTATTATATGTTTTGAATTTTCTTTGAGAGATGAGAAGAGAGACTCAAGAGAGGAGAAAAGGTAAAACCTATATGGACTAAGACTCAATCCTAATTGAAGATTAAAGGGAGTGATCCTAATGGTTTGTGAGGTTTAAAACCTAAAGTCTAAAGAAAGAAAGAATTAAACAATTCACTTCCAAAGTAGAAGATGAATTGTAATTCAAAAAGGGAAAGTGATGAGTTATTAAAGGAAAGCACACAAGTGCTTAGCAAAACACAAAATGGAATTGTAAAAGAGAAAGGATGGAAGTTGAATGTGGATTCCTTATCCACACTCAATTGAAACTTACCGAAGCCCCTACATGGTTAGTAAACATGTATAAGAAGTATAAGAAGTAAAAGAACATGTAATGCATCATAAAACTCACAAGAATTAAATGAGAAAACAAATCCTAGAACCACAACCAGAATGGGCATCATATGGAAACCAATGGTTATTATCATACAAGTGCAAGTGAATAAGCAACCATCATCACCCATTAGCATTTAAACATGTTACAAGAAGAGGGGGTAGATGAAAGATGGAAAGAAATGAAGAGGACATGCATAAATGGAACATGTAAATCAACAACCAGAATTAAAACTAAATGGAAAATGGTTTATAAACATCTCAAAAGTATTTATGAGGTAACTTCAAGACATTCAAGAAGTAATATAAGAAGAATTGAAATGAAAGTTCAAAAAGAAAGGGCAAACAATACATGTTAATGATGCACAAAGTTCAAATTGAAATGAACATGTAAAGATGACCTATAATGTGTATCAAAGACCTATAATATCATATGAATGGCTCATAACATATGCAAATGCTCATACAAATGTGCACAAAAGAATTCATGTAAACATGCACTAAAGTTGTAATGACATGCCATGGATTATACATCCAATGTAATGCATCAAACAAAAATCAAATGGCCTCATGAAAATTATGAAAACATGGTATTGGAGTACACAAAACAGAAATGAACCACTTATCAAAGTATCATGTAAAAATTCAAGGCAAAATGATGTCAAAGAATGCACTTAGGTCAAATTGAAACATCATGCCAAGTGGAGCAAATATAGGCATCAAGACATATGATAAAGTGTCCTAAAAAATCAAACAAAAATCATCTAACATGCTTCAATGTATTAGTGAATCAATGCAAAAAGAATCATGTCAAAATATTTGGTAATGAGCAAGAACAAAATTAAACAAATTCATGTATCATGCTTAGAATGCATCTAAGTGGAAATTCAAAGAAAATTATGGAACAGGGGTAAAAATGTCATAAAATCAGAAAATAAAATCATGAAAAATTTCCTAAATGTTTTAAGAATACACATGAATTTTTGTAGAATTTTCCAATATGTTTTGGTATTTTTAAAAATTAATTATGAAACGTGTAGCAAAAATGAGAAATAAAATGAAATGGAACTAAAGAAGGGGGTGCATGCATAGCAAATTAACAGTTCAAAATCATTGGGCTTCAAGCAAGGGGGGTGTGAATATCAATTTGGCTAAGTCCATCAGAAATGTGCACATGACTTGCACGAGTTTTTTTAATGCGCTGTCACCATTATCACCACACGATCATGCCAAAATGGACGCACAAGATTAGAACATGCTAAACCCTAACATCAACTCACCGGCCGGAGAGGGACCTCCGGTCACCTTCTCCGGCCACTCTCCGGCGCTGCAATCAACCAAACATTCCAGAAATTTATGCAATGCACATCAAAATGTTCAGGAAGTCACGTAGAGCATGAATCTAGGATTAGTTTTCACAAACAACACACAAACAGAGAGAATCGAAGCAATGAAATTAGCCCTAGATTTTGGATCTAAGCTTCTAAGAAGCTCTATCAACTAGCCAGATGGAGGAGTGCTCTTAGTGAGCTCAAATCATCACAACACGAGCTAGGCAGAATGTAAATCGTGCCAAGAAAGTTTGAGATATTGAAACCTGAAAATGTAGGAAACTGGAGTTGAAAGAAAACCAGAGAAATGTTCTTCCTCTTTGATCTTCAACTGGCCAAATAAAGGCTCACAAATCCTTGCAAATGTTGATGAAATTCAATATGCAGTGGAAGACACTTCAATCTCTCCAATGCTACCAAGCTTCAATGTGTTCCAATGCTGTGTGATGTTGAAGCTTGAAGATGGATTCAGATGTAGATGATGATGAAATCGTGTGAGAGGAAGAGAAGCTTCAGAGAGAGAGCTTGCGAATTTCAGAGGAAAAATGAGAGTGAAGTGTAGTTGAGTGAGAGTGTAAAAATGAAGTTCCAAACTGAATTGTGAAGTGAAGTTTGAATTTATATCATGAATTAACCATGGTTTAGTGAGTTGGTTAATTGAGTTGAGTGGGTTAAACTGAGTCATCCCTAACTAACTGAGTCAAGTTAGTTAGGGAGAGCAGTGCTATGGTGAAGATGGCTCAGGGTGAGCTATGGTGGGAGCAAGGAGAAAGTGAATTGGCACTGTTGTGTAGCAGGGGCTTGCGCATCAGAAACTTGGTAAGCAAGTTTGTTCTTTCTATTCCCATGTGTGGCACGTGATAGTGTGTATTGTGTAGGTGATATGTTTGGCCAAATATGGAAATAAAGTGTGGAAGTGTTTGTGGTGTGTGTGAACCAGAATCCTGCAACATGCTGTCAATGCATCCATTCCAACATAGGGTAGTTTGTGGAGGTTTTTCTCTCTACTCATTGAATGGTTTGGCAAGGTTTTGGAGTCATGGAAAAGAGGAGATGTAATGGAACAATATTGGTTTGAAAATTGGGTTGAAATAATGTCTCAAACATATCTAAAAATGACCATAAACAGGTGTAAGAGGGACTGGTACATAGACGTCCAGACTGGTGGCATGACTTGGTTGAGACTTGGTCAAATTCTCAGTTGTATTGACCATACTTTGAGCCATCATAACTCCTCAACCTTTGATCAAATGGAATTTTGCCCAACATGAAAAATGAAGATGGCACTACCATGAACATCTTTGATGTTGAAAACTTTTTCATTTGAGGCCTTTAACTATGAGTAATTGATCAATACATTTGGCCCACCAAGTGTTTGTGAAAATGACATGCGCGCAGGCCTGGCAAGACTTGGTCATGACATGGTTTTGAACCTACTTTGCTCAAACTTTGATCAATCATATCTCCCTCATTTTTTATCCAATGGAGATGTTCCACACATGGATTTGAAGCTTAAAGCAAGGCCTTTCATTGAGGCAGAGTGGAATTTTCATTTGGTACTCCAAATTTGAATGGCCTTGGTTCAAATTCTGATGCAAAATGGCCAAAACTTGCTATTTTTAGTAACCCTTCCTCTTCCAAAAATGGCAACTTTCCACATCTTGATTTTTTCATGATTCCCTTGGAGTTTCTTGACCAAATTTTGTACATTGGACATATGTAACATGAATTTCATGAATTTGGCCTCAAAAAGTCAAGAGTTGACTTTTTCCTCTGATTATTTGACTTGGCCCCAAATTCCCTGATTTTTTATCTTTCTTCCAATTGAAACACTTCCAAAACCAATTGAGAGGCAATTTTCCATACACATACACTTAAGAACATGTAGAATATCATGACAACAAGCTTTGTCCAAAAAATCAGAGATATCCTGATTTTATTAGAAACCCTAATTTTGACCCTCTCTGGTTAGGAGGAAATTGCACATCTTCCAAATCCAAATTCCTCAGAGTATGTTGTGTATCCTCTTAAAGGATGATGAGAAATGCCACTTGAGAATGATTTTGAATCAATGAGCTATCTCTTTTGAGGGTTTTCCTTCAATTTTTGACCCTCTTGCATGATGAAAGATGCATTGCTTCAATCTCCCCTTGGATTTCACTTTCTTGAGATAGTGGATGATCAATTGAGATGGTATGAGACATGAAAGACCTCTTGGCTTGTCTTGAGGGCACTTGATTGACCTTTTGTGCTTTGAATGATTCCTTGATTGTCCACCTTCCACCTGATCACATGCCCTGATGGTAAGAAGGATGCCATGCTTCATTTTTCTATGTTAAATGCAATGTAATGTTAATGAGGTGGATATGATATGATAAATGATGATGCCATGCTATGATGACAAAAGGGGAGAGCAAATTTTGGGGTATTACAGCTGCCCCTATTCAAGCGCTGTAGACCTGAATGCCTGAAAGCAAATGCTTTCGGACTTTCAAGGTATATAGTGATTGAATACCAAAAATAACCAAAAATTTGCTCTGGGTGAAGAAGAAAAGGGATATAAACCCAACGAGACTGCTGGATTGAATCCTCGATGAAACGTCGGAGAGATCTGTCTTTTGA
This sequence comes from Lathyrus tuberosus, assembly GCA_022829125.1. Taxonomy (NCBI): domain Eukaryota; kingdom Viridiplantae; phylum Streptophyta; class Magnoliopsida; order Fabales; family Fabaceae; genus Lathyrus; species Lathyrus tuberosus. Next base: position 6,695,934 of record JALAZF010000161.1, on the reverse strand, counting down.
ACGATGCCAGACGACTACTGGCTTGCCACGCTGATGGTGGACTTTAATACTGTCTTTTATGCAATTCCAGACGACTACTGGCCTGCCACACTACTGGTGGACTTTGGAAATGTCTTTTTGAACGACGCCAGACGACTACTGGCTTGCCACACTACTGGTGGACTTTAATAATGTCTTTTATGCAATTCCAGACGACTACTGGCCTGCCACACTACTGGTGGACTTTGATAATGTCTTTTATGCAATTCCAGACGACTACTGGCCTGCCACACTACTGGTGGACTTTGATAATGTCTTTTATGCAATTCCAGACGACTACTGGCCTGCCACACTACTGGTGGACTTTGCAGCTTCGTGCCACCCGAAGATGGACTTTTGCCAATCCACTGTTGGACTTTTGCCACCCGAAGACGGACTTTTGCCAATCCACTGTTGGACTTTTAGAATATGCCACCCTTAGATGGACTTTTGCCAATCCACTGTTGGACTTTTGCCACCCGAAGACGGACTTTTGCCAATCCACTGTTGGACTTTTGCCACCCGAAGACGGACTTTTGCCAATCCACTGTTGGACTTTTGCCACCCGAAGACGGACTTTTGCCAATCCACTGTTGGACTTTTGCCACCCGAAGACGGACTTTTGCCAATCCATTGTTGGACTTTTAGCTGCTTTGCCACCCGCAGATGGACTTTTGCCAATCCACTGTTGGACTCTTGCCACCCGAAGACGGACTTTTGCCAATCCACTGTTGGACTTTTGCCACCCGAAGACGGACTTTTGCCAATCCACTGTTGGACTTTTGCCACCCGAAGACGGACTTTTGCCAATCCACTGTTGGACTTTTAGAATTTGCAAAATTGTATTACTCTCTGCATCTGTGTCAGACATCTCTGCTGACTCTGCTGAGGATCAAAGACCAATGATTTGACTCGGAGACTCCTAAAAGGATAATATCTCTGCTGGCGAATGGATGAACAATCCGTCTGCTTCGAATTGCCAAGCTTGCCAAAAATAAATTGGACTTTAAGATATGAGGGAATGACGACTCTGCCAGGAATTATTCCATCTGTTTGGGGGAATGAATTCGGGTCACAGCGATTCCGCTGGGGATGAGAATTTTTAAATGACGTCCTGCTGGGGAAATGAGCCATTAAAACTCTGCTTGGGGATTTATTCAACCCAAGATCCTTTATAGGGATTATCAACCTTCTGACCCGGCTGGGGAAAGGCTGTACCATCCTTGTTGAGGAATAGATTCTGTCGATCTGATAAACCTCTGCGGAGAGAACAACAACTCAGCTGGAAGTTGCTGACAAGATTCGATGCTGACCTCTGTGGGGATACCATGACCAGAGATACGATCTTGCTGGGTATCAGGGCTACTCTGCCAGGGATATGCAAATCCTGGTTAGAACATTCCACTGCAACTTGCTAGAAAGAGTCCTTAGAGATCTGTTGGGGAAACCCAAAGCAAATCCACAGTAGTCTGCTGAAGAATATGACTGTCGAGCTTAGGATAAGTACCACAATGCACCATGTTAGGCGAGCTTCCCTTTAGACAATTCCGTTAGGGATGACGAGTTTATAACAAACTCTGCTGGAGAAAACTGCTTTAAAGCGTCTCGTGTTGGGGAATGCCTTTTGAGAGGATTTTACAGAAGACCAACTGTCCTCAGACTCTACTGGGGATGATCAACACTTCATGCTGGGGAAACAATCATGCCCCATGCTTGGACAACACAACAATTCGTCCCCGAAGAGGATGTCATAAGAGGATTTTACAGAAGATCTAGCCTCTTCAAACTCTTGTGACTTCGCTGGGGATAATGACCATCAGTTTCGGTGTCGACGAGACCACTCTTTTGGGGAACCTGTGACTGTTATCGACATAGAAAAGCTTGTAGCCGTTGGAAGGACTGAATAAGAGAATCGACTTAATAAGATGCAACGGTACCCAGTTGAACTTAATTCACTGATATCGACCCGTTATGAACAATCGTCGACCGAACGATGAACGCCGATCTCCTTACCCATAATTGCCCCCAGTCTTTTGCGTGGGGTGATTTATTGCTAGTCTTGTGCTTAAAATCATCTGCACCTGCTACCTGCAACAAAAGAATATGCCCACATGCCCCAAATATTGCGTGGCTAGAATCCACCATCCGGGAGTATTCAACATTCGAAGTAATTTCAAATATTTTTTCTGCGCATGTTATCGCAAGGCTGCCATGTTTTCAAATGCAATGTTTTATCAAAAATTAGGACGTTTTTGCAAACAAAGCAATAAAACAAAAATAGAAAGCTTTTTATTGAAATTCAATTTATTGACTGAGAGCCCAGAATAGGCAATTACATCTGGAAGCAATCCCTGGAAAGAGGTGATCGCTGAAAATTGAGAAAAGAAACTATCCTAATGGCAATGTGAAAACGGAATTCCACTGAGTTTCCATTCTGTTATGACCAGTATGTCTTCAAAACTCCCCGACCTTGCCTTCTGAGGAATGATCAGACCGATTCCTATCCTTCAGAACGTCAGTTGTTCAAACGGTAATGGGTACAGATAACTCAGACTGTAGTCGTTCGCTTAAATCCCTCTTTTGTGTGGACCGCCCTTTCAGGTTTTCGATCCACCAGGATACCCTTTTTTGCCTAAGTTGCCCTTTCGGGTTTTCAACTTACCGGGTGTACAAATCTTTTTTCAATTATATCCCTAATTTTTGCCTGAACCTTATTCTGTTTTTGGTTCGCCGGGATGCCCTTTTTTGCCTGGATTTTTTTTATTCTTATTATCCAGCGGGTCTATTCATGCGAAGTATTTTTTGACTACGTCCGAGTTGACAGGGGATGAAAAGTCTTCGCCATCCATGGTTGTAAGCAATAAAGCTCCGCCCGAAAAGACCTTTTTAACCACGAATGGACCTTCATAGTTAGGAGTCCATTTGCCCCTGTGATCTGTATTGGGAGGAAGGATCCTTTTGAGTACTACATCTCCGACTTTATAAACCCGAGGACGCACCTTCTGGTCAAATGCCTGCTTCATTCTGCGCTGATATAGTTGCCCATGACATACAGCCGCCAATCGCTTTTCCTCAATAAGGCTCAGCTGATCAAATCTGGCTCGTACCCATTCGGCTTCATCTAGCTTAACATCCATCATAACTCTGAGGGACGGAATCTCTACTTCAACCGGTAGCACTGCCTCCATACCATATACAAGTGAGAATGGGGTTGCCCCAGTGGACGTGCGTACTGACGTTCGATACCCATGTAAAGCAAATGGTAACATCTCATGCCAATCTTTGTACGTGACAACCATCTTCTGCACAATCTTCTTGATATTTTTGTTGGCCGCTTCGACCGCGCCATTCATCTTTGGGCGGTACGGAGAAGAATTGTGATGTTCGATTTTGAAGTCCCGGCATAACTCAGCCATCATCTTATTATTCAAATTAGAACCATTATCAGTAATGATTCTTTCGGGAACTCCATATCGGCAAATGATATCCCGTTTTAAGAAACGAGCGACCACTTGCTTTGTAACATTGGCATAGGATGCGGCTTCAACCCATTTGGTGAAGTAATCAATTGCCACCAAGATGAAACGATGACCATTGGAAGCTGTAGGCTCAATCTTTCCGATCATATCAATGCCCCACATGGCAAACGGCCAAGGCGACGACATGATACTCAACGGATTTGGAGGCACATGCACCTTGTCTGCATAGATCTGGCATTTATGGCATTTGCGGGCATATTTGCAACAATCTGACTCCATAGTCAACCAATAATATCCCGACCTTAACAACTTTTTAGCCATTGCCTGCCCTCCGGCATGAGTACCGAAAGAGCCTTCGTGCACTTCAATCATCAACAAGTCTGCTTCATGTCTATCCACACATCTAAGCAGGACCGTGTCAAAATTTCTTTTATACAGCACGCCATCTTTGTTCAAGAAGAAACTACCGGCTAACCTTCTCAACGTCTTCCTGTCTTTGGACGATGCCCCGGACGGGTACTCTTGACTTTTCAAGAAACACTTAATGTCATGAAACCATGGCTTGTCATCAGACGTTGCATCTACCGCAAACACAAATGCTGGTCTGTCAAGGCGGGATACCTCAATCTTAGGTACATGGTTCCATCCTTGCACTTTGATCATGGAAGACAAAGTGGCCAAGGCATCAGCGAACCTATTCTCATCTCGAGGAATGTGGTACAGTTTCACTGTTGTGAAAAACGTCAGCAATCTCCTTGTATAATCTCTATACGGCACTAGATTTGCTTGGTGCGTGTACCAACTCCCCTTCACTTGATTGATTACCAAAGCTGAATCACCAAATATATCAAGGGTCTTAATCTGTAAATTAATCGCCTCCTCGATCCCCATTATACAAGCTTCGTACTCTGCTTCATTGTTGGTGCATCCGAAAGTTATTCGTGCAGTGAAAGGCATATGAACACCTTCCGGCGTGATAAGAACTGCTCCAACTCCGCACCCATTCATATTGACAGCCCCATCAAACATCAGACTCCATTTGGATTCAGGGTCTGGCCCCTCCTCCGGAAGTGGTTCCTCGCAGTCTTTAGCTTTGAGAAACATGATGTCCTCATCAGGGAAGTCAAATTTCATGGGTTGGTAATCATCAATCGGCTGTTGCGCAAGATAGTCGGACCAGATACTTCCTTTGATGGCCTTTTGTGAAGTGTACTGAATGTCATACTCTGTCAAGACCATTTGCCACCGTGCAACTCTGCCTGTCAATGCTGGTTTCTCGAAAATATACTTGATAGGATCCATTTTTGAAATCAACAAGGTCGTGTGCCTAACCATATATTGCCTCAATCGCTTAGCGGCCCATGCAAGCGCACAGCATGTCTTTTCAAGCATTGAGTATCGGGACTCACAATCATTGAACTTTTTGCTCAGGTAGTAAATAGCATGCTCCTTCCTACCTGTCTCGTCATGTTGACCGAGAACACAACCCATGGAACCTTCAAGCACTGTCAGATACATTATCAGCGGTCTCCCTTCAACTGGAGGCATTAAAATCGGAGGTTCCTGCAAGTATTCTTTTATCTTATCGAATGCCAATTGGCAATCGTCATTCCACCTGACCGTTTGATCTTTTCTCAACAATTTAAATATTGGTTCACACGTGGCTGTTAGGTGAGATATGAACCTCGCAATGTAGTTCAATCTACCCAAGAAACCACGAACCTCTTTTTCTGTTCTCGGTTCAGGCATTTCTTGTATTGCTTTCACCTTGGCAGGATCAACCTCGATTCCTCTTTCGCTCACAATGAAACCTAGCAACTTTCCAGAACGCACCCCAAACGTGCACTTGTTTGGATTTAATCTCAGACGGAACTTTCTCAACCTTTCAAACAACTTTTTCAGGTTAACCAGATGTTCCTCTTCTGTTCTCGACTTGGCAATCATATCATCTACATAACATTCGATCTCCTTATGAATCAAGTCATGAAACAATGTCACCATCGCCCGCTGGTACGTTGCCCCTGCGTTTTTCAACCCAAAAGGCATTACTTTATAACAATATGTACCCCACGGAGTAATGAACGTGGTCTTTTCCATATCCTCAGGTGCCATCTTGATCTGGTTGTACCCGGAGAAACCGTCCATAAATGAGAACACTGAAAACTGAGCTGTATTATCGACCAGCACATCAATATGAGGTAGTGGAAAATCATCTTTCGGGCTAGCTTTATTAAGATCTCGATAATCCACACACATTCTCACTTTTCCATCCTTCTTCGGTACTGGCACGATGTTGGCTACCCATGGAGGATACTTTGTCACAGCAAGAAAACCAGCGTCCCACTGCTTCTGGACTTCCTCCTTAATCTTTAAAGCCATGTCGGGGTGAGTCCGACGAAGTTTCTGCTTGACTGGCGGACATTCTTCTCTCAATGGTAGCCTGTGCACGACAATATCCGTATCCAACCCCGGCATGTCTTGATACGACCAGGCGAAGATGTCAACATACTCGCGCAACATTTCCGTCAAAGTTTGCTTCACATCTGCTTGCAAGCTGTCACCAATCCTGATCTCTTTCTTGGCGTCCTTGGTACCAATATTGATGATTTCTACAGTCTCCTGATGAGGCTGGATGACCCTTTCCTCTTGTTTCAACAATCTGGCCAGTTCTTCAGGGAGTTCACAATCTTTCTCATCCCCTTCTTCGGCTTGATAAATCGGATTGTCAAAGTCATACATAGTCATATCAAAATCGTTATCAGTGGTATCCGGAGGATCAAGTCTGCATGAACGGGTTCATGCCTTATTTTAGAATTTATTTTTAAGCAAAACAAAAGAAAATGAAACATTGCCATTTTATTATTTTGTGCAAAAATAAAAACTGAAAGACAGAGAACAAAATTTGATTGCAAAACGTCCTTTATTAATGATTAAACATTGCAAATGCAACTATGGTGGCCCTACAAATGAATCTATACGCCTTGGGCAGAGCGCAAGATTTTGACATGCATTATGGTTAGAAAAAACAAAGAAAAATTACTCTGTTTGAAGAGTAACCCGGATGACTTCTTCAACGAACCAGTTCTGCACTTGTTGTCCCGGAACATGAGGGCGTACCCAGTTGTCCAGGTCACAATCACTGTCAACACTATCCTCTGTGGCTGCACAAGACTGGTCCGTGTAGATAATTCCCCCACTATTAAAAGTAATGGGTCCCCTGCTCCCCGCATCTGAAGTTGTAGAGGGATGATAACCAATACCAAATTTGTCTTCCTTCATTGGGGTCTCTATCAACCTGCCCCAACCTTGGGCGTTGCCTGCCCTGACGACTTCGACAGCTTGTTTGTAAGATGAAATGGAGGTACCGGCCCCAGCTGGTACAGAAGAAGACTCAGGTGCATCGTCAATATTGACTGCTTCAAATGATTGGCACAGCATCTCATGAATTTCCCCATCCATTTCAATGTACTTGAATGTGGACAAGTGACTCACAAAGATGTCTTCCTCCCCACACACTGTCACAACCTGCCCTTCAAACTCATACTTCAGCTTTTGATGTAGAGTAGAAGTAACAGCCCCGGCTCCGTGAATCCAAGGGCGTCCCAATAGGCAGCTATATGCAGGTTGTATGTCCATTACATGGAACGTGGATTTGAATACCTGTGGTCCAATTTGTACGGGCAATTCCACCTCACCAAACACAGATCGTCTGGTCCCATCGAATGCTCTGACCACCAATTCACTAGGCCTTAAGATCAAACCATCAACTTCCAGCTTCATCAATGCCTTCTTGGGCAAGACATTAAGTGATGAACCAGTGTCTACCAGTACATGAGATAACACTGCGCCCTTACACTCCATCGTGATATGCAACGCCTTATTATGGTTTCTTCCTTCAACAGTCAAATCTCTACTTGTAAAGCCCAAGCCATGGCTAACATTAACATTGGAGATTACGCCCTCGAGCTGATTAACAGTAATTTCTTGCGGCACGTATGCACTCTTCAATACTTTCAACAACGCCTGCCGGTGTGCATCGGAGCACATCAATAGTGACAAGATTGAAATCTTTGAAGGGGTCTGATTTAGTTGGTCCACAATCTTATAATCGCTTTTCTTGATTATCTTCATAAATTCTTCCATTTCCTTATCAAAAGTAATCTTTGTCTCTGCTTCAGGTGTAGGCGCACTTTCAACCACCTGTTTACCCTTAGCCTTTGCTGCAGCTTCTACCTCCTTATCACTTCTCAAGGTTTGGGGAGCGAACAACCTTCCACTCCTTGTAAAGCCCCCTACACCCCCTACATTATCAACATTTGGGCTGACTGACGGCTCAACTTCCTGCTTTTTACCTTCGTAATATACATCTGCCCCATAGTGCCATGGGATAGCTTTCGTAGATGTGAACGGAATTGGTCCTGGCACCGTGATAGTGACAGGACTGGGCCCTTCTGGCGCAACACTCGCCACGGGAACTGCATTGACCGGCATTTGAATCTCAGCGGGAGTGTAATAGATGGTCACGGTTGATATCTCATCAGTGTCTTTCACGACTCTGTCGAACTGTAGACATCCTTCATCGATCAGATTCTGTAAACCCATCTCCAACTTATCACAGCCGTTCTCCTGATTCATGCACTCAGAGCAATCTTGATTACAGCCCGGGAACACCTGTCCCTTCAATAAACGACCTTTTACAACCAACAAAGAAGTTTTCACTTGATGGATATCTGTCACCAGATTCAATCTCCTCCCATCTCCAATAGCGTACACATTTGCTGCACTATGATCAGGCATGGGATGCTGAGTAATATTAGGAGCGGGAGAGAAATTGATGGCTTTAGCATCAATCAAATCTTGTACTTTATGATGGAAAGCCCAGCATTTTTCAATGGAGTGCCCCTGAGCACCTGAGTGGAAATCACAACGAGCATTAGCATCGAAGTTAGGTGGCAGGTTTCCAGCAACCGGAGCTTTCATAGTACGGAGTTCTACCAACTTTAACTCGAGTAGCCGGGGCAACAGCGCGGCATAAGTCATAGGGAGAGGATCCATCTTACGATCCCTCTGTCTAGACCTTTGCTGGAAAAAAGGTTGTTGCTGTTGAACTTGTTGTTGGGGTTGTTGTTTCTGAACAGACGGTGTGGGGATTGTTACAGCATCTACCTGATAATAAGCTCGAGAACGCCCTCTGCCTCGTCCTCTAAACACAGCATTCGTATCACCTTCTCTTCTTTTCTGGTTACTAGCAAACGGTTTCTTCGTCCCCGAAGAGCCAGCCCCACTCACATCCTGGATCTTTCCAAGCTTTAACAGACTTTCTATTCTTTCTCCCGCAATCACAATATCAGCAAATCCAGTTGACTGACAAGCAGCTAATCTATCCAGATAGGCCCCTTGCAAGGTGCCCATGAACATATCTGCCATTTCTCTGTCTGACAAGGGAGGTTAGACCTGGGCAGCCATTTCCCTCCACCTCTGTGCATATTCTTTGAAACTCTCCTTGGCATTCTGGGACAATCCCTGCAATTGGGTGCGGTTGGGCGCCATGTCAATATTATACTGGTATTGCTTCAGGAACGCTTCTGCCAGATCTTTCCAATTCTTCACAGCAGCTCTATTCAACTTCATGTACCAGGTCAAGGATGCCCCAGCCAGACTGTCCTGAAAATAGTGCATCCATAGCTTCTCGTCATCCGTATGGGCTGAAATCTTCCCAAAGTAAGCTTGAAGATGCGTTTGGGGACACGCATTGCCGTGATACTTATCAAAAGTGGGAGGTTTGAATTTAGGGGGAATTCTGACTCCTGAGACCAGCCCCAAGCTGGTAACATCAATACCCATAGAGTTCTTGCATTCTATGGCCCTGATCTTCTCTGCTAACTCCTCATACCTTCGATCACCTTGATTACCCACATCAGCATCTAGTAGAGTAAATTGGTCTTCCAGAGTATCTTCAAGAGTAACACCAGCATGCCTACCATTTCCATTACCCCGATTGTTACCACCAGGAGGAGGGTTGCCACCGGGAGGAGGGATGCCGTGTCCCTGTGAATTGTCATGTTGATCACCTTCGGGCCCATTGTCTGGACGCTCGACCAGAAGCCTCAACCTCTCCTGATTTTGCGCCATGCCAGTCATGAGGGTCATGAACTGGTCCATACGCGCCCTCATTTCGGCCAAATCACTTTGCACTTGATCCATGATTCTTACTTGATTTCTTCGCGTCGAATATCGGTGAATATGATTCTCCGCTATACTTCCTGAAACCAAATAAAGGTTAGAGACCCTGCAACGAGTACCTGAAAAGCAAGTAACAAAAATGAAAAATGATATGCAATGCCATGCAATGCTATGTTTGTCATTTCCGAGGTGCTTTATACCCTGATTCCAATCCAACCACAGAAATCTGAAGACCAGAAGTTGTGATATAAAGAGACGTGTCGTGGTCATGTGCTTGTGTGCAGCTATCTGATAAGAAATAATCCTGAATAAAACTGCTCATACTCATTCAATAAAATATTCAAGTACATTTAAGAAAGGTTCAACCGCAAATGCAATATAAGGAAAAAATGGATCCATCAACAAGCCTGATGGTAGCCATTAACAACAAAATACAGGGAAAAGAACATCAATCTGACAATTCCACATCCTTCAGCCTATCACTTGAATACTTGATTTCCTCAAAAAGTATACGGGTACGCTGGTGATTCGGCTTTTCAATCATTTCTTTGATCAAGACATCCCTTTTCTCAAGAGCTTCAGTTAAAGAACCCATATGCAGCATCAGAGCTTCGTCATCACACACTCCTTTGTGTCTCTTTATGCCGACTTGCGTCTTGAGTATCTCTCTTTCTATCATGGCTTCTTCAAGCTCTTTCTTGGTATTCTTCAACTGGCTTCTAAGTTCTTCTAACTGCTCTTGACTTTTATCGAGACTTTCCCGATACTTTCTCCTCTGCTCATGTGCCTTTTTAAGCTCCTCGTCTTTAGTCTTCGACTGATCCTTTAACTCGGCATTTTCAATTCTGACTTCATCCCAAGCTTGACGAAGTTGAGCTAATGAATCCTTGCTTCGGGCTAAAACCTGTTTTGTAATCTTGTGAGCCTGACTAGTGTCATCTGCTCCCAAAGTAAGTTTCCGAAAGTACCGAGCTCGGTCATCAAAATCTTCCTCTTTGTCAGCCAAGGTTTTTTCCGCTTTCAAGGCTCTCTTTTCCAACTCTTTGTTGTCAGCTAGAGCTTTCTGAAGACATCTGCTCATTCCAGAATTCTCTATCTGCAACTCTCTGACCATTTTCTTCCACTTCTCACATTCTTCAATAGCCACCATAGTGGGTTGTTCTGGCTGTACTGCACATAAAAGAGGTCCCCTTGAAAAGGGTAAAAGCAATTCCTTTACTTTCGTCTCCATCCACCTGTCATATTCAGGATAAGATCTACAATCTCCTTTTCCAAAAACTGCTTTTCCAATTTTGTGCTTATCTTTCCAAGCATTCACTACTTCTACCACCTTCGCATCTTTAGTTCCTGTAAAGAATAAAGATTCTTCCACATCTTGCTCTGTAGGAGGATCCCTGGAAGCATACCCAAATTGTCGGATGGCCAAAACTGGATTATAATTGATCCCTCCTTTTCTGCCAATCAAAGGCACATTTGGAAAATTTCCGCATCTTGTGACAAGCTCTATTCTCAATAACCGGTGATCAAACCATATAATGTTATCAGCAGTTAAACTCATCAATCGTTTAGACCATTTCGCCACATCTTTGGTTTCCACAAAGGCACCTGTCTGAGGCAAATGTTTGAAAAACCAATGACTCAGCAGTGGAGTGCAACAACTAACAGATCCTCCCCTCCTTTTCTCATTCTTATAGTGCACAGAATGATAAAAATCTCCTAACAAAGTAGGGACTGGATTTTTAAGAACGAAAACTCTTGTCGCTTGCATATCCACAAAGTCTTGCTGATTGGGAAAGAAAACTAGGCCATATATGCAGAGAGCCAGAATGGAATTGTAAACCGTCCAATTTTTAGCACTTGCAGCCTCTTGGGCCTGTCCAGACAGAAATTCTAAATGAAATCCGCTAACTCCATTTTTACTGCTCACACCACTCTTTATCACTGCCTGATCCATTTGTAAAGCAGCAGCAATTTCTTTTACGCTGGGAGAACTACCAGAGAAGAATGGTATTGCCGACGTGATCGGAATTCCCAAAATAAATGAGAATTCTTCCAGTGTTGGCATCAAAATGTAATCTGAAAAAAGAAAGCACCTCAACGAAGGCTCGTAGAACTGCAGCAGAGTGTGCAAGGCATCATGTTCATACTTGGTGATTGTACGGACCATCCCAACCAAATTCCCGTAGCTCTTCTGAAACCTATCAAGAATACCCGGACCAGCCATATCTATAACTTTGAGCAATGAATCCAAGACAGGATCTGGAAACTTGTAAGACACATTGTTCTTTCTCTCGGCAACGATCTCTGTTGAACCCATGGATTGGAATCAGAAATGTATTATGCACCTGAAAATGACAAACATAACTGTTATGATATGATAATGCAATGCAAGAGGGCATGTGATCAGGTAATCAAATGTCGGTGTCTGTATTGAACTGTGTGCACTGTGTCTCTGTACTGAATCTGGCAATATCTGAGATGAACACTTAAATCACTGTCATAGGATACAATGTCTGAAATCATCATAGAATCACGAGTAAGGTAGGTAGGAGGCTGGGTTTCCTGCAAACCTGTAAACATCCCGTCCATACTCACATGTGGTTCTTAGAAAATAAGGCTTGTCAGCTTCGGAGGTTTGAGAAGCAATAGCACATTCAGCCCGTAGGATACAATGCTATGCCAATCAAAGAGGTCGTCCACTGACTCCCCTTAGAAAATAAAAGTCATCCTATGCAAGTTCCAAAGTGGGCCCTCGGGTGCGAATGGGTTTGCCACAGAATGTGGTCTGCCATTGTCACCACTAAAGAGGGATATTTCCACTAAGGTCCTCATGATCGGTCACTAGAGTCGACAGCTCTCTAGATCTACATCCTGGAATACGCAAGATGCGTATGCCACGATGTGTCCCAAGATAGCCTCGTCTAGCTGTGAATTTCGTGAACACCCAACGCACTCCAAACGGCACGTAGGTCCCACTACTCTCCACTCTAATTCTAAGTGTATACTCAAGCCTGTGTAATGGGCTTATCTCTCATAAATCCCGCCCGCCAAACAGAAAACAACACAGTCCAGTATAGCATAATATATCATATGAAATGAAAATGCTAAAATACGGTAAATACGGTAATGTACAGTAAAGCAGTAAATAACCATACAATAAAATAGTAAATACAACACAACAGTAAACACCCAATGAAAGAAAAGCAGACAAGCGCTAGGATTGACTCGCTTAGGGATGGACCAGCAATAGGTCAAAATCTAGTCCCCAGCAGAGTCGCCAGCTGTCGCTCCCGGGATTTTCATCCTAGTACAAACGCGAAAGTGGCACGAAACAGAGTCGCCAGCAATGTGTATTTATCCCAAGAGAGGGAAAGGAAACACCGCATAAACCTGAAGAGGAAGGATAGAGCATGGTCTTGCGACCAAGAGAAATGGGTTCGGGAGTCGGTTACGCGAGAGGAAGGTATTAGCACCCCCTCGCGTCCATCGTACCCGATGGGATCCACGCTTGCTTGTCTCGATCAAAGGGTGATGGAAAAGAATACTGGAAAAGGAACTAGAAAAGGAACGGAAAGAGAAAGAGAAACAAATGTAGGGAAAATAAAAGAAGTGCTCGCATGGGCCCTACCCCACTGCCTACGTATCTCATCGGGAACATGAGAATCAGAGCGACGTAGTTCCCCTCACTAGGGATGGATTGTCTGTGTTTTTTAGAGAACGGCTTACGTTCTAGCTCAGGTGTTGCAGGCTCGCTGGTCCGAGTGCGTTACCATCTTGCAAGAGAGCGAGAAGGAGCACGTTCGTACGCTGAGAATGAGTGAGGTGGGAAAAGAATTCCCGAAGGAAAGACGTCATTGTTTGTTTTTGTCTTTTAAGAGTTTTTTCATTTGTTCGCATATGATAGTGTATCTGGATCTTAGCCATTGGAATGTGTACGTTCTCACATTCCAAGATGGAATGGGTAAGAATGCACACTAAGAGTGAAGAAGACCCCCACACTTAGTTCCAATTGTCAAGGTTCAAACACACTAGCATACTTGTGTTTATTAAGTGTTTTGTTGATTATGAAGTAAAGAAGTGTTTTTTATTATTTGCACCTTCAACAAGTATTGCATTTAAGTCCCTCATACAAGATCAAATGTCTAACACATTGACCCAAGATGGGCTATATGCTATACATTTTAAGATTACAAGAGAAGACCCCTTATAATCTTTTCTTTATATGAAAGGCCTAAATGCAATAAGTGTTTACCTTTATTATATGTTTTGAATTTTCTTTGAGAGATGAGAAGAGAGACTCAAGAGAGGAGAAAAGGTAAAACCTATATGGACTAAGACTCAATCCTAATTGAAGATTAAAGGGAGTGATCCTAATGGTTTGTGAGGTTTAAAACCTAAAGTCTAAAGAAAGAAAGAATTAAACAATTCACTTCCAAAGTAGAAGATGAATTGTAATTCAAAAAGGGAAAGTGATGAGTTATTAAAGGAAAGCACACAAGTGCTTAGCAAAACACAAAATGGAATTGTAAAAGAGAAAGGATGGAAGTTGAATGTGGATTCCTTATCCACACTCAATTGAAACTTACCGAAGCCCCTACATGGTTAGTAAACATGTATAAGAAGTATAAGAAGTAAAAGAACATGTAATGCATCATAAAACTCACAAGAATTAAATGAGAAAACAAATCCTAGAACCACAACCAGAATGGGCATCATATGGAAACCAATGGTTATTATCATACAAGTGCAAGTGAATAAGCAACCATCATCACCCATTAGCATTTAAACATGTTACAAGAAGATGGGGTAGATGAAAGATGGAAAGAAATGAAGAGGACATGCATAAATGGAACATGTAAATCAACAACCAGAATTAAAACTAAATGGAAAATGGTTTATAAACATCTCAAAAGTATTTATGAGGTAACTTCAAGACATTCAAGAAGTAATATAAGAAGAATTGAAATGAAAGTTCAAAAAGAAAGGGCAAACAATACATGTTAATGATGCACAAAGTTCAAATTGAAATGAACATGTAAAGATGACCTATAATGTGTATCAAAGACCTATAATATCATATGAATGGCTCATAACATATGCAAATGCTCATACAAATGTGCACAAAAGAATTCATGTAAACATGCACTAAAGTTGTAATGACATGCCATGGATTATACATCCAATGTAATGCATCAAACAAAAATCAAATGGCCTCATGAAAATTATGAAAACATGGTATTGGAGTACACAAAACAGAAATGAACCACTTATCAAAGTATCATGTAAAAATTCAAGGCAAAATGATGTCAAAGAATGCACTTAGGTCAAATTGAAACATCATGCCAAGTGGAGCAAATATAGGCATCAAGACATATGATAAAGTGTCCTAAAAAATCAAACAAAAATCATCTAACATGCTTCAATGTATTAGTGAATCAATGCAAAAAGAATCATGTCAAAATATTTGGTAATGAGCAAGAACAAAATTAAACAAATTCATGTATCATGCTTAGAATGCATCTAAGTGGAAATTCAAAGAAAATTATGGAACAGGGGTAAAAATGTCATAAAATCAGAAAATAAAATCATGAAAAATTTCCTAAATGTTTTAAGAATACACATGAATTTTTGTAGAATTTTCCAATATGTTTTGGTATTTTTAAAAATTAATTATGAAACGTGTAGCAAAAATGAGAAATAAAATGAAATGGAACTAAAGAAGGGGGTGCATGCATAGCAAATTAACAGTTCAAAATCATTGGGCTTCAAGCAAGGGGGGTGTGAATATCAATTTGGCTAAGTCCATCAGAAATGTGCACATGACTTGCACGAGTTTTTTTAATGCGCTGTCACCATTATCACCACACGATCATGCCAAAATGGACGCACAAGATTAGAACATGCTAAACCCTAACATCAACTCACCGGCCGGAGAGGGACCTCCGGTCACCTTCTCCGGCCACTCTCCGGCGCTGCAATCAACCAAACATTCCAGAAATTTATGCAATGCACATTAAAATGTTCAGGAAGTCACGTAGAGCATGAATCTAGGATTAGTTTTCACAAACAACACACAAACAGAGAGAATCGAAGCAATGAAATTAGCCCTAGATTTTGGATCTAAGCTTCTAAGAAGCTCTATCAACTAGCCAGATGGAGGAGTGCTCTTAGTGAGCTCAAATCATCACAACACGAGCTAGGCAGAATGTAAATCGTGCCAAGAAAGTTTGAGATATTGAAACCTGAAAATGTAGGAAACTGGAGTTGAAAGAAAACCAGAGAAATGTTCTTCCTCTTTGATCTTCAACTGGCCAAATAAAGGCTCACAAATCCTTGCAAATGTTGATGAAATTCAATATGCAGTGGAAGACACTTCAATCTCTCCAATGCTACCAAGCTTCAATGTGTTCCAATGTTGTGTGATGTTGAAGCTTGAAGATGGATTCAGATGTAGATGATGATGAAATCGTGTGAGAGGAAGAGAAGCTTCAGAGAGAGAGCTTGCGAATTTCAGAGGAAAAATGAGAGTGAAGTGTAGTTGAGTGAGAGTGTAAAAATGAAGTTCCAAACTGAATTGTGAAGTGAAGTTTGAATTTATATCATGAATTAACCATGGTTTAGTGAGTTGGTTAATTGAGTTGAGTGGGTTAAACTGAGTCATCCCTAACTAACTGAGTCAAGTTAGTTAGGGAGAGCAGTGCTATGGTGAAGATGGCTCAGGGTGAGCTATGGTGGGAGCAAGGAGAAAGTGAATTGGCACTGTTGTGTAGCAGGGGCTTGCGCATCAGAAACTTGGTAAGCAAGTTTGTTCTTTCTATTCCCATGTGTGGCACGTGATAGTGTGTATTGTGTAGGTGATATGTTTGGCCAAATATGGAAATAAAGTGTGGAAGTGTTTGTGGTGTGTGTGAACCAGAATCCTGCAACATGCTGTCAATGCATCCATTCCAACATAGGGTAGTTTGTGGAGGTTTTTCTCTCTACTCATTGAATGGTTTGGCAAGGTTTTGGAGTCATGGAAAAGAGGAGATGTAATGGAACAATATTGGTTTGAAAATTGGGTTGAAATAATGTCTCAAACATATCTAAAAATGACCATAAACAGGTGTAAGAGGGACTGGTACATAGACGTCCAGACTGGTGGCATGACTTGGTTGAGACTTGGTCAAATTCTCAGTTGTATTGACCATACTTTGAGCCATCATAACTCCTCAACCTTTGATCAAATGGAATTTTGCCCAACATGAAAAATGAAGATGGCACTACCATGAACATCTTTGATGTTGAAAACTTTTTCATTTGAGGCCTTTAACTATGAGTAATTGATCAATAAATTTGGCCCACCAAGTGTTTGTGAAAATGACATGCGCGCAGGCCTGGCAAGACTTGGTCATGACATGGTTTTGAACCTACTTTGCTCAAACTTTGATCAATCATATCTCCCTCATTTTTTATCCAATGGAGATGTTCCACACATGGATTTGAAGCTTAAAGCAAGGCCTTTCATTGAGGCAGAGTGGAATTTTCATTTGGTACTCCAAATTTGAATGGCCTTGGTTCAAATTCTGATGCAAAATGGCCAAAACTTGCTATTTTTAGTAACCCTTCCTCTTCCAAAAATGGCAACTTTCCACATCTTGATTTTTTCATGATTCCCTTGGAGTTTCTTGACCAAATTTTGTACATTGGACATATGTAACATGAATTTCATGAATTTGGCCTCAAAAAGTCAAGAGTTGACTTTTTCCTCTGATTATTTGACTTGGCCCCAAATTCCCTGATTTTTTATCTTTCTTCCAATTGAAACACTTCCAAAACCAATTGAGAGGCAATTTTCCATACACATACACTTAAGAACATGTAGAATATCATGACAACAAGCTTTGTCCAAAAAATCAGAGATATCCTGATTTTATTAGAAACCCTAATTTTGACCCTCTCTGGTTAGGAGGAAATTGCACATCTTCCAAATCCAAATTCCTCAGAGTATGTTGTGTATCCTCTTAAAGGATGATGAGAAATGCCACTTGAGAATGATTTTGAATCAATGAGCTATCTCTTTTGAGGGTTTTCCTTCAATTTTTGACCCTCTTGCATGATGAAAGATGCATTGCTTCAATCTCCCCTTGGATTTCACTTTCTTGAGATAGTGGATGATCAATTGAGATGGTATGAGACATGAAAGACCTCTTGGCTTGTCTTGAGGGCACTTGATTGACCTTTTGTGCTTTGAATGATTCCTTGATTGTCCACCTTCCACCTGATCACATGCCCTGATGGTAAGAAGGATGCCATGCTTCATTTTTCTATGTTAAATGCAATGTAATGTTAATGAGGTGGATATGATATGATAAATGATGATGCCATGCTATGATGACAAAAGGGGAGAGCAAATTTTGGGGTATTACAGGGATATCACCAGATTCGTGTGAAAGAAGAGGATACTCAAAAGACGGCCTTTAGGACACGGTATGGCCATTACGAATATTCCGTGATGCCATTCGGGGTTTCTAATGCGCCGGGTGTGTTTATGGAATACATTAATCGTATTTTTCATGAACAGTTAGATCGTTTTGTGGTTGTGTTCATCGACGATATTTTGATTTATTCTAAGTCTCGAGAGGAGCATGAAGAGCATTTCAGGATTGTGTTACAAATATTGAGAGAGAAACGATTGTATGCTAAGTTGTCGAAATGTGAATTTTGGTTGTCGAAAGTAAGTTTCCTTGGACATGTTATTTCCGGTAGTGGTATTAGTGTTGATCCATCCAAGATTGATGTGGTGATGCAATGGGAGGCTCCTAGATCGGTTACGGAGATTCGAAGCTTTTTAGGATTGGCGGGTTATGATCGGAGGTTTATTGAAGGATTTTCGAAGTTGGCACTTCCGTTAACGCAATTGACTTGTAAAGGAAAGGCTTTCATTTGGGATATTCATTGTGAAGAGAGTTTCAATGAGCTAAAAAGAAGGTTGACAACGGCTCTGATCTTGATTTTGCCAAATCCGACGGAACCATTTGTTGTGTATTGTGATGCTTCATTGGTTGGTTTGGGTGGTGTTTTCATGCAAGGTGGAAAAGTTGTGGCTTATGCTTCAAGACAATTGAGAGTGCATGAAAAGAATTATCCTACACATGACTTGGAGTTAGCGGCCGTGGTGTTTGTGTTGAAAATTTGGAGGCACTATCTTTATGGTGCAAGATTTGAGGTTTTTAGTGATCACAAGAGCTTGAAATATTTATTTGATAAAAAAGAATTGAACATGAGACAAAGAAGGTGGTTAGAGCTTTTGAAGGATTATGATTTTGGTTTGAATTACCATCCGGGTAAGGAAAACGTGGTGGCCGATGCTTTGAGTCGGAAGTCGTTACATATGTCCGCATTGATGATGAGAGAATGGGAACTTTTGGAGAATTTTAGAGACTTGAGTTTGGTTTGTGAAATGACGCCGAGAAGTGTGAGTCTTGGTATGCTACATGTTACGAATGATTTCCTTGCAACAGTATGTGAAAAGCAAAACTTGGATTTGAAGTTCGTTGATTTGATGACGAATGAGAATGAGGCTTTCAAGGTTGATAATTTTGGAGTTTTGAGATTTTGTGGTCGCATTTGTATTCCCGATTATGCGGAGTTGAAAAAGATGATATTGGAAGAAGGACACCGAAGTAACTTAAGTATTCATCCGGGAGCGAATAAAATGTATCAAGATTTGAAGAAAATCTTTTGGTGGTCCGGATTAAAGAGGGACATGGCTCAATTTGTGTATGCGTGCTTAACTTGTCAAAAGTCGAAGGTGGAACATCAAAAGCCTAGTGGATTGATGCAACCGTTGGACATTCCGGAATGGAAATGGGATAGTATGTCGATGGATTTTGTTACAGGATTGCCGAATACGCAAAGAGGTCATAATGCCATTTGGGTAATCGTTGATAGGCTTACTAAATCTGCTCACTTCATTCCGATTGATATTAGTTATCCTTTGGAGAAGTTAGCCGAGATTTATATTCTTGCGGTTGTGAAGTTACATGGGATTCCTAAGAGTATTGTATCGAATAGAGATCCTAGATTCACATCGAGGTTTTGGGAGAGTTTACAAAAGGCTTTGGGTTCTAAGTTAAGATTGAGTTAGGCTTATCATCCGCAGACGGATGGTCAAACCGAGAGGACAATTCAATCGTTGGAAGATTTATTGCGTGCTTGTGTGCTCGAGCAAGGTGGTGCTTGGGATAGTTATTTGGCGTTGATTGAGTTCACCTACAATAACAGTTTTCATTCAAGTATAAGTATGGCACCATTTGAGGCTTTGTATGGTCGGAGATGTCGAACACCTTTGTGTTGGCATGAAACCGGTGAGAAGACGATAGTTGGACCGGAGATGGTACAACAAACGACGGAGAAAGTGAAGTTTATTCGTGAAAAGATGAAAGCTTCTCAAAGTAGACAAAAGAGCTATCATGACAAGAGAAGAAAAGATCTTGAGTTTCAAGAGGGCAACCATGTGTTTTTGAGAGTCATGCCGGTTACGGGTGTGGGTCGTGCTTTGAAGTAGAAGAAGTTGACTTCTCATTTTTTTGGTCCGTATCAGATTTCTGCACGAGTTGGTATTGTGGCCTACCGTGTGGCGTTGCCTCCGAATCTTTCAAAATTGCATGATGTATTCCATGTTTCGCAACTTCGGAAGTATGTTCCGGATCCGTCACATGTTATTCCTATGGACGAGGTTGAAGTGAGAGATAACCTCACGGTTGAAACTTTACCGATTAGGATTTTGGACCGTGAAGTTAAGAAGCTAAGAGGCAAGGATATTGCGCTTGTGAAAGTGGCGTGGGGAGGCGCTGCGGGAGGCGATATGACTTGGGAACTAGAGAGTAGGATGCGAGAGTCGTATCCGGAATTGTTTGAATCAGGTATTATTTTCGAGGGCGAAAATTTCTAAAGTGGGGGAGAGTTGTAACGCCCCGATTCCGATTATTCTCATTTTGTTGAGTCTTTCATTTAAATTGAGTGATAAATTATTTTATTGCGGAATTGGTGTGTTAATATGTTATGTTGACATGTTATGTTGTTTTACCGTTTTGATAATTTTTGGGGAAAATTCGAATGAAGGGTATTTTAGACATTTCTCAATTAATGTTAAGTTAGAAAATTTAGTAGAAATATAATTGTGTGAGAAAATGAATTAATTTGAATTGTGTAAAAAGAAAGTAGAAATAGAAAGGAAAAAGAGATAAGAAGAGAAAATAGGAGAGAAAGAGATAGAAAGGAAAAAAAATAGAGAGAAAAAGGAGAGAAAGAAGGAGGAAGAGGAGAAAACAGAAAGAAAAGAGGAAAATCAAGAAAATCAACTTCTAGGATATGATTTAATCGGGTAAGGGTTTGAAACTCGATTATTCTATACATGTGTGTGATTATGTATGATTGTTGTGGTTGAAAAATTATGTTTGGTAGAGTTTTGAGTTATATGTGAGTTTTAGGTCGATTTGTGGTATCGGTGTTTTTAACGGTTAAAAATCGATGAAAATGTGTTTAGAATGACCTCTATATGTGTATGATTCATAACTATGCTTGGTTTTGCTGTTGGGAATGATCAAAGGTGGGGAAAATGAGAAATGGGGGTTTTTGATGACGAAGCCACGCTGCTGGGCATGGCTGTCTGGGGTGAACCGCCGGGCGAAATGCCCAGAGCGCCGGGCGAAGCGTGATGGGGCCCCTGCGTCGCCGGGCGAAATTGAGAGGCGAGAGGGTGTCACGCTACTGGTTTTGTTCACGTTTTTGGGGTTTTCCTTCGCCCCTACATCGCCGGGCGAAGTGAAGGAGAAATTGAAGTTTCGCCTGGCGAAACTTGCTCGTCGTCGGGCACTTTTGTTTTTTTTTATAATTTTATTTTCTTTTAAAATTCATAATTCTCGAACCGTAATTCCGTTTTAAGCGTTATTTATGTCGTTGGAAAGCTTATAAAATGTCCTTGCTTGTGGTGATGGTTTGAGATTGTTGGCCGATTAAATAAGTCGGAAAAGTCAGGAATAGTGTCATTTAGCAACTTTTACCATTTTGAATGTGTGTTTGGATGTGAATCATACAATAGTGCATTGATGTGAATGTATATAAATTGTATGTGATTGAATGAGATGAATGCATGATTATATTGTGAATATGTATGCATTTCAAGAATGTCTTTAGTCATTTGCATGTGAAGCATAATGATGTGCATTCTTGTGTTGAGGGATTCTAATGAGAATCCGTTGTAACATTGTGTGCCTTATACAAAGAGGTGTGAGCGATCGGGTCGTGTGCCTTATACAAAGAGGTGTGAGCGATCCATAAACGTCGTGTGCCTTAAAAATAAGAGGTGTGAGCGATCAGATCGAATCGTGTGCCTTAAATATAAGAGGTGTGAGCGATGGGGAACATCGTATGCCCAACGGGGAGTTACAATGATGTAACGAGCGATGGTTCCACCAGAGTTCCTGAGTGAACTTGAGATGATTGAGTCGGTACCCGCATTGCATTTGCATAGAGTCGTGAGTCGGTCTCTATGATTTTCATTTATCATCTTTATAATTGAGAATTGATGAATAAACACGAATATGTATGTTTATGTGGAGTGATGAGAATTGTGCAAGTATACATGACGAATATGCTTGGTTCGGTATATATATATATACATTGTGATGTATATGAGTGGGTTGTTGTTGAAATGTGGTGAGAATGTAGAATATGTGTATTTTTATGCTAAGATACATAATTCTATGCATTTATATTATAATTGTGTTTCTCACCCTTCTGCTGTTTTATAATGCTCTATGAGGCATTGCAGAGTAGGTATGCTGGTGGTCTTTTTGTGAAGCGAATCTTCATCCTTTTGGTCGGTCGGCTCTGATATGTAGCACCGGGTAGCTAGGAAGTATATGATTCTTTTGTGATACATTTGTACATGTATCTTGTTGATGAATGTTTATGTAAACATGGATTATGTTGGTGGATAATACTTGATGATGTATATATGTATATGTTTATATGTTAGTTGTTATTCAATGTTTAGATTCTCCGCTTTTATTCTAAATATTGAGATGTGGGTGTAAGGACTAAGTTCCTCTGTTGCAAAGGTACCCCACTGTTGCATATCAATTGTTGAGCAGGTGTTGAATGTTTTAATTTAATGTATAATGTGACGTACCTCTTTTATACCATGTTTATAATTATACTCTGACGAAATTTTTAATATGTGCCTAAATGATTATGTGATAATTTGGGGGTATAGAAAGGGGGGCGTTATGTAACGCCCCAGTTTTAGTATTTTTGTTTAATTGTGTCGTTTTTTATTATTTTATTATTATATTATTTTATTTTCGACTTTTATCTAAAATTATGTTATTTTTCAATGTGATTATATTTTATCGCCTTTTGGGAACAGTTGTGAGATATTTGAGTGTGGGGGCATTTTGGTCATTTCACATTTATTTTACTAAGTTAGAAAGAAAAAGAAATAGAAATAGAGAGAAAGAGAACATAAAGAAAAAATAGTAAGAGAAAGAAAAGGAGAAGAAGAAAAGAGAATGGAAAGAAGAGAAAAGAGAGAAAAAGAGGAAAAGCTAGGAATCAAAGAAAATCAACTTCTAGGAATCGATTTAATCAGGTAAGGGTGTGAAATTCAATTATCTTATACATGTGTATGATTATGTATGTGTTTGTTTGATGTTTTGTTGGATTATATGAAAAATATAACAAAACCCATTTTTGTAAAAAGTGTTGGAATTCAATTTAATAGTGTTGGAAATGATGTGTTTAGGTTCCTTGTTGTTGATACTTGATAGATATGTGTTGTTGTGAATCAAATTGGTAATTTTCTGGATTTAGGTGATGGATTTGGGATGATTTTGGGTGGAAAACGCAGAACTCGTTTCTGCAGAATTTTTCTGGGTTTCTGCAGGTCATACGCGTATGGGGCATGTCCATACGCGTATGGGACTCGGCAGTACGCGTAACATTGGCCTATGTTTGGGTCATTACGCGTATGAGAGATGGTGATACGCGTATGGTGTTGGGCATACGCGTATGGGGTTCAAAATGAGAATTTTGGGAAGAAAATGGTTCTGCCCATACGCGTATGGCCTTGGGCAATACGCGTATGGCATGGCGAGGAATTTGGGCAATACGCGTATGGCCTTGGGCAGTACGCGTATGGCCAGGAGATTGGAAAAATGTGATTTTTGAAAATGTCGTTTCGTTTTCGTCTGTAACTTTTATTCCGTTTATCTGATTTTGACATTCTTGGTGTCGTTGGAAAGGTATTGAACTGTACTTTGTGATTATGATGTTTTGGAATTTGTTGGCCGATTTAATTATGTCGAAAAAGGTGAATAGTGTCGATTGTCGACTTTTGTCGGTGTAAGTGTGCATAATTGATGTGTATTATGCTATGAGATGTTGTGATGATGGATTGTTGTGGTTGATGGTGAGTAATTCTTGATGTGAATTGATATGGGTGTAAATGATGAAATGCTATTTGTTGTGGGTTGTAGTTAGTGATAAATACATTGTTTAAGTAAGTATCAATGTATGTGGTTTCGAGTGTATGATTAATGTATGATATGGCGGCCTCTGTGGCGTAAATCCACAGCAAGATGAATGGTAGGGTATTGATTATCATGGGATTGCTATAATAGTAATATTTGGTGTGTGAAATGAATTCCAATTGTGTTAGAATACTCATTGTGGTAGAATGGCTTATATGTCATTCCTAGTGATGTACAATTGAGTTGTCGTGTCCACTGGGGTAGAATGACTATGTTGTCGTTCCTAGTGGGATACTCATTGGGGTAGAATGACTATGATGTCATTCCTAATGAGGTGTGCACTGGGGTAGAATGACGTTGATGTCGTTCCTAGTGTGGTGCTCACTGGGGTAGAATGACTATGTTGTCATTCCTAGTGATGTGCAATTGAGTTGTCGTGTCCACTGGGGTAGAAAGACTATGTTGTCGTTCCTAGTGGGATACTCATTGGGGTAGAATGACTATGATGTCATTCCTAATGAGGTGTGCACTGGGGTAGAATGACGTTGATGTCGTTCCTAGTGTGGTGCTCACTGGGGTAGAATGACTATGTTGTCATTCCTAGTGATGTACAATTGAGTTGTCGTGTCCACTGGGGTAGAATGACTATGTTGTCGTTCCTAGTGGGATACTCATTGGGGTAGAATGACTATGATGTCATTCCTAATGAGGTGTGCACTGGGGTAGAATGACGTTGATGTCGTTCCTAGTGTGGTGCTCACTGGGGTAGAATGACTATGTTGTCATTCCTAGTGATGTACAATTGAGTTGTCGTGCCTAGTGGGATATTCATTGGGGTAGAATGGCGTTGTTGTCATTCCCAATGAGAGGTGTACTAGGGTAGAATGACTATGTTGTCATTCCTAGGGAGGTATGTATTGGGGAAGAATGACTATGTTGTCATTTCCAGTTATGTGATACGTGGTATTGTCGGGTCTTGATTGGATTGGTGAACTATGCATGATGTATATGTTTAGGTGGAATGGTAGAATGGTGAGAATGTGTTATGTGTATACTTTTGTGTTGAAATATATGATTATATGCATTTATATTATGGTTGTTTTTCTCACCCTTCTGCTCGTTTTATAATGCTCTATGAGGCATTGCAGATTAGAGTTGCTGGAGGTCCTTTGTGAAGATTTGAGTCTTCACCCTTTTTGTGTCGGTCGGCTCTGATATGTGACACCGGGTAGCTAGGGTGGCCGTTTGTGTTTATTGTGTACTATGTATATCTTTTGGCTAGTACATGTACAACTTGGTGTATAACAAACTTTTTACATGATATATGTATTTATGTTAATCAGATTTTAGATTTTCCGCTTTAATTCTAATTTATGAAAATGTGGGTGTAAGGAACGAAGTTTCCTCTGTTGATTGCTACCCCACTGTTGCATATCTGTATGGGCAGGTGTTGTATGAATTGTTTGGTTTCAAGTTGATGTGACCCTTGGTCTATGCCATGTTTTTAAATATACTCTGATCAAATTTCTAATTTTTCTTGTATTGCTATAAATGAATGATTTATTTGGGGGTGTAGATTGGGGGCGTCACACGCTACAGATTCCCTCTGGAACCCAATCCGTCACTCAGGACGTCACAACGATGCATATCATGATACTTGACACACAAGAACTCATGACAACCAATGCATCTTCACACATATATGCAACCACAAACATGCATATATATAACCAAATACAACACATTGCATTTATTTGCCTCTCGGCCACAATTCATCACCACAACAATCATACAATCATAATTAATTCCACAAGGGATTCACACCACAAAGGCTACCCACAACATATCTTTACAACATACATTGACATTCAATCAAACAATGTATTTTACCATGCAACAACATAATTTATGGATCTCTCACACCCCACACGGGCACACGATCCGATTGCTCACACCTCACCTAGGCACACAATCGTTACAACAGATTCTCATTAGAGTCACACAACACAAGAATGTACATCATTATACTTCACATACGAAATGACTCAATACATTCTTAAAATGCATACATATTCACAATATACTCATGCATTCATCTCATACAATCACACACAATCGATATACATTCACATCAATGCACTATTGTATGTTTCACATCCCAAACACACATTCAAAACGGTAAAAGTCGCTAAATAACACTATTCCTGACTTTCCGACATAATTAAATCGGCTAACAATTTCAAAATCATCATATTATGAGAGTACATTTTATAAGCTTTCCAACGATATAAATAACACTTAAATCGGAAATACGGTTCGAGAGTTATGCATTTTTTTAAGGAAAAGTATTATTAAAAAAAACTCCCAACCGCCCGGCAAAACGCTCCAACCGCCCGGCGAAACGCCCTTCGCCGCTGCTTCGCCCGGCGAAGCACAGGCGACACTAAACCCACCCAAATGACTCAAAGAGTCAGAAACTTGGAACCTCTGTGCCTCTCAAAATCGCCCGGCGAAAGCACGAACCGCCCGGCGAAACAGGCACACCGCCCGGCGCTTCACACCAGAAGCAGAATTTCTGCTTCGTTTTTGCACTGTTCTAAACTCCAAAAATACCATTTTTCTTCCTCAAATCACTTTCATCAGCAAAAGCGTTAATAGCAATGGTTCTTACACATATAGAGATCATACAACACAAATTATATCGATTTCCGTCCGTGAAAACATCGATTTCTATTCGTTTTATCGTTTTCGACCTAGAAGTGAAGAACATGGAAAGCAAGAGAATCATCCAAACACATACATACATAATCATATACAAGCATAGTATAATCGAGTTTCGCACCCTTACCCGATTTAATCGCGCTTGAAACGGACGATTCCTCGATTTTTCCTCTTTTCCTCCTCCTTTCCTTCTTCCCTCTTTCTTTCCTCTTTTCTTTCTCTTCTCTTTCTTTTTTTTCTCTCTAATTCTCTCTCTTTCTATTTTTATTAAAACAATATCCAAGCAAAAGACTAAAATACCCCTCAACTCAAATATCCCTCAAACGCTCTCAAAACGCGATAAAACCTAAACAGCGATAAAAATATATTTCGGGAAATAAGAGTAGAAAAGAAATTATAATTTGATGCAAATATTTTACCTATCAATGAAATTAACCAATTAGCGGGTAAAACACTTAATTCATATAAATGAAAATAATAAAATAAATTCACACATTTGAAATAATTAAATACAATAAAACAAATCGGGTCGTTACAACTCTCCCCCACTTAGACATTTTCGTCCTCGAAAATATATTGATACCCACAGCTCCGGACACGACTCTCGCATCCGACTAATCAAACCAACAGGCCAACCAAAGGCACACCACGAATAACACAACTGACAAACCACCTTGCTAACAGCAACAACAACAACAATAATATGACCACTACTACAACAACAACGACAAGATGCAAAGCCCATACAATGCACTTGACGACCAACTCACAACTCACGAATACCCAAGCACAAACTCACAGGTTCACTCTTGAACCGAAACACAACAAGATCATTACCATCACCGTGGAAACGAGACCACAACACAAACAAGAACAGAAAGTTCCACACACAAATACAAAATGTGCCATATCACGCTTCCGTTGCGCACTCTAATTACTCTAAATCCTCTAGTCTACCCATCTTACGTCCAAAGTCTAACTTTCTTTCATATTCACTAATAATTACTGTTCACTGTTAATATACCCAACCTCACTCTCTACTGTGTTATCTCGCACACCAGACACAAGCCTCGGAACTGCTCAAATAATTCTAATTCTCTGACCATCAAAACCGACATACATAACAACTTTCGACTTTACCCTTTAGGCACAACATTAGCTTTTTCCCGAAGGATAATCCAAGCAAAATTCATAACTCGTCACGAATTCCAATTAAAGTCATAACTCATCACAAATTCTAACCATCCTCATTGTCTCATACTCTATTCCTTCAAACCAACCAAGTACTCTAAACTCTTGCGATTACCAAACACTTTGAACCTAGAACCAAAAAGATAATACCTCCAATCATTCCAACACAATACAATTGCAACCAACTCCAAATCCTGAATATTATCGATCCTCTTAAGAATCCTCAATTGGCGTAAAGCATAAACCACGACTTTACCCTCTTGCATTAACACACTGACTAAACTCATCAAGGACGCATCCCAATACCTCACAAACGGTTCATTAGGATCACACAGAATCAAAACTGGAGCCGTAGACAACTTCTACTTCGGCCCTCTGAAACCTTCCTTTCAACGAACATTCAAAACAAACGACTCACCCTTTGTAAGTCACCTGAGATAACAGAACTACGAACTTAGCGAAGTCTTCCATAACCTGCAGTAACAACCAACTGAGCCCAAAAGTTTCTAATCTCCTTAACCAACTCCAGAGTCTCTCAATGTAGAACTGCATCTACTTCCGATGGATCCATAACCATACTCTCATCCGAAATAACATAACCGGGAAAAATAACATTTTTCAATCCAAATTCTCACTTGAATAACTTAGCATAAAACTTCGTCTCTTTTCGACACTTGTAATTCAAATCTCAAACACTCTACTTGTTATTCATCGGAGTTTATAACAGACCCAAATATCCTCAATCAAAGCCACTACGAACTTATCCAAATAAATATGGAAGATATGATTCCTCTACTCCACAAACATTACCGATGCATTACTAACACCAATTAACATCACTGCACGTTGTAATGTCCAACCAAACTCCAAAAGATATAAATTCTTAAAGCTTTCGCAAAACTTTTCACTGGGTAACTGGTTACTCACGTACAAGCTTAACCGAGTAAATAACATCATATCCCGACGATAACAAACATAACCATTCATGTTACGTCGATCAAAGCCTCAACTCACACAATTCACCATCCTTATCAAACATTCCAAACAATTGCAATTTCAATCAAACTCAACGAAACCATTCCAATTCATCTATTCTCGAAAGTGGACACTTAATATCAATCGTTACCTTACTCAACTGTTAGTAATCATACACAAGTCCTTTTCTTAACTGTCCAAATTCCATAAATCCCAACATGTAGCAACAACCAACCAAAAAGAACTCTTGAATATTACATCCATGCCTAAAGGTTTTCTCAAAATTTCCATTAACGCTCTACAATTCCAAAGACTCCACACCTCGCCAGAACTCTAAGTTTTGCTTCCATAGCCTCAATACCATCATACACCACATGCTTGTTATTCCGTTCAATCATCCTTCCTTTTTGTCACTAACCACACTGAAGCTCCCTAAGACGACACACTTGGTCTCACAAATCTCTTTTCCAGTAAATCTTCCAACAGCTCTTTCCATCTGAGTTTCACTTCCTAAATTTTCTTCTACTTACTTAGCAGATCCAAACCTCAAATCCGTCTCATCTTCCAGTATAAGAGTCTTCATCAATTCATCAAAGCAATCCGTAATCACTTTCTCGATTCCAAACAATTCGTTGCACAGACTATCCAAGCCGGAAAGACCCGTCTATTCCATCCAACATAATTTCCGTCTGCTATCAACAAGAGATTAAGGGTGATCAGTTCCTCAATTTGTCAATAGACAGCCGACAATCATGATGGGGCATAGACCGCCTTTACCAAACTATAATAGCATCCCGTGCATCTTACACAAAACTACCTAAGGCACAAATCCTTAGTCGACATAAACCTTACCTCCGCATTCCTTCCAGAACCGGGAACCACACTGTCCAAAGAGCACTTACAATCTTGCAATTCACAACACACTGAGCCAACGCTCTACACCTGAAGCAACTTGGAGAAGTACCAGCTTCTCCCCCACTTATCTCAATCTCACACCTGAAGACAAAAGATTAGAGAAACCAGAAAGTACTGATAGTGCTTCCACACACATATCACGTACTAAAGAATAATCAACAACGACAGTATTCAACTGTCACACCAACAGACTCAACAACTTGGCTGGACGGACCGACCTGCTCTGATAACACTCATGTAACACCCCAATTCCCATCGCGAATAAATAATACCTAAATAGATCAGAGTGAATAAAAATTTATTTTTCTGACAGAAACAGGGATGCCACACTAAAATAAATAAAATAGCGGATTCCCTCTGGAACCCAATCTGTCACTCAGGACGTCACAACGATGCATATCATAATACTTGACACACAAGAACTCATGACAACCAATGCATCTTCACACATATATGCAACCATAAACATGCATATATATAACCAAATACAACACATTGCATTTATTTGCCTCTCGGCCACAATTCATCACCACAACAATCATACAATCACAATTAATTCCACAAGGGATTCACACCACAAAGGCTACCCACAACATATCTTTACAACATACATTGACATTCAATCAAACAATGTATTTTACCATGCAACAACATCATTTATGGATCGCTCACACCCCACACGGGCACACGTTCCGATTGCTCACACCTCACCTAGGCACACAATCGTTACAACGGATTCTCATTAGAGTCACACAACACAAGAATGTACATCATTATACTTCACATACGAAATGACTCAAGACATTCTTAAAATGCATACATATTCACAATATACTCATGCATTCATCTCATACAATCACACACAATCGATATACATTCACATCAATGCACTATTGTATGTTTCACATCCCAAACACACATTCAAAACGGTAAAAGTCGCTAAATAACACTATTCCTGACTTTCCGACATAATTAAATCGGCTAACAATTTCAAAATCATCATATTATGAAAGTACATTTTATAAGCTTTCCAACGATATAAATAACACTTAAATCATAAATACGGTTCGAGAGTTAAGAATTTTTTTAAGGAAAAGTATTATTAAAAAAAACTCCCAACCGCCCGGCGAAACGCTCCAACGGCCCGGCGAAACGCCCTTCACCGCTGCTTCGCCCGGCGAAGCCCAGGCGACACTAAACCCACCCAAATGACTCAAAGAGTCAGAAACTTGGAACCTCTGCGCCTCTCAAAATCGCCCGGCGAAAGCACGAACCGCCCGGCGAAACAAGCACACCGCCCGGCGCTTCACACCAGAAGCAGAATTTCTGCTTCGTTTTTGCACTGTTCCAAACCCACAAAAATACCATTTTTCTTCCTCAAATCACTTCCATCAGCAAAACCGTTAATAGCAATAATTCTTACACATATAGAGATCATACAACACAAATTATATCGATTTCCGTCCGTGAAAACATCGATTTCTATTCGTTTTATCGTTTTCGACCTAGAAGTGAAGAACATGGAAAGCAAGAGAATCATCCAAACACATACATACATAATCATATACAAGCATAGTATAATCGAGTTTCGCACCCTTACCCGATTTAATCGCGCTTGAAATGGACGATTCCTCGATTTTTCCTCTTTTCCTCCTCCTTTCCTTCTTCCCTCTTTCTTTCCTCTTTTCTTTCTCTTCTCTTTCTTTTTTTTCTCTCTAATTCTCTCTCTTTCTATTTTTATTAAAACAGTATCCAAGCAAAAGACTAAAATACCCCTCAACTCAAATATCCCTCAAACGCTCTCAAAACGCGATAAAACCTAAACAGCGATAAAAATATATTTCGGGAAATAAAAGTAGAAAAGAAATTATAATTTGATGCAAATATTTTACCTATCAATGAAATTAACCAATTAACGGGTAAAACACTTAATTCATATAAATGAAAATAATAAAATAAATTCACACATTTGAAATAATTAAATACAATAAAACAAATCGGGGCGTTACACTTATGCACTAAATTAAAAAAACACTTTTTTTTATTTCAGATTAAAAATAAAATTCAAAAGAAAAAAAAAGGAAAATGCCCTAAGGCGCCATTTCATTTGGCTCCTCCTCAGGGAATTTTCTAGGGCAAAGAATTTTACCTGAGGCGCCATATGAAATAACTGAGGCGTCATTCCATATGGCGCCACCCTTGGGACCCTTTTCCAAACCCTGCCATTTTCCTAAATAGTTTGAAAAATCAGTTTTTTTGGTATTTTTTTTAAAAAGTGTGTTATGTAACAACCCAATTCCCATCGCTTACAAATAATACATAAATATATCAGAGTGAATAAAATTTTATTTTTCCGATAGAAACAAGGATTCCACAATTATAAATGAAAACACAATCCCTGCTCATACATATTTGATACATAACACAAATCTTTAATCGCGTCAAAGGGGAAACTTTTTCCATAAATCATAAATGGTCAATTATGGAATAAAGCGGAAAGATCCATAATTGCCTTGTTTTACAAAATAGATCGTTTTATAACATCAGAATATACGTACAAAATAATACAAAGACATATTCAATTTGTATACATAAATATAATAAAGCGTTCCCCGACTCCCGTGCTACGTATCAGAGCAGACCAACCGACAAAAGAATGGAGAACTAATCTCCACAAAACCTCCGAGACTACAATCTGCAATTGCCTCATAGAGCAATAAACCACAGCAGAAGGGTGAGAAACTCAATCATAATATAAATGCATATGATTATATATATCGCCATAAAAATACACATACCAAGTATTCTCACCACAATTATCACATGCCAACACATAAAGCATATATAGATTATATTCACATAATCACCTATTCACACGTAATGCATATGTTTATACACAAAACATACCATTCATAATTCAATGCGTTTAGCACAAATACACATCAATTCACAAATACTATCACAAGCTCAATCACACAATTACTCCATTCCCAATTGCATATTAATCATGCACAATACATTTATCACAAATGCATATCACCATGTCTCGCACATAATCAGCCAAATCATGATTTTCCACATATAAAAATGCAATCATAATTCATGCAGATGCAAAGAGACCGACACACGACTCTATGCAAATGCACATGCGGTACCGACTCAATCATCACTAGTTCACTCAGGAACTCTGCTGGAACCATCGCTCGTTACATCACTGTAACTCCCCGTCGGGCCTACGATGTTCACCCATTGCTCACACCTCACCTAGGCACACAATGTTTATGGATCGGTCACACCCCACACGGGCACACGACCCGATCGCTCACACCCCACATGGGCACATAATCCAATTGCTCACACCTCACCTAGGCACACAATCGTTTGTAATCATCGCTCACACCTCACTTAGGCACACGATGTTACAACGGATTCCCTCTGGAACCCAATCCGTCACTCAGGACGTCACAACGATGCATATCATGATGCTTGACACACAAGAACTCATGACAACCAATGCATCTTCACACATATATGCAACCACAAACGTGCACATATATATAACCAAATACAACACATTGCATTTATTTGCCTTTCAGCCACAATTCATCCCCACAACAATCATACAATCACAATTAATTCCACAAGGAATTCACACCACAAAGGCTACCCACAACATATAATAACAACATACATTGACATTCAATCAAACAATGTATTTTACCATGCAACAACATCATTTATGGATCGCTCACACCCCACACGGGCACACGACCTGATTGCTCACACCTCACCTAGGCACACAATCGTTACAACAGATTCTCATTAGAATCACACAACACAAGAATGTACATCATTATGCTTCACATACAAAGTGACTCAAGATATTCTTGAAATGCATACATATTCACAATATACTCATGCATTCATCTCATACCATCACATACAATCTATATACATTCACATCAATGCACTATTGTATGATTCACATCCAAACACACATTCAAAACGGGAAAAACTCACAACAAGACACTATTCCCGACTTTCTGACATAATTAAATCGACTAACAATTTCCAAATCATCATAATAAGAAAGAACATTCCATAAGCTTTCTAATGCATCAAACCACGCCTCAAACTGAACCACAGACCAAAAGTTATGCAGAAAACAAAATTACACAAACAGCACTGTTCGCTGGGCGAACCGCCTCGCGAGCATTCGCTAGCACCTTCGCTAGGCGAATGTTCCAGCGAACCAACTACTAGCTAAAAACAGACAAAAAGTTCACTAGGCGAACCCCTTGGCGAACCAAGGCAGCAACCACCAACATCAAAAACACCCAAAGTTCGCTAGGCGAACAACTCAACGAACCTTCGCTGACCCTCGCTAACTGGTTCGCTAGGCGAACTCACGAAAACTTCATTCGCTGCCACCTTCGCCCCATGTTCGCTAGGCGAACCTGCGAAAACTCAGAATTCTTCAGCGCTGTTTGAAACCCCAAAAATGATATTTTTCCAACCAAAACATTTCCAAATCAACATATATCAATCAGAACCTATTCTAATCATGTCAACAAGCAATCTACCACATTTACATCGATTTCCAACCGCTAAACCATCGATTCTACTCATTTTATCGTTTTCGAGCTAGAAGTGAAAAACATGGAAAGCAAGAGAATCATCCAAACACATACATACATAATCATATACAAGCATAGTATAATCGAGTTTCGCACCCTTACCCGATTTAATCGCGCTTGAAACGGACGATTCCTCAATTTTTCCTCTTTTCCTCTTTTCCTCCTCCTTTCCTTCTTCCCTCTTTCTTTTCTCTTTTCTTTCTCTTCTCTTTCTTTTCTCTCTAATTTTCTCTCTTTCTATTTTTATTAAAACAATACCCAAGCAAAAGACTAAAATACCCCTCAGCTCAAATATCCCTCAAACGCTCTCAAAACGTGATAAAACATAAACATCGATAAAATATATTTTGGGAAATAAAAGTTGAAAAGAAATTATAATTTGATGCAAATATTTTACCTATCAATTAAATTAACCAATTAGCGGGTAAAACACATTAATTCATATAAATGAAAATAATAAAATAAATTCACATATTTGAAATAATTAAATACAATAAAACAAATCGGGGCGTTACAACCCTCCCCCACTTAGACATTTTCGTCCTCGAAAATATACTGATACCAACAGTTCTGGACACGACTCTCGCATCCGACTAATCAAACCAACAGGCCAACCAAAGGCACACCACGAATAACACAACTGACAAACCACCTTGCTAACAGCAACAACAACAACAATAATACGACCACGACTACAACAACAACGACAAGATGCAAAGCCCATACAATGCACTTGAAGACTAACTCACAACTCAAGAATACTCAAGCACAAACTCACAGGTTCACTCGTGAACCGAAACACCACAAGATCGTTACCATCACCGTAGGTAACACACCTCTAACTCCCCACACAGGAATTAGCCACATACACTCGAACCATCACCATGGAAACGAGACCACAACACAACCAAGAACAGAAAGTTTCACGACACAGCATTGTTCACTAACTTCCACATAACCATAAGACCAACATCCTTGCCACACAACATAACGCAACAACACTACGATTCACCAATCGAACATATAAACAAAACATCCATCTACACGGTAGTCCATGAATAATATTTAAACCTTTTATTTAACACTTGCATTCTGGAACGTCCAATGGACTCATCATTCCAACATATTTCCAACGTTCATCCTATGAACTCTTACAAGTCCCACACACAAATACAAAATGTGCCATCTCACGCTTCCGTTGCGCACTCAGATTACTCGAAATCCTCAAGTCTACCCATCTCACGTCCAAAGTCTAACTTTCTTTCATATTCACCAAGAATTACTGTTCACTGTTAATATACCCAACCTCACTCTCTACTGTGTTATCCTACACATCAAACACAAGCCTCTGAACTGCTCAGATAATTCTAACTCCCTGACCATCAAAACAGACATGTAAGAAAACTCTCAACTCAACTCATCAGGCACAACAACATCCCTTCCCCAAGGATAACCCCAAACCAATTCATGACTTGCCACAAATCCTAATCATCCTCGTTGTCTCTATTCCTTCAGACCAAACCAGTACTCAATATTCTTGTAATTACCAAACACTTCGAATCTAGCATCATAAAAATAATACTTCCAATATTCCAACGTAATACCACTGCAACCAATTCCACAATAGTACTGATCCTTTCACGATTACCCAAATGTCGAAGAACATAAGCCACGACTTTACTTTCTTGTCTTAACACACTGACTATACTCATCAAAGATGCATCCCAAACAATCGACTTCCCTTTTTCCAAGTCAACCGAAATAATGAAAACGAAAATCTTGGAACACCCTTCCATAACCTTCGATAATAACCAACTAAAGTTCGAAAAGATTCTAATCATCTTAGCCGACTTCAGAACTTCTCATTATAGAACTACCTCTACTTCCGATAAATCCCTCGCAATACCATCCTCAAAAATACATATCCAAGAAAACTAACCTCTTTCAACCAAAATTCTCACTTGAATAACTTAGCATAAAACTTCGTCTCTTTTCAACACTGGTAATTCAATTCTCAACCACTCTACTTGTTCTTCCTCTGAGTTTATAATAGATCCGAATATCTTCAATCAACCCATTACGAACTTACCCAATTAAATATGGAAGATACGACTCATATACTCCACAAACAATCCAGACGCCTTACTAACACTGAACACATCACTGTACATTATAATGTCCAACCACATTAAACCTTGTCCAACCTTGTCTAGACTCACATACAAGCTTATCCGAGTAAATAACAACTTATCCCGATGATAACAAACATAACCAGTCACATAAAATCGATCCAAGCCTCAACTCACACCAAATCACCACTCTTATCAAACGTTCCAAACACTTGTAATCTCGGTCAAACTCAACCAAACTAAATAGAACTCTTTATATCAATATTGCATCCACACATAAGGTTTTTCTCAAGACTTTGCATTAATGTTCTAACTTTCCAAAGACCTCAAACCCCACCAGAATTCTAAGTTTTTCTTCCCATAGCCTCAATACCATCATACACCACATGCTTGTTATTCCGTTCAATCATCCTTCCTTTTTGTCACTAACCACGCTAAAGCTCTCTAAGACGACACACTATTGTTCCATCCAAAAATGCATCTAAAAACCATGCACAACGGGCAGTCCATTACCGCGACTTCTTGTCAATTCC
This sequence comes from Lathyrus tuberosus, assembly GCA_022829125.1. Lineage (NCBI taxonomy): Eukaryota > Viridiplantae > Streptophyta > Magnoliopsida > Fabales > Fabaceae > Lathyrus > Lathyrus tuberosus. The sequence goes on along the minus strand of JALAZF010000161.1, from coordinate 6,658,637 downwards.
CAAAACACTATTATCACAAACATAACAAACATTTTAGTCTCACTTCCTAATAGTTCTTCTACTTACTTAGCAGATCCAAACCTCCAAACCTCGCCTTCGTCAAATCGGAGTTCACACTCTACTCTCTGAGAACAACCATTAATAATGCCCAATCATTCTCTCTCAATGACTTCCCAACTTAACCACATACCAGAACCTCTAATCCATCTCATCTTCTAATATAAGAATCTTCATCGACACAACAAAACAATCTGCAACCATCCCTTAAATTCCAAACAACTCATTGCACACACTATCAATGCCAGAAAGACACGTCCATTCCATCCAACATAATTCCCGTCTGCTATCAACAAGAGATTAAGGGTGATCAATTCCTCAATTTGTCAATAGACAGCCGACAACCATGATGGGGCATAAACAGTCTCCACCAACCTATAATAGTATTTCTTGCACCTTGCGCACAAAACCACCTAAGGCACAATTCCTCAGTTGACATAATTCTTACCTCTGCATTCCCTCCGGAACCGGGAACCACACTAACTAAACAACACTTACAATCCACAACACACTGAGCCAACGCTCCACACCTAAAGCAACATGGAGAAGTACCAGCTTCTCCCTCACTTACCTCAATCCAAATCCTGCAAACAAAGGACTAGAAAACCAGGAAGTACTGACAGTGCTCCACACACATATCACGTACTAAGGGATGAGCAACAACGACTGTATTCAACTGTCACCCAACAGACTCAACAACTTGGCCGGACGGACCGACCTGCTCTGATACCACTTTGTAACAACCCAATTCCCATCGCTTACAAATAATACATAAATATATCAGAGTGAATAAAATTTTATTTTTCCGATAGAAACAAGGATGCCACAATTATAAATGAAAACACAATCCCTGCTCATACATATTTGATACATAACACAAATCTTTAATCACGTCAAAGGGGAAACTTTTTCCATAAATCATAAATGGTCAATTATGGAATAAAGCGGAAAGATCCATAATTGCCTTGTTTTACAAAATAGATCGTTTTATAACATCAGAATATACGTACAAAATAATACAAAGACATATTCAATTTGTATACATAAATATAATAAAGCGTTCCCCGACTCCCGTGCTACGTATCAGAGCAGACCAACCGACAAAAGAATGGAGAACTAATCTCCACAAAACCTCCGAGACTACAATCTGCAATTGCCTCATAGAGCAATAAACCACAGCAGAAGGGTGAGAAACTCAATCATAATATAAATGCATATGATTATATATATCGCCATAAAAATACACATACTAAGTATTCTCACCACAATTATCACATGCCAACACATAAAGCATATATAGATTATATTCACATAATCACCTATTCACAAGTAATGCATATGTTTATACACAAAACATATCATTCATAATTCAATGCGTTTAGCACAAATACACATCAATTCACAAATACTATCACAAGCTCAATCACACAATTACTCTATTCCCAATTGCATATTAATCATGCACAATACATTTATCACAAATGCATATCACCATGTCTCGCACATAATAAGCCAAATCATGATTTTCCACATATAAAAATGCAATCATAATTCATGCAGATGCAAAGAGACCGACACACGACTCTATGCAAATGCACATGCGGTATCGACTCAATCATCACTAGTTCTGTAACGCCCCGATTTCAATTATTCCCATTTTGTTGAGTCTTTTATTTAAATTGTGTGATAAATTATTTTATTTGTGAGATTGGTGTGTTAATATGCTATGTTGACATGTTATGATATTTTATCGTTTTTGAGAATTTTTGGGGAAATTAGAATGGAGGATATTTTAGACATTTCTCAATTAATGATAAGTTAGAAATTTAGTGGAAATAGAATTGTGTGAGAAAAATGAATTAATTTAGTTTGTGTAGAAAATACGAAAAAAAAAGAAAAGAAAAAGAGATAAGAAGAGAAAATAGGAGAGAAAGAGATAGAAAGGGAAAATAGAAAGAAAAAGGGATAGAAAGAAAGAAGAGGAAGAGAAGAGAAGAGAAGAGGAAAAGAGGAAAACTAGAGAATCATCAAGAACGATCATTTAGCGAGTTTGGAATCCGGGTAAGGGTATGAAATCTTATCATCTCATCAATGTATATCATTATGTATGTGTGTTTGCATGTGGTATTGGCTTGTTCGATATTTTTCGGTTATAGGGCGAAAAAGCGTAAACGAGTAGAAATCGATGTTTTCACGGACGGAAATCGATATAATTTGTGTTGTATGATCTCTATATGTTTATGAACCATTGCTATTAACTGTTTTGCTGATGGAAGTGATTTGGGGAAGAAAATGGAAGTTTTGGGGTTTGGAACAGTGCCAAAAACGAAGCAGAAATTCTGCTTCTGGTGTGAAGCGCCGGGCGAAATGCCCAGAGCGCCGGGCGGTTCGTGCCTTCGTCGGGCGAAATTGAGAGGCGAGAGAGTGTCAAGCTACTGGTTTGGTTCACGTTTGGGAGGGTTTCCTTCTCCCCTTCTTCGACGGGCGAAGCGAAGGCGGAATTGAAGCGTCGCCGGGCGAAACGTTCCTGTCGCCGGGCGCTTGTGTTTTTTTTTATAATTTTCTTTTCTTTTAAAAATTCATAATTCTCAAACCGTAATTCCGATTTAGGCGTTCTTTATATCGTTGGAAAGCTTATAAAATGTTCTTGCTTGTTATGATGATTTGGAAATTGTTAGCTGATTAAATAAGTCAAAAAAGTCGGGAATAGTGTTATTTAGTGATTTTTACCATTTTGAATGCTTGTTTGGATGTGAATCATACAATAGTGCATTGATGTAAATGTATATAGATTGTGTGTGATTGTATGAGAAGAATACATGAATATATTGTGAATATGTATGCATTTCAAGAATGTCTTGAGTCATTTGCATGAGAAGCATAATGAAGTACATTCTAGTGTTGAGCGATTCTAATGAGAATCCGTTGTATCGTCGTGTGCCTATGTGAGGTGTGAACGATGATTACAAAAGATTGTGTGCCTAGGTGAGGTGTGAGCAATCGGATTGTGTGCCTAGGTGAGGTGTGAGCAATCGGGTCGTGTGCATGTGTGGGGTGTGAGCGATCCATAAACATTGTGTGCCCATGTGGGGTGTGAGCAATGGGTGAACATCGTAGGCCCGACGGGGAGTTACATTGGTAACGAGCGATGGTTCCAGTAGAGTTCCTGAGAGAACTAATGATGATTGAGTCGGTACCCGCATTGCATTTGCATAGAGTCGTGAGTCGGTCTCTATGATTTCCATTTATCATCTTTGTATTTGTGCATTGATGAATAAACATGAATGTGTATGTTTATGTGGAATGATTGAGAATGGCGAAAGCATGTCTGATGAATATGCTTGGTGGTATATATATATATACATTGTGATGTATATGGGTGAGTTTTGATGAATTGTGGTGAGAATGTGGAATATGTGTATTTTTATGTTAAGATATATATAATTATATGCATTGTTATTATGATAATATTTCTCACCCTTCTGCTGCTTTATAATGCTCTATGAGGCATTGCAGAGTAGGTATGCTGGAGGTCTTTTGTGAAGCGTGTCTTCATTCTTTTGGTCGGTTGGCTCTGATATGTAGCACCGGGTAGCTAGGATGTATATGATTCTTTTGTGATACATTTGTATATGTATCTTGCTAATGAATGTTTATGTAAACATGAATTATGTTGATGGATGATACTCGATGACGCATGTATATATATGTATATATGTTTGATGTTATTCAATGTTTAGATTTTCCGCTTTTATTCTAAATATTGAGATGTGGGTGTAAGGACAAAGTTCCTCTGTTGCAAAGTTACCCCACTGTTGCATATCAATGTTGAGCAGGTGTTGTATGTTTTAATTTAATGTATAATGTGATGTACCTCTTTTCATACCATGTTTATAATTATACTCTGACGAAATTTTTAGTATGTGCCTAAATGATTAATTGTGATTATTTTGGGGTATAGAAAGGGGGTGTTACATTAAGTGGTATCAGAGCTAGTGTTGAGTCAGTTGTGTCTGTCTTGTTGTTGTGATGGTTGAACTGTTGTTTAACCTTGTTGTCATTTTTGGGAATGATCAGAATATGGTTGGTAGAAACGACAATGCGATGGCTGCTGCTTTGGAAGCAATGGCTAGGGCGGTGCAAGGTGCGTAGAATGTGAATGCTAATGACGAGTTCAGGAAGAATCAACCACAGGTTTTCAAAGGAAGATTTGATCCCGATGGTGCTCAACTTTGGTTGAAAGATATTGAAAGGATCTTCAGAGTCATGGACTGTGCGGAGGAGAGTAAGGTGAGGCTTGGGTCTCACATGCTGAAGGAAGAAGCCGACGATTGGTGGGTCGGTATGCGTCAAGTTCTTGAGGTGGATGATGAAGAGATAACTTAGGATTTATTTCGTACTGAGTTCTTGAGGAAGTATTACCCTGAAAGTGTGAAAGGGAAGAAGGAGATGGAGTTCCTTGAACTGAAACAAGGTAGTATGTCCGTGGTGGACTATACTGCTAAGTTTGTGGAGTTGGTTCAATTCCATCCTCACTATGCTGCGATTACTGCTGAGTTCTCAAAGTGTATTAAGTATAAGAATGGTTTGCGTCCTGAGATTAAACAAGCTGTGGGGTATCAAAGGATAAGAAGGTTTTCGGATTTGACGGAATGTTGTAGAATCTTCGAGGAAGATAACAAGGCTCGTTCTACACATTACAAGAGTTTGAATGAGAGGAAGGGAAAGCAACAAGCTAGAAGTGGACCTTATGTGACGCCCGCTGATAAGGGAAAGCATTGGGGAAACTTTGAGAAGAGATCTGGAGGAGGAGGTTTCGGTTCTATTAGGTGTTACAAGTGTGGTGAAATGGGTCATAAATCATTTGAGTGTGGGAAGCCAGTGGTGAAATGTTCTAACTGTGGAGGTCTTGGGCATGTTGCTACGGATTGTAGAAGGAATATGGTGAAGTGCTATAATTGTGGAGAAGTTGGTCACATTAGTACTAAGTGTACTAAGCCGAAACAAGCTCAAACGGGCGGAAAGGTGTTTGCATTGGCGAGGACTCAAAATACTAATGCAGACCGTTTGATTAAAGGTACATGCTTTATTAATAGTACACCTTTAGTTGCCATTATTGATACGGGAGCGACTCATTCGTCTATTTCGTCTGAGTGCGCGAAGCGTTTGAATCTCGTGTTGTCTTTGATGGATGGTAAGATGGTTATTGATACTCCAGCAATGGGGTCAGTAACTACTTCTTTGGTTTGTTTGAGTTGTCCTTTGACCATTTATGGTAAAGACTTCGAGATGGATTTAGTGTGTTTGCCGTTGGAAGGGTTGGACGTAATCTTGGGTATGAACTGGTTGCGATTTAATCGAGTTCATATATATTGCTATCACAAGTTAGTGAGGTTTCCTTCTTTAGAAGATGATGAAGATGAGAGTTTCCTATCCACTAAAGAGTTGAAGAAACATCTAGCGGACGAAGCTCAATTGTTCGGTTTGTTTGCATCATTGTCGGTGGAGAGTAAAGTTGAGCTCGAGGTGTTTCCAGTGGTGTGTGATTTTCCAGAAGTGTTTCCGGAGGATGTTACGGATGTACCACCGGAAATAGAAGTTGAGTTTTCTATTGATCTAGTTCCGGGTACTAGACCGATTTCGATGGCACCGTATCGTATGTCGGCATTGGAGTTAGTAGAATTGAAGAAGCAATTGAATGACTTGTTGGACAAGAGATTTGTAAGACCAAGTGTTTCTCCTTGGGGTGCTCCGGTATTGTTGGTGAAGAAGAAGGATGGGAGTATGCGGTTATGCATTGATTATCGACAATTGAACAAGGTGACAATTAAGAACAAGTATCCGCTTCCAAGGATCGATGATTTGATGGACCAATTGGTTGGTGCGCGTGTTTTTAGCAAGATTGATTTGAGATCGGGATATCACCAGATTCGTGTGAAAGAAGAGGATATTCAAAAGACGGCCTTTAGGACACGGTATGGCCGTTACGAATATTCCGTGATGCCATTCGGAGTTTCTAATGCGCCGGGTGTGTTTATGGAATACATGAATCGTATTTTTCATGAACAGTTAGATCATTTTGTGGTTGTGTTTATCAACGATATTTTGATTTATTCTAAGTCTCAAGAGGAGCATGAAGAGCATTTGAGGATTGTGTTACATATTTTGAAAGAGAAACGATTGTATGCTAAGTTGTCGAAATGTGAATTTTAGTTGTCGGAAGTAAGTTTTCTTGGACATATTATTTCCGGTAGTGGTATTAGTGTTGATCCATCCAAGATCGATGCGGTGATGCTATGGGAGGCTCCTAGATCGGTTACGGAGATTCGAAGCTTTTTAGGCTTGGCGGGTTATTATCGGAGGTTTATTGAGGGATTTTCGAAGTTGGCCTTTTCGTTAACGCAATTGACTTGTAAAGGAAAGGCTTTCATTTGGGATATTCATTGTGAAGAGAGTTTCAATGAGCTAAAAAGAAGGTTGACAACGGCTCCGATCTTGATTTTGCCAAATCCGACGGAACCATTTGTTGTGTATTGTGATGCTTCATTGGTTGGTTTAGGTGGTGTTTTGATGCAATATGGAAAAGTTGTGGCTTATGCTTCAAGACAATTGAGAGTGCATGAAAAGAATTATCCTACACATGACTTGGAGTTAGTGGCCGTGGTGTTTGTTTTGAAAATTTGGAGGCACTATCTGTATGGTGCAAGATTTGAAGTTTTTAGTGATCACAAAAGCTTGAAATATTTATTTGATCAAAAAGAATTGAACATGAGACAAAGAAGGTGGTTAGAGCTTTTGAAGGATTATGATTTTGGTTTGAATTACCATCCGGGTAAGGCAAACGTGGTGGCCGATGCTTTGAGTCGGAATTCGTTACATATGTCCGCATTGATGATAAGAGAATGGGAACTTTTGGAGTTTTAGAGACTTGAGATTGGTTTGTGAAATGACGCCGAGAAGTGTGAGACTTGGTATGCTACATGTTACGAATGATTTTCTTGCAACCGTATGTGAAAAGCAAAAGTTGGATTTGAGGTTTATTGATTTGATAATGAATGAGAATGAGGATTTCAAGGTTGATAATTTTGGCGTTTTGAGATTCTGAGGTCGTATTTGTATTCCCGATGATGCGGAGTTAAAAAAGATGATATTGGAAGAAGGACACCGAAGTAACTTAAGTATTCATCCGGGAGCGAATAAAATGTATCAAGATTTGAAGAAAATCTTTTGGTGGTCCGGATTAAAGAAGGATGTGGCTCAATTTGTGTATGCGTGCTTAACTTGTCAAAAGTCTAAGGTGGAACATCAAAAGCCTAGTGGATTGATGCAACCGTTGGACATCCCGGAGTGGAAATGGGATAGTATATTGATGGATTTTGTTACGGGATTGCCAAATACGCAAAGAGGTCATAATGCTATTTGGGTAATTGTTGATAGGCTTACTAAATCTGCTCACTTCATTCCAATTGATATTAGTTATCCTTTGGAGAAGTTAGCCGAGATTTATATTCTTGTGGTTGTAAATTTACATGGAGTTCCTAAGAGTATTGTATCGGACAGAGATCCTAGATTCACATCGAGGTTTTGGGAGGGTTTACAAAAGGCTTTGAGTTCTAAGCTAAGATTGAGTTCGGCTTATCATCCGCAAACGGATGGTCAAACCGAGAGGACAATTCAATCGTTGGAGGATTTTTTGCGTGCTTGTGTGCTCGAGCAAGGTGGTGCTTGGGATAGTTATTTGGCATTGATTGAGTTCACCTACAATAATAGTTTTCATTCAAGTATAGGTATGGCACCATTTGAGGCTTTGTATGGTCGGAGATGTCGAACACCTTTGTGTTGGCACGAAACCGGTGAGAGGACGGTAGTTGGACCGGAGATGGTACAACAAACGACGAAGAAAGTGAAGTTTATCCATGAGAAGATGAAAGCTTCTCAAAGTAGACAAAAGAGCTATCATGACCAGAGAAGGAAAGATCTTGAGTTTCAAGAAGGCGAGCATGTGTTTTTGAGAGTTACGCCGGTTACGGGTGTGGGTCGTGCTTTGAAGTAGAAAAAGTTGACTTCTCGTTTTATTGGTCCGTATCAGATTTCTCCACGAGTTGGTGTTGTGGCTTACCGTGTGGCGTTGTCTCCTAATCTTTCGAATTTGCATGATGTATTCCATGTTTCGCAACTTCGGAAGTATGTTCCGGATCCGTCACATGTTATTCCTATGGACGAGGTTGAAGTGAGAGATAACCTTACGGTTGAAGCTTTACCGATTAGGATTTTGGACCGTGAAGTTAAGAAGCTAAGAGGCAAGGATATTGTGCTTGTGAAGGTAGAGTGGGGTGGCGCAGCGGAAGGCAATATGACTTGGGAACTAGAGAGTAGGATGCGAGAGTCGTATCCAGAGTTGTTCGAATCAGGTAATATTTTCGAGGACGAAAATTTCTAAAGTGGGGGAGAGTTGTAACCCCCCGATTTCGATTATTCCCATTTTGTTGAGTCTTTTATTTAAATTGTGTGATAAATTATTTTATTTGTGAGATTGGTGTGTTAATATGCTATGTTGACATGTTATGATATTTTATCGTTTTTGAGAATTTTTGGGGAAATTAGAATGGAGGATATTTTAGACATTTCTCAATTAATGATAAGTTAGAAATTTAGTGGAAATAGAATTGTGTGAGAAAAATGAATTAATTTAGTTTGTGTAGAAAATAAGAAAAAAAAAAGAAAAGAAAAAGAGATAAGAAGAGAAAATAGGAGAGAAAGAGATAGAAAGGGAAAATAGAAAGAAAAAGGGATAGAAAGAAAGAAGAGGAAGAGAAGAGAAGAGGAAAAGAGGAAAACTAGAGAATCATCAAGAACGGTCATTTAGCAAGTTTGGAATCCGGGTAAGGGTGTGAAATCTTATCATCTCATCAATGTATATCATTATGTATGTGTGTTTGCATGTGGTATTGGCTTGTTCGATATTTTTCGGTTATAGGCCAAAAACGCGTAAACGAGTAGAAATCGATGTTTTCACGGATGGAAATCGATATAATTTGTGTTGTATGATCTCTATATGTTTATGAACCATTGCTATTAACTGTTTTGCTGATGGAAGTGATTTGGGGAAGAAAATGGAAGTTTTTGGGTTTGGAACAGTGCCAAAAACGAAGCAGAAATTCTGCTTCTGGTGTGAAGCGCCGGGCGAAATGCCCAGAGCGCCGGGCGGTTCGTGCCTTCGCCGGGCGAAATTGAGAGGCGAGAGAGTGTCAAGCTACTGGTTTGGTTCATGTTTGGGAGGGTTTCCTTCGCCCCTTCTTCGCCGGGCGAAGCGAAGGCGGAATTGAAGCGTCGCCGGGCGAAACGTTCCTGTCGCCGGGCGCTTGTGTTTTTTTTTTATAATTTTCTTTTCTTTTAAAAATTCATAATTCTCGAACCGTAATTCCGATTTAGGCGTTCTTTATATCGTTGGAAAGCTTATAAAATGTTCTTGCTTGTTATGATGGTTTGGAAATTGTTAGCCGATTAAATAAGTCGGAAAAGTCAGGAATAGTGTTATTTAGTGATTTTTACCGTTTTGAATGTGTGTTTGGATGTGAATCATACAATAGTGCATTGATGTAAATGTATATAGATTGTGTGTGATTGTATGAGAAGAATGCATGAATATATTGTGAATATGTATGCATTTCAAGAATGTCTTGAGTCATTTGCATGAGAAGCATAATGAAGTACATTCTTGTGTTTAGCGATTATAATGAGAATCCGTTGTATCGTCGTGTGCCTATGTGAGGTGTGAGCGATGATTACAAAAGATTGTGTGCCTAGGTGAGGTGTGAGCAATCGGATTGTGTGCCTAGGTGAGGTGTAACGCCCCAGTTTTGACCATTTTATTTAATCGAGTCGATTTAATTATTTTGAGTATTATATTATTTTTATTTATGACTTTGGTGTGATAATATGTTGTTTTGTACTGTTATTATATTTTATCGCATTTTGGGATCGTTAGGGAGATAATTGAGAATAAGGGTATTTTAGTCTTTTCCCTAATTATTTACTAAGTTAGTAAAGAAAAAGAAATAGAAATAGAGAGAATTAGAAAAGAAAGAAAAATAGTAAGAGAAAGAAAAGGAGAAGAAGAAAAGAGAAGGGAAAGAAGAGAAAAGAGAGAAAAAGAGGAAAAGCTAGGAATCAAAGAAAACAACTTCTAGGAATCGATTTAATCGGGTAAGGGTGTGAAATTCAATTATCCTATACATGTGTATGATTATGTATGTGTTTGTTTGTGGTTTTGTTGGATTGTATGAGAAATAGAATAAATACCCATTTGTGTAGAAAGTGTGAGAATTCGATTTAATCGTGTTAGAAATCATGTTTTCGTGTTCCTTGTTATTGATACATGATAGATATATGTTGTTATACATCAAATTGGTAATTTTCTGGTGTAAAAATGGGGTTTTTGGGTGAAAATTCGTAACAGCAACCCAGCAGGAAAAATTCTGGGTTTCGCTGCCCATACGTGTATGGGACAGGCCAATACGCGTATGGGGTAGGGCAATACGCGTATTGGTTAGGGCAATACGCGTATGGCAATGAAGGAAAGTAGGCAATACGCGTATGGGGCTGGGCAATACGCGTATGGCTGAGGGCAATACGCGTATGGCCAGCAAGGGTGCAGAATGTGTTTTTTTTCGCGATGTCTTTTCTTGTTTAGTCCGTAACTTTTGATCCGCTTATCCGTTTTGAACGTTCTTTATATCGTTGGAAAGCTAATGAAATGTTCTTTCCTATTAAAATGATTTCGAGATTGTTGGCCGATTTAATTATGTCGGGAATTGGGAATAGTGTCGTTTTGTCGACTTTTGCCGTTTTAATGGTGTGTAAATGATGTGTATTATATAATGTGCTTGAATATGGATATCGTATGACTTGTATGACGTTGTATGATGTGAATGCATGTGATGACATGTTGTGGTGATGAATTATGGCCGAAAGGCAAATAAATGCAATATGTTGTATTTGATTATATATGCATGTTTATGGTTGCATAAGTGTGTGAAATGCATGGTTGTCATGAGTTCTTGTGTGTCAAGCATCATGATATGCATTGTTGTTGCGTCCTGTGTGATGGCGGTTCCGGTGGGGAATCAGCTATAACATCGTGTGCCTCGAAAATATGAAAGGTATGAATAGCCTGAGGACCTAAAGCGATGGTTATAGACGATCGTATGCCTCGAAAATATGAGGTGAGAAAAGCCTGAGGATTTAAATCGATCGGATTATGTGCCTCGAAAATATGAAAGGTATGAATAGCCTGAGGACCTAAAGCAATCCATAAACGTCGTGTGCCTCGAAAATATGAAAGGTATGAATAGCCTGAGGACTTAAAGCGACGGGTGAACATCGTAGGCCCGACGGGGAGTTACATTGATGTAACGAGCGATGGTTCCAGCAGAGTTCCTGAGGGAACTAGTGATGAGAATATTTGGAGTCGGTACCGCATGGCATTTGCATAGAGTCGTTGTGTCGGTCTCTGTGCATTTGCATGAATCATAGTCTGATTATGTATTATGAGTGGATATGTGATGATGTGAATATGATCAGTAATTGCTATATGTGTTGGCATGTGATAACTGTTAGTGAGAATATTTGATATGTGTATTTTTATGTTGATCTATATAATTATATGCATTTATATTATGGTTGTTTTTCTCACCCTTCTGCTCTTTTTATAATGCTCTATGAGGAATTGCAGATTAGAGTTGCTGGAGGTCTTTTGGTGAAGCTTTGTGTCTTCACCCCTTTTGTCGGTCGGCTCTGATATGTGACACCGGGTAGCTAGGGTGGCCGTTTGTGGTCGTTATGTATATATATCTTTTGGCTTGTGCATGTATAACTTGATGTATGACCAACTTTTCATGTGATATATATATGATAATCAGATTTTAGATTTTCCGCTTTAATTCTAATTTCTGAAAATGTGGGTGTAAGGAACTGAGTTTCCTCTGTATGTATGCTACCCCACTGTTGCATATCTTTATGGGCAGGTGTTGTATGTATGTTTTGTTTCACGTTGATGTGATTTCTCCGACTATGCCATGTTTTTAAATATACTCAGATGAAATTTCGAATTTTCTTTTATTGCTTTAAATGCATGTTTATTTGGGGGTGTAGATTGGGGGCGTCACATTAAGTGGTATCAGAGTCAGTCCGTGTCAGTTGTGTCTGTTGTGTCTGTCGTTTTGGATGAGTTGTTGTTGTGCGGCAGTTGTGTTCTGGTGAGTTGTTGTTTAACCATAGTTTCTGTTATTGGAAATGAACAGAATATGGCTCGGGCTGTGCAGGGTGTACCGAATGTTGCGGGTAATAATGAGTTCGGGATGAGCGAACCGCTTATCTTCAAGGGAAGATATGATCCTGATGGTGCACAATTTTGGTTTGAGGAGTTTGAAAGAATCTTCCATGTGACGGATTGTGCTGAAGAGGATAAGGTGAGACTGGGTACTCACATGCTAGAAGAAGAAGCGGCTGATTGGTGGGTTAGTTTGCGCCAAGTGTTGGAAGTGGATGAGGAAGAGGTTACTTGGGAGTTATTTGGCCGAGAGTTTTGGAGGAAGTATTATCCTGAGGGAGTGAAGGAAAAGAAAGAGATTGAGTTTTTGGAACTAAAACAAGGCAATATGTCTGTTGTTGACTACACTGCTAAGTTTGTGGAACTGGTGCAGTTTTATCCTCATTATCCGGAAGCGATTGCTGAATTTTCTAAGTGTGTGAAGTATGAGAACGGATTGCGTCCGGAGATTAAACGGGCAATCGGTTATCAGAGGATTAGAAGGTTTTCTGATTTGGTGGACAGTTGTAGGAGTTACGAAGAGAATCGTAAGGTGCGTGCTACTCCCTATGAGAATGTGAATGACAGGAAAGGGAAACAATAGTCTCGTAGTGGGGGAGGAATGTCTAGTCCTCCGAGGCGTTACATTAAGTGTCACAAGTGTGGGGAAGTAGGACATCGTAAGTTGGATTGTAGGAGGAATAAACTAAAATGTTCTAATTGTGGAGGTTCGGGACATGTCGCAGCTGATTGTAAGAGAATTAGGATGAAGTGTTTCAACTGCGGTGAAACAGGTCATATCAGTACGAGGTGTACGGAACCGAAGGGAGCTCAGACTGGTAGGAAAGTTGTTGCATTGGCAGGAGATGAGACTACTAGTGCGGATCATCTGACTCAAGGCACTTGTTTTATTAATAGTACGTCTTTATTTGCTATTATTGGTACTAGAGCGACTCATTCGTTTATTTCGTGTGAGTGCGCAAAGTGTTTGAATTTGTTGTTGTCTTCTTGGAGTAGTAAGATGGTTATCGATACTTTTGTCTAGGGGTCGGTAATTACTTCTTGGATTTATCTAATTTGTTCTTTGACCATTTATGGTAAAGACTTGTGATGGTTTTGGTGTGTCCACAGCTGGAAGGATTAGAATGAGATAAGTGGGGGAGAAGCTGGTACTTCTCCATGTTGTTTCAGGTGTAGAGCGCTGGCTCAGTGTGTTCGGAATTGCAAGATTATAAGTGTAGTTTCTGGTTCAAGAAGGGATGCGGAGGTAAGGATTACGTCAACTAAGGGGTTGTGCCTTAGGTAGTTTTGTGCATAGGATGTAAGGTATGCTATTATAGTTTGGTAGAGACGGTTTATGCCTCATCATGGTTGTCGGCTGTTTATTGACAAATTGAGGAACTGATCACCCTTAATCTCTTGTTAATAGCGGACGAGAATTATGTTGGATGGAATGGACGTGTCTTTCCGGCTTTGATAGTGGTGCGAAATGGATTACTTAAAATTTAAGGAAATAATTGCGGATTATTTTGTCAAGTTGAGGCAGGCTTTATATCTGACGGGGATGCGGAATCAAGATTTTGCTTGATGGTTGCAGATTGCGTTGTTGATTCGATGAGAATTCTTATATCAGAAGATGAGACGGATTAGAGGTTTGTGTATGTGGATTAAGTTGGAATGTCTCTGAGGGATAATGATTGGGTATTACTAAGGGTTGTTCTCAGAGAGTAGAGTGTGAACTTAGTTGGACAACAGTGAATAGTCGAGGCTATATCTGCTAAGTGAGTAGTATGGGAACTTGCGGTTGTGTTTTGCATAGCGTAAGTTTTGAATTGTGATGAATTGCAAACGATTTGAAATTCTTTGATGGTATAGAGATTACAGAAATCTTGAGGGAACCCTTAGGGGTGGATGTGATATATGAGAGTTCTTTTTTTTGGTTGGATGTTGCAATAGGATGGAATTTGGATTGTCAAGAGCAGGAATTTTGTGTGGAGTACGGACAGTGGTATATGGTGACAATTGAGAATAAGTGTTTACTTTCAGGATTAAGTAAAGGGTATGGTATTGGTTGAGTTTGATTAGAATTACAATTGTTGGAATGTTTGATAAGAATGGTGATTTGTTTAAGTAGAGGCTTTAGAACGACCTTGTGTGACAGGTTATATTTGTTATCATTGGAAGTAGATGCGGTGTTACTATGAGAGGCTCCGAAGTTAGTTAAAGGTGATTAGAAACTTTTTGCATTTTGTTGGTTATTACCGAAGGGTATGGAAGGCTTTTTCCAAGATTAGTGTTTTCGTTACTTCAGTTGACTTGCAAAGGTGAAGTCGATTGTTTGGGATGTATCTTGATGAGTATAGTTGGTGTGTTAATGTAAGAGAGAAAAATCGTGGCTTATGTTCTTCGACAATTGAGGAGTCGTGGAAGGATCAATCCTATGGTGGAATTGGTTGTAGTTGTATTATGTTGGATTATAGGAAGTATTATTTTTAGGATTCTAGATTCGAAGTGTTTGGTAATTACAAGAATATTGAGTACTGATTTGGTCTGAAGGAATGGAGATAACGAGAATGGTTAGAATTAGTGGCGAGTTATGACTTTGGCTTAAATTACCCTTTGGGAAAAGTTATTGTTGTGCCGGAGGAGTTAAGTCGGAAGTTTCTATGTATGTCTGTTTCGAGGGTCCGAGGCTTAGAATTGTTTGAGAAGTTCAGAGGCGAGTGCCTGGTGTGTGAGATAACACAGAGGAGTGTGCGGCTGGAAATATTAAAATTGAACAGTGGTTTTAGGGAAGTATGTGAAAAATTTAGACTTTGGACGTGAGATTGGTAGTTTTGATGGTTACGAGTCATCAGAGTGCGCAGCAGAAGCGTGATATGGCATATTTCGTATATGTGTGTGCGATTTGTAAGAATGATGAGACCATTGGATGTTTTAGGATGGAAGTGTTAGGTGAGAGGTTTAAATAAAGTTCATGGGCTACTAAGTAGATGGATGTTTTGGTTTTATGTTCGTTTGGTGAATCGTAGCATTACTGTAATAAGGTTGTGTGACAAGGATGTTGGTGTTCTGGTTTTGTTGATGTTGTGGAAGCCTTGTGGGGTCGTGGAACTTTGTGTTCTTGTTTGTGTTGTTGTCTCGTTTCCATTATGTTGGTTCGAGTGTGAGTTGGTGCTTGTGTATTCTTTGAGTTGTGCGTTGGTCGTCAAGTGCATTGTATGGGCTTTGCATCTTGTCGTTGTAGTGGTCGTCGTTGTCGTGTCGTTAATTGTGTTTGGGGTTAGCAAGGTGGTTTGTCAGTTGTGTTGTTCGTGGTGTGCCTTTTGTTGGCATGTTGGTTTGTTAGTCGGATGCGAGAGTCGTGTCCGGAGTTGTTCGTCTCGGTTATATTTTCGAGGACGAAAAATTCCAAGTGGGGGAGAGTTGTAACGCCCCAGTTTTGACCATTTTATTTAATCGAGTCGATTTAATTATTTTGAGTATTATATTATTTTTATTTATGACTGTGGTGTGATAATATGTTGTTTTGTACTGTTATTATATTTTATCGCATTTTGGGATTGTTAGGGAGATAATTGAGAATAAGGGTATTTTAGTCTTTTCCCTAATTATTTACTAAGTTAGTAAAGAAAAAGAAATAGAAATAGAGAGAATTAGAAAAGAAAGAAAAATAGTAAGAGAAAGAAAAGGAGAAGAAGAAAAGAGAAGGGAAAGAAGAGAAAAGAGAGAAAAAGAGGAAAAGCTAGGAATCAAAGAAAACAACTTCTAGGAATCGATTTAATCGGGTAAGGGTGTGAAATTCAATTATCCTATACATGTGTATGATTATGTATGTGTTTGTTTGTGGTTTTGTTGGATTGTATGAGAAATAGAATAAATACCCATTTGTGTAGAAAGTGTGAGAATTCGATTTAATCGTGTTAGAAATCATGTTTTCGTGTTCCTTGTTATTGATACATGATAGATATATGTTGTTATACATCAAATTGGTAATTTTCTGGTGTAAAAATGGGGTTTTTGGGTGAAAATTCGTAACAGCAACGCAGCAGGAAAAATTCTGGGTTTCGCTGCCCATACGCGTATGGGACAGGGCAATACGCGTATGGGGTAGGGCAATACGCGTATTGGTTAGGGCAATACGCGTATGGCAATGAAGGAAAGTAGGCAATACACGTATGGGGCTGGGCAATACGCGTATGGCTGAGGGCAATACGCGTATGGCCAGCAAGGGTGCAGAATGTGTTTTTTTTCGCGATGTCTTTTCTTGTTTAGTCCGTAACTTTTGATCCGCTTATCCGTTTTGAACGTTCTTTATATCGTTGGAAAGCTAATGAAATGTTCTTTCCTATTAAAATGATTTCGAGATTGTTGGCCGATTTAATTATGTCGGGAATTGGGAATAGTGTCGTTTTGTCGACTTTTGCCGTTTTAATGGTGTGTAAATGATGTGTATTATATAATGTGCTTGAATATGGATATCGTATGACTTGTATGACGTTGTATGATGTGAATGCATGTGATGACATGTTGTGGTGATGAATTGTGGCCGAAAGGCAAATAAATGCAATATGTTGTATTTGATTATATATGCATGTTTATGGTTGCATAAGTGTGTGAAATGCATGGTTGTCATGAGTTCTTGTGTGTCAAGCATCATGATATGCATTATTGTTGCGTCCTGTGTGACGGCGGTTCCGGTGGGGAATCATCTATAACATCGTGTGCCTCGAAAATATGAAAGGTATGAATAGCCTGAGGACCTAAAGCGATGGTTATAGACGATCGTATGCCTCGAAAATATGAGGTGAGAAAAGCCTGAGGATTTAAATCGATCGGATTGTGTGCCTCGAAAATATGAAAGGTATGAATAGCCTGAGGACCTAAAGCAATCCATAAACGTCGTGTGCCTCGAAAATATGAAAGGTATCAATAGCCTGAGGACTTAAAGCGACGGGTGAACATCGTAGGCCCGACGGGGAGTTACATTGATGTAACGAGCGATGGTTCCAGCAGAGTTCCTGAGGGAACTAGTGATGAGAATATTTGGAGTCGGTACCGCATGGCATTTGCATAGAGTCGTTGTGTCGGTCTCTGTGCATTTGCATGAATCATAGTCTGATTATGTATTATGAGTGGATATGTGATGATATGAATATGATCAGTAATTGCTATATGTGTTGGCATGTGATAACTGTTAGTGAGAATATTTGATATGTGTATTTTTATGTTGATCTATATAATTATATGCATTTATATTATGGTTGTTTTTCTCACCCTTCTGCTCGTTTTATAATGCTCTATGAGGCATTGCAGATTAGAGTTGCTGGAGGTCTTTTGGTGAGGCTTTGTGTCTTCACCCCTTTTGTCGGTCGGCTCTGATATGTGACACCGGGTAGCTAGGGTGGCCGTTTGTGGTCGTTATGTATATATCTTTTGGCTTGTGCATGTATAACTTGATGTATGACCAACTTTTCATGTGATATATATATGATAATCAGATTTTAGATTTTCCACTTTAATTCTAATTTCTGAAAATGTGGGTGTAAGGAACTGAGTTTCCTCTGTATGTATGCTACCCCACTGTTGCATATCTTTATGGGAAGGTGTTGTATGTATGTTTTGTTTCACGTTGATGTGAGTTCTCCGACTATGCCATGTTTTTAAATATACTCTGATGAAATTTCGAATTTTCTTTTATTGCTTTAAATGCATGTTTATTTGGGGGTGTAGATTGGGGGCGTCACATGAGGTGTGAGTAATCGGGTCGTGTGCCCGTGTGGGGTGTGAGCGATCCATAAACATTGTGTGCCCATGTGGGGTGTGAGCAATGGGTGAACATCGTAGGCCTGACGGGGAGTTACATTGGTAACGAGCAATGGTTCCAGTAGAGTTCCTGAGAGAACTAATGATGATTGAGTCGGTACCCGCATTGCATTTGCATAGAGTCGTGAGTCGGTCTCTATGATTTGCATTTATCATCTTTGTATTTGTGCATTGATGAATAAACATGAATGTGTATGTTTATGTGGAATGATTGAGAATGGCGAAAGCATGTATGATGAATATGCTTGGTGGTATATATATATATACATTGTGATGTATATGGGTGAGTTTTGATGAATTGTGGTGAGAATGTGGAGTATGTGTATTTTTATGTTAAGATATATATAATTATATGCATTGTTATTATGATAATATTTCTCACCCTTCTGCTGTTTTATAATGCTCTATGAGGCATTGCAGAGTAGGTATGCTGGAGGTCTTTTGTGAAGCGTGTCTTCATTCTTTTGGTCAGTTGGCTCTGATATGTAGCACCGGGTAGCTAGGATGTATATGATTCTTTTGTGATACATTTGTATATGTATCTTGCTGATGAATGTTTATGTAAACATGAATTATGTTGATGGATGATACTCGATGACGCATGTATATATATGTATATATGTTTGATGTTCTTCAATGTTTAGATTTTCCGCTTTTATTCTAAATATTGAGATGTGGGTGTAAGGACAAAGTTCCTCTGTTGCAAAGTTACCCCACTGTTGCATATCAATGTTGAGCAGGTGTTGTATGTTTTAATTTAATGTATAATGTGATGTACCTCTTTTCATACCATGTTTATAATTATACTCTGACGAAATTTTTAGTATGTGCCTAAATGATTAATTGTGATTATTTGGGGGTATAGAAAGGGGGTGTTACAAGTTCACTCAGGAACTCTGCTGGAACCATCGCTTGTTACATCACTGTAACTCCCCGTCGGGCCTACGATGTTCACTCATTGCTCACGCCTCACCTAGGCACACAATGTTTATGGATCCCTCACACCCCACACGGGCACACGACCCGATCGCTCACACCCCACATGGGCACACGATCTGATTGCTCACACCTCACCTAGGCACACAATCGTTTGTAATCATCGCTCACACCTCACTTAGGCACACGACGTTACAACGGATTCCCTCTAGAACCCAATCCATCACTCAGGACGTCACAACGATGCATATCATGATGCTTGACACACAAGAACTCATGACAACCAATGCATCTTCACACATATATGCAACCACAAACGTGCACATATATATAACCAAATACAACACATTGCATTTATTTGCCTTTCGGCCACAATTCATCCCCACAACAATCATACAATCACAATTAATTCCACAAGGGATTCACACCACAAAGGCTACCCACAACATATCATAACAACGTACATTGACATTCAATCAAACAATGTATTTTACCATGCAATAACATCATTTATGGATCGCTCACACCCCACACGGGCACACGACCTGATTGCTCACACCTCACCTAGGCACACAATCGTTACAACGGATTCTCATTAGAATCACACAACACAAGAATGTACATCATTATGCTTCACATACAAAGTGACTCAAGACATTCTTGAAATGAATACATATTCACAATATACTCATGCATTTATCTCATACCATCACATACAATCTATATACATTCACATCAATGCACTATTGTATGATTCACATCCAAACACACATTCAAAACGGGAAAAAGTCACAACAAGACACTATTCCCGACTTTCCGACATAATTAAATCGGCTAACAATTTCCAAATCATCATAATAAGAAAGAACATTCCATAAGCTTTCTAATGCATCAAACCACGCCTCAAACCGAACCACAGACCAAAAGTTATGCAGAAAACAAAATTACACAAACAACACTGTTCGCTGGGCGAACCCCCTCGCGAGCATTCGCTAGCACCTTCGCTAGGCGAATGTTCCAGCGAACTAACTACTAACTAAAAACAGACACAAAGTTCGCTAGGCGAACCCCTTGGCGAACCAAGGCAGCAACCACCAACATCAAAAACACCCAAAGTTCGCTAGGCGAACAACTCAACGAACCTTCGCTGACCCTCGCTAACTAGTTCGCTAGGCGAACTCGCGAAAACTTCATTCGCTGCCACCTTCGCCCCAGGTTCGCTAGGCGAACCTACGAAAACTCAGAATTCTTCAGCGCTGTTTGAAACCCCAAAAATGATATTTTTCCAACCAAAACATTTCCAAATCAACATATATCAATCAGAACCTATTCTAATCATGTCAACAAACAATCTACCACATTTACATCGATTTCCAACCGCTAAACCATCGATTCTACTCATTTTATCGTTTTCGACCTAGAAGTGAAAAACATGGAAAGCAAGAGAATCATCCAAACACATACATACATAATCATATACAAGCATAGTATAATCGAGTTTCGCACCCTTACCCGATTTAATCGCGCTTGAAACAGACGATTCCTCGATTTTTCCTCTTTTCCGCTTTTCCTCCTCCTTTCCTTCTTCCCTCTTTCTTTTCTCTTTTCTTTCTCTTCTCTTTCTTTTCTCTCTAATTTTCTTTCTTTCTATTTTTATTAAAACAATACCCAAGCAAAAGACTAAAATACCCCTCAGCTCAAATATCCCTCAAATGCTATAAAACATAAACTGCGATAAAATATATTTCGGGAAATAAAAGTTGAAAAGAAATTATAATTTGATGCAAATATTTTACCTATCAATAAAATTAACCAATTAGCGGGTAAAACACATTAATTCATATAAATGAAAATCATAAAATAAATTCACACATTTCATAAATTCACATATTTAAAATAATTAAATACAATAAAACAAATCGGGACGTTACATGTTAGTTTAAAAAAAATTCTTATAATTATTCTAACGAAATAATCAAAGCGTAAAAGAATAGTAAATAAAGAAAGATCCATAAAAATGGAACCAAAATTAATTATGATTATATTTTGAGATTTTATATCTTATGACCTTCAACCTAAACTTAATTGATCTGTAATTGATTTTTTTTAGCATTTTTTCTTTTTTAATATTCTACTTTCATTTGTGTTTTTATGTGAAGACTAAATATATAAGACTAAAATATATAAGACCTTAAAGAAACAAGTGTGTAGCCTTTCTTTCTAGCATATAAATTTATGTGTCTAAAATTAATTAGCGTGTGTCGCTTAAAACTAATAAAGGATGGTACTAACTAACCCAAAATCCCTCGTTTCCTGTATCTCCCTCATAATGTCTATAAAAATAAAAAAGATTTAATTATAATTTGGAAAGGGTATTACGTATCAGCTTTCACATAGCAGACCAAAACCCTCTCAGCATGTTTCAATAGCAGATGAAATAAGATCAACGGCGGCGAGGCAAGGATCGACGGAGGGCGGTGATTCCGTGGCAGAGGTTATCGGCCAAATCGAACAGAGCGCGGAAGAAATTTATCGGCGGCGGCTGCGTAGTGGAACGGCGCGGCCACGGAGGGTGGAGGTGACGCGATGGGTTAGTTCGTGGGACTGTCGACTTCAGTTTCTGATCTTCGATTTCTCGATTTTAATCGGATTTTGATTTAAGGTTCTCGACTGAGATTTCAAGTGGGTTTGATGATTGATTTCGAATTTGGTTGTAATTCGATTTCGGTTCTGGGTTGCTTCAATGTTTATTTGTGTTTCAATTTGAATTTTGATTTCGACTCTCTGTGTTAATATCGCCTTTACCTACGGGTTTATGTTTGATTCAGTTTCAGTTTGGATTTCGATTTTTATTGTTTTGAAATTCTCCTTTTTAGTATTGTTGTCGCCACTGATTATTGTAACAGGTTGTGGTGTTTATGTAAATTATGCTTGTATGATAATGGATTAAGGTTAATTTTTATTTTTTCCTTAGAGGTTTTAGTCAACACGAGTGTATCTGGAAAATTGGTCTATGACTCTGACAAAGGTTGTATGTAATTAGAGTAAAAACTACTCCCTCCGCCCCAAATTATAAGTCACTTTGTCAAAAAAATTTGTCCCAAATTATAAGTCATTTTACATTCCCAATGCAATATAAATGACATTTTCTCCAATATACCCTCAAATATTTAGTATTATTTATTATTTCAACTCTTTTAATTTCTCTCTCCTATATAATTATGAGGGTTATTACTGTAAAGTTATACATAATTTGTCTTTCCCATAAAGTAATAATTAAATTTCTTAATTTGTGTGAAAAGTCCAAAACGACTTATAATTTGGGACGGAAGGAGTAATTATTAGAATAGAATTA
This sequence comes from Lathyrus tuberosus, assembly GCA_022829125.1. NCBI lineage: Eukaryota > Viridiplantae > Streptophyta > Magnoliopsida > Fabales > Fabaceae > Lathyrus > Lathyrus tuberosus. Next base: position 6,636,153 of record JALAZF010000161.1, on the reverse strand, counting down.
AAGTCTCAATGAAATTTTTTTATGTAATTTTTATAATGATTTGTTAAATTAATTATTTAAACAAAACAAAAATACTCAATTATTCTAAGAAGTTTTTTTTTGTGAATTTTTATGATTATAACTTTTAAAACGGAATCGAAACTAGGTGAAATTTTAAAAAATAATGAGACAAACAACTAAAGAGATCGCCACAAACATGAACAAACATATATTTTAAGGAGCAAGTATAACAAACTCAAGTAATTTTATAAGTGAGGTAGTGAGGTGATACCAACCTACGGGATCGAGGTTTATTCCGATGAGCAAAAATAAATAAACTTTTGAGCTTCCTCCCTTCTTTATGCAATCGTTTCCTCTCCCTTAACTCCTGTCTTTTCGTTTTGTCTTTGATCTGATGTTCCCCTTTTTCTTCAATGAATGATTGAAGTTTAGAGTTTGATTGTTGTTTTTCTTCGATGTGGAGAACAACAACTGTTGGATAGTCTTTTCTGTAAATTCTGGATCTTCCCTCTTCTCCCCAAAAGTGTGAAAATGAGACTTATTTATACTAAATAAAATTAGATTAGTAAAAAATGAAAAACAAGAATGATAATTAAATCCATTATTAGCCCTAATGATTGTTTTAATTTTGACTTGCAAAAATAGAAAAATCAAATAAAAAAATTTCCTTATTCATGTTTTTATTATATTTATGATTTTTGGCTATTTTATGCATGAAATTATGATTTTAATGAAAAAAATATTTTTTTTAAAATGCAATAATAAAAAATACGAAAATTAATAATAAAATGATAAAAAATATTATTTTCGTGATTTTTTGTGTGATGTGAGAGATAAAAGTAAATAAAAGAGAAAAACATCTTAAAAATGAGAAATGTGGGATTCGAACTCACGACCTTCCTCCGTTCTTTATGCAATCGTTTCCTCTCCCTCAACTCCTATCTTTTTGTTTTGTCTTTAATCTGATCTTCTCATTTTTCTTCAATGAATGATGAAAGTTTAGGGTTTGATTGTTGTTGTTCTTCGATGTGGAGAATAACAACGGTTGGATAGTTTTTTTTTGTAAATTCTGGATCTTCTCTCTTCCCCCCAAAAGTGTGAAAATGAGACTTATTTATACTAAATAAAATTAGATTAGTAAAAAAGGAAAAACATGAATGATAATTAAATCCATTATTAGCCCTAATGATTGTTTTAATTTTGACTTGCAAAAATAGAAAAATCAAATAAAAAAATTTCCTTATTCATTTTTTTTTATATTTATGATTTTTGGCTATTTTATGCATGAAATTATGTTTTTAATGAAAAAAAATATTTTCTTAAAAATGCAATAATAAAAAATACGAAAATTAATAATAAAATGATAGAAAATATTATTTTCGTGATTTTTTTTTGTGATGTGAGAGATAAAAATAAATAAAAGAGAAAAACATCTTAAAAGTGAGAAATGTGGGATTCAAACTCACAACCTTCCTCCCTTATAACTCCTTATACTCCCTTTTTCTACCAATTGTGCCTTTTTATTTATTCAAAATAAAGAGGCACTAAAAAACAAATAAAGCGGGTCAAAATTTGGAGTACGACAACTCTATGGGCCAGAAAAGAGGAAGCTTAGGGGCCTTGAAAGAAGCATTCCAAAGCTCTCGAAAGAACCAGTACAAAAAAAATAATGTTTTGAGGTGGTTTTGAAAGCAGTTAGCGAAGGCTAGAACTTAGAACTGCAGTAAAACTGACATTGTGACAGTTTGTCAACCGTCATAAAACTTAGTGTTAGAAGCATTGTTTGCGACGATTAATTTTAAAAGCTGTCTTTTAAATTGTCGTTAGTTAATTACGACGGTTGTAACTGCCATTAAACATAATATACATTTTTAAACAAATTTATACTTTGCGATGGTTTTTAAAACAAATTACAAAGGTTTTGTAACCTCTGAGAACAATTTATGATATAGCTATACTAATTTCAAGTAAACATACATTTTTGTGCTGACGCACAACATTTTCTTTTTCAATAACCGAAATCATGCTAGGTATAATAAGTGTGAGTTATGTGTAATAGCTTTATATTGGTTAGAAATGTGAAGACTTGAGAATTTATAAGTGGAAAAACTCATATACCTATCATCTTAAAGTTTTCAGTGAATATATGGTGTGTCTTTCACAAAGGTCTTCCTCCAGAAAGAAAAGTCACACAATGTTCAACGCTCCCTAGTGAAAATCTCCCCTAACAAATCATACTACTAAATCATAAAAATGTGATTTTTTTTCAATCAATAACCATTTAGATATTTTTAAGAAATGCATAACGTCACATCCTATGGAAAAACTTCATAGCTATAAGATCAAATTTCCTTCTCTACAATAACCACATATTATAGATGTATATGTTTTGTTAGTAGGAATAAGTACCTTCCCAATCACCATAATAATGCAAATCTTTCAAACTTAAAGGTACAATTCACTACCCCCAACCAACAATTTTAAGTAACTGTAAGTGCAAGTACTTACTGCTTCAATATTCCCACGTCTTAATAAGAAAAAAAATAAAAATAGGAATGTCCCACAACTCTTTTTTAATGTAAATTTCACTCCTGCTTCTTCTTTTCTCTTATATTTTTTCTTATGTGTATTGGATTTTTTGAAATTAATTAAATTTTTGTCAGAATGCTTGAATTTATGTTTCTTCATATATTGATGGTAGCGCTTGACGAATTACCCCGTCTCTTCTTTTTTAGAAGAGTCTTTGTCAGAACTATCACCTTCGTACTTATTTTTCTTTGTCTTTGATGGCGAAGTTTTCAAGGATAGATCCCCCTTTTCTTCTTTTACCTTTTCTATATTTTTTGACTTTACTTCACTTTCAGCGAGCCATTTTAGTTCATTCTCATGTTCGGTAATCTTTCCAAAAAGTTTTATGATATTCAAAGAACTAAGATCATTTGATTCTTTTATGGCTGTTACCATTGATTTTCATTCCCTACACATAGATCTTAAAATTTTGTTAACACAATCTTTGTTAGGAAAGATATTTTTCAAGTTGTTTAACTTGTTGATTAAATGGAGAAAACGAGTTTACATGGATTATACGGATTCTTCAGGTTACATACAGAAAACTTGATACTCCTCTGTCAATATATTGATTTTAAAATATTAATGTCTTCACCTCCATCGTAAAGGACTTGAAGAGCGTTCCACATAGTTTGTGTGCTCTTATGATGTGAAATAGTGTAATATACTTTAGCGTTTAACGCGGAGATAAGTATATTCATCGTCTTCAAATCATATGAAGTTTTTTTGGTTTCATCATCGGTCAAATCTTTTGGGAGTTTAACAACTTTATCGACTTTGTTTTTAGGGATAAAAGGCTTGTCTGTAATTGCTACCCATAGATTCTTGTCAACTAACATTAAGTGTACATACATGTTTTCCTTCCAATAAGCATAATTTTCGTCTTAAAAAGCGGTGCTCTAATGTACATTCCCCTCAAATCGTCGTTACCCATTTTCCAAAACTTTTGAGTCGCTTAGATCTGATCAAAATACCAGTTCTGAAACCAATTGTTAGGTAAGAATATAAACAATAAACAGTTTAAAGGGGTGAATATACCTCCCAAGTTATAAATTGTTTTAAAACAAATTTGAAAAAGTTTTATTAGAGTTTTAAAAACAAAGTTTATTTGGCGTAGCGTAAACAATATTTGCAAATAAAGCAATTGTGCTTATCAATTGGAATTAACACGACGAAACTTAAACAGCTCACAATACAATCAAGATTGATAGTTGAATTAAACCAAAGATAAAAACTAGCTTTGTATTGAATAATATCTCAACTACACTAGGAGTTTTATTGTCAACTATTAATACCAACACTAATACAAATAACGCTTATAACGTCGCACGCGAAAGAGATATAACCTCGACTACCAAGGCGACGTAACGAAGAATGACATGAAAAGATTCCACTTAACACTTAGGTTCATCATTGCTGAGGCTACTCGAAGTATGGCATTTCAGAATAACAAGGGGGTAACAGAGGGTTCTGGACTGAGGTGGGTAAGAAGAAGAAGTCCACAGGTCGGAATGCTTCTATTGGTAGAACGTCGATTTAGAAGAGCAACAAAGGTAAGGTTACTGATTTGGATCTGCAAGAATCCTCTTCATTTTTCTTTACTCGGTTTCCAGATTCGTATGAAGCGAAACAGATGTACGAAGTCTTTAAGGAGTTTGGGACGATATTGGAAGTGTTCATCCCGGGTAGGCTCGACATTAGGGGCAAAAGATTTGGATTCGTTAGGTTTAAAAGCATTGAGGACGAACATCTTCTTGCCATTAATCTAGACAAAGTTGTCATTATTGGTACTAAGATTTTTGCCAATTTACCCAGATTTAGGAGAGATCATAAGGAAGGTGCTGGTATGGGTCCTATAGATCGTAATAATGACGATCTGAGGAGGGTTGAAGGTTACTCAATCAGAAAAGATAAAAGGAGTGGTTTAGTTTCTAACTTGTCCTTTGCCCAGGCTGCTAGAAGGCATAGAGATTGGAATGTTGATATCAAGAAATCAAAACAAGATCTTCTTGGAGAAAAACCTAATTTCGCCCACCTGAGTTTCAATGTTAACGAAGAAGAATTGGAAAGGTTTGAGCAGGCTTTTACAGGGGTCTTGGAGAATCCTGGATCTGCGATGGAAGTAGTGGAAGCATTTCAAATGGAAGGTTTTTTTAATATTAAGGTTACTCCAATGGGCGCTAACCTATGCCTTATTGAGGAAGACAATCCTGGCGATATTGAAAGGTTGATAGCAGAGGAATCTAGTTGGATTGCCAGATGGTTTTCGGACATTCACCATTGGTCCCCTAATGACGTGGATCAAGAAAGACTTACTTGGGTTAAGATCTTTGGTCTTCCATGCCATGTGTGGGGTGAAAATTTTTTCAAATTTCTAGCTGGTACAACAGGAGCTTTTGTCAAAATGGATGATGACACTAGGAGACACTCTAGGTTCGATGCGGCGAGAATTCTGATTAGGACCAAGTGTGCTATGAGTCTCAACAAAGTAGTCAATCTAGAAGTCAATGAAAATGTCTATCATATTAAGATTGTAGAGGATTCTTTTGGGCCTTATTTTAAAGACATTAGCTCTAGAAGAACGCCCTGCTTTGAAGAAGATAGTTAAGATTTAGTGGAATCTGAGTCTTATAATTCTGAAGGTGGTGAGGTGGGGCTTAACATGAATTCGGGTGGGGAGAATTCGTATGGTGTGGAGAAAGTTCAGTGTGTGAGTGCAGAGGGCAAGTATGGTTCCTGTGAAAGAGAAGGTGATGTTTCAGTCAGAAATTCTACTGAGGAATCTTCTCATCCTACAGATTTCGTGGAAGTCAGTTGTTCTAAACCAGGGCCTATTCTAGTTGACAGTCCCACTCTCGATTGTAATCGTAGTTCCAAAATTGCTGGAGATGCTGATCTCTGTGGATTGGAGGTTAATACGCTTAAGAGTATTGAGAATGGATTGACTCCTGACCATGTTACTTGTTCTTTGGCTAAACTTTATAGAGATGAAGCTGGCTTAGTGAGTGCCATTGATACGAATCATATTCATAATGAAAGGTCTCCTTTGGATAGATGTCCACCTTCTCAGTCTGATCACTTATGTGATTTAAATGCTGGTAGACTGATTAATCAAGATAACGAAGGAGTTCAAGTTAATAAAAAGAAGAGTAAGAAGAAAAATCATTGGTGACATTTATCAAAGGCTGAAGATTCCTTTCAATCCTTCGTATTATGCCACTCTTCTTCAAGCGGAGAGTTCTTTTCTGATGTCTCATAAGAAGACGAAACTGCAGGGGACGGATAATAGGAAGTATCCTCTTTCAATCCATGAGAACAAGACATCCGTCTCAAATGACAACTCTATTTCTGACTCTGGTTTTGTGCAGAGTAATTTAAGGATAAAGAAGAAACTGGAGAATATTCCTACTAGGGTGTGGGATTCTATTCAACAGTTAGGTATTGAAGCTGAGGAAGATGATGAAGTGTTTGAGAATATATTGAGGAACTTAGAAGAGGTGGATAGAAAATCAATAAAAGGAAAGAAGGTGGAAGCTACTAAGTTTAAATGAATATTGTCTCCTACAATATTCGAGGGTGTGGAGGGGTTTTGAAAAGAAAGAAGATTAGAGAAACTCTGAGTAAAGTTGGGGCAGAGATATGTTTTCTGCAGGAAACGAAGTGTATTAGTATAACAGAGGAATTAGTGTACAGCGTATGGAGAGATACGAATTGCCAATGGTCTGCATCTAATGCTATTGGGTTATCTGGTGGTTTGATCATCATTTGGAAGACTGATGTTTTGACACCTATTTGTAGTTATAGGGGTAAAGGATATCTTGGGATGCAAGCGATATGGAAGGGTAGAAGGTGTTATCTGTTTAACATTTACTCTCCTTGTAACATTGCAGAGATGAGGGTTTTATGGAGGGACTTAATAAATCTTAAAAATAGTTTGAGTCCTGGAGAGTGGATAGTAGGGGGGACTTCAATTCAATTAAGAGTATGGAGGAGCAGATTGGGTATACTCGACCTAACAGAAGGCACATGTTAGAGTTTTCTGAGTTCATTAATTCTCTAGGCGTGGTAGATCTTCCTTTAAGTGGACTCAAATTCTCTTGGTTTAAGTCAAAAGGTACTATTTGTAGTCGCCTTGACAGGTTTCTTGTCTCTCCCTCGGTCTTTAATGATTGGAACATGGTGACGCAACGTATAGGAGAGAGGGATATATCAGATCACAGGCCGGTTTGGATTGCTGCTAAAAACACTAACTGGGGTCCCAAGTCGTTTAAGGTTTTGTCTTGCTGGTTCGACCATTGTGACTTCATTCCTTTCATTAAGAAGGAGTGGGAAGACTTTAAGATAACAGGAAAGGCCTCTTATATCCTGGCAAAGAAAATGAAACATCTTAGAGATAGAATTCGATGGTGGAATAACAATATATATGGGTGGGTCGACCTTAGTATACAAAAGGAAGTTGAGGCTGTTAATAAAATGGAAGACTTGATTGTTCAGAAAAGTGGAGCTATCACTGGTGAGGATCTGTTATGCAGAAATGTAGCAGAAGACAATTTCTGGAAATCTATTAGAGTTAAAGAGAGCATTCTGAAACAAAAATTGAGATCCAAGTGGATAGTTGATGGCGATATCAATACTAAGTTCTTTCATAATGCGTTGAGACAGAGGATAAATTTGAACACCATTAATGGAGTCACAATTAATGGTAAAGTAGAGGAGGATGTGCAGATTGTGAAACAATTGGCCAGTTCTCATTTTTCTAGTAGATTTAGTAGGGTGGATAGACCTTTCCCTCGTATTGGTGGCTCTGGTTTTAAATCTCTTTCACTTGCAGATAGTCAAGACCTAGAGGTTAATGTTAACTTGCAGGAAATCAGGGAAGTGGTGTTTGGTTTCTCAGGGGATCGTAGTCCTAGGCCTGATGGCTTCAGTTTCGAATTCTTGAAGAAATGCTGGGATATTATAGGTGCAGAGTTTTTAAATTGTGTGTTGGAGTTTTTTTGAAGGAGATCAACTACATAAAAGCTTTGCGTCTTCTTTTGTGGTCTTGATTCCGAAGGTTGATAATCCTGAAGATTTTGATGGATATAGGCATATCTCTCTTGTTAGTTCAGTTTATAAGGTAATATCTAAAATCCTTTCCAACAGGCTCAAGAAGAAAATTGGAGGAATTATCTCAAATACTCAAACTGCTTTTTTGGAAGGAAGAAATCTATTAGATGGGTTGTTTGTTTTAAACAAAATTCTGGACTTTGCCAAGAGATCTAAGAAGGAACTTATGATTATAAAAGTGGATTTTTCTAAAGCATATGACTGTGTTGATTGGAATTATCTACGTGAAGTCATGAAACATATGGGATTTGGTTCGAAATGGTTGAGATGGATGGACCTTGGAGTTTTTAATAGTTTCTCATCTGTTTTAGTTAATGGCAGTCCATCTCAAGATTTCAGAGTGTCTAGGGGTCTCAAGCAAGGAGATCCCCTTGCTCCTTTCCTTTTCTGTTTGGCTGCAGAGGGTCTGGCAGTTATCATGAAATGTGCTATAGCTGCTGGTATATTTTCAGAGTTTAAAGTCAACTCAGATATTGATTTTCATCTGCTGCAATATGCTGATGATTTTGTCCTAATTGGTGATGGTTCTTGGAAAAATATTATTGCTATTAAGTCCATTTTGAAAGGTTTTCATCTCACTTCAGGGTTGGATATTAATTTCAGCAAGAGTTCTTTGATTTGTGTAGGATTGGATGAGAACAAGATTAGAGCTGCAGAGTTGTATCTATCCTGTAAAATCTCTCCCCCCCAGTTTTCGTTTCTTGGGATCTTAATTGGAGGTAACCACAGGTTAATCTCATTTTGGAAGCCGGTGATAGATAAGATGCGCGCTAGATTGAATACTTGGAGAAGTCGTTTCTTATCAATGGGAGGTAGAGTTACTTTAATCAATTATGTCCTGAATAATTTGCCAATCCACTATATGGCTTTCTATAAAATGCCAGCCAAGGTGGTTAGAATTCTCATGTGGATTCAAAAATCATTTTTGTGGAATGGATTGGAGAACAAAAGAGGGATTGCATGGATAAGCTGGAATATGGTATGCAAAAATAGAGAGTTGGGCGGTTTAGGGGTGAAAGATCTTAAAGTATTTAATTTGGCATTGTTCCGTAAATGGTCTTGGAAGATTTTAGAGAATAAGACTTCAATTTGGAAGGATTTCATCAACTATAGATATCCTTTTAGTTGCTCTGATTTTTTTAGTGAAGAGTTTTCAAACCTGCAGGTATCTCCTTCTACTTGGTTTTTAGATCTGATCCATGCCACGAAAGTTGCTGGAGAGGGTATGTTGGCTGATCTAATTGCATATGACATTGGAGATGGTAGTAGGGTGGACTTTTGGAGGGCTAAATGGGCATTGAATGAAACCTTCAGTAGGCGGTTTCCTGTTCTGTTTGGTTTTGCGGATACAACCTCAAACACAGTCATTGATAATGGATTTTGGGAAGGAGAGAATTGGATTTGAGTCATTAAAGTGCAGGCCACTGATTTGCCAGAGCAGGCTCAGTTACACTGGAAGAACTTTATTTGTTACTGGCTGACATTTGCATAGACAAGAATGCCATTATTTTGGTCAAGTGGTTGCTTGAGGAAAATCATGTTTTTTCTGTCCCTTCTATGTATGTTTTTTTGCAGGAGGAATTTGGAGAGAACGACGTTCAGTTTGGGATTGAAACGAAAGCGGCGTTCAAATTAATTTGGTTAGCTCAAGTTCCTTTTAAGGTGAAAGTTTTTGGATGGAGATTGGTTCACAAGAGAATTCCAATGAGGGATAACTTGATTCGTAGAGGTATTATCACTAATAGGCACGAGATGACCTGTCATTTTTGCTTCCTTGAAACGGAGTCGGTTGAGCACGTTTTATTATATTGTAGTAAGACGATTTTGGTTTGGAATTATGCTTGTAAATGGTTGGGGATTCCTTGTATATTGGTGGGGAATATGCTAACTCATTTAACATGTTGGGTGCAGGGCTGTGTTGATAGGGGGTTGGTTGTTAGAATAGCAGTTGGGCTATGGTTATCGATTTGTTGGATTATTTGGTCATCCCGTAGCAATATCGTATTTAGGGATGAATTTTGGGATTTAAATACGATTTCAAATCGAATTTTACTTTACACTTGGTGGTGGATAGGAAAGAGTTATAATAGTCCTTATTTTTGTAATTATTTCACTTGGGTTAACTCTCCTAGTGATTTTTGTAGCCGGTGATTTTTGATCAGGCTATAGATGTATACGGGTTGGGGTACCCCTTTGTACCCCTGTTTATATGAAACTTTAGCTTATTAAAAAAAACACTTAGGTTAATAAAAAATCAAGGGGTAGAGTTATATGATCACGGGTTCGAACCCCAGCATCTGCATTTTAATATATTTAAAAAAATGGTGCCTCATACCTCTCGGTTTATTTAAAAACCGAGGGGTTAGATAGTTTGTTTGTTTTTAAATAAAACTCATTATATTGTTTACATAGAATATTAATAAATTAATTTATTTACAAATTATATTATTTACACAGAATATTAAAGTAAAAAGGTTATTGTTCATCGTCATCGCTGTCGGTGAAGAACATATATTGGATATCTTTGAGAAGATCAAATGTTGGGAATCCTCGTTTCATTGAACTTGAGGAAGATCAAATATTGAATGCGGTATTTCTCTATGACTTGCATTCATTTGTTTCTGATATAAAACAAAACAAAAAAATGTTAGCTAAATAAAATAAATATTCAGTTATATGACTATTTAACAACACAAACCTTTAACCCATGATAACTTTCAGCTCTTGCAATCCATCACATAAATCTTTGGCAAAGTGACTACACTCTCACCAGCCACATATTAAATAAACATAATTTTATTTGCTCCTGCAATCTATCACAGTGATACTTTTACTTTGTAAAATATCATGGCGCTCTAATTAAACATAGAGAGTTTCGCAACAACGTTTGGGTTTCTTGTGGATTCACTATTATCAAATTTAAATATTCAGAATGCTTTTAGAATGAGGATTTTAGGTTTCACGAGGATCACTAATGGCAGTGCCTTGAGCGTTGATAGTCAATAAGTGAACGGTGAAGATTTGTTTAAGGACGGTGAAGAAAATGAAAAAACACACTTATACTTTACCATAATTGTAAACTATGTGCTTCTTTTTAAAAGCATTTGCTTAAAACCAAGGTAAATTGTGTTTCTTTTTAAATAAAAATATAAAATAAAATATGTTATGTCCTAAGCCACATACCTCTCGGTTTCTCTTTAAAAGCGAGGGGAAAAATATTTTTTTATATTTACATTGTTTACACAAAGTATTAAAATAAATTAATTAAACAAAATCAAGAGTTTGACAATGGATTCTTGGGGAACAACCCAGAAGAGTAATCTGTTGCAAGCATGGGAAAATTTTTATATTTACATTGTTTTCAGATTTCTGAGAAGTTATCTGTTCCAACCAAGAGAAATTTTTTTTCTGTACTTGCAATCCACCCTAGATTATATTGAGCAAATGCTTTCACATGAAAGAGAACATGAAAGAGGAATGTATAATTGTGTTAAGTAATAAATTTCTCAATGCTGTCAACCGAGGAAAGCAATAGATTTCTCAATGTTTTCTTTGATTGACAACATATGAATGTTACTACATAAATACGACAACATCATCACCACCATTATGTGAGATAGATTGTAAGGACAGAAAAAATGTTTTGTTCAAGATAGAAGAACACTGAGAAAATTTTTTGCCTTGCAATCCATCCCAAAGAATGATGCTTGCGAGTTTGGGGTGGCTTTATATTAGTAAGGATTACGGTTAAATATTTTTATGTAGTATGTTTTTATGTAAAATTTTAATTTAAACATTTTCTCTCCTCTATATGATATGGAAAATACAAAAAAATTAAGCATTTTTTGAAATTCTGTGACACATATCACAAATTTTAAAATTTCTAGAATTTTGTAGTATTTCCTGAAAATTTTATAATTTCCAGTAAAACACAACAGATATCTACCGAAAAAATTTTCAATTTCCGCTATGTTTATTATTGAAAATTCTAAATTTATGGTACATGTGTTTTTGTTGCGGTAAAAAAAAAATAGAAATTTATAAAATTTCTAGTACAAACTACAAATTTTTGGTAAAACATGTAAATTTCAAAAAATTCAGATATTTATAAAAGGGTATAACAGTAAAAATACTCTAAATGGAAGGTATGAGGAATAAATGTGGAGGTGGCAAGTTAAAATCTCAAATACAGAGGGTGCTGATAATCAAGGTCTAAAAGAGAGAATTGGGTCCAGCAAGGCAACATGCCCAAAGAGGATTATCATGAAGCCAACAAAGTTGAGAGAGAGACTTTGTCCCTATCAGACATTTTAAAAGTTCCATTTTATACATGAAATTTCACCAAAGTGAAATTTTCGGTAGTTCATATTCAATAAAAAATAATTTTTTTAACACTACCTGAAATTTCGAAATTGTTATAGTTTACTTGAAATTTTGAAATTTTTGGTTGTGTAAAAAAAATTTGAATTTTTTTGAAAATTCCAGTATTCTTCATTTTTTTTTTGTGGATATTTTTATTTTCTACCAGAAACTTCAGAAAATTCCGGTAAAAAAAGAAAAAATTCGAAAAATTCCAATAAATACTGCAAATTTCAGATAAAAACAGGTAAGTTTAAAATTAGTGGAGTCAATATGTTGCAACTCAAACAGTCCAATCTCAGAAGCATAATTAAAAACTCAACAAAACTTGAGATGCTCTTCCTTAACTATGTGACAATTTTAAATGGGAGATATCAGATACAAATGTGGGGTCGCAAGTTAAAACCTCCAAATAGTGACGTCATGAGTTTGTTACAATTCTGATTTAGAGGATCTAGTATTAGCCAACAAAATCCTAGAAATGTACTTTCTTTATGAAAAGGTATCAATGAATTGGCATCCTTTCTCCCTTCTTAATTCTTAGGAATCCTCTCTGTACTATATTAGAGAACAAACTTTCACTCGTCAGTGAACTAGACTGAAACTCAGGAAACCTATCATTATGATTTTGATTAAATCATTGATTAAAAAATTTCAAGTTTGGAAGATGAAATCACCACAAGAAAATCTACAATTAGCTACGACCAAACTCGTAGCTAATTTGAAGCGAATCTCTATCAAACAGAGATTAGAGACAAATTAAATATCATATATGTCGTAGCTTGGATTTGTTGAAATATTAAATTAGATTTGATTTGATATGATTAGATTTGATTAGATTTAATATTTAAATATAATCCAAGTTGTGTTAGTCCAAGCCCAATTAGGGTTGTATATAAATAGACCTAGCTTGTATCATTATTTACACACAATTAAATAATACAAATCCTTATTTCCTTATTCTCTCTTTCTCTCCTCACTAAAAGTGCCTCACGCACTAACAAATTGGTATCAGAGCCTGGTTATTGTTCTTGATCAACTTTTCAAGAATTTCACGTCAGAGATCGTGTTTCTAGGGCAAGTTAATCAACCGCGGCGAAGATGACTGGTGATAAGAGCATTCCGAGTTCCCTTCCAATGCTTGACGGCAAGAATTGGATCAGATGGAAAAAACAGATGCAATCCTTATTTGGCTTCCATGAGACGCTAGATGTGGTTAACGGTGGTGTTCCTGCGTTGGCAGCAAATGCAACCGAAGAACAGAAAAAGCCCACAACGAAGTCAAGAAGAAAGATTGCAAGGCTGCTTATTGCTAACTTCGACAGAATCTCTCATGCTGAAACGGCGAAAGAGGCATGGGATATTCTGGTGAAGTATTATGAAGGAGGTGAGAAAGTCAAGGTTGTTAAGTTACAAACCTTGCGTCGACAATATGAGTTGTTGTCGATGGGAGAAGACGAAAAAGTTGCAGAATATGTGTCGAAGGTTCAGAAACTCGTTCATCTCATGAAGGGTTGTGGCGAAACCATAACTGATAAGATGATAGTTGAGAAGGTAATGAGAACGTTGACCTCTCACTTTGATCACGTTATCGTAGCTATTCAAGAATCCAACAATCTTGAAACCCTAAAAGTGGAAGATTTGGTTGGTTCGTTGGAGGCGCATGAGATGAGAATTGTCGAAAGAAAGGGAGTTCAGAATTCGATACAAGCACTGCAGGCTCAGTCATGGAAAAGGAATGGTGGTTCCAACAAATCCAAAGGAAAATTCGACAAGACTCAAGGAAAGAAGTCTTGGTCGAACCCTCACAAGAATCAGGTCGAAGATAGAGATTCTGAATCCTCGAAAAGAGGAGGAGGAAACTATCGAAAGGACAAAGAAGATAAGAAAGGTATAGTATGTTATAACTGTGAAAAGAGGGGTCATTTGGCCAAACATTGTTGGTATAGGAAAGACAATGGATCTGAAAAAGGCAAGGACGAAGGAGCGAAACTTGCACGCCAAGATTCAGATGATTCTGAAGATGGTATGGTGGTTATGGCTGCAGTAGCAGATAACCATGTCAAATCTAAGATCTGGTTTCTCGACTCAGGCTGCTCAAATCACATGACTGGTCGAAAGGAGTGGTTGGTAGATTTTGAGGAGTCGCAGAAGAGCAAGATAAAACTTGCTGATAACAGTTCGTTGCAAGCAGAAGGCACTGGCAACATAGTTTTTCATCTAAGTAATGGAGCGAAAGCTATGATCAAAGATGTGTCTTATGTACCTGGAATGAAGTGCAACCTGTTAAGTGTTGGACAACTGGTCGAAAAAGGCTTCTCAGTTGTCATGAAAGATGGAGTATTGAAATTGTTCGACACCCAGAATAATTTGGTCTTGGAATCCCCGTTGTCGAAGAACAGGACGTTTAAGACTATGATCAGTTCGACTGAAATACAATGTCTAAAAACTGTTGTCGACCACAAGGATAGTTGGTTGTGGCATTTGAGGTTTGGACATTTAAACTTTTGATCACTCAACCAGCTGATTACTCAAGATATGGTATCTCTTATTCCAAGTCTTGAGATGCCTGACAAACTCTGTGAAGGATGTTTAGTTGGAAAGCAATCCAGAAATTCTTTCACTTCAACTATGCCAATGAGATCATCCTGCATACTCGAAGTCGTACATTCAGATGTATGTGGTCCGTTCGAAGAACATACCATTGGTGGAAACAGATATTTTGTTTCGTTTGTCGATGAGTTTAGTCGAAAGTTGTGGATCTATGTGATCAAGAGAAAGGACGAAGTATTTGAAATCTTTAAAAGATTCAAGATGCTTGTCGAAAAGTAGAGTGAGAAGAGGATCAAAGTTTAGCGGACACATGGAGGTGGCAAATACACTTCGAAGATGTTTGAAAAATTCTGTGCAGAAAATGGTGTTGATCACGAGGTAACTGCGCCTTATACTCCTCAACATAATGGAATTGCTGAAAGAAGAAACATAACCATAGTGGATATGGCGAGATGTATGCTCAAGCAGAAAAATTTGCCAAAATCTTTATGGGGTGAAGCTGTTTCGACAGCTGTTTATATTCTGAACAGGTGCCCTACTAAGCAATTGAAGAACAAGGTTCCTGAAGAAGTATGGAGTGGTAAACGACCATCAGTGAGTCATCTGAAGGTGTTTGGCTCAATGTGTTACAAGCATGTTCCTGATGCAAGAAGAAGGAAGCTTGATGACAAGAGTGAACCTATGATTCTGGTAGGATATCATAAGACTGGTGCATACAGGCTATTCAATCCAATTAATGAGAAGATTGTGTTAAGTCGAGATATTGTGATTGATGAGAACTCTGCCTGGGATTGGAATTCTAGTAATTCAATTAACATGCCACTGATGAGCTATGATTTCGACGAAGAAAATGAAGTAGAAGTCGAAGTTGAAGAAATTGCTGAGAATCAAGTCGAAGTCGAAGTAGAAGCAGTTGCTGACATTCCCGATACAGAGAATGTGGCTGAAACAAGCCAACGACCTCGACGAAATAGAGTTCTTCCAGCAAGACTTCATGATTATGAAGTGACTGGTGATGATGAAGTCACACCAGATGGCGAATTAGTTCATTTTGCTTTACTTGCAGGTGCTGAACCAATCAACCATAACGAAGCTTTAAAGATTCAACAGTGGAAGTTAGCTATGGTCGAAGAGTTACAGGCAATCGAAAGAAACAACACATGGGAGTTAGTCGAATTGCCAGCACATACAAAAGCTATCGAAGTAAAGTGGGTGTTCAAGTTGAAACACAATGCTGATGGGTCGATAGCTAGACATAAAGCAAGATTAGTAGCTCGAGGGTTTCTTCAAAGAGAAGGACTTGACTACTCTGAAGTATTTGCTCCAGTAGCAAGACTAGAGACTGTTCGACTAGTGGTAGCATTGGCATGTAACCAAGGTTGGTCGACATTTCACCTAGATGTGAAGTCTGCATTTTTGAATGGTCCATTAGACGAAGAGGTCTATGTCACACAACCTCCTGGATTTGTGATTCAGAAGGAAGCGAGTAAAGTATATAAGTTGCACAAAGCGCTCTATGGTCTCAAGCAGGCACCTAGGGCATGGAACAAGAAGATCGACTCATACTTAGTCGAATTGGGATTTGTAAAATGCAAGTCTGAGTATGGTGTCTATGTTCAGGTTGTAGCACAAGATATAACAATCATTTGCTTATATGTCGATGACTTGTTAGTAACTGGAAATAGCTTGAAGAACTTGTCGAAGTTCAAAGAGCTGATGAAGAAGGAATTTGAAATGTCAGATCTGGGAAAATTGTCTTATTTCCTAGGCATGGAATTTCATATGTCGAAGCAAGGTATGGTGCTACATCAAAGGAAGTATGTCAAAGAGATACTCAAGAGATTCAGAATGGATGATTCGAATCTTGCATCCTCACCTGTCGAACCAAACTTGAAGTTGGAGAAGCATGGAGAGGAAGACAAAGTTGATGTAACTTTGTTCAAACAAATAGTTGGATCTCTGAGATATGTGTGCAATAGTAGACCTGATATAGGTTTCACAGTCGGATTAGTGAGCAGATTCATGAGCGAACCAAGAGTGTCACACATGAAAGCTGCAAGAAGAATTCTAAGATACTTAAAAGGAACAACAGATTTTGGAATTATATTTCGACGAGATTCTGAAGGCAAAGGAGAAATAGTTAATTGCTTTTCAGATGCAGATTGGTGTGGAGATAAGGAAGATCGAAGAAGTACAACTGGCTATTTCTTTCAAGTATTTGGTGCCCCAATATCATGGTGTTCGAAGAAGCAACCTGTGGTGGCATTGTCATCGTGTGAAGCTGAATATATAGCAGGATCCTATGCTGCATGTCAAGCAATTTGGATCAGATCAGTACTTGAAGAAATGGAGATCGAAGTGAAGAAACCTCTTGTGTTGCAAATCGACAAAAAGTCAGTTATAAATCTGGCGAAGAATCCAGTTCTGCATGGAAGGAGTAAGCATATCGAAGCCAGATTTCACTTCTTAAGGGAAAAGGTAAATCGAGGTGAACTTGAAGTTAGGCATTGCTCAAGTGAAGCACAGTTGGCCGACATTTTCACCAAAGGATTGAAGATCGACAGATTCCTGAATTTGAGAAAGAAATTAAGAATAGTTCAGATCGACTAGCGTTGGTTCGACAACTTGGATTATAGGGGTGTGTTGAAATATTAAATTAGATTTGATTAGATTTAATATTTAAATATAATCCAAGTTGTGTTAGCCCAAGCCCAATTAGGGTTGTATATAAATAGACCTAGCTTGTATCATTATTTACACACAATTAAATAATACAAATCCTTATTTCCTTGTTTTCTCTTTCTCTCCTCACTAAAAGTGTCTAACGCACTAACAGGATTGGGTGGCTAATTATCTGGACTAAATTATGTGAATTGTATTAACTATTAAAACTGTTTATAAATTTTTGTGTCAAAATTGTAAGAAAAAGTTGATGAATAGTCTGCCAAATCATCAACCCGTAACATGCTGGTTCTTAACAAAAAAAACAGTGTAAAATGTTTTTAATCCATCTACCGACAAAACTATTAAGTTGTACTCTATATATTCTTAGTTGGTTGGATCGTACCTTCGGTTTCATATTCTTGTATCCCCTGCCTAAAACTCTTTTGATATCCTCTTGTTGGAAACACATGAGTTCAACTTGTCGCAAAGATAAATCCATGGATCATACATAAGAGAGATGCACCCAATATCTCCAGTCTAATATTGTATACTATTTTCAAAAAACACAAACTTGCACTTTACTCTAGCTGAAAATTAATTTGTTGAACTTAATAGTTTTTCATAATATTTCAAACTTACAACCAATAAATTTCAAACAAAGCACACTTTTACAAGAGACAATTACAATAAAAGGAAACAAAAACAGATGATAACTATACATACAGAAGAAAAAAAGGCATGTTTCTTTTAACTAAAAAGAACCTTTTAAGCCACCTAAGTACCTGTGAGCTGTAAGTGGTTCCCAATGCCACTCCAGCAACAAGACCGCCTATATACCCAATTAGACTTACTTTCCACTCAATTTCAATGAAAGATTCTGACTCATTATCATTGTCAGAGGTAGCAGGCGGAGAAAATGAGTGCCATGCATGATCTAAACACTTGTTCAACAATTGATCCCCACACAGACCTTTGTTACCCTCAAATGAATCACCTTGGAATGTTGAAAACTGCTTATTCTGAGGTATAGGACCTGAGAGATTGTTGAAGGACACGTTGAAGAACTCCAGAAAGGTGAGTTGTGTCAACTCTTGGGGAATCTTCCCTGACAGATTGTTGAGAGAAAGGTCCAATGTTTCAAGGTTTGAAAGATTCCCTAAGGAAGATGGAATGCTCTCAGTAAAGATGTTATTTGATAAGTTGAGCAAAACAAGACCCTTCAAGTCACCTAGGACTTTTGGTATCTCTCCACTGATTTTATTGCTTGATATATCAACAACTATCATGCTGTAAAAATTTTGAAGCTTCTTATAATCCATGGTATGCCCTTTTGTTTGACATTGTCAATGAATAAGGAATATTTTGTGTCACTACAAATTCTACTGACTTGTTCACACTAAATTATGTTGACATTGGTTCATACTGTAATTCACTTGTATTTGAAGTTTTCATTTCTTCCCAACTTTTGACTATTTCTGATGGAAATCCGCCACTAAACTCATTGTGAGAAAGGTCAATGAAGTGAAGCTTGGGAAATGTGCCAGTCATGTTGCTAGAGCACCTAATTTCTCCATGAAATTTATTGTTACTTAAAGACAGTACTTTCAACTCAGGTAGATCTCCCAGCCAAAATGGAAACGTATCGTTGATATTGTTATGACTAATATCAAAGTACTCTAGCAATCCACAATTGACCAATGCTCTTGGCAACTGACCTTGAAGATTATTGTTGCTGAAATCAATCATGCGAAGGGTATTTTCCATCAGGTATGTTTGAGGAATGAGACTAGACAATTTGTTCCCTTGTAAATCCAAAAAATTTAGAAATGAGCTAAAGTTCCTTGTACATGATGGAACATGACCGCTTAAATTGTTGAACGATAAATCAAGATGGAAGAGTGATTTTAGATTACATATGGATGGGGATATTTCTCCTGTCAATGTATTGTGTGAAAGTGCTAAGGCTTGTAGACTTGATTTTCTACACAACCAACTATGTAGCCATGTTATATTGTTGTATTCCAATTGAATATATTCCACAACAGTGAGATTTCAGATAAATGTTGGAATCTCAACTATATTGCATGATGCCAAACCTAAGAACATGACTGGAGAATTGGTCGCATTGTAATAACTTTTTCCATTGAATAATGACAATTTGTTGTATGATAAATCAAGGGAAACTAGCGTTTTGAGCTTAAAAAACATGTCAAGCTCAAACTTTCCATGCAAAAAATTATTTTGTAAATTCAAGAGAACCAGGTCTGTTAGGATTTTCAACCAAGATGGAAATTCACCCTTTATACTACTATTTTGTGCGCTAAACATTGATAGTTGGGTGAGATTTGCAAAAGATAATGGGATGTCACTGCCAATATTTGACGAGGATATATCCAAGTTAATTAGTGATGAGAGCTTACCTATCCAAGAGATGGTCTCAAAAGTAAATTTATTGGAAGCAACGCACAAGAGGTTAAGTTTGGTAAGATTTGCCAAGGATACAGAAGGGTCTCCCCCAAAATGGTTATATCGAAGGTCTATCTGCATGAGTTGTGTGAGGTTTCCTAGCGAAGAAGGAATATACCCAGAAAAATTGCAATTTATAATTGATAGGGTTCTTAAAGAACTAAGCTTTCTTATGGATACAGGAAGTGTACCATAGAAACCTGTCTCATTAAGGTATAACTTGGTGAGTGAACTAGACTGAAATTCGGGCAACCGGCCCCTGAGATTTGGATTATATCCCAAATTTAGAATTTTCAAGTTTGGAAGATGAAATACACCAACTCGAAACTTACCATATAATTCAGAATTGTAAAGAGATAGTGATTTCAGGGAAGTTAGATTTGCGAGTTTGTCTGGCAAAGGGGATAAAATAGTCACATAACTAAGTAAAAGAATCTCAAGTTTTGTAGTGTTTTCAATTATGCTTCTGAGACTGGAATGTTTGAGTTGCAACAGATTGACTTCACTAATTTTAAAATATGGTGTGGCATAGATGCTTAGATCAAGAGACAACAATTTGGACAGCTGTGAAACTTGTGGTGGAATTTCGCCAAAAAAAGCTGTGTGAGAAAGGTTCAAATATCTTAGTTGTGAAAGCTCACCTATCTTAGGTGGGATCTGAGAGTAATTGAAGTCATTGTCTGAATGATCGAGATTTCGAAGGTGTACGAGGGGAAAGAGAGTGGTATTTAAATCCATTGTACCATAGAGTTGGCTGCTACTAAGATCAATGTGAATGACATGATCTGTGTGCACATCGCATTGAATGCCATCCCATAAGCAACAATCAGTGGTTGCATTCCATGATGCTATTTTTAGATAACTGAGAGGATTATCAGAAGCAGACATATTGATGTTAAAGCCTTCCTTGAATTGCAACAAGGCATGGATTTTGTTGTGAAAAACGATACCTTTGCACAAAGTATTATCGGTTTCTTTGTGATCAAGAAACACACAAGGGTTAGGGTTAACGAAAAAACCAAGAACAAGAAAGGAAAAACAACAAGGATTGGACAAAAATTTTCTGTTTACCATTCACTTTCTCATTTAGGGTTACAAATGATTACAAATGAATATCACAATTTGCCACACTCAACAAACTGAGTGTACTAGCCTATTTATAGACTAACTAGATAACTTGCAGCTCAAGCTACCTAAACAATTGGATCCTTAACACAAGGCCTAATTCGACAAATATTTCGACAATACATATTAGAACATACTTCGACTATAATATGTAACAATCAGGCACCAGCATGTGAACCAGCTTCGACTTCATGCTTGCCTCCTGTCGAAACACATGAAAGCTTCCCCTCGACACAACATGAGTTCGACCCAATAGTCTCACAAATCTCCACCTTGAATCTAACTCAGCAACCAGGGAATCAACTAGCTTTCATCATGCAGCTTTATCAACTGCATACAGTGGAAAAACTTGCAACTCGGCAACATCTTGGTGATAATATCAGCAGCATTTGTAACAGCCCGATTATGATTATCTCCATTTTGTGCTAATTTGTATTATTTTGTTGAGTCTTTTATTTAATTTAGGTGATAATTATGTTATTTGTGATATTGGTGTGTGAATATGTTATGTTTGCATATTATGTGATTTTACCGTTTTTGAGAGTTTGCGGGGAATATTAGATTGGAGGGTATTTTAGATATTTCACATTTAATGATAGTTAGTTAGTTAGTAGATATTTTGAGAAAATATAAAGAAATAGAAAGAAAGAAAAGTATAAGAAAGAAAAAGAATAGAAATAGAAAGTTAGAGGTGAGAAAGAGAGAAAAACAGAATTTTGAGAGAAAAAGGAGAAAAGAGAAGAGCAAAGAGAAAAGTGTGGAAAATCACCAAGATCAATCTTTCGAAGTCGATTTAATCGGGTAAAGGTGTGAAATATTGTTATCCTAACTATGTGTATGATTATGTATGTATTTTGTGTTGATGTTTGGGTTGGTTTTCCATATGTTTCCGTTTATGCCGTATTTGACGGAATCGATAGAAACCGATGTTTTTACGGTCGAAAAGTCGTATAACTACATGTGTTGGTTGGATATATGTATGTGAGCTGCTGTTTAAAGTTTCATGAAGTTTGGTTATGTTTCGGTTAGTTTTCGGTATGTTTCCGTTGTTGTTTCCGTTTAGGTCGAATCGTAGGAAATCGATAGAAACCGATGTTTTCACGGTTAGAATTCGAAATAAATTACGTAGTTGTATCGAGTAAGGTTAGGTCGTCGTATAGCGTGCTTTTTATTCGATTTGGTGATGTTTGGAAATTCTGGTTTTTGAAAGGTTGAAATTTAATCGAAAGATCGAACGTCGTAGAAATTTCGTCTATGTGTTCTAAATTGTTCTTATGTATTTGGTGGTTGTGCGTATATGTTTGTTTCGGTGAAAATGTTCGATTTAGTCGAGTTTTGGCATTCGGGAAAAAATGACAGCAAGGGTGTAAATTTGAGAAATCTGATTTTTGAGAAAAACAGAGCTATGAATCGACACATAAAAGATATGTATCAATACGAAATGGTTTATGTATCGATACATAACCCTTATGCATCGATACATACAGTAGAAATTAGAGAAAACAGCATTTTCACTACAGCATGTTTCGACACATGCGAGCTATGTATCGATACATGTTGCTTTTTGTATCGATACATAAGCCTATGTATCGATACATACTGTGCTGAATCAGAAAATTCTGGTTTGTCGGGGAAACTTCGGAAATTCATATCTCTTGAACTGTAAGTCGGTTTTGACCCCCGTTTGAAGCGTTGGGAAGCTAACGAGATGTTCTTTCTAGGAAAAATGGTTTTGAGGTCTAAACCTGGTCCAATTGGAACAGTATTTTCGAACCGTTTCGTAGTGTCGGGCCTCCGGTTTATGTTTTCGCATTATTTTGAAATATACATATCTTCTTCGTTGTTTATCGGATTTAAGTGTTATTTATATCGAATCGAAGCTGTGGATGAGTACTTTTTGATGATGATGGAAAATATTATTTTTAGCCGACTTTTAACCGACTTTTCTGATAAACCGTAAATTGAATTGTTTGGTTATGTGTGAAAACGTTTGGTTGCCGTTTGGCACAATTGATGTGAATGTATGTGGATTGTGTGTGATGAATGCATGACTATATTGTGAATATGTATGCATGTCAAGAGTGTCATGAGTCATGTTGTATGTGAGGCATCATGATTGCATTCTTGCATTGTGGGATTCTAAGATGAATCCGTTGTAACGTCGTAAGCCTTTTGAGAGGTGGGGGCGATGATTACAAACGATTGTAAGCCTTTTGAGAGGTGGGAGCAATCGGATTGTAAGCCTTTTGAGAGGTGGGAGCAATCCATAAACATTGTAAGCCTTTTGAGAGGTGGTAGCAATGGGTGAACATCGTATGCCCGACGGGGAGTTACACTAAGTAACGAGCGATGGTTCCAATAAGTTCTTCAATTGAACTTGAGATGAAATGAGTCGGTACCCGCATTGCATTTGCATAGAGTCGTGAGTCGGTCTCTATGATTTGCATTGGTCATCCTTGTATTTGTGCATGGGTGAATGAACATGAATATATGTGTTTATGTTGAATGATAAGCATTGTGATGAATATGCTTGGTTTCGTATATAATATATATATATATATGCCTTGCGATGTATATTGAATGGGATGTGATGAATTGTGATAAGAATTGTATCATTGTAATGATGCATTGAAGAATGAATATAATATGTATGTTTATGTGGAATGGTAGAATGGTGAGAATGTGTTATGTGTATACTTTTGTGTTGAGATATATGATTATATGCATTGTTATTATGATAATATTTCTCACCCTTCTGCTGTTTTATGATGCTCTACGAGGCATTGCAGATTAGGTATCTGGTGGTCTTTGTGAAGTGTGTCTTCATACCTTTTTGGTCGGTTGGCTCTGATATGTAGCACCGGGTAGCTAGGACGTTTTGATCTTATTGTGATACATTTGCATATGTATCTTGCTGATGAATTTGTGTATATAAACATGATGTATATATATATATATGTTGAGGTATATATGTGGTTGTTATTCAATATTTTAGATGTTTCCGCTTTTATTCTAAATATTGAGATGTGGGTGTAAGGACTGAGTTCCTACGTTGAAAGTTACCCCACTGTTGCATATCATTTGTTGAGCAGGTGTTGTATGTTTTAATTTCAAGCATAATGTGACATGCCTTTTTATGCCGTGTTTACAATTATACTCTGATGAAATTTCCAATACGTGCCTAAATGATTTATTTGATTATTTGGGGGTATAGAAAGGGGGTGTTACATTAAGTGGTATCAGAGCCAAGGTTGAGTCAGTCGTGTCTGTCTCGTTGTTGTGTTGGTTGAACTGTTGTTTAACCTTTGTTGTTATTTTTGGGAGTGATCAGAATATGGCTGGTAGAAACGATAATGCGATGGCTGCTGCTATGGAAGCAATGGCTAGGGCGGTGCAGGGTGCGCCGAATGTAAGTGCTAATGAAGAATTAAGGAAGAATCAACCACCGGTCTTCAAAGGAAGATTTGATCCCGATGGTGCCCAACTTTGGCTGAAAGAGATTGAAAGAATCTTCAGAGTCATGGATTGTGCGGAAGAGAATAAGGTGAGGCTTGGATCTCACATGCTGAGGGAAGAAGCCGACGATTGGTGGGTCGGTATGCGTGAAATTCTTGAGGTGGATAATGAAGAGGTAACTTGGGAATTGTTTCGTACCGAGTTTTTACTGAAGTATTACCCTGAAAGTGTGAAAGGGAAGAAAGAGATGGAATTCCTGGAATTGAAACAAGGTGGTATGTCAGTGGTGGACTATACTGCTAAGTTTGTGGAATTGGTTCAATTTCATTCTCATTATGCTGCGATTACTGCTGAGTTCTCAAAGTGTATTAAATATGAGAATGGGTTGCGTCCTGAGATTAAGCAAGCTGTGGGATATCAAAGGATTAGGAGGTTTTCGGATTTGACTGAATGTTGTAGAATCTTCGAGGAAGATAGCAAAGCTCGTTCTACACATTACAAGAGTGTGAATGAGAGGAGAGGGAAACAACAAGCTAGAAGTGGACCTTATGTGACCCCCGCTGATAAGGGTAAATATAAGGGAAACTTTGATAAGAGATCTAGAGGAGGAAGTTTTGGGTTCATTAAGTGTTTCAATTGTGGTGGAATGGGTCATAAAGCAACTGAGTGTAGGAAGGCCGTTGGGAGATGTTCTAACTGTGGAGGTATTGGGCATTCTACTGCTGAGTGTAGGAGGAATATGGTGAAGTGTTTTAACTGTGGAGAAGTGGGTCACATTAGTACTAAGTGTACTAAGCCGAAACAAGCTCAAGCGGGCGGAAATGTGTTTGCATTGGCGGGGACTCAGACCACTAGTGCAGACCGTTTGATTAAAGGTACATGCTTTATTAATAGTACACCTTTAGTTACTGTTATTGATACGGGAGCGACTCATTTGTTTATTTCGTCCGAGTGCGCGAAGCGTTTGAATCTTGTGTTGTCTCTGATGGATGGTAAAATGGTTATTGATACTCCAGCAATGGGGTCAGTAACTACTTCTTTGGTTTATCTAAGTTGTCCTTTAACCATTTATGGTAAAGACTTTGAGATGGATTTAGTGTGTTTGCCGTTGGAGGGATTGGATGTAATCTTGGGTATGAACTGGTTGCAATTTAATCGAGTTCATATCGATTGCTATCATAAGTTGGTAAGGTTTCCTTCTTTGGAAGATAATGAAGATGAGAGTTTTCTATCTACTAAAGAGTTGAAGAAACTTTTAGAGGATGAAGCTCAATTGTTTGGTTTGTTTGCATCATGGTCAGTGGAGAGTAAGATTGGTATTGATGTGTTTCCAGTGGTGTGTGATTTTCCAGAAGTGTTTCCGGAGGATATTACGGATGTACCGCCGGAAAGAGAAGTTGAGTTCTCTATTGATCTAGTTCCTGGCACTAGACCGATTTTGATGGCACCGTATCGTATGTCGGCATCGGAGTTGATAGAATTGAAGAAGCAGTTGAATGACTTGTTGGACAAAAGATTTATAAGGCCAAGTGTTTCTCCTTGGGGTGCTCCGGTATTGTTGGTAAAGAAAAAGGATGGAAGTATGCGGTTATGTATTGATTATCGACAGTTGAACAAGGTGACAATTAAGAACAAGTATCCGCTTCCAAGGATTGATGATTTGATGGACCAATTGGTTGGTGCGCGTGTCTTTAGCAAGATTGATTTGAGATCGGGATATCACCAAATTCGTGTGAAAAGCGAGGATATTCAGAAGACGGCATTTAGGACACGGTATGGTCATTACGAATATTCCGTGATGCCATTCGGGGTTTCTAATGCGCCCGGGGTGTTTATGGAATACATGAATCGTATTTTTCATGAACAGTTGGATCGTTTTGTGGTTGTGTTCATCGATGATATTTTGATTTATTCTAAGTCTCAAGAAGAGCATGAAGAGCATTTGAGAATTGTGTTGCAAATTTTGAGAGAGAAACAATTGTATGCTAAGTTGTCAAAATGTGACTTTTGGCTATCGGAAGTAAGTTTTCTTGGACATGTTATCTCCGGGAGTGGTATTAGTGTTGATCCATCTAAGATTGATGCGGTGATGCAGTGGGAGACTCCTAGGTCGGTTACGGAGATTCGAAGCTTTTTAGGCTTGGCGGGTAATTATCGGAGGTTTATTGAAGGATTTTCGAAGTTGGCACTTCCGTTAACGCAATTGACTTGTAAAGGAAAGGCTTTCATTTGGGATATAGATTGTGAAAAGAGTTTCATGGAGCTAAAAAGAAGGTTGACAACGGCTCCGATCTTGATTTTACCGAATCCTACAGATCCATTTGTGGTGTATTGTGATGCTTCATTGATTGGGTTAGGTGGTGTTTTGATGCAAGGTGGAAAAGTTGTGGCATATGCTTCAAGACAATTGAGAGTGCATGAAAAGAATTATCCTACGCATGACTTGGAGTTAGCGGCGGTGGTGTTTGTTTTGAAAATTTGGAGGCATTATCTTTATGGTGCAAGATTTGAAGTTTTTAGTGATCACAAAAGCTTAAGATATTTATTTGAACAGAAAGAATTGAACATGAGACAACGAAGATGGTTAGAGCTTTTGAAGGATTTTGATTTTAGTTTGAATTACCATCCGGGTAAGGCGAATGTGGTAGCCGACGCCTTAAGTCGAAAGTTGTTACATATGTCCGCATTAATGATGACAGAATGGGAACTTTTGGAGGATTTCAGAGATTTGAGTTTGGTTTGTGAAATGACGCCGCGAAGTGTGAGACTTGGTATGTTGCATGTTACGAATGATTTTCTTGCAACGGTTAGTGAAAAGCAAAAGTTGGATTTGAAGTTCGTTGATTTAATGATAAATGAGAATGAGGATTTCAAGGTTGATAACTTTGGAGTTTTGAGATTCCGTGGTCGTATTTGTATTCCCGACGACGCGGAGTTGAAAAAGATGATTTTAGAGGAAGGACACCGAAGTAATTTAAGTATTCATCCGGGTGCGAATAAGATGTATCAAGATTTGAAGAAGATCTTTTGGTGGTCCGGTTTAAAGAGGGATGTGGCTCGATTTGTGTATGCGTGTTTGACTTGTCAAAAGTCGAAGGTGGAACATCAGAAGCCTAGTGGTTTGTTGCAACCGTTGGATATTCCGGAATGGAAATGGGATAGTATATCGATGGATTTTGTTACGGGATTGCCGAATACGCAAAGAGGTCATAATGCTATTTGGGTGATTGTTGATAGGCTTACTAAATCTGCTCACTTTATTCCAATTGACATTAGTTATCCTTTGGAGAAGTTAGCCGAGATTTATGTTCGTGTGATTGTGAAGTTACATGGTGTTCCTAAGAGTATTGTATCGGATCGAGATCCGAGATTTACATCGAGATTTTGGGTGAGTTTACAAGAGGCTTTGGGTTCTAAGCTAAGATTGAGTTCGGCTTACCACCCGCAAACAGATGGTCAAACCGAGAGGACGATTCAATCGTTGGAGGATTTGTTGCGTGCTTGTGTGCTAGAGCAAGGTGGTGCTTGGGATAGTTATTTAGCGTTGATTGAGTTCACCTATAATAACAGTTTTCATTCGAGTATTGGTATGGCACCATTTGAGGCTTTGTATGGTCGGAGATGTCGAACACCTTTGTGTTGGCATGAAACTGGTGAGAGGACGATTGTTGGACCGGAATTGGTACAAGAAACGACGGAGAAAGTGAAGTTTATTCGGGAGAAGATGAAAGCTTCTCAAAGTAGACAAAAGAGCTATCATGATAAGAGAAGGAAAGATCTTGAGTTTCAAGAAGGCGACCATGTGTTTTTGAGAGTTACACCGGTTACGGGTGTGGGTCGTGCTTTGAAGTCGAAGAAGTTGACTTCTCGTTTTATTGGTCCGTATCAGATTACTGCACGTGTTGGCGCTATGGCTTATCGTGTGGCGTTGCCTCCGAATCTTTCGAATTTGCATGACATTTTCCATGTTTCGCAACTTCGGAAGTATGTTCCGGATCCGTCACATATTATTCCTATGGACGAGGTAGAAGTGAGAGATAATCTTACGGTTGAAGTTTTACCGATTAAGATTTTGGATCGTGGAGTTAAGAAGCTAAGAGGCAAGGATATTGCGCTTGTGAAAGTAGCATGGGGAGGCGCTTCAGAGGGCAATATGACTTGGGAATTAGAGAGTGGGGTGCGAGAGTCGTATCCGGAGTTGTTTGAATCAGGTAATATTTTCGAGGACGAAAATTTCTAAAGTGGGGGAGAGTTGTAACAGCCCGATTATGATTATCTCCATTTTGTGCTAATTTGTATTATTTTGTTGAGTCTTTTATTTAATTTGGGTGATAATTATGTTATTTGTGATATTGGTGTGTGAATATGTTATGTTTGCATATTATGTGATTTTACCGTTTTTGAGAGTTTGCGGGGAATATTAGATTGGAGGGTATTTTAGATATTTCACATTTAATGATAGTTAGTTAGTTAGTAGATATTTTGAGAAAATATAAAGAAATAGAAAGAAAGAAAAGTATAAGAAAGAAAAAGAATAGAAATAGAAAGTTAGAGGTGAGAAAGAGAGAAAAACAGAATTTTGAGAGAAAAAGGAGAAAAGAGAAGAGCAAAGAGAAAAGTGTGGAAAATCACCAAGATCAATCTTTCGAAGTCGATTTAATCGGGTAAGGGTGTGAAATATTGTTATCCTAACTATGTGTATGATTATGTATGTATTTTGTGTTGATGTTTGGGTTGGTTTTCCATATGTTTCCGTTTATGCCGTATTTGACGGAATCGATAGAAACCGATGTTTTTACGGTCGAAAAGTCGTATAACTACATGTGTTGGTTGGATATATGTATGTGAGCTGCTGTTTAAAGTTTCATGAAGTTTGGTTATGTTTCGGTTAGTTTTCGGTATGTTTCCGTTGTTGTTTCCGTTTAGGTCGAATCGTAGGAAATCGATAGAAACCGATGTTTTCACGGTTAGAATTCGAAATAAATTACGTAGTTGTATCGAGTAAGGTTAGGTCGTCGTATAGCGTGCTTTTTATTCGATTTGGTGATGTTTGGAAATTCTGGTTTTTGAAAGGTTGAAATTTAATCGAAAGATCGAACGTCGTAGAAATTTCGTCTAAGTGTTCTAAATTGTTCTTATGTATTTGGTGGTTGCGCGTATATGTTTGTTTCGGTGAAAATGTTCGATTTAGTCGAGTTTTGGCATTCGGGAAAAAATGACAGCAAGGGTGTAAATTTGAGAAATCTGATTTTTGAGAAAAACAGAGCTATGAATCGACACATAAAAGCTATGTATCGATACGAAATGGTTTATGTATCGATACATAACCCTTATGCATCGATACATACAGTAGAAATTAGAGAAAACAACATTTTCACTACAGCATGTGTCGACACATGCGAGCTATGTATCGATACATGTTGCTTTTTGTATCGATACATAAGCCTATGTATCGATACATACTGTGCTGAATCAGAAAATTCTGGTTTGTCGGGGAAACTTCGGAAATTCATATCTCTTGAACCGTAAGTCGGTTTTGACCCCCGTTTGAAGCGTTGGGAAGCTAACGAGATGTTCTTTCTAGGAAAAATGGTTTTGAGGTCTAAACCTGGTCCAATTGGAACAGTATTTTCGAACCGTTTCTTAGTGTCGGGCCTCCGGTTTATGTTTTCGCATTATTTTGAAATATACATATCTTCTTCGTTGTTTATCGGATTTAAGTGTTATTTATATCGAATCGAAGCTGTGGATGAGTAATTTTTGATGATGATGGAAAATATTATTTTTAGCCGACTTTTAACCGACTTTTCCGATAAACCGTAAATTGAAT
Organism: Lathyrus tuberosus; assembly: GCA_022829125.1. Taxonomy (NCBI): domain Eukaryota; kingdom Viridiplantae; phylum Streptophyta; class Magnoliopsida; order Fabales; family Fabaceae; genus Lathyrus; species Lathyrus tuberosus. The sequence goes on along the minus strand of JALAZF010000161.1, from coordinate 6,606,023 downwards.
TGTTTGGTTATGTGTGAAAACGTTTGGTTGCCGTTTGGCACAATTGATGTGAATGTATGTGGATTGTGTGTGATGAATGCATGACTATATTGTGAATATGTATGCATGTCAAGAGTGTCATGAGTCATGTTGTATGTGAAGCATCATGATTGCATTCTTGCATTGTGGGATTCTAAGATGAATCCGTTGTAACGTCGTAAGCCTTTTGAGAGGTGGGGGCGATGATTACAAACGATTGTAAGCCTTTTGAGAGGTGGGAGCAATCGGATTGTAAGCCTTTTGAGAGGTGGGAGCAATCCATAAACATTGTAAGCCTTTTGAGAGGTGGTAGCAATGGGTGAACATCGTATGCCCGACGGGGAGTTACACTAAGTAACGAGCGATGGTTCCAATAAGTTCTTCAATTGAATTTGAGATGAAATGAGTCGGTACCGCATTGCATTTGCATAGAGTCGTGAGTCGGTCTCTATGATTTGCATTGGTCATCCTTGTATTTGTGCATGGGTGAATGAACATGAATATATGTGTTTATGTTGAATGATAAGCATTGTGATGAATATGCTTGGTTTCGTATATAATATATATATATATATATATGCCTTGCGATGTATATTGAATGGGATGTGATGAATTGTGATAAGAATTGTATCATTGTAATGATGCATTGAAGAATGAATATAATATGTATGTTTATGTGGAATGGTAGAATGGTGAGAATGTGTTATGTGTATACTTTTGTGTTGAGATATATGATTATATGCATTGTTATTATGATAATATTTCTCACCCTTCTGCTGTTTTATGATGCTCTACGAGGCATTGCAGATTAGGTATCTGGTGGTCTTTGTGAAGTGTGTCTTCATACCTTTTTGGTCGGTTGGCTCTGATATGTAGCACCGGGTAGCTAGGACGTTTTGATCTTATTGTGATACATTTGCATATGTATCTTGCTGATGAATTTGTGTATATAAACATGATGTATATATATATATATGTTGAGGTATATATGTGGTTGTTATTCAATATTTTAGATGTTTCCGCTTTTATTCTAAATATTGAGATGTGGGTGTAAGGACTGAGTTCCTACGTTGAAAGTTACCCCACTGTTGCATATCATTTGTTGAGCAGGTGTTGTATGTTTTAATTTCAAGCATAATGTGACATGCCTTTTTATGCCGTGTTTACAATTATACTCTGATGAAATTTCCAATACGTGCCTAAATGATTTATTTGATTATTTGGGGGTATAGAAAGGGGGTGTTACAGCATTGTCTTCAGTCGAAACCTTCAGCACCTGGACTTCACCACGCTCGATTATCTCTCTGACAAAGTGCAGCCTCACATCGATGTGCTTAGTTTGCTCAAAATAGGCTGAATTATTCGACAGGTGTATTGCACTTTGACTATCACATTTAACAGTGATACTTCGACCTCGAAGTTTCAGCTCCTTTGCAAAACCTTCAAGCCACAATGCTTTTATCACAGCTTCAGTGAGGGAAATATACTCTGCTTCAGTGGTTGATAAGGCAACAACCTTCTGAAGCGTTGCTTTCCAACTGATTGTTGTGCCAAACATTGTGAACACATATCCATAAATAGACTTTCTGGAATCCATACAACCTGCATAATCAGAGTCAACAAATCCTTCAATTTCGACCGTGCTATCACTACCACAGGCTCCACCATAAATCAAGACTCTTTTTAGAGACCCATTTATGTACCTGAGAATCCACTTTACAGCTTGCCAGTGTGCCTTTCCAGGATTTGCCATATACCTGCTCACAAGGCTTACCCCATATACTATGTCTAGCCTCGTACAGACCATAGCATACATCAAAGAACCCACTACACTGGCATATGGAATGCTACTCATATAGATTCTTTCAGCTTCAATACTCGGACATTGAGTAGTACTAAGCTTAAACTGAGGATTTGTAGGTGTCGCAACTGTAACGCCCCGATTTCGATTATTCCCATTTTGTTGAGTCTTTTATTTAAATTGAGTGATAAATTATTTTATTTGTGAAATTGGTGTGTTAATATGTTATGTTGACGTGTTATGATATTTTACCGTTTTTTAGAGTTTTCAGGGAAATTAGAATGGAGGGTATTTTAGACATTTCTCAATTAATGGTAAGTTAGAAATTTAGTATAATTGTTAGAAAAATGATTAAGTGTAGAATTTTGTGAGAAAATGAATTAATTAAATTTGAGTGGGAAATAAGAAAAAGAAATAGAAAAGAAAGAAAAAGAGATAAAAAAAGAAATAGGAGAGAAAAAGAAATAGGAGAGAAAGAGAAATAGAGAGGAAGAAGAGAAAGGAGAAGAAAACTTGGGAAATCTAGAAAATCATCAAGAACAATCATCTAATAAGCTTGGAATTCGGGTAAGGGTGTGAAATCTTATTATCTTATCAATGTGTATCATTATGTATGATTGTGTTGTTGTTGTTGTGGATTTTTATGAGTTTTTGTATAAACCCCTATTTTGTAAAATTGCTTGGAAATCGATTAAATGTGGTTGAAATCATGGTGTTAGTGTCCATAATTGTTGGTATATGATAGATACTTGTTATTAGACATTGTATTGGCAATTTTCTGATGTGTAGGTGAGATTTGGGGTGTTTTGGATTGGAACCCGTAAGCAAATTATGCAGAAGAAATTTTTCTGGTTTTTCCAGGTCATACGCGTATGGGGCATGTTAATACGCGCATGAACCTTGGCAATACGCGTAATGGGGGCGAGCCATGGGCCAATACGCGTATGGTTTTCCTTTTCGCTCGGCCATCTGCCCATTTGCGTATGATACGCGTAGCATTTCAGGGCAATACGCGTACGGGCTTGGGCATTACGCGTACGGACTTTTACACGTGAACTTTGGAAAAAACGAGTCTCTGCTCATACGAGTATGGCTCAAGGCAATACGCGTATGGACAGGAGAAGTGTAAAAATGGGATTTTTCAAAATGTCGTTTTCGTTTTCGTTCGTAACTTTTGTTCCGATTATCCGATTTTTACATTCTTGGTATCGTTGGAAATCTTTTGAGCTGTACTATATGATTATGATGATTTGAAAATTGTGAGCCAATTAAATAAGTCGGAAAATTCGGGAATAGTGTTATTTAGCGACTTTTACCGTTTTGAATGTGTGTTTGGATGTGAATCATACAATAGTGCATTGATGTGAATGTATATAGATTGTATGTGATTGTATGAAATGAATGCATGATTATATTGTGAGTATGTATGCATTTCAAGAATGTCTTGAGTCATTTTGTATGTGAAGCATAATGATGTGCATTCTTGTGTTGAGGGATTCTAATGAGAATCCGTTGTAACGTCGTGTGCCCATGTGGGGTGTGAGCGACGGATTGGTTCCAGAGGGAATCCGCTATAACATCGTGTGCCCGTGTGGGGTGTGAGCGATGATTATAGACAATCGTGTGCCCATGTGGGGGTGTGAGCGATCGGGTCGTGTGCCCGTGTGGGGTGTGAGCGATCCATAAACGTCGTGTGCCCATGTGGGGTGTGAGCGACAGGGAACATCGTATGCCCGACGGGGAGTTACAGTGATGTAACGAGCGATGGTTCCAGCAGAGTTCCTGAGTGAACTTGAGATGATTGAGTCGGTACCGCATTGCATTTGCATAGAGTCGCGAGTCGGTCTCTATGATTTGCATTTATCACCTATATAATGGTGCATTGATGAATAAACATAAATGTGTATGTTTATGAGGAATGATAAGAATTGTGAAAGTATGCATGATGTATATGCTTGGTTTTGTATATATATATACATTGTGATGTATATGAGTGAGTTGTGATGAATTGTGGTGAGAATGTGGAATATGTGTATTTTTATGCTAAGATATATAATTATATGCATTGTTATTATGATAATATTTCTCACCCTTCTGCTGTTTTATGATGCTCTATGAGGCATTGCAGAGTAGGTATGCTGGTGGTCTTTTTGTGAAGCGTGTCTTCATTCTTGTGGTCGGTCGGCTCTGATATGTAGCACCGGGTAGCTAGGATGGCTATGATTCTTTTGCAATACATTTGTACATGTATCTTGTTGATAAATGTTTATGTAAACATGAATTATGTTGGTGGATAATACTTGGTGATGTATATATGTATATGTATATATGTTAGTTGTTATTCAATGTTTAGATTTTCCGCTTTTATTCTAAATATTGAGATGTGGGTGTAAGGACTAAGTTCCTCTGTTGCCAAGTTACCCCACTGTTGCATATCAATTGTTGAGCAGGTGTTGCATGTTTTAATTTAATGTATAATGTGACATACCTCTTTTGTACCATGTTTATAATTATACTCTGACGAAATTTTTAATATGTTCCTAAATGATTATGTGATTATTTGGGGGTATAGAAAGGGGGTGTTACATTAAGTGGTATCAGAGCCAGTGTTGAGTCAGTTGTGTCTGTCTTGTTGTTGTGATGGTTGAACTGTTGTTTAACTTTGTTGTCATTTTTGGGAATGATCAGAATATGGCTGGTAGGAACGACAATGCGATGGCTGCTGCTTTGGAAGCAATGGCTAGGGCGGTGCAAGGTGCGCCGAACGTGAATGCTAATGACGAGTTCAGGAAGAATCAACCACCGGTCTTCAAAGGAAGATTTGATCCCGATGGTGCTCAACTTTGGTTGAAATAGATTGAAAGGATCTTCAGAGTCATGGACTGTGCGGAGGAGAATAAGGTGAGGCTTGGGTCTCACATGCTGAAGGAAGAAGCCGACGATTGGTGGGTCGGTATGCGTCAAGTTCTTGAGGTGGATGATGAAGAGATAACTTGGGATTTATTTCGTACCGAGTTTTTAATGAAGTATTACCCTGAAAGTGTGAAAGGGAAGAAGGATATGGAGTTCCTTGAACTGAAGCAAGGTAGTATGTCCGTGGTGGACTATACTGCTAAGTTTGTGGAGTTGGTTCAATTCCATCCTCACTATGCTGCGATTACTGCCGAGTTCTCAAAGTGTATTAAGTATGAGAATGGTCTGCATCCTGAGATTAAGCAAGCTGTGGGATATCAAAGGATAAGAAGGTTTTCGGATTTGACGGAATGTTGTAGAATCTTCGAGGAAGATAGTAAGGCTCGTTCTACAGATTACAAAAGTTTGAATGAGAGGAGGGGAAAGCAACAAGCTAGAAGTGGACCTTATGTGACACCCGCTGATAAGGGCAAGCATAGGGGAAACTTTGAGAAGAAATCTGGAGGAGGAGGTTCCGGTTCCATTAAGTGTTACAAGTGTGGTGAAATGGGTCATAAATCATTTGAGTGTGGGAAGATAGTGGCGAAATGTTCTAACTGTGGAGGCCTTGGGCATGCTACTACTGATTGTAGAAGGAATGTGGTGAAGTGCTATAATTGTGGGGAACCTGGTCACATTAGCACAAAGTGTCCGAATCCGAAGAAAGCTCCAACTGGTGGGAAGGTATTTTCTTTGGCAGGAACTCAGACTTCAAGTGCAGACCGTCTGATTAAAGGTACTTGCTTTATTAATAGTACGCCTTTAGTTGCTATTATTGATACTGGAGCGACTCATTCGTTTATTTCGTCTGAGTGCGCGAAGCGTTTGAATCTTGTGTTGTCTCTGATGGATGGTAAGATGGTTATTGATACTCCAGCCATGGGGTCAGTAACTACTTCTTTGGTTTGTTTGAGTTGTCCTTTGACCATTTATGGTAAAGACTTTGAGATGGATTTAGTGTGTTTTCCGTTGGAAGGGTTAGATGTGGTCTTGGGTATGAATTGGTTGCAATTTAATCGAGTTCATATAGATTGCTATCACAAGTTAGTGAGGTTTCCTTCTTTGGAAGAGGACGAAGACTCGAGTTTCCTATCCACTAAAGAGTTGAAGAAACTTTTAGCGGACAAAGCTTAACTGTTCGGATTGTTTGCATCATTGTCTGTGGATAGTCAAGTGTCACTTGATGTGTTTCCTGTTGTGTGTGATTTTCCTGAAGTGTTTCCTGAGGATATTACAGATGTACCGCCGGAAAGAGAAGTTGAGTTTTCTATTGATCTAGTTTCGGGTACTAGACCGGTTTCGATGGCCCCGTATCGTATGTCAGCATCGGAGTTGGTAGAATTGAAGAAGCAATTGAATGACTTGTTGGACAAGAGATTTGTAAGACCAAGTGTTTCTCCTTGGGGTGCTCCGGTATTGTTGGTAAAAAAGAAGGATGGGAGTATGCGGTTATGCATTGATTATCGACAATTGAACAAGGTGACAATTAAGAACAAGTATCCGCTTCCAAGGATCGATGATTTGTTGGACCAATTGGTTGGTGCGCGTGTTTTTAGCAAGATTGATTTGAGATCGGGATATCACCAGATTCGTGTGAAAGAAGAGGATATTCCAAAGATGGCCTTTAGGACACGGTATGTCCATTACGAATATTCCGTGATGCCATTCGGGGTTTCTAATGCGCCGGGTGTGTTTATGGAATACATGAATCGTATTTTTCATGAGCAGTTGGATCGTTTTGTGGTTGTGTTCATCGATGATATTTTGATTTACTCTAAGTCTCAAGAGGAGCATGAAGAGCATTTGAGGATTGTGTTACAAATTTTGAAAGAGAAACAATTGTATGCTAAGTTGTCGAAATGCGAGTTTTGGTTGTCGGAAGTAAGTTTTCTTGGGCATGTTATTTCTGGTAGTGGTATTAGTGTTGATCCATCCAAGATTGATGCAGTGATGCAATGGGAGGCTCCTAGATCGGTTACGGAGATTCGAAGCTTTTTAGGCTTGGCGGGTTATTATCGGAGGTTTATTGAGGGATTTTTGAAGTTGGCACTTCCGTTAACGCAATTGACTTGTAAAGGAAAGGCTTTCATTTGGGATATTCATTGTGAAGAGAGTTTCAATGAGCTAAAAAGAAGGTTGACAACGGCTCCGATCTTGATTTTGCCAAATCCTACGGAACCATTTGTTGTGTATTGTGATGCTTCATTGGTTGGTTTAGGTGGTGTTTTGATGCAAGATGGAAAAGTTGTGGCTTATGCTTCAAAACAATTGAGAGTGCATGAAAAGAATTATCCTACACATGACTTGGAGTTAGCGGCCGTGGTGTTTGTTTTGAAAATTTGGAGGCACTATCTTTATGGTGCAAGATTTGAAGTTTTTAGTGATCACAAGAGCTTGAAATATTTATTTGATAAAGAAGAATTGAACATGAGACAAAGAAGGTGGTTAGAGCTTTTGAAGGATTATGACTTTGGTTTGAATTACCATCCGGGTAAGGCAAACGTAGTGGCCGATGCTTTGAGTCGGAAGTCGTTACATATGTCCGCATTGATGATGAGAGAATGTGAACTTTTGGAGAATTTTAGAGACTTGAGTTTGGTCTGTGAAATGACGCCGAGAAGTGTGAGACTTGGTATGCTACATGTTACGAATGACTTTCTTGCAACCGTGTGTGAAAAGCAAAAGTTGGATTTGAAGTTCGTTGATTTGATGATGAATGAGAATGAGGATTTCAAGGTTGATAATTTTGGAGTTTTGAGATTCCGTGGTCGTGTTTGTATTCCCGATGATGCGGAGTTGAAAAAGATGATATTGGAAGAAGGACACCGAAGTAACTTAAGTATTCATCCGGGAGCGAATAAAATGTATCAAGATTTGAAGAAAATCTTTTGGTGGTCCGGGTTAAAGAGGGATGTGGCTCAATTTGTGTATGCGTGCTTAACTTGTCAAAAGTCGAAGGTGGAACATCAAAAGCCTAGTGGATTGATGCAACCGTTGGACATTCCGGAGTGGAAATGGGATAGTATATCGATGGATTTTGTTACGGGATTGCCGAATACGCAAAGAGGTCATAATGCTATTTGGGTAATCGTTGACAGGCTTACTAAATCAGCTCACTTCATTCCAATTGATATTAGTTATCCTTTGGAGAGGTTAGCCGAGATTTATATTCTTGCGGTTGTGAAGTTACATGGAGTTCCTAAGAGTATTGTATCGGATAGAGATCCTAGATTCACATCGAGGTTTTGGGAGAGTTTACAAAAGGCTTTGGGTTCTAAGCTAAGATTGAGTTCGGCTTATCATCCGCAAACGGATGGTCAAACCGAGAGGACAATTCAATCGTTGGAGGATTTATTGCGTGCTTGTGTGCTCGAGCAAGGTGGTGCTTGGGATAGTTATTTGGCGTTGATTGAGTTCACCTACAATAACAGTTTTCATTCAAGTTTAAGTATGGCACCATTTGAGGCTTTGTATGGTCGGAGATGTCGAACACCTTTGTGTTGGCATGAAACCGGTGAGAGGATGATAGTTGGACCGAAGATGGTACAACAAACGACGGAGAAAGTGAAGTTTATCCGTGAGAAGATGAAAGCTTCTCAAAGTAGACAAAAGAGCTATCATGACAAGAGAAGAAAAGATCTTGAGTTTCAAGAAGGCGACCATGTGTTTTTGAGAGTTACACCGGTTACGGGTGTGGGTCGTGCTTTGAAGTCGAAGAAGTTGACTTCTCGTTTTATTGGTCCATATCAGATTTCTGCACGAGTTGGTGTTGTGGCTTACCGTGTGGCGTTGCCTCCGAATCGTTCGAATTTGCATGATGTATTCCATGTTTCGCAACTTCGGAAGTATGTTCCGGATCCGTCACATGTTATTCCTATGGACGAGGTTGAAGTGAGATATAACCTTACGGTTGAAGCTTTACCGATTAGGATTTTGGACCGTGAAGTTAAGAAGCTAAGAGGCAAGGATATTGCACTTGTGAAAGTAGCGTGGGGAGGCGCTGCTGAAGGGGATATGACTTGGGAGCTAGAGAGTAGGATGTGAGGGTCGTATCCGGAGTTGTTTGAATCAGGTAATATTTTCGAGGGCGAAAATTTCTAAAGTGGGGGAGAGTTATAACGCCCCGATTTCGATTATTCCCATTTTGTTGAGTCTTTTATTTAAATTGAGTGATAAATTATTTTATTTGTGAAATTGGTGTGTTAATATGTTATGTTGACGTGTTATGATATTTTACCGTTTTTGAGAGTTTTCGGGGAAATTAGAATGGAGGGTATTTTAGACATTTCTCAATTAATGGTAAGTTAGAAATTTAGTATAATTGTTAGAAAAATGATTAAGTGTAGAATTTTGTGAGAAAATGAATTAATTAAATTTGAGTGGGAAATAAGAAAAAGAAATAGAAAAGAAAGAAAATGAGATAAGAAAAGAAATAGGAGAGAAAGAGAAATAGAGAGGAAAAGGAGAGAAAGAAAGGGGAAGAAGAGAAAGGAGAAGAAAACTTGGGAAATCTAGAAAATCATCAAGAACAATCATCTAGTAAGCTTGGAATTCGGGTAAGGGTGTGAAATCTTATTATCTTATCAATGTGTATCATTATGTATGATTGTGTTGTTGTTGTTGTGGATTTTTATGAGTTTTTGTATAAACCCCTATTTTGTAAAATTGCTTGGAAATCGATTAAATGTGGTTGAAATCATGGTGTTAGTGTCCATAATTGTTGGTATATGATAGATACTTGTTATTAGACATTGTATTGACAATTTTCTGATGTGTAGGTGAGATTTGGGGTGTTTTGGATTGGAACCCGTAAGCAAATTATGCAGAAGAAATTTTTCTGGTTTTTCCAGGTCATACGCGTATGGGGCATGTTTATACGCGTATGAACCTTGGCAATACGCGTAATGGGGGCGAGCCATGGGCCAATACGAGTATGGTTTTCCTTTTCGCTCGGCCATCTGCCCATTTGCGTATGATACGTGTAACACCCCCTTTCTATACCCTCAAATAATCACATAATCATTTAGGCACATATTAGAAATTTCGTCAGAGTATAATTATAAACATGGTATAAAAGAGATATGTCACATTATACTTTAAATTAAAACATACAACACCTGCTCAACAATTGATATGCAACGATGGGGTAACTTTGCAACAGAGGAACTTAGTCCTTACACCCACATCTCAACATTTAGAATAAAAGCGGAAAATCTAAACATTGAATAACAACAACATATATACATATATACATATATACATGTATCATCAAGTATTCTCCACCAACATCATTCATGTTTACATAAACATATATCAACAATTTACATATACAAATGTATCACAAAAGAATCATAGCCATCCTAGCTACCCGGTGCTACATATCAGAGCCGACCGACCAAAAGAATGAAGACACGCTCCACAAAAAGACCACCAGCATACCTACTCTGCAATGCCTCATAGAGCATTATAAAACAACAGAAGGGTGAGAAATATTATCATAATAACAATGCATAAAATTATATATCTTAGCATAGCAATACACATATTCCACATTCTCACCACAATTCATCACAACTCACTCATATACATCGCAATGTATATATATATGTATATATATATATATATATATATATGTATATATATATATATATATATATATAATCAAAACCAAGCCTATACATTATGCATACTTTCACAATTCTTATCATTCCACATAAACATACACATTTATGTTTATTCATCAATGCACCATTATAAAGATGATAAATGCAAATCATAGAGACCGACTCACGACTCTATCCAAATGCAATGCGGGTACCGACTCAATCATCTCAATTTCACTCAGGAACTCTGCTGGAACCATCGCTCGTTACATCACTGTAACTCCCCGTCGGGCCTACGATGTTCACCCATTGCTCACACCCCACATGGGCATACAATGTTTATGGATCGCTTACACCCCACACGGGCACACGACCCGATCACTCACACCCCACACGCGGGCACACGATCCGATCGCTCACACCCTACACGCGGGCACACGATCTGATTGCTCACACCTCACCTAGGCACATAATCTTTATAGATCGCTCACACCCCACACGGGCACACAATCGTTTGTAATCATCGCTCACACCTCACATAGGCACACGACGTTACAACGGATTCTCATTAGAATCGCTCAACACAAGAACGTACTTCATTATGCTTCACATGCAAAATGACTCAAGACATTCTTGAAATGCATACATATTCACAATATATTCATGCATTCATCTCATACAATCACATACAATCTATATACATTCACATCAATGCACTATTGTATGATTCACATTCAAACACACAGTCAAAATGGTAAAAGTCGCTAAATAGCACTATTCCCGACTTTTCCGACTTATTTAATCGGCTAAAAATTTCCAAATCATCATAATCTTATAGTACAGCTCAATAGCTTCGCAATGATACCGAGAATGTAAAAATCGGACAAACGGAACAAAAGTTACGGACGAAACCGAAAACCTCATTTTGAAAAATCCCATTTTTACACTTCTCCTGTCCATACGCGTACCACCACATGCCATACGCGTATGAGCAGAAGCTCATTTTTCCCAAGGTTCACGTGTAAAAGTCCGTACGCGTAATGCCCAAGCCCGTACGCATATTGCCCTGAAATGATACGCGTATCATACGCAAATGGGCAGATGGCCGAGAAAACAAACAACCCATACACGTATTGGCCCATGGCTCCCCCACCATATGCGTATTGCTAAGGTTCATACGCGTATGAACATGCCCCATACGCGTATGACCTGGAAAAACCAGAAAAATTTCTGCAGAATTTGGTTCTGCGTTTTCCAATCCAACACCTCCAAATTCAGCATCTAAACTCCAGAAAATTGCCAAAACAATGTTCAATAACAAGTATCTATCATATACCAACAATTATGGACACTAACAACATGATTTCCACCACATTTAATCAATTTCCAAACAATTTAACCAAATATGGGTTTATACCAAAAACTCAGAAAAATCACAACCACAACCATACAATCATACATAATGATACACATTGATAAGATAATAAGATTTCACACCCTTACCCGGATTCCAAACTCGCTAAATGATCGTTCTTGATGTTTCTCTAGATTTCATACAATAGTGCATTGATGTGAATGTATATAGATTGTATGTGATTGTATGAGATGAATGCATGATTATATTGTGAATATGTATGCATTTCAAGAATGTCTTGAGTCATTTTGTATGTGAAGCATAATGATGTGCATTCTTGTGTTGAGGGATTCTAATGAGAATCCGTTGTAACGTCGTGTGCCCATGTGGGGTGTGAGCGACAGATTGGTTCCAGAGGGAATCCGCTATAACGCCGTGTGCCCGTGTGGGTGTGAACGATGATTATAGACGATCGTGTGCCCATGTGGGGTGTGAGCGATCGGGTCGTGTGCCCGTGTGGGGTGTGAGCGATCCATAAACGTCGTGTGCCCATGTGGGGTGTGAGCGACGGGGAACATCGTATGCCCGACGGGGAGTTACAGTGATGTAACGAGCGATGGTTCCAGCAGAGTTCCTGAGTGAACTTGAGATGATTGAGTCGGTACCGCATTGCATTTTCATATAGTCGCGAGTCGGTCTCTATGATTTGCATTTATCACCTATATAATGGTGCATTGATGAATAAACATAAATGTGTATGTTTATAAGGAATGATAAGAATTGTGAAAGTATGCATGATGTATATGCTTGGTTTTGTATATATATATATATACATTGTGATGTATATGAGTGAGTTGTGATGAATTGTGGTGAGAATGTGGAATATGTGTATTTTTATGCTAAGATATATAATTATATGCATTGTTATTATGATAATATTTCTCACCCTTCTGCTGTTTTATGATGCTCTATGAGGCATTGCAGAGTAGGTATGCTGGTGGTCTTTTTGTGAAGCGTGTCTTCATTCTTGTGGTCGGTCGGCTCTGATATGTAGCACCGGGTAGCTAGGATGGCTATGATTCTTTTGCAATACATTTGTACATGTATCTTGTTGATAAATGTTTATGTAAACATGAATTATGTTGGTGGATAATACTTGGTGATGTATATATGTATATGTATATATGTTAGTTGTTATTCAATGTTTAGATTTTCCGCTTTTATTCTAAATATTGAGATGTGGGTGTAAGGACTAAGTTCCTCTGTTGCCAAGTTACCCCACTGTTGCATATCAATTGTTGAGCAGGTGTTGAATGTTTTAATTTAATGTATAATGTGACATACCTCTTTTGTACCATGTTTATAATTATACTCTGACGAAATTTTTAATATGTGCCTAAATGATTATGTGATTATTTGGGGGTATAGAAAGGGGGTGTTACAGCAACAGGCTTTGAATTCGACATACCAAACTTGTCGAGAAGCTTCCGTAGGTATGTCTCTTGAGATAAGCACAACTTCGACTGCTTTCTATCTCTCCGGATGTCAATCCCAAGAATCCTGGCGGCAGCTCCCAGATCCTTCTTCTAGAACTCCTTATTGAGTTCAACCTTCACCTCCATTACAATCTCAACACGGTTGCTAGCTATAAGGATATCATCCACATACAGTAACAACATAACAAGTGAGTTTCCAGGTCAAAATCTGAAGTAAACACAGTGATTGAACTGACTCCTAGTGAAACCAATGTGTGCCATGAACATGTCGAATCTCCTGTTCCACTGTCGAGGAGATTGTTTCAGGCCATACAAATACCTATTCAGCTTGCACACATAATCTTATTTACCCTTTTCTGCATAACCTTCAGGTTGACGCATCAGGATCGTTTCATCTAGATCACCATACAAAAATGTTGTCTTCTCATCCATTTGCTCAAGCTCCAAATTGAACTTTTCTACCATGGCTAACAACATTCGAATGGATCTATGCTTTACAACAGGTGAGAACACATCATTGAAGCCGACTCCTTCTTTCTGAGTGAACCCCCTAGCAACCAGCCTCGCCTTAAAGCGCTTCGACATCACTCCTTCGATTCCTTCCTTGACCTTGAAAATCCACTTACAACTGACTAACCTTGCTCCTGCACGTTTCTCAATCAGCTCCCAAGTGTTATTATCATGAAGAGATTTCATCTCGTCATCCATGGCTTTTCGCCATTCAGTCTTGTTTTGACTCCTTATAGCTTCCTTGTAATTTCTAGGTTATTCCTCAAGCACCTCACTTGCAGAGATTAAAGCAAAAGCTATAAGATCTGCATAACCAAGTCTCTGAGGTGGCTTGATGACTCTTCTCAACATATCTCTTGCCAGTAGGTAGTCATCGACAGTTTCCTCAGCCTCTTCAGCATCTTGCTCTTCTTCTTCGACTTCATCTGGGTTATGCACTTCAGCATCACTATGCTCCACGTCAACAAGCATCTCTACCTGTTCCAGCTCCTCTTCAGAGATTTCTGCACTTCTACCAACATCACCATTTTTCTTGAACGCCATCTCGACCTCATTGAAAACTACATCACGACTTGTGATACATCTTCTGTGACCTGGTTCTAGGCATCACAGCCTATAACCGTTGATTCCCTCAGGATATCCAAGGAACATGCATCTCAGAGCTATAGGTTCGACCTTGTCTTGCCTAATGTGAGCAAAGGATAGACAACCAAATACTCTCAGTTTGTCGAGATCTGGTGGATGACCCGACCAAACTTTTTTAGGCGTCTTCATTCCCAGGGCAGTCGAGGGACATCTATTTATCAGGTAAGCTGCTGTCGAGACAACCTTCGCCCAAAACACCTTCTTCAATCTAGCGCTAACCAACATGCATCTAACCCTTTCAAGGATTGTTCGATTGAATCTCTCAGCTAAGCCATTTTGTTGAGGAGTACCTGCTACAGTCTTATGCCTTGCAATCCCAGACTCAACACAGTAACTTTCGAACGCTTCCATGCAGAACTCAAGGCCATTGTCGGTTCTCAACCTCTTAACCTTTCTGCCAGTTTGAGTTTCGACCAGAACCTTCCAACTTTTGAAATTCTCAAAAGTTTCATCCTTCGTCTTTTGAATGAATACCCATAACTTTCTGGAATAGTCATCAACGATGGATAGAAAATACCTTGCACCAGAGTTTGAAGGATTCCTTGCAGGCCCCCAAAGATCAGCATGAATGTAATCAAGGGATCCATGTGTTCTTTACTTACCTTTGTTGAACTTCTCCCTACAGGATTTACCAAATACACAAGATTAACAAAACTCCAGCTTTTCGACTTTGTCATCACCTAGCAGGTTCTACTTCCCCAATTCGACCATGCCTCTTTCGCTGACATGGTCCAATATCATGTGCCATAATTCTGTCTTCGACACAGGTTTCTTGGATGCAACATTTGTCGAACCACTTACAACCTCAGGCTCAAGGGTATACAAGTCTTATTTCTTCACGCCTCTCAAGACTTCCTTCGACCCCTTCATGACTTTCAGGATACCTTGCTCTCCTTTGAAGACATATCCTTTCTTGTCGAATTCACCAAGAGAAATTAAATTCCTCTTAAGGTCAGGTACATACCTAACCCCAGTCAATAACCTTATTGACTCATCATGGAGCTTGAATCTAACAGATCCAATACCTGCAATCTTGCAAGCTTTATTGTTCCCCAGCATCACTGATCCACCATCTTGATCACATAATTCTTCAAACACATTCTTGTTTGGAGTCATATGCCAAGTACATCCAGAATCCATAATCCACTCTTTGCAAGAGTTGCTGCTCGACACCACAAGGACATCAGATGATTCATAATCATCTTGCAGAATAACTGCATTCCCATTGTCCTTACCTCCGTGATTATTCAGGCGCTTAGGGCACACCTTTCTTGTGTGACCCTCCTTCTTACAGTGATAACATTTAATACCAGACATATCACCACCATAAGACTTCTGCTGAGCCTTACCTTTCTTCTTGTCAAACCTACCATCTTTCTTTGACGATCTTCCTTTCACGAACAACCCTTCGCCAAATGATAATGGTTTATGCTCCTTTCTTTCATTCAAATCCTTCGAATACAAGGCTAATTGAACTTCTTCAAAGGTCAGGGACTCTCTTCCATACAAGAGGGTTTCTTTGAAGTGAGCATGCGTTCTGGGCAAAGCACATAACAGCAACAGTGCTTGATCTTCGTCATCGATCTTCACATCAATATTTTCAAGATCAAGAATCAGCTTGTTGAACATATCCAACTGCTCAGCCAAAGCTTTATCTTCACTCATCTTGAACAAATACAAAGCTCGCTTCAGGTAGAGATGATTCACCAGAGATTTGGTCATATACAAACTTTCGAGTGTCACCCATAATCCTGACGCCGTAGTCTCCTTTGATACCTGCCAAAGAACCTCATCACCAAGGCTCAACAATATTGCGTTATGGGCTTTCATGATCATGGTCGTCTTTTCTCTTTCCGTTAACACAGCGTCCATGGCTGCATGTCCCTTCAACGCTTCCAAACAACCCTGCTGAACCAGTAGGGATTTCATCTTCAAGCGCCATATACCGAAATTGTTCACTCCGGTGAACTTTTCAATCTCATACTTTGTTGAAGACATCTTCTCCACACTCACCACGCCAATTTGTTGTGAAAAAAGATACCTTTGCACAAAGTATTATCGGTATCTTTGTGATCAAGAAACACACAAGGGTTAGGGTTAACGGAAAAACCAAGAACAAGAAAGGAAAAACAACAAGGATTGAGCAAAAAATTTCTGTTTACTATTCACTTTCTCATTTAGGGTTACAAATGATTACAAATAAATATCAGAATTTGCCACAGTCAACAAACTGAGTGTACTAGCCTATTTATAGACTAACTAGATAACTTGTAACTCAAGCTACCTAAACAATTGGATCCTTAACACAAGGCCCAATTCGACAAACATTTCGACAATACATATTAGAACATACTTCGACTACAATATGTAACAATCAGGCACCAACATGTGAACCAGCTTCGACTTCATGCTTGCCTCCTATCGAAACACATGAAAGCTTCCCTTCGACACAGCATGAGTTTGACCTAACAATCTCGCAGCTTTCATATTGATGACGCTTTAGATGAGTTAAAGGAAAAGATGTAGTAAATGTGAAAGATAAGAGTGAAAAAGAGAAAAGAATATGGAATAACAAAACAAGAGAGCGCAAAAAAACCATTGTATCTTAATATTTAAAACTGAAAAGTTTGGATGAAATGCTAGACACATAGTAGGTGGTTCTTTTGCTAAAAAAATGGAATGCAAACAACAAAAGAAAAATTTTTCTAGTGAACTTGATTATCATTGACCGTGCATTTTGGTTTGGACTATCACATTTCCATATCTTATGTTAATCCATTGGTGAAGCTAATTTGATCAACTCCGAAAAATCCGTATGTCCTTTACTGTTTAAATTCAAAGAAATGTATTTGTATCTTGGCTCTTATAGTAGAATCTGCAATTTGATTAGATCTTTCTTGTATTAATTGCAAAGACTTTTATACAATGTAGTGTAGTTTTCTTCATTACCACAAACTTAATTTTCTGTCCATTTCTAGATTTTTGTATTCTATTTCTTGTACATTTGTCTCTACTATTTGACTCGACAATTTTCTCTCTGATTATCTGGCTACTTGCATTTTTGGAAAACCATTTCAATATTTTAAGTCTCTCCAATCAATTCCATACATAACCAATTTAATATCTTGACAGAGTCATGTGTAATATTTTCAATTTAAACTGTTCTTATGCCATTTTATTTGGCATTAGACTCATCAATCTACACCCTCTCTTGAAATACTCACACTATTACAGAACGCGCAAACAACAACGCTTAAGTCATTACGGTTCATCCAAAAACCGTGGTGAAATCTCTAAACTCAGGCGCTAACTTTATAATATATTTTTTAATTTAAAATTTATAGGGTATAATAACGGTTGTAAGAATAACCAATATGATTGAATCAATCTTTCATGGGTTCGAACCTCAGCTGTGGCAAAAATGTTTTTCATTTAAGGTTAAGGCGCTCCTTTCATTTTTATTTATTTTTAAATAAGAGATATCACTACAGTTATTATGAATAACCGTTGTAACACCCCGATTTGTTTAATTGAATTTATTTATTTCATTTATGTGAATTTTGTGAAATGTGTGAATTTATTGTATTTTACCTGCTAATTGAGTTAATTGGTTAATTTCCCTGATAGGTAAAATATTTCCAATACATTATAATTTCTTTTCAACTTTTATTTCCCGAAATATATTTCATCGTTGTTTATGTTTTATCGTATTTTGAGAGCGTTTGGGAGATATTTGAGCGTAAGGGCAAAATGGTCATTTTGGAGATTAGATATTTTAGAAAAATTAGATATTTTTATAAATAGAGATTTGAGAGAAAAAGAGAGAAAAGAAAGAAAAAGGAAAGAAAGGAAGAGGAAGGAAAAGAGAGGAGAAGAGAAAATCATCAAAACAAAGCTTGGATAATCGATTAATCGGGTAAGGGTGAGAAGTTCCAGTTATATCATGCTTGTATATGTATATGTATGTGTTTGTTTGGTTTGATTTTGATTGAAAATGTTAGGTTTTAACATTTGATAGAAATGGTAAATCGAGTGGAAATTGATGAAATGCATGCCTAAATGTGTTATAACATGTTGTTTTGGGTCATTGGGTGCAATAATATCACGTGGGTTGAAGGTTTTGATCATTTTTAAGTCTCAAACACGTTTTGGGGGAATTCTGGTTTGTCCAGATTCGCCAGGCGAGCTTGAGGCGAGACTGCTTCGCCAGGGACTTGCCAGGCGAAATTGTCTGGGACAGTAAAAATATTGTTTTCGTATTTTCGTCATAAGTTTTGAACCGTAAGTCCGTTTTGACCCCCGTTCAAAGCGTTGGAAAGCTAATGAAATATTCTTTCTATTAAAAATGGTTTGGAGGATAGTATATGATTTATTTAAGTCGTGGTTTTGTGAAAGTGTGGTGTTGTCGGATTTTTACCGTCGTAATTTTGTGCGATTGATGTGTTATCATGCGATATGCTTTTGATATATAATGTATAGCTTGTGTGCTGTTATATGATGTGAATATATGTGATGAGATGTTGTGATGATGGTTTGTGGCCTTATGGCAAATAAATGCATTGTTTTGGGTTGATTGCAATGCATGATTATTGATGTTGAGATGGTTCACATGGTTGTATATGTATATGCATTTGATTGTCATGAGTCATTATATGCCAAGCATCATGATATGCATCTTGTGATGGCGTGTGCCTTTGTGGGGTGTGAGCGACGAAACGATTCCAGAGGGAATTTGTTGTAACGGTCGTGTGCCTTATACAAAAAGGACATAAAGCGACGTTATAGACGATCGTGTGCCTTATACAAAGAGGACCTAAAGCAATTGGATCGTGTGCCTTATACAAAGAGGACCTAAAGCAATCCATAAACGTCGTATGCCTTATAAAAAGAGGGCCTAAAGTGACGGGGAACATTATTTGTCCGACGGGGAGTTACACTAAGTAACAAGCGATGATTCCAATAATTCCTGAGTGAATTAATGATGAGAATGATGGATGCATTGGTACCACATTGCATAGAGTCGTTGTGTCGGTCTCTGTGCATTTGCATAAATCATGAATAGATTGATTATATGTGGGAATTTGTGAATGGATTGATTATATGTGGGAATTTGTGAATGAATTGATTATGTGTGGGAAATTGTGAATTGATTGATTATGTGTTGAGCTCGTGATAGCATTGGTGATTTGATATGAATTCGTGATAAATGTATGGATTATGGATGATATGTTTTATGTATAGATATATACTATGTTTTGTGGAGACGTTATACATTACAAAGATTGTTTGGATTATCGTGGATATGCTATATATGAATATATGTGATATGGTGGTGTGTTTCCATATGTCATAACCTTGGTATGCCTTATGTGTGAATATGTGATTATGTTTGTATAATTGATATATGTTATGTTGTTGGATTATTAGAAATATGTTATGTATCTGTTGCATGCTATATGTATTAGTATGTGATGCTTGTGGTGAGAATAATTATGCATGTGAATTTATATGTGTTGCATATTATTATGCAATCTTGATTTAGTTGTTATTTCTCACCCTTCTGCTGTGGTTTGTTGCGCTATGAGGCAATTGCAGATTAGTATCTTGGAGCTTTTATGAAGATTAGTTCTCCATCCTTTTGTCGGTCTGTCTGCTCTGATACGTAACACGGGAGTCGGGGAACGCTTTTGTTATATATGTATAGATTTGTTGGATCTATTTTGTATTACCTTTGTATGAATATTTTGATGTTATAAAACAATTTATTTTGTAAAACAAGTCAGTTATGGATCTTTCCGCTTTATTCCATAATTGAACTTTCCTTTTGTTGGAAAATTTTTCCCTTTTTTGTTTATTCCATTTTGTGTTATGTATCAAATTTATGAGCAGGGATTGTGTTTTCTTTCTTTAAATGTGGCATCCTTGTTTCTGTCTAAGAACAATTTTTTTATTTACTCTGATTTATTTATGTATTAATTATCCGCGATGGGAATTGGGGTGTTACCACCGTCGTGATATAGTTTGCTATTATTTTAAAATATAAAATATAATTACGGTTGTAGTTTTTAACCGTAACGAAAAGTGATAGCTTTTAATATATAAACTAAACTTTCTGTGACCCACTTCATAACTGCCATTTCTCTCTAAAGAAAACCCTAACACAACCCTCTCCTCTCATGAATCTTAATCAATACTGTTACAAGAGAATGGAGAAAAGAAGCTTAAAGGATATTTGACGATAGCAACGTCCGATGCAAACTCCTACGGCGGTGAAGATGGTATGGTCTCCTACTCTCATCTTTCTAGGATTATTATTTTAGGGTTTGGTTTTAGGTGCTGTAGAAAACATTATGTTATTAATGTTTTAGGGTTAAGTTTGATTTTTGTTGTGTTTCCTTGTAGATACATGGTGATGATGGTGGTAGCAAGCGTATGGTGGTATAAAGCGTATACTATGGTGAAATTTCATATGGTTTTTGTTGCCATGAAGAAAAATATAAGAAGTATGAAGTTATTGTATAAACTTCATCCACCTTATATTTCTTCTTCATGGCTTCACAAAGTAGATGAACTAGATATATCTTGATTTGTTACAGTTCCACGATTATTTTCAAAAAGAGGTGCGTTATTGACTCAATGTATCTTGATTTGTTACATCCCCACTTGGGGTTTTGTTGCTTAAATATTGTATGTTTTTTTATTGTGTTTCATGTTGTTTTGCTGTATGTTGTTGTTGACAAATGTTCTCAAAATAAGAACAAAACATTGCTAGTTCACAAGATAGAGGCTTCTTGTGACTTAGCAATGTTTTGTTCTTTAATTTCTTATACAGGTTGACAAGTTTAGTTTATTATATACTGTGTATATTGTTTGTTCCACTTACCTTTTAATGAAAATGCAATAATTTATATTGACATAGAAACTTATATTCTGAAAATTAAGATGCATTTGAAAACCAACCTATATCAATCAATATTTTTCGAATCGTATCAGTTTCATTCAGCACATTTTATGTTCTTTAACACATAATATATGGTTTAGTGCTCTGTTTGCTTCAATTCATCGATATAATTTATAATCGTGTTGATAAGCGACGATGATGAGGTAAACTATAATAAAAGATATCGATGAATTGAAGGAATCATACCATTGAATCGTATATTATGTGTTAAAGAACATAAAATGTGTTGAATGAGATGGATTCAATTCGCAAAAAATTGATGTGTTAAAGTTGGTTTTCAAGAATAGTTTAATTTTCAGATTATATATTTCTTTGCCAATTTGAATGGTTGTATTTCTTTAAATAGGTGTATGGTAAACCAAGCAATATACATTTTTATATAATAAACTATGTGTACTTTCCACGACGGTTGTCTAGGTTAACCGTCATCTAATTAATTAATTACGTTATCTATTACAACGGTTGTTAAGCATAACCGTTGTAATATAACACGCGCTTTCTAGAATACCACAATGGCCCTAGGGCCGTGATTAAAAGTAGCGTATTTACCACTCTACATAACAACACCTTGATCCACGTTATTATATATATTTTTCAACCAATGTTAAAGGGGTTTTATGTAGTAGTGTCAACATTTTATTATTGGGATGTATGCATAAAACTTGAGTCTATAACTGACTTTTCTCTTAAGTATCATAATAACTGGTTTTAAATTTTATACATCTAATGCCTCGTATACTCTTGAGTGTAACTGATACCAAATAATAAGAGACAATAATAGTGATCTTAATATATGTTGGTGTACACTGTCAAATGTCCCACAATAAGGGAATGGCTTGGGTGACTTTGTGACTTTAATTAACATGGTGAAAGAATGAATAATTAATGTTATATAGATGTGAGAGAATAATTTATCAATTAAAGTTATCAAAATTACGCTATACTAAAGTTAGAAATAAATCAATTACTAATGGTATTTCTTTTCAAGGATGAACACGGATAATTAATATTTATAAAGAATAAATTTTACCGTTGTCACAATATTATTTCTTTATCAAGCACGTCATTGTCATACCCTCATTTTTACCCCAAGCATTCATATCATCCATGCATCATGCAATTCCATTAGCATTGGTTCCCAAGCATGGTTGTTCATTGGTTTGAGCATCGGGACTAAGAATTAGGGTTTCTTTGATCGCTTTTACTAGGTTCTCACCTAAGTCACCCAGGCCATTGTCATGTCTTCTATCTTGATGCCATGTTCTTATGCTTGTTACCATTATTCTTGTGTGTTTCCTTTGTAATTAGGTCTTGATTTGTTCTTATTGCATCATTTTTCATTAACAATATCATCTAACCATTGTGCATCCAAAAATACAAAAATATGGTGCATTTGCTTCCCTTGTTTGTGTTCAAACATGTAGGCTCGCAAAATCAAGTCTAAATGGGAACTCAAGAGCTATTGTGCTTAAGTGGAGGCTCATGTGATCATCATCCCCATACATGTTCACTATGGAATTAGTTTTATTTTGTCAAAAGAGGATTCAAAAGGATTGACTATGGTTCCTCATTTCTTAAATGACAAGGAACTAGCAGATGAGTCATCCATTCATGGTCAAATGCCTTCTTTCAAGACGGATTTAAGCATGATCAACATGGTTTCAAGCTAGTCACCAAACTTCATCCATTTTTAACTTGGATTGGATGAAAATTCAAGCTTATGCAAAAAGACGTTTCAAGTTGTTCTATAATGATTCTTGAATCATATTCAAGTTTAAGGCATTATTATTGTCATGACAACTTCCATCCCTTTGCAAAATCATACATGTCGATTCAAAGTGAAGATGATGCATCATGGTTTGGTTATATCCTCATCAAGTCAACATCAAGCATGTTAGCATCATTCTAAAGGGTATGGTACATGGCTACATAAAGATTCATTCAAGTGTAAGGTTAGGAACCATAAGCAACACATGGTGGGGGGAAGTTCAAAACGGGTTCAAGAGGTTACAACAATTAACATCATCAAGCCATATGGTAAATGTAGGCTGGAAACATGAATTAACATGAATGGCCATTGCAGCAAGTCACTTGTCAGCATGAAGCATAAACACGAGCAAGGCAACACATCATCATCAAGTTACAAAAATCCATGGTGCAAGTAGGAAACATGTCCAAAAAGGACCACACAACCATTATGCAGACCAAGAGAATTAAGAGCAAGTGTACAAATACAATGAACAAAATGCAGAAAAGCAAAAGTTGAGCAGTTGTACAAAAATACAAGGTACGGGTTGCAGCAAAAAAATACAAGCAAATACACATGGACAAAATTAAGAAGATACAAAAATTCAAATGAGCTTTTAGAAGGATCAATGATTTCCTGATAATTCACAATGGTCCCCACGAATTTTAGAATAGATTTCCACCCAAATTCCATGTTTCCAGCTCAGCAATCCATGCCAAATGAGTCATGACTTCTATACTTGATTCACACGAGTTTAAGCCTTGATTTCACACGTATCATTCACTCTCAGCTTGCCTATAACTTGAGCATCACTCCACACATTAAATCAAGCTCTCAACCATAAAAAATATGCAGAAATCACACCCGAAAATCCCTGCAAAATAGAGCATTATCCACGCTTCTACCTTACTAATTCATCAACCAAACAATATCACTGAGCATCCCTAAAGCTAAGAGAATCCAGAGAGAGAGACAGAGAGAGAGAGTGAGAGAGAGAGAGAGAGATAGAATTGAAACAACCTCACCTGAGGTTTCCATAGTCATTGGAATCTGCACTTGAACTTTTTTCCGACAAAATAGAAATTACGAGCCATTTGCACAAAACGTGTTACCAGTCTGCTCGTCTTGATGCGTTGAGTGTTTCCCACATGCTTTGATTCTCTATTACTGCACCATTGTCATTTAATTTTACTTTTAGGGTTTGGTGATCATCTGTGTTTGGCTCAAATTCTCCATACTCAGAGCCAATCAATGTCTCCTGAGTAAGGAACCTCCAATAATGAGTAAGGGAAAAGTGAAATCCATGGTTGTTTTCCCTTGAAACCTAGAGTTGCATAGCCTAATTTTCTTTAGGCTGAAGGTTGAAGATGATGACCTCGTGACTTAGGCTCCCTCATTTTCTTTGTTTTAAATTAAAATTTGTAATTAATATCCAGGTGTCACACTCTGTGTGGTTATTTGATATGATGTGGCTGAATGGACACGATGTGGCAACGTTGAATGAATAAACGCAGCATTTCACAGATCTACGTCACACATTGTGATTACTTATTTTAGTAATCTAATCCAATGGCTGTGAGAGGTCCTAGTGGTAGTGTGTATGGGCAACTGGATCAGATCCAATGGATCTGATCATTTGAGACATTCTCCTTTTTTTTTTCAGATTACCTTGGCTAGGTTTAGGATTTAGCGTCTTGGGCCTGGCTTTGCTTTTTGGCCATTCCTAGTCCAGAGTGCACCCCGCTCATTGATTTCTGATTATTTTATTTTATTTTCATTTGTTTGTTTTGTTTTTTTTTTCAATTTCTTCCAACATTATTTCATGATCTTGACTTTTTTCATCTTCTATTATTTTTATTTTTGTCATTTTAATGTTAATAATATTATTATTATTATTAATATTTTTATTTTAATTCTTTCAATTCTATTTTATTTTTGTGCTTCGTATTTTAGGAGATTAATTCTTATTAATTCTCTAATACGTTTAACGCATAAATTTCATTGACCGGCCTCCCATAGTGTGATTTTCATATAAATAATACTATGATTGCTTAACATAGCGCTACATTGTCCCGATTCTATTACTTGATCACTAACCCTAATTACTAACTATTGATTTATTAATTATTGAGTCCTAACTTTACTTTCTTACCATTTACTTCTTACAATTTACTTTCTTGCTCATTATCATTCATTTATTTCATGCACCTTTATCTTATGTTATTTTATTTTCTTTGATCTTATTTTCCTTTATCTTGTTATATAATCTAAAATGAACAAAAACATGATAAAATTGAAAAGACCAAAAAAATGTAAACCTTCTCCATGGACCTAAATAATGAGATGTAAAGGACTTATGGACTCATGCGATTTTGTGTGTGACCTAAGTTGGACATGGATTTATTATGGACTTGTGACCTTAATTACAAGATGGCTATTCATGGTACCACCCTATGGCAAAGAGACTTTGATTCCAATATTCTATTTCTTAGGTTAGGACACTCTGTACACACACATGGCTTAGCCATGGTACTCCATGCCTCCTCCGGTACCAAATGACTCTCATAATCATCAAACATGGCATCCATCTTTCTACGTGTTAAAGTAGGAGGAGTGTATCCAAATAAGTGGCCTCCCATTTGTACTCATAGATCCGCTCGAAGTCCTCGAAGTACCATAGGTAGACAACATTTATATAAGTGGCACTCTTGTCTAAAAAAATCGTAGTGCTAACCAAATATAGCAGGTATGCTTTCAGATAGGGAAAAAGCTTCCTGAAACCACTCCTCATTCGGCTGAGGCAAGCCACTAATCTTCCGCTTGGGGTTAGTAATCTTCAGCAAATCAAGGTCCTATAGAAAAATAAATCAATGTCAGAAACTTTTAATATATTAATAACTGTAAATAAAAAAGAATGAATCCAACAAATGTTACCTCTCCGTCCCAAATATGTCTAACAATATGGTCTGGGTACAGAGGCAGTAGTGACAACATTACAGGGTCTCCTCCAAGTACCTTAGGTGGCTCTGGCTCATCATCCTCAGTAGCCTCACCATCCAAAGGTGGCATTGGCTCAACAACATCAGTAGTTGGAGGTGGCATTGGCTCAGAAGCATGATCCGTCGGAGGTGGCACTGGTGCATCTCGGACCACCGGTAACTTGGATACCTCTAGTGCCTAAATAGGTGAAACCTGGTGCCTGCGGGAGGATGGAGGGAGTGGTGGGTCGGTAGATGAAACTCGTCTTCTATGGGATGAAGAATATGGAGAATCATGAGCCCCAAAAGTAGATGTCTTCGCATGGCCATAATGAATATGATTCTCCAAAACCTGACGTTTCTCTCGCTGCAATGATGCATGTTGTGCGATCCTCCCGTGCCTCAGTCTATCGTGTCTATTAGCCATAATGTATGTAATTAAGCTAGACAATTAGTATAAGTAACACTATAAGCAAGAAAAAAATAGATTGATAATTTACTGAGATGCATCTCCGGGTAATGTGAATCCAAATGTTGAAAAATTCCGGAGATGCACCTTCGGAATTTTCTGCAACTCTCCAGGTCATCAATGGCGGCAATGTAGACATGCAAGCCTCAAAATAAATTGTTTGATCGTTACTTTCAACAACAAACATTATTTACTGTATGTATAAACTAACATTCTTGCATTTCCTACTCATTTGTTACCTAAATCATAATTTTCTACTCATTTACACCAAAACTAAAAAAACTTATCAAAAACATCAAAAGCCTACAGATTTAGACTTTGCTTCAATGTTGGAAGATGTCTCCGATGTCCTTGATGTTGATTTAAGATCCTTTGAGCTTGGTTGTTTGATTTTGGGACAGTTTGATAATGTTTTGAGTTTTTTTTATAAATGGAGAAGCAGAAGGATTCTTGCGCAATTTAAACTCTAATACCTTCCGGAGATGCATCTCCAAAATATGTTTGAAGATGCATCTCCGGATTATTTTAACTGAATTCTATGAACTCAGGGTGCGTCCGGAGATGCATATTCGAAATTTGGAGGCATTTTAGAATTTTCACATGCTGCCTAAGTAATATATATGGTGCATTAAGAAATTTCCTTATTATTAAGTCATCTGAGTTTGTTTTATGCCCCAAAACAACATTTTACTATTTTACGCAGTTTCCTATTTTATTTATGTTTTGGATTAAAAGTCATTAGGGTTTCTTTGTGAAATTATGGCACGCAGATACCAGATGTCGAGACAGATGTCACAACACTGGGATCAAAACAGCTTGACCACACAAACAATGATGCAGGAATTTAAATGACAAAAAAATAAAATCAACACCAGAATTGTTAACCCAGTTCAGTGCAACTCACCCACATCTGGGGGCTACCAAGACAGGAAGGAAATTCACTATGATAGTATTAGTTCAAAGCTAAACTCCCCCGTTTACAACTTCTCTCTTAATCCCTACCTTGTGCAACTTTTACCTAGACACCCTATAGATATGAGATCCCCCTCTCACTTCCTAATCAGTCACAATCCCAGTGACAATTCAATAATTACACAAAAATAGAAGTAGCACACTTCTAAGACAATACTTGATTTTGCTTAAAAGCTTCAATCAAGAACAATACACTCTTGCTTAAAAGCTTTAGAGTGGACAATGAACAATGAAAAATCAGTCAACCTCAATGAATCAGAAGATACATGAGTGACATACAATTAACAAACACTAAACCCTAAAGACCAACCAAAACACGGCTAATCCTTATTTCACAAAATCTTCACGTTGTGTTCTCTTTTTCAATGGGGTTTGGTATTCTCTTTAAATAGCCTTCAGACCTAATGGACTTGGGCTTCTTGAGGCGCACAAATAGCAGCAATCGGTTTATCTGGCTGCAAATCATCATGCACAATAATAGGAGCAAAATACAAACTTTCCTAAAAAGGCTCAAGGATCCTTTTTATGAAAAGTAACAGAATCTGTCATAACAGAAAATCCCACAATATACTCCTATGAAAAACGCACGTGTGTGAATTAGAACACACTCAAAAATCACACTAAAAATACCAAAGTAGTCATGCCCTAACTTTCTGGTATAACATGTCCTGGAACATGTCACAACATCATGCTTGACATGATGTCTGACTGTCATGGCATAACATCTGGTTTAACATCTTGCTAACAACATGTTTTACCAAAATGTAGTCAATCCAAAAACCACAGAACTTACACTTTACTTCTGTATTTAAACACTTTTAGTGTGGCAGCTAGCATTTTTTTTTTGTATAATAATAATAATTTGTACTTTTCTCAATTTGGTGGATTCCAGAGTTTTATCTGGCAGGTTTATCGCTTGCAGACCTGTATTTTTAAATTTAGCACTTATTAATTCGTAGTGTTTTAAATTGCATCATGCTCAAACCAAGAACATTCCACTCACCTTTAAACTGTAAAGTTTTAACCATTAAACTATTAAAAAAAATACCACTAATATACAACAATAATTTTCTTGTGAATATAACAAGGTATTGAAAGTTATTTCTTATTAACTAACCGTAAAAGTAATTAACAACTATTTTAAAAGTTAATGACCACAATTTATAGGTGTATATATTTTGAACACAATTAGACGGTTAGTGAATATCATATATATTTAAACATTTAAAATTTGTAGTTAAAGATATTCAAAAGTATGGTTAATTACTTAATTATTTTCAATGGATTATTAATGAGTTGCAACAAATTATCATATTCATTATCCATTTATTCAACGTAATTTACGATATATGTGAATTGTTTTAACAATTAAAATTGTTTATAAATTTTTGTGTCAAAATTGTTTCAAAAAAAGTTGGTGAATAGTCAGCTAATCATCAACTCGTAACATGCTGGTTCTTAACAAAAAAAAATTTAACACTGTAAACTATTTTTAATCCAGCTACCTGTGACAAAACCATTAAGTTGTACTATATTCCTGTTTTTTTAGTTAGTTTGACCATACCTTCAGTTTCATTTCCTTTTATTGGAAACAATTCATTCAATAATATTAATCATTGTTTCTTTATTCTTTCTCTTCCCTCCTCACTAAAAATGTCTCACACACTATTAAATTGGCATCTAGAACTCCGGTTAGATTCTGGATCGTGTTTTCAAGAATCACACATTAGAGATCGTGTTTCCGGGATCATGGATTATTGTAGATCAATCGCTGCAAAGATGAATGGTAACGGAAATTTACTAAACTCCCTTCCAACTCTTGACGGCAAGATTTGGTTTCGATGGAGAAAACAGATGCAATCTCTATTTGCCTTTCATGAAACTCTAAAATAGGTTACTAATGGCGTTCCTGCGCTTGGTGAAGATGCAACCGAAGCACAGAGAACCGCTCACAAGGATGCCAAGAAGAAGGATTGCAAGGCGGCATTCTACATCCAATCGGCGGTTGATGCAGATAACTTCTACAGATTCGCTCATGCTGAATCGGGCAAGGAGGCGTGGGATATTCTTGTCAAATACTATGAAGGAGGCGAGAGAGTTAAGGTTGTCAAGTTGCAAACTTTGCGACGACAATATGAATTGTTGTCAATGAGAAAAGATGAAAAGATTGCAGGCTATGTGTCGAAGGTGCAGAAACTCGCCCATCTCATGAAGGGTTGTGGTGAAACCCAGGGTCGTCTTGAATAATATAGAGGCCTTGTTCTAATAAAAAAAATACTAAAATTATTTTTAAATTTATCATTTATTTAAATTATAAATAGTACAAAAATTTAACTATCATTTCCTACTCTTTTAATTTTAAAATAAAATATTATTTTATAATTTTAACTTATATTATATAATAAAAACGTGGTATAATTTTTTTGAAAAAAAAGTGATATAATTTAAAACTAGAGATATTTCATAACTCATTGATTTCAAAAGAATTTAAAAAATATTACAACATTTATTCAATGCCAAATTTATTTATTTAATGATATTTAAGTTGTTATTACCTCTTGATATTAAAGATATAATTAATATTATTTAAATTTATTTAATAATATCTATTTATTTATTTTTATTACTCTATTCCTTAGTTTTTTTAAATAAATAATAAATAATAATAAAATGTAGGCTCCATTAAAATGGAGGCCTTGTGCAAGAGCACTGGTTGCACAACCTCTTCACCGGCCTCGGTGAAACCCTAACTGATAAGATGATAGTTTAAAAGGTAATGCGTACATTGACCTCTCACTTTGATCACGTTATCGTAGCTATTCAAGAATCTAACAATCTTGAAACTCTAAAACTGAAAGATTTGGTTGGTTCGTTGGAAGCGCATGAGATTAGGATTGTCGAAAGGAAAGGAGTTCAAGACTCGATACAAGCACTACAGACGCAATTGTGGAAGAAGAATGGTGGTTCCAACAAGTTCAAAGGCAAAATCGACGAGACTCAGGGCTAGAAATCTTGGTCGAATCCTCACAAGAATAAGATCGATGATAGAATTTCTGAATCCTCGAAAAGAGGTGAAGGACACTCCTATCAGAAACACAAAGTAGAGAAAAGAGGTGTGCAGTGCTATAACTGTGAAAAATCCTACAATGGTGCAGCATCCCACTTAATTATATCAACATCCAATTGGTTTGGACAGACATCGGC
Source organism: Lathyrus tuberosus (assembly GCA_022829125.1). NCBI lineage: Eukaryota > Viridiplantae > Streptophyta > Magnoliopsida > Fabales > Fabaceae > Lathyrus > Lathyrus tuberosus. Next base: position 6,575,313 of record JALAZF010000161.1, on the reverse strand, counting down.
TAGAATCTGTTTAAGGAGCTGCAATTCATCAATATGAATTGGATTTAGATTATTTCCCAACACATCAAACTTCCAAATCCAGGTCCCTTTGATCCATTCACCAAAGTCTCAAACCATTCCATTTTTATCATCAGTAATTTTGTACGATTCAGCAAAGCCCTCCTCAAGCGTTGTTAGTCCTATCCAATTCTCTTTCCAAAATGGTACATTAGCACAATTTCTAAGTCTGAATTTTACAAGATTTTTTAGACATTCCTTGTCACCATCATTACCATTCAACTTCTTGCCAATAGACATTAGATCCCTCCACCATAATGATTGCTTTGTTAATTGATACTGTTCTTCTTCCAGACACAAACTCCTAATGATGTCTCCATATATATGTAGAATGATTTCACTCCATATGGCTTCTTTGTTTTTGATGATCCTCCAAATCCACTTACACAATAGTGCCACATGGAATCTCCCAATTTCCAGCTACAATTGCTTCAATATCTACTAATATGAATAAGCTTGTTCAGCTGATAAATCCTTCTCATGCTAACATGACCCAATCGTCTATGCCATGTCCATTGCTCTTCATTAACAGGCATAGGACATTTTACATTCTGATTCTTCAATCCTTAAAATTTATCCATTAAGGATCTGAACCTTATTCATATTAGTAGATATTGAAGCAACTGTAGCTGAAAAATAAAACATAGTAAACACTATGAATATACTCACATAAAATAAAACTGAATTCTCAATTTGTTCAAATCAAGACATAACTCATCTCAAGTTACCTAGTGCACAATCAATATTGAGTCTTTGGACACTAATATTAACTGCTAGTGGTACTCTTTTTGTAACGGTCAAACATTAATAATAATAAAATGTCAAATAATAAACCCCTCTTTGGATTGATTTACTATTCACATGTGAAACCTTATAATTATCACACGTTTACCATGATACGCGTGTATGAAAACTGGCCAACCACTAATTATCCTTTGAGTCAATTGATACTCGCATGGGCATACATACACATAACTAGAAAAAAATCAATATTTTTCATAAGCAATTTTCTATAAAAGAGGCCACTTTGTCTACTTTTTCATTTCAACTATTTACTTAAAAAAGGTTAAATTAATGTTAAAAATACAATCTGTAGCCAAACTTGAACAAAATTGAGTTAAAGAAAAATTGAAATTAAATCCATATATCATTAATTATAATAATATATAATATGATTATTATATATTAATAAAAAAACTACAACAAAAATGTAACAACCCTATTCTTTAATTGAGTCTTTTTTTTTTATAAGCAATGATATTAAAGAGAGATTAGGAAATCTCCCACCAAATGATACAGCAAACAAAACAAGAAGGACAAAGTCCAAACCAAAGCAACCTAAACAACCACCAAAATAAAAGTCTCAAATTATAAAAAGTCCCAAGGGAACTTATACCACTCATACAACCTACACTTCATCCTACCTCCAATATCTAAAGCCAACCAAGACCAAAGAGAGTAACAATCCTATTGAAGATGAATTCAACATCACAAATTTCGTCATTGAATAGAATTTTATTTCTACTAGACCATATGACCCAACAAGTGATAAACCAAATAGAAGATAGAGATTCCTGCTTTCCTCTTCTATTAGTCCGCGTCATCCAAGCGCTGATATGACTAACACTCTCGGGTTCCGAAATCCTCTCAATTGCAACCCAATCACACACCATATTGCAAAGTAACAAGACTTTACTAAAAGAGAAGAAAAGATGGGAAACATCCTCTAAATTGAGGAAACACAACATACACACCTTGTCATGAGGGTTTACAATGATTCCTCTAACGGTGAGATTCATCCGGGTAGGAAGCCTATGAAGAACTAACCTCCAGGCAAAAATTTGGATTTTTAAAGGAATTCTAGTCTTCCATATCAGATCAATAACAACAACAATATCAACATCATTATCCACAGTTTGAACAGCCCAAGCAAAATTCCGTAGTAAGCATTAATAGAAAAACCTTTCGATATATCCGGACGCCAAAGCCAAATGTATTCATCCTGCCAATTGATAGAAGTGTTGTTGAAAAACGGAGCAACACCTGGCATTTCTGAATCTGGCAGCAAACCTTCCGTTATACCAACCTTTCGCATATCCCAGCACCAATTCTCGCCTTCCCATGATCCCATAGCCAGCACCGAGCAGCACTTAGCAGTAGACGCTTCGTACACCCTTGAGAACATCGACCTAACAGTACAACAACCCGTCTAAATAAACGACCAGAACCGGGAATTGGATTGAATTCCAACATTGCACTGGACAACCCTTCATGCTCATTAGGAACAAAAATGGATAAAATATCTATCATCCATAAAGAGTCTGATCTAGCAAATCCGACTACACTAAAGTCCTGAATTTTCACAGCAAGGTTTCCGTATCTACCAACCAACAAGGGCCTCCATAATTCATTTCCTGATTGAAGAAATTTCCAAATCCATTTGGCAAGCAAAGCCTTGTTAAATAAACCGACATGCTTGATACCAAGACCACCACATCTCTTAGGTTTGCAAATAGAATTCCAGCTCACCCAAGAAATGCATTTTCTGTCAACTGAACCAGCCCATAGAAAACGTCTTTGAATGGCAATAATTTCTTTTACCACTAAAGACGGAACCTTGAAAAATGCGAGGTGATGAATGGGAATATTGGAGAGGACAAAATTAATAAGAATAACTCTCCCTCCAAACGAAAGATTTTGCCCCACCCATCTCGACAGTCTCGCCCTCAAGCAGTCCAGCACCGAATTCCAAAAGGAGAGTCTCCTATGATTTCCTCGCCCGACAAGGCCAATAAACTTGAACGGAAGGGCACCTGATTTGTATTGAAGGAAATGTTCAGCAGAAACCAAGAAATCCGGATCCAATCCAACCCCGAAAAGACAGCTTTTAGCGAAGTTTATCTTAAGGCCAGAAAGTAACTCGAAACCACGTAAAATAGCCTTGAAAGCCCAAAGGTTCAACACTGATCCATCACTATTCAATAGGGTGTCATCCGCAAATTGTAGGATGCTAGCAGAAGAAGCATCAAGGAATTTAAAAGCAGCGAGAACATTCAAAGAAACCGCTTTTCTAACTAAACTAGTCGAATCTTCCGCTACAATCGCAAATAGAAAAGGAGAGAGAGGGTCTCCTTGTTTCAAGCCACGAGAAGCCTTGAAGTCTTTTGAAGGGCTACCGTTAATAAGAACCGAGAAGTGACTGTTGAAGACAAAACCTCTTATCCATTTTATCCAATTGTCACCAAACCCCATCCTAATCAACATAGAAATAAAAAACTCCCAGTCGACGCAGTCATAAGCCTGCGAAAAATCTACCTTGAAACGAACACACTTAGACTTCATCCTTCTAGCTAGATCCACGGTTTCCCTTGCCGCTAAAATCCCGTCAACAATCTGCCTACCCAGCATGAAAGTGATTTGAGATGAAGAAATCAACTTGTCAATAACATTACTCAACCTTCTAGCAAGCAACTTGGATATAATCTTAAGGACACACCCAATTAAACTAATGGGCTTATAATCCTTGAAATATTGAGGATTGACAATTTTAGGAACCAACGAGATAAAAGAAGACGCAAAGACTTTTGGAAGCTCAGTTGTTAGGAAGAATTCCAAAATACAGTTAGTAATGTCATCACTGACGATATCCCAACATTTCTTTAGGAAATTGAAGTTGAACCCATGTACACCCGGGAACTTATTACCATCACAAGCGAACACTGCAGCAGTTACCTCATCTCTAGTGAATGCAGCTTCCAACCACAAACTATCCCTCTCACTTAGACAAGCCACATCCAAAAACTTGCAAGTAGGCCTAACCATTTTCTCACTATGGAATTTAGACTTGAAAAAATTCATAGAAGCAAGTTTGATCGATTCAGGATCATCGTGCCAAACATTATCAACTTTAATTCCTGCAATAAAATTCCTCCTGTTGTGTTGTTTTAGCGAAGCATGAAAGAATCTTGTATTGTTATCTCCATCTTTAACCGACTTTGCCCTCGACTACTGATGAATCATACTCTCTTTAATTCTAAGGTTCTTCCACAATTCTTCTTGAGCATCCGATCTATCCAACAACATATTGTCAACATTGGCATCACTGCTGTCCAAATTCATCTCAATATTGTTGATACGATCCACAACTTTGCCTACATTCAGGTCCAGCCAACCGAAATAGTTGACGTTCCACCACCTAAGTTTGGCTTTCAGCTCTTTAAACTTCAAAACCAAAGTATTACTAAAGGAACCTGTGAAAGAGAGTGAATTCCATGAGTTCTCCACGATATCGAAAAACTCCTTGTGATCCAACCAACAATTGAAGAATCTGAATGGTTTAGGTCCCCAATTAGTGGAATTGGATTTCAACCAAACCGGACGGTGATCAGAAACATTCCTATCTCCCACACATTGGTTCTTCAAATCCCACTTATTAATCAAACTATCATCCACCCAAATTCTATCCAATCTACTACGACTCTTACCACTCGAACTATACCATGTATATCTATTACTAATCACAGGAAGGTCATAAAGATTCATACCTTCGATAAAGGAATTGAAGTCTGGCATCTCACCCGAATTAGAGTTACAACAACCCTTCCTCTCAGCCACCAAATTTAACGGCGTTGAAATCTCCACCAATGATCCAACCTCCAGGCGGTAAACAATTCTTCAAAGACAGTAACTCAGCCCATAAACTTCTCTTATCAGCTGACCCACAAGGGGAGTAAACATTAATGACATAGAAAGAAAAGTTCTTCCAACATAATTTAACCCCTAAGAAACCTTTTCCAAAAAAACTAAAGCAAGCAGAAACAACATCTTTTTTCCATATAATTAACAGTCCCCCTGACATCTCCTCCGAATTAGATGCAGACCAACCAAAATCACCAGAACTCCATAAGGATTGTACTAAATTATCCTTCGTATTACACATCTTGGTTTCCAGCAACAGACAGATATCAGCCTGACCTCTGCAAAGTATATGGTTAATTCTCCTCCTTTTGAGAGAACTACAACACCCACGGATATTAAAGCAAACTACGTTCATGAGGAACCCCTAGCTACATCCCTCTTGTAATTCCTAACAGACTTATTTCCAACTTCCAACACCCTAAGAATATCATGGAAGACTTCATCATCCCTTTTACCTTCGAGACCAATAAGTTTCATAGTCTGCCATACCTTGGACGGAACCTCCTCAAGGACCTTCTTGCATCTAGAATTTCCACGAACCACATCCGTATCCGTATTTGATTCGCTACACCTCAGACCATCAGAATGACTACAATTGGTTTCTTCAATATGGTATAACTTTACCTTACACAGGTCTCTGGCAACTTGAGGTTTTTCAGGCACAGATACAACTGCGTGGAGTAAAGCTGAAAAATAGGAAGGGGTATATGGAATTTTGACACAGTCATATACATCATGAAGTAATTTTTTCTTCCCAATTTTAGGCCACTTGAAGGCCCAATAATTACACCAGACGGGCCTGATATTGAATATGAGGCCGTTAAATCAACAAACAGCCTTTCTTTCTTTAGAGGACCCGTGACAGATTTATTACAAGTGTAAACAATTTCAACCTTATCACACTTATATTGAATGTCAATCGGAGGAGCTGACCTGTCACAATCAACCCGAGCCACCAGACCTCCTTTCTCTTTCATCAATAAAGTATTATTACTCTCCTCAGCAATCAAGGCTACATGTCTATCCTGTTTGGATTGTGAAGCAGGCCTATTGTCAGTTTCAGGGCTAGCCTCGAGACCCACACCATCACCTGCAACCTCATTCTCCAAACTGTCACGAACAAAGGAATTATTTTCTGATAGTTCTCCTCCATCTCTTACCAACTTCTTATTACATGAAGGTTCTTCATCACCATCTGCTATCATAGGATTACTCTTCTCATCTACCTCATCCTAATCAGAACATTCCCACGCGCCTGAGTCAATGGAAGAATCAATGAATTCTATAGAGTAAAAACTACTTCCAGTTGTCATACCCCAAATTTTGACCACCAAGATTTCCCATCATTTTGAGAATCATCACCACAATATGGATGTACTTCCATGCCTCATCAATCTCCTCAAAGATGATTGAGCATCCACCACATATCAAAAATCAGGGTTTCAAGCCCTCTCAGAGCATTTAGACAAGGGATCAATCAAGAATGGACATGATCCTCGGCTTGTCAAGACTCTTAAAACATTCACAAAGGATCAAGAACATCCTCACATCAAGAATCAGGCACAGGAGTGCAACATCCCAAATGGATCAAGCCTCGAGATCGCCAGTGTCACCAAATTAGGGTTTTGGTCGACCAAGGCCTCCAGATGAAAATTTTCTTCTGGGCATGAGCCAATGCTTCAAGGCATAACCCAAAATACTCCAAGGGACCTTATGGACCCAATCATCAAGTCAATTTAGCCTCAGGGGATGCATTCATCAAAAATCAGGAATTAGGGTTTCTTAACGTAATTCACCCCTTAGTTGACTTTTGGAGCAAAGCATGAGCCAAGACCTCAAGACATGATTTGAGGGCCTTAAATACACTACATTGATCCATTTGCAACATTGGATTGATCCAAAAAGCTTGATTCACAAGTTTCATTTTCATCTGGACCACAATTAGGGTTTTGAAGGAAAAGTCAACTGTACCTTTGACTTTTGACCAAGACATGCTTCCAAACCTTGGGACATGATTCAATACACCCTATAATACCTATGGAACCCATCCTTTAGGTTTGAATTAGGTCAAGAACTTGATTTAACAAAGGATCTTACAGTTTGGATTTCATCTGACAAAAAGTCAACTGTGCACAAAATCAAGTTTGAATTTTTGGAATTTTTCACAAATATGGTTCCCCTAAGTCAAAAATAATGTTAATGTATGGCATTGATCATCATTCATCAAGAAAAATCAAGGAAAGTGAGGTTTCTTGCAAAAGGGGAAACCATGAGAAACCAAAATTTTTCTAAGTTATGGACCAAAAGTGATTTTGTACCAACTTTGCAAGATCATATAACTCCTAAACCACAAGGCCTTTTTCTCCCATTTAAAGCTCAAATGAAAGTCCATCTGAGATACTTCAAATATGTAAACTACAAGAGATTCCAAATCCTCATGGATTTTGAGTTATGGATTGATCAAAATCACAAAAACATGAAAATTATCACTTTTCGAACACTTAGTGAAATTTTCAAAAAGTTAGAATCTGCCTTACTTTTTCCAAAATGTAGGGACATTTTTCACCTTGATCCAAGTTAAACCAGGTCCATTGGTGAACATCAAAGTTGAAGTATGCCACGAGAGCTTTCCAACAAGTACCAAATCATCTCCAAATTCAATTTGAATAGGGAGATACAACCCTTGGAAAATGGCATCATGGACTGATTTTGTCCAAGGCAGATTATGGGACATTTGCTCGATTTGGCCAAATTAGATAATTCCAAGCCTTGTCATCCATTTGGACACATCAGAGGATAACATCCAAGAGAAAAGATCTGATTCACAAGCCTCCCAAGTCCAAGAATCTACAAGTAGCCTTAACAAACCTAAAAAGGCTAAAAAGTTCAAAAGACTGCAATTTTGTTTACAAGCATTCAATGGATGCATCAAGGTGGCATGAACTAAGCCAATTCCAACTGAATGAGTCAAGATTCAGCTCTAAACCAAAGGACCGTAGGCTTGTGCCCTAACCTCAAGTCAATGGTCATCGAAGACTAGAACTCCTTTATGCTACAATTGGCCACATACCTGCTACAGTTGCCACACACTATTGCAGCCAAAACAAACTTGCTCTACTATAAATAGAGCTCATTTGTGCTCAGTTCAAGTACACCAAAGCACTACAACACTTGCTTTCCTCAAAATCTCTCTCATTAGGCCAAAATGCCTTCTTTTGCAAGTCATTTCTGATTTTTCAAGTTAGAGAGCAATTCCACCACAGCTCATAATCTAAACACATCCAGTATATCATATCTAAGTTGTTTAAACCATCACCCTTGATCTGAACCACCAGAACCAAAAAGTCAACCTCCAAAACCTCAAATTTTGACTGTTTTGCATTTTTCAAGCCATGTCTTGATTTAGTCACTTTCAAAACCAAACAAAGCCTCAAACACACTTCAAATATCATCCTCAAACTGTTCCAATTGGTTTCCCTCATCTGGAACACCATTTGAGAGAGTTAGCATCTTGGTCACTTTTGCCCCTTTTGCAAGAAAGGGCCAATTCTTGTTCTTGGGGATTCCAGTTGGTTTTGATCATCCTAAAAGCTTCTAAGGGATCAATCAAGAGTGTTCAAAGCATTGAATTACTTCTGGCACAAGGAACTTGACAGATAGCACAAGGAGCTTCAAGAGGTAAGTGCATCACAACTTGAACTCTCTAAATCATGCATTCCTTTGATGTCCATTGATCATATACATCTCATACATGTTATATATGTTGTGTTTGAACCAATTTACCTTGTTTTTATTGTCTGTATAATGAGATAGCATAGAACATGCAAATATAGGCCTATTTTGAAACCATTATCGGGTTTTAAAATAGGAACATTTTCTGAAAAATCTAAAAGCACCATTGGATTCCTCATGAAATTCTAGGCAGGATACACCTAAATTTTGTCTCAATCCATGGAGAAATGAGGAAGTTAGAGCCTTCATGCAAGAGGCCTAAAATCAGGCCTTGCCTTGGCAAGGGCCAGGCTATGGCGCCTTGGCCAGGCCTAAAACAAGGCATCCCATATATGCACAGGGGGTGGTTTTGATACACGGATGTATCACCACCCCAGTGGTAGCGCGCATGTGTGTTTGGTTTAGAGGTAGAGGGTTCAACACCCACCCAGACCATTTTGCCATTTTCTCATATTTTGCTATTTTTGCTATTTTCATGGTTTTTATTAATTAACCCAAAAATTAATTTCTCTTTCAATTTTAGTTATTATTGATTGGTTCTTTTTGAAAAAAATCACAAAAATGTTAAAATATTTTATTCCACAAAAAAAATAAAATTTATATTATTTATTTAAAATAGTTGATATTTTTATAAGTAAATTCATTTTTAATTGGTTTTAAACATTTCAAAAATGAATTTTCATCTTGAAAATCAAAACCAAATAAGTTTTAATTCATCTTGTGATTAAAACATCATTTTTCAAACCTTAACCAAAAATCACAAGTTGTTTATTCAAACTTATTTGGTGTTTTTTTATCATTTTTTATTAATTTTCTTTGAAAAATTACTTTTAAAAAATGAAATTAGGGTTTCTTTGATTTTTATCTTTCTCAAATCTTTTTCAAACACTCATGGGCCTCTAATAGAGTGTAAATCCCAACCTTTTTTGTAGATAAACCTTTTTGGGCCTCAGATATTGTATAAGTCCCACTACAATTTCAAAAATCCCGGCGTGGTCGCCATTTTCAAATAATTTTCAACTGGGACTACCCTCGTGTTGTAAGTCCCATTGTCTTTTCTTTAAATAATTTTGGGCCTCCTAATAGAGTGTAAGACCCATCCCTTTTGTACATAAACAAATTTGGGCCTCATTCATCGTGTAAGACCCGATACGATCTTCAAAACAATGGTGCAATCACTATTTTTCATCTGGGCCTCTCCCTGAGTTGTAAGCCTCATCCCTTGTACAAAAATAAACTTTGGGCTTCTCCTTGAGTTGTAAGGCCCATCCCTTTGTAAATAAACAATTCTTTGGGCCTCTCTTTGAGCTGTAAACCCCAATCTGTTCAAATTTATGTTCAAATTTGTAGTTGTTATCAAAACTTTCTTTGATTTCTTGAACAACTAACCATACAGCTGTTACAATGGAAGCTTGCTCACCTGTAAGTTTTAAACAACTTTATTTTAAACACTCCCACATATATATATATATATATATATATTTGTTTGTGCTGGCAGCTTACTCATCTGTAAGTCCTCCTACCCTCTCTTTTACATACAGTCTATATATATCTGTACATATATACCTGTATATATCTGCTTAGAGTTTTCCATTGCAATTAGGTCTAGAACTAGATAAAGCCAGTGGTCGCTCTTTCAACACAGTCAAAACTAGATCCCCATAGGATTTCCAGATACAGTCTTGCCTCCTCTTGGGCTTATACAATATGGAACAAAGAGAAAGGCATTATTCTTCGTGAAACTTTTCTCAGACTGTCACTATTAGGAATCTGTCAAAGAAATTTTATTCCCCAGAGAGGAATTATTCTCGGTGAAACTGCTCTTGAATTTCTTCAAACCCTAGAATAAAGGATGGGATAAGGGATATTATTCCCTAGTTTTTAACCATTAAATTAATTCCTTAATTTAATTTGTTAAAATAGGTTAGTTTTTTTGGTTTTTTTTATATAATTAATTATTTAATTTAATTCATTATTTAATCTCCACTTGGTATTTTTTGCTTATTTTATTAAAATAATGGTTTAAGTTATTATTTAATTAATCGTTTTATAAGGGGTTTATGAATTAGGATCTTAAAGAATTTTTTATAAATAATTATTTACACTGATATATTTTATAATGAAGGGTTCATATATTTATGTCAAATTTCTTTTTTAATCTAAACTTAGGATTTTTGTAAATATGGGGTTTGGGTTAAAAAAAAATAAATTAATTTTTATTTTATATTATTTTTGGAATAGTAAAATACTTTTAGGGGTTATTTTGGGATTTGGAGGTTTTTGGATATAAATTTTTGTTTATTAGCATAAAATGACATTTTTTATTTCTTTTTTTTATAAAAAATTAGAAATTGATTTTATAAAGGATGTTTAAGGGATTTTTTCAAAGGAATTTATATAAGGGATAAAGCTCTTGGTCCGAAAGCCTAAATAAAGGATGGGATAAGGGATATAACTCTTGATATCCGAGAGTATAAATAAAAGGATTAAGGGATAAAACTCTTCCTCCGAGAGTCTAAATAATGGATAGGGATAAGGGATAAGGGATAAGGATTAAGGGATAGAACTCTTGATATCCGAGAGTATAAATAAAAGGATTAAGGGATAAAACTCTTCCTCCAAGAATCTAAATAATGAATAGGGTTTAAGGGATTTAAGGGATAGAACTCCTCATCTAGGAGTATAAACACTAGATTTAAGGGATAGAACTCTTTATCCTAGAGTATAAATAGTGGATTGGGGTTTAGGGTTAGGTTTTGGGATTTAGGAATAGGATTAGGGGGTAGGAATAGGGGAGGTAGGTATACTCACTACGGTTACTCTGATCCTTCATTTTGAGGGTACGTAGGCATAGGGTTGCAAACCAACCCTAGCGAGTATAATTAGGAAAAAACTTAGGTTTTCTTTTCATTTAGACAAACAAACATGCCCTAAATTCAAAGGTGGATCCCATTGAGTACAATGGAAGTGAGGGGTGCCTAACACCTTCCCTTCACTTAACCGACTCCCGAACCGTAGGAATCTCTGCCCTTGGGATTATGATTTTAGGTTTATCATTTATTTTACTCTAAAAAATATGATGGCGACTCGAATATTTTTACCGGCCGCGACAGCTGGCGACTCTGCTGGGGATTCCTTCCTAGCGAGAGTCAATCCTAGGCTTAGGATTTAGGGTTTTGTTTGTATTGGATGTTTGTTTTTTTTATTTTTACATTTTTTATTGTATTGTTATTTATTTGTTTTTATTTCATATATTTATTTATTTAACATTTTGTTTTATTTTGTTATCATGCAAGGGATTGGGGCAATAAAAAAAAAAGGAATGAAGCTAAAACCCAAAGCTTGGAGGATAACCCTAGAAGCTAAAGTGGAAAGGAAATGTTTTTGCGGGGGACGCAACGTCCCCTAAAATGCATTGATGCCACACTCAGAGTAGATCCTTCCAAAGTCGTCCTCACGAAAGGGCTAGCCCCTCTCGTAGTGGAATGATATGGATGTGGTCCGTGACTCTGAGAACCTTAACCTACCCCACACCAATCTATGGAGACCCTATGTATTCAACCCACAAGGGCTGTTACTAGCCTTCTACCCCAAATGAGACTTATCTCGAAGGATTACCGTAGGAAGGCTTGCTCCTTCTCGTGGTAAGACAAGGGTATAGTCTGTACAGTATAGGGTCGTTATGCTGTCCAAACTTTTATGTCCTACATGTGAGGGGATTGGGTAGACAAGCTTTAGATCTAAACCTATTATAGGGAGCCTACCTAGTTAGGGTCATGTTTGCATTTTCACCTTACCCTAACCCAAAAAAAAAATATTTAACCGAAGAACAAAATGTTCATGTCATCATGCATTTAAAAACCTTTTTTGCATATATGCATTTTGTGGGGAATTTCTAGATGCGCTGTAGGAATATGGGAAAGATTGATTCAAATAAAAGGGCTACCCTACGCATCAGAATGCTAAGTGCTGATTTACAAAGTATCAAAGGCCTTTAAGACTTAATGCCAAATCTGCTCAAGGGATGGTTATACAAGCATGGAAGGTTCCTCGATCTCTTGGGGACTCCTAGAAAGGTAGAGGCCATAACTAATCTTGCATAATCCTCCTCTACGTGACTTCCCCTTCAAGGATCTTCAACTGGCTCTTACACTATACTTGGATTTACAAGGAGAAGAAAACTTGCAAGGGGCATGAAAAAAAGAAAAAGAAAAAAGCAACAAAAAAAACATAAAAGGAAAAAGGGTCAAGCCTAAAGACTTAGTTGTGCCTGTTGAGGATCTATTATCTCACCACAAGGAGGATGAGGAAATGCAAGGGTACTTGGAGGAGTTTTAAGAAGGCAGTGGGGGCATCTATTTAATTTACGTCTTCTTAAGTTCAGGAGCTTCCATTTTGGGATTATTGCTTTGGGTTATTCCCGAGGAATTATTGTTATAAGATTGGAAGGCATTTTGGATTTGGGGATTGGCTAATGGATTTGGAGTTGATATTTTATGTGTATGGGTTGCAGCCTTTGGATATATTCATCTATAAGTACAATGGATTTTGGAATTCCCCCCAAATAAAAATTTTAAAATTATTTATCATACATCATGCATATTCATACTTTCATCACCAACATGCATTCAATATAAAAAAAAAATCATTTTTTTTCAAACTTCGTCTCAGGCATAACAATCTTACTTCCCGACCTTACCAAAGGAAAGCTATGGATCAGATGGAGAAGGATATGGTTACTCTAAGAGGAGAAATGGATACTGTCAAGGAGAACGTGGAAGAAATGAAAAGCCAGATTGATCAACTGACACTTGCCGTCCAGAATTTGATAGCCAGAAGAACCAATTCAAGCCATCAAAGGAAGGTTCCTGCTCCTACCTCCCATGTTGAAGACAATAACCCCCTGCTAGGGTTTGTCCGTGATTTGGAACGTGAGGAGACTGAGACGGCTAAGCACAAAACTGTTGACCAACCGCTCGAGGGAACCGTCTCTCCATCTATTTCCAATGGGGCACCTCGTACTACTTACAGACCTACCCCACATGAGAACTACTCATACGAGGGTGAAAATCCGAGACGAGGGGCCCTCGAAAATAAAGGAACCACTGTTCGGGAAAGGAGAAGGATTGATGATAAGTACATAGCACTTGAGGAAAGGCTAAAGGTCGTGGAGGGACTCAATGTTCTTGGAGTGGATGCCTTGGAAATGTGTCTGGTGCCCGATGTGGTCATACCTCCTAAATTTAAGGCACCTAACTTCGAGATGTATAAAGGAGTTAGTTGTCCCAAAAATCACATCCGGATGTTTTCCCGAAAGATGGGAGCTCATGCTAAAAATAAAAAGCTGATGATGCATGTTTTCCAAGACAGCCTTAGTGGGGCATCCTTGGATTGGTATGTACAACTGGAGAGGACTCACATCAAGAACTGGGAGGATCTGGCAAGTGCCTTTATAAGGCAATACCAGTATAATGTAGACATTGCCCCTGATCGCATACAATTACAAAACATGTCTCAAAAAGAGAACGAATCTTTTAAGGAGTATGCCCAGAGATGGAGGGAGCTAGCTTCTCGTGTTCAACCTCCATTGCGGGAAAGCGAGGTAGTAGATACATTCATGGGAACTCTACAAGGGCTATACTACGAAAGGATGATTGGGGCAGTCTCAACAGGATTCACTGACTTGGTTATCATTGGAGAGCGAATTGAGAACGGTTTAAGGACAGGAAAGATTGGGCAGCCATCCTCCGACCAACATAACAATAAGGGGTACCCCAAAAACAACTCAAAGGAAAATGATGTCAGTGTTATAGACCCTGAAGTCTGAATCTGGGAGATAATGCATTGCTGGGGCACAGTGGGGCAACAGTCAGCACCATGGAAGAGATGGGGGATGAATTCCTTATTAATAAGGAAGACATAACAAACTGGGGCAAACAATGGGAGTCACCTGAGGAGAAGGATTTGTTTGGGCTGGGTTACAAACCGACTAATGAAGGATTAGAAGGCGATTTCCATGGTGTGGGATTTGGAATTTGGGATCATGTGGCCTTAATGGAAGAGGAAGAAAAGAATGTCTAATTTCGACAATTGGAGAACCATCGGGATTTCTGAGATGATTTCTGTTTCGAAGTAATTTACTTTTTTAAAAATAATAATAAGTCATTTGCTATGCCCAAGGCAAGTGGACAAAGCTTTGTAGGGTCACTTGTTATTTCATTGGATTTATTTCTATCAATAAAATTGCATTTTGTTTTCAATCAAGATCTTTTTCTTTCATTTTCTGTTTATTCATAATGGCAATATACTTTCTGGCAATATTTTAATTTCTAGCACTTCGTTCCAAAAGGGATAATAAAAAAAATCTTCTGCCCCATGGAAATTTAAAAATGAACCTATTAAAAATAACACCGCTATCATCTCGAATGACTTCGGATTATCGATTAACCAAGCGGAAGAGGGTGATGAGGACGAGTGTGAGCTTCCCGAAGAGTTAGTCGGACTGTTGAGGCAAGAGGACAAGGAAATACAACCTCATCAGGAACCAGTGGATGTGATCAATCTGGGAACTGAGGAAGATAGGAATGAGGTCAAAGTCAATGCTTCTCTAAATAAGGATATAAAGGAAAGGCTGATCGAGCTATTGCAAGGGTACACAGAGGCGTTGACATGGTCATAACAAGATATGCTAGGACTGGATACAAGCATCGTTGAGCACAAGTTATTACTCAAACTGGAATGCACGCCAATTAAGCAAAGGCTGAGGATGACTAAGACCAGACCTGATCAGGGAAGAAGTCAAGAAACAATTTAACTTTTGTCACAAGGTAACACCTTATAGGTTAAGGAATGTAGGAGTAACTTGTCAAAGGACTATGGTAATAAAGGGCATAAGGAGATAGAGGTTCATATGGATGATACGATTACCAAGTCACAAAAGGAAGAAGATCACATAACTAACTTGCGAAAGTTGTGGGATCATTTAAGGAAATTCAAGTTACGACTAAATCCTATAAGGTGGAATCAGATCCGGAAAAATATTAGGGTCCCTGGTCAGTCAAAAGGGAATAAAAGACAAAATGAAAGCCATTCAAGGGATGCCAACTCCAAGGATAAAAAAAGGAAGTTCATGGATTTTTGGGAGATATATCAAACCTTACAGCTACTTGTGAGCCAATCTTCAAATTACTCAGAAAAGGATCAAATCATTGGAGAGAAGGAAGATTGTCAAAAGGATTTCGGTTGGGTCAAGGAATATTTGCAAAAGCCATCCATATTGGTGCCACCAGTCCCAAGGAGACCACTCATAATGTGCTTAACAATATTTGAGAATCCAAGGGATTGTGAAACTTCGGACTCCTATGAAGGACCTAGACCTGGATCTCAGGGGAAACTTATACATTTGTAGGGGCTATCAATCAGAATTTAGGATCATAAAGGAAGCTAATCTGGATAAGGCAGAATAGGTGCAAACTAGGCTCGATCAGCTAACCTCATATAAGGGAGACATGTGGTTATGGGCAGTTATATCCACATGGGATTAAGAGAGCGTCTGACAAAGAAATTCGTCCTCGCCTACGCGAAGAGGGAGACTTGGGGTTAAGGAAAATATTACTCATCCATAAAGACCACCACGTCAAATGGACCCCACCCTATGAAGGGCCATATGTCGTGAAGAGTGCCTCCTCTTGCGAAGCACTAATAATAACAACTGTGGATGGAGTGGATTTACCGCGACCGGTGAACTCCGGTTCGGTCAAAAATGCTATGCCTAGAAAAAGAGGATAAAAGCCCGCTAAGTCGAAAACCCTAAAGGGCGACTTAGGCAAAAATTAGGGTGTCCCGGTGGATTGAAAACTATAAAGAGCAATCCAGGAAAAAATTAGGGATTTGGATAAAAATGATACCCGACGAGTCGAAAACCCTTAAGGGCGGCTTAGTCGAAAAAAATGGTATATCATCCCCGTGGACTAAGACTCTAAAAAGAGCAGTTCAGGCAAAAGTTAGGGATATCCAAAAGGCATATGACTGAAAACACTCAAGTCACCCCGTAACAGGAATTCAGAAGGGAGCGATCATTCCAGCCGTCATCTTCAGAAGCGAAGTGTCGTGATCTTGGAGTCTTAGGGATATTAGCTGGTGTTAAATTTAATAGGATCATAAATAAATTTGTTTTCTTATTGCCATTTTACATTTTTCTGGATTTTCAGTAATATCTCCTTACGAGAATTACCCTCCATGCTTATCATTGCCCATTTGCGGGTCAATTCTCAATAAATTTGCTTTTCAAATACATTTCTTTGCCTCCTAAATTATTCTGCTTGATTATAAGGTGTCGATTAATTGTAAAATAATGCATTGAAATATCAGGTATAAATAAAAGCTTTAAAAAGGGAAAATGGATTTTACTTCGTTTTTTGGAATCATCAAAGGGATCGTATTCTCCCAAAACAGGATATGGGGTCTATGCACTGACAGGAATACACGTTAGAATCTAACCAACATGGGATATTCTTTGCTACATACGTTACAGGAATCAAAGGCTTACTATAATTATCAAAGTTGCAAGGGTCAGGGAGTCAGGAAGTTATGAAAAGTTTTTTTCATACAAACACATGCATTGCATATCATAAAAGAGGCGTTAGCCCAAGTCATGCATCAGTCATGTCGCTACGCTCTAGCATCTAACATGCACTCATATACGCAAACATGCATACATGCATAGGGTTCATAATCACCAAAGGGGATTTCATTAAGGGATTTATCAGGGGTTCTACAAAAAATTCCTATCCAGGGATTTTTATCAAAAAGGGTTCTCATCAAGGGGTTCAATTGGATATTTCACTACCGGATTATTGCTAAGGACCTTAGTATAATCTGCGTAGTATCTATCTGACCATGCGGTCAAAATTAGGGTCCTTTTTGTATTTAATCGTCTCCTCCTCAAAAAGAGGAAGGCTCATCGACATCATCCTTCTGATTCGAAGACGATTAAATAGGGGCAGCTATCGTACCCCAAATTTTGACCACCTTTCTTTTCTTCTTTATACTGTTTATTTACTTTTAAATAAAAATTATAGTATAAGAGTGCAAATTAGTACTTAGCTTTTTATGTTACTTTTTAGACGTAATTTCATTTCAAATAAATATAATAGCCCAGTTGGTAGAGGAGTAGGCCTGAGGATTCTAAGGGAGAGTGCTTGAGTTCAAATCCTACCTTTTCCACTTTTAGTTCTTTTTCCTTTATTACTAACTTTTTCTATTTTATCTTTAAACCATAAAAGAATACCGAAAAATAGTTTTTTTATTATTTTAATATTAATTTTCGTATTTTAATTAATTAATATTTTAAAATATCGATTTTTTCATTAAAATCATGTTTTTATGAAAATATCTTCAAAAATCGTATTAGTCAAATCAAATCAAATCTTTTTACCATTTTAATTGTTAGACTTTTTATTTTATTTTTATTTTTATTATTTATTCAAATTCACCAAGCCATGAATCCATCCAGATTCATTAGCTTGGGCCTTAAGAAATAGAGAAAATCAGGTCAGATTGCATCCTTCCTAAATTAGACAATCACATTCAATTTTTTGACCTAATTTTACCCTATAAATAGAACCTCTTTTTCTCATATTTTCTCACCCACAATTTACATATTCACAACCCCAAAAGTTGTTGTTCTTCACACTGAAGAACAACAACAACAAAACCCTAAACTTCATCTTGAAGTCCAATCACCAGTCCAAGTTGAAGGAGAAGGAGAAGGAACAAAAAAAAGGGAAAAAACGGAGCTCGCGTTGTGGAATTCTTCCCCCGATAACTTTCGGGCCGGTAATTTCTTATCTGATCATCCTCTATATTGTGTTGTGTAGGTTGATGTGAATAGAAATCTATAGATATTTGTTTGTACATAGTAAACTAAAAAACCTTAAGTGATCAATTTTAGTATTTTTTGTAATAAACTAATCCTAATAATAACCAAATCAAATTTTGTTAACTTGTTTTAAAATTGAAAATCATATTTATTAAAAATCATATTTACTAATAAAAAATAATTAGATGAATAATAATAATGATTAGTTAATTTAATCTACAAAGGTCATATGGCATTGGAATATTAAAATTAAAAAAATAGTAAAAACGTGAATGGAAGGGCGTCCCCCTTTTCAGCAGCCTTTTATTTATTATTAACTCATTTATTGATTTTCCAATAATTAGTCCTTCTTTAGTTAGTATTTTGTATATAATATATTTAGAGATATCATTTAGTAATGGGATTAATATAAATAATAATAATTATTATGCTTAATTTGGAATACAAAAATACAAAAAAAATAATTAGGGATTTTAATTGAGGATTAATTTTAGATTATATATTTTGAATTAGTATTTTGAGATAATTAAGGGATACAATTAGGGATAAATATTAGGGTTAAAATATTGAGATTTCAAGGGATTAAAATCAGGAGTAAAATAATGGATAAGAGTTTAATCATAAAATATTTAATAAATCAAGATACGTTTTTATTACAATTAATTCATTTTCCAATGAAATTAAAAGGGATTTTTTACAAATAAAATGGGATATTTTAGGAAAAATCCAAGGGGTAAGATTTAATATTTTTTTTGGGATAAATAAAATATGGGATTAAATTACAATTAGGGATTATTTTGGACTTTATAGGGTTTGGTTTTTATTTATTTATTTATTGTTTTATTTGTTAGATTTTTTAGATTATTGACAATTAAATTATTCTCTTAATTTAAGTTGTTAATATTTTTTTACAATTTAAAATTAAATTAATTCCTTAATTTAAATTGTAAAATAGGTTTTTTTAGTTTTTAACAATTAAATTAATTCCTTAATTTAAATTGTAAAATAGGTTTTTTTTAGTTTTTAACAATTAAATTAATTCCCTAATTTAATTTGTTAAAATAGGTTTGTTTTTTTGGTTTTTTTATATAATTAATTATTTAATTTAATTCATTATTTAATCTCCACTTGGTATTTTTTGTTTATTTTATTAAAATAATGGTTTAAGTTATTATTTAATTAATCATTTTATAAGGGGTTTATGAATTAGGATCTTAAAGATTTTTTTATAAATAATTATTTATACTGATATATTTTATAATGAAGGGTTCATATATTTATGTCAAATTTCTTTTTTAATCTAAACTTAGGATTTTTGTAAATATGGGGTTTGGGTTAAAAATAAATAAATAAATTTTTATTTTATTTTATATTTGGAATAGTAAAATACTTTTAGGGGTTATTTTGGGATTTGGAGGTTTTTGGATATAAATTTTTGTTTATTAGCATAAAATGACATTTTTTAGTTCTTTTTTTTTTTATAAAAAATTAGAAATTGATTTTATAAAGGATGTTTAAGGGATTTTTTCAAAGGAATTTATATAAAGGATAAAACTCTTGGTCCGAGTGCCTAAATAAAGGATGGGATAAGGGATATAACTCTTGATATCCGAGAGTATAAATAAAAGGATTAAGGGATAAAACTCTTCCTCTGAGAGTCTAAATAATGGATAGGGATAAGGGATAAGGGATAAGGATTAAGGGATAGAACTCTTGATATCCGAGAGTATAAATAAAAGGATTAAGGGATAAAACTCTTCCTCCAAGAGTCTAAATAATGGATAGGGTTTAAGGGATTTAAGGGATAGAACTCCTCATCTAGGAGTATAAACACTAGATTTAAGGGATATAACTCTTAATACAAGAGTATAAATAGTGGATTGGGGTTTAGGGTTAGGTTTTGGGATTTAGGAATAGGATTAGGGGGTAGGAATAGGGGAGGTGAACTACGGTTACTCTGATCCTTCATTTTGAGGGTACGTAGGCATAGGGTTGCAAACCAACCCTAGCGAGTATAATTAGGAAAAAACTTAGGTTTTCTTTTCATTTAGACAAACAAACATGCCCTAAATTCAAAGGTGGATCCCATTGAGTACAATGGAAGTGAGGGGTGCCTAACACCTTCCCTTCACTTAACCGACTCCCGAACCGTAGGAATCTCTGCCCTTGGGATTAGGATTTTAGGTTTATCATTTATTTTCCTCTAAAAAATATGATGGCGACTCCAATATATTTTCCGGCCGCGACAACTCTCTTGTTGAGTCAATCACCTAAAAATACTCTTTTGTTGAGTCAAATCTCTCTTCAGCCTCCTCTTAGGTTTTGTAAAATGATCTCCCTCAGTAGAGATAGCCTCAATCTTGGGCTTTGTACAAGACACCTAAAATATCCTCAGCTGAGTCAATCATCTTCCTTTTAGCCTCAATCTTGAGCTTTGTACAAGACACATATAAACTTTCTCCAGTAAAAATTCAATTTCTCTTAAACTCTGTATAAATATCTCCCCAAACAGAGTCAATCCTCTTTTTAGCCTCAATCTTGGGCTTTGTACAAGGCAGATAAAAAAATTCTCTTCCCTCAGAGTCAGTTTCTTTTTCAGCCTCAATCTTGGGCTTTGTACAAGACACCCTAAATATTTCCCATTCAAGTCAATAACTCTCTTTTCAGCTTTCTCATAGGCTTTGTATAATGATAATCCCCAAAAGAGTCAGTCTCTTTCCAGCCTCAATCTTGGGCTTTATACAAGACAGATAATGAATTCCCCAGTGGAGTCCATCAACCTTCTAGCTTCAACCTTGGGCTTTGATCAAGGCACATAAAAGTCAAAATCTCCTCAGAGAAAATAAAAAACCTCTCTGTAGGAAGACATTTCTCTGTACATCACATATCAAAACAAAAATCAAAACAAACTCCTTCTTTCATCTAATTGCTATAAGTGGCAAGCCTCTGGATTATTTACATCCACGCCACTGTCCCTCTCTTAGCATGAAAGATTCCTAAGGAAAAATGGCATTACTCAACACTGAGTTAAAGTTTTCACCTTCAGGATAAATCCCTCATAAAGAAAATTATGGCATTGATGGATTCTCACATCCCAGGTAAAGTAATTCTCCTTTATAACCAGTCACCCAACAGCTGTGATAAACAGACGAAATGTCTCCCTTTAGAGATGACAAATTCTCTCTAAGTCAAACCTTTTAGCTTCAATCTTGGGCTTTGAACAAGACACAAATACTCTCTTTCAGCTTCAATCTTGGGCTTTGAACAAGACACCAAATATCTTTCCTCCCATAGAGGGAACTACGATTGCTCTGATTTTCCTGTTTATCTTTAACGGGAATACATAGGTATAAGATTGCGAAATCTTAGCGAGCACACCAAATCAAAACCTTAGGTCCAGTACCTTCACACACCAAATCAAAACCTTAGATCCAGTACCTTCACACATCAAATCAAAAACTTCGGGTTTCATACCTTACCAAAAACATTGGAACAAACCCGAAATCAACAAAAACTCTCTCTCTCAACCCTCCCCAAAGGAGAAACTTTCCCGATTGACAAACAAACACCAGTAAGTATAAAGCAGTTATGATTGCCAACGATCTGTGGATAACCACATATAGGATGGGTAATTGACAACTCCCCATTGTATAACCTGACCCCGGACCCCCCAATCTCTTAAAGTATTTGTTAAAGAAAACATTTGCGTGAAAGGTTAGTTTGAGATAGCTTCCCTTTCCTTTCCAGCTCACAGGATAAATAAGAAATTAGAAAGTAGCACCCAATCCCTTCCATTGCGGTGAGGAAAACCCATGGAGATAAGGTGGTCGCGTCACCGACAAAAATCGCACGCTACACCAGTATCTGGTTCGGATACTTTTTTGAAATCCCAAACATCTTCCACAAGCAATAACTTAAATGTATAATTCTCAATCTCAACGTTAATCTCAACGTCAAAAACCGTTACAAACTTAGTTTTGACAAGGAATCGAGCTACATCAAGGACAACCTTGTTCTCAGTATCCATGCTACATTGAATGTAGGTACCTACTGGTTCAGAATTATTTTTGAAAGAGTTATTATTACACACATGACAAGGGAGAACATAGCACTTAATCCACACCAATCTTTCTGTATCAACAAAATTAGGTGTCCATGGGCAAAAATCACTCAGCCATTTCTCAATCCAACCACCAGCTTCTTGATCAAAAGTTTTGAGTACTCCATCCGTAACTTCCTCAAATAGACACCAATTTGCCCTTAGAGGGGTAGCCTTAATGTTGAAAAGACCTTCCACGTTCAGAGCCTTTTGAATATTGAACGGGAAACCTTCCTCCTTAACACGACCAACTCGAGCCTTAACGAATCTATGCATATCGCTTTCATCAGAGCACAGAATAACATTTGGTTTGCAATCCTCCAATTCCTTTACAGAATAGCAACCTTTAATGACAACATCCTTACTAACGTTACCGCTACCATCAACAGCTTGAGCGAAAGTTCTTCCTTTAATCCCTTCGAACCTATTGTAATGCATATAACCTCCGTCAGTCCTTCCCTTAACTTGATTAACTCCTTTAATATCGTCGCCGCATTTTAAACCCATTGTACCTTGGACCTTACCTTCTCTAGTGAACCTAGTGTAGCGAGCGATTTTCGTCGGTGACGCGACCACCTTTTCGCTGGTTCTTCTCCTCACCGCAATGAGGAGGAATGGGTGTTACTTTCTGATTTCTTATTTATCCCATGAAGCTGAAAGGGAAGTGGAAGCTATCTAAAACTAACCTTGCACACAAATGTTTAACTGAACAAACGCTTAAAAGAGATTGGGGGGTCCGAGGTCAGGTTATACAATGGGTAGTTGTCAATTACCCATCTTATATGTGGTTATCCATAGGATATTAGCTTTAGGTTTCGCTTTGTAATTGATAGTGTTTATCTGCTGATGGGTTGGGAAAATTTCTTGGGAAGTTTGAGTGAGTGAGTGAGCTTTTTGTTGATGTTCGGGTGTTCCCGATGTTTTTGGTAAGGTACTAGACCTAAGTTTTGATTGGTATGACGGTACTGGACCTAGAGTTTTTGATTAGTATGCTCTCTAAGGTTTCGCAATCTTATGCCTACGTATTCCCGTTTAAACGAAACAGGGAAATCAGAGCAATCGTAGTTCCTCCTATTCTAAGCGAGGAAAAAGATGTTTTGGTGTCTTGTTCAAAGCCCAAGATTGAAGCTAAAAGGTTTTAGCGAGAACTTGTCATCTCTAAAGAGGGATTGTTGATTTTTATGTGCCTTGATCAAAGCGCAAGATTGACGCTAAAAGGTTAATTGACCCGGCTAGGGGATTTCTTTATACAAAGCCTAAGAGGTGGCTGGATAAGACCGACTCAACAAGAGAGTATATATATATTGGTGTCTTGTACAAAGCCCAAGATTGAGGCAAAAAAAGAGACTGACTCTTTAGGGATATCAATATATAAAGCCTAAGAGGAGGCTAGAAGTTTGACTTTTCCGGGGAAAATGTTCTTTCTTTCTTGTACAAAGCCCAAGATTGAGGCTAAAAGGGATTTTGACTCCGCCGGCGAGGTTTGTATGCGTATCTTGTATAAAGCCCAAGATGGAGGCTGAAATGAGAAATTTAACTGACTTTGGTGAGGATATTTTTATGTGTCTTGTACAAAGCCCAAGACGGAGGCTGAACTGAGTTTGACTCTTCTTGGGGAAAATCATTCCTCAAAGCCTAAAGGAAAGCTGGGAGGAAATGACTCTTCTGGGAAAGATATTTGTCCCAAGCTCAAGAAAGGGAGATTTATGTCTTGTACAATGCCCAAGATTGAGGGTAAAAAGGGTTTGACTCAACAAGAGAGTGCTTTTATCTGTCCTGTACAAAGCCCAGGATTGTGGCTGAACAAGCTGAAGAACTTGAGAGGAGGCTAGCTCCAACTAGGGGGGAATCTTTATACCAAGCTTTGGATAAAGATTGACTCAACAAGAGAGTATTTTTATCTGTCTTGTACAAAGCCCAAGATTGAGGCTAAAAAGGTTGACCCAACAAGAGAGTCTGAAAAGGTGATAGACTCAACAAGAGAGTCTGAAAGTGGGCTGACTCAACAAGAGAGTCTGGAAAATGATTGACTCAACAAGAGGGTCTGAAAGTTATTGATCCAACAAAAGAGTCTGAAAGGGTTAGCTCCGCTGGGGAGAATCATTGTACAAAGCCCAAGAGGAGGCTGATTGTGTTGAGGAAAGATCATTATACAAAGCCTAAGAGGAGGCTATCTTACTGTTGAGGATTATTGAGATCCCTAGGCAGGTCCAAATGGGGGGTCAACTCTTACTGAGGATTACAGAAGAGTTGAGGTATCAGATGCCTTGAGGTTCTGATTTGGGATAAGCTAACCCTGGTTGGGGAACTCTCATGAGAGAGACTGGGTTTTAGCTTTGTTGGAGATTGATCCAGAGTGATCAAGGTTTCTTCCTATGTTTAAAAGGAACTTGAGAATGTCTTTGAGACTCAAGGTTAGACTGTCCAAGTCTACTGGTGTGGAAGAGTTTTATCTTTTGTACGATGCCCAAGAGGAGGCACGGGCATTAAGGGATAAGAATCAACCCTAAAGTGACCGGAGGTTTGACACTGGAAAGACTGCTCTAGCAAAGGATGACTAAGTTCTATCTTTTACCTTTAAGAGGTCATCAGGGTCCTTGTATTAAGCCCAAGAGAAGGCATGATAAATTCTAAGAAGCCGGAGGGTCCTTGTACAAAGTCCAACAGGAGGCGGGGATGCTTTTAGGAAGCCTGTGGGTACTAAACCGAGAGAAGTTCAAGAAATGCAATTCACAGAGAAGAGATCATTTCATGTAAGTTCGAGGTTCAAAGAAACTCAAGAGATGCCACTCACAGAGAATAGATCACCTATGGGGAGTAGAATTTCTTTGATAATTTCTAAGGATGACAGTCTGAGAAAAGATTCACGAGGAATATTGCCTTTCTCTTTGTTCCATATTGTATAAGCCCAAGAGGAGGCTGGACTGTATCTGGAAATCCTATGGGGATCTAGTTTTGTTTGTATTTAAGAGTAACCAACAGGGTTTTACCTATTTCTAGACCTAGTTGTCGGGGAAAACTCTAAATAAATATACTAGTATATATACAGTTGATATATGATAAGTATTTAAAAAGGGTATGAAAGAAGACTAACCATGCGCAGCTTCCCACAATATAGTTATATATATATATGACATATATTTAAAAGAATGAAAGAAGACTAACCATGCGCAGCTTCCCACAATACATTTATATATATGAAAGCGAATAAATGAAAGCTGTTAAAACTTACAGGCGAGCAAGCTTCCATGCTGTGTGGTTAGTTGTTCAAAGAAATTAAATAAAGTTTTGATAACAACATATATATTTTAATCTAAATCAAAAGGGAATTGTTTTGAAAAGATCGTTGGGGCTTATACTCAAGGAGAGGCCCAAGGTTTTAACAGTGAACACACCATTATTTTGAATATCGTATCGGGACTTATACAACGACTGAGGCCCAAAAATGGTTTATTCTCAAAAGGGTTGGGTCTTACAACTCAAGGAGAGGCCCAAAGACTATTTAAAGAAAAGAAATGGGACTTACGAAACGAGGTTAGGTCCAGTTGACTTTGATTTAAACTGGCGATCGCGCCGAGATTTTTGAAAACACCATGGGTCTTATACAATGAATGAGGCCCAAACTATTTTGGTTTCAAAGAGGGATTGGGTCTTACACTCTATTAGAGGCTCAAAGGTGTTTAAAGAAAAGAAATGGGACTTACAATGCGAGGGGAGGCCCAATTGATTTTTCGTTTGAAATGGCGATCGCGCTAAGATTCTTTTTTAACGCAGAGGGACTTATACAATGTATGAGGCCCAAAATTGTTTATGTACAAACGGGATGGGACTTACACTCTATCAAGAGGCCCAGGAGTGTTTGAAAATTTAAAATCGGGAAGAAACCCTAATTTTGAATAAAAATGGTATTTTTCAAAGGTAATTTAAATAAGAAATGATAAAATATCAGTTATATTCAAAAACAAGTTGTACACTTTGGAAAATATTTTGAAAATTCAAGTTTTAATCATATGAAAGCTTAAAATTCAATTGATTTGAAAGATCAAAGTGAGAACTTCATTTAAAATATGTTTAAAAACAATTAAAATTAAATTAAATCCAAAAATTCTAATTACATTAAATAAATAATATAAATAGAATTTTTTAGTGGAATAAAATATTTTAACATTTTTGTGATTTTTTTGCATAAAGAACCAATAAAAAATAAGTAAAATTGAGAGAGAAATTAATTTTTCAAATCATTAAAAATAATATGAAAAATATTTAAAAAAAGTGGAAAAAGTATTAAAAAAAGGGGTATGGGGCGAGGGGGATTCGAACCCCAGACCTCTAGGTTGCAGCGTGCGCCTTCTACCACTGGGGTGGTGATACATCCGTGTATCAAACCCAACCTAGAAATACATAAGACATGCCTTGTTTTAGGCCTGGCCAAGGCAAGGCAAGGCAAGGTTTTGGACCAAAAACGTAAAGGCCATAACTTTCTCATTTCTCCATGGATTGGGACAAAATTTATATGCATCTGGCCTAGAATTTCCCAAGGAATCCAATGGTGATGGTGGTTTTTTCAGATGAGGCTCCTATTTAAAAACTCGATAGTGCTTTTGAAATAGGCCTATAATTGCAATTTTCTATACTAACACATGGTACAAGCAAGAATTACATGGCAAATTGGTTCAAACACAACATATATAACATGTGTGAGATGTTTATGATCAGTGGACTTCAAAGCAATGCATATTTTAGAAAGTTCAAGTGATGATGCACTTACCTCTTGAAGCTCCTTATGCAATTTGCCAAGTTTCTTGTGCCAGAAGTAATTTGATGCTTTGGACACTCTCAATTGATCCCTTAGAAGCTTTTATAATGATCACCAACAGCTGGAATCCTCTGGAACAAGTTTGAGCTCTTTCTTGCAAAAGGGGCAAAAGTGACCAATATGGCAACTCTCTCAAATGGTGTTCCAGATGTAGGGAACCATTTGGGACAGTTCAAGGATGATATTTGGAGTGTGTTTGAGGTTTTATCTGGTTTTGAAAGTGACTGGATCAAGACATGGCTTGAAAAATGCAAAAAAGTCCAATTTTGAGGTTTTGATAGGGGACTTTGTGATTTTGGTGTTACAGGTCACATATAAGAGTTTGGACAGCTTAGATAGGACATATTTGATGTGTTTGGATCATGAGCTGTGATGGAAATGCTCTCTAACTCAAAAACTCAGAGGTACCTTGCAAAAGAAGGCATTTTGGCCTAAAGAAAGGGATTTTGAGGAAAGCATCAGTTTGGTTGCTTTGGTGTACTCAAACTGAGCACAAATGAGCTCTATTTATAGTATAGCAAGTTTGTTTTGCAAGCAATAGTGAATGGTGGCTACAGCAGGCCTTTGGCCAATTGGATCACTTTGGAATCTCAAGTCTCCTCTAGCCATTGACTAGAGGTTAGAGCACATGCCTATGGTTCTTTGGTTCAGAGCTTATCCTTGACTCATTCAGTTGGAATAGGCTCAGTTCATCCCACCTTGGTGCATCCATTGAATGCTTGGAAACAAAATTGGAGTCTTGGCCTCTTTTAGGTTTTTTTAGGTTTGGCATGCTACGTGTAGATTCATGGACTTGTGAGGCTCGGAGATCAGAACATCCCTCTTGAATTTGATCCTCAGATGTGTCCAAAATGATGACAAGGCTTGGTTTTGTCAGATTTGATCAAATTGAGCAAAATGCATCAAATCTGCCAAATCTATCTTGGAAAAAATAGTTCATGATGCTATGTTTCAAGGTTTGTATCTCCTTGCTCAAATGGAATTTTGAGATGATCTGGTACTTGTTATAATGCCCTCATGGCATACTTTAACTTTGATGTCCACCCCTAGACCTGGTTTGACTTGAATCAAGGTGAAAATGTTCCTACATTTTGGAAAAAGTAAGGCAGATTCTGACTTAGTGAAAATTTTACTAAGTGTTGGAAAAATGTCATTTTCATGTTTTTAGCCATTTTGATCACTCCATAACTTTAAATCCATGAGGAATTGGAATGAGATGTAGTTGACACTTTTAAAGTATGCCATGAGAGCTACAAATCCATCTTTGGATCATCCAAAATGGTTGCTTGGATCTCAAGGTATGGTCCTTAGAAGTTGGTACCCTAGCCACTTTGTTCCATAACTTAGAAAAATTCTAAGTTTTTATGGTTACCCCTTTTACAAGTTATCCCACTTTCTTTGATTTTTCTTGATGAATGATGATTCAAATCACATATTAACATTGCTTTAGGGTCAAGGAACCATAATTGTGAAAAATTCCAAAAAGTCAAACTTGACTTTTGTGTACAATTGACTTTTTATCAGATGAATTCCAAACTGTGCGATCCTTGATGAAATCAAGTCCTTGACCTAAATCAAACCTAATGGCTATGTTCCATAGGTGTTATAGGGTGTATTGAATCATGTCCCACGGTTTGGGAGCATGTCTTGGTCAAAAGTCAAAGGTACAGTTGACTTTTTCCCTCAAAACCCTAATTGTGGTCCTCATGAAATTGAAACTTGGGGATCAAGCTTCTTGGATCAATCCGTTGTTGTAAATGGATCAATGTAATGTATTAGAGACCCTCAAATCATATCTTGAGGTCTTGGCCCATATTTAGTCCCAAAAGTCAACTTAGGGGTGAATTAGGTCAAGGAACCCTAATTCCTGATTTTTGGTAAATGCATCCCCTGAGGCTAAATTGACTTGGTTATTGGGTCCATGAAGTCCCTTGGAGTATCTTGAATTATATTTTGAAGCATTGGCTCATGCCCAGATGAAAATTTCCATCTGGAGACCTCATTTGACCAAAACCCTAATTTGGTGACACTGGCGATCTTAAGGCTTAATCCACTGGGAATGTTGCAACTTTGTGCTTGATTCTTGATGCGGGAGTCCTCTTGATCCTTTGTAGGTGTTTGAGAGGTTAGACAAGTTGAAGATTATGTCCTTTCCTGATTGATCCTTTGTCTAAGTGCTCTGAGAGGGCTCAAAACCCTAATTCTTGATTGTAGTGAATGCCCAACCATCTTTGAGGAGACTGATGAGGCATGTAAATACATCCCCATTATGATGATGATTTTCACAATGATGGGAAATATTAGTGGTCAAAATTTGGGGTATGACAGATGCCCCTATTTACTCTTCTTGGACTCGAAGGTGTAAATGACGAAGGTATTCAGGCATTCGGGGTGCAAGAGGATTAAATATCGGAATACCCGAAATTTTGATGGTGATTGTGAAAGGCAGTTTGCTCATCCCTATTCTTTTGCTAAGCAATGATGCTTAGGAAAGGTAAAACTTCCCCTCGATTCTGGTCTTCAGCCATGGAACTGGTCTCAGTTTCTGATATAAACTTCCCCTCGATCTTTGTTTCCTACCAAGGAACTGGTCTAAGTTTTCTTTTTGAAATAAACTTCCCCTCGATCCTGGTTTCCTACCAAGGATCTGATCTCAGTTTTCTTTTTGAAATAAACTTCCCCTCGATCCTGGTTTCCTACCAAGGATCTGGTCTCAGTTTCTTTTGTCAATAAACTTTCTTGACAAGGGACGCTATTTATAGCGGTTTTCCTCAAACTTCTCGCCGAATTTTCCTGGGGAGATGCCATTTGATGGGAAAATTTTTTATGTCAGACTTGCTGGGGAAAACCATTCGTCTGAGCTGTAGACGTGTACAAACGTCTCTATTAGAGACGCCATTTGTTGACTCTACTGGGGAAAATGAGTCTCTTAAGAGACTGTTTCCTGCTTGGGGGTATTACATCACACTTTTCTTCGAGATCTTCTCGGA
The DNA here is from genome assembly GCA_022829125.1 of Lathyrus tuberosus. NCBI lineage: Eukaryota > Viridiplantae > Streptophyta > Magnoliopsida > Fabales > Fabaceae > Lathyrus > Lathyrus tuberosus. The sequence continues at coordinate 6,545,041 of JALAZF010000161.1, read as the reverse complement.
GAAATTCCATGTGATGTAATCCAATTTTGAGGGGCTGATGACCTTTTTGTCAGCGAATTTTCTGGAGAAAACTGCTGTATTGCCGAATCTTTGATGAAGAGGCTTTCTCGAGGGATTCTCCTTAATTCGGAAAAGCGAAAATATCATCTTCAATGGCGAAGAGTGATATTTGTCGAAATTCTTCTTGCTTTTCAGAGGTTCAAGTTATCAAAGTGGTCAATGACCAACTCCAGCCCATAAATAAACTGGAGGAGAGATTGCTTGGGTGAAACACTTCCTGATGTGGAAATAACTGACAACTCGATTGAGAGGACTTTTATCACTAGGGGACAATACCGACTAGAGTGATAGTGATGCAATATGAATATGAGTATGAATCAATAATGCATGATGTATGTGTGTATATGCTGACAAAACTGACGCGACATACAAACTAATAAATGAACACGACTGGATACTCGGCCACTGCAGGGGACGAAGAGGTATCTTCGGTTCAAAATAGAAATTCTGCCTTGCTTAGGAGAGATAGTTCTTGTGGGGAACAACGTTGGTCGGGCATAGGAGATAAGAACTCTGCCGAGGATGTCAGATGAAACACGGTTTCTGACACAGTTGATCCTTCCTTCGGGCGTCCTGGTTTAGAAGGAGTACTTTGATTCTGCACTTTGAGGTTCAATAACCTCTGGAGAAGCGATCGATGTTCTTTCGATGTTCAACAGTCAAAAGAAATTTCCATCTTTATTTTAAAAGCAGAAAAAGTTTGACAATTAAATTCATTTTTGTTTTATTTCAAGAATCATTAATCATGTTAAAAAACATCATTCTGTAAAGCTAAAACAAATAAGAATTACAAACAAAAGCACTAAGGCTCAAATTTTATTGATAGGATGGAAATCAGCCAAGCGCGTGATTCCACAGATTATTTACATAGTTACAAAATGGTAATTTAAGGGAAAAGAGCTACATTGAAACATAATGACCGCTATCCTTCTACCAACTTTGAATTCTGGACATCCCGAGCTTCCGTCGAAGATGACCTTGACTGGAGTTTTTTCCGATGGATGGTGTAACTGCTGCTGAGGGACTTGCCCCTTTGTCGGACGTAGTTACTTTCCATTATCCCTAACTTTTTCCTGGATTGTACTTTGAGGTTTCCAATCCACCGGGATGATTTTTTATTATGTCTCTAATGTTTTCCTGAACCGCCCTTTCGGGTTTTCAATCCACCGAGACATTTTTTTTAATTATTTAGGCGAAGTATTTCTTGACTACGTCATTGTGGGGTAGGCAAATTCCTTTCCATCCATGGTTACGAGTCTCAAGGCGCCGTCTGAGAAAGCTTTCTTGACCACATAGGGGCCGTCATAATTCGGAGTCCATTTGCCCCGGGAATTAGTGAGAAATGATTGTATTTTCTTGAGCACGAGGTCTCCTTTTCTGAAGACGCGAGGTCGAACCTTTTTGTTGAACGCCTTCTTTATCCTTTGCTGATACAACTGACCATGGAATAGAGCCGTTATTTGCTTCTCTTCTATTAGATTCAGTTCGTCGTGTCGACTTTGACACCATTCAGCCTCTGTTAGCTTAGCTTCCATTAATACCCTGATTGATGGGATCTCTACCTCTGTGGGAAGGACTGCTTCCATGCCATATACTAGAGAGAAAGGGGTTGCCCCTTTTGAAGTGCGGATAGATGTGCGGTAACCATGAAGGGCATAGGGTAACATCTCGTGCCAGTCTTTGTAGGTTTTAACCATCTTTTGAACGATCTTCATGATGTTCTTGTTAGCCGCTTCTACCGGTCCGTTCATCTTAGGTCGGTAGGGAGATGAGTTATGGTGTTCGATCTTGAACTCAGTGCATAACTCCTTCATCATCTTATTGCTTAAGTTAGATCCATTATCCATAATGATCTTGCTTGGAACACCATAACGGCAGATGAGATTGTTTTTGATAAATCGGACCACCACTTGTCAGGTTATATTGGCGTATGACGCTGCTTCGACCCACTTGGTGAAGTAATCAATGGCTACCAGGATGAACCGATGTCCGTTTGAAGTCTTGGGCTCAATCATGCCAATCATGTCGAATCCCCATATGAAAAAAGGCCATGGGGAAGAGAGGACTTTGAAATGCGTTGGCGGTACATGGATTTTGTCTGAGTATATCTGACACTTGTGACATCTCCTCATGTAAATGTAGTAGTCAGATTCCATGTCAACCAATAGTACCCTGCTCTTAGAATTTTTCTCGCCATTGTGTGTCCGTTGGCATGAGTGCCAAAGGATCCTTCATGAATTTCTTTCATCAGCATGTTTGCTTCTGGTCTGTCTACACATCGGAGCAAAACCATGTCGAAATTTCTCTTATAGAGTGTATCACTGCTCAGGAAGAAGCTGTCTGCTAGCCTTCTGAGGATCTTTCTGTCTTTTCTGGTTGTCCCAGGCGGATATTCTTGTCTCTAAAGGAAGCATTTGATATCGTGATACCATGGTTTGTCCTCTATGACTGCTTCGATCGTGAAGATGTAAGCAGGCCATTCAAGGCGCATTACGTCAATCTTAGGTATGTCATTCCATTGACCTACACTAATCATGGAAGAGAGAGTGGTTAATGCATCAGCCGTGAGATTCTCTTCATGAGGGATATAATGAACCTCGATTTTGTTGAAGAATGGTAACAACCTTCTCGCGTAATCTTTGTAAGGAATCACTCCTGACTGGTATGTGTTCCAATCTTCTTTGATCTGATTGATAACCAAGGCTGAGTCTCCATATACATCCAAGTTCTTGATTCTTAAGTCGATCGCTTCTTCGAGACCCATGATACAAGCTTCGTATTCGGCCTCGTTGTTTGTACACTTGAACGTCAGTCGGGCTGTAAAAGGAATGTGGGTACCCTTAGGTGTTATGATGATTGCCCCAATTCCATTTCCATAATGATTGACAGCTCCATCAAAGATAAGTCCCCATTGGGAACCTGGTTTTGGCCCTTCACTAGGTAGCAGTTCATCCAATCTTTCATTTTCAAGTACATGACATCTTCGTCCGGGAAGTCAAACCCGACTGATTCCTGATCGTCAATCGGTTGATGAGCCATATGATCGGCTAAAACACTTCCTTTGACGACTTTATGAGCATGGTACTCAATGTTGTATTCTGATAACAACATCTGCCAACGGCCAATCCTTCCCGTGAGAGCAGGTTTTTCGAAGACGTACTTGATCGGATCTATTTCGGAGATTAACCAAGTAGTGTGACGAATCATATACTGGAAAAGACGTTTGGCTGCGCAAGCCAGAGCACAACAAGTTTTCTCAAGCATAGTGAATCGAGTTTCACATTCGGTAAACTTCTTGCTCAAATAGTAGATGGCCGATTCTTTTCTTTTTGTTTCGTCCTGTTGGCCAAGTACGCAACCCATTGAGTCTTCCAAGACTGTTAGGTAGATGATCAGTGGTTTTCCTTCCACTAGAGGTGATAGAATCGGTGGGTTCAACAGGTATTCCTTGATACTATCGAAGGCGGTTTGGCAGTCTTCTGTCCAAATGCAGTCCTGATTCTTTTTGAGTAATTTGAAGATTGGCGCACATGTCGCAGTCATGAGGAATATAAATCAGGAAATGTAGTTCATACGTCCCAGGAATACCCTGACTTGTTTTTCAGTCTTTGGAGGAGGAATTTCTCGAATGGCCTTGACCTTGTCAGGATTAACCTCAATTCCTCTCTGGCTGACGATGAACCCTAAAAGCTTCCCTGAACAGATACCGAATGTGCATTTATTAGGATTCAAGCGGAGCTTGTACTTTCTCAACCGCTCGAATAGTTTTGATAGGTGGATCAGATGCTCCTCTTCTGTTTTAGATTTGGAAATCATATCATCAACATATACTTCGATTTCTTTGTGTATCATGTCGTGAAACAGAGTAGTCACGGCCCTTTGATATGTTGCCCCGGCGTTCTTCAAACCGAAGGGCATTACCTTGTAACAAAAAGTGCCCCATGGGGTGATGAACAAAGTTTTCTCCATGTCTTTCGGCGCCATTTTGATTTGATTATAGTCCGAGAATCCATCCATGAAGGAGAATACTTTGAACTTTGCGGTGTTGTCTACCAGCATGTAAATGTGCGGTAAGGGAAAGTCATCCTTTGGACTGGCTTTGTTCAGATCCTTGTAGTCTACACACATTCTGACCTTTCCGTCCTTTTTCGGAACTGGCACTATGTTGGCTAGCCATTGAGGATATTCTGATGTGGCGAGGAAACCCACGTCAATCTGTTTCTGTACTTCCTCTTTGATTTTGATGGCCATGTCTGGATGAGTCCGTCTCAACCTTTGTTTTACTGGCGGACATTCCGATCTCAATGGTAGATGATGTTCCACAGTGCTGGTATCCAACCCTGGCATGTCCTGGTAGGACCAAGCAAATACATCGGGAAATTCTTTGAGAAGCTTTATCAAACCTTCTTTGACAGTTGGACTGAGCTGTGCCCTAATCTTGACTTCTTTTCTCTCTTCTTCTGAACCCAAGTTGACCATTTCCAACTGTTCCTTGTGAGGTTTAATGGACCTTTCCTCTTGTCTGAGTAATCGGGAGATCTCTTCTGGAATTTCTTCGTCATTTTCTTCTTCAGCTTCAAATACCGGGAATTCAAAGTTGGGAGAAGGCATTGGATCGTATGTTTCAATGGGGTTTAAAACAAGCAATCTGCATGATGTAATGATTTGTTTTTAGAAGAGATAGAGAGAATGCAAGAGTGTGTGCAATGTATTTCCTGAGAAATGCTTGTTTTTATTATTTGAGTTGTTTTTAGGATTACCATTTTCTAAAAAAGCGAAAGAGAAAACAATAATAAATGCGGAAATTACAAAACGACGTTATTTTATTTATGATTCGGTCTATTCTTGAAAGACAACTCTGATGCCGAATGAATTAGAGTTGTCGGACTCTGCGTAGGGAAGCAGAATGGATTATGCATTTCGTCCTGAGACCTATAACTGTCCTCGTTCAGATAGGACTTCCATTCTTCATCTGTATCGGAGGAGTCACCCTCGTTGATGGTATGTACTTCTTGAGACAATGGGTGAAGGAAACCTCCACTGTGGAAGACGTTTTGAATGGAATGAAGACTTTCATCGTTAGTAGCAGTCTGGGTACAGGTTGAGGAAAAACCAAGACCTTTCTTCATCTTGTTATCAGTAGGAATGACAAGCTGTCCCCATCCTTTTGCATTGTTACTTCTGATCGCTTCGAGAGCATCTTTGTACAAGGAAATCGATGTTCCCTTTTCTGATTGACTCTCATTGCTCACCGAAAGTTCTTGGAACTGGGTCCCAACAACCTCTTCTGGTTCTACACAAGTGGACGATGATAAGTTACTCACGATCAAGGCTTGCTCTCCACAGAATGTGACTAGTTGGTCGTTCTTGACGAACTTTAGCTTCTGGTGAAGTGTCGAAGTGACTGCCCTAGCCTCGTGTATCCAAGGTCTTCCTAACAAACAACTATATGCTGCCCGGATGTCCATGACCTGGAACGTGACTTGGAAAGTGTGAGAACCGATAGATATGGGAAGGTCGACTTCGCCGATAACTGTTTTACGGGATCCGTCAAATGCTTTGACGATGACCTCACTGGCTCTCATCGGAGATCCTTGGTATGATAATTGCATCAAATTAGACTTTGGCATGACATCTAGAGCTGATCCGATGTCTACCAGTATGCTGGCTAAAGCATCGTCCTGGCAGTTGACTGTAATATTGAGTGCTATGTTGTGATGGTGGCCCTCTTTCGGTAGTTCTTCATCACTGAATCCCAAGTTGTTGCAGGAAGTGATGTTGGAGATGATGCTATCGAATTGTCTTATCGTTACGTCTTGTTCCACAAAGCCCTGCTCTAAGACTTTCTATAGAGCCTCCCTGTGAGCTTCGGAACTGAGTAAAAGAGATAGTACTGATATTTTTGAAGGAGTTTGCAACAGTTGATCAATAATATTGTATTCACTCTTTTGGATGAGCTTCAGCATCTCATCGTTGTTCTTTGAAAGGTCGGGATCACTGGATTTCCCGACTGGTTGATTAGGAACTTCTGTTTGAGGTTCCTTTTCTTTGCTGGGTTCTCCAACTCCTCGGTTGAAGATCCGACCGCTCTGCGTTACTCGACTGATGTCTGCAATATTCACGACGGAGGGTAATGGAGTTTCCTTTCCATTCTAAATTATGGTTGCACCGTATTTGTAAAGGATAGCCTTAGTTGATTCATACGTGTAGCGAGCGAATCTGGGACGCGTTTCTTAGGCGCTGTCGCTCTTTGGGGGTTACTACAGTTCGATTCATTTTTTATCCTATTGAAGCTGACGAAGGAAGTGAAATAGATGTCTCCAACTAACCATGCTTGCATACTGAGTTTAAACAGCGGTGTGTTAAGTTACGGATGCTATATGGTAATGGGGCCTCTTTCTTCTTACTTTGTTTAAGGTTGAAATGACGGGACTATGCTATTGGTAGGATGTTAGGACTGATGCTTTTCGATTGATGTATGAGGGTATGGGATTTTGGGTTTTTGTTTAGTGTGCTCGCTAAGATTTTTCTTTCAATCTTATGCCTACGTAATCCCGTTTACTGAAACAGGGAAATCAGAGCAATCGTAGTTCCTCCTATTCTATGGGAGGAAATGGTGTTTTGGTGTCTTGTTCAAAGCCCAAGACGTGAAGCTAAAGGTGGTTTGTATCTTGTTCAAAGCCCAAGATGTGAAGCTGAAGGGTCTATTTGTATCTTGTTTAAAGCCCAAGATGTGAAGCTAAAAGTGATTTGTATCTTGTTCAAAGCCCAAGATATGAAGCTGAATGTTTTCGACTTTAGAGAGAATTTGTTATCTCTAAAGAGGGGTTTGTCTGTCACAACTGTTAGGTGACTGGTTATAAAGGAGGATTACTTTAACTGGGATATGTGAATCCAGCAATGCCATAATTTCCTTTATAGAGGATTTTAACCTGAAGGAGAAAACTTTAACTCAGTGTAGAGCAATGCCATCTTTCCTTAGGAATTTCTCATGCTAAAAGAGGGACAGTGGCATGGATGTAAATAATCCAGAGGCTTGCCACTTACAGCAGTTAGATGAAGGAGTTGTTGATGTTTGTATACTGTGAACGAGGCACATCTTTGATGCTAAAAGGTTGATTGGCTCAACTGGGGTTTTGTTGTCTCTCGTACGAAGCCCGAGAGAGAGGCTAAAAGGGTTGACTCAACAAGAGAGTGCTTTTATATGTGTCTTGTACGAAGCCCAAGACGGAAGCTAAAAGTGGTTTGACTCGACAAGAGAGTCCTTTTGTATCTCGTACGAAGCCCGAGATGGAGGCTAGTTGACTCAACAAGAGAGTCTTTTTATATGTGTCTTGTACGAAGCCCAAGACGAAAGCTAAAAGTTGTTTGACTCAAAGAGAGTCTTTTTGTATCTCGTACAAAGCCCGATATGGAGGCTAAAAGATTACTGTTTCAGTTGAGTGACTGATAACTCGAATTCGTATCGTATTTTCCGACTCATTACGCGCACTTTTAGTACCATTTTATCGAGTCTTTCATACTATTTGCTTTGATTTATTATGTTTTCCTTTGCTTTGTGTTTTCAGGACCAATATCAGCTTGATCGAAGAAAAGGACAAGAACCCTGGCAAAAGAGTTGAAAAAGAGAAGAACTGGAGCTTTCTGCCTTCCTCTAAAAGAATGGCGTTCGCCATTCCCTAAGGGGAACCAAATGGCGTTCGCCATTGCCCCAAAAGTGCCAGATTTCCTTCTTTAGCCAAATGGCGTTCGCCATTGGCATATGGCGTTCGCCATGCGTCGCGGGAACAGTTTTCCAGAATTAGTTTTGAGCAGTTGCACGCAGTTTGAATTCAAATCTCCCAACTGTTTGGAGCCATTTTTTCTCTATATATAGGCCCTGTTGGAGGCCAGTGTGGGGATCCGGAAATTGAGCGGAAGTGCTGCCGAATCGCGTTTTAGAACTTAGGCATATATTTCAGTATCAAAGCAGCAATTACTCACACTGAGGAATTGCTTCACTTTGTATTTCCTATTTCCTTGTATTGCTGTATCACTTCAAGTATCAATACAAATCATGCTGCCATTTTCGTATTCGACTTCAGTTCCATTTACTGCATTTTTTACAGGTTCTTTATTTACTGCATTATAGTATAGATTATATTCGAATTTGTTTTAACATGATAGTTCTAGAATTTGAATGCTTTAACATGTTAAGATCAGATTTAATTATGTCCGGTTAATTATAATTAGAGACCGTCGTATGAGGACCGTCGTTCCAACGGGATTCTGTAGGAACCATCGGTATGAAAATATGATTGTTTGATATTTTGGTTTTAGTGTCTAAGTTTAATTTAGGTAACTTTGTCATGAGAGCGAGGGGTTGCTTAACAGTTTTTTGTCACGAGAGTGAGAAATGCATTAAGGTGTGTCCGATAGAGCGAGAGTTTGAGGTACGCACCGGATAGTAGACACTGAACATCGATCCTAAACACAGCGAGAGCGCTTTAGGCTTCATTTAGGCTTTGTTAGTTTCCAAAATGCGTCTTTTAATTACCGAGCGAGCGAGAGCAAAATATTGGGGTCATTAGGCGTGACTTTTGTCAATAGCGCAAGAGCGTGAGACGGAGTATTTAAGTTGGCATTTCCTACGGAATGTTAGTATAGTCATAATCAGTACCTGTTTTCAACAAGTCCCTTAGGTGCGCGGAAATCATATTTCGGTCTTGTTTTAGTATTATTTTCAAACCTTTAGTAAGTAGCGTTTACATTTCCATTCGTACCTTTTTAATCATAGCCTTAGCTTTACAAAGCAACGATAGAGTACAGTAAGTTGACATTGGTCTCTGTGGGTTCGACAATCTTTTATATTACTTCGATAAATCTGTGTACTGGCGGAGCATCAAGTTTTTGGCGCCGTTGCTGGGGACCAACGGTCAATATTGTTATTCCTTTGTTGCACCGTAAAGACTAAGGCATTCTTATTTGAAAAAAAAAAAAACTATGTATCACCCAGATTTCCTTTACAATTACCACTCCCAATACTTTGAGGAACCACAAGGATCCTATAATCCTGACCTTGAATTATTGATGAAGGATTTCAATGCGACAATAACTTACTCTCACCCAAATTCCCTCTATGATTACCCTTTCCAATATTTTGAGGAACCATAAGAATCCCATAATTCCAACCTCGAAACATTAATTGAGGATTTCATTGAAACAACAACTAACTCTAGGCTTGAATACATGATGGAACGATTTGTGGAGACGCAAACTCTCCAGAATAAAGAGTTTAGAATACAACATCTCGAAACTTATGAAACCTTTAGGCATATGAACACTGTGATCGAGTCCCTCGTGACTCACACTGAGGCATTGGAGACTCAAATCTCTATGTTAGCACAGACACCTATAAGACCCTTCCTTGAGAGACAAGTGGATGTTGTAACTATCAGTAGTGAAGAACAAATAGAAAATCCTAGGGAGAGTAATAATGAATTTGAGGAGAGTTATGGTGAGAAAAGCGTAGAAATTGAGAAAAATCCACCGACACCATCCGAAAGGGAGGTTGTCGAAGAAGTAGAGAAGGAAGCATCTATCATTGGTCCTCTTCCCAATATCCCACCAATTCCTTTCACGCAAAGGTTTGTAGAAGTTAAGGTAGACTCCCAATCCAAAACGTATGTGGAGGAATTGGAAAATATCCACACCGATACACCTTTGTCTGAGGTCCTGCATAAAAAGAGAAAATTTGAGGACCATGAAATTAGGGATATCATTACTGTTAAGAGGGTAAGGTTACCCTTTGAGGTAGTGGATGAAATAACTAAGCCCGAACTTGAAAAACTAGTACTTAGCATAGATCCAGAACCACCACCACAAGTTCAAAAGAATGAACCACCCCACAGAAGGAAGAAAAGAAAAGGTGAGGGATATGTGAGATGGCTTGATAAGTGGCCATGGAAATCGAAGATTATTAGCCGTTGAGCTATCGACATTAAATAAAGCGCTGCGTGGGAGGCAACCCACGAGATTTTTAATTTAATGTTTTACTTTTATTGTTTGTGTTTGCAGGAAATAAAGAAATGTATTGCTTGTCTCGTCTGAGCTTCTTCTAGGTGTCCACGGACATTCCTGCGAATGTCGCTGCTGGTGGTGACACCGATACGACACTGTATTTTTCTAACACTTTTTTGCAGGTACTTCCTCCGGAAACGGGCAGCACTATGAGTTGTTTCAAAAAAGAGAAAATTCAACAAATTAAGGTATCTCAAAGCGCCCACCGCCGAAGTAGAAGTGGCCAGCGAAGACATGGACAACAAGAGAGGATCAGAGAGGATTTGGCATGCAGTAGTATTCACACAGGCTCTATCTTTCCTTTTCCACCTTTTATCAAAACATTGAGGACAATGTTTGATTCAAGCGTGGGGGAGGAACTTTACCGCTTTCAATTTATCGCTTTCTAGTCTGTTGCTTTATTGAGTCATACCCGCTAGTTGAGTCAATTTTTACTTTACATTTTCGTATTGTTTGAAAACTCCCTTATTTTGACCCCAATTTCAAAAAAAAAATCCGTTTGACTGAATGGCATGACATATTAAGTATAGGTTGTTTTATCTTTATTTTAGGCTATGTTGACGGACTTGGGAAAGTTTTGCTAATATCGGTACCGTTCCTACACCTTAGATTCCCTAAGTATGTGATATTGATTTAAATAGGCATTATGCCAAGACCTTATGCCTAGTTTCTTAGAAGTAGCCTCTTTATTAGTTTATATCAGCAGTCAGCACCATCCTTACGTGTGAACTAAGTAATGAACCGATGCAAATATGTGTTGATCTCAGAGTTTATGATTATGTGATTTTATTTGGATAGTGCGAATGAAAGACCTGTTCTAACTAAGTTAGGTGGCTCTCACCCGGCCACTTAGCCCAAAGGCTCAGACTCTTGAAATTCATCGAAAGAAAAAAAAAAGAAAAGAGAGAAAGAAGAAAAATGTGTTGAATAAGAGATCATAAAACACTAACAGGTTCACTTACCATGTAAACACGAAGGATAACGGGCTTAATGTGATTGCGCGAGAAAGAAAAAGAGGTGAAATAGGATGAAGAATATAGGTCGAGTTATAATGTCATGATTCGAATTGGTATTGCATAGGAAGGGAGTCTTTGTCCGCAAATGTGGAAATGTGTCGTTACGATATCCTTGTTTTCACTATTTAGTACCTATCCGTGTAACATTAGCACAGCAACCTTGTGCTTCGATTGTTTTTGTCGTGCCTATTAGTCGAGCGTTGAACTTACTATTTTATATCATTGGGAGTTTGCTTGAGGACAAGCAAAAGTCTTAGTGTGGGGGAGTTTGATAACACGAATTCGTATCGTATTTTCCGACTCATTACGCGCACTTTTAGTACCATTTTATCGAGTCTTTCATACTATTTGCTTTGATTTATTATATTTTCCTTTGCTTTGTGTTTTCAGGACCAATATCAGCTTGATCGAAGAAAAGGACAAGAACCCTGGCAAAAGAGTTGAAAAAGAGAAGAACTGGAGCTTTCTGCCTTCCTCTAAAAGAATGGCGTTCGCCATTCCCTAAGGGGAACCAAATGGCGTTCGCCATTGCCCCAAAAGTGCTAGATTTCCTTCTTTAGCCAAATGGCGTTCGCCATTGGCATATGGCGTTCGCCATGCGTCGCGGGAACAGTTTTCCAGAATTAGTTTTGAGCAGTTGCACGCAGTTTGAATTCAAATCTCCCAACTGTTTGGAGCCATTTTTTCTCTATATATAGGCCCTGTTGGAGGCCAGTGGGGGGATCCGGAAATTGCGCGGAAGCGCTGCCGAATCGCGTTTTAGAACTTATGCATATATTTCAGTTTCAAAGAAGCAATAACTCACACTGAGGAATTGATGCACTTTGTATTTCCTATTTCCTTGTACTGCTGTATCACTTCAAGTATCAATACAAATCGTGCTGCCATTTTCGTATTCGACTTCAGTTCCATTTACCGCATTTTTTACAGGTTCTTTATTTACTGCATTATAGTATAGATTATATTCGAATTTGTTTTAACATGATAGTTCTAGAATTTGAATGCTTTAACATGTTAAGATCAGATTTAATTATGTCCGGTTAATTATAATTAGAGACCGTCGTATGAGGACCGTCGTTCCAACGGGACTCTGTAGGAACCATCGGTATGAAAATATGATTGTTTGATATTCTGGTTTTAGTGTATAAGTTTAATTTAGGTAACTTTTTCGTGAGAGCGAGGGGTTGCTTAACAGTGTTTTGTCACGAGAGTGAGAAATGCATTAAGGTGTGTCCGATAGAGCGAGAGTTTGAGGTACGCACCGGATAGTAGACACTGAGCATCGATCCTAAACACAGCGAGAGCGCTTTAGGCTTCGTTTAGGCTTTGTTAGTTTCCAAAATGCGTCTTTTAATTTCCGAGCGAGCGAGAGCAAAATCTTGGGGTCATTAGGCGTGACTTTTGTCAATAGAGCGAGAGTGTGAGACGGAGTCTTTAAGTTGGCATTTCCTACGGAATGTTAGTATAGTCATAATCAGTACATGTTTTCAACAAGTCCCTTAGGTGCGCGGAAATCATATTTCGGTCTTGTTTTAGTATTATTTTCAAACCTTTAGTAAGTAGCGTTTACATTTCCATTCGTACCTTTTTAATCATAGCCTTAGCTTTACAAAGCAACGATAGAGTACAGTAAGTTGACATTGGTCTTTGTGGGTTCAACAATCTTTTATATTACTTCGATAAATCCGTGCACTTGCGGAGCATCAGTGATAGGTCCTGTATGTTGGTTAAAAGAGAAAATTAGTTCTTATATGAGTAATGTTGCACTCATGGCTTGGATATGAGGATCGGGGTTATTTCCTGTTCTCTAAGGAAACGGGGAGTCCAAAGGAGCTTTAGACTGTCTGAGTCTACGGACTTTATCTCTTGTACTATGCTTAAGAAACAGTAGTAGTAGGATATAGACTCTTTGAAAGGATGTTCTATTAAGATGACTAATTTCTGTTCCTAAACCTCTAGGAGGTCGTCGGGACATTTTGTACAAAGCCCAAGAGGAGGCTAGAAACTTTTAAGAAGCCGAGGGACAATTTGTACGAAGCCCAAGAGGAGATTATCATTCCCGGAGGAAGAATCATTATACAAAGCCTAAAAGGAGGCTGTGAATACTTCTAAGAAGCTTACGGGTCCTTGTACAACGCCCAAGAGGAGGCGGGGATGCTTTTAGGAAGCCTGTGGGTCCTTGCACTAAGCCCAAGAGGAGGCTGATGAACAGTTCCAGCAGGGGTTTCACATGGAACAATGGCCTTCTGTATATGAACAGTTCAAAGGGGGGAGATTCCTTAGATCTAGTTATCTAACGTTGATGTGAGGTTCTGTCTAGTTCTAGAAGTATTTGCCAGGGAAACTCAAATATATATACTATTATTACACAGTTGATATGAGTTTATGAAAGAAGACTTACAGTGAAACAACCCCACAATACAGTTATATACATATGAAAGCGGTAAATGAAAGCGGATAAACACTTACTCGGTTGTAGAGCTTCCATGTTGTTTGTATTTACTCGGTTATATACATAGGTTTGTATTTACAAAGGATTGGGTCTTACACTCTATTAGAGGCCCATGAGTGTGAAAATGATTTGTGAGGGTGAAAATCAAAGAAACCCTAATTTGTTTTCTTTTAAAAGTAAACATTAAAAGAAAATCAATGAAACATACCAAATGAATTTGAATAAACCACTTGTGATTTTTTGTTTAAGGTTTGAAAATGAGGGATTAATCACAAGAGATATTAAAACTCATTTGATCTTGATTTTTCAAAGTAAATATTCAATTTTAAATGTTTAAAAACAATTAAAAAGGAATTTATTCACAAAAATACTAATTATATTAAATAAATAATATAAATCTAATTTTTTTGTGGAATAAAATATTTCAAACTTTTTGTGATTTTTTGCAAAAATAACCAATAAAAAGTAATTAAAATTGAAAGAGTTATTAATTTTCCAATTAATTAATAAAACATAAAAATATTGGAAAAATAGCAAAAATGTGAAAAACACAACATGGCATGGGTGGGGTTTGAACCCACGACCTCAAGGTTATAGGGCGCGCGCCTTACCACTGGGGTGGTGATACATCCATTGTTTGAAGTGAAGGTCATAACTTTCTCATTTCTCCATGTTTTGAGACAATTTATATGCATCTGGCCTAGAATTTCACAAGGAATCCAATGGTGGTGGTATTTTTTTCAGATCATACTCCCTCCTCAAAATCCGATAGGGGTTTTGAAAAAGGCCTATAATTGCATTTTCTATGCTACACTTTGATACAGGCATGAATTACATGATCAATTGGTTCAAACACAACATATATAACATGTATGAGGTGTGCATGATCAGTGGACTTCAAAGCAAAGCATATTTTGAAAAGTTCAAGTCATGAGGCTTACCTCCTTTTGAGCTTTTTGGAGTTTTTGTGCAATCTGTCAAGCCTCTTGCTCCAGAAGTGATTTGATGCTTTGGACACTCTCAAATGATCCCTTGGAAGCTTTTAGGATGAGTGGAATCACCTGGTACTTGCAAAAACACAAACTGGCCCTTTTCTTGCAAAAGGGATTAAAAGTGACCAAAATAACAACTCTCTCAAATGGTGTTCTAGATGGGGGGAACCATTTGGGACAGTTCAAGGATGTTATTTGGAGTGTGTTTGAGGTTTTATCTGGTTTGGAAAGTGACTGAATCAAGACATGGCTTGAAAAATGCATAAAAGGCCTATTTTGAGGTTTTGAGAGGTGTCTTTGTGATTTTAGTGTTAAAGGTCACTTGTGAGAGTTTGGATCACCTATATATGATGTTTATGAGGTGTGTGTGTGTGTGATTTGTTTGATTGGAATTGCTCTCAAACTCAAAAACTCAGAGTTACCTTGCTAGAGAAGGCATTTTGGCCTAAAGAGGGGGATTTTAAGGAAAGCATCTATTTGATGGCTTTGGTGTACTCAAACTGAGCACAAATGACCTCTATTTATAGTAGAGCAAGTTTGTTTTGGGATCAATAGTGAATGGCAACTGCAGCAGAGGTTTGGCCAATGTTGAGCTATAGAAATCCAAGTCTCCTCTAGCCATTGACTAGAGGTTAGAGCACAGGCCTTTGGTTCCCTAGTTGTTGGATCATTCTTGACTGAATTCAGTTGCAAATGTGTCAGTCCATGCCACCTCTAAGCATCTATTAAATGCTCCAATCCAAAATTGGAGTCTTGTCCCTATTTTAGGCAATTCTAGGTTTGGCATGCTACTTCTTGTTCCAAAGACTTTGGAGGCTTGGCTCAGTCATTGTCCCCTTTAGATTTGATCCTCAGAGGTGTCCAAAGTGATGACAAGGCTTGAAATTATCTTATTTTGCCAAATCGAGCAAGAATGCAAAATTCTGCCTAGCCTTGGCAGTTTTCAGCAAGGCATATTGCCCTTGTCATATCTCATGGCTCAAGTGGAATTTGATGATGTTCTTGGTCATTTTGGAAAGCCCTCATATGATACAACAACTGTTTGATCATATTTGGTTTTGATACCTTTTGGATCCAAATGAAAAATCCCCCTACATTTGGAAAAAAGTGAAGGCAGATTCTGACTTAGTGAAAATTTCACTAAGTGTTGGATAAAAGTGACATTTTCACTTTTTGTGATTTTGATCATTCCATAACTCAAAATCCATGAGGAATTTGGAGGGAGGTCAGTTTTAAGCTTTTGTAGAGGGCCATGAGATCTACAAGTCAAACATTGGATGACGAAAAATGGCTTTGTGGTTTAGGAGTTATGATCCTCCAAAGTTGGTACCATTGCCACTTTGTTCCATGACTTAGAAAATTTCTAAGTTTTTATGGTTACACCTTTTACAAGTTATCCCACTTTCTTTGATTTTTCTTGATGAATGGTGATTCAAATCATACATTAACATCATTTTAGGGTTAAAAATCCATTTTTGTGAAAAATCTCAAAAAGTCAAAGTTTGACTTTTTGTGCACAGTTGACTTTTTATCCAATGAATTCCAAACTGTGCGATCCTCTATGAAATCAAGTCCTTGCCCTAAATCAAACTTGATGAATTGATTTCATAGGTGATATAGGGTGTATTGAATCATGTCCTAGGGTTTGGGAGCATGTCCTGGTCAAAAGTCAAAGCTACAGTTGACTTTTTCTCGCGAAACCCTAACTGTGGTTCTGATGAAATTGAGATTTGTTGCTCAAGTTTCTTGGATCAATCCATTGTTGCAAATGGATCAATGTAGTGTGTTAGAGACCCCCAAATCATGTCTTGAGGTCTTGTCTCATGTTTTGTCCCAAAAGTCAACTTAGGGGTGAATTAGGTCAAGAAACCCTAATTCCTGATTTTTTTGTGAATGCATCCCCTGAGGCAAAATTGACTTGATGATTGGGTCCATCAGGTTCCATGGAGCATATTAGGTTATGCTTTGAAGTATTGGCTCATGCCTAGAGGAAAATTTCCATCTGAAGGCCCTGGTCGATCGAAACCCTAATTTGGTGACACTAGCGATCCTGAGGCTTGATCCACCTAGAAGGGAGCAGCCTTGTGCTTAATCCTTGAAGTGGGAGTCCTTTTGATCCCTTGTGGATGCTTGAGAGGTTAGAAAAGTTGAAGATCATGCCATTCCTTGATTGATCCTTTGTCTAAGAGCTCTGAGAGGGCTTGAAACCCTAAGTTTGATTGTAGTGGATGCTCACCCATCTTTGGGGAGACTGATGGTCCATAAAGGTACATCCATATTGTGATGATGATTTGCAAAATGATGGGAATCTTAGTGGTCAAAATTTGGGGTATGACAATACAGCAATGGTCCCGACAGATAAATAACTACATGAGCCCTTTGATTTTTCTGACCATTGTAAGTAATTTCAATCAGTTCCTGGTTGGGAACTTTTGATTCGTCAAGTAGAGGGATGATGGTACAAACATCTTTGGTTCTCTTATGATCAGTGATTACGACAACATCATTGATTTCATCAGCAAAATAGTCTGGCATCAAGTTGATTGATCCAGAACTTGGACATGGTTGAATTTCTTTGTGGTCCAGCTGACTTTGAAGGGCTGCTCACACAAGGTAACATCCTTGATTATCTTTCGAGCAAACTCTACAGCGTTCATAGTTGTGTGGTGGCACCTGGCCCCGTCCGCTTTGTATGCAGTGTAACCTTACTAGGTCAGTTTCCATTGATCGAACATCCTGACTTTGGTGCCTAGTGGGGTTCCCGTTAGTCATGCTGACTTGTTATGTGTCTTCATCCATATAAATCAGAAGCCATCAATGGTTTAACAAGTGTTACAGAGTCCTTTGAACGAGATCACATCCTTGGTCACTCTCACGGCATACTGTACAGTTCTGATAATGATGCGAAGTCAGAAAACCGAGCGGGACTTGTGTAGCGTGTAACTCCACCAGGCTGGTATTCATCAAGCAAATATCAAAGATTTGGATCATGTTAACTTGATAATGACTTCTATCGCCGTAGTCCTGAATCCATACAAGATCCATCTGACACTGGAGGGCCTCTTGTACAAAAGAGCATCCCTATTTATTTACCGAGCAGATCAGACATGAATTGTAATCGTGTCGAGGCTGATTATAATGTTGGCTTTGGCTTGAGTACATTGCCACCAAGTTGACATTCATTGCACGGATGTCGTGGTTTTGAATGATGTTGGAATTCGTATAAGTCAGGTTGACTTCACGAATTCGGTGATCCTGGATCCATCCGAGATCCATCTGTTCCTGTAGAGCTGATTGCACCACAGATCATCCTTGATTGTTTTTAGAGCAGACATCACATTGATGATTTTTGTGAAATGGTACATGACCGTATCCGCTCTGTCAGCAATGCATCTTGACCAAGTTGGTCCCCAATAAGAGTACATTATGAATTTGATAGGTATGCTTAGACTCTTCCTCTATCAAATTGACTGCAGCTTTCTCGTGTTGAGGTAGCAGGTTCGTCTGAACATTAGGATTTGTATCCTTAAAGGATAAGACCCCGCTCCTAACAAGTTTTTACACATCGGATTTGAAGCTGAGACAGTTCTCTATGTCATGCCCTGTTCCTCCTTGATGGTAAGGATAAGTCTGATCTGCTTTGAACCAAAAAGGCGGATTCTCCGGTATTGTAAGAGGAGCCCGGGTTTGGACGTGCCCTTTGACCAGTAATAGTGGAAATAATTTTGCGTACAACATTGGTATAGGGTCAAACCCTGGTGGTCTCGTTGTACTGTTGTTGTTGTACGGTGGACGAGCCTGCTGAAGACGCTGTTGTGTCCTTTGCTGAAATTGGTTTTGACTCGGTTGGCTCTGAGCAACCTGAGGTTGATACGTAGGAACAGACGTAGGGTTGATAGCAGGAGTTACAGCTGCTACTGGTTGGTACCGTCGCCTTTGCTTTCCGAGAGAGATATTACCAATATCTTGCTCTTTTTTCTTAGGGAGAGTACTACCGTACATTATAGTACTGCTTGATGATTCGACATCTTTGACCAGACGTCCTTCTTGGACAGCTTCTTCGAGGCGAACTCCCATGCCTACCATCTCAGTAAAGTCATTGGGCGCACTGGAAACCATTCGGTTGTAGTAAAATGAGCTCAAGGTTTTCAAGAAGATTTTTGTCATCTATTTTTCCTCAAGAGGTGGACAAATCTGAGCGGCAATTTCACGCATCTCTGCACATACTACTTGAAGGTTTCCTTGTCCTTTTGTGACATGGATTTGAGTTGATCTCTGTCTGGTGCCATGTCCAGGTTATACTTATATTGTTGAACGAAGGCAACGCCAAGATCTCTGAAAGTGACGATCTTAGTGCGGTTTAATCCCATGTACCATTTGAGCACGGCACTGGTTAAACTATCTTGGAAGTAATGGATCAGTAGCTTTTGGTTCTCTGTCTGAGTTGACATTCTCCGCGCGTACATCGCCAAATGACTTTGAGGGCAAGAGTTACCCTTGTATTTCTCAAATTCGGGCACCTTGAATTTGTGCGGAACTTTCACATTAGGGACCAAACAAAAGTCTGCGGCGTCTTTTTCGAATAGATCCTAACCACGAATGGCTTGCAGTTCCTTCTGCATCGCCAGGAACTATTCCTGGAACTCCTTCATTCACTCATTCATACTTCCGTTTCCACCAGAAGGTATCTAGGGAATCTTCCCTTCCGGGCCAGCGTGTACTACGGGTGGTGGTATAGTCATTACGACATTGACTTTTGGTGCTGTCATGCCCCTTGCATCTTCGCTTTCCCGACGTTTGTAACCTTTAGGCCCAGCGGTTCCTGCTGCAGTTTTCGGATCTTCCGTGATCGGCGAAACATATCCTTCCGGGGTATAGTTAATAGGCATGCCCCAGGGACGATCTTTTGGCATATTATACCGAGGATCATACTTCTCCACTATGGGCGTTGATGTGATCTCTGAAATCACAGTACTTTGAATATGAGCTTCTACCAGAGCTTGCATGTCATTGTGTAGTTTCCTTAGATCTTCTTTCAAAGCATCGAGTTCTTCTCTCAACTCTCTGTTCTCTTCCTCGAGATTATCCATCTTTTTCTGTCGATTGACCCGAGTATTGTACGAATGAGACAGTTTGACTCTAGAATCGAGACACAAACGTGAGATTTGTAGCTAAGAAGAATGCGTTACGTAAGAATGATGAATGATATGCAATGATTATATTAATTATATTTTTTGTTTAATCAAAATAAACTTCGACAATTGGATTACAAATATCAAACAGTGGGGAAACCATGTTTTATTGAATTCAAATATTGCGGAAATGGAAATACAGTAATTACAAAGTGCTGTAAAAGGAAATGTCTAAGCTAATGGATCCTGAGTCCTCTCTGAGGAGGGCTCAGGTGCTGGTTCTGGTACTTTCCTTTTCATTGACCGGAGCTCTTGGGCCGTTGTCGAGTTGTCATTCCTTTGCCAAGTGAAAGAAGCGAGCAAATTCCTTTGGTCTTCTTGATTTTCTACAGCATGTTGCTCTAAAATCTCGATCAGAGCATCTTTTTCTTTTAACAGTTACTGTATTTTATTACACTCCACACTGAGAATACCGTATTTTTTCTTCTAAGACTTCCTCTCCTGTTGAACTTTCTTGAGAGTAACCTAAAGCTTTTCCGTATCAGGCATAAAATAAAGGAAGGATTCCTTTAACGAGAGAACTTCTTGACATGGGTAAGGCATCCTCAGCTTGAGAGCTCTAGTTTGTACCCAGTGGAGATAAGATTCCACAAAGACACAATCCAGTTTTTCGAGAGACTCTCTTCCTTTCTTGTGAACATGTTTCCAGGCATTCACTATTTCGGTCTTTAGTGCCCTGTCATTTTCTCCTTCCTTGAAGAAAAGACCTTCTAGATGAACATTATGCGGGACATGTCTCATCGGGTATCCAAATTGACGACGAACTAAAACTGGATGATAATTGATTCCTCCTTTAGTTCCTATGAGGGGTACGTTAGGGAAATTTCCACAACGGTCAATGATTCTGATCCTGTCATAGATTCGATTGTACCAATCTATGTCAGAGTTGGTAAGAGCCATGATTCTCTGTGACCAACGTAAAGCACTCTTATGATCCCAAAAAGCGGCAGACTTAGGTAAATAGGAAGTGAACCACTTGTAAAGCAGGGGTACACAACATGTGATCATTCCTCCACTGTACAAATTCCTTAAGTGTACAGAATGATAAGCATCTGTGAGCAAGGTCGGTACAGGGTTTCCAATCAGGAAAATCTTAATAGCATTGATATCAACGAAGTTATCAATGTTGGGAAACAGAAATAACCCGTAGGTGAGTAAAACAAAGATGTTTTCGAAAGCAGTCATGTTCCCTATGCTAGCAAAGTATAGAGCCTTCTTTACCAAAAACTTGGATGGTAAACCTTGGATCCCACCCTTAGTCGTCATGTGAGTCTTGACTTCTGACTCATCCAAATAAATTGCTCTTGCAATGGTTTGATCCTTTGGAATTTCTTCCAGTCCAGAAAAGGGAGCTTGGTCAGTGATGGGTAAATCCATGAGGTGAGAGTACTCCTCCAGTGTTGGTGCTAGCTGATAATCCGGGAATGTGAAATAGTGATAGACCGGATCGTAGAACTGAATGAGCGTAGCTAGGATTCCTTCAATTACATAGACCCTTAACAAAGACAGCAGACCTCTGTACTTGGCTCTGAAAGCATCAGGGTTGGTGATCATCCTTGCCAACCCTATTAAATCCTCTAATTTTGGAACCTTAAAGGTGTACTCATGAGTCTTCCTTCTACCGAAATCCATAACGCAATCTTTCTCTCTGACATTTGTAATCATTGTCTTAGTTTAATTTGAAAAAGAGAGACTAGAAGAGAATATTTTTCTTTGTTTAATGTTTTTTTAATGAAATGGATGCATAAATGCAGCACACAAAAACATAGAAAAAACATGGGGTCAAAGGTTCGGTGTCATGAAGTCATGGCTCTACCCATCCCCAAAGGTTGTACTGGTGGTTTTTTGTACCTGTCCTCAAAATCATTGACCCCTCTTGGGATAACAACAGCAGGCTGGTTTACCCGAGCGAGCTGCACTATCTTAGAGTAATCTCAAATGAGGGTAGTATCGCGTGACAACTATTTCCAATAGCTTCCGCAATACAAAATAGTAACAAGGTCTCAGCCTACTAAATCCTCAGTTTCATGGACAACCACAATCGAACAATCTGCTTTCAACAACCGAAGTTGTATAGGCATTGAATCTGCAAAGGGTGTCTCCTCTGATTTGATGGTCGACCGGGGTCTCTTATTTGGGAGTCACTCCCTGTAAGATTACCCGTCTAGTGCCATCACTTATCTTAGGTGTATACTCAATCTTTCCAGATGCGGTATCACCTGCAGTCCCATTAGCAGAAAAATAAACACAGATATCAATTAGGAAAAGCGATATATATATTTATCCTAAAACTAACATGCTAGACCTCTTAAGAGCTATAACCTATGATCATATACAGTCAATGACTCCCAAGCAGAGTTGCCATTTTTCTGTAGCGAGCGATATTCGTCGGCGACGCGACCACCTTATCGCTGGTTCTTCTCCTCACCGCAATGAGGAGGAATGGGTGCTACTTTCTGATTTCTTATTTATCCCATGAAGCTGAAAGCGAAAGGGAAGCTATCTAAAACTAACCTTGCACGTGAATGTTTAACTGAACAAACGCTTCAAAGTGATTGGGGGGTCCGGGGTCAGGTTATACAATGGGTAGTTGTCAATTACCCATCCTATATGTGGTTATCCACAGGATATTAGCTTTAGGTTTCACTTTGTAATTGATAGTGTTTATCTGCTGATGGGTTGGGAAAGTTTCTTGAGAAGTTTGAGTGAGTCAGTGAGTTTTTTGTTGATGTTCGGGTGTTCCTGATGTTTTTGGTAAGGTACTAGACCTAAGTTTTGATTGGTATGAAGGTACTGGACCTAGAGTTTTTGATTAGTATGCTCGCTAAGATTTCGTAATCTTATGCCTACGTATTCCCGTTTAAACGAAACAGGGAAATCAGAGAAATCGTAGTTCCTCCTAGTCTAAGGGAGGAAAAAGATGTTTTGGTGTCTTGTTCAAAGCCCAAGATTGAAGCTAAAAGGTTTTAGAGAGAATTTGTCATCTCTAAAGAGGGATTGTTGATTTTTGTGTGCCTTGATCAAAGCGTAAGATTGACGCTAAAAGGTTAATTGACCCGGCGGGGGGATTTCTTTATACAAAGCCTAAGAGGAGGCTGGATAAGACCGACTCAACAAGAGAGTGTATATATATTGGTGTCTTGTACAAAGCCCAAGATTGAGGCAAAAAAAGAGACTGACTCTTTGGGGATATCATTATACAAATCCTAAGAGGAGGCTAGAAGTTTGAGTTTTTCGGGGAAAATGTTCTTTCTGTCTTGTACAAAGCCCAAGATTGAGGGTAAAAGGGATTTTGACTCCGCCGGGGAGATTTGTATGCGTATCTTGTATAAAGCCCAAGATGGAGGCTGAAATGAGAAATTTAACTAACTTTGGTGAGGATATTTTTATGTGTCTTGTACAAAGCCCAAGACGGAGGCTGAACTCAGTTTGACTCTTCTTGGGGAAAATCATTCCTCAAACCCTAAAGGAAGGCCGAGAGGAAATGACTCTTCTGGGGAAGATATATGTCCCAAGTGTCATACCCCAAATTTTGACCACTAAGATTTCCCATCATTGTGCAAATCATCATCACAATATGGATGTACCTTTGTGCCTCATCAAGTTCCTCAAAGAATTTGTGAGCATTCACTGCAATCAAAACTAGGGTTTCAAGCCCTTTCTGAGCTCTTAGACAAAGGATCAATCAAGGAATGACATGATCTTCAACTTGTCTAGCTTCTCAAACATCATCAATGGATCAAGAGGACTCCCACTTCAAGGATTAAGCACAAGGTTGCTCCCTTTTAGGTGGATCAAGCTTCAAGATCGCTGGTATCACCAAATTAGGGTTTTGATCGACCAGGGCCTCCAGTTGGAAATTTTCCTCTGGGCACAAGCCAATGATCCAAAACATAACCTAATATACTCCATGGAACCTCATGGACCCAAGCATCAAGTCAATTTGACCTCAGGGGATGCATACATCAAAAAATCAGGAATTAGGGTTTCTTGACCTAATTCACCCATAAGTTGATTTTTGGGACAAATCATGAACCAAGACCTCAAGAGAAGGTTTGAGGGTCTCTAATATACCATATTGATCCATTTGGAACAATGGATTGATCCAAGAAGCTTGAGCAACAAGTTTCAATTTCATCTGCACCACAGTTAGGGTTTTGCGAGAAAAGTCAACTGTAACTTTGACCTTTGACCTGGACATGCTCCCAAGCCCTAAGACATGATTCAATATACCCTATGACACCCATGGAACATGTCCATCAAGTTTGATTTAGGTCAAGGACATGATTTCCTGAAGAATTGCACAGTTTGGAATTCATCTGATAAAAAGTCAACTGTGCACAAAAGTCAACTTTGACTTTTTGAGATTTTTTACCCAAATGGTTTTTTAACCCTAAAATGATGTTAATGTATGATTTGAATCATTATTCATCAAGAAAAATCAAAGAAAGTGGGATAACTTGTAAAAGGGGTAACCATAAAACTTAGAAATTTTTCTAAGTTATGGAAAAAGTACCACTAATGCACCAACTTTGGAGGACCATAACTCCTAAACCACAAGGCCATTGTGCCCCATTCAAAGCTTGTTTTGAAGATCTCATTACCCTCTACAAAAGCTTCATACTGACCTATATCCAAATTCCTCATGGATTTTGAGTTATGGAGTGATCAAAATCAAGAAATCACACTTTGTTAAAACACTTAGTGAAAATTTCACTAAGTCAGATTTTGCTTCACTTTTTTCCAAATGTAGAGAGATTTTTCACTTGGATTCAAAAGAGATCAAAACCAAATATGCTCAAACAGTTGTTGTATCATGTAAGGGCTTGCCAAAATGGCCAAGAACATTACCAAATTCAACTTACACCATGAGATATGACATTGTCAAGTTGCCTTGCTGAAATCTGTCAAAGGCAAGGCAGATTTTGCATTTTGGCTCGATTTGCCAAAATCAGCCAAATTCAAATGCTCCTATCTACTTGGACACATCTGAGGATTGAATCTAAAGGGGACAATCACTGAGCCAAGCCTCCAAAGTCCAAGGAACAAGAAATAGCATGTTGAACCTAGAATGGCCAAAATAGGGACAATACTCCAAATTTGGATTGAAGCATTCAATGGAACCATCAAGGTGGCATGGACTGAGCCATTCTCATCTGAAATCAGTCAAGGCTTATCCAAGACCAAGGGAACCAAAGCTCTGAGCCCTAACCTCTAGTCAATGGCTAGATGAGACTTGCATTTTCATTTGCCAACATTGGCCAAACCTACTCAGCAGTTGCCATTCACTATTGATCCCAAAACAAACTTGCTCTACTATAAATAGAGCTCAATTGTGATCAGTTTGAGGACACCAAAGCCATCAAACAGATGCTTTCCTCAAAATATCTTCTTTCACTCCAATTTTGCCTTCTAAGGCAGTCACTATCGGGTTTTGAGTTTGAGAGCTTTTCCAACCAAACCAATCACTCACACACCTCATATACATCACATATGAGCTGATCAAACACTTAGATCACTTCTGAAACACCAATTTCACAAAATCACCAGCTGGTTGCTCAAATTTTCAATCAAGTTGCAGCTGGGGTGCCATGAAATGATCCAGCCATTTTCAATCAAGTCCAAGCATTCAAACACATTCCATAAGGTGTAAGGAAGCTGTTCAGATCATCATAACTCATCTGTAGCACCTCCAAATCAAAAATCACATTGCACTTGCTGTCACGGCCTAGAGGTGAATACTTAATTTTTGAAGCATTAATCCAAGATCACAATTTGTTTTCCATATGTTAAACAATTTTGATCATTTTAATTGAATTTTTATTCAATTAAAAACATTTTGGAAATAAATTAGGGTTTTGGATTAATTTAACCCTCTCAAATCATTTTCAAAACACTTTGGGCCTCTATTAGAGTGTAAGACCCAACCCCCCTTGTACAAAAACTTTTGGGCCTCACTTATTGTATAAGTCCCACTGTGCAAGTAAACGGTACGACCGTCGTCTGTTTAAAACATCTGGGCCTACCCTCGTGTAGTAAGACCCATTTCTTTTCTTAAAACACTTTTGGGCCTCTATTAGAGTGTAAGACCCAATCCTTTTTTTGACCAAATCATTTTTGGGCCTCAGTGTATTGTATAAGTCCCGATACCGTCAAAATAAACGACGTGATCATCATCCGTTGAAAACCAATATGGGCTTCTCTTCGAGCTATAAGACCCATTCAATTGGGCCTCTATTAGAGTGTAAGACCCAATCCCCCTTTTAACCAAAACCTTTTTGGGCCTCACTTATTGTATAAGTCCCTTTGCGTTAAAAGAAAACCTCGGCGCGATCGCCATTTTAAACGAAAAACCATCTGGGCCTACCCTCGTGTTATAAGCCCCACTCTTTTTCTTTAAAACTTTTTGGGCCTCTTGAGAGAGTGTAAGACCCATCCCTCTGTATAGAAAACCTTTTTGGGCCTAAGTCACTTGTATAAGTCCCTCTGTACAAATCCAATAGTGCGCTCACTGATAAAACCCTGGGCCTCTCCTTGAGTTGTAAGCCCCAAATCCTTCTTTTTCAAAGCACTTTCTCCTTTGAATTTGAATATACTGCTGTTTTCAATTCTTTCTTTGTTGAACAACTAACCATACAACATGGAAGCTCTACAACCGAGTAAGTGTTTATACACTTTCATTTACTGCTTTCCAATACATATAACTGTATTGTGGGGCTGTTTCGTTGTAAGTCTTCTTTCATAAACTAATATCGACTGTGTAATAATAGTATAGATATTTAGATTTTCCCCGGCAACTACGTCTAGCACTAGGAAAATCCGTTTCATTTTAGTTGTAGAAATAGACAACTAGATCCCCAATAGGATCACCAGATACAGTCTTCTCTTCGGCTGTCCTCATTAGGAATTGTCAAGAAACTCTACTCCCAGAGATGAATGTATTCTCCGTGAATGGCATCTTTGAGTTTCTTCCAAATTCTCAAACTTTCCACGGGCTTCTTAAAAGCATCGGCCTCCTCTTGGGCATTGTACAAGGACCCTCAGGCTTCCTAAAAGCAACCCCGCCTCCTCTTGGGCTTAGTACAAGGACCCTTCGGCTTCTTAGAAGTATTCACATCCTCTTCTTAGGCTTAGTATAAGGACCCGTCGGCTTCTTAAAAGCTTCCAGCCTCCTCTTGGGCTTCGTACAAATTGTCCCGACGACCTTCTAGAGGTATAGGAACAGAAATTAATCATCTTCATAGATCAGTCCTTTCAAAGAGTCTACTACTGTTTCTTAAAACATAGTATAAGAGATAAAACTCTAGGCTTGGACAGTCTAATTTCCTTGAGTCTCCAAGACATTCTCAAGTGACCCATTCGTTAAATAGGAAGAAACCGTAGACTCGGACAGTCTCAATACCATTCGAATCTCCCCGTTTCCTTAAAGAACAGGGAATAACCCCGATCCTCAGAGAGAACCCATGAGTACAATGCTGCTCATATAAGAACTGATTTTCTCTTAAATCAGTATACTGGACCTGTCACTCAACTAAAACAGTCACCAGCATATAGCCTCCTCTTAGGCTTTGTATAATGATATCCCAAAAAGAGTCGGTCTCTTTTTTTAGCCTCCTCTTAGGCTTTGTATAATGATCCTTCTTTTCTTCAGCATAATTCAGCCTCCTCTTGGGCTTTGTACAAATGATTCCCCCCAGCGGAGCAAACCTTTCAGCCTCCATCTTGGGATGCGGATGAGATACAAAAGACTCCCTCGTTGAGTCAAACAAAAACTTTCAGCCTCTCTCTCAGGCTTCGTATGAGACACATAAAACACTCCATCGTTAAGTCAATCACCCTTTCGCCTCCATCTCGGGCTTCGTATGAGATACAAATTCCCCTAAGCAGAGTTAAACTCTCTTTTACCCTCTATCTCAGGCTTCGTACGGGATACAAACACTTTCGAATAAACGGTCTTTTAGCCTCCATCTTGGGCTTTGTACAAGACAGATAATCTTCCGCTGAGTCAGTTGGGCCCCAATAGCCTCCTCTTAGGCTTTGTATAACGAAATCCATAGCTGAGTCCAATTAACCTTTTAGCATCAAACCTGTGCCTCGTTCACAGTACACAAACATCAACAACTCCTTCCCTTTCATCTAATCGCTGTAAGCGACAAGCCTCTAGATCATCTATATCCACGCCACTGTCCTTCTTTTAGCATGAGAAATTCCTAAGGAAAGATGGCATTGCTCTACACTGAGTTAAAGTCTTCTCCTTCAGGTTAAAACCCCTTTCTTAGGAAATTATGGCATTGCCGGATTCACATATCCCGGTTAAAGTAATTCTCCTTTACCCGTCTTTAGAGATAACAAATTCTCTCTAAAGCCGAGAACTTTCAGATTCACATCTTGGGCTTTAAACAAGATACAAACAACTTTCAGCTTCACATCTTAGGCTTTGAACAAGATACAGATCACCTTTCGCTTCACGTCTTGGGCTTTGAACAAGACACCAAACCCCATTTCCTCCCATAGAATAGGAGGAACTACGAACGCTCTGATTTCCCTGTTTCGATAAACGGGAATACGTAGGCATAAGATCGAAAGAAAAGATCTTAGCGAGCACACTAACCAAAAACCCTAAATCCCATACTCTCACATATCTATCAAAAAGCATCTATCCTAACATCCTAATCCTTGTTCCCTGCCAGAAACCATCATTCTGTCAAAATAACCTAAAAGAAACCCTGAATCTTTGTAGCATCTGTAACCGAACAGACCGCTGTTCAAACTCAGTATGCAAGCAGGGTTAGTTGGAGACACCTATTTCCCTTCCTTCATCAGCTTCAATAGGATAAAAAATGAATCGAGCTGTAGTCCCAGAGCGATCGTGCTTCGCAACCACATCCAAAAATCGCTCGCTACAGAAAAGTGGCGACTCTGCTGGGGAGAAGTTGACCTCTTGCTGGTCCATCTCCTTTTAGGTAGAAACCACAGAGTGGTGACTCCGCCGGGAAGCCATTTCTGTCAGGAACATAAGTTTCATAGCTTAAAAGTCTAGGATACTAGGACAAATATATATATTTCTTTTCCTAATTGAATATGTGTTTATTTTTCTGCTACTGGGAATGCGTGTGATGCCGCATGTGGTGAGATTGAGTATACACTTAGGAAAAGCCAACCTTTTTTGTAGTGCGGAAACTATCGGAAATAGTTGTTACGCGATACTACCCTCGTTTGAGGCTGGTGATCTATTCTCGGTGAATAGCACTTACTCTAAGATTGCACACAACTCGCTGGCGATCCGCTTGTTGTCTGCCTTCCTGGGAGGAGCTAATGATAATGAGTACAGGTACAAAAAACACCCTAGTATAAACCTTTGGGGATGGGTAGAGCCTTGACTTCATGACAACGACCCTTTGACCCCATGTTTTTTCTATGTTTTTGTGTGCTGCATTCATGCATTCATTTAAAAAACATTAAAACATTCAAAAAAAATTTCTTCTAGTCTCTCTGTTTTTCAAATTAAACTAAGACTATGATTGCAAATATCCGAGAAAAGGATTATGCTAATGGATTTCGGTAGAATGAGAACTCATAAGTACACCTTCAAGGCTCCAAAACTAGAGGATCTGAGAGGTTTGGCGAGAATGATCACAAACCAAGAGGCCTTCAGAGCCAAGTACGGAGGTCTGCTACCTCTGTTAAGAATCCATGTGATTGAGGGAATCATGGATGTACTCGTTCAGTTTTACGATCCGGTTTATCACTGTTTCACATTCCCGGATTACCAGTTAGCACCTACACTGGAGGAGTACTCTCATCTGATCGATCTACACATTACTGATTAAGCTCCATTTTCTGGACTGGAAGAAATTCCAAAGGATCAGACCATTGCAAAAGCAATTCATTTGGATGAGTCAGAGGTCAAGACTCACATGACTACCAAGGGTGGCATCTAAGGTTTGCCAGCCCAGTTCTTAACAAAGAAAGCTCTGTACTTTGCTAGTATAGGGAACGGGACTACTTTTGAAAGAATCTTTGTTTTACTCACCTACGGATTATTTCTGTTGCCCAACATTAATAACTTCATCGATATCAACGTCATTAAGGTTTTTCTCATTGGAAACCCTGTGCCAACTTTGCTCGCAGATGCGTATCATTCTGTACACTTAGGGAATTTGTACAGCGGAGGGGAGATCACGTGTTGTGTACCTTTGCTTTATAAATGGTTTATCTCTAATTTGCCTAAATCAGCTGCTTTTTGGGATGATAGGAGTGTCTTACGCTGGTCACAAAAAATCATGTCCCTCACCAACTCTGACATTGATTGGTGTAATAGGATTTATGATGGAATAAGGATCATTGATCGTTGTGGAAACTTCCCCAACGTACCCCTTATAGGAACTAAAGGAGGAATCAACTATCATCCGGTATTGGTTCATCGTCAATTTGGATACCCGATGAGGCTTGTTCCGCGCAACGCTCATCTGGAAGGTCTTTTCTTCAAGGAAGGAGAAAACGACAGAGCACTAAAAATGGAAATAGTGCATGCTTGGAAGCACGTTCATAAGAAAGGACGGGAGTCTCTAGGAAAACCGAACTGTGTCTCGGTGGAGCCTTATCTCCACTGGGTACAAACTAGAGCTCTCAAGCTAAAGATGCCTTATCCTCGTCACGGAATTCTTCCGCCGAGGGAATCTATCATCTACTTCATGACAGAAACTGAAAAGCTTCATGTTACTCTCAACAAAGTTCAACGGGAGAGGAGGTCTTGGAAGAACAAGTACCGCACCCTCAATGTGGAGTGTACCCAAATACAACAATTACTGAAAGAGAAAGATGCTCTGATTGAGATTTTAGAGCAACATGTTGTAGAAAATCAGGATGACCAAAGGAATTTGCTCACTCCTTTCATCTGGCAAAGGAATGACAACCCGAGAACGACCCAAGAGCCCCGGTCAAAGAAAAGGAAAGTGCCAGAGTCAGCACCCGAGTTCTCTTCAGAGAGGACCCGGACCCATTAGCTTAGGTTTTTGTTTCTGCACCTTGTAATCTACTGTATTTCCATTTCCATAATCCTCTGAATTTCAATAAAAAGGGGTTTCCCCACTGTTTGATATTTGCAATCTAATTGTCGAAGTTTATTTTGATTAAACAAAAAAAAACAATTAATATAATCATTGCATTTTATCATTCTCACGTCGCGTATTCTCCTTACCTATGAATCTTACGTTTGTGTCTCGATTCTAGAGTCAAACTGTCTCATTCGTACAATACTCGGGCTAATCGTCAGAAAAAGATGGATGATCTTGAGGAAGAAAATAGAGAGTTGAAAGAAGAGATCGACGCTCTGAGAGAGGATATGAGAAAGCTTCGTAACGACATGCAAGCCAAGGCAGAAGCTCAGCTACAAAGGACTGTGATCTCAGAAATCACCTCAACGCCCATAGTGGAGAAGTTCGATCCTAGGTATCAGATGCCGAAAGATCGTCCCTGGGGCATGCCTGCGAACTATATCCCGGAAGGATATGTTCCGCCGATCGTTGAAGATCAGGGAATCACAACAGATGCCGCTGGTCCTGAAGGTCACAAAATTCGGGAAAGCGAAGATGCTAGAGGCATATTGAAGACTCCTGAAGGTTACAAACTTCGGGAAACGCCAAGATTCAACGCCGTAGTTACGGTACCACCCCCTGTGGTGCACGCTGTCCCGGAAGGACAGATTCCACAGATACCTGCTGGTAAGAAGGAAACTATGTTTGACCGAATGGAGGAATTCCAGGAACAGTTCTTAGAAATGCATAAGGAACTGCAAGCCATTCGCGGTCAGGACATTTTTGGAAAGGACGCCATAGACCTTTGTCTGGTCCCCAATGTGAAAGTTCCGCACAAATTCCAAGTGCCCGACTTTGAAAAATACAAGGGTAACTCTTTCCCTCAAAGTCACTTGGTAATGTACGCTCGACGAATGTCAGCTCAGACTGAAAATCAGGACTTACTGATTCACTACTTTCAGGATAGTTTAACAGGTGCCGCCTTAAAATGGTACATGGGTCTAAACCGCGCCACGATCAGCACATTCAGAGATCTTGGAAAAGCCTTCGTTCAACATTATAAATACAATTTGGACATGGCACCCGACAGAGATCAACTCAGATCAATGTCACAAAAGGACAAGGAAACCTTTAAGGAATACGCCCAGAGATGGCGTGAGATCGCCGCTCAAATTTGTCCACCTCTTGAGGAAAAAGAGATGACAAAGATCTTCTTAAAGACCTTGAGCTCATTTTACTACGATAGAATGGTCGCTAGTGCACCCAGTGACTTCACCGAAATGGTCGGTATGGGAGTTCGTCTTGAGGAAGCCGTCCGAGAAGGACGTTTGGCAAAAGACGCTGGATCATCAAGTAGTACAAAACGATACGGTAGTGCTCTTCCTAAGAAAAAAGAGCAAGATATTGGGAATATCTCTCTCGGAAAGCAAAGGCGACGTTATCAACCAATAGCAGCGGTAATTCCTGCTATCAACTCCGCGCCTATTCCTACGTATCAACCTCAGGTTGCGCAGAGCCAACCTAATCAGCAAAGGACACAACAGCCTCTTCAGCAGGCCTGTCCTCCATACAACAACAACCGTACAACGCGGCCACAAGGATTTGATCCTATACCCGTATTGTACGCAGAACTATTTCCGTTACTACTAGCCAAGGGGCACATCCAGACTAAGTCTCCCCTTTCAGTACCGAAAAATCTGCCTTTTTGGTTTAAGGTGGATCAGACATGCCCTTATCATCAAGGAGGATCGGGGCATAACATAGAGAACTGTCTCAATTTCAAATCTGACGTGCAAAAGCTTGTTAGGAGCGGGCTCTTATCTTTCAAAGATATGAATCCAAATGTTCTTACGAACCCGCTGCCTCAACACGAGAAAGCTGCAGTCAACTTGATTGAGAAAGAATCTAACAATGTCTATCAAATTCACGATGTACTCTTGTTGAGGACCAATCTGGTCAAGATGCATTGTAGACAGAGTGGATATGGCCATGTGCCACCTCATAATTATCATCAATGTGATATCTGCTCTAAAAGCAATCGAGGATGTTCGGTAGTACAAGCAGCCCTACAGGAACAGATGGATCTCAGATGGATCCAGGAGCACCGAGTTCGTGGAGTTAAAATGGTCTACACGAATTCCAACGTCATTCAAAACCATGACATCCGTGCGATGAATGCCAATTTGGTGGCAATGCACTCAAGGCAAAGCCAATACCATAATCTGCCGCGGCACGATTACAGTTCTTGTCTGACTTGCTCGGTAAACAAACAAGGATGCTTTTTCATACAAGAGGCCCTCCAGAGTCAGATGGATCTTGGATGGATCCAAGACTACTATGATAAGAGCCCTTATCAGATCAACATGGTTCAGATTTTTGATATTCGTGTGATGAATACCAACCTGGTAGAGTTACATGCTGAGCAGGTCCGACTTGGATTCTTAATATCACATGATTACCAAAGCTGTAAAGCGGGTTGCGAAAATGATCGAGGTTGTACCCTTGTCCAGGAGGCACTTCAGCACTTGTTAAATCATTGGTGGATGCCAATTTATATGGATGAAGATACTCAGCAAATTAGTATCAATAACAGGAATCCTACTCGCCGTCAGAGTCAGGATGTCTGATCTGTGGAAACTAACCTAGTGAGGTTACATTGTATTCAGAGTGGGCGTGGCCAGGTGCCACCACACAATTATGATCATTGTAGAGTTTGTTCAGAAAGTAACCAAGGATGCTACCTTGTGAGAGCAGCTCTTCAGGGTCAAGTGGATCGTGGAGAGATTCGTCCATATCCGGGTTCCGAACCTATCAACGGGACGCCGGACTACCTTGCCGATCAAATTGAGGACGTTGTCGTAATCTCTGATCATCAGAGGACCAAGGATGTTTTTGCCATCATCCCTATGTTTGACGAATCAAAAATTCCCAACCGGGAACGGATCGAGATTACTTACGATGGTCAGAAAAACCAGAGGGCTCCCATAGTCATCTATCTACCGGGACCACTACCGTATGATTCAGCTAAGGCGATCCCTTACAAATACGGTGCAACAACCATCGAGAATGGAAAGGAAATTCCATTACCCTCCGTCGTGTAACACGGAGTGGTAGAATCTTCAACCGAGGAGTTGGAGAACTTAACAAAGAAAAGGAATCTCAGACAGAAGTTCCTAATCCACCAGTCGGTCAATCCAGTAATCCCGACATTTCAAAAGACAAAGATGAGATGCTGAAACTCATCCAAAGGAGTGAATTCAACATTGTTGATCAACTGTTACAGACTCCTTCAAAGATCTCGGTATTATCACTATTACTCAGTTCAGAAGCGCACAGGGAGGCTCTACAGAAAGTCTTGGAGCAAGCCTTTGTGGAACAGGATGTAACAATCAGACAGTTCGATAGTATTGTCTCTAACATCACTTCCTGCAATAATTTGGGATTTAGGGATGAGGAATTACCTGAAGAGGGTCTCCGTCATAACATGGCGCTCAATATCACAGTTAACTTCCAGGATGATGCTTTAGCCAGCGTACTGGTAGACACAGGGTCAACCCTGAATGTTATGCCGAAGTCCACTTTAATGCAATTATCATTCAAAGGCCCTCCGATGAGAATCAGCAAGGTCGTCGTCAAAGCGTTCGACGGATCCAGAAAAGTGGTTATCGACGAAGTTGATCTTCCCATAACTATTGGTCCTCACACTTTCCAAGTCACTTTCCAGGTCACGGACATCCGGGCAACATACAGTTGTTTATTAGGAAGACCTTGGATACATCAGGCTGGAGCGGTCACTTCGACTCTCCACCAAAAGCTAAAGTTTATCAAGGGCGATCAACTCATCACAATCTGTGGGGAGCAGGCCTTGCTCGTGAGTAATTTATCATCATCTACTTGTGTAGAACCCGAGGAGGTTATTGGGACGCAGTTCCAAGCATTGTCGGTGAGCAATGAGAATCAATCAAAAGGAGGAACTTCGATTTCCTCATACAAAGATGTTATCAAAGCGGTCAAGAGTACCGATACAAAAGGATGGGGGCAGCTTGTCATTCCTACTGACAATAAAACAAAGAAGGGTCTTGGTTTTTCTGCAACCTGCACCCAGATTGCTGCTAACGATGAAAATCTTCATCCCATTCAGAACTTCTTCCATAGTGGAGGCTTCCTCCAACCAGTGACTCAAGCAGTCCATGCTATCAATGAAGAGGATCCCTTTGACACAGAGGAGGAATGGAAGTCTTATCTCAACGAGGACGGTTATATGTCTCAGGAAGAGGTGCCTATGCCATTTTGCTATCCCGCAGAGAGTCCAAGATTTATACCCAGGTCCGACGTCGAAGTGATATATGGGGGTTGTGATCCGGAGGGATGCCGTGCTTCACCAAACTCATTAGAGGAGGACACTCTGATGAAAGACAACTTTGACTATAACTACTATGGCCCGATGGATGGTCTGCCAATGTGGCAACCTTACCCAGGAGACTTGGGGCCAGAAAGTCAGCCGAGTAATGACACTCAGCTGAGCGTCATTGAATAGAATACCTGTGTCCCCACCATGTCATGGGATCAACACTCAGGTCATTCAGAGACTACTCAACATGACAATGAATTCGCAACGTTTGCAGGATTAGAGTTCGTCAACTATGCTTTTCCCGAGGTCAACGTCATCGAGAGAGATGACTCCTCCCGTTCTAAAGAAGTGTGGGACACCTTGGGACAACCAAGTGGAAAATTTGACTTCATGGTCAAGTACACCGCTCTTGAAAGCTCTCGTATCAGGCTCGAAGATATCCAGCCAACTGGATGGGGAGATACAGCTGAGAGCACAAATTCTATGCAAAATACAACTGAGGAATCCTCCTACGACAATTCTGCCTGGGAGACAGATTCCAACGATCATGCTCCACCAAAAATCAGCATTATTTCTGAAGACAAATCAAGGAAGGTGCCAGACTTTGTGATTCACTGAGGAGTTCGCCGCCAGTGGGTTGCTGTCGAGGTTCCGAAGGTCGTTCACCAGTCAAAGTAATTGCCATCTTTAACCTTTCACCCTGCCCAGGTGAAACGGATGTTTTAATAGGGCTCGCTTTCTGTAAATTTCCCTCTTCGCTTCGCCCAAAGCGACAAAGTTTTGTTTTATAGGGCTGTAGTTTCAAGAGTCGGCTGGTTCATTAATAAAATAACGTCGTTCTGTAATTTCCGCATTAATTGCTGTTTTCTCTTTTTGCTTTTCTCAGAAAATGGTAATCCTAAAAAACAAATCAATAATAAAAACAAGCAGTAAAAAAAATACACTACACACACTCTTGCATTTTCTCTATCTCTTCTAAACACGAATCATAACGTCATGCAGATTGCTTGTTTTACACCCCGTTGAAACATACGATCCGATGCCTTCTCCCGACTTTGGGTTTCCGGTATTTGGGGCTGAAGAAGAAGTTGACAACGAAATTCCAGAAGAGATCTCCCGACTACTCAGACAGGAGGAAAGGTCCATTGAACCTCACAAAGAGCCGTTGGAAACGGTAAACTTGGGTTCAGAAAAAGAGAGAAAAGAAATCAGGATTGGGGCACTGCTCAGTCCAACTGCCAAAGAGAGTTTGATAAAGCTTCTCAAAGAGTTTTCCGTTGTATTCGCTTGGTCCTATCAGGATATGCCAGGGTTGGATACCAGCATCGTGGAACATCACTTACCATTAAGATTGGAATGTCCGCCAGTAAAACAAAGGTTGAGACGGACTCACCCGGACATGGCCATCAAAATCAAAGAGAAGGTACAGAAACAGATTGACGCGGGTTTCCTCGCTACATCTGAATATCCTCAATGGTTAGCCAACATTGTACCTGTTCCCAAAAAGGACGGAAAGGTCAGAATGTGTGTCGACTACAGAGATCTGAAAAAGGCAAGTCCAAAGGACGACTTTCCTTTACCATACATTGACATGCTGGTAGACAGTACAACAAAGTTCAAAGTTTTCTCCTTCATGGATGGATTCTCGGGCTATAACCAGATCAAAATGGCACCGAAAGACGTGGAGAAAACTTTGTTCATTACCCCATGGGGTACCTTTTGTTACAAGGTGATGCCGTTCGGTTTGAAGAACGCCGGGGCAACCTATCAAAGAGCCATGACTACTCTGTTTCATGACATGATACACGAGGAAATCGAGGTATATGTCGATTATATGATTGCAAAATCTAAGACAGAAGAGGAGCATGTGACCCACATGTCAAAACTATTCGAGGAAGTACAAACTCCGCTTGAATCCCAACAAATGCACCTTCGGTGTCCGTTCAGGGAAACTCTTAGAGTTCATCGTCAGCCAGAAAGGAATTGAAGTTGATCCTGACAAGGTCAAGGACACTCAAGAAATGCCTTCTCCGAAAACTGAAAAACAAGTCAGAGGATTCCTGGGACGTTTGAACTACATCTCTAGATTCATATTCCTCATAACCGCCACGTGTGCGCCGATTTTCAAATTACTGGAAAAAAACCAGGATTGCGTTTGGTCGGAAGACTGTCAAACCGCCTTCGACAGTATTAAGGAATACCTGTTGAATCCTCCGATTTTATCATCTCCAGTGGAAGGAAGACCACTGATCATTTACCTCACAGTCCTAGAGGACTCGATGGGATGTGTACTTGGCCAACAAGACAAAACCAAACGGAAAGAGTCTTCCATCTACTATCTGAGCAAGAAGTTCACCAACTGCGAGACTCGTTACACGATGCTCGAGAAAACTTGCTGTGCTTTGGCTTGGGCAGCCAAACGTCTGCGTCAGTACATGATTCGTCACACTACTTGGTTGGTCTCCGAGATGGATCCAATCAAGTACGTATTTGAAAAGCCTGCTCTCACGGGAAGGATTGGCCGTTGGCAGATGTTGTTATCAGAATATGACATAGAGTACCATGCTCAGAAAGCCGTTAAAGGAAGTATTTTTGCTGATCATTTGGCTCATCAACCGATTGACGATCAAGAATCAATCGGGTTTGACTTCCCAGACGAAGATGTCATGTATCTAAAAATGAAAGATTGTGATGAACCGTTACCCAGTGAAGGGCCAGAACTAGGTTCCCAATGGGGACTTATCTTTGACGGAGCAATTAATCATTATGGAAATGGAATTGGGGCAATCATTGTTACCCCTCAGGGTACCCACATTCCTTTCACCGCTAGACTTACGTTCGAATGTACGAACAACGAGGCCGAATACGAAGCATGTATTATGGGTCTCGAAGAAGTAATTGATTTAAGGATCAAGAACTTGGACGTATACGGCGATTCAGCCTTGGTGATCAATCAGATTACAGGCTATTAGAACACATACCAATCAGGATTGATTCCTTACAAAGATTATGCAAGAAGGTTGTTGCCCTTCTTCGACAGAGTCGAGTTTCATCACGTCCCTCGTAATGAGAATCACATGGCTGATGCATTAGCCACTCTCTCTTCCATGATTAGCGTAGGTCAATGGAATGACCTACCTAAGATTGATGTAATGCGCCTTGAACGGCCCGCCTACATCTTCGCGATTTAAGCAGTCATAGACGATAAACCTTGGTATCACGATATCAAGTGCTTCCTTCAGAAACAAGGATACCCACCTGGGGCATCTAAAAAGGATAGAAAGACCCTCAAAAGACTGGCTGGAAGCTTCTTCCTGAGCGGTGATACTCTCTATAAGAGAAATTTTGACATGGTCTTGCTCCGATGCGTGGACAGACCAGAAGCAGACATGCTGATAAAAGAAATTCATGAAGGATCGTTTGGAACTCATGCCAACGGGCACAAAATGGCGAGAAAAATTATGAGAGCAGGGTACTACTGGTTGACCATGGAATCCGACTGCTACAAATACATGAGGAAGTGTCCTAAGTGTCAGATATACTCCGACAAAATCCATGTACCGCCATCACATCTCAAAGTGCTCTCTTCCCCATGGCCTTTTTCCATACGGGGAATCGACATGATTGGCTTGATTGAACCTAAGGCTTCAAACGGACATCGTTTCATTCTAGTAGCCATTGATTACTTCACCAAGTGGGTCGAAGCAACGTCGTACGCTAATGTAACCCGACAAGTGGTGGTCCGATTTATCAAAAACAATATCATCTGCCGTTATGGTGTTCCTAGCCAGATCATTACAGATAATGGATCTAACTTGAACAATAAGATGATGAAAGAGTTGTGCGCAGAGTTCAAGATTGAACACCATAACTCATCTCCCTACAGACCCAAGATGAACGGAGCGGTAGAAGCGGCTAATAAGAACATCAAGAAGATCGTTCAAAAGATGGTTGTAACCTACAAATATTGGCACGAGATGCTACCCTTTGCTCTTCACGGTTATCGCACATCTGTCCGCACTTCAACAGGGGCTACCCCTTTCTCTCTAGTATATGGCATGGAGGCAGTGCTCCCCATCGAAGTAGAGATCCCATCAATCCGGGTATTGATGGAAGCTAAGCTTACAGAAGCTGAATGGTGTCAAAGTCGACACGACGAACTCAACCTGATCGAAGAGAAACGAATCACGGCACTATGCCACGGTCAGTTGATCAGCAAAGAATGAAGAGGGCGTTTGACAAAAAGGTCAGACCTCGCATCTTCAGAAAAGGAGACCTCGTGCTCAAGAAGATACAATCTTTTCTCACTGATTATCGGGGCAAGTGGACTCCGAATTATGATGGCCTCTATGTGGTCACGAAAGCTTTCTCAGGCGGCGCCTTGAGACTTGCAACCATGGACGGAGAGGAATTTGCCTACCCCACGAATGTTGATGTAGTCAAGAAATACTTCGCCTAAACTAAACTAAAAAAAACGTCTCGGTGGATTGAAAACCCGAAAGGGCGGTCCAGGCAAAAGTTAGAGACATGAAAAAATCATCCCGGTGGATTGGAAACCTCAAAGTACAATCCAGGAAAAAATTAGGGATAATGGCAAGTAACTATGTTCAACAGAGGCAAGTCCCTTAGCAACAGTTACATCACCCATCGGAGGAAAACTCCAGTCAAGGTCATCTTCGACAGAAGCTCAGGATGTCCAGAATTCAAAGTTGGTAGAAGGATAGTGGTCGTTATGTTTCAACATAGCCCTTTTCCCTGTAAATTACCATTTTATGAACTTTGTAAATACTCTTTGGAATCACGCGTTTGGCTGATTTCCATCTTATCAATGAAATTTGAACCCTTGTGCTTTTGTTTATAATTCTTACTTGTTTTAGCTTTACAGAATGACGTTGTTTAACTTGATTAACGATTCTTGAAATAAAACAAAATTGAATTTACTTGTTAAAACTTTTTCTGCTTTTAAAATAAAAAGATGGCATTTCTTTTGACTGTTGAACATCAGAAGAACCTCGATTGCGTCTCCAAAGGCGTTCGAACCTCAAAGTGCAGAATCAAAGTATTCCTTCTAAACCAATGCGCCTGAATGAAGGATCAACTGTGTTAGAGACCATGTTTCATCTGATACCTTCGGCCGAGTTCTTATCTCCTAAGCCCGACCAACGTAGCTCCCAGCAGGGGCTATTTCTCCTAAGCAAGGTGGAATTGCTATTGTGAACCATTGATACTTTTCATCCCCACAGAGGGCCGAGTATCCTGTCATGTTCATCTTTTAGTTTGTATGTCGTGTCTGTTTTGTCAGCATATACATACATACATCATGCATTTTTTATTTGCATTCACATTTCATATTGCATCACTATCACTTGAGTCGGTCTTATCCTGTCGTGATAACCGTCCTCTCAATCGAGTTTGTCAGTTCTTGCTTCGTCAGGAAATGTTGTGTTCGAACGAACTCGTCTCCAGTGTATTTTTAGATCAGAGTCGGCACTTGACCACTTTGATAACTTGAACCTCTGAAAGACCAGAGAACCTTCAACAGATGTCACTCTTCGCCATTGAAGATGATATCCTTGCTTTCCCGGATTAAGGAAAATCCCCAGAGAAAGCCTCTTAAATCAGAGATTTGGCTACAGTCGGTATCTCCGAAAAGCCGCTGATGAAAAGGTCGTCGGCACCTCAAAATTGGATCACATCATATGGCAGTTCTCCGGGAAGATCCCGAGAAAAGTATGATGTAATATCCCTAAGCAGAAGCAGTCTCTCAAGAGACTCGCTTTCCCCAGTAGAAACAAATGGCGTCTCCAACAGAGAAGTTTGTGCAACTCTACAACTCAGACGATTGGGTTCCCCAGCAAGTCTGACATCGAAACCTTTTCCGGCAAATGGCATCTCCCCAGGAAAATTCGGCATGAAGTTTGAGGAAAACCGCTACACGTAGCGTCCCTTGTCAATACAGTTTATTGACAAAAGAAACTTAGACCAGTTCCTTGGTAGGAAACCAGGATCGAGGGGAAGTTTATATCAGAAACTTAGACCAGTTCCTTGGTAGGAAACCAGGATCGAGGGGAAGTTTATATCAGAAACTTAGACCAGTTCCTTGGTAGGAAACCAGGATCGAGGGGAAGTTTATATCAGAAACTTAGACCAGTTCCTTGGTAGGAAACCAGGATCGAGGGGAAGTTTATTTCAGAAACTGAGACCAGTTCCTTGGTAGGAAACCAGGATCGAGGGGAAGTTTAAATCAGAAACTGAGACCAGTTCCTTGGTAGGAAACCAGGATCTAGGGGAAGTTTACCTTTTCTAAGCATCATTGCTTAGCAAAAGAAGATGAATTCGTAAGCTACCATTCATAGACGCCATCAAAATTTCGAATATTCTGATATTTAATCCTCTTGCACCCTGAATGCCGGAATACATTCGTCATTCACACCTTCGGGTCCAAGAAGATTAAATAGGGGCATCTGTCATACCCCAAATTTTGACCACTAAGATTTCCCATCATTGTGCAAATCATCATCACAATATGGATGTACCTTTGTGCCTCATCAAGTTCCTCAACGAATTGGTGAGCATTCACTGCAATCAAAACTAGGGTTTCAAACCCTCTCTGAGCTCTTAGACAAAGGATCAATCAAGGAATGACATGATCTTCAGCTTGTCTAGCTTCTCAAACATCATCAATGGATCAAGAGGACTCCCACTTCAAGGATTAAGCACAAGGCTGCTCCCTTTTAGGTGGATCAAGCTTCAAGATCGCCGGTATCACCAAATTAGGGTTTTGATCGACCAGGGCCTCCAGTTGGAAATTTTCCTCTAGGAACAAGCCAATGATCCAAAACATAACCTAATATACTCCATGGAACCTCATGGACCCAAGCATCAAGTCAATTTGACCTCAGGGGATGCATACATCAAAAAATCAGGAATTAGGGTTTCTTGACCAAATTCACCCCTAAGTTGATTTTTGGGACAAATCATGAACCAAGACCTCAAGAGAATGTTTGAGGGTCTCTAATATACCATATTGATCCATTTGGAACAATGGATTGATCCAAGAAGCTTGAGCAACAAGTTTCAATTTCATCTGCACCACAGTTAGGGTTTTGCGAGAAAAGTCAATTGTAACTTTGACTTTTTACCTGGACATGCTCCCAAGCCCTAAGACATGATTCAATATACCCTATGACACCCATGGAACATGTCCATCAAGTTTGATTTAGGTCAAGGACATGATTTCCTGAAGAATTGCACAATTTGGAATTCATCTGATAAAAAGTCAACTGTGCACAAAAGTCAACTTTGACTTTTTGAGATTTTTCACCCAAATGGTTTTTTAACCCTAAAATGATGTTAATGTATGATTTGAATCATCATTCATCAAGAAAAATCAAAGAAAGTGGGATAACTTGTAAAAGGGGTAACCATAAAACTTAGAAATTTTTCTAAGTTATGGAAAAATTACCACTAATGCACCAACTTTGGAGGACCATAACTCCTAAACCACAAGGCCATTGTGCCCCATTCAAAGCTTGATTTGAAGATCTCATTACCCTCTACAAAAGCTTCATACTGACCTATATCCAAATTCCTCATGGATTTTGAGTTATGGAGTGATCAAAATCAAGAAATCACAATTTGTTAAAACACTTGGTGAAAATTTCACTAAGTCAGATTTTGCTTCACTTTTTTCCAAATGTAGAGAGATTTTTCACTTGGATTCAAAAGAGATCAAAACCAAATATGCTCAAACAGTTGTTGTATCATGTAAGGGCTTGCCAAAATGGCCAAGAACATTACCAAATTCAACTTACACCATGAGATATGACATTGTCAAGTTGCCTTGCTGAAATCTGTCAAAGGCAAGGCAGATTTTGCATTTTGGCTCGATTTGCCAAAATCAGCCAAATTCAAATGCTCCTATCCACTTGGACACATCTGAGGATTGAATCTAAAGGGGACAATCACTGAGCCAAGCCTCCAAAGTCCAAGGAACAAGAAATAGCAT
Organism: Lathyrus tuberosus; assembly: GCA_022829125.1. NCBI lineage: Eukaryota > Viridiplantae > Streptophyta > Magnoliopsida > Fabales > Fabaceae > Lathyrus > Lathyrus tuberosus. The sequence continues at coordinate 6,501,875 of JALAZF010000161.1, read as the reverse complement.
GTTGAACCTAGAATGGCCAAAATAGGGACAATACTCCAAATTTGGATTGAAGCATTCAATGGAACCATCAAGGTGGCATGGACTGAGCCATTCTCATCTGAAATCAGTCAAGGCTTATCCAAGACCAAGGGAACCAAAGCTCTGAGCCCTAACCTCTAGTCAATGGCTAGATAAGACTTGCATTTTCATTTGCCAACATTGGCCAAACCTACTCAGCAGTTGCCATTCACTATTGATCCCAAAACAAACTTGGTCTACTATAAATAGAGCTCAATTGTGATCAGTTTAAGGACACCAAAGCCATCAAACAGATGCTTTCCTCAAAATATCTTCTTTCACTCCAATTTTGCCTTCTAAGGCAAGTCACTATCGGGTTTTGAGTTTGAGAGCTTTTCCAACCAAACCAATCACTCACACACCTCATATACATCACATATGAGCTGATCAAACACTTAGATCACTTCTAAAACACCAATTTCACAAAATCACCAGCAGGTTGCTCAAATTTTCAATCAAGTTGCAGCTGGGGTGCCATGAAATGATCCAGCCATTTTCAATCAAGTCCAAGCATTCAAACACATTCCATAAGGTGTAGGGAAGCTGTTCAGATCATCATAACTCATCTGTAACACCTCCAAATCAAAAATCACATTGCACTTGCTGTCACGGCCTAGAGGTGAATACTTAATTTTTGAAGCATTAATCCAAGATCACAATTTGTTTTCCATATGTTAAAAAATTTTGATCATTTTAATTGAATTTTTATTCAATTAAATACATTTTGGAAATAAATTAGGGTTTTGGATTAATTCAACCCTCTCAAATCATTTTCAAAACACTTTGGGCCTCTTTTAGAGTGTAAGACCCAACCCCCCTTGTACAAAAACTTTTGGGCCTCACTTATTGTATAAGTCCCACTGTACAAGTAAACGGTACGACCGTCGTCCGTTTAGAACATCTGGGCCTACCCTCGTGTAATAAGACCCATTTCTTTTCTTAAAACACTTTTGGGCCTCTATTAGACTGTAAGACCCAATCCTTTTTTTGACCAAATCATTTTTGGGCCTCAGTGTATTGTATAAGTCCCGATACCGTCAAAATAAACGAAGCGATCATCATCCATTGAAAACCATTATGGGCCTCTCTTCGAGCTATAAAACCCATTCAATTGGGCCTCGATTAGAGTGTAAGACCCAATCCCTCTTTAAACCAAAACCTTTTTGGGCCTCACTTATTGTATAAGTCCCTTTGCGTTAAAAGAAAACCTCGGCGCGATCGCATTTTTAAACGAAAAACCATCTGGGCCTACCCTCGTGTTATAAGTCCCACTCTTTTTCTTTAAAACTTTTTGGGCCTCTTGAGAGAGTGTAAGACCCATCCCTCTGTACAGAAAACCTTTTTGGGCCTCAGTCACTTGTATAAGTCCCTCTGTACAAATTCAACAGTGCGCTCACTGATAAAACCCTGGGCCTCTCCTTGAGCTGTAAGCCCCAAATCCTTCTTTTTCAAAGCACTTTCTCCTTTGATTTTGAATATACTGTTGTTTTCAAATCTTTCTTTGTTGAACAACTAACCAAACAGCATGGAAGCTCTACAACCGAGTAAGTGTTTATACACTTTCATTTACTGCTTTCCTATACATATAACTGTATTGTGGGGCTGTTTCATTGTAAGTCTTCTTTCATAAACTCATATCGACTGTGTAATAATAGTATAGATATTTAGAGTTTCCCCGGCAACTACATCTAGCACTAGGAAAAGCCGTTTCATTTTAGTTGTAGAAATAGACAACTAGATCCCCAATAGGATCACCAGATACAGTCTTCTCTTCGGCTGTCCTCATTAGGAATTGTCAAGAAACTCTACTCCCAGAGATGAATGTATTCTCCGTGAATGGCATCTTTGAGTTTCTTCCAAATTCTCGAACTTTCCTGACTTGATCTATTCCTTGTGAATAGCTTGCCTTGAATTTCTCGGGGTTTGGGGACCCACGGGCTTCTTAAAAGCATCGGCCTCCTCTTGGGCATTGTACAAGGACCCTCAGGCTTCCTAAAAGCAACCCCGCCTCCTCTTGGGCTTAGTACAAGGACCCGTAAGCTTCTTAGAAGTATTCACAGCCTCCTCTTAGGCTTCGTATAATGATCTCTTCCTCCGGGAATGATAGCCTCCTCTTGGGCTTAGTACAAGGACCCGTCGGCTTCTTAAAAGCTTCCAGCCTCCTCTTGGGCTTTGTACAAATTGTCCCGACGACCTCCTAGAGGTATAGGAACAGAAATTAATCATCTTCATATATCAGTCCTTTCAAAGAGTCTACTACTGTTTCTCAAAACATAGTATAAGAGATAAAACTCTAGACTTGGACAGTCTAATTTCCTTGAGTCTCCAAGACATTCTCAAGTGACCCCTTCGTTAAATAGGAAGAAACTGTAGACTCGGATAGTCTCAATACCATTGGGACTCCCCGTTTCCTTAAAGAACAGGGAATAACTCCGATCCTCAGAGAGAACCCATGAGTACAGTGCTGCTCATATAAGAACTGATTTTCTCTTAAATCAGTATACTGGACCTGTCACTCAACTAAAACAGTCACCAACATATAGCCTCCTCTTAGGCTTTGTATAATGATATCCCCAAAAGAGTCGGTCTCTTTTTTTAGCCTCCTCTTGGGCTTTGTATAATGATCCTTCTTTTCCTCAGCATAATTCAGCCTCCTCTTGGGCTTTGTACAAATGATTCCCCCCAGCGGAGCAAACCTTTCAGCCTCCATCTCGGGCTGCGGATGAGATACAAAAGACTCCCTCGTTGAGTCTAACAAAAACTTTCAGCCTCTCTCTCAGGCTTCGTATGAGACACATAAAAAACTCCATCGTTGAGTCAATCACCCTTTCGCCTCCATCTCGGGCTTCGTACGAGATACAAATTCCCCTAAGCAGAGTTAAACTCTCTTTTAGCCTCTATCTCGGGCTTCGTACGGGATTCAAACACTTTCGAATAAACGGTCTTTTAGCCTCCATCTTGGGCTTTGTACAAGACATATAATCTTCCGCTGAGTCAGTTGGGCCCCAATAGCCTCCTCTTAGGCTTTGTATAACGAAATCCCTAGCTGAGTCCAATTAACCTTTTAGCATAAAACCTGTGCCTCGTTCACAGAACACAAACATCAACAACTCCTTCCCTTTCATCTAATCGCTGTAAGCGACAAGCCTCTGGATCATCTATATCCACGCCACTGTCCTTCTTTTAGCATGAGAAATTCCTAAGGAAAGATGGCATTGCTCTACACTTAGTTAAAGTCTTCTCCTTCAGGTTAAAACCCCTTTCTTAGGAAATTATGGCATTGCCGGATTCACATATCCCGGTTAAAGTAATTCTCCTTTAAACAAGATACAAATAACTTTCAGCTTCACATCTTGGGCTTTAAACAAGATACAAATAACTTTCAGCTTCACATCTTGGGCTTTGAACAAGATACAGATCACCTTTCGCTTCACGTCTTGGACTTTGAACAAGACACCAAACCCCATTTCCTCCCATAGAATAGGAGGAACTACGAACGCTTTGATTTCCCTGTTTCGATAAACGGGAATACGTAGGCATAAGATCGAAAGAAAAGATCTTAGCGAGCACACTAACCAAAAACCCTAAATCCCATACTCTCACATATCTATCAAAAAGCATCTATCCTAACATCCTAATCCTTGTTCCCTGCCAGAAACCATCATTCTGTCAAAATAACCTAAAAGAAACCCCGAATCTTTGTAGCATCTGTAACCGAACAGACCGCTGTTCAAACTCAGTATGCAAGCAGGGTTAGTTGGAGACACCTATTTCCCTTCCTTCATTAGCTTCAATAGGATAAAAAATGAATCGAGCTGTAGTCCCCTGCGATCGTGCTTCGCAACCACATCCAAAACTCGCTCGCTACACCAAGCTCAAGAGAGGGAGATTTATGTCTTGTACAAAGCCCAAGATTAAGGTTAAAAAGGGTTTGACTCAACAAGAGAGTGCTTTTATCTGTCCTGTACAAAGCCCAGGATTGTGGCTGAACAAGCTGGAGAACTTGAGAGGAGGTTAGCTCCTACTAGGGGGAATCTTTATACCATGCTTTGGATAAAGATTGACTCAACAAGAGAGTATTTTTATTTGTCTTGTACAAAGCCCAAGATTGAGGCTAAAAAGGTTGACTCAACAAGAGAGTCTGAAAAGGTGATGGACTCAACAAGAAAGTCTGAAAGTGGACTGACTCAACAAGAGAGTCTGGAAAGTGATTGACTCAACAAGAGAGTCTGAAAGTGATTCACCCAACAAGAGAGTCTGAAAGGGTTAGCTCCGCTGGGGAGAATCATTGTACAAAGCCCAAGAGGAAGCTGCCTGTGATGAGGAAAGATCATTATGCAAAGCCTAAGAGGAGGCTATCTTATTGCTGAGGATTACTGAGATCCCTAGGCAGGTCCAAATGGGGAGTCAACTCTTGCTGAGGATTACAGAAGAGTTGAGGTATCAGATGCCTTGAGGTTCTTATTTGGGATAAGCTGACCCTGGTTGGGGAACTCTCATGAGAGAGATTGGGTTTTAGCTTTGTTGGAGATTGATCCAGAGTGACCGGGGTTTCTTCCTATGTTTAAAAGGAACTTGAGAATGTCTTTGAGGCTCAAGGTTAGGTTGTCCAAGTCTACTGGTGTGGAAGATTTTTATCTTTTGTACGATGCCCAAGAGGAGGCACGGGCATTAAGGGATGAGAATCAACCCTAAAGTGACCGGAGGTTTGAAACTGGAAAGACTGCTCTATCAAAGGATGACTAAGTTCTATCTTATACCTTTAAGAGGTCGTCAGGGTCCTTGTATTAAGCCCAAGAGAAGGCATGAGAACTTCTAAGAAGCCGGAGGGTCCTTGTACAAAGCCCAAGAGAAGGCGGGGATGCTTTTATGAAGCCTGTGGGTCCCAAACCGAGAGAAGTTCAAGAAATGCAATTCACCGAGAAGAGATCATTTCATGAAAGTTTGAGGTTTGAAGAAACTCAAGAGAAGCCATTCACCGAGAATAGATCAACTCTGGGGAGTAGAATTTCTTTGACAATTTCTAAGGGTGACAGTTTGAGAAAAGGCTCACGAGGAATACTGCCTTTCTCTTTGTTCCATATTGTATAAGCCCAAGAGGAGGAAAAACTGTAATTGGAAATCCTATGAGGATCTAGTTTTGTTTGTATTTAAGAGTGACCAACAGGGCTTTACCTAGTTCTTGACCTAGTTGCCGGGGAAAACTCTAAATAACTATACTAATATATATACAGTTGATATATTACAAGTATTTAAAAAGGGTATGAAAGAAGACTAACCATGTGCAGCTTCCCACAATACAGTTATATATATATATTTATGACATATATTTAAAAGAATGAAAGAAGACTAACCATGCGCAACTTCCCACAATACAATTATATATATGAAAGCGAATAAATGAAAGCTGTTAAAATTTACAGGCGAGCAAGCTTCCATGCTGTGTGGTTAGTTGTTCAAATAAATTAAAGAAAGTTTTGATAATAACATATATATTTGAATCTAAATCAAAAGGGAATTGTTTTAAAAAGATCGTTGGGGCTTATACTCAAGGAGAGGCCCAAGGTTTTAACAGTGAACGCACCGTTGTTTTGAATATCGTATCGGGACTTATACAACGACTGAGGCCCAAAAATGGTTTATTATCAAAAGGGTTGAGTCTTATAACTCAAGGAGAGGCCCAAGGACTATTTAAAGAAAAGAAATAGGACTAACAACACGAGGGTAGGCCCAGTTGACTTTGACTTAAACTGGCGATCGCGCCGAGATTTTTGAAAACACCGTTGGTCTTATACAATGAATGAGGCCCAAACGATTTTGGTTTCCAAGAGGGATTGGGTGTTACACTCTATTAGAGGCCCAAAGGTGTTTAAAGAAAAGAAATAGGACTTACAACGCGAGGGGAGGCCCAATTGATTTTTCGTTTGAAATGGCGATTGCGCCGAGTTTCTTTTTTAACGCAGATGGACTTATACAATGTCTGAGGCCCAAAATTGTTTATGTACAAAAAGGATGGGACTTACACTCTATCAAGAGGCCCAAGAGTGTTTGAAAATTTAAAATCGGGAAGAAACCCTAATTTTGAATAAAAATGGTATTTTTCAAAGGTAATTTAAATAATAAATGATAAAATATCAATTATATTCAAAAACAAGTTGTACACTTTGGAAAATATTTTGAAAATTCAAGTTTTAATCATATGAAAGCTTAAAATTCAATTGATTTGAAAGATCAAAGTGAGAACTTCATTTAAAATATGTTTAAAAACAATTAAAATGAAATTAAATCCAAAATTCTAATTACATTAAGTAAATAATATAAATAGAATTTTTTTAGTGGAATAAAATATTTTAACATTTTTGTGATTTTTTACAAAAAGAACCAATAAAAAATAATTAAAATTGAGAGAGAAATTAATTTTTCAAATCATTAAAAATAATATGAAAAATATTAAAAAAAAAAGTGGAAAAAGTATTTAAAAAAAGGGGTATGGGGCGAGGGGGATTCGAACCCCAGACCTCTAGGTTGCAGCGTGCGCCTTCTACCACAGGGGTGGTGATACATCCGTGTATCAAAGCCTACCTAGAAATACATAAGGCATGCCTTGTTTTAGGCCTGGCCAAGGTAAGACAAGGCAAGGTTTTGGACCAAAAACGTAAAGGCCATAACTTTCTCATTTCTCCATGGATTGGGACAAAATTTATATGCATCTGGCCTAGAATTTCCCAAGGAATCCAATGGTGGTGGTGGTTTTTTCAGATGAGACTCCTATTTAAAAACCCGATAGTGCTTTTGAAATAGGCCTATAATTGAATTTTTCTATACTAACACATGGTACAAGCAAGAATTACATGGGAAATTGGTTCAAACACAACATATATAACATGTATGAGATGTTTATGATCAGTGGACTTCAAAGCAATGCATATTTTAGAAAGTTCAAGTGATGATTCACTTACCTCTTGAAGCTCCTTATGCAATCTGCCAAGTTTCTTGTGCCAAAAGTAATTTGATGCTTTGGACACTCTCAATTGATCCCTTAGAAGCTTTTAGAATGATCACCAACAGCTGGAATCCTCGGGAACAAGTTTGAGCTCTTTCTTGCAAAAGGGGCAAAAGTGACCAATATGGCAACTCTCTCAAATGGTGTTCCAGATGTAGGGAACCATTTGGGACAGTTCAAGGATGATATTTGGAGTGTGTTTGAGGTTTTATCTGGTTTTGAAAGTGACTGGATCAAGACATGGCTAGAAAAATGCAAAAAAGTCCAATTTTGAGGTTTTGAGAGGGGACTTTGTGATTTTGGTGTTACAGGTCACATATGAGAGTTTAGACAGCTTAGATATGATATATTTAATGTGTTTGGATCATGAGTTGTGATGGAAATGCTCTCTAACTCAAAAACTCAGAGGTACCTTGCAAAAAAAGGCATTTTGGCCTAAAGAGAGGGATTTTGAGGAAAGCATTAGTTTGGTTGCTTTGGTGTACTCAAACTGAGCACAAATGAGCTCTATTTATAGTAGAGCAAGGCTTTTTTGCAAGCAATAGTGAATGGTGGCTGCAGTAGGCCTTTGGCCAATTGGATCACTTTGGAATCTCAAGTCTCCTCTAGCCATTGACTAGAGGTTAGAGCACATGCTTATGGTTCTTTGGTTCAGAGCTTATCCTTGACTCATTCAGTTGGAATAGGCTCATTTCATGCCACCTTGGTGCATCCATTGAATGCTTGGAAACAAAATTGGAGTCTTGGCCTCTTTTAGGCTTTTTTAGGTTTGGCATGCTACTTGTAGATTCATGGACTTGTGAGGCTTGGAGATCAAATCACCCCCCTTGGATTTGATCCTCAGATGTGTCCAAAATGATGACAAGGCTTGGTTTTGTCAGATTTGATCAAATCGAGCAAAATGCATCAAATATGCCAAATCTGTCTTGGAAGAAACAATTCATGATGCTATGTTTCAAGGGTTGTATCTCCTTGTTCAAATGGAATTTTGAGATGATCCGGTACTTGTTAGAAAGCCCTCATGGCATACTTTAACTTTGATGCCCACCCCTAGACTGGTTTGACTTGAATCAAGGTGAAAAATGTCCCTACATTTTGGAAAAAGTAAGGCAGATTTTGACTTAGTGAAAATTTCACTAAGTGTTGGAAAAATGTCATTTTCATGTTTTTAGCCATTTTGATCACTCCATAACTTAAAATCCATGAGGAATTGGAATGAGATGTAGTTGTCACTTTTAAAGTATGCCATGAGAGCTACAAATCCATCTTTGGATAATCCAAAATGGTTGCTTAGATCTCAAGTTATGGTCCTTGGAAGTTGGTACCCTAGCCACTTTGTTCCATAACTTAGAAAAATTCTAAGTTTTTATGGTTACCCCTTTTACAAGTTATCCCACTTTCTTTGATTTTTCTTGATGAATGATGATTCAAATCACACATTAACATTGTTTTAGGGTCAAGGAACCATAATTGTGAAAAATTCCAAAAAGTCAAACTTGACTTTTGTGCACAGTTGACTTTTTATCAGATGAATTCCAAACTGTGCGATCCTTGGTGAAATCAAGTCCTTGGCGTAAATCAAACCTAATGGCTATGTTCCATAGGTGTTATAGGGTGTATTGAATCATGTCCCATGGTTTGGGAGCATGTCTTGGTCAAAAGTCAAAGGTACAGTTGACTTTTTCCCTCAAAAACCTAATTGTGGTCCTGATGAAATTGAAACATGGGGATCAAGCTTCTTGGATCAATCCATTGTTGAAAATGGATCAATGTAGTGTATTAGATACCCTCAAATCATATCTTGAGGTCTTGGCTCATATTTAGTCCCAAAAGTCAACTTAGGGGTGAATTAGGTCAAGACACCCTAATTCCTGATTTTTCGTAAATGCATTCCCTGAGGCTAAATTGACTTGGTGATTGGGTCCATGAGGTCCCTTAGAGTATCTTGAATTATATTTTGAAGCATTAGCTCATGTCCAGATGAAAATTTCCATCTGGAGGCCTCAGTCGACCAAAACCCTAATTTGGTGACACTGGCGATCTTATGGCTTAATCCACTGGGAATGTTGCAACTTTGTGCTTGATTCTTGATGTGGGAGTCCTCTTGATCCTTTGTAGGTGTTTGAGAGGTTAGACAAGTTGAATATCATGTCCTTTCTGGATTGATCCTTTGTCTAAGTGCTCTGAGAGGGCTCAAAGCCCTAATTCTTGATTGTAGTGAATGCCCAACCATCTTTGAGGAGACTGATGAGGCATGCAAATACATCTCCATTGTGATGATGATTTTCACAATGATGGGAAATCTTAGTGGTCAAAATTTGGGGTATGACACCTAGGCACATTAGCAAACAATTTTCTCCCTTCAAGTTGAATATTATCCAGCTTCACCGCCATATTCCGTGGATCGTGAACCTTCCTAAATTTCGCGAATCCAAAACGTTTACCCCTCTTATCTCTCCTGGCCGGTATAAAAACTTCAGAAATAACTCCAAAGACCTTAAAAAATTCAAACATATCTCTAGCGTTCATATGATCTGGGAATTCAGAGAAGATGAATGATGTCGTCTTTTCACCTTCCGCAACACCTTTTCCTTTATTCTCCTTCCATACTGAGAATCTAGAAGGAAACTCTATAAACTTCTTCTTAACCACTTCTTGCCACTTCATTACCACCTTCAACTAATACGCAGAAAAACCAGCTTCTAATACCCATCCGAGACAACCCACGTACCAAGGCCCCTTAAACCCTAAGGCTAGAAATTTAAATCGAAGATATGTAGGATGATCAGCTAAGTCCGGACCGCAAAACTAATTCAAATGGAACAGAACTATGGACAAGAAGAAAGTTGCATGATGAAATTTTATGTCAAGGAAGGAGTTTGGAAAATTGTTATCAATTTTAAAACAATTCCAAACATAAAAAGAACACAGACTTTATTGTGTAAAACTTTTATGAAACTTATACAACGACTAATTATATAGGAAAAGAAACATTGTTTTATAGAATTGTATAATTTATGGAATCCATAAAAAACAAACCAATTTCATATAATATTAAAACATAGAAAATTGGAATGAAGCAATTAATTATTTTATATGTATGGAATCCCCAAAATAATTTATAACATGAAATCTGTACCATAGATCAAATTTATATATTTATTGATCATTTCCAAACAAAAATAATAATCATATCACAAAGAATTATCATTTATTATACAATTGAGTTGATGATTCCAAAATAAGAGATCATAAAAGAATCAATTATAATAATTGCCTTAAAATTGCATAAGTATTGAGAATTGCAATTATAATAATATCCTTGATAAATAACCAGTGCACAGTAAATTAATTTTCTACCAACGACAAAACCAATTATTGACAAAACCAATTATTTACTTGTAAATAGTACAGATACCAAAAACCCTTTTACTACTACAACCAATTTCTAATCCACATTAAAGAGTTAAAAATATATGGTAGCACCGCAATTTATATGTTAAAGATTAAGAAATAGTACCACCGCAATTTAGTAATTAATAGCACTGTAATTTTAAAAGTAAGAATGAAATTAAAATGAATAGAATTCAATCACACATATTATCAAATATATTTTAATCACCAAAAAACACATATGATTACGACATAAATTAAATATAAACTTTACACAAATTGAAATATTAGAACAGATCCAAAAAAAACTTAATTTCAAATTGAATTAAATATGAGAGACTTTGATACTACTTGTTAGATATGTTTATAACCTTATAATTTCTATCAATATAAAAACCAAGAACAAAACTCTAAACTAATCCTTTATACACATACACGAATACAATTATGAGAATGAAAACAAAAGCATACCTGAGTTTGCCATTGAGAATCACAGAATGTTTGCGATTATTTGATCTTCCAATTTGTAGAATTTCGTATGGATCCTTGAATGTCATCTGATAAGGATGAAGAGAGAATTGTTCTGATGAGTACAAATGGGGACCATAACCCCTATAAATAACCTTAGAGTTTTTCTTAGTTTTCAATATTCTAATTTACTCCATCATCAAATTAGATATTGACTTATGATATCTACACAATAATCTCATATTTTATGACATTTATGTCTTTAGCCACATACTTAAAATTAATTAGGCTACTTTAATTTTGACTAATTACATAATGACCCTAACACATGCAATATTACATTCGTGACCTGAAAAATTATAACATCACGTGCATACGGATGAATATCTCATGTGTTAAAACTCAACGCAAAAACTTCCAATTATGCTAGAATTTTGATGAGTTCATCTCCCATAATACTCTTTTTGGATGTTACTTAATGATTATAGGCTCTCTAAATATCAGAGGGGGAGGTATCCTGTCTAAAAGGAAAAGGATTAACAAAATCATTTCAACAAGTAAGGTTGATGTATTCTTCATACAAGAATCTAAATTGTCGACGGTGGATCGAGTTATAGTTAAGAATTTCTGGAACTTAGAGGGAGTGGGTTGGTCGTTCAACAGTTCTCAGGGACAGTCTGGGGGCTTGATTACTGATCGTACCTGGATCAGATTATTTGAAGTTGGCCAACGGCGTCTGGAATCAAGGTTACTTCAAGAGTGATGAAAAACAGCGGGGGGGTGTACCTGCAGGACACTCCGATGCTTAAGTCAGTAAAAGTGCAGCAAGTACAGAGAAAATGAGTGAGAGTAAGAAGTTTTCTATCCTGATCCTCTCAAGTGAGAGGGTATTTATAGGAGACCCCCAGCGCGTGGCCAACGGTTACTTGCAACGGGTGGGACCATCGTGTGACCCGTTCCAAGTAACTGTTAGGGCTTACGTGTCGTAATAATGACCAGCTCGTGGTCAACACCCTAGTGTAACCGTTCCTTTAATGTCATTAGTAGACGGTTACTTGAAACGTATCTGTATTGATAAGACCGTTAGTAGGCTCCTCGGGGGAGCGTCTATATTGTCGAGGAAATATGGTGGTCCGGTCATGACCTGACGGATGAGAATTTTGCTTGTCGAGGACCCATGAGTCTGTGAGATTAGGATGATTCTCGCGGGGAGAAGTAATCTGTCGAGGAGGTCCACTTCATCATGGTGTGATGTTTCCTCTGGTGTCTGTCTTCTCTGGATGCCCGACATTGCCAAGGTGCCAAGTGCCCGATACACCTTTGTCCTTGTGTATGGCAGTCATGTGTCCTTCTCTAGGACTTTTATTGAACCTCTTTAAGTTGCAGGGGTTGGGCCTGTTTGATTGTAGGGAATCACGGCCCAGTCCAGAACAGGAGCCCCCCCTAAGTCGTTACTTTGAGGTATCAGAGTGATGACTTGAGGGTCAATATTTGCATCGGGGAAATGCAAGCGGGACAATTCGAGGGGAAAATCAGTGTGTTCGAGAATTCTATGATGGTCGATCATTTATATGTTGCGAGCAATTATTATGAGTCGACCACTGAGAGCTAGTGGATGTCGAGGGGTTGCCTCGGGTTGAAATGTCGAGGAGATGAGTAGTTTATGTTGTGGAATGATGGGATAATGAAGGGACACACGTGGTTTTCTGACCGGTGTAAACGTGCCACGCGTCATTAGTTATTATTGCATAGGGTGGCTGCCTAGGGTAGAGTACTCGAGTGCCGCAGGTTTCTCGATTTTCGTGATTTATCTATAGATACTCTTTCTTCCCTTCATTTGTTATTTTTCGCTGTTTCATTCTAGAATCGTCTCCTTTTCTTTCTCCGCTTTCTCATCCTCCATTTGCCACCGTCAACCACCGTAAGTTCGCCGTGAACCGCCGTGCCTGAACCCTAATCTACCATTTACAAAGTATTTTTCTTCCAACTGTTGCTTTTTCTAGTAACTCCTTTAGGTTTGACTTGTTTGAAACCATTTTGCTGATGAACTGATGAAGTTCTTCACGAGAAATGGAAGGATTCCTGGCGAGTACGGCAGGGATCTTTGGCTGTTCTTTTCAAGAGAAAGATTGTATGGAATTTTTCTTTTCTATTTCTGTTGAATAAAATTGGGGAACTGGACGAACGTTGTGGGGGTCTGATAATGTTTTAGGGGTCCCCACTAATTGCTCCTTTTTGTTGATTTCTCGGGGGAAAGGGGCAAAGTATTCCAAGGAAGCGATGAGCTTTAGGGGATATTCGTTATTCGTCTTCGATCGGATAGTTTGGTGTGACTCGTCGAATTCACCTGTTCCCTTCTGTTTTTCAGGTTGATGGACAAATTGGCTGCTGAAGTGGCCGTAGGTGAATTCGAAGAGGACAACCAACTTGAAGTTCCGATGGCTCATATGGCATTTAGGTAAGAGCGTCCGTTTGAGGATTGGGTGTGTGAAGAGGCCCTCACCATGTCGTCTGTCTTCACCTTCCCCGACGAGAATGGTTTTTGCACCGTTGAGCATAGGTTGCTCGGTTCTGAGCAATCTTGGAAAGTATATCGTCCCAGTGAGGACCAGCGTATATGTACACCCTATATGGGAATGCGCTTCCCGGTGTATGAGTTTATGTTTGAAAAGGCGGGGTGGAGGCTTCCATTCACAGACTTCCAGAGGGGGTCTTCAAATGGCTGAAGTTGGCTCCGTCACAAATCCATCCGAATTCATCTGAAGTTGTAAATATTTGGATGTCCGGGCCACGGTGCCCCTTTTCTTCCGAATTTTTCATCTGCAACGGTGTACAGCAGATGGTCGACACGACTGGGTGTCGTTCAAACAAAGTAAAGCTCTCTTTCATACCTATTTGGACTCTGTTCGAGATTTCAAGTGGCGTTATTACTTTGTGAAGCCGGTCAGCCTTGAGGCCGTCAATTCGATATATGACCGGGTGACGCAGGAAGTGGATGGTCAGCCTACTGAAGTGCTGGTGCCAAAATTCCCCCTCTACTGGACCGAGGAGCATTACAAAGAGGGGGTCGATAAATATAAAGTGAGGCACCACAAGCTCGACGTCGAGGATCGTGATGCTTATGATAAGATCGTTGAGTACGTGGAGAGTTTGAATAAAACCTCCAGCGTGTCTAAGGACGGGGAGACTTCGATGGGTGCTGAGGAGCAGGTGGTGAAGCCTCGTCGCCTGGTTAATACTCTTGTACTGCTCGAAACTTTCTCCGATGAGGAGGCTGTCGAGCTATTAGGTGGTGTAGAGATCCTTTACTTTAATTTTTCTTATGTTTGCGTGTCTTGTTTTACTAATATTTTTTCTTCCCTTTTGTAGGGACAATGGTTAAAGCTGCTGAAAGGTATTCGAGGTTGAGGGCAAAGAGAGCTAGGGAAGAACAGTCCCGTTTAATTGAGCAAGGCGCCTCTCAGCATACCTCTTCCTCAACATTGCCTGAGAATGCTCCCTCTCCTGCGGTACCTGAGGGTCCAGAGCAACCTCTTGCCGTTTCAACTGCAACTGTGATCGCTGAGGATCAGTCCCTGGGGGCCCAAAGGACATCTAAGCGGGCAAAGACTGGTGGGTCGTCCATTGTTGACATGGAAGGTAGTTCTCCTCCCCCTCCTGCCAGCTTCGAGATTCCTCTGTGTCATCTCCAACGTCACTATTTCTCCGAGGTTACTTGTCCTCGTGTTGCCCCTGCTGAAGTCCAAGCTTCGTTGGGGAGTACTGCTGAGGCGAGAAGGAAGACATTTCTCGAGGATATGTCTGCCGTCATGTGGGTCTGTTCGGCTGTCGTCGTTCTGAATGGTGAGAGTTGCTCTGCTGCTGAGTTTTCTCGACTGAAAGACAGACTTCAGATATTGGAGGCCAGGCTGCTCGGTGTGCAGAAAGATTTGAAGGACTGCAGGGAGCTGAACAGGAAACAAGGCGAGTAGCAAGCACAGTCGGAGAGGAAGTTGAGGGAAGCTGAGGATGCTGTGAAGGATCACCTTGCTCGTGTCACTGTATTGGAAGAGGAAGAACAACGTCTTAAGGGTAGAATAGCTGAACTGGAAGAGGCTGTTCGACCAGCCGAGGATGAAACCGAGGAGGACAAACTATTGACTTCTCGCGCTGCCCTGATAGCTAAGCTTAGGGAAGTCGAGAGGGATCTTCGTGAGGATGAAGATGACTCTCTTGAGTTTGCAGATGTCGGGTTCTAGAATGCTGTGGCGCAGCTTAAAATCCTGAATCCGGATCTTGTGACTGACGGAGCTGATTCCAAGTTTGAGGTGGTCGACGGCAAGATTGTGTTGCCCGGACAGACAGGGAACGCTGCTGAGGGAAACGGAGAGCAGGAGGATCCTGAGGCAGCTGATGATGCTGCGGAGCAATAGTGTAGTTGGTTTGGCCTGCGTGCCAATTTTTTGAATTGACTGGCCTGCGTGCCAAACTTGTTGATTTACCTGGCCTAAAAGGCCGGGGCTTTATGTAATATTTTGACAATGGGCTTGCCCGATATATAATTTTCATTTTGCCTCTTTATCTGTTCTGTGTGTGGTATTTTATTTATTTTTATCTAAGTTATTTTGAAATTGCTGGATACTTGAGAGTTTGCTCGACTCTAGTGATCGTCGACTGCGAAGAGAGTTGGTCGAGTGGTCAGGGGTTGTACCCCGACCTTCAGAGAAACTAAGAGGTCGATCGAGGTCTTAGTTTCATGGCGTGAACTTCCCATCGCGAGCTGGGTGTTCTGCCTACATGGTACGTCGACGATGGAGCCCGATAGGGTACTCCTCGACGGATCAAAAGTTCGACGTCCACACAACGTGACTTTTGACTTTTGTTAGCATATAGAGGTGTCGTGCCTGTACCATGGCACGTTCCCCGTAAAGACAACTTTCATATAGTTGCATGCAGTGTTTAACTGTAATATTGTTTAAGTTTCTCAGTGTTCCATGGTCGAGCAAGTTGTTCACCTTGGAGGTTTTCGAGGTAATAAACACCTGTCCCCGTCTTTGCTGTGATGCGGTAGGGGCCCTCCCAGTTTGCGGCCAGCTTTCCTTCCCGTGAATATTTCTGATTTCGCCGTAGGACGAGGCTGCCTACTTGGAAATCCCGTTTGATGACTTTGTCGTTATAACGTAAAGTTATTTTTTGTTTTAAAGAGGCTTCTCGGAGGGATGCACCCGTCCTTATTTCTTCGACCAGGTCGAGTTCTTCGCGAAGGGCTTCGTTGTTCGCTTCTTCGTCAAGAGGAGCTTCTGTCCTTCTCGACGGTTCTCTGATTTCCACGGGGATAACTGCCTCGATTCCATATATTAGCCGGAACGGGGTCTCCCCGGTCGTGGAATGAGGGGTAGTCCGATATGCCCAGAGGACGCTGTGTAACTCTTCGACCCACCGTTGTTTGGCTTTGCCGAGTCGTCGTTTGAGTCCTCGGAGTATCACTCTGTTTGCTGCTTCAGCTTGCCCGTTGGTTTGTGGGTGTTCGACCGACGTAAAGTGTTGTTTCGTTCCCAGCTTGGTAACGAAGTCTTGGAAGTTTCCGTCGGTGAACTGTGTCCCATTGTCTGTGACAATGGCCTGAGGCACGCCGAATCGGGCGAGTATGTTTCTTTTGTAGAAACGTAATATGTTGAAAGCAGTGATCTTGGCTAATGCTTCTGCCTCGATCCACTTTGTGAAGTAATCTACCCCGACGATGAGGTATTTGTTTTGGTACGATCCCGTGACGAAAGGTCCGAGGATATCCATTCCCCACCACGCAAAGGGCCACAGGGATGACAATGATTTTAGCTCGTTTGGAGGAGCGAGGTGCATGTCTCCATGCCTCTGACAACGATCACATTTCTTGACGTGTTCCTTTGCGTCTTGTTGCATAGTGGGCCAGTAATATCCTGCTCGGAGAGCTTTTCGAGCTAACGATCTTCCGCCTAGATGTTGCGCGTTGATTCCTTCGTGTATTTCCTGGAGAATCTCTGAAACTTTACTTTCCTCGACGCACCGGAGTAGAGGGATGGAAAATCCTCGACGATATAGTTTACCTTCGACTATGGAGTATGCACATGCCCGTCTCTTTACTATCCCGACTTCTTTAGGATCGTCGGGCAGTGTGCCTGTCATCAGGTATTCGTAAATTGGAGTCATCCAACAATTTGTGTCCCCGATGACGTTCACCTCCACGGTCGAGGTAGGTTTGTTAATGCTCGGATGGGTCAGTCTCTCTTGGATCACTGATTTGTTCCCTCTTTTCTTCTTAGTGCTCGCTAGCTTGGAGAGCACGTCTGCTCGGGTGTTGTGCTCGCGCGGGATGTGTGCCACCTCTGCGGAGACAAATTTCTTCAATTTTTCTTGTACCAAGGTCAGGTATTCAATGAGATTATCATTTTTGGCTTGAAATTCTCCCCGAACTTGTGATGCTACGAGCTGAGAGTCTGTAAAGATTTTGACTTCTTTTGCGCCGAGGTCTTCTGCAAGTCGGAGTCCTGCGAGGAATGCCTCATACTCGGCTTGGTTGTTTGATGTTTTGAAAGATAGTTCTAGTGAGACTTCTATCAAGATGCCCTCCTCGTTTTCGAGGATAATGCCTGCCCCACTGCCCTTTGCACTGGAAGCTCCGTCGACGTAGATCGTCCATTTTTGGGAACCATTGGTCGAGGGCTCGGGGACTGTCATTTTTGCTACGAAGTCGGCCAGTACCTGAGCTTTCAAGGCTTTCCTTCCTTCGTATCGAATTTCGAATTCGGATAGCTCGAGAGACCATCGGAGCATTCTCCCCGCCATATCTGGCCGACTAAGGAGCTATCTGTTAGGCTGCTCAGTTCTTACCACGATCGTGTGGGCCAGGAAGTAATGGCGTAGTCTTCTGGCCGCAGTTATGAGGGCCAAGGCGACCTTTTCGATTTGTTGATATCTGAGCTCGGGTCCCTGGAGAGCTTTGCTCGTGAAATAAACTGGTTTTTGTCCGTCGGGGGTCTCCCGTATGAGGGCAGCGCTTACGGCTTCGTTGGTGATGGCCAGGTATAAGAAGAGTGTTTCCCCGTTGTCTGGTCGGGACAAGACCGGGGGTTGTGATAAGACTTGTTTTAGGTGGAGGAGGGCTTGCTCGCATTCTTCACTCCATTCGAATGTTACTTTCTGTCGAAATAGTTTGAAAAATGGGAGTGCGTATTGGGCGGATTTAGCGACGAAACGAGAGAGGGCAGTTAACATCCCGTTAAGTGATTGTATCGACTTCTTTGACGTCGGAGTAGGAATCTCGGAAAAAGCCTTACATTTGTCGGGATTCGCTTCGATTCCTCTCTCCGTCAGGTAAAAGCCAAGGAATTTCCCTGCTCGGACTCCGAAAGTGCACTTGTCGGGGTTAAATCTCATGCGACATTTCCTCGCTGTGTCGAACACCTTTTTAAGATGAGCCGCGTGGTCGACTTCGTCTGGGGATTTGACGATCATGTCGTCCATATAGACTTCGAGCATGTCACCAATTTCTGCTCGAAAGACCTTGTTCATCATTCGTTGGTAGGTGGCGCCAGCATTCTTCAGACCAAAGGGCATTACATTATAGTAATAATTGCCCGACTCAGTCATAAAAGCTGTATGCTTTTTGTCGACCTCATCCATGGGAATTTGGTTATATCCCGAATATGCGTCCATGAAGGACAATAGTTTAAAGCCTGCAGAGTTGTCGACCAATCGGTCGATGTTAGGCAATGGGTAAGAGTCTTTCGGGCATGCCCGATTAAGATCCGTATAGTCAATGCACATCCTCCATTTTCCATTAGATTTTTTAACAAGTACAACATTGGACAACCAAGTGGTGTACTTGGCCTCCGAAATAAAGTTTGCCTCTAGGAGGTCTTTTACAGCTTTTTCAGCAGCCTCCATTTTTTCTGGAGACTGCCTACGTCTACGTTGAGCTACAGCCCTAGCATTTGGATCTACGGTCAGCTGGTGACAAGCTACGTGAGGATCTAATCCGGGCATTTCCGATGTGCTCTAACCGAATAAATCTGCATTCTCTTGGAGACATGCCTCCAGCTGCCTCCTCTCCAGGTCGGGGAGTCCACGGCCGATCTTCACAGTTTGCTCTGGGTCTTCACCAAGAGGGATCAGCTCGAAGTCTCCGTCTGGAATGGGGCGTGTTGGGTAGGTGGGCTGCCGGTTGACTTCGACGGGGAGGTCTTTGTCCGTAACTTCTTCCTGTTCCTCGGTGTACCTGCTGTCGAGGTCGACTGCGCTGACCGGCGGTAATGGCACCTGTGCGACGTCTGAAGTTGCTTTTTTGGGGTGGACGCCACCGACAACACTTAGACCTTTGATCGCCGCATCGAAACATCTTCTAGCTGCTTCAATATCCCCGTGGAGGGTGGCTACGCGTCCTCTTGTCGTATAATACTTCATTTTTAGGTGGACAATGGAAGGTACAACTGTTATTTCAGCCAAAGTGGTCCTTCCCAAAAAGCAGTTGTAGAGAGAAGGGCAGTCGACGACTAGGAACCGCGTCTTTGCCTGTCGAGCCCTTTCACCTGTTCTGAATGTGACTACCAATTCTACATAACCTCGAGGTCTAGTAGACGCGCCGTTGAAGCCTTGTAGATCAGACCCCATGTATGGGGACAGATGATGCTTCGTCAATTGGAGAGTGTCGAAAAGGTGGGTGTACATGATGTCCACCGAGCTTCCCTGATCGACCAAAATCCGGTGCACATCAAAGTTGGCCATTTGTGCCCGAATAAGGAGGGGTATATTAGCATTCAGGGATCCCCCCGGTAGTTCTTCGAGATAGAAACTTATCGGGCATGATTTTCCTTGAGATAAGCTGAGGGTTGGGTCTCGAGGAGTGGATGCTCTTAGTTCGTCGAACTTCCTTTTTAGTGAACCGACAGTCACTCACTCAGGGTCTCCGCCTGATATGACTAGGGCTTGGGGGAAATTCTCCCAAATGCTGCGAGCGCTTATTAGTTCTTCTGCTGGGAAGCTCTTCCACATGTTTCGAATAGCTTCGGCATCATTCATATTCCCTTGGAAACCGAGGTCTTCAGGTCGGGTGATGCTTAAAGCAACCTGCAGCTTTCCATTGTCAGGGTGGTCTGACTCTTCGGTATTTAAGGCTTCTTGACCTATTGGGCGAGGAGCCTCTTCTTGTTTGGCGTACTTTTTCAGGTAGCCCTCTTTGATCAACGTTTTGATTGCGTCCTTAAGGTGGATGTAATCCTCGGTCACATGTCCGTGACTGCGATGGAACCGGTAGTATTTGGATTTATCAGTGTTTGGTTTGGGAGCCGTCGGTTTCGGGAAGCGGATTCCCTCTTTCACGAACTCCGAATTTGCGCATTCGCTGAAAATGCGTGAACGGGATACGTTTAATGGCGTGTAATCTTTGAAAAGACCGGCAGGTCCTCGAGATTCGCGGGGCTCTTTATTCCTATTTTCTTTTTTCCTCTCCCCGCCTCGCTTCGGTGGAGGGGAATCTTCTCTCCTCCTTTCCCCTCCACGTCTATGTGTCGGGGAGTCTTCCCTATTCCGGCCGCGGGGGCCTTCTCTGCTTCTTAGGTCAAGGGCAATCTGGGTTGCTTTTGCTTCCTCGAACTCAATGTGTGATTGAGCTCGATCGAGGAATCCTTCGAAGCTGCGAGGACGGTGCAATCCGACAGATTCTGCGAACTTGGAACCAACTCGTAGTCCTTTGATGATGAGGTATAGCTTTATGTGGTCGGTCGTATGAACTTCGACCGCTTCTTTGTTGAATCTCTCTATGTAGCTCCGGAGAGATTCTCTCTTTTCCTGGAAGATGCCCTCCAAAGAAGATATAGTTTTTGGATGTCTACGAGAAGCTGTAAAATGTTTCCTGAATCGTTCTCTTAGAGCTTTCCACGACGTGATTGATTCAGGTGCTAGGTTCTTATACCAAGCCATGGCCCCTTTCCGAAGAGTTGTGGGGAAAAGCCGACATTTGATAGCGCCGGAGACGTTTCTGAAATCGAGAAGAGCCTCGAAGCTCTCGACATGGACGTCTAGATCCGATGTTCCGTCATAAGTCCCCAAGGATGGAGGTCTTTCCAAGCCTTTAGGAATAGGAGCTTCCATTATTTGCCTGGATAACGGAGTCCGGTAGTCATCATCATCGCTTCCTCCCGGGGATACAGAAGGAGAATTACGACCCCGGACATAGTGACGTCTCGGGGAGTTTTCCTTATGATTGACTCCTGGTTCCTCGACATCAGGTCTGCTCTTCTTAGTCTTCGAGGGACGAGTGGCCCCTTTTGGGGGCGGGGAGCGATGACGCTTCTGTGGATGCTCAGCCTGGTTACACTCCAAACGTGGCCGGCGACCTTAGTTTACCGGGGAAGGGCTGCGAGACTCCTCTAGAAACTGTGGATGTTCGGGGTAAGGAGGTGGTGGATGTCTTCGCGGGGAAGATCGACCACGACCTTTTTCCAGCTTCTCGATCCGTAAATTTTGGTTGAAGATCATTTGGTTGGTCTGATTGACCAACGCAAACAAGGCAGCAGTGCACGGATCCGCATTTGGTGGTGGATCCACAGGATGATAGACGGGCTGGAGAATTGCTTCTTGACCATCTTGTTGAGCAGTCTCATATTCTACGTCATTGAAAGATGGGGAGGCAGTGATTCCATCTCTGATATCGTTCTCCACGACTGGCTGAAGAACATTGTTGTCGCCTTGCGGGTTATCGCCAAGTTGTGCGATGACATTGTCAATGGCTTGATTAGCTGACTGGTTGGCCATTGCTGGTAGTTGAGTGAAGAAACTTTGGTCTATCGCGAAGGAAAAACGGGGGAGTTTATGAGTTCCCACAGACGGCGCCACTGATCGTACCTGGATCAGATTATTTGAAGTTGGCCAACGGCGTCTGGAATCAAGGTTACTTCAAGAGTGATGAAAAACAACGGAGGGGTTACCTGCAGGACACTCCGATGCTTAAGTCAGTAAAAGTGCAGCAAGTACAGTGAAAATGAGTGAGAGTAAGAAGTTTTCTATCCTGACCATCTCAAGTGAGAGGGTATTTATAGGAGACCCCCAGCGCGTGGCCAACGGTTACTTGCAACGGGTGGGACCATCGTGTGACCCGTTCCAAGTAACTGCTAGGGCTTACGTGTCGTAATAATGACCAGCTCGTGGTCAACACCCTAGTGTAAATATTGTCGAGGAAATATGGTGGCCCGGGCATGACCTGACGGATGAGAATTTTGCTTGTCGAGGACCCATGAGTCGGTGAGATTAGGATAATTCTCGCGGGGAGAAGTAATCTGTCGAGGAGGTCCACTTCATCATGGTGTGATGTTTCCTCTCGTGTCTGTCTTCTGTGGATGCCCGACATTGCCAAGGTGCCAAGTGCCCGACACACCTTTGTCCTTGTGTATGGCAGTCATGTGTCCTTCTCTAGGACTTTTATTGGACCTCTTTAAGTTGCAGGGGTTGGGTCTGTTTGATTGTAGGGAATCACGGCCCAGTCCAGAACAATTACCTTGTGGAAGGAAGAATCTACAAGAGTTTTGTGGTCTTTCAAAGGAGCTGGTTTTTTGGGAATAAAGGTGGAGTGGAAAGGTGAGTTATACTATCTTCTTAATGTTTATTCCAGCTGTTTTTTTCCTACTAAGAAACAATTGTGGAGGGAGATTCTTTCATTAAGAAACAAATGGAAGGATGGAGAGTGGATATTAGGAGGCGACTTCAACACCGTTTTAAGAAATTCTGAAAGGAAAGGTAGGAGTGTTTGGAAGAAAACCACTGAACAATTGGCTTTTAAGAACTTTATTGAGGAGTATAATTTGGTGGATCTCCCAGTGATTGGTAATAAATACACTTAGTTCAGTGGAGATGGGTTATCGATGAGCAGGATAGACAGGTTTCTGGTAGATTGAGCTATCATTAACAAATGGGGTATGGTGAGTCAATTGATAGGGAAACATGATGTTTCTGACCATTGTCCGGTCTGGATCCATCTCAAGTATACCAATTGGGGTCCAAAACCGTTCAAGTCTAATAATAACTGGTTCGATAATCCCGAATTCTATGGTTTTGTGAAAAGGCTTGGAAGGATATCAAGGTTTCTGGTAGAAGCGATTTTGTAATAAAGGAGAAATTTAAACAGCTGAAGGTCTTAATCAGACAATGGAGTCTTGAGTTTTTCGGTTGGTATGAATTGAAGGCGGAAGAAGGTATTGAAGAAATGAATCTTATGGATTTGAAACTTTCAGTTTGTAGTGAGCATGAGGTCGAGGGTTTGGTGAAGAAGAGAGCGGAGGCATGTCGGCAGATGTGGAAGAATCTAAAGATCAAAAATAACATGATCATTCAGAAGTCGAGGAGAAGATGGAATTCCGAAGGAGATAAAAATTCGAGATTATTTCATAGTTACATAAATGGCAGACACAGGAGGAAATTCATTGGAGTGATTGATTCTGAAGTGGGCAGAGTGGAAGGGGTGGAGGAAGTGAAGGAGGCTATTTTTCAATTCTACAAGAAGCAATATTCTGAACCAGTAGTGGATAGGCCAGGCTTGGAAGGTGTTAACTTCAGCAAATTAACAGATTCAGAATCTATTTTTCTGGAGACAGAGTTTTTGGAACCTAAGATTAAGGCTGCGGTTTGGGACTGTGATGACTCAAAGAGCCCGGGTCCTGACGGCTTCGACTTCTTCTTCATAAAGAAGTATTGGCCATTCTTGAAGGAGGATGTTATTAAGTTTCTAAAAGATTTTCACTCGCATTCTTTTCTGCCGAAAGCTGTTAAATCGTCTTTTTTGACTCTGATTCCCAAAGTGGACAATCCGTTGAATTTAGGGGATTTTAGGGCAATTTATCTTGTTGGTAGTCTGTACAAGATATTGGCGAAGTTGTTGGCGAATAGATTGAAAAAGGTGATAGGTAGATTAGTTTCGCAGAACCAATCGGCGTTTGTTCCGGGAAGGCAAATGTTAGAAGGGGTTTTAGTGGCTAACGAAATTAATGACATGGCAACCAGAGATAATAAAGAGTGCTTATTATTTATGGTGGATTTCGAGAAGGCATATGATAGCGTTAACTGGAATTTCCTCAGATTTTTGTTGGAAACCATGGGTTTTGGGAAGAAATGGAGAAAGTGGATGGAGGCATGTATATATGATTGTCATTTTTTTGTTTTGGTGAATGGGAGTCCGACGAAAGAGTTTGAAGCGGAACGTGGTCTTCATCAGGGTGACCCATTGTCACCTTTCTTATTTGTTTTAATCACTGAAGGGCTCACTCAATTAGTGAAGAAGGCAAGTATTAGAGGTGCTTTTAGAGGTTTCGAAGTCGGTGAGAATTTGAAGGTGGATTTAGTCCAGTTTGCCGATGATACTCTTCTTATCGGCAAGGGATGCTGGAACAACTTATGGAGCATTAAAGCAGTGCTTAGAGGTTTCGAGCTCATATCGGGACTTTGAGTCAACTTTTCTAAAAGCAGAATAATGGGAATAAACATCAGTACTCACTTTATGGAGGCGGAGTCTAACTTCCTTTCTTGTAGAATTGATAAACCGTCGTTTAAGTTTTTGGGCATCCAAGTTGGGTGCAATCCAAGGAGGCTCTCATCTGGGACTTTTTTGATTGAAATGTTTGATAGAAAACTTTCGAAGTGGCGTGGTAAATTGATTTCATTGGCAGGCCGTATCACTCTGTTAAACTCTGTTCTTTCGAGTCTGCTCATCTTCTGGTTTAGTTTCTATAAAGTCCATGTTGGTGTGCTAAAACGTCTTGACGGGATAAGAAAGTGGTTTCTTTGGAGTGGAGGAGATTCTAAAGCAAAAGTACATTGGATTAATTGGGAGGTGGTGTGCAGTCCTAAGGTTGAGGGAGGTCTGGGAGTGGTTAGGTTGGATGATTTTAATGATGCCTTGTTGTCTAAGTGGAAAGATTTTGGAGGATAATGAACCGTTATGGAAACTTGTTTTGAGGAATAGATACGGTTCTATCGAAGATTAGTTGTTGAAGATGGAGGTGGTTCTGAATAGATCTTCCTCCTTTTGGTGGAAAGATCTGTTCAGAATAGGGAAAGGTCCTTCTAACGAAAATTCTTTTTTTGCAGGATTTATCTCGTAAAAGCTAGGCGAAGGAAACTCGTTTCCTTTTTGGAGAGCTCGTTGGTTGGAAAACGGTACTTTAGAAGATCAATTTCCCAGTTTGTTTTCTCTGAGTAACAACAAATCGGCTTATGTTCGTGATATGGGGAGTTTTGAAAACGGTGAATGGCATTGGCAGGAATTCTCTTTCAGCAGAGAATTGCTTTTAGAAGAGTACCAGAACCTTTTGAAGCTTAAGGAGAAAATAACTACTATACAGCCAAGAAGGAACTTCAGAGACTCAGTGAACTGGAGTGTGGATCCATCGAACGAATATTCTTCGAGAGCTGGCTACGCAGTCCTTCAGGAAGCCAGAGTTCTGGATTTTCAGGATCAATTTCAGTCTAGAACCTTTAAACTGGTGTGGGATTTGAAGATTCCGGCAAGTATCAAAGCTTTTGGTTGGCTTCTGATGTGGAATCGTCTGGCTACGGTGGACCAATTAATTAAACGAGGAGTTCTCTTCGATGTGAACAGGTGTGTTTTATGTAATCTTGATGAAGAAAATTTTCTGCATTTATTCTTTGAATGTCCGGTTGTGATTGGGATTTGGAGGATCATTGCATCTTGGAGTGGTAATGTCGCGGTGTACGAAGGAAACAGCTGGAAATTTTTTTATGATTGGCTTTATGGAGGTTACTCTAAATCCTCTACTGTTGTGATGGGTCCTCTATGGATTTCTTCTTGTTGGAATATATGGAGGGAGAGAAATAGGATAATATTTGAAAATGGGAGGCTAAATGTAAATGATTTATGTTGGGATATAAAGATATTGGTTTGGAACTGGGTAGTTTGTTTTGATATTTCTCAGTCCAACTCCAACTTTTTAGCTTTTTGTTCAAACCCTCTAGATGGGGTTAGCTAGGATTGAGTTGGTTTGAAATATCAGGTTTCTTCTTTTCTCTTGTTGGAGTGGGTCTTTTTGTGTAAGGGTGAATACCCCTTGTATTCATATTCAATTCCAATTGTCTTAAGAAAAAAAAATGATAAATGAAATAAAAACTAAATAAATAAAATAAAATCACACACTTAGAATAATGAAATAATGAATACACAAATACTTCTATTTATTTTTTATGATTAAATTGATTAAAAAAAATAAACCGATTAAAAATGAAAAAATGTTGGGTGCAAAAGTGTCCGAAAAAAATAAACTGAACATATTCAAATGATCAGCGCGAAATAAAATGCTCGGAAACATAGAAGTTTTGATCAAATTTGAAATAAAAATCGATCGGATAAAAGGCTCAGGAGGACAAAAATGCGACCGAAAAAGTATTCGAAATGTTCAAAGGATGACACCGGGTTAAACTACGCGAACCTTAGATTAAGAAAATTGACTTTTGCAAGCTCAATTTTGAAAATTTTCGTCCGTTAATTTGATGTACAATTGATAAACTATTCGACAGATCTATCTGTATATCCGAAAAATTATTCTGATTGATATTTTAAGCGTTACACGAAAAAATTGTATGTTGTAATAAGTAAAAAATACAGATGTCTTGTACATGTGTTGAATTGCTAATTGAATAATTATAAACAGACAATTAGATGCAAATGAGTCACTCTTGGACCATTTACTTCTGATTCTCAAATACAATTAAAATCTACAGAGATTCAGATGACGATAATACTCTTGATTGTCACCCTTTGGACCTCTGAAACAAGATGCAACAGAATGAATGATGCATTGAGACTAAGAAATAAAGCCCTTTAACTTCTTAATCAACAGATGACTGAATGAATGTCATCAAGGCCATATAAAACAATTTCAATATTTTAAATCTCTTCAATCAATTCCATACATAACCAATCTAATATATTGACAGAGTCGTTTGTAATATTTTCAATTTAAACTGTTCCTATGCCATTTTATTTGGTATTAGACGCATGAATCTACACCCTCTCTTGAAATACTCAACATTTTATTATTGGGATGTATGCATAAAACTTGAGTCTATAACTGACTTTTGTCTTAAGTATCATATTAACTGGTTTTAAATTTTATACATCTAACGCCTCGTATACTCTTGAGTGTAACTGATCCCAAATAATAAGAGACAATAATAGTGATCTTAATATATGTTGGTGTAGACCGTCAAATGTCCCACAATAAGGGATTGACTTGGGTGACTTTGTGACTTTAATTAACATGATGAATGAATGAATAATTAATGTTATATAGATGTGAGAGAATAATTTATCAACTAAAGTTATCAAAATTACACTATACTAAAGTTAGAAATAAATCAATTACTAATGGTATTTCTTTTCAAGGATGAACACGGATAATAAATATTTATAAAGAATAAATTTTACCGTTGTCACAATATTATATTTCTATCAAACACGTCATTATCATACCCTCATTTTTATCCCTAGAATTCATATCATCCATTCATCATGCAATTCCATTAGCATTGGTTCTCAAACATGGTTGTTCATTAGTTTGAGCATCAGGACTAAGAATTAGGGTTTCTTTGATTGTTTTCACTAGGTTCTCACATAGGTCACCTAGGCCATTGTCATGTCATCTATCTTGATACCTTGTTCTTATGCTTGTTACTATTATTCTTGTGTGTTGCCTTTGTAATTAGGTCTTGATTTGTTTTTATTGCATCATTACTCATTAACAATGTAATCTAACCATTATGCATCCAAAAATACAAAAATATGGTGCATTTGCTTCTCTTGTTTATGTTCAAACATGTAGGTTTGCAAAATCAAGTCTAAATGGGAACTCAGGAGCTATTGTGCTTAAGAGAGGCTCATGTGATCATCATCCCTATACATGTTCACTATGGCATGAGTTTTATTTTGTCAAAAGAGAATTCAAAAGGATTAACTATGGTTCCTCATTTCTGAAATGATAAGGAACTAGCAAAGGAGTCATCCATTCATGGTCAAATGCCTTCTTTCAAGATGGATTTAAGCATGACCAACATGGGATCAAGCTAGTGACCAAACTTCATCCATTTTTAACTTGGATTGGATGAAAATTCAAGCTTATGCAAAAAGGGGTTTCAAGTTGTTCTATATTGATTCTTGAATCATATTCAAGTTTAAAGCATTATTATTGTCATGACAACTTCCATCCCTTTGCAAAATCATACATGTGGATTCAATGGGAAGATGATGCATCATAGTTAGGTTATATCCTAATCAAGTCTACATTAAGCATGTTAGCATCATTCTAAAGGGTATGGTACATGGCTACATAAAGATTCATTCAAGTGTAAGGTTAGGAACCATAAGCAACACATAGTGGGGGGAAAAGTTCAAAACGGGTTCAAGTGGTTACCACAATTAACATCATCAAGCCATGAGAAAAATGTCGGCTGGAAACATGAATTAGCATGAATGGCCATTGCAGCAAGTCACTTGTCAGCATGAAGCATAAACACGAGCAAGGCAACACATCATCATCAAGTTACAAAAATCCATGGTGCAAGTAGGAAACATGTCCAAAAAGGACCACACAACCATTATACAGGCTAAGCGAATTAAGAGCAAGTGTACAAATACAATGAACAAAGTGCAGAAAAGCAAAAGTTGAGCAGCTGTACAAAAATACAAGGTATGGGTCGCAGCAAAAAAAAAGAAGCAAATACACATGGGCAAAATTAAGAAAATACAAAAATTTAAATGAGCTTTAAGAAGTATCGATGAATTCCTGATGATTCACAATTGTCCCCACGAATTTTGAAGGTGTGAGAAAACACAAGAAAGGGGGGGTTTGAATTGGGTTTTCAAAATGAAAGCTTTTTTTGAAACTCAATCAAAGATCACAAATAAACTAACAAGAGAGAAGGACACACGATATATCCTGGTTCACTTGAAAATTATCAAGCTAATCCAATCCACCCGCCAAGGTGATTTCACATTATACACAAGGACTTAATCCACTATAATCAACTGATTACACTGCACTAGCAACTGCTGGTGACTAACAATCAAAGACTAACCGTCTCTTCTTAAGGATTATGACCTAACTGGACCCTTAAGGAATACAAACAACTGTTTGAACAAAATCAACGTTTACAATGAATTTCTTCTACACAAGCAGATATAAACACTATGAATAGCTCAAGTAAACTTAAAGAAAATATATATAATATGAACGATGTTTCTTGAATTGTATTGTGGTGCTTTATTGTTCACGCATGTGTCTCTCTTGATTTTCTTCAAGTGATCAAGTCTTTATATAGCCAGAAAAAGATCCGTTGGAGGTCAGATCAGGAATATCATTAAGACTGCTGAAGACTTGAAATAATGTCGTTATGCAGGGATGAAAATCGTACACAAAAGTTGTCCTTTGTACCACCAAATCAGGTTAGTGGAATGGTAGTGGAAAGGAACGTGTTTGATACGTATTATGTATTATTTTTCCTCACAAACGTTTCATCTTCTTCTATTCATCAGAGGCTTCTGAATAGAGATGATTGAAGCATGAGCAGAAGAGTTGATCACTGGGTATTCAGAGTCTTGAGTCATCAGAGTCTTTAGAACTTGTTCACCAGAACCTTGTCTTCAGAGTCTTTAGCACTCGGTCTTCAAAACCCTTGGTTATCAGAAACTTAAGTCTTCAGAATCTTCAGAAGGTTGTTCAACAGAACCTTGTCTTTAGACTCTTCAGCACTTAGTCTTCAGAAACTTAAGTCTTCAGAGTCTTCAGCATGCTGTTCAGCAGAACCTTGTCTTCAGAGTCTTCAGCACTTAGTCTTCAGAAACTAAATTCTTCAGAGTCTTCATCACGTTGTTCAGCAGAACCTTGCCTTCAGACTCTTCAGCACTTAGTCTCCAGAAGATAATCATCAGAGTCATATTCAGAGGCAGAATCCAAGAGAGCATTGCAACAACAATATATTGTCTTCTTAGAATCTTTCTGAAAGTGAGTAGATCAGACGCAGACTAGCTTCTTTAGCGCATAAGCGATTTTTGGTCAAATAAGAGTGACGTTGCACATGATCTCTATCAGAGTCAGATCTTGTTTGTTAATTCTTCAGAAAACAAACGTTAGAGTACCAAAATTGTTCTCACAAGAATACTACTTTGTTATTATCAAAACTTAGAGATATCTGGCAGAACCAAATCTTGTTCTAACAAATTTTGGAATAGATTTGCACCCAGATTACATGTTTCCAGCTCAGCAATCCATGCCAAATGAGTCATGACTTCTACACTTGATTCACATGAGTTTAAGCCTTGATTTCACACGTATCATTCACTCTCAGCTTGCCTATAACTTAAGCATCACTCCACATATTAAATCAAGCTCTCAACCATAAAAAATCTGCAGAAATCACACCCAAAAATCCCTACAAAATAGGGCATTCAGTTTCAACCATCCATGCTTCAACCTCACTAATTCATCAACCAAACACTATCACTGAGCATCCCTAAAGCTAAGAGACTCAAGAGGGGGGAGAGAGAGAGAGAGAGAGAGAGAGAGAGAGAGAGAGAGAGAGAGAGAGAGAGAGCTGAAACAATCCCACCTAAGCTCTTCATACTCATTGGAATCTACACTTGAACTTTTTTCTGACAAGATAGAAATCAAGAGCCATTTGCACAAAATGTGTTACTAGTCTACTCGTCTTGATGCGCTGAGTGTTTCCCACATGCTTTGATTCCCTATTACTGCACCATTGTCATTTAATTTTACTTTTAGGGTTTGGTGATCATCTGGGTTTGGCACAAATTCTCTATACTCAGAGCCAATCAATGGCTCTTGAGTAAGGAACCTCCAAAGATGAGTAAGGGAAAAGTGAAATCCATGGTTGTTTTCACTTGAAACCTAGAGTTGCATAGCCTAATTTTCTTTTGGCTGAAGGTTGAAGATGATGACCTTGTGACTTAGCCTCCCTCATTTTATTTGTTTAAAATTCAAATTTGTAATTAATATCCAGCTGTCAGACTTTGTGTGGTTATTTGGTATGATGTGGCTGACTGGACCCGATGTGGCAACGTTGAATGAATGAACCCAGGATTCCACAGACCTACGCCACACATTGTGATTACTTATTTTAGTAATCTAATCCGATGGTTGTGAGATGTCCTAGTGGTAGTGTGTCTGGGCAACTGGATCAGATCCAATGGATCTGATCATTTGAGACATTCTCCTATTTTTTTTCAGATTACCTTGGCTAGGTTTGGGCTATAGCGCCTTGGGCCTGGCTTTGCTTTTTGGCCATTCCTAGTCCAGAGTGCACCCCGCTCATTATTTTCTGATTATTTTATTTTATTTTCATTTTATTTTGGTTTTTTTTTTCAATTTCTTCCAACATTATTTCATGATCTTGACTTTTTTCATCTTCTATTATTTTTATTTTTGTCATTTTAATGTTAATATTATTATTATTATTATTATTATTATTAATATTTGAATTTTAATTCTTTCAATTCTGTTTTCTTTTTGTGCTTCGTATTTTAGGAGATTAATTCTTATTAATTCTCTAATACGTTTGACGCATAAATTTCATTGACCGGCCTCCCATAGTGTGATTTTCATATAAATTATGCTACGTTTGCTTAACATAGCGCTACATTGTCTCGATTCGATTGCTAGATCACTAACCCTAATTACTAACTATTGATTTCTTAATTATTGACTCCCAACTTTACTTTCTTACCATTTACTTCTTGCAATTTACTTTTTTACTCATTATCATTCATTTATTTCATGCACCTTTATCTTATGTCATTTTATTTTCTTTGATCTTTTATTCCTTTATCTTGTTATATAATCTAAAATGAACAAAAACATTGAAATTCTGGTACCAGACGTGTGATGTTAAGGTGCGATGTCACAACAACACACTCTGCACAATGGACAGAATAAACAGTAGAAAAACACACCAAATTGTTCACCCAGTTCGGTTACAACCAACCTAATCTAGGGGCTACCAAGCCAGGGATGGAATTCACTACTTGTAGATATAATTTACAGACTCAACAACCCGTTGACAATCTCCTAAACTTATACTTTACTAATGACTTCCTACCTAAGAAACCACTTAGATATGAGAGCACTACTCAATACCTAAAACAATACTCAAAGAACACCCTCTTTGAGATCCCTTGATTCTGCTTCACAGCTTTGATCAAGTTACACAACTCTCTCTGCTTAACAGCTTTAGAGAGGACAGAAACACAACACCTATTCAAACCCTAGAATAGTGTAAATACAAGCACTTCAAACAAACTATAGACACTAAGCCTCCAGCTCCTGATCTTCTGAATGTTTTCTGTACCTTTTCCTTTGGTCTTGTGTGCTTTATATAGCTCCTTGAATTGGGCTTGGACTTGTCACAATATTTGATCAGATTTATTAATTAAAACTGAATCTTCAAAACAGATTTTATCCCCAAAATCTTTTTAAATCTTCAACCTTTTAATTCTCCAACAGACCTGCAATCAAATCTCCCATGTAACAGAAAATATCTATCCCAAGATATTCTCATCCAATGAGACTAACCGCTCTCCACAATTCCAGCTAACATGCGTGCCCTAATAACAACAAGCCCATGCTGTTATCAGTTCTGCAGATCTAATGTCACAACATCAGACATGTGACATCAGACATCCACTTAAACAACTTAACACAGCCCAGTGTTAAGCACAATGTTGTGACATCAAGCCCATGACACCAAACATTGAACACCTTGTTGTTTTACCAAAATTCCAGCCAATCCAAGAACTTACAATCTCCCCCTTTGGCTAATTTTGGCTAAAACACCCTCTGAACCCTCAGAGTCTTCAGCAGCGGAAAAACAAACTTCAGTAAATTTGAAACCTCTTCAGCAGCAGCAGTTTGAAAATCTTCATAGTCTTCATCACTTGACCTGCTGCAGCACCATCTTCAATATTGACAACAGCCAATTCGTGCTCACCCTCAAAAACATGAACCAGCATCACAGCTGTTCA
Organism: Lathyrus tuberosus; assembly: GCA_022829125.1. NCBI lineage: Eukaryota > Viridiplantae > Streptophyta > Magnoliopsida > Fabales > Fabaceae > Lathyrus > Lathyrus tuberosus. The sequence goes on along the minus strand of JALAZF010000161.1, from coordinate 6,468,909 downwards.
GTAGCTCACAATGTGCAGCACTTCTCCATCTAGCTGTCTGCACTTCTCCCCCTGGATGTCTGCTTGGCTGCAATCTTCAGCAGATTCTCCCCCTCAATAACTGCATCAGCACTTTTCAACTAAACACCTTTTACTTATAGCAGCATCAATAACTCTTCATGGCAATTTTCAACTAATCTCCCCCTTTTTAGCCACAATTAGACAAATTATGCCATTTCATATGACCTACACTTCATCACATGCGACATAATACTAGCCCTATTGTCAGTAGCAACAAGATCTATGCAATCTCCAAACACAATGTTCTGACATTATTAAAGACATGGTCAAAACCACATTCCAACACTTTTGACTAGACTGGCGATACAAACAATGCTTTAGAAAAACCATTATAAAACCATTGTTTCTCCTTTGCTCAGCACAACACTCCAATAAATCATGAGTCAATCAAGCTCCAAAGTATCAACCAAGAAACTCAAGCATGAGGATAAAAATCCAGAACCTCTGAAGAAGAAGGTCAAATCTCAGACGACATCAGGTCATTCTTCAGCAGCAACAAAAACTGGCAGGACTTCAGTGACAACTATGAAGCCTGGTAAGAACCATACTGCTCAAAAACAGCCTTCAGAAGATGAATGGGATACAGATTGGAAGGCAATTCTGGATGCAGGTGATTGGCATGAGGATGTAGTTTAACCTTGTATCTTCAAATATCTAATAAAACTCCAATCATATTTTAAATTTTTCTGTAACTATCCAAAATTCTTTACAGTACTTTTCTATTGCTTTATTGATAATTGTACTGCCTTAATATGAACCAGAGCACCAAGATGACATAGACGAGAGTGAGGGAGATGAGGACTGCATTGCTTTACGAAACTCAGAGAAACGTCACTATGAAAATCAGTTTAATTAAACAGACTATTTTATGTACCAGACTAACTGCAGTTGAATAAACATTATCTTATAAGACAACTGCATCATAAAACATCTTTCAATTAATTTTGAAGTAACAAGCTCCCCAATTTTAAGCACTTAAATTGGTTTGCATAAATGAACTCATCACACTTATCATCTAATTTCTCTTTACTAACTAAATAATCTGAATATTTAATCAGATCTTCTCTATCAAACTGCTCATCATCCCATTGATGAGTAACACTCTGCAATGTTATAACATCTTTCTTGACATGGTTATTGCCCAACAGTCGTTTCTTCCACATTAGTTGACAGCATGAGTTCTTTCCACATATCACTGATCTATGAATGTACTTCTTCTTAGATCTGAGAACCAATCCGATTTTGCCCCTCTTTCTTCTTCTGAATCTACCAAGACCAGTTTGCATCTTTAGAACAGCATGATTCCATCCTAGAGGATTTTTATTCATTCTTGACATTTTAATCCAGGATCTGATAAGACTAATACCAGAGGTCTTCTGCATGTCAGTTTTCAAATTTGGAGATGACTGCATACCTTTCTCAGTCTTAGACTCTAGTCTATTAGGAATCATTTTTGCAATTAGCTTATCATCCTTCTTTATTTTAAGGCTCGAAATACTCTTCTTGACTTGAGATGTTTCAACATCTGTATCTTTCAAAACAGAACTATCCAACCAGTGGAGGTTTTCTTCTGAGAAATCAATTTTCTTCAGATCTTGATGACAGAATTTTTTAAAATCACCACTGGCATCACCCATAACTTCAGCGAGATCCTCAACATCTAGCCCCTTAGATTCATTCAAATTCATACTACTACAGTGATGAGAGATTCTTCTGATGATGCATTCAGATGTCAAGGCATCAGCATCTTTCTTCTCAAGAGAAGTTACTCTATTCAGCTCCTGAGATCCGTTAGTCCTTCCTTCAGTGTTGAAGACTGATATATAATATTTGCTTTTGAACTTTACTAATTTCAGATTATCTTTTCTTCTGACCTTCATCAACTTGAGGGGACCTTCATCATTTTGATGTCTACACTTGATATCACCTTCTAATGTTACATCATTGACTTCATCATCACCAGACTGGCTTTCAGTTTGAGGAATCCACTGATAACAATTGTCTTTAGATCTTTCCCCAGTCATTACAGCCTCACCCTTCTCATTAGTTACAACACATTTATCTTTGGCATAGCTGACTAAGTAACCATCATCACTTAATTGGCTGATGCTTATCAGATTTGCATTCAAACCATTGACAAGATAGACATTGTCAAGTTCAGGTCCTTGTACTTTTCCAATACCTTCAACAACTCCTTTATTCCCCTTACCAAAAATAACTTCAAGAGAGGGGCAAGGTCTAAATTCAGCAAACATGGATCTACATCCAGACATGTGTTTGGAACACCCACTGTCAAAATACCATGTATCTTCTATAAACTCCTTGTCAGCTATGTGAGCCAATAGACACTTCACCTTCTCCTTAGGTACCCATTGTTTAACAACTTTGGGCCTGTACTCTCTCCATCTGTTTTGAGACTGAGGGTATCCATGTAGCTTGTAGCAAGAGTACTGCATATGTCCAAACCTTCCACAATAAAAGCATCTCACCCTTTCATCTCTTAATCTTCTGCCAGGATGAGATTGCTTATACTGCCATCCATAATGTGGTCTCCTCCTACCATAACTGGCCTGCCTTATATTATGCTGGTATCTTCTTCCATAGGACGACCGAGAATTCTGTTTCCTGGATTGTCTCCCATGATGGTGTGGCTTTCTTCTTCCAAAGAAATGGGGAACAACATTGATGTAACCATGTCCATGACCATACCAGTTGTCCTGATGCTGAGACACCTGATGAGACATGTCCTGTTTGACCCTTGCAGCTTGCATGCTCTTGTGATATTGTGGGGGCATATACTGACTGGCTCCTTGTGGCAGCTTTCTCTTCCGATTGGGACTATTCTTCTTCTCAATATTCTGGGGCTGCGATTGAGTTGCCTGCTCAGGTTTAGGCTTCTGAAGTTGAGACATAGGTTGAGACATCTCTACTTTGGTTCCTGAACTGCTTGCTTCAGTAGATACCTTTCCCTCAACCACAAATCCTAATCCAGTCCTATCTCCAGCTACCCTATCCGTCTGAAGAATCTTATCAAGAGTGTCTGTACCACTGTTCAGCATCCTAACAGTTTTGGTCATGTGATCAAGATGAGCTCTGACCAACAAAACCTCATTTTCCAAATCACCTTTTTCATTCTCAAGCTGAGCAATCTGTTGCTTGTGACACTTGTTCTCTTGACAAATCTCAGCACTTTTCAAACACAACTCTTGATAAGTAGATGCTAGCTCCTCATAAGTTATCTCCCCATCACTAGAATCATCATCAGAAACAACAGTTCATGTCAAAGCTCTAACATGCTTTGCTAACTCACCTTCACTTTCACTATCAAAGTCAGACCAGGAGACTGTCATGATCTTCTTCTGCTTCTTCGAGAATGTGGGACACTCTTTCTTGACATGTCCATACCCTTCACATTCAAAGCACTGCACACCTTTATCTTGGGCAGTCTTCTCTTCATCCTTCTCTTTTGCCTTGCTGTTGTCAGAAGAGATGTTCCTGACATTAGGCTTGGAGTTACTGTTCATCCTCTTGAACACTTTGTTGAACTGTCTTCCCAACATAACTATGGCTTGAGACAGATCCTCCTGAGACTCATCATCTGTAACTTTATTAGCTTCTGCAGGAGTGGAAACCAAGGCTATACTTTTGGGCTTCTTTTCAGGTTCTTCCTCGTTTAAACCAAGCTCAAACGTTTGAAGAGATCCAATGAGCTCATCAACCCTCATCTTGCTGATGTCTTGTGATTCTTTAATGGCAGTAGCTTCATCTTATACTTCTTAGGTAGGGACCTAAGGATCTTCCTTACAAGCTTTTCATCTGACATTTTCTCACCAAGAGCACTGGATGCATTAGCCAGCTCAAGCACACTCATATGGAAGTCATGGATAGTCTCATCTTCCTTCATCTTCAGACTCTCAAACTTCGATGTTAGAAGCTGAAGTCTTGACATCTTAACTCTGGATGTTTCTTCATGTGTAGCCTTCAAAATATCTCATGCTTCCTTAGCCACTTCACATGTATTGATCAGCCTGAATATGTTTTTATCCACTCCATTGCAGATAGCATTTAGGGCTTTAGAGTTACCAAGGGCAAGCGCATCTTCTTCCTTGGTCCATTCTTCTTCAGGCTTTGGCTTTGAGGTGCCTTCTTTATCTTTGCCAGCATCATCTTTTTCACACACAACCGGTGCTTTCCATTCTTTAATAACGGCTTTCTAAGCCCTGCTGTCCAAGGATTTTAAGAAGGTGGTCATCTTTGGCTTCCAATAGTCATAATTGGATCCATCCAAAATAGGGGGTCTGTTGATGAATCCTCCAACTTCTTTGTCCATCTTTACACCAGAAAGTAACTTCCCTAGATCTCACCCAGAGACAGACAGGATGCCTGCTCTGATACCAATTAAAATTCTAGTACCAGACGTGTGATGTTAAGGTGCGATGTCACAACAACACACTCTGCACAATGGAAAAACACACCAAATTGTTCACCCAGTTCGGTTACAACCAACCTACTCTGGGGGCTACCAAGCCAGGGATGGAATTCACTACTTGTAGATATAATTTACAGACTCAACAACCCGTTGACAATCTCTTAAACTTATACTCTACTAATGACTTTCTACCTAAGAAACTACTTAGATATGAGAGCACTACTCAATCCCTAAAACAATACTCAAAGAACACCCTCTTTAAGATCCCTTGATTCTGCTTCACAGCTTTGATCAAGTTACACAACTCTCTCTGCTTAACAGCTTTAGAGAGGACAGAAACACAACACCTATTCAAACCATAGAATAGTGTAAATACAAGCACTTCAAACAAACTCTAGACACTAAGCCTCCAGCTCCTGATCTTCTGAATGTTTTCTGTACCTTTTCCTTTGGTCTTGTGTGCTTTATATAGCTCCTTGAATTGGGCTTGGACTTGTCACAATATTTGATCAGATTTGTTAATTAAAACTGAATCTTCAAAACCGATTTTATCCCCAAAATCTTTTTAAATCTTCAACCTTTTAATTCTCCAACAGACCTGCAATTAAATCTCCCATGTAACAGAAAATATCTATCCCAAGATATTCTCATCCAATGAGACTAACCGCTCTCCACAATTCCAGCTAACACGCGTGCCCTAATAACAACAAGCCCATGCTGTTATCAGTTCTGCAGATCTAATGTCACAACATCAGACATGTGACATCAGACATCCACTTAAACAACTTAACACAGCCCAGTGTTAAGCACAATGTTGTGACATCAAGCCCATGACACCAAACATTGAACACCTTGTTGTTTTACCAAAATTCCAGCCAATCCAAGAACTTACAATCTCCCCCTTTGGCTAATTTTGGCTAAAACACCCTCTGAACCCTCAGAGTCTTTAGCAGTGGCTAAAACTGTAACACCCCATTTCTACCCGGCGGATAAGTAATAAAATCAGAGTTTTCATTTTAAAAATTCTTCAACATAAACAGGATGTCACATTTTCAACAGAAAACAACTTCATATTAATCACAAATAATTCAGATACATAACACTGATTCGGATGAACTGATAACAACCAGAATTATCCTTTTGAAAACGAAACAACTTTTATTAATAAGCGGCTTCACATAATTCAGCTTATAATGACATAACCTCATGTCCAACTCCAAACAACTTAATAGCAACCCCAACTTGTATTGACAGCAAATAACAACATATAACAACAACTTATATAAAAGATGCAAATTATAGTAATAACAACCTATATAACATCAGCTCACGACATTAGTAATTTATCTCAAGCAACGAGACATAGCAACAACAACTTATAACAAGCAACAACCTCACAACAACGGCAACTTCACAACAACAGCAACTTCACAACAACCACGAATCAAGAACAACAGCAACTTCACAACGACTCAAAATGTGACGCAACTATGCACATGCATGTGGTACCATCGGAGTAAAACTCCCAACTTAAACATATGCCAGGTTATCGAGGCATTTCAACAAGGCATAAGCCTTCAACGTGGTGCCATCAAGGCCAACTTAATCAATGCCATCAAGGCCAACGTGGTGTGAGCATACAGCCCCGACTCATGAATACAATGTATGCGACAATTATCAAAGGCATACAATCAACTACATCATCAACAAGAACAACTAGAACAGCAACAACGAAAACAACAACTCAAACATGCATCAATAGCATCAACTTAATCCAACATTGGTCATTCGACCTACAACTTAATCAACAACAACACAACTCAAACAACATTGGTCATTCGACCTTCAACTTAATCAACAACAACACAACTCAAACAACATTGGTCATAAGACCTGCAACTTAAATACTTCGCCCGTAAATTGGGACAATACAACTTATCCAACTGTACCTGCAATTCCACGCGTTCAACTTAATTCAACAAAACAAACCGACTAAAAGCACCTACTAATTATTACGAACTACCTCGACAATTTTCGTTAAATTTCGGACAACTAATTTCTCCGCTTAATTCTACCGGGCGACTAAAATTCCTACTGTTTTCAACTCCCAGCATCTTTTCAACAAAATAAATCAACCACACTACCTACTAATTTACCCGACTTACCCTGACAATTTCCGTTAAGTTCCGGACAACTAAGTTTTTCGCCTAAATCGGCTAAACTGACTAAAACTGCACTGTTATTAGCCTCTGTTATTTAATACCAGTTTAGTACAACATTCTACTTTCTGTTACAATTTCCATAAGAATCAATTTCAACTTCTGTCAAAAATTCTGCTTACTGCTATTGTTCTACTTCTGTCAAGAATTACTAGACTGCTACTAAAATAACTCTGCCATGATTACTTTTCTACTATTACTGATTTTATTGCCACTTTCAATTCACCAACACTGCTAGGAAAAACCTCTACTGAATATATATATACTCTGCTACAAAAATTAATTGAGTTATTGACCCTGCTAACTATTACAAATTTCCAATTTTCTGTCAACCCCTGCTTACTGCAATTGTTCCATTTTCTGTCAAGATTACCACAGTTACTTGTTTTCAAATAACCCTGATTCCAGTTAATTATCTGCTACGAAAATCTATTAGGTTCCTGCTACTACTCATACTGCTCCATTATTTTTGCTGCTACTTAACATGCTCCTTCTGCTAAAGCTACCAAAACTGCTATATTCGTTTGATTATACCACAACACAAATAAAATTAAGTGATACTATAATAATATACTAATATACTAGTTGAATTATTAATCTTCTAGAAGTTTACTAAGCCATGCCCATTTACTCAGGTACGTGGCAAGATGAAAGAAAACAATGCAACCAAAATATGAAACAGCAAGGTGGTCCTCACCATAAATGGAGGCGCCCACCTCCCCTCAACAGCCCATGGGAGGCGCTCTTCTCAGAGCTTGGAGGCCTCTGCTCCCCTCCTTTCCCCTATTGATAACAATTAAAAACCTGCAAGCATAAAGGAGGCGCCCACCTCAATACTTGGAGGCCCTCGCCTCCATGCTTTCATTAAATAGGGGTGCTCACCTCCATTACTTTGAGGCCCCCGCCTCCAATTCCTATTCTTCAAGATTCCACTTAATTGTCAAATTAACCAATTACGACATATAATAATCAACCATTAAATTCCAGGCAACACAATATCAACAACAATAATATACACAATTTATATTCAACACGATTTCATCAAAGGTATCAGGATCAACACCACAAATTCAACACAGATAGTAGAAATCCATATAGCCTCAATCCTACATAAAAATTATCATAATCCCGTTTATAATAGTCGAACCCACCCTTACCTTAATTTTGATGGCCGCTCGAATTTCCGGTCGAAACTGGGACTTGATTTTTGACAGCATCTCTTGCTCTCTCCTCTCCAACCTACGCTTCCAAACCCTCGTTCAATTTCTGTAACTTCTTTTTCTTCTCTTCTACCACGTACAACCTTCATTCTTCTTAGCCTCCTTTTCTCTCACTGATACCTCCGTATTCCACTAATTCATAAAAATACTAATAATAATAGTATTATTTCTTTTTAACTCCAACCACACAACAATAACACTCTTAATGGGCCAACTAATCCACACCTCTACATTGCCACATACCACACCACAACTAACCCAAATAAATAATAATATTATTACTAATATTACTCCTTCAGCATAATCAACTTATTCATTTTTCGATTAACCAACTATTAATCCGACTTTAACTTAATAATTCCGATCGACATATCAAACCAATTAGCCTCTTAAAATAATACCGATAACACTCAATTACTCGATTAATTCTCAAACTTCGTCTAAATCCAATAATAAAACCCTTCACTAATTTAATTAACTAATTAATTAAATTCGGGGCGTTACAACTCTCCCCCACTTAGGACATTTTCGTCCTCGAAAATCTATCCGACACAACCATCCGTAACACAACATTCGTATTTTAATCTTTCGATTTAACAACAACTCAATCACGGTTTAAACCCAATACGTATACTCCGATACTTCAATTACTCTTGCAACATAACTGTTACTATTCGCCAACCATTCTAGTAATACCTTGGAAACAATCACCTTACAACATAGTAACAACCTTCACTTGCCTATACTCGACTATACAACATCGCATCATTACCGCAGCAACGTAAACAGCACCAAAACACATATATGATCCTTATCTCCATACTCTGAAGGAAACCCACGTATAACACAAACAACGGTTCTTAACCTCAACGGCGACAACAACGCGAATACTACCCAAGTGATGCAATTGACAACTAACATCGCAACACAAGAAGTAACCAACTTAAGAATTTACCGGTTTAATAACAAGAACACAACAACTTAAGAATACCAACTTAAACACAACATCAACGTAACCAAATATCAACATCGGTAAAATTCACGTCTGAACAACCGCAATACACTACGCGTTCGCTGCGCACTCTGATTACTTTCAAGGTACTAACTCTACTCAGTTGACCTCCAACTTCCAATCATCAAAATCGACATAATACCAAGGCTTTCGACTTAACTCTTCGGGATCTCCCCGTTAACACCACACATAAACTTCAACTTTACTATCTTTTATCAACATAGTTCCCAAAATCACCTTAGGCGCATAACAACATTACAACAACATTTGACACCTGAGTCCACTTAAATTCAACAAGATCAATCATCTTTACCAACCAAAACTCCACTTTTACAAATCAACTTATAATTTAACTTCTTTTAATAATCACAACTCAACCTTCAAATATTCTACGCGTTCTTCCTCTGATTTTACAACAGCTCAAAACATTCGCAACAAACACCAGTTCCAACTCATCCAAACAAATATGGAAGATACGCTTCATACTCCATACATACACCTTAAGGCATACTAGCCATTCACTTCATCACAAACAACGACTCAAGTTATCTAGAACTCGACTGTGAGTCTCCATACTACTCATCAATCAAACACAGCTTCGTGCTGTCATCCTTAAATTCAACTAATATTCTAACATATGAACTTGTATCAGCAAAACAAACAACCTTCAAGCACTTGGCCTGACTTCGACCAATTCAACGTACATACTATACTAGTTGGCACGACACATCTATCCATCAATTATGATTCCGTCTACTATCAGCAATAGATTAAGGGTGATCAGTTCCTCAATTTGTCAATAGACAGCCGATCACCATAACGGTGAAATAAATCATCAGTACCCAATGCAATAGCGTACTTCAACTTGTGCCCAAAGTCCGTAAGCATAATGCTCCGCCAACTTTCTAAGGCTTACCAATGCCACTCTTAGTTTCTTTAGTTTCAACTTCGTCAACGATACAAAAACGTCCAAAATCCATTACGCATCCTCTTATGCACGTTCATAGTACAACACGACTTTAAATATTTTTCCAATACCGAAGTCGCTACAACATTGAGAACGATCCAATTCAGTTTGCTCCAATTACACCTTTCAACCAAGGTGAAAATTCTTAGCAACACAAATCAACTTTCATATTTCTCTCAACATTACCGTTACTTAGCATCATCGTCTTAATCATCCTCATTCAACATAAGTTGCATCTCCAAGCATCCTCCGATACAGTCACATCTTACAAATACCAACACTTTATTCTTAATAATATTCCACACTTGTTTTCATCCTTCCAAATTTTTTTCAGCAAATGTCGCTCAACTTCAACCATATATATCTCCTTCAATACAGATCTCTCAATCACAAAATCATATTCCAAAATGACGAGAATTTCGTGTAGATTCCAGAACTTCAAGAACCGCTCAAATCCGACTTACGAGTAAAGAGTTATCATCCTTACAATGGGACTGGTCTAGAATTTCCGTATGCAGAATTTTCCAAAAATCAGCACCAGACCCAAATATTAAAATGCACTTTTCTCCCTCTTCACAAACTTCCTGAAGACAAATCTTATATGCAAACTGTAGGGAATTTCGTAAGCTTTCCAAAAAGTCCAGAACCGCTTCCATCCGAATCACGAGTCAAAAGTTATACCTCATTTACTGACAGCTGCTCCAAAATCACAAAAACCAGAATTTGAGGTTGATGAACATAAGTTCCACTTCCCTCCCTTGCTTCCAAGATCTACCAACATCCTCCTTTTCGTCCAACTACAAAAATCACTCAACCTTAATCCAACTATACTCAAGAGATACAACTTACCGAATTAATCCACCAACTTATCATTCCATTCGGAATAATTCCTTAATTTCAATCATCCTTGATTCACCGTCCAGACCCTACGCACATCTCCAACTTGACTGATACGGATTCGCGAGTCCAAACTCTCGCCGGTCTGTAATAACATCGCTCCAACATATGCACTCTTGCAAGCAACATCACCTCGAAACAACTTCTACATACCAACAACACGTATGGGAACAAACATCTCCCCCACTTAATTCAAACCAACCTGTAGACAACTACTAGAAACTACTAACAAACAAGCACCGACAGTGTTCCACACACATGTCGAGTACTAAGGAAGAAATAACATTAGACAACATTGGCCGGACAGACCGACCTGCTCTGATACCACTAATGTAACACCCCATTTCTACCCGGCGGATAAGTAATAAAATCAGAGTTTTCATTTTAAAAATTCTTCAACATAAACAGGATGTCACATTTTCAACAGAAAACAACTTCATATTAATCACAAATAATTTAGATACATAACACTGATTCGGATGAACTGATAACAACCGGAATTATCCTTTTGAAAACAAAATAACTTTTATTAATAAGCGGCTTCACATAATTCAACTTATAATGACATAACCTCATGTCCAACTCCAAACAACTTAATAGCAACCCCAACTTGTATTGACAGCAAATAACAACATATAACAACAACTTATATAAAAGATGCAAATTATAGTAATAACAACCTATATAACATCAGCTCACGACATTAGTAATTTATCTCAAGCAACGAGACATAGCAACAACAACTTATAACAAGCAACAACCTCACAACAATGGCAACTTCACAACAACAGCAACTTCACAACAACCACGAATCAAGAACAACAGCAACTTCACAACGACTCAAAATGTGACGCAACTATGCATATGCATGTGGTACCATCGGAGTAAAACTCCCAACTTAAACATATGCCAGGTTATCGAGGCATTTCAACAAGGCATAAGCCTTCAACGTGGTGCCATCAAGGCCAACTTAATCAATGCCATCAAGGCCAACGTGGTGTGAGCATACAGCCCCGACTCATGAATACAATGTATGCGACAATTATCAAAGGCATACAATCAACTACATCATCAACAAGAACAACCAGAACAGCAACAACGAAAACAACAACTCAAACATGCATCAATAGCATCAACTTAATCCAACATTGGTCATTCGACCTACAACTTAATCAACACCAACACAACTCAAACATCATTGGTCATTCGACCTTCAACTTAATCAACAACAACACAACTCAAACAACATTGGTCATAAGACCTGCAACTTAAATACTTCGCCCGTAAATCGGGACAATACAACTTATCCAACTGTACCTGCAATTCCACGCGTTCAACTTAATTCAACAAAACAAACCGACTAAAATCACCTACTAATTATTACGAACTACCTCGACAATTTTCGTTAAATTCCGGACAACTAATTTCTCCGCTTAATTCTACCGGGCGACTAAAATTCCTACTGTTTTCAACTCCCAGCATCTTTTCAACAAAATAAATCAACCACACTACCTACTAATTTACTCGACTTACCCCGACAATTTCCGTTAAGTTCCGGACAACTAAGTTTTTCGCCTAAACCGGCTAAACTGACGAAAACTGCACTGTTATTAGCCTCTGTTATTTAATACCAGTTTAGTACAACATTCTACTTTCTGTTACAATTTCCATAAGAATCAATTTCAACTTCTGTAAAAAATTCTGCTTACTGCTATTGTTCTAGTTCTGTCAAGAATTACTAGACTGCTACTAAAATAACTCTGCCATGATTACTTTTCTACTATTACTGATTTTATTTCCACTTTCAATTCACCAACACTGCTAGGAAAAACCTCTACTGAATATATATATACTCTGCTACAAAAATTAATTGAGTTATTGACCCTGCTAACTATTACAAATTTCCAATTTTCTGTCAACCCCTGCTTACTGCAATTGTTCCATTTTCTGTCAAGATTACCACAGTTACTTGTTTTCAAATAACCCTGATTCCAGTTAATTATCTGCTATGAAAATCTATTAGGTTCCTGCTACTACTCATACTGCTCCATTATTTTTGCTGCTACTTAACATGCTCCTTCTTCTAAAGCAACCAAAACTGCTATATTCGTTTGATTATACCACAACACAAATAAAATTAAGTGATACTATAATAATATACTAATATACTAGTTGAATTATTAATCTTCTAGAATTTTACTAAGCCATGCCCATTTACTCAGGTACGTGGCAAGATGAAAGAAAACAATGCAACCAAAATATGAAACAGCAAGGTGGTCCTCACCATAAATGGAGGCGCCCACCTCCCCTCAACAGCCCATGGGAGGCGCTCTTCTCAGAGCTTGGAGGCCTCCGCCTCCCCTCCTTTCCCCTACTGATAACAATTAAAAACCTGCAAGCATAAAGGAGGCGCCCACCTCAATACTTGGAGGCCCTCGCCTCCATGCTTTAATTAAATGGGGGTGCTCACCCCCATTACTTTGAGGCCCCCGCCTCCAATTCCTATTCTTCAAGATTCCACTTAATTGTCAAATTAACCAATTACGACATATAATAATCAACCATTAAATTCCAGGCAACACAATATCAACAACAGTAATATACACAATTTATATTCAACATGATTTCATCAAAGGTATCAGGATCAACACCACAAATTCAACACAGATAGTAGAAATCCATATAGCCTCAATCCTACATAAAAATTATCATAATCCCGTTTATAATAGTCGAACCCACCCTTACCTTAATTTTGATGGCCGCTCGAATTTCCGGTCGAAACTGGGACTTGATTTTTGACAGCATCTCTTGCTCTCTCCTCTCCAACCTACGCTTCCAAACCCTCGTTCAATTTCTGTAACTTCTTTTTCTTCTCTTCTACCACGTACAACCTTCATTCTTCTTAGCCTCCTTTTCTCTCACTGATACCTCCGTATTCCACTAATTCATAAAAATACTAATAATAATAGTATTATTTCGTTTTAACTCCAACCACACAACAATAACACTCTTAATGGGCCAACTAATCCACACCTCCACATTGCCACATACCACACCACAACTAACCCAAATAAATAATAATATTATTACTAATATTACTCCTTCAGCATAATCAACTTATTAATTTTTCGATTAACCGACTATTAATCCGACTTTAACTTAATAATTCCGATCGACATATCAAACCAATTAGCCTCTTAAAATAATACCGATAACACTCAATTACTCGATTAATTCTCAAACTTCGTCTAAATCCAATAATAAAACCCTTCACTAATTTAATTAACTAATTAATTAAATTCGGGGCATTACAAAAACACCCTATGGACTTGTGACCTTAATTACAAGATGGCTATTCATGGTACCACCCTATGGCAAAGAGACTTGGATTCCAATATTCCATTGCTTAGATTAGGACACTTTGTACACACATGGCTTAGCTATGGTACTTCATGCCTTCTCCGGTACCAGATGACTCTCATAATCATCAAACATGGCATCTATCTTTCTACGTGTTAAAGTAGGAGGAGCAGAGACAATATGGTGTCTGAGAATGGTCTGAGTGTATCCAAACAAGTGGCCCCCCTTTTGTACTCATAAATCGACTCGAAGTACCGTAGGTAGACAACATTTGTATAAGTGGAACTCTTGTCTAAAAAAGTCGTAGTGCCAACCAAATATAGCAGGTATGCTTTCATAGCATACGCTCTATAGAGCCCCACTTGCTCATCATCACCTATAGTCTGCTCTAATATAACGATCTCATATGTGTATACATTTGTAAGGAATTCAAACCTAGCATGAGCCCCTCTGGTTCTCTCCACCTCCATCACCGCAGCCTCTGGGTCAACTCCCAGATAGTCTACCATAAACTCAGGTGCCTCATCTTTGCTAATCCTTCCATGATCTAAAAGTTTCCCCCTGATAGAAAGATGCAGCAAACCTGATACATCATCGAGTTTGATAGACATCTCACTACGAGGGAGATGAAATTACTAGGCCTCGATGTGTCATGTCTCCACGAATGCATTAAGCATCTCGTGGTTGATCGTAATATAACTGGTCATTCACATGTCCTTCATCCAAGATAGGGATAAAGCTTCCTGAAACCACTCCTCATTCGGCTGAGGCAAGCCAGTAATCTTCCGCTCGAGGTTAATACTCTTCAGCAAATCACAGTCCTACAGAAAAATAAATCAATGTTAGAAACTTTTAATATATTAATAACTATAAATTAAAAAGAATGAATCCAACAAATGTTACCTCTCCGTCCCAAATATGTCTGACAATATGGTCTGGGTACAGAGGCAGTAGTGACAACTCTACAGGGTCTCCTCCAAATACCTGAGGTGGCTTTGGCTCATCATCCTCAGTAGCCTCACCATTCAGAGGTGGCACTGGCTCAACAACATCAGCAGTTGAAGGTGGCATTTGCTCATAAGCATGATCCGTCGGAGGTGGCACTGGTGCCTCTCGTACCACCGGTAACTTGGATACCTCTGATGCCTAAATAGGTGAAACCTGGTGCCTGCGGGAGGATGGAAGGAGTGATAGGTCGGTAGGTGAAACCCGTCTTCTATTGGATGAAGAAGATGGAGAAGCATGGGCCCCAAAGGTAGATGTCTTAGCATGGCCAGAGTGAATAGGAGCCTCCGAAACCTGACTTTTCTCTCGACGCACTAATGCATGTTGTGCGATCATCTCGTGCCTTAGCCTATCATGTCTATCAGCCATAATGTCTGTAATTAAACCAGACAATTAATATAAGTAACACTATAACCAAGAGAAAAAAACAGACAGATCATTTACTGAGATGCATCTCCGGGTAATGTGAATCCAAACGTTGAAAATTTCCGGAGATGCACCTCCGAAACTTTCTGCAGCTCTTCAGGTCATCAATGGCGGCAATGCAGACACACAAACCTCAAAATAAATGGTTTGATCGTGATTTTCAACAAACAAACATTATTTGCTGTATGTATAAACTAACATTCTTGCATTTCCTACTCATTTCTTACCTAAATCATCATTTTCTACTCATTTACACCAAAACTGAAAAAGCTTATCAAAAACATCAAAAGCCTACAGATTTAGACTCTGCTTCAATGTTGGATGATGTCTTTGATTTCCTCGATGTTGATTGAAGATCCTTTGAGCTTGGCTGTTGATTTTGAGAGAGTTTGATAATGTTTTGAGTTTTTTTAAAAATGAGGAAGGAGAAGGGTTCTTGCGCGATTTAAGCTCTAATACCTTTCGGAGATGCATCTCCAAAATAAGTTTGAAGATGCATCTCCAGAATATTTTAACTGAATTATATGAACTCAGGGTGCGTCTGGAGATCCATCTTCGAAATCTGGGGCATTTTAGAATTTTTACATGGTGCCTAAGTAATATATATGGTGCATTAAGAAATTTCCTTATTATTAAGTCATTTGAGTTTGTTTCAAGCCCCAAAACAACATTTTACTATTTTACGCAATTTCCTATTTTATTTATGTTTTGGATTAAAAGTCATTAGGATTTCTTTGTGAAATTCTGGCACGCACACTACTACGGAAAAGACATTTAACAACGGTTGAGAAAGATATATAACCACGCAGGACCAGGCGTTGTTATGTAGAGTGTGGTTGTATATATGATACTTACAATTACGGCCATGTAACTGTTGTAATAAATTGGAAAGTGCGCGCCCTATCACAACGGTTTATCCAAATAACTGTTGTGATAAAGTGATGGTCCTAGGTTCGATTCCCAGCTACGCAATTTTGTTTTTAATTTTTTTCTGGACAGTGCGTGAGTTATTATAACGGTTATGATAAATAACCATTGTTAAATTTTCTGCAGAATTTACAATTACATCCTGCTTTTATAATTTATACCAATTTTTAACCTATATTATTGTTCACCATATCATAGCAGAAAATACAACACAGATTTGTGATAAAGTTATAATAATATTAATTGTATCATATTCATGATACACCATAACATCATCAAATGAATCTTATGTAACCAATACATCAACCATTACACCATCAGCAAACATACAAACCTAATCAACTATAACCTATTTCGTCATTACAAAAAAATGCAATGAACACTAAAAATAAAAAAAATCCAGGTAATCTTCAACTATTTCTTCAGGATCTTCACCTTCAACTTCAATTCGTCCTCCTTGGCTTTGTAGGTGTTAACCAATTCCTTCTCCTCATTCAAGTTATTTACTAGTGAAGAAATTATTTGTTTTGCTCTAGGATTCATCTCGTCATTCAACCAAGCAAAGTGAGAGCATTATTTGTATCCTTGAATCTTATACATCCCACAACCATAGAAACGGCGGCCTGGGTTTGAGTCGGTCCATTCCGTCATCAACGGGGTGTTGAGACCACACTTGCATACGTACCTTGGACGATTTGAGGACCTGCTTCCATGGCTACAACCGGACAACTGAGACATTTTAATGGAAGGATTTGATGGAAACTTTATGGAAAAGAAGACGAAAAATAAGTCAAAAGTATTTTATGGAAACTTTAATCTGTTGTCTTGTTAATTTCATATTTCTTCTATTTCATGAAGCTATGAAGAAAAAGTACAAGGTGAATGAAGTTAACACAATGGATTCATACTTCTTGTATTTTTCTTCATAGCTACACAAACCATATGTAACATAGCGAAAGTATACGCTTTGTTAAGGTGGTGATGATGAATCTGAAAAAATGAGAACATTCACGAAAAAAATTAGAACCCATTTTTAACAAGACAAGTAAATGAAATCGAAGCATAAGTGTAATGAACGAACCTCAAGTTAGCGATTAGTGAAGACGAATCTGAAGACGTATCTGAAGGTTGAAATATGTTTAGAGTTATGTTATGAGAGGGAAGAGTGAAATATGTTAGGGTTTTCTTTTGAGAGAAACGGCTGCTATGTACTGAACGATAGATACTTTCGCTTATATACTAAAAAATATCACTTTTCATCACGGTTAGAAATTAAAACCGTCATGCAATTTTCGAATTTTACAACTGTTGTTTAGTAACACCGTGATTAAATATTTTGGTTAAATAATTTTTTATTTTCTGGTTTTTTTAAACTCCTATAACAACGTTTGGTTTATTAACCATTGTAAAATCATTTACAATTTAATTTTTAAATAATTGACTTAAGTGACATACAAATCATATATTATTACGGTATTATAAGACAACTGTAGTAATAAATCCAGCTACTCATTGATGCGTGAAGTTTATAACTTATTACAATGGTGTAAATGAATCCGTTGTAAACCTGACATTGTAGTTTGCGCGTTTTGTAGTAGTGGCAGATACCAGATGTCGAGACAGATGTCACAACACTGGGATCAAAACAGCTTAACCACACAAACAATGATGCAGGAATTTAAATGACAGAAAAATAAAATCAACACCAGAATTGTTAACCCAGCTCGGTGCAACTCACCTACATCTGGGGGCTACTAAGCCAGAAAGGAAAGTCATTATGATAGTATTAGTTCAAAGCTAAACTCCTCCGTTTACAACTTCTCTCCTAATCCCTACCTTGTACAACTTCTACCTATACACCTTATAGATATGAGATCCCCCTCTTACTTCCTAATCAGTCACAATTCCAGTGACAATTCAACAATTACACAAAAATAGAAGTAGCACACTTCCAAGACAATACTTGATTTTGCTTAAAAGCTTCAATCAAGAACAATACACTCTTGCTTAAAAGCTTTAGAGTGGACAATGAACAATGAACAATGAGTCAACCTCAATGAATCAGAAGATACATGAGTGACATACAATTAACAAACACTAAACTCTAAAGACCAACAAAAATACGGCTAATCCTAATTTCACAAAATCTTCACGTTGTGTTCTCTTTTTCAATAGGGTTTGGTATTCACTTTAAATAGCCTTCATACCTAATGGACTTGGGCTTCTTGAGGCGCACAAATAGCAATAATCAGTTTTATATAGCTGCAAATCATCCTGCAAAATAATAGGGGCAAAATACAAACTTTCCGAAAAAGGCTCAAGGATCCTTTTTATGAAAAGTAACAGAATCCGTCATAACAGAAAATCCCACAATATACTCCTATGAAAAACGCACGTGTGTGAATTAGAACACACTCAAAAATCACACTAAAAATACCAAAATAGTCATGCCCTAACTTTCTGGTATAACATGTCCTGAAATATGTCACAACATCATGCTTGACATGATGTCTGACTGTCATGGCAGAACATCTGGTTTAACATCTTGCTAACAGCATGTTATTTTACCAAAATGTAGTCAATCCAAAAACCACTGAACTTACACTTTGCTTCTGTATTTAAACACTTTTAGTGTGGCAGTTAGTAATTTTTTTTACAATAATAATAATTGGTACTTTTCTCAAGTTGGTGAATTCCAGAGTTTTATCTGGCATGCTTATTGCTGCATATTTTCATTTTAAATTTAGCACTTCTTAATTCGTAGTGTTTTAAATTGCATCATGCTCATACCAAGAACATTCCACATATTCACCTTTAAAGTGTAAAGTTTTAACCATTAAACTATTAAAAAAATACCACTAATATACAACAATAATTTTCTTGTGAATATAACAAGGTATTGAAAGTTATTTCTTATTAACTAACCGCAAAAGTAATTAACAACTATTTTAAAAGTTAATGACCACAATTTATAGGTGTATATATTTTGAACACAATTAGACGGTTAGTGAATACCATATATATTTAAACATTTAAAATTTGTAGTTAAAGATGTTCAAAAGTATGGTTAATTACTTAATTATTTTCAATGGATTATTAATGAGTTGCAACAAATTATCATATTCATTATCCATTTATTCAACGTAATTTACTATATATGTGAATTGTATTAACAATTAAAATTGTTTATAAATTTTTGTGTCAAAATTGTTTTAAAAAAACTTGGTGAATAGTCTGCTAATCATCAACTTGTAACAAGCTGGTTCTTAACAAACAAAAAATTTAACACTGTAAACTATTTTTAATCCATCTACCTGTGACAAAACCATTAAGTTGTACTAGATTCCTGTTTTTTAGTTGGTTTGACCATACCTTCAGATCTTTTTGTTGAAAACAATTCATTCAATAATATTAATTAGACTATTTCTTATTACACCACCCTAGTTTCTTATACACCACGTGAAATTTCTTTTTTGCCCCCAGATTCCGGATGTGCACATCCGGACGCACCATTTTTTCAAAAAACGTTGTCTTTTTCCGGATGTGCACATCCGGAAGCATAGAATAGCTTTATTTTTAACAAATACCGGATCTGCAGATCCGGAAAGCATAGAATAGCTTTATTTTTTTTCTTTAAATCGGTTTTGTTATCTTTCTTTGTTGATCGTCCAACACTATAGATGGAGAGATTCTTACCATGTTTAAATGTTGAGAACAAGTTATAATATATACATATTATGCACACTTGCTATCTCCTCGCAATGAATCTGAGTATAACCAATGGACTGACTTTGGGTCACAAGATACAGAGGAATTGTTTCCCTTCTAAGGATCCACTGTTATTTTAAAGAGATCTTGAATTAATGATACAGTTTCTCCTGCTTATTATGCACACTTGCTAGCTTTCCGCGCTCGATACTACATAAGTGAAGTACAAATTTCTGATTCTGGTTCTGCAAGTGGTAATAGGAGTGCCACCAACTTTGTGTCGACTCTGCTGCCATTTATCTTGGATAATGTCAAAGAAGTAATGTTTTACTGTTGATCTTGATTTGTCCTACAATCTTCGATGTTAAATGATAGTTATTTATATTCATGACCGTAAATCTGTTGTTAACTTTATCAGAATGCCGAAGACAACCATTATATTGATGGAGAGACTCCAACCCTAGAGTTTGTTATAACTTCTTATGACATTACTGCTAGGGTTGGAGTCTCTCCGTCAATATAATGGTTGTCTTCGGCATTTCAATAAGTAATGTGGCTGGAGCACCAGTAGCAGTAATGTCATCAGAAATTATAACAAACTCTAGGGTTGGAGTCTCTCCGTCAATATAATGGTTGTCTTCGGCATTTCATGATTAAGTGGTGTTAGTAAAACCTAAAGAATATTTAAGTGTTATACATGTAAAAACTTATCCTTTTTTGTTTTGTATTCATGATTACCACTTGCAGAACCAGAATCCGAATTTTCTACTTCACTTATGTAGTATCGAGCGTGGAAAGCTAGCAAGTGTGCATAATAAGTAGGAGGAACTGTATCATTAATTATCTTATCATTCCAGCGGGCCGATTTCCCTTCTAAGGAACCACTGTTATTTTAAAGAGATCTTGAATTATCTCCTCGTAATGAACCTGAGCAGAAATAATTCCTCTGTATCTTGTGACCCAAAGTCAGTCTATCATGTTCTGCAAGTGGTAATAGGAGTACCACCAACTTTGTGTCGACTCTGCTGCCATTTATCTTGGATGACGTCAAAGAAGTAATGTTTTACTATTGATCTTGATTTGTCCTACAATCTTCGAGGGTAGATTTTGGAGTTCGGATATTCAGAGTGCCTTTTTTGGATATATTACTTACAGTTACAGAGGTCATGTTTGTCCTCATTGGTGGATGATCGTTATCATGTTAAAATACATATTATTATTATTATTTATTAAAATAATATACCTTTTTTAAGTTTCAGCCATTTTTCTAGATGTGTACATCCGGAATACGTGTAAATTGTCATTCCGGATTTGCACATCCGGAACAAGACAACGTTTTTTGAAAAAACTGTGCGTCCGGATGTGCACATCCGGAATCTGGGGGAAAAAATGAAATTTCACATGGTGTATAAGAAACTTGGGTGGTGTATTAAGAAATGGTCTATTAATTATTGTTTCTTTATTCTTTCTCTTTCTCTTTCACTAAAAATGTCTCACGCATTAACTAATTGGTATCTAGAGCTCCAGTTAGATTCTTGATCGTGTTTTCAAGAATCACACGTCATAGATCGTGTTTCCTAGATCGTTGATTATTGTTGATCAATCACTGCAAAGATGAATGGTAACGGAAATTTACTAAACTCCCTTCCAACTCTTAACGGCAAGAATTGGTTTCGATGGAGAAAACAAATGCAATCTCTATTTGCCTTTCATGAAACCCTATAAGTGGTTACTAATGGCGTTCCTGCGCTTGGCGAAGATGCAACCGAAGCACAGAGAACTGCTCACAAGGATGCCAAGAAGAAGGATTGCAAGGCGGCATTCTACATCCAATCGGCGAAGGAGGCGTGGGATATTCTTGTCAAGGACTATGAAGGAGGCGAGAAATATAAGGTTGTCAAGTTGTAAACTTTGCGACGACAATATGAATTGTTGTCAATGGGAGAAGATGAAAAGATTGCAGACTATGTGTCGAAGGTGCAGAAACTTGTTCATCTCATGAAAGGTTGTGGTGAAACCCTAACTGATAAGATGATAGTTGAGAAGGTAATGCGTATGCTGACCTCTCATTTTGATCACGTTATCGTAGCTATTCAAGAATCCAACAATTTTGAAACCCTAAAACTGGTAGATTTGGTTGGTTCGTTGGAAGCACATGAGATTAATATTGTCGAAAGGAAAGGAGTTCAAGACTCGATACAAGCACTACAAGCGCAATTATGGAAGAAAAATGGTGGTTCCAACAAGTTCAAAGGCAAAATTGGCAAGACTCAGGGCAAGAAGTCTTGGTCGAATCCTCACAAGAATAAGATCGATGATAGAACTTCTGAATCCTCGAAAATAGGAGAAGGAAATTCCTATCAAAAAGGAAAAGTAGAGAAAAGAGGTGTGCAGTGCTATAACTGTGAAAAGTATGGTCACTTGACCAAGCATTGTTGGTACAGAAAAGACAAGGGTTCGACAAAAGGCAAGGACAAAGGAGCAAACCTTGCACGTCAAGATTCATATGATTCTGATGATATGGTGGTTATGGCTGCAGTTGCAGATGACCATGTCAAATCCAAGATCTGGTTCCTCGACTCAGGATGTTTGAATCACATGACAGGTAAAAAAACATGGTTAGTAGATTTCAAAGAGTTGAAGAAGAGTAAGGTGAAATTTGTTGATAATAGCTCGTTGCCAGCAGAAGGTACTGACAACATAGTTATTCAAATGAGTAATAGAGCAAAAGCCTTGATCAAAGATGTACTCTATGTCCCTGGAATGAAGTGCAGTCTACTAAGTGTTGGACAACTGGTCGAAAAGGGGTTCTCAGTGGTTATGAAAGATGGAGCCTTAGAACTTTTCGACATATAGAATAACTTGGTCTTGAAATCTCCTCTGTCGAAGAATAGAATATTTAAGACCATGATCAGTTCGACTGAGTTACAAGGTTTGAAAACAGTTGTCGACCATAAGAATAGTTGGTTGTGGCATCTGAGGTTTGCCCATCTAAACTTTAGGTCGCTAAATCAACTGATCACTCAAGATATGGTAACTGGTATGTCAAGTCTTGAGATGCCCAACAAACTCTATGAAGGTTGTCTAGTCGGAAAGCAGTTCTGGAAGTCTTTCGTTTCGACTACGCCAATGAGATCATCCTGCATACTCGAAGTTGTACATCCAGATGTATGTGGTCCTTTTGAAGAGCATACCATTGGTGGAAACATGTATTTCGTCTCATTTGTCGATAAGTACATTCGAAAGCTCTAGATCTATGTGATCAAATGAAAGGACGAAGTATTTGAAATCTTTAAGAGATTCAAGATACTTCTCAAAAACTTGGGTGAAAAGAAAATTAAAGTTCTGCGAACAGATGGAGATGGCGAATACACATCCAAGATATTTGAAGCATTTTGTGCAGAACATGGTATTGATCATGAGATAACTACTCCTTATACTCCTAAACATAATGGAATAGCAGAAAGAAGAAACATGACCATATTGGAGATGGCGAGATGCATGCTGAAGCAGAAGAATTTGCCAAAATCCTTATGGGGAGAAGTTGTTTCGAATGCTGTTTATATTCGGAACAAATGCCCTACCAAGAAGCAGAAGGACAAGGTTCCTGAAGAAGTGTGGAGTGGCAAACGACCATCAGTGAGTCATCTGAAGGTGTTTGGCTCTATTTGCTACAAGCATATTCCTAATGCTAGGAGAAGGAAGTTTGATGATAAGAGTGAACCTATGATTGAGGTAGAATATCATAAGACTGGAGCATACAAGTTGTTCAATCCATTTAATCAGAAGATTGTGATGAATCGAGACATTGTGATTGATGAAAATTATGTCTGGGATTGGAATTCTAGTAATGCAATTGACAAGCCACTGATGAGCTATGATTTCGACGAAGCAAGAAATGATGTCGAAGATATTGTTGATATTCCAGTCGAAGAAGAAGTTGAAGCAGTTGCTGACATTCTCGACACAGGCGAAGTCAAAAAGGATATGGCTGGCATAAGTCAAAGACCTCAAGGAACTAGAGCTCGTCCATCAAGACTTCAATACTATGAAGTGGTTGGTGATGATGAAGTCACAATAGATGGAGAACTAGTTCATTTTACTTTACTTGCAGGTGATGAACCAATCAACTATAGTGAAGCCTTCAAAGATAAACAATGGAAGTCTGCTATGGTCGAAGAGATACAAGCAATTAAAAGAAACAACACGTAGGAGTTGGTCGAATTGTCAGCTCATACAAAAGCTATTAAAGTAACGTGGGTGTTCAAGTTGAAGCACAATGCTGATGGGTCGATAACAAGGCATAAGGCGAGTTTGGTAGCTGGAGGATTTCTCCAGAGAGCAGGACTCGACTACTCTGAAGTATTTTCACCTGTCGCGAGATTGGAAACTATTTGACTAGTGGTGGCCTTGGCATGCAAGCAAGGCTGGTCAACATTTCATTTAGATGTGAAATCAACATTTTTAAATGAACATTTAGAAGAAGAGGTGTATGTTACACAACCTCTCAGGTTTGTGATTCAACAGGATGCAAGTAAAGTATACAAGTTGCACAAAGCACTCTATGGTCTCGAGCAACCACCTAGGGCATGGAACAAGAAAATCGACTCATACTTGGTTGAATTGGGATTCATAAAATGCAAATCTGAGTATAGTGTCTATGTTCAAGTTATAGCACAAGATATAAAAATAATCTGCTTATATGTCGATGGCTTGCTAGTAACTGGAAATAGCTTGAAGAACTTGTCGAAGTTCAAAGAACTTAAGAAGAAGGAATTTGAAGTGTAGGATTTGGGAAAGTTGTCATACTTCCTAGGCATGGAATTTCAAATGTTGAAGCAAGGCATGGTGCTACATCAAAGAAAGTATGTCAAAGAGATGCTCAAGAGATTCAGAATGGATGATTCGACTCCTGCATCTTCACCTATCGAACCAAATTTAATGTTGGAGAAGCATATTGGAGAGGAAGACAAAGTTGATGCAACTTTGTCCAAACAGATTGTCGGATCTCTAAGATATGTGTGCAACAGTCGACCTGATATATGTTTCTCAGTCGGATTAGTGAGCAGATACATGAGTGAACCAATGATGTCACACATGAAGACTGCAAGAAGAATCCTAAGATACTTAAAAGGATCGACAAACTATGGAATTTTATTTCGACGAGACTTTGAAAGAAAGGGAGCTATGGTTACTTGTTATTCAGATGCTGACTAGTGCAGAGATAAGGAAGATCGAAGAAGCACTATTGGATATTTCTTTCAAGTATTTGGTGCCCCAATTTCATGTTGCTCGAGAAAGCAACCTGTGGTGGCATTATCATCATATTAAGCTGAATATATAGCAGGATCTTATGCTGCATGTAAAGTAATTTGGATCAGATCGGTACTTGAAGAAATGGAGGTCGAAGTGAAGAAACCTCTTGTGTTGCAAATCGACAACAAGTCTGCCATAAATTTGGCGAAGAATCCAGTTCTGCATGGAAGAAGTAAGCATATCGAAGTTAGATTTCACTTCTTAAGAGAAAAGGTAAATCGAGGTGAACTTGAAGTTAGGCACTGCTCAAGTGAAGC
The DNA here is from genome assembly GCA_022829125.1 of Lathyrus tuberosus. Classification (NCBI taxonomy): domain Eukaryota; kingdom Viridiplantae; phylum Streptophyta; class Magnoliopsida; order Fabales; family Fabaceae; genus Lathyrus; species Lathyrus tuberosus. The sequence continues at coordinate 6,443,106 of JALAZF010000161.1, read as the reverse complement.
ACAGTTGGCCGACATTTTCATCAAATGATTGAAGATCGACAAATTCCTGAATTTGAGAAAGAAATTAGGAATAGTTCAGATCGACTATGATTAGCATAAGTTCGACAACTTGGATTATGGGGGTATGTTGAAATATTAGATTTGATTATATTAGATTAGATTTAATATTTAAATATTATTCAAGCTGTAGTCATAGTATGTATCATTATTTGTAACAATTCATTCCATAATATTAATCCTTGTTACTTTATTTCTCTCTTTCCCTCCTCACTAAAAGTGTCTCACACACTAACATAACATTGTATATTATTTTCAAAAGACACAAACTTGCATTTTACTCTAGCTGAAAAATTCATTTGTTGAACTTAATACTTTTTCATAATATTTCAAACTTACAACCGATAAACTTCAAACAAAGCACACTCTTACTAGAGACAATCACAATAAAAGAAAACAAAAACATTGATGATAATGAAAAAATACAGAAGAAAAAAGGCATGTTTCTTTTAACTCAAAAGAACCTTTTAAGCCACCTAAGTACCTGTGAGCTGTAAGTGGTTCCCAATGCCACTCCAGCAACAAGACCGCCTACATACCCAATTAGACTTACTTTCCACTCTATTTCAATGAAAGATTCTGACTCATTATCATTGTCAGAGGTAGAAGGTGGAGAAAATGAACGCCCTGCATGATCTAAACACTTCTTCGGCAATTGATCTCCACACAGACCTTCGTTACCCTCAAATGAATTACCTTGGAATGTTGAAAACTGCTTATTCTGAGGTATAGGACCTGATAGATTGTTGAATGACACGTTGAAGAACTCTAGAAAAGTGAGTTGTGTCAACTGTTGGGGAATCTTCCCTGAAAAATTGTTGAGAGAAAGATCCAATGCTTCCAGGTTTGAAAGCTTCCCTAAGGAAGATGGAATGCTGCCAGTAAAGATGTTATTTGACAAGTTGAGTAAAACAAGACCCTTCAACTCACCGATGACTTTAGGTATCTCTCCACTGATTTTGTTGCTTGATATATCAATAACTATCATGCTATAAAATTTTTGAAGCTTCTCATAATCCATGGTATGGCCTTTGTTTGACAATGTCAACGAATAAGAAAAAAAATTTGTCACTTTAAATTCTACTGGCTTGTTCTCACTAAAGTATGTTGACATTAGTTCATACTGTAATTCACTTGTATTGGAAGTTTTCATCATTTTCCAATTTAAGATCATTTCCGATGGAAAACTTCCAGAGAATTCATTGTGAGAAAGGTCAATGATGTGAAGCTTAGGAAATGTGCACGTCATGTTGCCAGGGCACCAAATGTCTCCATGTAGTTTGTTGTCACTTGAAGCCAATACCTTTAACTTAGGTAAATCTCCCAGCCAAAATGGAAACGAATCGTTAATATTGTTATGACTAATATCAAAGTACTCTAGCAATCCACAATTGACCAATGCTCTTGGCAACGGACCTTGAAGAGTGTTGTTGCTTAAATCAATCATCTGAATGGTATTTTCCATCAAGTATGTTTGAGGAATGAGACCGGACAATTTATTCCCTTGTAAATCCAGAAAATTTAGATATCGGCTAAAGTTCCCTGTACATGATGGAACATGGCCGCTTAAATTGTTCAACGATAAATCAAGAAGGAAGAGTGATTTGAGATTGCACATGGATGGGGATATTTCTCCGTTCAATGTATTGTGTGAAACTGCTAAGACTTTTAGACTTGATTTTCTCCACAACCAACTAGGTATCGATGTTATATTGTTGTGTGCCAATTCAATATATTCCACGTCAGTGAGATTTCTTATAAATGTTGGAACCTCAACTATATTGCATGATGCCAAATGTAACGTGATTGGAAAATTGGTCGCATTGTAAGAACTTTTTCCATTGAATAATGACAATTTGTTGTATGATAAACCAAGTAAAGTTAGCTTTTTGAGCTTCAAAAACATGTCAAGCTCCAACTTTCCATGCAAAAAATTATTTTCTAAACTCAAGTAAACCAGATCTGTTAGGTTTGTCAACCAAGATGGAAATTCACCCTTTATATTGCTATTTTCTGCACTAAACACCGATAGTTGGGTGAGATTTGCAAAAGATAATGGGATGTCACTGCCAGTATTTAACGAGGATATATCCAAGTGAACTAGTGATGAGAGCTTACCTATCCAGGAGATGGTTTCAAAAGTAAATTTATTGGAACCAACGTACATGGAGTTAAGTTTGGTAAGATTTGCCAAGGCTACTGAAGGGTCTCCGCCAAATTGGTTATATCGAAGGTTTAAGTGCTCGAGTCGTGTGAGGTTTCCTAGTGAAGAAGGAATATACCCAGAAAAATAGCAATCTTTAATTGATAGGGTACTTAAAGAGCTAAGCTTTCCAATGGACACAGGCAGTCTACCATAGAAATCCGTCTCATCAAGGAATAACTTGGTGAGTGAACTAGACTGAAACTCAGGCAGACTACCATTGAGATTTGGATTATATCTCAAATTCAGAAATTTCAAGTTGGGAAGATGAAATACTCCTACCATTGAGATTTGGATTATATCTCAAATTCAGAAATTTCAAGTTGGGAAGATGAAATACTCCTACTGGAAATTCACCATACAAGTCGGAATGTTGAAGAGAAAGTGCTTGCAACGAAGTTAGATTTGTGATCAGGTCAGGTAAAGTAGATGAAATAGTCACATAGCTAAGGACGAGCGTCTCAAGTTTTGTTGAGTTTTTAATTATGCTTCTAAGAATGGATTGTTTGAGTTGCAACCAATTGACTTCACTAACTCTAAGATCAAGATACAATAACTTAGACAACTGTGAAACTTGTGGTGGAATTTCTCCAGAAAATACGGCATGAGAAAGACTCAGATATCTTAGTTGTGAAAGCTCGCCTATCTTAGGTGGAATTTGAGTGTGATTGAAGTCATTGTCTGAAAGATCGAGATGTCGAAGGTGTACGAGGCGAAAGAGAGTGCTATTTGCATGCATTGTACCATAGAGTTGGCTGCTACTAAGATCAATGTGAATGACATGATCTGTGTGCACATCACATTGAATGCCATCCCATGAGCAACAATCAGTGGTTGCATTCCATGATGTTGTTTTAGGATAACTGAGAGAATTATCCGAAGCAGACTTATTGATGTTAAAGCCTTCCTTGAATTGCAACAAGGCATGGCTTTCATATTGATGACACTTTGGCTGAGTAAATGTGAAAGACAAGAGTGAATAGAGGAAAAGAAACTGAACTGACAAAACAAGAGACGACAGAAACACCATTGTATGTTAGTATTTAAAACTGACTGACTAGTTTAGATGAAATGCTAGACACATAAAAAACTGTCCTTTACCGTTTAAATTCAAAGAAATGTAATAATTGTTGGCACATGCGTTTCACAAACATAACCACTTTTATTATCTTGACAGAGTCAATCGAAGGATTTTCAACATATACTAACATTTAATTATTTGACTGTATGCATAAAACATCAATTTCCTCTTAAGTATTGGGGAACATCAATTCTAGCATGATTTACTCCATAACATGTGTTAACTATTTCCCCCTTTGGCAAAGCAACAAGAAGGATGTTTGCAATTTTCTTGTTAGCAGAATGTGGAAAACAACGTAATTATTTAGTAGAAAAATGAAGATTAATCATTTCTTTTGAAATATAAGTAGGTAAATGAAGATTAATCATTGGACCCGTGTGATTCACGAAAAAATAATCAACTTATTCAATGATTAATTTTATAAAATTTTAATAGAGTATATGATTAACTTAAATTATATTATAGTATTTAGAATAATTAAATAAAAATAAAATAAGTGTCTAATAGAAATTGAGAAAATAGGTGATGCACACTGTCAACTAATCACGACCATGAATTCCGCCAAATCAGACGGTAATTTTTAAAAGATTTAAATGACATGAGAAAATGATATGTTCTTATTGGATGACAGTGTAAAACTTTTTTACACAATCACTACATCTCCTTTAACCTCATAGATATTAAGATTTACATGTATGATTTAACTATTTTAAATTTAAAAAACAATATAAATGTGTTGACACTATTTTTTCTATTGGATATATTAACGTTCTTGTTGGTTCCAAACAATATATAATCACTTTTGCTTTAGTATGTTTTGTATTATAATATAAAAATTTATCATGTTTTCTCTTGCCAAGTATTTTTTCAAGTAAAATATAGATTTGACAATAATAAAGGTATGTAATGTTTTTAATATATATATATATATATATATATATATATATATATATATATATATATATATATATATATATATATATATATATATATATATATATATATATATATATATATATATGATTTAATTACTATGCACTGACAGTATAAAAAGTTTTACACTGTCAATACATCACCATCATCCGTTTGGGTTACTTTACAGATTATTAAATTAAAAGTCAAACTCCTCTTTACATCTAACGATTATAATTAACTGACAGTGTAAAATCCTTTTACACTGTCAGTGCATTTCAATTAATTCCATATATATATATATATATATATATATATATATTAAATTTAAAAAGGGTAAAAATCTGTCCCAAATGTATTAAAATTTTCTCACAAAATATATTAGTGACAGAATTTGTGACGCTTCAAATTTGTGATGAAATTCATCATCCGTAACAAACTATGACGCAATTAAACCTTCACAAAAGAAAACATCTGTCACAAATGATTAACCAAAACTATAACCTTCATTCTCAAAATTCCGTCACTAAATAGTGATGAATTTCAATTCCCTCGCTAATTTGAGAGATATTTCACATCCCTCATTAATTTGTGACATTTTAATCCCTCACTAATTTTATTAAAATATTACATGTATTTTACCATTAATATATTATAATTTGAAAATTGCGACGGTTCATTTTTGTAGATTACGACGGTTAGAACCGCCACAATTTCCATATTACGACGGTTGCAACTCATTTCCCGAAACATGCATCGAGGCTGTATTACGACAGTTGTCAAAACCGTCACACCAACCGTCGTTCTCTTTCGTGATGGTTAGGGAACTGATGTAACTTGAATATTGGGACGATTACCAACCGTCGTGGAATTTCGTTTTGATTTTTGTTTATATTGTTGATTGTGGTGGTTTGAACCGCTGTAAATTGCGAATATTTAAAAAAAATTCTACCCTAAATTCTTTAGCATTATTATAAAAAGTATAAAAACAAATTCTAACTCTATAGAAGTTTACTTGTTTTTGTACACCAAAAAATGTAATCATAGAGCAAAATAAAAGAAACGGTTCAGAATAAACTATGACGTATAAACAAACTAGTAATCATTTATCATTTGTTTTAGCTTCCCTTCTAGCCGTATGAACAACAATGATCTCTCAAAATCTTGCTTGTCATGTGCACGTTCTATAAAATTGGCTTCAAGAACTCCTAAATATGTACTGGTAAATAAAAAAAACATGGATATTTTGAACTTCTTCCACAAAGAAATCAACAGTGGAGGATAAGAACATACCATCTGAGCTTACTTTCTAAAATGACTGCATTCTAAAAAAAAGGTTAACCACATCAGATCAGAATGGTACGTAAATAATATTAGCAAACAAATTCATATTCTAATTGTACTTCTTAACAAAACATTGTAAACTTTCACATACTTACCATGGTTCAATAACCTTTCCAAACGATCAAAGTTTATTTAGTAAAACAGTAAAAACCAGTGAAGCTAAAATAAAATAAAATAAATGAGATTTGTGAACATTAAGATGAAGAATACATTTTTTTGATGTCAAGTCTCTACTATCCCCATTAGCAGTATGAAGACATGAAAACCCCAAAGGCCTACAATGGTATAGTTCAAAAAGAAGAACATGAATGAGTGTTCCTTAATGGCGCGGGGTTATATTGGACGAACACTGAGTGAGATAGCTGGAATAGGATCAAGCACAGTAGGGGCAAGACCTCAAATATGAGCTCCATAGTTAAGAGGGGAGATCCAAAAGCTTGAACAAACTCTAGAGGCAATATTGGCTAAGATGAGATAATGTTGTAACCAAATGAGCATTAACGATAATGCAAAGTGAGGCATTTGATTATCAAGGATAAAAGTGAGGCATTTGATAACATATCCAAGAAAACTAACCTTTTCAACCAAAATTCTCACTTGAATAACTTAGCATGAAACTTCGTCTCTTTTCAACACTTGTAATCCAATTCTCAAACACTCTACCTGTTCTCCCTCTGAGTTTATAACAGATCCGAATATCCTCAATCAAAACCATTACGAACTTATCCAAATAAATATGGAAGATACGATTCATATACTCCACAAACATTACGGACGCATTACTATCACCGAACAACATCACTGCACGTTGTAATGTCCAACCAAATTCCAAAAGATATAAATTCTTAAAGCTTTTGCAAAACCTTGCACTGGGTAACTGGCTACTCACCCACAAGCTTAACCGAGTAGTTAATAGCCTATTCCGATGATAATAAACATAACCAGTCACATAAAATCGATCGAAGCCTCAACTCATACAATTCACCATACTTATCAAACATTCCAAACAATTGTGATTCCACTCAAACTCAACCAAATCATTCCAGTTATCTTTTCATGAAAGTGGACACTTATCCTCAATCGTTACCTTATAAAAATGTCCGTAATCCATACATAATTTCTTCACTTAACAGTCCAAATTCCATAAATTCCAACATGTAGCAACAACCATCCCAAAGGAACTCCCAAATACTACATCCACACTTAAGGTTTTCTCAAAATCTCCATTAATGCTCTAAAATTCCAAAAACTCCAAACCTCTCAAGAACTCTAAGTTTTGCTTTCCATAGTCACAATACCATCATACACATCATGCTCGTTATTCCATTCGACCATCATTCCCTTTTGTTACTAACAAAGCTGGAGCTCTCTAAGACAACGCCTTAATGTTCCATTCAAAAACACATCCGAAAACCATGCACAACTGACGGTCCATCACTGTGACTTCCTGCCAATTTCCAGAACACTATTATCACAAATATAACAAACACCTTGGTTTCATCGCCTACGAGTTTTTCTACTTACTTAGCAGATTCCAAACCTCACATCTTCACCTTCGTCAAATTTGAGTTCACACTTTACTCTCAGAGAACAACCATTAATAATACCCAATCATTCTCCCTCAGTTACATTCCAACTCGACCAATATACCAAAACCTTCAATCCGTCTCATAAACAATAATTTCACTTTCCACAGCATAGAACACTTTCATAGCTTCATATCGATATAAAGAACGCTCAAATCGGACACCCGAGTCAAAAGATATGAATTTTTGAAGGAAAGTCAATTATTGGAAAACAGCCAGATCCGCCTGACGAATAAGAATTTCGCCTGGCGAACCAGCGGCGAAACCTGATTTTTCTGAAAACCCAAACTTCCAGTAGCTAACACATTTCTGTCTTTCCGATTTCGCTTGGCGACTTCCTATTTCGCCTGGCGAATCTCCCTTCGCCAGCACCTCGCCTGGCGAACTTTTGGCGAATCACAAATGTGGAAAAATCCCAAGAGTTACAGAAGCTACCCCATTTCTGTCATTCCAAATTCGCCTGGCGACTTACGATTTCGCCTGGCGAATCACCCTTCGCCAGCACTTCGCCTGGCGAACGAGTGGCGAGACTTAATCCGCCTGGCGAATTCCCAATTCGCCTGGCGAATCGCACCAGAACCAGAATTTTCTGTTGCACTTCCATGGTTTCCACACCTCAAAATCCAACTTTTCTAAACCAACACATTTTCAAATTCCAAACCAACACATTTTCAAATTCCAAACAATTCATCACACGCACTATCAAGGCCGGAAAGACACGTCCATTCCATCCAACATAATTCCCGTCTGCTATCAACAAGAGATTAAGGGTGATCAGTTCCTCAATTTGCCAATAGACAGTCGACAATCATGATGGGGCATAAACCGTCTTTACCAAACTATAATAGCATTCCTTACATCCTGCGCACAAAACTTCCTAAGGCACAAATCCTTAGTTGACATAAACCTTACCTCCGCATTCCCTCCAGAACCGGGAACCACACTGTCCAAAGAGCACTTACAATCTTGCAATTCACAACACACTGAGCCAACGCTCCACACCTGAAGCAACTTGGAGAAGTATCAGCTTCTCCCCCACTTATCTCATTCTAAATCCTACAGACAAAGGATTAGAAAACCAGAAAGTACTGACAATGCTTCCACACATATCACGTACTAAGGGGCAAACAACGACGACAGTATTCAACTATCACACCAACTGACTCAACAACTTGGCCGGACGGACCGACCTGCTCTGATACCACTTATGTAACACCCCATTTTCCCACCGCGAATAAATAATACATAAATAAAATCAGAGTAACTAAAAATTTATTTTTCCGACAGAAACAAGGATGTCACATTTAAATAAACAAAACATCACCCCTGCTCAAAATATTGATACATATCATAAAATAGAGTACCCTCAAATGGGAAACTTTTTCCATAATAAAGGAAATGTCAATTATGGAATAAAACAGAAGGATCCATAACCGACTTGTTTTACAAAATAAACTGTTTTATACATCAAAATATTCATACAAAATATATCCTACAAATATATACATATATAACATAATTGTTCCCCGACTCCCGTGCTACGTATCAGAGCAGACACCAATACCTAAGCAAAGACGAAGATCTAACTCTTCCATTTGCCTCCACGCCTCTAAAGCTGACAATCTGCACTATGCCATAAAAAGCATATTCCAGCAGAAGGGTGAGAAATAACAACTATAACAAGATTGCATAATAATATGCCACAACACAAATAAATTCACATATATAATATTTCTCACCACATACATCACATACTAACACATATAGCATGCCACCAATACATAACATATTCCTAACAATCCAACCACATGGCATATAACGATTATACCAATACAATCACATTTCACACATAATGTACACCACAATTATGACCTATGAAAACACACCACCACATCACATATAATATGTTTATACACAAAACATATTACTCACAACCAATGCATTTATCACCTATGCATAATAATTCACCAAAGCTATCACAAGCTCACACATAATCAATCCATTCATGATTTATGCAAATGCACAGAGACCGACACAACGACTCTATGCAATGCATATGCGGTACCGACTCATCACCCGAGCTCAATTGAAGAACTCAATGGAAATATCCTCCCTGCCGGGCCTACGATATTTCCCCATCGCTCATACCATCATGGCATCCGATGTTTCTGGATTGTTCACGCAGACACAATCCGATTGCTCAAACCCCACAAGGGCACACAATCATTCTGAAGATTCCCACGGAATCAAGTGTAACTCATCGCAACGATTACACCCATTGACTACGCAATGTTCAGAGGATCCTCAAATGATCATTTGTGTAATCAATCACTCACACCCAACAGGGACGTGATATTACACCCGATTCTCCATGGAATCGCGACACATGAATGCATGTCATGATGTTTCTCATACAAAATGACCACATACACTCATGCAATGCACACATATTTCACAATAGTCATGCATATACCATTAAATACACACATTGAAATTTCTTGCCTTTCGGCCATAATTCATCACCACAACATGTCATCACATGCATTCACATCATATAACGTCATACAAGTCATACGATATCCATATCAAAAGCACATTGCATGAACACCTCAATTACGCACGCGTACAACGACAAAAGTCGACAAAACAACACCATTAAAATATCATACATCCATCACCAATGCGTATCAATCATGCACAACATTTCATCACATATATTCACATCATATAGCGGCACACAAGCCATACGATACATATTAAAAGCATATAGCACGGTAAAACACCGACCGCACGCGTTTAACGCGATAAAAACCCGACAACCCAACACTTTTCTAAAACCACGACCTAAATAAATCATCTAATGCCCTCCAACCCAATTTTATAAGAAAGAATATTTCATAAGCTTTCTAACGCTTCGAACGGGGACCAAAACGGACTTACGGTTCAAAAGTTATGGCTAAAATACGAAAATACTGTTTTTGCTGTCCCAGGCGAAAATGATCCAAAATCTTCCACCCACATGATAGTATTACACCCAATGACCCAAAAATACATGTTAGAACACATTTAGGCATGTATTTCATCAATTCATCCGTGAAAACATCGATTTCTATCAATCGCTCCTAATTTTAATCGATAAGAAAAAGTCGAGAAAATAACCAAAACAATCACAACAAACAACACATATACATACACAAGCAAGATATAATTGAAACTCCTCACCCTTACCCGATTAATCGCGCTTGAAACGGAGAATCTTCGATTTTCCTCTTTTTCCTCTTCTCCCTTTTTCCTTCTCTTCTCTTTCTCTTCTTTTCCTTTTCTTTCTTTTCTTTTTCTTTCTCTCTCTTTTCTCTCTATTTCTCTTTTTATAAAAAATATCTAACTACCCAAAATGACCATTTTACCCCTCAGCTCAAATATCTCGCAAACGCCCTCAAAATGCGATAAAACATAAACAATGATGAAAAATAACATTTTGTCAAATAAAAGTCAATAATAAAATAATATAAAACCAAAACCAATTAAATCTACTCTATTAAATAAATCTAACAAAACTGGGGCGTTACATGATGCATTTCCAGCCAATCTTCTATAGCTTCCCAAACTTCTAATGAATATGGACAAGAGATTAAGAGATGGAAAAGGTCTTCTTTCACATCAAAGTATGAAACACACATGATGTCAATAGGAGAATGAAAGAGACCCCTCTTTTTAGCTCAGTTTTAGAAGGGAGCCTATTGATGAAAGCCCTTCAACCGAAAATAAGAATTTTGGATGGAGCTTTTGTCTTCTAGTGCTTCTTCAACTGCAGCCTAATTTCCAAATCTCCTCCGATTTCAAGCTGCGAATTGGACAGATGGGAGTAGCAGTTTTTCACCAAAAATTTGCTAGATGGACTCAAGGACCAGAATTTCAGGATGAAAAAAAAAATTATACACTTATAGCGACGAAAATAATAAAATTCAAAAATGCATTTTCATTCATTTATTGAACATTACTGATATGAAAGTCGTAAATTATTCTTGTTAGAGAGTCGAAAACCAAAAAAAGTTATATAATCATTAAAATCAAAATCAACATCATTTATGGTAAGCAATGAAGAAACTCCATGAAACAACTAGCAAAAACATAAACATGTTGGCTTTTTTTAACAAAATTACTTTATCATAAGGTATTAACGCCAAAAGAAAATCAACCGTTTTTTTTAAGCAAGAATATATTGATAGGAGTACAAAGGGTACTTAAACCTGATTACAAAAGATGTGGGACCTAGCACCACAAAAGAAAGAAATTACCAGCCAATTGACATCTACGACAAATAAAACAAAGGATTTTTAACGAAATCGTAAAAATTACAATTGGAATTAGTAATGTCTCCCATGAAAGACCACCTCCACACCGTAAATTTTACCGACCACACCGTGTCTAACACATTCCAACCAATGTTCAAAAAAGCTATTCCATTTCTGAGCAACCAAAGGTTCCAACTAACGGCCAACCAAATGCAACCTTCCCTCCCCTGCTTAACCTTCTTAGCTTTGCAATAAGAAAACCAATCCATAAAACTTCCCTTGAAATCGATACCAACCGGAGCAAAAAAACCAATCCACTCGGCCGTTTCTTTCCCAACCAATTTAGCCACCGAACAGAAAAGAAAAGAATGCAACGCCGTCTCTGGATGAGAGTTACATAATAAACAATTAATGTTTGTCATCGAAGGAATTATACCTCTAATATACAACAAATCTCTAGTCGGAAGTTTGTTCAAAAAACATCTCCACCCGAACACCTTAATTTTCAAAGGAACCTCAACTTTCCAAATTATTTTGAAAACGCCATCGTTCCGGTTTGAAGGGCCAAGAGGAGTGTGATAACTATTGGCCAAATTGTAAAAAGAACTAACCGAAAAGATGTTGTCCCCCCCCCCCCCCTTCAGTCCATATCAAACTATCCTTTGCCGATAAGTCAAAAATTACCGAAGTAACGAAATCACGCAGCTGCTGCCACTCTTCAACCACCGCCCTCACCTCATGGCTGCGAGTCTGATCAGCAACCCTCACCTCCTGGCTGCGTGTCCGAACAACAGAGTGGTCCTCCGGTGAAATCTGAACAGCATCTGCAGGGCTGGTGGAAGAAATCAAGTAATCATCAACACTGCTAAAACCTTGAACGAAAAAATTCCTTCTAGGATCCGTGCCAGACAACACTTCGCGCCTTGCAGATATGCTGTAATTTCCTTGCGTATCATTAGAATAACCTACGTAGTTGTTGTTGCCTTGCGTACCATTAGAATAACCAACGCGAGCAGAAATAACAGGCTCCAAATCCACTTCACTTAAATAGTCAGTATTAGGCTGCATATCAGAATGATCAGCAGGCATGGGAGTTGCTAAAAAGCCCCTCAATCGAGCTAACTGAGATGTTCTGAAATCACCCCAAAACCACTCACCATTGATCCATCATCCCATTCCCGCCACAGCAACGTCCTTTAAGCGAGATAAGGAAAACACCTTCGAAAATCTCTATTTTAAACACCATGTCCCGGTCCAATTTGCGTTCCAAAACGCAACATTGAAACCGTTTCCAACCTGAAAAGAACAATTATTCATGAAAATATCATCCGGATATTTTCCCGAAAGAGAAAGAATGTCCAACCACCACGAGGAACACGAACTCCAACTATGTCGAGAATAATCTCCGCCTGAAATAAACAGTCTAATGTCACCATAATGAGCATTTAAAACTTTGAACCAAAGGTCATCCGATCCTTGAAGAATTCTCCATCGCCACTTACTAAGAAGAGCATAATTAAAATCCTTAATTCTCTTCGGATTTAACCCCCCCTTTTCTACCGGAAGGCATAGAAAATTCCAATTAATCCAATGTATCCGCCTTTTAGAATTCGATCCTCCCCAAAGAAATCCATTTTGGATCTTAGTGATTACATTGCAAATTTTCTCCGGAGCCAAATAAAAAGAGAGCTGAAAAATTGGGAGACTAGTGAGAACGGACTTAAGGAGAGTAATTATTCCCCCCATACTCAAGAAACGATTTTGCCATCTAGACAACCTTCCCTCCAATTTCGATACCAAGGGAGACCAAGTGGAAACCCGCCTAGGATTAGATTCTATTGGGATGCCTAGAAAAGTAAATTCCTTCCTTTCCGTTCTACAAGATAAGAAGTAAGCCGCCACGTACAAAAAGTTGGTCCTAGTATTGATACCAATGAGCTTACTCTTATGAAAATTAATGCCAAGTCTCGAAACTAATTCGAAGCCTCTTAGAACCGTTTTGATAGCCCACAAGTGCCTCCAACTCCCATCCCCTACCAAAAGGGTGTCATCCGCGAATTGAAGGATGTCAATGAAACAACCACCTTTAACGTTGAAGCCCGCGTATTCACCTAACAAAACCGATCTCTTTACCAACCCCGTTAGACCTTCCGCCACCAAAACAAAATGAAAAGGAGAGAGAGGATCTCCTTGTCTTAAATCCCTTTCCACCAAAAATTCCTTAGTTGGGCTTCCGTTAACCAAAACGGACATCTTGCTAGAAAAGATTGTGGCCTCCATCCAACTTAACCAAAGATCACCAGACCTCCTCATCATGTATCTTAGAAATCCCCAATTAACTTTATCGTAAGCATTCTCAAAGCCAACCTTGAAAAGAGTTAGTTCCTTCTTTTCCTTAACTGCAAAATCTACCACTTCATTCGCCACCAAGACTCCATCAAGTAATTGTCTCCCAGGAACAAAAACACTTTGACAATTTGAAATAATGGACTTCAAGACCATCTTAAGCCTAGCCGCCAAAATCTTGTACAAACAACCCACCAAACAAATAGGTCTATAATCATCCAAATCCAACGGGTTCTCTTTCTTTGGGATCAAAGTCAAAAAAGAGGAAATTATAGCTTTCGATAAAACAGCCCCGCGATGAAAATCTTTGAAAAACCTATAAAAATCCTCTTTAATAAAATACCAACACTTCTTGATGAACATCAAGGAGTAACCATCCGGCCCTGGACTTTTTGAACAATCGCAACCCCACACCGCTTCCTTAATCTCAACCTCCAAAAACGGTTTTTCAAGCCACTCCCTCTCACCCAAAGAAATGGATTTAAAAGGAATTCCTTCCAAAATAAGCCTATGCGGATCATTATCCAAGAACTTCCTAGAAAAATGATTTCTCACCTCCTCATTGACATCATTTACCGATTCTAATACACCTTTATCCGAGTTAAGACCACCAATGAAATTACGCCTCCTTCTCTCTTTCATAACACTATGGAAAAACCGACTATTATTATCTCCATCATTAGCCCACTTTAATCTAGACTTTTGAATAAGCATATTTTCTTTAATTCTAAGGTTCAACCAAAACCATCTTGAAGCCTTCTTGCGATTGTTCAAAATCTCATCCATGATGAAACCGCTAGCCAACTCAACCTCTTCATCCCCTTCATTCACCTCCTTCACACTATCTGCAACCTCCAAATCACACTTACCGAAAACCTCCACATTCCACCTCCTAAGACTCCCTTTTAGTAATCTCAATTTCTCCTTCAAAACATAGTCGCTCCTTCCTTCAATAGAAATCTCTTTCCACTCTTTCTCAACGAAGGAAATGAAGTTTTTATCACTAAACCATTCATTGTTAAACTAAAAAGGTTTTGGCCCCCAATCCGACGAGTTCACCATTAACCAAACCGGACAATGATCCGAAAGATCTCTCGTACCAATGAATTGTCCCACTACTCCCCACCTTCTAATGATATCAAAAGAGACAAGAAAATAGTCTATCCTGCTCATCTTTGTTCCATCTCCACTATACCAAGTAAACTTATTTCCTTTACAAGGAACATCTACCAACTCGCTCTCCTTGATAAAGTTCGAGAACTCCTTAATCTCACTGTTACGATTTCCCATAACCCTCCCTTTCCATTCACTCTGAGAAGAGATAGCGTTAAAATCGCCCGCAGTGCACCAAGCTCCACCCCCATGACGGGATTTCAACTCCAATAAAGACCTCCATAACTCTCTTTTGGCCTCCATCTCACACGGAGAATAGACATTCACGACGTAATAGAAATTGTCCTTCCACAATACTTTTACTCCTAAATAACCTACCCCTTTGAAACTACTTATCACTTCCACTTTATTTTTCCACAAAATCAATATCCCACCGGACATTCCCATCGAACTTGAGTAAGACCACCCAATATCCTCTTTAGACCAGAAACTCTTCGCCATGTTTTCCGACACATAAAACATTTTAGACTCCTGAATAAGGAACAAATCCGCATTACCCTTCTTAATCACTTGACTGATTCTTTTTCTCTTAATCAAACTACCTCCCCCTCTGATATTTAATGTTCCAATAATCATTTCCACACTGTTAAATTCGCCTTCCCTCGTAACATTCTTTCCTTATCTATTTTCTCCATCAAATCAATCTTACTTTTGTAATCCCTGTTTTTGTCTTCATCCGCTACCCCTATTTTTGAGAGTGCCTCCCATAACTTTCCACCTACATTAGAATCCAGGTTTTCCCACAGACGTAAATCGCTTCTGAGAATGTCTGAATCTGCTGAGTTATCCCCATATACAACTGAAGTGAAAGAGGTGTCATTTGCCTTTATTGAAGAAGTGCCATTTGAGTTCACCCTTCCCTTAATACTGCCAGTTGTTTCCGTTAAAGAAGAAGAATTAAAATTAATTCTCTTTTTACTCCTCCCAGAAGGTTTACGATTCAGTCTACCTTTTTGAATGTACCCCATTATTCCTCCGGCCCCACACAAACTTCTATATTTCATTTTCTTATTTCCCTTTTTCCTGGTAGCATGGTCCCCACAAACCAGTTCTATTGACTTAACCAAAGGACAACACTCCAAAGTAGCTTCTGAACCACCCTTACCTAGCTCAGCGTAATTATGGAGGTTAGCAGACCGAGACTGCATTGAACCTCGCGTCATCTTAATGATATTCTTAATTGCTTCATCAAAAGTGCTTGCCCCAGCCTGTACGTCTTTTCTTTCTCCAAAAGAAGACTTTTTCCCCAAACCATGACAGTCCCTAGGCGTACCTGAACTCTCCCTCTGATCTGTCTGCTTCACAACCCTTTTAGTTGCCAAATCGTCTTCCAAGAAAACTTCCTCGATGGAAGCGTCATCTTCAACCTCGAATCCAGTTTCTTCCACCATAGTCCCAAAACCAGAGTCAGATTCCGACGAACTAAAGTCCCGACCTGCTGGTTTGAAGTGATAAGTTCTCAATGGACCAAAAAAATCTTCCCTTAAAAATATCTCGAAAGACTTACTATCGATTTCAACCTGCACCTTTTCATGAAGAACAAAAGAAGTGGGCACTCTAACCATAAATCTTCCCACATCCATATTGATTCCTCTCTGAGTGTTTTCATCCGAACAAACGTAACTACCAAAGGAGTTAGCCAATTTCTCAAAAAAATTCAAGTTCCAAGCATGGCAGGGAACTCCATATACTCTTATCCAGGTTACTCTATCCTCATCCACAGCTTCATCTGACCAAGCCTTGATCTCACTAAACCATTGCCTCCACCAAGAACTTCCCTCAGAAATCAGTTCCTTTAACGCTCCATTCTCGGTTTCCTCAAGCAAGCACAGCCTAGATCCCAAAGGAGTTACTTTAACAAAGAAAACACCTTCAGTCTCAAAACAGGTCTGTATATTGTAGGGCAACCCTGCATTAATGGTTCTTCCTACGTAAGCCTTCTGCATTCTAGCTTTATCTTCCATAGAAGAAAATCAACAGTTAAGAATTCCATGCAAAAAAAAAGAATTATAGACTAAAGTAAAAAACACAACAACTTACAAAGATTCTTTTATAGAGTGAACATATAAAATAATAAATTAAATTAAACTAAAAAAATTGTATTAAAAGATTTAAACACCAATTTATAATAAATTTTACAACATTAAAATATACTTCACCTATGTTTATGCATTAAAGATTGCATATTTTATTCAAAATTTTTATTTACTTTATTCAGAGGCGTATACTAGTTGCTAAATTGGATTTTTTTCCTTCAACTCTGGAATTGATTTGAACTGAATATTTGTATTCTTCATTTCTTAGTATTATTATTGCATTTGTCTGTTACTTTTATAAACATAATTAAACATACCCCAACTTGTTTGAATCTGCAGATTTGTTGTTTCTTTTGTTGAACATTATAGTTTCTCATAATATTTCAGACAAAAAAGAAATGAAATACAAACAAGATACACTGTTATTATAGGCACTCATAATGAAAGGAAACAAGAATAGATGAGAAGAACTCCCAGAGAACTCGTTGTGTGAAAGGTCAATATGATGTGAAGATTGGGAAATGTGCATGTCATGTTTCGAGAACAACTAATGTTTCCATAAAATTTGTTGTTACTTAAGGCCAATACCTTCAGCTCGGTTAAATATTCCAGCCGAACCTTGAATTTGTCAATTTCTCCTTTTTCTTTCACTTTTGTTTTGTAAATTCATTTTACTTCCACTAGTTTTTCTCCTTCTGACAGCTCCACTAACTCCCATATATTATTTCTTTAAATTTCTTCAATCTCTAAATCCATAGCATTTCTCCATCTTGCACTTTTAATTGCGTCATCAAATGAAATGGGATCATGCCAGTAACAAAGTGAACCAATGTCTCTTCATCACTTGTGTAATCATTCATCCAAACTGGCCATCTTCTTTGACGTTGCATATTTTGTAGTGATGTTCTAGCATCTTCATTTTCATGATCAGATCCAAGTTCATCTGATTCTTCCAAATTACCATGTGCATGCTTTTCTATTTATGCACGCTCATTGTCCTCTAATTCAACATCCAGTGAGTTTCGTTTAATATGCCTTTCCCAATTCCAGCTAATGTTTTCATCGAAGACAACATCTTTAGAAATACAAATGTTTTTTGTTAAAGGATTGTAAAGACGATAAGCCCTAGATTCTTCCCTTACACCAAGTAGTACACATTTCTCTCCCTTATTATCAAGTTTCTTTCTCTTTGGATTTGAAACATGCATGCACATAAGCTATGCAGCCAAATATTGTGAAGTAATCAACAGCGGGTTTACGACCAGACCAAATTTCTTCCGGTGTCATATCCTTCACAAAAAATGTTGGACATCGATTGAGAATATGAAGACTCCAATTAACCGCCTCTGGCCAAAATTTCTTCGGCACATTCTTTTTTGCTAGCAAACTTCTCACCATATTCATGATAGTTTTATTTCTCCTCTTCGGCACACCGTTTTGATGTGGTGTGTCTGTTGCAGTCAATTGTCTCTTGATTCTATTTCTTTCACACAAATCCACAAACTCGACAGACATGTATTATCCCCCACGGTATGTTCGAAGGCATTGAATATGTTGTTTTGTCTCCTTTTCAACTCTTGCTTTGAATCTCCTAGCATTTCAATGGCTTCATATTTTTCCTTTAGAAAATATACCCATGTTTTTCTACTAAAGTCATCAATAAAAGTTATGAAGTACCTTTTATTGTTGTTTAATGTTGGATTTAACAGACCGCATATATCCGAACGCACTAGTTGAAGGACCTGATTAGCTCTCCAAGTACACTCTTGAGGAAATGATTTCCTATGCTACTTTGCTACCACACATTCTTCACACGCATGAGATGGAGTTTCAATTTGAGGCAGCCCTTTTACCATTAAAGTTTAAATGTCCAAACCTGTAATGCCATAACCACAATGGATCTGAAATAGATACTTTAAAACAAGTTTGATCTTCAAAAGTCTCACTTTTTAGTTGAAACATTCGATTTCCAGACATCTTTGCAACAACAACTTGTCCCTCTTTTAGATCATGAATTTGGCAAGTACCCTTCTGAATTACAATTGCACAACCTGTTTCTTGCAATTGTCTCGGCTGATTAGATTGTTTTTAAGCTCTGGAAAATAATACACATCATATATATTCTGCATCTTCCTATTCATGTGCACTTTAACAGTTCCTTTGCCAATAACACTTGTAACACCCTTTTACCCCAAGGAATATTCACGACAATTATAACAAATATATCAGAGTACATCACCATAAGGGTGCAACATTTCGTCATAAAATGTCAAAATACCAAACTACTCCGCAACACGGGTTATGTTATCATAATTTCAATCAAATGCTACGCAGCGGAAAAATCAAAACTTAACACAAATTATAATTCAAAATGTCATAAAAACCAGAAACTCGTAACATCATGGTTGTCGACAAGAAAAAAAGAACACAATCGTTCGACTCAAACGTCCCGACCCGATGTTACATATCAGAGCAAGACCCTCTAATCAACGGAATAACCAAAATACTGCAAAGCTAAGTCTTCATGCACCAAGGGACCTAATCCTGATCACCTGCACGTTACCCACGTGGAGGCAACATTCAAACAGGCAGGGTGAGTAATCACAAATCATTATATAAGATATAAGGCAAAAGACATAGTAGCCACACATATCATCATTAGTTTATTCACAAAGTCATCATATTATCAAGTCACAACCACCACAAAACATTAGCCATTTTACAACATCATCAACACGTCAATTACTCAATAATTATGCAATGTCACATAATATGGAATGCAACAACATAGACTCATGCATGCAGTACTGACTCATTTGATGGACCCTGGGCCATCACCTTCCAAAGATCCCCACCATAGGATCGATTCCCCCTTGGAACCGGAGCACGTCACAAAACACCTCAATCCACACAAAGGGATTGAAGCCACCACTGGACCGAAGTCCTAACATCGTCACTAGTCCGAAGTCCTAGATATGCCATGAATGCATGATGCAAATGTCATAATAATAACTGTCATAGAAATGTCTAATTGCATCATCATTCATGAGTATTCATCAAACATCAAAATAAAGCATTCAATTGCATTCGTCATAATTCATCACAATACTTCATAATTTATCATATTATAATCACAACCCAAAATCTCTAAATTTATCCCCTTTAGTATCGTTACCAGTTTCTCCTATGTTCAATTACACCATCTTAGTCTTACGGTTCGAGAGAAACTGCATTCCACGCGAAACCGAGACAGAAATTGCAAAAAAGGAGAATTATGGCTACATCTCTGCCCATACGCGTATGGCCATGGCCCTCTTCCCTTGCCCCCTGGCCTACGGATCCTACGCGTAGGGCCATCTGCCCTGGCCATCCATATGCATTTCGCCTTGAGCTTTACGCGTATGAGCAGATAGGGTTTCCCTCTCAGATTCCCCCCACACACCCCATACGTGTAATGGTCAGCCCATACGCGTATGCCCCTTCCCACAAGCTTCCCATATGCGTACTGGCTCTGCCATACGCGTATGGCCACTCCACCATACGCGTACCCTACGCGTACTGGCAGAGGGTCGTGCTGGCTCTAGGGACGGGTGCATACCATATGCGTATCACCCTGGGAATGTCCCTTTCATACGCGTATGACCTCCCTCCATACGCGTATGGTCAGACGCACACCAAAAACCCAGATTTCGCATTTGTGCAAAATTTTCCCCATTGCAACACCTTCAAACTTCTAAATCAGTCCCAAAACTACCTTCGATTCATCACAGATTCAAACTTCTAATCTTATTTCATTGTTTTCATCAATTTTTCACTTATCAGAACCTAAATCGTTAACCCCAAACCCACAGTTTCAGATCTGGTTCAAAGTTCATCAATTTTTGTGGCATGGTAAATAATACACACATGAAGACAAACCTTATAGTGAAATTCGATGAAGAAGAAATCTGCATTTAAATTTCAGTTTTAGACTAAATTCAAAGAGCATGATGAAATTAGTAACCGAAATAAAAAATATGAATAAATTAAATTACTTCAAACAAAATAATCTTTTCCACAATGATAATGTACCATGTTAGAAAATTTTATGTTTTGGATCTTGATATCATGATTTCCACACTATTATAATTTCTATGAAAAACGGAAAAAACGTACCTGGTTCCATAATGTCGATTCTTGTCCTATTCTCGATCTTGTATCCAATTGTCCAGTTCTTAATCTTTGATTTGAATGATTTTCCCCTCTCTTTCTTCTTCGTTTCTGTATCTTTGATGATTAAGATATTTTCAATTTTTGTTTATGGGATAACCAGAAAGAATGAGAACTGTTATTGTTGTTTTCATAATTGTGCCTATTTATAAACATCTTATTCCAACAGTCATATCTTATCACAACAGTCATGTCCCAATAGCCATGAAGAGAGAGAAGAGGGATTTAAATTTGATTTTGAAATTCAAAATAAAAACCCCATTGACTTAATTATCCATCAACCTAAACAATCATCGCAATAGGATATCTTTTATTTAAATCAATCTTTAATTTACATGAGTTATTTTTAATGAATTAATAAATTAATCCTACAATCTCCCACTTGACTCATGTGACAATTTGATGTTTCAATCTTATACCTTAATTGTGAACCATTCATTGAAAGCACCAAATCACTATCTTTAATTAATTGAAATGATCGGATCATGGCGGTCATAAATTATTCATCAACTTGATTCCTTCCATGTATTACGAATCAATCCAATTCAAATAATCTTAAGGGATATAATAATATGTCTTTCATGTCTCTTTAAAGACACCTTTCTCATCACATATTAACAATAATGTATACAACATAATATGGATAACAAAACAAAGCATAAACATAATCCTTAATTGAATTCATAAGTGTCATACAATACGAACATTAAATTATACATGTATATATACCGATTATACTATAATGTTAACAAAGACTTTTACTTAAAGCCCATCTTTTCTACATGGCCAACAAATGTCTTGGGCGGTAAACCTTTAGTTAATGGATCCGCTATCATTAAATCTTTACCAATGTGTTCAAATGACATTTTTTGTTTCTGCACTTCATCTTTCACTAATAAGTATTTCTATTTCATGCGTTTAACACCCTTTAAATACTTATCATTCTTAGAGAAGAAGACATTTACAGAATTATCACAATAAATCCTTAGCGACTTAACTATACTGTCGACAATATCAAGCCTTAAAGTAAAATTCTGCTACCACAGTAATTGAATTGTCGCCTCAAAGCATGTCACAAATTTAACTTTTCCATAATATTTCTACTCCAGTAAGGAGAAAACATTCTTAAATACAGATTTCCTTGAGTCCACACATCCTACAAATTTTAAATCCGAGTAGTCAACCACTTCCAGGTGATCTGACCTTCTATATGTGAGCATGTAATCTTTGGTGCCTTGTAAGTACCTAATAATCTTCTTTGCAGCTTTCCATGACTTGTGTGAACGTGACTGGATCCTACTCAATGCTCAAGTCACATTCATGCTCAAGTGAATAATTAATTATTGTCTCTTTATGCTGTATGACGAAAACACAACTATATGGACACCAACATGATGAGATTCTTTAGGTGAAAAATATTCTCCATAAGTCTCCATAATAGCCACTTTATGTGATTTCTCACTCCCACTGAACTGACCATTTTCAATAAACCGAGCATTACTAGACTTGATTATTATCATACTATGATTAGGACAATAAAATATATACCATTTTGATGTGGATTAAACACCTTTACTTTTGCTTGATAGTCTTAAACATGAATATACTTTAAACAATGTTTCCTTCCTGTCTACAGTTTATAAGGAGTTTTAGGAACTGCCTTGCTAGGAATCCTATTAAAGTAAATACGCAGCGATCCTTAATGTGTATGTCCACAATGATAATGATACATTACTATAATTTAACATTTTGACTTGATCATGTCCATGAGAGTACATTCCGTTTTTTCAACAGCACCATTTTGTTGTGGTGTGTCAGCATAGAATATTGTTCACATTTACCACAACTTTCGATAAAATTTGTAAATGAACCTATATATGGTCCTTTCTAATCAAGTTTAAAGAGAACTTGTTCGACCTTTTATATGTCTCTAAGATATTCATTTCTGTTTTGTATTGTCCCCTGTATTGGGTCCAAGTTACACATTCATTATCAATGTCATGTCTAAGTCCATAACACCATACTAGTAACTAATAGTCTTATTGTATTAGTTATTTTATTTCCTTTGGGACTCTTTGTTCCTTGGGCCTTGTTGCCTTCTATATAAGGCCTGTTATGTATTCTGATTGGATTAACATCACATAAACTCATTCTGCACTTTCTTCTTCATTTTCCTTTTCTGCACTTTCCCGCCATGGCTCAATTTGAACACTGTGATATGTGATATACAATATGGTATCAGTAGACTACAACCCTAACTCCTTTGCATTAGCATAAACTTTCTTTTTCCGTTCTTGCTCATCCTTTTTTTACTCCTTCCATGGATTCCGATGACGACCTCACCGCCAAAGATAATTCCACAAAACCTAATTCTCCCAAGAATAATCCTCCAGATCCTATTCTGAACCCTCGCAACCCCTTTTACCTTCATCCTGGTGAGAATCCTGGCGCTGTTATCGTTGCTCCACCCTTGGATGACAACAATTATCACAACTGGAGTAAATCGATGCGTCATGCCCTGACCTCCAAGAACAAGCTCTCTTTCATCAATGGCACCCTCCCAAAACCGCCTCTCTCTGATCCTAACTATGAGCTTTGGGACAGTGCTAACAGTATGGTTCTTTCTTGGATTAATTGAACGCTCTCGCCACAAATTGCGCAAAGTACCATATGTTTTGATTCCGCCTTCGATCTTTGGGAGGACCTTCGTGAAAGATTCACTAAAGGTAACCATTTTTGATTCTCTGATCTTCTTCGTGATTTACACTCTATTCATCAAGTTGATAGGTCTTTATCCACATATTTTACCGATTTGAAAATCCTTTGGGATGAATTAGAAGATTTGAGACCCACCCCTGCTTGTACTTGCCCTACCTCTTGCACCTGTGACTTGGCCAAAGCTGTGCGAAACTTTAAACATATGGAATACGTTACCTGTTTCTTGAAAGGTTTAAACAACAATTACCATAGCATTCGCACCCAAATTTTGCTTCTTGACCCTTTACCTAGTATAAGCCGTGTGTACTCTCTCATTGCTCAACAACAGATTACTCCTTCATTGTCTTCTCCTACTGAGTCCACAATACTTTCTGCTACCAATTCCAACCCTAGAACCAAAAGCAAACCTACCTCTAAACCATCTATGGTTTGTACCAATTGTCATAAGACAAATCACACTGTGGAAACCTGCTATTTCAAGCATGGTTTTCCACCTGGCTATAGGAATAACAAGAATACAAACAAGTCTTCATCAGAATCCAAGACTACTAATGCTACTGCTAAAGAACAACCTATTTCTAAAGAAGACTATCAACACCTTTTGATGCTTCTACAACAATCCAAGAAGGAGCACACATCTCTCAAGCATGACAAGACTTCCACCTCATAACTGGGTGTCATATCAGGTATTGTCAATCCAGGTAGTGACTTACCTCATCATTTTGAATGGATTTTGGATTCTGGGGCCTCCCATCATGTTTGCCCTCATATTCAATGTTTTTCTACTATAATTGCTATCAAACCTGTGCATATTTACCTTCCTAATGGCACTTGCATTATTGCTCATTATTCTGGCACTGTCATCATTAATAATCTCTTGACATTGCATCATGTTTTTTACATTCCTGAATTTAAATTCAATTTAATTTCCATATCTAGACTATGTCTTAATTCCAATTACACCATCTGCTTCTCACACAATTCCTGCTATATTCAGGATGTGTCTACCAAGCAGAAGATTGGACAAGTGATCCTGCATAATAATCTTTTCATTCTTCATAAACAATCTATGCCCAATTTCACTTGTACTAATACTTGCAACACTACACACACTCAGAATGTTGTTTCTTTAGATAGTTTCTTATGGCACCATCGTTTAGGGCATCCCTCAAATGAGGTTTTACACACTATGTCTAAGCAATTTCCTTTTATCAAATTCCATAAAAATTCTATGTGTAATACTTGTCACCTATCCAAGCAATGTAAACTACCCTTTCCTACTAGTAATACGGTTTCTATTAATTGTTTCGATTTAACTCATATGGACATATGGGGTCCTCTTTCTATTGCTTCTATGGATGGTTTTAAGTACTTTTTTACTATTGTTGATGATTATTCTAAGTATATTTTTCCTTATGCAAAATAAATCTGATGCTAGACTGCACATTAAGAACTTTATAACCTATTGCTATACTCAATTCACTTGCAAAATTAAAATTATTATGAGTGACAATGGTAGTGAGTTTCTCATGCCCTCTTATTATGCCTCTCTTGGGATTATACATCAAAAGAGTTATGTTGAAACACCTCAACATAACTCCATTGTAGAGAGAAAGCATAGACACATGCTAAATGTTACTAGATCCCTTCTTTTCCAAGCCAATCTTCCTAAATGTTTCTGGTCTTTTACCTTATGCCATGCTACTTACCTTATTAATAGACTTTGCAGTCCCACACTCCAAAATCATACCCCTTATGAATTGCTCTTTAAGACACCTCCATCCTATACCAATCTCAAAACCTTTGGATGTCTAGCTTATGCCTCTACCCTTCTTGGAAATAGGGACAAACTAGATCCTAGGGCAATAAAATGTGTCTTCCTTGGTTTCACTATGGGAATCAAAGGATTTCTATTGTTTGACCTCCAACATAGGTCAACCTTTACCTCTAGGAACTGTTACTTTTATGAAGACATATTCCCATATCCATCATCATCTTCTCAGACCTTGCCTCCTGAGCCTTCTACTACAACTGATACATTTCTGTTTGATCACCTTGTCCCTATAGAATTTAACCCACAACCAACCCATACAGTTGTTGCTCCTGACAATTTGCCTACATCTAATGACATTGATGATCCTAGTGGTACTCCCACACCTTTATCCCCTACTACTCAACCACACTCACCACACTTACATACCTCTGAATCCTCCCATCACTCCACCCCTACACCCCTTGATACTTCCCCCATAACAAAACAACACTCCCCTGAAGCTACTACCCTTAGACAGTCCACCAGAATTAGGTCTGCCCCTGCCTACTTAAAATATTTTGTTTGAAATGTTTCTATGCCTTCTGTTATGCATGACATTTCTCATTACATTTCTTATAATCATCTTTCTCCTGCATACTTTTCATATGTTTCTGCCATTACTACTACATCTGACCCTACATCATACAAGCAAGCTTGTGTTCATCCTCATTGGGTAAAGGCTATGGAAAATGAAATCCAAGCCTTGCAAGCCAATCAAACATGAACTTTGACTTCACTGCCTCAAGGTAAGAAACCTATAGGCTGTAAATGGGTGTACAAAACCAAATACAATTATGATGGATCTCTACAAAGGCATAAAGCTAGGTTAGTTGCTCAAGGATTCAAAAAAGTCCAAGGTATTGATTTCTTTGATACTTTTTCTCCGGTTGCAAAACTCACCACTGTAAGAATTCTCCTTGCTATTGCTTCTTCTATGAATTTATTTCTTCATTAACTTGATGCGCACAATGCTTTTTTACATGGAGATTTGGATGAGGAAGTCTATATAAATTTGCCTCAAGGCCTTACTCCCTCATACCCAAATCAGGTGTGCAAACTTCTCAAATCTATCTATGGTCTTAAACAATCCAGTAGGCAATGGTTTGAGAAGCTTTCACAGGTTTTACTAAACAATAACTTTAAACAATGTTCTTCTGACCATTCACTGTTTATTCACATATCTCATAATTCTTTCACTTGCCTTTTGATATATGTTGATGATCTTTTGTTGGCAGGTAACAACATTACCATCATCAACCAAACCAAGGAAATCTTGCAACATCATTTTCACATCAAGGACCTTGGTTCCTTAAAGTACTTCTTAGGACTTGAAGTGGCACGCAGCAGTTCAGGCATCAATATTTGTCAACGAAAGTATACATTGGACCTGTTATCTACCACTAGTTTACTTGGATGTAAACCTGCTACAACACCAATGGCTCGTGATACTCGTTTGCAATCCACAGATGGAGTTCTTTTGGATGATCCTACTAAATATAGAAGACTTGTGGGCCAACTGATTTATCTTCCTAACACTAGACCCGACATTTACTATTCCGTTCAACAACTCAGTTAGCACATGAGTTCTCCTACTGATCTTCATTACAATGCTGCTCTCCACGTCCTTCGCTACCTAAAAAATGCTCCTGGCCAAGATTTATTCTTCCCCAACACATCTTCTCTTCAGCTTAAAGCCTTCTCCGATTCAGACTAGGCAACATGCCCAGAGACACACAAATTTGCCACTGGCTATTGTATCTAGCTTGGTGACTCTTTGATATCTTGGAAATCCAAAAAGCAACCCACGGTTTCTCGTAGCTCGACAGAGGCAGAATACAGATCAATGGCGTCTACTGTCTGTGAACTTCAATGGATTACTAATCTTCTTCATGAACTACCAATTACATTCAAATAACCAGCTCTCTTGTATTGTGACAACGCTTCCGCAAGGCATATCGCCACAAATTCCTCCTTCCACGAACGAACAAAGCATATTGAGTTGGATTGTCACTTAGTCTGTGAAAAGCTTCAACAAAAATTATTTCATCTACTGCCTGTTACTTCATCTCAACAGCTAGCAGACGTCTTTGCTAAACCTTTAGATACCAAACCTTTTCTTGACAACATCAATAAGCTTGGCCTACACTCTATATACCCCAAGCTTATGGGGGCTATTAGTCTTATTGTATTAGTTATTTTATTTCCTTTGAGCCTCTTTGTTCCTTGGGCCTTGTAGCCTTCTATATAAGGCATGTTATGTATTCTGATTGGATTAACATCACATAAACTCATTCTGCACTTTCTTCTTCATTTTCCTTTTCTGCACTTTCCCGCCCTGGCTCAATTTGAACACTGTGATATGTGATATGCAATAGTAACCGCAAATATTTAAAACATGCTCATACTTTAATGCTTTGATAAACTTTCATGGATTTAAACTAATCATCTTGAAAGATGTATCAAATTTTACCTTTAGTTAAAAACTTAAATACATTTCAATAAATTTTAATGATGCTAAATAAACATATTTTAATGGACAATAAAATCACTTAAAACATGCATGTCTATCTTTGGATATACAAGCAACAAGTATGTCAACAAATATCTGGATTTTATTAATTATAAGTCATGATACATCTTTAGATGATCTATATATACCATATAATTATGGGTGGAAATGAGTCGAGTCGAACTCGCGTTAGCTCAGTTCGACTCGTTAAGAATTAGCCGAGTTCGAGTTCATCACGAACTTTTTTTTTCAGCTCAATATTTAGAATAAAAGCGGAAATCTAAACATTGAATAACAACAAACATATATACATATATACATGTATCATCAAGTATTATCCACCAACATAATTCATGTTTACATAAACATTCATCAACAAGATACATATACAAATGTATCACAAAAGAATCATAGCCCTCCTAGCTACCCGGTGCTACATATCAGAGCCGACCGACCAAAAGAATGAAGACACGCTTCACAAAAAGACCACCAGCATACCTACTTTGCAATGCCTCATAGAGCATCATAAAACAGCAGAAGGGTGAGAAATATTATCATAACAACAATGCATATAATTATATATCTTAGCATAAATATACACATGTTTCACATTCTCACCACAATTCATCACAACTCACTCATATACATCACAATGTATATATATATATATAAAACCAAGCATATACATCATGCATACTTTCACAATTCTTATCATTCCACATAAACATACACATTTATGTTTATTCACCAATGCACCATTTTAAAGATGATAAATGCAAATCATAGAGACCGACTCACGACTCTATGCAAATGCAATGCGGTACCGACTCAATCATCTCCAGTTCACTCAGGAACTCTGCTAGAACCATCGCTCGTTACATCACTGTAACTCCCCGTCGGGCATACGATGTTCCCCGTCGCTCACACCCCACACGGGCACACGATGTTTATGGATCGCTCACACCCCACATGGGCACACGACCCGATCGCTCACACCCCACACGGGCACACGATCGTCTATAATCATCGCTCACACCCCACACGGGGACACGACGTTATAGCGGATTCCCTCTGGAACCAATCCGTCGCTCACACCCCACACGGGCACACGACGTTACAACGGATTCTCATTAGAATCCCTCAACACAAGAATGCACATCATTATGCTTCACATGCAAATGACTCAAGACATTCTTGAAATGCATACATATTCACAATATATACATGCATTCATCTCATACAATCACATACAATCTATATACATTCACATCAATGCATTATTGTATGATTCACATCCAAACACACATTCAAAATGGTAAAAGTAGCTAAATAACACTATTCCTGACTTTTCTGACTTATTTAATCGGCTAACAATTTCCAAATCATCATACTAAGAACGTACAGCTCAATAGCTTCACAACGATACCAAGAATATAAAAATCGGATAAACGGAACAAAAGTTACGGACGAAACCGAAAATGACATTTTGAAAAATCACATTTTTACACTTCTCCTGTCCATATGCGTATTGCCCTGAGCCATACGCGTATGAGCAGAGACTCATTTTTCCCAAAGTTCACGTGTAAAAGTCCGTACGCGTAATGCCCAAGCTCGTACGCGTATGCCCTGAACTGCTACGCGTATCATACGCAAATGGGCAGATGGCCGAGTGAAAAGGAAAACCATACGCGTATTGGCCCATGGCTCGCCCCAATTACGCGTATTGCCAAGGTTCATACGCGTATGAACATGCCCCATACGCGTATGACCTGGAAAAACCAGAAAAATTTCTGCAGAATTGGTTCTGCATTTTTCCAATCCAACACCTCCAAATTCATCATCTAAACTCAGAAAAATACCAATTGACATCATCCATATCAGTATCCAAACCTCAAACAACATCAACAACACATTTATGCATACAAAATCATGTTTTGATCATTATTCACAACATTTTCTACATTTATGGTTTATACCAAAACTCATAAAATCAACAACAACAACAACACAATCATACATAAAAATATACATTGATAAGATAATAAGATTTCACACCCTTACCCGAATTCCAAGCTTACTAGATGATTGTTCTTGATGGTGTTCTAGTTTTTCCAAGTTTTCTTCTCCTTTCTCTTCTTCCTCTTCCTTTCTCTTCTTTTTCTCTCTATTTTTCTTTTCTTTCTCTTTTCTCCCCTATTTCTTTTCTTATCTCTTTTTCTTTCTTTTCTATTTCTTTTCTTATTTTCCACTCAAATTCAATTAATTCATTTCTCACAAAATTCTACACTTAATCACTTTTCTAACAATTTTTACTAAATTTCTAACTTACCATTAATTGAGAAATGTCTAAAATACCCTCCATTCTAATTTCCCCGAAAACTCTCAAAACGGTAAAATATCATAACATGTCAACATAGCATATTAACACACCAATTTCACAAATAAAATAATTTATCACTCAATTTAAATAAAAGACTCAACAAAATGGGAATAATTGGAATCGGGACGTTACACCTGTCCCCGGTTTCGCGCGGACGCGGTACGGGCCCTCCCAGTTGGCGGCGAGTTTGCCTTCTCGCGAGTCTCTCTGGTTCCTTCGTAGGACGAGGGTGTCTACCTGAAAATCACGTTTGATAACATTGTCATTATAACGTAGTGTTATTTTCTGCTTAAGTGAAGCTTCTCGGAGGGAAGCGCTCGAACGCGTCTCCTCGACAAAATCGAGCTCTTCCCTCAAGGCTTCGTCCTTCGCGTCCCTGTCGAGGGGGGCTTCTGTCCTCCTCGAGGGCTCCCTGATCTCCACGGGGATCACCGCTTCAGTTCCATAGGTCAGACGGAAGGGGGTCTCCCCGGTTGTGGAGTGGGGGGTTGTCTGGTAGGCCCAGAGGACGCTGTGTAGCTCTTCGACCCACCGTTGTTTGGCGTCGCCTAGTCGACGTCTTAATCCTCGGAGGATCACCCTGTTCACTGCCTCAGCCTGTCCGTTCGTTTGAGGGTGCTCGACCGACGTGAAGTGTTTCTTCGTGCCCAGTTTTGCGACGAAGTCTTGGAAGTTCCTGTCGGTGAACTGTGTTCCGTTGTCGGTGACGATAGCTTGGGGCACACCGAATCGGGCGAGGATATTTCTTTTGTAAAAACGTAGTATATTAAAGGCCGTGATTTTGGCCAACGCCTTCGCCTCATTCCACTCCGTGAAGTAGTCCACCCCGACGATGAGGTATTTGTTTTGATACGACCCCTGGACGAAAGGTCCGAGGATATCCATCCCCCACCACGCAAACGGCCATGGGGAAGACAGTGAACTGAGCTCGTTGGGAGGAGCAAGGTGCATGTCCCCATTTCATTGGCATCTGTCACACTTCTTGACGTGTTCCTTGGCGTCCTGTTGCATGGTGGGCCAGTAATACCCTGCTCGAAGCGCTTTACGGGCTAACGATCTCCCGCTGAGGTGCTGCGCATTGATTCCCTCATGTATCTCCTGGAGTATGCCGGGGACCTTGGTCTCCTCGACACATCTGAGGAGGGGGATAGAGAACCCTCGCCGGTATAGCTTATCCTCGACTATAGTATACGAGCACGCCCGCCTCTTGACCTTTCCAGCTTCTTTGGGATCTTCGGGCAGTTTTCCTGTCATGAGGTATTCGTATACCGAGGTCACCCAGCAATTGCTCTCCCCGATGGCGTTGATATCTGAAACTGTGGCCGGTTTATCGATGATCGGGCGGGAAAGCACTTCTTGTATGACGGATTTGTTCCCGCCTTTCTTCTTTGTGCTTGCCAATTTGGACAAGACATCTGCTCGGGCATTGTGCTCGCGGGGGATGTGAGTTACTTTCGCGGAGGTGAACTTTTTCATCTTTTCTTTCACCAAGGCCAAGTATTCTATGAGGCTGTCGTTCATGGCATGGTACTCACCTCGGACTTGCGAGGCCACGAGCTGGGAGTCGGTGAAGAGTTTAACTTCCTTGGCGCCGAGGTCCTCGGCCAGTCGAAGTCTTGCGAGGAAGGCCTCGTATTCGGCTTGGTTGTTCGACGTCGGGAAGGATAGTTCGAGGGACACCTTGATCAGGATGCCTTCCCTGTTTTCGAGGATGATGCCCGCCCCGCTTCCCTTCGGGATGGATGCTCCGTCGACATAGATCGTCCATTTCTGCGATCCGTTGGTCGAAGGATCCGGGACGGTCATCTCTGCCACAAAGTCTGCCAATGCCTGTGCCTTCAGGGCTTTCCTCCCTTCGTATTGGATGTTGAACTTTGCGAGCTCGAGCGACCACCTGAGCATCCTCCCCGCCATGTCCGGTCGTCCGAGGAGTTGCCTTATAGGTTGTTCGGTCCTTACGACGACGGTGTGGGCGAGGAAATAGTGGCGTAGCCTCCTGGCCGCGGTAACGAGGCCCAGGGCGACTTTCTCTATCTGCTGATATCTGAGCTCGGGGCCTTTGAGGGCTTTGCTCATGAAGTAAACTGGCTTATGCCCGTCCGGGGTTTCCCGAATGAGGACGGCGCTGACTGCTTCACTCGTGATTGCGATATACAAGAAGAACGTCTCCCCGCTCTCAGGTCGTGAGAGGACCGGGGGTTGTGATAGGACTTGTTTTAAGTGGACGAGCGCCTGCTCTCATTCTTCGCTCCACTCGAACTCCGCCTTTTGCCGAAGAAGTTTGAAAAATGGGAGTGCGTACTGTGCAGACTTGGCGACGAAGCGGGAGAGAGTGGTGAGCATCACGTTCAACGATTGTATCGACTTCTTCGAGTCCGGAGTAGGGATCTCAGAAAAGGCTCTGCACTTGTCGGGGTTGGCTTCGATTCCCCGCTCTGTGAGGTAGAAGCCGAGGAACTTCCCTGCCCGAACGCCGAAGGTGCATTTGTCGGGGTTGAACCTCATGCGACATTTCCTCGCCGTGTCGAACACCTTCTTGAGATGCGTGGCGTGGTCGACTTCTGCCGCTGATTTGACGATCATGTCGTCCATGTAGACCTCGAGCATGTCGCCGATTTCAGCTCGGAAAACCTTATTCATCATCCGCTGGTAGGTCACACCGGCGTTCTTCAGACCGAAGGGCATCACGTTGTAATAGTAGTTGCCCGGCGCGGTCATGAAAGCCGTGTGCTGTTTGTCGACCTTGTCCATCGGAATTTGGTTGTATCCCGAGTAAGCGTCCATGAAGGACAATAGTTTGTAACCTGCAGAATTGTCGACCAGCTGGTCGATGTTAGGCAAGGGATAACAGTTATTCGGGCAAGGCCGGTTAAGATCAGTATAATCAACGCACATCCTCCATTTTCCATAATTCTTTTTAACAAGTACAACGTTGGATAGCCAGGTCGTGTATCTGGCCTCCGAAATAAAATTTGCCTCTAGGAGGTCTTTTACAGCTTTTTCGGCAGCCTCCGCTTTTTCGGGAGACTGCTTCCGCCTACGTTATGTTATGGCCCTAGCGGCCGGATCTACCACGAGCTGATGGAAAGCCACCTCTGGGTCGAGGCCAGGCATCTCGGATGCGCTCCACGCGAAGAGATCAGCGTTCTCCCTTAGACATGCTTTCAGCTGCTCCATTGCCAGGTCAGGGATGCCGGTGCCAATCTTCACGTTGCGGTCGGGGTCGTCCCCGAGGACCACAAGCTCGAAGTCTCCGTCGGGGAAGGGGCGCGTTGGGTGGAGAGGCCGCCCGTTGTTTTCTGCCTGAAGGTCGAGGCCTCCTGCTCCGTCTTCATCGGGTTTGCCCGGGAACTTGCTGTCGAGGTCGACCGCGTTCACGGGCAGGAGAGGTCTCTGCACGGCGTCCGTGGACGACTTTGCTCCGGTCTTGGGCTTGGTGCCGATGGAACTCATGCCTTTTATCGCAGCGTCGAAGCATCTCCTGGCCGCGTCTATGTCCCCGTGCATTGTTACCACGCGTCCCCGGGTCGTGTAGTACTTCATCTTGAGGTGGACCGTTGAGGGCACCGCTGTGAGTTCGGCCAAGGTGGTCCTCCCGAGGATGCAGTTGTAGAGGGACGGACATTCGACCACCAGGAAGCAGATCTTCACCTGTCGACCAGTGTCTTCGGCCCCGAACGTGACCATCAACTCAACGTAACCCCATGGTTTGGTGGTGGTTTTGTTGAATCCCTGCAGATCTGAGCCAACGTAAGGGGTCAGATGTCTCTCGTCGAGCTGAAGGGTCCCGAACAGATGGGCATACATGACGTCGACCTAACTCCCCTGGTCGACGAGGATCCTTCGTACATCAAAGTTCTCCATTTGGGCCCTGACTAGGAGGGGGATGGTGGCGTTGGGAGCTCCGTCGGGTAGCTCTTCGAGGTAGAAAGTGATAGGGTTTGATCTCCCTTTCACCTTCTCGAGAGTAGTGGTCTTCGCCGATGTCGCGGACTCTAGTTCGTCAAATTTCTGTTTGATTGATCCGACGGACAACTTCTCGGGACCACCCCCGGAGATGACCATCGCTTTGGGGAAGCTTTCCCAGGTACTACAGGCAGCGACGGGGTCCTCATGGGGGAAGGTCGCCCATATGTTGTGAATTGCTTCTTCGCCCTCAATGAGTATGGGGACGAAGAAATCTTTGGGTCGGGTGACGCTGAGGGCGACCTGAAGTTGACTCTCGTCTGGAGGAGGGGTCGTCTCCTCGACGTTCTGGGCTTCCCGAGCGCTGGGGCGAGGAGCATCGTTCTTCTGGGCGTACTTCTTTAAGTGCCCTTCCTTGGATGCAGTCTTCGGTGACATGCCCGTGGCTGCGGTGGAACCTACAGTATTTTGACTTGTCAACGTTTGGTTTGGGGGCAGTGGGCTTCGGAAAGCGGACTCCTCCTTTCACAAATTCTGAGTTCTGGCACTCGGAGAGGATACGCGCGCGGGGAGCATTTAGAGGGGTGTACTCCGTGAACTGGCCAGCTGGTCCGCGCGGTTCACGAGTATCACGGGGGCGATTTTCCTTCTTTCTTTCTCCTCCTCGTCGGGGAGGAGAGTCTTCATCTTTGTGGCCGCAGGGGCCCTCTTTGCGCCTCGACTTGAGGGCGATCTGTGCTGCCTCGGATTCCTGGAGCTCGATATACGACTGAGCTCGCTGGAGGAGGTCCTCGAGGCGGTGGGGTCTACGGAGGCCTACGGACTTGGCAAAATCTGATTCGGCCCGTAGTCCATGGATGATCAAATACTTCTTCATGTCGTCGGTCGTATGGACCTCGACAGCTTCTCTGTTGAATCTCTCGATGTAAGTTCAGAGGGGTTCGTTCTTTCCCTGGAAGATGCTTTCCAAGGCAGCTTCCGTCTTCGGGTGTCGCCGAGACGCAGTCAAATGTTTGGTTAAGTGTTGTCTTAGCTGTTTCCAGGATGTGATCGACCCAGGTTCCAAACCCTTGTACCAAGTCATCGCGCCTTTTCGCAAAGTGGTGGGGAAAAGCCTGCATCTGATGGCCCCTCTGACATTTCGGAAGTCGAGCTTTGCTTCAAAGCTCTCGATGTGATCGTCGGGGTCACCCAGACCGTCGTAGGTCCCCAGCGGTGGGGGTTTCTCCATGCCCGCAGAAATTGGGGCGTTCATGATCTCCCACGAAAGAGGGGTCCTCTGGTCGTTGTCGTCACTTCCTGTCAGGGACACCGAAGGGGATCGCTGATGCAGTGGAGGGGAATTCCTCGAGCGGTGTCTCGGCATCTCCTCGGTCTGCTTGGACTTCTTGGTAGTGGTGGAGGCCCTGGGTTCCTTCCGACGCGGGGAACGAGGGCGTTTCTGGGAGATCGTTGGCTGAGGGCGCTCGAGACGTGGTCGACGACCCTCGCGTACCGGCGAGGGTGTCCGAAAATCGTCTGAAGGAGTCCTTCGCGGGGAAGGGGAACGACGAGGTGACGGAGGATGACGATGTCTTCGCGGGGAAGATCGTCGTGCCCGCCCTTGCTCCAGCGCTTCAATTCTGGTATTCTGGTGCGCGATCAGCTGATTGGTCTGGTTGATCAAGGCGAACAGGGCCACGGTGCTCGCGTCTGCATTGGGTGGAGGAGCAACTGGCTGAAAAACGGCCTGCTGATCGTCTTGGTGAGCGGCGTTGTAAGCCACGTCTTGGTAGTCTGGGGAGGCGGTTTGCCCATCTCTCACGTTGCCTTCTTCGACGTGGAGGGCAGCAACGTCTTCGCGGTGGTTCCTGTTCTCGAGTTGCGCGAGGACGGTGTCTAGAGCTTTGGTAGCGGACGGATTGCCGGCCATGATGGTGGTGAATGGGAGTTGCTTTGGTTTAACGGAGGAAAAACGGGTAAGCAAAAGTTCCCACAGACGGTGCCACTGATCGTACCTGGATCAGACAATTTCACTGATCGTACCTGCAAGGTACTCCGACGCTCAAGTAAGGTAACCGTCAGAGAAAAGCAAGTACAAGAGAAGAAGGTTAGAGTGTTAAGAAGTGAGTAACCTGACCCTCTCAAGTGAGAGGGTATTTATAGAGAGCCCCCAGTGCGGGGCCAACGGTTACTTGCATTGGGCTAGATTGTCAGGCCCAATCCAAGTAACTGCCATGGCTTACGTGGCATAATGAAGACCAGCACGTGGTCTTCGCCCTGGTGTAACGGTCCCTAAATCTCCGGAAGTAGGGCAGACCGATTCCTTCGGGAGTGGGAAGTTACAAGAGAACGTGTCCTCGCGGGGAGGAGCACGTGGGTGTCGGGGAGAGACGTGTCCTCGCGGGGTGGACTCTTGTGCGGACGGAGATGGCTCCTCGCGGGGAGGAGCATCTGAGCGCCGAGGAGAGGCGAGTCCGGGGAGGCTTAGAGCCTATGCCGGGTGGTCTATGTCGTGAGTGTCGTACACACCCGAGGTTAGGCGTGTGCCCGACACTGTGGAGGTGAGCATGTGCTCGACAGTGGCCTTGCTGGGAGTCCTTATTGGGCCATCCCATGCCTTGTGGGTTGGGCCTGCTCGACTGATGAGCAATGCCCCGGCCCAGTCCAGAACATATATATATATATATATATATATATATATATATATATATATATATATTTGACATTTTAAATTAATATTTTTAAATAAAAAATATAGACATAAAATAAAAGTTATAAGATTGGAATTTATACGATGTTGATTTTATTTGTATAATTATTCGTAGAAATATTTTACTCACTTGAGAATATAAATTATCAATTAAAACCGTTAGATTAAAAGAAAATATGAGACTAAGATTTAGAACAAATCTTTAAACCTACTCTTAAAGACAATATAATCTATCTCATATATAATCGAATTGACTCATGAACCTAACGAGTCGAACTATGTATAGTTCAAGTTCAGATCATTTAGTTAACGAACTTAGTTTTTAGCTCATATTCAGCTCACTTGGTTCATGAACCTAGTTCAACGATTTAATTTTGGAATCGAATTTTGAACTATTTTCGAGTTGGTTTGGTTCATTGTCAGCCCTACTTATAATATTATTGAACACAAATATATTATTCACATAGCATCCGAATCAAATTAATTGCATAATTTGAAATCATAAACTTTAATTAATTTGACCACTTTGGTGATTAACAAATTTATAACTCAAATAATTCTAAATTATACGGTAATCATTTTACTTCAAAATTAAATAATAGATTGAAGTTCATAAGCAAAATTCAATTGTGAAATTTGAAATAATACACTTTTATGATTTTGATCACTTTGGTGACTAATAAGTTCCATATACATTAAGTAGTATAATTATAATTGTAAATTACACAATTGAATATGTATATAATTTGAATTTACAAACTTTAATAGATTTGACTACTTTGATAATAAACAAATCTATTATTTAAATTTTCAAATTTTCAATTTCGATTTTTCCTTCAACCAGGTTACTCAACACGACACACTTATTTTCTTATATACAAATTGATATTGGAAAATAAAATACAAAACTTTACTCTCAGAACTTTAACACGGGTAAAAACTTTTGGTACCGATAATAATTTATTGAATACATTTTCCAAAAACCATTATAATAGAAAAACATACGTTAATATATGTATTACGTGGATACTGGATATACATACATCAGTGCAATGCTTCATTTCAAAATTATATTGACAAACCCATATATACATCAGTGCAATGCTTATTTTAAAAATTATGGAAAAAAATCTAAATTATCATTTCATATTAAAATGTAACCCACACCTATGGACTTTTGTTACAACCCATATAGGAGCTTTCACTTTATCATATTGTTTACTGTGAATTTTGGTAAACAACTTCTGGTCTATCACTTTTAAATAAAACTGACTAACTTGCAGGATCGACCACACAAATCCTAGGACATGTGCTAAATT
Source organism: Lathyrus tuberosus (assembly GCA_022829125.1). Classification (NCBI taxonomy): domain Eukaryota; kingdom Viridiplantae; phylum Streptophyta; class Magnoliopsida; order Fabales; family Fabaceae; genus Lathyrus; species Lathyrus tuberosus. The sequence goes on along the minus strand of JALAZF010000161.1, from coordinate 6,404,527 downwards.
TAAGGGAAAATGTAACTGACAATGGTAAATGCAAGAAATGTAAATTGAACTCCACGTTCGACAGTAAAAGAAAACTACATGAACTCCACGTTCGACTACTTGCAAATAAAGTAAAGGCTTGAAAATGTAAAGGGCTGTAAATAAATGATGCAGGATTTAAAGGCGTCGAATGTAAAAGACAAAAAGGTAAATGACTTTGAAAAATAAACGTGCAAGAAGATAAATGACTGTCGAAAGTAAACAACAAGAAAATGTAAAAGTGCTTGAACTCCACGTTCTTGAGTGTAAAAGGTGCAGAAAGAGTAAATGACTGTCGAAAGTAAAGGGCAAGAAAATAAATGACTTTGAAGGTAAATGCAGGAATGTAAAAGCTTTTGAAAGTAAAATGCAACGAACTCCACGTTCTTGAAACTAAAGACTGAAAGTAAAGACTTTGAAAAGTAAATGCTTGAAGATTAAATGTTTGAATGTAAAAGTGCAGTCGAAAGTAAATGCAGGAAGTTTAAATGACTTTAAAAGTAAAAGGCTCTGAAGAGAAAAGACAAAGAACTCCACGTTCTTGAAAATAACGACTTTAAGTAAATTTTGACATGAAAAGTAAAATTCAGGAAAACGTAAAGTGCTGAAATATAAACATGATGAAGATAAATTGCATTGATGAAGGAATAAATTATATTACGTACATTCTCACAAACTCGTTTCTCTACACGCGGGTACTTTGAGTTTCTTTGAGTAACTTGTACAAAAACATATGAACACCCCTATTACATAGAACTAACTCCTATTTATAGTGCTAAAAAATAACTACTAAGTGGTGGTTATTGCTTCAGACGTGTCCCTTTGGCGCCTTCTTCTTGGCCTCAACTGTTCCCACGTTCACAACTGCTCCCATTTGAATTTCAAACATTGGAAATTCCCTCCAGCCTTAATATAACAACTGCAGCGCGCGTTTCAATATTCCCAAGGTCGAAACCTTTCCCAACACTTAGCCATTTTTTGAGGTTCCTAAAACCTCTATTCGACTCAGGCTATATCAACACTGGGTCGAAAACCTTTCTTATGTTAAAAATAATTTTTACTTTTAACTTAACAATGGCTTTGATTTTTCTAGCGTCGAAAATGAGGACTAACAAATTGTCCCCCAAGGAATGTCCTTTCGCCATAATTGGTAGGAAGGTCATTTCTTGATATAATAACCATTTCGACGCTTGTTTGCATGGCTTCAACTGAATAATCCACTAATCACCCAGTGGCTCAACTGTTTAGTTTCTTTAACCCACGCCTATGCCGTCATACCATCATGACAAATCCTTAAACGTCACTTCAGCCGTATTCATCATAACATTTTTCTTGAAAACGAATGTTTGCAGTCTGTTCATAACTGCTACTACTCATCACGTCTCCAAGAGGAAGACACGCGTCCCACTACCTCCTCAACTTCAACGACAGATCTAAGGTTCTTGGGATTTTCAAACGCCTATAAATACCCATTTCCACCACTTTGTGAACTTTTCACACTCTCATACTCTCAAGCGAACGTCTTCTTCTCTTCAGTTTCTCTTACGCAAAACCCAGGAAAACACCATCTTTTCGTCTTCTTCAACAATGGCGTCTTCCCAAACCAATCCTCAACAAAAGAAAACTCAAAGAGGCAAGGCTACTCCATTTAAACAAACCATTCCTCCATTTGCTAATATCCCAGGCCCCCAAATAGTGGATAACCGTCGTTGCCTGCCGGAACCCACCACTGAAGAAACACGAGCCATATACAAGTCTCAGGTAATGATTCCTTTAGTTGTTTCTGACAAACCCTATGCGCTGTCTGGTCCTCTAGCTGATGTTGGTATTTCTAATGAGAAACTAAGTGAGTTTCTCCCTTCTTACCAGAAAACAAGGCCATTAGGGCAAAAAAACTTTTTCAAAATTAACGTTTCTGACGAAACCTCTCCTGAAGAAATCCCCCTGCCCAAAATCAACGTTGGCTACCTCACTGATGGCACCAGGCTGGTGAGAGCTGTCAATCCCTTGAAGGAATTTGACCAGTGGATGGCGAAGATGGAGAAGGTCAAAGCTGAACATTGGAAGAATATAGGGATTTATGACCTTCACTATGCCAAAATTGATTTTTTGTATCGCCTAATTTAATAGCACTTTTAAAGAAAGTGCTATTAAAAAGGAAAAAACATATCTATAATAGCACTTTATGGTCGGGTGCTATTATAAGATACAGACAATATGATTTTGATAGCACTTTGTGACAAAACGCTATTATTATACTTCACTAAGATAGCGCTTTGCATATAAGCGCTATTATAGGATATTAACAAAAAAAAATAAAAGAAAAATAAGATGGAAGTTTAATAGCAATTTCATGTGAAACGCTAATAAAAGGGTGTTCATATAATAGCACTTTGTTAGAAACTGCTATTATAAAGCTTTCAACAAAATTATGAAAAATGACGGAAGGTGGTCGCTTGTTCGATCCATGTAGATGACATTTTTATTTTACTGTAACCAAAAACTTTAAGATAATATTTCTTTTTCCTTTTAAAAAATATAATAAAAAATACACACTATTTTTTTCGTTGTACTGTTCACTTACTCACCTTCACCCTCACCTTACTCATCGAACTCAAAACTTTACCATCATCCTCCATGAACAAATTCCATTGTTTTCTCCAAATCTAGGGTTAGGAATTCAACTGCATCATCACTTGTCTCAACCTTCTATGTGAAACCTTTGCCCTTCTCCGCCAGGATACTAAGAGACCACAACTTCTCGGCAAGTCTACCACCGCGAGATATGGAACACACAATCTCAACTACTTCCCCTGTCATACCCCAAATTTTGACCACTAAGATTCCCATCATTGTGCAAATCATCATCACAATATGGATGTACCTTTATGCCTCATCAATCTCCTCAAGGGTTGTTGAGCATCCACTACAATCAAAATTAGGGTTTCAAACTCTCTTTGAGCCTTAGACAAAGGATCAATCAAGAAATGACATGATCTTCAACTTGTCTAACCTCCCAAGAATATACAATGGATCAAGAGGACTCCCACTTCAAGGATTAAGCACAAGGCTGCTCCCTTTCAGGTGGATCAAGCTTCAAGATCGCCAGTGTCACCAAATTAGGGTTTTGGTCGACCAGGGCCTCCAGTTGGAAATTTTCCTCTGGGCATGAGCCAATACTTCAAAGTATATCCTAAAATACTCCATATAACCTCATGGACCCAATCATCAAGTCAGTTTGACCTCAGGGGATGCATACATCAAAAATCAAGAATTAGGGTTTCTTGACCTAATTCACCCCTAAGTTGACTTTTGGGACAAATCATGAGCCAAGACCTCAAGAGAGGGTTTGAGGGTATTTAATGAACTATATTGATCCATTTGGAACAATGGATTAATCCAAGAAGTGTGAGCAACAAGTCTCAATTTCATCTGCACCACAATTAGGGTTTCGCGAGAAAAGTCAACTGTAACTTTGACTTTTGACCAGGACATGCTCCCAAACCCTAAGACATGATTCAATACACCCTATGACACCTATGGAACATGTCCATCAAGTTTGATTTAGGTCAAGGACATGATTTCCTGAAGGATTGCACAGTTTGGAATTCATCTGATAAAAAGTCAACTGTGCACAAAAGTCAACTTTGACTTTTTGAGATTTTTCACTAAAATGGATTTTTAACCCTAAAAGTATGTTAATGTATGATTGGAATCATCATTCATCAAGAAAAATCAAAGAAAATGGGATAACTTGTAAAAGGGGTAACCATAAAAACTTAGAAAAATTTCTAAGTTATGGAAAAAGTGACATTAATGCACCAACTTTGGAGGACCATAACTCCTAAACCACAAGGCCATTGTTTCCCATTCAAAGCTTGATTTTTAGGTCTCATTACCCTCTACAAAAACTTCATACTGACCTATGTCCAAATTCCTCATAGATTTTGAGTTATGGAGTGATCAAAATCAAGAAAAGTCACTTTGTTCCAACACTTAGTGAAAATTTCACTAAGTCAGATTTTACCTCACTTTTTGCCAAATGTAGGGGGATTTTTCACTTGGATTCAAAAGACATCAAAACCAAACATGTTCAAACAGTTGTTGTGTCATGTAAAGGCTTTCCAAAATGGCCAAGAACATTACCAAATTCAACTTGGGCCATGAGATATAACATTGGCAAGTTGCCTTGTTGAAATCTGTCAAGGCAAGGCAGATTTTGCAAGTTTGCTCGATTTCCCAAAATCAGGCAAATCCAAATGCTCTTATCCACTTGGACACATCTGAGGATTGAATCTAAAGTGGACAAATGTAACGCCCCGATTTATTTAACCGTATTTAATTATTCCATTTATGTGAAATTTTGTGAATTGTGTGATTTATTGTGTTTCATGTTAATGCATCATGTTTGGGCATTGAGAGTTTTGTGGCATAAATGTGTCACATTTTGAACTAACATCCACTGGTGGAAGTTAGTGTTATTTTGGCCTTTTTTGGTTATGTCACATTTTGAACTAACATCCACTGATGGAAGTTAGTGTTATTTTGGCCTTTTTGGTTATGTCACATTTTGAACTAACATCCACTAGTGGAAGATTAGTGCAAAAACTGACCAAAAGTATTTTCAGACAGATTTTAAAGGTAACTTCCACTGGTGGAAGATTAGTGCAAAAACTGACCAAAAGCATTTTCAGGAAGATTTTAAAGGTAACTTCCACTGGTGGAAGTTAGTGAGTTTTTGGCCTTTTTTTGAATTGTGTAAATTAAATGAGTTTTACCTGTTAATTGGATAATTTCTCTGATAGGTAAAATATTTGCAATAAATTATAATTTCTTTTCAACTTTTATTTCCCGAAATATATTTCATCGCTATTTAAGTTTTATCGCATTTTGAGAGCGTTTGAGAGATATTTGAGCGGAGGGGTATTTTGGTCTTTTTGGGGGTAGATATTTTATAAATAGAAAGTGGAGAGAGAAAAGATAGAAATGAAAAGAAAAAAAGAGAAAGAGAAGAGAAAAAGAGAAAAGAAGAGGAAGAGAAGAAAGAAGAGGAAAAAGAGGAAAATCGGGAATTCATCCGTTTAAAGCGCGATTAATCGGGTAAGGGTGAGAAGTTTCGATTATATCTTGCTTGTGTATGTATATGTGTATGTTTTCTTAGACTGTTTTGGTTATTTTCTTCTAGTTTCCATTCTAGGTCGAAATGAGAAAAATGGTTAGAAATCGATGTTTTCACGGACGAATGTCGGAATAAATTGCGTAGATGTGTCGAGTAATGTTAGGCCGTGATTGAGTATGCTTGTTTTTATCGAATTTGGTTGATTTTGTAAGTTTTTGCATTTTTGGAGAATTGAGGGTTTAAGATTAGGAGTGAAATCGAAAGTCGTAGAATTCATATTTAATGGTTGCAAATCACTACTATATGTTAAGTATGAATGAGTATGTGTTTGTTTCGAAGAAAATAATTGAATCGATCGGATTTTCGGACGAAATACCATGAACCCGTAGGGCTGTAGCAGAAAAAATTCTGGTTTTTGCAAAACTTCAAAAATTCATAACTCTTGAACCGTAAGTCGGTTTTGACCCCCGTTCGAAACGTTGGAAAGCTAACGAGATGTTCTTTCTAGGAAAAATGGTTTTGAGGGCTGTACCTGGTTCAATTATAGCAGAAAATTGAAACCGTATCATTGTGTTGATTTTTACCGTCGTGAATGCGTGCGATTGAGGTGTTGTCGTGCAATATGCTTTTGTTATATAACGTATAGTGTAACGCCCCAGTTTTTGTCAGTTTTATTTAATCGAGTCTATTTGATTATTTTATTATTATATTATTTTATTCTTGACTTTTATTTGACAATATATTATTTTTCATCGTTGTTTATGTTTTATCGCATTTTGAGAGCGTTTGGGAGATATTTGAGCTGAGGGGTATTTTGGTCATTTGGGTAGTAGATATTTTATATAAATAGAAAATGGAGAGAGAAAAGATAGAAAGGAAAAAGAAAAAGAGAGAAAAGTGAGAAAGAAGAGAAAAGAAGAACAAGAGGAGAAAAGTGGGAAAAATGCTAGAAATCATCAAAATCAACGGTTAGGATTCGAATCGAACGGGTAAGGGTGTGAAATATCGTTATCTTAACTTTGTATACGATTATGTATGGTTTCGTTTCAGTTGTTTTGATCGTTTTCATATAGTTTTCATTTTAGGTCGAAATGAATAAAGTCGATAAAAACCGATGTTTTCACGGTTAGAATTCGAAATAAATTACGTAGTTGTATCGAGGAAGGTTAGGTCGTCGTATAGCGTGCTTTTTATTCGATTGGGTGATGTTTGAAAATTCGGGTTTTTGAAAGGTTGAAATTTAATCGAAAATCGAACGTCGTAGAAATTTCGTTTATGTGTTCTAAATTGTTCTTATGTATTTGGTGGTTGCGCGTATGTGTTTGTTTCGAAGAAAATAATTGAATCGGTCGGATTTTCGGGCAAAATAGCCGAAATCCGTAGCGGCCCGCAGGGCATTTTCGGGTTTTCGGGGAAACTTCGAAAATTCATATCTCTTGAACCGTAAGTCGGTTTTGACCCCCGTTCGAAGCATTGGAAAGCTAATGAGATGTTCTTTCTAGGAAAAATGGTTTTGAGGTCTGAACCTGGTCCAATTGGAACAGTATTTTCGAACCGTTTCGTAGTGTCGGGCCTCCGGTTTATGTTTTCGTAGTGAAGCTAAAAATATGTTCTATGATTTAGTGAAGAAAAATGTTATTTTTAGCTGACTTTTAACCGACTTTTCCGGTAAACCGTAAATCGAATTGTTTGGTTATTTGTGAAAGCGTTCGGTTGCCGTTTGGCACAATTGATGTGAATGTATGTGGATTGTGTGTGATGAATGCATGACTATATTGTGAATATGTATGCATGTCAAGAGTTTCATGAGTCATGTTGTATGTGAAGCATCATGATGTGCTTTCTTGCATTGTGGGGTTCTAAGATGAATCCGTTGTAACGTCGTAAGCCTTTTGAGAGGTGGGGGCGATGATTACAAACGATTGTAAGCCTTTTGAGAGGTGGGTGCAATCGGATTGTAAGCCTTTTGAGAGGTGGGAGCAATCCATAAACATTGTAAGCCTTTTGAGAGGTGGTAGCAATGGGTGAACGTCGTATGCCCGACGGGGAGTTACACTAAGTAACGAGCGATGGTTCCAATAAGTTCTTCAATTGAACTTGAGATGAAATGAGTCGGTACCGCATTGCATTTGCATAGAGTCGTGAGTCGGTCTCTATAATTTGCATTGGTCATCTTTGTATATGTGCATTGATGAATGAACATGAATATATGTGTTTATGTTGAATGAATGGTGATGAATTGAGATGTATTGGTGATACATGTATTTAAGCATGAATGAATATGCCTATGTGAAGGATGCGTTAATTACGGATTGTTATGCCGTGTATTTGATTTATGGTATATGTTTGGTGTTATATGTATATATACATGCACAGTGATAAGTTGTGGTGAGAATGTGGTATATGTGTATTATATGTTGAGATATATAATTATATGCAACGTTATTATGATAATATTTCTCACCCTTCTGCTGGAATATGCTTTTTATGGCATAGTGCAGATTGCCAGCTTTAGAGGCATGGAGGCAAGTGGAAGAGTTAGATCTTCGTCTTTGCTTAGGTCTTGGTGTCTTCTCTGATACGTAGTACAGGAGTCGGGGAAACGATTATTTTATTTATGTATATAATTGTTGAATATATTTGGTATTACCTTTATATGGAAAAGTTTCCCAATTGAGGGTAACCTATTTTATGCTATGTATCAAATTTATGAGCAGGGAGTGTGTATTCTTATTTTAAAATGTGGCATCCTTGTTTCTGTCGGAAAAATAAATTTTTAGTTACTCTGATTTTATTTATGTATTATTTATTCGCGATGGGAATTGGGGTGTAACATATAGCTTGTGTGTACTGTTATACGATGTGTTGTGGGTAGCCTTATGGCGTGAATCCTAGATTGTGGAAATTATTGTGAATTGGTGTGAATGCATATGATAATATGCTTGTTTTTGTGATTTGTGGTTAATGATGAATGCATTGTTTGAATTGATTTCTAATGCATGAATAAAGATGGTGAAATAGTTCATATTGATGAATTGTATGTGATTGTAAGAGATGAATGCATGATAATGTTTGTATACATGTATGCATTATAAGAATGTCTTGAGTCATTTTGTATGTGAAGCATAATGATGTGCATTCTTGTGTTAAGGGATTCTAATGAGAACCCGATATAACATCGTGTGCCTTAAACATAAGAGGTGTGAGCGATCGGATGGATCATGTGCCTTAAAAATAAGAGGTGTGAGCGATGGGTATAGACGATCGTGTGCCTTATACAAAGAGGTGTGAGCGATCGGGTCGTGTGCCTTATACAAAGAGGTGTGAGCGATCCATAAACGTCGTGTGCCTTAAAAATAAGAGGTGTGAGCGATCAGATCAGATCGTGTGCCTTAAAAATAAGAGGTGTGAGCGATGGGGAACATCGTAGGCCCGACGAGGAGTTACATTGGTAACGAGCGATGGTTCCAATGAGTTCCTGAGTGAACTTGAGATGATTGAGTCAGTACCGCATGGCATTTGCATAGAGTCGTTGTGTCGGTCTCTGTGCATTTGCATAAATCATGGATTCATTATGTGTGAGAATTGTGAATGGATGCATTATGTGTGGAAGTTCATGAATGGATTGATTGTGTGAATATGTTATTATGTGGGCATAACTGATATATGCTATGTGTTCGGATTGTCGGAAATATGTTATGCATCTGTGGTTTGCCATATGTATTGATATGTGATGCGTGAGGTGAGAATAACTGTGCATGTGATTTTTATGTGTGTTTGCATATTATTATGCAATCTTGATTTTAGTTGTTATTTCTCACCCTTCTGCTGTGGTTTGTTGCTCTACGAGGCAATTACAGATTTGTGTCTTGGAGACTTTTGTGAAGATTAGTTCTCCATCTGTTGTGTCGGTCTTGGTGTCTGCTCTGATACGTGGCACGGGAGTCGGGGAACGATTATGTTATATTTGTATACATTTGTAGGATTTATTTTGTATTATCTTGTTTGTATTTTGGATGTTAACAAACAATTTATTTTGTAAAACAAGTCGGTTATGGATCTTTCCACTTTATTCCATAATTGACATTTCCTTTTGTTGGAAAAAGTCTCCCCTTTGAGGGTATTCTATTTTGTGCTATGTATTAAAAATATATGAGCAGGGATTGTGTTTTCTTTCTTGAAGTGTGACATCCCTGTTTTCTGTCGGAAAAATAAATTTTTAGTTACTCTGATTTATATGTTTATTATTTATTCGCGATGGGAATTGGGGTGTTACATTAGTGGTATCAGAGCAGGTCGGTCCGTCCGGCCAAGTTGTTGAGTCAGTTTGTGTGACAGTTGAATACTGTCGATGTTGGTTGTCCCTTAGTACGTGATATGTGTGTGGAGCACTGTCAGTACTTTCTGGTTTTTCTAATCCTTTGTCTTCGGGATTGAGAATGAGATAAGTGGGGGAGAAGCTGGTACTTCTCCAAGTTGCTTCAGGTGTGGAGCGTTGGCTCAGTGTGTTGTGAATTGCAAGATTGTAAGTGCTCTTTGGACATTGTGGTTCCCGGTTCCGGAGGGAATGCGGAGGTAAGGTTTATGTCAACTGAGGATTTGTGCCTTATGTAGTTTTGTGCAGGATGCAAGGGATGCTATTATAGTTTGGTAAAGGCGGTCTATGCCTCATGATGATTGTCGGCTGTCTATTGACAAATTGAGGAACTGATCACCCTTAATCTCTTGTTGATAGTGGACGGGAATTATGTTGGATGGAATAGACGTGTCTTTCCGGCTTTGATAGTGTGTACAATGAATTGTTTGGAATTAAGGAAGTGCTTACGGATTGTTTTGTTGAGTCGACGAAGATTTTTATATCTGAAGGTGAGGCGGATTAGAGGTTTTGGGATGTTGGTTAAGTTGGGAAGTCATTGAGAGAGAATGATTGAGTATTATTAATGGTTGTTCTCAGAAAGTAGAGTGTGAACTCAAATTGGGCGAAGGCGAGGATTTGAGGTTTGGATCTGCTAAGTAAGTAGAAGAACTTCTAGGAAATGAGACGCATATGTTGGTCATGTTTGTGATAATAGTGTTCAGGAAATTGTCAGGAAGTCACAGTGATGGGCCGTCAGTTGGGCATGGTTTTCAGATGTGTTTTTGGATGGAACGTTAAGGTGTTGTCTTAGAGAGCTCCAGTATTGTTAGTAACAAAAAGGAATGATGTTTGAATGCAATAACAAGCAAGATGTGTATAATGGTATTGAGACTATGGAAAGAAAAACTTAGAGTTCTGGTGAAGTTTGAAGTCTTGGGAGTTTTAAGGCATTAATGGAAATTTTGAGAGAACCCTTAGGTATGGATGTAATATTTAAGAGTTCTTTTTGGTTGGTTATGGCTACATGTTGGGATTTGTGGAATTTGGATTGTCCAGAGAATGAAATTGTGTATGGGTCACTGTCAGTGGAATAAGGTAACGATTGAGAACAAGTGTCCACTTTCATGAACGGATGACTGAATGGTTTGGTTGAGTTTGAGTGAAATTGCAATTGTTTGGAATGTTTGATAAGAGTGGTGAATTGTGTGAGCTGAGGCTTTGATTGATTTAATGTGACTGGTTATGGTTGTTATCATTGGGATAGGCTGTTATGTACTCGGTTAAGCTTGTGTGTGAATAACCAGTTACCCAGGGAAAGAATTTTGCAAGAACTTTAAGAATTTATATCTTTTGGAATTTGTTTGGGTATTACAACGTGCAGTGATGTTATTTGGTGTTAGTAAGGAATCTGTAATGTTTGTGGAGTAAAGGAATCGTATCTTCCATATTTATTTGGATAAGTTCGTAATGGCTTTGATTGAGGATATTCAGATCTATTGTAAACTCCGAGGAAGAACATGTAGAGTGTTTGAGATTTGAACTACAAGTGTTGAAAAGAGATGAAGTGTTATGCTAAGTTATTCAAGAGAGAATTTGGGTTGAAAAAGGTTAGTTTTCTTGGATATGTTATTTCAGATGAGAGTATGGTTAAGGATTCATCGGAAATAGATGCAGTTCTACAATGAGAAGCTCCGAAGTTGGTTAAGGTGATTAGAAGCTTTTTGGACATTAGTTGGTTATTACCGGAGGTTATGGAGGGTTTTTCCAATTTAGCGTTTCTGTTACTTCGGTGGACTTGCAAAGGGTGAGTCGTTTGCTTTGGATGTTCATTGTGAGGAAAGTTAAGAGGGTTAAAGTGGAATTTGTCTACGACTCCAGTTTTGATTCTGCGTGATCCTGATGAATCGTTGTGAGGTATTGTGAGGTGTCCTTGATGAGTTTAGTCAGTGTGTTAATGCAAGAGGGTAAAGTCGTGGCTTATGCTTTACTACCATTAAGGATTCCTAAAAGGATTTATACTATTCAGGATTTGGAATTGGTTGCCGTGGTTTGGTGTTGGAAATTTAGAGGTATTGTCTTTATGGTTCTAAGGTTCGAAGTGTTTGGTAATCGCAAGAGTTTAGAGTACTTGGTGGATCTGAAAGAATAGAGTATGAGACAACGAGGATGGTTAGAATTTATGATGAGTTATGATTGCAGTTGGAATTAGCCTGTTGGTAAAGCTAAGGTTGTGTCTGACGAGTAAAGCTGAAAGTTTTTATGTAAGTCTGTTTTGATGGTCAGAGAATTAGAATGATTTGAGCACTTCAGAGACTTGTGTCTGGTGTGAGAGATAACACAGTAGAGTGTGAAGTTAGATATATTAAAAGTGAATAGTGATTTTTGGTGAATATGAGAAAGAGTTAGACTTTGGACGTGAGATTGATAGTTTTGATGGTTACGAGTAATCAGAGTGCGCAGCGGAAGTGTGTTGTGGCACGTTTTGTATTTGCGTGTGTGACTTATAAGAATTCATAAGTTGAACATTGGGAACATGTAGGAATGGTAAGACTATTGGACATTTCAGTATGGAAGTGTTAGGCGAAAGGTTTAAAGATTAATCAGGTACTAATATGTAGTTGGGCGTTTTGGTCGTATGTTCGATTGGTGAATCGTAGCATTGTTGTAATGTTGTTGTATGACAAGGATGTTTGGTATTCTGGTTTTGTAGAGGTTGTTTGATCGATGTTGTGTCGTGGAACTTGTGTTCTTGTTGTGTTCTGGTTCAAGAGTGAACCTGTGTGTGTTCGTAACTTGGGTATTCCTTTGAGTCGTGAGTTGGTCGTCAAGTGCATTGTATGGGCTTTGCATCTTGTCGTTGTTGTAGTTGTTGTTAGCAAGGTGGTTTGTCAGTTTATGGTATTCGTAGTGTGCCTTTGGTTGGCATGTTGGTTTGTTGGTCGGATGCGAGAGTCGTATCCCGGGTTGTTCGTATCAGTATATTTTCGAGGACGAAAATTTCTAAGTGGGGGAGAATTGTAACGCCCCGATTTATTTAACCGTATTTAATTATTCCATTTATGTGAAATTTTGTGAATTGTGTGATTTATTGTGTTTCATGTTAATGCATCATGTTTGGGCATTGAGAGTTTTGTGGCATAAATGTGTCACATTTTGAACTAACATCCACTGGTGGAAGTTAGTGTTATTTTGGCCTTTTTTGGTTATGTCACATTTTGAACTAACATCCACTAGTAGAAGTTAGTGTTATTTTGGCCTTTTTGGTTATGTCACATTTTGAACTAACATCCACTAGTGGAAGATTAGTGCAAAAACTGACCAAAAACATTTTCAGACAGATTTTAAAGGTAACTTCCACTGGTGGAAGATTAGTGCAAAAATTGACCAAAAGCATTTTCAGACAGATTTTAAAGGTAACTTCCACTGGTGGAAGTGAGTGAGTTTTTGACCTTTTTTTGAATTGTGTAAATTAAATGAGTTTTACCTGTTAATTGGATAATTTCTCTGATAGGTAAAATATTTGCAATAAATTATAATTTCTTTTCAACTTTTATTTCCCGAAATATATTTCTTCGCTGTTTAAGTTTTATCGCATTTTGAGAGTGTTTGGGAGATATTTGAGCTGAGGGGTATTTTGGTCTTTTTGGGGGTAGATATTTTATAAATAGAAAGTGGAGAGAGAAAAGATAGAAAGGAAAAGAAAAAAATAGAAAGAGAAGAGAAAAAGAGAAAAGAAGAGGAAGAGAAGAAAGAAGAGGAAAAAGAGGAAAATCGGGAATTCATCCGTTTAAAGCGCGATTAATCGGGTAAGGGTGAGAAGTTTCGATTATATCTTGCTTGTGTATCTATATGTGTATGTTTTCTTGGACTGTTTTGGTTATTTTCTTCTAGTTTCCATTCTAGGTCGAAATGAGAAAAATGGTTAGAAATCGATGTTTTCACGGACGATAGTCGGAATAAATTGCATAGATGTGTCGAGTAATGTTAGGCCGTGATTGAGTATGCTTGTTTTATCAAATTTGGTTGATTTTGTAAGTGTTTGCATTTTTGGAGAATTGAGGGTTTAAGATTCGGAGTGAAATCGAAAGTCGTAAAATTCATGTTTAATGGTTGCAAATCACTACTATATGTTTAGTATGAATGAGTATGTGTTTGTTTCGAAGAAAATAATTGAATCGATCGGATTTTCGGACGAAATACCATGAACCCGTAGGGCTGTAGCAGAAAAAATTCTGGTTTTTGCAAAACTTCAAAAATTCATAACTCTTGAACCGTAAGTCGGTTTTGACCCCCGTTCGAAGCGTTGGAAAGCTAACGAGATGTTATTTCTAAGAAAAATGGTTTTGAGGGCTGTACCTGGTTCAATTATAGCAGAAAATTGAAACCGTATCGTTGTGTTGATTTTTACCATCGTGAATGCGTGCGATTGAGGTGTTGTCGTGCAATATGCTTTTGTTATATAACGTATAGCTTGTTTGTACTGTTATATGATGTGTTGTGGGTAGCCTTATGGCGTGAATCCTAGATTGTGGAAATTATTGTGAATTGGTGTGAATGCATATGATAATATGCTTGTTGTTGTGATTTATGGTTAATGATGAATGCATTGTTTGAATTGATTTCTAATGCATGAATAAAGATGGTGAAATAGTTCATATTGATGAATTGTATGTGATTGTAAGAGATGAATGCATGACAATGTTTGTATACATGTATGCATTATAAGAATGTCTTGAGTCATTTTGTATGTGAAGCATAATGATGTGCATTCTTATGTTAAGGGATTCTAATGAGAACCCGATATAACATCGTGTGCCTTAAACATAAGAGGTGTGAGCGATCAGATGGATCGTGTGCCTTAAAAATAAGAGGTGTGAGCGATGGGTATAGACGATCGTGTGCCTTATACAAAGAGGTGTGAACGATCGGGTCGTGTGCCTTATACAAAGAGGTGTGAGCGATCCATAAACGTCGTGTGCCTTAAAAATAAGAGGTGTGAGCGATCAGATCGGATCGTGTGCCTTAAGAATAAGAGGTGTGAGCGATGGGGAACATCGTAGGCCCGACGGGGAGTTACATTGGTAACGAGCGATAGTTCCAATGAGTTCTTAAGTGAACTTGAGATGATTGAGTCGGTACCGCATGGCATTTTGCATAGAGTCGTTGTGTCGGTCTCTCTGCATTTGCATAAATCATGGATTCATTATGTGTGAGAATTGTGAATGGATGCATTATGTGTGGAAGCTCATGAATGGATTCATTGTGTGAATATGTTATTATGTGGGCATAACTGATATATGCTATGTGTTCGGATTGTCGGAAATATGTTATGCATCTGTGGTTTGCCATATGTATTGGTATGTGATGCGTGAGGTGAGAATAACTGTGTATGTGATTTTTATGTGTGTTTGCATATTATTATGCAATCTTGATTTTAGTTGTTATTTCTCACCCTTCTGTTGTGGTTTGTTGCTCTATGAGGCAATTGCAGATTTGTGTCCTTGAGGCTTTTGTGAAGATTAGTTCTACATCTGTTGTGTCGGTCTTGGTGTCTGCTCTGATACGTAGCACGGGAGTCGGGGAACGATTATGTTATATTTGTATATATTTGTAGGATTTATTTTGTATTATCTTGTTTGTATTTTGGATGTTAACAAACAATTTATTCTGTAAAACAAGTCGGTTATGGATCTTTCCGCTTTATTCCATAATTGACATTTCCTTTTGTTGGAAAAAGTCTCCCCTTTGAGGGTATTCTATTTTGTGCTATGTATTAAAAATATATGAGCAGAGATTGTGTTTTCTTTTTTGAAGTGTGACATCCCTGTTTTCTGTCGGAAAAATAAATTTTTAGTTACTCTGATTTATATGTGTATTATTTATTCGCGATGGGAATTGGGGTGTTACAACAAACACTGAACCAAACCCCCAAAGTCTTTGGAACAAGAAATAGCATGTTGAACCTAGAATTGCCAAAATAGGGACAAGACTCCAATTTTGGATTTGAGCATTCAATGGAAGCACCAAGGTGGCATGGACTGAGCCATTCTCAACTGAATTCAGTCAAGACTTATCCAAGACCAAGGGAACCAAAGCTCTGTGCCCTAACCTCTAGTCAATGGCTAGAGGAGACTTGGATTTTCATTTGCCAACATTGGCCAAACCTACTCAGCAGTTGCCATTCACCATTCCTTGCAAAACAAACGTGCTCTACTATAAATAGAGCTCAATTGTGATCAGTTTAAGTACACCAAAGGCCTACAACACTTGCCTTTCTCAAAATCTCTTTCTCTTGGCAAAAATGCCTTTCTTAGCAAGGTAGCTATCGGGTTTTGAGCTAGAGGGCAATTCCACTCAAACCAATCACACACACACACCTCATATACATCACATATGAGCTGATCAAACACTTAAACAACAACTGGAACACTGATTTTTCAGAATCACCAGTCAATTGCTCAAGGTTTTAACCAAGGTGCAGTTGAGATGCCATGAAGTGATCCAGCCAATTTCCATCAAGTCCAAGCATTCAAACATACTCCATAGCACCTAGGGAAGTTGTTCAGATCATCACAACACAACTGTAACACCTCCAACACAAATCACGATCACCAGCTGCAAGTGGTAAGCATGAGCTCTTCTAACTCTATGATCCATGCAATTTTTGCTGCACAATAATTTGGCCATATGTTCATAATCATGCATGGAATGTTTTCCCTAAATTAGTTGCATTGTTTGAATCGTGTATCAAAAATCCTAGCCTTCATGCAGAAATTAGGGTTCTTGAGGATTCTTCGTGATTTTGTGTTTTATGTTTAATTTAAATGAAATTAAATGCTATAGACATGATCGTGAGGTTGAAACGAGTTGATTGGTATGTGGATTGCATGATATGATTAAGTATTCAGTGAGATTGGATAGAAAATGCAAATCTGGGAAAAACTGAAAACGCGCGTGTTCTTGGGCATGTTCTTGGCGCCATTTTCAGAAATTCAAATATTTGAATTTTGTGATTTTGTTTAATTGATTCAAAAATTAATTTCTCTCTGAGTTTTAATGATTTTGAGTTGATTTTTTTTTAATAATTCACAAAAATGTTAAAATATTTTATTTTCCCAAAAAATCCCAAAAATATTATTTATTTCATATAATTGATATTTTTGCAAAGAATTAATGTTTTAATTATTTTTAACATTTAAAATATTTTTTCCATCTTGATTTTGCAACTTTTAATGCTTTCTAATTATTTTGTAGGTCAATACTTAATTTTTGAAGCATAAATCCAAAGTCATAATTTGTTTCCCACATGTTAAACAATTTTGATAATTTTTATTGAATTTTATTCAATTAAAACACATTTTGGAAATAAATTAGGGTTTTTGAATTAATTCATCCCTCATAAATCATTTTCAAAACTCTTTTGGGCCTCTATTAGAGTGTAAGACCCAACCCCCTTGTACAAAAACTTTTTGGGCCTCACCTATTGTATAAGTCCCTCTGTACAAGTAAACGGTACGACCGTCGTCCGTTTAAAACATCTGGGCCTACCCCCGAGTAGTAAGACCCATTTCTTTTCTTAAAACTCTTTTTGGGCCTCTATTAGAGTGTAAGACCCAATCCCCTTTTAACCAAAACATTTTGGGCCTCACTTATTGTATAAGTCCCTCTGCGTTAAAAGAAAACCTCGGCGCGATCGCCATTTTAAACGAAAAATCATCTGGGCCTACCCTCGTGTTATAAGCCCCACTCTTTTCCTTTAAAACTTTTTGGGCCTCTTGAGAGAGTGTAAGACCCATCCCTTTGTACAGAAAACCTTTTTGGGCCACAGTCACTTGTATAAGTCCCTCTGTACAAATTCAACAATAAAACACTGGGCCTCTCCTTGAGCTGTAAGCCCCAAATCTTTCTTTTTCAAAGCACTTTCTCCTTTGATTTTGAATATACTGTTGTTTTCAATCTTTCTTTGTTGAACAACTAATCAAACAGCATGGAAGCTCTACAACCGAGTAAGTGTTTATACGCTTTCATTTACTGTTTTCCTATACATATAATTGTATTGTGGGGCTGTTTCGTTGTAAGTCTTCTTTCATAAACTCATATCAATTGTGTAATAATAGTATAGATATTTAGAGTTTCCCTGGCAACTACGTCTAGAACTAGGAAAAACCGTTTCGATTATTCGTAGAAATAGACAGCTAGATCCCCAATAGGATCACCAGATACAGTCTTCTCTTCGGCTGTCCTCATTCGGAATTGTCAAGAAACTCTACTCCCAAAGATGAATGTATTCTCTGTGAATGGCATCTTTGAGTTTCTTCCAAATTCTCGAACTTTCCTGACTTGATCTATTCCTTGTGAATAGCTTGCCTTGAATTTCTCGGTGTTTGGGGACCCACGGGCTTCTTAAAAGCATCTGCCTCATCTTGGGCATTGTACAAGGACCCTCAGGCTTCCTAAAAGCATCCCCGCCTCCTCTTGGGCTTAGTACAAGGACCCGTTGGCTTCTTAGAAGTATTCACAGCCTCCTCTTAGGCTTCGTATAATGATCTCTTCCTCCGGGAATGATAGCCTCCTCTTGGGCTTCGTACAAGGACCCCTCGGTTTCTTAAAAGTTTCCAGCCTCCTCTTGGGCTTCGTACAAATTGTCCCGACGACCTCCTAGAGGTATAGGAACAGAACTTAGTCATCTTAATAGAACAGTCTTTTCAAGAGTCTACTACTGTTTCTCAAAACATAGTACAAAAGATAAAACTCTAGACATGGACAGTCTAATATCCTTGAGTCTCAAAGACATTCTCAAGTGACCCCTTTCGTTAAATAGGAAGAAACCCGTAGACTCGGACAGTCTCAATACCCTTTGGATTCCCCATTTCCTTAAAGAACAGGAAACAATCCCGATCCTCAGATCAAATCCATGAGTACAGTGTTACTCATATAAGAACTGATTTTCTCTTAATTAGTATACTGGACCTGTCACTTAACTGAGATAGCAAAGCTTTCAGCCTCCATCTCGGGCTTCGCACAAGATACAAAAGACTCCATCGTTGGGTCAAACAACCCTTTAGCCTCTCTCGGGCTTTGTACGAGACACACAAAAGACTCCCTCATTGAGTTAAAGTCTTCTCCTTCAGGTTAAAAACCCCCCTTCTTAGGAAATTATGGCATTGCCGGATTAACATATCCCGGTTAAAGTAATTCTCCTTTACAAACAGACAAACCCTTCTTTAGAGACGACAAATTCTCTCTAAAGTCGAGACTTTTTAGCTTCACATCTTGGGCTTTGAACAAGATACAAGTCACCCTTCAGCTTCACATCTTGGGCTTTGAACAAGATACAAACAACCTTTCGCTTCACGTCTTGGGCTTTGAACAAGACACCAAAACACAATTTCCTCCCATAGAATATGAGGAACTACGAATGCTCTGATTTCCCTGTTTCGGTAAACGGGAATACGTAGGCATAAGATCGAAAGAAAAGATCTTAGCGAGCACACTAAACAAAAACCCTAAATCCCATACTCTCACATATCTATCAAAAAACATCAGTCCTAACATCCTGATCCTTGTTCCCCGCCAGAAATTTGTCATTCTGTCAAAATAAACACGAGAAAGGCCCCACGACCACATAGCATCCGTAACCTAACAGACCGCTGTTTAAACTTGGTATGCAAGCAGGGTTAATTAGAGACATCTATTTCCCTTCCTTCATCAGCTTTAATAGGATAAAAAATGAATCGACCTGTAGTAACCCCAAAGAGCGGTAGTGCTTAAGAACCACGTCCAAAATCGCTCGCTACATCCTCATCACAACTATGAGTTTCATTCACCTTGATACTTAATTGGAAGGGTAGGTCTCTCTATTGTTTCAAATCCCAATTCCCAATTGAAATTAGTTTTTGAAATTAACAAATTTTGTTTAATTAGGGCTTTTGAATATAGAGAAATTAAGCGTGATGTTGACCATGAGAGAGGATTTCATTCTCATTGTCTTTGTCCAACATGGATGCCTCATCGTCCTCTTCGTTCGCATTTCTCGACTTGCTTTGTTTGCATTCCTCCCGTATGATTCTTCTTCTACTAATTTCTTGTGATTTATTGATTTTCATTTGAGATTTGTTAGGTTTCATACAATTCTCATCTTTTCTAGGTTTACTACACAATCAACCATGCTCATATTCCTATGTGGTAAGTTGTTGAATATAATTTGAATTCATAACACATTTTAAACTTTAAATCCTATATCTTCCATATTATTGATTACTTTGAAGTTTGAGTAATCTAGATTCTAGCATTTAGGTTTTATGCTTATGTTTTTATAGTAAAATTGATAACTTCTTCTAGTTTTGCTTTGCACAAGCTACTGTTTTATGTTTAACAGTGTTTAATACCTTCAAACCCAGAGAAAGAGGATCTTATGAAACTTGAAGAGGCTGTAGATTTTGTCCCTGCTATTGTCATATATTTAGTAGTTTTAATTATCCGTGCACAATAACTTATATCATTTGACATTTTTTTCTATTGTGGTGAAGTTAAGTAAATTTAGTAAATACTTTATATTTGTGTAAGTACATCCCCTCTGTACTTTCTGCTGAGGATGCTCATCTTACCCCTATTTTACGTCTTGGAGCTGGAGCATGTGTTGGAATAATTGCTATGCCTGCAACTTATCTAATGGATATGGTCCGAGACAGGATAACTCTACATGTTCGTTTTTCAATTTCCCAAATGATTGTTTTTTTGTTGTGAATTATAAGGGTGGTTATAATAATAATTGGAGAAAGTATATGTGGTCCCTAAGTTTGGTAGAAAGCTTTTTGCCTCGTATTTGCAAACCGAGAAATCCCCTTATCACTACCGAGGATCATAAAGCATGGTTAGTTTCCAAATGTTCCATTCCACCAACAAATGTGACATTTGGTGATGTAATTCTCAAGATCATTGATGAAGAGGTCGGCGAGCAAAAGACATTGTTTTAGCCACTTCATTTTGTTGGTAGAGAAGAAAAAAAAGGTGATATAAACCTGGTGGTGGTTTTGTCATTTGTACATAGTTAAAAATTTAGAAACAAAATATTTTGTCTTTTTCATACCAGAAGCAGATGCATTCAACATTTGAAGTGGATGATAATTTTTCTGCTATTTAAGACAAATAGGTTGTTGGTTCTTGCAGGGAAAAAAGCTGTTGTGATTATGCTACAACATTGGTTTATCTTGTTCGAGAAACTTTATTATAAAAGAGGTTATTCTCAACTGATGCAGTTCTTGCAGAATTGGTACAATTATGCTCAACTATTTAGGCCATTTGATTTGAAGCCAACACAAAAAGAGGTCTTTCACCAGCTAAAAAAGGTGGCAAGGTGGTCTTTCATCGAAAGTAGCATTGAGTTTCTATGTTGTTTCAGTTGGAAAATTTACCATCCATGGTGACTGGTGTTTGGAGTGATGATAATAATTTGCAGCTTGAGGCAACGACTCAGTTTTGAAAGCTCCTTTCTATAGGTTTAAAATTTGATTAACTACTCTTATTTACAGTGTACTTTTGATTTATTAGTTAAAGCATCTTTGATTGACTTGGGTACAACATACGCCACAACTTGCGACTGCGTTATTGAGTAGGTTGGTATCAGATGAGTCAATTAAGCAAGCTTGACATAACACTTGTTTTGGTCTGTCAAGGTCGTCGTGCGGAACAACGACGTCGATGAAGTTGATCTTATCGGTAAATTCGGACCAACAATTGCGTACATGATTACGCTTTGAGGTATTCTATATCTCTGTTTGTAAATAATAATTGGGTTAATTTCCAATGTTTATGTTGAAGTTTTTCATATGTTTGTATAATAGATGTGCTTTGTTGGATGACGCTTACCGTCTGTTTGATGAAATGCCTGAGGGAAACTTAGTTTCATGTATAACAGATTTGCCATTTTAATGTGTTGTGTATTCTGTTAACTTTAATTATTCATTTTAGAGTTACATTCATAATGTGTTTTGGGAGGTAAAGATAGGCGATCAGCTAGACGAATCTGGCGAGAATGCTTTTGTCGGAGGAAAAAATCGCTAGAAGTAAGTATATCCTGTTTTGTTTCAAGACTGGCTAGACTTTTACAGCAGTGTTGAACTAAATAACATGTTTATCTGTTGTAGGTACTCCACCTTTGTTAATTGGGAATTGTGGTGGAAAAACTTCCCTATCTTGGCAATGATGGTAAGTCGGTAACTTCTCGATGCTATCCCAAGTTATTTTTTGCCTTGTTTGTGTATCAAAAATTTTGATGGATGCGTTGCTTCTTTCAACTTTTCTTCCCAGGAAAGAGACCTTTGGCTGATGTATATGCCTTAGACATAGTTGTCAAGCCATATGAATGGCGCAAGTTAGAGCCCGAAGGAGAGGGCCCACCTACATGCATGTATGCTTTGATCTCCTTAAATTTTGTCTTTCTATACTGATCTTTTGACATCATTGTGTACATATCAGTTTCAAATTCTTAAGAACACGAGATAGTGTTTGTTTACTTTTTTAGCCTTTGACCTATTGTATTAGATTCTGGAAACACAAAATTCCAGTTAGATTTGTATAGAAATCTTAATTGATTGAATTACCATGTTTTTGTGGGTTTAATTTAGTTGTTAGATTTGTTTCATATTTATATTTTATAAACTATTTTCTCAAATCTCCATTTTTTTCTCTCCACTCTTTTTCGAACATAATTTTTTAAAATTGAACTGGTATATTATTTTTTTGATTAATTTATTTTTGTATGAGCATTATGATTGTAGGATAGGAACCCTTTAGTTTTTTTTCATTATCTTTATTGTTGAGAACTTGAAAGTGTTAGACTGCAGACTTGAGTAAGTTTGAATTGAAGCTCTCCTTCATTTGACCTTCTATTTAGCATTAATACTTTAATGCAATGAATTTGTCTTATTATCACTGTTTCTGCCAATGAATTTGTCTTATTATCACTGTTTCTGCCAAAGAATTTGTCTTATTTATGAAAGATTTTAATTTTGAAGGTCCAGCAGCTTGATCAAATTGCTCCAGCAGGAAAATTTATTGGTGGTATTCGTAGTAGTGATCATTTTAGGTTTAGTTAAGATGTCTATGGGCAGTTGCTCTTATCAATATCTTCTTTACATTTTAAGGCTTGCTTTTACTCAAACTAACTCTAATTAAAAAACCTGTTTTATTTCTATTGACATTTTTTGTGTGGTTATTTGTATAGCGTTTTCTCCTAAGCATTACTGCAAATATCATTTTACCACTTATATTGCAGCCCTTGGCTAGTGCATATGGACTTGCTAAGCATAGAGATGGTCGTTGGGAATGGGCATTTGCTCCTGGTGTCTCACCATCTCCAAGATATCAGCATGCATTAGTTAGATTCAGTTTCTATTTTTTTCTTCTCATTTTCTCTTAGTTGGCTATACGTTCAAGGATCATGCTTAATTTAATGGTTCTATGTATTTGTTAATGCAATGCTACATGTGTCTGGTGGGGCTCTAAGTGGAGGACGGATGGTTGAAGATTCATCAAGTGTTGCAGGTAACTCAATTCGGGTTGCTTAATATTTTTTACAAAATGAAGTATGTTTCATGATATATGATATAGTTTGGATAAATGGTTACGACTTATGCTGACATGAATATTTTTTGTTTCATAGGTGTGACCGTAGTTTATGGTACGGAGAAGGTCTCCATCAGTTATCTTATGTTCGCGGGGAATCAAAATTTTCAGACCATAGACCAGTTTATGGCATATTTTGGGCCGAGGTTGAGTCAACTCATGGAATATTGAAGAAAAGTATGAGTTGTTCTAGTTCAAGAATTGAGGTGGATGAACTTATGCCATATTCCGGGGGATATACCGAGCTAAACGTTTTCTAAAGATATGGAAGGCTGAACAAGAAACGTGGATTGTGAGCTTTCAATTTCGTCAAGCTCTCTAATTATTTAAATACTGGCATAATTCTTCTTATATGCTATATACACTTAAATACAATTTTTTCCTAGGAGTAAATAGAAGTATAGAATGAAACAAATTTAATATTTTTAAGTGAGGATTCAAAGTCTTTCTTTAGACTACATGTATTATTTTGCTAAATATTTTTTTGTGAAATATATTTCATCATTTTTATTTATTTGATTTTCCTGGACATTGTATTTGAATATATATATATATATATATATATATATATATATATATATATATATATATATATATATATAAAAGAAGGAATTTGTGTTAAAAAAAGTGTATTACAATAGCATTTGTAGAGAGAGTGATATTAATGAAACTTTCTATAATAGCACTTTTATGAAAAGCGCTATCAAACATGTGCCTTATAATAGCATTTTTATGAAAAAGCGCTATCAAACATGTGTCTTATAATAGCACTTTGTTTGGAAGTGCTATCAAAATCAAATCAAAATAAGTATTATAATAGCACTTTTCGAAAAACGCTATTGAATACCGGTACTATAATAGCGTTTTTGAAAAAACGCTATTAATTATCAGTACTATAATAGCGCTTTTAAAGTGCTATCAAAAGAAAATATTTATAATAGCACCGTGGTTAATAGCACTTTTAAGCGCTATCAAAAACAAACAAAAAACGCTATTAAATAACTTTTTTGTAGTAGTGCTTCTTATGCTGTCGAAGACCAGCATACCATACTGTCTGAACATGTTGGCAGCGTCCTTATACTTTTGGGACAACACCCATTATACCTTTCACCTGCCATGTGGAATGGTTACCCCAACCTTGTTCGATGTAGCTGCCATCACAGGGCTTCGCCCAGATGGCCACACCTATAACCCTGAGGTTGATGCTGAAGACGCCATCAATATTTCAGGTTCTAAACTCACATACACTCTCTTCATCAAACACCACTTTAACCAAGAAGATGACGAAGTGTCTGATGAAGAACATATTTCTTTTCTCACAGTCTGGCTGTCGAGATATGTTTTCTGTACCAAATCTTTGCAGGTAGCTAAGAAGTACCTACCCCTGGCTAATCAACTTCACAACAACAGAGGAACCTGCTTGAGTGAACTCATCCTGGCAAACCTTTATGAGTCTATCAGCGAAGGGGCTTCTCGACTTAGAAATATGGAGGCCCAAGGTCCTATGCACTTGAGTGGGCCTCTTTGGCTACTTCAATTGTGGCTTAATGCTACATTTGAGGCTAGCCTCCCCAGAAAAGGCCTAGTTGATGAAGCCTCTGCTGAAATCAGGGAAAGGAGTGTCGAAGGGACGCGTCTGGCCAAACTCACTCCCAATGATGATGGTGAAACCCTTTAAAGGGCCTTTACCAGTTATATGATGATGTTTCCCAAGCGCTATGATTTCACTCCTAGCATGGCACCTTTTGCTCAAAGAAGATACAACCCTGTGTGGTTTAAAAGGCCATTTCCAAATCCTCACCAAACTCTTGATCAAGAATCTGTTGTTATCGGGGAAGCCTTTTTTATTCCCAGATTCTTTATCCACGGGCTGAACTTAGGGAGAGGTTTATCAGCACTGATTGCCTATCAACCAAACCTTGTCTCTCGGTAGTTTGGGTTGGCCCAGAGCTTTCCCCAATGCTTGTATGAGAGAAAGGGCCAAGTAATTCTTCACACTGTCAGCTTCGACGAGGAAAATGTCTCCCTTACACTCGACAGCCGGAATGAGAAAAGAAAAGTCCTCTCTTCTGTGTTTTTTGAGCCTTCTTTTCTATGCACTTCATCCTTCCACCAATGGTGGTCGAAGCACTATAGTGAGCACTTCCTTGATGTGGCTACGTTTTCCTCATTACTTGACCAAGCTTTTCTCAATGTGCAGGACAAGACGAAAAAGAGTAAGTTTACTCACATCAAAGAAATACAGGCTTTTCAAAATTACTTTGAAACTATCTATCGACCAGATGATCTTAGTCGAACCATTCATGAGGCTGCTGTCACTCTAAAGAAAAATTTTCTAGAAAAGCTGGATCAACTAAAAATTCCTCCAAACGTCCCTCGTGAGAAACGCTATGAGGTAGCTTTTAAACTTTTTCCTCCAAAGTTCCCTCGACTGCCTAATACTGATTTTGGAGTGGCGTTTGCTCCTCCATTTCCAGATTGGTTTGTCTGTGGGGAGCATTTCAAACTTCTTCGACAGCAGTCTCAGCCAAAGGCCCAACGAGTGGTTTCGACTAAGCATATGTTAGACAGTTTTAAAGGACACCTTCATATAGGAATTCATGACGTTCGTGTCGAATCTGAAATATATGAAGGTTTGAACCCCTTAATCCATGGCTTTCTAACTAACCACGTAATCATTAACTTGTAACAATTTTTACTATCTTTCAGCTCTGCCTAGGAAAACTGCTTCAACTAGGGCTGCTACCTCACAAGGTGGCAAAGAACCAGAGAGCACACAGGTATATTTCACATCCCCTGCTTACACTTTTACTATATGAATTTCTTTCTTATCTTTGCATTGCCTCTTCAGACTGGTCGAAAACCTCCAACACCTTCCAAGAAAGGTAAAAAGGATACCCCAACTGTTATTATACCTTCAGATGCCTCAGATGAATCTCCTGAGGAGGTTCTTACAAAGAAAAGAAGAAAACCAATAAAGGCATCTGGACCTACTGGCCCACCTCCTTCGAAGGTGGCCAAAATACTTGGAAAGGCACCCACACCAAGTGGTGTCGAAAAAGAACCCTCTATGGTGGCTTTGAGAACACCTCTTGGTGACCATGGGAGTGAGAACTCAAGTCCTGCTGCTGTACAAGCTCAGGTATGTGCATCATTTTTTCATTATACTGACGTCTTTCGCCCAAATTCTTTCAATCTCATTTCCTCCACTTGTGTTCTTCAGGCAAACATAATCACTAATCTTGATCCTCAACCAACTCCAAGCAACCTCGCTACCAACATAATTCACAATCCCACTCCTCAACCGACTGCAGGAAGCTTCACCACCACGCTCCTCAACAACCAAGGTGAGCCAACTTATCACCCATCTTCTGATATTGGCTCTGGTTTGAGTGAGATCAATCAGCCTAATCCACATGCTGCAGAACACACCACACCACCAGTTCAAACCACTACTCAAAACGCACAAGCCGATGGCGCCAATTCTGATGATGATGATGCCTCAAGTCCCCCACCTTTCGACCTGTCTAACTTCATGGATAATGATCAATTGGCTGAAGAAGAAAAAAATGATCCTGAAGTTCCAACACATAACAACAATCCTGGTCAAGCTGCACCTGAGGAGACAAATGAACCACATCCCACACCAGCTGACGACCAGGAGAATATTCGACCAACTGCTGAAGGGCCTGACGAAGAGATGGTAGTCGAAGAAGAAAAAGATGAAAAAGGAGAAGAATCAGAAGAAGAGGAGGAAAAAGAACAAACTGACCCTAATCCCCGCCATATTCCTTCGCCTGTGGTCCAGCCAACCCTGGCTAGCATTCCACCTCCTGGAGACTCACTGACAGCACTCAAGTGGTCGAACCCGCGTGAGTATTCCAAATTAATACTCGGGCAGAGGTATGGCGCTACTTCTTCTGGCTCTTCGATTTCAACATCAGACGACTTCGCCAAACCAATCCTCCAAGCCATAAAGAAAAAATTCTTCAGGGGGGACATCCACAGAGTTTTGGCCTCAGATCCCACTGCAACCATTTATCTGAAGGACACTCTTGGAAAGCTTGAGCTCACCACTCTTAGTCCAGACGTTTCTAATTTTCTGATAGAGTTAACTGCTGTGGTGAACCAAATAGCTGCAGAGATAAAGCTGCTCCCATCTATCAGGAATACCATAGAGGAAACATCTGGTCTTGAGAGTTCAGCTTGGTGTGGTGCAAAGGAGTCATATGAGAAGGTCGAAAGTATAGAGGCTGAACAAAAGCAAACCCAAAATGAAATAGCTTCCAATCAGAAGAATATTGAAGCCTGGAAGCATCAAATCACTGAGTTGCAAGCTAAAATTGAAAATGCTGAAAAACGCAACCGTGATTTGCAGAATTTCGACACCACTGAGATGGCTAGGGAAATGAAACATGCCATGGATCGTATTGAGGCAGCCCAAAAACTTGAGAAACAGCTTGCCACAGCCAAACTTGATGAATCCTTGTGCAATGCTCGCCTCAAACATCACATAGAAACCTTTGCCCAGTTGGAGTCGAGGCTTCCCTTCTAATGCTTTCAAGACCTTTATTTGCTCAACCAATCATTTGTTTCTTGGCCTTTTTAGGTCCTTATGTAATGACAGTTTTATGCCTTTGGCATTGGTTAATCAATCGTTAGTATTTCGCCACTAACCGCTTTCGACCCATATTATATTATGATGAATTTTATTTATTGCCTCATTTTTAAGTCAATTCTGCAATTAAGACATTCTGCCTTTTTCTTGGAAAACAAAACTTTCTCAGTTTAAAACTTCAAGGCATAAGCCTCTAGCTTTAAAGTAACATTTATAGCATAGCCCTCGGGCATACTTCCAAGAAAAACTCACGTGTTTCTACCATTTGACTGGCCAATCCAATCAACACTTTGCCTCTATAAATTCTCTTCCACATGACCAAGTTTTGCATAGAAGCAAACATGAACAATTCAGAGAAATCATCAGCCCAAAAAATGGCTCGAAAGGCAAAGGCAGTTGTGGAAACAAAAAAGATGGAGGCCACAAAGAAACTTGAAGCCTCCATTTGAGCAACCTCTCAAGCCAAGAAGAGAGAAACTAAAATGAAGATCTCTAAGAAAGGATGCTCCAACACCCAGGACTCTGATGACGAACCAGATGCAGATTATATGGATTTCCTCAAATCCATAGATTGGAGAGATTATGAATAACCTTTCCTTGATAAAAAAAATTGTTGGGTTGATTCTTCTTTGCTTTGTATGCCATGTTAGCCTGACTTGGCCTATTTTGGATTTCTTTTTATTGAATAAAACTTACATTTTAATATGAATCTCTTGTAGCATAGGCTTATATTTTTTCAAATACTTGCCATTTACTTTCAAGATTCTTTTATCTTTGTCTAATTCTTCTACTTCATAAGCTCCATTAGAGAAAACTTGTATGACTTGGAATGGACCTTCCCACTTAGGAGACCATTTGCCTAATGTTCTATCCTTTCGATCCATAGGCAAAATCACTTTCCAAACTAAATCCCCATATGCAAAAGATTTAAACTTAACCTTTGTTGTAGGATTCTTCGACCCTTTTCTTTTGTCTTCTTAACAATTCCAAGGCTCTAAGCCTTTCTTCATCCAAATCCACTAGTTCATTCATCATCATCTCCCAATAATCCTCAGAAGGAATCTCATGATGTCTTTGAACTCTTACAGATTGCAAAGAAATCTCAACAGGCAATACTGCATCATGACCAAAAGTAAGTCGAAATGGAGTGGTATTAGTAGCCTCTTTAGGGGACGTTCGACATGCCCATAGAACTTGGTCCAATGTCTTGTGCCAATTCCTAGGCTTCTTTCCCACATGCTTCTTGATTAGTCCAATCACTACCTTATTGGCAGCTTCGACTTGCCTATTGGCCTGAGCATAATAAGGTGTAGAAGTCAATAACTTAAAACCTATTTCTTTGGCAAACTCCTGCATCTTTCGACCAGTAAACACTGATCCTTGATCCGTAGTGATTGTTTCAGGAATACCAAATCTATAAATAATGTGATTTTGAATGAATTCAATAACATCTTCTTGACCTATATTCGCCAGTGGTATTGCTTCAATCCACTTGGTGAAATAATCAATTCCCACCAAAATATATCTTTGGTTCTTTGAAGATGCTGGTCGAATCTCTCCCACTATATCCAAAGCCCAACCTCTGAAAGGCCATGGTTTCACTATGGAATGTAATTCACTCGCAGGGATATGCTGTATGCCAGCATGAATTTTACATTCTTCGCAACCCTTAGCAAATTCTATGCAATCTTTCAGCATAGTAGGCTAATATATGCCTTGTCGAAACAACAACCATTTCATCTTCTGGCCAACTTGGTGTGCTCTACATGCCCCACTATGTACTATCGAAAGAGCCAAATATGCCTCTGCTTCACTAAGGCATTTCAATAAGACTCCCTCAGGGGTCTTTTTAAACAATTCATTACCCAAAAGTACATAGCTTAAAGCTTGATATTTGATTTTTCGCTCTGTCGAAGCCGTTGGATTTTGCAAATATTCAACTATAGGCTTCCTCCAGTCTTCATCTGTCAAATTATCTATAGCAAAAATTTCAAAATTTTCGCCATCTATACATCCAAGCTTAGTTGTTTCTAAGTCTGATGGGCACAATCCAACAGCCACCACTTTACCTCTTGCTTCAATTACTTCTTGAAGATTTTCCTTCGACACTTTGTATCCAGAGGCAATTTGAGCCAAGTCATTAGCAACTTGATTCTCTATTCTAGGTATGTGTTGGATGGCCACTACCTCAAATTTCTTTAATAATCTATTGGCTATCACAAAGTACATAATGAGATTTTCTTTAACACATTTATATTCCTTTGTGATTTGTTTTATAACCAATTCCGAGTCTCCCATTATTTCGACTCTAGTTGCCCCCAATTCTAACAAAATTTCAAGGCCAACAATTAATGCTTCATATTCAGCCTCATTGTTTGAGCAAGGTCCTTCGACCTTGTACTTGAATTTTGTTGGAATTTTTTCAGGAGAAATAATGTATATTCCCACTCCTGTTCCATTTTTATGACTTGATCCATCAAAGTATAACTTCCAGGATTTTAATTCAACATAATTCAAATCATTTTCATTTATGGAGTGGTCAACTATAAAATCTGCAACTATTTGCCCTTTCACAACTTTTAAAGGTTGATATGTGAGAGAAAATTCTGTTAATGCTAATGCCCATTTGCCAATTCGACTATGCAAAATAGGCTTAGGTAACATATGTTTTACAACATCAAAGTGAGAAGAAACATACACATCAACTGGCTTTATATATTGCTTCAATTTAGTACAAGAAAAATACAAGCATAAACATAACTTTTCAATCATGCTATACCTAGTTTCTGCATCATTTAAAACTCGACTAAGGTAATAAATGGCTCTTTCGACTCCATTTTCATCCTCCTGAGCTAACATGCTCCCTAGAGTTTTATCTGATGCAGCTATATACAATCTCATACTCTTGTTTCTACAAGGTGGTGAAAGAAGTTGAGGGTGGCTTAGGTACTCCTTGATCTTGTCGAAGGCTTCCTGCTGTAATTGCCCCCACTCAAAACCCTCTTTGTTGAAACGGAGCAATGGCGAAAAGGCTTGTGTTTTGCCACTCAGGTTGGATATAAACCTTCTTAAGAAGTTGATTTTTCGCAGCAACGACTGCAACTCCTTTTTAGTTGATGGCGCTTTCGCCTCCATTATGGTTTTGGTTTTATTCTGATTTATTTCGATCCCTTTCTTGTGGACCACAAAGCCTAGGAAATCCCCTGCCTGCACACAAAAAGTACATTTGAGAGGATTCATTTTAAGACCATATTTTCTCATCCTTTCAAAGGACTGTCGGAGATGGTCAATGTGACTCTTCCCAGAAACAGATTTTATAACAATATCATCAATGTAAATTTGCATGAACGTGTCTATAAAATCATGGAAGATTGAATTCATCGCCCTTTGATAAGTGACACCAGCATTTTTAAGACCAAAAGGCATCACTACCCATTCATAGGTTCCTAAGGCCCCAGGGCATCTAAAAGCAGTTTTATGAACATCTTCCTCAACAATGAATATTTGGTTGTAGCCAGAATATCCATCCAACATACTAAGATATTCATGTCCTGCTGCATAATCTATTAAAATTTCTGCTACTGGCATTGAATATTCATCTTTATGAGTTGCAGAGTTTAAATCTCTAAAATCAACGCAAACTCTCAAATACCCATTCTTTTTAATAACAGGTACTATATTAGCCAACCATTCAACATACCTTGCCGTGCGAATGAATTTGCAACGAAGCATTCTTTCGACTTCCTCTTTGATCTTTGACAATTTCTCTGGTGCAAACCGTCTTGGATTTTGCTTGACTGGTTTTTTCCCAGGTGTCATAGGTAACCTGTGTTCGACCAACTCCCTGCTCAAACCAGGCATCTCATCATAATCCCAGGCGAAGCAGTCCTTGAACTCTTTCAACCACTGAACCACTTCAACCTTCAACTGGGGATCAAGGTTGGCACTGATGTAGGTAGGCCTTTTGGTTGTCCCCTCACTGAGGTCAACTTCCTCTAAAGGATCTTGTGCTAGCATTTTGATATTATTCGCCAACGGATCCTTCTCAAATCCCAAAGGCTCATCTTCATAGATGGCGTCGAGCCTCTGGCTTTGCTCTCTAGTTTCAACCTTATCTGGAGGTTTTGGGTCGAAGTCCTTACCAGAACCTTCTTGATAAAATTCAGAAATGGCTTCGCTAGCCATATAGTCATTGGCAGCTTTCAAAGCCGCTTGTAGTTTTGTTTCAGCCACATAGGCCGAAATTCTCTTTAAAGCTTCGAACTCAGTCATGATCACTGAATTCATTTCCCCATCCTGTGGGCTCTATTGGAGGTGAGCCTAAGCATGGAAACCTTCCTCCTGGTACTTCCCTGTCCCATCTGAAACCTTCGACAGGGTGTAAATACAATGAATAAAACGTTTCTTCATCAGGCGTAAACCCAAAGTCGGCTGGAGGACATGGAGCAATGTTCGCCAAATGTTTCTCAAATTGTCTACTATCCACATGATTAATAGGCACCTTAAAGTACCCTTGATCAGCTTCAATATTTTCAACTATCTCATCTGGTCTCCAAATGGTGATTCTTTGATGCATAGATGAAGGTACATCGCCTATTCCATGAATCCACTCCCTACCCAAGAGTAGATTGTAGTTAGCTTTTGTCTCAACGACCATAAACACTGTTGGTCTGGTAATGGTTCCCACAGTAAGATCCACTTGAATCACTCCTAGAGTGGAACCAACTTTTCCTTCATAGTTCGACAGAACCATGTTGTGGGGTTTGGTATCAGTCTCAAACTTCCCAATCTTGCTCAACAAAAATCTAGGCATTAAATTAAGAGTTGCACCACAATCCACCAAGATTTTGTTAACAGGAACATTTTCTACTTTTCCAGTAATGTAGAGAGGCTTCAGATGACCCTTCATTGCCTCTGTGGGGCGTTCAAAAAAAGCATTATGTTCTTCGACGCACCCATTGTTCATGATGTAATAACACACAGGCTTGTGTGCCAACATTTCTAATTCAGCAGTTTGATCCAAGTCTTCGACCTCTGAAATTTGACCAAATTCTTTTGGCATTATTGATACCACATTCACAAGAATATCCAGAGAAGCTGCTGACTCACTGTCGAAATTATCAGTCATATTCTCATCATCTTCAACTTTCTTCTCTGGCTGAACATTGAACAGCTTTCGCCGTATGGGCATCTTCTCAATTGTCCCAGCTGGATTATCAATATTGGTGCTTGACTCTCCTTGTACCTGAGCCTCCCTGATAGCCTTTCGCCTGCGTTGCTCTCTTCGCCATTGTGATCTAGACATGGGATTCTTACCCTTGTAATTTTGAGAAATGTATGCTGACTTGTTGGTGGTATGGTTCTCTTTTCTATACTCAAATGAAGAACCTCTTTCCACATCAAATTTCTACCACTTATTCTTCTGTCCTCTTCCTTCGATGGGCTTGATCCAACTACCTGTTGGCACATTCACAGCTGGTTTGAATGTACCTGGCCTAACTCTTGGTACTTGGTTTTTTAACCCTGTCGAAAGTCGCCTATGGTCGAAACTTCTAGGACCTTTATTTACCTTCTGCCCCCAGCTTCCACCAGCTTTTTTGACACCTAACTTGTGGGCAGCTTTCTCATCAAAAATGGCGCTGCATCTAGGACATAACATTAATCCAGAGCCTTTCTTCTGGCAACGGTGCAGAAAATCCACAATGGTCTCCTCTTGCTTAGGATAAGCTATTTTGTTGCGCTCTTCTTGCTCATCTGCCTTATTCACTTGTTCAGCTTTCTGATCCGTAATTTCGACCATATTGACATCAATTTTATCCTTTAAGCGCATCTTGGAGAAATGAGCTTCAAGACTTTCAGTGGTCTTCGCCAGACAACCACCACTTGCTGCTGCTCCTGCAGCTTTTTGGGAAGCCTTCTGCCAAGCAGTCTTTTCAGCTTCGACCATTTCCTCAGCATTGACTCTTTCAACCTCAGGAGATGTCTTGAAGAATTGTTCAGCAGCCATACATATCCAGTTTTCCACCAAACAACCATCCATGTCTATCATCTCTCCTACCAATAGCATGTCATCTTCCAACTCTTTAACAACTTGGACTTTGGGGACGTTCCTGCCCATAGCCTCATTGGGGCTGATGCTATCTGAGCTAGAATCAGATTCTTCAGCCAATTCGACCATGTTAATGCCTTCAGTGGCATTTATCTTCAATCCACTCACTGCCATATCCAAAACCTTGGCAGCATTATCCATTTCAACAAACTTATCAGCAGTTTCTTTTGTTACCAACATCAAACTGGTACTATCAACATTCAGACCATTTGCAGCCTTACTAAAACCTTCAGTTACCACAGGATTGGTGGCGAAGTCCTCAGTGACTTCCAACATGTTGACTGACCGATCAAATCCTTATGTGGCTTCGACCATCTGAACCTCGTGAGGCTCTGTATAGTTAGCCTCTGCAACTTGCAATGGGTCAGAGTCAATTTTCATATGAGCTTTGCCTGTGTCACCAAACTTCAACCTCCCTTCTTGAAAAGCATTTTGCACCAAATCCCTGAAAAGAAAACATTGAGAAGTTTTATGACCCAAAAAATTATGGCACTTGCAAAAACCTCTTTTCTTTCTTTGTTCTAAAGGTGGCATCTTAGCACCAGCAGGCACTATCATTTGCCCATCTTTAACTAACAAATAAAAAATTTCGTCACATTTAGTAACGTCGAAAGTGTATGTTTTCTTAGGAAATTTGTCGTTAGATTCGACAGGATTTTTTCCATTTGAAGGAGCTAATAATTTGCAGGCATAAGGTGGACCTTGCTTTAACTCAGCAACGTCAACCTCATTTCCGTCGAAATAAGATGTTTCATCATACAAATTCTCCACATCTTCATTACATTCGACAAAGGCTACTTTTTTACCCCTGCTGAATTTAGCCTTTTCCTCTTTTAGCCTTACTAGTTGTCGGACTCTATCAGCTAACTAGGCCATGTCTCTAAGATATTGGGTATCTAATTTCTTCCTAATGGAATAATCAAGACCCCCAGCAGCCATTTCAACCAACTCATGTTCTGGTACTTGTGTAAAGCACCTGGCTTTAAGAAGTCGAAACCTATTCAGGCAATCATCAATTGGCTCAGTAACTTTGCGTTTGATGCTAGCCAATTCTTTCAAGATAATCTTAGTTTGCCCCATGTAGAACTGTTCATGAAACAAACGTTCTAACTGGGTCCAATTGTATATGGAATTTGGAGGCAAAGTAATGAACCATGTGAAGGCATTCTTGGTAAGGGAACTTGGGAAGTATTTGATCCTAAGGCTTTCGTCAGCTGCAATTTCGCCTGCTTCAATCAAATATCTAGCCACATGTTCGACGGTAGATTCAGTAGTATCTCCTGAAAACTTGCAGAACTTTGGAACCTTCGTCCTAGGGGGTAATTATGCTTGGAGAATATAATCCATTATAGGCGGAGTATAATTTGGCCTTGTGAAGCCAAGATTCACACCATTTCTGGTCATTATCCTTTCAACCATGGCTGCAAGATTACTTTCTTCTGCTTGATTTTGATGTCGAACCTGTCTAAGGAACTGATCAGCATTTTGGTTCCTGTTCACCATCACTACTGGCTCTTCCTCCATCTGGATTGGCCTCTGGTTTCTTGGTGGTTCGACTCCAAAATGATCAATCATCTCTTGATCTTCCAAGTTCACCTCAGGTATATGACGTGGATGACGTCTTGGGATCTCTTCGACAATAGTTGCTCTTCGATCCACCGCTGATACTCCCATGAAATCAGCCATGCGTGCCAATTGTGTAGCCAATTGTTGGTTAGTTTGAGTTGTGTTCTGAATCAGGGGTTGAAAAACTTCTCCCATTGTTTGAGACAAAGTATGCACCATTTGCATGTTACTTTCATCCATCTGCTGTCTCAAACAATTTATGGATGTATTTGTAAGACTAGGTGCTTGAACGGAGTAACCAACACCTATACTCTGATTGTTTCGACCTCCTGATCCGGATCCTTGCAATGGCGAAGACACTACATTCTCTGAAAATACAGGTGGAGCATTCTGCAGATTTTGCATCATTGATGTAGGCATACCATAGGGTTGACTCCTTGACCCTGGATGTGGAAAACCTGGAGGAGGGACATGCCGGTACATTAAACTTCCTCCTGGGGGTGTTGGTGAATTAGGACTTTGTGGTCCTATGTATTCTAGCACAGGTTGAGTATATGATTTTGTGCATGTTGATCCTGGTTCAGACACTACTAATGGAGGTGACGTCTGTCCTCCTGTCGAAGGCACTAGTGATGGTGTGCTCTGAGACCCCATACTGCTACTTGATTGAGTGTTTGAAATACTCCCTTGAGGATCAACTTGTTGGTTGGCGTTAGTTGCCATTCTCTTAGTGTATCTTCTCTTTGGTATTCCTTCGTTTATTGTGGCTAACTTCCCACTTCTCAATAACATACAACGAAAGTGTTTCTTCACCAAGAAAGATAAGGTTAACAAAAAGTATAAAACATAGCACTAGGTCCCACCAGGTGTGCCAATTTGTTTACTGTGAATTTTGGTAAAAAACCTCTGGTCTATCAATTTTAAATAAAACTGACTAACTTGCAGGATCGACCACACAAATCCTAGGACATGTGCTAAATTTAAGGGAAAATGTAACTGACAATGGTAAATGCAAGAAATGTAAATTGAACTCCACGTTCGACAGTAAAAGAAAACTACATGAACTCCACGTTCGACTACTTGCAAATAAAGTAAAGGCTTGGAAATGTAAAGGGCTGTAAATAAATGATGCAGGATTTAAAGGCGTCGAATGTAAAAGACAAAAAGGTAAATGACTTTGAAAAATAAACGTGCAAGAAGATAAATGAATGTCGAAAGTAAACAACAAGAAAATGTAAAAGTACTTGAACTCCATGTTCTTGAGTGTAAAAGGTGCAGAAAGAGTAAATGACTGTCGAAAGTAAAGGGCAAGAAAATAAATGACTTTGAAGGTAAATGCAGGAATGTAAAAGCTTTTGAAAGTAAAATGCAACGAACTCCACGTTCTTGAAACTAAAGACTGAAAGTAAAGACTTTGAAAAGTAAATGCTTGAAGATTAAATGCTTGAATGTAAAAGTGCAGTCGAAAGTAAATGCAGGAAGTTTAAATGACTTTAAAAGTAAAAGGCTCTGAAGAGAAAAGACAAAGAACTCAACGTTCTTGAAAATAACGACTTTAAGTAAATTTTGACATGAAAAGTAAAATTCAGGAAAACGTAAAGTGCTGAAACATAAACATGATGAAGATAAATTGCATTGATGAAGGAATAAAGGGTGGTGCTATATTACGTACATTCTCACAAACTCGTTTCTCTACACGCAGGTACTTTGAGTTTCTTTGAGTAACTTGTACAAAAACATATGAACACCCCTATTACATAGAACTAACTCCTATTTATAGTGCTAAAAAATAACTACTAAGTGGTGGTTATTGCTTCAGACGTGTCCCTTTGGCGCCTTCTTCTTGGCCTCAACTGTTCCCACGTTCACAACTGCTCCCATTTGAATTTCAAACATTGGAAATTCCCTCCAGCCTTAGTATAACAACTGCAGCGCGCGTTTCAATATTCTCATGTTCGAAACCTTTCCCAACACTTAGCCATTTTTTGAGGTTCCTAAAACCTCTATTCGACTCAGGCTATATCAACACTGGGTCGAAAACCTTTCTTATGTTAAAAATAATTTTTACTTTTAACTTAACAATGGCTTTGATTTTTCTAGCGTCGAAAATGAGGACTAACACATATATCAAAACTATATATAATATTTTTTAATCATTGCAATGTATATGTACATCATTCAATCTTGCAAATTATAGTTTATTATTGTATTGTGATATGAGTACTACCATTCAACTATCAATATACAATAATTTGTCAATTTAAAAATCACGATACTATATTGTTTATCATTATGAACTATTCTGCATCGTGAAAATGAAATTGTTGCATGATAATTACCAATATCATTAAGTAACGTAAATCCATTTGAATGTTTCATTATATTGACAAATCATACAATGTCAATATACATTTTATTGTTATGTTACAACACTGTATTTATACCTATATGTAAGGGAATACAAGTTTTTGGGATGACCTATTTTTATTCCATATTTACCCTTGACATATTATTTTAAACTCTCACAAAATTATTTATTTAAGAACACTAAATGATAACTGTAAAAAAATAACTTCCACCAATTCCAATCCAACCGCCCTTTCTATTATTCACGTTCTCTCGCTTGCAAAACCAGTCTCTCCAAGTCATTCACAAATATTTCACATTCACTTTGCCAGATTATTTTCAAATTAATTATTTCTCTCTCTCTCTCTTACTTTGCCATGCCTTAAGCAACTCCATTATTGCAGTGAAAGGAGTGGTCCATTACTTCATTATTAAGAGAATTCATTTTTTGCCAGGTATTTTATTTTTAATATAATTGGATGAATTTATTAAACATGTTTTGGTTGATTTTTATTTATTTATTTTGTTAGAGTATTGTGAATCGAAAGGGTGAATATTCCAACAAAGGCATAAAAAAAAGAAGGAAATCCAATAGAAATGATGAAGAAGAAAAGTTAATACGAAAATTAAGAGATTGTGTTTATGGATTAAGAGAAATTAAGGTTTTTCTTTTGTTTTAAAATTAGTTTGTTTATTAGTGGTTTATTAAAAAAAGTTCATTTATATTTGATTTTATTTTCTTTATTTAATTTTATTTGCAAGAGACTTAGAGATATATTGACCATCATACATACACATTATTTTGGAAATGATGGTGCTATTTTTGGAGGAGTTAGCACATTTATAGGCATAGTGTGAGTTGAACAACTGCCTCCTTGGATGGCTTATCATTCGGTAATTAATATAAACATTATATCGTACATTGTATAATATTGTTTATTTGTCATCTCTCATTTTATGTATTTAAACCCGCAGATCGTAATTGCACATCACCTAATAAACGAATCAACAATAGTCAATCCAATACAGATATTAAGGGATATGGTTCTAGGTATGCGGGCAATGATTTTAACACATGTATATATGTTAATTATTATTTTTGTATCAGATAATATAGATGTTGATGAAGCTTTGGAGGATGCAGCAATATCAGATGTTAACATGGAAGTCAGAGATAATGGTGCATCATCATGTCGTCCACAAGGTATGTTCATAAACATTTTGTGCAAAATAATGTAGCTTATACTCACGTGACATAAAGTTGAAAATTATGCAATGTTAAATCTTTTGATTGAGGCATATTTCGTTAATTATTTATTTGTATTTAAGATTTTAGATATTATTTAGTAATCAATATCAAACTCCTGCCTGTAGAATCAGGACGTGCATTTCGAGCAAGACACAATATTGCTCAAAATTTCAAAAATAATACGATGATGGCAAAATCCTGGTTGCCTAATCCAATTACCTGTAGACATTGCAATGCAAAATTGTTTCATCATGAATTACGTGATACGTGCTGTACTGGTGGAAAGTTATCATTTTCACAAGTTAATGCTCCATTAGAATTGCAACAATTATTTTTGGATAATTCAGCAGAAGGAAAGCATTTTAGGCCACATATTCGAAGTTACAACCATGTGTTCTCATTCACTTCAATTGGTGTTCACGTTGATGAGAATATTCTTGCATCTGGTTGTGGTATATATACATTTCGTGCTCAAGGTGCTTTTTACCATAACATAGGAGTTTTCTATCAAAATTAGGGTGTCAGGCCGCGTTTCTTACAGATAATGAGCTACATAATAGAATGCAAGAAAATCCACAACTCCACCAAAATGTAGTTTACAAATTACAAAAAATGCTCCATCAGTTTAATCCTTTTGTAATTAGGTTCAGACAATTGTCACTACTTCCAAATATCGGTGAATGTAGCCTCATACTTAAAGAGCATCCAAGTAATCACCATAAATATAATCTTCCAACTGCAGAACAAGATCCGACAATTATTGTTGGAGGAGATTCATATTCTAAAGAATATGGAAGGGATGTTAATGTCATTCATCATGATGTAAATATAAAGAAAGTTCAAGAGACTAAGGAATATTATCATCCCTTGCAATATCCTATATTGTTTCCATTTGGGACACATGGTTGGGACGTTAACACAACAAATTGTAATGGCCGAAGAGTGTCATGTCGAGCATATTACAGTTACATGCTTCAGGTAAATTTAAATTAGTTTTAGTAGATAATATACTTAGATAAGCATAGTTTAAAAAACATTACATCTTAACGCCGACATGTTTTTCAATCAATTGTAGATTCTCCTAAATGATCAATCAATGTTGTTAAATGCGGGTTGACTATTGCAACAATATGTTTTAGACAATTATGTCAAAATTGAATCAGGGAAGTTAAGGTGGATTAAAGAGCACTAAAGTGATATACGTGCTGAAGTGTACCAATGTTTACAGGATGCTTTTATATTGGTGAAACTAATGTAGGTACTAAATAATGTAGCATAAATATATATTTTTAGATTACTACGTAGTTTTACTTATAATGATAACCATTCATGTATTCTAAAACTAATGCATTTCATGAATCACCATAGAAAACATTGGGAAAAGAACAATATTAACATCATTTATTGGAGGTCGTCGAGACATGACACAACGTTATGAGGATGGCATGACTATTGTTCTTAATCGCGGTAAACCAGATATTTTTTTGACAATGACATGCAATCCTTCTTGGAGTGAGATAACATCAGAACTTTTGCCTTTTCAAGCACCACAAGATCGTCCAGATTTGCTAACAAGAATATTTCGTTCAAAATTCAAGCAATTAAAGGATGATGTTCTTAACAAAGGAGTCTTAGGAAAGGTTAAAAGCTACATGTATGTCACTGAATTTCAAAAACGAGGATTGTCGCATGTGCATATGTTGTTGGTCTTAGAAAGTAACAACAAATTGCGTGACCCAGAAGAATATGATAGTGTGGTGAGAGCAGAAATATCCAAATTAGAATGTGAACCACAATTGCATGAAGCAGTTGTAAAGCATATGATCCACGGACCTTGCGGCATGATCAATCGAAAGTGTCCATGTATGAAAGACAGGCATTGTAAAAAAAAGGTATCCCAAACAATTCTTGGATGAAATACGT
The DNA here is from genome assembly GCA_022829125.1 of Lathyrus tuberosus. Taxonomy (NCBI): domain Eukaryota; kingdom Viridiplantae; phylum Streptophyta; class Magnoliopsida; order Fabales; family Fabaceae; genus Lathyrus; species Lathyrus tuberosus. The sequence goes on along the minus strand of JALAZF010000161.1, from coordinate 6,363,596 downwards.
CAAGGCACTGACTCATATCCTGAGTATAGGAGATGGTTTGATGAACCAGTATCGTTAGGTAGAGGTAGGTCTGTCGATAATAGGTGGGTGGTTCCTTATAACCCTTGGTTACTGTTAAAGTATGACTGTCACATCAATGTAGAGATTTACAGTAGCATTAAAAGCATAAAAAATTTATACAAATACGTGTACAAGGGCCCTGATCGTGTGGCTATGGAGGTTCACAAAGGATCATACATCGCAATAAGATATCTTTTATTTAAGTCAATCTTTAATTTACATGAGTCATTTTTAATGGATTAATAAATTAATCCTACATATCATGCATCTGCATTTAGAATCAATTTATCTAAGAAAAAAAGTCACCATAAATTCTATGCCTGGAAGGTCCACAAACAAAGCAGTCAACGACTTCTTTTCCTGGTTCCTTTACATGAAAAATTGGAAACTCAAAGTTGTTAATGTTTATATTTGAAGAATTGCATCAAGTAGTGATACATAACACGTCTCTACTCCAATTACAACGGCCTTGATTGGATAAACAATTTCATTAAGAACTCATACCTTAAGCATTCATAAATAAGTGCTTACGTATAAGTAATTCTCTAAGCAATCCCAAACAATATTACGTAGTTCTTTGTATAGCTTGCTATCGCTATCACAATCACAAGTATATGACATTTCCTTTTAAATTTAATTTAAAGTAGGAGTGTTGCAAGGAAGGTTGCTAAAATCGCGATTTAAAACCTAAAATCTTAGATTTTACGTTTTTAGGTCGGTATTTGGTGTTAAATCGTATACTGCAACGATTTTACACGATTTAAATCTCTCTGAAATCTGTAAAATCGTGTAAAATCTTTGGATTTTACTTTGACTTAATTTTACCTTTTTTTCTCGAAATTTTAAAAAATCCAGCCCAATTAAACTTCTTCCACTTTATTATTTTATTCATTTTAAGTAACCTATTTTTCATTAGACATTAGAATTTTCATTTATCAGAGCATTGAAAATTAAAAACTTTTGAACCCTAAGGTACTACTCTCGACATCATTCCTTCATCGCCACTGTGATGTCGGTCATCGTTCATCACCCACTACTACGTTTTGACTACCGATAAGCAAGGTTAAATGTACCATTTTTAAAAGAATTTGGCTTTTGTATGCGACACAATTTCTTTTCTTTTTGTTTATTACATTTTTGTAAGATGTAGTTCTCCACACACACACACACACACACACACACATATATATATATATATATATATATATATATATATATATATATATATATATATATATATATATATATATATATATATATATATATATATATATATATATATATTAATATGACGTAAACTCTATGATCCTACGTTTTTATTTTACCTATTCAAAATGAATTAAGGTTAAAACTCGATTCTGACAACCTTGGTTGCAAGGTGATAGCAATACCACTAATATGTTCCGTTAAGTCTACTTAATTGATAATTTAAGTCAGTTCAGTTGTTAGTTGTGCAAAAATATTAGATAGAAAAATGTGAGTTCTAATATAGAAAGGTTGGTTGCGCATATAGAAAAAGAAGGTTTAGTAAGATTTAAGGTTAGTGAATATCATATATATTTAAACATTTAAAATTGTAGTTAAAGATGTTCAAAAGTATGGTTAATTACTTAATTATTTTCAACGGACGATTAATGAGTTGCAACAAATTATCATGTTCATTATCCATTTGCTCAACATAATATACTACATATGTGAATTGTAATAACTATTAAAACTGATTATAAAGTTGTGTCAAATTTGTTTAAAAAAAAGTTGATGAATAGTCTGCTAAATCATCAACTCGTAACATGCTGGTTCTTAACAAAAAAAAAATTAAACATTGTAATATGTTTTTAATCCATCTACCTGTGACAGAACCATTAAGTTGTACTAGATTCCTACTTCTTAGATGGTTTGACCTTACCTTCGATTTCATATTCTTGTATCCCATTCATATCTATGACTCTCTTGATATCTTCTTGTTGGAAACACAAGAGTTCAACTTGTCGCAATTAAATTTTTTTTAATAAGCAAATATATTCAGAGGATATAAGGGGGTATCATAACCCACTTACAAAAAAATAGACACCGGCCAAAAAGCTAACAAAGAAGTCTACAAAAATTCACACGGTGCCTTAAACCATTCGTAGTAGTTACAAGTAATTGATTTTTTAAATTTTTTCCCTATCCACCACCAAGATACAAGAATACCAATCTATACCCCTAAATAATTATAACAATGCATAAACACTTAATAAAATTTCGTCAGAGTATATTCAAGAACATGTCATAGTCGGGGAAATCACATCAACGTGAAACAAAACATACATACAACACCTGCCCATAAAGATATGCAACAGTGGGGTAGCATACATACAGAGGAAACTCAGTTCCTTACATCCACATTTCAAAGTTTTTAGAATAAAAGCGGAAAATCTAAAAACTGAATATCATATAAAAAGTTGGTCATATTTCAGGTTATACATGCACAAGCAAAAGATGTATATACACAACAACCACAAACGGCCACCGTAGCTACCCGGTGTCACATATCAGAGCCGACCGACAAAAAGGGTGAAGACACAAAGCTTCACAAAAAGACCTCCAGCAACTCTAATCTGCAATGACTCATAAAGCATTATAAAACGAGCAGAAGGGTGAGAAAAACAACCATAATATAAATGCATATAATTATATATATCAACATAAAAATACACATATCAAATTTTCTCACCACAATTATCACATGCCTACACATAAAGCATATACAGATTATATTCACATAAACCCATATTCACACATCATGCATATGTTTATACACACAAAACATATCATTCATAATTCAAGGCATTTAACACGAATGCACATCAATTCACAAATGCTATCACAACTTCTCGCACATAATCAACCAAATCATGAATTTCCACATATAACCAATGCAATCATAATTCATGCAGATGCAAAGAGACCGACACAACGACTCTCTATGCAAATGCATATGCGGTACCGACTCCAAGATTCATATCTCAATACTAGTTCCCTCAGGAACTCTGCAGAACTATCGCTCGTTACATCACTGTAACTCCCCGTCGGGCATACGATGTTCAACCGTCGCTTTAGGCCTCCACATGAGCACACGACGTTATGGATTGCTTTAGGTCTCCACATGAGCACACAATCCGATCGCTTTAGGTCTCCACATGGGCACACGATCATCTATAACCATCGCTTTCAGTCCTTAGGCTATTCATACCTTTCATATTTTCGAGGCACACGATGTTATAGTTGATTCCCCACCGGAACCGCCGTCACATAGGACGCAATTGCATATAACCATCGCTTTAGGTTCTCAGGCTATTCATACCTTTCATATTTTCGAGGCACACGATGTTATAGCTGATTCCCCACCGGAACCGCCGTCACACTGGACGCAATGACAATGCATATCATGATGCTTGACACACAAGAACTCATGACAACCATGCATTTTCACACATATATGCAACCATAAACATGCATATATAATCAAATACAACACATTGCATTTATTCTTGCCCTTAGGCCACAATTCAACAACCACAACAATGACAACAACTTGTCACATGGCTCAACATCATCACATTCATGCATTGCAAAACAATTCAAACAATGCATTTCAAACCATAAAGGTCACCACACAACATACATTGAATTCAATCAAACAATGCATTTCACCACCACCCACAAACCACAACAATTATGCCATCACATGTACTCACATCATATAACATCATAAAAGTCATACGATATCCATATTCAAAACACATTACATAATACACACCCATTACACACAATTATAACAACAAAAGTCGACAACACGATTCTATTCCTAATTCTCGACATAATTAAATTGGCTAACAAATTCCAAACCATCATAATAAGAAAGTACAGCTCAATAGCTTTCCAACGCATCAAACCACACCTCAAACCGAACCACAGATCAAAAGTTATGCAGAAAGCAAAATTACACAAACAGCACGGTTCGCTGGGCGAACCCTCTCGCGAGCATTCGCTAGCACCTTCGCTAGGCGAATGTTCCAGCGAACCACTACTAGCTAAAAACAGACCCAAAGTTCGCTAGGCGAGCCCTTGGTGAACCAAGTCAGAACCAAACAGAACCAAAAACATACAACCTTCGCTAGGCGAACCCCCGTAGCGAACCTTCGCTACCCTTCGCTGAATCGTTCGCTAGGCGAACCCGCGAAAATCTCACTCGCTGCCACCTTCACTCCAGGTTCGCTAGGCGAACCAAGGAAAACCCAGAATTTTTCTGCGCTGTTTGAAACCCCAAAAGTGATATTTTTCCAACCCAAACATGTCCAAATCAACATATATCAATCAAAACCTATTCTAATCATATCAACAAGCAATCTACCACATTTACATTGATTTCCACCCGCTAAACCATCGATTCTACTCATTTTATCGTTTTCGACCTAGAAGTGAAAAACATAGAAAGCAAGAGAATCTTCCAAACACATACATACATAATCATATACAAGCATAGTATAATCGAGTTTCGCACCCTTACCCGATTAAATCGAATCCTAGAAGTTGTTTTCTTTGATTTCCAAGTTTTCCTCTTCTTTTCTCTCTTCTTCCCTTCTCTCCTTTTTCCTTCTTTCTATTTCTTTCTCTCTATTTTCTCTCTTCCCTCTATATTCTATTTTCTTTCTAACTTAGTAAATAATTAGGAAAAGACTAAAATACCCTTACTCAACATTATCCCGCAGACACTCTCAAAACGCGATAAAATATAATAACAATACAAAACAACATATTATCACACCAAAGTCATAAGAAAAATAATATAATACTCAAAATAATTAAATCGACTCGATTAAATAAAACGATCGAAACTGGGGCGTTACAACTCTCCCCCACTTGGAAATTTTCGTCCTTGAAAATAAAGCCAAACCCAACAGCTCGAATCACGACCCTCGCATCTGACCAACAATCATAGACCGTCCAAAAACACACTACAAATAACACAACTGACTAACCACCTTGCTAGCAGCAGAAACAACAATGACACGATAACGACGACAACAACACCGACAAGATGCAAAACCCATACAATGCACTTGACGACCAACTCACAACTCAAGGAATACACAAGCACCAACTCACAGGTTCACTCTTGAACCAAAACACAACAAGATCGTTACCATCACCGTAGGTAACCCACCTCTAATTCCTCACACAGGAATTAGCTACTCGCACTCGAACCAACACAATGGAAACGAGGCACCAACACAAACAAGAACATAACGTTCCACGACACGGCAAGGTCTCAACAACATCAACAAAACAAGAATACCAACCTCCTTGTCACACAACCTTATTACATCAATGCCACGATTCACCAATCGTACATATAACCAAAACATCCATCTACTTAGTAGTCCAAGAATACCATTGAACCTTTTCACCTAACACTTCTATTCTGAAACGTCCATTGGTCTCACCATTCCTACAGATTCCCAATGTTCAACCTAAGAACTCTTACAAGTCAGACACGCATATACGAAATGTGCCACATCACGCTTCCGCTGCGCACTCTGATGACTCGTAACCATCAAAACTACCAATCTCACGTCCAAAGTCTAACTCTTTCGCATACTCACCAAACCACTGTTCACTTTTAATATTTCCATTCTCACACTCTTCTGTGTTATCTCACACACCAGACACAAGCCTTTGAACTTCTCAAACAACTCGAATTCTCGGACCATTAAAAATAGACATACATTGAAACTCCCGACTTAACTTTTCAATCACAACAATCACTTTTCCCAAAGGATAATCCAAGCCAAAATTCGTAGCTAATCACAAACTCTAACCATTCTCGTTGTCTCTATTCCTTCCGACCAAACCAGTAATCAATATTCTTGTAATTACCACACACTTTGAATCTAAAATCATAAAGATAATACTTCCTATAATCCAACATAACACAGCTACAACCAATTCCACAATAGTACTGATCCTTCCTCGAATCCTCAAATGTCGAAAAACACAAGCCACGACTTAAACAAACCACCACTCCTATCAAACATTCCAACAATTGTAATTCTGGTCAAACTCAACCAAACCATTCCAGTTACCTAACCCTGAAAGTGAACACTTAATCTCAATACCATCAAAGAATTTCAAATCATTTGCAATTCGTCACAATTCAAAACTCAAGCTATGCAAAACACAACTGCAAGTTCCCATACTACTCACTGGTTAACACGCATCCTCCTATTATCATCTTACTCCTTACCAACCCTTAGTAATACCCAATCATTATCCCTCAGAGACATTCCAACTTAATCCACATACTCAAACCTCTAATCCGTCTCATCTTCTGATATAAGAATTCTCATCAACTCACCAAAACAATCTGTAACCAACTCCTTACCTTTCAAGTAATCCATTCCGCACCACTATCATAGCCGGAAAGACACGTCCATTCCATCCAACATAATTCCCGTCTGCTATCAACAAGAGATTAAGGGTGATCATTTCCTCAATTTGTCAATAGACAGCCGATAACCATGATGAGGCATAAACCGTCTCCACCAAACTATAATAGCATTCCTTACATCCTATACACAAAACTACCTAAGGCACAATCCCTTAGTTGACATAATCCTTACCTCCGCACCCCTTCTTGAACCAGAAACCAAACTTATAATCTTGCAATTTACAACACACTGAGCCAGCGCTCTACACCTGAAACAACACGGAGGAGTACCAACTTCTCCCCCACTTATCTCATTCTAATCCATTCAACTGTAAACACACCAAATCCATTACAAATCCTTTACCATAAACGGTCAAAGAACAAATAGACAAACCCCAAGAGTAATTACCGACCCCTCGACAAAAGTATCGATAACCATCACACCACCCCAAGAAGACACACAATACAAACGCTTCGCGCACTCATACGAAATAAACGAATGAGTCGTTCCAATATCAAGAATAGCAAATAAAGACGTACTATTAATAAAACAAGTACCTTGAGTCAGACAATCCGCACTAGTAGTCTCATCTCCTACCAATGCAACAACCTTCCTACCCGTCTGAGCTTCCTTCGGTTCCGTACACCTCGTACTGATATGACCTGTTCCACCGCAGTTGAAACACTTCACATTAATTCTTTTACAATCCGCTGCGACATGTCCCGAACCTCCACAATTAGAACATTTCAGTTTATTCCTCCTAAAATCCAACTTACGATGTCCTACTTCCCCACACTTGTGACACTTAATGTAACACCTCGGAGGACTAGACATTCCTCCCCCACTACGAGACTGTTGTTTCCCTTTCCTGTCATTCACATTCTCATAGGGAGTAGCACGCATGTTACGATCCTCTTCGTAAATCCTACAACTGTCCACCAATTCAGAAAACCTTCTAATCCTCTGATAACCGATTGCCCTTTTAATCTCCGGACGCAATCCGTTCTCGTACTTCACGCACTTAGAAAATTCAGCAGTCGCTTCAGGATAATGAGGATAGAACTGCACAAGTTCCACAAACCTTGCAGTGTAATCAACCACAGACATATTACCTTGTTTCAACTCCAAGAACTCAATCTCTTTCCTTTCCTTCACACCCTCAGGATAATACTTCCTCCGAAACTCTCGGCTAAATAAATCCCAAGTAACTTCTTCATCATCCACTCCCAACACTTGGCGTAAACTAACCCACCAATCAGCTGCTTCTTCCTCCAGCATGTGAGTACCCAGTCTCACCTTGTCCTCTTCAGCACAATCTATCACATGGAAGATTCTTTCAACCTCTTCAAACTAAAATTGTGCACCATCAGGATCATATCTTCCCTTGAAGATAAGCGGTTCGTTCATCCCGAACTCATTATTACCCGCAACATTCGGTACACCCTGCACAGCCCGAGCCATATTCTGTTCATTTCCAATAACAACAACTATGGTTAAACAAACAGCTCACCGAACTACAAGGACCAACAAGGACTGACACGGACTGGCTCTGATACTACTTAATGTGACGCCCCCAATCTATACCCCCAAATAATTATAACAATGCATAAACACTTAATAAAATTTCGTCAGAGTATATTTAAGAACATGGCATAGTCGGGGAAATCACATCAACGTGAAACAAAACATACATACAACACCTGCCCATAAAGATATGCAACAGTGGGGTAGCATACATACAGAGGAAACTCAGTTCCTTACACCCACATTTCAAAGTTTTTAGAATAAAAGCGGAAAATCTAAAAACTGAATATCATATAAAAAGTTGGTCATATTTCAGGTTATACATGCACAAGCAAAAGATGTATATACACAACAACCACAAACGGCCACCCTAGCTACCCGGTGTCACATATCAGAGCCGACCGACAAAAAGGGTGAAGACACAAAGCTTCAAAAAAAGACCTCCAGCAACTCTAATCTGCAATGCCTCATAGAGCATTATAAAACGAGCAGAATGGGGAGAAAAACAACCATAATATAAATGCATATAATTATATATATCAACATAAAAATACACATATCAAATTTTCTCACCACAATTATCACATGCCTACACATAAAGCATATACAGATTATATTCACATAAACCCATATTCACACATCATGCATATGTTTATACACACAAAACATATCATTCATAATTCAAGGCATTTAACACGAATGCACAACAATTCACAAATGCTATCACAACGTCTCGCACATAATCAACCAAATCATGAATTTCCACATATAACCAATGCAATCATAATTCATGCAGATGCAAAGAGACCGACACAACAACTCTCTATGCAAATGCATATGCGGTACCGACTCCAAGATTCATATCTCAATACTAGTTCCCTCAGGAACTCTGCAGAACTATCGCTCGTTACATCACTGTAACTCCCCGTCGGGCATACGATGTTCAACCGTCGCTTTAGGTCTCCACATGAGCACACGACGTTATGGATTGCTTTAGGTCTCCACATGAGCACACAATCCGATCGCTTTAGGTCGCCACATGGGCGCACGATCGTCTATAACCATCGCTTTCAGTCCTCAGGCTATTCATACCTTTCATATTTTCGAGGCACACGATGTTATAGCTGATTCCCCACCGGAACTGCCGTCACACAGGACGCAATTGCATATAACCATCACTTTAGGTCCTCAGGCTATTCATACCTTTCATATTTTCAAGGCACACGATGTTATAGCTGATTCCCCACCGGAACCGCCGTCACACAGGACGCAATGACAATGCATATCATGATGCTTGACACACAAGAACTCATGACAACCATGCATTTTCACACATATATGCAACCATAAACATGCATATATAATCAAATACAACACATTGCATTTATTCTTACCCTTAGGCAACAATTCAACAACCACAACAATTACAACAACTTGTCACATGGCTCAACATCATCACATTCATGCATTGCAAAACAATTCAAACAATACATTTCAAACCATAAAGGTCACCACACAACATACATTGAATTCAATCAAACAATGCATTTCACCACCACCCACAAACCACAACAATCATGCCATCACATGTACTCACATCATATAACATCATAAAAGTCATACGATATCCATATTCAAGACACATTACATAATACACACCCATTACACACAATTATAACAACAAAAGTCGACAACACGATTCTATTCCTAATTCTCGACATAATTAAATCGGCTAAAAAGTTTCAAACCATCATAATAAGAAAGTACAGCTCAATAGCTTTCCAACGCATCAAACCACGCCTCAAACCGAACCACAGATCAAAAGTTATGCAGAAAGCAAAATTACACAAACAGCACGGTTCGCTGGGCGAACCCTCTCGCGAGCATTCGCTAGCACCTTCGCTAGGCGAATGTTCCAGCGAACCACTACTAGCTAAAAACAGACCCAAGTCAGAACCAAACAGGACCAAAAACATACAACCTTCGCTAGGCGAACCCCCGTAGCGAACCTTCGCTACCCTTCGCTGAATCGTTCGCTAGGCGAACCCGCAAAAACCTCACTCGCTGCCACCTTCGCTCCAGGTTCGCTAGGCGAACCAAGGAAAACCCAGAATTTTTCTGCGCTGTTTGAAACCCCAAAAGTGATATTTTTCCAACCCAAACATTTTCAAATCAACATATATCAATCAAAACCTATTCTAATCATATCAACAAGCAATCTACCACATTTACATTGATTTCCACCCGCTAAACCATCGATTCTACTCATTTTATCGTTTTCGACCTAGAAGTGAAAAACATAGAAAGCAAGAGAATCATCCAAACACATACATACATAATCATATACAAGCATAGTATAATCGAGTTTCGCACCCTTACCCGATTAAATCGATTCCTAGAAGTTGTTTTCTTTGATTTCCAAGCTTTCCTCTTCTTTTCTCTCTTCTTCCCTTCTCTCCTTTTTCCTTCTTTCTATTTCTTTCTCTCTATTTTCTCTCTTCCCTCTATATTCTATTTTCTTTCTAACTTAGTAAATAATTAGGAAAAGACTAAAATACCCTTACTCACAATTATCCCGCAGACACTCTCAAAACGCGATAAAATATAATAACAATACAAAATAACATATTATCACACCAAAGTCATAAGTAAAAATAATATAATACTCAAAATAATTAAATCGACTCGATTAAATAAAACGATCGAAACTGGGGCGTTACACACTACCTCATCCCCGTCCCAAATTCCATCGTTAAACATGATATTGTTTCTATAACTCCATAAACACCAACCTACAACCAACCATAGCCCCCTTGCATTTTTATGATTGACGTCTCGAGATAAGCAGCCCTGCATCCAGCCTCTAAGATGTCCAGTAATACTGTCGCTAGGATTAAATTTCAGTCCCAACCAATTGTAGATTTTCACCCACATAGACTGACTTTTATGGCAAAGGAACAATAAGTGGAAAGCACTCTCGTCTGCTAAGAAACAAAAAGGACAAACCTTTTCATGAGGGATGGAAATTATACCTCTGTCGAACAAATTATCTCGAGTTGGTAATCTATTATGTAGAAGTCGCCACCCAAACAAGGTTGTTTTTAAGGGCGAAGTAGCAGCCCACAACAACTTGAAAACAGCCCCATAGCAGTTTGGAACAATAGGCGGCAGAAATTTTTCTTTCAAATATTGATATCCAGATTGTATTGTGTACTCCATTGATGAATGAAAAGGCCATACCATGAAGTCTTCCGCCTCCTTGTTCAATGAAAACTCTGCCAAACGCTGCAACAGACATTCGTAGTCGTGCCAAAAACTAGATAAGACAATGTTGTTATCAAAACAGATGTTCCAGGCCCATTGATCGCCAGCCCAGACGTCATTATCCGCAATACTTGAATAACACTGAATCGCAGCACGGTATAAGTCCAGAAACATTGAGGATAAATGATCTCTACCTAACCAAGGAGAATGCCAAAACGAAAAGGACTGTCCATTGTCAACTTTAAAAGATGATAAGCCAAAGAAGGACACAGATCCAAAACAGCGGGAAATGGTGCGTAAATCTCGCCACCATAGAGAAGCAGGAACAATATATTTAGGGAGCTCACCTTGGATCAGATCTTGGTTAAAATGTTTACCATACCTACCCACCAGAATATTATGCCACAAGCTGCCATTTTGTTGGGAACACTTCCACAACCATTTAGCGAGGAGAGCAATGTTAAAATGGCGTAAATCCATAATACCGAGGCCACCTTCCTCCTTAGATTTGCACACCATACTCCAACTGATCCAGGCCATACGTTTTTTTACAGTAGAACCCGACCATAGGAATCTTCGTTGTAGAGTTGTGAGGATTCGGATGACTTTACACGGTATCTTGTAGAAGGACATATAGTGAATAGGTAAATTAGCCAAAACCGATTTGATGAGCGTAGTCCTTCCCCCCATTGACTTAAGTCTACATTTCCAAGAAGAAAGTCTCGCTTGGAACTTATCAATAACCGGTTGCCAAAAGGAAACTAGTTTATGGTTTCCTCCAATTTGTATTCCAAGAAATTTGAAAGAAGTTGTTTGTGTTCTACACCCCAAAAAACTTTCTGCAGCCCTCAACCAAGATTGATCCAAGCCAAACCCAAAGAGACAGCTTTTGCTATAATTAATATCCAGGGCAGACACCAATTGGAAGCCCTTAAGAATAACTTTGATTGCTCACAAATTATTCCAAGAGCCTTCTCCAAGAATGATGGTATCGTCGGCATATTGCAGAAGATTGAAAGAGACATTATGATCCAACTGGAACCCACTAAAAAACTGACAATCTGAAGCCCTTTTCAATAAAATCGCTAATCCTTCTGCCGCAATTGTAAAAAGATAAGGTGATAGAGGATCACCTTGTCTTAACCCTCTTGTAACCTTGAATTCACGAGTAGGACTTCCGTTGATAAGAACTGACATAAAATTGTTGAACACGCTGCCCTCTATCCAATTCATCCATTTATCTCTGAAACCCATCAACTTCATGACGTTACGAAGGTATTGCCATGCAACGCAGTCGTACGCTTTTGCAAAATCTACTTTAAGAACCAGCCCTTTCTTATTACTCCTTTTCGCAAAATCAACCACTTCGTTTAAAACCAGCACACCATCTAGTAAATTCCTTCCCGATATAAATGCCGTTTGAGATGGTGAAATAACTGTATCTAACACAAGCTTAAGTCTACCAGCCATCAGTTTGGTTACAACTTTATAAACACAGCTAATGAGAGTTATCAGCCTGTACTCGTCAAGATTGTCCGACTGGTCACATTTAGGAATTAGCACAAGAAAGGAGGAAGATAAAACCTTCGAGAACTTTCCTAGCTCAAAGAATTCTTGAACACACTTTGTAAAATCCAATCCCACAATCTCCCAGCATATTTGGAAAAACTTCAAATTGAAGCCGTCCGGAACTGGACATATGTCCCCCATTACATTGGAACACGACATTCTTAATCTCTTCTGCCCCAAATTGTTATTCAATAGCAAGCCTGTTAGCATCAGATAGGACTTTGAATTGTTCATTGCCAATAGATGGTAACGCCCTACGGATAGATTGGAAACGTTTCTCAAAGTGGTTAGCAACAACCTGTTTCACCCCAACCACATCTTCAAAAGTCTGATCGGTGACCGTTACCGTTGAAATATTGTTCGAGATGTTGCGTTGTTTAATGGCAGCGTGGAAAAATTTGGTATTAATGTCACCCTTTTCAATCCATTTAGAATGAGACTTTTGCAGGAGGAGACTTTCCTTGATCCTCATATGCTTCCACAAATCATATTCAGCCATCCTGCGATTGAGCAGATCTTGAGATCTTCCGAAACAATCATTCTCAGCCAAAACTTCTTCTATGTCATTCAATATTTCCGTATTCTCAATAATTTTTGTATACACCCAACCAAACGTATATTTGTTCCACACCCGTAACTTTGAGCGCAATAGTTGAAGTTTGTTGGATAAAATATATGAATGGCTACCATAAAACGATTCTGACTCCCACACCTCTTTGACGAACTTGAGAAGACTAGGATGCTGGAACCAGCAGTTGAGGAATCTAAATGGTTTCAGACCCCAGTTAGTATTTCTGACGAATATCCAAACCGGCCGATGGTCAGAGATATCCCTCAACCCAACTTTCTGACAAGCCATGTTCCAATCCGCTAAAAACCCATAGGAAACTAAGAAGCGATCAATTCTGCTACAAGCTCTCCCAGATGAACCAAACTAGGTGAATTTGCCACCAGTGATAGGAAGATCTACACAACCTATTAACTGAATAAAATCAGCGAACTCAGTCATCATCCTGTTAAAAGTACCTCTACCTATCCTTTCTCTCGTATTCTTTACAGCATTAAATTCGCCTCCGATGACCCATTCCCCCACTTCCAATTTTGATTTTAGCTGCAAAATGTTACTCTAGAGAAGTCTTTTATGTATATTATTACAAGATGAGTAAATATTAAAGAAATAACATACTTTCTCTTTCCAAATAGCTTTTAAGCCAAGGTAACCCTCTCCTCTATAACTACATACCGGTTGAAACAAATCAGTCTTCCATATAGTAAGGATTTCACCTGATAAACCTTCCGCGTTTGAGGAAGACCAAGAACAATTAGAATTACCCCAGATATTTCTGACCAAAGCATCATTCATCTGAGCACATTTAGTTTCTTGAAGAAATACGAGATCAGCCCCCCCAGTTTACAACGTATTACGAATTTTCCTAACCTTAGCCTTGTTCCCACTCCCTCTTATGTTGTATGTGACAAAATTCATGGAGGAACCGTAGCTACCGCCTTCTTGCCTTTCTTTGTTATTAATTCCTCCGCTTCCATTGAACGAATAATAGATTCGAACGCCTCATCGTCTTCATCAGCTTCTACCCCTAACCTTTTAATAGAATCCCAAACCCTAATAGATAAGTCTGCAAGTTTTTTCTTGATTCTGGAATTACTCTCGTGAACCTCTTTATATCCTATAGAACCAGAGCTAGCACCAGATACACCATCAAAAAATTTAGAAATGGAATCCATACTTTCTTCTCCCTCACTATCAAGTCCCTCTAAGTTCGTAACCACCTTATTATATGGCGTGTGAGGAAATTTATCAGCCTGCAGTAATGTTGAGTAAAATGATGGAGCAAAAGGAATTTTAAGGTTCTGATAAATTTCATCTAAAAGCTTCTTTTTCCTAATAGGTTTGCTGCTTTGACCAGGATCAATAAGAGTGGGCCCACCAAACTTTTCAGGTCTCAAGTTGTGTGCCTTACTAGTTCTTCCACCTGTATTATTATTTTCCTTGAACACCTCATCATGACTGATGCGAATACCCAGGTCAATTACTTTCTCAGGAATCACGTGACCTGAGCCCTGTACCTGCGCCAAAGTATCAGCAGTAGGATGCAGAGTAGCCTTTTCCTTTCCGTCTAATAGGCTAATACTAGCATCTAGACTGCTACTAATATTATGGGCACAAGCTATAGACACCTTTCGACCCTCCAATCTATCTTCCTAAATGAACCCTAGCTTTCTGAGAGAAAAGTCACCCTTAGCACATGGTGTGTCAGTTACTTTTGTATCAGAATCCATCATGTTCAAGGTCTGGGCAGCTCCATCGTCAGCTTTATCAACCACACAAAAGTTATTGTCCTCTGAGTATTCACTACCAAACAATGGTTCTTCCATACCAACAAATGATGATTCCACCTTCAAACTATCTGTAGCTGAAGAATCATTGAATAAACAAGACTTTCTGTTACAGAAACCAAACGGTTCTTCCACGATTTTTATACGAAAGATGTGTTTATTGACTTCAATATTACACACTTCATTAAGGTTCATTGCAAACTTAGTCTTGATGAGAATGCGAGCTACATCCAACTTAACATGTTTTTGAGTTTCTTCATCTGTTTTGACAAAAGAACCTATTCTATTTGCCAAAAACCCAAAGAAACTATCTCCCCATACGTGACATGGTAACCCGAAGTTATTCACCCAAGTCAGTCTCTCTTTATCTACGTCAACGGGGGACCAAGGACGAACATCAGAAAACCACTTAGAGATCCACTCAACTTCCTCCTCTACCAGTTTCTTAATATCTCCCATAAATTCTTCTTCTATCAACACAAGGTTAGCTTCTAAGGGGGTGGATTTGATTCTAAAGTAACCTTCTTTATGTAACGCCTCTTGAATTTCATAAGAAGAGCCCGGAACCTCCACAATCCCTACATAGGCTTGTTCAAATCTTTCAAGATCTTAATTTTTTATATTGAACGTAAGATGTGCGAAATTTGGTTTATCCCCCAACAAAACTTGATTAGAACTTATCTTGTTATATAAATCCATGGATCAAACAGAAAAATTATATCTCCAATCTGACATTGTATATTATTTTCAAACAACACAAACTTGTACTTTACTTTGCCTGAAAATTCCTTTGTTGAACTTAATACTTTTTCATCATATTTCAAACTTACAAACGATAAACTTCAAACAAAGCACACTCTTACAAGAGACAATCACAATAAAAGGAAATAAAAACAATGATGATAATGATAAATACAGAAGAAAAAAGGCATGTTTCTTTTAACTCAAAAAAATATTCCATTTTATACGGGAAATTTAACTAAAGTGAAATTTTCGGTAGTTCATATTCAATAAAAAATAATTTTTTAATACTACCTAAAATTTCGAAAACTGTTGTAGTTTACCGGAAATTTTGAAATTTTCAGTATTGTAAAAAAAATTTTGAAAAATTTTGAATTTTTTTGAAAATTCCAATATTCAAGTTTTTGCGAAAATTTTCAATTTCTACCGGAAACTTCAGAAATTTCCAGTAAAAAAAGGGAAAATTAAAAAAAAAAAAACAAATATATACCACAAAATTCAGATAAAAAAGGGTAAGTTTAAAAAAAAATCTGATTTTTATAAAATAAAAGTTCTCTAAATAGGAGATGTCAGATACAAATGTGGGGTGTCAAGTTAAAACCTTTCAATAGTGACGTTGTGAGTTTCAGTCTAGTTCACTGTACTTCATTTATGAAAAGGTATCAATGAATTGACATCCTTGTCAGTGAACTATACTGAAACTCAGGAAACCTACCATTATTATTTTTTTTTTATAAGCTAACATATATATATATATATATATATATATATATATATATATATATATATATATATATATATATATATATATATATCAGGGATACAATAGGGGTATCCCAACCCGTATACAACAAAAAGCCTATAAGGCTTACAAAAATCACTAGGGGGAGTTAACCCAAGTGTAATAGTTACAAATATATGAACTTTTGTGAAACTTTCCTTTCCAATGGAAACCTACCATTATGATTTTGATTAAATCATTGTTTCAAAAATTTCAAGTTTGGACGATGTAATCACCACAAGAAAACCTACAATTAGCTACGACCAAACTCGTAGCTAATTTGAAGCGATTCTCTATCAAACACAGATTAGAGACAAATTAAATACCATATATGTCGTAGCTTGGATTAGGTGGCTAATTATCTGGAATAAATTATGTGAATTGTATTCACTATTAAAACTGTTTATAAATTTTTGTGCCAAAATTGTTTACGAAAAAGTTGATGAATAGTCTGCTAAATCATCAACCCGTAACATGCTGGTTCTTAGCAAAAAAAAATTAACAGTGTAAAATGTTTTTAATCCACCTACCTGTGACAAAACTATTACGTTGTACTATATATATTCTTAGTTGGTTTGACCGTACCTTCGGCAACTTGTCGCAAAGATAAATCCATGGATCAAACAGAAAACTTATATTCATAAGAAAGATGCGCCCAATATCTCCAGTCTAATATTGTATATTATTTTCAAAAGACATAAACTTGCATTTTACACTAGCTGAAAATTCATTTGTTGAACTTAATACTTTTTCATAATATTTCGAACTTACAACCGATAAATTTCAGACAAAGCACACTTTTACTAGAGACAATCACAATAAAAGGAAATAAAAACAGTGATGGTAATGAAAAAAAAATAGAAGAAGTGAGTGTCATGCATGATCTAAACACTAATTCAAAAGAACTTTTTAAGCCACCTAAGTACCTGTGAACTGTAACGGGTTCCCAATGCCACTCCAGCAACAAGACCGCCTACATACCCAATCAGACTTACTTTCAAATCAATTTCAAAGAAAGATTCCGAGTCACTATCATCATCAGTGGTAGTAGGTGGTGAAAATGAGTGCCTTGCATGATCTAAACACTTCTTCAGCAATTAATCCCCACACAGACCATGGTTACCCTCAAATGAATCACCTTAGAATGTTGAAAACTGCTTATTCTGAGGTATAGGACCTGAGAGATTGTTGAAGGACACGTTAAAGAACTCCAGAAAGGTGAGTTGTGTCAACTGTTGCGGAATCTTCCCTGACAGATTGTTGAGAGAAAGATCCAATGCTTCCAGGTTTGAAAGGTTCCCTAAGGAAGATGGAATGCTCCCAGTAAAGATGTTATTTGATAAGTTGAGCAAAACAAGACCCTTCAAGTCACCTAGGACTTTTGGTATCTCTCCACTGATTTTGTTGCTTGACATATCAATAACTATCATGCTATACCAAATTTGAAGCTTCTCATAATTCATGGTATGCCCTTTGATTGACATTGTCAACGAATAAGGAAAATATTTTGATTCATACTGTAATTCACTTGTATTGGAAGTTTTCATTATTTTCCAACTTAAGATCATTTCCGATGGAAAACTTCCAGAGAATTCATTGTGAGAAAGGTCAATGATGTGAAGCTTAGGGAATGTGCACGTCATGTGGCCAGGGCACCAAATGTCTCCATGAAATTCGTTGTCACTTAAAGCCAATACCTTCAACTCAAGCAAATCTCCCAGCCAAAATGGAAACGAATCGTTGATATTGTTATTATTAGGAATTAATAATTTATATTTTAATTAATATTCACAAACTTGGTGACCAAGTTTGTTAGAGGGTATTTTAGTATTTTATTGTTACTTTTGTAGCCCTAGTTTTAGCTTATAAATAGACTAGTGGTAGTGAATATTTTTAGTAATCCTTTTGTAATCCTTGTAGCTGTCATTCTCTATAATACAATCTTCTCTTGTTCATCCATTATTTCACCTTGTACACCAACAATTGGTATCTAGAGCTCCGGTTAGGATCAACGGGAAAAACACGGGAAACACGAGTGAAAACGTGAGGATTCTTGTGTGATTGAATTTTGGTTCTTGATTTGTGTTGAATCTAGAACAAAATTCTGATCAGAATCATAATTTCTTTGTGATTTTGTGGGTTGGGAAACACTGTGTGCGGTGAGATTCTGAGTGTACTGTACAAGGTTGAAGATGATGAACGGCGGCGGCGGCATGAACACCAAGATGTTGGATGATTCAGATGCGAGTATTGTTCGGTGCTCAAGATGTTCTAGATCTTGTCACCGAAGGTTACGTTCCGGTAGCAGCAGATGCGACGGAGGAACAGAAGAACGCGCAGAAGGATACAAGGAAGAAAGACCAGAAAGCATTGTTCTACATCCATCAGTGTGTGGATGCGAATGTGTTTGAGAAGATTGCAGATTCAACGACGGCAAAGGCGGTGTGGGACACACTGGTTAGATGTTACGGTGGTGACGCATCAGTGAAGAAGGTGAAGCTTCAGTCTCTACGTAAGCAGTACGAGAATCTGAACATGAAGAACAATGAGAAAGTTTCTGAGTACATCTCCAGAGTGATTCTGATCACTAATGAGATGAAGGCGTGTGGAGAAACTCTTTCTGAACAAGTAATCATTGAGAAGGTATTGAGATCCCTTACTCCTCAGTTTGATTACATTGTGGTAGCAATAGAACATTCTAAAGATCTAAGCACCATGAGAATTGAAGAGCTGCAAAGCAGTCTAGAAGCGCAAGAGTTGCGTCTGACTGAGAGAACTTCTGAAAGGGAAGTAGAGCAGCAGGCTCTGAAAGCAGTTTCTGATAAGATGCATCAGAAGCAGTCGTGGTCAGAAGCCAGGAGAAGATCTGATGGTGGTCAGAAGTCAGAAACCTCAACTTCTGATAGGCAAAAGAATGCTCAGAAGGGAAAAGAGAAGTATGACAAGAAGAAGATCTAATGTTACTGTTGCAAGAAGTTTGGTCACTTTGCTAGAGATTGTTGGTCAAACAAAGAAAGGAAGTCAGAAGAAGCAAATATAGCCAGAAGTTCTGATGATGAATCTGTGCTACTGATGGCTTCTGAATCTGATGATACGAATTTGACAGACTGGTGGTATATGGACACTGGCTGCTCAAATCATCTTACTGGAAATAAGAAATGGCTGGTTGATTTTGATTATGAAAAGAGGACAAAGATCAGATGTGCTGATGACAAATATCTTAACGCTGAAGGTATGGGAAATGTCAGAGTTGTTCTGAACAATGGGAAAACAACATTGATTCAGAAAGTGTGGTATGTACCTGGCATAAAAAGCAATCTGATGAGCGTGGGACAATTAATTGAGAAAGGTTTTTCAGTTACCATGAAGGACAATCTTCTGAAGCTGTATGACTGTAATCAGAAGCTGATTATGGAGTCAGAACAGGGAAGGAATAAAACATTCAAGGTGAATGTCAGAACTTCTAACTCTGAATGCCTCAGTGCAACAAGTGTTGTCGAGGAAAGTGAGTTGTGGCACAGAAGATTTGGTCATCTGAATTTCAGAAGCTTAGAACATCTGAATTCGAAGAAGCTGGTACATGGAATTCCTATAATTAAGAAGCCTGAGAAGTCATGAAAAGTGTGCATGGAAGGAAAGCAACCAAGATTGCCATTTGCGTCAGAAGTTGCTCCAAGAGCAAAACATGCCTTGGGAGTAGTACATTCTGATGTGTGTGGTCCATTTCCAGTAGAATCGATGGAGGGAATAAATACTTCGTGTCATTTGTTGATGAATTCACGAGAATGACATGGGTATCCCTTATTAAGTTCAAACACGAGGTGTTTGCTGAATTCAAGAAGTTCCGAATGAAGGTTCAGAATCAGAGTGGTCAGAATCTGAAGATTCTCAGAACCGATGGTGGGGGTGAGTATAACTCCAAAGAGTTTCAGAAGTTCTGTGAGGAGAATGGAATTGAGCATGAGGTTACTGCTCCTTACACTCCTCAACACAATGGTCTTGCTGAAAGAAGAAATCGTACTTTGCTTGATATGGTGAGAAGCATGCTGAAGGAGAAGAAGCTTCCTCAGAACCTCTGGGGAGAAGCTGTTGCCACCGCAACATATGTGCTCAACAAATGTCCAACGAAGAAGCTGAAGGAAATAGTTCCTATTCAGAAGTGGACGGGAGAAAAGCAAAGTGTTAGTCATCTAAAGGTGTTTGGTTCTGTTTGTTACAAACATGTTCCAGAAGCTAGAAGACAGAAGCTGGATGATAGAAGCAAAGTAATGTTACTGGTGGGGTACCACAGTACGGGTGCGTACAAGCTTTATTGTCCAGAAACTAATAAAGTTGAGATCAGCAGAGACGTTATTGTGAAGGAATCAGAAGTTTAGAATTGGGATAAGTCTCAATCTAATTCTGATGTGAGAACTTCTGAAGAAAGGTCAGAAATAGGAATTTCTGAAACTGATGGTGATTCTGACTCTGAAGGAGGCTCAAAAGATGAAGGTGATTCTGATGATGACCCAGATTCTGATGATGATCCAGATTCTGGTGGTGATTCAGATTCTGGGAATATGCCAGATTCTGATGATGGTCAAGGTTCTGGAGGAAGTCAACCTTCTGAAGCAAGAGCTGCTGAAGGAGAAACTTCTGAGGACAGAACTTCTGAGGTTCAAGCATCTGGAGAAAGTTTTGAACGAGGTCAGAGGCCACAGAGAATCAGAAACATTCCAAGAAGATTTGAAGAGTTTGACATGTTACAAGACACTGAAGTAGATTCTGAGGGAGAGATTATTCAGTGTGCCATGTTAGTAGACTCTGAACCCGTGAGTACAGAAGAGGCTCTCAAGAAGAAGTTCTGGCTGAAGGCCATGAAAGAAGAACTTGATGCTATAGAGAGAAACAAGACTTGGAAGCTGACAGAACTTCCGAAGGACAAGAAAGCCATCAGCGTCAGATGGGTTTTCAAGCAGAAGCTAAAGCCAGATGGATCAATTGGCAAATACAAAGCGAGGTTGGTAGCAAGAGGATTTCTGCAGAAACCTGGGCTGGATTATTCTGAAGTGTTTGCACCTGTAGCGAGACATGAAACAATCAGATTGGTGATTGCAATAGCTGCTAACAGGAATTGGCCTATGATGCATTTAGATGTGAAATCTGCATTTCTGAACGGTCCATTAGAAGAAGAAGTTTATGTGTCACAACCTCCTGGATTTGTGAAAGAGAATCAGGAAGGGATGGTGTACAGATTACATAAAGCTTTGTATGGATTGAAGCAAGCGCCCAGAGCTTGGAATCAGAAGATTGATTGATTTTTCAAGAAGCAGGGTTTTCAGAAATGTGAGATGGAATACGGTGTTTATGTTCAGCATATTTCTGAAGGAAATATGATTCTGGTGTGTTTGTATGTTGATGACATACTGCTGACCGGAAGTTCTGAACAAGAATTAGCTAAGTTCAAGAAGGTGCTGATGAATGAGTTTGAAATGACTGATCTCGGGAAAATGACATACTTTCTAGGGATGGAGTTCAGATATTCTGAGAAAGGTATCATTTTGCATCAGCTGAAGTATGAACGAGAACTTCTGAAGAGATTTAAGCTGCATAATTGTAAGGCTGCTATCACACCTGCAGATACAAATCAGAAACTAGATTCTGATTCTGATGGTGAGGATGTGGATGCTACAACCTTCAAACAGTTGGTTGGTTCTCTAAGGTATTTGTGTAATACCATACCTGATATTTGCTATGCAGTTGGAATGGTTAGCAGATTCATGAGTAAACCCAAGTGGTCCCATTACCAAGCTGCTGTCAGGATTCTGAGGTATATCAAGGGAACTCTGAAGTATGGAGTGCTATTTCCTTCTGGAAGGAAGATTGAATCAGAACATCTGAGTTACTCAGATTCTGATTGGTGTGGAGACAGAGTTGATAGAAGAAGTACTTCTGGATACTTGTTCATGTTTCTGGGAGGTCCTATTTCTTGGAGTTCTAAGAAGCAACCTGTTGTTGCGCTATCAACCTGTGAAGCTGAATATATTGCAGGTGCTGTTACTGCATGTCAAGCTGTGTGGATTCTGAACTTGCTGGAAGATCTGAAGATCAAAGTTGCCAAGCCTCTGAAGCTGATGATTGCTAACAAGTCTGCAATCAATCTTGCCAGAAACCCAGTGTTGCATGGGAGAAGCAAGCATATTGAGACCAAGTATCACTATCTGAGAAGTCAAGTTCAGAATGGAGTGTTAGAAGTTCTGCACTGTAGCACCCAGAAGCAGTTGGCAGATGTTCTGACGAAGGCTATCAAGACGGATCAATTTCTTCGCTTAAGGGATGGAATTGGTGTTGTTAGCTTTGAGGAAATATAAATTAAGGGATGGTATTAGGAATTAATAATATATATTTTAATTAATATTCACAAACTTGGTGACTAAGTTTGTTAGAGGGTATTTTAGTATTTTATTGTTACTTTTGTAGCCCTAGTTTTAGCTTATAAATAGACTAGTGGTAGTGAATATTTTTAGTAATCCTTTTGTAATCCTTGTAGCCGTCATTCTCTATAATACAATCTTCTCTTGTTCATCCATTATTTCACCTTGTACACCAACAGTTATGACTAATATCAAAGTACTCTAGCAATCCACAATTGACCAATGCTCTTGGCAACGGACCTTGAAGATTGTTGTTGCTGAAATCAATCATCTGAAGTTTATTTCCCATCAGGTATGTTTGTGGAATGAGACCAGACAATTTGTTCCCTTTTAACTCCAGAAATTCTAGATATTGGCTAAAGTTTCCTATACATGATGGAACATGGCCACTTAAATTGTTGAACGATAAATCAAGAAGAAGGATGAGTGATTTGAGATTGCATATGGATGGGGATATTTCTCCGTTCAATGTATTGTGTGAAACTGCTAAGACTTTTAGACTTGATTTTCTCCACAACCAACTAGGTAGTGATGTTATATTGTTGTATTTCAATTGAATATATTCCACATCAGTGAGATTTCTTATAAATGTTGGAACCTCAACTATATTGCATGGTGCCAAACCTAATAACATGATTGGAGAATTGGTCGCATTGTAAGAACTTTTTCCATTGAATAATGACAATTTGTTGTATGATAAATCAAGAATAACTAGCTTTTTGAGCTTCAAACATATGTCAAGCTCCAACTTTCCATGCAAAAAATTATTTTGTAAATTCAAGAAAACCAGATCTGTTAGGTTTGTCAACCAAGATGGAAATTCACCCTTTATACTGCTATTTTGTGCATTAAATATTGATAGTTGGGTGAGATTTGCAAAAGATAATGGGATGTCACTTCCAATATTTGACGAGGATATATCCAATCTAATTAGTGATGAGAGCTTACCTATCCAGGAGATGGTCTCAAAAGTAAATTTATTGAAACCAACGTACAAGAGGTTAAGTTTGGTAAGATTTGCCAAGGATACAGAAGGGTCTCCCCCAAATTGGTTAAATCGAAGATACAACTGCTTGAGCTGTGTGAGGCTTCCTAGTGAAGAAGGAATATACCCAGAAAAACTGCAATTTTCAATTGATAGGGTATGTAAAGAGCTAAGATTTCCTATGGATACAGGAAGTGTACCATAAAAACCTGTCTCATCAAAGCATAACTCGGTGAGTGAACTAGACTGAAATTTGGGCAACCTGCCAATCAGAATTGGATTATGGCTCAAATCTAGAATTTTCAAGTTTGGAAGATGAAATACTCCAACTTGAAACTCACCATACAATTCAGAGTTGTAAAGAGATAGTACTTGCAACGAAGTTAGATTTGTGAGTGTGTCTGGTAAAGTGGATGAAATAGTTACATCACCAAGTCGAAGAATCTGAAGTTTTGTTGAGTTTTTAATTATGCTTCTAAGAATGGGATGTTTGAGTTGCAACATATTGTCGGTTAGATCAAAAGACAACAACTTGGACAGTTGTGAAACTTGTGGTGGAATTTCGCCAAAAAAAAGAGTGTGAGAAACATTCAGATATCTTAGTTGTGAAAGCTCCCCTATCTTAGGTGAGATTTGAGAGTAATTGAAGTCATTGTCTGAAAGATCGAGATGTCGAAGGTGTACAAGGCGAAAGAGAGTGGTATTTGCATCCATTGTACCATAGAGTTGGCTGCTTCTAAGATCAATGTGAATGACATGATCTGTGTGCACATCACATTGAATGCCATCCCATGAGCAGCAATCGGTGCTTGCATTCCATGATGTTGTTTTAGGATAACTGAAAGGATTATGAGAAGCAGTCATATTGATGATAAAGTCTTCCTTAAATTGCAACAAGGCATGGCTTTCATATTGATGACACTTTGGATGAGTTAAAGGAAAAGATGTAGTAAATGTGAAAGACAAGAGAGAAAAAAAGAAAAGAAAGTGGAATGACAAAACAAGAGAGCGCACAAAGACCATTGTATCTTAATATTTTAAACTGAGAAGTTTGGATGAAATGTTAGACACATAGTAGGTGGTTCTTATACTAAAGAAATGGACTACAATATAATAAATGAAAGTGTTTTCTAGTGAAATTCATTATCATGGACCGTGCATTTTGGTTTGGGCTATCACATTTCCATTGGTGAAGCAACTTTGTCCTTTGCCGTTACAATTCAAAGAAAGGGATTTGAATGTTGGCTCTTATAGTGGATTATGCAATTTGATTTGATCTCTCTTGTATTGACTGTAATCACATGCATTTCATACAAAGACTTTTATAGAACAAGGTCTATTTGGTGCGTTATCTTGTAGTGAGGTTTTCTTCATTACCACAAACTTAATTTTCTGTCCATTTCTAGATTCTTGTATTCTATTTCTTGTACATTTGTCTCTACTATTTGACTCGGCAATTTTCTCTCAGATTATCTGGCTGCTTGCATTTTTGGAAAACCATTTCAATATTTTAAATCTCTCCAATCAATTCCATACATAACCAATTTAATATCTTGACAGAGTCATTTGTAATATTTTCAATTTAAATTGTTCCTATGCCATTTTATTTGGTATTAGATGCATCAATCTACACCCTCTCTTGAAATACTCAACATTTTCTTATTGGGATGTATGCATAAAACTTGAGTCTATAACTGACTTTTCTCTTAAGTATCATAATAACTGGTTTTAAATTTTATACATCTAATACCCCGTATACTCTTGAGTGTAACTGATACCAAATAATAAGAGACAATATATTTATATTAAATATATATATTTATATTAAAGCGGTATACCACTTTAATATATATAAATTCTTACATCATATACCGCTTTTTTTATAGAATTATTTTTTAAAACATCTAAAATAATAAAATCCAATATAATTAATAACATATCTCATTTTAAATCATATTAATTTCTTTTCATATTTTTCATATTTTTGAATTTTAAAATTTTAACTTATCTATTTATAAGAATTATATTTAGAAGTAAATGATTTTATGGAATACTTTTGATTTTATCCGGAACTGCAGACACTACAAAAAAAACAGGAATTTGCCAGGTGAATATCACCCCGCAAACCCAAAATTCACCCTGCAACGTCACATTTGCGGGGTGCTTGAAATACTTCGCAAAAACAGTAGTCGCAACTTTTTGCCAGGTGAAAATCACCCTGCAACCTTGCCAAGTACAAATCACCCCGCAACTTTGCCAGGTACAAGTCACCCCGCAAGTGCATTTGCACAGTTACGCGTGTCAGAGCTGTTAAAAGCATGTAGAGCAGGCATGGGTCAGATTTGTTCAGAATTTTGTGGGGTGCAAATCACCCAGCAAATCTTTAATATTAATTGTTTTCTCTCAGCAGAGCAGGCGTAGGGCTGGTAGGTTTATAGGGTTCAGAAAATTTGCGGGGTGCATACCACCTAGCAAATTTTGATTATTCAATTTTGCTGGGTAAAATTCACCTGGCAAATGAGTTATATTTACCAAGTTTAAATCACCACGCAAATACTAACACATATAATAAGAAAATATATATTTATATTATTCTAAATATTAAATTAATATTTAGAATAATATAAATATAATAAATAATTTAAATTCAGAAATATTTAAAATTGATATATTATTTTAAATTCAAATTTAATTTAAAAAAGTTGATAATTAAATAAATTTATAATTAATCCTAAATATTTAAATTCAAATTTAATTTTAAAAAGTTGATAATTAAATAAATTTATAATTAATCCAAAATATTTAAATTTAAAATGACATTCACTCCGAATCCGAATCTTGGTTGTTTCTGTTTTCTTCATCATTCTCGTCTACCACTCCTTGGTTATCAACCCGTCCACCTCCACCACCACCATAATGTTGTAGAAACATTTGTTGCCATTGTTGCATTTGTTGTTGCATTTGTTGTTGTACTTGTTGTTGTACTTGTTGTTGAATTTGTTGTTGTGTAAGCATTATTTGCTCTTGTGAAAGTCTCAATGCTTCCTCCAACTCCATTTGTTTTTTTCTCAATGCTTCATTTTCACGTGCTGATTCACTCTGAGCTAGCTGTCTAATTGTTTCAGTTATTTCAGGGGTTAATGTCGGAGGACGTGAAGACCCTTCCCCGCATAAAATTCTCCTAAATAAAGACATCCTATCCCCTTTTTTGTAGTTGCCAGCTAAAGGCCCAGTAGCATAAATTTTTCCATTTCTATTCCTTCCCTTACATGCTTTCAACCACAAATATTGATCAACATCTGGAGCAAGTGGATGTCGCCCCCGTGGGCCACCTAACTCCGGATGTTTAGCTAAAAGTGCTGCCTTCAATCTTGCATACTTCGCCTACACATGCATAAAAAAATAAATTAAATAATATTTTAGGCAATTTTATTTAATTAAAAAAATTTAACATAACATTTAAATATTAATATCATCTTACCTGAATTTCTCTAGCACGGTCATCGCTCCACTCTCCATCTCTTCCCCGATAAGTCCTTTCGTGAAGCTCTTGCATTAATGGAGTTCTTCCTTTCTCACAATCAGATGGATGTCGCATGGTGCCTGGACTTGTTTTGTTTGTATGATGCCATGTCATTTGACTCGCACTGTGCATTGAAGCAAACAATCTCTGCAACCTTGGTATTATCGGAAGATAAAACATTGATTTCACTACTATGCGTTTTTTATTACGATCAATGGCTTTAGTGCGAACTGCATACCTTGGACTGTTACAAAACTTACATTCCTCCAACGCTCCATCATTTGTACCAAACTCATTGTCATAGAACAACATGCAACCTCTAATGCAACAATCAATCTTCCTTACTTCTAAACCCAACTTCATAACCAACCTCTTCGCGTCATAATAACTTATAGGCAAATTGTCTTTCGTAGGGGTCGCATCCAACATCATTTGACAAAAGAATTCCAGACACTGATCAGGAACATTCCAGTTTGACTTCGCGGCCAACAACCTCACACACATAGATAGTTTAGAGTCTGACGAACCCTCAAACAATGACGTGTTTATTTCTTTCAACAACTGATAAAACTTTTGAGCTTTCTCATTCGGCAACTCTTCCTCATCACTATCTTGTTGTTCATCGTAGGTCACGTTCACCCCTAAAGCATCGCCAATCATGTCATCGTGCAGATTAAACTGTTCTTCATACTCCATCTGTGATCGACTACTTGAGCCCTGTTGTACATTACTAGTCTCTGGCATATTCATCGGCATTGCTTCCCCATTTGATGTCCAAACCCAATACTTTTCCTTAAATCCCTTTCTCTTCAAATGAGTTTCTACTTCTTCCGGATTACTTATTATACGTCTACATCCACATTTAAGACACAAACATCTTACTCATCCCTCTATTCGACAACATTCTTGATCAAATGCCCATGTAACAAACGCTTTAACTCCTTCCTCAAAATGTGGTTTAAGTCCACGTCTCCCTGCATACATACGATCGTACATCCAACTACGATAGTACTTGTAATATTCCATACTGCACTTTTACAATATCGTAACCATTATGATCACATAAACGTTTTAATCAATTGACCAATTCAGGAATTTCGCTCAATTATATCAAATAACTAATACACATAAATTTCTATTTTAAAAACATAAAAAATACTATAATTCTGTTATTATAAATAACATTTCATTTCAAAATTAAAGTATATCATACTATTTACAAAATAATCATGCTATTATAAAATCATGTCACAATGCTATTTTAAAAATATATTATAACTATCATATAATAACAATATATTAAAATATAATAACAAAATGTAAATACGATATTAATTAATGCTACTATAATAATATATGTTTATGTGTTAATTATGTTTAGTATTGTATCAATGTTACTACAAAATATAAATTTATAATAATTATGTTTAGCATTCTATTTTTTAAGAATTAACTATTTAAGAATTAACTATTTTACTAAATATTCTGTTTTATAAAATTAACTATAATAATATTCTGTTTTATAATTAACTATATTATACTATTTAATAATATTCTGTTTTATAATAAATATTCTGTTTTTTTAGAATTAACTTTTTTTAAGAATTAACTATTTAAAATATATTCTGTTTTTAAAAATAATAATAATCTGTTTTTTAAACAAATGATAATATTCTGTTTTACTAAATAATAATAATAATATTCTGTTTTTTATAATAAAAAAATATTCTGTTTTATAAAAGAAAAAAATATTCTGTTTAATAAATAAAAAAATTTGTTTTCACAAATATTAATAACATCCTATTTATAAAAATAAAAATAATAATCTGTTATTTCTTTAAATAATATTCTGTTTTTTATTTATTTTAATATTCTGTTTTTAATAAAATATTATTTTTCATAAATATAATATTAATAATAAACTAAAGCTAAATCTATTAAAAATAATAGTATTCTGTTAGATAAATAATATTATAAATATAGTATTAATAACATCTTATTTAAGAAACTAATATTTATTATACTATTTAATAATATTCTGTTTTATAATAAATATTCTGTTTTATTAATCAATGGTTCAGATTTATTAAAAAACGAAAATAGAATATTTTACATTTTCTCACACCTACCCCCACCATTAGCATTTATATCTTCATCGAAACTCCAACAGATCTAAACAGAAGTGTGTTTTTCAAATTAAAACACTTTTTCAAACCTGAAGCTGTCTTATTAATGACTTAATGGAACAAGTTTCCATGTGAATTTTTCGCTTGGTTACATTGAAGAATGAACAGAGAGATCGTTGAGAGAAAAAGAAAAATTACAGTCGATGTAGAGAAAGTGTGTTAGAGATATGATTAGGGAGAAATAACAAGGATGAATTTAGTGTGTTTTTTATAATAAAAAAATATTATGTTTTATAAAAGAAAAAAATATTCTGTTTAATAAATAAAAAAATTTGTTTTCACAAATATTAATAACATCCTATTAATAAAAATAAAAATAATAATATGTTATTTGTTTAAATAATATTCTGTTTTTTTTTATTATTTTAATATTCTGTTTTTAATAAAATATTATTTTTCATAAATATAATATTAATAATAAACTAAAGCTAAATCTATTAAAAATAATAGTATTTTGTTATATAAATAATATTATAAATATAGTATTAATAACATTTTATTTAAGAAACTAATAATATAAATATAATATTAATAATAAATAAATCTAAATCTGTTTTATTAAATAATAATAATAATATTCTGTTTTAAATAAATTATATTTTTCTGTTTATAAAAAAGTAACAGTATTTTACTTTTAAAAATATAATATTTAGTTTAAAAATTATATTATACATATTTATATTAATTTCGGTTTTAATAATAAACTAAATCCAAATATATTATTTATTTACTAAATCTAAATCTAAATCTTAAACTAAATCTAAATCTATTATTTATTTACAAAAATAATAATCTATATTTTAAATATTATTTATTTACTAATTTATAAAAAAACGAAGAAAAAAAATATTTTTAACATATTTATAAACAGATTAGTTACAAAAATATTTTTAACATACAAACTAAACAAATCTAAACAGTTTTTATAAATCTAAATCTATTATTTATTTAAAAATACTCTAACATCACCTAACATACAAATACTCTAACATACAACAGCCAGAAATCAAATCTACAAAAAAATCATTAAAACTAAACTCTAACATACAAAAACTCTAATATCATACAACAGCCAATAAGATAGAAAAAAAAAGTTGATAAAAAATAAGTACCTATTGATGAAGAAGACCACAAACTCGTACAGGAGAGGAAGTGAAATGGGTAGGAAGAAGAATGGAATTTTTTGGAAGAAGAATATGAAATGGGTAAAAAGAAGAGTGAAATGGGTAGGAGAAGAAGATGGAAAACGTGTAGGAGTGAATGAATGTGAATGAATCGGCACAAATAATAAATATATATCTGCTCATTTGACCGTTGCGCCTTGGAAAACGTGTCTTTCACGTTGCTAAGTGATTTTCACCCCGCAACTTTGTTGAATGTATTTCACGCGGCAACACATGGAGTTGCAGGGTGGTATTCACTTCGCAACTTTTCTTACGTTGCTGAGTTAAATTCACCCCGCAACACTTACTGACATAACCTGCCCTCTCTGCTATGAATTGACATGTCTGAACGTTTTATTTTTTGAAATTTTAAAAAAACATTGCGGGGTGATTTACACTCGGCAAACTTTGTTTCAAAAACTCCGTTCCCTCCAAATTAGTTGCGAGGTGAATTTTTTTATAAATTTTATTTATATATATTTTTTTTTAATAAATGAGTTGCGGGGTGTTTTACACGCGGCAACGTATTTATTTTGCTAAGAGAGTTTCACCCAGCAAAACCACCCAGCAAATATGCATATTTCTTGTAGTGAGATCAGGAAATGATTTTATGGAATTCTTTTGATTTTTTTCGGATCTGCAGATCAGAAATGTCTCCTGATTTGCACATCCGGAATAAATCAAAGTTTTTTAAAAAATCTGGTGCGTCTGGATGTGCACATCCGGAATTAGGGGGCAAAAACGGAATATCGCGTGGTGTCTAAGAAATATGGGTGGTGTATTAAGAAACTCTCTAACTTTAACGCAATGCTCATGAGATTATTTTCCAACTTTATGAGTTAAACAAACTTACAAACAAACAAAAATGAAATATTTTTGGAGAAACATGATTAAGAAACTAGTATTGCATAAAAAATAAACAATATGTCAAAGATTATGGTCATAGTCAAATATTGTGGTCATGGTAAAAGATTATGGTCAAGGATCGTGATTGAATAAAGTCACAATTTATGGACCAAGAAAATAACACTCATGGTTTTGCACCCATGGTTTTGTAACAACTCCCATGGTTTTGTGAAGATGAGCACCTATAAATAGAGGTACATTTCTCATTCCTAACACAACAACAAAAAAGCATTGCAACATAACATAAGAGAAAAATTTAGTGAGAAAGAATATATTGTAGTTTCACCTATAAGGTTCCTTTAGTGAGTGTTCTCCTAGTACAAGAGAGAGTGTAATTTGTTCCCTCCTTGTATTTTGAGAGAAGTGTTGTAACTTCTTCCACTTAGTGAAAATCTTTTCTACCGGTGCCCGTGGTTTTTCCCTTATTTGTTAAGGGTTTTTCACGTAAATATTCTGTGTCAATTTTCCTACTCCTTAATCTCTTATTTTGTGTGTTATTTATCTTGCTACTCTGATACCCAACAGTGGTATCAGAGCTGTTGGTGTCGGTCTCTATTTCCGCTGTTGCGTACGGTTACTATTCACACATGTGGTTGTATACTTTTGCAGTGATTGTTAACGTATACTAGATTTGTTCTAGTGTGCGATAAAATATACAATACTGCTCACGTATACTGTGGTATTTACGGTGAAATTGTGTAAACCAGTTTAGTGAAACAAATGGCTGCAAAATTTGAGATTGAAAAATTCAGTGGGAGTAATTTCTCCCTGTGGAAATTAAAGATGCAGGCAATCCTGAGGAAGGATAATTGCTCACCAGCAATAAAAGGTAGACCTACAGATATAACTGATGAAAAGTGGAGAGAGATGGATGACAATGTTGTTGCCAATTTGCACTTAGCAATGGCAGATTCAGTTTTGTCAAGTATAGCAGAAAAGAAAACTGCAAAGGAGATCTGGGATACTCTAATCCAACTGTACGAGTTCAAGTCACTTCACAACAAAATTTTCTTATAGAGAAGACTCTACACTCTTCGAATGAGTGAAACCATTTCGGTGCCAGATCACATCAACAATTTAAATACATTATTTGCTCAACTATCTGCATCAGATTTCACAATTGTAGAAAATGAACGAGCATAGCTTCTTCTTCAGAGTTTACCAGATTCGTATGATCAACTCGTCATCAATATTACAAACAATAATATTGTTGACCGTCTATCCTTTAATGATGTCGCCGGAGCTGTTCTTGAAGAAGAATTCAGGCGTAAAAATAAAGAAGATCGGCAAGAAAGTTCAAAACGAATAGAAGCTTTGACGATTATGAGAGGTAGATCAACGGAACGTGGTCCCAGTGGGAGTCAAAATCATGGTAGATCAAAATCTCAAAGAAGAACAAACCTCAAATGCTACAACTGTGGCAAGAGAGGGCACTTGAAGAAAGACTGTTGGTTCAACAAGAAGAATGGTGAGAAGTCTTCTGAAGCAAGTACATCTCAAGGATGTATTGCTAGTACCTCCGATGATGGAGAAATCCTTTACAGCGGAGCAGTAGTTAGTACCAAAGGCAAAATTCAACTCACTGATGGTTGGATAGTAGATTCAGGAGCAACATGGCACATGACTCCACGACGAGACTGGTTTTGCACTTACGAACCTATCTCGGAAGGACATGTATTGATGGGGAATGGCTATGCTTGGGAAATTACTGGAGTTGGTACTATCAAAATGAAAAT
This sequence comes from Lathyrus tuberosus, assembly GCA_022829125.1. NCBI lineage: Eukaryota > Viridiplantae > Streptophyta > Magnoliopsida > Fabales > Fabaceae > Lathyrus > Lathyrus tuberosus. The sequence goes on along the minus strand of JALAZF010000161.1, from coordinate 6,329,917 downwards.
GTATGATGGTACTATCCGCACACTTCAAGGGGTACGACATGTGAAAGGATTGACGAAGAATTTGTTGTCTATTGGGCAACTAAATGTCCTCGGATGCATGACCCATGTTCAAGGTGGGATCTTGAAAGATGTGAAAGGTTCGCTAGTAGTGATGAAAGCAGAGAAGGTCGTTGCAAATCTATACATGCTTTTGGGAGACACAACGAAAGGAGCAGATGCATTAGTAGCCACTGGAAGCCAGGAAGAAACAACGATGACATGGCATCGCAGACTAGGCCATATGTCAGAACGAGGCTTGAAAGTTCTTGCAGAACGTAATCTCATACCCGGGCTCAAGTCGGTAAATTTACCTTTCTGCAAGCACTGTGTGATAAGCAAGCAGCATAAACTAAAGTTTCCTAAGTCAAATGCTAGAATCAAACACATACTAGACTTAATTCATTCTGATGTGTGGGAGTCACTGGAAATGTCCATTGGAGTAGGAAAATATTTTGTATCATTCATTGATGATTACTCCAGGAGACTATGGGTGTACCCAATCAAGAAGAAGTCAGATGTGTATTTAGTATTCAAGGAGTTCAAAGCACAAGTGGAACTTGAATATGAGAAAAGAATTAAGTGCTTGAGGACAGATAATGGATGAGAATATACAGATGGTGATTTCCTGACATTCTGCAACCAAGAAGGTATGAAGCGGCAATTTACTATTGCTCATACACCTCAACAGAATTGTGTAGCAGAGCAGATGAATAGAACTCTCCTAGAGAGGACGAGAGCTATGCTGAAAACAACAGGATTGAAAAAGTCTTTCTGGGCAGAAGCTGTCAAAACTGCCTGTTACGTGATAAATCGAACGCCATCAACTTCGATTGATTTAAAGACACCAATGGAGACGTGGAAGGGAAAACCGAGTGATTATCCTTTTTTCCATGTATTTGGATGTCCTGTGTATGTGATGTATGTAACACCCCAAATCGGTAAGAATATTTATTTAATTTACTTAAATATAATATTCGTGATTTTTCGCGAATTTTGGTGGTTTGTGTTGACGTCGGTAATTTTGTGAAGTTTTGGTTATTTATTTAAATAATAGTATATAATATGGAATATATTGTATTATTATTTATTTAAATAATATTAGAAGGATTAAGGGTAAGATGGACTTTTAAGGAGGAGTTAGTGAGGGTAATATTGGGAAAGCCCAATTTAGAAGCCCAAAGCTTAGGTTTAACAAAAAGGAGAATTTGAGAGGAATAATATTCATTTGTTAGACCGTGAAAAGAAGGGAAAAGGCCAGAGCTCCGAGGAAAGAGGGAATAGCCTAGGATTCGAGAAGGTTTCCAAGAACTCAAGAAAGAAAGCTTGGAATCGACAATCTAAGGTATGGGGAGTATTGCCTTTCATTGTTTTCGATATAGGAATTCGATGTGTTTAAAGCTGATTTTTGAGGTTTATGTGGGTTTGTGGGTTTATGAGTAAATTGATGATTTAGGTGTTGTTTTTGTGGATCGATGATGAATATGAAGGGTTAGATTGAATCGGATAAAAGTAGGCCTTCGAGGCTAATTTCTCTGTCGATGTTGTTTTGACCTCGTAGGAAAAAGGTATTTATGGAAGTTATGAAGGTAACTGGGTTTGTGAAGGTTTATGTGAAATTAAGGTTTAGGATAGTGTGATAAATCGGCCTAAATGTCGTAGATGTTGTGCCTTTGTTGCCATAGTGACTTAGGAATGTTTTGGGGATGTTTTTGGGGTAAATGAGGCTGAACCCGTAAGGTTTTGGGGTCTGAATGTGCTACTGGTGCGTAGCAGCGATTGCAAGAAATCGCGACCTCGCAAAGTGAAGGAATCCTTCGCAAAGCGAATACTCGCCCTAGACTCGCTGGGCGAACAACGCAGTGAATGCGTGATGACGTTGTTCGAGATACTGGAATGAAATTTTAATTATGATTTTTAGTTCACACAGCGAACTTCCCAGCGAAAAACTTCGCTAGCCGAATAGCGGTGGCGAGTGAGACAGAGTGGAGTTTCTTTGGTTTTTGTATGAGGTTTTGGGGTTCGCTGGCAGCTCGCAAAGCGAACGCCAGAGCGAACATTCTAGTGAACGTCTGCTGTTTCGCGAAATAGTTTTATGATTCTTATGGTGTCTTTATGTTTTGAGTTGTGATTATTCTGATGAATTCCCATGATTATATTGATGATTTTGAGGTGATGATTTCATGATGTTTTGATGAATAATTGACGATATGATTAACAAGAGATTTTGATGAATGATGATGCACGTAATGACTTTTATTGATGATGATGATAATGACGTTGTATATCTGCATTCATAGCATTTTAGGACTTCGGTCCAATGGTGGCTTTAATCCCATTGTGTGGATTGAAGTGTATGACGTGCTCCGGTTCTTGTGTAGAATCGATCCTAATGACGGGGATCTTTGGAGGGTGATGGCCTAGTGTCCATCGATTGTGATGATTGGTACCACATGCATGAGTCTTGTTGTGCATTGCATTTAATTGGCATTGATGTGATTTATGACGTTGTGATTTTTGATGTTTTCCCTTGTGATGACCCTGATGATGTTGTATATGATAATGACGTCATTTATGCATATCTTGTTTTTATATTGATTATAATGAATTGTGATTACTCACCCTGCCTGTTTGAATGTTGCCTCCACGTGGGTAACGTGCAGGTGATCAGGCTTAGCTGTGGATGCCTTTGAGGACTTTTGGAGTTTATTTGCTTTTGGTCGATGTAGAGGGTCTTGCTCTGATATTGTAACATCGGGTTGGGTCGTTGAGTCGAACCATGTTGAGTTGTTATTTTGTTGTTATTTTGATTATTATGGTTTAATTTAAAACCTTTTGATTTTGGATTATTGTGGTTATGGTGGTTTCGCTGCTAAATTGATGGCTTTTGATTTTAATTTGAGGAAAACCCATTGTTTACGGAGCAAATGTTTTATTTTGCGTTTATCGAGAAAATGTGCACCCTTCTGAGGTGATTTTTACTCTGATAATTTGTATATTTTGTCGTGTATATTTGTGGGGTAGAAAAGGGTGTTACATTAGTGGTATCAGAGTAGGTCCGTCCGTCCGGCCAGGATTTTACTTGATGTCAGTCCCCTGTCAGTCGACAAGTGTGTATACACTGTCGATGTTTTGTTTCTTCTAACCTTGTTAGTGGTGTGCAGGATGGCTGGACGAAATGATTGTGCTATTACTGATTGGTTGGAATCAGTTGCTCAAGTAGTGGCTCAGCTCAATCCGAATGGTGGAGTTCCAGATGAGTTTCGTGCTTTGGGGAAGTTTCAGAGGAACAATCCACCGACTTTTGAGGGTACTCATGATCCTGCAAGTGCACACAAGTGGCTGAAGGCGATGGAGAAGATCTTCCGGGTGATGGGGTGTATTAATGAGCAACAAGTTTAGTTTGGAATGCATATGCTGACAGAATAGGTCGAGGATTGGTGGGATAACAACCGTCAGAGGCTCGCAGATGTTGGCACTGTGATAACTTGGGCTATGTTTAAGCAGGAGTTTTTGGGAAATATTTTCCAGAGGATGCTAATGGTAAGAGAGAAGTGGAATTCGTTGAGCTGAAACAAGGAGACATTACTATGGCGGAGTATGCTGCGAAGTTCGAGGTGCTAGTGAAGTTATGTCCTCACTACAACCACTACAAGAAAATTAGCAAATTGCGACGGTTCATTTTGGCAGATTACGACGGTTAGAACCGTCGTAATTTGTAAGTTATGATGGTTTCCGTACTGTCGCATAAACGTCCATCGCGAGGCCGTATTGCGACGGTTGTGAAAACTGTCGTGCAAACCGTCGTTATTTTTACGACGGGTATATTGTGGCGGTTTGAACCGCCATAATTTTCGAATATTTAATAAAAAAATCTAAGGTATATTGTGGCGGTTTGAACCGCCGCAAGTTGCAAATATTTTTTAAAAAAAAATCAGCACTTAATTTTTTTGTTATTATAAAAAAAACAAAATAAAAAATAAAAAAGACATTTTTTTTGTAGTGATAAGACCATTATAGAGTCCTCACAAAATAAACATGACTGGTCCCTAAAGGAATCCAAATCATGAACCTTGCTTCTGGCATGACTGGCACAAGTATTTTTTATTACAACCATAATATTTAATTTTATACTTAACTTAAATGTTACCTATTTTTAACAAAACAAGAAAAATCCATGTTGACTTGCCACGTCCTTTGAGGGGGGCTTCAGACAAGCTTCCGTTGAGGTTGCGTGCATGAGGAAAATATTGTCGTTGAATTTGGACTTGAACATCAAGTAGCTTGAACTTCGGTAATTTGAAATTTGATTTCAAAAGAACTGCAAGTAAAGAGAAAGCATTACCGAAGTTACTCTACTCATCAAGGATGCAGGGAGGCAAGGCTTGTTATTCTTGTTTTTGACAATTGATTTCCTGCTCCCAATCTAAATCCTGATCCACGCCCATTGGAAGAGTAACTAATATGATTATTGTAGTGTCATCTAGCAAATAAACATAAGCAATATCATTAGGAATAAAGGTGTGAATACATCTAGCAAAAGTTATATACCAATGGTCCTTGATTGTAACTACCAATATGAAATCATTGTAGTGTCATGAAGAATGTGGATGAAGTTTAGAGTAACTACCAATTTGTAACTATCAATTCTAAAACTCATTTAGACAGTTGTAACCCTGTATCACCATAATTTAAGCCATTTGTGGTCTGCTACTGCAGATCTGGATGAGACAGCAACAAAAACTACCCCTAAGACTTCCTTGAAACTACAAAATAATGGTAGTTAGTGAATGTATTTAAGGGTTATTTAGGATGTAACATTGTTATAAGAATATAAAAAAAAATGAACAGTAATACATAATTTAAATTAAAAATGAAGCTGAAGTTGAGAACAGATTTTATGCTAGCACCAATAGTACATATCACAGTTGATGTATTCCCTAAAGCTGATCCAATTTGATCCGGCTTCTCCAAATCACATTCCACAATTTCAAGCTTCTCTACAGCTGGGCTAAAAACCAAAAACATTCTGTTATCCAACACAGCAACATCTTTGTTAATGCGAAAAACTTTCTTGGCTTACCTTCACTCCCTCCACTTGCACCGTCAAGCTTCAATTGTTTAACACTCTGCATATCATATATTCATATCTTTAATGCATATTAAGAAGCTAATTGTTACTACTAGTCGTAAATTAATCACCCTAACCTGAACCAATGCACCGGCTTTATGAGTATTCCTTACTCCAGCTCTAACTTTAAAACCAAGCTTTATAAGCTCCATGAATGAAACTATCATTGCTCAGAATTTTGCAAACAAAAGTTTCTATCTCGAAATGTGAAAAATGAAAATGTAACTGACTGTTCTTGAGCCAACTTTTCCAGTAGCACCAGCAACAAAAACTAGATTATCATCCTTGGAATCTGTTTTCTCAGGAATCCCCTCAGATAGTAAAATGTATCATTCATGTATGTAACTATCTAGTTAAGATATTGTAACCGCCAAAAATACTTAATAGCATAGAAAAGAACCTGCACATACCAGCAGAAGTAAATATAGATTTTTCATAGAAAACAATGCCATTAATCCCTCCAAACTGTTGTAGTATCATCAAGCCGAGTCCTACCTAAACAATGTAGGTAACTGTCATAAGAGTCTGCAAAATAAAAACTAAGATATGATTCTTGAATATTGAATATGACTAATTAAGAAAGCTCACTGTAAGTGACTTCAAATATTGCAATTGAAATAAGCCAATAATGCTAGCCTCTGTTTGTTGCTGAAGGGCTTCGGTATAGTCCTACAAATAAAAGGACAATTCATCAGATGATATACACTAATCCATTTGGCTTCTTCCTTTTACAACACAAGAGTGCATTCTAAAGAACAAAAAGTAATTACATACTCTGATTTCATTGGCCTCTTTATAAACATCAGCATTTTTTCCTCTAAGGCGCTATAATGAAGAATCACTCTCCTTCAAGCGACCGGCCTTTGCCTGCAGAAGATCACGAGTACCATTGGATGACATGTCTTGACTCAGACAAAAATAATGATGAAAAATCTCCAGCTGTTTGGGTAGGCCATGTCCAACACATACAGCCCCAAACAATCATATCACGGATAACTCACCAGCCACCTAGGAGAATCTGGGATAAAGGGAAGACTGAGAAGCTGTATAAGACAAGGAACAATTCCTGAGATAGAGACAGAAAGGATGAGAGTTACATCAAACCCTTGGTTTTGTTTTGTGAAAAGAACACCTGAAAGAAGAACATTACCTATTAGAGCCAAAGTCCGCCAATTTACAAATGCTCATATAAGATAAGTTAATGACATCCCACAACTAATCATTAACTGTCAAATTAAAATCAAATAGAGATTTGAAATGTTCCTACACGTGCTACAATGACATATACAAAAAATACAAGTACACAAAAAAAAAAGACTGAATTGATATTATATCATTACAATATTGCTTCAACTGATGAACTGCAGTGAATCGGCCTCTAAGATTCTTTGGTGTTATTTCTGCTATATAAACTGGTACCTATTATGTAAAAGGAAGTATTTACTTGTATTCTTTCGGAGACTGAATATCGTTTTAATTGCAATCATAACAAATAACATGTTACCACATAAGATAGCAGGCCAATCCCATATCCTACCAACACTCTTCCAATGTAAAGCCACCAAGCATCCTTCAAATAAGCACAGGTAAAGATTAGATATCAACAACTAAACTTGAGGAAACCCGTGGAAATAAGAAGAGCACTCAACTGATAAAATCTTAGCAGTTCACATTTTGTAGCTTAACTTTGTCTATCTGTTTCTATTTTGTAAATGACATTGATGTCCCCTCAATTACACTCAGAATAAGGGTGTCGGTTAAACAAACCTAAAGGGAGGGGGAATGCAATTTCTTCAATAAATAAGGACTGCTACTAGGGATGTAAAATTCTCTGTTATGGTGTTATTTACTTTTCTTTTGTCTGTGTTCTTTACTGTTTAGAAAGTTCATTGCCATAAGCTAACATGTTTTTGGTATAATATGAATAATTTGACAGTAACATATACTACACAAATGACCATTTGGACAAGAGAACTTGGACCTACATATTTGGAGCATGCTGTGCAACAACAATTTTCATCCCTTCTTTCCACAATTACAGAATTTGGTCATTTTTTGGCCTAGTTATGACCACTTACACTGCATGGTATATGACCATAGCTTCTTTAGTTTATGGACAGTTATAGAACTCATGATCAACTTCTATCATTTAAAATTGTATAGTTAATTCGATAAATGTAAAGTACAGTTGAAAAATAGTCCAAGATTTCTCTAATGTTTTCCTAAAAGTTCATCACCTATTTCAGCTTCATCACTTGCTGCTTCTGCTTGTGCCTCTTCTTCTACCAATGCAGAGCGAAACTAGAAAGACTACAAACATGGCCTGCTATAATGCGAGCGCGATTCACCGTACTGATAACGCACTTTGAAAAAACTAAATGAACTTGATGAACTAAAATCCAACATGACTGAGACATCACAACCTCCACAGGAATATATGCGAATCACCCCCAACCCAGCTTAACTATTACAACAGAATAGAACCTCCAACCCCAATAAAAAAACCAACTAAATAAATCTAAGCTTGAGATACCTACCCTTAAGACAAACTGATCCACTCAGGACCTTCCCCAAAGATTTGAATATTGCCGAAACCAAACACTTTAATATTGCAACAGACCCATTAGATACCACCAACCAAATATTGCAACAGATCCATTAGAGAAGTTTATGTGAAGTATTTAAGAACTAACCTAATTAGATACCACCAACCAAGTCAAATCATGTTGATATTTCTATTATGATTTTTATACATTACAGATAGATATAGAATATTTAGGGTTGGCAACTACATGAATCAAGAGAAAGAGAAAGAGAGTAGGAATCAGGGTCATGGACAGAAACACACACAAAATCGATTAAGGGTTTTTGAACTGACCCGTTAGGAGTGGTTCCAACAGAGATACGGAACCGTGCAGATTGATCTCGTGCTTTCTGATTCTGAATAGAAGAAGTGAAATTCTGAAAGGTGGAATAGAAGAACAAACGTTTTGTTTTATTTTTAGCGGTTCATGGATTTCTAATGGGAGACGGTTCATCTCCGTCGCAGTTTTTAATTGGGAACCGCCCTGTTTTGAGTGTTGGAAAATAAATATAAGGGTAAGGGCGGTTAAGAACCGTCGCAACACAAGATTTACGACGGTTGGGCTTGGAACCGTCGCAGCCCATTAGACTATTTTGAGTGTTGGAAAAAAATATAAGGGTAAGGGCGGTTAAGAACCGTCGCAACCCAAGATTTACGACGGTTGGGCTTGGAACCATCGTAATATTTATATTTTTTTAAAAAAAATTAAGGACGGTTACAAAAAACCGTCGTAGGAACCGCCATAATATTCACATAACGACAGTTTTCAATGAACCGTCGCAACCTAAGTGTCGTAAAACGCCAATTTTCTTGTGGTGAACCGTGTTGATGCTGAGATGTCCAAGTGTCTCAAGTTCGAGAATGGGCTGAGATCGGAAATTAAGCAGGGTATTAGGTATCAACAGATCCGCAGGTATGCTGAGTTGGTTGACAAGAGCAGAGTCTACGATGAGGATAGCTGAGCTCGATCGGCTCACTACAAGCAGTTGAGTGAGAAGAAAGGGCATTATAGGGGGAAGCCTTATACAACTTCAACTGACAATGGGAAGAAGAAGGCTTCAGAGGGGAAAAAGACAAGTGGGGGAGAAGCTCCCGCTTCTGGGAAGTGCTACAGGTGTGGCGAGCAAGGCCACCGTGCTGATGTGTGTACCAATAGTGTGTTGAGGTGCTACATATGTGGTAAGAAGGGTCATAGAGCTACTGATTGCAAGGATGATGGTCCAACCTATTTCAATTATGGTGAGAAGGGTCACATCAGTACCCAGTGTCAGAAACTAAAGAAGACTGCTACTGCTGCTCAGACCAATCGCAGAGTGTTTGCTTTGAGTGGTGCAGAAGTGCCAGAGAAGGACAATCTGATTCGAGGTACTTGTTTTATTAATAATGTTGAGTTGGTTGCTATTATTGATACTGGTACTACTCATTCGTTTATCTCGGTTGAATGTGCTAATAGAATGGGTTTGAAATTGTCTGATATGAATGGTAATATGGTGATAGAAACCCCAGCTAAAGGTTCTGTTACTACTACCCTTGTGTGTTTGAGATGTCCTTTAACGATTTTTGGGAAGAGTTTTGTGATGGATTTGGTGTGCTTACCCTTGCACCAAATTGATGTAATCCTTGGAATGAACTGGTTGGAGTTCAACCATGTTCACATCAACTGTTATAATAAGACTGTGGAATTTCCTGAGTTTGGTGATAGTGGAGAGTTGATGTTCTTGTCTGCTAGGCAAGTAGACGAACTGATGGAAGACAAAGCCCTGGTGTTTGCAATGTTTACATCGTTGCAGATTGATCGTGAAGCTGCGAGTGCCGACTTACCTGTTGTATGTGAATTTCCAGATGTGTTTCTAGATGACATCAGTTATTTGCCTCCAGAGCGTGAAGTAGAGTTTGCAGTGGACTTAATACCAGGTACGAGTCCAGTGTCGATGGCTCTTTATCGGATGTCAGCTTCTGAGTTAATTGAATTAAAGAAACAACTGGAAGAATTGCTTGAGAAGAGGTTTATTCGACCGAGTGTTTCTCCGTGGGGTGCTCCTGTACTGTTAGTGAAGAAGAAGGACAGAAGTATGAGGTTGTGTGTTGATTATCGGCAGTTGAATAAAGTAACTATCAAGAATAAGTATCCACTTCCGAGAATCGACGATTTTATGGATCAGTTAGTAGGTGCATGTGTGTTTAGCAAGATTGATTTGAGGTCGGGTTATCATCAAATTCGTGTTAAGCCTGATGGCATTCCGAAGACAGCTTTTAGGACGAGGTATAGTCACTATGAATACACGGTGATGCCGTTTGCAGTGTCCAACACACCTGGTGTGTTCATAGAGTATATGAATCGGATCTTTCATGACTATCTGGATCAGTTTGTTGTGGTTTTCATTGATGATATTCTGATATACTCTAAATCTGAAGAAGAGCATGATGAGCATTTGAGAATGGTGTTGCAAGTACTGAAGGAGAAGAAGTTGTATGCAAAGTTGTCCAAGTGTGAGTTTTGGTTGAAGGAAGTGAGTTTTCTTGGCCATGTGATTTCAAGTGGTGGGATTGCTATTGATCCCTCTAAAATTGATGTTGTGTTACAGTGGGAGACCCCGAAGTCTGCTACCGAGATACGAAGTTTTCTGGGACTGGCGGGTTATTACCGTAAGTTTATCGAAGGTTTTTCTAAGTTGGCATTACCTTTGACTCAGTTGACTCGAAAGGGTCAAGCCTTTATGTGGGATGTAGCTTGTGAAGAGAGTTTTGTGGAATTGAAAAAGAGGTTGATGACCGCTCCAATATTGATCTTTCCTAATCCGAGCGAATATTTTGTGGTGTATTATGATGCGTCGAAGATGGGTCTTGGTGGAGTATTGATGCATAATGGATAAGTTGTTGCCTATGCTTCGAGATAATTGCGAGTTCATGAGAGGAATTATCCTACGCATGACTTAGAATTAGTCGCTGTGGTGTTTGTGATGAAGATTTGGAGACATTATCTATTTGGCTCTAAGTTTGAAGTGTTCAGTGATCATAAAAGTCTGAAGTACTTATTTGACCAAAAAGAATTGAATATGAGGCAAAGGAAGTAGTTAGAGCTGTTGAAGGATTTCGATTTTGACTTGAGTTATCATCCGGGCAAAGCAAATGTAGTGGCTGATGCATTGAGCAGAAAGTCATTGCATATGTCGATGCTTATGGTGAAAGAATTGGAATTAATTGAGCAATTCCGAGATTTGAGTTTGGTATGTGAAGAGACTTCTGACAGTGTGAAGTTGGGAATGTTGAAGTTGACTAGTGGTATTCTGGAAAAAATCAGAGCGAGACAACAATATGATTTAAAGTTGGTTGACCAGTTGACTTTGATCAACCAAGATAACGGAGGAGAATTCCGGATTGACGAGAATGGTGTGATGAAGTTTTGGGATAGAGTATGTGTTCCAGATGTTCTAGAAATCAAGAAGAGTATTCTAGAAGAAGGACACCGAAGTAGGTTGAGTATTCATCCCGGTGCTACGAAGATGTACCAGGATTTGAAGAAGATGTTTTGGTGGCCAGGTATGAAGAAGGATGTTGTGGAGTTTGTTTATGCATGCTTGACTTGTCAGAAGTCAAATATTGAGCATCAGAAGCCTTCAGGTATGATGCAGCCGTTGAATATTCTAGAATGGAAATGGGATAGCATTTCCATGGACTTTGTGTCGGGGTTAGCGAGAACTGCTAAGGGAAATGATTCAATTTGGGTGATCATGGATAGATTAACTAAATCGGCTCATTTCTTGCCGATGAAGATTAATCATTCTATGCAGAAGTTAGCCGAGATGTGTAACACCCCCTTTCTATACCCCCAAATTATCCCTTAGGCACATATTAAAAATTTCGTCAGAGTATAATTACATACATGGTATAAAAGAGGTATGTCACATCAATTACGAAATTAAAACATACAACACCTGCTCAACAATTGATATGCAACAGTGGGGTAACTTGCAACAGAGGAACTTAGTCCTTACACCCACATGTCAATATTTAGAATAAAAGCGGAAGATCTAAACATTGAATAACAACCAATTCATATATACATACACATATATACATCCCCAAGTATTATCCACCAACATAATTCATGTTTACATAAACATTTATCAACAAGATACATATACAATGTATCACAAAAGAATCATAGCCCTCCTAGCTACCCGGTGCTACATATCAGAGCCAACCGACCAAAAGAATGAAGACACGCTTCACAAAAAGACCACCAGCATACCTACTCTGCAATGCCTCATAGAGCATCATAAAACAGCAGAAGGGTGAGAAATATTATCATAATAACAATGCATATAATTATATATAATAGCATAAAATTACACATATTTCACCTTCTCACCTCAATTCATCACAAGTCACTCATATACATCGCAATGTATCCATATATATAAAGCCAAGTATACACATCAGGCATGTTTTCACAATTCTTATCATTCCACATAAACATACACAACTGCTTATTCACCAATGCATCATTTAAAGATGAGAAATGCAAATCATAGAGACCGACTCACGACTCTATGCAAATACAATGCGGTACAGACTCAATCATCTCAAGTTCACTCAGGAATTTCTGCTGGAACCATCGCTCGTTACCAAAGTAACTCCACGTCGGGCCTACGATGTTCACCCACCGCTCACACCTCCACCAAGAGAGGCTCACGATGTTTCTGGATCGCTCACACCTCCACCGAGAAAGGCTCACGACCCGATCGCTCACACCTCCACCAAGGGAGACTCACGATCGTCTATAACCGTCGCTCACACCTCCACCGAGAGAGGTTCACGATGTTATAGCGGATTCTCATTAGAATCCCTCAGCACAAGAATGCACATCATTATGCTACACATGATAATGACTCAAGACATTCTTGAAATGCATACATATTCACAATATATAAATGCACTCATCTCATACAATCACATACAATCTATATACATTCACGTCAATGCACTATTGTACGATTCACATTCAAACACACCGTCAAAATGGTAAAAGTCGCTAAATAGCACTATTTCTGACTTTTCCAACTTATTTAATCGGCTAATAATTTCCAATTCATCATATTAAGAAAGAACATTCCATAAGCTTTCTAACGCATCAAACCACGCCTCAAACCGAACCACAGATCACGAGTTATGCAGAAAACAAAATTACACGAACAGCACTGTTCGCTGGGCGAACCTCCCTCGCGAGCATTCGCTAGCACCTTCGCTAGGCGAACATCCCTCGCGAGCATTCGCCAGCTCCCTCGCTAGGCGAATGTTCCAGCGAACCAATTGTTGGATAAAAACGGACACAAAGTTCGCTAGGCGAACCAAGGCAGCAACTACCCACATTCAAAACACCCAAACTTCGCTAGGCGAACAACTCAGCGAACCATCGCTGACCTTCACCAACTGGTTCGCTAGGCGAACCCGCGAAAACTTCCCTCGCTACCACTTCGCCCCAGGTTTGCTAGGCGAACCAAGAAAAACCCAGAATTTTCCTGCGCGGTCAAAACCCCAAAAATCCATATTTCTCCAATCAAAACCTTTCCAAAACACCATATATCAATCAGAACCCAAAACTATCATGGTAACGAATATTCTACCACATTTACGTCAATTTTCAACCGCGAAAACATCGATTTCTCAACATCGACCTAAAATGGAAAACTATGAAAACACCACAAATAATCCATTACACACATACACAATCATACATAATAATATACATTGATAAGATAACAATGTTTCACACCCTTACCCGATTAAATCGATTCCTAGAGGTTGATTTTCTTGGTTTTCCTCTTTTCCTTCTCTTTTCTCCTCTTCCTCTTTCTTTCTCTCCTATTTCTTTTCTATTTTCCTTTCTATCTCTTTCTCTTCTATTTCCTCTTCTTATCTCTTTTCTTTTCTTTTTACCCAAATTCAATTTAATTCATTTTCTCACACAATTATATTTCCACTAAATTTTTCTAACTTAACATTAATGAGAAATGTTTAAAATACCCTCCGTCCTACTTTATTCCCGAAAACTCTCAAAAACGGCAAAATAACACAACATGTCAATATAGCATATTAACACACCGATTTCACAAATAAAATAATTATCACTCAATTTAAATAAAAGACTCAACAAAATGGGAATAATTGGAATCGGGGCGTTACAACTCTCCCCCACTTCAGAAATTTTCGTCCTCGAAAATATTACCTGATTCAAACAACTCCGGATACGACTCTCGCATTCCACCCTCTAGTTCCCAAGTCATATCACCTTCCGCAGCGCCTCCCCACACTACCTTCACAAGTGCAATGTCCTTGCCTCTTAACTTCTTAACTTCATGGTCCAAAATCCTAATCGGTAAAGTTTCAACCGTAAGGTTATCTCTCACCTCAACCTCGTCCATAGGAATAACATGTGACGGATCCGGAACATACTTCCGAAGTTATGAAACATGGAATACATCATGCAAATTCGAAAGATTCGGAGGCAACGCCACACGGTACGCCACAACACCGACTCGTGCAGAAATCTGATACGGACCAATAAAACGAGAAGTCAACTTCTTTGACTTCAAAGCACGGCCCACACCCGTAACCGGTGTAACTCTTAAAAACACATGGTCGCCTTCCTGAAACTCAAGATCTTTTCTTCTCTTGTCATGATAGCTCTTTTGTCTACTTTGAGAAGCTTTCATCTTCTCACGGATAAACTTCACTTTCTCCGTCGTTTGTTGTACCATCTCCGGTCCAACTATCGCCCTCTCACCAGTTTCATGCCAACACAAAGGTGTTCGACATCTCCGACCATACAAAGCCTCAAACGGTGCCATACTTATACTCGAGTGGAAACTATTATTGTAAGTGAACTCAATCAATGCCAAATAACTATCCCAAGCACCACCTTGCTCGAGCACACAAGCACGCAATAAATCCTCCAACGATTGAATTGTCCTCTCGGTTTGACCATCCGTTTGTGGATGATAACCCGAACTCAATCTTAGCTTAGAACCCAAAGCCTTTTGTAAACTCTCCCAGAACCTCGATGTGAATCTGGGATCTCTATCCGATATAATACTCTTAGGAACTCCATGCAACTTCACCACCGCAAGAATATAAATCTCGGCTAACCTCTCCAAAGGATAACTAATATCAATTGGAATGAAGTGAGCAGATTTAGTAAGCCTAGCCACAATTACCCAAATAGCATTATGACCTCTTTGCGTATTCGGCAATCCCGTAACAAAATCCATTGATATACTATCCCATTTCCATTCCGGAATATCCAACGGTTGCATCAATCCACTAGGCTTTTGATGTTCCACCTTAGACTTTTGACAAGTTAAGCACGCATACACAAATTGCGCCACGTCTCTCTTTAACCCGGACCACCAAAAGATTTTCTTCAAATCCTGATACATTTTATTCGCTCCCGGATGAATACTTAAGTTACTTCGGTGTCCCTCTTCCAATATCATCTTTTTCAACTCCGCATCATCGGGAATACAAATACGACCACGGAATCTCAAAACTCCAAAATCATCAACCTTGAAATCCTCATTCTCATTCATCATCAAATCAACGAATTTCAAATCTAACTTTTGCTTTTCACACACAATTGCAAGAAAGTCATTCGTAACATGTAGCATACCAAGTCTCACGCTTCTCGGCGTCATTTCACAAACCAAACTCAAATCTCTAAAATTCTCCAAAAGTTCCCATTCTCTCATCATCAATGCGGACATATGTAACGACTTCCGACTCAAAGCATCAGCCACTACATTTGCCTTACCCGGATGGTAATTCAAACCAAAATCATAATCCTTCAAAAGCTCTAGCCACCTTCTTTGCCTCATATTCAATTCTTTTTGATCAAATAAATACTTCAAGCTTTTGTGATCACTAAAAACTTCAAACCTCGCACCATAAAGATAGTGCCTCCAAATTTTCAAAACAAACACCACGGCCGCTAACTCCAAGTCATGCGTAGGATAATTCTTTTCATGCACTCTCAATTGCCTTGAAGCATAAGCCACAACTCTACCATCTTGCATCAAAACACCACCTAAACCAACCAAGGAAGCATCACAATACACCACAAATGGTTCATTAGGATTAGGCAAAATCAAGATCGGAGCCGTTGTCAACCTTCTTTTTAGCTCATCGAAACTCTCTTCACAATGAATATCCCAAATGAAAGCCTTTCCTTTACAAGTCAATTGCGTTAACGGAAGTGCCAACTTCGAAAATCCCTCAATAAACCTCCGATAATAACCTGCCAAGCCTAAAAAGCTTCGAATCTCCGTCACCGATCTAGGAGCCTCCCATAGCATCACCGCATCGATCTTGGATGGATCAACACTAATACCACTACCGGAAATAACATGCCCAAGAAAACTTACTTCCGATAACCAAAACTCACATTTCGACAACTTGGCATACAATTGTTTCTCTTTCAAAATTTGTAACACAATCCTCAAATGCTCTTCATGCTCCTCTTGAGACTTAGAGTAAATCAAAATATCGCCAATGAACACCACCACAAAACGATCCAACTGTTCATGAAAAATACGATTCATGTATTCCATAAACACACCCGGCGCATTAGAAACCCCGAATGGCATCACAGAATATTCGTAATGGCCATACCGTGTCCTAAAGGCCGTCTTTTGAATATCCTCTTCTTTCACACGAATCTGGTGATATCCCGATCTCAGATCAATCTTGCTAAAAACACGCGCACCAACCAATTGGTCCAACAAATCATCGATCCTTAGAAGCGGATACTTGTTCTTAATTGTTACCTTGTTCAGTTGTCGATAATCTATGCATAACCGCATACTCCCATCCTTCTTTTTAACCAACAATACCGGAGCACCCCA
Source organism: Lathyrus tuberosus (assembly GCA_022829125.1). Lineage (NCBI taxonomy): Eukaryota > Viridiplantae > Streptophyta > Magnoliopsida > Fabales > Fabaceae > Lathyrus > Lathyrus tuberosus. Next base: position 6,313,266 of record JALAZF010000161.1, on the reverse strand, counting down.
AGGAGAAACACTTGGTCTTACAAATTTCTTGTCCAACAAGTCATTCAATTGCTTTTTCAATTCTACCAACTCCGATGCCGACATACGATACGGTGCCATCGAAATCGGTCTAGTACCCGGAACTAGATCAATAGAAAACTCAACTTCTCTTTCCGGCGGTACATCCTTAATATCTTCAGGAAACACCCCAGGAAAATCACAAACAATCGGAACCACATCAAGTGACACTGGACTATCCACAGTTAAAGATGCAAACAAACCGAACAATTGAACTTCGTCCGCTAAAAGTTTCTTCAACTCTTTAGTGGATAGGAAACTCTCAAATTCATCCTTTTCCAGAGAAGGAAACCTCACTAACTTATGATAACAATCTATATAAACTCGGTTAAATTGCAACCAATTCATACCCAAGACCACATCCAATCCTTCCAACGGCAAACACACTAGATCCATCTCGAAGTCTTTACCATAAATGGTCAAAGGACACATCAAACAAACCAACGACGTAGTTACTGACCCCATTGCTGGAGTATCAATAACCATCTTACCATCCATCAGAGACAACACAAGATTTAAATGCTTCGTGCACTCAGACGAAATAAACGAATGAGTCGCTCCAGTATCAATAATGGAAACTAAAGGTGTACTATTAATAAAGCAAGTACCTTGAATCAGACGATCTGCACTCGAAGTCTGAGTTCCTGCCAGAGAAAATACCTTCCCACCGGATGGAGCTTTCTTCGGATTCGGACACTTTGGGCTAATGTGACCAATTTCCCCATAGTTATAGCACTTCACCACATTCCTTCAACAATCTGTAGTAGCATGCCCAAGGCCTCCACAGTTAGAACATTTCGCCACTGTCTTCCCACACTCAAATGATTTATGACCCATTTCGCCACACTTGTAGCACTTAATGGGACCAGAACCTCCTCCTCCAGATCTCCTCTCGAAGTTTCCCCTACGCTTACCCTTATCAGCGGGTGTCACATAAGGTCCACTTCTAGCTTGTTGCTTTCCCTTCCTCTCATTCAAACTTTTATAATGTGTAGAACGAGCCTTGCTATCTTCCTCGAAGATTCTACAACATTCCGTCAAATCCAAAAATCTTCTTATCCTTGGATATCCCACAGCTTGCTTAATCTCAGGACGTAAACCATTCTCATACTTAATGCACTTGGAGAACTCAGCAGTAATCGCAGCATAGTGAGGATGGTATTGAACCAACTCCACAAACTTAGCAGTATAATCCACCACGGACATATTACCTTGTTTCAGTTCAAGAAACTCCATCTCCTTCTTTCCTTTCACACTCTCAGGGTAATACTTTCTCAAGAATTCAGTACAAAATAAATCCCAAGTTTCTTCTTCATCATCCACCTCAAGAACTTCACGCATACCGACCCACCAATTGTCGGCTTCTTCCTTCAGCATGTGAGACCCAAGCCTCACCTTCTTCTCTTCCTCACAGTCCATGACCCTGAAGATCCGTTCAATCTCTTTTAACCAAAGTTGAGCACCATCGGGATCAAATCTTCCTTTGAAAACCGGTGGTTGATTCTTCCTGAACTCGTCATTAGCATTCACGTTCGGCGCACCTTGCACCGCCCTAGCCATTGCTTCCAAAGAAGCATCCATCGCATTGTCGTTCCTACCAGCCATATTCTGATTATCCCCAAAAATGACAACAAATGTAAACAACAGTTCAACCAACACAACAACAAGACAGACACAACTGACTCAACTCTGGCTCTGATACCACTTAATGTAACACCCCCTTTCTATACCCCCAAATTATCCCTTAGGCACATATTAAAAATTTCGTTAGAGTATAATTACAAACATGATATAAAAGAGGTATGTCACATCAATTACGAAATTAAAACATACAACACCTGCTCAACAATTAATATGCAACAGTGGGGTAACTTGCAACAGAGGAACTTAGTCCTTACACCCACATGTCAATATTTAGAATAAAAGCGGAAGATCTAAACATTGAATAAAAACAAATTCATATATACATACACATATATACATCGCCAAGTCTTATCCACCAACATAATTCATGTTTACATAAACATTTATCAACAAGATACATATACAATGTATCACAAAAGAATCATAGCCCTCCTAGCTACCCGGTGCTACATATAAGAGCCAACCGACCAAAAGAATGAAGACACGCTTCACAAAAAGACCACCAGCATACCTACTCTGCAATGCCTCATAGAGCATCATAAAACAGCAGAAGGGTGAGAAATATTATCATAATAACAATGCATATAATTATACATAATAGCATAAAATTACACATATTTCACCTTCTCACCTCAATTCATCACAAGTCACTCATATACATCGCAATGTATCCATATATATATAAAGCCAAGCATACACATCAGGCATGCTTTCACAATTCTTATCATTCCACATAAACATACACAACTGCTTATTCACTAATGCATCATTTAAAGATGAGAAATGAAAATCATAGAGACCGACTCACGACTCTATGCAAATGCAATGCGGTACCGACTCAATCATCTCAAGTTCACTCAGGAACTTCTGCTGGAACCATCGCTCGTTGCCAAAGTAACTCCCCGTCGGGCCTACGATGTTCACCCACCGCTCACACCTCCACCAAGAGAGGCTCACGATGTTTCTGGATCGCTCACACCTCCACCGAGAAAGGCTCACGACCCGATCGCTCACACCTCCACCAAGGGAGACTCACGATCGTCTATAACCGTCGCTCACACCTCCACCGAGAGAGGTTCACGATGTTATAGCGGATTCTCATTAGAATCCCTCAGCACAAGAATGCACATCATTATGCTACACATGATAATGACTCAAGACATTCTTGAAATGCATACATATTCACAATATATAAATGCACTCATCTCATACAATCACATACAATCTATATACATTCACGTCAATGCACTATTGTACGATTCACATTCAAACACACCGTCAAAATGGTAAAAGTCGCTAAATAGCACTATTTCTGACTTTTCCAACTTATTTAATCGGCTAATAATTTCCAATTCATCATATTAAGAAAGAACATTCCATAAGATTTCTAACGCATCAAACCACGCCTCAAACCGAACCACAGATCACGAGTTATGCAGAAAACAAAATTACACGAACAGCACTGTTCGCTGGGCGAACCTCCCTCGCGAGCATTCGCTAGCACCTTCGCTAGGCGAACATCCCTCGCGAGCATTCGCCAGCTCCCTCGCTAGGCGAATGTTCCAGCGAACCAATTGTTGGATAAAAACGGACACAAAGTTCGCTAGGCGAACCCCTTGGCGAACCAAGGCAGCAACTACCCACATTCAAAACACCCAAACTTCGCTAGGCGAACAACTCAGCGAACCTTCGCTGACCTTCGCCAACTGGTTCGCTAGGCGAACCAAAGCAGCAACTACCCACATTCAAAACACCCAAACTTCGCTAGGCGAACAACTCAGCGAACCATCGCTGACCTTCGCCAACTGGTTCGCTAGGCGAACCCGCGAAAACTTCCCTCGCTACCGCTTCGCCCCAGGTTCGCTAGGCGAACCAAGAAAAACCCAGAATTTTCCTGCGCGGTCAAAACCCCAAAAATCCATATTTCTCCAATCAAAACCTTTCCAAAACACCGTATATCAATCAGAACCCAAAACTATCATGGCAACGAATATTCTACCACATTTACGTCGATTTTCAACCGCGAAAACATCGATTTCTCAACATCGACCTAAAATGGAAAACTATGAAAACACCACAAATAATCCAATACACACATACACAATCATACATAATAATATACATTGATAAGATAATAATGTTTCACACCCTTACCCGATTAAATCGATTCCTAGAGGTTGATTTTCTTGGTTTTCCTCTTTTCCTTCTCTTTTCTCCTTTTCCTCTTTCTTTCTCTCCTATTTCTTTTCTATTTTCCTTTCTATCTCTTTCTCTTCTATTTCCTCTTCTTATCTCTTTTCTTTTCTTTTTACCCAATTCAATTTAATTCATTTTCTCACACAATTATATTTCCACTAAATTTTTCTAACTTAACATTAATGAGAAATATTTAAAATACCCTCCGTCCTACTTTTTCCCCGAAAACTCTCAAAAACGGCAAAATAACACAACATGTCAATATAGCATATTAACACACCGATTTCACAAATAAAATAATTATCACTCAATTTAAATAAAAGACTCAACAAAATGGGAATAATTGGAATCGGGGCGTTACAAGATGTACATTGAGGAGATTGTGAAGTTACATGGGATACCTTCAAGCATTGTGTCGGATAGAGATCCAAGGTTTACATCTAGGTTCTGGAAGAGTTTGCAAGATGCTTTGGGTACTAAGTTGAGGATGAGTTCTGCCTATCATCCGCAGACGGACGGTCAGACAGAAAGGACTATCCAAACCTTAGAGGATTTACTGAGGGCTTGTGTGTTGGATCACGGAGGATCTTAGGATAGCCATTTATCGTTGATTGAGTTCACGTATAATAATAGCTTTCATGCTAGTATTGGAATGGCACCCTATGAAGCTTTGTATGGGAGAAGGTGTAAGACTCCTTTGTGTTGGTATGAGTCGGGCGAGAGTGCTGTACTCGGACCTGAATTTGAGCAAGAGACGACTCAGAAGATTAAGATGATCCAAGAAAGGATGAGAGCGTCGCCAGAAGAGCTACCATGATAAGAGAAGGAAGACACTTGAATTCCAAGAGGGAGATCACGTGTTTTTGAGGGTGATGCCAGTGACTGGTGTGGGTCGAGATTTGAAGTCTAGGAAGCTCACTCCACATTTTGTTGGTCCATATCAAATCATGCAGAGGATAGGAAAGGTAGCCTATCGAATTGCTTTACCGCCGTCACTTGCGAAGTTGCATGACGTATACCATGTGTCTCAGTTGAGGAAGTACATTTCGGATCCGTCGCATGTGATTCAGATGGATGATGTACAAGTGAGGGATAACCTAACAGTGGAAGCATTACTTGTGTGGGTTGATGGTCGAGAGATGAAGCAACTGCGGGGTAAAGACATAGCTTTGGTGAAGGTGTTGTGGGGTGGACTAGCTGGCGAAAATTGGACGTGGGAACGTGAAGATCAGATGAGGGAGTCGTATCCGACTCTATTCCCTTGAAGTAATTTTCGAGGGAGAAAATTCTTTAAGTGGGGGAGAGTTGTAACACCCCAAATCGGTAAGAATATTTATTTAATTTACTTAAATATAATATTCGTGATTTTTGGCGAATTTTGGTGGTTGTGTTGACGTCGGTAATTTTGTTGAGTTTTGGTTATTTATTTAAGTAATAGTATATAACATGGAATATATTGTATTATTATTTATTTAAATAATATTAGAAGGATTAAGGGTAAGATGGACTTTTAAGGAGGAGTTAGTGAAGGTAATATTGGGAAAGCCCATTTTAGAAGCCCAAAGGTTAGGTTTAACAAAAAGGAGAATTTGAGAGGAATATGATTCATTTGTTAGACCGTGAAAAAAAGGGAAAAGGCCAGAGCTTTGAGAAAAGAGGGAAAAACCTAGGATTCGAGAAGGTTTCCAAGAACTCAAGAAAGAAAACTTGGAATCGACAATCTAAGGTATGGGGAGTATTGCCTTTCATTGTTTTCGATATAGGAATTTGATGTGTTTAAAGCTGATTTTTGAGGTTTATGCGGGTTTGTGGGTTTATGAGTAAATTGATGATTTGGGTGTTGTTTTTGTGGATTGATGATGAATATGAAGGGTTAGATTGAATCGGATAAAAGTAGGCCTTCAAGGCTAATTTCTCTGTCGATGTTGTTTTGACCTCGTAGGAAAAAGGGATTTATGGAAGTTATGAAGGTAACTGGGCTTGTGAAGGTTTATGTGAAATTGAGGTTTAGGATAGTGTGATAAATCGGCCTAAATGTCGTAGATGTTGTGCCTTTGTTGCCATAATTCCTTAGGAATGTTTTGGGGATGTTTTTGGGGTAAATCGAGACCTCGGAAAGTGGAATCCTTCGCAAAGCGAATACTCTCCCCAGACTCGCTGGGCGAACAGCGCAGCGAATGCGCGATGACGTTGTTTTAGATACTGGAATGAAATTTTAATTATGATTTTTAGTTCGCACAGCGAACTTCCCAGCAAATAGGGGTGGCGAGTGAGATAGAGTGGGGTTTCTCTGGTTTCTGTATGAGGTTTTGGGGTTCGCTGGCAGCTCGGAAAGCGAACGCCAGAGTGAACAAGTTTGCAAAGCAAACATTCTAGCGAACGTCTGTTGTTTCGCAAAATCGTTTTATGATTCTTGTGCTATCTTGATGTTTTGATGTTTTGAGCTGTGATTATTCTGATGAATTCCGATTATATTGATGATTTTGAGGTGATGATTTCATGATGTTTTGATGAATAATTGACGATATGAATAACATGAGATTTTGATGAATGATGATGCACGTAATGCCTTTTATTGATGATGATGATGATGATGATAATGACGTTGTGTATCATGCATTCATAGCATTTTAGGACTTCGATCCAGTGGTGGCTTTAATCCCATTGTGTGGATGGAAGTGTATGACGTGCTCCGGTTCATGTGTAGAATCGATCCTAATGACGAGGATCTTTGGAGGGTGATGGCCTAGTGTCCATCGATTGTGATGATTGGTACCACATGCATGAGTCCTGATGATGTTGTATATGATAATGACGTCATTTATGCATATCTTGTTTTTATATTGATTATAATGAATTGTGATTACTCACCCTGCCTGTTTGAATGTTGCCTCCACGTGGGTAATGTGAAGGTGATCAGGCTTATCTGTGGATGCCTTTGAGAACTTTTGGAGTTTATTTGCTTTTGGCCGATGTAGAGGGTCTTGCTCTGATATTGTAACATCGGGTTGGGTCGTTGAGTCGAACCCTGTTGAGTTGTTATTTTGTTGTTATTTTGATTATTATGGTTTAATTTAAAACCTTTTGATTTTGGATTATTGTGGTTATGGTGGTTCCGCTGCTAAATTGGTGGCTCTTGATTTTAATTTGAGGAAAACCGTTTGTTTACAGAGAAAATGTTTTATTTTGAGTTTATTGAGAAAATGTGCACCCTTCTGAGGTGATTTTTACTCTGATAATTTGTGTAGTTTGCCGTGTATATTTGTGGGGTAGAAAAGGGTGTTACAATGTAGAACTCCCAAGAAAGAACAAAGTTGGACCCATAATCTAGGAAATGCATATTCTTGGGTTACGCTGACAATGTGAAGGGGTATCGTCTGTGGGATCCCGCTGCCCACAAGATTATTGTTAGCAGAGATGTAATCTTTGTAGAAATTGAACTACAAAAGGAGCAAAAAGATGGCAACACTATAAAGGATACTACTACACTGGAGATGGAGGAAAAGTCAGGAGAAAATGATTCTTCTGAAGCAGAGCCAGAGCACGAAGAACAAGAACTAACTGAGGTCAATAATGTAGATCCAAGAAGAACCACACGTCAGATAAGAAAACCATCCTGGCACTCAGAATATGTGATGGCAAGTCATGATGCATACTGTCTTCTATTAGAAGATGGAGAACCATCAGCCTTTCATGAGGCATTAAATGGTTCAGATGCTTCTCTATGGATGGCAGCAATGCAAGAGGAAATTAAAGCCTTACATAAAAATAACACATGGGGACTTGTTGAACTTCCTAAAGGTCCGAAGCTATCGGTAACAAACGGGTGTTCAAATTTAAGCGAGATGGCAACGATTAGGTGGAACGATATCGTGCAAGACTGGTGGTCAAAGGATAAGCTCAGAAAGAAGGTATTGATTTCAATGAGATATTTTATCCAATGCTAAGACTCACCACAATCAGAGTGGTCTTGGCGATGTGTGCTGCATTTGATCTAAATCTATAGTAGCTTGATGTAAAAACAGCGTTTCTCCATGGAGAACTTGAAGAGGAAATATATATGCTCCAACCCGAAGGCTTTGAAGAACAAGGAAAAGAAAACTTGGTTTGTAGGTTGACGAATTCTCTGTACGGTTTAAAACAGGTGCCAATGTGTTGGTACAAGAGGTTTGATTCCTTCATCATGAGCCTTGGATACAACAGATTAAGTTCAGACCATTGTACGTATTACAAAAGGTTTGATGATAATGATGATTTTATCATTTTCCTGTTGTATGTGGATGACATATTGGTGGTAGGCCCCAACAAAGATCGAGTCCAAGAATTGAAGGCACAATTGGATAGGGAGTTTGATATGAAGGACTTGGGACCCGCAAACAAGATTTTAGGGATGCAAATTCACCGAGACAGAAAAGACAGAAGGATTTGGCTTTCTCAGAAAAATTATCTTCAGAAAGTTTTGCGCCGCTTTAACATGCAATACTGTAAGCCAATCTCTACCGCACTTCTTGTCAATTATAAATTATCCTCAAGTATGAATCCTAACAATGAAGCGGAAAGGATGGAAGTGTATTGAGTACCGTATGCATCAGCGGTAGGTTGCCTTATGTATGCTATGATATGTACTAGACCAGATATTGCTCATGCAGTTGGAACAGTCAGTCGGTTTATGTCAGATCCTGGTAATGAACATTGGAATGTTGTTAAGAGGATCCTTAGATACATCAAAGGAACCTCAGGTGCTGCATTATGTTTTGGGGGATCAAAATTCACTATTATAGGCTATGTTGATTCAGATTTTGCACGCGACCTTGATAAAATAAAATCTACTATTGGTTATGTGTTCACACTTGCAGGAGGAGCGGTAAGCAGGTTATCCAAATTGCAGACTGTTGTAGCTTTGTCTGCTATAGAGGCTAAATACATGGCAACTACCCAAGCATGTAAGGAAGCAATTTGGATTCAAAGGTTATTGGAAGAAGTCGGGCACAAGCAACAAAAGATAACTATGTATTGTGACAGTCCGAGCGCCTTGTACATTATAAGGAATCCAGCTTTTCATTCCAGGACAAAACACATAGGAGTTCAATACCATTTTTTCAGAGAGGTAGTAGAAGAATGAAGTGTGGATATGCAAAAAATTCACACTAAAGATAACCTAGCAGATGCAATGACGAAGCTGATTAACTCTGATAAGTTTGCATGGTGTAGGCCTTCCTACGGCCTATTAGAGACGTAATCAGCATGGAGTTGGCAAGGTAGAGAAGATTTTGGAAGATCACAAATGTGACTTTAAGTGGGAGAGTGTCAAAGATTATGGTCATAGTCAAATATTATGGTCATGGTAAAAGATTATGGTCAAGGACTATGATTGAAAAAAGTTACAATTTGTGGACCAAGAAAGAAACACCCATGGTTTTGCACCCATGGTTTTGTAACAACTCCCATGGTTTTGTGAAGATGAGAACCTATAAATAGAGGTGCATTTCTCATTCCTAACACAACAACAAAAAAGCATTGCAATATAACATAAGAGAAAAATTTAGTGAGAAAGAATATATTGTAGTTTCTCCTATAAGGTTTCTTTAGTGAGTGTTCTCCTAGTACAAGAGAGAGTGTAATTTGTTCTCTCCTTGTATTTAGAGAGAAGTGTTGTAATTTCTTCGTCTTAGTGAAAATCTTTTCTACAGGTGCCCGTGGTTTTTCCCTTATTTGTTGAGGGTTTTCCACGTAAATATTCTGTGTCAATTTTCCTACTCCTTAATCTCTTATTTTTTGTGTTATTTATCTTGCTACTCAGATACCCAACACAATAACATACCCAAACATAATAATCATGTTATAAGCTATATATTCAATTTTAAATCATGCTAGAATTGATTCCGCGTAAACTTAATTATTCTTTTAATAATAAACAAAAACTCTTGAATTAAATATTTTCATAATCAAAACTTTATTTTTCACACGACATTACATAATTATATTTTGAGATGCTTTATTCAACACTATTTATGATAACTAAATTTATATTAAACAAATTTGTATTTTCCTTAAATCTCAAAAATAAATATGTTGTTCGCTACTACGGAAAACATATATAACAACAGTTGAAAAATGAATAACATCACGTGTGACATGTCGTTGTTATGTAGGGTGTGGTTGTATATGCACTACTTACAATCACAGTCTTATTACCGTTGTAGAGAACCTGAAAGCGTGCTATATATGATCACAGTTGCTATAACTAATCGTTGTAATATATTAAAGGTCTCAGGTTCGATTCTCAGAATCGCATCTTTTGGTGTAATATATTATTCTGGACAACGTTCACTATACAACCACAATGATATATCACAACCGTCGTTAAATTATTTTCTTTATTTAAAATAATTTTTCTGCATTTTGAAATTTTTCCTTTTTTTAACCTGTATTTTTTTGAACTATATCAGAACAGAAACAACAATTGTATCATAATAAAGAATTGTATTGTATTACATCAAATTCATACATTGGATTAAGAACCAAACATTGTATATGTATTACATCAAAAGCAAAATGGCACAAAACAACCTGCAAACATTATATAACATCACAAAATTGTATCTTATAGTGTTTTTGTTTCTTTGTCTCTTGGTGTATTGACTTTAAACACCTACAATTTCAAATAATCATACTTGTTAGTAAATATACTTAGAAATAATGAATTACATTAATTAAATTATGAATAAAGAATAAAATATTAATTACTTGTTAATTTTCCCATATGCCTTCATTATGATCAAAACGAATAGCATGCGCATCATCTCTATAAATATCATCATAAGTGGTAGGCACTTTTGTTGTGTATGAAGGAATAGAAGGAATATCAAAACTTTCATCACTACTAGAAATGTCTTTTCCTCAGAGAACGATTGACCATTTCCTCGATGTGTACGAAGGGTCGGTCACATAGAAAACTATTTTTTCTTGTGAAGTCATGATGAATGGTTCAATGATATATTTTTCCTTGCCAAGATCAACCTAAGTGAATCCTAAGTCATCAGTTTATACACCATTAATATTATTGGCAATCCACTTGCATTTAAATAAAGACACTCTGAAGATAATATAATTAATCTCCCAAATCTCCTTAATGACACCATAGAACGCACTAGATGCCAATATTGGGTTCTTATCTTTCGAACTAGAGAAATACATGGATTCGGCATCAACCATAACCCCACTATTTTACATTGTACTACGATCATCTTTTGACTTTGTATAAAAGGTATAATGACCAATGTCATATGTTGTCCAAGTTATCACATTAAATTTTGGCATGAACGACAACCATTTAATTGTCTCGGATGCACTATGATATTTTGGTATCCCTTTATTAAACTAATATAGGAATTTCTTGTTATGTTCGGTCAACAATAACTTGTCACTCATTCGTGTATATTTTTTCTTCAAAAGTCTTTTGTGAGTAGTCACGTAAGGTTGAACTTCTTCAAGATTATTCAATATATAGAAATGTGCCTAAATAACTACATCCCTAGCCACTGACTTAACATTTAAACCTTGAATACCTCTACCTCTAGTGTCAGCATGATGAGACTTTGGAATTTCTATAAATTCTGCTTCTGATAAATAGTTTGTACAAAACTCAATAGCTTCTTCTGTGATGTACCTTTCAACAATCGAAGCTTCTGGTCGGTGATGATTCTTAGTATATCCTTTAAAGATCTTCATGTATCGCTCTATTGGATACATCCACCTTAAATATACTGGACCACAAATTCTAATTTCTCTAACTAGATTAACAAGTAAGTGAACCATAATGTCAAAAAATGATGGAGGAAAATACATCTCCAATTGACACAAGATAATGGCAGCTTCATTTTCTAATTCATCTAATTTTTTAAATCAAGAACTTTATTACATGTGGCATTGAAGAACAAACACAATCTGGTGATAGTTACTCTCACATTTTTTGGTAGGATGCCACAGATAGCCACTGGTAGAAGTTGTTGCATCAAGACATAATGAGATTTCAAACCAATTAACTTGAGATCTTTTATTGATACACGTTTCTTGATGTTTGATGTGTTACCTTGGGGAACTTTGATACCATGCAAACACTCGCAAAAACTATTCTTTTCCTTTTTACATAAAGTGTAACAAGACAGAGTCAGATAAGTTCTTTTCCCATTTTCTATTAGAGCCAATTGTTTTCGTATACCAATCACCTCCATAACGAGACGAGATTGCTTACTATCTTTAGTATTTCCTGGAATGTTTAGAAGTGTTCCAATAAAACTATCACACACATTTTTCTCCACATGCATCACATCAAGACAATGTCATACATTGAAATTTGACCAATATGGAAGATCAAAGAACACATACCTCTTTTTCCATATATTTTTCTCAACAACTTTCCCTTTTTATTTTTCTATCTTTCCAAGGAAAACATTAATGTGTTTTTGTCATTGATAAACTCCATCCCTGGTTAAAGGTTTAGGAACAATATCAAACTCCTACTCTCTATTACAAGCCTTCTACAATCTACGATAAGAATGAACGGGTTTTAGAAATTTCTGATGCCCACGGTAAAAAGACTTTTTTCCAAAATCAAGTTGGTGATAACATGTATCAGATTCACAAATAGGACGTGCTTTGTGTTCTTTGACACTATATCCATCCAAATTACCATATGCAGGAAAGTCGTTGATTGTGCAAAATAACATTGCACGCATCTTAAACTTTTCACCAGAATATGCATCATCAACTTCAACACATTCCTCCCACAAAAGTATTAGATCTTTAATTAATGGACTTAGATAAACATGTATGTCGTTTCCAGGTTGTCGTGGTCCAGAAATAATCATACTTAACAACATATACTTACGCTTTATGCACAACTAAGGAGATAGGTTGTAAATTGTGAGAAGAATAGGCCACAAAAAATGGTTAGTACTCATATTACCAAAGGGGTTCATTCCCTTGGTGGCAAGCCCAAGCCTAAGGTGTCTTGGCTCAGTGCCAAAATCCGGAAACAACGAATAAATTTTCTTCCATTGTAAAGAATCAGCTACATGGCGTATGTTTCCATCACATTTTCTTTCATCTGCATGCTATCTAATATTCTTTACGTCATCCGTATTAGCAAAAAGTCTCTTGAATCTTAAAATTATTAGCAAGTACCATAATACTTTAGTAGGAGGCCTCTTCCTACTAACATTGTCATTGTCATTTTCATCACCATTGTTGTCCTTCAGCTTGTAACGCGACACCCCACATTCCAGACATTGATCAAAATTTTCATAGTCCTTCCTGTATAATATGCAGTCATTAGGGTATGCATATATTTTGATATAATCTAAAACCAATGGACACAATATCTTTTTGGCATCATAACAATGATCTGGAAAATTTTTATCGTCTAGTAGCATTTGTTTTGCAAATGAAGCAATTTCGTGAAACTTTTATCCGGCCACCCATTTTTTGCTTTCAGATTAAACAATTTTAAAACTGCAAACAATCGTGTAAAACTTGTGCACCCTTTATATAAAGGGGTGTCCTTATCACTACATAAAGTATCATAAATATGAGCTTTCTTAAAAGAAGATTCTCCAATATCACGGAACATATCTTCTAGACGGTCATCCATATATTCATCTTCATCAACTTCGTGACTTTGTGACGCAGCATTTTGATTTTTTTCCACCTCGCGATGCCACGTACATATTGTATAATTTTGAAATATACCATCACAACATAGGTGATGGAATATCTCATCCTTTGAACCTTTTTTTAAATTCCGCAATTAACACAAGGACAATAAAAGATACCATTATTGTCAGGAAGATTTTGATCAGCGTATTCAAGGAATTCAAGAACTCCTTTCTCATATACCGGACCTAATCTATCAGCTTTCATCCAACTACAATCCATAATAAATTTTGAAATTTATATCAAAACAATATTGTAAATGGCACAACAAAATCTAAACCTAAAGAATGTCGAAAAACTAAAGCATATTCGGTACAATAATACCACTCTAAATCTTAAGCATGTGAACTTTGCAAGAAACAGACCACAAAATCCAACAACAAAACATAAAGCATATTCAGTATAATAATACAACTCTAAATCTTAAGCATATGGATAAAGCATATGAGCTTCGCAAGAAACAGACCACAAAATCAAACAAGAATGAAGATGGTGAAGATAATCAAAAATTAGGAAGATGAGGAAGAGAGTGAAGTTTGCACGAAACATACCGTACTTCGAAGAGACCAAGAATGAAGATAGTGAAGATTATAAAGAATGAAGATTTAAATGAACGAAGATTGTGAAGATAAAGATTTTGCTATCGCTATCGTTGTCGCCTCTGGTTCGCTAGTTCGCTTACGACATGTTATGAAGGAAATAATGAATCTGTTTTTTTTAATTTATCAGGAAAAAAGTTAATCATGGTTGATATTTACAACCACAATGAAATGTAGATATTATTACAACGGTTTTAGACTAAAACCGTGGTTAATAGTGTTTAATTCTTTATTTATTTCTGAACTTAAGTGACATGCGCATTTTGTAATAGAAAAAATAGAAAAAATGTAATAGCAAGGATTCGAAACTTGTAACTATTACTTTATCACCACGGTTCTTTATATCAACCGTGATTAAATAACTTTCAAAAAATAAAAATATATCAGGCACATCCAGTTTGCGGTATTACAACACTGGAATTCATAACCATAGTAGAATTAGTGTTACCGAAGGTGTATTTGTAGTAGTGATTCCAGTTGATTGAAAAAAATTATAGACACCTTTTTTAATAAGATGTATTGACTTGTTGTGAAAGGTTTCCTTAAATCTCAATCTGGTACACTTTGCTCAGACTGTGATTGCTTTAGTATTTAATTAGAAGATTTGTTTCAATTTTAGTTTGATCAAAAGATTGCTTTTGGAAAGTGTATTAATTAAAATCAATTTAAAAAAAGACTTTATTAAAACATAAATCTGAATGAAGCAGATTTAATTTAATATGATTTAATTATAAGATTTAGATTTGACTTATTTATTGAAGATTTGATTTAATGAAGATTTATTTTGATTTAATCAGCTTTGCTTTTTCACCTGAATGAGTTTTTGTGGTTGGATCATATCTCTTATATAAAGAGATGTTTTTTTTTGTAAAGACTCAACTTTTTTATAAGAAATAATTCTTGTGTGTTGTAATTGGGATTTTTTTTAGTCCTTGTATTTTTTTCTTTGTATTACTCCATTCTTGAGTGTCTTTCTTATTTTAAAAGGATAGAGTATTTGGTTGTAATTGTTATTTATCACGCCTCATAAAATTACAATTTTGCAAACATCGGGGAGAGTGTTAGATAGAAAATGACAGGGGTCTCAGATTTAGGGGGAGCCTATGTCAAATTCATGGGTAGTATATGGAAAAAGGTGTTCAAAGAATGACACGTCTCTAGACATAAAGATTTCTTTACTATGTAAATCAAATAGGATGTGCCCTTTAAAACCAGGTTTATAACCTAAGTATACACATTTTCTAGATCTAGAGTCTAGCTTCTTTCTATGGGCTTTCAAAGTGGATGCAAAGCATAGTGAACCAAACACTTTGAGGTTTGTAAGATCAGGAAGTTGATTATATAGGATATGATATAGTGACTTGTGGTGTAAGAAAACAGATGATAATCTGTTGATGATGTGAACAACATGGCTAACAGCATGAGCCCAAAATAAGTGAGCCATATTAGATTGGAACAAGACGGCTTGAGTGATTCCTAAGATGTGTTGGTATTTATTCTCAACAATGCCATTTTGTTGAGGGGTACCAACACAAGATGTTTGATGGATGATGCCATGCTGTTTATAAAGTTCTGGAAGAATAAATTCACATCTATTATCCGATCAGATGTAATTAATGGATGTATTGAATTGAGTTTTGACTAATGAAACAAATGACTTAATGATGGATGATGATTCAGATTTCAATCTCATAAGAAATAACCAAGTAAATCAACTCCTATCATCCATAATAGTGAGGAAATATCTATAAACCATGATAGATGGTGTGGATAATGGACCCCAAATATCCATATGTACTAAGTCAAAATTAAAATGTGAAACATAGAGCTGTGAGAAAAAGGCAATCTCCTTTGTATGGCATAAAAGCATACATTACAAGGATTATTATTAGAGACAGATTGTATGAAAGGAAAAAATTTATGCAATTAAGTCAATTTTCTGTTTGAATGGTGGCCAAGCCTCATGTGCCAAAGATTACAATTGGTATCTATATCTAGAGATTTATTGTGTAGGGTATTGATGGAGTGAACTGATGGAGTGTGGTGTAAGGTAACTGAAGGTGACTCTAGAATATAAAATCCACCACTCATTCTAGTTGTGCCAATCCTCTTCTTGGAATGAATATCTTGTATCATACAATCATTATCATTAAATAATAATTGGCATTGTGAAATTTTGGTTAGCTTGGGAACATATATGTGATTAAAAGACAAATCTGGCATGTATAAGACATCACTGAGATACAAATGTTGATAAAAAAAATAATGGTTCTAGCAAATGAAGTAGTAACAAGAGCTCCATTTGGCAATTTAACTGTGATGGGACTTATGCTTTTGATGCACTGAAAAAATTATTTAGTATGGCACACATGATCAGTTGTCCTTGTGTCAAGTATGAAATGTTCAGGACTATGAATATTGCAAATCATACCTGAGCTATTTTCCACTTGAGCAGTAAAGTGATTAATGTTGTGAAGTTGCAATGTGGATGCCTCTTGGAGTAAAGCTAATAAAGTGTTGTGTTGATCAGGTGTAAATGCCAAATTCCCTTGTGCAGGGTTCATTGTCACCATGAGATTCATTTTAAACTATATCAGTGGAATCAGAAACAACTGCATATTGATTAATTAAACTATCTTATTTCCAATGGGGAGGGTATCCATGATTTTTGAAGCAAGTGTCAATGGTGTGGTTAGTCATGCCACAGTGTGTACAAATTTTGGAACCTCGCCCTCTTCCACCATATGATCTACCACCTCTATGGCCTCTTCCTCGAGAATTGTCACCTCTGGTTGCAGAATTTTAAGAAGTAGTGTTTGGTGTCTGATTAAAGGTAGGACAAGCCAAAAGTTTGGACTCATCAAGAGGTATGGTTGCTTGTCTTTCTTGCTGAACAAGAAGAGAATAGACTCTGCATAGGTTTGGAAGGGGTTCCATGAGCATGATTTGAGATCTCACTGTTGAGTATTGTTCATTCAACCCTTTTAGGAAATGAATAACTTGATCACCATCACGATAGGATCGAATCTTTATAAGAACTTGGCATATAGAGTCACACAAACACTAAGGAATTGGACGAAAATTGTCCAGTTCTTGCCATAGCTTTTTGAGCTTTGTATAGTAAGAAGAGATAGAGGCATCACCTTGTTTCAAGTTGTAAATTTCTTCTTGAGTATCTGAGATATGAAATACATCACTTTAGTAAAAACAATCTTTCAGCTCATTCCAAACTTCTGCTGCAGTATCCATCCAAAGTACACTTTGTGCAATTTTAGGTTCAACTGAATTATGAAGACATGTCATGATCATGGTGTTGTACCGATCCCATGAAAGTGAATTGAGATCTTCATCTAATGGTCGAGGTAGGGTTCCATTGATGAAGTATAGTTTGTTCTTGGATCTGAGAGCCATAGTCATGGATCTTGACCAAGAATGGTAGTTATTTGTGGAGAGCAATAGAGTGACAAGAACCAATGCGAGATTTTCATTGGGATGCATGAAATAAGGGTTGAGTGTATCATTTTGATAACCCTTTTTGATGGCATTGAATGGAGAACCACCATGAATGTTGCCAACAGAACTTGCAAAGCTCGCAACCGACATTGTTGCAGAGTGAAATAAGCAAGAACAAGAAGGAGAAAGGAAGGCTGAAAGAATGATAAGGTGGATGAGATGAGTAAAGCTGCGGTGAGCTTAAGCACAGGTCGATGATACCATGTTAAGCTATAAGCTTCATGCACATTGAGAAGAAGAAGAAGAAGAATGAATTGAGAGAATAAGATTGTGCAGAATGTTTATTACTCGTCATCACATTGATTTACAAGAAGAAAGGTTTCTTATATAGCAAGTAAAACTAACTACTTCCTAACTAACTGAAAATTAGTTACAAGTAGTTACATTATATTGTGTATATCTTTGTGATCTATAAAGTTATCATTACTCCTATCATGTTGTTCAACAGAACACATCTCTATCCATTTACAACGGCCTTGATTGGATAAACAATTTTATTAAGAAATCATACCTTAAGCATTTATAAGTAAGTGCTTATGTATAAGTAATTTCTATAAGCAATCCCAAACAATATTACAAGTGTCTATGCCATAGATTAACTAAAATAAACAAACAATTGAAATATAATTAAAAGGAAATACAAATGCATAAAATAAATTATTATTATTATTAATTGAAGACACAATCTTCCTGCAGAAAAAAAACCTTTCAAATAGTTCTTTGTATATCTTGCTATCGCTATC
Organism: Lathyrus tuberosus; assembly: GCA_022829125.1. Taxonomy (NCBI): domain Eukaryota; kingdom Viridiplantae; phylum Streptophyta; class Magnoliopsida; order Fabales; family Fabaceae; genus Lathyrus; species Lathyrus tuberosus. The sequence continues at coordinate 6,294,800 of JALAZF010000161.1, read as the reverse complement.
ACAATCACAACTATATGACATTTACTTTTTAATTTAGTTTATAGTAGGAGTGTTGTTGCAAGGTGATAGCAATACCACTAATATGTTCCGTTAAGTCTACTTAGTTGATAACTTAAGTCGGTTCCATTGATAATTGTGCAAGAATATTAGAGTTCTAATGTAGGAAGGTTGGCTGTGCATATAGAAAAAGAAGTCACACATAGAAGAGTATTGTTTCAAATTGACATTTCAGATGACAAGGGTGTGAGGCAGATACATTAAGTTAATATTTATTTAAGCTCTCTCAATCGTGGGACAAAGAAGAGTGAATCTGGAGGTTGATTGGGTTTAAAGTCCTAATCTTAGGATTAGGGACCTTCTCAACTGGATTCACTTTTGTTTGTCTGTTGTTCGGGAGTTGTTTCTGTTAGTATCGGTTATTGTCGTAGATTGTGTCTACTTTTGTACTGTTGCAAACTTGTCTTTAATTGTTCAATATGGGAAGTGAGGGAAATCATTGGGTTGAGGTGGAAAATATAAGAGCGAGGAACACAAGATTGAAGAGTCCCGTATGGTCGGATAGAAGTGGTAAGAATCTGGGTGAACATCAAGTAGTATGGTATGGTCTGGGAAGTGTTTATACCGGCGAAAAGGGATAAGAGATGGAAAATATATGGTTTTGTGAGGTTCCGAAAGGTGAAGGATGTAAGAATTCTGGCGGCTCATCTCGATAGCATCTATATCCAGGGCAAAAAGATCCTTGCAAACATCACTAAATTTAACTGTGAAAGAAATGAGAGGATCATAAATCCTATGAACGCGAGGTCTGGTGATGGAGTTAATGATGTGCAGAAATAAAGAAAACATTGGAATGAGAAAAGAAATGGAAGATCCTATGCTCAGGTGTGTCACTCCCCGGGCTCCCTGGGATTTTCATCCAGGTACAAACGCGAAAGTGGCGCAGAAACAGAGTCGCCAGCAATGTGTATTTATCCCAAGAGAGGGAAAGGAAACACTGCGTAAACCTGAAGGAAAGGAAAAGCATGGTCTTGCAACCAAGAGAAACGGGTAAGGGAGTCGGTTACGCGAGGGGAAGGTATTAGCACCCTCACGCGTCCATCGTACTCGATGGGATCCACGCTTGTTGTCTCGATCAAAGGGTGTCGTCATCTAGAGCTCCGCTGCTACTGGAAATGAGAAGGAATGGGAACGGAAAAGAACGAAGAAACGGGGGAGAAAATAAAAAGAAGTGACTCGGTAGGACATCGCTCGTCCTAGGCCTACGTATTCCCTCGTGCAATGGGAAAGTCAGAGTCAACGTAGTTCGGACACGAACTAAGGGGGGAGGTTGCTCGTCGAGATATCGTATCTCGTGCCTACGTATCCTTAATCAGACGGGAAAGAGGAATCAGAGAAAGCGTACTTCAACCTAACAAGGTCTTAGTGTTTTTTTATGAGCGACGTTAAGTTCGCGTCCGACAGTTAGGGTCGATGCATGTTTGCGTCGAGACGGAATTAACGTGCCCTTTTCTGAAAATGAGTTTGAAACTGAACGATCCCATAGGATAAAAGGTTTGAGTTTGATTTGTGTTTTTTAGACAGGAGTGGATTGATTATTTTGTGTTTATAACCAGTATTGCATTAAAGTCTATGAAATAGGAACGAATGCGTCCCATGGTCCTCCTAACAGGACGTATGCTAACACCCTAGAAGGTTAGCAAAATAATCACATGTTCAAATGTCTTACCTCTGCCCCTACATAAAAGGTTAGCAAAATAATCACAAGAAATGAATATAAGTGCTAGAAAGTAAACCAAACACAACTAGTTGCTTAAAGAAGACATCTTGAGAAGCAAACAAAGTTTAAACCAAAAGGAAAGGGTCCTAAGGGTTAAGGAACATCTAAGGTCAATATGTATGTGTCAAGGTATCCTACTAAGGTTAAGGTATCAAACAAAGTCAAACTATGTTGAAGCATGCACCAAAATATCACACAAATGCAAGTTATACCTAAACAATGCAAGATGGATGCAAATGGTTCATGAACATGAATAAAGTCATATGTAAACATCAAAGTCAGAATTGAATGACCTTTATTAATGCATATGCATATCACTGAATGAACATACAAGTCATGGATGCAAGTATTTAAAGAAATGAAGCAAGAAGAAGTGAACAAACACAATTGAAGTTCAACAATGATACATACTTGTGATGCAAGTAAGAAATGATGATGTAAGATGAAAAATCATGCAATACGAATGCAAGTCAATAGCATATGACATATGAGATGACATTTAAATGCAAGAATGAGCATATAAGGTTCACACACATCTCAAGTTGAAACACTTTGAAGAAGAGAAACACACTAATTTCAAACAAGTTCATACAAGTTCTTAGTGCTCATGAGATTAGGAGACATGTAAGATGAAGTTAGAATTAAATTAGAATGAATGAGGATGATCACATGCAGTAGGTAAACACATGTGGATGAGTGCTCAAGGCCATACAAGTGTTGATGCAAACAAGTTATCAAAGATGGACAACTAAGTATGCATAAACTTGTATCACAATGCAAGTTCAAACTAATGTTCACAAATCATGTAAAAATGAACAAACAATGACCTATAATTTGATGTGAATGACCTAAAACTTTCATACAATCATATGTCAAAAGGTCTCAACAATTTTCAAAAGGAAATGCACACAATGCACATTAAAACTCTAGCATAAGATCCCTAACATTCACACAAACAAACATGCCTTTATGAATAAACCCAAAAGTGGTATTAGAGGCTCAATAAAATTGGAAGATTCAAGTCATTTGAAGTGAAATCAGTGAGTAGACATGTCCCAAAAGGATGGCTCAAAAATCATATAGAATCATGCACAAAGATGCCTCACAAGTTCACTCTAATTACACAAAGATTATGCACAAATGTGCCATTCAAACATCAATAAAAAATGACATTAAAAACCCACAAAAAATTCATAAAAGGCCTCAGGATATCATACAAGCATGTATCAATTTTCATGTGAAAATTCAGATCACAAGTACCTCAAACAATTCACCAATTCAACATGTATCATGATCAAAGATCATACACAATGCATCTCATTGGAAAATTCCCAAAAAATAGTAAAATAATCCAAAAATGAGAAAATAAAAATTTCAAAAATTATTTAAATGTGTGAGGATGCTCCATGAATTTATTTGGAATTTTTAAGTGTGCACAAGTATTTTTTTTAAAATAGAAATGCAAACAAGTATGAAAAGAAAATAAAAAATAAAGGAAATGGAACAGGGGGTGCACAGATAGCAAACATTCAGTTCAAAACATGCGTTGGGCTTAAGGAAGGGGGTGAAGATATCAAAAATTGCCAGGCCCAAGGCGCGCGTGGTCTGGAGCGCATATCATGAGGTACAGTCAACTTAATCTACTCAATAAGAACCATTGGATAAAGTCAACAGATGAGGATCAAGGAAGTAGGCAAATCATGTGGTTCAGAATGCGTGCACATGCCAATTATGCTGAGATGCGTGTATTTGATTCATTAATTCAAATAATATGCTGAAAATGAAGTCACGTGAGGGGGAGGGCCTCTCATTAATGTGCTGGCAGTCATGTGAGCGTTGGATCAAGTTGCAATCGACGAACAAGATTAGATCTGGCATGCAATTAGGGTTTATGTGAGTTTAAATGTTCAGGTGGCCGGAGAAGACTCCGGTAGTCTTCTCCGGCGAGTCTCCGTCGTACTCAGCCTTCAGACATTCCAGAAATTAGCAAACAATACATCATTCTCTTCGTCTCAGCACGTAGAACATGAATCCACCATTAAAATTCACAAATAAAGCACACACAGAGCAGATCGAAGGATGGAAGTTTGCCCTAAAATTTTAACTAAGCACCTAAAGTGCCTATCAACTAGCTGAATGTTACATTGCTCCTATTGAGCTCAAAACACACAAAATTAAGTTCAAATCAGAGCATAATAAGAGCAAAAGTTTGAAGTGAAACATGTGCTTTGATGAATCCTTAGCTCAAAAGAAATCCAGAGATGAGGTTCCTTGCTTCTTGAACTTGATACTAAGCCAAATAAAGGCTATACAGAGCTTGAGATCTCTTGAAGTTCAGTTGAAGAAGATGAAAAGCAAACTTGATGTAGCAACTTCAATCTCTTTCTTCACTTCATGGATGATTGATCACAGATGAATATGAAAAACAGTAGAGATTTTCAGAGATTTCAGATGAGAATGAAGCTTCGAGTGAGAGAAAAATTGAGAGAGAGAGAGAGAGAGAGAGAGAGAGTGTGAGGTTTTGGTGAAATGTGAAGAATGAAAAGTTAGTTACAATTATGTTATGATTGTCTTTTATATGTGAGGTTAAGGGCTAACCACTGGGGTTGATGGTTAGAACCCTGGTTGAGTTAAGTTGGAGAGAGTTGAGTGAAGTTTTAAAATGAAAATGGAGAATGGGAGTGAAAGGGTTAATGGCACGGGTTATCATGTGTGGAGAGGGATCATGGAATGTTATGGTGAGCATGATGGAAGGTCGTGATGTATTGCACTAAACTTACAGCAGTAACAACTTGTTGTACAAGTTTCTTTTTGGTTTGAACAAATAAGGCAAAGTGATTGTATGGGTGTGTATGTATGTAAGATGTTTGCATGGCTTAATGAAGTAAAAATAAGGTGATGAAAGGGATATGATATGAATGATGCGCATGCTGCAACCATGACAATATTTTTGACTGAATATCTTTACTTTGTATTAAAGAAAATCAGATGGCACGAGGTGAACTTTGGAACATTGTATCTCAGTGGTTAATGGATGGAATCACAAGGTTTTGGATCCTTTGGAAAGAGGTCATGGAATAGAGTAATGTTGGTGTGGAAAGCAAACATGATTGAAGCCTATAGCATGCCTAAAAATGATGGTGAACACACTTGGTTGCAACTGACTTGAGCATGCGTCTTGCCCTACTCGTGCCTGGCCCATGGCCTATGAAACAAGTCAGGTTGGGCTCACCACTTTGATCCAACACATCTCTTCATACATTGATCAGATGAAAATTCCTCCAACACCAAAGTTGTAGAGGAGATGGAGAGGAACAAAAATGATGTTGGACATTTTTCCAATTGAAGTCACCATCATAGAGAAATTTGACCTTGAACTTGGACAAAACATGCACACAAGGTGTTTGTTGAAATTACTGCGTGCTGACTGGTCATGACTTGCCATTTTGCCTTGATTTGCCTCAACTTTAACCCACCATATCTCTCTCAATTTTAATCCAATGGAGATGTTCTTGGTATGGTTTTGAAGCTTGGAATATGAACTTTTGATAGGCCTCCATAAACTTTCAATTTGGAGTTTGGAGCATGGAGAAAGAATGTTCCAAAATGGCCCTTCAACTTGACAAAACTTGCCATAAATGGAAACCCTAAGTTTCTAAATTTGGCAACTTTGAATCTTTCTTGATTTTTGATGAATCTCTTGATAATTCTTGATCAAACCTTCACCAAGGATCATACTTGAGATAAGGAACATGAAATTGACCTTAAAAAGTCAAGAGTTGACTTTTTCCTCTGCACAGTTGACTTTTTCTCAATTCTCCTGATTCTCAATCAATTGTTCAATTGAATATCCTCTGAAATAAACCAATGGGAAATACTTCATCCTTGGACAATTGAGAGCATATGGAAAACCTTGAAATCAGGCTTTGGCTCAAAAATTCACATGCACCGACTTTTCACCAAAACCCTAATTTTGCACTACTTAGGAGAATGTGATTCCCTTGAGATCTTTTGACAAGCTTGATCAGATTATGAGATGGTAGGTCAATTAAGATCTCTTGAGGCTCAAGGATCCTTTAATTTGACTTAGATACCTTGATCCCATGCTAAGGCCAATGGTATGCAATGATGATTATGCAAAAAATGCAATGAAACATATGCCAGTTAAAGTTAGAAACATGAGGGAAAATTTTGAGGTGTTACACGGTGGTTGGCAAATCCAACATTAACACAAGGAAAAGGAATGTTGATCTGGATAAACCTTCTTTTGCTCATCGTCAATTCAACATTGACATGGTGAGATTTCAGAAGGCATTTGTTGGTGAAGTAAGTAAAGAGGGTAACATGTATAATATCCAAGAAGCTCTTAATGTGAAGGGTTACTTTATGATTAAAGCTACACCACTTGGTGCTAATTTATGCTTGGTTGAAGAAAACATAGATGGTGATATAAGAGAGATCATTGCAATTGATGAAGCTTAGGTGTCGAAATGGTTCGTTGATATCCATCCATGGACGCCGGAGGATGTTGACAAAGAAATGTTAACTTGGATGAAATGTTTTGGTTTTCCGTTTCATGCATGAACACCAAGATTCTTCAAATTCATTTCTAGTCACATTGGAGAATTCATTTCATGTGATGAAAACACGGAGAAACGTAAAAGGCTGGATGTGGCTCATTTTCTTATCAAGACTAAGTTCACCATAAACCTTAATGAGGTTTTTAACGTGGAGATTAATGGGAAAATTTACATAATTAAGTTATTAGAAGATTTCCACGGTCCTAAACAGATTACGGTTCGTAATGATAACTGGACGGATAGTGAAATGGAAGGATCTGATTCTGAGTCCGATGATGGTGTGTCTGAAACATCAATAGAAGAGGAAGATGAATATCAAAGTGGGCGTGGAAACCAAGGTTGTATGGAAACGAACAATGAGGAAGATAGCCATCAGGATGGAGACAATAGGGAAGCGGCGGAAACGTCAAACAAGTCCACATCATGTCAGAAAGATCATAATAAAGATAATGACGTGTCTACTTAGTGGGTAATGTAAAAGCAGGTGAAAAAGGGATACTTGGAAGATATATTGGAGGATATACTCCATATTTAGGGGGAGCCTATGTCAAATTCATGGGTAGTATTGATAAGAGTGTGCAATGATTCAAGAAAAATTCTCTGTTGAAAATATATTAGAGGCTGTCAATAACTGCGATGGAAATAAGAGTCTTGGACCCGATGGCTTCATACTTGATTTTCTTAAAACGTGTTGGGATGTCGTAGGGAAGGATGTGGTTCTTTGTATACAAGAATTTCATGAGACAGTTGTTCTTCCTAAGGCATTGCTTTCCTCGTTTATTGCCTTAATTCCAAAGAGTCATAACCCTCAATTTTTGGATGGATGCCGGCCTATTAGTTTAGTGGGTTTCATTTACAAGGTCATTTCTAAAATTTTGGCTAAAAGACTAAGCAAGGTTATTTTCAATTTGATTTCTTCATCGCAAACGGCTTTAATCCTAGGGAGGCAAATACTTGATGGTGTCTTGGTTACGAATGAGGTGATTGATATGGCCAAGAGGAAGAAAAGGAAATGCTTAATATTTAAAGTCGACTTTTGCACAAGCATATGATTGTGTCTAATGGGATTTCTTTGAAAAGGTTATGACGACTATGAACTTTGGGAACAAATGGATGCAGTGGCTTAAGGGGGGAATTCTAAACTACCATTTGTCAGTTTTGGTTAACGGTGGAACTACAAAAGATTTTGGCGTTCAAGGGGTCTAAGACAAGGTGACCCCTTGTCACCGTTTTTGTTTTCATTAGTGGAGAAATGCTTGGCTGCCTTGGTCAAAAGGGCATGCAGTTGAGACATCTTCAATGGATTCAAGCAGAATGGGAATGTTGAAGTCAATCTTATACAGTTCGCAGACGACACGGTTCTAGTTTGTGATGAAGACTGGAGAAACATGTGGGGGCATCAAATCCATTCCAATAGGATTTGAATTAGTATCGGGTTTGAGGATTAATTTTTGGAAGAGTTGTCTATTCGAAATTGGTGTAGACGATTCGTTTCTCTTGGATGTAACACACTTTTTATCTCGGAAACAAGGGCGGTTACTTTTCATGTTTTTAGGGCTCATAGTGGGTGGAAATCACAGAAGGGTTGATTTCTAGAAACCGGTGGTGGAGAGTTTTAAGGTCAGGCTATCCACATGGAAGGGAAAAATGTTATTTATAAGTGGTAGGGTAATTTTAGTAAATTATATACTTATTAATATGTCGGTCCATCACTTTTCTTTTTACAAAGTCCCAGTAAAAGTGATCAAACAATTGATTTCAATTCAAAGAAGCTTTTATTGGTCGGGAGTAGCGGAGAAGGCGTCAATGTCTTGGGTTAAGTGGTCTTACATTTGCAAACCTAAAGAACATAATGGTGTGGGGATCAAAGATTTGGTCATGTTCAACAAAGGATTATTATCTAAATGGCTGTGGAGAATTGTTCAAAATGAAGATACAATATGGAAACCTGTGCTGACATATAAATATGATTGTTGCCATAAATTGGTTTTGTCAATACATGATCCAAATTGCAGGCGCTACAACTCACTATGGTAGAGAGATATGCTGATGATTGCTCATTCTATGTAGGAAGATTCATTTTCAGCACAATTGGTGTGCAAATTGGGAGATGGGGAGCGAATCTCATTTCGGCATTCTCGATGGATGGATTCCTTCCCAATCCGATGCAGATACCCTGATTCATTCAATATGGCTAAAGACAAACATGATGCTGATAATGATCTAGGAGAACGGTGAAACCAAGTTTGGCTGTGGGAGTTAGGTTTTCAAGAAAACAGTTTTCATGAAGATCTGGCTGCTCAATTACATGAGTTGAAGGAGTTATTAGTGGAGGTAATGAAAATGGTAGGGACTGCTGATAGTTTTCTGTGGTCAATCGCGATGAACAGTCAGATTCGATGAAATCTTGTTATCAATTCATTCAATGAGCTAAGGGGTTTGACTTGTTGGAAATTAATTCCAAGACATCTTTAGAATTATTGTGGCAATACAAGATTCCAATGAAGGTAATGATGTTTTGGTGGATACTTTTATTAGATAGATTACCATCATGATCAAATCTTGCGACCAGGGGGTAATTTTGAATACTCATGATATCGTGTGTGTCTTTTGTTTTAATGAAGTTGAAATGGTAGAACATGTATTTATCTCTTGCTATAAAACACGACTTGTACGGAAAGTGATATTGGATTGGGTTGGTATGCCTTGGTGTGATAGTAACCGGTGTTGTGACTGCTTATGAGAATTGGTTTTACATTTAGTTATAAAATCGTCCAAAGAAACGATGTCGTTGATTTGGTTTAGTACATGTTGGTGCATTTGGTGCACTACTACAAAATACACATTCAGTAACATTATACACATTTGGTGCACTACTACAACCTTTGCACTTCCCTAAAGAGAGAAACGCTCTTCCCAATTATAATGATGATTGAAAATTTTCTTCATTTTCTAAGACGGTCAAAATGTCATTCAAGAATATCAACCATTGGAAGTAATCAGTTCAAGCATTAAATCATTAGATCTTTCTTCTTCAACCTCTTCTATAAAGGCACAGTTTCATATAATGAATTTCCACTTTTTCAAAACTATTCTTAACTATGTATAGCAACATGAATTCTCTATCTGAAAAATTTAACCAAAATATCTCAACTGAAGTCACCACAGTACAACGCCATGATCAACAATCAATTGAGGAGGTCCATCCATCTGGATCGATTGCTGTCAGGGATACACTTAGGGTTAGGAAGGCCAAGAAGAAGAAAAAGAAGAAGCTGAAGAAGAAGAAAAAGAAGAAGCTGAAGAAGAAGAAGAAAAAGGTGTCCAGGTATATTTGTTATTATGATTCTGACGAGGGTAGTGAGGAGAGAGTCATAGATTATGAATATTGCTTTGCTGCTAGGGGTTATTGTTCCGACATTGACAATATGTAATGAAATAATTTATGTATACTCTTTCACTAAATAATGAAATATTTATTATTGTTATATATACTCTTTCATTTATATCACTATATATTATTCTTTTACCAACAAAAAAATAGTACAAGTCAACAAAAATAAAAACAACAATCGCAATAGTAATAAAAAATAACTATAACAATAATTAATACCTCTGTAACAATTAGGTTCATAAATAAATAAATTGTGAGAGATTTAACCACTGAGGTATTAAATGAATTTTGAGAGTAACAGAGTCAGGGGGAGCCTGTTAAGCTTATCTCTGACTCTGTGGATTTATGATGAAGACAATTATTTTATCCTGGTTCACTGTTAACGAAGTTACTCTAGTCCACCCCTCAAAGTAATTTCGCCTTATCACAAGGACTTAATCCACTAATCATCAACATGATTACAACCACAATGGAAACCCTCCATTGCCTTCTTGAGAATCCTGGCATTCATTCGCCTCTTTAGGAAACATCCTACAAGCCACTAAACCAGGACTTGGCCCTCTCGAGCATTCTGGTCACCATTCGACTGCTCAAGGAACAACATCCACTAAGCTATTAGAAACACGCTTAGTCATCTCATGCATTCTGGTCATCACTCGACCGCTCAAGGAATATCACCTTTTGCAAGGATTTTGTTTGTGCACTATATATGCTTCTTACATGCTGATTACACAAATGAAGTACAATAGCAAGTTGTGAGCAATAACTCTTTGCTTTCTAATACAGAAACTATCTAAAAATAAATCTTTAAGAGATTATAAAGCTCCCTAGTTCTGTATTCTCTTAAAATCTTTCTTATGAGCACTGCGGCTTCTTATCATTAGCTTTAAGCTTCTATACTCCTTTCTGAGTAGTTGATGCTTTTTCCAGCTTAACTATCAAGATCAACTAAGTTACTATGCTTCACTTATTGATGTTTCACTTGATGAGTTTCACTTGGCTTTAGCATGTTGCATCGTTATGCGTTCTTTATCATTCTGCTTCAGTATCTTCTCCATTGAGCATTCTTCGTTTAAGCTTCAGCTTGCAGAATCTCTTTCTTGAGCATATAATTCGTTTTCCTATTCAACCATCAAGTTCAACTAAGCTACTATGTTTTACTTATAATGTCTCACTTGAGTAGTTTCATATGGTGTTAGCATATTCATCGTTTGTGCACACTTGTAGTAGCAGCTTCATTTTTGCTTGCTACATGTTGATTTCTTTGCTGTTTTGAGTGATAATCCTCTGTATGAACAACAATCAACAATCTTTTATCTTTCTCTCATGTGATAAATGGCTACTTCAACAATAATCTATGAGCTTTTAGCCATGAGCAACATTTCTTCAAGCTTTCAAGTCCTCAATTTATATAGAACGAGAGAATATATCCGTTTAGGGGTATTCTTGGAAACATATTCCAACAGCAATGTCCCAACGTTCACATAAAGGAATGGCTAACATCACTGTACAAAAAGCTGCTCCTACGCCACCTTCTCGAGGTAGAGGATACAAAGTGTAATACCCCGTATTTTTACTTGGTTCTGAATAATATTAGTTTTGATCAATTGGGTTCCGGTGTACTATGGGAAATTGTCTGCAAAGATAATTTGAGCAACCGATGAGCTCAGAGCAGATCAAATTAATAGTATCTGACCCTGAGGTTTTATCAGTTGATACTTTAAAGACAAATTGGACATTTAAGTTAGTGTTACTAACTTAATGATATCTCTACATATCATATTCATTTCCTTTCCTCTTCATTTTGTGTGCCAAGTTAGAAAGAAAGATAGTAAGAGGTAGAGAAAAGGAAGAGCAAAGGGAGAAAGAAGAGAATCCTAGAAGAAGAAGAAGAAGAAGAAGAAGAGGAAAGCTTGGATTCTTCTCCATTCTTCATCAAATCATCTTCCAATCTTCTTCATCTTTTTCATAGGTGAGTTCTAGTTAGAACCCTAAGTGTTAGAACTTTGAATAAAAATGGTGGATTTGGATTAAATGAATTAAATGTTGTTTCTATGGTTAAAACATGAAATAGAATGTATAATATGATTGGGTTGTGTGAGAAATCAATGCATAATACTTGTTTCTATGTTGGATTATGTTATGGTTGTGAATGCTTTGAGCTAGCATCTTTAAAAACAGGTTTTTTATTCTGCTTCAGTGATGTAACCGGTTACATGAAGAAAAATGTGAGGTTTTACGTGGATCAGAGGTGAAGTAACCGGTTACATGTTTGAGGTAACCGGTTACCTCAAGGTGTCTCTAACTATGATTTTGATTATGTGTGAATAGTGAAACCTCATGTAACCGGTTACATGTTTGAGGTAACCGGTTACATTGCTGTAACTTTTGACAAAATGTTTAAAAATTCATATCTTTTGGATCGTAATTCCGATCGAGGCATGCTAATAGTCGATGGAAAGCTATGAAAATATCCTACGTGATAAAAGTGAAAAATATCGATTTCGATACACGATTAAATAAATCGGAGGGAACCCAAGATTTGTATTAACTTTATGAGTTGAATTATTATGTGTTTTCTTTTTGTTATACCGTTGTAGTGTGTTATATATAACCTCTTATTGTGAAAAGAAATTGAGTGGAAACATATTAAAATGTAGAATAGGAAGGGTGAGGAAAATCTTAACATAAACTATAGTGGAGCCTAGTAGTGTGACTAGGAAATTATAAATGATCTAATGACGACACTCGTGCACTCGATGCCGAGGCGTGCATCTAAATATCGAAATGGTCTATTACTGAATAAAACACTAGTATGGAACATGTGTGAACCATTGTACGTATGAGAAAGGGCGAATGTAGCCTTGTGATTGTCGAATACAATCACGTTTGTGTGTGAGATCACGTAATCGTAACCGTTTCCCTAATATGTGTCGTTCCATGAGTAACGAGCTCCTCTTGAATGAATGCACGATTACTTGGTAGGTTTGATTCACGAGTATAGTACGAATGGAACCTATATGGTAATGAGACTTGTGACGGTGTACGGACAGTGTGAAGTGACGATTTGTAAGGTGATAACATGTCTCTTAGTTTTCGAATCCATCTCGTATGCCAAGTAATCTACGAGGATCCATGACTCGTTCTGACTTCTAAACGTAGAATAGGACGGGAATAGGGGATGCCTTGGTAAGGTTGTCGATTAGTGATAATTTTGGTTAACAGACTCATAAACATGTTTCCATATAGTGTGAGATTTCGAACTCAAGGTTACTTCTCTTCCCCTTGACTTGAGTTAGGATTGATATAACCTTGTAAAGCCGAGAGAATCTATAAGATAGGGAACTCAATGAGATTTAATATCTCACCCCATGCTGTTGATTATATTACAGGTACTTCAGGTTCTGTGAAGGGTAAGGATAAAGTTGTTTAATTATCCTTACGTGTCTTGGCTTTTTGGGATGGCATGGCTTCCGTTGTGGAGATTTATTTTGAGATCATTGTTTTGATCTAGTTCTTAGTACTTTGGAACATCTTGTATACATTATGCCATAGTCTTAGTTCTTTTGTATTTTGGGCATGTAATATATACAATGTGTTAACTAGGAACTTATGGTATTTCAATACCAAAACTTAGATTCATGTATAAAATATATGCTTTGATGTATGTTATTATATATGGGCGTTACAAGTTGTATCAGAGCAGGTCGTATCCTCGACCTAGCCATGAAATAGTATAAGTAATTATTTTCGTTTCAGATGCGTTGTGTCGCCATTGGTCTTAAGTATTATATTTATGGCATTGAGCCTGACCAACTTAATCCTATCTATATGATGTTTAGGAACAAGGCTAACGGACGCAAAAACCGTGGTAGACCCAGAACTACTCCTGCTGAGACGAATCCGCCTGGCGACGACGAGTATGTCCCATGGCCCCAGTTTTTAAAATAGATGCATTAGCAGCAGAACCAATTCATGCAACAGATGGAACAATAGATGAATGGGGGTTTTCATCCTCAGGTGGTTGTTTCAGATGCTATAGGTGGGATTTTTCGGGATTTCATCCGCATGAATCCTCCAGAATTTCATGGCGGATTAGATCCTATGAAAGCTAATGAATGGGTGGTTGGCATGGAGAGAATCTTTCTGATAGTTCAGTGTAGTAAAGAGAATAAAGTGGTGCTTGCTTCTCACTTGTTGAAAGGTCCTGCTATGAGGTGGTGGGAAAGTGCTTCAGCTTTAATAACTATCCAAGGTGTGCCTAAGGTTTGAGAGCAATTTAAGATTTCTTTTATGGAGTATTATTTCCCTAGTTCTTTGAGGACCCAAAAAGAGTTTGAATTCCAACAATTGAGGCTAGGTACTATGACTGTGGCTGCTTATGATGAGAAGTTTGAGATCATGGCTGCTTACTCCAGGCAAGTCGTGTATGCTCCAGATGAAAAATGGAAGATTGACCAATTTCTTTTTGGATTGAAAGCTGAGATTTCTCATAGTGTGTCTCAAAGAGAGTTCACTACTTATGCTAAGTTGCTAAGGCAATGTTATGTGGCTGAGAATAGTTTGAAGAAAGTTCAAGCAGAGGGGGATTTGAGTAGGTCGAATCAGAATGATCGTGGGAGATCAAACCAACAGTTTAGACCTAGACAACAAGCTTTCAAAGGAAAGCAGATTCCGAACTCTAGAGCAAGTGCACCTCCTGTGTGTCGTATTTGTGGTAAGATGCATTTTGGTAGATGTCGCTTCGAAGGAGAGGATTGTTACCAATGTCAAAAATTAGGTCATATGGCGAAGGATTGCCCTCAGAATAGGAATCAAACGTAAGGAAAGAGTATCGGTTGAGTTTATACGTTGGATGCAAAGAAGGCAAGGTGTGATAACTCTTTGATTGCTAGTACGTGTTTCGTTAATGGACATCCTTGTCTTGTATTATTTGATTGTTGAGAAACACAATCTTTTGTGTCAATGAAATGTGTGAAGCGACTTGGGTTGCAAGTTATTCCATTGTCTCCGCCCATGGTGGTTACTACTGCCATGGATGAGATGGTTGAAACCCCTTTAATGTGTGAAAACTGTGTTTTATGGGTGGATGGAAGAGTTTTCCAGATTGATCTTATCTGTCTACCGCTTAAGAAAGTAGATGTTATTTTGGGAATGGATTGGCTTTCTGCTAATTTGGTGTTTATTGGTTGTGAGGAAAAGCTAATCATTATTCCATCTGTTGAAGCTACTCCGAAAGATGTGTTAATTACCATTTTAGAAGGTACAGTTGGAATGATAAATTTCTTGTTTGAGAAGGAAAAATCTGTTCTTTTGGTTCTCACTAAGGAGGAGAGTAGCGACCTTCAAGTTCTGCATATTCCTGTAGTCTGTGAGTTTTCTGAAGTTTACCCCAAGGATGTCACTTCTCTTCCTCCGGAAAGGGAAGTGGAATTCTCTATTGACTAGATACCGGGAATGGCTCCTATATCCGTTTCTCCGTATCGGATGGCACCGCTTGAGTTAAGAGAATTAAAGGATCAAATGGAAGAATTAATGGCTAAGCATTTTGTCCGACCTAGTGTTTCACCCTCGAGAGCTCCAATGTTGTTAGTGAAGAAGAAGGATGGTGGAATGCGATTATGTATTGATTACCGGCAGTTGAATAAAGTTACCATCAAGAACAAGTACCCATTACCTAGGATATATGACCTGTTAGATCAATTGAAAGGAGCCTGTGTGTTCTCGAAGATTGATTTACGGTCGGGTTATCATCAAATCTCTGTGAAGAGTTCAGATGTACCAAAGACCACATTTAGAACCCGTTATGGTCATTATGAATTCTTAGTAATGCCTTTCGGTGTGACGAATGCTCCAGTTGTTTTTATGGATTATATGAATCGGATATTCCAACCTTACTTGGACCAATTTGTAGTGATCTTTATTGATGACATTCTTATTTATTCTCGTACTTCTCAAGAGCACGGAGAGCACTTAAGAATCGTTTTATCGATCTTACAAGAGAGACAACTTTTTGCCAAGTTAAGTAAGTGTGAGTTTTGGATGTCGGAGGTTAGTTTTCTTGGTCATGTCATATCTCAAGGAGGCGTGGCAGTGGATCCATCGAAAGTTGAAGCGGTAATTAATTGGGAGAGACCGAAGAATGTTTCAGAAGTTAGAAGTTTCTTGGGACTGGCAGGTTATTATAGAAGGTTTATCAAAGGTTTTTCTCAATTGGCTTTACCAATAACCAAACTTACTCGAAAGAATTGTTCTTATGAGTGGGATTCGTCTTGTGAACAAAGTTTTATGAGTTTGAAGGAAAGATTGACGACTGCTCCTGTTTTGATCATTCCTGATCCTAGCAAGTCGTATGAGGTATTTTTTGATGCATCAAAGATGGGATTAGGAGGTGTCTTAATGCTGGATAGTTATGTGGTGGCTTATGCTTTTTGACAAATAAAGGTTCACGAGAAGAATTATCCAACTCATGATTTGGAATTGGCGATGGTTGTTTTTACACTAAAAGTGTGGCGTCATTATTTGTATGGAGTACATTTTGAAATGTTCAGCGACCACAAGAGTTTGAAGTATCTTTTCGACTAAAAAGAGTTGAACATGCGGTAAAGGAGATGGATGGAATATTTAAAGGATTTCCATTTGGAACTAAAGTATCATCCGGATAAAGCGAATAAAGTAGCGGATGCATTGAGTCAGAAAGTGTTGCATAATGCCGAATTAATGATCTTAGAGTATGCCTTATTGGAAAAGTTTAGGGATCTTAATCTTCAATTTATTTGGACTCCTAATGGTGTGATTATGGGAAACTTGAATGTTAATTCTACTCTTAGAGAGGAGATTTAACAAGGGCAAACGTTGGAAGCAAAGTTATAAGAGATGTTGATGCAACCGGGTTTCTCACGAGCTACCGATGGAATCATTCTGTTTAACCAAAGGATTTGTGTTCCGAATGATGCGGTGTTGAAAAGAAGAATTTTGGAGGAAGCTCATAAAGGTGCTTTTACTATACATCCTGGTTCTTCGAAGATGTATCAAGATTTAAAGAGGAACTATTGGTGGCCCGGTATGAAAAGGGATATTGCGGTGTATGTGTCGGAGTGTGCGGTGTGCCAACAGGTAAAGATTGAGCACCAAAGACCGGGTGGCTTATTAAAATCGTTATAAATTCCAGTTTGGAAATGGGATAGTATTTCTATGGACTTTGTAGTTGGGTTGCCCCACACACAAGGTGGTTTCGATTCTATTTGGGTGATTGTAGATCGGTTGACGAAATCTGCGCATTTCTTAGCCGTAAAGACTACTTACAAGGCAAGTCATCTTGCAAAATTGTTTATTTCGGAAATTGTGAGGTTACATGGTATTCCCTTTAGCATTGTGTCCGATAGAGACCCAAAGTTTACTCCAAGATTTTGGAGAGCTTTTCAACAAGCTATGGGACAAAGTTGTGTTTGAGTATGTCGAACCATCCTCAAACAGATGTTTAGACGGAACGGACGATACAGATGATGGAAGATATGTTAAGAGCTTGTGTGCTTGGAAGTGGGGGAAGTTGGATAGAACTTTTACCGTTGATTGAGTTTTCGTACAACAATAGTTATCATGCAAGTATTGGTATGGCTCCTTTTGAGGCATTATATGGAAGGAAATATAGGACGCCATTGTGTTGGGCGAAAGTTAGCGAAGATAGAATTTTGGGACCCGAGATTATCCAAGAGTCTACGGAAAAGATTAGAATGATCCGTGACAAAGTTAAGCAAGCACAAGATCGTCAGAAGAGTTATGTGGATAACCGGAGACCTTTAGAGTTTGATGAAGGTGATCATGTGTTTTTGAAGGTTACTCCGAGATTGAGTTTGAAAGGACCGTTTAAGTCACAGAAGTTAAGTCCGAGATACGTGAGACCGTATCAGATTCTAGAAAGGATTGGTGAAGTAGCTTACAGATTAGCCTTACCACCTTCTCTATCTGAGATGCACGATGTCTTTCATGTGTCTCAAATCCAGAAGTTTGTTCCAGATTCTCTTCAGCCAATTCTACCAGATACAATTGAGATAGAAGCAGACTTGACGTTTGAACCTCAACCAAGCAGTATCACAGGAAGAGAAACTAAGGTACTAAGAAATAAATAGATTCCTCTTGTGAAGGTTCAGTGGGATGATACGCATCCGGGTGATGCAACTTGGGAACTCGAATCGGAAATGCGGAATGCTTACCCTTATCTTTTTAGGTAATCTTTAAATTCGTGGACGAATTTCTATTTAAGGAAGGGAGGATGTAATACCCCGTATTTTTATTTGGCACTGAATAATCTTAGTTTTGATCGATTGGGTTCCGGTGTACTCCGTGAAATTGTCTGCAAAGATAATTTGAGCAACCGATGAGCTCAGAGCAGATCAAATTAATATTATCTGACCCTGAGGTTTTATCAATTGATACTTTAGAGACAAATTGGACATTTAAGTTAGTGTTACTAACTTAATGATATCTCTACATTTAAGAGGTAGAGAGAAGGAAGAGCAAAGGGAGAAAGAAGAGAAACCTAGAAGAAGAAGAGGGCAGCTTGGATTCTTCTCCATTCTTCATCAAATAATCTCTCAATCTTCTTCATCTTGTTCATAGGTGAGTTCTAGTTAGAACCCTAAGTGTAGAAACTTAGGTTAGAACATTGAATAAAAATGGTGGATTTGGATTAAATGAATTAAATGTTGTTTCTATGGTTAAAACATGAAATAGAATGTATAATATGATTGGGTTGTGTGAGAAATCAATGCATAACACTTGTTTCTATGTTGGATTATGTTTTGGTTGTGAATGCTTTGAGCTAGCATCTTTAAAAACAGGTTTTTTATTCTGCTTCAGTGTTGTAATCGGTTACATGTTTGAGGTAACCGGTTACATGAAGAAAAATGTGAGGTTTTACGTAGATCAGAGATGAAGTAACTGGTTACATATTTGATACCCGATTAAATAAATCGGAGGGAACCCAAGATTTGTATTAACTTTATGAGTTGAATTATTATGTGTTTTTTTTGTTATACCGTTGTAGTGTGTTATATCTAACCTCTTATTGTGAAAATAAATTGAGTGGAAACATGTTAAAATCTATAATAGGAAGGCTGAGGAAAATCTTAACATAAACTATATTGGAACCTAGTAGTGTGACTAGGAAATTATAAATGATCTAGATGACGACACTCGTGCACTCGATACCGAGGCGTGCACCCAAATATCAAAATGGTCTAGTACTGAATAAAACACTAGTATGGAACATGTGTGAATCATTGTAATTATGAGAAAGGGCAAATGGGCCTTAAGGCGAATGTAGCCTTGTGATTGTCGAGTACAATCACTTTTGTGTGTGAGATCACGTAATCGTAACTGTTTCCCTAATATGTGTCGTTCCATGAGTAACGAGCTCCTCTGGAATGAATGCACGATTATTTGGTAGGTTTGATTCCTGAGTATAGTACGAATGAAACCTATATGGTAAAGAGACTTGTCACGGTGTACGGACCGTGTGAAGTGACGGTTCGTAAGGTGATAACATGTCCCTTAGTTTCCGAATCCATCTCGTATGCCAAGTAATCTACGAGGATCCATGACTTGTTCTAACTTCTAGACGTAGAAGAGGACGGGAATAGGGGATGCCTTGATAAGGTTGTTGATTAGTGATAATTTTGAGTTAGCAGACTCATAAACATGTTTCCATATAGTGTGAGATTTCGAACTCAAGGTTACTTCCCTTCCCCTTGACTTGAGTTAGGATTGATAGAACCTTGTAAAGCCGAGAGAATCTATAAGATAGGGATCTCACTGAGATTTAATATCTCACCCCATGTTGTTGATTATATTACAGGTACTTCAGATTCTGCGAAGCGTAAGGATAAAGTTGTTTGATTATCCTTACGTGTCTTGGCTTTTGGGATGGCATGGCTTCCGTTGTGGAGATTTATTTTGAGATCATTATTTTGATCTAGTTCTTTGTACTTTGGAACATCTTGTATACATTATGCCATAGTCTTAGTTCTTTTGTATTTTGGGCATGTAATATATACAATGTGTTAACTAGGAACTTATGGTATTTCAATACCAAAACTTGGATTCATGTATAATATATATGCTTTGATGTATGTTATTCTATATGGGTGTTACACAGAGTTTTAATACTATTATATTCCGCTTAAAACCATTCTGATCTTCAGTCTTCTAGCATCTTCATAGGCTTCAGATATTGATTTGGTAAAGTGTTTTGTAGAAGAGTCATTCTTTGTGTAGTCTTCAGAAACTCAGTCTTCATAATACTAAGATCTTTGTTCAGCAGAATCTATCTTGAGAATCTTCAGCACTCGTTCCTTTGGAAGCATAATATTAAGAGTCTTCAGAACCTGTTTCTTCAGAACCTTATCTTTAGAGTCTTCAGATTTCATTAAGCATGTTCTTTGTCTTCAGAGTCTTCTGCACTTCGTCTAATCAGAATCTTGTCTTCAGAAACTCTTCAGAACTTGATCTTCACAAAATGTGTCTTCAGAATCTTCAGATCTTGTTCACTTGAACCACGTCTTCAGAATCTTCAGAACTTGTAACATTAGAAGCACATCTTCATTAGAAAGTCTTGTAGACCTTTCTCATAAAGTCTTAATTAGAATGTCCAGAACTAACGTTCATTAGAACCGTTGTCTTAGAAACATTCAAGAATCTTGACTTTACTTTGTACACACACATATGTTTTCTTCCAGAGTATGGATAATGGAGTCTGATGATGTCACACGCCTTCTTATCAGATTCAGAATCATATTCACAATAGCCACACACTAGACAGAAATCATATCATACAGAATTGTTCTCTTAGATTATATGTGCAGTTATCATTAAAACTTAATGACCAGATGTAGAACCAAATCTTGTTCTTACAATCTCCCCCTTTTTATGATGACAAACAATGCATTTTAATAGAGAAATTCGTGTAGGGAATCACCATAAATCCATAGAGTCAGAGATAAGCTTAACAGGCTCCCCCTGATTTTATTACTCTCAAAATTCATTTATGCTTGTTCAGAGTCTCCCCCTGATCCCAAGAATCATAAAATGATTTTGAAGTAGAATCATGTCCAAAAGAGAAGGATTACTTCTCGATGACGTCTCATCAGAATCTGACTAGAACTGACTGGTCATCATCTCAGAACCAAGCTTACTATCAGAATACTATAGACTTATCAGAACCTGATTTGTCTCATCAGACTTGATGTCTTGCATTGTATATCAGAAACTGGTAGATACTTTCTTAGGTGCCACACATCATGTATCAAAACCAAATCTTTAATAACTTAGCATAGATCATCAACAGGTGCATATATCCTTAAGTCATTTCATGGTTCAGAAACTAAATATTTTCTTTTATGACTTTGACTTGATTTCATCTACAAAGAGTTCACATTCTTTCAACGCTAGAGTTTAGATACCATGTGAGGTTTGGATACCATTTCATTTTAGATACCAATTGAATCATTCTTTTAGAAAGTTAACAAATTCTGACAAGTTTTGGGTATCAGCACGAAATTCATGGACATCTCTTGTTTCTGATAACTTAGTTATCAACATTAGATATGTTATCAAATCAAGCTTGTTTGGTATTGTTCTTTCTTTTACACATCTTCTGATATAACATATCTTCTGATATCTTATCAAATACAGTTTATGTATTCTGATGTATCATAGCTTCTGATATGTCTTAACTTCTGTCTTCTGATAACCTGTTCTAACATACAATGAACTTTTGTGAAGTTCCTGATCAATTCTTACACATGTGGTTAGAAGTAAAACATATTCAACGTATTTAATTATATTTGGGATGAGATTCTTTAGATTGGATATCAAAATCATATATCACTTCCCCCCCCCCCCCCCCCTTTGTGAGAAATAAAAAAGGTGTAGAAACGAAATTGACAGAGTAATATGAAGAAAGTAAATTTCATTAATATTCATTAGGAAAATTTCAATAGGAGACGACAGACACAAAACATACTTAGACCTAATGAAAAAAACTAAGAACTTTGAGGTTCTAAGATTCAATAACTTTTCAGGGCCTGGGGTTTGTAAGCTCTCCCTGTGTCAAATGGTCTTCGAGAGGAGGTTTGTAAGCTCTTATTGAATTCAATTTGTAAAGTCTAAGAAGTGAGGTTTGTAAGCCCCCTTCTATTCAGAACAAAGAAACTAGTCTCTTAGCAAATCATTAGTCCAATAGTCTTCTGAAAATGTTGTAACTATCTTCAACAAGTGCATCATTTGATCCAAGCCTTTTGGCCGCACTGATGATTTCATCTTTATAAAGAAATTTAGATAAAATTCTTCCATATGGTATATAGGACTTATGTCGACTTCTTGAGATAGTTATGAATTCTTTTAGGTAGTTGAAGATGGTTAAGGGCAGATTGACACAAATATTGTTCATTAAAAAATAGATGAAGAGCCGATCAACATGAGATAGAACATTTTTGTCAAATTCACGAGGACGAAAGTTGGCAAGAAGAAGATTGAACCACGCTCTAGCGGGGGAAGAAGATTTTCAGATTTTGTGGGTTCATATATGAGTGAAATGTCATTGATGTTAGCAAGATTTTCAATGAAGAAATAGGTAAAGCAAAACTCATCCACAGTGATATCGGATTGATCACAGCCAATAGCATCAACAATGGATTTAGGAAAGAAGATAAACTCAACACCATGAATATGGGAGCAAATGAATTTGCCATCAACACTAATTAGGGCATACTTCCAAAATTCTACCACAAGATTTCAATAAACACGTTCATTTGAGACTTCAAAGTATTTTCCCCATTTTTGTTTTTGAACACCGAGAATAGTGTCATGATCTGTTCCCTTAAGACTCATAAAATGAGGTCGTTTTTCAACAATGACTTTAAGAATCTCTTCATTGCCACAAAAGGTTTTGATAGACATGGTTGTTTTGAGGAAAGTGAACCGGAACAAGGATGGGATATAATGTTTACAAGGAAGTGGTGATTAAGAATAAAGGAGACGAGAGTTTTTAAAGCCATAGAAAGACTAGCTAAGTCGTCACGATTAATGATATAGCTGAAAGTGGAAACTGTTTAAATTAAAAGGAAAAGATAACACGCCTAATAAAAGATGAAAATAGAAGTCTTAAGCAAATACCAGGTTTGAAAAGAAACAGAGGAGACACTAAAAAAGGAATGAACACAGAAATTCTGACAAGACATAAAGTTGATGATTTTATTTCCTTTATCCAAGATATTCTCATTAACCGAGGTGTCCCATTAGATATGAGGTATGGTACATATAAGAAAAAGATTTGTTGACGTACCAACACTTTATATCATTATGGTTAATAAATGAATTACATCCTAATTTCCAACTGTCAAAGGATTTTCATACGAATCCTACGCATAATTTTTTCAAGAAATATATCATTTCTATTCTCGAGAAGCACAAATTTTGAGATGCCTTATTTTATTAAAAAAATGAGCTATGTTCACAAGTGAATTGAAAACAAGTCTGATTTGAGTGAGGAAATCTTGAGAAAGATATTATCCAAGCAAGGATTTTTATCTTAAGGATTTTAGAAATTAAATTCCTTTTGATATAGTCTTCTAAAACGTATTTCTCTAGAATATAAGAATAGATTTCTAGACTATTTAAAAATTAAATAGTAAAGGTTAGAAATACATTACTCAAATACTTCTGTAGATTCCAGCTTCTGATGTTGAGACTTCTTCAGAATCACCAAGCATTCAACTTCTATGGTTGTTGACTTATTGACATCATTTCTAGCTGGATCACTAGAATCATTTCTTCTTCCATTGTCTTATATCTGCTGCAATCTTTATAGGAATCTTTAACGTGTAGCAGAGTCACGATCGTCTTCATGGCTTCCATTCTGAAGGGTGAGAACATCTCTTCTGACGTTGGTTTCATCTTGATCATTGAAGAAGAACCAAGTTTTTTCTCAAATCTTCACCTTAGAATCTTCCATCTTCTATCTTCAACAGAGATCAGAAAGCAACTTCTTCAAGAAGGCTTATTTCCAGAAGACCAAAATTTTCTTAGCTTAAACACATACTTGTTGGAATCTTCTCGCATCATAAAAATTCAATCATTGAGTAGATGCTGACCTTCACCAGATGCAGATATCATCAAACCAAAATCTATTGCCTTTGAAGGTTTGAATGATAATCTTGTTATTAATGATTTGATCTTTATGAACCAGAAACAATTCATCAGAAGGTCTGTCTTTCCTTTCTTAGAAAGTGTGAACTTTGATGACTTCTGATTTAAGCATCTTCTGTTTTCTTCATTCTGATACTTCTAAAACAGCTTCGTTTACTTCATCATAGGGAAGATTGTTTCTAGCTTTGTATTCTTCTACTAAGCTTTAGTTTCTGACTTCCAAGCTTACCTTCAAATATGATATTGATTTGATTTCTGATGAAGGTGCTTTAGTAGCCTTTGGATATTCAGAGCAATCTAATCAATATACATCAGAATAGATTCGAATCATATTATGTTCTGAAAAAACATGCTAGTTGCTTCTTAGAAATACTTTATCATTATGATTTCCCATGATTTAAGTCATTTCTTTTCCAAGCTAGTTCTATTCTTCAATCATCTGTATCTGATTATGAAGAACTAGAACATCATAATCTTTTTTTCATTAGATAACTTCTTAAGCTCATACTTTCACTTAGTCGCATGAGTCCAGAAAGTAGTGAGTACAAAAGGATATATTCATGTATCTGAAGCTTCTGAGAATAACGTTTTGACAAACTTAAGATTGTTCAACTGAGATATCTTTCTCAAGCTAACAACTTGCTTATCTTATGTCACGCCAATTTTCCATATGAACACATATGTCAATAATTCAGAAAATTGATCATGCATGTGTTGTTCTTCCAAACTTCTGACAGCTTGATAATCTTCCTTTATGATCACTTCAGAAATCTACAAAGCTTTCCACAATCGGAGTAGACGTCTTCATTTTGTGCAGACAGTTAGAATCCTGATAATAAGCTCCAAAGCTAATTTCCATGCTTGATCAGTTATCATTAGCTTCTATTCAAATAGCAAGCTTCTGATCATCTTCTTCAAGAATCCTAACGAAGAGTTCATCATTCAGAATATTAAATTTTGTAGTCATGATTTAAAATCTTGATAGCAAGGTTTCTAACATCTTCAGCATACTACACCTTGAAGTGCTCATGCCTCAATATCATGACTCAAGCATTTTGTCTTCTTCACATGAAAGAGTTCCTGATAAGCAATCCTGAGAAAGTTAAATAGCACGAGTTGTGTGAGGTTGCCAAGGGAAGAAGGAATATAGCCCAAAAAATGGCAACTACCAATTGATAGGATATTTAAAGAACTAAGCTTTCCAATGGATACTGGCAGTGTACTATAGAAACATGTCTTATCTAGTCCTAACCTGGTGAGTGAACTAGACTCAAACTCAGGCAGCCTACCCTTTTTAGATTTGGATTAAATCTCAAATTTAGAATTTTCAAGTTTGGGAGATGAAATACTCCAACTGGAAATTCACTATGCAATTCTGAATGTTTAAGAGAAAGTGCTTGCAACGAAGTTAGATTTGTGATTAGGTCAGGTAAAGTAGATGAAATTGTCACATAGTTAAGGAGGAGCGTCTCAAGTTTTGTCGAGTTTTTATTTATGTTTCTAAGAATGGGTTGTTTGAGTTGCAACATATTGACATAACTATTTTGAAAAAGTTTTGTAGCATAGACGCTTAGATCAAGAGTCAACAATTCGGACAACTGTGAAACTTGTAGTGGAATTTCGCCAAAAAAAAGAATGTGAGAAAGATTCAGATATCTTAGTTGTGAAAGCTCACCTATTTTAGGTGGTATTTGAGAGTAATTGAAGTCATTGTCTGAAAGGTCGAGATGTCGAAGGTGTATAAGGCGAAAGAGAGTGGTATTTGCATGCATTGTACCATAGAGTTGGCTGCTACTAAGATCAATGTGAATGACATGATCTGTGTGCTCATCACATTGAATGGCATCCCATGAGCAACAATCAGTGGTTACATTCCATAATGTTGTTTTAGGATAACTGAGAGGATTATGAGAAGCAGTCTTATTGATGTTAAAGCCTTCCTTGAATTGCAACAAGGCATGACTTTCATATTGATGACATTTTGGATGAGTTAAAGGAAAAGATGTAGTAAATATGAAAGACGAGAGTGAATAATGATAAAGTAGGGGTGTGCAAAATATCCGGTTGTAGGATCCAAATCCATAACCAAATCCAAATCCATTTAAAATGTCCGGATATAATTAAATGATTATTAACCAGTTTAATTATTTTTTTCGATTTAAATTTTTTTTCGAATAAAAAGATATTTTTTTTAAAATTAATTTTTGTGCTTCAATTCGTGAGGTTAATTGGTTTGCCAAATTAACTTTTCGGTTGCAATTAAACAACTTTTATCGTTAGTAGATTTTTAAAAATTAATTGGTTTTTTTTAAAATTGGTTTCATTTATTTTTTCGGATGCAATTAATTTTCGGTTTCATTAATTTTTTAATTGCAACCGAAAAAATTATCAACCGGCAATTAACTTTTCAGTTGCAATTAAACAACTTTTATCATTTGCCAAATTAATTGGTTTGCAAAAAATTAATTTTTAAAAATTAACAACTTTTCATTAACTGGAGCCGGGCAATAACCTACTAACGACAAATTTGCCATGCGTGTATTATTTGTTTCATTCAACTAATGAAAAGTTAATTTGCAGGTTGCAATTAAACAAATTTGCCGTGCGTGTAGTATTTTTTTTTTAAATTAATATAAAAATGTTTTTCTATTAAAATACTATTTTTATTTTTTGTTATAATTTAGTATACAAATTTAATTATAATTTAATATTTTAATGTAACAAAAAAAACATATCTACACAGTGTAGGGAGTATTCTATTCTATTTTGTTAGTGTGTAAGTAATATTTTAATATATTTCTTATAAAAAAAAATTAAAATTAGTGTGTGATTGAAGTCAAGTGAGTGTAAAATGTGAAATCAATCATTTTTTGATTAGTAAAAATAATCGAATAAAAAATTAATATTTTTAGAAAAAAATCAATTTTTTTTTGAAAAAAAAAGAATAAAATATTTTTTTTGAAAAAAAAATTAATAACCGGTTTAAAACCGGTTATATAACCATAACTAAATTTATAACCGATTTTATAATCAATTTTGATTGAAATGTGGTTATGATTATGAATCCAAACCATTTAACTGATTTAAAAATGGTTATAATTTGGTTTATAAAAATAACCAATCATGCACACCGTTAAGGTAAAGAAATTGAACTGATAAAACAAAAGACCACAGAAACACCATAGTATCTTAATATTTTAAACTGAGAAGTTTCGATGAAATGTTAGACACATAGTAGGTGGCTCTCATACTAAAACAAAAGAAAAAGTTTTCTAGTGAACTTCACTATCATTGACCGTGCATTTTGGTTTGGACTATCACATTTCCATATTTCAAAAGAAAGGTATTTGTATGTTGGCTGTTATAGTAGAATCTGCAATTAGATTTGTTCTTTCTTGTATTAATTTCAAACACATGCATTTTATACAAGGACTTTTATCTAACATAATATTATCTCTAATAAAATTATGTGGCCAAAACGATACACAAACTTAATTTTCTGTCCTTTTTATAGTTTTTGTTTTCTAATTTATGTATATTAGTCTCTAATATTTTACTCCGCGCTTGTTTTGATTCTATCTTGTTTCTTGTATTTTTGGATAACACTTTCAGTCTAACAATCAGTCGAATAGGGGAGTTTATCAGTTGTGATGAGGAAACTGAGACTCTGTCTAAGTTTGATGTGGCAAGAATCCTGATCAAAACAAAATACACTGGTAATTTGAATGAGGTGATTATCATTGAAATTAATGGAATCTTTTGTCGTGGAGACAGAAGAAGAATCTGAAGAGGAAGATGATAAAGATGATGTTGCAGAGAATTTGAACAATGGAGGTGATTCAAGGGGAGAAGATGAAGTTAATTCGAAGGACAAAAAATCTGATGAAGACGGCGACAGCAGACGGATGTCAGGGTTTAGGAAGAAGAATAGAGCAGCTAGTTTGGATAATCAGATAGAGAGGCATAATGAACATGTGACATTGAGAAAGGTTAAAAAGTTTAAAAAGTTAAACTTTGGAGATTGTGGTGAAAAGGATCAATATGAGGAGAGGTATAATATAGGTAGAACATTAAATGCATTGACATCAAAAGAGGTCCAGATGGGACAAGATAAGGTGTTTAGGCGTGTAGGTCAAGAGTCTGTCAGAAAAGTAAGTAAGAACTGTGCAGCAGAAAGAAGAGAAGGGCGGGAGAATTTGAATGGGGATCCACCAATCTGTAACTTGGAAATGGGCCTTGGTAGTGATTCAGAGGCTAATATTGTAGGAGTTGGACCCAACACCCTGAAGCTAACAAATACCAATCCTATTGGGCAGCCTGCAATTAAACTTATCAGGAAAAATAAATCTCTTGCTGAATTATACGAGAGGATTCAGATTCCATATGCATCATCTTACTATTCGGCACTGTTACACACTTCAACTGTTGCAAAACCAAATCTTTCTTCAATTGAGATTGTAGAAGAATCTTTGTCCTCAATACAGACGGTGGATAGCAATTCAAGATATACGGGGGGATCAATTCTATGTTGTGGATCTATATCTGATAATGATGTGGAAAGAGGCAATGAGAGGATAAAGAGAATTCACATTGATGTCCCAGGGAAGGTTTGGTCCATCTTGAGAGATTTGGGAATTGAAAGGGAAGAGGATGAAGAGGTACTTGAAAGCATCATAAGAGGGCTGGAAAAAAGGGATAGGCATAGAGTTCAGAATTTGAAGGAGACCTACATAAATGTGCCATGAATATCACCACCTTTAACATACGAGGGAGAAACTTTTTTTTATCAAAAGCAGGAGAATTAAACATCTTATTGAGAAGGAAAAGATTGAGTTTTGTCTTCTTCAAGAAACAAAAAGACAAAACATGGATGACAAATTTATAAATAGTATTTGGGGAGGAGGAGACTTTGAATGGTCTGCAAAGGGATTGATCGGGCAATCTGGAGGTATGTTATCTGTATGGAATAGGAATTCTTTTAAATATAAGTTTAGTTTTTCTGGCAATTGTTACCTTGGAGTATATGGGGTGTGTAGACAAAGGGCAATATATATTGTGAACATATATTCTTCATGTTTATTGACTGAAAAAAGAAAAATGTGGGAGGAGCTTATTAGAGTGAAATCAAATTTTCCTAGAGGGGATTGGATTTTAGGGGGGGATTTCAATGCTGTGAAAAATAAGGGAGAAAGTTTTGGCAAGGGAAGCTTTATATTTGCTGAGATGGAGGAATTTGGTATTTTCATTGAAGATATGGAGTTAGTAGACTTACCTATTGTGGGGAATAGGTTTACTTGGTTTAACTCCAATGGTTCATGTATGAGTAGATGATAAGCGCAAATTGTACATATTTTAGTATATAAGTTTTGTTGCACTTATCGATACTTTTTGTTAATATCGTTCGAATAAACCCCGCTTTGTTTGTAAATACGTTTAGTTTACGTTATAGTGTATATATTGTGCATCATGTAAATATCATTGAGTTTAATTGATTTTCTCTCATTTTTGTAGGTATTCAAACAAAGATATTTTTCAATTGTTGTATAGACCATTGAATAAGCTTTCTAGCGCTTCCGACCGTGCGTCAATCCGAGTTACGGTTTAGAAGTTGGGGTCTAAATAAGAGTTGGTTTGCTATCAAGTTCGCTTTGCGAACTTTCCAGCGAATGTTCGTCTTGCGAACTTCCCAGCGAATGTCCCAGAATTATGGCAGTAGAAAAAAGGACCAAAGTTAGCATTGTGAACTTTCTAGCGAATATTCGCTTTGCGAATAAAAGTTCGCATTGCGAACTTCTGTAGAAACGTAGAGGCGGTTTAGCTATTCTGAGGCACTTAAGTTCCAATTTTTGATGTTCGCTTTGCGAATAAAAATTGGCACTGCGAACTTGACGGATTTGGTAATTACTATAAGTTCATTTTCAGTCATTTTTTAGGTTATGGTTTTGGGAATTTTTTCTCCCAACTCCATCAAACTCATTTTTCGGTAGAATTAGCTAGAAAATAACATTGAAGCTTGCACACGGATGATCCGGGGTAGATTTCTCATCAATCGGCTCTGACAATCCACGAGATGTTTGGTTTATTTCTCTTCTTCTTTGTGTATTTCTTCTTTGTTGGGTTGTTGTATATGTATTTATTTTGAACTCATGTATATTTGTCGCCCATGGCGTTGTATAAAATCTGCTTTACAAATCTTTATCGGTGATTGTCCTTGATTTTTGCTTTATACTCGAGGTTTGTGTTTTGTTAGAGATAAACATCGCAAACTTTGATTAGGGATGATTATCTATTAGTTTCTGGATGCTAGAGATAGATTTAAAGCTAATAATCTTTATGGGTGTCGAAGCTTAATGCCTCTGTATCTCGAGTCGGGTGCGAGAGTGTCGAAGAGGGTAACACGGTTGTTCTCTCAGCTCAGTGTGTCAGAGATGGACACTGTTGTGAGCGATGCTGGATGATATTGAGGAGTATTGTAGGTTAAGAGTAACTGATCGGTAAGTTTAAGTTTGTGAGGAGTGGATTATATGCATGCCAGATAAGTTTCTTCTCTCTGAAGAATGAATTCTTTTTATGTTGATATTTACTTTTCTGCTTTTACTTTAACCAATTTTAAAACCAAACTCTTTAACATTTAAATTGTCGAAAGGCAGTTCAATAGCACCGATCTCTGTGGACACGATAAATTCCCGAAAAAATACTTCCTAATCTTTTGTTGCTTGCCGCTTTACCGCACCAACAAAATGGCGCCGTTGTCGGGGATTGGTGTTTTTATTGGATCGCATTCCGATAGTTTCTTTGTTTTTGAGTTTTGTAGATATCGTACATATTGTATATTTTTACTTGTTTATATTGATACTTATACTTGTGAATTTGTTATATCATTGTATGTTTCTTTTCATGTTTGCTTGCGTGTTGGATAGGAATAACCGGGTGGAAGCAACTTGGAGGAACGTTCTTAAATAACAGGCGTCGAGCTTACGACGTAAAACAAGCATGTTTTATTGTTTTTAGTTTCTAATGTTCTTGTTTGTTGTTTGGACAAATTTTGGTCGACAAAGTTGAGGATGCTTGGTGATGTTCCAAGTTTGATCGTTTCAACTTGCGGATGTATGGTAATGATATTGCTATGTTTTGTACATGTCCAAGGTATGTGTTTATCGCTTTCTAGACTTTAGCATATTCATGATACTTAGGCTTTTTACAAACTTCCATGCCATTCATTCTTTTCTATACTTGTTCTTGATGTGAATCACTTTAGTTTCCACCTTTTTGTGAGGTAGCTTTCCATTGTTCATATATGCGCAGAGTACCAACATTATTGTTTTAACTGGATTTTATTATGTTTAATCTTTTGTTTGTGTTGATTATATGAAAGCATGAAAAGGATCAAGGCATTTTGTTTCATTTTGAGCACAACTACCTAGCCAAATAGCCATTCACCTTGTGAGCGTGTGATCATTCGTAACCCCTTTGCGCCTTTCTATCATTATCCATGTTGTTTCAACTTAATTCTTGTCTATGAGTATTGAATTCACTTTTTGTATGTATTTTGATTGATTTTTTTTTCTTGAACCCTCAACTTTGTGTTGTTGTATGAATTTTTAACTTGCCTTAGAAAGTAGGGAGTATTCACATGATGATGTGGTTGAATTCAAGTTGGGGAGAGAATGATTATTTACTCATTGGTTGGTTTCTATGAGGTTCAAAAAGAAAAGAAAAGAAAAGAAAAAAGAAAGAAAGAAAGAAAAAGAAAATCCTTGTGAAAGGAAACAAAAAGAGTTCATATAATTGTGCTAAATAAGTATTGTGTTTTGTGTAACACTTGGGATTTTGGAAGAAGTTGATTGGAATTTTGTGTTTGAGTCTTTGTGAGTTGATCACTCGCTTAGGTTTAGTTAACTTTTTGTTTCAATTACCTTTAGAAATTGCCCCTTGTTTGTTTACCCGACCACGCTACAACCTTGAAAGCCCTTGTGATTCTTATCTTTATGTTTTCAATATGATTGTTGGATGAGTGCATAATTTAGTCTTTTGTTTGCAAGATTGTTGTGTGAATGAAAAGTACTTCATTTTGTGTTTTTCATCTACCGATGATTGTTTTTGCTAGGTGTGATTCACGTTTGGACTTGTGTTGTTTTAGGATGTTTGGCATGATTTTTGTATTTTGCATTTGTTTTGTGACTATGTTATCATCGTAGTTTAGTGGTAAGTATTTATTTTGTGTGTACCATTTTTCATTTGAACCATTCATTCGTTTCCGTTTTTCAAAACTTGTTGATTCATCATTCTTGGGTTATTGCTTTTTTTTTTCTTAAGTTTGTTTGATTCTTGTTTGAGGACAAACAAGTTTAAGTTGGGGAGCGTTTGATAAGCACAAATTGTACCTATTTTTGTATATAAGTTTTGTTGCACTTATCGATACTTTTTGTTAATATCGCTCGAATAAACCCCGCTTTGTTTGTAAATATGTTTAGTTTACGTTATAGTGTATATATTGCGTATCGTGTAAATATCATTGAGTTTAATTGATTTTCTCTCATTTTTATAGGTATTCAAATAAATATATTTTTCCATTGTTGTATAGAGCATTGAATAAGCTTTCCAGCGCTTCCGACCGTGCGTCAATCCGAGTTACGGTTCAGAAGTTGTGGTAAAAAAAAGAGATGGTTTGCTGTCAAGTTCGCTTTGCGAACATTTCAGCGAATGTTCTCTTTGGGAACTTCCCAGCGAATGTCCCAGAATTATGGCAGTAGAAAAAGGGACCAAAGTTAGCATTGCGAACTTTCTAGCGAATATTCGCTTTGCAAATGAAAGTTAAAATTGCGAACTTCTGTAGAAACGCAGAGGCGGTTTAGCTATTCTGAGGCACTTAAGTGCCAATTTTTGATGTTCGCTTTGGGAATAAAAGTTGGCACTGCGAACTTGACGGATTTTGTAATTACTATAAGTTCTTTTTCAGTCATTTTTTAGGTTATGGTTTTGGGGATTTTTGCTCCCAACTCCATCAAACTCATTTTTCAGTAGAATTAGGTAGAAAACAGCATTGAAGCTTGCACACAGATGATCCGGGGTGGATTTCTCATCAATCGGCTCTGACAATCCGCGAGATGTTTAGATTATTTCACTTCTTCTATGTGTATTTCTTCTTTGTTGGTTTGTTGTATATGTATTTACTTTGAACTCATGTATATTTGTCGCCCATGGCGTTGTATAAAATCTGCTTTACAAATCTTTATCGGTGATTGTCCTTGATTTTTGCTTTATGCTCGGGGTTTGGGTTGTGTTAGAGATAAACATCGCAAACTTTGATTAGGGATGATTATCTTTTAGTTTCTGGATGCTAGAGATAGATTTAGAGCTAACAATCTTTATGGGTGTCGAAGCTTAATGCCTCTGTATCTCGAGTCGGGTGCGAGAGTGTCGACGAGGGTAACACGGTTGTTCCCTCAGCTCAGTGTGTCAGAGATGGACACTGTTGTGAGCGACGCTGGATGATATTGAGGAGTATTGTAGGTTGAGTATAACTGGTCGGTAAGTTTAAGTTTGTGAGGAGTGGATTATATGCATGCAAGATAAGTTTCTTCTCTCTGAAGAATGAATTCTTTTTATGTTGATATTTACTTTTCTGCTTTTACTTTAACCAATTTTAAACCCAAACTCTTTAACATTTAAATTGTTGAAAGGCAGTTCAATAGCATCGATCTCTGTGGACACGATAAATTCCCGGAAAAATACTTCCAAATCTTTTGTTGCTTGCCGCTTTACCGCACCAACAAAATGGCGCCGTTGTCGGGGATTGATGTTTTTATTGGATCGCATTGCGATAGTTTCTATGTTTTTGAGTTTTTTAGATATCGTACATATTGTATATTTTTACTTGTTTATATTGATACTTATACTTGTGAATTTGTTATATAAGTGTTTGTTTCTTTTCATGTTTGCTTGCGTGCTGGATAGGAATAACCAGGTGGAAGCAACTTGGAGGAATGTTCTTAAATAACAGGCGTCGAGCTTACGACGTAAAACAAGCATGTTTTATTGTTTTTAGTTTCTAGTGTTCTTGTTTGTTGTTTGAACAAATTTTGGTCGACTAAGATGAGGATGCTTGGTGATGTTCCAAGTTTGATCATTTCAACTTGCGGATGTATGTAATGATATTGTTATGTTTTTTACATGTCCAAGGTATGTGTTTATCGCTTTCTAGACTTTAGCATATTCATGATACTTAGGCTTTTTACAAACTTCCATGCCATTCATTCATTTGTATACTTGTTCTTGATGTGAATCACTTTAGTTCCCACCTTTTTGTGAAGTAGCTTTCCATTGTTCATATATGCGTGGAGTACCAACATTCTTGTTCTAACTGGATTTTATTATGTTTAATCTTTTGTTTGTGTTGATTATATGAAAGCATGAAAAGGATCAAGGCATTTTATTTCATTTTGAGCACAACTACCTAGCCAAATAGTCATTCACCTTGTGAGCGTGTGATCATTCGTAACCCCTTTGTGCCTTTCTATCATTATCCATGTTTTTTGAACTTAATGCCTGTCTATGAGTATTGAATTCACTATGGGTGTTCATTGGTTTGGACAAATCCGAACCAAATCGGAATCCAAACCAAACCATGATGTTTGGGTCGGACATTTTTTTAGTTCGGGCAAAAATCGAACCAACTCAATGAAATCCAATGTTAATTGGTTCGAACAACGGATTTTCAAAATTCTACCCGCGAGCCCGTATACCCGAACCAACCATATTAATTCATATAGTTTATATCATTATAATGGAAAATAGTATAAGATATTCAACTTTAAAAAGGAAGGAAAATGAAACATCATTTATGAAATTCATAATCTATATGAAAACACGAAAAAAAAATATAAAATATATATTATTATAGAAAATTAGTGGATGTGCATTAGAAAATTTTAAAAATATTTCTGCAAATTTGTTTCTAATGTATCCGATCAATCCAATCCAATCCAATCCAAACTAATCCATATATTTTTGATCGGTTTGGGTATCGGATTCACTCAAAACCGAACCAAACCGGCCCGCGAACACCCCTAGAATTCACTTTTTGTATGGATTTTGATTGATTATTTTTTCTTGAACCCTCAACTTTGTGTTGTTGTATGAATTTTTACCTTGCCTTAGAAAGTAGGGAGTATTCACATGATGATGTGGTTTAATTCAAGTTGGGGAGAGAATGATTGTTTACTCATTGGTTGGTTTCAATGAGGTTGAAAAAGAAAAGAAAAGAAAAGAAAAAAAAAAAGAAAGAAAGAAAAAGAAAATCCTTGTGAAAGGAAACAAAAAGAGTTCATATAATTGTGCTAAATAAGTATTGTGTTTTGTATAACACTTGGGATTTTGGAAGAAGTTGATTGGAATTTTGTGTTTGAGTCTTTATGAGTTGATCACTCCCTTAGGTTTAAGCAAGTTTTTGTTTCAATTACCTTTAGAAATTGCCCCTTGTTTGTTTACCCGACCACATTACAACCTCGAAAGCCCTTGTGATTCTTGTCTTTATGTTTTCAATATGATTGTTGGATGAGTGCATAATTTAGTCTTTTGTTTGCAAGATTGTTGTGTGAGTGAAAAGTACCTCATTTTGTGTTTTTCATCTACCGATGATTGTTTTTGCTAGGTGTGATTCACGTTTGGACTTGTGTTGTTTTAGGATGTTTGGCATGATTTTTGTATTTTGCATTTGTTTCGTGACTATGTTATCGTCGTAGTTTAGTGGTAAGTATTTACTTTATGTGTACCGTTTTTCATTTGAACCATTCATTCGTTTCCGTTTTTCAAAACTTGTTGATTCATCATTCTTTGGTTATTGCTTTTAATTTTTCTTAAGTTTGTTTGATTCTTGTTTGAGGACAAACAAGTTTAAGTTGGGGAGAGTTTGATAAGCGCAAATTGTACCTATTTTTGTATATAAGTTTTTTTGAACTTATCGATACTTTTTTTTAATATCGTTCAAATAAACCCCGCTTTGTTTCTAAGTATGTTTAGTTTGCGTTATAGTGTATATATTTCGTATCGTGTAAATATCATTGAGTTTAATTGATTTTCTCTCATTTTTGTAGGTATTCAAACAAATATATTTTTGCATTGTTGTATAGAGCATTGAATAAGCTTTCCAGGGCTTCCGACCTTGCGTTAATCCGAGTTAAGGTTCATAAGTTGTGGTCAAAATAAGAGTTGGTTTGCTGTCAAGTTCGCTTTGCGAACTTTCCAGCGAATGTTTACTTTGCGAACTTCCCAGCGAATGTCCCAGAATTATGGCAGTAGAAAAAAGGACCAGAGTTAGCATTGTGAACTTTCTAGTGAATATTCGCTTTGCGAATAAAAGTTCGTATTGCGAACTTCTGCAGAAACACAGAGGCGGTTTAGCTATTCTGAGGCTCTTAAGTGCCAATTTTTTATGTTCGCTTTGCGAATAAAAGTTGGCACTGCGAACTTGACTGATTTTGTAATTACTATAAGTTCATTTTCAGTCATTTTTTATGTTATGGTTTTGGGGATTTTTTCTCCCAACTCCATCAAACTCATTTTTCAGTAGAATTAGCTAGAAAACAACATAGAAGCTTGCACACAGATGATCCGGGGTGGATTTCTCATCAATCGGCTCTGACAATCCGTGTGAAGTTCGATGATGAAACATCTCTCAATCTGCTTCAATTTGCAGATGACACATTAATTATGTGTAATGATTCTTGGTCCAATGTTTAGGCAATAAAATCAATTTTGAGAGGCTTTGAAATTGTGTATAGACTGAAGATAAACTACAGCAAGAGTCATATTTTTGGGCTGAACATTGAGAAGGATATGATGGAGGCAGTATCAGATTTCTTGGCATGCAAAATTGGTAAATTTCCTTTTAAGTTTTTAGGCTTGACAGTTGGTGGTAGGCATAAGACTGTGGCATTTTGGAAACCTATTTTAGAAGCAATTAAAACTCGTTTATCTTTGTGGAGGGGCAAGATGTTATCTATAGGAGGTCGAGTGACATTGATAAACTCTGTCATTTCCAATCTCCCTATACACTTCTTACTTTTTTATTTTGCTCCTATTAGTGTTTTAAAAGAGATTAAAGTCATTCAAAGAAATTTTTTGTGGGCTGGGGACTGGGACAAAAGGAGCATAGCTTGGGTCAAGTGGTCTCAAGTTTGTAAATCTAGGATCCAAGGAGGGCTAGGAATCAAAGATGTTTCAATTTTCAATAAAGCCTTAGTAGCTAAATGGCTATGGAGATTTACCAATGAAAGCGACACAATTTGGAGTGGCATCATCAAGGCAAGGTATGAAAGTGAACTTCAAAGGTTTAGTTTTGATCACAATATGATTATTTCAAGATAGGGCTCCAGTTGGTGGAAAGACCTCATGTGGTTGGGTATGCCATCAAATGATCAAGGAATTTTCAGGTCATTAACTTGGAAGGTGGGTAATGGAAATAAAATTTTATTTTGGCATGCGATGGATTGGTGGGAAAGCTCTTAAGCTTCAATATCCATAGTTGTACATGTCATCTCCTGATCAGAATGTGTTGATAAAGGATTGTGGAGATTGGATAGGAAGCGATTGGAATTGGAATCTTATTGGAAAGAATGTGCTCTTGATTGCCGTAGATGGAGGATCAGGTTCAGAGTTATCTATTTTAATCGATAAGGTGAGGTTGAGGTATCATGAAGAGGATACCTTAATATGGCCAAGAGGTGTTGAGAATAAGTTTAGTGTGAATGCTTGTTATAAGGAATTGAATCATAGTTTGGAGGGAGAAGAACTAAGTCATAATCTTGTGGAAGCTTTGGACACATTGTGGAAGACCAAAATGCCTCTTAAAGTCAAAATTTTTGGTTGGAGATTACTTCTTAATAAGCTTCCAACGCGTAAAGTTCTTGAAAGCAAAGGAATTATCTCTGATCCTCATCAGTTGTCATGTGTTTTTTGTTTCCTAGAATTGGAAGATATATCTCATATATTCATTTTTTGCAGTAAAATTAGACAGGTTTGGAGAAATATTGAAAACTGGTTGGGTATACATTTTCCTATTGAAATAAACTGTGTTGATTCATTTATACAGTGGTCCAAAATGCCAGGGAGAGGTAAAGTATTAAGTTATATATGGCTGGTTGGATATTGGGTAATTTGGAGAAATAGAAACATGGCTTTATTCAAAGATGGTGTTGCAAACCACAAGGAAATATTCCATTCTGTCATCACAACAGCTTGGAATTGGAAGATTTTGGACAACAAAGATAGGAGGAGGGTTTCTCTTTATGAGTGGTACAAATTACCTATGGAGATTTAGTGTTGTTTGTGTCCTTTGATAGGTGTGGTCCTTCTGTTGTAGTTCCATTTTTGCTGCTTGTTTAGTCTGTTTGGTGGGTGGTTCCTAGACACCCTGTTTCACTTTGTTTTTGGAACAAACTTCCTGATATGTAATTGTTGTAATCCTGGGATTATTTCCCTTGTTAATATATTTGATTATTAAAAAAAATATATTTGTCGACAATTGATTCGTCTAATGCTCCGTGTACTCTCAACAGATAAAGATAATGCAGACACTATAACCAAATCATATTAATTTTTCTCTTGACTATAGTTTTTTTTGTTACACGTATATATACCTTATAAATGATAAGAGAAAGTAATAATTTATGATAAGAGAATGCATTGTGATGCAATGAGTAGAAAGTAGAGTGATGGCATAAGAACAGTGGTATTGAGCAAACTAAGAAATACTCTCTTTATCTAACCCTTGAATCTGTGAGTCACACAACTCAATTTGCTTCTTGAAAGTTGTATTAACTTAGGTCACATTATTCTCTCTCTCAAAAAAAAAAACTTAGGTCACATTATCAAAATTTTAAAATGATTTCCAAAATTACAAAAATGTTGATTAGATTGTCTCTGTGATTTTACATACTATCAAATATATCTTTGAGGATGCCACAAGTAACAATACATGACCTCGGTGCTTGAACTCTAGGAAATTTCTCTAGTTTAGTTTCTCCAAGTTCTTCCCACCTATAATCTTATGTCCATTTTTTCTATCTTAAGTTGATGAAGAGACATTTTTTAGATGTGTTTATCAAACAACACGTGAACTCTTTTTTTGCTTTTTGATAAACAATGCTTCTTATGAAGATGACATTTTATTCTTAATCTAAGAATCAATTGTCTCGTGTTTTTGGCTTAAACTTCTAGCCTTAGGGCTAAGGGCCTTGGCACTGGGTAGTTTGCTCTGGATTGTTAGTGATAATCTTTGTCTGAGGTAGATTAGAGTGAGATATCTGTTATGGAGTGGAAGACTGTGGGAAGAAATAACAATGGGAGCAACAAGCTGAAGGTGTCAATATGGAAAGAAAGAAATGAGAAACACTTGGGAAGACGTGAGGAAATTACTTCATTCTTCTTTACAGAATTTCCAAATCATTACTTGGCTAGAGACATGGCAAATATTTTTATGGAATATGGTCTATTGTTTGAAGTTTTTATGCCTGCCAAGAAAGATGTCAGAGGAAATAGATATGCATTTGTTAGATTTAGAAAAGTAGTGGATGAGAGAAGCTTGACCATCAACTTAGATAGTATCCAGATCAATGGAAGGAAAATTTTTGTCAACACCCCCAGATTCAACCGACGGAAGATCGAGAATGCGAGGTCTAATGGAATTAAGCAGATCAAGTTATCTAATCCTTTTCATGCTTCAAAAGGTATGCCTGGAGGATGGAATAAGGTTGCTCAGGGCAAGTCTTACACTCAGGTTACAGGTGGAACTAAACAAAACTGGTGAGGATTAACATTTAGCATCGAAGATAAGGAGGTGAAACGATTTGAAGCAGCGTATGTTGGGGTTATTAAGAAATCTGGGAATTCTTACAATATTCAAAATGTGTTCAGCAGAGAGGATTCTTTCACATAAAATCCACACATATGGGTGCCAATATGTGTCTTTTATAAGATTTAGAAGAAGATGATGTGAAGAACTTAATTAAAGAAGAAGAAGATTGGCTTAAAATTTGGTTTGAGGATATCAGAGGCTGGTCTCCTACAGAGGTGGATAAAGAACGTATCACTTAGGTGAAATGCTTTGGTGTCCCTGTTCACGCGTGGAGAAATGATTTCTTCAAATATATCACTAGCAATATAGGGGAGTTTGTGTGTTGTGATGAGGAGACGGATGCACAATCTAAATTCGACGTAGCAAGAATCCTGATTAAGACAAGATACACGAGTAATCTTAATGAAGTGGTTAATGTTCAAATTAATGCCAACTTATTTTGTATCAAATTGGTGTAAGATAATCATGGTCCAAAACGAATTTTTATTAATGACAAGAAGAAATCTTTAGAACTAGATTTAGACGAATCTATTGTAGAAGAAACAGATGAAGATTCTGAACAAGATGATAAGGAAGATGGAGGATCCAGTACTGGGGGTGATCCTGAAGAAGAAGACGATGTAACAACAAATCAGGGAGAAGGAGGGAGAGAAGATCTCGATAGAGGAGAAGCACGGGGAGGTTTAGAACCTAGTAACTTTTCAACCTGACCTACCATTGAAAAGCAGGACCAATCTTAGCACGTGGCTGACAACATGGGGAAGACAAAAAAGTATTGGAAAAAGGTTTCTTTTGGAGGTTGTAGGAGGGAAGATCGAATCAAAGGAAGATGATGAAGCTCATTTAATGTGTTATCCTCTATGGGAAATTCAGAGATTAAGAAGAATTCAGATGATGTTCCAAGCAAGGTGTGGTCAATTTTGAAAGAATTGGGCATAGAAGGAGAAGAAGATGATGAAGCTCTAGAAGGTATCATAAGAGGATTGGAAAATAGAGATTAAGCCAGATGGAAAGTTTGAAGGAGGCCACCACAAACGTACCATGAATATAACAACATATAACATCTGAGGGTGCAACCCCTCTATCAAGAAGAGGAGAATCAAACAATTGATAGAAATGAATTAAATTAAATTATGTCTAATTCAAGAAACAAATTTCAAGGCAGTAGAAGAAGGGGTAGTCAGAAGCTTGTGGAGTAAAGAAGAACTTGATTGGTTTGCTAGTTGTTCTATGGGACAGTCCGGAGGCTTATTATCTATTTGGAATAAAAATTCGTTCTGTTATGACTTTAGTTTCTCAGGAAATGGTTACTTAGGAGTTCATGGTATTAGTAGAGGAAGAGATATATATAGTAAACATTTACTCTTCATGTTCACTTACTGAGAAAAGGGAGATGTGGGGGAAACTTATTAGATTGAAAGTTGTATTCCCAAAAGGTGATTGGATTGTAGGTGGAGACTTTAATTCCATTAAAGTTAAGAAAGAGAGAAAAGGTAGAGGTAGATTTAATCAACATGAAATGGAGGAGTTTGGTGGGTTCATAGAGGAAATGGAGCTTGTGGACCTACCTGTAGTAGGAAACAAGTTTACATGGTTTAACACTAACGGGTCTTGCAGAAGTAGACTAGACAGATTCCTTATCAATGAGGAATTATGTCAACATTGGAATATTATGAATCAGAAAGTAGGAAAAAGGGATGTGTCTGAGCATATGCCTGTCTCTTTAATGCTAAATGATAGGAATTGGGGGCCAAAGACCTTCAAAACAGTTAATGCTTGGCTGGATCATCCAGAGTTTTTAACTTTTGTTAAGGAAGTGTGGGAATCTTGTAATGTGAAGGGAGATGCAGGCAACATTTTCTACCAAAAACTGAAAGTTCTAAAGATAAAACTGAGATGGTGGAATGTAAAGGTGTTTGGCATTATGGATCTCAAGATTCAGGAGAATATTGAAATCTTAAATGAGATTGAAGATGACTTAGCAGATATAGAGGAAGACACTTCTGAAATCAGGTTGAAGGCTAGAAGTAGGTCTGCTGAGGAGATGTGGAGTAACCTCAGGATCAAAGAGAGTATCCTGCAACAGAAAGCTAGAACAAAATGGCTGATGGATGGAGACATAAACTCCAAGTACTTTCACTCGATCATCATTAATAGGAGGAGGTTGAATACTATATCACCTCTAAGCTTAGGCCTGGAAGGACATGCAAAGGTGGAGTATGTGAAACAAGTAATACATGAGCATTTTTCTGAGAAATATAAGAACAAGATGTTTGAAGGATTTGACATGGATCTAAGTGACTTGAACAAACTATCTGAGGAGGACAATGATAAGCTTT
The DNA here is from genome assembly GCA_022829125.1 of Lathyrus tuberosus. Taxonomy (NCBI): domain Eukaryota; kingdom Viridiplantae; phylum Streptophyta; class Magnoliopsida; order Fabales; family Fabaceae; genus Lathyrus; species Lathyrus tuberosus. Next base: position 6,252,649 of record JALAZF010000161.1, on the reverse strand, counting down.
CAGAGCCATTTACTAGAGAAGACATTTTGGAGGCATTAAAATCTTGTGATGGAGATAGGAGCCCTGGACCTGATGGGCTCAATATGAAATTCATTAGAGTGACCTGGGATATAATTGGACAAGATATAGTCAACTGCATCTCTGAATTCTACGAAAAAGCTCTGATGTTCAAATGTTTTACTTCTGCGTTCTTTGTTCTTATCCCAAAATGTGACAACCCTCAATCTTTAAAGGAATTTAGGCATATTGCTTTGATAGGCTGCATACACAAAATTGTATCTAAAATTCTGGTGGGAAGACTGAGGAAAGTTATTGGAAAGCTTGTCTCTCCATCTCATACGGCTTTTGTCCCGGGCAGGAAAATGATGGATGGTGTTTTAGTAACAAATGAAGTACTTGATTATGCCACAAGAAAAAAGAAAAAGGGATTTATGGTCAAGATTGACTTTGCACAAGCATATGACCATGTAAGCTGGAACTTCCTATTCAAGATTTTGGAGGCAATGCATTTCAGACCTGTTTGGATAAGGTGGATTAAGGGCTTGCTGTGTAATAATTTTGAGTCTGTCTTGGTAAATGGGAGTTCTTCTAGAGATTTTAAGTTGCATAAGGGTCTCAAACAAGGAGATCCACTTTCTCCTTTCCTATTTGTATTGGTATCAGAAATTCTTGCCTTGCTCTTTAAGAAAGCGGCAGAGAAAGGTCTATTTAGAGGGCTGAAGATTGAAGGGGAGACAGTCAATTCATTACTACAATTTGCAGATGATACCTTGATAATTTGTGATGAATCATGGTCTAACATTTGGGCAATCAAATCAGTTTTGAGAGGTCTGGAAGTTTTGACAGGTTTGAAGGTAAATTATAATAAAAGTAAGGTATTGGGTCTGGGTCTAAAAGAGGACATAGTGGAAGGTGCAACATCATTTCTATTCTGCAAAGTATGGGATTTTCCATTCAAATTTTTTGGGACTATTTGTGGGAGGGAGACATAAAGTTGAAGACATGTGGAAACCGGTCATTACATCTATGAAATCTAGACTGACAGCTTTGAGGGGAAGAAGACTATCAATAGGGGGAGAGTAACACTTATCAACTCAGTCATTTTCCAATACATTATCTGTCATTCTATTTAGCACCTGCCATAGTGGTAAAGATAATCAGATCATTCCAAAGAAATTTTCTCTGGGGGAGTAACTATGATAAAAATCGATAGCTGGGGTGAGATGGAAACAAGTGTGCAAACCTAGAAAGCTTGGAGGTTTAGGGATAAAAAAGGTATCCACATTCAACATAACTCTAGTAGATAAATGGATTTGGAGGGTGATATATGAACCTGATGCCTTGTGGAGTGGAATTCTGAAACTCAGGTATGGTGTTTCTTTACTCAGTATGCTAACCAAACAATTAGAAGCAATTCTGAGACATTGGTCTAGATGGTGGAAGGATCTCTTATTCCTTGCCAAGCACTCAAATGAACATGGAATTTTCAAGCAACTGATTTGGAAAGTTGGCAATGGTAGGAAGACTTTAATGACAAGTATAGTGTGAAATTAAGCTATGCAAATATGGTTCAGGAAGATGAAATAGAAAGTGCATGCGATGAGTTAAATTCAGTTTTAGAATCAATGTGGAACATCAGGATCCCTCTCAAGACTTAAATATTTGGTTGGAGATTATTACAAAACAGGCTTCCTACTCGAGAGAACCTCATTAGGAGAGGTATAATTACTGATCCACATCAGGAATCATGTGTGATGTGCTTTCAAGTAGTAGAAGATGCAACCCACCTATTCTTAAATTGTGTCAAAACCAAACAGGTTTGGAGAGAGGTAACACTTTGGTTGGGAATCAATGTGCATAGAGGTGCTAATTGTGTTGAAGACTTTATATCTTGGAGTAATCATTTAGGAAGAGGAAAGTCATTAAGCTATTTTTGGTTGGTAACTTGCTGGTGTCTTTGGAGAACAAGAAATCAAGTTATTTTTAATGATCTTGTTGCTTCTCCAAAAAACATATTTCATGATATTGTTCAATGGTCTTGGATATGGAGAGACCTTGTAGTTAAGAAGAATTCAATAGGAACTTTATATGAGTGGTATAAGATGCCACTTGAATAGTTTTCATAATGGAGGAGGGCTATATTTTAGTCGAAACTCAAACTAGTGTTGGTCTGTAGTTTTGGTTTGTTTTTCAACTTCTATGTTTCCTGCATAATTGTAGGCTATTTTGTATATTGGTCTATATTTATGGCCTAATTAATGATATCTTTGATTAATATATATATATATATATATATATATATATATATATATATATATATATATATATATATATATATATCTTTGAGGTTATATACTGCCTTTGTCCTGAATTATAATATCATGTTGAATTTTTTTCTCGTACCTTTTCATAAGATCATTTTCAAGTTTTAAAGTAAATTAATTATTTTTTTTCACATATACCTTTAATTATGTTACATTTATTTTTATACTTTGTAATAAATAAAAGTCAAAATACTTTTTTTTTCTTAATTATACCCTTAGGTTCAGATGGTCCATTAATTTTTTTTCGTGTCAGATTGGTCTCTTAACTCTTAAAACGTGTTATGTTAGTTATTTTTGTCTAATTAGCAGCGAAAAAATTAAAAAATTGATTGCTCAATTCGTCGCTAATTAGACAAAAATGATTAAAATGACAGGTTTAAAGAGTTATGAGACCAATCTGACAAAAAAAAAATTAAGGGACCAATCTGAACCCAAAAGTATAATTAAGAGACTAAAAAAAGTATTTTGCCTAAATAAAATTATACAAAGTAGTCAATAAATTTAATATTTTAACCAATTTATTTAATTTCCATATTTTTTTAAATGGAATCTTATATTTAGGGACTACTCAAAATTACATCTATGATATGTCTGGTATGACTCCTTTTCCAATGTTTCATTTCATCAAATGCCTAATGGATATAGATATGAACATGATTGGTCATTAATGCACACAATTCACTATACTTGCATTTTCAATTGAATCCTATGGGTTTCCTGCATCATCATCTTTAAGAAACTCCTCCTCAAGCTTCACTCCACAACAAGATATCTAGTAAACAAACAAGCTTCTATTATCCCCTTTGTGGGAGACGGGTCGGGAAAGCATGGGAGTATGGGCACGACACTACTAGTATGATTTAAGGCCTGTATATAATCTCATCTTTGTTTTCATTTCCTACACATAGATCTTATAATTTTGGTACCATAATCTTTGTTAGAAATTTTTTTTTCCAAGTTGTTCGGCTTGTTGACTAAATGGAGTAAACGGGTATGCATGGACTATAGGGATTATTTATGTTACATACAAAAAAGTTGCTACTCCTCTGTCAACATATTGATTTTAAAATTGTTAATGTGTTCATCTCCTTCGTAAAGGACTTGAAGAGTGTTCTACATAGTCTGTGTGCTCTTATAATGTGAAATAGAGTAATATACTTTAGCGCTTAACGCAGAGATAAGTATATTCATCGCCTTCAAATCATATGAAGCATTTTTTGTTTCATCATCAGTCCAATCTTTTGGGAGTTTAACAACTTTATCGACTTCGTTTTTAAAGATAAAAGGCTTATCTGTAATTGCTACCCATAGATTCTTGTCAACTAACATTAAGTGTACATACATGTTTTCCTTCCAATAAGCATAATTTTAGCCTTAAAAAGTGGTGCTCTAATGTCGCTCCCCTCAAATCGTCATCACCCATATTTCAAAACTGTTGAGTCGCTTAGATTTGATCAAAATACCAGCTTTGGGGTCAATTGTTAGGTAAGAATATAGACAATAAGCGATTTAGAGGGGATGAATAGACCTCCCAAGTTAAAAGTTGTTTTAAAAAAAGTTTGAAAAAGTTTTATTAGAGTTTTAAAAACAAAGTTTATTTTGTGTAGCGTAAACAATATTGGCAAATAAAGCAATTGTGCTTATCGATTGGAATTAACACGACGAAACTTAAACAACTCATAATACAATCAAGATTGATAGTCGAATTAAACCAAAGATAGAAACTAGCTTTGTATTGAATAATATCTTAATTACACTAGGTGTGTTATTGTAAACTATTAATACCAACACTACTACAAATAACATTTATAACGTCGTACACGAAAGAGATGTAATCTCGGTTACCAAGGCGAGGAAACGAAGGATGACATGAAAAGATTCCACTTAACACCTCTGATGTGAAATTGGATGCCTTGGAAACAAAGTATTAACTGTTTCACTACAAGAAAACACAGAGTTAGCGTCGGCTAAAAGCCCTAGCTAACAACCCTAAAACCGACGCTACAAATGGTTAGCGTCGGCTTAGTGTGGGGGTCGGGGCGGACTTTCCAAAACTGGAAGTTAGTTACATTTAGTGTCGGCCTGTGCGTGACACTAGTGTAGCGTCGGCCATTGTTTACGCTAAGGCACCACTAATTGCTGACCCTAATCACGCAACTACTTACTGAGTTAGCGTCGGTTTTACCCGACGCTAAGGAATGCCAGGTGTCATTTTTTGATTGAGTTGTCTTTCAATAAGATGATGTCCACGTCAACTACTAGTGGCGGCCATATGGCCGCCACTAGTAGATTTAGACAGCAGATTATTTTATTATAGCGTCGGTGTCGTGGCCGCCACTACATGATTTAGTCAGCATATTATATTGTAGTAGTGTCGGCCACGTGGCTGCCACTAATAACTTTAGACAACAGATTATTTTATTATAGCGTCGGTGTCGTGGCCGTCACTACTAGATTTAGTCAGTAGATTATATTATAGTAGCGTCGGTGTCGTGGCCGACACTACTGGATTTAATTTGGTTTTTTTTAAATAGGTAATGATATATTAAAAAGCACCAACATCAGAAAAGATTCAAAGACCAATGGCATTTCAGAAAAGATTCATCAATCCACAATTCCGGTGATCCAAAACAAATTTACTTAAAAATACATAATCTCAATACACCAACATCAAAATACTAATGAGTTCCAAAATACACCAACATCAAAATACACCAACATCAAAATACTAATGAGTTCCAAAATACTGATAATCTCCTAAACGATCTACGTACTAATCATGATAACCAACATCAACTTCCTCATCATCATCCTCATAATCCTCCTCCTCCTGCAACATCCAAAATAAATAGTCACGAGTCAGACACATAAAGATTCATAATAAATAGTCAAGAGTCGAAATAAATGATAGTACCAACACACATGGGCCTTATTACATAAACCTTACACTCACATTCCAAACAAATCATCATCACCATACCAATCCATAAACCAAACATGTTAACAGTTCCAAACAAGGTAAAACTGTTGTTTACAATTAATCACATTTCTAACACCAAGACATGCCTTCGATATAAAGTGTAGGTGTTCCGCGGAATTACAATCTAATTTGTGTTAGAAAATGTTGAGGATTAAAATAAACATATAGCAAACAAAAACTAAAACTAAGCTAAGGCAGATGACATTTGCATAATCAATACAATTACAATGTATTGTTAAATCCTAAGTTTCAGGGACCATTCTCGACTCTATAAAATCCATGTCTGCTTCAACACTAGTAAATTGTTCTCTACCAAAGAGATCATCAATTTCCTTTACTACTTCCTTGGTCTTTGACTCTAATATTTCAGCACAAATCATGATTGTCTAAATCCTTTGCAATATCACCAAATGGTGACACTGACCGACAGTCTTGTTGTTTTCCAAGATTTTACCAGAACTAATCAATTTCACTTTAGTTACTGACTTTGGCAGGACTGTTTTGCCTACAATATGTAAAAAGTATAACAAATAAAATGAAAGAACACATGACATATCACATGCCCTGTGTAATCATCATTAACTTGTAGAAAATAACCTAAAGATTCACATGAATAATTATCATAACAAACTGACTGAATAAGTAAGTGTTGAAAACCTGTTAAATTTAACAAGCATCACAAGGTCATAATATACCGGTCAATATCGACTTAATAAAAATGACAGTCATGTTTATTCTACTGTTCAGCTATAAAGGTGAATGATGATTCTCTCACCTTTGTTGAACCACTTTCAGCACAAATCATGACATGGTCATTAAAACCAGATGACAAAAGAGAATAAACCTAACAACCTATTCAGAAACGAGACAAAAGAGAATCAAGTTAAACTAATTGTACCGTAAGAAATCAAGTTAAACTTGCAAAGAAGAGACTGCAAACAGAAGCAATTGACAATCTAAGCTCTAAATCCATAAAAGTAATTATATATATATAAAATAATGTTATTTTTTTGAACTTTTAGTATATGATAATAGTAATAAAAAGTTATGATTGCAGCAAGCGAAAAACATAGGTAAACTAAAGTAGTGTAGGGTGAACATGAAATCCTGGCAACAAGACAGGAACAACATCTTTCTGGTCTTCAAGGTACACACTGCTAGCCCATATTACTACAGTACGGAACGTGGATTCCATAAAACACCTAAAAGACAATTCTATGTCTTGGTTATCGGAAAAACTGTCCTTCCTTTGTTGTTTTGCAGAAAAGTGAGTAGGTGTGTTTGTCCTTTTGTTTGTGTGTCTGGTACTGTAGTGGATAGATAGATACTAATCAAAACTCAAATGCTTCAATACTTCAAAATTATTTGAAATTTTAGAATGCTTTTTGGTTTCATGTCACAGAAGTATTCGGTTGAATATTGATATTTGATCTCTATTAAGGACAAAGAAGATGAAAAGGAAGTTAAAGTGAAAGTACATGGCAGGGTTTTCTGACCATTCTGGGTTTGAATGAATGATGAAAGTTTTTGGTGCCTTTTGATGCCGACATAAGCTGTATTGGCCTCAAATTTCAACCTATCCAAATCACTCCACAACACACTCATTATTCCCAAATTTTCACTTCTAAAATCCATTGAAATAAATTTTAAAAAAAATTAATAAAACTAAAAGCAAAAATGATAAAATTTAATAAACCAAAACAAATCATCTAACATATGGTCTTAAAAATATTAACCATTTTCAAAGTGTGCTAGAAACACACTCAAAATATCATACATTGTTAGACCTATACATCAAACACTAAAAGAGCATTTCCATATTTTTTCTATTATGTTGGAATGAACTAACAAACAAATGTGTTGTATTCAAATTTACCCTTGAGGAATGTTTTTCTTTGCATTATCTAGCTTGCAATGTCAAGTGGTTCGGACTGCGGGGGCATGATCTACCCATGCTTCCTGATCAATCTTTTGTTCCATTGAAGACAAAGGACCTACAAATTATTCAAAGCTTAATGTCCTCCAAAATATTACAGGTAAACCATTCAGAAACACTGAATGCAACCCTTGCTATCCTCATCCTGCAGGCCTGATCTCTGATTTTTGTTCATCACTTTCTTGCTTTTGCTGACCAGCCGTAATTAAGGTCTTTGACCTCGCAATAGGCCCCTTAAGGTATCCACACGGCTTAGGACCTTTGGACACGCTACGACACTAATCCTTGAATTGAGACATTTGTTTCTATTGTTTTTATACAGAGTTGGACTGTCTCCCAAATGGGCGACTCAAGAAATCAAAAATTCTTTTCCTAGTATGTTACCAACTCTTCCAACACCATGTTGGTTTTGCTCACTTTCAGTTACATATTTTAGGCTGTTATGATGTTATACCTTATGGTGGATTCTACATGAGTTATGCACTCTTAGATTAGACGCTTTTGCAAGAAATGTTACGAATTTGTTAATCCTTGTTAGACTTATTTACTATACAAGTTAGTTGGTTAGAAAAATAGTTCCAATTTATGTTTGGTTTGCAAGTGACAGTTAAGAATCACATTAGCCATTGGATATGGGACTAGCAATCGTAATGTTCATAAATAGTTTGGGATAAATTCAATAAAGTGTATCTGCACAATTCTATATTCTCTTTTGTGAATCCTCATCTTTTCTATATTGATATTTACACCATTATTCATAAGAGTTGTGAGTGAAGCAACAAAAGATCAATTTTTTGTTAGACCTATACATCAAACACTAAAAGAGCATTGCCACAGTTGTTTTGTATTTCTATCTAAGTGTATGAGATAACTAAGTCAAAGAAGTGGTTCTGATTCTCTAATCTCTATGTAAGTAAGTGTGATGTACCAAGAAGCATGAAAGAACTAATCTAATTACTTATTCTATTCCAACTACTACAACTTATCAGAATTGTGCAACAGTCTATCAAAACTCGAAATCCACTATAAATTATAGCATGACTAATGAACTTAACAGATTTTGCATCAACATATAAACAATTCAAACTAACAGTTAAGTCACTCATAGTTTAATAATTCGAACTCGTTCTCAGATGTTCGTGCTTTTTCAGTTTGTCTCCGTTTCTCTCTTCAATCGCTGCCTTTTTCTGCGGCAGATTTCAAGCTAACTGTCACCAATATCCTAACATTCACACCAGTTAACACATTAACATAGAAAGCAACAACATCATAACCTATATACTACTAACAGATTTTGCATCAACATATAAACAATTCAAACTAACAGTTAAGTCACTCACAGTTTAACAATTCGAACTCGTTCTCAGTTGTTCGTGCTTTTTCGGTTCATCATCATTTCTCTCTTCAATCGCGGCCTGTTTCTGCGGCAGATTTATTGTTTTTCTCTCGCACGGCGTGTTTTCTTCTGTGGTCTTGGATTCGTTCAACTCCGCTCGGTTCTCCTCCGTCTCTTGTGCGATTAGGTATGGCTTATTTCTGGTTTTCGTTTCAATCTCAATCTCTCTCTTCTACTCCTTCTTGGTTGTGGGTTTGATTTGGGAATGATTTTTTGATTTTTGAAATGTTGCTGATTTAAAGGATTTGGTTTGAAGGTGAGTTGAGGTTGGAGGGTTTTGAACAGAGGAGTTGAGGTTGGAGGGTTTTGAACAGAGGATGGAGACGAAAGAGAGAAAGAAAGGAGTTGGGTTTGTGAAATAAAAATACTTTATAATTTTTATTTTATAAAAACTTTATAACTTTAGTTTATTAATTTGGTGGGGAACTGTAATTTTTTCGCACCAATCGTAGCGTCGGCCATGGCCTACGCAACTGTTAAAAAATAAATAATTATTTAAAATAATATAGAAAATGAGGCAAATGAATGGGGGAAATGAAATTTTTTGGCACCAATAATAGCGTCGGCCCTAGCCGACGCTACTATAAAAATATCACAAAAAATAAATAATTATTTAAAACAATATAGAAAAGGAGGCAAATGAAAATGGTGGGGAAATGAAATAATTTCGCACCAAGAATAGCGTCGGGCCTAGCCGACGCCATATTAAAAATAATTAAAAAAATATAAACTTACAAGCGAATATTGATTAGCGTCGGCTACAACCGACGCTACTATTAATGACCTATTAAAAAAATAAAGCAAAATGATTTTACTCTCGTAGTGTCGGCTTATGGAAACACTTCACCGACACTAATAGCGTCGGAGTCGGGGCCGAAGCTAAATTGTTGATGCTAAAACATGATTTTCTTGTAGTATTTCTTTATGATCAAGAAACACACAAGGGTAGAAAATACGGTAAAAGAAGAAGAACAACAAGGATTGGTTATAACTGCTATTTTTTTACTTTCTCTTGAAATCAAATTACAAGTACTCAAGAATAACAAATAACCCTCTCACCCTAATTAGGATTTGCCACACTTAAGATGAGAGACTAATATGCTATTTATAATAAAACCTAACATACTAAACTAATGGGCGTTTTTAACAATTACCCATTACAAGCTAACTTAGGATACAAGCTAACTTAAACAATTGAACATAAAAAAACAAGACCAATTCGTCATGCTAACAAATCTAGCATTTCCGACAACTGAATGCTTGACCCTACTTCGACTACAACATACACTACTTCGACAACAACATGTGAACGGCCTTCGACTGCATGCTAAACATCTGTCGAACCAAGAAGCTGCCTTCGATCATACTAGAGTTTGATCCAATATCTCAAAAATGTCCACCTTGGAACAAACTCAATAACATCAAGGAACAAACTAGTGTTCTTCATGCAGCTTTATCAATTGCATACAGTGGGAAAACATGCAACTGGGCAATGTCATGGTGATCATATCAGCAACATTATAATCTGTCGAAATCTTCAGCACTTGGACTTCTCCACGCTCGATTAGCCCTCTGACAAAATGCAGCCTCACATCGATGTGCTTGGTTCGCTCATGATAGACTGGATTCTTTGATAGGTGTATTGCACTTTTACTATCACATATAACAATGATACTTCGACCTTGAAGTTTCAGCTCCTTTGCAAAACCTTCAAGCCACAATGCTTATTTCACAGCTTCAGTGAGGGCAATATATTCAGCTTCAGTGGTTTATAGGGCAACAACATTTTGAAGTGTTGCTTTCCAACTGATTGTTGTGCCAAACATAGTGAACACATATCTCAAAATAGATTTTCTGGAATCCATACAACCTGCATAATCAGAGTCGACATATCCTTCAATTTCTGCTTTACTATCTTCACCCACGGTTCCACCATAAATTAGGACTCTGTTCAGAGATCCATTTATGTACCTTAGAATCTACTTCAATGCTTGCTAGTGAGCCTTTCAAGGATTCGCCATGTACCTGCTTACAAGACTTACTGCATATGTTATGTCGGGTCTAGTACAGACAATAACATACATCAAAGAACCCACTATATTAGCATATGGAATACTTCATATAAGCTCTTTCGACATCAGTATTGGGAAACTCATTCGATTCCTTCCTTAACTTTGAAAATCCACTTACAGCTGACTAACCTGGCTCCAACAGGTTTCTTAATCAGTTCCCAGGTGTTGTTATCATGAATAGATTTCATCTCATCATCCATGGCCTTGAGTCATTCAGTCCTTTTTCGACTCCTCGTAGCTTCCTTATAGTCTCTAGGACCTTCGTCTAGAACCTCACTTGCAGAGATTAAGGCATAAGCTATAAAATCTGCATACCCAAGTCTCAGAGGTGGCTTGATGACTCTCCTCGACTTATCTCTTGATAATAGATAGTCATCTACAGTTTTCTCAACTTCCTCGGTATCTTTTTCTTCTTCTTCGACTTCATCTGGGATACACAATTCAACATTAAAATGTTCCACCTCAATAGGAATCTCTCCCTTTCCAGCTCTTCGTCAGCATCATCAGTTTTCTTGAAGGCCATCTCAGCTTCATTGAAAACTACATCTCAACTGGTGATACACCTCAAGTGACATTGCTCTAGGCACCATAGCCTATAAGTTTTTACTCCTTTAGGGTATCCCATGAACATGTATTTCAGAGCTCTAGGTTCAACCTTGTCTTGCCTAATGTGAGCATAGGCCACGCAGCCAAATACTTTTAGTCTATCGAGACTAGGTGGATGTCCCGATCAAACATCTTCAGGTGTCTTCATAGCTAACGCAGTCGAAAGACATCTGTTTATCAAATATGTTGTTTTCAAAACAGCCTCAGCCCAAAACACCTTCTTTAACCCAGCACTAGTCAACATGCATCTAACTATTTCTAAAATAGTTTGATTTAACCATTCTGCCAAACCATTTTATTGTGGAGTACCTGTAGTCGTTTTGTGCCTTGCAATACCTAAGGCAGCACAAAAGCTGCTGAACGCCTCATTGCAAAATTCAAGGCCATTGTTAGTTCTCAACCACTTGACCTTTCTTCCAGTCTGATTTTTTACCATAGTCTTCCAACCTTTGAAATTCTCAAAAGTTTCATCCTTAGTCTTCTAGATGAATACCCATAACTTTCTGGAATAATCATCCACTATGGATAGAAAATGCCTTGTGTTTGAATGTGATGGACACCTAGAAGGCCCCCAAAGATCAACATGGATGTAATCGAGGGATCCATGTGTTCTTTGTTTGCCTTTATTGAACTTCACTCTGCAAGATTTTCCAAGTACACAGGGTTCACAAATTTCAGTTTTTCGACTTTGTCTACACCAAGCAAATTTTGCTTCCCCAATTCGATCAGACCCCTTTCGCTGACATAGCCCAATCTCATGTGCCAAATTTCTGTCTTCGACAAAGGTTTTGTGGATGTAACATTTGTTGAAACACTTACAACTTCAGCCTCAAGGGTATACAAGTCTTCTTTCTTCACCTCTCAAGACTTCTTTCGACCCCTTCATGACTCTTAGGATACTTTTCTCTCCTTGAAAAACATATCCCTTCTTGTCGAATTCACCAAGAGAAATCAAATTTCTCTTAAAATCAACTACATACCCGACTTCAGTCAATATCCTTATTAACTCATCATGGAGCTTGAATCTCACAGATTCAATACCTATAATTTTGCAAGCTTTGTTGTTTCCCAACAGCACTGATCCACCATCTTGATCACACAATTCCTCAAACACGTCTTTGTTTGGAGTCATGTGCCAAGTGCAACCTGAATCCATAATCCACTCCTTTCTTGAGTCGCTGCTTGAAACCACTAGGACATCACATGATTCATAATCATCTTACACATAACAGTTTTTGCAAAAATCTTGTTGTTTGGGACTTTTTTTGCCTATTTTTCTTGTGTAACTTCCCATGCCTACTTGTATTCATGTCAATTCTACTGTTTTAGGTCAGAACCTACTTGCAATAACTCTTGATTGATTGATTGCATGATCTTCCTTAATTATTTTGCAATTTGGTCACATTTTTGAAGCACTTTTTGCACATTTTTGCTAATGTGTTAACATGATTAAGCTTAGTAATGCATGCTAGCTTGTCCTTGTTAATGCTTTGCAACTTCAATTTGATGCATTAGATTTATTCTCTCTTGAGCAAATCTAATCTTGTTCAACTTTATTTCCCCACACTTGCTTTGATGATCTTTTGACTTGCTTGAAAGATTATTGGCATTTTTATTCCCTTTTATTGATTAATCGAAACCTTGTTTCGATTGATTGGTTTCCCCGCTCTTTTCTTTAGAATCTCTTTAGATCCTCTCTTTCTGGATCCCCTATTGAGCTGGACGCCTGCAAAAAAGTTGGAGCATTGTGCAAATTACGCCGTTACTCTGTCGATTTCAATTTCTGCACTATGCTTTGAGTACTAGAGAGGGAATGAGAATGGAGAATTTCTACCCTCATTTTGACTATTTGTGGTAGGGGACGAATGACCCTGTGCCTGGAGTAGTCATCTCTATCCCCAGACCGTGGTGTCTCTTGAGTCAATCCTTGGTCACTCATTCCTTCCCCGAATCCCAATCTTCCTCTTTGGGCTAACAACCTTCTCTTGGTTCAACACCTGTTACTTTGGTTAATCACAGTCCTTCTGTTAAAACCAATCTTCCTTTTGGGTTAACAACTTTCTTTTAGTTCTACACCCGTCCCTTTGGTTAATCACCGTCCGTCGGTTAAAACACCAATATTTTTCTTCCTCAGCGAAGTCGCAATCTTTTGTTTCTTTGGTTAACCACAGTCCATCCGTTAACATACCGAATCCCCAGTCGAGTAAGCAACCATATCTTGGTTCCAACCTCCTCTTCGTTGGTTAATCACTTCCCGTCAGTTAAAAGACCAACCTCCCATTTTTTATTCAGTTAATCACAGTCCGCCTGTTAATACACCAAGCCTTTTCTTGGGTTAACACCTTCCCTTGGTTCAACACCTTTTTCATTGGTTAACCACCGTTTGTCGGTTAAAACACCAACTTCTATCCCTTTTTTCGGTTAAACCATTGTCTGTCGGTTAAAACACTGAATCCCTTGTGGGTCAAACACCTTCTTTTGGTTATAGAACCCTTTCCTTAGTTAACCATTGCTTGTCAGTTAAAAGACCAATCTTTCTTTTCCTCAGCAGAGACCAATTTGCTTTCTTTCCCCCTCCCCAGTAGAGTCAATCCCTTTCTTGGTTAACAACTGGTTGTCAGTTAAAAGACCAATTCTTTTTATCCCTAGCAATACCAATTCATTTCTTTTTCCCCTCCCAGGGTCCTCTTCTTTTCCCCAGTAGAGACCAAGTTGTTGTGTCCCTAACATGGTCGCCGTTTCTCCCTTCTTTGGGTTAACCACAGATTTTCGGTTAAAATACCCTTGTTTTGTTCCTATCTTTTACTCTCTCTTGGTTTTGACACCATTCCTTTGCTTTTCGCTCTTGGTTTTGACACAACTTCCTCATTACTCTCTGTTTCTGTCTTTGTTCTATGAACTACGTATGCTCTGAATTCTTCATTGCACTATGAGGATACGTAGGCACAAGATTGCGAAATCTTGGCGAGCCGCCTTTCTCCTTTCTTTCTCCCTGGTTTGAAGAACTACAGAGCTCTGAATTCCTCACTGCACTATGAGGATACGTAGGCCCGATGGCCCTAATGCTCCACGAGCACTTTCCTCATCCTATTCCCTTCCCTCTTTAGCGAGTAACCTTTAGATAGATCAGCCATCCGAGCCTAGAGGCATTCAGAATGCTTTTCGTCGAGTACGACAGATGCGTGTTGTGCTAATACCTTCCTCTCACATAACCGACTCCCTTACTCGTTTCTCTTTCCCTTGGGTTTTATCGATATTTTCCCTATCCGTTGGGACTAAATAAAGTTCGGTGGCGACTTTGTTGTACAACCAAGCGTGCGATGCGCTCAGGTATAATCCCGTTAGCTTCAGCTTTCCTTTCTCCTTTCTTTCCCCCTGGTTCTATGAACTACAGAACTCTGAATTCCTCATTGCACTATGAGGATACGTAGGCACGAGGGTCCCAATCCTCCGTGAACATTTTCCTCGTCCTTTTCCCTTCCCTCTTTAGCGAGTAGCCTTTAGATAGATCACACATCCGAGCCTAGAAGCATTCAGAATGGTTTCCGTCGAGTATGACGGATGCGTGGCGTGCTAATATCTTCCTCTCGCATAACCGACTCCCTTACCTGTTTCTCTTCCCCTTGGGTTTTATCGATATTTTTCCTTTTCTTTTGGAATAAATAAAGTTCGGTGGTGACTCTATTGTACCACCGAGCATGCGATGCGCTCATGTATATTCTCGCTAGCTTCAGCATGGACATACATACACATAAACTAGAAAAAAAATTAACATTTTTCATAAGCAGTTTTCTATAAATGAGGTCACTTTGCCAACTTTTTCATTTCAACTACTTACATAAAAAAAGTTAAATTACTGTTATAAATACAATCCATAGGCAAATTTGAACAAAATTAAACTAAAGAAAAATTGAAATTAAATCTATATATCATTAATTATAATAATATATAATATTATTATTATATAATAATAAAAAACTGCTACAAAAATGTAACAACCTTATTCTTTAATTGAGTCATTTAAACTATTATCAATTTTAAAACAATTTCAAACATAAAAAGAACACAAACCTTATTGTGTAAAACTTTTGGGTTTAATGGTAGTACACTGTCAGTGTAAAAAAATATCACACATACATCCTATCAAAATATTACAATGTACCATATCATTTAAATAATTTAAAATTTACAGGCTGACTTGGCGGGATACATGGTTGTTATTGGTTGACAGTGTACAAATAACTTCCACTGTCAGTGCACCATCCCTTTTCTCAAACTTTTATGAAACTGTTAAGACGACTAATTATATAAGAAAAGAAACATATTGTTTTATGGAATTGTATATTTATTGAATCCATAAAAAAACAAACCAATTTCATATAATATTAAAACATAGAAAATTGGAATAAAACAATTAATTATTTTATGCGTATAGAATCACCAAAATAATTTATAACATGGAATTTGTACCATAGATCAAATTTATATATTTATTGATCATTTCCAAACAAAAGTAATAACCATATCACAAACAATTATCATTTATTATGGGGATCATAACCCCTATAAATAAATGAGGACCATAACCCTTATAAATAACCTTAGGGTTTTTTTTAGTTTTCAATATTTTAATCTGGTCCTTTATCAAATTATATATGGACTTATAGTATCTACACAATAATCTCATATTTCATAACATTTATGTTTTTAGCCACATACTTAAAATTACTTAGACTACTTTAATTTTGACAAATTACATGTTGGAAAACTTTGTGTGAATTTGAAAAGGTCAACCGATTAATTAATGGAAGTCAATTCTATTGATTACTTAGAAATTAAATAATTAATATTAATTAATTATTTATTAAATAATTATAATGAGTCACTCATCAAAACCTAGTCTTAACCTAGTTTTGATTGAATAACTCCCTCCCCTTTTTTCTCTCAACTCTCCCACTATTTTCTCCACTCTCCCACTATTTTCTCTTCATCATATCAGATTCATGACTATAAATTGTATTGTGCGTATCAGTTGAGAAAATACTCCAGATTCTGAATTTTCCGGAATCTCTCTTCCCTCTCTCATTCTCTTCATCTATAATTTTTCTTTTTCTGATTAACGAGTGGTTTATCGCACCATCATCGACTGGATTAATTCCAGATAATGCGAATGGTTTTTAATAACCATCTGAAGGTGTATCTCTAGAGCGATTTATCACAGTGCAATTGATAATCGTATTTCTGAACGGGCTGTTTTATCCTGGAGACGTCGTCGAAACTCGACTGCTTTGCATACTTATTGGCAGTTCAGCGAAACGTCTTAAAGAAAGCGACCTAGTACGCGACTCGTCCCGATAATTTTCTTTGTCGCAAGTTTATTTTTGAAAACCGGAAACAACAATTTTAAGACGTTTTCATAACTGCCATGACTACTGAGGAAATTATCGGTACTACTGCGGCCGCTTCTGTCTCTGACACACCATTCAAGTTTGAGGGATCAAATTTCAAACGTTGGCAAGCTAAGATGAAATTTTTATTAAATCTGAAGAAGGTTGCCCACGTCCTGATTGAGGATATCCCGGTTGTTCCTTCTGGATCAACTGAACTACTTAATGGTAAGTCACCTGCAGAATCAGACGGGACTTCCTAAACGTCTGAATCAGACTCTGCAAAAGCTAAGGCTGCAGCAGATGACTTACATCTTAGGACAGAAATCGCCCTATGGTAAGAGAATGACTATCTGTGCAAAAATCACATTCTGAACAGTCTTGCTGATGATCTGTACGACTACTACAGTAGTTACAAGACTGCTAAACAGGTATGGGAGGCTCTGCAAAGGAAATATGATAGTGAAGAAGCAGGTGCGAAAAAATATGCTATCAGCCGCTACTTGAACTACAAGATGGTGGATGAAAAGTCAGTGGAAGCTCAAAGCCACGAAATTCAGAAAATTGCTCATGAAATTATTATAGAAGGTATGCCCATCAATGAACAATTTCAGATTGCTGTTATCATTGACAAACTGTCCCCTGGTTGGAAAGATTTCAAAAATATGCTTCGCCACAAAACAAAAGAATTTTCAATCGAAAGTCTGATTACTCGCCTCTGAATTGAAGAGGAAGCTCAGAGACAAGATCAGAAAGATGAAGTCTTAGTTGTTTCTAACAACAAAAAGAGATTCGGTGAGGTTCTGAAGCCTACGGGCAAACCATTAAAGAATAAGAACCGCAATGCTGTGAACCGAATTAAGAATGGGAATCCCTCTAAGGCCCCATCTGCTCCATTTGCTAGGCAACAGCCACCACCTCAAAGAAATGATGCTCCGGTTTTCTCTTGCTACAATTGTGGGAAACCGGGTCATATGGCAAAAAAATGTAAGAGCAGGCCTAAACCTGTTGCTGGCTCAAGTGCTCAGGTTAACCTGACTGATGAGCAATTCATTGATATGATCACTGAAGTCAACATGGTTGGTGGAAGTGATGGTTGGTGGATAGACACTGGTGCCACTCATCATGTCTGTTACGATCGTGCTATGTCAAGACATACATGAATGCTGAAGATAAGAAAGTGATGTTGGGAGATACTCACACCACTAATGTTGCTGGAATTGGAAATGTTGAGCTGAAATTCACCTCAGGAAAGACTTTGATCTTGAAGGACGTCATGCACGTTCCTGAAATTAGGAAGAATCTTGTTTCTGGTTTTCTTTTAAGTAAGGTTGGGTTTAGTCAAACTATAGGGGCAGATTTGTACACCATCACTAAGAATGGTATTTTTGTCGGGAAAGGGTACGCCACTGATGGCATGTTTAAGTTGAATGTTGATTTGAATAAAATTTCTCCTTCTGTTTACTCTTTGTGTGATTTTAATATTTGGCATGCTAGACTTTGTCACGTTAATAAACGAATTATTTCTAATGCAAGCAACTTAGGCATAATCCCTAAATTAAATGCCAATGACTCTAATAAATGTGAATTTTGTAGTCAAGCTAAAATAACAAAGACTTCGCATAAATCTGTTATAAAAGAATCTGATCCCCTAGATCTTATACATTCTGATATATGTGAATTAGATGGAAGTTTAACTAGAAATAGTAAACGTTATTTTATCACTTTTATTGACGATTGCCTTGATTATACTTATGTATACCTTATAAAGAATAAAAGTGAAGCACTTGACATGTTTAAGATGTTTGTAACTGAAATTGAGAATCAATTTAGCAAGAAGATTAAGAGACTTCGTAGTGATAGGGGAACTGAATATGACACTGGGTTATTTAATGATTTTTATATTGAACATGGCATTATACATGAAACGACTGCTCCATATTCTCCCGAAATGAATGGCAAAGCAGAAAGAAAGAATAGAACTCTTACTGAACTTGTTGTTGCAATTATGTTGAATTCTGGTGCTGTACCTCACTGGTGGGGGGAAATTTTATTGACTGTCTGCTATGTCCTGAATAGAGTTCCCAAGTCAAAAAGTAAGATCTCACCTTATGAGATATTAAAGAAAAGACAACCAAACTTGTCTTATTTAAGAACTTGGGGTTGTCTGGCTTATGTCAGGATTCCGGATCCGAAACGAGTTAAACTCGCTAGTAGAGCCTATGAATGTGTATTCATTGGGTATGCAGCAAACAGTAAAGCATATAGGTTTTATGACCTAAATGCAAAAGTGATCATAGAGTCAAACAATGTTGAATTCTATGAAGACAAACTTCCTTTCAAATCGAGAAATAGTGGGGGCACCCAATCGGGTCACATTCCTGTGATAAAAAGTACTGAAAGCAACGACAATGTAGAAACAGAACTTCGAAGAAGTAAAAGAGCAAGAGTTGCTAAAGACTATGGGCCCGATTATGCGGCTTATAATGTAGAAGAAGATCCAATAAATCTTCAAGAAGCACTGTCATCTCTAGATGCAGATTCATGGCAAGAAGCTATTAATGATAAGATAGATTCTCTAGAGTCTAACAAGACCTGGCACTCAGTAGACTTACCTCCTGGTTGCAAACCAATTGGTTGTAAATGGGTTTTGAAAAAGAAACTAAAACCTGATGGAACTATTGATAAATACAGGGCTCGCCTTGTAGCCATGGGTTTTAGACAAAGAGAAAATATAGATTTCTTCGACACATTTTCTCCAGCAAGTAGAATTACATCCATTAGGGTACTCATTTCAATAGCTGCTATTTATATCTTAATAGTACACCAAATGGATGTTAAAACAACTTTTTTAAACGGTGACTTAGAAGAAGAAATCTATATGGAACAACCAGAAGGGTTTGTGATCCATGGACAAGAAAACAAGGTCTGTAAGTTAGATAAGTCTCTGTATGGACTAAAACAAGCTCCTAAACAATGGCATGAAAAGTTTGATAACTTAATGATATCAAATGGGTAAAAAGTGAATGAAAGTGACAAATGCGTTTATTATAAATCTGAGAATCGCATTTGCACTATCATATGTCTATAGGTAGACGATATACTCATATTTGGATCAAACATTCAGGCCATTAATGATATGAAATCATTGTTGACCAATAACTTTGATATGAAAGACCTCGGAGAAGCAAGCGTGATCCTGGGTATCAAGATCACGAGATCCGAACAAGGAATTTCATTGGATCAATCTCACTATGTGGAGAAGATCTTAAAGAAATATAAATACTTTGATTGTAAACCTGCGTGCACACCGTATGATCCAAGTGTGAAACTGTTTAAGAACATTGGAGAAAGTATCAAACAAACAGAATATGCGAGCATCATTGGCAGTCTTAGGTAGGCCACTGATTGTACCAGACCCGGCATTACATATGTTGTAGGATTGCTATACAGATTTACGAGTAGGCCGAGTAACGAGCATTGGCAAGCTATTGAGCGAGTCATGAGGTACCTTAAAAGGACTATGGACCTCGGCCTACACTATCAGAAATTTCCTGCTGTACTAGAAGGGTATAGTGATGCAGATTGGAACACCTTATCGGATGATTCCAAAGCTACTAGTGGCTATATATTTAGTATAGCTGGAGGAGCTATATCTTGGAAATCAAAGAAACAGACCATCCTGGCACAGTCCACAATGGAGTCTGAGATGATCGCACTAGCTACAGCTAGTGAAGAAGCAAGTTGGTTAAGATGCTTGCTAGCTGAGATTCCCTTATGGGAAAAATCTATGCCAGCTGTGTTGATCCACTGTGATAGTAACGCGGCTATTGCAAAAATTGAGAACCGTTATTATAATGGTAAAAGACGTCAAATTAGAAGAAAGCACAGCACCGTTAGAGACTGTATCTCTAAAGGAGCTGTAAGAGTGGATCATGTACGCACTGATAAAAACTTAGTAGATCCTTTGACGAAAGGATTAGCTAGAGAGAAAGTCCATAATACATCCAAGAAGATGGGACTAATGCCTATAAAGAAATGAGTTACTCATGATGGTAACCCGACCTAAATGACTGGAGATCCCAAGAAATAGGTTCAATGGGTTATAACAAGTTGTGAGTAATATGAGATGAACATGCAAATGAAGCATGAATCCTGAAGTAATAAGAGGATGAGATAATAGAAACTCTTAATGATATCTATACTCTGTATGAGGGAGTACCTAGGATACATGAGTACTCTTGATAGACTCACCTACGTGATTGTTGAATTGAGGCCGGTTCCTATGGAATTTCGAGGCAGAATTCCTAGAGCCTTCACTAAACCAGGATACACGTGCAGGGCCGTTAAAGCACGGGCTATTAGAATACACCTTACGAAAAGGTTGTGTGCGGGTCTGATGTCTGAGATAGAGTTCAAGACAATAGTGTCACTCTTGTTGAATCAGAATCCTACTTGCTACGCTAAGGTTCAAGTCGTAGACACCTTTGCTTATGCACAATCTTAGATATATTTAACGTTACTTCTAAAATTATCTTTTAAATTCAAGTGGGGGATTGTTGGAAAACTTTGTGTGAATTTGAAAAGGTCAACCGATTAATTAATGGAAGTCAATTCTATTGATTACTTAGAAATTAAATAATTAATATTAATTAATTATTTATTAAATAATTATAATGGGTCACTCATCAAAACCTAGTCTTAACCTAGTTTTGATTGAATAACTCCCTCCCCTTTTTTCTCTCAACTCTCCCACTATTTTCTCCACTCTCCTACTATTTTCTCTCCATCATATCTGATTCATGACTATAAATTGTATTGTGTGTATCAGTTGAGAAAATACTCCAGATTCTGAATTTTCCGGAATCTCTCTTCCCTCTCTCATTCACTTCATCTATAATTTTTCTTTTTCTGATTAACGAGTGGTTTATCGCACCATCATCGACTGGATTAATTCCAGATACTGCGACTGGTTTTTAATAACCATCTGAAGGTGTATCTCTAGTGCGATTTATCACAGTGCAATTGATAATCGTATTTCTGAACGGGCTGTTTTATCCTGGAGACGTCGTCGAAACTCGACTGCTTTGCATACTTATTGGCAGTTCGGCGAAACGTCTTAAAGAAAGCGACCTAGTACGCGACTCATCCCGATAATTTTCTTTGTGGCAAGTTTATTTTTCAAAATCGGAAACAACATTACATAATGGTCCTAACACATGCAATATTACATTTGTGACTCAAAAAATTCTAACATCACGTGCATGCTGATGAATATCCCATGTGTTACTAACTCAAACTCAAAGCAAAAACTTCCAATAATGCTAGAATTTTGATGAGTTCATCTCCCATAATACTCTTTTTGGATGCTACTTAATGATAAATGAAATAAAAACTAAATAAATAAAATAAAATCACACACGTAGAATAATAAAATAATGAATACACAAATACTTCTATTTATTTTTGATGATTAAATTGATTAAAAATAAATAAACGAATTAAAAATGAAAAAAGTTGGGTGCAAAAGTATCCGAAAAAAATAAACTGAACGTATTAAAATGATCAGTGCAAAATAATCTTCTCGAAAACATACAAATTTTGTTCAAATTTAAAATAAAAGTCAATCGGTTAAAAGGCTCATGAGAACAAAAATGTGACTGAAAAAGTAGTCGAAAAGTTAAAAGCAGGACATCAGGTTAAACTACGCGAACCGTAGATTAAGAAAACTGGCGCCTGCAAGCTCAATTTTGAAAATTTTCGCCCGTTAATTCGACGAACAATTGAGAAACTATTCGACAGATCTATCTGTATATTCAAAAAATTATTCTACTTGATATTTTAAGCGTTACACGAAAAAATTGCATGTTGTAATTAGTAAAAAATGCAAATGTCTTGTACATGCGTTGAATTGTTGATTGAATAATTATAAACAGGCAATTAGATGCAAATGAATCGCTCTTGGACCATTTACTTCTGATTCTCAATTACAATTAAAACCTGCAGAGATTCAGATGTCGACAATACTCTTGATTGTCACCCTCTGGACCTCTGAAACAAGATGCAACGTAATGAACGATGCACTGAGACTAAGAAATCAAGCCCTTTGACTTCTTAATCAACAAATGACTGAATGAATGTCATCAAGGCCATATAAAATTCCAGAACTCCTGACTTTTTATCTAAACCCTAATGTATGCTTTTGACTGAAAGAATATAAGGAAAAAATGAACGATTGAATTATGCAGATGCAAGTGAAAAACATCAGGGTAAAATTTAGGGTATGACAGTGTATATGTTAGAAGAAGCATGAGCGAACTGCTCATACATTTCTCTGTGTAGATGACATGTTGATAACAAGCAGTTGAAAAAACGAGATCGAAGAATTCAAATGTGATATGAGCAAGGAATTCAAAATGTCTAAACTTGAAAATATTTCATATTTCCTCGGTATCGAATTCTACAAGAGTAGTAGAGACTTCATGCTACACCAAAGAAGATATGCAAGAGAGATACTCAAAAGATTTGAGATGGAGGACTGCATTGCAACTTCGACACTAGCTGAGACATGATTGGAACTGAAAAAGGATTCAGATGAAGATGAAATCGATGCAACTCGGTATAAAATACTCATTAGATCCCTAAGATACCTTTGTCACACAAGGCCTGATCTAGCATATAGTGTATGTATGGTGAGTAGGTTCATTCAAAAGCCAAATGTATCACAACTTGCAGCCACTAAGAGGATACTAAGGTATCTCAAAGGAACACTAGATTATGACATCTTGTTACCTATCGAAATTTGCCAGTTATTTATTTTAATATTACTTCATGTGTATTTAGTCTCATTATAAATAGGGAGATATCTTTTATTTATAAAATAATGAGATAGAGAGAATTCACAACCGTGAACTCAAAAAGAGAAATTTTTTGTATTTAGTAAGAATCAATAAACACCTTTTTTTATTCTCCTAAAACCCTAATTCTCTCTCTCTCTCTCTCTCTTCTCTTTTCTCACTACAAATCTTTGTGCGACGGAATCGTCTTGCAACCAAGGTGGGGTTAAATCACTAGAGTGAAGAGTGAGGAACAAGAATCTTGAATAAATCAGCTCTATTAAGATCTATTTAAACAACTGCAACCACATTGGACTACAATTGCAGTGTAATTTGAAATCACGCGCCTTTTTTACTTTAGGAACTGTATAGACAACTTCGTTCTAATGTCTTTAAGTATTTTTCGTCAAAACTCAAGATTTATAAACCAAATTTCAATTTACTTCTGAGAAATCCTAACATTTTATGTTTTTTAACGGTGCATTTCAAACTTTTGTCAATCAAAATTTATGCTGCAACGGTCACAATGTGCATCGGAGATTTCACAATGATCGAAATTACAACACCCGCAATCTCAACTGCATCCACAATCGCAATTGCAATTTAAAATCATAGTTGCAAGGTGATAAAAAATACCACTAATATGCAACAATAATTTTCTCGTGAATTGTTGCTGATCAACATAAATCACTAATACTTGGAAACAAATATCTCTAACTTGTCAATGGTTAATGAATATAACAAGGTATTGAAAGCTATTATTTGTTAACTAACTACTAAAGTAATTAACAACTATAATTAACCACAATTATATAGAAACAGACAAGAAGGAAAATAATATGGACCTCTTCTGCTGCAAACACATGAGCAGGTCTATTAAGACACTTGCATCCAACACAAGAGTGAACACAAATGAGTGATAAGTTTCACATCGATCCCAAGGAACATCCTATTAAGTTTCACACTTCCTTCCTTATGTAGTTTGAAGTTATAACTATTAAGAAAATCCGGGCAATTTTGGATTAAACTCCTAGCCTTAGGGCTAGGGTCCTTGTTGCTGGGGTGTTTCTTGATTGTTTGTGTAGCCGAGTTTAGTGAAGAGGTGGTTGCAGTTTTCGAATCGTGTAAAGTGGTCGAGAAACGGGTAACATGGAGAACAAAGATTGGATGATGGTAGGCAAGAAGAAGAGTGGAAAGAGAGGTAGAGAACAGTTGTCGGTATGGACTGAATCTAGAGGAAAACGGGTTCTGGAGGGAGATGTGGATGAAAACTCGTTCTTCTTCACGGAGTTCCCGGAGAAGTACTCAGCCAAAGACATGTTCAATGCTTTCAAGGAATTTGGAATGGTGACGGAGGTGTTAATTCCAAACCGCAGAGATAAAAAGGGATCGCGCTATGGTTTCGTAAGGTTCAGGAAGGTTTCTAATCCCAGAATTTTGGCGGCTCTACTTGACAGCATGTTCTTGGAGGGTAAAAAGATTCATGCTAATATCCCTAAGTTTAACAGAGAAAGCTTCAAGGTTCCTGAGAGGAGGAACTGGTCTTCCTTGAAGAAGTTGGATAATAGGGAGTCTTTTAATGATTTTCAAAGAGGTGGGAAGGAAAACAATGTTAAGACATATGCATCCGCGGTTAGGAGGGAGACAAGAAAAGATTTTGATGAGGAGAGGGTAGAGAAACACCAAGGAGAATCTTATGTTTCTGGAAGGGCTGGTTGTTAGAAGTCCATTCCAAATCATCTAAAGTTCAATATCAAAGATAACTCACTCTCCAGATTCGTGAAGGCGTATGTGGGCACCATGATTATACCAGGAAGCTCTTACGAGATTCATAGAGCATTGAACATGGAGGGTTATTTTCATATTAAAGCTAGTCCGCTAGGTGCCATGTTGTGCATGCTTGAGGGTACAGAAGAAGGTGATGTTAAGATGTTGTTAGAGGGAGACAAAGAGTGGGTTCAACGGTGGTTTTCAGACGTTCGACCTTGGAAACTCAAGGATGTAGATTATGACAGAACGATATGGTTGAATTGTTTTGGATTACCAGTGTGCGCCTGGAATAATGAGATATTTAAGAGCATTACAAGTACTGTGGGTGAGTTCATCAGGTGCGATTCGGGAACGGAGAAGATATTGAAGATGGATATGGCAAAAGTGTTGGTGAAATGTAGAAGCTTATATTTTATTAATGAAACATTCAATATTAGTATAAACAACCAGGTATTCAGGATCAGATTGATGGAAGAAACGCGGGGGCAGATGAAAGAAGCGATGGCGGATCAGAGTTCAACGGAAGCCATTTCCGATGATGAGGTAGGGGAGGAAGAGGAAGAGGCAAACAGTTTCCGCGGTGGGGGGAAGGAGAATACGCGGATTACGAGGAAGATGCTGGTTCTAAGAAATCCAGAATTTTTGAGGGGTTTAAGGATATTGATGGTGACGTCTCAGAAGTCAAAAGGAATAGGGTGGCCGAGGCGGGTGGGGCTGATAACATAGGTGGGGATAAGATATCAGAGGAGCTTATTCAGACGTCCTATGGGAACGTCGATTTGCGTGTGTTATCTCTTGTCACTTCCGCTGATATTTTAAGGAGACAGAAAAGGTGGACTTTTCGAAGGGGTAGAGGGACGTGGAAAAGCAACAGGGCATTTCTTTGGAATGTATTGAAACTAATGACTTTTCAAAGGAGGGTGAGGTGGAGTCTACTTTCAAAAGTTTGGAGGAGGATAGAGAGACCGATCAAGTAAAGTTTGGTGGGCCTTCGGATAAGTCATTGGGCCTTTTGGTGTCCCCCTTGGATGAGTTAGTGGGCCAAGTGGAATCTGAATCAGATTCTGACCCTATTTCTCAGTTTTCTGGTGCGCCCAAAACAAGGTCTTTTGTCAAAAAAAGCGAGGAAGAAAAAGAGCCTGGAAGACATTTGTGAAAGAATCAAAATTCCTTTTGAACCTTCGTATTTTTCAACTCTGATGGATTCGTCGAAGGTAGCGGAACCGTCTGGCCATGGTGAAAAGAAGGGCTTGGCTTTGAAAAAGAATAAATTTGGTGTCGCGGTTTTGCCTAGCAATGGGCCTGAGGTTAGTGCTGAGTCTCTGAGTGATTCTGATTTCATGCAAGGGAATGTTAGGGTTGTGAGAGCTATGGAAGGGGTTCCTGGTATAGTGTGGCATTCGATAAAAGAATTAGGGGTAGAAAGGGATGCCGATGATGTGGTTTTTGAAGGTATAATAAGAAGCTTTTAAGAACGTGATAAGCAAGAATTCTTGGGCAAGATGGGGGCTGCTAAACATTGCTCATGAATATTGTTTCATACAACATAAGGGGAGGAGGGAGGCCTTTCAAGAGAAAAAGGATAAGAAAAGCTATTCTAGAAGGAAAAGCGGATTTGGGTTTTTTCCAAGAAACGAAATTCCCGTGTTCTACTGATATTTTGGTGCATAGTCTGTGGGGGGACGATAGCTGTGGTTGGTCTGCTGTTAATGCAGTTGGGAGTGCCGGTGGTTCGCTCATTATTTGGAAGGAGAATTTAATTGTTCTGGTATTCAGTTTCAAAGGTTCGGGTTTCTTGGGGATTAATGCGATGTGGAAGGAGTTGAACTGCTACTTCATAAATGTGTATGCTCCGTGTGACGGTGGGGGTAAGTAGAAGCTGTGGGCAGAATTAGTCGAATTGAAAAACAAGTTTCCGGTAGGGGAATGGATTGTGGCGGGGGATTTCAATGCTGTTAAACTTCATGAAGAAAGAATAGGGGTGGGGAGGATTTGTTAGACGGAAATAAAGGATTTCACAGCCTTTATAGAAACCATGGAATTGATCGAATTGCCGGTGATCGGTAACAAATTCACGTGGTTTAAAGATAATGGTTTGTGCAAAAGTCGGTTGGATCGGTTTCTGATCTCGGGAGGTCTTATTGATAGATGGAACTTAGTGGCGCAGGAAGTTGGGATCAGAGATGTGTCTGACCATAGAGCTATTTGGATTAGGACTGACACGAAAAACTGGGGGGCTAAGCCATTCAAGTTCTTTTCGTGTTGGTTGGATCATCCTGGTTTCTTTGATTTTGTCAAGACTGAATGGGGAACTATTAGGGTGAAGGATTCGGCAGCCTACATATTGAGTGAGAAGATGAAAGTCTTAAGAAATAGATTAAGGTGGTGGAACAAGTACATTTTGGATTTGTGGATTTGGCTATTAAGGAGAAAATTTAGGTGATTGATAAGCTAGACGAAGGTTCGATATTGAACTACGAAGCGGATCTGCATAATTTATCGGTGGAACATAGGGCTGCCCTTGAAGCTTTGTGGAACAAATTATTGTTACAGGAGAGTATTTTGAAAGAAAAGGCGAGAATCAATTGGGGCAGGTACGGAGACTTAAATTCCAAGTACTTCCATACGGTCATGAAGAACAGAAGGCACAGGAACTGCATTTCTTTCGTTCAATCTGAGCATGGTATTTTGGAAGAAGTTATGGAGGTTAAGGATTTTGTCAAGAGTTACTACCAGACCAAATTCTCTGCAGAAATGAGACTGCATCCTAGGTTATTAATGGAGGAGCTGAATAAAATTAATGAAGAAGACAGTAGACTGTTGGAAAGGAGTTTTATGGAGGAAGAGATACGGAACGTTGTCTTCAGTTGTGATCATTCGAAGAGTCCGGGTCCGGACGACTTTAGTCTCGTATTTGTCAAACGTTGTTGGGATATCATTGGTCAGGATGTAGTGAAGTGCATTGTGTAGTTTCACTCCACGGCAAAATTAACCAAAACGATGTCTTCCTCTTTCATCGCTCTGATTCCGAAAGTGGAGAATCCTCAGCTGTTGAAAGATTACAGGCGCATCTGTTTAATAGGTTGCATATACAAAATCTTAACTAAGCTGCTTAATGCTCGATTGAAATTGGTTATTGGTAAAGTCATCTCGCAAACGCAAACTACGTTTATCCCTGGCAGAAACATCCTCGATGGTGTAGTTGTTCTTAACGAACTGGTTGATTTAGCTAAGAGAAAGAAGAAGGGAATTATGCTCAAGTTAGACTTTGAGCGAGCATGTGATTGCGTAAACTGGGAGTTCTTGTAATCTTTGTTGCATGCGGCAGGTTTTGGCCAAAAGTGAATAGGTTGGTTGAAGGAAACTGTTTTCGATAGCAGTTTGTCTATTCTGGTTAACGGTGGCACTACTGCGGATTTCAGAGCAACTCAAGGGTTGCGGCAAGGGGATCCATTATCCCCGTTTCTTTTTACTTTGGTTGTGGAATGCCTCGCCTTGATGGTTCGTAGAAGCAACAGGCTTGGGAGGTTAACGGGAATCTCTTTAGGAAACAACACATGTTATAATCTGCTGCAATTCGCGGACAACCCAATGCTGATGTGTGACGCCACTTGGGATAATCTTTGGGGCTTGAAATCCATACTTCGCGGTTTTGAACTAGTTTCTGGACTCAGAATTAATGCTTGGAAAAGTAGTATTATTGGTTTGAATTTGAGCCCTGATTTTATTTCTGCTTCCTCTCAGCTCCTCGCCTGCAGGGTCGGTTCTCATCCATTTAAGTTTTTGGGTATCATGATTGGGGGAAACCACTTAACGGTGTCTTTTTAGAAATCGACTATTCATGCGTTCAAAGCGAGACTCTCCACGTGGAAAAGTAAGTTAATATCTGATCGTACCCGGATCAGACAGTTTGAAGATGGCCAACGACATCTGGAATTGTTGCTGCTTTAATGACGATGAAAGACGGTCGGGGGGGTGTACCTGCAGGGCACTCCGATGCTTAAGTCAGTGAGGGCACAGCAAATACAGATAAATTGAGTGAGAGTAAGAAGTTAACTATCCTGACCCTCTCAAGTGAGAGGGTATTTATAGGAGACCCCCAGCGCGTGGCCAATGGTTACTTGCAACGGGTGGGACCAGCGTGTGACTCGTTCCAAGTAACTGATAGGGCTTACGTGTAGTAATAATGACCAGCTCGTGGTCAACACCCTAGTGTAACCGCTCCTTTAATGCCATTAATAGACGGTTACATGAAACGTATCTGTGTAGATAAGACCGTTAGTAGACTCCTCGGGGGAGAGTCTACAATGTCGAGGAGATATGGTGGTCGTGGTATGGATATGACCTAACGGAGGAGGACTATGCTTGTCGAGGACCTATGAGTCAACGAGATTAGGAGTATTCTCGCAGGGAGAAGTTAATCTGTCGAGGAGGTCCATTTCATCAGGGTGTGATGTCTTCCTTTCCCGTTTTTCTTCTGATGCTCGAAACTGTCAAGGTGCCGGGTGCCCGACATACCTTTGGCCTCGCGTATGGAAGTCATGTGTCCTTCTCTAGGACTTTATTGGGCTTCTTCAAGTTGTATGGATTGGGCCTGTTTGATTGTAGGAAACCACGGCCCAGTCCAGAACAGGAGCCCCCCCTAAGTCGTTGCTTTGAGGTATCAGAGTAATGACTTAAGGGTCAATAATCGTGTCGGGGAAATGTCAAGAGATGATCCGAGGAGGATATAAGCATAGTCGAAATTTCCATGATTATCATGACGCCGTGCATTGATATCTTACGGGCAATTATCGTGAGGTGGGTACTGATAGCTTGCGGGCAACGAAGAGTTGCATTTGGTTGAAATGTTGGGGAGATGAGAAGTTTCCGTTTTAAAACGATGGGATGACGAAAGGACACGCGTGGATTTTGACCGGCGCAAGTGTGCCACGTGTCACTTGTCATCATTGCATAGGGTGGCTGCCTAGGG
This sequence comes from Lathyrus tuberosus, assembly GCA_022829125.1. NCBI lineage: Eukaryota > Viridiplantae > Streptophyta > Magnoliopsida > Fabales > Fabaceae > Lathyrus > Lathyrus tuberosus. The sequence goes on along the minus strand of JALAZF010000161.1, from coordinate 6,222,370 downwards.
TAGAGTACTCGAGTGCCCCAGGCTTCTCGAGTTCCGTGATTTGTCTATAAATACTCTTTCTTCCCTTCATTTCTCCTTTTTCGCTCTTTCGTTTAAGAATCGTTTCCTCTTCCTTCTCCGTTTACCATTATCAACCACCGCAAGTCCGCCGTCGATCGCTGTGCTACGCCGTGCCGGAACCCTATTTCACCATCTACAAGGTATTTTCTTCAAAACTGTTGTTTTTTATGGCATTTCCTTTAAGTTAACTCGCTTGAAATCGTTTCTCTGATGAACTGATGAAGTTCTCATGAGAAATGGAAGGATACCTGGCGAATACGGCAGGGATCTTTGGTTGTTTTAAGAGAAAGAGTGTATGAAATCTTCTCTGTCTATGACTCTTCTGTTGACTAAAACCGAGGAACTAGATGAATATTCCGGGGACTCGTAGAAAATTTCCGGGGAACGTGATGAACATTGCGGGGACCTGATAATGTTTTGGGTCACGATAATTATTCTTTTTCGCTGATTTCATGGGAAAAAGGGGCAAGACTTTCCGGGGAGGTGATGAGTTTCTGACCGGCTAGTTTGGTATGACTCGTCGAATTCACCTATTCCCTTCTGCTTTTCAGGTTGATGGACAGATTGGCTGCTGAAGTAGCCATAGGTGAATTTGAAGAGGATAACCAACTCGAAATTCCGATGGTCCATATGGCTTTTGGACAAGAGCGTCCGCTTGAGGACTGGGTGTGTGAGGAGGCCCTTACTATGTCGTCCGTCTTCACATTCCCCGACGAAGATGGGTTTTGTACTGTCGAGCATAGGTTGCTCGGTTCTGAGCAATCTGGAAAGTGTATCGCCCCAACGAGGACCAACGTATATGTACACCTTACATGGGAATGCGTTTCCCAGTGTATGGGTTTATGTTTCAGGAGGCGGGGTGGAGGCTCCCCTTCACAGACTTCCAAGAGGGGGTCTTCAAATGGTTAAAATTGGCTCCATGGCAAATCCACCCGAACTCATTGGCCTTTCTCCGGGCTTTTGAACTCGTCTGCAAATACTTAGACATCAGGGCAACAGTGTCCCTTTTCTTTCGAATTTTTCACCTGTAGCAGTCTACAACTGATGGTCGACACGGCTGGGTGTCGTTCAAACAAAATAAAGCTTTACTTCACACCTATTTGGACTTAGTTCAAGATTTCAAGTGGCGTTACTATTTTGTGAAGCCGGTCAGTCCCGAGGCCGTTAATTCAATATATGAAAGGGTGACTCAAGAAGTGGATGGGCTGTCTACAGAAGTGATGGTGCCAAAATTCCCCCTCTTCTGGACAGAAGAGCATTACAAAGAGGGGGTAGACAAATATAAAGTAAGACATAACAAGCTCAATGTCGAGGATCGTGAAGCTTATGATAAGATAGTCGAGTACGTGAAGAGTTTGAATGAAACCCCAAGCGTATCCGAGGATGGAGAAACCTCGATAGGTGGTAATGAGCAGGTGACAAAGACCCGTCGCCTGATTAATACTCGTGTTCTGCTCGAGACTTTCTCCGATGAGGAGGCTGTCGAGCTCTTAGGTGGTGCAAAGATCCTCGACTCAGATTTCTCTTATGTTCGTGTATCTTGTTTTACTAATATCTTTCTTTCTTTTTGTAGGGAAAATGGTCAGAGCTGCAGAGATACACTCGAGGCTAAAGGAAAAAAGGGCTAGGGAAGAACAATCTCGTCCAACCGAACAAAGTGCCCCTCAGCATACCTCTTCTACAACATTTCCTGAGAGTACTCCCTCTACTGCAGTGCCTGAGGGTTCCGACCAATCTCATGCTGTGTTAACTGCAACCGTGGCCTCTGAGAATCAGTCCCCGGGGGTCCAAAGGACATTTTAGCAGGCAAAGATTACTGGGTCGACCATTGATGATGTGGGAGGCAATCCCCCTCCTCCTCCTGCAAGCTTCGAGATTCCTCCGTGTTATCTCCAGCGTCACTACTTCTCCGAGGTTGTTTGTCCTCGTGTCACCCCTGCTGAAGCCCAGGCTTTGTTGGGGAGTGCTTCGGAAGCGAGAAGGAAAATAATTATCGAGGATATGTTTGCTGTTATGCGGCTCTGTTCGGCTGCCCTCGTTCTGAACGACGAGAGTTGCTCTACTACTGATCTTTCTTGACTGAAAGAAAGACTTCAAGCTTTGGAGGCTGAATTGCTCAGCGTGCAGAAGGACTTGAAGGATTGCAGGGAGTTGAACAAAGAACAAAGCGAGTAGCAAGAACAGTTGGAGAAGAAGTTGAAGGAAGCTGAGGATGCGGCGAAGGACCATCTTGCTCGGGTCACTGCGTTGGAAGGGGAAAAGCAGCGTCTCAAGGACATGATAGTTGAACTGGAGGAGGTAGTTCGGCCAACCGAAAATGAAACTGAGGAGAACAAACTATTAACCTCTCGAGCAGCCCTGATAGCCAAGCTTAGGGAAGTCGAGAAGGATCTTCGGTTGGCTGAAGATGATGCTCTAGAGTTTGCAGATGTTGGGTTCCAGAACGCTGTGGCGCAACTTAAACTCCTGAATCCGGACCTTGTAACTAATGGACCTGATTTCAAGTTTGAGGTGGTCGAAGGCAAGATTGTGTTGCCCGGACAAACAATAAATGCTGATGGGGGAAACGGGGAGTAGGAGAATCCCGAGGCAGCTGATGCTGCTGCGGAGTGATAGTGTAGTCAGTTTGGCCTGCGTGTCAATTTTTTGTATTGACTGGCCTGCGTGCCATACTTGCTGATTTGCCCGGCCTAAGAGCCAGGGCTTGATGTAATATTTTTACAATGGGCTTGCCCGATTTATTATTTCCATTTTTCCTCTTTATCTGCTCTGTGTGTGGTATTTTATTTATTTATATCTAAGTTATTTTGAAATTGCTGGATATTTGGGAGTTTGCTCGACTCTAGTGATCCTCGACTGCGAAGAGAGCTGGTCGAGCTGTCAGGGGTTGTACCCCGACTTTCAACGAAGCTAAGAGGTCGATCGAGGTCTTAGTTTCATGGCGTGAACTTCCCATCGCGAGCTGGGTGTTCTGCCTACAAGGTACGTCGACGACGGAGCTCGATAGAATACTCCTCGCCGGGCCAAAAGTCCAACGCACACACAACGTGACTTTTGACCTTCGTTAGCATATAGAGGTGTCGTGCCTGTACCATGGCACGCTCCCCGTAATAGCAACTTTTGTATAGTTACATGCAGTGTTCAACTGTAATATTGTTTAAGCTTCTCAGCATTCCATGGTCTAGCAAGTTGTTCACCTTGGAGGTTTTCGAGGTAATAAGCACCTGTCCCCATCTTTGCAATGACGCGGTAGGGGCCCTCCCTGTTTGCGGCCAACTTTCCTTCACGTGAATTTTTCTGATTTCTTCGTAAGACAAGACTGCCTACTTGGAAATCTCGTTTGATGACTTTGTCATTATAACACAAAGTTATTTTTTGTTTTAAAAAGGCTTCTCGGAGGGATGCACCCGTCCTTATTTCTTCGACCAGGTCGAGTTCTTCGCGAAGGGCTTCGTTGTTCGCTTCTTTGTCAAGAGGAGCTTCTGTCCTTCTCGAAGGTTCCCTGATTTCCACGGGAATTACTGCCTCGGTTCCATAAGTTAACCGGAACGGGGTCTCCCCAGTCGTGGAATGAGGGGTAGTTCGATATGCCCAGAGAACGCTGCGTAACTCCTCGACCCACCGTTGTTTGGCTTCGCCGAGTCGTAGTTTGTGTCCTCGGAGTATTACTCTGTTCGCTGCTTTAGCTTGCCCGTGTGTTTGTGGGTGTTCGACCGACGTAAAATGTTGTTTCGTATCTAGTTTGGCAACAAAGTCTTGGAAGTTTCCGTCGGTGAACTGCATCCTGTTGTCTGTGACAATGGCCTGAGGCACGCCGAATCGGGCGAGTATATTTCTCTTGTAGAAACGTAATATATTGAAAGCAGTGATCTTGGCTAATGCTTCCGCCTCGATCCACTTTGTGAAGTAATCTTCCCCGACGATGAGGTACTTATTTTGGGACGATCCTACGATGAAAGGTCCGAGGATATCCATTCCCCACCACGCAAAGGGCCACGGGGATGACAACGATTTAAGCTCGTTTGGAGGAGCGAGGTGCATGTCCCCATGCCTCTGACAACGGTCGCACTTTTTGACTTGTTCCTTTGCGTCTTGTTGCATAGTGGGCCAGTAATATCCTGCTCGGAGAGCTTTTCGAGCCAAAGATCTCCCGCCTAGATGTTGCGCGTTGATTCCTTCATGTACTTCCTGGAGAATCTCTGAAACTTTATTTTCCTCGGCGATATAGTTTACCTTCGACTATGGTGTATGCACATGCCCGCCTCTTAACTATCCCAGCTTCTTTAGGATCGTCAGGCAGTATGTCCGTCATCAGGTATTCGTAAATTGGAGTCATCCAACAGTTTGCGTCCCCGATAACGTTCACCTCTGTGGTCGAGGTAGGTTTGTTGATGCTCAGATGGGTCAGTACCTCTTGGATCACTGATTTGTTCCCTTCTTTCTTCTTTGTGCTCGCTAGCTTAGAGAGCACGTCTGCTCGAGTGTTATGCTCGCGTGGGATGTGAGCCACCTCCGCGGAGACAAATTTCTTCAACTTTTCTTGTACCAAGGTTAGGTATTCAATGAGATTATCATTTCTGGCCTGAAATTCTCCCCGAACTTGTGATGCCACGAGCTTAGAGTCTGTAAAGATTTTGACTTCTTTTGTGCCAAGGTCTTCTGCAAGTCGAAGTCCTGCGAGGAATGCCTCATACTCGGCTTGGTTATTTGACGTTTTGAAAGATAGCTCAAGTGAGACTTCTATCAAGATGCCCTCCTCGTTTTCAAGGATAATGCCTGCTCCGCTGCCTTTTGCACTGGAGGCTCCGTCGACGTAAATTGTCCATTTTTGGGAGCCATTGGTCAAGGATTCGGGGACTGTCATTTCTGCTACGAAGTCGGCCAGTACCTGAGCTTTCAAGGCTTTTCTTCCTTTTTATCGAACGTCGAACTCGGATAGCTCGAGAGACCACCAGAGCATTCTCCCCGCCATATCTGGCCAACTGAGGAGCTGTCTGATAGGCTGCTCAGTTCTTACCACAATTGTGTGGGCCAGGAAGTAATGGCGTAGTCTTCTGGCTGCAGTTACGAGGGCCAAGGCGACCTTTTCGATCTGTTGATATATGAGCTCAGGACCCTGGAGAGCTTTGCTCGTGAAATAAATCGGTTTCTGTCCGTCGGGGGTCTCCCGTATGAGGACAGCACTTACCGCTTCGCCGGTGATGGCCAGGTACAAGAAAAGTGTTTCTCCGTTATCAGGTCGTGACAAGACCGGGGGTTGTGATAAGACTTGTTTTAGATGGAGGAGGGCTTGTTCGCATTCTTCACTCCATTCAAATGTTGCTTTCTGTCGAAGAAGTTTGAAAAACGGGAGTGCGTATTGGGCAGATTTAGCGACAAAACGAGAGAGGGCAGTTAACATCCCGTTAAGTGATTGTATCGACTTCTTTGACTTTGGAGTAGGAATCTCGGAAAAGGCCTTACATTTGTCGGGATTCGCTTCAATTCCTCTCTCCGTAAGGTAAAAGCCAAGGAATTTCCCTGCTCGAACACCGAAAGTGCACTTGTCGGGGTTGAATCTCATGCGACATTTCCTCGCCGTGTCGAACACCTTTTTAAGATGAGCAGCGTGGTCGACTTCGTCTGCGGATTTGAAGATCATGTCATCCATATAGACTTCAAGCATGTCACCAATTTCTGCTCGGAAGACCTTGTTCATCATTCATTGGTGGGTGGCGCCAGCATTCTTCAGACCAAAGGGCATTACATTATAATAGTAATTGCCTGACTCAGTCATAAAAGCTGTATGTCTTCAGTCGGTCTCATCCATGGGAATTTGGTTATATCCCGAATAAGCGTCCATGAAAGACAACAGTTTAAATCCTGCAGATTTGTCTACCAGTCGGTCGATGTTAGGCAATGGGTAAGAGTCTTTCGGGCATGCCCGATTAAGATCCGTGTAGTCAATGTACATCCTCCATTTTCCATTATATTTTTTAACAAGTACAACATTGGACAACCAAGTGGTGTACTTGGCCTCCGAAATAAAGTTTGCCTCTAGAAAGTCTTTTACAGCTTTTTCAGCAGCCTCCATTTTTTCTGGAGACTGCCTACGCCTACGTTGAGCTATAGCCTTAGAATTTGGATCTATAGTCAGCTGGTGACAAGCCACTTGGGGATCTAATCCGGGAATCTCCGAAGCGCTCCACGCGAACAAATCTGCATTCTCTCGGAGACATGCCTTCAGCTACCTCCTTGCCAGGTCGGGGAGTCTATGGCCGATCTTCACAGTTCGCTCTGGGTCCTCGCCAAGAGGGATCAACTCGAAATCTCCGTCTGGGATGGAGCGTGTTGGGTAGAGAGGCTGCCCATTGACTTTAACTGGGAGGTCTTTGCCTGCAACTTCTTTCTGTTCCCCGGTGAACCTGCTATCAAGGTCGACCGCGCTGACCGGCGGTAGTGGAACCTGTGCGACATCTGAAGTTGCTCTTCAGGGGTGGACGCCACCGACAACACTTAGACCTTTGATTGCTGCATCGAAACATCTTCTAGCTGCTTCAATATCCCCGTGGAGGGTAACCACACGTCCTTGTGTCATATAATACTTCATTTTTAGGTGGACAGTGGATGGTACAGCTGTTATTTCAGCCAAAGTGGTCCTTCCCAAGATGCAGTTGTAGAGGGAAGGGCAGTCGACCACTAGGAAACGCGTCTTCGCCTGTCGAGCTGTTTCACCTGCCCCGAATGTGACCAACAATTCTACATAACCTAGAGGTCTAGTAGACGCGCCGTTGAAGCCTTGTAGATCAGATCCCACATATGGGGACAGGTGATGCTTTGTCAGCTGGAGGGTGTCAAAGAGGTGAGTGTACATGATGTCCACCGAGCTTCCCTGATCGACCAAAATCCGATGCACATCAAAGTTGGCCATTTGTGCCCGAATTAGGAGGGGTATATTAGCATTCGGGTATCCACCTGGTAATTCCTCGAGATAGAAACTTATAGGGCTTGATTTTCCACGAGATAAGCTGAGAGTTGGGTCTCGAGGAGTGGATGTCCTTAGTTCGTCGAACTTCCTCTTTATTGAACCGACGGTCACTCGTTCGGGGTCTCCGCCCGATATGACTAGGGCTTGGGGGAAACTTTCCCAAGTACTGCGAACACTTACTAGTTCTTCCGCCGGGAAACTCTTCCACATGTTTCGAATAGCTTCGGCATCGCTAACATTTCCTTGGAAACTGAAGTCTTCAAGTCGTGTGATGCTTAAGGCAACCTGCAGTTTTCCAGTGTCCAGATGGTTTGACTCCTCGGTATTTAGAGCTTCTTGGCCGGTGGGACAAGGAGCCTCGTCTTGTTTAGCGTATTTTTTCAGGTAGCCCTCTTTAATCAACATTTCGATTGCGTCCTTAAGGTGGATGCAATCCTCAGTAACATGCCCGTGACTGCGATGGAACCGGAAGTACTTGGATTTATCAGTATTTGGTTTGGGAGCTGTTGGTTTTGGGAAGCGGATTCCTCCTTTCACGAACTCCGAATTTGCACATTCACTGAAAATGCGTGCACGGGACATGCTTAGTGGAGTGTAATCTTTGAAAAGGCCAGTAGGTCCCCGAGATTTGCGGGACTCTTTATTCCGATTTTCTTTTTTCCTCTCCCCGCCTCGCTTAGGCGGAGGAGAATCTTCTCTTCTCCTATCCCCTCCTCGCCTAGGTGTAGGGGAGTCTTCCCTGTTTCGTCCGCGGGGGCCTTCTCTGCTTCTTAAATCAAGGGCAATCTGGGCTGCTTCTGCTTCCTCGAACTCAATGTGTGATTGAGCCCGTTCGAGGAAACCTTCAAAGCTGCGAGGACGGTGTAATCCGACAAATTCTGCGAACTTGGAACCAACCCGCAGTCCTTTGATGATGAGATATAATTTTATATGGTCGGTCGTATGAACCTCGACCGCTTCTTTGTTGAATCTCTCTATGTAGCTCCGGAGAGATTCTTTCTTTTCTTGGAAGATGGCCTCCAAGGAGGATATAGTTTTTGGATGTCTTTGAGAAGCTGTAAAATGTTTCCTGAAACGTTCCCTCAGAGATTTCCATGACGCTATTGATTCAGGTGCCAGATTTTTATACCAAGCCATGGCCCCTTTCCGATGAGTCATAGGGAATAATCGATATTTGATAGCGCCAGAGACGTTTCTAAAGTCGAGAAGAGCCTCGAAGCTCTCGACATGGTCGTCCGGATCAGATGTTCCATCGTAAGTCCCCAAGGATGGAGGTCTCTCCAAGCCTTTAGGAATATGGGCTTCCATTATTTGTCTGGATAGAGGAGTCCGGTAGTCGACATCATGGCTGCCTCCCGGGGATACAGAAGGGGAATTATGACCACGAACATAGTGACGTCTCGGGGAGTTTTCCTTATGACGACCTCTTTGCTCCTCGACATCAGGCTTACTCTTCTTAGCCTTCAAGGGACGAGTGGGCCCTTTTGGTGGCGGAGAGCGATGACGCTGTCATACCCCAAATTTTGACCACTAAGATTCCCATCATTGTGAAAATCATCATCACAATATGGATGGACTTTTATGCCTCATCAATCTCCTCAAGGGTTGTTGAACATCCACTACAATCAAAGATTAGGGTTTCAAGCCCTCTCTGAGCCTTAGACAAAGGATCAATCAAGGAATGACTTGTTCTTCAACTTGTCTAACCTCCCAAGAATCTACAATGGATCAAGAGGACTCCCATTTCAAGGATTAAGCACAAGGCTGCTCCCTTCCAGGTGGATTAAGCTTCAAGATCGACAGTGTCACCAAATTAGGGTTTTGTTCGACCAGGGCCTCCAGTTGGAAATTTTCCTCTGGGCATGAGCCATTGATCCAAAACATAACCTAATATACTCCATGGAACCTCATGGACCCAAGCATCAAGACAATTTGACCTCAGGGGATGCATACATCAAAAATCAGGAATTAGGGTTTCTTGACCTAATTCACCCCTAAGTTGACTTTTGGGACAAATCATGAACCAAGACCTCAAGACAAGGTTTGAGGGTCTCTAATATACCATAGTGATCCATTTGGAACAATGGATTAATACAAGAAGCTTGAGCAACAAGTCTCAATTTCATCAATACCACAGTTAGGGTTTTGCGAGAAAAGTCAACTGTAACTTTGACTTTTGACCAGGGCATGCTCCCAAACCCTAAGACATGATTCAATATACCCTATGACACCCATGGAACATGTCCATCAAGTTTGATTTAGGTCAAGGACATGATTTCCTGAAGAATTGCACAGTTTGGAATTCATCTGATAAAAAGTCAACTGTGCACAAAAGTCAACTTTGACTTTTTGAGATTTTTCACTAAAATGGATTTTTAACCCTAAAATGATGTTAATGTATGATTTGAATCATCATTCATCAAGAAAAATCAAAGAAAGTGGGATAACTTGTAAAAGGGGTAACCATAAAACTTAGAAATTTTTCTAAGTTATGGAAAAAGTACCACTAATGCACCAAATTTGGAGGACCATAACTCCTAAACCACAAGGCCATTGTGCCCCATTCAAAGCTTGATTTGTAGGTATCATTACCCTCTACAAAAGCTTCATACACACCTATATCCAAATTCCTCATGGATTTTGAGTTATGGAGTGATCAAAATCAAGAAATCACACTTTGTTAAAACACTTAGTGAAAATTTCACTAAGTCAGATTTTGCTTCACCTTTTTCCAAATGTAGAGATATTTTTCACTTGGATTCAAAATGATCAAAACCAAATATGTTCAAACAGTTGTTGTATCATGTAAGGGCTTTCCAAAATGGTCAAGAACATTACCAAATTCAACTTACGCCATGAGATATGACATTGTCAAGTTGCCTTGCTGAAATCTGTCAAAGGCAAGGCAGATTTTGCATTTTGGCTCGATTTGCCAAAATCATCTAAATTCAATTACTCCTATCCACTTGGACACATCTGAGGATTGAATCTAAAGGGGACAATCACTGAGCCAAGCCTCCAAAGTCCATGGAACAAGAAATAGTATGTTGAACCTAGAATGGCCAAAATAGGGACAAGACTCCAAATTTGGATTGAAGCATTCAATGGAACCATCAAGGTGGCATGGACTGAGCCATTCTCATCTGAAATCAGTCAAGTCTTATCCAAGACCAAGGGAACCAAAGCTCTGAGCCCTAACCTCTAGTCAATGGCTAGAGGAGACTTGCATTTCCATTGGCCAACATTGAGGAAACACCTGCTGTAGTTGCCATTCACTGTAGATCCCAAAACAAACTTGCTCTACTATAAATAGAGCTCAATTGTGATCAGTTTGAGTACACCAAAGCCATCAAACAGATGCTTTCCTCAAAATCTCTTCTTTCACTCTAATTTTGCCTTCTAAGGCAAGTCACTATCGGGTTTTGAGTTTGAGAGCTTTTCCAACCAAACCAATCACTCACACACCTCATATACATCATATAGAAATGATCCAAACACTCACATAACATCTGGAACACATATTTCACAAAATCACCAGCCAATTGCTCAAGTTCTTGACAGATTTGCAGTTGGGGTACCATCTCAAGTTCTAGATCATTTCAATCCATTCCAAGCATTCATACACACTCCATGGCACCTAGGGAAGCTATCCAGATCATTGGAACCTAGCTGTAACACCTCCAACACAAATCACGATCACCATCTGCAAGTGGTAAGCATGAGCTCTTCTAACTCTATGATCCACACAATTTTTGCTGCACAATAATTTGGCCATATGTTCATAATCATGCATGGAATGTTTTCCCTCAATTAATTGCATTGTTTGAATCCTGTATCAAAAATCCTAGCCTTCATGCAGAAATTAGGGTTCTTGAGGCTTCTTCGTGATTTCATGTTTTATGTTTAATTTAAATGAAATTAAGTGTTATAGACATGATCGTGAGGTTGAGGCGAGCATAATGATATATGCATTGCATGATATGATTACGTATTCAGTGAGATTGGATGGAAAATGCAAATCTGGGCAAACTGAAAAACGCGCGTGTTCTTGGTGTTGTTCTTGGCGTCATTTTCAGAAATTCAAATATTTGAATTTTGTGATTTTGTTTAATTGATTCAAAAATTAATTTCTCTCTGAGTTTTAATGATTTTGAGTTGATTCTTTTTTTGATAATTCATAAAAATGTTGAAATATTTAATTTTATCAAAAAAATCCCAAAAATATTATTTATTTCATATAATTGATATTTTGCAAAGAATTAATATTTTAATTGTTTTCAACATTTGAAATATTTTTTCTATCTTGATTTTGCAACTTTTAATGCTTTCTAATTATTTTGTAGGTGAATACCTAATTTTTGAAGCATTAATCCAAGATCACAATTTGTTTTCCATATGTTAAACAATTTTGATCATTTTAATTGAATTTTTATTCAATTAAACACATCTTTGGAAATAAATTAGGGTTTTTGGATTAATTCAACCCTCACAAATCATTTTCAAAATTTTTGGGCCTCTTGAGAGAGTGTAAGACCCATCCCCTCTTGTACAAAATCATTTGGGCCTCACTCATTGTATAAGTCCATCTGTACAAGTAAACGGCGCGATCGTCGCCCGTTTAAAAATAAACCATTTGGGCCTCTCCTTGAGCTATAAGACCCATTCAAAACTTTTGGGCCTCTATTAGAGTGTAAGACCCAATCCCCCTTTTAACCAAAACCATTTTTGGGCCTCACTTATTGTATAAGTCCCTCTGTGTTAAAAGAAAACCTCGGCGCGATCGCCATTTTAAATGAAAAATCATCTGGGCCTACCCTCGTGTTATAAGCCCCACTCTTTTCCTTTAAAACTTTTTGGGCCTCTTGAGAGAGTGTAAGACCCATCCCTTTGCACAAAAAACCTTTTTTGGGCCATAGTCACTTGTATAAGTCCCTCTGTACAAATTCAACGGTAAAACCCTGGGTCTCTCCTTGAGCTGTAAGCCCCAATCTTTCTTTTTCAAAGCGCTTTCTCCTTTGATTTTGATTATACTGTTGTTTTCAATCTTTCTATGTTGAACAACTAACCAAACAACATGGAAGCTCTACAACCGAGTAAGTGGTTATCGCTTTCATTTACTGTTTTCCTATACATATAATTGTATTGTGGGGCTGTTTCGCTGTAAGTCTTCTTTCATAAACTCATATCAATTGTGTTATAATAGTATAGATATTCAGAGTTTCCCCGGCAACTACGTCTAGTACTAGGTAAAGCCGTTTCGTTTGTCATAGAAATAGACAGCTAGATCCCCAATAGGATCACCAGATACAGTCTTCTCTTCGGCTGTCCTCCTTAGGAATTGTCAAGAAATTCTATTCCCCAGAGATGAATTATTCTCGGTGAAACTTCTCTTGAATTTCTTCAAACCTCAGAACTGTTCACTAAACGAATTATTCTCGGGTAAACATTTCTTGAACTTTTCTTTGGTTTGGGACCCACGGGCTTCTTAAAAGCATCGGCCTCCTCTTGGGCATTGTACAAGGACCCACGGGCTTCCTAAAAGCAACCCCGCCTCCTCTTGGGCTTTGTACAAGGACCCTACGGCTTCTTAGAAGTATTCACAGCCTCCTCTTAGGCTTCGTATAATGATCTCTTCCTCCGGGAATGATAGCCTCCTCTTGGGCTTCGTACAAGGACCCGTCGGCTTCTTAAAAGTTTCCAGCCTCCTCTTGGGCTTCGTACAAATTGTCCCGACGACCTCCTAGAGGTATAGGAACAGAACTTAATCATCTTCATAGATCAGTCCTTTCATAGAGTCTACTACTGTTTCTCAAAACATGGTACAAAAGGTGAAACTCTAGACTTGGACAGTCTATTTTCCTTGAGTCTCAAAGACATTCTCAAGTGACCCCTTCGTTAGATAGGAAGAAACCGCATACTCGGACAGTCTCGATACCCTTCGGATCTCCCCGTTTCCTTAAAGAACAGGGAACAATCCCGATCCTCAGATCAAACCCATGAGTACAGTGTTGCTCATATAAGAACTGATTTTCTCTTGAAATCAGTATACTGGACCTGTCACTCAACTAAAACAGTCGCCAGCATATAGCCTCCTCTTAGGCTTTGTATAATGATATCCCCAAAAGAGTCAGTCTCTTTTAGCCTCCTCTTAGGCTTTGTATAATGATCCTTCTTTTCCTTAGCATAATTTAGCCTCCTCTTGGGCTTTGTACAAACGATTCCCCCCAGCGGAGCAAACCTTTCAGCCTCCATCTCGGGCTTCGTATGAGATACCAAAGACTCCCTCGTTGAGTCAAACAAAAACTTTCAGCCTCTCTCTCAGGCTTTGTATGAGACACATAAAAGACTCCATCGTTGAGTCAATCAAACTTTCAGCCTCTCTCACAGGCTTTGTATGAGACACATAAAGTACTCCATCGTTGAGTCAATCACCCTTTCGCATCCATCTCGGGCTTCGTACGAGATACAAATTCCTCTAAACAGAATCAAAACTCTCTTTCAGCCTCCATCTTGGGCTTTGTACAAGACAGACAATCTCCAGCTGAGTCAGTTGGGCCCCTAATAGCCTCGTCTTAGGCTTTGTATAATGAAATCCTTGGCTGAGTCCAATTAACCTTTTAGCATCAAACATGTGCCTTGTTCACAGTACACAAACATCAACAACTCCTTCCCTTTCATCTAATCGTTGTAAGCGGCAAGCCTCTGGATCATCTATATCCATGCCACTGCCCTTCTTTTAGCATGAGAAATTCCTAAGGAAAGATGGCATTGCTCTACACTGAGTTAAAGTCTTCTCCTTCAGGTTAAAACCTTCTTCTTAGGAAATTATGGCATTGCTAGGAATCACATATCCCGGTTAAAGTAATTCTCCTTTACCCCTCTTTAGAGATGACAAATTCTCTCTAAAGTCGGAAACTTTTAGCTTCATATCTTGGGCTTTGAACAAGATACAAATAGACTTTTTCAGCTTCACATCTTGGGCTTTGAACAAGATACAAATCACCTTTCGCTTCACGTCTTGGGCTTTGAACAAAACACCAAAAACCATTTCCTCCCATAGAATAGGAGGAACTACGAACGCTCTGATTTCCCTGTTTCGGTAAACGGGAATACGTAGGCATAAGATCGAAAGAAAAGATCTTAGCGAGCACACTAAACAAAAACCCTAAAATCCCATACTTTCACATATCAATAAAAAACGTCCGTCCTAAAACATCTCTTTGAACAAAATAACCTGAGACACTCCCCGAATCTTTGGAGAATCTGTAAACCAACAGTTCTGACTGTTTAACCTCAATATGCAAGCAGGGTTAGTTGGAGACATCTATTTCCCTTCCTTCATCAGCTTACAATAGGATAAAAAATGAATCGAGCTGTAGTAAACCCAAAGAGCGGTTGTTCTTTGCAACCACGTCCAAAAATCGCTCGCTACAGAAAAATGGCGACTCTGCTGGGGACCTTGAGAAATTTTCTTCATGTATTGTTTGTCTCCTAGGTAGAAACCTTCACTGAGGTGAGACTTTTTGACTCTATTAGGATCTTAGGTCAAAATCTTTGCTTTGGAAAGAAAACACAGAATGGTGACTCCGCCGGGAAGCCATTTCTGTCAGGAACATAGGATTCATAGCTTTAAAGTCTAGGATATTAGGACAAATATATATACTTCTTTTCCTAATCGAATATGTGTTTATTTTTCTGCTACTGGGAATGCGAGTGATGCCGAATGTGGTCAGCTTGAGTATACACTTAGGAAAAGCCAACCCTTTTTGTAGTGCGGAAACTATCGGAAATAGTTGTCATGCGATACTACCCTCATTTGAGGCTGGTGATCTATTCTCGGTGAATAGCACTTACTCTAAGATTGCACACAACTCGCTGGCGATCCGCTTGTTGTCTGCGTTCCTGAGAGGAGCTAATGATAATGAGTACAGGTACAAAAAACACCCTAGTATAAACCTTTGGGGATGGGTAGAGCCTTGACTTCATGACAATGACCCTTTGACCCCATGTTTTTTCTATGTTTTTGTGTGTTGCATTCATGCATTCATTTAAAAAACATTAAAACATTCAAAAAATTTTCTCTTCTAGTCTCTCTATTCTTCAAATTAAACTAAGACTGTGATTTCAAATATCAGAGAAAAGGATTACGCTAATGGATTTCGGTAGAAGGAGAACCCATAAGTATACCTCCAAGGCTCCAAAACTAGAGGATTTGAGAGGTTTGGCGAGAATAATCACAAACCAGGAGGCCTTCAGAGCCAAGTACGGAGGTCTGCTACCTCTGTTAAGAATCCATGTGATTGAGGGAATCATGGATGTACTCGTTCAGTTCTACGATCCGGTTTATCACTGTTTCACATTCCCGGATTACCAGCTAGCACCAACGCTGGAGGAGTACTCTCATCTGATCAATTTACACATTACTGATCGAGCTCCATTTTCTGGATTGGAAGAAATTCCACAGGATCAGACCATTGCAAGAGCAATTCATTTAGATGAGTCAGAGGTCAAGACTCACATGACTACCAAGGGTGGCATCCAAGGTTTGCCAGCCCAGTTCTTAACAAAGAAATCTCTGTACTTTGCTAGTATAGGGAACGGGACTGCTTTTAAAAGCATCTTTGTTTTACTCACCTATGGATTATTTCTGTTGCCCAACATTAATAACTTCGTCGATATCAACGCCATTAAGGTTTTTCTCATTGGAAACCCTGTGCCGACTTTGCTCGCGGATGTGTATCACTCTGTACACTTAGCAAATTTGTACAGCGGAGGGGAGATCACGTGTTATGTACCCCTGCTTTACAAATGGTTTATCTCTCATTTGCCTAAATCTGCTGCTTTCTGGGATGATAGGAGTGTCTTACGCTGGTCACAGAAAATCATGTCTCTCACCAACTCTGACATTGATTGGTGTAATAGGATTTATGATGGGATAAGGATCATTGATCGTTGTGGAAACTTCCCCAACGTACCCCTTATAGGAACTAAAGGAGGAATCAACTATTATCCGATATTGGTTCGTCGTCAGTTTGGATACCCGATGAGGCTTGTTCCGCGCAACGCTCATCTGGAAGGTCTTTTCTTCAAGGAAGGAGAAAATGACAGAGCACTGAAGATGGAAATAGTGCACGCTTGGAAGCATGTTCATAAGAAAGGACGGGAGTCTCTAGGAAAACCGGACTGTATCTCGGTGGAGCCTTATCTCCATTGGGTACAAACTAGAGCTCTTAAGCTAAAGATGCCTTATCCTCGTTACGGAATTCTTCCACCGAGGGAATCTGTCATGTACTTCATGACAGAAACTGAAAAGCTTCAGGTTACTCTCAACTAAGTTCAACGGGAGAGGAGGTCTTGGAAGAACAAGTATCGTACCCTCAATGTGGAGTGTACCCAAATACAGCAATTACTGAAAGAGAAAGACGCTCTGATTGAGATTTTAGAGCAACATGCTGTAGAGAATCGGGATGATCAAAGGAATTTGCTCGCTCCTTTCATCTGGCAAAGGAATGACAACCCGACAATGGCTCAAGAGCCCCGGTCAAAGAAAAGGAAGTACCAGGATCCATTAGCTTAGGTTTTTGTTTCCACACCTTGTAATCTACTGTATTTCCATTTCTGTAATCCTTTGAAATTTCAATAAAAAGGGGTTTCCCCACTGTTTGATATTTGCAATCTAATTGTCGA
This sequence comes from Lathyrus tuberosus, assembly GCA_022829125.1. NCBI lineage: Eukaryota > Viridiplantae > Streptophyta > Magnoliopsida > Fabales > Fabaceae > Lathyrus > Lathyrus tuberosus. The sequence continues at coordinate 6,205,656 of JALAZF010000161.1, read as the reverse complement.
AGTTTATTTTGAATAACCAAAAAACAATTAATATAATAATTTCATTTTATCATTCTCACACCGCGTATTCTCCTTACCTACGAATCTCACGTCTGTGTCTCAATTCTAGAGTCAAACTGTCTCATTCGTACAATACTCAGGCCAATCGTCAGAAAAAGATGGATGATCTTGAGGAAGAAAACAGAGAGTTGAAAGAAGAGATCTACGCTCTGAGAGAGGATATGAGAAAGCTTCGTAACGACATGCAAGCCATGGCAGAAACTCAGCTACAAAGGACTGTGATCTCAGAGATCACCTCAACGCCCATAGTGGAGAAGTATGATCCTAGGTATCAGATGCCGAAAGATCGTCCCTGGGGCATGCTTGCTAACTATATCCCGGAAGGATATGTTCCGCCGATCGTTGAAGATCAGGGAACTTCTGCAGGAGCCGCTGGTCCTAAAGGTTACAAACTTCGGGAAAGCGAAGATGCCAGAGGCATATTGAAGACCCCTGAAGGTTACAAACTTTGGGAAATGCCAAGATTCACCACCGTAGTTACGGTACCACCCCCTGTGGTGCACTCTGTCCCGGAAGGACAGATTCCATAGATACCTGCTGGTAAAAAGAAAACTATGTTTGACCGAGTGGATGAATTCCAGGAACAGTTCTTGGAAATGCAGAAGGAATTGCAAGACATTCGCGGTCAGGATTTATTTGGAAAGGACGCTACAGACCTTTGTCTGGTCCCCAATGTGAAAGTTCCGCACAAATTCCAAGTGCCTGACTTTGAAAAATACAAGGGTAACTCTTGCCCTCAAAGTCACTTGACAATGTACGCTCGACGGATGTCAGCTCAGACTGAAAATCAGGACCTGCTGATTCATTACTTTCAGGATAGTTTAACCGATGCCGCATAAAAATGGTACATGGGTTTAAACCGCGCCACGATCAGTACATTCAGAGATCTTGGCAAAGCCTTCGTTCAACATTACAAATATAATTTGGACATGGCACCTGACAGAGATCAACTCAGATCAATGTCACAAAAGGACAAGGAAACCTTTAAGGAGTATGCTCAAAGGTGGCGTGAAATTGCCGCTCAGATTTGTCCACCTCTTGAGGAAAAAGAGATGACAAAGATCTTCTTAAAGACCTTGAGCTCATTTTACTACGACAGAATGGTCGCCAGTGCGCCCAGTGACTTCACCGAGATGGTGGGTATGGGAGTTCGTCTTGAGGAAGCCGTCCGAGAAGGACGTTTGGCAAAAGACGCTGGATCATCAAGTAGTACAAAACGATACGGTAGTGCTCTCCCTAAGAAAAAAGAGCAGGATATTGGGAATATCTCTCTCGGAAAGCAAAGGCGACGTTATCAACCAGTAGCCGCGGTAACTCCTGCTATCAATCCCGCGCCTATTCCTACGTATCAACCTCAGGTTGCGCAGAGCCAACCAAATCAGCAAAGGACACAACAACCTCTTCAGCAGGCTCGTCCTCCATACAACAACAATCGTACAACGCGGCCACCAGGATTTGATCCAATACCCGTATCGTACGCAGAACTATTTCCATTACTACTGGCTAAGGGGCACATCCAGACTAAGTCTCCTCTTACAGTACCGGAAAATCCGCCTTTTTGGTTCAAAGCGGATCAGACATGCCCTTATCATCAAGATGGATCGGGGCATAACATAGAGAATTGGCTCAATTTCAAATCTGACGTGCAAAAGCTTGTTAGGAGCGGGCTCTTATCTTTCAAAGATACGAATCCCAATGTTCTCACGAACCCGCTACCTCAACACGAGAAAGCTGCAGTCGACCTGATTGAGAAAGAGACTAATAATGTCTATCAGATTCACGACGTACTCTTGTTAAAAACCAGTCTGGTCAAGATGCATTGTAGACAAAGTGGATACGGCCATGTGCCACCTCATAATTATCACCAGTGTGATATCTGCTCTAAGAATAATCAAGGATGTTCGGTAGTGCAATCAGCTCTACTGGAACAAATGGATCTCGGATGGATCCAAGAGCACCGAGTTCGTGAAGTTAACATGGTCTATACGAACTCCAACGTCATTCAAAACCACGACATCCGTGCAATGAATGTCAACTTGGTGGCGATGCACTCAAGGCAAAGCCATTACCATAATCTGCCGTGGCACGATTACAGTTCTTGTCTGACTTGCTCGGTAAACAAACAGGGATGCTATTTCATACAAGAGGCCCTCCAGCGTCAGATGGATCTTGGATGGATCCAAGACTACTATGATAGGAACCCCTATCAAATCAACATGGTTCAAATTTTTGATATTCGCGTGATGAATACCAACCTGGTAGAGTTACATGCTGAGCAGGTCCGACTCGGATTCTTAATATCACATGGTTACCAAAGCTGTAAAGCGGGTTGCGAAAATGATCGAGGTTGTACCCTTGTCCAGGAGGCACTTCAGCACTTGTTAAATCACTGGTGGATGCCAATCTATATGGATGAGAATACTCAGCAAATTAGTATCAATAACAGGAGTCCTACTCAACGTCAGAGTCAGGATGTCCGATCTGTGGAAACTAACCTAGTGAGGTTACATTGCATTCAGAGTGGGCGTGGCCGGGTGCCACCACACAATTATGATCGTTGTAGTGTCTGTTCAGAAAATAACCAAGGATGCTACCTTGTGAGAGCAGATCTTCAGGGTCAGGTGGATCGTGGAGAGATTCGTTCATATCCGGTTCCGGACCTATCAACTGAGCGCCGGACTACCTTGCCGATCAAATTGAGGATGTTGTCGTCATCTCTGATCATCAGAGGACTAAAGATGTTTGTGTCATCACTCCTCTGCTTGACGAATCAAAAGTTCCCAACCGGGAACAGATCGAGATTACTTATGATGGTCAGAAAAATCAGAAGGTTCCCATAGTTATCTATCTACCGGGACCATTACTGTATGAATAAGCTAAGGCAATTCCTTACAAATACGGTGCAACAACAATCGAGAATGGAAAGGAAATTCCATTACCCTCCGTTGTGAATATTGCAGACATCAGTCGTGTAACACGGAGCGGTCGAATCTTCAACCGAGGAGTTGGAGAACTTAACAAGGAAAAGGAACCTCAGACAGAAGTTCCCAATCCACCAGTCGGTCAATCTAGTAGTCCCGACCTTTCAAAAGACAAAGATGAGATGCTAAAGCTCATCCAAAGGAGTGAATACAACATTGTTGACCAACTGTTACAAACTCCTTCAAAGATCTCGGTATTATCACTTTTACTCAGTTCAGAAGACCACAGGGAGGCTCTACAGAAAGTCTTAGAGCAAGCCTTTGTGGAACAGGACGTAACAATCAGACAGTTTGATAGTATTGTCTCTAACATCACTTCCTGCAACAATTTGGGATTTAGTGATGAGGAATTACCTGAAGAGGGTCGCCGTCATAACATGGCACTCAATATCACAGTTAACTGCCAGGACGATGCTTTAGCCAGCGTACTGGTAGACACAGGGTCAACCCTGAATGTTATGCCGAAGTCCACTGTGATGCAATTATCTTTCAAAGGCCCTCTGATGAGAATCAGCGAGGTCGTCGTCAAAGCATTCGACGGATCCAGAAAAGCGGTTATCGGCGAAGTTGATCTTCCCATAACTATTGGTCCTCACACTTTCCAAGTCACTTTCCAGGTTATGGACATCCGGGCAACGTATAATTGTTTATTAGGAAGACCTTGGATACATCAGGCTGGAGCGGTCACTTCGACTCTCCACCAAAAGCTAAAGTTCGTCAAGGGCGATCAACTCATCACGGTTTGTGGAGAACAAGCCTTGCTCATGAGCAACTTATCATCTTCTACTTGTGTAGAACCTGAGGAGGTTATTGGGACGCAGTTCCAAGCATTGTCAGTGAACAATGAGAATCAATCTAAAGGAGGAACCTCGATTTCCTCATACAAAGATGCTATTAAAGCGGTCGAGAGTACCGATACATAAGGATGGGGACAGCTTGTCATTCCCACTGACAATAAAACAAAGAAGGGTCTGGGTTTTTCTGCAACCTGCTCCCAGACAGCTGTCAACGATGAAAGTCTTCATCCCATTCTGAACTTCTTCCATAGTGGAGGCTTCCTCCAACCAGTGACTCAAGTAGTCCATGCTATCAATGAAGAGGATCCCTTTGACATGGATGAGGAATGGAAGTCCTATCTTAACGAGGACGGTTATATGTCGCAGGACGAAACGCAAACTCCATTTTGCTTTCCCACAGAGAGTCCGAGATTTATACCCAAGTCAGACGTCGAAATGATATATGGAGGTTGTGATCCAGAAGGATGCCGTGCTCCACCAAATTCATTAGAGGAGGACACTCTGATGAAAGACGACTTTGACTCTACCTACTATGGCCCGATGGATGGTCTGCCAATGTGGCAACCTTACCCAGGAAACTTGGGGCCAGAAAGTCAGCCGAACAATGACACTCAGCTGAGCATCATTGAAAAGAATACCTGTGTCCCCACCATGTCATGGGATCAACACTCAGGTCATCCTGAAACTACTCAATATGATGATGAATTCGCAACATTCGCAGGACTGGAATTCATCAACTATGCTTTTCCCGAGATCAACGTCATTGAGAGGGATGACTCCTCCAGTTCTAAAGAAGTGTGGGACACCTTGGGACAACCAAGTGGAAAGTTTGACTATATGGTCAAGTACACCGCTCCCGAAAGCTCTCGTATCAGGCTTGAAGATATCCAGCCAACTGGATGGGGAGATACAGCTGAGAGCAGAAATGCTATGCAAAATGCAACAGAGGAATCCTCCTACGACAATTCTGCCTGGGAGATAGATTCCAATGATCCTGCTCCACCAGAAATCAGTGTTATTTCTTAAGACAAATCAAGGAAGGTGCCAGACTTTGTGATTCACCGAGGAGTTCGCCGCCAGTGGGTTGCTGTCGAGGTTCCGAAGGTCGTTCATCAGTCAAAGTAACTGCCATCTTTAACCTTTCACCCTGCCCAGGTGAAACGGATGTTTTGATAGGGCTCGCTTTCTGTAAATTTTCCCTCTTCGCTTTGCCCAAAACGACAGAGTTTTATTTTATAGGGCTGTAGTTTCAAGATTCGACTTGTTCATTAATAAAATAACGTCGTTCTGTAATTTCCGCATTAATTGCTGTTTTCTCTTTTTGCTTTTCTCAGAAAATGGTAATCCTAAAAAACAAATCAATAATAAAAAACAAGCAGTAAAATCAAAACACTGCACACACTTGCATTTTCTCTATCTCTTCTAAACACAAAATCATCACGTCATGCAGATTGCTTGTTTTACACCCCGTTGAAACATACGATCCGATGCCTTCTCTCGACTTTGGGTTCCCGGTATTTGGGGCCGAAGAAGAAGTTGACGACGAAATTCCAGAAGAGATCTCCCGATTACTCAGACAAGAGGAAAGGTCCATTGAACCTCACAAAGAGCCGTTGGAAACGGTAAACTTGGGTTCGGAAAAAGAGAGAAAAGAAATCAGGATTGGGGCACGGCTTAGTCCAGCTGCTAAAGAGGGTTTAATAAAGCTTCTCAGAGAATTTCCCGATGTATTCGCTTGGTCCTATCAGGATATGCCAGGGTTGGATACCAGCATCGTGGAACATCACTTACCATTGAGATCAGAATGTCCGCCAGTAAAGCAAAGGTTGAGACGAACTCACCCGAACATGGCCATCAAAATCAAAGAAGAGGTACAGAAACAGATTGACGCAGGTTTCCTCACCACATCTGAATATCCTCAATGGTTAGCCAACATCGTACCTGTTCCCAAAAAGGACGGAAAGGTCAGAATGTGTGTTGACTACAGGGATCTGAACAAGGCAAGTCGAAAGGACGACTTTCCTTTACCACACATTGACATGCCGGTTGACAGTACAGCAAAGTTCAAAGTTTTCTCCTTCATGGATGGATTCTCGGGCTATAACCAAATCAAAATGGCGCCGAAAGACATGGAGAAAACTTCGTTCATTACCCCATGGGGTACCTTTTGTTACAAGGTAATGCCGTTCGGTTTGAAGAACGCCGGGGCAACCTATCAAAGGGCCATGACTACTCTGTTTCATGACATGATACACAAGGAAATCGAGGTATATGTCGATGACATGATTGCAAAATCTAAGACAGAAGAGGAGCATGTGACCCATCTGTCAAAACTATTCGAGCGATTGAGGAAGTACAAACTCCGCTTGAATCCCAACAAGTGCACCTTCGGTGTCCGTTCGGGGAAACTCTTAGGGTTCATCGTCAGCCAGAAAGGAATTGAAGTTGATCCTGACAAGGTCAAGGCCATTCAAGAAATGCCTTCTCCGAAAACTGAAAAACAAGTCAGAGGATTTCTGGGACGTTTGAACTACATCTCCAGATTCATATTCCTTATGACCGCCACGTGTGCGCCGATTTTCAAATTATTGAAAAAGAACCAGGACTGCGTTTGGTCAGAAGACTGCCAAACTGCCTTCGACAGTATTAAGGAATATCTGTTGAATCCGCTGATTCTATCACCTCCAGTTGAAGGAAGACCACTGATCATTTACCTCACAGTCCTCGAGGACTCAATGGGATGTGTACTTGGCCAACAAGATGAAACCAAAAGGAAAGAGTCTTCCATTTACTATCTAAGCAAGAAATTCACCGACTGTGAAACTCGGTACACGATGCTCGAGAAAACTTGTTGCGCTTTGGCTTGGGTAGCCAAACGTCTTCGTCAGTACATGATTCGCCACACTACTTGGTTGGTCTCCGAGATGGATCCAATCAAGTACATCTTTGAAAAACCTGCTCTCACGGGAATGATTGCCCGTTGGCAGATGCTACTATCAGAATATGACATAGAGTATCACGCTCAGAAAGCCGTTAAAGGAAGTATTTTAGCCGATCATTTGGCTCATCAACCGATTGACGATCAGGAATCAATCGGGTTTGACTTCCCGGACGAAGATGTCATGTATCTAAAAATGAAAGATTGCGATGAACCGCTACCCAGTGAAGGGCCAGAACCAGGTTCCCAGTGGGGGCTTATATTTGACGGAGCAGTTAATCATTACGGAAAAGGAATTGGGGCAATCATTGTTACCCCTCAGGGTACCCACATTCCTTTCACTGCCAGACTTATGTTCAAATGTACGAACAACGAAGCCGAATACGAAGCTTGTATTATGGGTCTCGAAGAAGCGATTGATTTAAGGATCAAGAATTTGGACGTATACGACGAACTCAACCTGGTCGAAGAGAAGCGAATCACGGCACTATGCCACGGTCATTTGTATCAGCAAAGAATGAAGAAGGCGTTTGACAAAAAGGTCAGACCTCGTGTCTTCAGGAAAGGAGACCTCGTGCTCAAGAAAATACAATCTTTTCTCACTGATTCTCGGGGCAAATGGACCCCGAATTATGATGGCCCCTATGTGGTCACGAAAGCTTTCTCAGGCGGCGCCTTGAGACTTGCAACCATGGACGGAGAGGAATTTGCCTACCCCACAAATGTTGATGTAGTCAAAAAATACTTCGCCTAAACTAAAAAAAAGAGGAAAAAAAAAGTCTCGGTGGATTGAAAACCCGAAAGGGCGGTCCAGGTAAAAGTTAGAGACATGCAAAAATCATCCCGGTGGATTGGAAATCTCAAAGTGCAATCCAGGAAAAAGTTAGGGATAATGGCAAGTAACTACGTCTGACACGGGTAAATCCTCAGCAGCAGTAATGCCATCCATCGGAGGAAAACTCCAGTCAAGGTCATCTTCGACAGAAGCTCAGGATGCCCCGAATTCAAAGTTGGTAGAAGGATAGTGGTCGTTATGTTTCAACGTAGCCCTTTTCCCTGTAAATTACCATTTTCTAAACTTTGTATATACTCTTTGGAATCACGCGTTTGGCTGATCTCCATCTTATCAATAAAATTTGAGCCTTCGTGCTTTTGTTTGTAATTCTTGCTTGTTTTAGCTTTACAGAATGACGTTGTTTAACTTAATTAACGATTCTTGAAATGAAACAAAATGAATTTACTTGTAAAACTTTTTCTGCTTTAAAATAAAGATGGCCATTTCTTTTGACTGTTGAACATCAGAAGAACATCGATCGCTTCTCCAAAGGTAAGCGAGCTTCAAAGTGCAGAATCAAAGTACTCCTTCTAAGCCAGTGCGCCTGAATAAAGGATCAACTGTATCAGATGCGGTTTTCCCGTCTGATACCTTCGGTCGAGTTCTCATCTCCTAAGCCCGACCAACATAGTTCCCAACAGGGACTATCTCTCCTAAGCAAGGTGGAATTGCTACTTTGAACCAGCGGTACCTTTTCGTCCCCAGCAGTGGCCGAGTATCCAGTCGTGTTCATCTTTTAGTTTGTATGGCGCGTCTGTTTTTCCAGCATAAACGTACATACATCATGCATTTTTTATTTGCATTCACATTTCATATTGCATCACCATCACTTGAGTCGGTCTTATCCTGTCGTGATAACCGTCCTCTCAATCGAGTTTGTCAGTTCTTGCCTCGTCAAGAAGTGTTGTGTCCGAACGAACTCGTCTCCAGTGTGTTGTTAGACCAGAGTTGGCAAATGGCCACTTTGATAACCTGAACCTCTGAAAGACCAGAGAACCTTCAACAGATGTCACTCTTCGCCATTAAAGATGATATCCTTGCTTTCCCAGATTAAGGAAAATCCCCAGAGAAAGCCTCTTAAACAAAAGATTCGGCAGTACAGCAACGTCCCTCCGAAAAACCGCTGATGAAAAGGTCATCGGCACCTCAAAATCGGATTGCATCATATGGCATTTCTCTGGGAAGATCCTGAGAAAAGTATGATATAATATCTCCAAGAGGAAGCAGTTTCTCAAGAAACTCGATTTTCCCCAGTAGAAACAAATGGCGTCTCCAACAGAGAAGTTTGTACCTCTACAACTCAGACGGATGGGTTCCCCAGCAAGTCTGACATCAAAACTTTTTCCTTCAAATGGCATTTCCCCAGGAAAATTCGGCGAGAAGTTTGAGGAAAACCGCTACGAGTAGCGTTCCTTGTCAATAAAGTTTATTGACAAAAGAAACTGAGACCAGTTCCTTGGTTGGAAACCAGGATCGAGGGGAAGTTTATATCAGAAACTGAGACCAGTTCCTTGGTTGGAAACCAGGATCGAGGGGAAGTTTATATCAGAAACTGAGACCCGTTCCTTGGTTGGAAACCATGATCGAGGGGAAGTTTATTTCAGAAATTGAGACCCGTTCCTTGGTTGGAAACCAGGATCGAGGGGAAGTTTATTTTAGAAACTAAGACCAGTTCCTTGGTTGGAAACCAGGATCGAGGGGAAGTTGACAAAAGAAACTGAGACCAGTTCCTTGGTGGGAAACCAAGAACGAGGGGAAGTTTATTTCAGAAACTGAGACCAGTTCCTTGGTGGGAAACCAAGATCGAGGGGAAGTTTACCTTTTCTAAGCATCATTGCTTAGCAAAAGAAGATGAATGCGTGAATTACCATTCATAGACATCGTCAAAATTTCGGATATTCCGATATTTAATCCTCTTGCACCCCGAATGCCCGAATACCTTCGTCATTCACACCTTCGTGTCCAAGAAGATTAAATAGGGGCATCTGTCATACCCCAAATTTTGACCACTAAGATTCCCATCATTGTGCAAATCATCATCACAATATGGATGGACTTGTATGCCTCATCAATCTCCTCAAGGGTTGTTGAACATCCACTACAATCAAAGATTAGGGTTTCAAGCCCTCTCTGAGCCTTAGACAAAGGATCAAATAAGGAAAGACTTGATCTTCAACTTGTATAACCTCCCAAGAATCTACAATGGATCAAGAGGACTCCCATTTCAAGGATTAAGCACAAGGCTGCTCCCTTCTAGGTGGATTAAGCTTCAAGATCGACAGTGTCACCAAATTAGGGTTTTGGTCGACCAGGGCCTCCAGTTGGAAATTTTCCTCTGGGCATGAGCAATTGATCCAAAACATAACCTAATATACTCCATGGAACCTCATGGACCCAAGCATCAAGTCAATTTGACCTCGGGGGATGCATACATCAAAAATCAGGAATTAGGGTTTCTTGACCTAATTCACCCCTAAGTTGACTTTTGGGACAAATCATGAACCAAGACCTCAAGACAAGGTTTGAGGGTCTCTAATATACCATATTGATCCATTTGTAACAATGGATTAATCCAAGAAGCTTGAGCAACAAATCTCAATTTCATCAGTACCACAGTTAGGGTTTTGCGAGAAAAGTCAACTGTAACTTTGACTTTTGACCAGGGCATACTCCCAAACCCTAAGACATGATTCAATATACCCTATGACACCCATGGAACATGTCCATCAAGTTTGATTTAGGTCAAGGACATGATTTCCTGAAGAATTGCACAGTTTGGAATTCATCTGATAAAAAGTCAACTGTGCACAAAAGTCAACTTTGACTTTTTTAGATTTTTCACTAAAATGGATTTTTAACCCTAAAATGATGTTAATGTATAATTTGAATCATCATTCATCAAGAAAAATCAAAGAAAGTGGGATAACTTGTAAAAGGGGTAACCATAAAACTTAGAAATTTTTCTAAGTTATGGAAAAAGTACCACTAATGCACCAAATTTGGAGGACCATAACTCCTAAACCACAAGGCCATTGTGCCCCATTCAAAGCTTGATTTGTAGGTCTCATTACCCTCTACAAAAGCTTCATACACACCTATATCCAAATTCCTCATGGATTTTGAGTTATGGAGTGATCAAAATCAAGAATCACACTTTGTTAAAACACTTGGTGAAAATTTCACTAAGTCAGATTTTGCTTCAATTTTTTCCAAATGTAGAGAGATTTTTCACTTGGATTCAAAAGAGATCAAAACCAAATATGTTCAAACAGTTGTTGTATCATGTAAGGGCTTTCCAAAATGGTCAAGAACATTACCAAATTCAACTTACACCATGAGATATGACATTGTCAAGTTGCCTTGCTGAAATCTGTCAAAGGCAAGGCAGATTTTGCATTTTGGCTCGATTTGCCAAAATCAGCCAAATTCAATTGTTCCTATCCACTTGGACACATCTGAGGATTGAATCTAAAGGGGACAATCACTGAGCCAAGCCTCCAAAGTCCATGGAACAAGAAATATCATGTTGAACCTAGAATGGCCAAAATAGGGACAAGACTCCAAATTTGGATTGAAGCATTCAATGGAACCATCAAGGTGGCATGGACTGAGCCATTCTCATCTGAAATCAGTCAAGGCTTATCCAAGACCAAGGGAACCAAAGCTCTGAGCCCTAACCTCTAGTCAATGGCTAGAGGAGACTTGCATTTCCATTGGCCAACATTGAGGAAACACCTGCTGCAGTTGCCATTCACTGTGGATCCCAAAACAAACTTGCTCTACTATAAATAGAGCTCAATTATGATCAGTTTGAGTACACCAAAGCCATCAAACAGATGCTTTCCTCAAAATCTCTTCTTTCACTCCAATTTTGCCTTCTAAGGTAAGTCACTATCGGGTTTTGAGTTTGAGAGCTTTTCCAACCAAACCAGTCACTCACACACCTCATATACATCATATAGAAGTGATCCAAACACTCACATAACATCTGGAACACAGATTTCACAAAAACACCAACCAATTGCTCAAGTTCTTCACAGATTTGCAGTTGGGGTACCATCTCAAGTTCCAAATCATTTCAATCCATTTCAAGCATTCATACACACTCCATGGCACCTAGGGAAGCTATCCAGATCATTGGAACCTAGCTGTAACACCTCCAACACAAATCACGATCACCAGCTGCAAGTGGTAAGCATGAGCTCTTCTAACTCTATGATCCACACAATTTTTGCTGCACAATAATTTGGCCATATGTTCATAATCATGCATGGAATGTTTTCCCTCAATTAATTGCATTGTTTGAATCGTGTATCAAAAATCCTAGCCTTCATGCAGAAATTAGGGTTCTTGAGGTTTCTTCATGATTTCATGTTTTATGTTTAATTTAAATGAAATTAAGTGTTATAGACATGATCGTGAGGTTGAGGCGAGCATAATGATATGTGGATTGCATGATATGATTACGTATTCAGTGAGATTCGATGGAAAATGCAAATCTGGGCAAACTGAAAAACGCGCGTGTTCTTGGAGTTGTTCTTGGCGCCATTTTCAGAAATTCAAATATTTGAATTTTGTGATTTTGTTTAATTGATTCAAAAATTAATTTCTCTCTGAGTTTTAATGATTTTGAGTTGATTCTTTTTTTGATAATTCATAAAAATGTTGAAATATTTTATTTTATCAAAAAAATCCCAAAAATATTATTTATTTCATATAATTGATATTTTTGCAAAGAATTAATATTTTAATTGTTTTCAACATTTGAAATATTTTTTCTATCTTGATTTTGCAACTTTTAATGCTTTCTAATTATTTTGTAGGTGAATACCTAATTTTTGAAGCATTAATCCAAGATCACAATTTGTTTTCCATATGTTAAACAATTTTGATCATTTTAATTGAATTTTTATTCAATTAAACACATTTTTGGAAATAAATTAGGGTTTTTGGATTAATTCAACCCTCACAAATCATTTTCAAAATTTTTGGGCCTCTTGAGAGAGTGTAAGACCCATCCCCTCTTGTACAAAATCATTTGGGCCTCACTCATAGTATAAGTCCCTCTGTACAAGTAAACGGCGCGATCGTCGCCCGTTTAAAAATAAACCATTTGGGCCTCTCCTTGAGCTATAAGACCCATTCAAAACTTTTGGACCTCTATTAGAGTGTAAGACCCAATCCCCCTTTTAACCAAAACCATTTTTGGGCCTCACTTATTGTATAAGTCCCTCTGCGTTAAAAGAAAACCTCGGCGCAATCGCCATTTTAAACGAAAAATCATCTGGGCCTACCCTCGTGTTATAAGCCCCAATCTTTTCCTTTAAAACTTTTTGGGCCTCTTGAGAGAGTGTAAGACCCATCCCTTTGTACAGAAAACCTTTTTTGGGCCACAGTCACTTGTATAAGTCCCTCTGTACAAATTCAACGGTAAAACCCTGGGCCTCTCCTTGAGCTGTAAGCCCCAATCTTTCTTTTTCAAAGCACTTTCTCCTTTGATTTTGATTATACTGTTGTTTTCAATCTTTCTTTGTTGAACAACTAACCAAACAGCATGGAAGCTCTACAACCGAGTAAGTGGTTATCGCTTTCATTTACTGTTTTCCTATACATATAACTGTATTGTGGGGCTGTTTCGCTGTAAGTCTTCTTTCATAAACTCATATCAACTGTGTAATAATAGTATAGATATTCAGAGTTTCCCCGACAACTACGTCTAGTACTAGGTAAAGTCGTTTCGTTTGTTCATAGAAATAGACAGCTAGATCCCCAATAGGATCACCAGATACAGTCTTCTCTTCGGTTGTCCTCCTTAGGAATTGTCAAGAAATTCTATTCCCCAGAGATGAATTATTCTCGGTGAAACTTCTCTTGAATTTCTTCAAACCTCAGAACTGTTCACTAAACGAATTATTCTCGGTGAAACTTTTCTTGAACTTTTCTTTGGTTTGGGACCCACGGGCTTCTTAAAAGCATCGGCCTCCTCTTGGGCATTGTACAAGGACCCACATGCTTCCTAAAAGCAACCCCGCCTCCTCTTGGGCTTAGTACAAGGACCCTACGGCTTCTTAGAAGTAGTCACAGCCTCCTCTTAGGCTTCGTATAATGATCTCTTCCTCCGGGAATGATAGCCTCCTCTTGGGCTTCGTACAAGGACCCGTCGGCTTCTTAAAAGTTTCCAGCCTCCTCTTGGGCTTCGTACAAATTGTCCCGACGACCTCCTAGAGGTATAGGAATAGAACTTAATCATCTTCATAGATCACTCCTTTCATAGAGTCTACTACTGTTTCTCAAAACATGGTACAAAAGGTGAAACTCTAGACTTGGACAGTCTATTTTCCTTGAGTCTCAAAGACATTCTCAAGTGACCCCTTCGTTAGATAGGAAGAAACCGCATACTCGGACAGTCTCGATACCCTTCGGATATCCCCGTTTCCTTAAAGAATAGGGAACAATCCCGATCCTCAGATCAAACCCATGAGTACAGTGTTGCTCATATAAGAACTGATTTTCTCTTGAAATCAGTATACTGGACCTGTCACTCAACTAAAACAGTCGCCAGTAGATAGCCTCCTCTTAGGCTTTGTATAATGATATCCCCAAAAGAGTCAGTCTCTTTTAGCCTCCTCTTAGGCTTTGTATAATGATCCTTCTTTTCCTCAGCATAATTTAGCCTCCTCTCGGGCTTCGTATGAGATACCAAAGACTCCCTCGTTGTGTCAAACAAAAACTTTCAGCCTCTCTCTCAGGCTTTGTATGAGACACATAAAAGACTCCATCGTTGAGTCAATCAAACTTTCAGCCTCTCTCTCAGGCTTTGTATGAGACACATAAAGTACTCCATCGTTGAGTCAATCACCCTTTCGCCTCCATCTCGGGCTTTGTACGAGATACAAATTCCTCTAAACAGAGTCAAAACTCTCTTTCAGCCTCCATCTTGGGCTTTGTACAAGACAGATAATCTCCAGCTGAGTCAGTTGGGCCCCCAATAGCCTCCTCTTAGGCTTTGTATAATGAAATCCTTGGCTGAGTCCAATTAACCTTTTAGCATCAAACCTGTGCCTCGTTCACAGTACACAAACATCAACAACTCTTTCCCTTTCATCTAATCGCTGTAAGCGGCAAGCCTCTGGATCATCTATATCCATGCCACTGCCCTTCTTTTAGCATGAGAAATTCCTAAGGAAAGATGGCATTGCTCTACACTGAGTTAAAGTCTTCTCCTTCAGGTTAAAACCTTCTTCTTAGGAAATTATGGCATTGCTAGGATTCGCATATCTCGGTTAAAGTAATTCTCCTTTACCCCTCTTTAGAGATGACAAATTCTCTCTAAAGTTGGAAACTTTTAGCTTCATATCTAGGGCTTTGAATAAGATACTAATAGACTTTTTCAGCTTCACATCTTGGGCTTTGAACAAGATACAAATCACCTTTCGCTTCACGTCTTGGGCTTTGAACAAGACACCAAAAACCATTTCCTCCCATAGAATAGGAGGAACCATGAACGCTCTGATTTCCCTGTTTCGGTAAACGGGAATACGTAGGCATAAGATCGAAAGAAAAGATCTTAGCGAGCACACTAAACAAAAACCCCAAAATCCCATAATTTCACATATCAATCAAAAACGTCCGTCCTAAAACATCTCTTTGAACAAAATAACCTGAGACACTCCCCGAATCTTTGGAGCATCTGTAAACCAACAGTTCTGACTGTTTAACCTCAGTATGCAAGCAGGGTTAGTTGGAGACATCTATTTCCCTTCCTTCATCAGCTTACAATAGGATAAAAAATGAATCGAGCTGTAGTAAACCCAAAGAGCGGTTGTGCTTCGCAACCACGTCCAAAAATCGCTCGCTACAGACGCTTCTGTGGATGCTCGGTCTGGTTACGCTCCAAACGTGGCCTGCGACCTCTATTTACTGGGGAGGGGCTGCGAGATTCCACTGGAGATTGTGAATGTCCGGGATAAGGAGGTGATCGGTGTCTTCGCGGGGAAGTTCGACCATGGCCTTTTTCTAGCTTCTCGATCTGTAAGCTTTGGTTGAAGATCATTTGGTTGGTCTGATTGTGTAACACCCCTTTCTATACCCCCAATTAATCAATTAGGCACGTATACAAAATTTGATCAGAGTATAATTAAAACAACATGGCATAAAAAGGTATGTCACATTATACTTGAAATTAAACACATACAACACCTGCTCACAAAGATATGCAACAGTGGGGTAACTTTCAAACAACAAAGGATCTCAGTCCTTATACCCACATCTCAATATTTAGAATAAAAGCGGAAACATCTAAAATATTGAATAACAACCACATATATACATCAACATATATATACATCATCCAATATGAATCACAAGCAACATCATGTTTATATACACAAATTCATCAGCAAGATACATATGCAAATGTATCACAAAAAGATCAAAACGTCCTAGCTACCCGGTGCTATATATCAGAGCCAACCGACCAACAAGGAAAATGAAGACACGCTTCACAAAAAGACCGCCAGATACCTAATCTGCAATGCCTCATAGAGCATCATAAAACAGCAGAAGGGTGAGAAATATTATCATAATAACAATGCATATAATTATGTACTACAACATAAACATATAACACATATTCTCACCACAACTCATTATATATCACAATATATATATATCATCAAGCATATTCATTATGCATACATTCACCATTATCATCATTCCACATGAACACACACATACTTGTTCATTCAAAAATGCATCATTATAAGATACAGTTTATATCATTTCCCATAAACATACATATATCAATGTTTATTCATCAATGCACAAATACAAAGACGATCAATGCAACTCATAGAGACCGACTCTCGACTCTATGCAGATGCATGTGGTACCGACTCATCACCCGAGCTCAATTGAAGAACTCAATGGAAATATCCTCCCTGCCGGGCCTATGATATTTCCCCATCGCTCATACCATCATGGCATCCGATGTTTCTGGATTGTTCACGTAGACACAATCCGACTGCTCAAACCCCACAAGGGCACACAATCATTCTGAAGATTCCCACGGAATCAAGTGTAACTCATCGCAACGATTACACCCATTGACTACGCAATGTTCAGAGGATCCTCAAATGATCATTTGTGTAATCAATCACTCACACCCAACAGGGACGCGATATTACACCCGATTCTCCACGAATCGCGACACATGAATGCATGTCATGATGTTTCTCATACAAAATGACCACATACACTCATGCAATGCATACATATTTCACAATATAATCATGCATTCATCACATATAATCCACATACATTCACATCAATTGTATAACAACATACACAATTATCCAAACAATTCAATTTACGGTTCACCATAAAAGTCGGTTAAAAGTTGGCTAAAAATAATATTTTTCTTCACCAAATCATAGAACATATTTTTAGCTTCACATCCATATAAAGAACACCTCAATCGGATAAACAACGCAAAAGATATGGATATTTCAAAATAACGCAAAAACATAAACCGGAGGCCCGACACTACGAAACGGTTCGAAAATACTGCTCTAATTGAACTAGGTTCAGACCTCAAAACCATTTTTCCTAGAAAGAACATCTCATTAGCTTTCCAACGCTTCGAACGGGGATCAAAACCGACTTACGGTTCAACAGATATGAATTTCCGAAGTTTCCCCGAAAAACCAGAATTTTCTGGTACAGCTCAGTATGTATCAATACATAGGCTTATGTATCGATGCAAAAGGCAACATGTATCGATACATAGCATGCATGTGTCGACGCATGCTGTAGTGAAAATTCTGTTTTCTTAAAATTCAACAGTATGTATCGATACATAAGGGTTATGTATCGATACATAAACCATTTTGTATTGATACATGGCTGTTATGTATCGATGCATAACTCTGTTTTTCTCAAAAACCAGATTTCTCAAATTGCACCCTTGATGTAACTTTTTCCAAATGCCCGAAAACTCGACTAAATTGAACATTTTCACCGAAACAAACATATACGCGCAACCACCAAATACATAAGAACAATTTAGAACACATAAACGAAATTTCTACGACGTTCGATTTTTCGATTAAATTTCAACCTTTCAAAAACCAGAATTTTCAAACATCACCAAATCGAATAAAAAGCACGCTATACGACAACCTAACCTTACTCGATACAACTACGTAATTTATTCCGAATTCTAACCGTGAAAACATCGGTTTTTATCGACTTTGTCCAATTCGACCTAAACGGAAAAAAACAACGGAAACATAACGAAAACTAACCAAAACATAACCAAACTTCATGAAACTTTAAACAGCAGCTCACATACATATATCCAACCAACACATGTATTTATACGACTTTTCGACCGTAAAAACATCGGTTTCTATCGATTTCGTCAAATACGGCATAAACGGAAACATATGGAAAACCAACCAAAACATCCACACAAAACACATACATAATCATATACAAAGTTAGGATAACAATATTTCACACCCTTACCCGATTTCTCGATTCTTGGAAGCTTGATCTTGATGATTTGTAGCTTTTCTTCTTTTTTCTCTTCTCTTTTTCTCTCTTGCTCTCTTTTCTCTCTTTTTCTTTCTAACTTTCTATTTCTATTCTTTTTCTTTCTTTCTTATACTTTTATTTCTTTCTATTTCTTTATATTTTCTCAAAATATCTACTAACTAACTAACTATCATTAAATGTGAAATATCTAAAATACCCTCCAATCTAATATTCCCCGCAAACTCTCAAAAACGGTAAAATCACATAATATGCAAACATAACATATTAACACACCAATATCACAAATAACATAATTATTGCCCAATTAAATAAAAGACTCAACCAAATAGAATCAATCAACACAAAAATGGAAATATCAAAATCGGGCTGTTACAGATTGACCAACGCAAACAAGGCAGCAGTGTTCGGATCTGTATTTGGTGGTGGATCCACAGGATGGTAGATGGGCTGGAGGATTGCTTCCTGTCCATCTTGTTGAGCAGTCTCGTATTCTACCTCATCGGAAGATGGGAAGGCGGTGATTCCATCTCTGATATCATTCTCCACGACCGACTGAAGAGCATTGTTGTCGCCATGAGTGTTACCACCAAGTTGTGTGATGACATTATCTATAGCTTAATTCGGTGACGGGTTGGGCATTGCTGGTAGTTGAATGAGGAAACTTTGGTTTATCGCGAAGGAAAAATGGGGAAGCTTACGAAATTCCCCCAGACGGCGCCAGTGATCGTACATGGATCAGACAGTTTGAAGATGGCCAACGACGTCTGGAATTGTTGCTGCTTTAATGACGATGAAAGACGGCGGGGGGGAGGGGGGAGGGGTGTACCTGCAGGGCACTCCGATGCTTAAGTCAGTGAGGGCACAGCAAATACAGATAAATTGAGTGAGAGTAAGAAGTTAACTATCCTAACCCTCTCAAGTGAGAGGGTATTTATAGGAGACCCTCAGCGCGTGGCCAATGGTTACTTGCAACGGGTGGGACCAGCGTGTGACTCGTTCCAAGTAACTGATAGGGCTTACGTGTAGTAATAATGACCAGCTCGTGGTCAACACCCTAGTGTAACCGTCCCTTTAATGCCATTAGTAGACGGTTACATGAAACGTATATGTGTAGATAAGACCGTTAGTAGACTCCTCGGGGGAGAGTCTACAATGTCGAGGAGATATGGTGGTCGTGGTCTGGATATGACCTAACGGAGGAGGACTATGCTTGTCGAGGACCTATGAGTCAATGAGATTAGGAGTATTCTTGCGGGGATAAGTTAATATGTCGAGGAGGTCCATTTCATCAGGGTGTGATGTCTTCCTTTCCCGTTTGTCTTCAGATGCTCGACACTATCAAGGTGTCGGGTGCCTGACATACCTTTGGCCTCGCGTATGGCAGTCATGTATCCTTCTCTAGGACTTTATTGGGCTTCTTCAAGTTGTATGGATTAGGCCTGTTTGATTGTAGGAAACCACGGCCCAGTCCAGAACAATATCTATAGGTGGAAGAGTCACGCTTTTAAACTCAGTTTTGACTAATCTCCCAATCCATCTGTTTTCTTTTTATCGGGTGCCTAATGCGGTTTTAAAGGAAATTATAGCCATTCAACAAAAGTTTTTATGGGCGGGCTCTGCGGAAAAAAATTCAGTGGCTTGGGTTAGTTGGAATTTAGTTTGCTGCGAGAAAGGCGAAGGGGGATTGGGAATTCGTTATATCCGGATGTTTAACAAGGATCTAATGTCAAAGTGGTTGGCGTTTATCGACGGAAAAGGATGCATTATGGAGTGGTATTATAAAGGAAAAATATGGAGATGCTAATGTGGTGTTATCTAGTAGGGAGATTACGGTGGAAAACAAAGGATTTTCTCTTTGGTGGCGGGATCTCCTTTTGCTTAGGGAAGATTATGGAGATGGCGGTGTTGTTAATGGGTTGTATTCTATTTTGGGAAATGGCGAGTCAGTCCTCTTTTGGAAGAACATATGGGTGGGTTCTGATCCGTTGATGTCAGTTTTTCCCGGCATTTACGAAGTGGCTTTGGAGAAGAACTTAACTGTGGCCGCAGCTGGGAATTGGGAAGGCTTGGAGTGGACTTGGAACTATTTCGAATTTTTTGCAGGGCGTTTATTGCGGTCACTGAGCGGGCAGCAGGAATGGGAGGAATAGTTGGTTGTTTTGGCAACGAGACAGCCTCAGAAGGATAAACACGACGTGGTTATTTGGAAGTGGGAGGAAAGCAACAAGTTCACAGTGAGTTCTGTCTACTACAGGTTTTTGAACTCTATTCCTTCACCTACTTGGTTAAGTAGCACAACCCCAGCCTTAACTTTGTTATGGAACTCTGCTATTCCGTTGAAAGTTCAAATCTTCGGTTGGCATTTGTTGATTGATAGGTTACCTACCAGAGCAAATTTATTCGTTCGTAACATTATCAACAGTGTACATGACAGGGTGTGTGTGTTCTGTTTTTATGAAGAGGAGGATGTTAATCATTTGTTTTGCAATTGTGTGAAAACAAACTTGGTTTGGACTCGTGTGAGGAGATGGTTGGGGTTGAAGGAATTCATTCATGAAGATTGTGTCATACCCTAAATTTTGGCCACCCGATTGTCAAAACCTAATTGTGTTTTCGCTTCGTGTCATCTGCATATCATATAACCTATTTTTCTGCCACGCATATCGTTTAAGTTTTCAGTCAGAATATATGCGTTGAAATCTCCGTCTTTTTTGGTTAATTGTGCGAAAAATCGATGAACGGACGTGTTTTTCAATTAAACTCGCAAATGTCCACTATTTATCTATTTTTCACACGACTTAACTTTTTGTTTTATTTTCTCATATAAAATAAAAAAATGAATTAAATGATAAAAAAATAAAAAAAAAGTATATATGCATATATGTATTTCATTTTCTTTTTTAAAAAAAAAAATAAATATATCTTGTTTTATTTTACCCATGAAAGAAAAAATAATAAAAAAAATATGTATATATATTTGTTTTTGTGCGCCATTTTTATATATACAAATAAACATTGTTTAAAAAAAATACTTATATGCTAATGCTTTTTTTTTTGTTTGTTTTCTTTGTTGTTATATATATATATATATATATATATATATATATATATATATATATATATATATATATATATATATATATATGTTGCTGCGCCTTACATATATACATATATTGGGTGAATTTTTTCATATTTTTTATGTTGTTATTTCCAAGAGAAAAATATATTTTTGTGTTACAATTTTTTCTGTTTTATTTCTTATGAGACAATCCACATAACCTTGTCCCTTTGTCTTATTTCCCTAGCCAATTGCAAAAGAGACTTGAAGACATTCTCTTACAAGCCATTAAAACTTGTAACAAATTTGACTAAAAAAAACTAGACTTTGAACCTAATGTCCCCTTCTTATCTTATACTTGCTTGATTTCTAAGCAACCAATTTCTTATAAATAGAGCTTCAAATGCTCTTCACAATTACACCAAGCAAGTTGCTAACTTGTTTCATTCTCATTCTCATATGGTGTGTTGTATTTTTGGCTTAACTTAGATAAAAAAAAGAGAAAAAACTTTTGAGGATAAACCAGGATGCAGCGCATCTCTTTTTTTCTCATTTCAATCTATTTTTTCTGAAAGTTCGCATACACACATAAATAAGAGGGCAACGCCCTCTTCCCTCTTTCCCCTCACTCTGCACTATTTTTTTCATGAAATGTTCATATATACATACACAAGAGGAAAAAATAATACAGTTGTTATTATTATGAACCAATACAATTTCCTATTGTAAGCTAACATTTTCTGCTACAAGGTTACATCAAACTGTAGCGAGTGATTTTGGACGCGGTTCTTAGGCGTTGTCGCTCTTTTGGGGGGACTACAGGTCGATTCATTTTTTATCCTATTGTGAGCTAACTAAGGACGGGAAATAGATGTCTCCAATTAACCCTGCTTGCAAACTGAGTTTAAACAGCGGTCTGTTAAGTTACGGATGCTATATGGTAATGGGGCCTTTCTCTTTTTCTTTCTTTCTTATCTAAGGTGGAAAACACTAGGACTGTTCAGGGTTGGATGTTAGGACTGATGCTTTTCAATTGACGTATGCGGGTATGGGATTTTGGTTTTTTTTTTTTAGTGTGCTCGCTAAGATTTTTCTTTCAATTTTATGCCTACATATTCCCGTTTACCGAAACAGGGAAATCAGAGCGATCGTAGTTCCTCCTATTCTATGGGAGGCAAATGGTGTTTTGGTGTCTTGTTCAAAGTTTAAGACATAAAGCGAAAGGTTGTTTGTATCTTGTTCAAAGCCCAAGATATGAAGCTGAAAGTGATTTGTATCTTGTTCAAAGCCCAAGATGTGAAGTTGAAAAGTTTTGACTTTAGAGAGAATTTGTCATCTCTAAATAGGGGTTTGTCTGTCACAACTGTTTATAAAGGAGAATTACTTTAACCGGGATATATGAATCCGACAATGCCATAATTTCCTTTATAGGGGAGTTCCAACCTGAAGGAGAAGACTTTAACTTAGTGTAGAGCAATGCCATCTTTCCTTAGGAATTTCTCATGCTAAAAGAGGGACAGTGGCATGGATGTAGATGATCCAGAGGCTTGCCGCTTACAGCAATTAGATGAAGGGGAAGGAGTTGTTGATGTTTATATACTGTGAACGAGGCACAACTTTTATTCTAAAAGGTTGATTGGCTCAACTGGGATTTTCTTATACAAAGCCTAAGAGGAGGCTATTGGCCCAACAAGAGGGTATTTTTGTATCTCGTATGAAGCCCGAGAGAGAGGCTAAAAGGGGTTGACTCAACAGGAGAATCTTTTATATCTCGTATGAAGCCCGAGATGGAGGCTAAAAGGGATTGACTCAACAAGAGAGTCTTTTATACTCAACAAGAGAGTGTTTTTGTATCTCGTACGAAGCCCGAGATGGAGGCTAAAAGGGTGATTGACTCAACGAGGGAGTCTCTGGTGTGTCTCATACAAAGCCTGAGAGAGAGGCTAAAAGTTGTTTGACTCAACGAGGGAGTCTTTTGTATCTCGTACTAAGCCCGAGATGGAGGCTAAAAGGTTTTGCTCCGCTGGGGAGAATCATTGTACAAAGCCCAAGAGGAGGCTAGTGTTACTGTTTCAGTTGAATGACAGATCCAATATACTGATTCAAAGAGAAGATCAGTTCTTATGTGAGTAATGTGTGTCCTCAGGGATTTGATTCGAGGATCAGGGTTGTTTCCTGTTCTTTAAGGAAAGGGAAATCCAAAGGGTATTGAGACTGCCCGAGTCTACGGGTTTTCTTCCTATTTTTGAAAGGGGCACTTGAGAATGTGTTTGAGACTCAAGGAAATTAGACTGTCCAAGTCTAGAGTTTCATATTTTGTACTATGCTTTAGGAAACAATAGTAGGGTCTAGACTCTTTGAAAGACTGTTCTATTAAGATGACTAATTTCTGTTCCTATACCTGTAGGAGGTCGTCGGGACAATTTGTACGAAACCCAAGAGAAGGCTGGAAACTTTTAAGAAGTCTGGAGGTCCTTGTATGAAGCCCAAGAGGAGGCTATCATTCTCGGAGGAAGAATCATTATACGAAGCCTAAGAGGAGGCTGTGAATACTTCTAAGAAGCCGATGGGTCCTTGTACAATGCCCAAGAGGAGGCGGGGATGCTTTTAGGAAGCCTGTGGGTCCTTGTACAATGCCCAAGAGGAGGCCGATGCTTTTAAGAAGCCCGTGGGTCCCCAAACCCCGAGAAATTCAAGACAGGCTATTCACAAGGAATAGATCAAGCCAAGAAAGTTCGAGAATTTGGAAGAAACTCAAGAGATGCCATTCACGGAGAATACATTCATCTCTTGGGAGGTAGAGTCTCTTGACAATTCCTAATGAGGACAGCCAAAGAGAAGACTGTATCTGGTGCTCCTATTAGGGATCTAGCTTGTCTATCTCTACAAGTAATCGAAACGGCTTTACCTAGTGCTAGACGTAGTTGCCGGGGAAACTCTAAACATCTATACTATTATTACACAGTTGATATGAGTTTATGAAAGGAGACTTACAGTGAGCAGCCCCACAATACAGTTTATATGTATATGAAAGCAGTAAATGAAAGCGCATAAACACTTACTCGGTTGTAGAGCTTCCATGCTGTTTGGTTAGTTGTTCAACAAAGACAGATTGAAAACAACAATATATTCAAAATCAAAGGAGAAACTGATTTGAAAGAAAGATTGGGGCTTACAACTCAAGGAGAGGCCCAAGGTTTTACCAGTGATTGCACTGTTGTTTTGTACAGAGGGACTTATACAAGTGACTAAGGCCCAAAAGGTTTTCTGTACAAAGGGATGGGTCTTACACTCTCTCAAGAGGCCCAAAAAGTTTTAAAGAAAAAGAGTGGGGCTTATAACACGAGGGTAGGCCCAACTGATTTTTCATTTGAAATGGCGATCGCGCCGAGGTTTTCTTTTAACACATAGGGACTTATACAATAAGTGAGGCCCAAAATTGCTTTGGTTAAAAGGGGATTGGGTCTTACACTCTAATAGAGGCCCAAAAGTTTTGAATGGGTCTTATAGCTCAAGGAGAGACCCAGATGGTTTATTTTGAAAAGGGCGACGATCACGCCGAACTTTTGAAATACAAGGGACTTATGCAATAAGTGAGGCCCAAAAATAGGGTTGTATTTACAAAGGGTTGGGTCTTACACTCTATTAGAGGCCCATGAGTGTTTGAAAATGATTTGTGAGGGTTGACTTAATCAAAAACCCTAATTTATTTCCAAAATGTATTTTAATTGAATTAAAATTCAATTAAAATGATCAAAAATTGTTTAACACGTGGGAAACAAATTATGATCTTGGATTAATGCTTCAAAAATCAAGTAGTGACCTACAAAATAATTAGAAGTCATTAATCTTTGTTAAATCAAGAAGGAAAAAATATTTTAAATGTTAAAAACAATTAAAACATTAATTCTTTGCAAAAATATCAATTATATAAAATAAATAATATTTTTTGGATTTTTTGGGAAAATAAAATATTTTAACATTTTTGTGAATTATTAAAAAAAGAATCAACTCAAAATCATTAAAACGCAGAGAGAAATTAATTTTTGAATCAATTAAATAAAATCACAAAATTCAAATATTCAAATTTTGAAAAAGGGCGCCAAGAACATGGCAAGAACACGCGCCCTTCCTCTGTTTCTGCAAATTTGCATTTTCTATCCAATCTCACTGAATACTTGAGTATATCATGCAATCTACATATCAATCTACTCGTTTCAACCTCACGATCATGTCTATGGCAATTAATTTCATTTAAATTAAGCATAAAACAAGAAATCACGAAAAATCCTCAAGAACCCTAAATTCTGCATGAAGGTTCAGAAATCCCATACACGATTCAAACAATGCAATTGATTGAAGGAAAACACTCTATGCATGATTATGAACATATGGCAAAATTATTGTGCAGCAAAAATTGCATGGATCATAGAGTTAGAAGAGCTCATGCTTACCACTTGCAGCTGGTGATCGTGTTTTGTGTTGGAGGTGTTACAGCTAGGTTCCAATGATCTGGATAGCTTCCCTAGGTGCCATGGAGTGTGTCTGAATGCTTGGAGTGGATTGAAATGATCTGGAACTTGAGATGGTACCCCAACTGCAAATCTGTCAAGAACTTGAGCAATTGGTTGGTGATTTTGTGAAATCTGTGTTACAGATGTTATGTGAGTGTTTGGATCACTTCTATATGATGTATTTGAGGTGTGTGTGTGTGTGATTGGTTTGGTTGGAAAAGCTTTCTAACTCAAAAACCGATAGTTACTTGCCTTAGAAGGCAAAATTGAAGTGAAAGAAGAGATTTTGAGGAAAGCATCTGTTTGATGGCTTTGGTGTACTCAAACTGATCACAGTTGAGCTCTATTTATAGTAGAGCAAGTTTGTTTTGCAAGGAATAGTGAATGGCAACTGCTGAGTAGGGTTGGCCAATGTTGAGCAATTAGAATCCAAGTCTCCTCTAGCCATTGACTAGAGGTTAGGGCACAGGCTGCTGGTTCCCTTGGTCTTGGATAAGTCTTGACTGAATTCAGTTGCTAATAGCTCAGTCCATGCCACCTTGGTGCTTTCATTGAATGCTCCAATCCAAAATTGGAGTCTTGTCCCTATTTTAGGCAATTCTAGGTTTGACATGCTATTTCTTGTTCCAAGGACTTTGGAGGCTTGGCTCAGTGATTGTTCCCTTTAGATTCAATCCTCAGATGTGTCCAAGATGATGACAAGGCTTGGAATTGGTTGATTTTGGAAAATCGACCAAAAGTGCAAAAATCTGCCTTGCCTTGGCAGATTTTAGCAAGGCATCTTGCCAATGTCATATCTCATGGCTCAAGTTGAATTTGGTGAGGTTCTTGGCCATTTTGGAAAGCCCTTATATGATACAACAACTGTTTGATCATATTTGTTCTTGATACTTTTTGGATCCAACTGAAAAATCCCCCTACATTTGGAAAAAAGTTAGGCAGATTCTGACTTAGTGAAATTTTCACTAAGTGTTGGAACAAAGTGACTTTTCTTGATTTTGATCACTCCATAACTCAAAATCCATGAGGAATTTGGACATAGGTCAGTAGGAAGTTTTTGTAGAGGGAAATGTGATCTAAAAATCAAGCTTTGGATGGGGGAGAATGGCTTTATGGTTTAGGAGTTATGGTCCTCCAAAGTTGGTACCCTTGCCACTTTATTTCATGACTTAGAAAAATTTCTAAGTTTTTATGGTTACCCCTTTTACAAGTTATCCCACTTTCTTTGATTTTTCTTGATGAATGATGATTCAAATCATACATTAACATCATTTTAAGGCTAAAAATTCATTTTTGTGAAAAATCTCAAAAAGTCAAAGTTGACTTTTGTGCACAGTTGACTTTTTAGCAGATGAATTCCAAACTGTGCAATTCTTTAGGAAATCATGTCCTTGACCTAAATAAAATTTGATGGACCTGTTCCATGGGTGTCATAGGGTGTATTGAATCATGTCCTAGGGTTTGGGAGCATGTCCTGGTCAAAAGTCAAAGTTACAGTTGACTTTTTCCTCAAAACCCTAATTATGGTTCAGATGAAATTGAGACTTGTTGCTCAAGCTTCTTGGATCAACCCATTGTTGTCAATGGATCAATGTGGTATATTAGAGATCCTCAAATCCTCTCTTGAGGTCTTGGTTCATGATTTGTCCCAAAAGTCAACTTAGGGGTGAATTAGGTCAAGAAACCCTAATTCTTGATTTTTATTGAATTCATCCCCTGAGGCAAAATTGACTTGATGATTGGGTCCATGAGGTTCCATGGAGTATATTAGGTTATGTTTTGGATCATTGGCTCATGCCCAGAGGAAAATTTCCAACTGGAGGCCCTGGTCGACCAAAACCCTAATTTGGTAACACTAGCGATCTTGAGGCTTGATCCACCTTGAAGGGATCATCCTTGTGCTTAATCCTTGAGGTGGGAGTCCTCTTGGTCTATTGTGGATGTTTGAGAGGCTAGAAAAGTTGAAGATCATGTCATTCCTTGATTGATACTTTGTCTAAGAACTCTGTGAGGGCTTGAAACCCTAATTTTGATTGTAGTGAATGCTCACCCCTCTTTGAGGAGATTGATGAGGCATATAAGTACATCCATATTGTGATGATGATTTGCACAATGATGGGAAATCTTAGTGGTCAAAATTTGGGGTATGACAGATGCCCCTATTTAATCTTCTTGGACCCGAAGGCGTGAATGACGAAGGTATTCGGGCATTCAGGGTGCAAGTGGATTAAATATCGGAATATCCGAAATTTTGATGGTGGTTAGGAATGGCAGCTTGCGCATCCTTCTTCTTTTGCTAAGCAATGATGCTCACAAAAGGTAGAAACTTCCCCTCGATCCTGGTCTTCAGCCAAGGAACTGGTCTTAGTTTCCGATATAAACTTCCCCTCGATCCTGGTATCCTACCAAGGAACTGGTCTCAGTTTTTGATATAAACTTCCCCTCGATCCTGGTTTCCTACCAAGGAACTGGTCTCAGTTTCTGATATAAACTTCCCCTCGATCCTGGTTTTCTACCAAGGAACTGGTTTTAGTTTCTTTTGTAAACTTCCCCTCGATCATGGTTTCCTACCAAGGAACTGGTCTTAGTTTCTTTTGTCAATAAACTTTATTGATAAGAGACGTTATTCGTAGCAGTTTTCCTCAAACTTCTCGCCGAAATTTCCTGGGGAGATGCCATTTGACGGAAACGGTTTTGATGTCAGACTTGCTGGGAAACCCATAGTCTGAGTTGTAGAGTTGCACAAACTTCTCTGTTGGAGACGCCATTTGTTTCTACTGGGGAAAGCAAGTCTCTTGAGAGACTGCTTCTGCTTAGGGGTCTTACATCATACTTTTCTCGGGATCTTCCCGGAGAAATGCCATATGATGTGATCCAATTTTGAGGTGCCGATGACCTTTTCATCAGTGGCTTTTTTCGGAGAAACACGGATGTACTGCCGAATTTACGGTTAAGAGGCTTTCTCTAGGGATTTTCCTTAATCCGGGAAAGCAAGGATATCATCTTCAATGGCGAAGAGTGACATTTGTTGAAGTTTCTCTGGTCTTTCAGAGGTTCAAATTATCAAAGTGGTCGAGTGCCGACTCTAATCCAGAGATACACTGGAGGAGAGATTGTTCAGACGCAACATTTCCTGACGAGGCAAGAACTGACAACTCGATTGAGAGGATTTTCAACACTAGGGGATAAGACCGACTAGAGTGATAGTGATGCAATATGAATGTAAATCAATAATGCATGATGCATGTATGTATATGCTGACAAAACTGACGTGACATACAGACTGACGGGTGAACACGACTGGATACTCGGCCATCGCGGGGCAAAGAAGTACCGCTGGTCCAAAAGTAGCAATTCTACCTTGCTTAGGAGAGATAGTCCATGCTGGGAATACCGTTGGTCAGGCTTAGGAGATAAGAACTCGGCCGAGGGTATCAGATGGGAAAGTCGCATCTGATACAGTTGATCCTTCATTCAGGCGCACTAGTTTAGAAGGAGTACTTTGATTCTGCACTTTGAAGCTCGAACACCTTTGGAGAAGCGATCGAGGTTCTTTCGATGTTCAACAGTCAAAAGCAATTGCCATCTTTATTTTAAAAGCAGAAAAAGTTTAACAAGTAAATTCATTTTGTTTCATTTCAAGAATCGTTAATCAAGTTTAAAACGTCATTCTGTAAAGCTAAAACAAATAAGAATTGCAAACAAAAAATGCCAGGGCTCAAATTTATTGATAGGATGGAAATCAGCCAAACGCGTGATTCCAAAGAGTATATACAAAGTAAGAAAATGGTAATTTACAGGGAAAAGGGCTACGTTGAAACATAACGACCACTATCCTTCTACCAACTTTGAATTCGGGACATCCTGAGCTTCTGTCGAAGATGACCTTGACTGGAGTTTTCCTCCGATGGATGATGTAACTGCTGCTGAGGAACTTGCCTCTGTTGAACATAGTTACTTGGCATTATCCCTAACTTTTTCCTGGATTGTACTTTGAAATTTCCAATCCATCGGGATGATTTTTTTTCATGTCTCTAACTTTTTCCTGGACCGTCCTTTCGGGTTTTCAATCCACCGAGACGTTTTTTTCTTCTCTTTTTTTTTAGTTTAGGCGAAGTATTTCTTGACTACATTAACATTTGTGGGGTAGGCAAATTCCTCTCCGTCCATGGTTACAAGTTTCAAGGCGCTGCCTGAGAAAGCTTTCGTGACCACATAGGGGCCATCATAATTCGGAGTCCACTTGCCCTGAGAACCAGTGAGAAATGATTGTATCTTCTTGAGCACGAGGTCTCCTTTCCTGAAGATGCGAGGTCGGACCTTTTTGTCAAACACCCTCTTCATTCTTTGCTGATACAACTGACCATGGCATAGAGCCGTGATTCGATTCTCTTCGATCAGGTTTAATTCGTCGTGTCGACTTTGACCCCATTCAGCTTCTAAAAGCTTAGCTTCCATCAATACCCTGATTGATGGGATCTCTACTTCGATGGGAAGCACTGCCTCCATGCCATATACTAGAGAGAAAGGGGTAGCCCTTGTTGAAGTGCGGACAGATGTTCGATAACCATGAAGAGCAAAGGGTAGCATTTCGTGCCAATCTTTGTAAGTTACAACCATCTTCTGAACAATCTTCTTGATGTTCTTGTTAGCCGCTTCTACCGCTCCGTTCAGTTTTGACATGGTCTTGCTCCGATGCGTAGACAGACCAGAAGTAGACATGCTGATAAAAGAAATTCACGAAGCGGAGCGGTAGGGAGATGAGTTATGGTGTTCGATCTTGAACTCAACGCACAACTCTTTCATCATCTTATTGTTCAAGTTAGATCCATTATCTGTAATGATTTGGCTTGGAACACCATAACGACAGATGGTATTGTTTTTTATAAATCGGACCACCACTTGTCGGGTTACATTAGCGTATGACACTGCTTCGACCCATTTGGTGAAGTAGTCAATGGCTACCAGAATGAACCGATGTCCGTTCGAAGCCTTTTGCTCAATCATACCAATCATGTTGATTCCCCATATGGAAAAAGGCCATGGGGAAGAGAGAACTTTGAGATGCGTTGGTGGTACATGGATTTTGTCGGAGTATATCTGACATTTGTGACACCTCCTCATGTACTTGTAGCAGTCAGATTCCATTGTCAACCAATAGTACCCTGCTCTCATAATTTTTCTGGCCATTGTGTATCCGTTGGCATGAGTGCCAAAGGATCCTTCGTGAATTTCTTTTATCAGCATGTCTACTTCTGGTCTGTCTACGCATCGGAGCAAGACCATGTCAAAATTTCTCTTATAGAGGGTATCACCGCTCAGGAAGAAGTTTCCAGCCAGTCTTCTGAGGGTCTTTCTGTCTTTCCTTAGTGCCCCAGGTGGGTACTCTTGTTTCTGAAGGAAGCATTTGATATCCTGATACCAAGGTTTGTCGTCTATGACAGCTTCAATCGTGAAGACGTAGGCGGGCCGTTCAAGGCGCATTATGTCAATCTTAGGTAGATCATTCCACTGACCTACACTAATCATGGAAGAGAGAGTGGCTAAAGCATCAGCCATGTGATTCTCCTTACGAGGGACGTGATGAAACTTAATTCTGTTGAAGAAGGGTAACAACCTTCTCACATAGTCTTTGTAAGGAATCAATCCTGATTGGTATGTATTCCAATCTCCTGTGATCTGATTGACGACGAAAGCGGAGTCACCATATACGTCCAAGTTCTTGATCCTTAAATCAATCGCTTCTTCGAGACCCATAATACAAGCTTCGTATTCGGCCTCGTTGTTCGTACATTTGAACGTAAGTCTAGCGGTGAAAGGAATGTGGGTACCCTGAGGTGTTATGATGATTGCCCCAATTCCGTTTCCGTAATGATTAACTGCTCCGTCAAAGATAAGTCCCCATTGGGAACCTGGTTCTGGCCCTTCATTGGGTAGCGGTTCATCGCAATCTTTCATTTTTAGATACATGACATCTTCGTCTGGGAAGTCAAACCCGATTGATTCTTGATTGTCAATCGGTTGGTGAGCCAAGTGATCGGCTAAAATACTTCCTTTAATGGCTTTCTGAGCGTGGTACTCTATCATATTCTGATAATAACATCTGCCAACGGGAAATCCTTCCCGTGAGAGCAGGTTTTTCAAAGACGTATTTGATTGGATCTATCTCGGAGACCAACCAAGTAGTATGACGAATCATGTATTGGCGAAGATGTTTGGCTGCCCAAGCCAAGGCACAATAAGTTTTCTCGAGCATAGTGTATCGAGTCTCGCAGTCGGTGAACTTCTTGCTCAGATAGTAAATGGCAGACTCTTTCCGTTTGGTTTCGTCTTGTTGGCCAAGTACACATCCCATTGAGTCCTCAAGGACTGTGAGGTAAATGATCAGTGGTCTTCCTTCCACTAGGGGTGATAGAATCGGCGGGTTCAACAAGTATTCCTTAATACTGTCGAAGGCGGTTTGGCAGTCTTCTGACCAAACGCAATCCTGATTCTTTTTGAGCAATTTGAAAATCGGCGCACACGTGGAGGTCATGAGGAATATGAATCTGGAGATGTAGTTCAAACGTCCCAGGAATCCTCTTACTTGTTTTTTAGTTTTCGGAGAAGGCATTTCTCGAATGGCCTTGACCTTGTCAGGATCAACCTCAATTCCTTTCTGGCTGACGATGAACCCTAAGAGTTTCCCTGAATGGACACCGAAGGTGCACTTGTTGGGATTCAAGTGGAGTTTATATTTTCTCAAACGCTCGAATAGTTTTGACAGGTGGGTCACATGCTGCTCTTCTGTTTTAGATTTGACAATCATATCATCGACATATACCTCGATTTCCTTGTGTATCATGTCATGAAACAAAGTAGTCATGGCCCTTTGATAGGTTACCCCGACATTCTTCAAGCCGAACGACATTACCTTGTAGCAAAAGGTACCTCATGGGGTGATGAACGAAGTTTTCTCCATGTCTTTCGGCGCCATTTTGATCTGATTATAGCCCGAGAATCCATCCATGAAGGAGAAAACTTTGAACTTTGATGTACTGTCAACCAGCATGTCTATGTATGGTAAAGGAAAGTCGTCCTTTGGACTAGCCTTGTTTAAATCTCTGTAGTCGACACACATTCTGACATTTCCGTCCTTTTTCGGAACGGGTACGATGTTGGCTAACCACTGAGGATATTCTGACGTGGCGAGGAAACCAGCGTCAATCTGTTTCTGTACCTCCTCTTTGATTTTGATGGCCATGTCCAGATGAGTTCGTCTCAACCTTTGCTTTACTGGCGGACATTCCGACCTTAATGGTAAGTGATGTTCCACGATGCTGGTATCCAACCCTGGCATGTCCTGATAGGACCAAGCAAACACATCGGGAAACCCTCTGAGAAGCTTTGTTAAACTCTCTTTGGCAGTTGGACTGAGTAGCGCCCCAATCCTGATTTCTTTTCTCTCTTTTTCGGAACCCACGTTGATCATTTCCAACGGCTCTTTGTGAGGTTCAATGGACCTTTCCTCTTGTCTGAGTAGTCGGGAGATCTCTTTTGGAATTTCGTTGTCGTCTTCTTCTTCAGCCCCAAATACCAGGAATTCAAAGTCGGGAGAAGGCATCGGATCGTATGTTTCAGCGGGGTGTAAAACAAGCAATCTGCATGACGTGATGATTTGTATTTAGAAGAGATAGAGAGAATGCAAGTATGTGCAGTGTATTTCTTTTTTTACTGCTTGTTTTTATTATTAGAATTGTTTTTTAGGATTACCATTTTCTGAAAATCGAAAAGAGAAAACAGCAAATAATGCGGACATTACAGAACGACGTTATTTTATTTATGAACAAGTCGATTCTTGAAACTACAGCCCTATAAAATAAAACTCTTTCGCTTTGGGCGAAGCGAAGAGGGAAAAATTACATAAAGCGAGCCCTATCAAAACATTTGTTTCACCTGGGCAGGGTGAAAGGTTAAAGATGGCAATTACTTTGACTTATGAACAATCTTCGGAACATCGACAGCGACCCACTGGCGGCGAACTCCTCGGTGAATCACAAAGTCTGGCACCTTCCTTGATTTGTCTTAAGAAATAACGCTGATTTCTGGTGGAGCAGGATCGTTGGAATCTGTCTCCCAGGTAGAATTGTCGTAGGAGGATTCCTCTGTTGCATTTTGCAGAGTATTGGTGCTCTCAGGTACATCTCCCCATCCAGTTGGCTGGATGTCTTCGAACCTGATACGAGAGCTTTCGGGAGCGGTGTATTTGACCATATAGTCGTATTTTCCACTTGGTTGCCCCAAGGTGTCCCACACTTCTTTGGAACTGGAGGATTCATCTCTCTCGATAACGTTGACCTCGGGAAAAGCATAGTTGATGAATTCTAGTCCTGCAAACATTGCAAATTCATCGTCATGTTGAGTAGTTTCTGAATGTCCTGAGTGTTGATCCCATGATAGGGTGGGGACACAGGTATTCTGTTCAATGATGCTCAGCTGATTTTCATTGTTCGGCTGACTTTCTTGCCCCAAATCTCCTGGGTAAGGTTGCCACATTGGCAGACCATCCATCGGGCCATAGTAGGTATAGTCAAAATTGTCCTTCATCGGAGTGTCTTCCTCTAATGAATTTGGCGGAGCACGACATCCTTTCGGATCACAATCTCCATAGATCACCTCGACGTCTGACCTGGGTATAAATCTCGGAATCTGTGCAGGATAACAAAATGGCGTAGGCACCTCTTCCTGAGACATGTAACCGTCCTTGTTGAGATAAAACTCCCACTCTTCCTCCGTATCAGAGGAATCCTCCTTATTGATAGCATGAACTGCTTGAGGCACTGGGTGAAGGAAACCTCCACTGTGAAAGAAGTTTTGAATGGGATGAAGACTTTCATCGTTGGCAGCTGTCTGGGTACAGGTTGCAGAAAAACCAAGACCCTTCTTTGTTTTATTGTCAATAGGAATGACAAGTTGTCCCCATCCTGTTGTATTGGTACTCTCGACCGCTTTGATAGCATCCTTGGTTACTTTCTGAACAGACTCTACAATGGTCATAGTTGTGTGGTGGCACCTGGCCACGCCCACTTTGAATACAATGTAACCTCACTAGGTTAGCTTCCACAGATCGGACATCCTGGCTCTGACGCCGAGTAGGATTCCTGTTATTGATACTAATTTGCTGAGTATCTTCATCCATATAGATTGGCATCCACCAGTGATTTAACAAGTGCTGAAGTGCCCCCTGGACAAGGGTACAACTTCGATCATTTTCGCAACCCGCTTTACAGCTTTGGTAATCATGTGATATCAGGAATACGAGCCGGACCTGCTAAGCATGTAGCTCTACCAGGTTGGTATTCATTACACGGATATCAAAGATCTGAACCATGTTATTCAGATAGTAATTCCTATCATGGTAGTCTTGGATCCATCCAAGATCCATCTGACGCTAGAGGGCCTCTTGTATGAAAGAGCATCCCTGTTTATTTACCGAGCAAGTCAGACAGGAACTGTAATCGTACCGCGGCAGATTATGGTACTGGCTTTGCCTTGAGTGCATTGCCACCAAGTTGACATTCATCGCACGGATGTCGTGGTTTTGAATGACGTTGGAATTCGTATAGACCATGTTAACTCCACGAACTCTGTGCTCTTGGATCCATCCGAGATCCATCTGTTCCTGTAGAGCTGATTGCACCACTGAACATCCTTGATTACTTTTAGAGCAGACATCACATTGATGATAGTCATGAGGTGGCACATGGCCATATCCACTCTGTCTACAATGCATCTTGACCAGATTGGTCCTCAACAAGAGTACATCGTGAATTTGATAGACGTTGTTAGACTCTCCCTCTATCAGGTTGACTGCAGCTGTCTCGTGTTGAGGCAGCGGGTTCGTAAGAACATTTGGATTCGTATCTTTGAAATATAAGAGCCCGCTCCTAACAAGATTTTGCACGTCGGATTTGAAATTGAGACAACTCTCTATGTTATGCCCCGGTCCTCCTTGATGATAAGGGCAAGTCTGATCCACCTTGAACCAAAAAGGCGGATTTTTCGGTACTGTAAGAGGAGACTTAGTCTTAATGTGCCCCTTGGCCAGTAGTAACGGAAATAGTTCTGCGTACGATACGGGTATAGGATCAAATCCTTGTGGCCGTGTTGTACGGTTGTTGTTATATGGAGTACGAGCCTGCTGAAGAGGCTGTTGTGTCCTTTGCTGATTAGGTTGGCTCTGCACAACCTGAGGTTGATACGTAGGAATAGGCGCGGTGTTGATAGCAGGAGTTACTGCTTCTACTGGTTGATAACGTCGCCTTTGCTTTCCAAGAGAGATATTCCCAATATCTTGCTCTTTTTTCTTAGGGAGAGCACTACCATATCATTTTGTACTACTTGATGATCCAGCGTCTTTTGCTAGACGTCCTTCTCGGACGGCTTCATCAAGACGAACTCCCATACCGACCATTTCGGTGAAATCACTGGGTGCACTAGCGACCATTCTGTCGTAGTAAAATGAGCTTAAGGTCTTTAAGAAGGTTTTTGTTATCTCTTTTTCCTCAAGAGATGGACAAATTTGGGCGGCGATCTCACGCTATCTCTGAGCGTACTCCTTAAAGGTTTCCTTGTCCTTTTGTGACATTGATCTGAGTTGATCTCTGTCCGGTGCCATGTCTAAATTGTATTTGTATTGTTGGACGAAGGCAGTGCCAAGATCTCTGAACGTGCCGATCGTAGCACGGTTTAAACCCATGTACCATTTAAAGGCGGCACCGGTTAAACTGTCCTGAAAGTAGTGAATCAGTAGGTCCTGATTCTCTGTCTGAGCTGACATTCGCCGAGCTTACATCACCAAGTGACTCT
Source organism: Lathyrus tuberosus (assembly GCA_022829125.1). Taxonomy (NCBI): domain Eukaryota; kingdom Viridiplantae; phylum Streptophyta; class Magnoliopsida; order Fabales; family Fabaceae; genus Lathyrus; species Lathyrus tuberosus. The sequence goes on along the minus strand of JALAZF010000161.1, from coordinate 6,169,068 downwards.
GAGGGCAAGAGTTACCCTTGTATTTTTCAAAGTCGGGCACTTGGAACTTGTGCGGAACTTTCACATTGGGGACCAGACAAAGGTCTGCGACATCCTTTCCAAATAGATCCTGACCGCGAATGGCTTGCAGTTCCTTCTGCATTTCCAAGAACTGTTCCTGGAATTCATCCATTCGGTCAAACATAGTTTCCTTTTTACCAGAAGGTATTTGTGGAATCTGTCCTTCCGGGACAGTGTGCACCACAGGGGGTGGTACCATAACTACGGCAGTGAATCTTGGCGTTTCCCGAAGTTTGTAACCTTCAAGAGTCTTCAATATGCCTCTAGCATCTTCGCTTTCCCGAAGTCTGTAACCTTCAGGACCAGCGGCATCTGTTGTGATTCCCTGATCTTCAATGATCGGCGGAACATATCCTTCCGGGTATAGTTAGCAAGCATGCCCCAAGGACGATCTTTCGGCATTTGATATCTAAGATCGAACTTTTCCACTATGGGCGCTGAGGTGATCTCTGAGATCACAGTTCTTTGTAGCTGAGCTTCTGCCATGGCTTGCATGTCGTTACGAAGCTTTCTCACATCCTCTCTCAGAGCATCGATCATCCATCCTTTTCTGACGATTAGCCCGAGTATTGTACGAACGAGACAGTTTGACTCTAGAATCGAGACACAAACGTGAGATTCGTAGGTCAGAAGAAGAATGCGTTACATGAGAATGATCAATGCAATGATTATATTAATTGTTTTTTGGTTTAATCAAAATAAACTTTGACAATTAGATTGCAAATATCAAACAGTGGGGAAACCCCTTTTTATTGAAATTCAAAGGATTGCGCAAACGAAAATACAGTAGATTACAAAGTGCAGAAACAGAAACCTAAGCTAATGGGTCTCGAGTCCTCTCTGAGGAGAAACCGGGTGCTGATTCTGGTATTTTCCTTTTCTTGGACCGGGGCTCTTGGGCTGTTGTCGGGTCGTCATTCCTTTGCCAGATGAAAGGAGTGAGCACATTCCTTTGGTCATCTTGTATCTCTACAGCATGCTGCTCCAAAATTTCAATCAGAGCATCCTTATCTTTCAGTAATTGTTGTATTTTGATACACTCTACGTTGAGAATGCGGTATTTGTTCTTCCAAGATCTCCTCTCCCGTTGAACTTTGTTGAGAGTAACCTGGAGCTTTTCAGTTTCCGTCATGAAGTACATGACAGATTCCCTCGGCGAAAGGACTCCGTGACGAGGATAAGGCATCTTTAGCTTGAGAGCTCTAGTTTGTACCCAGTGGAGATAAGGCTCCACCAAGACACAGTCCGGTTTTCCTAGAGACTCCCGTCCTTTCTTGTGAAAATGTTTCCAAGCATGCACTATTTCCATCTTTAGTGCTCTGTCATTTTCTCCTTCCTTGAAGAAAAGACCTTCCAGATGAGCATTCCGCGGGACATGCCTCATCGGGTATCCAAATTGACGACGAACCAATATCGGATGATAGTTGATTCCTCCTTTAGTTCCTTTGAGGGGTACGTTTGGGAAGTTTCCACAACGGTCAATGATCCTGATCTCATCATAAATCCTATTACACCAATCTATGTCAGAGTTGGTGAGAGACATGATTTTCTGCGACCAGCGCAAGGCACTCTTATGATCCTAAAAAGCAGCAGACTTAGGCAAATGGGAGATAAACCATTTGTAAAGCAAAGGTACACAACATGTGATTTCCCCTCCGCTGTACAAATTCCCAGAGTGTACAGAATGATATGCATCCGCGAGCAAAGTCGGCACAGGGTTTCCAATGAGAAAAACCTTAATGGCGTTGATATCAACAAAGTTATTAATGTTGGGCAATAGAAATAATCCGTAGGTGAGTAAAACAAAGATGCTTTCAAAAGCAGTCTCGTTCCCTATACTAGTGAAGTACAGAGCTTTCTTTGTTAAGAACTGGGCTGGCAAACCTTGTATGCCACCCTTGGTAGTCATGTGAATCTTGACTTTTGACTCATCCAAATGAATTGCTCTTGCAATGGTATAATCCTTTGGAATTTCTTCCAGTCCAGAAAATGGAGCTCGATCAGTGATGTGTAGATCAATCAGATGAGAATATTCCTCCAGCGTTGGTGCTAGCTGGTAATCTGGGAATGTAAAGCAATGATAAACCGGATCGTAGAATTGAACGAGTGCATCCATGATTCCCTCAATCACATGGAACCTTAATAGAGGTAGCAGACCTCCGTACTTGGCTCTGAAAGCCTCTTGGTTTGTGATCATTCTCGCCAAACCTCTCAAATCCTCTAGTTTTGGAACCTTGAAGGTGTACTTATGAGTTCTTCGTCTACCGAAATCCATTAGCGCAATCTTTTTCTCTGATATTTGCAATCACAGTCTTAGTTTAGTTTGAAAAAGAGAGACTAGAAGAGAATTTTTTTGAATGTTTTAATGTTTTTTAAATGAATACATGAATGCAGCACACAAAAACATAGAAAAAAACATGGGGTCAAAGGGTCGTTGTCATGGAGTCAAGGCTCTACCCATCCCAAAGGTTTACTAGTGATTTTTGTACCTGTCTCTCATCATCATCAACTCTTGTCAAGAAAACACCAGCGGGCCGGGAACCGTGCTAGGTGGTGTTTTTTGAAGAGTCCTCAGAAGAGGGTGGCATCGCATGACAACTATTTTCGATAGCCTCTGCGCCACTAAAGGGGTTTTTCCTAGGTGTATACTCAATCTTTCCACATGCGGCATCACACGCATTCCCATTAGCAGAAAAATAAACACATATATCAATTAGGAAAAGCAGTATATATATTTGTCCTAATATCCTAGACTTTTAAAAGCTACGAATCCTATGTTCCTGACAGAAAATGGCTCCCCGGCGGAGGCACCATTCTGTGGTTATTACATAAGAAAAGAAAAGAGAAAGAAGTGCCCCACGGTGGGAGCCACTTTTCTGTGGTGGCCACCGCCATGAAAAAGACTCGTCCAAGGTTTTCACCCTAGATTATAAGAAAGAGAAGTATAGGTAGGCCCCACGGTGGGCGCCACTTTTCTGTAGCGAGCGATTTTGGACGCGGTTCTTAGGCGTTGTCGCTCTTTTGGGGGAACTACAGGTCGATTCATTTTGTATCCTATTGTGAGCTGACTAAGGAAGGGAAATAGATGTCTCCAATTAACCCTGCTTGCAAACTGAGTTTAAACAGCGGTCTGTTAAGTTACGGATGCTATATGGTAATGAGGCCTTTCTCTTTTTCTTTCTTTCTTATCTAAAGTGGAAAACACTAGGATTGTTCAGGGTAGGATGTTAGGACTGATCCTTTTCGATTGACGTATGCGGGTATGGGATTTTGGTTTTTTTTGTTTAGTGTGCTCGCTAAGATTTTTCTTTCAATCTTATGCCTACGTATTCCCGTTTACCGAAACTGAGAAATCAGAGCGATCGTAGTTCCTCCTATTCTATGGGAGGAAAATGGTGTTTTGGTGTCTTGTTCAAAGCCCAAGACATGAAGCGAAAGGTTGTTTGTATCTTGTTCAAAGCCCAAGATATGAAGCTGAGAGTGATTTGTATCTTCTTCAAAGCCCAAGATGTGAAGCTGAAAAGTTTTGACTTTAGAGAGAATTTGTCATCTCTAAAGAGGGGTTTGTCTGTCACAACTGTTTATAAAGGAGAATTACTTTAACCGGGATATGTGAATCCGGCAATGCCATAATTTCCTTTATAGGGGAGTTCCAACCTGAAGGAGAAGACTTTAACTCAGTGTAGAGCAATGCCATCTTTCCTTAGGAATTTCTCATGCTAAAAGAGGGACAGTGGCATGAATGTATATGATCCAGAGGCTTGCCGCTTACAGCAGTTAGATGTAGGGGAATGAGTTGTTGATGTTTGTATACTAAGAACGAGGCACATCTTTGATGCTAAAAGGTTAATTGGCTCAACCGGGGTTTTCTTATACAAAGCCTAAGAGGAGGCTATTGGCCTAATAAGAGGGTATTTTTGTATCTCGTATGAAGCCCGAGTGAGAGGCTAAAATGGGTTGACTCAACAGGAGAATCTTTTATATCTCGTATGAAGCCCGAGATGGAGGCTAAAAGGGATTGACTCAACAAGAGAGTCTTTTATACTCAACAAGAGAGTGTTTTTGTATCTCGTACGAAGCCCAAGATGGAGGCTAAAAGGGTGATTGACTCAATGAGGGAGTCTCTGGTGTGTCTCATACAAAGCCTGAGAGAGAGGCTAAAAGTTGTTTGACTCAACGAGGGAGTCTTTTGTATCTTGTACGAAGCCCGAGATGGAGGCTAAAAGGTTTTGCTCCGCTGGGGAGAATCATTGTACAAAGCCCAAGAGGAGGCTAGTGTTACTGTTTCAGTTGAATGACAGATCCAATATACTGATTCAAAGAGAAAATCAGTTCTTATATAAGTAATGTGTGTCCTCAGGGATTTGATTCGAGGATCAGGGTTGTTTCATATTCTTTAAGGAAAGGGAAATCCAAAGGGTATTGAGACTGTCCGAGTCTACGGGTTTTCTTCCTATTTTTGAAAGGGGCACTTGAGAATGTCTTTGAGACTCAAGGAAATTAGGCTGTCCAAGTGTAGGGTTTCATCTTTTGAACTATGCTTTAGGAAACAGTAGTAGGGTCTAGACTCTTTGAAAGACTGTTCTATTAAGATGACTAATTTCTGTTCCTATACCTGTAGGAGGTCGTCGGGACAATTTATAAGAAGCCCAAGAGAAGGCCGAAAACTTTTAAGAAGTCTGGAGGTCCTTGTACGAAGCCCAAGAGGAGGCTATCATTCCCGGAGGAAGAATCATTATACGAAGCCTAAGAGGAGGCTGTGAATACTTCTAAGAAGATGATGGGTTCTTGTACAATGCCCAAGAGGAGGCGAGGATGCTTTTAGGAAGCCTGTGGGTCCTTGTAAAATGCCCAAGAGGAGGCCGACGGTTTTAAGAAGCCCGTGGGTCCCCAAACCCCGAGAAATTCAAGACAGGCTATTCACAAGGAATAGATCAAGCCAAGAAAGTTCGAGAATTTGGAAGAAACTCAAGAGATGCCATTCACGGAGAATACATTCATCTCTGGGGAGGTACAGTCTCTTGACAATTCCTAATGAGGATAACCGAAGAGAAGATTGTATCTGGTGCTCCTATTGGGGATCTAGCTTGTCTATCTCTACAAGTAATCCAAACGGCTTTACCTAGTGCTAGACGTAGTTTCCGGGGAAACTCTAAATATCTATACTATTATTACACAGTTGATATGAGTTTATGAAAGGAGACTTACAGTGAGCAGCCCCACAATACAATTTATATATATATGAAAGCAGTAAATGAAAGCGCATAAACACTTACTCGGTTGTAAAGCTTCCATGCTGTTTGGTTAGTTGTTCAACAAAGACAGATTGAAAACAACAATATATTCAAAATCAAAGGAGAAAGTGCTTTGAAAGAAAGATTGGGGCTTACAGCTCAAGGAGAGGCCCAAGGTTTTACCAGTGATTGCACTGTTGTTTTGTACAAAGGGACTTATACAAGTGACTGAGGCCCAAAAGGTTTTCTGTACAAAGGGATGGGTCTTACACTCTCTCAAGAGGCCCAAAAAGTTTTAAAGAAAAAGATTGGGGCTTATAACACGAGGGTAGGCCCAACTAATTTTTCGTTTGAAATGGCGATCGTGCCGAGGTTTTCTTTTAACACAGAGGGACTTATACAATAAGTGAGGCCCAAATTCCTTTGGTTAAAAGGGGATTGGGTCTTACACTCTAATAGAGGCCCAAAAGTTTTGAATGGGTCTTATAGCTCAAGGAGAGGCCCAGATGGTTTATTTTGAAAAGGGTGACGATCGCGCCGAACTTTTGAAATACAAGGGACTTATGCAATAAGTGAGGCCCAAAAATAGGGTTGTATTTACAAAGGGTTGGGTCTTACACTCTATTAGAGGCCCATGAGTGTTTGAAAATGATTTGTGAGGGTTGACTTAATCAAAAACCCTAATTTATTTCCAAAATGTATTGTAATTGAATTAAAATTCAATTAAAATGATCAAAAATTGTTTAACATGTGGGAAACAAATTATGATCTTGGATTAATACTTCAAAAATCAAGTATTGACCTACAAAATAATTAGAAGTCATTAATCTTTGTTAAATCAAGAAGAAAAAATATTTTAAATGTTAAAAACAATTAAAACATTAATTCTTTGCAAAAATATCAATTATATAAAATAAATAATATTTTTTGGATTTTTTGGGAAAATAAAATATTTTAACATTTTTGTGAATTATTAAAAAAAGAATCAACTCAAAATTATTAAAACTCAGAGAGAAATTAATTTTTGAATCAATTAAATAAAATCACAAAATTCAAATATTCAAAATATGAAAAAGGGCGCCAAGAACATGGCAAGAACACGTGCCCTTCCTCTGTTTCTGCAGATTTGCATTTTCTATCCAATCTCACTGAATACTTGATTATATCATGCAATCTACATACCAATCTACTCGTTTCAACCTCACGATCATGTCTATGGCAATTAATTTCATTTAAATTAAGCATAAAACAAGAAATCACGAAAAATCCTCAAGAACCCTAAATTCTGCATGAAGGTTCAGAAATCCCATACACGATTCAAACAATGCAATTGATTGAGGGAAAACACTCTATGCATGATTATGAACTTATGGCAAAATTATTGTGTAGCAAAAATTGCATGGATCATAGAGTTAGAAGAGCTCATGCTTACCACTTGCAGCTAGTGATCGTGTTTTGTGTTGGAGGTGTTACAGCTAGGTTCCAATGATCTGGATAGCTACCCTAGGTGCCATGGAGTGTGTCTGAATGCTTGGAGTGGATTGAAATGATCTGGAACTTGAGATGGTACCCCAACTGCAAATCTGTCAAGAACTTGAGCAACTGGCTGGTGAATTTGGTGAGGTTCTTGGCCATTTTGGAAAGCCCTTATATGATACAACAACTGTTTGATCATATTTGGTCTTGATACTTTTTGTATCCAAGTGAAAAATCCCCCTACATTTGGAAAAAAGTTAGGCAGATTCTGACTTTTCTTGATTTTGATCACTCCATAACTCAAAATCCATGAGGAATTTGGACATAGGTTAGTAGGAAGTTTTTGTAGAGGGCAATGTGATCTACAAATCAAGCTTTGGATGGGGGAGAATGGATTTGTGGTTTAGGAGTTATGGTCCTCCAAAGTTGGTACCCTTGCCACTTTATTTCATGACTTAGAAAAATTTCTAAGTTTTTATGGTTACCCCTTTTACAAGTTATCCCACTTTATTTGATTTTTCTTGATGAATGATGATTCAAATCATACATTAACATCATTTTAAGGTTAAAAATCCATTTTTGTGAAAAATCTCAAAAAGTCAAAGTTGACTTTTGTGCACAGTTGACTTTTTAGCAGATGAATTCCAAACTGTGCAATTCTTTAGGAAATCATGTCCTTGACCTAAATCAAACTTGATGGACATGTTCCATGGGTGTCATAGGGTGTATTGAATCATGTCCTAGGGTTTGGTAGCATGTCCTGGTCAAAAGTCAAAGTTACAGTTGACTTTTTCCTTAAAACCCTAATTATGGTTCAGATGAAATTGAGACTTGTTGCTCAAGCTTCTTGGATGAATCCATTGTTGTAAATGGAGCAATGTGGTATATTAGAGATCCTCAAATCCTCTCTTGAGGTCTTGGTTCATGATTTGTCCCAAAAGTCAACTTATGGGTGAATTAGGTCAAGAAACCCTAATTCCTGATTTTTATTGAATGCGTCCCCTGAGGCAAAATTGACTTGATGATTGGGTCCATGAGGTTCCATGGAGTATATTAGGTTATTTTTTGGATCATTGGCTCATGCCTAGAGGAAAATTTCCAACTGGAGGCCCTGGTCGACAAAAACCATAATTCGGTGACACTCGCGATCTTGAGGCTTGATCCACCTTGAAGGGAGCATCCTTGTGCTTAATCCTTGAGGTGGGAGTCCTCTTGGTCTATTGTGGATGTTTGAGAGGCTAGACAAGTTGAAGATCATGTCATTCCTTGATTGATCCTTTGTCTAAGAACTCTGTGAGGGCTTGAAACCCTAATTTTGATTGTAGTGAATGCTCACCCCTCTTTGAGGAGATTGATGTGGCATATAAGTACATCCATATTGTGATGATGATTTGCACAATGATGGGAAATCTTAGTGGTCAAAATTTGGGGTATGACACAAACAATTTGCAGAACAATAACTGTTCACAGCTCGTGCGTATTGTCGTCGTTTCGACGTTGTCGGTTACCAAAATTCAGCACCTAACTACTACGAAAACCCCATTTAACGACGCCAGGTTTACCACAGTTTCTTATCCCACCGTTGTAACAGGATTAAAAATTTATAACGCCATGTTTAACGACGGTTGTATTACATAACCGTTGTAATACAAGTTGTGTAACAAGCTTCGATTCCCAGCTATTATATTTTTTTTCCATATTTTTACATTTTAACACGCTTGTATTAGAAGACCGTTCTAATACATGTATCACACTTCGATTCACAGCAATGTATTTTTTGTCATATTTTTAGATTTTAAACATGTATTAATTTTTAAGTGCAATAGAGTATATATATAACTTAAAAAATAAAACTGTAAGAGATGAACATATATAGAGATAATTTTTTTTTAATATTCCATTGAGAGTACATTGATAAACATATTACATATCAAGATCATTGTCAGAGCCCATAGCATAAAATGCATCTTCATAATCTAGACATATCTCCTCACTCCCCTCATCGAAATCATAATATACAGGCCTCCTTTTCTTCTTTATCTTCTTCTTCTTCGGCTTCTTCTTCTTCTTCTTCTTCTTATCCTTCCTTACCCTTAAGGCATCCCTGAAGTTGGAAGTTGCTGGTTGGACGACCTCCTGGATTGGCGCCTGACGTTCCTCATTGAGGTTTCTAGGATTCTCATTTGTTGAACTCATTGTTACGAAGAATATATTATTTAGATATATAAAATTGTCTATTTATAGATGAGGTTGAAGATGAAAAGACTGATAGTTTAATGCTTGTAATGATGATAACTTGTAAACCGTTCATATTCTGGAACGATATTTTCTTGTAAACCGTTCATATGTTGGGAAGTGCAACGGTTAATAATATCACGACGATTATAAGTAATGACCGTAGCGATATCACTTATAATCCAGACGTAATTTTAGGAAAATGTTGTTGCCTAGTGTTGAACCTTGTACCACGTATAAGGGGTATCGCTACGGTTATTATAACTAACCGTTGTGATATATTAAATTAATATATAATCTATCATAACGGTTATTTAAGAAAACCGTTGTGAGAAATTTACCTATATAAGGGAATTAACTTTCCCTTTTTGACAGTCACGCCGTTTCCTCACAGCGAAACCCTAGCACCCAAACTTCATCCTTTTTTAGAATCTGCGAGAAGAAATACAAGAAGTATGAAGCTTTTGATTTAAGCTTTTTCCTCCTTGTAGTTCTTCTTGCAGAATCTAAAACTAGATGAACATGGTGATGATGCTGGCGGTAGCAAGCGTAATGTACATATTGTTTATGGAAAATAAGATAGTCTTCTACTTCAATCTTTTTGTTAAATAGTTCCCATTATCTCATTTGCTTCATGTTGTTTTTGTTGATTGTTCTCATTTTGTGCAGATTCGACTTCACTGCTTCACAAGCAAGGTGAACTTCATTGTAATGGTACAATCCCACTTCTTAGGGTTTTGTTTCAACTTTTGGTTGTTTTGTTTTGAATACTAACTAATTTTCTTCATTGCTTCCCACTTCTTAGGGTTTGTTTCACATGGTGATGATGATGGTGGTACATATATATATGAATTCATTCTGATAAGGTACATATATATGAATTCATTCTTATATTGTATATGAAATTTAGTTTATTATATACTATGTACATTGTTTGTTTCACTATCCTTTTATTGAAAATGCAATCAGTTAAATTGATATAGAACATTACTATGTATATTGTATATATTTAAATTTAATACTAACTGTAGCACCACAAAATTTGCCCCCCTTACTTTAGTACTAACTGGCTTATGTCTTATTTCATTTTTTGCATTATCATGTATGCATATCATTAGCATGGGGTCAAGATGCCTGAGGCAGTTCAGGAAAGTCCTATCTGGTCTACTACATCATCAAGAGTTCACAAGTGGCAAGGGGATCTCAAGTGGATCACTCTCTCCTAACCAGTGCATGAATTAGGGTTTTGGAATTCTTGGGTTTATTGCTCCAATGGGCAAGCTCCTTGGGTTTTTATCATCACTAAATGGAATATCTCATCTTTGTTGGAGAGGATACACATCATATTCAGAGGAATTTGGATTTGGAGACTGTGTTATATCCTCCTAGACTGAGGGTACCAAAACTAGGGTTTGCTATAAAGTCAGTTTATTTCTGATTTTTTGGGCAAGACTTGATTCTATGGTATTCCTTGGGTCCCCAAGTATCTAGGGATGGGAGGTTGTTCATCAGTTTGGTTCAGGAGAGGTTCAATTGGCCAATGGATTGGGAATCAAGAGAATTTGGGGAAAAGTCAACAGTGAAAGGAGAAAAGTCAACTGTGAAATTTTGAGGTTCCCTTCAGGGATTTCAAGGTCTCACATCCTCATATGGTCTCCAGGGGTCAAGTTTCATACATATTCATCAGGAATCAGGAGTTGGTGCAAAGTTTCTAAATTTGGAAAGTGACCTATAACGAAAAGTTTCCATTTTTGGCAGGTTTCTTCACTGCATTCAACTTGACTTTTCATCATCAATAATGTTTCAAATGAATTTTTCTCCAACATGAAATTTGAAGATCTTTTTCTCCTCTTTCCAACAAGTTATAGTGGGTCTCCATATCATTTGTGAAACTCCAGTTATGGTCAAAATAAGGCAAAGTGGTTTTTAGGGTTTTTCATGGCTCCATTTTCACAACTTTGGGCATAATGACCTATAATCAATTCAATTGCTTCATGCCACATTTTAATATCAAAAGACACCCCTTGAGGATTATTTTGGGTCCAAGAATTAAGAAATTCCATGGTGTATTTTTCACTTATTTTCCATTATTCAAAATTCCTAAATTATTTAAAAGATCATGAATCAATTGTTTCCAAGGCCCAAGTTCAATTGTGGTGTAATTGGAAATTCATATATGGGTGATCCATCATGGAATTTTTAAGTGAACATGCATGGAGGGGGTGTACTTAACATAATGTGATTTTTCAAAATAATTCAAAAACTCATTGAACAATTAATCACCCAAGCCCAATTCATATTCAGTAGAAAACCCTAGTCTATATAAGCTCAATCATGCACTGGTTAGAGGGACTTACACGTGATATTTTGGAGAAAAAGAAAGTGAACCCTAATTCTTGAATTCCTTGGATCTCTCAAGCTACAAGGAGTTTCTTCAAAGTTCTTCCACAAACCTTCTCTTGGTGATCTCTAGAGTGCAAATCAACCACCATTCGCAGCCAAAATCAAGTGAACGTGTAGAACCATCTCAGGTTGGAAGGATTTTTAAGGATCCTAAAACTCTCCTTTTTTATATGCATATTGATGTGTGATGATTGGTGTTTACCCTGATCTATTTATTTTTAATTTTGGACGTGTGGTTTGCTTGTAATATGGATTTAAAGTTTTGTGCCCTAATGGTTTTTCATTCGTTTTTTATTATACACTAACAATTTGGGGTTTTTGATGCCATATTTGGATTCCTGACGAAATTCTGGGTCGGATAGTGTACCCCATTGCATTTTCTGGGCAGTTTGGTGGTTGCAGGTGGTGGCCGGAGGTAGGGTTCCGGCGGCTGGCGGTGGTGGCCGGTGAACTAGTCCGGCGAGGGTTCCCAGCCGTCCGATCCTTCCATCCAACGGCCCATGGCGTGCCACATATTTATTTCTTTTATTTTTTTTCTAAATTATAATTAGTGATCCTGTGTTTATAGCCCCACGATAACTATCATGTTCCTCCAGTTATTTTATTTCTTTTGATTTACTTTTATTTTCGTTGACCAATTGTGTACCGTATGATGCATCAAACGGTCCTCCTCACGCCAACGCATTAAAAATGGCACGCGCATGGCACATGGGGGCACACGGTAAGCTCCCTAGGTTTTATTTTTTTTTCTCTGACTAATTAATTGGACCAGGCCTTCTTTTCGCACCCCTCTCCCAGGCCCACTTCAATTTCCAGTTCAATTTCCTTACTAGACGCACCCCCTTGCACTTTTTATTTCATTTTATTTTATTTCAATTACTATATTTCATATTTTAATTATTAAAAATTACATAACTGCATTAAAAAATCATCATAAAATTCATACATCATATTTATCATTTTAATAAATTTTCCAAATTTTATTTTTTTATTTTTATTTTATTTTTATCATCTAAATTAATTATTTCATTCATTTTCTTTTTGCATTACTCATATCATGCATACTTAAAATTATTTATTTTATTTCTCTGCAACCATAAAATATTTTTAATCCATTCTTTTTGCATTTGTTAGATAACATCTTAAAGTGCATTAAAACATTTTTATTTCATTTTTAAATTTATTTCATATTGCATTTTGGCCCTTCCCTTTGGCACATTGAACCCCACTCTTCACCTGAGCTTTGCCTGATTTTTTAAATGACTAACACTTTGAATTTTTGCAGGAATTTTTGAAGTGTTGTTTGTCTCTGGTTGAGAAACCTTGATGTTTAATTTGGGAATTTTGGGAGTCATTTTTCTATTTTTTTTAATTACTTTCACTTGAGATCCTCTTGTATGCCTATTTCTGACCACATCTGATAATCTGTTTGAACAGGCACTTGTGCCATTTGCTTTGGGGTTGTTTCTTTAACTTCTGGGTTCATGTTTGGATTATTATCATTATTGTTTGCCATTACTTGATTTTCATTTGCTTTGATATTATTTATGTTTGTTTCTCACTAACCTTTTATGCAGGGACTAAGGTAAGTTCTTTAAGGGTATGGATAAGTATCCATGGTCACCCTTATTCTTTCTTTCTCTCCTATCTTCTTCCTTTAGGATTTAGGTTGTCGTCAAACCTCACTAACTGTAGGTCATCCATGCATGATGACTTTAGGGTTCATAGTCTCCCTTTAGAGTTACCCTTGTGTCTTCTCTCTTCTCATCTCAAATTTCTTTAAAACACTTAATAAGAATAAGGTGTATTGTGCACGAGCCTTAAGTATGGGGAATGATAAATGAGGGGCTTCCTCTCATCTTTATAGAGTGCTTAGCGAGCGTCCTGTCTTGGGACGATGCGTTAAGTATTCGCCCCTGTGCCCTAGACTTTGGTGCAATGCAACTTAGGAACTAACTTAAGCCACTTCTGTCCTAAAAAGATACAAACCAACTTCAAACCTTTTTGTCCCTCGGGATCGTCAAACTTAAAGGCTATTTTCAAAAAGGGCACGTTACTTTCCGTCTGAGACGCAAACAGGCATCGACCCTAACTGCCGGACGCGGACTTAACGTCGCTCATAAAATACACAAAAAGAACTTGGTCCGAACTACGTTGACTCTGAATTCCCCATTGCACAAAGGGGGTACGTAGGCATAGGACGTCGACGTCCTATCGAGTCTGTCTTTGTTTTCCCTTCCTCATGTCAGTACAGCCATAGATGATAGGATAACTCACCCTTAGATTAGACAACAAGCGTGGATCCCATCGAGTACGATGGACGCGTGGGGTGCTAGCACCTTCCCCTTGCGTAACCGATTCTCGAACCCAGGTTATGGTTGCGATGAACATTCCTTTCCCTCTTCCTAAGGTTTATGCGGTGTTCCCTTTCCCTCTCTTGGGATAAATTTACACGGCCGGCGACTCTGTTTTTCCGCGCCACTCTCGCGTTTGTACCTGGATGAAAATCCTGGGAGCGACAGCTGGCGACTCTGCTGGGGACTCTGGTTGACCTATGCTGGTCCATCCCTAAGCGAGTCAGTCCTAACGCTTTCTTGTCTTTGTTCTCTTTGGGTGTTATTGTGTTTGTTCTGTTTTATTTGTTGTATTTTATTTTTACAGCTTTCCTGCATTGCATTCCATTTTTTATTACTGTCATACTGCTGTGTTGTGCTGGCTGTTCTTGTTTTGCAGGTTGGGTGGGTCTGAGAGATAAGCCCAATACCCAGGCTTGAGTACACCCTAGGACTAGAGTAGAAAGTAGTGGGACCTACGTGCCCGCTTGGTACGTTTGTGTGTTCACGAAATTCACAACCAGACGAGGCTATCTTGGGACGCATTCTAGCGTGTGTGTCTTGCGCATATTGGGGTGTTGATCTAGAGAGTTGTCGACTCTGGTGACCGATCGTCGAGGACCTTAGTGGAAACATCCCTCTTTAGCAGTGACAGTGGCAGACCACATCCTGTGGCAAACCCATTCGCACCCGAGGGCCCACTCTGGAATTCGCATAGGATGGCCCCTATCTTTTGAAGAGAATCAGTGGAGGCACTCCTCGATTGACGATAGTACTGTACCCCGAGGGATGAATGTACTATTGTTTCTCGACCTCAGTGCCAAAGCTGAGGACCTTCCGCTTTGGAGAATCAGTTGAGGCCTCCTCGATTGATGATGATGCCAAACCAGAAATGGTGAACGTATCATCATTTCTCGACCTGAGAGCCCGGGATACTGAACATCCTAGTACCCACATGTGAGAGGGGATGGGAATTTGCAGGTTTGCAGGTTACCGAGACCTTCAACCTACCCGGTTTTCTTGGATTTCTCATCAGTGTTTCATTATTTGGGTTCCTGGTTATCTTAGTGGTTTAGAATTTTGGTCTTCTGGGTTGTGGTTCTCGTTCAGTTAACAGCACAGCACATCCAGCAGTGTTACCTTGACCCCATGTTTGCATGAGCATGTCATTTTCTTGCATTTTAACATGTTTGACATTTTTCAGGGCTTGCATCTTACTCTTGATTCCGGTTTTCTGAGGTTTACTTTGGCATGGAGGTCCCAAGAAAGAAGACTGTTGCGTATTCGTTCCCAGACCCGACTTTGACATTGATCCACAAGTTGATTAATATGGCTGGTCCTGGACTTCGTACAGAGTTCAGTGGGGTGTATGGGAGACTTCTGAAGTTTGTTTATAATATCTCCAAGTATGAGAAGGATGTTATTCATACACTTATTCAGTTTTACGATTCGTCCTTGTGTTGCTTCACTTTCCCGGACTACATCTTGGCCCCAACGTTGGAGGAGTTCTCATTTATTTTGGGAATCCCCATCAGGCATGATATAGTTTTCTTTTCTGAAGAACACCCCGGGGTAAAAGAAATGGCTGTTGCTCTTCATATTAGTGAATCTGTTCTGAACAGTAATATTGAAGAAAAACAAGGAGTTAAGGGTTTCCTATTGAAGTTCTTGTTTGATCAAGCTTGCATACATGTCAAAGAGAAGAATTGGACTGCTTTCCAAGCTATTCTGGCTACGTGCATCTATGGGATTGTCCTGTTTCCGAATATTCCTGATCTGGTGGATATGCATGCCGTCAGAATCTTTATTTCAAAGAATCCTATACCTACCTTGCTAGGTGATGTGTATCACTCAGTTCACTACAAGAATGAGAATAGGCGCGGAAAAACTGTGAGTTGTTGTGCACCACTCTTATCTACTTGGTTTCTGAGTCATCTCCCCGAATCTGGCGCTTTCGTTGATACGAAAGATTCTCTGAAATGGTCAAAGAGGGTTATGGGCTTGACCGCTGACAACATTGTTTAGGTCAATCATGATTTGCTAGGAATGGAAATTATCTACAAGTGCGGAGAATTCCCTAATGTACCCTTGATAGGGAGGAAAGGTGGAATTAATTACAATCCTTCCCTTGTTATCAGGAAGTTTGGTTACCCTTTGAAAAGTCCACCCGAAGAGCGAGATGTCAGAGAGTCCTTATTTTTCAATGGTATTGAGGATCAAGAGATGAAAAAGAAGATTGTGAATGCTTGGAAACAGGTAACCAAGAAGGGTAAAACTTCGTTCAGGAAATGTAATAACCGGGCTTTCCCTTCCTATAAAGAGTGGGTCAAGAAGAGAGCAGAAGAGGAGCTTCTTCCCTTTCCGGTGGAACCACCCTTGTATCCTTTGATGATCGAGCCTCCTACCACAGTTGAGATAGAGAAGTTTAACCAGTTGTGGGCTGAAAAACAAAAGCTGCGAGAAGAAAACAGTGAGCTAAAAAGAGAGATTTACCAATTGAAACATGAGCGGGGTAAAGCTATTCATATCGCCAAGTTGAAGACAGAGCTTCTTGTTAAGGCAGAAAAAGAGCTAGCTGACATGACCGCAGCCAGACAAAGGATGAAGCAAGCTCTAGATGGTATCAGTAAGGTTCTCGAGTCTAAGAAGGAGGACTTGGACGAGGCTTTGCTAAAAATTCACAGGTTCAATGATCACCGAGAAACTGCAATGGCTGAGAATAAGAAAAAGGAAGACGGTTATCTAGCTCAGATTGACGAGTTGAAGTCGAAGCTCAAGAAGAAAGACGCTGAGATCTTATCAGGGGTATTCCAGAAACAAGCAGTTCAAGGCCGACTCAATGAAGCTATAGCCTCCATAGAGGAACTGAAGGTCCAAGCTGAAGTGAAGAGATCTAGACATGAGGGACCTAGAATGGATGGTGCTTCTGGAGAAGACGCTTGGGAATTACATTGTCGATACTTGGAGGGGGTCATGCATAGGAGAGACATCCTCATTCAAGATCTAATTCAGAGACCGAAACATCCCGACACCAAGAAGCTGTTCAAGGAGGTTCAAGACTGGTGCAGAAAGCATAGTGGATGGGGAGGATTGACACTTGTAAACTTTGATGATATGCCATAGTTTTATGTTCTCTTTTATTGCATTCGGGTCACCACCAGGCTTGTTGGTTGGGACCTACGTTTCTTATATTCAGACTGGTTACCTCGGGTTGGTGATTATTGACTTTTGGTTTTCCTCTAGTTTTCTTAATATATGAGCAGAAATTTCATTATGTTTTGCCGTTAAACTGGAATCAAGGGGTGGATCGCCCTGTGAATTTTCAAGCATGTCCATTTGCATTTGCATATTCATAGTCATTTTGCATGACAGGTGTTTATCTCCAATGTTCTTATCTTGTTACCATCTCAGAATTGCAGACTTAACTCCTCAGGCCGTTCAGGAGTTGATCATGGAGCAAGTTCAAGCTGGGTTGAGGGAAATGCGAAGCCAGATGGGGAAATTTGGGGAAGACATGCTCCAGGAGCAGAGGATGCTGAGGGAGGAGATCAATCAGTTGAAGGCTCAGATGGGTTTGATCATGGAAATTTTGAATAGGGTGTGGTAGAAGGAAGACAGTCCTGTGCCCGCTTCCACAGCAGAGGTTCTCATTCCTCCCATCTCTTTGGGGTCTCCTCTAGACCATGAATTACCTCGTGGATCCTCTCCACCATCAGAGCTTTTTCATCAACAACCGTTTCTTGAGGGTCTTAATCTAGAGAAGCTTGATAAGAAGTTTGATCTGATTCCGATGCCATACGCTCAGTTGCTTCAGCACTTGCTCAAGTTTCAGCTAATTGAATTGATTGCTGCGGGACCTCCACACACCAAGTTTCGTATGGGTTCCAATGTCCATGATAGGTGTGAATTCCATTCAGGGGTACCTGGTCATAACGTTGAAGATTGTAAGATGCTCAAGTACAAAGTCCAAGAGCTCATTGATTCAGGGGCAATCAAGTTTACATCAGTTGGCACTGGTAAACAAAGTGATGTTACTCCCAATGTTGCAAAGGGACTGAGGACTCCCTCTTTTGCCAAAGGATCCACCTCGCGTCAGGATTCCCTTCCACAACCTTTGTTTGTGCCTCAGACGAGTGCAAAAAGGAAAGTGCAGGGTCAGACTGGGTGCCCAAATCAACACCGACAGCAGAATTATCAGCAACAGGGGCAACCGAGACAAAGAAGGCCCAACAGGATATTTGATCCTATTCCTATCCCTTATGGTCAGTTGTTTGCTCGTCTGCTCGAGAACTCTCTGATTCAAACGAGGGGTACCACGCCGGTACCGTGCCCTATTCCTCCGGATTATGACATGACTACTAGGTGCGAGTTCTACTCGGGAACGTTTGGGCATACGATTGATGAGTGTAAGGCATTCCAGCACAAGGTGCAAGACCTGGTGGACTCCGAGATCATTGTATTCACTGAAGATGATATGTACATCAATGGAAGCCTCCTTTCTCGAATGAACACCCAGTCTGCAAGTACATCCAGGCAGAATTAAGCTTCCTCAGCAATGGCAATCTTCAGTTTCTTTACTGCATTTTCATTTTTAGTTTTTTTCATTTCTTGTTAAAGCATCCTATGTATGCAAGACTTGTTTGTTTTTTTTATGATGATATTAATGCAATGAGTATGTTTTTCTTGAAGTAATCCATTCGTTTTCACTCTTAAATGTTTATATGCACTGCAATACCAATTTTCTTGTTTAGAACTCTTGAGGGAGGATGATGAGACGAAAACGCAGAATCTCTGGTCGTATGTTCAAGGATAGAACCCTGTTGAGGATGTACAGGCATTATTTCAAACCCCTAAACACTGGAGAGATAAGGAGATAAACTTTCGTTAACCCCTTTGAGCCTTGAAGTAGGAGTTTCTTTCATACAAAAAAACCCTCATACTTAACCCAGGGGCAGGGTAGGCGTCAGTTAGTTTGACCGAGCGCTCAAATTCCAAGGAGAATGTGCAAGAGATATGAAACCCCGATGGTTATCCGTCAACAACTAAGGAGTGAGGAAGTCACAACCCTTTCAAGCAAGTAAGACAACCAGTGTCACACGCTTTGTTCAAAAGGGGAATAAATAAAAAAGGGAGAGAAAGCCCGCTAAGTCAAAACTTGACTTAGGCAAAAGTTAGGGCATCCCGCTGGACTTCAAAATCGAAAAAACTCAAAAGAGTCAGTCCAGGCAAAAATTAGGGATCAAAAAAAGCAAAAGAAAGAAAAAGCGAAAAGCATTACAAAAGAAAATCCCCGATAAGAACAAATTTGTGTGATCACAGACACAGAAGATAACAAGGGGGTGACCGTCACTAGTGGCATAGGTTCCTTAAAGATCATAAACCTTTTGAAAGATGAGCGTTTGGGTCAGATTAACTGAACATAGGACTGGAAGACATCACGAAGAGTGGGTGGGCACCGATAAATTTTGAGCCATAAATCCTTTTTTCTGAAACCGCGAACCAAACCACGTTACAACCCTTAAAAGTCCTAATTGAAACAAGGTTTATTCCGAAAGCGTACTTCAACAGGATAGCGTTCCTGACTCCTATAAGTTGTGCTAATAAGATTTGTTGGTATTGCATGTGCGCATTTGTTTTTCCATTCAAAAATCAAGGCCGCATCTCAGCGAGTGGTTCGTTCACAAGCCTTGGCGACACATTTTCAATAAAAACTTCAAGGTTAACATGAGTGTTGCATTAGAATTGTCATTCTTATAATAAACATTTTCTGTTTGCATATATGTGCCTAAGCATTAATACAGCTTACACAGTGAAAGTCAGTCAAGAAGCTTGATCCTGCCAAGTTGGGATGCTTGAAAGTTCTGAATGACAATCATATCAAAGGGTATACTGCCAAGAGACTCAGTGTAGAAGGGGCTCTCCCCGGTAAGTCGTGTTAAGATGTAGCCAATCTGGGGCAGTCACGTCGAGGAATCTCTCCGAAATTCAGTTACTCTAAGGCACTCATTCTAAGATCAGGGGCAAAGTCACGCCAAAGCTCATATTGGGGCAGGCCACCTCCAGAGCGTGGGAGATTGTCCACTCCTGAAAATGGTTAATTGAAAACACCTCCTCAAGGTTCAAGATACTAAGTCATTACAATTCCTTTCGAGGTAAGGTACCCCTTGGATTAGGGAGACTGGGGCAGTTATGTCGAGATATGATAAGTCTCTCCAAGAGTTTGAACACCCTGGGGCAGTGCGAACGCCCGATCTTCTGTAAAATCCTCTTGATTAGACCCGGTGGGCTGGGGCAAGTGAAAAGTTCAAAGAACCGTTTATGACCATAAAGACAAGTCAGGCTGCAGGGCAACAAAATTGTACTTCCCCCAGCAGTTTGGTCTCCCCAGCATTGAGATTGCACCTTTCCTCAGCAGAGCAGACCTTCCCCAGCAGGAGACTTGGGGAGTATTTTCTCTGGATCAAGACATCATTTCCCCACAGAGTCTGAACACTTATTTTCCTCAGCCAGTCAGAAATTTTTTTCTCAGCAGCAACGGGGCAATCTGATCCCCAACAGATAAGCAAGCTCGATGTTGTACTCTAGCAGGGTGGATATCAGCATTTACCGTTCCCCCAAACAGAGTTTGGTAGAAATCCTCGCAGCAGTTTGTTCAACGGTGGTTGACATCCCCAGCAGGTTTTAAATCCAAGTGATATTCGACACTCTTCTTATTCAGGCCGTGGCCTTCTTTTTCAAAGAGTTGTGTATAATCCCCTGTAGAGCGAATGTTCTCTTGGGACTTCATCCCCAGCAGAAGTTGTTGATCCAAAGAGTCGGTCACTGTGACCCTTCTCAGCAGAGTTCTTGGATTCAGAGGACAATTTATTTTTGTCATCCTCAGCTGAATTGATTTTTTCTCTCCAGTATTTATTTTGCTGGAGGGACCCCTTTTGCATATCATAAGCATTCACATTGCATCCTCAAACACATAGCATTCCCATTTGCATTTGAAGCATAAGCCAGTTCTCTTTCTCAGCAGAGACGGCATAACCCAGGAGATTTTGGAGGGACGCGTTCCTCATACTGGCGCTCCCCAGCAGAGTCTTTTATTTAAGACTTCTCCTTCCCCAACGGAGTCATCTTACTAGTAGATTTTGAAACGGTTGGGAGTTTGCCTTTGTTTGGCCCTTCTCTTTTGTAAAATCTCGTTCTCGCTAGACGTATTTTGTTTGCCAGTTGCTCTTTCTCAGTAGGGGTGGTATAAATCAAAAGTTTTGTTTCACCTTACCCCCGACGAAGTCCACTTTCTGTAGGTCTTCTTTTGTGGGTGCGATTGAGGTCGTGTTCGTATTTTCTTTGTGGGTGGAGTGATTGAGGTCAGTCTTCCTTTGCGGGTGCAATTGAGGTTGTGTTCGTTTTGTGGGTGCGATTGAGGTCGTGTTCGTGTTTTCTTTGTGGGTAGAGTGATTAAGGTCGGTCTTCCTTTGCGGGTGCAATTGAGGTTGTGTTCGTTTTGTGGGTGCGATCGAGGTCGTGTTCCTATTTTTCTTTGTGGGTAGAGTGATTGAGGTCGGTCTTCCTTTGCAGGTGCAATTGAGGTTGTGTTCGTTTTGTGGGTGCGATTGAGGCCGTGTTCGTATTTTTCTTTGTGGGTAGAGTGATTGAGGTCGGTCTTCCTTTGCGGGTGCAATTGAGGTTGTGTTCGTTTTGTGGGTGCGATCGAGGTCGTGTTCCTATTTTTCTTTGTCGGTAGAGTGACTAAGGTCAGTCTTCCTTTGCGGGTGCAATTGAGGTTGTGTTCGTTTTGTGGGTGCGATTGAGGTCGTGTTCGTGTTTTCTTTGTGGGTGGAGTGATTGAGGTCAGTCTTCCTTTGCGGGTGCAATTGGGGTTGTGTTCCTTTGCGGGTGCAATTGAGGTTGTGTTCGTTTTGTGGGTGGAGTGATTGAGGTCGGTCTTCCTTTGGGGGTACAATTGAGGTTGTATTCGTTTTGGGTGGGATCGAAGTCGTATTCATTTTTTTCTTGTGGATAAGGTTGAGGTCATATTCCTTATTTTTCAGCACGCTCCATCTAGTTAGTCTCATCGTTAGCAAATTTCCGGAGCTCTTTCAGTATTCAATCCCCGTGTATCCTGGAATGTCTGAGAGCCGTTGCTATCATACCCTCAGGACCAGGTTGATTGAACAGGGGCAGCTGTAGCACCCCAAAATTTTCCCCCCTTACTTTAGTACTAACTTGCTTATGTTTCATTTCATTTTTTGCATTATCATGTATGCATATCATTAGCATGGGGTCAAGATGCCTGAGGCAGTTCAGGAAAGTCCTATCTGGTCTACTACATCATCAAGAGTTCACAAGTGGCAAGGGGATCTCAAGTGGATCACTCTCTCCAAACCAGTGCATGAATTAGGGTTTTGGAATTCTTGGGTTTATTGCTCCAATGGGAAAGCTCCTTGGGTTTTTATCATCACTAAATGGCATATCTCATCTTTGTTGGAGAGGATACACATCATATTCAAAGGAATTTGGATTTGGAGACTGTGTTATTTCCTCCTAGACTAAGGGTACCAAAACTAGGGTTTGCTATAAAGTCAGTTTATTTCTGATTTTTTGGGCAAGACTTGATTCTATGGTATTCCTTGGGTCCCCAAGTATCTAGGGATGGGAGGTTGTCCATCAGTTTGGTTCAGGAGAGGTTCAATTGGCCAATGGATTGGGAATCAAGAGAATTTGGGGAAAAGTCAACAGTGAAAGGAGAAAAGTCAACTGTGAAATTTTGAGGTTCCCTTCAGGGATTTCAAGGTCTCACATCCTCATATGGTCTCCAGGGGTCAAGTTTCATACATATTCATCAGGAATCAGGAGTTGGTGCAAAGTTTCTAAATTTGGAAAGTGACCTATAATGAAAAGTTTCAATTTTTGGCAGGTTTCTTCACTGCATTCAACTTGACTTTTCATCAACAAGAATGCTTCAAATTAATTTTTCTCCAACATTAAAGTTGAAGATCTTTTTCTCCTCTTTCCAACAAGTACTAGTGGGTCTCCATATCATTTGTGAAACTCCAGTTATGGTCAAAAGAAGGAAAAGTGGTTTTTAGGGTTTTTCATGGCTCCATTTTCACAACTTTGGGCATAATGACCTATAATCAATTCCACTGCTTCATGCCACATTTTAATATCAAAAGACACCCCTTGAGGATTATTTTGGGTCCAAGAATTAAGAAATTCCATGGTGTATTTTTCACTTATTTTCCATTATTCAAAATTCCTAAATTATTTAAAAGATCATGAATCAATTGTTTCCAAGGCCCAAGTTCAATTGTGGTGTAATTGGCAATTCATATATGGGTGATCCATCATGGAATTTTTAAGTGAACATGCATGGAGGGGGTGTACTTAACATAATGTGATTTTTCAAAATAATTCAAAAACTCATTGAACAATTAATCACCCAAGCCCAATTCATATTCAGTAGAAAACCCTAGTCTATATAAGCGCAATCATGCACTGGTTAGAAGGACTTACACGTGATATTTTGGAGAAAAAGAAAGTGAACCCTAATTCTTGAATTCCTTGGATCTCTCAAGCTACAAGGAGTTTCTTCAAAGTTCTTCCACAAACCTTCTCTTGGTGATCTTAAAGTGCAAATCAACCACCATTCGCAGCCAAAATCAAGTGAACGTGTAGAACCATCTCAGGTTGGAAAGATTTTTAAGGATCCTAAAACTCTCCTTTTTTATATGCATATTGACGTGTGATGATTGGTGATTACCCTGATCTATTTATTTTTAATTTTGGACGTGTGGTTTGCTTGTAATATGGATTTAAAGTTTTGTGCCCTAATGGTTTTTCATTCGTTTTTTATTATACACTAACAATTTGGGGTTTTTGATGCCATATTTGGATTCCTAACGAAATTCTGGGTCGGATAGTGTACCCCATTGCATTTTCTGGGCAGTTTGGTGGTTGCAGGTGGTGGCCGGAGGTAGGGTTCCGGCGGCTGGCGGTGGTGGTCGGCGAACCAGTCCGGCGAGGGTTCCCAGCCGTCCGATCCTTCCATCCAACGGCCCATGGCGTGCCACATATTTATTTCTTTTATTTTTTTTCTAAATTATAATTAGTGATCCTGTGTTTATAGCCCCACGATAACTATCATGTTCCTCCAGTTATTTTATTTCTTTTGATTTACTTTTATTTTCGTTGACCAATTGTGTACCGTATGATGCATCAAACGGTCCTCCTCACGCCAACGCATTAAAAATGGCACGCGCATGGCACATAGGGGCACACGGTAAGCTCCCCAGGTTTTATTTTTTTTTTTCTCTGACTAATTAATTGGACCAGGCCTTCTTTTCGCACCCCTCTCCCAGGCCCACTTCAATTTCCAGTTCAATTTCCTTACTAGACGCACCCCCTTGCACTTTTTATTTCATTTTATTTTATTTCAATTACTATATTTCATATTTTAATTATTAAAAATTACATAACTGCATTAAAAAATCATCATAAAATTCATACATCATATTTATCATTTTAATAAATTTTCTAAATTTTATTTTTTTATTTTTATTTTATTTTTATCATCTAAATTAATTATTTCATTCATTTTCTTTTTGCATTACTCATATCATGCATACTTAAAATTATTTATTTTATTTCTCTGCAACCATAAAGTAATTTAATCCATTCTTTTTGCATTTGTTAGATACAATTTTAAAGTGCATTAAAACATTTTTCTTTCATTTTTAAATTTATTTCATATTGCATTTTGGCCCTTCCCTTTGGCACATTGAACCCCACTCCTCACTTGAGCTTTGCCTGATTTTTTAAATGACTAACACTTTGAATTTTTGCAGGAATTTTTGAAGTGTTGTTTGTCTCTGGTTGAGAAACCTTGATGTTTAATTTGGGAATTTTGGGAGTCATTTTTCTATTTTTTTTAATTACTTTCACTTGAGATCCTCTTGTATGCCTATTTCTGACCACATCTGATCATCTGTTTGAACAGGCACTTGTGCCATTTGCTTTGGGGTTGTTTCTTTAACTTCTGGGTTCATGTTTGGATTATTATCATTATTGTTTGCCATTGCTTGATTTTCATTTGCTTTGATATTATTTATGTTTGTTTCTCACTAACCTTTTATGCAGGGACTAAGGTAAGTTCTTTAAGGGTATGGATAAGTATCAATGGTCACCCTTATTCTTTCTTTCTCTCCTATCTTCTTCCTTTAGGATTTAGGTTGTCGTCAAACCTCACTAACTGTAGGTCACCCATGCATGATGACTTTAGGGTTCATAGTCTCCCTTTAGAGTTACCCTTGTGTCTTCTCTCTTCTCATCTCAAATTTCTTTAAAACACTTAATAAGAATAAGGTGTATTGCGCACGAGCCTTAAGTATGGGGAATGAGAAATGAGGGGCTTCGTCTCATCTTTCTAGAGTGCTTAGCGAGCGTCCTGTCTTGGGACGATGCGTTAAGTATTCGCCCCTGTGCCCTAGACTTTAGTGCAATGCAACTTAGGAACTAACTTAAGCCACTTCTGTCCTAAAAAGATACAAACAAACTTCAAACCTTTTTGTCCCTCGGGGTCGTCAAACTTAAAGGCTATTTTCAAAAAGGGCACGTTACTTTCCGTCTGAGACGCAAACAGGCATCGATCCTAACTGTCGGACGCGGACTTAACGTCGCTCATAAAAAACACAAAAAGAACATGGTCCGAACTACGTTGACTCTGAATTCCCCATTGCACAAAGGGGGTACGTAGGCCTAGGACGTCGACGTCCTACCGAGTCTGTCTTTGTTTTCCCTTCCTCATGTCAGTACAGCGATAGATGATAGGATAACTCACCCTTAGATTAGACAACAAGCGTGGATCCCATCGAGTACGATGGACGCGTGGGGTGCTAGCACCTTCCCCTCGCGTAACCGACTCCCGAGCCCAGGTTATGGTTGCGATGACCATTCCTTTCCCACTTCCTAAGGTTTATGCGGTGTTCCCTTTCCCTCTCTTGGGATAAATTTACACGGCTGGCGACTCTGTTTTTCCGCGCCACTCTCGCGTTTGTACCTGGATGAAAATCCTGGGAGCGACACTAACTAATATTCATCATTGCTTCCCACTTCCTAGGATTTGTTTCACATGTTGATGATGGTGGTGGTACCTATATATTAATTCATTCTGATAAGGTACATATATATAAATTCATTCTGATATTGTATATGAAATTTAGTTTATTATATACTATGTATATCGTTTGTTTCACTATCCTTTTATTGAAAATGCAATCAGTTAAATTGCTATAGAACATTATAATCTGAAAATTAAGATGTATTTGAAAACCAACCTTTATCATGTCAATGTTTTCCGAATTGCATCCATTTCATTCAGCACATTTAATGTTCCTTAACATAAAATTTATGGTCCAATGGTCCGTTTACTTCAATTCATCGATATCTTTTATTATAGTTTACCTCATCATCGTCACTAATCGCCGTGGTTGTTAAGATCATGATCATTGTTAGGATGATAAAATCGTGGTGATTTTTGACGATGATGAGGTAAACTATAATAAAAGATATCGATGGATTGAAGGAAACCGACCATCGAACCATAAATTTTATGTTAAGGAACATAAAATGTGCGGAATGAAATGGATGCAATTCGGAAAACAGTGGGTTGTTTAAGTTGGTTTTCAAGAACAGTTTAATTTTGAGATTATATAGTTCTTTACCAATTTTAATGGTTGTATTTCTTTAATTAGGTGGATGGTAACACAAGCAATATACATTTGTATTTAATAAACTAAGGGTACATTCCACAACTGTTGAGACAAATATCCGTTGTGATAGTTAACATATATGACAACGGTTCATACTAATAACCGTTGTGATAATTAATATATATTACAACGGTTGAAATACCTAACCGTTGCAATATATCGCGCGCTTCCAGAATATGTAACACCCCCTTTCTATACCCCCCCAAATAATCACAATTAATCGTTTAGGCACATATTAAAAATTTCGTCAGAGTATAATTACAAACATGGTATAAAGGAGGTATGTCACATTATACATTAAATTAAAACATACAACACCTGCTCAAACATTGATATGCAACAGTGGGGTAACTTGCAACAGAGGAACTTTGTCCTTACACCCACATCTCAATATTTAGAATAAAAGCGGAAAAATCTAAACACTGAATAACATCAAACATATATACATATATATACATGCGCCATCGAGTAGCATCCATCACATAATTCCTGTTTACATAAACATTCATCATCAAGATACATATACAAACGTATCACAAAAGAATCATATACATCCTAGCTACCCGGTGCTACATATCAGAGCCAACCAACCAAAAGAATGAAGACACGCTTCACAAAAAGACCTTCAGCATACCTACTCTGCAATGCCTCATAGAGCATCATAAAACAGCAGAAGGGTGAGAAATATTATCATAATAACAATGCATAAAATTATATATATTAGCATAAAATACACATATTCCACATTCTCACCACAATTCATCAAAACTCACCCATATACATCACAATGTATATATATATATATATACAACAAAGCATATTCATCATACATACTTTCGCAATTCTCAATCATTCCACATAAACATACACATTCATGTTTATTCATCAATGCACAAATACAAAGATGATAAATGCAAATCATAGAGACCGACTCACGACTCTATGCAAATGCAATGCGGTACCGACTCAATCATCATTAGTTCACTCAGGGACTCTACTGGAACCATCGCTCGTTACCAATGTAACTCCCCGTCGGGTCTACGATGTTCACCCATTGCTCACACCCCACATGGGCACATAATGTTTATGGATCGCTCACACCCCACACGGGCACACGACCCAATCGCTCACACCCCACACGGGCACACGATCGCCTATAATCATCGCTCACACCCCACACGGGCACACGACGTTTCTGGATCACTCACACCCCACATGGGCACACAATCGCACAAGATGCATATCATGATGCTTGGCACACAAGAAATCATGACAATCAAATGCATCACCACAATTCAACAATATGAATTATCTCATCATCATTATTCATGCATTGAAAACAATTCAAACAATGCATTTCATCACATACCACATACCGGGCACACAATCCGATTGCTCACACCTCACCTAGGCACACAATCGTTTGTAATCATCGCTCACACCTCACATAGGCACACGACGATACAACAGATTCTCATTAGAATCGCTCAACACAAGAATGTACTTCATTATGCTTCACATGCAAAATGACTCCAAACATTCTTGAAATGCATACATATTCACAATATATTCATGCATTCATCTCATACAATCACATACAATCTATATACATTCACATCAATGCACTATTGTATGATTCACATTCAAACACACAGTCAAAACGGTAAAAGTCGCTAAATAGCACTATTTTCGACTTTTCCGACTTATTTAATCGGCTAACAATTTCCAAGTCATCAAATTAAGAAAGAACATTCCATAAGCTTTCTAATGCATCGAACCACGCCTCAAACCGAACCACAGATCAAAAGTTATGCAGAAAACAAAATTACACGAACAACACTGTTCGCTGGGCGAACCTCCCTCGCGAGCATTCGCTAGCTCCTTCGCTAAGCGAATGTTCCAGCGAACCAACTGTTAGATAAAAACAGACACAAAGTTTGCTAGGCGAACCCCTTGGCGAACCAAGGCAGCAACTACCAACATTCAAAACACCCAAACTTCGCTAGGCGAGCACTCTAGCGAACCTTCGCTCACACCTTCGCTAGGCGAATACCCGTAGCGAACCTTCGCTACCCTTCGCTGAATGGTTCGCTAGGCGAACCTGCGAAAACTCAGAATCCTTCAGCGCTGTTGAAAACCCAAAAACCCTATTTTTCAACCCAAAACATTTTCAAAACAACATCCATCCATCAGAACTCAATCTAATCATGGCAACAAGCATTCTACCACATTTACGTCGATTTTCAACCGCGGAAACATCGATTTCTCATTATCGACCTAAAATGGAAAACTATGAAAACACCACAAACAATCCAATACACACATACACAATCATACATAATAATATACATTGATGAGATAATAAGATTTCACACCCTTACCCGATTAAATCGATTCCTAGAGGTTGATTTTCTTGGTTTTCCTCTTTTCCTTCTCTTTTCTCCTCTTCCTCTTTCTTTCTTTCTATCCTTTTTCTTTCTATTTCTCTCTCTCTCTCTCCTTTCTATCTATTTTTCTTTCTATTCTATTTCTTTCTCTCAAATACAATTAATTCATTTTCTCACACGATTATATTTCCACTAAATTTTCTAACTTAACATTAATTGAGAAATGTCTACAATACCCTCCATTCTAATTTCCCCGAAAACTCTCAAAAACGGAAAAATAACATTTAACACACCAATTTCACAAATAAAATAATTTATCACTCAATTAAAATAAAAGACTCAACAAAATTGAAATAATCAAAATCGGGGCGTTACAGAATACAACAACGGTTTCCAGACCGTTGTAGAAACGACGAACTTACAACAATAATCTACATAACAACGCCTTCGCCCGCGTCATTATATGTCATTCCCAACCGTTTCGAAATGGGCTTTTCGTAGTAGTGCCTGCAACAAAAATTGAAAAGAAGAGCAATTCAAATTCAATTCGAGCAATTCAAATTCAATTCAGTTCATGTTTTATCTCTATGTCTCTATTCCAACACTAATCAATTCATTTTTTTTTTGCACAATTCAACAAAATTCAGCAATAATAACAGGTTGCAAATCAACACGGCAACGACAAACATGTGCAGAATTGAAGAACCGTGGTTTTCGACGGAATCGGCTTTGCCGACACGCGAAATTGGCAAAAATCAAAAGCACAATTTCATCAATTACAGTTTCAAATTTCTAATTTCTAATTTTTCATTCAATTTCAGAAAACAATTTCATCCTTATTCTAATAAAAAACTCACATTTTTTTACAAACTTATTGACAACAAAGTTCTGTAATTTTCTTTTTTTTAAAGGAACCTCAACACAATAATAATTGTAACAGCAGAACTTCACAAAATCTACAGCAATAGCATAATTGAGACAGGGATTCGTGAACAACAAATTGAAGCTGCAACAATTCCAATGCAGTAGCAATTTCACAACAATTTCGAAAAGAATACGAACCTGTAAAGATAAGCAAGCAGACAGAATCGCTGAGACGAAATCGAAAAGCCGTCGACACAACTTTCTTGAACAAACCTGCAGAATCATAGAATTTCAATAGCAAATCAGATATAACAACCGACCTGCATAAACCGACAGTTTATCATTCTCTGCAAATTTCAATTTTTCTTCATAAATCGATTTTTTTATCAAAATCCCTTTCTCACAAATTTTTCATGAATTAAACAGAAAACATCAAGATTGGAAAAACATAAGTTTGAAGCTATTAACACAAATTTACGAACCTGAATCAAAGTCAGAAGCGGAAGAATTCGCGATAACGCAAATCGTGCCCCCACCTTCATCAAATCGCCACCGCTGCGCCGCTATGGAGGAACGTCGTGAAACCATGAAGACTGGCCGGAAACAGAGTTGACGGAGGAAATTCGTGTAGGAAGAATCACGGCCAAGGGTCACGGATGAACCACCAAAACTCGTCTCCACCATCTGCCATCATCGCGTCGGGAAGGAGAGAGATCACCATCAACAAACCGCGACGGAAGGATCGTCGCCGCCGCAGAACGGGATCGACGGAAAGGGTTTACGATTGGAAAGAACAAGGAGAGAGGGTCACGCGTGAAAGAAGGTAAGAGTATCTCACATTTTCCCCCCAAAGTCAATTGATTATTATGATATAAAAGAAAAAAAGAAGAAGCCTGATTTCTTTTATTTCTTTTGGGCTTAGTATAGATCCAACCCATCTGCGAATCACACCCTTGCCTAAAACCAATTTCCAACCCATTTTCATTTAATTTTTTTTTATATTTTTGATAATAATTATTTTTAATTAAGTATTATTTGTCATATTTAATTTATATAGTTTTATTAAATGTATTTCAAAATTAATTGTTGATAAATAATTATTCGATTATTTGATTTCCTGGTTATTCTTAGGCTTATTGTACATAATTAATTATTTACTATTCGATTCAATTATTCCGTTTGTGATTTTGATTCAAATCTAACCACTTGATGAGATCAAAGACATTTTTATGCGATCTTTGGTTTTCTCTGCTTGTTTGGTTTTTCCATCTGATGCAGAAATTCTTAAATGACGCCTTGGAGCTCATTGGACGCTTAAAGCTTCGTCGGGATCTCAAGTTCCTCAGACGCTTCTCTGCTTGCGTAGAAAAATTCACCGGTGTTCGGTAAACTCGAATTTAAACGTTTTTCTTACATACCCTGCATTTATTCACATCTGTTAAAAATAAATGAACTTGCAAACAAGTATTTCCTATAAATACACAGTACACCGGTACGAAGAAAATTATTACTCACAGTAAAACTTCTCTCGATCTTTTCAAAACACTTTTGGGCCTCTAATAGAGTGTAAGACCCAATCCCCTTTTATACCAAAACCATTTCGAGCCTCAGTCATTGTATAAGTCCCGATACGTTAGAAAATCTCGGTGTCTCACGATGCTTTACCGTGAACTTTCTGTTTATTTTACACGATGTTTTGCCGTGTATTTTCTCTCTGTTTATCCGCGATGCTTTACCGCGTATCTTTACCTCACACAATGCTTTTTTGTGTATATTTTCAATTGCCATGATATCACGATCTTCTTCCGTGTATATTTTATCACATGATGTTTTTCCATGTATGTATATCTCTGATTCTACGATGCTTTGCCGTGAAGTTTCTATTTATTTTACACGATGTTTTACCGTGTATATGCTTTTATCCGTCACGATGTTTTGCCGTGTATATTTTATGACACGATGTTCTTCCGTGTATGTTTTCAAATGACATGACACTTTTCCATATATGATTTTATCTGTCACGATGCTTTGCTGTGTATTTATTTATTCTGTGATGTTTTGCCACGTATGCATGCTACCTTAGGATCTCTTAGTTCAAATTTAATTTTCGATTAGGTTTGAAATAAGATAGACTTTAGAATATTCAACCAAGCATGATAACTTTAGGTTAAATTTCCCCTCTCGTCGCCGTGCGATTTAAACTTTATTTTCTGTAGTTCGTGCCCTATAAGGGCGAACTACGACCGCTCTGATTTCTCAAGATCCCGTTTGAGAATACGTAGGCATAAGACTGCAAAGTCATAGCGAGCAACCTTTTCTTTTTTTCATCATTCTCTTTATATCCGACGTTTTTCCGGATATTTGTATTTGGGACCTTTTTATTTTTATCTCTTTCAATCCGACGTTTTCCCGGATATTTTCAACCTTTTATCACCTCTTTACATCCGACGTTTTCCCGGATATTTGTATTTTCAACCTCTTATTTTTTATCTCTTTTTATCCGATGCTTTCCCGGATATTCATATCTGCAATCTTTTCTTGCAATCCGATGTTTTCCCGAATATTCATATCACTTATTTTTAAAACAACTTTCCTTGTGATTTAGATTCAAATTCATAATTTGTTATCAAAACTTTCTTTAATTTCTTTGTTGAATAACTAACTAAACAGCATGGAAGCTCTACAACGGGTAAATGTTTACCTGCTTTCTTTACCCGCTTTCATATATATATATATATATATATATGTATATATATATTGTGGGGCTATTTCACTGTAAGTCTCCTTTCATAAACTCTTATATATTGTGTACGTACTAGTAGAGCTATTTAGAGTTTCCCCGATAACTACGTCTAGAACCAGACAAAATCTCGTCTCCTTACATCCGATGTTCTCCTGGATATTTCAACCTCCTTTAACATAGCTTAGACAATTAGGATTTTCTTTTACAATAATTTTAGACAACTAGATCTAAGAAATTTCCCCCCTTTGACAGTTCATATACAGAAGGCCATTGTTCCAAGTGAAACCCCTTCTGAAACTGTTCATCAGCCTCCTCTTGGGCTTAGTGCAAGGACCCACAGGCTTCCTAAAAAGCATCCTTGCCTCCTCTTGGGTGTTGTACAAATTGTATTGACGACCTCCTAGAGGTATAGGAACAGAAATTAGTCATCTTACTAGAACAGTCTTTCAAAAGAGTATAGATCTTGATCCCGAAGCGTACTTTCTCTTACACATAGTACAAAAGACACACCCAGTAGACTTGGATAGTCTATATCCCCTCTTGAGTCTCAAAGACATTCTCAAGTTCCTTCTAAACACAGGAAAAACCCTTCCCTCTTTTTAACATCCGACGCTTTCCCGGATATTCCTCTTCTTTACATCCGATGCTTTCCCGGATATTCCTTTTTATTTTCATCCGACGCTTTCCCGGATATTCCTTCTATTTTCATCCGATGTTTTTTCCCGGATATTCATATCTCAATCTTTAATCTCTTCACTCTTTTCAATCAATTCCCACAATCACCCTTTAGCTTCATATCTTGGGCTTTGAACAAGATACAAATCACCTTTAGCTTCATATCTTGGGTTTTGAACAAGATACCCAAATATCTCTTTTCCTCCCATAGAATATGAGGAACTACGATTGCTCTGATTTCCTGGTTTTCTTTAACGGGAATACGTAGGCATAAGATTGCGAAATCTTACCGCTAAACAAAAAAAAACCTTAGGTCCAGTACCTTACCAAAAACATCAAAAAACCTTGAAAACAACAAAAATATCTTTTCAACATCTCTCAACACTCCCAAAGGAGAAACTTTCTCATTTACAACAGATAAACACCATCAAGTAGAAAACAGTAGAACAGTGGAAAATTGCTAACAACCCATGGGTAACCATGTATAGGATGGGTAGTTGACAACTCCCCATTGTATAACCATACCCCGGACCCCCAATCTCTTAGCATTTGTTAAAGAAAACATTTGCGTGCAAGGTTAGTTTGAGATTGCTTCCCTTTCCTTTCCAGCTTCATAGAATAAATAAGAAATCAGAAAGTAGAACCCAATCCCATCCGCAAGCGGATGCGGGCGGTCACGAAAACCGCGCTACAGATTGCATCAACTATTTAGAAGATTGGTGTAACATGTAACACCCCAATTCCCATCGCGAATAAATAACACTTAATAAAATCAGAGTAACTAAAAATTTATTTTTTCCGACAGGAAACAAGGATGTCACACTTAAATGAACAAAATACAATCCCTGCTCAACATTTTTGATACATAACACAAAGGGAAACTTTTCCTTACAAAAGGATGGTCAATTATGGAATAAAGCGGAAAGATCCATAACCGACTTGTTTTACAAAATAAACTGTTTTAGAACCTCTACTATATACAAAAGTACTACCAAATATATTCAACAATTATATACATATAAACATAATCGTTCCCCGACTCCCGTGCTACGTATCAGAGCAGACACCAAGACCGACAACGGAACGGAGGACTAATCTTCACAAAAGCCTCCACGCCTCTAAAGCTGACAATCTGCACTATGCCATAAAAAGCATATTCCAGCAGAAGGGTGAGAAATATTATCATAATAACGTTGCATATAATTATATAGACATCAACGTATAATACACATATACCACATTCTCACCACGACTTATCACGATGCACGTATCTATACACATAACATCAACATATTCCATAAGTCATTTACACGGCATAACAATCCGTAATTTAACACATCAAATATCATAGGCATAACCATTCATGCTCAAATACATGTATCCCTAATACATATCGATGCATTTAACATAAACACATATATTCATGTTCATTCACCGATGCATCATTACAAACATACAATTATCATCATTTCACATAAACATACATATTATGTTTATCTTCCAATGCACACCTGCACGATTCTGTTCATTCCACATCAACATATACATATATATATGTTCATTCATCAATGCACAACTACAATGATGACAAATGCAACTCATAGAGACCGACTCTCGACTCCATGCAGATGCAATGCGGTACCGACTCATTTCATCTCAAGTTCAATTGAAGAACTTATTGGAACCATCGCTTGTTACTTAACGTAACTCCCCGTCGGGCATACGATGTTCACCCATTGCTACCACCTCTCAAAAGGCTTACAATGTTTATGGATTGCTTTCGGTCCTCTTTGTATAAGGCTCACAATCCGATCGCTTTCGGTCCTCTTTGTATAAGGCTCACGATCTTTTGTAATCATCGCTCCCACCTCTCAAAAGACTTACGACGTTACAACGGGTTCATCTTAGAACCCCACAATGCAAGAATGCACATCATGATGCTTCACATACAACATGACTCATGACACTCTTGACATGCATACATATTCACAACCATGTGAACCATTTCAACATCAATAATCATGCATTGAAAATCAATTCAAACAATGCATTCATCATTAACCACAAATCACAACAACAAGCATATTATCATATGCATTCACACCAATTCACATTAATTACACCAAACGGCAACGAGCATCGCTTTACCACCCAAACGGCAACGAACTCTTTCACAATTAACATGCATTTACATTTAATTTAAACAATGCATTTCATGATGTTTGGCATACAATGACTCATGACATTAACATTGTATACTCACACACATCACATGCATCTTCACACATATATGCAACCATAATCATGCATATATATAATCAAATACCACACATTGCATATTCTTGCCCTTAGGCCACAAATCAACAACCACAACAATCATCACATATTCACATTTAACATGCATTATCACTTAATTCAAATAATGCATACATTCACTCAAGATCCACAATTCACAAAGCATTCTCAAATCAAGGGTTCGCTCTACAAACATATCCACAACACATTCATATCATTCATAATTAACATACTTAACATTTTCTACAAAATCACTATTCACAAACAGTCGGAAAAGTCGGCCAAAAGTCGGCTAAAAATATAATTTCTTATCACCATCAATTAGTACATATCAATACCTTCAATTCGATATAAAGAACTCTCAAATCCGATAAACAACGAACAAGTTATGAATATTTCAAACTAACGCAAAAACATAAACCGGACACCCGACACTACGAAACGATTCGTAAAAACTGTACCGATTGGGCCAAGTTCAGACCCCAAAACTATTTTTCCTAGAAAGAACATCTCGTTAGCTTCCCAACGCTTTGAACGGGGATCAAAACCGACTTACGGTTCAAGAGATATGAATTTCCGAAGTTTCCCCGACAAACCAGAATTTCTGCTTCAGCACAGTAGGTATCGATACATAGGCTTTATGTATCGATACATAAAGACCTCATGTATCGATCCCTAACTCGCATGTATCGATCCCTGCTGTAGTAAAAATTCCATTTTTCCCAATTTTCACAGTAGGGATCGATCCCTGGGATTATGTATCGATCCCTAACCCTGTTTTTCACAAAAAACCAGATTTTTCAAATTACAACTTTGCTGTCCTTTTCCCGAATCCCCGAAAACTCGACTAAATCGAACATTTTCACCGAAACAAACATATACGCGCAACCACCAAATACATAAGAACAATTTAGAACACATAAACGAAATTTCTACGACGTTCGATTTTTCGATTAAATTTCAACCTTTCAAAAACCAGAATTTTTAAACTTTACCAAATCGAATAAAAAGCACGACATACGACGACCTAACCTTCCTCGATACAACTACGTAATTTATTTCGAATTCTAACCGTGAAAACATCGTTTTCTATCAATTTCCTATAATTCGACCTAAACGGAAACAACAACGGAAACATACCGAAAACTAACCGAAACATAACCAAACTTAATGAAACTTCAAACAGCAGCTCACATACATATAACCAACCAACACATGTATTTATACAACTTTCCGACCGTAGAAACATCGGTTTCTATCGATTTCGTCCAATACGACATAAACGGAAACAACAACGGAAACATACCGAAAACTAACCGAAACATAACCAAACTTAATGAAACTTCAAACAGCAGCTCACATACATATAACCAACCAACACATGTATTTATACAACTTTCCGACCGTAGAAACATCGGTTTCTATCGATTTCGTCCAATACGACATAAACGGAAACATATGGAAAACCAACCAAAACATTCACACAAAACACATACATAATCATACACAAAGTTATAATAACAATATTTCACACCCTTACCCGATTATTCGCGCTTTAAACGGAGTTTTCTCGACTTTTCCTCTCTTTTCCTCTTCTCCCTTCTTTCCTTCTCTTTTCTCTTCTCTTCTCTTTCTATTTTTCTGTTTTCTTTTCTCTCTATTTCTATCTTTCTATTCTATTTAAACAAAATATCTACCCAAATGACCAAAATACCCCTACACTCAAATATCTCGCAAACGCTCTCAAAATGCGATAAAACATAATAACGATAAAAAATAACATTTTTCTAAATAAAAGTCGAAAATAAAATAATATAATAATAAAATAATCAATTAAACTCGATTAAATAAAACTCACAAAAACTGGGGCGTTACAATTCTCCCCCACTTAGACATTTTCGTCCTCGAAAATCTAACCGAGACGAACAACTCCGGACACGACTCTCGCATCCGACGAACAAACCAACATGCCAACAAAAGGCACACCACGAATAACACAACAGACAAACACCTTGCTAACCGTAATTACAACAACACGATACGACGACAACTACAACGACAAGATGCAAAGCCCATACAATGCACTTGACGACCAACTCACAACTCAAAGAAAACCACGATACCAACACACAGGTTCACTCTAGAACCGAAACACAACAAGATCGTTACCCTACCATAGGTAACACTCCCCTAATTCCCCACACATGAATTAGCTACACACGCTCGAACCATCACCATGGAAACGAGGCAACAACACAACAAGAACATAAAGTTCCACGATACAACATCGTTTAAACAACCTCCACGCAACCATACTACAACAATGCTACGATCCACCAATCGAACATATAACCGAAACATCCCTCTACATAGTAGCCCATGGATAACATTTAAACCTTTCACTTATCACTTCCATTTTGAAACGTCCAATGGTCTCATCAATCCTACATATTCCCAATATTCCACTTATGAACTCTTACAAGTCACACACACATATATGAATTGTGCCACATCACGCTTCCGATGCGCACTCTGATTACCCGAAACCATCAAAACTACCAATCTCACGACCAAGGTCTAACTCTTTCTCATAATCACCAAAAATCATTGTTCGCCTTTAATATACCCAACCTCGCACTCTACTGTGTTATCTCACACACCAGACACCAGTCTCTGAACTGCTCAAATAATTCTCATCCATCCGAACAGACATGCATAACAACTTTCGACTTAACTCATCAGGCACGACATTAACCTCACCAATGGGATAATTCCAACTAAAGTCATAACTCATCACAAATTCCAACCATCCTCTCTGTCTCATACCATATTCCTTCTGACCAAACAGGTACTCAATATTCTTGTGATTACTAAACACTTCGAACCCAAAACCATAAAGATAATACCTCCAAATTTTCCAACACAATACAACCGTAACCAATTCCAAATCCTGAATAGTATAGATCCTTCTATGAATCCTCAAAGGTCGTAAAGTATAAGCCACAAATTTACTTTCCTGTACTAACACACTGCCTAAACTTATCAAAACACATCCTCATACCTCACAAACGGTTGAACAGGATCACACAGACTCAAAACTGCAGCCGTAGACAAATTCTACTTCAGCTTTCTGAAACTTTCCTCACAATGAACATCCAAAACAAACGACTCATCCTTGGCAAGCCAACTGAAATAACAGAAGTACGAACTTAGCAATGTCTTCCATAACCTTTCGTAACAACCAACTGAGCCCAAAAGTTTCTAATCTCCTTAACCAACTTCGGAACCTCTCATTGTAAAACCAGATCTACTTCCGATGGATCCATAACAATACCATTACCTGAAATAACATATCCAAGAAGACTAACCTTTTTCCAACCCAAATTCTCACTTGAATAACTTAGCATAAAACTTCGTCTCTTTCCAACACTTGTGATTCAAATCTCAAACACTCTACCTGTTCTTCTTCCGAGTTTATAACAGATTCGAATATCCTCAATTAAAACCACTACAACTTATCCAATTAAATATGGAAGATACGATTCATATACTTCACAAACATCACGGACACATTACTAGCACCAAGCAACATCACCGTACTTTGCAATGTCCAACCAAATTCCAAAAGATATAAATTCTTAAAGCTTTTGCAAAACCTTGCACTGGGTAACTGGCTACTCACACACAAGCTTAACCGAGTAATTAACAGCCTATTCCGATGATAACAACATAACTAGTCACAGTAAATCGATCAAAGCCTTAACTCACACAATTCACCATTCTTATCAAACATTTCAAACAATTGCAATTTCACTAAAACTCAACCAAACCATTCCAATTATCTATTCCCGAAAGTGAACACTTATTCTCAATCGTCACCTTATCCGCTGTTAGTAATCCATACACAATTTCTCCTCTTAACAATCCAAACTCTATAAATCCCAACATGTAGCAACAATCAACCAAAAAGAACTCTTAAATAATACATCCACACTTAAGGTTTTCTCAAAATTTCCATTAATGCTCTAAAATTCCAAAAACTCCAACCCTCTTCGGAACTCTAAGTTTCGCTTCCCATAGTCTCAATACCATTATACTTGTTATTCCATTATATCATCCTTCCTTTTGTTACCGACAATACTGGAGCTCTCCAAGACGACACACTTGGCCTCACAATTCTCCTTTCCAGTAAATCTTCCAACTGCTCTATCAGTCCGGGTACCTCTAACGCTAACATCCAATATTCCATCTGGGAATACATCTGAAAATCACGCACAACCGGTAGCTCATCACTGTGCCCTTCCTGCCAATTCCTAGAAAACTATCACCACAAACATAACAACATCTTAGTTTCACGTCCTAACAGTTCTTCTACTTACTTAGCAGATCCAAACCTGAAATCCTTACCTTCGTCCAATTTGAGTTCACACTTTTCTCTCTGAGAACCACCATTAACGATGCCCAATCATTCTCTCCCAATGACTTCCCAACTGGACCAACATACCAAAACCTCTAATCCATTTCATCTTCCGATATTAGCATCTTCATCGACTCATCAAAACAATCCGTAATCATTTTCTCAATTCCAAACAATTCATGGCACACACTATCAAAGCCGGAAAGACACATCTATTCCATCCAACATAATTCCCGTCTGCTATCAACAAGAGATTAAGGGTGATCAGTTCCTCAATTTGTCAATAGACAGCCGACAATCATGATGGGGCATAAACCGTCTTTACCAAACTATAATAATATTTCTTACATCCTGTACACAAAACTACCTAAGGCACAAATCCTTAGTTGACATAAACCTTACCTCCGCATCCCCTTCGGAACTGAGAACAACATTGTCCGAACAACACTTACAATCTTGCAATTCACAATACACTGAGCCAACGCTCCACACCTGAAGCAATATGGAGAAGTACCAACTTCTCCCCCACTTATCTCAAACTCAATCCTGAAAACAAAGGATTAGAAAAACCAGAAAGTACTGACAGTGTTCCACACACCTATCACGTACTAAGGGATAAACAACAACGACAGTATTCAACTGTCACACCAACTGACTCAACAACTTGGCCGGACGGACCGACCTGCTCTGATACCACTTGTAAACACCCCAATTCCCATCGCGAATAAATAACACTTAATAAAATCAGAGTAACTAAAAATTTATTTTTTCCGACAGGAAACAGGGATGTCACACTTAAATGAACAAAATACAATCCCTGCTCAACATTTTTGATACATAACACAAAGGGAAACTTTTCCTTACAAAAGGATGGTCAATTATGGAATAAAGCGGAAAGATCCATAACCGACTTGTTTTACAAAATAAACTGTTTTAGAACCTCTACTATATACAAAAGTACTACCAAATATATTCAACAATTATATACATATAAACATAATCGTTCCCCGACTCCCGTGCTACGTATCAGAGCAGACACCAAGACCGACAACGGAACGGAGGACTAATCTTCACAAAAGCCTCCACGCCTCTAAAGCTGACAATCTGCACTATGCCATAAAAAGCATATTCCAGCAGAAGGGTGAGAAATATTATCATAATAACGTTGCATATAATTATATAGACATCAACGTATAATACACATATACCACATTCTCACCACGACTTATCACGATGCACGTATCTATACACATAACATCAACATATTCCATAAGTCATTTACACGGCATAACAATCCGTAATTTAACACATCAAATATCATAGGCATAACCATTCATGCTCAAATACATGTATCCCTAATACATATCGATGCATTTAACATAAACACATATATTCATGTTCATTCACCGATGCATCATTACAAACATACAATTATCATCATT
Source organism: Lathyrus tuberosus (assembly GCA_022829125.1). NCBI lineage: Eukaryota > Viridiplantae > Streptophyta > Magnoliopsida > Fabales > Fabaceae > Lathyrus > Lathyrus tuberosus. The sequence goes on along the minus strand of JALAZF010000161.1, from coordinate 6,127,743 downwards.
TCACATAAACATACATATTATGTTTATCTTCCAATGCACACCTGCACGATTCTGTTCATTCCACATCAACATATACATATATATATGTTCATTCATCAATGCACAACTACAATGATGACAAATGCAACTCATAGAGACCGACTCTCGACTCCATGCAGATGCAATGCGGTACCGACTCATTTCATCTCAAGTTCAATTGAAGAACTTATTGGAACCATCGCTTGTTACTTAACGTAACTCCCCGTCGGGCATACGATGTTCACCCATTGCTACCACCTCTCAAAAGGCTTACAATGTTTATGGATTGCTTTCGGTCCTCTTTGTATAAGGCTCACAATCCGATCGCTTTCGGTCCTCTTTGTATAAGGCTCACGATCTTTTGTAATCATCGCTCCCACCTCTCAAAAGGCTTACGACGTTACAACGGGTTCATCTTAGAACCCCACAATGCAAGAATGCACATCATGATGCTTCACATACAACATGACTCATGACACTCTTGACATGCATACATATTCACAACCATGTGAACCATTTCAACATCAATAATCATGCATTGAAAATCAATTCAAACAATGCATTCATCATTAACCACAAATCACAACAACAAGCATATTATCATATGCATTCACACCAATTCACATTAATTACACCAAACGGCAACGAGCATCGCTTTACCACCCAAACGGCAACGAACTCTTTCACAATTAACATGCATTTACATTTAATTTAAACAATGCATTTCATGATGTTTGGCATACAATGACTCATGACATTAACATTGTATACTCACACACATCACATGCATCTTCACACATATATGCAACCATAATCATGCATATATATAATCAAATACCACACATTGCATATTCTTGCCCTTAGGCCACAAATCAACAACCACAACAATCATCACATATTCACATTTAACATGCATTATCACTTAATTCAAATAATGCATACATTCACTCAAGATCCACAATTCACAAAGCATTCTCAAATCAAGGGTTCGCTCTACAAACATATCCACAACACATTCATATCATTCATAATTAACATACTTAACATTTTCTACAAAATCACTATTCACAAACAGTCGGAAAAGTCGGCCAAAAGTCGGCTAAAAATATAATTTCTTATCACCATCAATGAGTACATATCAATACCTTCAATTCGATATAAAGAACTCTCAAATCCGATAAACAACGAACAAGTTATGAATATTTCAAACTAACGCAAAAACATAAACCGGACACCCGACACTACGAAACGATTCGTAAAAACTGTACCGATTGGGCCAAGTTCAGACCCCAAAACTATTTTTCCTAGAAAGAACATCTCGTTAGCTTCCCAACGCTTCGAACGGGGATCAAAACCGACTTACGGTTCAAGAGATATGAATTTCCGAAGTTTCCCCGACAAACCAGAATTTCTGCTTCAGCACAGTAGGTATCGATACATAGGCTTTATGTATCGATACATAAAGACCTCATGTATCGATCCCTAACTCGCATGTATCAATCCCTGCTGTAGTAAAAATTCCATTTTTCCCAATTTTCACAGTAGGGATCGATCCCTGGGATTATGTATCGATCCCTAACCCTGTTTTTCACAAAAAACCAGATTTTTCAAATTACAACTTTGCTGTCCTTTTCCCGAATCCCCGAAAACTCGACTAAATCGAACATTTTCACCGAAACAAACATATACGCGCAACCACCAAATACATAAGAACAATTTAGAACACATAAACGAAATTTCTACGACGTTCGATTTTTCGATTAAATTTCAACCTTTCAAAAACCAGAATTTTTAAACTTCACCAAATCGAATAAAAAGCACGACATACGACGACCTAACCTTCCTCGATACAACTACGTAATTTATTTCGAATTCTAACCGTGAAAACATCGTTTTCTATCAATTTCCTATAATTCGACCTAAACGGAAACAACAACGGAAACATACCGAAAACTAACCGAAACATAACCAAACTTAATGAAACTTCAAACAGCAGCTCACATACATATAACCAACCAACACATGTATTTATACAACTTTCCGACCGTAGAAACATCGGTTTCTATCGATTTCGTCCAATACGACATAAACGGAAACAACAACGGAAACATACCGAAAACTAACCGAAACATAACCAAACTTAATGAAACTTCAAACAGCAGCTCACATACATATAACCAACCAACACATGTATTTATACAACTTTCCGACCGTAGAAACATCGGTTTCTATCGATTTCGTCCAATACGACATAAACGGAAACATATGGAAAACCAACCAAAACATTCACACAAAACACATACATAATCATACACAAAGTTATAATAACAATATTTCACACCCTTACCCGATTATTCGCGCTTTAAACGGAGTTTTCTCGACTTTTCCTCTCTTTTCCTCTTCTCCCTTCTTTCCTTCTCTTTTCTCTTCTCTTCTCTTTCTATTTTTCTGTTTTCTTTTCTCTCTATTTCTATCTTTCTATTCTATTTAAACAAAATATCTACCCAAATGACCAAAATACCCCTACACTCAAATATCTCGCAAACGCTCTCAAAATGCGATAAAACATAATAACGATGAAAAATAACATTTTTCTAAATAAAAGTCGAAAATAAAATAATATAATAATAAAATAATCAATTAAACTCGATTAAATAAAACTCACAAAAACTGGGGCGTTACAATTCTCCCCCACTTAGACATTTTCGTCCTCGAAAATCTAACCGAGACGAACAACTCCGGACACGACTCTCGCATCCGACGAACAAACCAACATGCCAACAAAAGGCACACCACGAATAACACAACAGACAAACACCTTGCTAACCGTAATTACAACAACACGATACGACGACAACTACAACGACAAGATGCAAAGCCCATACAATGCACTTGACGACCAACTCACAACTCAAAGAAAACCACGATACCAACACACAGGTTCACTCTAGAACCGAAACACAACAAGATCGTTACCCTACCATAGGTAACACTCCCCTAATTCCCCACACATGAATTAGCTACACACGCTCGAACCATCACCATGGAAACGAGGCAACAACACAACAAGAACATAAAGTTCCACGATACAACATCGTTTAAACAACCTCCACACAACCATACTACAACAATGCTACGATCCACCAATCGAACATATAACCGAAACATCCCTCTACATAGTAGCCCATGGATAACATTTAAACCTTTCACTTATCACTTCCATTTTGAAACGTCCAATGGTCTCATCAATCCTACATATTCCCAATATTCCACTTATGAACTCTTACAAGTCACACACACATATATGAATTGTGCCACATCACGCTTCCGATGCGCACTCTGATTACCCGAAACCATCAAAACTACCAATCTCACGACCAAGGTCTAACTCTTTCTCATAATCACCAAAAATCATTGTTCGCCTTTAATATACCCAACCTCGCACTCTACTGTGTTATCTCACACACCAGACACCAGTCTCTGAACTGCTCAAATAATTCTCATCCATCCGAACAGACATGCATAACAACTTTCGACTTAACTCATCAGGCACGACATTAACCTCACCAATGGGATAATTCCAACTAAAGTCATAACTCATCACAAATTCCAACCATCCTCTCTGTCTCATACCATATTCCTTCTGACCAAACAGGTACTCAATATTCTTGTGATTACTAAACACTTCGAACCCAAAACCATAAAGATAATACCTCCAAATTTTCCAACACAATACAACCGTAACCAATTCCAAATCCTGAATAGTATAGATCCTTCTATGAATCCTCAAAGGTCGTAAAGTATAAGCCACAAATTTACTTTCCTGTACTAACACACTGCCTAAACTTATCAAAACACATCCTCATACCTCACAAACGGTTGAACAGGATCACACAGACTCAAAACTGCAGCCGTAGACAAATTCTACTTCAGCTTTCTGAAACTTTCCTCACAATGAACATCCAAAACAAACGACTCATCCTTGGCAAGCCAACTGAAATAACAGAAGTACGAACTTAGCAATGTCTTCCATAACCTTTCGTAACAACCAACTGAGCCCAAAAGTTTCTAATCTCCTTAACCAACTTCGGAACCTCTCATTGTAAAACCAGATCTACTTCCGATGGATCCATAACAATACCATTACCTGAAATAACATATCCAAGAAGACTAACCTTTTTCCAACCCAAATTCTCACTTGAATAACTTAGCATAAAACTTCGTCTCTTTCCAACACTTGTGATTCAAATCTCAAACACTCTACCTGTTCTTCTTCCGAGTTTATAACAGATTCGAATATCCTCAATTAAAACCACTACAACTTATCCAATTAAATATGGAAGATACGATTCATATACTTCACAAACATCACGGACACATTACTAGCACCAAGCAACATCACCGTACTTTGCAATGTCCAACCAAATTCCAAAAGATATAAATTCTTAAAGCTTTTGCAAAACCTTGCACTGGGTAACTGGCTACTCACACACAAGCTTAACCGAGTAATTAACAGCCTATTCCGATGATAACAACATAACTAGTCACAGTAAATCGATCAAAGCCTTAACTCACACAATTCACCATTCTTATCAAACATTTCAAACAATTGCAATTTCACTAAAACTCAACCAAACCATTCCAATTATCTATTCCCGAAAGTGAACACTTATTCTCAATCGTCACCTTATCCGCTGTTAGTAATCCATACACAATTTCTCCTCTTAACAATCCAAACTCTATAAATCCCAACATGTAGCAACAATCAACCAAAAAGAACTCTTAAATAATACATCCACACTTAAGGTTTTCTCAAAATTTCCATTAATGCTCTAAAATTCCAAAAACTCCAACCCTCTTCGGAACTCTAAGTTTCGCTTCCCATAGTCTCAATACCATTATACTTGTTATTCCATTATATCATCCTTCCTTTTGTTACCGACAATACTGGAGCTCTCCAAGACGACACACTTGGCCTCACAATTCTCCTTTCCAGTAAATCTTCCAACTGCTCTATCAGTCCGGGTACCTCTAACGCTAACATCCAATATTCCATCTGGGAATACATCTGAAAATCACGCACAACCGGTAGCTCATCACTGTGCCCTTCCTGCCAATTCCTAGAAAACTATCACCACAAACATAACAACATCTTAGTTTCACGTCCTAACAGTTCTTCTACTTACTTAGCAGATCCAAACCTGAAATCCTTACCTTCGTCCAATTTGAGTTCACACTTTTCTCTCTGAGAACCACCATTAACGATGCCCAATCATTCTCTCCCAATGACTTCCCAACTGGACCAACATACCAAAACCTCTAATCCATTTCATCTTCCGATATTAGCATCTTCATCGACTCATCAAAACAATCCGTAATCATTTTCTCAATTCCAAACAATTCATGGCACACACTATCAAAGCCGGAAAGACACATCTATTCCATCCAACATAATTCCCGTCTGCTATCAACAAGAGATTAAGGGTGATCAGTTCCTCAATTTGTCAATAGACAGCCGACAATCATGATGGGGCATAAACCGTCTTTACCAAACTATAATAATATTTCTTACATCCTGTACACAAAACTACCTAAGGCACAAATCCTTAGTTGACATAAACCTTACCTCCGCATCCCCTTCGGAACTGAGAACAACATTGTCCGAACAACACTTACAATCTTGCAATTCACAATACACTGAGCCAACGCTCCACACCTGAAGCAATATGGAGAAGTACCAACTTCTCCCCCACTTATCTCAAACTCAATCCTGAAAACAAAGGATTAGAAAAACCAGAAAGTACTGACAGTGTTCCACACACCTATCACGTACTAAGGGATAAACAACAACGACAGTATTCAACTGTCACACCAACTGACTCAACAACTTGGCCGGACGGACCGACCTGCTCTGATACCACTTGTAAACACCCCAATTCCCATCGCGAATAAATAACACTTAATAAAATCAGAGTAACTAAAAATTTATTTTTTCCGACAGGAAACAAGGATGTCACACTTAAATGAACAAAATACAATCCCTGCTCAACATTTTTGATACATAACACAAAGGGAAACTTTTCCTTACAAAAGGATGGTCAATTATGGAATAAAGCGGAAAGATCCATAACCGACTTGTTTTACAAAATAAACTGTTTTAGAACCTCTACTATATACAAAAGTACTACCAAATATATTCAACAATTATATACATATAAACATAATCGTTCCCCGACTCCCGTGCTACGTATCAGAGCAGACACCAAGACCGACAACGGAACGGAGGACTAATCTTCACAAAAGCCTCCACGCCTCTAAAGCTGACAATCTGCACTATGCCATAAAAAGCATATTCTAGCAGAAGGGTGAGAAATATTATCATAATAACGTTGCATATAATTATATAGACATCAACGTATAATACACATATACCACATTCTCACCACGACTTATCACGATGCACGTATCTATACACATAACATCAACATATTCCATAAGTCATTTACACGGCATAACAATCCGTAATTTAACACATCAAATATCATAGGCATAACCATTCATGCTCAAATACATGTATCCCTAATACATATCGATGCATTTAACATAAACACATATATTCATGTTCATTCACCGATGCATCATTACAAACATACAATTATCATCATTTCACATAAACATACATATTATGTTTATCTTCCAATGCACACCTGCACGATTCTGTTCATTCCACATCAACATATACATATATATATGTTCATTCATCAATGCACAACTACAATGATGACAAATGCAACTCATAGAGACCGACTCTCGACTCCATGCAGATGCAATGCGGTACCGACTCATTTCATCTCAAGTTCAATTGAAGAACTTATTGGAACCATCGCTTGTTACTTAACGTAACTCCCCGTCGGGCATACGATGTTCACCCATTGCTACCACCTCTCAAAAGGCTTACAATGTTTATGGATTGCTTTCGGTCCTCTTTGTATAAGGCTCACAATCCGATCGCTTTCGGTCCTCTTTGTATAAGGCTCACGATCTTTTGTAATCATCGCTCCCACCTCTCAAAAGGCTTACGACGTTACAACGGGTTCATCTTAGAACCCCACAATGCAAGAATGCACATCATGATGCTTCACATACAACATGACTCATGACACTCTTGACATGCATACATATTCACAACCATGTGAACCATTTCAACATCAATAATCATGCATTGAAAATCAATTCAAACAATGCATTCATCATTAACCACAAATCACAACAACAAGCATATTATCATATGCATTCACACCAATTCACATTAATTACACCAAACGGCAACGAGCATCGCTTTACCACCCAAACGGCAACGAACTCTTTCACAATTAACATGCATTTACATTTAATTTAAACAATGCATTTCATGATGTTTGGCATACAATGACTCATGACATTAACATTGTATACTCACACACATCACATGCATCTTCACACATATATGCAACCATAATCATGCATATATATAATCAAATACCACACATTGCATATTCTTGCCCTTAGGCCACAAATCAACAACCACAACAATCATCACATATTCACATTTAACATGCATTATCACTTAATTCAAATAATGCATACATTCACTCAAGATCCACAATTCACAAAGCATTCTCAAATCAAGGGTTCGCTCTACAAACATATCCACAACACATTCATATCATTCATAATTAACATACTTAACATTTTCTACAAAATCACTATTCACAAACAGTCGGAAAAGTCGGCCAAAAGTCGGCTAAAAATATAATTTCTTATCACCATCAATTAGTACATATCAATACCTTCAATTCGATATAAAGAACTCTCAAATCCGATAAACAACGAACAAGTTATGAATATTTCAAACTAACGCAAAAACATAAACCGGACACCCGACACTACGAAACGATTCGTAAAAACTGTACCGATTGGGCCAAGTTCAGACCCCAAAACTATTTTTCCTAGAAAGAACATCTCGTTAGCTTCCCAACGCTTCGAACGGGGATCATAACCGACTTACGGTTCAAGAGATATGAATTTCCGAAGTTTCCCCGACAAACCAGAATTTCTGCTTCAGCACAGTAGGTATCGATACATAGGCTTTATGTATCGATACATAAAGACCTCATGTATCGATCCCTAACTCGCATGTATCGATCCCTGCTGTAGTAAAAATTCCATTTTTCCCAATTTTCACAGTAGGGATCGATCCCTGGGATTATGTATCGATCCCTAACCCTGTTTTTCACAAAAAACCAGATTTTTCAAATTACAACTTTGCTGTCCTTTTCCCGAATCCCCGAAAACTCGACTAAATCGAACATTTTCACCGAAACAAACATATACGCGCAACCACCAAATACATAAGAACAATTTAGAACACATAAACGAAATTTCTACGACGTTCGATTTTTCGATTAAATTTCAACCTTTCAAAAACCAGAATTTTTAAACTTCACCAAATCGAATAAAAAGCACGACATACGACGACCTAACCTTCCTCGATACAACTACGTAATTTATTTCGAATTCTAACCGTGAAAACATCGTTTTCTATCAATTTCCTATAATTCGACCTAAACGGAAACAACAACGGAAACATACCGAAAACTAACCGAAACATAACCAAACTTAATGAAACGGCAAACAGCAGCTCACATACATATAACCAACCAACACATGTATTTATACAACTTTCCGACCGTAGAAACATCGGTTTCTATCGATTTCGTCCAATACGACATAAACGGAAACAACAACGGAAACATACCGAAAACTAACCGAAACATAACCAAACTTAATGAAACTTCAAACAGCAGCTCACATACATATAACCAACCAACACATGTATTTATACAACTTTCCGACCGTAGAAACATCGGTTTCTATCGATTTCGTCCAATACGACATAAACGGAAACATATGGAAAACCAACCAAAACATTCACACAAAACACATACATAATCATACACAAAGTTATAATAACAATATTTCACACCCTTACCCGATTATTCGCGCTTTAAACGGAGTTTTCTCGACTTTTCCTCTCTTTTCCTCTTCTCCCTTCTTTCCTTCTCTTTTCTCTTCTCTTCTCTTTCTATTTTTCTGTTTTCTTTTCTCTCTATTTCTATCTTTCTATTCTATTTAAACAAAATATCTATCCAAATGACCAAAATACCCCTACACTCAAATATCTCGCAAACGCTCTCAAAATGCGATAAAACATAATAACGATGAAAAATAACATTTTTCTAAATAAAAGTCAAAAATAAAATAATATAATAATAAAATAATCAATTAAACTCGATTAAATAAAACTCACAAAAACTGGGGCGTTACATAACAAGTTGAAGATGGTTAGCTCGAATCACTTTGTGAGTTTGGTTTGGTTTTCTTGTTGTTGGGTTCTTTGGCATTGGAGGAATCGAATAATTCATAATGACGAATTTTTCGAAGCGGAAACTATTTTCTATAGCATAGTCAATGTTTCTTGGTGGTGGAGGAATTTGGGAATTAAAGATAGGAAGAATAAATGTAGTTATTATGAATGGTTATCACAACCTTTGGATTTCTTGTAACCTTTTGAGTGGGTGGTTGTAATTGGGATGGAGTACCCCTAGTACTCCCTTCAATTAATTTTGCCTATTAAAAAAAAATAATAATAATTAACCACAATTTTTAGATGTATATACTTGAACATGATTTAGATATTTAATGAATATTATGTATATTTGAACATTTAAAAAATTTATTTAATGATGTTCAAAAAGTGTGGTTAATTAACTTCAGTGGTGAATGATTAATGAGTTTCAACACATTATGATATACATTATCCAATTACTATTGAAATTGTTTAGCCACAGAAACCATTAAGTTGTACTAGATTCATGTTTCTTAGTTGGTTTGACCTAATTAACTCCGGTTTCATATTCTTGCATCCATTGTCTAGACTCTCTTGATATCCTCTTGTTAGAAACACAGGAGTTCAACATGTCGCAATTATAAATCGATGGATCATACAGAAAAAAGATATTCATAAGAGAAATACACACTATATCCACAGTCTAACAATGTATATTATTTCCAAAAGACACAAATTTGCATTTTACTCTAACTGAAATTTTATTTGTTGAAATCTCAAACTTACAACCGAAAAACTTCAAACAACGCACACTCTTACTAGAGACAATCACAATAAAAGAAAACAAAAGCATATGATAACTATAAATACAAAAGAAAACAAAGCTTGTTTCTTTTAACTCAAAAGAACTTTTTAAGCCACCTAAGTACCTGTGAGCTATAACTGGTTCCCAATGCCACTCCAGCAACAAGACCGCCTACATACCCAATTAGACTTACTTTCCACTCAATTTCAATGAAAGATTCTGAGTCATTATCATTGTTAGAGGCAGAAGGTGGAGAAAATGAGCGCCCTGCATGATCTAAACACTTGTTCAGCAATTGATCCCCACACAGACCTTTGTTACCCTCAAATGAATCACCTTGGAATGTTGAAAACTGATTATTCTGAGGTATAGGACCTGTGAGATTGTTGAAGGACACATTGAAGAACTCCAGAAAGGTGAGTTGTGTCAACTCTTGGGGAATCTTCCCTGACAGATTGTTGAGAGAAAGGTCCAATGTTTCAAGGTTTGAAAGGTTCCCTAAGGAAGATGGAATGCTCCCAGTAAAGATGTTATTTGATAAGTTGAGCAAAACAAGACCCTTCAAGTCACCTAGGACTTTTGGTATCTCTCCACTGATTTTGTTGCTTGATATATCAATAAGTATCATACTGTAAATATTTTGAAGCTCCTCATAATCCATGGTATGCCCTTTGTTTGACATTGTCAACGAATAAGGAAAAGATTCTGATTCATACTGTAATTCACTTGTATTGGAAGTTTTCATTATTTTCCAACTCTGGATCATTTCCGATGGAAAACTTCCAGAGAATTCATTGTGAGAAAGGTCAATGATGTGAAGCTTAGGAAATGTGCACGTCATATTGCCAGGCCACCAAATATCTCCCTGAAATTTGTTGTCACTTAAAGCCAATACCTTTAACTCAGGTAAATCTCCCAGCCAAAATGGAAACAAATCATTGATATTGTTATGGCTAATATCAAAGTACTCTAGCCTTCCACAATTGACCAATGCTCTTGGCAGCTGACCTTGAAGATTGTTGTTGCTGAAATCAATCATTTTAAGGTTATTTCCCATCAGGTATGATTGGGGAATGAGATCAGACAACTTGTTCCCTTGTAACATCAATATGTTTAGATATCTGCTAAAGTTCCCTATACATGATGGAACATGGCCACTTAAATTGTTGAACGATAAATTAAGAATATTGAGTGATTTGAGATTGCATATGGATGGCGATATTTCTCCTGTCAACGAATTATTGGAAACAACTAAGCCTAGTAAACTCGATTTTCTCCATAACCAACTAGGTAGCGATGTTATATTGTTGTATTCCAATTGAAAAAATTCCACATCAGTTAGATTACTTAAAAATGTTGGAACCTCAACTATATTGCATGATGCCAAACCTAAGAACTTGATCGGAGAATTAGTCGCATTGTAAGCACTTTTTCCATAAAATAATGACAATTTGTTGTATGACAATTTAAGAACAGTTAGCTTTTTGAGCTTCAAAAACGTGTTAAGCTGCTGATTTCCTTGTAACAAATTATTTTGTAAATTCAAGTAAACCAGATCACTTAGGTTTGTCAACCAAGATGGAAATTCACCCTTTATATTGCTATTTTGTGCATTAAACTTTGATAGTTGGGTGAGATTTGCAAAGGATAATGGAATGTCACTGCTAATATTTAACGAGGATATATCCATGTGAACTAGTGATGAGAGCTTACCTATCCAGGAGATGGTTTCAAAAGTAAATTTATTGGAACCAAGGAACATGAAGTTAAGTTTGGTAAGATTTGCCAAGGCTACTGAAGGGTCTCCGCCAAATTGGTTATATCGAAGGTTTATGTGCACGAGTTGTGTGAGGTTTCCTAGTGAAGAAGGAATATACCCAGAAAAATTGCAATCTTTAATTGATAGGGTATTTAAAGAGCTAAGCTTTCCTATGGATACAGGAAGTGTACCATAGAAATCTGTCTTAGCAAGGTATAACTTGGTGAGTGAACTAGACTGAAATTTGGGCAACCGGCCAATGAGATTTGTATTATATATCAAATTCAAAATTTTCAAGTTTGGAAGATGAAATACTCCAAATGGAAACTCACCATACAATTCAGAGTTGTAAAGAGATAGTACTTGCAACGAAGTTAGATTTGTGAGTGTGTCTGGTAAAGTGGATGAAATAGTTACATCACCAAGTCGAAGAATCTGAAGTTTTGTTGAGTTTTTAGTTATGCTTCTAAGAATGGGTTGTTTGAGTTGCAATATATTGACGCTTAGATCAAGAGACAACAATTTGGACAACTGTGAAACTTGTGGTGGAATTTCTCCAAAAAAATTTGACTGAGAAAGGTTCAGATATCTTAGTTGTGAAAGCTCACCTATCGTAGGCGAGATTTGAGAGATATTGAAGTCATTGTCTGAAAGATCGAGATGTCGAAGGTGTACAAGGCGAAAGAGAGTGCTATTTGCATCCATTGTACCATAGAGTTAACTGCTACTAAGATCAATGTGAATGACATGATCTGTGTGCACATCACATTGAATGCCATCCCATGAGCAACAATCAGTGGTTGCATTCCATGATGTTGTTTTAGGATAACTGAGAGGATTACCAGAAGCAGTCATATAGATGATAAAGTCTTCCTTGAATTGCAACAAGGCATGGCTTTCATATTGATGACACTTTGGGTGAGTTAAAGGAAAAGATGTAGTAAATGTGAAAGAGAAGAGTGAAAAAAAGAAAAGAAAGTGGAATGATAAAACAAGAGAGCGCACAAAGACCATTGTATCTTAATATTTTAAACTGACAAGTTTGGATGAAATGTTAGACACATAGTAGGTGGTTCTTATACTGAAGAAATGGAATGCAATATAGTAAATGAAAGTGTTTTCTAGTGAAATTCATTATCATTGACCGTGCATTTTGGTTTGGACTATCACATTTCCATTGGTGAAGCAACTCCGAAAAATCCGTATTGTCCTTTACCGTTAAAATTCAAAGAAAGGGATTTGAATGTTGGCTCTTATAGTGGATTATGCAATTTGATTTGATCTCTCTTGTATTGACCGCAATCACATGCATTTCATGCAAAGACTTTTATATAACAAGCTCTATCTGATGCTTTATCATGTGCTGAGGTTTTCTTCATTACCACAAACTTAATTTTCTGTCCATTTCTAGTTTTTGTATTCTATTTCTTTTACATTTGTCTCTATTATTTGACTTAGAAATTTCCTCTGATTCTCTTGCTACTTGTATTTTTGGAAAACCATTTCAATAATTTAAATCTCTCCAATCAATTCCATACACAAACAATTTAATATTTTGACACAATCCTATGCAATTTTATTTTGTATTAGACGCAGGAATATGTGCCTTCTCTTTATATACTCAACATTCTATAACTGATTTTCCGCTTAAGTATCATAATAAATAGTTTCGAATTTTATGTATCTGATGCTCTAATTATACTCTAAACATAGTGAATTATAGTGGATTATGCAATTTGATTTGATCTCTCTTGTATTGTTTGTAATCACATGCATTTCATACAAAGACTTTTATATAACAAGGTCTATTTGATGCTTTATCATGTACTGGGGTTTTCTTCATTACCACAAACTTAACTTTCTGTACATTTGTCTCTATTATTTGACTCAGCAATTTTCTCTCCGATCATCTGGCTACTTGTATTTTTGGAAAACCATTTCAATATTTTAAATCTCTCCAATCAATTCCATACATAACCAATTTAATATCTTGACATAGTCAATTGCATTATTTTCAATTTAAATTGTTCATATGCAATTTATTTGGTATTAGACTGTGCCCTCTCTTCATATACTCAACATTTTATGATTTGGTGGCATGCCTAACACTTCATTCTATAACTGACTTTTTTCTTAAGTATCATAATTACTAGTTTTAAATTTTATACATGTAATGCTCCTTATACTCTCAATATATATCAAATTATGAGAAGAGATCGAGATAATGCAGACTATAACCAAATAATAATGATCTTATGCTTATAAGTAATATAATAAGAGACTCTAAATTGGTGCAGCTGATAAATTTTGTGTACACTGTCAAATAATTTTACAGAAAGAGCAGTTGCATTGAGAATGATGATTCACTCAAAAAAGACTAAAATGTGCACTAATACAATCAAACACACACAATAAAGATATCTTTCATTTTTAACTTAAGAAATTACACCCACTTCTTCTAAGGTCTATGTAAAATGCACAAACACCCTCTCTAATTTTAAAATAGATACTAACTTCCGGTAGATAAATGACAGATATACCTGCGGTTTTTTTTTTTACTGTCACAAAAAATTTCTATTATTAGATGTAATCTTTCTTATAGTGTGTTAATGAGAAACATAGGTGTTTGGAGATGGGTTAAAATAAATATTTTGGAGAAGTCCAGTCTTCATTTCAGTCTGTCGTCTGTCATTTCTTAGAGGTCTTCCAATATAAGCTAGTCATCTTGGAATGTTATAACAAAACATTCTACCAACATTGTTGTTATGATTGTTCATGTTGTTGTTATTGTTGTATCATTACAGTCCATCATACGATATTTTAAGTATTTATTTACGTTGTTTTAAGTACTTTTATTCTTAATGTGTTTCCATCTTAATAGGTTTTAATAAAGGTTCTTAAGAATCGTTGAAAAGATCAATTCAAATCAAACTCATCCTAACCAGACGATTTTCAATGTATTTTACTTTGAAATTTATGATGACAATACAAGGAGAGGGCTAACACACAAGAAAGTGAAGAAAAAGATGAAGATTGCAAAAAAAAACAACATCATATAGATGCACTGCAAGAACGCGACGCCCGTTTTTGTAATAATCACTACTACAAAACACGCATTCAACAACATCATGGTCACCATAGTTTTTCTCTACACCGTGGTGACATATCTTAACTAAGGCTAGTCTTCATTTCATTATGTCTGTCCTTTCTCATAGGTCTTCCAATATAAGCTAGTCATATTGGAATGTTATAACAAAACACTCTACCAACATTGTTGTTATGATTGTTCATGATGTTGTTATTGTTGTATCATCACAGCTCATCATATGATACTTTAAGTATTAATTTAAGTTGTTTTAAGTACTTTTATTGTTAATGTGTTTCCATCTTAGTAGGTTTTAATAAAGGTTCTTAAGAATCGGTGAAAAGATCAATTCAAGTCAAACTCATCCTAACCAGATAATTTTCATGGTATTTTACTTTGAAATTTATGATGACAATACAAGGAAACGGCTAGCACACAAGAAAGTGAAGAAAAAGATGAAGATTGCAACAAAAAACAACATCAAATAGATGTACCGCAAGAACGCAACACCCGTTTTTGTAATAATCAATTGATAATTGTCGCGGCCGGCAAAATATTCGAGTCGCCATCATATTTTTTTAAGGAAAATAAATGATAAACCGAAAGTCCTAATACTAAGGGTAGAGATTCCTAAGGTTCGGGAGTCGGTTAAGCGAGGGGAAGGTGTTAGGCACCCCTTGTAACACCCCCAATCTATACCCCCAAGTAAACAAATAGATAATTCAAAATTCAAAATTTCATCAGAGTATATTTAAATTTTCATGGCATAGACAGGGAGAATCACATTATATTGAAACCAAATATACAACACCTGCTCATAAAGATATGCATCAGTGGGGTAGCATTCATTCAGAGGGAACTCAGTTCCTTACACCCACTTTTCAGAAATTAGAATAAAAGCGGAAAATCTAAAATCTGATTATCATATATATATCACATGAAAAGTTGGTCATACATCAAGTTATACATTCACAAGCCAAAAGATATATATACATAATACACAATAATCACTAACGGCCTTCCTAACTACCCGGTGTCACATATCAGAGCCGACCGACAAAAGAATGAAGACATAAGCTTCACAAAAGACCTCCAGCAACGCTAATCTGCAATGCCTCATAGAGCATTATAAAACAGCAGAAGGGTGAGAAAAACAACAATAACATAGATGCATATAATTATATATATCAACATAAAAATACACATATCAAGTATTCTCACCACAGGTGTCACATGCCAACATATAAAGCATATACATATTATATTCACATAATCCCATATTCACACATCATGCATATGATTATACACACAAAACATATCATGCATAATTCAAGGCATTTAATGTAACGCCCCAGTTTTGACCATTTTATTTAATCGAGTCGATTTAATTATTTTGAGTATTATATTATTTTTATTTATGACTTTGGTGTGATAATATGTTGTTTTGTACTGTTATTATATTTTATCGCATTTTGGGATCGTTAGGGAGATAATTGAGAATAAGGGTATTTTAGTCTTTTCCCTAATTATTTACTAAGTTAGTAAAGAAAAAGAAATAGAAATAGATAGAATTAGAAAAGAAAGAAAAATAGTAAGAGAAAGAAAAGGAGAAGAAGAAAAGAGAAGGGAAAGAAGAGAAAAGAGAGAAAAAGAGGAAAAGCTAGGAATCAAAGAAAACAACTTCTAGGAATCGATTTAATCGGGTAAGGGTGTGAAATTCAATTATCCTATACATGTGTATGATTATGTATGTGTTTGTTTGTGGTTTTGTTGGATTGTATGAGAAATAGAATAAATACCCATTTGTGTAGAAAGTGTGAGAATTCGATTTAATCGTGTTAGAAATCATGTTTTCGTGTTCCTTGTTATTGATACATGATAGATATATGTTGTTATACATCAAATTGGTAATTTTCTGGTGTAAAAATGGGGTTTTTGGGTGAAAATTCGTAACAGCAACGCAGTAGGAAAAATTCTGGGTTTCGCTGCCCATACGCGTATGGGACAGGGCAATACGCGTATGGGGTAGGGCAATACGCGTATTGGTTAGGGAAATACGCGTATGGCAATGAAGGAAAGTAGGCAATACGTGTATGGGGCTGGGCAATACGCGTATGGCTGAGGGCAATACGCGTATGGCCAGCAAGGGTGCAGAATGTGTTTTTTTTCGCGATGTCTTTTCTTGTTTAGTCCGTAACTTTTGATCCGCTTATCCGTTTTGAACGTTCTTTATATCGTTGGAAAGCTAATGAAATGTTCTTTCCTATTAAAATGATTTCGAGATTGTTGGCCGATTTAATTATGTCGGGAATTGGGAATAGTGTCGTTTTGTCGACTTTTGCCGTTTTAATGGTGTGTAAATGATGTGTATTATATAATGTGCTTGAATATGGATATCGTATGACTTGTATGACGTTGTATGATGTGAATGCATGTGATGACATGTTGTGGTGATGAATTGTGGCCGAAAGGCAAATAAATGCAATATGTTGTATTTGATTATATATGCATGTTTATGGTTGCATAAGTGTGTGAAATGCATGGTTGTCATGAGTTCTTGTGTGTCAAGCATCATGATATGCATTGTTGTTGCGTCCTGTGTGACGGCGGTTCCGGTGGGGAATCAGCTATAACATCGTGTGCCTCGAAAATATGAAAGGTATGAATAGCCTGAGGACCTAAAGCGATGGTTATAGACGATCGTATGCCTCGAAAATATGAGGTGAGAAAAGCCTGAGGATTTAAATCGATCGGATTGTGTGCCTCAAAAATATGAAAGGTATGAATAGCCTGAGGACCTAAAGCAATCCATAAACGTCGTGTGCCTCGAAAATATGAAAGGTATGAATAGCCTGAGGACTTAAAGCGACGGGTGAACATCGTAGGCCCGACGGGGAGTTACATTGATGTAACGAGCGATGGTTCCAGCAGAGTTCCTGAGGGAACTAGTGATGAGAATATTTGGAGTCGGTACCGCATGGCATTTGCATAGAGTCGTTGTGTCCGTCTCTGTGCATTTGCATGAATCATAGTCTGATTATGTATTATGAGTGGATATGTGATGATGTGAATATGATCAGTAATTGCTATATGTGTTGGCATGTGATAACTGTTAGTGAGAATATTTGATATGTGTATTTTTATGTTGATCTATATAATTATATGCATTTATATTATGGTTGTTTTTCTCACCCTTCTGCTCGTTTTATAATGCTCTATGAGGCATTGCAGATTAGAGTTGCTGGAGGTCTTTTGGTGAAGCTTTGTGTCTTCACCCCTTTTGTCGGTCGGCTCTGATATGTGACACCGGGTAGCTAGGGTGGCCGTTTGTGGTCGTTATGTATATATATCTTTTGGCTTGTGCATGTATAACTTGATGTATGACCAACTTTTCATGTGATATATATATGATAATCAGATTTTAGATTTTCCGCTTTAATTCTAATTTCTGAAAATGTGGGTGTAAGGAACTGAGTTTCCTCTGTATGTATGCTACCCCACTGTTGCATATCTTTATGGGCAGGTGTTGTATGTATGTTTTGTTTCACGTTGATGTGATTTCTCCGACTATGCCATGATTTTAAATATACTCTGATGAAATTTCGAATTTTCTTTTATTGCTTTAAATGCATGTTTATTTAGGGGTGTAGATTGGGGGCGTCACATTAAGTGGTATCAGAGCCAGTCCGTGTCAGTTGTGTCTGTCGTTTTGGATGAGTTGTTGTTGTGCGGCAGTTGTGTTCTGGTGAGTTGTTGTTTAACCATAGTTTCTGTTATTGGAAATGAACAGAATATAGCTCGGGCTGTACAGGGTGTACCGAATGTTGCGGGTAATAATGAGTTCGGGATGAGCGAACCGCTTATCTTCAAGGGAAGATATGATCCTGATGGTGCACAATTTTGGTTTGAGGAGTTTGAAAGAATCTTCCATGTGACGGATTATGCTGAAGAGGATAAGGTGAGACTGGGTACTCACATGCTAGAAGAAGAAGCGGCTGATTGGTGGGTTAGTTTGCGCCAAGTGTTGGAAGTGGATGAGGAAGAGGTTACTTGGGAGTTATTTGGCCGAGAGTTTCGGAGGAAGTATTATCCGGAGGGAGTGAAGGAAAAGAAAGAGATTGAGTTTTTGGAACTAAAACAAGGCAATATGTCTGTTGTTGACTACACTGCTAAGTTTGTGGAACTGGTGCAGTTTTATCCTCATTATCCGGAAGCGACTGCTGAATTTTCTAAGTGTGTGAAGTATGAGAACGGATTGCGTCCGGAGATTAAACGGGCAATCGGTTATCAGAGGATTATAAGGTTTTCTGATTTGGTGGACAGTTGTAGGAGTTACGAAGAGAATCGTAAGGTGCGTGCTACTCCCTATGAGAATGTGAATGACAGGAAAGGGAAACAACAGTCTCGTAGTGGGGGAGGAATGTCTAGTCCTCCGAGGCGTTACATTAAGTGTCACAAGTGTGGGGAAGTAGGACATCGTAAGTTGGATTGTAGGAGGAATAAACTAAAATGTTCTAATTGTGGAGGTTCGGGACATGTCGCAGCTGATTGTAAGAGAATTAGGATGAAGTGTTTCAACTGCGGTGAAACAGGTCATATCAGTACGAGGTGTACGGAACCGAAGGGAGCTCAGACTGGTAGGAAAGTTGTTGCATTGGCAGGAGATGAGACTACTAGTGCGGATCATCTGACTCAAGGTACTTGTTTTATTAATAGTACGTCTTTATTTGCTATTATTGGTACTAGAGCGACTCATTCGTTTATTTCGTGTGAGTGCGCAAAGTGTTTGAATTTGTTGTTGTCTTCTTGGAGTAGTAAGATGGTTATCGATACTTTTGTCTAGGGGTCGGTAATTACTTATTGGATTTATCTAATTTGTTCTTTGACCATTTATGGTAAAGACTTGTGATGGTTTTGGTGTGTCCACAGCTGGAAGGATTAGAATGAGATAAGTGGGGGAGAAGCTGGTACTTCTCCATGTTGTTTCAGGTGTAGAGCGCTGGCTCAGTGTGTTCGGAATTGCAAGATTATAAGTGTAGTTTCTGGTTCAAGAAGGGATGCGGAGGTAAGGATTACGTCAACTAAGGGGTTGTGCCTTAGGTAGTTTTGTGCATAGGATGTAAGGTATGCTATTATAGTTTGGTAGAGACGGTTTATGCCTCATCATGGTTGTCGGCTGTTTATTGACAAATTGAGGAACTGATCACCCTTAATCTCTTGTTGATAGCGGACGAGAATTATGTTGGATGGAATGGACGTGTCTTTCCGGCTTTGATAGTGGTGCGGAATGGATTACTTGAAATTTAAGGAAATAATTGCAGATTATTTTGTCAAGTTGAGGCAGGCTTTATATCTGACGGGGATGCGGAATCAAGATTTTGCTTGATGGTTGCAGATTGCGTTGTTGATTCGATGAGAATTCTTATATCAGAAGATGAGACGGATTAGAGGTTTGTGTATGTGGATTAAGTTGGAATGTCTCTGAGGGATAATGATTGGGTATTACTAAGGGTTGTTCTCAGAGAGTAGAGTGTGAACTTAGTTGGACAACAGTGAATAGTCGAGGCTATATCTGCTAAGTGAGTAGTATGGGAACTTGCGGTTGTGTTTTGCATAGCGTAAGTTTTGAATTGTGACGAATTGCAAACGATTTGAAATTCTTTGATGGTATAGAGATTACAGAAATCTTGAGGGAACCCTTAGGGGTGGATGTGATATATGAGAGTTCTTTTTTTTTGTTGGATGTTGCAATAGGAT
This sequence comes from Lathyrus tuberosus, assembly GCA_022829125.1. Classification (NCBI taxonomy): domain Eukaryota; kingdom Viridiplantae; phylum Streptophyta; class Magnoliopsida; order Fabales; family Fabaceae; genus Lathyrus; species Lathyrus tuberosus. The sequence goes on along the minus strand of JALAZF010000161.1, from coordinate 6,106,931 downwards.
GGAATTTGGATTGTCAAGAGCAGGAATTTTGTGTGGAGTACGGACAGTGGTATATGGTGACAATTGAGAATAAGTGTTTACTTTCAGGATTAAGTAAAGGGTATGGTATTGGTTGAGTTTGATTAGAATTACAATTGTTGGAATGTTTGATAAGAATGGTGATTTGTTTAAGTAGAGGCTTTAGAACGACCTTGTGTGACGGGTTATATTTGTTATCATTGGAAGTAGATGCGGTGTTACTATGAGAGGCTCCGAAGTTAGTTAAAGGTGATTAGAAACTTTTTGCATTTTGTTGGTTATTACCGAAGGGTATGGAAGGATTTTTCCAAGATTAGTGTTTTCGTTACTTCAGTTGACTTGCAAAGGTGAAGTCGATTGTTTGGGATGTATCTTGATGAGTATAGTTGGTGTGTTAATGTAAGAGAGAAAAATCGTGGCTTATGTTCTTCGACAATTGAGGAGTCGTGGAAGGATCAATCCTATGGTGGAATTGGTTGTAGTTGTATTATGTTGGATTATAGGAAGTATTATTTTTAGGATTCTAGATTCAAAGTGTTTGGTAATTACAAGAATATTGAGTACTGATTTGGTCTGAAGGAATGGAGATAACGAGAATGGTTAGAATTAGTGGCGAGTTATGACTTTGGCTTGAATTACCCTTTGGGAAAAGTTATTGTTGTGCCGGAGGAGTTAAGTCGGAAGTTTCTATGTATGTCTGTTTCGAGGGTCCGAGGATTAGAATTGTTTGAGAAGTTCAGAGGCGAGTGCCTGGTGTGTGAGATAACACAGAGGAGTGTGCGGCTGGAAATATTAAAATTGAACAGTGGTTTTAGGGAAGTATGTGAAAAAGTTAGACTTTGGACGTGAGATTGGTAGTTTTGATGGTTACGAGTCATCAGAGTGCGCAGCAGAAGCGTGATGTGGCATATTTCGTATATGTGTGTGCGATTTGTAAGAATGATGAGACCATTGGATGTTTCAGGATGGAAGTGTTAGGTGAGAGGTTTGAATAATGTTCATGGGCTACTAAGTAGATGGATGTTTTGGTTTTATGTTCGTTTGGTGAATCGTAGCATTACTGTAATAAGGTTGTGTGACAAGGATGTTGGTGTTCTGGTTTTGTTGATGTTGTGGAAGCCTTGTGGGGTCGTGGAACTTTGTGTTCTTGTTTGTGTTGTTGTCTCGTTTCCATTATGTTGGTTCGAGTGTGAGTTGGTGCTTGTGTATTCTTTGAGTTGTGCGTTGGTCGTCAAGTGCATTGTATGGGCTTTGCATCTTGTCGTTGTAGTGGTCGTCGTTGTCGTGTCGTTAATTGTGTTTGGGGTTAGCAAGGTGGTTTGTCAGTTGTGTTGTTCGTGGTGTGCCTTTTGTTGGCATGTTGGTTTGTTAGTCGGATGCGAGAGTCGTGTCCGGAGTTGTTCGTCTCGGTTATATTTTCGAGGACGAAAAATTCCAAGTGGGGGAGAGTTGTAACGCCCCAGTTTTGACCATTTTATTTAATCGAGTCGATTTAATTATTTTGAGTATTATATTATTTTTATTTATGACTTTGGTGTGATAATATGTTGTTTTGTACTGTTATTATATTTTATCGCATTTTGGGATCGTTAGGGAGATAATTGAGAATAAGGGTATTTTAGTCTTTTCCCTAATTATTTACTAAGTTAGTAAAGAAAAAGAAATAGAAATAGATAGAATTAGAAAAGAAAGAAAAATAGTAAGAGAAAGAAAAGGAGAAGAAGAAAAGAGAAGGGAAAGAAGAGAAAAGAGAGAAAAAGAGGAAAAGCTAGGAATCAAAGAAAACAACTTCTAGGAATCGATTTAATCGGGTAAGGGTGTGAAATTCAATTATCCTATACATGTGTATGATTATGTATGTGTTTGTTTGTGGTTTTGTTGGATTGTATGAGAAATAGAATAAATACCCATTTGTGTAGAAAGTGTGAGAATTCGATTTAATCGTGTTAGAAATCATGTTTTCGTGTTCCTTGTTATTGCTACATGATAGATATATGTTGTTATACATCAAATTGGTAATTTTCTGGTGTAAAAATGGGGTTTTTGGGTGAAAATTCGTAACAGCAACGCAGCAGGAAAAATTCTGGGTTTCGCTGCCCATACGCGTATGGGACAGGGCAATACGCGTATGGGGTAGGGCAATACGCGTATTGGTTAGGGCAATACGCGTATGGCAATGAAGGAAAGTAGGCAATACGCGTATGGGGCTGGGCAATACGCGTATGGCTGAGGGCAATACGCGTATGGCCAGCAAGGGTGCAGAATGTGTTTTTTTTCGCGATGTCTTTTCTTGTTTAGTCCGTAACTTTTGATCCGCTTATCCGTTTTGAACGTTCTTTATATCGTTGGAAAGCTAATGAAATGTTCTTTCCTATTAAAATGATTTCGAGATTGTTGGCCGATTTAATTATGTCGGGAATTGGGAATAGTGTCGTTTTGTCGACTTTTGCCGTTTTAATGGTGTGTAAATGATGTGTATTATATAATGTGCTTGAATATGGATATCGTATGACTTGTATGACGTTGTATGATGTGAATGCATGTGATGACATGTTGTGGTGATGAATTGTGGCCGAAAGGCAAATAAATGCAATATGTTGTATTTGATTATATATGCATGTTTATGGTTGCATAAGTGTGTGAAATGCATGGTTGTCATGAGTTCTTGTGTGTCAAGCATCATGATATGCATTGTTGTTGCGTCCTGTGTGACGGCGGTTCCGGTGGGGAATCAGCTATAACATCGTGTGCCTCGAAAATATGAAAGGTATGAATAGCCTGAGGACCTAAAGCGATGGTTATAGACGATCGTATGCCTCGAAAATATGAGGTGAGAAAAGCCTGAGGATTTAAATCGATCGGATTGTGTGCCTCGAAAATATGAAAGGTATGAATAGCCTGAAGACCTAAAGCAATCCATAAACGTCGTGTGCCTCGAAAATATGAAAGGTATGAATAGCCTGAGGACTTAAAGCGACGGGTGAACATCGTAGGCCCGACGGGGAGTTACATTGATGTAACGAGCGATGGTTCCAGCAGAGTTCCTGAGGGAACTAGTGATGAGAATATTTGGAGTCGGTACCGCATGGCATTTGCATAGAGTCGTTGTGTCCGTCTCTGTGCATTTGCATGAATCATAGTCTGATTATGTATTATGAGTGGATATGTGATGATGTGAATATGATCAGTAATTGCTATATGTGTTGGCATGTGATAACTGTTAGTGAGAATATTTGATATGTGTATTTTTATGTTGATCTATATAATTATATGCATTTATATTATGGTTGTTTTTCTCACCCTTCTGCTCGTTTTATAATGCTCTATGAGGCATTGCAGATTAGAGTTGCTGGAGGTCTTTTGGTGAAGCTTTGTGTCTTCACCCCTTTTGTCGGTCGGCTCTGATATGTGACACCGGGTAGCTAGGGTGGCCGTTTGTGGTCGTTATGTATATATATTTTTTGGCTTGTGCATGTATAACTTGATGTATGACCAACTTTTCATGTGATATATATATGATAATCAGATTTTAGATTTTCCGCTTTAATTCTAATTTCTGAAAATGTGGGTGTAAGGAACTGAGTTTCCTCTGTATGTATGCTACCCCACTGTTGCATATCTTTATGGGCAGGTGTTGTATGTATGTTTTGTTTCACGTTGATGTGATTTCTCCGACTATGCCATGTTTTTAAATATACTCTGATGAAATTTCGAATTTTCTTTTATTGCTTTAAATGCATGTTTATTTGGGGGTGTAGATTGGGGGCGTCACATTTAACACGAATGCACATCAATTCACAAATACTATCACACGCTCAATCACACAATGTCTCCATCCCCAATTGCATATTATTCATGCCAAATACATTTATCACAAATGCATATCACAACATCTCGCACATAATCAACCAAATCATGATTTTCCACATATAACCAATGCAATCATAATTCATACATATGCAAAGAGACCGACACAACGACTCTCTATGCAAATGCATATGCGGTACCGACTCCAAGATTTCATATCTCATCACTAGTTCACTCAGGAACTCTGCCGGAACCATCGCTCGTTACATCACTGTAACTCCCCGTCGGGCATACGATGTTCACCCACCGCTCACACCTCCACCAAGAAAGGCTCACGGTGTTTATGGATCGCTCACACCTCCACCGAGAGAGGCTCACGACCCGATCGCTCACACCTCCACCGAGAGAGGCTCACGATCGTCTATAACCATCGCTTTCAGTCCTCAGGCTATTCATACCTTTCATATTTTCGAGGCACACGATGTTATAGCTGATTCCCCACCGGAACCGCCGTCACACAGGACGCAACAACAATGCATATCATGATGCTTGACACACAAGAACTCATGACAACCATGCATTTTCACACATATATGCAACCATAAACATGCATATATAATCAAATACAACATATTGCATTTATTTACCTTTCGGCCACAATTCATCACCACAACATGTCATCACATGCATTCACATCATACAAGTCATACGATATCCATATCAAAAGCACATTGCATGAAACACATCAATTACGCACACTTACAACGACAAAAGTCGACAAAATGACACTATTCCAAATTCTCGACATAATTAAATTGGTCAACAATCTCAAAATCATTTTAATAAGAAAGAGCATTTCATTAGCTTTCCAACGATATAAAGAACATTCAAAACGGATAAACGGATCAAAAGTTACGAACTAAACAAGAAAAGACATCGCGAAAAAAACACATTTTGCACCCTTGCTAGCCATACGTGTATTGCCCTCAGCCATACGCGTATTGCCCAGCCCCATACGCGTATTGCCTACTTTCCTTCATTGCCATACGCGTATTTCCCTAACCAATACGCGTATTGCCCTACCCCATACGCGTATTGCCCTGTCCCATACGCGTATGGGCAGCGAAACCCAGAATTTTTCCTGCTGCGTTGCTGTTACGAATTTTCACCCAAAAATCCCATTTTTACACCAGAAAATTACCAATTTGATGTATAACAACATATATCTATCATGTATCAATAACAAGGAACACGAAAACATGATTTCTAACACGATTAAATCGAATTCTCACACTTCCTACACAAATGGGTATTTATTCTATTTCTCATACAATCCAACAAAACCACAAACAAACACATACATAATCATACACATGTATAGGATAATTGAATTTCACACCCTTACTCGATTAAATCGATTCCTAGAAGTGATTTTCTTGAGTTTCCAAGCTTTTCCCAATTTCTCTCTTTTTCTCCTTTCTCTTCTTTTCTTTCTTCCCTTTTTCTTCTTCTCTTTTTCTTTCTCTCTATTATTCTCTCCTTTCTATTTCTATCTCTTTTGTTTACTAACTTAGTAAATAATTAGGGAAAAGACTAAAATACCCTTACTCTCAATTATCTCCCAAACGATCCCAAAATGCGATAAAATATAATAACAGTACAAAACAACATATTATCACACCAAAGTCATAAATAAAAATAATATAATACTCAAAATAATTAAATCGACTCGATTAAATAAAATGGTCGAAACTGGGGCGTTACACCCCTCACTTTCATTGTACTCAATGGGATCCTCTTTAAGTTCTAGGGTATGTTTGTTTGTCTTTTTATTTATTTACAAAAGAATCCTAAGTTTTTAATTATTGTACTCGCTAGGGTTTACAACCCTATGCCTACGTACCTTCAATCTGAAAGATCAGAGTAACCGTAGTTCACCTCCCCTATTCCTACCCTTAATCCTATTCCTAATCCTAACCCCAATCCTAATCCACTGTGTATACTCTTGGATAAAGTGTTTTATCCCCAAATATATTGTTTATACTCCTAGACAAGGAGTTCTATCCCTTAATCTATTATTTATACTCCTAGACAAGGAGTTCTATCCCTTAATCTATTATATATACTCCTAGACAAGGAGTTCTATCCTTTAAATCCCTTATCCCTTATCCCTTGTTTATACTCTCGGATGGAGAATTTTATCCCTTAATCCCTTATCCATTGTTTATACTCTCGGATGGAGAGTTCTATCCCTTAATTTATATTTATACTCCTAGATAAGGAGTTCTATCCCTAAAAATCCCTTATCCTTTGGCCTATATTTATAGGCTTGGAACCTAAGAGTGCTATCCCTAAATCTCATCCCTTATTTAGACTCTTGGACAAAGAGTTTTATCCAAAGTTTTAAATCCTTAAAAGAATCCTATTATATTCCTTAAGTTCTTAATAATATCCCTTAGCTCCCAATCCTTTAAATCCTTTAAATCCCATAAATCTTTTATATCCCTTAAGTCTCTAATAATATCCCTTAAATCCATTAGATCCTTTAAATCCCTTTATATCCCTTATAATAAAACAATAAAATCCTCAAATTCCATAGAATTTAATAAAACCCAAAATGCCCTTTATGCTAAGATATATAGCAAAACTAATCCCCAAATTATTCCACTTACAAAAATTATTTTTAAATTCAATATAATCTTAAAATAACATAATTTTAATTCCTATTTTCTTAAAAGAATAAACCAAACATTTTAAATATATATATAAAAAGTAAATTGAAAACCAAACCCAAAAAGTTTAATTCCTATTTTCTTTAAAAGAATAAACCAAGTCTATAAAATATAAAGTTAAACCCAACCCCACAATTAACCCAAATATTCCTAAATAAAAATTCCTATATAAAATTAAATCCCTATTTTCTTTAAAAGAATAAACCAAGTATGTTAAATATATAAAATATAAATTTAAGCCCAACTCCACAATTAACCCAAAAATTTCTAAATAAAAATTCCTAAATTAAAATTAAACCCCTATTTTCTATAAAAGAATAAACCAAGTATATAAAATATAAATTTAAACCCAACCCCACAATTAACCCAAAAATTCCTAAATAAAAATTCCTAACTAAAATTAAACTCCTTTTTAAAAATATTCCTAATATTTATCCGCTAAAATTATCACATAAATTAATCCTAATAGTTATCTCATAAACTATCTCTAATTATCCCATAGCTATCCCTATATATTTTATTTATATTAACTCATTTTTAAGAATTAATTTCTAATTCTAATATGCTTAATTGTTTCTAAAAATCAATCCCTAATGTTAATTTGATCCCTAATTATCTTTTGACATTTTAATTCCATATTATTATAATTATCTAATTATTATTATCTTTATTATTCCAATTAATATATTAATTCTCCTAATCAAAAATTTTCTCTTTTTATTATTTTATTAAAGGGTTTAATAGTAGTGCACTGTCAGTGTAAGGCAGTTATGCACATACAAACAATTAAAACTCTTATATTTGACATGTCATTTCAGTATTTTAAAAATAAAATTGAGATTTATTCTGATTCATGCATTTCATTAGTTGACAGTGTAACAATTTTTACACTGTCAGTGCATTTCCCTTTTTCTCTTTATTAAAAGGGGCACTTTTATCATTTAAAAAAAGTAACCACTAATTTAATTATGTTTAACTACTCCTAACTTAATTCCCTAATTATTGGTAGATTATTCTATGTTAATTACAACTATCTAAAATACTTATTTAATTATTTTACGTTAATTAATCCCTAAACACATTAACTATTCCAATTAACCCAAATTACAACCCTAATTTATTGAGTCCAATTACATTAACTAACTAAATATTTAATTATTTTTTATTATAAACCTAATTAATAATTATTGTAAAAAATATTAATTAACCCTAGTTATCCTAATTCAATATTTTTAACCCTAAATACTTGATTAATATTTATTTTTTATTATATTATATTAATTATTATAATAAAAATAATCAATTCATAAATATTTCTAATTATGCTAATTACATTCACTAATAACCAATTACCTTAATTATACTAACTAAATACCTTAATTACTCTAACTACCCCTAAATGACCCTAGAATTATTCTAGTACATAATTAATCCTAATTGAAATAAACAAAACAATATCTATCTTGAGAAATATATAAGTTAATTAAGCAATTAAATTTAAATTTTAAATGAGTTAACTAAACAAACTAACTAGATAATTTGAATTAAGTGATTTGTTATTCAAACTCAATCCTAAAGTTCACTCTTTGACTAAGTGATAAAATCTAACAAACAAAAATAGACCCAACAAACTTTTCTCTAACGTGGGATATTAACTTTAGCATAAACAATATTGGTCTTTCCAAATGACTCATTATGTAATTATTATTTTTTTATTAAAAAGAGGAAATAAAGCCATGTATCAGTCTCTCTTGTGTTTTTTTTAAACAAAATTTGCAGCGAGCATCGTGAGTCAGTTCCTGAATGCTCCGTGTGATACTCATTGGAATGCAGTTATTCGGATTCTCAGATATATAAAGAATGCACCAGGAAGGGATCTATTATATGAAGATAAGGGTGATGTTAAAATCAAGTGTTATTCAGATGCATATTGGGCAAGATCACCGTCGGATAGGAGATCCACTTCTGGATATTGTGTTCTTATTGGAGGAAATATAATCTCATGGAGGAGTAAGAAACAAAACACAGTTGCACTATCGAGTGCTGAAGCTGAATATCGTGATATGGCAGCAACATCGAAGGAACTTGCATGACTGGAGAATTTGCTCTCAGAACTTAGGTTGGGAGACCTTCATTCCACAAAACTCATATGCGACAATCAAGCAGCACCTCATATTGCATCCAATCCGATTTTTCACGAACGGACCAAACACATAGAAATAAATTGTCACTAGGTAAGAGACAAGGTACTGTCAGGAGAAATAACCACAAAATTTGTCAAATCTGAAGATCAATTTGCTGATATGTTTACCAAGTCTCTCAAGGGTTCTCGAGTGAATTATATTTGTAACAAGCTCGGATCATACAATATATACGATCCGGCTTGAGGGGGAGTGTTGAGAATCAGTATATAATCAATTAGTATTGATTATTAATCAATTAGTCATAAGTGTAAATTATAACATTACCTATTGTGTATATCTCTTTTATTTATAAATATATATCAAGTGTGATCATATTCGACACACAGAAATACAATTACAATAGGTTCAGTTATGGTGACAAATTAAGCTAGTTTGAGACATTTTTTTTTTAGGTAATTTTATTGAGATAGGGGAAAAGGTATATCTGCTTCCACCTTCAAACCATTTCAACTCTTTAGTTTTATTTTTTGTGTATCTTGTGTTTGTCTTTGCCTTTGCATGCAACAGCTAAATGACAAGGTTTTTAAAGATACTGAAACTTTATATTTCCATTAAAGGCATCACATTGACTTCACCTATATTGGTTATGATTGTAGGTATACTCAATCCGAGATGCGGCTGTTATTTAATAATGTAATATATTTCTTTTATGCATACAGTGTGGTGAAAGAATGAAGGGTAGATTGAGATGTGAGATTTGGAACATGCAGGTGCATAAGTAGATCCTGTTGCACCGTGTGAAGAGGAAATTAATTTGCATCTTCACAGTATGTGATACTAAACTCACACTATGTTCTTTCAATTAAATTGTCATTTAAACATTAATTACTCATCATAATGCTAAAAACTCGAGAAATAATGTTTTTTAATAAATTCGTAAGTTGCGGCGGTTACTAACTGTGTACCTAAATAATAATTTCAACAAAAACTATTTGCGACTGTTAGAACTGTTGCAATTTTACTTTGACGGCGGTTGTAAAACTGTCGTCCTACATTGTGGTGGGTGGAACGACAGTTTATGAACTTGTGACGGTTCACAAACTGCCGCAACTCAGATATTGTGAAGGCCACAACCGAAGGAACATCCAAAAAAAACCGTTGCAAAATCCGTATTTTCTTGTAGTGAGGAGTTCAACTTGTCGCAATTATAAATCCGTGGATCAAACAGAAGAATTAGATTCATAAAAGAGATGCACTCAATATCTTCAGTCTAACATTGTATATTGTTTTCAAAAGACATAAACTTGTATTTTACTCTAGCAGAAAATTCATTTGTTTAACTTAATACTTTTTCATAATATTTCAAACTTACAACTGATAAATTTCAAACAAAGCACACTTTTACAAGAGACAATCACAATAAAAGGAAATAAAAACAGTGATGATAATGAAAAATACAGAAGAAATGAGTGCCATGCATGATCTAAACACTAATTCAAAAGAACCTTTTAAGCCACCTAACTACCTGTGAGTTGTAACTGATTCCCAATGCCACTCCAGCAACAAGACCGCCAACATATCCAATTAGACTTACTTTCCACTCAATTTCAATGAAAGATTCTGACTCATTATCATTGTCAGAGGTAGAAGGTGGAGGAAATGAGCGCCCTGCATGATCTAAACACTTCTTCAGCAATTGATCCCCACACAGACCTTTGTTACCCTCAAATGAATCACCTTGGAATGTTGAAAACTGCTTATTCTGAGGTATAGGACCTGAGAGATTGTTGAAGGACACGTTGAAGAACTCCAGAAAGGTGACTTGTGTCAACTCTTGGGGAATCTTCCCTGAAAGATTGTTGAGAGAAAGGTCCAATGCTTCCAGGTTTGAAAGCTTCCCTAAGGAAGATGGAATGCTCCCAATAAAAGTGTTATTTGATAAGTTGAGCAAAACAAGACCCTTCAAGTCTCCTATGACTTTTGGTATCTCTCCACTGATTTTGTTGCTTGATATGTCAATAGCTATCATGCTGTAAAAATTTTGAAGCTTCTCATAATCCATGGTATGTGTAACATGTAACACCCCCAATCTATACCCCCAAGTAAACAAATAGATGATTAAAAAATTCAAAATTTCATCAGAGTATATTTAGATTATCATGGCATAGACAGGGAGAATCACATTATATTGAAACAAAACATACAACACCTGCTCATAAAGATATGCAACAGTGGGGTAGCATTCATTCAGAGGGAACTCAGTTCCTTACACCCACTTTTCAGAAATTAGAATAAAAGCGGAAAATCTAAAATCTGATTATCGTATATATATCACATGAAAAGTTGGTCATACATCAAGTTATACATGCACAAGCCAAAGATATATATACATAATACACAATAATCACTAACGGCCTCCCTAACTACCCGGTGTCACATATCAGAGCCGACCGACAAAAGAATGAAGACATAAGCTTCACAAAAAGACCTCCAGCAACTCTAATCTGCAATGCCTCGTAGAGCATTATAAAACAGCAGAAGGGTGAGAAAAACAACCATAATATAAATGCATATAATTATATATATCAACATAAAAATACACATATCAAGTATCCTCACCACAGTTATCAAATGCCAACACATAAGGCATATACCGATTATATTCACATAATCACATATTCACACATCATGCATATGTTTATACACAAATACATATCATTCATAATTCAAGGCATTTAACACGAATGCACATCAATTCACAAATACTATCACACACTCAATCACACAATGTCTCCATCCCCAATTGCATACTAATCATGCCCAATACATTTATCACAAATGCATATCACAACGTCTCGCACATAATAAATTAAATCATGATTTTCCACATATAACCAATGCAAACATAAACCATGCAGATGCAAAGAGACCGACACAACGACTCTATGCAAATGCACATGCGGTACCGACTCCAACATTTCATATCTCAACACTAGTTCACTCAGGAACTCTGCTGGAACCATCGCTCGTTACATCACTGTAACTCCCCGTCGGGCATACGATGTTCACCCACCGCTCACACCTCCACCAAGAGAGGCTCACGGTGTTTATGGATCGCTCACACCTCCACCGAGAGAGGCTCACGACCCGATCGCTCACACCTCCACCGAGAGAGGCTCACGATCGTCTATAACCATCGCTTTCAGTCCTCAGGCTATTCATACCTTTCATATTTTCGAGGCACACGATGTTATAGCTGATTCCCCACCGGAACCGCCGTCACACAGGACGCAACAACAATGCATATCATGATGCTTGACACACAAGAACTCATGACAACTATGCATTTTCACACATATATGCAACCACAAACATGCATATATAACCAAATATAACACATTGCATTTTCTTGCCCTTAGGCCACACATCATCATCACAACATGTATTTTCATTTCACAACAGCACACAAGTCATACCATATCCATACCAACAACACATTGCAGGATACACATCAATTACACACAATTATAACGACAAAAGTCGACAAAACGATACTATTCCCAATTCCCGACATAATTAAATCGGCCAACAATCTTGAAAATCATTTTAATAAGAAAAAACATTTCATTAGCTTTCCAACGATATAAAGAACGTTCAAAACGGATAAACGGAGCAAAAGTTACGGACTAAACAAGAAAAGACATCGCGAAAAAAACACATTCTGCACCCTTGCTGGCCATACGCGTATTGCCCTCAGCCATACGCGTATTGCCCAGCCCCATACGCGTATTGCCTATTTTCCTTCATTGCCATACGCGTATTGCCCTCAGCCATACGCGTATTGCCCTGTCCCATACGCGTATTGCCCTGCCCCATACGCGTATGGGCAGCGAAACCCAGAATTTTTCCTGCTGCGTTGCTGTTACGAATTTTCACCCTAAAACCCCATTTTTACACCAGAAAATTACCAAATTGATGTATAACAACATATATCTATCATGTATCAATAACAAGGAACACGAAAACATGATTTCTAACACGATTAAATCGAATTCTCACACTTTCTACACAAATGGGTATTTATTCTATTTCTCATACAATCCAACAAAACCACAAACAAACACATACATAATCATACACATGTATAGGATAATTGAATTTCACACCCTTACCCGATTAAATCGATTCCTAGAAGTTGATTTGATCCCACCTAGCTTTTTCCTCTTTTTCTCTCTTTTTCTCTTCTCTTCTTTTTCCTTCTTCTCCTTTCTTTCTTTCTATTTTTCTTCCTTTCTAATTCTCTCCCTTTTCTCTCTTTTACTAACTTAGTAAAAATAATGCAAAATGACCCAATTGCCCCTACTCTCAACTATCTCGCAAATGTTCCCAAAACGCGGTAAAATATAATCACGATGTAAAATAACAGATTATCACACCAAAGTCATAAATAAAAATAATATAATACTCAAAATAATTAAATCGACTCGATTAAATAAAATGATCAAAACTGGGGCGTTACAACTCTCCCCCACTTAGAAATTTTCGTCCTCGAAAATATAACCAAGACGAGCAACTCCGGACACGACTCTCGCATCCGACTAACAAACCAACATGCCAACAAAAGGCACACCACGAACAACACAAACGACAAACACCTTGCTAACAGCAGATACAATCAACGACACGACAACGACAACAATAATGACAAGCTGCAAAGCCCATACAATGCACTTGACGACCGACTTCCAACTCAAAGAATACACAAGCACAAACTCACTGGTTCACTCTTGAACAAAAACACAACAAGATCGTTACCATCACCGTAGGTAACCCACCTCTAATTCCTCACACAGGAATTAGCTACACGCACTCGAACCAACACAATGGAGACGTGGCAACAACATAAACAAGAACATAAGGTTCCACGACACAACAAATCCTCAACCACATCAACAAAACAAGAATACCAACCTCCTTGTCACACAACCTTATCAAAACAATGCTACGATTCACCAATCGAACATATAACCAAAACATTCGTCTACTTAGTAGCCCATGAATACCATTCAAACCTTTCACCTAACACTTCCATTCTGAAACATCCATTGGTCTCACCATTCCTACAGATTTCCAATGTTCAACCTAAGAACTCTTACAAGTCAGACACGCATATACGAAATGTGCCACTTCACGCTTCCGCTGCGCACTCTAATGACTCGTAACCATCAAAACTACCAATCTCATGTCCAAAGTCTAACTCTTTCGCATAATCACCAAAAACCACTGTTCACTTTTAATATTCCTATCCTCACACTCCTCTGTGTTATCTCACACACTAGGCACTCGCCTCTGAACTTCTCAAACAACTCAAATTCTCGGACCATTAAAACAGACATACATAGAAATTTCCGACTTAACTCCTCAGTCATAACAATAACTTTTCCCCAAAGGATAATCCAAACCAATTCAATACTCAATATTCTTATAATTATCAAACACTTCGAATCTAGAATCATAAAGATAATACTTCCAATAATCCAACATAATACAACTACAACCACTTCCACAATAGTACTAATCCTTCCACGACTCTTCAAATGTCGAAGAACATAAACCACAACTTAAACAAACCACCACTCTTATCAAACATTCCAACAACTGTAATTCTAGTCAAACTCAACCAAACCATTCCAGTTACCTAATCCTTAACGTGAACACTTATTCTCAATCGTAACCCTATACTACTGTCCGTCCTCCGTACACAATTCCTTCTCGTGACAATCCAAATTCCATCCTATTGCAACAACCAACCAAAAAGGACTCTTAATGAATTCACCACTTAACCACATACCAGAACCTCTAATCCATCTCATCTTCTGATATAAGAATCTTCATCAAAACAACAAAACAATCTATAACCATTCCTTAAATTCCAAACAACTCATTGCACACACTATCAAAGCCAGAAAGACACGTCCATTCCATCCAACATAATTCCCGTCTGCTATCAACAAGAGATTAAGGGTGATCAGTTCCTCAATTTGCCAATAGACAGCCGATAATCATGATGAGGCATAAACCGTCTCCACCAAACTATAATAGCATGCCTTACATCCTACGCACAAAACTACCTAAGGCACAAATCCTTAGTTGACGTAAACCTTAATTATGCATTCTGTCTTGAACCGGAAACCACACTCATAATCTTACAATTCATAACACACTAAGCCTGCGCTCTACACCTGAAACAACATGGAGAAGTGCCAGCTTCTCCCCCACTTATCTCATTCTAACCTCTCCAACTGTAAACACACCTAATCCATTACAAATCCTTTACCATAAATGGTCAAAGAACAATTTAAACAAACCAAAGAAGTAATTACCGACCCCTATGCAGAAAGTATCGATAACTATCACACCACCCCAAAAAGACAACAACAAATTCAAACGCTTCGCGCACTCATACAAAATAAACGAATGAGTCGCTCCAGTATCAATAATAGCAATTAAAGGCGTACTATTAATAAAACAGGTACCTTCAATCAAACGATCCGCACTAGTAGTCTCATCTCCTGCCAATGCAACAGCCTTCCTACCAGTCTGAGCTCTCTTCGGTTTCGTACACCCCGTGCTAATATGACCTGTTTCACCACAGTTGAAACACTTCACCCTAATTCTCTTACAATCCGCTGCGACATGACCCGAACCTCCACACTTGGAACATTTCAGTTTATTCTTCTCACAATCAAACTGAAGATGTCCTACTTCCCCACACTTGTAACACTTAATGTAACACCTCGGAGGACTAGACATTCCTCCCCCACTTGCCTTTTTCTCAAAATTCCCCCTTTGCGTATCCTTATCAGCTGGTGTGACATAAGGACCACTACGAGACTGTTGTTTCCCTTTCCTGTCATTCACGCTCTTACAGGGAGTAGCACGCGCCTTACGATCCTCTTCGTAAATCCTACAACTGTCCACCAATTCAGAAAACCTCCTAATCCTCTGATAACCGATTGCCCGTTTAATATCCGGACGCAATCCATTCTCATACTTCACACACTTAGAAAATTCAGCAGTCGCTTCAGCATAATGAGGATAAAACTGCACAAGTTCCACAAACTTAGCAGTATAGTCAACAACAGACATATTGCCTTGTTTCAACCCCAAAAACTCAATCTCTTTCTTTTCCTTCACACCCTCAGGATAGTACTTCCTCCGAAACTCTCGGACAAATAAATCCCAAGTAACCTCTTCATCATCCACTCCCAACACTTGGCGCAAACTCACCCACCAATCAGCTGCTTCTTCTTCCAGCATGTGAGTACCCAGTCTCACCTTATTCTCTTCAGCATAATTCATCACATGGAAGATTCTTTCAACCTCCTCAATCCAAAATTGTGCACCATCAGGATCATATCTTCCCTTGAAGATAGGCAGTTCGTTCTTCCCGAACTCATCATTACCCGTAACATTCCGTACACCCTGCACAGCCCGAGCCATATTCTGTTCATTTCCAATAACAGCAACTATGGTTAAACAAACAGCTCACCGAACCACAAAGACCAACAAGGACTGACACAAACTGACACGGACTGGCTCTGATACCACTTAATGTAACACCCCCAATCTATATCCCTAAGTAAACAAATAGATGATTAAAAAATTCAAAATTTCATCAGAGTATATTTAGATTATCATGGCATAGACAGGGAGAATCACATTATATTGAAACAAAACATACAACGCCTGCTCATAAAGATATGCAACAGTGGGGTAGCATTCATTCAGAGGGAACTCAGTTCCTTACACCCACTTTTCAGAAATTAGAATAAAAGCGGAAAATTTAAAATCTGATTATCGTATATATATCACATGAAAAGTTGGTCATACATCAAGTTATACATGCACAAGCCAAAGATATATATACATAATACACAATAATCACTAACGGCCTCCCTAACTACCCGGTGTCACATATCAGAGCCGACCGACAAAAGAATGAAGACATAAGCTTCACAAAAAGACCTCCAGCAACTCTAATCTGCAATGCCTCGTAGAGCATTATAAAACAGCAGAAGGGTGAGAAAAACAACCATAATATAAATGCATATAATTATATATATCAACATGAAAATACACATATCAAGTATTCTCACCACAGTTATCAAATGCCAACACATAAGGCATATACCGATTATATTCACATAATCACATATTCAGACATCATGCATATGTTTATACACAAATACATATCATTCATAATTCAAGGCATTTAACACGAATGCACATCAATTCACAAATACTATCACACACTCAATCACACAATGTCTCCATCCCCAATTGCATACTAATCATGCCCAATACATTTATCACAAATGCATATCACAACGTCTCGCACATAATAAATTAAATCATGATTTTCCACATATAACCAATGCAATCATAAACCATGCAGATGCAAAGAGACTGACACAACGACTCTATGCAAATGCACATGCGGTACCGACTCCAACATTTCATATCTCAACACTAGTTCACTCAGGAACTCTGCTGGAACCATCGCTCGTTACATCACTGTAACTCCCCGTCGGGCATACAATGTTCACCCACCGTTCACACCTCCACCAAGAGAGGCTCACGGTGTTTATGGATCGCTCACACCTCCACCGAGAGAGGCTCACGACCCGATCGCTCACACCTCCACCGAGAGAGGCTCATGATCGTCTATAACCATCGCTTTCAGTCCTCAGGCTATTCATACCTTTCATATTTTCGAGGCACACGATGTTATAGCTGATTCCCCACCGGAACCGCCGTCACACAGGACGCAACAACAATGCATATCATGATGCTTGACACACAAGAACTCATGACAACTATGCATTTTCACACATATATGCAACCACAAACATGCATATATAACCAAATATAACACATTGCATTTTCTTGCCCTTAGGCCACACATCATCATCACAACATGTATTTTCATTTCACAACAGCACACAAGTCATACCATATCCATACCAACAACACATTGCAGGATACACATCAATTACACACAATTATAACGACAAAAGTCGACAAAACGATACTATTCCCAGTTCCTGACATAATTAAATCGGCCAACAATCTCGAAAATCATTTTAATAAGAAAGAACATTTCATTAGCTTTCCAACGATATAAAGAACGTTCAAAACGGATAAACGGATCAAAAGTTACGGACTAAACAAGAAAAGACATCACGAAAAAAACACATTCTGCACCCTTGCTGGCCATACGCGTATTGCCCTCAGCCATACGCGTATTGCCCAGCCCCATACGCGTATTGCCTATTTTCCTTCATTTCCATACGCGTATTGCCCTCAGCCATATGCGTATTGCCCTGTCCCATACGCGTATGGGCAGCGAAACCCAGAATTTTTCCTGCTGCGTTGCTGTTACGAATTTTCACCCTAAAACCCCATTTTTACACCAGAAAATTACCAAATTGATGTATAACAACATATATCTATCATGTATCAATAACAAGGAACACGAAAACATGATTTCTAACACGATTAAATCGAATTCTCACACTTTCTACACAAATGGGTATTTATTCTATTTCTCATACAATCCGAAAAAACCACAAACAAACACATACATAATCATACACATGTATAGGATAATTGAATTTCACACCCTTACCCGATTAAATCGATTCCTAGAAGTTGATTTGATCCCACCTAGCTTTTTCCTCTTTTTCTCTCTTTTTCTCTTCTCTTCTTTTTCCTTCTTCTCCTTTCTTTCTTTCTATTTGTCTTCCTTTCTAATTCTCTCCCTTTTCTCTCTTTTACTAACTTAGTAAAAATAATGCAAAATGACCCAATTGCCCCTACTCTCAACTATCTCGCAAATGTTCCCAAAATGCGGTAAAATATAATCACGATGTAAAATAACAGATTATCACACCAAAGTCATAAATAAAAATAATATAATACTCAAAATAATTAAATCGACTCGATTAAATAAAATGATCAAAACTGGGGCGTTACAACTCTCCCCCACTTAGAAATTTTTGTCCTCGAAAATATAACCAAGACGAGCAACTCCGGACACGACTCTCGCATCCGACTACTAAACCAACATGCCAACAAAAGGCACACCACGAACAACACAAACGACAAACACCTTGCTAACAGCAGATACAATCAACGACACGACAACGACAACAATAATGACAAGCTGCAAAGCCCATACAATGCACTTGACGACCGACTTCCAACTCAAAGAATACACAAGCACAAACTCACTGGTTCACTCTTGAACAAAAACACAACAAGATCGTTACCATCACCGTAGGTAACCCACCTCTAATTCCTCACACAGGAATTAGCTACACGCACTCGAACCAACACAATGGAGACGTGGCAACAACATAAACAAGAACATAAGGTTCCACGACACAACAAAGCCTCAACCACATCAACAAAACAAGAATACCAACCTCCTTGTCACACAACCTTATCAAAACAATGCTACGATTCACCAATCGAACATATAACCAAAACATTCGTCTACTTAGTAGCCCATGAATACCATTCAATCCTTTCACCTAACACTTCCATTCTGAAACATCCATTGGTCTCACCATTCCTACAGATTTCCAATGTTCAACCTAAGAACTCTTATAAGTCAGACACGCATATACAAAATGTGCCACTTCACGCTTCCGCTGCGCACTCTAATGACTCGTAACCATCAAAACTACCAATCTCATGTCCAAAGTCTAACTCTTTCGCATAATCACCAAAAACCACTGTTCACTTTTAATATTCCTATCCTCACACTCCTCTGTGTTATCTCACACACTAGGCACTCGCCTCTGAACTTCTCAAACAACTCAAATTCTCGGACCATTAAAACAGACATACATAGAAATTTCCGACTTAACTCCTCAGTCATAACAATAACTTTTCCCCAAAGGATAATCCAAACCAATTCAATACTCAATATTCTTATAATTATCAAACACTTCGAATCTAGAATCATAAAGATAATACTTCCAATAATCCAACATAATACAACTACAACCACTTCCACAATAGTACTAATCCTTCCACGACTCTTCAAATGTCGAAGAACATAAACCACAACTTAAACAAACCACCACTCTTATCAAACATTCCAACAACTGTAATTCTAGTCAAACTCAACCAAACCATTCCAGTTACCTAATCCTTAACGTGAACACTTATTCTCAATCATAACCCTATACTACTGTCCGTCCTCCGTACACAATTCCTTCTCGTGACAATCCAAATTCCATCCTATTGCAACAACCAACCAAAAAGGACTCTTAATGAATTCACCACTTAACCACATACTAGAACCTCTAATCCATCTCATCTTCTGATATAAGAATCTTCATCAACACAACAAAACAATCTATAACCATTCCTTAAATTCCAAACAACTCATTGCACACACTATCAAAGCCAGAAAGACACGTCCATTCCATCCAACATAATTCCCGTCTGCTATCAACAAGAGATTAAGGGTGATCAGTTCCTCAATTTGCCAATAGACAGCCGATAATCATAATGAGGCATAAACCGTCTCCACCAAACTATAATAGCATGCCTTACATCCTACGCACAAAACTACCTAAGGCACAAATCCTTAGTTGACGTAAACCTTAATTATGCATTCTGTCTTGAACCGGAAACCACACTCATAATCTTACAATTCATAACACACTAAGCCTGCGCTCTACACCTGAAACAACATGGAGAAGTGCCAGCTTCTCCCCCACTTATCTCATTCTAACCTCTCCAACTGTAAACACACCTAATCCATTACAAATCCTTTACCATAAATGGTCAAAGAACAATTTAAACAAACCAAAGAAGTAATTACCGACCCCTATGCAGAAAGTATCGATAACTATCACACCACCCCAAAAAGACAACAACAAATTCAAACGCTTCGCGCACTCATACAAAATAAACGAATGAGTCGCTCCAGTATCAATAATAGCAATTAAAGGCGTACTATTAATAAAACAGGTACCTTCAATCAAACGATCCGCACTAGTAGTCTCATCTCCTGCCAATGCAACAGCCTTCCTACCAGTCTGAGCTCTCTTCGGTTTCGTACACCCCGTGCTAATATGACCTGTTTCACCACAGTTGAAACACTTCACCCTAATTCTCTTACAATCCGCTGCGACATGACCCGAACCTCCACACTTGGAACATTTCAGTTTATTCTTCTCACAATCAAACTGAAGATGTCCTACTTCCCCACACTTGTAACACTTAATGTAACACCTCGGAGGACTAGACATTCCTCCCCCACTTGCCTTTTTCTCAAAATTCCCCCTTTGCGTATCCTTATCAGCTGGTGTGACATAAGGACCACTACGAGACTGTTGTTTCCCTTTCCTGTCATTCACGCTCTTACAGGGAGTAGCACGCGCCTTACGATCCTCTTCGTAAATCCTACAACTGTCCACCAATTCAGAAAACCTCCTAATCCTCTGATAACCGATTTCCCGTTTAATATCCGGACGCAATCCGTTCTCATACTTCACACACTTAGAAAATTCAGCAGTCGCTTCAGTATAATGAGGATAAAACTGCACAAGTTCCACAAACTTAGCAGTATAGTCAACAACAGACATATTGCCTTGTTTCAACCCCAAAAACTCAATCTCTTTCTTTTCCTTCACACCCTCAGAATAGTACTTCCTCCGAAACTCTCGGACAAATAAATCCCAAGTAACCTCTTCATCATCCACTCCCAACACTTGGCGCAAACTCACCCACCAATCAGCTGCTTCTTCTTCCAGCATGTGAGTACCCAGTCTCACCTTATTCTCTTCAGCATAATTCATCACATGGAAGATTCTTTCAACCTCCTCAATCCAAAATTGTGCACCATCAGGATCATATCTTCCCTTGAAGATAGGCAGTTCGTTCTTCCCGAACTCATCATTACCCGTAACATTCCGTACACCCTGCACAGCCCGAGCCATATTCTGTTCATTTCCAATAACAGCAACTATGGTTAAACAAACAGCTCACCGAACCACAAAGACCAACAAGGACTGACACAAACTGACACGGACTGGCTCTGATACCACTTAATGTAACACCCCCAATCTATATCCCTAAGTAAACAAATAGATGATTAAAAAATTCAAAATTTCATCAGAGTATATTTAGATTATCATGGCATAGACAGGGAGAATCACATTATATTGAAACAAAACATACAACGCCTGCTCATAAAGATATGCAACAGTGGGGTAGCATTCATTCAGAGGGAACTCAGTTCCTTACACCCACTTTTCAGAAATTAGAATAAAAGCGGAAAATCTAAAATCTGATTATCGTATATATATCACATGAAAAGTTGGTCATACATCAAGTTATACATGCACAAGCCAAAGATATATATACATAATACACAATAATCACTAACGGCCTCCCTAACTACCCGGTGTCACATATCAGAGCCGACCGACAAAAGAATGAAGACATAAGCTTCACAAAAAGACCTCCAGCAACTCTAATCTGCAATGCCTCGTAGAGCATTATAAAACAGCAGAAGGGTGAGAAAAACAACCATAATATAAATGCATATAATTATATATATCAACATAAAAATACACATATCAAGTATTCTCACCACAGTTATCAAATGCCAACACATAAGGCATATACCGATTATATTCACATAATCACATATTCACACATCATGCATATGTTTATACACAAATACATATCATTCATAATTCAAGGCATTTAACACGAATGCACATCAATTCACAAATACTATCACACACTCAATCACACAATGTCTCCATCCCCAATTGCATACTAATCATGCCCAATACATTTATCACAAATGCATATCACAACGTCTCGCACATAATAAATTAAATCATGATTTTCCACATATAACCAATGCAATCATAAACCATGCAGATGCAAAGAGACCGACACAACGACTCTATGCAAATGCACATGCGGTACCGACTCCAACATTTCATATCTCAACACTAGTTCACTCAGGAACTCTGCTGGAACCATCGCTCGTTACATCACTGTAACTCCCCGTCGGGCATACGATGTTCACCCACCGCTCAAACCTCCACCAAGAGAGGCTCACGGTGTTTATGGATCGCTCACACCTCCACCGAGAGAGGCTCACGACCCGATCGCTCACACCTCCACCGAGAGAGGCTCACGATCGTCTATAACCATCGCTTTCAGTCCTCAGGCTATTCATACCTTTCATATTTTCGAGGCACACGATGTTATAGCTGATTCCCCACCGGAACTGCCGTCACACAGGACGCAACAACAATGCATATCATGATGCTTGACACACAAGAACTCATGACAACTATGCATTTTCACACATATATGCAACCACAAACATGCATATATAACCAAATATAACACATTGCATTTTCTTGCCCTTAGGCCACACATCATCATCACAACATGTATTTTCATTTCACAACAGCACACAAGTCATACCATATCCATTCCAACAACACATTGTAGGATACACATCAATTACACACAATTATAACGACAAAAGTCGACAAAACGATACTATTCCCAATTCCCGACATAATTAAAACGGCCAACAATCTCGAAAATCATTTTAATAAGAAAGAACATTTCATTAGCTTTCCAACGATATAAAGAACGTTCAAAACGGATAAACGGATCAAAAGTTACGGACTAAACAAGAAAAGACATCGCGAAAAAAACACATTCTGCACCCTTGCTGGCCATACGCGTATTGCCCTCAGCCATACGCGTATTGCCCAGCCCCATACGCGTATTGCCTATTTTCCTTCATTGCCATACGCGTATTGCCCTCAGCCATACGCGTATTGCCCTGTCCCATACGCGTATTGCCCTGCCCCATACGCGTATGGGCAGCGAAACCCAGAATTTTTCCTGCTGCGTTGCTGTTACGAATTTTCACCCTAAAACCCCATTTTTACACCAGAAAATTACCAAATTGATGTATAACAACATATATCTATCATGTATCAATAACAAGGAACACGAAAACATGATTTCTAACACGATTAAATCGAATTCTCACACTTTCTACACAAATGGGTATTTATTCTATTTCTCATACAATCCAACAAAACCACAAACAAACACATACATAATCATACACATGTATAGGATAATTGAATTTCACACCCTTACCCGATTAAATCGATTCCTAGAAGTTGATTTGATCCCACCTAGCTTTTTCCTCTTTTTCTCTCTTTTTCTCTTCTCTTCTTTTTCCTTCTTCTCCTTTCTTTCTTTCTATTTTTCTTCCTTTCTAATTCTCTCCTTTTTCTCTCTTTTACTAACTTAGTAAAAATAATGCAAAATGACCCAATTGCCCCTACTCTCAACTATCTCGCAAATGTTCCCAAAACGCGGTAAAATATAATCACGATGTAAAATAACAGATTATCACACCAAAGTCATAAATAAAAATAATATAATACTCAAAATAATTAAATCGACTCGATTAAATAAAATGATCAAAACTGGGGCGTTACATAACACCCCCTTTCTATTCCCCCAAATAATCACATAATTCACTTAGGCACATATGTGAAAAAAAATTCGCCAGAGTACGATTAAAACATAGTATAAAAGAGGCATGTCACATCATACACGCATTTAATACATACAACACCTGCTCATTATATTGATATGCAACAGTGGGGTAACTTGCCACATAGGAACTTTGTCCTTACACCCACATCTCAATATTTAGAATAAAAGCGGAAAATCCAAACATTGATAACATCGAACATATATACATCAACAAGTATGATACAACAACATCATTCATGTTTATACACACAAATTCATCAGTAAGATACATGTACAGATGTATCACAAAAGAATAATATACATCCTAGCTACCCGGTGCTACATATCAGAGCCAACCGACTAAAAGAATGAAGACACGCTTCACAAAAAGACCTCCAGCATACCTACTCTGCAATGCCTCATAGAGCATCATAAAACAGCAGAAGGGTTAGAAATATTATCATAATAGCAATGCATATAATTATATATATAAACATAAAAATACACATATTACACATTCTCACCACAATTCATCACATTTTCATCTATATACATCACAATGTATATATATATATATATATCCACCATGCATATTCATCATGCACACTTTCACAATTCTCAATCATTCCGTATAAACATACACAATTATGTTCATTCAACAACACATCATTATAAAGATGATAAATGCAAATCATAGAGACCGACTCACGACTCTATGCAAATGCAATGCGGGTACCGACTCAATCATCACTAGTTTACTCAGGAACTCTGCTGGAACCATCGCTCGTTACCGAAGTAACTCCCCGTCGGGCCTACGATGTTCACCCATTGCTCACACCCCACACGAGCACACAATGTTTATGGATCGCTCACACCCCACATGGGCACACGACCCGATCGCTCACACCCCACACGGGCACACGATCCGATTGCTCACACCCCACATGGGCACACAATCATTCGTAATCATCGCTCACACCCCACATGGGCACACGACGTTACGACGGATTATCATTAGAATCGCTCAACACAAGAATGTATTTCATGATGCTTCATATGCAAAATGACACAAGACATTCTTGAAATGCATACATATTCACAATATATTCATGCATTCATCTTATACAATCACATGCAATCTATATACATTCACATCAATGCACTATTGTATGAATCACATTCAAACACACAGTCAAAACGGTAAAAGTCGCTAAATAGCACTATTCCCGACTTTCCGACATAATTAAATCGGCTAACGATTTTCAAAACATCATAATCACCACGTATAGCTCAATAGCTTTCCAACGACACCAAGAATGTAAGAATCGGATACTCGGAACAAAAGTTACCAGGATTCCAACCTCGCTAATTGATCGATCTTGATGATTTTCCTAGTTTTCCCAACTTTCTCCTCTTCTTTTCTCTTCTTCCTTTTTCTTTCTCTTCTTTTTCTCTAATTCTCTTTTCTCTCTCTTTTCTTTCTATTTCTTTCTTTTCTATTTCTTTTCTCTCCTTTTTTCCACACAAACACTTAATTCATTTTAATCACATAAATTCTAATTCCACTACTTTTCTAACTTATCATTAATTGAGAAAAGTCTAAAATACTCTAAATTCTAATTTCCCCGAAAACTCTCGAAAACGGTAAAATCATATTTAACACACCAATTTAACAAATAAAATAATTTATCACCCAATTAAAATAAAAGACTCAAGAATAATGGAATAATAAAAAATCGGGGCGTTACAACTCTCCCCCACTTTAGAAATTTTCGTCCTCGAAAATAATACCTGATTCAAACAACTCCGGATACGACTCTCGCATCCCACTCTCTAGTTCCCAAGTCATATTGCCTTCCGCAGCGCCTCCCCACGCTACTTTCACCAGCGCAATATCCTTGCCCCTTAGTTTCTTAACTTCGCGGTCCAAAATCCTAATCGGTAAAGCTTCCACTGTAAGGTTATCTCTCACTTCAACCTCGTCCATAGGAATAACATGTGACGGATCCGGAACATATTTCCGAAGTTGCGAAACATGGAATACGTCATGCAAATTCGAAAGGTTCGGAGGCAACGCCACACGGTAAGCCACAACACCAACTCGTGAAGTAATCTGATACGGCCCAATAAAACGAGAAGTCAACTTCTTCGACTTCAAAGCACGACCCACACCCGTAACTGGTGTAACTCTCAAAAACACATGGTCGCCTTCTTGAAACTCAAGATCTTTCCTTCACTTGTCATGATAGCTCTTTTGTCTACTTTGAGAAGCTTTCATCTTCTCCCGAATAAACTTCACTTTCTCCGTCATTTGTTGTACCATTTCCGGTCCAACTATCACCCTCTCGCCGGTTTCATGCCAACACAAAGGTGTTCGACATCTCCGACCATACAAAGCCTCAAAGGGTGCCATACTTATACTCGAATGAAAACTGTTATTGTAAGTGAATTCAATCAACGCCAAATAACCATCCCAAGCACCACCTTGCTCGAGTACACAAGCACGCAATAAATCCTCCAACGATTGAATCATCCTCTCGGTTTGACCGTCCGTTTGCGGATGATACGCCGAACTCAATCTTAGCTTAGAACCCAAAGCCTTTTGTAAACTCTCCCAAAACCTCGATGTAAACCTTGGATCTCTATCCGATACAATACTCTTAGGAACTCCATGTAACTTCACCACCACAAGAACATAAATCTCGGCTAACTTCTCCAAAGGATAACTAATATCAATTGGAATAAAGTGAGCAGATTTAGTAAGCCTATCAACAATTACCCAAATAGCATTATGACCTCTTTGCGTATTCAGCAATCCCGTAACAAAATCCATCGATATACTATCCCATTTCCATTCCGGAATATCCAACGGTTGCATAAATCCACTCGGTTTTTGATGTTCCACCTTAGACTTTTGACAAGTTAAGCATGCATACACAAATCGAGCAACATCCCTCTTTAATCCAGACCACCAAAAGATTTTCTTTAAATCTTGATACATCTTATTCGCACCCGGATGAATACTTAAATTACTTCGGTGTCCTTCCTCTAAAATCATCTTTTTCAACTCCACATCATCGGGAATACAAATACGACCACGGAATCTCAAAACTCCATAATTATCAACCTTGAAATCCTCATTCTCATTCAACATCAAATCAACGAATTTCAAGTCCAACTTTTGCTTTTCACTAACCGTTGCAAGAAAATCATTCGTAACATGTAACATACCAAGTCTCACACTTCGCGGCGTCATTTCACAAACCAAACTCAAATCGCTGAAATCCTCCAAAAGTTCCCATTCTTTCATCATCAATGCGGACATATGTAACAACCTCCGACTTAAGGCATCGGCCACCACGTTTGTCTTACCTGGATGGTAATTCAAACCAAAATCATAATCCTTCAAAAGTTCTAGCCACCTCCTTTGTCTCATGTTCAATTCTTTCTGATCAAATAAATATCTTAAGCTTTTGTGATCACTAAAAACTTCAAATCTCGCACCATAAAGATAATGCCTCCATATTTTCAAAACAAACACCACCGCCGCTAACTCCAAGTCATGTGTAGGATAATTCTTTTCATGCACTCTCAATTGTCTAGAAGCATATGCCACAACTTTTCCATCTTGCATCAAAACACCACCTAAACCTGTCAATGAAGCATCACAATACACAACAAATGGTTCATTAGGATTAGGCAAAATCAAGATCGGAGTCGTGGTCAACCTTCTCTTTAACTCATTGAAACTCTCTTCACAATGAATATCCCAAATGAAAGCCTTTCCTTTACAAGTCAATCGCGTTAAAGGAAGTGCCAATTTCGAAAATCCCTCAATAAACCTCCGATAGTAACCCGCCAAGCCTAAAAAGCTTCGAATCTCCGTAACCGACCTAGGAGCCTCCCATTGCATCACCGCATCTATCTTGGATGGATCAACACTAATACCACTACCGGAAATAACATGTCCAAGGAAACATACTTCCGACAACCAAAATTCACATTTTGACAACTTAGCATACAATTGTTTCTCTTTCAAAATTTGCAACACAATTCTCAAATGCTCTTCATGCTCCTCTTGAGACTTAGAGTAAATCAAAATATCATCGATGAACACAACCACAAAACGATCCAACTGTTCATGAAAAATACGATTCATGTATTCCATAAACACACCCGGCGCGTTAGAAACCCCGAATGGCATCACGGAATATTCGTAATGACCATACCGTGTCCTAAAGGCCGTCTTTTGAATATCCTCTTCCTTCACACGAATCTGGTGGTATCCTGATCTCAAATCAATCTTGCTAAAAACATTCGCACCAACCAATTGGTCCATCAAATCATCGATCCTTGGAAGCGGATACTTGTTCTTAATTGTCACTTTGTTCAACTGTCGATAATTAATGCATAACCGCATACTCCCGTCCTTCTTCTTTACCAATAATACCGGAGCACCCCAAGGAGAAACACTTGGCCTTACAAATTTCTTGTCCAACAAGTCATTCAATTGCTTTTTCAATTCTACCAATTCCGATGCCGACATACGATACGGTGCCATCGAAATCGGTCTAGTACCCGGAACTAGATCAATAGAAAATTCAACTTCTCTTTCCGGCGGTACCTCTGTAATATCTTCCGGAAACACTTCTGGAAATTCACACACCACTGGGAACACATCAAGGTCAACTTGACTCTCCACCGACAATGATGCAAACAAACCAAATAATTGAGCTTCGTCCGCTAAAAGTTTCTTCAACTCTTTAGTGGATAGGAAACTCAAATTCATCTTCTTCCAAAGAAGGAAACCTTACTAACTTGTGATAGCAATCTATATGAACTCGATTAAATTGCAACCAGTTCATACCCAAGATCACGTCCAATCCCACCAACGGCAAACATACTAAATCCATAACAAAGTCTTTACCATACATGGTTAAAGGACAACTCATACACACCAAAGATGTATTTACCGACCCTGAAGCAGGAGTCTCAATAACCATTTCAGCACCCATCAAAGTTAACGCAAGATTCAAACGCTTCGCGCACTCAGACGAAATAAACGAATGAGTCGCTCCTGTATCAATAACAGCAACTAAAGGTGTACTATTTATAAAGCATGTACCTTTAATCATACGGTCTGAATTCATAGTTTGAGTCCCTGCCAATGCAAACACCTTTCCGCCCGCTTGAGCTTGTTTCGGCTTAGTACACGTAGTACTAATGTGACCCACTTCTCCACAATTATAGCACTTCACCATATTTCTTCTACAATCTGTAGCAGCATGCCCAAGACCACCACAATTAGAACATTTCGCTACAGGCTTCCCACACTCAAATGATTTATGACCTATTTCACCACATTTGTAACACCTAACAACACCGGAACCTCCTCCTCCAGATCCCCTATCAAAGCTTCCCCTATGCTTGCCCTTATCAACGGGTGTCACATAAGGTCCACTTCTAGCTTATTGCTTCCCCTTCCTCTCATTCAAACTTTTGTAATGTGTAGAACGAGCCTTACTATCTTCTTCGAAGATTCTACAACATTCCGTCAAATCCGCAAACCTCCTTATCCTTTGATATCCCACAGCTTGTTTAATCTCAGGACGTAACCCATTCTCATATTTAATACACTTTGAGAACTCAGCAGTAATCGCAGCATAATGAGGATGGAATTGAACCAACTCCACAAATTTAGCAGTATAGTCCACCACAGACATACTACCTTGTTTCAGTTCAAGAAACTCCATCTCCTTCTTTCCCTTCACACTCTCAGGGTAATACTTCCTCAAGAATTCAGTACGAAATAAATTCCAAGTTACCTCTTCATCATCCACCTCAAGAACTTCACGCATACCGACCCACCAATCGTCGGCTTCTTCCTTCAGCATGTGAGACCCAAGCCTCACCTTATTCTCCTCCACACAGCCCATAACTCTGAAGATCCTTTCAATCTCTTTCAACCACAATTGAGCTCCATCGGGATCAAATCTTCCTTTGAAAACCGGTGGTTGATTCTTCCTGAACTCGTCATTAGCATTCACGTTAGGTGCACCTTGCACCGCCCTAGCCATTGCTTCCAAAGCAGCAGCCATCGCATTGTCGTTTCTACCAGCCATATTCTGATCATTCCCAAAAATGACAACAAGGTTAAACAACAGTTCAACCAACACAACAACAAGACAGACACAACTTACTCAACTCTGGCTCTGATACCACTTAATGTAACACCCCCTTTCTATAACCCCAAATAATCACATAATTCACTTAGGCACATATGTGAAAAAAAATTCGCCAGAGTACGATTAAAACATAGTATAAAAGAGGCATGTCACATCATATACGCATTTAATACATACAACACCTGCTCATTATATTGATATGCAACAGTGGGGTAACTTGCCACAGAGGAACTTTGTCCTTACACCCACATCTCAATATTTAGAATAAAAGCGGAAAATCCAAACATTGATAACATCGAACATATATACATCAACAAGTATGATACAACAACATCATTCATGTTTATACACACAAATTCATCAGCAAGATACATGTACAGATGTATCACAAAAGAATAATATACATCCTAGTTACCCGGTGCTACATATCAGAGCCAACCGACCAAAAGAATGAAGACACGCTTCACAAAAAGACCTCCAGCATACCTACTATGCAATGCCTCATAGAGCATCATAAAACAGCAGAAGGGTGAGAAATATTATCATAATAGCAATGCATATAATTATATATATAAACATAAAAATACACATATTACACATTCTCACCACAATTCATCACATTTTCATCTATATACATCACAATGTATATATATATATATATATATATCCACCATGCATATTCATCATGCACACTTTCACAATTCTCAATCATTCCGTATAAACATACACAATTATGTTCATTCAACAACACATCATTATAAAGATGATAAATGCAAATCATAGAGACCGACTCACGACTCTATGCAAATGCAATGCGGTACCGACTCAATCATCACTAGTTCACTCAGGAACTCTGCTGGAACCATCGCTCGTTACCGAAGTAACTCCCCGTCGGGCCTACGATGTTCACCCATTGCTCACACCCCACATGGGCACACAATGTTTATGGATCGCTCACACCCTACATGGGCACACGACCCGATCGCTCACACCCCACACGGGCACACGATCCGATTGCTCACACCCCACATGGGCACACAATCATTCGTAATCATCGTTCACACCCCACATGGGCACACGACGTTACGACGGATTCTCATTAGAATCGCTCAACACAAGAATGTATTTCATGATGCTTCATGTAACGCCCCGATTTTGATTATTCCATTATTCTTGAGTCTTTTATTTTAATTGGGCAATAATTATTTTAATTGTGAATTTGGTGTGTTAAATGTTATTTTACCATTTTGAGAGTTTTCGGGGAAATTAGAATGGAGGGTATTTTAGACTTTTCATAATTAATCATAAGTTAGAAATTTTGTGGAATTAGAATTATGTGAGAAAAATGAATTAAATTGATTTAGTGGAAAATGAGAGAAGAAAGAAATGGAATAGAAAGAAAATAGAAAGAAAAGAGAAATAAGAGAGAAATAGAGAAAGATAGAAAGAAAAGAAGAGAAAGAAAAGAGGAGAAAGTTGGGAAAACTAGGAAATCATCAAGATCGATCAATTAGCGAGCTTGGAATCCGGGTAAGGGTGTGAAACATTGTTATCTTATCAATGTGTATGATTATGTATGGGTTTGCTTGGATTTTTTCTTGTTTCCATAGCTTTTGAGTTTTAGGTCGAAAACGATAAAATGATTGGGAATCAATGTTTTTACGGTCGGAAATCGATATAATTTGTGTTGTGTGATTACCATGTGTTTATGAATCATTGCTGATAATTGTTTTGTTGTTGGAATTAATTTGGGATGAAAAATGAGGTTTTTGGGGGTTTTGGGTCGTGTAACCCGTAACAGCATTTTTCTGGTTCTGGTGTGATTCGCCAGGCGAATTTGGGATTCGCCAGGCGAATTTGGGATTCGCCAGGCGAATTGAGTTTGGCCACTAGCTCGCCAGGCGAAGTGCTGGCGAAGGCAGATTCGCCAGGCGAATTTGGAATTACAGAAAGGGGGTAGCTTCTATAACTCTTGGAGTTTTTCTATATTGGTGACTCGCCACTAGCTCGCCAGGCGAACTGCTGGCGAATGGTGATTCGCCAGGCGAAGTGCTGGCGAAAGAGGTTTGGCCAGGCGAATTCTGTAGTCGCCAGGCGAATCTGGCTGTTTCTCAATAAATTCTTAACTTTTGAAAATTCATAACTTTTGATCCGTAACTCGGATCGGGACATTCTTTATATCGTTGGAAAGCTTATGAAATGTACTTTCTTATGATGATAATTTTGAAATTGTTAGCCGATTAAATAAAGTC
This sequence comes from Lathyrus tuberosus, assembly GCA_022829125.1. NCBI lineage: Eukaryota > Viridiplantae > Streptophyta > Magnoliopsida > Fabales > Fabaceae > Lathyrus > Lathyrus tuberosus. The sequence continues at coordinate 6,074,175 of JALAZF010000161.1, read as the reverse complement.
GAGAATTTGGGAATAGTGTCATTTACCGACTTTTGTCGTTTTAAATGTGTATATTGGTTGTGTAACATACAATGTGGCATTGATAATAATGTGTATGCCTTGTATGATGTGGTATAATGATAGTGCATGTGATGACATGTGGTGATGATGAATTATGGCCGAAAGGCAAGAAATTGCAATATGTGTATTTAATGGTATATGCATGACTATATTGTGAAATATGTGTGCATTGCATGAGTATATGTGGTCATTTTGTATGAGAAACATCATGACATGCATTCATGTGTCGCGATTCCGTGGAGAATCGGGTGTAATATCACGTCCCTGTTGGGTGTGAGTGATTGATTACACAAATGATCATTGAGGATCCTCTGAACATTGCGTAGTCAATGGGTGTAATCGTTGCGATGAGTTACACTTGATTCCGTGGGAATCTTCAGAATGATTGTGTGCCCTTGTGGGGTTTGAGAAATCGGATTGTGTCTGCGTGAACAATCCAGAAACATCGGATGCCATAATGGTATGAGCGATGGGGAAATATCGTAGGCCCGGCAGGGAGGATATTTCCATTGAGTTCTTCAATTGAGCTCGGGTGATGAGTCGGTACCGCATGCATCTGCATAGAGTCGAGAGTCGGTCTCTATGAGTTGCATTGATCATCTTTGTATTTGTGCATTGATGAATAAACATTGATATATGTATGTTTATGGAGATGATATAAACTGTATCTTATAATGATGCATTGTTGAATGAACAAGTATGTGTGTGTTCATGTGGAATGATGATAATGGTGAATGTATGCATAATGAATATGCTTGATGATATATCTATATTGTGATATATGATGAGTTGTGGTGAGAATATGTGTTATATGTTTATGTTGTAGTACGTAATTATATGCATTGTTATTATGATAATATTTCTCACCCTTCTGCTGTTTTATGATGCTCTATGAGGCATTGCAGATTAGGTATCTGGCGGTCTTTTTGTGAAGCGTGTCTTCATTTTCCTTGTTGGTCGGTTGGCTCTGATATGTAGCACCGGGTAGCTAGGACGTTTTGATCTTTTTGTGATACATTTGCATATGTATCTTGCTGATGAATTAGTGTATATAAACACGATGTTGTTTGTGATTCATACTGGATGATATATATATATATATGTTGGTGTATATATGTGGTTGTTATTCAATATTTTAGATGTTTTCCACTTTTATTCTAAATATTGAGATGTGGGTGTAAGGACAAAGTTCCTCTGTGGCAAGTTACCCCACTGTTGCATATCAATAGTTTGAGCAGGTGTTGTATGTATTAAATTAAGTATGATGTGACATGCCTCTTTTATACTATGTTTTAATCGTACTCTGGCGAATTTGTTTTATATGTGCCTAAATGATTTATGTGATTATTTGGGGGTATAGAAAGGGGGTGTTACATTAAGTGGTATCAGAGCCAGAGTTGAGTCAGTTGTGTCTGTCTTGTTGTTGTGATGGTTGAACTGTTGTTTAACCTTGTTGTAATTTTTGGGAATGATCAGAATATGGCTGGTAGAAATGATAATGCGATGGCTGCTGCTTTGGAAGCAATGGCTAGGGCGGTGCAAGGTGCGCCTAACGTGAATGCTAATGACGAGTTCAGGAAGAATCAACCACCGGTCTTCAAAGGAAGACTTGATCCCGATGGAGCTCAACTGTGGTTGAAAGAGATTGAAAGTATCTTCAGAGTTATGGGTTGTGCAGAGGAGAATAAGGTGAGGCTTGGATCTCACATGTTGAAGGAAGAAGCCGACGATTGGTGGGTCGATATGCGTGAAGTTCTTGAGGTGGATGATGAAGAGATAACTTGGGATTTATTTCGTACCGAGTTCTTGAGGAAGTATTACCCTGAGAGTGTGAAAGGGAAGAAGGAGGTGGAGTTCCTTGAACTGAAACAAGGTAGTATGTCCGTGGTGGACTATACTGCTAAGTTTGTGGAGTTGGTTCAATTCCATCCTCATTATGCTGCGATTACTGCTGAGTTCTCAAAGTGTATTAAATATGAGAATGGTTTACGTCCTGATATTAAACAAGCTGTGGGGTATCAAACGATAAGAAGATTTTCGGATTTGACGGAATGTTGTAGAATCTTCGAGGAAGATAGTAAGGCTCGTTCTACACATTACAAAAGTTTGAATGAGAGGAAGGGAAAGCAACAAGCTCGAGGTGGACCTTATGTGACCCCCGTTGATAAGGGCAAGCATAGGGGAAACTTTGATAGGAGGTCTGGAGGAAGAAGTTCTGGTTCCGTAAAGTGTTTCAAGTGTGGAGGTATAGGTCATAAATCATTTGATTGTAGGAAGACTGTGGTGAAATGTTCTAACTGTGGAGGAGTAGGGCATGCTACTGCTGAGTGTAGGAGGAATGTAGTGAAGTGCTATAATTGTGGAGAAGTGGGCCACATTAGTACTAAGTGTACTAAGCCGAAACAAGCTCAAGCGGGCGGAAAGGTGTTTGCATTGGCGGGGACTCAAACTACGAATGCAGACCGTTTGATTAAAGGTACATGCTTTATTAATAGTACACCTTTAGTTGCTGTTATTGATACGGGAGCGACTCATTCGTTTGTTTCGTCTGAGTGGGCGAAGCGTTTAAATCTTGTGTTGTCTCTGATGGATGGTAAGATGGTTATTGATACTCCAGCAATGGGGTCAGTAACTACTTCGTTGGTTTGTTTAAGTTGTCCTTTGACCATTTATGGTAAAGAGTTTGAGATGGATCTAGTGTGTCTGCCGTTGGAAGGATTGGACGTGATCTTGGGTATGAACTGGTTGCAATTTAATCGAGTTCATATAGATTGCTATCACAAGTTAGTAAGGTTTCCTTCTTTGGAAGATGACGAAGATGAGAGTTTCCTATCCACTAAAGAGTTGAAGAAACTTTTAGCGGACGAAGCTCAATTGTTTGGTTTGTTTGCATCATTGTCGGTGGAGGGTCAAGTTGAGCTTGATGTGTTCCCAGTGGTGTGCGAATTTCCAGAAGTGTTTCCGGAGGATATTACGGATGTGCCGCCGGAAAGAGAAGTTGAGTTTTCTATTGATCTAGTTCCGGGTACTAGACCAGTTTCGATGGCACCGTATCGTATGTCAGCATCGGAGTTGGTAGAATTGAAGAAGCAATTGAATGACTTGTTGGACAAGAGATTTGTAAGGCCAAGTGTTTCTCCTTGGGGTGCTCCGGTATTGTTGGTAAAGAAGAAGGATGGGAGTATGCGGTTATGCATTGATTATCGACAGTTGAACAAAGTGACAATTAAGAACAAGTATCCGCTTCCAAGGATCGATGATTTGATGGACCAATTGGTTGGTGCGAATGTTTTTAGCAAGATTGATTTGAGATCAGGATACCACCAGATTCGTGTGAAAGGAGAGGATATTCAAAAGACGGCATTTAGGACACGGTATGGTCATTACGAATATTCCGTGATGCCATTCGGGGTTTCTAATGCGCCGGGTGTGTTTATGGAATACATGAATCGTATTTTTCATGAACAGTTAGATCGTTTTGTGGTTGTGTTCATCGATGATATTTTAATTTACTCTGAGTCTCAAGAGGAGCATGAAGAGCATTTGAGGATTGTGTTACGAATTTTGAAAGAGAAGCAATTGTATGCTAAGTTGTCGAAATGTGAATTTTGGTTGTCGGAAGTAAGTTTCCTTGGACATGTTATTTCCGGTAGTGGTTTTAGTGTTGATCCATCCAAGATAGATGCGGTGATGCAATGGGAAGCTCCTAGATCAGTTACGGAGATTCGAAGCTTTTTAGGCTTGGCAGGTTATTATCGGAGGTTTATTGAGGGGTTTTCGAAGTTGGCACTTCCGTTAACGCAATTGACTTGTAAAGGAAAGGCCTTCATTTGGGATATTCATTGTGAAGAAAGTTTCAATGAGCTAAAGAGAAGGTTGACAACAACTCCGATCTTGATTTTGCCTACTCCTAATGAACCATTTGTTGTGTATTGTGATGCTTCATTGGTGGGTTTAGGTGGTGTTTTGATGCAAGAAGGAAAAGTTGTGGCTTATGCTTCAAGACAATTGAGAGTGCATGAAAAGAATTATCCTACGCATGACTTGGAGTTAGCGGCCGTGGTGTTTGTTTTGAAAATATGGAGGCATTATCTTTATGGTGCAAGATTTGAAGTTTTTAGTGATCACAAAAGCTTAAGATATTTATTTGATCAGAAAGAATTGAACATGAGACAAAGGAGGTGGTTAGAACTTTTGAAGGATTATGATTTTGGTTTGAATTACCATCCGGGTAAGGCAAACGTGGTGGCCGATGCCTTAAGTCGGAAGTTGTTACATATGTCCGCATTGATGATGAAAGAATGGGAACTTTTGGAGGATTTCAGAGACTTGAGTTTGGTTTGTGAAATGACGCCGAGAAGTGTGAGACTTGGTATGTTACATGTTACGAATGATTTTCTTGCAACGGTTAGTGAAAAGCAAAAGTTGGATTTGAAGTTCGTTGATTTGATGATGAATGAGAACGAGGATTTTAAGGTTGATAATCTTGGAGTTTTGAGATTCCGTGGTCGTATTTGTATTCCCGACGACGCGGAGTTGAAAAAGATGATATTGGAAGAAGGACACCGAAGTAACTTAAGTATTCAGCCGGGAGCGAATAAAATGTATCAAGATTTGAAGAAAATCTTTTGGTGGTCCGGATTAAAGAGGGATGTGGCTCAATTTGTGTATGCGTGCTTAACTTGTCAAAAGTCTAAGGTGGAACATCAAAAACCGAGTGGATTGATGCAACCGTTGGATATTCCGGAATGGAAATGGGATAGTATATCGATGGATTTTGTTACGGGATTGCCGAATACGCAAAGAGGTCATAATGCTATTTGGGTAATTGTTGATAGGCTTACTAAATCTGCTCACTTTATTCCAATTGATATTAGTTATCCTTTGGAGAAGTTAGCCGAGATTTATATTCTTATGGTTGTGAAGTTACATGGAGTTCCTAAGAGTATTGTATCGGATCGAGATCCGAGATTTACATCGAGATTTTGGGTGAGTTTACAAGAGGCTTTGGGTTCTAAGCTAAGATTAAGTTCGGCTTACCATCTGCAAACGGACGGTCAAACCGAGAGAACGATTCAATCGTTGGAGGATTTATTGCGTGCTTGTGTACTCGAGCAAGGTGGTGCTTGAGATGGTTATTTGGCGTTGATTGAATTCACTTACAATAACAATTTTCATTCGAGTATAAGTATGGCACCATTTGAGGCTTTGTATGGTCGGAGATGTCGAACACCTTTGTGTTGGCATGAAACCGGTGAGAGGACGATTGTTGGACCGGAGATGGTACAACAGACGACGGAGAAAGTGAAGTTTATTCGTGAGAAGATGAAAGCTTCTCAAAGTAGACAAAAGAGCTATCATGACAAGAGAAGGAAAGATCTTGAGTTTCAAGAAGGCGACCATGTGTTTTTGAGAGTTACGCCGGTTACGGGTGTAGGTCGTGCTTTGAAGTCGAAGAAGTTGACTTCTTGTTTTATTGGTCCGTATCAGATTACTTCACGAGTTGGTGTTGTGGCTTACCGTGTGGCGTTGCCTCCGAACCTTTCGAATTTGCATGACGTATTCCATGTTTCGCAACTTCGGAAATATGTTCCGGATCCGTCACATGTTATTTCTATGGACGAGGTCGAAGTGAGAGATAACCTTACGGTGGAAGCTTTACCGGTTAGGATTTTGGACCGCGAAGTTAAGAAACTAAGAGGCAAGGATATTGCGCTTGTGAAAGTAGCGTGGGGAGGCGCTGCGGAAGGCAATATGACTTGGGAACTAGAGAGTGGGATGCGAGAGTCGTATCCGGAGTTGTTTGAATCAGGTATTATTTTCGAGGACGAAAATTTCTAAAGTGGGGGAGAGTTGTAACGCCCCGATTTTGATTATTCCATTATTCTTGAGTCTTTTATTTTAATTGGGCAATAATTATTTTAATTGTGAATTTGGTGTGTTAAATGTTATTTTACCATTTTGAGAGTTTTCGGGGAAATTAGAATGGAGGGTATTTTAGACTTTTCATAATTAATCATAAGTTAGAAATTTTGTGGAATTAGAATTATGTGAGAAAAATGAATTAAATTGATTTAGTGGAAAATGAGCGAAGAAAGAAATGGAATAGAAAGAAAATAGAAAGAAAAGAGAAATAAGAGAGAAATAGAGAAAGATAGAAAGAAAAGAAGAGAAAGAAAAGAGGAGAAAGTTGGGAAAACTAGGAAATCATCAAGATCGATCAATTAGCGAGCTTGGAATCCGGGTAAGGGTGTGAAACATTGTTATCTTATCAATGTGTATGATTATGTATGGGTTTGCTTGGATGTTTTCTTGTTTCCATAGCTTTTGAGTTTTAGGTCGAAAACGATAAAATGATTGGGAATCGATGTTTTTACGGTCGGAAATCGATATAATTTGTGTTGTGTGATTACCATGTGTTTATGAATCATTGCTGATAATTGTTTTGTTGTTGGAATTAATTTGGGATGAAAAATGAGGTTTTTGGGGGGTTTTGGGTCGTGTAACCCGTAACAGCATTTTTCTGGTTCTGGTGTGATTCGCCAGGCTAATTGAGTTTGGCCACTAGCTCGCCAGGCGAAGTGCTGGCGAAGGCAGATTCGCCAGGCAAATTTGCCATTCGCCATGCGAATTTGGAATTACAGAAAGGGGGTAGCTTCTGTAACTCTTGGAGTTTTTCTATATTGGTGACTCGCCACTAGCTCGCCAGGCGAACTGCTGGCGAATGGTGATTCGCCAGGCGAAGTGCTGGCGAAGTGCTGGCGAAAGAGGTTTGGCCAGGCGAATTCTGTAGTCGCCAGGCGAATCTGGCTGTTTCTCAATAAATTCTTAACTTTTGAAAATTCATAACTTTTGATCCGTAACTCGGATCGGGACATTCTTTATATTGTTGGAAAGCTTATGAAATGTACTTTCTTATGATGATAATTTTGAAATTGTTAGCCGATTAAATAAAGTCGAGAATTTGGGAATAGTGTCATTTACCGACTTTTGTCGTTTTAAATGTGTATATTGGTTGTGTAACATACAATGTGGCATTGATAATAATGTGTATGCCTTGTATGATGTGGTATAATGATAGTGCATGTGATGACATGTGGTGATGATGAATTATGGCCGAAAGGCAAGAAATTGCAATATGTGTATTTAATGGTATATGCATGACTATATTGTGAAATATGTGTGCATTGCATGAGTGTATGTGGTCATTTTGTATGAGAAACATCATGACATGCATTCATGTGTCGCGATTCCATGGAGAATCGGGTGTAATATCACGTCCCTGTTGGGTGTGAGTGATTGATTACACAAATGATCATTGAGGATCCTCTGAACATTGCGTAGTCAATGGGTGTAATCGTTGCGATGAGTTACACTTGATTCCGTGGGAATCTTCAGAATGATTGTGTGCCCTTGTGGGGTTTGAGCAATCGGATTGTGTCTGCGTGAACAATCTAGAAACATCGGATGCCATGATGGTATGAGCGATGGGGAAATATCGTAGGCCCGGCAGGGAGGATATTTCCATTGAGTTCTTCAATTGAGCTCGGGTGATGAGTCGGTACCGCATGCATCTGCATAGAGTCGAGAGTCGGTCTCTATGAGTTGCATTGATCATCTTTGTATTTGTGCATTGATGAATAAACATTGATATATGTATGTTTATGGAGATGATATAAACTGTATCTTATAATGATGCATTGTTGAATGAACAAGTATGTGTGTGTTCATGTGGAATAATGATAATGGTGAATGTATGCATAATGAATATGCTTGATGATATATCTATATTGTGATATATGATGAGTTGTGGTGAGAATATGTGTTATATGTTTATGTTGTAGTACGTAATTATATGCATTGTTATTATGATAATATTTCTCACCCTTCTGCTGTTTTATGATGCTCTATGAGGCATTGCAGATTAGGTATCTGGCGGTCTTTTTGTGAAGCGTGTCTTCATTTTCCTTGTTGGTCGGTTGGCTCTGATATGTAGCACCGGGTAGCTAGGACGTTTTGATCTTTTTGTGATACATTTGCATATGTATCTTGCTGATGAATTAGTGTATATAAACACGATGTTGTTTGTGATTCATACTGGATGATATATATATGTTGGTGTATATATGTGGTTGTTATTCAATATTTTAGATGTTTTCCGCTTTTATTCTAAATATTGAGATGTGGGTGTAAGGACAAAGTTCCTCTGTGGCAAGTTACCCCACTGTTGCATATCAATAGTTTGAGCAGGTGTTGTATGTATTAAATTAAGTATGATGTGACATGCCTCTTTTATACTATGTTTTAATCGTACTCTGGCGAATTTGTTTTATATGTGCCTAAATGATTTATGTGATTATTTGGGGGTATAGAAAGGGGGTGTTACACTTCATATGCAAAATGACACAAGACATTCTTGAAATGCATACATATTCACAATATATTCATGCATTCATCTTATACAATCACATGCAATCTATATACATTCACATCAATGCACTATTGTATGAATCACATTCAAACACACAGTCAAAACGGTAAAAGTCGCTAAATAGCACTATTCCCGACTTTTTGACATAATTAAATCGGCTAACGATTTTCAAAACATCATAATCACCACGTACAGCTCAATAGCTTTCCAACGACACCAAGAATGTAAGAATCGGATACTCGGAACAAAAGTTACGGACGAAACCGAAAACGACATTTTGAAAAATCCCATTTTTACATTCCTCTTGTCCATACGCGTATCACCCATGTCCATACGCGTACGCGCAGAAGCCATTTCCTTCACAATTCCACATTTTCAAAACCCATACGCGTACGCCCCACACCCATACGCGTATCACCAGAGGGCCGGGAAAAGCCACCCTCCATACGCGTATTGACCCTTCCACCGGCCATTGTTACGCGTATCGCCTTGGCTCATACGCGTATGGACATGCCCCTTACGCGTATGGCCAGGGAAATTTCCAGAAAATTCTGCAGAACAATGTTCTGCGTTTTCCACCCCCAACTTCACCAATTCATCATCTAAATTCAGAAAAATACCAGTTTGAAGTATAACAATACATATTAAACATGTATAGACCAACAAGAACACAATCAACAAGAGTTTACATGCTTTTGGATCAATTTCCAATCAATTTCTCAAAAATGGGTTATACCCTAAAACTCACAAAATTCATCAACAACAACAACAATTCATACATAATCACATACATTGATAAGATAACAATGTTTCACACCCTTACCCGGATTCCAACCTCGCTAATTGATCGATCTTGATGATTTTCCTAGTTTTCCCAACTTTCTCCTCTTCTTTTCTCTTCTTCCTTTTTCTTTCTCTTCTTTTTCTCTAATTCTCTTTTCTCTCTCTTTTCTTTCTATTTCTTTCTTTTCTATTTCTTTTCTCTCCTTTTTTCCACACAAACACTTAATTCATTTTAATCACATAAATTCTAATTCCACTACTTTTCTAACTTATCATTAATTGAGAAAAGTCTAAAATACTCTAAATTCGAATTTCCCCGAAAACTCTCGAAAACGGTAAAATCATATTTAACACACCAATTTAACAAATAAAATAATTTATCACCCAATTAAAATAAAAGACTCAAGAATAATGGAATAATAAAAAATCGGGGCGTTACAGTATGCCCTTTGTTTGACATTGTCAACGAATAAGGAATATTTTTTATCACTTTAAATTCTATTGACTTATTATAACTGATGAATGATGTCGTAGGTTCATACTGTAATTCACTTGTATTGGAAGTTTTCATTATTTTCCAACTCTGGATCATTTCCGATGGAAAACTTCGAGAGAATTCATTGTGAGAAAGGTCAATGATGTGAAGCTTAGGAAATGTGCACGTCATGGTGCCAGGGCACCAAATGTCTCCATGAAATTTGTTGTCACTTAAAGCCAATACCTTTAACTCAGGCAAATCTCCCAGCCAAAATGGAAACGAGTCGTTGATATTGTTATGACTAATATCAAAGTACTCTAGCAATTTACAATTGACCAATGCTCTTGGCAACTGACCTTGAAGATTGTTGTTGCTGAAATCAATCCACTACAACAAAAGTAAGTTATAACATCGCACCTTAGACAGCGCTTTAATACAAAAGCGCTGCTATAAGTTAAAAACAAGGAAACTAGTCATTTAAAAAAATAAAAGCGCAAAAAAATATAAGACCTTAGACAGCGCTTTGGTCAAAAGCGCTTTATAAGGTCTTATAAATTTTTAAAAAAAAATTAATGGAAAATATTAGACAGCGCTTTAGTTAAAAGCGCTTTCTAAGGTCTTATAAATTTAAAAAAAAAATATAAGACTTTAGACAGCGCTTCGATAAAAAGCGCTTTCTAAAGTTTTATTAATTTTAAAAAAAAAATTAAAGGAAAATATTAGACAGCGCTTTCCTTAAAAGCGCTTTCTAAGGTCTTAAAATTTAAAAAAAAAAAAATCAAAAAAGCGCTGTCTAAGGCCAACCTTAGAAAGCGCTTTTAAAAGTGCTGTCTAAGGTCCACCATAGAAAGCGCTTTTATGAAAAGCGCTGTCTAAGGTCTAATTAAATTAAAATATATGAATAGTCAGTATTCATTTTCATATTTCCGCTCTTTCTTCTCCCCTTGCGAACTGCGCTCAAAACCCTTGCGAACTGAGCTCAAAACCCTTGCGAACTCAAACCTTCACCGTCAACCGTCCTCCACCGTGCCGTCGTTCGTTGTTTTCCGTCAAAATCTAAATCAGAAGAAACCACAATTTTCTTTTGCGTCGGTATTGAAACCACAAAAACCAGAAGAAACGGCCATGGCAGAAGAGTCGAAATCCAAACAACAAAAAGCAAACGAAGACAGGATCAGTAGTCTACCAGATCCTTTATTGATCAAAATCCTATCATTCCTACCAACCAAAACATCAGTTCAAACAAGCATTCTCTCTCCCCGGTGGCGTCACATCTGGAAGCATCTCTCAGTTCTCAATTTCTCCGATGACTATATCAAATTCAACAACGAGTTTATCCAAAATAATTCTGAACGATATAAGCACTTCATAAGGGTTTTCCTTTTTTTGAGCGGTTTTATCTGTCTCCTCGAGTCTTATAAAATTCAGAAGATGCGCCTCTCATTTACTAAATCTCTCACCGACCATAGACTGTGCACCGGCTCAGTTAACGCTTGGATCCGATCCGTAATGGGACCCCTCATCAAAGAACTGGACGTCACGCTCTACACTATAGACAATTATTGCTTTCAGATTCCTAATAATATCTCCAACTGTACTAATCTCGTCTCCCTCAGGTTTAATTCCTTTTAATGCTTTTATCTTGGTTTTTAAAATTCTTCTTAACCTTTTTTTGCTTTCTCTAAAAAAAGTTTAAATTGTTGGAAAATATCATAATTTCAAACTTCATTATAGTACTCAACAATTTATTATAAATAATTAACAGAACCGGTGGGTTTTCCAAAACAACAATGAGATGCACTTTGTTTCGTAGTTGGTTTTCAGTTATTGTTAATAATATGACTAATCCTAAACTATTGTTAACTCAATAGTCTCGAAGGTGCACTCTGTTTTGATTTGCAACAAGCCAACTCTTTTAGTTTACCATCACTAAAGAAGCTGCGACTTAACATCCGTGGTATGGATGTGACTTCCCTGAATATCTTCCTCAATGGCTGTACTTGTTTGGAAAATCTGGAACTTTACTTTTATGCTGAGGATTACAGTAGAATTTTCACGCCATCTCTTTGCTTGCCACCTTCGTTGTTGAAGTTGTTAAAAATCACTGTTTACAATTCCGACCTTGGGACTTCCCTTGAAACTGAAGTGCTTCAGCTTGAGTACCTCAGCATCACTGATGCTGGTAACTTGCAAAACGTGGTGGAAGCGTCCCTCGATGGCTCCAATGCCTCGACCTTCACTTTAATCAAGCTCTTCCAAGCCCTCTCTGGAATAAAACATTTAGTTTTTAGTCGTTCAGCAACAAAGGTATAATTTTTTAGATTATAGAGTTAAATTTATGTTCTTATTTTCTAGTGAGTGATCCACTTTGATATACAAAGGACAAATATTTTAAATTTGTGTTATAATTCTCCTCAGTCCACTTACATATTTTTTGCATCATAAGTAACTCGAGAACTCAAATCCTTCAAATTACTTGGAAGGGAATTCTTTAGTATTATGAAATTTTTCAAATACAAGTAGATATGAAGGGAAATCTTGAATCCACATAAATACAACTCTTGGAATCCATTCACCTCACACGATTCTCTTGATATTATGCTAACAATAATACTGATTACAACACTAATATAATTTGGTCTATCAAAAACAAATATAGGTGATTATGGTATACTATCTTCATATGTTAGTTTTATACTTGCTAACATTACATCATTACTACTCGTTGTTGTGAACATAGTGGTTATTGGGTGGCATCGCTGATCTACAGTTTCCAAACTTTGGCCATCTACTTCATCTAGAGCTCATTCTTCCGTGGTTCAGCTCGAATTCTCTTCTGAGCCTACTTCAGAAATGTCATTTGCTTCAAGTTCTTATAATTCAAAATGACAAGGAGGTTTGTAATGACAAGGAGGTGTGTGATGACAAAGAGGTTTGTTTATCTCTTAAGTTTGTTTGATTGAAGTTTTGTTAAATTTAAAATTAATGAGCGCCACTTATAATCTCTAGCGTTAAATTTATCAATTCAATGTTTTTTTGAAATAGATTATATACAACCTTGATATTTACATACCCTAAATTCTCGCGAGGATGTGTAATATGATTCATTATTATATATATCTTATTATGTAAGTCTCGATGTTTTGTTTTTAGGTGTTTGCAGGAACAATCATCTTTATCAAAATGGGCCACACAACCAATTGTTCCTAGTTGTCTTGAATCACACCTGAGCTTTATTCAATTCAAAAGATATAGAGGATTTCCAGATGAATTGTTCTTTGCCGAATATATTTTGCAAAAAGGACATGTTTTGAAAACAATGATTATCGTTGATATTTCGTCGGATCTAAAGAAGAAGTTCGACACTCTCAAAAGATTATCTATTGTGCCAAGGGCTTCTAGAATGTGCCAACTTACATTTGACTAAGTTATCTCCCTAAGGTTTAATCTCTCGCTCATAACTACTACTCTATGCTCAATGTCTAGCTGAATCATTTAAAAAATGTACTAGTTAGGACTTACATTTTTATTGATTATTTTATTGTCAATTATACTATTTATTTGTCAATAGTGTTATACTTACAAAAATGAGGGGAGAAATAAACTAGTGAACTAAGCGATAAAATTTAAGAATATTTTAAAAGTTTTATTTATTGTTATATTTTTTTTAAAACACAAATATATGAATAGACTGATAGGGTCCATTATGTTGATGTTGGGCTGCTTCCATTTAGACCATTAATTGGGAAGTTTAGTCTAATGAGAAAGGTTAGTGGGGACAAGTAGTTATTTAGGGAGTGCTATATATGCACGTGTGGAGTTGTAATTAGGGGTAGGTAAATATAACAATAAATAAACATTTGGAGCATGTAACAATTTGGGGTAGTCGAAAGTCATTTACTTGTTTATTTACCTAAGTCATGTAACAATTTTGTAGCAGTAAGCATGTCAGAAACTGACTTCACCAAGTAAAGCTGCCGCCTCTTTAACATTTGGAGTAACAATATCAGCCATGGAAAGCAGCTCCTCACTGCATTTGGAAACAAAGAAATAAACACAATCAATACTCTACAGACTTGAATAGGGTGGGGTACAAAGATGAGCCTTTTATTCTAGCATCTCAAACTAGACAAGTGTTCTATGTCACTGACCCGACGAGTACAAAATGGTCTATAGTGCTTCTATCTAACAAAGTGGTTGATGATAGCGGTGTAGATCAATGTGATATTGATGTTGAGAATGAGTCATGCATTAGACGGAATGAGTTGAATAGAAATGATCAAGATGAGGATCTTATAGCGGATGAGTCATATATCAGAAATGACCATAACGAGGGAATTTGGATCCATTCATCCGTCCACATTGCTAAGAAACAAGTAATTCATATTCCAACCAAGAAAAGAAAGAGATGTTAGTGAAAGAGGTAAAATTTGTTATATACTTGATTTCTTTATTATATTTCTATTCAACTTATGAGTTATTTTAATATTAACACATATCTCTCATGTCTAATGAAATAGTTAAAACTAAATCAAACTATGTTATATTATTATGTAGTACTTTGAAGAATGCAAGTGTGCTCATTACTCAATTTCTCAATTGGATGAAATTAAAGAGGATTGGTGTCAATACATTATGGAGCTCGGAATTTTACAAGGTATAATATTGTACTCTTACTTTAATTGATGAGAATTTAAATATGTGTAACTTTGTTTATGTATTCTTTTAATTGAATTACAATCTTTGTGTTTTCAGGACCTATAATGTAGATTTGAAGCAATGCTTTGGTTGGATGCAAAAGTACTAGTATAAGTAATATGTGCATTTGTAGAAAAAATGTAATGATTTGTAATTATAAATAGGTGTATATATAATTTTGGTTTGTAATTTTAAATATATATATTGGTTTGAATTGCCAATTGTTTTGGATATATAATTTTGGTGTAAATTGGTACATTTAAATAGGATAAATTAGATTGATTTGAATCTCCAAATTGTGGTATTTTTCTGAAAAAAATTGCTGGTTGAAAAACAGGTCAAATTCTGGTTGAAAAAACCTGGTAAAAATTGTGGTTTAAAAAAATTTATATAAAATTTTTCGTATACCTTAGACAGCGCTTTTGGTGAAAGCGCTGTCTAAGGTGGGGATTAGAAAGCGCTTTTGACAAAAGCGTTGTCTAAGGTGGACCTTAGAAAGCGCTTTGACCAAAAGCGCTGTCTAAGGTATACCTAAAAAAGTTCAAAAAAGTTGACCTTAGACAGCGCTTTTGGAGAAAGCGCTGTCTAAGGTATACCAAAAAAATGTCAAAAAAGGTAGGGCTTAGACAGCGCTTTTGCTGAAAGCGCTGTCTAAGGTATACCAAAAAAATGTCAAAAAAGGTAAGGCTTAGAAAGCGCTTTTCCCAAAAGCGCTGTCTAAGGTATACCTTATAATGTCAAAAAGCGCTGTCTAAAGGTACCATAGACAGCGCTTTTCATTAAATATACCCCCCTTTAGACAGCGCTTTTGGTATTACCCAAAGCGCTGTCTAAACCTATAGCAGCGCAGGTTTAGACAGCGCTGTCTAAGGGCAAAAAAAGCGTTGTCTAAGGTCTTATCTGTTGTAGTGATCATTTAAAGGTTAGTTCTAATCAGGTATGATTGAGGAATGAGATCAGACAACTTGTTCCCTTGTAACATCAATATTTCTAGATATCGGCTAAAGTTCCCTATACATGATGGAACATGGCCACTTAAATTGTTGAACGATAAATCAAGATGGAGGAGTGATTTGAGATTGTATATGGATGGGGATATTTCTCCTGTCAACGAATTATGGGAAACAACTAAGCATTGTAGACTCAATTATCTCCATAACCAACTAGGTAACGATGTTATATTGTTGTCTTTCACTTGAATAAATTCCAAATCAGATAGATTTCTTATAAATGTTGGAAACTCATTTATATTGCATGATGCCAAACCTAAGAACATGATCGGAGAATTAGTCACATTGTAAGAACTTTTTCCATAAAATAATGACAATTTGTTGTATGACAAATCAAGAAAAGTTAGCTTTTTGAGCTTCAAAAATGTGTTAAGTTCCAGATTTCCTTTCAAAGAATTATTTTGTAAACTCAAGTAAACCAGATCACTTAGGTTTGTCAACCAAGATGGAAATTCACCCTTTATATTGTTGTTAGCAGCACTAAATGACTCTAGTTGGGTGAGATTTGCAAAAGATAATGGGATGTCACTGTCAATATTTGACGAGGATATATCCAAGTTAATTATTGATGAGCTATTACCTATCCAGAAGATGGTCTCAAAAGTAAATTGATTGTAACCAACTAACAAGCCGCTTAGTTTGGTAAGATTTTCCAAGGATAGAGAAGGGTCTCCACCAAATTGGTTAAATCGAAGGTCTATCTGCAAGAGTTGTGTGAGGTTTCCTAGTGAAGAAGGAATATACCCAGAAAAATAGCAATCATAAATTGATAGGGTACTTAAAGAGCTAAGCTTTCCAATGGATACAGGCAGTCTACCATAGAAATCTGTCTCATCTAGGAATAACTTGGTGAGTGAACTAGACTGAAACTCAGGCAAACTACCATTGAGATTTTGATTATGTCTCAAATTCAGAAATTTCAAGTTTGGAAGATGAAATACTCCCACTGGAAATTTGTGACGCCCCAATCTACACCCCAAATAAACCATGCATTTAAAGCATTAAAAGAAAAATTCGAAATTTGATCAGAGTATATTTAAAAACATGGCATAGACCAAGGGTCACATCAATTTGAAAACCAAACATACATGCAACACCTGCCCATAAAGATATGCAACAGTAGGGTAGCATACATACAGAGGAAACTCAGTTCCTTACACCCACATTTTCAGAAATTAGAATTAAAGCGGAAAATCTAAAATCTGATTAACATAAATACATATATCTTGTAAAAAGTTTGTCATACACCAAGTTATACAGGTACTAGCCAAAAGATACTTATACATAGTACACAATAACACAAACGGCCATCCTAGCTACCCAGTGTCACATATCAGAGCCGACCGACAAAAAGGGTGAAGACACAAAGCTTCACAAAAGACCTCCAGCAACTCTAATCTGCAATGCCTCATAGAGCATTATAAAACGAGCAGAAGGGTGAGAAAAACAACCATAATATAAATGTATATAATCATATATTTCAACACAAAAGTATACACATAACACATTCTCACCATTCTACCATTCCACATAAACATATATATCATGCATAATTCACCAACCCAATCAAGACCCGACAATACCACGCATCACATAACTGGGAATGACAGCATAGTCATTCTACCCCAAGACATACCTCACTAGGAACAACAACATAGCCATTCTACCCTAGTGCACCTCTCATTAGGAATGACAACATCGTCATTCCACCCCAATGAATATCCCACTAGGAATGTCAACATAGTCATTCTACCCCAGTGGACACGACAACTCAATTGTACATCACTAGGAACGACAACATAGTCATTCTACCCCAGTGAGTACCACCTAGGAACAACATCAACGTCATTCTACCCCAGTGCACACCTCATTAGGAATGACAACATAGTCATTCTACCCCAATGAGTATCCCACTAGGAACGACAACATAGTCATTCTACCCCAGTGGACACGACAACTCAATTGTACATCACTAGGAACGACAACATAGTCATTCTACCCCAGTGAGTACCACACTAGGAACGACATCAACGTCATTCTACCCCAGTGCACACCTCATTAGGAATGACAACATAGTCATTCTACCCCAATGAGTATCCCACTAGGAACGACAACATAGTCATTCTACCCTAGTGAGAACCCTGACACAATTGGAATCCATTCACACACCAAATATTACTATTATAGCAATCCCATGATAATCAATACCTTACCATTCATCTTTCTGTGGATTTACGCCACAGAGGCCGCCATATCATACATTAATCATACCCTCGAAACCACATACATTGATACTTACTTAAACAATGTATTTATCACTAACTGCAACCCACAACAAATAGCATTTCATCATTTACACACCATTAAAACGGCAAAAGTCGACAAAACGACACTATTCACATTTCCCGATATAATTTAATCGGCTAACAAATTCCAAACCATCATAATAAGAAAGTACAGCTCAATAGCTTTCCAACGATATAAATAATACTTACATCGGAATTACGGTTCGAAAGATATGAATTTTTAAAGAAAGAAAATTGTTTCCAAAAGCAACCAACCGCCCGGCGAAGCATGCTCACCGCCCGGCGAAACACGCTTCGCCTCTGCTTCGCCCGGCGAAGCACAGGCGACACCAACCCCACAAAAATGACTCAAAGAGTCAGTAGCTTGGCACCTCTGCGCCGCTCAAAACCGCCCGGCGAAAAGGACGCATCGCCCGGCACTCAGGGCCTTTCGCCCGGCGCTCTGCACCAGATGCAGAAAAATTCTGCTGCGTGCACACTGTTCCAAAACCCCCAAAATCTCCATTTTCATCTCCAAATCACTTCCATCAGCAAAACAATTAATAGAAATAGTTCATACACATATAGAGATCATATAACACAAATTATATCGAATTCCGTCCGTGAAAACATCGATTTCTACTCATTTTATCATTTTCGACCTAAAACCCACATATACTCAAAACTTTACCAAACATAATTTTTTCGACCACAACAATCATACATAATCACACACATGTATAGAATAATCGAGTTTCACACCCTTACCCGGATTCCAAATGATCTAGCTCTTGTTCTTGATGATTTCCACTCTTTTCTTCTCTTTTTCCCTTCCTCCTCTTTCTTTCTCTTCTTTTTCTTTCTATCTCCCTCCTTTCCCTTTCTCTCCTATTTCCTCCCTCTTATTCCTATTTCTTTCCTTTTCTTTTCTTTTTCTCTCATTTCTATTTTTACCACATAATTCTATTTCTCTCCCAATTCTCTTATTTTCTATATCTACATAATATTTCCTCTACAAATTACTTCTTTAATTTTTTCTCTAGCTCATTAATAGTTATAAAATGACCAAAATGCCCTTAAGCCCAAAATTCCCGAAAACGCTCTCAAACGAAATAATACATCATAACATAGCATAAAAGCATAATATCACACCAAAGTCATAAATAAAATAATTTAACATTCAAAATAATTAAATCGACTCGATTAAATAAAATGATCAAAACCGGGGCGTTACAACTCTCCCCCACTTGGAAATTTTCGTCCTCGAAAATAAAGCCAAACCTAACAACTCCAAACATGGCCCTCGCATCCGACCAAACAAACATGCCAACAAAAGGTGCACCACGAATAACACCACTGACAAACCACCTTGCTAACCGCAGATATGGAAACGACACGACAACGATGACAACAACACCGACAAGATGCAAAGCCCATACAATGCACTTGACGACCAACTCACAACTCAAGGAATACCCAGAACACAACTCACAGGTTCACTTTCGAACCGAAACACAACAGGATCGTTACCCTCACCGTAGGTAACCCACCTCTAATTCCTCACACAAAAATTAGCTACTCGCACTCGAACCAACACAATGGAAACGAGGCAATTACACAAACAAGAACACAAAGTTCCTCGACACGACAAGGTCTCAACAACATCAACAAACCAGAACACCAACCTCGTTGTCACACAACCTTATCACGTCGATGCCACGATTCACCAATCGTACATATAACCAAAACATCCATCTACTTGGTATCCCATGAATACCATTCAAACCTTTCACCTAACACTTCCATTCTGAAACGTCCATTAGTCTCATCATTTCTACAGATTTCCAATGTTCCACCTAAAAGCTCTTACAAGTCACACACGCATATATGAAATGTGCCACATCACGCTTCCGCTGCGCACTCTGATGACTTGTAACTACCAAGTCTCCCAATCTCAAGCCCAAAGTCTAACTCTCTCGCATACTCACCAAACCACCGTTCACTTTTAATATTTCCAACCAGTACACAATATTCTAATCATTACTAAACACTTCAAATCTAGAATCATAAAGATAATACTTCCATTATTACAACATAATACCACTGCAAACAATTCCACAATAGTACTGATCCTTTCACGAATCTTCAAATGTCGAAAACATGAACCACAACTTTACTCTCTTATATTAACACACCAGCTGTACTCATCAAGATACATCCCCAAACGATCGACTTCCCCTCTGCAAGTTAACTGAAGTAACGAAAACACTAATCTTGGAAAAGCCTTCCACACCCTTCGATAATAACCAACGAAATCCAACAAATTTCTAATCACCTTAACTAACTTCGGAGCCTCTACTCAAACAATCACTACGCTTATCAAACACTCCAACAATTGTAATTCTAATCAAACTCAACCAATACCATACCCTTTACTTAATCCTGAAAGTAAACACTTATTCTCGATTGTCACCATATACCACTGTCCGTACTCCACACTAAATTCCTGCTCTTGACAATCCAAATTCCATCCTATTGCAACAACCAACCAAAAAGGAACTATCAAAGAATTTCAAATCGTTTGCAATTCGTCACAATTCAAAACTCACGCTATGCAAAACACAACTGCAAGTTCCCATACTACTCACTAGTTAACACGCCTCCTCATATTATCATCTTATTCCTTACCAACCCTTAGTAATGCCCAATCATTATCCCTCAGAGACATTCCCACTTAATCCACATACTCCAACCTCTAATCTGTCTCATCTTCTGATATAAGAATCCTCATCGACTCAACAACGTGATCTGTAACCAACTCCTTCCTTTCCAAGTAATCCATTATACAACAATCTTGATTCCGCATCACCGTCAGATATAAAATCTTCTCCAACTTGACAAAATAATCCGCAAACATTTCCTTAAATTTCAAGTAATCCAATCCACACCACTATCAAAGCCGGAACGACACGTCCATACATCCCACATAATTCCCGTCTGCTATCAACAAGAGATTAAGGGTGATCAGTTCCTCAATTTGTCAATAAACAAGCGACAATCATTATGAGGCATAAACCGTCTCCACCAAACGATAATAGCATCCCTTACATCCTATACACAAAACTACCTAATGCACAATTCCTTAGTTGACATAATCCTTACCTCCGCACCCCTTCTTGAACCAGAAACCATACTTATAATCTTGCAATTCACAACACACTGAGCCAGCGCTCTACACCTAAAACAACACGGAGAAGTACCAGCTTCTCCCCCACTTATCTCACTCTAATCCTTTCAACTGTGAACACACTAAATCCATTACAAACCCTTTACCATAAATAGTCAAAGAACAATTAGACAAACCCCAAGAGTAATTACCGACCCTTAAACAAAAGTATCGATAACCATCACACCACCCCAAGAAGACAACACAATTCAAACGCTTCGCGCACTCATACGAAATAATGAATGAGTCGCTCCCATATCCATAATAGCAAATAAAGACGTACTATTAATAAAACAAGTACCTTGAGTCAGACGATCCGCACTAGTAGCCTCATATTCTGCCAATGCAACAATCTTCCTACCAGTCTGAGCTCCCTTGGTTTCCGTACACCTCGTACTGATATGACCTGTTTCACCGCAGTTGAAACACTTTATCCTAATTCTCTTACAATCAGCTGCGACATGTCCCGAACCTCCACAATTAAAACATTTCAGTTTATTCCTCCTACAATCCAACTTACGATGTCCTACTTCCCCACACTTGTGACACTTAATGTAACACCTCGGAGGACTAGACATTCCTCCCCCACTACGAGGTTGTTGTTTCCCTTTTCTGTCATTCACATTCTCATAGGGAGTAGCACGCACCTTACGATCCGCTTCGTAAATCCTACAACTGTCCACCAATTCAGAAAACCTTCTAATCCTCTGATAACCGATTGCCTGTTTAATCTCCGGTCGCAATCCGTTCTCATACTTCACGCACTTAGAAAATTCAGCAGTCGCTTCCGGATAATGAGGATAAAACTGCACCAGTTCCACAAACATAGCAGTGTAGTCAACAACATACATATTGCCTTGTTTCAACTCCAAGAACTCAATCTCTTTCTTTTCCTTCACACCCTCAGGGTAATACTTCCTCCGAAACTCTCGGTCAAATAAATCCCAAGTAACTCCTTCATCATCCACTCCCAACGCTTGGCGTAAACCAAACCACCAATCAGCTGCTTCTTCCTCCAGCATGTGAGTACCCAGTCTCACCTTATCCTCTTCAGCACAATCCGTCACATGGAAGATTCTTTCAACCTCCTCAAACCAAAATTGTGCACCATCAGGATCATATCTTCCCTTGAAGATAAGCGGTTCGTTCATCCCGAACTCATTATTACCCGCAACATTCGGTACACCCTGCACAGCCCGAGCCATATTCTGTTCATTTCCAATAACAGCAACTATGGTTAAACAAACAGCTCACCGAACCACAAAGACCAACAAGGACTGACACAAACTGACACGGACTGGCTCTGATACCACTTAATGTGACGCCCCAATCTACACCCCAAATAAACCATGCAGTTAAAGCATTAAAAGAAAAATTCGAAATTTGATCAGAGTATATTTAAAAACATGGCATAGACCAAGGGTCACATCAATTTGAAAACCAAACATACATGCAACACCTGCCCATAAAGATATGCAACAGTAGGGTAGCATACATACAGAGGAAACTCAGTTCCTTACACCCACATTTTCAGAAATTAGAATTAAAGCGGAAAATCTAAAATCTGATTAACATAAATACATATATCTTGTAAAAAGTTTGTCATACACCAAGTTATACAGGTACTAGCCAAAAGATACTTATACATAGTACACAATAACACAAACGGCCATCCTAGCTACCCGGTGTCACATATCAGAGCCGACCGACAAAAAGGGTGAAGACACAAAGCTTCACAAAAGACCTCCAGCAACTCTAATCTGCAATGCCTCATAGAGCATTATAAAACGAGCAGAAGGGTGAGAAAAACAACCATAATATAAATGTATATAATCATATATTTCAACAAAAAAGTATACACATAACACATTCTCACCATTCTACCATTCCACATAAACATATATATCATGCATAATTCACCAACCCAATCAAGACCCGACAATACCACGTATCACATAACTGGGAATGACAGCATAGTCATTCTACCCCAAGACATACCTCACTAGGAACGACAACATAGCCATTCTACCCTAGTGCACCTCTCATTAGGAATGACAACATCGTCATTCGACCCCAATGAATATCCCACTAGGAATGACAACATAGTCATTCTACCCCAGTGGACACGACAACTCAATTGTACATCACTAGGAACGACAACATAGTCATTCTACCCCAGTGAGTACCACACTAGGACGACATCAACGTCATTCTACCCCAGTGCACACCTCATTAGGAATGACAACATAGTCATTCTACCCCAATGAGTATCCCACTAGGAACGACAACATAGTCATTCTACCCCAGTGGACACGACAACTCAATTGTACATCACTAGGAACGACAACATAGTCATTCTACCCCAGTGAGTACCACACTAGGAACGACATCAACGTCATTCTACCCCAGTGCACACCTCATTAGGAATGACAACATAGTCATTCTACCCCAATGAGTATCCCACTAGGAATGACAACATAGTCATTCTACCCCAGTGGACACGACAACTCAATTGTACATCACTAGGAACGACAACATAGTCATTCTACCCCAGTGAGTACCACACTAGGAACGACATCAACGTCATTCTACCCCAGTGCACACCTCATTAGGAATGACAACATAGTCATTCTACCCCAATGAGTATCCCACTAGGAACGACAACATAGTCATTCTACCCCAGTGGACACGACAACTCAATTGTACATCACTAGGAACGACAACATAGTCATTCTACCCCAGTGAGTACCACACTAGGAACGACATCAACGTCATTCTACCCCAGTGCACACCTCATTAGGAATGACAACATAGTCATTCTACCCCAATGAGTATCCCACTAGGAACGACAACATAGTCATTCTACCCTAGTGAGTACCCTGACACAATTGGAATCCATTCACACACCAAATATTACTATTATAGCAATCCCATGATAATCAATACCTTACCATTCATCTTTCTGTGGATTTACGCCACAGAGGCCGCCATATCATACATTAATCATACCCTCGAAACCACATACATTGATACTTACTTAAACAATGTATTTATCACTAACTGCAACCCACAACAAATAGCATTTCATCATTTACACACCATTAAAACGGAAAAAGTCGACAAAACGACACTATTCACATTTCTCGATATAATTTAATCGGCTAACAAATTCCAAACCATCATAATTAGAAAGTACAACTCAATAGCTTTCCAACGATATAAATAATACTTACATCAGAATTACGGTTCGAAATATATGAATTTTTAAAGAAAGAAAATCGTTTCCAAAAGCAACCAACCGCCCGGCGAAGCATGCTCACCGCCCGGCGAAACACGCTTCGCCTCTGCTTCGCCCGGCGAAGCACAGGCGACACCAA
The DNA here is from genome assembly GCA_022829125.1 of Lathyrus tuberosus. Lineage (NCBI taxonomy): Eukaryota > Viridiplantae > Streptophyta > Magnoliopsida > Fabales > Fabaceae > Lathyrus > Lathyrus tuberosus. The sequence goes on along the minus strand of JALAZF010000161.1, from coordinate 6,049,827 downwards.
ACCCACCAAAATGACTCAAAGAGTCAGTAGCTTGGCACCTCTGCGCCGCTCAAAACCGCCCGGCGAAAAGGACGCATCGTCCGGCGCTCAGGGCCTTTCGCCCGGCGCTCTGCACCAGATGCAGAAAAATTCTGCTGCGTGCACACTGTTCCAAAACCCCCAAAATCTCCATTTTCATCTCCAAATCACTTCCATCAGCAAAACAATTAATAGAAATAGTTCATACACATATAGAGATCATATAACACAAATTATATCGAATTCCGTCCGTGAAAACATCGATTTCTACTCATTTTATCATTTTCGACCTAAAACCCACATATACTCAAAACTTTACCAAACATAATTTTTTCGACCACAACAATCATACATAATCACACACATGTATAGAATAATCGAGTTTCACACCCTTACCCGGATTCCAAATGATCTAGCTCTTGTTCTTGATGATTTCCACTCTTTTCTTCTCTTTTTCCCTTCCTCCTCTTTCTTTCTCTTCTTTTTCTTTCTATCTCCCTCCTTTCCCTTTCTCTCCTATTTCCTCCCTCTTATTCCTATTTCTTTCCTTTTCTTTTCTTTTTCTCTCATTTCTATTTTTACCACATAATTCTATTTCTCTCCCAATTCTCTTATTTTCTATATCTACATAATATTTCCTCTACAAATTACTTCTTTAATTTTTTCTCTAGCTCATTAATAGTTATAAAATGACCAAAATGCCCTTAAGCCCAAAATTCCCGAAAACGCTCTCAAACGAAATAATACATCATAACATAGCATAAAAGCATAATATCACACCAAAGTCATAAATAAAATAATTTAACATTCAAAATAATTAAATCGACTCGATTAAATAAAATGATCAAAACCGGGGCGTTACAAAATTCACCATACAGCTCAGAATCCATAAGAGATAGTGCTTGCAAGGAAGTAAGATTTGTGATTGTGTCAGGTAAAGTAGATGAAATTGTCACATAGTTAAGGAGGAGCGTCTCAAGTTTTGTTGAGTTTTTAATTATGCTTCTAAGACTGTGCTCTTTGAGTTGCAACATATTGACTGCACTATTTTCCCGAAATGTTGTGGCATAGACGCTTAGATCAAGAGACAACAACTTGGACAGCTGTGAAAGTTGTGGTGGAATTTCGCCAAAAAAAGTTGTGTGAGAAAGGTTCAAATATCTTAGTTGTGAAAGCTCACCTATCTTAGGTGGTATTTGAGAGTAATTGAAGTCATTGTCTGAAAGATCAAGATGTTGAAGGTGTACAAGGAGAAAGAGTGTGCTATTTGTATCCATTGTACCATAGAGTTGGCTGCTCCTAAGATTAACACGAATGACATGATCTGTGTGCTCATCACATTGAATGCTGTGAGATTTTGGGTCGAACTCATGTTGTGTCGAAGGAGAAGCTTTCATGTTTTCGGCAGAAGGCAAGCGTGCAGTCGAAGCTTGTTCACATGCAAATGCCTGATTGTTACAAACTTTAGTGGAAGTCTGTTCTAGTTTGTATTGTTGAAATGTATATATATTCTGTCGAATTGGGCCTTGTGTTAAGGATCCAATTGTTTAGGTTTCTTGGGCTGCAAGTTACCTAGTTAGTCTATAAATAGACTAGTACACTCAGTTTGTTGAGTGTGGCAAATTGTGATATTCACTTGTAATCATTTGTAAACGTTAATGAGAAAGTGAATAGTAAACAGAATTATATTTGCCCAATCCTTGTTGTTTCTCTTCTATTCTTCTTCTTCTAGTTTTCTCTTTTCCGTTAAGCCCTTGTTTTTGGTTCTTGATAATTCAAGAAACCAGTTTTATATTTTGATTGAAGTCATCGTTTTCACAACAAATGCCATCCCATGAGCAACAATCAGTGGTTGCATTCCATGATGTTGTTTTAGAATAACTGAGAGGATTATCAGAAGCAGACTTATTGATGTTAAAGTTTTTCTTAAATTGTAACAAGGCATGGCTTTCATATTGATGACACTTTGGATGAGTTAAAGGAAAAGATGTAGTAAATGTGAAAGGGAAGAGTGTAAAAAAGAAAAGAAAGTGGAATGACAAAACAAGAGAGCGCACAAAGACCATTGTATCTTAATATTTTAAACTGAGAAGTTTGGATGAAATGTTAGACACATATTAGGTGGTTCTTATACTAAAGAAATGTAGTGCAAATAACAAAATAAAAAGTTTTCTAGTGAACTTCATTATCATTGACCGTGCATTTTGGTTTGGACTATCACATTTCCATTGGTGAAGCAACTCCGAAAAATCCGTATTGTCCTTTAGCGTTAAAATTCAAAGAGAGGGATTTGAATGTTGGCTCTTATAGTGGATTATGCAATTTGATTTGATCTCTCTTGTATTGATTGCAATCACATGCATTTCATAGAAAGACTTTTATAGAACAAGGTCTATTTGGTGCTTTATCTTGTAGTGAGGTTTTCTTCATTACCACAAACTTAATTTTCTGTCCATTTCTAGATTTTTGTATTCTATTTCTTGTACATTTGTCTCTACTATTTGACACGACAATTTTCTCTCAGATTATCTGGCTGCTTGCATTTTTGGAAAACCATTTCAATATTTTAAATCTCTCCAATCAATTCCATACATAACCAATTTAATATCTTGACAGAGTCATTTGTAATATTTTCAATTTAAACTGTTCCTATGCCATTTTATTTGGTATTAGACGCATCAATCTACACCCTCTCTTGAAATACTCAACATTTTATTATTGGGATGTATGCATAAAACTTGAGTCTATAACTGACTTTTCTCTTAAGTATCATAATAACTGAGTTATAAATTTTATACATCTAATGCCTCGTATACTCTTGAGTGTAACTGATACCAAATAATAAGAGACAATAATAGTGATCTTAATATATGTTGGTGTACACTTTACTGAAATGATAGAGAGAGAAGCTCTGACCTCTCTCTAACCAGTTACATACTTTTCACATACTGGACCTTTTCAACATGGCGAGATCCATAGAACAAGCTGATTTAAACGGAGGTTAGAGGAAAGTGGCAGGAAAGAGGGAGAGAGGGAACAGAAGGTGGGACATAGAAGGGAACGGTGCCGGAGGAAGTAATAGGGCTACATCAACATTTTATTTCACTGAGTTCGATGATAAGTGGTCAGCAAAAGACATTTACATTGAATTTAAAGACATGGAAGATATTGATGAGGTGATTATACCTCCCTCTAGAGACAAAAGAGGGAGAAGATTTGGGGTTGTGCGTTTTTTCAACGTGGAAGACGATAGAGTGTTGGCGACAAAGATGGACAACATGTTCCTTGATGGAAGACAACTTTACGCCAATGTCCCAAGGTTTCAAAGAAGAGCAATCCAAGCTGCTAATGCTGGTTTTCTACAAGGAGGCAAACGCAGTCGAGCTGTTGAGGGGAACAAGGAAAGGAAGACTTGTAACGCCCCAGTTTCGACCATTTTATTTAATCGAGTCGATTTAATTATTTTGAGTATTATATTATTTTTATTTATGACTTTGGTGTGATAATATGTTGTTTTGTACTGTTATTATATTTTATCGCATTTTGGGATCGGTTGGGAGATAATGAGAGTAAGGGTATTTTAGTCTTTTCCCTAATTATTTACTAAATTAGTAAAGAAAAGAGATAGAAATAGAAAGGAGAGAAAAATAGAGAGAAAGAAAAAGAGAAGAAGAAAAAATGAAGAAAGAAAAGAGGAGAAAGGAGAAAAAGAGAGAAATTGGGAAAAGCTTGGAAACTCAAGAAAATCACTTCTAGGAATCGATTTAATCGGGTAAGGGTGTGAAATTCAATTATCTTATACATGTGTATGATTATGTATGTGTTTGTTTGTTGTTTTGTTGGATTATATGAAAAATATAACAAAACCCATTTTCGTAGAAAATGTTAGAATTCGATTTAATCGTGTTGAAAATGATGTTTTTGTGTTCCATGTTGTTGACACTTGATAGATATGTGTTGTTGTGAATCAAATTGGTAATTTTCTGGATTTAGGTGATGAATTTGGGTGTGTTTTGGTTGGAACACGCATAACTCGTTTCTGCAGAATTTTTCTGGGTTTGTCCAGGTCATACGCGTATGGGGCATGTCCATACGCGTATGGGACTCGGCGTTATGCGTAACATTGGCCTGTGTTTGGGTCATTACACATATGAGAGATGGTGATACGCGTATAGTATTGGGCATACGCGTATGGGGTTCAAAATGGTAATTTTTGTGAAGAAAATGGTTCTGCGCATACGCGTAATGTAACACCCCCTTTCTATACCCCCAAATAATCAAATAATCATTTAGGCACATATTAAAAATTTCGTCAGAGTATAATTATAACATAGTATAAAAGAGGTATGTCACATTATATATTCAATTAAAACATACAACACCTACTCAACCATTGATATGCAACAGTGGGGTAACTTTGCAACAGAGGAACATAGTCCTTACACCCACATTTCAATATTTAGAATAAAAGCGGAAAATCTAAACATTGAATAATAACAAACATATACACATTTACATATATACATCATCAAGTATTATCCGCCAACATCATTTATGTTTACATAAAGATACACCAACAAGATACATGCACAAATGTATCACAAAAGAATCATAGCCCTCCTAGCTACCCGGTGCTACATATCAGAGCCAACCGACCAAAAGAATGAAGACACGCTTCACAAAAAGACCACCAGTATACCTAATCTGCAATGCCTCATAGAGCATTATAAAACAACAGAAGGGTGAGAAATATTATCATAATAACAATGCATAAAATTATGTATACTAGCATAAAAATGCACATATCACCCATCCTCACCACAATTCATCCCAACTCACTCATATACATCACAATGTATATATATATATATATATATATATATATATATTCACAACCAAGCATATCCATCATGTATACTTTCCCAATTCTTATCATTCCTCATAAACATACACATATATATTTATTCATCGATGCACCATTATATAGATGATAAATGCAAATCATAGAGACCGACTCACGACTCTATGCAAATGCAATGCGAGTACCGACTCAATCATCTCAAGTTCACTCAGGAACTCTGCTGGAACCATCGCTCGTTACATCACTGTAACTCCCCGTCGGGCCTACGATGTTCACCCATGGCTCACACCCCACATGGGCACACAATGTTTATGGATCGCTCACACCCCACCCGGGCACACGACCCGATCGCTCACACCCCACACGCGGGCACACGATCCGATTGCTCACACCTCACCTAGGCACACAATCATTTGTAATCCTCGCTCACACCTCACCTAGGCACACAACGTTACAACGGATTCTCATTAGAATCATTGAACACAAGAATGTACTTCATTATGCTTCACATGCAAAATGACTCAAGACATTCTTGAAATGCATACATATTCACAATATATTCATGCATTCATCTCATACAATCACATACAATCTATATATATTCACATCAATGCACTATTGTATGATTCACATTCAAACACACAGTTAAAACGGTAAAAGTCGCTAAATAGCACTATTCCCGACTTTCCGACATAATAAAATCGGCCAACAGTTTCCACACCATCATAATCACAAAGTACAGCTCAATAGCTTTCCAACGATACCAGGAATGTAAGAATCGGATAATCGAAACAAAAGTTACGGACGAAAACGAAAACGACATTTTGAAAAATCCCATTTTTACATTCCTCCTGTCCATACGCGTATCACCCATGTCCATACGCGTATGAGCAGAACCCATTTCCTTCACAATTTCACGTTTTCAAAAACCATACGCGTACGCCCAATGCCCATACGCGTATCACCAGAGGGCCGGGAAAAGCCACATTCCATATGCGTATTGACCCAAAAACAGGCCAATGATACGCGTAACGCCTGGCTCACACGCGTATGGACATGCCCCTAACGCGTATGGCCAGGGGAAACCCAGAAAAATTCCGCAGAACTGAGTTCTGCGGTTTACACTCCCAAATTCACTAATTCATCACCTAAAACTCAGAAAAACAACATTTTGATGTATAACAATACATACCCAACATATACACACAATCAAGAACACAATCAACAAGGTTTTAAACACTTTTGGATCAATTTCTCAAATATGGGTTATACCAAAACTCATAAAAATTCATCAACAACAACAAACAATCATACATAATCCTATACATTGATAAGATAACAATGTTTCACACCCTTACCCGGATTCCAACTTGCTATGTGATTGATCTTGATGAATTTCTAAGTTTTCCTCTTTTCCTCTTCTTTTCTCTTCCTCCTCTTTCTTTCTCTTCTTCTTTTCTCTAATTTTCTTTTCTTTCTATTTCTATTCTATTTCTTTCTTATCTCTTTTTCTTTCTTTTCTATTTCTTTTCTCTCAATCAATTAATTCATTTTTCTCACAAAATTCTATTTCCACTAAATTTCTAACTTATCATAAATTGAGAAAAGTCTAAAATACCCTCCATTCTAATTTCCCCGAAAACTCTCAAAACGGTCAAATATCATAATACATCAACATAGCATATTAACATACCAATTCCTCACATAAAATAAATTATCACTCAATTAAATCAAAGACTCAATAAAAATGGGAATAATTGGAATCGGGGCATTACACGTAAGGCCTTGGGCAATACGCGTATGGCATGGCGAGGAATTTGGGCAATACGCGTATGGCCCAGGGCAATTCGCGTATGACCAGGAGAATGGAAAAATGTGATTTTTTAAAATATCGTTTTCGTTTTCGTCCGTAACTTTTGTTCCGATTATCCGATTTTTACATTCTTGGTGTCGTTGGAAAGCTATTGAGCTGTACAATATGATTATGAGGTTTTGGAGATTGTCAGCCGATTAAATTATGTCGGGAAATGTGAATAGTATTGTTTTGTCGACTTTTGCCGTTTTAATGGTGTGTAAATGATGTGTATTATGCTATGTGCTTTTAATATGGATATCGTATGACTTGTATGACGTTGTATGATGTGAATGCATGTGATGACATGTTGTGGTGATGAATTGTGGCCGAAAGGAAAATAAATGCAATATGTTGTATTTGATGATATATGCATGTTTATGGTTGCATATATGTGTGAAAATGCATGGTTGTCATGAGTTCTTGTGCGTCAAGCATCATGATATGCATTGTTGTTGCGTCCTGTGTGATGGCGGTTCTGGTGGGGAATCAGCTATAACATCGTGTGCCTCGAAAATATGAAGGTATGATTAGCCTGAGGACTGAAAGCGATGGTTATAGACGATCGTGAGCCTCTCTTGGTGGAGGTGTGAGCGATCGGGTCGTGAGCCTCTCTCGGTGGAGGTGTGAGCGATCCATAAATACCGTGAGCCTCTCCTGATGGAGGTGTGAGCAGTGGGTGAACATCGTATGCCCGACGGGGAGTTACAGTGATGTAACGAGCGATGGTTCCAGCAGAATTCCTGAGTGAACTAGTGATGAGATATGAAATCTTGGAGTCGGTACCGCATATGCATTTGCATAGAGAGTCGTTGTGTCAGTCTCTTTGCATTTGTATGAATTATGATTGCATTGGTTATATGTGGAAAATCATGATTTAGTTGATTATGTGTGAGACGTTGTGATATGCATTTGTGATAAATGTATTGGGCATGAATAATATGCAATTGGGGATGGAGACATTGTGTGATTGAGCTTGTGATAGCATTTGTGAATTGATGTGCATTCGTGTTAAATGCCTTGAATTATGAATGATATGTTGTGTGTGTATAAACATATGCATGATGTGTGAATATGGGATTATGTGAATATAATTTGTATATGCTTTATGTGTAGGCATGTGATAATTGTGGTGAGAAAATTTGATATGTGTATTTTTATGTTGATATATATAATTATATGCATTTATATTATGGTTGTTTTTCTCACCCTTCTGCTGTTTTATAATGCTCTATGAGGCATTACAGATTAGAGTTGCTGGAGGTCTTTTGTGAAGCTTATGTCTTCATTCTTTTGTCGGTTTGCTCTTATATGTGACACCGGGTAGTTAGGGAGGCCGTTAGTTATTATTGTGTATTATGTATATATATCTTTTGGCTTGTGCATGTATAACTTGATGTATGACCAACTTTTCATGTGATATATATATGATAATCAGATTTTAGATTTTCCGCTTTTATTCTAATTTCTGAAAAGTGGGTGTAAGGAACTGAGTTCCCTCTGAATGAATGCTACCCCACTGTTGCGTATCTTTATTAGCATGTGTTGTATGTTTTGTTTCAAATTGATGTGACCCTCCTTGTCTATGCCATGAAAATTTAAATATACTCTGATGAAATTTTGAATTTTGAATTATCTATTTGTTTACTTGGGGGTATAGATTGGGGGTGTTACATTAAGTGGTATCAGAGCCAGTCTGTGTCAGTTGTGTCAGACCTTGTTGGTCTTTGTGGTTCGGTGAGCTGTTTGTTTAACCATAGTTGCTGTTATTGGAAATGAACAGAATATGGCTCGGGCTGTGCAGGGTGTACTGAATGTTTCGGGTAATGATGAGTTCAGAAAGAATGAGCTGCCTATCTTCAAGGGAAAATACCATCCTGATGGTGCACAATTTTGGATTGAGGAGGCTGAAAGAATCTTCCATGTGATGAATTGTGCTGAAGAGAATAAGGTGAGACTGGGTACTCACATGCTGAAAGAAGAAGCAATTGGTTGGTGGGTTTGTTTCCGCCAAGTGCTGGGAGAGGATGATGAAGAGGTTACTTGGGATTTATTTGGTCGAGAGTTTCGGAGGAAGTATTGTCCCGAGGGTGTGAAGGAAAAGAAAGAGATTGAGTTCTTGGAGTTGAAACAAGGCAATATGTCTGTTGTGGATTACACAACAAAGTTTGTGGAACTTGTGCAGTTCTATCCTCATTATGCTGAAGCGACTGCTGAGTTTTCTAAGTGTGTGAAATATGTGAACGGATTGCGTCCGGAGATTAAACGGGCAATCGGTTATCAGAGGATTAGAAGGTTTTCTGATTTGGTGGACAGTTGTAGGATTTACGAGGAGGATCGTAGGGCTCGTTCTACTCCCTATAAGAGTGTGAATGACAGGAAAGGGAAACAACAGTCTCTTGGTGGTCGTTATGGCACACCAGCTGATAAGGGTAAGCAAAGGGAGAATTTTGAGAAAAAGGCAAGTGAAGGAGGAATGTCTAGTCCTCCTAGGTGTTACTTTAAGTGTTACAAGTGTGGGGAAGTAGGACACCTTCGACTTGATTGTGAGAAGAATAAACTGAAATGTTCCAAGTGTGGAGGTTCGGAACATGTCGCCGTGGATTGTAAGAGAATTAATGTGCAGTGTTTCAACTGTGGTGGAACAGGTCATATTAGCATGGGGTGTACGAAACCGAAGAAAGCTCAGACTGGTAGGAAGGCTGTTGCATTGGTAGGAGATGGGACTACTAGTGCGGATCGTTTGACTAAAGGTACTTGTTTTATTAAGAGTACGCCTTTATTTGCTATTATTGGTAATGGAGCGACTCATTCGTTTATTTCATCTGAGTGCGCGAAGCGTTGAATTTGTTGTTGTCTTCTTGGGGTGGTGTGATGGTTATTGATATTTCTGCATAGGGCTCTGTAATTACTTCTTTGGTTTGTTTAAATTGTTCTTTGACCAATTATGGTAAAGGATTTGTGATGGATTAGGTGTGTTTACAGTTGGAGAGGTTAGAATGAGACAAGTAGGGGAGAAGCTGGTACTTCTCCATGTTGTTTTAGGTGTAAAGCACTGGCTCAGTGTGTTATGAATTGCAAGATTATAAGTGTGGTTTCTGGTTCAAGAGGGATGCGGAGGTAAGGATTATGGCGACTAAGGATTTGTGCCTTCGGTAGTTTTGTGCATAGGATGTAAGGAATACTATTATAGTTTGGTGGAGACGGTTTATGCCTCATCATGGTTGCGGCTGTCTATTGACAAATTGAGGAACTGATCACCCTTAATCTCTTGTTGATAGCAGACGGGAATTATGTTGGATGGAATGGACGTGTCTTTCTGGCTTTGATAGTGTGTGCAATGAATTGTTTGAAATTTAAGGAAATGGTTACAGCTTGTTTTGATGTGTCGATGAAGATTCTTATATCAGAAGATGAGATGGATTAGAGGTTTTGGTATGTGGTTAAGTGGTGAATTCATTAAGAGTCCTTTTTGGTTGGTTGTTGCAATAGGATGGAATTTGGATTCTCAAGAGAAGGAATTGTGTATGGAGTACGGACAATAGTATAGGGTTACGATTGAGAATAAGTGTTCACGTTCAGGATTAGAGAACTGGAATGGTTTGGTTGAGTTTGACTAGAATTACAATTGTTGGAATGTTTGATAAGAGTGGTGGTTTGTTTAAGTTGTGGTTTATGTTCTTCGACATTTGAGTAGTCATGAAAGGATCTGTACTATTTTGGGATTGGAATTGGTGGCAGTGGTATTATGTTGGAATATTGGAAATATTATTTTTATGATTCTAGATTCGAAGTGTTTGGTAATTACAAGAATATTGAGTATTGGATTGGTCTGAAAGAATAGAGACAACGAGGATGATTAGGATTTGTGGCAAGTTATGAATTGGTTGGGGTTATCCTTGGGGAAAGGCTGATGTTGTGCCTGATGTGTAAGTCAAAAAATCTTTATGCATGTCTGTTTTGAGGATCAAAGAGTTGGAATTATTTGAGCAGTCCAGAGGCTTGTGTCTGGTGTGTGAGATAACACAGAAGAGTGTGAGAATGGAAATATTAAAAGTGAACAGTGGTTTTTGGTGATTATGCGAAAGAGTTAGACTTTGGACGTGAGATTGGTAGTTTTGATGGTTACGAGTCATCAGAGTGCGCAGCGGAAGCGTGATGTGGCACATTTCGTATATGCGTGTCTGACTTGTAAGAGTTCTTAGGTTGAACATTCGAAATCTGTAGGAATGGTGAGACCAATGGATGTTTTAGATAGGAAGTGTTAGGTGAAAGGTTTGAATGGTATTCATGGGCTACTAAATAGACGGATGTTTTGGTTATATGTTCGATTGGTAAATCATAGCATTGTTTTGATAAGGTTGTGTGATAGGGTGTTGGTATTCTGGTTTTGTTGATGTTGTGGACACCTTGTCGTGTCGTGGAACTTTATGTTCTTGTTTGTGTTGTTGCCTCGTTTCCATTGTGTTGGTTCGAGTGCGTGTAGCTAATTCCTGTGTGAGGAATTAGAGGTGGGTTACCTACGGTGATGGTAACGATCTTGTTGCGTTTTGGTTCAAGAGTGAACCAGTGAGTTTGTGCTTGTGTATTCTTTGAATTGGAAGTCGGTCGTCAAGTGCATTGTATGGGCTTTGCTACTTGTCGTTATTGTTGTCGTTGTCGTGTCGTTGATTGTATCTGCTGTTAGCAAGGTGTTTGTCGTTTGTGTTGTTCGTGGTGTGCCTTTTGTTGGCATGTTGGTTTGTTAGTCGGATGCCAGAGTCGTGTCCGGAGTTGTTCGTCTCGGTTATATTTTCGAGGACGAAAATTTCCAAGTGGGGGAGAGTTGTAACGCCCCAGTTTCGACCATTTTATTTAATCGAGTCGATTTAATTATTTTGAGTATTATATTATTTTTATTTATGACTTTGGTGTGATAATATGTTGTTTTGTACTGTTATTATATTTTATCGCATTTTGGGATCGGTTGGGAGATAATTGAGAGTAAGGGTATTTTAGTCTTTTCCCTAATTATTTACTAAATTAGTAAAGAAAAGAGATAGAAATAGAAAGGACAGAAAAATAGAGAGAAAGAAAAAGAGAAGAAGAAAAAGGGAAGAAAGAAAAGAGGAGAAAGGAGAAAAAGAGAGAAATTGGGAAAAGCTTGGAAACTCAAGAAAATCACTTCTAGGAATCGATTTAATCGGGTAAGGGTGTGAAATTCAATTATCTTATACATGTGTATGATTATGTATGTGTTTGTTTGTTGTTTTGTTGGATTATATGAAAAATATAACAAAACCCATTTTCGTAGAAAATGTTAGAATTCGATTTAATTGTGTTGAAAATGATGTTTTTGTGTTCCTTGTTGTTGACACTTGATAGATATGTGTTGTTGTGAATCAAATTGGTAATTTTCTGGATTTAGGTGATCAATTTGGGTGTGTTTTGGTTGGAACACGCAGAACTCGTTTATGCAGAATTTTTCTGGGTTTGTCCAGGTCATACGCGTATGGGGCATGTCCATACGCGTATGGGATTCGGCATTACGCGTAACATTGGCCTGTGTTTGGGTCATTACGCATATGAGAGATGGTGATACACGTATAGTGTTGGGCATACGCGTATGGGGTTCAAAATGGGAATTTTTGTGAAGTAAATGGTTCTGCCTATACACGTAAGGCCTTGGGCAATACGCGTATGGCATGGCGAGGAATTTGGGAAATACGCGTATGGCCCAGGGCAATACGCGTATGACCAGGAGAATGGAAAAATGTGATTTTTCAAAATGTCGTTTTCATTTTCGTCCGTAACTTTTGTTCCGATTATCTGATTTTTACATTCTTGGTGTCGTTGGAAAGCTATTGAGCTGTACAATATGATTATGAGGTTTTGGAGATTGTTAGCCGATTAAATTATGTCAGGAAATGTGAATAGTGTCATTTTGTCGACTTTTGCCGTTTTAATGGTGTGTAAATGATGTGTATTATGCTATGTGCTTTTAATATGGATATCGTATGACTTGTATGACGTTGTATGATGTGAATGCATGTGATGACATGTTGTGGTGATGAATTGTGGCCGAAAGGCAAATAAATGCAATATGTTGTATTTGATGATATATGCATGTTTATGGTTGCATATATGTGTGAAAATGCATGGTTGTCATAAGTTCTTGTGCGTCAAGCATCATGATATGCATTGTTGTTGGGTCCTGTGTGACGGCGGTTCCGGTGGGGAATCAGCTATAACATCGTGTGCCTCGAAAATATGAAGGTATGAATAGCCTGAGGACTGAAAGCGATGGTTATAGACGATCGTGAGCCTCTCTCGGTGGAGGTGTGAGCGATCCATAAACACCGTGAGCCTCTCTTGGCGGAGGTGTGAGCGGTGGGTGAACATCGTATGCCCGACGGGGAGTTACAGTGATGTAACGAGCGATGGTTCCAGCAGAGTTCCTGAGTGAACTAGTGATGAGATATGAAATCTTGGAGTCGGTACTGCATATGCATTTGCATAGAGAGTCGTTGTGTCGGTCTCTTTGCATCTGTATGAATTATGATTGCATTGGTTATATGTGGAAAATCATGATTTGGTTGATTATGTGCGAGACATTGTGATATGCATTTGTGATAAATGTATTGGGCATGAATAATATGCAATTCGGGATGGATACATTGTGTGATTGAGCTTGTGATAGCATTTGTGAATTGATGTGCATTCGTGTTAAATGCCTTGAATTATGAATGATATGTTTTGTGTGTATAAACATATGCATGATGTGTGAATATGGGATTATGTGAATATAATCTGTATGTGCTTTATGTGTAGGCATGTGATAATTGTGGTGAGAAAATTTGATATGTGTATTTTTATGTTGATATATATAATTATATGCATTTATATTATGGTTGTTTTTCTCACCCTTCTGCTGTTTTATAATGCACTATGAGGCATTGCAGATTAGAGTTGCTGGAGGTCTTTTATGAAGCTTATGTCTTCATTCTTTTGTCGGTCGGCTCTGATATGTGACACCGGGTAGTTAGGGAGGCCGTTAGTGATTATTGTGTATTATGTATATATATCTTTTTTCTTGTGCATGTATAACTTGATGTATGACCAACTTTTCATGTGATATATATATGATAATCAGATTTTAGATTTTCCGCTTTTATTCTAATTTCTGAAAAGTGGGTGTAAGGAATTGAGTTCCCTCTAAATGAATGCTACCCCACTGTTGCATATCTTTATGAGCAGGTGTTGTATGTTTTGTTTCAAATTGATGTGACCCTCCCTGTCTATGCCATGAAAATTTAAATATACTCTGATGAAATTTTGAATTTTGAATTATCTATTTGTTTACTTGGGGGTATAGATTAGGGGTGTTACAAGACTGAGCATCGTGGAGATTTTATCCGAGATAATAGGGCTTTCAAGTTGAAAGACAGAAGATCCTTCGCTGAAGTTACCGGGTTGTCTGGCCAAAGCAATCACAATAAGCATAGAGAACATATTTCAGTGAGGCCACTGGTGTTTGCAACAGAATCAGAAGATTTAAACAGGTATGGAAAAGCATATGTTGGGATTGTGAAGGTAGCAGGCTTAGCCTACAGTATGAAGAAGTTGTTCCACGAAGAAGGTATGTTCACCATACGTGTTACTCCCCTAGGAGCCAACGTGTGCTTATTGTAAGATCTGGTTGAAGGAGAAGTCTTGAACTTTATCAGTGAGAAAGAAAAGTGGTAGGGGGACTGGTTTAAAGATCTAAGACCTTGGAATCCTGAAGATATTGACCATGAGAGGATTACATGGATTAGAGTATTGGGGATACCTTGCCATGCATGGTCGGATAGCTTTTTCGAATTTATTTCGGCAACTTTGGGCTCCTATGCTGGCTGTGACGGAGATACTCTAACGAAGGTTCGTAGACGTCGCAAGAATTAAGATCAGAACTAAATGTGTTGAAGTTATTCAAGAAGACCTTATAGTTAAGATCGACAATTCCAACTTCAGGATTATTCTAGTTGAAGAAATGAAAGAAAACAGGGTCACGTCGGTGGGTGTTTGTTCATCGGAAGAAGATATGAAGACGTTTGGCTCGTCGGAGTTCGCGAATGATGGTGAGGGAGAGGAAGATCGTATCTCGGTCTTCAATGGAATAGATGGTAGGGAAGAGGTTTTGCAGAGCATGGTGAATGAGACAGTTGATTGCATTAATGATATAATACCTACTTTGGTGCAAACGAAAGAGGCTACTGATGTTATTACATACAAAAGGAAAAAGAGGAAGTCCCATCAGAAAAAGCACATGACTGGTTATAGAAAGGATAACTTTGTTTCTTCAAAGGAGATAAGGTCAAATCAACCTGTAGCAAATCAGAAAGGCAAAAGTGTTTTATTGGAAAGTCGCGACTTGGGAGAGCGTGAGAAACAGGCGCGTAATGGTGTTAAGGTCTTTAAACATAATATTGTGTGTGGGGAACTTAACACAAATAATGGACATTTTGGGCCTGTGTCTAGTAGGGTCGTGCTAGAAGGCCCAAACACATTTGATGAGGCCTGCAGGAAAATAATGAAGGATAAGTCCAATAGAAGAAAACTGAGGGAGGTAAAAGATTTGGGGGAAAAAGTGGACTTTATCCCATCTTATTACGCTTGTCTGGACCGACGGAGGAATGAAGTTATTTCTAGAAAAACGATGTCGAATCAAAAGGGAGAAGATAACATTTCATCTTTCTCAATCTCAAATTGCAATTCTCTAACGGATTTCGAAGTCATTAGATGCAACAGGAGGTTGATGAAGAATGACGGATCAGAGGTGGGAAAGAAGACGTGGGAATCAATTAATAGGATGGGAGTAATCAGTGGGGAGAAGGACGAAAATTGCATTAAGGAAATTGATTTAATGGAGGATAGAGATAAACAAGGAGCAAAAAGGAAGAAGGCGAATTCAATATTGTTATGATGAATCTGCTGTCATACAATATTAGAGGGGGAGGATTGAATGTGAAGAGGAAAAGAGTTAGCTTCCTTATTAACTCAGGTACAATTGAATTATGTTTCATCCAGGAAACTAAATTTTCTTCCTTTAATGATAACCTAGCGCGGTCATTTTGGGGTAATGAGGAAGTGCAATGGACGGCTTGTAATTCGAGGGGTGCTTCGGGAGGAATGGTAATTTTGTGGAAGCGTAATCTGTTGGAATTGAATTATAGTTTTTCTGGAAGCGGGTATGTGGGAATCAATGATGTGTGGAAAGGGAAGGAATACAACTTTGTGAACATTTACGCTCCTAACAGTGCAGTGCACATGAGGAGGCTTTGGAGAGATTTGGAAGCGAGAAAATTGGGAGGAGGTGTGGGTGATTGGAGTTTAGGAGGAGACTTTAATGAAGTGTGCTATAGAGAAGAGAGACTTGGGGTGAGAGAAGCGCTTAGAGGTAGAGACAGGGCAGAATTCAGGGATTTTATAGCGGATATGGATTTGGTCGACGTTCCGTGTGTGGGAGGAAGATTCACTTGGTTCAAAGATAATGGAAAAGCCATGAGTAGGCTTGATAGATTTCTCCTATCAAGAAACTTGATTGAAGAGTGGAATGTGATTAACCAAAGAGTGGGAAGCAGAGAAATCTCTGACCATTGCCCTATTTGGCTCCAATCGGGGAAGTTGGACTGGGGTCCGAAACCGTTCCGTTTTAATAATACCTGGATAAAGCATGACGGTTTCAAGGTGTTTGTGAGAGAGGAATGGGATAAGATAAGGGTAGAAGGTAGAGGAGACTATAGACTTTATGAGAAATTGAAGAGATTGAAGATGAGGTTAAAGGAGTGGAATAAGGAGATTTTTGGGTGGATTTATGTAAATGTGGAAGCTAAGGTGAAAGAGTTAAATGTTATGGATAACTGCTTGATTGAGAATTTTGAGGGTGATATAGAAGACATTGTGAAAGATAGATATTCAGTGTCGAAAGAGATTTGGAATAACCGAAATATGAAAGAGTGTATGTTAAGGCTGAAATCTCGACAACTTTGGCTTACGGAAGGAGATAGGAATTCCCACTTCTTTCATAGAGCCATGAAGGAAAGATATAAGAGGAATCAAATCTCAATGGTCGAAGGGGAGAAGGGCAGAATTGAGGGTGTGGATGAAGTTAAAGATGTTGTGAAAAGACATTTCGAGGAATTTTTGAAAGAGAAAGATATGAATAGACCGGTTCTTGAGGGCATTAGCTTCAAGGTGTTGACAAATCATGATAGTAAGTGGATTGAGATACCTTTCTCTGAAGAAGAGGTGGAGGAAGCGGTTTGGTCCTGTGATGGTTCCAAAACGGCAGGTCCGGACAGTTTCTTGCTGGAATTTTACAAGTCTATCAAGAACGATGTGCTCAGATTCATGATGGATTTCCATTCGAACGGAAAACTAACGAAGGCAGAAACATCATCTTTCATTACTCTTATCCCCAAATTCTCCAACCCCCAACACTTACAAGAATATAGACCTATATGTCTTTATAGGGAGCTTATGGAAAATCATTTCAAAATTGCTGGCAGCTAGAATGAAGACAGTATAGGGCAGCATTGTTTCCATAAATCAGTCGGCATTTGTAACACCCCCTTTCTATACCCCCAAATAATCACATATCATTTAGACACATATTTAAAATTTCGTCAGAGTATAATTATAAACATAGTATAAAAGAGGTATGTCACATTATACATGAAATTAAAACATTCAACACCTGCTCAACGATTCATATGCAACAGTGGGGTAACTTTGCAACAGAGGAACTTAGTCCTTAAACCCACATCTCAATATTTAGAATAAAAGCGAAAAATCTAAACATTGAATAACATCAAACATATATACATATATATAAATATCCTCAAGTGTTATCCACCAACATAATTCATGTTTACATAAACATTCATCAACCAGATACAGGTACAAATGTATCACAAAAGAATCATATACATCCTAGCTACCCGGTGCTACATATCAGAGCCGACAGACCAAAAGAATGAAGACACGCTTCACAAAAAGACCACCAGCATACCTACTCTGCAATGCCTCATAGAGCATGATAAAACAGCAGTAACAATGCATAAAATTATATATCTTAGCATAGAAATACACATATTCCACATTCTCACCACAATTCATCACAATTCAATCATATACATTACAATGTATATATATACAAAGCCAAGCATATTCATCATGCATACTTTCACAATCCTTATCAATCCACATAAACATTCATATTTATGTTTATTCATCAATTCACAATTATAAATATGATAAATGCAAATCATAGAGACCGACTCACGACTCAATGCAAATGCAATGCGGTACCGACTAAATCATCACTAGTTCACTCAGGAACTCTGCTGGAACTATCGCTCGTTACCAATGTAACTCCCCGTCGGGCCTACGATGATCACCCATTGCTCACACCTCACATAGGCACACAATGTTTAAGGATTGCTCAGACCTCACATAGGCACACAATCCGATTGCTCACACCCCACATGGGCTCACAATCGTTTGTAATAATCGCTCACACCTCACATAGGCACACGACGTTACAACGGATTCTCATTAGAATCTCACAACACAAGAATGCACATCATTATGCTTCACATGCAAAATGAATCGATACATTCATGAAATGCATACATATTCACAATATATTCATGCATTCATCTCATATTATCACATACAATCTATATACATTCACATCAATGCACTATTGTATGATTCACATCCAAAACACACATTCAAACGGTAAAAGTCGCTAAATAACACTATTCCCGACTTTCCGACATAATTAAATTGGCTAACAATTTCCAAATCATCATAATAGGAAAATACAGCTCAATAGCTTCACGACGATACCAAGAATGTAAAAATCGTATAAACGGAACAAAAGTTACGAAGAAAAACGAAAACGATATTTGAAAAATCACATTTTTACACTTGGCCTGACCATATGCGTATCACCATTCTCATACGCGTACGGCCCTGATTCCTCGCCATTCCCATACGCGTATCACCAATGCCCATACGCGTATGGGCAGAACCCATTTCCTTCACAAATTTCACATTTCAAAGCCCATATGCGTATGCCCAACACCATACGCGTATCACCAGATGGCCGGGAAAAGTCACATTCCATACGCGTAATGGCCCAAAAACAAGCCAATGATACGCGTAACGCCTAGGCTCATACGCGTATGAACATGCCCCATACGCGTACGGCCAGGGCAAATGCAGAAAAATTCTGCAGAACTTGGTTCTGCGTTTTTCATCCAACCACACCCAAATTCATCATCTAAACTCAGAAAAATACCAATTTGATGTACAACAACATGTATCATTCGTGTATCAACAACAAGGGACACTAAAACATCATTTTCAACACGATTAAATCGATTTCAACCATTTTCTACACAAATGGGTTTATACCAAAACTCATAAAAATCATCAACAACAACAACACAATCATACATAATGATATACATTGATAAGATACTAAGATTTCACACCCTTACCCGGATTAATCTATTCCTAGAAGTTGTTTTGAAGATTTCCAAGCCTTTCCCTCTTTTCCTTCTCTTTTCTCCTCTTCCTCTTTCTTTCTCTCCTTTTTCTCTCTATTTTTCTTTTCTTTCTCTTTCTCTCCTATTTCCTCTTCTTATCTCTTTTTCTTTTCTATTTCTTATTTTCTACTCAAACTAAATTAATTCATTTTCTCACACAATTCTATTTCCACTAAATTTCTAACTTATCATTAATTGAGAAATGTCTAAAATACCCTCCATTCTAATTTTCCCGAAAACTCTCAAAAACGGTAAAATATCATAACATGTCAACATAACAATTAACACCCCAATTTCACAGATAAAATAATTTATCACTCAATTTAAATAAAAGACTCAACTAAATGGAAATAATCGGAATCGGGGCGTTACAGCATTCATTCCGGGTAGAAACATCGCGAATGGAGTGCTAACGGTTAATGAGGTTTTGGATTTGGCTAGAAGATGTAAGAAAAGGTGCGTTGTTTTGAAGGTGGACTTCGAAAAGGCTTACGGCTGCGTAAGCTGGAATTATTTGAGATTCATGCTTAAGAAAATGGGATTTGGGCATAAATGGAGCCAATGGATGAAAGGTTGTGTTTTCACTAATTTTATGTCGGTCATAGTTAACGGAGGCACGACTAAAGACTTTAGAGTGGGAAGAGGGTTGCGGCAAGGAGATCCTTTATCTCCTTTTCTATTCGTGTTGGCTATGGAAGGACTTACAGGGCTTGTTCAAAAAGCGGTGGATATTGGAGACTTTAAGGGGTTTAAATTTAACGAAGAAGAAGAAGTTAATTTATTGCAATTTGCGGACGACACAATTCTTGTGGCGGAGGGGAGAGGGGGAGATTTGTGGAGTGCGAAGGCTATTCTTAGAGGATTTGAGATGATCTCAGGTCTCAAGATCAATTTCCATAAAAGCAAGATTTATGGTCTGAATGTGGAGGAAGGCTTCCTTGGAGCGACATCATCCTTCTTGTCTTGTGACATAGATAGTCTGGCTTTTAAGTTCCTTGGGGTTAAAATAGGGGATAGCCCTAGGAAGATATCTATGTGGATGGATTTGGTGGCTCAAGTTAGAAACAAATTAGCTTTATGGAGGGGCAAGAATCTCTCTTTCGCGGGAAGGGTGGTCATGATCAACTCGGTGTTAAATGCAATACCAATCTACACGCTAGCTTTTTATAAAGCTCTCGCAAAAGTTGTCTCTGAGATTCGTAGAATTCAAAGCAACTTTTTATGGCAACGGAGGACGGATAGGAGAGCCATACATTGGGTTAATTGGAATTTTATTTGTAAAACACGAGAAGAAGGTGGTCTCGGAGTGAAAGACGTGGAGATACTGAATAGGGCGTTGTTAAACAAATGGAAGTGAAGGATCCTATCGGAACGGGATACAATGTGGAAAAGTATCTTAAGAAGTAGATATGGTAACATTGAAAAGAAGGTGATCATTGGAGATAAGTCGGTTCTGAATAGGAAAGACTCAATATGGTGGAGGGATGTGATTTTAATTGATAGTAGGGATAATTATTCCAGGAACACTTTCAGCTCGATTGTTTAGTGTTCGGTTAATTCCGGAAAACTGACTGCTTTCTGGCATGCTCAGTGGCTAGACAGGCAGTCTCTGAGGGAAGCGTTTCCAGAAGTTTTTGAGAAAGCAGCAGACACAGGATGCAGTGTTTATGAAGCAGGATCTAGGGACGACACAAATTGGTGTTGGAATTTTGAAGATTTGGTGTTTAATAGTGAGGAGATTGAGCTTAACATTTGGAGTGATTTCAAGAATCTTCTGTAGGAGGTAGTGCTAGACACTAACGATACTGACGTATTCTCGTGGAGATTGGAAGATGATGGACAATTTTCAGTTAAAACCTGTTATGGCCATCTTAGAGATGACAGTCCAGATCCGCAGTTTAATGAGGAGACAGTGGCAGCCATTAGACATTTGTGGAAAATCAAAACTCCTTCTAATATAGCATACTTCGGGTGGAGGCTCTTGCTGAACAGAATTCCAACTAAAGACCTGCTATTTAGGAGCGGTATTAACACTGACAAAATGTGTGTTTGTTGTAGTGGGGAGGAAGAATCTATTCCACATCTCTTTGGCAATTGTTGGTTCGCGAAAAACATTTGGTTGAAGGTTTATAATTGGCTTGGTATTGATCTGGAGTTATCATTGATGGAGCTTTTAGGCTTTTTCAATCATTGGGAGAAGGTGTATTATTGCGGTGATATGGTTGGCCACGACTTGGGCTATTTGGAACATGAGGAACACCATCATCTTTAAGAGTGGAGAAATCAGCTTTGTAGATTGTTTTTCGGAAATAGTGTTTAGGTCGTGGGTTTGGTCGAAAGCGTTATGTAATTTAGCCGATGCCTGTAATTTTTCGATATGGAACACTCTTCCGCCCCTTTGCTATAAGAGCTAAGTTGTTCCTTTGGTTTTGTATTGGGCGGAGTACCCCTTATGCTCCCTTTTAATACATCTTTGTTTAAATATATATATATATATATGTGTGTGTGTGTGTGTGTTGGTGTACACGGTCAAATGTCCCACAATAAGGGAATGGCTTGGGTGACTTTGTGACTTTATTTAACATGATGAATGAATGAATAATTAATGTTATATAGATGTGAGAGAATAATTTATACAATATACTAAAGTCACTGAAACCTTGTCCCACACGATATTTGAGATACAATTGGGGAATGCATCATTATTATTAATATTAAAAATTGTATAGAAATAAATCAATTACTAGTGGTATTTCTTTTTAAGGATGAACACGGATGATTAATATTTATAAAGAAATAAATTTTACCATATTGTCACAATATTATTTCGCTACCAAACAGGCCATCAATCTTTAATCTTTGAGTTGTTAGAATTAACTGTATTCTCAATGCAATGGTTATACGTATATATTAAATCTTGTCATATAATAGTCACATTTGGACATCATATTATCCACATAGTGAATATATTTTTTCAAAACCAATTTATTAGACAATTTAAAAAACTAAAGAAGAGAGACTTAAATTTACATTCCATTACTCACAAATGTAGGCTGGATTTATAACTTTAACGCAATGCTCATGAGATTATTTGCCAAGTTTATGACTAAAACAAACTTACAAACAAACAAAACTGAAATATTTTTTGAAGAAACATGATTAAGAAACTAGTATTGCATAAAAAATAAACAATAACAAGCGTGTTTCATGGTCGTAGTCTGTTCTCCGGTTCTGATTTGCTTTCTGTCTGGTTAGGTTTCGTTCTTTGTTTTTTTCTCTGTATCTGTCTTTCTCTCTGGTCCGGAGATGGCTTGGGAAGTAGTGGGCAGAAAGAAAAGGTTTGCCAATCAAGGAGGATTCTCAGCCTGGAAAGAGAATAAAGGAAAAGGTGCTGAGGTAGGAGACCTTACGACCTCTTTCTTTTTCTCGGAGTTTACGGATTCTATGAATGCGAAAGACATGTTTGAGGTTTTTAAAGTCTATGGGGTTATCTCGAAAGTTTTTATTCCTACGAGAAGGGATAAGAGAGGAAAGAAGTTCGGTTTTGCAAAGTTTAGGAAAGTTCATGACCCCAAAATCATGGCGGTCACACTTGATAATATACAACTGCAAGGCAAGAAGTTGTTTGCCAACGTTCCACGTTTTGACAGGGAGAAGGGATCACTTGCTTATGTCGTAGGGGGTTCAAAACCAGATCCCAAGATGGAATTCGTTCCTTCAAGAAAGTATTCGGGTGTTTTCAATAAGGGTAGGAGTTTCGCGCAAATGTTAGGTGGTAATTTTTCTGGCAGCGATCAGAAGTCGAATGACGAAAACCTAGTTCGCTTAGTTGTTCCGGGTGATGCTATGAAGCGTTTTGAGAGGGCTCGCATAGGGGTTGTAAAAGAAGGAGGTAATGCATTCGATATTCAAAAGAAACTCAGTGAGGAGGGCTTCTTTAACATTAAGGCCTCACCTTTAGGAGCTTGCAAATGTCTTCTTGAAGATTCTTCGGAGGGTGAAATAGAAGAGTTCCTTGTCGAAGCTAGGGAGTGGATTGCAAAATGGTTCATTGAAATTCGCCATTAGTCTCTAGAGAAGATTGATTACGAAAGATTTTCCTGGGTGAAGTTCTACAGTTTACCGTGTTGCACATGGACTAATCAAGCTTTTGAACTCATATCTAAGAAAGTGGGTTCTTTCGTTCATTGTGATGATGTAACTGGGAGGATAGTAAATTTGGATGTGGCAAGATTGTATATCAAGAAGAATCATGCAGTGGTCTTAAATGAAGTTTTTTCTGTGGATATTAATAATCGCCTGTTCAAGGTAACACTGGTGGAAGATTTCCAAGCGACGGTAGGGTTATGGAATCAAGTAGGTGGTGTTGTATCATCGTCGGAATATTCTGATTCTGGTGATGACGGAGGCGCGTGGGATAGCGGTGCTGAGGCTAAAGACGTAGAGTCAAGTATACCTAAAACCTCTCCTAAGGATAGTGACTCTTCATTTGTTGGGTTGGGGTCAAGAGAAGATAATGTTGTTTCTCCCGAGTTTTCCTTTGTTAGTGAAAGTGTTGGGTTTGAGGAAGGAGTAGGTGGGGTGGGTCTTGAGGAACAGATTTTTATTAACGAAAAGAAAAGTAAGGTCAAAAGAAATTTTAAAAAGGTCGTTTTAGAACCTGACACGCTTTTGCTTAAGGATTTAGGAGATAAGGTTGGCAGGTTGGGAAGAGACAATATGACCCTTGTTGATGACGTGGTTAGTATTAAGTCTTCTGAGGTGGCAGATACTAATAAACCGGTCCAACCTTCAGGGTTCAAAGGCAAATTAGTTGTGGATCTGGACTGTTCGGATCCTATTTCTGGGCCACCTGGGGGGATCATTGGCCCATCCCGTTGGACCAAAGCTAGGATAAAGAAGTTGTTACACGATGTGTATGATTGTGTAAAAAACCCTTTTTCTCCATCTTACTTTTCTTATTTGCTTTATGCGGCGGTAAATTGTCTAGGTGTTCCATCCCGTATTCCCTCAAACCCTAATTTCAATCCTAATTCATCTGTGATTGGTGCTAATGAACCGAAGCAATTGGGGGAATCGCTTTTCTGCGGTGAATCTATTACCGATACGGATGTCTGTAGAGGAAATCAAAGATGCAAAAAGGTTATGGATGATGTTCCAATTAAATTATGGCTTTCTCTAAAACAACTTGGTATGGAGGGCGACGAGGATGACGTGGTGTTTGAAGGGGTTCTAAGAAAGTTAAAAGAAGATTGCAAGAAGGCAAGGGAGTCTAAGAGGGATGTGGAAAATAGGGGTCAATGAATATAATTTCTTTCAACATTCGTGGGTGTTGTAATACTCTCAAAAGAAGGCGTATTTCTCATGTTTTTAAGAAGGGTAAGGCTGATTTGTGTCTGCTTCAGGAAACTAAGTTGAGATCTTTGGAAGATAGTGTGGTTCATAGTTTATGGAGATCGTCGAGTTTAGAATGGTCTACGAGTAATTCCATTGGGAATTCTGGAGGTTTGATTACATTGTGGGACAAGAATGTTCTTTCTTCTGTTTACAGTTTTAATGGTAAAGGTTTTTTGGGGGTGCAGTTCATTTGGAAGGGCTTTATTTTGTTCGTAGTCAACGTGTATTCGCCGTGTGGGATTTCTGATAAAAGAAAGTTATGGGCTGATTTGTTATCTCTTAAGAATCGGTTTCCATCGGGTGGCTGGATTGTTGGGGGAGACTTTAATGCGGTTAAGGTGGAGAGTGAAAGAAAGGGGAGGAGCATTTCTAACCCAGGCGAGATGATGGAATTTAGTTTGTTCATTGATGATCTGAACCTTTGCGATCTTCTAGTCGTTGGTAATAGGTTCTCGTGGTTTAATTCGAATGGCAAGTGCTGCAGCAGATTGGATAGATTTCTGGTGGATTCTGCTACTATCTCTATTTTGAATCTGTCTTGTCAAGTTGTTGGAGACAGGGATGTGTCGAATCATCGCCCTGTGTGGCTAAAATCAAAATTAGTCAATTGGGGGCCGAAACCTTTTTGGTTTTTCAATTGCTGGATGAACCACCCAGAATTTTTGCCTCTCGTGAAAAACACCTGGAATTCTATTCAAAGTTTAGGTACTAGTATTTTATCTTTGTTGAACAAGTTGAAGGTTCTAAAAAATAACCTCAAATGATGGAATGTTAATTCTTTCCGATGGCTCGATCTTAAGTTGGAAGATAGTGTGGATCAGCTTAATAATATTGAGTTGGATATGGCCTCCTGCACTAGCAGCCTTGATGAAGGGGTTAAGGTGAAGAGAATGGAGATACATGAGGATATTTGGAAATTGCTTCGTCAGAAGGAGAATATGATCCATCAGAAATCCAAAGTTAAGTGGATGACAGGTGGAGATTTAAACACAACCTTCTTTCATGATTCCCTTAAAAATCGGTTAAGGTCTAACACAATTTTGATGCTCAAGGTGGATGGGGTCATGTTGGAAGAGCCTGAAGATATCAAACTTGCTGCTATGAGGTTCTTTGAAGAGAAATTTCAAAGGCAGAAGATCATTCTTCCTAGGTTCGATTTGGGGAATGTGTCCAAGTTGAATGAGGAAGATAGAAACTTTTTGGAAGTTAATTTTAATAGCCAAGATGTGCGTGCGGCTGTTTTTGATTATGATGGAAATAGATGTCCTGGGGTGGACGGATTCAACTTCAAATTCATCAAAGAGTGTTGGGAGATCGTCGAAGGTGATTTTGTCAAGTGTGTTCTTGATTTTTTTTTGTCATGGTTTTCTCCCTAAAGCCTTCCTGTCGACCTTTATTTCGTTTGTTCCAAAGGTGGATAATCCGCAGGGGCTGGGAGATTTTAGACCAATCAGTTTAATCGGCTGTGTGCTCAAAACTATCTCTAAAATGATGGCAACGAGAATGGGTTCTGTTATAGGTAAATTGATTTCGCCTTCTTAAACAGGCTTTATTCCGGGTAGGTAGATTCTCAACGGAGTTCTGGTGGCTAGTGAAACAATTGATTACGCCAAAAGAAATAAGAAGAAGTGCCTCATCTTCAAGGTTGATTTCACACAGACATACGATTGTGTTGAATGCTATTTTCTAGATACTATGCTTTTCAAAATGGGATTCGGAGATAAGTGGTTGAGGTGGGTGAGAGGTACAGTTCGTAATAGTTATATGTCAATCCTTATTAACGGCAGCCCTTCGAAGGATTTTGTCGTTACGAGAGGCCTGAAACAAGGGGATCCTCTCTCCCCCTTCTTATTTGCAATTGTTTCTGAGGGACTGGCTGTAACACCCCATTTCTACCCGGCAATTATATTGAAAGTCAGAGTAGTAAAAATTCAATCAACAAGTACACAAATAGGATGCCACATTTTTCAACTTTAAAAACTTATTCATTTAATCAAATAGTACATTGATACATAACACTTTTGCTTCGGAGGAAACTATAACAACAACTTTTACAACCACGCAGCGGATTCTCAAAAATTCAACCTTTACATGATATAATATTTGTTCAACTTAAACAACTTAGTAACAACATATTTTCATGGAATAATTTAAAACAACTTTAAAATAAGCCACAAAGTATTCTTCGGCAATTCTACTTAAAAATTAAGCATGTAAACAAATAAGCAAATAAGACACGCGTTGTAACACCCCACTTCTATACCCACAAATAATCACATAAATCATTTAGGCACATATTAAAAAAAATTCGCCAGAGTACGATTAAAACATAGTATAAAAGAGGCATGTCACATCATACACGCAATTAATACATACAACACCTGCTCATTCTATTGATATGCAACAGCGGGGTAACTTGCCACAGAGGAACTTTGTCCTTACACCCACATCTCAATATTTAGAATAAAAGCGGAAAATCTAAACATTGAATAACATCATACATATATACATCCACATATATATACATCATCCAGTATGAATCACAAGCAACATCACGTTTATATACACAAATTCATCAGCAAGATACATATGCAAATGTATCACAAAAGAATAATATACATCCTAGCTACCCGGTGCTACATATCAGAGCCAACCGACCAAAAGAATGAAGACACGCTTCACAAAAAGACCTCCAGCATACCTACTCTGCAATGCCTCATAGAGCATCATAAAACAGCAGAAGGGTGAGAAATATTATCATAAAAACAATGCATATAATTACATGTATAAACATAAAAATACACATATTACATATTCTCACCACGATTCATCACATTTTCATCTGTATACATCACAATGTATATATATATATATATACCAAGCATATTCATCATGCACACTTTCACATTTCTCAATCATTCCGTATAAACATACACAATTATGTTCATTCAACAACACATCATTATAAAGATGATAAATGCAAATCATAGAGACCGACTCACGACTCTATGCAAATGCAATGCGGGTACCGACTCAATCATCACTAGTTCACTCAGGAACTCTGCTGGAACCATCGCTCGTTACCGAAGTAACTCCCCGTCGGGCCTACGATGTTCACCCATTGCTCACACCCCACATGGGCACACAATGTTTATGGATCGCTCACACCCCACATGGGCACACGACCCGATCGCTCACACCCCACACGGGCACACGATCCGATTGCTCACACCCCACATGGGCACACAATCATTCGTAATCATCGCTCACACCCCACATGGGCACACGACGTTACGACGGATTCTCATTAGAATCGCACAACACAAGAATGTATTTCATGATGCTTCGTATGCAAAATGACACAAGACATTCTTGAAATGCATACATATTCACAATATATTCATGCATTCATTTCATACAATCACATACAATCTATATACATTCACATCAATGCACTATTGTATGATTCACATTCAAACACACAGTCAAAACGGTAAAAGTCGCTAAATAGCACTATTCCCGACTTTCTGACATAATTAAATCGGCTAACGATTTTCAAAACATCATAATCACAACGTACCGCTCAATAGCTTTCCAACGACACCAAGAATGTAAAAATCGGATACTCGGAACAAAAGTTACGGACGAAACCGAAAACGACATTTTGAAAAAAATCCCATTTTTACATTCCTCCTGTCCATATGCGTATCACCCATGTCCATACGCGTACGGACAAAACCCATTTCCTTCACAATTCCACGTTTCCAAAACCCA
Source organism: Lathyrus tuberosus (assembly GCA_022829125.1). Classification (NCBI taxonomy): domain Eukaryota; kingdom Viridiplantae; phylum Streptophyta; class Magnoliopsida; order Fabales; family Fabaceae; genus Lathyrus; species Lathyrus tuberosus. Next base: position 6,021,347 of record JALAZF010000161.1, on the reverse strand, counting down.
TACGCGTACGCCCCTCACCCATACGCGTATCACCAGAGGGCCGGGAAAAGCCACCCTCCATACGCGTATTGACCCTTCCACCGGCCATTGTTACGCGTATCGCCTTGGCTCATACGCGTATGGACATGCCCCTTACGCGTATGGCCAGGGAAATTTCCAGAAAATTCTGCAGAACAATGTTCTGCGTTTTCCACCCCCAACTTCACCAATTCATCATCTAAATCCAGAAAAATACTAGTTTGAAGTATAACAATACATATTAAACATGTATAGACCAACAAGAACACAATCAACAAGAGTTTACACACTTTTGGATCAATTTCCAATCAATTTCTCAAAAATGGGTTATACCCTAAAACTCACAAAATTCATCAACAACAACAACAATTCATACATAATCACATACATTGATAAGATAACAATGTTTCACACCCTTACCCGGATTCCAACCTCGCTAATTGATCGATCTTGATGATTTTTCCTAGTTTTCCCAACTTTCTCCTCTTCTTTTCTCTTCTTCCTTTTTCTTTCTCTTCTTTTTCTCTAATTCTCTTTTTCTCTCTCTTTCTTTCTATTTCTTTCTTTTCTATTTCTTTTCTCTCCTTTTTCCACACAAACACTTAATTCATTTTAATCACATAAATTCTAATTCCACTACTTTTCTACTTATCATTAATTGAGAAAAGTCTAAAATACTCTAAATTCTAATTTCTCCGAAAATTCTCAAAAACGGTAAAATAACATTTAACACACCAATTTAACAAATAAAATAATTTATCGCCCAAATAAAATAAAAGACTCAAGAATAATGGAATAATCAAAATCGGGGCGTTACACACGTCATCCCCCCGAGTGCTACGTATCAGAGCGACATCACCGACTCAACTAATGAAGATAAACGACCTTCATCTCTGCTAACCTGCACGTTACCAACATATGGGTAACATTTAAATAGAAGGGGTGAGATTTCGAATAATATAAACAAGAGTATGATAATTAATACGTTAGATAGAATCATACAATTTCACTACTATCCAACAACAACAACCACTTAACAATAATCCATAATTTATCAACATACTCTATCGACTTATTACACTTATCAACATTTACGACATAATCACTACATTCAACCAAATCAACATAACCAACTTCAACTCTGAAATCAACGTAAACACCTTCATCAACTTCAACAAATATACTCAACATATTCAACTTCTTCAACATCAACATAATCGACTTCATCAACTTAAACAATGCAAACAACTTTATCAACTTAAGCAACATGAACAACTTTATCAACTTAAGCAACATGAACAACTTTATCAACTTGGACAACATAAACAACTTACTCAACTTCAACAAACACAATCAACACAAACAACATAAATAATACGACACAGGATGCGACTCGACTATGCATATGCATGTGGTACCATCGGAGCTAAACTCCCAACTTAAAATATATCAGGTTATCGAGGTATCTGCAAGGCATAAGCCTTCAACTTAATAATCTTGCCAATCCAGGCCAACGTGGTGAGCATCCGCTCTAACTTAGAAAACAATGTATGCCATGATGCAACTACTCAACACATAACAACAACCAACTCCGAACAACATATAACAAACCACATAGCAACTTTAATTCAACACGATTTAACTTTGGCCAAAGCCCTACAACTTATATACATCAACGCTGATCAAACGACCTACAACTTTAACATCAACATTGGTCCTTCGACCTACGACTTAAAAATGCCCACAAACCGGGACAAAACCACATAAGCAACTGTACAAGAAATCCACACATACAACACGAATTAAACAAAATAAACCGACTAAAATCACCTACTAATTATTACTAACTACCTCGACAATTTTCGTTAAATTCCGAGCAACTAATTTTACCGCGTAGTTTCACCCGGTCGACTAAATCGGTATTGTTTTTACTACTATTACTGCTACCAATAATTACCTACTATTCCTATTAAATTCTATTTTACTGATTCCAACATTTTTCTGTCACCAAATTAACACTGTTATGACAATTCTGTCAAAATACCATCCTGCTAAGAATTCATTTTTCTTCTAGAATCAACACTACTGATAGTCCAGAGTTGCTACCATGTATTTCCCTTCATCAGCATAAAAACCATCTACTAATTAATCTAACTATGTATTTTAATTAGTCAAAACCATATCTAACACCTAAAATATTAAAATATGGATTTTCACTTAAATAGACAAAACAAAAACTAGGTGACCCCCACATGATCAGGTGGCTCTCAACATGGATTATGGAATTACTTTACTTGCATTAATAAAAGTATTAAGTCTGTAACTTAGTAAAAGTGGTTGAAACAAACACACTTTCCACCTTTTATGGGTGGCTTGCGCCACCCTATGCATGTTCCTAGTGGCTTGCGCCAGTTATACATATAGGAAGGGTGGTGGCTGGCGCCATGTGCTAATGTGGCCCCCGCCACATGCTATTTCATTATTTTGGGTGGCCTGCGCCACCCCTATCTGTGTGGTGGGTGGCCTGCGCCACCCGTGCATCTGCAGCAACAAACTTTCGTCCCAAAAGAAATTTTCCAGAAATTAACAACCTCACTGCAACATTTACAAAATCAATCCAACACTAAAATTTAAAAACATCGATTCATCATTATTAACACGAAACAACAACATCACACCAGCAGGATCACCATTTCAACAACATCAATATCAATTCCACACAGACAGCAACAAAATCATACAATCCCAATTCCACGTATTAATCATCTTATTCCTGGTTATAAAATTCGATCCCCACCCTTACCTTAGATTGATGGCCGCTCGAATTTCCGATCGACTTTTCTGACTTGGCTCCGACTGCAATTCTCCCGTATCCCTCTTTCTCCAACTTTTCGTCGTTCTTCTTTCTCACGTTCCTGCTCTTCTTTCCTCTACTGATACCAAAACCTAACTTCCTCTCCTTATTTTTCTTTTTATTATAGTTATTATTATAATTATAAATCTGAATTTGGGCCTACTAATCAACACCTCACCAATTACTACCACCAACGCAACGACTAAGCCCACTTAAATAAAATACGCTTATATTCCATAATATTAATTCTAATATTATTTCTCTCGACTAAATCGACTAATTACCGACTATCAAATAAATCGTCCAAACCACCAAATCAACATATTTAACCATAGACGGAAAATATTCAATATTATATCCACAACTTAAATCAACTTATTAAATCAATTTAACTCGAACCAACTTAGAAACATCAACATAATATTCCGATATTCCGGAATCAACTTAAATCAACACAAATACTCAAATCAACGCGAATCAACATAACATACTACAATTATATTTAATTAAATACTTAATTAAATAAACGGGCGTTACAACTCTCCCCCACTTAGAACATTTTCTTCCTCGAAAATTCATCCGATACAACTACTCCAACTATGTGATTCCATCCGACTAATCAACTCTTATCTCCGAAGGCAACCTATGTATAATATAAACAATTCATAACATCAACGGTGAAAACAACCCGAATACTACTCATGCGACACACTTGACAACTTAACATCACAACATAAAGAGCAACCAACTTAAGAATTCGCCGGTTTAAGAACTAGAACGCAACAACATACGAACACAGAACTTAAACACGACATCAACGCAACCAACTACCAACATCGTTGTTGCTCACGCATGAACAACTGTACAACACCACACGTTCGCTGCGGACTCTGATTACTTTCAAGGTATCAAGTCTACCCATTTTATTCCCAACTTCTCAATCGCTAAAACTGACATAACAAAAGACTTTCGACTTAACTCTTCGGAAATTCCATCCCAACAGGTATTCTACACTTTTGTAGTTACCGAATACTCCGAACTTAGATCCGTAAGACAACACCTCTGAACATTCAACATAATTACAACGGCAACTACTTCCTAATTATCATAAAACATAACTACAACTTTACCATCTCCTATTTACACGTTCCTCGAAAATCATCTTAAACCCGCAACATCATTACAACAACATAGGGTACCTGTGTACAATTAACTTCAACCAGATAAATCATCTTTTCCTTTCCAACTAATCCAACAAACCAAATTATCGACTTTTACTCATACTGACACAATTCTTCATAAATTCTTATCCGAATTAACACAACCAAGTAACTCATCTTTACCAACCAAAAGTTCCACTTTTACAATTCAACTTATAACTTCACTTCTTTTTCTACTTGCAACTCAATTCTCATATTACCCAGAACTCAACTGCGAATTTCCATACTACTCATCAATTAAATCGCAACCTCATGCCATCATCCTTAAATTCAACAAATATGCTCATATATGAATCTACATCGACAAAATAAACAATCCACAAGCACTTGGCTTGACTTCAACTAATTCAACGTACGTACTATACTAGTTGGTACGACACATCTATCCATCAATTATGATTCCGTCTACTATCAACAAGAGATTAAGGGTGATCAATTCCTCAATTTGTCAATAGACAGCCGACAACCAGAACAGTGGCATAAATCATCATGACCCAACACAATAGCGTACTACAACTTGTTCCCAAAGTCCGTAAGCACAATGCTCCGCCAACTCTCTGAGGCTTATCAACGTCTTCTTAGTTTCGTTAATTTAAACTTCATCAATTATACCAAAACGTCCAAAATCCAATACATAATCTCTTATACATGCTCGTAGCACAACACAATTATTAAATATCATTCCAACACCGGAATCGCTACTACTTCAAGTACTATCCAACTCGGCTCGCTCCAATTACAACTCTTATCCAAGTTAAAGTTTTTAACGTTGCAAATCAACCATCCGTCTTTTTCTCAACATTACTATAACATGACATCATCACTTATTTCTCCTTATTCAAAATAAATTGCATCTCGATGCTTTCTCAGATACCATCACATGCTTATAATTACCAACATATTATTCTTATCAAAATTTCACACTCGGCTTCATCTTTCCAAATTTTTCAGCAGTAGTCGCTCAACTTCAACCACAGATATCTCTTTTGATATAGAACTCTCAATCACAAAATCATATTCTAAAATGAAGATAATTTCGTAAAGATTCCAGAACTTCAAGAATCGCTTGAATCCGAGTTACGAGTAAAAAGTTATCATCCTTACACCGGGACTGGTTCAGAATTTCCATATGCAGAATTTTCCAAAAATCAGCATCAGACCCAAATATTAAAACGCACTTTTCTCCCTCTTCATAAACTTCCTGAAGACAAATCATATATGCAAACTATAGGGAATTTTGTAAGCTTTCCAAAAAGTTCAGAACCGCTTCAATCGGAATCACGAGTAAAACGTTATGCCTCTTTTACCGATAGCTTCTCCGAAATTGCAAAAATCAGAATTTGAGATTGATGAACATAAGTTCCATCTCTCTCCCGCTTGCTCCAAAATCTACCAACAATCCTTTCTTTTCATCCAACTCTAAAATTACTCGACTTTAATCCGACTATACTCAAGGCATATTAATCTACTGACTTGATCCATCAACTTATCATTTCCATTGGAATACTTCCTTATTCTCAATCCATTCCTCATCCATATTCCACACACTTCTCAAACTCGACCGATACGAATTCATGAGTCAAAACTCTCGCCGGTCCGCAACAACATCGCTTCAACAACATTTGCACTCTTGCAATCAACATCGCCTTGAACCAACTTCTACATACCAACAACACGTCCGGGAGACAAGCTTCTCCTCCACTTAATCAACCCAACACCTGCAGACAACGACCAAAAACTAACAAACAAGCACCGACAGTGTTTCTCACACATGTCGAGTACTAAGGAATAAACGACATTAGACAACATTGGCCGGACGGACCGACCTGCTCTGATACCACTAATGTAACGCCCTATTTCTACCCGGCAATTATATTGAAAATCAGAGTAGTAAAAATTCAATCAACAAGTACACAAATAGGATGCCACATTTTTCAACTTTAAAAACTTTTTCATTTAATCAAATAGTACATTGATACATAACACTTTTGCTTCGGAGGAAACTATAACAACAACTTTTACAACCACACAGCGGATTCTCAAACATTCAACCTTTACATGATATAATATTTGTTCAACTTAAACAACTTAGTAACAACATATTTTCATGGAACAATTTAAAACAACTTTAAAATAAGCCACAAAGTATTCTTCGGCAATTCTACTTAAACATTCAGCATGTAAACAAATAAGCAAATAAGACATGCGTCATCACCCCGAGTGCTACGTATCGGAGCGACATCACCGACTCAACTAATGAAGATAAACGACCTTCATCTCTGCTAACCTGCACGTTACCAACATAGGGGTAACATTCAAACAGAAGGGGTGAGATATCAAATAATATAAACAAGAGTATAATAATCAATACGTTAGATATAATCATACAATTTCACTACTATCCAACAACAACAACCACTTAACAATAATCCATAATTTATCAACATACTCTATCGACTTATTACAGATATCAACATTTACGACATAATCACTACAATCAACCTAATCAACATAACCAACTTCAACTCTGAAATCAACGTAAACACCTTCATCAACTTCAACAAATATACTCAACATATTCAACTTCTTCAACATCAACATAATCGACTTCATCAACTTAAAGAACGCAAACAACTTTATCAACTTAAGCAACATGAACAACTTTATCAACTTACGCAACATGAACAACTTTATCAACTTGGACAACATATACAACTTACTCAACTTCAACAAACACAATCAACACAAACAACATAAATAATACGACACAGGATGCGACTCGACTATGCATATGCATGTGGTACCATCGGAGCAAAACTCCCAACTTAAATATACCATGTTATCGAGGTATCTGCAAGGCATAAGCCTTCAACTTAATAATCTTGCCAATCCAGGCCAACGTGGTGAGCATCCGCTCCAACTTAGAAAACAATGTATGCCATGATGCAACGACTCAACACATAACAACAACCAACTCCGAACAACATATAACAAACCACATAGCAACTTTAATTCAACACGATTCAACTTTGGCCAAAGGCCTACAGCTTATATACATCAACGCTGGTCATACGACCTACAACTTTAACATCAACATTGGTCCTTCGACCTACGACTTAAAAATGCCCACAAACCGGGACAAAACCACATAAGCAACTGTATAAGAAATCCACACATACAACACGAATTCAACAAAATAAACTGACTAAAATCACCTACTAATTATTACTAACTACCTCGACAATTTTCGTTAAATTTCGAGCAACTAATTTTACCGCGTAGTTTCACCCGGTCGACTAAATCGGTACTGTTTTTACTACTATTACTGCTACCAATAATATCCTACTATTCCTGTTAAATTCTACTTTACTGATTCCAACATTTTTCTGTCACCAAATTAACACTGTTATCACAATTCTGTCAAAATACCATCCTGCTAAGAATTCATTTTTCTGCTAGAATCAACACTACTGATAGTCATGAGTTGCTACCATGTATTTCCCTTCATCAGCATAAAAACCATCTACAAATTAATCTAACTATGTATTTTAATTAGTCAAAACCATATCTAACACCTAAAATATTAAAATATGGATTTTCACTTAAACAGACAAAACAAAAACCAGGTGGCCACCACATGATCAGGTGGCTCTCATCATGGATTATGGTGGCTCTCAACATGGATTATGGTGGCTCTCAACATGGAATATGGTGTTACTTTACTTGCATTAATAAAAGTATCAAGTCTGTAACTTAGTAAAAGTGGTAGAAACAAACACACTTTCCACCTTTTATGGGTGGCTTGCGCCATCCTATGCATGTTCCTAGTGGCTTGCGCCACTTATACATATAGGAAGGGTGGTGGCTGGCGCCATGTGCTAATGTGGCCCCCGCCACATGCTATTTCATTATTTTGGGTGGCCTGCGCCACCCCTATCTGTGTGGTGGGTGGCCTGCGCCACCCGTGCATCTGCAGCAACAAACTTTCCTCCCAAAACAAATTTTCCAGAAATTAACAACCCCACTGCAACATTTACAAAATCAATCAAACACTAAAATTTAACAACATCGATTCATCAGTATTAACACGGAACAACATCATAACACCAGCAAGATCACCATTTCAACAACATCAATATCAATTCCACACATACAGCAACAAAATCATACAATCCCAATTCCACGTATTAATCATCTTATTCCTGCTTATAAAATTCGAACCCCACCCTTACCTTAGATTGATGGCCGCTCAAATTTCCGATCGACTTTTCCGACATGGCTCCGACGACAATTCTCCCGTATCCCTCTTTCTCCAACTTTTCTAAGTATGGTGAAAAACCCTAATTTTGTGCCAACTTTGAAAGGTCACAACTTTCAATCTAGACCACCATTTTTTGTGTTCCAAAGATCAAATTGAAGCCGTTACAACATACTACAACTTTTTCAATTAGGGTTAATCTCCGAAAAGTGAAGGGATTTTGAGTTATGAAGCCATCAAGTTTGTGAAAAACTTTCCACAATGATCCACAAAGATATACACTTCACCAAGTATTATCCACCAACATAATTCATGTTTACTTAAACATTTATCCACAAGATACATATACAAATGTATCACAAAAGAATAATATACATCCTAGCTACCCGGTGCTACATATCAGAGCCAACCGACCAAAAGAATGAAGACACGCTTCACAAAAAGACCTCCAGCATACCTACTCTGCAATGCCTCATAGAGCATCATAAAACAGCAGAAGGGTGAGAAATATTATCATAATAACAATGCATATAATTATATATATATACATAAAAATACACATATTCCACATTCTCACCACAATTCCCCACAATTCACCCATATACATTACAATGTATATATATATATATATATATATATATATATATATATATATATATATATATATATATATATATCAATCGAGCATATTCATCATGCACACTTTCACAATTCACAATCATTCCATATAAACATACACATTTATGTTTATACACATTATAAAGATGATAAATGCAAATCATAGAGACCGACTCACGACTCTATGCAAATGCAATGCGGTACCGACTCAATCATCTCAAGTTCACTCAGGAACTTCTACTGGAACCATCGCTCGTTACCAAAGTAACTCCCCGTCGGGCCTACGATGTTCACCCATTACTCACACCCCACATGGGCACACAGTGTTTATGGATCGCTCACACCCCACCTGGGCACACGACCCGATCGCTCACACCCCACACGCGGGCACACGATCCGATTGCTCACACCTCACCTAGGCACATAATTCGATTGCTCATACCTCACCTAGGCACACAATCGTTTGTAACCATCGCTCACACCTCACATAGGCACACGATATTACCACGGATTCTCATTGGAATCGCTCAACACAAGAATGTACTTCATTATGCTTCACATGCAAAATGACCCAAGACATTCTTGAAATGCATACATATTCACAATATATTCATGCATTCTTCTCATACAATCACATACAATCTATATACATTCACATCAATGCACTATTGTATGATTCACGTTCAAACACACAGTCAAAACGGTAAAAGTCGCTAAATAGCACTATTCCCGACTTTCTGACATAATTAAATCGGCTAACGATTTCCAACTTATCATAATCACTAAGTACAGCTCAAAAGCTTTCCAACGACACCAAGAATGTAAAAATCGGATACTCGGAACAAAGGTTACGGACGAAACCGAAAACGATATTTTGAAAAATCCCATTTTTACATTCCTCCTGTCCATACGCGTATCACCCATCTCATACGCGTACTGCACTAATTTCTCGCCATTCCCATACGCGTATTGCCAATGCCCATACGCGTATGGGCAGAACCATTTTCCTTCACAAATTCTGCATTTCAGACCCCATACGCGTATGCCCATCTCATACGCGTATCACCAGAGGGCCGGGAAAAGCCACCCTCCATACGCGTATTGACCCCTCCACAGGCCATTGTTACGCGTATCACCTTGGCTCATACGCGTATGGACATGCCCCTTACGCGTATGGCCAGGGGATTTCCAGAAAAATTCTGCAGAACAATGTTCTGCGTTTTTACACTCCCCATTCCACCAATTCATCATCTAAACTCAGAAAAATTCCAATTTGAAGTATAACAACACATATCTAACATGTATAGACAATCAATAACACTATCAACACAAGTTTGAACACATTTGAATCAATATCTTATCAATTCCTCAAAAGGCTTTATGCCCAAAAACTCATAGAATCCATCAACAACAACAACAATTCATACATAATCACATACATTCATAAGATAACAATGTTTCACACCCTTACCCGGATTCCAACTTGCTATGTGATTGATCTTGATGAATTTCTAAGTTTTCCTCTTCTTTTCTCTTCTTCCTTTTTCTTTCTCTTCTTTTTTCTCTAATTCTCTTTTCTCCCTATTTTCCTTCTATTTCTTTCTTTTCTATTTCTTTTCTCTCATTTTCCACACAATCAATTAATTCATTTTTCTCACAAAATTCTAATTCCACTAAATTATAACTTATGAATAATTGTGAAAAGTCTAAAATACCCTCCATTCTAATTTCCACGAAAACTCTCAAAAACGGTAAAATAACATTTAACACACCAATTTCACAATTAGAACAATTTATCACCCAATTAAAATAAAATACTCAATAAAATGGAAATAATCGAAATCGGGGCGTTACAACTCTCCCCGACTTTAGAAATTTTCGTCCTCGAAAATATTACCTGATACAAACAACTCCGGATACGACTCTCGCATCCCACTCTCTAGTTCCCAAGTCATATTGCCTTCCGCAGCGCCTCCCCACGCTACTTTCACAAGCACAATATCCCTGCCTCTTAGTTTCTTAACTTCACGGTCCAAAATCCTAACCGGTAAAGCTTCCACCGTAAGGTTATCTCTCACTTCAACCTCATCCATAGGAATAACATGTGACGGATCCGGAACATACTTCCGAAGTTGCGAAACATGGAATACATCATGCAAATTCGAAAGGTTCGGAGGCAACGCCACACGGTAAGCCACAACACCAACTCGCAAAGTAATATGATACAGACCAATAAAACGAGAAGTCAACTTCTTCGACTTCAAAGCACGACCCACACCCGTAACCGGTGTAACTCTCAAAAACACATGGTCGCCTTCTTGAAATTCAAGATCTTTCCGTCTCTTGTCATGATAGCTCTTTTATCTACTTTGAGAAGCTTTCATCTTCTCCTGAATAAACTTCACTTTCTCCGTCGTTTGTTGTACCATTTCCGGTCCAACTATCGTTCTCTCACCCGTTTCATGCCAACACAATGGCGTTCGACATTTACGACCATACAAAGCCTCAAATGGTGCCATACTTATACTCGAATGAAAACTGTTATTATAAGTGAATTCAATCAACGCCAAATAATCATCCCAAGCACCACCTTTCTCGAGCACACAAGCACGCAATAAATCCTCCAACGATTGAATCGTCCTCTCGGTTTGACCATCCGTTTGTGGATGATAAGCCGAGCTCAATCTTTGCTTAGAACCCTAAGCCCTTTGTAAACCCTCATAAAACCTCGATGTAAATCTAGGATCTCTATCCGATACAATACTCTTAGGAACTCCATGTAACTTCACCACTACAAGAATATAAATCTCGGCTAACTTCTCCAAAGGATAACTAATATCAATTGGAATAAAGTGAGCAGATTTAGTAAGCCTATCAACAATTACCCAAATAGCATTATGGCCTCTTTGCGTATTCGGCAATCCCGTAACAAAATCCATCGATATACTATCCCATTTCCATTCCGGAATATCCAACGGTTGCAAAAATCCACTAGGTTTTTGATGTTCCACCTTAGACTTTTGACAAGTTAAGCATGCATACACAAATTGAGCAACATCCTTCTTTAATCCGGACCACCAAAAGATTTTCCTCAAATCTTGATACATTTTGTTCGCTCCCGGGTGAATACTTAAGTTACTTCTGTGCCCTTCTTCCAATATCATCTTTTTCAACTCTGCATCATCGGGAATACAAATACGACCACGGAATCTCAAAACTCCAAAATTATCAACCTTGAAATCCTCATTCTCATTCAACATCAAATCAACGAATTTCAAGTCCAACTTTTGCTTTTCACATACGGTTGCAAGAAAATCATTCGTAACATGTAGCATACCAAGTCTCACACTTCTCGGCATCATTTCACAAACTAAACTCAAGTCTCTAAAATCCTCCAAAAGTTCCCATTCTCTCATCATCAATGCGGACATATGTAACAACTTCCGACTTAAGGCATCGGCCACCACGTTTGCCTTACCCGGATGGTAATTCAAACCAAAATCAAAATCTTTCAAAAGTTCTAACCACCTCCTTTGTCTCATGTTCAATTCTTTTTTATCAAATAAATATTTCAAGCTCTTGTGATCACTAAAAACCTCAAATCTCGCACCATAAAGATAATGCCACCATATTTTCAAAACAAACACCACGGCCGCTAACTCCAAGTCATGTGTAGGATAATTCTTTTCATGCACTCTCAATTGTCTAGAAGCATACGCCACAACTTTTCCATCTTGCATCAAAACACCATCCAAACCTGTCAATGAAGCATCACAATATACAACAAATGGTTCATTAGGATTAGGCAAAATCAAGATGGGAGTAGTTGTCAACCTTCTCTTTAGCTCATTGAAACTCTCTTCACAACGAATATCCTAAATGAGAGCCTTTCCATTACAAGTCAATTGTGTTAACGGAAGTGCCAACTTAGGAGCCTAAAAAGTCATTTGTGTTAACGGAAGTGCCAACTTAGGAGCCAAGCCTAAAAAGCTTCGAATCTTCGTAACTGACTTAGGAGCCTCCCATTGCATCACCGCATCAATCTTGGGTGGATCAACACTAATACCACTACCGGAAATAACATGCCCAAGAAAACTTACTTCCGACAACCAAAACTCACATTTCGACAACTTAGCATACAATTGTTTCTCTTTCAAAATTTGTAACACAATTCTCAAATGCTCTTCATGCTCCTCCTGAGACTTAAAGTAAATCAAAATATCATCGATGAACACAACCACAAAATGATCCAACTGTTCATGAAAAATACGATTCATATATTCCATGAACACACCCGGCGCATTAGAAACCCCGAATGGCATCACAGAATATTCGTAATGACCATACCGTGTCCTAAAGGCCGTCTTTTGAATATCCTCTCCTTTCACACGAATATGGTGATATCCCGATCTCAAATTAATCTTGCTAAAAACATTCGCACCAACCAATTGGTCCATCAATTCATCGATCCTTGGAAGCGGATACTTGTTCTTAATTGTCACTTTGTTCAATTGCCGATAATCAACGCATAATCGTATACTCCCGTCCTTCTTTTTTACCAACAATACCGGAGCACCCCAAGGAGAAACACTTGGCCTTACAAATTTCTTGTCCAACAAGTCATTCAATTGCTTTTTCAATTCTATCAATTCCGATGCCGACATACGATACGGTACCATCGAAATCGGTCTAGTACCCGGAATTAGATCAATAGAAAATTCAACTTCTCTTTCCGGCGGTACATCCGTAATATCTTCCGAAAACACTTCCGGAAATTCACACACCACTGGGAACACATCAAGTGAAACTTGACTCTCCACCGACAATGATGCAAACAAACAAAACAATTGAGCTTCGTCCGCTAAAAGTTTCTTCAACTCTTTAGTGGATAGGAAACTCTCAAATTCGTCATCTTCCAAAGAAGGAAACCTTACTAACTTGTGATAGTAATCTATATGAACTCGATTAAATTGCAACCAGTTCATACCCAAGATTACGCCCAATCCCACCAACGGCAAACACACTAAATCCATAACAAAGTCTCTACCATACATGGTTAAAGGACAACTCATACACACCAAAGACGTAGTTACCGACCCTAAAGCAGGAGTCTCAATAACCATTTCAACACCCATCAAAGTTAACGCAAGATTCAAACGCTTCGCGCACTCAGACGAAATAAACGAATGAGTCGCTCCCGTATCAATAACAGCAACTAAAGGTGTACTACTAATAAAGCATGTACCTTTAATCAAACGGTCTGCATTCGTAGTTTGAGTCCCCGCCAATGCAAACACCTTTCCACCCGCTTGAACTTGTTTCGGCTTAGTACACTTAGTACTAATGTGACCCACTTCTCCACAATTGTAGCACCTCATCATGTTCCTTCTACAATCTGTAGCAGCATGCCCAGTACCTCCACAATTGGAACATTTCACCACAGGCTTCCCACACTCAAATGATTTATGACCCAGTTCACCACATTTGTAACACCTAACAACACCGGAACCTCTGTAACTCCCCAGTTTTAGTATTGTGTTTAATTGAATCGTTTTTTATTATTTTATTATTATATTATTTTATTTTCGACTTTTATGTGAAAATATGTTATTTTTCAATGTTGTGATATTTTATCGCGTTTTGGGAACATTTGCGAGATATTTGAGTGTAGGGGTATTTTGGGCATTTTGATTTATTTTGTAAGTTAAGAATAAATAGAAATAGAAAGAGAGAAAAAGTAGAAAGAAAAGAGAAGAAGAGAGAAAAGAGAAGAGAAAGAGAAGAAGAAAAAGAAGAAAACGAGGAAAAACTTGTGATTTAGGAACCGATTCAACCGACTTTTCAAACGCGAATTTATCGGGTAAGGGTGCGAAACTCGATTATACTATTTTTGCGTATGATTATGTATGTTTGTGTGGAAGTTTTGCTGGTTTTTCAAATATAGGTCGAAATGAGGTAAAAGAGTAGAAATCGAGGTTTTCACGGTCGAAAATCGATATAAACTGTGTTGTATGATCACACTGTATGTATGAATAATCGTTGATGTTTGTTTTGCTGTTAGAATTGAATTTGGGTGAAAAATGGGATTTTTGGGGTGGATTTGCGAAGAGGAATTTTTCTAAAAATCGCAGAGCCCGCTCAGCGCGCAGGTGCCCGCTCAGCACGCTTTTGAAAAAAATGTAACCTCACCAGGCAGGTAGCGAGCCCGCTCAGCGCGCTCGAGAGGCCGCTCAGCACGGTCTGGGACTTCAAAATTTTATCTGTTTTCTAAATTCCGTAACTCTTGATCCGTAACTTGGATCGGGACGTTCTTTATACCGTTGGAAAGCTTATGAAATGTTCTATCTAATAAAAATGGGTTTTGAGATTGTTGGCCGATTTAATTATGTCAGAAAATGTGAATAGTGTTGATTGTCGACTTTTGTCGTGGTAAGTGTGCATAATTGATGTGTATTATGCTATGTGCCGTTGTGTGATGAAAATCCTTGTGATGATATGTGTGGTGATGAATTGTGGCCGAAGGGCAAATAAATGCAATGTGTTGTATTTGGTTATATATGCATGTTTGTGACTGCATATATGTGTGAAAATGCATTGGTTGTCATGAGTCCTTGTATGTCAAGCATCATGATATGCATCATTGTAGCGTCTTGTGGGACGGCGGTTCCGGTGTGGAATCAGCTATAACATCGTGTGCTCCTCTTGTGGTGGTGTGAGCGATGGTTATAGACGATCGTGTGCCCCTCTTGTGGTGGTGTGAGCGATGGTTATAGACGATCGTGTGCCCCTCGTGTGGTGGTGTGAGCGATCGGGTCGTGTGCCCCTTTTGTGGTGGTGTGAGCGATCCATAAACACCGTGTGCCCCTTTTGTGGTGGTGTGAGCGGTGGGTGAACATCGTAGGCCCGACGGGGAGTTACAGTGATGTAACGAGCGATGGTTCCAGCAGAGTTCCTGAGTGAACTAGTCATGGGATATAAAATCCTGGAGTCGGTACCGCATTTGCATATGCATAGAGAGTCGTTGTGTCGGTCTCTTTGCATCTGCATGAATTGTGATTGCATTGATTATATGTGGAAAATCATGATTTGGTGATTATGTGTGAGACATTGTGTGTTTGATCTTGTGATAGCAATTGTGAATTGTTGGGCATTTGTGTTAAATGCATTGAATTATGAATGATATGTTTTGTATATAAACATATGCATGATGTGTGAAGGTGGGATTATGTGAATATAATCTGTATATGCTTTATGTGTAGGCATGTGATCATTGTGGTGAGGAAATTTGATATGTGTTCTTTTATGTTGATATATATAATTATATGCATTTATATTATGGTTGTTTTTCTCACCCTTCTGCTCGTTTTATAATGCTCTATGAGGCATTGCAGATTAGAGTTGCTGGAGGTCCTTTGTGAAGATTTGTGTCTTCACCCTTTTTGTCGGTCGGCTCTAATATGTGACACCGGGTAGCTAGGGTGGCCGTTTGTGTTTATTGTGTACTATGTATATCTTTTGGCTAATACATGTACAACTTGGTGTATAACAAATTTTTTACATGATATATGTATTTATGTTAATCAGATTTTAGATTTTCCGCTTTAATTCTAATTTCTGAAAATGTGGGTGTAAGGAACGAATTTCCTCTGTTGATTGCTACCCCACTGTTGCATATCTGTATGGGCAGGTGTTGTATGAATTGTTTGGTTTCAATTTGATGTGACCCTTGGTCTATGCCATGTTTTTAAATATACTCTGATCAAATTTCGAATTTTTCTTTTATTGCTTTAAATGCATGTTTATTTGGGGGTGTAGATTGGGGGCGTCACATTAAGTGGTATCAGAGCCAGTTCGTGTCAGTTGTGTCAGTCCTTGTTGGTCTTTGTGGTTCGGTGAGCTGTTTGTTTAACCATAGTTGCTGTTATTGGAAATGAACAAAATATGGCTCGGGCTGTGCAGGGTGTACCGAATGTTGCGGGTAATAATGAGTTCGGGATGAGTGAACCGCTTATCTTCAAGGGAAGATATGATCCTGATGATGCACAATTTTGGTTTGAGGAGGTTGAAAGAATCTTCCATGTGACGGATTATGCTGAGGAGGATAAGGAGAGGCTGGGTACTCACATGCTGGAAGAAGAAGCGGCTGATTGGTGGGTTAGTTTGCGCCAAGTGTTGGAAGTGGATGAGGAAGAGGTTACTTGGGATTTATTTGGCCGAGAGTTTCGGAGGAGGTATTATCCGGAGGGTGTGAAGGAAAAGAAAGAGATTGAGTTTTTGGAACTAAAACAAGGCAATATGTCTGTTGTTGACTACACTGCTAAGTTTGTGGAACTGGTGCAGTTTTATCCTCATTATCTGGAAGCGACTGCTGAATTTTCTAAGTGCGTGAAGTATGAGAACGGATTGCGTCCGGAGATTAAACGGGCAATCGGTTATCAGAGGATTAGAAGGTTTTCTGATTTGGTGGACAGTTGTAGGAGTTACGAAGAGAATCGTAAGGTGCGTGCTACTCCCTATGAGAATGTGAATGACAGGAAAGGGAAACAATAGTCTCGTAGTAGGGGAGGAATGTCTAGTCCTCCGAGGTGTTACAGTAAGTGTTACAAGTGTGGGGACGTAGGACATCATCAGATGGATTGTAGGAGGAATAAACTGAAATGTTCCAAGTGTGGAAGTTCGGGACATGTCGCAGTTGATTGTAGGAGAATTGGGGTGAAGTGTTTCAACTGCGGTGAAACTGGTCATATCAGTACGGGGTGTACGAAACCGAAGAGAGCTCAAACTGGTAGGAAAGTTCTTGCATTGGCAGGAGATGAGACTACTAGTGCGGATCGTTTGACTCAAGGTACTTGTTTTATTAATAGTACGTCTTTAATTGCTATTATTGATATTGGGACGACTCATTCGTTTCTTTCGTGTGAGTGCGTGAAGTGTTTGAATTTGTTGTTGTTTTCTTGGGGTAGTAAGATGGTTATAGATGTTTCTGCATAGGGGTCTGTAATTACTTCTCTGGTTTGTTTAAATTGTTCTTTGAGCATTTGTGGTAAAGGCTTGGGATGGAATTAGTGTGTTTATAGTTGGAAGGATTAGAATGAGATAAGTGGGGGAGAAGCTGGTACTTCTCCATGTTGTTTCAGGTGTACGACACTGGCTCAATGTGTTATGTATTGCAAGGTTATAAGTGTGGTTCTGGTTCAAGAAGGGATGCAGAAGTAAGGTTTACGTCAACTAAGGATTTGTGCCTTAGGTAGTTTTTTGCATAGGATGTAGTGGATGCTATTATCGTTTGGTGGAGACGGTTTATGCCTCATCATGGTTGTCAGCTGTCTATTGACAAATTGAGGAACTGATCACCCTTAATCTCTTGTTGATAGCAGACGAGAATTATGTTGGATGGAATGGACGTGTCTTTCCGGCTTTGATAGTGGTACGGAATGGATTACTTTGAAGGGAAGGAGTTGGTTACAGATCGCGTTGTTGAGTCGATGAGGATTCTTATATCAGAAGATGAGAAGGATTAGAGGTTTAAGTATGTGGATTAAGTGGGAATGTCTCTGAGGGATAATGATTGGGTATTACTAAGGGTTGGTAAGGAATAAGATGATAATAGGAGGAGGCGTGTTAACCAGTGAGTAGTATGGGAACTTGCAGTTGTGTTTTGCATAGCGTGAGTTTTGAATTGTGACGAATTGCAAACGATTTGAAATTCTTTGATAGTTCCTTTTTGGTTGGTTGTTGCAATAGGATGGAATTTGGATTATCAGGAGCAGGAATTGTGTGTGGAGTACGGACAGTGGTATAGAGTGACGATTGAGAATAAGTGTTGACTTTCAGGATTAAGTAAAGGGTATGGTATTGGTTGAGTTTGATTAGAATTACAATTGTTGGAATGTTTGATAAGCGTAGTGATGGTTTAAATAGAGGCTTCGAAGTTAGTTAAAGGTGATTAGAAATTTGTTGGATTTTGTTGGTTATTATCGAAGGGTATGGGAGGCTTTTCCAAGATTAGTGTTTTCGTTACTTCAGTTGACTTGCAAAGGTGAAGTCGATTGTTTGGGATGTATCTTGATGAGTATAGTTGGTGTGTTAATGTAAGAGAGTAAAGTCGTGGCTTGTGTTTTTAGACATTTGAGGATTCGAGGAAGGATCAGTACTATTGTGGAAGTGGTTGTAGTTGTATTATGTTGGATCATTGGAAGTATTATCTTAATGATTCTAGATTTGAAGTGTTTGGTAATTACAAGAATATTGAATACTGGTTTGGTCTGAAGGGATAGAGACAACGAGAATGGTTGGAATTGTGATGAGTTATGAATTTGACTTGGATTATCATTTGTGAAAAGTTATTGTTGTATCAGAGGAGTTAAGTCGGAAATTTCTATGTATGTCTGTTTTAATGGTCCGAGAATTTGAGTTATTTGAGCAGTCCAGAGGCTTGTGTCTGGTGTGTGAGATAACACAGAAGAGTATGAGAATGGAAATATTAAAAATGAACAGTGGTTTGGTGAGTATGCGAAAGAGTTAGACTTTGGACGTGAGATTGGTAGTTTTGATGGTTACGGGTCATCAGAGTGCGCAGCGGAAGCGTGATGTGGCACATTTCGTATATGCGTGTCTGACTTGTAAGAGTTCTTAGGTTGAACATTGGAAATCTGTAGGAATGATGAGATCAATGGACGTTTCGGAATGGAAGTGTTTGGTGAAAGGTTTGAACGGTATTCAGGGGATACTAAGTAGGTGGATGGTTTGGTTGTATGTACGATTGGTGAATCCTAGCCTTGATATAATAAGGTTGTGCGACAAGGGTGTTGGTATTCTGGTTTTGTTGATGTTGTCGAGACCTTGTGGCGTTGTGGAACTTCAGGTTCTTATTGGTGTTGTTGCCTCGTTTCCATTGTGATGGTTTGAGTGCGGGTAGCTAATTCCTGTGTGAGGAATTCGGGGAGTGTTACCTAAGGAGATGGTAACGATCTTGTTGTGTTTCGGTTCAAGAGTGAACCTGTGAGTTGTGTTTTGTGTATTCTTTGAGTTGTGTGTTAGTCGTCAAGTGCATTATGTGGGCTTTGCATCTTGTCGGTGCTGTTGTCGTCGTTGTCGTGTCGTTGATTGTGTCTGCGGTTAGCAAGGTGGTTTGTCAGTTGTGTTATTTTTGGTGTGCTTTTGGTTGGTCTAATGTTTGATTGGTCGGATGCGAGGGCCGTGTCTGGAGTTGTTGGGATCGGTTATATTTTCGAGGATGAAAATTTCTAAGTGGGGGAGAGTTGTAACGCCCCAGTTTTAGTATTGTGTTTAATTAAATCGTTTTTGATTATTTTATTATTATATTATTTTATTTTCGACTTTTATGTGAAAATATGTTATTTTTCAATGTTGTGATATTTTATCGCGTTTTGGGAACATTTGCGAGATATTTGAGTGTAGGGGTATTTTGGGCATTTTGATTTATTTTGTAAGTTAAGAATAAATAGAAATAGAAAGAGAGAAAAAGTAGAAAGAAAAGAGAAGAAGAGAGAAAAGAGAAGAGAAAGAGAAGAAGAAAAAGAAGAAAACGAGGAAAAACTTGTGATTTAGGAACCGATTCAACCGACTTTTCAAACGCGAATTTATCGGGTAAGGGTGCGAAACTCGATTATAATATTTTTGCGTATGATTATGTATGTTTGTGTGGAAGTTTTGTTGGTTTTTCAAATATAGGTCGAAATGAGGTAAACGAGTAGAAATCGAGGTTTTCACGGTCGGAAATCGATATAAACTGTGTTGTATGATCACACTGTATGTATGAATAACCGTTGATGTTTGTTTTGCTGTTAGAATTGAATTTGGGTGAAAAATGGGATTTTTGGGGTGGATTTGCGAAGAGGAATTTTTCTGAAAATCGCAGAGCCCGCTCAGCGCGCAGGTGCCCGCTCAGCGCGCATTTGAAAAATATGTAACCTCACCAGGCAGTAGCGAGCCTGCTCAGCGCGCTTGAGAGGCCGCTCAGCACGGTCTGGGACTTCAAAATTTTATCTGTTATCTAAATTCTGTAACTCTTGATCCGTAACTTGGATCGGGACGTTCTTTATACCGTTGGAAAGCTTATGAAATGTTCTATCTAATAAAAATGGGTTTTGAGATTGTTGGCCGATTTAATTATGTCGGAAAATGTGAATATTGTCGATTGTCATGGTAAGTGTGCATAATTGATGTGTATTATGCTATGTGCCGTTGTGTGATGAAAATGCTTGTGATGATATGTGTGGTGATGAATTGTGGCCGAAGGGCAAATAAATGCAATGTGTTGTATTTGGTTATATATGCATGTTTGTGACTGCATATATGTGTGAAGATGCATTGGTTGTCATGAGTCCTTGTATGTCAAGCATCATGATATGCATCATTCTAGCATCCTGTGGGACGGCGGTTCCAGTGGGGAATCAGCTATAACATCGTGTGCCCCTCTTGTGGTGGTGTGAGCGATGGTTATAGACGATCGTGTGCCCCTCTTGTGGTGGTGTGAGCGATGGTTATAGACGATCGTATGCCCCTCGTGTGGTGGTGTGAGCGATCGGGTCGTGTGCCCCTTTTGTGGTGGTGTGAGCGATCCATAAACACCGTGTGCCCCTTTTGTGGTGGTGTGAGCGGTGGGTGAACATCGTAGGCCCGACGGGGAGTTACAGTGATGTAACGAGCGATGGTTCCAGCAGAGTTCCTGAGTGAACTAGTGATGGGATATGAAATCCTGGAGTCGGTACCCGCATTTGCATTTGCATAGAGAGTCGTTGTGTCGGTCTCTTTGCATCTGCATGAATTGTGATTGCATTGGTTATATGCGGAAAATCATGATTTGGTGATTATGTGTGAGACATTGTGTGTTTGAGCTTGTGATAGCAATTGTGAATTGTTGTGCATTTGTGTTAAATGCATTGAATTATGAATGATATGTTTTGTATATAAATATATGCATGATGTGTGAAGGTGGGATTATGTGAATATAATCTGTATATGCTTTATGTGTAGGCATGTGATCATTGTGATGAGGAAATTTGATATGTGTATTTTTATGTTGATATATATAATTATATGCATTTATATTATGGTTGTTTTTCTCACCCTTCTGCTCGTTTTATAATGCTCTATGAGGCATTGCAGATTAGAGTTGCTGGAGGTCCTTTGTGAAGATTTGTGTCTTCACCCTTTTTGTCGGTCGACTCTGATATGTGACACCGGGTAGCTAGGGTGGCCGTTTGTGTTTGTTGTGTACTATGTATATCTTTTGGCTAGTACATGTACAACTTGGTGTATAACAAACTTTTTACATGATATATGTATTTATGTTAATCAGATTTTAGATTTTCCGCTTTAATTCTAATTTCTGAAAATGTGGGTGTAAGGAACGAAGTTTCCTCTATTGATTGCTACCCCACTGTTGCATATCTGTATGGGCAGGTGTTGTACGAATTGTTTGGTTTCAATTTGATGTGACCCTTGGTCTATGCCATGTTTTTAAATATACTCTGATCAAATTTCAAAATTTTCTTTTATTGCTTTAAATGCATGTTTATTTGGGGGTGTAGATTGGGGGCGTCACACCCTCCTCCTCCAGATCTCCTATCAAAGTTTCCCCTATGCTTGCCCTTATCAGCGGGTGTCACATAAGGTCCACTTCTAGCTTGTTGCTTTCCCTTCCTCTCATTCAAACTTTTGTAAAGTGTAGAACGAGCCTTACTATCTTCCTCGAAATTTCTACAACATTCCGTCAAATCGGAAAACCTTCTTATCCTCTGATATCCCACAGCTTGCTTAATCTCGGGACGTAAACCATTCTCATATTTAATACTCTTTGAGAACTCAGTAGTAATCGCAGCATAATGAGGTTGGAATTGAACCAACTCCACAAATTTAGCAGTATAGTCCACCACCGACATACTACCTTGCTTCAGTTCAAGAAACTCCATCTCCTTCTTTCCCTTCACACTCTCAGGGTAGTACTTTCTCAAGAACTCAGTACGAAATAAATTCCAAGTTATCTCTTCATCATCCACCTCAAGAACTTCACGTATACCGACCCACCAATCGTCGGCTTCTTCCTTCAGCATGTGAGATCCAAGCCTCACTTTATTCTCCTCCGCACAATCCATGACTCTGAAGATTCTTTCAATCTCTTTCAACCAATTTTGAGCTCCATCGGGATCAAATTTTCCTTTGAAAACCGGTGGTTGATTCTTCCTGAATTCGTCATTAGCATTCACGTTCGGCGCACCTTGCACCGCCCTAGCCATTGACTCCAAAGCAGTAACCACTGCATTGTCGTTTCTACCAGACATATTCTGATCATTCCCAAAAATGATAACAAGGTTAAACAACAGTTCAACCAACACAATCAACAAGACAGACACAACTGACTCAACTCTGGCTCTGATACCACTTAATGTAACACCCCCTTTCTATACCCCCAAATAATTCCATAAATCATTTAGGCACATATTCAAAATTTGGCCAGAGTACGTTTAATACATGGTTAAAAGAGGCATGTCACATCATACACAAATTTACAACATACAACACCTGCTCCAACATTGATACGCAACAGTGGGGTAACTTTTGCAATAGAGGAACTTTGTCCTTACACCCACATTTCAATATTTAGAATAAAAGCGGAAAATCTAAACATTGAACCACATTCAAACATATATACAAAGATATACACTTCACCAAGTATTATCCACCAACATAATTCATGTTTACTTAAACATTTATCCACAAGATACATATACAAATGTATCACAAAAGAATAATATACATCCTAGCTACCCGGTGCTACATATCAGAGCCAACCGACCAAAAGAATGAAGACACGCTTCACAAAAAGACCTCCAGCATACCTACTCTGCAATGCCTCATAGAGCATCATAAAACAGCAGAAGGGTGAGAAATATTATCATAATAACAATGCATATAATTATATATATATATACATAAAAATACACATATTCCACATTCTCACCACAATTCCACACAATTCACCACACTTCACCACAATTCACCCATATACATTACAATGTATATATATATATCAATCGAGCATATTCATCATGCACACTTTCACAATTCACAATCATTCCATATAAACATACACATTTATGTTTATTCACCAATACATCATTATAAAGATGATAAATGAAAATCATAGAGACCGACTCACGACCCTATGCAAATGCAATGCGGGTACCGACTCAATCATCTCAAGTTCACTCAGGAACTTCTGCTGGAACCATCGCTCGTTACCAAAGTAACTCCCCGTCGGGCCTACGATGTTCACCCATTGCTCACACCCCACATGGGCACACAGTGTTTATGGATCGCTCACACCCCACCAGGGCACACGACCCGATCGCTCACACCCCACACGCGAGCTGTAACACCCCTTTTCTATACCCCCAAATAATCAAATAAATCATTTAGGCACATAATAAAAATTTCGCCAGAGTACGATTAAAACATGGCATAAAAGAGGCATGTCACATCATACACAATTTCACAACATACAACACCTGCTCAAATCATTGATATGCAACAGTGGGGTAACTTTACAACAGAGGAACTTTTTCCTTACACCCACATTTCAATATTTAGAATAATAAGTGGAAAATCTAAACATTGAACCACATTCAAACATATATACAGAGATATACACTTCACCAAGTATTATCCACCAACATAATTCATGTTTACATCAACATTTATCCACAAGATACATGTACAAATGTATCACAAAAGAATAATATACATCCTAGCTACCCGGTGCTACATATCAGAGCCAACCGACCAAAAGAATGAAGACACGCTTCACAAAAAGACCTCCATCATACCTACTCTGCAATGCCTCATAGAGCATCATAAAACAGCAGAAGGGTGAGAAATATTATGATAATAACAATGCATAAAATTATATATCTTAGCATGAAAATACACATATTTCACATTCTCACCACAATTCATCACAACTTACTCATATACATCACAATGTATATATATATATATTCACAACCAAGCATATACATCATGCCTACTTTCATAATTCTCATCATTCCACATAAACATACACATTCATGTTTCTTCATCAATGCACCATTATAAAGATGATAAATGCAAATCATAGAGACCGACTCACGACTCTATGCAAATGCAATGCGGTACCGACTCAATCATCTTAACTTCACTCAGGAACTTCTGCTGGAACCATCGCTCGTTACCAAAGTAACTCCCCGTCGGGCCTATGATGTTCACCCATTGCTCACACCCCACATGGGCACACAATGTTTATGGATCGCTCACACCTCACCTGGGCACACGACCCGATAGCTCACACCCCACACGCGGGCACACGATCTGATTGCTCACACCTCACCTAGGCACACAATCCGATTGCTCACACCTCACATAGGCACACAATCGTTCGTAATCATCGCTCACACCTCACATAGGCACACGATGTTACCACGGATTCTCATTAGAATCGCTCAACATAAGAATGTACTTCATTATGCTTCACATGCAAAATGACCCAAGACATTCTTGAAATGCATACATATTCACAATATATTCATGCATTCTTCTCATACAACCACATACAATCTATATACATTCACATCAATGCACTATTGTATGATTCACATTCAAACACACAGTCAAAACGGTAAAAGTCGCTAAATAACACTATTCCCAACTTTTCCTACTTATTTAATCGGCTAACAATTTCCAAATCATCATACTCATATAGTACAGCTCAACAGCTCAATAGCTCAATAGCGTACGGGCACATGTCATACGCGTACGGGCAGAGACCCATTTTTCCCAAATTCCACGTTGAAATTCCCATACGCGTAATGACCTGATCCATATGCGTACGACCTAAAATGCTACGCGTATCATACGCAAATGAGCAGAGGGCCGAGTGAAAAGAAAAACCATACGCGTATTGGCCCATGGCTCGCCCCCATACGCATATGACCTGGAAAAACCAGAAAAAATTTTCTGCAGAATTCTGTTCTGCGTTTTCCACTCCCACTTCACCAATTCATCACCTAAAACTCAGAAAAACAACATTTGGAAGTGTAACAATACATAATAAACATGTATAGACCAACAAGAACACAATCAACACAAGTTTGAACACATTGGGATCAATTTCCAACCAATTTCTCAAAAAGGGTTTATACCCAAAACTCATAAAATCAATCAACAACAACAACAACTCATACATAATCACATACATTGATAAGATAACAATGTTTCACACCCTTACCCAGATTCCAAACTCGCTAATTGATCGATCTTGATGATTTTCCTAGTTTTCCCAAACTTTCTCCTCTTCTTTTCCCTTCTTCCTTTTTCTTTCTCTTCTTTTTCTCTAATTCTCTTTTCTTACTATTTTTCCTTCTATTTTTCCTTTCTATCCCTTTTCTTTCTTTTCTATTTCTTTTCTCTCATTTTCCAAACAATCAATTAATTCATTTTTCTCACAAATTCTAATTCCACTTAATTTCTAATTTATCATTAATTGATAAAAGTCTAAAATACTCTCCATTCTAATTTCCCCGAAAACTCTCAAAACGGTAAAATAACATTTAAGACACCAAATTCACAATTAAAATAATTTACCACCCAATTAAAATAAAAGACTCCACATAACTGGGAAATAATCAAAATCGGGGCGTTACAACTCTCCCCCACTTTAGAAATTTTTGTCCTCGAAAATAATACCTGATTCAAACAACTCCGGATACGACTCTCGCATCCCACTCTCTAGTTCCCAAGTCATATTGCCTTCTGCAGCGCCTCCCCACGCTACCTTCACAAGCGTAATATCCTTGCCTCTTAGCTTCTTGAATTCACAGTCCAAAATCCTAACCGGTAAAGCTTCCACAATAAGGTTATCTCTCACTTCAACCTCATCCATAGGAATAACATGTGACGGATCCGGAACATACTTCCGAAGTTGCGAAACATGGAATACATCATGCAAATTCGAAAGGTTCGGAGGCAACGCCACACGGTAAGCCACAACACCAACTCGGGAAGTAATCTGATACGGACCAATAAAACGAGAAGTCAACTTCTTTGACTTCAAAGCACGACCCACACCCGTAACCGGTGTAACTCTTAGAAACACATGGTCGCCTTCTTGAAATTCAAGATCTTTCCTTCTCTTATCATGATAGCTCTTTTGCCTACTCTGAGAAGCTCTCATCTTCTCCCGAATAAACTTCACTTTCTCCGTCGTTTGTTGTACCATCTCCGGTCCAACTATTGTTCTCTCACCCGTTTCATGCCAACACAAAGGTGTTCGACATCTACGACCATACAAAGCCTCAAATGGTGCCATACTCATACTCGAATGAAAACTATTACTGTAAGTGAATTCAATGAACGCCAAATAATCATCCCAAGCACCACCTTGCTCGAGCACACAAGCACGCAATAAATCCTCCAACGATTGAATCGTCCTCTCGGTTTGACCATCCGTTTGTGGATCATAAGCCGAACTCAATCTTAGCTTAGAACTCAGAGCCCTTTGTAAACTCTCCCAAAACCTCGATGTAAATCTAGGATCTCTATCCGATACAATACTCTTAGGAACTCCATGTAACTTCACCACCACAAGAATATAAATCTCGGCTAACTTCTCCAAAGGATAACTAATATCAATTGGAATGAAGTGAGCAGATTTAGTAAGCCTATCAACAATTACCCAAATAGCATTATGACCTCTTTGCGTATTCGGCAATCCCGTAACAAAATCCATCGATATACTATCCCATTTCCATTCTGGAATATCCAACGGTTGCAAAAATCCACTAGGTTTTTGATGTTCCACCTTAGACTTTTGACAAGTTAAGCATGCATACACAAATTGAGCAACATCTCTCTTTAATCCGGACCACCAAAAGATTTTCTTCAAATCTTGATACATTTTGTTCGCTCCCGGATGAATACTTAAGTTACTTCGGTGCCCTTCATCCAATATCATCTTTTTCAACTCTACATCATCGGGAATACAAATACGACCACGGAATCTCAAAACTCCAAAATTATCAACCTTGAAATCCTCATTCTCATTCAACATCAAATCAACGAATTTCAAGTCCAACTTTTGCTTTTTGTAACACCTCATTTCCCATCGCTCGTAAATAATACATAAATAAAATCAGAGTAACTAAAAATTTATTTTTGGACAGAAACAAGGATGTCACATTTAAATAAACAAAACATCATCCCTGCTCAATTATTTGATACATAGCATAACATAGAATACCCTCAAAGGGGAAACTTTTTCCAACAAAAGGAAAGGTCAATTATGGAATAAAGCGGAAAGATCCATAACCGACTCATTTTACAAAATAAATCATTTTAGAACATCAACTATATACACAAAAGTACTACAAAATACATTAAACAAATGTATACACATATATGTAATCGTTCCCCGACTCCCGTGCTACGTATCAGAGCAGACACCAAGACCGACAACAGAACGGAGGACTAATCTTCACAAAAAGACCTCCAGCAACTCTAATCTGCAATGCCTCATAGAGCATTATAAAACAGCAGAAGGGTGAGAAATAACAACTAAATCAAGATTGCATAATAATATGCAAACATACATTCAAGCACATGTATAAATCATCTCACCCATACCATCACATACTAACACATATAGCATGCCACAAATACAAAACATATCACACATAATCCAACCACAATTATGACCTATGGAACCACACCACCACATCACCACAAAATATAGCATATATCTACATATAAACATATTGCCCACAACCAATGCATTTATCATGTATGCACATCAATTTACCAATGCTATCACAATTTCAACACATCACCAATCAATGCACAATTTCCATACATAATCAATCAAATCATGATTTTCCACACATAATGCATCCATTCACAATTCTCACACATAATGAATCCATGATTTATGCAAATGCACAGAGACCGACACAATGACTCTATGCAAATGCCATGCGGTACCAACTTCCAATGTCTCATGTCTCATCATCAGTTCACTCAGGAACTATTGGAACCATCACTCGTTACTTAGTGTAACTCCCCGTCGGGCATACGATGTTCACCCATCGCTTTAGGTCCCCACATGGGCACACGACGTTTATGGACTGCTTTAGATCCTCACATAGGCACACAATTCGATCGCTTTAGGTCCTCACATAGGCACACGATCGTCTATAACCATCGCTTTAGGTCCTCACATAGGCACACGATGTTATAGCAGATTCCCTCTGGAACCAAATCCGTCGCTCGTACCCTCATGGTACCCGACTTCATAATATGCATATTATGATGTTTGGCATACAATGACTTATAACATTCATATGCACACATTTACTCATCCATAATCATGCATAACTCAACCATTACAACACATTGCAATTTCTTATCGTAAGGCCACAAATCATCATCATCACATGTAATCACATGCATTCACATCATATACATCACACAAGTCATACAATATCCATATCAAACGCACCTTGCATGATACACATCAATTACACATAATTACAACGACAAAAGTCGACCAAAACAACACCATTCAACTATCATGCATCCATCACCAATGCGTATCAATCATGCACAACATTTCATCACATATATTCACATCATATAACTGCACACAAGCTATACGTTATATAACAAAAGCATATAACATGATACCACATCAATCGCACACAAATACGACGGGAAAAGTCGACAAAACGACACGTTTCCAAAACCACAACTTAAATAAATCAGTCACTAATCCCAAAACCATTTTTACAAGAAAGAACATTTCATAAGCTTTCCAACGCTTCGAACGGGAACCAAAACGGACTTACGGTTCAAAAATTATGAATTTTCTAAGTTTCAGAAACTTTCCCGTTCTCCCAGACCTGCGCGCTGAGCGCGAAACCTGCTGCGAATTTCAGCCTTAAAAACACCATTTTTAGAATTCCAGACATCCGTTTTCGATTCCGTAAAAAGTTGCGATCTCAGAATTCGACGTACTACAATATTTTCACTATTAAAAAGCCATCCAACACATTTTTCCATTTTTGACATATTTTAAAACATAATTTTATCATTGAATTCTAAATTTGAACTCGATCGAAACCGCGGGAAAACACGCAAACCACCATTCCCGATTAAACCCAAACCTTACCCGACTACACTACACAACTTATTCCGAATTTCAACCGTGGAAACATCGATTTCCACTCGATTTACCATTAATATGCCCTAAACTCCAATTCTTGATAACTCGACACAAAACCCCTCAAATCTCACCAACATGCCATTCCGATTAAACCCACTCCTCGCTCGACTATTCTACGCGAACAGTTCCGAAATCTAACCGCGAAAACATCAATTTCTATCAATTGTTCACAATTCTAACCAAATGGAAAACATACATTTTTCAACCAAACAAACACATACATATACATATACAATCGCAATATAATTGAAATTTCTCACCCTTACCCGATTAATCGAAGTCCAAGCATTGATTTTGATGATTTTCCTCTTCTCCCTCTTTTTCTTCTTCTCTTCCTTTCTCTCTTCTCCTTTCCCTTCTTTCGATTTTTCTTTCTCTCTATTTTCTCTCTATTCTTTCTATTTATATAAAAACATAAAACTTACCCAATCAAAAGACCAAAATACCCCTCAGCTCAAATATCTCCTAAACGCTCTCAAAATGCGATAAAACATAAACAACGATGAAAAATAATATATTGTCAAATAAAAGTCAAGAATAAAATAATATAATAATCAAATAATCAAATAGACTCGATTAAATAAAACTGACAAAAACTAGGGCGTTACACTTTTCACCTACCGTTGCAAGAAAATCATTCGTAACATGTAGCATACCAAGTTTCACACTTCTCGGCGTCATTTCACAAACTAAACTCAAGTCTCTAAAATCCTCCAAAAGTTCCCATTCTTTCATCATTAATGTGGACATATGTAACAACTTCCGACTTAAGGCATCGGCCACCACGTTTGCCTTACCCGGATGGTAATTCAAACCAAAATCATAATCCTTTAAAAGTTCTAGCCACCTCCTTTTTCTCATGTTCAACTCTTTTTGATCAATTAAATATTTCAAGCTTTTGTGATCACTAAAAACTTCAAATCTCGCACCATAAAGATAATGCCTCCATATTTTCAAAACAAACACCACGGCCGCTAACTCTAAGTCATGTGTAGGATAATTCTTTTCATGCACTCTCAATTGTCTAGAAGCATACGCCACAACTTTTCCATCTTGCATCAAGACACCACCTAAACGTGTCAATGAAGCATCACAATACACAACAAATGGTTCATTAGGATTAGGCAAAATCAAGATCGGAGCCGTTGTCAATCTTCTTTTTAACTCATTGAAACTCTCTTCACAATGAATATCCCAAATGAAAGCCCTTCCTTTACAAGTCAATTGCGTTAACGGAAGTGCCAACTTCGAATATCCCTCTATAAACCTCCAATAATAACCCGCCAAGCCTAAAAAGCTTCGAATCTCCGTAACCGACCTAGGAGCCTCCCATTGCATCACCGCATCAATCTTGGATGGATCAACGCTAATACCACTACCGGAAATAATATGCCCAAGAAAACTTACTTCCGACAACCAAAATTCACATTTTGACAACTTAGCATACAATTGTTTCTCTTTCAAAATTTGCAACACAATTCTCAAATGCTCTTCATGCTCATCATGAGACTTAGAGTAAATCAAAATATCATCGATGAACACAACCACAAAACGATCCAACTGTTCATGAAAAATACGATTCATGTATTCCATAAACACACCCGGCGCATTAGAAACCCCGAATGGCATCACGGAATTTTCGTAATGACCATACCGTGTCCTAAAGGCCGTCTTTTGAATATCCTCTCCTTTCACACGAATCTAGTGATATCACGATCTCAAATCAATCTTGCTAAAAACATTCGCACCAACCAATTGGTCCATCAAATCATCGATCCTTGGAAGCGGATACTTGTTCTTAATTGTCACTTTGTTCAATTGTCGATAATCAATGCATAACTGCATACTCCCGTCTTTCTTCTTTACCAACAATACCAGAGCACCCCAAGGAAAAACACTTGGTCTTACAAATTTCTTGTCCAACAAGTCATTCAATTGCTTTTTCAATTCTACCAACTTCGATGCCGACATACGATACGGTGCCATCGAAATCGGTCTAGTACCTGGAACTAGATCAATCGAAAATTCAACTTCTCTTTCCGGCGGCACATCCGTAATATCCTCAGGAAACACCTCAGGAAAATCACAAACAACAGGAACCACATCAAGGGACACTTGACTATCCACATACAATGATGCAAACAAACCGAACAATTGAGCTTCGTCCGCTAAAAGTTTCTTCAACTCTTTAGTGGACAGGAAACTCTCAAATTCATCATCTTCCAAAGAAGGAAACCTCACTAACTTATGATAACAATCTATATGAACTCGGTTAAATTGCAACCAATTCATACCCAAGACCACATCCAATCCTTCCAACGGCAAACACACTAGATCCATCTCAAAGTCATTACCATAAATGGTCAAAGGACACATCAAACAAACCAAAGAAGTAGTTACTGACCCCATTGCTGGAGTATCAATAACCATCTTACCATCCATCAGAGACAACACAAGATTTAAACGCTTTGCGCACTCAGACGAAATAAATGAATGAGTCGCTCCTGTATCAATAATGGCAACTAAAGGTGTACTATTAATAAAGCAAGTACCTTTAATCAGACGGTCTGCACTAGTAGTTTGAGTCCCCGCCAATGCAAACACCTTTCTGCCCGCTTGAGCTTGTTTCGGCTTAGTACACTTAGTACTAATGTGACCCACTTCTCCACAATTATAGCACTTCACCATATTCCTTCTACAATCTGTAGCAGCATGCCCAGTACCTCCACTATTAGAACGTTTCACCACTGGCTTCCTACACTCAAATGATTTATGACCCATTTCACCACATTTGTAACACCTAATAACACCGAAACCTCCTCCTACAGACCTCCTATCAAAGTTTCCCCTATGCTTGCCCTTATCAGCGGGTGTCACATAAGGTCCACTTCTAGCTTGTTGCTTTCCCTTTCTCTCATTCAAACTTTTGTAATGTGTAGAACGAGCCTTACTATCTTCCTCGAAGATTCTACAACATTCCGTCAAATCGAAAAACCTTCTTATCCTTTGATACCCCACAGCTTGCTTAATCTCAGGACGTAAACCATTCTCATATTTAATACACTTCGAGAACTCAGCAGTAATCGCAGCATAATGAGGATGGAATTGAACCAACTCCACAAATTTAGCAGTATAGTCCACCACCGACATACTACCTTGTTTCAGTTCAAGAAATTCCATCTCCTTCTTTCCTTTCAAACTCTCAGGGTAATACTTTCTCAAGAATTCAGTACGGAATAAATTCCAAGTTATTTCTTCATCATCCACCTCAAGAACTTCACGTATACCGACCCACCAATCGTCGGCCTCTTCCTTCAGCATGTGAGATCCAAGCCTCACCTTATTCTCCTCCGCACAGTCCATGACTCTAAAGATTCTTTCAATCTCTTTCAACCAATTTTGAGCCCCATTGGGATCAAATTTTCCTTTGAAAACCGGTGGTTGATTCTTCCTGAATTCGTCATTAGCATTCACGTTCGGCGCACCTTGCACCGCCCTAGCCATTGACTCCAAAGCAGCCGCCACCGCATTGTCGTTTCTACCAGACATATTCTGATCATTCCCAAAAATAACAACATGGTTAAACAACAGTTCAACCAACACAATCAACAAGACAGACACAACTGACTCAACCAGGCTCTGATACCACTTAATGTAACACCCCCTTTCTATACCCCCAAATAATCACATAAATCATTTAGGCACATAATAAAAATTTCGCCAGAGTACGATTAAAACATGGCATAAAAGAGGCATGTCACATCATACACAATTTCACAACATACAACACCTGCTCAAATCATTGATATGCAACAGTGGGGTAACTTTACAACAGAGGAACTTTGTCCTTACACCAACATTTCAATATTTAGAATAATAAGCGGAAAATCTAAACATTGAACCACATTCAAACATATATACAGAGATATACACTTCACCAAGTATTATCCACCAACATAATTCATGTTTACATCAACATTTATCCACAAGATACATGTACAAATGTATCACAAAATAATAATATACATCCTAGCTACCCGGTGCTACATATCAGAGCCAACCGACCAAAAGATTGAAGACACGCTTCACAAAAAGACCACCAGCATACCTACTCTACAATGCCTCATAGAGCATCATAAAACAGCAGAAGGGTGAGAAATATTATCATAATAACAATGCATAAAATTATATATCTTAGCATGAAAATACACATATTTCACATTCTCACCACAATTCATCACAACTCACTCATATACCTCACAATGTATATATATATATATTCACAACCAAGCATATACATCATGCCTACTTTCATAATTCTCATCATTCCACATAAACATACACATTCATGTTTCTTCATCAATGCACCATTATAAAGATGATAAATGCAAATCATAGAGACCGACTCACGACTCTATGCAAATGCAATGCGGGTACCGACTCAATCATCTCAACTTCACTCAGGAACTTCTGCTGGAACCATCGCTCCTTACCAAAGTAACTCCCCGTCGGGCCTACGATGTTCACCCATTGCTCACACTCCACATGGGCACACAATGTTTATGGATCACTCACACCCCACCTGGGCACACGACCCGATCGCTCACACCCCACACGCGGGCACACGATCTGATTGCTCACACCTCACCTAGGCACATAATCCGATTGCTCACACCTCACATAGGCACACAATCGTTCGTAATCATCGCTCACACCTCACATAGGCACACAATGTTACCACGGATTCTCATTAGAATCGCTCAACACAAGAATGTACTTCATTATGCTTCACATGCAAAATGACCCAAGACATTCTTGAAATGCATACATATTCACAATATATTCATGCATTCTTCTCATACAATCACATACAATCTATATACATTCACATCAATGCACTATTGTATGATTCACATTCAAACACACAGTCAAAATGGTAAAAGTCGCTAAATAACACTATTCCTGACTTTTTCGACTTATTTAATCGGCTAACAATTTCCAAATCATCATACTCATATAGTACAGCTCAATAACTTCACAATGATACCAAGAATGTAAAAATCGGACAAACGGAACAAACGTTACGGAAGAAACCGAAAAACACAGTTTGAAAAATCCCATTTTTACACCTCCTCTGCCCATACGCGTACGGGCACATGTCATACGCGTACGGGCAGAGACCCATTTTTCCCAAATTCCACGTTGAAATTCCCATACGCGTAATGACCTGATCCATACGCGTACGGCCTAAAATGCTACGCGTATCATACACAAATGGGCAGAGGGCCGAGTGAAAAGAAAAACCATACGCGTATTGGCCCATGGCTCGCCCCCATTACGCGTATTGCCAAGATTCATACGCGTATGAAAATGCCCCATACGCGTATGACCTGGAAAAACCAGAAAAAATTTTCTACAGAATTCTGTTCTGCGTTTTCCACTCCCACTTCACCAATTCATCACCTAAAACTCAGAAAAACAACATTTGGAAGTGTAACAATACATAATAAACATGTATAGACCAACAAGAACACAATCAACACAAGTTTGAACACATTGGGATCAATTTCCAACGAATTTCTCAAAAAGGGTTTATACCCAAAACTCATAAAATCAATCAACAACAACAACAACTCATACATAATCACATACATTGATAAGATAACAATGTTTCACACCCTTACCCGGATTCCAAACTCGCTAATTGATCGATCTTGATGATTTTCCTAGTTTTCCCAAACTTTCTCCTCTTCTTTTCCCTTCTTCCTTTTTCTTTGTCTTCTTTTTCTCTAATTCTCTTTTCTTACTATTTTTCCTTCTATTTTTCCTTTCTATCCCTTTTCTTTCTTTTCTATTTCTTTTCTCTCATTTTCCAAACAATCAATTAATTCATTTTTCTCACAAATTCTAATTCCACTTAATTTCTAATTTATCATTAATTGAGAAAAGTCTAAAATACTCTCCATTCTAATTTCCCCGAAAACTCTCAAAACGGTAAAATAACATTTAACACACCAAATTCACAATTAAAATAATTTACCACCCAATTAAAATAAAAGACTCTACATAATTGGGAAATAATCAAAATCGGGGCGTTACACGGGCACACGATCCGATTGCTCACACCTCACCTAGGCACACAATCGTTTGTAACCATCGCTCATACCTCACATAGGCACATGATATTACCACGGATTCTCATTGGAATCTCTCAACACCAGAATGTACTTCATTATGCTTCACATGCAAAATGACTCGAGACATTCTTGAAATGCATACATATTCACAATATATTCATGCATTCATCTCATACAATCACATACAATCTATATACATTCACATCAATGCACTATTGTATGATTCACGTTCAAACACACAGTCAAAATGGTAAAAGTCGCTAAATAGCACTATTCCTGAGTTTCCGACATAATTAAATCGGCTAACGATTTCCAACTCATCATAATCACTAAGTACAGCTCAAAAGCTTTCCAACGACACCAAGAATGTAAAAATCGGATACTCGGAACAAAAGTTACGGACGAAACCGAAAACAACATTTTTAAAAATCCCATTTTTACATTCCTCCTGTCCATACGCGTATCACCCATCTCATACGCGTACTGCACTAATTTCTCGCCATTCCCATACGCGTATGGGCAGAACCATTTTCCTTCACAAATTCTACATTTCAGACCCCATACGCGTATGCCCATCTCATACGCGTATCACCAGAGGGCTGGGAAAAGCCACCCTCCATACGCGTATTGACCCCTCCACAGGCCATTGTTACGCGTATCACCTTGGCTCATACGCGTATGGACATGCCCCTTACGCGTATGGCCAGGGGATTTCCAGAAAAATTCTGCAGAACAATGTTCTGCGTTTTTACACTCCCCATTCCACCAATTCATCATCTAAACTCAGAAAAATTCCAATTTGAAGTATAACAACACATATCTAACATGTATAGACAATCAATAACACTATCAACACAAGTTTGAACACATTTGAATCAATATCTTATCAATTCCTCAAAAGGGTTTATGCCCAAAAACTCATAGAATCCATCAACAACAACAACAATTCATACATAATCACATACATTGATAAGATAACAATGTTTCACACCCTTACCCGGATTCCAACTTGCTATGTGATTGATCTTGATGAATTTCTAAGTTTTCCTCTTCTTTTCTCTTCTTCCTTTTTCTTTCTCTTCTTTTTTCTCTAATTCTCTTTTCTCCCTATTTTCCTTCTATTTCTTTCTTTTCTATTTCTTTTCTCTCATTTTCCACACAATCAATTAATTCATTTTTCTCACAAAATTCTAATTCCACTAAATTATAACTTATGAATAATTGTGAAAAGTCTAAAATACCCTCCATTCTAATTTCCCCAAAAACTCTCAAAAACGGTAAAATAACATTTAACACACCAATTTCACAATTAGAACAATTTATCACCCAATTAAAATAAAAGACTCAATAAAATGGAAATAATCGAAATCAGGGCGTTACATGTTTTGCATAGCTTGAGTTTTGAATTGTGACGAATTGCAAACGATTTGAAATTCTTTGATGGTATTAAGATTACAGAAATCTTGAGGAAACCGTAGGGGTGGATGTAATATTTGAGAGTTCCTTTTTGGTTGGTTGTTGCAATAGGATGGAATTTGGATTGTCAAGAACAGAAATTGTGTATGGATTACAGACAGTGGTATAGGGTGACGATTGAGAATAAGTGTTTACTTTTAGGATTAGGTAACTGGAATGGTTTGGTTGAGTTTGATTAGAATCACAATTGTTGGAATGTTTGATAACAGTGGTGATTTGTTTAAGTTGTGGCTTGTGTTCTTCAACATTTGAGGAGTCGAGAAAGGATCAGTACTATTGTGGGATTGGTTGTAGTTGTATTATGTTGGATTATAGGAAGTATTATCATTATGATTCTAGATTCGAAGTGTTTGGTAATTACAAGAATATTGAGTACTGGTTTGGTCTGAAGGAATGGAGATGATGAGAATGGTTAGAATTGTGATGAGTTATGAATTTGGCTTGAACTATCCTTTGGGAAAAGTTATTGTTGTGACTGAAGAGTTAAGTCAAAAATTTCTATGTATGTCTATTTTTGATGGTCCGAGAATTTGAGTTGTTTGAGCAGTTCAGAGGCGAGTGCCTGGTGTGTGAGATAACACAGAAGAGTATGAGGATGGGAATATTAAAAGTGAACAGTGGCTTTGGTAATTATGCGAAAGAGTGAGACCATTGGACATTTTAGAATGGAAGTGTTAGGTGAAAGGTTTGAATGGTATTCATGGGATACTAAGTAGATGAATGTTTTGGTTATACGCTCGATTGGTGAATCGTAGCATTGTTTTGATAAGGTTGTGTGACAAAGAGGTTGGTATTCTGGTTTTGTTGATGTTGTTGAGACCTTGTCGTGTCGTAGAACTTTATGTTCTTCTTTGTGTTGTTGCCTCGTGTCCATTGTGTTGGTTCGAGTGCGGGTAGCTAATTCCTGTGTGAGAAATTAGAGGTGGGTTACCTACGGTGATGGTAACGATCTTGTTGTGTTTTGGTTCAAGAGTGAACCTGTGAGTTGTGTTCTGTGTATTCTTTGAGTTGTGAGTTGGTCGTCAAGTGCATTGTATGGGCTTTGCATCTTGTCGTTGTTGTATCTGCCGTTAGCAAGGTGGTTTGTCAGTTGTGTTATTCGTGGTGTGCCTTTTGTTGGCATGTTGGTTTGTTGGTCGGATGCGAGGATCGTATCCGGAGTTGCTAGTATCGGTAATATTTTCGAGGACGAAAATTTCTAAGTGGGGGAGAGTTGTAACGCCCCAGTTTTAGTATTTTTATTTAATTGAGTCTTTTTTTATTATTTTATTTTCGACTTTTATCTGAAATTATCTTATTTTTCGATATGATTATATTTTATCGCGTTTTGGGAACATTTGCGAGATAGTTGAGAGTAGGGGCAATTGGGTCATTTTGCATTGTTTTTACTAAGTTAGTAAAAGAGAGAAAAGGGAGAGAATTAGAAAAGAAGAAAAATAGAAAGAAAGAAAGGAGAAGAAGGAAAAAGAAGAGAAGAGAAAAAGAGAGAGAAAAAGAGGAAAAAGCTAGGTGGGATCAAATCAACTTCTAGGAATCGATTTAATCGGGTAAGGGTGTGAAATTCAGTTATCTTATACATGTGTATGATTATGTATGTGTTTGTTTGTTGTTTTGTTGGATTGTATGAAAAATATAACAAAACCCATTTTTGTTGAAAGTGTTAGAATTTGATTTAATCGTGTTAGAAATCATGTTTTCGTGTTCTTTGTTGATGATATATGATAAATACATGTTGCTATGCATTGTATTGGTAATTTTCTGAGTGTAGGTGAAGAATTGGATGAATTTGGGTGAGAAAACGCAGAACAAAGTTCTGCAGAAATTTTTCTGGTTTTTCCAGGTCATACGCGTATGGGGCATGTTCATACGCGTATGGACCTTGGCATTACGCGTAACATGGGCGAGCCATGTGCCAATACGCGTATGAGAGGTTATTTTACTCGGCCATCTGCCCATTTGCGTATGGTACGCGTATCACTTCAGGGCATTACGCGTATGAGGGGATGCAATACGCGTATGGGGTTCAAAATGGGAATTTTTGGGAAGAAAATGGTTCTGCCCATACGCGTATGGCCTTGGGCAATACGCGTATGGCATGGCGAGGATTTTGGGCAATACGCGTATGGCTCAGGGCAATACGCGTATGGCCAGGAGAATGGTAAAATGTGATTTTTCAAAATGTCGTTTTCGTTTTAGTTCGTAACTTTTGTTCCGTTTATCCGATTTTTACATTCTTGGTATCGTTGGGAAGCTATTGAGCTGTACGACGTGATTATGATGATTTGGGATTCGTTAGACGATTTAATTATGTTGGGAATTTGGAATAGTGTAGTTTTGTCGACTTTTGTCGTTGCAATTGTGTGTAATGGATGTGTTTCATGCAATGTGCTTTTGATATGGATATCGTATGACTTGTATGATGTTATATGATGTGAATGCATGTGATGACATGTTGTGGTGAAGAATTGTGGCCGAAAGGAAAATAAATGCAATGTGTTGTATTTGGATTATATATGCATGTTTATGGTTGCATATATGTGTGAAAATGCATTGGTTGTCATGAGTTCTTGTGTGTCAAGAATCATGATATGCATTGTTGTTGCGTCCTGAGAGACGGCGGTTCCGGAGGGAATCATCTATAACATTGTGTGGCTCGAAAATATGTGGTATGAATAGCCTGAGGACCTAAAGCGATGGTTATAGACGATCGTGTGCCCGCGTGTGGGGTGTGAGCGATCGGATCGTGAGCCCCTCGTGTGGGGAGTGAGCGATCCATAAACATCGTGAGCCCCTCGTGTGGGGTGTGAGCGGTGGGAGAACATCGTAGGCCCAACGGGGAGTTACAGTGATGTAACGAGCGATGGTTCCAGCAGAGTTCCTGAGTGAACTAATGATGAGATATGAAATCTTGGAGTCGGTACCGCATATGCATTTGCATAGAGAGTCGTTGTGTCGGTCTCTTTGCATCTGCATGAATTATGATTGCATTGGTTATATGTGGAAAACCATGATTTAGTTTATTATGTGCGAGACGTTGTGATATGCATTTGTGATAAATGTATTGGGCATGATTAATATGCAATTGGGGATGAAGACATTGTGTGATTGAGCGTGTGATAGTATTTGTGAATTGATGTGCATTCGTGTTAAATGCCTTGAATTATGAATGATATGTTTTGTGCATGAACATATGCATGATGTGTGAATATGAGATTATGTGAATATAATCTGTATATGCTTTATGTGTTGGCATGTGATAACTGTGGTGAGAATACTTGATATGTGTATATTTATGTTGATATGTATATAATTATATGCATTTATATTATGGTTGTCTTTCTCACCCTTCTGCTGTTTTATAATGCTCTATGAGGCATTGCAGATTAGAGTTGCTGGAGGTCTTTTTGTGAAGCTTATGTATTCATTCTTTTGTCGGTCGGCTCTGATATGTGACACCGGGTAGTTAGGGAGGCCGTTGGTGGTCATTGTGTATTATGAATATACATCTTTTGGCTTGTGCATGTATAACTTGATGTATGACCAACTTTTCATGTGATATATATATGATATTCAGTTTTTAGATTTTCCGCTTTTATTCTAAAAACTTTGAAATGTGGGTGTAAGGAACTGAGTTCCTCTGTTGTATGCTACCCCACTGTTGCATATCTTTATGAGCAGGTGTTGTATGTTTTGTTTCAAATTGATGTGACCCTCCCGGTCTATGCCATGTTTTCAAATATACTCTAACGAAATTTTTATTAAGTGTTTATTGTTTTATCATTACTTGGGGGTATAGAAGGGGGCATCACATTTGGTTGTCATCTACTTGTC
Source organism: Lathyrus tuberosus (assembly GCA_022829125.1). Taxonomy (NCBI): domain Eukaryota; kingdom Viridiplantae; phylum Streptophyta; class Magnoliopsida; order Fabales; family Fabaceae; genus Lathyrus; species Lathyrus tuberosus. The sequence continues at coordinate 5,979,661 of JALAZF010000161.1, read as the reverse complement.
CTAAACATGTTCAACTTGTATCCATGATTAAATATTCAAGTAATGATGATGTTTAAACTATGGCTTGTCATCTATATGTATGCTCAAATGTCATACTTTAGGTGCTAGCATCCTCCATCCACATGTTATTGTTAAGAGCATGTCTCTTTTCTCAAGTATGCTTTGGTTGTTACCTTTACTTATCTTGAACATCTTAAATTATATTCATGATTAAGTGGTGTCTAACTTAAAATGATTCCTTAGCTTAAACATGTCATGTTTGAATAATGTTTTAAGCCATTCAAGTTGATTGACCTTACTCATGTTAATCCATGCTTTGTTGAACTTTTGAACCTTCATACATGTTAAGTAATGTTTTGACTTATACATGCTTGTTTTAAACTATGAATGATACCATGTTAAATGATGTTTTGACTTATACATATTTTACTTCATCTTATCCATGTTTGTGTGTTGTTATAACTTATACATGTCATACTTGAACCTTGAATTGAATCCTTGTGTAAGTGTTGTCACACATGTTCTAATGAATCTTTGAATCTTACCATGATTAAGTGCTGTTACCACTTGTCTATATTTAAATTGTATTCATGATTAAGTGTTATGATGACTTATCCATGTTTGAATGTTTAAATTGTATTCATGATTAAGTGTTGTTACAATTTATCCATGTTTGTCTTGTATTCATGATTAAGTGGTGTTAGTAAACCCTAATCCATGCCCATATTAGGTTGTGTACTTGAACTTGTCATCCATGATACCATGTTGATTTATTTATAATTGTTTTGAATTCTTGTTTACATCCATGATGCTTTAGTCTTGTTAGAACTATACCTCAAGTATGTTTAAGTGTTGTAACATTTTTGCTTGTATGTACTTACTTTGGTTGTCACCATGTTGATTTGTAACTTCATCAAACTTTAAATGTGTTCATGGTTGTTACCACAAACTTTATTTTATGTCCATTTCTAGTTTTTTTTCTCTATTATTAAACTTAGCCATTTGATTCTCTGGCTACTTTTTTTCTTTTAAATCTCTCCAATCATTTCCATACATAACCAATTTAGTATTTTGACAGAGCCAATTGTAATATTTTTAATTCGAACTTTTCCTATGCAATTTTATTTGGTATTAGATTGTGCCCTGTGACGCCCCCAATCTATACCCCCAAACAACAGTAAGGCAAATAGCACTTAATAAAAATTTCGTCAGAGTATATTTAAAAACATGGCATAGACCAAGGATCACATCAATTTGAAACCAAACATATATACAACACCTGCCCATAAAGATATGCAACAGTGGGGTAGCAAACATATAGAGGAAACTCAGTTCCTTACACCCACATTTTCAGAAATTAGAATTAAAGCAGAAAATCTAAAATCTGATTTAACATAAATACATATATCATGTAAAAAGTTTGTCATACACCAAGTTATACAGGTACTAGCCAAAAGATACATATACATAGTACACAATAACACAAACGGCCATCCTAGCTACCCGGTGCCACATATCAGAGCCGACCGACAAAAAGGGTGAAGACACAAAGCTTCACAAAAGACCTCCAGCAACTCTAATCTGCAATGCCTCATAGAGCATTATAAAACGAGCAGAAGGGTGAGAAAAACAACCATAATATAAATGTATATAATCATATATTTCAACACAAAAGTATACACATAACACATTCTCACCATTCTACCATTCCACATAAACATATACATCATGCATAATTCACCAATCCAATCAAGACCCGACAATACCACGCATCACATAACTGGGAATGACAGCATAGTCATTCTACCCCAAGACATACCTCACTAGGAACGACAACGTAGTCATTCTACCCTAGTGAATATCCCACTAGGAATGACAACATAGTCATTCTACCCCAGTGGACACGACAACTCAATTGTACATCACTAGGAACGACAACACAGTCATTCTACCCCAGTGAGTACCACACTAGGAACGACATCAACGTCATTCTACCCCAGTGCACACCTCATTAGGAATGACAACATAGTCATTCTACCCCAATGAATATCCCACTAGGAACGACAACATAGTTATTCTACCCCAGTGGACACGACAACTCAATTGTACATCACTAGGAACGAAAACATAGTCATTCTACCCCAGTGAGTACCACACTAGGAACGACATCAACGTCATTCTACCCCAGTGCACACCTCATTAGGAATGACAACATAGTCATTCTACCCCAATGAGTATCCCACTAGGAACGACAACATAGTCATTCTACCCCAGTGGACACGACAACTCAAATGTACATCACTAGGAACGACAACATAGTCATTCTACCCCAGTGAGTATCACACTAGGAACGACATCAACGTCATTCTACCCCGGTGCACACCTCATTAGGAATGACAACATAGTCATTCTACCCGAATGAGTATCCTGACACAATTGGAATCCATTCACACACCAAATATTACTATTATAGCAATCCCATGAAAATCAATACCTTACCATTCATCTTTCTGTGGATTTACGCCACAGAGGCCGCCATATCATACATTAATCATACCCTCGAAACCACATACATTGATACTTACTTAAACAATGTATTTATCCCTAGGTGCAACCCACAACAAATTACATTTCATCATTTACACACCATTAAAACGGCAAAAGTCGACAAAACGACACTATTCACATTTCCCGATATAATTTAATCGGCTAACAAATTCCAAACCATCATAATAAGAAGGTACAGCTCAATAGCTTTCCAACGATATAAATAATGCTTAAATCGGAATCACGGTTCGAAAGATATGAATTTTTTTTAAAAAGAAAATTGTTTCCAAAAGCAACCAACCGCCCGGCGAAGCATGCTCACCGCCCGGCGAAACACGCTTCGCCTCTGCTTCGCCCGGCGAAGCACAAGCGACACCAATCCCACCAAAATGACTCAAAGAGTCAGTAGCTTGGCACCTCAGCGCCGCTCAAAACCGCCCGGCGAAAAGGACGCATCGCCCGGCGCTCAGGGCCTTTCGCCCGGCGCTCTGCACCAGATGCAGAAAAATTCTGTTGCGTGCACACTATTCCAAAACCCCCAAAATCTCCATTTTCATCTCCAAATCACTTCCATCAGCAAAACAATTAATAGCAATAGTTCATACACATATAGAGAACATATAACACAAATTATATCGAATTCCGTCAGTGAAAACATCAATTTCTACTCATTTTATCATTTTCGACCTAAAACCCACATATACTCAAAACTTTACCAACCTTAATTTTTTCAACCACAACAATCATACATAATCACACACATGTAAAGAATAATCGAGTTTCACACCCTTACCCGATTAAATCGATTCCTAGAAGTTGTTTTCTTGATTCCTAGCTTTTTCCTCTTTTTCTCTCTTTTCTCTTCTTTCCCTTCTCTTTTCTTCTTCTTCTTTTCTTTCTCTTACTATTTTCTTTCTTTTCTAATTCTCTCTATTTCTATTTCTTTCCTTTTCTTTTCTTTTTCTCTCATTTCTATTTTTACCACATAATTCTATTTCTCTCCCAATTCTCTTATTTTCTATATCTAGATAATGTTTCCTCTACAAATTACTTCTTTAATTTTTCTCTAGCTCATTAATAGTTATAAAATGACCAAAATGCCCTTAAGCCCAAAATTCCCGAAAACGCTCTCAAACGAGATAATACATCATAACATAGCATAAAAGCATAATATCACACCAAAGTCATAAATAGAATAATTTAACATTCAAAATAATTAAATAGACTCGATTAAATAAAATGATCAAAACCGGGGCGTTACAACTCTCCCCCACTTGGAAATTTTCGTCCTCGAAAATAAAGCCAAACCTAACAACTCCAACCATGGCCCTCGCATCCGACCAAACAAACATGCCAACAAAAGGCGCACCACGGATAACACCACTGACAAACCACCTTGCTAACCGCAGATATGAAAACGACACGACAACGACGACAACAACACCGACAAGATGCAAAGCCCATACAATGCACTTGACGACCAACTCACAACTCAAGGAATACCCAGAACACAACTCACAGGTTCACTTTCGAACTGAAACACAACAGGATCGTTACCCTCACCGTAGGTAACCCACCTCTAATTCCTCACACAGGAATTAGCTACTCACACTCGAACCAACACAATGGAAACGAGGCAATTACACAAACAAGAACACAAAGTTCCTCGACACGACAAGGTCTCAACAACATCAACAAACCAGAACACCAACCTCGTTGTCACACAACCTTATCACATCGATGCCACGATTCACCAATCGTACATATAACCAAAACATCCATCTACTTGGTATCCCATGAATACCATTCAAACCTTTCACCTAACACTTCCATTCCGAAACGTCCATTAGTCTCATCATTTCTACAGATTTCCAATGTTCCACCTAAAAACTCTTACAAGTCACACACGCATATACGAAATGTGCCACATCACGCTTCCGCTGCGCACTCTGATGACTTGTAACTACCAAGTCTCCCAATCTCAAGCCCAAAGTTTAACTCTCTCGCATACTCACCAAACCACCGTTCACTTTTAATATTCCCAACCAGTACACAATATTCTTATCATTACCAAACACTTCAAATCTAGAATCATAAAGATAATACTTCCAATATTACAACATAATACCACTGCAAACAATTCCACAATAGTACTAATCCTTTCACGAATCTTCAAATGTCGAAAACATGAACCACAACTTTACTCTCTTATATTAACACACCAGTTATACTCATCAAGGTACATCCCAAACTATCGACTTCCCCTCTGCAAGTTAACTGAAGTAACAAAAACACTAATCTTGGAAAAGCCTTCCATACCCTTCGATAATAACCAACAAAATCCAACAAATTTCTAATCACCTTTACTAACTTCGAAGCCTCCACTCAAACCATCACTACGCTTATCAAACATTCCAACAATTGTAATTCTAATCAAACTCAACCAATACCATACCCTTTGCTTAATCCTGAAAGTCAACACTTATTCTCAATCGTCACTCTATACCACTGTCCGTACTCCACACACAATTCCTGCTCCTGATAATCCAAATTCCATCATATTGCAACAACCCACCAACCAAAAAGGAACTATCAATGAATTTTAAATCGTTTGGAATTCGTCACAATTCAAAACTCACGCTATGCAAAACACAACTGCAAGTTCCCATACTACTCACTGGTTAACACGCCTCCTCTTATTATCATCTTATTCCTTACCAACCCTTAGTAATGCCCAATCATTATCCCTCAGAGACATTCCCACTTAATCCACATACTCCAACCTCTAATCCGTCTCATCTTCTGATATAAGAATCCTCATCGACTCAACAACGCGATCTGTAACCAACTCCTTTCTTTCCAAGTAATCCATTATACAACAATCTTGATTCCGCATCACCATCAGATATAAAATCTTCTCCAACTTGACAAAATAATCCGCAAACATTTCCTTAAATTTCAAGTAATCCAATCCACACCACTATCAAAGCTGGAAAGACACGTCCATACATCCCACATAATTCCCGTCTGCTATCAACAAGAGATTAAGGGTGATCAGCTCCTCAATTTGTCAATAAACAGGCGACAATCATTATGAGGCATAAACCGTCTCCACCAAACGATAATAGCATCCCTTACATCCTATACACAAAACTACCTAATGCACAATTCCTTAGTTGACATAATCCTTACCTCCGCACCCCTTCTTGAACCAGAAACCATACTTATAATCTTGCAATTCACAACACACTGAGCCAGCGCTCTACACCTAAAACAACACGGAGAAGTACCAGCTTCTCCCCCACTTATCTCACTATAATCCTTTCAACTGTGAACACACTAAATCCATTACAAACCCTTTACCATAAATAGTCAAAGAACAATTAGACAAACCCCAAGAGTAATTACCGACCCTTAAACAAAAGTATCGATAACCATCACAACACCCCAAGAAGACAACACAATTCAAACGCTTCGCGCACTCATACGAAATAATGAATGAGTCGCTCCCATATCCATAATAGCAAATAAAGACGTACTATTAATAAAACAAGTACCTTGAGTCAGACGATCCGCACTAGTAGCCTCATCTTCTGCCAATGCAACAATCTTCCTACCAGTCTGAGCTCCCTTGGTTTCCGTACACCTCGTACTGATATGACCTATTTCACCGCAGTTGAAACACTTCATCCTAATTCTCTTACAATCAGCTGCGACATGTCCCAAACCTCCACAATTAAAACATTTCAGTTTATTCCTCCTACAATCCAACTTACGATGTCCTACTTCCCCACACTTGTGACACTTAATGTAACACCTCGGAGGACTAGACATTCCTCCCCCACTACGAGGCTGTTGTTTCTCATTTCTGTCATTCACATTCTCATAGGGAGTAGCACGCACCTTACGATCCTCTTCGTAAATCTTACAACTGTCCACCAATTCAGAAAACCTTCTAATCCTCTGATAACCGATTGCCCGTTTAATCTCCGGTAGCAATCCGTTCTCATACTTCACGCACTTAGAAAATTCAGCAGTCGCTTCCGGATAATGAGGATAAAACTGCACAAGTTCCACAAACTTAGGAGTGTAGTCAACAACAGACATATTGCCTTGTTTCAACTCCAAGAACTCAATCTCTTTCTTTTCCTTCACACCCTCAGGTTAATACTTCCTCCGAAACTCTCGGTCAAATAAATCCCAAGTAACTCCTTCATCATCCACTCCCAACTCTTGGCGTAAACCAAACCACCAATCAGCTGCTTCTTCCGCCAGCATGTGAGTACCCAGTCTCACCTTATCCTCTTCAGTACAATCCGTCACATGGAAGATTCTTTCAACCTCCTCAAACCAAAATTGTTCACCATCAGGATCATATCTTCCCTTGAAGATAAGCGGTTCGTTCATCCCGAACTCATTATTACCCTCAACATTCGGTACACCCTGCACAGCCCGAGCCATATTCTGTTCATTCCCATAACAGCAACTATGGTTAAACAAACAGCTCACCGAACCACAAAGACCAACAAGGACTGACACAAACTGACACGGACTGGCTCTGATACCACTTAATATGACGCCCCCAATCTATACCACCAAACAACAGTAAGGCAAATAGCACTTAATAAAAATTTCGTCAGAGTATATTTAAAAACATGGCATAGACCAAGGGTCACATCAATTTGAAACCAAACATACATACAACACCTGCCCATAAAGATATGCAACAGTGGGGTAGCATACATACAGAGGAAACTCAGTTCCTTACACCCACATTTTCAGAAATTAGAATTAAAGCGGAAAATCTAAAATCTGATTTAACATAAATACATATATCATGTAAAAAGTTTGTCATACACCAAGTTATACAGGTACTAGCCAAAAGATACATATACATAGTACACAATAACACAAACGGCCATCCTAGCTACCCGGTGTCACATATCAGAGCCGACCGACAAAAAGGGTGAAGACACAAAGCTTCACAAAAGACCTCCAGCAACTCTAATCTGCAATGCCTCATAGAGCATTATAAAACGAGCAGAAGGGTGAGAAAAACAACCATAATATAAATGTATATAATCATATATTTCAACACAAAAGTATACACATAACACATTCTCACCATTCTACCATTCCACATAAACATATACATCATGCATAATTCACCAATCCAATCAAGACCCGACAATACCACGCATCACATAACTGGGAATGACAGCATAGTCATTCTACCCCAAGACATACCTCACTAGGAACGACAACGTAGTCATTCTACCCTAGTGAATATCCCACTAGGAATGACAACATAGTCATTCTACCCCAGTGGACACGACAACTCAATTGTACATCACTAGGAACGACAACACAGTCATTCTACCCCAGTGAGTACCACACTAGGAACGACATCAACGTCATTCTATCCCAGTGCACACCTCATTAGGAATGACAGCATAGTCATTCTACCCCAATGAGTATCCCACTAGGAACGACAACATAGTCATTCTACCCCAGTGGACACGACAACTCAATTGTACATCACTAGGAACGACAACATAGTCATTCTACCCCAGTGAGTACCACACTAGGAACGACATCAACGTCATTCTACCCCAGTGCACACCTCATTAGGAATGACAACATAGTCATTCTACCCCAATGAGTATCCCACTAGGAACGACAACATAGTCATTCTACCCGAGTGAGTATCCCACTAGGAACGACAACATAGTCATTCTACCCCAGTGGACAAGACAACTCAATTGTACATCACTAGGAACGACAACATAGTCATTCTACCCTAGTGAGTACCACACCAGGAACGACATCAACGTCATTCTACCCCAGTGCACACCTCATTAGGAATGACAACATAGTCATTCTACCCCAATGAGTATCCCACTAGGAACGACAACATTGTCATTCTACCCCAGTGGACACGACAACTCAATTGTACATCACTAGGAACGACAACATAGTCATTCTACCCTAATGAGTACTCCACCAGGAACGACATATAATCGTTCTACCCCAATGGACCCAACGACACACTCGCACTTCACTAGGAATGACATAAAGTCATTCTACCCTAATGAGTACAACAACAACACTAGGAACAACATATAGTCATTCTACCCTAATGTGTTCGACCAAAACATTAATACCTCACTAGGAATGACATATAAGCCATTCTACCCCAATGATTATTCTAACACAATTGGAATCCATTCCACACACCAAATATTACTATTATAGCAATCCCATGATAATCAATACCTTACCATTCATCTTGCTGTGGATCTACGCCACAGAGGCCGCCATATCATACATTAATCATACACTCGAAACCACATACATTGATACTTACTTAAACAATGTATTTATCACTAACTACAACCCACAACAAATAGCATTTCATCATTTACACTCATATCAATTCACATCAAGAATTACTCACCATCAACCACAACAATCCATCATCACAACATCTTATCATATATTCACAATCAACATGCATTATCATTTAACTCAAACAATGCATATATTCACCAAAGAGCCATAAATCACAAAGAATTCCCCAATCAAGGGTTCACTCCACAAGCATATCCACAACACATTCATAACCACACATTCATTTCATCAAAAACAACTATTCACGATTAATCGGTAAAGTCGGCCAAAAGTCGGTTAAAAGTAATATTTCTTTTCACCAAATGATAGAACATATTTTTAGCTTCAGATCGATATAAAGAACAACTAAAACGGATAAACGACGAAAAAGTTATGCAACTTTTAAAAAACCAAATTTTTGAAAAAGAACAGCAGAGTGCAATCGATTTACACCTGTGTACAATCGATTGCACGACCCCAGAAATCACATTTTTCGCCCTTTTTTCATGTGCAATCGATTTGCATCCTGCTGCAATAGATTGCACCTGTTAAAAACCAGAAAAATGAGCTGCTGCCTCTACATAAAACCCTCCGGAAACCCGACCGATTCAATTACTTTCTTTCGAATAAATACATGGTAATCCTTACCAAATATATATCAACGTTTTAGGACCATAAAATGATAATTCTACGACGTTCGATTTTCACCCGAAATCTCACATTCTCAAAACCCAAAAATGTCAAAACTCACAATATCAACCGATTTCAACCAAACGAGTTTCTATAATCTCAGCCTAACCTCATACGACTAATCTACGCAATTTATTTCGGAATTCATCCGTGAAAACATCGATTTCTATCGATTTCCTACAATTCGACCTAAACGGAAAAATATGGAAAACCAACCAAAACATCCACACAAAACACATAAATAATCATACACAAAGTTAGGATAACAATATTTCACACCCTTACCCGATTATTCGCGATTGAAACGGAGTAATCTTTGATTTTCCTCTTTTCCTCTTTTTCTCCTCTTCTTTCTTCCCTTCTCTAAATTCTGTTTTTCTCTCTTTCTCATTCTCTACTATCTTTTCTCTCTCAAATATCTATTTCTTATATAAAGAAAAATATCTTAACACACCAAAAAGACCAAAATACCCCTCAGCTCAAATATCTCCCAAACGCTCTCAAAATGCGATAAAACATAAACAACGATGAAAAATAATATATTGCCAAATAAAAGTCCAAAACAAAATAATATAATAATCAAATAATCAAATAATCAAATAATCAAATAATCAAATAATCAAAACGACCCGATTAATTAAAACTCACACAAAACTGGGGCGTTACATATGTCGGCATCGGGGTTGGTAGAATTGAAAAAGCAATTGAATGACTTGTTGGACAAGAAATTTGTAAGACCAAGTGTTTCTCCTTTGGGTGCTCCGGTATTGTTGGTAAAGAAGAAGGACGGGAGTATGCGGTTATGCATTGATTATCAACAATTGAACAAAGTGACAATTAAGAACAAGTAACCGCTTCCAAAGATCGATGATTTGATGGACCAATTGGTGGGTGCGATTGTTTTTAGCAAGATTGATTTGAGATCGGGATATCACCATATTTGTGTGAAAGGAGAGGATATTCAAAAGACGGCCTTTAGGACACGGTATGGTCATTACGAATATTCCGTGATGCCATTCGGGGTTTCTAATGCGCCAGGTGTGTTTATGGAATACATGAATCGTATTTTTCATGAACAGTTGGATCGTTTTGTGGTTGTGTTCATCGACGATATTTTGATTTACTCTAAGTCTCAAGAGGAGCATGAAGAGCATTTGAGGATTGTGTTACAAATTTTGAAAGAGAAACAATTGTATGCTATGTTGTCAAAATGCGAATTTTGGTTGTCGGAGGTAAGTTTCCTTGGACATATTATTTCCGGAAGTGGTATTAGTGTTGATCCATCCAAGATTGATGCGGTGATGCAATGGGAGGCTCCTAGGTCGGTTACGGAGATTCGAAGCTTTTTAGGCTTGGCGGTTATTATCGGAGGTTTATTGAGGGATTTTCGAAGTTGGCACTTCCGTTAACGCAATTGACTTGTAAAGGAAAGGCTTTCATTTGGGATATTCATTGTGAAGAGAGTTTCTAGGAGCTTAAACGAAGGTTGACAACGGCTCCGATCTTGATTTTGCCTAATCCTAATGAACCATTTGTTGTGTATTGTGATGCTTCATTGACGGGTTTAGGTGATGTCTTGATGCAAGATGGAAAAGTTGTGGCGTGTGCTTCTAGACAATTGAGAGTACATGAAAAGAATTATCCTACACATGACTTGGGGTTAGCGGCCGTGGTGTTTGTTTTGAAAATATGGAGGCATTATCTTTATGGTGCGAGATTTGAAGTTTTTAGTGATCACAAAAGCTTGAAATATTTATTTGATCAAAAAGAATTGAACATGAGACAAAGAAGGTGGTTAGAGCTTCTAAAGGATTATGATTTTGGTTTGAATTACCATCCGGGTAAAGCAAACGTGGTGGCCGATGCTTTGAGTCGGAAGTCGTTACATATGTCCGCATTGATGGTGAGAGAATGGGAACTTTTGGAGGATTTTAGAGACTTGAGTTTAGTTTGTGAAATGACGCCGAGAAGTGTGAAACTTCGTATGCTACATGTTACAAATGATTTTCTTGCAACGGTAGGTGAAAAGCAAAAGTTGGACTTGAAATTCGTTGATTTGATGTTGAATGAGAATGAGGATTTCAAGGTTGATAATTTTGGAGTTTTGAGATTCCGTGGTCGTATTTGTATTCCCGATGATGTAGAGTTGAAAAAGATGATATTGGAAGAAGGGCACCGAAGTAACTTAAGTATTCATCCGGGAGCGAACAAAATGTATCAAGATTTGAAGAAAATCTTTTGATGGTCCGGATTAAAGAGAGATGTTGCTCAATTTGTGTATGCATGCTTAACTTGTCAAAAGTCTACGGTTGAACATCAAAAACCTAGTGGATTTTTGCAACCGTTGGATATTCCGGAATGGAAATGGGATAGTATATCGATGGATTTTGTTACGGGATTGCCGAATACGCAAAGAGGTCGTAATGCTATTTGGGTAATTGTTGATAGGCTTACTAAATCTGCTCACTTTATTCCGATTGATATTAGTTATCCTTTGGAGAGGTTAGCCGAGATATATATTCTTGTGGTGGTGAAGTTACATGGAGTTCCTAAGAGTATTGTATCGGATAGAGATCCTAGATTTACATCGAGGTTTTGGGAGAGTTTACAAAAGGCTTTGGGGTCTAAGCTAAGATTGAGTTCGGCTTATCATCCGCAAACGGACTGTCAAACCGAGAGGACGATTCAATCGTTGGAGGATTTATTGCATGCTTGTGTGCTCGAGCAAGGTGGTGCTTGGGATGGTTATTTGGCGTTGATTGAATTCACTTACAATAACAGTTTTCATTCGAGTATAAGTATGGCACCATTTGAGGCTTTGTATGGTCGTAGATGTCGAACACCTTTGTGTTGGCATGAACCGGGTGAGAGAACAATAGTTGGACCGGAGATGGTACAACAAACGACGGAAAAAGTGAAGTTTATTCGGGTGAAGATGAGAGCTTCTCAAAGTAGGAAAAAGAGCTATCATGACAAGAGAAGGAAAGATCTTGAATTTCAAGAAGGCGACCATGTATTTTTGAGAGTTACACCGGTTACGGGTGTGGGTCGTGCTTTGAAGTCGAAGAAGTTGACTTCTCGTTTTATTGGTCCGTATCAGATTACTTCCCGAGTTGGTGTTGTGGCGTATCGTGTGGCGTTGCCTCCGAACCTTTCGAATTTGCATGACGTATTCCATGTTTCGCAACTTCGGAAGTATGTTCCGGATCCGTCACATGTGATTCCTATGGACGAGGTTGAAGTGAGAGATAACCTTACGGTGGAAGCTTTACCGGTTAGGATTTTGGACCGTGAAGTTAAGAAGCTAAGAGGCAAGGATATTGCGCTTGTGAAGGTAGCGTGGGGAGGCGCTGCGGAAGGCAATATGACTTGGGAACTAGAGAGTGGGATGCGAGAGTCGTATCCGGGGTTGTTTGAATCAGGTATTATTTTCGAGGACGAAAATTTCTAAAGTGGGGGAGAGTTGTAACGCCCCGATTTTGATTATTTCCCAATTATGTGGAGTCTTTTATTTTAATTGGGTGATAAATTATTTTAATTTTGAATTTGGTGTGTTAAATGTTATTTTACCGTTTTGAGAGTTTTCGGGGAAATTAGAATGGAGGGTATTTTAGACTTTTCATAATTAATCATAAGTTAGGAATTTTGTGGAATTAGAATTATGTGAGAAAAAAAAATGAATTAATTGATTGTGTGGAAAATGAGAGAAAAGAAATAGAAAAGAAAGAAAATAGATAGAAAAGAGAAAGAGAGAGAAATAGAGAAAGATAGAAAGAAAAAGAAGAGAAAGAAAGAGGAAGAGGGAAGAAGAGAAGAAAAGAGGAAAAAGAGTGGAAATCATCAAGAACTAGAGCTAGATCATTTGGAATCCGGGTAAGGGTGTGAAATCTTATTATCTTATCAATGTGTATCATTATGTATGAGTTGCTTGGATGTTTTCTTGTTTTCCATGGTTTTTGGAGTTTTAGGTCGAAAACGATAAAATGATTCGGAATCGATGATTTTACGGTCGGAAATCGATATAAACTGTATTGTATGATCACACTGTGTGTATGAACAATTGTTGATGTTTGTTTTGCTGTTAGAATTTAATTTGGGTGAAAAATGGGATTTTTGGGGTGGATTTGCGAAGAGGAATTTTTCTGAAAATCGCAGAGCCCGCTCAGCGCGCTTTTGAAAAATTGTAACCCCACCAGGTAGTAGCGAGCCCGCTAAGCGCACTCGAGAGGCCGCTCAGCGCGGTCTGGGACTTCAAAATTTTATCTGTTTTCTAAATTCCGTAACTCTTGATCCGTAACTCGGATCGGGACGTTCTTTATATCGTTGGAAAGCTTACGAAACTTTATTTCTTATAAAAATGGGTTTTGAGATTGTTGGCCAATTTAATTATGTCAGAAAGTTGGGAATAGTGCTATTTAGAGACTTTTACCGTTTTGACGGTGTGTTTGAATGTGAATCATACAATAGTACATTGATGTGAATGTATATAGATTGTATGTGATTGTATGAGATGAATGCATGAATATATTGTGAATATGTATGCATTTCAAGAATGTCTTGTGTCATTTTGCATGTGAAGCATCATGAAATACATTCTTGTGTTGAGCGATTTTAATGAGAATCCGTGGTAACATCGTGTGCCTATGTGAGGTGTGAGCGATGATTACGAACGATTGTGTGCCTATGTGAGGTGTGAGCAATTGGATTGTGTGCCTAGGTGAGGTGTGAGCAATCAGATCGTGTGCCCGCGTGTGGGGTGTGAGCGATCAGGTCGTGTGCCTAGGTGGGGTGTGAGCGATCCATAAACATTGTGTGCCCATGTGGGGTGTGAGCAATGGGTGAACATCGTAGGCCCGACGGGGAGTTACTTTGGTAACGAGCGATGGTTCCAGCAGAAGTTCCTGAGTGAACTTGAGATGATTGAGTCGGTACCGCATTGCATTTGCATAGAGTCGTGAGTTGGTCTCTATGATTTGCATTTATCATCTTTATAATGATGTGTTGTTGAGTAAACATAATTATGCATGTTTATGTGGAATGACTATGAATTGTGAAAGTATGCATGATGAATATGCTTGGTTGATATATAGATATACATTGTAATGTATATGGGTGTATTGTGATGAACGGTAATGAATTGTGGTGAATTACGGTGAGACTGGGGAATATGTATATTTTTATGTTTATATATATATAATTATATGCATTGTTATTATGATAATATTTCTCACCCTTCTGCTGTTTTATGATGCTCTATGAGGCATTGCAGAGTAGGTATGCTGGAGGTCTTTTTGTGAAGCGTGTCTTCATTCTTTTGGTCGGTTGGCTCTGATATGTAGCACCGGGTAGCTAGGATGTATATTATTCTTTTGTGATACATTTGTATATGTATCTGGTTGAAATATGTTGATGTAAACATGAATTATGTTGGTGTATAATACTTGGTGAAGTATAGATATATCTCTGTATATATGTTTGAATGTGGTTCAATGTTTAGATTTTCCGCTTTTATTCTAAATATTGAAATGTGGGTGTAAGGACAAGTTCCTCTGTATGCAAAGTTACCCCACTGTTGCATATCATTAAATCAGCAGGTGTTGTATGCTGTAAATTTGTGTATGATGTGACATGCCTTTTTTATGCCATGTTTTAATCGTACTCTGGCGAATTTGTAATGTGTGCCTAAATGATTT
This sequence comes from Lathyrus tuberosus, assembly GCA_022829125.1. Taxonomy (NCBI): domain Eukaryota; kingdom Viridiplantae; phylum Streptophyta; class Magnoliopsida; order Fabales; family Fabaceae; genus Lathyrus; species Lathyrus tuberosus. Next base: position 5,964,341 of record JALAZF010000161.1, on the reverse strand, counting down.
ATTTGATTATTTGGGGGTATAGAAAGGGGGTGTTACACGGGCTGCTACGGGTTTCGGCTATTTTGCCCGAAAATCCGATCGATTCAATTATTTTCTTCGAAACAAACACATACGCGCAACCACCAAATACATAAGAACAATTTAGAACACATAAACGAAATTTCTACGACGTTCGATTTTTCGATTAAATTTCAACCTTTCAAAAACCAGAATTTTCAAACATCACCAAATCGAATAAAAAGCACGCTATACGACGACCTAACCTGCCTCGATACAACTACGTAATTTATTTCGAATTCTAACCGTGAAAACATCGATTTTTATCGACTTTATTCATTTCGACCTAAAATGAAAAATATATGAAAACGATCCAAAACCACCGAAACGAAACCATACATAATCGTATACAAAGTTAAGATAACGATATTTCACACCCTTACCCGTTCGATTCGAATCCTAACCGTTGATTTTGATGATTTCTAGCATTTTTCCCACTTTTCTCCTCTTGTTCTTCTTTTCTCTTCTTTCTCACTTTTCTCTCTTTATGTTTTTCTTACTAACTTTCTTTTCTATTTCTTTCTTATACTTTCTTTTCTTAAAATATCTCAAATACAATATCATATTCTATTTCTATTACTATTCACTCAAAATATATAACAATTCATATTCTCACAAATACCCTTAAATCATTCCTCACTTAAATTCTAACTTAACAATAATTATGAAATGTCTAAAATACCCTCCAATCTAATTTCCCCCGAAAACTCTCAAAAACGGTAAAATAATATAACACGCCAACATATCAGATTAAAACACCAATTTCACAATAACATTATTATCACCCAAATTAAATAAAAGACTCAACAAAATAATACAATTAACACAAAATGGTGATAATTAAAATCGGGTCGTTACAACTCTCCCCCACTTAGACATTTTCGTCCTCGAAAATATGCTAAGCACGAACAACCCCGGATACGACTCTAGTATCCGACCAACCAACTATCATGCCAACAAAAGGCACACCACGAATAACACAAACAACAAAGCAGCACACTAACAGCAACAACAATGAAAGGACAACGACCACGACAACCAAGACAAGATGCAATGCCCATACAATGCACTTGACGACCAACTCAAAGGATAACCAAGATACAAACACCCAAGTTCACTCTTGAACTGGAACACCACAAGATCGTCACCAACACCATAGGTAACACTCTCCTAATCCCCCAAACAGAGGAATTAGCTACTCGCACTCGCACCATCACCATGGAAACGAGGCAACAACACAGGCAAGAACATAAAGTTGCAAGACACAACATTACCTCAACAACATCCACAAAACCAGAATACCTGCATCCTTGTCTCACAACAACCAATACAACAATTTCACACTTCTGCTGCGCACTCTGATTACTCACAACTAACAAACCACCAATTTCATAATCAACATTTGACTCTTGTACTATACACCAGAAAATCATAGTTTACTTTTTATATACACCACTTCTCTCTATGCGGTATTAGCTTACACACCAAACACACTCCTCTGAATAATCCAATTCAAATTCATAACTCGTTTGGAATTCCAACCATCATTGTTGTCTCATACTCTATTCCTTTGGACCAAACAGGTACTCTATCCTCTTGCGATTACTAAACACTTCGAACTTAGAACCATAAAAATAATACTTCCATATTTTCAACACAAAATCACTGTAAGCAATTCCAAATCCTGAATAGTATAGATCCTTGTATGAATTCCTCAAACGGTTTATTAAGATCAGGCAAAATCAAAGTTGGAGCCGTAGTCAACTCCTACTTTAGCCCTCTAACACTCATTCGCAATGAACATCCAAAACAAATGACTCGCCCTTTGCAGGTCAACTGAGATAACATAAGTGCTAACTTAGCAAAGCCCTCCATAACCTGTGATAACAACCAACCAAAAACTAGAGCTTCTAATCTCATTAACTAACTTCGGAGTCTCCCATCACAGGACTGCATCTACCTCCGATTGATCCACAAAAGTATTCTCATATGAAATATCATGACCAAGAAACTCATCTTTATCAACCAAAATCCACACTTTGATAACTTATCTTAAAGCTTCATCTCTTTTCAACACTTGCTACTCACACATAATGGTTTCCTTAAAACTCCTTCATTGATACCTTAAGCTCAAAACTCCTTAACTCATTATAACTCTGTGTTTTGCTTTCCATAGCATCCATACAAGTATACACCACATACTGGCTATACAAATCAATCATCCATCCTCTTCATCTTCAGATATACGAATCTGTACCAAATCATCAAAACAACTATAAGCACCTGGTTTAGCTCCAAACCATTCACCAAACATACCATCAAGTTGGAAAGACACGTCTACTCCATCCAACATAATTTCCGTCTGCTATCAATAAGAGATTAAGGGTGATCAGTTCCTCAATTTGTCAATAGACAGTCGATAATCATGATGGGGCATAAACCATCTTTACCAAGCCATAACAACATTCCTTGCATCTTGTGCACAAAACCACCTAAGGCACCAATCCTTACTTGACATAAACCTTACCTCCGTATTCCCTTTGGAATCGGAAACCACACTGTCCAAACAACACTTATAATCAGTCAAACAACGGCACCCTGAGCCAACGCTCCTCACCTGAAGCCACTTGGAGAAGTACCAGCTTCTCCCCCACTTATAACATTCTCAATCCTGAAGACAAAGGATTAGAAAAACCAGAAAGCACTGATAGTGTTCTACACACTTATCACGTACTAGGAAATAAACAACATCGACAATATACACCTGCCATGCCACACAGACTCAACAACTTGGCATTACCAATCTCTTGTCCAACAAGTCATAAACAAACTCAAACACTTTGCACACACATGAGAAATAAAAGAATAAGTCGCTCCCATATCCATAATAGCAATTAAAGGCGTACTATTAATAAAACATATACCTTTAATCAAACGATCCGCACTGGTAGTGTCTGACCCAGCTAATGCAAACACCTTTCCGCCCGCTTGAGCTTGTTTTGGTTTAGTACAGTTAGGACTAATGTGACCTACTTCTCCACAGTTAAAACACTTCATCATATTTCTTCTACAATCATTAGCAACATGCCCAAGGATTCCACAGTTAGAACATTTCGGTACAGTCTTCCTACAATCAGTTACTTTATGACCCAATTCGCCACACCTGAAACATTTCATATAACCGGAACGTCCTCCTCTAGATCTCTTATCAAAATTTCCTTTATACTTGCCTTTATCAACAGGAGTCACAAAAGGACCATCCCTAGCTTGTTGTTTACCTTTCCTCTCATTCACACTTTTGTAATGAGCAGAACGATCCTTGCTATCTTCCTCGAAGATTCTACAACATTCAGTCAAATCTAAAAATCTTCTAATCCTCTGGTATCCCACAGCTTGCTTAATCTCAGGACGCAAACCGTTCTCATACTTAACACATTTTGAGAACTCAACAGTAATTGCAGCATAATGAGAATGAAATTGTACCAACTCAACAAACTTAGCAGTATAGTCCACCACCGACATACTACCTTGTTTTAATTCCAGGAACTCTATCTCTTTCTTCCTTTTAACACTCTCAGGGTAATACTTCACCAAAAACTCAGTACGAAATAAATCCCAAGTTATCTCTTCATTATCCAACTCAAGAATTGGTCGCACACCGACCCACCAATCGTCGGCTTCTTCCTTCAGCATGTGAGATCCAAGCCTCACCTTATTCTCCTCTGCACAATCCATAACTCTGAAAATCCTTTCAATCTCTTTTAACCAGAGTTGAGCACCATCGGGATCAAATCTTCCTTTGAAAACCGGTGGTTGATTCTTCCTGAACTCTTCGTTAGCACTCACATTCGGTGCACCCTGCACAACCCTAGCCATTGCTTCCATAGCAGCAGCCATCGCAGCATCGTTTCTACCAGCCATATTCTAATTACTTCCCATAGAACAACAAGGTTAAACAATAGTTCAATCAACACAACAAAGAGACAGACACGACTGACTCAACACTGGCTCTGATACCACTTAGTGTAACACCCCCTTTTATACCCCCAAATATATCAATTAATCATTTAGGCACGTATTCAAAATTTCATCAGAGTATAATTGTAACTACGGCATAAAAAGAGAATGTCATATTATGCATGAAATTAAACACATACAACACCTGCTCAAAAAGATATGCAACAGTGGGGTAACTTTCAACAATAAAGGATCTCAGTCCTTATACCCACATGTCAACATTTAGAATAAAAGCGGAAACATCTAAACATTGATTCACAAACATATATACATATATATATATATATACATATATCATACTCCAATAGTAGTCACCAATATCATTCATGTTTACATAAACATTCATCAATTAGATACATGTACAAAAGTATCACAAAAGCTCATAAACACATCCTAGCTACCCGGTGCTACATATCAGAGCCAGACGACCAAAAAGGAAATGAAGCCACGCTTCACAAAAGACCACCAGATACCTAATCTGCAATGCCTCATAGAGCATCATGAAACAGCAGAAGGGTGAGAAATATTATCATAATAATAATGCATATAATTATATATCTCAACATAAAAATACACATATACCTCATATTCTCACCATTCCATCATACCACATAAACATACATATTATGTTTACTATGTCACAATCATCACATCTCACTCAATATACATCGCAAGGCGTATATATAGAAAACCAAGCATATTCCTCATAATGCTTATCATTCAACATAAACACACATATTCATGTTTATCCATCCATGCACACCTGCACAATTCTACTCATTCCACGTCAACATATACATATATATGTTTATTCATCAATGCACAAATACAATGATGACAAATGCAACTCATAGAGACCGACTCACGACTCTATACAGATGCACGCGGTACCGACTCATCATCTCAAGTTCAATTGAAGAACTTATTGGAACCATTGCTACAACCGCACATCGGCATACAATATGATTGCTACAACCGCACCTCGGCATACAATGTTTACGGATTGCTACAACCACACATCGGCATACAATATGATTGCTACAACCGCACCTCAGCATACAATCCGATTGCTACAACCCCACATGAGCATACAATCGTTTGTAATCATCGCTTCAACCGCATATCGGCATACGACGTTACAACAGATTCATCTTAGAATCCCACAACACAAGAATGCATATCATGATGCTTCACATACAAAATGAACCAATACACTCATGCAATGCATACTTATTCACAACATAGTCATGCATTCATCACATATAATCCATCTACATTCACATCAATTGTATAACAACATACACATTTATCCAAACAAATCAATTTACGGTTTACCAGAAAAGTCAGCTAAAAGTCGGCTAAAAATAATATTTTCCATCATCATCAAAAAGTACTCATCCACAGCTTTGATTCAATATAAAGAACACTTAAATCCGATAAACAACGAAGAAGATATGTATATTTCAAAATAACGCAAAAACATAAACCGGAGGCTCGACACTACGAAACGATTCGAAAATACTGTTCCAATTGGACCAGGTTCAGACCTCAAAACCATTTTTCCTAGAAAGAACATCTCGTTAGCTTCCCAACGCTTCGGACGGGGGTCAAAACCGACTTACGGTTCAAGAGATATGAATTTTCCAATTTTTGCCAAAAACCAGAAAATGCCCTGCGGGCTGCTACGGGTTTCGGCTATTTTGCCCTAAAATCCGACCGATTCAATTATTTTCTTCGAAACAAACACATACGCGCAACCACCAAATACATAAGAACAATTTAGAACACATAAACGAAATTTCTACGACGTTCGATTTTTCGATTAAATTTCAACCTTTCAAAAACCAGAATTTTCAAACATCACCAAATCGAATAAAAAACACGTTATACGACGACCTAACCTGCCTCGATACAACTACGTAATTTATTTCGAATTCTAACCGTGAAAACATCGGTTTTTATCGACTTTATTCATTTCTACCTAAAATGAAAAATATATGAAAACCATCCAAAACCACCGAAACGAAACCATACATAATCGTATACAAAGTTAAGATAACGATATTTCACACCCTTACCCGTTCGATTCGAATCCTAACCGTTGATTTTGATGATTTCTAGCATCTTTCCCACTTTTCTCCTCTTGTTCTTCTTTTCTCTTCTTTCTCACTTTTCTCTCTTTATGTTTTTCTTACTAACTTTCTTTTCTATTTCTTTCTTATACTTTCTTTTCTTAAAATATCTCAAATACAATATCATATTCTATTTCTATTACTATTCACTCAAAATATCTAACAATTCATATTCTCACAAATACCCTTAAATCATTCCTCACTTAAATTCTAACTTAACAATAATTATGAAATGTCTAAAATACCCTCCATTCTAATTTCCCCCGAAAACTCTCAAAAACGGTAAAATAATATAACACGCCAACATATCAGATTAAAACACCAATTTCACAATAACATTATTATCACCCAAATTAAATAAAAGACTCAACAAAATAATACAATTAACACAAAATGGTGATAATTAAAATCGGGTCGTTACAACTCTCCCCCACTTAGACATTTTTGTCCTCGAAAATATGCTAAGCACGAACAACCCCCGATACGGCTCTAGTATCCGACCAACCAACTATCATGCCAACAAAAGGCACACCACGAATAACACAAACAACAAAGCAGCACACTAACAGCAACAACAATGACAAGACAACGACCACGACAACCAAGACAAGATGCAATGCCCATACAATGCACTTGACGACCAACTCAAAGGATAACCAAGATACAAACACCCAAGTTCACTCTTGAACTGGAACACCACAAGATCGTCACCAACACCATAGGTAACACTCTCCTAATCCCCCAAACAGAGGAATTAGCTACTCGCACTCGCACCATCACCATGGAAACGAGGCAACAACACAGGCAAGAACATAAAGTTGCAAGACACAACATTACCTCAACAACATCCACAAAACCAGAATACCTGCATCCTTGTCTCACAACAACCAATACAACAATTTCACACTTCCGCTGCGCACTCTGATTACTCACAACTAACAAACCACCAATTTCATAATCAACATTTGACTCTTGTACTATACACCAGAAAATCATAGTTTACTTTTTATATACACCACTTCTCTCTATGCGGTATTAGCTTACACACCAAACACACTCCTCTGAATAATCCAATTCAAATTCATAACTCGTTTGGAATTCCAACCATCATTGTTGTCTCATATTCTATTCCTTTGGACCAAACAGGTACTCTATCCTCTTGCGATTACTAAACACTTCGAACTTAGAACCATAAAAATAATACTTCCATATTTTCAACACAAAATCACTGTAACCAATTCCAAATCCTGAATAGTATAGATCCTTGTATGAATTCCTCAAACGGTTTATTAAGATCAGGCAAAATCAAAGTTGGAGCCGTAGTCAACTCCTACTTTAGCCCTCTAACACTCATTCGCAATGAACATCCAAAACAAATGACTCGCCCTTTGCAGGTCAACTGAGATAACATAAGTGCTAACTTAGCAAAGCCCTCCATAACCTGTGATAACAACCAACCAAAAACTAGAGCTTCTAATCTCATTAACCAACTTCGGAGTCTCCCATCACAGGACTGCATCTACCTCCGATTGATCCACAAAAGTATTCTCATATGAAATATCATGACCAAGAAACTCATCTTTATCAACCAAAATCCACACTTTGATAACTTATCTTAAAGCTTCATCTCTTTTCAACACTTGCTACTCACACATAATGGTTTCCTTAAAACTCCTTCATTGATACCTTAAGCTCAAAACTCCTTAACTCATTATAACTCTGTGTTTTGCTTTCCATAGCATCCATACAAGTATACACCACATACTGGCTATACAAATCAATCATCCATCCTCTTCATCTTCAGATATACGAATCTGTACCAAATCATCAAAACAACTATAAGCACCTGGTTTAGCTCCAAACCATTCACCAAACATACCATCAAGTTGGAAAGACACGTCTACTCCATCCAACATAATTTCCGTCTGCTATCAATAAGAGATTAAGGGTGATCAGTTCCTCAATTTGTCAATAGACAGTCGATAATCATGATGGGGCATAAACCATCTTTACCAAGCCATAACAACATTCCTTGCATCTTGTGCACAAAACCACCTAAGGTACCAATCCTTACTTGACATAAACCTTACCTCCGTATTCCCTTTGGAATCGGAAACCACACTGTCCAAACAACACTTATAATCGGTCAAACAACGGCACCCTGAGCCAACGCTCCTCACCTGAAGCCACTTGGAGAAGTACCAGCTTCTCCCCCACTTATAACATTCTCAATCCTGAAGACAAAGGATTAGAAAAACCAGAAAGCACTGATAGTGTTCTACACACTTATCACGTACTAGGGAATAAATAACATCGACAATATACACCTGCCATGCCACACAGACTCAACAACTTGGCATTACCAATCTCTTGTCCAACAAGTCATAAACAAACTCAAACACTTTGCACACACATGAGAAATAAAAGAATAAGTCGCTCCCATATCCATAATAGCAATTAAAGGCGTACTATTAATAAAACATATACCTTTAATCAAACGATCCGCACTGGTAGTGTCTGACCCAGCTAATGCAAACACCTTTCCGCCCGCTTGAGCTTGTTTTGGTTTAGTACAGTTAGGACTAATGTGACCTACTTCTCCACAGTTAAAACACTTCATCATATTTCTTCTACAATCATTAGCAACATGCCCAAGGATTCCACAGTTAGAACATTTCGGTACAGTCTTCCTACAATCAGTTACTTTATGACCCAATTCGCCACACCTGAAACATTTCATATAACCGGAACGTCCTCCTCTAGATCTCTTATCAAAATTTCCTTTATACTTGCCTTTATCAACAGGAGTCACAAAAGGACCATCCCTAGCTTGTTGTTTACCTTTCCTCTCATTCACACTTTTGTAATGAGCAGAACGATCCTTGCTATCTTCCTCGAAGATTCTACAACATTCAGTCAAATCTAAAAATCTTCTAATCCTCTGGTATCCCACAGCTTGCTTAATCTCAGGACGCAAACCGTTCTCATACTTAACACATTTTGAGAACTCAACAGTAATTGCAGCATAATGAAAATGAAATTGTACCAACTCAACAAACTTAGCAGTATAGTCCACCACCGACATACTACCTTGTTTTAATTCCAGGAACTCTATCTCTTTCTTTCTTTTAACACTCTCAGGGTAATACTTCACCAAAAACTCAGTACGAAATAAATCCCAAGTTATCTCTTCATTATCCACCTCAAGAATTGGTCGCACACCGACCCACCAATCGTCGGTTTCTTCCTTCAGCATGTGAGATCCAAGCCTCACCTTATTCTCCTCTGCACAATCCATAACTCTAAAAATCCTTTCAATCTCTTTTAACCAGAGTTGAGCACCATCGGGATCAAATCTTCCTTTGAAAACCGGTGGTTGATTCTTCCTGAACTCTTCGTTAGCACTCACATTCGGTGCACCCTGCACAGCCCTAGCCATTGCTTCCATAGCAGCAGCCATCGCAGCATCGTTTCTACCAGCCATATTCTAATTACTTCCCATAGAACAACAAGGTTAAACAATAGTTCAATCAACACAACAAAGAGACAGACACGACTGACTCAACACTGGCTCTGATACCACTTAGTGTAACACCCCCTTTTATACCCCCAAATATATCAATTAATCATTTAGGCACGTATTCAAAATTTCATCAGAGTATAATTGTAACTACGGCATAAAAAGAGAATGTCACATTATGCATGAAATTAAACACATACAACACCTGCTCAAAAAGATATGCAACAGTGGGGTAACTTTCAACAATAAAGGATCTCAGTCCTTATACCCACATGTCAACATTTAGAATAAAAGCGGAAACATCTAAACATTGATTCACAAACATATATACATATATATATATACATATATCATACTCCAATAGTAGTCACCAATATCATTCATGTTTACATAAACATTCAACAACTAGATACATGTACAAAAGTATCACAAAAGCTCATAAACACATCCTAGCTACCCGGTGCTACATATCAGAGCCAGACGACCAAAAAGGAAATGAAGCCACGCTTCACAAAAGACCACCAGATACCTAATCTGCAATGCCTCATAGAGCATCATAAAACAGCAGAAGGGTGAGAAATATTATCATAATAACAATGCATATAATTATATATCTCAACATAAAAATACACATATACCACATATTCTCACCATTCCATCATACCACATAAACATACATATTATGTTTACTATGTCACAATCATCACATCTCACTCAATATACATCACAAGGCGTATATATAGAAAACCAAGCATATTCCTCATAATGCTTATCATTCAACATAAACACACATATTCATGTTTATCCATCCATGCACACCTGCACAATTCTACTCATTCCACGTCAACATATACATATATATGTTTATTCATCAATGCACAAATACAATGATGACAAATGCAACTCATAGAGACCGACTCACGACTCTATACAGATGCACGCGGTACCGACTCATCATCTTAAGTTCAATTGAAGAACTTATTGGAACCATTGCTACAACCGCACATCGGCATACAATATGATTGCTACAACCGCACCTCGGCATACAATGTTTACGGATTGCTACAACCACACATCGGCATACAATATGATTGCTACAACCGCACCTCAGCATACAATCCGATTGCTACAACCCCACATGAGCATACAATCGTTTGTAATCATCGCTTCAACCGCATATCGGCATACGACGTTACAACAGATTCATCTTAGAATCCCACAACACAAGAATGCATATCATGATGCTTCACATACAAAATGAACCAATACACTCATGCAATGCATACTTATTCACAACATAGTCATGCATTCATCACATATAATCCATCTACATTCACATCAATTGTATAACAACATACACATTTATCCAAACAAATCAATTTACGGTTTACCAGAAAAGTCAGCTAAAAGTCGGCTAAAAATAATATTTTCCATCATCATCAAAAAGTAATCATCCACAGATTTGATTCGATATAAAGAACACTTAAATCCGATAAACAACGAAGAAGATATGTATATTTCAAAATAACGCAAAAACATAAACCGGAGGCTCGACACTACGAAACGATTCGAAAATACTGTTCCAATTGGACCAGGTTCAGACCTCAAAACCATTTTTCCTAGAAAGAACATCTCGTTAGCTTCCCAACGCTTCGGACGGGGGTCAAAACCGACTTACGGTTCAAGAGATATGAATTTTCGAATTTTTGCCAAAAACCAGAAAATGCCCTGCGGGCTGCTACGGGTTTCGGCTATTTTGCCCTAAAATCCGACCGATTCAATTATTTTCTTCGAAACAAACACATACGCGCAACCACCAAATACATAAGAACAATTTAGAACACATAAACGAAATTTCTACGACGTTCGATTTTTCGATTAAATTTCAACCTTTCAAAAACCAGAATTTTCAAACATCACCAAATCGAATAAAAAGCACGTTATACGACGACCTAACCTGCCTCGATACAACTACGTAATTTATTTTGAATTCTAACCGTGATAACATCGGTTTTTATCGACTTTATTCATTTCGACCTAAAATGAAAAATATATGAAAACGATCCAAAACCACCGAAACGAAACCATACATAATCGTATACAAAGTTAAGATAACGATATTTCACACCCTTACCCGTTCGATTCGAATCCTAACCGTTGATTTTGATGATTTCTAGCATTTTTCCCACTTTTCTCCTCTTGTTCTTCTTTTCTCTTCTTTCTCACTTTTCTCTCTTTATGTTTTTCTTACTAACTTTCTTTTCTATTTCTTTCTTATACTTTCTTTTCTTAAAATATCTCAAATACAATATCATATTCTATTTCTATTACTATTCACTCAAAATATCTAACAATTCATATTCTCACAAATACCCTTAAATCATTCCTCACTTAAATTCTAACTTAACAATAATTATGAAATGTCTAAAATACCCTCCATTCTAATTTCCCCCGAAAACTCTCAAAAACGGTAAAATAATATAACACGCCAACATATCAGATTAAAACACCAATTTCACAATAACATTATTATCACCCAAATTAAATAAAAGACTCAACAAAATAATACAATTAACACAAAATGGAGATAATTAAAATCGGGTCGTTACAATCCACGCAGCCGATCAAGTCTCTCGATACTAGGGATTATTTCCCCTTCACCAATGTCTCCTTCTAACCACCGATTAAGCTCCCTCTTAAGTTGATTGAAACTTTGTATGTTCCAAAACAGCATGTCCATCAGAGGCTTCTCTCTCGAATAGACGACTTTTCCCCACCGGCGACGATACACGTTATCAGTAGAACAAAGATATGAGATGAGATGTGGAACTAAATGATCAGAACACTTCTATTTGTAGAAAAAATCAGTTTCTAAGGAGTCTCCAGATGAATTGGCGACTCCCTTATGTGTCTATAACCAAGTCGCCAATTGGATTGGTGATTGCATGAGGTGTCTCCAATCCAATTGGCGACACCCTTATGGCCTTAACAAAGGGCCGCCAATTGGAATGGCGCCATTAGGTAATCAGAAACCCTAACTGGGGTACTTTGGGAATATTTTTGAAAAGTGAGATATTTTAGAATTATTTTGAAAAAGTGGGTTATTTGGGTAAAAAATTCGAGAATATGATGATTCACTAAAAAAAGACTAAAATGTGCATTAATACAATCAAACACGCACAATAAAGATATCTTTCATTTTTAACTTAGGAAATTACACCCACTTTCTCTAAAGTCTATGTAATAGGCACAAACACCCCCTCTAATTTTAAAATAGATACTAACTTCCAGTAGATAAATGACAGATATACCTACGGTTTTTTGACTGTCACCAAAAAAATTTATTATTAGATGTAATCTTTCTTATAGTGTGTTATTGAGAAACATAGGTGTTTGGAGAAGGGTTAGAATAAATACTTTGGAAAAGTTCAGTTTTCATTTTAGTCTGTCTGTCATTTCTCTGAGGTCTTTCAATATAAGATAGTCATCTTGGACTTTATAACAAAACATTCCGCCAACATTGTTGTTATGATTATTCATGTTGTTTTATTGTTGTATCATTATAGTTCATCCTATCACAAACCGCGTTTATTCCTGGAAGACAATTATTGGATGGTGTGTTAGTTGCTAATGAAGTTATGGATTATGTAACAAAGAGGAAGAAAAAAGGTTATATGTTCAAGATAGATTTTGCTCAGGCCTATGATTGTGTGGATTGGAGTTTTCATTTTAAAGTGTTCAAAGCTATGAATTTTAGTACTATTTGGCAAGAATGGATGAGATGCCTGATTTGCAACAGCTTTGGATCTGTCTTGGTGAATGGGAGTTCCTCTAAAGATTTCAGGATATCTAGGGGTCTTAAACAGGGAGATCCTTTATCTCCATTTTTATTTGTGGTTATCACTGAATGTATGTCTCTGTTGTTTAAGAAAGCTGAGGAACAAGGTTTATTGATAGGTATTAAGATTGAAAATGTGACAAGCATTTCTCTTCTTCAGTTTGCTGATGATACCCTAGTTTTATGTGATGAGGCTTGGACAAATATATGGGCAATAAAGTCGATATTAAGAGGTTTTGAGGTGTTGTCTGGCTTGAAAGTGAACTACAACAAAAGTGTGCTCATGGGTTTTGGGGTGGAGAGATATCAGACAGAAGCTGCGGCCTATTTTCTGAACTGCAAATCAGGCCAATTTCCCTTCAAGTTCTTTGGTCTGGTGGTGGGGGGGAAACATAAATCCTATTCCTTCTAGTATCCGGTGCTAGCATCTATAAAAAATCGCCTGGCAAGTGTCGCTCCCGGGATTTTCATCCAAGTACAAACGCGAAAGTGGCACCGAAACAGAGTCACCAGCAATGTGTATTTATCCCAAGGGGGGGAAAGGAAACACCGCGTAAACCTGAGAGAAAGGAAAAGCATGGTCTTACGACCAAGAGAACTGGGTTCGGGAGTCGGTTACGCGAGAGGAAGGTATTAGCACCCCCACGCGTCCATCGTACCCGATGGGATCCACGCTTGCTTGTCTCGATCAAAGGGTGTAAAGAAAGGATACTGGAAAAGGAACTGAAAAAGGAAGGGAAAGAGAAAGAAAAGAAAAGGAACGGGAAACAAATGTAGGGAAAATAAAAGAAGTGCTCGCATGGGCCCTACCCCACTGCCTACGTATCTCATCGGGAGCATGAGAATCAGAGCGACGTAGTTCCCCTCACTAGGGATGAATTGTTTGTGTTTTTTAGAGAACGGCTTACGTTCTAGCTCAGGTGTTGCAGGCTCGCTGGTCCGAGTGCGTTACCGTCTTGCAAGAGAACGAGTAGAAGCGCGTTCGTACGCTAAGAGTGAATGAGGTGAGAAAAGAATTCCCGAAGGAAAGACGTTATTGTTTGTTTTTGTCTTTTAGAAAGAAGTGTTTTGTTATTTGTTTGCATATGATAGTGTATCCAAATCTTAGTCCTTGGAATGTGTACCTTCTCACATTCCAAGATGGAATGAGTAAGAAAGTACACTAAATATGAAGAAGACCCCCACACTTAGTTCCAATTGTCAAGGTTCAAACACACTAGCATACTTGTGTTTATTAAGTGTTTTGTTGATTATGAAGTGAAGAAGTGTTTTTTATTATTTGCACCTTCAACAAGTATTGCATTTAAGTCCCTCATATAAGATCAAATATGTAACACATTGACCTAAGATGGGCCATATGCTACACATTTTAAGATTATAAGAGAAGACCCCTTATAATCTTTTCTTTATATGAAAGGCCTAAATGCAATAAGTGCCTACCTTTATTAGATATTTTGAATTTTCTTTAAGAGATGAGAAGAGAGACTCAAGAGAGGAGAAATGGTAAAACCTATATGGACTAAGACTCAATCCTAATTGATTAGTTAAGGGAGTGATCCTAAAGTTTGTGAGGTTTCAACCTAAAGTCTAAAGAAAGAATGAATTAAACAATTCACTTCTAAAGTAGAAGATGAATTGTAATTCACAAAGGGAAAGTGATGAGTTATTAAAAGAAAGCACATAAGTGCTTAACAAAACATAGAATGGAATTGTAAAAGAGAAAGGGTAGAAGTTGAATGTGGATTCCTTATCCACACTCAATTGAAACTTACCAAAGCCCCTACATGGTTAGTAAACATGTATAAGAAGTATAAGAAGTAAAAGAACATGTAATGCATCATAAAACTCAAAAGAATTAAATGAGAAACCAAATCCTAGAGCCACAACCAGAATGTACATCATATGAGAACAAGTGAATATCATCAATCAAACTCAAGTGGATAGGCAACAAATATCCTCCATTAGCATTTAAACATGTTACAAGAAGAAGGGGTAGATGAAAGATGGAAAGAAATGAAGAGGACATGCATAAATGGAACATGTAAATCAACAACCAGAATTGAAACTAAATGGAAAATGGTTTATAAGCATCTCAAAAGTATTTATGAATCAACTTCAAGACATTCAAGAAGTAATATAAGAAAAATTGAAATGAAAGTTCAAAAAGAAAGTGCAAACAATACATGTTAATGATGCACAAAGGTCAAATTGAAATGAACATGTAAAGATGACCTATAATGTGTATCAAAGACCTATAATATCATATGAATGGCTCATAACATATGCAAATGCTTATACAAATATGCACAAAAGAATTCATGTAGACATGCACTAAAGTTGTAATGACAGGACATGTATTATACTTCCAATGTAATGCATCAAACAAAAACCAAATGGATTCATGAAAATTATGCCAGCATATTATTGGAATGCCTAGGTCAGAAATGCATCATACATCAAGATAGCATGTAAAAATTCATAGCAAAATGACTTCAAACAAAGCAATTAGGTCAAATTGAAACATCATGCAAAGTGGTGCAAATATAGGCATCAAAACATGTAATAAAGTGACCTAAAAAATCAAACAAAAATCATCTAACATGCTTCAATGTATTAGTGAATCAATGCAAAAAGAATCATGTCAAAACAGTTTGTAATGAGCAAGAACAAAATTAAATGAATTCATGTATCATGCTTAGAATGCATCTAAATGGAAATTCAAAGAAAATTATGGACCAGGGGTAAAAAGGTCATAAAATCAAGAAATAAAATCATGGAAAATTTCCTAAATGTTTTAGTGATACTCATGAATTTTGGTGGAATTTTATGATGATATTTGGTATTTTTAAAAATTAATTATGAAACATGTAGCAAAAATGAAAAATAAAATGAAATGGAACTAAAGAAGGGGGTGCATGCATAGCAAATTAACAGTTCAAAATCCTTGGGCCTTGAAAACATGGGGTGTGGATATCAATCTGGCTTAGGTCCAATAAGCACGCAAAACACCATAACTAGCGTGTTCTTCAGTCAACATAGTCAAAGCAATCCAAGCCATCAGATTAAGTCATAGTCAAACAAAAGTCAAAGTACATAGATCCAACACACGCGCATGAGGTCACACACAAATTACCATGTACTGCATCACACAATGTTTAAGTAAAATCAGAAATTAGGCACATGACTTGCACGCGAATTTTAATGTGCTGTCAACATGGTAGCCACACGATCACACACATCCAACGACCATGATTTAAACTGCAACCAAAACCCTAACCAAAAACCACCGGCCGGAGAGGGACCTCCGGTCACCTTCTCCGGTCACACGCCACCGTCTGCAACTTCACATGCTTTCTAGAAAATCACAATGCATACATCAATTGAAAGCTAAGCTCACGTACATTATGAATATGCCCATGAAAGCCACAAAACACATACGCACAGCAAGAACAGAGTCAATCAAATTAAGCCCTAGGTTTTGCAACTAAGCCTTTAGAAGGCCTATCAACTAGCCGGTTGGAGTAAAGCTTCTATCAAGCTTAAAACAGCAAAAATAAATCAAAACTAAAGAGAATCGAATGAAGAAAAGTGCATGATGAAACCTGAAAATGTGGAGAACCTTGAGATGTTGAGAAGACCAGGGAAGAGCTTGATACTTTCAGCTTCTAGATTTCCACCTTTAGCAAAATAAATGCCTCTGACTCACGTATTGATGAAAGCATACCAAGATTGCAGTGAGGCTAAGCTTGCATAAATGGAGTTATTCTTGCTGTTCTTGATTCAATCACACTAAGCCATGAGGAATGAAATCACAATGAAGATGAAATCGTGGAGAGGAAGATGAGAAAAATCAGAGAGAGTGAGAGGAGAATTCTGAAGTGTTTTTGAGAGAATGTGGTTGAAAACTGAAGTTGTGAGGTGAGATTTGGCTGTATAGTGTGAGTTAACCAAGGTTAAACTGAGTGAGGTTAACTGAGCCACAATGGTTTGAGTGAGTCATCCCTAACTAACTGAGTCAAGTTAGTTAGGGAGAGCAATGATATGGTGCAGCTGGTTTATGAAGAACTATGGTGGAGATGAAAATGAAATTCCAATGGCACGGCTATGTAGCATAAACTTATTCAGCAAGTTTCATTCTTTCCCTTCTCATGCATAATGAAGCACGTGACATGGTGAATGTAAAAAGTGTTTGGTTTAAAAGGGTAATGGATGGAGAGTGTGATCAAGCATGCGTGGGAATGTGACAATCAACAACATTCATTTCTGATTTTTTAGCAGCTTGGAATCAGTTGGAACATGGTAGTTTAAAGATGATTTTCCCTCTGCATTGTGAATGGTTTGAGAAGGTTTTGGGATCAAATGAAAGAGGGAATATCATGGAGCAATTTTGGTGTTGGACTTGAGTTGAAATGAGATGTGCAAGAGGCTTGAAAATAGTTGTGAACATCAAAGTTTGGGGACTGTGTGGTAGGCGTGTGAAGTAGGTCATGGCATGGCAGCTTGGTGCATGGAATTTCAGTCTGAACACACTAAATTGAGACCACTATAACTCACTCATAGCTTGATCAATTCAAAATTTTCCCAACATCAATATTGAAGATGACACTACAAAGAACAACTTTGATGTTGAAAATTTTCTCATTTGGAGCTTTCTTCTTGGAGAAATTAGGCTTGACTTTTGGCACACCAACTGTTTGAGGAAATGATGTGCGCGTGACCTGAAAATTCTTGGTCATGACCTAGTTTTGGCCTACTTTCTTCCAACTTTGATCCATCATATCTCCCTCAATATTTATCCAATTGAGATGTTCTACACATGGATTTGAAGCCTAAAGCAAGACCTTTTGTTGTGGCTGAGTGGAATTTTCATTTGATGCCCCAATTTTAAATGGCCTTGGCTCAAACTCTAATGCAAAATGGCCAAAACTTACTATTTTTAGTAACCCTACTTCACCCAAAAATGGCAACTTTCCACATCTTGATTTTTTCATGATTCCTTTGGAGTTTCTTGACCAAATTTTGTACATTGGACATATGTAACATGAATTTTATGAATTTGGCCTCAAAAAGTCAAGAGTTGACTTTTTCCTCTGATTATTTGACTTGGGCCCAAATTCTCTGATTCTTGATCTTTCTTCCAATTGAACCACTTCTAAAACCAATTGAGATGCAATTTTCCACATACATACACTTAAGGACATATGGAATACCATGACATCAAGTTTTGTTCAAAAAATCAAAGATTCCCTGATTTAATGGGAAACCCTAGTTTTGGTGCCCACCTCCTAGGAGAAAAATGTGCAGTCTTCAATTTCAAATTCCTCAGAGTATGTTGTGTATCCTCTTAAAGGATGATGAGAAATGCCACTTGAGGATGATTTTGAATCAATGAGCTATCTCTTTTGAGGATTTTCCTTCAATTTTTGGACTTCTTGCATAGTGAAAGATGTAATGCTTCAATCTCCCATTGTATCTCTTATCCTTGAGGTTGTGGATGATCAATTGAGATGGTATGAGACATGAAAGACCTCTTGGCTTGCCTTGAGGGCACTTGATTGACCTTTTGTGCTTTGAATGATCTCTTGATTGTCCACCTCCCACCTGATCACATGCCCTGATGGTAAGGAGGATGCCATGCTTCATTTTTCTATGTTAAATGCAATGTAATGTTAATGAGATGGATATGATATGATAAATGATAACGCCATGCTATGATGCCAAAAGGGGAGAGCAAATTTTGGGGTATTACAGCTGCCCCTATTCAAGCGCTGTAGACCTGAATGCCTGAAAGCAATTGCTTTCGGACTTTCAAGGTATATAGTGATTGAATACCAAATATAACCAAAAATTTGCTCTGGGTGATGAAGAAGAAAAGGGATATAAACCCAACAAGACTGCTGGATTGAATCTTCGATGAAACGTCGGAGAGATCTGTCTTTTGAACGACGCCAGACGACTACTGGCTTGCCACGCTGCTGGTGGACTTTAATAATGTCTTTTATGCAACTCCAGACGACTACTGGCCTGCCACGCTACTGGTGGACTTTGATAACGTCTTTTGAACGACGCCAGACGACTACTGGCTTGCCACGTTACTGGTGGACTTTAATAATGTCTTTTATGCAATTCCAGACGACTACTGGCCTGCCACACTACTGGTGGACTTTGATAACGTCTTTTGAACGACGCCAGACGACTACTGGCTTGCCACACTACTGGTGGACTTTAATAATGTCTTTTATGCAACTCCAGACGACTACTGGCCTGCCACGCTACTGGTGGACTTTGCAGCTTCGTGCCACCCGAAGATGGACTTTTGCCAATCCACTGTTGGACTTTTGCCACCCGAAGACGGACTTTTGCCAATCCACTGTTGGACTTTTAGAATATGCCACCCTTAGATGGACTTTTCGCCAATCCACTGTTGGACTTTTGCCACCCGAAGGCGGACTTTTGCCAATCCACTGTTGGACTTTTAGCTGCTTTGCCACCCGAAGATGGACGTTTGCCAATCCGCTGTTGGACTTTTAGAATATGCCACCCTTAGATGGACCTTTCGCCAATCCACTGTTGGACTTTTGCCACCCGAAGACGGACTTTTGCCAATCCACTGTTGGACTTTTGCCACCCGAAGACGGACTTTTGCCAATCCACTGTTGGACTTTTGCCACCCGAAGACGGACTTTTGCCAATCCACTGTTGGACTTTTGCCACCCGAAGACGGACTTTTGCCAATCCACTGTTGGACTTTGCTAACGTCTTTTAACAATGCCAGACGATTACTGGCTTGCCACACTACGGGTGGACTTTCGTAAAACTCCAATACTGGATTACACTCTGCATCCGTGTCAGACATCTCTGCCGACTTTGCTGAGGAACAATGATCAATGACTTGACTTCAGAGGTTCCTGAGAGGATAGCATCTCTGCTGGATAATGAATGAACAATCCGTCTGCTCCGAATTGTCAAGTTTGCCAAAAATAAATTGGACTTGAAGAATAATAGATCTGCCAGTAATCACTTCATCTGCTGGGGGAATGAATTCTGGTCACAGCGACTCCGCTGGGGATGAGAATTTCTTTGCATGGCGTCTTGCTAAGGAAGAAAAGTCATAAAAAAAACTCTGCTTGGGGATCTATCCAATCCAAGACCCTTTGTAGGGGTTATCCACCTTTTGACCCGGCTGGGGAAAGACTGTTCCATCCTTGTTGAGGAATAGATTCTGCTGATCTTATAAACCTCTGCGGGGAGAACAACAACTCAGCTGGGGAGTATTGCTGACAAGATTCGATGCTGACCTCTGTGGGGGATCATTACCAGAGACACAAACTTGCTGGGGACCAGGGCTACTTTGACAGGGATATGCAAATCCTGGTTAGAACATTCCACTGCAACTTGCTAGAAAGAGTCCTTAGAGATCTGTTGGGGAAACCCAAAGCAAATCCACAGTAGTCTGCTGAAGAATGTGACTGTCGAGCTTAGGATAAGTACCACAATGCCCCATGTTAGGCGAGCTTTCCTTTAGACAATTCCGGTAGGGATGACGAGTTTATAACAAACTCTGCCGGAGGAAACTGCTTTAAAACGTCTCGTGCTGGGGAATGCCCTTTTGAGAGGATTTTACAGAAGACCAACTGTCCTCAAACTCTACTGGGGATGATCAACACTTCATGCTGGGGAACCAAACAATTTGTCCCCGAAGAGGATGTCATAAGAGGATTTTACAGAAGATTTAGCTTCTTCAAACTCCTGCGACTTCGCTGGGGATAATGACCATCAAACTCTACTGGGGGGTGATCAACACTTCATGCTGGGGAAACAACATGCCCCATGCTTAAGAAAACCAACAATTTGTCCCCGAAGAGGATGTCATAAGAGAATTTTACAGAAGATTTAGCCTCTTCAAACTCCTAGTGATTTCAACGGGGATAATGACCATCCGTTTCGGTGTCGACGAGACCACTCTTTTGGGGAACCTGTGACCGTTATCGACACAGAAAAGCTTGTAGTTGTTGGAAGTACTGAATGAGAGAATCGACTTAATAAGATACAACGGTACCCAGTTGAACTTAATTCACTGAGATCGACCCGATGAACGCCGATCTCCTTACCCATAATTGCCCCAGTCTTTTGCGTGGGGTGATTTATTGCTGGTCTTGTGCTTAAAATCATCTGCACCTGCTACCTGCAACAAAAGAATATGCCCACATGCCCCGAATATTGCGTGGCTAGAATCCACCATCCGGGAGTATTCAACATTCGAAGTAATTTCAAATGTTTTTTCTGCGCATGTTATTGCAAGGCTGCCATGTTTTCAAATGCAATGTTTTATCAAAAATTAGGACGTTTTTGCAAACAAAGCAATAAAACAAAAATAGAAAACTTTTTATTGAAATTCAATTTATTGACTGAGAGCCCAGAATAGGCAATTACATCTGGAAGCAATCCCTGGAAAGAGGTGATCGCTGAAAATTGAGAAAAGAAACTATCCTAATGGCAATGTGAAAACGGAATTCCACTGAGTTTCCATTCTGTTATGACCAGTATGTCTTCAAAACTCCCCGACCTTGCCTTCTGAGGAATGATCAGACCGATTCCTATCCTTCAGAACGTCAGTTGTTCAAACGGTAATGGGGGATAGATAACTCAGACCATAGTCATTCGCTTAAATCCCTCTTTTGTGTGGACCGCCCTTTCAGGTTTTCGATCCACCAGGATACCCTTTTTTGCCTAAGTTGCCCTTTCGGGTTTTCAACTTACCGGGTGTACAAGTTTTTTTCAATTATATCCCTAATTTTTGCCCGAACCTTATTCTGTTTTTGGTTCGCCGGGATGCCCTTTTTTGCCTGGATTTTTTTTATTTTTATTATCCAGCGGGTCTATTCATGCGAAGTATTTTTTGACTACGTCCGAGTTGACAGGGGATGAAAAGTCTTCGCCATCCATGGTTGTAAGCAATAAAGCTCCGCCCGAAAAGACCTTTTTAACCACGAATGGACCTTCATAATTAGGAGTCCATTTGCCCCTGTGATCTGTATTGGGAGGAAGGATCCTTTTGAGTACCACATCTCCGATTTTATAAACCCGAGGACGCACCTTCTGGTCAAATGCCTGTTTCATTCTGCGCTGATATAGTTGCCCATGGCATACAGCCGCCAATCGCTTTTCCTCAATAAGGCTCAACTGATCAAATCTGGCTCGTACCCATTCAGCCTCATCTAGCTTAACATCCATCATGACTCTGAGGGACGGAATCTCCACTTCAACTGGTAGTACTGCCTCCATACCATATACAAGTGAGAATGGGGTTGCCCCAGTGGACGTGCGTACCGACGTTCGATACCCATGCAAAGCAAATGGTAACATCTCATGCCAATCTTTGTACGTGACAACCATCTTCTGCACAATCTTCTTGATATTTTTGTTGGCCGCTTCGACCGCGCCATTCATCTTTGGGCGGTACGGAGAAGAATTGTGATGTTCGATTTTGAAGTCCCGGCATAACTCAGCCATCATCTTATTGTTCAAATTAGAACCATTATCAGTAATGATTCTTTCGGGAACTCCATATCGGCAAATGATATCTCGTTTTAAGAAACGAGCGACCACTTGTTTTGTAACATTGGCATAGGATGCGGCTTCAACCCACTTGGTGAAGTAATCAATTGCCACCAAGATGAAACGATGACCATTGGAAGCTGTAGGCTCAATCTTTCCGATCATATCAATGCCCCACATGGCAAACGGCCAAGGCGACGACATGATACTCAACGGATTTGGAGGTACATGCACTTTATCTGCGTAGATCTGGCATTTATGGCATTTGCGGGCATATTTGCAACAATCTGACTCCATAGTCAACCAATAATATCCCGACCTTAACAACTTTTTAGCCATTGCATGCCCTCCGGCATGGGTACCGAAAGAGCCTTCGTGCACTTCAATCATCAACAAGTCTGCTTCATGTCTATCCACACATCTAAGCAGGACCGTGTCAAAATTTCTTTTATACAGCACGCCATCTTTGTTCAGGAAGAAACTACCAGCTCAACGTCTTCCTGTCTTTGGACGATGCCCCGGACGGGTACTCTTGACTTTTCAAGAAACACTTAATGTCATGAAACCATGGCTTGTCATCAGACGTTGCATCGACCGCAAACACAAATGCTGGTCTGTCAAGGCGGGATACCTCAATCTTAGGTACATGGTTCCATCCTTGCACTTTGATCATGGAAGACAAAGTGGCCAAGGCATCAGCGAACCTATTCTCATCTCGAGGAATGTGGTACAGTTTCACTGTTGTGAAAAACGTCAGCAATCTCCTTGTATAATCTCTATACGGCACTAGATTTGTTTGGTGCGTGTACCAACTCCCTTTCACTTGATTGATTACCAAAGCTGAATCACCAAATATATCAAGGGTTTTAATCCGTAGATTAATCGCCTCCTCGATCCCCATTATACAAGCTTCGTACTCTGCTTCATTGTTGGTGCATCCGAAAGTTATTCGGGCAGTGAAAGGCATATGAACACCTTCCGGCGTGATAAGAACCGCTCCAACTCCGCACCCATTCATATTGACAGCCCCATCAAACATCAAACTCCATTTGGATTCAGGGTCTGGCCCCTCCTCCGGAAGGGGTTCCTCGCAATCTTTAGCTTTGAGGAACATGATATCCTCATCAGGGAAGTCAAACTTCATGGGTTGGTAATCATCCATCGGCTGTTGCGCAAGATAATCGGACAAGATACTTCCTTTGATGGCCTTTTGTGAAGTGTACTGAATGTCATACTCTGTCAAGACCATTTGCCACCGTGCAACTCTGCCTGTCAATGCTGGTTTCTCGAAAATGTACTTGATAGGATCCATTTTTGAAATCAACAAGGTCGTGTGCCTAACCATATATTGCCTCAATCGCTTAGCGGCCCATACAAGCGCACAGCATGTCTTTTCAAGCATTGAGTATCGGGACTCACAATCATTGAACTTTTTGCTCAGGTAGTAAATAGCATGCTCCTTCCTACCTGTCTCGTCGTGTTGACCGAGAACACAACCCATGGAACCTTCAAGCACTGTCAGATACATTATCAGCGGTCTCCCTTCAACTGGAGGCATTAGAATCGGAGGTTCCTGCAAGTATTCTTTTATCTTATCGAATGCCAATTGGCAATCGTCATTCCACCTGACCGTTTGATCTTTCCTCAACAATTTAAATATTGGTTCACACGTGGCTGTTAGGTGAGATATGAACCTCGCAATGTAGTTTAATCTACCCAAGAAACCACGAACCTCTTTTTCTGTTCTCGGTTCAGGCATTTCTTGTATTGCTTTCACCTTGGTAGGATCAACCTCGATTCCTCTTTCGCTCACAATGAAACCTAGCAACTTTCCAGAACGCACCCCAAACGTGCACTTGTTTGGATTTAATCTCAGACGAAACTTTCTCAACCTTTCAAACAGCTTTTTCAGGTTAACCAGATGTTCCTCTTCTGTTCTCGACTTGGCAATCATATCATCTACATAACATTCGATCTCCTTATGAATCAAGTCATGAAACAATGTCACCATCGCCCGCTGGTACGTTGCCCCTGCGTTTTTCAACCCAAAAGGCATTACTTTATAACAATATGTACCCCACGGAGTAATGAACGTGGTCTTCTCCATATCTTCAGGAGCCATCTTGATCTGGTTGTACCCGGAGAAACCGTCCATAAATGAGAACACTGAAAATTGAGCTGTATTATCGACCAGCACATCAATATGAGGTAGTGGAAAATCATCTTTCGGGCTAGCTTTATTAAGATCTCGATAATCCACACACATTCTCACTTTTCCATCTTTCTTCGGTACTGGCACGATATTGGCTACCCACGGAGGATATTTTGTCACAGCAAGAAACCCAGCATCCCACTGCTTCTGGACTTCCTCCTTAATCTTTAAAGCCATGTCGGGGTGAGTCCGACGAAGTTTCTGCTTGACTGGAGGACATTCTTCTCTTAATGGCAGCCTGTGCACAACAATATCTGTATCCAACCCCGGCATGTCTTGATACGACCAGGCGAAGATGTCAACATACTCGCGCAACATTTCCGTCAAAGTTTGCTTCACATCTGCTTGCAAGCTGGCACCAATCCTGATCTCTTTCTTGGCGTCCTTGGTACCAATATTGATGATTTCTACAGTCTCCTGATGAGGCTGGATGACCCTTTCCTCTTGTTTTAACAATCTGGTCAGTTCTTCAGAAAGTTCACAATCTTTCTCATCCCCTTCTTCGGCTTGATAAATCGGATTGTCAAAGTCATACATGGCCATATCAAAATCGTTATCAATGGTATCCGGAGGATCAAGTCTGCATGAACGGGTTCATGCCTTATTTTAGAATTTATTTTTAAGCAAAAGAAAATGAAACATTGCCATTTTATTTTTTTTTGTGCAAAAATAAAAACTGAAAGACAGAGAACAAAATTTGATTGTAAAACGTCCTTTATTAATGATTAAACATTGCAAATGCAACCATAGTGGCCCTACAAATGAATCTATACGCCTTGGGCAGAGCGCAAGATTTTGACATGCATTATGGTTAGAAAAAACAAAGAAAAATTACTCTGTCTGAAGAGTAACCCGGATGACTTCTTCAACGAACCAGTTCTGCACTTGTTGTCCCGGAACATGAGGGCGTACCCAGTTGTCCAGGTCACAATCACTGTCAACACTATCCTCTGTGGCTGCACAAGACTGGTCCGTGTAGATAATTCCCCCACTATTGAAAGTAATGGGTCCCCTGCTCCCCGCATCTGAAGTTGTAGAGGGATGATAACCAATACCAAATTTGTCTTCCTTCACTGGGGTCTCTATCAACCTGCCCCAACCTTGGGCGTTGCCTGCCCTGACGACTTCAACAGCTTGTTTGTAAGATGAAATAGAGGTACCAGCCCCAACTGGTACAGAAGAAGACTCAGGTGCATCGTCAATGTTGACTGCTTCAAATGATTGGCACAGCATCTCATGAATTTCCCCATCCATTTCAATGTACTTGAACGTGGACAAGTGACTCACAAAGATGTCTTCTTCCACACATACCGTCACAACCTGCCCTTCAAACTCATACTTCAGCTTTTGATGTAGAGTAGAAGTCACAGCCCCGGCTCCGTGAATCCAAGGGCGCCCCAATAGGCAGCTATATGCAGGTTGTATGTCCATTACATGGAACGTGGATTTGAATACCTGTGGTCCAATTTGTACGGGCAATTCCACCTCACCAAACACAGATCGTCTAGTTCCATCGAATGCTCTGACCACCAATTCACTAGGCCTTAAGATCAAACCATCAACTTCCAGCTTCATCAATGCCTTCTTGGGCAAGACATTAAGTGATGAACCAGTGTCTACCAGTACATGAGATAACACTGCGCCCTTACACTCCATCGTGATATGCAAAGCCTTATTATGATTTCTTCCTTCAACCGTCAAATCTCTACTTGTAAAGCCCAAGCCATGGCTAACATTAACATTGGAGATTACGCCCTCGAGCTGATTAACAGTAATTTCTTGTGGCACGTACGCACTCTTCAACACTTTCAACAACGCCTGCCGGTGCGCATCAGAGCACATCAATAGTGACAAGATTGAAATCTTTGAAGGGGTCTGATTCAGTTGGTCCACAATCTTATAATCGCTTTTCTTGATTATCTTCATAAATTCTTCCATTTCCTTATCAAAAGTAATCTTTGTCTCTGCTTCAGGTGTAGGCGCACTTTCAACCACCTGCTTACCCTTAGCCTTTGCTGCAGCTTCTACCTCCTTATCACTTCTCAAGGTTTGGGGAGCGAACAACCTTCCACTCCTTGTAAAGCCCCCTACACCCCCTACGTTATCAATATTTGGGCTGACTGATGACTCAACTTCCTGTTTTTTACCTTCGTAATATACATCTGCCCCATAGTGCCATGGGATAGCTTTCGTAGATGTGAACGGAATTGGTCCTGGCACCGTGATAGTGACAGGACTGGGCCCTTCTGGCGCAACACTCGCCACGGGAACTGCATTGACCGGCATTTGAATCTCAGCGGGGGTGTAATAGATGGTCACGGTTGATATCTCATCAGTGTCTTTCACGACTCTGTCGAACTGTAGACATCCTTCATCGATCAGATTCTGTAAACCCATCTTCAACTTATCGCAGCCGTTATCCTGATTCATACACTCAGAGCAATCTTGATTACAGCCCGGGAACACCTGTCCCTTCAATAAACGATCTTTTACAACCAACAAAGAAGTTTTCACTTGATGAACGTCTAACACCAAATTCAATCTCCTCCCATATTCAATAGCGTACACATTTGCTGCACTATGATCAGGCATGGGATGCTGAGTAATATTAGGAGCGGGAGAGAAATTGATGGCTTTAGCATCAATCAAATCTTGTACTTTATGATGGAAAGCCCAACATTTTTCAATTGAGTGCCCCTGAGCACCTGAGTGGAACTCACAACGAGCATTAGCATCGAAGTTAGGTGGCAGGTTTCCAGCAACCGGAGCTTTCATAGTACGGAGTTCTACCAACTTTAACTCGAGTAGCCGGGGCAACAGCGCGGCATAAGTCATAGGGAGAGGATCCATCTTATGATCCCTCTGTCTAGATCTTTGCTGGAAAAAAGGTTGTTGCTGTTGAACTTGTTGTTGGGGTTGTTGTTTCTGAACAGACGGTGTGGGGATTGTTACAGCATCTACCTGATAATAAGCTTGAGAACGCCCTCTGCCTCGTCCTCTAAACACAGCATTCGTATCACCTTCTCTTCTTTTCTGGTTACTAGAAAACGGTTTCTTCGTCCCCAAAGAGCCATCCCCACTCACATCCTGGATCTTTCCAAGCTTTAACAGACTTTCTATTCTTTCTCCCGCAATCACAATATCAGCAAATCCAGTTGACGAACAAGCAGCTAATCTATCAAGATAGGCCCCTTGCAAGGTACCCATGAACATATCTGCCATTTCTCTGTCTGACAAGGGAGGTTGAACCTGGGCAGCCATTTCCCTCCACCTCTGTGCATTTTCTTTGAAACTCTCCTTGGCATTTTGTGACAACCCCTGCAATTGAGTGCGGTTGGGCGCCATGTCAATATTATACTGGTATTGCTTCAGGAACGCTTCTGCCAGATCTTTCCAATTCTTCACAGTAGCTCTATTCAACTTCATGTACCAGGTCAAGGACGCCCCAGCCAGACTGTCCTGAAAATAGTGCATCCATAGCTTCTCGTCATCCGTATGGGCTGAAATCTTCCCAAAGTAAGCTTGAAGATGAGTTTGGGGACACGCATTGCCGTGATACTTATCAAAAGTGGGAGGCTTGAATTTAGGGGGAATTCTGACTCCTGAGACCAGCCCCAAGCTGGTAACATCAATACCCATAGAGTTCTTGCATTCTATGGCCCTGATCTTCTCTGCTAGTTCATCATACCTTCGATCCCCTTGATTACCCACATCAGCATCCAGCAGAGTAAATTGGTCTTCCAGAGTATCTTCAAGAGTAACACCAACATGCCTACCATTTCCATTACCCCGATTGTTACCACCAGGAGGAGGGTTGCCACCGGGAGGAGGAATGCCATGTCCCTGTGAATTGTCATGATGATCACCTTCGGGCCCATTGTCGGGACGCTCTACCAGAAGCCTCAGTCTCTCCTGATTTTGCGCCATGCCAGTCATGAGGGTCATGAACTGGTCCATACGCGCCCTCATTTCAGCCAAATCACTTTGCACTTGATCCATGATTCTTACTTGATTCCTTCGCGTCGAATATCGGTGAATATGACTCTCCGCTATACTGCCTGAAACCAAATAAAGGTTAGAGACCCCGCAACGAGTACCTGAAAAGCAAGTAACAAAAAATGCAAAATGATATGCAATGCCATGCAATGCCATGTTTGTCATTTCCGAGGTGCTTTATACCCTGATTCCAATCCAACCACAGAAATCTGAAGACCAGAAATTGTGATATAAAGAGACGTGTCGTGGTCATGAACTTGTGTGCAGCTATCTGATAAGGAATAATTCTGAATAAAACTGCTCATACTCATTCAACGAAGTATTCAAGTACATTTAAGAAAGATTCAACCGCAACTGCAATACAAGGAAAAATGGATCCATCAACAAGCCTGATGGTAACCATTAATAACAAAATATAAGGAAAAGAACATCAGTCTGACAATTCCACACCCTTCAGCTTATCACTTGAGTATTTGATCTCCTCAAAAAGTATACGGGTACGCTGGTGATTCGGCTTTTCAATCATTTCTTTGATCAAGACATCCCTTTTCTCAAGAGCTTCAGTTAAAGAACCCATATGCAGCATCAGAGCCTCGTCATCACACACTCCTTTGTGTCTCTTTATGCCAGCTTGCGTCTTGAGTATCTCCCTTTCTATCATGACTTCTTCAAGCTCTTTCTTGGTATTCCTCAGCTCACCTCTAGCTTCTTTTAGCTGTTCTTGACTCTTACCGAGGCTTTCCCGATACTTTCTTCTCTGCTCATGCGCCTTTTCAAGCTCTTCGTCCTTAATCTGCAACTGTTCCTGTAATTCAGCATTCTCTATCCTAACTTCGTCCCAAGCGTGCTGAAACTTTGTTAACTTTTCTTTGGTCTGTGCTAACGCCTGTTTGGTTTGCTTGTGGGCTTGAGTAGCATCATCAGCACCTTTACTAATCTTCCGGAAATGTTGGGCTCTTCCAGCAAAGTCTTTTTCTTTTGCAGTTAGGATTTGTTCAGCATCTTGGGCTTTCCGCTCCAGCTCTTTGTTGACATGTAGAGCATTCTGAAGACGGCTACTCAACTCGGAATTCTCTCCTTGAAGTTTTTTCACCAAGGCTTGCAACTTGTCAACCTCTTCCACAGTAGCAGTGCTTCTTGCTTTCTCATTCTCCGGATACAAAAGGGGTGCCTTACCAAAAGGCAAGAGAAAATCTTCAACTCTTTTCTTCACCCACTCTTCATATGCTGGATAAACCCGGTTGTTAGGCTTTCCTAGAGTAACTTTCCCCTTTTTCAGTACGCTACCCCAGCTTTCAGAAGCTTTCTGTGCTGCTTCCCATCCATCTGATGTATGAAAATAGAGGGACTCCTCCACATCTCTCTTAATAGGCGGACCTGTCAGGGCATACCCAAATTGTCGAATGGCCAAAGAAGGATTGTAGTTAATCCCACCCAGTCTTCCTATCAGTGGAACGTTAGGGAACTTACCACAGCTGTGGATAATATTCTTGCCAATCAGCCCATGATCCACCCATACGATGTCCTTGGCCACCAATCCCATTAAACGCTGCTTCCACTCTAGAGAATCTTTGGAATCCACAAAAGCCCCTGATTGTGGTAAACGGCCTGCAAACCACTTATAGAACAAGGGTGCACAACAACGAATTATCCCTCCTCTTTTCTTTTCGTTTCGGTTGTACAACGAGTAGTGAAGATCTCCCAGTAGCGTTGGCACCGGGTTCTTCATCAGGAATATTCGTATAGCGTCCGTATCAATGAAATCCGGCTCATTGGGAAACAACACTATGCCGTATATACAAAGGGCTAGCAAAGCATTAAAAACAAGCCAATTCTCGCCTTTAGCTGCTTCCTGGGCCTTCTTAATCAGATATTCCAGCTTGTAACCACAAATCTTTCCTTTGTTGGAGACATTGTCGCTTAACTCTGATTTCTCAAATAAAGAGCACTAGCCACCTTTCCAAAGTCAAGATCCCCCACTGATCCAAAGAAAGGGGGCTCCTCCTTGATAGCAATCCCCAACATGTTGGAATACTCCTCTAGGGTAGGAACCAACACATAGTCTGGAAATACAAAACACCTCAGAGGCGGATCATAGAACTGCATCAACGTATGGAGACCTCTGGCTTCATAATCACTGACATTACGGACCATAGATAAAATCCACCCATATTTCTCTTCAAAAGCTTCTCGTACTGCAGGGCTCGCCATTCCCTTCAGCATAACAATAGGGCCTAAAGTAGGCGTAAGGAACTTATAGCTGATGATATTCTTCCTTTCTTTAGTGTTCATCTTTGCAGGGGCCTGATGACTGGAATCAAGGGTAATATATGCACCTGGAAATGAATAAACATGTATGTTAAAATATGATAATGCAATGCAAATGGCAATGTGATCAGGGAATCAGGTGTCTGTGCTGAACTGTGAACGGTGTCAGTGTAGCTCTGAGACTAACATAGAACCATAGATAAGAACCATCTGAATACAATAGGATGAAACTTCCTTTTTGTGCACTGATGATAGAAAAAACGGGTATGTAGGAGGTCATGGTTACCTGCAAACCTGTAAACAACCCGCCCTTCTCACATGTGGGTACTAGGATGTTCAGTATCCCGGGCTCTCAGGTCGAGAAATGATGATACGTTCACCATTTCTGGTTTGGCATCATCATCAATCGAGGAGGCCTCAACTGATTCTCCAAAACAAAACGTCCTCAGCTTCTGGCACTGAGGTCGAGAAGCAATAGTACATTCATCCCTCAGGGTACAGTACTATCGCCAATCGAGGAGTGCCTCCGCTGATTCTCTTTCAAAAAGGGATGTCCTATAGCAAGTTCCCAGCATTGGGTCCTCGGATCGAAAATGTGCAATGGGTTTGCCACGAAATGTGGTCTGCCACTGTCACATCTCGGGAGGAGTGCCGCAACTGAGTCCTCGGGAATGGTCACCAGAGTCGACAGTTCCTCAAGAGAATAACCACTGGCCTGCATAACATGCAGTAGCAGAAAGCTCCTGATAGAACCTCGTCTGGTTGTGGGTCTCATGAACAACAATATGTGGTCACCACCACGCAAGCGTCACGACTATCCACTCTAATACCTATGGGTGTACTCAAGCCTTGGTAGTGGGCTCATATCTCAGAACACCCTGCCCGCCAAACAGAAAACAACAGCACGATCCAGCACAATAATGATATGTAATGCAGTAAATGCGATAAATACAGTAAAATACAGTAAAGCAGCAATACAATAA
Organism: Lathyrus tuberosus; assembly: GCA_022829125.1. Taxonomy (NCBI): domain Eukaryota; kingdom Viridiplantae; phylum Streptophyta; class Magnoliopsida; order Fabales; family Fabaceae; genus Lathyrus; species Lathyrus tuberosus. The sequence goes on along the minus strand of JALAZF010000161.1, from coordinate 5,931,760 downwards.
ATAGTAATACAATACAACAGTAAATACAGCAACATACTGCATCAAAGTAAACACCCAATGAAAGAAAAACAGACAGGCGCTAGGATTGACTCGCTAAGGAAACCAGAGATTCTGGGTTCGATCCCCAGCAGAGTCGCCAGCTGTCGCTCCCGGGATTTTCATCCAAGTACAAACGCGAAAGTGGCACCGAAACAGAGTCGCCAGCAATGTGTATTTATCCCAAGGGGGGGAAAGGAAACATCGCGTAAACTTGAGAGAAAGGAAAAGCATGGTCTTACGACCAAGAGAACTGGGTTCGGGAGTCGGTTACGCGAGAGGAAGGTATTAGCACCCCCACGCGTCCATCGTACCCGATGGGATCCACGCTTGCTTGTCTCGATCAAAGGGTGTAAAGAAAGGATACTGGAAAAGGAACTGAAAAAGGAAGGGAAAGAGAAAGATAAGAAAAGGAACGGGAAACAAATGTAGGGAAAATAAAAGAAGTGCTCACATGGGCCCTACCCCACTGCCTACGTATCTCATCGGGAGCATGAGAATCAGAGCGACGTAGTTCCCCTCACTAGGGATGAATTGTTTGTGTTTTTTAGAGAACGACTTACGTTCTAGCTCAGGTGTTGCAGGCTCGCTGGTCCGAGTGCGTTACCGTCTTGCAAGAGAACGAGTAGAAGCGCGTTCGTACGCTAAGAGTGAATGAGGTGAGAAAAGAATTCCCGAAGGAAAGACGTTATTGTTTGTTTTTGTCTTTTAGAAAGAAGTGTTTTGTTATTTGTTTGCATATGATAGTGTATCCAAATCTTAGTCCTTGGAATGTGTACCTTCTCACATTCCAAGATGGAATGAGTAAGAAAGTACACTAAATATGAAGAAGACCCCCACACTTAGTTCCAATTGTCAAGGTTCAAACACACTAGCATACTTGTGTTTATTAAGTGTTTTGTTGATTATGAAGTGAAGAAGTGTTTTTTATTATTTGCACCTTCAACAAGTATTGCATTTAAGTCCCTCATATAAGATCAAATATGTAACACATTGACCTAAGATGGGCCATATGCTACACATTTTAAGATTATAAGAGAAGACCCCTTATAATCTTTTCTTTATATGAAAGGCCTAAATGCAATAAGTGCCTACCTTTATTAGATATTTTGAATTTTCTTTAAGAGATGAGAAGAGAGACTCAAGAGAGGAGAAATGGTAAAACCTATATGGACTAAGACTCAATCCTAATTGATTAGTTAAGGGAGTGATCCTAAAGTTTGTGAGGTTTCAACCTAAAGTCTAAAGAAAGAATGAATTAAACAATTCACTTCTAAAGTAGAAGATGAATTGTAATTCACAAAGGGAAACTGATGAGTTATTAAAAGAAAGCACATAAGTGCTTAACAAAACATAGAATGGAATTGTAAAAGAGAAAGGGTAGAAGTTGAATGTGGATTCCTTATCCACACTCAATTGAAACTTACCAAGGCCCCTACATGGTTAGTAAACATGTATAAGAAGTATAAGAAGTAAAAGAACATGTAATGCATCATAAAACTCAAAAGAATTAAATGAGAAACCGAATCCTAGAGCCATAACCAGAATGTACATCATATGAGAACAAGTGAATATCATCAATCAAACTCAAGTGGATAGGCAACAAATATCCTCCATTAGCATTTAAACATGTTACAAGAAGAAGGGGTAGATGAAAGATGGAAAGAAATGAAGAGGACATGCATAAATGGAACATGTAAATCAACAACCAGAATTGAAACTAAATGGAAAATGGTTTATAAGCATCTCAAAAGTATTTATGAATCAACTTCAAGACATTCAAGAAGTAATATAAGAAAAATTGAAATGAAAGTTCAAAAAGAAAGTGCAAACAATACATGTTAATGATGCACAAAGTTCAAATTGAAATGAACATGTAAAGATGACCTATAATGTGTATCAAAGACCTATAATATCATATGAATGGCTCATAACATATGCAAATGCTTATACAAATATGCACAAAAGAATTCATGTAGACATGCACTAAAGTTGTAATGACAGGACATGTATTATACTTCCAATGTAATGCATCAAACAAAAACCAAATGGATTCTTGAAAATTATGCCAGCATATTATTGGAATGCCTAGGTCAGAAATGCATCATACATCAAGATAGCATGTAAAAATTCATAGCAAAATGACTTCAAACAAAGCAATTAGGTCAAATTGAAACATCATGCAAAGTGGTGCAAATATAGGCATCAAAACATGTAATAAAGTGACCTAAAAAATAAAAAAAAAAATCATCTAACATGCTTCAATGTATTAGTGAATCAATGCAAAAAGAATCATGTCAAAACAGTTTGTAATGAGCAAGAACAAAATTAAACGAATTCATGTATCATGCTTAGAATGCATCTAAATGGAAATTCAAAGAAAATTATGGACCAGGGGTAAAAAGGTCATAAAATCAAGAAATAAAATCATGGAAAATTTCCTAAATGTTTTAGTGATACTCATGAATTTTGGTGGAATTTTATGATGATATTTGGTATTTTTAAAAATTAATTATGAAACGTGTAGCAAAAATGAAAAATAAAATGAAATGGAACTAAAGAAGGGGGTGCATGCATAGCAAATTAACAGTTCAAAATCCTTGGGCCTTGAAAACATGGGGTGTGGATATCAATCTGGCTTAGGTCCAATAAGCACGCAAAACACCATAACTAGCGTGTTCTTCAGTCAACATAGTCAAAGCAATCCAAGCCATCAGATTAAGTCATAGTCAAACAAAAGTCAAAGTACATAGATCCAACACACGCGCATGAGGTCACACACAAATTACCATGTACTGCATCACACAATGTTTAAGTAAAATCAGAAATTAGGCACATGACTTGCACGCGAATTTTAATGTGCTGTCAACATGGTAGCCACACGATCACACACATCCAACGGCCATGATTTAAACTGCAACCAAAACCCTAACCAAAAACCACCGGCCGGAGAGGGACCTCCGGTCACCTTCTCCGGTCACACGCCACCGTCTGCAACTTCACATGCTTTCCAGAAAATCACAATGCATACATCAATTGAAAGCTAAGCTCACGTACATTATGAATATGCCCATGAAAGCCACAAAACACATACGCACAGCAAGAACAGAGTCAATCAAATTAAGCCCTAGGTTTTGCAACTAAGCCTTTAGAAGGCCTATCAACTAGCCGGTTGGAGTAAAGCTTCTATCAAGCTTAAAACAGCAAAAATAAATCAAAACTAAAGAGAATCGAATGAAGAAAAGTGCATGATGAAACCTGAAAATGTGGAGAACCTTGAGATGTTGAGAAGACCAGGGAAGAGCTTGATACTTTCAGCTTCTAGATTTCCACCTTTAGCAAAATAAATGCCTCTGACTCACGTATTGATGAAAGCATACCAAGATTGCAGTGAGGCTAAGCTTGCATAAATGGAGTTATTCTTGCTGTTCTTGATTCAATCACACTAAGCCATGAGGAATGAAATCACAATGAAGATGAAATCGTGGAGAGGAAGATGAGAAAAATCAGAGAGAGTGAGAGGAGAATTCTGAAGTGTTTTTGAGAGAATGTGGTTGAAAACTGAAGTTGTGAGGTGAGATTTGGCTTTATAGTGTGAGTTAACCAAGGTTAAACTGAGTGAGGTTAACTGAGTCACAATGGTTTGAGTGAGTCATCCCTAACTAACTGAGTCAAGTTAGTTAGGGAGAGCAATGATATGGTGCAGCTGGTTTATGAAGAACTATGGTGGAGATGAAAATGAAATTCCAATGGCACGGCTATGTAGCATAAACTTATTCAGCAAGTTTCATTCTTTCCCTTCTCATGCATAATGAAGCACGTGACATGGTGAATGTAAAAAGTATTTGGTTTAAAAGGGTAATGGATGGAGAGTGTGATCAAGCATGCGTGGGAATGTGACAATCAACAAAATTCATTTCTAATTTTTTAGCAGCTTGGAATCAGTTGGAACATGGTAGTTTAAAGATGATTTTCCCTCTGCATTGTGAATGGTTTGAGAAGGTTTTGGGATCAAATGAAAGAGGGAATATCATGGAGCAATTTTGGTGTTGGACTTGAGTTGAAATGAGATGTGCAAGAGGCTTGAAAATAGCTGTGAACATCAAAGTTTGGGGACTGTGTGGTAGGCGTGTGAAGTAGGTCATGGCATGGCAGCTTGGTGCATGGAATTTCAGTCTGAACACACTAAATTGAGACCACTATAACTCACTCATAGCTTAATCAATTCAAAATTTTCCCAACATCAATATTGAAGATGACACTACAAAGAACAACTTTGATGTTGAAAATTTTCTCATTTGGAGCTTTCTTCTTGGAGAAATTAGGCTTGACTTTTGGCACACCAACTGTTTGAGGAAATGATGTGCGCGTGACCTGAAAATTCTTGGTCATGACCTAGTTTTGGCCTACTTTCTTCCAACTTTGATCCATCATATCTCCCTCAATATTTATCCAATTGAGATGTTCTACACATGGATTTGAAGCTTAAAGCAAGACCTTTTGTTGTGGCTGAGTGGAATTTTCATTTGATGCCCCAATTTTAAATGGCCTTGGCTCAAACTCTGATGCAAAATGGCCAAAACTTACTATTTTTAGTAACCCTACTTCACCCAAAAATGGCAACTTTCCACATCTTGATTTTTTCATGATTCCTTTGGAGTTTCTTGACCAAATTTTGTACATTGGACATATGTAACATGAATTTTATGAATTTGGCCTCAAAAAGTCAAGAGTTGACTTTTTCCTCTGATTATTTGACTTGGCCCCAAATTCTCTGATTCTTGATCTTTCTTCCAATTGAACCACTTCTAAAACCAATTGAGATGCAATTTTCCACATACATACACTTAAGGACATATGGAATACCATGACATCAAGTTTTGTTCAAAAAATCAAAGATTCCCTGATTTAATGGGAAACCCTAGTTTTGGTGCCCACCTCCTAGGAGAAAAATGTGCAGTCTTCAATTTCAAATTCCTCAGAGTATGTTGTGTATCCTCTTAAAGGATGATGAGAAATGCCACTTGAGGATGATTTTGAATCAATGAACTATCTCTTTTGAGGATTTTCCTTCAATTTTTGGACTTCTTGCATAGTGAAAGATGTAATGCTTCAATCTCCCATTGTATCTCTTATCCTTGAGGTTGTGGATGATCAATTGAGATGGTATGAGACATGAAAGACCTCTTGGCTTGCCTTGAGGGCACTTGATTGACCTTTTGTGCTTTGAATGATCTCTTGATTGTCCACCTCCCACCTGATCACATGCCCTGATGGTAAGGAGGATGCCATGCTTCATTTTTCTATGTTAAATGCAATGTAATGTTAATGAGATGGATATGATATGATAAATGATAACGCCATGCTATGTTGCCAAAAGGGGAGAGCAAATTTTGGGGTATTACAGCAAGTTGGAGGGGCAGGATATTGTCTATAGGGGGCAGGGTAACCTTAATCAACTCAGTGCTAACAAACCTTCCTATTCACTTTCTTTCTTTCTATCTTGCTCCAACAAGAGTAGTAAAGGAAATACAGTCTATACAAAGGAGATTCCTATGGTCAGGTGGAGGGGACAAAAGCTGTGTGTCGTGGGTGAAATGGTCTTTGGTCTGCAAATCCGAAAAACAGGGTGGGCTAGGAATTAAGGACATCTCCACTTTTAATAGGGCATTAGTAACTAAATGGATGTGGAGAATTACAAATGATGTAGGAGCAATTTGGAGAGAAATTATGACTGCAAAATATGGAGGAGATTTTTATACCTGATTTTAAACCCATCAACTAGTAACTCTAAGATCTGGTCAGGCTGGTGGAAAGATCTTATCAATTTGGGAAAGCCTACTAATGAGCGAGGTATGTTTGATCAACTGATATGGAAAATTGGAAATGGTAACCTTACATCATTCTGGCATTCAAAGTGGGCTGGTGGTGAACCCCTCAAATATCAGTTTCCAGATCTGTTCTCCTCCTCTCCTAATCAAAACAGCATGGTGAAGGAATGTGGATTCTGGCAGGAAGACTGTTGGAGTTGGGATCTCAACATTAATAATGTTATTCGGGCTGATGAAGATGAAACCACAGTAGGTCAATTGTTGGTGAATATCAATAATATTGTGTTGCATGAGGGGCAGAAAGATGAGGTGAGATGGCCAACTAAAGTGGACAGAACCTTTAATGTTAGGGATTGCTATAGGAACTGGAACAATAGCAGGGAGGAGGTAAATTTGGATGGTAAGATTCTAGAGGCATTGGAGATCATGTGGAGGATCAAGGCTCCTTTCAAAGTTCTGGTTTTTGGCTGGAGATTACTCTTAGATAGATTGCCAACTAGGGGAAATCTGAGTAGGAGAGGTGTGATAACGGATCCGCACCAATTATCGTGTGTATTCTGCTTCAAGGAATTGGAAGAAACAAATTTGTTAATTGGTATCGTTTGTTACAATAAACTGGTGCGGTGAGCATGGAGAAAGATTTCGCCAACAAAGTTTAAAATTGAGAAGTTCACCGAAGTTAATGATTTCGGTTTATGGTGCTTGAATATGTGAGCCCTTCTTGTTTAACAGGGTTTGCTAGAAGCGTTAAAGGGAGAAGAAGCCATGGATGCTACATTGACGGAGAAGGATTAGACAACGAGGATCAAGAAATCCCACAGTGCCATTGTTTTGAGTCTTGGTGATAAGGTTCTCAGACAGGTTTCGAAGGAGACGACGGCAGCTGGTTTTTGGTTGAAACTCAAAGGATTGTATATGACAGAGTCCTTGATGAATCGTTTGTACATGAAGCAAGCTTTGTATTCATTCAAGATGAATGAAGATAAAATGTTGACGGAGCAGTTGGATACGTTCAGCAAGCTGATTCTTGATCTTGAAAATATTGATGTTACCATCAGTGACGAAGATCAAGCGTTGTTATTGTTGTGTTCTTTACCTAAGTCACATGCTCACTTCAAAGAAACCTTCTTGTATGGAAAAGAGTCTCTGACCTTTGAAGAAGTACAATCAGCCTTGTATTCTAAGTATTTGAATGAAAGAAAGGAGCAGAAACCATCATCAATTGGCGAAGGGTTGTCCGTTAAAGGAAAATTCTCGAAAAGAGATGGTAGGAGAAGAAGAAAGGTACAACTCAGTAAATGTGTCCGGAGCACCAGAAGAATCATTGAGCTAAGGACAATGGCAATGCAGCTATTGTGCAAGGTGATTATGAATCATCTGATGTCCTTGTGGTGTCAAGCAACAACTCTTGCAAAGAGTGGATTATAAATTCAGGATGTACTTGTCATATGACTCCAAACAAGAATGTGTTTGAAGAATTATGTAATCAAGATGGTGGATCAATGTTGTTGGGAAACAATAAAGCTTGCAAGATTGCAGGTATTGGATCTGTGAGATTTAAGCTCCATGATGAGTCAATAAGGCTATTGATTGGTGTTAGGTATGTGCCTGATCTTAAGATGAATTTGATTTCTCTTTGTGAATTCGACAAGAAAGGATATGTCTTCAAAGGAGAACAAGGTATCCTGAAATTCATGAAGAGGCCAAAGGAAGTCTTGAGAGGCATGAAGAAACAAGGCGTTTATACCCTTGAGGCTGACGTTGTAAGTCGTTCAGCAAATTTTGCATCCACGAAAATGGTGTCGAAGGAAGAATTATGGCACATGAGATTGGGCCATGTCAGCGAGAGAGGCCTGGTCGAACTGGGGAAATAAAACCTGCTAGGTGGTGACAAAGTCGAGAAGTTGGAGTTTTGTGAACCTTGTGTATTTGGCAAATCCTGTTGGGTGAAGTTTAACAAAGGCAAACAAAGAACACATGGATCCCTTGATTACATTCATGTTGATCTTTGGGGGCCTGCAAGGAATCCTTCACATTCAGGTGCAAGGTATTGTCTATCCATAGTTGATGACTATTCCAGAAAATTATGGATATTCATTCAGAAGACTAAGGATGAAACTTTTGAGAATTTCAAAGGTTGGAAGGCTTTTGTCGAAACTCAAACTGGCAAAAAGGTCAAGACGCTTAGAATCGACACTGGCCTGGAGTTTTGCAATGAAGCTTTCGACAGCTACTATGTCGTGTCTGGGATTACAAGGCATAAGACTGTAGCAGGTACTCCTCAACAAATTGGCTTAGCTGAGAGATTCAATCGAGCAATCCTTGAAAGGGTTAGATGCAAGTTGGTTAGTGCTGGATTGAAGAAGGTGTTTTGGACGGAGGTTGTTTTGACAGCATCTTATCTGATAAATAGATGTCCCTCAACTGTCTTGGGAATGAAGACACCTGAAGAAGATCGGTCGGGTCAACCACCAGATCTCAACAAATTGAGAGTATTTGGCTGTTTAGCCTATGCTCACATTAGATAAGACTAGGTCGAAACTAGAGCTCTGAGATGCATGTTCCTTGGATATCTTGAGGTTGTCAAAGGCTATAGGTTGTGGTGCCTAGAACCAGGTCAATGAATATGTATCACAAGTCGTGATGTAGTTTTCAATGAAGTCGAGATGGAGTTCAAGAAAACTGGTGATGTTGTTCGAAGTGCAGAAATATCTAAAGAAGAACTGGAACATGTAGAGATTCCTGTTGAGGTGAAGTATAGTGATGCTGAAGTGCATAACCCAGATGAAGTCAAAGAAGAAGAGCAAGATGTTGAAGAGACGGAGGAAATTGTCGATGACTACCTACTATCAAGAGATAGGTCGAGAATAGTCATTAAGCCACCTCAGAGACTTGGTTATGCAGATCTTATAGCTTTTGCATTAATCTCTATAAGTGAGGTACTTTAGGATGCTCCTAGAGACTACAAGGAAGTTATGAGGAGTCGAGACAAGACTGAATGGCTAAAAGCCATGGATGACGAGATGAAATCTCTTCATGATAATAACACTTGGGAGTTGATTAAGAAACCTGTAAGAGCCAGGTTAGTCAGTTGTAAGTGGATTTTCAAGGTCAAGGAAGGAATCGAATGGGTGATGTCGAAGCGCTTTAAGGTAAGGTTGGTTGCTAGGGGTTGAGTCAGAAAGAAGGTGTCGACTTTAATGATGTGTTCTCACCTGTTGTAAAGCATAGATCCATTAGAATGTTTTTAGCTATGGTGGTGAAATTCGACTTGGTACTTGAAAAAATAGATGTAAAGACACCTTCCTGTATGGTGATCTAGATGAAACGATCCTGATGTGGCAACCTGAAGGGTATGCAGAAAAGGATAAGGAAAAGTAAGTGTGCAAGCTGAATAGGTCTTTGTATGGCCTGAAACAATCTCCTCGACAGTGAAACAGGAGATTCGACAAGTTCATGGTACACATTAGTTTCACTAGGAACCAGTTCGATCACTGTGTTTACTTGAGATTTTGACCTGGAAACTCACTTGTTATTTTGTTGCTTTATGTGGATGATATCCCCATAGCTAGCAACGGTGTCGATGATGTAATAGAGGTGAAGGTTAAACTCAGTATGGAGTTCGAAATGAAGGATCTGGGAGCTACCACCAGGATTCTTGGGATTGACATCCAGAGGAATAAAAAGCAGTCGAAATTATGCTTATCTCAAGAGACATACCTACGGAAGGTTATCGACAAATTTGGTATGTCGAATTTAAAGCCTGTTGTGACTCTGACAAATCCTCATTTTACGCTTAGTACTACTCAAAGCTCGAGTATTGAATCTGAAAGAATATATATGAGTAGCATTCCATATGCTAGTATAGTAGGTTCTTTTATGTATGCTATTGTATGTACGAGGCCAGACGTAGCGTATGGAGTGAGCCTTGTAAGCAGGTATATGCCCAATCCTGGAAAGGCGCACTGGCAATCTTTAAAGTGGATTCTTAGGTACATAAATGGATCTCTAAATAGAGTCTTGATTTATGGTAGAGTCGGTGGTGATGATAGCAAAGTCCAAATCAAAGGATATGTCGACTCTGATTATGCAGGTTGTATGGATTCCAGAAATCTATTTCAGGATATGTGTTCACTATGTTCGACACAACAATCAGTTGGAAAGCGGCACTTCATAAGGTTGTTGCTTTATCAAACACTGAAACAGAATATATTGCCCTCACTGAAGCTGTGAAAGAAGCATTGTGGCTTAAAGGTTTTGCAAAGGAGTTAAAACTTCAAGGTCAAGTTATCACTGTTAAATGCGATAGTCATAGTGAAATACACCTGTTGAATAATTCAGCATATAATGAGTGAACTAAGCACATCGATGTGAGGCTGCACTTCGTCAGAGAGATAATTGAGCGTGGAGAAGTCCAAGTGCTGAAGGTTTCGACTGATGACAATGTTGCTGATATGATCACCAAGACATTGTCGAGCTGCAAGTTTTTCCACTGTATGCAGTAGATAAAGTTGCATGATGAAAGCTAGATTATTCCCTGTTATTGTAAAGTTTGTTCCAAGGTAGAGATTTGTGAGATATTGGATAAAAATCTAGTGATGTCGGCGGGGATAGCTTTCATGTTTTGACAGGAGAAAATAATGAAGTCGAAGCTGGTTCACATGTTGATGTCGAAGTGTTACATGATGTAGTCGAAGTTAGTTCTAATATGTAATGTCGAATTGGGCCTTGTGTTATGTGGAAAGAGTATTAGTGTGGGTTTTTGTTATCGTATCCGCAGGGATTGTGTGATATTGATGTCATTCTACAATTGGAATCGTTTTAAACATAGAACATAAAAAGTGGTTGGTTTGATTTCGTATCACAACGATCGCATAAAAATTATAGTTAACGGCAAAAAGTTTCGATTTTAATCGATTGGTAAAAACATATCAAGATTAGGGTTCAATAATCCATTTCATACATATTTTCTTAACAAAGCATGTGAACTCATTAACAACAAATATAATCACGTATCCTCTCAATATGTTTCATCTCTAAAACAAATTGTGATTTTTATCATATTCATCCTTAGATGATTTCTCAACCTAACTATCAATATGATAACATTAAAGGATTGATATTAGTGAATATCAACTCACAAAATTATCTCTAGACTTTGTTTATTGAAAGCTGAAAAAGCTAGTTCAATGGTTGAAACATATTTCTCAATAATGATCTATGAGATATTGGATCGAACTCTAGTTTTAGCATGTCATCGAAGTCCGCTCGCATGCTGTTGTCGAAGACCTACTTGTTGTAGTCGAATTGTGTTCTAGTATGTAAGAGATCGAATTGGGTCTTGTGTTATGGATCCAATTGTTTAAGTTTACTTGTACCCTAAGTTAGCTTGTAATGGGTAATTGTTAAAAAAACCCATTAGTTTAGTATGTTAGGTTTATTATAAAAAGCATACTAGTCTCTCTTCATAGGGTGTGGCAAATCCTTATTAGCTTGAGAGAGGTTAATTGTTGATATTCACTTGTAATCTTTGAACCCTATTGAGAAAGTGAATAGTAAAATAGATTTAACCAATTCTCTATTCTTCTTCCTCTTTTCTCTTCCTTTGTTAACCCTAATAGGGCTTCATGTGTTTGTTCAAGTTTTTCCTTCTTTTCTACCTTTGTGGATTTCTTGGTGTTCAAGAAACCAAATATACTTTGTTATTTCGGTATCGTTTTTCACAACAAATTGGTGCGGTGAGCGTGGAGAAGATGCCTTCAACAAAGTATGAGATTGAAAAGTTCACAGAAGTGAACGACTTCGGTCTGTGGCGCTTGAACATGAAAGCCCTACTGGTTCAGCAGGGTTGTTTGGAAGCGTTGAAGAGAGAGGCAACAATGGATGATACGTTAACGGAAAAAGAAAAGACGGTCATGATAGAGGAAGCCCACAGTATAATATTGTTGAGCCTTGGTGATAAGGTTCTTCGGCGAATATCAAAGGAGACTATGACATCGGGGTTATAGTTAAAACTTGAAAGTTTGTACGTGACCAAATCTCTGGTGAATCGACTCTCTGATGAATCGATTCTACGACATGCTAAAACTAGAGTTCGATCCAATATCTCACAAATCTCCACCTTGGAACAAACTGTATAACATCAAGGAACAACCTAGCTTTCTTCATGCAGCTTTATCAACTGCATACAGTGGAAAAACTTGCAACTGAGCAATGTCTTGGTGATCATATCAGAACCATTATGATCTGTCGAAACCTTCAGCATTTGGACTTCTCCACGCTCGATTACCCCTCTGATGAAATGCAGCCTCACATCAATGTGCTTGGTTCTCTCATGATAGGCTGAATTCTTCAATAGGTGTATTTCGCTTTGACTATCACATTTAACAGTGATAACTGGACCTTGAAGTTTCAGCTCTTTTGCAAAACCTTCAAGCCACAATGCTTACTTCACAAATTCAGTTAGGGCGATATATTCCGCTTCAGTGGTTTATAAGGCAAAAACCTTCTGAAGTGTTGCTTTCCAACTGATTGTTGTCCCAAACATAGTGAACACATATCCAGAAATAGATTTTCTGGAATCCATACAACCTGCATAATCAGAGTCGACATATCCTTCGATTGCTGCTTTACTATCTTCACCCAAGGCTCCACCATAAATTAGGACTCTATTCAGAGACTCATTTATGTACCTTAAAATCCACTTCAATGCTTGCCAGTGAGCCTTTCCAGGATTCGCCATGTACCTGCTTACAAGACTTACTGCTTATGCTATGTCAGGTTTAGTACAGACCATAACATACATCAAAGAACCCACTATATTAGCATATGGAATGCTATTCATATAAGCTCATTCGACATCAGTACTGGGACACTAATCTATACTCAGCTTGAATTGAGGGTTTGTCGGGGTCACAATAGGCTTTGAATTTGACATACCATACTTTTCGAGAATCTTTCGTAGGTATGCCTCTTGAGATATGCATAATTTCGACTGTTTTCTATCTCTTCGGATGTCAATCCCAAGAATCCTGGACGCAGCTCCTAGATCCTTCATGTTAAACTCCTTATTGAGTTCAGCCTTCACCTTTATTACATCTTCGACATTGTTGCTTGCTATTAGAATATCATCCACATAAAGCAACAAAATAACAAATAAATTACTGTTGAAGCTAGAATAGCAGCAAGCAAAAATATATATAAGTAACCTAGTTTTGTCGTCTCCACAGGGATCAGTGCGAGGGAAAGAATTGCCATTCAACGGTTTCTATATTTCTAAGCTCATGAATCAAAAAATCTGGTTTAAAGACGAACCAAAAGCAAATGCGGAAAATTAAAGGAACAAAAAGCAAGTAAATGACAATAACACATTCTTTGGAGGAAAGAAACTCAATAGAGATCACTCAATAACACATGCATTCTTTCGACCATTTCATACACAAATCAAGCGTTCGTCTAATATCATCATGTATCACTCACAACATACATGTCCTCTCGGCCCCCGCATATCGTAAGTGATTTTATACCGATCAATAATTCCCCTCGGACATCAACAATCAGTACAAAGCAGATAAAGCCTACATGAATGTTAAGCCTAATCCATCTCTAGAATCAAAACTCAACAAATATTACTATAACATCAATATCAAACTCATGAGCAATTCATATACAAAGCCCTGACCAGAATACAAACATATGAATAACCCTGCATTCAACTAATTTACCAACTGTATACGAACGCCGTTCTTCATCGCTTTTGTCTCGCATCCTCGCAATACCGTATCGATCCTACTCATGCTACCCATGCTACTTAATCAACACAATACAACAAAAGATACAATGAATATCAATTCACAAACCCCTGTCAAAAGCTTGCTCATTGACAGATGAAAATCTAAGATTAACGATTCGATATAGGTTTTGTCACGACCCACAAACAATCAATCAAAGACAAACAATCAATAGAGAATCAAAACATATTCATAAACATAGATTAGATGAAATACAATAGGTATCAAGAGATTTACATACCAACATCCACAAAAGAGAACACAAAGAGAAGAAAGGAGAAAAACAAACTTCTCACGGGGTGTCAAAGTCGATCAAAGCGAATCCGACTCTGAATCATCAAGATGCATCATCCAATGTTGTTTCTAAGTTAATCTACTCCTAAAACATGTTTGATGAAGTTGGGAAAAAGTTTCCCCAAAAACATACATAAAAAATAGTGTTTTTGGCCATAAATGGTGTTTCAGTCCGCACAATTTCGCCCGGCGGTGGTTCTGGGGCGCCCGGCGGAAGTATGGCGGTTTATTCTTGCAGTTTCCAGTGCTTTGACACTGCTGTGCCTCTTGACCGCCCGGCGCTTCACAGCCCGGCGCTGCAGGGGCGCAGCACACCAGTCAGCAGAAAAATTCTGCTCTGTTTTATTCGTAAGTTTTGAACCGTAACTCCGATTGACGCACGGTTTGAAGCGCTGGAAAGCTTATTCAATGCTCTATATAACAATGGCAAAATCCCATTGCTGGAACACCTACAAAAATATATGAAAATCAATTAAACTCAATGATATTTACACGATAACGCACTATACACACGAAAACGTAAAGTAAACGTATTTATAAACAAAACGGGTTTTATTCGCATGATATTTACCACAAAGCATTGATAAGTGCAACAAAACATATATAAAACAATAGGTACATTTTGCACTTATCAACTCTCCCCAACTTATTATTTTGTTTGTCCTCAAACAAAAGTCAATCAACTTGAAGAACAAAAGCAATTATCAAGAAATCATGCTCAACAAGTTTTTACAAACGGAGAATAAACGTATGGTACAAATATCAAAAGTACATGCAAAGCAATGTTTACCACTAAACTACAACGTCACCACAAATATGAAACAAAGTCTAAGCACAAAACAAATGCCAACATCCAAAAGCAATACATGTTCAATAATGAATCACACCTAACACTCCACTTCAAATAAGAATGAAGAAATTAATGCGCGTTTGCAACCGCGGGGAAATTTCACTCATCTATCAAACAATGCAAATAACAATTCAATTCATACAACATCTAACAATCAAAAATGAAAATATGGAAGCAAAAAGATCAGTAAGGGCTTTAAGGGTTGTAGCTTGGTCGGGCTCACAATAAAGGGAAATTTCTGCAGGCCATTGAATCGAAATTGCCGATAAATGATATTTACACATTCCAACTTCATTCACCATTCTCATTCCTTTACCATAAACCTTCTCAAACTGCTTTTTTTTGCACAATTATTTCACTCTCTTTTTCTCCTCAAACAAGCATGCTTTTTCTATGTTTTTCACATTCATATTTACACTTTTTTCTGTTCATGCTTGTTTGAATTTTTTCAAAAGTTTCAAGCAACTTACCAATCTTCTTTTTCATTCTCCCCAACTTGATTTCAACCAAACCTCAAGTGAATGCTCCTTGCTTTTTACGGCAAGGAAATCAAAGTATACAATTTCAAAGGTTCAAGAAGAAATAGTTAGAAACTCACCAAATTCAATGATGAACTAAACTTGCAAATTATGTACATAAACCAAGTTCATCACTAAAAATGAGATCTAAATTGTTTTAGTCTCAAAGGGGCTAACAAATTCTCACTACTCACGGGTAAGATACTTTGGATACGGTTGTGCTCAATATAAACAAATGCCTTGATCATTTCTAATGCTTCCACAAAATCACAATAATCACAAGATAAAGCATGAATCAAATGAATTAAACAAAGTTATCAGTCATCCTTGCATATAGTAAACAATGGAGGTTTCCTCACATGGGGCTATGAACAAAAGTGATTCATAAATGAACAAAAATTGCAAGAGAATGAAAGACATGTAATTTGTACAAATCCTAAGGTTCATAAACATGTTATGTTCTAGAAAATCAATAAACACCAACCAAAGCAATGCACTTTCTTTAAACTCTCACACTACCATTACATTTCCTTGTTGAAACAATCAAAATTGAAAAATCACACAATGCATCCTTAAGCTAATAAAAAACAAAACTTGAGAACAAACACAAAAATTTCTAAAACTAATAAACATATACTAACAAAATGTGTGAAAGTGGATAAGAGAATAAAAGAGTTTTTCCACAAAAAGCAAGGCGCGTTCAGCCCCCTGCGCGCTAAGCTCGCACAGGATTGCTAAGTTTTTCAAGTTCTTTCTCTCATTCAATCCATCCAATCTCACACAATACTACAATACTACTAAATATAAAACTGTACAAACTCAAATCGTTGGGTTGCCTCCCAACAAGCGCTTATTTCATGTCGTAAGCTCAACGCCTTATTTACGTACAAGCTCCTCCATGTTGTTTCGTTCACTGGTAGCGACCCAATAAAACCTGCAACACTTGAGCAAACGTAAACCAAAACCAAAAATATGTACACACACATAAACATGATGGAAAACACATATATACAATTACTATGGAAAACAACTATTAACAAGTACGTACAAAAGCAAAACAAGTGTTTTATACATGTAAATATACAATATAGACAATTATGTACGAAGCTTAAAAACATAGAAACTATGCGATGCAACTCAATATCTAAACACCAATCCCCGGCAACGGCTCCATTTTGTTGGAGCGGTAAAGCGGCAAGAAAAAATATATATAAGTAACCCAGTTTTGTCGTCTCCACAGGGATCAGTGCGAGGGAAAGAATTTCCATTCAACGGTTTCTATATTTCTAAGCTCATGAATCAAAAAATCTGGTTTAAAGACGAACCAAAAGCAAATGCGGAAAATTAAAGGAACAAAAAGCAAGTAAATGACAATAACACATTCTTTGGAGGAAAGAAACTCAATAGAGATCACTCAATAACACATGCATTCTTTCGACCATTTCATACACAAATCAAGCGTTCGTCTAATATCATCATGTATCACTCACAACATACATGTCCTCTCGGCCCCCGCATATCGTAAGTGATTTTATACCGATCAATAATTCCTCCCGGACATCAACAATCAGTACAAAGCAGATAAAGCCTACATGAATGTTAAGCCTAATCCATCTCTAGAATCAAAACTCAACAGATATTACTATAACATCAATATCAAACTCATGAGCAATTCATATACAAAGCCCTGACCAGAATACAAACATATGAATAACCCTGCATTCAACTAATTTACCAACTGTATACGAACGCCGTTCTTCATCGCTTTTGTCACGCATCCTCGCAATACCGTATCGATCCTACTCATGCTACCCATGCTACTTAATCAACACAATACAACAAAAGATACAATGAATATCAATTCACAAACCCCTGTCAAAAGCTTGCTCATTGACAGATGAAAATCTAAGATTAACGATTCGATATAGGTTTTGTCACGACCCACAAACAATCAATCAAAGACAAATAATCAATAGAGAATCAAAACATATTCATAAACATAGATTAGATGAAATACAATAGGTATCAAGAGATTTACATACCAACATCCACAAAAGAGAACACAAAGAGAAGAAAGGAGAAAAACAAACTTCTCACGGGGTGTCAAAGTCGATCGAAGCGAATCCGACTCTGAATCATCAAGATGCATCATCCAATGTTGTTTCTAAGTTAATCTACTCCTAAAACATGTTTGATGAAGTTGGGAAAAAGTTTCCCCAAAAACATACATAAAAAATAGTGTTTTTGGCCATAAATGGTGTTTCAGTCCGCACAATTTCGCCCGGCGGTGGTTCTGGGGCGCCCGGCGGAAGTATGGCGGTTTATTCTTGCAATTTCCAGTGCTTTGACACTGCTGTGCCTCTTGACCGCCCGGCGCTGCATAGCCCGGCGCTGCAGGGGCGCAGCACACCAGTCAGCAGAAAAATTCTGCGCTGTTTTATTCGTAAGTTTTGAACCGTAACTCCGATTGACGCACGGTTTGAAGCGCTGGAAAGCTTATTCAATGCTCTATACAACAATGGCAAAATCCCATTGCTGGAACACCTACAAAAATAAATGAAAATCAATTAAACTCAATGATATTTACACGATAACGCACTATACACACGAAAACGTAAAGTAAACGTATTTATAAACAAAACGGGTTTTATTCGCACGATATTTACCACAAAGCATTGATAAGTGCAACAAAACATATATAAAAAAATAGGTACATTTTGCACTTATCAACTCTCCCCAACTTATTATTTTGTTTGTCCTCAAACAAAAGTCAATCAACTTGAAGAACAAAAGCAATTATCAAGAAATCATGCTCAACAAGTTTTTACAAACGGAGAAGAAACGTATGGTACAAATATCAAAAGTACATGCAAAGCAATGTTTACCACTAAACTACAACGACACCACAAATATGAAACAAAGTCTAAGCACAAAACAAATGCCAACATCCAAAAGCAATACATGTTCAACAATGAATCACACCTAACACTCCACTTCAAATAAGAATGGAGAAATTAATGCGCGTTTGCAACCGCGGGGAAATTTCACTCATCTATCAAACAATGCAAATAACAATTCAATTCATACAACATCTAACAATCAAAAATGAAAATATGGAAGCAAAAAGATCAGTAAGGGCTTTAAGGGTTGTAGCTTGGTCGGGCTCACAATAAAGGGAAATTTCTGCAGGCCATTGAATCGAAATTGCCGATAAATGATATTTACACATTCCAACTTCATTCACCATTCTCATTCCTTTACCATAAACCTTCTCAAACTGCTTTTTTTTGCACAATTATTTCACTCTCTTTTTCTCCTCAAACAAGCATGCTTTTTCTATGTTTTTCACATTCATATTTACACTTTTTTCTGTTCATGCTTGTTTGAATTTTTTCAAAAGTTTCAAGCAACTTACCAATCTTCTTTTTCATTCTCCCCAACTTGATTTCAACCAAACCTCAAGTGAATGCTCCTTGCTTTTTACGGCAAGGAAATCAAAGTATACAATTTCAAAGGTTCAAGAAGAAATAGTTAGAAACTCACCAAATTCAATGATGAACTAAACTTGCAAATTATGTACATAAACCAAGTTCATCACTAAAAATGAGATCTAAATTGTTTTAGTCTCAAAGGGGCTAACAAATTCTCACTACTCACGGGTAAGATACTTTGGATACGGTTGTGCTCAATATAAACAAATGCCTTGATCATTTCTAATGCTTCCACAAAATCACAATAATCACAAGATAAAGCATGAATCAAATGAATTAAACAAAGTTATCAGTCATCCTTGCATATAGTAAACAATGGAGGTTTCCTCACATGGGGCTATGAACAAAAGTGATTCATAAATGAACAAAAATTGCAAGAGAATGAAAGACATGTAATTTGTACAAATCCTAAGGTTCATAAACATGTTATGTTCTAGAAAATCAATAAACACCAACCAAAGCAATGCACTTTCTTTAAACTCTCACACTACCATAACATTTCCTTGTTGAAACAATCAAAATTGAAAAATCACACAATGCATCCTTAAGCTAATAAAAAACAAAACTTGAGAACAAACACAAAAATTTCTAAAACTAATAAACATATACTAACAAAATGTGTGAAAGTGGATAAGAGAATAAAAGAGTTTTTCCACAAAAAGCAAGGCGCGTTCAGCCCCCTGCGCGCTAAGCTCGCACAGGATTGCTAAGTTTTTCAAGTTCTTTCTCTCATTCAATCCATCCAATCTCACACAATACTACAATACTACTAAATATAAAACTGTACAAACTCAAATCGTTGGGTTGCCTCCCAACAAGCGCTTATTTCACGTCGTAAGCTCAACGCCTTATTTACGTACAAGCTCCTCCATGTTGTTTCGTTCACTGGTAGCGACCCAATAAAACCTGCAACACTTGAGCAAACGTAAACCAAAACCAAAAATATGTACACACACATAAACATGATGGAAAACACATATATACAATTATTATGGAAAACAACTATTAACAAGTACGTACAAAAGCAAAACAAGTGTTTTATACATGTAAATATACAATATAGACAATTATGTACGAAGCTTAAAAACATAGAAACTATGCGATGCAACTCAATATCTAAACACCAATCCCCGGCAACGGCTCCATTTTGTTGGAGCGGTAAAGCGGCAAGAAAAAATATATATAAGTAACCCAGTTTTGTCGTCTCCACAGGGATCAGTGCGAGGGAAAGAATTGCCATTCAACGGTTTCTATATTTCTAAGCTCATGAATCAAAAAATCTGGTTTAAAGACGAACCATAGGCAAATGCGAAAAATTAAAGGAACAAAAAGCAAGTAAATGACAATAACACATTCTTTGGAGGAAAGAAACTCAATAGAGATCACTCAATAACACATGCATTCTTTCGACCATTTCATACACAAATCAAGCGTTCGTCTAATATCATCATGTATCACTCACAACATACATGTCCTCTCGGCCCCCGCATATCGTAAGTGATTTTATACCGATCAATAATTCCTCTCGGACATCAACAATCAGTACAAAGCAGATAAAGCCTACATGAATGTTAAGCCTAATCCATCTCTAGAATCAAAACTCAACAGATATTACTATAACATCAATATCAAACTCATGAGCAATTCATATACAAAGCCCTGACTAGAATACAAACATATGAATAACCCTGCATTCAACTAATTTACCAACTGTATACGAACGCCGTTCTTCATCGCTTTTGTCACGCATCCTCGCAATACCGTATCGATCCTACTCATGCTACCCATGCTACTTAATCAACACAATACAACAAAAGATACAATGAATATCAATTCACAAACCCCTGTCAAAAGCTTGCTCATTGACAGATGAAAATCTAAGATTAAGGATTCGATATAGGTTTTGTCACGACCCACAAACAATCAATCAAAGACAAACAATCAATAGAGAATCAAAACATATTCATAAACAAAGATTAGATGAAATACAATAGGTATCAAGAGATTTACATACCAACATCAACAAAAGAGAACACAAAGAGAAGAAAGGAGAAAAACAAACTTCTCACGGCGTGTCAAAGTCGATCGAAGCGAATCCAACTCCGAATCATCAAGATACATCATCCAATGTTGTTTCTAAGTTAATCTACTCCTAAAACATGTTTGATGAAGTTGGGAAAAAGTTTCCCCAAAAACATACATAAAAAATAGTGTTTTTGGCCATAAATGGTGTTTCAGTCCGCACAATTTCGCCCGGCGGTGGTTCTGGGGCGCCCGGCGGAAGTATGGCGGTTTATTCTTGCAATTTCCAGTGCTTTGACACTGCTGTGCCTCTTGACCGCCCGGCGCTGCACAGCCCGGCGCTGCAGGGGCGCAGCACACCAGTCAGCAGAAAAATTCTGCGCTGTTTTATTCGTAAGTTTTGAACCGTAACTCCGATTGACGCACGGTTTGAAGCGCTGGAAAGCTTATTCAATGCTCTATATAACAATGGCAAAATCCCATTGCTGGAACACCTGCAAAAATAAATGAAAATCAATTAAACTCAATGATATTTACACGATAACGCACTATACACACGAAAACGTAAAGTAAACGTATTTATAAACAAAACGGGTTTTATTCGCACGATATTTACCACAAAGCATTGATAAGTGCAACAAAACATATATAAAAAAATAGGTACATTTTGCACTTATCAACTCTCCCCAACTTATTATTTTGTTTGTCCTCAAACAAAAGTCAATCAACTTGAAGAACAAAAGCAATTATCAAGAAATCATGCTCAACAAGTTTTTACAAACGGAGAATAAACGTATGGTACAAATATCAAAAGTACATGCAAAGCAATGTTTACCACTAAACTACAACGACACAACAAATATGAAACAAAGTCTAAGCACAAAACAAATGCCAACATCCAAAAGCAATACATGTTCAACAATGAATCACACCTAACACTCCACTTCAAATAAGAATGGAGAAATTAATGCGCGTTTGCAACCGCGGGGAAATTTCACTCATCTATCAAACAATGCAAATAACAATTCAATTCATACAACATCTAACAATCAAAAATGAAAATATGGAAGCAAAAAGATCAGTAAGGGCTTTAAGGGTTGTAGCTTGGTCGGGCTCACAATAAAGGGAAATTTCTGCAGGCCATTGAATCGAAATTGCCGATAAATGATATTTACACATTCCAACTTCATTCACCATTCTCATTCCTTTACCATAAACCTTCTCAAACTGCTTTTTTTTGCACAATTATTTCACTCTCTTTTTCTCCTCAAACAAGCATGCTTTTTCTATGTTTTTCACATTCATATTTACACTTTTTTCTGTTCATGCTTGTTTGAATTTTTTCAAAAGTTTCAAGCAACTTACCAATCTTCTTTTTCATTCTCCCCAACTTGATTTCAACCAAACCTCAAGTGAATGCTCCTTGCTTTTTACGGCAAGGAAATCAAAGTATACAATTTCAAAGGTTCAAGAAGAAATAGTTAGAAACTCACCAAATTCAATGATGAACTAAACTTGCAAATTATGTACATAAACCAAGTTCATCACTAAAAATGAGATCTAAATTGTTTTAGTCTCAAAGGGGCTAACAAATTCTCACTACTCACGGGTAAGATACTTTGGATACGGTTGTGCTCAATATAAACAAATGCCTTGATCATTTCTAATGCTTCCACAAAATCACAATAATCACAAGATAAAGCATGAATCAAATGAATTAAACAAAGTTATCAGTCATCCTTGCATATAGTAAACAATGGAGGTTTCCTCACATGGGGCTATGAACAAAAGTGATTCATAAATGAACAAAAATTGCAAGAGAATGAAAGACATGTAATTTGTACAAATCCTAAGGTTCATAAACATGTTATGTTCTAGAAAATCAATAAACACCAACCAAAGCAATGCACTTTCTTTAAACTCTCACACTACCATAACATTTCCTTGTTGAAACAATCAAAATTGAAAAATCACACAATGCATCCTTAAGCTAATAAAAAACAAAACTTGAGAACAAACACAAAAATTTCTAAAACTAATAAACATATACTAACAAAATGTGTGAAAGTGGATAAGAGAATAAAAGAGTTTTTCCACAAAAAGCAAGGCGCGTTCAGCCCCCTGCGCGCTAAGCTCGCACAGGATTGCTAAGTTTTTCAAGTTCTTTCTCTCATTCAATCCATGCAATCTCACACAATACTACAATACTACTAAATATAAAACTGTACAAACTCAAATCGTTGGGTTGCCTCCCAACAAGCGCTTATTTCACGTCGTAAGCTCAACGCCTTATTTACGTACAAGCTCTTCCATGTTGTTTCGTTCACTGGTAGCGACCCAATAAAACCTGCAACACTTGAGCAAACGTAAACCAAAACCAAAAATATGTACACACACATAAACATGATGGAAAACACATATATACAATTATTATGGAAAACAACTATTAACAAGTACGTACAAAAGCAAAACAAGTGTTTTATACATGTAAATATACAATATAGACAATTATGTACGAAGCTTAAAAACATAGAAACTATGCGATGCAACTCAATATCTAAACACCAATCCCCGGCAACGGCTCCATTTTGTTGGAGCGGTAAAGCGGCAAGAAAAAATATATATAAGTAACCCAGTTTTGTCGTCTCCACAGGGATCAGTGCGAGGGAAAGAATTGCCATTCAACGGTTTCTATATTTCTAAGCTCATGAATCAAAAAATCTGGTTTAAAGACGAACCAAAAGCAAATACGAAAAATTAAAGGAACAAAAAGCAAGTAAATGACAATAACACATTCTTTGGAGGAAAGAAACTCAATAGAGATCACTCAATAACACATGCATTCTTTCGACCATTTCATACACAAATCAAGCGTTCGTCTAATATCATCATGTATCACTCACAACATACATGTCCTCTCGGCCCCCGCATATCGTAAGTGATTTTATACCGATCAATAATTCCTCTCGGACATCAACAATCAGTACAAAGCAGATAAAGCCTACATGAATGTTAAGCCTAATCCATCTCTAGAATCAAAACTCAACAGATATTACTATAACATCAATATCAAACTCATGAGCAATTCATATACAAAGCCCTGACTAGAATACAAACATATGAATAACCCTGCATTCAACTAATTTACCAACTGTATACGAACACCGTTCTTCATCGCTTTTGTCACGCATCCTCGCAATACCGTATCGATCCTACTCATGCTACCCATGCTACTTAATCAACACAATACAACAAAAGATACAATGAATATCAATTCACAAACCCCTGTCAAAAGCTTGCTCATTGACAGATGAAAATCTAAGATTAACGATTCGATATAGGTTTTGTCACGACCCACAAACAATCAATCAAAGACAAACAATCAATAGAGAATCAAAACATATTCATAAACATAGATTAGATGAAATACAATAGGTATCAAGAGATTTACATACCAACATCAACAAAAGAGAACACAAAGAGAAGAAAGGAGAAAAACAAACTTCTCACGGCGTGTCAAAGTCGATCGAAGCGAATCCAACTCCGAATCATCAAGATACATCATCCAATGTTGTTTCTAAGTTAATCTACTCCTAAAACATGTTTGATGAAGTTGGGAAAAAGTTTCCCCAAAAACATACATAAAAAATAGTGTTTTTGGCCATAAATGGTGTTTCAGTCCGCACAATTTCGCCCGGCGGTGGTTCTGGGGCGCCCGGCGGAAGTATGGCGGTTTATTCTTGCAATTTCCAGTGCTTTGACACTGCTGTGCCTCTTGACCGCCCGGCGCTGCACAGCCCGGCGCTGCAGGGGCGCAGCACACCAGTCAGCAGAAAAATTCTGCGCTGTTTTATTCGTAAGTTTTGAACCGTAACTCCGATTGACGCACGGTTTGAAGCGCTGGAAAGCTTATTCAATGCTCTATATAACAATGGCAAAATCCCATTGCTGGAACACCTGCAAAAATAAATGAAAATCAATTAAACTCAATGATATTTACACGATAACGCACTATACACACGAAAACGTAAAGTAAACGTATTTATAAACAAAACGGGTTTTATTCGCACGATATTTACCACAAAGCATTGATAAGTGCAACAAAACATATATAAAAAAATAGGTACATTTTGCACTTATCAACTCTCCCCAACTTATTATTTTGTTTGTCCTCAAACAAAAGTCAATCAACTTGAAGAACAAAAGCAATTATCAAGAAATCATGCTCAACAAGTTTTTACAAACGGAGAATAAACGTATGGTACAAATATCAAAAGTACATGCAAAGCAATGTTTACCACTAAACTACAACGACACCACAAATATGAAACAAAGTCTAAGCACAAAACAAATGCCAACATCCAAAAGCAATACATGTTCAACAATGAATCACACCTAACACTCCACTTCAAATAAGAATGAAGAAATTAATGCGCGTTTGCAACCGCGGGGAAATTTCACTCATCTATCAAACAATGCAAATAACAATTCAATTCATACAACATCTAACAATCAAAAATGAAAATATGGAAGCAAAAAGATCAGTAAGGGCTTTAAGGGTTGTAGCTTGGTCGGGCTCACAATAAAGGGAAATTTCTGCAGGCCATTGAATCGAAATTGCCGATAAATGATATTTACACATTCCAACTTCATTCACCATTCTCATTCCTTTACCATAAACCTTCTCAAACTGCTTTTTTTTGCACAATTATTTCACTCTCTTTTTCTCCTCAAACAAGCATGCTTTTTCTATGTTTTTCACATTCATATTTACACTTTTTTCTGTTCATGCTTGTTTGAATTTTTTCAAAAGTTTCAAGCAACTTACCAATCTTCTTTTTCATTCTCCCCAACTTGATTTCAACCAAACCTCAAGTGAATGCTCCTTGCTTTTTACGGCAAGGAAATCAAAGTATACAATTTCAAAGGTTCAAGAAGAAATAGTTAGAAACTCACCAAATTCAATGATGAACTAAACTTGCAAATTATGTACATAAACCAAGTTCATCACTAAAAATGAGATCTAAATTGTTTTAGTCTCAAAGGGGCTAACAAATTCTCACTACTCACGGGTAAGATACTTTGGATACGGTTGTGCTCAATATAAACAAATGCCTTGATCATTTCTAATGCTTCCACAAAATCACAATAATCACAAGATAAAGCATGAATCAAATGAATTAAACAAAGTTATCAGTCATCCTTGCATATAGTAAACAATGGAGGTTTCCTCACATGGGGCTATGAACAAAAGTGATTCATAAATGAACAAAAATTGCAAGAGAATGAAAGACATGTAATTTGTACAAATCCTAAGGTTCATAAACATGTTATGTTCTAGAAAATCAATAAACACCAACCAAAGCAATGCACTTTCTTTAAACTCTCACACTACCATAACATTTCCTTGTTGAAACAATCAAAATTGAAAAATCACACAATGAATCCTTAAGCTAATAAAAAACAAAACTTGAGAACAAACACAAAAATTTCTAAAACTAATAAACATATACTAACAAAATGTGTGAAAGTGGATAAGAGAATAAAAGAGTTTTTCCACAAAAAGCAAGGCGCGTTCAGCCCCCTGCGCGCTAAGCTCGCACAGGATTGCTAAGTTTTTCAAGTTCTTTCTCTCATTCAATCCATCCAATCTCACACAATACTACAATACTACTAAATATAAAACTGTACAAACTCAAATCGTTGGGTTGCCTCCCAACAAGCGCTTATTTCACGTCGTAAGCTCAACGCCTTATTTACGTACAAGCTCCTCCATGTTGTTTCGTTCACTGGTAGCGACCCAATAAAACCTGCAACACTTGAGCAAACGTAAACCAAAACCAAAAATATGTACACACACATAAACATGATGGAAAACACATATATACAATTACTATGGAAAACAACTATTAACAAGTACGTACAAAAGCAAAACAAGTGTTTTATACATGTAAATATACAATATAGACAATTATGTACGAAGCTTAAAAACATAGAAACTATGCGATGCAACTCAATATCTAAACACCAATCCCCGGCAACGGCTCCATTTTGTTGGAGAGGTAAAGCGGCAAGAAAAAATATATATAAGTAACCCAGTTTTGTCGTCTCCACAGGGATCAGTGTGAGGGAAAGAATTGCCATTCAACGGTTTCTATATTTCTAAGCTCATGAATCAAAAAATCTGGTTTAAAGACGAACCAAAAGCAAATGCGGAAAATTAAAGGAACAAAAAGCAAGTAAATGACAATAACACATTCTTTGGAGGAAAGAAACTCAATAGAGATCACTCAATAACACATGCATTCTTTCGACCATTTCATACACAAATCAAGCATTCGTCTAATATCATCATGTATCACTCACAACATACATGTCCTCTCGGCCCCCGCATATCGTAAGTGATTTTATACCGATCAATAATTCCTCTCGGACATCAACAATCAGTACAAAGCAGATAAAGCCTACATGAATGTTAAGCCTAATCCATCTCTAGAATCAAAACTCAACAGATATTACTATAACATCAATATCAAACTCATGAGCAATTCATATACAAAGCCCTGACCAGAATACAAACATATGAATAACCCTGCATTCAACTAATTTACCAACTGTATACGAACGCCGTTCTTCATCGCTTTTGTCACGCATCCTCGCAATACCGTATCGATCCTACTCATGCTACCCATGCTACTTAATCAACACAATACAACAAAAGATACAATGAATATCAATTCACAAACCCCTGTCAAAAGCTTGCTCATTGACAGATGAAAATCTAAGATTAACGATTCAATATAGGTTTTGTCACGACCCACAAACAGTCAATCAAAGACAAATAATCAATAGAGAATCAAAACATATTCATAAACATAGATTAGATGAAATACAATAGGTATCAAGAGATTTACATACCAACATCCACAAAAGAGAACACAAAGAGAAGAAAGGAGAAAAACAAACTTCTCACGGGGTGTCAAAGTCGATCGAAGCGAATCCGACTCTGAATCATCAAGATGCATCATCCAATGTTGTTTCTAAGTTAATCTACTCCTAAAACATGTTTGATGAAGTTGGGAAAATTTTTCCCCAAAAACATACATAAAAAATAGTGTTTTTGGCCATAAATGGTGTTTCAGTCCGCACAATTTCGCCCGGCGGTGGTTCTGGGGCGCCCAGCGGAAGTATGGCGGTTTATTCTTGCAATTTATAGTGCTTTGACACTTCTGTGCCTCTGCACCGCCCGGCGCTGCAGGGGCGCAGCACACCAGTCAGCAGAAAAATTCTGCGCTGTTTTATTCGTAACTTTTGAACCGTAACTCCGATTGACGCACGGTTTGAAGCGCTGGAAAGCTTATTCAATGCTCTATATAACAATGGAAAAATCCCATTGCTGGAACACCTGCAAAAATAAATGAAAATCAATTAAACTCACTGATATTTACACGATAACGCACTATACACACGAAAACGTAAAGTAAACGTATTTATAAACAAATCAGGTTTTATTCGCACGATATTTACCACAAAGCATTGATAAGTGCAACAAAACATATATACAAAAATAGGTACATTTTGCACTTATCAATTACCAGGTCAAAATCTGAAGTAAACACAGTGTTCGAACTGACTTCTAATGAAACTTATGCGTGCCATGAACTTGTCGAATCTTTTATTCCACTGTCGAGGAGATTGTTTCAGTCCATATAAATATCTCTTCAGCTTGCACACATAATCTTCCTTCCCCTTTTCAACATACCCTTCAGGTTGCCTCATCAGGATTGTTTCATCTAGATCACCATATAAGAACGCAGTCTTCACATCCATTTGTTCCCGTTCAAGATCGAACTGTGCCACCGTGGCAAGCAACATTCGAATGGACATGTGCTGCACAACATGATCCAACACAAATATACAATAAAAACAAGGTTTTTCACCATACATTCATCATCAACTTGTTTACATACATATATTATGAGAAATACATACAAAGATAAGAATTATCTACCTCTAATCTTGACACAAGGAAAGGTTTAGCTACCCATAACCATGGTAGCTTGAGCAACAAGTAACAAACAAAACTTTTGGAGCGTCAAACTTCAAAGGATCAAAGATTGAAGCATAAAAGCTTTGAATTTCAAGTGAAAATGAAGAAGATGACTTTTTTCTCTTCACAAAAGTTTCTAGGTCACAAAAAGATTCTTAAAAGTATGTTATGTTTCCTAAAAATATCACAAAGTGCTAAAATAGACAAGTTCAGCCCAGGAAAATTCGCCGGGAAAACTAAAAAATTCGTCGGGCGAAAAAATTAAGTACAACCACGTGACAAAACAGTGCAGAGAAGCCTGAAATAAATATCTGAATTTGCTAGGCGAAATACAGCTTCATCGGGCGAATCCCTTTAGGCCTCTTCTTCGCCAGGCGAATCTTCCAGCGAACACTTCCATTAGCTACTGGAATTTGAAATTTTTTTCGCCTGGTCTCTCATCAGGCTTTTGTCGGGCGAAAGCTTCCTTTCGCCTCTCCTTTGCCAGGCAAAGGTCTTGAAAGCTTCGACACGCGACTTTCTTCGTTTCGTTGCTTTTTCTTCCGATTTTTGCAGCACCCTTTTTACAAAATATGCTGCAAAACTAACAATAATATCAAAATACCAAATATAGACATTGATGCAAGAATCACCTAAAAAATAAGCTGTTTCGCATTCAAAAGTATGGAAAAGAGCTTAAAAATGTCGTAAATTGATATGAAAACCATTCTAAACTTGACACCTATCATGTTATGAATCCAATTGTTTAGGTTAGCTTGTTATTTTAGTTAACTTAGTAGCTTATAAATAGGATAGATCTCTCAGGTTGTTGAGAGAGGCCGATTGTGTTATTTCCTTGTAATCATTTGTACCCTAATTGAGTAAGTGAATAAAAAATAGTTTGTCCCATCCTTTTTCCTTCTCTCTCTCTCTATTTGTTCTAACTGTTTCATTGTTCATCTAAGAAATTCCGTTTCTCAATCAAGAATTTGTTAATTAGTATCGTTTGTTACAAGAGTCAGAATATTAAGTTTGTGGATGATAATAATAAAGAAAGTCTCATAGAAAGATAAAGCATCAAATAGACATTTGGATGTACACATTTTATAGAATTCTCTGCTGTCTTAATCAGATATCTAATTAGATTTGAAAGTGTCAATGTCGTGTGACTTTGTATGTTTATCAATATAGTAAAAAATCATGACTATAAAAACCACTAACATTTTATCTGAATGTTTCAGTTCAAAATATTAAGAAACAATGGTGTATGTGTGGTTTCTTGTGTTATTAGTATTACAATTTCTTTTCTTTTCTTTTCTTTTGTCTTTCACACTTGCTACATCTTTCCCTTTAACTCACCCAAACTGTCATCAATATGAAAGCCATGCTTTGTTGCAATTTAAGGAAGGCTTTGTGATCAATAACTTTGCCTCCTCAAATCTTCTAAGTTTTCCCAAAACATCATCTTGGAATGCAGCCACTGATTGCTGCTCATGGGATGGCATTCAATGTGATGATCACATAGATCATGTCATTGGCATTGATCTTAGTAGCAGCCAGCTCTATGGTACTATGGATGCAGATACCACTCTCTTTCGCCTGGTACACCTTCAAAATCTCGATCTTTCAGATAACGACTTCAATTACTCTCAAATACCACACAAGATAGGCGAGCTTTCACAACTAAGGTATCTAAACCTATCTCATACAACATTTTTTGGAGAAATTCCACCTCAACTTTCACACTTGTCCAACTTGTTGTCTCTTGCCATCAAAGTACTCTAGCCATTTGTAACACCCGAATTCCCATTGCGAATAAATAATACATAAATAAAATCAGAGTAACTAAAAATTTATTTTTGCGACAGAAACAAGGATGTCACATTTAAATAAACAATGCATCATCCCTGCTCATAAATTTGATACATAGCATAAAATAGAGTACCTTCAGAGGGGAAACTTTTTCCATAATAAAGGAAATGTCAATTATGGAATAAAACGGAAAGATCCATAATCGACTTGTTTTACAAAATAAACTGTTTTATACATCAAAATATTCATACTAAATATATCCTACAAATATATACATATATAACATAATCGTTCCCCGACTCCCGTGCTACGTATCAGAGCAGACACCAAGACCTAAGCAAACGAAGATCTAACTCTTCCACTTGCCTCCACGCCTCTAAAGCTGACAATCTGCACTATGCCATAAAAAGCATATTCCAGCAGAAGGGTGAGAAATAACAACTATAACAAGATTGCATAATAATATGCCACAACACAGATAAATTCACATATATAATATTTCTCACCACATACATCACATACTAACACATATAGCATGCCACCAATACATAACATATTCCTAACAATCCAATCTCATAACATATAACGATTATACCAATATAATCACATTTCACACATAATGCACACCACAGTTATGACCTATGAAAACACACCACCACATCACATATCATATGTTTATACACAAAACATATCACTCACAACCAATGCATTTATCACCTATGCATAATAATTCACCAAAGCTATCACAAGCTCACACATAATCAATCCATTCATGATTTATGCAAATGCACAGAGACCGACACAACGACTCTATGCAATGCATATGCGGTACCGACTCAATCATCTTAAGTTCACTCAGGAACTTATTGGAACCATCGCTCGTTACCAATGTAACTCCCCGTCGGGCATACGATGTTCCCCGTCTCTCACACCCCACACAGGCACACGACGTTTATGGATCGCTCACACCCCACACGGGCACACGACCCGATCGCTCACACCCCACATGGGCACACGATCGTCTATAATCATCGCTCACACCCCACATGGGCACACGACGTTATAGCGGATTCCCTCTGGAACTAATCCGTCGCTCACACCCCACATGGGCACACGATCTGATCGCTCACACCCCACATGGGCACAAGATCACAAGATGCATATCATGATGCTTGACACACAAGAACTCATGACAATCAAATGCATCTTCACACATATATGCAACCATAATCATGCATATATTTCAACTCATCAATTCCATACATTCACAATTCAACAATATGAATTATCTCCTCATCATTATTCATGCATTGAAAACCATTCAAACAATGCATTTCAAACCATAATGGCCACCACACAACATACATTGAATTTCACATAAACAATGCATTTCATCATAATCCACAAACCATAACAATTAGCATTTTAGCATATACACTCATATCCATTCACATCAAGAATTACACACCATCAACCACAACAATTACACGAAACATTATAACAACATACATTGATATTTAATCAAACAATGTATTTTACCACACAACAACTTCATTATCACATGCATCGACATCATATAAACCACATAAAAGCTCCACGTTACATAACCATAACACCACACGCGGTAAAACACCAACCGCACGCATTTAACGTGATAAAAACCCGACAAACCAACCCTTTTCCAAAACCACGACCTAAATAAATCATCTACTTCCTTCCAACCCATTTTTATAAGAAATAACATTTCATAAGCTTTCTAACGCTTCGAACGGGGACCAAAACGGACTTACGGTTCAAAAGTTATGGCTAAAATACGAAAATACTGTTTTTGCTATCCCAGGCAAATTCGCCTGGCGAATGCCTGGCGAAACGGACTCGCCAGCAACTCGCCTGGCGAATCTGGACGAACCAGAATTTCTCAAAAACGCATTTGGGACCCAAAAATGATCCAAATCTTCAACCCACATGATAGTATTACCCCCAATGACCCAAAACAACATGTTAGAACACGTTTAGGCATACATTTCATCAATTCATCCCTGAAAACATCGATTTCTACAAATTACTCACAATTTACCCATATAGAAAAACCTAAATTTTTCACCCAAACATTCAAACAAAACATACATATACATATACAAGCATGATATAATTGAAACTTCTCACCCTTACCCGATTATTCGCGCTTGAAACAGAGTTTTCCCGATTTTCTTCTTTTTTCCTCTTCTCCCTTTCATTCTTCTCTTTTCTCTTCTTTTCCTTTTCTTTCTATTTCTCTCTCTCTATTTCTATTTATAATATCTAACTACCCAAAATGACCAAAATACCCCTCAGCTCAAATATCTCCCAAACGCTCTCAAAATGCGATAAAACATAAACAACGATGAAAAATAACATTTTGTCAAATAAAAGTCAATAATAAAATAATATAAAACCAAAACCAATTAAATCTACTCTATTAAATAAATCTAACAAAACCGGGGCGTTACAATTCTCCCCCACTTAGACATTTTCGTCCTCGAAAATCTAACCGATACGAACAACTCCGGATACGACTCTCGCATCCGACTAACAAACCAACATGCCAACAAAAGGCACACCACGAATAACACAATTGGCAAACCACCTTGCTAACTACCACAACGACACAACAACGACGACAACTACAACGACAAGATGCAAAGCCCATACAATGCACTTGACGACAAACTCACAACTCAAAGAAAAGCCAAGATACCAACACACATGTTCACTCTAGAACCGAAACACAACAAGATCGTTACCCTACCCTAGGTAACACTCCCCTAATTCCCCACACATGAATTAGCTAATTCCCCACACATGAATTAGCTACACACACTCGAACCATCACCATGGAAACGAGTCAATTAACACAAACAAGAACATAAAGTTCCACGACACCACAAGGTCTCAACAACATGTTACAACAATGCTACCCTTCACCAATCGAACATACAAACAAAACATCCAACTACATATTAGCACCTGATTAATATTGAAACCTTCCACTTATCACTTCCATTCAGAAACGTCCAATAGTCTCACCATTACTACATGTTCCCAATGTTCAACCTATGAACTCTTACAAGTCCCACACGCAAATACAAATTGTGCCACACCACGCATCCACTGCGCACTCTGATCACTCGCAACCATCAAAACTACCATGTATAAAAACTTCCAACTTAACTCATCACGCACGACATTAACTTTACCAATAGGATAATCTGAGCCAAATTCATAACTCGTCATGAATTTTAACCATCCTCGCTGTCTCATACTCTATTCCTTCATACCAAACAAGCACTCTAAACTCTTGTGATTACCAAACACTTCGAGCCTAGAACCATAAAGATAATACCTCCAAATATTCCAACACAATACGACCTCAACCAATTCCAAATCCAGAATAGTATAGATCCTTTTATAAATCCTCAATTGTCGTAAAGCATAAGCCACAACTTTACTCTCTTGCATTAACACCTGACTACACTCTTCAGAGACACATCATAATACCTCACAAACGGTTTATTAGGATCACACAGAATCAAAACTGGAGCCATAGACAACTTCCACTTCAGCTCACCAAAACTTACTCATAACGAACACCCAAGACAAACGACTCACCCTTTGCAAGTCAACTGAGATGACAGAAGTACGAACTTCGCAAAGTCTTCCATAGCCTTCTGTAACAACCAACTGAGCCTAAAAGTTTCTACTCTCCTTAACCAACTTCAGAACCTCTCATTGTAGAACTGCATCTACTTCCGATGGATCCATAACAATACCATCATCGAAAATAAGACATCCAAGAAAACTAACCTTTTCAACCAAAATTCTCACTTAAATAACTTAGCATGTTGGAACTCAACTATATTGTATGATGCCAAACCTAACAACATGATTGGAGAATTGGTTGCATTGTAAGAACTTTTTCCATTGAATAATGACAATTTGTTGTATGATAAATCAAGGGAAACTAGCTTTTTGACCTTCAAAAACATATCAAGCGCCAACTTTCCATGCAAAAAATTTCTTTTTCAATTCAAGGAATTCAGATTTGTTAGGTTTGTCAACCAAGATGGAAATTCACCCTTTATATTGCTATTTTGTGCATTAAACACCGATAGTTGGGTGGGATTTGCAAAAGATAATGGGATGTCACTGCCAATATTTAACGAGGATATACCCAAGTTAATTAGTGATGAGAGCTTACCTATCCAAGAGATGATCTCAAAAGTAAATTTATTGAAACCAACGTACAAGAGGTTAAGTTTGGTAAGATTTACAAAGGATACAGAAGGGTCTCCCCCAAATTGGTTATGTTGAAGGGTTATCTGCATGAGTTATGTGAGGTTTCCTAGTGAAGAAGGAATATACCCAGAAAAATTGCAATCTTCAATTGATTGGGCACTTAAAGAGCTAAGCTTTCCTATGGATACAGGAAGTGTACCATAGAAACCTGTCTTATCAAGGTATAACTTGGTAAGTGAACTAGACTGAAATTTGGGCAACCTGCCATTCAAATTTGGATTAAATATCAAATTTAGAAATTTCAAGTTTGGAAGATAGTGATTGCAGGGAAGTTAGATTTGTGAGTTTGTCCGGTAAAGTGGATAAAACAGTCACATAATTAAGTAGAAGTATCTCAAGTTTTGTTGAGTTTTTAATTATGCTTTTGATACTGGACTGTTTGAGTTGCAACATATTGTCTGTACTAATTTCAACACATGGTACAGCAAAGACGCTTAGATCAAGAGACAACTCAGACAGCTGTAAAACTTGTGGTGGAATTTCGCCAAAAAAAGTTGTGTGAGAAAGGTTCAGATATC
The DNA here is from genome assembly GCA_022829125.1 of Lathyrus tuberosus. NCBI lineage: Eukaryota > Viridiplantae > Streptophyta > Magnoliopsida > Fabales > Fabaceae > Lathyrus > Lathyrus tuberosus. The sequence continues at coordinate 5,896,234 of JALAZF010000161.1, read as the reverse complement.
TTAGTTGTGAAAACTCACCTATCTTAGGTGGGATCTGAGAGTAATTGAAGTCATTGTCTGAAAGATCGAGATGTCGAAGGTGTACGAGGCGAAAGAGAGTGCTATTTAAATCCATTGTGCCATAGAGTTGGCTGCTCCTAAGATCAACATGAATGACATGATATGTATGCTCATCACATTGAATGCCATCCCCTGAGCAACAATCAGTGGTCGCATTCCATGATGCAGTTTTTGGATAACTGAAAGGATTATCAGAAGCAGCCATATTGATGATAAAGTCTTCTTTAAACTGCAACAAGGCATGGCTTTCATATTGATGACACTTTGGATGAGTTAAAGGAAAAGATGTAATTAATGTGAAAGACAAGAGTGAAAAAAAGAAAAGAAAGTGGAATGACAAAACAAGAGAGCGCACAAAGACCATTGTATCTTAATATTTTAAACTGAGAAGTTTGGATGAAATGTTAGACCCATACTAAATGGTTCTTATACAAAAGAAATGTAGTGCAAATACAAAAAAAATGTTTTCTAATGAAGTTCACTATCATTGACCGTGCATTTTGGTTTGGACTATCACATTTCCATATCTTATGTTAGCCCATTGGTGAAGCTAACTTGATCAACTCCGAAATATCCTTATGTCCTTTACCGTTAAAATTCAAAGAAAGGTATTTGAATGTTGGCTCTTATAGTAGAATCTGCAATTTTATTAGATCTTTCTTGTATTAATTGCAAATACATGCATTTCAAACAAAGACTTTTATATAACAAGGTCTATTTGATGCTCTATCATTTACTGAGGTTTTCTTCATTACCACAAACTTAACTTTCTGTCCATTTCTAGATTTTTGTATTCTATTTCTTGTACATTTGTCTCTACTATTTGACTTCGCAATTTTCTCTCTGATTATCTGGGCATTTTTGAAAAACCATTTCAATATTTTAAATCTCTCCAATCAATTCCATACATAACCAATTTAATATCTTGACAGAGTCATTTGTAATATTTTCAATTTAAACTGTTCATATGCCATTTTATTTGGCATTAGACTCATCAATCTACACCCTCTCTTGAAATATTCACACTACTACAAAACGCACAAATAACAACACTCAAGTCACCACGGTTCATCCAAAAACCGTGGTGATATCTCTAAACTCAGGCGCTAACTTTATAATATATTTTTTAATTAAAAATTTATAGGGTATAATAACGGTTGTAAGAATAACCGATATGATTGAATCAATCTTTCATGAGTTTGAACCTCAGCTGTGGCAAAAATGTTTTTCATTTAAGGTTAAGGCGGTCCTTTCATTTTTATTTATTTTGGAATAAGAGATATCACTACGGTTATTATGAATGACCGTCGTGATAAAGTTTGCTATTATTTTAAAATATAAAATATAATTACGGTTGTAGTTTTTAACCGTAACGAAAAGTGATAGTTTTTAATATATAAACGTAACTTTCTGTGACCCACTTCATAACTGTCGTTTCTCTATATAAAAAACCCTAACACAACCCTCTCCTCTCATGGATCTTAACCAATACTGTTGCAAGAGAATGGAGAAAAGAAGCTTAAAGGATATTTGACGAGAGCAACGTCCGACGCAAACTCCTACGGCGGCGAAGATGGTATGTTCTCCTGCTCTCACCTTTCTGGGATTATTGTTTTAGGGTTTAGTTTTAGGATGATGTGGAAAACACTATGTTATTGATGTTTTAGGGTTAAGTTTGATTTTTGTTGTGTTTCCTTGTAGATACATGGTGATGATGGTGGTAGCAAGTGTATGGTGGTATGAAGCGTATACTATGGTGAAATTTCATATGGTTTTTGTTGCCATGAAGAAAAATATAAGAAGTATGAAGTTATTGTATAAATTTCATTCACCTTATATTTCTCCTTCGTGGCTTCACAAACTAGATGAACTTAATATATCTTGATTTGTTACAGTTCCACGATTATTTTAAAAAAAGGTGCGTTATTGACTCAATATATATTGATTTGTTACATTCCCACTTGGGGTTTTGTTGCTTAAATAATGTATGTTTTTTATTGTGTTTCATGTTGTTTTGCTGTATGTTGTTGTTGTTGACAAATGTTCTCAAAACAAGAACAAAACATTGCTTGTTCACAAGATAGAGTCTTCTTGTGACTTAGCAATGTTTTGTTCTTTAATTTCTTATACAGGTTGACAAGTTTAGTTTATTATATACTATGTATATTGTTTGTTTCACTTACCTTTTAATGAAAATGCAATAATTTATATTGACATAGAAACTTATATTCTGAAAATTAAAATGTATTTGAAAACCAACCTATATCAATCTATATTTTTCGAATCGCATTCGTTTCATTCAGCACATTTTATGTTCCTTAACACATAATATATGGTTTAGTGGCCTGTTTGCTTCAATTCATCGATATAATTTACAATCGTGTTGATAAGCGACGATGATGAGGTAAACTATAATAAAAGATATCGATGAATTGAAGGAATCAGACCATTGAATCGTATATTATGTGTTAAAGAACATAAAATGTGCTGAATGAGACGGATTCAATTCAAAAAAAATTGATGTGTTAAAGTTTGTTTTCAAGAATAATTTAATTTTCAGATTATATATTTCTTTGCCAATTTGAATGGTTGTATTTCTTTAAATAGGTGTATGGTAAACCAAGCAATATACATTTTTATATAATAAACTATGTGTACTTTCCACGACGGTTGTCTAGGTTAACTGTCATCTAATTAATTAATTACGTTATCTATGACAACGGTTGTTAAGCATAACCGTTGTGATATAACGCGTGCTTTCCAGAATACCACAACGGTCCCAGGGCTGTGATTAAAAGTAGAGCATTTACCACAACACTCTACATAACAACGCCTTGATCCGCATTATTATATATATTTTTCAACCGTTGTTAAAGGGGTTTTATGTAGTAGTTTCAACATTTTATTATTGGGATGCATGCATAAAAATTGAGTCTATAACTGACTTTTCTCTTAGGTATCATAATAACTGGTTTTAAATTTTATACATCTAATGCCTCGTATACTCTTGAGTGTATCTGATACCAAATAATAAGAGGCAATAATAGTGATCTTAATATATGTTGGTGTACACTGTCAAATGTACCACAATAAGGGAATGGCTTGGGTGACTTTGTGACTTTAATTAGCAAGATGAAAGAATGAATAATTAATTTTATATAGATGTGAGAGAATAATTTATCAATTAAAGTTATCAAAATTACTCTATACTAAAGTTAGAAATAAATCAATTACTAATGGTATTTCTTTTCAAGGATGAACACAGATAATTAATATTTATAAAGAATAAATTTTACCGTTGTCACAATATTATTTCTCTACCAAACACGTCATTGTCATACACTCATTTTTAACCCCAGCATTCATATCATCCATGCATCATGCAATTCCATTAGCATTGGTTCCCAAGCATGGTTGTTCATTGGTTTGAGCATCGGGACTAAGAATTAGGGTTTCTTTGATTGCTTTCACTAGGTTCTCACCTAAGTCACCCAGGTCATTGTCACGTCTTCTATCTTGATACCATGTTCTTATGCTTGTTACCATTACTCTTGTGTGTTGCCTTTGTAATTAAGTCTTGATTTGTTCTTATTCCATCATTTTTCATTAACAATATGATCTAACCATTGTGCATCCAAAAATACAAAAATATGGTGCATTTGCTTCCCTTGTTTGTGTTCAAACATGTAGGCTTGCAAAATCAAGTCTAAATGGGAACTCAAGAGCTATTGTGCTTAAGTGGAGGCTCATGTGATCATCATCCCCATACATGTTCACTATGGCATGAGTTTTATTTTGTCAAAAGAGGATTCAAAAGGATTGACTATGGTTCCTCATTTCTTAAATCACAAGGAACTAGCAAATGAGTCATCCATTCATGGTCAAATGCCTTCTTTCAAGATGGATTTAAGCATGATCAACATGGGATCAAGCTAGTCACCAAACTTCATCCATTTTTAACTTGGATTGGATGAAAATTCAAGCTTATGCAAAAAGAGGTTTCAAGTTGTTCTATAATGATTCTTGAATTATATTCAAGTTTAAAGCATTATTATTGTCATGACAACTTCCATCCCTTTGCACAATCATACATGTCGATTCAAAGTGAAGGTGATGAATCATGTTTTGGTTATATCCTAATCAAGTCAACATCAAGCATGTTAGCATCATTCTAAAGGGTATGGTACATGGCTTCATAAAGATTCATTCAAGTGTAGGTTAGGAACCATAAGCAACACATGGTGGGTGGAAAAGTTCAAAACGGGTTCAAGTGGTTACAACAATTAACATCATCAAGCCATGAGGTAAATGTAGGCTGGAAACATGAATTAACATGAATGGCCATTGCAACAAGTCATTTGTCAGCATGAAGCATAAACACGAGCAAGGCAACACATCATCATCAAGTTACAAAAATCCATGGTGGAAGTAGGAAACATTTTCAAAAAAGACCACACAACCATTATCCAGGCCAAGAGAATTAAGAGCAAGTGTAGAAATACAATGAACAAAGTGTAGAAAAGCAAAAGTTGAGCAGCTGTACAAAAAATACAAGGTACGAGTTGCAGTAAAAAAAATACAAGCAAATACATATAGGAAAAATTAATAAAATACAAAAATTCAAATGAGCTTTTAGAAGAATCAATGATTTCCTAATGATTCACAATGGTCCCCACGAATTTTGGAATAGATTTGCACCCAAATGAGTCATGACTTCTACACTTAATTCATGCCAAATGAGTCATGACTTCTACACTTAATTCACACAAGTTTAAGCCTTGACTTCACACGTATCATTCACTCTCAGCTTGCCTATAACTTGAGCATCACTCCACACATTAAATCAAGCTCTCAACCATCAAAAATCTGCAGAAATCACACCCGAAAATCCCTGCAAAACAGAGCATTCGGTTTCAACCTTCCACACTTCTACCTCACTAATTCATCAACCAAACACTATCACTGAGCATCCCAAAAGCTAAGAGAAATAAGACAGATAGATAGATAGATAGATAGATAGATAGATAGAGAGAGAGAGAGAGAGAGAGAGAGAGAGAGAGAGAGAGCTGAAACTGTTGGGAGAATACCGTTACTTAGTTTTGACTCATTCAAGTTTAGAGTTATTTGTTTGTTTCTGAATAAACCTATTCTTTAGGAATATGATTCTTTTGTTGATTTGTTCTCCTTAGAAATAGGCATGATATAGTCATGTAAATCATGGGCTCTTATTTTACTCGTTTCAGTTTCTGTACTGGCTACATATAAAGCCACTCATTTTCATTCAATAAATTTAAGCTTAATAGCTACAATCAAGTTTTAACAGTGACATCAGAGCTCACACAAGGGCCTGGTCTTTAGAAAGAAAAGAGAGAAAAATTGAGTGAAACACAGAAAGAGAGGAAACAACAATAAGCCATGTCTGACGGCAATAACCTTCTCAGTATTCCGAAGTTTGATGGAGACTATGATCACTGGTCCATGCTAATGGAAAACTTGCTGAGATCAAAGGAGTACTGGAGCTTGGTGGAACAAGGCTATGATGAGCCTAAAACACCAAAGTCACTCACAGGAGCGGAACGTCGAGCCATGAAGGAGAAAAAGCTAAAGGACTTGAAGGCAAAGAATTATTTATTTCAATCTATTGACAAGAATATTTTGAAAACAATCACCAACAAAGCCACCTCCAAAGCACTATGGGATTCAATAAAACAAAAATATCAAGGGAATGCTCGAGTTCAGCGAGCTCAACTCCAAAGGCTACGTCGAGATTTTGAAATTCTAGAAATGCAACATGGTGAGTGCGTGAATGATTATATTTCTAGAGTACGGTTAACTGCAAATGACATGAGAGGAGCAGGAGAAACCATGGAGGATAGACATATTGTTGAGAAGATTCTGCGCACACTGTCAGATAAATACAATTATATTGTATGCTCAATCGAAGAATCCAAAGATATCAATAAGATGACAGTAGATGAACTGCACAGTTCTTTGCTTGTACATGAATACAAGATAAAACGGAAGGATGCGACGGAACAAGCATTGAAGGTTACCGGAGACAGTTCTAATTTGCGATTTGGGGAATGATTCAGAGGCAGAGGGCGTGGAGGACTCAGAGGGAGAGACAGAGGCAGAGCATTCAATAAATCCACAGTTGAGTGTTATCGATGTCACAAGCTGGGACATTTCCAATAGGAATGTCCCACATATGCCAATTATGCAGAAAACACAGAGTTGGATGAAGGAGAAGAGATTCTTCTTATGTCATATGTTGAAATGCAAGGAGCCACACGAGATGAAGTATGGTTTCTGGACTCCGGTTACAGTAATCACATGAGTGGAGACAGGAAATGGTTCACTGAACTTGATCAATCATTCAGACACAGTGTTAAGTTGGGAAACAACTCCAAATTGGCTGTAATGGGAAAAGGCAAAATTTGAATGAAAATAGATGGACGAGTTATGGTCATCACAGAGGTATTTTACATTCCTGATCTCAAATCAAATCTCCTTAGCATTGGTCAGCTTCAAGAGCGAAATCTATCCATATTGATTAAGAATAGTTATTGTAGCATCTATCATGATGTTAGAGGTCTTATCATATGAACTATGATATCCGCAAATCATATGTTTGTGCTTCTGGCATCTATTCCCACTGTCTCTAACAATGTATCAAAAGAAGCTTGTTTCAATGTAACCTCTGAAAATGTCACAAAGTTGTGGCATCAAAGGTTCAGACATCATAACATGAAAGGACTGCGAACTCTTACCTATAGGAAGATGGTACAAGGCCTACCAATATTGAAGAATCAATCCAAGGTGTGCACCATATGTATGAAAGGAGAGCAACAACATGTTTCTTTTCCAAAAATAAGCACTTGGAGAGCATCCAGACCTCTACAACTAATTCACTCAGACATATGTGGAGCAATTACTCCTGAATCTCACAGTCATAAAAGGTATATTATTACTTTTATAGATGATTATAGCCGAAAAATGTGGTCCTACTTTCTACATGCCAAGTCTGAAGCTTTTGATACATTCAAAAGGTTCAAATCATCAGTTTAGAAGACAACATGATACAACATAATTTGTCTACGCACCGACAGAGGTGGAGAGTTCACTTCATCAGAGTTCAATGACTATTGTAACACCAATGGGATCAAAAGACAACTCACTGCTGCCTACTCACCACAGCAGAACGGAGTTGCGGAAAGAAGAAACTGAACCTTGATGAATATGGTGCGATGTATGCTTGCAGCACGAGATGTTCCAAAGGAGTATTGGACAGAAGCAGCAAACCTGGCCACTCATGTTTTGAATATATGTCCAACCTCAGCCTTGCCAAACATCACACCTGAAGAAGCTTGGAAAGAAAAGAAACCATCAGTGGTACAGCTCAAGGTGTTTGGATGCATAGAACATGTTCATATTCCTGATGTCACAAGGAAGAAGCTGGATGAGAAGAGCATCAAGTGCGTGTACATGGGAGTTAGTGACGAGTTTAAAGCTTTTCGAATGTATGATCCATAAACAAAGAAGATCATCATTAACCGAGATGTAGGTTTTGATGAAATGGAAAAGTGGGATTGGAAGAAGACAGAAGAAACTAACTTTCTTTATCTTTTGTGCGAAGAAAAAGAAGAGAATAAGGAGAATGAAGATTCAGAAGATAAAGATGAAGAGAATAGGGAGGATAAAGATTCAGAAGATGAAAGAATCAATGTTCCTGAAAAAAGAAAAAGAAGAGAGCCAGTATGGATGAGAGACTATGAGTCTGGAACTGGATTGTCAGAAGAGGAAAATGAAGGAGTGGCACATTTTACCCATGAGATGCAGTAGCTTTCTATGTTTATTTCAAATGATCCCACCACCTTTGAAGAAGCAGCCAAAAGTCAAGTATGGAGGAATGCATTGGAGTATGAGATTGCAGTAATTGAGAAGAATGGAACCTGGGAATTAACAGATCTGTCAACAGGAGTAAAGAAGATTGGTGTAAAGTGGGTGTTTAAGATCAAAATGAATGAGAAAGGAGAAGTAGAAAAATGCAAAGCGCGTCTTGTTGCAAAAGGATATGTTCAACAAGATGGAATCGATTACACTGAGGTATTTGCACCTGTGGCAAGATGGGATACAATTTGAATAAATTTGTCCATTGGCACTAGTCGAGGATGGAAAGTTTATCAACTCGATGTCAAGAGTTCATTCCTACATGGAGAGATAGCAGAGGAAGTATAAGTGGAACAACCCAAGGGATTTGAGGTGACAGTTGAAGAAGACAAAGTGTATAAACTAAAGAAAGCTCTCTATGGACTTAAACAAGCCCCTCAAGCATGGTTTAGCAAGATAGAATCAAACTTAGTCAAGGAAGGCTTTGAACGAAGCACGAACGATCACACTTTGTTTATAAAGAATGAAGGAGGAGGACACACTCTTATTGTGAACTTGTATGTGGATGACCTCATCTTTACAGGAAGTAGTGCAAAAATGTTCAAAGAATTCAAGAGTTCAATGAAAAAGGAATTTGAGATGACTGATATGGGATGCATGAGATATTTTCTTGGTGTGGAAGTCACACAAACTTCAAATGGCATTATTATTTGTCAAAGGAAGTATGCTAACGAAGTATACTAGAAAGGTTTAGTTTACAAAATTGCTCATCTGTCAATAATCCAATTGTTCCAGGATGCAACCTCACAAAGGATGTTGGAGGGTTGAAGGTTGATGCTACCACATACAAGCAAATGGTGGGAAGTCTTATGTATTTAACTGCCACTAGGCCGGATGATGTATGTTGTGAGTCTGGTGCCTCGTTTCATTGAAGCTCCAACGACTATGCATCAACAAGCTGTGAAAAGGATTCTGCGCTACTTAAGAGGAACCACTGAACTGGGGTTGTTTTACAAAAGAGAAAAAGAAGAGAATTTGGTAGCTTTCTGTGACAGTGACTATGCCAGAGATCTTGAAGACCGAAAGAGCACCTCAGGATATGTGTTTAAGATGTCGAATGGATTAGTTGCTTGGAGTTCTAAGAAGCAGTATGTGGTGTCGCTATCCACCACTGAGGCCGAATTTATTTCTGCAACAGCCTGTGCTGCTCAAAGCATTTGGATGATGCGTGTGTAACACCCCCATTCTATACCCCCAAATAATCATAAAACAAATAGCACTTAATAAAATTTCGTCAGAGTATATTTAAAAACATGGCATAGGCGGGAGAATCACATCAACGTGAAACAAAGCATACATACAACACCTGCCCATAAAGATATGCAACAGTGGGGTAGCGTACATTCAGAGGAAACTCAGTTCCTTACACCCACATTTCAGAATTTAGAATAAAAGTGGAAAATCTAAATACTGAATATCATATATATATATATATATCACATGAAAAGTTGGTCATACATCAAGTTATACATACACAAGCCAAAGGATATATATATATATATATATATATATATATATATATATATATATATATATATATATATATATATATATATATACAATGATCGCCAACGGCCTCCCTAACTACCCGGTGTCACATATCAGAGCCGACCGACAAAAGAATGAAGACATAAGCTTCACAAATGACCTCCAGCAACTCTAGTCTGCAATGCCTCATAGAGCGTTATAAAACAGCAGAAGGGTGAGAAAAACAACCATAATATAAATGCATATAATTATATATATCAACATAAAAATACACATATCCAATATTCTCACCACAATTCTCACATGCCTACACATAAAGCATATACAGATTATATTCACATAATCCCATATTCACACATCATGCATATGTTGATACATACAAAACATATCATTCATAATTCAAGGCATTTAACACGAATGCACATCAATTCACAAATACTATCACAAGCTCAATCACACAATGTCTCCATCCCCAATTGCATATTAATCATGCCCAATACATTTATCACAAATGCATATCACAACATCTCACCCATAATCAACCAAATCATGATTTTCCACATATAACCAATGCAATCATAATTCATACAGATGCAAAGAGACTGAGACAACGACTCTCTATGCAAATGCATATGCGGTACCGACTCCAAGATTTCATATCTTATCACTAGTTCACTCAGGAACTCTGCTGGAACCATCGCTCGTTACTGAGGATCACTCAAGTAACACCCCGTCGGGCCTAGATGTTCACCCGTCGCTTTAGGTCCTCACATAGGCACACGACGTTTATGGATTGCTTTAGATCTCCACATGAGCACACAATCCGATCGCTTTAGGTCCCCACCTGGGCACACGATCCGATCGCTTTAGGTCCCCACCTGGGCACACGATCATTTATAACCATCGCTTTAGGTCCCCAACTGGGCACACGATGTTATAGCAGATTCCCCACCGGAACCGCCGTCACACAGGACGCCACAACAATGCATATCATGATGCTTGACATGCAAGAACTCATGACAACCAATGCATTTTCACTCATATATGCAACCATAAACATGCATCTATAATCAAATACAACACATTGCATTTATTTGCCTTTCGGCCACAATTCATCACCACAACAGGTCATCATATGCATTCACATCATATAACAACATACAAGTCATACGATATCCATATTCAAGCACATTACATAATACACATCATTTACACACCATTAAAATGGCAAAAGTCGACCAAACAACACTATTCATATATCCCGACATAATTTAATCGGCTAACAATCTCCAAGACATCATAATCATAAAGTACAACTCAATACCTTTCGAACGACTCCAAGAATGTAAAAATCGGATAATAGGAACAAAAGTTACGGACGAAAACGAAAACGACATTTTGAAAAATCACATTTTTACCATTCTTCTGGCCATACGCGCATTGGCATGCCTCATACGCGTATGAGCAGAGACTCATTTTTTCCAAAGTTCACGTGTAAAATTCCGTACGCGTAATGCCCAACCTCGTACGCGTATTGTGTGACGCCCCCAATCTATACCCCCAATTAATAATAAAATAAATAACACTTAATAAAATTTCGTCAGAGTATATTTAAAAACATGGCATAGTCGGGGAAATCACATCAACGTGAAACAAAACATACATACAACACCTGCCCATAAAGATATGCGACAGTGGGGTAGCAATCAACAGAGGAAACTTTGTTCCTTACACCCACATTTTCAGAAATTAGAATTAAAGCGGAAAATTTAAAATCTGAATAACATATACCATGTAAAAAGTTGTCATACATCAAGTTATACATGTACAAGCCAAAAGATATATATATATATATATATATATATATATATATATATATATATATATATATATATATATATATTACAAAATAAACACAAACGGCCACCCTAGCTACCCGGTGTCACATATCAGAGTCGACCGACAAAAGGATGAAGACATAAGCTTCACAAAAGACCTCCAGCAACTCTAATCTGCAATGCCTCATAGAGCATTATAAAACGAGCAGAAGGGTGAGAAAAACAACCATAATATAAATGCATATAATTATATATATCAACATAAAAATACACATATTCAATAATCTCACCACAATTATCACATGCCCACACATAGAGCAATTACTAATCATATTCACATCATCACATATCCACTCATAATGCATATGATCATACACAAAACATATTATTCATAACTCCATGCATTTAACACGAATGCACATCATTTCACCAATGCTATCACAATTCTCACACATACTCAATTACTTCACAATTCCACTCATAATCACGTAATCAGACTATGATTCATGCAAATGCACAGAGACCGACACAACGACTCTATGCAAATGCCATGCGGTATCGACTCCAAATATTCTCATCACTAGTTCACTCAGGAACTCTGCTGGAACCATCGCTCGTTACATCACTGTAACTCCCCGTCGGGCCTACGATGTTCACCAGTCGCTTTAAGTCCTCAGGCTTTTCTCACCTCATATTTTTGAGGCACACGACATTTATGGATTGCTTTAGGTCCTCACAGAGGCACACAATCGTCTATAACCATCGCTTTAGGTCCTCAGGCTATTCATACCTTTCATATTTTCGAGGCACACGATGTTATAGCTGATTCCCCACCGGAACCGCCGTCACTCAAGACGCAATGTCTATAACCATCGCTTTAGGTCCTCAGGCTATTCATACCTTTCATATTTTCGAGGCAGACGATGTTATAGCTGATTCCCCAGCGGAATCGCCGTCACACAGGATGCAATGACGATGCATATCATGATGCTTGACATACAAAAACCCGTGACAACCAATGCATCTTAACACATATATCCAGTCACAAACATGCATATATAACCAAATACAGCACATTGCATTTATTTGCCTTTCGGCCATAATTCATCACCACACATGTCATCACAAGTATTTTCATCACACAACAGCACATAGCATAATACACATCAATAATGCACACTTACAACGACAAAAGTCGACAATCGACACTATTCACATTTCCCGACATAATTAAATCGGCTAACGAATTCCAAAACATCATAATTATAAAGTACGGTTCAATACCTTTCCAACGACACCAAGAATGTAAGAATCAAATAAACGGCACAAAAGTTACGGACGAAAACGAAAATGACATTTCCAAAAATCACATTTTTACCATTCTCCTAGCCATACGCGTATTGCCCAAGGCCATACGCGTATGAGCAGAAACCATTTTCTCCCAAAAATTCGCATTTTGAACCCCATACGCGTATGCCCAACACCATACGCGTATCACCATCTCCCATACGCGTAATGACCCAAACACAGGCCAATTTTACGCGTAACGCCGAGTCCCATACGCGTATGGACATGCCCGATACGCGTATGACCAAAGCACACCCAGAAAAATTCTGCAGAAACGAGTTCTGCGTTTTCCAACCAAAACTCACCCAAATTCATCACCTAAATCCAAAAAATTACCAATTTGATTCACAACAACACATACCTATCAAGTATCAACAACAAGGAACACAAAACATCATTTCCAACATGATTAAATCGAATTCCAACACTTTTACAAAGATGGTTTTTATCATATTTTTCATACAATCCAACAAAACAACAAACAAACACATACATAATCATACACATGTATAAGATAATTGAATTTCACACCCTTACCCGATTAAATCGATTCCATTTCCTCTTTTTCTCTCTTTTTCTCCTTTCTCTTCTTTTTCCTTCTTCCCTTTTCTTTCTATTTCTTTCTCTCCATTTTTCTCTCCTTTCTATTTCTATTTTCTTTCTATCTTAACAAAATAATTCAAAATGCCCAAAATACCCCTACACTCGAATATCTCACAAATGTTCCCAAAACGCCGTAAAACATATTCACGATAAAAAATAACATATTTTCACATAAAAGTCAGAAATAAAATAAAATAATAATAAAATAATCAAAAGACTCAATTAAATAAAAACTGACGAAACTGGGGAATTACAACTCTCCCCCACTTGGAAATTTTCGTCCTCGAAAATATTACCGAGACGAACAACTCCGGACACGGCTCTCGCATCCTACCAACAAACATCAGGCCTACAAAAAGGCACACCACAAATAACACAGCTGACAAACACCTTGCTAACCGCAATTACAATCAACGACACGACAACGACGACCACTACAACGACAAGATGCAAAGCCCATACAATGCACTTGACGACCAACTCATAATCCAAAGAAATATGAAATTCTGGTACAGACGTGTGATGTCAAGTGCAATGACACAACATCGCATTCTGCTGTATAAACAAGGCAATAATTAGTAACAGTAAATCAACACAAGGATTGTTCACCCAGTTCGGTCCAACAACCTACATCTGGGGGCATACCAAGCCAGGAAGGAAGTCCACTATTAGTAGTATCAAATTATAGACTCAACAAACCAGTTGACAATCTACCTAATTTAATCACTACCCAATGACCCTTCTATCTAAGTCCTCCCTAGATAAGAGACTCCATCTCACTTCCAATCATCTCAATGATGTCTAGCAGTCAACATCTCCGCCACTGCATCAACAGCTTGATTACCAAACCCTATTCGATCACACAAACTTAGAAGACACACTTCCATGACAATACCTAGACATGACACACATGAGTAAGACAATACTTAGAGTTGCTTAACAGCTTCCTCTAAGACCAATACATCTCTTACCTACAGGCTTCGAGATAAACACGATGACCATCCCACAAACCGGGTGGTTCATCAACCAACACAGCCCTTATAATCTACATGATGGCTGGCTTTTCTTAAACTAGGTTATAATGCTTCTATTTATAACCTATTTCCCAACTGGATTTGGGCCTTCAAATCTCAACAAATCAGCAAAAGATTCTGCTACTAAATAGATCTTCAATCAAATCTTCAATTGAATCTTCATTTAAATCTTCAATTAAATCTTCAATCTTTACTAGATTTTATCTTTAATCTTCCACACCTTTAAATCAGCTCCACATAATATTTCCAGGATATTATGTATCTTTTAAATCTTCACCTTTAATTCACTGCAAGATCTTCTCCCTATCTGATTTGATTTGAATTTAAAACAGATTTTATCTTCAAATCTTTTTAAATCAAACAGCCCTTAAACATAGCAACAGGATCTGCTCCAAATCTGATTGCAACTGAAAATATCTTCTCCAAGATATTCGCACACAATCTCTCTAACAGATCTTCTCAAAACAAACTTTCACGCGCAGCCCTAAAACATCACAGCCTGATGTTCTGATGTTCTGATAATTGATGTCATGACATCTCCTTTGACATCACATGACAGCAGCAACTGCTGTGCCAGAACCAAGATGTTATGACATACTGTCCTGACAGTAATACTCCATATTTGTACTGATGTCTGATTAACCATGTCAGGACATCTCACCCAACATCCTGCGATACAAAAACACAACATATGGTTTTCTAATGTTCTGGTATAGTGATGTCAAGACATCACACATATAACATCAGCAACTAAAACTTCAACCCTGCAAGAGCTAATGTTGGGAACCAATGTTATGACATCAGACATATGACATCAACATTGACACAACATTGTTTTACTAAAATTTCAGCCAACTACAAGAACTAACAATCTCCCCCTTTGGCTAATTTTGGCTAAAACAATCTCAGCCTACACCAGAGATACCAGCACCATACTAACTAACATCAGCACACAACTAGCAGCAACAACATCCAACAGCTGCACAACTACAAACCCCCCCTCGAAACAAGAACCATAACAAACAGCTAGGTAACTCTCCCCCTTTTTAGCCACAATTGGCCAACCTAGCACACAATGTTCCAAAGGCAGACTTTGAATCATCCAACCAGCATACTCAGAACAAAACAATCCTACTTCTCTCCCTTTTTAGCCACATTTGACAAATTACTAGCACTCCAGAGCAATATCCATACAACCTTTGGATAACACAACCATCTCCCCCTCAAGGAAACAACCAAGTTTAATCATTGGCAGTAATGAACACTCCCCCTCAATGCAAACACCAACATAGCAGCTGAAAAACCCTCCCTTAATATTTGCACTTCTACACTATAACATCAGCAATCAGCAGCATAACTCTCTAAGCAGCAACAACCATCAACTCCTTTGGCAGCATTTGACAATTTCAACTCCTTTTCAACTCCTTGGCTCTTACTTCTCCCTATCTTCAGCCATTCTGAACAGATCATTCTACCGATAACACCCTTCGCAACGAATGAGGTATGCATCATGAAAGTAGTCATGTATTGTCAGAACTTCTAAGGCTGCTTCTCCCAACTCCACACGCATAGTTCCACTCCAGACAAGGATGTTGAAACATAATGTAGGACATCAGCATTAGATAAACTATCACATCTTCTTCACCAAAACTTCATTCCTGAACCATAATATCCAGACTGCAGATTTGCATCAGTTCAGCAAAACCAATGTATCTACTCATCCCAAGCAGTAGTAAACATGACATTAAGTCACAACATCTGATCACCACTTCCCAGTTCAGGCACATGAACATCTTCATAAAGACCCCACGAATTCTCAGCTTACTTAAAAGCTTTACTGAGATCCAATCTCTTCAAGAGGTACTTGCAACAGAAAAACACCAGCTGTTCAAACATGATTACTCCCCCTCAAGCCTATACCAACAACCCTAGGCAACACATGGGCTAACTCTCCAAAGGCAGTCCAATCAATCAATGCATGATCTACTTCAGTCTTCACTACATTCTCCATCCAAGGCAGGCCTTCTACTTCATCATTCTCCCGTATGACTAAGTAGACGCTCCTTAGGCAAAAAGTAGGTACCACGCTTCTGAACTAGAGCATAATCATCCTTCACCAAGGATAGCTAACCATATAATGTCCCAACACAAGTTAGAACATCTGTCACACACTAAGACATCATCACCATGATTCTTGATATGCTCCACCAACTAAATTTACTATTGCATAGTAATCCAAAGAACTAGAGAATTAAATTCTCATCCACCTTCAAGAAGAATAATCTCCTTGAGTCTTCAACTCATCACCCTTCTGCCCAAGAGTAACTTGTTCCAAGACACTCCTCAATAATAACCAGCTGCCACACTCTGATTATATTGATTCTTCAAATCCACTTCTGAGATTAACCAATTGCCACAATTTGATCACCTCATACATGAATCCTCATATGAAAACAGTCAACTGCCACATTTTGACCTTTTTCACGTTTGTCAGAATCCTCACAAAGATATCTTGATCCACCAAGGAAACTTGATCTTCAAGTCACACGTTCCACTTGCTCAAAAGCAAACAGACTTAGACTCCCTAAGCCATGGTCATGCAACATCTTCTCCTTCCTGCAGCTCCCGCAAACTGCCATGAGAACGATCTTTTTGAAGCATCAAATTGTTCATTACTGTAGATCACCCTATCTTGAGCTGATGTGCCACATCACCAGCTGAGACTTCTGATGTTAAGCTAGATGTCAGAACATTATGACCTCCAACTGTTGAATTCAGCTCTTCCTTCTGCCACTCAGATGAACCTCCTCCCTTTGCAGAAACAGATTTCCATGCTCTCATATACTTGATTCAACAATCAAGTTTGAGTAGACAACCTCCATTCTGCTTAGAAATTCCAACGACTTCAAATCTGAATCTTCAGACAATAAGTAGTCCAAGGCTACCCCATAGCAATACTAAAGAATGTCACTTCCCTTAGTAGAGTCGTCAGTAGAAGCCAGAGATAACTGCCACTTATCCTCGACCTTCACAACCAGAGCACACACTATGCTCCAAACTACTGGTCCAAGCAGTGACCATCAAGATTATGATGCCTTCATATCTTTTATCCTTCAAACAGCAACTAGACTGACTTTGATATGTTGAATGTCATCAACATTCCATAATCAATCTGCCTCTTCTACTCAAAACTCATCCCAGACAATTTGGATGATACTCTAAGAACATAGTCACCAATCAACCCCACCAGTTGATTCAACCCCAAGGAGCTTACCTCTTGGAAGTTCTCCAACACACCAAAAAGAGAAAAATAAATTCTCAATACTTCTGCAGATCTGCACTTTTACCTCAGACATATACATAGCCTCCCGTCAATGTATATTGTCATTAGTTGATGGCACAGCGTTAACAAAAGTAGACAAATACTCAACTACTTGTCAAGCTATTTATCACAAGGTACTACATATGATCTGATCTGGCACTAGCTGATCCCCCTTTTGTTAATCCACACCACTGATCACTAACCGGCTTGACCTGATACTTCACCCTGAGCACAACCATCTTTCTTTGGCTGACATGATGTTTTAACATCAGTTCTGACATTAAACACTACTATGGCTTTGGAGACTTACATATTTCTGCAGGGAACACACGAGAACAATTCAGGCTCAGCATCTTCCTTGATGAAATTTCCTCCAGTTCATGTATCTTCAGATATACCAGAACTACATGTGATAACATAACCAGAAAACATCCTCTCAATTAGGTCACCACAACTAAGCTTAAGAGATAACTTATCAAGATCTTCACTCCCGCATGAAAGATTTGACAGTGATACTCGTTTGTTTTGGCTCCACCGTCTTCTTTCATCATCAAGAAGGAATCAACAGATTGGTCTACAATGCCTGATTTGAATTATAGTCTTCTTTTGCTGAGGAGAACAACTCTAACGTCTTTTCAAGAGACTACTTTCGAAACGTCTCAACACAAGAACCAACCAGGGTAGCATCAGATACCATGCAGCGGAACACACAACAACTCCTCAACAACCTTCAGGCACTACGCAATAATCCTTGCACACCATCACCAACCAAACTAGGTGTCAACACACTCACAACAGCAGTACTCATGAATAGTCCAATCTTCACTTTAAGGGATCATACAAGCAACTATATGAACTGACCAAGTCCACAACTCAGCAAACTATCTTCCTTGCTCATGAACCAGAAAGTATCTTCCCTAGATCTCATCCAGAAACAGACAGGATGCCTGCTCTGATACCAATTGAAATTCTGGTACAGATGTGTGATGTCAAGTGCAATGTCACAACATCACATTCTGCTGTATGAACAAGGCAATAATTAGTAACAGTAAATCAACACAAGGATTGTTCACCCAGTTCGGTCCAACAACCTACATCTGGGGGCATACCAAGCCAGGAAGGAAGTCCACTATTAGTAGTATCAAATTACAGACTCAACAAACCAGTTGACAATCTACCTAATTTAATCACTACCCAATGACCCTTCTATCTAAGTCCTCCCTAGATAAGAGACTCCATCTCACTTCCAATCATCTCAATGATGTATAGCAGTCAACATCTCCGCCACTGCATCAACAGCTTGATTACCAAACCCTATTCGATCACACAAACTTAGAAGACACACTTCCATGACAATACCTAGACATGACACACATGACTAAGACAATACTTAGAGTTGCTTAACAGCTTCCTCTAAGACCAATACATCTCTTACCTACAGGCTTCGATATAAACACGATGACCATCCCACAAACCGGGTGGTTCATCAACCAACACAGCCCTTATAATCTACATGATGGCTGGCTTTTCTTAAACTAGGTTACAATGCTTCTATTTATAACCTATTTCCCAACTGGATTTGGGCCTTCAAATCTTAACAAATCAGCAAAAGATTCTGCTACTAAATAGATCTTCAATCAAATCTTCAATTGAATCTTCATTTAAATCTTCAATTAAATCTTCAATCTTTACTAGATTTTATCTTCAATCTTCCACACCTTTAAATCAGCTCCACATAATATTTCCAGGATATTATGTATCTTTTAAATCTTCACCTTTAATTCATTGCAAGATCTTCTCCCTATCTGATTTGATTTTAATTTAAAACAGATTTTATCTTCAAATCTTTTTAAATCAAACAGCCCTTAAACATAGCAACAGGATCTGCTCCAAATCTGATTGCAACTGAAAATATCTTCTCCAAGATATTCGCACACAATCTCTCTAACAGATCTTCTCAAAACAAACTTTCACGCGCAGCCCTAAAACATCACAGCCTGATGTTCTGATGTTCTGATAACTGATGTCATGACATCTCCTTTGACATCACATGACAACAGCAACTGCTGTGCCAGAACCAAGATGTTATGACATACTGTCCTGACAGTAATACTCCATATTTGTACTGATGTCTGATTAACCATGTCAGGACATCTCACCCAACATCCTGCGATACAAAAACACAACATATGGTTTTCTAATGTTCTGGTATAGTGATGTCAAGACATCACACATATAACATCAGCAACTAAAACTTCAACCCTGCAAGAGCTAATGTTGGGAACCAATGTTATGACATCAGACATATGACATCAACATTGACACAACATTGTTTTACCAAAATTTCAGCCAACTACAAGAACTAACAAAATACACAAGACACAACTCACAGGTTCACTCTTGAACCGAAACATAACAGGATCGTTACCCTCTCCCTAGGTAACACCCCCCTAATCCCCCACACAGGAATTAGCTACTCGCACTCGAACCAACACAATGGAAACGAGGCAACAACACAAACAAGAACATAAATTTCCACGACACCACAGGGCCTCCACAACATCAACAAAACCAGAACACCAACATCCTTGTCACACAACCTTATTACAGTAATGATACGATTCACCAAACGAACATAAAACCAAAACATCCATCTACTTAGTAGCCCATGAACATTATTCAAACCTCTCACCTAACACTTCCATCCTGAAACATCCAATGGTCTCATCATTCATACAGATTTCCAATGTCTCACCTAAGAACTCTTACAAGTCGCATACACATATACGAAATATGCTACATCACGCTTCTGCTGCGCACTCTGATGACTCGTAACCATCAAAACTACCAATCTCACGTCCAAAGTCTAACTTTTTCGCATACTTTCCAAAAACCACTATTCACTTTTAATATTTCAGCCTCACATTCTTTCGTGTTATTTCACACACCAGACACAACAATAACTCTTCTCAAATTCTAACCATTCTCGTTGTCTCTATACATTCAGACCAAACCAGTACTCAATATTCTTGTAATCACCAACCACTTCGAATCCAGAACCATAATACTGATCCTTTCATGAGTCCTCAAATGTCACAAGACATAAGCCACAACTTAAACAAACCACTGCTCTTATCGAACATTCCAACAATTGTAATTCTAATCAAACTCAACCGAACTATTCCAGTTACCTAATCCTGAAAAAGAACACTTATTCTCAATCGTCACCCTATACCACTATCCATACTCCATACACAATTCCTTCTCTTAACAATCCAAATTCCAACCTATTGCAACAACCAACCAAAAAGAAACTCTCAAATATTACATCCACCCCTACTGTTTCCTCAAGATTTCTGGAATCTCAATACCATCAAAGAATTTCAAATCGTTTGCAATTCGTCACAATTCAAAATTCAAGCTATGCCAAACACAACCGCAAGTTCCCATACTACTCACTGACTAACACGCATCCCCCTACTATCATCTTATTCCTTACCAACCATTAGTAATACCCAATCATTATCCCTCAGAGACATTCCAACTTAATCCACATACACAACCCTCAAATCTGTCTCATCTTCTGATATTAGAATTCTCATCGACTCAACAACGCAATCTGTAACCATCAAACAAAAATCTTGATCCCGCATCACCGTCAGATATAAAACCTTCCTCAACTTGACACAATAATTCGCAATCATTTCCTTAAATTTCAAGTAATCCATTCCGCACCACTATCAAAGCCGGAAAGACACGTCCATTCCATCCAACATAATTCTCGTATGCTATCAACAAGAGATTAAGGGTGATCAGTTCCTCAATTTGTCAATAGACAGTCGATAACCATGCTGAGGCATAAATCCTCTCCGCCAAACTATAATAGCATTCCTTACATCCTACACACAAAGCTACCTAAGGCGCAAATCCTTAGCTGACATAATCCTTACCTCCGCATCCCTTCTTGAACCAGAAACCACACTTATAATCTTGCAATTCACAACACACTGAGCCAGCGCTCTACACCTGAAACAACACGGAGAAGTACCAGCTTCTCCCCCACTTATCTCATTCTAATCTCTCCAACTATGAACATACCAAATCCATTACAAATCCTTTACCATAAACAGTCAAGGAACAATTAGACAACCCAAGAAGTAATTACCGACCCCCTAGACAAAAGTATCTATAACCATTTTACCATCCATCAAAGAAAACACAATTCAAACGCTTCGCGCACTCATACGAAATAAACGAATGAGTCGCTCCAATATCAATAATAGCAAATAAAGACGTACTATAAATAAAACAAGTACCTTGAGTCAGACGATCCGCACTAGTACTGATATGACCTGTTTCACCGCAGTTGAAACACTTCATCCTAATTCTCTTACAATCAGCTGCGACATGTCCCGAACCTCCACAATTAGAACATTTCAGTTTATTCCTCCTACAATCCAACTTACGATGTCCTACTTCCCCACACTTGTGACACTTAATGTAACACCTCGGAGGACTAGACATTCTTCCCCCACTACATGATTGTTGTTTCCCTTTCCTGTCATTCGCATTCTCATAGGGAGTAGCACGCACCTTACGATCCTCTTCGTAAATCCTACAACTGTCCACCAATTCAAAAAACCTTCTAATCCTCTGATAACCGATTGCCCGTTTAATCTCCGGACGCAATCCGTTCTTGTACTTCACGCACTTAGAAAATTCAGCAGTCGCTTCCGGATAATGAGGATAGAACTGCACAAGTTCCACAAACTTTGCAGTGTAGTCAACCACAGACATTTTGCCTTGTTTTAATTCCAAAAACTCAATCTCTTTCCTTTCCTTCACACCCTTAGGATAATACTTCCTCTGAAACTCTAGACTAAATAAATCCCAAGTAACCTCTTCATCATCCACTTCCAACACTTGGCGTAAACTAACCCACCAATCAGCTGCTTCTTCCTCCAGCATGTGAGTACCCAGTCTCACCTTATCCTCTTCAGCACAATCCATCACATGGAAGATTCTTTCAACCTCTTCAAACCAAAATTGTGCACCATCAGGATCATATCTTCCCTTGAAGATAAGCAGCTCATTCTTTCAGAACTCATCGTTACCCATAATATTCGGTACACCCTGCACAGCCCGAGCCATATTCTGTTCATTTCCAATAACAACAACTATGGTTAAACAAACAGCTCACCGAACCACAAAGACCAACAAGGACTGACACAAACTGACACGGACAGGCTCTGATACCACTTAATGTGACGCCCCTAATCTATACCCCCAATTAATAATAAAATAAATAGTACTTAATAAATTTCGTCAGAGTATATTTAAAAACATGGCATAGTCGGGGAAATCACATCAACGTGAAACAAAACATACATACAACACCTGCCCATAAATATATGCTACAGTGGGGTAGCAATCAACAGAGGAAACTTTGTTCCTTACACCTACATTTTCAGAAATAAGATTTAAAGCGGAAAATCTAAAATCTAAATAACATATACCATGTAAAAAGTTGTCATACATCAAGTTATACATGTACAAGCCAAAAGATATATATATATATATATATATATATAGTACACAATAAACACAAACGACCACCCTAGCTACCCGGTGTCACATATCAGAGCCGACCGACAAAAGGGTGAAGACATAAGCTTCACAAAAGACCTCCAGCAACTCTAATCTGCAATGCCTCATAGAGCATTATAAAACGAGCAGAAGGCTGAGAAAAACAACCATAATATAAATGCATATAATTATATATATAAACATAAAAATACACATATCCAATAATCTCACCATAATTATCACATGCCCACACATATAGCAATTACTAATCATATTCACATCATCACATATCCACTCATAATGCATATGATCATACACAAAACATATTATTCATAACTCCATGCATTTAACACGAATGCACATCATTTCACCAATGCTATCACAATTCTCACACATACTCAATTAATTCACAATTCCACTCATAATCACGTAATCAGACTATGATTCATGCAAATGCACAGAGACCGACACAACGACTCTATTCAAATGCCATGCGGTACCGACTCCAAATATTCTCATCACTAGTTCACTCAGGAACTCTGCTGGAACCATCGCTCGTTACATCACTGTAACTCCCCATCGGGCCTACGATGTTCACCCGTCGCTTTAAGTCCTCAGGCTTTTCTCACCTCATATTTTCAAGGCATACGACGTTTATGGATTGCTTTAGGTCCTCACAGAGGCACACAATCGTCTATAACCATCGCTTTAGGTCCTCAGGCTATTCATACCTTTCATATTTTCGAGGCACACGATGTTATAGCTGATTCCCCACCGGAACCGCCATCACTCAAGACGCAATGTCTATAACCATCACTTTAGGTCCTCAGGCTATTCATACCTTTCATATTTTCGAGGCACACGATGTTATAGCTGATTCCCCACCGGAACCGCCGTCACTCAAGACACAATGTCTATAACCATCGCTTTAGGTCCTCAGGCTATTCATACCATTCATATTTTCGAGGCACACGATGTTATAGCTGATTCCCCACCGGAACCGCCGTCACACAGGACGCAATGACGATGCATATCATGATGCTTGACATACAAAAACTCATGACAACCAATGCATCTTCACACATATATGCAGTCACAAACATGCATATATAACCAAATACAGCACATTGCATTTATTTGCCTTTCGGCCACAATTCATCACCACACATGTCATCACAAGTGTTTTCATCACACAACAGCACATAGCATAATACACATCAATAATGCACACTTACAACGACAAAAGTCGACAATCGACACTATTCACATTTCCTGACATAATTAAATTGGCTAACGAATTCCAAAACATCATAATCATAAAGTACGGTTCAATACCTTTCCAACGACACCAAGAATGTAAGAATCAGATAAACGGTACAAAAGTTATGGACGAAAACGAAAACGACATTTCCAAAAATCACATTTTAACCATTCTCCTGCCCATACGCGTATTGCCCTAGGCCATACGCGTATTGCCCAAATTCCTCGCCAGGCCATACGCGTATTGCCCAAGGCCATACACGTATGAGCAGAAACCATTTTCTCCCCAAAATTCGCATTTTGAACCCCATACGCATATGCCCAACACCATACGCGTATCACCATCTCCCATACGCGTAATGACCCAAACACAGGCCAATGTTACGCGTAATGCCGAGTCCCATACGCGTATGGACATGAACCATACGCGTATGACCAGAGCACACCCAGAAAAATTCTGCAGAAACGAGTTCTGCGTTTTCCAACCAAAACACACCCAAATTCATCACCTAAATCCAGAAAATTACCAATTTGATTCACAACAACACATACCTATCAAGTATCAACAACAAGGAACACAAAACATCATTTCCAACATGATTAAATCGAATTCCAACACTTTTACAATAATGGTTTTTATCATATTTTTCATACAATCCAACAAAACAACAAACAAACACATACATAATCATACACATGTATAAGATAATTGGATTTCACACCCTTACCCGATTAAATCGATTCCTAGAAGTGATTTTGGAGATTTCCTCTTTTTCTCTCTTTTTCTCCTTTCTCTTCTTTTTCCTTCTTCCCTTTTCTTTCTATTTCTTTCTCTCCATTTTTCTCTCCTTTCTATTTCTATTTTCTTTCTATCTTAACAAAATAATTCAAAATGCCCAAAATACCCCTACACTCGAATATCTCGCAAATGTTCCCAAAACGCGGTAAAACATATTCACGATAAAAAATAACATATTTTCACATAAAAGTCAGAAATAAAATAAAATAATAATAAAATATTCCAAATACTCAATTAAATAAAAACTGACGAAACTGGGGCGTTACAACTCTCCCCCACTTTGAATTTTTCGTCCTCGAAAATATTACCGAGACGAACAACTCCGGACACGGCTCTCGCATCTTACCAACAAACATCAGGCCTACAAAAAGGCACACCACAAATAACACAGCTGACAAACACCTTTCTAACCGCAATTACAATCAACGACACGACAACGACGACCACTACAACGACAAGATGCAAAGCCCATACAATGCACTTGACGACCAACTCACAATCCAAAGAAATACACAAGACACAACTCACAGGTTCACTCTTGAGTCGAAATACAATAGGATCGTTACCCTCTCCCTAGGTAACACCCCCCTAATCCCCCACACAGGAATTAGCTACTCGCACTCGAACCAACACAATGGAAACGAGGCAACAACACAAACAAGAACATAAAGTTCCACGACACCATAAGGCCTCTACAACATCAACAAAACCAGAACACCAACATCCTTGTCACACAACCTTATTACAGTAATGCTACGATTCACCAAACGAACATAAAACCAAAACATCCATCTACTTAGTAGGCCATGAACATTATTCAAACCTCTCACCTAACACTTCCATCCTGAAACATCCAATGGTCTCATCATTCATACAGATTTCCAATGTCTCACCTAAGAACTCTTACAAGTCGCACACACATATAAGAAATATGCTACATCACGCTTCTGCTGCGCACTCTGATGACTCGTAACCATCAAAACTACCAATCTCACATCCAAAGTATAACTTTTTCGCATACTTTCCAAAAACCACTGTTCACTTTTAATATTTCAGCCTCACATTCTTTCGTGTTATTTCACACACCAGACACAACAATAACTCTTCTCAAATTCTAACCATTCTCGTTGTCTCTATACATTCAGACCAAACTTGTACTCAATATTCTTGTAATCACCAACCACTTCGAATCTAGAACCATAATACTGATCCTTTCATGAGTCCTCAAATGTCACAAGACATAAGCCACAACTTAAACAAACCATTACTCTTATTGAACATTCCAACAATTGTAATTCTTATCAAACTCAACCGAACTATTCCAGTTACCTAATCCTGAAAAAGAACACTTATTCTCAATCATCACCCTATACCACTATCCATACTCCATACACAATTCCTTCTCTTAACAATCCAAATTCCAACCTATTGCAACAACCAACCAAAAAGAAACTCTCAAATATTACATCCACCCCTACTGTTTCCTCAAGATTTCTGGAATCTCAATACCATCAAAGAATTTCAAATCGTTTGCAATTCGTCACAATTCAAAATTCAAGCTATGCCAAACACAACCGCAAGTTCCCATACTACACACTGACTAACACGCATCCCCCTACTATCATCTTCTTCCTTACCAACCATTAGTAATACCCAATCATTATCCCTCAGAGACATTCCAACTTAATCCACACACACAACCCTCTAATCCGTCTCATCTTCTGATATAAGAATTCTCATCGACTCAACAACGCAATCTGTAACCATCAAACAAAAATCTTGATCCCGCATCACCGTCAGATATAAAACCTTCCTCAACTTGACACAATAATTCGCAATCATTTCCTTAAATTTCAAGTAATCCATTCCGCACCACTATCAAAGCCGAAAAGACACGTCCATTCCATCCAACATAATTCCCGTCTGCTATCAACAAGAGATTAAGGGTGATCAGTTCCTCAATTTGTCAATAGACAGCCGACAACCATGCTGAGGCATAAACCGTCTCCGCCAAACTATAATAGCATTCCTTACATCCTACACACAAAACTACCTAAGGCACAAATCCTTAGTTGACATAATCCTTACCTCCGCATCCCTTCTTGAACCAGAAACCACACTTATAATCTTGCAATTCACAACACACTGAGCCAGCGCTCTACACCTGAAACAACACGGAGAAGTATCAGCTTCTCCCCCACTTATCTCATTCTAATCTCTCCATCAATGAACACACCAAATCCATTACAAATCCTTTACCATAAACAGTCAAGGAACAATTAGACAACCCAAGAAGTAATTACCGACCCCCTAGACAAAAGTATCTATAACCATTTTACCATCCATCGAAGACAACACAATTCAAACGCTTCGCGCACTCATACGAAATAAACGAATGAGTCGCTCCAATATCAATAATAGCAAATAAATACGTACTATAAATAAAACAAGTACCTTGAGTCAGACAATCCGCACTCGTAGTCTCATCTCCCGCCAATGCAATAACCTTCCTACCAGTCTGAGCTCCCTTCGGTTTCATACACCTCGTACTGATATGACCTGTTTCACCGCAGTTGAAACACTTCATCCTAATTCTCTTACAATCAGCTGCGACATGTCCCGAACCTCCACAATTAGAACATTTCAGTTTATTCCTCCTACAATCCAACTTACGATGTCCTACTTCCCCACACTTGTGACACTTAATGTAACACCTCGGAGGACTAGACATTCCTCCCCCACTACAAGACTGTTGTTTCCCTTTCCTGTCATTCGCATTCTCATAGGGAGTAGCACGCACCTTACGATCCTCTTCGTAAATCCTATAACTGTCCACCAATTCAGAAAACCTTCTAATCCTCTGATAACCGATTGCCCGTTTAATCTTCGGACGCAATCTGTTCTCGTACTTCACGCACTTAGAAAATTCAGCAGTCGCTTCCGGATAATGAGGATAGAACTCCACAAGTTCCACAAACTTTGCAGTGTAGTCAACCACAGACATCTTGCCTTGTTTTAATTCCAAAAACTCAATCTCTTTCCTTTCCTTCACACCCTCAGGATAATACTTCCTCCGAAACTCTCGACTAAACAAATCCCAAGTAACCTCTTCATCATCCACTTCCAACACTTAGCGTAAACTAACCCACCAATCAGCTGCTTCTTCCTCCAGCATGTGAGTACCCAATCTCACCTTATCCTCTTCAGCACAATCCGTCACATGGAAGATTCTTTCAACCTCTTCAAACCAAAATTGTGCACCATCAGGATCATATCTTCCCTTGAGGATAAGCAGCTCATTCTTTCTGAACTCATCATTACCCATAATATTCGGTACACCCTGCACAACCCAAGCCATATTCTGTTCATTTCCAATAACAACAACTATGGTTAAACAAACAGCTCACCGAACCACAAAGACCAACAAGGACTGACACAAACTGGCACGGACTGGCTCTGATACCACTTAATGTGACGCCCCCAATCTATACCCCCAATTAATAATAAAATAAATAGCACTTAATAATATTTCGTCAGGGTATATTTAAAAACATGGCATAGTCGGGGAAATCACATCAACGTGAAACAAAACATACATACAACACCTGCCCTTAAAGATATGCGACAGTGGGGTAGCAATCAACAGAGGAAACTTTGTTCCTTACACCCACATTTTCAGAAATTAGAATTAAAGCGGAAAATCTAAAATCTGAATAACGTATACCATGTAAAAAGTTGTCATACATCAAGTTATACAAGTACAAGCCAAAAGATATATATATATAGTACACAATAAACACAAACGGCCACCCTAGCTACCCGGTGTCACTTATCAGAGCCGACCGACAAAAGGGTGAAGACATAAGCTTCACAAAAGACCTCAAGCAACTCTAATCTGCAATGCCTCATAGAGCATTATAAAACGAGCAGAAGGCTGAGAAAAACAACCATAATATAAATGCATATAATTATATATATCAACATAAAAATACACATATCCAATAATCTCACCACAATTATCACATGCCCACACATATAGCAATTACTAATCATATTCACATCATCACATATCCACTCATAATGCATATGATCATACACAAAACATATTATTCATAACTCCATGCATTTAACACGAATGCACATCATTTCACCAATGCTATCACAATTCTCACACACACTCAATTAATTCACAATTCCACTCAAAATCACGTAATCAGACTATGATTCATGCAAATGCACAGAGACCGACACAACGACTCTATGCAAATGCCATGCGTTACCGACTCCAAATATTCTTATCACTAGTTCACTCAGGAACTCTGTTGGAACCATCGCTCGTTACATCACTGTAACTCCCCATCGGGCCTACGATGTTCACCCGTCGCTTTAAGTCCTCAGGCTTTTCTCACCTCATATTTTCGAGGCATACGACGTTTATGGATTGCTTTAGGTCCTCACAGAGGCACACAATTGTCTATAACCATCGCTTTAGGTCCTCAGGCTATTCATACCTTTCATATTTTCGAGGCACACGATGTTATAGCTGATTCCCCACCGGAACCGTCGTCACTCAAGACGCAATGTCTATAACCATCGCTTTA
The DNA here is from genome assembly GCA_022829125.1 of Lathyrus tuberosus. Lineage (NCBI taxonomy): Eukaryota > Viridiplantae > Streptophyta > Magnoliopsida > Fabales > Fabaceae > Lathyrus > Lathyrus tuberosus. Next base: position 5,866,346 of record JALAZF010000161.1, on the reverse strand, counting down.
GGTCCTCAGGCTATTCATACCTTTCATATTTTCAAGGCATACGATGTTATAGCTGATTCCCCATCGGAACCGCCGTCACACAAGACGCAATGACGATGCATATCATAATGCTTGACATACAAAAACTCATGACAACCAATGCATCTTCACACATATATGCAGTCACAAACATGCATATATAACCAAATACAGCACATTGCATTTATTTTCCTTTCGGCCATAATTCATCACCACACATGTCATCACAAGTATTTTCATCACACAACAGCACATAGCATAATACACATCAATAATGCACACTTACAACGACAAAAGTCGACAATCGACACTATTCACATTTCCCAACATAATTAAATTGGCTAACGAATTCCAAAACATCATGATCATAAAGTACGGTTCAATACCTTTCCAACGACACCAAGAATGTAAGAATCAAATAAACGGAACAAAAGTTACGGACGAAAACGAAAACGACATTTCCAAAAATCACATTTTTACCATTCTCCTGGCCATACGCGTATTGCCCCAGGCCATACGCCTATTGCCCAAATTCCTCGCCATGCCATACGCGTATTGCCCAAGGCCATACGCGTATGAGCATAAACCATTTTCTCCCCAAAATTCGCATCTTGAACCCCATACGCGTATGCCCAACACCATACGCGTATCACCATCTCCCATACGCGTAATGACCCAAACACAGGCCAATGTTACGCGTAACGCCGAGTCCCATACGCGTATGGACATGCCCCATACGCGTATGACCAGAGCACACCCAGAAAAATTCTGCAGAAACGAGTTATGCGTTTTCCAACCAAAACACACCCAAATTCATCACCTAAATCCAGAAAATTACCAATTTGATTCACAACAACACATACCTATCAAGTATCAACAAAAAGGAACACAAAACATCATTTCCAACATGATTAAATTGAATTCCAACACTTTTACAAAAATGGGTTTTATCATATTTTTCATACAATACAACAAAACAACAAACAAACACATACATAATCATACACATGTATAAGATAATTGAATTTCACACCCTTACCCGATTAAATCGATTCCTATAAGTGATTTTGGAGATTTCCTCTTTTTCTCTCTTTTTCTCCTTTCTCTTCTTTTTCCTTCTTCCATTTTCTTTCTATTTCTTTCTCTCCATTTTTCTCTCCTTTCTATTTCTATTTTCTTTCTATCTTAACAAAATAATTCAAAATGCCCAAAATACCCCTACACTCGAATATCTCGCAAATGTTCCCAAAACGCGGTAAAACATATTCACGATAAAAAATAACATATTTTCACATAAAAGTCAGAAATAAAATAAAATAATAATAAAATAATCAAAAGACTCAATTAAATAAAAACTGACGAAACTGGGGCGTTACATATTGCCCAGCTATGCTACGCGTATCATACGCAAATGGGCAGATGGCCGAGAAAAACACCATCTCATACGCGTATTGCCCATGGCTCTCCCACCATACGCGTATTGCCAAGGTCCATACGCGTATGAACATGCCCCATACGCGTATGACCTGGAAAAACCAGAAAAATTTCTGCAGAACTTTGTTCTGCGTTTTCCAACCAAAATTATCCCATTTTTCATCTAAACATCAGAAAATCACCAATTTGAAGTGTAATAACGCATACTAAACATGTATAGACAATCTAAAACACAATCAACACAAGTTTTAACACATTTAAATCAATTTCTATCCAATATTACCAAATATGATTTTTACCAATTTTCTCCAAATCAATCCAAAATCAATCACAAACACACATACATAATCATATACAATTATACAATAATCGAGTTTCGCACCCTTACCCGATTAATCGATTCCTAGCAATTGTTTTCTTGAGTTTCCAAGCTTTTCCTCTTTCTCTCTTTTTTTCTCCTTTCTCTTCTTTTCTTTCTTCCCTTTTTCTTCTTCTCTTTTTCTTTCTCTCTATTTTTCTCTCCTTTCTATTTCTATCTCTTTTCTTTACTAACTCAGTAAATAATTAGGGAAAAGACTAAAATACACTTACTCTCAATTATCTCCCAAACGATCCCAAAATGCGATAAAATATAATAACAGTACAAAACAACATATTATCACACCAAAGTCATAAATAAAAATAATATAATACTCAAAATAATTAAATCGACTCTATTAAATAAAATGGTCGAACTGGGGCGTTACAACACTCCCCCACTTGGAAATTTTCGTCCTCAAAAATATGCCGAGACGAACCACTCAGGATACGACTCTCGCCACCAACCAACAAACATCAGGCCTACCAAAAGGCACACCACTAATAACACAACTGACAACCCACTTTGCTGACCGCAAATACAATCAACAACACGACAACGACGACCTCTACAACGACAAGATGCAAAGCCCATACAATGCACTTGACGACCAACACACAACTCAAGGAAATACACAAGCACCAACTCACAGGTTCACTCTTGAACCGAAACACAATAGGATCGTTACGCTCTCCCTAGGTAACACTCCCCTAATCCCCCACACAGGAATTAGCTCTTCGCACTCGAACCAACACAATGGAAATGAGACAACAACACAAACAAGAATATAAAGTGCCACGACACGACAAGGTCTCAACAACATCAACAAAACAAGAATACCAACCTCATTGTCACACAACCTTATTACATCAATGCCACGATTCACCAATCGTACATATAACCAAAACACCCGTCTACTTAGTATCCCATGAATATCATTCAAACCTTTCACCTAACACTTCCATTCTGAAACATCCATTGGTCTCATCATTCCTACAGATTTCCAATGTTCCACCTAAGAACTCTTACAAGTCACACACGCATATATGAAATGTGCCACATCACGCTTTCGCTGCGTACTCTGATGACTCGAAACCATCAAAACTACCAATCTCACGTGCAAAGTCTAACTCTTTCGCATAATCACCAAAAATCACTGTTCACTTTTAATATTCCTTTCCTCACACTCCTCTGTCACAACAATAACTTTTCCCCAAAGGATAATCCAAGCCCAATTCGTAGTTCATCACAAATTCCAACCATTCTCGTTGTCTCTATTCCTTCAGACCAAATCAGTATTCAATATTCTTGTAATTACCAAACACGTCGAATCTAGACTCATAAAGATAATACTTCCTGTAATCCAACATACTACGACTACAAATGATTCCACAATAGTACTGATCCTTCCTCGACTCCTCAAATGTCGAAAAACACAACCCACAACTTAAACAAATCACCACCCTTATCAAACGTTCCAACAATTGTAATTCTAATCAAACTCAACCAAACCATTCCAGTACCTAATCCTAAAAGTGAACACTTACTCTCAATCGTAATCCTATACCATTGTCCGTACTCCATACACAATTCTTGTTCTTGACAATCCAAATTCCAACCTATCGCAACTATCAATCCAAAAGAACTCACAATGATTTCCCAAGTTAACAATCATACAAAATCTCGATTCCGCACCACTATCAAAGTCGAAAAGACACGTCAATTCCATCCATCATAATTCCCGTCTGCTATCAACAATAGATTAAGGGTGATCAGTTCCTCAATTTGTCAATAGACAGTCGACAACCACGATGAGGCATAAACCGTCTCCACCAAACTATAATAGCATTCCTTACATCCCATACACAAAACTACCTAAGGCAAAACTCCTTAGTTGACATAAACCTTACTTCTGCATTCTGCCTTGAAACGGAAACCACACTCATAACCTTGCAAGTCATAACACACGGAGCCAGCGCTCTACCCTGAAACAACATGGAGAACTACCAGCTTCTCCCCCACTTATCTCATTCTAACCTCCCCAACTGTAAACACACTAAATCCATCACAAGCCTTTACCATAAATGGTCAAAGAACAATTTAAACAAACCAAAGAAGTAGTTACTGACCCCATTGCAGAAATACAACAACAAATTCAAACGCTTCACGCACTCATACGAAATAAACGAATGAGTCGCTCCAGTACCAATAATAGCAATTAAAGGCGTACTATTAATAAAACAAGTACCTTTAATCAAACGGTCCGCACTAGAAGTCTCAGTCCTTGCCATTGCAAAGACCTCCCCACCAGCCTAAGCTTGCTTTGGTTTTGTATACCTCGTACTAATATGACCCATCTCACCATAGTTAAAGCACTTAACCACATTCTTCCTCTTGCACTCAGCTGTTACATGCCCTACACCTCCATAATCAGAACACTTATCCAAATTCTTCCTACATTCGGACTGACGGTGTCCCCACTCACCGCACCTAAAACACCTCGGAGAATTAGACATACCTTTTCCACTTGGATTTTTCTCAAAATTCTCCCTTTGTTTACCTTTATCAGCTGGTGTCACATACGGACCACCACGGAACTGTTGCTTTCCTTTCCTCTCATTCAAACTTTTGTAATGTGTAGAACGAGCCTTACTATCTTCCTCGAAGATTCTACAACATTCCTTCAAATCCGCAAACCTTCTTATCCTTTGGTATCCCATAGCTTGCTTAATCTCAGGACGCAAACCATTCTCATATTTAATACACTTTGAGAACTCAACAGTAATTGCAGCATAGTGAGGATGGAATTGAACCAACTCCACGAACTTAGTAGTATAGTCCACCACAGACATACTACCTTGTCTCAATTCAAGGAATTCCATCTTCTTCTTTCCCTTCACACTCTCAGGGAAATACTTTCTCAATAATTCAGTATGAAATAAATCCCAAGTTATCTCTTTATCATCCACCTCAAGAACTTCACGTATACCGACCCACCAATCGTCGGCTTCTTCCTTCAGCATGTGAGATCCAAGCCTCACCTTATTCTCCTCCGCACAGTCCATGACTCTGAAGATTCTTTTAATCTCTTTCAACCAATTTTGAGCTCCATCGGGATCAAATTTTCCTTTGATGACCGGTGGTTGATTCTTCCTGAACTCGTCATTAGCATTCACGTTCGGTGCACCTTGCACTACCCTAGCCATTGCTTCTAAAGCAGCAGCCATCGCATTGTCGTTTCTACCAGCCATATTTTGATCATTCCCAAAAATGACAACAAGGTTAAACAACAGTTCAACCATTATAACAACAAGACAGACACAACTGACTCAACTCTGGCCCTGATACCACTTGATGTAACACCCCCATTCTATACCCCCAAATAATCATAAAACAAATAGCACTTAACAAAATTTCGTCAGAGTATATTTAAAAACATGGCATAGACGGGAGAATCACATCAACGTGAAACAAAACATACATACAACACCTGCCCATAAAGATATGCAACAGTGGGGTAGCGTACATTCAGAGGAAACTCAGTTCCTAACACCCACATTTCAGAATTTAGAATAAAAGCGGAAAATCTAAAAACTGAATATCATATATATATCACATGAAAAGTTGGTCATACATCAAGTTATACATACACAAGCCAAAGGATATATATATAAAATACACAATGATCGCCAACGGCCTCCCTAACTTCCCGGTGTCACATATCAGAGCCGACCGACAAAAGAATGAAGACATAAGCTTCACAAAAGACCTCCAGCAACTCTAGTCTGCAATGCCTCATAGAGCATTATAAAACAGCAGAAGGGTGAGAAAAACAACCATAATATAAATGCATATAATTATATATATCAACATAAAAATACACATATCCAATATTCTCACCACAATTCTCACATGCCTACACATAAAGCATATACAGATTATATTCACATAATCCCATATTCACACATCATGCATATGTTTATACATAACAAACATATCATTCATAATTCAAGGCATTTAACACGAATGCACATCAATTCAAAAATACTATCACAAGCTCAATCACACAATGTCTCCATCCCCAATTGCATATTAATCATGCCCAATACATTTATCACAAATGCATATCACAACATCTCACACATAATCAACCAAATCATGATTTTCCACATATAACCAATGCAATCATAAATTATGCAGATGCAAAGAGACCAACACAACGACTCTCTATGCAAATGCATATGCGGTACCGACTCCAAGATTTCATATCTTATCACTAGTTCACTCAGGAACTCTGCTGGAACCATCGCTCGTTACTGAGGATCACTCAAGTAACACCCCGTCGGGCCTACGATGTTCACCCGTCGCTTTAGGTCCTCACATAGGCACACGACGTTTATGGATTGCTTTAGGTCTCCACATGAGCACACAATCCGATCGCTTTAGGTCCCCACCTGGGCACACGATCCGATCGCTTTAGGTCCCCACCTGGGCACACGATCATCTATAACCATCGCTTTAGGTCCCCACCTGGGCACACGATGTTATAGCAGATTCCCCACCGGAACCGCCGTCACACATGACGCCACAACAATGCATATCATGATCCTTGACATGCAAGAACTCATGACAACCAATGCATTTTCACTCATATATGCAACCATACACATGCATATATAATCAAATACAACACATTGCATTTATTTGCCTTTCGGCCACAATTCATCACCACAACATGTCATCACATGCATTCACATCAAATAACAACATACAAGTCATACGATATCCATATTCAAGCACATTACATAATACACATCATTGACACACCATTAAAATGGCAAAAGTCGACCAAACGACACTATTCATATATCTCGACATAATTTAATCGGCTAACAATCTCCAAGACATCATAATCATAAAGTACAGCTCAATACCTTTCCAACGAATCCAAGAATGTAAAAATCGGATAATCGGAACAAAAGTTACGGACGAAAACGAAAACGACATTTTGAAAAATCACATTTTTACCAATCTCCTGGCCATACGCGTATTGTCATGCCTCATACGCGTATGAGCAGAGACTCATTTTTCCCAAAGTTCACGTGTAAAATTCCGTACGCGTAATGCCCAACCTCGTACGCGTATTGCCCAGCTATGCTACACGTATCATACGCAAATGGGCAGATAGCCGAGAAAAACACCATCTCATACGCGTATTGGCCCATGGCTCGCCCACCATACGCGTATTGCCAAGGTCCATACGCGTATGAACATGCCCCAAACGCGTATGACCTGGAAAAACCATAAAAATTTCTGCAGAACTTTGTTCTGCGTTTTCCAACCAAAATCATCCCATTTTTCATCTAAACATCAGAAAATCACCAATTTGAAGTGTAATAACACATACTAAACATGTATAGACAATCTAAATCACAATCAACACAAGTTTTAACACATTTAAATCAATTTCTACCCAATATTACCAAATATGATTTTTACCAATTTTCTCCAAATCAATCCAAAATCAATCCCAAACACACATACATAATCATATACAATTATACAATAATCGAGTTTCGCACCCTTACCCGATTAATCGATTCCTAGCAATTGTTTTCTTGAGTTTCCATATTAATCGAAGAATCCTGTTATGCATGGTAAGAGTAAGCATATTCATGTTCGATTTCACTTTCTTCGTGAGTTGGCAAATCAAGGAGAAGTTGAACTAGTGCACTGTGGAACTAAGGATCAGTTAGCCGACATCCTAACCAAACCCTTGAACCGTGAAGTATTCATGAAATTGAGAGAAAGACTTGGAATGTGTTGCATTGAAGAGATAAACTAAATGTATTTCTTGAATAAAAATTCAGTTTATGGGAGGGTATGTTGGGAGAATACCGTTACTTAGTTTTGACTCATTCAAGTTTAGAGTTATTTGTTAGTTTCTGAATAAACCTATTCTTTAGGAATATGATTCTTTTGTTGATTTGTTCACCTTAGAAATAGCCATGATATAGTCATGTAAATCATGGGCCCTTATTTTACTCATTTCAGTTTCTGTACTGGCTACATATAAAGCCACTCATTTTCATTCAATAAATTTAAGCTTAATAGCTACAATCAGGTTTTAACAGAAACAACCTCGCCTGAGCTCTCCTTACCCATTGGAACCTGTACTTGAACTTTTTTTCGACAAGATAGAAATCACGAGCCATTTGCACAAAACGTGTTACTAGTCTGCTCGTCCTGATGCGCTGAGTGTTTCCCACAAGCTTTGATTCCCTATTATTGCACCATTGTCATTTAATTTTACTTTTAGGGTTTGATGATCATCTGTGTTTGGCTCAAATTCTCCATACTTAGAGCCAATCAATGGCTCTTGAGTAAGGAACCTCCAACGATGAGTAAGGGAAAAGTGAAATCTATGGTTGTTTTCACTTGAAACCTAGAGTTGCATAGCCTAATTTTCTTTAGGCTGAAGGTTGAAGATGATGACCTCGTGACTTAGCCTCCCTCATTTTCTTTGTTTTAAATTAAAATTTGTAATTAATATCCAGGTGTCACTCTCTGTGTGGTTATTTGGTATGATGTGGCTGACTGCACACAATGTGGCCACGTTGAATGAAAAAACGCAGGATTCCACAGATCTACGCCATACATTGTGATTACTTATTTTAGTAATCTAATCCAATGGCTATGAGAGGTCTTAGTGGTAGTGTGTCTGGCCAACTTGATCAGATCCATTACCAATGGCTGTGAGAAGTCCTAGTGGTAGTGTGTCTAGGCATCTGGATCAGATCCAATGGATCTGCTCATTTGAGACATTCTCCTATTTTTTTTTCAGATTGCCTTGGCTAGGTTTGGGATTTAGCGCCTTGGGTCTGACTTTGCTTTTTGGCCAATCCTTGTCCAGAGTGCACCCTGCTCATTGTTATTTGATTATTTTATTTTATTTTCATTTGTTCTTTTGTTTTTTTTCAATTTCTTCCAACATTATTTCATGATCTTGACTTTTTTCATCATCTATTATTTTTATTTTTGTCATTTTAATGTTAATATTATTATTATTAATAATATTTGAATTTTAATTCTTTCAATTCTATTTTATTTTTGTGCTTCGTATTTTAGGAGATTAATTCTTATTAATTCTCTAATACGTTTAACGCATAAATTTCATTGACCAGCCTCCCATAGTGTGATTTTCATATAAATTATGCTACGATTGCTTAACATAGCGCTACATTGTCCCGATTCGTTTGCTTGATCACTAACCCTAATTACTAACTATTGATTTCTTAATTATTGACTCCTAACTTTACTTTCTTACCATTTACTTCTTACAATTTACTTTCTTGCTCATTATCATTCATTTATTTTATGCACCTTTATCTTATGTCATTTCATTTTCTTTGATCTTTTATTCCTTTATCTTGTTATATAATCTAAAATGAACAAAAACATGATAAAATTGAAAATACCAAAAAGATGTAAACCTTCTCCATGGACCTAAATAATGAGATGTAAAGGACTTATGAACTCATGGGACTTTGTGTATGACCTAAGTTGGACATGGATTTATTATGGACTTGTGACCTTAATTACATGATGGCTATTCATGGTACCACCCTATGACAAAGAGACTTGGATTCCAATATTTCATTGCTTAGGTTAGGACACTTTGTACACGCATGGCTTAGCTATGGTACTCCATGCCTCCTTTGATACAAGATGACTTTCATAATCATGAAACATGACATCCATCTTTCTACGTGTTAAAGTAGAAGGAGCAAAGACAACAGGGTGTCTGAGAATGGTCTGAGTGTATCCACAAACATGACATCCATCTTTCTACGTGTGATGAAGAAGGTTGTCCAGTAGGTTGTGCTTCAGCTGTATCGACCTCGATAACGGTGGCCTGACTTTGGTTGCGTCTCACAGATACATGCTGTGAAACCCGTCCAAGTTGCAATCTATCGTCTATATCTGCTATAATGTCTGCAACGGAATAACCAAGAAAAAACAATTAGATACAAATAAATAAATAAAAACAATTAGATACAAATAAATAAATAAAAAATTAACATTTAATACTTCCGAATATACACACAAGGAACAAGTTCCGCATATGTATCTACGAAAGAACCCAGAATTTAAAACGTTAAGGTTGTTCCAGAGCTGCATCTACGAAAGTGCCCTAACGTTAAATTGTTCTGTAGATGTAGATCCGGAACAACCTGCAACTTAAAGGTTACGAGAATGGCGTCCCCTATCCATGGAAATGTGATTTTTGAAGCCCTGATTGTCCGTTTCAGTCAACAACAATACCTACATTGTCTCTAAACTATGTTTCTAAAACTATCTAAGGATTTCTACCCCTAAAACTATATTCTAACTCGTTTACGGAAAATACTCGAAAATACCTCGGAAACTCAAAAACTTACCGATTATATCGAGCTTTGAATGCGTTGGTGTTTCTTGATCGTTGAAATGAACGCTCCTTGTCGAACTTGATTGAAAATAATGAAGCTTGGTGGAAAAAGATTTTTTGAGTTGAGAGAGTTTGGAGAGTTTGAGAATGGGAAGATGAAAAATGAAGAATGAGGGAGGAGAAAAAACTCTGACGCGTAAGAAAATATTTTTGGTCACTTTTTTCACTGAACTTCCACTGGTGGAAGTTATACTTTAAAATACTCCGATTTTATTGAATACACCACACACTATTTTTTCTCTTTTTTTTTTCTTGCTTACAACTTAGCATTGCTTAGCCTTTATATAGGCTTGGAGGAAACTAGTAGAGAATACAGTAAGTTGGTGATTAAGATTAGGAATCTTTGGTTCTCTCAATCTTAATGATACAACTCTATCATAAATCTAAGTAAAGACAATAATTATAATGTGGTGATTCCAATTCTCTCATAATGCATACTAAAGATAGTGGTGGTTACAACACATTAATTTTAACAATTTAACATAAACATTTTGCGCCCTAACAAATAAACAAAACAACATTCTTGATATTCTCCACCTAAACGAAACAACGTCGGAACAAGTTTGATTTTAAATCTACACTCCTTTAGTTTTGATTATAACACTACTGCAAATAAAATATTTTATGACGAAACTTTCACCTCACCAAACAAAAAACCAAGGTGTGAACCATACAAGCGTCACTTTTTTTTTAAATACAATATACTTCCTCAGTTTAGCTGAAAAGTGAAGGGTAAAGTACCATACATATTAATTTTACTTTGGTGGCGGTTGTTAAACCGTCGACCTACATAGCAGCGGGTGGAACGACATTTATTTAACCTGTCTTAATACATGCTCGCGACACACAAATTTGTGACGGTTCACAAACTGCTGCAATCCAGATATTGTCAAGGCCACAACAGTAGGAATATCCCAAAAAAATCGTCGTAAAATCCGTATGTTCTTGTAGTGAGGAGTTCAACTTGTCGCAATTATAAATCAATGGATCAAACAGAAAAATTAGATTCATAAAAGAGATGCACTCAATATTTCTAGTCTAACATTGTATATTATTTTCAAAAGACACAAACTAGCATTTAACTCTAGCTGAAAATTCATTTGTTGAACTTAATACTTTTTCATAATATTTCAAACTTATAACCGATAAACTTCTAACAAAGCACACTCTTACAAGAGACAATCACAATAAAAGGAAATAAAAACAGTGATGATAATGATAAATACAGAAGAAAAAAGGCATGTTTCTTTTAACTCAAAGGAACCTTTTAAGCCACCTAAGTACTTGTGAGCTGTAACTGGTTCCCAATGCCACTCCAGCAACAAGACCGCCTACATATCCAATTAGACTTACTTTCCACTCAATTTCAATGAAAGATTCTGACTCATTATCATTTTTGGAGGTAGAAGGTGGAGAAAATGAGCGCCCTGCATGATCTAAACACTTCTTCAGCAATTGATCCCCACATAGACCTTTGTTACCCTCAAATGAATCACCTTGGAATGTTGAAAACTGCTTATTCTGAGGTATAGGACCTGAGAGATTGTTGAAGGACACGTTGAAGAACTCTAGAAAGGTGAGTTGTGTCAACTGTTGCGGAATCTTCCCTGAAAGATTATTGAGAGAAAGATCCAATGCTTCCAGGTTTGAAAGCTTCCCTAAGGAAGATGGAATGCTCCCAGTAAAGATGTTATTTGATAAGTTGAGAAAAACAAGACCCTTCAAGTCACCTAGAACTTTTGGTATCTCTCTACTGATTTTGTTGCTTGATATATCAATAACTATCATGCTATAAAAATTTTGAAGCTTCTCATAATCCATGGTATGGCCTTTGTTTGACAATGTCAACAAATAAGGAAAAAATTTTGTCACTTTATAATCTACTGGATTGTTCTCACCAAAGTATGTTGTTGACATTGGTTCATACTGTAATTCACTTGTATTGGAAGTTTTCATTATTTTCCAACTCTGGATCATTTCCGATGGAAAACTTCCAGAGAATTCATTGTGAGAATGGTCAATGATATGAAGTTTGGGAAATGGGCATGTCATGTTGCCAGGGCACCAAATGTCTCCATGAAATTCGTTGCCACTTAAAGCCAATACCTTTTACTCAGGTAAATCTCCCAGCCAAAACGGAAATGAATCGTTGATATTGTTATGGCTAATTGACCTTGAAGATTGTTGTTGCTTAAATCAATCATTTGAAGGCTATTTCCCATCAACTGACCTTGAAGATTGTTGTTGCTGAAATCAATCATGTGAAGGGTATTTTCCATCTGGTATGTTTGAGGAATGAGACCAGACAATTTGTTCCCTTGTAAATCCAAAAAGTTTAGATATCGGCTAAAGTTCCCTGTACATGATGGAACATGGCCGCTTAAATTATTGAACGATAAATCAAGAAGGAAGAGTGATTTGAGATTGCATATGGATGGGGATATTTCTCCGTTCAATGTATTGTGTGAAACTATTAAGACTTTTAGTCTTGATTTTCTCCACAACCAACTTGGTATCGATGTTATATTGTTGTATTCCAAATCAATAAATTCCACGTCAGTGAGATTTCTGATAAATATTGGAACCTCAACTATATTGCGCATGATGCCAAACCTAAGAACATGATTGAAGAATTGGTCGCATTGTAATAATTTTTTCCATTGAATAATGACAATTTGTTGTCTGATAAAGAAAGAATAACTAGCTTTTTGAGCTTAAAAAACATGTCACGCTCCAATTTTCCATGCAAAAAATTATCTCGTAAATTCAAGGAAACCAGATCTGTTAGGTTTGTCAACCAAGATGGAAATTCACCCTTTATATTGCTATTTTGTGCAGTAAACACCGATAGTTGGGTGAGATTTGCAAAAGATAATGGGATGTTGTCACTGCCAATTTTTAACAAGGATATATCCAAGTTAATTAGTGATGAGAGCTTACCTATCCAAGAGATGGTTTCAAAAGTAAATTTATTAGAAGCAACGCATAAGAGGTGAAGTTTGGTAAGATTTGCCAAGGATACATAAGGGTCTCCCCCAAATTGGTTCATTCCAAGGTTTAACTGCTTGAGTTGTGTGAGGTTTCCTAGTGAAGAAGGAATATACCCAGAAAAACTGCAATTTGCAATTGATAGGGTATGTAAAGAGCTAAGCTTTCCTATGGATACAGGAAGTGTACCATAGAAACCTGTATCATCAAGGCATAACTCGGTGAGTGAACTAGACAGAAATTTGGGTAACCTGCCAATCAGATTTGGATTAAGGTTCAAATCTAGAATTTTCAAGTTTGGAAGATGAAATAGTCCAACTTGAGACTCACCATACAATTCAGAGTTGAAAAGAGATAGTACTTGCAACGAAGTTAGATTTGTGAGTGTGTTTGGTAAAGTGGATGAAATAGTTACATCACCAAGTTGAAGAATCTGAAGTTTTGTTGAATTTTTAATTATGCTTCTAAGAATGGGTTGTTTGAGTTGCAACATATTGTCGGTTAGATCAAGAGACAACAACTTGGACAGTTGTGAAACTTGTGGTGGAATTTCGCCAAAAAGAACTGACTTAGAAAGGTGCAGATATCTTAGTTGTGAAAGCTCACCTATCTTATGTGGGATTTGAGAGAAATTGAAGTGATTGTCAGAAAGATCAAGATGTTTAAGGTGTACAATGTAACACCCCCTTTCTATACCCCTAAATAAACACATAATCCTTTAGGCACATATTAAAAATTTCGCCAGAGTATAATTATAAACATGGTATAAAAGAGGCGTGTCACAATATACAAGAATTTAAAACATACAACACCTGCTCATCAATTGATATGCAACAGTGGGGTAACTTTGCATCGGAGGAACTTTGTCCTTACACCCACATCTCAATATTTAGAATAAAAGCGGAAAATCTAAACATTGAATAACATCAAACATATATACATATATATACATGCGTCATCGAGTATCATTCATCAACATAATTCATGTTTACATAAACATTCATCAGCAAGATACATATACAAATGTATCACAAAAGAATCATATACATCCTAGCTACCCGGTGCTACATATCAGAGTCAACCGACCAAAAGAATGAAGACACGCTTCACAAAAGACCTCCAGCATACCTACTCTGCAATGCCTCATAGAGAATCATAAAACAGCATAAGGGTGAGAAATATTATCATAATAACAATGCATAAAATTATATATCTTAGCATAAAAATACATATTTTCCACTTTCTCACCACAATTCATTCATATACATTACAATGTATATATATACATAACTACGCATATTCATCATGCATACTTTCACAATTCTCAATCATCCCACATAAACATACACATTTATGTTTATTCACCAATGCATCATTATAAAGATGATAAATGCAAATCATAGAGACCGACTCACGACTCTATGCAAATGCAATGCGGTACCGACTCAATCATCACTAGTTCACTCAGGAACTCTGCTGGAACCATCGCTCGTTACCAATGTAACTCCCCGTCGGGCCTACGATGTTCACCCATTGCTCACACCCCACATGGGCACACAATGTTTATGGATCGCTCACACCCCACATGGGCACACGACCCGATCGCTCACACCCCACACGGGCACACGATCGTCTATAATCACCGCTCACACCCCACATGGGCACACGACGTTATAGCGGATTCTCATTAGAATCACTCAACACAAGAATGCACATCATTATGCTTCACATGCAAATGACTAAATACATTCTTGAAATGCATACATATTCACAATATATCCATGCATTCATCTCGTACAATCACATACAATCTATATACATTCACATCAATGCACTATTGTATGATTCACATTCAAACACATAGTCAAAATGGTAAAGTCGCTAAATATCACTATTCCTGACTTTCCGACATAATAAAATCGGCTAATAATTTCCAAATCATCATAATCACAAAGTACAGCTCAATAGCTTTCCAACGACACCAAGAATGTAAAAATCGGATAATCGGAACAAAAGTTACGGACGAAAACGAAAACGACATTTTGAAAAATCCCATTTTTACATTCCTCCTGTCCATACGCGTATCACCAATGCCCATACGTGTATGGGCAGAACCCATTTCCTTCACAAATTCCACGTTTCAGAGCCCATACGCGTAATGCCCAAACTCGTACGCGTATTGCCCTGAAATGCTACGCGTATCATACGCAAATGGGCAGATGGCCGAGAAAAACAACATCTCATACGCGTATTGGCCCATGGCTCACCCACCATACGCGTATTGCCCAGATCCATACGCGTATGAACATGGCCCATACGCGTATGACCTGGAGAAAACCAGAAAAATTCTGCAGAACAATTTCTGCGTTTTTCCACCCCTAAATCATCCAAATTTTCACCTAAAACTCAGAAAAATGCCAATTGGATGTGTAATAATACATACCCAACATATAAACACAATCAAGAACACAATTAACAAGATTTTAAACACTTTTGGATCAATTTCTCAAATATGGTTTTATACAAAAACTCATAAAAATCAACAACACAACAACACAAGCATACATAATCCTATACATTGATAAGATAACAATATTTCACAACCATACCCGGATTCCAAACTTGCTAGATGATTGTTCTTGATGATTTCCTAAGTTTTCCTCTTCTCCTCTTCTTTTCTCTTCCTCCTCTTTCTTTCTCTCCTTTTTCTCTCTATTTCTCTTTTCTTTCTATTTCCTTCTATTTTCCTTTCTTATCTCTTTTTCTTTCTTTTCTATTTCTTTTCTCTCATTTTCTATACCAATTCAATTAATTCATTTTCCCACATAATTCCACTTCTACTAAATTTCTAACTTAACAATAATTGAGAAATGTCTAAAATACCCTCCATTCCAATTTCTCCGAAAACTCTCAAAAACGATAAAATAACATAACAGGTTAACATAACATATTAACACACCAATTTCACAAATAAAATAATTTACCACTCAATTTAAATAAAAGAATCGACAAAAATGAAAATAATCAAAATCGAGGCGTTACATACAAGGCGAAAGAGAGTGGTATTTGTATCCATTGTACCATAGAGTTGGCTGCTACTAAGATCAATGTGAATGACATGATCTGTGTGCACATCACATTGAATGCCATCCCATGAACAAAAATCAGTGCTTCCACTCCATGATGTTGTTTTAGGATAACTGAGAGGATTATCAGAAGCAGTCATATTGATGATAAAGTCTTCCTTAAATTGCAACAAGGCATGACTTTCATATTGATGACACTTTGGATGAGTTAAAGGAAAAGATGTAATAAATGTGAAAGAGAAGAGTGAAAAAAAGAAAAGAAAGTGGAATGACAAAACAAGAGAGCGCACAAAGACCATTGTATCTTAATATTTTAAACTGAGAAGTTTGGATGAAATGGTAGACACATAGTAGGTGGTTCTTATACTAAAGAAATGTAGTGCAAATAACATGATAAAAAGTTTTCTAGTGAACTTCATTATCATTGACCGTGCATTTTGGTTTGGACTATTTTGTGTTAGCCCATTATCAAAGACTTTTATACAATGTAGTGAGGCTTTCTTCAAAATTACATCTTTCTTGTATTAATTGCAAGACTTTTATACAATGTAGTGTTTTCTTCACTACCCCAAACTTAATTTTCTGTCCATTTCTATATTTTTGTATTCAATTTCTTATACATTTGTCTCTACTATTTGACTCCGTAATTTTCTCTCTGATTATCGGCTACTTTCATTTTTGAAAAACCATTTCAATATTTTAAATTTCTCCAATCAATTCTGATCGGAGCTGACCAGAAGGAGATCGTCGCGGCCTTCGTGAAGGGCAAGGGTAGATGCTCGTAGGAAAAGGAGAAGGGGTGGAGGTACCTGCAAGGTACTCCGATGCCAAAGTAAGTATTTGGTCAAAAGAAAGGGGGAAATCAAGTAAGAGGAGTAGAGTATATAATTTATCATACCTGCCCCTCTCAAGTGAGGGGTTTTTATAGGGAGATTGTAGGCGAACAAGGTGCCTGATCGACCAATGATGTGTTGCCAGCTGGAGGGCGAAGCGCGTGGTCTTTCTAACTGTTTCCGTGATATCCTGGGAGGCAGGTGGTCGCGTGAACTGCTCTGCGCATGAAGGGGACATGCCCAACGGCTACATTGTGCCCAACGGCTACATTGTGCCCAACGGCTATATTGTGCTTATTAGGCCTGTTCGCCAAATATGATGGATTGGGCCTGGCCCTTAAGGGCAGAAAGCTTTACCCGGTCTAGAACAGGAGCCCCCTAAGTCGTTTCTCTGCTGGAGAGTAATGACTTTAGGTAGTTGTGTCCTCGATCGTACTGTCGGGGAGGTGGTTGCCCGTCTGGAATGTTCCTTTCGTGCCGGACCAGACGTGGTCGTTAGTCACTAGCGCGAGACGTTGATCGGGGTTTGCAATGTCCTTGGAGAAATGGGAGTTTAGGCGAGCAGCCCTGTACGGACGTGTTCACTTTGACGAAGAGGCTTGCTCGTGGAGGCCAAAGGCTAGTGTATTTTCTGCGCTGAACCAGGTGAAGAGTTTTTGTGACACGTGGTGAGCATTTATGGCCTTTGTCAGTCCTAGGGACGCATTGGTTATGATGACCTTCACGATTCCCCACGATTAAATGGTTATAAAAAGGTGGGGGAAGGTTTCATTTTCATAATCTCACAAGTTTTTTTCTCCTTGCTCTTACTTGCTCTGTAATTAGTCCTTCGCCGGAGCTTCTCTTCGCCACCGTCAACTTCTTCTTTTACTTGTAAGTTCGTTCTTCCCTTTCTGCATATTTTTATGGGTTTTTCGGTTAAAGTTCATATTTTCCGGTTGAACTTCATGTGTTCATCGATGAACACATGAATTCCAGGTACTTTTGTGAAGAACATGATGAATTTCGAGAATTTCTAGAATTTTTGTAGAAATTGTTAGCGTAGATCCTTGTAGAATCTGGTTAGGTGTAGAATTTCGTTTGTAGTCGGGCACTAGGCCTGTTTGGAATTTTATCATGGTTGTGATACGAGCATGTGTCCTCGTATGTGCATCTGCGAATTCTAGTCGCGGAGACCTCTTAGCGATTGTTAGGTAGTTCATACGGGCACGTGATTGTCCTCGGATTCGTTAACGCCCTTTCACTTGATTAGTGGTGGAAGGGTGGATTTGATCGCGGATGTCGAATTCACTTATCTTCCTCTCCTTTTTAGGTGAAAATAGCTGAACCCCACGATGAAGTTGTGCCCGACACACAGGAAACACAAGAGGGACCTAGTGTGTCCGCCGATTACTCAAATATCAAGGTCGTAGGAGGGGACCTTGACTGGCTCGCCCATGAGCCTTTGTCGTTGCAATCAACTTTCTCCGTCGAGGAGATACGGGACTTCGACTTGTTGGAAGACGTGACGGGGATGCTCCACGGGCATGGAAAGCATTTCGCCCTGGGGAGTACGATAGGATCTGCTCCCAGTACCCGGGACTGCGCTTTCCTATGTACGTGTTCGCGTTTACAGAGGCCAATAAGCGTCTCCCTTTTACTGACTTCCAATCCTCCCTGTTCACCCATCTGGCCTTGTGCCCGTCCCAGCTTCACCCAAACGCCTTGGCTTTTATCCGAGCTTTTGAGTTAGTGTGTCGTTATCTCGATATCAGGGTGACTACGGATCTCTTTTTCTGCCTCTTCCAAATTCAACAGAGCACGGCGGGGACGAAACAGAGTTGGGTATCGTTTAAGCAGCAGAGTAGGCTGTTCTGGCCATATGCAGACTCGATACGCAACTTCAAGGATAGGTTTCTGATTGTGAAGCCTATTACCGAGAAGGCGAAGAGGAGCATCTCGACCATTGAGAGGGTGATGGTGGATGGTCAGGAGAGGGATGGTGTGGTCTCCCTCTTTCCTTTGGAATGGGTCTTCACCCATTTTAAGCGTAGAACAGACCAGTTCCTGGTGAAGCAAGAGCAGCTTTGCTCGGCGGATAAGGAATTGTATAGGATCCTCCATGCTTACGTGGAAAGCTTTACCCCAACCTTCGTCGTTGACTGTGACGGGAAAGAGTTGGTTGGGGACGATGGGCCCGTCCGAGCATCTAGATATATTAATCTTAAAGCTCTCCTCGAGTGTGACAACGACGACGACGCGATGACCTTGCTCGGTTTGCTCCACTGTTTAGGTTTATTTCTTTGAGTTCTTAGTCCTGACTTGTTATGTGTGTTCGCAGGTATGATGGCCGACATGCTGGAGCGTTTGATGAGGTCCTAGGTGGCGAAGGTTCACAAGAAGTCGAACGCAGGTGCCAAGACCGGGATGCCTAAACAGACCGTCTTGGAGAATGTAGCCGTTGGTCCTTCGTCCATCCCGGAGAGAGCTTCAAGGCCGCTAACCCCGGAAGCCTCCCATAAAAGGAAGAGAGATGTCGCGGGGACTTCTGTGGCCGCTGGTACGGGTGGTTCTGGCGCCGACCAATTTGTCATGCCCGCTTGCTATGTGCGCTGAGACTTGTTTGCTGAAGGGAACTCGATAGATGTCCATGATTCTGAAGCCGTGGCCATTCTAAATGCCAATGCGAAAGTGAGGAGAAAACAGCTGTGCCAGGACGCCGCGGGCATGTTTAGGCTGCTTGAAGCATCCTTTGTCCTTGCCGATGACGAAGCTACTACTCGGGCGAGCCTCGTGACGTCCAAGAATAGAATCGCCGAGCTGGAGACGGAGAACAACAAGTTGTTTAATGATTTAAAACAGTTTGAAGGTCAAGAGGAGGCCAAAGTGTTGCTTCAGACGGAGGTGACCTAGCTGAAGTTAGCTGCGCTCAAGGCTGACGAGGAGAAGGCGAGCTTGCAGGCGAGGATCGCTGAATTGGAAGGCTTGGCTTCAGCTGTTCCGGATGAAAATGATGACGAGAAGTCTCTACATTCGCGGGCTGACCTGATTGGGAGGATCAGAATCCTTGGCGAAGATAACCTGAAAGCAGCCGAGTTTGGCTTCAATGCGTTAAAAGAGCAGATAGTGGCTCTCAATTCCGACGTGCAGCTCCTGACCGATGGAATGGGTATGTTCAACAGAGTGGTGGACGGCCAAGTAGTCCCTCCCGAAGAGGAAAGTGAAGTCGCAGAATAGGACTTTTTTTTTTAGCACGTTTTGTGGGCCTGCGTGCCCTTATCAATTTATATTTATGAATGTGTATGGGCACTGCCCCTTTTCTCTTGTATTTATGACATTATCCGGTCAGGGCCGGTACTTTAATATACTTGGGTTTTGAATGTTTTATCGTGCACTTTTGATCTTTTTGTTTATGTGTGCATGTGTGCCCGACGAGGCATGAAACCTACCGAGGAGGGCGAAGTGGTTCTGCTCGTGATGAGGTTAGGACTTCGTTTAAGATACTAATCTCATAGGCTTGGACTATTCCCATCGCGAGCTGGGTGTCCTGCCTGAATGGTGTGGCAACGGTGGAGCTCGGTTGAGGTATCCCCATTGTGCGCAGGTTCTGCTCGTACAATGAGCAGAAGATGGCCGGCGTTGTAATGCGTGTCATGCTTCACCAGGGCATGATACGATGGTCGCGCGGCTCTCCCCGTGTTGGGGCGGTTATGTCGGCGACTTGTCTATCCTCGTGGTTAAGGACTTAGCTATAGTATTGCTTGAGTTTTTCAGCATTCCATGGTCGAGCAAGTTGTTTTTCGTCCAGTATTTCCAAGTAGTATGCTCTCGTGCCCGTTTTGGACTTGACCCTGTAAGGTCCTTCCCAGTTCGCTGCTAGCTTCCCTTCGCGAGAATCCTTCTGGTTTCTGCGCAGGACCAGACTGCCTACGGGGAAGTCGTGCTTTATGACTCTGGCGTCATGTCGCAACGCTATTTGTTGCTTTAATGTGGCCTCGCGAAGGGCAGCCCCTGATCTTATCTCTTCGACCAGATCGAGCTCCTCGCGTAGAGCCTCATCGTTCATTTCTTCGTCGAGGGGAGCTTTTGTCCTTCTGGAGGGCTCCCTTATCTCCACCGGTATTACCACCTCTGTTTCATATGCTAGTCGGAAAGGGGTTTCCCCCGTGTTAGAGTGAGGTGTAGTCCTGTACGCCCAGAGAACGCTGTGGAGTTCCTCGACCCACCTTTTCTTGGCCTCGCCTAGCCTTCGTTTTAGTCCGCGTAAGATCACTCTGTTCGCGGCCTCAGCTTGCCCGTTGGTTTGGGAGTGCTCGACAGAAGTAAAGTGTTGTTTCGTTCCCAATTTGGCGACGAAGTCTTGGAATTTTCTGTCCGTGAATTGGGTCCCGTTGTCGGTCACGAGGGCCTGGGGTACCCCAAATCTGGCGAGGACGTTTCTTTTGTAGAAACGCAGTATGTTGAAGGCTGTGTCAATCCATTTTGTGAAATAGTCGACGGCCACGATTAGGAATTTATTTTGATAAGATCCCATTGTAAAGGGGCCTAGGATATCCATCCCCCACCAGGCGAAGGGCCACGGCGCGGAGAGGATCTTCAACTCGTTGGGTGTGCCAAATGCATGTCCCCGTGGCGCTGGCAACGGTCACATTTTTGTACATGCTCTTTGGCTTCGTATTGCATGGTTGGCCAATAATATCCTGCGCGCAAAGCTTTTCGCGCCAGGGATATTCCCCCTGGGTGTTGTGCGTTGATGCCCTCGTGAATTTCTTGTAAGATCCCGGGGACCTGGGCCTCGTCGACACATTTCAAAAGGGGGATGGAGAATCCTCGTCGATATAACTTGTCCTCGACCAGTACGTATGAGCAGGCTCATCACTTAGTCACACTGGCCTCCTTACCGTCTTCGGGAAGTTCCCCTTTAGTAAGATAATTGTATACTGGGGTCATCCAACAATGGGGCTCTCCGATGACGTTAACATCTGCAGGTCGGGTTTTGTGATGCTCAGGCTAGCCAGTGTTTCTTGTATGATGGATTGGTTTCCACCTTTTTTTCTGGTGCTGGCTAATTTAGAGAGGATGTCTGCTTGGGTATTCTGTTTGCGCGGGACGTGTTGAACTTCCCATGCTTCAAACTCCGTCATTTTCTCTTATACCATGGCTAGGTATTCAGCTAGTTGGTCGTTCTTTGCTTGGTACGCTCCTCGTACTTGGGATGCCACGAGCTGGGAATCAATACAGATTTTTATTTTCTTCGCGCCGACGTCTTTGGCGAGTCGCAGTCCTGCGAGGAAGGCTTCATACTCGGCTTGATTGTTGGATGTTTTGAAGGAAAGGATCAAGGATACTTTTATCAGGGTCCCTTCCACTTTTTCGAGGATAATCCCCGCTCCGCTGCCCGAGGGGCTTGACGCGCCATCCACGTAAATGATCCACTCTTCTGTCCTTCCCGGGGAGGACGATTCCGAAGTCATTTCTGCCACAAAGTCGGCCAGGACCTGTGCCTTGAGGGCTTTCCTCCCTTCGTAGTGAACGTCGAACTCGGCCAGTTCAAGAGACCATTTTAGCATCCTGCCCGCCATATCTGGTCGGATTAACAGCTGCCTAATTGGTTGGTCGGTCCTGACGACGATAGTGTGCGCTAGGAAGTAATATCTGAGCCTCCTCGCGGTAATTATGAGAGCAAGGGCCACCCGTTCTATTTGCGTGTACCTGACTTCGGGTCCTTACAGGGCTTTACTAGTGAAATAGATGGGCTTCTGCCCGTCAGTAGTCTCGCGAATGAGTGTTGCACTTACTGCTTCGTTGGCCACGGAGAGGTACAGGTATATGGTTTCCCCGCGGTCTGGTCGGGACAATACTGGTGGTTCGGACAGAGCTTGTTTAAAATAGGCAAGGGCCTGCTCGCACTTTTCCGTCCACTCGAAGTTTTCCTCCTTCCTGAGTAATTTGAAAAAGGGCAGGGCGTGCTGGGCGGATTTACTCACGAAGCGGGCAAGGGACGCGAGCATCCCGTTGAGGGATTGTATCGCCTTTTTTGACCGCGGTGTGGGGAATTCCACGAGTGCTCAGCATTTGTCTAGGTTTGCTTCTATTCCTCTTTCGGTGAGGTAAAATCTGAGGAATTTTCCTGCTCGGACGCCAAAGGTGCATTTTTCTAGATTAAAGCGCATTTTGCATTTTCGAACTTGGTCAAACACCTTGCGCAGGTGGGTTGTATGGTCGGATTCCTCTTGGGATTTCATGATCATATCATCCATATACACTTCGAGCATGTCACCGATTTCTGATCGGAAGACTTTGTTCATCATGCGCTGGTATGTGGCCCCGGCGTTCTTTAGTCCAAAGGGCATTACGTTATAGTAATAATTCCCCGAGGAAGTCATGAATGTCGTGTATCTCTTATCCTCGTCGGCCATTGGGATTTGGTTGTATCCCGAATATGCGTCCATGAAGGACAAGAGCTTGAAACCTGCAGAATTATCTACGAGCTTATCTATGCTCGGCAGTGGGTAAGCGTCTTTCGGGCAAGCCAGGTTGAGATTGGTGTAGTCAATGCACATGCGCCACTTTCCATTACTTTTCTTTACAAGTACAATATTTGAGAGCCAGGTCGTATACCTGGCCTCGGAAATGAAATTTGCCTCTAATAGGTCTTGTACATGTTTTTCGGCAGCCTGTGCCTTTTCCTTGGACTGTTTCCTTCTTCGTTGGGCGATGGCGCGGGCAGCTGGATTGATTGTCAAGTGGTGACATGCAGTTTCTGGATCCAAGCTGGGCATATCAGCTGCACACCAGGCGAATAGGTCAGCGTTGTCATCGAGGCATTTCTTCAACTCTTCCTTTACCTCTTCGGGAAGCCAGTGCCTATCTTCACTCCCCTGTCAAGGTTGTTGCTGAAGGTGATGATCTCGAATTCCCCATCTGGAACTGGTCGCAGAAGTGTAGGAGACGGGGAGCCTGTTACCTCCAATTTTCTGTCCTCGTCCCGATCTTCATTTCCATCTTCAGTAAGCCTGCTGTTGAGGTCGATGGTGTGCACGGGAAGCGTGGGCTTTTTCTCTGGCTGGCCATCTTCGGCTGGAACCTCGTCCTCCATGGTGCTCTTTGTCGATTTTGCGGTTGCTGCGATCTGGTTCTGCCCTTTTGTTACGGCCTCGAAGCATCTGCGAGCAGCCTCGATGTCACCATGCAGAGTTGCAACGTGTCCTTTCTCAGTATAGTACTTGAGCTTGAGGTGGACTGTAGAGGGGACGGCAACAATTTCGGCAAGAGCTGGTCTGCCAAGGATGCACTGATAGAGTGACGGGCAATCAATGACCAAGAACTGCGTTTTGATTGTCCGTGATGCCTCTTCTTCGCCATACGTGACCGGTATCTCCACGTAACCCCAAGGCCGGGACGTTGCTCCGTTGAATCCTTGGAGATCAAACCCCACATACGGGGAGAGATTAGACTTATCTAGTTTCAGCGCGTGAAACAGGCTGGAGTACATGATGTCCACGGAACTGCCCTGGTCGACCAGGATTCTCCGCACATTAGTAGATGATAATTTGGCCCTAATCAGCAGAGGAATGTTGGAATTCGGCGATCCTCCAGGGAGTTCTTCTCTGTAAAACGTGATCGGCTATGAACGCCCTTTACCCTTGCTGATCGTGTACAACTGGTCGGGGCTGCTGTCGATCAACTGTTCAAACTTTCGTTTGATGGATCCTACGGTGAGCTCATGGTACCCCCCACATGAGATAACCATGGCCGTAGGAAAGGCCTCCCAGGTGATGTATATGAATGCCTGGGAAGTCGGGTCGATGTGGTCAGGGATGAAGAAGTCCTATGGTCGGCTGATGGACATTGCGACCTGCGGGGGAGGACTCGAGGGGATTGATTCTGCTTCTTTCTTCGGATCAGACGTGTCTCATCGGGAGGACTCTCCCTTCTTCACGTATTGCTTCAGGTGACCCTCTTTGATGAGGATCTCTATAGCGTCCTTAAGGTGCACGCAATTTTCTGTCACGTGCCCGTGACTACGATGGAAACGACAGTATTTGCTTTTGTCGACATTTCCTTTGGTCGTGGTCGGTTTAGGGAACCTGACACCTCCTTATTTGAATTCGGTGTTGACACAGTCGGAGAGAATACGCTCGCGTGAGGTCGTGAGCACAGTGTATTCATTGAACCGGCCCGCTGGCCCTTTGCCTTCACGGGGACGCTCCTCCCGTCGCTTATCCTTCCCCTTACGGGATGGCTCTGGCTCCTCCTTTTTGGGTGCCCTGGGTGCTTCCCGATCTCTTACGTCCCGGGCGCGGTATGCGGCCTCTTTTTCCTCGTAGCGGATGTAATCTTTGGCCATATGGAGAAGCTCTGTCATCGTTCGAGGAGCTTCGATCCCGACATCTTTGCGGAAGTCGCTCTTTGGTCGGAGTCCTTTCTCGAGGAGGTACTTCTTCATGTGATCGGAGGTTCTGACCAACACTGTGTAACGCCCTGATTTCGATTATTTCCATTTTATTGAGTCTTTTATTTTAATTGGGTGATAAATTGTTCTAATTGTGAAATTGGTGTGTTAAATGTTATTTTACCGTTTTTGAGAGTTTTCGGGGAAATTAGAATGGAGGGTATTTTAGACGTTTCACAATTAATCATAAGGTATAATTTAGTGGAATTAGAATTTTGTGAGGAAAATGAATTAATTGATTGTGTGGAAAATGAGAGAAAAGAAATAGAAAAGAAAGAAATAGAACGAAAATAGTAAGAAAAGAGAATTAGAGAAAAAGAAGAGAAAGAAAGAGGAGGAAGAGAAAAGAGGAGAAAGTTTGGAAAAACAAGAGAATCATCAAGAACAATCATTAGCGAGTTTGGAATCCGGGTAAGGGTGTGAAACATTGTTATCTTATCAATGTATGTGATTATGTATGACTATGTTGTTGTTTTGGATTGATTTTATGAGTTTTTGGGTATAAACCCTTTTGAGGAATTGATAAGATATTGATTCAAATGTGTTCAACTTGTGTTGATTGTGTTCTTGTTTGTCTATACATGTTTAATATGTATTGTTATACTTCAAATTGGAATTTTTCTGAGTTTAGATGATGAATTGGTGGAATTGGGAGTGTAAAAACGCAGAACATTGTTCTACAGAATTTTTTTGGAAATCCCCTGGCCATACGCGTAAGGGACATGCCAATACGCGTATGAGCCAAGGTGATACGCGTAACAATGGCCTGTGGATGGGTCAATACGCGTATGGAGGGTGGCTTTTCCCGGCCCTCTAGTGATACGCGTATGAGATGGGCATACGCGTATGGGGTCCGAAATGTAGAATTTGTGAAGGAAAATGGTTCTGCCCATACGCGTATGGTCATTGGCAATACGCGTATGGGAATATCGAGAAATTAATGCAGTACGCGTATGAGACGGGTGATACGCGTATGGACAGGAGGAATGTAAAAATGGGATTTTTCAAAATGTCGTTTTTGGTTTCGTCCGTAACTTTTGTTCCGAGTATCCGATTTTTACATTCTTGGTGTCGTTGGAAAGCTTTTGAGCTATACTTAGTGATTATGATGAGTTGGAAATCGTTAACCGATTTAATTATGTCGGAAAGTCGGGAATAGTGCTACTTAGCGACTTTTACCATTTTGACTGTGTGTTTGAACGTGAATCATACAATAGTGCATTGATGTGAATGTATATAGATTGTATGTGATTGTATGAGATGAATGCATGAATATATTGTGAATATGTATACATTTCAAGAATGTCTCGAATCATTTTGCATGTGAAGCATAATGAAGTACATTCTGGTGTTGAGCGATTCCAATGAGAATCCGTGGTAATATCGTGTGCCTATGTGAGGTGTGAGCGATGGTTACAAACGATTGTGTGCCTAGGTGAGGAGTGAGTAATCGGATTATGTGCCTAGGTGAGGTGTGAGAAATCAGATCGTGTGCCCGCGTGTGGGGTGTGAGCGATCGGGTCGTGTGCCGAGGTGGGGTGTGAGCGATCCGTAAACATTGTGTGCCAATGTGGGGTGTGAGCAATGGGTGAACATCGTAGGCCCGACGGGGAGTTACTTTGGTAACGAGCGATGGTTCCAGTAGAAGTTCCTGAGTGAACTTGAGATGATTGAGTCGGTACCGCATTGCATTTGCATAGAGTCTTGAGTCGGTCTCTATGATTTGCATTTATCATCTTTATAATGATGTATTGGTGAATAAACATAAATGTGTATGTTTATATGGAATGATTGTGAATTGTGAAAGTGTGCATGATGAATATGCTCGATTGATATATATATATATATATATATATATATACATTGTAATGTATATGGGTGAATTGTGGTGAAGTGTGGTGAATTGTGGGGAATTGTGGTGAGAATGTGGAATATGTGTATTTTTATGTATATATATATATATAATTATATGCATTGTTATTATGATAATATTTCTCACCCTTCTGCTGTTTTATGATGCTCTATGAGGCATTGCAGAGTAGGTATACTGGAAGTCTTTTTGTGAAGCGTGTCTTCATTCTTTTGGTCGGTTGGCTCTGATATGTAGCACCGGGTAGCTAGGATGTATATTATTCTTTTGTGATACATTTGTATATGTATCTGGTTGATAAATGTTGATGTAGACATGAATTATGTTGGTGGATAATACTTGGTGAAGTATATATCTTTGTATATATGTTTGAATGTGGTTCAATGTTTAGATTTTCCGCTTTTATTCTAAATATTGAAATGTGGGTGTAAAGACAAAGTTCCTCTGTTGCAAAGTTACCCCACTGTTGCATATCAATGTTTGAGCAGGTGTTGTATGTTGTAAATTTGTGTATGATGTGACATGCCTCTTTTATGCCATGTTTTAATCGTACTCTGGCGAAATTTTTAATATGTGCCTAAATGATTTATGTGATTATTTGGGGGTATAGAATGGGGGTGTTACATTAAGTGGTATCAGAGCCAGAGTTGAGTCAGTTGTGTCTGTCTTGTTGATTGTGTTGGTTGAACTGTTGTTTAACCTTGTTATCATTTTTGGGAATGATCAGAATATGTCTGGTAGAAACGACAATGCGGTGGCTGCTGCTTTGGAGTCAATGGCTAGGGCGGTGCAAGGTGCGCCGAACGTGAATGCTAATGACGAATTCAGGAAGAATCAACCACCGGTTTTCAAAGGAATCTTCAGAATCATGGATTGTGCGGAGGAGAATAAGGTGAGGCTTGGATCTCACATGCTGAAGGAAGAAGCCGACGATTGGTGGGTCGGTATACGTGAAGTTCTTGAGGTGGATGATGAAGAGATAACTTGGAATTTATTTCGTATTGAGTTCTTGAGAAAGTATTACCCTGAGAGTGTGAAGGGAAAGAAGGAGATGGAGTTTCTTGAACTGAAGCAAGGTAGTATGTCGGTGGTGGACTATACTGCTAAATTTGTGGAGTTGGTTCAATTCCATCCTCATTATGCTGCGATTACTGCTGAGTTCTCAAAGTGTATTAAATATGAGAATGGTTTACGTCCCGAGATTAAGCAAGCTGTGGGATATCAGAGGATAAGAAGGTTTTCTGATTTGACGAAATGTTGTAGAATCTTCGAGGAAGATAGTAAGGCTCGTTCTACACATTACAAAAGTTTGAATGAGAGGAAGGGAAAGCAACAAGCTAGAAGTGGACCTTATGTGGCACCCGCTGATAAGGGCAAGCATAGGGGAAACTTTGATAGGAGATCTGGAGGAGGAGGTTCTGGTGTTGTTAGGTGTTACAAATGTGGTGAACTGGGTCATAAATCATTTGAGTGTGGGAAGCCTGTGGTGAAATGTTCCAATTGTGGAGGTACTGGGCATGCTGCTACAGATTGTAGAAGGAACATGATGAGGTGCTACAATTGTGGAGAAGTGGGTCACATTAGTACTAAGTGTACTAAGCCGAAACAAGCTCAAGCGGGTGGAAAGGTGTTTGCATTGGTGGGGACTCAAACTACGAATGAAGACCGTTTGATTAAAGGTACATGCTTTATTAATAGTACACCTTTAGTTGTTGTTATTGATACGGGAGCGACTCATTCGTTTATTTTGTCTGAGTGCGCGAAGCGTTTGAATCTTGCGTTAACTTTGATGGGTGTTGAAATGGTTATTGAGACTCCTGCTTCAGGGTCGGTAACTACGTCTTTGGTGTGTATGAGTTGTCTTTTAACCATGTATGGTAGAGACTTTGTTATGGATTTAGTGTGTTTGCCGTTGGTGGGATTGGACGCAATCTTGGGTATGAACTGGTTGCAATTTAATCGAGTTCATATAGATTGCTATCACAAGTTAGTAAGGTTTCCTTCTTTGGAAGATGATGAATTTGAGAGTTTCCTATCCACTAAAGAGTTGAAGAAACTTTTAGCGGACGAAGCTCAATTGTTTTGTTTGTTTGCATCATTGTCGGTGGAAAGTAAAGTTTCACTTGATGTGTTCCCAGTGGTGTGTGAATTTCCGGAAGTGTTTTCGGAAGATATTACGGATGTACCGCCGGAAAGAGAAGTTAAATTTTCTATTGATCTAGTTCCGGGTACTAGACCGATTTCGATGGCACCGTATCGTATGTCGGCATCGGAATTTGTAGAATTGAAAAAGCAATTGAATGACTTGTTGGATAAGAAATTTGTAAGGCCAAGTGTTTCTCCTTGGGGTGCTTCGGAATTGTTGGTAAAGAAGAAGGACGGGAGTATGCGATTATGCATTGATTATCGACAATTGAACAAAGTGACAATTAAGAACAAGTATCCGCTTCCAAGGATCGATGATTTGATGGACCAATTGGTTGGTGCGAATGCTTTTAGCAAGATTGATTTGAGATCGGGATATCACCAGATTCGTGTGAAAGGAGAGGATATTCAAAAGACGGCCTTTAGGACACGGTACGGTCATTACGAATATTCTGTGATGCCATTCGGGGTTTCTAATGCGCCGGGTGTGTTTATGGAATACATGAATCGTATTTTTCATGAACAGTTGGATCGTTTTGTGGTTGTGTTCATCGATGATATTTTGATTTACTCTAAGTCTCAAGAGGAGCATGAAGAGCATTTGAGAATTGTGTTACAAATTTTGAAAGAAAAATAATTTTATGCTAAGTTGTCGAAATGTGAATTTTGGTTGTCGGAAGTAAGTTTTCTTGGACGTATTATTTCCGGTAGTGGTATTAGTGTTGATCCATCCAAGATTGATGCGGTGATGCAATGGGAGGCTCCTATGTCGGTAACAGAGATTCGAAGCTTTTTAGGCTTGACGGGTTATTATCGGAGGTTTATAGAGGGATTTTCAAAGTTGGCACTTCCGTTAACGCAATTAACTTGTAAAGGAAAGGCTTTCATTTGGGATATTCATTGTGAAGAGAGTTTCAATGAGCTAAAGTGAAGGTTGACAACTACTCCGATCTTGATTTTTCCTAATCCTAATGAACCATTTGTTATATATTGTGATGCTTCATTGACAGGTTTGGGTGGTGTTTTGATGCAAGATGGAAAAGTTGTGGCATATGCTTCTAGACAATTAAGAGTGCATGAAAAGAATTAACCTACACATGACTTGGAGTTAGCGGCCGTGGTGTTTGTTTTGAAAATATGGAGGCATTATCTTTATGGTGCGAGATTTGAAGTTTTTAGTGATCACAAAAGCTTGAAATATTTATTTGATAAAAAAGAATTGAACATGAGACAAAGGAGGTGGCTAGAACTTTTGAAAGATTATGATTTTGGTTTGAATTACCATCCGGGTAAGGCAAACGTGGTGGCCAATGCCTTAAGTCGAAAGTTGTTACATATGTCCGCATTGATGATGAAAGAATGGGAACTTTTGGAGGATTTTAGAGACTTGAGTTTAGTTAGTGAAATGACGCCGAGAAGTGTGAGACTTGGTATGCTACATGTTACGAATGATTTTCTTGCAACGGTAGGTGAAAAGCAAAAGTTGGACTTGAAATTCGTTGATTTGATGTTGAATGAGAATGAGGATTTCAAGGTTGATAATTTTGGAATTTTGAGATTCTGTGGTCGTATTTGTATTCCCGATGATGCGGAGTTGAAAAAGATGATATTGGAAGAAGGGCACAGAAGTAACTTAAGTATTCATCCGGGAGCGAACAAAATGTATCAAGATTTGAGGAAAATCTTTTGGTGGTCCGGATTAAAGAGGGATGTTGCTCAATTTGTGTATGCGTGCTTAACTTGTCAAAAGTCTAAGGTGGAACATCAAAAACCTAGTGGATTTTTGCAACCGTTGGATATTCCGGAATGGAAATGGGATAGTATATCGATGGATTTTGTTACGGGATTGCCGAATACGCAAAGAGGCCATAATGCTATTTGGGTAATTGTTGATAGGCTTACTAAATCTGCTCACTTTATTCCAATTGATATTAGTTATCCTTTGGAGAAGTTAGCCGAGATTTATATTCTTGTAGTGGTGAAGTTACATGGAGTTCCTAAGAGTATTGTATCGGATAGAGATACTAGATTTACATCGAGGTTTTGGGAGAGTTTACAAAGGGCTTTGGGTTCTAAGCTAAGATTGAGCTCGGCTTATCATCCACAAACGGATGGTCAAACCGAGAGGACGATTCAATCGTTGGAGAATTTATTGCGTGCTTGTGTGCTCGAGAAAGGTGGTGCTTGGGATGATTATTTGGCGTTGATTGAATTCACTTATAATAACAGTTTTCATTTGAGTATAAGTATGGCACCATTTGAGGCTTTGTATGGTCATAGATGTCGAACGCTATTGTGTTGGCATGAAACGGGTGAGAGAACGATAGTTGGACCGGAAATGGTACAACAAACGACGGAGAAAGTGAAGTTTATTCAGGAGAAGATGAAAGCTTCTCAAAGTAGACAAAAGAGCTATCATGACAAGAGAAGGAAAGATCTTGAATTTCAAGAAGGCTACCATGTGTTTTTTAGAGTTACACCGGTTACGGGTGTGGGTCGTGCTTTGAAGTCGAAAAAGTTGACTTCTCGTTTTATTGATCCGTATCAGATTACTTCGCGAGTTGGTGTTGTGGCTTACCGTGTGGCGTTGCCTCCGAACCTTTCGAATTTGCATGATGTATTCCATGTTTCGCAACTTCGGAAGTATGTTCCGGATCCGTCACATGTTATTCCTATGGATGAGGTTGAAGTGAGAGATAACCTTACGGTGGAAGCTTTACCGGTTAGGATTTTGGACCGTGAAGTTAAGAAGCTAAGAGGCAAGGATATTGCGCTTGTGAAAGTAGCGTGGGGAGGCACTGCGGAAGGCAATATGACTTGGGAACTAGAGAGTGTGATGCGAGAGTCGTATCCGGAGTTGTTTGTATCAGGTAATATTTTCGAGGACGAAAATTTCTAAAGTGGGGGAGAGTTGTAACGCCCCGATTTCGATTATTTCCATTTTATTGAGTCTTTTATTTAAATTGGGTGATAAATTGTTCTAATTGTG
Source organism: Lathyrus tuberosus (assembly GCA_022829125.1). Classification (NCBI taxonomy): domain Eukaryota; kingdom Viridiplantae; phylum Streptophyta; class Magnoliopsida; order Fabales; family Fabaceae; genus Lathyrus; species Lathyrus tuberosus. The sequence goes on along the minus strand of JALAZF010000161.1, from coordinate 5,833,703 downwards.
AAATTGGTGTGTTAAATGTTATTTTACCGTTTTTGAGAGTTTTCGGGGAAATTAGAATGGAGGGTATTTTAGACTTTTCACAATTAATCATAAGTTATAATTTAGTGGAATTAGAATTTTGTGAGAAAAATGCATTAATTGATTGTGTGGAAAATGAGAGAAAAGAAATAGAAAAGAAAGAAATAGAAGGAAAATAGTAAGAAAAGAGAATTAGAGAAAAAGAAGAGAAAGAAAGAGGAGGAAGAGAAAAGAGGTGAAAGTTTGGAAGACAAGAGAATCATCAAGAACAATCATTAGCGAGTTTGGAATCCGGGTAAGGGTGTGAAACATTGTTATCTTGTCAATGTATGTGATTATGTATGAGTATGTTGTTGTTGTGGATTGATTTTATGAGTTTTTGGGTATAAACCTTTTTGAGGAATTGATAAGATATTGATTCAAATGTGTTCAACTTGTGTTGATTGTGTTCTTGTTTGTCTATACATGTTTAATATGTATTGTTATACTTCAAATTGGAATTTTTCTGAGTTTAGATGATGAATTGGTGGAATTGGGAGTGTAAAAACGCAGAACATTGTTCTGCAGAATTTTTCTGGAAATCCCCTGGCCATACCCGTAAGGGACATGCCAATACGCGTATGAGCCAAGGTGATACGCGTAACAATGGCCTGTGGAGGGGTCAATACGCGTATGGAGGGTGGCTTTTCCCGGCCCTCTGGTGATACGCGTATGAGATGGGCATACGCGTATGGGGTCTGAAATGTAGAATTTGTGAAGGAAAATGGTTCTGCCCATACGCGTATTGGCATTGGCAATACGCGTATGGGAATGGCGAGAAATTAGTGCAGTACGCGTATGAGATGGGTGATACGCGTATGGACAGGAGGAATGTAAAAATGGGATTTTTCAAAATGTCGTTTTCGGTTTCGTCCGTAACTTTTGTTTCGAGTATCCGATTTTTACATTCTTGGTGTCGTTGGAAAGCTTTTGAGCTCTACTTAGTGATTATGATGAGTTGGAAATCGTTAGCCGAATTAATTATTTTGGAAAGTCAGGAATAGTGCTGTTTAGCGACTTTTACCGTTTTGACTGTGTGTTTGAACGTGAATCATACAATAGTGCATTGATGTGAATGTATATAGATTGTATGTGATTGTATGAGATGAATGCATGAATATATTGTGAATATGTATGCATTTCAAGAATGTCTCGAGTCATTTTGCATGTGAAGCATAATGAAGTACATTCTAGTGTTGAGCGATTCCAATGAGAATCCGTAGTAATATCGTGTGCCTATGTGAGGTGTGAGCGATGGTTACAAACGATTGTGTGCCTAGGTGAGGTGTGAGCAATTGGATTGTGTGCCTAGGTGAGGTGTGAGCAATCGGATCGTGTGCCCGCGTGTGGGGTGTGAGCCATCGGGTCGTGTGCCCAGGTGAGGTGTGAGCGATCCATAAACATTGTGTGCCCATGTGGGGTGTGAGCAATGGGTGAACATCGTAGGCCCGACGGGGAGTTACTTTGGTAACGAGCGATGGTTCCAGCAGAAGTTCCTGAGTGAACTTGAGATGATTGAGTCGGTACCCGCATTGCATTTGCATAGAGTCGTGAGTCGGTCTCTATGATTTGCATTTATCATCTTTATAATGATGTATTGGTGAATAAACATAAATATGTATGTTTATATGGAATGATTGTGAATTGTGAAAGTGTGCATGATGAATATGCTCGATTGATATATATATATATATATATATATATATATATATATATATATATATATATATATATATATACATTGTAATGTATATGGGTGAATTGTGGTGAATTGTGGGGAATTGTGGTGAGAATGTGGAATATGTGTATTTTTATGTATATATATATAATTATATGCATTGTTATTATGATAATATTTCTCACCCTTCTGCTGTTTTATGATGCTCTATGAGGCATTGCAGAGTAGGTATGCTGGAAGTCTTTTTGTGAACCGTGTCTTCATTCTTTTGGTCGGTTGGCTCTGATATGTAGCACCGGGTAGCTAGGATGTATATTATTCTTTTGTGATACATTTGTATATGTATCTGGTTGATAAATGTTGATGTAGACATGAATTATGTTGGTGGATAATACTTGGTGAAGTATATATCTTTGTATATATGTTTGAATGTGGTTCAATGTTTAGATTTTCCGCTTTTATTCTAAATATTGAAATGTGGGTGTAAGGACAAAGTTCCTCTGTTGCAAAGTTACCCCACTGTTGCATATCAATGTTTGAGTAGGTGTTGTATGTTGTAAATTTGTGTATGATGTGACATGCCTCTTTTATGCCATGTTTTAATCGTACTCTGGCGAAATTTTTAATATGTGCCTAAATGATTTATGTGATTATTTGGGGGTATAGAATGGGGGTGTTACACACTGCCTCCTTATTAAATCTCTCGATGTACTCCCGCAGAGGTTCTTCCCTGCCTTGTATGATCGCTTCTAACGTTGCCTCCGTCTTTGGATGTCGTCGGGAGGCTGTGAAGTGGCGGGTGAATTGGCCTTTGAGCTCGCGCCAAGAGGAGATGGATCCAGAGGGAGTCTTTTGAACCATGTCATCGCGCCTTTCCTCAAGGTGATGGGAAATATTTTGCACCGGATTGCTCCGGAGACACCATGGTACTGGAGCATAGCTTCGATGTTCTCCAGATGCTCGTGAGGATCTGCGTTCCATCGTACGTAGCTAGTGTGGGAGGTTTCTCTAACCCGCGGGGGATCCGGGTGTCCACAATGTTTCTCGTGAATGGGCCTTAAGCTTCGTCGTCACTGCTAGAGCTGTGAGAGAATGACGGAGAAAGACTGCGGTCGCGGCTTTGACTGCGGCGAGGAGAGTGTCTGCGGGTACGCCTATGCTCGTATTTGTCCGAAATGTCGGTGTCTTTTGGAAACAGGGGAGTGCCTAGTTTTCCTAGGAGAATGACGATGTCGGCGAGCCAGACCGGGTGTTGGGCTCCTTGATCTTGAACGTCCCCTGACCGGGGAAGGACTATCACGTCTCCGCTTCGAGTGAACTCGCGGAGTCGGGGATAGGTTCAGCGTCTCCGAGGTGTTATGCACTTGAAGGGCGTGCTCGAGGGAGCTGATCTTTTCTCCCTTCTGGAGGATGAAACGATTGGAATTGTTCAAAGAGGCGATGAGCGCCGCGGTGGTTGGATTAGCGCCTTGAGGAACCGGAATGGGTTCAAAGGAAAGTTCCACGGCTTGTGCTCGTGGTCTTTGCTCGTCGGGCTTTGGGGAAGCTGGTCCACGCTGGAGGTTTTCGGATGGGATAATCCCGACGAAAGCATCCTTGTCGGCATTGGCAGCGGCGGCCACAGGTTCTTGGTGGATGTCACTCTTAACGAAAGCCATGATGATCCGGGATTTTGGAGAGAGATGAAAGCTTTGGTCTTTTGGATGAAAAGATGAGGGATCTTGATTCAAAAAGACGGGGAAGCGAAGTTTCCCACAGACGGCGCCACTGATCGGAGCTGACCAGAAGGAGATCGTCGCGGCCTTCGTGAAGGGCAAGGGTAGATGCTCGTAGGAGAAGGAGAAGGGGTGGAGGTACCTGCAAGGTACTCCGATGCCAAAGTATGTATTTGGTCAAAAGAAAGGGGGAAATCAAGTAAGAGGAGTAGAGTATATAATTTGTCATACCTGCCCCTCTCAAGTGAGGGGTTTTTATAGGGAGATTGTAGGCGAACAAGGTGCCTGATCGACCAATGATGTGTTGCCAGCTGGAGGGCGAAGCGCGTGGTCTTTCTAACTGTTTCTGTGATATCCAGGGAGACAGGTGGTCGCGTGAACTGCTCTGCGCGTGAAGGGGACATGCCCAACGGCTACATTGTGCCCAACGGCTACATTGTACCCAACGGGTATATTAGCTTATTGGGCCTGTTCGCAAAATATGATGGATTGGGCCTGGCCCTTAAGGGAAGGATGCTTTGCCCGGTCCAAAACAAATTCCATACATAACCAATTTAATATCTTGACAGAGTCATTTGTAATATTTTCAATTAAACTGTTCCTATGCCGTTTTATTCGGCATTAGAGTCAATAATCTACACCCTCTCTTGAAATACTCAACATTTTATTATTGGGATGTATGCATAAAACTTGATTCTATAACTGACTTTTCTCATAAAGTATCATAATAACTGGTTTTAAATTTTATACATCTAATGCCTCGTATACTCTTGAGTGTAACTGATACCAAATAATAAGAGACAATAATAGTGATCTTAATAAATGTTGGTGTACACTGTCAAATGTCCCACAATAAGGGAATGGCTTGGGTGACTTTGTGACTTTAATTAACAAGATGAATGAATGAATAATTAATGTTATATATGTTGTGAAAAACGATATCTTTAATCAAAGTATAAAATGGTTTCTTGAATAATCAAGAATCAAAAACCAAGGGTTAACGGAAAACCAAGAAAGAGAACACGAGAAGAAGAAGAAGAAGAAGGAAACAAGTATTGGGAAAATATAATTTCTATTTACTATTCACTTTCTCTTAATTACACAAATGATTACAAGTGAATATCACAATTTGCCACTCTCAACAAACTGAGTGTACTAGCCTATTTATAGACTAACTAGGTAACTTGCAGCCTAAGAAACCTAAACAATTGGATCCTTAACACAAGGCCTAATTCGACGGGAAAACATTTCGACAGATACATATAAGAACAGACTTCGACTATAATATGTAACATTAAGGCATCAGCATGTGAACAAACTTCGACTGCATGCTTGCCTCCTGTCAAAATACACATGAAAGCTTCACCTTTGACACATCATGAGTTTGACCCAAATCTCACAAATCTCCATCTTGGATCTAACTCAGCAACAAGGGAATCAACTAGCTTTCATCATGCAGCTTTATCAACTGCATACAGTGGAAGAACTTGCAACTTGGCAACGTTTTGGTGATCATATCACCAGCATTGTCTTCAGTCGAAACCTTCAGCACCTGGACTTCACCACGCTCGATTATCTCTCTGACGAAGTGCAGCCTTACATCAATGTGCTTAGTTCGCTCATGATAGGCTGAATTCTTCGACAGGTGTATTGCACTTTGACTATCACATTTAACAGTGATACTTCGACCTTGAAGTTTCAACTCCTTTGCAAAACCTTCAAGCCACAATGCTTCCTTCACAGCTTCAGTGAGGGCAATATATTCAGCTTCAGTGGTTGATAAGGTAACAACCTTCTGAAGCGTCGCTTTCCAACTGATTGTTGTGCCAAACATTGTAAACACATATCCAGAAATAGACTTTCTGGAATCCATACAACCTGCATAATCAGAGTCGACAAATCCTTCGATTTCGACTATGCTATCACCACCACAGGCTCCACCATAAATCAAGACTCTTTTCAGAGACCCATTTATGTACCTGAGAATCCACGTTACAGCTTGCCAGTGCGCCTTACCAGTATTGGCCATATACCTGCTCACAAGGCTCACTCCATATGCTATGTCTGGCCTCGTACAGACCATAGCATACATCAAAGAACCCACTACACTAGCATATGAAATGCTATTCATATAGATTCTTTCAGCTTCAGTACTTGGACTTTCAGTAGTACTAAGCTTAAACTGAGGATTAGTAAGTGTCACAACAGACTTTGAATTCGACATACCAAACTTGTCGGGAAGCTTCCTTAGGTATGTCTCTTGAGATAAGCACAACTTCGACTGCTTTCTATCTCTCTGGATGTCAATCCCGAGAATCCTGGCTGCAGCTCCCAGATCCTACATTTCGAACTCCTTACAGAGTTGAGCCTTCACCTTCATTACATCCTCAACACTGTTGCTAGCTATGAGGATATCATCCACATATAGCAGCAACATAACAAGTGAGTTTCCAGGTCAAAATCTTAAGTAAACACAATGATCGAACTGACTTCTAGTGAAACCAATGTGTGTCATGAACTTGTCGAATCTCTTGTTCCACTATCGAGGAGATTGTTTTAGGCCATACAAAGACCTATTCAGCTTGCACACATAATCTTCTTTACCCTTTTCTGCATACCCTTCAGGTTGTCGCATCAGGATCATTTCATCTAGATCACCATACAGAAATTCTGTCTTCACATCCATTTGCTCAAGTTCCAAGTCGAACTTTGCCACCATGGCCAACAGCATTCGAATGGATCTATGCTTTACAACAAGTGAGAACACATCATTGAAGTCGACACCTTCTTTCTGAGTGAACCCCCTAGCAACCAGCCTCGCCTTAAAGCGCTTCGACATCACTCCTTCGATTCCTTCCTTGACCTTGAAAATCCACTTACAGCTGACTAACCTTGCTCCTGCAGGTTTCTCAATCAGCTCCCAAGTGTCATTATCATGAAGAGATTTCATCTCGTCATCCATGGCTTTTCGCCATTCAGTCTTGTTTCGACTCCTTATAGCTTCCTTGTAATCTCTAGGTTCTTCGTCAAGTACCTCACTTGCAGAGATTAAGGCAAAAGCTATAAGATCTGCATAACCAAGTCTCTGAGGTGGCTTGATGACTCTTCTCGACCTATCTCTTGCCAGTAGGTAGTCATCGACAGTTTCCTCAAACTCTTCAGCATCTTGCTCTTCGACTTCGACTTCATCTGGGCTATGCACTTCAACATCACTATGCTCCACCTCAACAGGCATCTCTACCTGTTCCAGCTCCTCTTCAGAGATTTCTGCATTTCGACCAACATCACCAGTTTTCTTGAAAGCCATTTCGACCTCATTGAAAACTACATCACGACTTGTGATACATCTTTTGTGACCTGGTTCTAGGCACCACAACCTATAACCCTTGACTCCCTCAAGATATCCAAGGAGCATGCATCTCAGAGCTCTAGGTTCGACCTTGTCTTGCCTAATGTGAGCATAAGCTAAACAGCCAAATACTCTCAGTTTGTCGAGATCTGGTGGATGATTCGACCAAACTTCTTCAGGTGTCTTCATTCCCAACGCAGTCGAGGGACATCTATTTATCAGATAAGCTGCTGTCGAAACAACCTCTGCCCAAAACACCTTCTTCAATCCAGCACTAGCCAACATGCATCTAACCCTTTCAAGGATTGTTCGATTGAATCTCTCAGCCAAGCCATTTTGTTGAGGAGTACCTGCTACAGTCATATGCCTTGCAATCCCAAACTACACACAGTAACTGTCGAACGCTTCGTTGCAGAATTCAAGGCCATTGTCGGTTCTCAACCTCTTCACCTTTCCGCTAGTTTGAGTTTCGACCAAAATCTTCCAACTTTTGAAATTCTCAAAAGTTTCATCCTTCGTCTTCTGAATGAATACACATAACTTTCTGGAATAGTCATCAACAATGGATAGAAAGTACCTTGCACCTGAGTGTGAAGGATTCCTTGCAGGCCCCCAAAGATCAGCATGAATGTAATCAAGGGATCCATGTGTTCTTTGCTTGCCTTTGTTGAACTTCGCCCTACAGGATTTACCAAATACACAAGATTCATAAAACTCCAGCTTTTCGACTTTGTCACCTCCTAGCAGGTCCTGCTTCCCCAATTCGACCAGGCCTCTTTCGCTGACATGGCCCAATCTCATGTGCCATAATTCTGTCTTCGACACAGGTTTCGTGGTTCAACATTTATCGAACCACTTACAACCTCAGCCTCAAGGGTATACAAGCCTTTTTTCTTCACGCCTCTCAAGACTTCCTTCAACCCCTTCATGACTTTCAGGATACCTTGCTCTCCTTTGAAGACATATCCTTTCTTGTCGAATTCACCAAGAGAAATTAAATTCCTCTTAAGGTCAGGTACATACCTAACCCCAGTCAATAAACGTATTGACTCATATGGAGCTTGAATCTAACAGATCTAATACCTGCAATCTTGCAAGCTTTATTGTTCCCCAGCAACACTGATCCTCCATCTTGATCACATAATTCTTCAAACACATTCTTGTTTGGAGTCATATGCCAAGTACATCCAGAATCCATAATCCACTCTTCGCAAGAGTTGCTGCTCGACACCACAAGGACATCAAATGATTCATAACCATCTTGCATAATAGCTGCATTCCCATTGTCCTTACCTCCATGATTATTCAGGCGCTCAAGGCATACTTTTCTTGTGTGACCCTCCTTCTTACAGTGATAACATTTAATACCAAGCATATCACCACCATAAGACTTCTGCTAAACCATTTCTTTCTTCTTGTCAAACCTACCATCTTTCTTCGACGATCTTCCTTTCACGGACAAGGCTGCTTGAATACAAGGCTGCTTGAACTTCTTCAAAGGTCAGGGACTCTCTTCCATACAAGAGATTTTCTTTGAAGTGAGCATGCGATCTGGGCAAAGCACACAACAGCAACAATGCTTGATCTTCATTATCAATCTTCACATCAATGTTTTCAAGATCAAGAATCAGCTTGTTGAAAGAATCCAACTGCTCAGCCAAAGCTTTTTCTTCATTCATCTTAAACGAATACAAGGCTTGCTTCAGGTAAAGACGATTCACCAACGACTTGGTCATGTACAAGCTTTTAAGCTTCACCCAAAATCCCGACGCCGTCATCTCCTTTGACACCTGCCGGAGAACCTTATCACCAAGGCTCAACAGAATTGCGTTGTGTGCTTTCTCGATGATTGTCGTCTTTTCCCTATTCGTCGACGGAGTATCCATGGCTTCCAATCCCTTCAACGCTTCCAAACAACCCTGCTGCACCAGTAGGGATTTCATCTTCAAGCGCCACATACCGAAATCGTTCACTCCGGTGAACTTTTCAATCTCATACTTGGTTGAAGACATCTTCTCCACGCTCACCGCACCAATTTTTTATGAAAAACGATATCTTTAATCAAAGTATAAAACGGTTTCTTGAATAATCAAGAATCAAAAACCAAGGGTTAACGGAAAACCAAGAAAGAGAACACAAGAAGAAGAAGAAGAAGGAAACAAGTATTGGGCAAATATATTTTCTGTTAACTATTCACTTTCTCTTAATTACACACATGATTACAAGTGAATATCACAATTTTCCACTTTCAACAAACTGAGTGTACTAGCCTATTTATAGACTAACTAGGTAACTTGCAGCCCAAGAAACCTAAACAATTGGATCCTTAACACAAGACCCAATTCGACAGGAAAACATTTCGACAGATACATATAAGAACAGACTTCGACTACAATATGTAACATTAAGGCATCAACATGTGAACAAGCTTCGACTGCATGTTTGCCTCCTGTCGAAATACACATGAAAGCTTCACCTTCGACACAACATGAGTTCGACCCAAATCTCACAATATAGATGTGAGAGAATAATTTATACAATATACTAAAGTCACTGAAACCTTGTCCCGCACGATATTTGAGATACAATTGGGGAATGCATCATTATTATTAATTAGTAACTAACCCGTGCGTTCGCACGGGCATGTCTGTTCGAGGATTTAATGTTATGGATGCATAATTGTTAATCAAATTGAAAAAAATGGTAAAATTGTAAAAATAAATATGATTGAAATAAAAAATTTGTATTGGTAAGTATAAGAAATTATTGTGTGTTGTAAAACAAGGAATTAAATTAATTATTGATATAAGTTCAAATGAAGCAATGATGATTGGAAATATTAAACAAAAAATATTAATTAATAGGTATACTAAAAACAAATGAAACTAAAGTTAGATTGAAATTAAATAAAATTAAGAATTAATTGTGTTAGATACAAATATTATTTGTTAGAATTGATGTTATACACTTCACACTATAAATGGTGATATATAAAAAAAAAATATTAGTTTTGTTTTGACACTATTTATACAAAAAATTTGAATGAAGAGTAAAGTTGTTTCCGTATATAAAAAAATTTGAATCAAAAGTAAAGTTGTGTCCGTTTATAACAATAGTATTTTTTTCGTATATAAAATAATTTGAGTCAAGATTAAAGTTGTGTCCGTTTATAACAATAGTATATTTTTTAATATAAAAATATTTGAATCAAAATTAAAGTTGTGCCCGTTTATAACAATACTATTTTTTTCGTATATAAAAAAATTTGAAACAAAATTAAATTTGTGCTCGTTTATAACAATAGTATTTTTTTGGTATATAAAAAAATTTGAATCAAAATTAAAGTTGTGCCCGTTTATAACAATAACATTTTTTTCTTATATCAAAAAATTTGATTCAAAATTAAAAATGTGTCCATTTATAACAATAGTATTTTTTTTCGTACCTAAAAATATTTGAATCAAAATTAAAGTTGTCCCCGTTTATAACAATAGTATTTTTTTCTTATATAAAAATATTTGAATCAAAATTAAAGTTGTCCCCGCTTATAACAATAGAATTTTTTCCATTTGAAAAATATTATTTTTGTTTTGGCATTATTTATAAATATTTTTGAACGCGTATTTGTTTACAAATTGTTATAAAAATTGAAAGTTGAAAAAAAAGAAAAAGATTTAAAATAATTATAAATTTAAGTTGAAATAGTAGTAAATGTAGAATATGAATTGTAAACAGTAATATTATGAATAATATGATAAAAAAATTATTGAAACTTGTATTAGATAAATCAATCGTTTTACTATTATTTACAAATAAGACAATGATTTTATGAGACAGAAAACAATTTTAAAATATACACTCAATCTTTTTTAATAAGTTCCCTTAATCTTTTTTACATATTTGAAAAATATACTCGATAAATTTCTATTATTCAATATTTGGATCAATAGTATAGTTGTTCCCGTTTATAACTTTTTTTTTTTTTTTGATATTATTTTTTCATATATAAATATTATTTGGTTGATAAATTTCTATTATTCAATAAATTTCTCATATATAAATATTATTTTTGTTTTGATATTATTTATAAAAATATTTAAATCAATAGTAAAGTTGTTTCCGTATGTTTTTAGGTGTTATATGGTTTTAGATGCACATTTGTTTGCAGACTGTCATAAAAATAAGAAATTAAAAAAAGAAAAAAAATTAAGAATGACAATAAATTTAAATTGAAATAGTAATACATATAGAAGACGAAATGTAAACAACCATGTTATGAATAATATGATTAAAATTAAAAACTTTTGAAACTTTTATAAGATAAATCAGTTTTTTTTAGGTTTTTTTTACCAGTAGGACTATTATTTTATAAGAGAAAATAAAATTTTAAAATATCAACTCATTCGTGTTTAATAGACTCCCTAAATTGTTTCCACATATTTGAAAAAATTGATTGATAAATTTTCTTTATTCAATATTTGAATCAGTAATAAAATTATTTCCGTTTATAACAATAGTATTTCTTTATCGTATATAAAAATATTTTATTCAACAATGTATTTTTTTCCTTACATAAATATTATTTTTTATTTGATATTATTTATAAAAAAATTGAATCAATAATAAAGTTGTTCCTGTATATAAAAATATTTGAATCTACAATATAATTTTCCCCTATATAAATATTATTTTTGTGCTGACAATATTGATAAAAATATTCGAAATGATTGTATTAACTAATTGATAAATGATACTAAATCATTTTTAATATTATGTTTTATGATTTATTTTTATTTGTATGCAATATTTTATATTTTTAAAATAGAAAAAATGAAATATAATGTAGATATTATATAATTTTAAAAAAATTTAAAACTATCTTAAATGAAAATCATGATATTTTAGTTTAGTTAAAACTTCTTGTCATTCATATATATTTTATTAACTGTTAATGAAGTAGTATCATGAGATAAACATAGTTGTGTCAGAAGAAATGTCACTTAGTCAAGCACATGACATTGGAGACACACGTCAATATAAGCTTGAAATGTTACCTGAAATTGAAAGAGCTTTTGTTCATGTTGATTTGAATACTACTCATAAACTTGAATACAAGCAACTCAAGGCGGCATAGGAAAGTTATTCAATATTGTTTAAGACTTATAAGTGTGATTAGTGATTGATTTGATTAACATATTGATGTTGATGTACTAAAATTTTAGTCAATGGTGGCTGAAACTTGAGAGGAGAAAGGGGAAGGCAAGTATAGGCAAGAAGAAATGTAGTTGGGTTTCAATAATAACTGTACTATTATTTAGTACCTACCAAGACATAAAATAAAATGTCAAAAAGCTAGGCATAAGAGCAGATAAACAAACTAACTGACAGAGTGGATTAGCAAAGACAAGTCAGTGTCTGTTCCACCTAAGTTATTTAAGTGCTTATAAATAAGCTATATCAAAAACAAAATATAAAATAAAACTAAATTATTATCATTACAATTATAAGCTGTTTTCATTAGCTATCATGGAGAATATGTGGAAATGAACTGAAAAGAAGTTATGGACATGTCATAAGAACTACGGGTCTTCACAACATTGATTCAACTTACCTTTAATATTGACTTTGACATGGCAACAACATCAACCGACACGACATATCCAATTAGAAGACCAGTTAATAATGTTCATAGCAGCTAAAAATCTCCCTGCAATATGTCAAATATCAGCTTGAAAAAGAACCACTTCGAATATATTTATTGTCATTTGGGTTAGTTTCACTCCATGTTCCTGAATTTCTTATCAAAATTAATTTCAGTACACCAACCATAATGTCAGCACAAATATCCAATCCAAAAATTTGTTAACATGATAAAAATAATCTTTTACAAAAGTGGATAAGTTTGAATAAACAACTTATCTACATTTGTCTTCATCGTAAATTTCAGATATAACGTTGTGATCTTCGGGTACTGTCAAAGCCCTTGAAAGTTGCAATGATTTCACTCTCCATACCCCTGTTATCAAGAGACACAAACAAAACATGAACAAAATAATTTGATTTGGACACTGTCGTAGAAACGCAAAAATGTCATAGAAAATCAAAGTCAAGAGAAAATCAATCACGCAAGATGGCAGTAAGTAAAGTTAACACAAGCAAGGTGTTAAGGTAATTAGAAAGAGACAAACCAAAATATTCAATGAGAAAGAAGAAGCATCGATGATACTTTATATAAGATGTAAATTCTTTATGAATTTTTGACCTAGTTTTATTCATATATCGGGGTTACAATTTAACTTTGTCCCCCTAATAGACCTCTGCTACCAGGAATATCCACCTATTCAATTTCCACAACCAATTCCCCACTCTCAACATTTCTCAATCTTAGAATCATTTCCTGAACTATTTTCCCATCTTTCCAAACACAACTACTCTCTTCAGCAAGACAATTAGTCCTATTTGCCGGAACCTTCGTGATTACACAACCATCTGGAAGACTATCCAACTTCATCCGTACAGCATTAGCATATGGTTTCAAGTCTATCTCTGCATCACCCACTTTGTCATCAATAGAGAAAGTCTCTTTGTCAAAAATTGTCTGTAGAGAGAAACAAAACATTCACATTACTAATCATAATTCATAAAAAATTTCTTTGTAATTCTAACTTAGATGGGAGCAAGTTTTGTTACCAGATGTATTGGAGAATGAACATCTCTTATCGAAAGGGTTAGTTCTTCATTCCACTCAGGGTTGCAATTGTTTTTCACAACACGAGCCCTCAGCTTCTTCATAAATACAAAACAATAATTGTTAAGATCATTATTAAGAACACCTTCAAAGAAGAAAAACATTAAGGTTTGGAACCTGCAGTTCACCACCCATGTTAACAACAACGTAAGGGTCGCTGGAATTAGCATCACGAATTGCAATGTTAACTCCTCTTTTGATACGAAGTTTGAGAAGACCAAGGACATTGTGCATCATCCACGAACTGTCTTGCCACACGTTATCAATCATTATGAAGTTTAAGGAACAACTTGTTTGGGAGTATTGAAAGAAATCAAACGTTTGAAAACTTGAACCATGCTTTTGATTTTACATTGAACCATGCTTTTGATTTCGTTCAACTTGTTCTAGTATTCTCGTTGTCGTCTTCCCTATTTCGATTGTTACCCCTTTCTCTTTCGTGATTTTACATTGAACCATACTTTTGATTTTTCTTTGCAAGAGATATGAGAGTGAGATTTATTTTCAAAAAAGAAGTTGGAAGAAGAAAGAGAGAGATGAAGCAGAAACAGGGAAGAGGAAGATGAAGATGGTAGATTCAAAGGAAGATGAAAAAGACATAAAAAGATGGTAGATTTAGCTTTAAAATCACTTGTTCCCCTTTTCATGCTCACTGGCAAGTGGATCTACGAAATAAAACCAAATTCATAAAATAATATAATGAACCATTCATAACTCAGTTTTGGCCAATAATTTTGGCACATTTTCTGGATGATGATCTGAACACCTGAAAATAGTAAATAAATCAGATGATTCATGTTAACAAACATAACCTAAAACAAACATTTTTCCCATCATCCATAAAAATACAAAAAATTTTCACAAATATAAATTAATATACCGTACCATAGTTTCAAGATGATCCATAACTCCTCATGCTTAACAACACCATCCTCAAAGAACTTTTTCAACGTAGAAACAATCTATAAAAATAAAAAAGTTTAATACTATGAATTAAGAAGCTTCAAAAATACAAAATAGTTAACATTGTGACAAATAGTTTTACAGCAAACCATAAAAACCTAAAAACTGAAACCAGAACAACATGAAAATCGAAATGAATGGAAAACAGATGAGCACAGATTGAAGACATGAAAAAAAGGAAGATGCGACAAACTTTATTATTATTTTAATTAGAGTTAGAGATTCAAAATAAAATTAACTTAAATACCGTCAGAATGAGCAAGAGATTTGAAAGAAACCCAGATATTCTTGAATATCTTCAAACCTTCATCAACACAAACCTAAAAATACCGTCAGAACCCATAACATACAATCATAAAATGAACTCTAAGTATGAAAGAGTTTACAACCATATAAACATGAACCCTAATAAAAATGGAGTAAATAACCCTAATAGTGAACCCTAATTAGAAAAAAAAAATAGGTCATAAATAGTTAATCAAATTACTGTGAAGAAATCAAAATGGTGGAAGATGATACATAAACTTGTTATCGAAAATGGATGAATAGTGAGAGAGTTTGAAAAACAGAAGAAGAAGAAGTCGAATATAGAACAAAGTGAAAAGGAAGAAAAGAGAGAGAAGAAAGAGAACAAAGTGAAAAGGAAGAAAAGGGTAGGTAGAAGGAAGACACTGAAGAGACAGAAGAAAGGGAAGAAAATTAGGGAAAGTAAGTTTTGGAAAAGTTTGATAGATTTGGTTCACAGTAGAAGTGACATGTAGTCCAAATTTAAACTTGTGGTAGAATTTTGGTTGGATATTAACAAAAAAATATGGAAATAGAGTAAAATAACAAACCAAAAGCCAAATGTGTAATTTGATGAGTCAGCAAGTTACCTTTTGAAAAAATTGGACACAATTTACCCCAATTTTGATGTGGTGGCAGAAGGTATTGTAGACTTTTCCAGAACATCAAATTTTCTTATATTATAGATATTAAAAAATTTATAGAAATAAATCAATTACTAGTGGTATTTCTTTTTAAGGATGAACACGGATAATTAATATTTATAAAGAAATAAATTTTACCATATTGTCATAATATTATTTCGCTACCAAACACGCCATCAATCTTTAATCTTTGAATTGTTAGAATTAACTGTATTCTCAATGCAATGGTTATACGTATATATTAGATGATTTCTTAATATACCCCATAAGTTTCTTAGACACCGCGCGAAATTCCACTTATGCCCCCTGATTCCGGATGTGCAAATCCGGACGCACCATGGCGTTAAAGAAAAAATATTTGTCCCGGATGTGCATATGCGGAAGGACTCCGTATATGCAGATCCGGAAGAATTATTAATATATTTGAACCTGCATGATCACTCCCCCCATTCTTCCCATTCTCAACCTTTCTTCTTCCACACTCACCCTCACCAACCTAAAAAACCCTACTTCATCAATACCATTTCTCACTCAAAAACTCCAACTTTTTGGTGTAACAAATCAAAGGGAGCAAGAGAAGATTGAATTTCAGGTAAATATTCAACTTCATCCACTACATTGCTCACATTATCAATCTACTTTTTGGAAAAAACAAGTTACGCGGCTTCCGGATGTCTAAATCCGGTACGTATTTAGCATGCACTTGTCCGGATGTGCACATCCGGAAAAATGCCTGGAACTTATTAATTTTAATTTTAAACAATTTTTAATAGGTTTTAGTTATATATATTTATTGTTCTATTATTGTTTATAAATAGATATGGTGCACCCCGATAACATCTCAAAAGAATTAGTTTCGACGATTTCTCCGAATGTTGAAGGGATTATCGTAAAGTCGGTTGATATCGGCGGTGGCTTTAATAATAAGCAAGAGTTTGATGATCGTGATAGCATGCTCGCATATATTCATAGGACGACTATTGGCCTTGGTTTCGGTGTGAATATCGGAAGATCGGATAATGGTTCGGAAAGAAGAAACGTTTTTGTAATTTTGGGGTGCGAAAGAAGAGGTAAATATCAGGTTCCTCTACGGAAGTTAAAAAAAAGACGACACAGGTAGTAGAAAATGTGAGTGCCCTTTTAAGATTCGTGGTTACATTTTAGCTTCCAAAAAATGGAGATTTCGTGTTCGTTGTGGTATACATAATCACGAATTGTGCTCAAAGTTTCAAGGCCATCCTAGTGTATGTCAGCCCAAGTCAAAAGAGAAGACATGTATTGCCGACATGACCTTGAATCTTGTCCAACCGAAAAATATACTTGCCACGTTGAAATGGAAGGAACCTGACAATGTAGCAAATATAAAGCAAGTGTATAACATTCGGTATCAGACGAACAATGCAATTAGGGGAGATAAAAGTGAGATGCAACAACTGTTGAAATTGTTGGATGATAACAATTACGTGTCTCAGTACAGATATCGCGATGATGAAGTTACGGTCCGAGATATTTTTTGGACTCATCTGGATTTCGTAAAGTTGTTCAACACGTTCTCGACAGTGCTCATTCTCGATTGTACCTACAAGACGAACAAGGATCGACTTCTATTATTTGAGATGGTTGGTGTTACGTCTACGGATAAGACATATGCCGCTGGTTTTGCATTTTTAGAGTGCGAAAAAAAGGACAATTTTACATGGGCATTGGAGAAGTGTCGGTCACTTTTGAAGAAACATGTTCAAATGCCTAAAGCGATTGTTACGGACCGCGATACCGCTTTGATGAATGTGGTTGCAAAGGTCTTTCCTTCTTCTAATGCATTACTTTGTCGATTTCACATAACAAAGAATGTGAGAAGTCAGGTTAAACCCGCAGTGGGTGTGAAACAAGTGGAGTCGGAAGATGGAAAATTGGTTAAGGTCGGTGTCATTGTAGAAAAAATAATGGATGCATGGAATCGTATTATAAATTCTTCCACAAAAGAATTATATGTCGATTCGGTCATGCACATCCGAAAAGTGTGCGAAAAGTACCCCGCGTTGTTGAAATACGTTGAAAGCACTATTCTTGATCAAGTGAAGGAGAAGATAGTATCTGCGTGGACGGATAATGTCCGACACCTTGAAAATACAACAACCAATAGAGTTGAGTCGACACATGCTACTTTGTAGGGAATGGTAATTGCGGTTACCGAGCCGTTTCGGCTCTACTTGGTAGAGGAGAGGAAGGTCATGAACTTGTCCATCATCATCTTATCCTAGAGTTGGAGACGCATAAAGAAGCATACTTGCGTTTGTATGAAAATAAAGAAAAATACGACAAGGTTAACGAGTCACTTGTTCCGTGGTTGAGTGGTCCGGCCCCGGTATCGAAATGGATGAGCTTCCCCGAGATGGCTCATCTTATCGCATGTGCGTACTATATGGTGTGTATTGAATTGACGTGATACGATTTTTCGAAAACCTTTTTTCCACTCCGCGCCGCACCACCGTCCAATCCAAATGATCGCATGATGTGTATCGGATGACTTGTGAAATTAAGGCATTTTGTACAAGTTATCTTGAAACCCGGATGCCTCATACCACCTAAATCACCGCAATGGGCGACATATGCAACCACAATTGCCTAGTCGTGGCCGGATAGTTTTGTTGAAAGGATGTTACAGCGATGTCCAAAGGCATCAAATGCGGAAAAGTCCAAAGGTCAAACTCCGATAGATTTAGACGGAGACTTTTGTTTTAACTCTTTTGTATAATTGAACGACAAAATGTACATTTTTGAAGTGAAATATATTGAATTTTTATTCATATTCCTTTTTAATACACTTATGAATTTTATTCCAATAAAAGCATTGCAATTGGTTGCATAACATAGTCAATTCTGATTGAAAAATGTATCAGTAAAATATTCTGATTTGCAGATACGGGAAAGTTCCGGATATACAAATCCGGAACCAATATTTATAGGGTTTTTCTGTATCTGTATATCCGGAAAGAAGTTAGGCAGAAATTACTTTACCCTAAGTTTTCTATAAATTAGGGGTTTCGTTTGATATCTTTCACACAAACACAAAATGTCTCAATGGTATGAAATCAAGTTTCGTTGGTATGTCGCAAGTGTCTCCTACACCGATGGCAAAACATGCGGTCGCACGTTTAAGCTAATGAAACATGTAACGCCCCAGTTTTGTTAGATTTATTTAATAGAGTAGATTTAATTGGTTTTGGTTTTATATTATTTTATTATTGACTTTTATTTGGCAATATATTATTTTTCATTGTTGTTGATGTTTTATCGCATTTTGAGAGCGTTTGAGAGATATTTGAGCTGAGGGGTATTTTGGTCTTTTTGGGGGGTAGATATTTTCATAAAAAGAGAGAAAAGAGAGAAAACTAGAAAAGAAGAGAAAAAGAGAAAGAAAGAAGAACAAGAGAAGAAAAAGAGAAGAAAAGATTGGAAAAGCTAGGAAATAGTCAAGACAACTCTAGGAATCGAATTTAATCGGGTAAGGGTGTGAAATATTATTATCTTATCCATGTGTATGATTATGTATGTGTGTGTTTGAATTGTTTAGATTGTTTTAGAGATATATGTGGTTAGGTCGAATTGGACAAAGTCGATAAAAACCGATGTTTTCACGGTTAGAATTCGAAATAAATTACGTAGTTGTATCGAGTGAGGTTAGGCCGTCGTATAGCGTGCTTTTTATTCGATTTGGTGATGTTTGAAAATTCTGGTTTTTGAAAGGTTGAAATTTAATCGAAAAATCGAACGTCGTAGAAATTTCGTTTATGTGTTCTAAATTGTTCTTATGTATTTGGTGGTTGCGCGTATATGTTTGTTTCGGTGAAAATGTTCGACTTAGTCGAGTTTTCGGGTGTTTCGGAAAAGTTACAGCAAGGGTGTAATTTGAGAAATCTGGTTTTTGAGAAAAACAAAGTTATGCATCGATACATAACAGCCATGTATCAATACAAAATGGTTTATGTATTGATACATAACCCTTATGTATCGATACATACTGTAGAATTTTAAGAAAACAGAATTTTCACTACAGCGTGCGTCAACACATGCGTGCTATGTATCAATACATGTTGCCTTTTTGCATCGATACATAAGCCTATGTATTGATACATACTGAGCTGTACCAGAAAATTCTGGTTTTTAGGAGAAACTTCGGAAATTCATATCCGTTGATCCGTAAGTCGGTTTTGATCCCCGTTCGAAGCGTTGGAAAGCTAACGAGGTGTTCTTTCTAGGAAAAATGGTTTTGAGGTCTGAACCTGGTTCAATTAGAACAGTATTTTCAAACCGTATCGTAGTGTCAGGCCTCCGGTTTATGTTTTTGCGTTATTTTGAAATATCCATATCTTTTGCGTTGTTTATCCGATTGAGGTGTTCTTTATATGGATGTGAAGCTAAAAATATGTTCTATGATTTGGTGAAGAAAAATATTATTTTTTAGCCGACTTTTAACCGACTTTTCCGGTAAACCGTAAATGGAATTGTTTGGTTATTTGTGAAAACGTTCGGTTGCCGTTTGGCACAATTGATGTGAATGTATGTGGATTGTGTGTGATGAATGCATGACTATATTGTGAATATGTATGCATGTCAAGAGTGTCATGAGTCATGTTGTATGTGAAGCATCGTGGTGTGCATTCTTGTGTTGTGTGATTCTAATGAGAATCTGCAGTAACGTCGTTTGCCCGTGTGGGGTGTGAGCGACGGTTTGATTCCAGAGGGAATCTGCTATAACATCGTGAGCCTTAAAAATAAGAGGACTGAAAGCGATTTGATATATCGTGAGCCTTAAAAATAAGAGGACCGAAAGCGATGGTTATAGACGATTGTGAGCCTTATACAAAGAGGACCGAAAGCGATCGGATTGTGAGCCTTATACAAAGAGGACCGAAAGCAATCCATAAATGTCGTGAGCCTTATACAAAGAGGACCGAAAGCGACGGGGAACATCGTATGCCCGACGGGAAGTTACACTAAGTAACGAGTGATGGTTCCAATAAGTTCTTCAATTGAACTTGAGATGAAATGAGTCGGTACCGCATTGCATTTGCATAGAGTCGTGAGTCGGTCTCTATGATTTGCATTGGTCATCCTTGTTTTTGTGCATGGATAAATGAACATGAATATATGTGTTTATGTTGAATGATAAGCATTGTGATGAATATGCTTGGTTTTGTATATATATATATATATATGCCTTGCGATGTATATTGAATGAGATGTGATGAATTGTGATAAGAATTATATCGTTGTAATGATGAATTGAAGAATGAATATAATATGTATGTTTATGTGGAATGGTAGAATGGTGAGAATGTGTTATGTGTATACTTTTGTGTTGAGATATATGATTATATGCATTGTTATTATGATAATATTTCTCACCCTTCTGCTGTTTTATAATGCTCTATGAGGCATTGCAGATTAGAGTTACTGGAGGTCTTTTTGTGAAGATTAGTCCTCCGTTCTGTTGTCTGTCTTGGTGTCTGCTCTGATACGTAGCACAGGAGTCGGGGAAACGATTATGTTATTTATGTATATAATTGTTGAATATATTTGGTATTACCTTTATATGGAAAAGTTTCCCAATTGAGGGTAATCTATTTTATGCTATGTATCAAATTTATGAGCAGGGATGATGTTTTGTTTATTTAAATGTGGCATTCCTGTTCCTGTCGAAAAAATAAATTTTTAGTTACTCTGATTTTATTTATTTATTATTTATTCGCGATGGGAATTGGGGTGTTACATTAGTGGTATCAGAGCAGGTTGGTCCGTCCGGCCAAGTTGTTGAGTCAGTTGGTGTGACAGTTGAATATTGTCGATGTTGTTGGTTGTCCCTTAGTATGTGATATGTGTGTGGAGCACTGTCGGTACTTTCTAGTTTCCTAATCCTTTGTCTTCAGGTGTTAGAATGAGATAAGCGGGGGAGAAGCTGGTACTTCTCCAAGTTGCTTCAGTTGTGGAGTGTTGGCTCAGTGTGCCGTTGGTTGCAAGAGTGTAAGTGTTGTTTGGACAGTGTGGTTCCTGGTTCTGGAGGGAATGCGGAGGTAAGGTTTATGTCAACTAAGGATTTGTGCCTTAGGTAGTTTTGTGCGCAGGATGTAAGGAATGCTATTATAGTTTGGTAAAGACGGTTTATGCCTCATCATGATTGTCGGCTGTCTATTGACAAATTGAGGAACTGATCATCGTTAATCTCTTGTTGATAGTAGACGAAAATTATGTTAGATGGAATAAACGTGTCTTTTTGGCTTTGATAGTGTGTGTAATGAATTGTTTGGGATTTGAATTGTGTTGGTTTGGTAAAGTTGGATTTTGAGGTGTGGAAACCATGGAAGTACAGCAGAAAATTCTGGTTCTGGTGTGATTCGCCAGGCGAATTGGGAATTCGCCAGGAGGATTAGGTCTCGCCAATAGTTCGCCAGGCGAAGGGCTGGCGAAGAGGTATTCGCCAGGCGAAATCTTGACTCGCCAGGCGGATCTGGCTGTTTTCCAATAATTGACTTTCCTTCAAAAATTCATATCTTTTGACTCGGGTGTGCGATTTAAGCGTTCTTTATATCGATATGAAGCTAAGAAAGTGTTCTATGCTGTGGAAAGTGAAATTATTGTTTATGAGACGGATTGGAGGTTTTGATGTGTTGGTCCTGTGGGAAGTCATTGAGAGAGAACGATTGGGTATCATTAATGGTTGTTCTCAGAGAGTAGAGTGTGAACTCAAATTGGACGAGGGTGAAGATTTGAGGTTTGGATCTGCTAAGTAAGTAGAAAACTCTTAGTAGATAGGACTAAGATGTTTGTTTGGTTTGTGACGATAGTGTTCTGGAAATTGGCAGGAAGTCACGGTTATGGGCCGTCAGTTGTGCATGGTTTTCGAATGTGTTTTTGGATGGAACATTAAGGTGTTGTCTTAGAGAGCTCCAGCTTTGTTAGTAACAAAAAGGGAATGATGGTTGAATGGAATAACAAGTATGAGATGTACGACGGTATTGAGACTATGGAAAGCAAAACTTAGAGTTCTAGAGAGGTTTGGAGATTTTGGAATTTTAGAGCATTAATGGGAATTTTGAGAAAACCTTAAGTGTGGATGTAGTATTTGGGAGTTCCTTTGGGATGGTCGTTGCTACATGTTAGAATTTATGGAATTTGGACTGTTAAGCGAAGAAATTGTGTATGGATTACGGGCAGTTTTATAAGGTAACGATTGAGAATGAGTGTCCACTTTCATGAAAAGAAAACTGGAATGGTTTGGTTGAGTTTGAGTGGAATCACAATTGTTTGGAATGTGTGATAAGAATGGTAAATTGTATGAGTTGGGGCTTTGATCGATTTTATGTGACTGGTTATGTTTGTTATCATCGGAATAGGTTGTTATTCACTCGATTAAGCTTGTATGTAAGTCTGGACAAGTTTGGATGAGGGTTGGGCATTACAATGCTCAGTGATGTTATTCGGTGTTAGTAATGCGTCTGTAAGGGTTATGGAGTAGATGAATCGTATCTTCCATATTTATTTGGATAAGTTCGTAATGGTTTTGATTGAGGATATTTGGATCTGTTATAAACTCAGAGGAAGAACAGGTAGAGTGTTTGAGAATTGGATTACAAGTGGTGAAAAGAGACGAAGTTTTATGCTAAGTTATTCAAGTGAGAATTTTGGTTGAAAAGGTTAGTTTTCTTGGATATGCTATTTCTGATGATGGTATTTGTTGTAGATTCATCGGAAGTAGATGCAGTTCTACAATGAGGGGTTCCGAAGTTGGTTGAGGAGATTAGAAATTTTTGGGCTCAGTTGGTTGTTACTGCAGACTATGGAAGAGTTTGCTAAGTTCGTACTTCGGTTATCTCAGTTGACTTGTGAAGGGTGAGTCATTTGCTTTGGATGTTCGTTGTGAGTAAGTTTTGGTGAGCTGAAGTAGAAGTTGTCTACGGCTCTAGTTTTGATTCTGTGTGATCCTAATAAACCGGTTGTGAGGTGTCTCTGCTGAGTTTAGTCTATGTGCTAATGCAAGAGAGTAAAGTCGTGGTTTATGCTTTATGACATTTGAGGATTCATAAAAGGATCTATACTATTTTGGATTTGGAATTGGTTGCGGTTATATTGTTTTGGGAAATTTGGAGGTATTATCTTTATGGTTCTAGGCTCGAAGTGTTTGGTGATCACAAGAGTTTAGAGTACTTGTTTGGTCTGAAAGAATAGAGTATGAGACAACAAGGAGGGTTGGAATTCGTGACGAGTTATGAATTTGGCTTAGATTATCCTTCGGGAAAAGCTAAGGTTGTGCCAGAAAAGTTAAGTCGAAAGTTGTTATGCATGTCTGTTTTGATGGTCAGAGAATTGACATGATTTGAGCAGTTCTGAGACTTGTGTCTGGTGTGTGAGGTAACACAGTAGAGTGTGAGATTGGGTATATTAACAGTGAACAGTGATTTTGGTGAACATGAGGAAGAGTTAGACTTTGGACTTAAGATTGGTAGTTTTGGTGGTTACGAGTAATCAGAGTGCGCAGCGGAAGCGTGAGGTGGCACATATTGTATGTACGTGTGGGACTTGTAAGAGTTCATAGGTTGAACATTGAGAACATGTAGGAATGGTGAGACTATTGGACGTTTCAGAATAGAAGTGTTAGGTGGAAGGTTTGAATATTATTCATGGGCTACTATGTAAATGGATGTTTTGATTGTATGTTCGATTGGTGAATCGTAGCATTGTTGTAGTATGGTTGTGTGACAAGGATGTTGGTGTTCTGGTTTTGTTGATGTTGTTGAGACCTTGTGGTGTCATGGAACTTTATGTTCTTGTTTGTGTTGTTGCCTCGTTTCCATGGTGATGGTTCGAGTGTGTGTAGCTAATTCCTGTGTGGGGAATTAGGGGAGTGTTACCTAGGGTAGGGTAACGATCTTGTTGTGTTTCGGTTCTAGAGTGAACCTGTGTGTTGGTATCTTGGCTTTCTTTGAGTCGTGAGTTTGTCGTCAAGTGCATTGTATGGGCTTTGCATCTTGCAATTGTAGTTGTCGTCGTTGTCGTGTCGTTGTGGTAGTTAGCAACGTGGTTTGTCAGTTGTGTTATTCGTGGTGTGCCTTTTGTTGGCATGTTGGTTTGTTAGTCGGATGCGAGAGTCGTATCCAGAGTTGTTCGTATCGGTTAGATTTTCGAGGACGAAAATGTCTAAGTGGGGGAGAATTGTAACGCCCCAGTTTTGTTAGATTTATTTAATAGAGTAGATTTAATTGGTTTTGGTTTTATATTATTTTATTATTGACTTTTATTTGGCAATATATTATTTTTCATTGTTGTTGATGTTTTATCGCATTTTGAGAGCGTTTGAGAGATATTTGAGCTGAGGGGTATTTTGGTCTTTTTGGGGGGTAGGTATTTTCATAAAAAGAGAGAAAAGAGAGAAAAATAGAAAAGAAGAGAAAAAGAGAAAGAAAGAAGAACAAGAGAAGAAAAAGAGAAGAAAAGATTGGAAAAGCTAGGAAATCGTCAAGACAACTCTAGGAATCGAATTTAATCGGGTAAGGGTGTGAAATATTATTATCTTATCCATGTGTATGATTATGTATGTGTGTGTTTGAATTGTTTAGATTGTTTTAGAGATATATGTGGTTAGGTCGAATTGGACAAAGTCGATAAAAACCGATGTTTTCACGGTTAGAATTCGAAATAAATTACGTAGTTGTATCGAGTGAGGTTAGGCCGTCGTATAGCGTGCTTTTTATTCGATTTGGTGATGTTTGAAAATTTTGGTTTTTGAAAGGTTGAAATTTAATCGAAAAATCGAACGTCGTAGAAATTTCGTTTATGTGTTCTAAATTGTTCTTATGTATTTGGTGGTTGCGCGTATATGTTTGTTTCGGTGAAAATATTCGATTTAGTCGAGTTTTCGGGTGTTTCGGAAAAGTTACAACAAGGGTGTAATTTGAGAAATCTGGTTTTTGAGAAAAACAGAGTTATGCATCGATACATAACAGCCATGTATCAATACAAAATGGTTTATGTATTGATACATAACCCTTATGTATCGATACATACTGTAGAATTTTAAGAAAACAGAATTTTCACTACAGCATGCGTCGACACATGCGTGCTATGTATCAATACATGTTGCCTTTTTGCATCGATACATAAGCCTATGTATTGATACATACTGAGCTGTACCAGAAAATTCTGGTTTTCGGGGAAACTTCGGAAATTCATATCTGTTGATCCGTAAGTCGGTTTTGATCCCCGTTCAAAACGTTGGAAAGCTAATGAGATGTTCTTTCTAGGAAAAATGGTTTTGAGGTCTAAACCTGGTTCAATTAGAACAGTATTTTCAAACCGTTTCGTAGTGTCAGGCCTCCGGTTTATGTTTTTGCGTTATTTTGAAATATCCATATCTTTTGCGTTGTTTATCCGATTGAGGTGTTCTTTATATGGATGTGAAGCTAAAAATATTTTCTATGATTTGGTGAAGAAAAATATTATTTTTAGCCGACTTTTAACCGACTTTTCCGGTAAACCGTAAATCGAATTGGTTGGTTATTTGTGAAAACGTTCGGTTTCCATTTGGCACAATTGATGTGAATGTATGTGGATTGTGTGTGATGAATGCATGACTATATTGTGAATATGTACGCATGTCAAGAGTGTCATGAGTCATGTTGTATGTGAAGCATCATGGTGTGCATTCTTGTGTTGTGTGATTCTAATGAGAATCCGCAGTAACGTCGTGTGCCCGTGTGGGGTGTGAGCGACGGTTTGATTCCAGAGGGAATCTGCTATAACATCGTGAGCCTTAAAAATAAGAAGACTGAAAGCGATTTGATATATCGTGAGCCTTAAAAATAAGAGGAATGAAAGCGATGGTTATTGGCGATCGTGAGCCTTATACAAAGAGGACCGAAAGCGATCGGATTGTGAGCCTTATATAAAGAGGACCGAAAGCAATCCATAAACGTCGTAAGCCTTATACAAAGAGGACCGAAAGCGACGGGGAACATCGTATGCCCGACGGGAAGTTACACTAAGTAACGAGCGATGGTTCCAATAAGTTCTTCAATTGAACTTGAGATGAAATGAGTCGGTACCCGCATTGCATTTGCATAGAGTCGTGAGTCGGTCTCTATGATTTGCATTGGTCATCCTTGTTTTTGTGCATGGATGAATGAACATGAATATATGTGTTTATGTTAAATGATAAGCATTGTGATGAATATGCTTGGTTTTGTATATATATATATATATATATGCCTTGCGATGTATATTGAATGAGATGTGATGAATTGTGATAAGAATTGTATCGTTGTAATGATGCATTGAAGAATGAATATAATATGTATGTTTATGTGGAATGGTAGAATGGTGAGAATGTGTTATGTGTATACTTTTGTGTTGAGATATATGATTATATGCATTGTTATTATGATAATATTTCTCACCCTTCTGCTGTTTTATAATGCTCTATGAGGCATTGCAGATTAGAGTTGTTGGAGGTCTTTTTGTGAAGATTAGTCCTCCGTTCTATTGTCTGTCTTGGTGTCTGCTCTGATATGTAGCACGGGAGTCGGGGAAATGATTATGTTATTTATGTATATAATTGTTGAATATATTTGGTATTACCTTTATATGGAAAAGTTTCCCAATTGAGGGTAATCTATTTTATGCTATGTATCAAATTTATGAGCAGGGATGATGTTTTGTTTATTTAAATGTGGCATTCTTGTTCCTGTCGGAAAAATAAATTTTTAGTTACTCTGATTTTATTTATGTATTATTTATTCGCGATGGGAATTGGGGTGTTACAAAACTCACCTCCATCGGCGACATCATTGACGAGATCGAACATCTCCTACCATACCGAGACAAACAGAAGGTTGCGAAGCTTGAGTATCATTCACCTTCGGTTGACAACGAAGGGAACGTCGCTTACAACATTGTTGAGCTCAAGAATCAAGAGGATGTTACAGCGATGTGGCAAACTTTTTTTGGTTACGAAGAATGATTCCCGCTCGAGTTCGAGGCGACCGTCAAAATCCGAAGAACGGTCGATGACATTTTAGAGATGTGCAAGCGTCCACCAGGCTATTGATCTTGTAATATTTAAATTTCTGTTGATGTAATGCCGAATTTCTAAATGTAATCCCGATTTTATGTTATGAATGTAAGAAATATTGTTGGATTTTTGGTATTCTGCATCTGGTTTTATTCCGTATTTGCAAATGAGAACTTTTACCGGATGTGCACATCCGGAAAAAACTGAAAAATTCAAAAAAAAAGGTGCGTTCTGATTGCACATCCGGAATAGAGGGGTATTTTTGTAAGCACACAAGATGCCTAAGAAACTTATGGGGTGTGTTAAGAAATGGTCATATATTAAATCTTGTTATATATTAGTCACATTTGGACATCATATTATCCACATAGAGAATATATTCTTTCAAAACCGATTAATAGACAATTTAATAAATTAAACTAGAAAGTCTTAAATTTACACACCACTACTCACAAATGTTGGCCAAATTTATAACTTTAATGCAATGCTCATGAGTTTTTTTGCCAAATTTATGACACAAACAAACTTACGAAGAAAAAAAAATATACTTTTGAAGAAGCATGATTAAGAAACTAGTATTGCATACAAAAAACAATATGGCTTTAAGTTAATTGAATTGAACAACACCGATTTTATAATATCCTACTAGAATTATATGTTTAGCATCAATAACATGCTTGTAACACATAGAGCCAAACACCTTCAGATGACTCACTGATGGTCGTTTGCCTCTCCAAATTTCTTCAGGAGCCTTGTTCTTTAACTTTTTGATAGGGCACCTATTCAGAATATAAACAGTAGTGGAAACAACTTCATCCCATAATAATTTTGGCAAATTCTTCTGCTCTAGCATGCATCTTGTCATGTTCAATATGGTCATGTTTCTTCTTTCTGCTATTCCATTATGTTGACGGGTGTAAGGAGTAGTTACCTCGTGCTTAATACCATGTTCTGCATAAAATTCTTTAAACATCTTTGATGTATATTCGTCACCTCCATTTATTTGCAGAACCTTGATCTTCATTTCACTCTGATTTTCGAAAAGTATTTTGAATCTCTTAAAGATTGCAAATACTTCTTCTTTCGCTTGATCACATTGATCTAAAGCTTTCGACTAAACTCATCGACAAACGAAATAAAATACTTATTTCCACCAATGGTATGATCCTAAAAAGAGCCACATACATCTGAATGTACAACTTTGAGTATGTAGGAGGATCTCATTGGCAGAGTCGAAATGAAAGACTTTCTGAATTGTTTTCCGACTAGACAACCTTCACAGAGTTTGTAAGGCATCTCCAGAGTTTGTATACCAATTGTCATATCTTGAGTAATAAATTTATTGACTGATCAAAAGTTCATATGTCCAAACCTCAAATTCAAGAGTCAATTATCCTTGTGGTCGACAATAGTTTTTAGACATTGTACTTCAGTCGAACTGATCATGGTCTTGAATGTCATATTCTTCGACAAATGAGATTTCAAGACCAACTAAATGTGAGTGTTAAACAGTTTCAAGGCTCTATCTTTCATAATTATTAAGAAACATTTTTTGACAAGTTGTCCAACACTTAGCAGATTGCACTTCATTCCAGGTACATAAAGTACATCTTTGATCATAGCTTTTCCTTCATTACTCCTTTGAATAACTATTTCATCAGTACCTTCTACTGGAAATAAGCTATTATCAGCAATTTTGACCTTACTCTTCTTCGACGAGTTGAAATCTGCTAACCACATTTTCTACCAGTCGTGTGATTCGAGCAACACGAGTCAAGGAACCAGACTTGGAGCCGACATGGTAATCTACAACTACAGCCATAACCACCATATATTCAAACGAACCAACTAAATCTTCAAGTTTTAGGGTTTCAAGATTGTTAGGTTCTTGAATAGCTACGATAATGTGATCAAAGTGAGAGGTCAACGTACAAATTACCTTCTCAACTATCATCTTATCAATTAGGGTTTCACCACAATCTTTCATGAGATGGACGAGATTCTTCACCTTCGACACATATCCTGCAATCTTTTCATCTTCTCCCATCTACAGCAATTCAGACAGCAGTCGTAAAGTCTGCAATTTGAAGACTTTGACATTCTCACCTCCTTCATAGTATTTGACAAGAATATTGTTGAAATTTTCCGAATCTACCGTCGATTGAATGCAATATGCGGCCTTGCAGTCTTTCTTCTTCGCCTCCTTGTTCGCGACTCTCTGAGTATCGGTTTCATTCGCAACAAGCTCAAGGACACCATTAGTAACCCCTTCAAGAGTTTCATGAAAGTCAAATAAATATTGCGACTGTTTTCTCCGTCGAATCTAATTCTTGCCGTCAAGAATTAGAATAAAATTCAGAATGTCATTAGTACCATTCATTTTTGCAGCGGTTAATTAACAACCCACAATCCGGGAAAAGGAGAAGTTATAGTGACCAATACAAATAGAAAATGAGAAGTTAAAGAGATAAAACAAAGCAGTTACGGTATTAAAAAAATTAAAGCAGTTACTATAAAGAAATTTAGGGCAATCACGGAATGAAAATAGGTAAGTCCAAAATTGTGTATTCCTTTTATTGATAGTTATAGATGTACGGTGTGTCTTTGTTGTATTTTGAGACAAATTTATATGCCTTTATGTTCTACAATATTAAGTAAACGCGTGAAATACAAGGATGAAATACAAACAAATCATTAACAAACAGGGATGTAATACAAATAAATCATTATGAAAGAGAGAAGCAAAACAAAAAGCTACAAACATATAGGGCCGGAAATAAAAAAATTTCATAGGTTCTTATTCATTCAATAATTAAGCCTTACAGGGACGAAATTCAACAATTATCCTTCTTATAAGGCCTTCGAGATCTTTAATGATGCAACCTAATTCATGAACTACCTTTGAGCAATTGAATCCGATTGATTTTTGTGTTCACTTGTTGTGTTGCGTTCAAGTTCATCATCCCATATGAATAACTTGTAACCTAATCACAAATTATAACCTTTCCAAAATCTTATTTTAGGGTTTTCAGTTGAATTTGACATGAACATCCTCATTGCTTCATTGCAACCACAAACTAGGATTTGAGACTCAGAGTAAATACCTACATATGATGTTGCCATGGTTGAATCTGCACTAGGATTTGAAGATTTGAAGAGAGGAAGAAGAGATGAACCTGATGCAAAATTGTGTCCTTTTTGGATTTAGTCCTCCTTTTCAATGTCCCTCCACTAGGTTTTCTACGTATTAACCACAGAAAAATATAAATCAATTCCACGTGTGTGCCGTTAGCCAAGTCAGATTTTTCTAACAAAATTCTAACCCAGGGACTAACGCCAACACAAAAGTGAGATATAGAAACTCAGACTAAAAAAAATGATACCGACACTAAAATCAAATTCTCGCTAAATTACAAAAATCAAAAGACTATTTAAGCCAAAACATTAATACGTGTTTTTCATTTTGATTTATTTATTATTATGCGGACAAAGTTCCAATTTGGAAATGGGAATAAGCATTTGGAATACTTGATAGTGTTGGACAACATCTCTTGATGGCGGAACATTAGATGCTAGATTCCTATGTACAAACTCTTGCAGCTACATATAAGAATGAACGATAGATTGAGATGTAAGATTTGGAACATGCAGGTGCATAAGTAGATTCTGTTACAAAATGTATGCTACAAAGTTATATTATTTAATCTCTTATTAGTCCTTGATGTTTCTTATGGGATAAATTGATCAGTTGTAAATAGGTTATTATTGGAAATAAGCTCTTTTGCGTTTAGGGAAAGTGTGTGGGAATATTAGAGGCTTAAAGAGAAATTTGATAGGTAGGAGAATTCTTTATGGAAGAGAGAACTTTGTATTTTTGCTTGATTCAAAAAAATAGAATTACATCTCTATTTATAGTACTCTAAGGAGAACTCTAGACACACTAGTTCTAGAGAGTTCTCAACTCTAGAAATTCCAAGAGCATTCTAGAAAATATTACAACTCAAAGAAATATCTAGACACTCCAAATACTACAAGATTTTTCTAGAAACATTATTCAAAATTATCTAAACCTAAAATAGCTAAGCCCAAAAATCAAAACAATACGTTTAGGCCCAAATCAAGTTTAATATTTCAACATCCCCCCTTAAACTTGATTTGTGACTCCAAGCATACTCCTTAGCTTCACGAAAGTTTTCAACTTGAGTGGCTTGGTGAAAATGTCGGCAGCTTGATCTCGAGACATCATATACTTCAACTTCACCTTGTACACCCATCTTATTCCAATTTCTTTGTGTCCTCGCGGAAGTGTAGTAAGTTCCCACGTATCATTCTTCGTGATTGACTTGATTTCTTCGTCCATGGCATCTCTCCACTTTACGTTTTCAACCGTTTCTTGATAGCTTAGAGGCTCGCAATCACCAAAAAGACAAAAGAGGTTAACGTCATTTTGGTTTTCGGTTACCTCATAAAGCTCTTCAATGCTTCTTAGTCATGGCGTCCTCTCACTTGAGCTTGCTTCATCCAATCGTGGTGTTGGTGAGGTAGGTGGTGTAATATGTTCCTCTATCATTGGTTGTTCCATTTCATTTTCTTCTTCTTCAACGTAAGGAAGAAAATCGTACCTATCTTCTTGAACACTCCAATCCCAACAATCTTCTTCTTCGAACTCCATGTTATGACTTATGACAATCTTTCCACTATTTGGATTATAGAGCTTGTACCCTTTGGATCTTGAGTCGTAACCCACGAACATGTACTTCTCACTTTTATCACCGAACTATGTTCTCCTTTCATCTAGAACGTGGGTATAGGAAATGCTTCCAAACACTTTGAGGTGAGAGATCCCTGGCTTCCTTCCACTTCATGCTTCTTGTGGTGTCTTCTCATGCACACTTCTTGTTGGGGAACGGTTTGTCAGGTAAACCGCACATGCCACTGCTTCGGCCCAAAACTCTTTCGGCATCTTCTTACTCTTAAGCATGCTTCGCACCATATTAAATATGGTTCGGTTCTTTCTCTCCGCTGCTCCAATTTTGTTGTGGCGATCTTGGAACTGTTAGTGGGCGGCGGATTCCATGGTCTTCACAATATTTGTTGAACTCATTTAAAGTAAACTCTCCTCCTGGATCAGATCTCATGGCCTTAATGGAGAGACCACTTTCTTTCTCCACAAGGGATTTGAACTTCTTAAAGTTTTCAAACACTTCTAACTTCTCCTTCAAGAAATAAACCCATAATTTTCTAGAATAATCATCAATAAAGAGGAGAAAGTATTTATTCTTACCAAAAGAGTTTGAATTGATTGGTCCACGGACATCGGTGTGTATTAGCTCTAGCAGTTTTGTCGCTCTTGAAGTTGATTTCTTTGGAAATTTTTTTCAGAATTGCTTCCCAATTAGACATCCTTCACATAGTTGGTCTGGGTGGTTTATACTAGGCAAGCCTCTCACCATCTCCTTCTTTGACAAAAATTCTAGACTACCGAAGTTAAGGTGTCCAAATTATAGATGCCATAGCCACGAAGAGTCAGTATAGCAAGCCTTGAGACACTTTACCACATCATTTTGAATGTTCAAGAGGAAAATTCTATTCTTTGACATAGGCACCTTAGCAATCAAGTTATGCCCACAATCTCTTAAGAAAAAACTATGTTCTTTCAAGTGGATGTCATAGCCTTTCTCTAATAATTGTCCCAAGCTCAAAATATTATTCTTCATGTTAGGAACATAGTACACATTGGATATGAATTGATGACTCCCATTCTTCAAGCGTATGAGAATTTTACCTTTGCCTTTGACTGGTATCTTTGAGTCATCTCTAAATGAGACGTCACCAGTTGTCACTTCATTGGTCTCTACGAACATGCTTCGATCGCCGTACATGTGGTTGCTTGCGCCAGTGTCGAGGTACCACTTGTTTCTTTTCTCTTTAACTTGGCTTTGGCACGCGAGCAATAAAGTTTCTTCTTCTCCACCTTTTTCTTCTACAAAGTTAGCTTTCTCCTGAACTTTCTTTGAGAATATGCACTCAGATGCATAGTGACCAATCTTGTTGCAGTTGAAGCACTTGATTTGTGACTTGTCACACCTTGACCATGAATTTCCTCTTCCACGACCTCTTGTTGCTTGTGTATTCCAACTTCTTTCTCCATTGTTGAAGTTGTTGGAGTAGTTATTGTAACTACCTCTTCCTTCTCCTCCATGTCCTCGTCCACGTCCACGATTTTGGCCACGACCCCGTCCTCTTTGGGTTTTGTAATTCACATAGTTTCCTTCCTTTGGGTTGAGTTGTAGTAATTACTCCATAGCCTCATTTTGTTTAATTTTTCTCTTTTGTTTTTCTTCGTATGCTTGTAAGGAATCCATGAGTTGCTCAATGGTCATGATCTTTAAATCCTTGTTTTCTTCAATGTTGGTAACAATGAAGTCAAAACTTGTACTTAAAGTGCGAAGTATTTTCTCCATGACTTTCACTTCATCAACATCTTCACCATTTCTTTTAAGTTGATTGACTACAGACAATACTCGAGATAAATAAACAAAAATTGACTTAGACTCTTCCATCAATAAACGTTCAAAGTCACCTCTAAGAGTTTGAAGACGAATCTTTTTCACCTGCTCCACTCCTTTGTTGCAAGTTTGAAACTTGTCCTATGCTTCTTTGACCGTCGTTGCATTGGAGATCTTCTCAAATGTATCTTCATCCACCGATTGATAAATAAGGAAGAAAGTTTTCTTGTCTCTCTTTCTTGACTCCTTCAATGTCTCCTTTACACATTGGCTTAGCGAGGCTTCATCTTGCTCCTTGAAGCCTTTCTCAACGATATCTCACACATCTTGATCTCCTAGTAGCACCTTCATCTTGATACTTTAATTGTCATAGCTGTTCTTTATGATAATCGGAATTTGGAAAGGAAAACCTCCATTCGCCATTTTTTGAGGACCTTGAAGCTCTGATGCCACTTTGTCGGAAATGAGCTCTTTTGTGTTTAGGGAAAGTGTGTGGGAATATTAGAGGCTTAAAGAGAAACTTGATAGGTAGGAGAATTCTTTATGGAAGAGAGAACTTTATATTTTTGCTTGATTCAAAAGTGTAGAATTACATCTCTATTTATAGTACTCTAAGGAGAACTCTAGACACACTAGTTCTAGAGAGTTCACAACTCTAGAAATTCCAAGAGCATTCTAGAAAATATTACAACTCAAAGAAATATCTAGACACTCCCAATACTACAAGAGTTTTCTAGAAACATTATCCAAAATTACCTAAACCCAAAATAGCTAAGCCCAAAAATCCAAACAATATATTTAGGCCCAAATCAAGTTTAATATTTCAACAGTTATATGGTTAGATAGGTTAAATCTCTTGTCCTACTTTCTTATGATCAGTTTTGATATTCTTTATTTAATTTGGTTGTATTTTGTCATGCTACTTAGTTGTTTCCAATAATCAAGAGAAAAATCGTGATTGCCATGAATCATCCAAACAGACACTTTTCGGCGAGTCTTCCGATTCTCAAGAAAGATAATTATGAGAATTGGTGCAAGCAGATGAAGGTGGTTTTTTGTTATCAAGATCTTTGGGATCTTGTGAAGGAAGGAGTAGCACCGCTTGCAGAAGAAGCGACAGATCAAGAAAAGGTTGCGCACAAAGAATTGAATAAGAAAGATTATAAAGCGCTCTTTATAATCCATCAGTGTGTTGATCCAGATAACTTTGAAATGGTTAGCAATGTAGAGTCAGCAAAGGAAGCTTGGGAGATTCTTAAAAAGTCGTTTGGAGGCGCAGAGAAGGTGAAAGAGGTGAGGTTACAAACTCACAAGAGAACTTACGAGTTGCTTCAGATGGAAGACAACGAAAGTATAATAGATTTCTTCACCAGAGTTACAAAGCTGGTGAATCAAATCAAGGTATATGGAGAGGTGTTGACATCATGATCAGTTGTTGCAAAGATCTTGAGGTCATTGGCTCCAAAGTTTGACCACGTGGTAGTAGCCATAGAAGAGTCGAAAGACTTGTCAGTAGTGACGAAGGAAGAGCTTCACGGGATGCTTGAGTCTCATGAACAAAGGATGGCTGAGAGAACTGCAGGAAAGTCGAAAATTGATGTGGCTTTGCAGGCACAATCAACAAGAGATAGGAAAGGCAAAGGAAAGTGTTTCGAAAACAAAGGCAGAGGTGGCTACAACAATTCGACTGGTCAAAATCAGCAAGAAGGAGGCTGGTCGAATCAGAAGAAACCCTGGAACCAAGGCAACCAAAGAGGTGGTGCTGCAGGTAGAGGAAAAGGTGGTGATCAAAAATCTGACAAAAGTCACATTCAATGTTTCAATTGTCAGAAGTATGGCCATTATGTTAGTAACTGTCCAGAAAAGAAGTAAAAATCAAGAAACTGATGCAAAGCTGGCGAAGCATGAAGAAGAAGAGACGTTGCTGATGGTCACAACAAGAGATGAAGAAAGATTCCAAGATCAGTGGTAATTGGACTCAGGATGTTCATCACACATGACTGGAAGGAAAGATTGGTTTGTTAACATGAAGCCCTCGTCGAAGAACACGGTGAAGTTTGCAAATGACAACACTCTAGCAGCTGAAGGTGTTGGTGATGTTCTGGTCATGAGGAAAGATGGCAAGAAATCAACAATTTCCAATGTGTTGTACATACAGGCATGAAGAGTAATTTGCTCAGTATAGGGCAGCTGGTCGTAAAGAACTACAAGGTAGTTGTCAAAGACAAGATGATGAGAGTCCTCGATGCAGGTGGTAAATTGATCTTGAAGGCTCCAATGTCTCAGAATAGGACCTTCAAGATTGAACTCAAGGTGATGGAGCACAAGTGTCTAGCAACTGTAGCCAGCAGAGATGAGTGGTTATGGCATTTTCGACTAGGACATCTCAACTTCAATGACATCAGAGAGCTAAAGAGAAGAAATATGGTTTCAGGATTACCAGAAATCGACATTCCAAGTGAAGTCTGTGAAGAGTGTGTTCAGTTGAAACAACACAAGAATAGCTTCAGCAAGGATGCAGGAAGGAAGTCGAAGGCAATTCTGGAAGTCATATACTCTGATATATGTGGTCCAATCCAAGTGGATTCGATTAGTGGCAACAGATACTTTGTCACGTTCATAGATGATTACAGTCGAAAGTTGTGGACTTACCTCATCAAGAAGAAAAGTGATGTGATTGGGGTATTTTCCATATTCAAATCCATGGTCGAAAGACAGAGTGGTCGAAAGCTAAAAATTCTGAGGACTGATGGTGGTGGAGAGTATGTTTCAAAAGAGTTCGATACATTATGTGAAAAGGAAGGGATTCTGCATGAGGTGGTGCCACCCTATACTCCACAGCAAAATGGGATTGCAGAATGCAAGAACAGAACCATCATGAACATGGTGAGAAATATGTTGAATGGAAAGTATCTACCCAAAGAATTATGGGGAGAAGCAGTTTCTACAGCAACATACATTTTGAATAGATGTCCGACGAAGAAGCTTAAAAGAATCACACCAGAAGAATGTTGGTCTGGTGTCAAGCCTAGCCTCAGTCACTTGAAGGTGTTTGGATCTATAGCACATAGACATGTGCCAGATCAGTTGAGAAGAAAGCCTGATGATAAGTCGAATCAGATGATCTTGATAGGATATCATTCGACTGGAGGTTGCAAGTTGTTCGACCCAGTGAATAAGCAGGTAGTGATCAGCAGGGACGTGATTATAGATGATCTTAAAGAATGGGATTGGACTGAGAATGTCAAGAAGGATTCAGTAAGAATCTCTTGTGAAGAACCAGCCACTGAAGTCGAAAGAGAAGTTCGACAGGAACCAGTCATAGATGAAGCAGGTCCAAGCAGACCTCGACGAATGAGACACATGCCTGCAAGGTTGCAAGATTGTGTAATTATATCAGATGATGTGGTCGATGAAGAGGGTGAGCTGGTACATTATACTTTCTACGCAGATGTTGAACCAGTCAATGCAGCTAAGGCATTGAAAGATTCGAAGTGGGTGAAAGCAATGAATGAGGAGTTAGAGTCCATTGAAGTCAACAACACCTGGTCACTTGTCAAATTTCCTCAAGGCAAGAAGGAAATTGATGTGAAGTGGGTTTACAAGGTGAAGGTGAATCCTAGAGGAAAAGTAACTCAACACGAGGCGAGACTTGTGGCGAAAGGATTTCTTCAGAAGGAAGGAATCAACTTTGATGAAGTGTTTGCACATGTTGCTAGGATCGAAACAATCAGGTTGGTTGTTGGTCTAGCAAATATGAACAATTGGCACACATGTCAAATGGACGTGAAGTGTGCGTTCCTTAATGGCCCCTTAGATGAAGAAGTTTATGTCGCATAACCAGCTGGGTATGTGAAACGAGGCGAAGAAGGAAAAGTGTACAGGCTGCATAAAGCCCTGTATGGACTTAAGCAAGCTCCAAGAGCTTGGAATAAGAAAATCGACAGCTTCTTAAGGGAGAAGGAATTTGTGAAGTGTACGACTGAGCATGGAGTGTACGTAAGGAGAAGCAATAATGAATTGCTTATACTGTGCCTCTATGTCGATGATTTATTGATAACATAGAGTTGCAAGAAGGAGATCAAGGATTTCAAACATGACCTAAGTGAGGAGTTTGAAATGTCAGACTTGGGAAATCTCTCATATTTCCTTGGCATCGAATTCTACAAGACTAGTAGAGGTTTGATGATGCACCAAAGAAGATATGCAGGTGAAATACTCAAGAGATTTGAGATGCAAGATTGCAACCCAACTTTGACTCCAGCTGAGACCAGACTGCAACTGTCAAAGGATCCAGATGAAGATGATGTCGACCCAACCCAATACAGAAGACTTATTGGGTCACTTAGATACCTTTGTCACACAAGGCCTGACTTAGCATACAGTATGGGTATGGTAAGTAGATTCATGCAGAAGCAAAAGGTATCACACCTAGCAGCAACGAAGAGGATACTGAGGTATCTGAAAGGAACTCTCGACTACGGCATTTTGTTTCCTGCAGCTGATGAAGGGAAAGAATGCAAGTCAGTGGGATACACCGACTCTAGTTGGTGTAGTGATTCTGAGGATAGAAAATCCACAGCTGGATATGTGTTTATGTTAGGTGGTGCACCAGTTGCTTGGAGTTCGAGAAAGGAGCCAGTAGTGGCATTGTCATCATGTGAAGCAGAATATATAGCTGCTTCTCTTTGTGCATGTCAAGCAACTTGGATGGTGAACTTGGTCGAAGAGATTACAGGGAAGAGTCATGGAGCAATTACCATGAAGATCGACAGCATGTCAGCTATCAACTTGGCGAAGAATCCAATAGCACACGGTCGAAGCAAGCACGTCGAAATGAGGTTCCATTATCTTCGAGAGCAGGTAGCAGAAGGGAAGATGAATTTGGAACACTGCAGAACTGAGAATCAGATTACAGATATCATGACGAAGGGAGTGCAGGTCGAAGTGTTCAAGAAGCTAAGATCTATGATGAATGTAGACAGCTTAGACACAATGAATTAGGTGGTGTGTTAAATTGCAATTCCTTGTGTCGAAGTGTCGAAGCAAGGAAGTATCGAAATGTCGAAACAGGTGTCGAAGCTTATGTTAGTGTGTCGAAACAGTTGTTTCACACAAATTTGTTTTAGATTTGATTTAGATATGATTTAGATTTGATTTGATTTAGTTCAAAATATATATTTTGGGCTTTTATAGTTTTGGGTTTTTGCTTGGAGATCAAGTAAACCTAAATCTATAAATAGGGAGTATCCCTTGTATTTTGTAATACAAGAACAAGTAGTGAAGAATCATAGTACTTGTAATTCACAGTTGCTGCTTGCAAGTAAATAAAACAGAAATCCCACAGTTTCTGGGTAACAATTCTCTCGAAAATATTTCTCTTCTTTCGTTTCTTTCTTTCTGTTCTTTCTCAATTGTTTCATTGTCATTACGTGTTTGTAAGTTTGTGAACAATCTTGAGATCAAGATTGAAAGTGGAATTCCCATAGGGTGTGGTGAATTTCCAACATCTGGTATCAGAGCCTGGTTTGAGTGAAAGGCCATCTTACTTGTATCGAAAATACTCCCCACAGGTGATGGTTATGAGGTGTCCCGTTGAAGAGTGTCAACGGCGGTATAAGGGTGGTGAGTAAGAACCACACAACAGAAAGTGTAGTTGCACAGTTGAAGCTTCCGCTTAAGGGGGAGCATTGTGGATAAACTCACACTTGAGGGGGAGTGTTAAGTATTAACAAGTGTGAGTATTGTGGATAATATTCCCACATTGGATAGGAATGTGGTGACTTGAGCATTTATAAGTGGGAGAACCCACACACCTATCACCTTAAGATTTTGGGTGAGTATGTGGTGTGTCTCTCACAAAGGTGTTGCTCTAAAAAGAAATCCCACAATGTTCAATGCTCCCTAGTAAATATCTCTCTCTAACTGCTTGAAGGGATGCGGTGCTTTGACAAACATCCATGCACTTTGAGAAACATCCCTGCACTAATGAATTTGTTAAGGTAAACTCTTGAACTATAGAGATCATATATATATATATAGATATATATAGGGAAATGCTAACATACACCTAAAATTGGTGGGTCCCACACAAAAAAACACTACATCTATTTTTTTTTTTCATTTTTCTAATGTGAATCTCACCTAAAATTGGTGGGTCCCACACAAAAATACACTAAGGTGTATGTTGATAATGCACCTATGTGTGCATTAGCATAACCCATATATATATATATATATATATATATATATTAGTAAAATACTCATTGTGCTTACTTTCATCCTAAGGATTATAACACCGTGTGAAGAAGAAATTAATTTGCATCCTCACAGTATGTGATACTAAACTCACAGTATGTTCTTTCAATTAAATTGTCATTTAAAAAATTAATTACTCATCATAATGCTAAAAACTCGAGAAATAATTTTTTTAATAAATTCGTAAGTTGTGGCGGTTCCTAACTGTGTACCTAAATAATAATTTCAACCAATTTGCGACCGTTAGAACTGTTGCAATTTTACTTTGACGGCGGTTGTAAATCTGTCGTCATACATTGCGACGGGTGGAACGACGGTTTACGAATTTGTGACAGTTTACAAATTGCCGCAACCCATATTTTGCGAAGGCCACAACTGCGAACATCCGAAAAACTGTCACAAAGTCCAGATTTTCTTGTAGTGAGGAGTTCAACTTGTCGCAATTATAAATCCACGGATCAAACAGAAAAATATATTCATAAGAGAGATGCAGACCATATGGATAGTAACATTGTATATTATTTTTAAAAGACACAAATTTGCATTTTACTCTAGCTGAAAATTTATTTGTTGAACTTAATAGTTTTTCATAATATTTAAAACTTACAACCGATAAATTTCAAACAAAGCACACTCTTACTAGAGACAATCACAATAAAATGAAACAAAAACAGATGATAATAACTATAAATACAGAAGAAAAAAAGGCATGTTTCTTTTAACTCAAAAGAACCTTTTAAGCCACCTAAGTACCTGTGAGGTGTAAGTGGTTCCCAATGCCACTCCAGCAACAAGACCGCCTACATTCCCAATTAGACTTACTTTCCACTCTATTTCAATGAAAGATTCTGACTCATTATCAATTTCAGAGGTAGAAGGTGGAGAAAATGAGCGCCCTGCATGATCTAAACACTTCTTCAGCAATTGATATGGTATAAGATTTTTAGTTGGTTGGGCTTCAAGTTTTTTCTTCCAAGAGATCCTAGCTACCTTTTTGAACTTCTTCATTCTGTAGTTGATAGGCCTAAGATTATAGGGGGTTTCTATGATGTGGAACGCAGTGTTTTCGACCACTTGATTTGTGCATAATGATAAGCTTTTTACCGGTATTTCAACAAATGTAAACAAGGTGGTGGATAAAAGTATCTTTTTAGCTTGGACTTGGTTTTCTTGCAGATAACGAATGATCTCTTTTCTCTTCTCGATTTGGTTTCAAAACCCTATCATGTGCTTAAACTAATAGTGGTTCCAAAACTCGGTCCCTCTCATGAGGTGTGTAGTGGTTTGGCTTTCAAACTTTTGTCAATCAAAATTTACGCTCCAACGGCCACAATATGCATCGGAACAACCACAATGTGCATCGGAGCAACCACAATGATTGCAATCGCAACACCCGCAATCACAACCGCAATTTAAATCATGGTAGCAAGGTGATAACAATACCACTAATATGCAACAATGATTTTCTCATGAATTGTTGCTGATCAACATAAATAACTAATACTTGGAAACAAATATCTCTAACTTGTCAATGGTTAATGAATATAACAAGGTATTGAAAGTTATTACTTGTTAACTAACTGCTAAAGTAATTAACAACTATAATTAACCACAATTTTTAGATGTATATACATGATTTAGATATTTAATGAATATTATGTATATTTGAGCATTTAAAAAATTTATTTAATGATGTTCAAAAAGTGTGGTTAATTAACTTCAGTGGTGAATGATTAATGAGTTTCAACACATTATGATATACATTATCCAATTACTATTGAAATTGTTTAGCCACATAAACCATTAAGTTGTACTAGATTCATGTTTCTTAGTTGGTTTGACCTAATTAACTTCGGTTTCATATTCTTGTATTCCTTGTCTAAACTCTCTTGATATCCTCTTGTTAGAAACACAGGAGTTCAACATGTCGCAATTATAAATCGATGGATCATACAGAAAAAATATATTCATAAGAGAGATGCACACTATATCCCCAGTCTA
Organism: Lathyrus tuberosus; assembly: GCA_022829125.1. NCBI lineage: Eukaryota > Viridiplantae > Streptophyta > Magnoliopsida > Fabales > Fabaceae > Lathyrus > Lathyrus tuberosus. The sequence goes on along the minus strand of JALAZF010000161.1, from coordinate 5,791,432 downwards.
ACAATGTATATTATTTCCAAACGACACAAATTTGCATTTTACTCTAACTGAAAATTTATTTGTTGAAATTTCAAACTTACATCCGAAAAACATCAAACAACGCACACTCTTACTAGAGACAATCGCAATAAAAGAAAACAAAAGCAGATGATAACTATAAATACAAAAGAAAACAAAGCTTGTTTCTTTTAACTCAAAAAAACCTTTTAAGCCACCTAAGTACCTGTGAGCTGTAAGTCGTTCCCAATGCCACTCCAGCAACAAGACCGCCTACATTCCCAATTAGACTTACTTTCCACGCAATTTCAATGAAAGGTTCTGAGTCATTATCATTTTCAGCGGTAGTAGGTGGAGAAAATGAGTGCACATCATGATCTAAACACTTCTTTACCAATTGATCCCCACATAGACCTTTGTTACCCTCAAATGAATCACTTTGGAATGTTGAAAACTTCTTATTCTGAGGTATAGGACCTGTGAGATTGTTGAAGGACACATTGAAGAACTCTAGAAAGGTGAGTTGTGTCAACTCTTGGGGAATCTTCCCTGACAGATTGTTGAGAGAAAGGTCCAATGTTTCCAGGTTTGAAAGGTTCCCTAAGGAAGATGGAATGCTCCCAGTAAAGATGTTATTTGACAAGTTGAGCACAACAAGACCCTTCACGTCACCTAGGACTTTTGGTATCTCTCCACTGATTTTGTTGCGTGATATGTCAATAGCTATCATGCTATAAAATTTTTGAAGCTTCTCATAATCCATGGTATGCCCTTTGTTTAAAATTGTGAGCGAATAAGGAGTATATAATGAAACTGAAAATCCTAGTTGCCCGTAGTCAGTAGTGTATGATGACATTGGGTCATACTGTAATTCAGTTGTGTTTGAAGTTTTCATTGCTTTCCAACTTTGTATCATTTCTGATGGAAAACTTCCAGAGAACTCATTGTGAGAAAGGTCAATGATGTGAAGCTTAGGAAATGTGCACGTCATGTTGCTAGGGCGCCAAATGTCTCCATGTAGTTTGTTGTCACTTAAAGCCAATACCTTTAACTCAGGTAACTCTCCTAGCCAAAATGGAAACGAATCATTGATATTGTTATGACTAATATCAAAGTACTCTAGCAGTCCACAATTGACTAATACTCTTGGCAACTGACCATGAAGATTGTTGTTGCTGAAATCAATCATCTGAAGTTTATTTCCCAACAGGTATGTTTGAGGAATGAGACCAGACAATTTGTTCCCCTTTAACTCCAGATATTCTAGATATTGGCTAAAGTTCCCTATACATGATGGAACATGGCCGCTTAATTTGTTGAACGATAAATCAAGATTGATAACTGATTTGAGATTGCATGTGGATGGGGATATTTCTCATGTCAATGAATTGTAGGAAACATCTAAGACTTGTAGACTTGATTTTCTCCATAACCAACTAGGTAGCGATGTTATACTCTTGTATTCCAATTCAATATATTCCACATCAGTGAGATTTCTTATAAATGTAGGAACCTCAACTATATTGCAAGATGCCAAACCTAAGAACATGATTGGAGAATTGGTCGCACTGTAAGAACTTTTTCCATTGAATAATGACAATTTGTTGTCTGATAAACCAAATAAAGTTAACCTTTTGAGCTTCAAAAATATGTCAAGCTCCAACTTTCCATGCAAAAAATTATCTTGTAAATTCAAGAAAACCAGATATGTTAGGTTTGTCAACCAAGATGGAAATTCACCCTTTATATTGCTATTTTCTGCCTTAAATAGCGATAGTTGGGTGAGATTTGCAAAAGATAATGGGATGTCACTGCCAGTATTTAACGAGGATATATCCAAGTCAACTAGTGATGAGAGCTTACCTATCCAGGAGATGGTTTCAAAAGTAAATTTATTGGAACCAACGTGCATGAAGTTAAGTTTGGTAAGATTTGCCAAGGCTACTGAAGGGTCTCCGCCAAATAGGTTATATTGAAGGTTTATGTGCACGAGTTGTGTGAGGTTTCCTAGTGAAGAAGGAATATACCCAGAAAAATAGCAATCTGTAATTGATAGGGTACTTAAAGAGCTAAGCTTTCCAATGGATACAGGCAGTCTACCATAGAAATTTGTCCCATCAAGGAATAACTTGGTGAGTGAACTAGACTGAAACTCAGGTAGACTACCATTGAGATTTGGATTATATTTCAAATTCAGAAATTTCAAGTTGGGAAGATGAAATACTCCCACTGGAAATTCACCATACAAGGGATAGTGTAATACTCCGTATTTTTATGTTGCTCTGGATAATATTAGTTTTGATCAACTGAGTTCCGGTGTACTCTGAGAAATTATCTATAAAGATAATTTGAGCAACCGATCAGCTCAGATCAGATCAAATTAATATTATTTAACTCTGATGTTTTATCAATTGGTGCTATAGAGATATTTTGGACATTTAGTAGTGTTACTAACTAATTAATATTCTCTATATCATTTCATTTCCCTCACTTGTGTAAAAATAGAAATAAAAGTTTGAAAGAAGTAGAGAGAAGGAAGAGCAAAAAGGAGAAAAGAGAAAGAAGACTTAGAGGAAGAGAGAAATCTAGAATCTTATTCATTCTTCATCAAATCATCTCATAATTTTCATCATCATGTTGTTTAGAGGTGGGTTCTAGTTAGTACTTAATCTCTAGAAGTTTTGGAAATGTTAGAGTTTAGGTTAGAATTGGTTAATATCGAATATTGTGTGAATCGATTGTTTTCACGATTCAAATCTCGATTAAAATGCATAATATGATCGATACAGCATGAATATAATGTATGATAAGTGGTTAATTATTCCTCTGAGTTTCTATGATTTTGAGTGAGTTTGGATGATTTTATAACATGAGAAAAACCAGAATTTTCTGTTATGTAGCAGAGTAATCGGTTAATCAATTAGGGTAATCGATTACACTGTGGGAAAAGTGATAATCTGCGCAAGTTTGAATTGAGTAACCGATTATCCTATTTGGGTAATCGGTTACGAAATGTGTCTCTAACTCTCATTTAGCCTCTGTGTGAACAGTGAAGCTTGAGTACCGATTATCCTATTTGGGTAACCGATTACCATTGTAGGTTGAGGAAAAATATTGAAAAATTCATCTTTTGGATCGTAATTCCGATCGAGGCATGGTAATAGTCGTTGGAAAGCTATGGAAATATCCTACGCAATAATAGTGAAAAATATTGATTTCAATATTCGATTAAATAAATCGGAGGGAACTCAAGAAACGTGTTAATTTTTATGAGTTGAATTATTACATGTCTTTTGTCAGACTATTGTATTGTGTTATATCTAACCTCTTATTGTGAAAGGAAATTGAGTTAAAGCATGTTTAAAATATGGAATAGGAAGAGTGAGGAAAATCTTAACATGAAACTATAGTGGAACCTAGTAGTGTGACTAGGAAATTATAAACGATCTAGATGGCGACGCTCGTGCGTTCGATGCCGAGGCATGCATCCACAAATCGAGAATCGTCTAGAAGAGAATAAGACACTAGTATGGAACATGTGTGAGGCCTTAAGGCAAATGTGGCCTTGTAATTGTTGAATACAATCACGGTTGTATGTGAGATCATGTAATCGGAACCGTCTTCCTGATACTTGTCGTTCCATGAGTAACGGGCTCCTCTGGATTGTGCGCATGATTACTTGGTAGGTTTGATTCCCGATTATAGTACGAATGGAACCTATAAGGTAAAGAGACTTGTGACAGTGTATGGACCGTGTGAAGTGACGATTCGTAAGGCGATAATGTGTCCCTTAGTTTCCGAATCCATTTCTTATGCTAAGTAATCTATGAGGATCCATGACTCATGCCGACTTCTAGACGTAGAAGAGGACGGGAAGAAGGGGATGCCTTGATGAGGTTCTTGATTAGTGATATTTTGAGTTAACGAACTCATGAACATGTTTCCATATAGTGTGAGATTGTGAACTCAAGGTCTTTCCCTTCCCTTGACTTGAGTTAGGATTGATAGAACCTTGTAAAGCCGAGAGAATCCATAAGATAGGGAACTCACTGGGATTTAATATCTCACCACACGTTGTTGATTATATTATAGGTCCTTCAGGTTCCGCGAAGGGTAAGTATAAAGTCGTTTGATTATCCTTACATATCTTGGCTTTTTGGGATGGCATAGCTTCCGTTGTGGAGATTTATTTTGAGATCACGTTGTTGATCTAGTTCTTAGTACTTTGGAACATCTTGTATATATTATGCCATAGATTTTAGAAATTTGTATTTTGGGCATGTAATGTATACAATGTGTTAACTAGTAACTTATGGTATTTCAATACCAAAACTTGGATTCATATATAATATATATGCTTTGATGTATGTTGTTATATGTGGGTGTTACATATAGTGCTTGCAATGAGGTTAGATTTGTGATTGGGTCAGGTAAAGTAGATGAAATTGTCACATAATTAAGGATGAGCTTCTCAAGTTTTGTTAAGTTTTTAACTATACTTCTAAGAATGAGTTGTTTGAGTTGCAAGAGATTGACTTCACTACCTCTAAGACCTGATGTATCACGGAGGCTTAGATCAAGAGACAACAACTTGGACAGCTGTGAAAATTATGGTGGAATTTCGCCAAAAAATATAGTGTGAGAAATATTCAGATATCTTAGTTGTGAAAGCTCACCTATCTTAGGTGGTATTTGAGAGTAATTGAAGTCATTGTCTGAAAGATCGAGATATTGAAGGTGTACAAGGCGAAAGAGAGTGGTATTTGCATCCATTGTACCATAGAGTTGGCTGCTACTAAGATCAATGTGAATGACATGATCTGTGTGCACATCACATTGAATGCCATCCCATGAGCAACAATCAGTGGTTGCATTCCATGATGTTGTTTTAGGATAACTGAGAGGATTCCATGTGGAAGACTTATTGATGTTAAAACCTTCCTTGAATTGCAACAAGGCATAGCTTTCATATTGATGACACTTTGGATGAGTTAAAGGAAAATATGTAGCAAATGTGAAAGACAAGAGAGAAAAACAGAAAAGAAAGTGGAATGACAAAACAAGAGAGCGCACAAAGACTATTGTATCTTAATAATTTAAACTGGAAAGTTTGGATGAAATGCTACACATAGTAGGTGGTTCTTATAGTGAATTATGCAATTTGATTTGATCTCTCTTGTATTGACTGCAATCACATGCATTTCATACAAAGACTTTTATATAACAAGGTCTATATGATGCTTTATCATGTGTTGAGGTTTTCTTCATTACCACAAACTTAATTTTCTGTCCATTTCTAGTTTTTGTATTCTATTTCTTTTACATTTGTCTCTAATATTTGACTTAGAAATTTCCTCTGATTCTCTTTCTACTTGTATTTTTGGAAAACCATTTCAATAATTTAAATCTCTCCAATCAATTCCATACACAAACAATTTAATATTTTGACGCAGTCAATTGTTAGATTTTTTATTTGGACTGTCCTATGCAATTTTATTTTGTATTAGACGCAGAAATATGTGCCTTCTCTTTATATACTCATAAAAGAAAACTACATTCTATAACTGATTTTTCGCTTAAGTATCATAATAAATAGTTTCGAATTTTATGTATCTGATGCTCTAATTATACTCTAAACATATATCAAATTATGAGAAGAGGTAGAGATTATAGTGATCTTATCCTTATAAGTAATGAGAGACAGAAAATGGGTGCGTCTGATGAATTTGTGTACACTAACAAATTAAATGTCACACTATCGTTAATATATGGTCTTTTAAAAAAAAAATCAGAAAGAACAATGCTTTCACTACTTTGAGATACTATTTGTGATTTTTTTTCTTTCTAAACGTATTAAATTGAGTGTACTAAAATGAAGATTTAGTAAAAAATATACTAAAATGTGCACTAATACATTCAAAGACACACAATAAAGACATCTTTCATTTTTATTTTGGCACACTATGCCAAAAAAGACCTTTAGCAGCGCTTAAAAGCGCTGCCAAAGGTAAAGACAGCGATTTTTTTCCTTTAAAAAGTGTTGTCTTAGGTCCCCCTATAGGACCCCATTTAGGAGCGCTTTTAAAAGCGTTTTCGTATGACCCCCATATAGCAGCGCTTTTCCAAAGAAAAGCGCTTTCGTAGGATCCTCTTTAGCAACGCTTTTAAAAGCGCTGCTAAAGGTCCCCCTTTAAGCAGCACTTTTTCAAAGAAAAGCGCTTTCGTAGGGCCTCTTTTAGCAGCGCTTTCGAAAGCGCTGTCTTATGTATACGCCATGACACCCCTTTAGGCAGCGGTTTTTTTAGAAAGCGCTGTCTTTTATTGAAGTGCTTTTTAAATGCTTTTTTTAAAAATCAATTATTAAACCCATATAAACCTGTATAATTTAACCAAATTCATACTCATTCATCACATGGCCTTTGATACCATTATATGTCAACACATAGGCCTTATAGCATTATAATTCAACAATAGGCCTTTATACGATTAAACTTCAACACATAAATGGTAAAAACCATTATATATACAACACCAAAATAACCATTACCTATATATAACTCAATACAAACTATACAACACCGATTCCATACACCAATTCGAAACCTTATACACCATATCCATCACCTATATATACAACACCTTCCATAAACCTAACACAATTTCTAAAACTAAAAAAATTCTCATTTCAACCATGTATTGACACCAATCCTCCTTTATTTCTTCCAATTTGTCTTTCATGTAGGTGGCACACTTGAATTCATCAAAATACTACATTTTACATAATATGCAAGATTTAGTTAAAAGTAATTAATTAGATGAAATATCCGATAATAAATCTTAAAATAAATCATAACTTATATATAAATTCATACCATGGTTGGAATCTCTATGTGTTCCAAAAGAATAAATTCACTCATGAATCTCAAGACAAAATAACCACAATCGATACCATTACGTTGCCAAGGACACTACACATAGAAAAAAAAGTATTAATAAGTATCATAGATGACTTGTCTTATCAAGTAGCATTACTATTATAACATACCTCCACTCTTATCCATGTAATGTTGTTTGCTTTGGTCTTTGGTACCCGAGCTTGTCGTTGTGATCGGAATATTTTTATGGATCTAACATATTATAAACGAATAGTTAGAATAATCTCACATAAATAAAGAAATACACACGCGTATATTTAGAACAATCGCATCACTTACGTATCAATCATATTCTTCATCTCCGGGTATTTTGTTTGATCACCCTCTAGCGAATCCAGATAATAGACATTTCTTTTATCGAATTAATCGCAAGCAACAACCAGTGTCAACTGTAAAATAAAACAAAAGTATAGATGGAAATGTTATACACAACGTAAAAAAGCGAAAAATTATAATAAAGGAAGTTAGGATGAAAATCTAACCCATGGCCAGTATTATACGCTAAAATAGACAACTTCTCTGTATCAATGTTGGTCATAAATGCACCTACTACGTGATCTTTGACCTTATTTGGAGTTCGAGTGAGTAAATTTGAATTGACACAGTTGGGAGCCAAGAAGGAGTATCTTTCAGTCAATTGACGCGGGAGCATCAATTTTTCATACAAGAATCTGAAATAAAAACGGATTATAATAAATATGTTATGATAATTAACATTCTAATATTCATTGAAATGAGTAAATAAATTGATCAATAAAATAAATAAAATCGATGGATTACCTGATGTATGAATTCATAACAGTGACGCCTAATTCAGAATGCGTAAATATCTTATCAAAGTCTTCTTTAGTAATTGTTTTTGAATAGGCAAACCCAAAAATATCTGCTTCCATTGGTATTTCACGGATACCACCTTCCATCAAATCCGTTGTGCCTACAATTGTTTCAAGGCACAACCGAAATCGAGAAATAGATGCTTTTTTTGCCTTGGCGACTACTAGCTTCTTGTTCTTGCTCCCTTGTTGCACCTCTTGTGTAGGAATCTGAAAATCATATAAGTCATAAACTTAGTAATCATGAAGCTTTTGAATTCGGATCACAGAATTAACATTTTCGATGCATATATATCATTGTACCTCTTTTTGTGATGCAACTGACTCGGTTTGCCGTACAATCCCTTTATCTCTTGATTTGGATTTTGTAGGAGTCTAACAATGTCATGTAAATAAAATGTAGGTAAAAGTAAGCATAACATAACTTATATGCAAGTAAAACATTTGAAAACTAAAAGGTTAATGGTTTTCAACATACCGAGTCATCTATGACGATGAGGTTTGACGGCCATGCAACATACGACCCTATTGTGTCCCCCACCAATGTTACATCTAAAACTTCGTCAGGTATAGGTAGTAACGCACCCCGCTCTAAAGCAATATCAATCGAAACCTTCAAAAATCCAGCAGGGAGCGGTCTAGTGTAAAGGGCGTCTCCGGGAGTGTTATGCACTTTTCCCTTACCAACCATTCGATATGTCGGTGCCGATAAATATAGCTGACAAGGTGAAATGCCCTAAACAAAACAAAAATAATACGAAATTGTTATTGTGCAATGATGTCAATATCAAAAACTGTACTAAATTAATAACATGGTATAATTTGATTCGTCACAAATGACACATCAACACTTAATGTTTCAACTCAACGTTGTCAAAAAAAAAACAACTTTAACGCTTAAGTTCAATTAACTTCAAAGTTCTATCATCAATTCAAATTCAATTAAAAATTTAATCACTCTTTATCATTTTCAATCAACTATCAAAATAACAATTAATTATATATTTATTTTCAATCAACTCTCAAAATAAATTCAATCACTAGTTCAATTAACAACTAATTTCATTATCATTTTCAATCAACAACTAAATTCTTACCTCACTAAAATTTTCCGATAAATATTCCTATTAACTTTACAAAGAGCCCTATAACAACCTCAACAATCTAACTTCTACAACACTCTTAACTACCTTGACTTTTCTAATTAATCACTATTCTACAAATTTTACACATTAATCACTATTCTACAAATTATGCTCTATACTAATTAACTTCTACTATTCTACAAATTAATCATTAAACTAACTTCTACAAACTAATCACATTTTACACAATAATCACTATACTAACTTCTACTAATTAATCACTTTTCTATTTAATCACTTTTCTAATTTATCACTAACTAACTTCTACAAATCAAAAAATGAAAACCTAACATCAACAACTAATAATACAACTTCTTTATCTCACAGAAACAGCAGAGAAACAATCAACAATGAAGAATATTAGACATTTCCATTATTGGAGAGAGAACCAGAAAAAAGGAGAGTAAAAACCTCAAACGGCGGTACAACGGTAGCAGAAAGGACGGAGGGAAGCCACGTATGGATTGAAGCCACGAACGGAGGCAGTTTCGTTTGCAGAAACGACGGTGGACGGAGGGAGTTTCGTATGCAGAAGATGATAAAACAGTTGTGAGAGTTAGGGCGAAATAGAAACGGTCGAAATGAAAATAGAGGGAGTATCAGAATCTGTTTTAATTTTAATATTTTAAAGGACCTTTAGCAGCACTTTCTTATGTTAGGCCTTTAGCAGCGCTTTGGAGGTTAAAGCGATTTCTAATGTGGGAAAAATGAAAGGCCTTTAGCAGCGCTGGCTAAAGCGTGTTGTACGAAATGCCTTTAGCAGCGCTTTTCAAAAGCGTTGCCTTATGGTAACCCTTTAGCAGCGCTTTTTATAAAACGCTTTCTAAAGTTCACCTGTGTAACACCCCCTTTCTATACCCCCAAATAATCACGTAATCATTTAGGCACATATTAAAATTTTCACCAGAGTATAATTATCAACATGGTACAAAAGAGGCACGTCACATTATTCATAACATTTAAACATTCAACACCTGCTCAACAATTGATATGCAACAGTGGGGTAACTTTGCAACCGAGGAACTTAGTCCTTGCACCCACATCCCAATATTTAGAATAAAAGCGGAAAATCTAAACATTGAAATACCTCAAATATATATACATCATCGAGTATAATCCAACACATGATTCATGTTTACGTAAACATTCATCAACAAGATACATGTACAAATGTATCACAAAAGGATCATATACATCCTAGCTATCCGGTGCTACATATCAGAGCCAACCGACCAAAAGAATGAAGACACGCTTCACAAAAGACCTCCAGCATACCTACTCTGCAATGCCTCATAGAGCATCATAAAATGGCAGAAGGGTGAGAAATATTATCATAATAACAATGCATATAATTATATATCTTAGCATAAAAATACACATTTCCACATTCTCACCACAATTCATTCATATACATCACATTGTATATATATACACGACCAAGCATATTCATCATGCATACTTTCACAATTCTCAATCATTCCATATAAACATACACATTTATGTTTATTCACCAATGCATCATATAAAGATGATAAATGCAAATCATAGAGACCGACTTACGACTCTATGCAAATGCAATGCGGGTACCGACTCAATCATCACTAGTTCACTCAGGAACTCTGCTGGAACCATCGCTCGTTACCAATGTAACTCCCCGTCGGGCCTACGATGTTCACCCATTGCTCACACCCCACATGGGCACACAATGTTTATGGATCGCTCACACCCCACATGGGCACACGACCCGATTGCTCACACCTCACCTAGGAACACAATCCGATTGCTCACACCTCACCTAGGCACACAATCGTTTGTAATCATAGCTCACACCTCACATAGGCACACGACGATACAACGGATTCTCATTAGAATCGCTCAACACAAGAATGTACTTCATTATGCTTCACATGCAAAATGACTCAAGACATTCTTGAAATGCATACATATTCACAATATATTCATGCATTCATCTCATACAATCACATACAATCTATATACATTCACATCTATGCACTATTGTGTGATTCACATTCAAAACACACATTCAAAATGGGAAAAGTCGCAACAAGACACTATTCCCGACTTTCCGACATAATTAAATCGGCTAACAATTTCCAAGTCATCAAAATAAGAAAGAACATTCCATAAGCTTTCTAATGCATTGAACCATGCCTCAAACCGAACCACAGATCAAAAGTTATGCAGAAAACAAAATTACACGAACAGCACTGTTCGCTGGGCGAACCTCCCTCGCGAGCATTCGCTAGCTCCTTCGCTAGGCGAATGTTCCAGCGAACCAACTGTTAGATAAAAACAGAGACAAAGTTCGCTAGGCGAACCCCTTGGCGAACCAAGGCAGCAACTACCAACATTCAAAACACCCAAACTTCGCTAGGCGAACACTCTAGCGAACCTTCGCTAGGCGAATACCCGTAGCGAACCTTCGCTACCCTTCGTTGATTGGTTCGCTAGGCGAACCTGCGAAAACTCAGAATCCTTCAGCGCTGTTGAAAACCCAAAAACCTATATTTCAACCCACAACATTTTCAAAACAACATACATCCATCAGAACTCAATCTAATCATGGCAACAAGCATTCTACCACATTTACGTCGATTTCCAACCGCGAAAACATCGATTTCTCATTATCGACCTAAAATGGAAAACTATGAAAACACCACAAACAATCTAATACACACATACACAATCATACATAATAATATACATTGATAAGATAATAAGATTTCACACCCTTACCCGATTAAATCGATTCCTAGAGGTTGATTTTCTTGGTTTTCCTCTTTTCTCCTCTTCCTTTTCCTTTCTCTCCTTTTTCTCTCTATTTTCCTTCCTATCTCTTTCTCTTCTATTTCCTCTTCTTATCTCTTTTTCTTTTCTATTTTTCTTTTTACCCAAATTCAATTTAATTCATTTTCTCACACAATTATATTTCCACTAACTTTTCTAACTTAACATTAATTGAGAAATGTCTAAAATACCCTCCATCCTACTTTTCCCCGAAAACTCTCAAAAACAGTAAAATAACATAACTGGTCAACATAACATATTAACACACCAATTCCACAAATAAAATAACTTATCACACAATAAAAATAAAAGACTCAACAAAATGGGAATAATTGGAATCGGAGCGTTACAACCTGCCTTAGCGCTTTAGCAACACTTTTCAAAAGCGCTGTCTTATGTCCCCCATATAGCAGCGTTTTTTTCTTTCGTTTTTTTTAGCGAAACATATAGCAGCACTTCTTCCAAAAAGCGTTGTCTTTGTTGTGCTGCGAAAAATCATTTTTGGTGTAGTGGCAATTATACCCACTCCCTCTAAGGTCTATTTAAAAAGCACAAACACCTTCTTTAATTTTAAAATAGATATTAATTTTCTATAGATAAATGTATATATGGTTTTTTTTTGCTGTCACTAAAATTTTCTCTTATTATATGTCAACTTTCTTATAGTGTGTTAATGAGGAGAAACATAGGTGTTTGTCTATTTGATAAATTTTTTTGATGTTACTGTCATTTTAATAGACTAGATGTAAGTGTCAAATACCAATATTTTTCTTCCCTGACCAATAAGTGGGGAAACAGTCTTCTAAATACAACTTCTTTTTTCTAGGTGCTCCAAGTGTGCCAGATAATTCACAGAATTTGATCAGACTAGTATACGGATCTTTGTGATCTAAACTTGAAAAAAGGTTAGAATAAATACTTTGGAGAAGTCCAGTCTTCATTTTAGTTTGTCCTAATTCAGTTGATAGAATTAGAGTTTGACCTAAATTAACCTTACAAAATCAGTTGGTAAGGTGAAGTGTGTCACTCTATATAAACCCTTTGTAGATTGTATCTTTAACCAATGTGGGATTTGGGATTTTCCCAATACACCCCTCATGCCCCGAGCACCATTGGACTTAGTGCGTGGATATAAACAGTGGGTGACCCGAATAATCGATATATGAGACTTGGTTTTTCCAATACTATTCAATTAAAAATCGCGGTCAAATGTTCTGGAGCGTAATCTTTTAGTTTTTTTTTAAATAAATTAAATCTAATCGCTAGGTTTTCTGTAAAATTGATAGAAAATGTAGCTTAGGGTTTAAATTTCGATTCATATCTCCTGCAATTTTGTATTCCCTTATTTTATTTAATTTTTTAATTAAAACATAAATCATTTATTCCCTCGGGTTATTGATAAAATTGAAAGCAAATGTAGCTCAGGGTTTGAGCTTTGATTCTCAACTCCTGGAGTTTCATGTCTTATTTGCAACCAAAATGGCACCCTTATTTTATTTAATTTTTTAATTACAGTATAAATCATCTATTCCTCGGTTATTGGTAAAATCGAAAATAAATGTAGCTCAAGGTTTGAGCTTCGATTTCCAATTCCTACAGTTTCATATTTTATTTACATCCAAGATAACGCCCTTATTTTATTTAATTTTTTTTAATTATAATATAAATCATCTATTCCCTCGGTGACTTCTACCAACTGAGATATAAACTCCAAATAATATTTTATTCCAATATTAGAATGTTAAGTCTTATTCACTTTTGCATTTAACATAAACATTTTGCGCCCTAACGAATAAACAAAACAACATTCTTGATATTCTCCAGCTAAATGAAACAATGTCGAAACAAGTTTGATTTTACATCTACACTCCTTTAGTCTTGATGATAACACTATTACAAATAAAATATTTTATGACGAAATTTTCACCTCACCAAACAAAAAATCGAGGTATAAACCATAGACAGCTCATATTTTAATTTATTTTTAAATACCATATATTTCCTCGGTTTTGCTAAAAACTGAAGGGTGAAATACCATACATTTTAATTTTACTTTGGTGGCGGATGTTAAACCATCGTCCTACATAGCAGTGGGTGGAACGACATTTATTTAACTTGTCGCAATACATGCTCGCGACACACAAATTTGTGACGGTTCACAAACTGCCGCAACCCAGATATTGTGAAGGCCACAACCATAGGAACATCCGAAAAAATCGTCGTAAAATCCGTATTTTCTTGTGGCGAGGAGTTCAACTTGTCGCAATTATAAATCCATGGATCAAACAGAAAAATTAGATTCATAAAAGAGATGCACTCAATATCCCCAGTCTAACATTGTATATTATTTTCAAAAGACACAAACTTGCATTTTACTCTAGCTGAAAAATTCATTTGTTGAACTTAATACTTTTTCCTAATATTTCAAACGTACAATCGATAAACTTCAAACAAAGCAAACTCTTACTAGAGACAATCACAATAAAAGGAAATAAAAGCAGATGATAACTATAAATACAGAAGAAAAAAAGGCATGTTTCTTTTAACTCAAAAGAACCTTTTAAGCCACCTAAGTACCTGTGAGCTATAACTGGTTCCCAATGCCACTCCAGCAACAAGACCGCCTACATATCCAATTACACTTACTTTCCACTCAATTTCAATGAAAGATTCTGACTCATTATCATTTTCAGAGGTAGTAGGTGGAGTAAATGGGCGCCCTGCATAATCTAAACACTTGTTCAACAATTGATCTCCACACAGACCTTTGTTACCCTCAAATGAATCACCTTTGAATGTTGAAAACTGCTTATTCTGAGGTATAGGACCTGAGAGATTGTTGAAGGACACGTTGAAGAACTCCAGAAAGGTGAGTTGTGTCAACTGTTGGGGAATCTTCCCGGAAATATTGTTGAGAGAAAGGTCCAATGCTTCAAGGTTTGAAAGGTTCCCAAAGGAAGATGGAATGCCCCCAGTAAAGATGTTATTTGATAAGTTGAGCAAAACAAGACCCTTCAAGTCACCTAGGACTTTTGGTATCTCTCCACTGATTCTGTTGCTTGATATATCAATAACTATCATGCTATAAAAATTTTGAAGCTTCTCATAATCCATGGTATGGCCTTTGTTTGACATTGTCATCGAATAAGGAAAAGTTCTTGTCACTTTAAATTCTACTGACTTGTTCTCACTGTAAATCAATTGTGACATAGGTTCGTACTGTAATTCAATTGTATTGGAAGTTTTCATTATTTTCCAACTTAAGATCATTTCCGATGGAAAACTTCCAGAGAATTCATTGTGAGAAAGGTCAATGATGTGAAGCTTAGGAAATGTGCACGTCATGTTGCCAGGGCACCAAATATCTCCATGAAATTCGTTGTCACTTAAAGCCAATACCTTCAACTCAAGCAAATCTCCCAGCCAAAATGGAAATGAATCGTTGATATTGTTATGACTAATATCAAAGTACTCTAGCAATCCACAATTGACCAATGCTCTTGGCAACTGACCTTGAAGATTATTGTTGCTGAAATCAATCATCTGAAGTTTATTTCCCATCAGGTATGTTTGTGGAATGAGACCAGACAATTTGTTCCCTTTTAACTCCAGAAATTCTAGATATTGGCTAAAGTTTCCTATACATGATGGAACATGGCCACTTAATTTGTTGAACGATAAATCAAGATGGACAAGTGATTTGAGATTACATATGGATGGGGATATTTCTCCTGTCAATGAATTGTAGGAAACAGCTAAGATTCGTAGCCCTACTTTTCTCCATAACCAACTTGGTATCGATGTTATATTGTTGTATTCCAATTCAATATATTCCACCTCAGTGAGATTTCTTATAAATGTTGGAACCTCAACTATATTGCATGATAACAAACCTAAGAACATGATTGGAGAATTGGTCGCACTGTAAGAACTTTTTCCATTGAATAATGACAATTTGTTGTATGATAAATCAAGGAAAACTAGCTTTTTGAGCTTCAAAAACATGTCAAGCTCCAACTTTCCATGCAAAAAATTATCATGTAAATTCAAGAAAACCAGATCTGTTAGGTTTGTCAACCAAGATGGAAATTCACCCTTTATATTGCTATGATGTGCACTAAACACCGATAGTTGGGTGAGATTTGCAAAAGACAATGGGATGTCACTGCCAGTATTTAACGAGGATATATCCAAGTTAACTAGTGATGAGAGCTTACCTATCCAGGAGATGGTTTCAAAATTAAATTTATTGGAACCAACATGCATGAAGTTAAGTTTGGTAAGATTTTCCAAGGCTACTGAAGGGTCTCCGCCAATTAGGTTATATCGAAGGTTTATCCCCGTGAGTTGTGTGAGGTTTCCTAGTGAAGAAGGAATATACCCAGAAAAATAGCAATGTTTAATTGATAGGGTACTTAAAGAGCTAAGCTTTCCAATGGATACAGGCAGTGTACCATAGAAATCCGTCTCATCAAGGAATAACTTGGTGAGTGAACTAGACTGAAACTCAGGCAGACTACCATTGAGATTTGGATTACGTCTCAAATTCAGAAATTTCAAGTTGGGGAGATGAAATACTCCTACTGGGAATTCACCATACAAGTATGAATGTTTAAGAGAAAGTGCTTGCAACGAAGTTAGATTTGTGATCAGGTCAGGTAAAGTAGATGAAATTGTCACATAGCTAAGGAAGAGCGTCTCAAGTTTTGTTGAGTTTTTAATTATGCTTCTAAGACTGTGCTCTTTGAGTTGCAACATATTGACTGCACTATTTTGCGGAACTGTTGTGGCATAGACGCTTAGATCAAGAGACAACAACTTGGACAGCTGTGAAACTTGTGGTGGAATTTCACCAAAAAGAAGTGTGTGAGAAAGATTCAAATATCTTAGTTGTGAAAGCTCACCTATCTTATGTGGGATTTGAGAGTAATTGAAGTCATTGTCTGAAAGATCGAGATGTTGAAGGTGTACAAGGCGAAAGAGAGTGGTATTTGTATCCATTGTACCATAGAGTTGGCTGCTACTAAGATCAATGTGAATGACATGATATGTGTGCACATCACATTGAATGCCATCCCATGAGCAGCAATCGGTGCTTGCATTCCATGATGTTGTTTTAGGATAACTGAGAGGATTATCCGAAGCAATCATATTGATGTTAAAGCCTTCCTTGAATTGCAACAAGGCATGGCTTTCATATTGATGACACTTTGGATGAGTTAAAGGAAAAGATGTAATAAATGTGAAAGACGAGAGTGAAAAAAAGAAAAGAAAGTGGAATGACAAAACAAGAGAGCGCACAAAGACCATTGTATCTTAATATTTTAAACTGACAAGTTTGGATGAAATGGTAGACACATAGTAGGTGGTTCTTATACTAAAGAAATGTAGTGCAAATAACATGATAAAAACTTTTCTAGTGAACTTCATTATCATTGACCGTGCATTTTGGTTTGGACTATCTTGTGTTAGCCCATTATCAAAGACTTTTATACAATGCAGTGAGGTTTTCTTCAAAATTACATCTTTCTTGTATTAATTGCAAGACTTTTATACAATGTAGTGTTTTCTTCACTACCCCAAACTTAATTTTCTGTCCATTTCTAGATTTTTGTATTCAATTTCTTATACATTTGTCTCTACTATTTGACTCCGCAATTTTCTCTCTGATTATCGGCTACTTGCATTTTTGAAAAACCATTTCAATATTTTAAATTTCTCCAATCAATTCCATACATAACCAATTTAATATCTTGACAGAGTCATTTGTAATATTTTCAATTTAAACTGTTCCTATGCCATTTTATTTGGTATTAGACGCATCAATCTACACCCTCTCTTGAAATACTCAACATTTTATTATTGGGATGTATGCATAAAACTTGAGTCTATAAATGACTTTTCTCTTAAAGTATCATAATAACTGGTTTTATACATCTAATTCCTCGTATACTCTTGAGTGTAACTGATACCAAATAATAAGAGACAATAATAATGATCTTAATATATGTTGGTGTACACTGTCAAATGTCCCACAATAAGGGAATGGCTTGGGTGACTTTGTGACTTTAATTAACATGATGAAAGAATGAATAATTAATGTTATATAGATATGAGAGAATAATTTATCAATTAAAGTTATCAAAATTACGCTATACTAAAGTTAGAAATAAAACAATTACTAATTGTATTTCTTTTCAAGGATGAACACGGAATATTTAAAAAGAATAAATTTTACCGTTGTCACAATATTATTTCTCTACCAAACATGCCATTGTCATACCCTCATTTTTACCCCTAACATTCATATCATCCATTCATCATGCAATTCCATTAGCATTGTTTGTTCATTGGTTTGAACATTGGGACTAAAAATTAGGGTTTCTTTGATTGCTTTCACTAGGTTCTCACCTAAGTCACCCAGGCCATTGTCATGTCTTCTATCTTGATACCATGTTCTTATGCTTGTTACCATTATTCTTGTGTGTTGCCTTTGTAATTAGGTCTTGATTTGTTCTTATTGTATCATTACTCATTAACAATATCATTTAAACAATGTGCATCCAAAAATACAAAAATATGCTGCATTTGCTTCTCTTGTTTGTGTTCAAACATGTAGGTTTGCAAAATCAAGTCTAAATGGAAACTCAAGAGCTATTATGGTTCCTCATTTCTTAAATGACAAGGAACTAGCAAAAGAGTCATCCATTCATGGTCAAATGCCTTCTTCCAAGATGGATTTAAGCATGATCAACATGGGATCAAGCTAGTGACCAAACTTCATCCATTTTAAACTTGGATTAGATGAAAATTCATGCTTATGCAAAAAGGGGTTTCAAGTTGTTCTATATTGATTCTTGAATCATATTCCAGTTTAAAGCATTATTATTGTCATGACAACTTCCATCCCTTTGCAAAATCATACATGTCAATTCAAAGTGAAAATGATGCATCATTGTTTGGTTATATCCTAATCAAGTATACATCAAGCATGTTAGCATCATTCTAAAGGGTATGGTACATGCACTACGCCAAAAAAGACCTTTAGCAGCGATTTTTTTTGCCTTTAGCAGCGCTTTAAAGCGTTGCCAAAGGTGGCGCTGTTAAAGGTAAAGACAACACTTATTTCCTTTAAAAAGCGCTATCATAGGTCCCCCTATAGGACCCCCTTTAGCAGCGCTTTGAAAAGCGCTTTCGTATGACCCCCATATAGCAGCGCTTTTCCAAAGAAAAGCGCTTTCGTATGACCCCCTTTAGCAGTGCTTTTAAAAGAGCTGCGATAGGTCCCCCTTTAGGCAGTACTTTTTCAAAGAAAAGCGCTTTCGTAGGACCCCCTTTAGCAGCGCTTTATAAAACGCTTCCTTATGTATACGCCATGACACCCTTTAGCAGCGCTTTTTTTAGAAAGCGCTGTCTTTTATAAAAGTGCTTTTTAAAAGCTTTTTTTTTTAAATCAATTATTAAACCTGTATAATTTATCAGAATTCATAATCATTCATCACATGGCCTTTGATACCATTATATATCAACACAAAGGCCTTATATCATTATGATTCAACAATAGGCCTTTATACGATTAAAATTCAAGAGATAAATGGTAAAAACGATTATATATACAACACCAAAATAACCATTACATATATATATCTCAATACAAACTATACAACACGAATCCCATACACTAATTCGAAACCTTATACACCATATATCCATCACCTATATATACAACACCTTCCATAAACCTAACACAATTTCTAAACTAACAAATTCTCATTTCAACCATTTATTGACACCAATCCTCCTTTATTTCTTCCAAATTGTATTTCGTGTAGGTGGCACACTTGAATTCATCAAAATACTACATTTTACATAATATGCATGATTTAGTTAAAAGTAATTAATTAGATGAAATATCCGATAATAAATCTTAAAATAAATCATAACTTATATATAAATTCATACCATGGTTGAAATCTCTATGTGTTCCAAAAGAATAATTTCTTTCATGAATCTCAAGACAAATTAACCACAATCGATACCATTACGTTGCCGAGGACACTACACATAGAAAACAAGTATTAATAAGTATCATAGATGACTTGTCTTATCAAGTAGCATTACTATTATAATATCAAATCATACCTCTACTCTTAGTCATGTAATGTTGTTTGCTTTGCTCTTTGGTACCCGAACTTGTTGCTTTGATCGAAATATTTGTATGGATATATCATAATATCAACGAATATTTAGAACAATCTCACATAAATAAAGAAATACACACGCGAATATTTAGAACAATCGCATCACTTACGTATCAAACATGTTCTTCATCTCCGGATATTTTGTTTGATCATCCTCTAGTGAATCCAGATAATAGACTATTTCTTTTATCGGATTAATCGCAAGCAATAACCAGTGTCCACTGTAAAATAAAACAAAAGTATAGACGGAAATGTTATACCCAGCGTAAAAAAATGAAAGTTTATAATAAAGGAAGCTAGAATGAAAATCTTACCCATGGCCAGTATTATATGGTAAAAGATACAACTTCTCTATATCAATGTTGGTCATAAATGCATCTACTAAGTGATTTTTGACCGCATCTGTAGTTCGATTGATCAAAGTTGCATTGACACAGTTGGGAGACAAGAAGGAGTATCTTTCAGTCAACTGAAGCGGGAGCATCAATTTTTCATACAAGAACCTGAAATAAAAACGGATTATAATAAATATGTTATTATATTTAACATTCTAATATTCATTGAAATGAGTAAATAAATTGATCAATTAAATAAATAAAATCGATGGATTACCTGATGTATGAATTCATAACAGCGACGCCTAATTCAGAATGCATAAATATCCTATCAAAGTATTCTTTAGCAATTGTTTCTGAATAGGCAAACCCAAAAATACCTGCTTCCATAGGTATTTCATGGATACCACCTTCCATCAAATCCGTTGTGCCTACAATTGTTTCAAGGCATAACCGAAATAGAGAAATAGATGCTTTTTTTGCCTTGGCTACTACTGGCTTCTTGTTCTTGCTCCCTTGTTGCATCTCTTGTGTAGGAATCTGAAAATCATATAAATCATAACCTTAGTAATGATGAAGCTTTTGAATTTGGATCACAGAATTAACATTTTTTATGCATATATATCATTGTACCTCTTTTTGTGATGCAACTGACTCAGTCTGCACACCAATCCGTTTATCTTTTGATTTGGATTTTGTAGGAGTCTTACAATGTCATGTAAATAAAAAGTGCATAAAAGTAAGCATAACATAACTTATGCAAGTAAAACATTTGAAAACTAAAAGGTTAATAATGGTTTTCAACATACCGAATCATCTATGACGATGAGGTTTGACGGCCATGCAACATACGACCCTATTGCGTCCCCCATCACTGTTGCATCTCAAACTTCGTCAGGTATAGTTAGTAACGCATCCCGCTCTAAAGCAATATCAATCGAAACCTTCAAAAATCCAGCAGGGAGCGGTCTAGTGTGAAGGACGTCTCCGGGAGTGTTATGCACTTTTCCCTTGCCAACCATTCGATATGTCGATGCCGATAAATGTAGCTGACAAGGTGAAATGCCCAAAACAAAACAAAAATAATACGAAATTGTTATTGTGCAATGATGTCAATATAAAAAATTGTACTAACTTAATAAATATAATTACCTCCAGAATTTTTTGTTGACAATTGATACTGGCCTTGTCACTAGTATCTTTAAATTCTGAACTACGCATTTCTGACATATATCTTTATTTATCCTGTTGCAGTTCACGAACTTGAGATCTCAATTCTTCCAACGTTTCCATCACCTCTCTATTACTAGGATTTTTTGTCTTTGGACGCTTATAAAAGGAAGATGGAGTGACTCCAAATCCCTTACCCCTCACGCGACCAGAATACTCTGGAACATTTAATACTCGACTCATTATGCTCCTGCAATCCTGGTCTTCTGTGGCAGGTAAGGACTGCGATAGAGTCTCCTGAAATTCAATATTAGAGCCATGCATAAATATATTAGATAAACAAGAACTTTATATCTAATTAAACAAATAACGTTATACTTACACATTGTTCAAAAACTTGTTGAACACCTTCAGTAACAACTCCATCCTTTCCCACACGGGCAACCTTCCACAAAACATGCTCCGGAACAGATGTTTCTTCACTTTTCTCCTCTGCAATTACACATTAAGTCAAGAACTAGGATGAATAATAATACAAAAAGACCATAGAAATTATATATACTTACGATTTTTTGTTCCAAGCGTGCATATCTCAAACATCCTTTCTTGTATGGATACACAGGTTTCGAGGCTCTTTGACGATTAACGTCACTGACAACCTGCATAAACAATTAAAAGTCATATCAGAATACATGTAATAACTACATGAATATAATACAATGTTCATGATAAATTAAATTAAGATTACGTGGAATTCTTCAGTTCTTCATTTGGCGAAAAAAGTGTCCCATTCTTCGGGTGCAATCAAGTCCGCATACTTTTTCGGGCATTCCGCTTCAACAAACTTTCCTTGGGCATCCCTCAGAAACTTGTTGGATAAAAATGCTCGGAACCCTCTAAGTCTTATTCCGGCTAATTGAAGACAATATTTTTGCTTCTCGTCACCAATGTTAAAAGATCTCTACAATAACAAATAAAGTTTGTTAGTATAATTAATTTAAAAATATAATCGTCAAAAATAACAAATAACATCACATATAGTACCTGTATCTCACTCCATATTTTATCTTTGGCGGGTTTCAATTGTGGATTTCGCCAATTGTCACAAGTAATAGGAACTAGTGAACAGACAAGCGCACCAATGAAACTAGTCAACATTGCGCCATTAGGCTCAATTAGTTGACCTGTTTCATTCCAATGAACGTCGTATTTTATTCCCTTGTCTCTAGCATGAATAACTCCTTTCATGATTGTTATTCCTCTTGAAATATCTCCTTCTGCATCTTGAACTGATTCTTTTGGATCATTCTTGGAAGTATCGTGCGAGTTCTCCTCATTAGTAGCCATTTTACCTATAATAAAGAAAAACACATATAAATCCATAACCATAATCAGTTGAACATAATATAATCCATAATCAAATATGAAATGACAAACACACGACAAACATATAAATCCATGATCCATAATCAAATATGTAATGACAAACACACAACAAACATATAAATTCATGATCCATAATCAAATATGAAATGACAAACACATGACAAACATATAAGTCTATCATCTATAATCCATAATCCATAATCATTCTAAAATATGAAAAATACATGACAGAATATATAATTTTACTATTACCTCTTTATTAACGTCTCTTTCTTTTCCGGGTAGGAAGATGATCTACTTGTCTCTTAACAACACAAATGGATGGATTGATCCAAATTCCCTCATTATGATAATTTCTAATATATGATTCACTCGCTCCAACAATCTCATCTTGATCACTTATAATATATGATGCATTCGCTCCAACAATATCACTTTGATCTCCAATGTTATCATCAATTACTTTGTTAGATAAAAGCACTATAGACCATTTCGTACTTGTCGTGTCAGTGACATAGAACACTTGTCTAGCTTGAGAGGCTAGAATAAAAGGCTCATCTTTGTACCCCACCCTATTAAGATCCACTTGCAAAAATCCTGACTTATCCATTGGTATGCCACTATTATTTTCAACCCACCTGCAACCAAAGATAGGAATCTGAACTTCTCATAATCAAAAACCCAAATGCGCTCGATAACCCCAAAATATGACATATTTGTATATTTGGGGTTTAATTCCTTCACACTTGAAATGTGCATTGATTCAGCTACCAACGTGACACCACTATTTTGCATTGTAGTTTTGTCACCTTGTTCTTTGGTATAAAATGTGTATCCATTAATTGCGTATACGCTATAAGAAAACACATGCAAACTTGGACCATATGCTAAACATCTCAACCTTTCTATTATTGAAGCGGGATCTACACAAAACTTTGAATAAATGTGATCCTTAAACCATGGTATAAAACTTCGATTGTGCTCTCGTACTATCCAATTTTCATTTCTATTCGGATTTAAACCTCGGATAAAATCCTTGTACATTTCAACATACGGCTCAACCTCATTGTCATTGTGCAGAACATACAAATGCACTTGCTCCCGTTTAACCCTTGATACGGTCACAATTTTATTTCCAATTAACTTTTTTCCTTCTTTTTTTTCAACGATGTGAGATTTGGGAAGTCCAATGGATTGAACGTTGGAAAGATATTCAGTACAAAACTCAATCGCTTCTTCAACAATGTATCGTTCAACAATACAACCCTCTGGTCGACTTCGATTTTTCACATACCCTTTTAATATTTTCATATACCGTTCAGAAGGGTACATCCATCTCATATAAGCTGGTCCACACAATTGTGTCTCCTTTACAAGATGAACAACTAGATGTACCATTATGTCAAAAAACTAGGGAGGGAAAAACATTTCAAGCTCACACAATGTAATGACTATTTCTTTTTGCAATGTTGGTAAGATCGAAGGATCGATCACCTTACTACAAATTGACCTGAAGAAGAAACACAATTTAGTTATTGTACGTCTTACTTTTTTCGGCAAAATAGAACGTATACTTATTGGTAGAAAATGTTCCATTATAACATGGCAATCATGCATCTTTAAACTCTTTAATTTAAGGTCTTTCATAGACACAAGTCTTCTAATATCTGAAGAGTATCCTTCTGGAACTTTAACTTCACTTAGAAACTTACACAATATTTTTTTCTCCTTTCTAGATAGAGTATAGGCAGCAGGTGGTAGATATGTTTGTTTCCTTTCTTCAAGGTCCTAATTCAGTTCTTATCCCCATCGCTATTAAGTCCTTTCTAGCTTTAAGGCCATCCTTAGACTTTCCTTGTATATTGAGTAACGTACCAATAACACTGTCAAATACATTTTTTTCAATATGCATAACATCAAGAAAATGTCTTACATACAACGACTTCTAATATGGAAATTCAAAAAAAATTGACCTCTTCTTCCACCCACTCTTAACAAGGGTATGTGCAAAAGGCTTGCCAAACTGAGTACTCACATCTTTCACCTTTTCAAAAACTTAATCACTTGTCAATATAGGTGGAGCTCTACCTTGTTCTGCCTCTCCATTGAAGGGTTTTCTCCATCCAAGGTAGTGATGATTAGAATTTAAGAATCTACGATGATTGAGAAATACATTCTTCTGACCAAACTCCAATCGCGTCCAATCTGTTTTATCTTCTCAAATAGGACACGCACATTGACCTTTTATGCTATACCCTGATAGATTTCTGTATGCTGGAAAATCATTAATTGTGCCAAACAACATCGCCCTCAAGTTGAAACTTTCTTTCCTATATCCATCATAAACCTCCACACCATTCTCCCACAAAATCTTTAAATCTTCGATTAAGGGTGTCAAGCATACATCTATGTCATTCCCTGGTTGTTTAGGCCCATAAATTAACATAGACAACATCATGTACTTACGCTTCATACATAGCTATGGAGGTAGGTTATAAATTATAATAATCACAGGTCATGTGGTATGTGAGATACTTTGAAGACCGTGTGGGTTCATTCCATCAGTAGATAATTCCAAGCGAAGGTTTCTTGCTTCTTCTCCAAATTCAGGATAATCATTATCAATTTTCGTCCACTGTGGTGAATCTGCCGGATGATGAAACTTTCCATCTATAATTCTTTCATCTGCATGCCAAGTCAAGTTTCTTGCATCGGTTTCACTAAGGAACATACGTCTCAATCTCGGAATTATAGGAAAATACCACAAGACTTTTGCTGGAGACAACCTTTTCTTATATCGAGAGACACCGCATTTAGGACACTCATTTAACGATGCATACTCATTTCGAAACAAAACGCAATCGTTTGGACAAGCATGTATCGTATCATAGCTCATCCCAATAGAGCACACCATCTTTTTGGCCTCATATGTTCGATTGGGAAGAACATTATCCTCCGGAAGCATATCTTTCATAAGGGGTAATAACTCTGTAAAAAATTTATCCGGCCATCCATTACCCGCCTTTAAGTTGTACAACTTTAATACCGCAGATAATCTTGTGAATTTAGTGCAACCCTTATACAATGGTTTCTCTGCATCGCTTACCAACCTCTCAAACATTTTGGGACAATCCTGAAGATCTTCTTCAAGTGCTTCTGCAATCTCTTCGACTCAATCACAATCGTATGTATCTGTGGCATTGTCGTTTGAAGCATAGGTTTTATTATCCTCCGGTTCAACATTCTCGTTAATTTTCTCACCATAAAGTGTCCAACTTGTATAACTTCGATCAATTCCATGCCTCTTTAAATGCGACTCCATCTGACCCGCGTCAATCTGACGCCCAAAACAGCAACCCAAGCAAGGACATGTGATTCGACTGGGGTCTTTGGCGTGTTCAACAGCAAACTTAATGAATTCTGATACCCCATTCTCGTACTCTTTCGACAATCGATTGGACGACATCCATTTTTTATCCATGATTTTACTAAGTAACCAAAACAAAAACAAAAGAACAACTATGTACCTGTATATATAGAAGTCAGCAACTTCTGGACTGAACCACAAAGTGTAAGATTCTTGAAAACGATCCGAATTCACTCTTCACAAGTAACCCCTATAGGAAATGAACATAAGTTAGTAACTGATGGTGTATACCACATATAACAAGACAAATTTAGTATGTAATATGACAAACAAGAAATATCGGAGGAACAAGTCAAAGTTTCAAGAAACAAATTTAGTAAACATCGTCATGAAATCAAATAGCATGGTATAATTTGATTCGTCACAAATGACACATCAACACTTAATGTTTCAACTCAACATTGTCAAAAAAAACAACTTCAACGCTTAAGTTCAATTAACTTCAAAGTTCTATCATCAATTCAAATTCAATTAAAAATTCAATCACTATTTATCATTTTCAATCAACTATCAAAATAACAATTAATTTTATAATTATTTTCAATCAACTCTTAAAATAAATTCAATCACTAGTTCAATTAACAACTAATTTCATTATCATTTTCAAACAACAACCAAATTCTTACATCACTAAAATTTTCCGATAAATATTCCTATTAACTTTACAAAGAGCCCTATAACAACCTCAACAATCTAACTTCTACAACACTCTTAACTACCATGACTATAACAACCTCAACTAATTAACTTCTACAACACCTATAATAACCTCAACTAATTAACTTCTACTATTCTACAAATTAATCATTAAACTAACTTCTACAAACTAATCACATTTTACACAATAATCACTATACTAACTTCTACTAATTAATCACTTTTCTATTTAATCACTTTTCTAATTAATCACTAACTAACTTCTACAAATCAAAAAATGAAAACCTAACATCAACAACTAATAATACAACTTCTTTATCTCACAGAAACAGTAGAGAAACAATCAACAATGGAGAATTTTAAACATTTCCATTATTGGAGAGAAAACCAGAAAAAAGGAGAGTAAAAACCTCAAACGGCGGACGACGGTGTGAGCAAGCAGAAACGACGGAGGAAAGCCACGAACGGAGTGAAGACACGAACGGAGGGAGTTTCGTTTGTAGAAACGGCGGAGGATGGACAGAGTTTCGTTTGCGGAAGATGATAAACAGTCGCGAGAGGTAGGGTGAAATAGAAACGGTCGAAATGAAAATAGAGGGATATCAGAATCTGTTTTAATTTTAATATTTTTAAAGACCTTTAGCAGCGCTTTTAGAAAGCGCTTTCTTATGTTAGGCCTTTAGCAGCGTTTTGGACGTAAAAGCGCTTTCTAATGTGGGAAAAATGAAAGGCCTTTAGCAGCGCTTTCCAAAAGCGCTGGCTAAAGCCTGTTGTACGAAAGGCCTTTAGCAGCGGTTTTCAAAAGCGCTGCCTTATGGTAACCCTTTAGCAGCACTTTTCATGAAACGCTTTCTAAAGTTCACCTGCCTTAGGGCTTTAGCAGCGCTTTTGAAAAGCGTTGTCATATGTCCTCCATATAGCGTCGCTTTTTTCTTTCATTTTTTTTAGCAAAACATATAGCAGCGCTTCTGTCAAAAAGCGCTGTCTTTGTTGTGCTGCGAAAAATTATTTTTGGCGTAGTGATGGCTACATAAAGATTCATTCAAGTGTAAGGTTGGGAACCATAAGCAACACATGGTGGGGGGAAAAGTTCAAAACGGGTTCAAGGGGTAACAACAATTAACATCATCAAGCCATGAGATAAATGTAGGCTGGAAACATGAATTAACATGAATGGTCATTGTAGCAAGTCACTTGTCAGCATGAAGCATAAACACGAGCAAGGCAACACATCATCATCAAGTTACAAAAATCCATGGTGCAAGTAGGAAACATGTCCAAAAAGGACCACACAACCATTATCCAGGCCAAGAGAATTATAAGCAAGTGTAGAAATACAATGAACAAAGTTTAGAAAAGCAAAAGTTGAGCAGCTGTACAAAAAATACAAGATACGGGTTGCAGTAAAAAAATACAAGCAAATACACATGGGAAAAATTAAGAAAATATAAAAATTCAAATGAGCTTTTAGAAGGATCAATGATTTCCTGATGATTCACAATGGCCCCCATGAATTTTGGAATAGATTTGCACCCAAATTCCATGTTTCCAGCTCAACAATCTATGCCAAATGAGTCATGACTTCTACACTTAATTCACACGAGTTTAAGCCTTGATTTAACACGTATCATTCACTCTCAGCTTGCCTATAACTTGAGCATCACTCCACACATTAAATCAAGCTCGCAACCATCAAAAATCTGCAGAAATCACACCCGAAAATCCCTGCAAAACAGAGCATTCGGTTTCAACCATCCACGCTTCTACCTCACTAATTCATCAACCAAACACTATCACTGAGCATCCCTAAAGCTAAAAGAATCAAGATAGAGAGAGAGATAGAGAGAGAGAGAGAGAGAGAGAGAGAGAGAGAGAGAGCTGAAACTGTTGGGAGAATACCGTTACTTAGTTTTGACTCATTTAAGTTTAAAGTTATTTGTTTGTTTCTGAATAAAGCTATTCTTTAGGAATAAGATTCTTTTGTTGATTTGTTCTCCTTAGAAATAGCCATGATATAGTCATGTAAATCATGGGCCCTTATTTTACTCGTTTCAGTTTCTCTACTGGCTACATATAAAGCCATTCATTTTCATTCAATAAATTTAAGCTTAATAGCTAGCTACCATCAAGTTTTAATAGCGGCATCAGAGCTCACACAAGGGCCTGGTCTTTAGAAAGAACAGAGAAAGAAATTGAGTGAAACACAAAAAGAGAGGAAACAACAACAAGCCATGTCTGACAGCAATAACCTTCTCAGTATTCTGAAGTTTGATGGAGACTATGATCACTGGTCCATGCTAATGGAAAACTTGCTGAGATCAAAGGAGTACTGGAGCTTGGTGGAGCAAGGCTATGAAGAGCCTAAAACACCGAAGTCACTCACAGGAGCAGAACGTTGAACCTTGGAGGAGAAAAAGCTAAAGGACTTTAAGGCAAAGAATTATTTATTTCAATCTATTGACAAGAATATTTTGAAAACAATCACCAACAAAACCACCTCCAAAGCACTTAGGGATTCAATGAAGTAAAAATATCAGGGGAATGCTCGAGTTCAGCGAGCTCAACTCTAAAGGCTACGTCGGGATTTTGAAATTCTAGAAATGCAAAATGGTGAGTACGTGAATGATTATATTTCAAGAGTCCTGTTAACTGCAAATGATATGAGAGGAGCAGGAGAAACCATGGAGGATAGACATATTGTTGAGAAGATTCTGCGCACACTGTCAGATAAATACAATTATATTGTATGCTCAATCGAAGAATCCAAAGATATCAATAAGATGACAGTAGATGAGCTACACAGTTGCTTGCTTGGACATGAATACAAGATAAAACGGAAGAATGTGATGGAACAAGCATTGAAGGTTACCAGAGACGGTTCTAATTAGCAATTTGGGGAACAATTCAGAGGCAGAGGGCGTGGAGGACTCAGAAGGAGAGGCAGAGGCATAACATTCAATAAATCCACAGTTGAGTGTTATCGATATCACAAGTTGGGACATTTCCCATACGAATGTCCAACCTATGCCAATTATGCAGAAAACACAGAGCTAGATGAAGGAGAAGAGATGCTTCTTATGTCATATGTGGAAATGCAAGGAGCCACACGAGATGAAGTATGGTTTCTGGACTCCGGTTGCAGTAATCACATGAGTGGAGACAGGAAATGGTTCACTGAACTTGATCAATCATTCAGACACGGTGTTAAGCTGGGAAACGACTCCAAATTTGTTGTAATGGGAAAAGGCAAAATTCGAATGAAAATAGATGGACGAGTTATGGTCATCACAGAGGTATTTTAAGTTCCTGATCTCAAATCAAATCTCCTTTGCATTGGTCAGCTTCAAGAGCGAAATCTATCCATATTGATTAAGAATGGTTGTTGTAGCATCTATCATGATATTAGAGGTCTGATCATACGAACTGTGATATCCGTAAATCGTATGTTTGTGCTTCTGGCATCTATTCCCTCTGTCTCTAATAATGTATCAAAAGAAGTGATAAGTGCAAAATGTACCTATTTTTGTATATATGTTTTATTGCACTTATCAATGCTTTTTGGTAAATATAGTTTCAATAAACCCCGATTTGTTTATAAATACGTTTACTTTACTTTTTAGTGTATATATTGCGTATAGTGTAAATATCATTGAGTTGAATTGATTTTTTCGCAATTTTTGCAGGTATCCAATCAAGGATGTCTTTCCATTGTTAGATAGAGCATTGAATAAGTTTTCCAACGCTTCAAACCGGGCGAAAAACGGAGTTACGATTCAAAAGTTACGAATAAAACAGTGCAGAATTTTTCTGCTGACTGGTGTGCTGCGCCCCTGCAGCGCCGGGCGGTGCAGGGGCGGTAGAAAAAAGTTGAAAATGAAATTACAGTGGCGTTACATGAATTTTTGATTCCGCCGGGCGACCCAGAATTCCGCCGGGCGGTACTGCGCGGACAGAAACTCCATTAAAGGCCCAAAAACATATTTTTTAGGTTATGGGTTTGATATTTTTGGTTCCAAATCCATCCAATAGCATTTTTTGAGTAGAATTAGGCTAGAAAACACATTGGAGCATGCATTAGGATGATCCGGAGTCTAATCCTTCATCAATCGGATCCGACAACTCATGAAATGTTTGGTTTTTCTCCATTTCTTCTCTATGTATTTCTCTATTTGTTGGGTTATGTTTGTATTGTTACTCTAAACCTATGTACATGTATTGATCATGGTTGTATAATATATTTGCTTTACAAATCATTATCGATGTCTTCCTTGATCTTTTTGCATTTATGTTTGGATTTGTGTTGTGTTAGAGATAAACATCATAAATCTTGATTAGGGATGGATATTTATTATCTAGATGCTAGAGATAGATTTAGATGATAATCTTTTTGGTGTCGGAACTTAATGCCTTCCGTGTTTCGAGGCGTCGTGCGCGAGAGTGACGACGAGAGTGATACGGTTGCTCTCTCAGCTCAGTGTGCCAGAGATGGACACTGTTGTGAGCGATACGTGATGATTTTGATGAGTAATGTATGTTGAATGCGACCGATCGATAGGTTTACGTTTGTTCTGAGTAGTGTATATTCATGCTTGATAGGTTTCTTCTCTTCAAATAATGTACTCTTTTTATGTTCATATTTACTTTTTCGCATTTTATTCAAACCATTTAAACCCAAACTCATTAACAATTAAATTGTCGAACGGCAGTTCAGTAGCACCGATCTCTGTGGACACGATAAATTCCCAGAAAAATACTTCTAAATCTTTTTGTTTGCTTGCCTTATACCGCATCTAACAAAATGGCGCCGTTGTCGGGGATTGGTTTTTATTGTTCTTGCATTGTGATAGTTTAGTTGTTTTTGAGTTTTGCAGATATCGTACATATTGTATATTTTCACTTGTTTATATTGATACTTGTATATTTTAACGTTTGTTTAAGTGTTTGGTTAGGTCGCTTGCTTTTGGTTGCGCGGTGAGGCATCACCATGGCATGAAGGGAGGATGTTGCTAGCTAAGCACCGTAAAGGCATCGAGCTTTCGACGTAAAACAAGCATGTTTTATAGTTTTTCTTTTCGAATGTTTTTGGTCGTTGTTTGTTCACAGATTTTGATTGACTTATTTGAGGATGCTTTTGTGATTTTCCAAGTTGGTTCGTTTCAACTTGCGGATGTATGGTAATGATTTTGTTAAGTTTTGTACACGTCCGTGGTATGTGTTTATCGCTTTCTTGACTTTAGCATATTCATGATACTTAGGCATTTTACAAACTTCCATGCTATCCATTCTTTTGTATACTTGTTCTATTGTGAATCACTTTAGTTCCCAACCTATTTGTGAGGTAGCCTTTTATTGTTCATATATGCGCGGAGTACCAGCATTCTTGTTATAACTGGATTTTATTATGTTGAACCTTTTGTTTGTGTTGTTTATATGAATGCATGAAAAGGATCAAGGCAATTGTTTCATTTTGAGCACAACCACCTTAGCCAAATAGTCAATTCACCTTGTGAGTGTGTGAGAATTCGTAACCCCTTTGAGCTTTTTGATCCATGTTTTTATTTAAACTTAATGCTTGTCTATGAGTATTTAGTTCACTTATTTTTGAATGGATTTTGTTTTTTCTTGGACCTCAACTTTGTGTTGTTGTATGAGTTTTTTCTTGCCTTAGAAAGTAGGGAGTATTCACATGATGGTGCGGTTGAATTCAAGTTGGGGAGAGAATGATTGTGTATTCATTAGTTGGTTCTATGAGGAAAGAAATAGAAAAGAAAAAACAGAAAAATATGACAAAAGAAAAGAATAGAAAAAAAGAAAGAAAAAGAAAATCTTTGAAAAAGGAAACAAAAAGAGTTTTAAATAATTGTGCTAAATAAGTATTGTGTTTTGTGTAACACTTGGGATGACAGAAGAAGTTTGGTTGAAATTTGGTGTGTGAATCTTTGTGAGTTTATCACTCCCTTAGGTTTAGGCAAGTTTTTGTTTCAATTACCTTTAGAAATTGCCCCTTGTTTGTTTACCCGACCACGTTACAACCTTGAAAGTCCTTGTGATTCTTGCCTTTGTATGTTCAATATGAATTTGTGGATGTATGCATAATTTAGTCTTTTGTTTGCATGAGTGTTGTGTGAGTGTAAATAACCTTATTCTGTGTTTTTCATCTACCGATGATTATTTTTGCTAGGTGTGATTCACTTTGGAACTTGTGTTGTTTTAGAACGTTTGGCATGATTTTTGTATTTTGCATTTGCTTCTTGATTATGTTGTCGTCGTAGTTTAGTGGTAAGTATTTACTTTTTGTGTGTACCGTTTGCATTTGAACCATTCATTCGTTTCCGTTTTTTAAAACATGTTGATTCGTCTTTCTTTGGAAATCGCTTTTGTGTTTTCAAGTTTGTTTGATTCTTGTTTGTGGACAAACAATTATGTAAGTTGGGGAGAGTTGATAAGTGCAAAATGTACCTATTTTTGTATATATGTTTTATTGCACTTATCAATGCTTTTTGGTAAATATCGTTTCAATAAACCCCGATTTGTTTATAAATACGTTTACTTTACTTTTTAGTGTATATATTACGTATAGTGTAAATATCATTGAGTTGAATTGATTTTTTCTCAATTTTTACAGGTATCCAATCAAGGATGTCTTTCCATTGTTAGATAGAGCATTGAATAAGCTTTCCAACGCTTCGAACCGGGCGAAAAACGGAGTTACGGTTCAAAAGGCCTCCCTTGACGACCAAGTTAGCCTTAACTTCCGACAACTTAAGATGAGCCGCTTCTGCAATTTCCTTTTCTTTAGGCGTCCTTTCCAGACCAGAGTAAGGTAGGGTTGGAGTGACAGGAATTCCAACCAGAATGGCATACTCCTCGAGCGTAGGCATTAACTGATAATCCAGAAAAGTGAAACAATGATACATGGGGTCATAAAATTGTATGAGAGTAGGGAGCAATCCGTCTACCATCTTGGTCTTCATCAGAGAGAAAATCTTCCCATATTTGTCTTGAAATGTTGTTGATTCATTGATTGGCTTACCCAGATTCTTCAGATCTTCTAATTTTGGACTAATGAAGGTGTATTTCTTTGTTTTCCTTTTTTTGAAATCCATCCTATAAAGTTTGCAAAACAACACTGAGTTTCTTGAATACACAATGCATATGATGCAAGGATGAATGCAACAAACACACAGGTAAGCACAAAGAACACAGAGCAACCTAGGTTAAAGTTCACGAGCATGGAGTCAGAGGTCTACCCATCCCAAAGGTATGTACTATGGTTTTCACCTGCAAGACAAGGTTCTAAAAGGTTCCCAGAGTCGACAACCCATCTCTCGGATTTTATCGACTTTCCAATTGCTTGGTGATCAATAAAATCCTTAAGAGAGTCTCATCTGAGTGTAGTATCGCGTAGCAACCATTTGGGATTGCTCCCTCACAGTTCCCGCACTACGTCCTAAACAGGCCAAGTGAGGTAAAGGGTAACTAAAGGTCATCAGTATCTCTGGCTCCTAGGTCGCAAGTAGTAATGCATTCACGATTGCTCGTTCAACATATACCACTTTTGAGAGGGCCTCAACTGAGTGTGGACTTCAAGTTCCCTCCTTTGGGATTTCTCCCTCGAAGTTCCCTTGACTATGTCCATGATTCCTAAACATATGTGTTCTCTCAAGTCCGGGTTAGGACTTATCTCACTCATTGATATCATGTCAACCCAAACCAAACAGAATAATATCAGACATAGAACAAATATACAAACATACAAGCAGATATGTCATACAAGCAATCATACAAGTAGAAAAGCAAACATGAATAACATAAAACAAAGTAGGCTTAACCCTCTTAGGAAAGGACCAGCATAGGTCTACCGTCCCCAGTGAAGTCGCCATTTCTGTTGCGGTGAAAATCGGATAACAAATTATTAATTAATTTGCATCAGTTTCTTTTACAACCGACTTTGATTTATCCAAAGGAAAGGTTCAAGATCGTTAGAAAAACCTAAAGGGGAAGATCTAGGGTTCGGGGGTTGGTTACGCCTAGGGAAGATATTAGCACCCTAAACGTCCGCAGTACTCTACGGGAACCTCTTGTTAAATGTTATCTTATGTTTGCTAAAGGTTCTATGCTAAAGGCTTGAAAACCCTAGGGGTTAGTATCTAAGTATACTCGATAAGGCATCGCACCTTACGCCTACGTATCCTCGGGAATAGAATCAGAGTATGCGTAGTTCTACTTCTACTGAATTATTGACTATGGCCAATATTCAGAGGGGAAATGAGTACAAGCTCATTGTAGAGTCCAAGAACTCTCTAGATCTAGTTGAGATGGACCTATGTTGAAGTTTAGTCAGTAGGGGAAGTGATAAATTCATTATGATGAATATCACTAAGAGTTGAAGAACTCTTCCTAAAGCTAGTTATGACTTTTATGGCTCTGATGAGGCCAAGAAATGAAATTTTCTTCCTAAGAGGTTACTTAGGTTAGGATGGGGGCTATGACTTTAGGAGTCAATATATTTCACCTTCCTTTGGAATGAGGGGAAAAACAGTTGATAATAACAATAAATAAAACATGGTAGAAGATAGGACATTGATATAATAGATAAAACAACATAAGCATGAGGATGGCAATATGTTTATGACAAAGATATGGATAAGATGAACATGATTAAAAGAGTACATCAATATGCTTCAATCTTTAGGAAGACAAACATAAAGGATGATATACAAGAACACATCAATATGCTTCAATCTTTAGGAAGACAAACATAGAGAATGTTTAAGGATGACATTTAAAGAAGGATAATATTCATATAAAAGTCAAGCATATGGCCAATCAACATGGATATATTATCTTAAAATCAAACAAGTCAATTAAATATCATTTCAAGATCAACAAAGATGCTAACAAAGATATTGATAAATAAATCAAGATGGATAATTAATCACCACAATTGCAATTAACAATTACAACACACAAGATAATTAAAAAATAACTACAAGGGGATAATTAACATTTGAAAGTTAACATTTAGTCATACATTTAGAAAATGCAAAGTTAAGACACAAATTGATAACATAATTGGAAATAATAATTAAAATGTTTCTTGCATATAATAAGCTTTAGATAAAAAAGGAAATAAATGACTAAAAAGAATAGAAAGTGTCCATATGGGATTTGAACCCATGTCCTTGGATTCAATAATACAAAACCTCCACCATCTGGGCTGGGTGTGCGTAGTGGTTATAGGGCGCCAGCGAAAAGTAAAATACCAAGATAAAATGGAAAAAACAGAAAAGAAAAGCAATAGGGTTGATCCGCAGGATCGAACCCAGGTACTGCATATGAAAGGCAAGGCGTGAAGAGTGTGTGTGACCGTTGGGACGGCTATACATCCATTTATTAATACGCATCAATTAATATATAAACCAATATGAAGCAAGGAAATGTGATAAAAAAAACAACACGCGCAGTGTGGTGGTGTGGGGGAAGTGTATCATGTGATAGTATGGTAATTACTAATGCACTACAAGACAAATAAAAACCACCAAATTAAATACTCATCATTACGCATGGGGTAATGAAAAGAAGAACATTAAAAACATTAACATGCTATGTGCTTCCATAAAACAATCAAACACAAGTCATCAAAAAAAGAAAATAAACACGTACACACACTGAACATGCAGCAATGTGTAATAGTTGATCATGTTACAAAAAGACAAACCAACACCACCAGCCAATGGAAACTGCGCATGGAATATGAGTTCATGCAAAGTAATAAATAGGATATCGTGTTTCAGACAGAACATTAAAACAAAAGTTTTCAACTTCAACCCAATCCAACTTACTCAAAACTCAACCAATAATCATGAAATAAAAACTGAACTGGAGCATTTTAAGCATAGAGTAAGATGTTATCATTAGTTGAACAAGATGATGCCTACAACATTTATCAATTGAAAATCATGGTCCCAAAAGATATTAGTTTTTAGAGAACATGCTTTCTGTTTCCAATGTAAACCGAATACACATAAATATAATCATTCAGCAATACTACACATATAGCATTCATATAGTCGTAACAACATGCCCGATAATGACTTGCAAATAATAACATTGCACACCACAATATAATAGTACATAATTATTCATAACTTACAGCAACATACAAACACACACACACATTAGTATCCTTAAGCACATAAATTATCATTCTTGCAAGATGCTAAGAATGCTTGTGTGAATTCTGACATGATATTTAAAATTGAAACTGAGACAAAAGAAACATGTATTATGGCGTTAAGATACGAAACACAAACTTAAACGTTGGCAATACCAACCTCCTCCATACTATCCACATGGCTAAATGCAAGAAAAACCAAACAACACGGGCAAGGCAAATGTAAACATACGAGCTGACACACACTAAAATTCCAAAGATGAATGAATAGACTGAATGAAGATTAATTACACAAACAGAAGGAAGTTCATAATGGCAGCATTGATAAAATGGTCAAAGTAAAACATACTCGAATGGCATTCATCTTAACATGGGTTAATGGGTGTTCTATCATGGCAACCTTGTTCATATGTTATGGCAATCAAGAAGGCGTACAAAACTTCTAAAATAAACTCAACCAAAGCTCACACACCATGAATGCAAATATATAAACATCAAAATAGCATATGGTTAAACTGAAATATTTCCAACAAAGCATATGATTTCTAACATAACAAGTGGAAGGTTGGGGAACTTACCTGGTTCCCAAAGCAACAAAAGCCTCATCCCTTGCAGCTGAGCACTCGAGTGTTTGCGTTTAGAGTATTTTTATGTGTTGGTTCTTGGTGCAAATTAAGTGGAGAAAGGTCCCTTTTATAGGGAACTCAAATGGTCCATAACCATGGGGTAATAGCTTTGCTTTAGTTAAAAGGAGATCTCAAGAGATCTTACACGCATGGTCCCTCCAACCTCTTAGCCTTGAGCCAAGTGAGAAGATGTTGGTTGCTTGTCGTGTATTCTCAGTCAGAGGAAAAGCTTATGAACCAATATGTTATAGCATTAAAACACTTCACACAATGGTCCTAGCTTGTTGGCAGCATGGTTTCAACTTTAACAAGTACAAAAGAGATGTATTTGGAGATTTCTTGCACGGATTTGTTGGTAAAGTAACGTTGGAAAAGATGGGCTAGGGTTGCAGAATGTGTACTTGAAGAGAGAGGTTTAAAATTCAAACTCAAAACAATGGTGTTCTTGGTGCAAAACCAAATCGTATGGCCATATTGTTAAGATTATATCTCTTAACATAGTGATCCATTTTTCATGCTCTTAGGTTCAAATGAAAGCTCTTGGATGATACTTCAAGTTTGATGTTGAAAGATTGTTGAAATAATGCCTTGAAATGGTAGAAAAGTGGCTCACAAAACGTGTCCTCAAAACTGTCCAAAAGAACTTAGAAAAAAATTCTAAGTGTTGAGTTTTGACAATTTCAAGTGACCTTCTTAAATAAATCATTACTTGAGAACAGTTTATCCTCTTGAGACATACCACATATGGTTGGAAAGCTCTCAACAAGCTCTACAACTTTCATTTGGGACTTGAGACCTGAATCCAAATGGAAAGAGGTAAAAAGTGGCGCCAAAGTTGAGAAAAAAAGTGATGAAGCATGCTGAAAAAAATTTCTAAGTGTTGGTCAAAATGCCTTGGAAGCTCCATAACTCAAAATCCAAGCATTTTTAGACAAAACTTCATATTGAACATATTGAAGATCTTGGAAAGAGACTTCCAATGAGCTTTGAACCACTCCAATTGGATGTGTAGTTTAGGAGTTATGGTCCTTTCAAAATTGGCTATTAGGGGAAAAATCTCACAAATGACACATTCTTTGGTTAAAACCCTACTTCCCTTGCAAGAAACCTTATGAAACTTGATGTGAATACTTGGTATACTCCATGAGACAACATATGATGATTAGAACCAATAATTCTTCAATTGATCCAAAATTCCAAAAGATTAGGGCTTCAGTCAAGCCCTAAATTTGACTGAGATTGCACTGAGGTTAAAACTTGTGATTTTGCTTCTTCCTTCTCATCCAAAGGTCTTAGGAGACTCTTGAGGATGTTGATAACCCAATGGAACCAAGAATTAGGGCTCAGGAGTCCATCTTGATGAAGATCAAAGCTGTTGACTGACAAGTGCCACAGAAACCCCAGTTTGGGGGCACAGTGAGGCTGAGGCTCAATCTTCTCTTGTTGAGGATGTATAGACCTTGAATTCTTGTTGGATGATGTATTTGAATGTAGATGACTTCATATGGTGAGTGAACCACACAAAACTTGACTTGATAGAGCCAATTCCTTAGTGACTTTTCAGAGCAAACCCTAATTCCACAATCCTTGCACTGGATGTCCTCTGGTTGACCTGACTTGATTCAAACCACTTGTGGAGCTCCATGATGGTATATAAACCTAATTTGAACACAAAGAAATAAACTACAAGATATGGGTTAGCTCAAACAATGCAAAGATGCTCCTAAGATGCACAAAACTGGATGACATCTAAGGGTAAAAATTTAGGGTACAACAGTTCGTTTCAACTTGCGGATGTATGGTAATGATTTTGTTAAGTTTTGTACACGTCCGTGGTATGTGTTTATCGCTTTCTTGACTTTAGCATATTCATGATACTTAGGCATTTTACAAACTTCCATGCCATCCATTCTTTTGTATACTTGTTCTATTGTGAATCACTTTAGTTCCCAACCTATTTGTGAGGTAGCCTTTTATTATTCATATATGCGCGGAGTACCAGCTTTCTTGTTCTAACTGGATTTTATTATGTTGAACCTTTTGTTTGTGTTGTTTATATAAATGCTTGAAAAGGATCAAGGCAATTGTTTCATTTTGAGCACAACCACCTTAGCAAAATAGTCAATTCACCTTGTGAGTGTGTGAGAATTCGTAACCCCTTTGAGCTTTTTGATCCATGTTTTTATTTAAACTTAATGCTTGTCTATGAGTATTTAGTTCACTTATTTTTGAATGGATTTTGTTTTTTCTTGGACCTCAACTTTGTGTTGTTGTATGAGTTTTTTCTTGCCTTAGAAAGTAGGGAGTATTCACATGATGGTGCGGTTGAATTCAAGTTGGGGAGAGAATGATTGTGTATTCATTAGTTGGTTCTATGAGGAAAGAAATAGAAAAGAAAAAACAGAAAAATATGACAAAAGAAAAGAATAGAAAAAAAGAAAGAAAAAGAAAATCTTTGAAAAAGGAAACAAAAAGAGTTTTAAATAATTGTGCTAAATAAGTATTGTGTTTTGTGTAACACTTGGGATGACAGAAGAAGTTTGGTTGAAATTTGGTGTGTGAATCTTTGTGAGTTTATCACTCCCTTAGGTTTAGGCAAGTTTTTGTTTCAATTACCTTTAGAAATTGCCCCTTGTTTGTTTACCCGACCACGTTACAACCTTGAAAGTCCTTGTGATTCTTGCCTTTGTATGTTCAATATGAATTTGTGGATGTATGCATAATTTAGTCTTTTGTTTGCATGAGTGTTGTGTGAGTGTAAATAACCTTATTCTGTGTTTTTCATCTACCGATGATTATTTTTGCTAGGTGTGATTCACTTTGGAACTTGTGTTGTTTTAGAACGTTTGGCATGATTTTTGTATTTTGCATTTGCTTCTTGATTATGTTGTCGTCGTAGTTTAGTGGTAAGTATTTACTTTTTGTGTGTACCGTTTGCATTTGAACCATTCATTCGTTTCCATTTTTTAAAACAAGTTGATTCGTCTTTCTTTGGAAATCGCTTTTGTGTTTTCAAGTTTGTTTGATTCTTGTTTGTGGACAAACAATTATGTAAGTTGGGGAGAGTTGATAAGTGCAAAATGTACCTATTTTTGTATATATGTTTTATTGCACTTATCAATGCTTTTTGGTAAATATCGTTTCAATAAACCCCGATTTGTTTATAAATACATTTACTTTACTTTTTAGTGTATATATTGCGTATAGTGTAAATATCATTGAGTTGAATTGATTTTTTCTCAATTTGTGTAGGTATCCAATCAAGGATGTCTTGCCATTGTTAGATAGAGCATTGAATAAGCTTTCCAACGCTTCGAACCGGGAGAAAAACGGAGTTACGGTTCAAAAGTTACGAATAAAACAATGCAGAATTTTTCTGCTGACTGGTGTGTTGCGCCCTTGCAGCGCCGGGCGATGCAGTTGCGGTAGAAAAAAGTTAAAAATGAAATTACAGTGGCGTTACATGAATTTTTGATTCCGCCGGGCGACCCAGAATTCCGCCGGGCGGTACTGCGCGGACAGAAACTCCATTAAAGGCCCAAAAACATATTTTTTAGGTTATGGGTTTGATATTTTTGGTTCCAAATCCATCCAATAGCATTTTTTGAGTAGAATTAGGCTAGAAAACACATTGGGGCATGCATTAGGATGATCCGGAGTCGAATCCTTCATCAATAGGATCCGACAACTCATGAAATGTTTGGTTTTTCTCCATTTCTTCTCTATGTATTTCTCTATTTGTTGGGTTATGTTTGTATTGTTACTCTAAACCTATGTACATGTATTGATCATGGTTGTATAATATATTTGCTTTACAAATCATTATCGATGTCTTCCTTGATCTTTTTGCATTTATATTTGGATTTGTGTTGTGTTAGAGATAAACATCATGAATCTTGATTAGGGATGGATATTTATTATCTAGATGCTAGAGATAGATTTAGATGATAATCTTTTTGGTGTCGGAACTTAATGCCTTCCGTGTTTCGAGGCGTCGTGCGCGAGAGTGACGACGAGAGTGATACGGTTGCTCTCTCAGCTCAGTGTGCCAGAGATGGACACTGTTGTGAGCGATACGTGATGATTTTGATGAGTATTGTATGTTGAATGCGACCGATCGATAGGTTTACGTTTGTTCTGAGTAGTGTATATTCATGCTTGATAGGTTTCTTCTCTTCAAATAATGTACTCTTTTTATGTTCATATTTACTTTTCCGCATTTAATTCAAACCATTTAAACCCAAACTCATTAACAATTAAATTGTCGAACGGCAGTTCAGTAGCACCGATCTCTGTGGACACGATAAATTCCCAGAAAAATACTTCCAAATCTTTTTGTTTGCTTGCCTTTACCGCATCCAACAAAATGGCGCCATTGTCGGGGATTGGTTTTTATTGTTCTTGCATTGCGATAGTTTCGTTGTTTTTGAGTTTTGTAGATATCGTACATATTGTATATTTTCACTTGTTTATATTGATACTTGTATATTTTAACGTTTGTTCAAGTGTTTGGTTAGGTCGCTTGCTTTTGGTTGCGCGGTGAGGCATCACCATGGCATGAAGAGAGGATGTTGCTAGCTAAGCACCGTAAAGGCGTCGAGCTTTCGACGTAAAACAAGCATGTTTTATAGTTTTTCTTTTCGAATGTTTTTGGTTGTTGTTTGTTCACAGATTTTGATTGACTTATTCGAGGATGCTTTTGTGATTTTCCAAGTTGGTTCGTTTCAACTTGCGGATGTATGGTAATGATTTTGTTAAGTTTTGTACACATCCGAGGTATGTGTTTATCGCTTTCTTGACTTTAGCATATTCATGATACTTAGGCATTTTACAAACTTCCATGCCATCCATTCTTTTGTATACTTGTTCTATTGTGAATCACTTTAGTTCTCAACCTATTTGTGAGGTAGCCTTCTATTGTTCATATATGCGCGGAGTACCAGCATTCTTGTTCTAACTGGATTTTATTATGTCGAACCTTTTGTTTGTGTTGTTTATATGAATGCTTGAAAAGGATCAAGGCAATTGTTTCATTTTGAGCACAACCACCTTAGCCAAATAGTCAATTCACCTTGTGAGTGTGTGAGAATTCGTAACCCCTTTGAGCTTTTTGATCCATGCTTTTATTTAAACTTAATGCTTGTCTATGAGTATTTAGTTCACTTATTTTTGAATGGATTTTGTTTTTTCTTGGACCTCAACTTTGTGTTGTTGTATGAGTTTTTTCTTGCCTTAGAAAGTAGGGAGTATTCACATGATGGTGCGGTTGAATTCAAGTTGGGGAGAGAATGATTGTGTATTCATTAGTTGGTTCTATGAGGAAAGAAATAGAAGAGAAAAAAGAGAAAAATATGACAAAAGAAAAGAATAGAAAAAAAGAAAGAAAAATAAAATCTTTGAAAAAGGAAACAAAAAGAGTTTTAAATAATTGTGCTAAATAAGTATTGTGTTTTGTGTAACACTTGGGATGACAGAAGAAGTTTGGTTGAAATTTGGTGTGTGAATCTTTGTGAGTTTATCACTCCCTTTGGTTTAGGCAAGTTTTTGTTTCAATTACCTTTAGAAATTGCCCCTTGTTTGTTTACCCGACCACGTTACAACCTTGAAAGTCCTTGTGATTCTTGCCTTTGTATGTTCAATATGAATTTGTGGATGTATGCATAATTTAGTCTTTTGTTTGCATGAGTGTTGTGTGAGTGTAAAGAACCTTATTCTGTGTTTTTCATCTACGGATGATTATTTTTGCTAGGTGTGATTCACTTTGGAACTTGTGTTGTTTTAGAACGTTTGGCATGATTTTTGTATTTTGCATTTGCTTCTTGATTATGTTGTCGTCGTAGTTTAGTGGTAGGAATTTACTTTTTGTGTGTACCGTTTGCATTTGAACCATTCATTCGTTTCCATTTTTTAAAACAAGTTGATTCGTCTTTCTTTGGAAATCGCTTTTGTGTTTTCAAGTTTGTTTGATTCTTGTTTGTGGAAAAACAATTATGTAAGTTGGGGAGAGTTGATAAGTGCAAAATGTACCTATTTTTGTATATATGTTTTATTGCACTTATCAATGCTTTTTGGTA
Source organism: Lathyrus tuberosus (assembly GCA_022829125.1). Classification (NCBI taxonomy): domain Eukaryota; kingdom Viridiplantae; phylum Streptophyta; class Magnoliopsida; order Fabales; family Fabaceae; genus Lathyrus; species Lathyrus tuberosus. The sequence continues at coordinate 5,747,661 of JALAZF010000161.1, read as the reverse complement.
AATATCGTTTCAATAAACCCCGATTTGTTTATAAATACATTTACTTTACTTTTTAGTGTATATATTGCGTATAGTGTAAATATCATTGAGTTGAATTGATTTTTTCTCAATTTTTGCAGGTATCCAATCAAGGATGTCTTGCCATTGTTAGATAGAGCATTGAATAAGCTTTCCAACGCTTCGAACCGGGCGGAAAACGGAGTTACGGTTCAAAAGTTACGAATAAAACAGTGCAGAATTTTTCTGCTGACTGGTGTGCTGCGCCCTTGCAGCGCCGGGTGATGCAGGGGCGGTAGAAAAAAGTTGAAAATGAAATTACAGTGGCGTTACATGAATTTTTGATTCCGCCGGACGACCCAGAATTCCGCCGGGCGGTACTGCGCGGACAGAAACTCCATTAAAGGCCCAAAAACATATTTTTTAGGTTATGGGTTTGATATTTTTGGTTCCAAATCCATCCAATAGCATTTTTTGAGTAGAATTAGGCTAGAAAACACATTGGGGCATGCATTAGGATGATCCGGAGTCGAATCCTTCATCAATCGGATCCGACAACTCATGAAATGTTTGGTTTTTCTCCATATCTTCTCTATGTATTTCTCTATTTGTTGGGTTATGTTTGTTACTCTAAACTTATGTACATGTATTGATCATGGTTGTATAATATATTTGCTTTACAAATCATTATCGATTCTTCCTTGATCTTTTTGCATTTATGTTTGGATTTGTGTTGTGTTAGAGATAAACATCATGAATCTTGATTAGGGATGGATATTTATTGTCTAGATGCTAGAGATAGATTTAGATGATAATCTTTTTGGTGTCAGAACTTAATGCCTTCCGTGTTTCGAGGCGTCGTGTGCGAGAGTGACGACGAGAGTGATACGGTTGCTCTCTCAGCTCAGTGTGCCAGAGATGGACACTGTTGTGAGCGATACGTGATGATTTTGATGAGTATTGTATGTTGAATGCGACCGATCGATAGGTTTACGTTTGTTCTGAGTAGTGTATATTCATGCTGGATAGGTTTCTTCTCTTCAAATAATGTACTCTTTTTATGTTCATATTTACTTTTCCGCATTTAATTCGAACCATTTAAACCCAAACTCATTAACAATTAAATTGTCGAACGGCAGTTCAGTAGCACCGATCTCTGTGGACACGATAAATTCCCAGAAAAATACTTCCAAATCTTTTTGATTGCTTGCCTTATACCGCATCCAACAAAATGGCGCCGTTGTCGGGGATTGGTTTTTATTGTTCTTGCATTGCGATAGTTTCGTTGTTTTTGAGTTTTGTAGATATTGTACATATTGTATATTTTCACTTGTTTATATTGATACTTGTATATTTTAACGTTTGTTCAAGTGTTTGGTTAGGTCGCTTGCTTTTGGTTGCGCGGTGAGGCATCACCATGGCATGAAGGGAGGATGTTGCTAGCTAACCACCGTAAAGGCGTCGAGCTTTCGACGTAAAACAAGCATGTTTTATAGTTTTTCTTTTCGAATGTTTTTGGTTTTTGTTTGTTCACAGATTTTGATTGACTTATTTGAGGATGCTTTTGTGATTTTCCAAGTTGGTTCGTTTCAACTTGCGGATGTATGGTAATGATTTTGTTAAGTTTTGTACACGTCCGAGGTATGTGTTTATCGCTTTCTTGACTTTAGCATATTCATGATACTTAGGCATTTTACAAACTTCCATGCCATCCATTCTTTTGTATACTTGTTCTATTGTGAATCACTTTAGTTCTCAACCTATTTGTGAGGTAGCCTTCTATTGTTCATATATGCGCGGAGTACCAGCATTCTTGTTCTAACTGGATTTTATTATGTCGAACCTTTTGTTTGTGTTGTTTATATGAATGCATGAAAAGGATCAAGGCAATTGTTTCATTTTGAGCACAACCACCTTAGCCAAATAGTCAATTCACCTAGTGAGTGTGTGAGAATTCGTAACCCCTTTGAGCTTTTTGATCCATGTTTTTATTTAAACTTAATGCTTGTCTATGAGTATTTAGTTCACTTATTTTTGAATGGATTTTGTTTTTTCTTGGACCTCAACTTTGTGTTGTTGTCTGAGTTTTTTCTTGCCTTAGAAAGTAGGGAGTATTCACATGATGGTGCGGTTGAATTCAAGTTGGGGAGAGAATGATTGTGTATTCATTAGTTGGTTCTATGAGGAAAGAAATAGAAGAGAAAAAAGAGAAAAATATGACAAAAGAAAAGAATAGAAAAAAAGAAAGAAAAATAAAATCTTTGAAAAAGGAAACAAAAAGAGTTTTAAATAATTGTGCTAAATAAGTATTGTGTTTTGTGTAACACTTGGGATGACAGAAGAAGTTTGGTTGAAATTTGGTGTGTGAATCTTTGTGAGTTTATCACTCCCTTTGGTTTAGGCAAGTTTTTGTTTCAATTACCTTTAGAAATTGCCCCTTGTTTGTTTACCCGACCACGTTACAACCTTGAAAGTCCTTGTGATTCTTGCCTTTGTATGTTCAATATGAATTTGTGGATGTATGCATAATTTAGTCTTTTGTTTGCATGAGTGTTGTGTGAGTGTAAAGAACCTTATTCTGTGTTTTTCATCTACGGATGATTATTTTTGCTAGGTGTGATTCACTTTGGAACTTGTGTTGTTTTAGAACGTTTGGCATGATTTTTGTATTTTGCATTTGCTTCTTGATTATGTTGTCGTCGTAGTTTAGTGGTAGGAATTTACTTTTTGTGTGTACCGTTTGCATTTGAACCATTCATTCGTTTCCATTTTTTAAAACAAGTTGATTCGTCTTTCTTTGGAAATCGCTTTTGTGTTTTCAAGTTTGTTTGATTCTTGTTTGTGGAAAAACAATTATGTAAGTTGGGGAGAGTTGATAAGTGCAAAATGTACCTATTTTTGTATATATGTTTTATTGCACTTATCAATGCTTTTTGGTAAATATCGTTTCAATAAACCCCGATTTGTTTATAAATACATTTACTTTACTTTTTAGTGTATATATTGCGTATAGTGTAAATATCATTGAGTTGAATTGATTTTTTCTCAATTTTTGCAGGTATCCAATCAAGGATGTCTTGCCATTGTTAGATAGAGCATTGAATAAGCTTTCCAACGCTTCGAACCGGGCGGAAAACGGAGTTACGGTTCAAAAGTTACGAATAAAACAGTGCAGAATTTTTCTGCTGACTGGTGTGCTGCGCCCTTGCAGCGCCGGGTGATGCAGGGGCGGTAGAAAAAAGTTGAAAATGAAATTACAGTGGCGTTACATGAATTTTTGATTCCGCCGGACGACCCAGAATTCCGCCGGGCGGTACTGCGCAGACAGAAACTCCATTAAAGGCCCAAAAACATATTTTTTAGGTTATGGGTTTGATATTTTTGGTTCCAAATCCATCCAATAGCATTTTTTGAGTAGAATTAGGCTAGAAAACACATTGGGGCATGCATTAGGATGATCCGGAGTCGAATCCTTCATCAATCGGATCCGACAACTCATGAAATGTTTGGTTTTTCTCCATATCTTCTCTATGTATTTCTCTATTTGTTGGGTTATGTTTGTTACTCTAAACTTATGTACATGTATTGATCATGGTTGTATAATATATTTGCTTTACAAATCATTATCGATTCTTCCTTGATCTTTTTGCATTTATGTTTGGATTTGTGTTGTGTTAGAGATAAACATCATGAATCTTGATTAGGGATGGATATTTATTGTCTAGATGCTAGAGATAGATTTAGATGATAATCTTTTTGGTGTCAGAACTTAATGCCTTCCGTGTTTCGAGGCGTCGTGTGCGAGAGTGACGACGAGAGTGATACGGTTGCTCTCTCAGCTCAGTGTGCCAGAGATGGACACTGTTGTGAGCGATACGTGATGATTTTGATGAGTATTGTATGTTGAATGCGACCGATCGATAGGTTTACGTTTGTTCTGAGTAGTGTATATTCATGCTGGATAGGTTTCTTCTCTTCAAATAATGTACTCTTTTTATGTTCATATTTACTTTTCCGCATTTAATTCGAACCATTTAAACCCAAACTCATTAACAATTAAATTGTCGAACGGCAGTTCAGTAGCACCGATCTCTGTGGACACGATAAATTCCCAGAAAAATACTTCCAAATCTTTTTGATTGCTTGCCTTATACCGCATCCAACAAAATGGCGCCGTTGTCGGGGATTGGTTTTTATTGTTCTTGCATTGCGATAGTTTCGTTGTTTTTGAGTTTTGTAGATATTGTACATATTGTATATTTTCACTTGTTTATATTGATACTTGTATATTTTAACGTTTGTTCAAGTGTTTGGTTAGGTCGCTTGCTTTTGGTTGCGCGGTGAGGCATCACCATGGCATGAAGGGAGGATGTTGCTAGCTAACCACCGTAAAGGCGTCGAGCTTTCGACGTAAAACAAGCATGTTTTATAGTTTTTCTTTTCGAATGTTTTTGGTTTTTGTTTGTTCACAGATTTTGATTGACTTATTTGAGGATGCTTTTGTGATTTTCCAAGTTGGTTCGTTTCAACTTGCGGATGTATGGTAATGATTTTGTTAAGTTTTGTACACGTCCGAGGTATGTGTTTATCGCTTTCTTGACTTTAGCATATTCATGATACTTAGGCATTTTACAAACTTCCATGCCATCCATTCTTTTGTATACTTGTTCTATTGTGAATCACTTTAGTTCTCAACCTATTTGTGAGGTAGCCTTCTATTGTTCATATATGCGCGGAGTACCAGCATTCTTGTTCTAACTGGATTTTATTATGTCGAACCTTTTGTTTGTGTTGTTTATATGAATGCATGAAAAGGATCAAGGCAATTGTTTCATTTTGAGCACAACCACCTTAGCCAAATAGTCAATTCACCTAGTGAGTGTGTGAGAATTCGTAACCCCTTTGAGCTTTTTGATCCATGTTTTTATTTAAACTTAATGCTTGTCTATGAGTATTTAGTTCACTTATTTTTGAATGGATTTTGTTTTTTCTTGGACCTCAACTTTGTGTTGTTGTCTGAGTTTTTTCTTGCCTTAGAAAGTAGGGAGTATTCACATGATGGTGCGGTTGAATTCAAGTTGGGGAGAGAATGATTGTGTATTCATTAGTTGGTTCTATGAGGAAAGAAATAGAAGAGAAAAAAGAGAAAAATATGACAAAAGAAAAGAATAGAAAAAAAGAAAGAAAAATAAAATCTTTGAAAAAGGAAACAAAAAGAGTTTTAAATAATTGTGCTAAATAAGTATTGTGTTTTGTGTAACACTTGGGATGACAGAAGAAGTTTGGTTGAAATTTGGTGTGTGAATCTTTGTGAGTTTATCACTCCCTTTGGTTTAGGCAAGTTTTTGTTTCAATTACCTTTAGAAATTGCCCCTTGTTTGTTTACCCGACCACGTTACAACCTTGAAAGTCCTTGTGATTCTTGCCTTTGTATGTTCAATATGAATTTGTGGATGTATGCATAATTTAGTCTTTTGTTTGCATGAGTGTTGTGTGAGTGTAAAGAACCTTATTCTGTGTTTTTCATCTACGGATGATTATTTTTGCTAGGTGTGATTCACTTTGGAACTTGTGTTGTTTTAGAACGTTTGGCATGATTTTTGTATTTTGCATTTGCTTCTTGATTATGTTGTCGTCGTAGTTTAGTGGTAGGAATTTACTTTTTGTGTGTACCGTTTGCATTTGAACCATTCATTCGTTTCCATTTTTTAAAACAAGTTGATTCGTCTTTCTTTGGAAATCGCTTTTGTGTTTTCAAGTTTGTTTGATTCTTGTTTGTGGAAAAACAATTATGTAAGTTGGGGAGAGTTGATAAGTGCAAAATGTACCTATTTTTGTATATATGTTTTATTGCACTTATCAATGCTTTTTGGTAAATATCGTTTCAATAAACCCCGATTTGTTTATAAATACATTTACTTTACTTTTTAGTGTATATATTGCGTATAGTGTAAATATCATTGAGTTGAATTGATTTTTTCTCAATTTTTGCAGGTATCCAATCAAGGATGTCTTGCCATTGTTAGATAGAGCATTGAATAAGCTTTCCAACGCTTCGAACCGGGCGGAAAACGGAGTTACGGTTCAAAAGTTACGAATAAAACAGTGCAGAATTTTTCTGCTGACTGGTGTGCTGCGCCCTTGCAGCGCCGGGTGATGCAGGGGCGGTAGAAAAAAGTTGAAAATGAAATTACAGTGGCGTTACATGAATTTTTGATTCCGCCGGACGACCCAGAATTCCGCCGGGCGGTACTGCGCAGACAGAAACTCCATTAAAGGCCCAAAAACATATTTTTTAGGTTATGGGTTTGATATTTTTGGTTCCAAATCCATCCAATAGCATTTTTTGAGTAGAATTAGGCTAGAAAACACATTGGGGCATGCATTAGGATGATCCGGAGTCGAATCCTTCATCAATCGGATCCGACAACTCATGAAATGTTTGGTTTTTCTCCATATCTTCTCTATGTATTTCTCTATTTGTTGGGTTATGTTTGTTACTCTAAACTTATGTACATGTATTGATCATGGTTGTATAATATATTTGCTTTACAAATCATTATCGATTCTTCCTTGATCTTTTTGCATTTATGTTTGGATTTGTGTTGTGTTAGAGATAAACATCATGAATCTTGATTAGGGATGGATATTTATTGTCTAGATGCTAGAGATAGATTTAGATGATAATCTTTTTGGTGTCAGAACTTAATGCCTTCCGTGTTTCGAGGCGTCGTGTGCGAGAGTGACGACGAGAGTGATACGGTTGCTCTCTCAGCTCAGTGTGCCAGAGATGGACACTGTTGTGAGCGATACGTGATGATTTTGATGAGTATTGTATGTTGAATGCGACCGATCGATAGGTTTACGTTTGTTCTGAGTAGTGTATATTCATGCTGGATAGGTTTCTTCTCTTCAAATAATGTACTCTTTTTATGTTCATATTTACTTTTCCGCATTTAATTCGAACCATTTAAACCCAAACTCATTAACAATTAAATTGTCGAACGGCAGTTCAGTAGCACCGATCTCTGTGGACACGATAAATTCCCAGAAAAATACTTCCAAATCTTTTTGATTGCTTGCCTTATACCGCATCCAACAAAATGGCGCCGTTGTCGGGGATTGGTTTTTATTGTTCTTGCATTGCGATAGTTTCGTTGTTTTTGAGTTTTGTAGATATTGTACATATTGTATATTTTCACTTGTTTATATTGATACTTGTATATTTTAACGTTTGTTCAAGTGTTTGGTTAGGTCGCTTGCTTTTGGTTGCGCGGTGAGGCATCACCATGGCATGAAGGGAGGATGTTGCTAGCTAACCACCGTAAAGGCGTCGAGCTTTCGACGTAAAACAAGCATGTTTTATAGTTTTTCTTTTCGAATGTTTTTGGTTTTTGTTTGTTCACAGATTTTGATTGACTTATTTGAGGATGCTTTTGTGATTTTCCAAGTTGGTTCGTTTCAACTTGCGGATGTATGGTAATGATTTTGTTAAGTTTTGTACACGTCCGAGGTATGTGTTTATCGCTTTCTTGACTTTAGCATATTCATGATACTTAGGCATTTTACAAACTTCCATGCCATCCATTCTTTTGTATACTTGTTCTATTGTGAATCACTTTAGTTCTCAACCTATTTGTGAGGTAGCCTTCTATTGTTCATATATGCGCGGAGTACCAGCATTCTTGTTCTAACTGGATTTTATTATGTCGAACCTTTTGTTTGTGTTGTTTATATGAATGCATGAAAAGGATCAAGGCAATTGTTTCATTTTGAGCACAACCACCTTAGCCAAATAGTCAATTCACCTAGTGAGTGTGTGAGAATTCGTAACCCCTTTGAGCTTTTTGATCCATGTTTTTATTTAAACTTAATGCTTGTCTATGAGTATTTAGTTCACTTATTTTTGAATGGATTTTGTTTTTTCTTGGACCTCAACTTTGTGTTGTTGTCTGAGTTTTTTCTTGCCTTAGAAAGTAGGGAGTATTCACATGATGGTGCGGTTGAATTCAAGTTGGGGAGAGAATGATTGTGTATTCATTAGTTGGTTCTATGAGGAAAGAAATAGAAGAGAAAAAAGAGAAAAATATGACAAAAGAAAAGAATAGAAAAAAAGAAAGAAAAATAAAATCTTTGAAAAAGGAAACAAAAAGAGTTTTAAATAATTGTGCTAAATAAGTATTGTGTTTTGTGTAACACTTGGGATGACAGAAGAAGTTTGGTTGAAATTTGGTGTGTGAATCTTTGTGAGTTTATCACTCCCTTTGGTTTAGGCAAGTTTTTGTTTCAATTACCTTTAGAAATTGCCCCTTGTTTGTTTACCCGACCACGTTACAACCTTGAAAGTCCTTGTGATTCTTGCCTTTGTATGTTCAATATGAATTTGTGGATGTATGCATAATTTAGTCTTTTGTTTGCATGAGTGTTGTGTGAGTGTAAAGAACCTTATTCTGTGTTTTTCATCTACGGATGATTATTTTTGCTAGGTGTGATTCACTTTGGAACTTGTGTTGTTTTAGAACGTTTGGCATGATTTTTGTATTTTGCATTTGCTTCTTGATTATGTTGTCGTCGTAGTTTAGTGGTAGGAATTTACTTTTTGTGTGTACCGTTTGCATTTGAACCATTCATTCGTTTCCATTTTTTAAAACAAGTTGATTCGTCTTTCTTTGGAAATCGCTTTTGTGTTTTCAAGTTTGTTTGATTCTTGTTTGTGGAAAAACAATTATGTAAGTTGGGGAGAGTTGATAAGTGCAAAATGTACCTATTTTTGTATATATGTTTTATTGCACTTATCAATGCTTTTTGGTAAATATCGTTTCAATAAACCCCGATTTGTTTATAAATACATTTACTTTACTTTTTAGTGTATATATTGCGTATAGTGTAAATATCATTGAGTTGAATTGATTTTTTCTCAATTTTTGCAGGTATCCAATCAAGGATGTCTTGCCATTGTTAGATAGAGCATTGAATAAGCTTTCCAACGCTTCGAACCGGGCGGAAAACGGAGTTACGGTTCAAAAGTTACGAATAAAACAGTGCAGAATTTTTCTGCTGACTGGTGTGCTGCGCCCTTGCAGCGCCGGGTGATGCAGGGGCGGTAGAAAAAAGTTGAAAATGAAATTACAGTGGCGTTACATGAATTTTTGATTCCGCCGGACGACCCAGAATTCCGCCGGGCGGTACTGCGCGGACAGAAACTCCATTAAAGGCCCAAAAACATATTTTTTAGGTTATGGGTTTGATATTTTTGGTTCCAAATCCATCCAATAGCATTTTTTGAGTAGAATTAGGCTAGAAAACACATTGGGGCATGCATTAGGATGATCCGGAGTCGAATCCTTCATCAATCGGATCCGACAACTCATGAAATGTTTGGTTTTTCTCCATATCTTCTCTATGTATTTCTCTATTTGTTGGGTTATGTTTGTTACTCTAAACTTATGTACATGTATTGATCATGGTTGTATAATATATTTGCTTTACAAATCATTATCGATTCTTCCTTGATCTTTTTGCATTTATGTTTGGATTTGTGTTGTGTTAGAGATAAACATCATGAATCTTGATTAGGGATGGATATTTATTGTCTAGATGCTAGAGATAGATTTAGATGATAATCTTTTTGGTGTCAGAACTTAATGCCTTCCGTGTTTCGAGGCGTCGTGTGCGAGAGTGACGACGAGAGTGATACGGTTGCTCTCTCAGCTCAGTGTGCCAGAGATGGACACTGTTGTGAGCGATACGTGATGATTTTGATGAGTATTGTATGTTGAATGCGACCGATCGATAGGTTTACGTTTGTTCTGAGTAGTGTATATTCATGCTGGATAGGTTTCTTCTCTTCAAATAATGTACTCTTTTTATGTTCATATTTACTTTTCCGCATTTAATTCGAACCATTTAAACCCAAACTCATTAACAATTAAATTGTCGAACGGCAGTTCAGTAGCACCGATCTCTGTGGACACGATAAATTCCCAGAAAAATACTTCCAAATCTTTTTGTTTGCTTGCCTTATACCGCATCCAACAAAATGGCGCCGTTGTCGGGGATTGGTTTTTATTGTTCTTGCATTGCGATAGTTTCGTTGTTTTTGAGTTTTGTAGATATTGTACATATTGTATATTTTCACTTGTTTATATTGATACTTGTATATTTTAACGTTTGTTCAAGTGTTTGGTTAGGTCGCTTGCTTTTGGTTGCGCGGTGAGGCATCACCATGGCATGAAGGGAGGATGTTGCTAGCTAACCACCGTAAAGGCGTCGAGCTTTCGACGTAAAACAAGCATGTTTTATAGTTTTTCTTTTCGAATGTTTTTGGTTTTTGTTTGTTCACAGATTTTGATTGACTTATTTGAGGATGCTTTTGTGATTTTCCAAGTTGGTTCGTTTCAACTTGCGGATGTATGGTAATGATTTTGTTAAGTTTTGTACACGTCCGAGGTATGTGTTTATCGCTTTCTTGACTTTAGCATATTCATGATACTTAGGCATTTTACAAACTTCCATGCCATCCATTCTTTTGTATACTTGTTCTATTGTGAATCACTTTAGTTCTCAACCTATTTGTGAGGTAGCCTTCTATTGTTCATATATGCGCGGAGTACCAGCATTCTTGTTCTAACTGGATTTTATTATGTCGAACCTTTTGTTTGTGTTGTTTATATGAATGCATGAAAAGGATCAAGGCAATTGTTTCATTTTGAGCACAACCACCTTAGCCAAATAGTCAATTCACCTAGTGAGTGTGTGAGAATTCGTAACCCCTTTGAGCTTTTTGATCCATGTTTTTATTTAAACTTAATGCTTGTCTATGAGTATTTAGTTCACTTATTTTTGAATGGATTTTGTTTTTTCTTGGACCTCAACTTTGTTTTGTTGTATGAGTTTTTTCTTGCCTTAGAAAGTAGGGAGTATTCACATGATGGTGCGGTTGAATTCAAGTTGGGGAGAGAATGATTGTGTATTCATTAGTTGGTTCTATGAGGAAAGAAATAGAAGAGAAAAAAGAGAAAAATATGACAAAAGAAAAGAATAGAAAAAAAGAAAGAAAAATAAAATCTTTGAAAAAGGAAACAAAAAGAGTTTTAAATAATTGTGCTAAATAAGTATTGTGTTTTGTGTAACACTTGGGATGACAGAAGAAGTTTGGTTGAAATTTGGTGTGTGAATCTTTGTGAGTTTATCACTCCCTTTGGTTTAGGCAAGTTTTTGTTTCAATTACCTTTAGAAATTGCCCCTTGTTTGTTTACCCGACCACGTTACAACCTTGAAAGTCCTTGTGATTCTTGCCTTTGTATGTTCAATATGAATTTGTGGATGTATGCATAATTTAGTCTTTTGTTTGCATGAGTGTTGTGTGAGTGTAAAGAACCTTATTCTGTGTTTTTCATCTACGGATGATTATTTTTGCTAGGTGTGATTCACTTTGGAACTTGTGTTGTTTTAGAACGTTTGGCATGATTTTTGTATTTTGCATTTGCTTCTTGATTATGTTGTCGTCGTAGTTTAGTGGTAGGAATTTACTTTTTGTGTGTACCGTTTGCATTTGAACCATTCATTCGTTTCCATTTTTTAAAACAAGTTGATTCGTCTTTCTTTGGAAATCGCTTTTGTGTTTTCAAGTTTGTTTGATTCTTGTTTGTGGAAAAACAATTATGTAAGTTGGGGAGAGTTGATAAGTGCAAAATGTACCTATTTTTGTATATATGTTTTATTGCACTTATCAATGCTTTTTGGTAAATATCGTTTCAATAAACCCCGATTTGTTTATAAATACATTTACTTTACTTTTTAGTGTATATATTGCGTATAGTGTAAATATCATTGAGTTGAATTGATTTTTTCTCAATTTTTGCAGGTATCCAATCAAGGATGTCTTGCCATTGTTAGATAGAGCATTGAATAAGCTTTCCAACGCTTCGAACCGGGCGGAAAACGGAGTTACGGTTCAAAAGTTACGAATAAAACAGTGCAGAATTTTTCTGCTGACTGGTGTGCTGCGCCCTTGCAACGCCGGGCGATGCAGGGGCGGTAGAAAAAAGTTGAAAATGAAATTACAGTGGCGTTACATGAATTTTTGATTCCGCCGGACGACCCAGAATTCCGCCGGGCGGTACTGCGCGGACAGAAACTCCATTAAAGGCCCAAAAACATATTTTTTAGGTTATGGGTTTGATATTTTTGGTTCCAAATCCATCCAATAGCATTTTTTGAGTAGAATTAGGCTAGAAAACACATTGGGGCATGCATTAGGATGATCCGGAGTCGAATCCTTCATCAATCGGATCCGACAACTCATGAAATGTTTGGTTTTTCTCCATTTCTTCTCTATGTATTTCTCTATTTGTTGGGTTATGTTTGTTACTCTAAACTTATGTACATGTATTGATCATGGTTGTATAATATATTTGCTTTACAAATCATTATCGATTCTTCCTTGATCATTTTGCATTTATGTTTGGATTTGTGTTGTGTTAGAGATAAACATCATGAATCTTGATTAGGGATGGATATTTATTGTCTAGATGCTAGAGATAGATTTAGATGATAATCTTTTTGGTGTCAGAACTTAATGCCTTCCGTGTTTCGAGGCGTCGTGTGCGAGAGTGACGACGAGAGTGATACGGTTGCTCTCTCAGCTCAGTGTGCCAGAGATGGACACTGTTGTGAGCGATACGTGATGATTTTGATGAGTATTGTATGTTGAATGCGACCGATCGATAGGTTTACGTTTGTTCTGAGTAGTGTATATTCATGCTGGATAGGTTTCTTCTCTTCAAATAATGTACTCTTTTTATGTTCATATTTACTTTTCCGCATTTAATTCGAACCATTTAAACCCAAACTCATTAACAATTAAATTGTCGAACGGCAGTTCAGTAGCACCGATCTCTGTGGACACGATAAATTCCCAGAAAAATACTTCCAAATCTTTTTGTTTGCTTGCCTTATACCGCATCCAACAAAATGGCGCCGTTGTCGGGGATTGGTTTTTATTGTTCTTGCATTGCGATAGTTTCGTTGTTTTTGAGTTTTGTAGATATTGTACATATTGTATATTTTCACTTGTTTATATTGCTACTTGTATATTTTAACGTTTGTTCAAGTGTTTGGTTAGGTCGCTTGCTTTTGGTTGCGCGGTGAGGCATCACCATGGCATGAAGGGAGGATGTTGCTAGCTAACCACCGTAAAGGCGTCGAGCTTTCGACGTAAAACAAGCATGTTTTATAGTTTTTCTTTTCGAATGTTTTTGGTTTTTGTTTGTTCACAGATTTTGATTGACTTATTTGAGGATGCTTTTGTGATTTTCCAAGTTGGTTCGTTTCAACTTGCGGATGTATGGTAATGATTTTGTTAAGTTTTGTACACGTCCGAGGTATGTGTTTATCGCTTTCTTGACTTTAGCATATTCATGATACTTAGGCATTTTACAAACTTCCATGCCATCCATTCTTTTGTATACTTGTTCTATTGTGAATCACTTTAGTTCTCAACCTATTTGTGAGGTAGCCTTCTATTGTTCATATATGCGCGGAGTACCAGCATTCTTGTTCTAACTGGATTTTATTATGTCGAACCTTTTGTTTGTGTTGTTTATATGAATGCATGAAAAGGATCAAGGCAATTGTTTCATTTTGAGCACAACCACCTTAGCCAAATAGTCAATTCACCTAGTGAGTGTGTGAGAATTCGTAACCCCTTTGAGCTTTTTGATCCATGTTTTTATTTAAACTTAATGCTTGTCTATGAGTATTTAGTTCACTTATTTTTGAATGGATTTTGTTTTTTCTTGGACCTCAACTTTGTGTTGTTGTATGAGTTTTTTCTTGCCTTAGAAAGTAGGGAGTATTCACATGATGGTGCGGTTGAATTCAAGTTGGGGAGAGAATGATTGTGTATTCATTAGTTGGTTCTATGAGGAAAGAAATAGAAAAGAAAAAACAGAAAAATATGACAAAAGAAAAGAATAGAAAAAAAGAAAGAAAAAGAAAATCTTTGAAAAAGGAAACAAAAAGAGTTTTAAATAATTGTGCTAAATAAGTATTGTGTTTTGTGTAACACTTGGGATGACAGAAGAAGTTTGGTTGAAATTTGGTGTGTGAATCTTTGTGAGTTTATCACTCCCTTAGGTTTAGGCAAGTTTTTGCTTCAATTACCTTTAGAAATTGCCCCTTGTTTGTTTACCCGACCACGTTACAACCTTGAAAGTCCTTGTGATTCTTGCCTTTGTATGTTCAATATGAATTTGTGGATGTATGCATAATTTAGTCTTTTGTTTGCATGAGTGTTGTGTGAGTGTAAAGAACCTTATTCTGTGTTTTTCATCTACCGATGATTATTTTTGCTAGGTGTGATTCACTTTGGATCTTGTGTTGTTTTAGAACGTTTGGCATGATTTTTGTATTTTGCATTTGCTTCTTGATTATGTTGTCGTCGTAGTTTAGTGGTAAGTATTTACTTTTTGTGTGTACCGTTTGCATTTGAACCATTCATTCATTTCCATTTTCTAAAACATGTTGATTCGTCTTTCTTTGGAAATCGCTTTTGTGTTTTCAAGTTTGTTTGATTCTTGTTTGTGGACAAACAATTATGTAAGTTGGGGAGAGTTGATAAGTGCAAAATGTACCTATTTTTGTATATATGTTTTATTGCACTTATCAATGCTTTTTGGTAAATATAGTTTCAATAAACCCCGATTTGTTTATAAATACGTTTACTTTACTTTTTAGTGTATATATTGCGTATAGTGTAAATATCATTGAGTTGAATTGATTTTTTCTCAATTTTTGTAGGTATCCAATCAAGGATGTCTTTTCATTGTTAGATAGAGCATTGCATAAGTTTTCCAACGCTTCAAACCGGGCGAAAAACGGAGATACGGTTCAAAAGTTACGAATAAAACAGTGCAGAATTTTTCTGCTGACTGGTGTGCTGCGCCCCTGTAGCGCCGGGCGGTGCAGGGGCGGTAGAAAAAAGTTGAAAATGAACTTACAGTGGCGTTACATGAATTTTTTATTCCGCCGGGTGACCCAGAATTCCGTCGGGCGGTACTGCGCGGACAGAAACTCCATTAAAGGCCCAATAACATATTTTTTAGGTTATGGGTTTGATATTTTTGGTTCCAAATCCATCCAATAGCATTTTTTGAGTAGAATTAGGCTAGAAAACACATTGGAGCATGCATTAGGATGATCTGGAGTCGAATCCTTCATCAATCGGATCCGACAACTCATGAAATGTTTGGTTTTTCTCCATTTCTTCTCTATGTATTTCTCTATTTGTTGGGTTATGTTTGTATTGTTACTCTAAACCTATGTACATGTATTGATCATGGTTGTATAATATATTTGCTTTACAAATCATTATCGATGTCTTCCTTGATCTTTTTGCATTTATGTTTGGATTTGTGTTGTGTTAGAGATAAACATCATGAATCTTGATTAGGGATGGATATTTATTGTCTAGATGCTAGAGATAGATTTAGATGATAATCTTTTTGGTGTCAGAACTTAATGCCTTCCGTGTTTCGAGGCGTCGTGCGCGAGAGTGACGACGAGAGTGATACGGTTGCTCTCTCAGCTCAGTTTACCAGAGATGGACACTGTTGTGAGCGATACGTGATGATTTTGATGAGTAGGGTATGTTGAATGCGACCGATCGATAGGTTTACGTTTGTTCTGAGTAGTGTATATTCATGCTTGATAGGTTTCTTCTCTTCAAATAATGTACTCTTTTTATGTTCATATTTACTTTTCCGCATTTAATTCAAACCATTTAAACCCAAACTCATTAACAATTAAATTGTCGAACGGCAGTTCAGTAGCACCGATCTCTGTGGACACGATAAATTCCCAGAAAAATACTTCGAAATCTTTTTGTTTGCTTGCCTTATACCGCATCCAACAAAATGGCGCCGTTGTCGGGGATTGGTTTTTATTGTTCTTGCATTGCGATAGTTTCGTTGTTTTTGAGTTTTGTAGATATCGTACATATTGTATATTTTCACTTGTTTATATTGACACTTGTATATTTTAACGTTTGTTCAAGTGTTTGGTTAGGTCGCTTGCTTTTGGTTGCGCGGTGAGGCATCACCATGGCATGAAGGGAGGATGTTGCTAGCTAAGCACCGTAAAGGCGTCGAGCTTTCGACGTAAAACAAGCATGTTTTATAGTTTTTCTTTTCGAATGTTTTTGGTTGTTGTTTGTTCACAGATTTTGATTGACTTATTTGAGGATGCTTTTGTGATTTTCCAAGTTGGTTCGTTTCAACTTGCGGATGTATGGTAATGATTTTGTTAAGTTTTGTACACGTCCGAGGTATGTGTTTATCGCTTTCTTGACTTTAGCATATTCATGATACTTAGGCATTTTACAAACTTCCATGTCATCCATTCTTTTGTATACTTGTTCTATTGTGAATCACTTTAGTTCTCAACCTATTTGTGAGGTAGCCTTCTATTGTTCATATATGCGCGGAGTACCAGCATTCTTGTTCTAACTGGATTTTATTATGTCTAACCTTTTGTTTGTGTTGTTTATATGAATGCATGAAAAGGATCAAGGCAATTGTTTCATTTTGAGCACAAGCACCTTAGCCAAATAGTCAATTCACCTTGTGAGTGTGTGAGAATTCGTAACCCCTTTGAGCTTTTTGATCCATGTTTTTATTTAAACTTAATGCTCGTCTATGAGTATTTAGTTCACTTATTTTTGAATGGATTTTGTTTTTTCTTGGAACTTAACTTTGTGTTGTTGTATGAGTTTTTTCTTGCCTTAGAAGGTAGGGAGTATTCACATGATGGTGTGGTTGAATTCAAGTTGGGGAGAGAATGATTGTGTATTCATTAGTTGGTTCTATGAGGAAAGAAATAGAAGAGAAAAAAGAGAAAAATATGACAAAAGAAAAGAATAGAAAAAAAGAAAGAAAAATAAAATCTTTGAAAAAGGAAACATAAAGAGTTTTAAATAATTGTGCTAAATAAGTATTGTGTTTTGGGTAACACTTGGGATGACAGAAGAAGTTTGGTTGAAATTTGGTGTGTGAATCTTTGTGAGTTTATCACTCCCTTAGGTTTAGGCAAGTTTTTGTTTCAATTACCTTTAGAAATTGCCCCTTGTTTGTTTACCCGACCACGTTACAACCTTGAAAGTCCTTGTGATTCTTGCCTTTGTATGTTCAATATGAATTTGTGGATGTATGCATAATTTAGTTTTTTGTTTGCATGAGTGTTGTGTGAGTGCAAAGAACCTTATTCTGTGTTTTTCATCTACCGATGATTATTTTTGCTAGGTGTGATTCACTTTGGATCTTGTGTTGTTTTAGAACGTTTGGCATGATTTTTGTATTTTGCATTTGCATCTTGATTATGTTGTCGTCGTAGTTTAGTGGTAAGTATTTACTTTTTGTGTGTACCGTTTGCATTTGAACCATTCATTCGTTTCCATTTTTCAAAACATGTTGATTCGTCTTTCTTTGGAAATCGCTTTTGTGTTTTCAAGTTTGTTTGATTCTTGTTTGTGGACAAACAATTATGTAAGTTGGGGAGAGTTGATAAGTGCAAAATGTACCTATTTTTGTATATATGTTTTATTGCACTTATCAATGCTTTTTGGTAAATATAGTTTCAATAAACCCCGATTTGTTTATAAATACGTTTACTTTACTTTTTAGTGTATATATTGCGTATAGTGTAAATATCATTGAGTTGAATTAATTTTTTCTCAATTTTTGCAGGTATCCAATCAAGGATGTCTTTCCATTGTTAGATAGAGCATTGAATAAGCTTTCCAACGCTTCAAACCGGGCAAAAAACGGAGTTACGGTTCAAAAGTTACGAATAAAACAGTGCAGAATTTTTCTGCTGACTGGTGTGCTGCGCCCCTGCAGCGCCAGGCGGTGCAGGGGCGGTAGAAAAAAGTTGAAAATGAACTTACAGTGGCGTTACATGAATTTTTGATTCCGTCGGGCGACCCAGAATTCCGCCGGGCGGTACTGCGCGGACAGAAACTCCATTAAAGGCCCAAAAACATATTTTTTAGGTTATGGGTTTGATATTTTTGGTTCCAAATCCATCCAATAGCATTTTTTGAGTAGAATTAGGCTAGAAAACACATTGGAGCATGCATCAGGATGATCCGGAGTCGAATCTTTCATCAATCGGATCCGACAACTCATGAAATGTTTGGTTTTTCTCCATTTCTTCTCGATGTATTTCTCTATTTGTTGGGTTATGTTTGTATTGTTACTCTAAACCTATGTACATGTATTGATCATGGTTGTATAATATATTTGCTTTACAAATCATTATCGATGTCTTCCTTGATCTTTTTGCATTTATGTTTGGATTTGTGTTGTGTTAGAGATAAACATCATGAATCTTGATTAGGGATGGATATTTATTGTCTAGATGCTAGAGATAGATTTAGATGATAATCTTTTTGGTGTCGGAACTTAATGCCTTCCTTGTTTCGAGGCGTCGTGCGCGAGAGTGACGATGAGAGTGATACGGTTGCTCTCTCAGCTCAGTGTGCCAGAGATGGACACTGTTGTGAGCGATACGTGATGATTTTGATGAGTATTGTATGTTGAATGCGACCGATCGATAGGTTTACGTTTGTTCTGAGTAGTGTATATTCATGCTGGATAGGTTTCTTCTCTTCAAATAATGTACTCTTTTTATGTTCATATTTACTTTTCCGCATTTAATTCGAACCATTTAAACCCAAACTCATTAACAATTAAATTGTCGAACGGCAGTTCAGTAGCACCGATCTCTGTGGACACGATAAATTCCCAGAAAAATACTTCCAAATCTTTTTGTTTGCTTGCCTTATACCGCATCCAACAAAATGGCGCCGTTGTCGGGGATTGGTTTTTATTGTTCTTGCATTGCGATAGTTTCGTTGTTTTTGAGTTTTGTAGATATTGTACATATTGTATATTTTCACTTGTTTATATTGATACTTGTATATTTTAACGTTTGTTCAAGTGTTTGGTTAGGTCGCTTGCTTTTGGTTGCGCGGTGAGGCATCACCATGGCATGAAGGGAGGATGTTGCTAGCTAACCACCGTAAAGGTGTCGAGCTTTCGACGTAAAACAAGCATGTTTTATAGTTTTTCTTTTCGAATGTTTTTGGTTTTTGTTTGTTCACAGATTTTGATTGACTTATTTGAGGATGCTTTTGTGATTTTCCAAGTTGGTTCGTTTCAACTTGCGGATGTATGGTAATGATTTTGTTAAGTTTTGTACACGTCCGAGGTATGTGTTTATCGCTTTCTTGACTTTAGCATATTCATGATACTTAGGCATTTTACAAACTTCCATGCCATCCATTCTTTTGTATACTTGTTCTATTGTGAATCACTTTAGTTCTCAACCTATTTGTGAGGTAGCCTTCTATTGTTCATATATGCGCGGAGTACCAGCATTCTTGTTCTAACTGGATTTTATTATGTCGAACCTTTTGTTTGTGTTGTTTATATGAATGCATGAAAAGGATCAAGGCAATTGTTTCATTTTGAGCACAACCACCTTAGCCAAATAGTCAATTCACCTAGTGAGTGTGTGAGAATTCGTAACCCCTTTGAGCTTTTTGATCCATGTTTTTATTTAAACTTAATGCTTGTCTATGAGTATTTAGTTCACTTATTTTTGAATGGATTTTGTCTTTTCTTGGACCTCAACTTTGTGTTGTTGTATGAGTTTTTTCTTGCCTTAGAAAGTAGGGAGTATTCACATGATGGTGCGGTTGAATTCAAGTTGGGGAGAGAATGATTGTGTATTCATTAGTTGGTTCTATGAGGAAAGAAATAGAAAAGAAAAAACAGAAAAATATGACAAAAGAAAAGAATAGAAAAAAAGAAAGAAAAAGAAAATCTTTGAAAAAGGAAACAAAAAGAGTTTTAAATAATTGTGCTAAATAAGTATTGTGTTTTGTGTAACACTTGGGATGACAGAAGAAGTTTGGTTGAAATTTGGTGTGTGAATCTTTGTGAGTTTATCACTCCCTTAGGTTTAGGCAAGTTTTTGCTTCAATTACCTTTAGAAATTGCCCCTTGTTTGTTTACCCGACCACGTTACAACCTTGAAAGTCCTTGTGATTCTTGCCTTTGTATGTTCAATATGAATTTGTGGATGTATGCATAATTTAGTTTTTTGTTTGCATGAGTGTTGTGTGAGTGCAAAGAACCTTATTCTGTGTTTTTCATCTACCGATGATTATTTTTGCTAGGTGTGATTCACTTTGGATCTTGTGTTGTTTTAGAACGTTTGGCATGATTTTTATATTTTGCATTTGCATCTTGATTATGTTGTCGTCGTAGTTTAGTGGTAAGTATTTACTTTTTGTGTGTACCGTTTGCATTTGAACCATTCATTCGTTTCCATTTTTCAAAACATGTTGATTCGTCTTTCTTTGGAAATCGCTTTTGTGTTTTCAAGTTTGTTTGATTCTTGTTTGTGGACAAACAATTATGTAAGTTGGGGAGAGTTGATAAGTGCAAAATGTACCTATTTTTGTATATATGTTTTATTGCACTTATCAATGCTTTTTGGTAAATATAGTTTCAATAAACCCCGATTTGTTTATAAATACGTTTACTTTACTTTTTAGTGTATATATTGCGTATAGTGTAAATATCATTGAGTTGAATTAATTTTTTCTCAATTTTTGCAGGTATCCAATCAAGGATGTCTTTCCATTGTTAGATAGAGCATTGAATAAGCTTTCCAACGCTTCAAACCGGGCAAAAAACGGAGTTACGGTTCAAAAGTTACGAATAAAACAGTGCAGAATTTTTCTGCTGACTGGTGTGCTGCGCCCCTGCAGCGCCGGGCGGTGCAGGGGCGGTAGAAAAAAGTTGAAAATGAACTTACAGTGGCGTTACATGAATTTTTGATTCCGTCGGGCGACCCAGAATTCCGCCGGGCGGTACTGCGCGGACAGAAACTCCATTAAAGGCCCAAAAACATATTTTTTAGGTTATGGGTTTGATATTTTTGGTTCCAAATCCATCCAATAGCATTTTTTGAGTAGAATTAGGCTAGAAAACACATTGGAGCATGCATCAGGATGATCCGGAGTCGAATCTTTCATCAATCGGATACGACAACTCATGAAATGTTTGGTTTTTCTCCATTTCTTCTCGATGTATTTCTCTATTTGTTGGGTTATGTTTGTATTGTTACTCTAAACCTATGTACATGTATTGATCATGGTTGTATAATATATTTGCTTTACAAATCATTATCGATGTCTTCCTTGATCTTTTTGCATTTATGTTTGGATTTGTGTTGTGTTAGAGATAAACATCATGAATCTTGATTAGGGATGGATATTTATTGTCTAGATGCTAGAGATAGATTTAGATGATAATCTTTTTGGTGTCGGAACTTAATGCCTTCCTTGTTTCGAGGCGTCGTGCGCGAGAGTGACGATGAGAGTGATACGGTTGCTCTCTCAGCTCAGTGTGCCAGAGATGGACACTGTTGTGAGCGATACGTGATGATTTTGATGAGTATTGTATGTTGAATGCGACCGATCGATAGGTTTACGTTTGTTCTGAGTAGTGTATATTCATGCTGGATAGGTTTCTTCTCTTCAAATAATGTACTCTTTTTATGTTCATATTTACTTTTCCGCATTTAATTCGAACCATTTAAACCCAAACTCATTAACAATTAAATTGTCGAACGACAGTTCAGTAGCACCGATCTCTGTGGACACGATAAATTCCCAGAAAAATACTTCCAAATCTTTTTGTTTGCTTGCCTTATACCGCATCCAACAAAATGGCGCCGTTGTCGGGGATTGGTTTTTATTGTTCTTGCATTGCGATAGTTTCGTTGTTTTTGAGTTTTGTAGATATTGTACATATTGTATATTTTCACTTGTTTATATTGATACTTGTATATTTTAACGTTTGTTCAAGTGTTTGGTTAGGTCGCTTGCTTTTGGTTGCACGGTGAGGCATCACCATGGCATGAAGGGAGGATGTTGCTAGCTAACCACCGTAAAGGCGTCGAGCTTTCGACGTAAAACAAGCATGTTTTATAGTTTTTCTTTTCGAATGTTTTTGGTTTTTGTTTGTTCACAGATTTTGATTGACTTATTTGAGGATGCTTTTGTGATTTTCCAAGTTGGTTCGTTTCAACTTGCGGATGTATGGTAATGATTTTGTTAAGTTTTGTACACGTCCGAGGTATGTGTTTATCGCTTTCTTGACTTTAGCATATTCATGATACTTAGGCATTTTACAAACTTCCATGCCATCCATTCTTTTGTATACTTGTTCTATTGTGAATCACTTTAGTTCTCAACCTATTTGTGAGGTAGCCTTCTATTGTTCATATATGCGCGGAGTACCAGCATTCTTGTTCTAACTGGATTTTATTATGTCGAACCTTTTGTTTGTGTTGTTTATATGAATGCATGAAAAGGATCAAGGCAATTGTTTCATTTTGAGCACAACCACCTTAGCCAAATAGTCAATTCACCTAGTGAGTGTGTGAGAATTCGTAACCCCTTTGAGCTTTTTGATCCATGTTTTTATTTAAACTTAATGCTTGTCTATGAGTATTTAGTTCACTTATTTTTGAATGGATTTTGTTTTTTCTTGGACCTCAACTTTGTGTTGTTGTATGAGTTTTTTCTTGCCTTAGAAAGTAGGGAGTATTCACATGATGGTGCGGTTGAATTCAAGTTGGGGAGAGAATGATTGTGTATTCATTAGTTGGTTCTATGAGGAAAGAAATAGAAAAGAAAAAACAGAAAAATATGACAAAAGAAAAGAATAGAAAAAAAGAAAGAAAAAGAAAATCTTTGAAAAAGGAAACAAAAAGAGTTTTAAATAATTGTGCTAAATAAGTATTGTGTTTTGTGTAACACTTGGGATGACAGAAGAAGTTTGGTTGAAATTTGGTGTGTGAATCTTTGTGAGTTTATCACTCCCTTAGGTTTAGGCAAGTTTTTGCTTCAATTACCTTTAGAAATTGCCCCTTGTTTGTTTACCCGACCACGTTACAACCTTGAAAGTCCTTGTGATTCTTGCCTTTGTATGTTCAATATGAATTTGTGGATGTATGCATAATTTAGTTTTTTGTTTGCATGAGTGTTGTGTGAGTGCAAAGAACCTTATTCTGTGTTTTTCATCTACCGATGATTATTTTTGCTAGGTGTGATTCACTTTGGATCTTGTGTTGTTTTAGAACGTTTGGCATGATTTTTGTATTTTGCATTTGCATCTTGATTATGTTGTCGTCGTAGTTTAGTGGTAAGTATTTACTTTTTGTGTGTACCGTTTGCATTTGAACCATTCATTCGTTTCCATTTTTCAAAACATGTTGATTCGTCTTTCTTTGGAAATCGCTTTTGTGTTTTCAAGTTTGTTTGATTCTTGTTTGTGGACAAACAATTATGTAAGTTGGGGAGAGTTGATAAGTGCAAAATGTACCTATTTTTGTATATATGTTTTATTGCACTTATCAATGCTTTTTGGTAAATATAGTTTCAATAAACCCCGATTTGTTTATAAATACGTTTACTTTACTTTTTAGTGTATATATTGCGTATAGTGTAAATATCATTGAGTTGAATTAATTTTTTCTCAATTTTTGCAGGTATCCAATCAAGGATGTCTTTCCATTGTTAGATAGAGCATTGAATAAGCTTTCCAACGCTTCAAACCGGGCAAAAAACGGAGTTACGGTTCAAAAGTTACGAATAAAACAGTGCAGAATTTTTCTGCTGACTGGTGTGCTGCGCCCCTGCAGCGCCGGGCGGTGCAGGGGCGGTAGAAAAAAGTTGAAAATGAACTTACAGTGGCGTTACATGAATTTTTGATTCCGTCGGGCGACCCAGAATTCCGCCGGGCGGTACTGCGCGGACAGAAACTCCATTAAAGGCCCAAAAACATATTTTTTAGGTTATGGGTTTGATATTTTTGGTTCCAAATCCATCCAATAGCATTTTTTGAGTAGAATTAGGCTAGAAAACACATTGGAGCATGCATCAGGATGATCCGGAGTCGAATCTTTCATCAATCGGATCCGACAACTCATGAAATGTTTGGTTTTTCTCCATTTCTTCTCGATGTATTTCTCTATTTGTTGGGTTATGTTTGTATTGTTACTCTAAACCTATGTACATGTATTGATCATGGTTGTATAATATATTTGCTTTACAAATCATTATCGATGTCTTCCTTGATCTTTTTGCATTTATGTTTGGATTTGTGTTGTGTTAGAGATAAACATCATGAATCTTGATTAGGGATGGATATTTATTGTCTAGATGCTAGAGATAGATTTAGATGATAATCTTTTTGGTGTCGGAACTTAATGCCTTCCTTGTTTCGAGGCGTCGTGCGCGAGAGTGACGATGAGAGTGATACGGTTGCTCTCTCAGCTCAGTGTGCCAGAGATGGACACTGTTGTGAGCGATACGTGATGATTTTGATGAGTATTGTATGTTGAATGCGACCGATCGATAGGTTTACGTTTGTTCTGAGTAGTGTATATTCATGCTGGATAGGTTTCTTCTCTTCAAATAATGTACTCTTTTTATGTTCATATTTACTTTTCCGCATTTAATTCGAACCATTTAAACCCAAACTCATTAACAATTAAATTGTCGAACGGCAGTTCAGTAGCACCGATCTCTGTGGACACGATAAATTCCCAGAAAAATACTTCCAAATCTTTTTGTTTGCTTGCCTTATACCGCATCCAACAAAATGGCGCCGTTGTCGGGGATTGGTTTTTATTGTTCTTGCATTGCGATAGTTTCGTTGTTTTTGAGTTTTGTAGATATTGTACATATTGTATATTTTCACTTGTTTATATTGATACTTGTATATTTTAACGTTTGTTCAAGTGTTTTGTTAGGTCGCTTGCTTTTGGTTGCGCGGTGAGGCATCACCATGGCATGAAGGGAGGATGTTGCTAGCTAACCACCGTAAAGGCGTCGAGCTTTCGACGTAAAACAAGCATGTTTTATAGTTTTTATTTTCGAATGTTTTTGGTTTTTGTTTGTTCACAGATTTTGATTGACTTATTTGAGGATGCTTTTGTGATTTTCCAAGTTGGTTCGTTTCAACTTGCGGATGTATGGTAATGATTTTGTTAAGTTTTGTACACGTCCGAGGTATGTGTTTATCGCTTTCTTGACTTTAGCATATTCATGATACTTAGGCATTTTACAAACTTCCATGCCATCCATTCTTTTGTATACTTGTTCTATTGTGAATCACTTTAGTTCTCAACCTATTTGTGAGGTAGCCTTCTATTGTTCATATATGCGCGGAGTACCAGCATTCTTGTTCTAACTGGATTTTATTATGTCGAACCTTTTGTTTGTGTTGTTTATATGAATGCATGAAAAGGATCAAGGCAATTGTTTCATTTTGAGCACAACCACCTTAGCCAAATAGTCAATTCACCTAGTGAGTGTGTGAGAATTCGTAACCCCTTTGAGCTTTTTGATCCATGTTTTTATTTAAACTTAATGCTTGTCTATGAGTATTTAGTTCACTTATTTTTGAATGGATTTTGTTTTTTCTTGGACTTCAACTTTGTGTTGTTGTATGAGTTTTTTCTTGCCTTAGAAAGTAGGGAGTATTCACATGATGGTGCGGTTGAATTCAAGTTGGGGAGAGAATGATTGTGTATTCATTAGTTGGTTCTATGAGGAAAGAAATAGAAAAGAAAAAACAGAAAAATATGACAAAAGAAAAGAATAGAAAAAAAGAAAGAAAAAGAAAATCTTTGAAAAAGGAAACAAAAAGAGTTTTAAATAATTGTGCTAAATAAGTATTGTGTTTTGTGTAACACTTGGGATGACAGAAGAAGTTTGGTTGAAATTTGGTGTGTGAATCTTTGTGAGTTTATCACTCCCTTAGGTTTAGGCAAGTTTTTGCTTCAATTACCTTTAGAAATTGCCCCTTGTTTGTTTACCCGACCACGTTACAACCTTGAAAGTCCTTGTGATTCTTGCCTTTGTATGTTCAATATGAATTTGTGGATGTATGCATAATTTAGTTTTTTGTTTGCATGAGTGTTGTGTGAGTGCAAAGAACCTTATTCTGTGTTTTTCATCTACCGATGATTATTTTTGCTAGGTGTGATTCACTTTGGATCTTGTGTTGTTTTAGAACGTTTGGCATGATTTTTATATTTTGCATTTGCATCTTGATTATGTTGTCGTCGTAGTTTAGTGGTAAGTATTTACTTTTTGTGTGTACCGTTTGCATTTGAACCATTCATTCGTTTCCATTTTTCAAAACATGTTGATTCGTCTTTCTTTGGAAATCGCTTTTGTGTTTTCAAGTTTGTTTGATTCTTGTTTGTGGACAAACAATTATGTAAGTTGGGGAGAGTTGATAAGTGCAAAATGTACCTATTTTTGTATATATGTTTTATTGCACTTATCAATGCTTTTTGGTAAATATAGTTTCAATAAACCCCGATTTGTTTATAAATACGTTTACTTTACTTTTTAGTGTATATATTGCGTATAGTGTAAATATCATTGAGTTGAATTAATTTTTTCTCAATTTTTGCAGGTATCCAATCAAGGATGTCTTTCCATTGTTAGATAGAGCATTGAATAAGCTTTCCAACGCTTCAAACCGGGCAAAAAACGGAGTTACGGTTCAAAAGTTACGAATAAAACAGTGCATAATTTTTCTGCTGACTGGTGTGCTGCGCCCCTGCAGCGCCGGGCGGTGCAGGGGCGGTAGAAAAAAGTTGAAAATGAACTTACAGTGGCGTTACATGAATTTTTGATTCCGTCGGGCGACCCAGAATTCCGCCGGGCGGTACTGCGCGGACAGAAACTCCATTAAAGGCCCAAAAACATATTTTTTAGGTTATGGGTTTGATATTTTTGGTTCCAAATCCATCCAATAGCATTTTTTGAGTAGAATTAGGCTAGAAAACACATTGGAGCATGCATCAGGATGATCCGGAGTCGAATCTTTCATCAATCGGATCCGACAACTCATGAAATGTTTGGTTTTTCTCCATTTCTTCTCGATGTATTTCTCTATTTGTTGGGTTATGTTTGTATTGTTACTCTAAACCTATGTACATGTATTGATCATGGTTGTATAATATATTTGCTTTACAAATCATTATCGATGTCTTCCTTGATCTTTTTGCATTTATGTTTGGATTTGTGTTGTGTTAGAGATAAACATCATGAATCTTGATTAGGGATGGATATTTATTGTCTAGATGCTAGAGATAGATTTAGATGATAATCTTTTTGGTGTCGGAACTTAATGCCTTCCTTGTTTCGAGGCGTCGTGCGCGAGAGTGACGATGAGAGTGATACGGTTGCTCTCTCAGCTCAGTGTGCCAGAGATGGACACTGTTGTGAGCGATACGTGATGATTTTGATGAGTATTGTATGTTGAATGCGACCGATCGATAGGTTTACGTTTGTTCTGAGTAGTGTATATTCATGCTGGATAGGTTTCTTCTCTTCAAATAATGTACTCTTTTTATGTTCATATTTACTTTTCCGCATTTAATTCGAACCATTTAAACCCAAACTCATTAACAATTAAATTGTCGAACGGCAGTTCAGTAGCACCGATCTCTGTGGACACGATAAATTCCCAGAAAAATACTTCCAAATCTTTTTGTTTGCTTGCCTTATACCGCATCCAACAAAATGGCGCCGTTGTCGGGGATTGGTTTTTATTGTTCTTGCATTGCGATAGTTTCGTTGTTTTTGAGTTTTGTAGATATTGTACATATTGTATATTTTCACTTGTTTATATTGATACTTGTATATTTTAACGTTTGTTCAAGTGTTTGGTTAGGTCGCTTGCTTTTGGTTGCGCGGTGAGGCATCACCATGGCATGAAGGGAGGATGTTGCTAGCTAACCACCGTAAAGGCGTCGAGCTTTCGACGTAAAACAAGCATGTTTTATAGTTTTTCTTTTCGAATGTTTTTGGTTTTTGTTTGTTCACAGATTTTGATTGACTTATTTGAGGATGCTTTTGTGATTTTCCAAGTTGGTTCGTTTCAACTTGCGGATGTATGGTAATGATTTTGTTAAGTTTTGTACACGTCCGAGGTATGTGTTTATCGCTTTCTTGACTTTAGCATATTCATGATACTTAGGCATTTTACAAACTTCCATGCCATCCATTCTTTTGTATACTTGTTCTATTGTGAATCACTTTAGTTCTCAACCTATTTGTGAGGTAGCCTTCTATTGTTCATATATGCGCGGAGTACCAGCATTCTTGTTCTAACTGGATTTTATTATGTCGAACCTTTTGTTTGTGTTGTTTATATGAATGCATGAAAAGGATCAAGGCAATTGTTTCATTTTGAGCACAACCACCTTAGCCAAATAGTCAATTCACCTAGTGAGTGTGTGAGAATTCGTAACCCCTTTGAGCTTTTTGATCCATGTTTTTATTTAAACTTAATGCTTGTCTATGAGTATTTAGTTCACTTATTTTTGAATGGATTTTGTTTTTTCTTGGACCTCAACTTTGTGTTGTTGTATGAGTTTTTTCTTGCCTTAGAAAGTAGGGAGTATTCACATGATGGTGCGGTTGAATTCAAGTTGGGGAGAGAATGATTGTGTATTCATTAGTTGGTTCTATGAGGAAAGAAATAGAAAAGAAAAAACAGAAAAATATGACAAAAGAAAAGAATAGAAAAAAAGAAAGAAAAAGAAAATCTTTGAAAAAGGAAACAAAAAGAGTTTTAAATAATTGTGCTAAATAAGTATTGTGTTTTGTGTAACACTTGGGATGACAGAAGAAGTTTGGTTGAAATTTGGTGTGTGAATCTTTGTGAGTTTATCACTCCCTTAGGTTTAGGCAAGTTTTTGCTTCAATTACCTTTAGAAATTGCCCCTTGTTTGTTTACCCGACCACGTTACAACCTTGAAAGTCCTTGTGATTCTTGCCTTTGTATGTTCAATATGAATTTGTGGATGTATGCATAATTTAGTTTTTTGTTTGCATGAGTGTTGTGTGAGTGCAAAGAACCTTATTCTGTGTTTTTCATCTACCGATGATTATTTTTGCTAGGTGTGATTCACTTTGGATCTTGTGTTGTTTTAGAACGTTTGGCATGATTTTTGTATTTTGCATTTGCATCTTGATTATGTTGTCGTTGTAGTTTAGTGGTAAGTATTTACTTTTTGTGTGTACCGTTTGCATTTGAACCATTCATTCGTTTCCATTTTTCAAAACATGTTGATTCGTCTTTCTTTGGAAATCGCTTTTGTGTTTTCAAGTTTGTTTGATTCTTGTTTGTGGACAAACAATTATGTAAGTTGGGGAGAGTTGATAAGTGCAAAATGTACCTATTTTTGTATATATGTTTTATTGCACTTATCAATGCTTTTTGGTAAATATAGTTTCAATAAACCCCGATTTGTTTATAAATACGTTTACTTTACTTTTTAGTGTATATATTGCGTATAGTGTAAATATCATTGAGTTGAATTAATTTTTTCTCAATTTTTGCAGGTATCCAATCAAGGATGTCTTTCCATTGTTAGATAGAGCATTGAATAAGCTTTCCAACGCTTCAAACCGGGCAAAAAACGGAGTTACGGTTCAAAAGTTACGAATAAAACAGTGCAGAATTTTTCTGCTGACTGGTGTGCTGCGCCCCTGCAGCGCCGGGCGGTGCAGGGGCGGTAGAAAAAAGTTGAAAATGAACTTACAGTGGCGTTACATGAATTTTTGATTCCGTCGGGCGACCCAGAATTCCGCCGGGCGGTACTGCGCGGACAGAAACTCCATTAAAGGCCCAAAAACATATTTTTTAGGTTATGGGTTTGATATTTTTGGTTCCAAATCCATCCAATAGCATTTTTTGAGTAGAATTAGGCTAGAAAACACATTGGAGCATGCATCAGGATGATCCGGAGTCGAATCTTTCATCAATCGGATCCGACAACTCATGAAATGTTTGGTTTTTCTCCATTTCTTCTCGATGTATTTCTCTATTTGTTGGGTTATGTTTGTATTGTTACTCTAAACCTATGTACATGTATTGATCATGGTTGTATAATATATTTGCTTTACAAATCATTATCGATGTCTTCCTTGATCTTTTTGCATTTATGTTTGGATTTGTGTTGTGTTAGAGATAAACATCATGAATCTTGATTAGGGATGGATATTTATTGTCTAGATGCTAGAGATAGATTTAGATGATAATCTTTTTGGTGTCGGAACTTAATGCCTTCCTTGTTTCGAGGCGTCGTGCGCGAGAGTGACGATGAGAGTGATACGGTTGCTCTCTCAGCTCAGTGTGCCAGAGATGGACACTGTTGTGAGCGATACGTGATGATTTTGATGAGTATTGTATGTTGAATGCGACCGATCGATAGGTTTACGTTTGTTCTGAGTAGTGTATATTCATGCTGGATAGGTTTCTTCTCTTCAAATAATGTACTCTTTTTATGTTCATATTTACTTTTCCGCATTTAATTCGAACCATTTAAACCCAAACTCATTAACAATTAAATTGTCGAACGGCAGTTCAGTAGCACCGATCTCTGTGGACACGATAAATTCCCAGAAAAATACTTCCAAATCTTTTTGTTTGCTTGCCTTATACCGCATCCAACAAAATGGCGCCGTTGTCGGGGATTGGTTTTTATTGTTCTTGCATTGCGATAGTTTCGTTGTTTTTGAGTTTTGTAGATATTGTACATATTGTATATTTTCACTTGTTTATATTGATACTTGTATATTTTAACGTTTGTTCAAGTGTTTGGTTAGGTCGCTTGCTTTTGGTTGCGCGGTGAGGCATCACCATGGCATGAAGGGAGGATGTTGCTAGCTAACCACCGTAAAGGCGTCGAGCTTTCGACGTAAAACAAGCATGTTTTATAGTTTTTCTTTTCGAATGTTTTTGGTTTTTGTTTGTTCACAGATTTTGATTGACTTATTTGAGGATGCTTTTGTGATTTTCCAAGTTGGTTCGTTTCAACTTGCGGATGTATGGTAATGATTTTGTTAAGTTTTGTACACGTCCGAGGTATGTGTTTATCGCTTTCTTGACTTTAGCATATTCATGATACTTAGGCATTTTACAAACTTCCATGCCATCCATTATTTTGTATACTTGTTCTATTGTGAATCACTTTAGTTCTCAACCTATTTGTGAGGTAGCCTTCTATTGTTCATATATGCGCGGAGTACCAGCATTCTTGTTCTAACTGGATTTTATTATGTCGAACCTTTTGTTTGTGTTGTTTATATGAATGCATGAAAAGGATCAAGGCAATTGTTTCATTTTGAGCACAACCACCTTAGCCAAATAGTCAATTCACCTAGTGAGTGTGTGAGAATTCGTAACCCCTTTGAGCTTTTTGATCCATGTTTTTATTTAAACTTAATGCTTGTCTATGAGTATTTAGTTCACTTATTTTTGAATGGATTTTGTTTTTTCTTGGACCTCAACTTTGTGTTGTTGTATGAGTTTTTTCTTGCCTTAGAAAGTAGGGAGTATTCACATGATGGTGCGGTTGAATTCAAGTTGGGGAGAGAATGATTGTGTATTCATTAGTTGGTTCTATGAGGACAGAAATAGAAAAGAAAAAAGAGAAAAATATGACAAAAGAAAAGAATAGAAAAAAATAAAGAAAAGTAAAATCTTTGAAAAAGGAAACAAAAAGAGTTTTAAATAATTGTGCTAAATAAGTATTGTGTTTTGTGTAACACTTGGGATGACAGAAGAAGTTTGGTTGAAATTTGGTGTGTGAATCTTTGTGAGTTTATCACTCCCTTAGGTTTAGGCAAGTTTTTGCTTCAATTACCTTTAGAAATTGCCCCTTGTTTGTTTACCCGACCACGTTACAACCTTGAAAGTCCTTGTGATTCTTGCCTTTGTATGTTCAATATGAATTTGTGGATGTATGCATAATTTAGTCTTTTGTTTGCATGAGTGTTGTGTGAGTGTAAAGAACCTTATTCTGTGTTTTTCATCTACCGATGATTATTTTTGCTAGGTGTGATTCACTTTGGATCTTGTGTTGTTTTAGAACGTTTGGCATGATTTTTGTATTTTGCATTTGCTTCTTGATTATGTTGTCGTCGTAGTTTAGTGGTAAGTATTTACTTTTTGTGTGTACCGTTTGCATTTGAACCATTCATTCATTTCCATTTTCTAAAACATGTTGATTCGTCTTTCTTTGGAAATCGCTTTTGTGTTTTCAAGTTTGTTTGATTCTTGTTTGTGGACAAACAATTATGTAAGTTGGGGAGAGTTGATAAGTGCAAAATGTACCTATTTTTGTATATATGTTTTATTGCACTTATCAATGCTTTTTGGTAAATATAGTTTCAATAAACCCCGATTTGTTTATAAATACGTTTACTTTACTTTTTAGTGTATATATTGCGTATAGTGTAAATATCATTGAGTTGAATTGATTTTTTCTCAATTTTTGTAGGTATCCAATCAAGGATGTCTTTTCATTGTTAGATAGAGCATTGAATAAGTTTTCCAACGCTTTAAACCGGGCGAAAAACGGAGATACGGTTCAAAAGTTACGAATAAAACAGTGCAGAATTTTTCTGCTGACTGGTGTGCTGCGCCCCTGTAGCGCCGGGCGGTGCAGGGGCGGTAGAAAAAAGTTGAAAATGAACTTACAGTGGCGTTACATGAATTTTTTATTCCGCCGGGTGACCCAGAATTCCGTCGGGCGGTACTGCGCGGACAGAAACTCCATTAAAGGCCCAATAACATATTTTTTAGGTTATGGGTTTGATATTTTTGGTTCCAAATCCATCCAATAGCATTTTTTGAGTAGAATTAGGCTAGAAAACACATTGGAGCTTGCATTAGGATGATCTGGAGTCGAATCCTTCATCAATCGGATCCGACAACTCATGAAATGTTTGGTTTTTCTCCATTTCTTCTCTATGTATTTCTCTATTTGTTGGGTTATGTTTGTATTGTTACTCTAAACCTATGTACATGTATTGATCATGGTTGTATAATATATTTGCTTTACAAATCATTATCGATGTCTTCCTTGATCTTTTTGCATTTATGTTTGGATTTGTGTTGTGTTAGAGATAAACATCATGAATCTTGATTAGGGATGGATATTTATTGTCTAGATGCTAGAGATAGATTTAGATGATAATCTTTTTGGTGTCAGAACTTAATGCCTTCCGTGTTTCGAGGCGTCGTGCGCGAGAGTGACGACGAGAGTGATACGGTTGCTCTCTCAGCTCAGTGTACCAGAGATGGACACTGTTGTGAGCGATACGTGATGATTTTGATGAGTAGGGTATGTTGAATGCGACCGATCGATAGGTTTACGTTTGTTCTGAGTAGTGTATATTCATGCTTGATAGGTTTCTTCTCTTCAAATAATGTACTCTTTTTATGTTCATATTTACTTTTCCGCATTTAATTCAAACCATTTAAACCCAAATTCATTAACAATTAAATTGTCGAACGGCAGTTCAGTAGCACCGATCTCTGTGGACACGATAAATTCCCAGAAAAATACTTCGAAATCTTTTTGTTTGCTTGCCTTATACCGCATCCAACAAAATGGCGCCGTTGTCGGGGATTGGTTTTTATTGTTCTTGCATTGCGATAGTTTCGTTGTTTTTGAGTTTTGTAGATATCGTACATATTGTATATTTTCACTTGTTTATATTGACACTTGTATATTTTAACGTTTGTTCAAGTGTTTGGTTAGGTCGCTTGCTTTTGGTTGCGCGGTGAGGCATCACCATGGCATGAAGGGAGGATGTTGCTAGCTAAGCACCGTAAAGGCGTCGAGCTTTCGACGTAAAACAAGCATGTTTTATAGTTTTTCTTTTCGAATGTTTTTGGTTGTTGTTTGTTCACAGATTTTGATTGACTTATTTGAGGATGCTTTTGTGATTTTCCAAGTTGGTTCGTTTCAACTTGCGGATGTATGGTAATGATTTTGTTAAGTTTTGTACACGTCCGAGGTATGTGTTTATCGCTTTCTTGACTTTAGCATATTCATGATACTTAGGCATTTTACAAACTTCCATGTCATCCATTCTTTTGTATACTTGTTCTATTGTGAATCACTTTAGTTCTCAACCTATTTGTGAGGTAGCCTTCTATTGTTCATATATGCGCGGAGTACCAGCATTCTTGTTCTAACTGGATTTTATTATGTCTAACCTTTTGTTTGTGTTGTTTATATGAATGCATGAAAAGGATCAAGGCAATTGTTTCATTTTGAGCACAAGCACCTTAGCCAAATAGTCAATTCACCTTGTGAGTGTGTGAGAATTCGTAACCCCTTTGAGCTTTTTGATCCATGTTTTTATTTAAACTTAATGCTTGTCTATGAGTATTTAGTTCACTTATTTTTGAATGGATTTTGTTTTTTCTTGGACCTTAACTTTGTGTTGTTGTATGAGTTTTTTCTTGCCTTAGAAGGTAGGGAGTATTCACATGATGGTGCGGTTGAATTCAAGTTGGGGAGAGAATGATTGTGTATTCATTAGTTGGTTCTATGAGGAAAGAAATAGAAGAGAAAAAAGAGAAAAATATGACAAAAGAAAAGAATAGAAAAAAAGAAAGAAAAATAAAATCTTTGAAAAAGGAAACATAAAGAGTTTTAAATAATTGTGCTAAATAAGTATTGTGTTTTGTGTAACACTTGGGATGACAGAAGAAGTTTGGTTGAAATTTGGTGTGTGAATCTTTGTGAGTTTATCACTCCCTTAGGTTTAGGCAAGTTTTTGTTTCAATTACCTTTAGAAATTGCCCCTTGTTTGTTTACCCGACCACGTTACAACCTTGAAAGTCCTTGTGATTCTTGCCTTTGTATGTTCAATATGAATTTGTGGATGTATGCATAATTTAGTTTTTTGTTTGCATGAGTGTTGTGTGAGTGCAAAGAACCTTATTCTGTGTTTTTCATCTACCGATGATTATTTTTGCTAGGTGTGATTCACTTTGGATCTTGTGTTGTTTTAGAACGTTTGGCATGATTTTTGTATTTTGCATTTGCATCTTGATTATGTTGTCGTCGTAGTTTAGTGGTAAGTATTTACTTTTTGTGTGTACCGTTTGCATTTGAACCATTCATTCGTTTCCATTTTTCAAAACATGTTGATTCGTCTTTCTTTGGAAATCGCTTTTGTGTTTTCAAGTTTGTTTGATTCTTGTTTGTGGACAAACAATTATGTAAGTTGGGGAGAGTTGATAAGTGCAAAATGTACCTATTTTTGTATATATGTTTTATTGCACTTATCAATGCTTTTTGGTAAATATAGTTTCAATAAACCCCGATTTGTTTATAAATACGTTTACTTTACTTTTTAGTGTATATATTGCGTATAGTGTAAATATCATTGAGTTGAATTAATTTTTTCTCAATTTTTGCAGGTATCCAATCAAGGATGTCTTTCCATTGTTAGATAGAGCATTGAATAAGCTTTCCAACGCTTCAAACCGGGCGAAAAACGGAGTTACGGTTCAAAAGTTACGAATAAAACAGTGCAGAATTTTTCTGCTGACTGGTGTGCTGCGCCCCTGCAGCGCCGGGCGGTGCAGGGGCGGTAGAAAAAAGTTGAAAATGAACTTACAGTGGCGTTACATGAATTTTTGATTCCGTCGGGCGACCCAGAATTCCGCCGGGCGGTACTGCGCGGACAGAAACTCCATTAAAGGCCCAAAAACATATTTTTTAGGTTATGGGTTTGATATTTTTGGTTCCAAATCCATCCAATAGCATTTTTTGAGTAGAATTAGGCTAGAAAACACATTGGAGCATGCATCAGGATGATCCGGAGTCGAATCTTTCATCAATCGGATCCGACAACTCATGAAATGTTTGGTTTTTCTCCATTTCTTCTCGATGTATTTCTCTATTTGTTGGGTTATGTTTGTATTGTTACTCTAAACCTATGTACATGTATTGATCATGGTTGTATAATATATTTGCTTTACAAATCATTATCGATGTCTTCCTTGATCTTTTTGCATTTATGTTTGGATTTGTGTTGTGTTAGAGATAAACATCATGAATCTTGATTAGGGATGGATATTTATTGTCTAGATGCTAGAGATAGATTTAGATGATAATCTTTTTGGTGTCGGAACTTAATGCCTTCCTTGTTTCGAGGCGTCGTGCGCGAGAGTGACGATGAGAGTGATACGGTTGCTCTCTCAGCTCAGTGTGCCAGAGATGGACACTGTTGTGAGCGATACGTGATGATTTTGATGAGTATTGTATGTTGAATGCGACCGATCGATAGGTTTACGTTTTTTCTGAGTAGTGTATATTCTTGCTTGATAGGTTTCTTCTCTTCAAATAATGTACTCTTTTTATGTTCATATTTACTTTTCCGCATTTAATTCAAACCATTTAAACCCAAACTCATTAACAATTAAATTGTCGAACGGCAGTTCAGTAGCACCGATCTCTGTGGACACGATAAATTCCAAGAAAAATACTTCCAAATCTTTTTGTTTGCTCGCCTTATACCGCATCCAACAAAATGGCGCCGTTGTGGGGGATTGGTTTTTATTGTTCTTGCATTGCGATAGTTTCGTTGTTTTTGAGTTTTGTAGATATCGTACATATAGTATATTTTCACTTGTTTATATTGATACTTGTATATTTTAACGTTTGTTCAAGTGTTTGGTTAGGTCGCTTGCTTTTGGTTGCGCGGTGAGGCATCACCATGGCATGAAGGGAGGATGTTGCTAGCTAAGCATCGTAAAGGCGTCGAGCTTTCGACGTAAAACAAGCATGTTTTATAGTTTTTCTTTTCGAATGTTTTTGGTTGTTGTTTGTTCACAGATTTTGATTGAGTTATTTGAGGGTGCTTTTGTGGTTTTCCAAGTTGGTTCGTTTCAACTTGCGGATGTATGGTAATGATTTTGTTAAGTTTTGTACACGTCCGAGGTATGTGTTTATCGCTTTCTTGAGTTTAGCATATTCATGATACTTAGGCATTTTACAAACTTCCATGCCATCCATTCTTTTGTATACTTGTTCTATTGTGAATCACTTTAGTTCCCAACCTATTTGTGAGGTAGCCTTCTATTGTTCATATATGCGCGGAGTACCAGCATTCTTGTTCTAACTGGATTTTATTATGTTGAACCTTTTGTTTGTGTTGTTTATATGAATGCATGAAAAGGATCAAGGCAATTGTTTCATTTTGAACACAACCACCTTAGCCAAATAGTCAATTCACCTTGTGAGTGTGTGAGAATTCGTAACCCCTTTAAGCTTTTTTATCCATGTTTTTATTTAAACTTAATGCTTGTCTATGAGTATTTAGTTCACTTATTTTTGAATGGATTTTGTTTTTTCTTGGACCTCAACTTTGTGTTGTTGTATGAGTTTTTTCTTGCCTTAGAAAGTAGGGAGTATTCACATGATGGTGTGGTTGAGTTCAAGTTGGGGAGAGAATGATTATGTATTCATTAGTTGGTTCTATGAGGAAAGAAATAGAAAAGAAAAAAGAGAAAAATATGACAAAAGAAAAGAATAGAAAAAAAGAAAGAAAAAGAAAATCTTTGAAAAAGGAAACAAAAAGCGTTTTAAATAATTGTGCTAAATAAGTATTGTGTTTTGTGTAACACTTGGGATGACAGAAGAAGTTTGGTTGAAATTTGGTGTGTGAATCTTTGTGAGTTCATCACTCCCTTAGGTTTAGGCAAGTTTTTGTTTCAATTACCTTTAGAAATTGCCCCTTGTTTGTTTACCCGACCACGTTACAACCTTGAAAGTCCTTGTGATTCTTGCCTTTGTATGTGCAATATGAATTTGTGGATGTATGCATAATTTAGTCTTTTGTTTGCATGAGTGTTGTGTGAGTGTAAAAAACCTTATTCTGTGTTTTTCATCTACCGATGATTATTTTTGCTAGGTGTGATTCACTTTGGAACTTGTGTTGTTTTAGAACGTTTGGCATGATTTTTGTATTTTGCATTTTCTTCTTGATTATGTTGTCGTCGTAGTTTAGTGGTAAGTATTTACTTTTTGTGTGTACCGTTTGCATTTGAACCATTCATTCGTTTCCGTTTTTTAAAACATGTTGATTCGTCTTTCTTTGGAAATCGCTTTTGTGTTTTCAAGTTTGTGGACAAACAATTATGTAAGTTGGGGAGAGTTGATAAGTGCAAAATGTACCTATTTTTGTATATATGTTTTATTGCACTTATCAATGCTTTTTGGTAAATATAGTTTCAATAAACCCCGATTTGTTTATAAATACGTTTACTTTACTTTTTAGTGTATATATTGCGTATAGTGTAAATATCATTGAGTTGAATTGATTTTTTCTCAATTTTTGATGGTATCCAATCAAGGATGTCTTGCCATTGTTAGATAGAGCATTGAATAAGCTTTCCAACGCTTCGAACTGGGCGAAAAACGGAGTTACGGTTCAAAAGTTACGAATAAAACAGTGCAGAATTTTTCTGCTGACTGGTGTGCTGCGTCCCTGCAGCGCCGGGCGGTGCAGGGGCGGTAGAAAAAAGTTGAAAATGAACTTACAGTGGCGTTACATGAATTTTTGATTCCGCCGGGCGACCCAGAATTCCGCCGGGCGGTACTGCGCGGACAGAAACTCCATTAAAGGCCCAAAAACATATTTTTTAGGTTATGGGTTTGATATTTTTGGTTCCAAATCCATCCAATAGCATTTTTTGAGTAGAATTAGGCTAGAAAACACATTGGAGCATGCATCAGGATGATCCGGAGTCGAATCTTTCATCAATCGGATCCGACAACTCATGAAATGTTTGGTTTTTCTCCATTTCTTCTCTATGTATTTCTCTATTTGTTGGGTTATGTTTGTATTGTTACTCTAAACCTATGTACATGTATTGATCATGGTTGTATAATATATTTGCTTTACAAATCATTATCGATGTCTTCCTTGATCTTTTTGCATTTATGTTTGGATTTGTGTTGTGTTAGAGATAAACATCATGAATCTTGATTAGGGATGGATATTTGTTGTCTAGATGCTAGAGATAGATTTAGATGATAATCTTTTTGGTGTCGGAACTTAATGCCTTCCGTGTTTCGAGGCGTCGTGCGCGAGAGTGACGACGAGAGTGATACGGTTGCTCTCTCAGCTCAGTGTACCAGAGATGGACACTGTTGTGAGCGATACGTGATGATTTTGATGAGTAGGGTATGTTTAATGCGACCGATCGATAGGTTTACGTTTGTTCTGAGTAGTGTATATTCATGCTTGATAGGTTTCTTCTCTTCAAATAATGTACTCTTTTTATGT
This sequence comes from Lathyrus tuberosus, assembly GCA_022829125.1. Classification (NCBI taxonomy): domain Eukaryota; kingdom Viridiplantae; phylum Streptophyta; class Magnoliopsida; order Fabales; family Fabaceae; genus Lathyrus; species Lathyrus tuberosus. The sequence goes on along the minus strand of JALAZF010000161.1, from coordinate 5,708,393 downwards.
TCATATTTACTTTTCCGCATTTAATTCAAACCATTTAAACCCAAACTCATTAACAATTAAATTGTCGAACGACAGTTCAGTAGCACCGATCTCTGTGGACACGATAAATTCCCAAAAAAATACTTCCAAATCTTTTTGTTTGCTTGCCTTATACCGCATCCAACAAAATGGCGCCGTTGTCGGGGATTGGTTTTTATTGTTCTTGCATTGCGATAGTTTCGTTGTTTTTGAGTTTTGTAGATATCGTACATATAGTATATTTTCACTTGTTTATATTGATACTTGTATATTTTAACGTTTGGTCAAGTGTTTGGTTAGGTCGCTTGCTTTTGGTTGCGCGGTGAGGCATCACCATGGCATGAAGGGAGGATGTTGCTAGCTAAGCACCGTAAAGGCGTCGAGCTTTCGACGTAAAACAAGCATGTTTTATAGTTTTTCGTTTCAAATGTTTTTGGTTGTTGTTTGTTCACAGATTTTGATTGACTTATTTGAGGGTGCTTTTGTGGTTTTCCAAGTTGGTTCGTTTCAACTTGCGGATGTATGGTAATGATTTTGTTAAGTTTTGTACACGTCTGAGGTATGTGTTTATCGCTTTTTTGACTTTAGCATATTCATGATGCTTAGGCATTTTATAAACTTCCATGCCATCCATTCTTTTGTATACTTGTTCTATTGTGAATCACTTTAGTTCCCAACCTATTTGTGAGGTAGCCTTCTATTGTTCATATATGCGCGGAGTACCAGCATTCTTGTTCTAACTGGATTTTATTATGTTGAACCTTTTGTTTGTGTTGTTTATATGAATGCATGAAAAGGATCAAGGCAATTGTTTCATTTTGAACACAACCACCTTAGCCAAATAGTCAATTCACCTTGTGAGTGTGTGAGAATTCGTAACCCCTTTAAGCTTTTTTATCCATGTTTTTATTTAAACTTAATGCTTGTCTATGAGTATTTAGTTCACTTATTTTTGAATGGATTTTGTTTTTTCTTGGACCTCAACTTTGTGTTGTTGTATGAGTTTTTTCTTGCCTTAGAAAGTAGGGAGTATTCACATGATGGTGCGGTTGAATTCAAGTTGGGAGAGAATGATTGTGTATTCATTAGTTGGTTCTATGAGGAAACAAATAGAAAAGAAAAAATAGAAAAATATGACAAAAGAAAAGAATACAAAAAAAGAAAGAAAAAGAAAATCTTTGAAAAAGGAAACAAAAAGCGTTTTAAATAATTGTGCTAATTAAGTATTGTGTTTTGTGTAACACTTGGGATGACAGAAGAAGTTTGGTTGAAATTTGGTGTGTGAATCTTTGTGAGTTTATCACTCCCTTAGGTTTAGGCAAGTTTTTGTTTCAATTACCTTTAGAAATTCCCCTTGTTTGTTTACCCGACCACGTTACAACCTTGAAAGTCCTTGTGATTCTTGCCTTTGTATGTGCAATATGAATTTGTGGATGTATGCATAATTTAGTCTTTTGTTTGCATGAGTGTTGTGTGAGTGTAAAAAACCTTATTCTGTGTTTTTCATCTACCGATGATTATTTTTGCTAGGTGTGATTCACTTTGGAACTTGTGTTGTTTTAGAACGTTTGGCATGTTTTTGTATTTTGCATTTTCTTCTTGATTATGTTGTCGTCGTAGTTTAGTGGTAAGTATTTACTTTTTGTGTGTACCGTTTGCATTTGAACCATTCATTCGTTTCCGTTTTTTAAAACATGTTGATTCGTCTTTCTTTGGAAATCGCTTTTTTGTTTTCAAGTTTGTTTGATTCTTGTTTGTGGACAAACAATTATGTAAGTTGGGGAGAGTTGATAAGTGCAAAATGTACCTATTTTTGTATATATGTTTTATTGCACTTATCAATGCTTTTTGGTAAATATAGTTTCAATAAACCCCAATTTGTTTATAAATACGTTTACTTTACTTTTTAGTGTATATATTGCGTATAGTGTAAATATCATTGAGTTGAATTGATTTTTTCTCAATTTTTGCTGGTATCCAATCAAGGATGTCTTGCCATTGTTAGATAGAGCATTGAATAAGCTTTCCAACGCTTCGAACTGGGCGAAAAACGGAGTTACGGTTCAAAAGTTACGAATAAAACAGTGCAGAATTCTTCTGCTGACTGGTGTGCTGCGTCCCTGCAGCGCCGGACGGTGCAAGGGCGGTAGAAAAAAGTTGAAAATGAACTTACAGTGGCATTACATGAATTTTTGATTCCGCCGGGCGACCCAGAATTCCGGCGGGCGGTACTGCGCGGACAGAAACTCCATTAAAGGCCCAAAAACATATTTTTTAGGTTATGGGTTTGATATTTTTGGTTCCAAATCCATCCAATAGCATTTTTTGAGTAGAATTAGGCTAGAAAACACATTGGAGCATGCATCAGGATGATCCGGAGTCGAATCTTTCATCAATCGGATCTGACAACTCATGAAATGTTTGGTTTTTCTCCATTTCTTCTCAATGTATTTCTCTATTTGTTGGGTTATGTTTGTATTGTTACTCTAAACCTATGTACATGTATTGATCATGGTTGTATAATATATTTGCTTTACAAATCATTATCGATGTCTTCCTTGATCTTTTTGCATTTATGTTTGGATTTGTGTTGTGTTAGAGATAAACATCATGAATCTTGATTAGGGATGGATATTTGTTGTCTAGACGCTAGAGATAGATTTAGATGATAATCTTTTTGGTGTCGGAACTTAATGCCTTCCGTGTTTCGAGGCGTCGTGCGCGAGAGTGACGACGAGAGTGATACGGTTGCTCTCTCAGCTCAGTGTACCAGAGATGGACACTGTTGTGAGCGATACGTGATGATTTTGATGAGTAGGGTATGTTGAATGCGACCGATCGATAGGTTTACGTTTGTTCTGAGTAGTGTATATTCATGCTTGATAGGTTTCTTCTCTTCAAATAATGTACTCTTTTTATGTTCATATTTACTTTTCCGCATTTAATTCAAACCATTTAAACACAAACTCATTAACAATTAAATTGTCGAACGGCAGTTCAGTAGCACCGATCTCTGTGGACACGATAAATTCCCAGAAAAATACTTCCAAATCTTTTTGTTTGCTTGCCTTATACCGCATCCAACAAAATGGCGCCGTTGTCGGGGATTGGTTTTTATTGTTCTTGCATTGCGATAGTTTCGTTGTTTTTGAGTTTTGTAGATATCGTACATATAGTATATTTTCACTTGTTTATATTGATACTTGTATATTTTAACGTTTGTTCAAGTGTTTGGTTAGGTCGCTTGCTTTTGGTTGCGCGGTGAGGCATCACCATGGCATGAAGGGAGGATGTTGCTAGCTAAGCACCGTAAAGGCGTCGAGCTTTCGACGTAAAACAAGCATGTTTTATAGTTTTTCTTTTCGAATGTTTTTGGTTGTTGTTTGTTCACAGATTTTGATTGACTTATTTGAGGGTGCTTTTGTGGTTTTCCAAGTTGGTTCGTTTCAACTTGCGGATGTATGGTAATGATTTTGTTAAGTTTTGTACACGTCCGAGGTATGTGTTTATCGCTTTTTTGACTTTAGCATATTCATGATACTTAGGCATTTTATAAACTTCCATGCCATCCATTCTTTTGTATACTTGCTCTATTGTGAATCACTTTAGTTCCCAACCTATTTGTGAGGTAGCCTTCTATTGTTCATATATGCGCGGAGTACCAGCATTCTTGTTCTAACTGGATTTTATTATGTTGAACCTTTTGTTTGTGTTGTTTATATGAATGCATGAAAAGGATCAAGGCAATTGTTTCATTTTGAACACAACCACCTTAGCCAAATAGTCAATTCACCTTGTGAGTGTGTGAGAATTCGTAACCCCTTTAAGCTTTTTTATCCATGTTTTTATTTAAACTTAATGCTTGTCTATGAGTATTTAGTTCACTTATTTTTGAATGGATTTTGTTTTTTCTTGGACCTCAACTTTGTGTTGTTGTATGAGTTTTTTCTTGCCTTAGAAAGTAGGGAGTATTCACATGATGGTGCGGTTGAATTCAAGTTGGGAGAGAATGATTGTGTATTCATTAGTTGGTTCTATGAGGAAAGAAATAGAAAAGAAAAAAGAGAAAAATATGACAAAAGAAAAGAATACAAAAAAAGAAAGAAAAAGAAAATCTTTGAAAAAGGAAACAAAAAGCGTTTTAAATAATTGTGCTAATTAAGTATTGTGTTTTGTGTAACACTTGGGATGACAGAAGAAGTTTGGTTGAAATTTGGTGTGTGAATCTTTGTGAGTTTATCACTCCCTTAGGTTTAGGCAAGTTTTTGTTTCAATTACCTTTAGAAATTGCCCTTGTTTGTTTACCCGACCACGCTACAACCTTGAAAGTCCTTGTGATTCTTGCCTTTGTATGTTCAATATGAATTTGTGGATGTATGCATAATTTAGTCTTTTGTTTGCATGAGTGTTGTGTGAGTGTAAAGAACCTTATTCTGTGTTTTTCATCTACCGATGATTATTTTTGCTAGGTGTGATTCACTTTGGAACTTGTGTTGTTTTAGAACGTTTGGCATGATTTTTGTATTTTGCATTTGCTTCTTGATTATGTTGTCGTCGTAGTTTAGTGGTAAGTATTTACTTTTTGTGTGTACCGTTTGCATTTGAACCATTCATTCGTTTCCGTTTTTTAAAACATGTTGATTCGTCTTTCTTTGGAAATCGCTTTTGTGTTTTCAAGTTTGTTTGATTCTTGTTTGTGGACAAACAATTATGTAAGTTGGGGGAGTTGATAAGTGCAAAATGTACCTATTTTTGTATATATGTTTTATTGCACTTATCAATGGTTTTTGGTAAATATCGTTTCAATAAACCCCGATTTGTTTATAAATACGTTTACTTTACTTTTTAGTGTATATATTGCGTATAGTGTAAATATAATTGAGTTGAATTGATTTGTTCTCAATTTTTGCAGGTATCCAATCAAGGATGTCTTGCCATTGTTAGATAGAGCATTGAATAAGCTTTCCAACGCTTCGAACTGGGCGAAAAACGGAGTTACGGTTCAAAAGTTATGAATAAAACAGTGCAGAATTTTTCTGCTGACTGGTGTGCTGCGCCCCTGCAGCGCCGGGCGGTGCAGGGGCGGTAGAAAAAAGTTGAAAATGAACTTACAGTGGCGTTACATGAATTTTTGATTCCGCCGGGCGACCCAGAATTCCGCCGGGCGGTACTACGCGGACAGAAACTCCATTAAAGGCCCAAAAACATATTTTTTAGGTTATGGGTTTGATATTTTTGGTTCCGAATCCATCCAATAGCATTTTTTGAGTAGAATTAGGCTAGAAAACACATTGGAGCATGCATTAGGATGATCCGGAGTCGAATCCTTCATCAATCGGATCCGACAACTCATGAAATATTTGGTTTTTCTCCATTTCTTCTCTATGTATTTCTCTATTTGTTGGGTTATGTTTGTATTGTTACTCTAAACCTATGTACATGTATTGATCATGGTTGTATAATATATTTGCTTTACAAATCATTATCGATGTCTTCCTTGATCTTTTTGCATTTATGTTTGGATTTGTGTTGTGTTAGAGATAAACATCATGAATCTCGATTAGGGATGGATATTTATTGTCTAGATGCTAGAGATAGATTTAGATGATAATCTTTTTGGTGTCGGAACTTAATGCCTTCCGTGTTTCGAGGCGTCGTGGGCGAGAGTGACGATGAGAGTGATACGGTTACTCTCTCAGCTCAGTGTGCCAGAGATGGACACTGTTGTGAGCGATACATGATGATTTTGATGAGTATTATATGTTGAATGCGACTGATCGATAGGTTTACGTTTGTTCTGAGTAGTGTATATTCATGCTTGATAGGTTTCTTCTCTTCAAATAATGTACTCTTTTGATGTTCATATTTACTTTTCCGCATTTAATTCAAACCATTTAAACCCAAACTCATTAACAATTAAATTGTCGAACGGCAGTTCAGTAGCACCGATCTCTATGGACACGATAAATTCCCAGAAAAATACTTCCAAATCTTTTTATTTGCTTGCCTTATACCACATCCAACAAAATGGTGCCGTTGTCGAGGATTGGTTTTTATTGTTCTTGCATTGCGATAGTTTCGTTGTTTTTGAGTTTTGTAGATATCGTACATATTGTATATTTTCACTTGTTTATATTGATACTTGTATATTTTAACGTTTGTTCAAGTGTTTGGTTAGGTCGCTTGCTTTTGGTTGCGCGGTGAGGCATCACCATGGCATGAAGGGAGGATGTTGCTAGCTAAGCACCGTAAAGGCGTCGAGCTTTCGACGTAAAACAAGCATGTTTTATAGTTTTTCTTTTAGAATGTTTTTGGTTGTTGTTTGTTCACAGATTTTGATTGACTTATTTGAGGATGCTTTTGTGATTTTCCAAGTTGGTTCGTTTCAACTTGCGGATGTATGGTAATAATTTTGTTAAGTTTTGTACACGTCCGAGGTATGTGTTTATCGCTTTCTTGACTTTAGCATATTCATGATACTTAGGCATTTTACAAACTTCCATGCCATCCATTCTTTTGTATACTTGTTCTATTGTGAATCACTTTAGTTCCCAACCTATTTGTGAGGTAGCCTTCTATTGTTCATATATGCGCGAAGTACCAGCATTCTTGTTCTAACTGGATTTTATTATGTTGAACCTTTTGTTTGTGTTGTTTATATGAATGCATGAAAAGGATCAAGGCAATTGTTTCATTTTGAGCACAACCACCTTAGCCAAATAGTCAATTCACCTTGTGAGTGTGTTAGAATTCGTAACCCCTTTGAGGTTTTTTATCCATGTTTTTATTTAAACTTAATGCTTGTCTATGAGTATTTAGTTCACTTATTTTTGAATGGATTTTGTTTTTTCTTGGACCTCAACTTTGTGTTGTTGTATGAGTTTTTTCTTGCCTTAGAAAGTAGGGAGTATTCACATGATGGTGCGGTTGAATTCAAGTTGGGGAGAGAATGATTGTGTATTCATTAGTCGGTTCTATGAGGAAAGAAATAGAAAAGAAAAAAGAGAAAAATATGACAAAAGAAAAGAATAAAAAAAAAGAAAGAAAAAGAAAATCTTTGAAAAAGGAAACAAAAAGAGTTTTAAATAATTGTGCTAAATAAGTATTGTGTTTTGTGTAACACTTGGGATGACAGAAGAAGTTTGGTTGAAATTTGGTGTGTGAATCTTTGTGAGTTTATCACTCCCTTAGGTTTAGGCAAGTTTTTGTTTCAATTACCTTTAGAAATTGCCCCTTGTTTGTTTACCCGACCACGTTACAACCTTGAAAGTCCTTGTGATTCTTGCCTTTGTATATTCAATATGAATTTGTGGATGTATGCATAATTTAGTCTTTTGTTTGCATGAGTCTTGTGTGAGTGTAAAGAACCTTATTCTGTGTTTTTCATCTACCGATGATTATTTTTGCTAGGTGTGATTCACCTTAAAACTTGTGTTGTTTTAGAACGTTTGGCATGATTTTTGTATTTTGCATTTGCTTCTTGATTATGTTGTCGTCGTAGTTTAGTGGTAAGTATTTACTTTTTGTGTGTACCGTTTGCATTTGAACCATTCATTCGTTTCCGTTTTTTAAAACATGTTGATTCGTCTTTCTTTGGAAATCGCTTTTGTGTTTTCAAGTTTGTTTGATTCTTGTTTGTGGACAAACAATTATGTAAGTTGGGGAGAGTTGATAAGTGCAAAATGTACCTATTTTTGTATAAATGTTTTATTGCACTTATCAATGCTTTTTGGAAAATATTGTTTCAATAAACCCCGATTTGTTTATAAATACGTTTACTTTACTTTTTAGTGTATATATTACGTATAGTGTAAATATCATTGATTTGAATTGATTTTTTCTCAATTTTTGCAGGTATCCAATCAAGGATGTCTTGCCATTGTTAGATAGAGCGTTGAATAAGCTTTCCAACGCTTCGAACCGGGCGAAAAACCTAGTTACGGTTCAAAAGTTACGAATAAAACAGTGCAGAATTTTTCTGCTGACTGGTGTTCTGCGCCCCTGCAACGCCGGGCGGTGCAGGGGCGGTAGAAAAAAGTTGAAAATGAACTTACAGTGGCGTTACATGAATTTTTTATTCTGCCGGGCGACCCAGAATTCCGCCGGGCGGTACTGCGCGGACAGAAACTCCATAAAAGGCCCAAAAACATATTTTTTAGGTTATGGGTTTGATATTTTTGGTTCCAAATCCATCCAATAGCATTTTTTGAGTAGAATTAGGCTAGAAAACACATTGGAGCATGCATTAGGATGATCCGGAGTCGAATCCTTCATCAATCGGATCCGACAACTCATGAAATGTTTGGTTTTTCTCCATTTCTTCTCTATGTATTTCTCTATTTGTTGGGTTATGTTTGTATTGTTACTCTAAACCTATGTACATGTATTGATCATTGTTGTATAATATATACGCTTTACAAATCATTATCGATGTCTTCCTTGATCTTTTTGCATTTATGTTTGGATTTGTGTTGTGTTAGAGATAAACATCACGAATCTTGATTACGGATGGATATCTATTATCTAGATGCTAGAGATAGATTTAGATAATAATCTTTATGGTGTATGAACTTAATGTCTTCCGTGTTTCGAGGCGTCGTACGCGAGAGTGACGACGAGAGTGATACGGTTGCTCTCTCAGCTCAGTGTGCCAGAGATGGACACTGTTGTGAGCGAAACGTGATGATTTTGATGAGTATTGTATGTTGAATGCGACCGATCGATAGGTTTACGTTTGTTCTGAGTAGTGTATATTCATGCTTGATAGGTTTCTTCTCTTCAAAGAATGTACTCTTTTTATGTTCATATTTACTTTTCCGCATTTAATTCAAACCATTTAAACCCAAACTCATTAACAATTAAATTGTTGAACGGCAGTTCAGTTGCACCGATCTCTGTGGACACGATAAATTCCCGAAAAAATACTTCCAAATCTTTTTGTTTGCTTGCCCTATACTGCATCCAACAAAATTTCAACAAAATAGCGCCGTTGCCGGGGATTGGTTTTTATTGTTCTTGCATTGCGATAGTTTCATTGTTTTTTAGTTTTGTAGATATCGTACATATTGTATATTTTCACTTGTTTATATTGATACTTGTATATTTTGACGTTTTTTCAAGTGTTTGGTTAGGACGCTTGCTTTTGGTTGCGCGGTGAGACATCACCATGGCATGAAGAGAGGAAGTTTCTAATTAAGCACCGTAAAGGCGTCAAACTTACGACGTAAAACAAGCATGTTTTATAGTTTTTCTTTTCGAATGTTTTTGGTTGTTGTTTGCTCACAGATTTTGATTGACTTATTTGAGGATGATTTGGTGATTTTCCAAGTTGGTTCGTTTCAACTTGCGGATGTTTGGTAATGATATTTGTTAAGTTTTGTACACGTCTGAGGTATGTATTTATCGCTTTCTTGACTTTAGCATATTCATGATACTTAGGAATTTTACAAACTTCCATGCCATCCATTCTTTTGTATACTTGTTCTATTGTGAATCACTTTAGTTCCCAACCTTTTTGTGAGGTAGCCTTCTATTGTTCATATATGCACGGAGTACCAACATTCTTGTTCTAACTGGATTTTATTATGTTGAAACTGTTGTATATGTTGTGTATATGAATGCATGAAAAGGATCAAGGCATTTGTTTCATTTTGAGCACAACCACTTTAGCCAAATAGTCAATTCACCTTGTGAGTGTGTGAGAATTTGTAACCCCTTTGAGCTTTGTTATCCATGTTTTTATTTTTTACTTAATGCTTGTCTATGAGTATTTAGTTCACTTATTTTTGAATGGATTTTGTTTTTTCTTGGACCTCAATTTTGTGTTGTTGTAAGGATTTATTCCGTGCCTTAGAAAGTAGGGAGTATTCACATGATAGTGCGGTTGAATTCAAGTTGGAGAGAGGATGATTGTGTACTCATTAGTTGGATTCTATGAGGATTGAAAAAGAAAAGAAAAAAGAGAAAAATGTGTGAAAGAGAAAAAGAAAGAAAAAAGGAAGAAAAAGAAAAATCCTTGAAAAAGGAAACAAAATGAGTTTTAAATAATTGCGCTAAATAAGTATTGTGTTTTGTGTAACACTTGGGATGACAGAAGAAGTTTGGTTGAAATTTGGTGTGTGAATCTTTGTGAGTTTATCACTCCCTTAGGTTTAGGCAAGTTTTTGTTTCAATTACCTTTAGAAATTGCCCCTTGTTTGTTTACCCGACCACGTTACAACCTTGAAAGTCCTTGTGATTCTTGCCTTTGTATGTTCAATATGAATTTGTGGATGTATGCATAATTTAGTCTTTTGTATGCATGAGTGTTGTGTGAGTGTAAAGTACCTTATGTGTGTTTTTCATCTACCGATGATTATTTTTGCTAGATGTGATTCACTTTGGAACTTGTGTTGTTTTAGAACGTTTGGCATGATTTTTGTATTTTGCATTTGTTTCTGACTATGTTGTCGTCGTAGTTTAGTGGTAAGTATTTACTTTGTGTGTACCATTTTTGATTGAACCATTACATTTGTTTTTGTTTGTAAAAACTTGTTGTTGCGTGATTTCTTGGATTTCACTTTTGTTCCTTTAGTTTGTTGGCTTTGTTTGAGGACAAACAATTATGTAAGTTAAGGAGAGTTGATAAGTGAAAAATGTACCTATTTGTGTATATAAGTTTTGTTGCACTTATCAGTTCTTTTTGCGAATAAACCCCGCTTTGTTTGTAAATCCGTTTACTTTACGTTTTAGTGTATATATTGCGTATCGTGTAAATATCATTGAGTTTAATTGATTTTTATTTATTTTTGCAGGTGTTCCAGCAATGGGATTTTGCCATTGTTGTATAGAGCATTGAATAAGCTTTCCAGCGCTTCAAACCGTGCGTCAAACGGAGTTACGGTTCAAAAGTTACGAATAAAACAGTGCAAAATTTTTCTGCAGACAGGTGTGCTGCGCCTCTGCTCCGCCGGGCGAAGCAACGGCGGGCCGGGCACTCCAAAAGTGTGGAAAACTTATAGAATAGCCGCTTTGCACCGCCGGGCGACCCAGAATTCCGCCGGGCGAAACTGGGCGGACAGAAACTCCATTAAAGGCCCAAAAACACAATTTTTAGGGATGGGTTTGGTATTTTTTTCCTCCAAATCCATCCAATAGCATTTTTAGACCAGAATTAGGCTAGAAAACACATTGGAGCATGCATTAGGATGATCCAGAGTCGAATCCTTCATCAATCGGAGCCGACAACTCAAGAAATGTTTGGTTTTTCTCCATTTCTTCTCTATGTATTTCTCTATTTGTTGGGTTATGTTTGTATTGTTACTCTAAACCTATGTAGATGTATTGATCATGGTTGTATAATATATTTGCTTTACAAATCATTATCGATGTCTTCCTTGATCTTTTTGCATTTATGTTTGGATTTGTGTTGTGTTAGAGATAAACATCATGAATCTTGATTAGGGATGGATATTTATTGTCTAGATGCTAGAGATAGATTTAGATGATAATATTTTTGGTGTCAAAACTTAATACCTTTCGTGTTTCGAGGCGTCGTGCGCGAGAGTGACGACGAGAGTGATACGGTTGTCTCTTAGCTCAGTGTGCTAGAGATGGACATTGTTGTGAGCGATACTGGATGATTTTAATGAGTATTGTATGTTGAATGTGACCAATTGATAGGTTTACGTTTGTTCTGAGTAGTGTATATTCATGCTTGATAAGTTTCTTCTCTTCAAAGAATGTACTCTTTTTATGTTCATATTTACTTTCCCGCATTTACCTTAAAACCATTTTAAACAAACTCATTAACAATTAAATTGTCGAACGGCAGTTCAGTAGCACCGATCTCTGTGGACACGATAAATTCCCGGAAAAATACTTCCAAATCTTTTTGTTGCTTCCCGCTATACCGCATTCAACAAGAAGCTTGTTTCAATGTAACCTCTAAAAATGTCACAAACTTATGGCATCAAAGGTTCAGACATCTTAACATGAAAGGACTGCGAACTCTTGCCTATAGGAATGGTACAAGGCCTACCAATATTTAAGAATCAATCCAAGGTGTGCACCATATGTATGAAAGGAAAGCAACAACGTGATTCTTTTCTAAAAATAAGCACTTGGAGAGCATCCAGACCTCTACAACTAATTCACTCAGACATATGTGGAGTAATTACTCCTGAATCTCACAGTCATAAAAGGTATATTATTACTTTTATAGATGATTATAGCCGAAAAATGTGTTCATACTTTCTACATGCCAAGTCTGAAGCTTTTGATACATTCAAAAGGTTCAAATCATCAGTTGAGAAGACAACATGATACAACATAATTTGTTTACACACCGACAGAGGTCGAGAGTTCACTTTATCAGAGTTCAATGACTATTGTAGCACCAATGGGATCAAAAGACAGGTCACTGCTGCCTACTCACCATAGCAGAACGGAGTTGCGGAAAGAAGAAACTGAACCTTGATGAATACGGTGCGATGTATGCTTACAGCACGAGATGTTCCAAAGGAGTATTGGCCAGAAGCAGCAAACCTTGCCACTCATGTTTTTAATAGATGTCCAACCTCAGCCTTGCCAAACATCACACCTGAAGAAGCTTGGAAAGAAAAGAAACCATCAATGGTACACCTCAAGTTGTTTGGATGCATAAGACATGTTCATATTCCTGATGTCACAAGGAAGAAGCTGGATGAGAAGAGCATCAAGTGCGTGTACATGGGAGTTAGTGACGAGTCTAAAGCTTTTCGAATGTATGATCCAGAAACAAAGAAGATCATCATTAGCCGAGATGTAGTTTTTGATGAAATGGAAAAGTGGGATTGGAAGAAGACAGAAGAAACTAACTCTCTTGATCTTATGTGCGAAGAAAATGAAGAGAATAAGGAGAATGAAGATTCAGAAGATGAAGATGAAGAGAATAGGGAGGATAAAGATTCAGAAGATGAAAGAATCAATGTTCCTGAAAAAAGAAAAAGAAGAGAGCCAATATGGATGAGATACTATGAGTCTGGAGTTGGATTGTCAGATGAGGAAAATGAAGGAGTGGAACATCTTACCCATGAGATGCAGCAGCTTTCTATTTTATTTCAAATGATCCCACCACCTTTGAAGAAGCGGCCAAAAGTCAGGTATGGAGGAATGCAATGGAGTATGAGATTGCATCAATTGAGAAGAATGAAACCTGGGAATTAACAAATCTGCCAACAGGAGCAAAAAAGATTGGTGTTAAGTGGGTGTTTAAGACCAAAATGAATGAGAAATGAGAAGTAGAAAAATGCAAAGCGCGTCTTATTGCGAAAGGATATGTTCAACAAGCTAGAATCGATTACACTAAGGTATTTGCACCTGTGGCAAGATGGGATACAATTCGAATAACTTTGTCCATTGCCGCTAGTCGAGGATGGAAAGTTTATCAACTCGATGTCAAGAGTTCATTCCTACATGGAGAGATAGCAGAGGAAGTATATATGGAACAACCCAAGGGATTTGAGGTGACAGTTGAAGAAGACAAAGTGTATAAACTAAAGAAAGCTCTCTATGGACTTAAACAAGCCCCTCGAGCATGGTTCAACAAGATAGAATCATACTTTGTCAAGGAAGGCTTTGAACGAAGCACGAGCGATCACACTTTGTTTATAAAGAATGAAGGAGGAGGATATATTATTATTATGAACTTGTATGTGGATGACCTCATCTTTACAGAAAGTAGTGCGAAAATGTTCAAAGAATTCAAGAGTTCAATGAAAAAGGAATTTGAGGTGACAGATATGGGATGCATGAGATATTTTCTTGGTATGGAAGTCACACAAACTTCAAATGGCATTTTTATTTGTTAAAGGAAGTATGCTAACGAAGTACTGGAAAGGTTTGGTTTACAAAATTGCTCATCTGTTAATAATCCAATTGTTCCAGGATGCAAGATCACAAAGGATGTTGGAGGGTTGAAGGTTAATGCTACCACATACAAGCAAATAGTGGGAAGTCTTATGAATTTAACTGTCACTAGGCCAAATCTGATGTATGTTGTGAGTCTGGTGGCTCGTTTCATGGAAGCTCCAACGACTATGCATCAACAAGCTGTGAAAAGGATTCTGCGCTACTTAAGAGGAACCTCTGAATTGGGGTTATTTTACAAAAGAGAAGAAGAAGAGAATTTGGTAGCTTTCTGTGATAGTGATTATGCCGAAGATCTTGAAGACCGAAAGAGCACCTCAGGGTATGTGTTTAAGATGTCGAATGGATTAGTTGCTTGGAGTTCTAAGAAGCAGTATGTGGTGTCGTTGTCCACCACTGAGGCCGAATTTATTTCTGCAGCAGCCTGTGCTGCTCAAAGCATTTGGATGATGCGTGTACTTGAGAGGTTGGGGATTAAACAAAGTAAGTGCATTATCTTCTGTGATAATAGTTCAACGATTAAACTTTTGAAGAGTCATGTTATGCATGGTAAGAGTAAGCATATTCATGTTCGATTTCACTTTCTTCGTGAGTTGGCAAATCAAGGACATGTTGAAGTAGTGCACTTTGGAACTAAGGATCAGTTAGCCGACATCATGACCAAACCCTTGAACCGTGAAGTATTCATAAAATTGAGAGAAAGACTTGGAATGTGCTGCATTGAAGAGATAAGCTGAATATATTGAATAACAATTCAGTTTATGGGAGGGTATGTTGGGAGAATACCATTACTTAGTTTTGACTCATTCAAGTTTAGAGTTATTTGTTAGTTTCTGAATAGACCTATTCTTTAGGAATATGATTCTTTTGTTGATTTGTTCTCCTTAGAAATAGCCATGATATAAGCATGTAAATCATGGGCCCTTATTTTACTCATTTCAGTTTCTATACTAGCTACGTATAAGGCCACTCATTTTCATTCAATAAATTTAAGCTTAATAGCTACAATCAGGTTTTAACAGAAACGACCTCACCTGAGCTCTCCATACTCATTGGAATCTGTACTTGAACTTTTTTTCGACAAGATAGAAATCACGGGCCATTTGCAAAAAATGTGTTACTAGTCTGCTCGTCTTGATGCACTGAGTGTTTCCAACAAGCTTTGATTCCCTATTACTGCACCATTGTCATTTAATTTTACTTTTAGGGTTTGGTGATCATCTGTGTTTGGCTCAAATTCTCCATACTCAGAGCCAATCAACGGCTCCTGAGTAAGGAACCTCCAACGATGAGTAAGGGAAAAGTGAAATCCATGGTTGTTTTCACTTGAAACCTAGAGTTGCATAACCTAATTTTCTTTAGGCTGAAGGTTGAAGATGATGACCTCGTGACTTAGCCTCCCTTATTTTCTTTGTTTTAAATTCAAATTTGTAATTAATATCCAGCTGTCACTCTCTGTGTGGTTATTGGGTATGATGTGGCTGACTGGACACAATGTGGCCACGTTGAATGAATGAACGCAGGATTCCACAGATCTACGCCACACATTGTGATTACTTATTTTAGTAATCTAATCCAATGGCTGTGAGAGGTCCTAGTGGTAGTGTGTCTGGGCAACTGGATCAGATCCAATGGATCTGATCATTTGAGACATTCTCCTATTTTTTTCAGATTGCCTTGGCTAGGTTTGGGCTTTAGTGCCTTGGGCCTGACTTTGCTTTTTAGCCATTCCTAGTCCAGAGTGCACCCCGCTCATTGTTTTTTGATTATTTTATTTTTTTTTCATTTTTTTTTTCAATTTCTTCCAACATTATTTCATGATCTTGACTTTTTTCATCTTTTATTATTTTTAATTTTGTCATTTTAATGTTAATATTATTATTATTAATAATATTTGAATTTTAATTCTTTCAATTCTATTTTATTTTTGTGCTTCGTATTTTAGGAGATTAATTCTTATTAATTCTCTAATACGTTTGACGCATAAATTTCATTGACCAGTCTCCCATAGTGTGATTTTCATATAAATTATGCTACAATTGCTTAACATAGCGCTACATTGTCCCGATTCGACTGTTTGATCACTAACCCTAATTACTAACTATTGATTTCTTAATTATTGACTCCTAACTTTTCTTTGTTACCATTTACTTCTTACAATTTACTTTCTTGCTCATTATCATTCATTTATTTCATGCACCTTTATCTTATGTCATTTTATTTTCTTTGATCTTTTATTCCTTTATCTTGTTATATAATCTAAAATGAACAAAAAAATGATAAAATTGAAAAGACCAAAAAGATGTAAACCTTCTCCATGAACCTAAATAATGAGATGTAAAGGACTTATGAACTCATGGGACTTTGTGTATGACCTAAGTTGGACATGGATTTATTATGGACTTGTGACCTTAATTACATGATGGCTATTCATGGTACCACCCTATGGCAAAGAGACTTGGATTCCAATATTTCATTGCTTAGGTTAGGACACTTTGTACACGCATGGCTTAGCTATGGTACTCCATGCCTCCTCCGATACCAGATGACTCTCATAATCATCAAACATGGCATCTATCTTTCTACGGGTTAAAGTAGGAGGAATAGAGACAACAGGGTGTCTGAGAATGGTCTGAGTGTATATATCCACAAACATGACATCCATCTTTCTACATGTGATGAAGAAGGTTGCCCAGTAGGTTGTGCCTCAGCTGTATCGGCCTCGATAACGGTGGCCTGGCTCTGTTTGCATCTCACAGATACATGTTGTAAAACCCGTCCAAGTCGCAATTAATTGTCTCTGTCTGCCATAATGTCTGTAACGGAATAACCTAGAAAAAACAATTAGATTCAAATAAATCAAAAAACAAAAAAGAAAAAATAATTAGATACAAATAAATCTAAAAACTAAAAAAAATTAACATTTAATACTTCCGGATATACACACACGGATCAAGTTCCGCAGATGTATCTACGAAAGAACCCACAATTAACAACGTTAAGGTTGTTACGGAGCTGCATCTACAGAAGTGCCCTAATGTTAAATTCTTCTGTAGATGTAGATACGGAACAATCTGCAAATCAAAGGTTACGGCAATGGCGTCCCCTACCCATGGAAATGTGATTTTTGAAGCCCTAATTGTCCGTTGCAGCCAACAAACAATACCTACATTGTCTCTAAACTATGTTTTTAAAACTATCTAAGGATTTCTACCCCTAAAACTATATTCTAACTCGTTTACGGAAAATACTCAAAATACCATGGAAACTTGAAAACTTACCGATTATATCGAGCTTTGAATGCGTTGGTGTTTCTTGATCGTTGAAATGAATGTTCCTTGTCGAACTTGATTGAAAATAATGAACCTTGGTGGAAAAAGATTTTTTGAGTTGAAAGAGTGTGGATAGTTTGTGAATGAGAAGATGAAAAAGGAAGAATGAGGGAGGAGAAAAGACTCTGATGCGTAAGTATTCTAATTTGTTCTTGAGCTATATAAATGGGAACATTCCGTAGATGTAGCTCCGGAAAAAACCAACGTTGAGTAAAAAAAATGTGTGTCCGGAGATACATCTCCGGAAGCAGGGGTATTTTTGGAAACGCACATGGTGGGTAAGAACCCTAAGGGGTGGGGTAAGAAACTCTCTAGTTTCAACATACGTTATCTCATTATATATATATATATATATATATATATATATATATATATATATACAGAGAGAGAGAGAGAGAGAGAGAGAGAGAGAGAGAGAGAGAAAATGTATCATATGATAATGCCATTTTTATGTGAGAACATGAGAATGAATCTGAATCATTAGATTTTAAATTAAATGGTTAAGATTATGTGTCATTTTTTTCTCTCTCCTCTATTATTTATTTTAATAATGGAGGAGAGAGAAAAACAAAAACCACACATAATCTCCACCATTTATTTTAAAATTTAATAATTCAGATTCATTCTCATGTTCTCATATAAAAATGACATTCTCCTAGGATATGAACCATATATATATATATATATATATATATATATAACCCCTTGCATCCTTCCCTACAAGAAAATCATCCCCATCCATATGATTTTGTGACATAATAAATATGTGGTAAAAAAGTTGTTGCGACGTGTTCATTATGTCATTATATATTTTAAATAAAAAATTATAAATTAAGTTATCACATGGAAAAAATTTGAAAATTTTTATTTAAAAAAAATATTGTGGCATGAAAAATACGTCGCAACATCCCTTTTTATAATATTTATAAAAAAAATGTCAGGTTTCAAAAGAGGCAAAGTTTGAAAAATTCATTTGTGATGTGTAAAACATGTTGCAAACAACATTTCAAAAATAAAAAATTTAGGAGGAAACGTTTGACTAGAAGAATTGATGGGGTTGCAGATTTACTGACAACTTTTAGAAAGCCACATGTTATTCACGTCGCAACGCTTATAACAGTTCTAATTGTGCAGAGTTTCTGACGTGTTCTTCACATCGCTATGCAACGAACGCATTTTATTTGCGACGTGATTAACACGACGCTAATGTGGATATTTAAAGACCACAAACCTTTCCCCAAGTTTCACGTTATAAGTATAAATTTCTTCTCTTCCTTTCTCCTCTTCCATATACAACTTCTATCTTCTTCCAATTTCACTTACTTCTTCCACCTTACAAATTAAAATCCCATTTGATTTTAGATCTCCACCTTCTTCCAATTTCAATTAAAAGTATTATATTTAATTTTTCATTTGATTTTTTTTCATTTTTAAAATGTTGATTTTCTCGTTGATTTTTCGTTTTTTTAACTGTTGATTTATTTTTTGTTCAAGACTCAAGACATTCATCAAGACTCAAGAAGATTGTTCAAGATTTGTTGTTTCTTCATTGAGATATTTTAGCTATTCTATTTATTTATTTTTTCAGATTTTAATAGATAAAATTATTGGATTGTTAGCTATTGTTGTAGAATACTTATTTAGTTATTTTTAATTTTTAATATATTTTAAATACATTATTAACCCAAAAATACTTTTTAATGATATAATATGCTAGATTGAAAAAGTTTAATCATATATTTTAATCATATTTTGATATATTAGGTTTTTAAGTATATTATTAATATATAAATTTTATTAATTCAAAAATGTAAAATATTAAGTTAATTAATCCAAAAAAATGTTTTATTTTGATAAAATATTATTAAAACAAAATATATAGATATATTAAACAACATAATATATTATATTTTTTATTAAAAATAGAATATATTATTTTTTTAACAAAATATATTATATTTTTATTAAAAACATAATATATTATATATTATATATTTATTAAATACAGAATATCTTATATATTTTATTTTTATTTTTATTTTTATAATAAATAATTAAAAAAATAAATATTGTGTGAGATATTGAATCGAACTCTAGTTTAGCATGCCGTCGAAGGCTGCTCACATGCTGTTGTCGAAGACCTACATGCTGTAGTCGAATTGTATTCTAGTATGTAGCTGTCAGATTGGGTATTGTGTTAAGGATCCAATTGTGTAAGTTAGCTTGTAATGGGTAATTGTTAAAAAGCTCATTAGTTTAGTATGTTAGGTTTTATTATAAATAGCATACTAGTCTCTCATCATAAGTGTGGTGTGGCAAATCCTAATTAGGGTGAGAGGGTTAATTGTTGGCATTCACTTGTAATCTTTGAACCCTTATTGAGAAAGTGAATAGTAAAACAGATTTAACCAATTCTCTATTCTTCTTCTCTTTTCCTTTATGAAACCTAATAGGGCTTCTTGTGTTTGTTCAAGAAGCTTGTTGTTCTCCTTGTTTTTCCTTAACCCTAACCCTTGTGTGTTTCTTGATCATAAAGAAACCGTTTATACTTTGTTTCAAGGCATCCTAATTCACAACAAATTGGTGTGGTGAGCATGGAGAAAGATGCCTTCAACAAAGTATGAGATTAAAAAGTTCACCGGAGTGAACGATTTCGGTCTGTGCCGCCTGAAGATGAAAGCTCTACTGGTTCAGTAGGGTTGTTTGGAAGCGTTGAAGGGAGAGGCAGTCATGGACGCTGCATTAACAGAAAAAGAAAAGATGGTCATGATAGAGAAAGCCCACAGTTCAATATTGTTGACCCTTGGTGATAAGGTTCTTCGACAGGTATCAAAGGAGATTACGACATCGGGGTTATGGTTGAAACTTGAAAGTTTGTACATGATCAAATCTCTGGTGAATCGACTCTACCAGAAGCAAGCCTTATATTCATTCAAGATGAGTGAAGACAAAGTGTTGACTGAGCAGTTGGATATGTTCAACAAACTTATTCTTGATCTTGAAAATATTGATGTGAAGATCGATGATGAAGATCAAGCACTGTTGCTGTTGTGTGCTTTGCACATAACACACACTACAAGAAAACACTATTTTAGCATCGGCTAGAAGCCCTAGCTAACAACAAAAAAACCGACGTTACAAGGGGTTAGCGTCGGCTTAGTGTCGGGGTCGGGGCGGACTTTCCAAAGCTGGAAGTTAGTTACAGTTAGCGTCGGTTTTTGCGCAACACAACTATAGCGTCGACTTTTCTTTATGCTAAAGCAACACTAAATGATGACCCTTTTTCTCTACGCTAATTATTGAGTTAGCGTCGGTTAAAACCGATGCTATGTAATGTCAGGTGTCATTTTTTGATTGAGTTGGCTTTCATCAAGGATATCTCCACGTCATTAGATAGCGTCAGTTGTTTGGCCGCCACTACAATACTTAGTCAACAATTTATTTTATAATAGTGTCGGTTTCGTGGCCGCCACTACTAGATTTAGTCAGCAAATTATTTTATAGTAATGTCGGTGTCGTGGCCGCCACTACTAGATTTAGCCAGCATATTATTTTGCGCTAGCGTCGGTGTTGTGGCCGACACAACGAGATTTAGCCAGCAAATTATTTTATAGTAGCATCAGTGTCGTGGCCGCCACTACTAGATTTAGTCAGCAAATAATTTTGCTTTAGCGTCGGTGTCGTGGCCGACACTACTAGATGTAGCCATCAAATTATTTTATAGTAGCGTCGGTGTCTTGGCTGCCACTACTCTATTTAGCCAGCAATTTGTTTGATTATAACCTGTTCTAATAGAAACCTGTTTATTATCAATTTAATCAATACGATTATCTATCTTCATCAAAACCTGATTGTTAATACGATACTGAATACAATCCTATACCAAAACCTGACTTGGAATACATAATCTTTTGAGATCCATATGAGATCCAAAACAAGTTTACTTCAAAATACATAATCCCAATACATCAACATTAAAATACTAATGAGTTCCAAAATACACCAACATCAAAATACACCAACATTAAAATACACCAACATCAAAATACACCAACATCAAAATACTAATGAGTTCCAAAATACTGATAATCTCATAAATGATATACGTACTAATCATGATAACCAACATCAACTTCCTCATCATCATCCTCATAATCCTCCTCCTCCTGCAACATCCAAAATAAGTCACGAGTCAGACACATAAAGATTCAAAATAAATAGTCACGAGTCAGAAATATAAAATATGGCCAATATCAGACATTGAGCTTTGCCTCTACATCCCATCATATCAAACTAACCAACATAATCCAATCAGTATAGGCATGCTTCTAACCACCCTATACCTCAAACACATTCTGGATAAGTCATTAACACAACAACAATAACAATTCACTTAGTACATTTAAAGCAAACAATTCATGCATTTTTCACTAGCATACTAACAACCCTAACATATTTAACTCAAATCATGGTTCAAAGATGCATGATAATCCAACAAATCATCATGTTCACAATCAGCATACCATTTACATACACACATTCAGTGCTTCCATATCCTTCTAACATGATTTTAACAATTCATTAAATTGATGTCCAAGCTTTAGCAGTGCAACCACATCAACTTAATCAACTCATTTCATTAACAATCGACTAACACAACTCTACATCAACATTTTAACATTCACTTACTAACTAATCTTTATTTTTTACCTCTAATAATGCAACAATTATAGCCAATAACTAACCTAGTTTAGTTAATATTCTTCTAACAATTTCAACATACAACCAATTCAATTTCAATTACTAACATTCTTTAACACAACCAATCTTCAAGCACTACAACAAACCAAAACAACCACCGAACCATGTGAAAGGAGAACAACCATAAGCAGTTATCAATCAAAAATCCATTAAAAAAAACTTAACAACCTCAGAGAAAAATAGAGAGTACCGAATCGTTATAATCAGGATGACCACTCGTAGGAGCACTAGAAGGACCCGCCTGACGAGAATGCAATATATCAAATTTCTTTGACAATTCATCAAATTTCTTTGCCAATTCATCTATCCGCGCATTAGCCTGTGCAACCTCTTCACGTACAGCAGCAGCTTCAGCTCTGGCAGCCTCAATGGCCTGGTTATCTGCTTCTCTATGTGGGTTTGTAATTGATACCTGTGTCAAGAAGTTCACTCCATATCTTATGTTACGCGCCAATTGTCCAGTTCCATAACACCACACCCATGTTTTACCCCCTGCAGCTTCTTTTCAAATTTGTATTCTTGTTGATCCTTCCACTTTATCACTAGCTTGTGTCAAACTACTACCGAATTTTTCCTATACACGTTGATAACACAAACTAATCAATTAGTGAGCACACAAAATTCATATAAACATTACCAACAATAGCTCGATCAAACATGAACAAGCAATAAAGGTTTTGGATCAAAATCCCATATACGAAAGCAAGACAATACCAACATGATTCATCCTTGTTGATTGTACAGATATATACCTTCATATTTAATAAAAATACACATGAATCAGCCTTTACACATCAGACTGTTCCCTTTTTCATTTTGATGATAATATTCTAAAAAATGATTGGGATAAGATATGGATTTGGATAATGTTCATTGCAAATGAAAACATTATCCTTCTTTCATTTCCGCATAAAATGCTTCATCAAATCTTACCTTAGTTTGGGTTGAGTTAAATTGTGTGGTTGGTCGCAATTAGATTTAGATTTCTTGTTCCTGATGCCATGAGCAGCTGAATAGAGAGACATTGTTTCTGTAAAGTTGGTTAACTGAAGGGCTCAGCTTTTGATAGTGAAACCTCTTGTGTTTATTTTCTTTTTACTGTTAAATTTGAATTCTCTTGTGATACCATATTTTTCCTCTTCCACTCTAATTGCTTTTTGAATTTATGCAGGCAAACCAAGATCCACAATATTAGGGCAACGCAACATAAGATATGGAGTGAATGGAATATATGTCTAATGAAATTATTGGAGTTACTACTAAGTATGAGAATATATGTAATATTCAATTAAACTGGTTGTATTAGTTAGTTGTTTGTGTCAGTTATCATCGATAGTAACAAATGTATCTAACCCGGTTTGTGTGGGATAGTCTCAGACTAATGCAGGATAAGAACTGCTGCTATATATAATGCTGTTAAAAATTCTTGTAACAGAGCAGCATCATATATACAGAATCACTAGCAAAAAAAATGATTCCTCTAAGCTCATATTTGACTATTGTACTAATAGCAGTTTTAATTTCATATAAATCTTCTGCAGTTTATTCTACTCATGAAGATAATTTCCTTCAATGTCTCTATAGTTATTCACATAACTCCACTTCAATTTTTGGTGTTATAATTTCATGGAAGATAAAACTTGTCCAAGTTACATCAATTGTGACAGTGTTTAATGTTCCAAAAGCATTAGAATAAAATCTAACAAAATCTAACAATTTTTTTAGTTAGTAATTTTTAAAATACCTAAACAATAACTTCCTTTATCTATGAATGAATGAAGTGACAAAGCACCATTTATGCATACAAATTTAGATTAAGATCGAAAACGTTAACTTACATGTGTTGCCGCTGCACGAGCGTCAACCCACTCCCCATTCTTCTTTTTATGGGTGGCAATGAAAATCTCATCCGGATGTGCGGGTTGATTGAGTTTTTTAACCTATGATTAGAGGCAGTATATATGGTCACAATGTATATCTGATATAATTATATTAACACATTGTAATTACAAAATATATATATATACCAATTCAAGTGCAACATCATGGTGAGCTCTACGACCTGTTGTATGGACTGCCCCACCTTTCTTGGATGATTGATTAATGTTATTTTGTTGGGATACATCTTTGAATTCATCTGACTTCCACTTGTCTAGAAGATACGTCCATGTATCTACACCCATCCAAGGCGACTTGCGCCCCGTTTCTCTAGCCTTCCACTTCCACTTGTAGTAAATTATGGTAAAGTAAAGAATGATCAAAAGATCCAGAAGACTTCCAAGTTCCAAATAAGGTTATTGAACTTCCCCGAAAAAAATAATTTCATAAATTTTGTTTAACCTTCGCTAAAACACCCTGTAAGGTTTTCTATATGATGTATGCTTCGTAGCATAAAAATATTTTTAAAAATAACATAGACTGCTAAATCTTCTCCTCTTAGCATAGCAAAAAATCAAAGTACGGATGCTAAATTTGTTGATGAGATTTATTTGCATACAGATTGTTCAAATTAAGGTTGATAGTTATTTTAGCTTGCAAAAACTCACTTTGCACAACGCAGATATGGTTAGATCAATGATGCAGCAAGCCGATGCAGAGGGAGGGAAGTAACATAAAAAGATCAGTAATTGTCTAAGCATTAGCACAATTCAACCCACCAGTATCTTTAGAGAGGAAACTAAATTGGCCCCTGAAAAACATTTGTTGGCAAAAACAACTGTGACTTGCGAGTTTTATAAATCTAAAGATGGGTCTCTATAGCGTGCTAAATCATTTAGGGCAATTAATTTTGTAGATACCTAGATACAAAATTCTGCAAGAGTGTTAGGTGCTAAAATGTGTTAATATTTAGTTTAGTTTTTGGCACCTTTTGAGATCTTTATTTGTTAATCGATGCTTCTTCCCGTTGTTTCCGGTAAATAATCATAGTATAGTTTAAATGCATTATTAGACTTAGTTATTTAACTTTTGTGTTTATAATTGTAGGTTTCAACATTTAAATGGAAGCTTGGAGCATGGAAGGCTCTTCAGGAGCAGTTTTGAAGAAATTTCATTTTTGAAGCATGTTACAAGCGCACTTAGCAGGATCATAGCGCAGTCTGTAGCCATTTTCCAGAAGGTAGCCCGCTTAGCGCAGTCTGTATCCCGCTAAGCGCGGTCAAGGGCGGTTTAACATTAAAGTGCAGCGCGCTTAGCGCGCTCTGCGTAACTCAGCCCCCTTATAAATAGATTAGATCAGGTTTTTTGGGGGACTTTAGCTATTTTTCACACCAAAACATAGTTTTCTGAACTTTGATCATTGAAGAGTGAATTTTCACATAGAGAAGCTGAAGTCACATCCAATCTTGATTATTCGACTCGGATGTTCTTTCACCTCCTCTTGAAACTTGTCACCCAAGCTACCATGAGAATGAGTAGCTAAACACTTGTGTTATGGTAAGATGTAGTTGATCTTGATCATCTGTATTTCTTTTGATCTTTTGTATATGAACAAGGTTTATGATCAATATAGATAAAGTTATTTGTTCTCAATGATGTATGTGTGGTTTGTATTGCTCTAGACATAGATTTTGCAAATCATGACCTAATATTTTCATCTCTTAAAAACCAAACTCTAGACATAGATTTAGAATTTGTTATTCGCTTTGTGTTGATCTTAACGATTGTTGTTTCGATTGTTAGGCAAGACATCATCTAACGGTCTAAACAATGATACTCACGACTTTGCTTTAGACATAAACTTAGTCCAGAGGATACGCGGTTGTATTGGTCGGAAACTAAGTTCATATGCTTGATTAATCGGATATGTGTGAGAAGGATTAGCGAAACCTAATCTTGACATGCTTTTCTAAAACCTTACAAACTCTTTGCTACAAATTTACTCTTTGCTACAAATTAATGTTAAACAAAATTAAGAACCATTTGCAACTCTTGAACTTAAAACATTGTGACTATTGAACGACAAGCATCAAATATCGAACAATCCCTGTGGAGACGATAAAAACACCCCCCGAAATACTGTTTCAACAAAATGACCCGTTGCTGGGGACTATTATTTGATATTTCAAGCATTGCAGTAGTTGTTTTGTTTTAAGCTTGTTAACTTTTTCTCGAACTTGTTAATTTGTTTTGTTTAGTGTACAGACTTTGTTTTATGCGAGGGAAACTACCGGCGGACCAACTTCTGTTCGATCCCGAGATTGAAAGAACCGCTCGTAGAATCAATAGCAGAACGAGACGAAGGAGGCAACTAGCTAGACAAAGGCAAGAACAAGAGGGAAGTTCGACTTCTACACCACCACCATTTCCACAGTTACTTCTAGCTATAGAACATCCACCACCACCACCACCTGCTTCTAGACCATGTACCAACAGTCCAAGACATAATGCACAGTTTGCTCGTAATGCTCATAATGGTCGGCATTTAGAAATGAAGACTGGTATTCTCTCGCTTCTATATCAGAGTCCTTTTACTGGTATGGATCATGGGGATCCTTATACACATCTGACAAAGTTCTACGAGATTGCAGGAGTAATTGGTACGCCCGAAGCTGAAAAGGATTCTCAATTTAAGAGACTATTCATGCATTCCCTCATTGGGAAGGCCAAGGAATGGTATTTTGACCAGTCAACAACAATATTGACGGATTGGAATGTCTTGGAGGAGAAATTCTTGGAACAATTTTTTCCACATAATCGTTTCATTGAGACAAAGACCGCAATAGCAGTGTTCACGCAAGGCGCCAAGTTGTTAGGTGCTAAAATGTGCTAATATTTAGTTTAGTTTTTGGCACCTTTTGAGATCTCTATTTGTTAACCGATGCTTTTTCCCGTTGTTTCCGGTAAATAATCATAGTATAGTTTAAATGCATTATTAGACTTAGTTATTTAACTTTTGTGTTTATAATTATAGGTTTCAACATTTCAATGGAAGCTTGGAGCATGGAAGGCTCTTCAGGAGCAGTTTTAAAGAAATTTCATTTTTGAAGCATGCTGTAAGTGCGCTTAGCGCGCTCCTAGCGCAATCTGGAGCCATTTTCCAGAAGGTAGCCCGCTTAGCGCGGTCTGTAGCCCGCTAAACGCGGTCAAGGGCAGTTTAACATTAAAGTGCAGCACGCTTAGCGCGGTGCTACACGCTTAGCGCGCTCTGCGTAACTCAGCCCCCTTATAAATAGATTAGATCAGATTTTTTAGGGGACTTTTGCTATTTTTCACACCAAAACATAGTTTTCCGAACTTTGATCATTGAAGAGTGAATTTTCACATAGAGAAGCTGAAGTCACATCCAATCTCAATTATTCGACTCGGATGTTCTTTCATCTCCTCTTGAAACTTGTCACCCAAGCTACCATGAGAATGAGTAGCTAAACACTCTTGTGTTAAGGTTAGATATAGTTGATCCTGATCAAATGTATTTCTTTTGATCTTTTGTATATGAACAAGGTTTATGATCAATATAGATGAAGTTATTTGTTCTCAATGATGTGTGTGTGGTTTGTATTGCTCTAGACATAGATTTTTCAAATCATGACCTAATATTTTCATCTCATAAAAACCAAACTCTAGACATAGATTTGGGATTTCTTATTCGCTTTGTGTTGATCTTAACGATTGTTGTTTCGATTGTTAGCGTGAGACATCATCTAACGGTCTAAACAACGATACTCACGACTTTGCTTTAGACATAAACTTAGTCGAGAGGATACGCGGTTGTCTTGGTCAGAAACTAAGTTCATATGCTTGATTAATAGGATATGTGTGAGAAGGATTAGCGAAACCTAATCTTGACATGCTTTTCTAAAACCTTACAAACTCTTTGCTACAAATTAATGTTAAAAAAAATCAAGAACCATTTGCAACTCTTGAACTTAAAACATTGTGACTATTGAACGACAAGTATCAAATATCGCACAATCCCTGTGGAGATGATAAAAACACCCCCCCCCCCCCCCCCCCCGAAATACTGTTTCAACAAAGAGGTAAAGTCATCTTATGGAAATACCTCAAACAACTTAGCTCCTTGTTCTCTCCTCAGTCCCTTGAACTCCAACTTACTTTTTCGCTTTATATAATATCAAACCCTGCGAATATGTAAAAATTTATTCTTACCAAGAAATAAAAAAGGTAAAGCTTTAAGCATTAAATAACACAGGTAGACCCATATATACTACTATAACCAAAGGCAAGTCAATATCAATATTCAATGAAGATGACTTCTATGGTTTCAGTAATCCATGTAGCTAACACTAATAAAGTTTCACGAGCCAAATAGCACAAAAGTTTATGATACTTGGTGAAAGCATCCCTGGATATGAGATCCCTTTGGCCTTGAAATCTGACAAGGCATAAGCATAGGTTTTTCGACCTCTAAAGAAAACTTAGCTTCAGAGACTAAGAAGAATGTAGCAACCTTTTACAACAAATAGCCAAATAAACTTTAGGTGGCAATGCAGTGATAGAGGAAGATATTATCAGAACAGAGAATGAAAGATTAACAAATAGGAAATTTACATGTCCATCAGAAGAATGACACAATACAACTATACCAATCAAAAGTCTTTTTAGTGGAGTCAGCTACGTAGATCAAATGACACATTGTAGTAATCCTAATACAATTCAAATAGAAGGATACTCTATTGTTGACATTTGATTACAAGTATCCATTCCCATACAACATTGGCAGTTTTATAACTATGTGAGATAAAATCTACTACATTTGGACTTGATTGATAGTTTTATATCACAAGTTAGACTAGAAGAATTCATTAATCTCATGATCTCATCCACACTACTTAAATCCCATTATCAGCAACACCAACTCTCTTCCACATCCAGAACACACACAACAAACTAAAAAAATAAAATTTTTTGACAGAATAACAAGTTTTATTTACATTATTATGACGTGTATTTAGTCAGAATAATTGTTTGTTTGTATATCAAATCATAGTTAGTGCTAGTTACATTATATTAGTGTATTGGTGAACTGTTGAACTGAATGCATAGGGTGTGAATGGTTATTGCTTATTAACATTTCCATGAATTCCAATTGAAACGGCGAAAAGCACTAACAGGGTGCGACAAATTGAATATCTAAATATGCATTACAGCAGTAAACACTTTCATGATCGCGACGTAATGAAATGGAAGCGAAACGAAACTTGCTACACCGCAGATCAAAATAGAACCATAAACAACATGATATCAAAGTAAATACAACATGAATCGCTATCTAAATTTCGGACTATTATTATCGAATAAATCGCAGCAGCAGCATATGCGATATTCATGCCGCATTCACACAAAATTATCGCAGCAAACACGACGCAACACGAAACAGAACCAGTTGTGAATAATTCTCACAAGGTTAATTATAACCATATTCATGCTCAAATATACTAAGGAATTAGCACAGTGTAATGCACTCAAAGTCAAAATCAACTCGACTTCACAATAGAACCGAGATTCAGAAACAGCGACTACAAAATTTTTTTACAAGGTTATACTATTAACAATATGTATCAACACATTAATCTACATCAATATGCAAAATGATGAGGTATGCCAACCACAATAATCAGAACAAAGTGACACTGAAAATCTCAATTCGAAAGTTTACCGAAGGTCATGTCGTGCTTTGATCGAAACTCCCAAACCGAATCGAGCGATACAACTGCCGCTTTGTTCCGTAGCTACCGTGAAGTCGTCGCGGCTTTGAGTTTGTTATGTGCAGAGTTGTTATGGTTGCGACTTCCGTCTAGTTGAACCAAATAATGTAAATTCAATGAGTTCAAATAATGAATCGAACCGACGAATCTAAACGACGAATCAAAACAACAAATCGAAACAACGAATAGAGGGAAAGGAGAAACGCAGATTCGAACCTGAAATTTGAATTCTTTGATGAAGAGAATGTCAATCGAACCTTTCAAGCGTTTTCCTTCTTTAAATGATTTCTTGAAGTGGTTTATTGAAGAAATTTCCTGAAAAGAAAGAAATGAGTATGAACAAAAGAAAATGCAGATTGAACAACAAAATAGTAGAGATTTGTTCATACCACTGCGCAATAACGATGGGGACAACGATGGAGCTGAGAAACGATGGAGATTGAGGGACGATTGAGATTGAGAGAAGATGGAGACGATGGAAATTTTCTGATATATATTTTATCTCAATAAATTAAAATATTAATATTGATTTTATTTTATAACTTTTGTTTTATAAATATTTTATAACTTTAGTTTATTAATTTATAACTTTAATTTTATAAATATTTTATAACATTAGTTTTAGTTGTAAGTGGTTCGACAAATGTTACATCCACGAAACCTTTGTCGAAGACAAAAATTTGGCACATGAGATTTGGCCATGTCATTGAAAGGGGTCTGGTCGAATTGGGGAAACAAAATCAGCTTGGAGGAGACAAAGTCGAAAAGCATAAATTTTGTGAACCCTGTGTACTTGGAAAAACTTGCAAAGAGAAGTTCAACAAAGGCAAACAAAGAACTCATGGATCCCTTGGTTACATCCATGCCAATCTTTGAGGGCCTGCAAAGTGTCCATCACATTCAGGAGCAAGGTATTTTCTATCCATAGTCGATGATTATTCCAGAAAGTTATATGTATTCATCCAAACTGGCAGAAAGGTCAAGAGGTTGAGGACCGACAATGGCCTTGAATTTTGCAATAAGGTTTTCGACATATTTTGTGCTGCCTCATGTATTGCAAGGCACAAAACTACTGCAGGTACTCCACAACAAAATGGTTTGGAAGAAAGGTTTAATCGAACTATTTTGGAAATAGTTAGATGCATGTTGATTAGTGCTGGATTAAAGAAGGTGTTTTGGGCAGAGGCTGTTTCGACAGCAACATATTTGATAAACAAATGTCCTTTGACTGCGTTAGATATGAAGACACCTGAAGAGTATTTGGTTGTGTGGCCTATGCTCACATTAGGCAAGACAAGGTCGAACCTAGAGCTCTAAAATACATGTTCATGGGATACCCTGAAGGAGTTAAAGCTTATAGGTTATTGTGTCTAGAGCCAGGTCACAGGAGGTGTATCAGCAGTCGAGATAAAGTTTTCAATGAAGCTGAGATGGCCTTCAAGAAAATTGATGATGCTGACGAAGAGTAGGAACAGGGAGAGATTCATGTTGAGGTGGAGCATGTTGATGCCGAATTGCGTATCCCAGATAAAGTCAAAGAAGAAGCAGAAGTTGTTGTCAAAGATGAGGAGAGTGATAATGACTACCTGCTAGCAAGAGACAGGTCGGGGAGAGTCATCAAGCCACCTCAGAGACTTGGGTATGCAGATCTTATAGCTTATGCCTTAATCTCTGCAAGTGAGGTTCTCGACAAAGAACCTAGAGACTATAAGGAAGTTATGAGGAGTCGAAAGAAGACTGAATGGCTGAAGGCCATAGATGATGAGATGAAATCTCTTCATGATAATAACACCTGGGAACTGATCAAGAAACCTTATGGAGCCAGGTTAGTCGGCTATAAATGGATTTTCAAAGTTCGGAAGGAATCGAAGGAGTGGCGTCGAAGAGATACAAGGCAAGATTGGTCGCTAGGGGGTTCACTCATAAAGAAGGTGTCGACTACAATGATGTGTTCTCTCCTGTTGTGAAGCGCAGATCCATTCGAATGTTGCTTGCCATGGTGGCACAGTTCGACCTAGAACTAGAACAGATGGATGTGAAGACTGCGTTCTTGTATGGTGATATTGATGAAACAATCCTGATGAGGCAACCTGAAGGGTGTTTCGAAAGGGGAAGGAAGATTATGCATGCAAGTTGAAGAGATCTTTATATTGACTGAAACAGTCTCCTTGATAGTGGAATTGGAGATTCGACAAGTTCATGGCACGCATAAGTTTCATTAGAAGTCAGTTCGACCACTGTGTTTACTTCAGATTTTGACCTGGTAATTCATTTGTTATTTTGTTGCTTTATGTGGATGATATTCTAATTGCAAGCAACATTGTCAAAGATGTAATGAGGGTGAAGGCTGAACTCAATAAGAAGTTCGACATAAAGGATCTGGGAGTTGCATCCAGGATTCTTGGGATTGACATCTGAAGAGATAGAAATCACTCGAAATTATGCTTATCTCAAGAGGCATACCTATGGAAGATTCTCAAAAAAGTATGGTATGTCGAATTCAAAGCCTGTTGTGACTCCGACAAACCCTCAATTCAAGTTGAGTATAGATCAGTATCCCAGTACTGATTTTGAAAGAGCTTATATGAATATCATTCCATATGCTAATATAGTGGGTTCTTTAATGTATGTTATGATCTGTACTAGACCCGACATAGCATATGCAGTAAGTCTTGTAAGCAGGTACATGGGGAATCCTTGAAAGGCTCACTGGAAAACATTGAAGTGGATTCTAAGGTACATAAATTGGTCTCTGAACAGAGCCCTAATTTATGGTGGAGCCTTGCACTAGCGCAAAAACGGTTTTAGACAGCGCTTTTTTAGCCTTTAGACAGCGCTTTAAAGCGCTGTATAAACCAGCGACGCTATAGGTTTAGACAGCGCTTTTGGTATTACCAAAAGCGCTGTCTAAAGGGGCGTGTATTTAATGAAAAACGCTGTCTATGGTACCTTTAGACAGCGCTTTTTCACATTATATGGATTACTTTAGACAGCGCTTTCGTCAAAAGCGCTGTCTAAGCCCTACCTTTTTTTGACTTTTTTGGTACACCTTAGACAGCGCTTTCTCCAAAAGCGCTGTCTAAGACCTTCCTTTTTTGACTTTTTTAGTACACCTTAGACAGCGCTTTCACCATAAGCGCTGTCTAAGACCTTCCATTTTTTACTTTTTTAGTACACCTTAGACAGCGCTTTCACCATAAGCGCTGTCTAAGACCTTCCATTTTTGACTTTTTTAGTACACCTTAGACAGCGCTTTCACCATAAGCGCTGTCTAAAGTGGACCTTAGACAGCGCTTTCACCAAAAGCGCTGTCTAAGGTGTACGAAAAATTTTATATAATTTTTTTTTAACCACAATTTTACCAGGTTTTTTCAACCAGAATTTGACCTGTAATTTTCAACCAGCAATTTTTTTCAGAATTGGCAATTCAAACCATTGGCCTTTCTACACCAAAATTATATATCCAAAATTGGCATTTCATACCAATATATATATTTAAAATTACAAACCAAAATTGTATATACACCTATTTATAATTACAAATCATTACATTTTTCTACAAATGCACATTTTACTTATTCACCAAAATTGCATCCAACCAAAGCATTGCTTCCAACCAAAGTTATTGCTTCCAACCAAAGCATTTTTTCTACAATGCACATATTACTTATACACCAAAATTGTATATACACCAAAATTGCATCCAACCAAAACATTGCTTCAATCTACATTATAGGTCCTGAAAACACAAAGATTGTAATTCAAAGTATTAAAATTCAAAGTATATACACCAAAAATTGTAATTCAAAGTATATACACCAAAATTGTAATTCAAAGTTTGTAATTCAAAGTATATACACCAAAATTGCAATTCAAAGTATATACACCAAAATTGTAATTCAAAGTATATACACCAAAATTGCATCCAAAATTGTAATTCAAAGTTTGTAATTCAAAGTATATACACCAAAATTGCAATTCAAAGTATATACACCAAAATTGCATCCAACCAAAGCATTACTCCAACCAAAGTTACACATATTAAAATTCTCATCAATTAAAGTAAGAGTATAATATTATACCTTAAGTTTGTAAAATTCCGAGCTCCATAATGTATTGACACCACTCCTCTTTGATTTCATCCAATAGAGCCTTTGTGTAAGTAGCACTCCTGAATTCTTCAAAATACTACATAATAATATAACATATAGTTTGATTTAGTTTTAACTATTTCATTAGACAATATGAGAGATAT
This sequence comes from Lathyrus tuberosus, assembly GCA_022829125.1. Classification (NCBI taxonomy): domain Eukaryota; kingdom Viridiplantae; phylum Streptophyta; class Magnoliopsida; order Fabales; family Fabaceae; genus Lathyrus; species Lathyrus tuberosus. The sequence goes on along the minus strand of JALAZF010000161.1, from coordinate 5,674,473 downwards.
GTGTTAAAATAACTCATAAGTTAGAAATACATACATCGGGTGGAATCTCCATTCGATCCAACGAAATAGTGTCTCTCATAAATCTCAACATGAAATAGCCGCAATCTATTTGATTGCGTTGCCGAGGACACTACAAATGAAAATAAAATATGGATAAATTCTAAGTTTTATCAAGTAAGCATCACTAATATAATAAAACATGTGATAATTAATATACCTTCACATAATTCCATGTAATGGTGTGGTCGATTCCCCGATGTTCTAGGAATGCTTGTATAGTGCTAATAAAATATAAATGAATATTTAGAACAATTCACATAAATAAATAAATATACACATTTCTATTTAGAACAATTTCACTTACGTGTCAATACAATCCTTCATATCCGGGTATGTGGTCCAATCATTTCCTAAGGAATCCAGATAATACACTACTCCGCGGATAGGATTGATTGCAACCAACAACCAATGTCCACTGTAAGATTAAACAAGTGTTAGATAGAAACTTTCTACACGAAGTCAAAATACAAAAAAATATATAATAGATGAATTTAGAATGAAAATCTAACCCAGTATTAAACGGTAAAAAGTACAACTTTTCCGTTTCTTGGTTGTCCATAAAGACGTTGCGTATATACGCATGGACCTCATTTGGTTTCGTCAATATTTCGGTTAAGTTGACAGCGCTGGGGCATAAGAATGCAAATCTTTGCTCCAATCCCCGGGGGCGCATAAAACTGTCATACAGAAACCTGAAATAAAAACATCATTAACATTAGAATATTCATTTGAAAAATAAAGTAAATAAGTTGTTCAATTACCAAAGTAGATCGGATATACCTCAAGTATATATTGACAACAGTGACGCCCAATTCTGTATGTTGGAAAACTTGCTCGAAGTCTTCATTACCAACATTCTGGTCAAATTCAAAGCCATACAAATCTTTCTCCATAGTTATCAGACGAACACCTCCAGTCGGAATATCCGTCATTAATTGTAGAAAGGTCTGAAGGCACGTCCTAACCTTGCCGATAGGTTGTTTTCTAACCCTGGTATTCTTAGCACCAACAGTTTTTTGCGTTGAAACGTTGCTAATCACTTTACCAGGCAGCTATAAATCATATAATTTGTTAGATGAAGTATAAGATATCCAATTTATCATTTTCTATGCATATAATTGTGATGTACCTCTTTTTTTGAGACAACGGACTCGGTATGCTCCGGAATCCGCTTATCCTTTGTTTTGGATTTTGTTGGAGTCTAAATAACATTGCCATGTAAAAAATGAAAATAAAATGCTCGTAAAATCTTTGAATTTACACATTAAGATTAACAAAGGTTTATAACGGTTTTAAGCATATATACCTCATATCCTACGAGTATGAGATTTGACGGCCATGCAACAAACGACCCTATAGCTTGTCCCACCACTCTTACCTCCGAATCATCGTTAGGATAGGGTAATAGTGCTTCATTCTCCATAGCAATATCAACTGATACTTTCAAACTTCCAGTAGGGAGGGATTCATTATGAAGTACTGTGACCCCATTGTTAAACACTTTTCCCTTGGCAACCATCCGATGAATTGGTGAAGATAAGAATAGTTGACATTGGTGAATGCCCTAAAACCAAAAATACATATGTCATTGTTAATGTGTATATATGTAATTAAATAATTTAAGCTACTAATATAATTTCATAGATATATATATATATATATATATATATATATAATTACCTCTGGAATAATCGGATGAAAGCTGCAGTTGATACTATCCTTCTCTGATCCATCTCTAACACCAGAAGCGTTATCCCTTTCTTTTTCCTTTCTTAATTCCCGCACCTCGGCTTCTAGTGCTTCCAATTTAGCTTCAAGTACTGAATAACTAGCAGCCTTTCCCTTTTTAATATTCAGGGAGGTCGGGGAGGTCGGGGTGATCCCAAATGCCTTACCCCTCACCCGACCAGGATACTCAGGGACATCTAATGCCCGACTAAGTATGCTCCTGGTATCATCTGCAGGTACAGACTGAGATAACGCCTCCTGAAAATCAGATGAATATCGAATATTTGTCAAATATTTGTTAATAAAGTTTTGACTTAATTAAAGAAATATTGTTATACTTACACATTTCTCATATACTTGTAGAACCTCTTCTGGAACAGATCCAGACTTGCCCACACGGGCTTCCTTCCACAAGACATGTGCAGGAAGAGATGTTTCAGAGCTACCCGCCTTTTGTAACTACATATAAAGCCAAATAATATGATCAAATATAACTCATGATGAACAATTATTATGTCATTGCAATTTATTGATACTTACCAATTGTTGCTCCAAACGTCCATATCCAGTACGTCCTTTCCTGTATTTATATTGGGGATCTGATGCTCTATCCCGATTAATTGCACTTAAACTCTTAAATTGCTCGGTTTGTCGTTTGGCTTTAAACTTCACCCATTCTTGTGGTGAAATGAAACTTGCATATTTAGATGGAAACTCTCCATCAACAAAATTACCTTCAGCATCCTTAAGATAGGTTTTGTTTAAATATGTCCTAAACCCTCTTAGGAGCTTCCCTGCCAATCTCATCAAATAAGCTTTTCTGTCGTCCTCGACATTAAAGCACCTCTAAAAAAACCATACACATTGGTTAGTACAAATAATTTAAACGACATAATTAGTTGGCATAATTAAAGACATAATTATGGTACCTTTATCTCATTCCAAATTTTTTCTTTGGTTTCCTTCAACTGTTTGTTTCTCCAGTCATCTAAAGTAATAGGAACCTCATTCCTTACAAGTGTACCAATGAAACTTGTCAACATATGACCGTTAGGCTCAACAAGTGTGCCTGTTTCGCTCCAATGCACATTATAAGTCATGCCTTGATTTCTAGCATGGATCACTCTCCTCATTATGGTTATTCCTCTCCTAATCTCTTCTTCCATAGTTCTGCTACTTCCAACCTGATCATCATGTGGATGATCATCATCATGTGCGTGATCATCAGCATGTGGGTCATCATTGTTAGTAGCCATCTAACCTGTAATAAATAAATCAAGGATATCAAATATAATATATAACAAATATAATAAAGAAATAAAGGATATCAAATATAAAAAATATGACATAATATATAACAAATATAATAAAGAAGTCAAGGATATCAAACATAATATATAACAAATGTAATAAAAAAATCAAGGATATCAAATATAACAAATATGACATAATATATAACAAATATAATAAAGAAATCAAGTATATAACAAATTTTACCTCTTTCACTAACATCTCTTTCTTTTCTTGGTTGGAATATGAATTACTTGTTTCTTATCAATGCGGACGGATGAATGGATCCAAATTCCCTCGTTATGGTCATTTCTGATATATGACCCATCCGCTATAAGATCCTCATCCATGAAATTATATTAGTAGCTTAAATTATTTAATTACATATAACTCTGTGAAACTTTTATCCGACCATCCATTGCCCGCCTTTAAGTTGTACAACTTCAATACCGCAGACAGTCTTGTGAATTTAGTGCAACCTTGATAGAGCGGTTTCTCTGCATCGCTTACCAACCTCTCAAACATTTCGGGACAATCATGAAGATCTTCTACAACTGCTTCTGCAATCTCTTCGACTCGATCACAATCGTATGTTTCCGTGTCTTTGTCATCTGAAGCATAGGTTGTATTACTTTTCCTCGTCGGTTCAACATTCTCGTTAATTTTCTCACCATGATGTATCCAACACTTATAACTTCGATCAATTCCATTCATCAGTAAATGCGATTTCAACCCATCTGCGTCAACCCTACCAACATAACAACAACCCAAGCAAGGACATTTTATTCGATTGAGCTCTTCAGCGTCAGCGTGTTGAACAACAAACTTAACGAAATCCAATACCCCATTCTCGTACTCTTTGGACAATCGATCGGCATCCATCCATTTTTTATCCATGGTTTTCCTACTTATTAATCCTAACAGTTAGAAAGAATTTAACATTAGCATAACAAGTCCAAACTAAGAAATTCAAAGCAATTAACTTCATTAACAAAATTGCTTTGAATTTCGGTTCTTTAGAACAACAACCTCAAGAATTTACATTATTAACATTAACACTAACACTAACACTAACACTAACACTAACCTAACACTAACACTAACACTAACCTAAACTAAACTAAACTAAACAAACACATTATATAGCAATAGTTAACAATGTAGAAAAATGTTAACAAGAACAAACTATAATAGATGTTCTAAACTAACACTAACACTAACACTAACACTAACCTAACACTAACACTAACACTAACCTAAACTAAACTAAACTAAACAAACACATTATATAGCAATAGTTAACAATGTAGAAAAATGTTAACAAGAACAAACTAAACTAACACATTATATTGATTCTATTCCTATATCACCAAAAATGAAGTTAGCACATATTTTATTCTTATATCCAACAACAGTCCAACATTAGCAACAACATTAACAACATTAGCAACATTATCAACATTAGCAACAGTCCAACATTAGCAACAACATAAACAACATTATTATCAACATCAACAACAACATTATTATCAACATCAACAACAACATTATCAACATTATCAGCAACATTATCAACTGAAACTCTGAAACTCTGAAACTTCCAAACTGAAACTCTGAAACGTGTAAAATGTGTAATACTCTGAAACGTGTAAAATGTGTAATACATCAACAACAACATTATTATCAACATCAACAACAACATTATCAACAGCAACATTATCAGCATACCTTATAAAATGTGTAATAATCTGAAACTCTTAAACTTCCAAACTGAGTGACGAAAACGCGAAATGAGAGAGGAACAGACGGTCACGGTGGAGTAAAGGTCGTCGGAGTCGCGAAATGAGGGAGGAACGGTGGACGACGGCGCGGTGGACGACGGCAAGGGTTTAGCTCAGGTTCGCAAGTATCCGTTCGCAACAGGGGAGGGAGAAGAAAGAGCGCAAAACTGAAAATGAAAACTGAGTATATTCATATATTTTAATTTTATTAGACCTTAGACAGCGCTTTTAAACAAAGCGCTTTCTAAGGTGGCCCTTAGACAGCGCTTTAAAAGCGCTTTCTAAGATTGGCCTTAGACAGCGCTTTTGTTTTTATTTTTTTAAATATTTAAGACCTTAGACAGCGCTTTCCTTAAAAGCGCTGTCTAAGGTCTTATATTTTTTTTAAATTTAGACAGCGCTTTTAAGGAAAGCGCTGTCTAATATTTTCCATTAAATTTTTTTAAAAATTTAAAAGGCCTTAGACAGCGCTTTTCACTAAAGCGCTGTCTAAGGTCTTATATTTTTTTGCGCTTTTCCTTTATTAAATTAATAGATTCCGTGTTTTTGACCTATAGCAGCGCTTTTGTAATAAAGCGTTGTCTAAGGTGAGATGTTATAAGTCCTTTTTGTTGTAGTGTTGGGTGAAGATAGTAAAGCAGCAATCGAAGGAGATCTCGACTCTGATTATGCAGGGTGTATGGATTCTAGGAAATCTATTTCTGGATATGTGTTCATTATGTTTGGCACAACAATCAGTTAGAAAGTGTCGCGGTGAAAATTGGATACCATAGTTATTTGTTAACTAGGATCGCATTTTTAATGTCACCACCGGTCTTTGATTTTATCCAAAGGAAGGGAGACAAACCGAATTCCTACAATGCAATGCAAATGCACTAAGATTCTAAGTTCGGCGGTTGGTTATACCTAGGGAAGGTGTTAGCATCCTAGATATCTGTAGTACTCTACAGGAACCTCTTGATTTATTATGTTATTTGTTATCTGTTTTGCTAAGGGTTTAAAGGTAGGTGATTTATTATTTTTATTCCTAAGTGTGCTCGACAAGATATCGCATCTTGTGCCTACATATCCTGTCAGGAGGGAATCAGAGCACTTGTAGTTCCTTATTAAGGATACTAAACGTTTTAAAGGTTTAGGAGAGGAAGATGAGTCATCATCTTAAGAAAGACCACCACAGTTTTGAAAATGTTTGTATGTTGTGGGGTATGGGGATTGTATGTCCCTTTCTTTGAGATGATTAACATCTATTTCTCTTGTGTGGAGAATTAGGTGGGCTAAAGTTTGATTAAACAATCAAAATTAAGGGGGGACTAACCTAGGAAGTCTATCCTAAGTTATCTAATAGTCTTAACTTAAGGGTGTCGATTATGATGCAAATGATATGCACCATGCACAATAACATGGTTATCATGCATGGGATTTTCCCTTGGATATTTATGCGATTAATTACTATTATTTAGGCGAGGGTGCTAGCAAAGTGATGCTAGACTTGTGTCTTGTGACCAAAGGTTGGTAGCGACGCTCAAAAGCAATCGACTTACATGGGTGAAAAAGTGGGTTTCGACGTTGGATCAAAATTATTTTATTTTTTTGAAAGGTTTAAAGCAAAACAGACATAATTGAAACAAACATGTTAAACGCATACATTAAGCGAGAAGAGATTATTCATATACGCTTACTAAGAGACTGCCTTAGGAGAACCTACTTACAAAGGGTTTATATTAAAGAGGGTTTCTATCCTAGTTAAGGAGAATGTTTATACTTGAAAGGTTTAACTTCTAAATACGAGAAAAAGGTTTTCAAGATTAACAGAAAAGTTCTATTGTTTTGAAAGGGAAACATTTTTTTTATACTCATTAAAATATTAATTAGAAAAAGGTTTTATATTTTTAGGATAAAAATGGTTTTATTATTTGAAGAGTGATATTAACGAAAAGGTTTTATTTTTAAAAGCGTTATATTGAAAAGGTATTAGAAGAGTTTATGTTATTAAAGAAAAACTATGTGTGAAAAGTTATTATTTTATTTTCTGAAAAGTTATATTATATTATCTAAAAGACAGTTATAATTATTAATATCAAAAAGAGATTATTATAGAAAAGGTTATATTATTATTTAACACTATTATTAAAACTAAACACACAAAAAAAAAACGAGAAGCACCCTGGCCAGTTGAAACCAGGGCCGTTTGATCAGGTCGGGTCAAAGGCTGACCCTGATCAGGTGGAAAACGAGGGTACACGGTAAGGCAAGATGATCACGCACACGTAGAATCAGAAAGCAATCAGAGACACACAAAAACACAAAGAGAAATGCTCGCTCTCTCACTCTCGCTATTCTCCGTCTTCTCTCTCTTGTTTCGTCATTGGGTTTCAAAACCCTAAAATCAAACTCTCCGCCACCCTCTCAATCGATTTCTCTCAATCTCTCTCGCGTCTCACCCTCTCTCGATTGCAATTTGGGTGATGATTTTTCGTGTTTTCTTCGCTCTCTGATTTCTCTTCTATTTATAGGCCAATGATGAGTGTGAAGTTTTTTGATTTTGGAAATCTTTGAATGCTGCATTGAAACGTGATTTCAAATCTTTGATTTGATTTGATATCGTCTGAACGGTTTAGGAAACTTTTGGTGCTATCTGATAGTTGGAAACTTTTGGAAATTTTGGAAACTTTCGTGATTTCAAGATTTTGATAGCTTTGATTCTTGCCTAATTCTGTTTCGGGAATAAATCTTTTTCCTTGAGTAGCATCCTTTCTGGTTTAGGAAACAATCCTGTAATCACTGTGATGTTGCCATAATTTCTATTTTGAAAATGATGAAGAGATTTTCTGATTCGAAAAAAAATTAACTCTGAGGTCTGTCTTTATGTCCTGATAATGTTTGGAAAGAACCTGTTGGCCACCTCAAATGTGATATTTGCCATAGTTTATGCCATAAACACGCTCTGATTATTTCCCATTTTCTTTGTCAGGTTTGGGACGTGGATTAATGCGACCATGTGAATTTTGTTAAGGTCAAGATAAGGTAACATTCTGAATCTTCTTGTTGATTAACCTTTTAATCTCCGCAAACTAATTCTTTATTCGCAAATGCTTAAAAAGAATTTCCATGAAACGCGTGTTCGCATCACTCACCTTCCTCAAACGTATGCTGATATGATTGAAGGTATTGTTCTACGATGAATTGGAATCCTATGAAAAGCCCCTTCGATATCTTCATTGGTATTACCGAGTGAACAAAGCTCCGTCACCATTTGTCATTAACAGAGTTCCTCGTTATTGATGCAGTGTAAGGTTAGCTCGGTACTTTATGAACTTTGCTTATTCTTCATGATTTGAGATTCATGAACCTTTCTTCCTTGTGTGCTTGCCATCACGGTTGAGATTCTTTCCGTTTTTTGGCTTACTCTCTCAATTGATATGCAGTTGTCAGAGGTACAGTAGTAGTTTCTTCTGCTGGAAGCCCTGGACCTTATTTCAGAACCGGTCTAATACTGCACCTTGGTTATTCACCGTTGCTGCTATCACATAGATAAAGACTTCATCCGTTATGTTAAAACTAGGTGACAACAAGTACTCTAAGGTCTCGCATTTAAAATCCTGTATACGTTACTTGTGTAAAAACTCTCACACTTGATCAACTTGAATTTGGTTCTTTGGTTTGTTAGGGAATAAGCCATTCGTCTAAGGACTTGCCAACACAAAGGTTATGTCCTTCGATTAGTACTGAAGCTGCAAAACATCCCCACATTCTAACTAGAACTGCGTAAGTGTCAAATCTTCGAATTTTATTGTGAATGAGAATGTATATTTTCTCTTAGTACTTAGAAGATTTTCCACATGAACTTCTGTAGGAAACACTGCCGTTTCGGGACACTTGATGTTGAAAAAAGTGAGGGGTAAAATCGTGATGTGCCTTTGTGTCAGCAGTGGTTGAGTACTATGAATTCTTAATTTGAATCCATCGTGGGTGAGTTCGACATTGATTAATATTTGTATTCAAATTAGTTTAATTTGATGCAATTCGGTTTGAATCGCCGTTTATCTGAATTTTTGCAATTGATTTCGAATGGCTTTGAAATGTTTGTTCTTAGGGACTAGAGTTCTCACTGGTTTATATTGAATTTCAACAGGTTTGGATTCGGATTCTCCGCGGTATGCTCAATGGTCCCGTTTGTTTAGCAACACTCTCCTTCACAGATTCGTCCCTGCCTTATAAGGAAAGGACGAAAGATCCCAATCTTGATTCGCCAATGTTTCCAGGAGTTGCGAGTTTTCCAGCGTCTGATATAGCACCAAATAGCCCAAGACTCTGTATTTCTTTTAGAGGCAAATCCTCCCAATGACTTTAAATCTTACTCTTGAATGATAGATTGATTTTTGAATATTGTACAATTGTCATGACTGATTTAAATTCTAAATATAGAATTTTGAACTTTGATTTCCTGAGACTTTTACCACGCTGAGTTTTGTAATGTTCTCCAACAAACATACATGTGTGGATCCTTGTCATGATGATGTGACCACCGCCAACCATATGGCAGACTTTGAGGGATAGATATTTATTGGTTTAGTGTTTTTGTACTGATCCACTTTTATGGTATCATCCTGTGTAAGAAAAATTGGAAGATCTTTCGGTCAACATGATTTCGTATGTTCTGTGAAGACGAGGCCTCTTAGATGATTTTCTCTTTTCATATACAAAAAAAATTTGCAATAAAATTCTGAGAAAAATTATCAATAAATCATGGAGAGGTGATGCTCCTACTCTTGTATAACATTTATGATCATGGAATGACGTAAGGATCCTCGTGACTTTAAAACCTTTTGATGGAACGTGAGTTTAAGTGCAATTGAATTCTTGAACTTGCATTGCTGTAATTCGTAATTTGAACTCTTGATGGCTTAAGACATAATCCCATTTGGGTATTCGAATGTGTAAAAGACCTTGTGTCGAGTTGTACTGTCGCACGTAGATTTCATATTGAATAAACGAAGCTCTATGAAGGATCTCAATGAATTAATAACTTGAAACATGAATCTTGGCAAGCTTTCGAATCCTTGATTTTTCCTTGAATTTTCCTTAATCTCACGATGGCTTAAATTTAAGTCTCGTTTTGTGTCTTTTCCTTTTTAGAAATCCATATGAATCTTTTGGGCATGTTTATCTCCTAATCTCAAACCCAGGCTAACTTGACCCTGTGGCACCCTTGAGCTATGCAAAACCAAAGTCTGACCCCGTCTTTAAGGAAAAAGTCACGAGAAACCACCCAAGATGTCTTCGAAAAAAAAAAGTTCTAGCAGTGGGTCTTGGATAGAAAAGAAACCCTAAGGCCGTCTTGAATCAAGCTCAAGGTTCATGCTCTAGATTGTTTGATTATGAGAATCTATTCTTTGGGATACTGCACTTGCACAAACTGGTTAGTAATAATAAACACGTATACAAGACTGCATGACCTAAAAATGCTATGCAAAAAGAAAAAGGGAGATCTTAGGGTCAAAAATTAGGGTGCAACAGATGCCCCTATTTAAGTTTCTTCTATTCGGAGATGTGAAGATTGACATCTTCGTGTCGACGAGATAGGAGGGACTTAAATACAAACATGCACAAATTTTTGGCCCTAAGATGCCGCGAATGCACATGATATGATATGAAAATGATATGGAATGCAAGACAAGGATCTGTGGGGGATAACGTCACAGGGGATAACTGATGTTAAGACACAAAGAAAGAAATACCCGACGAGGACGACTCCGCAAGACAAGACTCTACGGGGAAATATCTAACTCCACTAGGGGAAAAGAGACTACCAACTAACAATCACAAGGTAGCTTAAACATAAGGCAAAAGAACTTGGAAGGATAACTTACTACCAACAGCTGGTAGCCTAAGCGAAGGTATCCAGTTGAAATAAAAAGGCATATATTACCTACTATCACACACGATAGCCTAAGCAGAGGTAATAAACTGGGGAAGAAGGATCACCTACTGCCAACTTGTGGCAGCCTGAGCAAAGGCGTCCGACAAAAAAAAGGTGTGTCACCTACTATCAAGCATATGATAGCCTAAGCCAGGTAAACACAAGAAGGAAAGATGACCTACTACCACCACGGTAGCCTAAGCGAGGCATCTGACCAAAATACAGACATATTACCTACTATCACACATGATACCCTAAGCAGAGGTAATAGACTTGAAAAGAAAGATCACCTACTACCAAACATGGTAGCCTAAGAAAAGGTGTCTGACTCAGAAAGGTGTATTACCTACTATCAAACATATGATAGCCTAAGCAAAGGTGAATACAAAAGGAAAGATGACCTACTACCAAACACAGTAGCTAAAGAAAAGGTATCTGACCAAAATATATGGTATATTACTTACTATCAATCATATGATAGCCTAAGTAGAAGTAATAACATGAAATGAGAGATCACCTACTACCAAACACGGTAGCCTAAGCAAAGGCATCTGACCAAAATAAGCTTCCATGATCAAGATATGATTCAGCTTGTTCTTACACTAAATGTTCCATTTAAAAAGGGTAAATAAACTTCCCGAATGTTTCAAGGTTGTATGCCATGAACGGGTTTTCAAATAAAAAGCTGCAAAGTTGTATGCCACGAGCAAGTTCGAAAATCAACGCTTCGAGGTTGTATGCCACGAGCGAAGTCTTGAAATAAAAGCTATGAGGTTGTCTGCCTCGAACAAAGTCTTGAAATAAAAGCTACGAGGTTGTCTGCCTCGAGCAAAGTCTTGAAATAAAAGCTACGAGGTTGTCTGCCTCGAGCAAAGTCTTAAATTCCTCTTAGAAAGATGAATACTTGTTGGAAAGTAATTTCACAGGGGATTAGAATTTCATTGGAGATTGAAGACTTTAGCGGGAATCCATAATTCATTGGAGATTAGGAAAATTCACCGGGGATCTTCAAAAGGAATGCAGGTCGGCTGACTTGCAAAATAAGGTCTTCTCAAATAAAGAGAAAGATCATCTGAATCCTCACCAAACTTCTCGGGGAGATGCCATCTGATGGGAGTATATTGAATCGTGGACTCACTGGGAGAATACCACTGTGACGTAATATTGTTGGAGTCGAAATTCGTTGAAGCGAGTACAATCCTTGTAATAGGGATTCTCAAATAAAGAGAATACTTGTAAAGTCATCAGTAGTTGATAACCTTGATAATTTCACCGGGGATAGACAAACTGTCTTGAGGAGACTTCCATTTGTCATCCAGATAGAAAATTGTGCTCAAATAAAGAGATATCACTCGTTGTCTAGATTTAAATCCCATAACACTGCTGGAGAAATAACTTCCTGTCTTCCATAGATATCTTCAAGTAAACTTTTCTAAGGGAGATAGGGCGCAAAATAAATGCACGCTTGATCTAGGTTCAACAACCTGGAGATATCCAAAATTGTGATTGTCAGGGACCCAAAGTTCAATCCAGGAAATAACTGGAAAGAAACGGTCAAACAAGAACCCCATCCATTGAGGACTGAACTCAATGGGTTTATCTTTATCCGAGATGGAAAAGAAACTAAAGCAACCATCCTTCACGAGGATCGAACTCAGTGGGGAATTAGAAAGGGTGTGCTCTTTCTGCCTAGGGCTGACTACTCTACTTGGAAGGAGAAGACAAACTCGATCACTTTGGGGGTAACCACGACCAAAGTGAAAGAACGAACAAACAAACACAAAATGCAAGAATGTAAAAATGCCACATGCCATGAATCTAAATGCAAGGATGCCATGATACGCTTATGCTTATGCTTATGCTGACAAAACAAACAAAGAGAAAATCGGAGATGAAAACAAGCATCTCGATACGAGTACTCGGACAATCTCTGCAATATAAGAAGCATCACTGGGGATGAATGGGAAGCCATATATGGAAACAAATCCCACTTCAAAGCTTCAAATCTCTGGGGAAAATAGAGTACTCCACTTGGGGATGAACATCATGACTTCACTTGGGTTGTCAAAATGAACCTTGTGATTCCGTTAGGGGATGAGAAAGGTTCACTGGGAACGAATCAAACTCATGATTGAAGAGACTTCATGGGGGATAAAATAAATATCCACTGAGAATTGAAGTAGTGTGAATGAAAGTTGTAACTGGCTAAGATAAATATCCACTTCAACTGGGAAACTTGGATCGAAACTAGTTGGAAATAAAACTTTGAGAGGATGAAATAAACATCTGCCTTCACTGGAGGAAATTGAGGTAGTCTAATGGGGAGTGAAATAAACACTCGCTTCGCTAGGGAAGGTTGAAGTCGAAGAAGTTCACCGGGGAATAGTCGCGACTACCTGAAATGAAACTTACTGGGGAGTTGCCACATTACCTGGGATAAAAGCTCTTTGAGCCATGGCTTATGGAGACTGTCAACATCCCTTTAGTGTTCGTAAATCAAAGTAATCCACACACGAGACAAATTGGGATTTATTATCAAAAGATAAAGAATCATTTTGCAAGATAAAAACAATTTGCTGATAGATGATAAAATTACAACTTTATTTCATAAGATGGTGATCAGCAAATTGCGTGATTCCATATATTATTACAATGGCGGAAAATGGTAATAATAAAAGAGTTACAACAAAAACAACACAATGTTATTTCTTGAACGAGTTTGAGTTTCCCCATATCCTAGGCTTTTGAAGGTCTTGACTTTGACTGTCGCAGTAAACTTTGACGAACAGTGCTGGGTCAACTTCTCTAGGTATAGTACTTCTTGATTGTATCTGTAACGCCCCGATTTTGATTATTTCCCAATTATGTGGAGTCTTTTATTTTAATTGGGTGATAAATTATTTTAATTGTGAATTTGGTGTGTTAAATGTTATTTTACCGTTTTGAGAGTTTTCGGGGAAATTAGAATGGAGATTATTTTAGACTTTTCTCAATTAATGGTCAATTGGAAATTAAGTGGAATTAGAATTTGTGGGAAAAATGAATTAATTGATTGTTTGGAAAATGAGAGAAAAGAAATAGAAAGAAAAGAGATAGAAAGGAAAAATAGAAGGAAAATAGTAAGAAAAAGAGAATTAGAGAAAAAGAAGAGAAAGAAAAAGGAAGAAGAGGAGAAAGTTTGGGAAAACTAGGAAAATCATCAAGATCGATCAATTAGCGAGTTTGGAATCCGGGTAAGGGTGTGAAACATTGTTATCTTATCAATGTATGTGATTATGTATGAGTTGTTGTTGTTGATTGATTTTATGAGTTTTGGGTATAAACCCTTTTTGAGAAATTGATTGAGAATTGATACAAATGTGTTCAAACTTGTGTTGATTGTGTTCTTGTTGGTCTATACATGTTTAATATGTATTGTTACACTTCCAAATGTTGTTTTTCTGAGTTTTAGGTGATGAATTGGTGAATTGTGAGTGGAAAACGCATAACAGAATTCTGCAGAAATTTTTCTGGTTTTTCCAGGTCATACGCGTATGAACCTTGGCAATACGCGTAATGGGGGCGAGCCATGGGCCAATACGCGTATGGTTTTTCTTTTCACTCGGCCCTCTGCCCATTAGCCTATGATACGCGTAGCATTTGAGGCCGTACGCGTATGGATCAGGTCATTACGCGTATGGGAATTTCAACGTGGAATTTGGGAAAAATGGGTCTTTGCCCGTACGCGTATGACATGTGCCCGTACGCGTATGGCCAGAGGAGTTGTAAAAATGGGATTTTTCAAAATGTGTTTTTCGGTTTCGTCCGTAACTTTTGTTCCGTTTGTCCGATTATTACATTCTTGGTATCATTGTGAAGCTATTGAGCTGTACTATATGATTATGATGATTTGGAAATCGTTAGCTGATTTAATTATGTCGGAAAGTCGGGAATAGTGCTATTTAGCGATTTTTACCATTTTGACGGTGTGTTTGAATGTGAATCATACAATAGTGCATTGATGTGAATGTATATAGATTGTATGTGATTGTATGTGATGAATGCATGAATATATTGTGAATATGTATGCATTTCAAGAATGTCTTGGGTCATTTTGCATGTGAAGCATCATGAAATACATTCTTGTGTTGAGCGATTCTAAGGAGAATCCGTGGTAACATCGTGTGCCTATGTGAGGGGGTGAACGATGATTACGAACGATTGTGTGCCTATGTGAGGTGTGAGCAATCGGATTGTATGCCTAGGTGGGGTGTGAGCGATCCATAAACATTGTGTGACCATGTGGGGTGTGAGCAATGGGTGAACATCGTAGGCCCGACGGGGAGTTACTTTGGTAACGAGCGATGGTTCCAGCAGAAGTTCCTGAGTGAACTTGAGATGATTGAGTCGGTACCGCATTGCATTTGCATAGAGTCGTGAGTCGGTCTCTATGATTTGCATTTATCATCTTTATAATGATGTGTTGTTGAGTAAACGTAATTGAGTATGTTTATGTGGAATGATTGGGAATTGTGAAAGTATGCATGATGAATATGCTTGGTTGATATATAGATATACATTGTAGTGTATATGGGTGTATTGTGATGAACGGTAATGAGTTGTGGTGAGAATGTGGAATATGTATATTTTTATGTTTCTATATATAATTATATGCATTATTATTATGATAATATTTCTCACCCTTCTGCTGTTTTATGATGCTCTATGAGGCATTCCAGAGTAAGTATGCTGGAGGTCTTTTTGTGAAGCGTGTCTTCATTCTTTTGGTCGGTTGGCTCTGATATGTAGCACCGGGTAGCTAGGATGTATATTATTCTTTTGTGATACATTTGTACATGTATCTTGTGGATAAATTTTGATGTAAACATGAATTATGTTGGTGGATAATACTTGGTGAAGTATCTATCTCTATATATATGTTTGAATGTGGTTCAATGTTTAGATTTTCCGCTTTTATTCTAAATATTAAAATGTGGGTGTAAGGACAAAGTTCCTCTGTTGCAAAGTTACCCCACTGTTGCATATCAATGTTTTGAGCAGGTGTTGTATGTTGTAAAATTGTGTATGATGTGACATGCCTCTTTTATGCCATGTTTTAATCGTACTCTGGCGAAATTTTAATATGTGCCTAAATGATTTATGTGATTATTTGGGGGTATAGAAAGGGGGTGTTACATTAAGTGGTATCAGAGCCAGAGTTGAGTCAGTTGTGTCTGTCTTGATGATTGTGTTGGTTGAACTGTTGTTTAACCTTGTTGTTATTTTTGGGAATGATCAGAATATGTCTGGTAGAAACGACAATGCGGTGGCTGCTGCTTTGGATTCAATGGCTAGGGCGGTGCAAGGTGCGCCGAACGTGAATGCTAATGGCGAGTTCAGGAAGAATCAACCACCGGTTTTCAAAGGAAGATTTGATCCCGATGGTGCTCAACATTGGTTGAAAGAAATTGAAAGAATCTTCAGGGTCATGGACTGTGCGGAAGAAAATAAGGTGAGGCTTGGGTCTCACATGCTGAAGGAAGAAGCCGACGATTGGTGGGTCGGTATGCGTGAAGTTCTTGAGGTGGATGATAAAGAGATAACTTGGAATTTATTCCGTACTGAATTCTTGAGAAAGTATTACCCTGAGAGTGTGAAGGGAAAGAAGGAGATGGAGTTTCTTGAACTGAAACAAGGTAGTATGTCGGTGGTGGACTATACTGCTAAATTTGTGGAGTTGGTTCAATTCCAACCTCATTATGCTGCGATTACTGCTGAGTTCTCAAAGTGTATTAAATATGAGAATGGTTTACGTCCCGAGATTAAGCAAGCTGTGGGATATCAAAGGATAAGGAGGTTTTCTGATTTGACAGAATGTTGTAGAATCTTCGAGGAAGATAGTAAGGCTCGTTCCACACATTACAAAAGTGTGAATGAGAGGAAGGGAAAGCAACAAGCTAGAAGTGGGCCTTATGTGACACCCGCTGATAAGGGCAAGCATAGGGGAAACTTTGATAGGAGTTCTGGAGGAGGAGGTTCCGGTGTTATTAGGTGTTACAAATGTGGTGAACTGGGTCGTAAATCATTTGAGTGTAGGAAGCCAGTGGTGAAATGTTCTAATTGTGGAGGTACTGGGCATGCTGCTACAGATTGTAGAAGGAACATGATGAGGTGCTACAATTGTGGAGAAGTGGGTCACATTAGTACTAAGTGTACTAAGCCGAAACAAGCTCAAGCGGGCGGAAAGGTGTTTGCATTGGCGGGGACTCAAACTACTAGTGCGGACCGTCTGATTAAAGGTACTTGCTTTATTAATAGTACGCCTTTAGTCGCTATTATTGATACTGGAGCGACTCATTCGTTTATTTCGTCTGAGTGCGCGAAGCGTTTAAATCTTGTGTTGTCTCTGATGGATGGTAAGATGGTTATTGATACTCCAGCAATGGGGTCAGTAACTACTTCTTTGGTTTGTTTGATGTGTCCTTTGACCATTTATGGTAAAGACTTTGAGATGGATCTAGTGTGTTTGCCGTTGGAAGGATTGGATGTGGTCTTGGGTATGAATTGGTTGCAATTTAACCGAGTTCATATAGATTGTTATCATAAGTTAGTGAGGTTTCCTTCTTTGGAAGATGATGAATTTGAGAGTTTCCTATCCACTAAAGAGTTGAAGAAACTTTTAGCGGACGAAGCTCAATTGTTCGGTTTGTTTGCATCTTTAACTGTGGATAGTCAAATGTCACTTGATGTGGTTCCAGTTGTTTGTGATTTTCCTGAGGTGTTTCCAGAAGATATTAAGGATGTACCGCCGGAAAGATAACTTGAGTTTTCTATTGACCTAGTTCCAGGTACTAGACCGATTTCGATGTCACCGTATCGTATGTCGGCATCGGAGTTAGTAGAATTGAAAAAGCAATTGAATGACTTGTTGGACAAGAAATTTTTAAGACCAAGTGTTTCTCCTTGGGGTGCTCTGGTATTGTTGGTAAAGAAGAAGGATGGGAGTATGTGGTTATGCATTGATTATCGACAATTGAACAAAGTGACAATTAAGAACAAGTATCCGCTTCCAAGGATCGATGATTTGATGGACCAATTGGTTGGTGCGAGTATTTTTAGCAAAATTGATTTGAGATCGGGATATCACCAGATTTGTGTGAAAGGAGAGGATATTCAAAAGACGGCTTTTAGGACACGGTATGGTCATTACGAATATTCCGTGATGCTATTCGGGGTTTCTAATGCGCCGGGTGTGTTTATGGAATACATGAATCGTATTTTTCATGAACAGTTGGATCGTTTTGTGGTTGTGTTCATCAATGATATTTTGATTTACTCTAAGTCTCAAGAGGAGCATGAAGAGCATTTGAGAATTGTGTTGCAAATTTTGAAAGAGAAACAATTGTATGCTAAGTTGTCGAAATGTGAGTTTTGGTTGTCGGAAGTAAGTTTTCTTGGACATATTATTTTTGGTAGTGGTATTAGCGTTGATCCATCCAAGATTGATGCGGTGATGCAATGGGAGGCTCCTAGGTCGGTTACGGAGATTCGAAGCTTTCTAGGCTTGGCGGGTTATTATCGGAGGTTTATAGAGGGATTTTTGAAGTTGGCACTTCCGTTAACGCAATTGACTTGTAAAGGAAGGGCTTTCATTTGGGATATTCATTGTGAAGATAGTTTCAATGAGTTAAAAAGAAGATTGACAACGGCTCCGATCTTGATTTTGCCTAATCCTAATGAACCATTTGTTGTGTATTGTGATGCTTCATTGACAGGTTTAGGTGGTGTCTTGATGCAAGATGGAAAAGTTGTGGCGTATGCTTCTAGACAATTGAGAGTGCATGAAAAGAATTATCCTACACATGACTTGGAGTTAGCGGCCGTGGTGTTTGTTTTGAAAATATGGAGGCATTATCTTTATGGTGCGAGATTTGAAGTTTTTAGTGATCACAAGAGATTGAAATATTTATTTGATCAAAAAGAGTTGAACATGTGACAAAGGAGGTGGTTAGAGCTTCTAAAGGATTATGATTTTGGTTTGAATTACCATCCGGGTAAGGCAAACGTGGTGGCCGATGCCTTAAGTCGGAAGTTGTTACATATGTCCGCATTGATGATGAAAGAATGGGAACTTTTGGAGAATTTTAGAGACTTGAGTTTAGTTTGTGAAATGACGCCGAGAAGTGTGAGACTTGGTATGCTTCATGTTACGAATGATTTTCTTGCAACGGTAGGTGTAAACCAAAAGTTGGACTTGAAATTCGTTGATTTGATGTTGAATGAGAATGAGGATTTCAAGGTTGATAATTTTGGAATTTTGAGATTTCGTGGTCGTATTTGTATTCCCGATGATGTAGAGTTGAAAAAGATGATATTGGATGAAGGGCACCGAAGTAACTTAAGTATTCATCCGGGAGCAAACAAAATGTATCAAGATTTGAAGAAAATCTTTTGGTGGTCCGGATTAAAGAGAGATGTTGCTCAATTTGTGTATGCATGCTTAACTTGTCAAAAGTCTAAGGTGGAACATCAAAAACCTAGTGGATTTTTGCAACCGTTGGATATTCCGGAATGGAAATGGGATAGTATATCGATGGATTTTGTTACGGGATTGTCGAATACGCAAAGAGGTCATAATGCTATTTGGGTAATTGTTGATAGGCTTACTAAATCTGCTCATTTTATTTCGATTGATATTAGTTATCCTTTGGAGAGGTTAGCCGAGATTTATATTTTTGTGGTGGTGAAGTTACATGGAGTTCCTAAGAGTATTGTATCGGATAGAGATCCTAGATGTACATCGAGGTTTTGGGAGAGTTTACAAAAGGCTTTGGGTTCTAAGCTAAGATTGAGCTCGACTTATCATCCACAAACGGATGGTCAAACCGAGAGGACGATTCAATCGTTGGAGGATTTATTGCGTGCTTGTGTGCTCGAGCAAGGTGGTGCATGGGATGATTATTTGGTGTTGATTGAATTCACTTACAATAACAGTTTTCATTCGAGTATAAGTATGGCACCATTTGAGGCTTTGTATGGTCGTAGATGTCGAACACCTTTGTGTTGGCATGAAACGGGTGAGAGAACAATAGTTGGACCGGAGATGGTACAACAAACGACGGAGAAAGTGAAGTTTATTCGGGAGAAGATGAGAGCTTCTCAAAGTAGGCAAAAGAGCTATCATGACAAGAGAAGGAAAGATCTTGAATTTCAAGAAGGCGACCATGTATTTTTGAGAGTTACACCGGTTACGGGTGTGGGTCGTGCTTTGAAGTCGAAGAAGTTGACCTCTCATTTTATTGGTCCGTATCAGATTACTTCCCGAGTTGGTGTTGTGGCTTACCGTGTGGCATTGCCTCCGAACCTTTCGAATTTGCATGATGTATTCCATGTTTCGCAACTTCGAAAGTATGTTCCGGATCCGTCACATGTTATTCCTATGGATGAGGTTGAAGTGAGAGATAACCTTACGGTGGAAGCTTTACCGGTTAGGATTTTGGACCGTGAAGTTAAGAAGCTAAGAGGTAAGGATATTGCGCTTGTGAAGGTAGCGTGGGGAGGCGCTGCGGAAGGCAATATGACTTGGGAACTAGAGAGTGGAGTTGTTTGAATCAGGTATTATTTTCGAGGACGAAAATTTCTAAAGTGGGGGAGAGTTGTAACGCCCCGATTTTGATTATTTCCCAATTATGTGGAGTCTTTTATTTTAATTGGGTGATAAATTATTTTAATTGTGAATTTGGTGTGTTAAATGTTATTTTACCGTTTTGAGAGTTTTCGGGGAAATTAGAATGGAGATTATTTTAGGCTTTTCTCAATTAATGGTAAATTAGAAATTAAGTGGAATTAGAATTTGTGGGAAAAATGAATTAATTGATTTTTTGGAAAATGAGAGAAAAGAAATAGAAAGAAAAGAGATAGAAAGGAAAAATAGAAGGAAAATAGTAAGAAAAAGAGAATTAGAGAAAAAGAAGAGAAAGAAAAAGGAAGAAGAGGAAAGAAGAGGAGAAAGTTTGGAAAAACTAGGAAAATCATCAAGATCGATCAATTAGCGAGTTTGGAATCCGGGTAAGGGTGTGAAACATTGTTATCTTATCAATGTATGTGATTATGTATGAGTTGTTGTTGTTGTTGATTGATTTTATGAGTTTTGGGTATAAACCCTTTTTGAGAAATTGATTGAGAATTGATACAAATGTGTTCAAACTTGTGTTGATTGTGTTCTTGTTGGTCTATACATGTTTAATATGTATTTTTACACTTCTAAATGTTGTTTTTTCTGAGTTTTAGGTGATGAATTGGTGAATTGGGAGTGGAAAACGCAGAACAGAATTCAGCAGAAATTTTTCTGGTTTTTCCAGGTCATACGCGTATGGGGTATGTTCATACGCGTATGAACCTTGGCAATACGCGTAATGGGGGCGAGCCATGGGCCAATACGCGTATGGTTTTTCTTTTCACTCGGCCCTCTGCCCATTAGCCTATGATACGCGTAGCATTTTAGGCCGTACGCGTATGGATCAGGTCATTACGCGTATGGGAATTTCAACGCGGAATTTGGGAAAAATGGGTCTCTGCCCGTACGCGTATGACATGTGCCCGTACGCGTATGGCCAGAGGAGTTGTAAAAATGGGATTTTTCAAAATGTGTTTTTCGGTTTCGTCCGTAACTTTTGTTCCGTTTGTCCGATTTTTACATTCTTGGTCTCATTGTGAAGCTATTGAGCTGTACTATATGATTATGATGATTTGGAAATCGTTAGCCGATTTAATTATGTCGGAAAGTCAGGAATAGTGCTATTTAGCGATTTTTACCATTTTGACGGTGTGTTTGAATGTGAATCACACAATAGTGCATTGATGTGAATGTATATAGATTGTATGTGATTGTATGAGATGAATGCATGAATATATTGTGAATATGTATGCATTTCAAGAATGTCTTGGGCATTTTTCATGTGAAGCATAATGAAATACATTCTTGTGTTGAGCGATTCTAAGGAGAATCCGTGGTAACATCGTGTGCCTATGTGAGGTGTGAGCGATGATTACGAACGATTGAGTGCCTATGTGAGGTGTGAGCAATCGGATTGTGTACCTAGGTGGGGTGTGAGCGATCCATAAACATTGTGTGCCCATGTGGGGTGTGAGCAATGGGTGAACATCGTAGGCCCGACGGGGAGTTACTTTGGTAACGAGCGATGGTTCCAGCAGAAGTTCCTGAGTGAACTTGAGATGATTGAGTCGGTACCGCATTGCATTTGCATAGAGTCGTGAGTCGGTCTCTATGATTTGCATTTATCATCTTTATAATGATGTGTTGTTGAGTAAACGTAATTGAGTATGTTTATGTGGAATGATTGGGAATTGTGAAAGTATGCATGATGAATATGCTTGGTTGATATATAGATATACATTGTAGTGTATATGGGTGTATTGTGATGAACTGTAATGAGTTGTGGTGAATTGCGGTGAGAATGTGGAATATGTATATTTTTATGTTTCTATATATAATTATATGCATTGTTATTATTATAATATTTCTCACCCTTCTGCTGTTTTATGATGCTCTATGAGGCATTGCAGAGTAGGTATGCTGGAGGTCTTTTTGTGAAGCGTGTCTTCATTCTTTTGGTCGGTTGGCTCTGATATGTAGCACCGGGTAGCTAGGATGTATATTATTCTTTTGTGATACATTTGTACATGTATCTTGTGGATAAATGTTGATGTAAACATGAATTATGTTGGTGGATAATACTTGGTGAAGTATCTATCTCTGTATATATGTTTGAATGTGGTTCAATGTTTAGATTTTCCGCTTTTATTCTAAATATTAAAATGTGGGTGTAAGGAAAAAGTTCCTCTGTTGCAAAGTTACCCCACTGTTGCATATCAATGTTTTGAGCAGGTGTTGTATGTTGTAAAATTGTGTATGATGTGACATGCCTCTTTTATGCCATGTTTTAATCGTACTCTGTCGAAATTTTAATATGTGCCTAAATGATTTATGTGATTATTTGGGGGTATAGAAAGGGGGTGTTACAGTATCCACATTCACGGGACGGGTGATCTCCTCTCCATCCATAGTTGCTAACATCACAGCACCCCCTGAAAAGGCCTTCTTGACTACGTAGGTGCCATCGTAGTTAGGAGCCCATTTCCCCCTGGAATCGGTAAGAAAAGACTGAATCTTCTTAAGCACAAGGTTTCCCTCTTTGATCTCGCGAGGTCGAACCTTCTTATCAAAAGCCTTCTTCATCTTTTGCTGGTATAGTTGTCCACGACATAGAGCT
This sequence comes from Lathyrus tuberosus, assembly GCA_022829125.1. Classification (NCBI taxonomy): domain Eukaryota; kingdom Viridiplantae; phylum Streptophyta; class Magnoliopsida; order Fabales; family Fabaceae; genus Lathyrus; species Lathyrus tuberosus. Next base: position 5,651,422 of record JALAZF010000161.1, on the reverse strand, counting down.
GTCAACCTTTTTTCCTCAATCAGATTCAATTGGTCATATCTGCTTTGACATCATTTAGCCTCTGAAAGCTTTGCCTCCATCAGAACTCTCATAGAAGAGATCTCGACTTCTACTGGGAGCACAGCTTCCATACCGTAAATAAGTGAAAAGGGTGTTGGCCTTGTTGACGTGCGTACTGAAGTGCGGTACCCATGTAGAGCAAATGAGAGCATCTCATGCCAGTCCTTATAAGTGACCACCATTTTCTGAATAATCTTCTTTATATTCTTGTTTGCCGCTTCGACCGCTCCATTCATCTTTGGTCGATACGGAGAAGAGTTGTGATGCTCAATCTTGAATTCTTCACACAATTCCTTCATCATCTTGTTATTCAAGTTGGAACCGTTGTCAGTGATGATTTTGCTCGGCACACCATATCTGCAGATGAGATGGTTCTTTATAAATCTGACGACCACTTGTCTGGTAACATTGGCGTATGAAGCGGCTTCGACCCATTTGGTGAAGTAATCGATTAGAACCAAGATGAAACGATGACCATTAGAAGCTTTCGGTTCTATCATACCAGTCATATTGATGCCCCACATAGAGAAAGGCCACGGAGACGAGATAACATTCAGGAGAGTTGGTGGTACATGACTTTTATCAGCATAAATTTGACACTTATGGCACTTCTTTACGAACTTGTAACAATTTGATTCCATCGTTATCCAATAATAGCCTGCTCTCAAGAGTTTCTTTGCCATAGCATGTCCGTTGGCATGGGTACCAAAAGATCCTTCATGAATTTTGGCATTAACATATCTGATTCTCGCTTGTCAACACATCTCAGCAAGACCATGTCAAAATTCCTCTTGTAAAGCACATCATGGTTCAAGAAAAAGTTGCCGGCCAGTCTTCTCAAAGTCTTCTTATCTTTGTTAGATGCCCCAGGCGGGTATTCTTGCTTTCGGAGAAACAACTCAATGTCATAGTACCAGGGTTTTCATCAACGACTTCTTCTACTGAGAACACATAAGCAGGCCTGTCGAGGCGCATAACATTAATCTTAGGAAAGTCATTCCAGTGTTCACCACAATCATAGAAGCCAGGGTCGCCAAAGCATCTACCATCCTATTCTCGGTACGAGGAATATGGTGGAATTCAACTCTGTTGAAGAAAGGGAGTAGTCTTCTTGCGTAATCTCTGTATGGAACTAAATTGTATTGTTGGGTCATCCATTCTCATGTGATTTGGTATATCACCACAGCAGAATCGCCGTATACATCTAAATTCTTGATTCTTAAATCCATTGCCTCTTCAAGGCCCATGATACATGCTTTATATTCGGCCTCATTATTCGTACATGGAAAATTCAATCTTGAAGTGAAAGGGATATGGGACCCATGAGGAGTCACAATAATTTCCCCAATCCCTTTGCCATAGTTGTTGACAGCGCCATCAAAAATTAAACCCCACTGAGAATCTGGTTCAGGCCCTTCATCTGGTAATGGTTCTTCACAATCCTTCATTTTCAAATACATCACGTTCTCATCAGGGAAATCGTCCTCCACAGACTGATGGTCTTCAATGGGTTGATGAGCTAGGTGATCCTCTAGAACACTTCCTTTAATTTCCTTCTGAGTGTGGTATTCAATATCGTATTTGGATAACAACATCTGCCATCGGGAAATCCTTCCCGTCAGGGCTGGTTTCTCAAAAATGTACTTGATGGGATCCATCTTAGAGATTAGCCAAGTAGTATGATTTAGCATGTATGGGCGTAAACGATGAGCTGCCCATGCTAAGGCACAACAAGTCTTCTCTAGCATTGAATATCCGGATTCACAATCGGTAAATTTCTTACTGAGATAATAAATTGCATGCTCCTGTTTCCCTGACTCGTCTTGTTGGCCGAGCACACATCCCATGGAATCTTCTAAAACCGTCAGATACATGATTAAGGGTCTGCCCCTAACCAGAGGAATCAAAATGGGAGGCTCCAAGAGGTACTCTTTGATACTATCAAACTCTTTCTGACACTGTTTAGTCCAAACATAACCTTGTTCTTTTCTGAGAAGCTTGAAAATAGGTCCACAAGTAGCAGTCGTATTAGAGATAAACCGAGAGATGTAGTTCAAACGCCCCAGGAACCCTCTGACCTATTTTTCTATGGTGGGAGCTGGCATTTCTCGTATAGCTTTAACCTTATCTGGATCCACTTCAATTCCTTTCTGGCTAACGATGAAGCCTAGCAGTTTTCCTGAGCGGACACCAAATGTGCACTTGTTAGGATTCAAACGGAGTTGATACTTCCTCAAACGCTGAAACAACTTAAACAGATGTTCGACATGGTCTTCTTCAGTCTTGGACTTGGCTATCATATCATGGAAAAGAGTAGTCATAGCCCTCTGATATGTTGCACCAGCATTCTTCAAGCCGAACGGCATAACTCTGTAGCAAAATGTTCCCCAGGGTGTGATGAATGACGTCTTCTCCATGTCTTCAGGAGCCATCTTGATTTGATTGTAACCTAAGAACCCATCCATAAAAGAGAAAATCTTATACCTTGCAATACTATCCACCAACATGTCAATGTGAGGGAGAGGAAAATCATCTTTAGGACTAGCCTTGTTCAAATATCTGTAGTCAACACACATTCGAACTTTACCATCCTTCTTTGGTATAGGCACAATATTAGCTAACCATTGCGGATATTCGGATGTAACGAGAAAACCTGCATCAATCTGCTTCTGTACCTCTTCTTTAATCTTCAAAGCCATATCAGGGCGAGTCCTTCTGAGCTTTTGCTTGACTGGCTGACACTCTGGCTTCAAAGGTAGACGATGCTCCACTATAGTAGTGTCAAGACCAGGCATATCTTGGTACGACCAAGCGAACTCATCAACATATTCCTTGTGTAATTCAATCAACCTTTCTTTCACATTAGACGTAAGCAAAGCTCCAATCTTCACCTCTTTACGGAGTTCTTCTGTACCCAAATTAATAACCTCTACTGGCTCTTTATGAGGCTGGATGGCTTTGTCCTCATTCTCAAGTAACCGGGATATCTCCTCAGGAATCTCTTCTTCTTCCTCTTCGGCTTCGAACACGGGAAACTCAAAGTTCGGAGAAGGCATTGGATTATTGTTTTCGATGTTCAGTTCGTGCAATAATCTGCACATGTGATGTGATTTTGTTTTAGATTTTGAGTAAGTGAATGTGTGTGCACCAACGGGCAAAGTGATTTTGTGATTACCATTTTCCTTAGAGTAATAATAAATGGAAACAGAAAATAGGAATGCAAAATGATGACTTTATTGATGATAATAAATTTCAAGAAAAATCCCCAACACAAAATCACCTCTGCCTTGGGCAGAGCAAAGGGAATTATGAAAAGTAAAGCCCACTCACAAATGTCATCGCCTTGGGCAGAGCGAACAAACTAAAACAAATGAAACAACAAAATAATTACTTTGATAATGGGATCACAACAGGAACATTAACAGCACTCCAATTTTGAGCCATTGCCCCATGCGTCACAAAATTAGGCTGATCTTTGGCAGACTCATCTCCAAGGATGGCACTGGCTTCAAATTTGGGTCCTTGTACTTCTGGTTAAGGAGGAAAGAGAGGAACGAAAGCATCTCCAGAATCACTTTCCACAACACTTACCCCTGGTGAATGGATAATCCCTCCGTTGTGAAACACATTCTTGATGGGGAGAATAATCATGTTCCCTGTAGGAGTCTTCTCAGAATTATTACCTTTGAAACCCAAACCTTTCTTATCTTTGTTTTCGGCCAATTCCAGCACTTGCCCCCACTTCCCTTGAGAACCACCTTCCACAACTCGATGTGCGTCTTTGAAAGATGCCATAGAAACTCCATTATTCTTGGTATTATTAACAATCGAGAGGGCTTGAAATTGAGTTCCTACCTCCTCTTCTGCATCAACGTAAGAAAACGAAGAAAGATGGCTTACTACCAGAGCCCTTTCTCCATAAACTGTGACTAATTGCCCATCACAAACATACTTCAACTTCTGGTGTAGGGTAGATGTGTCAGTTTCCGCCTCATGTATCCATGGCCTGCCTAGTAAGCAACTGTAGGAGGCATGAATGTCCATGACCTGGAATGTAATCTGAAAAACACTAAGACCGATAGTCATGGGTAAATCCACTTCTCCAATCACGGTTTTTCTCGAACCGTCAAAAGCTTTGACAACAACACCACTAGGCCTCATTGGTGGTCCCTGACAAGTCAGCCTTTCGAGAGTTGTTCTTGGCATCACGTTCAATGAAGAACCAGTATCAACCAAAACTCCAGATAACATGTCATTCATGCAGTTTATGGAAATGTGCAGAGCCAAATTATGCTTCTTCCCTTCTTTGGGTAATTCCTCTTCGCAGAATCCCAGATTGTTGCATGCAGTAATGTTACCCATTATTCCACTAAATTGCTCCATAGTTGCATCATGGTCAATGTATGCCTGCTCAAGTACTCCTTGTAACGCCTGCCTATGGGCCTCAGAACTCATCAACAGTTGTAACACAGATATTTTAGATGGTGTCTGTAGCAGCTAATCCACCACCTTGTATTCACTTCTCTTGATCATTTTCAGAACCTCATCCAATTTGTCTATAGAATCATTCCTGCTGGACTGCCCCAGAGTTGTATCTTTCACGATTGGTTGCTCAGAAGGGACCTCCTTATTTGGTGTAGAGAAAACTCGACCACTTCTCGTAACCCGGCTAACATCAGCAATGTTGACTATGGATGACAAATTGGGCAAAGGCTCCTCCCTGCCATTTTCGAACATAGTAGCGTTGTACTTGTAAGGAATTGCCTTGCTAGAAGTATAAGGAACTGGATCAGGTATGTTAATAACCAGAGGAGTTGTAGCGGTCTTCCGGCTATCATAGGTAAACTCAATTCATTCCAACTCTTTGATGTGGGGAACTATCACAAATGCTTCTTCAACTTCCTCTGCGGGACATGTAATGCCCCGATTTGTTTTATTGTATTTAATTATTTCAAATATGAGAATTTATGAAATGTGTGAATTTATTTTATTATTTTTATTTATACGAATTAATGTGTTTTACCCGCTAATTGGTTAATTTCACTGATAGGTAAAATATTTGCATCAAATTATAATTTCTTTTCAACTTTTATTTTCCGAAATATATTTTATCGCTGTTTATGTTTTATCGCGTTTTGAGAGCGTTTGAGGGATATTTGAGCTGAGGGGTATTTTGGTCTTTTGCTTGGGTATTGTTTTAATAAAATAGAAAGAGAGAAAATTAGAGAGAAATGAAAGAGAAGAGAAAGAAAAGAGAAAAGAAAGAGGGAAGAAGGAAAGGAGGAGGAAAAGAGGGAAAAGAGGAAAATCGAGGAATCGTCCGTTTCAAGCGCGATTAAATCGGGTAAGGGTGCGAAACTCGATTATTATATGCTTGTGTATGATTATGTATGTATATGTTTGATGTTTTGTTGGATTGTATGAGAAAAAGATCAAAAACCCATTTGTGTAGAATGTGTTAGAATTCGATTAAATCGGGTTAGAAATCATGTTTTCGTGTTTCCTGTTGTTGATACATGATTGATATATGTTGTTGTACACCAACTTGGTATTTTCTGAGTTTAGATGATGAATTTAGCGTGATTTGGATTGGAACCCGTAGGAAAAGTTATGCAGAAGAATTTTTCTGGTTTTGCCCAGGTCATACGCGTATGGGGCATGTCCATACGCGTATGGGTCTCAGCGTGACGCGTAACATGGGCGTGTGATGGGCCATTACGCGTATGAAATGTGACTTTTCTCGGCCATCTGCCCATTTGCGTATGGTACGCGTATCACTTCAGGGCATTACGCGTATGAGGGGATGCAATACGCGTATGGGGTTCAAAATGGGAATTTTGGGAGGAAAATGGTTCTGTCCATACGCGTATGGCCTTGGGCAATACGCGTATGGCATGGCGAGGATTTTGGGCAATACGCGTATGGCCAGGAGAATGGTAAAATGAGACTTTTCAAAATATCGTTTTTCGTTTTCTTTCGTAACTTGAGTTTCGATTATCCGATTTTAACATTCTTGGTATCGTGGGAAAGCTGTTGAACTGTACTTTCATAATATGATGATTTTGAAATTGTTAGCCGATTTAATTATGTCGGGAAGTCGGGAATAGTGTTATTTAGCGACTTTTACCGTTTTGAATGTGTGTTTGGGATGTGAAACATACAATAGTGCATTGATGTGAATGTATATAGATTGTATGTGATTGTATGAGATGAATGCATGAGTATATTGTGAATATGTATGCATTTCAAGAATGTCTTGAGTCATTTCGTATGTGAAGTATAATGATGTACATTCTTGTGTTGTGTGATTCTAATGAGAATCCGTTGTAACGATTGTGTGCCTCGGTGAGGTGTGAGCAATCGGGTCGTGTGCTCGTGTGGGGTGTGAACGATCCATAAATGATGTTGTTGCGTGGTAAAATGCATTGTTTGATTGAATATCAATGTATGTTGTTATGATATGTTATGGGTAGCCTTTGTGGTGTGAATCCCTTGTGGAAGTAATTGTGATTGTATAATTGTTGGGGTGATGAATTGTGGCCGAAAGGCAAATAAATGCAATGTGTTGTAGTTGGTGATATATATGCATAATTGTGGTTACATATATGTGTGAAGATGCATTGGTTGTTATGAGTTTGTGTGTCAAGCATCATGATATGCATCGTTGTGACGTCCTGAGTGACAGATTGGTTCCAGAGGGAATCCGCTATAACGTCGTGTGCCCGCTTTTGGGGTGTGAGCGATGATTATAGACGACCGTGTGCCCGCGTGTGGGGTGTGAGCGATCGGGTCGTGTGCCTGCGTGTGGGGTGTGAGCGATCCATAAACACCGTGTGCCCGCTTGTGGGGTGTGAGCGGTGGGTGAACATCGTAGGCCCGACGGGGAGTTACAGTGATGTAACGAGCGATGGTTCCAGCAGAGTTCCTGAGTGAACTAGTATTGAGATTTGATGGAGTCGGTACCGCATATGCATTTTCATAGAGTCGTTGTGTCGGTCTCTTTGCATCTGCATGAATTATGATTGCATTGGTTATATGTGGAAAATAATGATTTAATTGATTATGTGTGATACATAGTGATAGTATTTGTGAATTAATGTGTATTTGTGTTAAATGGATTGCATTATGAATGATATCTTTTGTGTATAAACATATGCATTATGTGTGAATAGGTGATTTTGTGAATATAATCTATATATGCTTTATGTGTTGGCATGTGATAATTGTGGTGAGAATACTTGATATGTGTATTTTTATGTCGATATATATAATCATATGCATTTATATTATGATTGAGTTTCTCACCCTTCTGCTGTGGTTTATTGCTCTATGAGGCAATTGCAGATTGTAGTCTCAGAGTCTTTTGTGGGGATTAGTTCTCCATTCTTTTATCGGTTTGTCTGCTCTGATACGTAACATGGGAGTCGGGGAACGTTTCTATTATATTTATGTATGCAAATTGAATATGTCTTTGTATTATTTTTGTACGTATATTCTGATGTTATAAAATGATCTATTTTGTAAAACAAGGCAATTATGGATCTTTCCGGTTTATTCCATAATTGGCCATTTATTATTTATAGAAAAAGTTTCCCCTTTGAGGCGATTAAAGATTTGTGTTATGTATCAAATAAGTTTTGAGCAGGGAGTGTGTTTTCGTTTATTGTTGTGGCATCCTTGTTTCTGTCAAGTAAATAAATTTTTATTCACTCTGATTTGATTATGTATTATTTGTAAGCGATGGGAATTGGGGTGTTACAAAGTGGTATCAGAGCAGGTCGGCCCGTCCGGCCAAGTTGTTGAGTCTGTTGGTGTGACAGTTGAATACTGTCGTTGTTACTCATCCCTTAGTACGTGATATGTGTGTGGAGCACTGTTTGTACTTTCTGGTTTTCTAGTCCTTTGTCTGCAGGAGTTACAATGAGATAAGTGGGGGAGAAGCTGGTACTTCTCCATGTTTCTTTAGGTGTGGAACGTTGGCTCAGTGTGTTATGAATTGTAAGATTGTAAGTGTTGTTTGGACAGTGTGGTTCCCGGTTCCAGAAGGGATGCAGAGGTAAGGCTTATGTCAGCTAAGGATTTGTGCCTTAGGTAGTTTTGTGCACAGGAGGTAAGAAAAGCTATTATGGTTTGGTAAAGACGGTTTATGCCTCATCATGATTGTCGGTTGTCTATTGGCAAATTGAGGAACTGATCACCCTTAATCTCTTGTTGATAGCAGACGGAAATTATGTTGGATGGAATGGACGTGTCTTTCTGGCTTTGATAGTGTGTGCAATGAGTTGTTTGGAATTTAAGGAAATGGTTACAGATTGTTTTGTTGTGTCGATGAAGATTCTTATATCAGAAGATGAGATGGTTTAGAGGTTGATATGTGGGTCAAGTTGGGAAGTCATTGAGAGAGAATGATTGGGTATTATTAATGGTTGTTCTCAGAGAGTAGAGTGTGAACTCCGATTTGACGAAGGCGAGGTTTGGAGGTTTGGATCTGCTAAGTAAGTAAAAGAACTATTAGGAAGTGAGACTAAGATGTTTGTTATGTTTGTGAAAATAATGTTTTGGAATTGACAAGAAGTCGCGGTAATGGACTGCCAGTTGTGCATGGTTTCCAGATGCGTTTTTGGATGGAACAGTAGTGTGTCGTCTTAGGGAGCTTCAGTGTGGTTAGTGACAAAAAGGAAGGATGATTGAAAGGAATAACAAGCATGTGGTGTATGATGGTATTGAGGCTATGGAAAGCAAAATTTAGAATTCTGGTGGGGTTTGAGGTCTTTGGAAAGTTAGAGCATTAATGGAAAGTATTGAGAAAAACCTTACGTGTGGATGTAATATTGAAATAAAGAGTCCTCTTTAGTTTGGTTGAGTTTGATCGAGATTACAAGTGTTTGGAACGTTTGATGAGAGTGGCGATTTTGGGTTAATTGAGGCTTGGATTGACTTTATGTGATTGGTTATGTTTGTTATCATCGGAATAAGTTATTATTTACTCGGTTAAGCTTGTATGCGAGCCTAGACAAGGTTGGATAAGGTTTAATTTGGTTGGAAATTATAATGTACAGTGATGTGTTCAGTGTTAGTAAGGCGTCTGGATTGTTTGTGGAGTATATGAGTCGTATCATCCATATTTAATTGGATAAGTTCGTAATGGGTTGATTGAAGATATTCGGATCTATTATAAACTCAGAGGAAGAACAAGTAGAGTGTTTGAGAATTGTATTACCAGTGTTGAAAAGAGACGAAGTTTTATGCTAAGTTATTCAAGTGAGAATTTTGGTTGAAAGAGGTTAGTTTTCTTGGATGTGTATTTCTGGGGATGGTATTGCGAGGGATTTATCGGAAGTAGATGTAGTTCTATAATGAGAAGTTCCGAAGTCGGCTAAGATGATTAGAATCTTTTTCAAACTTTAGTTGGTTATTATCGAAGGTTATGGAAGGCTTTTCCAAGATTTGCGTTTTCGTTATTTCGGTTGACTTGAAAAAGGGAAGTCGATTGTTTGGGATGCATCTTTGATGAGTATAGTCAGTGTGTTAAGATAAGAAAGTAAAGTCGTGGCTTATGTTCTTCGACATTTGAGTAATTGTGAAAGGATCAGTACTATTGTTGAATTGGAATTGGTTGCAGTGGGATTATGTTGGAATATTGGAAGTATTATTTTTATGATGCTAGATTCGAAGTGTTTGGTAATTACAAGAATATTGAGTACTGGTTTGGTCTGAAGGAATAGAAACAACGAGGATGATTAGGATTCGTGGCGAGTCATGAATTGGTTTGGGGTTATCCTTGGGGAAGGGATGTTGTTGTGCCTGATGAGTTGAGTTGAGAGTTTTCATACATGTCTGTTTTGATGGTCAGGGAGTTAGAATTATCTGAGCAGTTCAGAGGCTTGTGTTTGATGTGTAGGATAACACAGTAGAGAGTGAGGTTGGGTATATTAATAGTGAACAATAATTCTTGGTGAATATGAAAGAAAGTTAGACTTTGGACGTGAGATGGGTAGACTTGAGGATTTCGAGTAATCAGAGTGCGCAACGGAAGCGTGATATGGCACATTTTGTATTTATGTGTGGGACTTGTACGAGTTCATAGGATGAACATTGGGAATATGTGGGAACGATGAGGCCATTGGACGTTCCAGAATGCAAGTGTTAAATAAAAGGTTTAAATATTATTCATGGACTACCGTGTAGATGGATGTTTTGGTTATATGTTCGATTGGAGAATCGTAGCATTGTTGCGATATGTTGTGTGGCAAGGATGTGGTCTTGTGGTTATGTGGAAGTTAGTGAACGATGCTGTGTCGTGGAACTTTCTGTTCTTGTTTGTGTTGTGGTCTCGTTTCCATGGTGATGGTTCGAGTGTATGTGGCTAATTCCTGTCTGGGGAGTTAGAAGTGTGTTACCTACGGTGATGGTAACACTCTTGTGGTGTTTCGGTTCACGAGTGAACCTGTGAGTTTGTGCTTGAGTATTCTTGAGTTGTGAGTTGGTCGTCAAGTGCATTGTATGGGCTTTGCATCTTGTCGTTGTTGTTGTAGTCGTGATCGTATTATTGTTGTTGTTGCTGTTAGCAAGGGTGGTTTGTCAGTTGTGTTATTCGTGGTGTGCCTTTAGTTGGCCTGTTGGTTTGATTAGTCGGATGCGAGAGTCGTGTCCAGAGCTGTGGTATCAGTATATTTTCGAGGACGAAAGTGTCTAAGTGGGGGAGGGTTGTAACGCCCCGATTTGTTTTATTGTATTTAATTATTTCAAATATGAGAATTTATGAAATGTGTGAATTTATTTTATTATTTTTATTTATACGAATTAATGTGTTTTACCCGCTAATTGGTTAATTTCATTGATAGGTAAAATATTTGCATCAAATTATAATTTCTTTACAACTTTTATTTCCCGAAATATATTTTATCGCTATTTATGTTTTATCGCGTTTTGAGAGCGTTTGAGGGATATTTGAGCTGAGGGGTATTTTGGTCTTTTGCTTGGGTATTGTTTTAATAAAATAGAAAGAGAGAAAATTAGAGAAAAAAGAAAGAGAAGAGAAAGAAAAGAGAAAAGAAAGAGGGAAGAAGGAAAGGAGGAGGGAAAGAGGAAAAAGAGGAAAATCGAGGAATCGTCCATTTCAAGCGCGATTAAATCGGGTAAGGGTGCGAAACTCGATTATTATATGCTTGTGTATGATTATGTATGTATATGTTTGATGTTTTGTTGGATTGTATGAGAAAAAGAACAAAAACCCATTTGTGTAGAATGTGTTAGAATTCGATTAAATCGGGTTAGAAATCATGTTTTAGTGTTTCTTGTTGTTGATACATGATTGATATCTGTTGTTGTACACCAACTTGGTATTTTCTGAGTTTAGATGATGAATTTAGGGTGATTTGGATTGGAACCCGTAGGAAAAAATTATGAAGAAGAATTTTTCTGGCTTTGCCCAGGTCATACGCGTATGGGGCATGTCCATACGCGTATTGGTCTCGGCGTTACGCGTAACATGGGCGTGTGATGGGCCATTACGCGTATGAAATGTGACTTTTCTCGGCCATCTGCCGATTTGTGTATGGTACGCGTATCACTTCAGGGCATTACGCGTATGAGGGGATGCAATACGCGTATGGGGTTCAAAATGGGAATTTTGGGAGGAAAATGGTTCTGCCCATACGCGTATCGCCTTGGGTAATACGCGTACGGCATGGCGAGGATTTTGGGCAATACGCGTATGGCTCAGGGCAATACGCGTATGGCCAGGAGAATGGTAAAATGGGACTTTTCAAAATATCGTTTTTCGTTTTCTTTCGTAACTTGAGTTCCGATTATCCGATTTTAACATTCTTGGTATCGTTGGAAAGCTATTGAGCTGTACTTTCATAATATGATGATTTTGAAATTGTTAGCCGATTTAATTATGTCGGGAAGTCGGGAATAGTGTTATTTAGCGACTTTTACCGTTTTGAATGTGTGTTTGGGATGTGAAACATACAATAGTGCATTGATGTGAATGTATATAGATTGTATGTGATTGTATGAGATGAATGCATGAGTATATTGTGAATATGTATGCATTTCAAGAATGTCTTGAGTCAATTCGTATGTGAAGTATAATGATGTACATTCTTGTGTTGTGTGATTCTAATGAGAATTCGTTGTAACAATTGTGTGCCTAGGTGAGGTGTGAGCAATCGGTCGTGTGCTCGTGTGGGGTGTAAGCGATCCATAAATGATGTTGTTGCATGGTAAAATGCATTGTTTGATTGAATATCAATTTATGTTGTTATAATATGTTGTGGGTAGCCTTTGTGGTGTGAATCCCTTGTGGAAGTAATTGTGATTGTATGATTGTTGGGGTGATGAATTGTGGCCGAAAGGCAAATAAATGCAATGTGTTGTAGTTGGTGATATATATGCATAATTGTGGTTGCATATATGTGTGAAGATGCATTGGTTGTCATGAGTTCTTGTGTGTCAAGCATCATGATATGCATCGTTGTGACGTCCTGAGTGACGGATTGGTTCCAGAGGGAATCCGCTATAACGTCGTGTGCCCGCTTGTTGTAACGCCCCGATTCCAATTATTCCCATTTTGGTTGAGTCTTTTATTAAATTGAGTGATAAATTATTTTATTTGTGGAATTAGTATGTTAATAAGATATGTTGATGTGTTATGTTATTTTACCGTTTTGAGAGTTTTCGGGGAAATTAGTATGGAGGGTATTTTAGACTTTTCTCAATTATTGATAAGTTAGAAATTTTGTGGAATTAGAATTATGTGAGAAAAATGAATTAGTTGAATGTTTGGAAAATGAGAGAAAAGAAATAGAAAAGAAAGAAAAGAGATAGAAAAGAAGAATAGAGAGAAATAGAAAGAAAAAGGAATAGAAAGAAAGAGGAGGAAGAGAAAAGAGGAGAAAGTTTGGAAAAACAAGAGAATCATCAAGAACAATCAATAGCAAGTTTGGAATCCGGGTAAGGGTGTGAAATCTTGTTATCTTAGCAATGTGTATGATTATGTATGATTGTATTGTTGATTTTGTTGATTTTCATGAGTTTTGGGACTAAAACCATTTGTGTAGAAAATGGTAGAAATTGATGTTTTCGCGGATAGTAATCGATATAATTTGTGTTGTGTGATCTCTATAAGTATATGAATCATTGCTATTAATTGTTTTACTGATGGAAGTAATTTGGGAAAGAAAATGGAGATTTTGGGGGTTTTGGAACAGTGAAAACGAAGCAGAAATTCTGCTTCTGGTGCAGAGCGCCGGGCGAAAGGCCCAGAGCGCCGGGCGGTTCGAGCCTTCGCCGGGCGAAATTGAGAGGCGAGAGGGTGTCAAGCTACTGGTTTGGTTCACGTTTGTGGGGATTTCCTTCGCCCCTTCTTCGCCGGGCGAAGCGAAGGCGAAAATGAAGCGTCGCCGGGCGAAACTTTCCTGTCGCCGGGCGCTTTTGTTTTTTTTCATATAATTTTCTTTTCTTTCAAAATTCATAATTCTCGAACCGTAACTCCGATTTAGGCGTTCTTTATATCGTTGGAAAGCTATTGAGCTGTACACTGTGATTATGATGGTGTGGAAAATGTTGGCCGATTTTATTAAGTCGGAAAGTTGGGAATAGTGCTATGTAGCGACTTTTACCGTTTTGACTGTGTGTTTGAATGCGAATCGTACAATAGTACATTGATGTGATTGTATATAGATTGTATGTGATTGTATGAGATAAATGCATGAATATATTGTGAATATGTATGCATTTCAAGAATGTCTTAAGTCATTTTGCATGTGAAGCATAATGAAGTACATTCTTGTGTTGAGCGATTCTAATGAGAATCCGTTGTATCGTCGTGTGCCTATGTGAGGTGTGAGCGATGATTACGAATGATTGTGTGCCTATGTGAGGTGTGAGCAATCAGATTGTGTGCCTAGGTGAGGTGTGAGCAATCGGATCGTGTGCCCGCGTGTGGGGTGTGAGCGATCGGGTCGTGTGCCAAGGTGGGGTGTGAGCGATCCATAAACATTGTGTGCCCATGTGGGGTGTGAGAAATGGGTGAACATCGTAGGCCCGACGGGGAGTTACTTTGGTAACGAGCGATGGTTCCAGCAGAAGTTCCTGAGTGAACTTGAGATGATTGAGTCGGTACCCGCATTGCATTTGCATAGAGTCATGAGTCGGTCTCTATGATTTGCATTTATCATCTTTATAATGATGTGTTGTTGAATGAACATAATTGTGTATGTTTATACGAAATGATTGAGAATTGTGAAATTGTGCATGATGAATATGCTTGGTGGATATATATATATATATATATATATATATATATATATATATATATATATATATATATATATACATAGTGATGTATATGGACGAAAATGTGATGAATTGTGGTGAGAATGTGTAATATGTGTATTTTTATGTTTATATATATATAATTATATGCATTGTAATTATGATAATATTTCTCACCCTTCTGTTGTTTTATGATGCTCTATGAGGCATTGCAGAGTAGGTATGCTGGAGGTCTTTTTGTGAAGCGTGTCTTCATTCTTTTGGTCTGTTGGCTCTGATATGTAGCACCGGGTAGCTAGGATGTATATTATTCTTTTGTGATATATTTGTACATGTATCTTTGGATAAATGTTGATGTAAACATGAATTATGTAAGTGGATAATACTTGGTGAAGTATATATCTCTGTATATATGTTTGAATGTGGTTCAATGTTTAGATTTTCCGCATTTATTCTAAATATTGAAATGTGGGTGTAAGGACAAAGTTCCTCTGTTGCAAAGTTACCCCACTGTTGCATATCAATGTTTTGAGAAGGTGTTGTATGTTGTAAAATTGTGTATGATGTGACATGCCTCTTTTATGCCATGTTTTAATCGTACTCTGGCGAAATTTTTAATATGTGCCTAAATGATTTATGTGATTATTTGGGGGTATAGAAAGGTGGGGTGTTACATTAAGTGGTATCAGAGCCAGAGTTGAGTTAGTTATGTCTGTCTTGTTGTCGTATTGTTTGAATTGTTGTTTAACTTTGTTGTTATTTTTGGGAATGATTAGAATATGGCTGGTAGAAACGACAATGCGATGGCTGCTGCTTTGGAAGCAATGGCTAGGGCGGTGCAAGGTGCGCCGAATGTGAATGCTAATGACGAGTTCAGGAAGAATCAACCACCGGTCTTCAAAGGAAGATTTGATCCCGATGGTGCTCAACTTTGGTTGAAAGAGATTGAAAGGATCTTCAGAGTCATGGACTGTGCGGAGGAGAATATGGCGAGGCTTGGGTCTCACATGCTGAAGGAAGAAGCCGACGATTGGTGGGTCGATATGCGTCAAGTTCTTGAGGTGGATGATGAGGAGATAACTTGGGATTTATTTCGTACCGAGTTCTTGAGGAAGTATTACCCTGAAAGCGTGAAAGGGAAGAAGGAGATGGAGTTCCCTGAATTGAAACAAGGTAGTATGTCCGTGGTGGACTATACTGCTAAGTTTGTGGAGTTGGTACAATTCCATCCTCACTATGCTGCGATTACTGCTGAGTTCTCAAAGTGTATTAAGTATGAGAATGGTTTGTGTCCTGAGATTAAACAAGCTGTGGGGTATCAAAGGATAAGAAGGTTTTTGGATTTGACGGAATGTTGTAGAATCTTCGAGGAAGATAGCAAGGCTCGTTCTACGCATTATAAAAGTTTGAATGAGAGGAAGGGAAAGCAACAAGCTAGAAGTGGACCTTATGTGACACCCGCTGATAAGGGCAAGCATAGGGGAAACTTTGATAGGAGGTCTGGAGGAGGAGGTTCCGGTGTTATTAGGTGTTACAAATGTGGTGAACTGGGTCATAAATCCTTTGAATGTGGGAAGCCAGTGGTGAAATGTTCTAATTGTGGAGGTACTGGGCATGCTGCTACAGATTGTAGAAGGAATATGGTGAAGTGCTATAATTGTGGAGAAGTGGGTCACATTAGTACTAAGTGTACTAAGCCGAAACAAGCTCAAGCGAGCGGAAAGGTGTTTGCATTGGCGGGGAATCAAACTACTAGTGCAGACCGTTTGATAAAAGGTACATGCTTTATTAATAGTAAGCCTTTAGTTGCTATTATTGATACGGGAGTGACTCATTCGTTTGTTTCGTCTGAGTGCGCGAAGCGTTTGAATCTTGTGTTGTCGGTGATGGATGGTAAGATGGTTATTGATACTCCCGCAATGGGGTCAGTAACTACTTCTTTGGTTTGTGTGAGTTGTCCTTTGACCATTTATGGTAAAGACTTCGAGATGGACTTAGGGTGTTTGTCGTTGGAAGGTTTAGACGTAATCTTGGGTATGAACTGGTTGCGATTTAATCGAGTTCATATAGATTGCTATCACAAGTTAGTAAGGTTTCCTTCTTTGGAAGATGATGAAGATGAGAGTTTCCTATCCAATAAAGAATTGAAGAAACTTTTAGCGGACGAAGCTCAATTGTTCGGTTTGTTTGCATCATTGTCTGTGGATAGTCAAGTGTCCCTTGATGTGTTTCCGGTTGTTTGTGACTTTCCTGAGGTGTTTCCTGAGGACATTAAGGATGTACCGCCGGAAAGAGAAGTTGAGTTTTCCATTGATCTAGTTCCGGGTACTAGACCGGTTTCGATGGCACCGTATCGTATGTCGGCATCGGAGTTGGTAGAATTGAAGAAGCAATTGAATGACTTGTTGGACAAGAGATTTGTAAGACCAAGTGTTTCTCCTTGGGGTGCTCCGGTATTGTTGGTAAAGAAAAAGGATGGGAGTATGCGGTTATGCATTGATTATCGACAATTGAACAAGGTGACGATTAAGAACAAGTATCCGCTTCCAAGGATCGATGATTTGATGGACCAATTGGTTGGTGCGAATGTTTTTAGCAAGATTGATTTGAGATCGGGATATCACCAGATTCGTGTGAAAGTTGAGGATATTCAAAAGACGGCCTTTAGGACACGGTATGGTCATTACGAATACTCCGTGATGCCATTCGGGGTTTCTAATGCGCCGAGTGTGTTTATGGAATACATGAATCGTATTTTTCATGAACAGTTGGATCGTTTTGTGGTTGTGTTCATCGATGATATTTTGATTTATTCTAAGTCTCAAGAGGAGCATGAAGAGCATTTGAGAATTGTGTTGCAAATCTTGAAAGAAAAACAATTGTATGCTAAGTTGTCGAAATGTGAGTTTTGGTTATCGGAAGTAAGTTTTCTTGGACATGTTATTTCCGGTAGTGGTATTAGTGTTGATCCATCCAAGATTGATGCAGTGATGCAATGGGAGGCTCCTAGATCGGTTACGGAGATTCGAAGCTTTTTAGGATTGGCGGGTTATTATCGGAGGTTTATTGAGGGATTCTCGAAGTTGGCACTTCCGTTAACGCAATTGACTTGTAAGGATAAGGCTTTCATTTGGGATATTCATTGTGAAGAGAGTTTCAATGAGTTAAAAAGAAGATTGACAACGGCTCCGATCTTGATTTTGCCTAATCCTAATGAACCATTTGTTGTGTATTGTAATGCTTCATTGACAGGTTTGGGTGGTGTCTTGAGGCAAGATGGAAAAGTTGTGGCGTATGCTTCTAGACAATTGAGAGTGCATGAAAAGAATTATCCTACACATGACTTGGAGTTGGCGGCCGTGGTGTTTGTTTTGAAAATATGGAGGCATTATCTTTATGGTGCGAGATTGGAAGTTTTTAGTGATCACAAAAGCTTAAAATATTTATTTGATCAAAAAGAATTAAACATGAGACAAAGAAGGTGGTTAGAGCTTTTGAAGGATTATGATTTTGGTTTGAATTACCATCCGGGTAAGGCAAACGTGGTGGCCGATGCTTTGAGTCGGAAGTCGTTACATATGTCCACATTGATGATGAGAGAATGGGAACTTTTGGAGAATTTTAGAGACTTGAGTTTGGTTTGTGAAATGACGTCGAGAAGTGTGAGACTTGGTATGCTACATGTTACGAATGATTTTCTTGCAACCGTATGTGAAAAGCAAAAGTTGGATTTGAAATTCGTTGATTTGATGTTGAATGAGAATGAGGATTTCAAGGTTGATAATTTTGGAGTTTTGAGATTCCGTGGTCGTATTTGTATTCCCGATGATGTAGAGTTGAATAAGATGACATTGGAAGAAGGGCACCGAAGTAACTTAAGCATTCATCCGGGAGCGAACAAAATGTATCAAGATTTGAAGAAAATCTTTTGGTGGTCCGGATTAAAGAGAGATGTGGCTCAATTTGTGTATGCGTGCTTAACTTGTCAAAAATCTAAGGTGGAACACCAAAAGCCTAGTGGATTAATGCAACCGTTGGACATTCCGGAATGGAAATGGAATAGTATATCGATGGATTTTGTCACGGGATTGCCGAATACGCAAAGAGGCCATAATGCTATTTGGGTAATTGTTGATAGGCTTACTAAATCTGCTCACTTCATTCCAATTGATATTAGTTATCCTTTGGAGAGGTTAGCCGAGATTTATGTTCTAGTGGTTGTGAAGTTGCATGGGGTTCCTAAGAGTATTGTATCGGATAGAGATCCTAGATTTACATCGAGGTTTTGGGAGAGTTTACAAAAGGCTTTGGGTTCTAAGCTAAGATTGAGTTCGGCTTATCATCCGCAAAAGGATGGTCAAACCGAGAGGACAATTCAATCGTTGGAGGATTTATTGCGTGCTTGTGTGCTCGAGCAAGGTGGTGCTTGGGATAGTTATTTGGCGTTGATTGAGTTCACCTACAATAATAGTTTTCATTCAAGTATAGGTATGGCACCATTTGAGGCTTTATATGGTCGGAGATGTCGAACCCCTTTGTGTTGGCATGAAACAGGTGAGAGGACGGTAGTTGGACCGGAGATGGTACAACAAACGACGGAGAAAGTGAAGTTTATCCGTGAGAAGATGAAAGCTTCTCAAAGTAGACAGAAGAGCTATCATGACAAGAGAAGAAAAGATATTGAGTTTCAAGAAGGCGACCATGTGTTTTTGAGAGTTACGCCGATTACGGGTGTGGGTCGTGCTTTGAAATCGAAGAAGTTGACTTCTCGTTTTATTGGTCCGTATCAGATTTCTGCACGAGTTGGTGTTGTGGCTTACCGTGTGGCGTTGCGTCCGAATCTTTCGAATTTGCATGACGTTTTCCAGGTTTCGCAACTTCGAAAGTATGTTCCGGATCCGTCACATGTTATTCCTATGGACGAGGTTGAAGTGAGAGATAACCTTACGATTGAAGCTTTACCGATTAGGATTTTGGATCGTGAAGTTAAAAAGCTAAGAGGCAAGGAGATTGCACTTGCAAAAGTAGCGTGGGGAGGCGCTGCGGAAGGCGATATGACTTGGGAGCTAGAGAGTAGGATGCGAGAGTCGTATCCGGAGTTGTTTGAATCAGGTAATATTTTTGAGGACGAAAATTTCTAAAGTGGGGGAGAGTTGTAACGCCCCGATTCCAATTATTCCCATTTTGGTTGAGTCTTTTATTTAAATTGAGTGATAAATTATTTTATTTGTGGAATTAGTATGTTAATAAGATATGTTGATGTGTTATGTTATTTTACCGTTTTGAGAGTTTTCGGGGAAATTAGTATGGGGGGTATTTTAGACTTTTCTCAATTATTGATAAGTTAGAAATTTTGTGGAATTAGAATTATGTGAGAAAAATGAATTAGTTGATTGTTTGGAAAATGAGAGAAAAGAAATAGAAAAGAAATAAAAGAGATAGAAAAGAAGAATAGAGAGAAATAGAAAGAAAAAGGAATAGAAAGAAAGAGGAGGAAGAGAAAAGAGGAGAAAGTTTGGAAAAACAAGAGAATCATCAAGAACAATCAATAGCAAGTTTGGAATCCGGGTAAGGGTGTGAAATCTTGTTATATTAGCAATGTGTATGATTATGTATGATTGTATTGTTGATTTTGTTGATTTTCATGAGTTTTGGGACTAAAACCATTTGTGTAGAAAATGGTAGAAATCGATGTTTTCGCGGATAGTAATCGATATAATTTGTGTTGTGTGATCTCTATAAGTATATGAATCATTGATATTAATTGTTTTCCTGATGGAAGTAATTTGGGAAAGAAAATGGAGATTTTGGGGGTTTTGGAACAGTGAAAACGAAGCAGAAATTCTGCTTCTGGTGCAGAGCGCCGGGCGGTTCGAGCCTTCGCTGGGCGAAATTGAGAGGCGAGAGGGTGTCAAGCTACTGGTTTGGTTCACGTTTGTGGGGATTTCCTTTGCCCCTTCTTCGCCGGACGAAGCGAAGGCGAAAATGAAGCGTCGCCGGGCGAAACTTTCCTGTCGCCGGGCTCTTTTGTTTTTTTTCATATAATTTTCTTTTCTTTTAAAATTCATAATTCTCGAACCGTAACTCCGATTTAGGCGTTCTTTATATCGTTGGAAAGATATTGAGCTGTACATTGTGATTATGATGGTGTGGAAAATGTTGGCCGATTTTATTAAGTCGGAAAGTTGGGAATAGTGCTATGTAGCGACTTTTACCGTTTTGACTGTGTGTTTGAATGCGAATCGTACAATAGTACATTGATGTGATTGTATATAGATTGTATGTGATTGTATAAGATGAATGCATGAATATATTGTGAATATGTATGCATTTCAAGAATGTCTTGAGTCATTTTGCATGTGAAGCATAATGAAGTACATTCTTGTGTTGAGCGATTCTAATGAGAATCCGTTGTATCGTCGTGTGCCTATGTGAGGTGTGAGCGATGATTACGAACGATTGTGTGCGTATGTGAGGTGTGAGCAATCGGATTGTGTGCCTAGGTGAGGTGTGAGCAATCGGATCGTGTGCCCGCGTGTGGGGTGTGAGTGATCGGGTCGTGTGCCCAGGTGGGGTGTGAGCGATCCATAAACATTGTGTGCCCATGTGGGGTGTGAGCAATGGGTGAACATCGTAGGCCCGACGGGGAGTTACTTTGGTAACGAGCGATGGTTCCAGCAGAAGTTCCTGAGTGAACTTGAGATGATTGAGTCGGTACCGCATTGCATTTGCATAGAGTCGTGAGTCGGTCTCTATGATTTGCATTTATCATCTTTATAATGATGTGTTGTTGAATGAACATAATTGTGTATGTTTATACGAAATGATTGAGAATTGTGAAAGTGTGCATGATGAATATGCTTGGTGGATATATATATATATATACATAGTGATGTATATGGACGAAAATGTGATGAATTGTGGTGAGAATGTGTAATATGTGTATTTTTATGTTTATATATATATATAATTATATGCATTGTTATTATGATAATATTTCTCACCCTTCTGCTGTTTTATGATGTTCTATGAGGCATTGCAGAGTAGGTATGCAGGAGGTCTTTTTGTGAAGCGTGTCTTCATTCTTTTGGTCGATTGACTCTGATATGTAGCACCGGGTAGCTAGGATGTATATTATTCTTTTGTGATACATTTGTACATGTATCTTTGGATAAATGTTGATGTAAACATGAATTATGTTAGTGGATAATACTTGGTGAAGTATATATCTCTGTATATATGTTTGAATGTGGTTCAAAGTTTAGATTTTCCACATTTATTCTAAATATTGAAATGTGGGTGTAAGGACAAAGTTCCTCTGTTGCAAAGTTACCCCACTGTTGCATATCAAAGTTTTGAGCAGGTGTTGTATGTTGTAAAATTGTGTATGATGTGACATGCCTCTTTTATGCCATGTTTTAATCGTACTCTGGCGAAATTTTTAATATGTGCCTAAATGATTTATGTGATTATTTGGGGGTATAGAAAGGGGGTGTTACACTTGTGGGGTGTGAGCGATGATTATAGACGATCGTGTGCCCGCGTGTGGGGTGTGAGCGATCCATAAACACCGTGTGCCCGCTTGTGGGGTGTGAGCGGTGGGTGAACATCGTAGGCCCGACGGGGAGTTACAGTGATGTAACGTGCGATGGTTCCAACAGAGTTCCTGAGTGAACTAGTATTGAGATTTGATGGAGTCGGTACCGCATATGTATTTGCATAGAGTCGTTGTGTCGGTCTCTTTGCATCTGCATGAATTATGATTGCATTGGTTATATGTGGAAAATCATGATTTAATTGATTATGTGTGAGACATGGTGATAGTATTTGTGAATTAATGTGTATTTGTGTTAAATGCATTGCATTATGAATGATATGTTTTGTGTATAAACATATGCATTATGTGTGAATAGGTGATTATGTGAATATAATCTATATATGCTTTATGTGTTGGCATGTGATAATTGTGGTGAGAATACTTGATATGTGTATTTTTATATCGATATATATAATCATATGCATTTATATTATGATTGAGTTTCTCACCCTTCTGCTGTGGTTTATTGCTCTATGAGGCAATTGCAGATTGTAGTCTCGGAGGCTTTTGTGGGGATTAGTTCTCCATTCTTTTATCGGTTTGTCTGCTCTGATAGGTAACACGGGAGTCGGGGAACGTTTCTATTATATTTATGTATACAAATTGAATATGTCTTTGTATTATTTTTGTACGTATATTCTGATGTTATAAAATGATCTATTTTGTAAAACAAGGCAATTATGGATCTTTCCGCTTTATTCCATAATTGGCCATTTATTATTTATAGAAAAAGTTTCCCCTTTGAAGCGATTAAAGATTTGTGTTATGTATCAAATAAGTTTTGAGCAGGGAGTGTGTTTTCGTTTATTGTTGTGGCATCCTTGTTTCTGTCAAATAAATAAATTTTTATTCACTCTGATTTGATTATGTATTATTTGTAAGCGATGGGAATTGGGGTGTTACAGGACACTCTTGGATCATGTTCACATTGGCAGCTCCGTGTTGCGGTAAAGGATTATTCTGCACATTTGGGTTTGAATCCTTGAAAGTTAGGATTCCACTCTTAACCAGTCTCTGTACGTCGGCCTTTAATCCATAACAGTTCTCAATATTATGGCCCGGCGCACCCTGATGGTAGGGACAAAACTGATCCGCTCTATACCAATAAGGAAGGTCTTTAGGCACCGCTGGTGGGGACTTAGTCTGGATATGGCCTTTTTGCAACAATGCTGGGAAGAGTTCTGCATATGACATAGGAATCAGATCAAAATTTGGCTTCCTCATCACACGGCCTGGGCTGTTGAACGGCTGTCGGGCTTTCTGAGGAGATGGCTGATTTTGCTGACGATATTGCTGTTGGGGTGAAGCAGGTGGAGTCTGCGGTGGCGGTTGATGGGGTTGTGTAAATTGTGGCTGGTAAGTCGGAGCGTTGATAACTGGGGTCACAACAGCAACAAGTGGATATTGGTGATATCTTCCTTTCGACCGTCCTTGGTGCACAACACTTACTTCTTGTTCTTTCTTTTTCCCAAAATTACTTCCATACTTTTTGGCATTGCTGGAAGCACTTCCTTCTCTCACCAATCGTCTTTCACGGACACCTTCTTCCAAACGCATTCCCATGTTTACCATCTCAGTGAAATCACTAGGGGCGCTGGCTACTATTCTCTCATAGAAAAACGGGCTCAATGTTTTCAAGAAAATTCTAGTCATCTCTTTCTCCTCCAGAGGTGGAGTAACTTGAGCACCAAGTTCACGCCAACGCTGGACATACTCTTTAAAGTTTTCCCTTTCCTTCTGGGCCATGGCTCTCAGCTGGTCTCTATCCGGTGCCATGTCGACATTATATTGGTATTGCTTAATAAAAAGCTCACAAAGGTCATTAAAATTGCGGACCTTTGAACTATCTAGCCCCATATACCACTTGAGGGTTGCACCAGTCAAACTATCTTGGAAATAATGTATCAGCAGCGGGTCATCATCCTTATGAGCAGACATTTTCCGGGCATACATGACTATATGACTATGTGGGCAAGAATTTCCTTTATACTTCTCCAAATCAAGGAGTTTGAACTTTGGAGGAACCTTAACATTAGGGACCAAGCACAGCTCAGAGGCACTCTTCCCAAACATCTCTTTCCCACGAAGGGCCTTGATTTCTTTCTTCATTTCTAGGAACTGGTCCTGAAAATCATCCATTCGTTCTTCCATTCCAATACTCTCACTAGGAGAGGCATGAAACACTGGTTCTTCTAGATTAAAAGGAGTAGCATTTACCACGGGTGGTGGCACAATCATCGTAGCAGTGGTGGAAATAACTTGAGAAACAGGTGGGCGGTATCCAACTGGAGTAAAGTTAGGAGGCATGCCCCACGGATACCCAGGAGGCATAGAATACTGAACTTCATTTGTAGTGGGCACCACTGGGATCGGTTCTGATATTATCTCAGAGATAAAAGTGTTGTGTGATGTCGTACCATGTGATGGCTGATTCTGAGCAGCCATCAAAGCTTCCATCATCCCATTGATCTTCTCTAGATTTTCTTTCAATGTTGAAACCTCCTCCCGAAGTGCTATGTTTTCCTGCTCGAGTTGATCCATTCTTATCTTATAGCCGGCTTGAGTATTGTATCGATGACTCAGCTTGTCTGTGAAGAGAAACACAGATGAGAACCTGGAACATAAGGGAATGCAAATGCAGATGCAAATGATGCCTATGATGCAGCATGCACTTCAAGGAACTCAAAAGTGTATTCTAAACATCGTAATCGGAAATTGATTTTATTTAAAATTTTAAACTTTAATAACAACGATACACCTTCAGAGCTTTATTATAACAAAACAGAATATAAAAGGGAACTAGGGTTGCGATCCACTAGATGATGCTCCTCTTCTTTCACTGAGTTCTTCCATCAACTTGTTAATCCGTTCCTAAAATATAAACTTGTCCAGGGTCAGCTTCCCTACTTCTGCTTTCAACCTTGATACTTCATTTGATTCCACTACGGGAGGCTTGGGTCAAGGATACAGCATTGTCAGAACGAGAGCTCGTTTGCGTGACCACTCCAGGCAAGATTCCGTAACCGTGCAGTTAGGGTTTGTTGTCGCAGTCATCCCTTGTCTGTTGATACGACGCCAAGCAAACATAATCTGAATCTTTAGCTGAAGGTCTCCTCCATCATAGAGGAAGATTCTCTTTAGGTTCTCTGGATCAGGTATTTCATTCATCGGATGTCCAAGCTGGCGACGGGCGAGAATAGGATTGTAACTAGTGCATCCTTTTGTGCTAAGGAGAGGCACATTGGGAAAATCTCCACAGTTGTGAATCATGGGAATTCCTCCGTACATTGGATTATGCCAAACAATGTCTGAGTGAGTAAGATCCATGAGTTTAACGGGCCATTCAGAACCGTCCTTCACATCCCAAAAGGTCGCGGACCTTGGTAGGTGCGAAATAAACCACCTATAGAGGATAACAGTGTAGCAAACAATCTGACCTTCTGCCTTCAGAATCTTTGAATGAATCGAGTGGTAGGCATCGACCAATAACGTTGGAACAGGATTCTTGAGCATGAAAATTCTGATTGCGTGGACATCAACGAAATCTTCGACATTAGGAAACAAGAACAAACCATAAGCTAGTAACGCGAACAAGTTCTCAAAGGCTTCAGTACTCCCCTTGTTGGCGAATTGTCGAGCTTTCTCAAATAAGAACTGAGCAGGCAAACCGTCGATTCCTCCGCTGACCGTCATGTGAGTCTGGATTTCCAACAGCTTGATGCGGGTCACTCTTGCGACATCTTCCTGACTGGGTCTTCCTTCTCCACCGTAGAACGGAGGTGAGTCTTTGACGGGAATTCCCAATAGAGCGGAATATTTTTCCAATGTGGGCATCATTTGCAAATCTTGAAAGATAAAGCAATGATAGATTACATGATAGAGTTGAACCAGCGTCTCCAATAAACCAGCAGCTACTCGGACCTTCAACAAAGAGAGGATCTGTCAGTGTCTCTCACCAAAAGCCTCTGGATCCTTGATCTAACCTCCTAGTTCCCTTAATTGTTCCACCTTAAGGACCCTGAAGGTATATGGCAAAATTCCTTTCCTTCCATAATCCATTTTACGATATCTAAAAAAACAAACTTTGAGTTCTTTGAAGGAAAAAAACAAAATGAGAATGCAAAAGCAGATGAGATGCAAAAGTTCGTGGAATTTGAATACTTATAGTCGTCATAGAATACTAAAGGACACGATTTTATTAATCATAAAAAGTCTGTTACAAATAAAAGAAACGGGAATTGAAAACTCATATTGAAAATGTTACAACCGATGGTATTCTCACAAGAGCTTTTAACGATAACTGAATGAAAGCTAATAAAGGCCTAAGGAGATTCCCCCAATAATCTCAGTTTGTACTTCTTAATTTCCTCTTCCATTTGGGACTTCTCGAGAATCAGCTCATCTACTATCGACTCCCACGAATTAGACTCAGAATTTGTGTAACTTGGGTCTTCTTATAACTTCCTTTTTTTGTAGGAGAGAACTTCCTCACTCTTTGCTTTCAGTCGTCTTTGAAGCGCTTCATTCTCTTCCACAACCACTTCATACTTATCCTTCCAAGCACTCCCTATTTACTGAGCTTTCCTTAAGGCAATCTCTAATTCCTCTGTTTCAGATGCAAAGATGAAGACATGCTCTTCGTTCAGGACCATAGGTTCTTGACGGTCGTAGGGCATCCTAAGATCAATGTCTCTCCTTCTAACCCATTGTAGATAAGGGTCCAAAGCATTACAATTACGCTTCCCCATGGCATTCCTATCCTTCTTGCTCTTGTCCTTCCAAGCCTTTAAAATATCATTCTTCAACCCTTCCTGCTCTTCATGTTCTTTGAAAAAAATCCCTTCTGTATGAATACCGAGGGGCTTGTCCTTCAAAGGGTACCCCATCTGTCGGCGGGCTAAGACCGGATTATAACTAATTCCACCTTGTATGCCGAGAAGAGGCACATTCCCGAAATCCCCGCAGCTATCTTTGATCACGACTTCATCATACCTACGATTATACCAAACGATGTCAGAATGAGTGAGGGCCATGATTTTCTTAGACCACCAACCCTTACTAGGATCCCAGAAAATGTTAGCTTTGGGAAAGTACTGCGTAAACCACTTGTACAATAGGGGCACACAACAGGTGATTTGTCCTCCTTTGACATGCTTCAGATGGATAGAGTGATAAGCTTCCGCTAATAAAGTAGGGACTGGGTTCCTCTTTATGAATATCTTAATAGCATTGAGATCCACAAAATCTTTGAGGTTGGAGAACATAAAGGTACCATAAATCATCAAAGCAAAGATAGCCTCAAATGCAACCATGTCTGAACATTTGGCATAATGTCGAGCTTTCTCTATCAGAAACTTCATAGGCAAAACAGAAATCCCTCCTTTAGTAGTCATATTCTTTCGGATATCCACTAACTCCAAATGCGTTGCCTTAGCAATCTCTTGTTCCTTAGGTCCTTATCAAAAATGGGGAAAGGAGACTTATCCAGAATCGATAAACCAGTCAAACTAGAATATTCCTCAAGAGTAGGTACCAGCTGGTAGTCAGGGAAGGTAAAGTAATGATAGAGCGGGTCATAAAACTGAAGTAGGGTGGAGAGAAGTCCCTGATCAACCTTCATCTTCAATAAAGGCAACAACGTCCCATATCTACCCTGGAATCCTTCTGAATCAACCAATAGAGTCTCCAACCTCCTCAGATTATTCGTATCAAAGCTCTTGTAAGTATATTTCACGGTATTCCTTCTTTCATTGTCCATGGTACCCTACGATTTTTACAAATTAAGACTCAGATTCCACGAACTTGAATGAAAATGATGCTTATGTATGTATGCACAAACACACAAAATAAAGGCACACAAATAAGCAAACAAAAGGTCCTAGGTTCAAAGGAGCATGAATGGAGTCAAGGTCTACCCATCCCATAAGGTAGTATGGTTTCAAATGTACCTGCCGAACGGGTTCTAAAAGTTCCCAGAGTCTACGACCCATCTTTCGGATATTATCGACTTCCCAAATCACTTGGTATTCAATAATATTCTCAAGAGGATCTCGTCTGAGTGTAGTATCGCGTGACAACTATTTGGAAATAGACTCCCGCATAGTCACCGCACTACATTCTAAAAGGCCAAGTGGGTTTAAAGGTGCTATGGTCCTCAGTCTTAAGGGTTCTTTGTCGAAGTTAATACAGTTTTCACGAATGAACTCGTTCAAACAATATTAATTTCAAAAGAACCTAAACTGATAGATGATTTTCTCAATTTGACTTTTCAGGAATCGACTCCTTCAAAGTACCCTTGACCATATCATCTCCTATAATTATACTCATGTCCGGGTCTAGGACTCCTCACCACTCAAGAATCCCTCCAAACAGCAAAACAAATATATAACAGATAACATTAAAAGATCAAGTTAGGGGGAACCCTCTTATGAGAATCCCCATTGAAGTCGCCATTTCTGTCGCGGTGAAAATTGGATACCATAGTTATTTGTTAACTAGGATCGCATTTTTAATGTCACCACAGGTCTTTGATTTTATCCAAGGGAAGGGTGAAAAACTGAATTCCCACAATGCAATGCAAATGCACTAAGATTCTAAGTTCGGGGGTTTTTTATACCTAGGGAAGGTGTTAGCATCCTAGATATCTGTAGTACTCTACAGGAACCTCTTGATTTATTATGTTATTTGTTATCTATTTTGCTAAGGGTTTAAAGGTAGGTGATTTATTATTTTTATTCCTAAGTGTGCTCGACAAGATATCGCATCTTGTGCCTACATATCCTGTCAGGAGGGAATCAGAGCACTTGTAGTTCCTTATTAAGGATACTAAATGTTTTAAAGGTTTAGGAGGGAAGATGAGTCATCATCTTAAGAAAGACCACCACAGTTTTGAAAATGTTTGTATGTTGTGGGGTATGGGGATTGTATGTCCCTTTCTTTGAGATGATTAACATCTAATTCTCTTGTGTGGAGAATTAGGTGGGCTAAAGTTTGATTAAACAATCAAAATTAAGGGGGGACTAACCTAGGAAGTCTATCCTAAGTTATCTAATAGTCTTAACTTAAGGGTGTCGATTATGATGCAAATGATATGCACCATGCACAATAACATGGTTATCATGCATGGGATTTTCCCTTGGATATTTATGCGATTAATAACTATTATTTAGGTGAGGGTGCTAGCAAAGTGATGCTAGACTTGTGTCTTGTGACCAAAGGTTGGTAGCAACGCTCGAAAGCAATCGACTTACATGGGTGAATAAAGTGGGTTTCGACGTTGGATCGAAATTACTTTATTTTTTTGAAAGGTTTAAAGCAAAACAGACATAATCGAAACAAACAAGTAAAGCGCATACATTAAGCGAGAAGATATTATTCATAAACGCTTACTAAGAGACTACCTTAGGAGAACCTACTTACAAAGGGTTTATATTAAAGAGGGTTTCTATCCTAGTTAGGGAGAAGGTTTATACTTGAAAGGTTTAACTTCTAAATACGAGAAAAGGTTTTCAAGATTAACAGAAAAGTTCTATTGTTTTGAAAGGGAAACATTTTTTTATACTCATTAAAATATTAATTAGAAAAATGTTTTATATTTTTAGGATAAAAATGGTTTTATTATTTGAAGAGTGATATTAACTAAAAGGTTTTATTTTTAAAATCGTTATATTGAAAAGGTATTAGAAGAGTTTATGTTATTAAAGAAAAACTTTGTGTGAAAAGTTATTATTTTATTTTCTGAAAAGTTATATTATATTATCTAAAAGCAATTATAATTATTAATATCAAAAAGAGATTATTATAGAAAAGGTTATATTATTATTTAACACTAGTATTAAAACTAAACACACAAAAAAAAACGAGAAGCACCCTGGCCAGTTGAAACAAGGGTCGTTTGATCAGGTCGGGTCAAAGGCTGACCCTGATCAAGGTGGAAAACGAGGGTACACGGTAAGGCATGATGATCACGCACACGTAGAATTAGAAAGCAATCAGAGACACACAAAAACACAAAGAGAAATGCTCGCTCTCTCACTCTCGCTATTCTCCGTCTTCTCTCTCTCGTTTCGTCAATGGGTTTCAAAACACTAAAATCAAACTCTCCGCCACCCTCTCAATTGATTTCTCTCAATCTCTCTCGCGTCTCACACTCTCTCGATTACAGATTTGGGTTTGAGAAACCCTAATGTGCAGCCGTTCCCGTCTCTCTCATTCTCTCCATCTCTCTCGATCTGCAAAGAAAAACAAACACACAATATAAACCCTACCCCAGATAGCCCGTTTACCCCGATTTCACTATACTTTTAGAGATTTACAAGGTGCAAATAATGATAGAATGAAAGCGAAAAGGAAACGGTGGCGAAATGGTGAGGACGGCTCCGACGGCTTCGTCGAAGGGAAGTTCCTGTTCGTCTTCTTTACCTTTGTTGATCTTTGTGTTTGTTGCCTTTGATATATATTATTTGACGGCCGTCCCTCGTAGATGATGATGGTAGACCTGAATCCCTGTATTTTTTCTGAGTTGGTAACGAAATCGATGATTTTTGGTTGTTGGTATGGGTGATGATTTTTCGTGTTTTCTTCGCTCTCTGATTTCTCTTCTATTTATAGGCCAATGATGAGTGTGAAGTTTTTTTATTTTGGAAATTTTTGAATGCTGCATTGAAAAGTGATTTCAAATCTTTGATTTGATTTGATATCGTCTGAACGGTTTAGAAAACCTTTGGTGCTATCTGATAGTTGGAAACTTTTGGAAATTTTGGAAACTTTCGTGATTTCAAGATTTTGATAGCTTTGATTCTTGCCTAATTCTGTTTCGGGAATAAATCTTTTTCCTTGAGTAGCATCCTTTCTGGTTTAGGAAACAATCCTGTAATCACTGTAATGTTGCTATAATTTCTATTTTGAAAATGATGAAGAGATTTTCTGATTTGAAAAAAAAATTAACTCTGAGGCCGGTCTTTATGTCCTGATAATGTTTGGAAAGAACCTGTTGGCCACCTCAAATGTGATATTTGCCATAGTTTATGCCATAAACACGCTCTGATTATTTCCCATTTTCTTTGTCAGGTTTGGGACGTGGATTAATGCGACCATGTGAATTTTGTTATGGTCAAGATAAGGTAACATTCTGAATCTTCTTGTTGATTAACCTTTTAATCTCCGCAAACTAATTCTTTATTCGCAAATGCTTAAAAAGAATTTCCATGAAACGCGTGTTCGCATCACTCACCGTCCTCAAACGTATGCTGATCTGATTGAAGGTATTGTTCTACGGTGAATTGGAATCCTATGAAAAGCCCCTTCGATATCTTCATTGGTATTAGCGAGTGAACAAAGCTCCGTCACCATTTGCCATAAACAGAGTTCCTCGTCATTGAGGCAGTGTAAGGTTAGCTCGGTACTTTATGAACTTTGCTTATTCTTCATGATTTGAGATTCATGAACCTTTCTTCCTTGTTTGCTTGCCATCACGGTTGAGATTCTTTCCGTTTTTTGGCTTACTCTCTCAATTGATATGCAGTTGTCAGAGGTACAGTAGTTGTTTCTTCTGCTGGAAGCCCTGGACCTTATTTCAGAACCGTTCTAATATTGTACCTTGATTATTCACCATTGCTTCTATCACATAG
The DNA here is from genome assembly GCA_022829125.1 of Lathyrus tuberosus. NCBI lineage: Eukaryota > Viridiplantae > Streptophyta > Magnoliopsida > Fabales > Fabaceae > Lathyrus > Lathyrus tuberosus. The sequence goes on along the minus strand of JALAZF010000161.1, from coordinate 5,619,853 downwards.
ATCAAGACTTCATCCGTTATGTTAAAACTAGGGGACAACAAGTACTCTAAGGTCTTGCATTTAAAATCCTGTATACGTTACTTGTGTAAAAACTCTCACACTTGATCAAATTGAATTTGGTTCTTTGGTTTGTTAGGGAATAAGCCATTCGTCTAAGGACTTTCCAACACAAAGGTTATGTCCTTTTGATTAGTACTGAAGCTGCAAAACATCCCCACATTCTAACTAGAATTGCGTAAGTACCAAATCTTCAAATTTTATTATGAATGCGAATGTATATTTTCTCTTAGTACTTAGAAGATTTTCCACATGAACTTTTGTAGGAAACACTGCCGTTTCGGGACACTTGATGTTGAAAAAAGTGAGGGGTAAAATCGTGATGTGCCTTTGCGTCAGCAGTGGTTGAGTACTATGAATTCTTAATTTGAATCCATCGTGGGTGAGTTCGACAATGATTAATATTTGTATTCAAATCAGTTTAATTTGATGCAATTCGGTTCGAATCGCAGTTTATCTGAATTTTTACAATTGATTTCGAATGGCTTTGAAATGTTTGTTCTTAGGAACTAGAGTTCTCACTAGTTTATATTGAATTTCAACAGGTTTGGATTCGGATTCTCCGCGATATGCTTGTAATACCCCAAATTTTGACCACCAAGATTTCCCATCATTGTGCAAATCATCATCACAATATGGGTGAACCATCAGTCTCCCCAAAGATGGGTGAGCATCCACTACAATCAGAATTAGGGTTTCAAGCCCTCTCAGAGCCTTAGACAAAGGATCAATCAAGAAATGACTTGATCTTCAACTTGTCTAACTTCTCAAGCATCCACAATGGATCAAAAGGACTCCCACTTCAAGGATTAAGCACAAAGTTGCTCCCTTCTAGGTGGATCAAGCCACCAGATCGCCAGTGTCATCAAATTAGGGTTTTGGTTGACCAGGGGCTCCAGATGGAAAATTTCATCTGGGCATGAGCCAATGATCCAAAACATAACCTAATATACTTCATGGAACCTCATGAACCCAATCATCAAGTCAATTTTGCCTCAGGGGATGCATACATCAAAAATCAGGAATTATGGTTTCTTGACCTAATTCACCCTTAAGTTGACTTTTGGGACAAACCATGAGCCAAGACCTCAAGACATAATTTGAGGGTCTCTAATATACCATGTTGATCCATTTGGAACAATGGATTAATCCAAGAAGCTTGAGCAACAAGTCTCAATTTCATCTGCACCAGAATTAGGGTTTCGTGGAAAAAGTCAACTGTAACTTTGACTTCTGACCAGGACATGCTCCCAAACCCTAAGACATGAATGAATATACCCTATGACACACATGGAACATGTCCATCAAGTTTGATTTAGGTCAAAGACATGATTTCCTGAAGAATTGCACAGTTTGGAATTCATCTGATTAAAAGTCAACTGTGCACAAAAGTCAACTTTGACTTTTTGAGATTTTTCACCAAAATGGATTTTTAACCCTAAAATGATGTTAATGTATGATTTGAATCATCATTCATCAAGAAAAATCAAGAAAAGTTGGATAACTTGTAAAAGGGGTAACCATAAAAACTTAGAAATTTTTCTAAGTTAAAATTAAAGTGGCTAGGGTACCAACTTTGGAGGATCATAACTCCTAAACCACAAGGCCATTTTTTCTCATCCAAAGATGGATTTGTAGCCCTCATTATCCTCTACAAAAACTTCAACTACAAGTCATTCCAATTCATTAAGGATTTTGAGTTATGGAGTGATCAAAGTGGCTGAAAAGTGAAAATGTCACTTTTTCCAACACTTAGTGAAATTTTCACTAAGTTCAAATCTGCCTTCACTTTTTGCCAAATGTAGGGGGATTTTTCACTTGGAATCAAAAGAGATCAAAACCAAACTTGTTCAAACAGTTGTTGTATCATGTAAGGGCTTTCCAAAATGGCCAAGAACATTGCCAAATTCAACTTACACCATGAGATATGACATTGTCAAGTTGCCTTGCTGAAATCTGTCAAAGGCAAGGCATATTTTTCATTTTTGCTCGATTTGCCAAAATCATCCAAATTCAAATGCTCCTATCCACTTGGACACATCTGAGGATTGAATCTAAATGGGACAATCACTGAGCCAAGCCTCCAAAGTCCATGGAACAAGAAATAGCATGTTGAACCTAGAATGGCCAAAATAGGGACAAGACTCCAAATTTGGATTAAAGCATTCAATGGAACCATCAAGGTGGCATGGACTGAGCCACTCTCATCTGAAATCAGTCAAGACTTATCCAAGACCAAGGGGACCAAAGCTCTGTGCCCTAACCTCTAGTCAATGGCTAGAGAAGACTTGCATTTCCATTGGCCAACATTGAGGAAACACCTGCTGCAGTTTCCATTCACTATTGCAGCCAAAACAAACTTGCTCTACTATATATAGAGCTCAATTGTGTTCAGTTTGAGTACACCAAAGCCATCTAACAGATGCTTTCCTCAAAATCTCTTCTTTCACTCCAATTTTGCCTTCAAAGGCAAGTCACTATCGGGTTTTGAGTTTGAGAGCTTTTCCAATCAAACCAATCACTCACACACCTCACATACATCATATAGAAGTGATCCAAACACTCAAACAACATCTGGAACACAGATTTCAGAAAATCACCATCCAATTGCTCAAGTTCTTGACAGTTTTGCAGTTGAGGTGCCATCTTCAACTCCAAACCATTTCAATCCATTCCAAGCATTCATACACACTCCATGACACCTAGGGAAGCTATCCAGATCATTGGAACCTAGTTGTAACACCTCCAACACAAATCACGATCACCAGCTGCAAGTGGTAAGCATGAGCTCTTCTAACTCTATGATCCACACAATTTTTGCTGCACAATAATTTGGCCATATATTCATAATCATGCATGGAATGTTTTCCCTCAACTAATTACATTGTTTGAATCGTGTATCAAAAATCCTAGCCTTCATGCAGAAATTAGGGTTCTTGAGGTTTCTTCTTGATTTCTTGTTGTATGTTTAATTTAAATTAAATTAAATGCTATATCCATGATCGTGAGGTTGAGACGAGCATAATGATATCTGCATTGCATGATATGATTAAGTATTCAGTGAGATTGGATAGAAAATGCAAATCTAAGAATCCCAGAACACGCGCGTGTTCTTCAGCTTGTTCTTGGCGCCATTTTTCCAAATTTGAATATTTGAATTTTGTGATTTTGTTTAATTGATTCAAAAATTAATTTCTCTCTGAGTTTTAATGATTTTGAGTTGATTCTTTTTTTAATAATTCACAAAAATGTTGAAATATTTTATTTTATCATGAAATCCCAAAAATATTATTTATTTTGTATAATTGATATTTTTGCAAAGAATTAATATTTTAATTGTTTTTGACATTTTAAATATTTTTTCCATCTTGATTTTGCAACTTTTGATGCTTTCTAATTATTTTGTAGGTCAATACTTAAATTTTGAAGCATTAATCCAAGATCACAATTTGTTTTCCATATGTTAAAAAATTTTGATCATTTTAATTGAATTTTTATTCAATTAAATACATTTTTGGAAATAAATTAGGGTTTTGGATTAATTCAACCCTCATAAATCATTTTCAAAACACTTTGGGCCTCTAATAGAGTGTAAGACCCAATCCTTTTTTGACCAAATCATTTTGGGCCTCACTTATTGTATAAGTCCCGATACCGTCAAAAAACAAACAGCGCGATTGTCGCCTTTTCAAAAATCATCTGGGCCTACCCTCGAGTAGTAAGACCCATTTCTTTTTCTTTAAACTTTTTGGGCCTCTAATAGAGTGTAAGACCCAACTCTTTATAAATACAACCTATTTGTGGGCCTCACTTATTGTATAAGTCCCGTTGTATTTCAAAAAGTTTGACGCAATCATCATCCGTTGAAAAACCATCTAGGCCTCTCCTTGAGCTATAAGACCCATTCAAAACCTTTTTGGGCCTCTATTAGAGTGTAAGACCCAACCTCCTTTTAACCAAAACCTTTTGGGCCTCACTTATTGTATAAGTCCCTCTGCGTTAAAAGAAAACCTCGGCGCGATCGCCATTTTAAACGAAAAGTCCACTGGGCCTACCCTCGTGTTATAAGCCCCACTCTTTTTCTTTAAAACTTTTTGGGCCTCTTGAGAGAGTGTAAGACCCATCCCTTTGTACAGAAAACATTTTTGGGCCAAAGTCACTTGTATAAGACCCTCTGTACAAATTCAACAGTGCAATCACTGGTAAAACCCTGAGCCTCTCCTTGAGCTGTAAGCCCCAAATCTTTCTTTTTCAAAGCACTTTCTCCTTTGATTTTGAATATATTGTTGTTTATCTTTCTTTGTTGAAACAACTAACCAAACAGCATGGAAGCTCTACAACCGAGTAAGTTTTTATACGCTTTCATTTACTGCTTTCATATCATATAACTGTATTGTGGGGCTGCTCACTGTAAGTCTCCTTTCATAAAATCATATCGACTGTGTAGTAATAGTATAGATATTTAGAGTTTTCCCGGCAACTACGTCTAGCACTAGGTAAAGCCGTTCCGTTTATTAGTAGAAATAGACAGCTAGAACCCAAATAGGAGCACCAGATATAGTCTTCTCTTCAGCTGTCCTCCTTAGGAATTGTCTCTAACATCACTTCCTGCAATAATTTGGGATTTAGTGATGAGGAATTACCCGAAGAGGGTCGCCGTCATAACATGGCGCTCAACATTACAGTTAACTGCCAGGACGATGCTATAGCCAGCGTACTGGTAGACACAGGGTCAGCCCTAAATGTTTAGCCGAAGTCCACTTTGATGCAATTATCATTAAAAGGCCCTCCGATGAGAATCAGCGAGGTCGTCGTCAAAGCGTTCGACGGATCCAGAAAAATGGTTATCGGCGAAGTTGATCTTCCCATAACTATTGGTCCTCACACTTTCCAGGTCACTTTCTAGGTCATGGACATCTGGGCAACGTACAGTTGTTTATTAGGAAGACCTTGGATACATCAGGTTGGAGCGGTCACTTCGACTCTCCACGAAAAGCTAAAGTTCATCAGGAATGATCAACTTGTCACATTCTATGGGGAACAGGCTTTGCTCGTGAGTAACTTGTCATCATCTGCTGGTATAGAACCCGAGGAGGTTATTGGGACGCAGTTCCAAGCCTTATCGGTGAGCAAGAACAATCAATCCGAAGGAGGAACATCGATTTCCTCATACAAGGATGCTATCAAAGTGGTCGAAAGTACCGATACAAAAGGATGGGGACAACTTGTCATTCCCACTGATAATAAAACAAAGAAGGGTCTTGGTTTTTCTGCAACCTGTACCCAGACAGCTGTCGGCGATGAAAGTCTTCATCCCCTTCAGAACTTCTTCCATAGTGGAGGTTTCCTCCAACCAGTGACTCAAGTAGTCCATGCTATCAATGAAGAGGATCCCTTTGACATGGATGAGGAATGGAAGTCCTATCTTAACGAGGACGGTTATGTGTCGCAGGACGAAACGCAAATTCCATTTTGATATCCCGCACAGAGTCCGAGATTTATACCCAGGTCAGACGTTGAAATGATATATGGAGATTGTGATCTGGAAGGATGTCGTGCGCCACCAAATTCATTAGAGGAAGACACTCCGATGAAAGACAATTTTGACTACACCTACTATGGCCCGATGGATGGTCTGCCAATGTGGCAACCTTATCCAGGAGACTTGGAGCAAGAGAATCAGCCGAGTAATGAAACTCAGTTGAGCATCATTGAACAGAATGCCTGTGTCCCCGCCATGTCATGGGATCAACACTCAGGTCATTCAGAAACTACTCAACACGACGATGAATTTGCAACGTTTGCAGGACTTGAATTCATCAACTATGCTCTTCCCGAGGTCAATGTCATAGAGAGAGATGACTCCTCTAGTTCCAAAGAAGTTTGGGACACTCTGGGAGAACCAAGTGGAAAATACGACTTCATGGTCAAGTACACCGCTCGTGAAAGATCTCGTATCAGGCTCGAAGACATCCAGCCAACTGGATGGGGAGATCTACCTGAGAGCACCAATGCTATGCAAAATGCAACAGAGGAATCCTCCTACGACAATTCTTCCTGGGAGACAGATTCCAATGATCCTGCTCCACCAGAAATCAGCGTTATTTCTGAAGACAAATCAAGGAAGGTGCCAGACTTTGTGATTCACCGAGGAGTTCGCCGCCAGTGGGTTGCCGTCGAGGTTCCGAATGTCGTTCACCAGTCAAAGTAATTGCCATCTTTAAACCTTTCACCCTGCCCAGGTGAAACGAATGTTTTTATAGGGCTCGCTTTCTGTAAAATTCCCCTCTTCGCTTTGCCCGAAGCGACAGACTTTTGCTTTATAGGGCTGTAGTTTCTAGATTCGACTTGTGCATTAATAAAATAACGTCGTTCTGTAATTTCCGCATTTATTGCTGTTTTCTCTTTTTTCTTTTTTCAGAAAATGGTAATCCTAAAAAACATTCAATAATAAAAACAAGCAGTAAAATCAAAACACTGCACACACTTGCATTTTCTCTATCTCTTCTAAACACGAATCATACCGTCATGCAGATTGCTTGTTTTACACCCCGTTGAAACATACGATCCGATGCCTTCTACCGACTTCGAGTTCCCGATATTTGGGGCTGAAGAAGAAGTTGACAACGAAATTCCAGAAGAGATCTCCCGATTACTCCGACAAGAGGAAAGGTCCATTGAACCTCACAAAGAACCATTGGAAACGGTAAACTTGGGTTCAGAAACAGAGAGAAAAGAAATCAGGATTGGGGCACTGCTCAGTCCAACTGCCAGAGAGGGTTTGATAAAGCTTCTCAAAGAATTTCCCGATGTGTTTGCCTGGTCCTATCAGGAAATTCCTGGGTTGGATACCAGCATCGTGGAACATAACTTACCGTTGAGATCGGAATGTCCTCCAGTAAAGCAAAGGTTGAGGCGAACTCACCCGGACATGGCCATCAAAATCAAAGAGGAGGTACAGAAACAGATCGACGCGGGTTTCCTCGCTACATCGGAATATCCTCAATGGTTAGCCAACATCGTACCCGTTCCTAAAAAGGACGGAAAGGTCAGAATGTGTGTCGAATACAGAGATCTAAACAAGGCTAGTCCAAATGACGACTTTCCTTTACCACACATTGACATGATGGTAGACAGTACAGCAAAGTTCAAAGTTTTCTCTTTCATGGATGGATTCCCGGGCTATAACCAAATCAAAATGGCGCCGAAAGACATGGAGAAAACTTCGTTCATTACCCCATGAGGTACCTTTTGTTACAAGGTGATGCCGTTCGGTTTGAAGAATGTCGGGGAAACCTATCAAAGGGCCATGACTACTCTGTTTCATGACATGATACACAAGGAAATCGAGGTGTATGTCGATGATATGATTGCAAAATCTAAGACAGAAGAGGAGCATGCGACCCATCTGTCGAAACTATTCGAGCGTTTGAGAAAGTACAATCTCCGCTTGAATCCCAACAAGTGCACCTTCGGTGTCCGTTCGGGGAAACTACTAGGGTTCATCGTCAGCCAGAAAGGAATTGAGGTTGATCCTGACAAGGTCAAAGCCAATCAAGAAATGCCTTCTCCGAAAACTGAAAAACAAGTCAGAGGATTCTTGGGACGTTTGAACTACATCTCCAGATTAATATTCCTTATGACCGCCACGTGTGCGCCGATTTTCAAATTACTCAAAAAGAACCAGGATTGCGTTTGGTCAGAAGACTGCCAAACCGCATTCGACAGTATTAAGGAATATCTGTTGAATCCACCGATTCTATCACCTCCAGTGGAAGGAACACCACTGATCATTTACCTCACAGTCCTAGAGGACTCAATGGGATGTGTACTTGGCCAACAGGACGAAACTAAAAGGAAAAAGTCTGCCATTTACTATCTAAGCAAGAAGTTTACAGACTGTGAAACTCGGTACACGATGCTTGAGAAAACTTGTTGCGCTTTGGCTTGGGCAGCCAAACGTCTTCGCCAATACATGATTCGTCATACTACTTGGTTGGTCTCCGAGATGGATCCAATCAAGCACGTCTTCGAAAAACTTGCTCTCACGGGAAGGACTGCCCGTTGGCAGATGTTGCTATCAGAATATGACATAGAGTACCACGCTCAGAAAGCCGTTAAAGGAAGTATTTTAGCCGATCATTTGGCTCATCAACCGATTGACGATCAAGAATCAATCGGGTTTGACTTCCTAGACGAAGATGTCATGTATCTAAAAATGAAAAATTGCAATGAACCGCTACCCAGTCAAGGGCCAGAACCAGGTTCCCAGTGGGGACTTATCTTTGACGGAGCTGTCAATCATTACGGAAACGGAATTGGGGCAATCATTGTTACCCCTCAGGGTACCCACATTCCTTTCACTGCCAGACTTACGTTCGAATGTACGAACAACGAGGCCGAATATGAAGCTTGTATTATGGGTCTCGAAAAAGCGATTGATTTAAGGATCAAAAACTTGGACGTATACGGCGATTCAGCCTTGGTTATCAATCAGATAAAAGGAGATTAGAACACATACCAATCAGGATTGATTCCATACAAAGACTATGCAAGAAGGTTGTTACCCTTCTTCAACAGAGTTGACTTTCATCACATCCCTCGTGGTGAGAATCACATGGCTGATGCATTAGCCACTCTTTCTTCCATGATTAGCGTAGGTCGATGGAATGACCTGCCTAAGATTGACGTCATGCGTCTTGAACGGCCCGCCTACATCTTCGCAATCGAAGCAGTCATAGACGACAGACCTTGGTATCACGATATCAAATGCTTCCTTCAGAAATGAGAGTACCCACCTGGGGCCCTCAGAAAAGATAGAAAAACCCTCAGAAGGCTAGCTGGAAGCTTCTTCTTGAGCGGTGAGACTCTTTATAAGAAGAATTTTGACATGGTCTTGCTCCGATGCGTCGACAGACCAAAAGCAGACATGCTTATGAAAGAAATTCATGAAGGATCCTTTGGCACTCATGCCAATGGACATACAATGGCGAGAAAAATTCTCAAAGCCGGGTACTATTGGTTGACCATAGAATCCGATTGCTACAAGTACATAAGGAAGTGTCACAAGTGTCAGATATACTCTGACAAAATTCATGTACCGCCATCACATCTCAAAGTTCTTTCTTCCCCATGGCCTTTTTCCATATGGGGAATCGACATGATTGGCTTGATTGAACCTAAGGCTTCAAACGGACATCGGTTCATTCTGGTAGCCATTGATTACTTCACCAAGTGGGTCGAAGCAGCGTCGTACGCTAATGTAACCCGACAAGTGGTGGTCCGATTTATCAAAAACAATATCATCTTCTGTTATGGTGTTCCAGGCCAGATCATTACAGATAATGGATCTAACTTGAATAATAAGATGATGAAGGAGTTGTGCGCAGAGTTCAAGATTGAACACCATAACTCATCTCCTTACCGACCCAAGATGAACGGAGTGGTAGAAGCAGCTAATAAGAACATCAAGAGGATTGTTCAGAAGATGGTTGTAACCTACAAAGATTGGCACAAGATGCTACCCTTTGCTCTTCACGGTTATCGTACATCTGTCCGCACTTCAACAGGGGCTACCCTTTTCTCTCTTGTGTATGGCATGGAAGCAGTGCTCCCCATAGAAGTAGAGATCCCATCAATCAGGGTATTAATGGAAGCTAAGCTTACAGAAGCTGAATGGTGTCAAAGTCTACACGATGAACTCAATCTGATCGAAGAGAAGCAAATCAAGGAACTATGCCACGGTCAGTTGTATCAGCAGAGAATGAAGAGGGCGTTTGACAAAAAGGTCCGACCTCGTGTCTTCAAAAAAGGAGACCTTGTGCTCAAGAAGATACAATCTTTTCTCACTGATACTCGGGGCAAATGGACCCCAAACTATGATGGCCCCTATGTGGTCACGAAAGCTTTCTCAGGCGGCGCCTTGAGACTTGCAACCATGGACGGAGAGGAATTTGCCTACCCCACGAATGTTGATGTAGTCAAGAAATACTTCGCCTAAAAAAAAACGTCTCGGTGGATCGAAAACCCGAAAGGGCGGTCCAGGAAAAAGTTAGAGACATGAAAAATCATCCCGGTGGATTGGAAAACTCACAGTACAATCCAGGAAAAAATTAGGGATAATGGCAAGTAATTATGTTCAACGGAGGCAAGTCCCTCAGCAACAGTTACATCATCCATCGGAGGAAAACTCCAGTCAAGGTCATCTTCGACAGAAGCTCAGGATGCCCTGAGTTCAAAGTTGGTAGAAGGATAATGGTCGTTATGTTTCAATGTAGCCCTTTTCCCTGTAAATTACCATTTTCTAACTTTGTAAATACTCTTTGGAATCACGCGTTTGGCTGATATCCATCTTATCAATAAAATTTGAGCCCTTGTGCTTTTGTTTGTAATTCTTGCTTGTTTTAGCTTTACAAAACGACGTTGTTTAACCTGATTAATGATTCTTGAAATAAAACAAAATGAATTTACTTGTTAAAAATTTTTCTGCTTTAACATAAAGATGGCATTTCTTTTGACTGATGAACATCGAAAGAACATTGATAGCGTCTCCAAAGGCGTTCGAACTTCAAAGTGCAGAATCAAAGTACTCCTTCTAAACCAGTATGCCTGAATGAAGGATCAACTGTGTTAGAGACCTTGTTTCGTCTGACACGCCTCGACCGAGTTCTCATCTCCTAAGCCCGACCAACATAGCTCCCAGTAGGGACTATCTCTCCTAAGCAAGGTGGAATTGCTATCCTGAACCAGTGGTACTTTTTCGTCCCCAGCAGTGGCCGAGTATCCAACCGTGTTCATCCATTAGTTTGTATGTCGTGTCTGTTTTGTCAGCATATACATACATACATACATCATGCATTTGATTTGATTTACATTCATATTGCATCACTATCACTTGAGTCGCTCTTATCCTGCCGTGGTAACCGTCCTTTCTATCGAGCTGTCAGCCTGTTCCTCGTCAGGAAGTGTTGTGTCTGAACAATCTCGCCACCAGTGTATCTCAAGATCAGAGTCGGCACTCGACCACTTTGATAACTTGAACCTCTGAAAAGTCAGAGAACCTTCAACAGATGTCACTCTTCGCCATTGAAGATGATATCCTCGCTTTCCCAGATTAAGGAAAATCCCCAGAGAAAGCCTCTTAAGCAGAGATTCCGCAGTACATCAGTATTTCTCCGAAAATCCGTTGATGAAATGGTCATCGGCACCTCAAAATTGGATCCCATCATATGGCATTTCTCTGGGAAGATCCCGAGAAAAGTATGATACAATAACCCCAAGCGGAAGCAGTCTTTCAAGAGACTCGCTTTCCCTAGTAGAATCGACAAATGGCGTCTCCAACAGAGAAGTTTGTGTACCTATACAACTCAGACGTTGGGTTCCCCAGCAAGTCTGACATCAAAACTTTTTCCGTCAAATGGCATCTCCCCAGGAAAATTCGGCGAGAAGTTTGAGGAAAACCGCTACGAATAACGTCCCTTGTCAATAAAGTTTATTGACAAAAGAAACTAAGACCAGTTCCTTGGTAGGAAACCAGGATCGAGGGGATGTTTACATCTGAAACTAAGACCAGTTCTTTGGTAGGAAACCAGGATCGAGGGGAAGTTTACATCTGAAACTAAGACCAGTTCCTTGGTAGGAAACCAGGATCGAGGGGAAGTTTGAATCGGAAAGTTAGACCAGTTCCCTGGTAGGAAACCAGGATCGAGGGGAAGTTTACCTTTTCTAAGCATCATTTCTTAGCAAAAGAAGATGAATGCGCAAGCTGCCATTCATAGCCATCAAAATTTTGGGTATTCCGATATTTAATCCTCTTGCACCCCGAATGCCTGAATACTTTCGTCATTCACACCTTCGGGTCCAAGAAGATTAAATAGGGGCATCTGTAATACCCCAAATTTTGACCACCAAGATTTCCCATCATTGTGCAAATCATCATCACAATATGGGTGAACCATCAGTCTCCCCAAAGATGGGTGAGCATCCACTACAATCAGAATTAGGGTTTCAAGCCCTCTCAGAGCCTTAGACAAAGGATCAATCAAGAAATGACTTGATCTTCAACTTGTCTAACCTCTCAAGCATCCACAATGGATCAAAAGGACTCCCACTTTAAGGATTAAGCACAAAGCTGCTCCCTTCTAGGTGGATCAAGCCTCCAGATCGCTAGTGTCATCAAATTAGGGTTTTGGTTGACCAGGGCCTCCAGATGGGAAATTTCATCTGGGAATGAGCCAATGATCCAAAAAATAACCTAATATACTTCATGGAACCTCATGAACCCAATCATCAAGTCAATTTTGCCTCAGGGGATGCATACATCAAAAATCAGGAATTAGGGTTTCTTGACCTAATTCACCCCTAAGTTGACTTTTGGGACAAACCATGAGCCAAGACCTCAAGACATGATTTGAGGGTCTCTAATATACCATGTTGATCCATTTGGAACAATGGATTAATCCAAGAAGCTTGAGCAACAAGTCTCAATTTCATCTGCACCATAATTAGGGTTTCGCGGAAAAAGTCAACTGTAACTTTGACTTCTGACAAGGACATGCTCCCAAACCCTAAGACATGAATGAATATACCCTATGACACCCATGGAACATGTCCATCAAGTTTGATTTAGGTCAAAGACATGATTTCCTGAAGAATTGCACAGTTTGGAATTCATCTGATAAAAAGTCAACTGTGCACAAAAGTCAACTTTGACTTTTTGAGACTTTTCACCAAAATGGATTTTTAACCCTAAAATGATGTTAATGTATGATTTGAATCATCATTCATCAAGAAAAATCAAGAAAAGTTGGATAACTTGTAAAAGGGGTAACCATAAAAACTTAGAAATTTTTCTAAGTTAAAATTAAAGTGGCTAGGGTACCAACTTTGGAGGATCATAACTCTTAAACCACAAGGCCATTTTTTCTCATCCAAAGATGGATTTGTAGCCTTCATTATCCTCTACAAAAACTTCAACTACAAGTCATTCCAATTCATTAAGGATTTTGAGTTATGGAGTGATCAAAGTGGCTGAAAAGTGAAAATGTCACTTTTTCCAACACTAAGTGAAATTTTCACTAAGTCCAAATCTGCCTTCACTTTTTGCCAAATGTTGTAGACATATATTTTCGACACCATGTCTTGGAAGGAAAAATGATGTTCCTTGACTAGAGATGATAACTACAGGAAAAGGAGGAAGAGAATGAAGGTATCCAGAAGACACTTCGACAAGATAAGAATTTCGACCCTTCGACAGAAATATGAGGAAGTCTTCGTCAGACAGGTTTGAGGGACATTTATCATTTTTTGACAATTCGACAAGTCTGAAAGGACGCGTTTGTTCGACATAACTTGAAGATTCAAATTCAAGAGAATTATAACGTTTGGCAGAAGACGCGTGGAAGTATCTGGCGAAAGGAAGACATGCAGAAGGCCAGATGTCGAAATTTTAGGATTTAGTCGTTAATAGCAGTTATTTTGTTTATCTATAAATAGGATAGTTGTTATTAGAATTTAGTGTGAAAAAACTTGTACAAAACTTCTTGCAATTACTCAAAGTACCCGTGTGAGAGAAAAGAGTTATTTGGAAAAATGTACGTGTAAACACCATCTTTTAATTTCTTTATCAATCAAAGTCTTTTTACCAATTCCTTTACATTTACCAGCATCTTTATGTTTTCTTCGTCATTTTATTTTAAAGTTCTTTCTTCGCCATTTTACTTTAAAAGTTCTTTTCAAAGTCACTTTCTTTTATCTCAGACTTTCCTTTAAAGTTAGTTGAAATCCTTTATTCCAAAAGACTTAAATACATAAAACCAAGAACCAAGATATCACCCTTAATTTAAAATTTATCACGTTGATCTAAGTTTTCGCCCGACGTCCTAGGATTTGTTTGGTTAATCCTGCAAGTAACCCAGATTTCACCATTCTGGTAAACCAGAGGTTATTCGCCAAGATCAACAGCGAACAAATTGGCACGCCCAGTGGGACCAGTGCAATATAAAACTTAAATAAATTTTAAAAATTAAGGCTTTTTCTTCGTTGTATGATACTAAGAAGCGGTAAATTAGCCGTATCTGACGTAGAGAGACCCAAAAGAACTAGAGTAAGGAAAATGGCGAATCAGTCAAATAATCCTAACCCCAATTCAAATTCAAATGAAAATATTCCAGTTTCCAACCCTATACCTTCGGCAGGGGGAAATGTGGATTCAAACCCTGTTCTGGAGGAGATTATGCCTTCGTCAACAGGATTTACACCAGCGGTTTCGCTCTCCCAAAGTATGCCTAGTTCCTCCACAATGGGACATTCAAGGCCTTTGGGGACGCCTCCCCCGGGAGGACAAAATTTTAGGCCATTCCAGACAAATTTTTCCATACCTATGTTCGGAAGAGAACAACTATATGGAATGCCAACGTCAGTGATGGCAAATTTGCAAAGTGCACCACCCTTGTATTCTGACGCCATGGTCCACATGTCTTCGCCATTGCAAGGATCAGGATACGGTGGAAATATGAGTAGATTGAACCAATCCCTACCAAATTTCCAAATGCCAGCAATTACCAATAATTCTGCGCAAGTAATTCGACAACAAATGGACGAAAGTAATCATGATATGGTCCAAATGTTGACTCAACAAATGGGGGCAGTGTTTAACCCTTTAATACAAAACACTACCCAAACCAACCAATTGTTGGCTGCGCAAATGACGCGCATTGCTGACTTTTTTGGTGTTCCTCAAACACGACAAAGAGAACAAGTGATTCAAAACCAAGTAGTAAATGTCGAAGAGGAACCCACGATAAATCAAAGGCCTTTAGAGAATCCTCAGGCAAACCCTAGAAACCAAGAGGCAGTGGTCGAGCAGCCTCGTGTCGAAATCCCCGTTCAACAAGAACCTAGGAGGGTAATAGTCCAGAGAGGCCAAGATGCTGATGATGTGTTGCAGCAGCGAATACGATATAATAACTTTCCTGTCGAAAATAACATAACAGCCATGGTCGAAAGGATAATGGCCCAAAACGGTGTAAATATAGGTTTGCAAAGGCCTACTTATACTTCCCCATTGTCAGAACACATTCTGCAAGAGGAACTACCCCCAAGATGGAAAGTTCCTAAGTTTACTAAGTTTTCAGGAGATACTAGTGAATCTACTATAGAGCACGTAGCGCGTTATCTAATAGAAGCGGGAGAAATAGTCAATAACGAAAATTTGAAAATGAAGTACTTTCCAAGTTCCTTGACAAAAAATGCATTCACCTGGTTTACATCCTTGCCCGCGAACTCTATATTGACATGGACCCAATTAGAAAGATTGTTCCATGAACAATTCTATATGGGTCAGACTAAGATAAGTTTGAAGGAATTAGCCAGTGTTAAGAGGAAATTTTCAGAACCTATAGATGATTACCTAAACAGGTTCAGGTTGCTTAAGGCAAGATGTTTCACACAAGTGCCAGAACGGGAGTTAGTCGAAATGGCTGCAGGGGGTCTAGATTATTCTATAAGGAAAAAATTAGACACTCAATATTTAAGAGATATGGCACAATTAGCAGATAGGGTAAGACAGATTGAGAGGCTAAAAGCTGAGAAATTCATATCAAATAAAAATAAAAAGGAAAGAGTGGCCTATGTAGGAGTATGCCAGGATGATGATGGTGACGAAAATGAACTAATTTTGTTCGACGAGCAAGAAATTGATCTGGCAGAACTAAAGTCAGGCCCTCCATACGCCTGTAAAGTACTAGCTCCGTCGAATGGAAAAAATCCAGTCGAACCTGAAAAGAATGATAAGTTTCCCAAACGAACTTATACGTTCGACATCACCAAGTGTGACGAAATTTTTGATTTATTGGTCAAAGATGGTCAGTTAATAAAGCCGCCAGGCGCCAAAGAACCGCCTGTCGAACAGCAGAAAAAGAGGGGTTTTTGTAAGTACCATAACTTTTTGGGTCATAAAACATCTCAATGTTTTCTTTTCAGGGATCTAGTTCAAAATGCTATCCGTGATGGAAGGCTGAAGTTTGGCGAGAAGCCAAAACAACAAATGGGGATTGATTCGAATCCCATGCAGGTTGTCGAAGCACACTATGCTGAACCATCCACTGTGAATATGGTGGAGATTGAAGTTGCTTCTGATGGCAGTTTCGAGATGGTGGAGGCTATGGAAGGTTTCGACACCAGTATCAACATGGTCGAGATCACTGAAGATCTTGCAGGCCAGAACGAAGTCGAGGGTACTGAAGCGTTCGACAACGATAATGAAGTCAAAGTCACTGAAGATCTTGACAACAAAAACACAGTTGAAGTCACTGAGGACTTCGACGATGAAGGTAAGGTCGAAGCTACTGAAAGCTTTGAAAATCAGAAAACTACAGAGGGGTCCAACGAGAAGAACGATGACAGTGTTGTTGAAGACGTGGTGGTTCGACCGGGAGAAATCTGGGATTGCTTGGGACAGCCAAGTGGAAAATTCGACTACCTGGTGAAGTACACTATTCCTGCAACTTATCGCACCGACATCAGTGAAATCCGACCAACTGGTTGGGGAAGCGATTTTGATGACGATGGTGATTCCCCTATCGCCAAGGAAGAAGTTACTGAGGACTTCGTTGCTGAAAACAAGGCTACTAAAGGCCTTGATCTTGACAACATGAAGGAGGCCGATGTTGCAAATTACTGCATCAACATCATGGGACCTTTCGACAAGGAAGTCACAGAAATGAAAGAAAAAGCTGTACATGGCCGTGGGAAATCTGGGACTTATGGGATCCTACGAAGAATAAAAGAGGATCCTAAAGAAAAGTCAAACAAGTGTTGCTGCAAGCATGCTCCTAGGAACATATCCTGGTGTTGCTGCCCAGAAGGGAAGTTCGACTTGACGAAAAAGAAGGACAGAGTCGAAGAGGAAAAGCTCATTGAAAAGATGAACAGACTAACCATTGCTGACAAGCAAAACGTGGGAATCAATATGGTAGAAGTTTCGCAGAAAACTCAGGCAGCAGTAGATGAAGATCAACGTCGAGAGGAGTACCAAAAGCTGGCGTACCCCAAAGAAGATGAGAGTTTGGTCGAATTCATCAAAAGGTGCCAGAGAAGGAAGAGTGACGTGATGCTATGCCCTCGTTGCAGTTCCATTTTCGACAGAAAGGCTGCCACCCACTTGGAGGCAATAGATCAAGCAAGAAGGAAGGCGAATAAGGGAGCGACAAGATACGATCCAAGAAGGAGTGAGCACCACCAATGGAGGCGCGGAGACAGACACTATGGCACTTACAAGCCATCAAACAAAGTGATAGATGACAAATGGGTTCAACCCATCAGAGATGCCCAAGGCCAGAAGAAGTGGAAGAATTTCGATGTGCAGAGAGGCACTTCAATGGAAAACAAGAAGGAGTTGGAGAAATATAAACCTAGGCCATATCCTTCAGAGAATTATAAAGGGAAGAACCCCATGTCGAGATCCCAGTGGAGGAGGTTCCAAAGGCAAAAGAGGTTTGAGAAGGAAGCTGCTGAAAAAGGTATGATGAGAAAAGTGGCTGGAAACAAGGATGAAGCAGAATGTAGCAGCAACGCTCAAATGGCGAACAAGAAGGAGCCTCTCCAGCAAATCAAACCAAATAGCGTGGCAGCGCAAAGTGTGCCCAAAGAGAAGAAGATGGAGGATGACGAGATGACAGATGATTTCAAGTCAGATTCGGAGGCATCCTTCGACGTTGGCTGTAATGTGGTCTCGGTCCTTCCCAGAGACTATGATAGGATCATGGAAGTCGAAGACGAAGAGGATGGGATGGAAGAGGAAACGATGGTGCACAAGCCCGTGTGTTACTACGTAATGAATAATGGTTGTGTCGAAGAGCAAAATGCTTTCTTCGAAAGACCAGACGATTCCATGAAGGCGCACTTGAAGCCTTTGTTTATCAAAGGAAAGATTGAGAGTGTCGGTGTGAACAAGATCCTAGTGGATGGGGGTGCCGCTGTGAATTTAATGCCCCATTTCATGCTGAAAAAGATTGGCAAAGATGACTCGGATGCAAAGCCCCACAACATGGTTCTGTCAAATTACGAAGGAAAGGTAGGAACAACCATGGGAGTTATTCAAGTGGATCTGACAGTTGGTACTATAACAAGGCCAACAATGTTTATAGTTATTGCTTCTAGGGCAAACTACAACTTGCTGTTGGGAAGAGAATGGATCCATGGTATAGGTGTTGTTCCCTCGTCGATGCACCAGAGAATAGTTATTTGGAGGCCAGATGGAATCGTCGAGAACATAGAAGCAGACCAAAGTTACTTCATGTCCGAAGTTAACAATATAAGCGATCGAAGTTTCGACAAAAACTTAGCCCACATACCCCCTTGCAGTCCGGCGAAATTCGACTTGAAGGCAACGGACAACGCGTACTGTTCCATGTATCTCCATCCTACACATGGTTTTCAGTGGGATAAGGAAGTCATTGGTGACTCCAACTACATGTGGGGGACTACCAACGTAGCACCGACAGGATGGGGGAATGAGTTCGACAATGATGATGAGTGAACAAGCAATGCTCGACAAAATTACGGCTTACATAGCCGAAAACAAATTCAAAGCGGCTCTGGAGGCCGAAGTAAAATACATGGCTGTCGAAGCCAATCATGAAGATTCAAATGAACAGTGTCTCCAAAAAGACGTTGAGGAAAATAATAACAACAACCAAATAGACGAATGGCAAAACCAGAAACTTGACGCCATTTATGACGATGAACCTTTGGGGTTCGAAAAAGATCCAGTGTCGAACAACTTGAAGATGGTGGCGCAGGATCCTTTAGAAGAAATCAACTTGGGGCTGGGGGCAGAAAAAAGACCAACCTACATAAGTGCAAGGATGGATCCTCAGTTCAGAGTCGAAATAATCCAGTTGTTGAAGGAGTTCAAAGATTGCTTTGCATGGGATTATGACGAAATGCCGGGTTTGGACAGAAGTTTGGTCGAATTGAAGCTGCCAATCATAGAAGGGAAGAAGCCAGTCAAGCAAACTCCAAGGCGCTTTGCACCAGAAGTTCTGTCGAAAATAAAAGAAGAGGTCGAAAGACTTCTAAAATGCAACTTCATCCGCACTACCAGGTATGTTGATTGGATTGCAAATATAGTTCCGGTTATTAAGAAAAATGGCAAACTTAGGGTATGCATTGATTTTAGAGATTTAAATTCTGCTACCCCAAAGGACGAATATCCTATGCCAGTCGCAGAAATGCTTATAGATTCTGCAGCAGGTCACGAGTATCTAAGCATGTTGGATGGATACTCTGGCTATAACCAAATTTTTATTGCTGAAGAAGATGTTTCTAAGACAGCTTTTCGTTGTCCTGGAGCAATTGGAACTTATGAATGGGTAGTGATGCCTTTTGGGTTAAAGAATGCTGGGGCCACTTACCAAAGGGCTATGAATTCAATTTTCCATGATTTTATTGAGACGTTTATGCAGATTTACATTGATGATATTGTAATCAAGTCTGTTTCAGGAAAAGATCATATAGACCATCTTCGACAATCCTTTGAGAGGATGAGAAAGTTTGGTCTAAAGATGAATCCCCTTAAATGTGCTTTTGGTGTGCAGGCGGGTGATTTTTTAGGTTTTGTGGTCCACAAGAAAGGGATCGAAATAAATGAAAACAAAGCCAAAGCTATAATGGAAGCAAAAGCGCCATCAACGAAAAAGGGATTGCAATCTCTACTAGGGAAGATCAATTTTCTAAGAAGATTCATCTCCAACCTCAGTGGAAAAACACAACCCTTTTCTCCTCTACTTCGACTAAAGAAAGAAGAATTCACCTGGGGGCAAGAGCAACAAGTGGCTTTCGACAAAATCAAAGAGTACTTGGCTAGTCCTCCAATCTTGATGTCCCCTTGTAGGAAAAGAAGCATGAGACTGTATATCTCTGCATCAGACAAGACATTAGGAAGTATGTTGTGTCAAAAGGATGAGAATGGCGTCGAAAGGGCCATCTATTATCTCAGCAGAGTCTTAAATGATGCTGAAACTAGATATAGTGCTATAGAAAAACTATGTTTATGTGTATATTTCTCTTGTATGAAATTGAAGCATTATATAAAGCCTGTTGATGTATATGTATCTTCTCATTTCGACGTAATAAAACATATGTTGTCTAAGTCTATTTTACATAGTCGAATTGGAAAGTGGGCTTTGGCTCTAACAGAATACTCCTTAAAATATTTGCCTTTAAAGGCTATGAAAGGACAGGTGGTGGCTGATTTTATAGCTGACCACTCTATAGTCGAAACTATAGAGTACGTCGAACAAGCACCTTGGAAACTATATTTCGACGGTTCCAGGCATAAGAATGGACTTGGTATTGGGATGGTGATTATTTCTCCTGACAAAATTCCAACAAAGTTCAAGTACAAAGTCGAAGGGCTGTGTTCGAACAATGAAGTCGAATATGAAGCTTTGATTGCTGGACTTGAAATCTTGTTGGAATTGGGGGCAACAAGAGTCGAAATAATGGGTGACTCTGAGTTGGTAATAAAGCAGTTGACTAAGGAGTACAAATGTGTGAAAGAGAATCTAATAATGTACTTCGTGATAGCAATTAGACTTCTCAAGAAGTTCGACAATGTGGTTTTTAGGCACATTCCCAGGATGGAGAATCAAGAGGCGAATGATCTGGCTCAACTGGCATCAGGATACAAAGTGTCGGAGGAGAAGTTAGAAAAAGCCATTGAAGTCAGAGGAAGAGTCATATCTGTAGGTTTGTCCCCATCAGATTTAGAGACAATAAAATTGGGATATGGTGACGAAGAGAATTATGAGATTTGCAACGTAGATGATGCAGGAGTCGAAGACTGGAGAAAACCCATCAAAGAATATTTGCAAGATCCAAGTCAAAAAGTCGAACGAAAGGTAAAATATTGAGCTTTGAGTTATGTACTTTTTGGCAATGAATTGTTCAAGAAGACTGCAGAAGGAGTCTTGTTGAAATGCTTAGGCGAAAATGAAGCATACATAGCATTGTCAAATGTGCATAGTGGAGCGTGTGGCGCACACCAAGCAGGCCACAAAATGAAGTGGTTATTGTTTCGACAAGGAATGTATTGGCCAGCAATGCTAAAGGATTGTGTCGAATTTGCAAAAGGGTGTCAAGAGTGCCAAGTACATGCAGGCATACCACATGTTCCTGCAAGTGAGTTACATTCGATTGTAAAGCCTTGGCCGTTCAGAGGTTGGGCGTTAGATTTAATCAGTGAAATTCGACCAGCTTCTTCAAAAGGGCAAAGGTACATTTTAGTTGGAGTAGATTATTTTACTAAGTGGATTGAAGCCATACCATTGGTGAATGTAGATCAAGAAGCGGTTATGGATTTTATCCAAAAGCATATAATCTACAGATTTGGGATACCGGAAACAATAACAACAGATCAAGGATCTGTGTTTACCGGTCGAAAAATGCAGAAGTTTGCACAAGATACAGGTTTTAAGCTCCTTACTTCGACACCTTATTATGCTCAGGCTAATGGACAAGTCGAAGCAGCTAACAAGGTAGTGATAAATTTGATCAAAAAACATGTAGGTGGAAAGCCAAAAAATTGGCACAATACCTTAGATCAAATTTTATGGGCTTGTCGAACATCTCCTAAAGAAGCAACCAATTCGACTCCATTTAAATTAACTTATGGGCATGATGCAGTTTTGCCAGCCGAGTTGTATTTGCAATCAGTTAGGGTTCAAAGGCATCATCAGATCCCATCAGAGACATACTGGAGTATGATGATGGATGAATTGGTTGATTTAGACGAAGAAAGGCTACGTGCCTTAGATCTCATAAAGAGACAAAAAGAGAGAGTCGAAAAGTTCTACAATAGAAAAGTAAAATTTAAGACTTTTTCAATTGGTGATTATGTGTGGAAGGTAATTCTTCCTATGGATCGAAAAGACAGAGTTATAGGAAAATGGTCTCCCAAATGGGAAGGACCTTTCAAAGTTTTGAAAATATTTTCTAATGGCGCATATGAGGTCGAAGAAATAGGGAAAGACGAAAGGATATTAAAAATAAATGGCAAATATTTGAAAAAGTATAAACCAATATTGCAGGAAATAAAGATAGCAGTCGAATAAAATTGAAATTGAAAGTAAATAGTGTGCTGCCAAACAGATGGTGTTAAATCATTACAAATAAAGCCTCAAAGGGCTAGAAATTGACAGGAAAATTCGACTAAAGCTGAAGGTTTGCAAACTGTGCCTTCAAAGCGGTAAATTTGTCTTTCTGAAATTGAAGTCGACGATCACAGAGGTTCCTGTGAATATGGGCAACTTCAATCTCTTGGTTGATCTTTTGAGCGGTCTCTGCGTGTTGAATGCCAACCTTCAACTCTTCATCAATCTCGCTTTGCCTAGGCTGCTGAATAGAAGCTATGAGTTCCTCCTCTTTGGAAATTTTCTCTTGGAGAACTGCTATTTGTTTCTTCCATGTTTGAATGTGGTTATGGCAAGTAGCAATCTTCTTGACAGAGGCTTCAGAAAGCTCTTGTAGTTTCGAAACCTTATTTGTCGAAACAGAAACAGAGTTCCATTCAGCAGCTTGTTGGTCCATTTTTTTCTTGATTTGTTGACATAAGTCCCTTCGACGGTGAAGATCTGCGCTGGATAAGTCAATCACAGTTGTCAGCTCTATCACAAAATTGCAGACTTCGACAGAAGCATCCAAGACGTTAACTTGCTTCAACAGTTTCTTCAACCCCATTGGAGCAATGGCATTTTCCTCTAGAACTTGGAACAAGTCAACATCAAGGATCTTTGCCTTGATCTGAGTCATGATATTGGGCAGAGACTGCACTTCAGAAGTGGCTCCAGAAGTAGTCGAACTGCTGTAGGAAGAGTCTTTAAAATTGAATCTGGTGCTAAGTATGGCTTTCAGGTAGTCCAGGGGTTTCTGCACTTTGAGACTTTCAAGCTCTTCATGAGAAAGACTAGTCGAACCAGTTGTTTGGGAACTCCTTTGAGTTTGGTCAGGAGTAGGCTGGTTGCTATGCTCTGAAGTTCGCCTAGCTTCCTGTTGCTTCGACAGATCTTCTTCGTCAGCAGTCTTCTCTTCAGGATCTCCTTTGACAGCAGTGTCTGCTTCAGCATCATCATCTTTTTGTTGCTCAGCGTGTAATCCAGGATGAGAAGGAGAGGTGTTATCAGAATCAGCTCCCACAGTAGTGTTGAATGCTTCGACCGTTTGTCTCTCAAGTTCTTTGATGGGAGTGTCCTCCTCTCGAACGGCCTCCTCCTGGATTGTCTCAGGCTGTTTGTCGACGACCTTTGGCTTCTATCAAAAGAAAAAATTTCTAAGTTAGAAATGAAATAAAATAAATGAGAAGGGCCGAGATTGAAATTTACCTTGGAAGTCTCAGTTTTGGAGCTAGACTTTCCACTCCCCGTATCCTTCGGCTGATGTTTTGTAGCAGGACTGCTAGAAGATTCCCTTTTAGAAGATTTGACAATGGATTTTTGTGAGGCGATTTTTTGCAGTCTTTTCTTCTTTGGAGGAGGGGGATTTGGAGATGGAGACTCATCATTGGACTCTTCGACAGGGATTATCTCTGGTTTTTTCTTTCTTTTTTGGAATGTAGAGGTTTTTTGACTTACCTGATCATATAAATCAAAATAGTGAGTGTCTTAAAGAGATAAAAGAATAGATCAAAAGAGGAAGAGATTTATACCTTAGTCGAAGGTGTCTGGGCGGCACTTTGTGGAGTTTCGACGGAAGCTTTCTTGGCAGGCACTTTCACAGCTAAAAAAAAAAAAAAATAGAAAAAGGGGAAAGTTAGTCAATGAGAAATACGTGATAATAAAATGATAAAATTCGTGTTGTTGTTAACACCTTCAAGAATGGGATCTTCCACGCGAACGTGTTCTATTCCAATATGAAGGTGCCCTGGGTAGTTATCCAGATGATACTTAGTCGCAACCACGCGTTTAGCAGGTTTTTTATAACTTTCACGAAGAATTTTCATATGATTCCCACATGTGAACCAATCTGGGAATGGAGGACTTAAAGCCACACCAAATTCAGCAGATGGTAAAGGTGGAAATTTAGGAGGGTAATAGCTGAAAGCCAAGTTGTAACGCACTTCTGGTCGAATGTTTGGAGGCAGTGTCAACTTCTCCAACTTCTCCGTGAATTTTTCTTTTAAAGTAACCGCCGCTTCGCGTATGGTTCGACTAAGATCATCAGGTCTGTAAACGGTTTCAAAGTATTTTTGAAATTTTTGTATTTCTCGGATATGTCTTTGTGTACCTTTTTTAGTCCGTTCCTGCACAAGAGCAAAAGCATTCGTCAGATGGGTGGTGAAAGCTTTTACGTCGAAAAATTTGGTAGCATAGTATTCCCTCCACCATGCGTCGAACTCAGGAGTGCAAAGGAATGATGGTTGAAAAACCACCGGTCGAATATCCAAAGATTCGTCAGTCAGCTTTTTCAACAATTCCCTGCTGGTGGCTTCGTCGTGGAAGGAGTTGTAGAAAATGATGGCCCCTTTTTTAGGGAAAATAGGTCGAGGCATGATTTGAATTAGGCCAAATTGCCTGGCGACCAAGTTAGGTTGATAAACTATTAAGGCAATCTGGGGTTTCGTAGTACTGCGGTGGGAGAACAGGAGTCTAGGGGTCAAAAAGGATTCCCAGACATTTAGGAAGATATTTTCATCTTTTTTGGTTTGCAAGGGGAATTGTCGTGAAAACCATTCAGGTCCAATTGTTTTGTCAGCAAATGGAGCCATAGTCGAAGTAAAATGATGTCTCTCAGCAAACATCATTACGTAGCTAGTAAAGGCCCGCCGAAGGCTAATTGCTTCATCAGTTGGTGTCAATTGCACCAATCTAGGCCATTCGACACTCCTGTTTTTGAATTCCCCTTCATTTATGTCATGCTTCACAGGAATAAAGGCTTCGAAAGTGGCATTCAGCCATAGTTGCAAGAGCCAAAAGGGGCCTGCCAAATTAAGCTTCCCTTTGTCCTTCAATGTCTTCAAAGAACGCACGCTTTCACTCAAGGACTCATACAGGTTCGCCAAGATTACCTCACTCAAGCATAATTTGATCCCAGCGTGGAGTTGGTTCGCCATAGTGATGAACCTCTTAGCCACTTGAAGTGAGCGGGAGCAAAAGACGAATTTGGTCAGCCACAAGGTTAGAAAAGCTATGTGCTCTTTGTCAGAAACTTCTTGGTCATTTTCGCCATGGTAGTGAGACATAAAAAGGGAGTATGGGGCGAAACTAGTGTCGAAATCTATGGAGTCCTCGTTCAGGTGAGTGGGGTCGAAGTCAATGCCAACTGGACTAAGGCCAACTATGGCGGCTATGTCGAACAGCGTAGGGGTAACCATCCCGCAGGGGAGGTGGAAGGTGTTATACGTACTATCCCAAAAGTAAAGGGAGGCTAGCAGCATGTTAGGGCAAACATTGGGTCCTGCTCTTGATAATTGTATCAAGTCAAAAATTCCTATTTCTTTCCAAAATTTTTCTTTAACGTTTTCAACTCTGTTCAACCAAGACAAGTAGTCTGAAAGGTCTTTCGACCAAGGGCAAGTTCTAAAAATCCTAGTATAATTCAGATAAGTTAAATTTATTGCTTCCTCATCTTTTTCGCTTGAACCTTGAGGTTCAGTTTGTTCTACTGGTTTCTCTAGAGTGGGGGGTTTCACCCCAGCACCTATGGGTTTTGTGTGAGAATAAGTAGGAAAGAACTCTTGTAAACGCTCAGGTTTAATGTCTGGGTTAGGGAGTGGTCCTAACATAGCATAGTGATTACCAGAAATAATAACAGGGATGAGTACCTGGGATTTAAAAATGCAGTCTTTTTCCCTCGCATTTGGAGGCTCAGGAATGTATTGTTGATCCCCAATCAGTGTTGGTTCATCCAACCTATGCGCAGGAGGGATGATGGAAGGTTGCTCACTTTTGGAAGGTTTGCTGCTTGATAATTTTTGAAAGGCCATTGTTGAATCAGAAAGTTTTAGAAAGAAGATGAAGATTTGAAGCAGTTGTGAAGAAGAAGAGTTCAAACGCGTAAAAAAGAAAGAGAAATAGTGGTTCAGGTATTTATAAGAGATTATCAAAAGCCCTTTAGGTTTAGTGGTGATCATGGAGGGCATGTGGCATCATCTTAACGGTGATGATAAAAAGTGGAAGTTGAAAAAAGCATGGCTAGCTAGGTTTTAGGGGTATGGACATCATGTCTGAACGTGGGATTTGATGGAACGTTTTCAGAGAAATGCAATGATGAATTTTCTTGGGACTGAACAAAGGTCACGTCTTGAAAACCAGCATCATTAATGCAGGTAACATGGCGTCGAAATAGCTTCGACAGCAAATGATGGTTTCTCCAGAAATAAGTCGAAACATCTTTGCTGGGGGGCAATTTGTAGACATATATTTTCGACACCATGTCTTGGAAGGCAAAATGATGTTCCTTGACTAGAGATGATAACTACAGGAAAAGGAGGAAGAGAATGAAGGTATCCAGAAGACACTTCGACAAGATAAGAATTTCGACCCTTCGATAGAAATATGAGGAAGTCTTCGTCAGACAGGTTTGAGGGACATTTATCATTTTTTGACAATTCGACAAGTCTGAAAGGACGCGTTTGTTCGACATAACTTGAAGATTCAAATTCAAGAGAATTATAACGTTTGGCAGAAGACGCGTGGAAGTATCTGGCGAAAGGAAGACATGCAGAAGGCCAGATGTCGAAATTTTAGGATTTAGTTGTTAATAGCAGTTATTTTGTTTATCTATAAATAGGATAGTTGTTATTAGAATTTAGTGTGAAAAAACTTGTACAAAACTTCCTGCAATTACTCAAAGTACCCGTGTGAGAGAAAAGAGTTATTTGGAAAAATGTACGTGTAAACACCATCTTTTAATTTCTTTATCAATCAAAGTCTTTTTACCAATTCCTTTACATTTACCAGCATCTTTATGTTTTCTTCGTCATTTTATTTTAAAGTTCTTTCTTCGCCATTTTACTTTAAAAGTTCTTTTCAAAGTCACTTTCTTTTATCTCAGACTTTCCTTTAAAGTTAGTTGAAATCCTTTATTCCAAAAGACTTAAATACATAAAACCAAGAACCAAGATATCACCCTTAATTTAAAATTTATCACGTTGATCTAAGTTTTCGCCCGACGTCCTAGGATTTGTTTGGTTAATCCTGCAAGTAACCCAGATTTCACCATTCTGGTAAACCAGAGGTTGTTCGCCAAGATCAACAGCGAACAAATGTATGGGGATTTTTCACTTGGAATCAAAAGAGATCAAAATCAAACTTGTTCAAACAGTTGTTGTATCATGTAAGGGCTTTCCAAAATGGCCAAGAACATTGCCAAATTCAACTTACACCATGAGATATGACATTGTCAAGTTGCCTTGATGATATCTGTCAAAGGCAAGGCAGATTTTGCATTTTTGCTCGATTTGACAAAATCAGCCAAATTCAAATGCTCCTATCCACTTGGACATATCTGAGGATTGAATCTAAAGGGGACAATCACTGAGCCAAGCCTCCAAGGTCCATGGAACAAGAAATAGCATGTTGAACCTAGAATGGCCAAAATAGGGACAAGACTCCAAATTTGGATTGAAGCATTCAATGGAACCATCAAGGTGGCATGGACTGAGCCACTCTCATTTGAAATCAGTCAAGACTTATCCAAGACCAAGGGGACCAAAGCTCTGTGCCCTAACCTCTAGTCAATGGCTAGAGAAGACTTGCATTTCCATTGGCCAACATTGAGGAAACACCTGCTGCAGTTGCCATTCACTATTGCAGCCAAAACAAACTTGCTCTACTATAAATAGAGCTCAATTGTGTTCAGTTTGAGTACACCAAAGCCATCTAACAGATGCTTTCCTCAAAATCTCTTCTTTCACTCCAATTTTGCCTTCAAAGCCAAGTCACTATCGAGTTTTGAGTTTGAGAGCTTTTCCAATCAAACCAATCCCTCACACACCTCACATACATCATATAGAAGTGATCCAAACACTCAAACAACATCTGGAACACAGATTTCACAAAATCACCAGCCAATTGCTCAAGTTCTTGACAGTTTTGCAGTTGAGGTCCCATCTTCAACTCCAAACCATTTCAATCCATTCCAATCATTCATACACACTCCATGGCACCTAGGGAAGCTATCCAGATCATTGGAACCTAGTTGTAACACCTCCAACACAAATCACGATCACCAGCTGCAAGTCGTAAGCATGAGCTCTTCTAACTCTATGATCCACACAATTTTTGCTGCACAATAATTTGGTCATATGTTCATAATCATGCATGGAATGTTTTCCCTCAAATAATTGCATTGTTTGAATCGTGTATCAAAAATCCTAGCCTTCATGCAGAAATTAGGGTTCTTGAGGTTTCTTCGTGATTTCTTGTTGTATGTTTAATTTAAATGAAATTAAATGCTATAGACATGATCGTGAGGTTGAGACGAGCATAATGATATGTGGATTGCATGATATGATTAAGTATTCAGTGAGATTGGATAGAAAATGCAAATCTGAGAATCCCAGAGCACGCGCGTGTTCTTCAGCTTGTTCTTGGCGCCATTTTTCCAAATTTGAATATTTAAATTTTGTGATTTTGTTTAATTGATTCAAAAATTAATTTCTCTCTGAGTTTTAATGATTTTGAGTTGATTCTTTTTTTAATAATTCACAAAAATGTTGAAATATTTTATTTTATCAAGAAATCCCAAAAATATTATTTATTTTGTATAATTGATATTTTTACAAAGAATTAATATTTTAATTGTTTTTGACATTTTAAATATTTTTTCCATCTTGATTTTGCAACTTTTGATGCTTTCTAATTATTTTGTAGGTCAATACTTAATTTTTGAAGCATTAATCCAAGATCACAATTTGTTTTCCATATGTTAAACAATTTTGATCATTTTAATTGAATTTTTATTCAATTAAATACATTTTTGGAAATAAATTAGGGTTTTGGATTAATTCAACCCTCATAAATCATTTTCAAAACACTTTGGGCCTCTAATAGAGTGTAAGACCCAATCCTTTTTTGACCAAATCATTTTGGGCCTCACTTATTGTATAAGTCCCGATACCGTCAAAAAACAAACGGCCCGATCGTCGCCTTTTCAAAAATCATCTGGGCCTACCCTCGAGTAGTAAGACCCATTTCTTTTTCTTTAAACTTTTTGGGCCTCTAATAGAGTGTAAGACCCAACCCTTTGTAAATACAACCTATTTGTGGGCCTCACTTATTGTATAAGTCCCGTTGTATTTCAAAAAGTTCGACGCAATCATCATCCGTTGAAAAACCATCTGGGCCTCTCCTTGAGCTATAAGACCCATTCAAAACCTTTTTGGGCCTCTATTAAAGTGTAAGACCCAACCCCTTTTAACCAAAACCTTTTGGGCCTCACTTATTGTATAAGTCCCTCTGCGTTAAAAGAAAACCTCGGCGCGATCGCCATTTTAAACGAAAAGTCCACTGGGCCTACCCTCGTGTTATAAGCCCCACTCTTTTTCTTTAAAACTTTTTGGGGCTCTTGAGAGAGTGTAAGACCCATCCCTTTGTACAGAAAACCTTTTTGGGCCACAGTCACTTGTATAAGACCCTCTGTACAAATTCAACAGTGCAATCACTGGTAAAACCCTGGGCCTCTCCTTGAGCTATAAGCCCCAAATCTTTCTTTTTCAAAGCACTTTCTCCTTTGATTTTGAATATATTGTTGTTTATCTTTCTTTGTTGAAACAACTAACCAAACAGCATGGAAGCTCTACAACCGAGTAAGTGTTTATACGCTTTCATTTACAGCTTTCATATCATAAAACTGTATTGTGGGGCTGCTCACTGTAAGTCTCCTTTCATAAAATCATATCGACTGTGTAGAAATAGTATAGATATTTAGAGTTTTCCCAGCAACTACGTCTAGCACTAGGTAAAGTCGTTCCGTTTATTCGTAGAAATAGACAGCTAGAACCCAAATAGGAGCACCAGATACAGTCTTCTCTTCGGCTGTCCTCCTTAGGAATTGTCAAGAAACTCTACTCCCAAAGATGAATGTATTCTCCGTGAATGACATCTTTGAGTTTCTTCCAAATTCTCGAACTTTCCTGATTTGATCTATTCCATGTGAATAGTTTGCCTTGAATTTCTCGGGGTTTGGGGACCCACGGGCTTCTTAAAAGCATCGGCCTCCTCTTGGGCATTGTACAAGGACCCACAGGATTCCTAAAAGCAACCCCGCCTCCTCTTGGGGTTAGTACAAGGACCCGTCGGCTTCTTAGAAGTATTGACAGCCTCCTCTTAGGCTTCGTATAATGATCTCTTCCTCCAGGAATGATAGCCTCCTCTTGGGCTTATTACAAGGACCCGTCGGCTTCCTAAAAGCTTCCAGCCTCCTCTTGGGCTTCGTACAAATTGTCCCGACGACCTCCTAGAGGTATAGGAACAAAACTTAGTAATCTGCATAAAACAGTCCTTTCCAGAGTCTACTACTGTTTCTCAAAGCATAGTACAAAAGATGAAACTCTAGAATTGGACAGTCTATTTTCCTTGAGTCTCAAAGACATTCTCAAGTGATCCTTTCGTCAGATAGGAAGAAAACCCGTAGACTCGGACAGTCTCAATACCCTTTGGATTTCCCGCTTCCTTAAAGAACAGGAAATAACCCGGGTCCTTGAACCAAATCCTCGAGTACAGTGTTGCTCATATAAGAACTGATTTTCTCTTTGAAAATCAGTATACTGGATCTGTCACTCAACTATAAACAATCACCAGTAGATAGCCTCCTCTTAGGCTTTGTATAACGATATCCCTAAAAGAGTCGGTCTCCTTTTCGCCTCCTCTTAGGCTTCGTATAATGATCCTTCTTATCCTCAGCATAATCTAGCCTCCTCTTGGGCTTTGTACAAATGATTCTCCCTAGCAGAGTAAACCTTTCGCCTCCATCTCGGGCTTTATACGAGATACAAAAAGGTTCTTATTGAGCTGAACAAACAAATAGCCTCCATCTTGGGCTTTATACGAGATACCAAAAAGACTTCCTCGTTGAGTCAAATAACTTTCATCCTCTCTCTCAGGCTTTGTATGAGACACATAAAAGACTCCCTCGTTGAGTCAATAATCCCTTTTGCCTCCATCTCGGGCCTCGTACGAGATACAAATTCCTTAAGTAAGAGTCAAACTCTTTTTCAGCCTCCATCTCGAGCTTCATACGAGCTATAAAAGATTCTCCAGCTAAGTCAACTCTTTGTTAGCCTCCTCTTAGGCTTTGTATAATGATATCCCCCACTGGGTCGAACCCTTTTAGCCTCTCTCTCGGGCTTTGTACGGGACACATGTTAGCCTCCTCTTAGGCTTTGTATAATGATTTTCCCTAGCGGAAATTAGCCCCCTCTTAGGCTTTGTATAAGAAAACCACTCGTCGATCCAATCAACCTTTTAGCATCAAACCTGTGCCTCGTTCATAGTAAACAAACATCAACAACTCCTTCCCTTTCATCTAATCGCTGTAAGCGGCAAGCCTCTGGATCATCTATATCCATGCCACTGTCCTTCTTTTAGCATGAGGAATTCCTAAGGAAAGATGGCATTGATCTACACTGAGTTAAAGTCTTCTCCTTCAGGTTAAAAGCCCTTCTCAGGAAATTATGGCATTGCTAGGATCCGCTTATCCCGGTTAAAGTAATTCTCCTTTACCCTTCTTTAGAGACGACAAATTCTCTTTAAAGTCGAGACCTTTCAGCTTCACATCTTGGGCTTTGAACAAGATACAAACAACCTTTCACTTCACGTCTTGGGCTTTGAACAAGACACCAAAAACACCCATATCCTCCCATAGAATAGGAGGAACTATGAACATTCTGATTTCCCTGTTTCGGTAAACGGGAATACGTAGGCATAAGATCGAAAGAAAAGATCTTAGCGAGCACACTAAACAAAAACCCAAAAACCCATACTCTCACACATCAATCAGAAAAGCAATCAGTCCTAACATCCTAAACATCTCATCAAACCAATAACCTAGGAGAAACCCCGAATCTTTGAAGCATCTGTAACCGAACAGACCGCTGTTCAAACTCAGTATGCAAGCAGGGTTAGTTGGAGACATCTATTTCCCTTCCTTCATCAGCCTTAATAGGATAAAAAATGAATCGAGCTGTAGTAACACCAAAGAGCGGTTGTGCTTCACAACCACGTCCAAAAATCGCTCGCTACAATGCTCAATGGTCCCGTTTGTTTAGCAGCACTCTCCTTCACAGATTCGTCCCTGCCTTTTAAGGAACGGACGAAAGATCCCAATCTTGATCCACCAATGTTTCCAGGAGTTGCGAGTTTTCCAGCGTCTGATATAGCACAAATAGCCCAAGACTCTGTATTTCTTTCAGAGGCCAATCCTCCCAATGACTTTAAATCTTACTCTTGAATGATAGATTGATTTTTGAATATTGTACAATTGTCATGACTGATTTAAATTCTAAATATAGAATTTTGAACTTTGATTTCCTTAGACTTTTACCACGCTGAGTTTTGTAATGTTCTCCAACAAACATACATGTGTGGAACCTTGTCATGATGACGTGACCACCGCCAACCATATGGCAGACTTTGAGGGATAGATATTTATTGGTTTAGTGTTTTTGTACTGAGCAACTTTTATGGTATCATCCTGTGTAAGAAAATCTGGAAGATCTTTCGGTCAACATGAGTTCGTATGTTCTTTGAAGACGAGGCCTCTTAGATGGTTTTCTCTTTTCATATACAAAAAAAAAATTTGCAATAAAATTCTGAGAAAAATTATCAATAAATCATGGAGAGGTGATGCTCCTACTCTTGTATAACATTTATGATCATGGAATGACGTAAGGATCCTCGTGACTTTAAAACCTTTTGATGGAACGTGAGTTTAAGTGCAATTGAATTCTTGAACTTGCATTGCTGTAATTCGTAATTTGAACTCTTGATGGCTTAAGACATAATCCCATTTGGGTATTCGAATGTGTAAAAGACCTTGTGTCGACTTGTACTGTCGCACGTAGATTTCATATTGAATAAACGAAGCTCTATGAAGGATCTCAATGAATTAATAACTTGAAACATGAATCTTGGCAAGCTTTCGAAACCTTGATTTTTCCTTGAATTTTCCTTAATCTCACGATGGCTTAAATTTAAGTCTCGTTTTGTGTCTTTTACTTTTTAGAAATCCATATGAATCTTTTGGGCATGTTTATCTCCTAATCTCAAACCCAGGCTAACATGACCCTGTGGCACCCTTGAGCTATGCGAAACCAAAGTCTGACCCCGTCTTTAAGGAAAAAGTCACGAGAAACCACCCAAGATGTCTTCGAAAAAAAAAAGTTCTAGCAGTGGGTCTTGGATCGAAAAGAAACCCTAAGGTCGTCTTGAATCAAGCTCAAGGTTCATGCTCTAGATTGTTGACTATGAGAATCTATTCTTGGGGATACTGCACTTGCACAAACTGGTTAGTAATAATAAACACGCATACAAGATGGCATGACCTAAAAATGCTATGCAAAAAGAAAAAGGGAGATCTTAGGGTCAAAAATTAGGGTGCAACAGAAAGCAACACTTCATAAGGTTGTTGCCTTATCAACCACTGAAGCGGAATATATCGCCCTAACTGAAGCTGTGAAAGAAGCATTGTGGCTTGAAGGTTTTGCAAAGTGTGACGCCCCCAATCTATACCCCCAATTAATAATCATAAAACAATAAACACTTAATAAAATTTCGTCAGAGTATATTTAAAAACACGGCACAAACGAGGAAATTACATCAATTTGAAACAAAACATACAACACCTGCTCATAAAGATATGCAACAGTGGGGTAGCATTCAACAGAGGAACTCAGTTCCTTACACCCACATTTCAAAGTTTTTAGAATAAAAGCGGAAAGTCTAAAAACTGAGTATCATATATATATCAATGAAAAGTTGGTCATACATCAGTTATACAAGTACAAACCTAAAGGTATAAATATACACAATACACCAAAAACACAAACAGCCTCCCTAACTACCCGGTGTCACATATCAGAGCCGACCTACAAAAGAATGAATATACAATCTTCACAAAAGACCTCCAGCAACTCTAATCTGCAATGCCTCATAGAGCATTATAAAATAGCAGAAGGATGAGAAAGACAACCATAATATAAATGCACATAATTATATATATCAACATAAAAATACACATATCAAATATTCTCACCACAATTATCACATGCCTACACATAAAGCATATACAGATTATATTCACATAATCACATATTCTCACCTCATGCATATGTTTATACACAAAACATATCATTCATAATTCAATGCATTTAGCACTAATGCACATCAGTTCACAATTACTATCACAAGCTCAATCACACAATGTCTCCATCCCCAATCGCATATTAATCATGCCCAATACATTTAACACAAATGTATATCACAATGTCTCGCACATAATCACCAAATCATGATTTTCCACATATAACCAATGCAATCATAATTCATGCAGATGCAAAGAGACCGACACAACGACTCTCTATGCAAATGCATATGTGGTACAGACTCCCAGATTCATATCTCATCACTAGTTCACTCAGGAACTCTGCTGGAACCATCGCTCGTTACATCACTGTAACTCCCCGTCGGGCATACGATGTTCACCCACCACTCACACCTCCACCAAGAGAGGCTCACGGTGTTTATGGATCGCTCACACCTCCACCGAGAGAGGCTCACGACCCGATCGCTCACACCTCCACCAAGAGAGGCTCACGATCGTCTATAACCATCGCTTTCAGTCCTCAGGCTATTCATACCTTCATATTTTTGAGGCACACGATGTTATAGGTGATTCCTGTAACACCCCCTTTCTATACCCCCAAATAATCACATAAATCATTTAGGCACATATTAAGAAATAAATTCGCCAGAGTACGATTAAAACATAGTATAAAAGAGGCACGTCACATCATACACGCATTTAATACATACAACACCTGCTCATCATATTGATATGCAACAGTGGGGTAACTTGCCACAGGGGAACTTTGTCCTTACACCCACATCTCAATATTTAGAATAAAAGCGGAAAATCCAAACATTGATAACATCGAACATATATACTTCAACAAGTATGATACCACAACATCACTCATGTTTATATACACAAATTCATCAGCAAGATACATGTACAAATGTATCATAAAAGAATAATATACATCCTAGCTACCCGGTGCTACATATCAGAGCCAACTGACCAAAAGAATGAAGACACGCTTCACAAAAAGACCTCCAGCATACCTACTCTGCAATGCCTCATAGAGCATCATAAAACAGCAGAAGGGTGAGAAATATTATCATAATAGCAATGCATACAATTATATATATCTTAACATAAAAATACACATATTCCACATTCTCACCACAACCCATCAAAACTCATCCGTATACATCACAGTGTATATATATATATAACCAAACATATTCATCGTACATACTTTCGCAATTCTCAATCATTCCACATAAACAGACACATTCATGTTTATTCATCAATGCACAAATACAAAGATGATAAATGCAAATCATAGAGACCGACTCACGACTCTATGCAAATGCAATGCGGTACCGACTCAATCATCACTAGTTCACTCAGGAACTCTGCTGGAACCATCGCTCGTTACCGAAGTAACTCCCCGTCGGGCCTACGATGTTCACCCATTGCTCACACCCCACATGGGCACACAATGTTTATGGATCGCTCACACCCCACATGGGCACACGACCCGATCGCTCACACCCCACACGGGCACACGATCCGATTGCTCACACCCCACATGGGCACACAATCATTCGTAATCATCGCTCACACCCCACATGGGCACACGACGTTACGACGGATTCTCATTAGAATCGCTCAACACAAGAATGTATTTCATGATGCTTCATATGCAAAATGACACAAGACATTCTTGAAATGCACACATATTCACAATATATTCATGCATTCATCTCATACAATCACATACAATCTATATACATTCACATCAATGCACTATTGTATGATTCACATTCAAACACACAGTCCAAACGGTAAAAGTCGCTAAATAGCACTATTCCTGACTTTTCGACATAATTAAATCGGCTAACGATTTCCAAAACATCATAATCACAACGTACAGCTCAATACCTTTCCAACCACACCAAGAATGTAAAAATCGGATACTCGGAACAAAAGTTACGGACGAAACCGAAAACGACATTTTGAAAAATCCCATTTTTACATTCTCCTGTCCATACGCGTATCACCCATGTCCATACGCGTACGGACAGAAGCCATTTCCTTCACAAATTCCTCGTCTCAAAGCCCATACGCGTATTGGCCCATGGCTCGCCCATGTTACTCGTAATGCCAAGATTCATACGCGTATTGGCCCAAAAACAAGCCAATGATACGCGTATCGCCTTGGCTCATACGCGTATGGACATGCCCCTTACGCGTATGGCCAGAGCATACCCAGAAAAATTCTGCAGAACGAAGTTCTGCGTTTTCCACTCCCCAATCATCCAAATCTTCACCTAATACTCAGAAAAATGCCAATTTGATGTATAACAATACATACCAATCACGTATAAACAACTATGAACACAATCAACATGAGTTTTAATACATTTGGATCAATTTCTAATCAATTTCTCAACAATGGTTTATACCCTAAAACTCACAAAATTCATCAACAACAACAACAATTCATACATAATCACATACATTGATAAGATAATAATGTTTCACACCCTTACCCGAATTCCAAGCTTGCTAATTGATTGATCTTGATGAATTTCTAAGTTTTTCTCCTTTCCTCTTCTTTTCTCTTCCTCCTCTTTCTTTCTCTCCTTTTTCTTTCTATCTTTCTCTATTTCTCTCTTATTTCTCTTTTCTTTCTATTTTCTTTCTTTTCTATTTCTTTTCTCTCATTTTCCACTAAATCAATTTAATTCATTTTTTTCTCACACAATTTTAATTCCACAAAATTTCTAACTTATAATTAATTGAGAAAAGACTAAAATACCCTCCATTCTAATTTCCTCGAAAACTCTCGAAAACGGTAAAATAGCATTTAACACACCAATTCAACAAATAAAATAATTTATCACCCAATTAAATTAAAAGACTCAGGAATAATGGAATAATCAAAAATCGGGGCGTTACAATTCCCCACCGGAACCGCCGTCACACAGGACGCAATTGCATATAACCATCGCTTTAGGTCCTCAGGCTATTCATACCTTCATATTTTCGAGGCACACGATGTTATAGCTGATTCCCCACCGGAACCGCCGTCACACTGGACGCAATAACAATGCATATCATGATGCTTGACATACAAGAACTCATGACAACCAATGCATTTTCACACATATATGCAACCATAAACATGCATATATAATCAAATACAACACATTGCATTTATTTGCCTCTCGGCCACCATTCATCACCACAACATGCCATCAAATGCATTCACATCATATAACATCATACAAGTCATACGATATCCATATTCAAAGCACATTACATAATACACATCATTTACACACCGTTAAAACGGCAAAAGTCAACAAAACGACACTATTCACATTTCCCGACATAATTAAATTGGCTATCAAATCCAAAATCATCATAATCATTTAGTACAGCTCGAAAGCTTTCCAACGACACCAAGAATGTAAAAATCGGATAACCGGAACAAAAGTTACGGACGAAAACGAAAACGACATTTTGAAAAATCACATTTTACCATTCTCCTGGCCATACGCGTATTGCCCTGGGCCATACGCGTATTGCCCAAATTCCTCGCCATGCCATACGCGTATTGCCCAAGGCCTTACGCTTATGGGCAGAGCCATTTTCTTCCCAATAATTCCCATTTTGAACCCCATACGCATATGCCCAACACTATACGCGTATCACCATCTCTCATACGCGTAATGACCCAAACACAGGCCAATGTTACGCGTAACTCCGAGTCCCATACGCGTATGGACATGCCCCAT
Source organism: Lathyrus tuberosus (assembly GCA_022829125.1). Taxonomy (NCBI): domain Eukaryota; kingdom Viridiplantae; phylum Streptophyta; class Magnoliopsida; order Fabales; family Fabaceae; genus Lathyrus; species Lathyrus tuberosus. Next base: position 5,581,709 of record JALAZF010000161.1, on the reverse strand, counting down.
ACGCGTATGACCTGGGCAAACCCAGAAAAATTCTGTAGAAACGAGTTCTGCGTTTTCCAACCAAAACACACCCAAATTCATCACCTAAATCCAGAAAATTACCAATTTGATTCACAACAACACATATCTATCAAGTATCAACAACAAGGAACACAAAAACTTCATTTTCAACACGATTAAATCGAATTCTAACATTTTCTACGAAAATTGGTTTTGTTATATTTTTCATATAATCCAACAAATCAACAAATAAACATATACATAATCATACACATGTATAAGATAATTGAATTTCACACCCTTACCCGATTAAATCGATTCCTAGAAGTGGTTTTCTTGAATTTTCCAAGCTTTTTCCCAATTTCTCTCTTTGTCTCCTTTCTCTTCTTTTCTTTCTTCCCTTTTTCTTCTTCTCTTTTTCTTTCTCTCTATTTTTCTCTCCTTTCTATTTCTATTTTCTTTCTATCTTAACAAAATAACTCAAAATGCCCAAAATACCCCTACACTCGAATATCTCGCAAATGTTCCCCAAACGCGGTAAAACATATTCACGATGAAAAATAACATATTTCCACATAAAAGTCAGAAATAAAATAAAATAATAATAAAATAATCAAAAGACTCAATTAAATAAAAATACTAAAACTGGGGCGTTACAACTCTCCCCCACTTGGAAATTTTCGTCCTCGAAAATATAACCGAGACGAACAACTCCGGACACGACTCTCGCATCCGACTAACAAACCAACATGCCAACAAAAGGCACACCACGAACAACACAAATGACAAACACCTTGCTAACAGCAGATACAATCAACGACACGACAACGACGACAACAATAACGACAAGCTGCAAAGCCCATACAATGCACTTGACGACCAACTCACAACTCAAGGAATACACAGAACATAACTCACAGGCTCACTCTTGAACAAAAACACAACAAGATCGTTACCATCTCCCCAGGTAACACTCCCCTAATTCCTCACACAGGAATTAGCTACCCGCACTCGAACCATCACAATGGAAACGAGGCAACAACACCAACAAGAACCCGAAGTTCCACGACGCCACAAGGTCTCAACAACATCAACAAAACCAGAATACCAACACCCTTGTCGCACAACCTTATTATATCAATGCTACGATTCACCAATCGTACATACAACCAAAACATCCACCTACTTAGTATCCCATGAATACCATTCAAACCTTTCACCTAACACTTCCATTCCGAAACGTCCATTGATCTCATCATTCCTACAGATTTCCAATGTTCCACCTAAAAACTCTTACAAGTCACACACGCATATACAAAATGTGCCACATCACGCTTCCGCTGCGCACTCTGATGACTTGTAACTATCAAGTCTCCCAATCTCAAGCCCAAAGTCTAACTCTTTCGCATACTCACCAAACCACTGTTCACTTTTAATATTTCCAACCAGTACACAATATTCTTGTCATTACCAAACACTTCAAATCTAGAATCATAAAGATAATACTTCCAATATTACAACATAATACCACTGCAAACAATTCCACAATAGTACCGATCCTTTCACGAATCCTCAAATGTCGAAAACATGAACCACAACATTACTCTCTTATATTAACACACCAGCTATACTCATCAAGATGCATCCCAAACGATCGACTTCACCTTTGCAAGTCAACTGAAGTAACGAAAACGCTAATCTTGGAAAAGCCTTCCATACCCTTCGATAATAACCAACAAAATCCAAAAAAGTTTCCAATCGCCTTAACTAACTTCGAAGCCTCTACTCAAACCAATCACTATGCTTATCAAAAATTCCAACAATTGCAATTTTAATCAAACTCAACCAACCCATTCCATTTACCTAATCCTGAACGTGAACACTTATTCTCAATCGTAACCCTATACCACTCTCCGTACTCCATACACAATTCCTGCTCTTGACAATCCAAATTCCATCCTATTGCAACAACCAACCAAAAAGGAACTCTCAAATATTACATCCACCCCCAAGGGTTTCCTCAAGATTTCTGTAATCTCTATACCATCAAAGAATTTCAAATCGTTTGCACTTCGTCACAATTCAAAACTCAAGCTATGCAAAACACAACTGCAAGTTCCCATACTACTCACTGGGTAACACGCCTCCTCCTATTATCATCTTATTCCTTACCAACCCTTAGTAATACCCACTCATTATCCCTCAGAGACATTCCAACTTAATCCACATACTCAAACCTCTAATCCGTCTCATCTTCTGATATACGAATTCTCATCGACTCAACAACGCAATTTGTAACCAACTCCTTACCTTTCAAGTAATCCATTCTGCACCACTATAAAAGCCGGAAAGACACGTCCATTCCATCCAACATTATTCCTGTCTGCTATCAACAAGAGATTAAGGGTGATCAGTTCCTCAATTTTCCAATAAACAGCCGACAATCATGATGAGGCATAAACCGTCTCTACCAAACTATAATAGCATTCCTTGCATCCTATACACAAAACTACCTAATGCGCAAATCCTTCATTGACGTAAACCTTACTTCTGCATTCCTTCTTGAACCAGAAACCACACTTATAATCTTGCAATTCATAACACACTGAGCCAGCGCTCTACACCTATAACAACATGGAGAAGTACCAGCTTCTCCCCCACTTATCTCATTCAAACCTCTCCACTGTAGACACACTAAATCCATCACAAGCCTTTACCATAATTGGTCAAAGAACAATTTAAACAAACCAAAGAAGTAATTACAGACCCCTATGCAGAAATATCAATAACCATCACACCACCCCAAGAAGACAACAACATATTCAAACGCATCGCGCACTCAGATGAAATAAACGAATGAGTCGCTCCATTACCAATACTAGCAAATAAAGATGTACTATTAATAAAACAAGTACCTTAAGTCAGACGATCCGCACTAGTAGTCTCATCTCCTGCCAATGCAACAGCCATCCTACCAGTCTGAGCTCTCTTCGGTTTCGTACATCCCATACTAATATGACCTGTTTCACTACAGTTGAAACACTGCACACTAATTCTCTTACAATCAACTGTGACATGTCCCGAACCTCCACACTTGGAACATTTCAGTTTATTCTTCTCACAATTAAGACGAAGATGTCCTACTTCCCCACACTTGTAACACTTAATGTAACACCTCGGAGGACTAGACATTCCTCCCTCCCTTGCCTTTCGATCAAAAGTACCCCTTTGTTTACCATGGTCAAAGGTTGTCACATACGACCCACTACGAGACTGTTGTTTCCCTTTCCTGTCATCCACACTCTTATAGGGAGTAGCACGCGTCTTACAATCCTCTTCGTAAATCCTACAACTGTCCACCAATTCAAAAAACCTTCTAATCCTCTGATAACCGATTGCCCGTTTAATCTCCGGACGTAATCCGTTCTCATACTTCACACACTTAGAAAATTCAGCAGTCGCTTCCGCATAATGAGGATAAAACTGCACCAGTTCCACAAACTTTGCTGTGTAATCCACAACAGACATATTGCCTTGTTTTAATTCCAAAAACTCAATCTCCTTCTTTTCCTTCACACCTTCAGGATAATACTTCCTCCGAAACTCTCGGCTAAATAAATCCCAAGTAACCTCTTCATCATCCACTCCCAACACTTGGCGCAAACTAACCCACCAATCAGCTGCTTCTTCCTCCAGCATGTGAGTACCCAGTCTCACCTTATCCTCTTCAGCACAATCCGTCACATGGAAGATTCTTTCAACCTCTTCAATCCAAAATTGTGCACCATCAGGATCATATCTTCCCTTGAAGAAAGGCAGCTCATTCTTTCTGAACTCATCATTACCTGTAACATTCGGTACACCCTGCACAGCCCGAGCCATATTCTGTTCATTTCCAATAACAACAACTATGGTTAAACAAACAGCTCACCGAACCACAAAGACCAACAAGAACTAACACAAACTGACACGGACTTGATCTGATACCACTTAATGTGACGCCCCCAATCTATACCCCCAATTAATAATCATAAAACAATAAACACTTAATAAAATTTCGTCAGAGTATATTTAAAAACACGGCACAAACGAGGAAATCACATCAATTTGAAACAAAACATACAACACCTGTTCATAAAGATATGCAACAGTGGGGTAGCATTCAACAGAGGAACTCAGTTCCTTACACCCACATTTCAAAGTTTTTAGAATAAAAGCGGAAAATCTAAAAACTGAATATCATATATATATATATATCAATGAAAAGTTGGTCATACATTAGTTATACAAGTACAAACCTAAAGGTATAAATATACACAATACACCAAAAACACATATCAGAGTCGACCGACAAAAGAATGAAGATACAATCTTCACAAAAGACCTCCAGCAACTCTAATCTGCAATGCCTCATAGAGCATTATAAAACAGCAGAAGGGTGAGAAAGACAACCATAATATAAATGAATATAATTATATATATCAACATAAAAATACACATATCAAATATTCTCACCACAATTATCACATGCCTACACATAAAGCATATACAGATTATATTCACATAATCACATATTCACACCTCATGCATATGTTTATACATAAACCATATCATTCATAATTCAATGCATTTAGCACAAATGCACATCAGTTCACAATTACTATCACAAGCTCAATCACACAATGTCTCCATCCCCAATCGCATATTAATCATGCCCAATACATTTAACACAAATGCATATCACAATGTCTCGCACATAATCACCAAATCATGATTTTCTACATATAACCAATGCAATCATAATTCATGTAGATGCAAAGAGACCGACACAACGACTCTCTATGTAAATGCATATGCGGTACCGACTCCGAGATTCATATCTCATCACTAGTTCACTCAGGAACTCTGTTGGAACCATCGCTCGTTACATCACTGTAACTCCCCATCGGGAATACGATGTTCACCCACCGCTCACACCTCCACCAAGAGAGGCTCACGGTGTTTATGGATCGCTCACACCTCCACCGAGAGAGGCTCACGACCCGATCGCTCACACCTCCACCAAGAGAGGCTCACGATCGTCTATAACCATCGCTTTCAGTCCTCAGGCTATTCATACCTTCATATTTTTGAGGCACACGCTATTATAGGTGATTCCCCACCGGAACCGCCGTCACACAGGACGCAATTGCATATAACCATCGCTTTAGGTCCTCAGGCTATTCATACCTTCATATTTTCGAGGCACACGATGTTATAGTTGATTCCCCACCGGAACCGCCATCACACTGGACGCAATAACAATGCATATCATGATGCTTGACATACAAGAACTCATGACAACCAATGCATTTTGACACATATATGCAACCATAAACATGCATATATAATCAAATACAACACATTGCATTTATTTTCCTCTCGGCCACCATTCATCACCACAACATGCCATCAAATGCATTCACATCATATAACATCATACAAGTCATACGATATCCATATTCAAAGCACATTACATAATACACATCATTTACACACCGTTAAAACGGTAAAAGTCGACAAAACGACACTATTCACATTTCCCGACATAATTAAATCGGCTATCAAATCCAAAATCATCATAATCATTTAGTACAGCTCGAAAGCTTTCCAACGACACCAAGAATGTAAAAATCGGATAACCTGAACAAAAGTTACGGACGAAAACGAAAACGACATTTTGAAAAATCACATTTTACCATTCTCCTGGCCATACGCGTTTTGCCCTAGGCCATACGCGTATTGCCCAAATTCCTCGCCATGCCATACGCGTATTGCCCAAGGCCTTACGCGTATGGGCAGAGCCATTTTCTTCTAAAAAATTCCCATTTTGAACCACATACGCGTATGCCCAACACTATACGCGTATCACCATCTCCCATACGCGTAATGACCCAAACACAGGCCAATGTTACGCGTAACGCCGAGTCCCATACACGTATGGACATGCCTCATACGCGTATGACCTGGGCAAACCCAGAAAAATTCTGCAGAAACGAGTTATGCGTTTTCCAACCAAAACACACCCAAATTCATCACCTAAATCCAGAAAATTACCAATTTGATTCACAACAACACATATCTATCAAGTATCAACAACAAGGAACACAAAAACTTCATTTTCAACACGATTAAATCGAATTCTAACATTTTCTACGAAAATTGGTTTTGTTATATTTTTCATATAATCCAACAAATCAACAAATAAACATATACATAATCATACACATGTATAAGATAATTGAATTTCACACCCTTACCCGATTAAATCGATTCCTAGAAGTGGTTTTCTTGAATTTTCCAAGCTTTTTCCCAATTTCTCTCTTTGTCTCCTTTCTCTTCTTTTCTTTCTTCCCTTTTTCTTCTTCTCTTTTTCTTTCTCTCTATTTTTCTCTCCTTTCTATTTCTATTTTCTTTCTATCTTAACAAAATAACTCAAAATGCCCAAAATACCCCTACACTCGAATATCTCGCAAATGTTCCCCAAACGCGGTAAAACATATTCACGATGAAAAATAACATATTTCCACATAAAAGTCAGAAAAAAAATAAAATAATAATAAAATAATCAAAAGACTCAATTAAATAAAAATACTAAAACTGGGGCTTTACACAAAGGAGCTGAAACTTCAAGGTCGAGTTGTCGCTGTTAAATGTGATATTCAAAGTGCAATACACCTAAAAATAAGCACTCAGCTATAACAATAACAACAACAACAACATGGACAATCGAATCTTGAAAGTCTTCACGACACCTGGATACCTTAACTATCACAACTTTTAAACCTGGGTGGTCGTTAGCCACATCATAATAATAGTAGAGGGTCACAATCTAAAAACAACATATATGGAAGAATACACACATGCCAGCAAAACATGATATACATAACAACATGAATGAGATGACAATAGGATAGATAACAATCACCACATTTAATTTAACACACAATGCAATGCACATAAATCCTAAATGCAGACCTATATGAATTTGGTGGTCCCAATTCGTCGGGTACCCTCACCATGCATGAATTCCAGAATTTAACCTCTCCGCAGAGAGTCGTGATACCCCCCTTGGGTCCTCACTAACCGTGCTGCCTCGCAGACACAAAAGTGCTGCCCTTGCAGACACCCGGTGTTGCCTCCCTCGCATTCACCTGACTCAATTTGATCTCAAAGGATCGATGACGGCCCAGTCACATCACCTGGTGGAGTAGAATTCCCTTCGAGATTAGGTGATGATTCAGAACCCATCACCCTGGCCCATTCGGTGCCAACTACCTACACGCAACTATGGTATGCATGAACTCACACATGCAAATGCAACAGTTTATATAAACACAATATGTATAATACCAAAGTGTAAAATCACAATTCACAATTCAGTTCTTATATCTATCACAGATCATATGAACAATCCTCAGTACCAACAGGTGGCTCAGACACACCTCGTGTTGTCCTCCTCGACATACACATCAATCGCAATTCATATATTTATCACAAATCATATGAATAATTCTCATTACCAACAGGTGGCTCAGACACACCTCGTGTGTCCTCCTCGACATACACATCAACATCAAATCTTATATTTATCATAACGGTGATGATCCGTAATCTCATAACGGTGATGATCCGTATATGTTCAGATTCAAACTTCATTCCAAATTACAATCTGAATTATAACATCCCAACATCCGGTTGGTGATTGAAACTTCCCTAATCTTTCTTTCACGTGCCCACTATGCCATCTACAAAACACACAAACCCTTTACCCCAGACTTAAACTATCGGATCACACTCTAACATAACTACCTCGGTTCCAAGTCATAACTTAGTTTACTCTCGTATGCCTTAACCTTAAAAGTTCCTCATCGTTGGCTATCCCCATTTGACATACCACGTCTTTCGTATCATCCTACATCAGCTTCCAAAAATTCATTGAGTTTCCTTTTCCTCTTACAACTAAATTCTATTTCCCTCAACGAGCTCATCAATCAAACCATTTTTGATTGTTCCCCTATCTCATCTTCTATTGTCAAACTGTTCTCGATGTCAACCTCTGATGTCCAATAATTTCTCAGTGCATATTTTCCATTATGCTACTCTACTCTTTGTCATAAACAGTACGATGAATCCAAGTCTTACTAGTCTCCACCAAACATTTTCATTTCATACTTGATTTCGTCCTAATAGGAAAATGCTTAATCCTCTTTATTCCGAATATACCCAAAATGCACCACATGTGCCCCATTCAAGTTGCACCTTTTTCTCTTAAGCATACACTTACAATCACCTTTTCCAAATTATGGGTGAGGTAATTTCTTGCACGGATTCTAAATCAACCTAATTCACATCTCTATACGTTCCTCTCACACTTTGTCTTGAAACTTATTTCCCCATACCAATCTTTTCACTCCACCCATTCGTTCATCAATGACATAATGTACTTAACCTCGTCCAGACTTCTCATGTCTCATGTGGAATCTCCAACAGGCTTTTCACTTAGTAACTTCATCATCCTAATTCTGAATATAACCACCCATCTAGTCACTAATACACTACTCATTAACCTTGTGATAGCAAAATTTCCAACCACAGGATTATTCTCTTACCACTTATACCGCTTCTTAAATATCAACTTTACGTCCGAGCGCAACCCCATCATCTATAGCATACACTCTTGAGGAAATGCTTAGTATCCTTCCCATTTCCATTTGGGCCATATCCTTGGTGGTCCTTCCCAAGCAACGAGGTAGTCAACCTTCTTATTAAAAAATCTGTGTTACCTGACCACTTTCTTGCTTGCATACAACCTTATTCTTCCTTTGTAACCACCTTTACGATACTGCAACTCCAAAGTCCCTTATACTAGATCCTCTTATAACATCTAGGAGTTTCCAACTCCAAAAATCTTAGCAACCCAACGCCTATAGTTGTTTCCCAACCTACCATGACCTCTATCTTGTCAACTTCAACCCACATCTTTACTCTCCTTCACCCAATCTAAATATCCTTGTTCCAAATCAATGTTCGTCCTATCCAACCTACTCTTCGTTGTTCTATCTATCTTCAATTGCTTATGACTATCCAATGGTCATAATATCCTTTTATAACACAACCCAATCCTCTTTCGCATAAGTTCTTGCTAAACATCAGGACACATCCATTCACTCCTCAGTTTCTTATTCAATCCTAGATTTTTCTAAGGTATCAACCAACATTATCACCCTACAATCTAACACTCTACAAGAATCATCCTTCCAAAACATACATATCTTACTCCTCCATTTAGTCACTGAGCACTTATCTCAAATCTTAACGCTTGACTTTTAAAGAGCAACTACCCAATCAAAATTTCTTTGCTAACTTTTCTTTATTCTCAGGTTCGATCCCGAAATCCAAATCTAAACTTTGATCTTCACGAAATCCATATACTTGTTACACCATATAACTCCATTCATTAATTCTTCATACATGGCTCTGTGTCCTTCCAGATATTAACTTTCAGCGTCTTATCACTCTTCTAACAACCCATTGTCTACCCGCGGTATGATATTTCTAGCAAAACCATGTCCCCCATACTTGAATTGCTTTAACACTTCTCTACTCTACTCATATGATTACTTAGATCCATGGTACTATCTTCTACCTTTTTCTCCTAGAAACTGTTACACTCCTTCTCTCCCAAACTCCCACTTCTAGTTTCGAAGACAACTCCACTGATGATCACTTTTACTAAAACTTATCCATGTGATACTTGTTTTCCTTCCTTTAACATCACCTGATTCATCCTTACGGTATTTAGTTACCTATCTAACCTAGCTTAAGAAACCAAATTAAACCCTCAAGCACCTACCACTCGTATAACCTTCCTCCAACTTTCCTAGGTTTCGGCCACTTTCAACGTGCAACCCGCTTTCTTTCTAGAGAAGATGTCCCATTAATCTCCATGTATAGTAATTGTCTCCAAACGACATCTATAACTACTCTTTGATTCCAAAGAAATATTACCTTCTTCATAGTCCATAAACTTCATCTCATCTCATTCGGAACTCACCAGAATGAACATCCAATCATTTTTCTCTCAAAAGGTCCTCCAAATCAAGTCCTTACTTACAATCCTGTGAAACCTTGACTTCCACTCATCCCTACTCAACACCTCGGAGTGATAAGAACAAACAAAACCTCTCATCCATAACATTACTGCAGAAAACCTTATAGTTCTTACTCGATTCAATCTCACCACCTCTAGCTCACTACCTCTAAAGAAAACGGAGACACATGTCGACCAACGTCGACAAATGCTCAAGGGGTTTAACTATGCTTCTTACTGAACTATTATGGGAGACCTCAACTTCAGTTAAGAAACAAACGATTACCTAGGCACATATCATGCTGGACTCAAGACACAAACCACATAACACATAGGACTCCACACATTTACTCCCACTAAACCCGACACTTGATCAACTTAGGACACCCGACTCACAACCCCATGAAAATCTTAGACCAAAGCTCTGATACCACAATGTAACACCCCGATTTTTAACAGCGGGAGTGTATATTTTTTTTTTTTGAAATGCCATACATAATATTGACAACTGTCTCTCCAGGAAAAATAATAAAAATGATTAATCAGAGTACGAGCTTTCGATCAAAGTCTTTTCCATACTTAGGACCAGCGTAATGCCCACTAGTATAAATATTTGTCCATACACATAAAAATAAGCACTCAACTTTAACAATAACAACAACAACAACATGGACAACCTCAAAACATGACCCTAAGCTGATCTTGAACACCTAGCCCAAGGACATCGCATCTTGAAAGTCTTCACGACACATGGATACCTTAACTATCACAACTTCTAAACCTGGGTGGTCGTTAGCCACATCATAATAATAGTAGAGGGTCACAATCTAAAAACAGCATATATGGAAGAATACACACATGCCAGCAAAACATGATATACATAAAAACATGAATGAGATGACAATAGGATAGATAACAATCACCACATTTAATTTAACACACAATGCAATGCACATAAATCCTAAATGCAGACCTATATGAATTTGGTGGTCCCAATTCGTCGGGTACCCTCACCATGCATGAATCCCGAAATTTAACCTCTCCGCAGAGAGTCGTGATACCCCCCTTGGGTCCTCACTAACCGTGCTGCCTCGCAGACACAAAAGTGCTGCCCTTACAGACACCCGGTGTTGCCTCCCTCGCATTCACCTGACTCAATTTGATCTCAAAGGATCGATGATGGCTCAGTCACATCACCTGGTGCAGTAGAATTCCCTTCAGGATTAGGTGATGATTCAGAACCCATCACCCTGGCCCATTCGACGCCAACTACCTACACGCAACTATGGTATGCATGAACTCACACATGCAAATGCAACAGTATATAAACACAATATGTATAATAACAAAGTGTAAAATCACAATTCACAATTCAGTTCATATATCTATCACAGATCATATGAACAATCCTCAGTACCAACAGGTGGCTCAGACATACCTCGTGTTGTCCTCCTCGACATACACATCAATCACAATTCATATATTTATCACAAATCATATGAATAATTATCATTACCAACAGGTGGCTCAGACACACCTCGTGTTGTCCTCCTCGACATACACATCAATAGCAAATCATATATTTATCACAAATCCTATGAATGCACATCACAAGTTTAGCATCATAGCATAAACACATATCCCCAACCGGGCAAACAATCACAAATATAACCACACAACCTCAACTGGCACACAATCGTTCAAACATCCCCATAAGGGCACACAGTCATGAATACAACACACATGCATTCAATCACATATAATATCGTTAGAAAGTGCCCTTACCTGAGCAAGCTTCCAACCCAACCAACCTACGCTACGTAAGATCAATTCGTCCCTCACGATGAAACCTCGTAACCGGATCCCACTGTAAACCTTTATAATACACAAAGGATTTATGTTAAAACCACTCGAATATATCCAACAACAAGGCTGGGTCTTGGTCGTTAACCTAATCAATCAGGTTTTGATTACGACACTGGTTTCTAACCTAATCGCTTTATAGAAAAACCCACACAATTTAAATTCATTTATTTTGAACAACAATTTAAATTCCAACAATCTAGGATTCACGCCATTAGGCCACCCACAGTACATCATATAACAACTCACTGGCTCCACGTTATATAACAAAAGCACAACACACAGTAAAACACCGACCGCACACACTTTACGTGATAAAACCCAACACTTTTTCAAAACCACAAAAACTAAAATCATCTCTTGCCTTCCAAACCATTTTTAATAGAAAGAACATCCCGTTAGCTTTCCAACGCTTCGAACGGGGATCAAAACCGACTTACGGATCAAAATATATGAATTTTCGAAGTTTTCGCCGAAAACCCCCCTTTTGCCTTGAAAACCTACGGGTTTTGGCCTTTCCACCCGAAAATCCGACCGATTCAATTATTTTCTTCGAAATAACCACATACTCGTACTCACCTAACATATAGCAGTGAATTAGAACCATTAAACACGATTTCTACGACGTCCATTTTCGATTCAATTCTTAAAACCCTCATTTCTCAAAAATGTCAAAAGTTGCGAAATCACCCGAATTCAATCTTACAAGTTTCAATAATCACGGCCTAACATTCCTCGACTAAACTACGCAATTTATTTCGAATTTCATCCGTGCAAACATCGATTTCTATTGATTTTACCAATTTTGCTCAAATATGTAAAACCTAACATTTTCTAACCAAAACCAACCAAACAAACACCTACATATACATATACTATCGTAGGATAATCGAGTCTAGTAAACTTACCCGATTTAATCGAAGATCCGGCTCCGATTCGGATGTTTTCCCCATTTTTCCCTCTTTTCTCTCTTTCTCCTCTCTTCTCCTTTCTTTCCTCTTCTTTTCTTTTCTTTTACTTTCTTTCTCTCTAATCTCTCTTCTTTCTATATATATAATCTAAACTTTCCACTTAATCCCCATCATATCTTTTTCTAAAATATCTAATCCGCAAGATTACCGTTTTACCCTTTCGCCAAAATATCTCCTAAACGCTCTCAAAACGCGATCAAACGAAAACATCGATGAAAAAGATATATTATAAAATAAAAGTCAAGAATAAAATTATAATATACCCGCCAAAAATATCTAATGGATATAATGATAATATCTCAACAAAATATCTAATGGATTTAATAATAATATCTCAACAAAAAAATATCTAAATGATCTTATCTTAAAAACATATAATAATAATATAACCCAAAAATATCTAGAAATTTAATGTCTCACACTTAAAAGATCGTTCTGCCTCAGACGAGTCGTAACTCGCTCACGAACAACTTTTTATGAAAACCGAAAAATTTCACCGTCGCATTTTAATTAAAACAACACAAAATTTTCGAATAAATTTTATTCCGAATAAATTTTTGTTCCTTAACTCAGAAAGATATATTGAGATTAAATTCTCAATATCGGCGATATATAAAACTCCCATTTAAATTTTGACGACAATCGGAGTCCGTGAAAATTTAAACGACGGGTATAATTTGCCCGTTTTCCCAAAAATCGGCAGAAACACATTTTTGAAATTTCGAAAACATAGAAACATTCGGAATCCAATATAACTACCGTGCCAATAGAAAAAGTATGATTGAATTAAAAAGAAACCACGTGGATCAATCCAGACCACAACCGAACACCCTAGAAATATCGGGTATAATCTGCTCTCTACTCCAAATTTAGTAGAAAAACAGATTAAAATGATAAAACATCATAATATCATACGGACTAAAATATACGAGTCTTACAATAATGTTGCTGATATGATCACCAAGACGTTGCCCAATTGCAAGTTTTTCCACTATATGCAGTTGATAAAGCTTCATGAAGAAATCTAGTTTGTTTCTTGATGTTATAGAGTTAGATCCAAGGTGGAGATATATGAGATATTGGATCGAACTCTAGTTTAGCATGCCTTCGAAGTCTGATCACATGCAATTGTCGAAGACCTACATGCTGTAGTCGAATTGTGTTATAGTATGTAGGTGTCGGATTGGGCCCTGTGTTAAGGATCCAATTGTTTAAGTTAGCTTGTACCCTAAGTTAGCTTGTAATGGGTAATTGTTAAAAGCTCATTAGTTTAGTATGTTAGGTTTTATTATAAATAGCATACTAGTCTCTCATTATAAGTGTGGTGTGGCAAATCCTAATTAGTGTGAGAGGGTTAATTGTTGGTATTCACTTGTAATCTTTGAACCCTTATTGAGAAAGTGAATAGTAAAATAGATTTAACCAATTCTCTATTCTTCTTCTCTTTTCCTTTGTAAAACCTAATAGGGTTTCTTGTGTTTGTTCAAGAACCTTCTTGTTCTCCTTGTTTTTCCTTAACCCTAACCCTTGTGTGTTTCTTGATCATAAAGAAATCGTTTATACTTTGTTTCAAGGCATCCTAATTCACAACATATTATATATTTATAAACAAAATATAATTAAAAAACGGATGTAATTAAGTAGAATAATAATTTGTTTAAACAAAATATTTATTAAAAATAGAATATTCCCATCAAAATGACAATCAGCAAAACGAGCAGTGAATAAATCTCTTGTTGTTGGTTCAAGGTGCTTTACAATAGATGGCGATTCATATCCAATATATATTCTTGTTAGTGCTTGAGGCACTTTTAGTGAGGAGAGAAAGAGAGAGTGCGGAAATAAGGATTGTATTATTGAATCGAATAATAATAACTGAATTATAGAGTGTCTTATTTATGTACACCTAAGTAACTTGACTACTAAGCAACATATATAACAAACTAAGTAACAAACTGTAATACCCAAAATTTTGACCACTAAAGTTTCCCATCATTGTGCAAATCATCATCACAATATGGATGAACCATTATGCCTCAGCCGATACCTCAAGGGTTGTTGAGCATTCACTATAATCAGAGTTAGGGTTTCAAGCCCTCTCAGAGCTCTTGGACAAAGGATCAATCAAGGAATGACTTAATCTTCAACTTGTATAACCTCTCAAACATCCACAATGGATCAAAAGGACTCCCACTTCAAGGATTAAGCACAAAGCTGCTCCCTTCTAGGTGGATCAGGTCTCCAGATCGACTGTGTCACCAAATTAGGGTTTTGATCGCCCAGGACCTCCAGATGGAAATTTTTCATCTGGGCACAAGCCAATGATCCAAAACATAACCTAATATACTCCATGGAACCTCATGAACCCATTCATCAAGTCAATTTTGCCTCAGGGGATGCATACATCAAAAATCAGGAATTAGGGTTTCTTGACCTAATTCACCCCTAAGTTGACTTTTGGGACAAACCATGAGCCAAGACCTCAAGAGAAGGTTTGAGGGTCTCTAATATACCATATTGATCCATTTGGAACAATGGATTGATCCAAGAAGCTTGAGCAACAAGTCTTAGTTTCATCTGCACCACAATTAGGGTTTCGCGAGAAAAGTCAACAGTAACTTTGACTTTTGACCTGGACATGCTCCCAAACCCTAATAGATGATTCAATATACCCTATTACACCCATGGAACCTGTCCATCAAGTTTGATTTAGGTCAAGGACATGATTTCCTGAAGAATTGCACAGTTTGGAATTCATCTGATAAAAAGTCAACTGTGCACAAAAGTCAACTTTGACTTTTTGAGATTTTTCACCAAAATGGATTTTTAACCCTAAAATGATATTAATGTATGATTTGAATCATCATTCATCAAGAAAAATCAAGAAAAGTTGGATAACTTGTAAAAGGGGTAACCATAAAAACTTAGAAATGTTTCTAAGTTAAAATTCAAGTGGCTAGGGTACCAACTTTGGAGGACCATAACTCCTAAACCACAAGGCCAATTTTTTCCATCCAAAGCTTGATTTGTAGACCTCATTATCATCTACAAAAACTTCAACTACAAGTCATTCCAATTCATTAAGGATTTTGAGTTATGGAGTGATCAAAGTGGCTGAAAAGTGAAAATGTCACTTTTTCCAACACTTAGTGAAATTTTCACTAAGTCAGAATCTGCCTTCACTTTTTGCCAAATGTAGGGGGATTTTTCACTTGGAATCAAAAGAGATCAAAACCAAATATGTTCAAACAGTTGTTGTATCATGTAAGGGCTTTCCAAAATGGCCAAGAACATTGCCAAATTCAACCTACATCATGAGATATGACATTGTCAAGTTGCCTTGCTGAAATCTGTCAAAGCAAGGCAGATTTTGCATTTTGGCTCGATTTGCCAAAATCAGCCAATTTCAAATGCTCCTATCCACTTGGACACCTCTGAGGATTGAATCTAAAGGGGACAATCACTGAGCCAAGCCTCCAAAGTCCATGGAACAAGGAATAGCATGTTGAACCTAGAATGGCCAAAATAGGGACAAGACTCCAAATTTGGATTGAAGCATTCAATGGAACCATCAAGGTGGCATGGACTGAGCCATTCTCATCTGAAATCAGTCAAGACTTATCAAAGACCAAGGGAACCACAGCTCTGAGCCCTAACCTCTAGTCAATGGCTAGAGGAGACTTGATTTCTCATTGGACAACATTGGCCAAACCTACTTACCAGCTGCCATTCACTATTGCAGCAAAAAAAAACTTGCTCTACTATAAATAGAGCTCACTTTAGTTCAGTTTGAGTACACCAAATCCATCAAACATATGCTTTCCTCAAAATCTCTTCTTTCACTCCAATTTTGCCTTCCAAAGCAAGTAATTCTGAGTTTTTGAGCTAGAGAGCAATTCCACTCAAACCAATCACACACACACCTCATATATATCATATGTAAGATGTGCAAACCATCAAAAGTGACCTGTAATCACAACATCACAAAGTCATCTCTCAAAACCTCAAAATGCCACTTTTGTGCATTTTTCAAGCCATGTCTTGATTCAGTCACTTTCCAAACCAGATAAAACCTCAAACACACTCCAAATATCATCCTTTAACTGTCCCAAATGGTTTCATACATCTGGAACACCATTTGAGAGAGTTGCTATTTTGGTCACTTTTAACCCCTTTTGCAAGAAAGGGAAAGTTTGTGTTTTTGCAGGTACCAGATGATTCCAATCATCCTTAAAGCATCTAAGGGATTATTTGAGGTTGTTCAAAGCATAAAATCATATCTGGAGCAAGGGAGTTGGCAGATTGCTGAGAAAACTCCAAAATCCCAAAGAAGGGTAAGCATCTCAACTAGCAGTCACCAAAACATGTGTGCATTTGAAGTCCATTGATTATGCATCTCTCATACATGTCATATGTGTTGTGTTTGTGCCATTTGATCATGTAATTCATGCCTGTATTGAGCTGTAGCACAGAAAATGCAATTCTAGGTCCTTTTCAAAACCACTATCGGGTTCTGAGGAGGGAGTGTGATCTGAAAAAACCACCACCACCATTGGATTCCTTGTGAAATTCTGGCCCAGATACATATAAATTTTGTCTCAATCCATTAAGAATTGAGAAAGTTATGACCTTCACGTTTTTGAGCCAAAACTTGCCTTGGGCAAGCCAAAATCATGTCATACCTTGTATATTTGTTGTTTCATTTTAAACAATGGATGTATCACCACCCTAGTGGTAGGGCACGCGCCTTGTATGCTTAAGGTCGTGGGTTCAAACCCCACCCATGCCATTTTGTGATTTTTCACATTTTGCTATTTTTCCAATTATTTTCATGTTTTGTTAATTATTTGGAA
The DNA here is from genome assembly GCA_022829125.1 of Lathyrus tuberosus. Taxonomy (NCBI): domain Eukaryota; kingdom Viridiplantae; phylum Streptophyta; class Magnoliopsida; order Fabales; family Fabaceae; genus Lathyrus; species Lathyrus tuberosus. Next base: position 5,563,890 of record JALAZF010000161.1, on the reverse strand, counting down.
AATTAATAACTCACTCAATTTTAATTATTTTTTATTGGTTATTTTTGCAAAAAATCACAAAAATATTGAAATATTTATTTCCACAAAAAAATTAGATTTATATTATTTATTTAATATAATTAGTATTTTTGTGAATAAATGCCTTTTATTTGTTTTTAAACCCTTTTAAAAATAAATATCCATGTTGAAAAATCAAGACCAAATGAGTTTTAATATCTCTTGTGATTTATACCTCATTTTTCAAACCTAAAACCAAAATCACAAGTTGTTTATTCAAACTTATTTGGGATTTTGTATCATTTTAATTAATTTTTCATTGAATAATTACTTTTAAAATGATGAAATTAGGGTTTTATTGATTTTCCCCTTTAAACAAACTTTGTCAAACACTCTTGGGCCTCTAATAGAGTGTAAGACCCAATCCTTTTTTGACCAAATCATTTTTGGGCCTCACTTATTGTATAAGTCCCGATACCGTCAAAAAGTTTGACGCGATCATCATCCGTTGAAAAACAAACCATCTGGGCCTCTCCTCGAGCTATAAGACCCATTCAAAACATTTTGGGCCTCTATTAAAGTGTAAGACCCAACCCCCTTTTAACCAAAACAATTTTGGGCCTCACTTATTGTATCAGTCCCTCTGCGTTAAAAGAAAACCTCGGCGCGATCGCCATTTCAAACGAAAAGTCAACTGGGCCTACCCTCGTGTTATAAGCCCCACTCTTTTTCTTTAAAACTTTTTGGGCCTCTTGAGAGAGTATAAGACCCATCCCTTTGTACAGAAAACCTTTTCGGGCCACAGTCACTTGTATAAGTCCCTCTGTACAAATTTAACAGTGCAATCACCGGTAAAACCCTGGGCCTCTCCTTGAGCTGTAAGCCCCAAATCTTTCTTTTTCAAAGCACTTTCTCCTTTGATTTTGAATATACTGTTGTTTTCAATCTTTCTTTGTTGAACAACTAACCAAACAGCATGGAAGCTCTACAACCGAGTAAGTGGTTATCGCTTTCATTTACTGCTTTCATATATATATATATATAACTGTATTGTGGGGCTGCTCACTGTAAGTCTCCTTTCACAAAATCATATATATAATTGTATTGTGGGGCTGTTTCACTGTAACTCTCCTTTCATAAACTCATATCGACTGTGTAATAATAGTATAGATATCAGAGTTTCCCCGACAACTACGTCTAGAACTAGGTGACACCGTTTCGTTTAGTTCGTAAAAATAGACAGCTAGATCCCCAATAGGATCACCAGATACAGTCTTCTCTTTGGCTGTCCTCCTTAGGAATTGTGAAGGAACTCTACTCCCAAAGATGAATGTATTCTCCATGAATGGCATCTTTGAGTTTCTTCCAAATTCTCGGACTTTCCTGACTTGATCTATTCCTTGTGAATAGCTCGCCTTGAATTTCTCGGGGTTTGGGGACCCACGGGCTTCTTAAAAGCATCGGCCTCCTCTTGGGCATTGTACAAGGACCCACAGGCTTCCTAAAAGCAACCCCGCCTACTCTTGGGCTTCGTACAAGGACCCGTCGGCTTCTTAGAAGTATTGACAGCCTCCTCTTAGGCTTCGTATAATGATCTCTTCCTCCGGGAATGATAGCCTCCTCTTGGGCTTGGTATAAGGACCCGTCGGCTTCTTAAAAGCTTCCAGCCTCCTCTTGGGCTTCTTACAAATTGTCCCGACGACCTCCTAGAGGTATAGGAACAGAACTTAGTAATATTCATAGAGCAGTCCTTTCCAGAGTATACTATTGTTTCTCGAAGCATAGTACAAAAGATAAAACTCTAGACTTGGACAATCTATTTTCCTTGAGTCTCAAAGACATTCTCAAGTGACCCCTTCGTTAAATAGGAAGGAAACCCGTAGACTCGGGCAGTCTCAATACCCTTTGGATTTCCCCGTTTCCTTAAAGAACAGGGAACAACCCGATCCTCAGATCAAACCCTTGAGTACAGTGTTGCTCATATAAGAACTGATTTTCTCTTTTAAAATCAGTATACCGGATCTGTCACTCAACTATAAACAGTCACCAGCAGATAGCCTCCACTTGGGCTTTGTACAAATGATTCTCCCCAGCGGAACAAACCTTTTCAGCCTCCATCTCGGGCTTCATACGAGATACAAAAGACTCCCTCGTTGAGTCAAACACCGTTTAGCCTTTCTCTCGGGCTTTGTACGAGACACAAAAGACTCCCTCGTTGAGTCAACCACCCTTTTCGCCTCCATCTCGGGCTTTATACGAGATACCAAAAGACTCTCTTGTTGAGTTAAACCCTTTCAGCCTCCATCTCGGGCTTTGTACGAGATACAAAAACACTCTCTGGTTGAGTATAAAAGGACTCTCTTGTTGAGTCAAACCCTTTTAGCCTCTCTCTCGGGCTTTGTACGAGACACATATTAGCCTCCTCTTAGGCTTTGTATAAGAAAACCACTAGTTGATCCAATCAACCTTTTAGCATTAAACCTGTGCCTTGTTCACAGTACACAAACATCAACAACTCCTTCCCTTTCATCTAATCGCTGTAAGCGACAAGCCTCTGGATCATCTATATCCATGCCACTGTCCTTCTTTTAGCATGAGGAATTCCTAAGGAAATATAACATTGCTCTACACTGAGTTAAAGTCTTCTCCTTCAGGTTAAATACCCCTTCTTAGGAAATTATGGCATTGCTAGGATCCGCGTATCCCGGTTAAAGTAATTCTCCTTTACCCCTCTTTAGAGTTGACAAATTCTCTCTAAAGTCAGGACCTTCAGCTTCACTTCTTGGCCTTTGAACAAGATATAAATAGACCTTTCAGCTTCACATCTTGGGCTTTGAACAAGATACAAACTACCCTTTCGCTTCACGTCTTGGGCTTTGAACAAGACACCAAAACACCATTTCCTCCCATAGAATAGGAGGAACTACGAACGCTCTGATTTCCCTGTTTCGGTAAACGGGAATACGTAGGCATAAGATCGAAAGAAAAGATCTTAGCGAGCACAATCAACAAAAAACCCAAATCCCATTTCAAAAAACAGTAATTCAAAAGCATCCTAGCTCCTTATTTCCCGTCAGAAACCCTCTGCCTAGATAAAAAGAAAGAAAACCGTATTGGCGAAAATACAAATAACCAGTACAAAGGCCCCCCACATTGTAGCATTCATAACCTAACAGACCGCTGTTTAAACTCAGTATGCAAAGCAAGGTTAATTGGAGACATCTATTTGCCTTCCTTCATCAGCTTTAATAGAATAAAAAATGAATCGACCTGTAGTAAACTCAATCGCAGAGAGCGACCAGTGCTTAAGAACCACGTCCAAAATCGCTCGCTACACAAACCGTAAACCCTAATTAGCTTTGGGCTTGGGCCACACAATTCAACATGAATTATGTCTAACATCTCAACATACCCCCTATAATCCAAGTTATTGAAACACACTAATCATTGTCGATCTGAACTACTCCTAATTTCTTTCTCAAAGTTAGGAACCTATCGCTCTTTAATACTTTGGTGAAAATGTCGGCCAATTGGGCTTCACTTGAGCAATGCCTTATGTAGCGGCAAAATTGTGAGTGTAAGCTATTGATTAACTCAACTCATAAAGCAAGAGTCTCCACTGCACTTTTATTTTATCCAAAAAGGAAAGGAAAAAGAGCGAACAAAACCTACACAAGCTCTAAAACAAGAACAAGTGAAGAGAAACTGGGTAAGGGGGTTGGTTATGCAATGGGAAGGTGTTAGCACCCAAAACGTCTATAGTACTCTATAGGAACCCTTTGAAATATCTACCGCTTTTGGTCTGAAAATTTTTTTCTTGAAAAGTGATTGGGGAGATGAGAAGAGAAGTATTTTTTTAGATTTTTGTGTTTGGAGAGACTTATCGCCTCATGCTTACGTACCCACGAAGTGCAATGTAGGATCAAAACCTCGTAGTTCATGGTACAAAGAATGAAAATTGTTTGTTTTGGTTGTTTTTAAAATGTAAAGACAAGTCGTCATTTCCAAGCGAATAATTCCGCTTAAATATGTAGTTGTCTTCACCATAAACCAAGCAAAAGCACAAGTCTTCAAAGTCTTCGAACCATAATTCCAAAGCAAAGGGAAAAGGTCCTAGTTCTAAGTCCAAGGATCCAAGAATAGCATTGAAGTCCAAAGTCTTCGAACCATAATTCCAAAGCAAAGGGAAAAGCCCTAGTTCTAAGTCCAAGGATCCAAGAATAGCATTGAAGTCCAAGGTCTAGGTACAAAACTCCATGTCCATTGCAAAGGATAGTAACCATAGTCCAAGATTAGAAGCACAAGTTTTTTTAGAAATTTTAGCGTTTATTAATATTTTTGGTCCAAGTGGACAAAGAGAAAAAGGCATAAGCATAATCATGTGTCAAACAGACAAAGGAAAAATTGCGGAAGCATAAACATGTGTCCAAGTGGACAAAGGAAAAGTTGCGGAAGCATAAACATGATATGAAATGATAATAATGGAGCATAAAAGTAAAGGAGAGATAAGGAGTGAGAAGGAAATGTAAACAAAGTTCGTACAATAATATTGTTAGTAAGTTAGTGATTAGTTGTTAGAGTTAGTGATCATTAATAATTGAATAATTGCACTTAGGTCAAGGTTTATGAAAACTCATTAGAGGATTGATAAGACCAAAGCCTCATAACAACAAGTTTCATAAGTTTTGAACCAAAAGACAAATAATCAACCATTCTTGATAGTTTTCCGATACGGGACATATGTTGCGCTATGTTAAGTTACCGCCGAGTAATTTACGGAGTAATTACCCTACAATGAGGTCGGTCAATAGCTCTTTGTGCTAATGCATGCTAGATGAACGATATGTAGATTGTCATACGAAAGCAACACCTCACGAAAAGAAAATAGGTAACGATCTAGTCTTGATCAAGAATTCAACAAAAAAATTTTAAGATCCAAAAGACTTTCATTGATCAAAAGAAAAGGAGATGAAGAGAAAGTGGATCTAACAAGTTATGATCCACACAACCAACAATAAAGAAAAATGAAAATAAAATCAAAACTATTTTTAAATGATTTTTTTTCAAATGTTTAGAAAAAACCAAGATCAAAATTCAAAGATCTACAACAATAGTAAATCAAGGTTTAAAATAATGAAAAAGAAATTAAGAAGAAATTTATTAAAAAAAAGAAACTAAAGAAAATTAAAGAAAAATTGTATGATAAAAAAAAAGGAGGTTATGTTAAAAGAAATGGTGGTGTTGATGGTAAAACAACACGGGCCAAGCCCAATGCTACATCACCATATAAATCAAAAAGAACAAGGCATCAGCAAAAAATGAGAAAACGTGATCTCCTTCTTCAAAAGTGTGGAATCGCCGGCGGTATTGTTCACCATGGAAGCTGACAAATCAGAGCTTCACCGAATCGGAGCGGCGGAGCTCCGTTGAGGTACCGTCTTGATTAGAATTGCGAGGTGAATCCAAATCTACAAACGGCAGAGTACATATACGACGAATTTCAGAGACAAAAGTTCGTCAAAAAAGTTCTAATACCTTCGAAAATGGTGAGTTTAGCTTCAATCTTTCTCTTCTTTCTCTGCACAAATCGTTGTTATGGAAGTTGCGGTTATTTAGATGAAATTGTTGTTGAGATTTATTTGAAGCTATTGCGAGAAATTGTGGTGTGTTGTTGTTTTGAGGTTTATGGATGAAAATGAGTTATGGAGAGTAATGGAGGAAATCGACGGTGATGGAAGAAGTTTGTATGGAACTGGATGAAGCTTGAAGAACTATTTTGTATGATTTTTGTGCAGAATTTTCTTGGCTATGAGAGCTTTAAGATTGAAAATGAAATTGAAAGTGAATTGAAGCTTTGGGTTTTGGTTTTTGCAGGGAGAGTTTGGCTGTCAAAGCTTCAAGAGAAATTTTAGCAAGGTGAATTTGGCTCTCAAAAGCTTGAATGAATGATTGAAATGAGGCATCTATTTATAGAATTTAGGCTTGGAAAATTTGGTGGATTGGAATTTGGTTTGGAATTGAAAATTAGGTTTGGAATTTGAATTTGGAGGGAAAATACAGATCAAGTGGTGATTAGTGAATGTACATGGTGGGAATTAATTGTGGTAATGTAGGGGAATTATTTTTGGGTGATCTATAATATTCTCAAATGATGAAATTGGTGCCAAATGCTTCAAAATTTGAAAAATGCTAATTTTGGCCAATTCTGTCCTTGTTCAGTCAATTGCATTGTAGCACGAATAGACTGCACTGCTGAAAACTTCAAAATCAAGGCAAAATATGCATGGTGCAATCGATTGCATAGTTGAAAACTTGAAAAATGCCCTGTTGGCTGGATTGTGCTGGTTCTTGCTCGATTTTCTCGATTTGTCAAAGAAGGCATGGAAATAAACACATGAACCTTGGAGTCTCTTGCATAATAATCAATTAAATCTTGGAAACGCTTGATCAGATAATTTTGAATTGTTTGCAGATCAACTTTGACTTTGATCAGGTGAAATTCATTCGAGCTAAGGGACTGTTTGATATCCTTGATTTCCTTCCTGAAAAAGTTAGTGAAGACAAAAACAAACATATTTTTTGGATTTTAATTAAAGGTTAGTAAACATAAGCAAATAAAGGCAAATAAGAAATACACAGATGCTTAGTGATCCCTGCAAGGCATAAACCCAAAGAAGAGAGGGATAAAGGAACCAAAGCATGATCTTGTTTGTGATATAAGATGCAAAATGAGATGTGAATGATATGTGGAATCTTAGGGGTCAAAAATTAGGGTTCAACAACTGCCCCTATTTAAGTTTCTTCAATCAAGAGATGTGAAGGTTAAAAACTTCGTCTCGACAAGATTGAAGATATTTAAATACAGAAAACTAAATTTTTAGCCATAAGATGCCACAAGATGAAATGAATTCAAAGGATGAAACAGACTGCGGGGAAACTTGAAATAAAAGATATGGAAAATTGAGTGAGAAGACGCGAAAAGACACGTCGGGGGACACAAGCTATTTCTGGAGATCTATCAAGGTGACAAGAAGTATCCATCAATAGTTGGAAAGAGAGGGAAAGGACCCTGGGAAGACAAGTAGTGACATCCAAGAATAGCATTGGATGGAAACTACAAACGAGACAAAAGTATGCCAAATGACGTCCAAGAATGGCATTGGACAACAACAAGAAAGTTTATGTAAAAGCAGCAGCATCATCCAAGAATAGCATTTGATGGAGGTGAAAAGCATTCTATTGGGGATAAGATATCCAAGAATGGTATTGGATAAATGGAACTATAACATTCAAGAATGGCATTGAATGAAAGGAACTACAACATTCAAGAATGGCATTGAATGGGGCAATAACAAACATCAAGGACATCCAAGAATAACATTGGATATAAACAAAATTCCATTTGAAAAATTCATTGGGAACATCCAAGGAAGACATTGGATGACAAGGGTGAACATCAGAGGTATCCAAGAATAGCATTGGACTTGGCTGGGGAAAAGGTGTCCAAGAATGGCATTGGATAAAGTAATCTCAACATCCAAGAATGGCATTGAATGTAGTGAGAAAAGTTCTGGAAAAATATATCAGATGCATCCAATAATGGCATTGGATAAAAAAAGAATTCACGACATCCAAAGTTGGAATTTAATAAAGTGAGCAAGAACTTTCAGGAATGGCACTGAAAGGTAAAGGTAAATCACTACATTCAAGAATGGCATTGAATGATGGTGAGAAAAAGCTTTCAGGAATGACACTAAAAGGTAATGGTAAATCACTTCATTCAAGAATGGCATTGAATGATAGTGAGAAGGACATCCAGGAATGGCATTGAATGTAAAGGAGAAAACTCATTCAGGAATGGCACTGAATGAACAGATAAAACTTTCAGGAATGACACTGAAAGACTTCCAAGCAAATATGATGGGGATTACAGAACATAGGAAAAACTTCCAGGAATAGAAATGGGAGAAACAAGAGGAACAAGGTATCCAGGAATGGCACTGGAGATCAATAGAGATAGACATCCGAGAATGGCACTGGAGCGAAAGAGTACAAAGATCCAGGAATAGCACTGGAATGAAAGAAGACAAAGATCTAACAACAAGACAAGATGCACAGGAAAACGATAACATTCAGGAATGGCAGTGAAAGAAAGAAGACAGGTAAACGACAACATTCAAGAATGGCACTGAATGAAAAGGCAGGTAAAAGTTTTGGTAGGTGCCAAGTAAGTTGGACTTTGATCACAAGGTAAGATGTTGAAAACAACAGGACCTCGGGAAATGCATATGAGCACGAAGCACACTTCGAGCTATGAAAATATTTCTATGTATGATAGATGAATGATTTATGTATGCAATGCAGATGATAGGGACAATTGAGATAGGCTCTTTTGTGAGGGAAGAAAGGGAACTCTGATTCCTCAACACAGGGAACACTGCCCACTCTGCTTGGAGAGAAAATGTTGAACATATCTCTGTCACACTTATGAATTATATCAGGCTGATGGTGTTTTGAGGAAAGACGTCTTGAGGATTCTTGAAGAAGACTGCCCCAGATTAATTGACTAATGAAAATAAACTGATCATGGCTTCAGTTTGACTGTTGTAGGGAAAAAGATTGATCATAACTTCAATTCTTGAAAGATTGTTGAGAATAAACTAATCATGGCTTCAATTGTTGGGGATGAACCGATCATGGCTTCAGTTCTTGAAATGACTGTTGAGAAGGTTAAACTCCGCATGGGTCTTGAAATAGATCCTTTGGCTAACCAATTATGAGAATAACTTGCACTGAGCAACAAATCTTGAACTGATTCACAACATGATCTGGAAGTACTGTGCCCCTGATAGGATCACTTGACCAAGTTTCTCAACTATTTAAAATTTTCTTAATGAGGAAAGTTTGTCTGCAAATAAAATCATTCAAACAAACATGGTAATTTTAATGCAGAGCTAAATGCAATTTTGAAATCAAAAATCATTTTTGGAATGATATTATTGATGTAAAGCAAAATTAATCAGTTGTCAAAACACGACGGTTTGGACATTCAAAATGAAAGAGACAAGCAAAGGTATGACATCAAAGCAAATTATTGGCAACTAACATAGAAGTCAATTTACACAACCTTGCTGTAGTATGCTTTCAAAAGAAACCTGGCTTCAATTAGGTCTTTTGAGGGTTGTAACATGGTCTGGTTCACGGTTTTTGAAACAAAGGATATAGGCTCAAAGTTTATTTGTACCCAACCCATTCTTCGTGATGATCTCCAGTCCTATGCTCAGTTAATTCAAACTATGCATTTAGGTTCCAAGTGATTTTGGAATTGCAACATTGTTATGATGATGGCTCAAGGGCCAAGGTATTTTTGAGATGGCAGTCACTATTTCTTACAACATTTTGTTGTTTTTTTTATGAGGACCTCAGTCAACTCATTTTGTCTTTGAGGATTTTGGTAACCTCTTGATTTTTCTTTTGTTATCCCTAACTTTTGCCTAAACTGTGTCATTTGAGCTTACAGTCAACGGGATGCCCCAATTTTTGCCTAAGTTTCCTTCATAAGTTTTGACTTAGCGGGCTTTTCTTTTGATTTTTTTTTTCAATTTTTTTCTTTGAAAGATAGTGACTGCCTGGCTTAATGATTACGGTGAACCATTATTGGCTTTTGACTTAAAATACATCTTTGACACTTCTTTGATGTGTGAGAAGGATGTAACACCCCCTTCTATACCCCCAAATAATCACATATTAATCATTTAGGCATATATTAAAAATTTCATCAGAGTATAATTACAAAGCATGGCATAAAAGAAGCATGTCACATTATACTTGAAATTAAAACAATCAACACCTGCTCAACAGAGATATGCAACAGTGGGGTAACTTCCACAGAGGAACTTCGTCCTTACACCCACATCTCAATATTTAGAATAAAAGCGGAAACGTCTAAATACTGAATAACATCATATATATATATATATATATATATATATATATATATATATATATATATATATATATATATATATATATATATATATATATATATATATATATATATATATCAAATACTCTCCGCCAACACGGAATCATGTTTACATAAACAATTCAAGTCAAGATACATATACAAAATGTATCACAAAATAATCATGTAATCCTAGCTACCCGGTGCTACATATCAGAGCTGACCGACCAAAAGAAATGAAGTCCTAAGCTTCACAAAATACCTTCAGCAACCTACTCTGCAATGCCTCATAGAGCATTATAAAACAGCAGAAGGGTAAGAAACATTATCATAATATCGATGCATATAATATATATATATATATATATATATATATATCAAATACTCTCCGCCAACACGGAATCATGTTTACATAAACAATTCAAGTCAAGATACATATACAAAATGTATCACAAAATAATCATGTAATCCTAGCTACCCGGTGCTACATATCAGAGCTGACCGACCAAAAGAAATGAAGTCCTAAGCTTCACAAAATACCTTCAGCAACCTACTCTGCAATGCCTCATAGAGCATTATAAAACAGCAGAAGGGTAAGAAACATTATCATAATATCGATGCATATAATTATATATTTCAACATAAAAATACACGTAACACATTTATTACCACATACACTATTACTCACCAATTCCATTATATAACATATATCACAACCCAAGCATATCATTCATGCACATAATCACCTATTTTCATACAATGCATACGCTTATACACAAAACATATCATTTACAATTCACTACATCCAACACAATTGCACAACAATTTCCAAAGGCTTATCATAAGCTCAATCATAAAATCAACCATTTATCAATGCATATCAAACATGCACAATACATTTATCATAAATGTACATCACCATTTTCCACACAAATAATCAATCATGACTTTCCACATATAACAATGCAATCATGATTCATGTAAATGCAAGAGACCGACACAACGACTCTATGCAATTTCATATGAGGTACCGACTCATCACTAGTTCACTCAGGAACTCTGCTGGAACCATCGCTTGTTACATCACTGTAACTCCCCGTTGGGCATACGATGTTCCCCGTCGCTCACACCCCACACGGGCACACGACCCGATCGCTCACACCCCACCTGGGCACACGATCGTCTATAATCATCGCTCACACCCCACATGGGCACACGACGTTATAGCATATTCCCTCTGGAACCAATCTGTTGCTCACACCCCACGTGGGCACACGACGTTACAATGGATTCTCATTAGAATCACTCAACACAAGAATGTACATCGTTATGCTTCACATACAAAATGACTCAAGACATTCTTATAATGCATACATGTATACAAACATTGTCATGCATTCATCTCTTACAATCACATACAATTCATCAATATGAATTATTTCACCATCTTTATTCATGTATTAGAAATCAATCCAACAATGAATTTTCTTTCCATACGGCCACCAATTAACATACATTGAACTTCAGGTAAGCAATTCATTTTCACACATACATGTAATCATAAACATGCATATAAAACCAATTACAACATATCACATTCATTTGCCTTTCGGCCACACTTTATCATCACCACATGTCATCACATGCATTATCATTACACAACATCATACAAGGCATACACATTAATATCAATGCCACATTGTATGTTACACAACCAATATACACATTTAAAACGGCAAAAGTCGGTAAATGACACAATTCCCGAATTCTCGACTTTATTTAATCGTCCAACAGCCTCAAACTCCTCATCATGAGAAAGTACAGTTCAAAAGATAACCGACACTTCGAACAGCCTCAAAAACGGATTCACGGTTTGAAAGTTATGAAAGAAACAAGTTTTGAAAATTTTTCAGCATTCGCTACCATTCGCCAGGCGAATGCTAGCGAATGATGGCAGAAGAAAAAGGAACCTAAGTTCGCCAGGCGAGCCCCAGCGAACCTTCGCTGGCCTTCGCCAGGCGAGTGCCAGTGCCCTGAAATGTTCATCCGTTCGCCAGGCGAGTGCTGGCGAGCCCTCGCTGGCCCATTCGCCAGGCTTCGCCAGGCGAACCTGCGATACCAGAAATTCCCAGAACGCTGTTCTGAGTTTTCTCCCAACCCAAAACCCCATCAAAATCAGTCCTACTCCAATAGACATCATCCAAACCATTACCCAACATGTAAACATCATTAGAAGCACATTTATAAACACAAAATCACATTTGGATCATCATCAACAACATTTCACCAATTTAGGGTTTTCTAAAAACTCATAAAAATCTTTCAATCCACAAACATACACATACATAACTACACACAAAGACAAGATAACAATGTTTCTAACCCTTACCCGGATTCCAAATGATCTAGCTCTTGTTCTTGATGATTTCCACTCTTTTTCCTCTTTTCTTCTCTTTTTCCCTCTTCCTCTTTCTTTCTCTTCTTTTTCTTTCTATTTCCCCTTTTTCTCTTTCTCTCCTATTTCCTTCCTCTTATTCCTATTTCTTTTCTTTTATTTTATTTTTCTCTCATTTCTATTTTTACCACATAATTCTATTTCTCTCCCAATTCTCTTATTTTCTATTTCTACACAATATCTCCTTTAATTCAATTTCTACACTTAATTCATTTTCTAATAAATTTCCTCTACAAATTACTTCCTTAATTTTCTCTAACTCATTAATAGTTATAAAATGACCAAAATGCCCTTAAGCCCAAAATTCCCGAAAACGCTCTCAAACGAGATAATACATCATAACATAGCATAAAAGCATATTATCACACCAAAGTCATAAATAGAATAATTTAACATTCAATTAAATAAAGGACTCAACAAAAATTGGAATAATCGAAATCGGGGCGTTACAAAGGACAACTTGTGATTTCAATGATTCTCTTGTGTTTAAATACACAGTCAAACAAACTGAGAACTACCCATCCACAGGTTAAGATTGCGGGTTTTTTCGTACAGAAAAAAACTCCAACTTCTAGGCTCAAAGGGGTTGACAAGGGATTAACTTCCTTATTTCTCTAGTGTTTGGGAGTTGAAACAATGCATGTACATCATCAACCATGTTTTAAATTGAAAGCATACAGTTTAGCAATTTCAAGTATTTCGTTTTCATCATCCTCCCTCCAATCTTTGCATAAACAAAAGCTTGAAAAAGAAAGTGAACATGAGAGATATTTGTTTTGTTTTGTGAAAAAGAAAGTATAAAGATGCACACAGTGGATATAAATGAATTGAATCAAACATTACAATGCTCATTTCATTGAAATTACCATGAAAGTACAAATAAAGTTCGAAAGCAAATAGACAATACAATCAAAGGAAAGTGCAAACAGAAAGAAACAAGGCTTAGTGACTAATCAACAGCAAGGATAAACTATTCTGAAACACTGGCTTTTAGGAGGTGATCTGTCTGAACTGATTCAAACTTCACTTGGGATGCTCTGGCAAAGGATTGTTGACAACATTGGGATTATCATCAAGAAAAGTCAGAATCTTTGAGTTCACCTATTCTTGTACTCTAGCTTTCAATGCATAGCAACCTTCCAAGTTATGGCATGCCCCACCTTGATAGAACTCACAGTGAAGATCAGCCCTATAGCCGGCTGGGAGAGGATTTGGAGGAGGAGGTAGATCCCTCATTGTAATCAAACCTTTCTTTACAAGACATGGGTACAACTCAGCGCAGGACATAGGGATAGGATCAAAGTTAACCTTATTGCGATTCTGATTCTGTCTAACAGCCTGACGAGGAGCTTGAACTGGTTGAGCATTGACAACAGGTGCAACTGCAGCTACATATTGTTGTTGCCTATGACGAGGTTTCCCTTCAACTGAAACAGCATGGGTATCACCATCCTTTTTCTTTTGAAAATTCCCAGCATACTTTTTAGCACCACTAAAGGCTTCAGCAATGGCAATCTTTCCTTTCTTGATACCTTCTTCTAGTCTTTCTCCAATAGTGAATAGGTCAGCAAAACCAGATGATACACTGCCTATCATCTTTTCCCAAAAGAGTGGCTGAAGAGTGTCCATGAACAATCCAGTCAATTCTTTTTCTGCCAAGGGTGGCTCCACTTGAGCAGCTAGCTCTCTCCAGCGTTGAGCGTACTCCTTAAAGGATTCTTTTTCTTTCTGAGACATATTCTGCAATTGGCGGCGGTCAGGTGCCATGTCCAAATTGTACTTATATTTCTTTAAGAAAGCATCAGCCAAGTCTTTCCAACTTTGGATACGGTTCTTCTCAAGTCCCATAAACCATTTCATTAAAGCCCCACTCAAGCTGTTTTAGAAACAGTGAATGAGCAATTTGTCGTTTTTGGGATGAGCAGCCATCTTGCGGAAATACATCACAAAGTGGGTTTTGGGACAGGTGGCCCCTTGTATTTCTCTAAATCAGGAGTTTTGAATTTTGCAGGCATAACCAAGTCTAAAACCAAGCACATGTCCATTGCGGCAGCACTAAAGACATCACTTCCTTCCACAGCTTTTATCCTTTTTTCTAGAGTTTGCCATTGCTCTCCGACTTCTTCAATGTATCCAGGTTCTCTCTGACTTTCAGATTATGGACCAGCAGCATGGTACACGAAAGGAGGATTCTCAGGAACAACTTGAGCAACATAATGCACAACAGGCTGAGGTTCAGTGAATAATGGAACTGAAGATACTGGCAGTACAGCCGGGACAACCACAGGAGTAGTTGCAAAGGGTGGCGAGTAATTCGGAGGTAACCCAAATTCTAGCCAAGTAGAAGTTGTTTGCTGAGTCAGTGGAGGGTCAACAGCAACAGGTAAGATTTTAGAAATCACAGTCCTCTGATGTGGTTCACCTCTAGCAATCAAAACTTGCATCATTTTTGTGAGTTTGGTCATGCTAGCCTTCAACTCATCAATTTCCATTCTGACTTTGGCGTTGTGTTGTTCTTGGTTTTCCATTCTCAATCTGACAGCAGCTCTAGTTCCGTAGTTGTGTCGAGGAAACAACTTGACGGTGAACAGATAACTGAAGAAGGAGACAGTTGAAATGAGTTTCTGAGACAACTTGGATAAATGCAGATGTATGCTCATGGATGCAAGAGTGCATGGATGCAACAACCACAAACAAGATCACTCAAAGCACACAAGTTCAACGGTTCGAGTCACGAACATGAAGTCAAAGGTAAGAACCTTCCACAATGGTATATACTAAGGTTTTGTCTTCATTGTACCTGCAGAAAATAGCGGTTCTAACAGAGTGCCCAGGGTCCACAATCCACTTTCAGACACACCAGCACACTGATTTGCTCGGAGGTTGGTAGTTATCCTCAAGAGAATCTAACCTGAGTGTGGCCTCGCGTAACAGCTAAGTCGGATTTTCATCCTCATAGCTTCCGCGCCATGATCCTAAAAAGGCTAAGATGGGTTAAAGGTTACTACGGTCCTCAGTGTTATAGGCTTCTATGGAAAAAGTAATGCCTTCAATGATCGCTCGATCGACATCAGTAATTCCAAAGAGGCAACCACCGAGTGGATGGATACTCAAGTTCTGCTTTTTCGGGATTCGACTCCCTCAAAGCTCCCTTGATTATACCATCCTCCTATCTTAAAGTACCCTCTGGTTCAGGTATAGGACCTATCTCGAACACGCAGAGGAACTCCCAAACATAACAATCAAGAAACAAGCAAATCAAATGAAAAGCAGTAAATAAATCAAAGTTGGCTAAACCCCTCAAGGGAGATGGATAGTCCCCAGCAGAGTCGCCACTTTTTCTGTAGCGGCAAAATCGTGAGTGTAAGCTATTGATTAACTTAACTCATAAAGCAAGAGTCGCCACCACGCTTTTATTTTATCCAATAAGGAAAGGAAAAAAAGCGAACAAAACCAACACAAGCTCTAAAACAAGAACAAGTGAAGAGAAACCGGGTAATGGGGGTTGGTTACGCAATGGGAAGGTGTTAGCACTCAAAACGTCTATAGTACTCTATAGGAACCCTTCAAAATATCTACCGCTTTTGGTCTGAAAAATTTTTGCTTGAAAAGTGATTGGCGAGATGAGAAGAGAAGTATTTTTTAAGATTTTTGTGTTTGGAGAGACTTATCGCCTCATGCCTACGTACCCACGAAGTGCAATGTAGGATCAAAACCTCGTAGTTCGTGGTACAAAGAATGAAAATTGTTTGTTTTGGTTGTTTTTAAAATGAAAAGAAAAATCGTCATTTCCAAGCGAATAATTCTGCTTAATGAAATGAATCATGTCGAAACTTATGAAAAAAAGTTAAAGGAAAAGTGCACAAGGGCACAAAAAGAGAGTTTGATGAGTTTGAGTGTTTTTTAAAGTCTTTTGAAAAGGGTGTCAACATGCTTATGTAGTTTAGCATTTGTTAAGAAATGAAAGGAAAAGAGTAAAATCACTTGACGAAAGTCAATGTTTGATTATGAAATAGGTGATAGTTTGAAATCAAGAATGTTTTGAAAAAGGGAGAAAGTTTTGAAAATTGAAGAATGGGGAGGAGAAGAAGTGACTATCCTAAAGCATAAAGTAAAAGCTAAGGATAAGAAAGATCTAACCACAAATGTAGTTGTCTTCACCATAAACCAAGCAAAAGCACAGGTCTTCAAAGTCTTCGAACCCTAATTCCAAAGCAAAGGGAAAAGGTCCTAGTTCTAAGTCCAAGAATCCAAGAATAGCATTGAAGTCCAAAGTCTTCGAACCATAATTCCAAAGCAAAGGGAAAAAGCCATAGTTCTAAGTCCAAGGATCTAAGAATAACATTGAAGTCCAAGGTCTAGGTGCAAAACTCCATGTCCATTGTAAAGGATAGTAACCATAGTCCAAGATTAGAAGCACAAGTTTTTTAGAGGTTTTAGCCTTTATTAATATTTTTGGTCCAAGTGGACAAAGAGAAAAAGGCATAAGCATAAACTTGTGTCCAGCAGACAAAGGAAAAATTACAGAAGCATAAACATGTGTCCAAGTGGACAAAGGAAAAATTGCGGAAGCATAAACATGATATGAAATGATAATAATGGAGCATAAAAGTAAAGGAGAGATAGGGAGCGAGAAGGAAATGTAAACAAAGTTAGTACAATAATATTGTTAGTAAGTTAGTGATTAGTTGTTAGAGTTGGTGATCGATAATAATTGAATAATTGCACTTAGGTCAAGGTTGATGAAAATTCATTAGAGGATTGATAAGACCAAAGCCTCCTAACAAAAAGTTTCATAAGTTTTGAACCAAAAGACAAATAATCAATAATTCTTGATAGTTTTTCGATACGGGACATATGTTGCGCTATGTTAAGCAATCACCGAGTAATTTACGGAGTAATTACCCTACAATGAGGCCGGTCAATAGCTCTTTGTGCTAATGCATGCTAGATGAACGATATGTAGATCTTCATCCGAAAGCAATACCGCACGAAAAGAAAATAGGTAACGATTCAGTCTTGATCAAGAATTCAACAAAGAAATTCTAAGATCCAAAAGACTTTCATCGATCAAAAGAAAAAGAGATGAAGAGAAAGTGGATCTAACAAGTTATGACCCACACAACCAACAATAAAGAAAAATGAAAATAAAATCAAAACTATTTTTAAATGATTTTTTTTTCAAATGCTCAGAAAAAAAACAAGATCAAAATTCAAAGATCTACAACAATAGTAAATCAAGGTTTAAAATAATGAAAAAGAAATTAAGAAGAAATTAAAAAAAAAAAGAAACTAAAGAAGATTAAAGAAAAATTATATGATAAAAAAAAAGGAGGTTATGTTAAAAGAAATGGTGGTGTTGATGGTAAAAAAACACGGGCCAAGCCTAATGCTACATCCCCACATAATTAAAAAAGAACAAGGCATCAGCAAAAAATGAGAAAACTTGATCTCCTTCTTCAAAAGTGTGGAATCGCCGGCGGTACTGTTCACCATGGAAGCTAACAAATCAGAGCTTCACCGAATCGGAGCGGTGGGGCTCCATTGAGGTACCGTCTTGATCAGAATTGCGAGGTGAATCCAAATCTACAAATGATGTCAACCAGCAGAGTACATATGCGACGAATTTCAGAGACGAAAGTTCGTCGGAAAAGTTCTAATACCTTCGAAAATGGTGAGTTTAGCTTCAATCTTTCTCTTCTTTCTCTGCGCAAATCGTTGTTGTGGAAGTTGCGGTTATTGAGATGAAATTGTTGTTGAGATTTATTTGAAAGCTATTGCGAGAATTTGCGGTGTGTTGTTGTTTTGAGGTTTATGGATGAAAATGATTTATGGAGTGTTATGGAGGAAATCGACGGTGATGGAAGAAGTTTGTATGGAAATGGATGAAGCTTGAAGAACTATTTTGTATGATTTTTGTGCAGAATTTTCTTGGCTATGAGAGCTTAAAGAAAGAAAATGAAATTGAAAGTGAATTGAAGCTTTGGGGTTTGGTTTTGGCAGGGAGAGTTTGGCCGTCAAAGCTTCAAGAGAAATTTTACCAAGGTGAATTTGGCTCTCAAAAGCTTGAATGAATGAATGAAATGAGGCCTCTATTTATAGAATTTAGGCTTGGAAAATTTGGTGGATTGGAATTCGGTTTGGAAATGAAAATTAGGCTTGGAATTTGAATTTGGAGGGAAAATCAAGATCATGTGGTGATTAGTGAAGGTACATGGTGGGAATTAATTGTGGTAATGTAGGGGAATTATTTTTGGGTGATCTAGAATATTCTCAAATGATGAAATTGGTGCCAAATGCTTCAAATTTTGAAAAATGCTAATTTTGGCCAATTCTGCCCTTGTTCAGTCGATTGCACTGTAGCGCGAATAGACTGCACTGCTGAAAACTTCAAAATCAAGGCAAAAAATACATGGTGCAATCGATTGGACCAATAGTGCAATCGATTGAACAATTGAAAACTTGAAAAATGCCCTGTTGGCTGGATTGTGCTGGTTCTGGCTCGATTTTCTTGATTTGTCAAAGAAGGCATAGAAATAAACACATGAACTTTGGAGTCTCTTGAATAATAATCAATTAAATCTTGGAAACTCTTGATTAGATAATTTTGAATTGTTTGCAGATCAACTTTGACTTTGTTCAGATTAAATTCATTCGAGCTAAGGGATTGTTTGATATCCTTGATTTCCTTCCTGAAAAAGTTAGTGAAGACAAAAACAAACATATTTTTTTTGGATTTTAATTAAAGGTTAGTAAACATAAGCAAATAAAGGCAAATAAGAAATACACAGATGCTCAGTGATCCCTGCAAGGCATAAACCCAAAGAAGAGAGGGATAAAGGAACCAAAGCTTGATCTTGTTTTTGGTATAAGATACAAAATGAGATGTGAATGATATGTGAAATCTTAGGGGTCAAAAATTAGGGTTCAACAACTGCCCCTATTTAAGTTTCTTCAATCAGGAGATGTGAAGGTTGAAAACTTCGTCTCGACAAGATTGAAGATACTTAAATACAGAAAATCAAATTTTTAGCCATAAGATGCCACAAGATGAAATGAATGTAAAGGATGAAACAAACTGCGGGGAAACTTGAAACAAAAGATATGGTAAATTAAGTGAGAAGACACGAAAAGACACGCCGGGGGACACAAGTTATTTCTGGATATCTGTCAAGGTGACAAGAAGTATACATCAATAGTTGGAAAGAGATGGACAAGACCCTGGGAAGACAAGTAGTGACATCCAAAAATAGCATTGTATGGAAACTACAAATGAGACAAAAGTATGCCAAAAGACGTCCAAGAATGGCATTGGACAACAACAAGAAAGTTTATGGTAAAAGCAGCAACATTATCTAAGAATAACATTGGATGGAGGAGAAAAGCATTCTATTGGGGATAAGATATCCAAGAATGGCATTGGATAAATGGAACTATAACATTCAAGAATGGCATTGAATGAAAGGAACTACAACATTCAAGAATGGCATTGAATGGGGCAACAACAAACATTAAGGACATCCAAGAATAGCATTGGAAATAAACAAAATTCCATTTGAAAACTTCATTCGGAACATCCAAGAATGACATTGGATGACAAGGGTGAACATCAGAGGTATCCAAGAGTAGCATTGGACTTGGCTGGGGAAAAGGTGTCCAACAATGGAATTGGACAAATGTAATCTCAACATCCAAGAATGGCATTGAATGTAGTGAGAAAAGTTCTGGAAAAATATATCAGAAGCATCCAAGAATGGCATTGGATAATAAAAGAATTCACGACATCCAAAGTTGGCATTGAATAAAGTGAGCAGGAACTTTCAGGAATGGCACTGAAAGGTAAAGGTAAATTGTAACGCCCCGTTTTGCCAATTTTGTTTATTGAGTCGTTTTGATTATTTTATTATTATTTTATTGTATTTTTGACTTTTATGTGAAAATATGTTATTTTTCGGCGGGAATATATTTTATCGCGTTTTGGGATCGTTTGCGAGAAATTTGAGTGTAGGGGTATTTTGATCTTTTTGGGTGGCTAGATATTTTGATTAAGTTAGAATAAATAGAAAGTATAGAAAGAAAAAGAAAAAAAAAAACCAGAAAAATAGAGAAGAAGAAAAGAGAAGAGAAAGAAGAAAAGAGAGAAAAAACTTGTGAAGGAAGAAATCAATCTCCCGACTTTCTAGAACGCGAATTTATCGGGTAAGGGTGCGAAACTCGATTATACTATGATTGTGTATGATTATATATGTTTTGTGTGGATGTTTTGGTTGGTTTTTCCATATGTTTCCGTTTATGCCGTATTTGACGAAATCGATAGAAACCAATGTTTTTACGGTCGAAAAGTCGTATAAATACATGTGTTGGTTGGTTATATGTATGTGAGTTGCTGTTTAAAGTTTCATGAAGTTCGGTTATGTTTTGGTTAGTTTTCGTTATGTTTCCGTTGTTTTGTCCTTTTAGGTCGAATTGTAGGAAATCGATAGAACCCGATGTTTTCACGGTTAGAATTCGAAATAAATTACGTAGTTGTATCGAGCAAGGTTAGGTCGTCGTATAGCGTGCTTTTTATTCGATTCGGTGAGGTTTGAAAAATCTGGTTTTTGAAAGGTTGAAATTTAATCGAAAAATCGAACGTCGTAGAAATTTCGTTTATGTGTTCTAAATTGTTCTTTTGTATTTGGTGGTTGGACGTATATGTTTGTTTCGGTGAAAATGTTCGATTTAGTCGAGTTTCCGGGCATTTTGGAAAAGGGACAGCAATGGTGTATTTTGAGAAATTCTGGTCTTTAAGGAAAAACAGAGCATGAATCGATACATAACAGCTATGTATCGATACGAAATGGTTTATGTATCGATACATAACCCCTATGCATCGATACATACTGTGAAAATTGGGAAAAACAGCATTTTTACTACAGCATGTGTCGACACATGCGTGCTATGTATCGATACATGAGGTCTTTTTGTATCGATACATAAAGCCTATGTATCGATACATACTGTGCTGAACCATAAAATTCTGGTTTGTCGGGAAACTTCGGAAATTCATATCTCTTGAACCGTAAGTCGGTTTTGGTCCCTGTTCGAAGCGTTGGGAAGCTAACGAGATGTTCTTTCTAGGAAAAATAGTTTTGAGGTCTGAACCTAGTCCAATTGGTACAGTATTTTCGAATCGTATCGTAGTGTCGGGCGTACGGTTTATGTTTTTGCGTTATTTTGAAATATTCATATCTTCTTCGTTGGTTATCCGATTTAAGTGTTCTTTATATGGATGTGAAGCTAAAAATACGTTCTATGATTTGGTGAAGAAATATATTATTTTTAGCCGACTTTTGGCCGACTTTACCGATTAATCGTGAATAGTTGTTTTTGATGAGATGTTGTGATGATGATTTGTGGCCGAAAGGCAAGAAAATGCTATGTGTGATATTTGATGATATATGCATGATTGTTGATGTGTGTGAGCATGCAATGTGAAAGTCATTGTAATACCCCAAAATTTGCTCTCCTTCTTTGTCATCATAGCATGGCATTATCATTTATCATATCATATCCATCTCATTAGCATTGCATTGCATTTAACATAGAAAAATGAAGCATGGCATCCTTCTTACCATTAGGGCATGTGATCATGTGGAAGGTGGACAATCTAGGAATCATTCAAAGCACAAAAGGTCAGTCAAGTTGCCTCAAGGCAAGCCAAGAAGCCTTTCATGTCTCATATTATCTCAGTTGATCATCCACAACCTCAAGGATAAGAGATACAATAGGAGATTGAGGCATTACATCCTACACTATGCAAGAAGTCCAAAAATTGAAGGAAAATCCTCAAAAGAGATAGCTCATTGATTCAAAATCATCCTCAAGTGGCATTTCTCATCATCCTTTAAGAGGATACACAACATACTCTGAGGAATTTGGATTTGAAGACTGCACATTTTTCTCCTAGGAGGTGGGCACCAAAACTAGGGTTTCCCATTAAATCAGGGAATCTTTGATTTTTTGAACAAAACTTGATGTCATGGTATTCCATATGTCCTTAAGTGTATGTATGTGGAAAATTGCCTCTCAATTGGTTTTAGAAGTGGTTCAATTGGAAGAAAGATCAAGAATTAGAGAAATTGGGGCAAAGTCAAATAATCAGAGGAAAAAGTCAACTCTTGACTTTTTGAGGCCAAGTTCATGAAATTCATGTTACATATGTCCAATGTACAAAATTTTATCAAGAAACTCCAAAGGAATCATGAAAAAATCAAGATGTAAAAAGTTGCCATTTTTGGATGAAGTAGGGTTGCTAAAAATAGCAAGTTTTGGCCATTTTGCATCAGAGTTTGAACCAAGGCCATTTAAATTTGGAGCACCAAATGAAAATTCCACTCTGCCTCAATGAAAGGCCTTGCTTTAAGCTTCAAATCCATGTGTGGAACATCTCCATTGGATAAAAATTGAGTGAGATATGATTGATCAAAGTTTGAGCAAAGTAGGTCCAAAACTAGGTCATGACCAAGATTTTCAGGGCACGCGCGCAGTCATTTTCTCAAACACTTGGTGGGCCAAATGTATTGATCAATTACTCATGATTAGAGGCTTCAAATGGAAAATCTTTCAACATCAAAGTTGTTCCTCTATGTGAGATCTTCAAAGTTGGTGTTTATCAATTTTTCATCTGATCAAAGGTTAAGGAGTTATGATGGCTCAAAGAATGGTCATTGCAACTGAAATTTGACCAGGTCACAACCAGGTCATGCCACAAGTCTGCGCACCCATGTACCAGCTTCTTTTTCCATCTGTTTGAGGTCATTTTTAGACATGTTTGAGACCTCATTCCACTTCAATTTCCAAATCAATATTGTGCTCCAATGCATCCTCTTTCCAATGAACCCATAAACTCCCTAATGCAGCCATTGAGTAGAGAGAAAAACCTCCACAAACTACCCTATGTTGGCATGGATACATTGACAGCATGTTGCATGATTTTGGTTCACACACACCACAAACACTTCTTAACCTCAGCTTTCCTCTTTAAACCAAGCACACATGACATAAAACTCATACACTAGCACGTGCCTTGCATGGAAATAGAAAAAACAAGCTTGCTGAGCAAGTTTCTAATGCAACAGCCTTTGCCATTCGTTTCTCTTGCTGCTTCACCATAACTGTCATGAGATTAACCTCACCATAACCCAGCCTTGATCACTCGCCCCCTAACTAACTTGACTCAGTTAGTTAGGGTGGACTCAGTTAACCACCTTGACTCACCCTAACTCAACTCATTAAACCGTGGTAAGCTCACACTATAAAAGAAATCACACACTCCATTTTCATTTTTCAGTTTTTGACAACCACATTTCTCTCCAAGAACACCTCAAACTCTCTCTACTTTCTCTCTGATTCCACACGATTTCAACACTCTTCTTCCACTTTTCATCTGCATTATCATTGTTTGGCATTGTTGAATCAAGAGCAACAAGAACAACTCCATTTCTGCAAGTTCAGCACCATTGCAAGCTTCAACATCCTTCATCTATTTACGAATCCATAGCATTTATTTTGCTAAGTTTGAAGATCTAGAAGCTCAGCATATCAAGCTTTCCTCTGGTTTTTCTCAACATCTCCAATTGCTCCACATTTTCAGGTTTCATCATGCACTCTTCTTCATTCGATTCTCTTTAGTTTTGATTTATTTTTGCTGTCTTAAGCTTGATAGAAGCTCTGCTTACTCCGGCTAGTTGATAGAGCTTCTTAGAAGCCTAGATCCAAAACTTAGGGCATGATTTAATCTCCTCTGTTCTCTATGTGTGTGCTTGGTATGTGAAAAACAATTGTGAATTCTTAATCTACGTGAGCTCAGCTTCATTTTGGTATAATAGTTGGGCATTTCTGGGACATGTGAAGTTGCAGACGGTGGCGTGTGACCGGAGAAGGTGACCGGAGGTCCCTCTCCGGCCGGTGGTTTTTAGTTAGGGTTTTGGTTGCAGTTTAAATCATGGCCGTTGGATGTGTGTGATCGTGTGGTCCAAAAGTTGACAGCACATTAAAATTCACGTGCAAATCATGTGCACCATTTCTGAATTTACTTAAACATTGTGTGATGCAGTACATGGTAATTTGTGTGTGACCTCATGCGCGTGTGTTGGATCCGTGTACTTTGACTTTTGTTTGACTATGACTTAATCTGATGGCTTGGATTGCTTTGACTATGTTGACTGAAGAACACGCTAGTTATGGTGTTTTGCGTGCTAATTGGACTTAACCAGATTGATAATTACACCCCCATGTATTGAAGCCCAATGATTTTGAACTGTCCAATTGCTATGTTCATACCCCCTTCATTTTGCATTCTTTTTTTATTTTTATTTCTTTCTACACGTTTGATTTCTAATTTTTAAAAATACCAAAACATATGGGAAAATTCTACAAAAATTCATGTGTATTCTTAAAACATTTAGGAAATTTTTCATGATTTTATTTTCTGATTTTATGACCTTTTTGCCCCTGTTCCATAATTTTCTTTGAATTTCCACTTAGATGCATTCTAAGCATGATACATGAATTTGTTTAATTTTTTTCTTGCTCATTACCAACTATTTTGACATGATTCTTTTTGCATTGATTCACTAATACATTGAATCATGTTATATGATTTTTGTTTGATTTTTTAGGTCACTTTATTACATGTCTTGATGCCTATATTTGTACCACTTTGCATGATGTTTCAATTTGACCTAATTGCTTTGTTTGAAGTCATTTTGCTTTGAATTTTGATATGCTATTTTGATATGTGATTCATCCCTGATTAGTGAACTCCAATACCATGTTTTCATAATTTTCATGAGGACATTTGATTTTTGCTTGATGCATTTCATTTAAGGCATTATGACATGTTATATCATTGTAATCTTTAGTGCATGTTTGCATGAATTCTTTTGTGCATATTTGTATGAGCATTTGCATAGTTGTGTGAGTCATTCATATGATATTATAGGTCTTTGATACACATTATAGGTCATCTTTACATGTTCATTTCAATTTGAACTTTGTGCATCATTAACATGTTTTGTTTGCACTTTCTTTTTGGAACTTTCATTTCAATTCTTCTCATATTACTTCTTGAATGCCTTGAAGTTGATTCATAAATACTTTTGAGATGTTTATAAACCATTTTCCATTTAGTTTCAATTCTGGTTGTTGATTTACATGTTCCATTTATGCATTTCTTCTTTTTCCCTTCATCTTTCATTCTCCCTTTTCTTATGTTGGCATGTTCTAGTGCCATGGATGATGTTTGTTGCTTATTCACTTGCACTTGTATGATAATAACCATTGGTTTCCATATGATGCCCATTCTGGTTGTGGCTCTAGGATTTGGTTTCTCATTTAATTCTTTTGAGTTTTATGATGCATTACATGTTCTTTTACTTCTTCTACTTCTTATCATGTTTACTAACCATGTAGGGGCTTTGGTAAGTTTCAATTGAGTGTGGATAAGGAATCCACATTCAACTTCTGTCCTTTCTCTTTTACAATTCCATTTTGTGTTTTGTTAAGCACTTATGTGCTTTCTTTAAATAACTCATTACTTTCCCTTTTTGAATTACAATTCATCTTCTACTTTGGAAGTGAATTGTTTAATTCTTTCTTTCTTTAGACTTTAGGTTGAAACCTCACAAACCTTAGGATCACTCCCTTAACTAATCAATTAGGATTGAGTCTTAGTCCATATAGATTTTTACCTTTATCCTCTCTTGAGTCTTTCATCTTCTCATCTCAAAGGAAATTCAAAACACATAATAAAGGTAGGCATTTATTGCATTTAGGCCTTTCATATAAAGAAAAGATTATAAGGGGTCTTCTCTTGTAATCTTAGAATGTGTAGCATATAGCCCATCTTGGGTCAATGTGTTAAACATTTGATCTTGTATGAGGGACTTAAATGCAATACTTGTTGAAGGTGCAAATAATAAAAAACACTTCTTCATTTCTTAATCAACAAAAACACTTAATAAACACAAGTATGCTAGTGTGTTTGAACCTTGACAATTGGAACTAAGTGTGGGGGTCTTTTTCACTCTTAGTGTGCTTTCTTACCCATTCCATCTTGGGATGTGAGAATGTACCCATTCCAATGACTAAGATTCAGATACACTATCATATGCAAACAAATGAAAAAACTCTTAAAAGACAAAAACAAACAATAACGTCTTTCCTTCGGGAATTCTTTTCTCACCACACTCACTCTTAGCGTACGGACGCGCTTCTACTCGTTCTTTTGCAAGACGGTAACGCACTCGGACCAGCGAGCCTGCAACACCTGAGCTAGAACGTAAGCCGTTCTCTAAAAAACACAAACAATTCATCCCTAGTGAGGGGAACTACGTCGCTCTGATTCTCATGCTCCCGATGAGATACGTAGGCAGTGGGGTAGGGCCCATGCGAGCACTTCTTTTATTTTCCCTACATTTGTTTCTCTTTCTCCTTTCCTTTTTCAGTTCTTTCTCAGTATTCCTTTCTTTACACCCTTTGATCGAGACAAGCAAGCGTGGATCCCATCGGGTACGATGGACGTGAGGGGGTGCTAATACCTTCCTCTCGCGTAACCGACTCCCTTACCCACTTCTCTTGGTCGCAAGACCATGCTTTTCCTTTCTCTCAGGTTTACGCGGTGTTTCCTTTCCCTCTCTTGGGATAAATACACATTGCTGGCGACTCTGTTCGGTGCCACTTTCGCGTTTGTACTAGGATGAAAATCCCGGGAGCGACAGCTGGCGACTCTGCTGGGGATGTAGATTTTGACCTATTGCTGGTCCATCCCTAAGCGAGTCAATCCTAGCGCTTGTCTGTGTTTCTTGCATTGGGTGTTTACTGTTGTGCTATATTTACCATTTTATTGTATGGTTATTTACTGCTTTACTGTACATTACTGTATTTACTGCTTTTTAGCACTACATATCATATTATTACTGTTGCGTTGGACTGTGCTATTTTCTGTTTGGCGGGATGGGATTTCTGAGAGATAAGCCCATTACACAGGCTTGAGTATACACTTAGAATTAGAGTGGAGAGTAGTGGGACCTACGTGCCGTTTGGAGTGCGTTGGGTGTTCACGAAATTCACAGCTAGACGAGGCTATCTTGGGACACGTCGTGGCATGCGCATCTTGCGTATTCCAGGATGTAGATCTAGAGAGCTGTCGACTCTAGTGACCGATCATGAGGACCTTAGTGGAAATATCCCTTTTTAGTGGTGACAATGGCAGACCACATTCTGTGGCAAACCCATTCGCACCCGAGGGCCCACTTTGGAACTTGCATAGGATGACCTTTATTTTCTAAGGGGAGTCAGTGGACGACCTCTTTGATTGGCATAGCATTGTATCCTACGGGCTGAATGTGCTATTGCTTCTCAAACCTCCGAAGCTGACAAGCCTTATTTTCTAAGAACCACATGTGAGCATGGGCGGGATGTTTACAGGTTTGCAGGAAACCCAGCCTCCTACCTACCTTACTCGTGATTCTATGATGATTTCAGACATTGTATCCTATGACAGTGATTTAAGTGTTCATCTCAGATATTGCCAGACTCAGTACAGAGACACAGTGCACACAGTTCAATACAGACACCGACACTTGATTACCTGATCACATGCCCTTTTGCATTGCATTATCATATCATAACAGTTATGTTTGTCATTTTCAGGTGCATAATATATTTCTGATTCCAATCCATGGGTTCAACAGAGATCGTCGCCGAGAGAAAGAACAATGTGTCTTACAAGTTTCCAGATCCTGTCTTGGATTCATTGCTCAAAGTTATAGATATGGCTGGTCCGGGTATTCTTGATAGGTTTCAGAAGAGCTACGGGAATTTGGTTGGGATGGTCCGTACAATCACCAAGTATGAGCATGATGCTTTGCACACTCTGCTGCAGTTCTACGAGCCTTCGTTGAGGTGTTTTCTTTTTTCAGATTACATTTTGATGCCAACACTGGAAGAATTCTCATTTATTTTGGGAATTCCGATCACGTCGGCAATACCATTCTTCTCTGGTAGTTCTCCCAGCGTAAAAGAAATTGCTGCTACTTTACAAATGGATCAGACATTGATAAAGAGTGGTGTGAGCAGTAAAAATGGAGTTAGCGGATTTCATTTAGAATTTCTGGCTGGACAGGCCCAAGAGGCTGCAAGTGCTAAAAATTGGACGGTTTACAATTCCATTCTGGCTCTCTGCATATATGGCCTAGTTTTCTTTCCCGATCAGCAAGACTTTGTGGATATGCAAGCGACAAGAGTTTTCGTTCTTAAAAATCCAGTCCCTACTTTGTTAGGAGATTTTTATCATTCCGTGCACTATAAGAATGAGAAAAGGAGGGGAGGATCTGTTAGTTGTTGTACTCCACTGCTGAGCCATTGGTTTTTCAAACATTTGCCTCAGACAGGTGCCTTTGTGGAAACCAAAGATGTGGCGAAATGGTCTAAACGATTGATGAGTTTAACTGCTGATAACATTGTATGGTTTGATCACCGGTTGTTGAGAATAGAGCTTGTCACAAGATGCGGAAATTTTCCAAATGTGCCTTTGATTGGCAGAAAAGGAGGGATCAATTATAATCCAGTTTTGGCCATCCGACAGTTTGGGTATGCTTCCAGGGATCCTCCTACAGAGCAAGATGTGGAAGAATCTTTATGCTTTACAGGAACTAAAGATGCGAAGGTGGTAGAAGTAGTGAATGCTTGGAAAGATAAGCACAAAATTGGAAAAGCAGTTTTTGGAAAAGGAGATTGTAGATCTTATCCTGAATATGACAGGTGGATTGAGACGAAAGTAAAGGAATTGCTTTTACCCTTTTCAAGGGGACCTCTTTTATGTTCAGCACAGCCAGAACAACCCACTATGGTGGCTATTGAAGAATGTGAGAAGTGGAAGAAAATGGTCAGAGAGTTGCAGATAGAGAATTCTGGAATGAGCAGATGTCTTCAGAAAGCTCTAGCTGACAACAAAGAGTTGGAAAAGAGAGCCTTGAAAGCGGAAAAAACCTTGGCTGACAAAGAGGAAGATTTTGATGACCGAGCTCGGTACTTTCGGAAACTTACTTTGGGAGCAGATGACACTAGTCAGGCTCACAAGATTACAAAACAGGCTTTAGCCCGAAGCAAGGATTCATTAGCTCAACTTCGTCAAGCTTGGGATGAAGTCAGAATTGAAAATGCCGAGTTAAAGGATCAGTCGAAGACTAAAGACGAGGAGCTTAAAAAGGCACATGAGCAGAGGAGAAAGTATCGGGAAAGTCTCGATAAAAGTCAAGAGCGGTTAGAAGAAGCTAGAAGCCAGTTGAAGAATACCAAGAAAGAGCTTGAAGAAGTCATGATAGAAAGGGAGATACTCAAGACGCAAGCCAGCATAAAGAGACACAAAGGAGTGTGTGATGACGAGGCTCTGATGCTGCATATGGGTTCTTTAACTGAAGCTCTTGAGAAAAGGGATGTCTTGATCAAAGAAATGATTGAAAAGCCGAATCACCAGCGTACCCGTATACTTTTTGAGGAGATCAAATACTCAAGTGATAAGCTGAAGGATGTGGAATTGTCAGATTGATGTTCTTTTCCCTGTATTTTGTTGTTAATGGCTACCATCAGGCTTGTTGATGGATCCATTTTTTTCCTTGTATTGCATTTGCGGTTGAACCTTTCTTAAATGTACTTGAATATTTTGTTGAATGAGTATGAGCAGTTTTATTTAGGATTATTTCTTATCAGATAGCCGCACACAAGCACATGACCACGACACGTCTCTTTATATCACAATTTCTGGTCTTCAGATTTCTGTGGTTGGATTGGAATCAGGGTATAAAGCACCTCGGAAATGACAAACATGGCATTGCATGGCATTGCATATCATTTTGCATTTTTGTTACTGGCTTTTCAGGTACTCGTTGTAGGGTCTCTAACCTTTATTTGGTTTCAGGCAGTATAGCGGAGAGTCATATTCACCGATATTCGACGCGAAGGAATCAAGTAAGAATCATGGATCAAGTGCAAAGTGATTTGGCGGAAATGAGGGCACGTATGGACCAGTTCATGACCCTCATGACTGGCATGGCGCAAAATCAGGAGAGACTGAGGCTTCTGGTAGAGCGTCCCGACAATGGGCCCGAAGGTGACCAACATGACAATTCACAGGGACACGGCATCCCTCCTCCCGGTGGCAACCCTCCTCCTGGTGGTAACAATCGGGGTAATGGAAATGGTAGGCATGCTGGTGTTACTCTTGAGGATACTCTGGAAGACCAATTTACTCTGCTGGATGCTGATGTGGGTAATCAAGGGGATCGAAGGTATGATGAGTTAGCAGAGAAGATCAGGGCCATAGAATGCAAGAACTCTATGGGTATTGATGTTACCAGCTTGGGGCTGGTCTCAGGAGTCAGAATTCCCCCTAAATTCAAGCCTCCCACTTTCGATAAGTATCACGGCAATGCGTGTCCCCAAACGCATCTTCAAGCTTACTTTGGGAAGATTTCAGCCCATACGGATGACGAGAAGCTATGGATGCACTATTTTCAGGACAGTCTGGCGGGGGCGTCTTTGACCTGGTACATGAAGTTGAATAGGGCTGCTGTGAAGAATTGGAAAGATCTGGCAGAAGCGTTCCTAAAGCAATACCAATATAATATTGACATGGCGCCCAACCACACCCAATTGCAGGGATTGTCACAAAATGCCAAGGAGAGTTTTAAAGAATATGCACAGAGGTGGAGGGAAATGGCTGCCCAGGTCCAACCTCCCTTGTCAGACAGAGAAATGGTAGATATGTTCATGGGCACCTTGCAAGGGGCCTATCTGGATAGATTAGCTGCTTGTCCGTCGACTGGATTTGCTGATATTGTGATTGCGGGAGAAAGAATAGAAAGTCTGTTAAAGCTTGGAAAGATCCAGGATGTGAGTGGGGCTGGCTCTTCGGGGACGAAGAAACCGTTTGCTAGTAACCAGAAAAGACGAGAAGGTGATACGAATGCTGTGTTTAGAGGACGAGGCAGAGGGCGTTCTCGAGCTTATTATCAGGTAGATGCTGTAACAATCCCCACACCGTCTGTTCAGAAACAACAACCCCAACAACAAGTTCAACAGCAACAACCTTTTTTCTAGCAAAGGTCTAGACAGAGGGATCGTAAGATGGATCCTCTCCCTATGACTTATGCCGCGCTGTTGCCCCGGCTACTCGAGTTAAAGTTGGTAGAACTCCGTACTATGAAAACTCCGGTTGCTGGAAACCTGCCACATAACTTCGATGCTAATGCTCGTTGTGAGTTCCACTCAGGTGCTCAGGGGCACTCCATTGAAAAATGTTGGGCTTTCCATCATAAAGTACAAGATTTGATTGATGCTAAAGCCATCAATTTCTCTCCCGCTCCTAATATTACTCAGCATCCCATGCCTGATCATAGTGCAGCAAATGTGTACGCTATTGAAGATGGGAGGAGATTGAATTTGGTGTTAGACGTTCATCAAGTGAAAACTTCTTTGTTGGTTATAAAAGATCGTTTATTGAAGGGACGGGTGTTCCCGGGCTGTAATCAAGAGTGCTCTGAGTGTATGAATCAGGAGAACGTCTGTGATAAGTTGAAGATGGGTTTACAGAATCTGATCGATGAAGGATGTCTACAGTTCGACAGAGTCGTGAAAGACACTGATGAGATATCAACCGTGACCATCTATTACACTCCCGCTGAGATTCAAATGTCGGTCAATGCAGTTCCCGTGGCGAGTGTTGCGCCAGAAGGGCCCAGTCCTGTCACTATCACGGTGCCAGGACCAATTCCGTTCACATCTACGAAAGCTATCCCATGGCACTATGGGGCAGATGTATATTACGAAGGTAAAAAACAGGAAGTTGAGTCATCAGTCAGCCCAAATATTGATAATGTAGGGGGTGTAGGGGGCTTTACAAGGAGTGGAAGGTTGTTCGCTCCCCAAACCTTGAGAAGTGATAAGGAGGTAGAAGCTGCAGCAAAGGCTAAGGGTAAACAGGTGGTTGAAAGTGCGCCCACACCTGAAGCAGAGACAAAGATTACTTTTGATAAGGAAATGGAAGAATTTATGAAGATAATCAAGAAAAGCGATTATAAGATTGTGGACCAATTGAATCAGACCCCTTCAAAGATTTCAATCTTGTCACTATTGATGTGCTCTGATGCGCACCGACAGGCGTTGTTGAAAGTGTTGAAGAGTGCGTACGTGCCACAAGAAATTACTGTTAATCAGCTCGAGGGCGTAATCTCCAATGTTAATGTTAGCCATGGCTTGGGCTTTACAAGTAGAGATTTGACTGTTGAAGGAAGAAACCATAATAAGGCTTTGCATATCACGATGGAGTGTAAGGGCGCAGTGTTATCTCATGTATTGGTAGACACTGGTTCATCACTCAATGTCTTGCCCAAGAAGGCATTAATGAAGCTGGAAGTTGATGGTTTGATCTTAAGGCCTAGTGAATTGGTGGTCAGAGCATTCGATGGAACTAGACGATCTGTGTTTGGTGAGGTGGAATTGCCCGTACAAATTGGACCACAGGTATTCAAATCCACGTTCCATGTAATGGACATACAACCTGCATATAGCTGCCTATTGGGACGCCCTTGGATTCACGGAGCCGGGGCTGTTACTTCTACTCTACATCAAAAGCTGAAGTATGAGTTTGAAGGGCAGGTTGTGACAGTGTGTGGGGAAGAAGACATCTTTGTGAGTCACTTGTCCACGTTCAAGTACATTGAAATGGATGGGGAAATTCATGAGATGCTGTGCCAATCATTCGAAGCAGTCAATATTGACGATGCACCTGAGTCTTCTTCTGTACCAGTTGGGGCTGGTACCTCCATTTCATCTTACAAACAGGCTATCGAAGTCGTCAGGGCAGGCAACGCCCAAGGTTGGGGCAGGTTGATAGAGACCCCAATGAAGGAAGACAAATTTGGTATTGGTTATCATCCCTCTACAACTTCAGATGCGGGGAGCAGGGGACCCATTACTTTCAATAGTGGGGGAATTATCTACATGGACCAGTCTTGTGCAGCCACAGAGGATAGTATTGACAGTGATTGTGACCTGGACAACTGGATACGCCCTCGTGCTCCGGGACAACAAGTGCAGAACTGGTTCGTTGAAGAAGTCATCCGGGTTACTCTTCGGACAGAGTAATTTTTCTTTGTTTTTTCTAACCATAATGCATGACAAAATCTTGCGCTCTGCCCAAGGCGTATAGATTCATTTGTAGGGCCACCATGGTTGCATTTGCAATGTTTAATCATTAATAAAGGACGTTTTGCAATCAAATTTTTGTTCTCTGTCTTTCAGTTTTTATTTTTGCACAAAAAATATAAAATGGCAATGTTTCATTTTCTTTTGTTTTGCGTAAAAATAAATTCTAAAATAAGGCATGAACCCGTTCATGCAGACTTGATCCTCCGGATACCACTGATAACGATTTTGATATGGCCATGTATGACTTTGACAATCCGATTTATCAAGCCGAAGAAGGGGATGGGAAAGATTGTGAACTTTCTGAAGAACTGGCCAGATTGTTGAAACAAGAGGAAAGGGTCATCCAGCCTCATCAGGAGACTGTAGAAATCATCAATATTGGTACTAAGGACGCCAAGAAAGAGATCAGGATTGGTGCCAGCTTGCAAGCAGATGTGAAGCAAACTTTGATGGAAATGTTGCGCGAGTATGTTGACATCTTCGCCTGGTCGTATCAAGACATGCCGGGGTTGGATACAGATATTGTTGTGCACAGGCTGCCATTGAGAGAAGAATGTCCGCCAGTCAAGCAGAAACTTCGTCGGACTCACCCCGACATGGCCTTAAAGATTAAGGAGGAAGTCCAGAAGCAGTGGGACGCTGGTTTTCTTGCTGTGACAAAGTATCCTCCATGGGTAGCCAACATCGTGCCAGTACCGAAGAAAGATGGAAAAGTGAGAATGTGTGTGGATTATCGAGATCTTAATAAAGCTAGCCCGAAAGATGATTTTCCACTACCTCATATTGATGTGCTGGTCGATAATACAGCTCAATTTTCAGTGTTCTCATTTATGGACGGGTTCTCCGGGTACAACCAGATCAAGATGGCACCTGAAGACATGGAGAAGACCACGTTCATTACTCCGTGGGGTACATATTGTTATAAAGTAATGCCTTTTGGGTTGAAAAACGCAGGGGCAACGTACCAACGGGCGATGGTGACATTGTTTCATGACTTGATTCATAAGGAGATCGAATGTTATGTAGATGATATGATTGCCAAGTCGAGAACAGAAGAGGAACATCTGGTTAACCTGAAAAAGCTGTGTGAAAGGTTGAGAAAGTTCCGTCTGAGATTAAACCCAAACAAGTGCACGTTTGGGGTGCGTTCTGGAAAGTTGCTGGGTTTCATTGTGAGCGAAAGAGGAATCGAGGTTGATCCTGCCAAGGTGAAAGCAATACAAGAAATGCCTGAACCGAGAACAGAAAAAGAGGTTCGTGGTTTCTTGGGTAGATTGAACTACATTGCAAGGTTCATATCTCACCTAACAGCCACGTGTGAACCAATATTTAAATTGTTAAGGAAAGATCAAACGGTCAGGTGGAATGACGATTGCCAATTGGCATTCGATAAGATAAAAGAATACTTGCAGGAACCTCCGATTCTAATGCCTCCAGTTGAAGGGAGACCGCTGATAATGTATCTGACAGTGCTTGAAGGTTCCATGGGTTGTGTTCTCGGTCAACATGACGAGACAGGTAGGAAGGAGCATGCTATTTACTACCTGAGCAAAAAGTTCAATGATTGTGAGTCCCGATACTCAATGCTTGAAAAGACATGCTGTGCACTTGCATGGGCCGCTAAGCGATTGAGGCAATATATGGTTAGGCACACAACCTTGTTGATTTCAAAAATGGATCCTATCAAGTATATTTTCGAGAAACCAGCATTGACAGGCAGAGTTGCACGGTGGCAAATGGTCTTGACAGAGTATGACATTCAGTACACTTCACAAAAAGCCATCAAAGGAAGTATCTTGTCTGACTATCTTGCGCAACAGCCGATTGATGATTACCAACCCATGAAGTTTGACTTCCCTGATGAAGACATCATGTTTCTCAAAGCTAAAGACTGTGAGGAACCACTTCCGGAGGAGGGGCCAGACCCTGAATCCAAATGGAGTCTGATGTTTGATGGGGCTGTCAATATGAATGGGTGCGGAGTTGGAGCAGTTCTTATCACGCCGGAAGGTGTTCATATGCCGTTCACTGCCCGAATAACTTTCGGATGCACCAACAATGAAGCAGAGTACGAAGCTTGTATAATGGGGATCGAGGAGGCGATTAATCTACGGATTAAAACCCTTGATATATTCGGTGATTCAGCTTTGGTAATCAATCAAGTGAAAGGGAGTTGGTACACGCACCAAGCAAATCTAGTGCCGTATAGAGATTATACGAGGAGATTGCTGACATTTTTCACAACAGTGAAACTGTACCACATTCCTCGAGATGAGAATAGGTTCGCTGATGCCTTGGCCACTTTGTCTTCCATGATCAAAGTGCAAGGATGGAACCATGTACCTAAGATTGAGGTATCCCGCCTTGACAGACCAGCATTTGTGTTTGCGGTCGATGCAGCGTCTGATGACAAGCCATGGTTTTATGACATTAAGTGTTTCTTGAAAAGTCAAGAGTACCCGCCCGGGGCATCGTCCAAAGACAGGAAGACGTTGAGAAGGTTAGCCGGTAGTTTCTTCTTGAACAAAGATGGCGTGCTGTATAAAAGAAATTTTGACACGGTCCTGCTTAGATGTGTGGATAGACATGAAGCAGACTTGTTGATGATTGAAGTGCACGAAGGCTCTTTCGGTACCCATGCCGGAGGGCAGGCAATGGCTAAAAAGTTGTTAAGGTCGGGATATTATTGGTTGACTATGGAGTCAGATTGTTGCAAATATGCCCGCAAATGCCATAAATGCCAGATCTATGCAGACAAGGTGCATGTGCCTCCAAATCCGTTGAGCATCATGTCGTCGCCTTGGCCGTTTGCCATGTGGGGCATTGATATGATCGGAAAGATTGAGCCCACAGCTTCCAATGGTCATCGTTTCATCTTGGTGGCAATTGATTACTTCACCAAATGGGTTGAAGCCGCATCCTATGCCAATGTTACAAAGCAAGTGGTCGCTCGTTTCTTAAAACGGGATATCATTTGCCGATATGGAGTTCCCGAAAGAATCATTACTGATAATGGTTCTAATTTGAATAATAAGATGATGGCTGAGTTATGCCGGGACTTCAAAATCGAACATCACAATTCTTCTCCGTACCGCCCAAAGATGAATGGCGCGGTCGAAGCGGCCAACAAAAATATCAAGAAGATTGTACAGAAGATGGTTGTCACGTACAAAGATTGGCATAAGATGTTACCATTTGCTTTGCATGGGTATCGAACGTCGGTACGCACGTCCATTGGGGCAACCCCATTCTCACTTGTATATGGTATGGAGGCAGTGCTACCGGTTGAAGTAGAGATTCCGTCCCTCAGAGTCATGATGGATGTTAAGCTAGATGAAGCTGAATGGGTGCGAGCCAGATTTGATCAGCTGAGCCTTATTGAGGAAAAGCGATTGGCGGCTGTATGTCATGGGCAACTATATCAGCGCAGAATGAAGCAGGCATTTGACCAGAAGGTGCGTCCTCGGGTTTATAAAGTCGGAGATGTAGTACTCAAAAGGATCCTTCCTCCCAATACAGATCACAGGGGCAAATGGACTCCTAACTATGAAGGTCCATTCGTGGTTAAAAAGGTCTTTTCGGGCGGAGCTTTATTGCTTACAACCATGGATGGCGAAGACTTTTCATCCCCTGTCAACTCGGACGTAGTCAAAAAATACTTCGCATGAATAGACCCGCTGGATAATAAGAATAAAAAAATCCAGGCAAAAAAGGGCATCCCGGCGAACCAAAAACAGAATAAGGTTCGGGCAAAAATTAGGGATATAATTGAAAAAATTTTGTACACCCGGTAAGTTGAAAACCCGAAAGGGCAACTTAGGCAAAAAAGGGTATCCTGGTGGATCGAAAACCTGAAAGGGCGGTCCACACAAAAGAGGGATTTAAGCGAATGACTGCAGTCTGAGTTATCTGTACCCATTACCGTTTGAACAACTGACGTTCTGAAGAATAGGAATCGGTCTGATCATTCCTCAGAAGGCAAGGTCGGGGAGTTTTGAAGACATACTGGTCATAACAGAATGGAAACTCAGTGGAATTCCGTTTTCACATTGCCATTAGGATAGTTTCTTTTCTCAATTTTCAGCGATCACCTCTTTCCAGGGATTGCTTCCAGATGTAATTGCCTATTCTGGGCTCTCAGTCAATAAATTGAATTTCAGTAAAAAGCTTTCTATTTTTGTTTTATTGCTTTGTTTGCAAAAACGTCCTAATTGTTGATAAAACATTGCATTTGAAAACATGGCAGCCTTGCAATAACATGCGCAGAAAAATATTTGAAATTACTTCGAATGTTGAATACTCCCGGATGGTGGATTCTAGCCACGCAATATTCGGGGCATGTGGGCATATTCTTTTGTTGCAGGTAGCAGGTGCAGATGATTTTAAACACAAGACCAGCAATAAATCACCCCACGCAAAAGACTGGGGCAATTATGGGTAAGGAGATCGGCGTTCATCGTTCGGTCGACGGTCGGTCACGACGATTCGATATCAACGAACTGAGTTCAACTGGGTATCGTTGTATCTTATTAAGTCGATTCTCTCATTCAGTACTTCCAACAACTACAAGCTTTTCTGTGTCGATAACGGTCACAGGTTCCCCAAAAGGGTGGTCTCGTCGACACCGAAACTGATGGTCATTATCCCCAGCGAAGTCACAAGAGTTTGAAGAGGCTAGATCTTCTGTAAAATCCTCTTATGACATCCTCTTCGGGGACGAATTGTTGTTTTGTCCAAGCATGGGGCATGTTTGTTTCCCCAGCATGAAGTGTTGATCATCCCCAGTAGAGTTTGAGGACAGTTGGTCTTCTGTAAAATCCTCTCAAAAGGCATTCCCCAGCACGAGGCGCTTTAAAGCAGTTTTCTCCAGCAGAGTTTGTTATAAACTCGTAATCCCCAACGGAATTGTCTAAGGGAAAGCTCGCCTAACATGGGGCATTGTAGTACTTATCCTAAGCTCGACAGTCATATTCTTCAGCAGACTACTGTGGATTTGCTTTGGGTTTCCCCAACAGATCTCTAAGGACTCTTCCTAGCAAGTTGCAGGGGAATGTTCTAATCAGGATTTGCATATCCCTGGCAGAGTAGCCCTGATCCCCAGCAAGATTGTGTCTCTGGTAATGGTATCCCCACAGGGGTCGGCATCGAATCTTGTCAGCAATACTCCCCAGCTGAGTTGGTGTTCTTCTCCCTGCAGAGGTTTATAAGATCGGCAGAATCTATTCCTCAACAAGGATGGTACAGTCTTTCCCCAGCCGGGTCAAAAGGTGGATAACCCCTACAAAGGGTCTTGGATTGGATAGATCCCCAAGCAGAGTTTTTATGACTTTTCTCCCCTAGCAAGACGCCATGCAAAGAAATTCTCATCCCCAGCGGAATCGCTGTGACCAGAATTCGTTCCCCCAGCAGGTGAAGTGATTACTGGCAGATTTATTATTCTTCAAGTCCAATTTATTTTTGGCAAGCTTGGCAATTCGAAGCAGACGGATTGTTCATTCATTCTCCAGTGGAGAGGTTATCCTTTCAGGAGTCTCCAAAGTCAAATCATTGGTCATGGCTCCTCAGCAGAGTCAGCAGAGATGTCTGACACAGATGCAGAGAGTAATACATTTTTGCAAATTCTAAAAGTCCAACAGTGGATTGGCAAAAGTCCGTCTTCGGGTGGCAAAAGTCCAACAGTGGATTGGCGAAAGGTCCATCTAAGGGTGGCAAATTCTAAAAGTCCAACAGTGGATTGGCAAAAGTCCGTCTTCGGGTGGCAAAAGTCCAACAGTGGATTGGCAAAAGTCCGTCTTCGGGTGGCAAAAGTCCAACAGTGGATTGG
This sequence comes from Lathyrus tuberosus, assembly GCA_022829125.1. Lineage (NCBI taxonomy): Eukaryota > Viridiplantae > Streptophyta > Magnoliopsida > Fabales > Fabaceae > Lathyrus > Lathyrus tuberosus. The sequence continues at coordinate 5,524,398 of JALAZF010000161.1, read as the reverse complement.
CAAAAGTCCGTCTTCGGGTGGCAAAAGTCCAACAGTGGATTGGCAAAAGTCCATCTTCGGGTGGCAAAGCAGCCAAAAGTCCAACAGTGGATTGGCAAAAGTCCGTCTTCGGGTGGCAAAAGTCCAATAGTGGATTGGCGAAAGGTCTATCTGAGGGTGGCATATTCTAAAAGTCCAACAGTGGATTGGCAAAAGTCCGTCTTCGGGTGGCAAAAGTCCAACAGTGGATTGGCAAAAGTCCATCTTCGGGTGGCACGAAGCTGCAAAGTCCACCAGTAGTGTGGCAAGCCAGTAGTCGTCTGGCGTCGTTCAAAAAGACATTTCCAAAGTCCACCAGTAGTGTGGCAGGCCAGTAGTCGTCTGGAATTGCATAAAAGACGTTATTAAAGTCCACCAGTAGTGTGGCAGGCCAGTAGTCGTCTGGAATTGCATAAAAGACATTATTAAAGTCCACCAGTAGTGTGGCAAGCCAGTAGTCGTCTGGCGTCGTTCAAAAGACAGATCTCTCCGACGTTTCATCGAAGATTCAATCCAGCAGTCTCGTTGGGTTTATATCCCTTTTCTTTTTCACCATCCAGAGCAAATTTTTGGTTATTTTTGGTATTCAATCACTATATACCTTGAAAGTCCGAAAGCAATCGCTTTCAGGCATTCAGGTCTACATCGCTTGAATAGGGGCAGCTGTAATACCCCAAAATTTGCTCTCCTTCTTTGTCATCATAGCATGGCATTATCATTTATCATATCATATCCATCTCATTAGCATTGCATTGCATTTAACATAGAAAAATGAAGCATGGCATCCTTCTTACCATTAGGGCATGTGATCATGTGGAAGGTGGACAATCTAGGAATCATTCAAAGCACAAAAGGTCAGTCAAGTTGCCTCAAGGCAAGCCAAGAAGCCTTTCATGTCTCATATTATCTCAGTTGATCATCCACAACCTCAAGGATAAGAGATACAATAGGAGATTGAGGCATTACATCCTACACTATGCAAGAAGTCCAAAAATTGAAGGAAAATCCTCAAAAGAGATAGCTCATTGATTCAAAATCATCCTCAAGTGGCATTTCTCATCATCCTTTAAGAGGATACACAACATACTCTGAGGAATTTGGATTTGAAGACTGCACATTTTTCTCCTAGGAGGTGGGCACCAAAACTAGGGTTTCCCATTAAATCAGGGAATCTTTGATTTTTTGAACAAAACTTGATGTCATGGTATTCCATATGTCCTTAAGTGTATGTATGTGGAAAATTGCCTCTCAATTGGTTTTAGAAGTGGTTCAATTGGAAGAAAGATCAAGAATTAGAGAAATTGGGGCAAAGTCAAATAATCAGAGGAAAAAGTCAACTCTTGACTTTTTGAGGCCAAGTTCATGAAATTCATGTTACATATGTCCAATGTACAAAATTTGATCAAGAAACTCCAAAGGAATCATGAAAAAATCAAGATGTAAAAAGTTGCCATTTTTGGATGAAGTAGGGTTGCTAAAAATAGCAAGTTTTGGCCATTTTGCATCAGAGTTTGAACCAAGGCCATTTAAATTTGGAGCACCAAATGAAAATTCCACTCTGCCTCAATGAAAGGCCTTGCTTTAAGCTTCAAATCCATGTGTGGAACATCTCCATTGGATAAAAATTGAGTGAGATATGATTGATCAAAGTTTGAGCAAAGTAGGTCCAAAACTAGGTCATGACCAAGATTTTCAGGGCACGCGCGCAGTCATTTTCTCAAACACTTGGTGGGCCAAATGTATTGATCAATTACTCATGATTAGAGGCTTCAAATGGAAAATCTTTCAACATCAAAGTTGTTCCTCTATGTGAGATCTTCAAAGTTGGTGTTTATCAATTTTTCATCTGATCAAAGGTTAAGGAGTTATGATGGCTCAAAGAATGGTCATTGCAACTGAAATTTGACCAGGTCACAACCAGGTCATGCCACAAGTCTGCGCACCCATGTACCAGCTTCTTTTTCCATCTGTTTGAGGTCATTTTTAGACATGTTTGAGACCTCATTCCACTTCAATTTCCAAATCAATATTGTGCTCCAATGCATCCTCTTTCCAATGAACCCATAAACTCCCTAATGCAGCCATTGAGTAGAGAGAAAAACCTCCACAAACTACCCTATGTTGGCATGGATACATTGACAGCATGTTGCATGATTTTGGTTCACACACACCACAAACACTTCTTAACCTCAGCTTTCCTCTTTAAACCAAGCACACATGACATAAAACTCATACACTAGCACGTGCCTTGCATGGAAATAGAAAAAACAAGCTTGCTGAGCAAGTTTCTAATGCAACAGCCTTTGCCATTCGTTTCTCTTGCTGCTTCACCATAACTGTCATGAGATTAACCTCACCATAACCCAGCCTTGATCACTCGCCCCCTAACTAACTTGACTCAGTTAGTTAGGGTGGACTCAGTTAACCACCTTGACTCACCCTAACTCAACTCATTAAACCGTGGTAAGCTCACACTATAAAAGAAATCACACACTCCATTTTCATTTTTCAGTTTTTGACAACCACATTTCTCTCCAAGAACACCTCAAACTCTCTCTACTTTCTCTCTGATTCCACACGATTTCAACACTCTTCTTCCACTTTTCATCTGCATTATCATTGTTTGGCATTGTTGAATCAAGAGCAACAAGAACAACTCCATTTCTGCAAGTTCAGCACCATTGCAAGCTTCAACATCCTTCATCTATTTACGAATCCATAGCATTTATTTTGCTAAGTTTGAAGATCTAGAAGCTCAGCATATCAAGCTTTCCTCTGGTTTTTCTCAACATCTCCAATTGCTCCACATTTTCAGGTTTCATCATGCACTCTTCTTCATTCGATTCTCTTTAGTTTTGATTTATTTTTGCTGTCTTAAGCTTGATAGAAGCTCTGCTTACTCCGGCTAGTTGATAGAGCTTCTTAGAAGCCTAGATCCAAAACTTAGGGCATGATTTAATCTCCTCTGTTCTCTATGTGTGTGCTTGGTATGTGAAAAACAATTGTGAATTCTTAATCTACGTGAGCTCAGCTTCATTTTGGTATAATAGTTGGGCATTTCTGGGACATGTGAAGTTGCAGACGGTGGCGTGTGACCGGAGAAGGTGACCGGAGGTCCCTCTCCGGCCGGTGGTTTTTAGTTAGGGTTTTGGTTGCAGTTTAAATCATGGCCGTTGGATGTGTGTGATCGTGTGGTCCAAAAGTTGACAGCACATTAAAATTCACGTGCAAATCATGTGCACCATTTCTGAATTTACTTAAACATTGTGTGATGCAGTACATGGTAATTTGTGTGTGACCTCATGCGCGTGTGTTGGATCCGTGTACTTTGACTTTTGTTTGACTATGACTTAATCTGATGGCTTGGATTGCTTTGACTATGTTGACTGAAGAACACGCTAGTTATGGTGTTTTGCGTGCTAATTGGACTTAACCAGATTGATAATTACACCCCCATGTATTGAAGCCCAATGATTTTGAACTGTCCAATTGCTATGTTCATACCCCCTTCATTTTGCATTCTTTTTTTATTTTTATTTCTTTCTACACGTTTGATTTCTAATTTTTAAAAATACCAAAACATATGGGAAAATTCTACAAAAATTCATGTGTATTCTTAAAACATTTAGGAAATTTTTCATGATTTTATTTTCTGATTTTATGACCTTTTTGCCCCTGTTCCATAATTTTCTTTGAATTTCCACTTAGATGCATTCTAAGCATGATACATGAATTTGTTTAATTTTTTTCTTGCTCATTACCAACTATTTTGACATGATTCTTTTTGCATTGATTCACTAATACATTGAATCATGTTATATGATTTTTGTTTGATTTTTTAGGTCACTTTATTACATGTCTTGATGCCTATATTTGTACCACTTTGCATGATGTTTCAATTTGACCTAATTGCTTTGTTTGAAGTCATTTTGCTTTGAATTTTGATATGCTATTTTGATATGTGATTCATCCCTGATTAGTGAACTCCAATACCATGTTTTCATAATTTTCATGAGGACATTTGATTTTTGCTTGATGCATTTCATTTAAGGCATTATGACATGTTATATCATTGTAATCTTTAGTGCATGTTTGCATGAATTCTTTTGTGCATATTTGTATGAGCATTTGCATAGTTGTGTGAGTCATTCATATGATATTATAGGTCTTTGATACACATTATAGGTCATCTTTACATGTTCATTTCAATTTGAACTTTGTGCATCATTAACATGTTTTGTTTGCACTTTCTTTTTGGAACTTTCATTTCAATTCTTCTCATATTACTTCTTGAATGCCTTGAAGTTGATTCATAAATACTTTTGAGATGTTTATAAACCATTTTCCATTTAGTTTCAATTCTGGTTGTTGATTTACATGTTCCATTTATGCATTTCTTCTTTTTCCCTTCATCTTTCATTCTCCCTTTTCTTATGTTGGCATGTTCTAGTGCCATGGATGATGTTTGTTGCTTATTCACTTGCACTTGTATGATAATAACCATTGGTTTCCATATGATGCCCATTCTGGTTGTGGCTCTAGGATTTGGTTTCTCATTTAATTCTTTTGAGTTTTATGATGCATTACATGTTCTTTTACTTCTTCTACTTCTTATCATGTTTACTAACCATGTAGGGGCTTTGGTAAGTTTCAATTGAGTGTGGATAAGGAATCCACATTCAACTTCTGTCCTTTCTCTTTTACAATTCCATTTTGTGTTTTGTTAAGCACTTATGTGCTTTCTTTAAATAACTCATTACTTTCCCTTTTTGAATTACAATTCATCTTCTACTTTGGAAGTGAATTGTTTAATTCTTTCTTTCTTTAGACTTTAGGTTGAAACCTCACAAACCTTAGGATCACTCCCTTAACTAATCAATTAGGATTGAGTCTTAGTCCATATAGATTTTTACCTTTATCCTCTCTTGAGTCTTTCATCTTCTCATCTCAAAGGAAATTCAAAACACATAATAAAGGTAGGCATTTATTGCATTTAGGCCTTTCATATAAAGAAAAGATTATAAGGGGTCTTCTCTTGTAATCTTAGAATGTGTAGCATATAGCCCATCTTGGGTCAATGTGTTAAACATTTGATCTTGTATGAGGGACTTAAATGCAATACTTGTTGAAGGTGCAAATAATAAAAAACACTTCTTCATTTCTTAATCAACAAAAACACTTAATAAACACAAGTATGCTAGTGTGTTTGAACCTTGACAATTGGAACTAAGTGTGGGGGTCTTTTTCACTCTTAGTGTGCTTTCTTACCCATTCCATCTTGGGATGTGAGAATGTACCCATTCCAATGACTAAGATTCAGATACACTATCATATGCAAACAAATGAAAAAACTCTTAAAAGACAAAAACAAACAATAACGTCTTTCCTTCGGGAATTCTTTTCTCACCACACTCACTCTTAGCGTACGGACGCGCTTCTACTCGTTCTTTTGCAAGACGGTAACGCACTCGGACCAGCGAGCCTGCAACACCTGAGCTAGAACGTAAGCCGTTCTCTAAAAAACACAAACAATTCATCCCTAGTGAGGGGAACTACGTCGCTCTGATTCTCATGCTCCCGATGAGATACGTAGGCAGTGGGGTAGGGCCCATGCGAGCACTTCTTTTATTTTCCCTACATTTGTTTCTCTTTCTCCTTTCCTTTTTCAGTTCTTTCTCAGTATTCCTTTCTTTACACCCTTTGATCGAGACAAGCAAGCGTGGATCCCATCGGGTACGATGGACGTGAGGGGGTGCTAATACCTTCCTCTCGCGTAACCGACTCCCTTACCCACTTCTCTTGGTCGCAAGACCATGCTTTTCCTTTCTCTCAGGTTTACGCGGTGTTTCCTTTCCCTCTCTTGGGATAAATACACATTGCTGGCGACTCTGTTCGGTGCCACTTTCGCGTTTGTACTAGGATGAAAATCCCGGGAGCGACAGTCATGAGTCGTTGTATGCCAAGCATCATATTGTGCATTGTTGAAACGTCCTGAGTGACGATTTGATTCTTGAGGGAATCCACTATACCATCGTGTGCCTCAAAAATACGAGGCGTTGCCTGAGGACTTAAAGCGATATGTATAGACGATTGTGGGCTCCTTTGGAGACTTAAAGCAATCCTTAACATCGTGTGCCTCGAAAATATGAGGCGTTGCCTGAGGACTTAAAGCAACGGGTGAACATTGTAGGCCCGACGGGGAGTTACTTGAGATTCTTAGTAACGAGCGATGGTTCTAATAGTTCCTGAGTGAACTGATGATGAGACATGAGACATTGGAAGTCGGCACCGCATGGCATGTGCATAGAGTCGTTGTGTCGGTCTATGTGCATTGCATTAAATTATGAGTCATTTGTGCATGAATTTGTGAATGTGACTTAATGAGATGGAATATGTGTGATTGTATTGTGAATGATTGATGGGTAGTGGTATTTGACACTTGTGAATTGTACTGTGTGTTGTTATAATTGATCTGTGTGTTTTGGTGGTGAGAATACGTTATTGTGCATTTTTGGTGTTAATATATAATCTTATGCAATTATATTATGGTTGTTTTTCTCACCCTTCTGCTGTTTTATAACGCTCTATGAGGCGTTGCAGATTAGAGCTGCTGGAGGTATTCTTTTGTGAAGCGTTGCGTCTTCATTATTTTGGTCGGTCGGCTCTGATATGTGACTCCGGGTAGCATAGGGTGGCCGTGTGTGATTGTTTTGTTTATCTGATGATATATTTTGGCTGTACATGTATAACTTGATGTATGACGGACAAGTTTATATGTATATATGTATATGTGTTATTCAGATTTTAGATCTTTCTGCTTTAATTCTAATTTCTAAAAAGTGGGTGAAAGGAACAAAGTTTCCTCTGTATGATTGCTACCCCACAGTTGCATATCATTATGGGCAGGTGTTGCATGTTATGTGTATGTTTGGTTACTTTGATGTGATTCCCCTTTCTATGCCGTATTTCAAATATACTCTGATCAATTTTCGAATTTTCTTTTACCGCCTTAATTGCGTGTTCTGGGGGTATAGATCGGGGGCGTCACATAAATCACTACATTCAAGAATGGCATTGAATGATGGTGAGAAAAAGCTTTCAGGAATGGCACTGAAAGGTAAAGGTAAATCACTTCATTCAAGAATGGCATTGAATGATAGTGAGAAAGACATCTAGGAATGACACTGAATGCAAAGGAGAAAACTCATTTAGGAATGACACTGAATGAATAGATAAAACTTTCAGGAATGGCACTGAAAGACGTCCAAGAAAATATGATGGGGATTACAGAACAGAGGCAAAACTTCCAAGAATAGCACTGGGAGAAACAAGAGGATCAAGGTATCCAGGAATGGCACTAGAGATCAAAGAGATAGGCAACTAATTTTGAGTATAAAAGTCTTTTAGATGGTTATTCTGGTTATAACCAAATTTTTATTATATAGATAAACGTAGCAAAAACGGCGTTTTGATGCCCTGGAGCCTTAGACACATATGAGTGGGTGGTGATGCTCTTTTGCCTGAAAAATGTTCGTGCAACCTATCAAAGGGTAATGAACTCTATGTTCCATGACTTTATTAAAACATTTAGGTAAGTTTATATAGATGACATAGTCATCAAGTCCTCATTATAAAGTGGTCACTTAGACCACCTTCGACAGTTATTTGAAAGAATTAGGACATATGAATTGAAGATGAATCAATTTAAGTGTGTTTTTTTAATGCGTGTGATTGTTTTGGCTTTGCAGTCTACTAGAAAGGCATTGAGATAAATCTGAACAAGACGAAGGCTATACTCAATGTAACGCCCCAGTTTTGATCATTTTATTTAATCGAGTCGATTTAATTATTTTGAGTATTATATTATTTTTATTTATGACTTTGGTGTGATAATATGTTATTTTACATTGTGATTATATTTTATCGCGTTTTGGGAACATTTGTGAGATAGTTGAAAGTAGGGGCAATTGGGTCATTTTACATTATTTTTACTAAGTTTGTAAAAGAGAAAAAAGGGAGAGAATTGGAAAAAAAAAAGAAAAATAGAAAGAAAGAAAGGAGAAGAAGGAAAAGAGGAGAAGAGAAAAAGAGAGAAAAAGAGGAAAAAGCAAGGTTGGATCAAAACAACTTCTAGGAATCGATTTAATCGGGTAAGGGTGCGAAACTCTATTATACTATGCTTGTATATGATTATGTATGTATGTGTTTGGATGATTCTCTTGCTTTCCATGTTTTTCACTTCTAGGTCGAAAACGATAAAATGAGTAGAATCGATGGTTTAACGGTTGGAAATCGATGTAAATGTGGTAGACTGCTTGTTTACATGATTAGAATAGGTTCTGATTGATATATGTTGATTTGGAAATGTTTTGGGTTGAAAAATAGGGATTTTGGGTTTCCAACAGCGCTGAAAGATTCTGAGTTTTCTCAGGTTCGCCTAGCGAAGCATTCAGCGAAGGTTCGCTGCGGGTATTCGCCTAGCGAAGGCGTGAGCGAAGGTTCACTAGAGGGTTTGCCTAGCGAAGTTTGGGTGTTTTTGATGTTGGTGGTTGCTGCCTTGGTTCGCCAAGGGGTTCGCCTAGCGAACTTTGAGTCTGTTTTCAGCTAGTAGTTGGTTCGCTGGGACATTCGCCTAGCGAAGGTGCTAGCGAATGCTCGCGAGGGGGTTCGCCCAGCGAACAGTGCTGTTTGTGTAATTTTTTTTTTTGCATAACTTTTGATCTGTGGTTCGGTTTGAGGCGTGGTTTGATGCATTGGAAAGCTATTGAGTTGTACTTTCTTATTATGATGTTTTGGAGATTGTTATCCGATTAAATTATGTCGAGAAATGTGAATAGTGTCATTTTGTCGACTTTTGCCATTTTAATGGTGTGTAAATGATGTGTATTATGCTATGTGCTTTTGATATGGATATCGTATGACTTGTATGACGTTGTATGATGTGAATGCATGTAATGACATGTTGTGGTGATGAATTGTGGCCGAAAGGCAAATAAATGCAATATGTTGTATTTGATTATATATGCATGTTTATGGTTGCATATATGTGTGAAAATACATGGTTGTAATGAGTTCTTGAGTGTCAAGCATCATGATGTGCATTGTTGTTGCGTCCTGAGGGACGGCGGTTTTGGTGGGGAATCAGCTATAACATGGTGTGCCTCGAAAATATGAAGGTATGAATAGCATGAGGACTGAAAGCGATGGTTATAGACGATCGTGAGCCTCTCTCAGTGGAGGTGTGAGCGATCGGGTCGTGAGCCTCTCTCGGTGGAGGTGTGAGCGATCCATAAACGCCATGAGCCTCTCTTGGTGGAGGTGTGAGCGGTGGGTGAACATCGTATACCCGATGGGGAGTTACAGTGATGTAATGAGCGATGGTTCCAGTAGAGTTCCTGAGTGAACTAATGATGAGATATGAAATCTTGGAGTCGGTATCGCATATGCATTTGCATAGAGAGTCGTTGTGTCGGTCTCTTTGCATCTGCATGAATTATGATTGCATTGGTTATATGTGGAAAATCATGATTTGGTTGATTATGTGCGAGACGTTGTGATATGCATTTGTGATAAATGTATTGGGCATGAATAATATGCAATTGGGGATGGAGACATTGTGTGATTGAGCTTGTGATAGCATTTGTGAATTGATGTGCATTCGTGTTAAATGCCTTGAATTATGAATGATATGTTTTGTGTGTATAAACATATGCATGATGTGTGAATATGGGATTATGTGAATATAATCTGTATATGCTTTATGTGTAGGCATGTGATAATTGTGGTGAGGAAATTGATATGTGTATTTTTATGTTGATATATATAATTATATGCATTTATATTATGGTTGTTTTTCTCACCCTTCAGCTGTTTTATAATGCTCTATGAGGCATTGCAGATTAGAGTTACTGGAGGTCTTTTGTGAAGCTTATGTCTTCATTCTTTCGTCGGTCGGCTCTGATATGTGACACCAGGTAGTTAGGGAGGCCGTTAGTGATTATTGTGTACGATGTATATATATCTTTTGGCTTGTGCATGTATAACTTGATGTATGACCAACTTTTCATGTGATCTATATATGATATTCAGTTTTTAGATTTTCCACTTTTATTCTAAAAACTTTGAAATGTGGGTGTAAGGAACTGAGTTCCCTCTGAATTAATGCTACCCCACTGTTGCATATCTTTATGAGCAGGTGTTGTATGTGTTGTTTCAATATAATGTGATTCTCCCTGTCTATGCCATGAAAATTTAAATATACTCTGATGAAATTTTGAATTTTGAATTATCTATTTGTTTACTTGGGGGTATAGATTGGGGGTGTTACATTAAGTGGTATCAGAGCCAGTCTGTGTCAGTTGTGTCAGTCCTTGTTGGTCTTTGTGGTTCGGCGGGCGGTTTGTTTAACCATAGTTACTGTTATTGGAAATGAATAGAATATGGCTCGGGCTGTGCAGGGTGTACCGGATGTTGCGGGTAATGATGAGTTCAGGAAGAACGTGCCGCCTATCTTCAAGGGAAGATATGATCCTGATGGTGCACAATTTTGGCTTGGGGAGGTTGAAAGAATCTTCCAAGTGGTGGATTGTGCTGAAGAGAATAAGGTGAGATTGGGTACTCACATGCTGGAAGAAGAAGCAGCTGATTGGTGGGTTAGTTTGCGCCAAGTGCTGGGAGAGGATGATGAAGAGGTTACTTGGGATTTATTTGGTCGAGAGTTTCGGAGGAAGTATTATCCTAAGGGTGTGAAGGAAAAGAAAGAGATTGAGTTCTTGGAGTTGAAATAGGGCAATATGTCTGTTGTTGACTATATTGCTAAGTTTGTGGAACTTGTGCAGTTCTATCCTCATTATGCTGAAGCTACTGCTGAGTTTTCTAAGTGTGTGAAATATGAGAACGGATTGCGTCCGGAGATTAAACGGGCAATCGGTTATCAGAGGATTAGAAGGTTTTTTGATTTGGTGGACAGTTGTAGGATTTACGAAGAGGATCGTAGGGCGCGTGCTACTCCCTATAAGAGTGTGAATGACAGGAAAGGGAAACAACAGTCTCGTAGTGGTCCTTATGTCACACCAGCTGATAAGGGTAAGCAAAGGGAGAATTTTGAGAAAAAGGCAAGTGAAGGAGGAATGTCTAGTCCTCCTAGGTGTTACTTTAAGTGTTACAAGTGTGGGGAAGTAGGACACCTTCGGCTTGATTGTGAGAAGAATAAACTGAAATGTTCCAAGTGTGGAGGTTCGGGACATGTCGCAGCGGATTGTAAGAGAATTAATGTGCAGTGTTTCAACTATGGTGGAACAGGTCATATTAGCACGGGGTGTACGAAACCGAAGAAAACTCAGACTGGTAGGGAGACTGTTGCATTGGTAGGAGATGAGACTACTAGTGCGGATCGTTTGACTAAAGGTACTTGTTTTATTAAGAGTACGCCTTTATTTGCTATTATTGGTAATGGAGCGACTCATTCATTTATTTTGTCTGAGTGCGCGAAGCGTTTGAATTTGTTGTGGTCTTTTTGGGATGGTAAGATGGTTATCGATATTTCTGCATAGGGGTCGGTAATTATTTCTTTGGTTTATTTAAATTGTTCTTTGACCATTTATGGTAAAGGATTTGTGATGGATTAGGTGTGTTTACAGTTGGGGAGGTTAGAATGAGATAAGTGGGGGAGAAGCTGGTACTTCTCCATGTTGTTTCAGGTGTAGAGCACTGGCTCAGTGTGTTAGGGATTGCAAGATTATAAGTGTGGCTTCTGGTTCAAGAAGGGATGCAGAAGTAAGGTTTATGTCAACTAAGGATTTGTGCCTTAGGTAGTTTTGTGTATAGGATGTAAGGAATGCTATTACAGTTTGGTGGAGACGGTTTATGCCTCATCATGATTGTCGGTTGTTTATTGACAAATTGAGGAACTGATCACCCTTAATCTCTTGTTGATAGCAGACGGGAATTATGTTGGATGAAATGAACGTGTCTTTCTGGCTTTGTTAGTGTGTGCAATGAGTTGTTTGGAATTTAAGGAAATGGTTACAGATTGTTTTGTTATGTCGATGAAGATTCTTATATCAGAAGATGAGATGGATTAGAGGTTCTGGTATGTGGTTAAGTGGTGAAGTCATTAAGAGTCCTTTTTGGTTGGTTATTGCAATAGGATGGAATTTGGATTGTCAAGAGAAGGAATTGTGTATGGACTACGGACAGTTGTAACGCCCCAGTTTTTGTGAGTTTTATTTAATCGAGTTTAATTGATTATTTTATTATTATATTATTTTATTTTCGACTTTTATTTAGAAAAATGTTATTTTTCATCGTTATTATGTTTTATCGCATTTTGAGAGCGTTTGCGAGATATTTGAGTGTAGGGGTATTTTGGTCATTTGGGTAGATATTTTGTTTAAATAGAATAGAAAGATAGAAATAGAGAGAAAAGAAAACAGAAAAATAGAAAGAGAAGAGAAGAGAAAAGAGAAGGAAAGAAGGGAGAAGAGGAAAAGAGAGGAAAAGTCGAGAAAACTCCGTTTAAAGCGCGAATAATCGGGTAAGGGGGTGAAATATTGTTATTATAACTTTGTGTATGATTATGTATGTGTTTTGTGTGAATGTTTTGGTTGGTTTTCCATATGTTTCCGTTTATGTCGTATTGGACGAAATCGATAGAAACCGATGTTTCTACGGTCGGAAAGTTGTATAAATACATGTGTTGGTTGGTTATATGTATGTGAGCTGCTGTTTGAAGTTTCATTAAGTTTGGTTATGTTTCGGTTAGTTTTCGGTATGGTTCCGTTGTTGTTTCCGTTTAGGTTGAATTATAGGAAATTGATAGAAAACGATGTTTTCACGGTTAGAATTCGAAATAAATTACGTAGTTGTATCGAGGAAGGTTAGGTCGTCGTATAGCGTGTTTTTTATTCGATTTGGTGAAGTTTAAAAATTCTGGTTTTTGAAAGGTTGAAATTTAATCGAAAAATCGAACGTCGTAGAAATTTCGTTTATGTGTTCTAAATTGTTCTTATGTATTTGGTGGTTGGGAGTATATGTTTGTTTTGGTGAAAATGTTCGATTTAGTCGAGTTTTTGGGTGTTTCGAAAAAGGACAGCATAGGTGTAATGGAGAAAATCTGGTTTTTTGTGAAAAACAGGGTTAGGGATCGATACATAATCCCAGGGATCGATCCCTACTGTGAAAATTGGGAAAAATGGAATTTTTACTACAGCAGGGATCGATACATGCGAGTTAGGGATCGATACCTACTGTGCTGAAACATAAATTCTGGTTTGTCGGGGAAACTTCGGAAATTCATATCTCTTGAACCGTAAGTCGGTTTTGATCCCCGTTCGAAGCGTTGGGAAGCTAACGAGATGGTCTTTCTAGGAAAAATAGTTTTGGGGTCTGAACTTGGTCCAATCGGTACAGTTTTTACGAACCGTTTCGTAGTGTCGGGCGTCCGGTTTATGTTTTTGCGTTAGTTTGAAATATTCATAACTTGTTCGTTGTTTATCGGATTTGAGAGTTCTTTATATCGAATTGAAGGTATTGATATGTACTAATTGATGGTGATAAGAAATTATATTTTTAGCCGACTTTTGGCCGACTTTTCCGACTGTTTGTGAATAGTGATTTTGTAGAAAATGTTAAGTATGTTAATTAAGAATGATATGAATGTGTTGTGGATATGTTTGTAGAGCGAACCCTTGATTTGAGAATGCTTTGTGAATTGTGGATCTTGAGTGAATGTATGCATTATTTGAATTAAGTGATAATGCATGTTAAATGTGAATATGTGATGATTGTTGTGGTTGTTGATTTGTGGCCTAAGGGCAAGAATATGCAATGTGTGGTATTTGATTATATATATGCATGATTATGGTTGCATATATGTGTGAAGATGCATGTGATGTGTGTGAGTATACAATGTTAATGTCATGAGTCATTGTATGCCAAACATCATGAAATGCATTGTTTAAATTAAATGTAAATGCATGTTAATTGTGAAAGAGTTCGTTGCCGTTTGGGTGGTAAAGCGATGCTCGTTGCCGTTTGGTGTAATTAATGTGAATTGGTGTGAATGCATATGATAATATGCTTGTTGTTGTGATTTGTGGTTAATGATGAATGCATTGTTTGAATTGATTTTCAATGCATGATTATTGATGTTGAAATGGTTCACATGGTTGTGAATAAGTATGCATGTCAAGAGTGTCATGAGTCATGTTGTATGTGAAGCATCATGATGTGCATTCTTGCATTGTGGGGTTCTAAGATGAACCCGTTGTAACGTCGTAAGCCTTTTGAGAGGTGGGAGCGATGATTACAAACGATCGTGAGCCTTATACAAAGAGGACCGAAAGCGATCGGATTGTGAGCCTTATACAAAGAGGACCGAAAGCAATCCATAAACATTGTAAGCCTTTTTAGAGGTGGTAGCAATGGGTGAACATCGTATGCCCGACGGGGAGTTACACTAAGTAACGAGCGATGGTTCCAATATGTTCTTCAATTGAACTTGAGATGAAATGAGTCGGTACCGCATTGCATCTGCATAGAGTCGAGAGTCGGTCTCTATGAGTTGCATTTGTCATCATTGTAGTTGTGCATTGATGAATGAACATATATATATGTATATGTTGATGTGGAATGAACAGAATCGTGCAGGTGTGCATTGGAAGACAAACATAATATGTATGTTTATGTGAAATGATGATAATTGTATGTTTGTAATGATGCATCGGTGAATGAACGTGAATATATGTGTTTATGTTAAATGCATCGATATGTATTAGGGATACATGTATTTGAGCATGAATGGATATGCCATGGGATTTGATGTGTTAAATTACGGATTGTTATGCCGTGTAAATGACTTATGGAATATGTTGATGTTATGTGTATAGATACGTGCATCGTGATAAGTCGTGGTGAGAATGTGGTATATGTGTATTATACGTTGATGTCTATATAATTATATGCAACGTTATTATGATAATATTTCTCACCCTTCTGCTGGAATATGCTTTTTATGGCATAGTGCAGATTGTCAGCTTTAGAGGCGTGGAGGCTTTTGTGAAGATTAGTCCTCCGTTCCGTTGTCGGTCTTGGTGTCTGCTCTGATACGTAGCACGGGAGTCGGGGAACGATTATGTTTATATGTATATAATTGTTGAATATATTTGGTAGTACTTTTGTATATAGTAGAGGTTCTAAAATAGTTTATTTTGTAAAACAAGTCGGTTATGGATCTTTCCGCTTTATTCCATAATTGACCATCCTTTTGTAAGGAAAAGTTTCCCTTTGTGTTATGTATCAAAAATGTTGAGCAGGGATTGTATTTTGTTCATTTAGGAATGACATCCCTGTTTCCTGTCGGAAAAAAAAAAAAATTTTTAGTTACTCTGATTTTATTAATTGTTATTTATTCGCGATGGGAATTGGGGTGTTACAAAGTGGTATCAGAGCAGGTCGGTCCGTCCGGCCAAGTTGTTGAGTCAGTTGGTGTGACAGTTGAATACTGTCGTTGTTGTTTATCCCTTAGTACGTGATAGGTGTGTGGAACACTGTCAGTACTTTCTGGTTTTTCTAATCCTTTGTTTTCAGGATTGAGTTTGAGATAAGTGGGGGAGAAGCTGGTACTTCTCCATGTTGTTTCAGGTGTGGAGCGTTGGCTCAGTGTACCGTTGGTTGCAAGATTGTAAGTGCTCTTTGGACAGTGTGGTTCCCGGTTCCGGAGGGAATGCGGAGGTAAGGTTTATGCCTTAGGTAGTTTTGTGCACAAGATGCAAGAAATACTATTATAGTTTGGTAAAGACGGTTTATGCCACATCATGATTGTCGGCTGTCTATTGACAAATTGAGGAACTGATCACCCTTAATCTCTTGTTGATAGCAGACGGGAATTATGTTGGATGGAATAGATGTGTCTTTCCGGCTTTGATAGTGTGTGCCATGAATTGTTTGGAATTGAGAAAATGATTACGGATTGTTTTGATGAGTCGATGAAGATGCTAATATCGGAAGATGAAATGGATTAGAGGTTTTGGTATGTTGGTCCAGTTGGGAAGTCATTGGGAGAGAATGATTGGGCATCGTTAATGGTGGTTCTCAGAGAGAAAAGTGTGAACTCAAATGGGACGAAGGTAAGGATTTCAGGTTTGGATCTGCTAAGTAAGTAGAAGAACTGTTAGGACGTGAAACTAAGATGTTGTTATGTTTGTGGTGATAGTTTTCTAGGAATTGGCAGGAAGGGCACAGTGATGAGCTACCGGTTGTGCGTGATTTTCAGATGTATTCCCAGATGGAATATTGGATGTTAGCGTTAGAGGTACCCGGACTGATAGAGCAGTTGGAAGATTTACTGGAAAGGAGAATTGTGAGGCCAAGTGTGTCGTCTTGGAGAGCTCCAGTATTGTCGGTAACAAAAGGAAGGATGATATAATGGAATAACAAGTATAATGGTATTGAGACTATGGGAAGCGAAACTTAGAGTTCCGAAGAGGGTTGGAGTTTTTGGAATTTTAGAGCATTAATGGAAATTTTGAGAAAACCTTAAGTGTGGATGTATTATTTAAGAGTTCTTTTTGGTTGATTGTTGCTACATGTTGGGATTTATAGAGTTTGGATTGTTAAGAGGAGAAATTGTGTATGGATTACTAACAGCGGATAAGGTGACGATTGAGAATAAGTGTTCACTTTCGGGAATAGATAATTGGAATGGTTTGGTTGAGTTTTAGTGAAATTGCAATTGTTTGAAATGTTTGATAAGGATAGTGAATTGTGTGAGTTAAGGCTTTGATCGATTTGATGTGACTAGTTATGTTGTAGTCATCGGAATAGACTGGTAATTACTCGGTTAAGCTTGTGTGTGAGTAGCCAGTTACCCAGTGCAAGGTTTTGCAAAAGCTTTAAGAATTTATATCTTTTGGAATTTGGTTGGACATTGCAAAGTACGGTGATGTTGCTTGGTGCTAGTAATGTGTCCGTAATGTTTGTGAAGTATATGAATCGTATCTTCCATATTTAATTGGATAAGTTGTAGTGGTTTTAATTGAGGATATTCGAATCTGTTATAAACTCGGAAGAAGAACAGGTAGAGTGTTTGAGATTTGAATCACAAGTGTTAGAAAGAGACGAAGTTTTATGCTAAGTTATTCAAGTGAGAATTTGGGTTGGAAAAAGGTTAGTCTTCTTGGATATGTTATTTCAGGTAATGGTATTGTTATGGATCCATCGGAAGTAGATCTGGTTTTACAATGAGAGGTTCCGAAGTTGGCTAAGGAGATTAGAAACTTTTGGGCTCAGTTGGTTGTTACGAAAGGTTATGGAAGACATTGCTAAGTTCGTACTTCTGTTATTTCAGTTGGCTTGCCAAGGATGAGTCGTTTGTTTTGGATGTTCATTGTGAGGAAAGTTTCAGAAAGCTGAAGTAGAATTTGTCTACGGCTGCAGTTTTGAGTCTGTGTGATCCTGTTCAACCGTTTGTGAGGTATTGTGAGGTGTCTTGGATGAGTTAGTCAGTGTGTTAATGCAAGGGAGTGAAGTCGTGGCTTATGCTTTACGACAATTGAGGATTCCTAAAAGGATCTATACTATTCTGGATTTGGAATTAGTCGCGGTTGTATTGTGTTGAAAAATTTGGAGGTATTATTTTTATGGTTCTCGGCTCGAAGTGTTTAGTAATCACAAGAATATTGAGTACCTGTTTGGTCAGAAGGAATATGGTATGAGACAGAGAGGATGGTTGGAATTTGTGATGAGTTATGACTTTAGTTGGAATTATCCCATTGGTGAGGTTAATGTCGTGCCTGATGAGTTAAGTCGAAAGTTGTTATGCATGTCTGTTCGGATGGATGAGAATTATTTGAGCAGTTCAGAGACTGGTGTCTGGTGTGTGAGATAACACAGTAGAGTGCGAGGTTGGGTATATTAAAGGCGAACAATGATTTTTGGTGATTATGAGAAAGAGTTAGACCTTGGTCGTGAGATTGGTAGTTTTGATGGTTTCGGGTAATCAGAGTGCGCATCGGAAGCGTGATGTGGCACAATTCATATATGTGTGTGTGACTTGTAAGAGTTCATAAGTGGAATATTGGGAATATGTAGGATTGATGAGACCATTGGACGTTTCAAAATGGAAGTGATAAGTGAAAGGTTTAAATGTTATCCATGGGCTACTATGTAGATGGATGTTTCGGTTATATGTTCGATTGGTGGATCGTAGCATTGTTGTAGTATGGTTGTGTGGAGGTTGTTTAAACGATGTTGTATTGTGGAACTTTATGTTCTTGTTGTGTTGTTGCCTCGTTTCCATGGTGATGGTTCGAGCGTGTGTAGCTAATTCCTGTGTGGGGAATTAGGGGAGTGTTACCTATGGTAGGGTAACGATCTTGTTGTGTTTCGGTTCTAGAGTGAACCTGTGTGTTGGTATCGTGGTTTTCCTTGAGTTGTGAGTTGGTCGTCAAGTGCATTGTATGGGCTTTGCATCTTGTCGTTGTAGTTGTCGTCGTATCGTGTTGTTGTAATTACGGTTAGCAAGGTGTTTGTCTGTTGTGTTATTCGTGGTGTGCCTTTTGTTGGCATGTTGGTTTGTTCGTCGGATGCGAGAGTCGTGTCCGGAGTTGTTCGTCTCGGTTAGATTTTCGAGGACGAAAATGTCTAAGTGGGGGAGAATTGTAACGCCCCAGTTTTTGTGAGTTTTATTTAATCGAGTTTAATTGATTATTTTATTATTATAATATTTTATTTTCGACTTTTATTTAGAAAAATGTTATTTTTCATCGTTATTATGTTTTATCGCATTTTGAGAGCGTTTGCGAGATATTTGAGTGTAGGGGTATTTTGGTCATTTGGGTAGATATTTTGTTTAAATAGAATAGAAAGATAGAAATAGAGAGAAAAGAAAACAGAAAAATAGAAAGAGAAGAGAAGAGAAAAGAGAAGGAAAGAAGGGAGAAGAGGAAAAGAGAGGAAAAGTCGAGAAAACTCCGTTTAAAGCGCGAATAATCGGGTAAGGGGGTGAAATATTGTTATTATAACTTTGTGTATGATTATGTATGTGTTTTGTGTGAATGTTTTGGTTGGTTTTCCATATGTTTCCGTTTATGTCGTATTGGACGAAATCGATAGAAACCGATGTTTCTACGGTCGGAAAGTTGTATAAATACATGTGTTGGTTGGTTATATGTATGTGAGCTGCTGTTTGAAGTTTCATTAAGTTTGGTTATGTTTCGGTTAGTTTTCGGTATGGTTCCGTTGTTGTTTCCGTTTAGGTCGAATTATAGGAAATTGATAGAAAACGATGTTTTCACGGTTAGAATTCGAAATAAATTACGTAGTTGTATCGAGGAAGGTTAGGTCGTCGTATAGCGTGCTTTTTATTCGATTTGGTGAAGTTTAAAAATTCTGGTTTTTGAAAGGTTGAAATTTAATCGAAAAATCGAACGTCGTAGAAATTTCGTTTATGTGTTCTAAATTGTTCTTATGTATTTGGTGGTTGGGAGTATATGTTTGTTTTGGTGAAAATGTTCGATTTAGTCGAGTTTTTGGGTGTTTCGGAAAAGGACAGCATAGGTGTAATGGAGAAAATCTGGTTTTTTGTGAAAAACAGGGTTAGGGATCGATACATAATCCCAGGGATCGATCCCTACTGTGAAAATTGGGAAAAATGGAATTTTTACTACAGCAGGGATCGATACATGCGAGTTAGGGATCGATACCTACTGTGCTGAAACATAAATTCTGGTTTGTCGGGGAAACTTCGGAAATTCATATCTCTTGAACCGTAAGTCGGTTTTGATCCCCGTTCGAAGCGTTGGGAAGCTAACGAGATGTTCTTTCTAGGAAAAATAGTTTTGGGGTCTGAACTTGGTCCAATCGGTACAGTTTTTACGAACCGTTTCGTAGTGTCGGGCGTCCGGTTTATGTTTTTGCGTTAGTTTGAAATATTTATAACTTGTTCGTTGTTTATCGGATTTGAGAGTTCTTTATATCGAATTGAAGGTATTGATATGTACTAATTGATGGTGATAAGAAATTATATTTTTAGCCGACTTTTGGCCGACTTTTCCGACTGTTTGTGAATAGTGATTTTGTAGAAAATGTTAAGTATGTTAATTAAGAATGATATGAATGTGTTGTGGATATGTTTGTAGAGCGAACCCTTGATTTGAGAATGCTTTGTGAATTGTGGATCTTGAGTGAATGTATGCATTATTTGAATTAAGTGATAATGCATGTTAAATGTGAATATGTGATGATTGTTGTGGTTGTTGATTTGTGGCCTAAGGGCAAGAATATGCAATGTGTGGTATTTGATTATATATATGCATGATTATGGTTGCATATATGTGTGAAGATGCATGTGATGTGTGTGAGTATACAATGTTAATGTCATGAGTCATTGTATGCCAAACATCATGAAATGCATTGTTTAAATTAAATGTAAATGCATGTTAATTGTGAAAGAGTTCGTTGCCGTTTGGGTGGTAAAGCGATGCTCGTTGCCGTTTGGTGTAATTAATGTGAATTGGTGTGAATGCATATGATAATATGCTTGTTGTTGTGATTTGTGGTTAATGATGAATGCATTGTTTGAATTGATTTTCAATGCATGATTATTGATGTTGAAATGGTTCACATGGTTGTGAATAAGTATGCATGTCAAGAGTGTCATGAGTCATGTTGTATGTGAAGCATCATGATGTGCATTCTTGCATTGTGGGGTTCTAAGATGAACCCGTTGTAACGTCGTAAGCCTTTTGAGAGGTGGGAGCGATGATTACAAACGATCGTGAGCCTTATACAAAGAGGACCGAAAGCAATCGGATTGTGAGCCTTATACAAAGAGGACCGAAAGCAATCCATAAACATTGTAAGCCTTTTTAGAGGTGGTAGCAATGGGTGAACATCGTATGCCCGACGGGGAGTTACACTAAGTAACGAGCGATGGTTCCAATAAGTTCTTCAATTGAACTTGAGATGAAATGAGTCGGTACCGCATTGCATCTGCATAGAGTCGAGAGTCGGTCTTTATGAGTTGCATTTGTCATCATTGTAGTTGTGCATTGATGAATGAACATATATATATGTATATGTTGATGTGGAATGAACAGAATCGTGCAGGTGTGCATTGGAAGACAAACATAATATGTATGTTTATGTGAAATGATGATAATTGTATGTTTGTAATGATGCATCGGTGAATGAACGTGAATATATGTGTTTATGTTAAATGCATCGATATGTATTAGGGATACATGTATTTGAGCATGAATGGATATGCCATGGGATTTGATGTGTTAAATTACGGATTGTTATGCCGTGTAAATGACTTATGGAATATGTTGATGTTATGTGTATAGATACGTGCATCGTGATAAGTCGTGGTGAGAATGTGGTATATGTGTATTATACGTTGATGTCTATATAATTATATGCAACGTTATTATGATAATATTTCTCACCCTTCTGCTGGAATATGCTTTTTATGGCATAGTGCAGATTGTCAGCTTTAGAGGCGTGGAGGCTTTTGTGAAGATTAGTCCTCCGTTCCGTTGTCGGTCTTGGTGTCTGCTCTGATACGTAGCACGGGAGTCGGGGAACGATTATGTTTATATGTATATAATTGTTGAATATATTTGGTAGTACTTTTGTATATAGTAGAGGTTCTAAAATAGTTTATTTTGTAAAACAAGTCGGTTATGGATCTTTCCGCTTTATTCCATAATTGACCATCCTTTTGTAAGGAAAAGTTTCCCTTTGTGTTATGTATCAAAAATGTTGAGCAGGGATTGTATTTTGTTCATTTAGGAATGACATCCCTGTTTCCTGTCGGAAAAAAAAAAAAAATTTTTAGTTACTCTGATTTTATTAATTGTTATTTATTCGCGATGGGAATTGGGGTGTTACAACAGTGATATAGATTGACGATTGAGAATAAGTGTTCACATTCAGGATTAGGTAACTGGAATGGTTGGGTTGTGTCTGGATAGAATTACATTTGTTGGAATGTTTGATAAGAGTGGTGATTTGTTGAGTTGAGGCTTCGATCAACCTTGTGTGACGGGTTATATTTGTTATCATTGGATGTGGTTGCGGTGTTGCTAGGAGAGGCTCCGAAGTTAGTTAAAGATGATTAGAAACTTTTTGGATTTTGTTGGTTATTACCGAAGGGTATGGAAGGTTTTTCCAAGAATTGCGTTTCGTTGCTTCAGTGGACTTGAAAAAGGGAAGTCGTGGCTTATGTTTTTCGACATTTGAGGAGTCGTGGAAGGATCGGTACTACTGTGAAAATGGAATTGGTGGTAGTGGTATTAAGTTGGGATATTGGAAGTATTATCTTTATGATTCTAGATTCGAAGTGTTTGGTAATTATAAGAATATTGAATATTGAATTGGTTTGGATTATCCTTTGGGGAAAAGTTATTGTTGTGATTGAGGAGTTAAGTCGGAAATTTCTATGTATGTCTGTTTTAATGGTCCGAGAATTTGAGTTGTTTGAGAAGTTCAGAGGCGAGTGCCTAGTGTGTGAGATAACACAGAGGAGTATGAGGATAAGAATATTAAAAGTGAACAGTGGTGATTATGCGAAAGAGTTAGACTTTGGACGTGAGATTGGTAGTTTTGATGGTTACGAGTCATCAGAGTGCGCATCGGAAGCGTGATGTGGCACGTTTCGTATATACGTGTCTGACTTGTAAGAGTTCTTAGGTTGAACATTGGGAATCTGTAAGAATGATGAGACCAATGGACGTTTCTGAATGGAAGTGTTAGGTGAAAGGTTTGAATGGTATTCTTGGACTACTAAGTAGATGGATGTTTTGGTTATATGCACGATTGGTGAATCGTGGCATTGATGTAATAAGGTTGTGTATTCTTTGAGTATTAAGTTGGTCGTCAAGTGCATTGTATGGGCTTTGCAGCTTGTCGTTATTGTTGTCGTTGTTATATCTGCTGCTAGCAAGGTGGTTAGTCAGTTGTGTTATTTGTGGAGTGCTTTTGGTCGATCTATGTTTGTTGGTCAGTTGCGAGGGCTGTGTTTGGAGTTGTTGGGTTTGGCTTTATTTTCGAGGACGAAAATTTCCAAGTGGGGGAGAGTTGTAACGCCCCAGTTTTGATCATTTTATTTAATCGAGTCGATTTAATTATTTTGAGTATTATATTATTTTTATTTATGACTTTGGTGTGATAATATGTTATTTGACATTGTGATTATATTTTATCGCGTTTTGGGAACATTTGTGAGATAGTTGAAAGTAGGGGCAATTGGGTCATTTTGCATTATTTTTACTAAGTTAGTAAAAGAGAAAAAGGGGAGAGAATTGGAAAAAAAAAGATAAATAGAAAGAAAGAAAGGAGAAGAAGGAAAAGAGGATAAGAGAAAAAGAGAGAAAAAGAGGAAAAAGCTAGGTTGGATCAAAACAACTTCTAGGAAACGATTTAATCGGGTAAGGGTGCGAAACTCGATTATACTATGCTTGTATATGATTATGTATGTATGTGTTTGGATGATTCTCTTACTTTCCATGTTTTTCACTTCTAGGTCGAAAACGAAAAAATGAGTAGAATCGATGGTTTAACGGTTGGAAATCGATGTAAATGTGGTAGACTGCTTGTTTACATGATTAGAATAGGTTCTGATTGATATATGTTGATTTGGAAATGTTTTGGGTTGAAAAATAGGGATTTTGGGTTTTCAACAGCGCTGAAAGATTCTGAGTTTTCGCAGGTTCGCCTAGCGAACCATTCAGCGAAGGGTAGCGAAGGTTCGCTGCGGGTATTCGCATAGCGAAGGCGTGAGCGAAGGTTCGCTAGAGGGTTCGCCTAGCGAAGTTTGGGTGTTTTTGATGTTGGTGGTTGCTACCTTGGTTCGCCTAGCGAACTTTGTGTCTGTTTTCAGCTAGTAGTTGGTTCGCTGGGACATTCGCCTAGCGAAGGTGCTAGCGAATGCTAGCGAGGGGGTTCGCCCAGCGAACAGTGCTGTTTGTGTAATTTTGTTTTCTGCATAACTTTTGATATGTGGTTCGGTTTTGAGGCGTGGTTTGATGCATTGGAAAGCTATTGAGTTATTGAGCTGTACTTTCTTGTGTGTCAAGCATCATGATGTGCATTGTTGTTGCGTCCTGAGGGACGGCGGTTCCGGTGGGGAATCAGCTATAACATCGTGTGCCTCGAAAATATGAAGGTATGAATAGCCTGAGGACTGAAAGCGATGGTTATAGACGATCGTGAGCCTCTCTCAGTGGAGGTGTGAGCGATCCATAAACTCCGTGAGCCTCTCTTGGTGGAGGTGTGAGCGGTGGGTGAACATCGTATGCCCGACGGGGAGTTACAGTGATATAACGAGCGATGGTTCCAGCAGAGTTCCTGAGTGAACTAGTTATGAGATATGAAATCTTGGTGTCGGTACCGCATATGCATTTGCATAGAGAGTCATTGTGTCGGTCTCTTTGCATCTGCATGAATTATGATTGCATTGGTTATATGTGGAAAATCATGATTTGGTTGATTATGTGCGAGACGTTGTGATATGCATTTGTGATAAATGTATTGGGCATGAATAATATGCAATTGGGGATGGAGACATTGTGTGATTGAGCTTGTGATAGCATTTGTGAATTGATGTGCATTCGTGTTAAATGCCTTGAATTATGAATGATATGTTTTGTGTGTATAAACATATGCATGATGTGTGAATATGGGATTATGTGAATATAATCTGTATATGCTTTATGTGTAGGCATGTGATAATTGTGGTGAGGAAATTGATATGTGTATTTTTATGTTGATATATATAATTATATGCATTTATATTATGGTTGTTTTTCTCACCCTTCAGCTGTTTTATAATGCTCTATGAGGCATTGCAGATTAGAGTTGCTGGAGGTCTTTTGTGAAGCTTATGTCTTCATTCTTTCGTCGGTCGGCTCTGATATGTGACACCGGGTAGTTAGGGAGGCCGTTAGTGATTATTGTGTACGATGTATATATATCTTTTGGCTTGTGCATGTATAACTTGATGTATGACCAACTTTTCATGTGATCTATATATGATATTCAGTTTTTAGATTTTCCACTTTTATTCTAAAAACTTTGAAATGTGGGTGTAAGGAACTGAGTTCCCTCTGAATGAATGCTACCCCACTGTTGCATATCTTTATGAGCAGGTGTTGTATGTGTTGTTTCAATATAATGTGATTCTCCCTGTCTATGCCATGAAAATTTAAATATACTCTGATGAAATTTTGAATTTTGAATTATCTATTTGTTTACTTGGGGGTATAGATTGGGGGTGTTACACTCAACACAGACCCTCCAACAAATAAAAAGTAGTTTCAATTTCTGCTTGAGAAAATAATCTTTCTGAGAAGATTAATATCCAATCTAAATTGCAAGATGAAGGTATTCTCTTCGTTGTTGCGTTTGAAGAAGGAGGAAGGCTTTAGATAGGAACCAGAATATCAAAAGATATTTGATGATATCAAGGCATATTTTTCAAAGCCTCCTGTATTATTACCTCCCATGAGAAACAAGAATATAAAATTGTACATTTTTCATCAGATTCGACAATAGACAATATGTTAGGCCAGGGAGATGATGATGGCATCGAAAATCTCTCCAGTGACTTAGGTATTTTCATTTGAGAGGTTTTGATTCATCGAGCTCGGGTTAGGTGTCTCCATAAGCACATGTTCATGTTTCTTGGTTGTTTTTCTATTTTCATCTTATGTTAATTGTGCTCCCTTTTTACATCCTTTGTGTTGTGTGTTTTTGTTACTTCTTATTGGTAGAACTGACTACACTACCTCGTTTTTAATGTGATTAAATGTTTTATTTTAGATTTAATATCAATATGTTAGGATACTTAATGAAAGATGTTTGTGAAAGATGTTCATTTGAGTAGGATACTTAGCGAAAGATGTTTGTTGTGTCTTAATAGTGGATTTATTTTACAGATTGTTTATATAACTTGAGGAACCTTGTAATAGGTTTGCCCTAAAAAAAAGCACTTTGGTTCAATTACTGTGACAAATTAAGCTAGTTAGAGACATCTTTTTTTTTAGGTAATTTTATTGAGATAGGGGAAAAGGTATATCTGCTTCCACCTTCAAACCATTTCAACTCTTTAGTTTTATTTTTTGTGTATCTTGTGTTTGTCTTTGCCTTTGCATGCAACAGCTAAATGACAAGGTTTTTAAAGATACTGAAACTTTATATTTCCATTAAAGGCATCACATTGACTTCACCTATATTGGTTATGATTGTAGGTATACTCAATCCGACATGCGGCTGTTATTTAATAATGTAATATATTTCTTCTATGCATACAGTGTGGTGAAAGAATGAAGGGTAGATTGAGATGTGAGATTTGGAACATGGAGGTGCATAAGTAGATCTTGTTACACCGTGTGAAGAGGAAATTAATTTGCATCCTCACAGTATGTGATACTAAACTCACACTATGTTCTTTCAATTAAATTGTCATTTAAAAATTAATTACTCATCATAATGCTAAAAACTGAGAAATAATGTTTTTTAATAAATTCGTCAGTTGCGGCGGTTACTAACTGTGTACCTAAATAATAATTTCAACAAAAACCAATTGCGACTGTTAGAACTGTTGCAATTTTACTTTGACGGTGGTTGTAAAACTGTCGTCCTACATTAAGGTGGGTGGAACGTCGGTTTATGAACTTGTGACGGTTCACAAACTGCCACAACCCGGATATTGTGAAGGTCACTACCGAAGGAACATCCGAAAAAACCGTAGCAAAATCCGTATTTTTTTGTAGTGAAGAGTTCAACTTGTCGCAATTATAAATCCGTGGATCAAACAGAAGAATTAAATTCATAAAAGAGATGCACTCAATATCTCTAGTCTAACATTGTATATTGTTTTCAAAAGACATAAACTTGTATTTTACTCTAGCAGAAAATTCATTTGTTGAACAACTGATAAATTTCAAACAAAGCACACTTTTACAAGAGACAATCACAATAAAAGGAAATAAAAACAGTGATGATAATGAAAAATACAGAAGAAATGAGTGCCATGCATGATCTAAACACTAATTCAAAAGAACCTTTTAAGCCACCTAAGTACCTGTGAGCTGTAACTGGTTCCCAATGCCACTCCAGCAACAAGACCGCCTACATACCCAATTAGACTTACTTTCCACTCTATTTCAATGAAAGATTCTGACTCATTATCATTGTCAGAGGTAGTAGGTGGTGAAAGTGAGTGACCTGCTTGATCTAAACACTTCTTTAGGAATTGATCCCCACACAGACCTTCGTTACCCTCAAATGAATCACCTTGGAATGTTGAAAACTGATTAGTCTGAGGTATAGGACCTGAGAGATTGTTGAATGACACGTTGACAAACTCTAGAAAGGTGAGTTGTGTCAACTGTTGGGGAATGTTCCCTGACAGATTGTTGAGAGAAAGGTCCAATGCTTCCAGGTTTGAAAGGTTCCCTAAGGAAGATGGAATGCTCCCAATAAAAGTGTTATTTGACAAGTTGAGCAAAACAAGACCCTTCAAGTCACCTAGGACTTTTGGTATCTCTCCACTGATTCTGTTGCTTGATATGTCAATAGCTATCATGCTATAAAAATTTTGAAGCTTCTCATAATCCATGGTATGCCCTTTGTTTAAAATTGTGAGTGAATAAGGAATATATATTGAAACTGTAAATCCAAGTTGCCCGTAGTCAGTAGTGTATGATGACATTGGGTCATACTGTAATTCACTTGTGTTTGAAGATTTCATAGCTTTCCAACTTTGTATCATTTCTGATGGAAAACTTCCAGAGAACTCATTGTGAGAAAGGTCAATGATGTGAAGCTTAGGAAATGTGCACGTCATGTTGCTAGGGCGCCAAATGTCTCCATGTAGTTTGTTGTCACTTAAAGCCAATACCTTTAACTCAGGTAACTCTCCTAGCCAAAATGGAAACGAATCATTGATATTGTTATGACTAATATCAAAGTACTCTAGCAGTCCACAATTGACTAATACTCTTGGCAACTGACCATGAAGATTGTTGTTGCTGAAATCAATCATCTGAAGTTTATTTCCCAACAGGTATGTTTGAGGAATGAGACCAGACAATTTGTTCCCCTTTAACTCCAGATATTCTAGATATTGGCTAAAGTTCCCTATACATGATGGAACATGGCCGCTTAATTTGTTGAACGATAAATCAAGATTGATAACTGATTTGAGATTGCATGTGGATGGGGATATTTCTCATGTCAATGAATTGTAGGAAACATCTAAGACTTGTAGACTTGATTTTCTCCATAACCAACTAGGTAGCGATGTTATACTCTTGTATTCCAATTCAATATATTCCACATCAGTGAGATTTCTTATAAATGTAGGAACCTCAACTATATTGCAAGATGCCAAACCTAAGAACATGATTGGAGAATTGGTCGCACTGTAAGAACTTTTTCCATTGAATAATGACAATTTGTTGTCTGATAAACCAAATAAAGTTAACCTTTTGAGCTTCAAAAATATGTCAAGCTCCAACTTTCCATGCAAAAAATTATCTTGTAAATTCAAGAAAACCAGATATGTTAGGTTTGTCAACCAAGATGGAAATTCACCCTTTATATTGCTATTTTCTGCCTTAAATAGCGATAGTTGGGTGAGATTTGCAAAAGATAATGGGATGTCACTGCCAGTATTTAACGAGGATATATCCAAGTCAACTAGTGATGAGAGCTTACCTATCCAGGAGATGGTTTCAAAAGTAAATTTATTGGAACCAACGTGCATGAAGTTAAGTTTGGTAAGATTTGCCAAGGCTACTGAAGGGTCTCCGCCAAATAGGTTATATTGAAGGTTTATGTGCACGAGTTGTGTGAGGTTTCCTAGTGAAGAAGGAATATACCCAGAAAAATAGCAATCTGTAATTGATAGGGTACTTAAAGAGCTAAGCTTTCCAATGGATACAGGCAGTCTACCATAGAAATCTGTCCCATCAAGGAATAACTTGGTGAGTGAACTAGACTGAAACTCAGGTAGACTACCATTGAGATTTGGATTATATTTCAAATTCATAAATTTCAAGTTGGGAAGATGAAATACTCCCACTGGAAATTCACCATACAAGGGATAGTGTAATACTCCGTATTTTTATGTTGCTCTGGATAATATTAGTTTTGATCAACTGGGTTCCGGTGTACTCTGAGAAATTATCTATAAAGATAATTTGAGCAACCGATCAGCTCAGATCAGATCAAATTAATATTATTTAACTCTGATGTTTTATCAATTGGTGCTATAGAGATATTTTGGACATTTAGTAGTGTTACTAACTAATTAATATTCTCTATATCATTTCATTTCCCTCACTTGTGTAAAAATAGAAATAAAAGTTTGAAAGAAGTAGAGAGAAGGAAGAGCAAAAAGGAGAAAAGAGAAAGAAGACTTAGAGGAAGAGAGAAATCTAGAATCTTATTCATTCTTCATCAAATCATCTCATAATTTTCATCATCATGATGTTTAGAGGTGGGTTCTAGTTAGTACTTAATCTCTAGAAGTTTTGGAAATGTTAGAGTTTAGGTTAGAATTGGTTAATATCGAATATTGTGTGAATCGATTGTTTTCACGATTCAAATCTCGATTAAAATGCATAATATGATCGATACAGCATGAATATAATGTATGATAAGTGGTTAATTATTCCTCTGAGTTTCTATGATTTTGAGTGAGTTTGGATGATTTTATAACATGAGAAAAACCAGAATTTTCTGTTCTGTAGCAGAGTAATCGGTTAATCAATTAGGATAATCGATTACACTGTGGGAAAAGTGATAATCTGCGCAAGTTTGAATTGAGTAACCGATTATCCTATTTGGGTAATCGGTTACGAAATGTGTCTCTAACTCTCATTTAGCCTCTATGTGAACAGTGAAGCTTGAGTACCGATTATCCTATTTGGGTAACCGATTACCACTGTAGGTTGAGGAAAAATATTGAAAAATTCATCTTTTGGATCATAATTCCGATCGAGGCATGGTAATAGTCGTTGGAAAGCTATGGAAATATCCTACGCAATAATAGTGAAAAATATTGATTTCAATATTCGATTAAATAAATCGGAGGGAACTCAAGAAACGTGTTAATTTTTATGAGTTGAATTATTACATGCCTTTTGTCATACTATTGTATTGTGTTATATCTAACCTCTTATTGTGAAAGGAAATTGAGTTAAAGCATGTTTAAAATATGGAATAGGAAGAGTGAGGAAAATCTTAACATGAAACTATAGTGGAACCTAGTAGTGTGACTAGAAAATTATAAATGATCTAGATGGCGACGCTCGTGCGTTCGATGCCGAGGCGTGCATCCACAAATCGAGAATGGTCTAGAAGAGAATAAGACACTAGTATGGAACATGTGTGAACCCTTGTAATTATGAGAAAAAGGAAAATGAGGCCTTAAGGCAAATGTGGCCTTGTAATTGTTGAATACAATCACGGTTGTATGTGAGATCATGTAATCAGAACCGTCTTCCTGATACTTGTCGTTCCATGAGTAACGGGCTCCTCTGGATTGTGCGCATGATTACTTGGTAGGTTTGATTCCCGATTATAGTACGAATGGAACCTATAAGGTAAAGAGACTTGTGACAGTGTATGGACCGTGTGAAGTGACGATTCGTAAGGCGATAATGTGTCCCTTAGTTTCCGAATCCATTTCTTATGCTAAGTAATCTATGAGGATCCATGACTCATGCCTACTTCTAGACGTAGAAGAGGACGGGAAGAAGGGGATGCCTTGATGAGGTTCTCGATTAGTGATATTTTGAGTTAACGAACTCATGAACATGTTTCCATATAGTGTGAGATTGTGAACTCAAGGTCTTTCCCTTCCCTTGACTTGAGTTAGGATTGATAGAACCTTGTAAAGCCGAGAGAATCCATAAGATATGGAACTCACTGGGATTTAATATCTCACCACACGTTGTTGATTATATTATAGGTCCTTCAGGTTCCGCGAAGGGTAAGTATAAAGTCGTTTGATTATCCTTACATATCTTGGCTTTTTGGGATGGCATAGCTTCCGTTGTGGAGATTTATTTTGAGATCACGTTGTTGATCTAGTTCTTAGTACTTTGGAACATCTTGTATATATTATGCCATAGATTTTAGAAATTTGTATTTTGGGCATGTAATGTATACAATGTGTTAACTAGTAACTTATGGTATTTCAATACCAAAACTTGGATTCATGTATAATATATATGCTTTGATGTATGTTCTTATATGTGGGTGTTACATATAGTGCTTGCAATGAGGTTAGATTTGTGATTGGGTCAGGTAAAGTAGATGAAATTGTCACATAATTAAGGATGAGCTTCTCAAGTTTTGTTAAGTTTTTAACTATACTTCTAAGAATGAGTTATTTGAATTGCAAGAGATTGACTTCACTACCTCTAAGACCTGATGTATCACGGAGGCTTAGATCTAGAGACAACAACTTGGACAGCTGTGAAAATTGTGGTGGAATTTCGCCAAAAAATATAGTGTGAGAAAGATTCAGATATCTTAGTTGTGAAAGCTCACCTATCTTAGGTGGTATTTGAGAGTAATTGAAGTCATTGTCTGAAAGATCGAGATATCGAAGGTGTACAATGTAACACCCCCATTCTATACCCCCAAATAATCACATAAATCATTTAGGCACATATTAAGAAATAAATTCGCCAGAGTACGATTAAAACATAGTATAAAAGAGGCACGTCACATCATACACGCATTTAATACATACAACACCTGCTCATCATATTGATATGCAACAGTGGGGTAACTTGCCACAGGGGAACTTTGTCCTTACACCCACATCTCAATATTTAGAATAAAAGCGGAAAATCCAAACATTGATAACATCGAACATATATACTTCAACAAGTATGATACCACAACATCACTCATGTTTATATACACAAATTCATCAGCAAGATACATGTACAAATGTATCACAAAAGAATAATATACATCCTAGCAACCCGGTGCTACATATCAGAGCCAACCGACCAAAAGAATGAAGACACGCTTCACAAAAAGACCTCCAGCATACCTACTATGCAATGCCTCATAGAGCATCATAAAACAGCAGAAGGGTGAGAAATATTATCATAATAACAATGCATACAATTATATATATCTTAACATAAAAATACACATATTCCACATTCTCACCACAATACATCAAAACTCATCCGTATACATCACAGTGTATATATATATACAACCAAACATATTCATCGTACATACTTTCACAATTCTCAATCATTCCACATGAACAGACACATTCATGTTTATTCATCAATGCACAAATACAAAGATGATAAATGCAAATCATAGAGACCGACTCACGACTCTATGCAAATGCAATGCGGTACCGACTCAATCATCACTAATTCACTCAGGAACTCTGCTGGAACCATCGCTCGTTACCGAAGTAACTCCCCGTCGGGCCTACGATGTTCACCCATTGCTCACACCCCACATGGGCACACAATGTTTATGGATCGCTCACACCCCACATGGGCACACGACCCGATCGCTCACACCCCACACGGGCACACGATCCGATTGCTCACACCCCACATGGGCACACAATCATTCGTAATCATCGCTCACACCCCACATGGGCACACGACGTTACGACGGATTCTCATTAGAATCGCTCAACACAAGAATGTATTTCATGATGCTTCATATGCAAAATGACACAAGACATTCTTGAAATGCACACATATTCACAATATATTCATGCATTCATCTCATACAATCACATACAATCTATATACATTCACATCAATGTGTAATACCCCAAAATTTGCTCTTCCCTTTTGGCATCATAGCATGGCATTATCATTTATCATATCATATCCATCTCATTAGCATTGCATTGCATTTAACATAGAAAAATGAAGCATGGCATCCTTCTTACCATCAGGGCATGTGATCAGGTGGAAGGTGGACAATCAAGGGATCATTCAAAGCACAAAAAGGTCAATCAAGTTGGCTCTAGGCAAGCCAAGAGGTCTCTCATGTCTCATACTATCTCAATTGATCTTCCAAAACCTCAAGGAAGTGAGATTCAATGGAAGATTGAAGCACTACATCTTTCACTATGCAAGAGATTCAAAAATTGAAGGAAAACCCTCAAAAGAGATAGCTCATTGATTCAAAATCATTCTCAAGTGGCATTTCTCATCATCCTTTAAGAGGATACACAACATACTCTGAGGAATTTGGATTTGGAATATGTGCAATTTCCTCCTAACCAGAGGGGACCAAAACTAGGGTTTCCCATTAAATCAGGGAATCTTTGATTTTTTGGACAAAACTTGATGTCATGGTATTCTACATGTTCTTAAGTGTATGTGTATGGAAAATTGCATCTCAATTGGTTTTAGAAGAGGTTCAATTGGAAGAAAGATCAAAAATCAGGGAATTTGGGGCCAAGTCAAATAATCAGAGGAAAAAGTCAACTCTTGACTTTTTGAGCCCAAAATCATGAAATTCATGTTACATATGTCCAATGTACAAAATTTGATCAAGAAACTCCAAAGGAATCATGAAAAAATCAAGAGGTGGAAAGTTGCCATTTTTGGATGAAGTAGGGTTACTAAAAATAGTAAGTTTTGGCCATTTTGCACTATACTTTGAACCAAGGCCATTTAAATTTGGAGCACCAAATGAAAAATCCACTCTGCCTCAATGAAAGATCTTGTTTTAAGCTTCAAATCCATGTGTAGAACATCTCCACTGGATAAAAATTGAGTGAGATATGATTGATCAAAGTTTGAGCAAAGTAGGTCCAAAACTAGGTCATGACCAAGATTTTCAGGGCACGCGCGCAGTCATTTTCTCAAACACTTGGTGGGCCAAATGTATTGATCAATTACTCATGATTAGAGGCTTCAAATGGAAAATCTTTCAACATCAAAGTTGTTCCTCTATGTGAGATCTTCAAAGTTGGTGTTTATCAATTTTTCATTTGATCAAAGGTTAAGGAGTTATGATGGCTCAAAGTATGGTCTATGCAACTGAAATTTGACTAGGTCACAACCAAGTCATGCCACACATGCGCGCATTCTGCAGCATTGTAAGCCTGTCTTGAGTTCCTATGTTTGAAGCTCATTTTCAATATGTTGCAAGTCTCATTTTCACTTCTTTTCAACATCAAAGTTGTTGTACCATGTACACACTTTGAAATGGTACCAAGATCACTCATGTCCATGGCTTGAAGAGAGAGATATCCATGCGCAAACTTCACCATTTCCAACTGAGGAATCACATCAGAGTTAGCAGTTTGGTTCAGACATTCATCAAACAATCCATGAACTTTATTTCCACATTTGGTCAAGCACATATCACCTACATAATGTTTAACATCACGTGCCTTGCATGAAAATAGAGAGAACAACTTGTTGAGCAAGTTTCTGCCACAACAACCTTACCATTCCAAGCTTCACTTTTCATTCCACCATAACTGTCGTGAACATTCCCACACCACACCACAACCATCAATGACTCGCCCCTAACTAACTTAACTCAGTTAGTTAGGGTGGACTCAGTTAACCACCTTGACTCACCCTAACTCAACTCATTAAACCGTGGTTAGCTTACACTATAAATAGAAATCTCACCTCACAATTTCAGGGTCAGCTTCATTTTCTCATTTTTCACTTCAAAGTTCTCTCTACTCTATCTGTGATCCTCTCACTCTGTCATCAACTCTCTCAAAAATCCTTCTCCAAGCACACGATACTTCACTCTCATCATCATCAATGGCACTTGATTGAAGGCGGTTTGAGCATAATTCTGAAGGTTGTTTCAAGCATTGTTCAACAGTGAATCTCTGCTCTCAAGACAGCCAGATATATAGCATTTATTTTGCTTAGTTTGTGAAGCTCCCAGGTTGAAGAACAAGTACTTCCTCTGGTTTTCTCAAATTATACAAGAACTGCAAGATCAGGTTCCAAAGCTCACAAACTTTTTCCTCACGATTACTGGATTATTTTGTTGTTTTTATGATGATTTGAGCTTAATAGAAGCATTTGAACTCCGGCTAGTTGATAGAGCTTCTTAGAAGCTTAGATCCAAAAGTTAGGGCATATCTTTGTATCCTCTGTTTTCTACGTGTGCGCATGGTAGGTGAAAGATAACTGTGGATTCGTATTGTGCTTAGCATGAGCTTCATTTTGATGTGTGCATTGCGTATTTTTGAGAAGATGTGGATTCGCAGGTGGCGGTTCTCGCCGGAGAAGGTGACCGGAGGTCCCTCTCCGGCCGGTAGCTTTAACTCCTAGGGTTTTCTCAGTTTGAATATTGGCCGTTGGATTTATAAATCGTGCGGATAAGATTGTGCCAACACATAAAAAATGTCACATGCGCGGCACATGTTTTATTTTAATCAGAGTGAACATTATGTGGTGTGGTACACTGTATGTTGTGTGATCCTTCGTGCGCGTGTGTTGATTTTGGCTACTTTGACTATAGTTTGACTATGACTCAATCCGATGGTTGTTATTGTGTTGACTTGGTTTGACTGAAGTGCATGGTTATTAATGTGTACTGCGCGCTTATTGGACTTAGCCAGAATGTTATTCACACCTCCCTGTTTTTAAGGCCCAATGAATTTGTACTGTCCAATTGCTATGTTCATACCCCCTGCATTTTGCATTTATTTTTCATTTTTTATTTTTTTGCTACACGTTTCATAATTAATTTTTAAAAATACCAAAACATATTGGAAAATTCTACAAAAATTCATGTGTATTCTTAAAACATTTAGGAAATTTTTCATGATTTTATTTTCTGATTTTATGACCATTTTGCCCCTGTTCCATTATTTCTTTTGAATTTCCATTTGCATGCATACTTAATGTGACATATGATTTTGTGCATTTTTGTTCTTGATCATAAAAAATGATTTTGATGCCTTTCTTTTTGCATTGTGGTCACAATATGTTGAGGTATGTTTGAGATTTATGAGATGATTTTTAAGTCTTTTTTGGATGACTTTTGATGTGTTGCTTTGAGCATGAATGCATGAAACTTCCATGGGACTTTGACCTAATTGTTGAGTGACTTTGGTTCTGATTCATTGCTTGTGGACTTGATATGTTAATGGCATGTGTTTAAGGTGTTTGATTGGTGAAAGTCATAATTTTTGAAGCATGTTTGCTATTTGTTTGAAGCATGAAGTTTAACTTGTTCATTTTGTGAATGCATGCCTCATGTTTGGTTTGCTTGATCATGAAGGCACTTGTGCCATGAGTTGTGGTTTTGTTTGAGGATGTATAGCATGTTAATTGACTTCTGATTGTGACATTTGGGTTTCATCTTTGCATGTTTGATGTTTATCTTGCACCTTAAGTCACTTGTTTCACAAGTATGAACCACATTCACATCACTTCACCTTTTCTTCTTTGCTTCTTGTTGGATTGAGATTTTGTTTGCATGATTTAGTATGCCCATTTAGGATAACATTAGGTTGTGTAAATATGAGTTACATTCTGACTTGGAAGCATGTATAGCATTCAATCTCATTTCACTTTGTTTGTCAACTTGTTTGAATTTGATTTGTTCATTATATTTTCTTACTTTACTTGTAAGTGATTGTGCTAACCATGTAGGGGCTTTGGTAAGTTTCAATTGAGTGTGGATAAGGAATCCACATTCAACTTCTATCCTTTCTCTTTTACAATTTTGTGTTTTGTTAAGCACTTATGTGCTTTCTTTTAATAACTCATCACTTTCCCTTTGTGAATTACAATTCATCTTCTACTTTAGAAGTGAATTGTTTAATTCATTCTTTCTTTAGACGTTAGGTTGAAACCTCACAAACCTTAGGATCACTCCCTTAACTAATCAATTAGGATTGAGTCTTAGTCCATATAGATTTTTACCTTTATCCTCCCTTGAGTCTCTTTTCTCATCTCAAAGAAAATTCAAAACATATAATAAAGGTAGGCATTTATTGCATTTAGGCCTTTCATATAAAGAAAAGGTTATAAGGGGTCTTCTCTTATAATCTTAGAATGTATAGCATATAGCCCATCTTGGGTCAATGTGTTAAACATTTGATCTTGTATGAGGGACTTAAATGCAATACTTGTTGAAGGTGCAAATAATAAAAAACACTTCTTCATTTCTTAATCAACAAAACACTTAATAAACACAAGTATGCTAGTGTGTTGGAACCTTGACAATTGGAACTAAGTGTGGGGGTCTTCTTCACTCTTAGTGTGCTTTCTTACCCATTCCATCTTGGAATGTGAGGATGTACACATTCCAATGACTAAGATTCAGATACACTATCATATGCAAACAAATGAAAAAACTCTTAAAAGACAAAAACAAACAATAACGTCTTTCCTTCGGGAATTCTTTTCTCACCTCATTCACTCTCAACGCACGAACGCGCTTCTACTCGTTCTCTTGCAAGATGGTAACGCACTCGGACCAGCGAGCCTGCAACACCTGAGCTAGAACGTCAGCCGTTCTCTAAAAAACACAAACAATTCATCCCTAGTGAGGGGAACTACGTCGCTCTGATTCTCATGCTCCTGATGAGATACGTAGGCAGTGGGGTAGGGCCCATGCGAGCACTTCTTTTATTTTCCCTACATTTGTTTCTCTTTCTCCTTTCCTTTTTCAGTTCTTTCTCAGTATTCCTTTCTTTACACCCTTTTGATCGAGACAAGCAAGCGTGGATCCCATCGGGTACGATGGACGTGAGGGGGTGCTAATACCTTCCTCTCGCGTAACCGACTCCCTTACCCACTTCTCTTGGTCGTAAGACCATGCTTTTCCTTTCTCTCAGGTTTACGCGGTGTTTCCTTTCCCTCTCTTGGGATAAATACACATTGCTGGCGACTCTGTTCGGTGCCACTTTCGCGTTTGTACTTGGATGAAAATCCCGGGAGCGACAGCTGGCGACTCTGCTGGGGATTATTGCGGTTGACCTATTGCTGGTCCATCCCTAAGCGAGTCAATCCTAGCGCTTGTCTGTTTTTCTTTCATTGGGTGTTTACTGTTGTGTTGTATTTACTGTTTTATTGTATGGTTATTTACTGCTTTACTGTACATTACTGTATTTACCGTATTTTAGCATTTTCATTTCATATGATATATTATGCTATACTGGACTGTGTTGTTTTCTGTTTGGCGGGTGGGATTTCTGAGAGATAAGCCCATTACACAGGCTTGAGTATACACTTAGAATTAGAGTGGAGAGTAGTGGGACCTACGTGCCGTTTGGAGTGCGTTGGGTGTTCACGAAATTCACAGCTAGACGAGGCTATCTTGGGACACGTCGTGGCATGCGCATCTTGCGTATTCCAGGAAGTAGATCTAGAGAGCTGTCGACTCTAGTGACCGATCATGAGGACCTTAGTGGAGATATCCCTTTTTAGTGGTGACAATGGCAGACCACATTCTGTGGCAAACCCATTCGCACCCGAGGGCCCACTTTGGAACTTGCATAGGATGACTTTTATTTTCTAAGGGGAGTCAGTGGACGACCTCTTTGATTGGCATAGCATTGTATCCTACGGGCTGAATGTGCTATTGCTTCTCAAACCTCTGAAGCTGACAAGCCTTATTTTCTAAGAACCACATGTGAGTATGGGCGGGATGTTTACAGGTTTGCAGGAAACCCAGCCTCCTACCTACCTTACTTGTGATTCTATGATGATTTCAGACATTGTATCCTATGACAGTGATTTAAGTGTTCATCTCAGATATTGCCAGACTCAGTACAGAGACACAGTGCACACAGTTCAATACAGACACCGACACTTGATTACCTGATCACATGCCCTTTTGCATTGCATTATCATATCATAACAGTTATGTTTGTCATTTTCAGGTGCATAATACATTTCTGATTCCAATCCATGGGTTCAACAGAGATCGTCGCCGAGAGAAAGAACAATGTGTCTTACAAGTTTCCAGATCCTGTCTTGGATTCATTGCTCAAAGTTATAGATATGGCTGGTCCGGGTATTCTTGATAGGTTTCAGAAGAGCTACGGGAATTTGGTTGGGATGGTCCGTACAATCACCAAGTATGAGCATGATGCTTTACACACTCTGCTGCAGTTCTACGAGCCTTCGTTGAGGTGCTTTCTTTTTTCAGATTACATTTTGATGCCAACACTGGAAGAATTCTCATTTATTTTGGGAATTCCGATCACGTCGGCAATACCATTCTTCTCTGGTAGTTCTCCCAGCGTAAAAGAAATTGCTGCTGCTTTACAAATGGATCAGACATTGATAAAGAGCGGTGTGAGCAGTAAAAATGGAGTTAGCGGATTTCATTTAGAATTTCTGGCTGGACAGGCCCAAGAGGCTGCAAGTGCTAAAAATTGGACGGTTTACAATTCCATTCTGGCTCTCTGCATATATGGCCTAGTTTTCTTTCCCAATCAGCAAGACTTTGTGGATATGCAAGCAACGAGAGTTTTTGTCCTTAAAAATCCAGTCCCTACTTTGTTAGGAGATTTTTATCATTCCGTGCATTACAAGAATGAGAAAAGGAGGGGAGGATCTGTTAGTTGTTGCACTCCACTGCTGAGTCATTGGTTTTTCAAACATTTGCCTCAGACAGGTGCCTTTGTGGAAACCAAAGATGTGGCGAAATGGTCTAAACGATTGATGAGTTTAACTGCTGATAACATTGTATGGTTTGATCACCGGTTGTTGAGAATAGAGCTTGTCACAAGATGCGGAAATTTTCCAAATGTGTCTCTGATTGGCAGAAAAGGAGGGATTAATTATAATCCAGTTTTGGCCATCCGACAGTTTGGGTATGCTTCCAGATATCCTCCTACAGAGCAAGATGTGGAAGAATCCTTATTCTTTACAGGAACTAAAGATGCAAAGGTGGTAGAAGTAGTGAATGCTTGGAAAGATAAGCACAAAATTGGAAAAGCAGTTTTTGGAAAAGGAGATTATAGATCTTATCCTGAATATGACAGGTGGATTGAGACGAAAGTAAAGGAATTGCTTTTACCCTTTTCAAGGGGACCTCTTTTATGTTCAGCACAGCCAGAACAACCCACTATGGTGGCTATTGAAGAATGTGAGAAGTGGAAGAAAATGGTCAGAGAGCTGCAGATAGAAAATTCTGGAATGAGCAGATGTCTTCAGAAAGCTCTAGCTGACAACAAAGAGTTGGAAAAGAGAGCCTTGAAAGCGGAAAAAACCTTGGCTGACAAAGAGGAAGATTTTGATGACCGAGCTCGGTACTTTCGGAAACTTACTCTGGGAGCAGATGACACTAGTCAGGCTCACAAGATTACAAAACAGGCTTTAGCCCGAAGCAAGGATTCATTAGCTCAACTTCGTCAAGCTTGGGATGAAGTCAGAATTGAAAATGCCGAGTTAAAGGATCAGTCGAAGACTAAAGACGAGGAGCTTAAAAAGGCACATGAGCAGAGGAGAAAGTATCGGGAAAGTCTCGATAAAAGTCAAGAACAGTTAGAAGAAGCTAGAAGCCAGTTGAAGAATACCAAGAAAGAGCTTGAAGAAGCCATGATAGAAAGGGAGATACTCAAGACGCAAGCCGGCATAAAGAGACACAAAGGAGTGTGTGATGACGAAGCTCTGATGCTGCATATGGGTTCTTTAACTGAAGCTCTTGAGAAAAGGGATGTCTTGATCAAAGAAATGATTGAAAAGCCGAATCACCAGCGTACCCGTATACTTTTTGAGGAGATCAAATACTCAAGTGATAAGCTGAAGGGTGTGGAATTGTCAGACTGATGTTCTTTTCCTTATATTTTGTTATTAATGGTTACCATCAGGCTTGTTGATGGATCCATTTTTCCTTGTATTGCATTTGCGGTGGAACCTTTCTTAAATGTACTTGGATACTTTGTTGAATGAGTATGAGCAGTTTTATTCAGAATTATTCCTTATCAGATAGCTGCACACAAGCACATGACCACGACATGTCTCTTTATATCACAATTTCTGGTCTTCAGATTTCTGTGGTGGGATTGGAATCAGGGTATAAAGCACCTCGGAAATGACAAACATGGCATTGCATGGCATTGCATATCATTTTGCATTTTTGTTACTTGCTTTTCAGGTACTCGTTGCAGGGTCTCTAACCTTTATTTGGTTTCAGGCATTATAGCGGAGAGTCATATTCACCGATATTCGACGCGAAGGAATCAAGTAAGAATCATGGATCAAGTGCAAAGTGATTTGGCTGAAATGAGGGCGCGTATGGACCAGTTCATGACCCTCATGACTGGCATGGCGCAAAATCAGGAGAGACTGAGGCTTCTGGTAGAGCGTCCCGACAATGGGCCCGAAGGTGACCAACATGACAATTCACAGGGACACGGCATCCCTCCTCCCGGTGGTAACCCTCCTCCTGGCGGTAACAATCGGGGTAATGGAAATGGTAGGCATGCTGGTGTTACTCTTGAAGATACTCTGGAAGACCAATTTACTCTGCTGGATGCTGATGTGGGTAATCAAGGGGATCGAAGGTATGATGAGTTAGCAGAGAAGATCAGGGCCATAGAATGCAAGAACTCTATGGGTATTGATGTTACCAGCTTGGGGCTGGTCTCAGGAGTCAGAATTCCCCCTAAATTCAAACCTCCTACTTTTGATAAGTATCACGGCAATGCGTGTCCCCAAACGCATCTTCAAGCTTACTTTGGGAAGATTTCAGCCCATACTGATGACGAGAAGCTATGGATGCACTATTTTCAGGACAGTCTGGCGGGGGCGTCTTTGACCTGGTACATGAAGTTGAGTAGAGCTGCTGTGAAGAATTGGAAAGATCTGGCAGAAGCGTTCCTGAAGCAATACCAATATAATATTGACATGGCGCCCAACCGCACCCAATTGCAGGGATTGTCACAAAATGCCAAGGAGAGTTTCAAAGAATATGCATAGAGGTGGAGGGAAATGGCTGCCCAGGTTCAACCTCCCTTATCAGACAGAGAAATGGCAGATATGTTCATGGGCACCTTGCAAGGGGCCTATCTGGATAGATTAGCTGCTGGTCCGTCAACTGGATTTGCTGATATTGTGATTGCGGGAGAAAGAATAGAAAGTCTGTTAAAGCTTGGAAAGATCCAGGATGTGAGTGGGGCCGGCTCTTCGGGGACGAAGAAACCGTTTGCTAGTAACCAGAAAAGACGAGAAGGTGATATGAATGCTGTGTTTAGAGGACGAGGCAGAGGGCGTTCTCGAGCTTATTATCAGGTAGATGCTGTAACAATCCCCACACCGTCTGTTCAGAAACAACAACCCCAACAACAAGTTCAACAGCAACAACCTTTTTTCCAGCAAAGGTCTAGACAGAGGGATCGTAAGATGGATCCTCTCCCTATGACTTATGCCGCGCTGTTGCCCCGGCTACTCGAGTTAAAGTTGGTAGAACTCCGTACTATGAAAGCTCCGGTTGCTGGAAACCTGCCACCTAACTTCGATGCTAATGCTCGTTGTGAGTTCCACTCAGGTGCTCAGGGGCACTCCATTGAAAAATGCTGGGCTTTCCATCATAAAGTACAAGATTTGATTGATGCTAAAGCCATCAATTTCTCTCCCGCTCCTAATATTACTCAGCATCCCATGCCTGATCATAGCGCAGCAAATGTGTACGCTATTGAAGATGGGAGGAGATTGAATCTGGTGACAGATATCCGTCAAGTGAAAACTTCTTTGTTGGTTGTAAAAGATCGTTTATTGAAGGGACAGGTGTTCCCGGGCTGTAATCAAGATTGCTTTGAGTGTATGAATCAGGAGAACGGCTGTGATAAGTTGAAGATGGGTTTACAGAATCTGATCGATGAAGGATGTCTACAGTTCGACAGAGTCGTGAAAGACAATGATGAGATATCAACCGTGACCATCTATTACACTCCCGCTGAGATTCAAATGCCGGTCAATGCAGTTCCCGTGGCGAGTGTTGCGCCAGAAGGGCCCAGTCCTGTCACTATCACGGTGCCAGGACCAATTCCGTTCACATCCACGAAAGCTATCCCATGGCACTATGGGGCAGATGTATATTACGAAGGTAAAAAACAGGAAGTTGAGTCATCAGTCAGCCCAAATGTTGATAACGTAGG
This sequence comes from Lathyrus tuberosus, assembly GCA_022829125.1. Classification (NCBI taxonomy): domain Eukaryota; kingdom Viridiplantae; phylum Streptophyta; class Magnoliopsida; order Fabales; family Fabaceae; genus Lathyrus; species Lathyrus tuberosus. The sequence goes on along the minus strand of JALAZF010000161.1, from coordinate 5,481,257 downwards.
GGGTGTAGGGGGCTTTACAAGGAGTGGAAGGTTGTTCGCTCCCCCAACCTTGAGAAGTGATAAGGAGGTAGAAGCTGCAGCAAAGGATAAGGGTAAACAGGTGGTTGAAAGTGCACCTACACCTGAAGCAGAGACAAAGATTACTTTTGATAAGGAAATGGAAGAATTTATGAAGATAATCAAGAAAAGCGATTATAAGATTGTGGACCAACTGAATCAGACCCCTTCAAAGATTTCAATCCTGTCACTATTGTTGTGCTCTGATGCGCACCGACAGGCGTTGTTGAGAGTGTTGAAGAGTGCGTACGTGCCACAAGAAATTACTGTTAATCAGCTCGAGGGCGTAATCTCCAATGTTAATGTCAGCCATGGCTTGGGCTTTACAAGTAGAGATTTGACTGTTGAAGGAAGAAACCATAATAAGGCTTTGCATATCACGATGGAGTGTAAGGGCGCAGTGTTATCTCATGTACTGGTAGACACTGGTTCGTCACTCAATGTCTTGCCCAAGAAGGCATTAATGAAGCTGGAAGTTGATGGTTTGATCTTAAGGCCTAGTGAATTGGTGGTCAGAGCATTCGATGGGACCAGACGATCTGTGTTTGGTGAGGTGGAATTGCCCGTACAAATTGGACCACAGGTATTCAAATCCACGTTCCATGTAATGGACATACAACCTGCATATAGCTGCCTATTGGGACGCCCTCGGATTCACGGAGCCGGGGCTGTTACTTCTACTCTACATCAAAAGCTGAAGTATGAGTTTGAAGGGCAGGTTGTGACAGTGTGTGGGGAAGAAGACATCTTTGTGAGTCACTTGTCCACGTTCAAGTACATTGAAATGGATGGGGAAATTCATGAGATGCTGTGCCAATCATTCGAAGCAGTCAATATTGACGATGCACCTGAGTCTTCTTCTGTACCAGTTGGGGCTGGTACCTCCATTTCATCTTACAAACAAGCTGTCGAAGTCGTCAGGGCAGGCAACGCCCAAGGTTGGGGCCGGTTGATAGAGACCCCAATGAAGGAAGACAAATTTGGTATTGGTTATCATCCCTCTACAACTTCAGATGCGGGGAGCAGGGGACCCATTACTTTCAATAGTGGGGGAATTATCTACATGGACCAGTCTTGTGCAGCCACGGAGGATAGTGTTGACAGTGATTGTGACTTGGACAACTGGGTACGCCCTCATGTTCCGGGACAACAAGTGCAGAACTGGTTCGTTGAAGAAGTCATCCGGGTTACTCTTCAGACAGAGTAATTTTTCTTTGTTTTTTTCTAACCATAATGCATGACAAAATCTTGCGCTCTGCCCAAGGCGTATAGATTCATTTGTAGGGCCACCATGGTTGCATTTGCAATGTTTAATCATTAATAAAGGACGTTTTGCAATCAAATTTTGTTCTCTGTCTTTCAGTTTTTATTTTTGCACAAAAAAAAATATATAAAATGGCAATGTTTCATTTTCTTTTGTTTTGCTTAAAAATAAATTCTAAAATAAGGCATGAACCCGTTCATGCAGACTTGATCCTCCGGATACCACTGATAACGATTTTGATATGGCCATGTATGACTTTGACAATCCGATTTATCAAGCCGAAGAAGGGGATGAGAAAGATTGTGAACTCCCTGAAGAACTGGCCAGATTGTTGAAACAGGAGGAAAGGGTCATCCAGCCTCATCAGGAGACTGTAGAAATCATCAATATTGGTACCAAGGACGCCAAGAAAGAGATCAGGATTGGTGCCAGCTTGCAAGCAGATGTGAAGCAAACTTTGACGGAAATGTTGCGCGAGTATGTTGACGTCTTCGCCTGGTCGTATCAAGACATGCCGGGGTTGGATACGGATATTGTCGTGCACAGGCTACCATTGAGAGAAGAATATCCGCCAGTCAAGCAGAAACTTCGTCGGACTCACCCCGACATGGCTTTAAAGATTAAGGAGGAAGTCCAGAAGCAGTGGGACGCTGGTTTTCTTGCTGTGACAAAGTATCCTCCATGGGTAGCCAACATCGTGCCAGTACCGAAGAAAGATGGAAAAGTGAGAATGTGTGTGGATTATCGAGATCTTAATAAAGCTAGCCCGAAAGATGATTTTCCACTACCTCATATTGATGTGCTGGTCGATAATACAGCTCAATTTTCAGTGTTCTCATTTATGGACGGGTTCTCCGGGTACAACCAGATCAAGATGGCACCTGAAGACATGGAGAAGACCACGTTCATTACTCCGTGGGGTACATATTGTTATAAGGTAATGCCTTTTGGGTTGAAAAACGCAGGGGCAACGTACCAACGGGCGATGGTGACATTGTTTCACGACTTGATTCATAAGGAGATCGAGTGTTATGTAGATGATATGATTGCCAAGTCGAGAACAGAAGAGGAACATCTGGTTAATCTGAAAAAGCTGTTTGAAAGGTTGAGAAAGTTCCGTCTGAGATTAAACCCAAACAAGTGCACGTTTGGGGTGCGTTCTGGAAAGTTGCTGGGTTTCATTGTGAGCGAAAGAGGAATTGAGGTTGATCCTGCTAAGGTGAAAGCAATACAAGAAATGCCTGAACCGAGAACAGAAAAAGAGGTTCGTGGTTTCTTGGGTAGATTGAACTACATTGCAAGGTTCATATCTCACCTAACAGCCACGTGTGAACCAATATTTAAATTGTTAAGGAAAGATCAAACGGTCAGGTGGAATGACGATTGCCAATTGGCATTCGATAAGATAAAAGAATACTTGCAGGAACCTCCGATTCTAATGCCTCCAGTTGAAGGGAGACCGCTGATAATGTATCTGACAGTGCTTGAAGGTTCCATGGGTTGTGTTCTCGGTCAACATGACGAGACAGGTAGGAAGGAGCATGCTATTTACTACCTGAGCAAAAAGTTCAATGATTGTGAGTCCCGATACTCAATGCTTGAAAAGACATGCTGTGCGCTTGCATGGGCTGCTAAGCGATTGAGGCAATATATGGTTAGGCACACGACCTTGTTGATTTCAAAAATGGATCCTATCAAGTATATTTTTGAGAAACCAGCATTGACAGGCAGAGTTGCACGGTGGCAAATGGTCTTGACAGAGTATGACATTCAGTACACTTCACAAAAGGCCATCAAAGGAAGTATCTTGTCCGACTATCTTGCGCAACAGCCGATTGATGATTACCAACCCATGAAGTTTGACTTCCCTGATGAAAACATCATGTTTCTCAAAGCTAAAGACTGCGAGGAACCACTTCCGGAGGAGGGGCCAGACCCTGAATCCAAATTGAGTCTGATGTTTGATGGGGCTGTCAATATGAATGGGTGCGGAGTTGGAGCAGTTCTTATCACGCCGGAAGGTGTTCATATGCCGTTCACTGCCCGAATAACTTTCGGATGCACCAACAATGAAGCAGAGTACGAAGCTTGTATAATGGGGATCGAGGAGGCGATTAATCTACGGATTAAAACCCTTGATATATCCGGTGATTCAGCTTTGGTAATCAATCAAGTGAAAGGGAGTTGGTACACGCACCAAGCAAATCTAGTGCCGTATAGAGATTATACGAGGAGATTGCTGACATTTTTCACAACAGTGAAACTGTACCACATTCCTCGAGATGAGAATAGGTTCGCTGATGCCTTGGCCACTCTGTCTTCCATGATCAAAGTGCAAGGATGGAACCATGTACCTAAGATTGAGGTATCCCGCCTTGACAGACCAGCATTTGTGTTTGCGGTCGATGCAACGTCTGATGACAAGCCATGGTTTCATGATATTAAGTGTTTCTTGAAAAGTCAAGAGTACCCGTCAGGGGCATCGTCCAAAGACAGGAAGACGTTGAGAAGGTTAGCTGGTAGTTTCTTCTTGAACAAAGATGGCGTGCTGTATAAAAGAAATTTTGACACGGTCCTGCTTAGATGTGTGGATAGACATGAAGCAGACTTGTTGATGATTGAAGTGCACGAAGGCTCTTTCGGTACTCACGCCGGAGGGCATGCAATGGCTAAAAAGTTGTTAAGATCGGGATATTATTGGTTGACTATGGAGTCAGATTGTTGTAAATATGCCCGCAAATGCCATAAATGCCAGATCTATGCAGACAAGGTGCATGTGCCTCCAAATCCGTTGAGCATCATGTCGTCGCCTTGGCCGTTTGCCATGTGGGGCATTGATATGATCGGAAAGATTGAGCCTACAGCTTCCAATGGTCATCGTTTCATCTTGGTGGCAATTGATTACTTCACCAAATGGGTTGAAGCCGCATCCTATGCCAATGTTACAAAACAAGTGGTCGCTCGTTTCTTAAAACGGGATATCATTTGCCGATATGGAGTTCCCGAAAGAATCATTACTGATAATGGTTCTAATTTGAACAATAAGATGATGGCTGAGTTATGCCGGGACTTCAAAATCGAGCATCACAATTCTTCTCCGTACCGCCCAAAGATGAATGGCGCGGTCGAAGCGGCCAACAAAAATATCAAGAAGATTGTACAGAAGATGGTTGTCACGTACAAAGATTGGCATGAGATGCTACCATTTGCTTTGCATGGGTATCGAACGTCGGTACGCACGTCCACTGGGGCAACCCCATTCTCACTTGTATATGGTATGGAGGCAGTGCTACCGGTTGAAGTAGAGATTCCGTCCCTCAGAGTCATGATGGATGTTAAGCTAGATGAAGCTGAATGGGTACGAGCCAGATTTGATCAGCTGAGCCTTATTGAGGAAAAGCGATTGGCGGCTGTATGTCATGGGCAACTATATCAGCGCAGGATGAAACAGGCATTTGACCAAAAGGTGCGTCCTCGGGTTTATAAAGTCGGAGATGTGGTACTCAAAAGGATCCTTCCTCCCAATACAGATCACAGGGGCAAATGGACTCCTAATTATGAAGGTCCATTCGTGGTTAAAAAGGTCTTTTCGGGCGGAGCTTTATTGCTTACAACCATGGATGGCGAAGACTTTTCATCCCCTGTCAACTCGGACGTAGTCAAAAAATACTTCGCATGAATAGACCCGCTGGATAATAAAAATAAAAAAAATCCAGGCAAAAAAGGGCATCCCGGCGAACCAAAAACAGAATAAGGTTCGGGCAAAAATTAGGGATATAATTGAAAAAATTTTGTACACCCGGTAAGTTGAAAACCCGAAAGGGCAACTTAGGCAAAAAAGGGTATCCTGGTGGATCGAAAACCTGAAAGGGCGGTCCACACAAAAGAGGGATTTAAGCGAATGACTACGGTTTGAGTTATCTGTACCCTGTCACCGTTTGAACAACTGACGTTCTGAAGGATAGGAATCGGTCTGATCATTCCTCAGAAGGCAAGGTCGGGGAGTTTTGAAGACATACTGGTCATAACAGAATGGAAACTCAGTGGAATTCCGTTTTCACATTGCCATTAGGATAGTTTCTTTTCTCAATTTTTCAGCAATCACCTCTTTCCAGGGATTGCTTCCAGATGTAATTGCCTATTCTGGGCTCTCAGTCAATAAATTGAATTTCAGTAAAAAGCTTTCTATTTTTGTTTTATTGCTTTGTTTGCAAAAACGTCCTAATTGTTGATAAAACATTGCATTTGAAAACATGGCAGCCTTGCAATAACATGCGCGGAAAAAATATTTGAAATTACTTCGAATGTTGAATACTCCCGGATGGTGGATTCTAGCCACGCAATATTCGGGGCATGTGGGCATATTCTTTTGTTGCAGGTAGCAGGTGCAGATGATTTTAAGCACAAGACCAGCAATAAATCACCCCACGCAAAAGACTGGGGCAATTATGGGTAAGGAGATCGGCGTTCATCGTTCGGTCGACGATTGTTCATAACGGGTCGATATCAGTGAATTAAGTTCAACTGGGTACCGTTGCATCTTATTAAGTCGATTCTCTCATTCAGTACTTCCAACAGCTACAAGCTTTTCTATGTCGATAACGGTCACAGGTTCCCCAAAAGAGTGGTCTCGTCGACACCGAAACTGATGGTCATTATCCCCAGCGAAGTCACAAGAGTTTGAAGAGGCTAGATCTTCTGTAAAATCCTCTTATGACATCCTTTGCGGGGACGAATTGTTGTGTTGTCCAAGCATGGGGCAGGATTGGTTCCCCAGCATGAAGTGTTGATCATCCCCAGTAGAGTTTGAGGACAGTTGGTCTTCTGTAAAATCCTCTCAAAAGGCATTCCCCAACATGAGACGCTTTAAAGCAGTTTTCTCCAGCAGAGTTTGTTATAAACTCGTCATCCCCAACGGAATTGTCCAAAGGGAAAGCTCGCCTAACATGGGGCATTGTGGTACTCATCCTAAGCTTGACAGTCATATTCTTCAGCAGACTACTGTGGATTTGCTTTGGGTTTCCCCAACAGATCTCTAAGGACTCTTTCTAGCAAGTTGCAGTGGAATGTTCTAACCAGGATTTGCATATCCCTGGCAGAGTAGCCATGATCCCCAGCAAGATTGTGTCTCTGGTAATGATCCCCCACAGAGGTCAGCATCGAATCTTGTCAGCAATACTCCCCAGCCGAGTTATAAGGTTGATAATCCCTATAAAGGATCTTGGGTTGAATAAATCCCCAAGCAGAGTTTTAATGGCTCATTTCCCCAGCAGGACGTCATTTAAAAATTCTCATCCCCAGCGGAGTTGCTGTGACCAGAATCCAGCCCCAAACAGATGGAATAATTCCTGGCAGAGTCATCATTCCCTCATATCTTAAAGTCCAATTTATTTTTGGCAAGCTTGACAATTCGAAGCAGACGGATTGTTCATCCATTCGCCAGCAGAGATATTATCCTTTTAGGAGTCTCCGAGATTAAATCATTGATTGTGATTCCTCAGCAGAGTCGGCAGAGATGTCTGGCGCAGAGGCAGAGAGTAATTCAATTTTGAAATTCTAAAAGTCCAACAGTGGATTGGCAAAAGTCCGTCTTCGGGTGGCAAAAGTCCAACAGTGGATTGGCAAAAGTCCGTCTAAGGGTGGCAAAGCAGCAAAAGTCCAACAGTGGATTGGCAAAAGTCCGTCTTCGGGTGGCAAAAGTCCAACAGTGGATTGGCAAAAGTCCGTCTTCGGGTGGCAAGAGTCCAACAGTGGATTGGCAAAAGTCCATCTTCGGGTGGCAAAGCAGCTAAAAGTCCAACAGTGGATTGGCAAAAGTCCGTCTTCGGGTGGCAAAAGTCCAACAGTGGATTGGCGAAAGGTCCATCTAAGGGTGGCAAATTCTTAAAGTCCAACAGTGGATTGGCAAAAGTCCGTCTTCGGGTGGCAAAAGTCCAACAGTGGATTGGCGAAAGGTCCATCTAAGGGTGGCAAATTCTAAAAGTCCAACAGTGGATTGGCAAAAGTCCGTCTTCGGGTGGCACGAAGCTGCAAAGTCGACCAGTAGTGTGGCAGGCCAGTAGTCGTCTGGAGTTGCATAAAAGACATTATTAAAGTCCACCAGTAGTGTGGCAGGCCAGTAGTCGTCTGGAGTTGCATAAAAGACATTATTAAAGTCCACCAGTAGTGTGGCAGGCCAGTAGTCGTCTGGAGTTGCATAAAAGACATTATTAAAGTCCACCAGTAGTGTGGCAGGCCAGTAGTCGTCTGGAGTTGCATAAAAGACATTATTAAAGTCCACCAGTAGTGTGGCAGGCCAGTAGTCGTCTGGAGTTGCATAAAAGACCTTATTAAAGTCCACCAGTAGTGTGGCAAGCCAGTAGTCGTCTGGCGTCGTTCAAAAAGACAGTATTGAAGTCCACCAGTAGCGTGGCAAGCCAGTAGTCGTCTGGCATCGTTCAAAAGACAGAGCTCTCCGACGTTTCATCGAAGACTCAATCCAGCAGTCTCGTTGGGTTTATATCCCTGTTATTCTTCATCATCCAGAGCAAATTTTTGGTTATATTTGGTATTCAATCACTATATACCTTGAAAGTCCGAAAGCAATTGCTTTCAGGCATTCAGGTCTACAGCGCTTGAATAGGGGCAGCTGTAATACCCCAAAATTTGCTCTTCCCTTTTGGCATCATAGCATGGCATTATCATTTATCATATCATATCCATCTCATTAGCATTGCATTGCATTTAACATAGAAAAATGAAGCATGGCATCCTTCTTACCATCAGGGCATGTGATCAGGTGGAAGGTGGACAATCAAGGGATCATTCAAAGCACAAAAAGGTCAATCAAGTTGGCTCTAGGCAAGCCAAGAGGTCTCTCATGTCTCATACTATCTCAATTGATCTTCCAAAACCTCAAGGAAGTGAGATTCAATGGAAGATTGAAGCACTACATCTTTCACTATGCAAGAGATTCAAAAATTGAAGGAAAACCCTCAAAAGAGATAGCTCATTGATTCAAAATCATTATCAAGTGGCATTTCTCATCATCCTTTAAGAGGATACACAACATACTCTGAGGAATTTGGATTTGGAATATGTGCAATTTCCTCCTAACCAGAGGGGACCAAAACTAGGGTTTCCCATTAAATCAGGGAATCTTTGATTTTTTGGACAAAACTTGATGTCATGGTATTCTACATGTTCTTAAGTGTATGTGTATGGAAAATTGCATCTCAATTGGTTTTAGAAGAGGTTCAATTGGAAGAAAGATCAAAAATCAGGGAATTTGGGGCCAAGTCAAATAATCAGAGGAAAAAGTCAACTCTTGACTTTTTGAGCCCAAAATCATGAAATTCATGTTACATATGTCCAATGTACAAAATTTGATCAAGAAACTCCAAAGGAATCATGAAAAAATCAAGAGGTGGAAAGTTGCCATTTTTGGATGAAGTAGGGTTACTAAAAATAGTAAGTTTTGGCCATTTTGCACTATACTTTGAACCAAGGCCATTTAAATTTGGAGCACCAAATGAAAAATCCACTCTGCCTCAATGAAAGATCTTGTTTTAAGCTTCAAATCCATGTGTAGAACATCTCCACTGGATAAAAATTGAGTGAGATATGATTGATCAAAGTTTGAGCAAAGTAGGTCCAAAACTAGGTCATGACCAAGATTTTCAGGGCACGCGCGCAGTCATTTTCTCAAACACTTGGTGGGCCAAATGTATTGATCAATTACTCATGATTAGAGGCTTCAAATGGAAAATCTTTCAACATCAAAGTTGTTCCTCTATGTGAGATCTTCAAAGTTGGTGTTTATCAATTTTTCATCTGATCAAAGGTTAAGGAGTTATGATGGCTCAAAGTATGGTCTATGCAACTGAAATTTGACTAGGTCACAACCAAGTCATGCCACACATGCGCGCATTCTGCAGCATTGTAAGCCTGTCTTGAGTTCCTATGTTTGAAGCTCATTTTCAATATGTTGCAAGTCTCATTTTCACTTCTTTTCAACATCAAAGTTGTTGTACCATGTACACACTTTGAAATGGTACCAAGATCACTCATGTCCATGGCTTGAAGAGAGAGATATCCATGCGCAAACTTCACCATTTCCAACTGAGGAATCACATCAGAGTTAGCAGTTTGGTTCAGACATTCATCAAACAATCCATGAACTTTATTTCCACATTTGGTCAAGCACATATCACCTACATAATGTTTAACATCACGTGCCTTGCATGAAAATAGAGAGAACAACTTGTTGAGCAAGTTTCTGCCACAACAACCTTACCATTCCAAGCTTCACTTTTCATTCCACCATAACTGTCGTGAACATTCCCACACCACACCACAACCATCAATGACTCGCCCCTAACTAACTTAACTCAGTTAGTTAGGGTGGACTCAGTTAACCACCTTGACTCACTCTAACTCAACTCATTAAACCGTGGTTAGCTTACACTATAAATAGAAATCTCACCTCACAATTTCAGGGTCAGCTTCATTTTCTCATTTTTCACTTCAAAGTTCTCTCTACTCTATCTCTGATCCTCTCACTCTGTCATCAACTCTCTCAAAAATCCTTCTCCAAGCACACGATACTTCACTCTCATCATCATCAATGGCACTTGATTGAAGGCGGTTTGAGCATAATTCTGAAGGTTGTTTCAAGCATTGTTCAACAGTGAATCTCTGCTCTCAAGACAGCCAGATATATAGCATTTATTTTGCTTAGTTTGTGAAGCTCCCAGGTTGAAGAACAAGTACTTCCTCTGGTTTTCTCAAATTATACAAGAACTGCAAGATCAGGTTCCAAAGCTCACAAACTTTTTCCTCACGATTACTGGATTATTTTGTTGTTTTTATGATGATTTGAGCTTAATAGAAGCATTTGAACTCCGGCTAGTTGATAGAGCTTCTTAGAAGCTTAGATCCAAAAGTTAGGGCATATCTTTGTATCCTCTGTTTTCTACGTGTGCGCATGGTAGGTGAAAGATAACTGTGGATTCGTATTGTGCTTAGCATGAGCTTCATTTTGATGTGTGCATTGCGTATTTTTGAGAAGATGTGGATTCGCAGGTGGCGGTTCTCGCCGGAGAAGGTGACCGGAGGTCCCTCTCCGGCCGGTAGCTTTAACTCCTAGGGTTTTCTCAGTTTGAATATTGGCCGTTGGATTTATAAATCGTGCGGATAAGATTGTGCCAACACATAAAAAATGTCACATGCGCGGCACATGTTTTATTTTAATCAGAGTGAACATTATGTGGTGTGGTACACTGTATGTTGTGTGATCCTTCGTGCGCGTGTGTTGATTTTGGCTACTTTGACTATAGTTTGACTATGACTCAATCCGATGGTTGTTATTGTGTTGACTTGGTTTGACTGAAGTGCATGGTTATTAATGTGTACTGCGCGCTTATTGGACTTAGCCAGAATGTTATTCACACCTCCCTGTTTTTAAGGCCCAATGAATTTGTACTGTCCAATTGCTATGTTCATACCCCCTGCATTTTGCATTTATTTTTCATTTTTTATTTTTTTGCTACACGTTTCATAATTAATTTTTAAAAATACCAAAACATATTGGAAAATTCTACAAAAATTCATGTGTATTCTTAAAACATTTAGGAAATTTTTCATGATTTTATTTTCTGATTTTATGACCATTTTGCCCCTGTTCCATTATTTCTTTTGAATTTCCATTTGCATGCATACTTAATGTGACATATGATTTTGTGCATTTTTGTTCTTGATCATAAAAAATGATTTTGATGCCTTTCTTTTTGCATTGTGGTCACAATATGTTGAGGTATGTTTGAGATTTATGAGATGATTTTTAAGTCTTTTTTGGATGACTTTTGATGTGTTGCTTTGAGCATGAATGCATGAAACTTCCATGGGACTTTGACCTAATTGTTGAGTGACTTTGGTTCTGATTCATTGCTTGTGGACTTGATATGTTAATGGCATGTGTTTAAGGTGTTTGATTGGTGAAAGTCATAATTTTTGAAGCATGTTTGCTATTTGTTTGAAGCATGAAGTTTAACTTGTTCATTTTGTGAATGCATGCCTCATGTTTGGTTTGCTTGATCATGAAGGCACTTGTGCCATGAGTTGTGGTTTTGTTTGAGGATGTATAGCATGTTAATTGACTTCTGATTGTGACATTTAGGTTTCATCTTTGCATGTTTGATGTTTATCTTGCACCTTAAGTCACTTGTTTCACAAGTATGAACCACATTCACATCACTTCACCTTTTCTTCTTTGCTTCTTGTTGGATTGAGATTTTGTTTGCATGATTTAGTATGCCCATTTAGGATAACATTAGGTTGTGTAAATATGAGTTACATTCTGACTTGGAAGCATGTATAGCATTCAATCTCATTTCACTTTGTTTGTCAACTTGTTTGAATTTGATTTGTTCATTATATTTTCTTACTTTACTTGTAAGTGATTGTGCTAACCATGTAGGGGCTTTGGTAAGTTTCAATTGAGTGTGGATAAGGAATCCACATTCAACTTCTATCCTTTCTCTTTTACAATTTTGTGTTTTGTTAAGCACTTATGTGCTTTCTTTTAATAACTCATCACTTTCCCTTTGTGAATTACAATTCATCTTCTACTTTAGAAGTGAATTGTTTAATTCATTCTTTCTTTAGACGTTAGGTTGAAACCTCACAAACCTTAGGATCACTCCCTTAACTAATCAATTAGGATTGAGTCTTAGTCCATATAGATTTTTACCTTTATCCTCCCTTGAGTCTCTTTTCTCATCTCAAAGAAAATTCAAAACATATAATAAAGGTAGGCATTTATTGCATTTAGGCCTTTCATATAAAGAAAAGGTTATAAGGGGTCTTCTCTTATAATCTTAGAATGTATAGCATATAGCCCATCTTGGGTCAATGTGTTAAACATTTGATCTTGTATGAGGGACTTAAATGCAATACTTGTTGAAGGTGCAAATAATAAAAAACACTTCTTCATTTCTTAATCAACAAAACACTTAATAAACACAAGTATGCTAGTGTGTTGGAACCTTGACAATTGGAACTAAGTGTGGGGGTCTTCTTCACTCTTAGTGTGCTTTCTTACCCATTCCATCTTGGAATGTGAGGATGTACACATTCCAATGACTAAGATTCAGATACACTATCATATGCAAACAAATGAAAAAACTCTTAAAAGACAAAAACAAACAATAACGTCTTTCCTTCGGGAATTCTTTTCTCACCTCATTCACTCTCAACGCACGAACGCGCTTCTACTCGTTCTCTTGCAAGATGGTAACGCACTCGGACCAGCGAGCCTGCAACACCTGAGCTAGAACGTCAGCCGTTCTCTAAAAAACACAAACAATTCATCCCTAGTGAGGGGAACTACGTCGCTCTGATTCTCATGCTCCTGATGAGATACGTAGGCAGTGGGGTAGGGCCCATGCGAGCACTTCTTTTATTTTCCCTACATTTGTTTCTCGTTCTCCTTTCCTTTTTCAGTTCTTTCTCAGTATTCCTTTCTTTACACCCTTTTGATCGAGACAAGCAAGCGTGGATCCCATCGGGTACGATGGACGTGAGGGGGTGCTAATACCTTCCTCTCGCGTAACCGACTCCCTTACCCACTTCTCTTGGTCGTAAGACCATGCTTTTCCTTTCTCTCAGGTTTACGCGGTGTTTCCTTTCCCTCTCTTGGGATAAATACACATTGCTGGCGACTCTGTTCGGTGCCACTTTCGCGTTTGTACTTGGATGAAAATCCCGGGAGCGACACAATGCACTATTGTATGATTCACATTCAAACACACAGTCCAAACGGTAAAAGTCGCTAAATAGCACTATTCCCGACTTTTCGACATAATTAAATCGGTTAACGATTTCCAAAACATCATAATCACAACGTACAGCTCAATACCTTTCCAACGACACCAAGAATGTAAAAATCGGATACTCGGAACAAAAGTTACGGACGAAACCGAAAACGACATTTTGAAAAATCCCATTTTTACATTCCTCCTGTCCATACGCGTATCACCCATGTCCATACGCGTACGGATAGAAGCCATTTCCTTCACAAATTCCTCGTCTCAAAGCCCATACGCGTATTGGCCCATGGCTCGCCCATGTTACGCGTAATGCCAAGATTCATACGCGTATTGGCCCAAAAACAAGCCAATGATACGCGTATCGCCTTGGCTCATACGCGTATGGACATGCCCCTTACGCGTATGGCCAGAGCATACCCAGAAAAATTCTGCAGAACGAAGTTCTGCGTTTTCCACTCCCCAATCATCCAAATCTTCACCTAATACTCAGAAAAATGCCAATTTGATGTATAACAATACATACCAATCACGTATAAACAACTATGAACACAATCAACATGAGTTTTAATACATTTGGATCAATTTCTAATCAATTTCTCAACAATGGTTTATACCCTAAAACTCACAAAATTCATCAACAACAACAACAATTCATACATAATCACATACATTGATAAGATAATAATGTTTCACACCCTTACCCGGATTCCAAGCTTGCTAATTGATTGATCTTGATGAATTTCTAAGTTTTTCTCCTTTCCTCTTCTTTTCTCTTCCTCCTCTTTCTTTCTCTCCTTTTTCTTTCTATCTTTCTCTATTTCTCTCTTATTTCTCTTTTCTTTCTATTTTCTTTCTTTTCTATTTCTTTTCTCTCATTTTCCACTAAATCAATTTAATTCATTTTTCTCACACAATTCTAATTCCACAAAATTTCTAACTTATAATTAATTGAGAAAAGACTAAAATACCCTCCATTCTAATTTCCCCGAAAACTCTCGAAAACGGTAAAATAGCATTTAACACACCAATTCAACAAATAAAATAATTTATCACCCAATTAAATTAAAAGACTCAGGAATAATGGAATAATCAAAAATCGGGGCGTTACAACTCTCCCCCACTTTAGAAATTTTCGTCCTCGAAAATAATACCTGATTCAAACAACTCCGGATACGACTCTCGCATCCCACTCTCTAGTTCCCACGTCATATTGCCTTCCGCAGCGCCTCCCCACGCTACTTTCACCAGCGCAATATCCTTGCCCCTTAGTTTCTTAACTTCGCGTTCCAAAATCCTAACCGGTAAAGCTTCCACCGTAAGGTTATCTCTCACTTCAACCTCGTCCATAGGAATAACATGTGACGGATCCGGAACATATTTCCGAAGTTGCGAAACATGGAATACGTCATGCAAATTCGAAAGGTTCGGAGGCAACGCCACACGGTAAGCCACAACACCAACTCGTGAAGTAATCTGATACGGACCAATAAAACGAGATGTCAACTTCTTCGACTTCAAAGCACGACCCACACCAGTAACTGGTGTAACTCTCAAAAACACATGGTCGCCTTCTTGAAACTCAAGATCCTTCCTTCTCTTGTCATGATAGCTCTTTTGTCTACTTTGAGAAGCTTTCATCTTCTCCCGAATAAACTTCACTTTCTCCGTCGTCTGTTGTACCATTTCCGGTCCAACTATCGTCCTCTCGCCGGTTTCATGCCAGCATAAAGGTGTTCGACATCTCCGACCATACAAAGCCTCAAATGGTGCCATACTTATACTCGAATGAAAACTGTTATTGTAAGTGAATTCAATCAATGCCAGATAACCATCCCAAGCACCACCTTGCTCGAGTACACAAGCACGCAATAAATCCTCCAACGATTGAATCGTCCTCTCGGTTTGACCGTCCGTTTGCGGATGGTAAGCCGAACTCAATCTTAGCTTAGAACCCAAAGCCTTTTGTAAACTCTCCCAAAACCTCGATGTAAACCTTGGATCTCTATCCGATACAATACTCTTAGGAACTCCGTGTAACTTCACAATCACAAGAACATAAATCTCGGCTAACTTCTCCAAAGGATAACTAATATCAATTGGAATAAAGTGGGCAGATTTAGTAAGCCTATCAACAATTACCCAAATAGCATTATGACCTCTCTGCGTATTCGGCAATCCCGTAACAAAATCCATCGATATACTATCCCATTTCCATTCCGGAATATCCAACGGTTGCATAAATCCACTTGGTTTTTGATGTTCCACCTTAGACTTTTGACAAGTTAAGCATGCATACACAAATCGAGCCACATCCCTCTTTAAACCGGACCACCAAAAGATCTTCTTCAAATCTTGATACATCTTATTCGCACCCGGATGAATACTTAAATTACTTCGGTGTCCTTCCTCTAAAATCATCTTTTTCAACTCCACATCATCGGGAATACAAATACGACCACGGAATCTCAAAACTCCATAATTATCAACCTTAAAATCCTCGTTCTCATTCATCATCAAATCAACGAATTTCAAGTCCAACTTTTGCTTTTCACTAACCGTTGCAAGAAAATCATTCGTAACATGTAACATACCAAGTCGTACACTTCTCGGCGTCATTTCACAAACCAAACTCAAATCTCTGAAATCCTCCAAAAGTTCCCATTCTTTCATCATCAATGCGGACATACGTAACAACTTCCGACTTAAGGCATCGGCTACCACGTTTGCCTTACCCGGATGGTAATTCAAACCAAAATCATAATCCTTCAAAAGTTCTAGCCACCTCCTTTGTCTCATGTTCAATTCTTTCTGATCAAATAAATATCTTAAGCTTTTGTGATCAATAAAAACTTCAAATCTCGCACCATAAAGATAATGCCTCCATATTTTCAAAACAAACACCACGGCCGCTAACTCCAAGTCATGTGTAGGATAATTCTTTTCATGCACTCTCAATTGTCTAGAAGCATATGCCACAACTTTTCCATCTTGCATCAAAACACCACCTAAACCTGTCAATGAAGCATCACAATACACAACAAATGGTTCATTAGGATTAAGCAAAATCAAGATCGGAGTCGTTGTCAACCTTCGCTTTAACTCATTGAAACTCTCTTCACAATGAATATCCCAGATGAAAGCCTTTCCTTTACAAGTCAATTGCGTTAAAGGAAGTGCCAATTTCGAAAATCCCTCAATAAACCTCCGATAGTAACCCGCCAAGCCTAAAAAGCTTCGAATCTCCGTAACCGACCTAGGAGCCTCCCATTGCATTACCGCATCTATCTTGGATGGATCAACACTAATACCACTACCGGAAATAACATGTCCAAGGAAACTTACTTCCGATAACCAAAATTCACACTTCGACAACTTAGCATACAATTGTTTCTCTTTCAAAATTTACAACACAATTCTCAAATGCTCTTCATGCTCCTCTTGAGACTTAGAGTAAATCAAAATATCATCAATGAACACAACCACAAAACGATCCAACTGTTCATGAAAAATACGATTCATGTATTCCATAAACACACCCGGCGCGTTAGAAACCCCGAATGGCATCACGGAGTATTCGTAATGACCATACCGTGTCCTAAATGCCGTCTTTTGAATATCTTCTTCTTTCACACGAATCTGGTGGTATCCTGATCTCAAATCAATCTTGCTAAAAACATTCGCACCAACCAATTGGTCCATCAAATCATCGATCCTTGGAAGCGGATACTTGTTCTTAATTGTCACCTTGTTCAACTGTCGATAATCAATGCATAACCGCATACTCCCGTCCTTCTTCTTTACCAACAATACCGGAGCACCCCAAGGAGAAACACTTGGCCTTACAAATTTCTTGTCCAACAAGTCATTCAATTGCTTTTTCAATTCTACCAATTCCAATGCCGACATACGATACGGTGCCATCGAAATCGGTCTAGTACCCGGAACTAGATCAATAGAAAATTCAACTTCTCTTTCCGGTGGTACATCCGTAATATCTTCCGGAAACACTTCTGGAAATTCACACACCACTGGGAACACATCCAGCTCAACTTTACTCTCCACCGACAATGATGCAAACAAACCAAACAATTGAGCTTCGTCCGCTAAAAGTTTCTTTAACTCTTTAGTGGATAGGAAACTCTCAAATTCATCATCTTCCAAAGAAGGAAACCTTACTAACTTATGATAGCAATCTATACGAACTCGGTTAAATTGCAACCAGTTCATACCCAAGATTACGTCCAATCCTACCAACGGCAAACATACTAAATCCATAACAAAGTCTTTACCATACATGGTCAAAGGACAACTCATACACACCAAAGATGTATTTACCGACCCTGAAGCAGGAGTCTCAATAACCATCTCAACACCCATCAAAGTTAACGCAAGATTCAAACGCTTCGCGCACTCAGACGAAATAAACGAATGAGTCGCTCCCGTATCAATAACAGCAACTAAAGGTGTACTATTAATAAAGCATGTACCTTTAATCAAACGGTCTGCATTCGTAGTTTGAGTCCCCGCCAATGCAAACACCTTTCCGCCCGCTTGAGCTTGTTTCGGCTTAGTACACTTAGTACTAATGTGACCCACTTCTCCACAATTATAGCACTTCACCATATTTCTTCTACAATCTGTAGCAGCATGCCCAAGACCACCACAATTAGAACATTTCTCTACAGGCTTCCCACACTCAAAAGATTTATGACCTATTTCACCACATTTGTAACACCTAACAACACCGGAACCTCCTCCTCCAGATCTTCTATCAAAGCTTCCCCTATGCTTGCCCTTATCAACGGGTGTCACATAAGGTCCACTTCTAGCTTGTTGCTTCCCCTTCCTCTCATTCAAACTTTTGTAATGTGTAGAACGAGCCTTACTATCTTCTTCGAAGATTCTACAACATTCCGTCAAATCCGCAAACCTCCTTATCCTTTGATATCCCACAGCTTGTTTGATCTCAGGACGTAAACCATTCTCATATTTAATACACTTTGAGAACTCAGCAGTAATCGCAGCATAATGAGGATGAAATTGAACCAACTCCACAAATTTAGCAGTATAGTCCACCACAGACATACTACCCTGTTTCAGTTCAAGAAACTCCATCTCCTTCTTTCCCTTCACACTCTCAGGGTAATACTTCCTCAAGAATTCAGTACGAAATAAATTCCAAGTTATCTCTTCATCATCCACCTCAAGAACTTCACGCATACCGACCCACCAATCGTCGGCTTCTTCCTTTAGCATGTGAGACCCAAGCCTCACCTTGTTCTCCTCCACACAGCCCATAACTCTGAAGATTCTTTCAATCTCCTTCAACCACAATTAGGCTCCATCGGGATCAAATCTTCCTTTGAAAACCGGTGGTTGATTCTTCCTGAACTCGTCATTAGCATTCACGTTAGGTGCACCTTGCACCGCCCTAGCCATTGCTTCCAAAGCAGCAGCCATCGCATTGTCGTTTCTACCAGCCATCTTCTAATTATTCCCAAAAATGACAACAAGGTTAAACAACAGTTCAACCAACACAACAACAAGACAGACACCACTGACTCAACTCTGGCTCTGATACCACTTAATGTAACACCCCCTTTCTATACCCCCAAATAATCACATAAATCATTTAGGCACATATTAAGAAATAAATTCGCCAGAGTACGATTAAAACATAGTATAAAAGAGGCATGTCACATCATACACGCATTTAATACATACAACACATGCTCATCATATTGATATGCAACAGTGGGGTAACTTGCCACAGAGGAACTTTGTCCTTACACCCACATCTCAATATTTAGAATAAAAGCGGAAAATCCAAACATTGATAACATCGAACATATATACTTCAACAAGTATGATACCACAACATCACTCATGTTTATATACACAAATTCATCAGCAAGATACATGTACAAATGTATCACAAAAGAATAATATACATCCTAGCTACCCGGTGCTACATATCAGAGCCAACCGACCAAAAGAATGAAGACACGCTTCACAAAAAGACCTCCAGCATACCTACTCTGCAATGCCTCATAGAGCATCATAAAACAGCAGAAGGGTGAGAAATATTATCATAATAACAATGCATACAATTATATATATCTTAACATAAAAATACAC
The DNA here is from genome assembly GCA_022829125.1 of Lathyrus tuberosus. Lineage (NCBI taxonomy): Eukaryota > Viridiplantae > Streptophyta > Magnoliopsida > Fabales > Fabaceae > Lathyrus > Lathyrus tuberosus. Next base: position 5,461,991 of record JALAZF010000161.1, on the reverse strand, counting down.
ATATTCCACATTCTCACCACAATCCATCAAAACTCATCCGTATACATCACAGTGTATATATATATACAACCAAACATATTCATCGTACATACTTTCGCAATTCTCAATCATTCCACATGAACAGACACATTCATGTTTATTCATCAATGCACAAATACAAAGATGATAAATGCAAATCATAGAGACCGACTCACGACTCTATGCAAATGCAATGCGGTACCGACTCAATCATCACTAGTTCACTCAGGAACTCTGCTGGAACCATCGCTCGTTACCGAAGTAACTCCCCGTCGGGCCTACGATGTTCACCCATTGCTCACACCCCACATGGGCACACAATGTTTATGGATCGCTCACACCCCACATGGGCACACGACCCGATCGCTCACACCCCACACGGGCACACGATCCGATTGCTCACACCCCACATGGGCACACAATCATTCGTAATCATCGCTCACACCCCACATGGGCACACGACGTTACGACGGATTCTCATTAGAATCGCTCAACACAAGAATGTATTTCATGATGCTTCATATGCAAAATGACACAAGACATTCTTGAAATGCACACATATTCACAATATATTCATGCATTCATCTCATACAATCACATACAATCTATATACATTCACATCAATGCACTATTGTATGATTCACATTCAAACACACAGTCCAAACGGTAAAAGTCGCTAAATAGCACTATTCCCGACTTTTCGACATAATTAAATCGGCTAACGATTTCCAAAACATCATAATCACAACGTACAGCTCAATACCTTTCCAACGACACCAAGAATGTAAAAATCGGATACTCGGAACAAAAGTTACGGACGAAACCGAAAACGACATTTTGAAAAATCCCATTTTTACATTCCTCCTGTCCATACGCGTATCACCCATGTCCATACGCGTACGGATAGAAGCCATTTCCTTCACAAATTCCTCGTCTCAAAGCCCATACGCGTATTGGCCCATGGCTCGCCCATGTTACGCGTAATGCCAAGATTCATACGCGTATTGGCCCAAAAACAAGCCAATGATACGCGTATCGCCTTGGCTCATACGCGTATGGACATGCCCCTTACGCGTATGGCCAGAGCATACCCAGAAAAATTCTGCAGAACGAAGTTCTGCGTTTTCCACTCCCCAATCATCCAAATCTTCACCTAATACTCAGAAAAATGCCAATTTGATGTATAACAATACATACCAATCACGTATAAACAACTATGAACACAATCAACATGAGTTTTAATACATTTGGATCAATTTCTAATCAATTTCTCAACAATGGTTTATACCCTAAAACTCACAAAATTCATCAACAACAACAACAATTCATACATAATCACATACATTGATAAGATAATAATGTTTCACACCCTTACCCGGATTCCAAGCTTGCTAATTGATTGATCTTGATGAATTTCTAAGTTTTTCTCCTTTCCTCTTCTTTTCTCTTCCTCCTCTTTCTTTCTCTCCTTTTTCTTTCTATCTTTCTCTATTTCTCTCTTATTTCTCTTTTCTTTCTATTTTCTTTCTTTTCTATTTCTTTTCTCTCATTTTCCACTAAATCAATTTAATTCATTTTTCTCACACAATTCTAATTCCACAAAATTTCTAACTTATAATTAATTGAGAAAAGACTAAAATACCCTCCATTCTAATTTCCCCGAAAACTCTCGAAAACGGTAAAATAGCATTTAACACACCAATTCAACAAATAAAATAATTTATCACCCAATTAAATTAAAAGACTCAGGAATAATGGAATAATCAAAAATCGGGGCGTTACAACTCTCCCCCACTTTAGAAATTTTCGTCCTCGAAAATAATACCTGATTCAAACAACTCCGGATACGACTCTCGCATCCCACTCTCTAGTTCCCACGTCATATTGCCTTCCGCAGCGCCTCCCCACGCTACTTTCACCAGCGCAATATCCTTGCCCCTTAGTTTCTTAACTTCGCGTTCCAAAATCCTAACCGGTAAAGCTTCCACCGTAAGGTTATCTCTCACTTCAACCTCGTCCATAGGAATAACATGTGACGGATCCGGAACATATTTCCGAAGTTGCGAAACATGGAATACGTCATGCAAATTCGAAAGGTTCGGAGGCAACGCCACACGGTAAGCCACAACACCAACTCGTGAAGTAATCTGATACGGACCAATAAAACGAGATGTCAACTTCTTCGACTTCAAAGCACGACCCACACCAGTAACTGGTGTAACTCTCAAAAACACATGGTCGCCTTCTTGAAACTCAATATCCTTCCTTCTCTTGTCATGATAGCTCTTTTGTCTACTTTGAGAAGCTTTCATCTTCTCCCGAATAAACTTCACTTTCTCCGTCGTCTGTTGTACCATTTCCGGTCCAACTATCGTCCTCTCGCCGGTTTCATGCCAGCATAAAGGTGTTCGACATCTCCGACCATACAAAGCCTCAAATGGTGCCATACTTATACTCGAATGAAAACTGTTACTGTAAGTGAATTCAATCAATGCCAGATAACCATCCCAAGCACCACCTTGCTCGAGTACACAAGCACGCAATAAATCCTCCAACGATTGAATCGTCCTCTCGGTTTGACCGTCCGTTTGCGGATGGTAAGCCGAACTCAATCTTAGCTTAGAACCCAAAGCCTTTTGTAAACTCTCCCAAAACCTCGATGTAAACCTTGGATCTCTATCCGATACAATACTCTTAGGAACTCCGTGTAACTTCACAATCACAAGAACATAAATCTCGGCTAACTTCTCCAAAGGATAACTAATATCAATTGGAATAAAGTGGGCAGATTTAGTAAGCCTATCAACAATTACCCAAATAGCATTATGACCTCTCTGCGTATTCGGCAATCCCGTAACAAAATCCATCGATATACTATCCCATTTCCATTCCGGAATATCCAACGGTTGTATAAATCCACTTGGTTTTTGATGTTCCACCTTAGACTTTTGACAAGTTAAGCATGCATACACAAATCGAGCCACATCCCTCTTTAAACCGGACCACCAAAAGATCTTCTTCAAATCTTGATACATCTTATTCGCACCCGGATGAATACTTAAATTACTTCGGTGTCCTTCCTCTAAAATCATCTTTTTCAACTCCACATCATCGGGAATACAAATACGACCACGGAATCTCAAAACTCCATAATTATCAACCTTAAAATCCTCGTTCTCATTCATCATCAAATCAACGAATTTCAAGTCCAACTTTTGCTTTTCACTAACCGTTGCAAGAAAATCATTCGTAACATGTAACATACCAAGTCGTACACTTCTCGGCGTCATTTCACAAACCAAACTCAAATCTCTGAAATCCTCCAAAAGTTCCCATTCTTTCATCATCAATGCGGACATACGTAACAACTTCCGACTTAAGGCATCGGCTACCACGTTTGCCTTACCCGGATGGTAATTCAAACCAAAATCATAATCCTTCAAAAGTTCTAGCCACCTCCTTTGTCTCATGTTCAATTCTTTCTGATCAAATAAATATCTTAAGCTTTTGTGATCAATAAAAACTTCAAATCTCGCACCATAAAGATAATGCCTCCATATTTTCAAAACAAACACCACGGCCGCTAACTCCAAGTCATGTGTAGGATAATTCTTTTCATGCACTCTCAATTGTCTAGAAGCATATGCCACAACTTTTCCATCTTGCATCAAAACACCACCTAAACCTGTCAATGAAGCATCACAATACACAACAAATGGTTCATTAGGATTAGGCAAAATCAAGATCGGAGTCGTTGTCAACCTTCGCTTTAACTCATTGAAACTCTCTTCACAATGAATATCCCAGATGAAAGCCTTTCCTTTACAAGTCAATTGCGTTAAAGGAAGTGCCAATTTCGAAAATCCCTCAATAAACCTCCGATAGTAACCCGCCAAGCCTAAAAAGCTTCGAATCTCCGTAACCGACCTAGGAGCCTCCCATTGCATTACCGCATCTATCTTGGATGGATCAACACTAATACCACTACCAAAAATAACATGTCCAAGGAAACTTACTTCCGATAACCAAAATTCACACTTCGACAACTTAGCATACAATTGTTTCTCTTTCAAAATTTACAACACAATTCTCAAATGCTCTTCATGCTCCTCTTGAGACTTAGAGTAAATCAAAATATCATCAATGAACACAACCACAAAACGATCCAACTGTTCATGAAAAATACGATTCATGTATTCCATAAACACACCCGGCGCGTTAGAAACCCTGAATGGCATCACGGAGTATTCGTAATGACCATACCGTGTCCTAAATGCCGTCTTTTGAATATCTTCTTCTTTCACACGAATCTGGTGGTATCCTGATCTCAAATCAATCTTGCTAAAAACATTCGCACCAACCAATTGGTCCATCAAATCATCGATCCTTGGAAGCGGATACTTGTTCTTAATTGTCACCTTGTTCAACTGTCGATAATCAATGCATAACCGCATACTCCCGTCCTTCTTCTTTACCAACAATACCGGAGCACCCCAAGGAGAAACACTTGGCCTTACAAATTTCTTGTCCAACAAGTCATTCAATTGCTTTTTCAATTCTACCAATTCCGATGCCGACATACGATACGGTGCCATCGAAATCGGTCTAGTACCCGGAACTAGATCAATAGAAAATTCAACTTCTCTTTCCGGTGGTACATCCGTAATATCTTCCGGAAACACTTCTGGAAATTCACACACCACTGGGAACACATCCAGCTCAACTTTACTCTCCACCGACAATGATGCAAACAAACCAAACAATTGAGCTTCGTCCACTAAAAGTTTCTTTAACTCTTTAGTGGATAGGAAACTCTCAAATTCATCATCTTCCAAAGAAGGAAACCTTACTAACTTGTGATAGCAATCTATACGAACTCGGTTAAATTGCAACCAGTTCATACCCAAGATTACGTCCAATCCTACCAACGGCAAACATACTAAATCCATAACAAAGTCTTTACCATACATGGTCAAAGGACAACTCATACACACCAAAGATGTATTTACCGACCCTGAAGCAGGAGTCTCAATAACCATCTCAACACCCATCAAAGTTAACGCAAGATTCAAACGCTTCGCGCACTCAGACGAAATAAACGAATGAGTCGCTCCCGTATCAATAACAGCAACTAAAGGTGTACTATTAATAAAGCATGTACCTTTAATCAAACGGTCTGCATTCGTAGTTTGAGTCCCCGCCAATGCAAACACCTTTCCGCCCGCTTGAGCTTGTTTCGGCTTAGTACACTTAGTACTAATGTGACCCACTTCTCCACAATTATAGCACTTCACCATATTTCTTCTACAATCTGTAGCAGCATGCCCAAGACCACCACAATTAGAACATTTCGCTACAGGCTTCCCACACTCAAAAGATTTATGACCTATTTCACCACATTTGTAACACCTAACAACACCGGAACCTCCTCCTCCAGATCTTCTATCAAAGCTTCCCCTATGCTTGCCCTTATCAACGGGTGTCACATAAGGTCCACTTCTAGCTTGTTGCTTCCCCTTCCTCTCATTCAAACTTTTGTAATGTGTAGAACGAGCCTTACTATCTTCTTCGAAGATTCTACAACATTCCGTCAAATCCGCAAACCTCCTTATCCTTTGATATCCCACAGCTTGTTTGATCTCAGGACGTAAACCATTCTCATATTTAATAAACTTTGAGAACTCAGCAGTAATCGCAGCATAATGAGGATGAAATTGAACCAACTCCACAAATTTAGCAGTATAGTCCACCACAGACATACTACCCTGTTTCAGTTCAAGAAACTCCATCTCCTTCTTTCCCTTCACACTCTCAGGGTAATACTTCCTCAAGAATTCAGTACGAAATAAATTCCAAGTTATCTCTTCATCATCCACCTCAAGAACTTCACGCATACCGACCCACCAATCGTCGGCTTCTTCCTTTAGCATGTGAGACCCAAGCCTCACCTTGTTCTCCTCCACACAGCCCATAACTCTGAAGATTCTTTCAATCTCCTTCAACCACAATTGAGCTCCATCGGGATCAAATCTTCCTTTGAAAACCGGTGGTTGATTCTTCCTGAACTCGTCATTAGCATTCACGTTGGGTGCACCTTGCACCGCCCTAGCCATTGCTTCCAAAGCAGCAGCCATCGCATTGTCGTTTCTACCAGCCATCTTCTAATTATTCCCAAAAATGACAACAAGGTTAAACAACAGTTCAACCAACACAACAACAAGACAGACACCACTGACTCAACTCTGGCTCTGATACCACTTAATGTAACACCCCCTTTCTATACCCCCAAATAATCACATAAATCATTTAGGCACATATTAAGAAATAAATTCGCCAGAGTACGATTAAAACATAGTATAAAAGAGGCATGTCACATCATACACGCATTTAATACATACAACACCTGCTCATCATATTGATATGCAACAGTGGGGTAACTTGCCACAGAGGAACTTTGTCCTTACACCCACATCTCAATATTTAGAATAAAAGCGGAAAATCCAAACATTGATAACATCGAACATATATACTTCAACAAGTATGATACCACAACATCACTCATGTTTATATACACAAATTCATCAGCAAGATACATGTACAAATGTATCACAAAAGAATAATATACATCCTAGCTACCCGGTGCTACATATCAGAGCCAACCGACCAAAAGAATGAAGACACGCTTCACAAAAAGACCTCCAGCATACCTACTCTGCAATGCCTCATAGAGCATCATAAAACAGCAGAAGGGTGAGAAATATTATCATAATAACAATGCATACAATTATATATATCTTAACATAAAAATACACATATTCCACATTCTCACCACAATCCATCAAAACTCATCCGTATACATCACAGTGTATATATATATACAACCAAACATATTCATCGTACATACTTTCGCAATTCTCAATCATTCCACATGAACAGACACATTCATGTTTATTCATCATTGCACAAATACAAAGATGATAAATGCAAATCATAGAGACCGACTCACGACTCTATGCAAATGCAATGCGGTACCGACTCAATCATCACTAGTTCACTCAGGAACTCTGCTGGAACCATCGCTCGTTACCGAAGTAACTCCCCGTCGGGCCTACGATGTTCACCCATTGCTCACACCCCACATGGGCACACAATGTTTATGGATCGCTCACACCCCACATGGGCACACGACCCGATCGCTCACACCCCACACGGGTACACGATCCGATTGCTCACACCCCACATGGGCACACAATCATTCGTAATCATCGCTCACACCCCACATGGGCACACGACGTTACGACGGATTCTCATTAGAATCGCTCAACACAAGAATGTATTTCATGATGCTTCATATGCAAAATGACACAAGACATTCTTGAAATGCACACATATTCACAATATATTCATGCATTCATCTCATACAATCACATACAATCTATATACATTCACATCAATGCACTATTGTATGATTCACATTCAAACACACAGTCCAAACGGTAAAAGTCGCTAAATAGCACTATTCCCGACTTTTCGACATAATTAAATCGGCTAACGATTTCCAAAACATCATAATCACAACGTACAGCTCAATACCTTTCCAATGACACCAAGAATGTAAAAATCGGATACTCGGAACAAAAGTTACGGACGAAACCGAAAACGACATTTTGAAAAATCCCATTTTTACATTCCTCCTGTCCATACGCGTATCACCCATGTCCATACGCGTACGGATAGAAGCCATTTCCTTCACAAATTCCTCGTCTCAAAGCCCATACGCGTATTGGCCCATGGCTCGCCCATGTTACGCGTAATGCCAAGATTCATACGCGTATTGGCCCAAAAACAAGCCAATGATACGCGTATCGCCTTGGCTCATACGCGTATGGACATGCCCCTTACGCGTATGGCCAGAGCATACCCAGAAAAATTCTGCAGAACGAAGTTCTGCGTTTTCCACTCCCCAATCATCCAAATCTTCACCTAATACTCAGAAAAATGCCAATTTGATGTATAACAATACATACCAATCACGTATAAACAACTATGAACACAATCAACATGAGTTTTAATACATTTGGATCAATTTCTAATCAATTTCTCAACAATGGTTTATACCCTAAAACTCACAAAATTCATCAACAACAACAACAATTCATACATAATCACATACATTGATAAGATAATAATGTTTCACACCCTTACCCGGATTCCAAGCTTGCTAATTGATTGATCTTGATGAATTTCTAAGTTTTTCTCCTTTCCTCTTCTTTTCTCTTCCTCCTCTTTCTTTCTCTCCTTTTTCTTTCTATCTTTCTCTATTTCTCTCTTATTTCTCTTTTCTTTCTATTTTCTTTCTTTTCTATTTCTTTTCTCTCATTTTCCACTAAATCAATTTAATTCATTTTTCTCACACAATTCTAATTCCACAAAATTTCTAACTTATAATTAATTGAGAAAAGACTAAAATACCCTCCATTCTAATTTCCCCGAAAACTCTCGAAAACGGTAAAATAGGGGCGTTACATACAAGGCGAAAGAGAGTGGTATTTGCATCCATTGTACCATAGAGTTGGCTGCTACTAAGATCAATGTGAATGACATGATCTGTGTGCACATCACATTGAATGCCATCCCATGAGCAACAATCAGTGGTTGCATTCCATGATGTTGTTTTAGGATAACTGAGAGGATTCCATGTGGAAGACTTATTGATGTTAAAACCTTCCTTGAATTGCAACAAGGCATAGCTTTCATATTGATGACACTTTGGATGAGTTAAAGGAAAATATGTAGCAAATGTGAAAGACAAGAGAGAAAAACAGAAAAGAAAGTGGAATGACAAAACAAGAGAGCGCACAAAGACTATTGTATCTTAATAATTTAAACTGGAAAGTTTGGATGAAATGCTACACATAGTAGGTGGTTCTTATAGTGAATTATGCAATTTGATTTGATCTCTCTTGTATTGACTACAATCACATGCATTTCATACAAAGACTTTTATATAACAAGGTCTATATGATGCTTTATCATGTGTTGAGGTTTTCTTCATTACCACAAACTTAATTTTCTGTCCATTTCTAGTTTTTGTATTCTATTTCTTTTACATTTATCTCTATTATTTGACTTAGAAATTTCCTCTGATTCTCTTTCTACTTGTATTTTTGGAAAACCATTTCAATAATTTAAATCTCTCCAATCAATTCCATACACAAACAATTTAATATTTTGACACAGTCAATTGTTAGATTTTTTATTTGGACTGTCCTATGCAATTTTATTTTGTATTAGACGCAGGAATATGTGCCTTCTCTTTATATACTCATAAAAGAAAACTACATTCTATAACTGATTTTTCGCTTAAGTATCATAATAAATAGTTTCGAATTTTATGTATCTGATGCTCTAATTATACTCTAAACATATATCAAATTATGAGAAGAGGTAGAGATTATAGTGATCTTATCCTTATAAGTAATGAGAGACAGAAAATGGGTGCATCTGATGAATTTGTGTACACTAACAAATTAAATGTCACACTAACATGTAATGTTGTTTGCTTTACTCTTTGGTACCCAAACTTGTTGCTTTGATCGGAATATTTGTATGGATATATCATAATATCAACGAATATTTAGAACAATCTCACATAAATAAAGAAATACACACGCGAATATTTAGAACAATCGCATCACTTACGTATCAATCATGTTCTTCATCTCCGGATATTTTGTTTGATCACCCTCTAGCGAATCCAGATAATAGACTATTTCTTTTATCGGATTAATCGCAAGCAATAACCAGTGTCCACTGTAAAATAAAACAAAAGTATAGACGGAAATGTTATACCCAGCGTAAAAAAATGAAAGTTTATAATAAAGGAAGCTAGAATGAAAATCTTACCCATGGCCAGTATTATATGGTAAAAGATACAACTTCTCTGTATCAATGTTGGTCATAAATGCATCTACTAAGTGATTTTTGACCGCATCTGTAGTTCGATTGATCAAAGTTGCATTGACACAGTTGGGAGACAAGAAGGAGTATCTTTCAGTCAACTGAAGCGGGAGCATCAATTTTTCATACAAGAACCTGAAATAAAAACGGATTATAATAAATATGTTATTATATTTAACATTCTAATATTCATTGAAATGAGTAAATAAATTGATCAATTAAATAAATAAAATCGATGGATTACCTGATGTATGAATTCATAACAGCGACGCCTAATTCAGAATGCGTAAATATCCGATCAAAGTCTTCTTTAGCAATTGTTTCTGAATAGGCAAACCCAAAAATACCTGCTTCCATAGGTATTTCATGGATACCACCTTCCATCAAATCCGTTGTGCCTACAATTGTTTCAAGGCACAACCGAAATAGAGAAATAGATGCTTTTTTTGCCTTGGCTACTACTGGCTTCTTGTTCTTGCTCCCTTGTTGCATCTCTTGTGTAGGAATCTGAAAATCATATAAATCATAACCTTAGTAATGATGAAGCTTTTGAATTCGGATCACAGAATTAACATTTTTTATACGATTAAACTTCAACACATAAATGGTAAAAACCATTATATATACAACACCAAAATAACCATTACCTATATATAACTCAATACAAACTATACAACACCAATTCCATACACCAATTCGAAACCTTATACACCATATCCATCACCTATATATACAACACCTTCCATAAACCTAACACAATTTCTAAAACTAAAAAAATTCTCATTTCAACCATGTATTGACACCAATCCTCTTTTATTTCTTCCAATTTGTCTTTCATGTAGGTGGCACACTTGAATTCATCAAAATACTACATTTTACATAATATGCAAGATTTAGTTAAAAGTAATTAATTAGATGAAATATTCGATAATAAATCTTAAAATAAATCATAACTTATATATAAATTCATACCATGGTTGGAATCTCTATGTGTTCCAAAAGAATAAATTCACTCATGAATCTCAAGACAAAATAACCACAATCGATACCATTACGTTGCCAAGGACACTACACATAGAAAAAAAAGTATTAATAAGTATCATAGATGACTTGTCTTATCAAGTAGCATTACTATTATAACATACCTCCACTCTTATCCATGTAATGTTGTTTGCTTTGGTCTTTGGTACCCGAGCTTGTCGTTGTGATCGGAATATTTTTATGGATCTAACATATTATAAACGAATAGTTAGAACAATCTCACATAAATAAAGAAATACACACGCGTATATTTAGAACAATCGCATCACTTACGTATCAATCATATTCTTCATCTCCGGGTATTTTGTTTGATCACCCTCTAGCGAATCCAGATAATAGACATTTCTTTTATCGAATTAATCGCAAGCAACAACCAGTGTCCACTGTAAAATAAAACAAAAGTATAGATGGAAATGTTATACACAACGTAAAAAAGCGAAAAATTATAATAAAGGAAGTTAGGATGAAAATCTAACCCATGGCCAGTATTATACGCTAAAATAGACAACTTCTCTGTATCAATGTTGGTCATAAATGCACCTACTACGTGATCTTTGACCTCATTTGGAGTTCGAGTGAGTAAATTTGAATTGACACAGTTGGGAGCCAAGAAGGAGTATCTTTCAGTCAATTGACGCGGGAGCATCAATTTTCATACAAGAATCTGAAATAAAGACGGATTATAATAAATATGTTATGATAATTAACATTCTAATATTCATTGAAATGAGTAAATAAATTGATCAATAAAATAAATAAAATCGATGGATTACCTGATGTATGAATTCATAACAGTGACGCCTAATTCAGAATGCGTAAATATCTTATCAAAGTCTTCTTTAGTAATTGTTTTTGAATAGGCAAACCCAAAAATACCTGCTTCCATTGGTATTTCACGGATACCACCTTCCATCAAATTCGTTGTGCCTACAATTGTTTCAAGGCACAACCGAAATCGAGAAATAGATGCTTTTTTTGCCTTAGCGACTACTGGCTTCTTGTTCTTGCTCCCTTGTTGCACCTCTTGTGTAGGAATCTGAAAATCATATAAGTCATAAACTTAGTAATCATGAAGCTTTTGAATTCGGATCACAGAATTAACATTTTCGATGCATATATATCATTGTACCTCTTTTTGTGATGCAACTGACTCGGTTTGCCGTACAATCCCTTTATCTCTTGATTTGGATTTTGTAGGAGTCTAACAATGTCATGTAAATAAAATGTAGGTAAAAGTAAGCATAACATAACTTATATGCAAGTAAAACATTTGAAAACTAAAAGGTTAATGGTTTTCAACATACCGAGTCATCTATGACGATGAGGTTTGACGGCCATGCAACATATGACCCTATTGTGTCCCCCACCAATGTTACATCTGAAACTTCGTCAGGTATAGGTAGTAACGCACCCCGCTCTAAAGCAATATCAATCGAAACCTTCAAAAATCCAGCAGGGAGCGGTCTAGTGTAAAGGACGTCTCCGGGAGTGTTATGCACCTTTCCCTTGCCAACCATTCGATATGTCGGTGCCGATAAATATAGCTGACAAGGTGAAATGCCCTAAACAAAACAAAAATAATACGAAATTGTTATTGTGCAATGATGTCAATATCAAAAACTGTACTAAATTAATAACATGGTATAATTTGATTCGTCACAAATGACACATCAACACTTAATGTTTCAACTCAACGTTGTCAAAAAAAAAACAACTTCAACGCTTAAGTTCAATTAACTTCAAAGTTCTATCATCAATTCAAATTCAATTAAAAATTTAATCACTCTTTATCATTTTCAATCAACTATCAAAATAACAATTAATTTTATAATTATTTTCAATCAACTCTCAAAATAAATTCAATCACTAGTTCAATTAACAACTAATTTCATTATCATTTTCAATCAACAACTAAATTCTTACCTCACTAAAATTTTCCGATAAATATTCCTATTAACTTTACAAAGAGCCCTATAACAACCTCAACAATCTAACTTCTACAACACTCTTAACTCCCTTGACTTTTCTAATTAATCACTATTCTACAAATTTTACACATTAATCACTATTCTACAAATTATGCTCTATACTAATTAACTTCTACTATTCTACAAATTAATCATTAAACTAACTTCTACAAACTAATCACATTTTACACAATAATCACTATACTAACTTCTACTAATTAATCACTTTTCTATTTAATCACTTTTCTAATTAATCACTAACTAACTTCTACAAATCAAAAAATGAAAACCTAACATCAACAACTAATAATACAACTTCTTTATCTCACAGAAACAGCAGAGAAACAATCAACAATGAAGAATATTAGACATTTCCATTATTGGAGAGAGAACCAGAAAAAAGGAGAGTAAAAACCTCAAACGGCGGTACAACGGTAGCAGAAAGGACGGAGGGAAGCCACATATGGATTGAAGCCACGAACGGAGGCAGTTTCGTTTGCAGAAACGACGGTGGACGGAGGGAGTTTCGTATGCAGAAGATGATAAAACAGTTGTGAGAGTTAGGGCGAAATAGAAACGGTCGAAATGAAAATAGAGGGAGTATCAGAATCTGTTTTAATTTTAATATTTTAAAGGACCTTTAGCAGCGCTTTCTTATGTTAGGCCTTTAGCAGCGCTTTGGAGGTTAAAGCGATTTCTAATGTGGGAAAAATGAAAGGCCTTTAGCAGCGCTGGCTAAAGCGTGTTGTACGAAAGGCCTTTAGCAGCGCTTTTCAAAAGCGTTGCCTTATGGTAACCCTTTAGCAGCGCTTTTTATAAAACGCTTTCTAAAGTTCACCTGTGTAACACCCCCTTTCTATACCCCCAAATAATCACGTAATCATTTAGGCACATATTAAAATTTTCACCAGAGTATAATTATCAACATGGTACAAAAGAGGCACGTCACATTATTCATAACATTTAAACATTCAACACCTGCTCAACAATTGATATGCAACAGTGGGGTAACTTTGCAACCGAGGAACTTAGTCCTTGCACCCACATCCCAATATTTAGAATAAAAGCGGAAAATCTAAACATTGAAATACCTCAAATATATATACATCATCGAGTATAATCCAACACATAATTCATGTTTACGTAAACATTCATCAACAAGATACATGTACAAATGTATCACAAAAGGATCATATACATCCTAGCTACCCGGTGCTACATATCAGAGCCAACCGACCAAAAGAATGAAGACACGCTTCACAAAAGACCTCCAGCATACCTACTCTGCAATGCCTCATAGAGCATCATAAAACGGCAGAAGGGTGAGAAATATTATCATAATAACAATGCATATAATTATATATCTTAGCATAAAAATACACATTTCCACATTCTCACCACAATTCATTCATATACATCACATTGTATATATATACACGACCAAGCATATTCATCATGCATACTTTCACAATTCTTAATCATTCCATATAAACATACACATTTATGTTTATTCACCAATGCATCATATAAAGATGATAAATGCAAATCATAGAGACCGACTTACGACTCTATGCAAATGCAATGCGGGTACCGACTCAATCATCACTAGTTCACTCAGGAACTCTGCTGGAACCATCGCTCGTTACCAATGTAACTCCCCGTCGGGCCTACGATGTTCACCCATTGCTCACACCCCACATGGGCACACAATGTTTATGGATCGCTCACATCCCACATGGGCACACGACCCGATTGCTCACACCTCACCTAGGCACACAATCCGATTGCTCACACCTCACCTAGGCACACAATCATTTGTAATCATCGCTCATACCTCACATAGGCACACGACGATACAACGGATTCTCATTAGAATCGCTCAACACAAGAATGTACTTCATTATGCTTCACATGCAAAATGACTCAAGATATTCTTGAAATGCATACATATTCACAATATATTCATGCATTCATCTCATACAATCACATACAATCTATATACATTCACATCAATGCACTATTGTGTGATTCACATTCAAAACACACATTCAAAATGGGAAAAGTCGCAACAAGACACTATTCCCGACTTTCCGACATAATTAAATCGGCTAACAATTTACAAGTCATCAAAATAAGAAAGAACATTCCATAAGCTTTCTAATGCATTGAACCACGCCTCAAACCGAACCACAGATCAAAAGTTATGCAGAAAACAAAATTACACGAACAGCACTATTCGCTGGGCGAACCTCCCTCGCGAGCATTCGCTAGCTCCTTCGCTAGGCGAATGTTCCAGCGAACCAACTGTTAGATAAAAACAGAGACAAAGTTCGCTAGGCGAACCCCTTGGCGAACCAAGGCAGCAACTACCAACATTCAAAACACCCAAACTTCGCTAGGCGAACACTCTAGCGAACCTTCGCTAGGCGAATACTCGTAGCGAACCTTCGCTACCCTTCGCTGATTGGTTCGCTAGGCGAACCTGCGAAAACTCAGAATCCTTCAGCGCTGTTGAAAACCCAAAAACCTATTTTTCAACCCAAAACATTTTCAAAACAACATACATCCATCAGAACTCAATCTAATCATGGCAACAAGCATTCTACCACATTTACGTTGATTTCCAACCGCGAAAACATCGATTTCTCATTATCGACCTAAAATGGAAAACTATGAAAACACCACAAACAATCTAATACACACATACACAATCATACATAATAATATACATTGATAAGATAATAAGATTTCACACCCTTACCCGATTAAATCGATTCCTAGAGGTTGATTTTCTTGGTTTTCCTCTTTTCTCCTCTTCCTTTTCCTTTCTCTCCTTTTTCTCTCTATTTTCCTTCCTATCTCTTTCTCTTCTATTTCCTCTTCTTATCTCTTTTTCTTTTCTATTTTTCTTTTTACCCAAATTCAATTTAATTCATTTTCTCACACAATTATATTTCCACTAACTTTTCTAACTTAACATTAATTGAGAAATGTCTAAAATACCCTCCATCCTACTTTTCCCCGAAAACTCTCAAAAACAGTAAAATAACATAACTGGTCAACATAACATATTAACACACCAATTCCACAAATAAAATAACTTATCACACAATTAAAATAAAAGACTCAACAAAATGGGAATAATTGGAATCGGAGCGTTACAACCTGCCTTAGCGCTTTAGCAACACTTTTCAAAAGCGCTGTCTTATGTCCCCCATATAGCAGCGTTTTTTTCTTTCGTTTTTTTTAGCGAAACATATAGCAGCGCTTCTTCCAAAAAGCGTTGTCTTTGTTGTGCTGCGAAAAATCATTTTTGGTGTAGTGGCAATTATACCCACTCCCTCTAAGGTCTATTTAAAAAGCACAAACACCTTCTTTAATTTTAAAATAGATATTAATTTTCTATAGATAAATGTATATATGGTTTTTTTTTGCTGTCACTAAAATTTTCTCTTATTATATGTCAACTTTCTTATAGTGTGTTAATGAGGAGAAACATAGGTGTTTGTCTATTTGATAAATTTTTTTGATGTTACTGTCATTTTAATAGACTAGATGTAAGTGTCAAATACCAATATTTTTCTTCCCTGACCAATAAGTGGGGAAACAGTCTTCTAAATACAACTTCTTTTTTCTAGGTGCTCCAAGTGTGCCAGATAATTCACAGAATTTGATCAGACTAGTATACGGATCTTTGTGATCTAAACTTGAAAAAAGGTTAGAATAAATACTTTGGAGAAGTCCAGTCTTCATTTTAGTTTGTCCTAATTCAGTTGATAGAATTAGAGTTTGACCTAAATTAACCTTACAAAATCAGTTGGTAAGGTGAGGTGTGTCACTCTATATAAACCCTTTGTAGATTGTATCTTTAACCAATGTGGGATTTGGGATTTTCCCAATACACCCCTCATGCCCCGAGCACTATTGGACTTAGTGCGTGGATATAAACAGTGGGTGACCCGAATAATCGATATATGAGACTTGGTTTTTCCAATACTATTCAATTAAAAATGGCGGTCAAATGTTCTGGAGCGTAATCTTTTAGTTTTTTTTTAAATAAATTAAATCTAATCGCTAGGTTTTCTGTAAAATTGATAGAAAATGTAGCTTAGGGTTTAAATTTCGATTCATATCTCCTGCAATTTTGTATTCCCTTATTTTATTTAATTTTTTAATTAAAACATAAATCATTTATTCCCTCGGGTTATTGATAAAATTGAAAGCAAATGTAGCTCAGGGTTTGAGCTTTGATTCTCAACTCCTGGAGTTTCATGTCTTATTTGCAACCAAAATGGCACCCTTATTTTATTTAATTTTTTAATTACAGTATAAATCATCTATTCCTCGGTTATTGGTAAAATCGAAAATAAATGTAGCTCAAGGTTTGAGCTTCGATTTCCAATTCCTACAGTTTCATATTTTATTTACATCCAAGATAACGCCCTTATTTTATTTAATTTTTTTTAATTAAAATATAAATCATCTATTCCCTCGGTGACTTCTACCAACTGAGATATAAACTCCAAATAATATTTTATTCCAATATTAGAATGTTAAGTCTTATTCACTTTTGCATTTAACATAAACATTTTGCGCCCTAACGAATAAACAAAACAACATTCTTGATATTCTCCAGCTAAATGAAACAATGTCGAAACAAGTTTGATTTTACATCTACACTCCTTTAGTCTTGATGATAACACTATTACAAATAAAATATTTTATGACGAAATTTTAACCTCACCAAACAAAAAATCGAGGTATAAACCATAGACAGCTCATATTTTAATTTATTTTTAAATACCATATATTTCCTCGGTTTTGCTGAAAACTGAAAGGTGAAATACCATACATTTTAATTTTACTTTGGTGGCGGATGTTAAACCATCGTCCTACATAGCAGTGGGTGGAATGACATTTATTTAACTTGTCGCAATACATGCTCGCGACACACAAATTTGTGACGGTTCACAAACTGCCGCAACCCAGATATTGTGAAGGCCACAACCATAGGAACATCCGAAAAAATCGTCGTAAAATCCGTATTTTCTTGTGGCGAGGAGTTCAACTTGTCGCAATTATAAATCCATGGATCAAACAGAAAAATTAGATTCATAAAAGAGATGCACTCAATATCCCCAGTCTAACATTGTATATTATTTTCAAAAGACACAAACTTGCATTTTACTCTAGCTGAAAAATTCATTTGTTGAACTTAATACTTTTTCCTAATATTTCAAACGTACAATCGATAAACTTCAAACAAAGCACACTCTTACTAGAGACAATCAGAATAAAAGGAAATAAAAGCAGATGATAACTATAAATACAGAAGAAAAAAAGGCATGTTTCTTTTAACTCAAAAGAACCTTTTAAGCCACCTAAGTACCTGTGAGCTATAACTGGTTCCCAATGCCACTCCAGCAACAAGACCGCCTACATATCCAATTACACTTACTTTCCACTCAATTTCAATGAAAGATTCTGACTCATTATCATTTTCAGAGGTAGTAGGTGGAGTAAATGGGCGCCCTGCATAATCTAAACACTTGTTCAACAATTGATCTCCACACAGACCTTTGTTACCCTCAAATGAATCACCTTTGAATGTTGAAAACTGCTTATTCTGAGGTATAGGACCTGAGAGATTGTTGAAGGACACGTTGAAGAACTCCAGAAAGGTGAGTTGTGTCAACTGTTGGGGAATCTTCCCGGAAAGATTGTTGAGAGAAAGGTCCAATGCTTCAAGGTTTGAAAGGTTCCCAAAGGAAGATGGAATGCCCCCAGTAAAGATGTTATTTGACAAGTTGAGCAAAACAAGACCCTTCAAGTCACCTAGGACTTTTGGTATCTCTCCACTGATTCTGTTGCTTGATATATCAATAACTATCATGCTATAAAAATTTTGAAGCTTCTCATAATCCATGGTATGGCCTTTGTTTGACATTGTCATCGAATAAGGAAAAGTTCTTGTCACTTTAAATTCTACTGACTTGTTCTCACTGTAAATCAATTGTGACATAGGTTCGTACTGTAATTCAATTGTATTGGAAGTTTTCATTATTTTCCAACTTAAGATCATTTCCGATGGAAAACTTCCAGAGAATTCATTGTGAGAAAGGTCAATGATGTGAAGCTTAGGAAATGTGCACGTCATGTTGCCAGGGCACCAAATATCTCCATGAAATTCGTTGTCACTTAAAGCCAATACCTTCAACTCAAGCAAATCTCCCAGCCAAAATGGAAATGAATCGTTGATATTGTTATGACTAATATCAAAGTACTCTAGCAATCCACAATTGACCAATGCTCTTGGCAACTGACCTTGAAGATTGTTGTTGCTGAAATCAATCATCTGAAGTTTATTTCCCATCAGGTATGTTTGTGGAATGAGACCAGACAATTTGTTCCCTTTTAACTCCAGAAATTCTAGATATTGGCTAAAGTTTCCTATACATGATGGAACATGGCCACTTAATTTGTTAAACGATAAATCAAGATGGACAAGTGATTTGAGATTACATATGGATGGGGATATTTCTCCTGTCAATGAATTGTAGGAAACAGCTAAGATTCGTAGCCCTACTTTTCTCCATAACCAACTTGGTATCGATGTTATATTGTTGTATTCCAATTCAATATATTCCACCTCAGTGAGATTTCTTATAAATGTTGGAACCTCAACTATATTGCATGATAACAAACCTAAGAACATGATTGGAGAATTGGTCGCACTGTAAGAACTTTTTCCATTGAATAATGACAATTTGTTGTATGATAAATCAAGGAAAACTAGCTTTTTGAGCTTCAAAAACATGTCAAGCTCCAACTTTCCATGCAAAAAATTATCATGTAAATTCAAGAAAACCAGATCTGTTAGGTTTGTCAACCAAGATGGAAATTCACCCTTTATATTGCTATGATGTGCACTAAACACCGATAGTTGGGTGAGATTTGCAAAAGACAATGGGATGTCACTGCCAGTATTTAACGAGGATATATCCAAGTTAACTAGTGATGAGAGCTTACCTATCCAGGAGATGGTTTCAAAAGTAAATTTATTGGAACCAACGTGCATGAAGTTAAGTTTGGTAAGATTTGCCAAGGCTACTGAAGGGTCTCCGCCAATTAGGTTATATCGAAGGTTTATCCCCGTGAGTTGTGTGAGGTTTCCTAGTGAAGAAGGAATATACCCAGAAAAATAGCAATGTTTAATTGATAGGGTACTTAAAGAGCTAAGCTTTCCAATGGATACAGGCAGTGTACCATAGAAATCCGTCTCATCAAGGAATAACTTGGTGAGTGAACTAGACTGAAACTCAGGCAGACTACCATTGAGATTTGGATTACGTCTCAAATTCAGAAATTTCAAGTTGGGGAGATGAAATACTCCTACTGGGAATTCACCATACAAGTATGAATGTTTAAGAGAAAGTGCTTGCAACGAAGTTAGATTTGTGATCAGGTCAGGTAAAGTAGATGAAATTGTCACATAGCTAAGGAAGAGCGTCTCAAGTTTTGTTGAGTTTTTAATTATGCTTCTAAGACTGTGCTCTTTGAGTTGCAACATATTGACTGCACTATTTTCCGGAACTGTTGTGGCATAGACGCTTAGATCAAGAGACAACAACTTGGACAGCTGTGAAACTTGTGGTGGAATTTCGCCAAAAAGAAGTGTGTGAGAAAGATTCAAATATCTTAGTTGTGAAAGCTCACCTGTCTTATGTGGGATTTGAGAGTAATTGAAGTCATTGTCTGAAAGATCGAGATGTTGAAGGTGTACAAGGCGAAAGAGAGTGGTATTTGTATCCATTGTACCATAGAGTTGGCTGCTACTAAGATCAATGTGAATGACATGATCTGTGTGCACATCACATTGAATGCCATCCCATGAGCAGCAATCGGTGCTTGCATTCCATGATGTTGTTTTAGGATAACTGAGAGGATTATCCGAAGCAATCATATTGATGTTAAAGCCTTCCTTGAATTGCAACAAGGCATGGCTTTCATATTGATGACACTTTGGATGAGTTAAAGGAAAAGATGTAATAAATGTGAAAGACAAGAGTGAAAAAAAGAAAAGAAAGTGGAATGACAAAACAAGAGAGCGCACAAAGACCATTGTATCTTAATATTTTAAACTGACAAGTTTGGATGAAATGGTAGACACATAGTAGGTGGTTCTTATACTAAAGAAATGTAGTGCAAATAACATGATAAAAAGTTTTCTAGTGAACTTCATTATCATTGACCGTGCATTTTGGTTTGGACTATCTTGTGTTAGCCCATTATCAAAGACTTTTATACAATGTAGTGAGGTTTTCTTCAAAATTACATCTTTCTTGTATTAATTGCAAGACTTTTATACAATGTAGTGTTTTCTTCACTACCCCAAACTTAATTTTCTGTCCATTTCTAGATTTTTGTATTCAATTTCTTATACATTTGTCTCTACTATTTGACTCCGCAATTTTCTCTCTGATTATCGGCTACTTGCATTTTTGAAAAACCATTTCAATATTTTAAATTTCTCCAATCAATTCCATACATAACCAATTTAATATCTTGACAGAGTCATTTGTAATATTTTCAATTTAAACTGTTCCTATGCCATTTTATTTGGTATTAGACGCATCAATCTACACCCTCTCTTGAAATACTCAACATTTTATTATTGGGATGTATGCATAAAACTTGAGTCTATAAATGACTTTTCTCTTAAAGTATCATAATAACTGGTTTTATACATCTAATTCCTCGTATACTCTTGAGTGTAACTGATACCAAATAATAAGAGACAATAATAGTGATCTTAATATATGTTGGTGTACACTGTCAAATGTCCCACAATAAGGGAATGGCTTGGGTGACTTTGTGACTTTAATTAACATGATGAAAGAATGAATAATTAATGTTATATAGATATGAGAGAATAATTTATCAATTAAAGTTATCAAAATTACGCTATACTAAAGTTAGAAATAAAACAATTACTAATTGTATTTCTTTTCAAGGATGAACACGGAATATTTAAAAAGAATAAATTTTACCGTTGTCACAATATTATTTCTCTACCAAACATGCCATTGTCATACCCTCATTTTTACCCCTAACATTCATATCATCCATTCATCATGCAATTCCATTAGCATTGGTTCCCAAGCATGGTTGTTCATTGGTTTGAACATTGGGACTAAAAATTAGGGTTTCTTTGATTGCTTTCACTAGGTTCTCACCTAAGTCACCCAGGCCATTGTCATGTCTTCTATCTTGATACCATGTTCTTATGCTTGTTACCATTATTCTTGTGTGTTGCCTTTGTAATTAGGTCTTGATTTGTTCTTATTGTATCATTACTCATTAACAATATCATTTAACCAATGTGCATCCAAAAATACAAAAATATGCTGCATTTGCTTCTCTTGTTTGTGTTCAAACATGTAGGTTTGCAAAATCAAGTCTAAATGGAAACTCAAGAGCTATTATGGTTCCTCATTTCTTAAATGACAAGGAACTAGCAAAAGAGTCATCCATTCATGGTCAAATGCCTTCTTCCAAGATGGATTTAACATGGGATCAAGCTAGTGACCAAACTTCATCCATTTTAAACTTGGATTAGATGAAAATTCATGCTTATGCAAAAAGGGGTTTCAAGTTGTTCTATATTGATTCTTGAATCATATTCCAGTTTAAAGCATTATTATTGTCATGACAACTTCCATCCCTTTGCAAAATCATACATGTCAATTCAAAGTGAAAATGATGCATCATTGTTTGGTTATATCCTAATCAAGTATACATCAAGCATGTTAGCATCATTCTAAAGGGTATGGTACATGCACTACGCCAAAAAAGACCTTTAGCAGCGATTTTTTTTGCCTTCAGCAGCGCTTTAAAGCGTTGCCAAAGGTGGCGCTGTTAAAGGTAAAGACAACGCTTATTTCCTTTAAAAAGCGCTATCATAGGTCCCCCTATAGGACCCCCTTTAGCAGCGCTTTGAAAAGCGCTTTCGTATGACCCCCATATAGCAGCGCTTTTCCAAAGAAAAGCGCTTTCGTATGACCCCCTTTAGCAGTGCTTTTAAAAGAGCTGCGATAGGTCCCCCTTTAGGCAGCACTTTTTCAAAGAAAAGCACTTTCGTAGGACCCCCTTTAGCAGCGCTTTATAAAGCGCTTCCTTATGTATACGCCATGACACCCTTTAGCAGCGCTTTTTTTAAAAAGCGCTGTCTTTTATAAAAGTGCTTTTTAAAAGCTTTTTTTTTTTTAAATCAATTATTAAACCTGTCTAAACCTGTATAATTTATCAGAATTCATAATCATTCATCACATGGCCTTTGATACCATTATATATCAACACAAAGGCCTTATAGCATTATGATTCAACAATAGGCCTTTATACGATTAAAATTCAAGACATAAATGGTAAAAACGATTATATATACAACACCAAAATAACCATTACATATATATATCTCAATACAAACTATACAACACGAATCCCATACACTAATTCGAAACCTTATACACCATATATCCATCACCTATATATACAACACCTTCCATAAACCTAACACAATTTCTAAACTAACAAATTCTCATTTCAACCATTTATTGACACCAATCCTCCTTTATTTCTTCCAAATTGTATTTCGTGTAGGTGGCACACTTGAATTCATCAAAATACTACATTTTACATAATATGCATGATTTAGTTAAAAGTAATTAATTAGATGAAATATCCGATAATAAATCTTAAAATAAATCATAACTTATATATAAATTCATACCATGGTTGAAATCTCTATGTGTTCCAAAAGAATAATTTCTTTCATGAATCTCAAGACAAATTAACCACAATCGATACCATTACGTTGCCGAGGACACTACACATAGAAAACAAGTATTAATAAGTATCATAGATGACTTGTCTTATCAAGTAGCATTACTATTATAATATCAAATCATACCTCTACTCTTAGTCATGTAATGTTGTTTGCTTTACTCTTTGGTACCCAAACTTGTTGCTTTGATCGGAATATTTGTATGGATATATCATAATATCAACGAATATTTAGAACAATCTCACATAAATAAAGAAATACACACGCGAATATTTAGAACAATCGCATCACTTACGTATCAATCATGTTCTTCATCTCCGGATATTTTGTTTGATCACCCTCTAGCGAATCCAGATAATAGACTATTTCTTTTATCGGATTAATCGCAAGCAATAACCAGTGTCCACTGTAAAATAAAACAAAAGTATAGACGGAAATGTTATACCCAGCGTAAAAAAATGAAAGTTTATAATAAAGGAAGCTAGAATGAAAATCTTACCCATGGCCAGTATTATATGGTAAAAGATACAACTTCTCTGTATCAATGTTGGTCATAAATGCATCTACTAAGTGATTTTTGACCGCATCTGTAGTTCGATTGATCAAAGTTGCATTGACACAGTTGGGAGACAAGAAGGAGTATCTTTCAGTCAACTGAAGCGGGAGCATCAATTTTTCATACAAGAACCTGAAATAAAAACGGATTATAATAAATATGTTATTATATTTAACATTCTAATATTCATTGAAATGAGTAAATAAATTGATCAATTAAATAAATAAAATCGATGGATTACCTGATGTATGAATTCATAACAGCGACGCCTAATTCAGAATGCGTAAATATCCGATCAAAGTCTTCTTTAGCAATTGTTTCTGAATAGGCAAACCCAAAAATACCTGCTTCCATAGGTATTTCATGGATACCACCTTCCATCAAATCCGTTGTGCCTACAATTGTTTCAAGGCACAACCGAAATAGAGAAATAGATGCTTTTTTTGCCTTGGCTACTACTGGCTTCTTGTTCTTGCTCCCTTGTTGCATCTCTTGTGTAGGAATCTGAAAATCATATAAATCATAACCTTAGTAATGATGAAGCTTTTGAATTCGGATCACAGAATTAACATTTTTTATACGATTAAACTTCAACACATAAATGGTAAAAACCATTATATATACAACACCAAAATAACCATTACCTATATATAACTCAATACAAACTATACAACACCAATTCCATACACCAATTCGAAACCTTATACACCATATCCATCACCTATATATACAACACCTTCCATAAACCTAACACAATTTCTAAAACTTAAAAAATTCTCATTTCAACCATGTATTGACACCAATCCTCCTTTATTTCTTCCAATTTGTCTTTCATGTAGGTGGCACACTTGAATTCATCAAAATACTACATTTTACATAATATGCAAGATTTAGTTAAAAGTAATTAATTAGATGAAATATTCGATAATAAATCTTAAAATAAATCATAACTTATATATAAATTCATACCATGGTTGGAATCTCTATGTGTTCCAAAAGAATAAATTCACTCATGAATCTCAAGACAAAATAACCACAATCGATACCATTACGTTGCCAAGGACACTACACATAGAAAAAAAAGTATTAATAAGTATCATAGATGACTTGTCTTATCAAGTAGCATTACTATTATAACATACCTCCACTCTTATCCATGTAATGTTGTTTGCTTTGGTCTTTGGTACCCGAGCTTGTCGTTGTGATCGGAATATTTTTATGGATCTAACATATTATAAACGAATAGTTAGAACAATCTCACATAAATAAAGAAATACACACGCGTATATTTAGAACAATCGCATCACTTACGTATCAATCATATTCTTCATCTCCGGGTATTTTGTTTGATCACCCTCTAGCGAATCCAGATAATAGACATTTCTTTTATCGAATTAATCGCAAGCAACAACCAGTGTCCACTGTAAAATAAAACAAAAGTATAGATGGAAATGTTATACACAACGTAAAAAAGCGAAAAATTATAATAAAGGAAGTTAGGATGAAAATCTAACCCATGGCCAGTATTATACGCTAAAATAGACAACTTCTCTGTATCAATGTTGGTCATAAATGCACCTACTATGTGATCTTTGACCTCATTTGGAGTTCGAGTGAGTAAATTTGAATTGACACAGTTGGGAGCCAAGAAGGAGTATCTTTCAGTCAATTGACGCGGGAGCATCAATTTTCATACAAGAATCTGAAATAAAGACGGATTATAATAAATATGTTATGATAATTAACATTCTAATATTCATTGAAATGAGTAAATAAATTGATCAATAAAATAAATAAAATCGATGGATTACCTGATGTATGAATTCATAACAGTGACGCCTAATTCAGAATGCGTAAATATCTTATCAAAGTCTTCTTTAGTAACTGTTTTTGAATAGGCAAACCCAAAAATACCTGCTTCCATTGGTATTTCACGGATACCACCTTCCATCAAATTCGTTGTGCCTACAATTGTTTCAAGGCACAACCGAAATCGAGAAATAGATGCTTTTTTTGCCTTGGCGACTACTGGCTTCTTGTTCTTGCTCCCTTGTTGCACCTCTTGTGTAGGAATCTGAAAATCATATAAGTCATAAACTTAGTAATCATGAAGCTTTTGAATTTGGATCACAGAATTAACATTTTCGATGCATATATATCATTGTACCTCTTTTTGTGATGCAACTGACTCGGTTTGCCGTACAATCCCTTTATCTCTTGATTTGGATTTTGTAGGAGTCTAACAATGTCATGTAAATAAAATGTAGGTAAAAGTAAGCATAACATAACTTATATGCAAGTAAAACATTTGAAAACTAAAAGGTTAATGGTTTTCAACATACCGAGTCATCTATGACGATGAGGTTTGACGGCCATGCAACATACGACCCTATTGTGTCCCCCACCAATGTTACATCTGAAACTTCGTCAGGTATAGGTAGTAACGCACCCCGCTCTAAAGCAATATCAATCGAAACCTTCAAAAATCCAGCAGGGAGCGGTCTAGTGTAAAGGACGTCTCCGGGAGTGTTATGCACCTTTCCCTTGCCAACCATTCGATATGTCGGTGCCGATAAATATAGCTGACAAGGTGAAATGCCCTAAACAAAACAAAAATAATACGAAATTGTTATTGTGCAATGATGTCAATATCAAAAACTGTACTAAATTAATAACATGGTATAATTTGATTCGTCACAAATGACACATCAACACTTAATGTTTCAACTCAACGTTGTCAAAAAAAAAACAACTTCAACGCTTAAGTTCAATTAACTTCAAAGTTCTATCATCAATTCAAATTCAATTAAAAATTTAATCACTCTTTATCATTTTCAATCAACTATCAAAATAACAATTAATTTTATAATTATTTTCAATCAACTCTCAAAATAAATTCAATCACTAGTTCAATTAACAACTAATTTCATTATCATTTTCAATCAACAACTAAATTCTTACCTCACTAAAATTTTCCGATAAATATTCCTATTAACTTTACAAAGAGCCCTATAACAACCTCAACAATCTAACTTCTACAACACTCTTAACTCCCTTGGCTTTTCTAATTAATCACTATTCTACAAATTTTACACATTAATCACTATTCTACAAATTATGCTCTATACTAATTAACTTCTACTATTCTACAAATTAATCATTAAACTAACTTCTACAAACTAATCACATTTTACACAATAATCACTATACTAACTTCTACTAATTAATCACTTTTCTATTTAATCACTTTTCTAATTAATCACTAACTAACTTCTACAAATCAAAAAATGAAAACCTAACATCAACAACTAATAATACAACTTCTTTATCTCACAGAAACAGCAGAGAAACAATCAACAATGAAGAATATTAGACATTTCCATTATTGGAGAGAGAACCAGAAAAAAGGAGAGTAAAAACCTCAAACGGCGGTACAACGGTAGCAGAAAGGACGGAGGGAAGCCACGTATGGATTGAAGCCACGAACGGAGGCAGTTTCGTTTGCAGAAACGACGGTGGACGGAGGGAGTTTCGTATGCAGAAGATGATAAAACAGTTGTGAGAGTTAGGGCGAAATAGAAACGGTCGAAATGAAAATAGAGGGAGTATCAGAATCTGTTTTAATTTTAATATTTTAAAGGACCTTTAGCAGCGCTTTCTTATGTTAGGCCTTTAGCAGCGCTTTGGAGGTTAAAGCG
The DNA here is from genome assembly GCA_022829125.1 of Lathyrus tuberosus. Taxonomy (NCBI): domain Eukaryota; kingdom Viridiplantae; phylum Streptophyta; class Magnoliopsida; order Fabales; family Fabaceae; genus Lathyrus; species Lathyrus tuberosus. The sequence continues at coordinate 5,433,908 of JALAZF010000161.1, read as the reverse complement.
ATTTCTAATGTGGGAAAAATGAAAGGCCTTTAGCAGCGCTGGCTAAAGCGTGTTGTACGAAAGGCCTTTAGCAGCGCTTTTCAAAAGTGTTGCCTTATGGTAACCCTTTAGCAGCGCTTTTTATAAAACGCTTTCTAAAGTTCACCTGTGTAACACCCCCTTTCTATACCCCCAAATAATCACGTAATCATTTAGGCACATATTAAAATTTTCACCAGAGTATAATTATCAACATGGTACAAAAGAGGCACGTCACATTATTCATAACATTTAAACATTCAACACCTGCTCAACAATTGATATGCAACAGTGGGGTAACTTTGCAACCGAGGAACTTAGTCCTTGCACCCACATCCCAATATTTAGAATAAAAGCGGAAAATCTAAACATTGAAATACATCAAATATATATACATCATCGAGTATAATCCAACACATAATTCATGTTTACGTAAACATTCATCAACAAGATACATGTACAAATGTATCACAAAAGGATCATATACATCCTAGCTACCCGGTGCTACATATCAGAGCCAACCGACCAAAAGAATGAAGACACGCTTCACAAAAGACCTCCAGCATACCTACTCTGCAATGCCTCATAGAGCATCATAAAACGGCAGAAGGGTGAGAAATATTATCATAATAACAATGCATATAATTATATATCTTAGCATAAAAATACACATTTCCACATTCTCACCACAATTCATTCATATACATCACATTGTATATATATACACGACCAAGCATATTCATCATGCATACTTTCACAATTCTTAATCATTCCATATAAACATACACATTTATGTTTATTCACCAATGCATCATATAAAGATGATAAATGCAAATCATAGAGACCGACTTACGACTCTATGCAAATGCAATGCGGTACCGACTCAATCATCACTAGTTCACTCAGGAACTCTGCTGGAACCATCGCTCGTTACCAATGTAACTCCCCGTCGGGCCTACGATGTTCACCCATTGCTCACACCCCACATGGGCACACAATGTTTATGGATCGGTCACATCCCACATGGGCACACGACCCGATTGCTCACACCTCACCTAGGCACACAATCCGATTGCTCACACCTCACCTAGGCACACAATCGTTTGTAATCATCGCTCACACCTCACATAGGCACACGACGATACAACGGATTCTCATTAGAATCGCTCAACACAAGAATGTACTTCATTATGCTTCACATTCAAAATGACTCAAGACATTCTTGAAATGCATACATATTCACAATATATTCATGCATTCATCTCATACAATCACATACAATCTATATACATTCACATCAATGCACTATGTGTGATTCACATTCAAAACACACATTCAAAATGGGAAAAGTCGCAACAAGACACTATTCCCGACTTTCCGACATAATTAAATCGGCTAACAATTTACAAGTCATCAAAATAAGAAAGAACATTCCATAAGCTTTCTAATGCATTGAACCACGCCTCAAACCGAACCACAGATCAAAAGTTATGCAGAAAACAAAATTACACGAACAGCACTGTTCGCTGGGCGAACCTCCCTCGCGAGCATTCGCTAGCTCCTTCGCTAGGCGAATGTTCCAGCGAACCAACTGTTAGATAAAAACAGAGACAAAGTTCGCTAGGCGAACCCCTTGGCGAACCAAGGCAGCAACTACCAACATTCAAAACACCCAAACTTCGCTAGGCGAACACTCTAGCGAACCTTCGCTAGGCGAATACTCGTAGCGAACCTTCGCTACCCTTCGCTGATTGGTTCGCTAGGCGAACCTGCGAAAACTCAGAATCCTTCAGCGCTGTTGAAAACCCAAAAACCTATTTTTCAACCCAAAACATTTTCAAAACAACATACATCCATCAGAACTCAATCTAATCATGGCAACAAGCATTCTACCACATTTACGTCGATTTCCAACCGCGAAAACATCGATTTCTCATTATCGACCTAAAATGGAAAACTATGAAAACACCACAAACAATCTAATACACACATACACAATCATACATAATAATATACATTGATAAGATAATAAGATTTCACACCCTTACCCGATTAAATCGATTCCTAGAGGTTGATTTTCTTGGTTTTCCTCTTTTCTCCTCTTCCTTTTCCTTTCTCTCCTTTTTCTCTCTATTTTCCTTCCTATCTCTTTCTCTTCTATTTCCTCTTCTTATCTCTTTTTCTTTTCTATTTTTCTTTTTACCCAAATTCAATTTAATTCATTTTCTCACACAATTATATTTCCACTAACTTTTCTAACTTAACATTAATTGAGAAATGTCTAAAATACCCTCCATCCTACTTTTCCCCGAAAACTCTCAAAAACAGTAAAATAACATAACTGGTCAACATAACATATTAACACACCAATTCCACAAATAAAATAACTTATCACACAATTAAAATAAAAGACTCAACAAAATGGGAATAATTGGAATCGGAGCGTTACAACCTGCCTTAGCGCTTTAGCAACACTTTTCAAAAGCGTTGTCTTATGTCCCCCATATAGCAGCGTTTTTTTCTTTCGTTTTTTTTAGCGAAACATATAGCAGCGCTTCTTCCAAAAAGCGTTGTCTTTGTTGTGCTGCGAAAAATCATTTTTGGTGTAGTGGCAATTATACCCACTCCCTCTAAGGTCTATTTAAAAAGCACAAACACCTTCTTTAATTTTAAAATAGATATTAATTTTCTATAGATAAATGTATATATGGTTTTTTTTTGCTGTCACTAAAATTTTCTCTTATTATATGTCAACTTTCTTATAGTGTGTTAATGAGGAGAAACATAGGTGTTTGTCTATTTGATAAATTTTTTTGATGTTACTGTCATTTTAATAGACTAGATGTAAGTGTCAAATACCAATATTTTTCTTCCCTGACCAATAAGTGGGGAAACAGTCTTCTAAATACAACTTCTTTTTTCTAAGTGCTCCAAGTGTGCCAGATAATTCACAGAATTTGATCAGACTAGTATACGGATCTTTGTGATCTAAACTTGAAAAAAGGTTAGAATAAATACTTTGGAGAAGTCCAGTCTTCATTTTAGTTTGTCCTAATTCAGTTGATAGAATTAGAGTTTGACCTAAATTAACCTTACAAAATCAGTTGGTAAGGTGAGGTGTGTCACTCTATATAAACCCTTTGTAGATTGTATCTTTAACCAATGTGGGATTTGGAATTTTCCCAATACACCCCTCATGCCCCGAGCACTATTGGACTTAGTGCGTGGATATAAACAGTGGGTGACCCGAATAATCGATATATGAGACTTGGTTTTTCCAATACTATTCAATTAAAAATGGCGGTCAAATGTTCTGTAGCGTAATCTTTTAGTTTTTTTTTAAATAAATTAAATCTAATCGCTAGGTTTTCTGTAAAATTGATAGAAAATGTAGCTTAGGGTTTAAATTTCGATTCATATCTCCTGCAATTTTGTATTCCCTTATTTTATTTAATTTTTTAATTAAAACATAAATCATTTATTCCCTCGGGTTATTGATAAAATTGAAAGCAAATGTAGCTCAGGGTTTGAGCTTTGATTCTCAACTCCTGGAGTTTCATGTCTTATTTGCAACCAAAATGGCACCCTTATTTTATTTAATTTTTTAATTACAGTATAAATCATCTATTCCTCGGTTATTGGTAAAATCGAAAATAAATGTAGCTCAAGGTTTGAGCTTCGATTTCCAATTCCTACAGTTTCATATTTTATTTACATCCAAGATAACGCCCTTATTTTATTTAATTTTTTTTAATTATAATATAAATCATCTATTCCCTCGGTGACTTCTACCAACTGAGATATAAACTCCAAATAATATTTTATTCCAATATTAGAATGTTAAGTCTTATTCACTTTTGCATTTAACATAAACATTTTGCGCCCTAACGAATAAACAAAACAACATTCTTGATATTCTCCAGCTAAATGAAACAATGTCGAAACAAGTTTGATTTTACATCTACACTCCTTTAGTCTTGATGATAACACTATTACAAATAAAATATTTTATGACGAAATTTTAACCTCACCAAACAAAAAATCGAGGTATAAACCATAGACAGCTCATATTTTAATTTATTTTTAAATACCATATATTTCCTCGGTTTTGCTGAAAACTGAAGGGTGAAATACCATACATTTTAATTTTACTTTGGTGGCGGATGTTAAACCATCGTCCTACATAGCAGTGGGTGGAATGACATTTATTTAACTTGTCGCAATACATGCTCGCGACACACAAATTTGTGACGGTTCACAAACTGCCGCAACCCAGATATTGTGAAGGCCACAACCATAGGAACATCCGAAAAAATCGTCGTAAAATCCGTATTTTCTTGTGGCGAGGAGTTCAACTTGTCGCAATTATAAATCCATGGATCAAACAGAAAAATTAGATTCATAAAAGAGATGCACTCAATATCCCCAGTCTAACATTGTATATTATTTTCAAAAGACACAAACTTGCATTTTACTCTAGCTGAAAAATTCATTTGTTGAACTTAATACTTTTTCCTAATATTTCAAACGTACAATCGATAAACTTCAAACAAAGCACACTCTTACTAGAGACAATCACAATAAAAGGAAATAAAAGCAGATGATAACTATAAATACAGAAGAAAAAAAGGCATGTTTCTTTTAACTCAAAAGAACCTTTTAAGCCACCTAAGTACCTGTGAGCTATAACTGGTTCCCAATGCCACTCCAGCAACAAGACCGCCTACATATCCAATTACACTTACTTTCCACTCAATTTCAATGAAAGATTCTGACTCATTATCATTTTCAGAGGTAGTAGGTGGAGTAAATGGGCGCCCTGCATAATCTAAACACTTGTTCAACAATTGATCTCCACACAGACCTTTGTTACCCTCAAATGAATCACCTTTGAATGTTGAAAACTGCTTATTCTGAGGTATAGGACCTGAGAGATTGTTGAAGGACACGTTGAAGAACTCCAGAAAGGTGAGTTGTGTCAACTGTTGGGGAATCTTCCCGGAAAGATTGTTGAGAGAAAGGTCCAATGCTTCAAGGTTTGAAAGGTTCCCAAAGGAAGATGGAATGCCCCCAGTAAAGATGTTATTTGACAAGTTGAGCAAAACAAGACCCTTCAAGTCACCTAGGACTTTTGGTATCTCTCCACTGATTTTGTTGCTTGATATATCAATAACTATCATGCTATAAAAATTTTGAAGCTTCTCATAATCCATGGTATGGCCTTTGTTTGACATTGTCATCGAATAAGGAAAAGTTCTTGTCACTTTAAATTCTACTGACTTGTTCTCACTGTAAATCAATTGTGACATAGGTTCGTACTGTAATTCAATTGTATTGGAAGTTTTCATTATTTTCCAACTTAAGATCATTTCCGATGGAAAACTTCCAGAGAATTCATTGTGAGAAAGGTCAATGATGTGAAGCTTAGGAAATGTGCACGTCATGTTGCCAGGGCACCAAATATCTCCATGAAATTCGTTGTCACTTAAAGCCAATACCTTCAACTCAAGCAAATCTCCCAGCCAAAATGGAAATGAATCGTTGATATTGTTATGACTAATATCAAAGTACTCTAGCAATCCACAATTGACCAATGCTCTTGGCAACTGACCTTGAAGATTGTTGTTGCTGAAATCAATCATCTGAAGTTTATTTCCCATCAGGTATGTTTGTGGAATGAGACCAGACAATTTGTTCCCTTTTAACTCCAGAAATTCTAGATATTGGCTAAAGTTTCCTATACATGATGGAACATGGCCACTTAATTTGTTAAACGATAAATCAAGATGGACAAGTGATTTGAGATTACATATGGATAGGGATATTTCTCCTGTCAATGAATTGTAGGAAACAGCTAAGATTCGTAGCCCTACTTTTCTCCATAACCAACTTGGTATCGATGTTATATTGTTGTATTCCAATTCAATATATTCCACCTCAGTGAGATTTCTTATAAATGTTGGAACCTCAACTATATTGCATGATAACAAACCTAAGAACATGATTGGAGAATTGGTCGCACTGTAAGAACTTTTTCCATTGAATAATGACAATTTGTTGTATGATAAATCAAGGAAAACTAGCTTTTTGAGCTTCAAAACATGTCAAGCTCCAACTTTCCATGCAAAAAATTATCATGTAAATTCAAGAAAACCAGATCTGTTAGGTTTGTCAACCAAGATGGAAATTCACCCTTTATATTGCTATGATGTGCACTAAACACCGATAGTTGGGTGAGATTTGCAAAAGACAATGGGATGTCACTGCCAGTATTTAACGAGGATATATCCAAGTTAACTAGTGATGAGAGCTTACCTATCCAGGAGATGGTTTCAAAAGTAAATTTATTGGAACCAACGTGCATGAAGTTAAGTTTGGTAAGATTTGCCAAGGCTACTGAAGGGTCTCCGCCAATTAGGTTATATCGAAGGTTTATCCCCGTGAGTTGTGTGAGGTTTCCTAGTGAAGAAGGAATATACCCAGAAAAATAGCAATGTTTAATTGATAGGGTACTTAAAGAGCTAAGTTTTCCAATGGATACAGGCAGTGTACCATAGAAATCCGTCTCATCAAGGAATAACTTGGTGAGTGAACTAGACTGAAACTCAGGCAGACTACCATTGAGATTTGGATTACGTCTCAAATTCAGATATTTCAAGTTGGGGAGATGAAATACTCCTACTGGGAATTCACCATACAAGTATGAATGTTTAAGAGAAAGTGCTTGCAACGAAGTTAGATTTGTGATCAGGTCAGGTAAAGTAGATGAAATTGTCACATAGCTAAGGAAGAGCGTCTCAAGTTTTGTTGAGTTTTTAATTATGCTTCTAAGACTGTGCTCTTTGAGTTGCAACATATTGACTGCACTATTTTCCGGAACTGTTGTGGCATAGACGCTTAGATCAAGAGACAACAACTTGGACAGCTGTGAAACTTGTGGTGGAATTTCGCCAAAAAGAAGTGTGTGAGAAAGATTCAAATATCTTAGTTGTGAAAGCTCACCTATCTTATGTGGGATTTGAGAGTAATTGAAGTCATTGTCTGAAAGATCGAGATGTTGAAGGTGTACAAGGCGAAAGAGAGTGGTATTTGTATCCATTGTACCATAGAGTTGGCTGCTACTAAGATCAATGTGAATGACATGATCTGTGTGCACATCACATTGAATGCCATCCCATGAGCAGCAATCGGTGCTTGCATTCCATGATGTTGTTTTAGGATAACTGAGAGGATTATCCGAAGCAATCATATTGATGTTAAAGCCTTCCTTGAATTGCAACAAGGCATGGCTTTCATATTGATGACACTTTGGATGAGTTAAAGGAAAAGATGTAATAAATGTGAAAGACAAGAGTGAAAAAAAGAAAAGAAAGTGGAATGACAAAACAAGAGAGCGCACAAAGACCATTGTATCTTAATATTTTAAACTGACAAGTTTGGATGAAATGGTAGACACATAGTAGGTGGTTCTTATACTAAAGAAATGTAGTGCAAATAACATGATAAAAAGTTTTCTAGTGAACTTCATTATCATTGACCGTGCATTTTGGTTTGGACTATCTTGTGTTAGCCCATTATCAAAGACTTTTATACAATGTAGTGAGGTTTTCTTCAAAATTACATCTTTCTTGTATTAATTGCAAGACTTTTATACAATGTAGTGTTTTCTTCACTACCCCAAACTTAATTTTCTGTCCATTTCTAGATTTTTGTATTCAATTTCTTATACATTTGTCTCTACTATTTGACTCCGCAATTTTCTCTCTGATTATCGGCTACTTGCATTTTTGAAAAACCATTTCAATATTTTAAATTTCTCCAATCAATTCCATACATAACCAATTTAATATCTTGACAGAGTCATTTGTAATATTTTCAATTTAAACTGTTCCTATGCCATTTTATTTGGTATTAGACGCATCAATCTACACCCTCTCTTGAAATACTCAACATTTTATTATTGGGATGTATGCATAAAACTTGAGTCTATAAATGACTTTTCTCTTAAAGTATCATAATAACTGGTTTTATACATCTAATTCCTCGTATACTCTTGAGTGTAACTGATACCAAATAATAAGAGACAATAATAGTGATCTTAATATATGTTGATGTACACTGTCAAATGTCCCACAATAAGGGAATGGCTTGGGTGACTTTGTGACTTTAATTAACATGATGAAAGAATGAATAATTAATGTTATATAGATATGAGAGAATAATTTATCAATTAAAGTTATCAAAATTACGCTATACTAAAGTTAGAAATAAAACAATTACTAATTGTATTTCTTTTCAAGGATGAACACGGAATATTTAAAAAGAATAAATTTTACCGTTGTCACAATATTATTTCTCTACCAAACATGCCATTGTCATACCCTCATTTTTACCCCTAACATTCATATCATCCATTCATCATGCAATTCCATTAGCATTGGTTCCCAAGCATGGTTGTTCATTGGTTTGAACATTGGGACTAAAAATTAGGGTTTCTTTGATTGCTTTCACTAGGTTCTCACCTAAGTCACCCAGGCCATTGTCATGTCTTCTATCTTGATACCATGTTCTTATGCTTGTTACCATTATTCTTGTGTGTTGCCTTTGTAATTAGGTCTTGATTTGTTCTTATTGTATCATTACTCATTAACAATATCATTTAACCAATGTGCATCCAAAAATACAAAAATATGCTGCATTTGCTTCTCTTGTTTGTGTTCAAACATGTAGGTTTGCAAAATCAAGTCTAAATGGAAACTCAAGAGCTATTATGGTTCCTCATTTCTTAAATGACAAGGAACTAGCAAAAGAGTCATCCATTCATGGTCAAATGCCTTCTTCCAAGATGGATTTAACATGGGATCAAGCTAGTGACCAAACTTCATCCATTTTAAACTTGGATTAGATGAAAATTCATGCTTATGCAAAAAGGGGTTTCAAGTTGTTCTATATTGATTCTTGAATCATATTCCAGTTTAAAGCATTATTATTGTCATGACAACTTCCATCCCTTTGCAAAATCATACATGTCAATTCAAAGTGAAAATGATGCATCATTGTTTGGTTATATCCTAATCAAGTATACATCAAGCATGTTAGCATCATTCTAAAGGGTATGGTACATGCACTACGCCAAAAAAGACCTTTAGCAGCGATTTTTTTTGCCTTCAGCAGCGCTTTAAAGCGTTGCCAAAGGTGGCGCTGTTAAAGGTAAAGACAACGCTTATTTCCTTTAAAAAGCGCTATCATAGGTCCCCCTATAGGACCCCCTTTAGCAGCGCTTTGAAAAGCGCTTTCGTATGACCCCCATATAGCAGCGCTTTTCCAAAGAAAAGCGCTTTCGTATGACCCCCTTTAGCAGTGCTTTTAAAAGAGCTGCGAAAGGTCCCCCTTTAGGCAGCACTTTTTCAAAGAAAAGCACTTTCGTAGGACCCCCTTTAGCAGCGCTTTATAAAGCGCTTCCTTATGTATACGCCATGACACCCTTTAGCAGCGCTTTTTTTAAAAAGCGCTGTCTTTTATAAAAGTGCTTTTTAAAAGCTTTTTTTTTTTTAAATCAATTATTAAACCTGTCTAAACCTGTATAATTTATCAGAATTCATAATCATTCATCACATGGCCTTTGATACCATTATATATCAACACAAAGGCCTTATAGCATTATGATTCAACAATAGGCCTTTATACGATTAAAATTCAAGACATAAATGGTAAAAACGATTATATATACAACACCAAAATAACCATTACATATATATATCTCAATACAAACTATACAACACGAATCCCATACACTAATTCGAAACCTTATACACCATATATCCATCACCTATATATACAACACCTTCCATAAACCTAACACAATTTCTAAACTAACAAATTCTCATTTCAACCATTTATTGACACCAATCCTCCTTTATTTCTTCCAAATTGTATTTCGTGTAGGTGGCACACTTGAATTCATCAAAATACTACATTTTACATAATATGCATGATTTAGTTAAAAGTAATTAATTAGATGAAATATCCGATAATAAATCTTAAAATAAATCATAACTTATATATAAATTCATACCATGGTTGAAATCTCTATGTGTTCCAAAAGAATAATTTCTTTCATGAATCTCAAGACAAATTAACCACAATCGATACCATTACGTTGCCGAGGACACTACACATAGAAAACAAGTATTAATAAGTATCATAGATGACTTGTCTTATCAAGTAGCATTACTATTATAATATCAAATCATACCTCTACTCTTAGTCATGTAATGTTGTTTGCTTTACTCTTTGGTACCCAAACTTGTTGCTTTGATCGGAATATTTGTATGGATATATCATAATATCAACGAATATTTAGAACAATCTCACATAAATAAAGAAATACACACGCGAATATTTAGAACAATCGCATCACTTACGTATCAATCATGTTCTTCATCTCCGGATATTTTGTTTGATCACCCTCTAGCGAATCCAGATAATAGACTATTTCTTTTATCGGATTAATCGCAAGCAATAACCAGTGTCCACTGTAAAATAAAACAAAAGTATAGACGGAAATGTTATACCCAGCGTAAAAAAATGAAAGTTTATAATAAAGGAAGCTAGAATGAAAATCTTACCCATGGCCAGTATTATATGGTAAAAGATACAACTTCTCTGTATCAATGTTGGTCATAAATGCATCTACTAAGTGATTTTTGACCGCATCTGTAGTTCGATTGATCAAAGTTGCATTGACACAGTTGGGAGACAAGAAGGAGTATCTTTCAGTCAACTGAAGCGGGAGCATCAATTTTTCATACAAGAACCTGAAATAAAAACGGATTATAATAAATATGTTATTATATTTAACATTCTAATATTCATTGAAATGAGTAAATAAATTGATCAATTAAATAAATAAAATCGATGGATTACCTGATGTATGAATTCATAACAGCGACGCCTAATTCAGAATGCGTAAATATCTGATCAAAGTCTTCTTTAGCAATTGTTTCTGAATAGGCAAACCCAAAAATACCTGCTTCCATAGGTATTTCATGGATACCACCTTCCATCAAATCCGTTGTGCCTACAATTGTTTCAAGGCACAACCGAAATAGAGAAATAGATGCTTTTTTTGCCTTGGCTACTACTGGCTTCTTGTTCTTGCTCCCTTGTTGCATCTCTTGTGTAGGAATCTGAAAATCATATAAATCATAACCTTAGTAATGATGAAGCTTTTGAATTCGGATCACAGAATTAACATTTTTTATACGATTAAACTTCAACACATAAATGGTAAAAACCATTATATATACAACACCAAAATAACCATTACCTATATATAACTCAATACAAACTATACAACACCAATTCCATACACCAATTCGAAACCTTATACACCATATCCATCACCTATATATACAACACCTTCCATAAACCTAACACAATTTCTAAAACTAAAAAAATTCTCATTTCAACCATGTATTGACACCAATCCTCCTTTATTTCTTCCAATTTGTCTTTCATGTAGGTGGCACACTTGAATTCATCAAAATACTACATTTTACATAATATGCAAGATTTAGTTAAAAGTAATTAATTAGATGAAATATTCGATAATAAATCTTAAAATAAATCAAAACTTATATATAAATTCATACCATGGTTGGAATCTCTATGTGTTCCAAAAGAATAAATTCACTCATGAATCTCAAGACAAAATAACCACAATCGATACCATTACGTTGCCAAGGACACTACACATAGAAAAAAAAGTATTAATAAGTATCATAGATGACTTGTCTTATCAAGTAGCATTACTATTATAACATACCTCCACTCTTATCCATGTAATGTTGTTTGCTTTGGTCTTTGGTACCCGAGCTTGTCGTTGTGATCGGAATATTTTTATGGATCTAACATATTATAAACGAATAGTTAGAACAATCTCACATAAATAAAGAAATACACACGCGTATATTTAGAACAATCGCATCACTTACGTATCAATCATATTCTTCATCTCCGGGTATTTTGTTTGATCACCCTCTAGCGAATCCAAATAATAGACATTTCTTTTATCGAATTAATCGCAAGCAACAACCAGTGTCCACTGTAAAATAAAACAAAAGTATAGATGGAAATGTTATACACAACGTAAAAAAGCGAAAAATTATAATAAAGGAAGTTAGGATGAAAATCTAACCCATGGCCAGTATTATACGCTAAAATAGACAACTTCTCTGTATCAATGTTGGTCATAAATGCACCTACTACGTGATCTTTGACCTCATTTGGAGTTCGAGTGAGTAAATTTGAATTGACACAGTTGGGAGCCAAGAAGGAGTATCTTTCAGTCAATTGACGCGGGAGCATCAATTTTCATACAAGAATCTGAAATAAAGACGGATTATAATAAATATGTTATGATAATTAACATTCTAATATTCATTGAAATGAGTAAATAAATTGATCAATAAAATAAATAAAATCGATGGATTACCTGATGTATGAATTCATAACAGTGACGCCTAATTCAGAATGCGTAAATATCTTATCAAAGTCTTCTTTAGTAACTGTTTTTGAATAGGCAAACCCAAAAATACCTGCTTCCATTGGTATTTCACGGATACCACCTTCCATCAAATTCGTTGTGCCTACAATTGTTTCAAGGCACAACCGAAATCGAGAAATAGATGCTTTTTTTGCCTTGGCGACTACTGGCTTCTTATTCTTGCTCCCTTGTTGCACCTCTTGTGTAGGAATCTGAAAATCATATAAGTCATAAACTTAGTAATCATGAAGCTTTTGAATTCGGATCACAGAATTAACATTTTCGATGCATATATATCATTGTACCTCTTTTTGTGATGCAACTGACTCGGTTTGCCGTACAATCCCTTTATCTCTTGATTTGGATTTTGTAGGAGTCTAACAATGTCATGTAAATAAAATGTAGGTAAAAGTAAGCATAACATAACTTATATGCAAGTAAAACATTTGAAAACTAAAAGGTTAATGGTTTTCAACATACCGAGTCATCTATGACGATGAGGTTTGACGGCCATGCAACATACGACCCTATTGTGTCCCCCACCAATGTTACATCTGAAACTTCGTCAGGTATAGGTAGTAACGCACCCCGCTCTAAAGCAATATCAATCGAAACCTTCAAAAATCCAGCAGGGAGCGGTCTAGTGTAAAGGACGTCTCCGGGAGTGTTATGCACCTTTCCCTTGCCAACCATTCGATATGTCGGTGCCGATAAATATAGCTGACAAGGTGAAATGCCCTAAACAAAACAAAAATAATACGAAATTGTTATTGTGCAATGATGTCAATATCAAAAACTGTACTAAATTAATAACATGGTATAATTTGATTCGTCACAAATGACACATCAACACTTAATGTTTCAACTCAACGTTGTCAAAAAAAAACAACTTCAACGCTTAAGTTCAATTAACTTCAAAGTTCTATCATCAATTCAAATTCAATTAAAAATTTAATCACTCTTTATCATTTTCAATCAACTATCAAAATAACAATTAATTTTATAATTATTTTCAATCAACTCTCAAAATAAATTCAATCACTAGTTCAATTAACAACTAATTTCATTATCATTTTCAATCAACAACTAAATTCTTACCTCACTAAAATTTTCCGATAAATATTCCTATTAACTTTACAAAGAGCCCTATAACAACCTCAACAATCTAACTTCTACAACACTCTTAACTCCCTTGACTTTTCTAATTAATCACTATTCTACAAATTTTACACATTAATCACTATTCTACAAATTATGCTCTATACTAATTAACTTCTACTATTCTACAAATTAATCATTAAACTAACTTCTACAAACTAATCACATTTTACACAATAATCACTATACTAACTTCTACTAATTAATCACTTTTCTATTTAATCACTTTTCTAATTAATCACTAACTAACTTCTACAAATCAAAAAATGAAAACCTAACATCAACAACTAATAATACAACTTCTTTATCTCACAGAAACAGCAGAGAAACAATCAACAATGAAGAATATTAGACATTTCCATTATTGGAGAGAGAACCAGAAAAAAGGAGAGTAAAAACCTAAAACGGCGGTACAACGGTAGCAGAAAGGACGGAGGGAAGCCACGTATGGATTGAAGCCACGAACGGAGGCAGTTTCGTTTGCAGAAACGACGGTGGACGGAGGGAGTTTCGTATGCAGAAGATGATAAAACAGTTGTGAGAGTTAGGGCGAAATAGAAACGGTCAAAATGAAAATAGAGGGAGTATCAGAATCTGTTTTAATTTTAATATTTTAAAGGACCTTTAGCAGCGCTTTCTTATGTTAGGCCTTTAGCAGCGCTTTGGAGGTTAAAGCGATTTCTAATGTGGGAAAAATGAAAGGCCTTTAGCAGCGCTGGCTAAAGCGTGTTGTACGAAAGGCCTTTAGCAGCGCTTTTCAAAAGCGTTGCCTTATGGTAACCCTTTAGCAGCGCTTTTTATAAAACGCTTTCTAAAGTTCACCTGTGTAACACCCCCTTTCTATACCCCCAAATAATCACGTAATCATTTAGGCACATATTAAAATTTTCACCAGAGTATAATTATCAACATGGTACAAAAGAGGCACGTCACATTATTCATAACATTTAAACATTCAACACCTGCTCAACAATTGATATGCAACAGTGGGGTAACTTTGCAACCGAGGAACTTAGTCCTTGCACCCACATCCCAATATTTAGAATAAAAGCGGAAAATCTAAACATTGAAATACCTCAAATATATATACATCATCGAGTATAATCCAACACATAATTCATGTTTACGTAAACATTCATCAACAAGATACATGTACAAATGTATCACAAAAGGATCATATACATCCTAGCTACCCGGTGCTACATATCAGAGCCAACCGACCAAAAGAATGAAGACACGCTTCACAAAAGACCTCCAGCATACCTACTCTGCAATGCCTCATAGAGCATCATAAAACGGCAGAAGGGTGAGAAATATTATCATAATAACAATGCATATAATTATATATCTTAGCATAAAAATACACATTTCCACATTCTCACCACAATTCATTCATATACATCACATTGTATATATATACACGACCAAGCATATTCATCATGCATACTTTCACAATTCTCAATCATTCCATATAAACATACACATTTATGTTTATTCACCAATGCATCATATAAAGATGATAAATGCAAATCATAGAGACCGACTTACGACTCTATGCAAATGCAATGCGGTACCGACTCAATCATCACTAGTTCACTCAGGAACTCTGCTGGAACCATCGCTCGTTACCAATGTAACTCCCCGTCGGGCCTACGATGTTCACCCATTGCTCACACCCCACATGGGCACACAATGTTTATGGATCGCTCACATCCCACATGGGCACACGACCCGATTGCTCACACCTCACCTAGGCACACAATCCGATTGCTCACACCTCACCTAGGCACACAATCGTTTGTAATCATCGCTCACACCTCACATAGGCACACGACGATACAACGGATTCTCATTAGAATCGCTCAACACAAGAATGTACTTCATTATG
Source organism: Lathyrus tuberosus (assembly GCA_022829125.1). Classification (NCBI taxonomy): domain Eukaryota; kingdom Viridiplantae; phylum Streptophyta; class Magnoliopsida; order Fabales; family Fabaceae; genus Lathyrus; species Lathyrus tuberosus. The sequence goes on along the minus strand of JALAZF010000161.1, from coordinate 5,418,297 downwards.
CTTCACATGCAAAATGACTCAAGACATTCTTGAAATGCATACATATTCACAATATATTCATGCATTCATCTCATACAATCACATACAATCTATATACATTCACATCAATGCACTATTGTGTGATTCACATTCAAAACACACATTCAAAATGGGAAAAGTCGCAACAAGACACTATTCCCGACTTTCCGACATAATTAAATCGGCTAACAATTTACAAGTCATCAAAATAAGAAAGAACATTCCATAAGCTTTCTAATGCATTGAACCACGCCTCAAACCGAACCACAGATCAAAAGTTATGCAGAAAACAAAATTACACGAACAGCACTGTTCGCTGGGCGAACCTCCCTCGCGAGCATTCGCTAGCTCCTTCGCTAGGCGAATGTTCCAGCGAACCAACTGTTAGATAAAAACTGAGACAAAGTTCGCTAGGCGAACCAAGGCAGCAACTACCAACATTCAAAACACCCAAACTTCGCTAGGCGAACACTCTAGCGAACCTTCGCTAGGCGAATACTCGTAGCGAACCTTCGCTACCCTTCGCTGATTGGTTCGCTAGGCGAACCTGCGAAAACTCAGAATCCTTCAGCACTGTTGAAAACCCAAAAACCTATTTTTCAACCCAAAACATTTTCAAAACAACATACATCCATCAGAACTCAATCTAATCATGGCAACAAGCATTCTACCACATTTACGTCGATTTCCAACCGCGAAAACATCGATTTCTCATTATCGACCTAAAATGGAAAACTATGAAAACACCACAAACAATCTAATACACACATACACAATCATACATAATAATATACATTGATAAGATAATAAGATTTCACACCCTTACCCGATTAAATCGATTCCTAGAGGTTGATTTTCTTGGTTTTCCTCTTTTCTCCTCTTCCTTTTCCTTTCTCTCCTTTTTCTCTCTATTTTCCTTCCTATCTCTTTCTCTTCTATTTCCTCTTCTTATCTCTTTTTCTTTTCTATTTTTCTTTTTACCCAAATTCAATTTAATTCATTTTCTCACACAATTATATTTCCACTAACTTTTCTAACTTAACATTAATTGAGAAATGTCTAAAATACCCTCCATCCTACTTTTCCCCGAAAACTCTCAAAAACAGTAAAATAACATAACTGGTCAACATAACATATTAACACACCAATTCCACAAATAAAATAACTTATCACACAATTAAAATAAAAGACTCAACAAAATGGGAATAATTGGAATCGGAGCGTTACAACCTGCCTTAGCGCTTTAGCAACACTTTTCAAAAGCGTTGTCTTATGTCCCCCATATAGCAGCGTTTTTTTCTTTCGTTTTTTTTAGCGAAACATATAGCAGCGCTTCTTCCAAAAAGCGTTGTCTTTGTTGTGCTGCGAAAAATCATTTTTGGTGTAGTGGCAATTATACCCACTCCCTCTAAGGTCTATTTAAAAAGCACAAACACCTTCTTTAATTTTAAAATAGATATTAATTTTCTATAGATAAATGTATATATGGTTTTTTTTTGCTGTCACTAAAATTTTCTCTTATTATATGTCAACTTTCTTATAGTGTGTTAATGAGGAGAAACATAGGTGTTTGTCTATTTGATAAATTTTTTTGATGTTACTGTCATTTTAATAGACTAGATGTAAGTGTCAAATACCAATATTTTTCTTCCCTGACCAATAAGTGGGGAAACAGTCTTCTAAATACAACTTCTTTTTTCTAGGTGCTCCAAGTGTGCCAGATAATTCACAGAATTTGATCAGACTAGTATACGGATCTTTGTGATCTAAACTTGAAAAAAGGTTAGAATAAATACTTTGGAGAAGTCCAGTCTTCATTTTAGTTTGTCCTAATTCAATTGATAGAATTAGAGTTTGACCTAAATTAACCTTACAAAATCAGTTGGTAAGGTGAGGTGTGTCACTCTATATAAACCCTTTGTAGATTGTATCTTTAACCAATGTGGGATTTGGAATTTTCCCAATACACCCCTCATGCCCCGAGCACTATTGGACTTAGTGCGTGGATATAAACAGTGGGTGACCCGAATAATCGATATATGAGACTTGGTTTTTCCAATACTATTCAATTAAAAATGGCAGTCAAATGTTCTGGAGCGTAATCTTTTAGTTTTTTTTTAAATAAATTAAATCTAATCGCTAGGTTTTCTGTAAAATTGATAGAAAATGTAGCTTAGGGTTTAAATTTCGATTCATATCTCCTGCAATTTTGTATTCCCTTATTTTATTTAATTTTTTAATTAAAACATAAATCATTTATTCCCTCGGGTTATTGATAAAATTGAAAGCAAATGTAGCTCAGGGTTTGAGCTTTGATTCTCAACTCCTGGAGTTTCATGTCTTATTTGCAACCAAAATGGCACCCTTATTTTATTTAATTTTTTAATTACAGTATAAATCATCTATTCCTCGGTTATTGGTAAAATCGAAAATAAATGTAGCTCAAGGTTTGAGCTTCGATTTCCAATTCCTACAGTTTCATATTTTATTTACATCCAAGATAACGCCCTTATTTTATTTAATTTTTTTTAATTATAATATAAATCATCTATTCCCTCGGTGACTTCTACCAACTGAGATATAAACTCCAAATAATATTTTATTCCAATATTAGAATGTTAAGTCTTATTCACTTTTGCATTTAACATAAACATTTTGCGCCCTAACGAATAAACAAAACAACATTCTTGATATTCTCCAGCTAAATGAAACAATGTCGAAACAAGTTTGATTTTACATCTACACTCCTTTAGTCTTGATGATAACACTATTACAAATAAAATATTTTATGACGAAATTTTAACCTCACCAAACAAAAAATCGAGGTATAAACCATAGACAGCTCATATTTTAATTTATTTTTAAATACCATATATTTCCTCGGTTTTGCTGAAAACTGAAGGGTGAAATACCATACATTTTAATTTTACTTTGGTGGCGGATGTTAAACCATCGTCCTACATAGCAGTGGGTGGAATGACATTTATTTAACTTGTCGCAATACATGCTCGCGACACACAAATTTGTGACGATTCACAAACTGCCGCAACCCAGATATTGTGAAGGCCACAACCATAGGAACATCCGAAAAAATCGTCGTAAAATCCATATTTTCTTGTGGCGAGGAGTTCAACTTGTCGCAATTATAAATCCATGGATCAAACAGAAAAATTAGATTCATAAAAGAGATGCACTCAATATCCCCAGTCTAACATTGTATATTATTTTCAAAAGACACAAACTTGCATTTTACTCTAGCTGAAAAATTCATTTGTTGAACTTAATACTTTTTCCTAATATTTCAAACGTACAATCGATAAACTTCAAACAAAGCACACTCTTACTAGAGACAATCAGAATAAAAGGAAATAAAAGCAGATGATAACTATAAATACAGAAGAAAAAAAGGCATGTTTCTTTTAACTCAAAAGAACCTTTTAAGCCACCTAAGTACCTGTGAGCTATAACTGGTTCCCAATGCCACTCCAGCAACAAGACCGCCTACATATCCAATTACACTTACTTTCCACTCAATTTCAATGAAAGATTCTGACTCATTATCATTTTCAGAGGTAGTAGGTGGAGTAAATGGGCGCCCTGCATAATCTAAACACTTGTTCAACAATTGATCTCCACACAGACCTTTGTTACCCTCAAATGAATCACCTTTGAATGTTGAAAACTGCTTATTCTGAGGTATAGGACCTGAGAGATTGTTGAAGGACACGTTGAAGAACTCCAGAAAGGTGAGTTGTGTCAACTGTTGGGGAATCTTCCCGGAAAGATTGTTGAGAGAAAGGTCCAATGCTTCAAGGTTTGAAAGGTTCCCAAAGGAAGATGGAATGCCCCCAGTAAAGATGTTATTTGACAAGTTGAGCAAAACAAGACCCTTCAAGTCACCTAGGACTTTTGGTATCTCTCCACTGATTCTGTTGCTTGATATATCAATAACTATCATGCTATAAAAATTTTGAAGCTTCTCATAATCCATGGTATGGCCTTTGTTTGACATTGTCATCGAATAAGGAAAAGTTCTTGTCACTTTAAATTCTACTGACTTGTTCTCACTGTAAATTAATTGTGACATAGGTTCGTACTGTAATTCAATTGTATTGGAAGTTTTCATTATTTTCCAACTTAAGATCATTTCCGATGGAAAACTTCCAGAGAATTCATTGTGAGAAAGGTCAATGATGTGAAGCTTAGGAAATGTGCACGTCATGTTGCCAGGGCACCAAATATCTCCATGAAATTCGTTGTCACTTAAAGCCAATACCTTCAACTCAAGCAAATCTCCCAGCCAAAATGGAAATGAATCGTTGATATTGTTATGACTAATATCAAAGTACTCTAGCAATCCACAATTGACCAATGCTCTTGGCAACTGACCTTGAAGATTGTTGTTGCTGAAATCAATCATCTGAAGTTTATTTCCCATCAGGTATGTTTGTGGAATGAGACCAGACAATTTGTTCCCTTTTAACTCCAGAAATTCTAGATATTGGCTAAAGTTTCCTATACATGATGGAACATGACCACTTAATTTGTTAAACGATAAATCAAGATGGACAAGTGATTTGAGATTACATATGGATGGGGATATTTCTCCTGTCAATGAATTGTAGGAAACAGCTAAGATTCGTAGCCCTACTTTTCTCCATAACCAACTTGGTATCGATGTTATATTGTTGTATTCCAATTCAATATATTCCACCTCAGTGAGATTTCTTATAAATGTTGGAACCTCAACTATATTGCATGATAACAAACCTAAGAACATGATTGGAGAATTGGTCGCACTGTAAGAACTTTTTCCATTGAATAATGACAATTTGTTGTATGATAAATCAAGGAAAACTAGCTTTTTGAGCTTCAAAAACATGTCAAGCTCCAACTTTCCATACAAAAAATTATCATGTAAATTCAAGAAAACCAGATCTGTTAGGTTTGTCAACCAAGATGGAAATTCACCCTTTATATTGCTATGATGTGCACTAAACACCGATAGTTGGGTGAGATTTGCAAAAGACAATGGGATGTCACTGCCAGTATTTAACGAGGATATATCCAAGTTAACTAGTGATGAGAGCTTACCTATCTAGGAGATGGTTTCAAAAGTAAATTTATTGGAACCAACGTGCATGAAGTTAAGTTTGGTAAGATTTGCCAAGGCTACTGAAGGGTCTCCGCCAATTAGGTTATATCGAAGGTTTATCCCCGTGAGTTGTGTGAGGTTTCCTAGTGAAGAAGGAATATACCCAGAAAAATAGCAATGTTTAATTGATAGGGTACTTAAAGAGCTAAGCTTTCCAATGGATACAGGCAGTGTACCATAGAAATCCGTCTCATCAAGGAATAACTTGGTGAGTGAACTAGACTGAAACTCAGGCAGACTACCATTGAGATTTGGATTACGTCTCAAATTCAGAAATTTCAAGTTGGGGAGATGAAATACTCCTACTGGGAATTCACCATACAAGTATGAATGTTTAAGAGAAAGTGCTTGCAACGAAGTTAGATTTGTGATCAGGTCAGGTAAAGTAGATGAAATTGTCACATAGCTAAGGAAGAGCGTCTCAAGTTTTGTTGAGTTTTTAATTATGCTTCTAAGACTGTGCTCTTTGAGTTGCAACATATTGACTGCACTATTTTCCGGAACTGTTGTGGCATAGACGCTTAGATCAAGAGACAACAACTTGGACAGCTGTGAAACTTGTGGTGGAATTTCGCCAAAAAGAAGTGTGTGAGAAAGATTCAAATATCTTAGTTGTGAAAGCTCACCTATCTTATGTGGGATTTGAGAGTAATTGAAGTCATTGTCTGAAAGATCGAGATGTTGAAGGTGTACAAGGCAAAAGAGAGTGGTATTTGTATCCATTGTACCATAGAGTTGGTTGCTACTAAGATCAATGTGAATGACATGATCTGTGTGCACATCACATTGAATGCCATCCCATGAGCAGCAATCGGTGCTTGCATTCCATGATGTTGTTTTAGGATAACGGAGAGGATTATCCGAAGCAATCATATTGATGTTAAAGCCTTCCTTGAATTGCAACAAGGCATGGCTTTCATATTGATGACACTTTGGATGAGTTAAAGGAAAAGATGTAATAAATGTGAAAGACAAGAGTGAAAAAAAGAAAAGAAAGTGGAATGACAAAACAAGAGAGCGCACAAAGACCATTGTATCTTAATATTTTAAACTGACAAGTTTGGATGAAATGGTAGACACATAGTAGGTGGTTCTTATACTAAAGAAATGTAGTGCAAATAACATGATAAAAAGTTTTCTAGTGAACTTCATTATCATTGACCGTGCATTTTGGTTTGGACTATCTTGTGTTAGCCCATTATCAAAGACTTTTATACAATGTAGTGAGGTTTTCTTCAAAATTACATCTTTCTTGTATTAATTGCAAGACTTTTATACAATGTAGTGTTTTCTTCACTACCCCAAACTTAATTTTCTGTCCATTTCTAGATTTTTGTATTCAATTTCTTATACATTTGTCTCTACTATTTGACTCCGCAATTTTCTCTCTGATTATCGGCTACTTGCATTTTTGAAAAACCATTTCAATATTTTAAATTTCTCCAATCAATTCCATACATAACCAATTTAATATCTTGACAGAGTCATTTGTAATATTTTCAATTTAAACTGTTCCTATGCCATTTTATTTGGTATTAGACGCATCAATCTACACCCTCTCTTGAAATACTCAACATTTTATTATTGGGATGTATGCATAAAACTTGAGTCTATAAATGACTTTTCTCTTAAAGTATCATAATAACTGGTTTTATACATCTAATTCCTCGTATACTCTTGAGTGTAACTGATACCAAATAATAAGAGACAATAATAGTGATCTTAATATATGTTGGTGTACACTGTCAAATGTCCCACAATAAGGGAATGGCTTGGGTGACTTTGTGACTTTAATTAACATGATGAAAGAATGAATAATTAATGTTATATAGATATGAGAGAATAATTTATCAATTAAAGTTATCAAAATTACGCTATACTAAAGTTAGAAATAAAACAATTACTAATTGTATTTCTTTTCAAGGATGAACACGGAATATTTAAAAAGAATAAATTTTACCGTTGTCACAATATTATTTCTCTACCAAACATGCCATTGTCATACCCTCATTTTTACCCCTAACATTCATATCATCCATTCATCATGCAATTCCATTAGCATTGGTTCCCAAGCATGGTTGTTCATTGGTTTGAACATTGGGACTAAAAATTAGGGTTTCTTTGATTGCTTTCACTAGGTTCTCACCTAAGTCACCCAGGCCATTGTCATGTCTTCTATCTTGATACCATGTTCTTATGCTTGTTACCATTATTCTTGTGTGTTGCCTTTGTAATTAGGTCTTGATTTGTTCTTATTGTATCATTACTCATTAACAATATCATTTAACCAATGTGCATCCAAAAATACAAAAATATGCTGCATTTGCTTCTCTTGTTTGTGTTCAAACATGTAGGTTTGCAAAATCAAGTCTAAATGGAAACTCAAGAGCTATTATGGTTCCTCATTTCTTAAATGACAAGGAACTAGCAAAAGAGACATCCATTCATGGTCAAATGCCTTCTTCCAAGATGGATTTAACATGGGATCAAGCTAGTGACCAAACTTCATCCATTTTAAACTTGGATTAGATGAAAATTCATGCTTATGCAAAAAGGGGTTTCAAGTTGTTCTATATTGATTCTTGAATCATATTCCAGTTTAAAGCATTATTATTGTCATGACAACTTCCATCCCTTTGCAAAATCATACATGTCAATTCAAAGTGAAAATGATGCATCATTGTTTGGTTATATCCTAATCAAGTATACATCAAGCATGTTAGCATCATTCTAAAGGGTATGGTACATGCACTACGCCAAAAAAGACCTTTAGCAGCGATTTTTTTTGCCTTTAGCAGCGCTTTAAAGCGTTGCCAAAGGTGGCGCTGTTAAAGGTAAAGACAACGCTTATTTCCTTTAAAAAGCGCTATCATAGGTCCCCCTATAGGACCCCCTTTAGCAGCGCTTTGAAAAGCGCTTTCGTATGACCCCCATATAGCAGCGCTTTTCCAAAGAAAAGCGCTTTCGTATGACCCCCTTTAGCAGTGCTTTTAAAAGAGCTGTGATAGGTCCCCCTTTAGGCAGCACTTTTTCAAAGAAAAGCGCTTTCGTAGGACCCCCTTTAGCAGCGCTTTATAAAGCGCTTCCTTATGTATACGCCATGACACCCTTTAGCAGCGCTTTTTTTAAAAAGCGCTGTCTTTTATAAAAGTGCTTTTTAAAAGCTTTTTTTTTTTTTAAATCAATTATTTAACCTGTCTAAACCTGTATAATTTATCAGAATTCATAATCATTCATCACATGGCCTTTGATACCATTATATATCAACACAAAGGCCTTATAGCATTATGATTCAACAATAGGCCTTTATACGATTAAAATTCAAGACATAAATGGTAAAAACGATTATATATACAACACCAAAATAACCATTACAAATATATATCTCAATACAAACTATACAACACGAATCCCATACACTAATTCGAAACCTTATACACCATATATCCATCACCTATATATACAACACCTTCCATAAACCTAACACAATTTCTAAACTAACAAATTCTCATTTCAACCATTTATTGACACCAATCCTCCTTTATTTCTTCCAAATTGTATTTCGTGTAGGTGGCACACTTGAATTCATCAAAATACTACATTTTACATAATATGCATGATTTAGTTAAAAGTAATTAATTAGATGAAATATCCGATAATAAATCTTAAAATAAATCATAACTTATATATAAATTCATACCATGGTTGAAATCTCTATGTGTTCCAAAAGAATAATTTCTTTCATGAATCTCAAGACAAATTAACCACAATCGATACCATTACGTTGCCGAGGACACTACACATAGAAAACAAGTATTAATAAGTATCATAGATGACTTGTCTTATCAAGTAGCATTACTATTATAATATCAAATCATACCTCTACTCTTAGTCATGTAATGTTGTTTGCTTTGCTCTTTGGTACCCAAACTTGTTGCTTTGATCGGAATATTTGTATGGATATATCATAATATCAACGAATATTTAGAACAATCTCACATAAATAAAGAAATACACACGCGAATATTTAGAACAATCGCATCACTTACGTATCAATCATGTTCTTCATCTCCGGATATTTTGTTTGATCACCCTCTAGCGAATCCAGATAATAGACTATTTCTTTTATCGGATTAATCGCAAGCAATAACCAGTGTCCACTGTAAAATAAAACAAAAGTATAGACGGAAATGTTATACCCAGCGTAAAAAAAATGAAAGTTTATAATAAAGGAAGCTAGAATGAAAATCTTACCCATGGCCAGTATTATATGGTAAAAGATACAACTTCTCTGTATCAATGTTGGTCATAAATGCATCTACTAAGTGATTTTTGACCGCATCTGTAGTTCGATTGATCAAAGTTGCATTGACACAGTTGGGAGACAAGAAGGAGTATCTTTCAGTCAACTGAAGCGGGAGCATCAATTTTTCATACAAGAACCTGAAATAAAAACGGATTATAATAAATATGTTATTATATTTAACATTCTAATATTCATTGAAATGAGTAAATAAATTGATCAATTAAATAAATAAAATCGATGGATTACCTGATGTATGAATTCATAACAGCGACGCCTAATTCAGAATGCGTAAATATCCGATCAAAGTCTTCTTTAGCAATTGTTTCTGAATAGGCAAACCCAAAAATACCTGCTTCCATAGGTATTTCATGGATACCACCTTCCATCAAATCCGTTGTGCCTACAATTGTTTCAAGGCACAACCGAAATAGAGAAATAGATGCTTTTTTTGCCTTGGCTACTACTGGCTTCTTGTTCTTGCTCCCTTGTTGCATCTCTTGTGTAGGAATCTGAAAATCATATAAATCATAACCTTAGTAATGATGAAGCTTTTGAATTCGGATCACAGAATTAACATTTTTTATACGATTAAACTTCAACACATAAATGGTAAAAACCATTATATATACAACACCAAAATAACCATTACCTATATATAACTCAATACAAACTATACAACACCAATTCCATACACCAATTCGAAACCTTATACACCATATCCATCACCTATATATACAACACCTTCCATAAACCTAACACAATTTCTAAAACTAAAAAAATTCTCATTTCAACCATGTATTGACACCAATCCTCCTTTATTTCTTCCAATTTGTCTTTCATGTAGGTGGCACACTTGAATTCATCAAAATACTACATTTTACATAATATGCAAGATTTAGTTAAAAGTAATTAATTAGATGAAATATTCGATAATAAATCTTAAAATAAATCATAACTTATATATAAATTCATACCATGGTTGGAATCTCTATGTGTTCCAAAAGAATAAATTCACTCATGAATCTCAAGACAAAATAACCACAATCGATACCATTACGTTGCCAAGGACACTACACATAGAAAAAAAAGTATTAATAAGTATCATAGATGACTTGTCTTATCAAGTAGCATTACTATTATAACATACCTCCACTCTTATCCATGTAATGTTGTTTGCTTTGGTCTTTGGTACCCGAGCTTGTCGTTGTGATCGGAATATTTTTATGGATCTAACATATTATAAACGAATAGTTAGAACAATCTCACATAAATAAAGAAATACACACGCGTATATTTAGAACAATCGCATCACTTACGTATCAATCATATTCTTCATCTCCGGGTATTTTGTTTGATCACCCTCTAGCGAATCCAGATAATAGACATTTCTTTTATCGAATTAATCACAAGCAACAACCAGTGTCCACTGTAAAATAAAACAAAAGTATAGATGGAAATGTTATACACAACGTAAAAAAGCGAAAAATTATAATAAAGGAAGTTAGGATGAAAATCTAACCCATGGCCAGTATTATACGCTAAAATAGACAACTTCTCTGTATCAATGTTGGTCATAAATGCACCTACTACGTGATCTTTGACCTCATTTGGAGTTCGAGTGAGTAAATTTGAATTGACACAGTTGGGAGCCAAGAAGGAGTATCTTTCAGTCAATTGACGCGGGAGCATCAATTTTCATACAAGAATCTGAAATAAAGACGGATTATAATAAATATGTTATGATAATTAACATTCTAATATTCATTGAAATGAGTAAATAAATTGATCAATAAAATAAATAAAATCGATGGATTACCTGATGTATGAATTCATAACAGTGACGCCTAATTCAGAATGCGTAAATATCTTATCAAAGTCTTCTTTAGTAATTGTTTTTGAATAGGCAAACCCAAAAATACCTGCTTCCATTGGTATTTCACGGATACCACCTTCCATCAAATTCGTTGTGCCTACAATTGTTTCAAGGCACAACCGAAATCGAGAAATAGATGCTTTTTTTGCCTTGGCGACTACTGGCTTCTTGTTCTTGCTCCCTTGTTGCACCTCTTGTGTAGGAATCTGAAAATCATATAAGTCATAAACTTAGTAATCATGAAGCTTTTGAATTCGGATCACAGAATTAACATTTTCGATGCATATATATCATTGTACCTCTTTTTGTGATGCAACTGACTCGGTTTGCCGTACAATCCCTTTATCTCTTGATTTGGATTTTGTAGGAGTCTAACAATGTCATGTAAATAAAATGTAGGTAAAAGTAAGCATAACATAACTTATATGCAAGTAAAACATTTGAAAACTAAAAGGTTAATGGTTTTCAACATACCGAGTCATCTATGACGATGACGTTTGACGGCCATGCAACATACGACCCTATTGTGTCCCCCACCAATGTTACATCTGAAACTTCGTCAGGTATAGGTAGTAACGCACCCCGCTCTAAAGCAATATCAATCGAAACCTTCAAAAATCCAGCAGGGAGCGGTCTAGTGTAAAGGACGTCTCCGGGAGTGTTATGCACCTTTCCCTTGCCAACCATTCGATATGTCGGTGCCGATAAATATAGCTGACAAGGTGAAATGCCCTAAACAAAACAAAAATAATACGAAATTGTTATTGTGCAATGATGTCAATATCAAAAACTGTACTAAATTAATAACATGGTATAATTTGATTCGTCACAAATGACACATCAACACTTAATGTTTCAACTCAACGTTGTCAAAAAAAAAACAACTTCAACGCTTAAGTTCAATTAACTTCAAAGTTCTATCATCAATTCAAATTCAATTAAAAATTTAATCACTCTTTATCATTTTCAATCAACTATCAAAATAACAATTAATTTTATAATTATTTTCAATCAACTCTCAAAATAAATTCAATCACTAGTTCAATTAACAACTAATTTCATTATCATTTTCAATCAACAACTAAATTCTTACCTCACTAAAATTTTCCGATAAATATTCCTATTAACTTTACAAGAGCCCTATAACAACCTCAACAATCTAACTTCTACAACACTCTTAACTCCCTTGACTTTTCTAATTAATCACTATTCTACAAATTTTACACATTAATCACTATTCTACAAATTATGCTCTATACTAATTAACTTCTACTATTCTACAAATTAATCATTAAACTAACTTCTACAAACTAATCACATTTTACACAATAATCACTATACTAACTTCTACTAATTAATCACTTTTCTATTTAATCACTTTTCTAATTAATCACTAACTAACTTCTACAAATCAAAAAATGAAAACCTAACATCAACAACTAATAATACAACTTCTTTATCTCACAGAAACAGCAGAGAAACAATCAACAATGAAGAATATTAGACATTTCCATTATTGGAGAGAGAACCAGAAAAAAGGAGAGTAAAAACCTCAAACGGCGGTACAACGGTAGCAGAAAGGACGGAGGGAAGCCACGTATGGATTGAAGCCACGAACGGAGGCAGTTTCGTTTGCAGAAACGACGGTGGACGGAGGGAGTTTCGTATGCAGAAGATGATAAAACAGTTGTGAGAGTTAGGGCGAAATAGAAACGGTCGAAATGAAAATAGAGGGAGTATCAGAATCTGTTTTAATTTTAATATTTTAAAGGACCTTTAGCAGCGCTTTCTTATGTTAGGCCTTTAGCAGCGCTTTGGAGGTTAAAGCGATTTCTAATGTGGGAAAAATGAAAGGCCTTTAGCAGCGCTGGCTAAAGCGTGTTGTACGAAAGGCCTTTAGCAGCGCTTTTCAAAAGCGTTGCCTTATGGTAACCCTTTAGCAGCGCTTTTTATAAAACGCTTTCTAAAGTTCACCTGTGTAACACCCCCTTTCTATACCCCCAAATAATCACGTAATCATTTAGGCACATATTAAAATTTTCACCAGAGTATAATTATCAACATGGTACAAAAGAGGCACGTCACATTATTCATAACATTTAAACATTCAACACCTGCTCAACAATTGATATGCAACAGTGGGGTAACTTTGCAACCGAGGAACTTAGTTCTTGCACCCACATCCCAATATTTAGAATAAAAGCGGAAAATCTAAACATTGAAATACCTCAAATATATATACATCATCGAGTATAATCCAACACATAATTCATGTTTACGTAAACATTCATCAACAAGATACATGTACAAATGTATCACAAAAGGATCATATACATCCTAGCTACCCGGTGCTACATATCAGAGCCAACCGACCAAAAGAATGAAGACACGCTTCACAAAAGACCTCCAGCATACCTACTCTGCAATGCCTCATAGAGCATCATAAAACGGCAGAAGGGTGAGAAATATTATCATAATAACAATGCATATAATTATATATCTTAGCATAAAAATACACATTTCCACATTCTCACCACAATTCATTCATATACATCACATTGTATATATATACACGACCAAGCATATTCATCATGCATACTTTCACAATTCTCAATCATTCCATATAAACATACACATTTATGTTTATTCACCAATGCATCATATAAAGATGATAAATGCAAATCATAGAGACCGACTTACGACTCTATGCAAATGCAATGCGGTACCGACTCAATCATCACTAGTTCACTCAGGAACTTTGCTGGAACCATCGCTCGTTACCAATGTAACTCCCCGTCGGGCCTACGATGTTCACCCATTGCTCACACCCCACATGGGCACACAATGTTTATGGATCGCTCACATCCCACATGGGCACACGACCCGATTGCTCACACCTCACCTAGGCACACAATCCGATTGCTCACACCTCACCTAGGCACACAATCGTTTGTAATCATCGCTCACACCTCACATAGGCACACGACGATACAACGGATTCTCATTAGAATCGCTCAACACAAGAATGTACTTCATTATGCTTCACATGCAAAATGACTCAAGACATTCTTGAAATGCATACATATTCACAATATATTCATGCATTCATCTCATACAATCACATACAATCTATATACATTCACATCAATGCACTATTGTGTGATTCACATTCAAAACACACATTCAAAATGGGAAAAGTCGCAACAAGACACTATTCCCGACTTTCCGACATAATTAAATCGGCTAACAATTTACAAGTCATCAAAATAAGAAAGAACATTCCATAAGCTTTCTAATGCATTGAACCACGCCTCAAACCGAACCACAAATCAAAAGTTATGCAGAAAACAAAATTACACGAACAGCACTGTTCGCTGGGCGAACCTCCCTCGCGAGCATTCGCTAGCTCCTTCGCTAGGCGAATGTTCCAGCGAACCAACTGTTAGATAAAAACTGAGACAAAGTTCGCTAGGCGAACCAAGGCAGCAACTACCAACATTCAAAACACCCAAACTTCGCTAGGCGAACACTCTAGCGAACCTTCGCTAGGCGAATACTCGTAGCGAACCTTCGCTACCCTTCGCTGATTGGTTCGCTAGGCGAACCTGCGAAAACTCAGAATCCTTCAGCACTGTTGAAAACCCAAAAACCTATTTTTCAACCCAAAACATTTTCAAAACAACATACATCCATCAGAACTCAATCTAATCATGGCAACAAGCATTCTACCACATTTACGTCAATTTCCAACCGCGAAAACATCGATTTCTCATTATCGACCTAAAATGGAAAACTATGAAAACACCACAAACAATCTAATACACACATACACAATCATACATAATAATATACATTGATAAGATAATAAGATTTCACACCCTTACCCGATTAAATCGATTCCTAGAGGTTGATTTTCTTGGTTTTCCTCTTTTCTCCTCTTCCTTTTCCTTTCTCTCCTTTTTCTCTCTATTTTCCTTCCTATCTCTTTCTCTTCTATTTCCTCTTCTTATCTCTTTTTCTTTTCTATTTTTCTTTTTACCCAAATTCAATTTAATTCATTTTCTCACACAATTATATTTCCACTAACTTTTCTAACTTAACATTAATTGAGAAATGTCTAAAATACCCTCCATCCTACTTTTCCCCGAAAACTCTCAAAAACAGTAAAATAACATAAATGGTCAACATAACATATTAACACACCAATTCCACAAATAAAATAACTTATCACACAATTAAAATAAAAGACTCAACAAAATGGGAATAATTGGAATCGGAGCGTTACAACCTGCCTTAGCGCTTTAGCAACACTTTTCAAAAGCGTTGTCTTATGTCCCCCATATAGCAGCGTTTTTTTCTTTCGTTTTTTTTAGCGAAACATATAGCAGCGCTTCTTCCAAAAAGCGTTGTCTTTGTTGTGCTGCGAAAAATCATTTTTGGTGTAGTGGCAATTATACCCACTCCCTCTAAGGTCTATTTAAAAAGCACAAACACCTTCTTTAATTTTAAAATAGATATTAATTTTCTATAGATAAATGTATATATGGTTTTTTTTTGCTGTCACTAAAATTTTCTCTTATTATATGTCAACTTTCTTATAGTGTGTTAATGAGGAGAAACATAGGTGTTTGTCTATTTGATAAATTTTTTTGATGTTACTGTCATTTTAATAGACTAGATGTAAGTGTCAAATACCAATATTTTTCTTCCCTGACCAATAAGTGGGAAAACAGTCTTCTAAATACAACTTCTTTTTTCTAGGTGCTCCAAGTGTGCCAGATAATTCACAGAATTTGATCAGACTAGTATACGGATCTTTGTGATCTAAACTTGAAAAAAGGTTAGAATAAATACTTTGGAGAAGTCCAGTCTTCATTTTAGTTTGTCCTAATTCAGTTGATAGAATTAGAGTTTGACCTAAATTAACCTTACAAAATCAGTTGGTAAGGTGAGGTGTGTCACTCTATATAAACCCTTTGTAGATTGTATCTTTAACCAATGTGGGATTTGGGATTTTCCCAATACACCCCTCATGCCCCGAGCACTATTGGACTTAGTGCGTGGATATAAACAGTGGGTGACCCGAATAATCGATATATGAGACTTGGTTTTTCCAATACTATTCAATTAAAAATCGCGGTCAAATGTTCTGGAGCGTAATCTTTTAGTTTTTTTTTAAATAAATTAAATCTAATCGCTAGGTTTTCTGTAAAATTGATAGAAAATGTAGCTTAGGGTTTAAATTTCGATTCATATCTCCTGCAATTTTGTATTCCCTTATTTTATTTTATTTTTTAATTAAAACATAAATCATTTATTCCCTCGGGTTATTGATAAAATTGAAAGCAAATGTAGCTCAGGGTTTGAGCTTTGATTCTCAACTCCTGGAGTTTCATGTCTTATTTGCAACCAAAATGGCACCCTTATTTTATTTAATTTTTTAATTACAGTATAAATCATCTATTCCTCGGTTATTGGTAAAATCGAAAATAAATGTAGCTCAAGGTTTGAGCTTCGATTTCCAATTCCTACAGTTTCATATTTTATTTACATCCAAGATAACGCCCTTATTTTATTTAATTTTTTTTAATTATAATATAAATCATCTATTCCCTCGGTGACTTCTACCAACTGAGATATAAACTCCAAATAATATTTTATTCCAATATTAGAATGTTAAGTCTTATTCACTTTTGCATTTAACATAAACATTTTGCGCCCTAACGAATAAACAAAACAACATTCTTGATATTCTCCAGCTAAATGAAACAATGTCGAAACAAGTTTGATTTTACATCTACACTCCTTTAGTCTTGATGATAACACTATTACAAATAAAATATTTTATGACGAAATTTTAACCTCACCAAACAAAAAATCGAGGTATAAACCATAGACAGCTCATATTTTAATTTATTTTTAAATACCATATATTTCCTCGGTTTTGCTGAAAACTGAAGGGTGAAATACCATACATTTTAATTTTACTTTGGTGGCGGATGTTAAACCATCGTCCTACATAGCAGTGGGTGGAATGACATTTATTTAACTTGTCGCAATACATGCTCGCGACACACAAATTTGTGACGGTTCACAAACTGCCGCAACCCAGATATTGTGAAGGCCACAACCATAGGAACATCCAAAAAAATCGTCGTAAAATCCGTATTTTCTTGTGGCGAGGAGTTCAACTTGTCGCAATTATAAATCCATGGATCAAACAGAAAAATTAGATTCATAAAAGAGATGCACTCAATATCCCCAGTCTAACATTGTATATTATTTTCAAAAGACACAAACTTGCATTTTACTCTAGCTGAAAAATTCATTTGTTGAACTTAATACTTTTTCCTAATATTTCAAACGTACAATCGATAAACTTCAAACAAAGCACACTCTTACTAGAGACAATCACAATAAAAGGAAATAAAAGCAGATGATAACTATAAATACAGAAGAAAAAAAGGCATGTTTCTTTTAACTCAAAAGAACCTTTTAAGCCACCTAAGTACCTGTGAGCTATAACTGGTTCCCAATGCCACTCCAGCAACAAGACCGCCTACATATCCAATTACACTTACTTTCCACTCAATTTCAATGAAAGATTCTGACTCATTATCATTTTCAGAGGTAGTAGGTGGAGTAAATGGGCGCCCTGCATAATCTAAACACTTGTTCAACAATTGATCTCCACACAGACCTTTGTTACCCTCAAATGAATCACCTTTGAATGTTGAAAACTGCTTATTCTGAGGTATAGGACCTGAGAGATTGTTGAAGGACACGTTGAAGAACTCCAGAAAGGTGAGTTGTGTCAACTGTTGGGGAATCTTCCCGGAAAGATTGTTGAGAGAAAGGTCCAATGCTTCAAGGTTTGAAAGGTTCCCAAAGGAAGATGGAATGCCCCCAGTAAAGATGTTATTTGACAAGTTGAGCAAAACAAGACCCTTCAAGTCACCTAGGACTTTTGGTATCTCTCCACTGATTCTGTTGCTTGATATATCAATAACTATCATGCTATAAAAATTTTGAAGCTTCTCATAATCCATGGTATGGCCTTTGTTTGACATTGTCATCGAATAAGGAAAAGTTCTTGTCACTTTAAATTCTACTGACTTGTTCTCACTGTAAATCAATTGTGACATAGGTTCGTACTGTAATTCAATTGTATTGGAAGTTTTCATTATTTTCCAACTTAAGATCATTTCCGATGGAAAACTTCCAGAGAATTCATTGTGAGAAAGGTCAATGATGTGAAGCTTAGGAAATGTGCACGTCATGTTGCCAGGGCACCAAATATCTCCATGAAATTCGTTGTCACTTAAAGCCAATACCTTCAACTCAAGCAAATCTCCCAGCCAAAATGGAAATGAATCGTTGATATTGTTATGACTAATATCAAAGTACTCTAGCAATCCACAATTGACCAATGCTCTTGGCAACTGACCTTGAAGATTGTTGTTGCTGAAATCAATCATCTGAAGTTTATTTCCCATCAGGTATGTTTGTGGAATGAGACCAGACAATTTGTTCCCTTTTAACTCCAGAAATTCTAGATATTGGCTAAAGTTTCCTATACATGATGGAACATGGCCACTTAATTTGTTAAACGATAAATCAAGATGGACAAGTGATTTGAGATTACATATGGATGGGGATATTTCTCCTGTCAATGAATTGTAGGAAACAGCTAAGATTCGTAGCCCTACTTTTCTCCATAACCAACTTGGTATCGATGTTATATTGTTGTATTCCAATTCAATATATTCCACCTCAGTGAGATTTCTTATAAATGTTGGAACCTCAACTATATTGCATGATAACAAACCTAAGAACATGATTGGAGAATTGGTCGCACTGTAAGAACTTTTTCCATTGAATAATGACAATTTGTTGTATGATAAATCAAGGAAAACTAGCTTTTTGAGCTTCAAAAACATGTCAAGCTCCAACTTTCCATGCAAAAAATTATCATGTAAATTCAAGAAAACCAGATCTGTTAGGTTTGTCAACCAAGATGGAAATTCACCCTTTATATTGCTATGATGTGCACTAAACACCGATAGTTGGGTGAGATTTGCAAAAGACAATGGGATGTCACTGCCAGTATTTAACGAGGATATATCCAAGTTAACTAGTGATGAGAGCTTACCTATCCAGGAGATGGTTTCAAAAGTAAATTTATTGGAACCAACGTGCATGAAGTTAAGTTTGGTAAGATTTGCCAAGGCTACTGAAGGGTCTCCGCCAATTAGGTTATATCGAAGGTTTATCCCCGTGAGTTGTGTGAGGTTTCCTAGTGAAGAAGGAATATACCCAGAAAAATAGCAATGTTAAATTGATAGGGTACTTAAAGAGCTAAGCTTTCCAATGGATACAGGCAGTGTACCATAGAAATCCGTCTCATCAAGGAATAACTTGGTGAGTGAACTAGACTGAAACTCAGGCAGACTACCATTGAGATTTGGATTACGTCTCAAATTCAGAAATTTCAAGTTGGGGAGATGAAATACTCCTACTGGGAATTCACCATACAAGTATGAATGTTTAAGAGAAAGTGCTTGCAACGAAGTTAGATTTGTGATCAGGTCAGGTAAAGTAGATGAAATTGTCACATAGCTAAGGAAGAGCGTCTCAAGTTTTGTTGAGTTTTTAATTATGCTTCTAAGACTGTGCTCTTTGAGTTGCAACATATTGACTGCACTATTTTCCGGAACTGTTGTGGCATAGACGCTTAGATCAAGAGACAACAACTTGGACAGCTGTGAAACTTGTGGTGGAATTTCGCCAAAAAGAAGTGTGTGAGAAAGATTCAAATATCTTAGTTGTGAAAGCTCACCTATCTTATGTGGGATTTGAGAGTAATTGAAGTCATTGTCTGAAAGATCGAGATGTTGAAGGTGTACAAGGCGAAAGAGAGTGGTATTTGTATCCATTGTACCATAGAGTTGGCTGCTACTAAGATCAATGTGAATGACATGATCTGTGTGCACATCACATTGAATGCCATCCCATGAGCAGCAATCGGTGCTTGCATTCCATGATGTTGTTTTAGGATAACTGAGAGGATTATCCGAAGCAATCATATTGATGTTAAAGCCTTCCTTGAATTGCAACAAGGCATGGCTTTCATATTGATGACACTTTGGATGAGTTAAAGGAAAAGATGTAATAAATGTGAAAGACAAGAGTGAAAAAAAGAAAAGAAAGTGGAATGACAAAACAAGAGAGCGCACAAAGACCATTGTATCTTAATATTTTAAACTGACAAGTTTGGATGAAATGGTAGACACATAGTAGGTGGTTCTTATACTAAAGAAATGTAGTGCAAATAACATGATAAAAAGTTTTCTAGTGAACTTCATTATCATTGACCGTGCATTTTGGTTTGGACTATCTTGTGTTAGCCCATTATCAAAGACTTTTATACAATGTAGTGAGGTTTTCTTCAAAATTACATCTTTCTTGTATTAATTGCAAGACTTTTATACAATGTAGTGTTTTCTTCACTACCCCAAACTTAATTTTCTGTCCATTTCTAGATTTTTGTATTCAATTTCTTATACATTTGTCTCTACTATTTGACTCCGCAATTTTCTCTCTGATTATCGGCTACTTGCATTTTTGAAAAACCATTTCAATATTTTAAATTTCTCCAATCAATTCCATACATAACCAATTTAATATCTTGACAGAGTCATTTGTAATATTTTCAATTTAAACTGTTCCTATGCCATTTTATTTGGTATTAGACGCATCAATCTACACCCTCTCTTGAAATACTCAACATTTTATTATTGGGATGTATGCATAAAACTTGAGTCTATAAATGACTTTTCTCTTAAAGTATCATAATAACTGGTTTTATACATCTAATTCCTCGTATACTCTTGAGTGTAACTGATACCAAATAATAAGAGACAATAATAGTGATCTTAATATATGTTGGTGTACACTGTCAAATGTCCCACAATAAGGGAATGGCTTGGGTGACTTTGTGACTTTAATTAACATGATGAAAGAATGAATAATTAATGTTATATAGATATGAGAGAATAATTTATCAATTAAAGTTATCAAAATTACGCTATACTAAAGTTAGAAATAAAACAATTACTAATTGTATTTCTTTTCAAGGATGAACACGGAATATTTAAAAAGAATAAATTTTACCGTTGTCACAATATTATTTCTCTACCAAACATGCCATTGTCATACCCTCATTTTTACCCCTAACATTCATATCATCCATTCATCATGCAATTCCATTAGCATTGGTTCCCAAGCATGGTTGTTCATTGGTTTGAACATTGGGACTAAAAATTAGGGTTTCTTTGATTGCTTTCACTAGGTTCTCACCTAAGTCACCCAGGCCATTGTCATGTCTTCTATCTTGATACCATGTTCTTATGCTTGTTACCATTATTCTTGTGTGTTGCCTTTGTAATTAGGTCTTGATTTGTTCTTATTGTATCATTACTCATTAACAATATCATTTAACCAATGTGCATCCAAAAATACAAAAATATGCTGCATTTGCTTCTCTTGTTTGTGTTCAAACATGTAGGTTTGCAAAATCAAGTCTAAATGGAAACTCAAGAGCTATTATGGTTCCTCATTTCTTAAATGACAAGGAACTAGCAAAAGAGTCATCCATTCATGGTCAAATGCCTTCTTCCAAGATGGATTTAACATCGGATCAAGCTAGTGACCAAACTTCATCCATTTTAAACTTGGATTAGATGAAAATTCATGCTTATGCAAAAAGGGGTTTCAAGTTGTTCTATATTGATTCTTGAATCATATTCCAGTTTAAAGCATTATTATTGTCATGACAACTTCCATCCCTTTGCAAAATCATACATGTCAATTCAAAGTGAAAATGATGCATCATTGTTTGGTTATATCCTAATCAAGTATACATCAAGCATGTTAGCATCATTCTAAAGGGTATGGTACATGCACTACGCCAAAAAAGACCTTTAGCAGCGATTTTTTTTGCCTTCAGCAGCGCTTTAAAGCGTTGCCAAAGGTGGCGCTGTTAAAGGTAAAGACAACGCTTATTTCCTTTAAAAAGCGCTATCATAGGTCCCCCTATAGGACCCCCTTTAGCAGCGCTTTGAAAAGCGCTTTCGTATGACCCCCATATAGCAGCGCTTTTCCAAAGAAAAGCGCTTTCGTATGACCCCCTTTAGCAGTGCTTTTAAAAGAGCTGCGATAGGTCCCCCTTTAGGCAGCACTTTTTCAAAGAAAAGCACTTTCGTAGGACCCCCTTTAGCAGCGCTTTATAAAGCGCTTCCTTATGTATACGCCATGACACCCTTTAGCAGCGCTTTTTTTAAAAAGCGCTGTCTTTTATAAAAGTGCTTTTTAAAAGCTTTTTTTTTTTTAAATCAATTATTAAACCTGTCTAAACCTGTATAATTTATCAGAATTCATAATCATTCATCACATGGCCTTTGATACCATTATATATCAACACAAAGGCCTTATAGCATTATGATTCAACAATAGGCCTTTATACGATTAAAATTCAAGACATAAATGGTAAAAACGATTATATATACAACACCAAAATAACCATTACATATATATATCTCAATACAAACTATACAACACGAATCCCATACACTAATTCGAAACCTTATACACCATATATCCATCACCTATATATACAACACCTTCCATAAACCTAACACAATTTCTAAACTAACAAATTCTCATTTCAACCATTTATTGACACCAATCCTCCTTTATTTCTTCCAAATTGTATTTCGTGTAGGTGGCACACTTGAATTCATCAAAATACTACATTTTACATAATATGCATGATTTAGTTAAAAGTAATTAATTAGATGAAATATCCGATAATAAATCTTAAAATAAATCATAACTTATATATAAATTCATACCATGGTTGAAATCTCTATGTGTTCCAAAAGAATAATTTCTTTCATGAATCTCAAGACAAATTAACCACAATCGATACCATTACGTTGCCGAGGACACTACACATAGAAAACAAGTATTAATAAGTATCATAGATGACTTGTCTTATCAAGTAGCATTACTATTATAATATCAAATCATACCTCTACTCTTAGTCATGTAATGGTGTTTGCTTTACTCTTTGGTACCCAAACTTGTTGCTTTGATCGGAATATTTGTATGGATATATCATAATATCAACGAATATTTAGAACAATCTCACATAAATAAAGAAATACACACGCGAATATTTAGAACAATCGCATCACTTACGTATCAATCATGTTCTTCATCTCCGGATATTTTGTTTGATCACCCTCTAGCGAATCCAGATAATAGACTATTTCTTTTATCGGATTAATCGCAAGCAATAACCAGTGTCCACTGTAAAATAAAACAAAAGTATAGACGGAAATGTTATACCCAGCGTAAAAAAAATGAAAGTTTATAATAAAGGAAGCTAGAATGAAAATCTTACCCATGGCCAGTATTATATGGTAAAAGATACAACTTCTCTGTATCAATGTTGGTCATAAATGCATCTACTAAGTGATTTTTGACCGCATCTGTAGTTCGATTGATCAAAGTTGCATTGACACAGTTGGGAGACAAGAAGGAGTATCTTTCAGTCAACTGAAGCGGGAGCATCAATTTTTCATACAAGAACCTGAAATAAAAACGGATTATAATAAATATGTTATTATATTTAACATTCTAATATTCATTGAAATGAGTAAATAAATTGATCAATTAAATAAATAAAATCGATGGATTACCTGATGTATGAATTCATAACAGCGACGCCTAATTCAGAATGCGTAAATATCCGATCAAAGTCTTCTTTAGCAATTGTTTCTGAATAGGCAAACCCAAAAATACCTGCTTCCATAGGTATTTCATGGATACCACCTTCCATCAAATCCGTTGTGCCTACAATTGTTTCAAGGCACAACCGAAATAGAGAAATAGATGCTTTTTTTGCCTTGGCTACTACTGGCTTCTTGTTCTTGCTCCCTTGTTGCATCTCTTGTGTAGGAATCTGAAAATCATATAAATCATAACCTTAGTAATGATGAAGCTTTTGAATTCGGATCACAGAATTAACATTTTTTATACGATTAAACTTCAACACATAAATGGTAAAAACCATTATATATACAACACCAAAATAACCATTACCTATATATAACTCAATACAAACTATACAACACCAATTCCATACACCAATTCGAAACCTTATACACCATATCCATCACCTATATATACAACACCTTCCATAAACCTAACACAATTTCTAAAACTAAAAAAATTCTCATTTCAACCATGTATTGACACCAATCCTCCTTTATTTCTTCCAATTTGTCTTTCATGTAGGTGGCACACTTGAATTCATCAAAATACTACATTTTACATAATATGCAAGATTTAGTTAAAAGTAATTAATTAGATGAAATATTCGATAATAAATCTTAAAATAAATCATAACTTATATATAAATTCATACCATGGTTGGAATCTCTATGTGTTCCAAAAGAATAAATTCACTCATGAATCTCAAGACAAAATAACCACAATCGATACCATTACGTTGCCAAGGACACTACACATAGAAAAAAAAGTATTAATAAGTATCATAGATGACTTGTCTTATCAAGTAGCATTACTATTATAACATACCTCCACTCTTATCCATGTAATGTTGTTTGCTTTGGTCTTTGGTACCCGAGCTTGTCGTTGTGATCGGAATATTTTTATGGATCTAACATATTATAAACGAATAGTTAGAACAATCTCACATAAATAAAGAAATACACACGCGTATATTTAGAACAATCGCATCACTTACGTATCAATCATATTCTTCATCTCCGGGTATTTTGTTTGATCACCCTCTAGCGAATCCAGATAATAGACATTTCTTTTATCGAATTAATCGCAAGCAACAACCAGTGTCCACTGTAAAATAAAACAAAAGTATAGATGGAAATGTTATACACAACGTAAAAAAGCGAAAAATTATAATAAAGGAAGTTAGGATGAAAATCTAACCCATGGCCAGTATTATACGCTAAAATAGACAACTTCTCTGTATCAATGTTGGTCATAAATGCACCTACTACGTGATCTTTGACCCTCATTTGGAGTTCGAGTGAGTAAATTTGAATTGACACAGTTGGGAGCCAAGAAGGAGTATCTTTCAGTCAATTGACGCGGGAGCATCAATTTTCATACAAGAATCTGAAATAAAGACGGATTATAATAAATATGTTATGATAATTAACATTCTAATATTCATTGAAATGAGTAAATAAATTGATCAATAAAATAAATAAAATCGATGGATTACCTGATGTATGAATTCATAACAGTGACGCCTAATTCAGAATGCGTAAATATCTTATCAAAGTCTTCTTTAGTAATTGTTTTTGAATAGGCAAACCCAAAAATACCTGCTTCCATTGGTATTTCACGGATACCACCTTCCATCAAATTCGTTGTGCCTACAATTGTTTCAAGGCACAACCGAAATCGAGAAATAGATGCTTTTTTTGCCTTGGCGACTACTGGCTTCTTGTTCTTGCTCCCTTGTTGCACCTCTTGTGTAGGAATCTGAAAATCATATAAGTCATAAACTTAGTAATCATGAAGCTTTTGAATTCGGATCACAGAATTAACATTTTCGATGCATATATATCATTGTACCTCTTTTTGTGATGCAACTGACTCGGTTTGCCGTACAATCCCTTTATCTCTTGATTTGGATTTTGTAGGAGTCTAACAATGTCATGTAAATAAAATGTAGGTAAAAGTAAGCATAACATAACTTATATGCAAGTAAAACATTTGAAAACTAAAAGGTTAATGGTTTTCAACATACCGAGTCATCTATGACAATGAGGTTTGACGGCCATGCAACATACGACCCTATTGTGTCCCCCACCAATGTTACATCTGAAAGTTCGTCAGGTATAGGTAGTAACGCACCCCGCTCTAAAGCAATATCAATCGAAACCTTCAAAAATCCAGCAGGGAGCGGTCTAGTGTAAAGGACGTCTCCGGGAGTGTTATGCACCTTTCCCTTGCCAACCATTCGATATGTCGGTGCCGATAAATATAGCTGACAACGTGAAATGCCCTAAACAAAACAAAAATAATACGAAATTGTTATTGTGCAATGATGTCAATATCAAAAACTGTACTAAATTAATAACATGGTATAATTTGATTCGTCACAAATGACACATCAACACTTAATGTTTCAACTCAACGTTGTCAAAAAAAAAACAACTTCAACGCTTAAGTTCAATTAACTTCAAAGTTCTATCATCAATTCAAATTCAATTAAAAATTTAATCACTCTTTATCATTTTCAATCAACTATCAAAATAACAATTAATTTTATAATTATTTTCAATCAACTCTCAAAATAAATTCAATCACTAGTTCAATTAACAACTAATTTCATTATCATTTTCAATCAACAACTAAATTCTTACCTCACTAAAATTTTCCGATAAATATTCCTATTAACTTTACAAAGAGCCCTATAACAACCTCAACCATCTAACTTCTACAACACTCTTAACTCCCTTGACTTTTCTAATTAATCACTATTCTACAAATTTTACACATTAATCACTATTCTACAAATTATGCTCTATACTAATTAACTTCTACTATTCTACAAATTAATCATTAAACTAACTTCTACAAACTAATCACATTTTACACAATAATCACTATACTAACTTCTACTAATTAATCACTTTTCTATTTAATCACTTTTCTAATTAATCACTAACTAACTTCTACAAATCAAAAAATGAAAACCTAACATCAACAACTAATAATACAACTTCTTTATCTCACAGAAACAACAGAGAAACAATCAACAATGAAGAATATTAGACATTTCCATTATTGGAGAGAGAACCAGAAAAAAGGAGAGTAAAAACCTCAAACGGCGGTACAACGGTAGCAGAAAGGACGGAGGGAAGCCACGTATGGATTGAAGCCACGAACGGAGGCAGTTTCGTTTGCAGAAACGACGGTGGACGGAGGGAGTTTCGTATGCAGAAGATGATAAAACAGTTGTGAGAGTTAGGGCGAAATAGAAACGGTCGAAATGAAAATAGAGGGAGTATCAGAATCTGTTTTAATTTTAATATTTTAAAGGACCTTTAGCAGCGCTTTCTTATGTTAGGCCTTTAGCAGCGCTTTGGAGGTTAAAGCGATTTCTAATGTGGGAAAAATGAAAGGCCTTTAGCAGCGCTGGCTAAAGCGTGTTGTACGAAAGGCCTTTAGCAGCGCTTTTCAAAAGCGTTGCCTTATGGTAACCCTTTAGCAGCGCTTTTTATAAAACGCTTTCTAAAGTTCACCTGTGTAACACCCCCTTTCTATACCCCCAAATAATCACGTAATCATTTAGGCACATATTAAAATTTTCACCAGAGTATAATTATCAACATGGTACAAAAGAGGCACGTCACATTATTCATAACATTTAAACATTCAACACCTGCTCAACAATTGATATGCAACAGTGGGGTAACTTTGCAACCGAGGAACTTAGTCCTTGCACCCACATCCCAATATTTAGAATAAAAGCGGAAAATCTAAACATTGAAATACCTCAAATATATATACATCATCGAGTATAATCCAACACATAATTCATGTTTACGTAAACATTCATCAACAAGATACATGTACAAATGTATCACAAAAGGATCATATACATCCTAGCTACCCGGTGCTACATATCAGAGCCAACCGACCAAAAGAATGAAGACACGCTTCACAAAAGACCTCCAGCATACCTACTCTGCAATGCCTCATAGAGCATCATAAAACGGCAGAAGGGTGAGAAATATTATCATAATAACAATTCATATAATTATATATCTTAGCATAAAAATACACATTTCCACATTCTCACCACAATTCATTCATATACATCACATTGTATATATATACACGACCAAGCATATTCATCATGCATACTTTCACAATTCTCAATCATTCCATATAAACATACACATTTATGTTTATTCACCAATGCATCATATAAAGATGATAAATGCAAATCATAGAGACCGACTTACGACTCTATGCAAATGCAATGCGGTACCGACTCAATCATCACTAGTTCACTCAGGAACTTTGCTGGAACCATCGCTCGTTACCAATGTAACTCCCCGTCGGGCCTACGATGTTCACCCATTGCTCACACCCCACATGGGCACACAATGTTTATGGATCGCTCACATCCCACATGGGCACACGACCCGATTGCTCACACCTCACCTAGGCACACAATCCGATTGCTCACACCTCACCTAGGCACACAATCGTTTGTAATCATCGCTCACACCTCACATAGGCACACGACGATACAACGGATTCTCATTAGAATCGCTCAACACAAGAATGTACTTCATTATGCTTCACATGCAAAATGACTCAAGACATTCTTGAAATGCATACATATTCACAATATATTCATGCATTCATCTCATACAATCACATACAATCTATATACATTCACATCAATGCACTATTGTGTGATTCACATTCAAAACACACATTCAAAATGGGAAAAGTCGCAACAAGACACTATTCCCGACTTTCCGACATAATTAAATCGGCTAACAATTTACAAGTCATCAAAATAAGAAAGAACATTCCATAAGCTTTCTAATGCATTGAACCACGCCTCAAACCGAACCACAGATCAAAAGTTATGCAGAAAACAAAATTACACGAACAGCACTGTTCGCTGGGCGAACCTCCCTCGCGAGCATTCGCTAGCTCCTTCGCTAGGCGAATGTTCCAGCGAACCAACTGTTAGATAAAAACAGAGACAAAGTTCGCTAGGCGAACCCCTTGGCGAACCAAGGCAGCAACTACCAACATTCAAAACACCCAAACTTCGCTAGGCGAACACTCTAGCGAACCTTCGCTAGGCGAATACTCGTAGCGAACCTTCGCTACCCTTCGCTGATTGGTTCGCTAGGCGAACCTGCGAAAACTCAGAATCCTTCAGCGCTGTTGAAAACCCAAAAACCTATTTTTCAACCTAAAACATTTTCAAAACAACATACATCCATCAGAACTCAATCTAATCATGGCAACAAGCATTCTACCACATTTACGTCGATTTCCAACCGCGAAAACATCGATTTCTCATTATCGACCTAAAATGGAAAACTATGAAAACACCACAAACAATCTAATACACACATACACAATCATACATAATAATATACATTGATAAGATAATAAGATTTCACACCCTTACCCGATTAAATCGATTCCTAGAGGTTGATTTTCTTGGTTTTCCTCTTTTCTCCTCTTCCTTTTCCTTTCTCTCCTTTTTCTCTCTATTTTCCTTCCTATCTCTTTCTCTTCTATTTCCTCTTCTTATCTCTTTTTCTTTTCTATTTTTCTTTTTACCCAAATTCAATTTAATTCATTTTCTCACACAATTATATTTCCACTAACTTTTCTAACTTAACATTAATTGTGAAATGTCTAAAATACCCTCCATCCTACTTTTCCCCGAAAACTCTCAAAAACAGTAAAATAACATAACTGGTCAACATAACATATTAACACACCAATTCCACAAATAAAATAACTTATCACACAATTAAAATAAAAGACTCAACAAAATGGGAATAATTGGAATCGGAGCGTTACAACCTGCCTTAGCGCTTTAGCAACACTTTTCAAAAGCGCTGTCTTATGTCCCCCATATAGCAGCGTTTTTTTCTTTCGTTTTTTTTAGCGAAACATATAGCAGCGCTTCTTCCAAAAAGCGTTGTCTTTGTTGTGCTGCGAAAAATCATTTTTGGTGTAGTGGCAATTATACCCACTCCCTCTAAGGTCTATTTAAAAAGCACAAACACC
This sequence comes from Lathyrus tuberosus, assembly GCA_022829125.1. Lineage (NCBI taxonomy): Eukaryota > Viridiplantae > Streptophyta > Magnoliopsida > Fabales > Fabaceae > Lathyrus > Lathyrus tuberosus. The sequence continues at coordinate 5,388,045 of JALAZF010000161.1, read as the reverse complement.
TTCTTTAATTTTAAAATAGATATTAATTTTCTATAGATAAATGTATATATGGTTTTTTTTTGCTGTCACTAAAATTTTCTCTTATTATATGTCAACTTTCTTATAGTGTGTTAATGAGGAGAAACATAGGTGTTTGTCTATTTGATAAATTTTTTTGATGTTACTGTCATTTTAATAGACTAGATGTAAGTGTCAAATACCAATATTTTTCTTCCCTGACCAATAAGTGGGGAAACAGTCTTCTAAATACAACTTCTTTTTTCTAGGTGCTCCAAGTGTGCCAGATAATTCACAGAATTTGATCAGACTAGTATACGGATCTTTGTGATCTAAACTTGAAAAAAGGTTAGAATAAATACTTTGGAGAAGTCCAGTCTTCATTTTAGTTTGTCCTAATTCAGTTGATAGAATTAGAGTTTGACCTAAATTAACCTTACAAAATCAGTTGGTAAGGTGAGGTGTGTCACTCTATATAAACCCTTTGTAGATTGTATCTTTAACCAATGTGGGATTTGGGATTTTCCCAATACACCCCTCATGCCCCGAGCACTATTGGACTTAGTGCGTGGATATAAACAGTGGGTGACCCGAATAATCGATATATGAGACTTGGTTTTTCCAATACTATTCAATTAAAAATGGCGGTCAAATGTTCTGGAGCGTAATCTTTTAGTTTTTTTTTAAATAAATTAAATCTAATCGCTAGGTTTTCTGTAAAATTGATAGAAAATGTAGCTTAGGGTTTAAATTTCGATTCATATCTCCTGCAATTTTGTATTCCCTTATTTTATTTAATTTTTTAATTAAAACATAAATCATTTATTCCCTCGGGTTATTGATAAAATTGAAAGCAAATGTAGCTCAGGGTTTGAGCTTTGATTCTCAACTCCTGGAGTTTCATGTCTTATTTGCAACCAAAATGGCACCCTTATTTTATTTAATTTTTTAATTACAGTATAAATCATCTATTCCTCGGTTATTGGTAAAATCGAAAATAAATGTAGCTCAAGGTTTGAGCTTCGATTTCCAATTCCTACAGTTTCATATTTTATTTACATCCAAGATAACGCCCTTATTTTATTTAATTTTTTTTAATTATAATATAAATCATCTATTCCCTCGGTGACTTCTACCAACTGAGATATAAACTCCAAATAATATTTTATTCCAATATTAGAATGTTAAGTCTTATTCACTTTTGCATTTAACATAAACATTTTGCGCCCTAACGAATAAACAAAACAACATTCTTGATATTCTCCAGCTAAATGAAACAATGTCGAAACAAGTTTGATTTTACATCTACACTCCTTTAGTCTTGATGATAACACTATTACAAATAAAATATTTTATGACGAAATTTTAACCTCACCAAACAAAAAATCGAGGTATAAACCATAGACAGCTCATATTTTAATTTATTTTTAAATACCATATATTTCCTCGGTTTTGCTGAAAACTGAAGGGTGAAATACCATACATTTTAATTTTACTTTGGTAGCGGATGTTAAACCATCGTCCTACATAGCAGTGGGTGGAATGACATTTATTTAACTTGTCGCAATACATGCTCGCGACACACAAATTTGTGACGGTTCACAAACTGCCGCAACCCAGATATTGTGAAGGCCACAACCATAGGAACATCCGAAAAAATCGTCGTAAAATCCGTATTTTCTTGTGGCGAGGAGTTCAACTTGTCGCAATTATAAATCCATGGATCAAACAGAAAAATTAGATTCATAAAAGAGATGCACTCAATATCCCCAGTCTAACATTGTATATTATTTTCAAAAGACACAAACTTGCATTTTACTCTAGCTGAAAAATTCATTTGTTGAACTTAATACTTTTTCCTAATATTTCAAACGTACAATCGATAAACTTCAAACAAAGCACACTCTTACTAGAGACAATCACAATAAAAGGAAATAAAAGCAGATGATAACTATAAATACAGAAGAAAAAAAGGCATGTTTCTTTTAACTCAAAAGAACCTTTTAAGCCACCTAAGTACCTGTGAGCTATAACTGGTTCCCAATGCCACTCCAGCAACAAGACCGCCTACATATCCAATTACACTTACTTTCCACTCAATTTCAATGAAAGATTCTGACTCATTATCATTTTCAGAGGTAGTAGGTGGAGTAAATGGGCGCCCTGCATAATCTAAACACTTGTTCAACAATTGATCTCCACACAGACCTTTGTTACCCTCAAATGAATCACCTTTGAATGTTGAAAACTGCTTATTCTGAGGTATAGGACCTGAGAGATTGTTGAAGGACACGTTGAAGAACTCCAGAAAGGTGAGTTGTGTCAACTGTTGGGGAATCTTCCCGGAAAGATTGTTGAGAGAAAGGTCCAATGCTTCAAGGTTTGAAAGGTTCCCAAAGGAAGATGGAATGCCCCCAGTAAAGATGTTATTTGACAAGTTGAGCAAAACAAGACCCTTCAAGTCACCTAGGACTTTTGGTATCTCTCCACTGATTCTGTTGCTTGATATATCAATAACTATCATGCTATAAAAATTTTGAAGCTTCTCATAATCCATGGTATGGCCTTTGTTTGACATTGTCATCGAATAAGGAAAAGTTCTTGTCACTTTAAATTCTACTGACTTGTTCTCACTGTAAATCAATTGTGACATAGGTTCGTACTGTAATTCAATTGTATTGGAAGTTTTCATTATTTTCCAACTTAAGATCATTTCCGATGGAAAACTTCCAGAGAATTCATTGTGAGAAAGGTCAATGATGTGAAGCTTAGGAAATGTGCACGTCATGTTGCCAGGGCACCAAATATCTCCATGAAATTCGTTGTCACTTAAAGCCAATACCTTCAACTCAAGCAAATCTCCCAGCCAAAATGGAAATGAATCGTTGATATTGTTATGACTAATATCAAAGTACTCTAGCAATCCACAATTGACCAATGCTCTTGGCAACTGACCTTGAAGATTGTTGTTGCTGAAATCAATCATCTGAAGTTTATTTCCCATCAGGTATGTTTGTGGAATGAGACCAGACAATTTGTTCCCTTTTAACTCCAGAAATTCTAGATATTGGCTAAAGTTTCCTATACATGATGGAACATGGCCACTTAATTTGTTAAACGATAAATCAAGATGGACAAGTGATTTGAGATTACATATGGATGGGGATATTTCTCCTGTCAATGAATTGTAGGAAACAGCTAAGATTCGTAGCCCTACTTTTCTCCATAACCAACTTGGTATCGATGTTATATTGTTGTATTCCAATTCAATATATTCCACCTCAGTGAGATTTCTTATAAATGTTGGAACCTCAACTATATTGCATGATAACAAACCTAAGAACATGATTGGAGAATTGGTCGCACTGTAAGAACTTTTTCCATTGAATAATGACAATTTGTTGTATGATAAATCAAGGAAAACTAGCTTTTTGAGCTTCAAAAACATGTCAAGCTCCAACTTTCCATGCAAAAAATTATCATGTAAATTCAAGAAAACCAGATCTGTTAGGTTTGTCAACCAAGATGGAAATTCACCCTTTATATTGCTATGATGTGCACTAAACACCGATAGTTGGGTGAGATTTGCAAAAGACAATGGGATGTCACTGCCAGTATTTAACGAGGATATATCCAAGTTAACTAGTGATGAGAGCTTACCTATCCAGGAGATGGTTTCAAAAGTAAATTTATTGGAACCAACGTGCATGAAGTTAAGTTTGGTAAGATTTGCCAAGGCTACTGAAGGGTCTCCGCCAATTAGGTTATATCGAAGGTTTATCCCCGTGAGTTGTGTGAGGTTTCCTAGTGAAGAAGGAATATACCCAGAAAAATAGCAATGTTTAATTGATAGGGTACTTAAAGAGCTAAGCTTTCCAATGGATACAGGCAGTGTACCATAGAAATCTGTCTCATCAAGGAATAACTTGGTGAGTGAACTAGACTGAAACTCAGGCAGACTACCATTGAGATTTGGATTACGTCTCAAATTCAGAAATTTCAAGTTGGGGAGATGAAATACTCCTACTGGGAATTCACCATACAAGTATGAATGTTTAAGAGAAAGTGCTTGCAACGAAGTTAGATTTGTGATCAGGTCAGGTAAAGTAGATGAAATTGTCACATAGCTAAGGAAGAGCGTCTCAAGTTTTGTTGAGTTTTTAATTATGCTTCTAAGACTGTGCTCTTTGAGTTGCAACATATTGACTGCACTATTTTCCGGAACTGTTGTGGCATAGACGCTTAGATCAAGAGACAACAACTTGGACAGCTGTGAAACTTGTGGTGGAATTTCGCCAAAAAGAAGTGTGTGAGAAAGATTCAAATATCTTAGTTGTGAAAGCTCACCTATCTTATGTGGGATTTGAGAGTAATTGAAGTCATTGTCTGAAAGATCGAGATGTTGAAGGTGTACAAGGCGAAAGAGAGTGGTATTTGTATCCATTGTACCATAGAGTTGGTTGCTACTAAGATCAATGTGAATGACATGATCTGTGTGCACATCACATTGAATGCCATCCCATGAGCAGCAATCGGTGCTTGCATTCCATGATGTTGTTTTAGGATAACTGAGAGGATTATCCGAAGCAATCATATTGATGTTAAAGCCTTCCTTGAATTGCAACAAGGCATGGCTTTCATATTGATGACACTTTGGATGAGTTAAAGGAAAAGATGTAATAAATGTGAAAGACAAGAGTGAAAAAAAGAAAAGAAAGTGGAATGACAAAACAAGAGAGCGCACAAAGACCATTGTATCTTAATATTTTAAACTGACAAGTTTGGATGAAATGGTAGACACATAGTAGGTGGTTCTTATACTAAAGAAATGTAGTGCAAATAACATGATAAAAAGTTTTCTAGTGAACTTCATTATCATTGACCGTGCATTTTGGTTTGGACTATCTTGTGTTAGCCCATTATCAAAGACTTTTATACAATGTAGTGAGGTTTTCTTCAAAATTACATCTTTCTTGTATTAATTGCAAGACTTTTATACAATGTAGTGTTTTCTTCACTACCCCAAACTTAATTTTCTGTCCATTTCTAGATTTTTGTATTCAATTTCTTATACATTTGTCTCTACTATTTGACTCCGCAATTTTCTCTCTGATTATCGGCTACTTGCATTTTTGAAAAACCATTTCAATATTTTAAATTTCTCCAATCAATTCCATACATAACCAATTTAATATCTTGACAGAGTCATTTGTAATATTTTCAATTTAAACTGTTCCTATGCCATTTTATTTGGTATTAGACGCATCAATCTACACCCTCTCTTGAAATACTCAACATTTTATTATTGGGATGTATGCATAAAACTTGAGTCTATAAATGACTTTTCTCTTAAAGTATCATAATAACTGGTTTTATACATCTAATTCCTCGTATACTCTTGAGTGTAACTGATACCAAATAATAAGAGACAATAATAGTGATCTTAATATATGTTGGTGTACACTGTCAAATGTCCCACAATAAGGGAATGGCTTGGGTGACTTTGTGACTTTAATTAACATGATGAAAGAATGAATAATTAATGTTATATAGATATGAGAGAATAATTTATCAATTAAAGTTATCAAAATTACGCTATACTAAAGTTAGAAATAAAACAATTACTAATTGTATTTCTTTTCAAGGATGAACACGGAATATTTAAAAAGAATAAATTTTACCGTTGTCACAATATTATTTCTCTACCAAACATGCCATTGTCATACCCTCATTTTTACCCCTAACATTCATATCATCCATTCATCATGCAATTCCATTAGCATTGGTTCCCAAGCATGGTTGTTCATTGGTTTGAACATTGGGACTAAAAATTAGGGTTTCTTTGATTGCTTTCACTAGGTTCTCACCTAAGTCACCCAGGCCATTGTCATGTCTTCTATCTTGATACCATGTTCTTATGCTTGTTACCATTATTCTTGTGTGTTGCCTTTGTAATTAGGTCTTGATTTGTTCTTATTGTATCATTACTCATTAACAATATCATTTAACCAATGTGCATCCAAAAATACAAAAATATGCTGCATTTGCTTCTCTTGTTTGTGTTCAAACATGTAGGTTTGCAAAATCAAGTCTAAATGGAAACTCAAGAGCTATTATGGTTCCTCATTTCTTAAATGACAAGGAACTAGCAAAAGAGACATCCATTCATGGTCAAATGCCTTCTTCCAAGATGGATTTAACATGGGATCAAGCTAGTGACCAAACTTCATCCATTTTAAACTTGGATTAGATGAAAATTCATGCTTATGCAAAAAGGGGTTTCAAGTTGTTCTATATTGATTCTTGAATCATATTCCAGTTTAAAGCATTATTATTGTCATGACAACTTCCATCCCTTTGCAAAATCATACATGTCAATTCAAAGTGAAAATGATGCATCATTGTTTGGTTATATCCTAATCAAGTATACATCAAGCATGTTAGCATCATTCTAAAGGGTATGGTACATGCACTACGCCAAAAAAGACCTTTAGCAGCGATTTTTTTTGCCTTTAGCAGCGCTTTAAAGCGTTGCCAAAGGTGGCGCTGTTAAAGGTAAAGACAACGCTTATTTCCTTTAAAAAGCGCTATCATAGGTCCCCCTATAGGACCCCCTTTAGCAGCGCTTTGAAAAGCGCTTTCGTATGACCCCCATATAGCAGCGCTTTTCCAAAGAAAAGCGCTTTCGTATGACCCCCTTTAGCAGTGCTTTTAAAAGAGCTGCGATAGGTCCCCCTTTAGGCAGCACTTTTTCAAAGAAAAGCACTTTCGTAGGACCCCCTTTAGCAGCGCTTTATAAAGCGCTTCCTTATGTATACGCCATGACACCCTTTAGCAGCGCTTTTTTTAAAAAGCGCTGTCTTTTATAAAAGTGCTTTTTAAAAGCTTTTTTTTTTTAAATCAATTATTAAACCTGTCTAAACCTGTATAATTTATCAGAATTCATAATCATTCATCACATGGCCTTTGATACCATTATATATCAACACAAAGGCCTTATAGCATTATGATTCAACAATAGGCCTTTATACGATTAAAATTCAAGACATAAATGGTAAAAACGATTATATATACAACACCAAAATAACCATTACATATATATATCTCAATACAAACTATACAACACGAATCCCATACACTAATTCGAAACCTTATACACCATATATCCATCACCTATATATACAACACCTTCCATAAACCTAACACAATTTCTAAACTAACAAATTCTCATTTCAACCATTTATTGACACCAATCCTCCTTTATTTCTTCCAAATTGTATTTCGTGTAGGTGGCACACTTGAATTCATCAAAATACTACATTTTACATAATATGCATGATTTAGTTAAAAGTAATTAATTAGATGAAATATCCGATAATAAATCTTAAAATAAATCATAACTTATATATAAATTCATACCATGGTTGAAATCTCTATGTGTTCCAAAAGAATAATTTCTTTCATGAATCTCAAGACAAATTAACCACAATCGATACCATTACGTTGCCGAGGACACTACACATAGAAAACAAGTATTAATAAGTATCATAGATGACTTGTCTTATCAAGTAGCATTACTATTATAATATCAAATCATACCTCTACTCTTAGTCATGTAATGTTGTTTGCTTTACTCTTTGGTACCCAAACTTGTTGCTTTGATCGGAATATTTGTATGGATATATCATAATATCAACGAATATTTAGAACAATCTCACATAAATAAAGAAATACACACGCGAATATTTAGAACAATCGCATCACTTACGTATCAATCATGTTCTTCATCTCCGGATATTTTGTTTGATCACCCTCTAGCGAATCCAGATAATAGACTATTTCTTTTATCGGATTAATCGCAAGCAATAACCAGTGTCCACTGTAAAATAAAACAAAAGTATAGACGGAAATGTTATACCCAGCGTAAAAAAAATGAAAGTTTATAATAAAGGAAGCTAGAATGAAAATCTTACCCATGGCCAGTATTATATGGTAAAAGATACAACTTCTCTGTATCAATGTTGGTCATAAATGCATCTACTAAGTGATTTTTGACCGCATCTGTAGTTCGATTGATCAAAGTTGCATTGACACAGTTGGGAGACAAGAAGGAGTATCTTTCAGTCAACTGAAGCGGGAGCATCAATTTTTCATACAAGAACCTGAAATAAAAACGGATTATAATAAATATGTTATTATATTTAACATTCTAATATTCATTGAAATGAGTAAATAAATTGATCAATTAAATAAATAAAATCGATGGATTACCTGATGTATGAATTCATAACAGCGACGCCTAATTCAGAATGCGTAAATATCCGATCAAAGTCTTCTTTAGCAATTGTTTCTGAATAGGCAAACCCAAAAATACCTGCTTCCATAGGTATTTCATGGATACCACCTTCCATCAAATCCGTTGTGCCTACAATTGTTTCAAGGCACAACCGAAATAGAGAAATAGATGCTTTTTTTGCCTTGGCTACTACTGGCTTCTTGTTCTTGCTCCCTTGTTGCATCTCTTGTGTAGGAATCTGAAAATCATATAAATCATAACCTTAGTAATGATGAAGCTTTTGAATTCGGATCACAGAATTAACATTTTTTATACGATTAAACTTCAACACATAAATGGTAAAAACCATTATATATACAACACCAAAATAACCATTACCTATATATAACTCAATACAAACTATACAACACCAATTCCATACACCAATTCGAAACCTTATACACCATATCCATCACCTATATATACAACACCTTCCATAAACCTAACACAATTTCTAAAACTAAAAAAATTCTCATTTCAACCATGTATTGACACCAATCCTCCTTTATTTCTTCCAATTTGTCTTTCATGTAGGTGGCACACTTGAATTCATCAAAATACTACATTTTACATAATATGCAAGATTTAGTTAAAAGTAATTAATTAGATGAAATATTCGATAATAAATCTTAAAATAAATCATAACTTATATATAAATTCATACCATGGTTGGAATCTCTATGTGTTCCAAAAGAATAAATTCACTCATGAATCTCAAGACAAAATAAACACAATCGATACCATTACGTTGCCAAGGACACTACACATAGAAAAAAAAGTATTAATAAGTATCATAGATGACTTGTCTTATCAAGTAGCATTACTATTATAACATACCTCCACTCTTATCCATGTAATGTTGTTTGCTTTGGTCTTTGGTACCCGAGCTTGTCGTTGTGATCGGAATATTTTTATGGATCTAACATATTATAAACGAATAGTTAGAACAATCTCACATAAATAAAGAAATACACACGCGTATATTTAGAACAATCGCATCACTTACGTATCAATCATATTCTTCATCTCCGGGTATTTTGTTTGATCACCCTCTAGCGAATCCAGATAATAGACATTTCTTTTATCGAATTAATCGCAAGCAACAACCAGTGTCCACTGTAAAATAAAACAAAAGTATAGATGGAAATGTTATACACAACGTAAAAAAGCGAAAAATTATAATAAAGGAAGTTAGGATGAAAATCTAACCCATGGCCAGTATTATACGCTAAAATAGACAACTTCTCTGTATCAATGTTGGTCATAAATGCACCTACTACGTGATCTTTGACCTCATTTGGAGTTCGAGTGAGTAAATTTGAATTGACACAGTTGGGAGCCAAGAAGGAGTATCTTTCAGTCAATTGACGCGGGAGCATCAATTTTCATACAAGAATCTGAAATAAAGACGGATTATAATAAATATGTTATGATAATTAACATTCTAATATTCATTGAAATGAGTAAATAAATTGATCAATAAAATAAATAAAATCGATGGATTACCTGATGTATGAATTCATAACAGTGACGCCTAATTCAGAATGCGTAAATATCTTATCAAAGTCTTCTTTAGTAATTGTTTTTGAATAGGCAAACCCAAAAATACCTGCTTCCATTGGTATTTCACGGATACCACCTTCCATCAAATTCGTTGTGCCTACCATTGTTTCAAGGCACAACCGAAATCGAGAAATAGATGCTTTTTTTGCCTTGGCGACTACTGGCTTCTTGTTCTTGCTCCCTTGTTGCACCTCTTGTGTAGGAATCTGAAAATCATATAAGTCATAAACTTAGTAATCATGAAGCTTTTGAATTCGGATCACAGAATTAACATTTTCGATGCATATATATCATTGTACCTCTTTTTGTGATGCAACTGACTCGGTTTGCCGTACAATCCCTTTATCTCTTGATTTGGATTTTGTAGGAGTCTAACAATGTCATGTAAATAAAATGTAGGTAAAAGTAAGCATAACATAACTTATATGCAAGTAAAACATTTGAAAACTAAAAGGTTAATGGTTTTCAACATACCGAGTCATCTATGACGATGAGGTTTGACGGCCATGCAACATACGACCCTATTGTGTCCCCCACCAATGTTACATCTGAAACTTCGTCAGGTATAGGTAGTAACGCACCCCGCTCTAAAGCAATATCAATCGAAACCTTCAAAAATCCAGCAGGGAGCGGTCTAGTGTAAAGGACGTCTCCGGGAGTGTTATGCACCTTTCCCTTGCCAACCATTCGATATGTCGGTGCCGATAAATATAGCTGACAAGGTGAAATGCCCTAAACAAAACAAAAATAATACGAAATTGTTATTGTGCAATGATGTCAATATCAAAAACTGTACTAAATTAATAACATGGTATAATTTGATTCGTCACAAATGACACATCAACACTTAATGTTTCAACTCAACGTTGTCAAAAAAAAAACAACTTCAACGCTTAAGTTCAATTAACTTCAAAGTTCTATCATCAATTCAAATTCAATTAAAAATTTAATCACTCTTTATCATTTTCAATCAACTATCAAAATAACAATTAATTTTATAATTATTTTCAATCAACTCTCAAAATAAATTCAATCACTAGTTCAATTAACAACTAATTTCATTATCATTTTCAATCAACAACTAAATTCTTACCTCACTAAAATTTTCCGATAAATATTCCTATTAACTTTACAAAGAGCCCTATAACAACCTCAACAATCTAACTTCTACAACACTCTTAACTCCCTTGACTTTTCTAATTAATCACTATTCTACAAATTTTACACATTAATCACTATTCTACAAATTATGCTCTATACTAATTAACTTCTACTATTCTACAAATTAATCATTAAACTAACTTCTACAAACTAATCACATTTTACACAATAATCACTATACTAACTTCTACTAATTAATCACTTTTCTATTTAATCACTTTTCTAATTAATCACTAACTAACTTCTACAAATCAAAAAATGAAAACCTAACATCAACAACTAATAATACAACTTCTTTATCTCACAGAAACGGCAGAGAAACAATCAACAATGAAGAATATTAGACATTTCCATTATTGGAGAGAGAACCAGAAAAAAGGAGAGTAAAAACCTCAAACGGCGGTACAACGGTAGCAGAAAGGACGGAGGGAAGCCACGTATGGATTGAAGCCACGAACGGAGGCAGTTTCGTTTGCAGAAACGACGGTGGACGGAGGGAGTTTCGTATGCAGAAGATGATAAAACAGTTGTGAGAGTTAGGGCGAAATAGAAACGGTCGAAATGAAAATAGAGGGAGTATCAGAATCTGTTTTAATTTTAATATTTTAAAGGACCTTTAGCAGCGCTTTCTTATGTTAGGCCTTTAGCAGCGCTTTGGAGGTTAAAGCGATTTCTAATGTGGGAAAAATGAAAGGCCTTTAGCAGCGCTGGCTAAAGCGTGTTGTACGAAAGGCCTTTAGCAGCGCTTTTCAAAAGCGTTGCCTTATGGTAACCCTTTAGCAGCGCTTTTTATAAAATGCTTTCTAAAGTTCACCTGTGTAACACCCCCTTTCTATACCCCCAAATAATCACGTAATCATTTAGGCACATATTAAAATTTTCACCAGAGTATAATTATCAACATGGTACAAAAGAGGCACGTCACATTATTCATAACATTTAAACATTCAACACCTGCTCAACAATTGATATGCAACAGTGGGGTAACTTTGCAACCGAGGAACTTAGTCCTTGCACCCACATCCCAATATTTAGAATAAAAGCGGAAAATCTAAACATTGAAATACCTCAAATATATATACATCATCGAGTATAATCCAACACATAATTCATGTTTACGTAAACATTCATCAACAAGATACATGTACAAATGTATCACAAAAGGATCATATACATCCTAGCTACCCGGTGCTACATATCAGAGCCAACCGACCAAAAGAATGAAGACACGCTTCACAAAAGACCTCCAGCATACCTACTCTGCAATGCCTCATAGAGCATCATAAAACGGCAGAAGGGTGAGAAATATTATCATAATAACAATGCATATAATTATATATCTTAGCATAAAAATACACATTTCCACATTCTCACCACAATTCATTCATATACATCACATTGTATATATATACACGACCAAGCATATTCATCATGCATACTTTCACAATTCTCAATCATTCCATATAAACATACACATTTATGTTTATTCACCAATGCATCATATAAAGATGATAAATGCAAATCATAGAGACCGACTTACGACTCTATGCAAATGCAATGCGGTACCGACTCAATCATCACTAGTTCACTCAGGAACTTTGCTGGAACCATCGCTCGTTACCAATGTAACTCCCCGTCGGGCCTACGATGTTCACCCATTGCTCACACCCCACATGGGCACACAATGTTTATGGATCGCTCACATCCCACATGGGCACACGACCCGATTGCTCACACCTCACCTAGGCACACAATCCGATTGCTCACACCTCACCTAGGCACACAATCGTTTGTAATCATCGCTCACACCTCACATAGGCACACGACGATACAACGGATTCTCATTAGAATCGCTCAACACAAGAATGTACTTCATTATGCTTCACATGCAAAATGACTCAAGACATTCTTGAAATGCATACATATTCACAATATATTCATGCATTCATCTCATACAATCACATACAATCTATATACATTCACATCAATGCACTATTGTGTGATTCACATTCAAAACACACATTCAAAATGGGAAAAGTCGCAACAAGACACTATTCCCGACTTTCCGACATAATTAAATCGGCTAACAATTTACAAGTCATCAAAATAAGAAAGAACATTCCATAAGCTTTCTAATGCATTGAACCACGCCTCAAACCGAACCACAGATCAAAAGTTATGCAGAAAACAAAATTACACGAACAGCACTGTTCGCTGGGCGAACCTCCCTCGCGAGCATTCGCTAGCTCCTTCGCTAGGCGAATGTTCTAGCGAACCAACTGTTAGATAAAAACAGAGACAAAGTTCGCTAGGCAAACCCCTTGGCGAACCAAGGCAGCAACTACCAACATTCAAAACACCCAAACTTCGCTAGGCGAACACTCTAGCGAACCTTCGCTAGGCGAATACTCGTAGCGAACCTTCGCTACCCTTCGCTGATTGGTTCGCTAGGCGAACCTGCGAAAACTCAGAATCCTTCAGCGCTGTTGAAAACCCAAAAACCTATTTTTCAACCTAAAACATTTTCAAAACAACATACATCCATCAGAACTCAATCTAATCATGGCAACAAGCATTCTACCACATTTACGTCGATTTCCAACCGCGAAAACATCGATTTCTCATTATCGACCTAAAATGGAAAACTATGAAAACACCACAAACAATCTAATACACACATACACAATCATACATAATAATATACATTGATAAGATAATAAGATTTCACACCCTTACCCGATTAAATCGATTCCTAGAGGTTGATTTTCTTGGTTTTCCTCTTTTCTCCTCTTCCTTTTCCTTTCTCTCCTTTTTCTCTCTATTTTCCTTCCTATCTCTTTCTCTTCTATTTCCTCTTCTTATCTCTTTTTCTTTTCTATTTTTCTTTTTACCCAAATTCAATTTAATTCATTTTCTCACACAATTATATTTCCACTAACTTTTCTAACTTAACATTAATTGAGAAATGTCTAAAATACCCTCCATCCTACTTTTCCCCGAAAACTCTCAAAAACAGTAAAATAACATAACTGGTCAACATAACATATTAACACACCAATTCCACAAATAAAATAACTTATCACACAATTAAAATAAAAGACTCAACAAAATGGGAATAATTGGAATCGGAGCGTTACAACCTGCCTTAGCGCTTTAGCAACACTTTTCAAAAGCGTTGTCTTATGTCCCCCATATAGCAGCGTTTTTTTCTTTCGTTTTTTTTAGCGAAACATATAGCAGCGCTTCTTCCAAAAAGCGTTGTCTTTGTTGTGCTGCGAAAAATCATTTTTGGTGTAGTGGCAATTATACCCACTCCCTCTAAGGTCTATTTAAAAAGCACAAACACCTTCTTTAATTTTAAAATAGATATTAATTTTCTATAGATAAATGTATATATGGTTTTTTTTTGCTGTCACTAAAATTTTCTCTTATTATATGTCAACTTTCTTATAGTGTGTTAATGAGGAGAAACATAGGTGTTTGTCTATTTGATAAATTTTTTTGATGTTACTGTCATTTTAATAGACTAGATGTAAGTGTCAAATACCAATATTTTTCTTCCCTGACCAATAAGTGGGGAAACAGTCTTCTAAATACAACTTCTTTTTTCTAGGTGCTCCAAGTGTGCCAGATAATTCACAGAATTTGATCAGACTAGTATACGGATCTTTGTGATCTAAACTTGAAAAAAGGTTAGAATAAATACTTTGGAGAAGTCCAGTCTTCATTTTAGTTTGTCCTAATTCAGTTGATAGAATTAGAGTTTGACCTAAATTAACCTTACAAAATCAGTTGGTAAGGTGAGGTGTGTCACTCTATATAAACCCTTTGTAGATTGTATCTTTAACCAATGTGGGATTTGGAATTTTCCCAATACACCCCTCATGCCCCGAGCACTATTGGACTTAGTGCGTGGATATAAACAGTGGGTGACCCGAATAATCGATATATGAGACTTGGTTTTTCCAATACTATTCAATTAAAAATGGCGGTCAAATGTTCTGGAGCGTAATCTTTTAGTTTTTTTTTAAATAAATTAAATCTAATCGCTAGGTTTTCTGTAAAATTGATAGAAAATGTAGCTTAGGGTTTAAATTTCGATTCATATCTCCTGCAATTTTGTATTCCCTTATTTTATTTAATTTTTTAATTAAAACATAAATCATTTATTCCCTCGGGTTATTGATAAAATTGAAAGCAAATGTAGCTCAGGGTTTGAGCTTTGATTCTCAACTCCTGGAGTTTCATGTCTTATTTGCAACCAAAATGGCACCCTTATTTTATTTAATTTTTTAATTACAGTATAAATCATCTATTCCTCGGTTATTGGTAAAATCGAAAATAAATGTAGCTCAAGGTTTGAGCTTCGATTTCCAATTCCTACAGTTTCATATTTTATTTACATCCAAGATAACGCCCTTATTTTATTTAATTTTTTTTAATTATAATATAAATCATCTATTCCCTCGGTGACTTCTACCAACTGAGATATAAACTCCAAATAATATTTTATTCCAATATTAGAATGTTAAGTCTTATTCACTTTTGCATTTAACATAAACATTTTGCGCCCTAACGAATAAACAAAACAACATTCTTGATATTCTCCAGCTAAATGAAACAATGTCGAAACAAGTTTGATTTTACATCTACACTCCTTTAGTCTTGGTGATAACACTATTACAAATAAAATATTTTATGACGAAATTTTAACCTCACCAAACAAAAAATCGAGGTATAAACCATAGACAGCTCATATTTTAATTTATTTTTAAATACCATATATTTCCTCGGTTTTGCTGAAAACTGAAGGGTGAAATACCATACATTTTAATTTTACTTTGGTGGCGGATGTTAAACCATCGTCCTACATAGCAGTGGGTGGAATGACATTTATTTAACTTGTCGCAATACATGCTCGCGACACACAAATTTGTGACGGTTCACAAACTGCCGCAACCCAGATATTGTGAAGGCCACAACCATAGGAACATCCGAAAAAATCGTCGTAAAATCCGTATTTTCTTGTGGCGAGGAGTTCAACTTGTCGCAATTATAAATCCATGGATCAAACAGAAAAATTAGATTCATAAAAGAGATGCACTCAATATCCCCAGTCTAACATTGTATATTATTTTCAAAAGACACAAACTTGCATTTTACTCTAGCTGAAAAATTCATTTGTTGAACTTAATACTTTTTCCTAATATTTCAAACGTACAATCGATAAACTTCAAACAAAGCACACTCTTACTAGAGACAATCACAATAAAAGGAAATAAAAGCAGATGATAACTATAAATACAGAAGAAAAAAAGGCATGTTTCTTTTAACTCAAAAGAACCTTTTAAGCCACCTAAGTACCTGTGAGCTATAACTGGTTCCCAATGCCACTCCAGCAACAAGACCGCCTACATATCCAATTACACTTACTTTCCACTCAATTTCAATGAAAGATTCTGACTCATTATCATTTTCAGAGGTAGTAGGTGGAGTAAATGGGCGCCCTGCATAATCTAAACACTTGTTCAACAATTGATCTCCACACAGACCTTTGTTACCCTCAAATGAATCACCTTTGAATGTTGAAAACTGCTTATTCTGAGGTATAGGACCTGAGAGATTGTTGAAGGACACGTTGAAGAACTCCAGAAAGGTGAGTTGTGTCAACTGTTGGGGAATCTTCCCGGAAAGATTGTTGAGAGAAAGGTCCAATGCTTCAAGGTTTGAAAGGTTCCCAAAGGAAGATGGAATGCCCCCAGTAAAGATGTTATTTGACAAGTTGAGCAAAACAAGACCCTTCAAGTCACCTAGGACTTTTGGTATCTCTCCACTGATTCTGTTGCTTGATATATCAATAACTATCATGCTATAAAAATTTTGAAGCTTCTCATAATCCATGGTATGGCCTTTGTTTGACATTGTCATCGAATAAGGAAAAGTTCTTGTCACTTTAAATTCTACTGACTTGTTCTCACTGTAAATCAATTGTGACATAGGTTCGTACTGTAATTCAATTGTATTGGAAGTTTTCATTATTTTCCAACTTAAGATCATTTCCGATGGAAAACTTCCAGAGAATTCATTGTGAGAAAGGTCAATGATGTGAAGCTTAGGAAATGTGCACGTCATGTTGCCAGGGCACCAAATATCTCCATGAAATTCGTTGTCACTTAAAGCCAATACCTTCAACTCAAGCAAATCTCCCAGCCAAAATGGAAATGAATCGTTGATATTGTTATGACTAATATCAAAGTACTCTAGCAATCCACAATTGACCAATGCTCTTGGCAACTGACCTTGAAGATTGTTGTTGCTGAAATCAATCATCTGAAGTTTATTTCCCATCAGGTATGTTTGTGGAATGAGACCAGACAATTTGTTCCCTTTTAACTCCAGAAATTCTAGATATTGGCTAAAGTTTCCTATACATGATGGAACATGGCCACTTAATTTGTTAAACGATAAATCAAGATGGACAAGTGATTTGAGATTACATATGGATGGGGATATTTCTCCTGTCAATGAATTGTAGGAAACAGCTAAGATTCGTAGCCCTACTTTTCTCCATAACCAACTTGGTATCGATGTTATATTGTTGTATTCCAATTCAATATATTCCACCTCAGTGAGATTTCTTATAAATGTTGGAACCTCAACTATATTGCATGATAACAAACCTAAGAACATGATTGGAGAATTGGTCGCACTGTAAGAACTTTTTCCATTGAATAATGACAATTTGTTGTATGATAAATCAAGGAAAACTAGCTTTTTGAGCTTCAAAAACATGTCAAGCTCCAACTTTCCATGCAAAAAATTATCATGTAAATTCAAGAAAACCAGATCTGTTAGGTTTGTCAACCAAGATGGAAATTCACCCTTTATATTGCTATGATGTGCACTAAACACCGATAGTTGGGTGAGATTTGCAAAAGACAATGGGATGTCACTGCCAGTATTTAACGAGGATATATCCAAGTTAACTAGTGATGAGAGCTTACCTATCCAGGAGATGGTTTCAAAAGTAAATTTATTGGAACCAACGTGCATGAAGTTAAGTTTGGTAAGATTTGCCAAGGCTACTGAAGGGTCTCCGCCAATTAGGTTATATCGAAGGTTTATCCCCGTGAGTTGTGTGAGGTTTCCTAGTGAAGAAGGAATATACCCAGAAAAATAGCAATGTTTAATTGATAGGGTACTTAAAGAGCTAAGCTTTCCAATGGATACAGGCAGTGTACCATAGAAATCCGTCTCATCAAGGAATAACTTGGTGAGTGAACTAGACTGAAACTCAGGCAGACTACCATTGAGATTTGGATTACGTCTCAAATTCAGAAATTTCAAGTTGGGGAGATGAAATACTCCTACTGGGAATTCACCATACAAGTATGAATGTTTAAGAGAAAGTGCTTGCAACGAAGTTAGATTTGTGATCAGGTCAGGTAAAGTAGATGAAATTGTCACATAGCTAAGGAAGAGCGTCTCAAGTTTTGTTGAGTTTTTAATTATGCTTCTAAGACTGTGCTCTTTGAGTTGCAACATATTGACTGCACTATTTTCCGGAACTGTTGTGGCATAGACGCTTAGATCAAGAGACAACAACTTGGACAGCTGTGAAACTTGTGGTGGAATTTCGCCAAAAAGAAGTGTGTGAGAAAGATTCAAATATCTTAGTTGTGAAAGCTCACCTATCTTATGTGGGATTTGAGAGTAATTGAAGTCATTGTCTGAAAGATCGAGATGTTGAAGGTGTACAAGGCGAAAGAGAGTGGTATTTGTATCCATTGTACCATAGAGTTGGTTGCTACTAAGATCAATGTGAATGACATGATCTGTGTGCACATCACATTGAATGCCATCCCATGAGCAGCAATCGGTGCTTGCATTCCATGATGTTGTTTTAGGATAACTGAGAGGATTATCCGAAGCAATCATATTGATGTTAAAGCCTTCCTTGAATTGCAACAAGGCATGGCTTTCATATTGATGACACTTTGGATGAGTTAAAGGAAAAGATGTAATAAATGTGAAAGACAAGAGTGAAAAAAAGAAAAGAAAGTGGAATGACAAAACAAGAGAGCGCACAAAGACCATTGTATCTTAATATTTTAAACTGACAAGTTTGGATGAAATGGTAGACACATAGTAGGTGGTTCTTATACTAAAGAAATGTAGTGCAAATAACATGATAAAAAGTTTTCTAGTGAACTTCATTATCATTGACCGTGCATTTTGGTTTGGACTATCTTGTGTTAGCCCATTATCAAAGACTTTTATACAATGTAGTGAGGTTTTCTTCAAAATTACATCTTTCTTGTATTAATTGCAAGACTTTTATACAATGTAGTGTTTTCTTCACTACCCCAAATTTAATTTTCTGTCCATTTCTAGATTTTTGTATTCAATTTCTTATACATTTGTCTCTACTATTTGACTCCGCAATTTTCTCTCTGATTATCGGCTACTTGCATTTTTGAAAAACCATTTCAATATTTTAAATTTCTCCAATCAATTCCATACATAACCAATTTAATATCTTGACAGAGTCATTTGTAATATTTTCAATTTAAACTGTTCCTATGCCATTTTATTTGGTATTAGACGCATCAATCTACACCCTCTCTTGAAATACTCAACATTTTATTATTGGGATGTATGCATAAAACTTGAGTCTATAAATGACTTTTCTCTTAAAGTATCATAATAACTGGTTTTATACATCTAATTCCTCGTATACTCTTGAGTGTAACTGATACCAAATAATAAGAGACAATAATAGTGATCTTAATATATGTTGGTGTACACTGTTAAATGTCCCACAATAAGGGAATGGCTTGGGTGACTTTGTGACTTTAATTAACATGATGAAAGAATGAATAATTAATGTTATATAGATATGAGAGAATAATTTATCAATTAAAGTTATCAAAATTACGCTATACTAAAGTTAGAAATAAAACAATTACTAATTGTATTTCTTTTCAAGGATGAACACGGAATATTTAAAAAGAATAAATTTTACCGTTGTCACAATATTATTTCTCTACCAAACATGCCATTGTCATACCCTCATTTTTACCCCTAACATTCATATCATCCATTCATCATGCAATTCCATTAGCATTGGTTCCCAAGCATGGTTGTTCATTGGTTTGAACATTGGGACTAAAAATTAGGGTTTCTTTGATTGCTTTCACTAGGTTCTCACCTAAGTCACCCAGGCCATTGTCATGTCTTCTATCTTGATACCATGTTCTTATGCTTGTTACCATTATTCTTGTGTGTTGCCTTTGTAATTAGGTCTTGATTTGTTCTTATTGTATCATTACTCATTAACAATATCATTTAACCAATGTGCATCCAAAAATACAAAAATATGCTGCATTTGCTTCTCTTGTTTGTGTTCAAACATGTAGGTTTGCAAAATCAAGTCTAAATGGAAACTCAAGAGCTATTATGGTTCCTCATTTCTTAAATGACAAGGAACTAGCAAAAGAGACATCCATTCATGGTCAAATGCCTTCTTCCAAGATGGATTTAACATGGGATCAAGCTAGTGACCAAACTTCATCCATTTTAAACTTGGATTAGATGAAAATTCATGCTTATGCAAAAAGGGGTTTCAAGTTGTTCTATATTGATTCTTGAATCATATTCCAGTTTAAAGCATTATTATTGTCATGACAACTTCCATCCCTTTGCAAAATCATACATGTCAATTCAAAGTGAAAATGATGCATCATTGTTTGGTTATATCCTAATCAAGTATACATCAAGCATGTTAGCATCATTCTAAAGGGTATGGTACATGCACTACGCCAAAAAAGACCTTTAGCAGCGATTTTTTTTGCCTTTAGCAGCGCTTTAAAGCGTTGCCAAAGGTGGCGCTGTTAAAGGTAAAGACAACGCTTATTTCCTTTAAAAAGCGCTATCATAGGTCCCCCTATAGGACCCCCTTTAGCAGCACTTTGAAAAGCGCTTTCGTATGACCCCCATATAGCAGCGCTTTTCCAAAGAAAAGCGCTTTCGTATGACCCCCTTTAGTAGTGCTTTTAAAAGAGCTGTGATAGGTCCCCCTTTAGGCAGCACTTTTTCAAAGAAAAGCGCTTTCGTAGGACCCCCTTTAGCAGCGCTTTATAAAGCGCTTCCTTATGTATACGCCATGACACCCTTTAGCAGCGCTTTTTTTAAAAAGCGCTGTCTTTTATAAAAGTGCTTTTTAAAAGCTTTTTTTTTTTTTAAATCAATTATTTAACCTGTCTAAACCTGTATAATTTATCAGAATTCATAATCATTCATCACATGGCCTTTGATACCATTATATATCAACACAAAGGCCTTATAGCATTATGATTCAACAATAGGCCTTTATACGATTAAAATTCAAGACATAAATGGTAAAAACGATTATATATACAACACCAAAATAACCATTACATATATATATCTCAATACAAACTATACAACACGAATCCCATACACTAATTCGAAACCTTATACACCATATATCCATCACCTATATATACAACACCTTCCATAAACCTAACACAATTTCTAAACTAACAAATTCTCATTTCAACCATTTATTGACACCAATCCTCCTTTATTTCTTCCAAATTGTATTTCGTGTAGGTGGCACACTTGAATTCATCAAAATACTACATTTTACATAATATGCATGATTTAGTTAAAAGTAATTAATTAGATGAAATATCCGATAATAAATCTTAAAATAAATCATAACTTATATATAAATTCATACCATGGTTGAAATCTCTATGTGTTCCAAAAGAATAATTTCTTTCATGAATCTCAAGACAAATTAACCACAATCGATACCATTACGTTGCCGAGGACACTACACATAGAAAACAAGTATTAATAAGTATCATAGATGACTTGTCTTATCAAGTAGCATTACTATTATAATATCAAATCATACCTCTACTCTTAGTCATGTAATGTTGTTTGCTTTGCTCTTTGGTACCCAAACTTGTTGCTTTGATCGGAATATTTGTATGGATATATCATAATATCAACGAATATTTAGAACAATCTCACATAAATAAAGAAATACACACGCGAATATTTAGAACAATCGCATCACTTACGTATCAATCATGTTCTTCATCTCCGGATATTTTGTTTGATCACCCTCTAGCGAATCCAGATAATAGACTATTTCTTTTATCGGATTAATCGCAAGCAATAACCAGTGTCCACTGTAAAATAAAACAAAAGTATAGACGGAAATGTTATACCCAGCGTAAAAAAAATGAAAGTTTATAATAAAGGAAGCTAGAATGAAAATCTTACCCATGGCCAGTATTATATGGTAAAAGATACAACTTCTCTGTATCAATGTTGGTCATAAATGCATCTACTAAGTGATTTTTGACTGCATCTGTAGTTCGATTGATCAAAGTTGCATTGACACAGTTGGGAGACAAGAAGGAGTATCTTTCAGTCAACTGAAGCGGGAGCATCAATTTTTCATACAAGAACCTGAAATAAAAACGGATTATAATAAATATGTTATTATATTTAACATTCTAATATTCATTGAAATGAGTAAATAAATTGATCAATTAAATAAATAAAATCGATGGATTACCTGATGTATGAATTCATAACAGCGACGCCTAATTCAGAATGCGTAAATATCCGATCAAAGTCTTCTTTAACAATTGTTTCTGAATAGGCAAACCCAAAAATACCTGCTTCCATAGGTATTTCATGGATACCACCTTCCATCAAATCCGTTGTGCCTACAATTGTTTCAAGGCACAACCGAAATAGAGAAATAGATGCTTTTTTTGCCTTGGCTACTACTGGCTTCTTGTTCTTGCTCCCTTGTTGCATCTCTTGTGTAGGAATCTGAAAATCATATAAATCATAACCTTAGTAATGATGAAGCTTTTGAATTCGGATCACAGAATTAACATTTTTTATACGATTAAACTTCAACACATAAATGGTAAAAACCATTATATATACAACACCAAAATAACCATTACCTATATATAACTCAATACAAACTATACAACACCAATTCCATACACCAATTCGAAACCTTATACACCATATCCATCACCTATATATACAACACCTTCCATAAACCTAACACAATTTCTAAAACTAAAAAAATTCTCATTTCAACCATGTATTGACACCAATCCTCCTTTATTTCTTCCAATTTGTCTTTCATGTAGGTGGCACACTTGAATTCATCAAAATACTACATTTTACATAATATGCAAGATTTAGTTAAAAGTAATTAATTAGATGAAATATTCGATAATAAATCTTAAAATAAATCATAACTTATATATAAATTCATACCATGGTTGGAATCTCTATGTGTTCCAAAAGAATAAATTCACTCATGAATCTCAAGACAAAATAACCACAATCGATACCATTACGTTGCCAAGGACACTACACATAGAAAAAAAAGTATTAATAAGTATCATAGATGACTTGTCTTATCAAGTAGCATTACTATTATAACATACCTCCACTCTTATCCATGTAATGTTGTTTGCTTTGGTCTTTGGTACCCGAGCTTGTCGTTGTGATCGGAATATTTTTATGGATCTAACATATTATAAACGAATAGTTAGAACAATCTCACATAAATAAAGAAATACACACGCGTATATTTAGAACAATCGCATCACTTACGTATCAATCATATTCTTCATCTCCGGGTATTTTGTTTGATCACCCTCTAGCGAATCCAGATAATAGACATTTCTTTTATCGAATTAATCACAAGCAACAACCAGTGTCCACTGTAAAATAAAACAAAAGTATAGATGGAAATGTTATACACAACGTAAAAAAGCGAAAAATTATAATAAAGGAAGTTAGGATGAAAATCTAACCCATGGCCAGTATTATACGCTAAAATAGACAACTTCTCTGTATCAATGTTGGTCATAAATGCACCTACTACGTGATCTTTGACCTCATTTGGAGTTCGAGTGAGTAAATTTGAATTGACACAGTTGGGAGCCAAGAAGGAGTATCTTTCAGTCAATTGACGCGGGAGCATCAATTTTCATACAAGAATCTGAAATAAAGACGGATTATAATAAATATGTTATGATAATTAACATTCTAATATTCATTGAAATGAGTAAATAAATTGATCAATAAAATAAATAAAATCGATGGATTACCTGATGTATGAATTCATAACAGTGACGCCTAATTCAGAATGCGTAAATATCTTATCAAAGTCTTCTTTAGTAATTGTTTTTGAATAGGCAAACCCAAAAATACCTGCTTCCATTGGTATTTCACGGATACCACCTTCCATCAAATTCGTTGTGCCTACAATTGTTTCAAGGCACAACCGAAATCGAGAAATAGATGCTTTTTTTGCCTTGGCGACTACTGGCTTCTTGTTCTTGCTCCCTTGTTGCACCTCTTGTGTAGGAATCTGAAAATCATATAAGTCATAAACTTAGTAATCATGAAGCTTTTGAATTCGGATCACAGAATTAACATTTTCGATGCATATATATCATTGTACCTCTTTTTGTGATGCAACTGACTCGGTTTGCCGTACAATCCCTTTATCTCTTGATTTGGATTTTGTAGGAGTCTAACAATGTCATGTAAATAAAATGTAGGTAAAAGTAAGCATAACATAACTTATATGCAAGTAAAACATTTGAAAACTAAAAGGTTAATGGTTTTCAACATACCGAGTCATCTATGACGATGAGGTTTGACGGCCATGCAACATACGACCCTATTGTATCCCCCACCAATGTTACATCTGAAACTTCGTCAGGTATAGGTAGTAACGCACCCCGCTCTAAAGCAATATCAATCGAAACCTTCAAAAATCCAGCAGGGAGCGATCTAGTGTAAAGGACGTCTCCGGGAGTGTTATGCACCTTTCCCTTGCCAACCATTCGATATGTCGGTGCCGATAAATATAGCTGACAAGGTGAAATGCCCTAAACAAAACAAAAATAATACAAAATTGTTATTGTGCAATGATGTCAATATCAAAAACTGTACTAAATTAATAACATGGTATAATTTGATTCATCACAAATGACACATCAACACTTAATGTTTCAACTCAACGTTGTCAAAAAAAAACAACTTCAACGCTTAAGTTCAATTAACTTCAAAGTTCTATCATCAATTCAAATTCAATTAAAAATTTTATCACTCTTTATCATTTTCAATCAACTATCAAAATAACAATTAATTTTATAATTATTTTCAATCAACTCTCAAAATAAATTCAATCACTAGTTCAATTAACAACTAATTTCATTATCATTTTCAATCAACAACTAAATTCTTACCTCACTAAAATTTTCCGATAAATATTCCTATTAACTTTACAAAGAGCCCTATAACAACCTCAACAATCTAACTTCTACAACACTCTTAACTCCCTTGACTTTTCTAATTAATCACTATTCTACAAATTTTACACATTAATCACTATTCTACAAATTATGCTCTATACTAATTAACTTCTACTATTCTACAAATTAATCATTAAACTAACTTCTACAAACTAATCACATTTTACACAATAATCACTATACTAACTTCTACTAATTAATCACTTTTCTATTTAATCACTTTTCTAATTAATCACTAACTAACTTCTACAAATCAAAAAATGAAAACCTAACATCAACAACTAATAATACAACTTCTTTATCTCACAGAAACAGCAGAGAAACAATCAACAATGAAGAATATTAGACATTTCCATTATTGGAGAGAGAACCAGAAAAAAGGAGAGTAAAAACCTCAAACGGCGGTACAACGGTAGCAGAAAGGACGGAGGGAAGCCACGTATGGATTGAAGCCACGAACGGAGGCAGTTTCGTTTGCAGAAACGACGGTGGACGGAGGGAGTTTCGTATGCAGAAGATGATAAAACAGTTGTGAGAGTTAGGGCGAAATAGAAACGGTCGAAATGAAAATAGAGGGAGTATCAGAATCTGTTTTAATTTTAATATTTTAAAGGACCTTTAGCAGCGCTTTCTTATGTTAGGCCTTTAGCAGCGCTTTGGAGGTTAAAGCGATTTCTAATGTGGGAAAAATGAAAGGCCTTTAGCAGCGCTGGCTAAAGCGTGTTGTACGAAAGGCCTTTAGCAGCGCTTTTCAAAAGCGTTGCCTTATGGTAACCCTTTAGCAGCGCTTTTTATAAAACGCTTTCTAAAGTTCACCTGTGTAACACCCCCTTTCTATACCCCCAAATAATCACGTAATCATTTAGGCACATATTAAAATTTTCACCAGAGTATAATTATCAACATGGTACAAAAGAGGCACGTCACATTATTCATAACATTTAAACATTCAACACCTGCTCAACAATTGATATGCAACAGTGGGGTAACTTTGCAACCGAGGAACTTAGTCCTTGCACCCACATCCCAATATTTAGAATAAAAGCGGAAAATCTAAACATTGAAATACCTCAAATATATATACATCATCGAGTATAATCCAACACATAATTCATGTTTACGTAAACATTCATCAACAAGATACATGTACAAATGTATCACAAAAGGATCATATACATCCTAGCTACCCGGTGCTACATATCAGAGCCAACCGACCAAAAGAATGAAGACACGCTTCACAAAAGACCTCCAGCATACCTACTCTGCAATGCCTCATAGAGCATCATAAAACGGCAGAAGGGTGAGAAATATTATCATAATAACAATGCATATAATTATATATCTTAGCATAAAAATACACATTTCCACATTCTCACCACAATTCATTCATATACATCACATTGTATATATATACACGACCAAGCATATTCATCATGCATACTTTCACAATTCTCAATCATTCCATATAAACATACACATTTATGTTTATTCACCAATGCATCATATAAAGATGATAAATGCAAATCATAGAGACAGACTTACGACTCTATGCAAATGCAATGCGGGTACCGACTCAATCATCACTAGTTCACTCAGGAACTTTGCTGGAACCATCGCTCGTTACCAATGTAACTCCCCGTCGGGCCTACGATGTTCACCCATTGCTCACACCCCACATGGGCACACAATGTTTATGGATCGCTCACATCCCACATGGGCACACGACCCGATTGCTCACACCTCACCTAGGCACACAATCCGATTGCTCACACCTCACCTAGGCACACAATCGTTTGTAATCATCGCTCACACCTCACATAGGCACACGACGATACAACGGATTCTCATTAGAATCGCTCAACACAAGAATGTACTTCATTATGCTTCACATGCAAAATGACTCAAGACATTCTTGAAATGCATACATATTCACAATATATTCATGCATTCATCTCATACAATCACATACAATCTATATACATTCACATCAATGCACTATTGTGTGATTCACATTCAAAACACACATTCAAAATGGGAAAAGTCGCAACAAGACACTATTCCCGACTTTCCGACATAATTAAATCGGCTAACAATTTACAAGTCATCAAAATAAGAAAGAACATTCCATAAGCTTTCTAATGCATTGAACCACGCCTCAAACCGAACCACAGATCAAAAGTTATGCAGAAAACAAAATTACACGAACAGCACTGTTCGCTGGGCGAACCTCCCTCGCGAGCATTCGCTAGCTCCTTCGCTAGGCGAATGTTCCAGCGAACCAACTGTTAGATAAAAACTGAGACAAAGTTCGCTAGGCGAACCAAGGCAGCAACTACCAACATTCAAAACACCCAAACTTCGCTAGGCGAACACTCTAGCGAACCTTCGCTAGGCGAATACTCGTAGCGAACCTTCGCTACCCTTCGCTGATTGGTTCGCTAGGCGAACCTGCGAAAACTCAGAATCCTTCAGCACTGTTGAAAACCCAAAAACCTATTTTTCAACCCAAAACATTTTCAAAACAACATACATCCATCAGAACTCAATCTAATCATGGCAACAAGCATTCTACCACATTTACGTCGATTTCCAACCGCGAAAACATCGATTTCTCATTATCGACCTAAAATGGAAAACTATGAAAACACCACAAACAATCTAATACACACATACACAATCATACATAATAATATACATTGATAAGATAATAAGATTTCACACCCTTACCCGATTAAATCGATTCCTAGAGGTTGATTTTCTTGGTTTTCCTCTTTTCTCCTCTTCCTTTTCCTTTCTCTCCTTTTTCTCTCTATTTTCCTTCCTATCTCTTTCTCTTCTATTTCCTCTTCTTATCTCTTTTTCTTTTCTATTTTTCTTTTTACCCAAATTCAATTTAATTCATTTTCTCACACAATTATATTTCCACTAACTTTTCTAACTTAACATTAATTGAGAAATGTCTAAAATACCCTCCATCCTACTTTTCCCCGAAAACTCTCAAAAACAGTAAAATAACATAACTGGTCAACATAACATATTAACACACCAATTCCACAAATAAAATAACTTATCACACAATTAAAATAAAAGACTCAACAAAATGGGAATAATTGGAATCGGAGCGTTACAACCTGCCTTAGCGCTTTAGCAACACTTTTCAAAAGCGCTGTCTTATGTCCCCCATATAGCAGCGTTTTTTTCTTTCGTTTTTTTTAGCGAAACATATAGCAGCGCTTCTTCCAAAAAGTGTTGTCTTTGTTGTGCTGCGAAAAATCATTTTTGGTGTAGTGGCAATTATACCCACTCCCTATAAGGTCTATTTAAAAAGCACAAACACCTTCTTTAATTTTAAAATAGATATTAATTTTCTATAGATAAATGTATATATGGTTTTTTTTTGCTGTCACTAAAATTTTCTCTTATTATATGTCAACTTTCTTATAGTGTGTTAATGAGGAGAAACATAGGTGTTTGTCTATTTGATAAATTTTTTTGATGTTACTGTCATTTTAATAGACTAGATGTAAGTGTCAAATACCAATATTTTTCTTCCCTGACCAATAAGTGGGGAAACAGTCTTCTAAATACAACTTCTTTTTTCTAGGTGCTCCAAGTGTGCCAGATAATTCACAGAATTTGATCAGACTAGTATACGGATCTTTGTGATCTAAACTTGAAAAAAGGTTAGAATAAATACTTTGGAGAAGTCCAGTCTTCATTTTAGTTTGTCCTAATTCAGTTGATAGAATTAGAGTTTGACCTAAATTAACCTTACAAAATCAGTTGGTAAGGTGAGGTGTGTCACTCTATATAAACCCTTTGTAGATTGTATCTTTAACCAATGTGGGATTTGGGATTTTCCCAATACACCCCTCATGCCCCGAGCACTATTGGACTTAGTGCGTGGATATAAACAGTGGGTGACCCGAATAATCGATATATGAGACTTGGTTTTTCCAATACTATTCAATTAAAAATCGCGGTCAAATGTTCTGGAGCGTAATCTTTTAGTTTTTTTTTAAATAAATTAAATCTAATCGCTAGGTTTTCTGTAAAATTGATAGAAAATGTAGCTTAGGGTTTAAATTTCGATTCATATCTCCTGCAATTTTGTATTCCCTTATTTTATTTAATTTTTTAATTAAAACATAAATCATTTATTCCCTCGGGTTATTGATAAAATTGAAAGCAAATGTAGCTCAGGGTTTGAGCTTTGATTCTCAACTCCTGGAGTTTCATGTCTTATTTGCAACCAAAATGGCACCCTTATTTTATTTAATTTTTTAATTACAGTATAAATCATCTATTCCTCGGTTATTGGTAAAATCGAAAATAAATGTAGCTCAAGGTTTGAGCTTCGATTTCCAATTCCTACAGTTTCATATTTTATTTACATCCAAGATAACGCCCTTATTTTATTTAATTTTTTTTAATTATAATATAAATCATCTATTCCCTCGGTGACTTCTACCAACTGAGATATAAACTCCAAATAATATTTTATTCCAATATTAGAATGTTAAGTCTTATTCACTTTTGCATTTAACATAAACATTTTGCGCCCTAACGAATAAACAAAACAACATTCTTGATATTCTCCAGCTAAATGAAACAATGTCGAAACAAGTTTGATTTTACATCTACACTCCTTT
Organism: Lathyrus tuberosus; assembly: GCA_022829125.1. Taxonomy (NCBI): domain Eukaryota; kingdom Viridiplantae; phylum Streptophyta; class Magnoliopsida; order Fabales; family Fabaceae; genus Lathyrus; species Lathyrus tuberosus. The sequence goes on along the minus strand of JALAZF010000161.1, from coordinate 5,357,935 downwards.
AGTCTTGATGATAACACTATTACAAATAAAATATTTTATGACGAAATTTTAAACTCACCAAACAAAAAATCGAGGTATAAACCATAGACAGCTCATATTTTAATTTATTTTTAAATACCATATATTTCCTCAGTTTTGCTGAAAACTGAAGGGTGAAATACCATACATTTTAATTTTACTTTGGTGGCGGATGTTAAACCATCGTCCTACATAGCAGTGGGTGGAATGACATTTATTTAACTTGTCGCAATACATGCTCGCGACACACAAATTTGTGACGGTTCACAAACTGCCGCAACCCAGATATTGTGAAGGCCACAACCATAGGAACATCCGAAAAAATCGTCGTAAAATCCGTATTTTCTTGTGGCGAGGAGTTCAACTTGTCGCAATTATAAATCCATGGATCAAACAGAAAAATTAGATTCATAAAAGAGATGCACTCAATATCCCCAGTCTAACATTGTATATTATTTTCAAAAGACACAAACTTGCATTTTACTCTAGCTGAAAAATTCATTTGTTGAACTTAATACTTTTTCCTAATATTTCAAATGTACAATCGATAAACTTCAAACAAAGCACACTCTTACTAGAGACAATCACAATAAAAGGAAATAAAAGCAGATGATAACTATAAATACAGAAGAAAAAAAGGCATGTTTCTTTTAACTCAAAAGAACCTTTTAAGCCACCTAAGTACCTGTGAGCTATAACTGGTTCCCAATGCCACTCCAGCAACAAGACCGCCTACATATCCAATTACACTTACTTTCCACTCAATTTCAATGAAAGATTCTGACTCATTATCATTTTCAGAGGTAGTAGGTGGAGTAAATGGGTGCCCTGCATAATCTAAACACTTGTTTAACAATTGATCTCCACACAGACCTTTGTTACCCTCAAATGAATCACCTTTGAATGTTGAAAACTGCTTATTCTGAGGTATAGGACCTGAGAGATTGTTGAAGGACACGTTGAAGAACTCCAGAAAGGTGAGTTGTGTCAACTGTTGGGGAATCTTCCCGGAAAGATTGTTGAGAGAAAGGTCCAATGCTTCAAGGTTTGAAAGGTTCCCAAAGGAAGATGGAATGCCCCCAGTAAAGATGTTATTTGACAAGTTGAGCAAAACAAGACCCTTCAAGTCACCTAGGACTTTTGGTATCTCTCCACTGATTCTGTTGCTTGATATATCAATAACTATCATGCTATAAAAATTTTGAAGCATCTCATAATCCATGGTATGGCCTTTGTTTGACATTGTCATCGAATAAGGAAAAGTTCTTGTCACTTTAAATTCTACTGACTTGTTCTCACTGTAAATCAATTGTGACATAGGTTCGTACTGTAATTCAATTGTATTGGAAGTTTTCATTATTTTCCAACTTAAGATCATTTCCGATGGAAAACTTCCAGAGAATTCATTGTGAGAAAGGTCAATGATGTGAAGCTTAGGAAATGTGCACGTCATGTTGCCAGGGCACCAAATATCTCCATGAAATTCGTTGTCACTTAAAGCCAATACCTTCAACTCAAGCAAATCTCCCAGCCAAAATGGAAATGAATCGTTGATATTGTTATGACTAATATCAAAGTACTCTAGCAATCCACAATTGACCAATGCTCTTGGCAACTGACCTTGAAGATTGTTGTTGCTGAAATCAATCATCTGAAGTTTATTTCCCATCAGGTATGTTTGTGGAATGAGACCAGACAATTTGTTCCCTTTTAACTCCAGAAATTCTAGATATTGGCTAAAGTTTCCTATACATGATGGAACATGGCCACTTAATTTGTTAAACGATAAATCAAGATGGACAAGTGATTTGAGATTACATATGGATGGGGATATTTCTCCTGTCAATGAATTGTAGGAAACAGCTAAGATTCGTAGCCCTACTTTTCTCCATAACCAACTTGGTATCGATGTTATATTGTTGTATTCCAATTCAATATATTCCACCTCAGTGAGATTTCTTATAAATGTTGGAACCTCAACTATATTGCATGATAACAAACCTAAGAACATGATTGGAGAATTGGTCGCACTGTAAGAACTTTTTCCATTGAATAATGACAATTTGTTGTATGATAAATCAAGGAAAACTAGCTTTTTGAGCTTCAAAAACATGTCAAGCTCCAACTTTCCATGCAAAAAATTATCATGTAAATTCAAGAAAACCAGATCTGTTAGGTTTGTCAACCAAGATGGAAATTCACCCTTTATATTGCTATGATGTGCACTAAACACCGATAGTTGGGTGAGATTTGCAAAAGACAATGGGATGTCACTGCCAGTATTTAACGAGGATATATCCAAGTTAACTAGTGATGAGAGCTTACCTATCCAGGAGATGGTTTCAAAAGTAAATTTATTGGAACCAACGTGCATGAAGTTAAGTTTGGTAAGATTTGCCAAGGCTACTGAAGGGTCTCCGCCAATTAGGTTATATCGAAGGTTTATCCCCGTGAGTTGTGTGAGGTTTCCTAGTGAAGAAGGAATATACCCAGAAAAATAGCAATGTTTAATTGATAGGGTACTTAAAGAGCTAAGCTTTCCAATGGATACAGGCAGTGTACCATAGAAATCCGTCTCATCAAGGAATAACTTGGTGAGTGAACTAGACTGAAACTCAGGCAGACTACCATTGAGATTTGGATTACGTCTCAAATTCAGAAATTTCAAGTTGGGGAGATGAAATACTCCTACTGGGAATTCACCATACAAGTATGAATGTTTAAGAGAAAGTGCTTGCAACGAAGTTAGATTTGTGATCAGGTCAGGTAAAGTAGATGAAATTGTCACATAGCTAAGGAAGAGCGTCTCAAGTTTTGTTGAGTTTTTAATTATGCTTCTAAGACTGTGCTCTTTGAGTTGCAACATATTGACTGCACTATTTTCCGGAACTGTTGTGGCATAGACGCTTAGATCAAGAGACAACAACTTGGACAGCTGTGAAACTTGTGGTGGAATTTCGCCAAAAAGAAGTGTGTGAGAAAGATTCAAATATCTTAGTTGTGAAAGCTCACCTATCTTATGTGGGATTTGAGAGTAATTGAAGTCATTGTCTGAAAGATCGAGATGTTGAAGGTGTACAAGGCGAAAGAGAGTGGTATTTGTATCCATTGTACCATAGAGTTGGTTGCTACTAAGATCAATGTGAATGACATGATCTGTGTGCACATCACATTGAATGCCATCCCATGAGCAGCAATCGGTGCTTGCATTCCATGATGTTGTTTTAGGATAACTGAGAGGATTATCCGAAGCAGTCATATTGATGTTAAAGCCTTCCTTGAATTGCAACAAGGCATGGCTTTCATATTGATGACACTTTGGATGAGTTAAAGGAAAAGATGTAATAAATGTGAAAGACAAGAGTGAAAAAAAGAAAAGAAAGTGAAATGACAAAACAAGAGAGCGCACAAAGACCATTGTATCTTAATATTTTAAACTGACAAGTTTGGATGAAATGGTAGACACATAGTAGGTGGTTCTTATACTAAAGAAATGTAGTGCAAATAACATGATAAAAAGTTTTCTAGTGAACTTCATTATCATTGACCGTGCATTTTGGTTTGGACTATCTTGTGTTAGCCCATTATCAAAGACTTTTATACAATGTAGTGAGGTTTTCTTCAAAATTACATCTTTCTTGTATTAATTGCAAGACTTTTATACAATGTAGTGTTTTCTTCACTACCCCAAACTTAATTTTCTGTCCATTTCTAGATTTTTGTATTCAATTTCTTATACATTTGTCTCTACTATTTGACTCCGCAATTTTCTCTCTGATTATCGGCTACTTGCATTTTTGAAAAACCATTTCAATATTTTAAATATCTCCAATCAATTCCATACATAACCAATTTAATATCTTGACAGAGTCATTTGTAATATTTTCAATTTAAACTGTTCCTATGCCATTTTATTTGGTATTAGACGCATCAATCTACACCCTCTCTTGAAATACTCAACATTTTATTATTGGGATGTATGCATAAAACTTGAGTCTATAAATGACTTTTCTCTTAAAGTATCATAATAACTGGTTTTATACATCTAATTCCTCGTATACTCTTGAGTGTAACTGATACCAAATAATAAGAGACAATAATAGTGATCTTAATATATGTTGGTGTACACTGTCAAATGTCCCACAATAAGGGAATGGCTTGGGTGACTTTGTGACTTTAATTAACATGATGAAAGAATGAATAATTAATGTTATATAGATATGAGAGAATAATTTATCAATTAAAGTTATCAAAATTACGCTATACTAAAGTTAGAAATAAAACAATTACTAATTGTATTTCTTTTCAAGGATGAACACAGAATATTTAAAAAGAATAAATTTTACCGTTGTCACAATATTATTTCTCTACCAAACATGCCATTGTCATACCCTCATTTTTACCCCTAACATTCATATCATCCATTCATCATGCAATTCCATTAGCATTGGTTCCCAAGCATGGTTGTTCATTGGTTTGAACATTGGGACTAAAAATTAGGGTTTCTTTGATTGCTTTCACTAGGTTCTCACCTAAGTCACCCAGGCCATTGTCATGTCTTCTATCTTGATACCATGTTCTTATGCTTGTTACCATTATTCTTGTGTGTTGCCTTTGTAATTAGGTCTTGATTTGTTCTTATTGTATCATTACTCATTAACAATATCATTTAACCAATGTGCATCCAAAAATACAAAAATATGCTGCATTTGCTTCTCTTGTTTGTGTTCAAACATGTAGGTTTGCAAAATCAAGTCTAAATGGAAACTCAAGAGCTATTATGGTTCCTCATTTCTTAAATGACAAGGAACTAGCAAAAGAGTCATCCATTCATGGTCAAATGCCTTCTTCCAAGATGGATTTAACATGGGATCAAGCTAGTGACCAAACTTCATCCATTTTAAACTTGGATTAGATGAAAATTCATGCTTATGCAAAAAGGGGTTTCAAGTTGTTCTATATTGATTCTTGAATCATATTCCAGTTTAAAGCATTATTATTGTCATGACAACTTCCATCCCTTTGCAAAATCATACATGTCAATTCAAAGTGAAAATGATGCATCATTGTTTGGTTATATCCTAATCAAGTATACATCAAGCATGTTAGCATCATTCTAAAGGGTATGGTACATGCACTACGCCAAAAAAGACCTTTAGCAGCGATTTTTTTTGCCTTCAGCAGCGCTTTAAAGCGTTGCCAAAGGTGGCACTGTTAAAGGTAAAGACAACGCTTATTTCCTTTAAAAAGCGCTATCATAGGTCCCCCTATAGGACCCCCTTTAGCAGCGCTTTGAAAAGCGCTTTCGTATGACCCCCATATAGCAGCGCTTTTCTTTGGAAAAGCGCTTTCGTATGACCCCCTTTAGCAGTGCTTTTAAAAGAGCTGCGATAGGTCCCCCTTTAGGCAGCACTTTTTCAAAGAAAAGCACTTTCGTAGGACCCCCTTTAGCAGCGCTTTATAAAGCGCTTCCTTATGTATACGCCATGACACCCTTTAGCAGCGCTTTTTTTAAAAAGCGCTGTCTTTTATAAAAGTGCTTTTTAAAAGCTTTTTTTTTTTTAAATCAATTATTAAACCTGTCTAAACCTGTATAATTTATCAGAATTCATAATCATTCATCACATGGCCTTTGATACCATTATATATCAACACAAAGGCCTTATAGCATTATGATTCAACAATAGGCCTTTATACGATTAAAATTCAAGACATAAATGGTAAAAACGATTATATATACAACACCAAAATAACCATTACATATATATATCTCAATACAAACTATACAACACGAATCCCATACACTAATTCGAAACCTTATACACCATATATCCATCACCTATATATACAACACCTTCCATAAACCTAACACAATTTCTAAACTAACAAATTCTCATTTCAACCATTTATTGACACCAATCCTCCTTTATTTCTTCCAAATTGTATTTCGTGTAGGTGGCACACTTGAATTCATCAAAATACTACATTTTACATAATATGCATGATTTAGTTAAAAGTAATTAATTAGATGAAATATCCGATAATAAATCTTAAAATAAATCATAACTTATATATAAATTCATACCATGGTTGAAATCTCTATGTGTTCCAAAAGAATAATTTCTTTCATGAATCTCAAGACAAATTAACCACAATCGATACCATTACGTTGCCGAGGACACTACACATAGAAAACAAGTATTAATAAGTATCATAGATGACTTGTCTTATCAAGTAGCATTACTATTATAATATCAAATCATACCTCTACTCTTTGTCATGTAATGTTGTTTGCTTTACTCTTTGGTACCCAAACTTGTTGCTTTGATCGGAATATTTGTATGGATATATCATAATATCAACGAATATTTAGAACAATCTCACATAAATAAAGAAATACACACCCGAATATTTAGAACAATCGCATCACTTACGTATCAATCATGTTCTTCATCTCCGGATATTTTGTTTGATCACCCTCTAGCGAATCCAGATAATAGATTATTTCTTTTATCGGATTAATCGCAAGCAATAACCAGTGTCCACTGTAAAATAAAACAAAAGTATAGACGGAAATGTTATACCCAGCGTAAAAAAATGAAAGTTTATAATAAAGGAAGCTAGAATGAAAATCTTACCCATGGCCAGTATTATATGGTAAAAGATACAACTTCTCTGTATCAATGTTGGTCATAAATGCATCTACTAAGTGATTTTTGACCGCATCTGTAGTTCGATTGATCAAAGTTGCATTGACACAGTTGGGAGACAAGAAGGAGTATCTTTCAGTCAACTGAAGCGGGAGCATCAATTTTTCATACAAGAACCTGAAATAAAAACGGATTATAATAAATATGTTATTATATTTAACATTCTAATATTCATTGAAATGAGTAAATAAATTGATCAATTAAATAAATAAAATCGATGGATTACCTGATGTATGAATTCATAACAGCGACGCCTAATTCAGAATGCGTAAATATCCGATCAAAGTCTTCTTTAGCAATTGTTTCTGAATAGGCAAACCCAAAAATACCTGCTTCCATAGGTATTTCATGGATACCACCTTCCATCAAATCCGTTGTGCCTACAATTGTTTCAAGGCACAACCGAAATAGAGAAATAGATGCTTTTTTTGCCTTGGCTACTACTGGCTTCTTGTTCTTGCTCCCTTGTTGCATCTCTTGTGTAGGAATCTGAAAATCATATAAATCATAACCTTAGTAATGATGAAGCTTTTGAATTCGGATCACAGAATTAACATTTTTTATACGATTAAACTTCAACACATAAATGGTAAAAACCATTATATATACAACACCAAAATAACCATTACCTATATATAACTCAATACAAACTATACAACACCAATTCCATACACCAATTCGAAACCTTATACACCATATCCATCACCTATATATACAACACCTTCCATAAACCTAACACAATTTCTAAAACTAAAAAAATTCTCATTTCAACCATGTATTGACACCAATCCTCCTTTATTTCTTCCAATTTGTCTTTCATGTAGGTGGCACACTTGAATTCATCAAAATACTACATTTTACATAATATGCAAGATTTAGTTAAAAGTAATTAATTAGATGAAATATTCGATAATAAATCTTAAAATAAATCATAACTTATATATAAATTCATACCATGGTTGGAATCTCTATGTGTTCCAAAAGAATAAATTCACTCATGAATCTCAAGACAAAATAACCACAATCGATACCATTACGTTGCCAAGGACACTACACATAGAAAAAAAAGTATTAATAAGTATCATAGATGACTTGTCTTATCAAGTAGCATTACTATTATAACATACCTCCACTCTTATCCATGTAATGTTGTTTGCTTTGGTCTTTCGTACCCGAGCTTGTCGTTGTGATCGGAATATTTTTATGGATCTAACATATTATAAACGAATAGTTAGAACAATCTCACATAAATAAAGAAATACACACGCGTATATTTAGAACAATCGCATCACTTACGTATCAATCATATTCTTCATCTCCGGGTATTTTGTTTGATCACCCTCTAGCGAATCCAGATAATAGACATTTCTTTTATCGAATTAATCGCAAGCAACAACCAGTGTCCACTGTAAAATAAAACGAAAGTATAGATGGAAATGTTATACACAACGTAAAAAAGCGAAAAATTATAATAAAGGAAGTTAGGATGAAAATCTAACCCATGGCCAGTATTATACGCTAAAATAGACAACTTCTCTGTATCAATGTTGGTCATAAATGCACCTACTACGTGATCTTTGACCTCATTTGGAGTTCGAGTGAGTAAATTTGAATTGACACAATTGGGAGCCAAGAAGGAGTATCTTTCAGTCAATTGACGCGGGAGCATCAATTTTCATACAAGAATCTGAAATAAAGACGGATTATAATAAATATGTTATGATAATTAACATTCTAATATTCATTGAAATGAGTAAATAAATTGATCAATAAAATAAATAAAATCGATGGATTACCTGATGTATGAATTCATAACAGTGACGCCTAATTCAGAATGCGTAAATATCTTATCAAAGTCTTCTTTAGTAATTGTTTTTGAATAGGCAAACCCAAAAATACCTGCTTCCATTGGTATTTCACGGATACCACCTTCCATCAAATTCGTTGTGCCTACAATTGTTTCAAGGCACAACCGAAATCGAGAAATAGATGCTTTTTTTGCCTTGGCGACTACTGGCTTCTTGTTCTTGCTCCCTTGTTGCACCTCTTGTGTAGGAATCTGAAAATCATATAAGTCATAAACTTAGTAATCATGAAGCTTTTGAATTTGGATCACAGAATTAACATTTTCGATGCATATATATCATTGTACCTCTTTTTGTGATGCAACTGACTCGGTTTGCCGTACAATCCCTTTATCTCTTGATTTGGATTTTGTAGGAGTCTAACAATGTCATGTAAATAAAATGTAGGTAAAAGTAAGCATAACATAACTTATATGCAAGTAAAACATTTGAAAACTAAAAGGTTAATGGTTTTCAACATACCGAGTCATCTATGACGATGAGGTTTGACGGCCATGCAACATACGACCCTATTGTGTCCCCCACCAATGTTACATCTGAAACTTCGTCAGGTATAGGTAGTAACGCACCCCGCTCTAAAGCAATATCAATCGAAACCTTCAAAAATCCAGCAGGGAGCGATCTAGTGTAAAGGACGTCTCCGGGAGTGTTATGCACCTTTCCCTTGCCAACCATTCGATATGTCGGTGCCGATAAATATAGCTGACAAGGTGAAATGCCCTAAACAAAACAAAAATAATACGAAATTGTTATTGTGCAATGATGTCAATATCAAAAACTGTACTAAATTAATAACATGGTATAATTTGATTCGTCACAAATGACACATCAACACTTAATGTTTCAACTCAACGTTGTCAAAAAAAAACAACTTCAACGCTTAAGTTCAATTAACTTCAAAGTTCTATCATCAATTCAAATTCAATTAAAAATTTAATCACTCTTTATCATTTTCAATCAACTATCAAAATAACAATTAATTTTATAATTATTTTCAATCAACTCTCAAAATAAATTCAATCACTAGTTCAATTAACAACTAATTTCATTATCATTTTTAATCAACAACTAAATTCTTACCTCACTAAAATTTTCCGATAAATATTCCTATTAACTTTACAAAGAGCCCTATAACAACCTCAACAATCTAACTTCTACAACACTCTTAACTCCCTTGACTTTTCTAATTAATCACTATTCTAGAAATTTTACACATTAATCACTATTCTACAAATTATGCTCTATACTAATTAACTTCTACTATTCTACAAATTAATCATTAAACTAACTTCTACAAACTAATCACATTTTACACAATAATCACTATACTAACTTCTACTAATTAATCACTTTTCTATTTAATCACTTTTCTAATTAATCACTAACTAACTTCTACAAATCAAAAAATGAAAACCTAACATCAACAACTAATAATACAACTTCTTTATCTCACAGAAACAGCAGAGAAACAATCAACAATGAAGAATATTAGACATTTCCATTATTGGAGAGAGAACCAGAAAAAAGGAGAGTAAAAACCTCAAACGGCGGTACAACGGTAGCAGAAAGGACGGAGGGAAGCCACGTATGGATTGAAGCCACGAACGGAGGCAGTTTCGTTTGCAGAAACGACGGTGGACGGAGGGAGTTTCGTATGCAGAAGATGATAAAACAGTTGTGAGAGTTAGGGCGAAATAGAAACGGTCAAAATGAAAATAGAGGGAGTATCAGAATCTGTTTTAATTTTAATATTTTAAAGGACCTTTAGCAGCGCTTTCTTATGTTAGGCCTTTAGCAGCGCTTTGGAGGTTAAAGCGATTTCTAATGTGGGAAAAATGAAAGGCCTTTAGCAGCGCTGGCTAAAGCGTGTTGTACGAAAGGCCTTTAGCAGCGCTTTTCAAAAGCGTTGCCTTATGGTAACCCTTTAGCAGCGCTTTTTATAAAACGCTTTCTAAAGTTCACCTGTGTAACACCCCCTTTCTATACCCCCAAATAATCACGTAATCATTTAGGCACATATTAAAATTTTCACCAGAGTATAATTATCAACATGGTACAAAAGAGGCACGTCACATTATTCATAACATTTAAACATTCAACACCTGCTCAACAATTGATATGCAACAGTGGGGTAACTTTGCAACCGAGGAACTTAGTCCTTGCACCCACATCCCAATATTTAGAATAAAAGCGGAAAATCTAAACATTGAAATACCTCAAATATATATACATCATCGAGTATAATCCAACACATAATTCATGTTTACGTAAACATTCATCAACAAGATACATGTACAAATGTATCACAAAAGGATCATATACATCCTAGCTACCCGGTGCTACATATCAGAGCCAACCGACCAAAAGAATGAAGACACGCTTCACAAAAGACCTCCAGCATACCTACTCTGCAATGCCTCATAGAGCATCATAAAACGGCAGAAGGGTGAGAAATATTATCATAATAACAATGCATATAATTATATATCTTAGCATAAAAATACACATTTCCACATTCTCACCACAATTCATTCATATACATCACATTGTATATATATACACGACCAAGCATATTCATCATGCATACTTTCACAATTCTCAATCATTCCATATAAACATACACATTTATGTTTATTCACCAATGCATCATATAAAGATGATAAATGCAAATCATAGAGACCGACTTACGACTCTATGCAAATGCAATGCGGTACCGACTCAATCATCACTAGTTCACTCAGGAACTCTGCTGGAACCATCGCTCGTTACCAATGTAACTCCCCGTCGGGCCTACGATGTTCACCCATTGCTCACACCCCACATGGGCACACAATGTTTATGGATCGCTCACATCCCACATGGGCACACGACCCGATTGCTCACACCTCACCTAGGCACACAATCCGATTGCTCACACCTCACCTAGGCACACAATCGTTTGTAATCATCGCTCACACCTCACATAGGCACACGACGATACAACGGATTCTCATTAGAATCGCTCAACACAAGAATGTACTTCATTATGCTTCACATGCAAAATGACTCAAGACATTCTTGAAATGCATACATATTCACAATATATTCATGCATTCATCTCATACAATCACATACAATCTATATACATTCACATCAATGCACTATTGTGTGATTCACATTCAAAACACACATTCAAAATGGGAAAAGTCGCAACAAGACACTATTCCCGACTTTCCGACATAATTAAATCGGCTAACAATTTACAAGTCATCAAAATAAGAAAGAACATTCCATAAGCTTTCTAATGCATTGAACCACGCCTCAAACCGAACCACAGATCAAAAGTTATGCAGAAAATAAAATTACACGAACAGCACTGTTCGCTGGGCGAACCTCCCTCGCGAGCATTCGCTAGCTCCTTCGCTAGGCGAATGTTCCAGCGAACCAACTGTTAGATAAAAACAGAGGCAAAGTTCGCTAGGCGAACCCCTTGGCGAACCAAGGCAGCAACTACCAACATTCAAAACACCCAAACTTCGCTAGGCGAACACTCTAGCGAACCTTCGCTAGGCGAATACTCGTAGCGAACCTTCGCTACCCTTCGCTGATTGGTTCGCTAGGCGAACCTGCGAAAACTCAGAATCCTTCAGCACTGTTGAAAACCCAAAAACCTATTTTTCAACCCAAACATTTTCAAAACAACATACATCCATCAGAACTCAATCTAATCATGGCAACAAGCATTCTACCACATTTACGTCGATTTCCAACCGCGAAAACATCGATTTCTCATTATCGACCTAAAATGGAAAACTATGAAAACACCACAAACAATCTAATACACACATACACAATCATACATAATAATATACATTGATAAGATAATAAGATTTCACACCCTTACCCGATTAAATCGATTCCTAGAGGTTGATTTTCTTGGTTTTCCTCTTTTCTCCTCTTCCTTTTCCTTTCTCTCCTTTTTCTCTCTATTTTCCTTCCTATCTCTTTCTCTTCTATTTCCTCTTCTTATCTCTTTTTCTTTTCTATTTTTCTTTTTACCCAAATTCAATTTAATTCATTTTCTCACACAATTATATTTCCACTAACTTTTCTAACTTAACATTAATTGAGAAATGTCTAAAATACCCTTCATCCTACTTTTCCCCGAAAACTCTCAAACACAGTAAAATAACATAACTGGTCAACATAACATATTAACACACCAATTCCACAAATAAAATAACTTATCACACAATTAAAATAAAAGACTCAACAAAATGGGAATAATTGGAATCGGAGCGTTACAACCTGCCTTAGCGCTTTAGCAACACTTTTCAAAAGCGCTGTCTTATGTCCCCCATATAGCAGCGTTTTTTTCTTTCGTTTTTTTTAGCGAAACATATAGCAGCGCTTCTTCCAAAAAGCGTTGTCTTTGTTGTGCTGCGAAAAATCATTTTTGGTGTAGTGGCAATTATACCCACTCCCTCTAAGGTCTATTTAAAAAGCACAAACACCTTCTTTAATTTTAAAATAGATATTAATTTTCTATAGATAAATGTATATATGGTTTTTTTTTGCTGTCACTAAAATTTTCTCTTATTATATGTCAACTTTCTTATAGTGTGTTAATGAGGAGAAACATAGGTGTTTGTCTATTTGATAAATTTTTTTGATGTTACTGTCATTTTAATAGACTAGATGTAAGTGTCAAATACCAATATTTTTCTTCCCTGACCAATAAGTGGGGAAACAGTCTTCTAAATACAACTTCTTTTTTCTAGGTGCTCCAAGTGTGCCAGATAATTCACAGAATTTGATCAGACTAGTATACGGATCTTTGTGATCTAAACTTGAAAAAAGGTTAGAATAAATACTTTGGAGAAGTCCAGTCTTCATTTTAGTTTGTCCTAATTCAGTTGATAGAATTAGAGTTTGACCTAAATTAACCTTACAAAATCAGTTGGTAAGGTGAGGTGTGTCACTCTATATAAACCCTTTGTAGATTGTATCTTTAACCAATGTGGGATTTGGGATTTTCCCAATACACCCCTCATGCCCCGAGCACTATTGGACTTAGTGCGTGGATATAAACAGTGGGTGACCCGAATAATCGATATATGAGACTTGGTTTTTCCAATACTATTCAAATTAAAAATCGCGGTCAAATGTTCTGGAGCGTAATCTTTTAGTTTTTTTTTAAATAAATTAAATCTAATCGCTAGGTTTTCTGTAAAATTGATAGAAAATGTAGCTTAGGGTTTAAATTTCGATTCATATCTCCTGCAATTTTGTATTCCCTTATTTTATTTAATTTTTTAATTAAAACATAAATCATTTATTCCCTCGGGTTATTGATAAAATTGAAAGCAAATGTAGCTCAGGGTTTGAGCTTTGATTCTCAACTCCTGGAGTTTCATGTCTTATTTGCAACCAAAATGGCACCCTTATTTTATTTAATTTTTTAATTACAGTATAAATCATCTATTCCTCGGTTATTGGTAAAATCGAAAATAAATGTAGCTCAAGGTTTGAGCTTCGATTTCCAATTCCTACAGTTTCATATTTTATTTACATCCAAGATAACGCCCTTATTTTATTTAATTTTTTTTAATTATAATATAAATCATCTATTCCCTCGGTGACTTCTACCAACTGAGATATAAACTCCAAATAATATTTTATTCCAATATTAGAATGTTAAGTCTTATTCACTTTTGCATTTAACATAAACATTTTGCGCCCTAACGAATAAACAAAACAACATTCTTGATATTCTCCAGCTAAATGAAACAATGTCGAAACAAGTTTGATTTTACATCTACACTCCTTTAGTCTTGATGATAACACTATTACAAATAAAATATTTTATGACGAAATTTTAACCTCACCAAACAAAAAATCGAGGTATAAACCATAGACAGCTCATATTTTAATTTATTTTTAAATACCATATATTTCCTCGGTTTTGCTGAAAACTGAAGGGTGAAATACCATACATTTTAATTTTACTTTGGTGGCGGATGTTAAACCATCGTCCTACATAGCAGTGGGTGGAATGACATTTATTTAACTTGTCGCAATACATGCTCGCGACACACAAATTTGTGACGGTTCACAAACTGCCGCAACCCAGATATTGTGAAGGCCACAACCATAGGAACATCCGAAAAAATCGTCGTAAAATCCGTATTTTCTTGTGGCGAGGAGTTCAACTTGTCGCAATTATAAATCCATGGATCAAACAGAAAAATTAGATTCATAAAAGAGATGCACTCAATATCCCCAGTCTAACATTGTATATTATTTTCAAAAGACACAAACTTGCATTTTACTCTAGCTGAAAAACTCATTTGTTGAACTTAATACTTTTTCCTAATATTTCAAACGTACAATCGATAAACTTCAAACAAAGCACACTCTTACTAGAGACAATCACAATAAAAGGAAATAAAAGCAGATGATAACTATAAATACAGAAGAAAAAAAGGCATGTTTCTTTAAACTCAAAAGAACCTTTTAAGCCACCTAAGTACCTGTGAGCTATAACTGGTTCCCAATGCCACTCCAGCAACAAGACCGCCTACATATCCAATTACACTTACTTTCCACTCAATTTCAATGAAAGATTCTGACTCATTATCATTTTCAGAGGTAGTAGGTGGAGTAAATGGGCGCCCTGCATAATCTAAACACTTGTTCAACAATTGATCTCCACACAGACCTTTGTTACCCTCAAATGAATCACCTTTGAATGTTGAAAACTGCTTATTCTGAGGTATAGGACCTGAGAGATTGTTGAAGGACACGTTGAAGAACTCCAGAAAGGTGAGTTGTGTCAACTGTTGGGGAATCTTCCCGGAAAGATTGTTGAGAGAAAGGTCCAATGCTTCAAGGTTTGAAAGGTTCCCAAAGGAAGATGGAATGCCCCCAGTAAAGATGTTATTTGACAAGTTGAGCAAAACAAGACCCTTCAAGTCACCTAGGACTTTTGGTATCTCTCCACTGATTCTGTTGCTTGATATATCAATAACTATCATGCTATAAAAATTTTGAAGCTTCTCATAATCCATGGTATGGCCTTTGTTTGACATTGTCATCGAATAAGGAAAAGTTCTTGTCACTTTAAATTCTACTGACTTGTTCTCACTGTAAATCAATTGTGACATAGGTTCGTACTGTAATTCAATTGTATTGGAAGTTTTCATTATTTTCCAACTTAAGATCATTTCCGATGGAAAACTTCCAGAGAATTCATTGTGAGAAAGGTCAATGATGTGAAGCTTAGGAAATGTGCACGTCATGTTGCCAGGGCACCAAATATCTCCATGAAATTCGTTGTCACTTAAAGCCAATACCTTCAACTCAAGCAAATCTCCCAGCCAAAATGGAAATGAATCGTTGATATTGTTATGACTAATATCAAAGTACTCTAGCAATCCACAATTGACCAATGCTCTTGGCAACTGACCTTGAAGATTGTTGTTGCTGAAATCAATCATCTGAAGTTTATTTCGCATCAGGTATGTTTGTGGAATGAGACCAGACAATTTGTTCCCTTTTAACTCCAGAAATTCTAGATATTGGCTAAAGTTTCCTATACATGATGGAACATGGCCACTTAATTTGTTAAACGATAAATCAAGATGGACAAGTGATTTGAGATTACATATGGATGGGGATATTTCTCCTGTCAACGAATTGTAGGAAACAGCTAAGATTCGTAGCCCTACTTTTCTCCATAACCAACTTGGTATCGATGTTATATTGTTGTATTCCAATTCAATATATTCCACCTCAGTGAGATTTCTTATAAATGTTGGAACCTCAACTATATTGCATGATAACAAACCTAAGAACATGATTGGAGAATTGGTCGCACTGTAAGAACTTTTTCCATTGAATAATGACAATTTGTTGTATGATAAATCAAGGAAAACTAGCTTTTTGAGCTTCAAAAACATGTCAAGCTCCAACTTTCCATGCAAAAAATTATCATGTAAATTCAAGAAAACCAGATCTGTTAGGTTTGTCAACCAAGATGGAAATTCACCCTTTATATTGCTATGATGTGCACTAAACACCGATAGTTGGGTGAGATTTGCAAAAGACAATGGGATGTCACTGCCAGTATTTAACGAGGATATATCCAAGTTAACTAGTGATGAGAGCTTACCTATCCAGGAGATGGTTTCAAAAGTAAATTTATTGGAACCAACGTGCATGAAGTTAAGTTTGGTAAGATTTGCCAAGGCTACTGAAGGGTCTCCGCCAATTAGGTTATATCGAAGGTTTATCCCCGTGAGTTGTGTGAGGTTTCCTAGTGAAGAAGGAATATACCCAGAAAAATAGCAATGTTTAATTGATAGGGTACTTAAAGAGCTAATCTTTCCAATGGATACAGGCAGTGTACCATAGAAATCCGTCTCATCAAGGAATAACTTGGTGAGTGAACTAGACTGAAACTCAGGCAGACTACCATTGAGATTTGGATTACGTCTCAAATTCAGAAATTTCAAGTTGGGGAGATGAAATACTCCTACTGGGAATTCACCATACAAGTATGAATGTTTAAGAGAAAGTGCTTGCAACGAAGTTAGATTTGTGATCAGGTCAGGTAAAGTAGATGAAATTGTCACATAGCTAAGGAAGAGCGTCTCAAGTTTTGTTGAGTTTTTAATTATGCTTCTAAGACTGTGCTCTTTGAGTTGCAACATATTGACTGCACTATTTTCCGGAACTGTTGTGGCATAGACGCTTAGATCAAGAGACAACAACTTGGACAGCTGTGAAACTTGTGGTGGAATTTCGCCAAAAAGAAGTGTGTGAGAAAGATTCAAATATCTTAGTTGTGAAAGCTCACCTATCTTATGTGGGATTTGAGAGTAATTGAAGTCATTGTCTGAAAGATCGAGATGTTGAAGGTGTACAAGGCGAAAGAGAGTGGTATTTGTATCCATTGTACCATAGAGTTGGCTGCTACTAAGATCAATGTGAATGACATGATCTGTGTGCACATCACATTGAATGCCATCCCATGAGCAGCAATCGGTGCTTGCATTCCATGATGTTGTTTTAGGATAACTGAGAGGATTATCCGAAGCAATCATATTGATGTTAAAGCCTTCCTTGAATTGCAACAAGGCATGGCTTTCATATTGATGACACTTTGGATGAGTTAAAGGAAAAGATGTAATAAATGTGAAAGACAAGAGTGAAAAAAAGAAAAGAAAGTGGAATGACAAAACAAGAGAGCGCACAAAGACCATTGTATCTTAATATTTTAAACTGACAAGTTTGGATGAAATGGTAGACACATAGTAGGTGGTTCTTATACTAAAGAAATGTAGTGCAAATAACATGATAAAAAATTTTCTAGTGAACTTCATTATCATTGACCGTGCATTTTGGTTTGGACTATCTTGTGTTAGCCCATTATCAAAGACTTTTATACAATGTAGTGAGGTTTTCTTCAAAATTACATCTTTCTTGTATTAATTGCAAGACTTTTATACAATGTAGTGTTTTCTTCACTACCCCAAACTTAATTTTCTGTCCATTTCTAGATTTTTGTATTCAATTTCTTATACATTTGTCTCTACTATTTGACTCCGCAATTTTCTCTCTGATTATCGGCTAGTTGCAATTTTGAAAAACCATTTCAATATTTTAAATTTCTCCAATCAATTCCATACATAACCAATTTAATATCTTGACAGAGTCATTTGTAATATTTTCAATTTAAACTGTTCCTATGCCATTTTATTTGGTATTAGACGCATCAATCTACACCCTCTCTTGAAATACTCAACATTTTATTATTGGGATGTATGCATAAAACTTGAGTCTATAAATGACTTTTCTCTTAAAGTATCATAATAACTGGTTTTATACATCTAATTCCTCGTATACTCTTGAGTGTAACTGATACCAAATAATAAGAGACAATAATAGTGATCTTAATATATGTTGGTGTACACTGTCAAATGTCCCACAATAAGGGAATGGCTTGGGTGACTTTGTGACTTTAATTAACATGATGAAAGAATGAATAATTAATGTTATATAGATATGAGAGAATAATTTATCAATTAAAGTTATCAAAATTACGCTATACTAAAGTTAGAAATAAAACAATTACTAATTGTATTTCTTTTCAAGGATGAACACGGAATATTTAAAAAGAATAAATTTTACCGTTGTCACAATATTATTTCTCTACCAAACATGCCATTGTCATACCCTCATTTTTACCCCTAACATTCATATCATCCATTCATCATGCAATTCCATTAGCATTGGTTCCCAAGCATGGCTGTTCATTGGTTTGAACATTGGGACTAAAAATTAGGGTTTCTTTGATTGCTTTCACTAGGTTCTCACCTAAGTCACCCAGGCCATTGTCATGTCTTCTATCTTGATACCATGTTCTTATGCTTGTTACCATTATTCTTGTGTGTTGCCTTTGTAATTAGGTCTTGATTTGTTCTTATTGTATCATTACTCATTAACAATATCATTTAACCAATGTGCATCCAAAAATACAAAAATATGCTGCATTTGCTTCTCTTGTTTGTGTTCAAACATGTAGGTTTGCAAAATCAAGTCTAAATGGAAACTCAAGAGCTATTATGGTTCCTCATTTCTTAAATGACAAGGAACTAGCAAAAGAGTCATCCATTCATGGTCAAATGCCTTCTTCCAAGATGGATTTAACATGGGATCAAGCTAGTGACCAAACTTCATCCATTTTAAACTTGGATTAGATGAAAATTCATGCTTATGCAAAAAGGGGTTTCAAGTTGTTCTATATTGATTCTTGAATCATATTCCAGTTTAAAGCATTATTATTGTCATGACAACTTCCATCCCTTTGCAAAATCATACATGTCAATTCAAAGTGAAAATGATGCATCATTGTTTGGTTATATCCTAATCAAGTATACATCAAGCATGTTAGCATCATTCTAAAGGGTATGGTACATGCACTACGCCAAAAAAGACCTTTAGCAGCGATTTTTTTTGCCTTTAGCAGCGCTTTAAAGCATTGCCAAAGGTGGCGCTGTTAAAGGTAAAGACAACGCTTATTTCCTTTAGAAAGCGCTATCATAGGTCCCCCTATAGGACCCCCTTTAGCAGCGCTTTGAAAAGCGCTTTCGTATGACCCCCATATAGCAGCGCTTTTCCAAAGAAAAGCGCTTTCGTATGACCCCCTTTAGCAGTGCTTTTAAAAGAGCTGCGATAGGTCCCCCTTTAGGCAGCACTTTTTCAAAGAAAAGCGCTTTCGTAGGACCCCCTTTAGCAGCGCTTTATAAAGCGCTTCCTTATGTATACGCCATGACACCCTTTAGCAGCGCTTTTTTTAAAAAGCGCTGTCTTTTATAAAAGTGCTTTTTAAAAGCTTTTTTTTTTTAAATCAATTATTAAACCTGTCTAAACCTGTATAATTTATCAGAATTCATAATCATTCATCACATGGCCTTTGATACCATTATATATCAACACAAAGGCCTTATAGCATTATGATTCAACAATAGGCCTTTATACGATTAAAATTCAAGACATAAATGGTAAAAACGATTATATATACAACACCAAAATAACCATTACATATATATATCTCAATACAAACTATACAACACGAATCCCATACACTAATTCGAAACCTTATACACCATATATCCATCACCTATATATACAACACCTTCCATAAACCTAACACAATTTCTAAACTAACAAATTCTCATTTCAACCATTTATTGACACCAATCCTCCTTTATTTCTTCCAAATTGTATTTCGTGTAGGTGGCACACTTGAATTCATCAAAATACTACATTTTACATAATATGCATGATTTAGTTAAAAGTAATTAATTAGATGAAATATCCGATAATAAATCTTAAAATAAATCATAACTTATATATAAATTCATACCATGGTTGAAATCTCTATGTGTTCCAAAAGAATAATTTCTTTCATGAATCTCAAGACAAATTAACCACAATCGATACCATTACGTTGCCGAGGACACTACACATAGAAAACAAGTATTAATAAGTATCATAGATGACTTGTCTTATCAAGTAGCATTACTATTATAATATCAAATCATACCTCTACTCTTAGTCATGTAATGTTGTTTGCTTTGCTCTTTGGTACCCAAACTTGTTGCTTTGATCGGAATAATTGTATGGATATATCATAATATCAACGAATATTTAGAACAATCTCACATAAATAAAGAAATACACACGCGAATATTTAGAACAATCGCATCACTTACGTATCAATCATGTTCTTCATCTCCGGATATTTTGTTTGATCACCCTCTAGCGAATCCAGATAATAGACTATTTCTTTTATCGGATTAATCGCAAGCAATAACCAGTGTCCACTGTAAAATAAAACAAAAGTATAGACGGAAATGTTATACCCAGCGTAAAAAAATGAAAGTTTATAATAAAGGAAGTTAGAATGAAAATCTTACCCATGGCCAGTATTATATGGTAAAAGATACAACTTCTCTGTATCAATGTTGGTCATAAATGCATCTACTAAGTGATTTTTGACCGCATCTGTAGTTCGATTGATCAAAGTTGCATTGACACAGTTGGGAGACAAGAAGGAGTATCTTTCAGTCAACTGAAGCGGGAGCATCAATTTTTCATACAAGAACCTGAAATAAAAACGGATTATAATAAATATGTTATTATATTTAACATTCTAATATTCATTGAAATGAGTAAATAAATTGATCAATTAAATAAATAAAATCGATGGATTACCTGATGTATGAATTCATAACAGCGACGCCTAATTCAGAATGCGTAAATATCCGATCAAAGTCTTCTTTAGCAATTGTTTCTGAATAGGCAAACCCAAAAATACCTGCTTCCATAGGTATTTCATGGATACCACCTTCCATCAAATCCGTTGTGCCTACAATTGTTTCAAGGCACAACCGAAATAGAGAAATAGATGCTTTTTTTGCCTTGGCTACTACTGGCTTCTTGTTCTTGCTCCCTTGTTGCATCTCTTGTGTAGGAATCTGAAAATCATATAAATCATAACCTTAGTAATGATGAAGCTTTTGAATTCGGATCATAGAATTAACATTTTTTATGCATATATATCATTGTACCTCTTTTTGTGATGCAACTGACTCAGTCTGCACACCAATCCGTTTATCTTTTGATTTGGATTTTGTAGGAGTCTTACAATGTCATGTAAATAAAAAGTGCATAAAAGTAAGCATAACATAACTTATGCAAGTAAAACATTTGAAAACTAAAAGGTTAATAATGGTTTTCAACATACCGAATCATCTATGACGGTGAGGTTTGACGGTCATGCAACATACGACCCTATTGCGTCCCCCATCACTATTGCATCTCAAACTTCGTCAGGTATAGTTAGTAACGCATCCCGCTCTAAAGCAATATCAATCGAAACCTTCAAAAATCCAGCAGGGAGCGGTCTAGTGTGAAGGACGTCTCCGGGAGTGTTATGCATTTTTCCCTTGCCAACCATTCGATATGTCGGTGCCGATAAATATAGCTGACAAGGTGAAATGCCCAAAACAAAACAAAAATAATACGAAATTGTTATTGTGCAATGATGTCAATATAAAAAATTGTACTAACTTAATAAATATAATTACCTCCGGAATTTTTTGTTGACAATTGATACTGGCCTTGTCACTAGTATCTTTAAATTCTGAACTGCGCATTTCTGACATATATCTTTATTTATCCTGTTGCAGTTCACGAACTTGAGCTCTCAATTCTTCCAACGTTTCCATCACCTCTCTATTACTAGGATTTTTTGTCTTTGGACGCTTATAAAAGGAAGATGGAGTGACTCCAAATCCCTTACCCATCACGCGACCAGAATACTCTGGAACATTTAATACTCGACTCATTATGCTCCTGCAATCCTGGTCTTCTGTGGCAGGTAAGGACTGCGATAGAGTCTCCTGAAATTCAATATTAGAGCCATGCATAAATATATTAGATAAACAAGAACTTTATATCTAATTAAACAAATAACGTTATACTTACACATTGTTCAAAAACTTGTTGAACACCTTCAGTAACAACTCCATCCTTTCCCACACGGGCAACCTTCCACAAAACATGCTCCGGAACAGATGTTTCTTCACTTTTCTCCTCTGCAAGTACACATTAAGTCAAGAACTAGGATGAATAATAATACAAAAAGACCATAGAAATTATATATACTTATGATTTTTTGTTCCAAGCGTGCATATCTCAAACATCCTTTCTTGTATGGATACACAGGTTTCGAGGCTCTTTGACGATTAACGTCACTGACAACCTGCATAAACAATTAAAAGTCATATCAGAATACATGTAATAACTACATGAATATAATACAATGTTCATGATAAATTAAATTAAGATTACGTGGAATTCTTCAGTTCTTCGTTTGGCGAAAAAAGTGTCCCATTCTTCGGGTGCAATCAAGTCCGCATACTTCTTCGGGCATTCCGCTTCAACAAACTTTCCTTGGGCATCCCTCAGAAACTTGTTGGATAAAAATGCTCGGAACCCTCTAAGTCTTATTCCGGCTAATTGAAGACAATATTTTTGCTTCTCGTCACCAATGTTAAAAGATCTCTACAATAACAAATAAAGTGTGTTAGTATAATTAATTTAAAAATATAATCGTCAAAAATAACAAATAACATCACATATAGTACCTGTATCTCACTCCATATTTTATCTTTGGCGGGTTTCAACTGTGGATTTCGCCAATTGTCACAAGTAATAGGAACTAGTGAACAGACAAGCGCACCAATGAAACTAGTCAACATTGCGCCATTAGGCTCAATTAGTTAACCTGTTTCATTCCAATGAACGTCGTATTTTATTCCCTTGTCTCTAGCATGAATAACTCCTTTCATGATTGTTATTCCTCTTGAAATATCTCCTTCTGCATCTTGAACTGATTCTTTTGGATCATTCTTGGAAGTATCGTGCGAGTTCTCCTCATTAGTAGCCATTTTACCTATAATAAAGAAAAACACATATAAATCCATAATCCATAATCAGTTGAACATAATATAATCCATAATCAAATATGAAATGACAAACACACGACAAACATATAAATCCATGATCCATAATCAAATATGTAATGACAAACACACAACAAACATATAAATTCATGATCCATAATCAAATATGAAATGACAAACACATGACAAACATATAAGTCTATCATCTATAATCCATAATCCATAATCATTCTAAAATATGAAAAATACATGACAGAATATATAATTTTACTATTACCTCTTTATTAACGTCTCTTTCTTTTCCGGGTAGGAAGATGATCTACTTGTCTCTTAACAACACAAATGGATGGATTGATCCAAATTCCCTCATTATGATCATTTCTAATATATGATTCACTCGCTCCAACAATCTCATCTTGATCACTTATAATATATGATGCATTCGCTCCAACAATATCACTTTGATCTCCAATGTTATCATCAATTACTTTGTTAGATAAAAGCACTATAGACCATTTCGTACTTGTCGTGTCAGTGACATAGAACACTTGTCTAGCTTGAGAGGCTAGAATAAAAGGCTCATCTTTGTACCCCACCCTATTAAGATCCACTTGCAAAAATCCTGACTTATCCATTGGTATGCCACTATTATTTTCAACCCACTTGCAACCAAAGATAGGAATCTGAACTTCTCATAATCAAAAACCCAAATGCGCTCGATAACCCCAAAATATGACATATTTGTATATTTGGGGTTTAATTCCTTCACACTTGAAATGTGCATTGATTCAGCTACCAACGTGACACCACTATTTTGCATTGTACTTTTGTCACCTTGTTCTTTGGTATAAAATGTGTATCCATTAATTGCGTATACGCTATAAGAAAACACATGCAAACTTGGACCATATGCTAAACATCTCAACCTTTCTATTATTGAAGCGGGATCTACACAAAACTTTGAATAAATGTGATCCTTAAACCATGGTATGAAACTTCGATTGTGCTCTCGTACTATCCAATTTTCATTTCTATTCGGATTTAAACCTCGGATAAAATCCTTGTACATTTCAACATACGGCTCAACCTCATTGTCATTGTGCAGAACATACAAATGCACTTGCTCCCGTTCAGCCCTTGATACGGTCACAATTTTATTTCCAATTAACTTTTTTCCTTCTTTTTTTTCAACGATGTGAGATTTGGGAAGTCCAATGGATTGAACGTTGGAAAGATATTCAGTAAAAAACTCAATCGCTTCTTAAACAATGTATCGTTCAACAATACAACCCTCTGGTCGACTTCGATTTTTCACATACCCTTTTAATATTTTCATATACCGTTCAGAAGGGTACATCCATCTCATATAAGCTGGTCCACACAATTGTGTCTCCTTTACAAGATGAACAACTAGATGTACCATTATGTCAAAAAACTAGGGAGGGAAAACATTTCAAGCTCACACAATGTAATGACTATTTCTTTTAGCAATGTTGGTAAGATTGAAGGATCGATCACCTTACTACAAATTGACCTGAAGAAGAAACACAATTTAGTTATTGTGCGTCTTACTTTTTCCGGCAAAATAGAACGTATACTTATTGGTAGAAAATGTTCCATTATAACATGGCAATCATGCATCTTTAAACTCTTTAATTTAAGGTCTTTCATAGACACAAGTCTTCTAATATCTGAAGAGTATCCTTCTGGAACTTTAACTTCACTTAGAAACTTACACAATATTTTTTTCTCCTTTCTAGATAGAGTATAGGCAGCAGGTGGTAGATATGTTTGTTTCCTTTCTTCAAGGTCCTAATTCAGTTCTTATCCCCATTGCTATTAAGTCCTTTCTAGCTTTAAGGCCATCCTTAGACTTTCCTTGTATATTGAGTAACGTACCAATAACACTGTCAAATACATTTTTTTCAATATGCATAACATCAAGAAAATGTCTTACATACAACGACTTCCAATATGGAAATTCAAAAAAAATTGACCTCTTCTTCCACCCACTCTTAACAAGGGTATGTGCAAAAGGCTTGCCAAACTGAGTACTCACATCTTTCACCTTTTCAAAAACTTAATCACTTGTCAATATAGGTGGAGCTCTACCTTGTTCTGCCTCTCCATTGAAGGGTTTTCTCCATCCAAGGTAGTGATGATTAGAATTTAAGAATCTACGATGATCGAGAAATACATTCTTCTGACCAAACTCCAATCGCGTCCAATCTGTTTTATCTTCTCAAATAGGACACGCACATTGACCTTTTATGCTATACCCTGATAGATTTCTGTATGCTGGAAAATCATTAATTGTGTCAAACAACATCGCCCTCAAGTTGAAACTTTCTTTCCTATATCCATCATAAACCTCCACACCGTTCTCCCACAAAATCTTTAAATCTTCGATTAAGGGTGTCAAGTATACATCTATGTCATTCCCTGGTTGTTTAGGCCCATAAATTAACATAGATAACATCATGTACTTACGCTTCATACATAGCCATGGAGGTAGGTTATAAATTATAATAATCACAGGTCATGTGGTATGTGAGATACTTTGAAGACCGTGTGGGTTCATTCCATCAGTAGATAATTCCAAGAGAAGGTTTCTTGCTTCTTCTCCAAATTCAGGATAATCATTATCAATTTTCGTCCACTGTGGTGAATCTGCCGGATGATGAAACTTTCCATCTATAATTCTTTCATTTGCATGCCAAGTCAAGTTTCTTGCATCGGTTTCACTAAGGAACATACGTCTCAATCTCGGAATTATAGGAAAATACCACAAGACTTTTGCTGGAGACAACCTTTTCTTATATCGAGAGACACCGCATTTAGGACACTCATTTAATGATGCATACTCATTTCGAAACAAAACGCAATCGTTTGGACAGGCATGTATCGTATCATAGCTCATCCCAATAGAGCACACCATCTTTTTGGCCTCATATGTTCGATTGGGAAGAACATTATCCTCCGGAAGCATATCTTTCATAAGGGGTAATAACTCTGTAAAAAATTTATCCGACCATCCATTACCCGCCTTTAAGTTGTACAACTTTAACACCGCAGATAATCTTGTGAATTTAGTGCAACCCTTATACAATGGTTTCTTTGCATCGCTTACCAACCTCTCAAACATTTTGGGACAATCCTGAAGATCTTATTCAAGTGCTTCTGCAATCTCTTCGACTCGATCACAATCGTATGTATCTGTGGCATTGTCGTTTGAAGCATAGGTCATATTATCCTCCGGTTCAACATTCTCGTTACTTTTCTCACCATAAAGTGTCCAACTTGTATAACTTCGATCAATTCCATGCCTCTTTAAATGCGACTCCATCTAACCCGCGTCAATCTGACGCCCAAAACAGCAACCCAAGCAAGGACATGTGATTCGACTGGGGTCTTTGGCGTGTTCAACAGCAAACTTAACGAATTCTGATACCCCATTCTCGTACTCTTTCAACAATCGATTGGACGACATCCATTTTTTATCCATGATTTTACTAAGTAACCAAAACAAAAACAAAAGAACAACTACATACCTGTATATATAGAAGTCAGCAACTTTTGGACTGAACCACAAAGTGTAAGATTCTTGAAAACGATCTGAATTCACTCTTCACAAGTAACCCCTATAGCAAATGAACGTAAGTTAGTAACTGATGGTGTATACCACATATAACAAGACAAATTTAGTATGTAATATGACAAACAAGAAATATCGGAGGAACAAGTCAAAGTTTCAAGAAACAAATTTAGTAAACATCGTCATTAAATCAAATAGCATGGTATAATTTGATTCGTCACAAATGACACATCAACACTTAATGTTTCAACTCAACATTGTCAAAAAAAACAACTTCAACGCTTAAGTTCAATTAACTTCAAAGTTCTATCATCAATTCAAATTCAATTAAAAATTCAATCACTATTTATCATTTTCAATCAACTATCAAAATAACAATTAATTTTATAATTATTTTCAATCAACTCTTAAAATAAATTCAATCACTAGTTCAATTAACAACTAATTTCATTATCATTTTCAAACAACAACCAAATTCTTACATCACTAAAATTTTCCGATAAATATTCCTATTAACTTTACAAAGAGCCCTATAACAACCTCAACAATCTAACTTCTACAACACTCTTAACTACCATGACTATAACAACCTCAACTAATTAACTTCTACAACACCTATAACAACCTCAACTAATTAACTTCTACTATTCTACAAATTAATCATTAAACTAACTTCTACAAACTAATCACATTTTACACAATAATCACTATACTAACTTCTACTAATTAATCACTTTTCTAATTAATCACTAACTAACTTCTACAAATCAAAAAATGAAAACCTAACATCAACAACTAATAATACAACTTCTTTATCTCACAGAAACAGTAGAGAAACAATCAACAATGGAGAATATTAAACATTTCCATTATTGGAGAGAAAACCAGAAAAAAGGAGAGTAAAAACCTCAAACGGCGGACGACGGTGTGAGCAAGCAGAAACGACGGAGGAAAGCCACGAACGGAGTGAAGACACGAACGGAGGGAGTTTCGTTTGCAGAAACGGCGGAGGATGGACAGAGTTTCGTTTGCGGAAGATGATAAATAGTCGCGAGAGGTAGGGTGAAATAGAAACGGTCGAAATGAAAATAGAGGGATATCAGAATCTGTTTTAATTTTAATATTTTTAAAGACCTTTAGCAGCGCTTTTAGAAAGCGCTTTCTTATGTTAGGCCTTTAGCAGCGCTTTTGACGTAAAAGCGCTTTCTAATGTGGGAAAAATGAAAGGCCTTTAGCAGCGCTTTCCAAAAGCGCTGGCTAAAGCCTGTTGTACGAAAGGCCTTTAGCAGCGGTTTTCAAAAGTGCTGCCTTATGGTAACCCTTTAGCAGCACTTTTCATGAAACGCTTTCTAAAGTTCACCTGCCTTAGGGCTTTAGCAGCGCTTTTGAAAAGCGTTGTCTTATGTTCTCCATATAGCGTCGCTTTATTCTTTCATTTTTTTATTTTTTTTAGCAAAACATATAGCAGCGCTTCTGTCAAAAAGCGTTGTCTTTGTTGTGCTGCGAAAAATCATTTTTGGCGTAGTGATGGCTACATAAAGATTCATTCAAGTGTATGGTTGGGAACCATAAGCAACACATGGTGGGGGGAAAAGTTCAAAACGGGTTCAAGGGGTAACAACAATTAATATCATCAAGCCATGAGATAAATGTAGGCTGGAAACATGAATTAACATGAATGGTCATTGTAGCAAGTCACTTGTCAGCATGAAGCATAAACACGAGCAAGGCAACACATCATCATCAAGTTACAAAAATCCATGGTGCAAGTAGGAAGCATGTCCAAAAAGGACCACACAACCATTATCCAGGCCAAGAGAATTATAAGCAAGTGTAGAAATACAATGAACAAAGTTTAGAAAAGCAAAAGTTGAGCAGCTGTACAAAAAATACAAGATACGGGTTGCAGTAAAAAAATACAAGCAAATACACATGGGAAAAATTAAGAAAATACAAAAATTCAAATGAGCTTTTAGAAGGATCAATGATTTCCTGATGATTCATGTAACACCCCTTCTATACCCCGTACAAAACGTAATAAAAAAAAATAATCTTATAATAAAACATCAGAGCAAAGATTAAGTCATTTAGATATAAACAGAGATGTCACATCAACGTGAACTAAAAACAACCTGCTCATAAAGATATATAACACCCGGATAGTTTTTATAAACAAAGGAACTCCGTTCCAAAATATCAGCATTCAGTTACAGAATTAAAGCGGAACATCCATAACTGATGTCATCACAAAATATAAGTATGTCATATACATATTCATACAAGGCCACTATATACAAGCTAAAAGAAACATCTACACTCGAACCCCGACTACCCGTGTTACATATCAGAGCCGACGGAACGACAAAAAGACGAAGACACTAATCTTCGCAAAAGACCTCCAGCGTCTAATCTGCAATGCCATTACCGCATTAAACCACAGCAGAAGGGTGAGAAACAGGATTATAATATAATTGCATATCATGATATAACACTTAGCAAAATATGCACAATTATTCTCACCACACAAATACGATACTTGTAAACAACACAAGACATATTAAACCCATTTCACACATCAATCACATAAGCATATACATTAACACAATGCAAAACAAATCCTTCTCAAAATTCAACACATAAACATTCATGTAATGAATTATGCAAATGCACAGAGACCGACACGACGACTCTACGCATGCGGTACCAATCCAACCTTGTAATTCATTAGTCCCCCAGGAACTCTTGGAATCATCGCTCGTTACATAGAGTAACTCCCCGTCGGGCCTACGATGTTCCCCGTCGCTATAAACCATTATTTCAGGGCGTACGACGTTTATGGATTGCTTTAGTCCACTATTTCAAGGCGCACAATCCGATTGCCATAGTCCACTATTTCAGGGCGCACAATCATTTGTGATTAATCGCTTCTACCATTATTTCAGGGCGTAAGACGATAAAACTGATTCATCTATGAATCTTCCAATGCAAGAATGCATATCATGATACTTGACACATTAATGACTCATGCCATCATCAAATGCTCATGCATTAACAATAATCATGTATTTCAAGTACATATAAAGTAATGCACACAATTGCCCAAAATGGCCACAAACACCAATATACCATTCCACAACATCAAATTCCCATCAAAGAATCATCACACAAGCCATCTCATAACATATCATAATATGTCTTACAATATTGAAAAATAACTCAAAATTCCATTATTCGGTTTTCCGAAAAAGTCGGCTAAAAGTCAGCCAAAAATAATATTTTATATCATCATCAAAAAGTACTCATCGACAGCTTCGATTCGGTATAAAGAACTCTTAAATACGATAAACGGTTAACAAGATATGAATATTTCAAAATAATGCGAAAACATAAACCGGACGCCCGACACTACGAAACGGTTCGTAAAAACTGTACCGATTGGACCAAGTTCAGACCCCAAAACTATTTTTCCTAGAAAGAACATCTCGTTAGCTTTCCATCGCTTCGAACGGGGGTTAAAACCGACTTACGGTTCAAGAGATATGAATTTCTGAAGTTTCCCCGACAAACCCGAATTTCCTGGTTCAGCACAGTATGTATCGATACATAGGCTTATGTATCGACGCATAGAGGTCACATGTATCGATACATAGCACGCATGTGTCGACGCATGCTGTAGTAAAAATTCTGTTTTCTTAAAATTCTACAGTATGTATCGACGCATAAGGGTTATGTATCGATACATAACCATTTCGTATCGATACATAGCTGTTATGTATCGATTCATAGCCCTGTTTTTCTCAAAAATCAGATTTCTCAAATTTCTCCCTTGCTGCCACTTTTCCGAAATGCCCGGAAACTCGACTAAATCGAACATTTTCATCGAAACAAACATATACGCGCAACCACCAAATACATAAGAACAATTTAGAACACATAAACGAAATTTCTACGACGTTCGATTTTTCGATTAAATTTCAACCTTTCAAAAAAACTAGAATTTTCAAACATCACCAAATCGAATAAAAAGCACGCTATACGACGACCTAACCTTACTCGATACAACTACGTAGTTTATTTCGAATTCTAACCGCGAAAATATCGGTTTTTATCGATTTCCTACAATTCGACCTAAACGGACAAAATAACGGAAACATAACGAAAACTAACCAAAACATAACCAAACTTCATGAAACTTTAAACAGCAGCTCACATACATATAACCAACCAATACATGTATTTATACGACTTTTCGACCGTAAAAACATCGGTTTCTATCGATTTTGTCAAAAATAGCAACCTAACCACATAATTCTCTACACATTCAAACAATTCAAAAACAAACATATATAATCATACTCAATCAATATAATAATCGAGTTTCACACCCTTACCCGATTAAATCGATTCCTAGAAGTGATTTTCTTGAGTTTCCAAGCTTTTCCTCTTTTTCTCTCTTTTTCTCCTTTCTCTTCTTTTCTTTCTTCCCTTTCTCTCTATTTTTCTATTTTTCTTTCTTTTCTCCCTTTCTTACTACTTTTTTTTTCTATTTATAAAAAATCAAAATATCTAACCACCCAAAAAGACCAAAATACCCCTACACTCAAATTTCTCGCAAACGTTCCCAAAACGCGACAAAATATCACAACATTGAAAAATAACATATTTCCAAATAAAAGTCAAAAATAAAATAATATAATAATAGAATAATAATAAAATAATCAAAAACGACTCAATTAAATAAAAATACTAAAACTAGGGCGTTACAACTCTCCCCCACTTAGAAATTTTCGTCCTCGAAAATATATCGAGACGAACAACTCCGGACACGACTCTCGCATCCGACTAACAAACCAACATGCCAACAAAAGGTACACCACAAATAACACAACAACAACGACAAGATGCAAAGCCCATACAATGCACTTGACGACCAACTCACAACTCAAGGAAAACCACGATACCAACACACAGGTTCACTCTAGAACCGAAACACAACAAGATCGTTACCATCACCACAGGTAACACTCCCCTAATTCCCCATCATAGGAATTAGCTACACACACTCGAACCATCACCATGGAAACGAGGCAACAACACAAACAAGAACACAAGTTCCACGACACAACATCGATTCCACAACCTCTACAAAACCAGAATACCAACATCCTTGTCACACAACCTTATTACAACAATGCTACAATTCCCAATCGAACATATAATCAAAACATCCATTTACATAGTAGCCCATTAATAATATTTAAACCTTTCACCTAACACTTCCATTCTGAAACGTCCAATGGTCTCATCATTCCTACATGTTTCCAATGTTCAACCTATGAACTCTTACAAGTCACACATGTAAATACAAAATGTGCCACCTCACGCTTCCGCTGAGCACTCTGATTACTCGCAACCATCAAAGCTATCAATTTCACGTCCAAAGTCTAACTCTTTCTCATATTCGCCAAAAATCACTGTTCACTTTAATATTACCAACCTCACACTCTCCTGTGTTATCTCATACACCATACACCAGTCTCAAAATTGCTCAAATAATTCTAACTCCCTGACCATCAAAACAGACATGCATAGAAACTTCCAACTTAACTTTTCAGGCACAACAACAGCTTTTTCCCCGAAGGATAATCCAAGCTAAATTCATAACTCATCACGAACTCTAACCATCCTTGCTGTCTCATACTCTATTCCTTTAGACCAAACAAGTACTCAATATCCTTACGATTACCAAACACTTCGAACCTAGAACCATAAAAATAATACCTCCAAATATTCCAACACAATACCACCGCAACCAATTCCAAATCCATAATAATACAGATCCTTTTATAAATCCTCAATTGTCGTAAAGCATAAGCCACGACTTTACCCTCTTGCATTAACACGTTGACTAAACACATCAAAGACACATCACAATACCCCACAACCGATTTATTAGGATCACACAAAATCAAAGCTGAAACCGTAGACAACTTCTACTCCAGCTCACCAAAACTTACTCACAACGAACATCCAAACAAACGACTCACCCTTTGTAAGTCAACTGAGATACCAGAAGTACGAACTTAACAAAGTCTTCCATAACCTGTAATAACAACCAACTGAGTCCAAAAGTTTCTAATCTCCTTAACTAACTTCGGAGCCTCTCATGTAGAACTACATCTACTTCCGATGGATCCATTAACCATACTCTCATCTGAAATAACATTTCCAAGAAAACTAACCTTTTTCAACCCAAATTCTCACTTGAATAACTTAGCATAAAACTTCATCTCTTTTCAACACTTGTAATTTAAATCTTAAACACTTTACTCATTCTTCCTCTGAGTTTATAACAAATCCAAATATCCTCAATCGAAACCACTATGAACTTATCCAATTAAATATGGAAGATACGATTCCTCC
Source organism: Lathyrus tuberosus (assembly GCA_022829125.1). Lineage (NCBI taxonomy): Eukaryota > Viridiplantae > Streptophyta > Magnoliopsida > Fabales > Fabaceae > Lathyrus > Lathyrus tuberosus. Next base: position 5,324,307 of record JALAZF010000161.1, on the reverse strand, counting down.
ACTCCATAAACATTAGAGACGCGTTACTAACACCAGATACCATCATTGTACGTTACAATTCCTAAATAAAATCCAAAAGATATAAATCCTTAAAGCTTTTGCAAAACTTTTCACTGGGTAACTGGTTACTCACATACAAGCTTAACCGAGTAAATAACAACCTATTCCGAGGATAACAAACCTAACCAGTCACATTAAATCGATCAAAGCCTCAACTCACACAATTCACCACTCTTATCAAACATTCCAAACAATTGTAATTCACTCAAACTCAACCAAACCATTCTAGTCATCTGTTCATGAAAGTGGACACTTATTCTCAATCATTACCTTATTCAACTGTTAGTAATCCATACCCAATTTCTTCTCCTGACCGTCCAATTCCGCAATTCCAACATGTATCAACAACCAACCAAAAAGAATTCTCAAACACAATGTTACATCCACCCACAAGGGTTTCCTCACAATTTCCATTAATGCCTTAAAACTCCAAAGACTCCTAACCCACCAGAACTCTAAGTTTGTTGTCCATAGTCTCAATACCATTATACTTGTTATTCCATTCCATCATCCTTCCTTTTGTTACCAACAATACTGGAGCTCTCTAAGACAACACCTTAATGTTTCATCCAAAAACACATCTGAAAACTATGCCCAACTGACGGCCCATCACTGCGACTTCCTGCCAATTCCCAGAACACTACCATCACAGACAAAACAAACATCTTATTCCCATCTACTAAGAGTTTCCTACTTACTTAGCATATACAAACCTCAAATATTCACCTTCGTCCAATTAAGTTCAATCTCTACTCTCTGTGAAGCAGTCCTTAAATAAAACCCAATCATTCTCTCTCAACGACTTCCCAACTGGACTAACATACCAAAACTTCTAATCCATTTCATCTTCCGATATTAGCATCTTCATCGACTCATCAAAACAATCTGTAATCATCTCCTTAAATTCCAAACAACTCATTTTACACACTATCAAAGCCGGAAAGACCCGCCTATTCCATCCAACATAATTTCCATCTGCTATCAACAAGAGATTAAGGGTGATCAGTTCCTCAATTTGCCAATAGACAGTCGACAATCATGATGGGGCATAAACCGTCTTTACCAAACTATAATAGCCTTTCTTGCATCTCATGCACAAAACTAACTAAGGCACCAATCCTTAGCCTACATAAACCTTACCTCTGCATTCCCTCCGGAATCGGGAACAACACTGTCCAAAGAGTACTTACAATCTTGCAATTCACAACACACTGAGCCAGCGCTCCACATCTGAAGCAACATGGAGAAGTATCAGCTTCTCCCCCACTTATCTCATTCTAACTCCTGAAAACAAAGGATTAGAAACCAGAAAGCACTGACAGTGTTTCACACACATATCACGTACTAAGGGACAAACAACAACGACAGTATTCAACTGTCACACCAACAGACTCAACAACTGACTCAACACTGGCTCTGATACCACTTAATGTAACACCCCTTCTATACCCCGTACAAAACGTAATAAAAAAATAATAATCTTATAATAAAACATCAGAGCAAAGATTAAGTCATTTAGATATAAACAGAGATGTCACATCAACGTGAACTAAAAACAACCTGCTCATAAAGATATATAACACCCGGATAGTTTTTATAAACAAAGGAACTCCGTTCCAAAATATCAGCATTCAGTTACAGAATTAAAGCGGAACATCCATAACTGATGTCATCACAAAATATGAGTATGTCATATACATATTCATACAAGGCCACTATATACAAGCTAAAAGAAACATCTACACTCGAACCCCGACTACCCGTGTTACATATCAGAGTCGACGGAACGACAAAAAGACGAAGACACTAATCTTCGCAAAAGACCTCCAGCGTCTAATCTGCAATGCCATTACCGCATTAAACCACAGCAGAAGGGTGAGAAACAGGATTATAATATAATTGCATATCATGATATAACACTTAGCAAAATATGCACAATTATTCTCACCACACAAATACGATACTTGTAAACAACACAAGACATATTAAACCCATTTCACACATCAATCACATAAGCATATACATTAACACAATGCATAACAAATCCTTCTCAAAATTCAACACATAAACATTCATGTAATGAATTATGCAAATGCACAGAGACCGACACGACGACTCTACGCATGCGGTACCAATCCAACCTTGTAATTCATTAGTCCCCCAGGAACTCTTGGAATCATCGCTCGTTACATAGAGTAACTCCCCGTCGGGCCTACGATGTTCTCCGTCGCTATAAACCATTATTTCAGGGCGTACGACGTTTATGGATTGCTTTAGTCCACTATTTCAAGGTGCACAATCCGATTGCCATAGTCCACTATTTCAGGGCGCACAATCATTTGTGATTAATCGCTTCTACCATTATTTCAGGGCGTAAGACGATAAAACTGATTCATCTATGAATCTTCCAATGCAAGAATGCATATCATGATACTTGACACATTAATTACTCATGCCAACATCAAATGCTCATGCATTAACAATAATCATGTATTTCAAGTACATATAAAGTAATGCACACAATTGCCCAAAATGGCCACAAACACCAATATACCATTCCACAACATCAAATTCCCATCAAAGAATCATCACACAAGCCATCTCATAACATATCATAATATGTCTTACAATATTGAAAAATAACTCAAAATTCCATTATTCGGTTTTCCGAAAAAGTCGGCTAAAAGTCGGCCAAAAATAATATTTTATATCATCATCAAAAAGTACTCATCGACAGCTTCGATTCGGTATAAAGAACTCTTAAATACGATAAACGGTTAACAAGATATGAATATTTCAAAATAATGCGAAAACATAAACCGGACGCCCGACACTACGAAACGGTTCGTAAAAACTGTACCGATTAGACCAAGTTCAGACCCCAAAACTATTTTTCCTAGAAAGAACATCTCGTTAGCTTTCCAACGCTTCGAACGGGGGTTAAAACCGACTTACGGTTCAAGAGATATGAATTTCCGAAGTTTCTCCGACAAACCCGAATTTCCTGGTTCAGCACAGTATGTATCGATACATAGGCTTATGTATCGACGCATAGAGGCCACATGTATCGATACATAGCACGCATGTGTCGACGCATGCTGTAGTAAAAATTCTGTTTTCTTAAAATTCTACAGTATGTATCGACGCATAAGGGTTATGTATCGATACATAACCATTTCGTATCGATACATAGCTGTTATGTATCGATTCATAGCCCTGTTTTTCTCAAAAATCAGATTTCTCAAATTTCTCCTTTGCTGCCACTTTTCTGAAATGCCCGGAAACTCGACTAAATCGAACATTTTCATCGAAACAAACATATACACGCAACCACCAAATACATAAGAACAATTTAGAACACATAAACGAAATTTCTACGACGTTCAATTTTTCGATTAAATTTCAACCTTTCAAAAAAACCAGAATTTTCAAACATCACCAAATCGAATAAAAAGCACGCTATACGACGACCTAACCTTACTCGATACAACTACGTAGTTTATTTTGAATTCTAACCGCGAAAAACATCGGTTTTTATCGATTTCCTACAATTCGACCTAAACGGACAAAATAACGGAAACATAACGAAAACTAACCAAAACATAACCAAACTTCATGAAACTTTAAACAGCAGCTCACATACATATAACCAACCAACACATGTATTTATACGACTTTTCGACCGTAAAAACATCGGTTTCTATCGATTTTGTCAAAAATAGCAACCTAACCACATAATTCTCTACACATTCAAACAATTCAAAAACAAACATATATAATCATACTCAATCAATATAATAACCGAGTTTCACACCCTTACCCGATTAAATCGATTCCTAGAAGTGATTTTCTTGAGTTTCCAAGCTTTTCCTCTTTTTCTCTCTTTTTCTCCTTTCTCTTCTTTTCTTTCTTCCCTTTCTCTCTATTTTTCTGTTTTTCTTTCTTTTCTCCTTTTCTTACTACTTTTTTTTTCTATTTATAAAAAATCAAAATATCTAACCACCCAAAAAGACCAAAATACCCCTACACTCAAATTTCTCGCAAACGTTCCCAAAACGCGACAAAATATCACAACATTGAAAAATAACATATTTCCAAATAAAAGTCAGAAATAAAATAATATAATAATAGAATAATAATAAAATAATCAAAAACGACTCAATTAAATAAAAATACTAAAACTGGGGCGTTACAATTCACAATGGCCCCCGTGAATTTTGGAATAGATTTGCACCCAAATTCCATGTTTCCAGCTCAGCAATCTATGCCAAATGAGTCATGACTTCTACACTTAATTCACACGAGTTTAAGCCTTGATTTAACACGTATCATTCACTCTCAGCTTGCCTATAACTTGAGCATCACTCCACACATTAAATCAAGCTCGCAACCATCAAAAATCTGCAGAAATCACACCCGAAAATCCCTGCAAAACAGAGCATTCGGTTTCAACCATCCACACTTCTACCTCACTAATTCATCAACCAAACACTATCACTGAGCATCCCTAAAGCTAAAAGAATCAAGATAGAGAGAGAGAGAGAGAGAGAGAGCTGAAACTGTTGGGAGAACACCGTTACTTAGTTTTGACTCATTCAGGTTTAAAGTTATTTGTTTGTTTCTGAATAAAGCTATTCTTTAGGAATAAGATTCTTTTGTTGATTTGTTCTCCTTAGAAATAGCCATGATATAGTCATGTAAATCATGGGCCCTTATTTTACTCGTTTCAGTTTCTCTACTGGCTACATATAAAGCCATTCATTTTCATTCAATAAATTTAAGCTTAATAGCTAGCTACCATCAAGTTTTAATAGCGGCATCAGAGCTCACACAAGGGCCTGGTCTTTAGAAAGAACAGAGAAAGAAATTGAGTGAAACACAGAAAGAGAGGAAACAACAACAAGCCATGTCTGACAGCAATAACCTTCTCAGTATTCTGAAGTTTGATGGAGACTATGATCACTGGTCCATGCTAATGGAAAACTTGCTGAGATCAAAGGAGTACTGGAGCTTGGTGGAGCAAGGCTATGAAGAGCCTAAAACACCGAAGTCACTCACAGGAGCAGAACATTGAACCTTGGAGGAGAAAAAGCTAAAGGACTTTAAGGCAAAGAATTATTTATTTCAATCTATTGACAAGAATATTTTGAAAACAATCACCAACAAAACCACCTCCAAAGCACTTAGGGATTCAATGAAGTAAAAATATCAGGGGAATGCTCGAGTTCAGCGAGCTCAACTCTAAAGGCTACGTCGGGATTTTGAAATTCTAGAAATGCAAAATGGTGAGTACGTGAATGATTATATTTCAAGAGTCCTGTTAACTGCAAATGACATGAGATGAGCAGGAGAAACCATGGAGGATAGACATATTGTTGAGAAGATTCTGCGCACACTGTCAGATAAATACAATTATATTGTATGCTCAATCGAAGAATCCAAAGATATCAATAAGATGACAGTAGATGAGCTACACAGTTGCTTGCTTGGACATGAATACAAGATAAAACGGAAGAATGTGATGGAACAAGCATTGAAGGTTACCAGAGACGGTTCTAATTAGCAATTTGGGGAACAATTCAGAGGCAGAGGGCGTGGAGGACTCAGAAGGAGAGGCAGAGGCATAACATTCAATAAATCCACAGTTGAGTGTTATCGATATCACAAGCTGGGACATTTCCAATACGAATGTCCAACCTATGCCAATTATGCAGAAAACACAGAGCTAGATGAAGGAGAAGAGATGCTTCTTATGTCATATGTGGAAATGCAAGGAGCCACACGAGATGAAGTATGGTTTCTGGACTCCGGTTGCAGTAATCACATGAGTGGAGACAGGAAATGGTTCACTGAACTTGATCAATCATTCAGACACGGTGTTAAGCTGGGAAACGACTCCAAATTTGTTGTAATGGGAAAAGGCAAAATTCGAATGAAAATAGATGGACGAGTTATGGTCATCACAGAGGTATTTTAAGTTCCTGATCTCAAATCAAATCTCCTTAGCATTGGTCAGCTTCAAGAGCGAAATCTATCCATATTGATTAAGAATGGTTGTTGTAGCATCTATCATGATATTAGAGGTCTGATCATACGAACTGTGATATCCGCAAATCGTATGTTTGTGCTTCTGGCATCTATTCCCTCTGTCTCTAATAATGTATCAAAAGAAGTGATAAGTGCAAAATGTACCTATTTTTGTATATATGTTTTATTGCACTTATCAATGCTTTTTGGTAAATATAGTTTCAATAAACCCCGATTTGTTTATAAATACGTTTACTTTACTTTTTAGTGTATATATTGCGTATAGTGTAAATATCATTGAGTTGAATTGATTTTTTCTCAATTTTTGCAGGTATCCAATCAAGGATGTATTTCCATTGTTAGATAGAGCATTGAATAAGCTTTCCAATGCTTCAAACCGGGCGAAAAACGGAGTTACGATTCAAAAGTTACGAATAAAACAGTGCAGAATTTTTCTGCTGACTGGTGTGTTGCGCCCCTGCAGCGCCGGGCGGTGCAGGGGCGGTAGAAAAAAGTTGAAAATGAACTTACAGTGGCGTTACATGAATTTTTGATTCGGCCGGGCGACCCAGAATTCCGCCGGGCGGTACTGCGCGGACAGAAACTCCATTAAAGGCCCAAAAACATATTTTTTAGGTTATGGGTTTGATATTTTTGGTTCCAAATCCATCCAATAGCATTTTTTGAGTAGAATTAGGCTAGAAAACACATTGGAGCATGCATTAGGATGATCCGGAGTCTAATCCTTCATCAATCGGATCCAACAACTCATGAAATGTTTGGTTTTTCTCCATTTCTTCTCTATGTATTTCTCTATTTGTTGGGTTATGTTTGTATTGTTACTCTAAACCTATGTACATGTATTGATCATGGTTGTATAATATATTTGCTTTACAAATCATTATCGATGTCTTCCTTGATCTTTTTGCATTTATGTTTGGATTTGTGTTGTGTTAGAGATAAACATCATAAATCTTGATTAGGGATGGATATTTATTGTCTAGATGCTAGAGATAGATTTAGATGATAATCTTTTTGGTGTCGGAACTTAATGCCTTCCGTGTTTCGAGGCGTCGTGCGCGAGAGTGACGACGAGAGTGATACGGTTGCTCTCTCAGCTCAGTGTGCCAGAGATGGACACTGTTGTGAGCGATACGTGATGATTTTGATGAGTATTGTATGTTGAATGAGACCGATCGATAGGTTTACGTTTGTTCTGAGTAGTGTATATTCATGCTTGATAGGTTTCTTCTCTTCAAATAATGTACTCTTTTTATGTTCATATTTACCTTTTCGCATTTAATTCAAACCATTTAAACCCAAACTCATTAACAATTAAATTGTCGAACGGCAGTTCAGTAGCACTGATCTCTGTGGACACGATAAATTCCCAGAAAAATACTTCCAAATCCTTTTGTTTGCTTGCCTTATACCGCATCCAACAAAACGACGCCGTTGTCGGGGATTGGTTTTTATTGTTCTTGCATTGCGATAGTTTAGTTATTTTTGAGTTTTGTAGATATCGTACATATTGTATATTTTCACTTGTTTATATTGATACTTGTATATTGTAACGTTTGTTTAAGTGTTTGGTTAGGTCGCTTGCTTTTGGTTGCGCGGTGAGGCATCACCATGGCATGAAGGGAGGATGTCGCTAGCTAAGCACCGTAAAGGCGTCGAGCTTTTGACGTAAAACAAGCATGTTTTATAGTTTTTCTTTTCGTATGTTTTTGGTTGTTGTTTGGTCACAGATTTTGATTGACTTATTTGAGGATGTTTTTGTGATTTTCCAAGTTGGTTCGTTTCAACTTGCGGATGTATGGTAATGATTTTGTTAAGTTTTGTACACGTCCGTGGTATGTGTTTATCGCTTTCTTGACTTTAGCATATTCATGATACTTAGCCATTTTACAAACTTCCATGCCATCCATTCTTTTGTATACTTGTTCTATTGTGAATCACTTTAGTTCCCAACCTATTTGTGAGGTAGCCTTTTATTGTTCATATATGCGCGGAGTACCAGCATTCTTGTTCTAACTGGATTTTATTATGTTGAACCTTTTGTTTGTGTTGTTTATATGAATGCATGAAAAGGATCAAGGCAATTGTTTCATTTTGAGCACAACCACCTTAGCCAAATAGTCAATTCACCTTGTGAGTGTGTGAGAATTCGTAACCCCTTTGAGCTCTTTGATCCATGTTTTTATTTAAACTTAATGCTTGTCTATGAGTATTTAGTTCACTTATTTTTGAATGGATTTTGTTTTTTCTTGGACCTCAACTTTGTGTTGTTGTATGAGTTTTTTCTTGCCTTAGAAAGTACGGAGTATTCACATGATGGTGCGGTTGAATTCAAGTTGGGGAGAGAATGTGTATTCATTAGTTGGTTCTATGAGGAAAGAAATAGAAAAGAAAAAAGAGAAAAATATGACAAAAGAAAAGAATAGAAAAAAAGAAAGAAAAAGAAAATCTTTGAAAAAGGAAACAAAAAGAGTTTTAAATAATTGTGCTAAATAAGTATTGTGTTTTGTGTAACACTTGGGATGACAGAAGAAGTTTGGTTGAAATTTGGTGTGTGAATCTTTGTGAGTTTATCACTCCCTTAGGTTTAGGCAAGTTTTTGTTTCAATTACCTTTAGAAATTGCCCCTTGTTTGTTTACCCGACCACGTTACAACCTTGAAAGTCCTTGTGATTCTTGCCTTTGTATGTTCAATATGAATTTGTGGATGTATGCATAATTTAGTCTTTTGTTTGCATGAGTGTTGTGTGAGTGTAAAGAACCTTATTGTGTGTTTTTCATCTACCGATGATTATTTTTGCTAGGTGTGATTCACTTTGTAACTTGTGTTGTTTTAGAACGTTTGGCATGATTTTTGTATTTTGCATTTGCTTCTTGATTATGTTGTCGTCGTAGTTTAGTGGTAAGTATTTACTTTTTGTGTGTACCGTTTGCATTTGAACCATGCATTCGTTTCCGTTTTTTAAAACATGTTGATTCGTCTTTCTTTGGAAATCGCTTTTGTGTTTTCAAGTTTGTTTGATTCTTGTTTGTGGACAAACAATTATGTAAGTTGGGGAGAGTTGATAAGTGCAAAATGTACCTATTTTTGTATATATGTTTTATTGCACTTATCAATGATTTTTGGTAAATATCGTTTCAATAAACCCCGATTTGTTTATAAATACGTTTACTTTACTTTTTAGTGTATATATTGCGTATAGTGTAAATATCATTGAGTTGAATTGATTTTTTCTCAATTTTTGCAGGTATGCAATCAAGGATGTCTTGCCATTGTTAGATAGAGCATTGAATAAGCTTTCCAACGCTTCGAACTGGGCGAAAAACGGAGTTACGGTTCAAAAGTTACGAATAAAACAGTGCAGAATTTTTCTGCTGACTGGTGTGCTGCGCCCTTGCAGCGCCGGGCGATGCAGGGGCGGTAGAAAAAAGTTCAAAATGAAATTACAGTGGCGTTACATGAATTTTTGATTCCTCCGGGCGACCCAGAATTCCGCCAGGCGGTACTGCGCGGACAGAAACTCCATTAAAGGCCCAAAAACATATTTTCTAGGTTATGGGTTTGATATTTTTGGTTCCAAATCCATCTAATAGCATTTTTTTAGTAGAATTAGGCAAGAAAACACATTGGGGCATGCATTAGGATGATCCGGAGTCGAATCCTTCATCAATCGGATCCGACAACTCATGAAATGTTTGGTTTTTCTCCATTTCTTCTCTATGTATTTCTCTATTTGTTGGGTTATGTTTGTATTGTTACTCTAAACCTATGTACATGTATTGATCATGGTTGTATAATATATTTGCTTTACAAATCATTATCGATGTCTTCCTTGATCTTTTTGCATTTATGTTTGGATTTGTGTTGTGTTAGAGATAAACATCATGAATCTTGATTAGGGATGGATATTTATTGTCCAGATGCTAGAGATAGATTTAGATGATAATCTTTTTGGTGTCGGAACTTAATGCCTTCCGTGTTTCGAGGCGTCGTGCGCGAGAGTGACGACGAGAGTGATACGGTTGCTCTCTCAGCTCAGTGTGCCAGAGATGGACACTGTTGTGAGCGATACGTGATGATTTTGATGAGTATTGTATGTTGAATGCGACTGATCGATAGGTTTACGTCTGAGTAGTGTATATTCATGCTTGATAGGTTTCTTCTCTTCAAATAATGTACTCTTTTTATGTTCATATTTACTTTTCCGCATTTAATTCAAACCATTTAAACCCAAACTCATTAACAATTAAATTGTCGAACGGCAGTTCAGTAGCACCGATCTCTGTGGACATGATAAATTCCCAGAAAAATACTTCCAAATCTTTTTGTTTGCTTGCCTTATACCGCATCCAACAAAATGGCGCCATTGTCGGGGATTGGTTTTTATTGTTCTTGCATTGCGATAGTTTCGTTGTTTTTGAGTTTTGTAGATATCGTACATATTGTATATTTTCACTTGTTTATATTGATACTTGTATATTTTAACGTTTGTTCAAGTGTTTGGTTAGGTCGCTTGCTTTTGGTTGCGCGGTGAGGCATCACCATGGCATGAAGGGAGGATGTTGCTAGCTAAGCACCGTAAAGGCGTCGAGTTTTCGACGTAAAACAAGCATGTTTTATAGTTTTTCTTTTCGAATGTTTTTGGTTGTTGTTTGTTCACAGATTTTGATTGACATATTTGAGGATGCTTTTGTGATTTTCCAAGTTGGTTTGTTTCAACTTGCGGATGTATGGTAATGATTTTGTTAAGTTTTGTACACGTCCGAGGTATGTGTTTATCGCTTTCTTGACTTTAGCATATTCATGATACTTAGGCATTTTACAAACTTCCATGCCATCCATTCTTTTGTATACTTGTTCTATTGTGAATCACTTTAGTTCTCAACCTATTTGTGAGGTAGCCTTCTATTGTTCATATATGCGCGGAGTACCAGCATTCTTGTTCTAACTGGATTTTATTATGTCGAAGCGTTTGTTTGTGTTGTTTATATGAATGCATGAAAAGGATCAAGGCAATTGTTTCATTTTGAGCACAACCACCTTAGCCAAATAGTCAATTCACCTTGTGAGTGTGTGAGAATTCGTAACCCCTTTGAGCTTTTTGATCCATGTTTTTATTTAAACTTAATGCTTGTCTATGAGTATTTAGTTCACTTATTTTTGAATGGATTTTGGTTTTTCTTGGACCTCAACTTTGTGTTGTTGTATGAGTTTTTTCTTGCCTTAGAAAGTAGGGAGTATTCATATGATGGTGCGGTTGAATTCAAGTTGGGGAGAGAATGATTGTGTATTCATTAGTTGGTTCTATGAGGAAAGAAATAGAAAAGAAAAAAGAGAAAAATATGACAAAAGAAAAGAATAGAAAAAAAGAAAGAAAAATAAAATCTTTGAAAAAGGAAACAAAAAGAGTTTTAAATAATTGTGCTAAATAAGTATTGTGTTTTGTGTAACACTTTGGATGACAGAAGAAGTTTGGTTGAAATTTGGTGTGTGAATCTTTGTGAGTTTATCACTCCCTTAGGTTTAGGCAAGTTTTTGTTTCAATTACCTTTAGAAATTGCCCCTTGTTTGTTTACCCGACCACGGTTGCTCTCTCAGCTCAGTGTGCCAGAAATGGACACTGTTGTGAGCGATAGGTGATGATTTTGATGAGTATTGTATGTTGAATGCGACCGATCGATAGGTTTACGTTTGTTCTGAGTAGTGTATATTCATGCTTGATAGGTTTCTTCTCTTCAAATAATGTACTCTTTTTATGTTCATATTTACTTTTCCGCATTTAATTCAAACCATTTAAACCCAAACTCATTAACAATTAAATTGTCGAACGGCAGTTCAGTAGCACCGATCTCGGTGGACATCATAAATTCCCAGAAAAATACTTCCAAATCTTTTTGTTTGCTTGCCTTATACCGCATCCAACAAAATGGCGCCATTGTCGGGGATTGGTTTTTATTGTTCTTGCATTGCGATAGTTTCGTTGTTTTTGAGTTTTGTAGATATCGTACATATTGTATATTTTCACTTGTTTATATTGATACTTGTATATTTTAACGTTTGTTCAAGTGTTTGGTTAGGTCGCTTGCTTTTGGTTGCGCGGTGAGGCATCACCATGGCATGAAGGGAGGATGTTGCTAGCTAAGCACCGTAAAGGCGTCGAGCTTTCGACGTAAAACAAGCATGTTTTATAGTTTTTCTTTTCGAATGTTTTTGGTTGTTGTTTGTTCACAGATTTTGATTGACTTATTTGAGGATGCTTTTGTGATTTTCCAAGTTGGTTCGTTTCAACTTGCGGATGTATGGTAATGATTTTGTTAAGTTTTGTACACGTCCGAGGTATGTGTTTATCGCTTTCTTGACTTTAGCATATTCATGATACTTAGGCATTTTACAAACTTCCATGCCATCCATTCTTTTGTATACTTAGTCTATTGTGAATCACTTTAGTTCTCAACCTATTTGTGAGGTAGCCTTCTATTGTTCATATATGCGCGGAGTACCAGCATTCTTGTTCTAACTGGATTTTATTATGTCGAACCTTTTGTTTGTGTTGTTTATATGAATGCATGAAAAGGATCAAGGCAATTGTTTCATTTTGAGCACAACCACCTTAGCCAAATAGTCAATTCACCTTGTGAGTGTGTGAGAATTCGTAACCCCTTTGAGCTTTTTTATCCATGTTTTTATTTAAACTTAATGCTTGTCTATGAGTATTTAGTTCACTTATTTTTGAATGGATTTTTTTTTTTCTTGGACCTCAACTTTGTGTTGTTGTATGAGTTTTTTCTTGCCTTAGAAAGTAGGGAGTATTCACATGATGGTGTGGTTGAGTTCAAGTTGGGGAGAGAATGATTGTGTATTCATTAGTTGGTTCTATGAGGAAAGAAATAGAAAAGAAAAAAGAGAAAAATATGACAAAAGAAAAGAATAGAAAAAAAGAAAGAAAAAGAAAATCTTTGAAAAAGGAAACAAAAAGAGTTTTAAATAATTGTGCTAAATAAGTATTGTGTTTTGTGTAACACTTGGGATGACAGAAGAAGTTTGGTTGAAATTTGGTGTGTGAATCTTTGTGAGTTTATCACTCCCTTAGGTTTAGGCAAGTTTTTATTTCAATTACCTTTAGAAATTGCCCCTTGTTTGTTTACCCGATCACGTTACAACCTTGAAAGTCCTTGTGATTCTTGCCTTTGTATGTTCAATATGAATTTGTGGATGTATGCAAAATTTAGTCTTTTGTTTGCATGAGTGTTGTGTGAGTGTAAGGAACCTTATTCTGTGTTTTTCATCTACCGATGATTATTTTTGCTAGGTGTGATTCACTTTGGAACTTGTGTTGTTTTAGAACGTTTGGCATGATTTTTGTATTTTGCATTTGCTTCTTGATTATGTTGTCGTCGTAGTTTAGTGGTAAGTATTTACTTTTTGTGTGTACCGTTTGCATTTGAACCATTCATTCGTTTCCGTTTTTTAAAACATGTTGATTCGTCTTTCTTTGGAAATCGCTTTTGTGTTTTCAAGTTTGTTTGATTCTTGTTTGTGGACAAACAATTATGTAAGTTGAGGAGAGTTGATAAGTGCAAAATGTACCTATTTTTGTATATATGTTTTATTGCACTTATCAATGCTTTTTGGTAAATATAGTTTCAATAAACCCCGATTTGTTTATAAATACGTTTACTTTACTTTTTAGTGTATATATTGCGTATAGTGTAAATATCATTGAGTTGAATTGATTTTTTCTCAATTTTTGCTGGTATCCAATCAAGGATCTCTTGCCATTGTTAGATAGAGCATTGAATAAGCTTTCCAACGCTTCGAACCGGGCGAAAAACGGAGTTACGGTTCAAAAGTTACGAATAAAACAGTGCAGAATTTTTCTGCTGACTGGTGTGCTGCGCCCCTGCAGCGCCGGGCGGTGCAGGGGCGGTAGAAAAAAGTTGAAAATGAACTTACAGTGGCGTTACATGAATTTTTTATTCCGCCGGGCGACCCAGAATTCCGGCGGGCGGTACTGCGCGGACAGAAACTCCATTAAAGGCCCAAAAACATATTTTTTAGGTTATGGGTTTGATATTTTTGGTTCCAAATCCATCCAATAGCATTTTTTGAGTAGAATTAGGCTGGAAAACACATTAGAGCATGCATCAGGATGATCCGGAGTCGAATCTTTCATCAATCGGATCCGACAACTCATGAAATGTTTGGTTTTTCTCCATTTCTTCTCGATGTATTTCTCTATTTGTTGGGTTATGTTTGTATTGTTACTCTAAACCTATGTACATGTATTGATCATGGTTGTATAATATAATTGCTTTACAAATCATTATCGATGTCTTCCTTGATCTTTTTGCATTTATGTTTGGATTTGTGTTGTGTTAGAGATAAACATCATGAATCTTGATTAGGGATGGATATTTATTGTCTAGATGCTAGAGATAGATTTAGATGATAATCTTTTTGGTGTCGGAACTTAATGCCTTCCGTGTTTCGAGGCGTCGTGCGCGAGAGTGACGATGAGAGTGATACGGTTGCTCTCTCAGCTCAGTGTGCCAGAGATGGACACTGTTGTGAGCGATACGTGATGATTTTGATGAGTTATGTATGTTGAATGCGACCGATCAATAGGTGTACGTTTTTTCTGAGTAGTGTATATTCATGCTTGATAGGTTTCTTCTCTTCAAATAAAGTACTCTTTTTATGTTCATATTTACTTTTCCGCATTTAATTCAAACCATTTAAACCCAAACTCATTAACAATTAAATTGTCGAACGGCAGTTCAGTAGCACCGATCTCTGTGGACACGATAAATTCCCAGAAAAATACTTCCAAATCTTTTTGTTTGCTTGCCTTATACCGCATCCAACAAAATGGCGCCGTTGTCGGGGATTGGTTTTTATTGTTCTTGCATTGCGATAGTTTCGTTGTTTTTGAGTTTTGTAGATATCGTACATATAGTATATTTTCACTTGTTTATATTGATACTTGTATACTTTAACGTTTGTTCAAGTGTTTGGTTAGGTCGCTTGCTTTTGGTTGCGCGGTGAGGCATCACCATGGCATGAAGGGAGGATGTTGCTAGCTAAGCACCGTAAAGAAGTCGAGCTTTCGACGTAAAACAAGCATGTTTTATAGTTTTTCTTTTCGAATGTTTTTGGTTGTTGTTTGTTCACAGATTTTGATTGACTTATTTGAAGGTGCTTTTGTGGTTTTCCAAGTTGGTTCGTTTCAACTTGCAGATGTATGGTAATGATTTTGTTAAGTTTTGTACACGTCCGAGGTATGTGTTTATCGCTTTCTTGACTTTAGCATATTCATGATACTTAGGCATTTTACAAACTTCCATGCCATCCATTCTTTTGTATACTTGTTCTATTGTGAATCACTTTAGTTCCCAACCTATTTGTGAGGTAGCCTTCTATTGTTCATATATGCGCGGAGTACCAGCATTCTTGTTCTAACTGGATTTTATTATGTTGAACCTTTTGTTTGTGTTGTTTATATGAATGCATGAAAAGGATCAAGGCAATTGTTTCATTTTGAACACAACCACCTTAGCCAAATAGTCAATTCACCTTGTGAGTGTGTGAGAATTCGTAACCCCTTTAAGCTTTTTTATCCATGTTTTTATTTAAACTTAATGCTTGTCTATGAGTATTTAGTTCACTTATTTTTGAATGGATTTTGTTTTTTCTTGGACCTCAACTTTGTGTTGTTGTATGAGTTTTTTCTTGCCTTAGAAAGTAGGGAGTATTCACATGATGGTGCGGTTGAATTCAAGTTGGGAGAGAATGATTGTGTATTCATTAGTTGGTTCTATGAGGAAAGAAATAGAAAAGAAAAAAGAGAAAAATATGACAAAAGAAAAGAATACAAAAAAAGAAAGAAAAAGAAAATCTTTGAATAAGGAAACAAAAAGAGTTTTAAATAATTGTGCTAAATAAGTATTGTGTTTTGTGTAACACTTGGGATGACAGAAGAAGTTTGGTTGAAATTTGGTGTGTGAATCTTTGTGAGTTTATCACTCCCTTAGGTTTAGGCAAGTTTTTGTTTCAATTACCTTTAGAAATTGCCCTTGTTTGTTTACCCGACCACGTTACAACCTTGAAAGTCCTTGTGATTCTTGCCTTTGTATGTTCAATATGAATTTGTGGATGTATGCATAATTTAGTCTTTTGTTTGCATGAGTGTTGTGTGAGTGTAAAGAACCTTATTCTGTGTTTTTAATCTACCGATGATTATTTTTGCTAGGTGTGATTCACTTTGGAACTTGTGTTGTTTTAGAACGTTTGGCATGATTTTTGTATTTTGCATTTGCTTCTTGATTATGTTGTCGTCGTAGTTTAGTGGTAAGTATTTACTTTTTGTGTGTACCGTTTGCATTTGAACCATTCATTCGTTTCCGTTTTTTAAAACATGTTGATTCGTCTTTCTTTGGAAATCGCTTTTGTGTTTTCAAGTTTGTTTGATTCTTGTTTGTGGACAAACAATTATGTAAGTTGGGGAGAGTTGATAAGTGCAAAATGTACCTATTTTTGTATATATGTTTTATTGCACTTATCACTGCTTTTTAGTAAATATAGTTTCAATAAACCCCGATTTGTTTATAAATACGTTTACTTTACTTTTTAGTGTATATATTGCGTATAGTGTAAATATCATTGAGTTGAATTGATTTTTTCTCAATTTTTGTTGGTATCCAATCAAGGATGTCTTGCCATTGTTAGATAGAGCATTGAATAAGCTTTCCAAAGCTTCGAACCGGGCGAAAAATGGAGTTACGGTTCAAAAGTTACGAATAAAACAGTGCAGAATTTTTCTGCTGACTGGTGTGCTGCGCCCCTGCAGCGCCGGGCGGTGCAGGGGCGGTAGAAAAAAGTTGAAAATGAACTTACAGTGGCGTTACATGAATTTTTGATTCCGCCGGGCGACCCAGAATTTCGGCGGGCGGTACTGCGCGGACAGAAACTCCATTAAAGGCCCAAAAACATATTTTTTAGGTTATGGGTTTGATATTTTTGGTTCCAAATCCATCCAATAGCATTTTTTGAGTAGAATTAGGCAAGAAAACACATTGGGGCATGCATTAGGATGATGCGGACTCGAATCCTTCATCAATCGGATCCGACAACTCATGAAATGTTTGGTTTTTCTCCATTTCTTCTCTATGTATTTCTCTATTTGTTAGGTTATGTTTGTATTGTTACTCTAAACCTATGTACATGTATTGATCATGGTTGTATAATATATTGGCTTTACAAATCATTATCGATGTCTTCCTTGATCTTTTTGCATTTATGTTTGGATTTGTGTTGTGTTAGAGATAAACATCATGAATCTTGATTAGGGATGGATATTTATTGTCCAGATGCTAGAGATAGATTTAGATGATAATCTTTTTGGTGTCGGAACTTAATACCTTCCGTGTTTCGAGGCGTCGTGCGCGAGAGTGACGACGAGAGTGATACGGTTGCTGTCTCAGCTCAGTGTGCCAGAGATGGACACTGTTTTGAGCGATACGTGATGATTTTGATGAGTATTGTATGTTGAATGCGACTGATCGATAGGTTTACGTTTGTTCTGAGTAGTGTATATTCATGCTTGATAGGTTTCTTCTCTTCAAATAATGTACTCTTTTTATGTTCATATTTACTTTTCCGCATTTAATTCAAACCATTTAAACCCAAACTCATTAACAATTAAATTGTCGAACGGCAGTTCAGTAGCACCGATCTCTGTGGACATGATAAATTCCCAGAAAAATACTTCCAAATCTTTTTGTTTGCTTGCCTTATACCGCATCCAACAAAATTGCGCCATTGTCGGGGATTGGTTTTTATTGTTCTTGCATTGCGATAGTTTCGTTGTTTTTCAGTTTTGTAGATATCGTACATATTGTATATTTTCACTTGTTTATATTGATACTTGTATATTTTAACGTTTGTTCAAGTGTTTGGTTAGGTCGCTTGCTTTTGGTTGCGCGGTGAGGCATCACCATGGCATGAAGGGAGGATGTTGCTAGCTAAGCACCGTAAAGGCGTCGAGCTTTCGACGTAAAACAAGCATGTTTTATAGTTTTTCTTTTAGAATGTTTTTGGTTGTTGTTTGTTCACAGATTTTGATTGACTTATTTGAGGATGCTTTTGTGATTTTCCAAGTTGGTTCGTTTCAA
The DNA here is from genome assembly GCA_022829125.1 of Lathyrus tuberosus. NCBI lineage: Eukaryota > Viridiplantae > Streptophyta > Magnoliopsida > Fabales > Fabaceae > Lathyrus > Lathyrus tuberosus. The sequence continues at coordinate 5,306,028 of JALAZF010000161.1, read as the reverse complement.
CTTGCGGATGTATGGTAATGATTTTGTTAAGTTTTGTACACGTCCGAGGTATATGTTTATCGCTTTCTTGACTTTAGTATATTCATGATACTTAGGCATTTTACAAACTTCCATGCCATCCATTCTTTTGTATACTTGTTCTCTTGTGAATCACTTTAGTTCCCAACCTATTTGTGAGGTAGCCTTCTATTGTTCATATATGCGCGGAGTACCAGCATTCTTGTTCTAACTGGATTTTATTATGTTGAACCTTTTGTTTGTGTTGTTTATATGAATGCATGAAAAGGATCAAGGCAATTGTTTCATTTTGAGCACAACCACCTTAGCCAAATAGTCAATTCACCTTGTGAGTGTGTGAGAATTCGTAACCCCTTTGAGCTTTTTTATCCATGTTTTTATTTAAACTTAATGCTTGTCTATGAGTATTTAGTTCACTTATTTTTGAATGGATTTTGTTTTTTCTTGGACCTCAACTTTGTGTTGTTGTGTGAGTTTTTTCTTGCCTTAGAAAGTAGGGAGTATTCACATGATGGTGCGGTTGAATTCAAGTTGGGGAGAGAATGATTGTGTATTCATTAGTCGGTTCTATGAGGAAAGAAATAGAAAAGAAAAAAGAGAAAAATATGACAAAAGAAAAGAATAGAAAAAAAGAAAGAAAAAGAAAATCTTTGAAAAAGGAAACAAAAAGAGTTTTAAATAATTGTGCTAAATAAGTATTGTGTTTTGTGTAACACTTGGGATGACAGAAGAAGTTTGGTTGAAATTTGGTGTGTGAATCTTTGTGAGTTTATCACTCCCTTAGGTTTATGCAAGTTTTTGTTTCAATTACCTTTAGAAATTGTCCCTTGTTTGTTTACCCGACCACGTTACAACCTTGAAAGTCCTTGTGATTCTTGCCTTTGTATGTTCAATATGAATTTGTGTATGTATGCATAATTTAGTCTTTTGTTTGCATGAGTGTTGTGTGAGTGTAAAGAACCTTATTCTGTGTTTTTCATCTACTGATGATTATTTTTGCTAGGTGTGATTCACTTTGGAACTTGTGTTGTTTTAGAACGTTTGGCATGATTTTTGTATTTTGCATTTGCTTCTTGATTATGTTGTCGTCGTAGTTTAGTGGTAAGTATTTACTTTTTGTGTGTACCGTTTGCATTTGAACCATTCATTCGTTTCCGTTTTTTAAAACATGTTGATTCGTCTTTCTTTGGAAATCGCTTTTGTGTTTTCAAGTTTGTTTGATTCTTGTTTGTGGACAAACAATTATGTAAGTTGGGGAGAGTTGATAAGTGCAAAATGTACCTATTTTTGTATATATGTTTTATTGCACTTATCAATGCTTTTTGGAAAATATTGTTTCAATAAACCCCGATTTGTTTATAAATACGTTTACTTTACTTTTTAGTGTATATATTACGTATAGTGTAAATATCATTGATTTGAATTGATTTTTTCTCAATTTTTGCAGGTATCCAATCAAGGATGTCTTGCCATTGTTAGATAGAGCGTTGAATAAGCTTTCGAACGCTTCGAACCGGGCGAAAAACGGAGTTACGGTTCAAAAGTTACGAATAAAACAATGCAGAATTTTTCTGCTGATTGGTGTGCTGCGCCCCTACAGCGCCGGGCGGTGCAGGGGCGGTAGAAAAAAGTTGAAAATGAACTTACAGTGGCGTTACATGAATTTTTTATTCCACCGGGCGACCCAGAATTCCGCCGGGCAGTACTGCGCGGACAGAAACTCCATTAAAGGCCCAAAAACATATTTTTTAGGTTATGGGTTTGATATTTTTGGTTCCAAATCCATCCAATAGCATTTTTTGAGTAGAATTAGGCTAGAAAACACATTGGAGCATGCATTAGGATGATCCGGAGTCGAATCCTTCATCAATCGGATCCGACAACTCATGAAATGTTTGGTTTTTCTCCATTTCTTCTCGATGTATTTCTCTATTTGTTGGGTTATGTTTGTATTGTTACTCTAAACCTATGTACATGTATTGATCATGGTTGTATAATATAATTGCTTTACAAATCATTATCGATGTCTTCCTTGATCTTTTTGCATTTATGTTTGGATTTGTGTTGTGTTAGAGATAAACATCACGAATCTTGATTACGGATGGATATCTATTGTCTAGATGCTAGAGATAGATTTAGATAATAATCTTTATGGTGTATGAACTTAATGTCTTCCGTGTTTCGAGGCGTCGTACGAGAGAGTGACGACGAGAGTGATACGGTTGCTGTCTCAGCTCAGTGTGCCAGAGATGGACACTGTTGTGAGCGAAACGTGATGATTTTGATGAGTATTGTATGTTGAATGCGACCGATCGATAGGTTTACGTTTGTTCTGAGTAGTGTATATTCATGCTTGATAGGTTTCTTCTCTTCAAAGAATGTACTCTTTTTATGTTCATATTTACTTTTCCGCATTTAATTCAAACCATTTAAACCCAAACTCATTAACAATTAAATTGTTGAACGGCAGTTCAGTTGCACCGATCTCTGTGGACACGATAAATTCCCGAAAAAATACTTCCAAATCTTTTTGTTTGCTTGCCCTATACTGCATCCAACAAAATTTCAACAAAATTTCATGGTTTTTAGTTTTAGTTTGGTTAGGACGCTTGCTTTTGGTTGCGCGGTGAGACATCACCATGGCATGAAGAATGGAAGTTTCTAATTAAGCACCGTAAAGGCGTCAAACTTACGACGTAAAACAAGCATGTTTTATAGTTTTTCTTTTCAAATGTTTTTGGTTGTTGTTTGCTCACAGATTTTGATTGACTTATTTGAGGATGATTTGGTGATTTTCCAAGTTGGTTCGTTTCAACTTGCGGATGTTTGGTAATGATATTTGTTAAGTTTTGTACACGTCTGAGGTATGTATTTATCGCTTTCTTGACTTTAGCATATTCATGATACTTAGGAATTTTACAAACTTCCATGCCATCCATTCTTTTGTATACTTGTTCTATTGTGAATCACTTTAGTTCCCAACCTTTTTGTGAGGTAGCCTTCTATTGTTCATATATGCACGGAGTACCAACATTCTTGTTCTAACTGGATTTTATTATGTTGAAACTGTTGTTTATGTTGTGTATATGAATGCATGAAAAGGATCAAGGCATTTGTTTCATTTTGAGCACAACCACTTTAGCCAAATAGTCAATTCGCCTTGTGAGTGTGTGAGAATTTGTAACCCCTTTGAGCTTTTTTATCCATGTTTTTATTTGAACTTAATGCTTGTCTATGAGTATTTAGTTCACTTATTTTTGAATGGATTTTGTTTTTTCTTGGACCTCAATTTTGTGTTGTTGTAAGGATTTTTTCCTTGCCTTAGAAAGTAGGGAGTATTCACATGATAGTGCGGTTGAATTCAAGTTGGGGAGAGGATGATTGTGTACTCATTAGTTGGATTCTATGAGGATTGAAAAAGAAAATAAAAAAGAGAAAAATGTGTGAAAGAGAAAAAGAAAGAAAAAAGGAAAAAAAAGAAAAATCCTAGAAAAAGGAAACAAAATGAGTTTTAAATAATTGCGCTAAATAAGTATTGTGTTTTGTGTAACACTTGGGATGACAGAAGAAGTTTGGTTGAAATTTGGTGTGTGAATCTTTGTGAGTTTATCACTCCCTTAGGTTTAGGCAAGTTTTTGTTTCAATTACCTTTAGAAATTGCCCCTTGTTTGTTTACCCGACCACGTTACAACCTTGAAAGTCCTTGTGATTCTTGCCTTTGTATGTTCAATATGAATTTGTGGATGTATGCATAATTTAGTCTTTTGTATGCATGAGTGTTGTGTGAGTGTAAAGTACCTTATGTGTGTTTTTCATCTACTGATGATTATTTTTGCTAGGTGTGATTCACTTTGGAACTTGTGTTGTTTTAGAACGTTTGGCAGGATTTTTGTATTTTGCATTTGTTTCTGACTATGTTGTCGTCGTAGTTTAGTGGTAAGTATTTACTTTGTGTGTACCATTTTTGATTGAACCATTACATTTGTTTTTGTTTGTAAAAACTTGTTGTTGCGTGATTTCTTGGATTTCACTTTTGTTCCTTTAGTTTGTTGGCTTTGTTTGAGGACAGACAATTATGTAAGTTGGGGAGAGTTGATAAGTGAAAAATGTACCTATTTGTGTATATAAGTTTTGTTGCACTTATCAGTTCTTTTTGCGAATAAACCCCGCTTTGTTTGTAAATGCGTTTACTTTACGTTTTAGTGTATATATTGCGTATCGTGTAAATATCATTGAGTTTAATTGATTTTTATTTATTTTTGCAGGTGTTCCAGCAATGGGATTTTGCCATTGTTGTATAGAGCATTGAATAAGCTTTCCAGCGCTTCAAACCGTGCGTCAAACGGAGTTACGGTTCAAAAGTTACGAATAAAACAGTGTAAAATTTTTCTGCAGACAGGTGTGTTGCGCCTCTGCTCCGCCGGGCGAAGCAACGGCGGGCCGGGCACTCCAAAAGTGTGGAAAACTTATAGAATAGCCGCCTTGCACCGCCGGGCGACCCAGAATTCCGCCGGGCGAAACTGGGCGGACAGAAACTCCATTAAAGGCCCAAAAACACAATTTTTAGGGATGGGTTTGGTATTTTTTTCTCCAAATCCATCCAATAGAATTTTTAGACCAGAATTAGGCTAGAAAACACATTGGAGCATGCATTAGGATGATCCGGAGTCGAATCATTCATCAATCGGAGCCGACAACTCAAGAAATGTTTGGTTTTTCTCCATTTCTTCTCTATGTATTTCTCTATTTGTTGGATTATGTTTGTATTGTTACTCTAAACCTATGTACATGTATTGATCATGGTTGTATAATATATTCGCTTTACAAAACATTATCGATGTCTTCCTTGATCTTTTTGCATTTATGTTTGGATTTGTGTTGTGTTAGAGATAAACATCATGAATCTTGATTAGGGATGGATATTTATTGTCTAGATGCTAGAGATAGATTTAGATGATAATCTTTTTGGTGTCGAAACTTAATACCTTTCGTGTTTCGAGGCGTCGTGCGCGAGAGTGACGACGGGAGTGATACGGTTGTCTCTTAGCTCAGTGTGCTAGAGATGGACATTGTTGTGAGCGATACTGGATGATTTTAATGAGTATTGTATGTTGAATGCGACCAATTGATAGGTTTACGTTTGTTCTGAGTAGTGTATATTCATGCTTGATAAGTTTCTTCTCTTCAAAGAATGTACTCTTTTTATGTTCATATTTACTTTCCCGCATTTACCTTAAAACCATTTTAAACCAAACTCATTAACAATTAAATTGTCGAACGGCAGTTCAGTAGCACCGATCTCTGTGGACACGATAAATTCCCGAAAAAATACTTCCAAATCTTTTTGTTGCTTCCCGCTATACCACATTCAACAAGAAGCTTGTTTTAATGTAACCTCTAAAAATGTCACAAACTTGTGGCATCAAAGGTTCAGACATCTTAACATGAAAGGACTGCGAACTCTTGCCTATAGGAATGGTACAAGGCCTACCAATATTTAAGAATCAAACCAAGGTGTGCACCATATGTATGAAAGGAAAGCAACAACGTGATTCTTTTCTAAAAATAAGCACTTGGAGAGCATCCAGACCTCTACAACTAATTCACTCAGACATATGTGGAGTAATTACTCCTGAATCTCACAGTCATAAAAGGTATATTATCATTTTATAGATGATTATAGCCGAAAAATGTGGTCATACTTTCTACATGCCAAGTCTGAAGCTTTTGATACATTCAAAAGGTTCAAATCATCAGTTGAGAAGACAACATGATACAACATAATTTGTTTACGCACCGACAGAGGTCGAGAGTTCACTTCATCAGAGTTCAATGACTATTGTAGCACCAATGGGATCAAAAGACAGGTCACTGCTGCCTACTCACCATAGCAGAACGGAGTTGCAGAAAGAAGAAACTGAACCTTGATGAATACGGTGCGATGTATGCTTACAACACGAGATGTTCCAAAGGAGTATTGGCCAGAAGCAGCAAACCTTGCCACTCATGTTTTTAATAGATGTCCAACCTCAGCCTTGCCAAACATCACACCTGAAGAAGCTTGGAAAGAAAAGAAACCATCAATGGTACACCTCAAGTTGTTTGGATGCATAAGACATGTTCATATTCCTGATGTCACAAGGAAGAAACTGGATGAGAAGAGCATCAAGTGCGTGTACATGGGAGTTAGTGACGAGTCTAAAGCTTTTCGAATGTATGATCCAGAAACAAAGAAGATCATCATTAGCCGAGATGTAGTTTTTGATGAAATGGAAAAGTGGGATTGGAAGAAGACAGAAGAAACTAACTCTCTTGATCTTATGTTCGAAGAAAATGAAGAGAATAAGGAGAATGAAGATTCAGAAGATGAAGATGAAAAGAATAGGGAGGATAAAGATTCAGAAGATGAAAGAATCAATGTTCCTGAAAAAAGAAAAAGAAGAGATCCAATATGGATGAGATACTATGAGTCTGGAGTTGGATTGTCAGAAGAGGAAAATGAAGGAGTGGAACATCTTACCCATGAGATGCAGCAGCTTTCTATTTTATTTCAAATGATCCCACCACCTTTGAAGAAGCAGCCAAAAGTCAGGTATGGAGGAATGCAATGGAGTATGAGATTGCATCAATTGAAAAGAATGGAACCTGGGAATTAACAAATCTGCCAACAGGAGCAAAGAAGATTGGTGTTAAGTGGGTGTTTAAGACCAAAATGAATGAGAAATGAGAAGTAGAAAAATGCAAAGCGCGTCTTATTGCGAAAGGATATGTTCAACAAGCTGGAATCGATTACACTAAGGTATTTGCACCTGTGGCAAGATGGGATACAATTCGAATAACTTTGTCCATTGCCGCTAGTCGAGGATGGAAAGTTTATCAACTCGATGTCAAGAGTTCATTCCTACATGGAGAGATAGCAGAGGAAGTATATATGGAACAACCCAAGGGATTTGAGGTGACAGTTGAAGAAGACAAAGTGTATAAACTAAAGAAAGCTCTCTATGGACTTAAACAAGCCCCTCAAGCATGGTTCAACAAGATAGAATCATACTTTGTCAAGGAAGGCTTTGAACGAAGCACGAGCGATCACACTTTGTTTATAAAGAATGAAGGAGGAGGATATATTATTATTATGAACTTGTATGTGGATGACCTCATCTTTACAGAAATTAGTGCGAAAATGTTCAAAGAATTCAAGAGTTCAATGAAAAAGGAATTTGAGGTGACTGATATGGGATGCATGAGATATTTTCTTGGTATGGAAGTCACACAAACTTCAAATGGCATTTTTATTTGTTAAAGGAAGTATGCTAACGAAGTACTGGAAAGGTTTGGTTTACAAAATTGCTCATCTGTTAATAATCCAATTGTTCCAGGATGCAAGATCACAAAGGATGTTGGAGGGTTGAAGGTTAATGCTACCACATACAAGCAAATAGTGGGAAGTCTTATGAATTTAACTGTCACTAGGCCAAATCTGATGTATGTTGTGAGTATGGTGGCTCGTTTCATGGAAGCTCCAACGACTATGCATCAACAAGCTGTGAAAAGGATTCTGCGCTACTTAAGAGGAACCTCTGAATTAGGGTTATTTTACAAAAGAGAAGAAGAAGAGAATTTGGTAGCTTTCTGTGATAGTGATTATGCCGAAGATCTTGAAGACCGAAAGAGCACCTCAGGGTATGTGTTTAAGATGTCGAATGGATTAGTTGCTTGGAGTTCTAAGAAGCAGTATGTGGTGTCGTTGTCCACCACTGAGGCTGAATTTATTTCTGCAGCAGCCTGTGCTGCTCAAAGCATTTGGATGATGCGTGTACTTGAGAGGTTGGGGATTAAACAAAGTAAGTGCATTATATTCTGTGATAATAGTTCAACGATTAAACTTTTGAAGAGTCATGTTATGCATGGTAAGAGTAAGCATATTCATGTTCGATTTCACTTTCTTCGTGAGTTGGCAAATCAAAGAGATGTTGAAGTAGTGCACTTTGGAACTAAGGATCAGTTAGCCGACATCATGACCAAACCCTTGAACCGTGAAGTATTCATAAAATTGAGAGAAAGACTTGGAATGTGCTGCATTGAAGAGATAAGCTGAATATATTTCTTGAATAACAATTCAGTTTATGGGAGGGTATGTTAGGAGAATACCGTTACTTAGTTTTGACTCATTCAAGTTTAGAGTTATTTGTTAGTTTCTGAATAGACCTATTCTTTAGGAATATGATTCTTTTGTTGATTTGTTCTCCTTAGAAATAGCCATGATATAAGCATGTAAATCATGGGCCCTTATTTTACTCGTTTCAGTTTCTATACTAGCTACGTATAAGGCCACTCATTTTCATTCAATAAATTTAAGCTTAATAGCTACAATCAGGTTTTAACAGAAACGACCTCACCTGAGCTCTCCATACTCATTGGAATCTGTACTTGAACTTTTTTTCGACAAGATAGAAATCACGAGCCATTTGCAAAAAATGTGTTACTAGTCTGCTCGTCTTGATGCACTGAGTGTTTCCCACAAGCTTTGATTCCCTATTACTGCACCATTGTCATTTAATTTTACTTTTAGGGTTTGGTGATCATCTGTGTTTGGCTCAAATTCTCCATATTCAGAGCCAATCAACGGCTCCTGAGTAAGGAACCTCCAACGATGAGTAAGGGAAAAGTGAAATCCATGGTTGTTTTCACTTGAAACCTAGAGTTGCATAACCTAATTTTCTTTAGGCTGAAGGTTGAAGATGATGACCTCGTGACTTAGCCTCCCTTATTTTCTTTGTTTTAACTTCAAATTTGTAATTAATATCCAGCTGTCACTCTCTGTGTGGTTATTGGGTATGATGTGGCTGACTGGACACAATGTGGCCACGTTGAATGAATGAACGCAGGATTCCACAGATCTACGCCACACATTGTGATTACTTATTTTAGTAATCTAATCCAATGGCTGTGAGAGGTCCTAGTGGCAGTGTGTCTGGGCAACTGGATCAGATCCAATGGATCTGATCATTTGAGACATTCTCCTATTTTTTTCAGATTGCCTTGGCTAGGTTTGGGCTTTAGTGCCTTGGGCCTGACTTTGCTTTTTGGCCATTCCTAGTCCAGAGTGCACCCCGCTCATTGTTTTTTGATTATTTTATTTTATTTTCATTTTTTTTTTCAATTTCTTCCAACATTATTTCATGATCTTGACTTTTTTCATCTTTTATTATTTTTAATTTTGTCATTTTAATGTTAATATTATTATTATTAATAATATTTGAATTTTAATTCTTTCAATTCTATTTTATTTTTGTGCTTCGTATTTTAGGAGATTAATTCTTATTAATTCTCTAATACGTTTGACGCATAAATTTCATTGACCAGCCTCCCATAGTGTGATTTTCATATAAATTATGCTACAATTGCTTAACATAGCGCTACATTGTCCCGATTCGACTGTTTGATCACTAACCCTAATTACTAACTATTGATTTCTTAATTATTGACTCCTAACTTTTCTTTGTTACCATTTACTTCTTACAATTTACTTTCTTGCTCATTATCATTCATTTATTTCATGCACCTTTATCTTATGTCATTTTATTTTCTTTGATCTTTTATTCCTTTATCTTGTTATATAATCTAAAATGAACAAAAAAATGATAAAATTGAAAAGACCAAAAAGATGTAAACCTTCTCCATGAACCTAAATAATGAGATGTAAAGGACTTATGAACTCATGGGACTTTGTGTATGACCTAAGTTGGACATGGATTTATTATGGACTTGTGACCTTAATTACATGATGGCTATTCATGGTACCACCCTATGGCAAAGAGACTTGGATTCCAATATTTCATTGCTTAGGTTAGGACACTTTGTACACGCATGGCTTAGCTATGGTACTCCATGCCTCCTCCGATACCAGATGACTCTCATAATCATCAAACATGGCATCTATCTTTCTACGTGTTAAAGTAGGAGGAGTAGAGACAACAGGGTGTCTGAGAATGGTCTGAGTGTATATATCCACAAACATGACATCCATCTTTCTACATGTGATGAAGAAGGTTGTCCAGTAGGTTGTGCCTCAGCTGTATCGGCCTCGATAACGGTGGCCTGGCTCTGTTTGCATCTCACAGATACATGCTGTAAAACCCGTCCAAGTCGCAATTAATTGTCTCTGTCTGCCATAATGTCTGTAACGGAATAACCAAGAAAAAACAATTAGATTCAAATAAATCAAAAAACAAAAAAGAAAAAACAATTAGATACAAATAAATCTAAAAACTAAAAAAAATTAACATTTAATACTTCCGGATATACACACACGGATCAAGTTCCGCAGATGTATCTACGAAAGAACCCACAATTAACAACGTTAAGGTTGTTACGGAGCTGCATCTACAGAAGTGCCCTAATGTTAAATTCTTCTGTAGATGTAGATACGGAACAATCTGCAAATCAAAGGTTACGGCAATGGCGTCCCCTACCCATGGAAATGTGATTTTTGAAGCCCTAATTGTCCGTTGCAGCCAACAAACAATACCTACATTGTCTCTAAACTATGTTTTTAAAACTATCTAAGGATTTCTACCCCTAAAACTATATTCTAACTCGTTTACGGAAAATACTCAAAATACCATGGAAACTTGAAAACTTACCGATTATATCGAGCTTTGAATGCGTTGGTGTTTCTTGATCGTTGAAATGAACGTTCCTTGTCGAACTTGATTGAAAATAATGAAGCTTAGTGGAAAAAGATTTTTTGAGTTGAGAGAGTGTGGATAGTTTGTGAATGAGAAGATGAAAAAGGAAGAATGAGGGAGGAGAAAAGACTCTGATGCGTAAGTATTCTAATTTGTTCTTGAGCTATATAAATGGGAAAATTCCGTAGATGTAGCTCCGGAAAAAACCAACGTTGAGTAAAAAAAATGTGCGTCCGGAGATACATCTCCGGAAGCAGGGGGTACTTTTGGAAACGCACATGGTGGGTAAGAACCCTAAGGGGTGGGGTAAGAAACTCTCTAGTTTCAACATACGTTATCTCATTATATATATATATATATATATATATATATATATATATATACAGAGAGAGAGAGAGAGAGAGAGAGAGAATGTATCATATGATAATGCCATTTTTATGTGAGAACATGAGAATGAATCTGAATCATTAGATTTTAAATTAAATGGTGAAGATTATGTGTCATTTTTTTCTCTCTCCTCTATTATTTATTTTAATAATGGAGGAGAGAGAAAAACAAAAACCACACATAATCTCCACCATTTATTTTAAAATTTAATAATTCAGATTTATTCTCATGTTCTCATATAAAAATGACATTCTCCTAGGATATGAACCATATATATATATATATATATATATATATATATATATATATATATATATATATATATATATATATATATATATAACCCCTTGCATCCTTCCCTACAAGAAAATCATCTCCATCGATATGATTTTGTGACATAATAAATATGTGGTAAAAAAATTGTTGCGACGTGTTCATTATGTCATTATATATTTTAAATAAAAAATTATAAATTAAGTTATCACATGGAAAAAATTTGAAAATTTTTATTTAAAAAAAATATTGTGGCATGAAAAATACGTCGCAACATCCCTTTTTATAATATTTATAAAAAAAAATGTCAGGTTTCAAAAGAGGCAAAGTTTGAAAAATTCATTTGTGACGTGTAAAACATGTTGCAAACAACATTTCAAAAATAAAAAATTTAGGAGGAAAAGTTTGACTAGACGAATTGATGGGGTTGTAGATTTACTGACAACTTTTAGAAAGCCACATGTTATTCACGTCGCAACGCTTATAACAGTTCTAATTGTGCAGAGTTTCTGACGTGTTCTTCACATCGCTATGCAACGAACGCATTTTATTTGCGACGTGATTAACACGACGCTAATGTGGATATTTAAAGACCACAAACCTTTCCCCAAGTTTCACGTTATAAGTATAAATTTCTTCTCTTCCTTTCTCCTCTTCCATTTACAACTTCTATCTTCTTCCAATTTCACTTACTTCTTCCACCTTACAAATTAAAATCCCATTTGATTTTAGATCTCCACCTTCTTCCAATTTCAATTAAAAGTATTATATTTAATTTTTCATTTGATTTTTTTTCATTTTTAAAATGTTGATTTTCTCGTTGATTTTTCGTTTTTTTTAACTGTTGATTTATTTTTTGTTCAAGACTCAAGACATTCATCAAGACTCAAGAAGATTGTTCAAGATTTGTTGTTTCTTCATTGAGATATTTTTGCTATTCTATTTATTTATTTTTTCAGATTTTAATAGATAAAATTATTGGATTGTTAGCTATTGTTGTAGAATACTTATTTAGTTATTTTTAATTTTTAATATATTTTAAATACATTATTAACCCAAAAATACTTTTTAATGATATAATATGCTAGATTGAAAAAGTTTAATCATATATTTTAATCATATTTTGATATATTAGGTTTTTAAGTATATTATTAATATATAAATTTTATTAATTCAAAAATGTAAAATATTAAGTTAATTAATCCAAAAAAATGTTTTATTTTGATAAAATATTATTAAAACAAAATATATAGATATATTAAACAACATAATATATTATATTTTTTATTAAAAATAGAATATATTATTTTTTTAACAAAATATATTATATTTTTATTAAAAACATAATATATTATATATTATATATTTATTAAATACAGAATATCTTATATATTTTATTTTTATTTTTATTTTTATAATAAATAATTAAAAAAATAAATATTGTGTGAGATATTGAATCGAACTCTAGTTTAGCATGCCGTCGAAGGCTGCTCACATGCTGTTGTCGAAGACCTACATGCTGTAGTCGAATTGTATTCTAGTATGTAGCTGTCAGATTGGGTATTGTGTTAAGGATCCAATTGTGTAAGTTAGCTTGTAATGGGTAATTGTTAAAAAGCTCATTAGTTTAGTATGTTAGGTTTTATTATAAATAGCATACTAGTCTCTCATCATAAGTGTGGTGTGGCAAATCCTAATTAGGGTGAGAGGGTTAATTGTTGGCATTCACTTGTAATCTTTGAACCCTTATTGAGAAAGTGAATAGTAAAACAGATTTAACCAATTCTCTATTCTTCTTCTCTTTTCCTTTATGAAACCTAATAGGGCTTCTTGTGTTTGTTCAAGAAGCTTGTTGTTCTCCTTGTTTTTCCTTAACCCTAACCCTTGTGTGTTTCTTGATCATAAAGAAACCGTTTATACTTTGTTTCAAGGCATCCTAATTCACAACAAATTGGTGTGGTGAGCATGGAGAAAGATGCCTTCAACAAAGTATGAGATTAAAAAGTTCACCGGAGTGAACGATTTCGGTCTGTGCCGCCTGAAGATGAAAGCTCTACTGGTTCAGTAGGGTTGTTTGGAAGCGTTGAAGGGAGAGGCAGTCATGGACGCTGCATTAACAGAAAAAGAAAAGATGGTCATGATAGAGAAAGCCCACAGTTCAATATTGTTGACCCTTGGTGATAAGGTTCTTCGACAGGTATCAAAGGAGATTACGACATCGGGGTTATGGTTGAAACTTGAAAGTTTGTACATGATCAAATCTCTGGTGAATCGACTCTACCAGAAGCAAGCCTTATATTCATTCAAGATGAGTGAAGACAAAGTGTTGACTGAGCAGTTGGATATGTTCAACAAACTTATTCTTGATCTTGAAAATATTGATGTGAAGATCGATGATGAAGATCAAGCACTGTTGCTGTTGTGTGCTTTGCACATAACACACACTACAAGAAAACACTGTTTTAGCATCGGCTAGAAGCCCTAGCTAACAACAAAAAAACCGACGTTACAAGGGGTTAGCGTCGGCTTAGTGTCGGGGTCGGGGCGGACTTTCCAAAGCTGGAAGTTAGTTACAGTTAGCGTCGGTTTTTGCGCAACACAACTATAGCGTCGACTTTTCTTTATGCTAAAGCAACACTAAATGATGACCCTTTTTCTCTACGCTAATTATTGAGTTAGCGTCGGTTAAAACTGACGCTATGTAATGTCAGGTGTCATTTTTTGATTGAGTTGGCTTTCATCAAGGATATCTCCACGTCATTAGATAGCGTCAGTTGTTTGGCCGCCACTACAATACTTAGTCAACAATTTATTTTATAATAGCGTCGGTTTCGTGGCCGCCACTACTAGATTTAGTCAGCAAATTATTTTATAGTAATGTCGGTGTCGTGGCCGCCACTACTAAATTTAGCCAGCATATTATTTTGCGCTAGCGTCGGTGTCGTGGCCGACACAACGAGATTTAGCCAGCAAATTATTTTATAGTAGCATCGGTGTCGTGGCCGCCACTACTAGATTTAGTCAGCAAATAATTTTGCTCTAGCGTCGGTGTCGGGGCCGACACTACTAGATGTAGCCATCAAATTATTTTATAGTAGCGTTGGTGTCTTGGCTGCCACTACTCTATTTAGCCAGCAATTTGTTTGATTATAACCTGTTCTAATAGAAACCTGTTTATTATCAATTTAATCAATACGATTATCTATCTTCATCAAAACCTGATTGTTAATACGATACTTAATACAATCCTATACCAAAACCTGACTTGGAATACATAATCTTTTGAGATCCATATGAGATCCAAAACAAGTTTACTTCAAAATACATAATCCCAATACATCAACATTAAAATACTAATGAGTTCCAAAATACACCAACATCAAAATACACCAATATTAAAATACACCAACATCAAAATACTAATGAGTTCCAAAATACTGATAATCTCATAAATGATATACGTACTAATCATGATAACCAACATCAACTTCCTCATCATCATCCTCATAATCCTCCTCCTCCTGCAACATCCAAAATAAGTCACGAGTCAGACACATAAAGATTCAAAATAAATAGTCACGAGTCAGAAATATAAAATATGGCCAATATCAGACATTGAGCTTTGCCTCTACATCCCATCATATCAAACTAACCAACATAATCCAATCAGTATAGGCATGCTTCTAACCACCCTATACCTCAAACACATTCTAGATAAGTCATTAGCACAACAACAATAACAATTCACTTAGTACATTTAAAGCAAACAATTCATGCATTTTTCACTAGCATACTAACAGCCCTAACATAATTAACTCAAATCATGGTTCAAAGATGCATGATAATCCAACAAATCATCATGTTCACAATCAGCATACCATTTACATACACACATTCAGTGCTTCCATATCCTTCTAACATGATTTTAACAATTCATTAAATTGATGTCCAAGCTTTAGCAGTGCAACCACATCAACTTAATCAACTCATTTCATTAACAATCGACTAACACAACTCTACATCAACATTTTAACATTCACTTACTAACTAATCTTTATTTTTTACCTCTAATAATGCAACAATTATAGCCAATAACTAACCTAGTTTAGTTAATATTCTTCTAACAATTTCAACATACAACCAATTCAATTTCAATTACTAACATTCTTTAACACAACCAATCTTCAAGCACTACAACAAACCAAAACAACCACCGAACCATGTGAAAGGAGAACAACCATAAGCAGTTATCAATCAAAAATCCATTAAAAAAAACTTAACAACCTCAGAGAAAAATAGAGAGTACCGAATCGTTATAATCAGGATGACCACTCGTAGGAGCACTAGAAGGACCCGCCTGACGAGAATGCAATATATCAAATTTCTTTGACAATTCATCAAATTTCTTTGCCAATTCATCTATCCGCGCATTAGCCTGTGCAACCTCTTCACGTACAGCAGCAGCTTCAGCTCTGGCAGCCTCAATGGCCTGGTTATCTGCTTCTCTATGTGGATTTGTAATTGATACCTGTGTCAAGAAGTTCACTCCATATCTTATGTTACGCGCCAATTGTCCAGTTCCATAACACCACACCCGTGTTTTACCCCCTGCAGCTTCTTTTCAAATTTGTATTCTTGTTGATTCTTCCACTTTATCACTAGCTTGTGTCAAACTACTACAGAATTTTTCCTATACACATTGATAACACAAACTAATCAATTAGTGAGCACACAAAATTCATATAAACATTACCAACAATAGCTCGATCAAACATGAACAAGCAATAAAGGTTTTGGATCAAAATCCCATATACGAAAGCAAGATAATACCAACATGATTCATCCTTGTTGATTGTACAGATATATACCTTCATATTTAATAAAAATACACATGAATCAGCCTTTACACATCAGACTGTTCCCTTTTTCATTTTGATGATAATATTCTAAAAAATGATTGGGATAAGATATGGATTTGGATAATGTTCATTGCAAATGAAAACATTATCCTTCTTTCATTTCCGCATAAAATGCTTCATCAAATCTTACCTTAGTTTGGGTTGAGTTAAATTGTGTGGTTGGTCGCAATTAGATTTAGATTTCTTGTTCCTGATGCCATGAGCAGCTGAATAGAGAGACATTGTTTCTGTAAAGTTGGTTAACTGAAGGGCTCAGCTTTTGATAGTGAAATCTCTTGTGTTTATTTTCTTTTTACTGTTAAATTTGAATTCGCTTGTGATACCATATTTTTCCTCTTCCACTCTAATTGCTTTTTGAATTTATGCAGGCAAACCAAGATCCACAATATTAGGGCAACGCAACATAAGATATGGAGTGAAGGGAATATATGTCTAATGAAATTATTGGAGTTACTACTAAGTATGAGAATATATGTAATATTCAATTAAACTGGTTGTATTAGTTAGTTGTTTGTGTCAGTTATCATCGATAGTAACAAATGTATCCAACCCGGTTTGTGTGGGATAGTCTCAGACTAATGCAGGATAAGAACTGCTGCTATATATAACGCTGTTAAAAATTCTTGTAACAGAGCAGCATCATATATACAGAATCACTAGCAAAAAAAATGATTCCTCTAAGCTCATATTTGACTATTGTACTAATAGCAGTTTTAATTTCATATAAATCTTCTGCAGTTTATTCTACTCATGAAGATAATTTCCTTCAATGTCTCTATAGTTATTCACATAACTCCACTTCAATTTTTGGTGTTATAATTTCATGGAAGATAAAACTTGTCCAAGTTACATCAATTGTGACAGTGTTTAATGTTCCAAAAACATTAGAATAAAATCTAACAAAATCTAACAATTTTTTTAGTTAGTAATTTTTAAAATATCTAAACAATAACTTCCTTTATCTATGAATGAATGAAGTGACAAAGCACCATTTATGCATACAAATTTAGATTAAGATCGGAAACGTTAACTTACATGTGTTGCCGCTGCACGAGCGTCAACCCACTCCCCATTCTTCTTTTTATGGGTGGCAATGAAAATCTCATCCGGATGTGCGGGTTGATTGAGTTTTTTAACCTATGATTAGAGGCAGTATATATGGTCACAATGTATATCAGATATAATTATATTAACACATTGTAATTACAAAATATATATTTATACCAATTCAAGTGCAACATCATGGTGAGCTCTACGACCTGTTGTATGGACCGCCCCACCTTTCTTGGATGATTGATTAATGTTATTTTGTTGGGATACAGCTTTGAATTTATCTGACTTCCACTTGTCTAGAAGATACGTCCATGTATCTACACCCATCCAAGGCGACTTGCGCCCCGTTTCTCTAGCCTTCCACTTCCACTTGTAGTAAATTATGGTAAAGTGAGGAATGATCAAAAGATCCAGAAGACTTCCAAGTTCCAAATAAGGTTATTGAACTTCCCCGAAAAAAACAATTTCATAAATTTTGTTTAACCTTCGCTAAAACACCCTGTAAGGTTTTCTATATGATGTTTGCTTCGTAGCATAAAAATATTTTTAAAAATAACATAGACTGCTAAATCTTCTCCTCTTAGCATAGCAAAAAATCAAAGTACGGATGCTAAATTTGTTGATGAGATTTATTTGCATACAGATTGTTCAAATTAAGGTTGATAGTTATTTTAGCTTGCAAAAACTCACTTTGCACAACGCAGATATGGTTAGATCAATGATGCAGCAAGCCGATGCAGAGGGAGGGAAGTAACATAAAAAGATCAGTAATTGTCTAAGCATTAGCACAATTCAACCCACCAGTATCTTTAGAGAGGAAACTAAATTGGCCCCTGAAAAACATTTGTTGGCAAAAACAACTGTGACTTGCGAGTTTTATAAATCTAAAGATGGGTCTCTATAGCGTGCTAAATCATTTAGGGCAATTACTTTTGTAGATACCTAGATACAAAATTCTGCAAGAGTGTTAGGTGCTAAAATGTGTTAATATTTAGTTTAGTTTTTGGCACCTTTTGAGATCTTTATTTGTTAATCGATGCTTCTTCCTGTTGTTTCCGGTAAATAATCATAGTATAGTTTAAATGCATTATTAGACTTAGTTATTTAACTTTTGTGTTTATAATTGTAGGTTTCAACATTTAAATGGAAGCTTGGAGCATGGAAGGCTCTTCAGGAGCAGTTTTGAAGAAATTTCATTTTTGAAGCATGTTACAAGCGCGCTTAGCAGGATCATAGCGCAGTCTGTAGCCATTTTCCAGAAGGTAGCCCGCTTAGCGCAGTCTGTAGCCCGCTAAGCGCGGTCAAGGGCGGTTTAACATTAAAGTGCAGCGCGCTTAGCGCGGTGCTGCGCGCTTAGCACGCTCTGCGTAACTCAGCCCCCTTATAAATAGATTAGATCAGGTTTTTTGGGGGACTTTAGCTATTTTTCACACCAAAACATAGTTTTTTGAACTTTGATCATTGAAGAGTGAATTTTCACATAGAGAAGCTGAAGTCACATCCAATCTTGATTATTCGACTCAGATGTTCTTTCATCTCCTCTTGAAACTTGTCACCCAAGCTACCATGAGAATGAGTAGCTAAACACTCTTGTGTTATGGTAAGATGTAGTTGATCTTGATCATCTGTATTTCTTTTGATCTTTTGTATATGAACAAGGTTTATGATCAATATAGATAAAGTTATTTGTTCTCAATGATGTATGTGTGGTTTGTATTGCTCTAGACATAGATTTTGCAAATCATGACCTAATATTTTCATCTCTTAAAAACCAAACTCTAGACATAGATTTAGAATTTGTTATTCGCTTTGTGTTGATCTTAACGATTGTTGTTTCGATTGTTAGGTGAGACATCATCTAACGGTCTAAACAATGATACTCACGACTTTGCTTTAGACATAAACTTAGTCGAGAGGATACGCGGTTGTATTGGTCGGAAACTAAGTTCATATGCTTGATTAATCGGATATGTGTGAGAAGGATTAGCGAAACCTAATCTTGACATGCTTTTCTAAAACCTTACAAACTCTTTGCTACAAATTTACTCTTTGCTACAAATTAATGTTAAACAAAATTAAGAACCATTTGCAACTCTTGAACTTAAAACATTGTGACTATTGAACGGCAAGCATCAAATATCGAACAATTCCTGTGGAGACGATAAAAACACCCCCCGAAATACTGTTTCAACAAAATGGCCCGTTGCTGGGGACTATTATTTGATATTTCAAGCATTGCAGTAGTTGTTTTGTTTTAAGCTTGTTAACTTTTTCTCGAACTTGTTAATTTGTTTTGTTTAGTGTACAGACTTTGTTTTATGCGAGGGAAACTACCGGCGGACCAACTTCTGTTCGATCCCGAGATTGAAAGAACCGCTCGTAGAATCAATAGCAGAACGAGACGAAGGAGGCAACTAGCTAGACAAAGGCAAGAACAAGAGGGAAGTTCGACTTCTACACCACCACCATTTCCACAGTTACTTCTAGCTATAGAACATCCACCACCACCACCACCTGCTTCTAGACCATGTACCAACAGTCCAAGACATAATGCACAGTTTGTTCGCAATGCTCATAATGGTCGGCATTCAGAAATGAAGACTGGTATTCTCTCGCTTCTATATCAGAGTCTTTTTACTGGTATGGATCATGAGGATCCTTATACACATCTGACAAAGTTCTACGAGATTGCGGGAGCAATTGGTACGCCCGAAGCTGAAAAGGAATCTCAATTTAAGAGACTATTCATGCATTCCCTCATTGGGAAGGCCAAGGAATGGTATCTTGACTAGTCAACAACAATAATGACGGATTGGAATGTCTTGGAGGAGAAATTCTTGGAACGATTTTTTCCACATAATCGTTTCATGGAGGCAAAGACCGCAATAGCAGTGTTCACGCAAGGCTCCAAGTTGTTAGGTGCTAAAATGTGTTAATATTTAGTTTAGTTTTTGGCACCTTTTGAGATCTCTATTTGTTAACCGATGCTTTTTCCCGTTGTTTCCGGTAAATAATCATAGTATAGTTTAAATGCATTATTAGACTTAGTTATTTAACTTTTGTGTTTATAATTATAGGTTTCAACATTTCAATGGAAGCTTGGAGCATGGAAGGCTCTTCAGGAGCAGTTTTAAAGAAATTTCATTTTTGAAGCATGCTGTAAGTGCGCTTAGCGCGCTCCTAGCGCAGTCTGGAGCCATTTTCCAGAAGGTAGCCCGCTAAACGCGGTCAAGGGCAGTTTAACATTAAAGTGCAGCACGCTTAGCGCGGTGCTGCACGCTTAGCGCGCTCTGCGTAACTCAGCCCCCTTATAAATAGATTAGATCAGATTTTTTGGGGGACTTTTGCTATTTTTCACACCAAAACATAGTTTTCTGAACTTTGATCATTGAAGAGTGAATTTTCACATAGAGAAGCTGAAGTCACATCCAATCTCGATTATTCGACTCTGATGTTCTTTCATCTCCTCTTGAAACTTGTCACCCAAGCTACCATGAGAATGAGTAGCTAAACACTCTTGTGTTAAAGTTAGATATAGTTGATCCTGATCAAATGTATTTCTTTTGATCTTTTGTATATGAACAAGGTTTATGATCAATATAGATAAAGTTATTTGTTCTCAATGATGTGTGTGTGGTTTGTATTGCTCTAGACATAGATTTTTCAAATCATGACCTAATATTTTCATCTCATAAAAACCAAACTCTAGACATAGATTTGGGATTTGTTATTCGCTTTGTGTTGATCTTAACGATTGTTGTTTCGATTGTTAGCGTGAGACATCATCTAACGGTCTAAACAACGATACTCACGACTTTGCTTTAGACATAAACTTAGTCGAGAGGATATGCGGTTGTCTTGGTCAGAAACTAAGTTCATATGCTTGATTAATAGGATATGTGTGAGAAGGATTAGCGAAACCTAATCTTGACATGCTTTTCTAAAACCTTACAAACTCTTTGCTACAAATTTACTCTTTGCTACAAATTAATGTTAAAAAAAATCAAGAACCATTTGCAACTCTTGAACTTAAAACATTGTGACTATTGAACGACAAGTATCAAATATCGCACAATCCCTGTGGAGACGATAAAAACACCCCCCCCCCCCCCCGAAATACTGTTTCAACAAAGAGGTAAAGTCATCTTATGGAAATACCTCAAACAACTTAGCTCCTTGTTTTCTCCTCAGTCCCTTGAACTCCAACTTACTCTTTCGCTTTATATAATATCAAACCCTGCGAATATGTAAAAAATTATTCTTACCAAGAAATAAAAAAGGTAAAGCTTTAAGCATTAAATAACACAGGTAGACCCATATATACTACTATAACCAAAGGCAAGTCAATATCAATATTCAATGAAGATGACTTCTATGGTTTCAGTAATCCATGTAGCTAACACTAATAAAGTTTCATGAGCCAAATAGCACAAAAGTTTATGATACTTGGTGAAAGCATCCCTGGATATGAGATCCCTTTGGCCTTGAAATCTGACAAGGCATAAGCATAGGTTTTTCGACCTCTAAAGAAAACTTAGCTTCAGAGACTAAGAAGAATGTAGCAACCTTTTACAACAAATAGCCAAATAAACTTTAGGTGGCAGTGCAGTGATAGAGGAAGATATTATCAGAACAGAGAATGAAAGATTAACAAATAGGAAATTTACATGTCCATCAGAAGAAAGACACAATACAACTATACCAATCAAAAGTCTTTTTAGTGGAGTCAGCTACGTAGATCAAATGACACATTGTAGTAATCCCAATACAATTCAAATAGAAGGATACTCTATTGTTGACATTTGATTACAAGTATTCATTCCCATACAACATTGGCAGTTTTATAACTATGTGAGATAAAATCTACTACATTTGGACTTGATTGATAGTTTTATATCACAAGTTAGACTAGAAGAATTCATTAATCTCATGATCTCATCCACACTACTTAAATCCCATTATCAGCAACACCAACTCTCTTCCACATCCAGAACACACACAACAAACTAAAAAAATAAAATTTTTTGACAGAATAACAAGTTTTATTTACATTATTATGACGTGTATTTAGTCAGAATAATTGTTTGTTTGTATATCAAATCATAGTTAGTGCTAGTTACATTATATTAGTGTATTGGTGAACTGTTGAACTGAATGCATAGGGTGTGAATGGTTATTGCTTATTAACATTTCCATGAATTCCAATTGAAATGGCGAAAAGCACTAACAGGGTGCGACAAATTGAATATCTAAATATGCATTACAGCAGTAAACACTTTCATGATCGCGACATAATGAAATGGAAGCGAAACGAAACTTGCTACACCGCAGATCAAAATAGAACCATAAACAACATGATATCAATGTAACTACAACATGAATCGCTATCTAAATTTCAAACTATTATTATCGAATAAATCGCAGCAGCAGCATATGCGATATTCATGCCGCATTCACACAAAATTATGGCAGCAAACACGACGCAACACGAAACAGAACGAGTTGTGAATAATTCTCACAAGGTTAATTATAACCATATTCATGCTCAAATATACTAAGGAATTAGCACAGTGTAATGCACTCAAAGTCAAAATTAACTCGACTTCACAATAGAACCGAGATTCAGAAACAGCGACTACAAAATTTTTTTAGAAGGTTATACTATTAACAATATGTATCAACACATTAATCTACATCAATATGCAAAATGATGAGGTATGCCAACCACAATAATCAGAACAAAGTGACACTGAAAATCTCAATTCGAAAGTTTACCGAAGGTCATGTCGTGCTTTGATCGAAACTCCCAAACCGAATCGAGCGATACAACTGCCGCTTTGTTCCGTAGCTACCGTGAAGTTGTCGCGGCTTTGAGTTTGTTATGTGCAGAGTTGTTATGGTTGCGACTTCCGTCTAGCTGAACGAAATAATGTAAATTCAATGAGTTCAAATAATGAATCGAACCGACGAATCTAAACGACGAATCAAAACAACAAATCGAAACAACGAATAGAGGGAAAGGAGAAACGCAGATTCGAACCTGAAATTTGAATTCTTTGATGAAGAGAATGTCAATCGAACCCTTCAAGCGTTTTCCTTCTTTAAATGATTTCTTGAAGTGGTTTATTGAAGAAATTTACTGAAAAGAAAGAAATGAGTATGAACAAAAGAAAATGCAGATTGAACAACAAAATAGTAGAGATTTGTTCATACCACTGCGCAACAACGATGGGGACAACGATGGAGCTGAGAAACGATGGAGATTGAGAGACGATGGAGATTGAGAGAAGATGGAGACGATGGAAATTTTATGATATATATTTTATCTCAATAAATTAAAATATTAATATTGATTTTATTTTATAACTTTTATTTTATAAATATTTTATAACTTTAGTTTATTAATTTATAACTTTAATTTTATAAATATTTTATAACATTAGTTTTAGTTGTAAGTGGTTCGACAAATGTTGCATCCACGAAACCTTTGTCGAAGACAAAAATTTGGCACATGAGATTTGGCCATGTCATTGAAAGGGGTCTGGTCGAATTGGGGAAACAAAATCAGCTTGGAGGAGACAAAGTCAAAAAGCAGAAATTTTATGAACCCTGTGTACTTGGAAAAACTTGCAAAGAGAAGTTCAACAAAGGCAAACAAAGGACTCATGGATCCCTTGGTTACATCCATGCCAATCTTTGGGGGCCTGCAAAGTGTCCATCACATTCAGGAGCAAGGTATTTTCTATCCATAGTCGATGATTATTCCAGAAATTTATATGTATTCATCCAGACTGGCAGAAAGGTCAAGAGGTTGAGGACCGACAATGGCCTTGAATTTTGCAATAAGGTTTTCGACATATTTTGTGCTGCCTCATGTATTGCAAGGCACAAAACTACTGCAGGTACTCCACAACAAAATGGTTTGGAAGAAAGGTTTAATCGAACTATTTTGGAAATAGTTAGATGCATGTTGACTAGTGCTGGATTAAAGAAGGTGTTTTTGGCAGAGGCTGTTTCGACAGCAACATATTTGATAAACAAATGTCCTTTGACTGCGTTAGATATGAAGACACCTGAAGAGTATTTGGTTGTGTGGCCTATGCTCACATTAGGCAAGACATGGTCGAACCTAGAGCTCTAAAATACATGTTCATGGGATACCCTGAAGGAGTCAAAGCTTATAGGTTATTGTGTCTAGAGCCAGGTCACAGGAGGTGTATCAACAGTTGAGATAAAGTTTTCAATGAAGCTGAGATGGCCTTCAAGAAAATTGATGATGCTGACGAAGAGTAGGAACAGGGAGAGATTCATGTTGAGGTGGAGCATGTTGATGCCGAATTGCGTATCCCAGATAAAGTCAAAGAAGAAGCAGAAGTTGCTGTCAAAGATGAGGAGAGTTATAATGACTACCTGCTAGCAAGAGACAGGTCGGGGAGAGTCATCAAGCCACCTCAGAGACTTGGGTATGCAGATCTTATAGCTTATGCCTTAATCTCTGCAAGTGAGGTTCTCGACAAAGAACCTAGAGACTATAAGGAAGTTATGAGGAGTCGAAAGAAGACTGAATGGCTGAAGGCCATAGATGATGAGATGAAATCTCTTCATGATAATAACACCTGAGAACTGATCAAGAAACCTTCTGGAGCCAGGTTAGTCGGCTATAAATGGATTTTCAAAGTTCGGAAGGAATCGAAGGAGTGGCGTCGAAGAGATACAAGACAAGATTGGTCGCTAGGGGGTTCACTCATAAAGAAGGTGTCGACTACAATAATGTGTTCTCTCCTGTTGTGAAACACAGATCCATTCGAATGTTGCTTGCCATGGTGGCACAGTTCGACCTAGAACTAGAACAGATGGATGTGAAGACTGCGTTCTTGTATGGTGATATTGATGAAACAATCCTGATGAGGCAACCTGAAGGGTGTTTCGAAAGGGGAAGGAAGATTATGCATGCAAGTTGAAGAGATCTTTATATTGACTGAAACAGTCTCCTTGATAGTGGAATTGGAGATTCGACAAGTTCATGGCACGCATAAGTTTCATTAGAAGTCAGTTCGACCACTGTGTTTACTTCAGATTTTGACCTGGTAATTCATTTGTTATTTTGTTGCTTTATGTGGATGATATTCTAATTGCAAGCTACATTGTCGAAGATGTAATGAGGGTGAAGGCTGAACTCAATAAGAAGTTCGACATAAAGGATCTGGGAGTTGCGTCCAGGATTCTTGGGATTGACATCTGAAGAGATAGAAATCACTCGAAATTATGCTTATCTCAAGAGGCATACCTATGGAAGATTCTCAAAAAAGTATGGTATGTCGAATTCAAAGCCTGTTGTGACTCCGACAAACCCTCAATTCAAGTTGAGTATAGATCAGTATCCCAGTACTGATTTTGAAAGAGCTTATATGAATATCATTCCATATGCTAATATAGTGGGTTCTTTAATGTATGTTATGATCTGTACTAGACCCGACATAGCATATGCAGTAAGTCTTGTAAGCAGGTACATGGGGAATCCTGGAAAGGCTCACTGGCAAACATTGAAGTGGATTCTAAGGTACATAAATTGGTCTCTGAACAGAGCCCTAATTTATGGTGGAGCCTTGGGTGAAGATAGTAAAGCAGCAATCGAAGGAGATCTCGACTCTGATTATGCAGGGTGTATGGATTCTAGGAAATCTATTTCTGGATATGTGTTCATTATGTTTGGCACAACAATCAGTTAGAAAGTGTCGCGGTGAAAATTGGATACCATAGTTATTTGTTAACTAGGATCGCATTTTTAATGTCACCACCGGTCTTTGATTTTATCCAAGGGAAGGGAGACAAACCGAATTCCCACAATGCAATGCAAATGCACTAAGATTCTAAGTTCGGCGGTTGGTTATACCTAGGGAAGGTGTTAGCATCCTAGATATCTGTAGTACTCTACAGGAACCTCTTGATTTATTATGTTATTTGTTATCTGTTTTGCTAAGGGTTTAAAGGTAGGTGATTTATTATTTTTATTCCTAAGTGTGCTCGACAAGATATCGCATCTTGTGCCTACATATCCTGTCAGGAGGGAATCAGAGCACTTGTAGTTCCTTATTAAGGATACTAAATGTTTTAAAGGTTTAGGAGAGGAAGATGAGTCATCATCTTAAGAAAGACCACCACAGTTTTGAAAATGTTTGTATGTTGTGGGGTATGGGGATTGTATGTCCCTTTCTTTGAGATGATTAACATCTATTTCTCTTGTGTGGAGAATTAGGTGGGCTAAAGTTTGATTAAACAATCAAAATTAAGGGGGGACTAACCTAGGAAGTCTATCCTAAGTTATCTAATAGTCTTAACTTAAGGGTGTCGATTATGATGCAAATGATATGCACCATGCACAATAACATGGTTATCATGCATGGGATTTTCCCTTGGATATTTATGCGATTAATTACTATTATTTAGGCGAGAGTGCTAGCAAAGTGATGCTAGACTTGTGTCTTGTGACCAAAGGTTGGTAGCGACGCTCAAAAGCAATCGACTTACATGGGTGAAAAAGTGGGTTTCGACGTTGGATCAAAATTATTTTATTTTTTTGAAAGGTTTAAAGCAAAACAGACATAATTGAAACAAACATGTAAAGCGCATACATTAAGCGAGAAGAGATTATTCATATACGCTTACTAAGAGACTGCCTTAGGAGAACCTACTTACAGAGGGTTTATATTAAAGAGGGTTTCTATCCTAGTTAAGGAGAATGTTTATACTTGAAAGGTTTAACTTCTAAATACGAGAAAAAGGTTTTCAAGATTAACAGAAAAGTTCTATTGTTTTGAAAGGGAAACATTTTTTTTATACTCATTAAAATATTAATTAGAAAAAGGTTTTATATTTTTAGGATAAAAATGGTTTTATTATTTGAAGAGTGATATTAACTAAAAGGTTTTATTTTTAAAAGCGTTATATTGAAAAGGTATTAGAAGAGTTTATGTTATTAAAGAAAAACTATGTGTGAAAAGTTATTATTTTATTTTCTGAAAAGTTATATTATATTATCTAAAAGACAGTTATAATTATTAATATCAAAAAGAGATTATTATAGAAAAGGTTATATTATTATTTAACACTATTATTAAAACTAAACACAAAAAAAAAAAAACGAGAAGCACCCTGGCCAGTTGAAACCAGGGCCGTTTGATCAGGTCGGGTCAAAGGCTGACCCTGATCAAGGTGGAAAACGAGGGTACACGGTAAGGCAAGATGATCGCGCACACATAGAATCAGAAAGCAATCAGAGACACACAAAAACACAAAGAGAAATGCTCGCTCTCTCACTCTCGCTATTCTCCGCTTCTCTCTCTCGTTTCGTCAATGGGTTTCAAAACCCTAAAATCAAACTCTCCGCCACCCTCTCAATCGATTTCTCTCAATCTCTCTCGCGTCTCACCCTCTCTCGATTGCAGATTTGGGTTTGAGAAACCCTAATGCGCAGCCGTTCCCGTCTCTCTCATTCTCTCCATCTCTCTCGATCTGTAAAGAAAAACAAACACACAATATAAACCCCACCCCAGATAGCCCGTTTACCCCGATTTCACTATACTTTTAGAGATTTACAAGGTACAAATAATGATAGAATGAAAGCGAAAAGGAAACAGTGGCGGAATGGTGAGGACGGCTCCGACGGCTTCGTCGAAGGGAAGTTCCTGTTCTTCTTCTTTACCTTTGTTGAGCTTTGTGTTTGTTGCCTTCGATATATATTGTTTGACGGTCGCCCCTCGTAGATGATGATGGTAGACCTGGATCCCTGTATTTTTTCTGAGTTGGTAACGAAATCGATGATTTTTGGTTGTTGGTATGGGTGATGATTTTTCGTGTTTTCTTCGCTCTCTGATTTCTCTTCTATTTATAGGCCAATGATGAGTGTGAAGTTTTTTGATTTTGGAAATCTTTGAATGCTGCATTGAAACGTGATTTCAAATCTTTGATTTGATTTGATATCGTCTGAACGGTTTAGGAAACTTTTGGTGCTATCTGATAGTTGGAAACTTTTGGAAATTTTGGAAACTTTTGTGATTTCAAGATTTTGATAGCTTTGATTCTTGCCTAATTCTGTTTCGGGAATAAATCTTTTTCCTTGAGTAGCATCCTTTCTGGTTTAGGAAACAATCCTGTAATCACTGTGATGTTGCCATAATTTCTATTTTGAAAATGATGAAGAGATTTTCTGATTCGAAAAAAAATTAACTCTGAGGCCTGTCTTTATGTCCTGATAATGTTTGGAAAGAACCTGTTGGCCACCTCAAATGTGATATTTGCCATAGTTTATGCCATAAACACGCTCTGATTATTTCCCATTTTCTTTGTCAGGTTTGGGACGTGGATTAATGCGACCACGTGAATTTTGTTAAGGTCAAGATAAGGTAACATTCTGAATCTTCTTGTTGATTAACCTTTTAATCTCCGCAAACTAATTCTTTATTCGCAAATGCTTAAAAAGAATTTCCATGAAACGCGTGTTCGCATCACTCACCGTCCTCAAACGTATGCTGATATGATTGAAGGTATTGTTCTACGATGAATTGGAATCCTATGAAAAGCCCCTTCGATATCTTCATTGGTATTACCGAGTGAACAAAGCTCCGTCACCATTTGTCGTTAACAGAGTTCCTCGTCATTGATGCAGTGTAAGGTTAGCTCGGTACTTTATGAACTTTGCTTATTCTTCATGATTTGAGATTCATGAACCTTTCTTCCTTGTGTGCTTGCCGTCACGGTTGAGATTCTTTCAGTTTTTTGGCTTACTCTCTCAATTGATATGCAGTTGTCAGAGGTACAGTAGTAGTTTCTTCTGCTGGAAGCCCTGGACCTTATTTCAGAACCGTTCTAATACTGCACCTTGGTTATTCACCGTTGCTGCTATCACATAGATCAAGACTTCATCCGTTATGTTAAAACTAGGTGACAACAAGTACTCTAAGGTCTCGCATTTAAAATCCTGTATACGTTACTTGTGTAAAAACTCTCACACTTGATCAACTTGAATTTGGTTCTTTGGTTTGTTAGGGAATAAGCCATTCGTCTAAGGACTTGCCAACACAAAGGTTATGTCCTTCGATTAGTACTGAAGCTGCAAAACATCCCCACATTCTAACTAGAACTGAGTAAGTGCCAAATCTTCTAATTTTATTGTGAATGCGAATGTATATTTTCTCTTAGTACTTAGAAGATTTTCCACATGAACTTTTGTAGGAAACACTGCCGTTTCGGGACACTTGATGTTGAAAAAAGTGAGGGGTAAAATCGTGATGTGCCTTTGCGTCAGCAGTGGTTGAGTACTATGAATTCTTAATTTGAATCCATCGTGGGTGAGTTCGACATTGATTAATATTTGTATTCAAATCAGTTTAATTCGATGCAATTCGGTTCGAATCGCCGTTTATCTGAATTTTTACAATTGATTTCGAATGTCTTTGAAATGTTTGTTCTTAGGAACTAGAGTTCTCACTGGTTTATATTGAATTTCAACAGGTTTGGATTCGGATTCTCCGCGGTATGCTCAATGGTCCCGTTTGTTTAGCAGCACTCTCCTTCACAGATTCATCCCTGCCTTATAAGGAACGGACGAAAGATCCCAATCTTGATCCACCAATGTTTCCAGGAGTTGCGAGTTTTCCAGCGTCTGATATAGCACAAATAGCCCAAGACTCTGTATTTCTTTCAGAGGCCAATCCTCCCAATGACTTTAAATCTTACTCTTGAATGATAGATTGATTTTTGAATATTGTACAATTGTCATGACTGATTTAAATTCTAAATATAGAATTTTGAACTTTGATTTCCTTAGACTTTTACCACGCTGAGTTTTGTAATGTTCTCCAACAAACATACATGTGTGGAACCTTGTCATGATGACGTGACCACCGCCAACCATATGGCAGACTTTGAGGGATAGATATTTATTGGTTTAGTGTTTTTGTACTGAGCAACTTTTATGGTATCATCCTGTGTAAGAAAAACTGGAAGATCTTTCGGTCAACATGATTTCGTATGTTCTTTGAAGACGAGGCCTCTTAGATGGTTTTCTCTTTTCATATACAAAAAAAAAATTTGCAATAAAATTCTGAGAAAAATTATCAATAAATCATGGAGAGGTGATGCTCCTACTCTTGTATAACATTTATGATCATGGAATGACGTAAGGATCCTCGTGACTTTAAAACCTTTTGATGGAACGTGAGTTTAAGTGCAATTGAATTCTTGAACTTGCATTGCTGTAATTTGTAATTTGAACTCTTGATGGCTTAAGACATAATCCCATTTGGGTATTCGAATGTGTAAAAGACCTTGTGTCGACTTGTACTGTCGCACGTAGATTTCATATTGAATAAACGAAGCTCTATGAAGGATCTCAATGAATTAACAACTTGAAACATGAATCTTGGCAAGCTTTCGAAACCTTGATTTTTCCTTGAATTTTCCTTAATCTCACGATGGCTTAAATTTAAGTCTCGTTTTGTGTCTTTTCCTTTTTAGAAATCCATATGAATCTTTTGGGCATGTTTATCTCCTAATCTAAAACCCAGGCTAACTTGACCCTGTGGCACCCTTGAGCTATGCGAAACCGAAGTCTGACCCCGTCTTTAAGGAAAAAGTCACGAGAAACCACCCAAGATGTCTTCGAAAAAAAAAAGTTCTAGCAGTGGGTCTTGGATCGAAAAGAAACCCTAAGGCCGTCTTGAATCAAGCTCAAGGTTCATGCTCGAGATTGTTTGACTATGAGAATCTATTCTTGGGGATACTGCACTTGCACAAACTGGTTAGTAATAATAAACACGCATACAAGACTGCATGACCTAAAAATGCTATGCAAAAAGAAAAAGGGAGATCTTAGGGTCAAAAATTAGGGTGCAACAGAAAGCAACACTTCATAAGGTTGTTGCCTTATCAACCACTGAAGTGGAATATATCGCCCTAACTGAAGCTGTGAAAGAAGCATTGTGGCTTGAAGGTTTTGCAAAGGAGCTGAAACTTCAAGGTCGAGTTGTCACTGTTAAATGTGATAGTCAAAGTGCAATACACCTGTCGAAGAATTCAACATATCATGAACGAACCAAGCACATTGATGTGAGGTTGCATTTCGCCAGAGGGGTAAGCGATCGTGGAGAAGTCCAAGTGCTGAAGGTATCAGCATATCATAATGCTGCTGATATGATCACCAAGACGTTGCCCAATTGCAAGTTTTTCCACTATATGCAGTTGATAAAGCTTCATGAAGAAATCTAGTTTGTTTCTTGATGTTATAGAGTTAAATCCAAGGTGGAAATTTATGAGATATTGGATCGAACTCTAGTTTAGCATGCCTTCGAAGTCTGCTCACATGCTATTGTCGAAGACCTACATGCTGTAGTCGAATTGTGTTATAGTATGTAGGTGTCGGATTGGGCCGTGTGTTAAGGATCCAATTGTTTAAGTTAGCTTGTACCCTAAGTTAGGTTGTAATGGGTAATTGTTAAAAGCTCATTAGTTTAGTATGTTAGGTTTTATTATAAATAGCATACTAGTCTCTCATCATAAGTGTGGTGTGGCAAATCCTAATTAGGGTGAGAGGGTTAATTGTTGGTATTCACTTGTAATCTTTGAACCCTTATTGAGAAAGTGAATAGTAAAATAGATTTAACCAATTCTCTATTCTTCTTCTCTTTTCCTTTGTGAAACCTAATAGGGTTTCTTGTGTTTGTTCAAGAACCTTCTTGTTCTCCTTGTTTTTCCTTAACCCTAACCCTTGTGTGTTTCTTGATCATAAAGAAATCGTTTATACTTTGTTTCAAGGCATCCTAATTCACAACATATTATATATTTATAAACAAAATATAATTAAAAAAAGGATGTAATTAAGTAGAATAATAATTAGTTTAAACAAAATATTTATTAAAAATAGAATATTCCCATCAAAATGACAATCAGCAAAACGAGCAGTGAATAAATCTCTTGTTGTTGGTTTAAGGTACTTTACAATAGATGGCGATTCATATCCAATATATATTCTTGTTAGTGCTTGAGGCACTTTTAGTGAGGAGGGAAAGAGAGAATGCGAAAATAAGGATTGTATTATTGAATCGAATAATAATAAATAAATTATAGAGTGTCTTATTTATATACACCTAAGTAACTTGACTACTAAGCAACATATATAACAAACTAAGTAACAAACCGTAAACCCTAATTAGCTTTGGGCTTGGGCCACACAATTCAACATGAATTATGTCTAATATCTCAACATACCCCCTATAATCCAAGTTGTTGAAACACACTAATCATTGTCGATCTGAACTATTCCTAATTTCTTTCTCAAAGTTAGGAACCTATCGCTCTTTAATCCTTTGGTGAAAATGTCGGCCAATTGGGCTTCACTTGAGCAATGCCTTATGTAGCGGCAAAATTGTGAGTGTAAGCTATTGATTAACTCAACTCATAAAGCAAGAGTCTCCACCGCACTTTTATTTTATCCAAAAAGGAAAGGAAAAAGAGCGAACAAAACCTACACAAGCTCTAAAACAAGAACAAGTGAAGAGAAACCGGGTAAGGGGGTTGGTTATGCAATGGGAAGGTGTTAGCACCTAAAACGTCTATAGTACTCTATAGGAACCCTTCGAAACATCTACCGCTTTTGGTCTGAAAAAAGTTTGCTTGAAAAGTGATTGGGGAGGTGAGAAGAGAAGTATTTTTTAAGATTTTTGTGTTTGGAGAGACTTATCGCCTCATGCTTACGTACCCACGAAGTGCAATGTAGGATCAAAACCTCGTAGTTCGTGGTACAAAGAATGAAAATTGTTTGTTTTGGTTGTTTTTAAAATGTAAAGACAAGTCGTCATTTCCAAGCGAATAATTCCGCTTAAAGAAATGAATCATGTCTAAACTTATGAAAAAATGTTAAAGGAAAAGTGCACAAGGGCACAAAAAGAGAGTTTGACGAGTTTGAGTGTTTTTTAAAGTCTTTTGAAAAGGGTGTCAACATGCTTATGTAGTTTAGCATTTGTTAAGAAATGAAAGGAAAAAAGTAAAATCACTTGACGAAAGTCAAGGTTTAATTATGAAAGAGGTGATAGTTTGAAATCAAGAATGTTTTGAAAAAGGGAGAAAGTTTTGAAAATTGAAGAATGAGGAGGAGAAAAAGTGACTATCCTAAAGCATAAAGTAAAAGCTAAGGATAAGAAAGATCTAACAAAAAATGTAGTTGTCTTCACCATAAACCAAGCAAAAGCACAAGTCTTCAAAGTCTTCGAACCATAATTCCAAAGCAAAGGGAAAAGGTCCTAGTTCTAAGTCCAAGGATCCAAGAATAGCATTGAAGTCCAAAGTCTTCGAACCATAATTCCAAAGCAAAGGGAAAAAGCCCTAGTTCTAAGTCCAAGGATCCAAGAATAGCATTGAAGTCCAAGGTCTAGGTGCAAAACTCCATGTCTATTGCAAAGGATAGTAACCATAGTCCAAGATTAGAAGCACATGTTTTTTTAGAAATTTTAGCCTTTATTAATATTTTTGGTCCAAGTGGACAAAGAGAAAAAGGCATAAGCATAATCATGTGTCAAACAGACAAAGAAAAAATTGCGGAAGCATAAACATGTGTCCAAGTGGACAAAGGAAAAATTGCGGAAGCATAAACATGATATGAAATGATAATAATGGAGCATAAAAATAAAGGAGAGATAATGAGCGAGAAGGAAATGTAAACAAAGTTCGTACAATAATATTGTTAGTAAGTTAGTGATTAGTTGTTAGAGTTAGTGATCAATAATAATTGAATAATTGCACTTAGGTCAAGGTTGATGAAAACTCATTAGAGGATTGATAAGACCAAACCCTCATAACAACAAGTTTCATAAGTTTTCAACCAAAAGACATATAATCAACCATTCTTGATAGTTTTTCGATACGGGACATATGTTGCGCTATGTTAAGTTATCGCCGAGTAATTTACGGAGTAATTATCCTACAATGAGGCCGGTCAATAGCTCTTTGTGCTAATGCATGCTAGATGAACGATATGTAGATTGTCATCCGAAAGCAACACTGCACGAAAAGAAAATACGTAACGATCTAGTCTTGATCAAGAATTCAACAAAAAAATTTTAAGATCCAAAAGACTTTCATTGATCAAAAGAAAAGGAGATGAAGAGAAAGTGGATCTAACAAGTTTTGATCCACACAACCAACAATAAAGAAAAATGAAAATAAAATCAAAACTATTTTTAAATGATTTTTTTTCAAATGTTTAGAAAAAAACAAGATCAAAATTCAAAGATCTACAACAATAGTAAATCAAGGTTTAAAATAATGAAAAAGAAATTAAGAAGAAATTTATTAAAAAAAAGAAACTAAAGAAAATTAAAGAAAAATTGTATGATAAAAAAAAAAGGAGGTTATGTTAAAAGAAATGCTGGTGTTGATGGTAAAACAACACGGGCCAAGCCCAATGCTACATCACCATATAAATCACAAAGAACAAGGCATCAACAAAAAATGAGAAAACGTGATCTCCTTCTTCAAAAGTGTGGAATCGCCGGCGGTATTGTTCACCATGGAAGCTGACAAATCAGAGCTTCACCGAATCGGAGCGGCGAAGCTCCGTTGAGGTACCGTCTTGATCAGAATTGCGAGGTGAATCCAAATCTACAAACGGCAGAGTACATATGCGACGAATTTCAGAGACGAAAGTTCGTCGGAAAAGTTCTAATACCTTCGAAAATGGTGAGTTTAGCTTCAATCTTTCTCTTCTTTCTCTGCACAAATCGTTGTTGTGGAAGTTGCGGTTATTGAGATGAAATTGTTGTTGAGATTTATTTGAAGCTATTGCGAGAATTTGCGGTGTGTTGTTGTTTTGAGGTTTATGGATGAAAATGAGTTATGGAGTGTTATGGAGGAAATCGACGGTGATGGAAGAAGTTTGTATGGAAATGGATGAAGCTTGAAGAACTATTTTGTATGATTTTTATGCAGAATTTTCTTGGCTATGAGAGCTTTAAGAATGAAAATGAAATTGAAAGTGAATTGAAGCTTTGGGTTTTGGTTTTGGCAGGGAGAGTTTGGCTGTCAAAGCTTCAAGAGAAATTTTAGCAAGGTGAAATTGGCTCTCAAAAGCTTGAATGAATGAATGAAATGAGGCCTCTATTTATAGAATTTAGGCTTGGAAAATTTGGTGGATTGGAATTTGGTTTGGAAATGAAAATTAGGCTTGGAATTTTAATTTGGAGGGAAAATACAGATCAAGTGGTGATTAGTGAATGTACATGGTGGGAATTAATTGTGGTAATGTAGGGGAATTATGTTTGGGTGATCTAGAATATTCTCAAATGATGAAATTGGTGCCAAATGCTTCAAAATTTGAAAAATGCTGATTTTGGCCAATTCTGTCCTTGTTCAGTCGATTGCACTGTAGCGCGAATAGACTGCACTGCTGAAAACTTCAAAATCAAGGCAAAAAAATGCATGGTGCAATCGATTGCATAGTTGAAAACTTGAAAAATGCCCTGTTGGCTGGATTGTGCTGGTTCTGGCTCGATTTTCTTGATTTGTCAAAGAAGGCATGGAAATAAACACATGAACCTTGGAGTCTCTTGCATAATAATCAATTAAATCTTGGAAACGCTTGATAAGATAATTTTGAATTGTTTGCAGATCAACTTTGACTTTGTTCAGGTGAAATTCATTCGACCTAAGGGACTGTTTGATATCCTTGATTTCCTTCCTGAAAAAGTTAGTGAAGACAAAAACAAACATATTTTTTGGATTTTAATTAAAGGTTAGTAAACATAAGCAAATAAAGGCAAATAAGAAATA
Organism: Lathyrus tuberosus; assembly: GCA_022829125.1. NCBI lineage: Eukaryota > Viridiplantae > Streptophyta > Magnoliopsida > Fabales > Fabaceae > Lathyrus > Lathyrus tuberosus. Next base: position 5,269,871 of record JALAZF010000161.1, on the reverse strand, counting down.
CACAGATGCTCAGTGATCCCTGCAAGGCATAAACCCAAAGAAGAGAGGGATAAAGGAACCAAAGCATGATCTTGTTTGTGATATAAGATGCAAAATGAGATGTGAATGATATGTGGAATCTTAGGGGTCAAAAACTAGGGTTCAACAACTGCCCCTATTTAAGTTTCTTCAATCAAGAGATGTGAAGGTTAAAAACTTCGTCTCGACAAGATTGAAGATATTTAAATACAGAAAACCAAATTCTTAGCCATAAGATGCCACAAGATGAAATGAATGCAAATAATGAAACAGACTGCGGGGAAACTTGAAACAAAAGATATGGAAAATTGAGTGAGAAGACGCGAAAAGACACGCCGGGGGACACAAGCTATTTATGGAGATCTATCAAGGTGACAAGAAGTATCCATCAATAGTTGGAAAGAGAGGGACAAGACCCTGGGAAGACAAGTAGTGACATCCAAGAATAGCATTGGATGGAAACTACAAACGAGACAAAAGTATGCCAAATGACGTCCAAGAATGGCATTGGACAACAATAAGAAAGTTTTTGGTAAAAGCAGCAGCATCATCCAAGAATAGCATTCGATGGAGGTGAAAAGCATTCTATTGGGGATAAGATATCCAAGAATTCCATTGGATAAATGGAACTATAACATTCAAGAATGACATTGAATGAAAGGAATTACAACATTCAAGAATGGCATTGAATGGGGCAACAACAAACATCAAGGACATCCAAGAATAGCATTGGATATAAACAAAATTCCATTTGAAAACTTCATTGGGAACATCCAAGAACGACATTGGATGACAAGGGTGAACATCAGAGGTATCCAAGAATAGCATTGGACTTGGCTGGGGAAAAGGTGTCTAAGAATGGCATTGGATAAAGTAATCTCAACATCCAAGAATGGCATTAAATGTAGTGAAAAAGTTCTGGAAAAATATATCAGATGCATCCAATAATGGTATTGGATAAAAAAAGAATTCACGACATCCAAAGTTGGAATTTAATAAAGTGAGCAAGAATTTCCAGGAATGGAACTGAAAGGTAAAGGTAAATCACTACATTCAAGAATGGCATTGAATGATGGTGAGAAAAAGCTTTCAGGAATGGCACTAAAAGGTAAAGGTAAATCACTTCATTCAAGAATGGCATTGAATGATAGTGAGAAGGACATCCAGGAATGGCATTGAATGTAAAGGAGAAAACTCATTCAGGAATGGCACTGAATGAACAGATAAAACTTTCAGGAATAACACTGAAAGACGTCCAAACAAATATGATGGGGATTACAGAACATAGGCAAAACTTCCAGGAATAGTAATGGGAGAAACAAGAGGAACAAGGTATCCAGGAATGGCACTAGAGATCAATAGAGATAGACATCCGAGAATGACACTGGAGCGAAAGAGTACAAAGATCCAGGAATAGCACTGGAATGAAAGAAGACAAAGATCTAACAACAAGACAAGATGCACAGGAAAACGATAACATCCAGGAATGGCAGTGAAAGAAAGAAGACAGGTAAACGACAACATTCAAGAATGGCACTGAATGAAAAGGCAGGTAAAAGTTTTGGAAGGTGCCAAGTAAGTTGGACTTTGATCACAAGGTAAGATGTTGAAAACAACAGGACCTCGGGAAATGCATATGAGCACGAAGCACACTTCGAGCTATGAAAATCTCTCTATGTATGATAGATGAATGATTTATGTATGCAATGCAGATGATGGGGACAACTGAGATAGGCTCTTTTGTGAGGGAAGAAAGGGAACTCTGATTCCTCAACATAGGGAACACTGCCCACTCTGCTTGGAGAGAAAATGTTGAACATATCTCTGTCACACTTATGAATTGTATCAGGCTGATGGTGTTTTGAGGAAAGACATCTTGAGGATTCTTGAAGAAGACTGCCCCAGATTAATTGACTGATGAAAATAAACTGATCATGGCTTCAGTTTGACTGTTGTAGGGAAAAAGATTGATCATAACTTCAATTCTTGAAAGATTGTTGAGAATAAACTGATCATGGCTTCAGTTGTTGGGGATGAACCGATCATGGCTTCAGTTCTTGAAATGACTGTTGAGAAGGTTAAACTCAGCATGGGTCTTGAAATAGATCTTTTGGCTAACCAATTATGAGAATAACTTGCACTGAGCAACAAATCTTGAACTGATTCACAACATGATCTGGAAGTACTGTGCCCCTGATAGGATCACTTGACCAAGTTTCTCAACTATTTAAAATTTTCTTAATGAGGAAAGTTTGTCTGGAAATAAAATCATTCAAATAAACATGGTAATTTTAATGCAGAGCTAAATGCAATTTTGAAATCAAAAATCATTTTTGGAATGATATTATTGATGTAAAGCAAAATTAATCAGTTGTCAAACCACAGCGGTTTGGACATTCAAAATGAAAGAGAAAAGCAAAGGTATGACATCAAAGCAAATTATTGGCAACTAACATAGAAGTCAATTTACACAACCTTGCTGTAGTATGCTTTCAAAAGAAACCTGGCTTCAATTAGGTCTTTTAAGGGTTGTAACATGGTCTGGTTCACGTATTTTGAAACAAAGGATATAGGCTCAAAGTTTATTTGTACCCAACCCATTCTTCGTGATGATCTCCAGTCCTATGCTCAGTTAATTCAAACTATGCATTTAGGTTCCAAGTGATTTTGGAATTGCAACATTGTTATGATGATGGCTCAAGGGCCAAGGTATTTTTGAGATGGCAGTCACTCTTTCTTACAACATTTTGTTGTTTTTTCGATGAGGACCTTAGTCAACTCGTTTTGTCTTTGAGGATTTTGGTAACCTCTTGATTTTTCTTTTGTTATCCCTAACTTTTGCCTGAACTGTGTCATTTGAGCTTACAGTCAGCGGGATGCCCCACTTTTTGCCTAAGTTTCCTTCATAGGTTTTGACTTAGCGGGCTTTTCTTTTGATTTTTTTTTTCAATTTTTTTCTTTGAAAGATAGTGACTACCTGGCTTAATGATTACGGTGAACCATTATTGGCTTTTGACTTGAAATACATCTTTGACACTTCTTTGATGTGTGCGAAGGACAACTTGTGATTTCAATGATTCTCTTGTGTTTAAATACACAGTCAAACTAACTGAGAACTACCCATCCACAGGTTAAGATTGCGGGTTTTTTCGTACAGAAAGAAACTCCAACTTCTAGGCTCAAAGGGGTTGACAAGGGATTAACTTCCTTATTTCTCTAGTGTTTGGGAGTTGAAACAATGCCTGTACATCATCAACCATGTTTTAAATTGAAAGCATACAGTTTAGCAATTTCAGGTATTTCGTTTTCATCATCCTCCCTCCAATCTTTGCATAAACAAAAGCTTGAAAAAGAAAGTGAACTGGAGAGATATTTTTTTTTGTTTTGTGAAAAAGAAAGTATAAAGATGCACACAGTGGATATAAATGAATTGAATCAAACATTACAATGCTCATTTCATTGAAATTACCATGAAAGTACAAATAAAGTTTGAAAGCAAACAGACAATACAATCAAAGGAAAGTGCAAACAGAAAGAAACAAGGCTTAGTGACTAATCAACAGCAAGGATGAACTATTCTGAAACACTGGCTTTTAGGAGATGATCTATCTGAACTGATTCAAACTTCACTTGGGATGCTCTGGCAAAGGATTGTTGACAACATTGGGATTATCATCAAGAAAACTCAGAATCTTTGAGTTCACCAATTCTTGTACTCTAGCTTTCAATGCATAGCAACCTTCCAAGTTATGGCCTGCCCCACCTCGATAGAACTCACAGTGAAGATCAGCCCTATAGCCGGCTGGGAGAGGATTTGGAGGAGGAGGTAGATCCCTCGTTGTAATCAAACCTTTCTTTATAAGACATGGGTACAACTCAGCGCAGGACATAGGGATAGGATCAAAGTTAACCTTATTGCGATTTTGATTCTGTCTAACAGTCTGACGAGGAGCTTGAACTGGTTGAGCATTGACAATAGGAGCAACTGCAGCTACATATTGTTGTTGCCTATGACGAGGTTTCCCTTCAACTGAAACAGCATGGGTATCACCATCCTTTTTCTTTTGAAAATTCCCAGCATACTTTTTAGCACCACTAAAGGCTTCAGCATTGGCAATCTTTCCTTTCTTGATACCTTCTTCTAGTCTTTCTCCAATAGTGAATAGGTCAGCAAAACTAGATGATACACTGCCTATCATCTTTTCCCAAAAGAGTGGCTGAAGAGTGTCCATGAACAATCCAGTCAATTCTTTTTCTGCCAAGGGTGGCTCCACTTGAGCAGCTAGCTCTCTCCAGCGCTGAGCGTACTCCTTAAAGGATTCTTTTTCTTTCTAAGACATATTCTGCAATTGGCGGCGGTCAGGTGCCATGTCCAAATTGTACTTATATTGTTTTAAGAAAGCATCAGCCAAGTCTTTCCAACTTTGGATACGGTTCTTCTCAAGTCCCATAAACCATTTCAGTAAAGCCCCACTCAAGCTGTCTTGGAAACAGTGAATGAGCAATTTGTCGTGTTTGGCATGAGCAGCCATCTTGCGGAAATACATCACAAAGTGGGTTTTGGGACAGGTGGCCCCTTGTATTTCTCAAAATCAGGAGTTTTGAATTTTGCAGGCATAACCAAGTCTAAAATCAAGCACATGTCCATTGCAGCAGCACTAAAGACATCACTTCCTTCCACAACTCTTATCCTTTTTTCTAGAGTTTGCCATTGCTCTCTGACTTCTTCAATGTATCCAGGTTCTCTCTGACTTTCAGATTATGGACCAACAACATGGTACACGAAAAGAGGATTCTCAGAAACAACTTGAGCAACATAATGCACAATAGGCTGAGGTTCAGTGAATAATGGAGCTGAAGATACTGGCAGTACAGCCGGGACAACCACAGGAGTAGTTGCAAAGGGTGGCGAGTAATTCGGAGGTAACCCAAATTCTAGCCAAGTAGAAGCTGTTTGCTGAGTCAGTGGAGGGTCAACAACAACAGGTAAGATTTTAGAGATCACAGTCCTCTGATGTGGTTAACCTCTAGCAATCAAAACTTGCATCATTTTTGTGAGTTTGTTCATGCTAGCCTTCAACTCATTAATTTCCATTCTGACTTTGGCGTTGTGTTGTTCTTGGTTTTCCATTCTTAATATGACAGCAACTCTAGTTCCGTAGTTGTGTCGAGGAAACAGCTTGACAGTGAACAGATAACTGAAGAAGGAGACAGTTGAAATGAGTTTCTGAGATAACTTGGATAAATGCAGATGTATGCTCATGGATGCAAGAGTGCATGGATGCAACAACCACAAACAAGATCACTCAAAACACACGAGTTCAACGGTTCAAGTCTCGAACATGAAGTCAAAGGTAAGAACCTTCCACAATGGTATATACTAAGGTTTTGTCTTCATTGTACCTGCAGAAAATAGCGGTTCTAACAGAGTGCCCAAGGTCCACAATCCACTTTCAGACACACCAGCACACTGATTTGCTCGGAGGTTGGTAGTTATCCTCAAGAGAATCTAACCTGAGTGTGGCCTCGCGTAACATCTAAGTCGAATTTTCATCCTTATAGCTTCCGCGCCATGATCCTAAAAAGGCTAAGATGGGTTAAAGGTTACTACGGTCCTCAGTGTTATAGGCTTCTATGGAAAAAGTAATGCCTTCAACGATTGCTCGATCGACATCAGTAATTCCAAAGAGGCAACCACCGAGTGGATGGATTCTCAAGTTCTTCTTTTTCAGGATTCGACTCCCTCAAAGCTCCCTTGATTATACCATCCTCCTATCTTAAAGTACCCTCTGGTTCGGGTATAGGACCTATCTCGAACACGCAGAGGAACTCCCAAACATAACAATCAAGAAACAAGCAAATCAAATGAAAAGCAGTAAATAAATCAAAGTTGGCTAAACCCCTCAAGGGAGATGGATAGTCCCCAGCAGAGTCGCCACTTTTTTTGTAGCGGAAAAATCGTGAGTGTAAGTTATTGATTAACTTAACTCATAAAGCAAGAGTCGCCACCACGCTTTTATTTTATCCAAAAAGGAAAGGAAAAAAAGCGAACAAAACCTGCACAAGCTCTAAAACAAGAACAAGTGAAGAGAAACCGGGTAAGGGGGTTGGTTACGCAATGGGAAGGTGTTAGCACCCAAAACGTCTATAGTACTCTATAGGAACCCTTCAAAATATCTACCGCTTTTGGTCTGAAAAAATTTTGCTTGAAAAGTGATTGGCGAGATGAGAAGAGAAGTATTTTTTAAGATTTTTGTGTTTGGAGAGACTTATCGCCTCATGCCTACGTACCCACGAAGTGCAATGTAGGATCAAAACCTCGTAGTTCGTGGTACAAAGAATGAAAATTGTTTGTTTTGGTTGTTTTTAAAATGTAAAGAAAAATCGTCATTTCCAAGCGAATAATTCCGCTTAAAGAAATGAATCATGTCTAAACTTAAGAAAAAAAGTTATAGGAAAAGTGCACAAGGGCACAAAAAGAGAGTTTGATGAGTTTGAGTGTTTTTTAAAGTCTTTTGAAAAGGGTGTCAACATGCTTATGTAGTTTAGCATTTGTTAAGAAATGAAAGGAAAAGAGTAAAATCACTTGACGAAAGTCAATGTTTGATTATGAAATAGGTGATAGTTTGAAATCAAGAATGTTTTGAAAAAGGGAGAAAGTTTTGAAAATTGAAGAATGGGGAGGAGAAGAAGTGACTATCCTAAAGTATAAAGTAAAAGCTAAGGATAAGAAAGATCTAACCACAAATGTAGTTGTGTTCACCATAAACCAAGCAAAAGCACAGGTCTTCAAAGTCTTCGAACCATAATTCCAAAGCAAAGGGAAAAGGTCATAGTTCTAAGTCCAAGGATCCAAGAATAACATTGAAGTCCAAAGTCTTCGAACCATAATTCCAAAGCAAAGGGAAAAAGCCTTAGTTCTAAGTCCAAGGATCTAAGAATAGCATTGAAGTCCAAGGTCTAGGTGCAAAACTCCATGTCCATTGTAAAGGATAGTAACCATAGTCCAAGATTAGAAGCACAAGTTTTTTAGAGGTTTTAGCCTTTATTAATATTTTTGGTCCAAGTGTACAAAGAGAAAAAGGCATAAGCATAAACATGTGTCCAGCAGACAAAGGAAAAATTACGGAAGCATAAACATGTGTCCAAGTGGACAAAGGAAAAATTGCGGAAGCATAAACATGATATGAAATGATAATAATGGAGCATAAAAGTAAATGAGAGATAGGGAGCGAGAAGGAAATGTAAACAAAGTTAGTACAATAATATTGTTAGTAAGTTAGTGATTAGTTGTTAGAGTTGGTGATCGATAATAATTGAATAATTGCACTTAGGTCAAGGTTGATGAAAATTCATTAGAGGATTGATAAGACCAAAGCCTCCTAACAACAAGTTTCATAAGTTTTGAACCAAAAGACAAATAATCAATAATTCTTGATAGTTTTTCGATACGGGACATATGTTGTGCTATGTTAAGTAATCGCCGAGTAATTTACGGAGTAATTACCCTACAATGAGGCCGGTCAATAGCTCTTTGTGCTAATGCATGCTAGATGAACGATATGTAGATCTTCATCTGAAAGCAATACCGCACGAAAAGAAAATAGGTAACGATCTAGTCTTGATCAAGAATTCAACAAAGAAATTCTAAGATCCAAAAGACTTTCATCGATCAAAAGAAAATGAGATGAAGAGAAAGTGGAACTAACAAGTTATGACCCACACAACCAACAATAAAGAAAAATGAAAATAAAATAAAAACTATTTTTAAATGATTTTTTTTTCAAATGTTTAGAAAAAAAACAAGATCAAAATTCAAAGATCTACAACAATAGTAAATCAAGGTTTAAAATAATGAAAAAGAAATTAAGAAGAAATTAAAAAAAAAAAAGAAACTAAAGAAAATTAAAGAAAAATTTTATGATAAAAAAAAGGAGGTTATGTTAAAAGAAATGGTGGTGTTGATGGTAATACAACACGGGGCAAGCCCAATGCTACATCCCCACATAAATAAAAAAGAACAAGGCATCAGCAAAAAATGAGAAAACTTGATCTCCTTCTTCAAAAGTGTGGAATCGCTGGCGGTACTGTTCACCATGGAAGCTAACAAATCAGAGCTTCACCGAATCGGAGCGGTGGAGCTCCATTGAGGTACTGTCTTGATCAAAATTGCGAGGTGAATCCAAATCTACAAACGATGTCAACCAGCAGAGTACATATGCGACGAATTTCAGAGACGAAAGTTCGTCGGAAAAGTTCTAATACCTTCGAAAATGGTGAGTTTAGCTTCAATCTTTCTCTTCTTTCTCTGCGCAAATCGTTGTTGTGGAAGTTGCGGTTATTGAGATGAAATTGTTGTTGAGATTTATTTGAAAGCTATTGCGAGAATTTGCGGTGTGTTGTTGTTTTGAGGTTTATGGATGAAAATGAGTTATGGAGTGTTATGGAGGAAATCGACGGTGATGGAAGAAGTTTGTATGGAAATGGATGAAGCTTGAAGAACTATTTTGTATGATTTTTGTGCAGAATTTTCTTGGCTATGAGAGCTTAAAGAAAGAAAATGAAATTGAAAGTGAATTGAAGCTTTGGGGTTTGGTTTTGGCAGGGAGAGTTTGGCCGTTAAAGCTTCAAGAGAAATTTTACCAAGGTGAATTTGGCTCTCAAAAGCTTGAATGAATGAAAGAAATGAGGCCTCTATTTATAGAATTTAGGCTTGGAAAATTAGGTGGATTGCAATTTGGTTTGGAAATGAAAATTAGGCTTGGAATTTGAATTTGGAGGGAAAATCAAGATCAAGTGGTGATTAGTGAAGGTACATGGTGGGAATTAATTGTGGTAATGTAGGGGAATTATTTTTGGGTGATCTAAAATATTCTCAAATGATGAAATTGGTGCCAAATGCTTCAAAATTTGAAAAATGCTAATTTTGGCCAATTCTGTCCTTGTTCAGTCGATTGCACTGTAGCGCGAATAGACTGCACTGCTGAAAACTTCAAAATCAAGGCAAAAAATGCATGGTACAATTGATTGGACCAATAGTGCAATCGATTGCACAGTTGAAAACTTGAAAAATGCCCTGTTGGCTGGATTGTGCTGGTTCTGGCTCAATTTTCTTGATTTGTCAAAGAAGGCATAGAAATAAACACATGAACTTTGGAGTCTCTTGAATAATAATCAATTAAATCTTGGAAACTCTTGATTAGATAATTTTGAATTGTTTGCAGATCAACTTTGACTTTGTTCAGATTAAATTCATTCGAGCTAAGGGATTGTTTGATATCCATGATTTCCTTCCTGAAAAAGTTAGTGAAGACAAAAACAAACATATTTTTTGGATTTTAATTAAAGGTTAGTAAACATAAGCAAATAAAGGCAAATAAGAAATACACAGATGCTCAGTGATCCCTGCAAGGCATAAACCTAAAGAAGAGAGGGATAAAGGAACCAAAGCTTGATCTTGTTTGTGGTATAAGATACAAAATGAGATGTGAATGATATGTGAAATCTTAGGGGTCAAAAATTAGGGTTCAACAACTGCTCCTATTTAAGTTTCTTCAATCAGGAGATGTGAAGGTTGAAAACTTCGTCTCGACAAGATTGAAGATACTTAAATACAGAAAACCAAATTTTTAGCCATAAGATGCCACAAGATGAAATGAATGCAAAGGATGAAACAGACTGCGGGGAAACTTGAAACAAAAGATATGGTAAATTAAGTGAGAAGACGCGAAAAGACACGCCGGGGGACACAAGTTATTTCTGGAGATCTGTCAAGGTGACAAGAAGTATCCATCAATAGTTGGAAAGAGATGGACAAGACCCTGGGAAGACAAGTAGTGACATCCAAAAATAGCATTGTATGGAAACTACAAATGAGACAAAAGTATGCCAAAAGACGTCCAAGAATGGCATTGGACAACAACAAGAAATTTTATGGTAAAAGCAGCAGCATCATCTAAGAATAACATTGGATGGAGGTGAAAAGCATTCTATTGGGGATAAGATATCCAAGAATGACATTGGATAAATGGAACTATAACATTCAATAATGACATTGAATGAAAGGAACTACAACATTCAAGAATGGCATTGAATGAGGCAACAACAAACATTAAGGACATCCAAGAATAGCATTGGATATAAACAAAATTCCATTTGAAAACTTCATTCAGAACATCCAAGAATGACATTGGATGACAAGGGTGAACATCAGAGGTATCCAAGAGTAGCATTGGACTTGGCTGGGGAAAAGGTGTCCAAGAATGGAATTGGACAAAAGTAATCTCAACATCCAAGAATGGCATTGAATGTAGTGAGAAAAGTTCTGGAAAAATATATCAGAAGCATCCAAGAATGGCATTGGATAAAAAAAGAATTCACGACATCCAAAGCTGGCATTGAATAAAGTGAGCAGGAACTTTCAGGAATGACACTGAAAGGTAAAGGAAAATCACTACATTCAAGAATGGCATTGAATGATGGTGAGAAAAAGCTTTCAGGAATGGCACTGAAAGGTAAAGGTAAACCACTTCATTCAAGAATGACATTGAATGATAGTGAGAAAGACATCTAGGAATGACACTGAATGCAAAGGAGAAAACTCATTCAGGAATGACACTGAATGAACAGATAAAACTTTCAGGAATGGCACTGAAAGACGTCCAAGCAAATATGATGGGGATTACAGAACAGAGGCAAAACTTCCAAGAATAGCACTGGGAGAAACAAGAGGATCAAGGTATATAGGAATGGTACTAGAGATCAAAGAGATAGGCAACTATTTTTGAGTATAAAAGTCTTTTAGATGGTTATTCTGGTTATAACCAAATTTTTATTATATAGGTAAACGTAGCAAAAACGGCGTTTCGATGCCCTGGGGCCTTAGACACATATAAGTGGGTGGTGATGCTCTTTTGCCTGAAAAATGTTCGTGCAACCTATCAGAGGGTAATGAACTCTATGTTCCATGACTTTATTAAAACATTTAGGTAAGTTTATATAGATGACATAGTCATCAAGTCCTCATTATAAAGTGGTCACTTAGACCACCTTCGACAGTTCTTTGAAAGAATTAGGACATATGAATTGAAGATGAATCAATTTAAGTGTGTTTTTTTAATGCGTGTGATTTTTTTGGCTTTGCAGTCTACTAGAAAGGCATTGAGATAAATTTGAACAAGACGAAGGCTATACTCAACACAGACCCTCCAACAAATAAGAAGTAGTTTCAATTTCTGCTTGAGAAAATAAATTTTCTGAGAAGATTAATATCCAATCTAATTGGCAAGATGAAGGTATTCTCTTCGTTGCTGCGTTTGAAGAAGGAGGAAGGCTTTAGATAGGAACCAGAATGTCAAAAAATATTTGATGATATCAAGGCATATTTTTCAAAGCCTCCTGTATTATTACCTCCCATGAGAAACAAGAATATAAAATTGTACATTTTTCATCAGATTCGACAATAGACAATATGTTAGGCCAGGAAGATGATGATGGCATCGAAAATCTCTCCAGCGACTTAGGTATTTTCATTTGAGAGGTTTTGATTCATCGAGCTCGGGTTAGGTGTCTCCATAAGCAGATGTTCATGTTTCTTGGTTGTTTTTCTATTTTCATCTTATGTTAATTGTGCTCCCTTTTTACATCCTTTGTGTTGTGTGTTTTTGTTACTTCTTATTGGTGGAACTGACTACACTACCTCATTTTTAATGTGATTAAATGTTTTCTTTTGGATTTAATATCAACTAATTAATTTTATGCGTTTGTTATCATTTTAGTAGGATACTTAATGAAAGATGTTTGTGAAAGATGTTCATTTGAGTAGGATACTTAGCGAAAGATGTTTGTTGTGTCTTAATAGTGAATTTATTTTACAGGATGTTTATATAACTTGAGGAACCTTGTAATAGGTTTGCCCTAAAAAAAGCACTTTGGTTCAGTTATTGTGACAAATTAAGCTAGTTAGAGACATCTTTTTTTTTAGGTAATTTTATTGAGATAGGGGAAAAGGTATATCTGCTTCCACCTTCAAACCATTTCAACTCTTTAGTTTTATTTTTTGTGTATCTTGTGTTTGTTTTTGCCTTTGCATGCAACAGCTAAATGACAAGGTTTTTAAAGATACTGAAACTTTATATTTCCATTAAAGGCATCACATTGACTTCACCTATATTGGTTATGATTGTAGGTATTCTCAATCGGAGATGCGGCTGTTATTTAATAATGTAATATATTTCTTCTATGTATACAGTGTAGTGAAAGAATGAAGGGTAGATTGAGATGTGAGATTTGGTACATGCAGGTGCATAAGTAGATCCTGTTACACCGTGTGAAGAGGAAATTATTTTGCATCCTCACAGTATGTGATACTAAACTCACACTATGTTCTTTCAATTAAATTGTCATTTAAAAATTAATTACTCATCATAATGCTAAAAACTCGAGAAATAATGTTTTTTAATAAATTCGTAAGTTGCGGCGGTTACTAACTGTGTACCTAAATAATGATTTCAACAAAAACCATTTGCTGACGGTTAGAACTGTTGCAATTTTACTTTGACGGTGGTTGTAAAACTGTCGTCCTACATTGCGGTGGATGGAACGACGGTTTATGAACTTGTGACGGTTCACAAACTGCCGCAACCCAGATATTGTGAAGGCCATAACCAAAGGAACATCCGAAAAAACCGTTGCAAAATCCGTATTTTCTTGTAGTGAGGAGTTCAACTTGTCGCAATTATAAATCCGTGGATCAAACAGAAGAGTTAGATTCATAAAAGAGATGCACTCAATATCTCCAGTCTAACATTGTATATTGTTTTCAAAAGACATAAACTTGTATTTTACTCTTGCAGAAAATTCATTTGTTGAACTTAATACTTTTTCATAATATTTCAAACTTAAAACTGATAAATTTCAAACAAAGCACACTTTTACAAGAGACAATCACAATAAAAGGAAATAAAAACAGTGATGATAATGAAAAATACAGAAGGAATGAGTGCCATGCATGATCTAAACACTAATTCAAAAGAACCTTTTAAGCCACCTAAGTACCTGTGAGCTGTAACTGATTCCCAATGCCACTCCAGCAACAAGACCGCCTACATATCCAATTAGACTTACTTTCCACTCAATTTCAATGAAAGATTCTGACTCATCATCATTGTCAGAGGTAGAAGGTGGATAAAATGAGCGCCCTGCATGATCTAAGCACTTCTTGAGATTTGAGATTGCATATGGATGGCGATATTTCTCCTGTCAACGAATTATGGGAAACATCTAAGTCTTGTAGAGTCGATTTTCTCCATAACCAACTAGGTAGCGATGTTATATTGTTGTATTCCAATTGAATAAATTCCACATCAGTTAGATTTCTTATATCTGTTGGAACCTCAACTATATTGCATGATGCCAAACCTAAGAAAATGATCGGAGAATTAGTCGCATTGTAAGAACCTTTTCCATAAAATAATGACAAATTGTTGTATGACAAATCAAGAAAATTTAGCTTTTTGAGCTTCAAAAACTTGTTAAGCTCCAACTTTCCATGCAAAAAATTATTTTCTAAATTCAAGAAAACCAGATCTGTTAGGTTTGTCAACCAAGATGGAAATTCACCCTTTATATTGCTATTTCCTGCACTAAACATCGATAGTTGGATGAGATTTGCAAAAGATAATGGGATGTCACTGCCAATATTTGACGAGGATATATCCAAGTTAACTAGTGATGAGAGCTTACCTATCCAGGAGATGGTCTCAAAAGTAAATTTATTGAAACCAACGTACAAGAGGTTAAGTTTGGTAAGATTTGCCAAGGATACAGAAGGGTCTCCCCCAAATTGGTTAAATCGAAGATACAACTGCTTGAGCTGTGTGAGGCTTCCTAGTGAAGAAGGAATATACCCAGAAAAACTACAATTTTCAATTGATAGGGTATGTAAAGAGCTAAGCTTTCCTATGGATACAGGAAGTGTGCCATAGAAATCCGTCCCACCAAGGAATAACTTGGTGAGTGAACTAGACTGAAACTCAGGCAGACTACCATTGAGATTTGGATTATATCTCAAATTCAGAAATTTCAAGTTGGGTAGATGAAATACTCCTACTGGAAATTCACCATACAAGTCGGAATGTTGAAGAGAAAGTGTTTGCAACGAAGTTAGATTTGTGATCAGGTCAGGTAAAGTAGATGAAATTGTCACATGGTTAAGGAAGAGCGTCTCAAGTTTTGTTGAGTTTTTCATTATGCTTCTAAGACTGTGCTCTTTGAGTTGCAACCAATTGACTTTACTAACTCTAAGATCAAGATACAATAACTTAGACAACTGTGAAACTTGTGGTGGAATTTCTCCAAAAAATACAGCATGAGAAAGACTCAGATATCTTAGTTGTGAAAGCTCGCCTATCTTAGGTGGAATTTGAGTGTGATTGAAGTCATTGTCTGAAAGATCGAGATGTCGAAGGTGTACGAGGCGAAAGAGAGTGCTATTTGCATGCATTGTACCATAGAGTTGGCTGCTTCTAAGATCAATGTGAAGCACATGATTTGTGTGCTCATCACATTGAATGCCATCCCATGAGCAACAATCAGTGGTTGCATTCCAAGATGTTGTTTTAGGATAACTGAGAGGATTATCCGAAGCAGACTTATTGATGTTAAAGCCTTCCTTGAATTGCAACAAGGCATGGCTTTCATATTGATGACACTTTGGGTGAGTTAAAGGAGAAGAGTGAATAAAGGAAAAGAAATTGGACTGTGGGTGCGGACCGTAATTTAAAACCATGGCCCTATCATAAGTATTGACATTTGTTTTTAAAATCATCTTTACAAATCAAAGTATTGTGATGCAATGAGTAGAAAGTAGAGTGATGGCATAAGAACAGTGGTATTGAGCAAACTATCTTAGAAATACTCTGTTTATCTAACCCTTAAATCTGTGAGTCACACAGCTCAATTTGCTTCTTGAAAATTGTATTAACTTAGGTCACATTATAAAAATTTAGAATGATTTCTAAAATTACAAAAATGTTAATTAGATTCGTCTATGTGGTTTTACATGTTATCAAATATAACTTTGAGGTTATATACTATCTTTGTCCCGAATTCTAATATCATGTTGAATTTTTTTCTCGTACCTTTTTATAAGATCATTTTCATTTTCAACTTTTAAAGTAAATTAATTATTTTTTTTCACATATACCTTTAATTATATTACATCTATTTTTAAACTTTGTAATAAATAAAAGTCAAAATATTTTTTTTCCTTAATTATACCCTTAGGTTCAGATGGTCCATTAATTTTTTTCGTGTCAGATTAGTCTCTTAACTTTTAAAACGTGTTATGTTAGTCATTTTTGTCTAATTAGCAGCGGAAAAATTAAAAAATTGGTCGCTCAATTCGTCGCTAATTAGATAAAAAAGATTAAGATGACAAGTTTTAAGAGTTATGAGACCAATCTGACACGAAAAAAATTAATAGACCAATCTGAACACAAATGTATAATTAAGTGACTAAAAAAGTATTTTGCCTAAATAAAATTACATATACATTAAATATTTCTCTCTCCTAAAGAAAAACTTGTAAAATTATACAAGGCTTAAATAGTATTTTCATCCCTGTAAGTTGGCGAATTCTTGGTTTTCGTCCTTGAATTTTTGTTTTTGTTTTAGTTCCTATATCTTACTTTTTGTTGGTGTTTAGTCCTACAGAGGTTTTCTGCGGATTTTCCTACGGATTTTGCTTTTAAGGAAAATCCGCCGGAAACTTTGGCTTTAGGGACTAAACAACAACAAAAAATAAGATACAGGGACGAAAATAAAAAACTCGTCAATTTACAGGGACGAAAACATTTAATATTTTAACCAATTTATTTAATTTCCATAATTTTTTCAAGGGAATCTTATATTTAAGGACTACTCAAAATTACATCTATGATATGTCTGGTATGACTCCTTTTCCAATGTATCAGTTCATCAAAAGCCTAATGGATATAGATATGAACATGATTGGTCATTAATGCACACCGTTCACTATACTAGCGTTTTCAATTGAATCCTATGGGCTTCCTGCATCATCATCGTCAAGCTTCACTCCAAAACAAGATATATAGTAAACAAACAAGCTTCTATTATCCCCTTTGTCGGAGACGGGTCGGGAAGGCATAGGAGTATGGGCACGACACTACTAGTATGATTTAAGGCCTGTTAAAGATTATGAAAAAGTGATTTTTTTTCAATCAATAACCATTTAGATATTTTTAAGAAATGCACAAGTTGTTATGTTTGTTTATCATAATGAAAATCCCTTTACGAACAGAATCTAGAACACATCCTATTGGAAAACTTCATAACTATAAGGTCAAATTTCCTTCTCTGCAATAACCACATATTATAGATGTATATGTTTTGTTAGTAGGAATAAGTACGTTCCAGTCACCACAATAATGTAAATCTTTCAAACTTAAAGGTCCATGATACGGGTTCAGAGCACCCTTCAAACCAAAATTCTGCTATTGGGCCTAATGAGGATGGGGCCCAATATTGAAAAAGAGTCAAAGGGCTGAAAAGCCACCCATTTGAATGCAAGACTTTACCTAAGAAAAATTCCTACAGTGCTGCCGTCACTTTTCCTTTTCTTTATAATTATGTAATAGAAGCTTCCACATGACTTAATCATGTTAACAATTAGCATGTGATCCGGAAATCTAGGGAATTTGTTTGAATGATTTCCTTTTTCTTATAACCCTCTTTTTCGTGAAGGAAATGCAGCGAACATTTTCTCCCAATTTTATATTGGATTCTAATCTTTTCCTTCTTTTCTGGAGTCGCTCTAACTCGAATAGAGCTGATAGGATAACAACCTATCATTTTTGGTGCTCTTATTCACCATGCCTCGCGGCGATCACTCTGAAATAACACCAGAAGATGTGTTAGCTCAGATGAAAGAAATGCAACTGGCTTTTGAACGTCAATATACAACAATGGCAACGGAAATCGCAACCCTCCGAGAGCAATTCGTTAACCACAAACCTTCCGGTAGTGGTTCCGTCCCTTCCACCCCTGTTCCCAGAGCTGCCAAGGTACGATTGTCCCTTTTTGATGGTTCTAACCCCCTTGAGTGGATATTTCAAGCGGAACAGTATTTCGACCTCACAAACACGCCGAATACTCAAAGGCTCGCCTTGGTTCCGTTCTTCATGCAAGGCCCAGCTCTTGGGTGGTTCAAATGGCTCCACTCCACTCAACAACTCTCGATGAGGCCGGCTTTCACTCGTGCGTTGGAGTTACGTTTTGGTCCTTCCTCTTATGTTAATCATCAAGCTGCATTGTTTAAACTCCGTTAAGCCGGCACTGTGACAGAGTATCAACAACAATTTGAGACGATCTCCAATCGGGTGTTGGGTCTTCCAGCCGAATCCTTGCTTAATTGTTTCATTTCAGGGTTGCGTGGGGACATTCAACGTGAGCTTGCAATTTTGCAACCTCACTCCATTACTCAAGCAATTGGATTGGCAAAGTTGGTTGAGGCAAAAATTCTAGATTCTAAACCTTCTTATGCAAGGTCGCCACGAAGTGCAAGCTCTCCCTCGTTGCTCGGTCCTGCAGGACATCCTCCGCCGTCTTCTATACCTATTCGCCGGTTATCCCCTACTGGGATGCAAGAACGGCGTAGCAGAGGGCTTTCTTTTAATTGCGATGACAAGTTCAGCCCTGGTCACCGTTGTCAGAAGAAGCAATTTATCCTGCTTTTGGCGGAGGAGGAGCCGCCCCCGGAACCATAGACTCTGCTGCAGTTAGACTCTGCGTTGCTCGATCAGCAGGTTGAACCTGTTGCTATACCTGTGGTGGAGGAACTGAATCAGAGTGCTGAACACTTTCAGCTTTCCCAGGCAGCGTTATTAGGTCCACCGTCTCCAAAAACTCTGCATGTGAATGGTAACATTAAGGAGTTAGGCGTTACAATTCTAATTGATTCAGGAAGCTCGCACAACATTATGCAACCCAGGATTGCTGAGTTTCTGGGCATTCCAGTTGTGGCACACACTCCCTTCTCGGTGATTGTGGGAAATGGAGACTCCATTCAATGTAATGGGTGTTGTCACGACGTGCAGGTGAGAATTGCTGAACAAGATTTCCATATCTCGTTTTTTATATTGCCTATTCATGGAGCAGACCTTGTCTTGGGAGTTCAATGGTTACAAACTTTGGGTTCTTTTTTGTCTGACTATTCGATTATGTCCATCCAATTTACCTATAACAACAAACTGATCACCCTCACCGGCTCTACATCCATGACCCCTACTGCGGCATCTTATGCTCAGTTTTGTAGGTTTATGTTTACCCAAGCCATTGACTCTATCCATTCACTTCACCTTACTTCCTTTGATAAACCCGATCCAAACACCACAACCGAAACAGAGTACCTAGTCAACAGTAACATTGACCCTAACCTTAAAGACTTACTTCACCAGTATGCCACCATCTTTGACACCCCTCAAGGCCTTCCCCCGAATAGACACCAAAACCATCATATACATCTAAACCCAAACACTTACCCTGTCAATATAAAACCTTACCGTTACCCGCAATTCCAAAAAGAAATTATGACAAATATGATCCATGACATGCTCCATGAGGGAATCATCAAACCAAGTACCAGCTGTAACGCCCCGATTTCGTTTATTCCCATTTTTGTTGAGCCTTTTATTTTAATTGAGTGATAAATTATTTTATTTGTGAAATTGGTGTATTAATGTGTTATGTTAACCTGTTATGATATTTTACCGTTTTTGAGAGTTTTCGGGAAATTAGAATGGAGGGTATTTTAGACATTTCTCAATTATTAATAAGTTAGAAATTTAGTGGAATATAATTAGTGAGGAATTTAGTAAAATTGGTAGAAAATGATTAAGTGTAGAATTATGTGAGAAAATGAATTAATTGAATTGGTGTAGAAAATGAGAGAAAAGAATAGAAAAGAAAAAGAGATAAGAAAAGGAAATAGTAAGAGAAATAGAAAGAAAAGGGAAATAGAAGAGAAAGAAAGAGGAAGAAGAGAAAAGAGAAGAAAAAGAGGAAAAACTTGGAAATCTTCAAAACAACTTCTAGGAATCGACTTAATCGGGTAAGGGTTTGAAACTCGATTATTCTATACATGTGTGTGATTATGTATGACAGTTGTGGTTGAAAAAAATTATGTTTGAGAGAGTTTTGAGTTATATGTGAGTTTTAGGTCGATTTGTGGAATCAGTGTTTTTAACGGTTAAAAATCGATAAAGATGTGTTTAGAATGATCTCTATATGTGTATGATCCATAACTATGCTTGGTTTTGCTGTTGGGAATGATCAAAGGTGGGAAAAATGAGAAATGGGGGTTTTGATGATGAAGCCACGCTGTTGGGTATGGCTGTCTGGTGTAATTCGTCGGGCGAAGTGCCCAGAGCGCCGGGCGAAGCGTGATTTGGGTCCCTGCATCGCCGGGCGAAATTGAGAGGCGGGAGGGTGTCACGCTGCTGGTTTTGTTCACGTTTTTGGGGGTTCCTTCGCCCCTACTTCGCTGGGCGAAGTGAAGGCGAAATTGAAGCGTCGCCGGGCGAAATGTTCCAGTCGCCTGGCGCTTTTGTTTTTTTTAGTAATTTTCTTTTCTTTTAAAATTCATAGCACTCGAACCGTATTTTCGATTTGAGCGTTATTTATATCGTTGGAAAGCTTATAAAATGTTCTTGCTTGTGATGATTGGTTGAGATTGTTGGCCGATTAAATAAGTCAGAAAATCGAGAATAGTGTTATTTAACGACTTTTACCGTTTAGAATGTGTGTTTTGGATGTGGATCATACAATAGTGCATTGATGTGAATGTATATAGATTGTATGTGATTGTATGAGATGAATGCATGAATATATTGTGAATATGTATGCATTTCAAGAATGTCGTGAGTCATTTGTATGTGAAGCATAATGATGTACATTCTTGTGTTGTGTGATTCTAATGAGAATCCGTTGTAACGTCGTGTGCCTAAGTGAGGTGTGAGCGATGATTACAAACGATTGTGTGCCTAGGTGTGGTGTGAGCAATCGGATTGTGTGCCTAGGTGAGGTGTGAGCAATCAGATTGTGTGCCTAGGTGAGGTGTGAGCAATCGGATTGTGTGCCTATGTGAGGTGTGAGCAATCCATAAACATTGTGTGCCCATGTGGGGTGTGAGCAATGGGTGAACATCGTAGGCCCGACGGGGAGTTACATTGGTAACGAGCGATGGTTCCTGCAGAGTTCCTGAGTGAACTAGTGATGATTGAGTCGGTACCGCATTGCATTTGCATAGAGTCGTGAGTCGGTCTCTATGATTTGCATTTGTCATCTTTATAATGATGCATTGGTGAATAAACATAAATGTGTATGTTTATGTGGAATGATTAGAATTGTGAAAGTATGCATGATGAATATGCTTGGTTTTACATATATATACATTGTGATGTATATGGGTGAGTTGTGATGAATTGTGGTGAGAATGTGGAATATGTGTATTTTTATGCTAAGATATATACTTATATGCATTTATATTATAATTGTGTTTCTCACCCTTCTGCTGTTTTATGATGCTCTATGAGGCATTGCAGAGTAGGTATGCTGGTGGTCTTTTTGTGAAGCGTGTCTTCATTCTTTTGGTCGGGCGGCTCTGATATGTAGCACCGGGTAGCTAGGATGATTATGATTCTTTTGTGATACATTTGTACATGTATCTTGTTGATGAATGTTTATGTAAACATGTATTATATTGGTGGATAATACTTGATGATATATCCATATATGTATATATGTTTGATGTTATTCAATGTTTAGATTTTCCGCATTTATTCTAGATATTGAGGTGTGGGTGTAAGGACTAAGTTCCTCTGTTGCAAAGTTACCCCACTGTTGCATATCAATTATTGAGCAGGTGTTGTATGTCTTAAATGTATGTATAATGTGACATACCCTTTTTTTTACCAGGTTTATAATTATACTCTGACGAAATTTTTAATAGGTGCCTAAATGATTATGTGATTATTTGGGGGTTTAGAAAAGGGGTGTTACACCAGCCCCTTTTCCTCTCCGGTTTTATTAGTCAAAAAGAAAGATGGCACGTGGCGATTTTGTGTGGATTACCGCGCTTTAAATGCCGTTACGGTTAAGGACCGTTTTCCTATTCCCACGGTTGATGAACTTCTTGATGAACTCCATGGCTCCTTGTTTTTTCTAAGCTAGACTTGCGTTCGGGGTATCATCAAATACTCCTTGCACTGGAAGACACTTTTGAAACAACTTTTCGGACCGTGGACGGACACTTCGAGTTTTTAGTGATGCCGTTTGGCCTCACCAATGCTCCCTCAACTTTTCAGGCAACAATGAACGAGGTGTTTCGACCATTTCTGCGCAAGAGTGTGCTTGTTTTTTTTGACGACATTCTGGTTTATAGCAAGGATTAGAAGTCCCACTTGCACCATCTCCAATAGGTGTTAGAGATTTTGGTCGAACACAAACTGTTTGCGAAATTCTCCAAATGTGAGTTCGAAGTTAACCAGATTGGTTATCTGGGGCATATTATTTCGGCAGATGGGGTGGCAGCTGACCTAGAAAAACTACAGGCTATAGCAGCATGGCCCGTGCCTACTTCAGTTACAGCCCTTCGAGGTTTTCTTGGCTTGACAGGTTATTACCGCCGCTTTTTTCGAAGTTATGCAACTCTTACTAGTTCTTTAACAGACCTTTTGAAGTCCAAAGGTTTCATTTGGAATGAGCAGGCTGCAGAGGCATTCCAAGCACTTAAGGATGCTATGATCCAGTTACCTACCTTGGGTTTACCCAATTTCGAACTTCCGTTCGATGTCACCACAAATGCTTCGGGTATCGCCATTGGAGCAGTGTTGTCTCAAGCTACTTACCCTCTTGCATTCTTTAGTAAGAAGTTGTGCACACAAATGTGTCATACCCCAAATTTTGACCACTAAGATTTCCCATCATTGTGAAAATCATCATCACAATATGGATGAACCATCATACCTCATTAGTCTCCCCAAAGATGGGTGAGCATCCACTACAATCAAACTTAGGGTTTCAGGCCCTTTCAGAGCTTTTAGACAAAGGATCAATCAAGAAATGACATGATCTTCAACTTGTCTAAATCTCTCAAACATTCACAATGGATCAAGAGGACTCCCGCAATCAAAAATCAAGCACAGGGTTGCAGCATTCTAAGTGGATTAAGCCTCAAGATCGACAATGTCACCAAATTAGGGTTTTGGTCGACCAGGACCTCCAGATGGAAATTTTCCTCTGGGCATGAGCCAAGAATTCAAAGCACAACCTAAAATGCTCCAAGGGACCTCATAAACCCAATCATTAAGTCTATTTAACCTCAGGAGCAGCATTTACCAAGAATCAGGAATTAGGGTTTCTTGACCTAATTCACCCCTAAGTTGACTTTTGGGACAGAGCATGAGCCAAGACCTCAAGACATGATTTGAGGGTCTCCCATACACTACATTGATCCATTTACAAAGAGGGATTGATCCAAGAAGCTTGATCCACAAGCTTCAATTTCATCAGGACCACAATTAGGGTTTTGAGGCAAAAGTCAACTGTACTTTTGACTTTTGACCCAGGCATGCTCCCTAACCTTGGGACATGATTCAATACACCTTATAACACCCATGGAACATGTCCATCAAGTTTGATTTAGGTCAAGGACTTGATTTCATAGGGGATCGCATAGTTTGGAATTCATCTGATAAAAAGTCAACTGTGCACAAAAGTCAAACTTTGACTTTTTGGGATTTTTCACAATTATGGTTCTTTAACCCTAAAATGATGTTAATGTGTGATTTGAATCATCATTCATCAAGAAAAATCAAAGAAAATTGGATAACTTGTAAAAGGGGTAACCATACAAACTTAGAATTTTTCTATGTTATGGAACAAAGTGGCTAGGGTACCAACTTTCAAGGATCATTACTTGAGATCCAAGCAACCATTTGCGCTGATCCAAAGATGGATTTGTAGCTCTCATGGCATACTTCAAAAGTGTCAACTACACCTCACTCCAATTCTTCATGGATTTTGAGTTATGGATTGATCAAAATCACAAAAACATGAAATGTCACTTTTTTCCAACACTTAGTGAAATTTTCACTAAGTCAGAATCTGTTTCACTTTTTCCAAAATGTAGGGGCATTTTTCACTTGGATCCAAAAAGTGTCAAGACAAACTATGATCACACATATGTTGTATCATATGAGGGCTTTCTAAAATGGCCAAGAACCCCATGAAATTCCACTTGAGCTAAGAATTATGACAGCTGCAACATGCCTTACTGCAACTGTCATGGCACGGCAGAATTTTGCACTTTTGCTCGATTTGGCAAGATCAGATAATTCCAAGCCTTGTCATCATTTTGGACACATCTGAGGATCAAATCCAAGGGGGATGATCTGACCTCCAAGCCTCCAAAGTCCTTGGAACTAAAAATAGCATGCCAACCCTAAAATGCCTAAAGAGGGGACAAGACTCCAATTTTGTTTTGGAGCATTCAATGGATGCACCTAGGTGGCATGAACTGAGCCATTCCCAACTGAATTCAGTCAAGACTTATCTCTGAACTAGGGAACCAAAGGCATGTCCTCTAACCTCTAGTCAATGGCTAGAGGTGACTTGGATTCATATTGATCAACATTTGTCAAACCTCTGCTGCAGTTGACATTCACTATTGCTTGTAAAATAAACTTGCTCTACTACAAATAGAGCTCATTTGTGTTCAGTTTGGGTACACCAAAGCCATCAAACATATGTTTTCCTCAAAATCACCTTCTCACTTCCAAATTTGCCTTCCACAGTAAGGCCTTATCGGGTTTTGAGTTTGAGAGCAATTCCAACCAAATCAATCACACACATACACCTCATAAACATCATATAGAAGTGATCCAACACTTAAACAACAACTGTAACACTGATTTCTCAGAATCACCAGCCAGTTGCTCATTTTCAAATAAGCTGCAGTTGAGATGCCATGAAGTGATCCAGCCATTTCCAATAAAGTCCAAGCATCCAAACACATTCCATATGGTGTAGGGAAGTTGTTCAAATCATCACAACTCATCTGTAACACCTCCAACTCAAAAATCACTTTGCCCTTGATGTCACGACCTTTAAGTAAGCCTAAACTTGCTCATCTCTTAATCTATCCATATTTCCTCGCACAATACTTTTGCCAAATGTTCATAATCATGCATAGAATGTTTCCCCTCAATTAATTGCTTTGTGTGAATCGTGTATAAAAATTCTCATCTTTCATGCAAATTTTAGGGTTCTTGAGGTTTTGTCTTAATTTCTTATTCCATGCTTAAAATAAATGAAATTAAAGACCATGGGCATGATCGTGAGGTGAAAACGAGCAGATTGATATGTAGATTGTATGATTTCATCAAGTATTCAGTGAGATTGGATAGAAAATGCAAATCTTCAAAAACAGAGGGAGGGCGCGTGTTCTTGGTGTGTTCTTGGCGCCATTTTTTGAATATTTGAATATTTGAATTTTGTGATTTTATTTAATTGATTCAAAAATTAACTTCTCTCTGGTTTTTAATGATTTTGAGTTGATTCTTTTTTTAATAATTAACAAAAATGTTAAAATATTTTATTTTACCAAAATTTCCCAAAAATATTATTTATTTCATATACTTGATATTTTTGCAAAGAATTAATCTTTTATTTGTTTTTTAACATGTAAAATATTTTTTTCCTCTTTATTTTCCAAAATTAATTGGTTTCCAATCATTTTTTGGATATAAATATGATTTTTCAAACATTAATCCAAGATCACAACTTGTTTTGTACACATGTTTGACAATTTTGATTATTTTAATTGAATTTTTATTTAATTAAAATACATTTTGAAATCAAATTAGGGTTTTGATCTTAATCACCCTAAACAAATCTTTTTCAAACACTTTTTGGGCCTCTAATAGAGTGTAAGACCCAACCCCTCTGTAAATAAAATAATTGTTGGGCCTCATTATATTGTATAAGTCCCGATACAGTCGGAAATTTCGATGCGATCGTCATTTTCAAACTATTTTCAGCTGGGCCTCTCCTTGTGCTATAAGACCCATTCTTTTCTTAAAAACACTTTTGGGCCTCTAATAGAGTGTAAGACCCATCCCACTTGTACAAAAAACATTTTTGGGCCTCACACATTGTATAAGTCCCTCTGTACATTTTCAAAGTTTTGCGCGATCGTCGCCTTTTTAACAAAGACAACTGGGCTTCTCTTTGAGCTATAAGTCTCATCTCTTTTCATTCTAAAAACTTTTTGGGCCTCTAATAGAGTGTAAGTGTAACGCCCCGATTCCGATTATTCCCATTTGGTTGAGTCTTTTATTTAAATTCAGTGATAAATTATTTTATTTGTGAAATTGGTGTGTTAATATGCTATGTTGACATGTTATGATATTTTACCGTTTTTGAGAGTTTTCGGGGAAATTAGAATGGAGGGTATTTTGGATATTTCTCAATTAATGGTAAATTAGAAATTTAGTGGAAATAGAATTATGTGAGAAATTTAGTAAAATTGGTAGAAAAGTGATTAAGTGTAGAATTATGTGAGAAAATGAATTAATTGAATTTGAGTAGAAAATAAGAAAAAGAAAATGAGAAAAAAGAAAGTAGGAAAAGAAATAGAAAAGAAAAAGAGATAAGAAGAAGAAATGGGAGAGAAAGAGAAAGAAAAGAGAAATAGAGAGAAAAAGGAGAGTAAGAAAGAGGAAAAAGAGAAAGGAGAAGAAAACTTGGGAAAAACCTAGAAAACCATCAAGAACAATCATCTAGCAAGCTTGGAATCCGGGTAAGGGTGTGAAATCTTATTATCTCATCAATGTATATCATTATGTATGATTGTGTTGTTGTTGTTGTTGTTGATTTTTATGAGTTTTTGTATAAACCCTAAATGTAGAAAGTGTTGTGAATGATGATCAAAACATGATTTTGTATGCATAAATGTGCTGTTGATATTGTTTGAGGTTTGGGTACTGATATGGATGTATCTATTGGTGTAAAAATTAGTTTGGAGGGATTTTGGGTCATAAAATCCTTGTTTTTCTGCTGTTACGCGATGGTTAATCGATTAACCATATGCGTTAACCGATTAACAGTAAGTTTTCAGAAAAATATTATTTTCAAAAACCCATAACTTTTGATCCGTAAGTCGGTTTTGGTCCCCGTTCGAAGCGTTGGAAAGCTAATGAAAAGTTCTTTCTATTAAAGATGGTTTGGAGGGTAAAAGATGATTTAATTAATTCGTGTTTTTGGAAAAGTGTTGGGTTGTCGGGTTTTTATCGCGTTAAGTGCGTGCGGTCGGTGTTTTACCGTGTGATATGCTTTTGTTATATAACGTATAGCTTGTGTGTTGTTATATGATGTGAATACATGTAATGAGATGTTGTGATAAGGTGTTGTGATGCGAGGTTGTGATAATGTTGTTGTTGTGCGGTAAATACATTGTTTGATTGAATATCAATGTATGTGGTTATGATGTTGTGTTGGTTCGTGGTTTGTTGTTGTGGTTTGTGAAATGCATTGCTTATCTGAAATTCAATGTGTGTTTTAGATGTGAATCATACAATAGTGCATTGATGTGAATGTATATAGATTGTATGTGATTGTATGAGATGAATGCATGAATATATTGTGAATATGTATGCATTTCAAGAATGTCTTGAGTCATTTTGTATGTGAAGCATAATGATGTACATTCTTGTGTTGAGTGATTCTAATGAGAATCCGTTGTAACGTCGTGTGCCTATGTGAGGTGTGAGCGATGATTATAAACGATTGTGTGCCTAGGTGAGGTGTGAGCAATCGGGTCGTGTGCCCGTGTGGGGTGTGAGCGATCCATAAGTGATGTTGTTGTGTGGTAAAATACATCGTTTGATTGAATATCAATGTATGTTGTTATGATGTGTTGTGGGTAGCCTTTGTGTTGTGAATCCCTTGTGGAAGTAATTGTGATTGCATGATTGTTGTGGTTTGTGATGATATGCCTTGTTTATGTGAAATTCCAATGTATGTGGTTGGTGGCCTTTATGGTTGAAATGCATTGTTTGAATTGTTTTCAATGCATGAATAATGATGATGAGTTGAAGTATATGCATGATTATGGTTGCATATATGTGTGAAGATGCATTTGATTGTCACGAGTTCTTGGGTGTCAAGCATCATGATATGCATCTTGTAATGTCGTGTGCCCATGTGGGGTGTGGGCGATGGATTGGTTCCAGAGGGAATCTGCTATAACGTCGTGTGCCTATGTGAGGTGTGAACGATGATTATAGACGATCGTGTGCTCATGTGGGGTGTGAGCGATGATTACAAACGATTGTGTGCCTAGGTGAGGTGTGAGCAATCGGATTGTGTGCCTATGTGAGGTGTGAGCAATCCATAAACATTGTGTGCCTATGTGAGGTGTGAGCAATGGGTGAACATCGTAGGCCCGATGGGGAGTTATATTGATAACGAGCGATGGTTCCAATAAGTTCCTGAGTGAACTTGAGATGATTGAGTCGGTACCGCATTGCATTTGCATAGAGTCGTGAGTCGGTCTCTATGATGTGCATTTATCATCTTTATAATTGTGCATTGATGAATAAACATGAATATGCATGTTTATGTGGAATGATAAGAATTGTGAAAGTATGCATGATGAATATGCTTGGTTTTGTATATATATATACATCGTGATGTATATGAGTGAGTTGTGATGAATTGTGGTGAGAATGTAGAATATGTGTATTTTTATGCTAAGATATATAATTATATGCATTGTTATTATGATAATATTTCTCACCCTTCTGTTGTTTTATGATGCCCTATGAGGCATTGCAGAGTAGGTATGCTGGTGGTCTTTTTGTGACGCGTGTCTTCATTCTTTTGGTCGGTCGGCTCTGATATGTAGCACCGGGTGGCTAGGATGATTATGATTCTTTTGTGATACATTTGTACATGTATCTTGTTGAGGAATGTTTATGTAAACATGAATTATGTTGGTGGATAATACTTGATGATATATATATATATATATGTATATATGTTTGATGTTATTCAATGTTTAGATTTTCCGCTTTTATTTTAAATATTGAGATGTGGGTGTAAGGACTAAGTTCCTCTGTTGCAAAGTTACCCCACTGTTGCATATCAATTGTTGAGCAGGTGTTGAATGTTTTAATTTCATGTATAATGTGACATACCTCTTTTATACTATGTTTATAATTATACTCTGACGGAAATTTTTAATATGTGCCTAAATGATTATGTGATTATTTGGGGGTATAGAAAGGGGGTGTTACAGTAAGACCCAATCCCCTTTTAGCAAAACCATCTTTGGGCCTCAGTGTATTGTATAAGTCCTGATATTGTGACGCCCCCAATCTACACCCCCAAATTAGCATGCATTTAAAACAATAAAAGAAAATTCGAAATTTGATCAGAGTATATTTGAAAACATGTCATAGACCAAGGGTCACATCAATTGAAACCAAACAATTCATACAACATCTGCCCATACAGATATGCAACAGTGGGGTAGCAAACATACAGAGGAAACTTCGTTCCTTACACCCACATTTTTAGAAATTAGAATTAAAGCGGAAAATCTAAAATCTGATTAACATAAGTACATATATCAGGTAAAAAGTTTGTCGTACACCAAGTTGTACAGGTACTAGCCAAAAGATACATATACATAGTACACAATAACACAAACGGCCACCCTAGCTACCCGGTGTCACATATCAGAGCCGACCGACCAAAAAGGGTGAAGACACAAAGCTTCACAAAAGACCTCCAGAAACTCTAATCTGCAATGCCTCATAGAGCATTATAAAACGAGCAGAAGGGTGAGAAAAACAACCATAATATAAATGCATATAATTATATATATCTCAACATATAATACACATATACCACATTCTCACCACGACTTATCACGATGCACGTATCTATACACATAACATCAACATATACCATAAGTCATTTACACGGCATAACAATCCGTAATTTAACACATCAAATCCCATAGGCATATCCATTCATGCTCAAATACATGTATCACTAATACATATCCATTTATTCAACATAAACACTCATACCGGTTTACTTACTAATGTATCATTACAACGATACCATCCTTACTGCAAATCATCACATTTCATTCTATATACATCGCAAGGCATATATATATATACAAACCAAGCACATTCATCACAATGCTTATCATCTAACATAAATACATACATTTATGTTCATTCCATCAATGCACAAATACAATGATGTCAAATGCAAATCATAGAGACCGACTCTAGACTCTATGCAGATGCAATGCGGTACCGACTCATTATCTCAAGTTCAATTGAAGAACTTGTTGGAACCTTCGCTCACACCGTAACAAGGCACACAAAGTTCACCCATTGCTCACACCGTAAAAAGGCACACAATGTTTATGGATTGCTCACACCGTAAGAAGGCACACAATCCGATTGCTCACACCGTAAACAGGTACACAATCGTTCGTAATCATCGCTCACACCGTAAAAAGGTACACGAAGTTACAACAGATTCATCTTAGAATCCCACAACACAAGAATGCACATCATGATGTTTCACATACAACATGACTCATGACACTCTTGAAATGCATACATATTCACAAAATAGTCATGCATTCATCACATACATATCACATGCATCAATTGTATAACAACATATACAATTCTTCAAATACAACCATGTGATCCATATAGTCATTTTCATGCATTGTAATTCAATTTACATCAATGCAATTATTTGCCCTAAGGCCACAAACCATCATCACAACATCTCATCATATATTCACATTTAATATGCATTATCACTTAATTCAAACAATGCATACATTCACTAAAGATCCACAATTCACAAAGCATTCTCAAATCAAGGGTTCACTCTACAAACATATCCACAACACATTCATATCATTTAACATCATACAAGTCATACGATATCCATTTTCAAAGCACATTACATAATACACATCAATTATGCACACTTACAACGACAAAAGTCGACAATCGACCCTATTCACCTTTTCCGACATAATTAAATCGGCCAACAATCTCAAAAACCCATTTTTATAAGAAAGAACGTTTCATAAACTTTCCAACGGTATAAAGAACGTCCCGATCCGAGTTACGGATCAAAAGTTACGGAATTTAGAAAACAAATAAAATTTTGAAGTCCCAGACCGCGCTGAGCGGCCTCTCGAGCGCGCTGAGCGGGCTCGCTACTGCCTGGAAGGGTTACATTTTTTCAAAAGCGCGCTGAGCGGGCACCTGCGCGCTGAGCGGGCTCTGCGATTTTCAGAAAAATTCCTCTTCGTAAATCCACCCCAAAAATCCCATTTTTCACCCAAATTCAATTCTAACAGCAAAACAAACATCAACGATTATTCATACACACAGTGTGATCATACAACACAGTTTATGTCGATTTCCGACCGTGAAAACCTCGATTTCTAATCGATTATCTCATTTCGACCTATATTTGAAAAACCAACAAAACTTCCACACAAACATACATAATCATACGCAAAAATAGTATAATCGAGTTTCGCACCCTTACCCGATAAATTCGCGTTTGAAAAGTCGGTTGAATCGGTTCTTAAATCACAAGTTTTTTCCTCTTTTTCTTCTTCTCCTTCTCTTCTCTTTTCTTCCTTCTTCTCTTTCTATCCTTACTACTTTCTCTCTCTTTCTATTTCTATTTATTCTTAACTTACAAAATAAATCAAAATGCCCAAAATACCCCTACACTCAAATATCTCGCAAATGTTCCCAAAACGCGATAAAATATCACAACATTGAAAAATAAAATATTTTCACATAAAAGTCAAAAATAAAATAATATAATAATAAAATAATCAAAAACGATTCAATTAAACAAAAATACTAAAACTGGGGCGTTACAGATATCGTCAAAAAGTTCGGCACAATCGTCGCCTTTTTTACAAAAACCCTGGGCCTCTCCTTGAGCTGTAAGCCCCCATCACTTACAAATAATTTGGGCCTCTAAAAGAGTATAAGACCCAACCCCTATGTACATAAAAACTTTTTGGGCTTCACATATTGTATAAGTCCCGCTGTACAGTTTTCAAAACAACGGTGCAATCATCGTTAAAACTTGGGCCTCTCCTTGAGCTGTAAGCCCCAATAATCTTTTAAAAGCACTTTCTCCTTTGATTTTGAATCCAAATATATAGTTGTTATCAAAACTTTCTTTAATTTCTTTGTTGAACAACTAACAAAACAACATGGAAGCTCTACAACGGGTAAGTGTTTATCCGCTTTCTTTTACAGCTTTCATGTATACATAACTGTATTGTGGGGCAACTTCACTGTAAGTCTTCTTTCACATCCTTTTATATACTTGTCACATATCCATTGTGTAATACTAGTATAGTTCTTTAGAGTTTTCCCCGGCAACTATGTCTAGCACTAGGTAAAGCCCTGTTGGTCACTCTTAAATACAAACAAAACTAGATCCCCCGTAGGATTCCAGATACAGTCTTCCCTCCTCTTGGGGTTAAATAATATGGAACAAAGAGAAAGGCAGTATTCTCGGTGAACCTTTTCTCAGACTGTCACCCTTAGAAATTGTCAAAGAAACTCTAACTCCCCAGAGATGATCTTTTCTCCGTGAATGTTATCTCTTGAGTTTCTTCCAAATTCTCGAACTTTCCTGGAATGATCTCTTCTCTGTGAATTGCATTTCTTGAACTTCTCTTGGTTTGGGGACCCACAGGCTTCCTAAAAAGCATCCCCGCCTCCTCTTGGGCATTGTACAAGGACCCGTCGGCTTCCTAGAAGTTCTAATGCCTTCTCTTGGGCTTAATACAAGGACCCTAACGACCGCTTAAAGGTATAAGATAGAACTTAGTCGTCCTTTGCTAGAGCAGTCTTTCCAGCGTCAAAACTCCGGACATTTTAGGGTTGATACTCATCCCTTAATGCTCGTGCCTCCTCTTGGGCATTGTACAATAGATAAAACTCTAGACTTGGATAGTCTAAGCCTCTTGAGTCTCAAAGACATTCTCAAGTTCCTTTCAAACATAGGAAAAAACCCCAGTCTCTCTCATGAGAGTTCCCCACACTTGGACCTGCCTAAGGACCTCAATAATCCTCAGCAGTACGATAGTCTCCTCTTAGGCTTTGTACAAATGACTCTCCCTAGCAGAACTAACCTTTTCAGACTCTCTTGTTGAGTCAACCACTTTTAGCCTCCGTCTTGGGCCTCGTACAAGACACACATAAAAACACTCTCTTGTTGAGTATAAAAGATTCTCTTGTTGAGTCAACTTTTAGCCTCCGTCTTGGGCTTCGTACAAGACACATATAAAACACCCTCTCGTTGAGTATAAAAGACTCTCTTGTTGAGTCAATCTCCCTTTAGCCTCTATCTTGGGCTTCATACGAGACAGAAAATCACTCTCTTGTTGAGTTAAGCCACTTTCAGACTCTCTTGTTGAGTCAATCATCTTTTCAAACTCCCTTGTTGAGTCAAACCCCTTTTAGCTTTCGTCTTGGGCTTTGTACAAGACACACAAAAGCACTCTCTTGTTGAGTCAAACACATTTCAGCCTCCATCTTGAGCTTTATATGTAACACCCCCTTTCTATAACCCCAAATAATCACATAATCATTTAGGCACATATTAAAAATTTCGTCAGAGTATAATTATAAACATGGTATAAAAGGGGTATGTCACAATATACATGAAATTAAAACATACAACGCCTGCTCAACAATTGATATGCAACAGTGGGGTAACTTTGCAACAGAGGAACTTTGTCCTTACACCCACATCTCAATATTTAGAATAAAAGCGGAAAATCTAAACATTGAATAACATCAAACATATATATATATATATATATATATATCATCGAGTATCATCAGCAAGATACATGTACAAATGTATCACAAAAGAATCATATGAATCCTAGCTACCCGGTGCTACATATCAGAGCCGACCGACCAAAAGAATGAAGACACGCTTCACAAAAAGACCACCAGCATACCTACTCTGCAATGCCTCATAGAGCATCATAAAACAGCAGAAGGGTGAGAAATATTATCATAATAACAATGCATAAAATTATATATCTGAGCATAAAAATACACATATTCCACATTCTCACCGCAATTCATCAAAACTCACCCATATACATCACAATGTATATATATATATATACACAACCACGCATATTCATCATGCATCCTTTCACAATTCTCAACATTCCACATAAACATACACATTTATGTTTATTCATCAATGCATCATTATAAAGATGATAAATGCAAATCATAGAGACTGACTCACGACTCTATGCAAATGCAATGCGGTACCGACTCAATCATCAATAGTTCACTCAGGAACTCTGCTGGAACCATCGCTCGTTACCAATGTAACTCCCCGTCGGGCCTACGATGTTCACCCATTGCTCACACCCCACATGGGCACACAATGTTTATGGATCGCTCACACCCCACACGGGCACACGACCCGATCGCTCACACCCCACACGGGCACACGATCGTCTATAATCATCGCTTACACCCCACATGGGCACACGACGTTATAGCGGATTCTCATTAGAATCACTCAACACAAGAATGCACATCATTTATGCTTCATATGCAAAATGACTCAAGACATTCTTGAAATGCATACATATTCACAATATATTCATGCATTCATCTCATACATTCACATACAATCTATATACATTCACATCAATGCACTATTGTATGATTCACATCCAAACACAGTCAAAACGGTGAAAGCCGCTAAATGACACTATTCCCAACATTCCGACATAATTAAATCGGCTAACAATTCCCAAATCATCATAATCACAAAGTACTGCTCAATAACTTTCCAACGACACTAAGAATGTAAAAATCGGATAATCGGAACAAAAGTTACGGACGAAAACGAAAATGACAATTTGAAAAATCCCATTTTTACATTCTTCCTGTCCATACACGTATTTCCAATGCCCATACGCGTATGGGCAGAACCCAATTCCTTCACAAATTTCACGTCTCAAAGTCCATACGCGTATTGGCCCATGACTCGCCCATGTTACGCGTAATGCCAAGGTTCATACGCGTAATGGCCCAAAAACAAGCCAATGATACGCGTAACGCCTAGGCTCATACGCGTATGGACATGCCCCTTACGCGTATGGCCAGGGCAAATCCAGAAAAATTCTGCAGAACTTGGTTCTGCGTTTTCCACTCCCAAATCATCCAAATTTTCACCTAAAACTCAGAAAAATGCCAATGTGATGTATAACAATACATACCCAACATGTACACACAATCAAGAACACAATCAACAAGAGTTTAAACACATTTGGATCAATTTCTAATCAATTTCTCAAAATATGGTTTTATACAAAAACTCATAAAAATCCACAACAACAACAAAACAATCATACATAATCATACACATTGATAAGATAATAAGATTTCACACCCTTACCCGGATTCCAAACTTGCTAGATGATTGTTCTTGATGATTTTCTAGTTTTTCCCAATTTTCTTCTCCTTTCTCTTCTTCCTCTTTCTTTCTCTCCTTTTTCTCTCTATTTTCCTTTTCTTTCTATTTCTCTCCTATTTCTTTTCTTATCTCTTTTTCTTTCTTTTCTATTTCTTTTCTCTCATTTTCTACACCAATTCAATTAATTCATTTTCTCACATAATTCTATTTCCACTAAATTTCTAACTTAACAACAATTGAGAAATGTCTAAAATACCCTCCATTCTAATTTTCCCGAAAACTCTCAAATTCGGTATAACATCATAACATGTCAACATAACATATTAACACACCAATTTCACAATAAAAATAATTCACCACTCAATTTAAATAAAAGACTCAACAAAATGGGAATAAGCGAAATCGGGGCGTTACAACTCTCCCCCACTTTAGAAATTTTCGTCCTCGAAAATATTACCTGATTCAAACAACTCCGGATACGACTCTCGCATCCCACTCTCTAGTTCCCAAGTCATATTGCCTTCTGCAGCTCCTCCCCACGCTACTTTCACAAGCGCAATATCCTTTCCTCTTAGCTTCTAAGCTTCACGGTCCAAAATCCTAATCGGTAAAGCTTCAACCGTAAGGTTATCTCTCACTTCAACCTCGTCCATAGGAATAACATGTGATGGATCCGAAACATACTTCCGAAGTTGCGAAACATGGAATACATCATGCAAATTCGAAACGTTCGGAGGCAACGCCACACGGTAAGCTACAACACCAACTCGTGAAGTAATCTGATACGGACCAATAAAAAGAGAATTCAACTTCTTCGACTTCAAAGCACGACCCGCACCCGTAACCGGTGTAACTCTCAAAAACACATGGTCGCCATCTTGAAACTCAAGATCTTTCCTTCTCTTATCATGATAGCTCTTTTGTCTACTTTGAGAAGCTTTCATATTCTCCCGAATAAACTTCACTTTCTCCGTCGTTTGTTGTACCATCTCCGGTCCAACTATCGTCCTCTCGCCGGTTTCATGCCAACAGAAAGGTGTTCGACATCTCCGACCATACAAAGCCTCGAATGGTGCCATACTTATACTCGAATGAAAACTGTTAT
This sequence comes from Lathyrus tuberosus, assembly GCA_022829125.1. Lineage (NCBI taxonomy): Eukaryota > Viridiplantae > Streptophyta > Magnoliopsida > Fabales > Fabaceae > Lathyrus > Lathyrus tuberosus. The sequence goes on along the minus strand of JALAZF010000161.1, from coordinate 5,234,122 downwards.
TGTAGGTGAACCAATCAACGCTAAATAACTATCCCAAGCACCACCTTGCTCGAGCACACAAGCACGCAATAAATCCTCCAACGATTGAATTGTCCTCTCGGTTTGACCATCCGTTTGCGGATGATAAGCCGAACTCAATCTTAGCTTAGAACCCAAAGCCTTTTGTAAACTCTCCCAAAACCTCGATGTAAATCTAGGATCTCTATCCGATACAATACTCTTAGGAACTCCATGTAACTTCACAACCACGAGAATATAAATCTCGGCTAACTTCTCCAAAGGATAACTAATATCAATTGGAATGAAGTGAGCAGATTTAGTAAGCCTATCAACAATTACCCAAATAGCATTATGACCTCTTTGCGTATTCGGCAATCCCGTAATAAAATCCATCGATATACTATCCCATTTCCATTCCGGAATGTCCAACGGTTGCATCAATCCACTAGGTTTTTGATGTTCCACCTTAGACTTTTGACAAGTTAAGCATGCATACACAAATTGAGCAACATCCCTCTTTAATCTGGACCACCAAAAGATTTTCTTCAAATCTTGATACATTTTATTCGCTCCCGGATGAATACTTAAGTTACTTCGGTGTCCTTCATCCAATATCATCTTTTTCAACTCCACATCATCGGGAATACAAATACGACCACGTAATCTCAAAACTCCAAAATTATCAACCTTGAAATCCTCATTCTCATTCAACATCAAATCAACAAACTTCAAATCCAACTTTTGCTTTTCACATACGGTTGCAAGAAAATCATTCGTAACATGTAGCATACCAAGTCTCACACTTCTCGGCGTCATTTCACAAACTAAACTCAAGTCTATAAAATTCTCTAAAAGTTCCCATTCTCTCATCATCAATGCGGGCATATGTAACAACTTCCGACTCAAGGCATCGGCCACCACGTTTGCCTTACCCGGATGGTAATTCAAACCAAAATCATAATCCTTCAAAAGCTCTAACCACCTTCTTTGCCTCATGTTCAATTCTTTTTGATCAAATAAATATTTCAAACTCTTGTGATCACTAAAAACTTCAAATCTTGCACCATATAGATAGTGCCTCCAAATTTTCAAAACAAACACCACGGCTGCTGTAACAGCCCGATTTTGATATTTCCATTTTTGTGTTGATTGATTCTATTTGGTTGAGTCTTTTATTTAATTGGGCAATAATTATGTTATTTGTGATATTGGTGTGTTAATATGTTATGTTTGCATATTATGTGATTTTACCGTTTTTGAGAGTTTGCGGGGAATATTAGATTGGAGGGTATTTTAGGTATTTTACATTTAATGATAGTTAGTTAGTTAGTAGATATTTAGAGAAAATATAAAGAAATAGAAAGAAAGAAAAGTATAAGAAAGAAAGAAAAAGAATAGAAATAGAAAGTTAGAGGTGAGAAAGAGAGAAAAACAGAATTTTGAGAGCAAGAGAGAAAAAGAGAAGAGAAAAAGAAGAAAAGCTACAAATCATCAAGATCAAGCTTCCAAGAATCGAGAAATCGGGTAAGGGTGTGAAATATTGTTATCCTAACTTTGTGTATGATTATGTATGTGTTTTGTGTGGATGTTTTGGTTGATTTTCTATATGTTTCCGTTTATGCCGTATTTGACGAAATCGATAGAAACCGATGTTTTTACGGTCGAAAAGTCTTATAAATACATGTGTTGGTTGGTTATATGTATGTGAGCTGCTGTTTAAAGTTTCATGAAGTTTGGTTATGTTTCGGTTAGTTTTCGTTATGTTTTCGTTGTTTTTTTTTCCGTTTAGGTCGAATTGTAGGAAGTCGATAAAAACCGATGTCTTCACGGTTAGAATTCGGAATAAATTACGTAGTTGTATCGAGTAAGGTTAGGTTGTTGTATAGCGCGCTTTTTATTCGATTTGGCGAGGTTTGAAAATTCTGGTTTTTGAAAGGTTGAAATTTAATCGAAAAATCAAACGTCGTAGACACATGCGAGCTATGTATCGATACATGTTGCTTTTTGTATCGATACATAAGCCTATGTATCGATACATACTGTGCTGAACTCAAAAATTCTGGTTTGTCGGGGAAACTTCGGAAATTCATAACTCTTGAACCGTAAGTCGGTTTTGATCCCCGTTCGAAGCGTTGAGAAGCTAATGAGATGTTCTTTCTAGGAAAAATGGTGTTGAGGTCTGAACCTGGTTCAATTAGAGCAGTATTTTCGAACCGTATCGTAGTGTCCGGCCTCCGGTTTATGTTTTTGCGTTATTTTGAAATATCCATATCTTTTGCGTTGTTTATCCAATTGAGGTGTTCTTTATATGGATGTGAAGCTAAAAATATGTTCTATGATTTGGTAAAGAAAAATCTTATTTTTAGCTGACTTTTAGCCGACTTTTACGGTGAATCGTAAATTGAATTGTTTGGATAATTGTGTATGTTGTTCTACAATTGATGTGAATGTATGTGGATTATATGTGATGAATGCATGACTATATTGTGAAATATGTATGCATTGCATGAGAGTATGGGGTCATTTTGTATGAGAAACATCATGACATGCATTCATGTGTCGCGATTCGTGGAGAATCGGGTGTAATATCGCGTCCCTGTTGGGTGTGAGTGATTGATTACACAAATGATCATTTAGGATCCTCTGAACATTGCGTAGTCAATGGGTGTAATCGTTGCGATGTGTTACACTTGATTCCGTGGGAATCTTCAGAATGATTGTGTGCCCTTGTGGGGTTTGAGCAATCGGATTGTGTCTGCGTGAACAATCCAGAAACATCGGATGCCATGATGGTATGAGCGATGGGGAAATATCGTAGGCCCGGCAGGGAGGATATTTCCATTGAGTTCTTCAATTGAGCTCAGGTGATGAGTCGGTACCGCATTGCATCTGCATAGAGTCGTGAGTCGGTCTCTATGAGTTGCATTGATCATCTTTGTATTTGTGCATTGATGAATAAACATTGATATATGTATGTTTATGGGAAATGAGATAAACTGTATCTTATAATGATGCATTGTTGAATGAACAAGTATGTGTGTGATCATGTGGAATTATGATAATGGTGAATGTATGCATAATGAATATGCTTGAGGATATATCTATATTGTGATATATGATGAGTTGTGGTGAGAATATATGGTATATGTTTATGTTGTAGTACATAATTATATTCATTGTTATTATGATAATATTTCTCACCCTTCTGCTGTTTTATGATGCTCTATGAGGCATTGCAGATTAGGTATCTGGCGGTCTTTTTGTGAAGCGTGTCTTCATTTTCCTTGTAGGTCGGTTGGCTCTGATATGTAGCACCGGGTAGCTAGGACGTTTTGATCTTTTTGTGATACATTTGCATATGTATCTTGCTGATGAATTTGTGTATATAAACATGATGTTGTTTGTGATTCATACTGGATGATGTATATATATGTTGATGTATATATGTGGTTGTTATTCAATATTTTAGATGTTTCCGCTTTTATTCTAAATATTGAGATGTGGGTATAAGGACTGAGATCCTTTGTTGTTTGAAAGTTACCCCACTGTTGCATATCTTTGTGTGCAAGTGTTGTATGTGTTTAATTTCAAGTATAATGTGACATACCTTTTTATGCCATGTTGTTTTAATTATACTCTGATCAAATTTTATATACGTGCCTAATTGATTAATTGGGGGTATAGAACGGGGTGTTACATTAAGTGGTATCAGAGCCAAGGTTGAGTCAGTCGTGTCTGTCTCGTTGTGGTGTTGGTTGAACTGTTGTTTAACCTTTGTTTTTATTCTTGGGAATGATCAGAATATGGCTGGTAGAAACGATAATGCGATGGCTGCTGCTTTGGAAGCAATGGCTAGGGCGGTGCAAGGTGCGCCGAATGTGAATGCTAATGACGAGTTTAGGAAGAATCAACCACCGGTCTTCAAAGGAAGATTTGATCGCGATGGAGCTCAAAATTGGTTGAAAGAGATTGAAAGAATCTTCAGAGTCATGGGCTGTGCGGAGGAGAATAAGGTGAGGCTTGGATCTCACATGCTGAAGGAAGAAGCCGACGATTGGTGGGTCGGTATGCGTGAAGTTCTTGAGGTGGATGATGAAGAGGTAACTTGGGATTTATTTCGTACTGAGTTCTTGAGAAAGTATTACCCTGAGAGTGTGAAGGGAAAGAAGGAGATGGAATTTCTTGAACTGAAACAAGGTAGTATGTCCGTGGTGGACTATACTGCTAAATTTGTGGAGTTGGTTCAATTCCATCCTCATTATGCCGCGATTACTGCTGAGTTCTCAAAGTGTATTAAATATGAGAATGGTTTACGTCCGGAGATTAAGAAAGCTGTAGGATATCAAAGGATAAGAAGGTTTTCAGATTTGACGGAATGTTGTAGAATCTTCGAGGAAGATAGTAAGGATCGTTCTACACACTACAAAAGTTTGAATGAGAGGAAGGGAAAGCAACAAGCTCGAAGTGGACCTTATGTGACACCCGTTGATAAGGGCAAGCATAGGGGAAACTTTGATAGGAGGTCTGGAGGAGGAAGTTCTGGTCCCGTAAAGTGTTTTAAGTGTGGAGGTATGGGTCATAAATCATTTGATTGTAGGAAGACGGAAGCGAAATGTGCTAACTGTGGAGGTCTTGGGCATGTTGCTACAAATTGTAGAAGGAATATGGTGAAGTGCTATAATTGTGGAGAAGTTGGTCACATTAGTACTAAGTGTACTAAGCCGAAACAAGCTCAAGCGGGCGGAAAGGTGTTTGCATTGGCGGGGACTCAAACTACTAATGCAGACCGTTTGATTAAAGGTACATGCTTTATTAATAGTACACCTTTAGTTGCTATTATTGATACTGGAGCGACTCATTCGTTTATTTCGTCTGAGTGCGCGAAGCGTTTGAATCTTGTGTTGTCTCTGATGGATGGTAAAATGGTTATTGATACTCCAGCAATGGGGTCAGTAACTACTTCTTTGGTTTGTCTAAGTTGTCCTTTAACCATTTATGGTAAAGACTTTGAGATGGACTTAGTGTGTTTGCCGTTGGAAGGATTGGATGTGGTCTTGGGTATGAATTGGTTGCAATTTAATAGAGTTCATATAGATTGTTATCACAAGTTAGTGAGGTTTCCTTCTTTGGAAGAGGACGAAGACTCGAGTTTCCTATCCACTAAAGAGTTGAAGGAACTTTTAGCGGACGAAGCTCAATTGTTTGGTTTGTTTGCATCATTGTCAGTGGAGAGTAAGATTGGTATTGATGTGTTTCCAGTGATGTGTGATTTTCCAGAAGTGTTTCCTGAGGATATTACAGAGGTACCGCCGAAGAGAGAAGTTGTGTTTTCTATTGATCTAGTTTCGGGTACTAGACCGATTTCGATGGCACCGTATCGTATGTCAGCATCAGAGTTGATAGAATTGAAGAAGCAATTGAATGACTTGTTGGACAAGAGATTTATAAGGCCAAGTGTTTCTCCTTGGGGTGCTCCGGTATTGTTGGTAAAGAAAAAGGATGGAAGTATGCGGTTATGTATTGATTATCGACAGTTGAACAAGGTGACAATTAAGAACAAGTATCCGCTTCCAAGGATTGATGATTTGATGGACCAATTGGTTGGTGCGCGTGTTTTTAGCAAGATTGATTTGAGATCGGGATATCACCAAATTCAGGTGAAAGTTGAGGATATTCAGAAGACGGCTTTTAGGACACGGTATGGTCATTACGAATATTCCGTGATGCCATTCGGGGTTTCTAATGCGCCGGGGGTGTTTATGGAATACATGAATCGTATTTTTCATGAACAGTTGGATCGTTTTGTGGTTGTGTTCATCGATGATATTTTGATTTACTCTAAGTCTCAAGAGGAGCATGAAGAGCATTTGAGAATTGTGTTACGAATTTTGAAAGAGAAACAATTGTATGCTAAGTTGTCAAAATGTGATTTTTGGTTATCGAAAGTAAGTTTTCTTGGACATGTTATCTCCGGGAGTGGTATTAGTGTTGATTTATCCAAGATTGATGCGGTGATGCAGTGGGAGACTCCTAGATCGGTTACGGAAATTCGAAGCTTTTTAGGCTTGGCGGGTTATTATCGGAGGTTTATTGAGGGATTTTCAAAGTTGGCACTTCCGTTAACGCAATTGACTTGTAAAGGAAAGGCTTTCATTTGGGATATAGATTGTGAAAAGAGTTTCATTGAGCTAAAAAGAAGGTTGACAACGGCTCCGATCTTGATTTTACCGAATCCTACAGATCCATTTGTGGTGTATTGTGATGCTTCATTGATTGGGTTAGGTGGTGTTCTGATGCAAGATGGAAAAGTTGTGGCATATGCTTCACGACAATTGAGAGTGCATGAAAAGAATTATCCTACGCATGACTTGGAGTTAGCGGTGGTGGTGTTTGTTTTGAAAATTTGGAGGCATTACCTTTATGGTGCAAGATTTGAAGTTTTTAGTGATCACAAAAGCTTAAGATATTTATTTGATCAGAAAGAATTGAACATGAGACAAAGAAGATGGTTAGAGCTTTTGAAGGATTATGATTTTGGTTTGAATTACCATCCGGGTAAGGCAAACGTGGTGGCGATGCCTTGAGTCGGAAGTCGTTACATATGTCCGCATTGATGATGAAAGAATGGGAACTTTTGGAGAATTTTAGAGACTTGAGTTTGGTTTGTGAAATGACGCCGCGAAGTGTGAGACTTGGTATGTTACATGTTACAAATGACTTTCTTGCAACGGTTAGTGAAAAGCAAAAGTTGGATTTGAAGTTCGTTGATTTAATGATGAATGAGAATGAGGATTTCAAGGTTGATAACTTGGGAGTTTTGAGATTTCGTGGTCGTATTTGTATTCCTGACGATGCGGAGTTGAAAAAGATGATTTTAGAGGAAGGACACCGAAGTAATTTAAGTATTCATCCGGGTGCGAATAAGATGTATCAGGATTTGAAGAAGATCTTTTGGTGGTCTGGTTTGAAAAGAGATGTTGCTCAGTTTGTGTATGCGTGTTTGACTTGTCAAAAGTCGAAGGTGGAACATCAGAAGCCTAGTGGTTTGTTGCAACCGTTGGATATTCCAGAGTGGAAATGGGATAGTATATCGATGGATTTTGTTACGGGATTGCCGAATACGCAAAGAGGTCATAATGCTATTTGGGTGATTGTAGATAGGCTTACTAAATCTGCTCACTTTATTCCAATTGACATTAGTTATCCTTTGGAGAAGTTAGCCGAGATTTATGTTCGTGTGATTGTGAAGTTACATGGTGTTCCAAAGAGTATTGTATCGGGTCGAGATCCGAGATTTACATCGAGATTTTGGGTGAGTTTACAAGAGGATTTGGGTTCTAAGCTAAGATTGAGTTCGGCTTACCATCCGCAAACAGATGGTCAAACCGAGAGGACGATTCAATCGTTGGAGGATTTGTTGCGTGCTTGTGTGCTAGAGCAAGGTGGTGCTTGGGATAGTTATTTGGCGTTGATTGAGTTCACGTATAATAACAGTTTTCATTCGAGTATTGGTATGGCACCATTTGAGGCTTTGTATGGTCGGAGATGTCGAACACCTTTGTGTTGGCATGAAACCGGTGAGAGGACAATTGTTGGACCGGAATTGGTACAAGAAATGACGGAGAAAGTGAAGTTTATTCGGGAAAAGATGAGAGCTTCTCAAAGTAGACAAAAGAGCTATCATGACAAGAGAAGGAAAGATCTTGAGTTTAAGGAAGGAGAACATGTGTTTTTGAGAGTTACACCGGTTACGGGTGTGGGTCGTGCTTTGAAGTCAAAGAAGTTGACATCTCGTTTTATTGGTCCTTATCAGATTACTGCACGTGTTGGTGCTGTGGCTTATCGTGTGGCGTTGCCTCCGAACCTTTCGAATTTGCATGATGTGTTCCATATTTCGCAACTTCGGAAGTATGTTCCGGATTCGTCACATATTATTCCTATGGACGAGGTAGAAGTGAGAGATAATCTTACGGTTGAAGTTTTACCGATTAAGATTTTGGATCGCGAAGTTAAGAAGTTAAGAGGTAAAGATATTGCGCTTGTGAAAGTGGCGTGGGGAGGCGCTTCAGAAGGCAATATGACTTGGGAATTGGAAAGTGGGATGCGCGATTCGTATCCGGAGTTGTTTGGATCAGGTAATATTTTCGAGGACGAAAATTTCTAAAGTGGGGGAGAGTTGTAACAGCCCGATTTTGATATTTCCATTTTTGTGTTGATTGATTCTATTTGGTTGAGTCTTTTATTTAATTGGGCAATAATTATGTTATTTGTGATATTGGTGTGTTAATATGTTATGTTTGCATATTATGTGATTTTACCGTTTTTGAGAGTTTGCGGGGAATATTAGATTGGAGGGTATTTTAGGTATTTCACATTTAATGATAGTTAGTTAGTTAGTAGATATTTTGAGAAAATATAAAGAAATAGAAAGAAAGAAAAGTATAAGAAAGAAAGAAAAAGAATAGAAATAGAAAGTTAGAGGTGAGAAAGAGAGAAAAACATAATTTTGAGAGCAAGAGAGAAAAAGAGAAGAGAAAAAGAAGAAAAGCTATAAATCATCAAGATCAAGCTTCCAAGAATCGAGAAATCGGGTAAGGGTGTGAAATATTGTTATCCTAACTTTGTGTATGATTATGTATGTGTTTTGTGTGGATGTTTTGGTTGATTTTCCATATGTTTCCGTTTATGCCGTATTTGACGAAATCGATAGAAACCGATGTTTTTACGGTCGAAAAGTCGTATAAATACATGTGTTGGTTGGTTATATGTATGTGAGCTGCTGTTTAAAGTTTCATGAAGTTTGGTTATGTTTCGGTTAGTTTTCGTTATGTTTCCGTTGTTTTTTTTCCGTTTAGGTCGAATTGTAGGAAGTCGATAAAAACCGATGTTTTCACGGTTAGAATTCGGAATAAATTACGTAGTTGTATCGAGTAAGGTTAGGTTGTTGTATAGCGTGCTTTTTATTCGATTTGGCGAGGTTTGAAAATTCTGGTTTTTGAAAGGTTGAAATTTAATCGAAAAATCGAACGTCGTAGAAATTTCGTTTATGTGTTCTAAATTGTTCTTATGTATTTGGTGGTTGCGCGTATATGTTTGTTTCGGTGAAAATGTTCGATTTAGTCGAGTTTTCGGGCATTTGGAAAAAGTTACAGCAAGGGTGCAATTTGAGAAATCTGGTTTTTGAGAAAAACAGAGTTATGAATCGATACATAACAGCTATGTATCGATACGAAATGGTTTATGTATCGATACATAACCCTTATGTATCGATACATACTGTAGAATTTGAAGAAAACAGAATTTTCACTACAGCATGCGTCGACACATGCGAGCTATGTATCGATACATGTTGCTTTTTGTATCGATACATAAGCATATGTATCGATACATACTGTGCTGAACCCAAAAATTCTAGTTTGTCGGGGAAACTTCGGAAATTCATAACTCTTGAACCGTAAGTCGGTTTTGATCCCCGTTCGAAGCGTTGGGAAGCTAATGAGATGTTCTTTCTAGGAAAACTGGTGCTGAGGTCTGAACCTGGTTCAATTAGAGCAGTATTTTCGAACCGTATCGTAGTGTCCGGCCTCCGGTTTATGTTTTTGCGTTATTTTGAAATATCCATATCTTTTGCGTTGTTTATCCGATTGAGGTGTTCTTTATATGGATGTGAAGCTAAAAATATGTTCTATGATTTGGTAAAGAAAAATCTTATTTTTAGCCGACTTTTAGCCGACTTTTACGGTGAATCGTAAATTGAATTGTTTGGATAATTGTGTATGTTGTTCTACAATTGATGTGAATGTATGTGGATTATATGTGATGAATGCATGACTATATTGTGAAATATGTATGCATTGCATGAGAGTATGGGGTCATTTTGTATGAGAAACATCATGACATGCATTCATGTGTCGCGATTCGTGGAGAATCGGGTGTAATATCGCGTCCCTGTTGGGTGTGAGTGATTGATTACACAAATGATCATTTAGGATCCTCTGAACATTGCGTAGTCAATGGGTGTAATCGTTGCGATGTGTTACACTTGATTCCGTGGGAATCTTCAGAATGATTGTGTGCCCTTGTGGGGTTTGAGCAATCGGATTGTGTCTGCGTGAACAATCCAGAAACATCGGATGCCATGATGGTATGAGCGATGGGGAAATATCGTAGGCCCGGCAGGGAGGATATTTCCATTGAGTTCTTCAATTGAGCTCAGGTGATGAGTCGGTACCGCATTGCATCTGCATAGAGTCGTGAGTCGGTCTCTATGAGTTGCATTGATCATCTTTGTATTTGTGCATTGATGAATAAACATTGATATATGTATGTTTATGGGAAATGAGATAAACTGTATCTTATAATGATGCATTGTTGAATGAACAAGTATGTGTGTGATCATGTGGAATTATGATAATGGTGAATGTATGCATAATGAATATGCTTGAGGATATATCTATATTGTGATATATGATGAGTTGTGGTGAGAATATATGGTATATGTTTATGTTGTAGTACATAATTATATTCATTGTTATTATGATAATATTTCTCACCCTTCTGCTGTTTTATGATGCTCTATGAGGCATTGCAGATTAGGTATCTGGCGGTCTTTTTGTGAAGCGTGTCTTCATTTTCCTTGTAGGTCGGTTGGCTCTGATATGTAGCACCGGGTAGCTAGGACGTTTTGATCTTTTTGTGATACATTTGCATATGTATCTTGCTGATGAATTTGTGTATATAAACATGATGTTGTTTGTGATTCATACTGGATGATGTATATATATGTTGATGTATATATGTGGTTGTTATTCAATATTTTAGATGTTTCCGCTTTTATTCTAAATATTGAGATGTGGGTATAAGGACTGAGATCCTTTGTTGTTTGAAAGTTACCCCACTGTTGCATATCTTTGTGTGCAAGTGTTGTATGTGTTTAATTTCAAGTATAATGTGACATACCTTTTTATGCCATGTTGTTTTAATTATACTCTGATCAAATTTTATATACGTGCCTAATTGATTAATTGGGGGTATAGAAAGGGGTGTTACAACCGCTAACTCCAAGTCATGTGTAGGATAATTCTTTTCATGCACTCTCAATTGTCGTGAAGCATATGCCACAACTTTTCCATCTTGCATCAAAACACCACCTAAACCAGTCAATGAAGCATCACAATAAACCATAAATGGTTCATTAGGATTCGGTAAAATCAAGATCGGAGTCGTTGTCAACCTTCTTTTTAGCTCATTGAAACTCTCTTCACAATGGATATCCCAAATGAAAGCCTTTCCTTTACAAGTCAATTGCGTTAACGGAAGTGCCAACTTCGAAAATACCTCAATAAACCTCCGATAATAACCCGCCAAGCCTAAAAAGCTTCGAATCTCCGTAACCGACTTAGGAGCCTCCCATTGCATCACCGCATCAATCTTGGATGGATCAACACTAATACCACTACCGGAAATAACATGTCCAAGAAAACTTACTTCCGACAACCAAAATTCACATTTCGACAACTTAGCATACAATTGTTTCTCTTTCAAAATTTGCAACACAATCCTCAAATTCTCTTCATGCTCCTCTTGAGACTTAGAGTAAATTAAAATATCGTCGATGAACACAACCACAAAATGATCTAACTGTTCACGAAAAATACGATTCATGTATTCCATAAACACACCCGGCGCATTAGAAACCCCGAATGGCATCACAGAATATTCGTAATGGCCATACCGTGTCCTAAAGGTCGTCTTTTGAATATCCTCTCCTTTCACACGAATCTGGTGGTATCCCGATCTCAAATCAATCTTTCTAAAAACACGCGCACCAACCAATTGGTCCATCAAATCATCGATCCTTGGAAGCGGATACTTGTTCTTAATTGTCACCTTATTCAATTGTCCATAATCAATGCATAACCGCATACTCCCATCCTTCTTCTTTACCAACAATACCGGAGCACCCCAAGGAGAAACACTTAGTCTTACAAATCTCTTGTCCAACAGGTCATTCAATTGCTTCTTCAATTCTACCAACTCCGATGCCGACATACGATACGGTGCCATCGAAACGAGTCTAGTACCAGGAACTAGATCAATAGAAAACTCAACTTCTCTTTCTGGCGGTACATCCGTAATATCCTCCGGAAACACTTCTGGAAATTCACACACCACTGGGAACACATCAAGTGAAACTTTACTCTCCACCGACAATGATGCAAACAAACCAAACAATTGAGCTTCGTCCGCTAAAAGTTTCTTCAACTCTTTAGTGGATAGGAAACTCTCATCTTCATCATCTTCCAAAGAAGGAAACCTCACTAACTTGTGATAGTAATCTATATGAACTCGATTAAATTGCAACCAGTTCATACCCAAGATTACGTCCAATCCCTCCAACGGAAAACACACTAAATCCATAATGAAGTCTTTATCATACATGGTCAAAGGACAACTTACACACACCAAAGACGTAGTTACCGACCCTGAAGCAGGAGTCTCAATAACCATCTCAACACCCATCAAAGACAACACAATATTCAAACGCTTCGTGCACTCAGACGAAATAAACGAATGAGTCGCTCCTGTATCAATAACAGCAACTAAAGGTGTACTATTAATAAAGCATGTACCTTTAATCAAACGGTCTGCACTAGTAGTTTGAGTTCCCGCCAATGCAAACACCTTTCCGCCTGCTTGAGCTTATTTCGGCTTAGTACACTTAGTACTAATGTGACCCACTTCTCCACAATTATAGCACTTCACTACATTCCTTCTACAATCAGTAGTAGCATGCCCAAGACCTCCACAGTTAGAACATTTCACCACAGTCTTCCCACACTCAAATGATTTATGACCCATTTCACCACACTTATAACACTTAACAGAACCGGAACCTCCTCCTCCTGATCTCCTATCAAAGTTTCCCCTATGCTTGCCCTTATCAACGGGTGTCACATAAGGTCCACTTCTAGCTTGTTGCTTTCCCTTCCTCTCATTCAAACTTTTGTAATGTGTAGAACGAGCCTTGCTATCTTCCTCGAAGATTCTACAACATTCCGTCAAATCTGGAAACCTTCTTATCCTTTGATATCCCACAACTTGCTTAATCTCGGGACGCAAACCATTCTCATATTTAATACACTTTGAGAACTCAGCAGTAATTGCAGCATAGTGGGGATGGAATTGAACCAACTCCATAAACTTAGCAGTATAGTCCACCACAGACATACTACCATGTTTCAGTTCAAGGAACTCCATCTCCTACTTCCCTTTCACACTTTCAGGGTAATACTTCCTCAAGAACTCGGTACGAAATAAATCTCAAGTTATCTCTTCATCATCCACCTCAAGAACTTGACGTATACCGACCCACCAATCGTCGGCTTCTTCCTTCAGCATGTGAGACCCAAGCCTCACCTTATTCTCCTTCGCACAGTCCATGACTCTGAAGATTCTTTCAATCTCTTTCAACCAATTTTGAGCTCCATCGGGATCAAATTTTCCCTTGAAGACCGGTGGTTGATTCTTCCTGAACTCGTCATTAGCATTCACGTTCGGCGCACCTTGTACCGCCCTAGCCATTGCTTCCAAAGCAGCAGCCATCGCATTGTCGTTTCTACCAGCCATATTCTGATCATTCCCAAAAATGACAACAAGGTTAAACAACAGTTCAACCATTACAACAACAAGACAGACACAACTGACTCAAAACTGGCTCTGATACCACTTAGTGTAACACCCCCTTTCTATACCCCCAAATAATCACATAATCATTTAGGCACATATTAAAAATTTCGTCAGAGTATAATTATAAACATGGTATAAAAGGGGTATGTCACAATATACATGAAATTAAAACATACAACACCTGCTCAAAAATTGATATGCAACAGTGGGGTAACTTTGCAACAGAGGAACTTTGTCCTTACACCCACATCTCAATATTTAGAATAAAAGCGGAAAATCTAAACATTGAATAACATCAAACACACACACACACAAATACATATATATATATATATATATATATATATATATATATATATATATATATATATATATATATATATATATATATATATATATCATCGAGTATCATCAGCAAGATACATGTACAAATGTATCACAAAAGAATCATATACATCCTAGCTACCCGGTGCTACATATCAGAGTCGACCGACCAAAAGAATGAAGACACGCTTCACAAAAAGACCACCAGCATACCTACTCTGCAATGCCTCATAGAGCATCATAAAACAGCAGAAGGGTGAGAAATATTATCATAATAACAATGCATAAAATTATATATCTGAGCATAAAAATACACATATTCCACATTCTCACCACAATTCATCAAAACTCACCCATATACATCACAATGTATATATATATATATATACACAACCACGCATATTCATCATGCATCCTTTCACAATTCTCAATCATTCCACATAAACATACACATTTATGTTTATTCATCAATGCATCATTATAAAGATGATAAATGCAAATCATAGAGACCGACTCACGACTCTATGCAAATGCAATGCGGGTACCGACTCAATCATCACTAGTTCACTCAGAAACTCTGCTGGAACCATCGCTCGTTACCAATGTAACTCCCCGTCGGGCCTACGATGTTCACCCATTGCTCACACCCCACATGGGCACACAATGTTTATGGATCGCTCACACCCCACACGGGCACACGACCCGATCGCTCACACCCCACACGGGCACACGATCGTCTATAATCATCGCTCACACCCCACATGGGCACACGACGTTATAGCGGATTCTCATTAGAATCACTCAACACAAGAATGCACATCATTTATGCTTCACATGCAAAATGACTCAAGACATTCTTGAAATGCATACATATTCACAATATATTCATGCATTCATCTCATACAATCACATACAATCTATATACATTCACATCAATGCACTATTGTATGATTCACATCCAAACACACAGTCAAAATGGTAAAAGCCGCTAAATGACACTATTCCTGACTTTCCGACATAATTAAATCGGCTAACAATTCCCAAATCATCATAATCACAAAGTACTGCTCAATAGCTTTCCAACGACACCAAGAATGTAAAAATCGGATAATCGGAACAAAAGTTACGGACGAAAACGAAAACAACAATTTGAAAAATCCCATTTTTACATTCTTCCTGTCCATACGCGTACTGCCAATGCCCATACGCGTATGGGCAGAACCCAATTCCTTCACAAATTTCACGTCTCAAAGTCCATACGCGTATTGGCCCATGGCTCGCCCATGTTACGCGTAATGCCAAGGTTCATACGCGTAATGGCCCAAAAACAAGCAAATGATACGCGTAACGCCAAGGCTCATTCACGTATGGACATGCCCCTTACGCGTATGGCCAGGGCAAACCCAGAAAAATTCTGCAGAACTTGGTTCTGCGTTTTCCACTCCCAAATCATCCAAATTTTCACCTAAAACTCAGAAAAATGCCCATTTGATGTATAACAATACATACCCAACATGTACACACAATCAAGAACACAATCAACAAGAGTTTAAACACATTTGGATCAATTTCTAATCAATTTCTCAAAATATGGTTTTATACAAAAACTCATAAAAATCCACAACAACAACAAAACAATCATACATAATCATACACATTGATAAGATAATAAGATTTCACACCCTTACCCGGATTCCAAACTTGCTAGATGATTATTCTTGATGATTTTCTAGTTTTTCCCAATTTTCTTCTCCTTTCTCTTCTTCCTCTTTCTTTCTCTCCTTTTTCTCTCTATTTTCCTTTTCTTTCTATTTCTCTCCTATTTCTTTTCTTATCTCTTTTTCTTTCTTTTCTATTTCTTTTCTCTCATTTTCTACACCAATTCAATTAATTCATTTTCTCACATAATTCTATTTCCACTAAATTTCTAACTTAACAATAATTGAGAAATGTCTAAAATACCCTCCATTCTAATTTCCCCAAAAACTCTCAAAAACGGTAAAACATCATAACATGTCAACATAACATATTAACACACCAATTTCACAATTAAAATAATTCACCACTCAATTTAAATAAAAGACTCAACAAAATAGGAATAAACGAAATCGGGGCGTTACATTATACAAGATACATAAACCTCCCCAACGGAGTCAATGATCCCTTTTAGCCTCAATCTCGGGCTTCGTACGAGATAGATAAAAACACTCTCTTGTTGAGTAAACCCTTTTAGCCTCAATCTTGGGCTTTGTACAAGACAGATAGAACATTTTCCCCAGAAAAGTCAAACTTTCAGCCTCATCTTAGGCTTTGTATAAAGAAATCCCCTAGCCGGGTCAATTAAGCTTTTAGCATCAAACCTTGTGCTTTGATCAAGGCACACAAAAATCAACAATCCCTCTTTAGAGATGACAAATTCTCTCTAAAAACCTCTTTAGCTTCACATCTTGGGCTTTGAACAAGATACAAATCACCTTTAACTTCAATCTTGGGCTTTGAACAAGACACCAAAACATCTTTTTCCTCCCCTAGAATAGGAGGAACTACGATCGCTCTGATTTCCCTGTTTGGCGAAACGAGAATACGTAGGCATAAGATTGCAAAATCTTAGCGAGCATACTAATCAAACATTCTGAGTCCAGTAGCTTCATACATCAAAGGAAAATCAAGTCTAGTATCCTAACCAAAAGCCTCACCAATAATCCAGATCCTTCGTGTTTTTAAGAAAATAACCCCCAAAGACGAACCCCCTATTTTGATAGCATCTGTAAACCAACAGTTTTGACTGTTTAACCTCAGTTTGCAAGCAGGGTTAATTGGAGACATCTATTTCCCTTCCTTAATCAGCTTAATAGGATAAAAAATGAATCGAACTGTAGTTCCAAAGCGATAGTGATTTGAAACCATAAAAATCACGCTATAGAATGCAATCAGCATCTACTTATGAGCGTGAAATGTTTGCGATCACGTCGGCTGTTAAGAAATGGCGCCATTACTTACTGGGTCGTCATTTCCGCATATATACGGATCAAAAGAGTTTAAGGGGCATGTTCTTACAAACAATCCAAACGCCGGTGCAACAGAAATGGGTCACCAAATTATTGGGTTTTGATTATGAAATACTTTATACACCAGGGCGCAGTAATGTCGTAGCAAATGCGTTGTCCCAAATTCCAGAACCTACAGTGTCAGTGTAAACTAGTCTGTCAGTAAGTCAGCCACTGTTGTTGACAAAATTGGTTGATTTTTATGCAAATACCCATATTGGGCTTGAATTAATGTCTAGATTGAGTAGCTCCAGTAATACAACAAGTCACTTTACAATGCAACGTGGTCTTCTCTATTTCAAGGATCGTTTATTCATCCCTTTTGAAGCCAATTTGCAGTCTCAGTTGCTACACGAGGCACATGATTCTGCTGTAGGGGGTCATTCCGGGGTCAAGGCGACTATGGCACGTTTGCCAACCACTTATTACTGGCCCCAAATGATTAAGGATGTCAAGTGTTATGTCCAGAACTGTGCAACCTGTCAACAGTACAAGACATCGACGCAGAAACCAGGTGGACTGCTGAATCTGTTAACTATTCCGGATCAGATTTGGGAAGACATTAGCATGGATTTCATAACTCATTTACCGCCGGTGCAAGGAAAAACTACTGTGTGGGTCGTAGTGGATCGTTTATCCAAGTACGTACACTTAATAGCGCTACATGCTGCGCTTTCCGCATATATGCTTGCTGCTGTGTTTTTAACTGAAATTTATATGCTTCATGGTATGCCAAAGACTATTGTGAGTAACCGAGACAAAGTTTTTGTGAGTAAATTTTGGCGTCAACTGTTTCGTTTACAGGGTACCACCTTAGCTTTTAGCAGCTCCTACCACCCCCAAACAGATGGCCAAACGGAAGTAACCAACCACACTTTGGAGACTTATTTGCGTTATTTGACTGGGGATGCACCAAAACAATGGCTGTTTTATCTACCGTTGGCAGAGTATTGGTACAACACCACTCACCACACTGCCATTAAAATGTCCCTGTTTGAAGTCGTCTATGGCCGCTCTCCCCCTCCATCCGTTCCTACATCACAGGGTCCACTGTGGTTGCATCTCTTGATGAAACCTTGGAAAGACGACACCAGATGCTGCGGCTCATTAAGGAGAACTTGTCATTGGCACAGACGCGTATGCGCAATCAAGCCAATGTCCATCGACAAGATCGTTCTTTTGAAGTTGGTACTTGGGTTTGGCTTTGTCTTTAACCATACCGACAAATCTCAGTTCATGGAAGATCTTCACCCAAGCTTTCAAAGCACTATTTTGGACCATTTCAAATTCTGCATCGCCTTGGTACAGTTGTGTATGAGTTGGCATTACCAGACACGACTCGCATTCACCCAGTTTTTCACGTTTCCAAGCTCAAAAAATATTACGGAGATCCGACATTGGTTACTCCTCCTCTGGATCCATCCGTCAGAGGCACCCGAGTCGTCCTCCAACCTGCCCAGGTTTTCGGAGCTCGCAAACTGCAAACACCTACGGGAATGTGCAAACAGTTATTGATTCATTGGGTAGGACTACCTGCTGTTGAAGCCACTTGGGAAGAGGTCGATATGCTCAAGAAAACTTATCCGGAGTCAACCTTAAGGACAAGGTTGTCGTGGAAGAACGGAGTAATGATACGGGTTCAGAGCACCCTTCAAACCAAAATCCTGCTATTGGGCCTAATGAGGATGGGGGCCCAATATTGAGAAAGAGTCAAATGGCTAAAAAGCCACCCATTTGGATGCAAGACTTTACCTAAGAAAAATTCCTACAGTGCTGTCGTCACTTTTCCTTTTCTTTTTAATTATGTAATAGAAGCTTCCACATGACTTAATCATGTTAACAATTGGCATGTGATCCGGAAATCTAGGGAATTTGTTAGAATGATTTCCTTTTCCTTATAACCGTCTTTTTTGTGAAGGAAAGGCATCGAACATTTTCTCCCAATTTTATATTGGATTCTAATCTCTTCCTTCTTTTCTGGAGTCGCTCTAACTCGAATAGAGCTGATAGGATAACAACCTATCAGTCCAATTCACTACCCCAACAAACAATTTTAAGTAACTGCAAGTTATTACGGGATATGCAACATGCGATAATAAGTCCAATGAGGCCATGATGTATTATCAGAATCAGTTAGCATTACAAAGGAAGGTCATTGTATATATACAGGTAATGGGCATGACTAACAAAAACCTAAAGCCCAAACCAAGATCGAGGAAGCTAGAAAAGGAAAGGGTAACGGTAATATGCTAAAACAGGAAAAAGACAGTTAGTCTTCCAATACCCCCCTCCCCCCATAAGCTTGGGATAGATAGAATGAAGTCCAAGCTTAGAGAGATTTGAAGAGAAAGGATGCGGATCCAAAGGTTTCGTGAAGATGTCGGTAAGCTGTTGAGATGATGACACAAGGAGAAGATGGAACAAGCCAAGGTGAAGTTTTTCGCGAACCAAATGGCAATCCAAGTCTATGTGTTTGGTTCTCTCGTGAAAGGATGAGTTGCTTACGATATGTCGCGCAGACGCATTGTCACAATAGAGTAAAGCTGGTTGAATGAAGGTGAAGGGAAGCTGCTTCAAAATGTTGGTTAACCATTGGAGTTCACATACCGTGGAAGTCATAGCCTTGTAGTCGACTTCAGTGGAGATGCGAGAAACGGTGAGCTGTTTCTTGGATTTCTAGGAAATTAGAGCATCGCCCAAGTAAATGCAAAAACCGGTGATAGATTTAAGTGTGTCAGGGCACGTAGCCCAATCAGAGTCGGAGAACGCCTTGATTTGCAGAGATGATTTGCTAGGAAAGTACAGTCCTTAGACGGGAGAATTTTTAAGGTAACGGAGAACTCTAATGGCAACATTGTAATGAACATTAGTTGGATGACTCATATGTTGGCTCAATTGTTTCACCGAAAAGGAGATGTTTGGACTAGTATTGAGTAGATAAATCAGTTATCCAACCAATCTATGATAGGTAGTGGGATCCTTCAAGGGAGTGCCTTCATCAGTCTTCAACTTTGTATCTCTAGACATGGAAGTAGACACAGGTTTGCAGCCATGTAATCCAGCCTTTGAGAGGAGATCAAGCGTATATTTTCGTTGGCATATATAGGTTGATACCTGAACTCGTTCGAGCCACCTCCAATCCAAGAAAATACTTTAATTGACCAAGGTCTTTGATAGGAAAATGATGTTGCAGAATGGTTTTGATCTTGTCAATAAGAGGTAAGTGATTTCATGTAATAATAAGATCATCAACATAAATTAGAAGGGCAGTGAAATGCGTATTAAATTTATGAATAAACAAGGAGTGATCAGCAACACGTTATTTGAAATCATTAGTTAATAAAACCTTGGATAATTTTTCAAACCATTGCCTACTTGATTGTTTTAAGCCATAAATAGATTTTAAGAGTTTGCAAACTTGATTGGGGTAAGAAGGATTAATGCCTTTAGGTAAGGACATATATACTTCTTCATCCAAATCTCAACGGAGAAAGGCTTTATGAACGTCAAGTTAGAAAAGGTGCAAATTTAAAGAAGAAGCTAAAGCAAGAAGTAATCTTACAGTGGTTAATTTGGCTACAGGAGAAAATGTGTCAAAGAAGTCAATACCTTCTACTTGTGTGAAACCTTTTGCACCTAACTGTGCATTGTGGCGTTCAATTGTGCCGTCTGAGCGAAATTTGGTCTTCTAGACCCATTTGCAGCCTATAGGCTTCCTGCCTTGTGGTAGGGGTGTGAATATCCAAGTATTATTATGAGTGAGAGCTTGAATTTCATCATTCATAGCTTTAACCCAATGAGGGTGTGCTAGCTTCTTTGAAAGTATTAGGATCATGGAAAGTAGTAATAGCAGAGATAAAGGAAAAAAAAAGTAGAAGATGTTTGATGATATGAAATGTATTTTGAAATATCATAAAGAATAGGAGTATGAAATGCATTGCATACAAAGTCAATAAGATATGCAGGAGTTGTTTCGGTCCTAGCAGACTTTCTAGTTGTGGTTAGGCTTGTATTGTTGGAGGACGGGGCTAGGGCAGGAATGGTCGATGTGGTGTGGGAGGCAGGGTCAGAATCATTAAGAGTGGCATCAGGGGCAGAAACATGCGGAAGGTCAGCAGGTGCAAAATCAAGGGTAATAGCAGTAGGGTCAAGTTGATTGTTCAAGTTTTGTGTGATAGGTTGTGAAGTAGGAAAATCTGAAGCCATAACAGTGGTAGTGGTTTTATTGATGGGGGCCAAAAAATCAAAAATAAAGGAGTTGATGGTGGAGTTATGAGACTAGTTTGGTCAAAAGTGGTGGTAATGTGATTGGGAGGGGTGTAAGGAAAAGTTGATTCATAGAAAATGCAGTTGCGAGAAATAAAGGTTGATCTATTGTGGAGGACAAAGAGAAGGTTTCCTTTAGTGCCAGCCGGGAAGCCTAAGAATAAACACTTGGTGGCTCTTGGGTCCAACTTATCTATATCTCTAGTGATAGTGGTGGCATAGGTTAAACAGCTAAAGGTTTTAAGGTGTGTAAAGGATGGTGTTTCATGAAACAACAATTCATAGGGGGTATGGTTTTGAATAATAGGACTGCACAAACACTACTACAAAACGTGTAAACAACAACGCCAGGTTTACAACGGAAGAAATATACACCGTTGTAATAAATTAAATTTTTGCGCCCAGTGAGTAGCTGGATATATGAACAGCGATTTAATAACGGTTGTCTTTAAAAACCGTAGTAATAAATGATGTGTGACAAGCTTCGATTCTCAGCAACTTCATTTTTTCCATTTTTTAGAGTACATTAAGCGTGTGTCACTTAAGTCCTTTAAATAAAAAATTAAATGTAAATTATTTTACAACGGTTAGTTTAAACAACCATTGTTATACGTTTGTGTCACTTAAGTGAATTATTAAAAAATAAAATGTAAATGATTTTACAACGGTGAAGAAAGTCAACCGTTGTTAGAGGACTCACATTTCCACTATGGTTGAGTAAAATAATCGAGATTTAATGGTTTACTGATAAATTAAAAACAAAACTAAATCTATATTTCTTTCATAAGCCGCCCTAGGAGAACAAGCGTGCCAGAGACGACAGCGGTGGCGTAATCTTTACTTTCTTCGTATCCATTCATTTTGAGCTCAAATCTTCATCTTTCTCAGTACGGTACTATTCAACAACTTCATTCCTTTTATCTTGGTTTATGTTGTATATGCTCAAATATTCTTCCTTCAGCTATGTTGTAAAATCTTCATTCTTCAAAGTATGAGAGTACAGTATTCTTCAACATCTTCATTCTTTTTTTCTTTGTGTATGTTGTATAGGCTCAAGTCAGTATGAGAGTACATGTTTCATATGCTTTAGGTTATCAGGGTTCTCCAAAGTTTTACAAAGTTTTGCAAAGGTTATCAGGTATTCTTCAACATCTTCATTCCTTTTATCAGGTATTCTTCAACATCTTCATTCCTTTAATGCCTTCAAGTTGTTTCTGTAACAAAAAGACTATTGAGGAAGCTATTCAGGGATTGAATGGAACAATGACATCAAAGAAGACCGTGCATGTTTTTTGGGTAGCAGTCATGGAAATAAGCATGCCAGTTCTATTTTCTTCAAACTTAATTTATTCATAATCATGCACATGCATCATCAATGAATGTTTTTATATGATCATTATTTAATGTTTTGTGACAGGTTATTTTAGTAATGCTTTATACATAACAAAAGTTTATAGGAACATCATGGTGTGGCATCTTAGGGCCCATTATTCCTTTAACACACATTACCACTTCTTATGTAAATAACATTAGGGCCTATATTAGTTTATTTAATGTTTTAATTTCCAATGCCCCATCTGAAATAAGAATATAATAAAAAATGAATGAGGAAGATGAAGAATCAGCAATGGTTTTTGAATTAAAGTAATAATAATGACTTTCAACTAAAATGATTAGGTCTTCAATGTAAAGAGAAGATGAAGAATCAGAGAAATCATTATAAATATGTTATTCCTCTTCTTACAATCACACAAGCAGCATCATTGAAGAGATCAAAATGAATTCCAACAATGCAGTCCAAGAAGTCCAACAAACTGTCTTTATTAGTCGTGGCTTATGCTTTACGACAATTGAGGATTTATAAAAGGATCTGTATTATTATGGATTTGGAATTGGTTGCGGTGGTATTATGTTGGAATATTTGGAGGTATTATCTTTATGGTTCTAGGTTCGAGGTGTTTGGTAATCGCAAGAATATTGAGTACTGGTTTGGTCCGAAGGAATGAAGATGACGAGAATGGTAAGAATTATGATGAGTTATGAATTTGGCTTGGATTATCCTTTGGAAAAGTTATTGTTGTGAATGAGGAGTTAAGTCAGAAGTTGCTATGTATGTCTATTTTGATGGTCCGAGAATTAAAATTGTTAAAGCAGTTCAGAGGCTTGTATTTGGTGTGTAAAATAACACGAAGGAATGTGAACAGTGGTTTGGTAAGTATGAGAAAAGTTAGACTTTGGACGTGAGATTGGTAGTTTTTATGGTTAGGAGTCATCAGAGTGCGCAGCGAAAGCGTGATGTAGCACATTTCATATATGTGTGTGCGACTTGTAAGAGTTCTTAGGTGGAATATTGGAAGTCTGTAGGAATGTTGAGACCATTGGATGTTTCAGAATGGAAGTGTTAGGTAAGAGGTTTGAATAATGTTCATGGGTTACTAAGTAGATGGATGTTTTGGTTATATGTTCGATTGGTGAATCGTAGCATTGATGTGATAAGGTTGTGTGACAAGGAGGTTAGTATTCTTGTTTTGTTGATGTTGTTGAGACCTTGTCGTGTCGTGGAACTTTATGTTCCTGTTGGTGTAGTTGCCTCGTTTCCATTGTGTTGGTTCGAGTGCGAGTAGCTAATTCCTGTGTGGGGGATTAGGGGAGTGTTACCTAAGGTGAGGGTAACGATCCTGTTGTGTTTCAGTTCGAGAGTGAACCTGTGAGTTGTGTTTTGTGTATTCTTTGAGTTGTGTGTTAGTCGTCAAGTGCATTGTATGGGCTTTGCATCTTGTCGTTGTTGTGGTCGTTGTAGTATCCGCTGTTAGCAAGGTGGTTTGTCAGTTGTGTCATTTGTGGTGTGCCTTTTTATAAGCTTGATGTGTTGTTAGTCGGATGCGAGAGTCGTGTCCGGAGTTGTTCGTCTCGGTTATATTTTCGAGGACGAAAATTTCCAAGTGGGGGAGAGTTGTAACGCCCCAGTTTTAGTATTTTTGTTTAATTGAATCGTTTTTGATTATTTTATTATTATATTATTTTATTTTCGACTTTTATCTGAAATTATGTTATTTTTCGATGTGATTATATTTTATCGCATTTTGGGAACGGTTGCGAGATATTTGAGTGTGGGGGCATTTTGGTCATTTCACATTTATTTTACTAAGTTAGAAAGAAAAAGAAATAGAAATAGAGAGAAAGAGAAAAGAAAGAAAAATAGTAAGAGAAAGAAAAGGAGAAGAAGAAAAGAGAAGGGAAAGAAGAGAAAAGAGAGAAAAAGAGGAAAAAGCTAGGAATCGAAGAAAAACAACTTCTAGGAATCGATTTAATCGGGTAAGGGTGTGAAATCTTATTATCTTATCAATGTGTATCATTATGTATGAGTTGCTTGGATGTTTTCTTGTTTTCCATGGTTTTTGGAGTTTTAGGTCGAAAACGATAAAATGATTCGGAATCGATGATTTTACGGTCGGAAATTGATATAAACTGTGTTGTATGATCACACTGTGTGTATGAACAATAGTCGATGTTTGTTTTGCTGTTAGAATTGAATTTGGGTGAAAAATGGGATTTTTGGGGTGGATTTGCGAAGAGGAATTTTTCTGAAAATCGCAGAGCCCGCTCAGCGCGCAGGTGCCCGCTCAGCACGCTTTTGAAAAAATGTAACCCCTCCAGACAGTAGCGAGCCCGCTCAGCGCGCTCGAGAGGCCGCTCAGCGCGGTCTGGGACTTCAAAATTTTATCTGTTTTCTAAATTCCGTAACTCTTGATCCGTAACTCGGATCGGGACGTTCCTTATATCGTTGGAAAGCTTATGAAATGTTCTATCTAATAAAAATGGGTTTTTGAGATTGTTGGCCAATTTAATTATGTCGGAAATTAGGAATAGTGTCGTTTTGGCCGACTTTACCGATTAATCGTGGATAGTTGTTTTTGATGAAATGAATGTGTGGTTATGAATGTGTTGTGGATATGCTTGTGGAGTGAACCCTTGATTGGGGAATTCTTTGTGAATTGTGGCTCTTTGGTGAATATATGCATTGTTTGAGTTAAATGATAATGCATGTTGATTGTGAATATATAATGAGATGTTGTGATGATGGATTGTTGTGGCTAATGGTGAGTAATTCTTGATGTGAATTGATAGGGGTGTAAATGATGAAATGCTATTTGTTGTGGGTTGTAGTTAGTGATAAATACATTGTTTAAGTAAGTATCAATGTATGTGGTTTCGAGTGTATGATTAATGTATGATATGGCGGCCTCTGTGGCGTAGATCCACAACAAGATGAATGGTAAGGTATTGATTATCATGGGATTGCTATAATAGTAATATTTGGTGTGTGGAATGGATTCCAATTGTGTTAGAATACTCATTGGGGTAGAATGGCTTATATGTCATTCCTAGTGAGGTATTAATGTTTTGGTCGAACACATTAGGGTAGAATGACTGTATGTTGTTCCTAGTGTTGTTGTTGTACTCATTGGGGGTAGAATGACTTTATGTCATTCCTAGTGAAGTGCGAGTGTGTCGTTGGGTCCATTGGGGTAGAACGATTATATGTCGTTCCTGGTGGAGTACTCACTAGGGTAGAATGACTATGTTGTCGTTCCTAGTGATGTACAATTGAGTTGTCGTGTCCACTGGGGTAGAATGACTATGTTGTCATTCCTAGTGGGATACTCATTGGGGTAGAATGACTATGTTGTCATTCCTAATGAGGTGTGCACTGGGGTAGAATGACGTTGATGTCGTTCCTAGTGTGGTGTCCACTAGGGTAGAATGACTATGTTGTCATTCCTAGTGGGATGTTCATTGGGGTAGAATGACTATGTTGTCATTCCTAATGAGGTGTGCACTAGGGTAGAATGACTATGTTGTCGTTCCTAGTGAGGTATGTATTAGGGTAGAATGACTATGTTGTCATTCCCAGTTATGTGATGCGTGGTATTGTCGGGTCTTGATTGGATTGGTGAATTATGCATGATGTATATGTTGATGTGGAATGAGTAGAATTGTGCAGGTGTCATGGATGGATAAACATGAATATGTGTGTTTGCGTTGAATGATAAGCATTATGAGGAATATGCTTGGTTTTATATATATATGCCTTGCGATGTATATTGAGTGAGATGTGAAGATTGTGACATAGTAAACATAGTATGTATGTTTATGTGGTATGATGATAATGGTGAATGTATGCATAATGAACATGCTTGATGATATATCTATATCGTGATATATGATGAGTTGTGGTGAGAATATGTGTTATATGTTTATGTTGTAGTACATAATTATATACATTGTTATTATGATAATATTTCTCACCCTTCTGCTGTTTTATGATGCTCTATGAGGCATTGCAGATTAGGTATCTGGTGGTCTTTTGTGAAGCGTGGCTTCATTTCCTTTTTGGTCGTCTGGCTCTGATATGTAGCACCGGGTAGCTAGGATGTGTTTATGAGCTTTTGCGATACTTTTGTACATGTATCTAGCTGATGAATGTTATGTAAAGATGAATGATATTGGTGACTACTATTGGAGTATGATGTATATATATATATATATATATATATATATATATATATATATATGTATATATGTTTGTGAATCAATTTTTAGATGTTTCCGCTTTTATTCTAAATGTTGACATGTGGGTATAAGGACTGAGATCCTTTATTGTTGAAAGTTACCCCACTGTTGCATATCTTTTTGAGCAGGTGTTGTATGTGTTTAATTTCATGCAAAATGTGACATTCTCTTTTTATGCCGTAGTTACAATTATACTCTGATGAAATTTTCAATACGTGCCTAAATGATTTAATTAATTATTTGGGGGTATAGAAAGGGGTGTTACATTAAGTGGTATCAGAGCCAGTGTTGAGTCAGTTGTTGAGTCTGTTGGTGTGACAGTTGAATACTGTCGGTGTTGTTTGTTCCTTAGTACGTGATATGTGTGTGGAACACTGTCAGTGCTTTCTGGTTTTCTAATCCTTTGTTTTCAGGAGTTAGAAAAAGAGATAAGTGGGGGAGAAGCTGGTACTTCTCCATGTTGCTTCAGGTGTGGAGCGCTGGCTCAGTGTGTTGTGAATTGCAAGATTGTAAGTGTTGTTTGGATAGTGTTGTTCCCGATTCCGTAAGAAATGCGGAGGTAAGGTTTATGTCAACTAAGGATTTGTGCCTTAGATAGTTTTGTGTATGGGATGTAAGAAATGCTATTATAGTTTGGTAAAGACGGTTTATGCCCCATCATGATTGTCGACTGTCTATTGGCAAATTGAGGAACTGATCACCCTTAATCTCTTGTTGATAGCAGACGGAAATTATGTTGGATGGAATGGGCAGGTCTTTCCGGCTTTGATAGTGTGTGAAATGAGTTGTATGGAATTTAAGGAGATGATTACAGATTGTTTTGGTGAGTCGATGAAGATGCTAATATCGGAAGGTGAAATGGATTAGAGGTTTTGGTATGTTAGTCCAGTTGGGAAGTCATTGAGAGAGAATGATTGGGTTTTATTTAAGGACTGCTTCACAGAGAGTAGAGATTGAACTTAATTGGACGAAGGTGAATAATTGAGGTTTATATCTGCTAAGTAAGTAGGAAACTCTTAGTAGATGGGAATAAGATGTTTGTTTTGTCTATGATGGTAGTGTTCTAGGAATTGGCAGGAAGTCGCAGTGATGGGCCGTCAGTTGGGCATAGTTTTCAGATGTGTTTTTGGATGGAACATTAAGGTGTTGACTTAGAGAGCTCCAGTATTGTTGGTAACAAAAGGAAGGATGATGGAATAGAATAACAAGTATAATGGTATTGAGACTATAGACATCAAACTTAGAGTTCTGGTGGGTTTGGAGTCTTTGGAGTTTTAAGGCATTAATGGAAATTGTGAGGAAACCCTTGTGGGTGGATGTAACATTGTGTTTGAGAATTCTTTTGGGTTGGTTGTTGATACATGTTGGAATTGCGGAATTGGACGGTCAGGAGAGGAAATTGGGTATGGATTACTAACGGTTGAATAAGGTAATGATTGAGAATAAGTGTCCACTTTCATGAACAGATGACTAGAATGGTTTGGTTGAGTTCGAGTGACTTACAAGTAATGAAAAGAGACGAAGTTTTATGCTAAGTTATTCGAGTGAGAATTTTGGTTGAAAAGGGTTAGTTTCTTGGAAATGTTATTTCAGATGAGAGTATGGTTAATGGATCCATCGTAAGTAGATGTAGTTCTACATGAGAGGCTCCGAAGTTAGTAAAGGAGATTAGAAACTATTGGACTCAGTTGGTTGTTATTACAGGTTATGGAAGACTTTGTTAAGTTCATACTTCTGGTATCTCAGTTGACTTACAAAGGGTGAGTCGTTTGTTTGGATGTTCGTTGTGAGTAAGTTTTGGTGAGCTGGAGTAGGAGTTGTCTACGGTTTCAGCTTTGATTTTGTGTGATCCTAATAAACCGGTTGTAGGGTATTGTCATGTGTCTTTGATGATTTTAGTCAACGTGGTAATGCAAGAGGGTAAAGTCGTGGCTTATGCTTTACGACAATTGAGGATTTATAAAAGGATCTGTATTATTATGAATTTGGAATTGGTTGCGGTGGTATTATGTTGGAATATTTGGAGGTATTATCTTTATGGTTCTAGGTTCGAGGTGTTTGGTAATCGCAAGAATATTGAGTACTGGTTTGGTCCGAAGGAATGAAGATGACGAGAATGGTAAGAATTATGATGAGTTATGAATTTGGCTTGGATTATCCTTTGGAAAAGTTATTGTTGTGAATGAGGAGTTAAGTCAGAAGTTGCTATGTATGTCTATTTTGATGGTCCGAGAATTAAAATTGTTAAAGCAGTTCAGAGGCTTGTATTTGGTGTGTAAAATAACACGAAGGAATGTGAACAGTGGTTTGGTAAGTATGAGAAAAGTTAGACTTTGGACGTGAGATTGGTAGTTTTTATGGTTAGGAGTCATCAGAGTGCGCAGCGAAAGCGTGATGTAGCACATTTCATATATGTGTGTGCGACTTGTAAGAGTTCTTAGGTGGAATATTGGAAGTCTGTAGGAATGTTGAGACCATTGGATGTTTCAGAATGGAAGTGTTAGGTAAGAGGTTTGAATAATGTTCATGGGTTACTAAGTAGATGGATGTTTTGGTTATATGTTCGATTGGTGAATCGTAGCATTGATGTGATAAGGTTGTGTGACAAGGAGGTTAGTATTCTTGTTTTGTTGATGTTGTTGAGACCTTGTCGTGTCGTGGAACTTTATGTTCCTGTTGGTGTAGTTGCCTCGTTTCCATTGTGTTGGTTCGAGTGCGAGTAGCTAATTCCTGTGTGGGGGATTAGGGGAGTGTTACCTAAGGTGAGGGTAACGATCCTGTTGTGTTTCGGTTCGAGAGTGAACCTGTGAGTTGTGTTTTGTGTATTCTTTGAGTTGTGTGTTAGTCGTCAAGTGCATTGTATGGGCTTTGCATCTTGTCGTTGTTGTGGTCGTTGTAGTATCCGCTGTTAGCAAGGTGGTTTGTCAGTTGTGTCATTTGTGGTGTGCCTTTTTATAGGCTTGATGTGTTGTTAGTCGGATGCGAGAGTCGTGTCCGGAGTTGTTCGTCTCGGTTATATTTTCGAGGACGAAAATTTCCAAGTGGGGGAGAGTTGTAACGCCTCAGTTTTAGTATTTTTGTTTAATTGAATCGTTTTTGATTATTTTATTATTATATTATTTTATTTTCGACTTTTATCTGAAATTATGTTATTTTTCGATGTGATTATATTTTATCGCATTTTGGGAACGGTTGCGAGATATTTGAGTGTGGGGGCATTTTGGTCATTTCACATTTATTTTACTAAGTTAGAAAGAAAAAGAAATAGAAATAGAGAGAAAGAGAAAAGAAAGAAAAATAGTAAGAGAAAGAAAAGGAGAAGAAGAAAAGAGAAGGGAAAGAAGAGAAAAGAGAGAAAAAGAGGAAAAAGCTAGGAATCGAAGAAAAACAACTTCTAGGAATCGATTTAATCGGGTAAGGGTGTGAAATCTTATTATCTTATCAATGTGTATCATTATGTATGAGTTGCTTGGATGTTTTCTTGTTTTCCATGGTTTTTGGAGTTTTAGGTCGAAAACGATAAAATGATTCGGAATCGATGATTTTACGGTCGGAAATCGATATAAACTGTGTTGTATGATCACACTGTGTGTATGAACAATAGTCGATGTTTGTTTTGCTGTTAGAATTGAATTTGGGTGAAAAATGGGATTTTTGGGGTGGATTTGCGAAGAGGAATTTTTCTGAAAATCGCAGAGCCCGCTCAGCGCGCAGGTGCCCGCTCAGCACGCTTTTGAAAAAATGTAACCCCTCCAGACAGTAGCGAGCCCGCTCAGCGCGCTCGAGAGGCCGCTCAGCGCGGTCTGGGACTTCAAAATTTTATCTGTTTTCTAAATTCCGTAACTCTTGATCCGTAACTCGGATCGGGACGTTCCTTATATCGTTGGAAAGCTTATGAAATGTTCTATCTAATAAAAATGGGTTTTTGAGATTGTTGGCCAATTTAATTATGTCGGAAATTAGGAATAGTGTCGTTTTGGCCGACTTTACCGATTAATCGTGGATAGTTGTTTTTGATGAAATGAATGTGTGGTTATGAATGTGTTGTGGATATGCTTGTGGAGTGAACCCTTGATTGGGGAATTCTTTGTGAATTGTGGCTCTTTGGTGAATATATGCATTGTTTGAGTTAAATGATAATGCATGTTGATTGTGAATATATAATGAGATGTTGTGATGATGGATTGTTGTGGCTAATGGTGAGTAATTCTTGATGTGAATTGATAGGGGTGTAAATGATGAAATGCTATTTGTTGTGGGTTGTAGTTAGTGATAAATACATTGTTTAAGTAAGTATCAATGTATGTGGTTTCGAGTGTATGATTAATGTATGATATGGCGGCCTCTGTGGCGTAGATCCACAACAAGATGAATGGTAAGGTATTGATTATCATGGGATTGCTATAATAGTAATATTTGGTGTGTGGAATGGATTCCAATTGTGTTAGAATACTCATTGGGGTAGAATGGATTATATGTCATTCCTAGTGAGGTATTAATGTTTTGGTCGAACACATTAGGGTAGAATGACTGTATGTTGTTCCTAGTGTTGTTGTTGTACTCATTGGGGGTAGAATGACTTTATGTCATTCCTAGTGAAGTGCGAGTGTGTCGTTGGGTCCATTGGGGTAGAACGATTATATGTCGTTCCTGGTGGAGTACTCACTAGGGTAGAATGACTATGTTGTCGTTCCTAGTGATGTACAATTGAGTTGTCGTGTCCACTGGGGTAGAATGACTATGTTGTCATTCCTAGTGGGATACTCATTGGGGTAGAATGACTATGTTGTCATTCCTAATGAGGTGTGCACTGGGGTAGAATGACGTTGATGTCGTTCCTAGTGTGGTGTCCACTAGGGTAGAATGACTATGTTGTCATTCCTAGTGGGATGTTCATTGGGGTAGAATGACTATGTTGTCATTCCTAATGAGGTGTGCACTAGGGTAGAATGACTATGTTGTCGTTCCTAGTGAGGTATGTATTAGGGTAGAATGACTATGTTGTCATTCCCAGTTATGTGATGCGTGGTATTGTCGGGTCTTGATTGGATTGGTGAATTATGCATGATGTATATGTTGATGTGGAATGAGTAGAATTATGCAGGTGTGCATGGATGGATAAACATGAATATGTGTGTTTGCGTTGAATGATAAGCATTATGAGGAATATGCTTGGTTTTATATATATATGCCTTGCGATGTATATTGAGTGAGATGTGAAGATTGTGACATAGTAAACATAGTATGTATGTTTATGTGGTATGATGATAATGGTGAATGTATGCATAATGAACATGCTTGATGATATATCTATATCGTGATATATGATGAGTTGTGGTGAGAATATGTGTTATATGTTTATGTTGTAGTACATAATTATATACATTGTTATTATGATAATATTTCTCACCCTTCTGCTGTTTTATGATGCTCTATGAGGCATTGCAGATTAGGTATCTGGTGGTCTTTTGTGAAGCGTGGCTTCATTTCCTTTTTGGTCGTCTGGCTCTGATATGTAGCACCGGGTAGCTAGGATGTGTTTATGAGCTTTTGCGATACTTTTGTACATGTATCTAGCTGATGAATGTTATGTAAAGATGAATGGTATTGGTGACTACTATTGGAGTATGATGTATATATATATATATATATATATATGTATATATGTTTGTGAATCAATGTTTAGATGTTTCCACTTTTATTCTAAATGTTGACATGTGGGTATAAGGACTGAGATCCTTTATTGTTGAAAGTTACCCCACTGTTGCATATCTTTTTGAGCAGGTGTTGTATGTGTTTAATTTCATGCAAAATGTGACATTCTCTTTTTATGCCGTAGTTACAATTATACTCTGATGAAATTTTCAATACGTGCCTAAATGATTTAATTATTTATTTGGGGGTATAGAAAGGGGTGTTACATTAAGTGGTATCAGAGCCAGTGTTGAGTCAGTTGTTGAGTCTGTTGGTGTGACAGTTGAATATTGTCGGTGTTGTTTGTTCCTTAGTACGTGATATGTGTGTGGAACACTGTCAGTGCTTTCTGGTTTTCTAATCCTTTGTTTTTAGGAGTTAGAAAAAGAGATAAGTGGGGGAGAAGCTGGTACTTCTCCATGTTGCTTCAGGTGTGGAGCGCTGGCTCAGTGTGTTGTGAATTGCAAGATTGTAAGTGTTGTTTGGACAGTGTTGTTCCCGATTCCGTAAGAAATGCGGAGGTAAGGTTTATGTCAACTAAGGATTTGTGCCTTAGGTAGTTTTGTGTATGGGATGCAAGAAAGGCTATTATAGTTTGGTAAAGACGGTTTATGCCCCATCACGATTGTCGACTGTCTATTGGCAAATTGAGGAACTGATCACCCTTAATCTCTTGTTGATAGCAGACAAAAATTATGTTGGATGGAATGGGCAGGTCTTTCCGGCTTCGATAGTGTGTGAAATGAGTTGTTTGGAATTTAAGGAGATGATTACAGATTGTTTTGGTGAGTCGATGAAGAAGCTAATATCGGAAGATGAAATGGATTAGAGGTTTTGGTATGTTAGTCCAGTTGGGAAGTCATTGAGAGAGAATGATTGGGTTTTATTTAAGGATTGCTTCACAGAGAGTAGAGATTGAACTTAATTGGACGAAGGTGAATAATTGAGGTTTATATCTGCTAAGTAAGTAGGAAACTCTTAGTAGATGGGAATAAGATGTTTGTTTTGTCTATGATGGTAGTGTTCTGGGAATTGGCAGGAAGTCGCAGTGATGGGCCGTCAGTTGGGCATAGTTTTCAGATGTGTTTTTGGATGGAACATTAAGGTGTTGACTTAGAGAGCTCCAGTATTGTTGGTAACAAAAGGAAGGATGATGGAATGGAATAACAAGTATAATGGTATTGAGACTATGGACATCAAACTTAGAGTTCTGGTGGGTTTGGAGTCTTTGGAGTTTTAAGGCATTAATGGAAATTGTGAGGAAACCCTTGTGGGTGGATGTAACATTGTGTTTGAGAATTCTTTTTGGTTGGTTGTTGATACATGTTGGAATTGCGGAATTGGACGGTCAGGAGAGGAAATTGGGTATGGATTACTAACGGTTGAATAAGGTAATGATTGAGAATAAGTGTCCACTTTCATGAACAGATGACTAGAATGGTTTGGTTGAGTTCGAGTGAATTACAAGTGTTGAAAAGAGACGAAGTTTTATGCTAAGTTATTCGAGTGAGAATTTTGGTTGAAAAGGGTTAGTTTCTTGGAAATGTTATTTCAGATGAGAGTATGGTTAATGGATCCATCGTAAGTAGATGTAGTTCTACATGAGAGGCTCCGAAGTTAGTAAAGGAGATTAGAAACTATTGGACTCAGTTGGTTGTTATTACAGGTTATGGAAGACTTTGTTAAGTTTGTACTTCTGGTATCTCAGTTGACTTACAAAGGGTGAGTCGTTTGTTTGGATGTTCGTTGTGAGTAAGTTTTGGTGAGCTGGAGTAGGAGTTGTCTACGGTTTCAGCTTTGATTTTGTGTGATCCTAATAAACCAGTTGTAGGGTATTGTGATGTGTCTTTGATGATTTTAGTCAACGTGGTAATGCAAGAGGGTAAAGTCGTGGCTTATGCTTTACGACAATTAAGGATTTATAAAAGGATCTGTATTATTATGGATTTGGAATTGGTTGCGGTGGTATTATGTTGGAATATTTGGAGGTATTATCTTTATGGTTCTAGGTTCGAGGTGTTTGGTAATCGCAAGAATATTGAGTACTGGTTTGGTCCGAAGGAATGGAGATGACGAGAATGGTAAGAATTATGATGAGTTATGAATTTGGCTTGGATTATCCTTTGGAAAAGTTATTGTTGTGATTGAGGAGTTAAGTCGGAAGTTGCTATGTATGTCTATTTTGATGGTCCGAGAATTAAAATTGTTAAAGCAGTTCAGAGGCTTGTATTTGGTGTGTAAAATAACATGAAGGAATGTGAACAGTGGTTTGGTAAGTATGAGAAAAGTTAGACTTTGGACGTGAGATTGGTAGTTTTTATGGTTAGGAGTCATCAGAGTGCGCAGCGAAAGCGTGATGTAGCACATTTCATATATGTGTGTGCGACTTGTAAGAGTTCTTAGGTGGAATATTGGAAGTCTGTAGGAATGTTGAGACCATTGGATGTTTCAGAATGGAAGTGTTAGGTAAGAGGTTTGAATAATGTTCATGGGTTACTAAGTAGATGGATGTTTTGGTTATATGTTCGATTGGTGAATCGTAGCATTGATGTGATAAGGTTGTGTGACAAGGAGGTTAGTATTCTTGTTTTGTTGATGTTGTTGAGACCTTGTCGTGTCGTGGAACTTTGTGTTCCTGTTGGTGTAGTTGCCTCGTTTCCATTGTGTTGGTTCGAGTGCGAGTAGCTAATTCCTGTGTGGGGGATTAGGGGAGTGTTACCTAAGGTGAGGGTAACGATCCTGTTGTGTTTCGGTTCGAGAGTGAACCTGTGAGTTGTGTTTTGTGTATTCTTTGAGTTGTGTGTTAGTCGTCAAGTACATTGTATGGGCTTTGCATCTTGTCGTTGTTGTGGTCGTTGTAGTATCCGCTGTTAGCAAGGTGGTTTGTCAGTTGTGTCATTTGTGGTGTGCCTTTTTGTAGGCTTGATGTCTTGTTAGTCGGATGCGAGAGTCGTGTCCGGAGTTGTTCGTCTCGGTTATATTTTCGAGGACGAAAATTTCCAAGTGGGGGAGAGTTGTAACGCCCCAGTTTTAGTATTTTTGTTTAATTGAATCGTTTTTGATTATTTTATTATTATATTATTTTATTTTCGACTTTTATCTGAAATTATGTTATTTTTCGATGTGATTATATTTTATCGCATTTTGGGAACGGTTGCGAGATATTTGAGTGTGGGGGCATTTTGGTCATTTCACATTTATTTTACTAAGTTAGAAAGAAAAAGAAATAGAAATAGAGAGAAAGAGAAAAGAAAGAAAAATAGTAAGAGAAAGAAAAGGAGAAGAAGAAAAGAGAAGGGAAAGAAGAGAAAAGAGAGAAAAAGAGGAAAAAGCTAGGAATCGAAGAAAAACAACTTCTAGGAATCGATTTAATCGGGTAAGGGTGTGAAATCTTATTATCTTATCAATGTGTATCATTATGTATGAGTTGCTTGGATGTTTTCTTGTTTTCCATGGTTTTTGGAGTTTTAGGTCGAAAACGATAAAATGATTCGGAATCGATGATTTTACGGTCGGAAATCGATATAAACTGTGTTGTATGATCACACTGTGTGTATGAACAATAGTCGATGTTTGTTTTGCTGTTAGAATTGAATTTGGGTGAAAAATGGGATTTTTGGGGTGGATTTACGAAGAGGAATTTTTCTGAAAATCGCAGAGCCCGCTCAGCGCGCAGGTGCCCGCTCAGCACGCTTTTGAAAAAATGTAACCCCTCCAGGCAGTAGCGAGCCCGCTCAGCGCGCTCGAGAGGCCGCTCAGCGCGGTCTGGGACTTCAAAATTTTATCTGTTTTCTAAATTCCGTAACTCTTGATCCGTAACTCAGATCGGGACGTTCCTTATATCGTTGGAAAGCTTATGAAATGTTCTATCTAATAAAAATGGGTTTTTGAGATTGTTGGCCGATTTAATTATGTCAGAAAGTCGGGAATAGTGTTATTTAGCGACTTTTGCCGTTTTGCATGTATGTTTGACTGTGAATCATACAATAGTGCATTGATGTGAAGGTATAAGGATTGTATGGGATTGTATGAGATGAATGCATGTATATATTGTGAATATGTATGCATTTCAAGAATGTCTTGAGTCATTATCATGTGTAGCATAATGATGTGCATTCTTGTGTTGAGGGATTCTAATGAGAATCCGCTATAACATCGTGAGCCTCTCTCGGTGGAGGTGTGAGCGATGGTTATGGACGATCGTGAGCCTCTCTTGGTGGAGGCGTGAGCGATCGGGTCGTGAGCCTCTCTTGGTGGAGGTGTGAGCGATCCATAAACATCGTGAGCCTCTCTTGGTGGAGGTGTGAGCGGTGGGTGAACATCGTAGGCCCGACGGGGAGTTACTTTGGTAACGAGCGATGGTTCCAGCAGAAGTTCCTGAGTGAACTTGAGATGATTGAGTCGGTACCGCATTGCAATTGCATAGAGTCGTGAGTCGGTCTCTATGATTTGCATTTCTCATCTTTAAATAATGCATTGGTGAATAAACATTTGTGCATGTTTATGTGGAATGATAAGAATTGTGAAAGTATGCCTGATGTGTATGCTTGGTTTTATATATATGGATACATTGCGATGTATATGAGTGAGCTGTGATGAATTGTGGTGAGCATGTGAAAAATGTGTAATTTTATGCCATTATATATAATTATATACATTGTTATTATGATAATATTTCTCACCCTTCTGCTGTTTTATAATGCTCTATGAGGCATTGCAGATTAGGTATGCTGGAGGTCTGTTTTGATGATCAGGGAGTTAGAATTATTTGAGCAATTCCGAGACTTGTGTATGGTGTATGAGATAACACAGGAGAGTGTGAGATTGGTAATATCAAAGTGAACAGTGATTTTTGGTGAATTTGAGAAAGAGTTAGACTTTGGACGTGGAATTGATAGTTTTGATGGTTGCGAGTAATCAGAGTGCTCAGCGGAAGCGTGAGGTGGCACATTTTGTATTTACGTGTGGAACTTGTGTTCTTGTTTGTGTTGTTGCCTCGTTTCCATCATGATGGTTCGAGTGTGTGTGGCTAATTCCTTGTGGTGAATTAGGGGAGTGTGATCTACGGTGATGGTAACGATGTTGTTGTGTTTCGGTTCAAGAGTGAACCTGTGTGTTGGTATCGTGGTTTTCCTTGAGTTGTGAGTTGGTCGTCAAGTGCATTGTATGGGCTTTGCATCTTGTCGTTGTTGTTGTCGTCGTTGTCGTGCCATTGTTGTATCTGCTGTTAGCACGGTGGTTTGTCAGTTGTGTTATTTGTGGTGTGCCTTTTGTTGGCATGTTGGTTTGTTAGTTGGATGCGAGAGTCGTGTCCGGAGTTGTTTGTCTCAGTATATTTTCGAGGACGAAAATTTCCAAGTGGGGGAGTGTTGTAACACTCCAGTTTTAGTATTTTTATTTAAGTGAGTCGTTTTTTATTATTTTATTATTATATTATTTTATTTTCGACTTTTATTTAGAAAAATGTTATTTTTCAATGTTGTGATGTTTCATCGCATTTTGAGAGCGTTTGCGAGATATTTGAGTGTAGGGGTATTTTGGTCTTTTTGGTGTGTTAAGATATTTTTCTTTATATAAGAAATAGATATTTGAGAGAGAAAAGATAGTAGAGAATGAGAAAGAGAGAAAAACAGAATGTAGAGAAGGGAAGAAAGAAGAGGAGAAAAAGAGGAAAATAGGAAAATCACCAAGATCAATCTTTCGGAGTCGATTTAATCGGGTAAGGGTGTGAAATATTTTTATCCTAACTTTGTGTATGATTATGTATGTGTTTTGTGTGGATGTTTTGGTTGGTTTTCCATATGTTTCCGTTTATGCCGTATTTGACGAAATCGATAGAAACCGACGTTTTTACGGTCGAAAAGTCGTATAAATACATGTGTTGGTTGGTTATATGTATGTGAGCTGCTGTTTAAAGTTTCATGAAGTTTGGTTATGTTTTGGTTAGTTTTCGTTATGTTTCCGTTGTTTTTTCCGTTTAGGTCGAATTGTAGATAAACGAGTAGAAAATCGATGTTTTCACGGATGAATTTCGAAATAAATTACGTAGTTGTATCGAGTAAGGTTAGGTCATCGTATAGCGTGCTTTTTATTCGATTTGGTGATGTTTGAAAATTCTGGTTTTTGAAAGGTTGAAATTTAATCGGAAAATCGAACGTCGTAGAAATTTCGTTTATGTGTTCTAAATTGTTCTTATGTATTTGGTGGTTGCGCGTATATGTTTGTTTCTGTGAAAATGTTCGATTTAGTAGAGTTTTCGGGTATTCAGAAAAGTTACAGCAAGGGTGTAAATTGAGAAATCTAGTTTTTGAGAAAAACAGGGCTATGCATCGATACATAACAGCCATGTATCAATACGAAATGGTTTATGTATCGATACATAACCCTTATGCATCGATACATACTGTAGAAATTTGAGAAAACAGAATTTTCACTATAGCATGCGTCGACACATGCGTGCTATGTATTGATACATGTTGCCTTTTGAATCGATACATAGGCCTATGTATTGATACATACTGGGCTGAACCAGAAAATTCTGGTTTGTCGGGGAAACTTCGGAAATTCATAACTCTTGAACCGTAAGTCGGTTTTGACCCCCGTTCGAAGCGTTGGGAAGCTAACGAGATTTAATTTCTAGGAAAAATAGTTTTGAGGTCTAAACCTGGTCCAATTGGAACATTATTTTCGAACCGTTTCGTAGTGTCGGGCCTCCGGTTTATGTTTTTGCGTTATTTTGAAATATACATATCTTCTTCGTTGTTTATCGGATTTAAGTGTTCTTTATATTGAATCGAAGCTGTGGATGAGTCCTTTTTGATGATGATGGAAAATATTATTTTTAGCCGACTTTTGGCCGACTTTTCCGATTAAATGTAAAGTGCGGTTTGTTGTCGTTTGGCTTGATTGAGGAGAATGTGTATGGATTGTATGTGATATGTATGAGATAAATGCATGACTATATTGTGAATATGTATGCATTTCAAGAGTGTCATGAGTCATGTTGTATGTGAAACATCATGATGTGCATTCTTGCATTGAGGGGTTCTAAGATGAATCCGTTGTAACGTCGTGAGCCTATGTGAAAGGTGTGAGCGATGATTACAAACGATTGTGAGCCTATGTGACAGGTGTGAGCAGTCGGGTTGTGAGCCTATGTGATAGGTGTGAGCAATCCATAAACCTTGTGAGCCTATGTGATAGGTGTGAGCAATGGGGTGAACGTCGTGAGCCTATGTGATAGGTGTGAGCGAATGGTTCCAATAAGTTCTTCAATTGAAATTGAGATGAAAGGAGTCGGTACCGCATTGCATCTGCATAGAGTCGCGAGTCGGTCTCTATGATTTGCATTGGTCATCTTTGTATATGTGCATTGATGAATGAACATGAATATATGTATTTATGTTGAATAATAAGCATTATGAGGAATATGCTTGGCTTTATATATATATGCCTTGCGATGTATATTGAGTAAGATGTGATGAATGGCGATAAGAGTTGTATCTTTGTAATGATACATTGGTGAATAAACATGTATGTGTGTTATGTTGAATGAATGGTGATGAATTGAGATGTATTGGGGATACATGTATTTGAGCATGAATGAATATGCCTATGTGAAGGATGCGTTAATTACGGATTGTTATACCGTGTATTTGATTTATGGTATATGCTTGGTGTTATATGTATATATACATGCATAGTGATGAGTTGTGGTGAGAATGTGGTATATGTGTATTATATGTTGAGATATATAATTATATGCAACGTTATTATGATAATATTTCTCACCCTTCTGCTGTTTTATGATGCTCTATGAGGCATTGCAGATTAGGTATCTGGTGGTCTTTTGTGAAGCGTGGCTTCATTTCCTTTTTGGTCGTCTGGCTCTGATATGTAGCACCGGGTAGCTAGGATGTGTTTATGAGCTTTTGTGATACTTTTGTACATGTATATAGCTGATGAATGTTTATGTAAACATGAATGATATTGGTGACTACTATTGGAGTATGATATATATATATGTATATATGTTTTTAAATCAATGTTTAGATGTTTCCTCTTTTATTCTAAATGTTGACATGTGGGTATAAGGACTGAGATCCTTGATTGTTGAAAGTTACCCCACTGTTGCATATCATTTTGAGCAGGTGTTGTATGTGTTTTAATTTCAAGCATAATGTGACATACCTTTTTATGCCGTGTTTGCAATTATACTCTGATAAAATTTTCAATACGTGTCTAAATGATTTAATTAATTATTTGGGGGTATAGAAAGGGGTGTTACATCAGTTGTGTCTGTCTTGTTGTTGTGTTGGTTGAACTGTTGTTTAACTTTGTTGTCGTTTTTGGGAATAATCAGAATATGGCTGGTAGGAACGACAATGCGATGGCTGCTGCTTTGGAAGCAATGGCTAGGGCGGTGCAAGGTGCGCCGAACGTGAATGCTAATGACGAGTTCAGGAGGAATAAACCACCGGTTTTCAAAGGAAGATTTGATCCCGATGGTGCTCAACTTTGGTTAAAAGAGATTGAATGAATCTTCAGGGTCATGGACTGTGCGGAAGAGAATAAGGTGAGGCTTGGGTCTCACATGCTGAAGGAAGAAGCCGATGATTGGTGGGTCGGTATGTGTGAAGTTCTTGAGGTGGATGATGAAGAAGTAACTTGGGATTTATTTCGTACTGAGTTCTTAAGGAAGTATTACCCTAAAAGTGTGAAAGGGAAGAAGGAGATGGAGTTCCTTGAATTGAAACAAGGTAGTATGTCCGTGGTGGACTATACTGCTAAGTTTGTGGAGTTGGTTCAATACCATCCTCACTATGCTACGATTACTGCTGAGTTCTCAAAGTGTATTAAATATGAGAATGGTTTGCGTCCTGAGATTAAACGAGCTGTGGGGTATCAAAGGATAAGAAGGTTTTCAGATTTGACGGAATGTTGTAGAATCTTCGAGGAAGATAGCAAGGCTCGTTCTACACATTATAAAAGTTTGAATGAGAGGAAGGGAAAGCAACAAGCTAGAAGTGGACCTTATATGACACCCGCTGATAAGGGCATCTGGAGGAGGAGGTTCTGGTCCCATTAAGTGTTACAAGTGTGGTGAAATGGGTCATAAATCATTTGAGTGTGGGAAGACAGTGGCGAAATGTTCTAACTGTGGAGGCCTTGGGCATGCTACTACAAATTGTAGAAGGAATGTGGTGAAGTGCTATAACTGTGGGGAATTTGGTCACATTAGCCCAAAGTGTCCGAATCCGAAGAAAGCTCCATCCGGTGGGAAGGTATTTTCTCTAGCGGGAACTCAGACTTCCAGTGACGACCGTCTGATGAAAGGTACTTGCCTTATTAATAGTACACCTTTAGTTGCCATTATTGATACGGGAACGACTCATTCGTTTATTTCGTCTGAGTGCGCGAAGCGTTTAAATCTTGTGTTGTCTCTGATGGATGGTAAGATGGTTATTGATACTCCAGCAATGGGGTCAGTAACTACTTCTTTGGTTTGTTTGATGTGTCCTTTGACCATTTATGGTAAAGACTTTGAGATGGATCTAGTGTGTTTGCCGTTGGAAGGATTGGATGTGGTCTTGGGTATGAATTGGTTGCAATTTAACCGAGTTTATATAGATTGTTATCATAAGTTAGTGAGGTTTCCTTCTCTGGAAGAGGATGAAGATGAGAGTTTCTTATCCACTAAAGAGTTGAAGGAACTTTTAGCGGACGAAGCTCAATTGTTCGGTTTGTTTGCATCTTTAACTGTGGATAGTCCAGTGTCACTTGATGTGGTTTCGATTGTTTGTGATTTTACTGAAGTGTTTCCTGAAGATATTAAGGATGTACCGCCGAAAAGAGAAGTTGAGTTTTCTATTGATCTAGTTCCGGGTACTAGACCGATTTCGAGGGTCCCGTATCGTATGTCAGCATCGGAGTTGGTAGAATTGAAGAAGCAATTGAATGACTTGTTGGACAAAAAATTTGTAAGACCAAGTATTTCTCCTTGGGGTGCTCCGGTATTGTTGGTTAAAAAGAAAGACGGAAGTATGCGGTTATGCATAGATTATCGACAATTGAATAAGGTGACAATTAAGAACAAGTATCCGCTTCCAAGGATCGATGATTTATTGGACCAATTGGTTGGGGCGCGTGTTTTTAGCAAGATTGATTTAAGATCGGGATATCACCAGATTCGTGTGAAAGAAGAGGATATTCAAAAGACGGCCTTTAGGACACGGTATGGCAATTACGAATAT
Organism: Lathyrus tuberosus; assembly: GCA_022829125.1. Lineage (NCBI taxonomy): Eukaryota > Viridiplantae > Streptophyta > Magnoliopsida > Fabales > Fabaceae > Lathyrus > Lathyrus tuberosus. The sequence goes on along the minus strand of JALAZF010000161.1, from coordinate 5,191,275 downwards.
TCCGTGATGCCATTCGGCGTTTCTAATGCGCCGGGTGTGTTTATGGAATACATGAATCGTATTTTTCATGAACAGTTAGATCGTTTTGTGGCTGTGTTCATTGACGATATTTTGATTTACTCTAAGTCTCAGGAGGAGCATGAAGAGCATTTGAGAATTGTGTTGAAAATTTTGAAAGAGAAACAATTGTATGCTAAGTTGTCAAAATGTGAATTTTGGTTGTCGGAAGTAAGTTTCCTTGGACATGTTATTTCCGGTAGTGGTATTAGTGTTGATCCATCCAAGATAGATGCGGTGATGCAATGGGAGACTCCTAGATCGGTTACAGAGATTCGAAGCTTTCTAGGCTTGGCGGGTTATATCGGAGGTTTATTGAGGGATTTTCGAAGTTGGCACTTCCTTTAACGCAATTGACTTGTAAAGGAAAGGCTTTCTTTTGGGATATTCATTGTGAAGAGAGTTTTAATGAGCTAAAAAGAAGGTTGACAACGGCTCCGATCTTGATTTTGCCAAATCCGACGGAACCATTTGTTGTGTATTGTGATGCTTCTTGGGTTGGTTTAAGTGGTGTTCTGATGCAAGATGGAAAAGTTGTGGCTTATGCTTCAAGACAATTGAGAGTGCATGAAAAGAATTATCCTACACATTACTTGGAGTTAGCGGCCGTGGTGTTTGTTTTGAAAATTTGGAGGCACTATCTTTATGGTGCGAGGTTTGAAGTTTTTAGTGATCACAAAAGCTTGAAGTATTTATTTGATCAAAAAGAATTGAACATGAGGCAAAGAAGGTGGCTAGAGCTTTTGAAGGATTATGATTTTGGTTTGAATTACCATCCGGGTAAGGCAAATGTAGTGGCCGATGCTTTGAGTCGGAAGTCGTTACATATGTCCGCATTGATGATGAGAGAATGGGAACTTTTGGAGAGTTTTAGAGATTTGAGTTTGGTTTGTGAAATGACGCCGAGAAGTGTGAGACTTGGTATGCTACATGTTACGAATGACTTTCTTGCAACCGTGTGTGAAAAGCAAAAGTTGGATTTGAAATTCGTTGATTTGATGATGAATGAGAATGAGGATTTCAAGGTTGATAATTTTGGAGTTTTGAGATTCCGCGGTCGTATTTGTATTCCCGGTGATGCAGAGTTGAAATAGATGATATTGGAAGAGGGACACCGAAGTAACTTAAGTATTCATCCAGGAGCGAATAAAATGTATCAAGATTTGAAGAAAATCTTTTGGTGGTACGGATTAAAGAGAGATGTGGCTCAATTTGTGTATGCATGCTTAACTTGTCAAAAGTCTAAGGTGGAACATCAAAAGCCTAGTGGATTGATGCAACCGTTGGATATTCCGGAATGGAAATGGGATAATATATTGATGGATTTTGTTACGGGATTGCCGAATATGCAAAGAGGCCATAATGCTATTTGGGTAATTGTTGATAGGCTTACTAAATCTGCTCACTTCATTCCAATTGATATTAGTTATCCTTTGGAGAGGTTAGCCGAGATTTATATTCTTGCGGTTGTGAAGTTACATGGAGTTCCTAAGAGTATTGTATCGGATAGAGATCCTAGATTCACATCGAGGTTTTGGGAGAGTTTACAAAAGGTTTTGGGTTCTAAGCTAAGATTGAGTTCGGCTTATCATCCACAAACGGATGGTCAAACGGAGAGTTCAATTCAATCGTTGGAGGATTTATTGCGTGCTTGTGTTCTCGAGCAAGGTGGTGCTTGGGATAGTTATTTGGCATTGATTGAGTTCACTTACAATAATAGTTTCCACTCGAGTATAAGTATGGCACCGTTTGAGGCTTTGTATGGTCGGAGATGTCGAACACCTTTGTGTTGGCATGAAACGGGTGAGAGAGCGATAGTTGGACCGGAGATGGTACAACAAACGACGCAGAAAGTGAAATTTATCCGTGAGAAGATGAAAGCTTCTCAAAGTAGACAAAAGAGCTATCATGACAAGAGAAGAAAAGATCTTGAGTTTCAGGAAGGCGACCATGTGTTTTTAAGCGTTACACCGGTTACGGGTGTGGGTCGTGCTTTGAAGTCAAAGAAGTTGACTTCTCATTTTATTGGTCCGTATCAGATTACTTCCCGAGTGGGTGTTGTGGCTTACCCTGTGGCATTGCCTCCGAACCTTTCGAATTTGCATGATGTATTCCATGTTTCGCAACTTCGGAAGTATGTTCCGGATCCGTCACATGTTATTCCTATGGATGAGGTTGAAGTGAGAGATAACCTTACGGTTGAAACTTTACCGATTAGGATTTTGGACCATGAAGTTAAGAAGTTAAGAGGCAAGGACATTGCACTTGTGAAAGTGGCGTGGGGAGGCGCTTCAGAAGGCAATATGACTTGGGAATTGGAAAGTGGGATGCGAGAGTCGTATCCGGAGTTGTTTGAATCGGGTAATATTTTCGAGGACGAAAATTTCTGAAGTGGGGGAGAGTTGTAACGCCCCGATTCCAATTATTCCCATTTTGTTGAGTCTTTTATTTAAATTGAGTGATAATTATTTTATTGGTGAAATTGGTGTGTTAATATGCTATATTGACATGTTGTGTTATTTTGCCGTTTTTGAGAGTTTTCGGGGAAATTAGAATGGAGGGTATTTTAGACTTTTCATAATTAATCATAAGTTAGAAATTTTGTGGAATTAGAATTATGTGAGAAAAAAATGAATTAATTGATTGTGTGGAAAATGAGAGAAAAGAAATAGAAATGAAAGAAAATAGATAGAAAAGAGAAATAGAGAGAAATAGAGAAAGATAGAAAGAAAAAGAAAGAAAGAAAGAGGAAGAGGGAAGAAGAGAAGAAAAGAGGAAAAAGAGTGGAAATCATCAAGAACAAGAGCTAGATCATTTGGAATCCGGGTAAGGGTGTGAAATCTTATTATCTTATCAATGTGTATCATTATGTATGAGTTGCTTGGATGTTTTCTTGTTTTCCATGGTTTTTGGAGTTTTAGGTCGAAAACGATAAAATGATTCGGAATCGATGATTTTACGATCGGAAATCGATATAAACTGTATTGTATGATCACACTGTGTGTATGAACAATTGTTGATGTTTGTTTTGCTGTTAGAATTGAATTTGGGTGAAAAATGGGATTTTTGGGGTGGATTTGCGAAGAGGAATTTTTCTGAAAATCGCAGAGCCCGCTCAGCGCGCAGGTGCCCGCTCAGCGCGCTTTTGAAAAAATGTAACCTCACCAGGCAGTAGCGAGCCCACTCAGCGCGCTCGAGAGGCCGCTCAGCGCGGTCTGGGACTTCAAAATTTTATCTGTTTTCTAAATTCCGTAACTTTTGATCCGTAACTCGGATCGGGACGTTCTTTATATTGTTCGAAAGCTTATGAAACGTTCTTTCTTATAAAAATGGGTTTTGAGATTGTTGGCCGATTTAATTATGTCGGAAAGTCGGGAATAGTGTTATTTAGCGACTTTTGCCGTTTTGCATGTATGTTTGACTGTGAATCATACAATAGTGCATTGATGTGAAGGTATAAGGATTATATGTGATTGTATGAGATGAATGCATGTATATATTGTGAATATGTATGCATTTCAAGAATGTCTTGAGTCATTATCATGTGTAGCATAATGATGTGCATTCTTGTGTTGAGGGATTCTAATGAGAATCCGCTATAACATCGTGAGCCTCTCTCGGTGGAGGTGTGAGCGATGGTTATGGACGATCGTGAGCCTCTCTTGGTGGAGGTGTGAGCGATCGGGTCGTGAGCCTCTCTTGGTGGAGGTGTGAGCGATCCATAAACATCGTGAGCCTCTCTTGGTGGAGGTGTGAGCGGTGGGTGAACATCGTAGGCCCGACGGGGAGTTACTTTGGTAACGAGCGATGGTTCCAGCAGAAGTTCCTGAGTGAACTTGAGATGATTGAGTCGGTACTGCATTGCAATTGCATAGAGTCGTGAGTAGGTCTCTATGATTTGTATTTCTCATCTTTAAATGATGCATTGGTGAATAAACATTTGTGCATGTTTATGTGGAATGATAAGAATTGTGAAAGTATGCCTGATGTGTATGCTTGGTTTTATATATATGGATACATTGCGATGTATATGAGTGAGTTGTGATGAATTGTGGTGAGCATGTGAAAAATGTGTAATTTTATGCCATTATATATAATTATATACATTGTTATTATGATAATATTTCTCACCCTTCTGCTGTTTTAAAATGCTCTATGAGGCATTGCAGATTAGGTATGCTGGAGGTCTTTTTGTGAAGTGTGTCTTCATTCTTTTGGTCGGTTGGCTCTGATATGTAGCACCGGGTAGCTAGGATGTATATTATTCTTTTGTGATACATTGTATATGTATCTTGTTGATAAATGTTTATGTAAACATGAATTATGTTGGTGGATAATACTTGGCGATGTATATATATGTATGTATATATGTTGGTTGTTATTCAATGTTTAGATTTTCCGCTTTTATTCTAAATATTGAAAAGTGGGTGTAAGGACTAAGTTCCTCTGTTGCAAGTTACCCCACTGTTGCATATCAATTGTTGAGCAGGTGTTGTATGTTTTAATTTCATAATTGACGTGACATACCTCTTTTATACCATGTTTGTAATTATACTCTGACGAAATGTTTAATATGTGCCTAAATGATTATTTGGGGGTATAGAAAGGGGGTGTTACACATCGGATAATGAAAAATGCACAAACTAACAAATATTCACCCCAAAACATGTTGGTAAAAGGCACCAGACCCGCCCCAAATACATAGCAGAACACCATGTCCACCAATAAAAAAAACAAACCGAAAAACAATCACCAATCGTAACGACCTCTGAATGCAAACGAATACAATTAAAATAGATATTCAGGGAACAAAATTTCCTCTAAAAATCTAAAACCTCAGTATTTAAGAGACATCAATTAACGAAGAGAATATTGCTAGGGTTAGTTTTGTACCTGAATCTTAAGACTTTGTTCCCAATTTGAAATCGGAAAATCCCTAGTTTGAGATACTTAATTGTCACACAAATCACGTTAAAATAAATAAGACAGAAACATAATGAAAAAAATAAGTCACAACTCACCGCAAACCTCTAAGAACGACAATGAAAAGGGCTGCAAGAATGAACGTGAGAGAAGTTGTGAGAAAGGATCCGAGAACAAGGCAAAAATCAGTAGAGAATCGACATCCACGATGACAATGAAAACGAAATTGAGGGTTGGACCAAAATCTTGTGTTTTTCTTTACCTTGCCTTTGTTAATACGAAGCCAAAAAAAAATGAGGATACTAAAATAAGCACTCACTTTTTCTTTTGAAGAAAGAGGGAAACTAACAACAAAAAATATGCCATAAAAAATTGGATATCTTTTCTTTAATTATATATTAAATGGTGGATGTTTTTTTTTTCAATAAGCAAGGAATAATATTAAAGCGAGAACAATGGGTTCTCGAAACCGCTTACAGAAAAACCAAAGCTACCACAACGATCGAAAAAAAGAAAATTACAACCCAATTACCCTTAGGATAAATAAAACAATGGAAATTTGCTAAATTCATAAAAGTCGTAATTGGTCCGAGTAATTTTCCCGATGTGAGACCATCTCTAAACTAAATCTTTGATCTCCCAAACCAAATCCAAAACAGTCCAATTGACATGAAATAAGTAGACTATGATAAGACTGGTTGTCTTGAAAACCATATTTTATCAAAGATTGAGATAGGTTGTTATACCAATTTCTAGATGCTTGTTTTAAGCAATATAATGAATTCTTTAATCTGCATACCAAATCTTTGTTTGGAACTTTATATCCATTTGGAGGACTCATATATACTTCTTCTGTCAATTCTTCATGCAAGAAGGCATTGCTAACATCCATTTGATGTAGTTTCCATCCTTTCGCCACTGCAGCTGTTAATAAGCATCTAACTGTGGTCATTTTGGCCACTGGTGCAAAAGTTTCATTGAAGTCTTCACATTCTATTTGTAACACCCTGAATTTTTAATCCAAGACATTACTTTAAACTCTTGTTTACTTTTAAAAATGAGTCTTTTTTTTGTATTTCAACAACATAATAAACATTCATGATGAATTCTAAAAACTATAATTAAATAAAAGTCATTGAAATAAATTATTTAAGATGTTACAGATCTTCATCTCTAAAATTTTGATAAAAACATAAATCTTCTTACAAATAAAATTCCAAATTCAAAACCCGTTATTGAAACACACGATCGCGTACAATATTTCATCTTTGTAGCTTCACATTTTGCACTCATTAGTACCTAATATGTTCATAAGAGAGATGCACCCAATATATCTGGTTATATTATTTTCAAAACACGCAAACTTGCATTTTACTCTAGCTGAAAATTCAGTTGTGGAACTTAATTCTTTTTCATAATATTTCAAACTTACAACCGAAAAACTTCAAACAAAGCACACTCTTACTAGAGACATTCACAATAAAAGGAAACATAAACAGATGATAACTATAAATACAGAAGAAAAAAATGCATGTTTCTTTTAACTCAAAAGAACCTTTTAAGCCACCTAAGTACCTGTGAGTTTTAAGTGGTTCCCAATGCCACTCACTACTATGAAAAACCCATTTAACAATGGTTGGGAATGACATATAATGCCGCGGGCGAGGGCGTTGTTATGTAGATTGTCATTGTATATATGATACTTACAACCACGGACTAGTAGTCATTGTAATAAATTGGAAAGTACGCTAACTATCACAACGGATTTTACAATACACCGTTGTAATAAAAATAATTGTCCTCGGTTCGATTCCCTGCAGCACAGTTTTCATATTTATTTTTTCCTGGACAGTGCGCTAGATATTATAATGGTTATGAAATATAACCGTCGTTAAAGTTTCTGCAAAATTAACAAATATGATCCTGCTTTTATAATTAATCCCATTTTTTACCTGTATTATTGTTCTCCATATCACAGCACAGCAGAAAAATACAATTCACATTTTTTGATAAAGTTTTCATAATAATATTAATCGTATCATATTCATAATATCACATATACCACATTACAGTTTATCAGAACAAGCAACCTACATAAATAAAATATCACATATACCATGTTACAGTTTACACTCATTACATAACTTCACATAATTGTAACTTGGTGTATTGGTATCTTTGTCTCTTGGTGTCTTGTCTCTTGGCCTGGTGTCTGGACTCAAAATACCTATGATTTCAAATAATTATACTTGTTAGTAAAAATAATTCTAAACTATAACATACAATTAATATATTATGAATAAATAATAAATTACGTACTTGTTAATTTTCCCATATGCCTTCTTCATGATCGAGTCGTATAGCATGCACGACATCTCCATCAACTTCATCATATGAGGTAGGAACTTGTGTTGTGTAAGAAGGTGTGGGCGGAATATCAAGACTTTCATCACTAAGAGGAATTTATTTTCCTTGGAGAACGATTGACCATTTTCCCGATATGTCCGATGGATCGGTAACATAGAAAACTTGTTTTGCTTGAGAAGCCATGATGAATGGCTCTGTATTAAAAGATGCCTTTCCATGGTCGACCCGGGTGAATCCTAAGTCATCAATGTCTACACCATTACTATTATTGGGAACCCACTTGCATTTAAATAAAGCCACTCTGAAAATAACATAATCAATCTCCCAAATCTCATCAATGACACCATAAAACGCGGTAGTTGTCAATACCGGATTCTTATATTTCAAACTAGAGAAATACATCGATTCAGCTTCAACCATAACCCCACTATTTTGCATTGTACTACGATCATCTTCTGATTTTGTATAAAAGGTATAATGACCAATGTCGTATGCACTCCAGGTAATGACATAAAATTTTGGCTCGTACGACAACCATTTAAGTATCTCGGATGCATCTCCAATTGACACAAGATTATGGCAGCCTCATCTTCTAATTCATCCAATTTTTTTAAATCAAGAACTTTATTACATATAGCATTGAAGAATAAACACAGTCTCGTTATAGTTACTCTCACATTTTTTGGAAGGATCCCACAGATAGCCACTGGTAGAAGTTGTTGCATCAATACATGACAATCATGAGATTTTAAACCAATTAACTTGAGATCTTTCATTGATACAAGTTTCTTGATGTTTGATGAGTAACCTTGCGGAACTTTAATACCTTGCAAACACTCACAGAACATCTTCTTTTCCTTTTTAGATAGAGTGTGACATGCTGGAGGCAGATAAGTTCTTTTTCCTTTCTCTATTGGAGCCAACTGTTTTTGTTTACCCGTCTTCTCCATATCAAGACGGGAAGTCTTACAATCTTTAGTCTTGCTCAAAATGTTTAGAAGTGTGCCAATCAAACTCTCACACACATTTTTCTCCACGTGCATCACATCAAGACAATGTCTAACATCAAGACTTGACCAATATGGAAGATCAAAGAAGATGGACCTCTTTTTCCATATATTTTTTGCAACTGCCTCTTTTTCTTTTCCTCTCTTCTTACCTTTTTCTTTTTCTCTCTTCCCACCTTTTTCTTTTTCTCTCTTCCCAAAGACAACATTAATGTGTTCTTGTCGTTGATAAACTTCATCTCCGGTTAAAGGTTTAGGAGCCTCACTAAACTCTTGCTCTCCATTAAAAGCCTATTGTAATCTACGAGAAGAATGACCCGGTTTTAAAAATTTTTGATGCCCATGGTAAACGGTCTTTTTTCCAAACTCAAGTTGGCGATAACAAGTATCATCTTCACATATAGGACACGCTTTATGTCCTTTGACACTGTATCCAGCCAAGTTACCGTAAGCCGGAAAGTCGTTAATTATGCAAAATAACATTGCAGACATATTAAACTTTTCCCCAGAATATGCATCATCAACTTCAACGCCTTCATCCCACAAGAGTCCTAAATCATCAATTAATGGACTTAGATAAACATCTATGTCGTTACCAGGTTGTCGTGGTCCAGAAATCATCATACTTAACAGTATATACTTGCGTTTCATGCACAACCAAGGAGATAGGTTGTAAATAGTGAGAAGAACAAGCCACGAAGTAAGATTAGTGCTCAGATTACCAAAGGGGTTCATTCCATCGATGGCAAGCCCAAGCCTAAGGTTTCTTGGCTTGACTCCAAAATCCGGAAACAACGAATCAATTTTCTTCCTTTGCAACGAATCAGCTACATGGCGAATGTTTCCATCACGAATCCTTTCATCTACATGCCATCTAAGATTCTTTGCGTCATTCGAATTAGCAAAAAGTCTCTTTAATCGTGAAACTATTGGCAAGTACCATAACACTTTAGCAGGAAGATGCTTCCTACTAACATTGTCATAGTGATCATTGTCATCACCATTGTTAGCCTTCAACTTGTAACGCGACACACCATATTTCGGACATTGAAACAAGTCTTCATACTCTTTCCAGTATAATATGCCATCATTAGGGCAAGCATGTATCTTCATATAATCCAGACCCAGTGGACACAATATCTTCTTGGCCTCATAGCAATGATCCGGCAATTTGTTATCTTCTAGTAACATTTGCTGTAGCAATTCAATTAATTTCGTGAAACTTTTATCCAACCATCCATTTTTTGCCTTCAGATTAAACAACTTTAACACTGCCGACAATCGTGTGAACTCTGTGCATCCCTTATATAAAGGGGTGTCTTTATCACTACATAAATTATCATAAATATGAGCATTTATAAAAGAAGATTCCCGAATATCACGGAACATATCCTCTAGTTGATCTTCCATATATTCATCTTCCTCCACTTTTTGACTTTGTGACGCCCGACTTTCCTTATTATCCACCTCACCATGCCACGCCCATATTATATAATTTTGACATATACCATCACAACAAAGGTGATTGTGTATTTCTTTCTTTGTACCCTTTTTGATATTCGCGCAAATAACACAAGGACAATAAAAGATACCATTATTGTCAGGAAGATGTTTATCAACGTATTCAAGGAATTCACGAACTCCGTTCTCATAAAACGGACCTAATCTATTGGCTTTAATCCAACTACGATCCATTACAACTTCTGAAATTTATACATGTATAATAATGTGAATGACACACCAAAATCTAATCCAAAAACTCAAGCCTATGCATATACAATATGAACAAAGAAAAAATCAATGAAGATGTACTCTCATACTAAAAGGATTCATTGTAAGCCTGGCGTTGTTGTTTTAACGTTTTGTAGTAGTGACTCAAGCAACAAGACCACCTATGTACCCAATTACGCTTACTTTCCGATCTATTTCAATGAAAGAGTTTGAGTCATTATCATCGTTAGAGATAGAAGGTGGAGAAAATGAGTGCCCTGCATGATCTAAACACTTCTTCAGCAATTGATCCTCACACAGACCTTTGTTACCCTCAAATGAATCACCTTGGAATGTTGAAAACTGCTTATTCTGAGGTATAGGTCTTGAGAGGACACATTGAAGGACTTCAGAAAGGTAAGTTGTGTCAACTGTTGGGGAATCTTCTCTGACAGACTATTGAGAGAAAGGTCCAATGCTTCAAGGTTTGAAAGCTTCCCTAAGGAAGATGGAATGCTCCCAGTAAAGATGTTATTTGATAAGTTGAGCAAAACAAGACCCTTCAAGTCACCTAGGACTTTTGGTATCTCTCCACTGATTTTGTTGCTTGATATATCAATAACTATCATACTCTAAAAATTTTGAAGCCTCTCATAAACAATGGTATGCCCTTTGTTTGAAATTGTCAATGAATAAGGAATATTTTGTGTCACTTCAAATTCTACTGGCTTGTTCATACTAAAGTATGTTGACATTGGTTCATACTATAATTCAGTTGTATTTGAAGTTTTCATTTCTTTCCAACTTTTGACTATTTTTGATGGAAAACCGCCACTAAAATCATTGTGAGAAAGGTCAATGATGTGAAGCTTTGGAAATGTTCCAGTCATATTGCTAGAACACCAAATTTCTCCATGAAATTTACTGTTACTTAAAGCCAGTACTTTCAACTCAGGTAGATCTCCCAGCCAGAATGGAAACGAATCGTTGATATTGTTATGATGACTAATATCAAATTACTCTAGCAATCAACAATTGACCAATGCTCTTGGCAACTCACCTTGAAGATTGTTGTTGCTGAAATCAATCATCTGAAGGTTATTTCCCATCAAGTCTGATTGAGGAATGAGACCAGATAATTTGTTCCCTTTTAACTCCAGAAATTCTAGATATTGGCTAAAGTTCCCTATACATGATGGTACATGACCGCTTAAATTGTTGAACGATAAATCAAGAAGGATGAGTGATTTGAGATTACATATGGATGGGGATATTTCTCCTGTCAATGTGTTGTGTGAAACTACTAAGACTTGTAGATTTGATTTTCTCCACAACCAACTAGGTAGCGATGTTATATTGTTGTATTCCAATTCAATATATTCCACATCAATTAGATTTCTTATAAATGTTGGAACTGTTAAAATTGTATTTTTTTCTTTTATCTTAATTTATTGTCAGTTAGAATAGGCATGTTACTGCTGCTAGTGAGTAGTTACTTTTATCTATTCCTTTGCCACTATCCCATGTTTCTAGTGTTTGTTAGTGGGGCTATTTATTCCTGATTCAGTTTCTTTCTGTAAGGCTGTTTAAAGCCATTTCTTTTATTCAATGAAAAACAATATTATTCTCCCTCAACTATTACTTTGTAAACACATCTCCTTTATAATTGGTATCAGAGCTCCTCTAGAAGGGGCCTGATCAATACTTGAAACGCAACAGTCTTTTCAAGCGGATGATAGAAAACGACAGCTTTGTCAACCATCAATTCCAAAGTTTGATAGTCACTATGACCATTGGGCAATGCTCATGGAGAACTTTCTTCGATCCAAGGAATACTGGAGTTTGGTTGAAAATGGGATCCCTACGGCAGTTGGGGGTGCAGAATCAACAAAGACACAAAGAAAAACTATTGAAGATCAGAAACTCAAGGATTTAAATGTAAAAAATTATCTTTTTAAAGCAATTGATAGATCTATCTTGGAGACAATCTTAAAGAAAGAAACGTCAAAGAACATTTGGGACTCAATAAAGCAGAAGTATCAAGGGACAGCAAGGGTTAAACGAGCATAATTACAAGCACTTCGAAGGGAATTTGAATTCCTGCAGATGAAAGCTGGAGAATCGGTGAACGAATATTTTTCTCGAACCCTCACCATAGCCAACAAGATGAGAACTCATGGAGAGACTATGGGAGATGTAGTTGTTATTGAAAAAATTTTGTGGTCCATGACTTCAAAATTCAACTATGTTGTTTGCTTTATTGAAGAGTCAAATGACATTGACGCCTTATCAATCGACCAACTACAGAGTAGTCTGCTGGTGCATGAGCAACGTATGGATGTTCCTGTTATTGAAGAGCAAGCCTTGAAAGTAACCTCTGAAAACAGAACAAGAGGCCGCGGTCATGGTCGTGGTCGTGGTCGTGGAGGATTTCGCAGACGAGGAAGAGGAATGGGCATGTCAAACTTTGACAAGTCCACTGTAGAGTGTTATTACTGCCATAGACTTGGACATTTTCAATATGAATGTCCAAGTAAGGAAAGTGAAGCCAATTTTGCAGAATTTCGAGAAGAAATGCTTTTGATGGCTTCCACGAAAAATAAAGTATCAGATAAGGAAAAAGCATGGTTCCTTGACTCAGGGTGTAGTAATCATATGCGTGGTAAGAAGGAAGTATTCTCTGATTTGGATGAAAATTTCAGTGAAACTGTGAAGTTGGGAAACAATTCCAGCATGGTTGTGAAAGGAAAAGGAAATGTGAGATTTCAATTGAATGGAATCTCGCATTTCATTACGAGTTTGTTGTACGTACCGGAGCTAAATAACAACTTGTTGAGCATTGGTCAGCTACAAGAAAAGGGGTTAACAATCATTTTTCAACATGAAAAATGCAAGATCTATCATAAGGAGAAAGGTTTGATCATGGAAACAACAATATCCTCAAACAGAATGTTCATTTTGTCGGTTATGCCTCAGTCAAATGTATCAGCTTGTTTCAACACAATCACTGAAGATTCAACTCAATTATGGCATTGTAGATTTGGACATTTAGGCTTTAAAGGTTTGAAGATTCTTGAGCAAAAAAGGATGGTGAATGGTCTGCCACAACTCAAAACTCCCCCTAAAATTTGTAAAGTCTGCCTTGCGGGAAAGCAACAGAGGGATCCATTTCCTAAAGTGAGCAAGTGGAGAGCATCTCAAATCCTACAGTTAATACATGCTGACATATGCGGACCTATTACACCAACCTCAAATAGCAAAAAGAGGTATCTAATTACTTTCATTGATGACTATAGTCGTAAAACATGGGTGTATTTTTTAGTAGAAAAGTCTGAAGCTTTTGACACTTTTAAAAGCTTTAAAATTCATGTGGAGAAAGAAACAAATACATTCATCAAATGTTTACGTACTGACAGGGGTGGTGAACTTACATCAAAAGCATTTAATGACTTTTGCAATGAGAATGGTATAAATAGGCAACTGACAGCTGGATATACACCACAGCAGAATGGTGTGGCAGAGAGGAAAAATGTAACGCCCCAGTTTCGACCATTTTATTTAATCGAGTCGATTTAATTATTTTGAGTATTATATTATTTTTATTTATGACTTTGGTGTGATAACATGTTGTTTTGCATTGTTATTATATTTTATCGCATTTTGGGATCGTTTGTGAGATAATTGAGAGTAAGTGTATTTTAGTCTTTTCCCTAATTATTTACTAAGTTAGTAAAGAAATAGAAATAGAGAGAATTAGAAAAGAAGAAAAATAGAAAGAAAGAAAAGGAGAAGAAGGAAAAAAAGAAGAGAAGAGAAAAGAGAGAAAAAGAGGAAAAAGCTAGGTTGGATCAAATCAACTTCTAGGAATCGATTTAATCGGGTAAGGGTGTGAAATTCAATTATCTTATACATGTGTATGATTATGTATGTGTTGGTTTGTTGTTTTGTTGGATTATATGAAAAATATAACAAAACCCATTTTTTTGTAAAAAGTGTTGGAATTCGATTTAATCGAGTTGGAAATGATGTTTTTGTGTTCCTTGTTGTTGATACTTGATAGGTATGTGTTGTTGTGCATCAAATTGGTAATTTTCTGGATTTAGGTGATGAATTTGGGTGTGGTTTGGGTGGAAAACGCAGAACTCGTTTCTGCAGAATTTTTCTGGTTCTGCCCAGATCATACGCGTATTGGGCATGTCCATACGCGTATGGGACTCGACATTACGCGTAACATTGGCCTGTGTTTGGGTCATTACGCGTATGAGAATGGTGATACGCGTATGGTGTTGGGAATACGCGTATGGGGTTCAAAATGGGAATTTTTGGGAAGAAAATGGTTCTGCTCATACGCGTATGGCCTTGGGCAATACGCGTATGGCATGGTGAGGAATTTGGGCAATACGCGTATGGCCTTGGGCAGTACGCGTATGGCCAGGAGAATGGTAAAAATGTGATTTTTGAAAATGTCGTTTTCGTTTTCGTCCGTAACTTTTGTTCCATTTATCTGATTTTGACATTCTTGGTGTCGTTGGAAAGGTATTGAACTGTACTTTGTGATTATGATGTTTTGGAGATTGCTAGCCGATTTAATTATGTCGGAAAATGTGAATAGTGTCGATTTTTGACATTTGTCGTTGTAAGTGTGCATAATTGATGTGTATTATGCCATGTGTTGTTGTGTGATGAAAATACTTGTGATGACATGTGTGATGATGAATTGTGGCCGAAAGGCAAATAAATGCAATGTGTTGTATTTGGTTATATATGCATGGTTGTGACTGCATATATGTGTGAAGATGCATTGGTTGTCATGAGTCCTTGTGTGTCAAGCATCATGATATGCATCATTGTAGCGTCCTGTGGGACGGCGGTTCCGGTGGGGAATCAGCTATAACATCGTGTACCTCGAAAATATGAGGTGAGTAAAGCCTGAGGACCTAAAGCGATGGTTATAGACATTTGCGTCTTGAGTGACGGTGGTTCCGGTGGGGAATCAGCTATAACATCGTGTGCCTCGAAAATATGAGGTGAGTAAAGTCTGAGGACCTAAGGAGATGGTTATAGACGATCGTGTGCCTCAAAAATATGAGGTGAGAAAATCCTGAGGATTTAAAGCGATCGGATTGTGTGCCTCTGTGAGGACCTAAAGCAATCCATAAAAATTGTGTGCCCATGTGGGGTGTGAGCAGTGGGTGAACATCGTAGGCCCGACGGGGAGTTACAGTGATGTAACGAGCGATGGTTCCAGCAGAGTTCCTGAGTGAACTAGTGATGAGAATATTTGGAGTCGGTACCGCATGGCATTTGCATAGAGTCGTTGTGTCGGTCTCTGTGCATTTGCATGAATCATAGTCTGATTATGTGATTATGTGTGGAATTGGTGAATTGATGTGCATTCGTGTTAAATGCATGGAATTATGAATGATATGTTTTGTGTATAAACATATGTATTATGAGTGGATATGTGATGATGTGAATATGATTAGTAATTGCTATATGTGTTGGCATGTGATAACTGTTGGTGAGAATACTTGATATGTGTATTTTTATGTTGATATATAATTATATGCATTTATATTATGGTTGTTTTTCTCACCCTTCTGCTGTTTTATAATGCTCTATGAGGCATTGCAGATTAGAGTTGCTGGAGGTCTTTTGTGAAGCTTTGTGTCTTCACCCTTTTTTGTCGGTCGGCTCTGATATGTGACACCGGGTAGCTAGGGTGGCCGTTTATGTTTATTGTGTACTATGTATATATATCTTTTGGCTAGTACATGTATAACTAGGTGTATGACAAACTTTTTACATGATATATGTATATATGTTAATCAGATTTTATATTTTCCGCTTTAATTCTAATTTCTGAAAAAGTGGGTGTAAGGAACAAAGTTTCCTATGTTGATTGCTACCCCACTGTTGCATATCTTTATGGGCAGGTGTTGTATGAATTGTTTGGTTTCAAATTGATGTGATTCTCCCGTCTGTGCCGTGTTTTCAAATATACTCTGACGAAATTTTTATTAAGTGTTATTTGTTTTATCTTTATTTTGGGGGTATGGATTGGGGGCGTCACAAAAAATAAAACCATTATGAACATGGTTCGTTGTATGCTGTATGAGAAACAAGTTCCACGGAATTTTTGGCCCGAGGCGGTCAATTGGATTGTTCATGTGCTGAACCGGTGTCCAACGGTTGCTGTGAAAAACAAGACGCCTGAAGAAGCTTGGAGTGATGTAAAGCCATTAGTTGAGTACTTTAGAGTCTTTGGATGTGTTTCGCATGTCCGGATACCTGATAGAAAAAGAACAAAGCTAGATAGCAAAAGTACTAGTTGTGTTCTACTTGGAGTAAGTGAAGAATCAAAGGCATACAGGTTGTACGATCCAATTTCTCATAAGATTATTGTTAGTAGAGATGTTATTTTTGAAGAAGATAAACGTTGGGACTGGAATAAAAGACATGAGGAATACATCAAAGTCAATTTAGAGTGGGAGGATGAACAAGATGAATCTTTCGCTGCTACAAGTGCAGAAAATGATACAAGCACAAATGAAGAAATAGAAGGAAAACTTGATCACTCTGATTCAGACAAGTCAATTGAAAAGAGTCGGCAAGATTCAAATAGAAGAATAATATGACAACCTATGTGGATGAGGGATTATGAAAGTGGAGAAGGATTGTCAGAAGAAGAAGAAGAAGAAGAAGAAGAAAACATGACTAACATGGCCATGTTTGCCGGTGCTGACCTAATTTCATTTGAAGAAGCTGTGAAGAGTGAAAAATGGAGAAATGCCATGAATGTGGAATTAGAATCAATAGAGAAGAATGAGACTTAGGAATTGACAAATTTACCGGTTGGTGGAAAGAAAATTGGAGTGAAATGGATATTCAAAACAAAGGTTAATGAGAATGGAGAAATAGATAAACACAAAGCACGACTTGTAGCAAAAGGATATGCTCAAAAATATGGAGTTGATTATAATGAAGTCTTCGTACCGGTGGCAAGATTAGATATAATTCGACTAGTGCTTGCACTTGCTGCTCAAAAGGGATGGACCATTTATCAGTTGGATGTAAAGTTGGTATTTTTGCACGGTGTACTAAATGAAGAAGTTTTTGTGGAACAGCCTTGCGGATATCAAATCAAGGGCAATGAGCATAAGGTGTACAAGTTAAAGAAAGAACTTTATGGACTGAAACAAGCTCCACGAGCTTGGTACAGTCGCATAGAATCATATTTTTTGAAGGAAGGCTTTGAAAAATGCACTCATGAACACACTTTGTTTGTCAAGACAAGTGTTGGAGGTAAAATTCTAATTATAAGCTTGTATGTTGATGATTTGATATTCACTGGAAATGATGAGTCAATGTATGTTGAATTCAAAAAATCCATGATGGTTGAGTTTGATATGACCGATTTGGGAAAAATGAGGTACTTTCTCGGTGTTGAAGTAATGCAAAAGACTGATGGCATATTCATTAGTCAAAAAAGATATGTGATGGAAGTGTTGGAGAGATTTGGAATGGACAAAAGTAATTATGTTCTTAATCTAATGGTTCTTGGAGAGAAGCTTCAAAAGGATCAAGATGTCATGAAGATTGATAGTACTTACTACAAGCAGATTGTAGGAAGCTTTATGTACTTAACGGCTACTCGACTAGATGTTATGTTTGTTGTTAGCCTCATAAGTAGGTACATGGAGCATCCTGCTAAACTACATTTGCAAGCAGCAAGGAAAATCTTAAGATACTTAAGAGGGACAGTTGATTATGGTGTGTTTTATAAGAGGGCAAAAATGAAGAGTTGGTCACGTACACAGATAGTGACTATACGGGTGACTTGGATGATACAAAAAGCATATAAGTATATGTGTTTCTATTGAGCTCTGCTGCCATATCTTGGTTATAAAAAAAATAGCCTGTAGT
Organism: Lathyrus tuberosus; assembly: GCA_022829125.1. Taxonomy (NCBI): domain Eukaryota; kingdom Viridiplantae; phylum Streptophyta; class Magnoliopsida; order Fabales; family Fabaceae; genus Lathyrus; species Lathyrus tuberosus. The sequence continues at coordinate 5,173,285 of JALAZF010000161.1, read as the reverse complement.
ATCCTTGTCCACTAAAGAAGCAGAATTTATAGCTGCAACTACTTGTGCTTGTCAAGCTGTTTGGCTGAGAAATATTTCTGAGAAGCTTAGACATGCCCAAAATAGCTCAACAACTATTTACTGTGCCAACAACTCAACAATCAAGCTTGCCAAGAATCTTGTAATGCATGGTCGTAGCAAACACATTGATGTTCGCTTCCATTTTCTTCGTGAACTCGCAAAGAATGGAACTATAGAATCAGTTCACTGCAGTACTCAAGAACAAGTGGCTGATGTAATGACAAAGCCTTTGAAACTTGACGCCTTTGTGAAATTGTACAACCTATTGGGAGTGTGTCAATCGCCCATTGTAAACTGATTATTAGAAACATTCAGTTTAAGGGAGGATGTTAAAATTGTATTTTTTTTCTTTTATTTTAATTTATTGTCAGTTAGAATAGGCATGTTACTGCTGCTAGTGAGTAGTTACCTTTATATATTCCTTTGCCATTATCCCATGTTTCTAGTATTTGTTAGTGGGGCTATTTTTTCCTGATTCAGTTTCTTTCTATAAGGCTATTTAAAGCCATTTCTTTTATTCAAGGAAAAACAATATTATTCTCCCTCAACTATTACTTTTTAAACACATCTCCTTTACGGGAACCTCAACTATATTGCATGATGCCAAAAATAAAAACCTGATTGGAGAATTGAACGCATTGTAAGAACTTTTTCCATAAAAGTATTATCTTTTGCTGGGTTTTTGTGATGATAGTTTGGTGGAGGACTTAGTGATGAAAATGAGCTAGGCGTCGAGGTTATTATGGCAAAACTTAAAGTACAAAGAGAGAATAATGCTTCTCCAGAAGTCTAGGTTGAAGTGGGACAACGAAGGCGACTACAACAGTAGGTTCTATCATAGAGTAATGAAAGATAGACAACGAAGGAATTTCATTGGTTATATTCAATCGGGTGATGGCTTGATTGAAGGTGTTGGAGATATAAAGCTTGAGGTTAGAAGATTTTTTGCTGATTGCTTTACTGAGACTGATCAGATTCGCCCTGTACCTGATAACATTCCTTTCAAGTGTTTATCAGGGGCTGATAGAAAAATGTTGGAGGCGAGGTTTACGGAGGATGAAATCAAAGAAGCTGTTTAGGGGTGCGAGGGGTCAAAGAGCCCTGGATCAGATGGGTATAATTTCAACTTTATTAGGAAATGCTGGGAGATATTCAAAGATGACATTCTCCTTTTCTTCCACGGGTTCTACGAAAATGTTGTGCTGTCAAAGGCAATCTCCTATGCATTTCTTACTTTAATTCCTAAGTCTGCGTGCCCTATCACTTTCAGACTATAGGCACATTTGTTTGGTGGGATGTTTGTACAAAGCTTTGGCCAAGTTGTTGGCGGCAAGGCTGAAGAAGGTTCTTGGTACTATCATATCCAACTGCCAGAACGCTTTTATCCCTGGAAGGCAGTTGCTGGATGGAGTCCTCGTCACAAACGAAATGGTGGACTATGCCATGAAGGAGAACAAAGGTTGTCTTCTTTTCAAAGTAGACTTCAAAAAAGCATACTGATCGTACCTGGATCAGACAGTTTCTGGTGGCCAACGACGTTCGTTAAACTTCAGCTCCGGTGAGGTTGAAAGACGGCCGGGGGGGGGGGGTGTAACGCCCCGATTCTGATTTTTCCCATTTTGTTGAGTCTTTTATTTAAATTGAGTGATAAATTATTTTATCTGTGAATTTGGTGTGTTAAATGTTATTTTACCGTTTTGAGAGTTTTCGGGGAAATTAGAATGGAGGGTATTTTAGACTTTTCATAATTAATCATAAGTTAGAAATTTAGTGGAATTAGAATTATGTGAGAAAAAAATGAATTAATTGATTGTGTGGAAAATGAGAGAAAAGAAATAGAAAAGAAAGAAAATAGATAGAAAAGAGAAAGAGAGAGAAATAGAGAAAGATAGAAAGAAAAAGAAGAGAAAGAAAGAGGAAGAGGGAAGAAGAGAAGAAAAGAGGAAAAAGAGTGGAAATCATCAAGAACTAGAGCTAGATCATTTGGAATCCGGGTAAGGGTGTGAAATCTTATTATCTTATCAATGTGTATCATTATGTATGAGTTGCTTGGATGTTTTCTTGTTTTCCATGGTTTTTGGAGTTTTAGGTCGAAAACGATAAAATGATTCGGAATCGATGATTTTACGGTCAGAAATCGATATAAATTGTATTGTATGATCACACTGTGTGTATGAACAACTGTTGATGTTTGTTTTGCTGTTAGAATTGAATTTGGGTGAAAAATGGGATTTTTGGGGTGGATATGCGAAGAGGAATTTTTCTGAAAATCGCAGAGCCCGCTCAGCGCGCAGGTGCCCGCTCAGCGCGCTTTTGAAAAAATGTAACCCCTCCAGGCAGTAGCGAACCCACTCAGCGCGCTCGAGGGGCCGCTCAGCGCGGTATGGGACTTAAAAATTTTACCTGTTTTTCTAAATTCCATAACTCTTGATCCGTAACTCGGATCGGGACGTTCTTTATATCGTTGGAAAGCTTATGAAACGTTCTTTCTTATAAAAATGGGTTTTGAGATTGTTGGCCGATTTAATTATGTTGGAAAGTTGGGAATAGTGCTATTTAGCGACTTTTACCATTTTGACGGTGTGTTTGAATGTGAATCATACAACAGTACATTGATGTGAATGTATATAGATTGTATGTGATTGTAAGAGATGAATGCATGAATATATTGTGAATATGTATGCATTTCAAGAATGTCTTGTGTCATTTTGCATGTGAAGCATCATGAAATACATTCTTGTGTTGAGCGATTCTAATGAGAATCTGTGGTAACATCGTGTGCCTATGTGAGGTGTGAGCGATGATTACGAACGATTGTGTGCCTATGTGAGGTGTGAGCAATCGGATTGTGTGCCTAGGTGAGGTGTGAGCAATCAGATCGTGTGCCCGCGTGTGGGGTGTGAGCGATCGGGTCGTGTGCCCAGGTGGGGTGTGAGCGATCCATAAACATTGTGTGCCCATGTGGGGTGTGAGCAATGGGTGAACATCGTAGGCCCGACGGGGAGTTACTTTGGTAACGAGCGATGGTTCCAGCAGAAGTTCCTGAGTGAACTTGAGATGATTGAGTCGGTACCGCATTGCATTTGCATAGAGTCGTGAGTCGGTCTCTATGATTTGCATTTATCTTCTTTATAATGATGAGTTGTTGAGTAAACATAATTGTGCATGTTTATGTGGAATGATTGTGAATTGTGAAAGTATGCATGATGAATATGCTAGGCTGATATATAGATATACATTGTAATGTATATGGGTGTATTGTGATGAACGGTAATGAATTGTACGTGAATTGCGGTTAGACTGTGAAATATGTATATTTTTATGTTTATATATATATAATTATATGCATTGTTATTATGATATTATTTCTCACCCTTCTGCTGTTTTATGATGCTCTATGAGGCATTGCAGAGTAGGTATGCTGGAGGTCTTTTTGTGAAGCGTGTCTTCATTCTTTTGGTCGGTTGGCTCTGATATGTAGCACCGGGTAGCTAGGATGTATATTATTCTTTTGTGATACATTTGTATATGTATCTGGTTGAAATATGTTGATGTAAACATGTATTATGTTGGGTATAATACTTGGTGAAGTATATATATATATCTCTGTATATATGTTTGAATGTGGTTCAATGTTTAGATTTTCCGCTTTTATTCTAAATATTGAAATGTGGGTGTAAGGACAAAGTTCCTCTGTATGCAAAGTTACCCCACTGTTGCATATCAATGATTTGAGCAGGTGTTGTATGTTGCATAATTGTGTATGATGTGACATGCCTCTTTTATGCCATGTTTTAATCGTACTCTGGTGAATTTTTAACGTGTGCCTAAATGATTTATCTGATTATTTGGGGGTATAAAGAGGGGGTGTTACATTAAGTGGTATCAGAGCCAGAGTTGAGTCAGTCGTGTCTGTCTTGTTGATTTTGTTGGTTGAACTGTTGTTTAACCTTGTTGTTATTTTTGGGAATGATCAGAATATGGCTGGTAGAAACGACAATGCGATGGCTGCTGCTTTGGAAGCAATGGCTAGGGCGGTGCAAGGTGCGCCGAACGTGAATGCCAATGACGAGTTCAGGAAGAATCAACCACCGGTCTTCAAAGGAAGATTTGATCCCGATGGTGCTCAACTTTGGTTGAAAGAGATTGAAAGAATCTTCAGAGTTATGGACTGTGCGGAGGAGAATAAGGTGAGGCTTGGATCTCACATGCTGAAGGAAGAAGCCGACGATTGGTGGGTCGGTATTCGGGAAGTTCTTGAGGTGGATGATGAAGAAGTAACTTGGGATTTATTCCGTACTGAATTCTTGAGAAAGTATTACCCTGAGAGTGTGAAGGGAAAGAAGGAGATGGAATTTCTTGAACTGAAACAAGGTAGTATGTCTGTGTGGACTATACTGCTAAATTTGTGGAGTTGGTTCAATTCCATCCTCATTATGATGCGATTACTGCTGAGTTCTCGAAGTGTATTAAATATGAGAATGGTTTACGTCCTGAGATTAAGCAAGCTGTGGGATATCAAAGGATAAGAAGGTTTTCCGATTTGACGGAATGTTGTAGAATCTTCGAGGAAGATAGTAAGGCTCGTTCTACACATTACAAAAGTGTGAATGAGAGGAAGGGAAAGCAACAAGCTTGAAGTGGACCTTATGTGACACCCGCTGATAAGGGCAAGCATAGGGGAAACTTTGATAGGAGGTCTGGAGGAGGAGGTTCCGGTGTTGTTAGGTGTTACAAATGTGGTGAACTGGGTCATAAATCATTTGATTGTGGGAAGCCAGTGGTGAAATGTTCTAATTGTGGAGGTACTGGGCATGCTACTACTGATTGTAGATGGAATATGGTGAAGTGCTATAATTGTGGAGAAGTTGGTCACATTAGTACTAAGTTACTAAGCCGAAACAAGCTCAAGCGGGCGGAAAGGTGTTTGCATTGGCGGGGACTCAAACTACTAGTGCAGACCGTTTGATTAAAGGTACATGCTTTATTAATAGTACGCCTTTAGTTGCTATTATTGATACGGGAGCGACTCATTTGTTTGTTTCGTCTGAGTGCGCGAAGTGTTTAAATCTAGTGTTGTCTCTGATGGATGGTAAGATGGTTATTGATACTCCAGCAATGGGGTCAGTAACTACTTTGTTGGTTTGTTTAAGTTGTCCTTTGACCATTTATGGTAAAGACTTCGAGTTAGATCTAGTGTGTTTGCCGTTGGAAGGATTGGACGTGATCTTGGGTATGAACTGGTTGCAATATAATCGAGTTCATATAGATTGCTATCACAAGTTAGTAAGGTTTCCTTCTTTGGAAGATGATGAATTTGAGAGTTTCCTATCCACTAAAGAGTTGAAGAAACTTTTAGCGGACGAATCTCAATTGTTTGGTTTATTCCCATCATTGTCAGTGGAGAGTAAAGTTGAGCTTGATGTGTTCCCAGTGGTGTGTGAATTTCCTGAAGTGTTTCCGGAGGATATTACGGATGTGCCGCCGAAAAGAGAAGTTGAATTTTCTATTGATCTAGTTCCAGGTACTAGACCGATTTCGATGGCATCGTATCGTATGTCGGCATCGGAGTTGGTAGAATTGAAAAAGCAATTGAATGACTTGTTGGACAAGAAATTTGTAAGACCAAGTGTTTCTCCTTGGGGTGCTCCGGTATTGTTGGTAAAGAAGAAGGACGGGAGTATGCGGTTATGCATTGATTATCGACAATTGAACAAAGTGACAATTAAGAATAAGTATCCGCTTCCAAGGATCGATGATTTGATGGACCAATTGGTTGGTGCGAATGTTTTTAGCAAGATTGATTTGAGATCGGGATATCACCAGATTCGTGTGAAAGGAGAGGATATTCAAAAGACGGCCTTTAGGACACGGTATGGTCATTACGAATATTCCGTGATGCCATTCGGGGTTTCTAATGCGCCGGGTGTGTTTATGGAATACATGAATCGTATTTTTCATGAACAGTTGGATAGTTTTGTGGTTGTGTTCATCGACGATATTTTGATTTACTCTAAGTCTCAAGAGGAGCATGAAGAGCATTTGAGGATTGTGTTACAAATTTTGAAAGAGAAACAATTGTATGCTAAGTTGTCAAAATGCGAATTTTGGTTGTCGGAGGTATGTTTCCTTGGACATATTATTTTCGGTAGTGGTATTAGTGTTGATCCATCCAAGATTGATGCGGTGATGCAATGGGAGGCTCCTAGGTCAGTTACGGAGATTCAAAGTTTTTTAGGCTTGGCGGGTTATTATCGGAGGTTTATAGAGGGATTTTCGAAGTTGGCACTTCCGTTAACGCAATTGACTTGTAAAGGAAAGGCTTTCATTTGGGATATTCGTTGTGAAGAGAGTTTCAAGGAGCTTAAACGAAGGTTGACAACGGCTCCGATCTTGATTTTGCCTAATCCTAATGAACCATTTGTTGTGTATTGTGATGCTTCATTGACAGGTTTAGGTGGTGTCTTGATGCAAGATGGAAAAGTGGTGGCGTATGCTTCTAGACAATTGAGAGTGCATGAAAAGAATTATCCTACACATGACTTGGAGTTAGCGGCCGTGGTGTTTGTTTTGAAAATATGGAGGCATTATCTTTATGGTGCGAGATTTGAAGTTTTTAGTGATCACAAAAGCTTGAAATATTTATTTGATAAAAAGGAGTTGAACATGAGACAAAGAAGGTGGTTAGAGCTTCTAAAGGATTATGATTTTGGTTTGAATTACCATCCGGGTAAGGCAAACGTGGTGGCCGATGCCTTAAGTCGGAAGTCGTTACATATGTCTGCATTGATGGTGAGAGAATGGGAACTTTTGGAGGATTTTAGAGACTTGAGTTTAGTTTGTGAAATGACGCCGAGAAGTGTGAAACTTGGTATGCTACATGTTACGAATGATTTTCTTGCAACGGTAGGTGAAAAGCAAAAGTTGGACTTGAAATTCGTTGATTTGATGTTGAATGAGAATGAGGATTTCAAGGTTGATAATTTTGGAGTTTTGAGATTCCGTGGTCGTATTTGTATTCCCGATGATGTAGAGTTGAAAAAGATGATATTGGAAGAAGGGCACCGAAGTAACTTAAGTATTCATCCGGGAGCGAACAAAATGTATCAAGATTTGAAGAAAATCTTTTGGTGGTCCGGATTAAAGAGAGATGTTGCTCAATTTGTGTATGCATGCTTGACTTGTCAAAAGTCTAAGGTGGAACATCAAAAACCTAGTGGATTTTTGCAACCGTTGGATATTCCGGAATGGAAATGGGATAGTATATCGATGCATTTTGTTACGGGATTGCCGAATACGCAAAGAGGTCATAATGCTATTTGGGTAATTGTTGATAGGCTTACTAAATCTGCTCACTTTATTCCGATTGATATTAGTTATCCTTTGGAGAGGTTAGCCGAGATTTATATTCTTGTGGTGGTGAAGTTACATGGAGTTCCTAAGAGTATTGTATCAGATAGAGATCCTAGATTTACATCGAGGTTTTGGGAGAGTTTACAAAAGGCTTTGGGGTCTAAGCGAAGATTGAGTTCGGCTTATCATCCGCAAACGGACGGTCAAACTGAGAGGACGATTCAATCTTTGGAGGATTTATTGCGTGCTTATGTGCTCGAGCAAGGTGGTGCTTGGGATGGTTATTTGGCGTTGATTGAATTCACTTACAACAACAGTTTTCATTCGAGTATAAGTATGGCACCATTTGAGGCTTTGTATGGTCGTAGATGTCGAACACCTTTGTGTTGGCATGAAACGGTTGAGAGAACAATAGTTGGACCGGAGATGGTACAACAAACGACGGAGAAAGTGAAGTTTATTCGGGAGAAGATGAGAGCTTCTCAAAGTAGGCAAAAGAGCTATCATGACAAGAGAAGGAAAAATCTTGAATTTCAAGAAGGCAACCATGTATTTTTTAGAGTTACACCGGTTACGGGTGTGGGTCGTGCTTTGAAGTCGAAGAAGTTGACTTCTCGTTTTATTGGTCCGTATCAGATTACTTCCCGAGTTGGTGTTGTGGCTTATCGTGTGGCGTTGCCTCCGAACCTTTCGAATTTGCATGACGTATTCCATGTTTCGCAACATCGGAAGTATGTTCCGGATCCGTCACATGTTATTCCTATGGACGAGGTTGAAGTGAGAGATAACCTTACGGTGGAAGCTTTACCGGTTAGGATTTTGGACCGTGAAGTTAAGAAGCTAAGAGGCAAGGATATTGCGCTTGTGAAGGTAGCGTGGGGAGGCGTTGCGGAAGGCAATATGACTTGGGAACTAGAGAGTGGGATGCGAGAGTCGTATCCGGAGTTGTTTGAATCAGGTATTATTTTCGAGGACGAAAATTCCTAAAGTGGGGGAGAGTTGTAACGCCCCGATTCCGATTTTTCCCATTTTGTTGAGTCTTTTATTTAAATTGAGTGATAAATTATTTTATCTGTGAATTTGGTGTGTTAAATGTCATTTTACCGTTTTAAGAGTTTTCGGGGAAATTAGAATGGAGGGTATTTTAGACTTTTCATAATTAATCATAAGTTAGAAATTTAGTGGAATTAGAATTATGTGAGAAAAAAATGAATTAATTGATTGTGTGGAAAATGAGAGAAAAGAAATAGAAAAGAAAGAAAATAGATAGAAAAGAGAAAGAGAGAGAAATAGAGAAAGATAGAAAGAAAAAGAAGAGAAAGAAAGAGGAAGAGGGAAGAAGAGAAGAAAAGAGGAAAAAGAGTGGAAATCATCAAGAACTAGAGCTAGATCATTTGGAATCCGGGTAAGGGTGTGAAATCTTATTATCTTATCAATGTGTATCATTATGTATGAGTTGCTTGGATGTTTTCTTGTTTTCCATGGTTTTTGAAGTTTTAGGTCGAAAACGATAAAATGATTCGGAATCGATGATTTTACGGTTGGAAATCGATAAAAACTGTATTGTATGATCACACTGTGTGTATGAACAACTGTTGATGTTTGTTTTGCTGTTAGAATTGAATTTGGGTGAAAAATGGGATTTTTGGGGTGGATTTGCGAAGAGGAATTTTTCTGAAAATCGCAGAGCCCGATCAGCGTGCAGGTGCCCGCTCAGCGCGCTTTTGAAAAAATGTAACCCCTCCAGGCAGTAGCGAACCCGCTCAGCGCGCTCGAGGGGCCGCTCAGCGCGGTCTGGGACTTCAAAATTTTATCTGTTTTTCTAAATTCTGTAACTCTTGATCCGTAACTCGGATCAGGACGTTCTTTATATCGTTGTAAAGCTTATGAAACGTTCTTTCTTATAAAAATGGGTTTTGAGATTGTTGGCCGATTTAATTATGTCGGAAAGTTGGGAATAGTGCTATTTAGCGACTTTTACCATTTTGACGGTGTGTTTGAATGTGAATCATACAACAGTACATTGATGTGAATGTATATAGATTGTATGTGATTGTAAGAGATGAATGCATGAATATATTGTGAATATGTATGCATTTCAAGAATGTCTTGGGTCATTTTGCATGTGAAGCATCATGAAATACATTCTTGTGTTGAGCAATTCTAATGAGAATCCGTGGTAACATCGTGTGGCTATGTGAGGTATGAGCGATGATTACGAACGATTGTGTGCCTATGTGAGGTGTGAGCAATCGGATTGTGTGCCTAGGTGAGGTGTGAGCAATCAGATCGTGTGCCCGCGTGTGGGGTGTGAGCGATCGGGTCGTGTGCCTAGGTGGGTGTGAGCGATCCATAAACATTGTGTGCCCATGTGGGGTGTGAGCAATGGGTGAACATCGTAGGCCCGACAGGGAGTTACTTTGGTAACGAGCGATGGTTCCAGCAGAAGTTCCTGAGTGAACTTGAGATGATTGAGTCGGTACCCGCATTGCATTTGTATAGAGTTGTGAGTCGGTCTCTATGATTTACATTTATCATCTTTATAATGATGTGTTGTTGAGTAAACATAATTGTGCATGTTTATGTGGAATGATTTTGAATTGTGAAAGTATGCATGATGAATATGCTAGGCTGATATATAGATATACATTGTAATGTATATGGGTGTATTGTGATGAACGGTAATGAATTGTACGTGAATTGCGGTTAGACTGTGAAATATGTATATTTTTATGTTTATATATATATAATTATATGCATTGTTATTATGATATTATTTCTCACCCTTCTGCTGTTTTATGATGCTCTATGAGGCATTGCAGAGTAGGTATGCTGGAGGTCTTTTTGTGAAGCGTGTCTTCATTCTTTTGGTCGGTTGGCTCTGATATGTAGCACCGGGTAGCTAGGATGTATATTATTCTTTTGTGATACATTTGTATATGTATCTGGTTGAAATATGTTGATGTAAACATGTATTATGTTGGGTATAATACTTGGTGAAGTATATATATATCTCTGTATATATGTTTGAATGTGGTTCAATGTTTAGATTTTCCGCTTTTATTCTAAATATTGAAATGTGGGTGTAAGGACAAAGTTCCTCTGTATGCAAAGTTACCCCACTGTTGCATATCAATGATTTGAGCAGGTGTTGTATGTTGCATAATTGTGTATGATGTGACATGCCTCTTTTATGCCATGTTTTAATCGTACTCTGGTGAATTTTTAACGTGTGCCTAAATGATTTATCTGATTATTTGGGGGTATAAAGAGGGGGTGTTACAGGGGGGGTGTACCTGCAAGGTACTCCGACGCTCAAGTAAGGTGGTTGTCAGAGAAAAAGCAAGTACAGAAGTGAGAGTAGAAGTGAACATAACCTGACCCTCTCAAGTGAGAGGGTATTTATAGAGAGCCCCCCTCGCGGGGCCAATGGTTACTTGCGTTGGGCTGGATTGTCAGGCCCAATCCAAGTAACTGCCAGGGCTTACTGTCATACCCCAAATTTTAACCACTAAAATTCCCATCATTGTGCAAATCATCATCACAATATGGATGTACCTCTTTGCTTCACCAATCTCCTCAAGGAATTGTTGAGCATCCACTACAGTAAAAGTTAGGGTTTCAAGCCCTCTTTGAGTTTAGACAAAGGATCAATCAAGGAATGACATGATCTTCAACTTGTCTAACTTCCCAAACATTCACAATGGATCAAAAAGGACTCCCACTTCAAGGATTAAGCACAAGGATGCTCCCTTCTAGGTGGATCAAGCCTCAAGATCGCCAGTATCACCAAATTAGGGTTTTGGTCGACCAGGGCCTCCAGATGGAAAATTTCATCTGGGCATGAGCCAATGATCCAAAAAATAACCTAATATACTCCATGGAACCTCATGGGCCTCATTACCAAGTCAATTTTGCCTCAGGGGATGCATACATCAAAAATCAGGAATTAGGGTTTCTTGACCTAATTCACCCCTAAGTTGACTTTTGGTGCAAATCAGGAGCCAAGACCTCAATAGAGGGTTTGTGGGTCTCTAATGAACTATATTGATCCATTTTGAACAATGGATTAATCCAAGAAGCTTGAGCAACAAGTCTCAGTTTCATCTGCACCACAGTTAGGGTTTTGCGGAAAAAGTCAACTGTAACTTTGACTTTTGACCAGGACATGCTCCCAAGCCCTAAGACATGCCTCAATATACCCAATGACACCTATGGAACATGTACATCAAGTTTGATTTAGGTCAAGGACATGATTTCCTGAGGAATTGCACAGTTTGGAATTCATTTGATAAAAAGTCAACTGTGCACAAAAGTCAACTTTGACTTTTTGAGATTTTCACCAAAATGGATTTTTAACCCTAAAATGATGTTTATGTATGACTTGTATCATCATTCATCAAGAAAAATCAAGAAAAGTTGGATAACTTGTAAAAGGGGTAACCATAAAACTTAGAAAAATTTCTAAGTTATGAAAAAGTACCACTAATGCACTAACTTTGGAGGACCATAACTCCTAAACCACAAGGCCATTGTGCCCCATTCAAAGCTTGATTTGTAGATCACATTACCCTCTACAAAAACTTCATACTAAGTTATTTCCAAATTCCTCATGGATTTTGAGTTATGGAGTGATCAAAATCAAGAAAGGTCACTTTGTTTCAACACTTGGTGAAAATTTCACTAAGACGGATTTTACCTTACTTTTTGCCAAATGTAGGGGGATTTTTCACTTGGATTCAAAAGAGATCAAAACTAAACATGTTCAAACAGTTGTTGTGTCATGTAAAGGCTTTCCAAAATGACCAAGAACATTGCCAAATTCCATTTGAGTCATGAGATATGACATTGGAAAGTTGCTTTGCTGAAATCTGTCAAAGGCAAGGCAGAATTTGCCATTTGGCTCGATTTGCCAAAATCAGCCAAATTCAAATGCCCCTATCCACTTGGACACCTCAAAGGATTGAATCTAAAGGGGACAATCACTGAGCCAAGCCTCCAAAGTCTTTGGAACAAGAAGTAGCATGCCAAACCTAGAATTGCCTAAAATAGGGACAAGACTCCAATTTTGGATTCAAGCATTCAATGCATACACCAAGGTGGCATGGACTGAGCCATTTGCAACTGAAATCAGTCAAGACTTATCCAAGACCAAGGGAACCAGCAGCCTGTGCCCTAACCTCTAGTCAATGGCTAGAGGAGACTTGGATTCTCATTGATCAACATTGGCCAAACCTATTCTGCAGTTGCCATTCATTGTGGATCCCAAAACAAACTTGCTCTACTATAAATAGAGCTTAATTGTGGTCAGTTTAAGCACACCAAAGGCCTACAACACTTGCCTTTCTCAAAATCTCTTTCTCTTGGCAAAAATGCCTTTCTTAGCAAGGTAACTATCGGGTTTTGAGTTTGAGAGCTTTTCCAACCAAACCAATCACACACACACACACCTCATATACATCACATATGAGATAATCAAACACTTAAACAACAACTAGAACAGTGATTTCTCAGAATCACCAGTCAATTGCTCAAGGTTTTAACCAAAGTGCAGTTGAGATGCCATGAAGTGATCCAACCAATTTCAATCAAATCCAAGCATTCAAACACACTCCATAGGGTATAGGGAAGCTGTTCAGATCATCACAACACAACTGTAACACCTCCTACACAAATCACGATCACCAACTGCAAGTGGTAAGCATGAGCTCTTCTAACTCTATGATCCACACAATTTTTCCTGCACAATAATTTGGCCATATGTTCATAATCATGCATGGAATGTTTTCCCTCAATTAATTGCATTGTTTGAATCGTGTATCAAAAATCCTAGCCTTCAGGCAGAAATTAGGGTTCTTGAGGTTTCTTCGTGATTTCTTGTTGTATGTTTAATTTAAATGAAATTAATGGACATAGACATGATCGTGAGGTTGAGGCGAGCATAATGATATGTGGATTGCATGATATAATCAAGTATTCAGTGAGATTGGATAGAAAATGCAAATCTGGGCAAAACTGAAAAACGCGCGTGTTCTTCAGCTGTTCTTGGCGCCATATCGCTCAAATTCAAATAATTGAATTTTGTGATTTTGTTTAATTGATTCAAAAATTAATTTCTCTCTGAGTTTTAATGATTTTGAGTTGATTCTTTTTTTCAATAATTCACAAAAATGTTAAAATATTTTATTTTATCAAAAAATCCCAAAAAAAATATTTATTTTGTATAATTGATATTTTTGCAAAGAATTAATGTTTTAATTGTTTTTAACATTTAAAATATTTTTTCCACCTTGATTTTGCAACTTTTAATGCTTTCTAATTATTTTGTAGGTCAATACTTAATTTTTGAAGCATTAATCCAAGATCACAATTTGTTTTTCATATGTTAAACAATTTTGATCATTTTAATTGAATTTTTATTCAATTAAATACATTTTTTGAAAACAAATTAGGGTTTTGGATTAATTCAACCCTCATAGATCATTTTCAAAACACTTTGGGCCTCTAATAGAGTGTAAGACCCAATCCTTTTTTTGACCAAAGCATTTTTGGGCCTCAGTACGTTGTATAAGTCCCGATACCGTCAAAAAACAAACAGCGCGATCATCGCCTTTTAATTAAAAACATCTGGGCCTCTCCTTGAGCTATAAGACCCATTCAAAACTCCTTGGGCCTCTAATAGAGTGTAAGACCCAACCCCCTTTTAACCAAAATCATTTTGGGCCTCACTTATTGTATAAGTCCCTCCGCGTTAAAAGAAAACCTCGGCGCGATCGCCATTTTAAACGAAAAATCAATTGGGCCTACCCTCGTGTTATAAGCCCCACTCTTTTTCTTTAAACTTTTTGGGCCTCTTGAGAGAGTGTAAGACCCATCCCTTTGTACATAAAACCTTTTTTGGGTCTCAGTCACTTGTATAAGTCCCTCTGTACAAATTGAAACAGTGCGCTCACTGATAAAACCCTGGGCCTCTCCTTGAGCTGTAAGCCCCAAATCTTTCTTTTTCAAAGCACTTTCTCCTTTGATTTTGAAATATACTGTTTTTTTCAATCTTTCTTTGTTGAACAACTAACCAAACATCATGGAAGCTCTACAACCGAGTAAGTGGTTATCGCTTTCATTTACTGCTTTCATATATATAACTGTATTGTGGGGCTGCTCACTGTAAGTCTCCTTTCATAAACTCATATCTACTGTGTAATAATAGTATAGATATTTAGAGTTTCCCCGGAAACTACGTCTAGAACTAGGTGACGTCGTTTCATTTATTCGTAGAAATAGATGCCTAGATCCCCAATAGGATCACCAGATACAGTCTTCTCTCAAGCTGTAATCACTAGGACTCGTCAAGAAACTCTACTCCCCAAGATGAATGTGTCATACCCCAAATGTTGACCACTATGATTTCCCATCATTGTGCAAATCATCATCACAATATGGATGTACCTCTTTGCCTTGTCAGTCTCCCCAAAGATGGGTGAGCATTCACTACAATCAAAATCAGGGTTTCAAGCCCTCTTTGAGTTCTTAGACAAAGGATCAATCAAGGAATGACATGATCTTCAACTTGTCAAACCTCTCAAACATCCTCATTAGATCAAAAGGACTCCCAGTTCAAGGATTAAGCACAAGGTTGCTCCCTTCTAGGTGGATCAAGCCTCAAGATCGCCAGTGTCACCGAATTATGGTTTTGATCGACCAGGGCCTCCAGATAGAAAATTTTCATCTGGGCACAAGCCAATGATCCAAAACATAACCTAATATACTCCATGGAACCTCATGGGCCTCATTACCAAGTCAATTTTGCCTCAGGGGATGCATACATCAAAAATCAGGGATTAGGGTTTTTTGACCTAATTCACCCCTAAGATGACTGTTGGTGCAAATCATGAGCCAAGACCTCAAGAGAAGGTTTTAGGGTCTCTAATGAACTATATTGATCCATTTTGAACAATGGATTAATCCATGAAGCTTGAGCAACAAGTCTCAGTTTCATCTACACCACAGTTAGGGTTTTGCGGAAAAAGTCAACTGTAACTTTGACTTTTGACCAGGACATGCTCCCAAGCCCTAAGACATGCCTCAATATACCCTATGACACCCATGGAACATGTCCATCAAGTTTGATTTAGGTCAATGACATGATTTCCTGAGGCATTGCACAATTTGGAATTCATCTGATAAAAAGTCAACTGTGCACCAAAAGTCAACTTTGACTTTTTGAGATTTTTCACCAAAATGGATTTTTAACCCTAAAATGATGTTTATGTATGATTTGAATCATCATTCATCAAGAAAAATCAAGAAAAGTTGGATAACTTGTAAAAGGGGTAACCATAAAACTTAGAAAAATTTCTAAGTTATGGGAAAAGTACCACTAATGCACTAACTTTGGAGGACCATAACTCCTAAACCACAAGGCCATTGTGCCCCATTCAAAGCTTGATTTGTAGATCACATTACCCTCTACAAAAACTTCATACTAAGTTATTTCCAAATTCCTCATGGATTTTGAGTTATGGAGTGATCAAAATCAAGAAAAGTCACTTTGTTTCAACACTTAGTGAAAATTTCACTAAGACAGATTCTACCTCACTTTTTGCCAAATGTAGGGGGATTTTTCACTTGGTTTCAAAAGTGATCAAAACCAAACATGTTCAAACAGTTGTTGTGTCATGTAAAGGCTTTCCAAAATGACCAAGAACATCACCAAATTCAACTTGGGCCATGAGATATGGTAGTGGCAAGATGCCTTGCTGAAATCTGCCAAGGCAAGGCAGTTTTTTACACTTTTGGCCGATTTGCCAAAATCAGCCAATTCCAAGCCTTGTCATCACTTTGGACACATCTAAGGATTGAATCTAAAGGGGACAATCACTGAGCCAAGCCTCCAAAGTCTTTGGAACCAAAAATAGCACTCAAAACCTAGAATTGCTTAAAATAGGGACAAGACTCCAATTTTGGATTCAAGCATTCAATGGAAGCTCCAAGGTGGCATAGACTGAGCTCTCATCAACTGAATTCAGTCAAGACTTATCCAAGACCAAGGGGACTAGCAGCCTGTGCCCTAACCTCTAGTCAATGGCTATAGGAGACTTGGATTCTCATTGATCAACATTGGCCAAACCTATTTTGCAGTTGCCATTCACTGTGGATCCCAAAAAAAACTTGCTCTACTATAAATAGAGCTCAATTGTGGTCAGTTTAAGCACACCAAAGGCCTACAACACTTGCCTTTCTCAAAATCTGTTTCTCTTGGCAAAAATGCCTTTCTTAGCAAGGTAACTATCGAGTTTTGAGTTTGAGAGCTTTTCCAACCAATCCAATCACACACACACATCATATACATCACATATGATAAGATCAAACACTTAAACAACAACTGGAACACAGATATCTCAGAATCACCAGTCAATTGCTCAAGGTTTTAACCAAAGTGCAGTTGAGATGCCATGAAATGATCCAGCCAATTTCAATCAAGTCCAAGCATTCAAACACACTCCATAGGGTATAGGGAAGCTATTCAGATCATCACAACATAACTGTAACACCTCCTACACAAATCACGATCACCAGCGGCAAGTGGTAAGCATGAGCTCTTCTAACTCTATGATCCACACAATGTCTGCTGCACAATAATTTGGCTATATGTTCATAATCATGCATGGAATGTTTCCCCTCAATTAATTGCATTGTTTGAATCGTGTATCAAAAATCCTAGCCTTCATGCAGAAATTAGGGTTCTTGAGGTTTCTTCGTGATTTCTTGTTGTATGTTTAATTTAAATGAAATTAAATGCTATAGACATGAACGTGAGGTTGAAACGAGTTGATTGGTATGTGGATTGCATGATATGATTACGTATTCAGTGAGATTGGATAGAAAATGCAAATCTGGGAAACCCAGAAAAACACGCGTGTTCTTGCCTTTGTTCTTGGCGCCATTTTCCAACATTTGAATATTTGAATTTTGTGATTTTGTTTAATTGATTCAAAAATTAATTTCTCTCTGGGTTTTAATGATTTTGAGTTGATTCTTTTTTCAATAATTCACAAAAATGTAAAAAAAATTTATTTTATCAAAAAATCCCAAAAATATTATTTATTTGGTATAATTGATATTTTTGCAAAGAAATAATGTTTTAATTGTTTTTAACATTTAAAATATTTTTTCCACCTTGATTTTGCAACTTTTAATGCTTTCTAATTATTTTGTAGGTCAATACTTAATTCTTGAAGCATTAATCCAAGATTACAAATTGTTTTTCATATGTAAAACAATTTTGATCATTTTTATTGAATTTTTATTCAATTAAATACATTTTTTGAAAACAAATTAGGGTTTTGGATTAATTCAACCCTCATAAATTATTTTCAAAAGAACTTGGGCCTCTAATAGAGTGTAAGACCCAATCCTTTTTTTGACCAAACCATTTTAGGCCTCAGTGTATTGTATAAGTCCCGATACCGTCAAAAATAAACGGCGCGATCATCGCCTTTTTTTCAAAACCATCTTGGCCTCTCCTTGAGCGGCCTCTATTAGAGTGTAAGACCCAACCCACTTGTACATAAATATTTTGGGCCTCATTCGTTGTATAAGTCCCTCTGTGCATTTTCAAATAAACGACGCGATCGTCGCCTTTTGAAAAATAACCATCCGGGCCTACCCTCGAGTAGTAAGACCCGCTTCTTTTTATTCAAAACTTTTTGGGCCTCTTGAGAGAGTGTAAGACCCATCCCTTTGTACAGAAAACAATTTCGGGCCCCAGTCACTTGTATAAGTCCCTCTGTACAAATTTAAACAGTGCGCTCACTGATAAAACCCTGGGCCTCTCCTTGAGTTGTAAGCCCCAAATCTTTATTTTTCAAAGCACTTTCTCCTTTGATTTTGAATATACTGTTGTTTTCAATCTTTCTTTGTTGAACAACTAACCAAACAGCATGGAAGCTCTACAACCGAGTAAGTGGTTATCGCTTTCACTTACTGCTTTCATATATATAACTGTATTGTGGGGCTGCTCACTGTAATTCTCCTTTCATAAACTCATATCTACTGTGTAATAATAGTATAGATATTTAGAGTTTCCCCGACAATTACGTCTAGAACTAGGTGACGCCGTTTCGTTTAGTTCGTAGAAATAGACGCCTAGATCCCCAATAGGATCACCAGATACAGTCTTCTCTTCGGCTGTCCTGATTAGGAATTGTCAAGAAACTCTACTCCCCAAGATAAATGTATTCTCCGTGAATGGCATCTTTGAGTTTCTTCCAAATTCTCGAACCGTCCTGACTTTGATCTATTCTCGGTGAATAGCATTGCCTTGACTTTCTCAGGATTTGGGGACCCACGAGCTTCTTAAAAGCATCGGCCTCCTCTTGGGCATCGTACAAGGACCCACAGGCTTCCTAAAAGCAACCCCGCCTCCTCTTGGGCTTAGTACAAGGACCCTACGGCTTCTTAGAAGTATTCACAGCCTCATCTTAGGCTTCGTATAATGATCTCTTCCTCCGGGAATGATAGCCTCCTCTTGGGCTTAGTACAAGGACTAGTCTGCTTCTTAAAAGCTTCCAGCCTCCTCTTGGGCTTCGTACAAATTGTCCCGACGACCTCCTAGAGGTATAGGAACAGAACTTAATCATCTTCATAGAGCAGTCCTTTCATAGAGTCTACTACTATTTCTCAAAAACATAGTACAAAAGATGAAACTCTAGACTTGGACAGTCTAAATTCCTTGAGTCTCAAAGACATTCTCAAGTGACCCCTTCGTTAAATCGGAAGAAAACCCGCAGACTCGGACAGTCTCGATACCCTTCAGGTTTCCCGCTTCCTTAAAGAACAGGAATAACCCTAACCTTGGAATCAAATCCTTGAGTACAGTGTTGCTCATATAAGAACTGATTTTCTCTTTCAAAATCGGTATGCTAGACCTGTCACTTAACTGAGACAGTAACCATAGCCTCCTCTTAGGCTTTGTATAAAGATCCTTCTTCAGTGAAGTTAGCCTCCTCTTAGGCTTTGTATAATGATTTCCCCTAGCGGAAGTTAGCCTCCTCATAGGCTTTGAATAATGATCTTTCCCCAAGCATAACCCAGCATCCTCTTGGGCTTTGTACAATGATTCTCCCCAGCGGAGCAAACCTTTTCAGCCTCCTCTTGGGCTTTGTACAATGATTATCCCCAGCGGAGCTAACAATTTTCACCTCCATCTCGGGCTTTATACGAGATACCAAAAGATTCCCCAGCGGAGTCAAACAACGTTTAGCCTCTCTCTCGGGCTTTGTACGAGACACATAAAAGACTCCCTCGCTGAGTCAATCACCTTTCATCCTCCATCTCGGGCTTTGTACCAGATACAAAAAAGGTTCTTATTGAACCAAACAAACAATAGCCTCCATCTCGGGCTTCATACGAGATACCAAAAGACTCCATCGTCGGGTCAAAAACCTTTTCGCCTCCATCTCGGGCTTTGTACGAGATACAAAAACACTCTCTTGTTGAGTATAAAAGATCCTCTTGTAGGATCAATCCCTTTTAGTCTCTCTCTCGGGATTTGTACGAGACACCTTTTAGCCTCCTCTTAGGCTTTGTATAATGATTTTCCTCAGTAGAGTTAGCCTCCTCTTAGGCTTTGTATAAGAAATCCCCGGTTGAGTCCAATCAACCTTTTAACATCAAAGCTATGCCTCGTTCACAGTACACAAACATCAATAACTCCTTCCCCTTCATCTAATCGCTGTAAGCGGCAAGCCTCTGGATCATCTATATCCATGCCACTGTCCATCTTTTAGCATGAGAAATTCCTAAGGAAAGATAGCATTGCTCTACACTGAGTTAAAGTCTTCTCCTTCAGGTCAAAACTACCCTTTAAAGGAAATTATGGCATTACTAGGATCAGCGTATCCCGGTTAAAGTAATTCTCCTTTATTATCAGTCACCTAATAGTTGTGACAGACAAACCCTTCTTTAGAGATGACAAATTCTCTCTAAAGTCGAGGCCTTTTCAG
Organism: Lathyrus tuberosus; assembly: GCA_022829125.1. Classification (NCBI taxonomy): domain Eukaryota; kingdom Viridiplantae; phylum Streptophyta; class Magnoliopsida; order Fabales; family Fabaceae; genus Lathyrus; species Lathyrus tuberosus. The sequence goes on along the minus strand of JALAZF010000161.1, from coordinate 5,152,868 downwards.
CTTCACGTCTTGGGCTTTGAACAAGACACAAATAAACTCTTCAGCTTCACATCTTGGGCTTTGAACAAGATACAAACTACCCTTTTCGCTTCACGTCTTGGGCTTTGAACAAGACACCAAAAAACCAATTTCCTCCCATAGATTAGGAGGAACTACGAATGCTCTGATTTCCCTGTTTCGGTAAATGGGAATACGTAGGCATAAGATCGAAAGAAAAGATCTTAGCGAGCACACTAAACAAAAAACCCAAATCCCATATCTCCATCAATCAAAAGCAGTAATTCAAAACATCAGTCTTGACATCCTAATCCTTGCTCCCCACCAAAAACCTTCTGCCTAGGTGACCAGATCAAAATGACCGTATTGGCGAAACTACAAATAACCAGTACAAACTCCCCGAATCTTTGTAGCACCCGTAACCGAACAGACCGCTGTTCAAACTCAGTATGCAAGCAGGGTTAATTGGAGACATCTATTTCCCTTCCTTATTCAGCTCACAATAGGATAAAAAATGAATCGACCTGTAGTCATCAGAGCGATCGTGCTTCGCAACCACATCCAAAAATTACTCGCTACAGAAAAATGGCGACTCTGTTGGGGAGAAAGATTGACCTATGCTGGTCCATCTCTTAGGCAGAGTTCACATCTCATTTTACCTTAGGGCATCATCCCCATTTTCCACGGAAAATGGCAACTCTGCTGAGGAGAAAGATTGACCTATGCTGGTCCATCTCTTAGGCAGAGAACCACAGATTGAGGCTTCCGCCGGGGAACCCATTTCTGTCAGGAACTTAAGATTCATAGCTTTATAGGTCTAGGATGATTAGGACAAATATATACTGCTTTCCCTAATTTCTATATGTGTTTATTTTTCTGCTAATGGGAATGCGTGTGATGCCGCATGTGGAAAGATTGAGTATACACCTAGGCAAAGCCAACACTTTCGTAGTGCAGAAACTATCGGAATAAGTTGTTACGCGATACTACCCTCATTTGAGGTTGGTGATCTATTCTCGGTGAATAGCACTTACTCTAAGATCGCACTACAACTCGTTGGCGATCCGCTTGTTGTTTTGCTTTCCTGGGAGGAGCTGATGATAATGAGTACAGGTACAAAAAACACCCTAGTATAAACCTTTGGGGATGGGTAGAGCCTTGACTTCATGACAACGACCCTCTGACCCCATTTTTTTCTATGTTTTTGTGTGCTGCATTCATGCATTCATCTAATAAAACATTCAAACATTCAAAAAACTTCTCTTCTAGTCTCTCTGTTTTTCAAATTAAACTAAGACTATGATTGCAAATATCAGAGAAGAGGATTACGCTAATGGACTTCGGTAGAAGGAGAACTCATACGTACACCTTCAAGGTTCCAAAACTTGAGGATTTGAGAAAGTTAGCAAGGATGATCACTAACCCTGAGGCTTTCAGAGCAAAGCACGGAGGTCTGCTACCACTGTTAAGAGTCCATGTGATTGAGGGAATCATGGATGCGCTCATTCAGTTTTACGATCCAGTTTATCACTGTTTCACATTCCCGGATTACCAGCTAGCACCAACACTGGAGGAGTATTCTCACTTGATCGATCTACACATTATAGATCGAGCTCCATTTTCTGGACTGGAAGAAATTCCAAACAATCAGACCATTGCAAGAGCAATTCATTTGGACGAGTCTGAGGTCAGGACTCACCTAACCACTAAGGGTGACATTCAAGGTTTTCCAGCCCAGTTCTTGACAAAGAAGGCCCTGTACTTCGCTAGTATAGGAAATGTGACTGCTTTTGAAAGCATCTTTGTCTTGCTCACCTACGGGTTATTTTTGTTTCCCAACATCAATAACTTCGTCGATATTAACGCTATTAAGGTTTTTCTCATTGGAAACCCTGTGCCGACTTTGCTCGCAGATGCGTATCATTCTGTACACTTGGGTAATTTGTACAGTGGAGGGGAGATCACATGTTGTGTACCTCTACTCTACAAATGGTTTATCTCTCACTTGCCCAAGTCTGCTGCCTTTTGGTATTGCAAGAGTGCCTTACGTTGGTCGCAGAAGATCATGTCTCTTACCAACTCTGATATAGATTGGTGTAACGAGATTCATGATGGGATCAGGATCATTGACCGTTGTGGAAACTTCCTCAACGTACCCCTTATAGGAACTAAGGGAGGAATCAACTACCATCTGGTATTGGTTCGCCGTCAATTTGGATACCCGATGAGGCTTGTTCCGCTGAACGCTCATCTGGAAGGTCTTTTCTTCAAGGAAGGAGAAAATGACAGAGCACTAAAATTGGTAATAGTGCAAGCTTGGAAACAGGTTCATAAGAAAGAACGAGAGTCTCTAGGAAAACCGGACTGTATCTCGGTGGAGCCTTATCTCCATTGGGTACAAACTAGAGCTCTCAAGCTAAAGATTCCTTATCCTCGTTACAGAATTCTTCCACCGAGGGAGTCTGTCATGTACTTCATGACGGAAAATGAAAAGCTTCAGGTTACTCTCAACAAAGTTCAAAAGGAGAGGAGGTCTTGGAAGAACAAGTACCGCACCCTCGACGTAGAGTGCATCAAAATACAGCAATTACTGAAAGAGAAGGATGCTCTGATTGAAATTTTAGAGCAGCATGCTGTAGCGAGCGATTTTGGACGTGGTTCTTAAGCACAGGTCGCTCTCTGCGGTTGAGTCAACTACAGGTCGATTCATTTTTTATCCTATTGTAAGCTGACTAAGGAAGGGAAATAGATGTCTCCAATTAACCCTGCTTGCATACTGAGTTTAAACAGCAGTCTGTTAAGTTACGAATGCTACAATGTGGGGGGCCTTTGTACTGGTTATTTGTATTTTCGCCAATACGACTTTCTTTCTTTTTTATCTGGGCAGAAGGTTTTCTGATGGGGAACAAGGATTAGGATGTTTAGGACTGATGTTTTTGAAATACTGCTTTTGAGTGATGGGATTTGGGTTTTTTGTTTAGTGTGCTCGCTAATATCTTTTTGGTTTTTGGTGTCTTGTTCAAAGCCCAAGACGTGAAGCGAAAGGTTGTTTGTATCTTGATCAAAGCCCAAGATGTGAAACTGAAAGGTCTCGACTTTAGAGAGAGTTTGTCATCTCTAAAGAGGGAAGAAGGAGAATTACTTTAACTGGGATACGCGGATCCTAGTAATGCCATAATTTCCGAAGAAAGGGTTTTAACCTGAAGGAGAAGACTTTAACTCTATGTATAGAGCAACGCCATCTTTCCTTAGGAATTCCTCGTGCTAAAATAAGGACAGTGGCATGGATGTAGATGATCCAGAGGCTTGCCGCTTACAGCGATTAGATGAAAGGGAAGGAGTTGTTGATGTTTGTGTACTGTGAACGAGGTACAGGTTTGATGCTAAAAGGTTGATTGGATCAACCAGTAGTTTTCTTATATAAAGCCTAAGAGGAGGCTAATTTCCGCTGGGGAAAATTATTATACAAAGCCTAAGAGGAGGCTATTTTGTGTCTCGTACAAAGCCCGAGAGAGAGGCTAAAAGGGTTTGACCCAATTGGATATCATTATACAAAGCCTAAGAGGAGGCTAAAAAAGAGTTGACTCAGGTGGATAGTCTTTTGTAGCTCGTATGAAGCCCGAGATGGAGGCTGAAAAAGAGTTTGGCTCTATAAGAACCTTTTTGTATCTCGTATAAAGCCTGAGATGGAGGCTGAAAAGGTTTGTTCCGCTGGGGAGAACCATTTGTATAAAGCCCAAGAGGAGGCTATCTGCTGGTGACTATTTTAGTTAAGTGACAGGTCCAGTATACTGATCTTTAAAGAGAAAATCAGTTCTTATATGAGCAACACTGTACTCATGGGTTTGATCTGAGGATCGGGGTTGTTCCCTTTTCTTTAAGGAAACGGGGAAATCCAAAGGGTATTGAGACTGTCCGAGTCTACGGGTTTCCTTCCTATTTAACGAAAGGGGTCAGTTGAGAATGTCTTTTAGACTCAAGGAAACAGACTGTCCAAGTCTGGAGTTTCATCTTTTGTACTATGCTTTAAGAAATAGTAGTAGACTCTGGAAAGGACTGCTCTATGAAGATTACTAAGTTCTGTTCCTATACCTCTAGGAGGTCGTCGGGACAATTTGTACGAAGCCCAAGAGGAGGCTGGAAGCTTTTAAGAAGCCGATCGGTCCTTGTACGAAGCCCAAGAGAAGGCTATCATTCCCGGAGGAAGAGATCATTATACGAAGCCTAAGAGGAGGCTGTGAATACTTCTAAGAAGCCGACGGGTCCTTGTACAATGCCCAAGAGAAGGCCGATGCTTTTAAGAAGCCCGTGGGTCCATCAACTCCTTTCCATTCGGAGAGATGACTCTTTTAAAGATAAAAACCACTGGTAAACGTGCTAGGTTTACTATCCAGCGACTTTTAACTTTTAAAGAGGGTCCCTTAGTTAAGGTCCAAGTTTATGACCATAGTGGGTTCCCAAACCCCGAGACATTCAAGGCAAGCTATTCACAAGGAATAGATCGAGTCAGGAACGTTCGAGAATTTGGAAGAAACTCAAAGATGCCATTCACAGAGAATACATTCATCTTGGGGAGCAGAGTTTCTTGATGATTCCTAAGGAGGACAGCCGAAGAGAAGACTGTATCTGGTGCTCCTATTGGGGATCTAGGTGTCTATTTCTACGAATAAATGAAAAGGTGTCACCTAGTTCTAGACGTAGTTGCTGGGGAAACTCAAAATATCTATACTATTATTACACAGTTGATATGAGTTTATGAAAGGAGACTTACAGTGAGCAGCCCCACAATGCAGTTATATTATGAAAGCAGTAAATGAAAGCGATAACCACTTACTCGGTTGTAGAGCATCCATGCTGTTGGGTTAGTTGTTCAACAAAGAAAGATTGAAAACAATAGTATATTCAAAATCAAAGGAGAAAGTGCTTTGAAAAAGAAAGATTTGGGGCTTACAGCTCAAGGAGAGGCCCAGATGGTTTTACCAGTGAATTTGTACAGAGGGTCTTATACAAGAGACTGTGCCCAAAAAAGGTTTTCTGTACAGAGGGATGGGTCTTACACTCTCTCAAGAGGCCCAAAAAGTTTAAAGAAAAAGAGTGGGGCTTATAACACGAGGGTAGGCCCAATTGACTTTTCGTTTAAAATGGCGATCGCGCCGAGGTTTTCTTTTAACGCAGAGGGACTTATACAATAAGTGAAGCCCAAAATTGTTTTGGTTAAAAGGGGGTTGGGTCTTACATTCTAATAGAGGCCCAAAGTATTTTGAATGGGTCTTATAGCTAAAGGAGAGGCCCAGATTATTTTTATTTTTAAACGGGTGACGATCGTGCCGTTTACTTGTACAGAGGGACTTATACAATGAGTGAGGCCCAAAAGGTTTTTGTACAAGGGGGGTGTGGGTCTTACACTCTCTCAAGAGGCCCAAAGTGTTTTGAAAATGATTTATGAGGGTTGAATTAATCCAAAACCCTAATTTGTTTTCAAAATGTATTTAATTGAATAAAAATTCAATTAAAATGATCAAAAATTGTTTAACATATGGAAAACAAATTGTGATCTTGGATTAATGCTTCAAAAATTAAGTATTGACCTACAAAATAATTAGAAAGCATCAAAAGTTGCCAAATCAATGTGGGAAAAAATATTTCAAATGTTAAAAACAATTAAAACATTAATTCTTTGCAAAAATATCAATTATATAAAATAAATAATATTTTTGGGATTTTTTGGGAGAATAAAATATTTCAACATTTTTGTGAATTATTAAAAAAAGAATCAACTCAAAATCATTAAAACTCAGAGAGAAATTAATTTTTGAATCAATTAAACAAAATCACAAAATTCAAATATTCAAATTTAGAAAAATGGCGCCAAGAACAAGCTGAAGAACACGCGCGTGTTCTGGGATTCTCAGATTTTCATTTTCTATCCAATCTCACTGAATACTTAATCATATCATGTAATCCACATACCAATCAACTCGTTTCAACCTCACGATCATGTCTATGTACTTTAATTTCATTTAAATTAAACATACAACAAGAAATCAAGAAGAATCCTCAAGAACCCTAATTTCTGCATGAAGGCTGGGATTTTTGATACACGATTCAAATAATGCAATTAATTGAGGGAAAACATTCCATGCATGATTATGAACATATGGCCAAATTATTGTGCGAGGAAATATGCATAGATTGAGAGATGACCAAGTATGTGCTTACCTCCAAGTCGTGACAGCAAGAGCAAATCAAATTCTGTGTTGGAGGTGTTACAGATGAGTTGTGATGATCTGAACAGCTTCCCTACACCATATGGAGTGTGTTTGAATGCTTGGACCTGATTGAAATTGGCTGGATCACTCTGTGGTACCTCAGCTGCAACTTGGTTAAAACCTTGAGCAACCAGCTGGTGATTTTGTGAAATCTGTGTTCCAGATGTTGTTTGAGTGTTTGGATCACTTCTATATGATGTATGTGAGGTGTGTGAGTGGTTGGTTTGATTGGAATTGCTCTCAAACTCAAAACCCGATAGTGACTTGCCTTTGAAGGCAAAATTGGAGTGAAAGAAGAGATTTTGAGGAAAGCATCTATTTGATGGCTTTGGTGTACTCAAACTGATCACAATTGAACTCTATTTATAGTAGAGCAAGTTTGTTTTGGCTGCAATAGTGAATGGCAACTGCAGCAGGTGTTTCCTCAATGTTGGCCAATAGAAATGAAAGTCTCCTCTAGCCATTGACTAGAGGTTAGGGCACAGGGTTGTGGTTCCCTTGGTCTTGGATAAGTCTTGACTGATTTCAGATGAGAATGGCTCAGTCCATGCCACCTTGATGGTTCCATTGAATGCTTAAATCCAAATTTGGAGTCTTGTCCCTATTTTGGCAACTCTAGGTTCAACATGCTATTCCTTGTTCCTTGGACCTTGGAGGCTTGGCTCAGTGATTGTCCCCTTTGGATTCAATCCTCAGAGGTGTCCAAGTGGATAGGAACTATTGAAATTGGCTGATTTTGGCAAATCGAGCCAAAATGCAAATTCTGTCTTGCTTTGACAGATTTCAGCAAGGCAACTTGCCAATGTTGTATCTCATGATGTAGGTTGAATTTGGCAATGTTCTTGGCCATTTTGGAAAGCCCTAACATGATACAACAACTGTTTGAACAAGTTTGGTTTTTATCTCTTTTGATTCCAAGTGAAAAATCCCTCTACATTTGGCAAAAAGTGAAGGCAAATTCTGACTTAGTGAAAATTTCACTAAGTGTTGGAAAAAGTGACATTTTCACTTTTCAGCCACTTTGATCACTCCATAACTCAAAATCCTTAATGAATTGGAATGACTTGTAGTTGAAGCTTTTGTAGATGATAATGAGGTCTACAAATCAAGCTTTGGATGGAAAAAATTGGCCTTGTGGTTTAGGAGTTATGGTCCTCCAAAGTTGGTACCCTAGCCACTTTATTTTTTAACTTAGAAAAATTTCTAAGTTTTTATGGTTACCCCTTTTACAAGTTATCCCACTTTCTTTGATTTTTCTTGATGAATGATGATTCAAATCATACATTAACATCATTTTAGGGTTAAAAATCCATTTTGGTGAGAAATCTCAAAAAGTCAAAGTTGACTTTTGTGCGCAGTTGACTTTTTATCAGATGAATTCCAAACTGTGCAATTCTTCAGGAAATCATGTCCTTGACCTAAATCAAACTTGATGGACATGTTCCATGGGTGTGATAAGGTATATTCATTCATGTATTAGGGCTTGGGAGCATGTCCTAGTCAAAAGTCAAAGTTACAGTTGACTTTTCTCGCGAAACCCTAATTGTGGTGCAGATGAAAATGAAACTTGTTGCTCAAGCTTCTTGGATCAATCCATTGTTCCAAATGGATCAATATGGTGTATCAAAGACCCTCAAATCATGTCTTGAGGTCTTGGTTCATAATTTGTCCCAAAAGTCAAATTAGGGGTGAATTAGGTCAAGAAACCTTAATTCCTGATTTTTGATGTATGCATCCCCTGAGGCAAAATTGACTTGATGATTGGGTTCATGAGGTTCCATGAAGTATATTAGGTTGTGTTTTGGATCATTGGCTTGTGCCCAGATGAAATTTTTCATCCGGAGGCCCATGGGCGATCAAAACCCTAATTTGGTGACACAGTCGATCAGGAGGCTTGATCCACCTAGAAGGGAGCAGCATTGTGCTTAATCCTTGCAGTGGGAGTCCTTTTGATCCATTGTGGATGTTTGAGAGGTTAGACAAGTTGAGGATCAAGTCATTCCTTGATTGATCCTTTGTCTAAGGCTCTGAGAGGGCTTGAAACCCTAAGTCTTTTTGCAGTCAATGCTCAACAATTCCTTGAGGAGATTGATGAGGCATGATGATTCATCCATATTGTGATGATGATTTGCACAATGATGGGAAACTTTAGTGGTCAAAATTTGGGGTATTACAGATGCCCCTATTTAATCTTCTTGGACCCGAAGGTGTGAATGACGAAAGTATTCGAGCATTCGGGGTGCAAGAGGATTAAATATCGGAATATCCAAAATTTTGATGGCTATGAATGGCAGCTTGCGCATTCATCTTCTTTTGCTAAGCAATGACGCTTAGAAAAGGTAAACGTCCCCTCGATCCTGGTTTCCTACCAAGGAACTGGTCTTAGTTTCTGATTCAAACTTCCCCTCGATCCTGGTTTCCTACCAAGGAACTGGTCTTAGTTTCTGATTCAAACTTCCCCTCGATCCTGTTTTCCTACCAAGGAACTGGTCTAAGTTTTCTGATTTAAACTTCCCCTCGATCCTGGTTTCCTACCAAGGAACTGGTCTAAGTTTTCTGATTTAAACTTCCCCTCGATCCTGGTTTCCTACCAAGGAACTGGTCTTAGTTTCTTTTGTCAATAAACTTTATTGACAAGGGACGCTATTCGTAGCGGTTTTCCTCAAACTTCTCGCCGAATTTTCCTGGAGAGATGTCATTTGACGATTCTACTGGGGAAAGCGAGTCTCTTGAGAGACTGCTTCTGCTTGGGGATATTGCATCATACTTTTCATGGGATCTTCCCAGAGAAATGCCATATGATGGGATCCAATTTTGAGGTGCCGATGACCCTTTCATCAGCGGATTTTTGGAGAAACACTGGCGTACTACCGAATCTCTGTTTAAGAGGCTTTCTCTGGGGATTTTCCTTAATCCGGGAAAGCAAGGATATCATCTTCAATGGCGAAGAGTGACATCTGTTGAAGGTTTCTCTGATGTTTCAGAGGCTCAATGTTATCAAAGTGGCCCAGCGCCGACTCTGATCTAGAGATACACTGGTAGCGAAATTGTTCAGAGGAAGCGATTCCTGACGAGGAAAGAACTGACAAACTCGATTGAGAGGACGGTCATCACGGAAGGATAAGACCGACTCAAGTGATAGTGATGCAATATAAAATGCGAATGCAAATAAAATGCATGATGTATGTATGCTTATGCTGACAAAACAGACGCGACATACAGAGTAAAAGATGAACACGACTGGATACTCGGCCACTGCTGGGGACGAAAAGGTACCATTGGTTCAACAAGCAGCAATTCCACCTTGCTTAGGAGAGATAGTCCCTGTTGGGAGCTATATTGATCGGGCTTAGGAGATGAGAACTCGGCCGAAGGTATCAGACGGGAAAACCGCATCTGATACAGTTGATCCTTCATTCAGGCGCACTGGCTTAGAAGGAATACTTTGATTCTGCACTTCGAAGTTCGCTTACTTCTGGAGAAGCGATCGGTGTTCTTCTGATGTACAATAGTCAAAAGAAAAGCCATCTTTAATTTAAAGCAGAAAAAGTTTTTTTTTTTTTTTTTAAAAAAATAAATTCATTTTGTTTTATTTCAAGAGTCGCTGATTAAGTTAAACAACGTCGTTCTGTAAAGTTAAAACAAATAAGAATTACAAACAAAAGCACAAGGGCTCAAATTTTATTGATAAGATGGAAATCAGCCAAACGCGTGATTCCAAAGAGTATTTACAAAGTTAGAAAATGGTAATTTACAGGGAAAAGGGCTACATTGAAACATAACGACCAATATCCTTCTACCAACTTTGAATTCGGGGCATCCTGAGCTTCTATCGAAGATGACCGTTGACTGGAGATTTCCTCCGATGGGTGATGTAACTGCTGCTAAGGGACTTGCCTCTGTTGAACATAGTTACTTGCCATTATCCCTAATTTTGCCTGGATTGTACTATGATGTTTCCAATCCACCGGGATGATTTTTTTCATGTCTCTAACTTTTGCCTGGACCGCCCTTTCGGGTTTTCAATCCACCGAGACGTTTTTTTTTAGTTTAGGCAAAGTATTTCTTGAGTACATCAACATTCGTGGGGTAGGCAAATTCCTCTCCGTCCATGGTTGCAAGTCTCAAGGCGCCGCCTGAGAAAGCTTTCGTGACCACATAGGGGCCATCATAATTCGGAGTCCATTTGCCTCGCGAATCAGAGAGAAATGATTGTATCTTCTTGACAACGAGGTCTCCTTTCCTGAAGACACGAGGTCGGACCTTTTTGTCAAACGCCCTCTTCATTCTTTGTTGATACAACTGACCGTGGCATAGTGCCGTTATCCGTTTCTCTTCGATCAGGTTCAATTCGTTGTGTCGACTTCGACACCATTCAGCTTCTGAAAGCTTAGCTTCCATCAATACCCGGATTGATGGGATCTCTACTTCTATGGGGAGCACTGCCTCCATGCCATATACTAGAGAGAAAGGGATAGCCCCTGTTGAAGTGCGGACAGACGTTCGATAACCGTGCAGAGAAAAGGGTAGCATCTCGTGCCAATCTTTGTAAGTTACAACCATCTTTTGAACGATCCTCTTGATGTTCTTGTTAGCCGCTTCTACCGCTCCGTTCATCTTGGGTCGGTAGGGAGATGAGTTATGGTGTTCAATCTTGAACTCTGCGCACAATCCTTCATCATCTTATTGTTCAAGTTTGATCCATTATCTGTAATGATCTGGCTTGGAACACCATAACGGCAGATGATATTGTTTTTGATAAATCGGACCACCACTTGTCGGGTAACATTAGCGTACGACGCTGCTTCGACCCACTTGGTGAAATAGTCAATGGCTACCAGGATGAACCGATGTCCTTTTGAAGCCTTAGGTTCAATCAAGCCAATCATGTCGATTCCCCATATGGAAAAAGGCCATGGGGAAGAAAGAACTTTGAGATGCGATGGTGGTACATGAATTTTGTCGGAGTATATCTGACACTTGTGACACCTCCTCATGTACTTGTAGCAGTCGGATTCCATTGTCAACTCGCCATTGTGTGTCCGTTGGCATGAGTGCCAAAGGATCCTTCATGAATTTCTTTCATAAGCATGCCTGCTTCTGGTCTGTCGACGCATCGGAGCAAGACCAAGTCTAAGTTTCTCTTATAAAGAGTGTCACCGCTCAGGAAGAAGCTTCCAGCTAGCCTTCTGAGGGTTTTCCTGTCCTTTCTGAGTGCCCCAGGTGGGTACTCTTGTTTCTGAAGGAAGCATTTGATATCGTGATACCAAGGTCTGTCGTCTAGGACTGCTTCGATCGCAAAGATGTAAGCGGGCCGTTCAAGGCGCATTACGTCAATCTTAGGTAGGTCATTCCATTGACCTACGCTAATCATGGAAGAGAGAGTGGCTAATGCATCAGCCATGTGATTCTCACCACGAGGAATGTGATGAAACTCAATTCTGTTGAAGAAGGGCAACAACCTTCTTGCATAGTCTTTGTAAGGAATCAATCCTGATTGGTATGTGTTCCAATCTCCTGTTATCTGATTGATAACCAAGGCTGAATCGCCGTATACGTCCAAGTTTTTGATCCTTAAATCAATCGCTTCTTCGAGACCCATGATACATGCTTCGTATTCGGCCTCGTTGTTCGTACATTTGAACAATAGTCTGGCAGTGAAAGGAATGTGGGTACCCTGAGGGGTAACAATGATTGCCCCAATCCCGTTTCCGTAATGATTGACTGCTCCGTCAAAGATAAGTCCCCACTGGGAACCTGGTTCCGGCCCTTCACAGGGTAGCGGTTCATCGCAATCTTTCATTTTTAGATACATGACATCTTCGTCTGGGAAGTCAAACCCGATTGATTCCTGATCGTCAATCGGTTGATGAGCCAAATGATCGGCTAAAATACTTCCTTTAACGGCTTTCTGAGCGTGGTACTCTATGTCATATTCTGATAGTAACATCTGCCAACGGGCAATCCTTCCCGTGAGAGCAGGTTTTTCGAAGACGTACTTGATTGGATCCATCTCGGAGACCAACCAAGTAGTATGACGAATCATGTACTGACGAAGACGTTTGGCTGCCCAAGCCAAAGCGCAGCAAGTTTTCTCGAGCATCGTATACCGAGTTTCACAGTTGGTAAACTTCTTGCTCAGATAGTAAATGGCAGACTCTTTCCTTTTGGTTTCGTCTTGCTGGCCAAGTACACATCCCATTGAGTCCTCAAGGACTGTGAGATAAATAATCAGTGGTCTTCCTTCCACTGTAGGTGATAGAATCGGCGGATTCAACAGATATTCCTTAATACTGTCGAAAGCGGTTTGGCAGTCTTCTGACCAAATGCAGTCCTGGTTCTTTTTCAGCAATTTGAAAATCGGCGCACACATGGCGGTCATAAGGAATATGAATCTGGAGATGTAGTTCAAACGTCCCAAGAATCCTCTGACTTGTTTTTCAGTTTTTGGAGAAGGCATTTCTCGAATGGCCTTGACCTTGTCAGGATCAACCTCAATTCCTTTCTGGCTGACGATGAACCCTAGTAATTTCCCCGAACGGACACCGAAGGTGCACTTATTGGGATTCAAGTGGAGCTTGAATTTTCTTAGACGTTCGAACAATTTTGACAGATGTTCAACGTGCTCATCCTCTGTTTTTGATTTTGCAATCAAATCATCGACATATACCTCGATTTCTTTGTGTATCATGTCATGAAATAGAGTGGTCATGGCCCTTTGATAGGTTGCCCCAGCATTCTTCAAACCAAACGGCATTACCTTGTAACAAAAGGTACCCCATGGGGTAATGAACGAAGTTTTCTCCATGTCTTTCGACGCCATTTTGATCTGGTTATAGCCCGAGAATCCATCCATGAAGGAGAAAACTTTGAACTTTGCTGTGTTGTCTACCAGCATGTCAATGTGTGGTAAAGGGAAGTCGTCCTTTGGACTAGCCTTGTTTAGATCTCTATAATCGACACACATTCTGACTTTTCCGTCCTTTTTAGGAACGGGTACGATGTTGGCTAACCATTGAGGATATTCAGATGTAGCGAGGAAACCCGCGTCGATCTGTTTCTGTACCTCCTCTTTGATTTTGATGGCCATGTCCGGGTGAGTGCGTCTCAACCTTTGCTTTACTGGCGGACATTCCGATCTCAATGGTAAGCGATGTTCCACGATGCTGGTATCCAACCCAGGCATGTCCTGATAGGACCAAGCAAACACATTGTGGAATTCTCTGAGAAGCTTTATCAAACCCTCTCTGGCAGTCGGACTGAGCAGTGCTCCAATCCTGATTTCTTTTCTCTCTTTTTCTGAACCCAAGTTTACCGTTTCCAACTGCTCTTTGTGAGGTTCAATGGACCTTTCCTCTTGTCTGAGTAATCGGGAGATCTCTTCTGGAATTTCGTTGTCAACTTCTTCTTCAGCCCCAAATACCGGGAACTCAAAGTCGGGAGAAGGCATCGGATCGTATGTTTCAACGGGGTTTAAAACAAGCAATCTGCATGACGTGATGATTCGTGTTTAGAAGAGATGGAGAAAATGCAAGTGTGTGCAGTGTATTGATTTTACTGCTTGTTTTTATTATTATGTTTTTTAGGATTACCATTTTCTGAAAAAAGCAAAAAAGAGAAAACAGCAATAATGCGGAAATTATAGAACGACGTTATGTTATTAATGCACAAGTCGGTTCTTGAAACTACAGCCCTATAAAACAAAACTCTGTCGCTTCGGGCAAAGCGAAGAGGGAAATTTACAGAAAGCGAGCCCTATCAAAACATCCGTTTCACCTGGGCAGGGTGAAAGGCTTAAAGATGGCAATTACTTTGACTGGTGAACGACCTTGGGAACCTCGACAGTAACCCATTGGCGGCGAACTCCTCGGTGAATCACAAAGTCTGGCACCTTCCTTGATTTGTCTTCAGAAATGACGCTGATTTCTGGTGGAGCAGGATCATTGGAATCTGTCTCCCAGGCAGAATTGTCGTAGGAGGATTCCTCTGTTGCATTTTGCATAGCATTTGTACTCTCAACTGTATCTCCCCATCCAGTTGGCTGGATGTCTTCGAGCCTGATACGAGAGCTTTCGGGAGCGGTGTACTTGACCAAATAGTCGTATTTTCCACTTGGTTCTCCCAGAGTGTCCCAAACTTCTTTGGAACTGGAGGAGTCATCCCTCTCGATGACGTTGACCTCGGGAAAAGCGTAGTTGATGAATTCAAGTCCTGCGAACGTTGAGAATTCATCGTCATGTTGAGTAATTTCCGAGTGACCTGAGTGTTGATCCCATGACATGGTGGGGACACAGGTGTTCTGTTCAATGACAGTCAGCTGATTTTCATTGTTCGGCTGACTTTCCTGCCCCAAGTTTCCTGGATAATGCTGCCACATTGGCAAACCATCCATTGGGCCATAGTAAGTAGAATCACAGTTGTCTTTCATCAGTGTGTCTTCCTCTAATGAATTTGGTGGAGCACGGCATCCTTCCGGATCACAATCTCCATAGATCATTTCGACGTCTGATCTGGGTATAAATTTCGGACTCTGTGCGGGATAGCAAAATGTAATTTGCGTTTCTTCCTGCGACACATAACCATCCTCGTTAAGATAGGATTTCCAATCCTCATCTATGTCAAAGGGAGCCTCTTCATTGATAGCGTGGACTACTTGAGCCACTGGTTGGAGGAAACCTCCACTATGGAAGAAGTTCTGAATGGGATGAAGACTTTCATCGCCAACAGCTGTCTGGGTACAGGTTGCGGAAAAACCAAGACCCTTCTTTGTTTTGTTATAAATGGGAATGACAAGTTGTCCCCATCCGATTGTATCGCTACTCTCGACCGCTTTGATAGCATCCTTGTATGAGGAAATCGATGTTCCTCCTTCGGATTGATTGTTCTTGCTCACCGATAGTGCTTGGAACTGCGTTCCAATAACCTCTTCAGGTTCTATACCAGCAGATGATGACAAGTTGCTCACGAGCAAAGCCTGTTCCCCACAGACTGTGACAAGTTGATCGTTCTGAACGAACTTTAGCTTTTGGTGGAGGGTTGAAGTAACCGCTCCAGCCTGATGTATCCAAGGTCTTCCTAATAAACAACTGTATGTTACCCGGATGTCCATGACCTGGAAAGTGACTTGAAAAGTATGAGGACCGATAGTTATGGGAAGATCAACTTCGCCGATAACTGTTTTTTTGGATCCGTCGAATGCTTTGACGACGACCTCGCTGACTCTCATCGGAGGGCCCTTAAATGATAATTGCATCAAAGTAGACTTCGGCATAACATTCAGGGCTGACCCTGTGTCTACCAGTACGCTGGCTAAAGCATCGTCCTGGCAGTTGACTGTGATATTGAGCGCCATGTTATAACGGCGACCCTCTTCGGGTAATTCCTCATCACTAAATCCCAAATTGTTGCAGGAAGTGATGTTAGAGACAATACTATCGAATTGTTTGATTGTTACATCCTGTTCCACGAAGGCCTGCTCTAAGACTTTCTGTAGAGCCTCCCTGTGGGCTTCTGAACTGAGTAACAGTGATAATACTGAGATCTTTGAAGGAGTTTGTAACAGCTGATCAACAATGTTGAATTCACTCCTTTGGATGAGCTTTAGCATCTCATCTTTGTCTTTCGACAGGTCGGGATTACTGGATTGATCGACTGGTGGATCGGGAACTTCTGAATGAAATTCCTTTTCTTTGTTGGACTCTCCAACTCCTCGGTTGAAGATTCTACCGCTCCGTGTTACACGACTGATGTCTGCAATATTCACGACGGAGGGTAATGGAATGTCCTTTCCATTTTCAATTGTTGTTGCACCGTATTTGTAAGGAATAGCCTTAGTTGATTCATACGGTAGTGGTCCCGGTAGATAGATGACTATGGGAACCTTCTGGTTTTTCTGACCATCATAAGTAACCTCGATTCGTTCCCGGTTGGGAACTCTAGATTCATCAAGTAAAGGAATAATGGCAAAAACATCCCTGGTCCTGCGATGACCAGAGATCGTGAGGACATCCTCAACTTGCTCAGCAAGGTAGTTCGGCGACCAATTGATAAGTCCAGAACCTGGATATGGACTAATTTCTCCGCGATCCACTTGACCCTGAAGAGCTGTTCTCACAAGGTAACACCCTTGGTTACTTTCCGAACAGACGCTACAACTGTCATAGTTGTGTGGGGGCACCTGACCACGCCCACTTTGAATACAATGTAACCTTACTAGGTTAGCTTCCACTGATCGGACATCCTGACTTTGGTGCCGAGTGGGTTTCCTGTTACTGATACTAATCTGCTGAGTATCTTCGTCCATATAGATGGGCATCCACCAATGATTTAACAAGTGCTGAAGTGCCTCTTGGACAAGGGTACAACCGTGATCATTTTCGCAACCCGCTTTACAGCTTTGATAGTTATGTGAGACCAGGAATCCGAGTCAGACCTGCTCAGCATGTAACTCCACCAGGTTGGTATTCATCACGCGAATATCAAAAACCTGAACCATGTTGATTTGATAGGGATCCCTATCATGGTAGTCTTGGATCCATCCAAGATCCATCTGACGCTGGAGGGCCTCTTGTATGAAAGAGCATCCCTGTTTGTTTACCGAGCAAGTCAGACAGCTACTGTAATCGTACCGTGGCAGATTATGATACTGGCTTTGCCTTGAGTGCATTAGGATTTATATATTTGAAAGATAAGAGCCCGCTCCTAACAAGCTTTTGCAAGTCAGATTTGAAATTAAGGCAATTCTCTATGTTATGCCCCGATCCTCCTTGATGATAAGGGCATATCTGGTCCGCTTTAAACTAAAAAGGCAGATTTTCCGGTACTGTAAGAGGAGACTTAGTCTGAATGTGCCCCTTAGCCAGTAGTAACGGAAATAGTTCTGCATACGACACAGGTATAGGATCAAATCCTGATGATCACGTTGTAAGGTTGTTATTGTATTGAGGACGAGCCTGCTGAAGAGGCTGTTGAGTCCTTTGCTGATTATGTTGGCTCTGCGCAACCTGAGGTTGATACGTAGGAACAGGCGCGGGGCCGATAGCAGGAGTTACCGCTGCTACTGGTTGATAACGACGCCTTTGCTTTCCGAGAGAGATATTCCCAATATCTTGCTCTTTTTTCTTAGGGAGAGCACTACCATATTTTTTAGTACCACTCGTCGATCCAGTGTCTTTTATCAGACGTCCTTCTCGGACAGCTTCTTCAAGGCGTACACCCATACCGACCATCTCGGTGAAGTCACTGGGCGCACTGGCGACCATTTGGCCGTAGTAAAATGAGCTTAAGGTCTTTAAGAAGATCTTTGTCATCTCCTTTTCCTCAAGAGGTGGACAAATCTGAGCAGCAATTTCACGCCACCTCTGGGTGTACTCCTTAAAAGTTTCCTTGTCCTTTTGCGACATTGATCTGAGTTGATCTCTGTCAGGTGCCATGTCCAAATTGTATTTGTATTGTTGGACGAAGGCAGTACCAAGATCTCTGAATATGCCGATCGAGGCACGGTTTAAACCCATGTACCATTTTAAGCCGGCACCTGTTAAACTATCCTGAAAGTAATGAATCAGCAGGTCCTGATTTTCCGTCTGAGCTGACATTCGTCGAGTGTACATTGTCAAATGACTTTGAGGGCAAGAGTTACCCTTGTATTTTTCAAAGTCAGGCACTTGGAATTTGTGCGGAACTTTCACATTGGGGACCAGACAAAGGTCTGCAGCGTCCTTTCCAAAAAGATCCTGACCGCGAATGGCTTGCAGTTCCCTCTGCATTTCCAAGAACCGTTCCTGGAATTCATCCATTCGGTCAAACATAGTCTCCTTCTTGCCAGAAGGTATCTGTGGAATCTGTCCTTCCGGGACAGAGTGCACCACAGGGGGTGGTACCGTAACTACGGCGTTGAATCTTGGCGTCTCCCAAAGTTTGTAACCTTCAGGGGTCTTTAATATGCCTCTAGCATCTTCGCTTTCCCGAAGTTTGTAACCTTCAGGACCAGCGGCTCCTGCAGAAGTTCCCTGATCTTCAACGATCGGCAGAACATATCCTTCCGGGATATAGTTAACAGGCATGCCCCAGGGACGATCTTTCGGCATCTGATACCTAGGATCGAACTTCTCCACTATGGGCGTTGAGGTGATCTCCGAGATCACAGTCCTTTGTTGCTGAGCTTCTGCCATGGCTTGCATGTCGTTACGAAGCTTTCTCATATCCTCTCTCAGAGCGTCGATCTCTTCTCTCAACTCTCTGTTTTCTTCCTCAAAATCATCCATCTTTTTCTGACGACTGGCCCGAGTATTATACGAATGAGACAGTTTGACTCTAGAATCGAGACACAAACGTGAGATTCGTAGGTAAGGAGAATACGCGATGCGAGAATAATAAAATGCAATGATTTATATTAATTGTTTGTTGATTATTCAAAATAAACTGCGACAATTAGATTGCAAATATCAAACGGTGGGGAAACCCCTTTTTATTGAATTCAAAGGATTACAGAAATGGAAATACAGTAGATTACAAGGTGCAGAAACAGAAACCTAAACTAATGGGTCCTGGTACTTCCTCTTCTTTGACCGGGGCTCTTGAGCCGTTGCTGGGTTGTCATTCCTTTGCCAGGTGAAAGGAGCGAGCAAATTCCTTTGGTCATCTTGATTCTCTACAGCATGTTTCTCTAAAATTTCAATCAGAGCATCTTTCTCTTTCAGTAGTTGCTGTATTTGGATACACTCTATGTTGAGGGTGCGGTACTTGTTCTTCCAAGACCTTCTCTCCTTTTGAACTTTGTTGAGAGTAACCTGAAGCCTTTCAGTTTCCGTCATGAATTACATGACAGACTCCCGCGGCGGAAGAATTCCGTAACGAGGATAAGGCATTTTTAGCTTGAGAGCTCTAGTGTGTACCCAATGGAGATAAGGCTCCACCGAGATACAGTCTGGTTTTCCTAGAGACTCTCGTCCTTTCTTATGAACGTGTTTCCACGCATGCACTATTTCCATCTTCAGTGCCCTATCATTTTCTCCTTCCTTGAAGAAAAGACCTTCCAGATGAGCGTTTTGCGGAACGAGCCTCATCGGGTATCCAAATTGACGAAGAACCAATATCGGATGGTAGTTGATTCCCCCTTTAATTCCTATGAGGGGTACGTTGGGGAAGTTTCCACAACGATCAATGATCCTGATCCCATCATAAATCTTAATGCACCAATCTATATCAGAGTTGGTAAGAGACATGATCTTCTGCGACCAGCGCAGGGCATTCTTGCAATCCCAGAAAGCAGCAGACTTAGGCAAGTGAGAGATAAACCATTTGTAGAGCAAAGGTACACAGCAAGTGATCTCCCCTCCACTGTACAAATTTCCTAAGTGTACAGAATGATACGCATCTGCGAGCAAAGTCGGCACAGGGTTTCCAATGAGAAAAACCTTAATAGCGTTGATATCGACGAAGTTATTGATGTTGGGAAACAAAAATAACCCGTAGGTGAGTAAAATAAAGATGCTTTCAAAAGCAGTCCCGTTCCCTATACTAGCGAAGTACAGAGCTTTCTTTGTTAAGAACTGGGCTGGTAAACCTTGTATGCCACCCTTGGTAGTCAGGTGAGTCCTGACCTCAGACTCGTCCAAATGAATTGCTCGTGTAATGGTCTGATTCTTTGGAATTTCTTCCAGTCCAGAAAATGGAGCTTAATCAGTGATATGTAAATTAATCAGGTGAGAATACTCCTCCAACGTTGGTGCTAGCTGGTAATCCGGGAACGTAAAGCAGTGATAAACTGGATCGTAGAACTGACCGAGCGCGTCCATGATTCCCCCAATCACATGGACTCTTAACAGTGGTAGCAGACCACCGTGCTTGGCTCTGAAAGCCTCTGGGTTAACGATCATCCTCGCTAACCTCCTCAAATCCTCAAGCTTTGGAACCTTGAAGGTATACTGGTGAATTCTCCTTCTACCGAAATCCATCGGTGCAATCCTTTTCTCTGATATTTGCAATCACAGTCTTAGTTTATTTTGAAAAACAGAGAGACTAGAAGAGGAAGTTTTTCGAATGTTTTAATGTTTTTTAGATGAATACATGAATGCAGCACACAAAAACATAGAAAAAACATGGGGTCAGAGGGTCGTTGTCATGAAGGCAAGGCTCTACCCATCCCCAAAGGTTTACTAAGGTGATTTTTGTACCTGTACTCATTATCATTAGCTCCTCCCAGGAAGGCAGACAACAAGCGGATCGCCAGCGAGTTGTGTGCAATCTTAGAGTAAGTGCTATTCACCGAGAATAGATCACCAGCCTCAAATGAGGGTAGTATCGCGTAACAGCTATTTTCGATAGCTTCCGCACTACGAAAGGGTTGGCTTTTCTAGGTGTATACTCAATCTTTCCACATACGGCATCACCCGCATTCCCATTAGCAGAAAAATAAACACGTATAGAAATTAGGAAAAACAGTATATATATATTTGTCTTAAACATCCTAGACTTAATGAAGCTAAAGATCCTAAGTTCCTGACAGAAATGGGTTCCCCGGCGGAAGCCCCAATCTGTGGTTCTCAGCCCAAGAGATGGACCAGCATAGGTCAATCTTTCTCCTCAGCAGAGTTGTCATTTTCCGTGGAAAATGGGGACGATGCCCTAAAGCAAAATGAGATATCGGCCCCACGGTGGGCGCCACTTTTTCTGTAGCGAGCGATTTTGGACGTGGTTCTTAAGCACAGGTCGCTCTCTGCGGTTGAGTCTACTACAGGTCGATTCATTTTTTATCCTATTGTAAGCTGACTAAGGAAGGGAAATACATGTCTCCAATTAACCCTGCTTGCATATTGAGTTTAAACAGCGGTCTGTTAAGTTACGAATGCTACAATGTGGGGGGCCTTTGTACTGGTTATTTGTATTTTCGCCAATACGACTTTCTTTCTTTTTTGTCTGGGCAGAAGGTTTTCTGATGGGGAACAAGGATTAGGATGTTTAGGACTGATGTTTTTGAAATACTGCTTTTGAGTGATGGGATTTGGGTTTTTTGTTTAGTGTGCTCGCTAAGATCTTTTCTTTCGATCTTATGCCTACGTATTCCCGTTTAGCAAAACAGGGAAATCAGAGCGTTCGTAGTTCCTCCTAGTCTATGGGAGGAAATTGGTTTTTGGTGTCTTGTTCAAAGCCCAAGACTTGAAGCGAAAGGTTGTTTGTATCTTGATCAAAGCCCAAGATGTGAAGCTGAAAGGTCTCGACTTTAGAGAGAGTTTGTCATCTCTAAAGAGGGAAGAAGGAGAATTACTTTAACTGGGATACGCGGATCCTAGTAATGCCATAATTTCCAAAGAAAGGGTTTTAACCTGAAGGAGAAGACTTTAACTCTGTGTATAGAGAAACGCCATCTTTCCTTAGGAATTCCTCGTGCTAAAAGAAGGACAGTGGCATGGATGTAGATGATCCAGAGGCTTGCCGCTTACAGCGATTAGATGAAAGGGAAGGAGTTGTTGATGTTTGTGTACTGTGAACGAGGCACAGGTTTGATGCTAAAAGGTTGATTGGATCAACCAGTAGTTTTCTTATATAAAGCCTAAGAGGAGGCTAATTTCCGCTGGGGAAAATCATTATACAAAGCCTAAGAGGAGGCTATTTTGTGTCTCGTACAAAGCCCGAGAGAGAGGCTAAAAGGGTTTGACCCAATTGGATATCATTATACAAAGCCTAAGAGGAGGCTAAAAAAGAGTTGACTCAGGTGGATAGTCTTTTGTAGCTCGTATGAAGCCCGAGATGGAGGCTGAAAAAGAGTTTGGCTCTATAAGAACCTTTTTGTATCTCGTATAAAGCCCGAGATGGAGGCTGAAAAGGTTTGTTCCGCTGGGGAGAACCATTTGTATAAAGCCCAAGAGGAGGCTATCTGCTGGTGACTGTTTTAGTTAAGTGACAGGTCCAGTATACTGATCTTTAAAGAGAAAATCAGTTCTTATATGAGCAACACTGTACTCATGGGTTTGATCTGAGGATCGGGGTTGTTCCCTTTTCTTTAAGGAAACGGGGAAATCCAAAGGGTATTGAGACTGTCCAAGTCTACGGGTTTCCTTCCTATTTAACGAAAAGGGTCACTTGAGAATGTCTTTTAGACTCAAGGAAACAGACTGTCCAAGTCTGGAGTTTCATCTTTTGTACTATGCTTTGAGAAACAGTAGTAGACTCTGGAAAGGACTGCTCTATGAAGATTACTAAGTTCTGTTCCTATACCTCTAGGAGGTCGTCGGGACAATTTGTACGAAGCCCAAGAGGAGGCTGGAAGCTTTTAAGAAGCCGATCGGTCCTTGTACGAAGCCCAAGAGAAGGCTATCATTCCCGGAGGAAGAGATCATTATACGAAGCCTAAGAGGAGGCTGTGAATACTTCTAAGAAGCCGACGGGTCCTTGTACAATGCCCAAGAGAAGGCCGATGCTTTTAAGAAGCCCGTGGGTCCATCATCTCCTTTCCATTCGAAGAGATGACTCTTTTAAAGATAAAAACCACTGGTAAACGTGCTAGGTTTACTATCCAGCGACTTTTAACTTTTAAAGAGGGTCCCTTAGTTAAGGTCCAAGATTATCACCATAGTGGGTTCCCAAACCCCGAGACATTCAAGGCAAGCTATTCACAAGGAATAGATCAAGTCAGGAACGTTCGAGAATTTGGAAGAAACTCAAAGATGCCATTCTCAGAGAATACATTCATCTTGGGGAGCAGAGTTTCTTAATGATTCCTAAGGAGGACAGCCGAAGAGAAGACTGTATCTGGTGCTCCTATTGGGGATCTAGGTGTCTATTTCTACGAATAAATGAAAAGGTGTCACCTAGTTCTAGATGTAGTTGCCGGGGAAACTCAAAATATCTATACTATTATTACACAGTTGATATGAGTTTATGAAAGGAGACTTACAGTGAGCAGCCCCACAATGCAGTTATATTATGAAAGCAGTAAATGAAAGCGATAACCACTTACTCGGTTGTAGAGCTTCCATGCTGTTGGGTTAGTTGTTCAACAAGGAAAGATTGAAAACAACAGTATATTCAAAATCAAAGGAGAAAGTGCTTTAAAAAATAAATATTTGGGGCTTACAGCTCAAGGAGAGCCCCAGATGGTTTTACCAATGAATTTGTACAGAGGGTCTTATACAAGTGACTGTGGCCCAAAAAAGGTTTTCTGTACAGAGGGATGGGTCTTACACTCTCTCAAAAGGCCCAAAAAGTTTAAAGAAAAAGAGTGGGGCTTATAACACGAGGATAGGCCCAATTGACTTTTTGTTTAAAATGGTGATCGCGCCGAGGTTTTCTTTTAACGCAGAGGGACTTATACAATAAGTGAGGCCCAAAATTGTTTTGGTTAAAAGGGGGTTGGGTCTTACACTCTAATAGAGGCCCAAAGTGTTTTGAATGGGTCTTATAGCTCAAGGAGAGGCCCAGATGATTTTTATTTTTAAACGGGCGACGATCGTGCCGTTTACTTGTACAGAGGGACTTATACAATGAGTGAGGCCCAAAAGGTTTTTGTACAAGGGGGTGTGGGTCTTACACTCTCTCAAGAGGCCCAAAGTGTTTTGAAAATGATTTATGAGGGTTGAATTAATCCAAAACCCTAATTTGTTTTCAAAATGTATTTAATTGAATAAAAATTCAATTAAAATGATCAAAAATTGTTTAACATATGGAAAACAAATTGTGATCTTGGATTAATGCTTCAAAAATTAAGTATTGACCTACAAAATAATTAGAAAGCATCAAAAGTTGCCAAATCAATGTGGGAAAAAATATTTCAAATGTTAAAAACAATTAAAACATTAATTCTTTGCAAAAATATCAATTATATAAAAAAAAAAATATTTTTGGGATTTTTTGGGAGAATAAAATATTTCAACATTTTTGTGAATTATTAAAAAAAGAATCAACTCAAAATCATTAAAACTCAGAGAGAAATTAATTTTTGAATCAATTAAACAAAATCACAAAATTCAAATATTCAAATTTAGAAAAATGGCGCCAACAACAAGCTGAAGAACACGCGCGTGTTCTGGGATTCTCATATTTGCATTTTCTATCCAATCTCACTGAATACTTAATCATATCATGTAATCCACATACCAATCAACTCGTTTCAACCTCACGATCATGTCTATGTACTTTAATTTCATTTAAATTAAACATACAACAAGAAATCAAGAAGAATCCTCAAGAACCCTAATTTCTGCATGAAGGCTGGGATTTTTGATACACGATTCAAACAATGCAATTAATTGTGGGAAAACATTCCATGCATGATTATGAACATATGGCCAAATTATTGTGCGAGGAAATATGCATAGATTGAGAGATGACCAAGTATGTGCTTACCTCCAAGTCGTGACAGCAAGAGAAAATCAAATTCTGTGTTGGAGGTGTTACATATGAGTTATGATGATCTGAACAGCTTCCCTACACCATATGGAGTGTGTTTGAATGCTTGGACCTGATTGAAATTGGCTGGATCACTCTGTGGTACCTCAGCTGCAACTTGGTTAAAACCTTGAGCAACCAGCTGGTGATTTTGTGAAATCTGTGTTCCAGATGTTGTTTGAGTGTTTGGATCAATTCTATATGATGTATGTGAGGTGTGTGAGTGGTTGGTTTGATTGGAATTGCTCTCAAACTCAAAACCCGATAGTGACTTCCCTTTGAAGGCAAAATTGGAGTGAAAGAAGAGATTTTGAGGAAAGCAGCTGTTTGATGGCTTTGGTGTACTCAAACTGATCACAATTGAGCTCTATTTATAGTAGAGCAAGTTTGTTTTGGCTGCAATAGTGAATGGCAACTGCAGCAGGTGTTTCCTCAATGTTGGCCAATAGAAATGAAAGTCTCCTCTAGCCATTGACTAGAGGTTAGGGCACAGGGCTGTGGTTCCCTTGGTCTTGGATAAGTCTTGACTGATTTCAGATGAGAATGGCTCAGTCCATGCCACCTTGATGGTTCCATTGAATGCTTAAATCCAAATTTGGAGTCTTGTCCCTATTTTGGCAACTCTAGGTTCAACATGCTATTCCTTGTTCCTTGGACCTTGGAGGCTTGGCTCAGTGATTGTCCCCTTTGGATTCAATCCTCAGAGGTGTCCAAGTGGATAGGAACTATTGAAATTGGCTGATTTTGGCAAATCGAGCCAAAATGCAAATTCTGTCTTGCTTTGACAGATTTCAGCAAGGCAACTTGCCAATGTTGTATCTCATGATGTAGGTTGAATTTGGCAATGTTCTTGGCCATTTTGGAAAGCCCTAACATGATACAACAACTGTTTGAACAAGTTTGGTTTTGATCTCTTTTGATTCCAAGTGAAAAATCCCTCTACATTTGGCAAAAAGTGAAGGCAAATTCTGACTTAGTGAAAATTTCACTAAGTGTTGGAAAAAGTGACATTTTCACTTTTCAGCCACTTTGATCACTCCATAACTCAAAATCCTTAATGAATTGGAATGACTTGTAGTTGAAGCTTTTGTAGATGATAATGAGGTATACAAATCAAGCTTTGGATGGAAAAAATTGGCCTTGTGGTTTAGGAGTTATGGTCCTCCAAAGTTGGTACCCTAGCCACTTTATTTTTTAACTTAGAAAAACTTCTAAGTTTTTATGGTTACCCCTTTTACAAGTTATCCCACTTTCTTTGATTTTTCTTGATGAATGATGATTCAAATCATACATTAACATCATTTTAGGGTTAAAAATCCATTTTGGTGAGAAATCTCAAAAAGTCAAAGTTGACTTTTGTGCACAGTTGACTTTTTATCAGATGAATTCCAAACTGTGCAATTCTTCAGGAAATCATGTCCTTGACCTAAATCAAACTTGATGGACATGTTACATGGGTGTCATAGGGTATATTCATTCATGTATTAGGGCTTGGGAGCATGTCCTGGTCAAAAGTCAAAGTTACAGTTGACTTTTCTCGCGAAACCCTAATTGTGGTGCAGATGAAAATGAAACTTGTTGCTCAAGCTTCTTGGATCAATCCATTGTTCCAAATGGATCAATATGGTGTATCAAAGACCCTCAAATCATGTCTTGAGGTCTTGGTTCATAATTTTTCCCAAAAGTCAACTTAGGGGTGAATTAGGTCAAAAAACCTTAATTCCTGATTTTTGATGTATGCATCCCCTGAGGAAAAATTGACTTGATGATTGGGTTCATGAGGTTACATGAAGTATATTAGGTTGTGTTTTGGATTATTGGCTTGTGCCCAGATGAAATTTTTCATCTGGAGGCCCATGGGCGATCAAAACCCTAATTTGGTGACACAGTCGATCAGGAGGCTTGATCCACCTAGATGGGAGTTGCATTGTGCTTAATCCTTGTAGTGGGAGTCCTTTTGATCCATTGTGGATGTTTGAGAGGTTAGACAAGTTGAGGATCAAGTCATTCCTTGATTGATCCTTTGTCTAAGGCTCTAAGAGGGCTTGAAACCCTAAGTCTTTTTGCAGTCAATGCTCAACAATTCCTTAAGGAGATTGATGAGGCATGATGATTCATCCATATTGTGATGATGATTTGCACAATGATGGGAAACTTTAGTGGTCAAAATTTGGGGTATTACACATGCTGTAGAGAATCAAGATGATCAAAGGAATTTGCTCGCTCCTTTCACCTGGCAAAGGAATGACAACCCGACAACGGCCCAATAGCCCCGGTCAAAGAAAAGGAAGATACCAGAATCAGCACCCGACTTCTCTTCAGAGAGGACTCGGGACCTATTAGCTTAGGTTTATGTTTCTGCACTTTGTAATCTACTGTATTTCCATTTCTGTAATCCTTTGGAATTCAATAAAAAGGGGTTTCCCCACCGTTTGATATTTGCAATCTAATTGTCAAAGTTTATTTTGATTAAACAATAAAAAACAATTAATATAATCATTGCATTCATCATTCTCACATCGCGTATTCTTCTTCCCTACGAATCTCACATTTGTGTCTCGATTCTAGAGTTAAACTGTCTCATTCGTATAATACTCGGGCCAATCGTCAGAAAAAGATGGATGATCTTGAGGAAGAGAACTGAGAGTTGAAAGAAGAGATCGACGCTCTAAGAGAGGATATGAGAAAGCTTCGTAACGACATGCAAGCCATGGCAGAAGCTCAGCTACAAAGAACTGTGATCTCAGAGATCACCTCAACGCCCATAGTGGAGAGGTCTGATCCTAGGTATCAGATGCCGAAAGATCATCCTTGGGGCATGCCTGTTAACTATATCCCGGAAGGATATGTTCCGCCGATCACTGAAGATCAGGGAATCACAACAGAAGCCGCTGGTCCTGAAGGTTACAAACTTCGGGAAAGCGAAGATGTCGGGGGCATACTGAAGACTCCTGAAGGTTACAAACTTTGGGGTACGCCAAGATTCGCTACTGTAGTCATGGTACCACCCCCTGTGGTGCACACTGTCCCGGAAGGACAGATTCCACCAACACCTTCTGCCAAGAAGGAAACTATGTTTGACCGGATTGATGAATTCCAGGAACAGTTCTTGGAAATGCAGAAGGAACTGCAAGCCATCCGCGGTCAGGATTTATTTGGAAAGGACGCCGCAGATCTCTACTTGGTCCCCAATGTGAAAGTCCCGCACAAATTCCAAGTGCCCGACTTTGAAAAATACAAGGGTAACTCTTGCCCTCAGAGCCATCTGGTGATGTACGCACGACGGATGTCAGCTCAGACGGAAAATCAGGACTTGCTGATTCACTACTTCCAGGATAGTTTAACTTGTTGCGCATTAAAATGGTACATGGGTTTAAACCGTGCTACGATTAACACATTCAGAGATCTTGGTACTGCCTTCGTCCAATAATACAAATACAATTTGGACATGGCACCCGACAGAGATCAACTCAGATTGATGTCGCAAAAGGACAAGGAAACCTTTAAGGAGTATGCTCAAAGGTGGCGTGAAATTGCCGCTCAAATTTGTCCACCACTTGAGGAAAAAGAGATGACAAAGATCTTCTTAAAGACCTTAAGCTCGTTTTACTACGACCGAATGGTTGCCAGTGCGCCCAGTGATTTCACCGAAATGGTCGGCATGGGTGTACGTCTTGAGGAAGCCGTCCGAGAAGGACGTCTGGCAAAAGACACTGGATCGACGAGCGGTACTAAAAAATATGGTGGTGCTCTCCCTAAGAAAAAAGAGCAAGATATTGGGAATATCTCTCTCGGAAAGCAAAGGCGTCGTTATCAACCAGTAGCAGCTGTAACTCCTGTTATCGGTCCTGTGCATGTTCCTACTTATCAACCTCAGGTTGCGCAGAGCCAACCTGACCAGCAAAGGACACAACAGCCTCTTCAGCAGGCTCATCCTCCATACAACAACAACCGTACAACACGACCATCAGGGTTTGATCCTATACCCATGTTGTACACAGAACTATTTCCGTTACTACTGGCTAAGGGGCACATTCAGACTAAGTCTCCTCTTACAGTACCAGAAAATCCGCCTTTTTGGTTTAAGGTGGATCAGACATGCCCTTATCATCAAGGAGGTCCAGGGCATAACATAGAGGCTTCTATTTCAAGTCCGACGTGCAAAAACTTGTTAGGAGTGGAGTCTTATCCTTCAAGGATACGAATCCTAATGTTCTCACGAACCCGCTGCCTCAACATGACAAGGCTGCAGTCAATCTGATTGAGAAAGAGACTAACAATGTCTATCAGATTCACGATGTACTCTTGTTAAAAACCAATCTGGTTAAGATGCATTGTAGACAGAGTGGATATGGCCATGTGCCGCCTCATAATTATCACCAGTGTGATATCTGCTCTAAAGACAACCAAGGATGTTTTGTAGTGTAAGCAGCTCTGCAGGAACAAATGGATCTTGGATGGATCCAAGAGCACCGAGTTCGTGGAGTTAACATGGTCTATACGAATTCCAATGTCATTCAGAATCATAACATTCTAACAATGAATGTCAACTTGGTCGCGATGCACTCACGACAAAGTTTACCCTACGATCTACCACAGCATGATTACCAGGCCTGCCCGATCTGCTCAACAAACAATCAGGGATGCTCTTTCATACAAGAGGCCCTCCAACGTCAAATGGATCTTGGATGGATTCAAGACTACCATAATAGGAACCCCTATCAGATCAACAGGATCTAGATCTTTGATATCCGCTTGATGTATACCAATCTGGTAGAGTTACATGCTGAGCAGGTCCGACTCGGATTCTTAATATCACATGACTATCAAAACTGCAAAGCGGGCTGTGAAAGCGATCAAGGTTGTACCCTTGTCCAGGAAACACTTCAACACTTGTTGGACCATTGGTGGCTTCCTATCTATATGGATGAAGACACCCAACAAGTTAGTGTCACTAACAGAAATCCTGCTAGATATCAAAGTCAGGATGTCCGATCGATGGAAACGGACCTCGTAAGATTGCACTGCATTCAAAGTGGACGTGGTCAGGTGCCACTACACAATTACGATTGGTGTAGAGTTTGCTCAGTGGATAATCAAGGGTGCTACCTCGTGCGAGCGGCTCTTCAAAGTCAGTTGAACCGCAAAGAGATTCAACCAGGATCAAGTTCTGGATCAGTCAACTACCTTGCGGATCAGGTTGAGGATGTTGTCACCATCTCTGGTCATCACAGGATCAGGGATATTTTTTCCATCATCCCTCTACTTGACGAATCTAAAGTTCCCAACCGGGAACGGATCGAGATTACTTATGATGGTCAGAAAAATTATAAGGCTCCCGTAGTCATCTATCTACCGGGACCATTACCGTATGAATCAAATAAGGCCATCCCTTACAAATACGGTGCAACAACCATTGAAAATGGAAGGGAAATTCCATTACCCTCCGTTGTGAATATTGTAGACTTCAGTCGTGTAACACGGAGTGGTAGAATCTTCAACCGAGGGGTTGGAGAACCTAACAAGGAAAAGGAACTTCAGACAGAAGCTCCCGATCCACCAGTCGGTCAATCCAGTAATCCCGACCTTTCGAAAAACAATGATGAGATGCTGAAGCTCATCCAAAGGATTGAATACAACATTGTTGATCAACTGTTGCAGAGTCCTTCAAAGATCTCGGTGTTATCACTGTTACTCAGTTCAGAAGCACATAGGGAGGCTCTACAGAAAGTCTTGGAGCAAGCCTTCGTGGAACAGGATGTAACAGTCAGACAGTTCGATAGCATTATCTCTAACATCACTTCCTGCAGTAATTTGGGATTTAGTGATGAGGAATTACCCGAAGAGGGTCGCCGTCACAACATGGCGCTCAATATTACAGTTAACTGCCATGACGATGCTTTAGCCAGCGTACTGGTAGACACAGGGTCAGCCCTGAATGTTATGTCGAAGTCTACTTTGATGCAATTATCATTCAAAGGCCCTTCGATGAGAATCTGTGAGGTCGTCGTCAAAGCATTCGACGGATCCAGAAAAGCAGTTATCGGCGAAGTTGACCTTCCCATAACTATTGGTCCTCACACTTTCCAAATCACTTTCCAGGTCATGGACATCCAGGCAACGTACAGTTGTTTATTAGGAAGACCTTGGATACATCAGGCTGGAGCGGTTACTTCAACCCTCCACCAAAAGCTAAAGTTCGTCAAGAACGATCAACTTGTCACAGTTTGTGGGGAACAAGCCTTGCTTGTAAGCAACTTATCATCGTCTACTGATATAGAACCCGAGGAGGTTATTGGAACGCAGTTCCAAGCACTGTCGGTAGGCAAAGGCAATCAGTTCAAAGGAGGAACCTCGATTTCCTCATACAAAGATGCTATCAAAGCGGTCGAGAGTACCGATACAACCGGATGGGGACAGCTTGTCATCCCTATTGACAATAAAACAAAGAAGGGTCTTGGTTTTTCCGCAACCTGTACCCAGGCAGCTGCCAATGATGAAGGTGTTCATCCCCTTCAAAACTTCTTCCACAGTGGAGGTTTCCTTCACCCGGTGTCTCAAGCAGTACATGCTATCAATGAGGAAGATTCCTCTGACACGGATGAAGAATGGAAGTACTATCTTAACAAGGACGGTTATATGTCTCAGGAAGAGGTGCCTACGCCATTTGGCTATTCCGCACAGAGTCCGAGATTTATTCCAAGGTCAGATGTCAAAATGATATACGGGGATTGTGATCCGGAAGGATGCCGTGCTCCACCAAATTCATTAGAGAAAGACACTCCGATGAAAGACGGTTTTGACTACACCTACTATGGCCCAATGGATGGTCTGCCAATGTGGCAACCTTATCCAGGAAACTTGGGGTAAGAAAGTCAGCCGAGTAATGAAACTCCGCTGACCGTCATTGAACAGAATACCTGTGTCCCCACCATGTCATGGGATCAACACTCAGGTCATTCAGACACTACTCAACATGAAGATGAATTCGCGACGTTCGCAGGACTTGAGTTCATCAACTATGCTTTTCCCGAGGTCAACGTCATCGAGAGGGATGACTCCTCCAGTTTGAAAGAAGTGTGGGACACCTTGGGACAACCGAGTGGAAAATACGACTATATGGTCAAGTACACCTCTCCCGAAAGCTCTCGTATCAGGCTCGAAGATTTCCAGCCAACTCGATGGGGAGATACAGCCGAGAGCACAACTACTCTGCAAAATGCAACAGAGGAATCCTCCTACGACAATTCTGCCTGGGAGACAGAGTCCAATGATCCTACTCTACCAGAAATCAGCGTTATTTCTGAAGACAAATCAAGGAAGGTGCCAGACTTTGTGATTCACCGTGGAGTTCGCCGTCAATGGGTTGCCGTCGAGGTTCCGAAGATCGTTCGTAAGTCAAAGTAATTGCCATCTTTAACCTTTCACCCTGCCCAGGTGAAACGAATATTTTGATAGGGCTCGCTTTCTGTAAATTTTCCCTCTTCGCTTCGCCCAAAGCGACAGAGGTTTGTTTTATAGGGCTGTAGTTTCAAGATTCAACTTGTTCATTAATAAAATAACGTCGTTCTGTAATTTCCGCATTAATTGCTGTTTTCTCTTTTCGTTTTTCAGAAAATGGTAATCCTAAAAAACATTCAATAATAAAAACAAGCAGTAAAATAAAACACTGCACACACTTGCATTTTCTCTATCTCTTCTAAACACGAATCGTCACGTCATGCAGATTGCTTATTTTAAACCCCGTTGAAACATACGATCCGATGCCTTCTCCCAACTTTGAGTTCCCGGTATTTGGGGCTGAAGAAGAAGATGACAACGAAATTCCAGAAGAGATCTCCCAACTACTCAGACAGGAGGAAAGGTCCATTAACCTCACAAAGAACCGTTGGAAACGGTAAACTTGGGTTCAGAGCAAGAGAGAAAAGAAATCAGGATTGGGGCACTGCTCAGTCCAACTGCCTGAGAGGGTTTGATAAAGCTTCTCAAAGAATTCCCTGATGTATTCGCTTGCTCCTATCAGGACATGCCAGGGTTGGATACCAGCATCGTGGAACATCACTTACCGTTAAGATCAGAATGTTCGCCAGTAAAGCAAAGGTTGAGACGGACTCACCCGGACATGGCCATCAAAATCAAAGAGGAGGTACAGAAACAGATTGACGCGGGTTTCCTCGCTACATCTGAATATCCTCAATGGTTATCCAACATCGTACCCGTTCCCAAAAAGGATGGAAAGGTCAGAATATGTGTTTATTACAGGGATCTGAACAAGGCAAGTCCAAAGGATGACTTTCCTTTACCACACATTGACATGCTGGTAGACAGCACAGCAAAGTTCAAAATTTTCTCCTTCATGGATGGATTCTCGGCCTATAACCAGATCAAAATGGCGCCGAAAGACATGGAGAAAACTTCATTCATTACCCCATGGGGTACCTTTTGTTACAAGGTTATGTCATTCGGTTTGAAGAACGCTGGGGAAACCTATCAAAGGGCCATGACTACTCTGTTTCATGACATGATACACAAAGAAATCGAGGTGTATGTCGATGATATGATTGCAAAATCAAAAACAGAGAGTGAACACGTTGAACATCTGTCAAAATTGTTCGAACGTTTAAGAAAGTTCAAGCTCCGCTTGAATCCCAACAAGTGCACCTTCGGTGTCCGTTCATGGAAACTACTAGGGTTCATCGTCAGCCAGAAAGGAATTGAAGTTGATCCTGACAAGGTCAAGGCCATTCGAGAAATGCCTTCTCCGAAAACTGAAAAACAAGTCAGAAGGTTCCTGGGACGTTTGAACTATATCTCCAGATTCATATTCCTTATGACCGCCACGTGTGCGCCGATTTTCAAATTACTCAAAAAGAACCAGGATTGCGTTTGGTCAGAAGATTGCCAAACCGCCTTCAACAGTATCAAGGAATACCTGTTGAATCCTCTGATTCTATCACCTCTAGTGGAAGGAAGACCACTGATCATTTACCTCACAGTCCTAGAGGACTCGATGGGATGTGTACTTGGCCAACAAGACGAAACCAAAAGGAAAGAGTCTGCCATTTACTATCTGAGCAAGAAATTCACCGACTGTGAAACTCGGTACACGATGCTCGAAAAAACTTGCTGCGCTTTGGCTTGGGCACCCAAACGTCTTCGCCAATACATGATTCGTCATACTACTTGGTTGGTCTCTGAAATGGATCCAATCAAGTACGTATTTGAAAAGCCTGCTCTCACGGGAAGAATTGCCCGTTGGAAGATGCTGTTATTAGAATATGACATAGAGTACCACGCTCAGAAAGCCGTTAAGGGAAGTATTTTAGCCGATCATTTGGCTCATCAACCGATTGAAGATCAAGAATCAATCGGGTTTGACTTCCCAGACGAAGATGTCATGTATCTAAAAATGAAAGATTGCGATGAACCGCTACCCAGTGAAGGGCCAGAACCAGGTTCCCAATGGGGACTAATCTTTGACGGAGCAGTTAATCATTATGGGAACGGAATTGGGGAAATCATTGTTACCCCTCAGGGTACCCACATTCCTTTCACTGCTCGACTTACGTTTAAGTATACGAACAATGAGGCCGAATACGAAGCTTGTATTATGGGTCTCGAGGAAGCAATTGATTTAAGGATCAAAAACTTGGACGTATACGGCGACTCAGCCTTGGTTATCAATCAGATAAAAGGATATTGGAACACATACCAATCAGGATTGATTCCTTACAAAGACTATGCAAGAAGGTTGCTACCTTTCTTCAACAGAGTTAAGTTTCATCACATCCCTCGTTATGAGAATCACATGGCTGATGCATTAGCCACTATCTCTTCCATGATTAGTGTAGGTCAATGGAATGACATACCTAAGATCGACATAATGCGCCTTGAAAGGCCCACTTACGTCTTCACGATTTAAGAAGTCATAGACGACAAACCTTAGTATCACGATATCAAATGCTTCCTTCAGAAACTGGAGTACCCACCTGGGGCATCCAGAAAAGACAGAAAGACCCTCAGAAGATTGGCTGGAAACTTCTTCCTGAGCGGTGACATTCTCTATAAGAGAAATTTTGACATGGTCTTGCTCCGATGCATCGACAGACCAGAAGCAGACATGCTTATGAAAGAGATTCATGAAGGATCCTTTAGCACTCATGCCAATGGACACGCAATGGCGAGAAAAATTCTAAGAGCAGGGTACTACTGGTTGACCATGGAATCCGACTGCTACCAGTACATGAGGAGGTGTCACAAGTGTCAGATATACTCCGATAAAATTCATGTACCGCCATCACATCTCAAAGTTCTTTCTTCCCTGTGGCCTTTTTCCATATGGGGAATAGACACGATAGGCATGATTGAGCCCAAGGCTTCAAACGGACATCGGTTCATTCTAGTAGCCATTGACTACTTCACCAAGTGGGTCGAAGCGGCGTCATTCGCCAATGTAACCCAACAAGTGGTAGTCCGATTTATCAAAAACAATATCATCTGCCGTTATGGTGTTCCGAGCGAGATCATTACTGATAATGGATCTAACTTGAACAATAAGATGATGAAAGAGTTATGCGCAGAGTTCAAGATCGAACACCATAACTCATCTCCCTACCGACCCATGATGAACGGAGCGGTAGAAACGGCTAATAAGAACATCAAGAAGATTGTTCAAAAGATGGTTGTAACCAACAAAGACTGGCATGAGATGCTACCCTTTGCTTTTCACGATTATCGCACAGCTGTTCGCACTTCAACAGGGGCTACCCCTTTCTCTCTAGTATATGGCATGGAGGCAGTGCTTCCCATAGAAGTAGAGATCACATCAATCCGGGTATTGATGGAAGCTAAGCTCACCGAAGCTGAATGGTGTCAAAGCCGACACGACGAATTTAACCTGATCGAGGAAAAGCGAATCACGGCACTATGCCATGGTCAGTTGTATCAACAGAGAATGAAGAGGGTGTTCGACAAAAGGGTCCGACCTCGTGTCTTCAGAAAAGGAGACCGCGTGCTCAAGAAGATACAATCATTTCTCACTGATTCTCGGAGTAAATGGACCCCAAATTATGATGGTCCATATGTGGTCACGAGAGCTTTCTCAGGCGGCGCCTTGAGAATTGCAACCATGGACGGAGAGGAATTTGCCTACCCCACGAATGTTGATGTAGTCAAGAAATACTTCGCGTAAAAAAAACGTCTCGGTGGATTGAAAACCCAAAAGGGCGGTCCAGGCAAAAGTTAGAGACATGAAAAAAAAATCATCCCGGTGGATTGGAAACATCAAAGTACAATCCAGGCAAAAATTAGGGATAATGGCAAGTAACTATGTTCAACAGAGGCAAGTCCCTCAGCAGCAGCAGCAGTTACATCATCCATCGGAGGAAAACTCCAGTCAAGGTTATCTTCGACAGAAGCTCAGGATGTCCCGAATTCAAAGTTGGTAGAAGGATAGTGGTCGTTATGTTGCAACGTAGCCCTTTTCCCTGTAAATTACCATTTTCAAACTTTGTATATACTCAATGGAATCACGCGTTTGGCTGATCTCCATCTTATCAATAAAATTTAAGCCCTTGTGCTTTTGTTTATAATTCTTATTTATTTTAGCTTTACAGAATGACGTTGTTAACATAATTAACGATTCTTGAAACAAACCAAAAATGAATTTACTTGTTAAAACTTTTTCTGCTTTTAAAATAAAGATGGCAATTTCTTTTTACTATTGAACATCAAAAGAGCATCAACCGCTTCTCTAGAAGTAAGCGAACTTCAAAGTGCAGAATCAAAGTACTCCTTCTCGACTAGTACGCCTGAGTAAAGGATCAACTGTGTCAGAGACCTTGTTTCATCTGACACACCTCGGCTGAGTTCTCATCTCCTAAGCCCGACCAACATAGCTCCCCGCAGGGACTATCTCTCCTAAGCAAGGTGGAATTGCTATCTTGAACTAGTGGTTCTTCTCCGTTCCCAGCAGTGGCCGAGTATGCAGTCGTGTTCATCTTTTAGTTTGTGTGTCGCGTCAGTTTTGTCAGCATAAACATACATACATCATGCATTATTGATTTGCATTCACATTTCATATTGCATCACTGTTACTCTAGCCGGTTTTGTCTCCTAGTGATAACAGTCCTCTCAATCGAGTTGTCAGTTCTTGCCTCGTCAGGAAATACTGCATTTGAACAGTCTCGCTCCTCCAGTTTGCTATTGGATTGGAGTCGGCACTCGACCACTTTGATAACTTGAACCTCTGAAAAGCCAGAGAAGCGTTCTACAAATATCGCTCTTCGCCATCGAAGATGATCCCCTTGCTTTCCCGGATTAAAGAAAATCCACAGAGAAAGCCCTTTAATCGGAGTTTCGGCAATACGGCAGTTTTTCTCCGAAAGACCATTGAGGAAAAGGTCATCGGCACCTCAAAATTGGACCCCATCATATGGCATTTCTCTGGGAAGATCCCGAGAAAAGTATGATGTAAGATCCCAAGCAACAGAAGTCTCTCAAGAGACCTGCTTTCTCCCAGTAGAAACAAATGGCGTCTCCAACAGAGAAGTTTGTGCAACTCTACGACTCAGACGACTGGGTTCTCCAGCAAGTCTGACATCAAACGTTTTTCCTCTAAATGGCATCTCTCCAGGAAAATTCGGCGAGAAGTTTGAGGAAAATCTCTACGCATAGCGTCCCTTGTCAATTAAGTTTATTGACAAAAGAAACTTAGACCAGTTCCTTGGTAGGAAACCAAGATCGAGGGAAAGTTTAAATCAGAAACTAAGACCAGTTCCTTGGTAGGAAACCAGGATCGAGGGGAAGTTTACTTCAGAGACTTAGACCAGTTCCTTGGTAGGAAACCAGGATCGAGGGGAAGTTTAAATCAGAAACTTAGACCAGTTCCTTGGTAGGAAACCAGGATCGAGGGGAAGTTTATTTCAAAAGAAAACTGAGACCAGCTCCTTGGCTGAAGACCACGATCGAGGGGAAGTTTACATTTTCTAAGCATCATCGCTTAGCAAAAGAAGATGAATGCATAAGCTGCCATTCATAGCCACCAAAATTTTGGGTATTCCGATATTTAATCCTCTTGTACCCCGAATGCCCGAATACCTTCGTCATTCACACCTTCGGGTCCAAGATGATTAAATAGGGGCATCTGTCATTACCCAAATTTTGACCACTAAGATTTCCCATCATTGTGAAAATCATCATCACAATATAGATGTACCTCTTTGCCTTGTCAGTCTCCCCAAAGATGGGTGAGCATTCACTACAATCAAAATCAAGGTTTCAAGCCCTCTTTGAGTTCTTAGACAAAGGATCAATCAAGGAATGACATGATCTTCAACTTGTCTAACCTCTCAAACATCCTCATTAGATCAAAAGGACTCCCACTTCAAGGATTAAGCACAAGGTTGCTCCCTTCTAGGTGGATTAAGCCTCAAGATCGCCAGTGTCACCGAATTAGGGTTTTGATCGACCAGGGCCTCCAGATGGAAAATTTTCATCTGGGCACAAGCCAATGATCCAAAACATAACCTAATATACTCCATGGAACCTCATGGTCCTCATTACCAAGTCAATTTTGCCTCAGGGGATGCATACATCAAAAATCAGGGATTAGGGTTTCTTGACCTAATTCACCCCTAAGTTGACTTTTGGTGCAAATCATGAGCCAAGACCTCAAGAGAAGGTTTGAGGGTCTCTAATGATCTATATTGATCCATTTGGAACAATGGATTAATCCAAGAAGCTTGAGCAACAAGTCTCAGTTTCATCTGCACCACAGTTAGGGTTTTGCAGAAAAAGTCAACTGTAACTTTGACTTTTGACTAGGACATGCTCCCAAGCCCTAAGACATGCCTCATTATACCCTATTACACCCATGGAACATGTCCATCAAGTTTGATTTAGGTCAAGGACATGATTTCCTGAGGAATTGCACAGTTTGGAATTCATCTGATAAAAAGTCAACTGTGCACCAAAAGTCAACTTTGACTTTTGAGATTTTTCACCAAAATGGATTTTTAACCCTAAAATGATGTTTATGTATGATTTGAATCATCATTCATCATGAAAAATCAAGAAAAGTTGGATAACTTGTAAAAGGGGTAACCATAAAACTTTGGAGGACCATAACTCCTAAACCACAAGGCCATTGTGCCCCATTCAAAGCTTGATTTGTAGATCACATTACCCTCTACAAAAACTTCATACTAAGTTATTTCCAAATTCCTCATGGATTTTGAGTTATGGAGTGATCAAAATCAAGAAAAGTCACTTTGTTTCAACACTTAGTGAAAATTTCACTAAGACAGATTTTACCTTACTTTTTGCCAAATGTAGGGGGATTTTTCACTTGGATTCAAAAGAGATCAAAACCAAACATATTCAAACAGTTGTTGTTTCATGTAAAGGCTTTCCAAAATGACCAAGAACATTGCCAAATTCCATTTGAGTCATGAGATATGACATTGGAAAGTTGCCTTGCTGAAATCTGTCAAAGGCAAGGCAGAATTTGTAATTTGGCTCGATTTTCCAAAACAACCAAATTCAAATGCTCCTATCCACTTGGACACCTCAAAGGATTGAATCTAAAGGGGACAATCACTGAGCCAAGCCTCCAAAGTCTTTGGAACAAGAAGTAGCATGCCAAACCTAGAATTGCCTAAAATAGGGACAAGACTCCAATTTTGGATTCAAGCATTCAATGCATACACCATGGTGGCATGGACTGAGCCATTTGCAACCGAAATCAGTCAAAACTTATCCAAAATCAAGGGAACCAGTAGCCTGTGCCCTAACCTCTAGTCAATGTCTAGAGGAGACTTGGATTCTCATTGATCAAGATTGGCCAAACCTATTCTGCAGTTGCCATTCACTGTGGATCCCAAAACAAACTTGCTCTACTATAAATAGAGCTTAATTGTGGTCAGTTTAAGCACACCAAAGGCCTACAACACTTGCCTTTCTCAAAATCTCTTTCTCTTGGCAAAAATGCCTTTCTTAGCAAGGTAACTATCGGGTTTTGAGTTTGATAGCTTTTCCAACCAAACCAATCACACACACACCTCATATACATCACATATGAGATGATCAAACACTTAAACAACAACTGGAAAAGTGATTTCTCAGAATCACCAGTCAATTGCTCATGGTTTTAGCCAAAGTGCAGTTGAGATGCCATGAAGTGATCCAGCCAATTTCAATCAAGTCCAAGCATTCAAACACACTCCATAGGGTATAGGGAAGCTGTTCAGATCATCACAACACAACTGTAACACCTCCTACACAAATCATGATCACCAGCTGCAAGTGGTAAGCATGAGCTCTTCTAACTCTATGATCCACACAATTTTTGCTGCACAATAATTTGGCCATATGTTCATAATCATGCATGGAATGTTTTCCCTCAATTAATTGCATTGTTTGAATCGTGTATCAAACATCCTGGCCTTCAGGCAGAAATTAGGGTTCTTGAGGTTTCTTCGTGATTTCTTGTTGTATGTTTAATTTAAATGAAATTAATGGACATAGACATGATCGTGAGGTTGAGGCGAGCATAATGATATATGGATTGCATGATATAATCAAGTATTCAGTGAGATTGGATAGAAAACGCAAATCTGGGCAAAACTGAAAAACGCGCGTGTTCTTCAGCTGTTCTTGGTGCCATTTCTCTCAAATTCAAATATTTGAATTTTGTGATTTTGTTTAATTGATTCAAAAATTAATTTATCTCTGAGTTTTAATGATTTTGAGTTGATTCTTTTTTTCAATAATTCACAAAAATGTTAAAATATTTTATTTTATCAAAAAATCCCAAAAATATTATTTATTTGGTATAATTGATATTTTTGCAAAGAATTAATGTTTTAATTGTTTTTAAATTTAAAATATTTTTTCCACCTTGATTTTGCAACTTTTAATGCTTTCTAATTATTTTGTAGGTCAATACTTGATACTTGAAGCATTAATCCAAGATCACAATTTGTTTTTCATATGTAAAACAATTTTGATCATTTTTATTCAATTAAATACATTTTTTGAAAACAAATTAGGGTTTTGGATTAATTCAACCCTCATAAATCATTTTCAAAAGCACTTGGGCCTCTAATAGAGTGTAAGACCCAATCCTTTTTTTGACCAAACCATTTTGGGCCTCAGTGTATTGTATAAGTCCTGATACCGTAAAAAATAAACGGCGCGATCATCGCCTTTTTTTCAAAACCATCTGGGCCTCTCCTTGAGCTATAAGACCCATCCAAAACTTTTTGGGCCTCTATTAGAGTGTAAGACCCAACCCACTTGTAAAGAAATATTTTGGGCCTCATTCGTTGTATAAGTCCCTCTATGCATTTTCAAATAAACGACGCGATCGTCGCCTTTTGAAAAATAACTATCCAGGCCTACCCTCGAGTAGTAAGACCCGCTTCTTTTTATTCAAAACTTTTTGGGCCTCTTGAGAGAGTGTAAGACCCATCCCTTTGTACAGAAAACAATTTCGGGCCCCAGTCACTTGTATAAGTCCCTCTGTACAAATTCAAACAGTGCGCTCACTGATAAAACCCTGGGCCTCTCCTTGAGCTGTAAGCCCCAAATCTTTCTTTTTCAAAGCACTTTCTCCTTTGATTTTGAATATACTGTTGTTTTCAATCTTTCTTTGTTGAACAACTAACCAAACAACTTGGAAGCTCTACAACCGAGTAAGTGGTTATCGCTTTCATTTACTGCTTTCATATATATAATTGTATTGTGGGGATGCTCACTGTAAGTCTCCTTTCATAAACTCATATCTACTGTGTAATAATAGTATAGATATTTAGAGTTTCCCCGAAAACTACGTCTAGAACTAGGTGACGCCGT
The DNA here is from genome assembly GCA_022829125.1 of Lathyrus tuberosus. NCBI lineage: Eukaryota > Viridiplantae > Streptophyta > Magnoliopsida > Fabales > Fabaceae > Lathyrus > Lathyrus tuberosus. The sequence continues at coordinate 5,111,364 of JALAZF010000161.1, read as the reverse complement.
TTCGTTTAGTTCGTAGAAATAGACGCCTAGATCCCCAATAGGATTACCAGACACAGTCTTCTCTTCGGGTGTCCTCATTAGGAATTGTCAAGAAACTCTACTCCCCAAGATGAATGTATTCTCCATGAATGGCATCTTTGAGTTTCATCCAAATTCTCGAACCGTCCTGACTTTGATCTTTTCTCGGTGAATAGCATTGCCTTGACTTTCTCGGGGTTTGGGGATCCACGGGATTCTTAAAAGCATCGGCCTCCTCTTGGGCATCGTACAAGGACCCACAGGCTTCCTAAAAGCAACCCCTCATCCTCTTGGGCTTAGTACAAGGACCCTACGGCTTCTTAGAAGTATTCACAACCTCCTCTTAGGCTTCGTATAATGATCTCTTCCTCCGGGAATGATAGCCTCCTCTTGGGCTTAGTACAAGGACCAGTCGGCTTCTTAAAAGCTTCCAGCCTCCTCTTGGACTTCGTACAAATTGTCCCGACGACCTCCTAGAGGTATAGGAACAGAACTTAATCATCTTCATAGAGAAGTCCTTTCATAGAGTCTACTACTGTTTCTCAAAAACATAGTACAAAAGATGAAACTCTAGACTTGGACAGTCTAAATTCCTTGAGTCTCAAAGACATTCTCAAGTGACCCCTTCGTTAAATAGGAAGAAAACCCGCAGACTCGGACAGTCTCGATACCCTTCAGATTTCCCGCTTCCTTAAAGAACAGGAATAACCCTAACCTTGGAATCAAATCCTTGAGTACAGTGTTGCTCATATGAGAACTAATTTTCTCTTTCAAAATCGGTATGCTAGACCTGTCACTTAACTGAGACAGTAACCATAGCCTCCTCTTAGGCTTTTTATAATGATCCTTCTTCAGTGAAGTTAGCCTCCTCTTAGGCTTTGTATAATGATTTCCCCTAGCGGAAGTTAGCCTCCGCTTAGGCTTTGTATAATGATCTTTCCCCAAGCATAACCCAGCCTCCTCTTGGGCTTTGTACAATGATTCTCCCCAGCGGAGCAAACCTTTTCAGCCTCCTCTTGGGCTTTGTACAATGATTCTCCCCAGCGGAGCTAACAATTTTCGCCTCCATCTTGGGCTTTATACGAGATACTAAAAGATTCCCTAGAGGAGTCAAACAACGTTTAGCCTCTCTCTCGGGATTTGTACGAGACACATAAAAGACTCCCTCGCTGAGTCAATCACCTTTCAACCTCCATCTCGGGCTTTATACGAGATACAAAAAAGGTTCTTATTGAACCAAACAAACAATAGCCTCCATCTCGGGCTTTCGACGAGATACCAAAAGACTCCATCGTCGGGTCAAAAACCTTTTTGCCTCCATCTCGGGCTTTGTACGAGATACAAAAACACTCTCTTGTTGAGTATAAAAGATCCTCTTGTAGGATCAATCCCTTTTAGCCTCTCTCTCGGGCTTTGTACAAGACACCTTTTAGCCTCCTCTTAGGCTTTGTATAATGATTTTCCTCAGAAGAGTTAGCCTCCTCTTAGGCTTTGTATAAGAAATCCCCGGTTGAGTCCAATCAACCTTTTAACATCAAAGTTGTGCCTCGTTCACAGTACACAAACATCAACAACTCCTTCCCCTTCATCAAATCGCTGTAAGCGGCAAGCCTCTGGATCATCTATATCCATGCCACTGTCCATCTTTTAGCATGAGAAATTCCTAAGGAAAGATAGCATTGCTCTACACTGAGTTAAAGTCTTCTCCTTCAGGTCAAAACTACCCTTTAACGGAAATTATGGCATTAATTGGATCAGCGTATTCCGGTTAAAGTAATTCTCCTTTATAATCAGTCACCTAACAGTTGTGACAGACAAACCCTTCTTTAGAGATGACAAATTCTCTCTAAAGTGGAGGCCTTTTCAGCTTCACGTCTTGGGCTTTGAACAAGACACAAATAAACTCTCCAGCTTCACATCTTCGGCTTTGAACAAGATACAAACTACCCTTTTTGCTTCACGTCTTGGGCTTTGAACAAGACACCAAAAAACCAATTTCCTCCCATAGATTAGGAGGAACTACAAACGCTCTGATTTCCCTGTATAGGTAAACGGGAATACGTAGGCATAAGATCGAAAGAAAAGATCTTAACGAGCACACTGAACAAAAAACCCAAATCCCATATCTCCATCAATCAAAAGCAGTAATTTAAAACATCAGTCCTGACATCCTACTCCTTGTTCCCCACCAAAAACCTTCTGCCTAGGTGACCAGATCAAAATGACCATATTGGCGAAAATACAAATAACCAGTACAAACTCCCCGAATCTTTGTAGCATCCGTAATTGAACAGACCGTTGTTCAAACTCAGTATGCAAGCAGGGTTAATTGGAGACATCTATTTCCCTTCCTTATTCAGCTCACAATAGGATAAAAAATGAATCGACCTGTAGTCATCAGAGCGATCGTGCTTCGCAACCACATCCAAAAATCACTCGCTACAGAATGTATTCTCCGTAAATGGCATCTTTGAGTTTCTTCCAAATTCTCGAACCGTCCTGACTTTGATCTATTCTCGGTGAATAGGATTGCCTTGACTTTCTCGGGGTTTGGGGATCCACGGGCTTCTTAAAAGCATCGGCCTCCTCTTGGGCATCGTACAAGGACCCTCAGGCTTCCTAAAAGCAATCTAGCCTCCTCTTGGGCTTAGTACAAGGACCCTACGGCTTCTTAGAAGTATTCATAACCTCCTCTTAGGCTTCGTATAATGATCTCTTCCTCCGGGAATGATAGCCTCCTCTTGGGCTTAGTACAAGGACCCGTCGGCTTCTTAAAAGCTTCCAACCTCCTCTTGGGCTTCGTACAAATTGTCCCGACGACCTCCTAGAGGTATAGGAACAAAACTTAATCATCTTTACAGAGCAGTCCTTTCATAGAGTCTACTACTGTTTCTCGAAAACATAGTACAAAAGATGAAACTCTAGACTTGGACAGTCTAATCTCCTTGAGTCTCAAAGACATTCTCAAGTGACCCCTTCGTTAAATAGGAAGGAAACCCGCAGACTCGGACAGTCTCGATACCCTTCAGATTTCCCACTTCCTTAAAGAACAGGAATAACCCAAACCCTTGGAATCATATCCCTGAGTACAGTGTTGCTCATATAAGAACTGATTTTCTCTTTCAAAATCAGTATACTGGACCTCTCACTTAACTGAGACAGTAACCATAGCCTCCTCTTAGGCTTTGTATAATGATCCTTCTTCAGTGAAGTTAGCCTCCTCTTAGGCTTTGTATAATGATTTACCCTAGCGGAAGTTAGCCTCCTCTTAGGCTTTGTATAATGATCATTCCTCAGCATAACCCAGCCTCCTCTTAGGCTTTGTACAATGATTCTCCCCAGTGGAGCTAACAATTTTCGCCTCCATCTCGGGCTTTATACGAGATACCAAAAGATTCCCCAGAGGAGTAAAACAACGTTTAGCCTCTCTCTCGGGCTTTGTACGAGACACATAAAAGACTCCCTCACTGAGTCAATCACCTTTCAGCCTCTATCTCGGGCTTTATACGAGATACAAAAAGGTTCTTTTTGAGCCAAACAAATAATAGCCTTCATCTCAGGCTTCATACGAAATACAAAAAGACTCCATCGTCGGGTCAAAAACCTTTTCGCCTCCATCTCGGGCTTTGTACGAGATACAAAAACGCTCTCTTGTGGAGTATAAAAGATCCTCTTGTAGGATCAATCCCTTTTAGCCTCTCTCTCGGGCTTTGTACGAGACACCTTTTAGCCTCCTCTTAGGCTTTGTATAATGATTTTCCTCAGTAGAGTTAGCCTCCTCTTAGGCTTTGTATAAGAAATCCTCGGTTGAGTCCAATCAACCTTTTAACATCAAAGATGTGCCTCGTTCACAGTACACAAACATCAACAACTCCTTCCCTTTCATCTAATCGCTGTAAGCGGCAAGCCTCTGGATCATCTACATCCATGCCACTGTCCCTCTTTTAGCATGAGAAATTCCTAAGGAAAGATAGCATTGCTCTACACTGAGTTAAAGTCTTCTCCTTCAGGTCAAAACTACCCTATAAAGGAAATTATGGCATTGCTAGGATCCGCGTATCCCGGTTAAAGTAATTCTCCTTTATAATCAGTCACCCAACAGTTGTGACAGACAAACCCTTCTTTAGAGAAGACAAATTCTCTCTAAAGTCGAGACCCTTCAGCTTCATGTCTTGGGCTTTGAACAAGACACAAATAGACCTTTCAGCTTCATATCTTGGGCTTTGAACAAGATACAAACAAACTCTTCAGCTTCACATCTTGGGCTTTGAACAAGATACAAACAACCTTTCGCTTCACGTCTTGGGCTTTGAACAAGACACCAAAAACCAATTTCCTCCCATAGATTAGGAGGAACTACGAACGCTCTGATTTCCCTGTTTCGGTAAATGGGAATACGTAGGCATAAGATCGAAAGAAAAGATCTTAGCGAGCACACTAAACAAAAAACCCAAATCCCATATCTCCATCAATCAAAAGCAGTAATTCAAAAACATCAGTCCTAACATCCTAATCCTAGTTCCCCACTAGAAACCTTCTGCCCAGGTCAAAAGAAAGAAAACAGTATTAGCGAAAATACAAATAACCAGTACAAGGCCCCCCTACATTGATAGCATCCGTAACCTAACAGACTGCTGTTTAAACTCTGTATGCAAGCAGGGTTAATTGGAGACATCTATTTCCCTTCCTTATTCAGCTCACAATAGGATAAAAAATGAATCGACCTGTAATCAAAGCTCAAACCGTGGAAAGCGACCAGCGCTTAAGAACCACGTCCAAAATCGCTCGCTACAGAAAAATGGCGCCCACCGTGGGGCCGATCTTTCTTTCTTACAATTTAAACCTTGGGTAAGTCATTTTCATGGCGGTGGCCGCCAACAGAAAAAATGTCGCCCACCGTGGGGCTTATCTCATTTTGCTTTAGGGCATCGTCCCCATTTTCCACGGGAAATGGCAACTCTGTTGAGGAGAAAGATTGACCTATGCTGGTCCATCTCTTAGGCAGAGAACCACAGATTGGGGCTTCCGCCGGAGAACCCATTTCTGTCAGGAACTTAGGATTCATAGCTTTATAGGTCTAGGATGATTAGGATAAATATATATACTGCTTTTCCTAATTGCTATACGTGTTTATTTTTCTGCTAATGGGAATGCGTGTGATGCCGCATGTGGTGAGATTGAGTATACACCTAGGAAAAGCCAACCCTTTCGTAGTGCGGAAACTATCGGAAATAGTTGTTACACGATACTACCCTCATTTGAGGCTGGTGATCTATTCTCGGTGAATAGAACTTACTCTAAGATTGCACTACAACTCGCTGGCGATCCGCTTGTTGTTTTGCTTTCCTGGGAGGAGCTGATGATAATGAGTACAGGTACAAAAATCACCCTAGTATAAACCTTTGGGGATGGGTAGAGCCTTGACTTCATGACAACGACCCTTTGACCCCATGTTTTTTCTATGTTTTTGTGTGCTGCATTCATGCATTCATCTAATAAAACATTAAAACATTCAAAAAACTTCTCTTCTAGTCTCTCTGTTTTTCAAATTAAACTAAGATTGTGATTGCAAATATCAGAGAAGAGGATTACGCTAATGGACTTCGGTACAAGGAGAACTTATACGTACACCTTCAAGGTTCCAAAACTTGAGGATTTGAGAAGGTTAGCGAGGATAATCACTAACCCTGAGGCTTTCAGAGCCAAGCACGGAGGTCTGCTACCACTGTTAAGAGTCCATGTGATTGAGGGAATCATGGACGCGCTCGTTCAGTTTTACGATCCAGTTTATCACTGTTTCACATTCCCGGATTACCAGCTAACACCAACACTAGAGGAGTATGCTCATCTGATTGATCTACATATCACCGATCGAGCTCCATTTTCTGGACTGGAAGAAATTCCAAAGAATCAGACTATTGCAAGAGCAATTCATTTGGACGAGTCTGAGGTCAGGACTCACCTAACCACTAAGGGTGGCATCCAAGGTTTGCTAGCCCAGTTCTTGACAAAGAAGGCCCTATATTTTGCCAGTATAGGAAACGTGACTGCTTTTGAAAGCATTTTTGTCTTGCTCACCTACGGGTTATTTTTGTTTCCCAACATCAATAACTTCGTCGATATTAACGCTATTAAGGTTTTTCTCATTGGAAACCTTGTGCCGACTTTGCTCGCAGATGCGTATCATTCTGTACACTTGGGTAATTTGTACAGCGGAGGGGAGATCACATGCTATGTACCTCTGCTCTACAAATGGTTTATCTCTCACTTGCCCAAGTCTGCTGCTTTTTGGGATTGCAAGAGTGCCTTACGTTGGTCGCAGAAGATCATATCTCTTACCAACTCTGATATAGATTGGTGTAACAAGATTCATGAGGGAATCAGAATCGTTGACCGTTGTGGAAACTTCCCCAACGTATCCCTTATAGGAATTAAGGGAGGAATCAACTATCATCCGGTATTGGTCCACCGTCAATTTGGATACCCGATGAGGCTCGTTCCGCAGAACGCTCATCTGGAAGGTCTTTTCTTCAAAGAAGGAGAAAACAACAGAGCACTAAAATTGGAAATAGTGCACGCTTGGAAACACATTCATAAGAAAGGATGAGAGTCTCTGGGAAAACCGGACCGTGTCTCGGTGGAGCCTTATCTCCATTGGGTACAAACTAGAGCTCTTAAGCTAAAGATGCCTTATCCTCGTTACGGAATTCTTCCACCGAGGGAATCTGTCATGAACTTAATGACGGAAAATGAAAAGCTTCAGGTTACTCTCAACAAAGTTCAAAAGGAGAGGAGGTCTTGGAAGAACAAGTATCGCACCCTCGACGTAGAGTGCATCAAAATACAGCAATTACTAAAAGAAAAAGATGCTCTGATTGAAATTTTGGAGCAGCATGCTGTGGAGAATCAAGATGATCAAAGGAATTTGCTCGCTCCTTTCACCTGGCAAAGGAATGACAACCCGACAACGGCCCAAGGGCCCCGGTTAAAGAAATGGAAGATACTAGAATCAGCACCTGATTTCTCTTCAGAGAGGACTCGGGACTCATTAGTTTAGGTTTCTGTTTCTGCACTTTGTAATCTACTGTATTTCCATTTATGTAATCCTTTGAAATTCAATAAAAAGGGGTTTCCCCACCGTTTGTTATTTGCAATCTAATTGTCGAAGTTTATTTTGATTAAACCAAAAAACAATTAATATAATCATTGCATTCATCATTCTCACATCGCGTATTCTTCTTCCCTACGAATCTCAAGTTTGTGTCTCGATTCTAGAGTCAAACTGTCTCATTCGTATAATACTCGGGCCAATCGTCAGAAAAAGATGAATGATCTTGAGGAAGAAAACAGAGAGTTGAAAAAAGAGATCGACGCTCTAAGAGAGGATATGAGAAATCTTCGTAACGACATGCAAGCCATGGCAGAAGCTCAGCTACAAAGAACTATGATCTCAGAGATCACCTCAATGCACGTAGTGGAGAGGTATGATCCTAGGTATCAGATACCGAAAGATCGTCCTTGGGGCATGCCTGTTAACTATATCCCGGAAGGATATGTTCCACCGATCACTGAAGATCAGGGAATTACAACAGAAGCCGCTGGGCCTGAAGGTTACAAACTTCGGGAAAGCGAAGATGCCAGGGGCATACTGAAGACTCCTGAAGGTTACAAACTTCGGGATACACCAAGATTCGCTACCGTAGTAACGGTACCACCCCCTGTGGTGCACACTGTCCCAGAAGGACAGATTCCACCGATACCTGCTGGGAAAAAGGAAACTATGTTTGACCGAATGGATGAATTCCAGGAACAGTTCTTGGAAATGCAGAAGGAACTGCAGGCCATTCGCGGTCAGGATCTATTTGGAAAGGACGCCGCAGACCTCTGCTTGGTCCCCAATGTGAAAGTCCCGCACAAATTCCAAGTGCCCGACTTTGAAAAATACAAGGGCAACTCTTGCCCTCAGAGCCATCTGGTGATGTACGCACGGCGGATGTCAGCTCAGACGGAGAATCAGGATCTACTGATTCACTACTTCCAGGATAGTTTAACCGGTGCCGCATTAAAATGGTACATGGGTTTAAACCGTGCCACGATCAGTACATTCAGAGATCTTGGTACTGCCTTTGTCCAACAATACAAATACAATTTGGACATGGCACCCGACAGAGATCAACTCAGATCGATGTCGCAAAAGGATAGGGAAACCTTTAAGGAGTATGCCCAAAGGTGGCGTGAAATTGCTGCCCAAATTTGTCCACCTCTTGAGGAAAAAGAGATGACCAATATCTTCTTAAAGACCTTAAGCTCATTTTACTATGACCGAATGGTTGCCAGTGCACCCAGTGATTTCACCGAGATGGTCGGCATGGGTGTACGTCTTGAGGAATCCGTCCGAGAAGGACGTCTGGTAAAAGACACTGGATCGACGAGCGGTACTAAAAAATACGGTAGTGCTCTCCCTAAGAAAAAAGAGCAAGATATTGGGAATATCTCTCTCGGAAAGCAAAGGCATCGTTATCAACCAGTAGCAGCTGTAACTCCTGCTATCGGTCCCGCGCCTATTCCTACGTATCAACCTCAGGTTGAGCAGAGCCAACCTGACCAACAAAGGACACAACAGCCTCTTCAGCAGGCTCGTCCTCCATATAATAACAACCGTACAACGAGACCATCAGGGTTTGATCCTATACCCATGTTGTACTCAGAACTATTTCCATTACTACTGGCTAAGGGGCACATTCAGACTAAGTCTCCTCTTACAGTACCGAAAAATCCGCCTTTTTGGTTTAAGGTGGATCAGACATGCCCTTATCATCAAGGAGGTCCAGGGCATAACATAGAGACTTGTCTCAATTTCAAGTCCGATGTGCAAAAACTTGTTAGGAGCGGGGTCTTATCCTCAAGGATACAAATCCTAATGTTCTCACGAACCCGCTGCCTCAACATGAGAGAGCTGCAGTCAATCTGATTGAAAAAGAGACTAACAATGTCTATCAGATTCACGATGTACTCTTGTTAAAAACCAATCTGGTTAAGATACATTGTAGACAGAGTGGATATGGCCATGTGCCACCTCATAATTATCACCAGTGTGATATCTGCTCTAAAGACAACCAAGGATGTTCTGTGGTGCAAGCAGTTCTGCAGGAATAAATGGATCTCGGATGGATCCAAGAGCACCGAGTTCGTGGAGTTAACATGGTCTATACGAATTTCAACATTGTTCAGAATCATAACATTCTAGCAATGAATGTCAACTTGGTCGCGATGCACTCACGACAAAGTTTACACTACGATCTGCCACGACAGGATTACCAGGCCTGTCCGATCTGCTCAACAAACAATCAGGGATGCTCTTTCATACAAGAGGCCCTCCAACGTCAAATGGATCTTGGATGGATTCAAGACTACCATGATAAGAATCCCTATCAAATCAACAGGATCCCGATCTTTGATATTCGCTTGATGAATACCAATCTGGTAGAGTTACATGCTGAGCAGGTCCGACTCGGATTCCTGGTATCACATGATTATCAAAGTTGTAAAGCGGGCTGTGAAAGCAATCAAGGTTGTACCCTTGTTCAGGAAACACTTCAACACTTGTTAGACCATTGGTGGCTTCTCATCTATATTGATAAAGACACCCAACAAGTTTGTGTCACTAACGAAAATCCTGCTAGATATCAAAGTCAGGATGTCCGATCGATGGAAACGGACCTCGTAAGGTTGCACTGCATTCAAAGTGGATGTGGTCAGGTGCCACTACATAATTACGATTGGTGTAGAGTTTGCTCAGTGGATAATCAAGGGTGCTACCTCGTGCGAGCGGCTCTTCAAAGTCAGTGGGACCGCAAAGAGATTCAACCAGTGTCAAGTTCTGGATCAGTCAATTACCTTGCTGATCAAGTTAAGGATGTTGTCACTATCTCTGGTCATCACAGGATCAGGGATGTTTTTGCCATCATCCCTCTACTTGACGAATCTAAAGTTCCCAATCGGGAACGGATCGAGATTACTTATGATGGTCAGAAAAATCAGAAGGCTCCCGTAGTCATCTATCTACCGGGACCATTACCGTATGAATCAACTAAGGCTATCCCTTACAAATACGGTGCAATGACCATTGAAAATGGAAAGGAAATTCCATTACCCTCCGTCGTGAATATTGCAGACATCAGTCGAGTAACACGGAGTGGTAGAATCTTCAACCGAGGGGTTGGAGAACATAACAAGGAGAAGGAACTTCAGACAGAAGCTCCCGATCCACCAGTCGGTCGATCCAGTGATCCCGACCTTTCGAAAAATGATGATGAGATGCTGAAGCTCATCCAAAGGAGCGAATACAACATTGTCGATCAACTGTTGCAGACTCCTTCAAAGATCTCGGTGTTATCACTGTTACTCAATTCAGAAGCACATAGGGAGGCTCTACAGAAAGTCTTAGAGCAAGCCTTTGTGGAACAGGATGTAACAATCAGATAGTTCGATAGCATTGTCTCTAACATCACTTCCTGGAACAATTTGGGATTCAGTGATGAGGAATTACCCGAAGAGGGTCGCCGTCATAACATGGCGCTCAATATCACAGTTAACTGCCAGGATGATGCTTTAGCCAGCGTACTGGTAGACACAGGGTCAGCCCTGAATGTTATGCCGAAGTCTACTCTAATGCAATTATCATTCAAAGGCCCTCCGATGAGAATCAGTGAGGTCATCGTCAAAGCATTCGACGGATCCAGAAAAGCAGTTATCGGCGAAGTTGATCTTCCCATAACTATTGGTCCTCATACTTTCCAAGTCACTTTCCAGGTCATGGACATCTGGGCAACGTACAGTTGTTTATTAGGAAGACCTTGGATACATCAGGCTGGAGCGGTTACTTCAACCCTCCACCAAAAGCTAAAGTTCGTCAAGAACGATCAACTTGTCACGGTTTGTGGGGAACAAGCCTTGCTCGTGAGCAGCTTGTCATTATCTACTGGTATAGAACCCGAGGAGGTTATTGGAACGCAGTTCCAAGCACTGTCGGTGAGCAAAGACAATCAGCTCAAAGGAGGAACCTCGATTTCCTCATACAAAGATGCTATCAAAGCGGTCGAGAGTACCGATACAAACGGATGGGGGCAGCTTGTCATTCCAATTGACAATAAAACAAAGAAGGGTCTTGTTTTTTCTGCAACCTGTACCCGGATAGCTGCCAACGATTAAAGTATTCATCCCCTTCAAAACTTCTTCCACAGTGGAGGTTTCCTTCGCCCAATGTCTCAAGCAGTACATGCTATCAATGAGGAAGATCCCTCTGACACGGATGAAGAATGGAAGTCCTACCTTAACAAGGACGGTTATATGTCTCAGGATGAGGTGCCTATGCCATTTAGCTATCCCACACAGAGTCCGAGATTTATACCCAGGTCAGACGTCGAAATGATATATGCAGATTGTGATCCGAAAGGATGTCGTGCTCTGCCAAATTCATTAGAGGAGGACACTCTGATGAAAGGCAATTTTGACTACACCTACTATGGCCCAATGGATGGTCTGCCAATGTGGCAACCTTACCCAGGAAACTTGGGGCAAGAAAGTCAGCCGAGTAATGAAACTCTGCTGACAATCATTGAACAAAATACCTGTGTCCCCACCATGTCATGGGATCAACACTCAGGTCATTCGGACACTACTCAACATGAAGATGAATTCGCAGCATTTGCAGGACTTGAATTCATCAACTATGCTTTTCCGGAGGTCAACGTCATCGAGAGGGATGACTCCTCCAGTTCGAAAGAAGTGTGGGACACCTTGGGACAACCGAGTGGAAAATTCGACTATATGGTCAAGTACACCGCTCCCAAAAGCTCTCGTATCAGGCTCGAAGATATCCAGCCTCTGGATGGGGAGATACAGCTGAGAGCACAACTACTCTGCAAAATACAACAGAGGAATCCTCCTATGACAACTCTGCCTGGGAGACAGATTCCAATGATCCTACTCCACCAGGAATCAGCGTTATTTCTGAAGACAAATCAAGGAAGGTGCCAGACTTTGTGATTCCCCGAGGAGTTCGCCATCAATGGGTTGCCGTCGAGGTTCCGAAGGTCGTTCATCATTCATAGTAATTGCCATCTTTAACCTTTCACCCTGCCCAGGTGAAACGGATGTTTTGATAGGGCTCGCTTTTTGTAAATTTTCCCTCTTCGCTTCGCCCAAAGCGACAGAGTTTTGTTTTATAGGGTTGTAGTTTCAAGAGTCGACTTGTTCATTAATAAAATAACGTCGTTCTGTAATTTCCGCATTAATTGTTGTTTTCTCTTTTCGTTTTTCAGAAAATGGTAATCCTAAAAAAGAATTCAATCATAAAACAAGCAGTAATAAAATAAAACACTGCACACACTTGCATTATCTCTATCTCTTCTAAACACGAATCATCACGTCATGCAGATTGCTTGTTTTAAACCCTGTTAAAACATACGATCCGATGCCTTCTCCCAACTTTGAGTTCCCGGTATTTGAGGCTGAAGAAGAAGTTGACAACGAAATTCCAGAAGAGATCTCCCGACTACTCAGACAAGAGGAAAGGTCTATTGAACCTCACAAAGAATCGTTGGAAACGGTAAACTTGGGTTCGGAGCAAGAGAGAAAAGAAATCAGGATTGGGGCACTACTCAGTCCAACTGCCAGAGAGGGTTTGATAAAGCTTCTCAAAGAATTCCCCGATGTATTCGCTTGGTCCTATCAGGACATGCCATGGTTGGATACCCGCATCGTGGAACATCACTTACCATTAAGATCGGAATGTCCGCCAGTAAAGCAAAGGTTGAGACACACTCACCCGGACATGGCCATCAAAATCAAAGAGGAGGTGCAAAAACAGATTGATGCGGGTTTCCTCGCTACATCTGAATATCCTCAATGGTTAGACAACATCGTACCCGTCCCGAAAAAGGATGGAAAGGTCAGAATGTGTGTCGACTACAGAGACCTGAACAAGGCTAGTCCAAAGGACGACTTTCCTTTACCACACATTGACATGCTGGTAGACAGCACAACAATGTTCAAAGTCTTCTCCTTCATGGATGGATTCTCGGGCTATAACCAGATCAAAATGGCGTCGAAAGACATGGAGAAAACGTCATTCATTACCCCATGGGGTACCTTTTGTTACAAGGTAATGCCGTTCGATTTGAAGAACGCCGGGGCAACCTATCAACGGGCCATGACTACTCTGTTTCATGACATGATACACAAAGAAATTGAGGTATATGTCGATGATATGATTGCAAAATCAAAAACAGAGAGTGAGCACGTTGAACATCTGTCAAAATTGTTCGAACGCTTAAGAAAATTCAAGCTCCGCTTGAATCCCAACAAGTGCACCTTCGGTGTCCGTTCAGGGAAACTACTAGGGTTCATCGTCAGCCAGAAAGGAATTGAAGTTGATCCTAACAAGGTCAAGGCCATTCAAGAAATGCCTTCTCCGAAAACTGAAAAACAAGTCAGAGGATTTCTGGGACGTTTGAACTACATCTCCAGATTCATATTCCTTATGACCGCCATATGTGCGCCGATCTTCAAATTACTCAAAAAGAACCAGGATTGCGTTTGGTCAGAAGATTTCCAAACTGCCTTCAACAGTATCAAGGAATACCTATTGAATCCTCCGATTCTATCACCTCCAGTGGAAGGAAGATCACTGATCATTTACCTCACAGTCCTAGAGGACTCGATGGGATGTGTACTTGGCCAACAGGACGAAACCAAAAGGAAAGAGTCTGCCATTTACTATCTGAGCAAGAAATTCACCGACTGTGAAACTCGGTATACGATGCTCGAGAAAACTTGTTACGCTTTGGCTTGGGCAGCCAAACGTCTTCGCCAGTACATGATTCGTCATACTACTTGGTTGGTCTCCGAAATGGATCCAATCAAGTATGTCTTCGAAAAACCTACTCTTACGGGAAGAATTGCCCATTGGCAGATGCTGTTATCAGAATATGACATAGAGTACCACGCTCAAAAAGCCGTTAAAGGAAGTATTTTAGCCAATCATTTGGTTCATCAACCGATTGACGATCAATAATCAATCGGGTTTGACTTCCCAGACGAAGATGTCATGTATCTAAAAATGAAAGATTGCGATGAACCGCTACCCAGTGAAAGGCCAGAACTAGATTCCCAATGGGGAATAATCTTTGACGGGGCAATTAATCATTATAGGAACAGAATTGGGACAATCATTGTTACCCCTCAGGGTACCCACATTCCTTTCACTGCTCGACTTACGTTCAAGTGTACGAACAACGAGGCCGAATACGAAGCTTGTATTATGGGTCTCGAGGAAGCAATTGATTTAAGGATCAAAAACTTGGACGTATACGGCGACTCAACCTTGGTTATCAATCAGATAAAAGGAGATTGGAACACATACCAATCAGGATTGATTCCTTACAAAGACTATGCAAGAAGGTTGCTACCTTTCTTCAACAGAGTTGAGTTTCATCACATCCCTCGTGATGAGAATCACATGGCTGATGCATTAGCCACTATATCTTCCATGATTAGTGTAGGTCAATGGAATGACATACCTAAGATTTACATAATGCGCCTTGAAAGGCCCGCTTACGTCTTCACGATTGAAGCAGTCATAAACAACAAACCTTGGTATCACGATATCAAATGCTTCATTCAGAAACTGGAGTACCCATCTGGGGCACTCAGAAAAGACAGGAAAACCCTCAGAAGATTGGCTGGAAACTTCTTCCTGAGCGGTGACATTCTCTATAAGAAAAATTTTGACATGGTCTTGCTTCGATGCGTCGACAGACCAGAAGCAGACATGCTCATGAAAGAAATTCATGAAGGATCCTTTGGCACTCATGCCAATGGACACACAATGGGGAGAAAAATTCTGAGAGCAGGGTACTACTGGTTGACCATGGAATCCGACTGCCACAAGTACATGAGGAGGTGTCACAAGTGTCAGATATACTCCGACAAAATTCATGTACCGCCATCACATCTCAAAGTTCTTTCTTCCCCATGGCCTTTTTCCATATGGGGAATAGACATGATTGGCATGATTGAGCCCAAGGCTTCAAACTGACATCGGTTCATTCTAGTATCCATTGACTACTTCACCAAGTGGGTCGAAGCGGCGTCATTCGCCAATGTAACCCGACAAGTGGTGGTCCGATTTATCAAAAACAATATTATCTGCCGTTATGGTGTTCCAAGCGAGATCATTACTGATAATAGATCTAACTTAAACAATAAGATGATGAAAGAGTTGTGTGCAGAGTTCAAGATCGAACACCATAACTCATTTCCCTACCGATCCAAGATGAACGGAGCGGTAGAAGCGGCCAACAAGAACATCAAGAGGATTGTTCAAAAGATGGTTGTAACCTACAAAGACTGGTACGAGATACTACCCTTTGCTCTTCACGGTTATCGCACAGCTGTCCGCACTTCAACAGGGGCTACCCCTTTCTCTCTAGTGTATGGAATGGAAGCAGTGCTCCCCATAGAAGTAGAGATCCCATCAATCCGGGTATTGATGGAAGCTAAGCTTACAGAAGCTGAATGGTGTCAAAGCCGACACGACGAATTGAACCTGATCGAAGAAAAGCGAATCACGGCACTATGCCACGGTAAGTTGTATCAACAGAGAATGAAGAGGGCGTTCGACAAAAAGGTCTGACCTCGTGTCTTCAGAAAAGGAGACCTCGTGCTCAAGCAGATACAATCATTTCTCACTGATTCGGGAGGCAAATGGACTCCAAATTATGATGGCCCCTATGTGGTCACGAAAGCTTTCTTAGGCGGCGCCTTGAGACTTGCAACCATGGACGGAAAAGAATTTTCCTACCCCACGAATGCTGATGTAGTCAAGAAATACTTCGCCTAAACTTAAAAAAAAACGTCTCGGTGGATTGAAAACCCGAAAGGGCGGTCCAGGCAAAAGTTAGAGACATGAAAAAAATCATCCCGGTGGATTGGAAACATCAAAGTACAATCCAGGCAAAAATTAGGGATAATGGCAAGTAACTATGTTCAACAGAGGCAAGTCCCTCAGTAGCAGCAGCAGTTACATCATCCATCGGAGGAAAACACCAATAAAGGTCATCTTCGACAGAAGCTCAGGATGCCCCGAATTCAAAGTTGGTAGAAGGATAGTGGTCGTTATGTTTCAACGTAGCCCTTTTTCCCTGTAAATTACCATTTTCAAACTTTGTATATACTCTTTGGTATCACGCGTTTGGCTGATCTCCATCTTATCAATAAAATTTGAGCCTTTGTGCTTTTGTTTGAAATTCTCATTTGTTTTAGCTTTACAGAACGACGTTGTTAACATAATTAACGATTCTTGAAATAAAACAAAAATGAATTTACTTGTTAAAACTTTTTCTGCTTTTAAAATAAAGATGGCAATTTCTTTTGACTGTTGAACATCAAAAGAGCATCAACCGCTTCTCCAGAAGTAAGCGAACTTCAAAGTGCAGAATCAAAGTACTCCTTCTCGACTAGTACGCCTGAGTAAAGGATCAACTGTGTTAGAGACCTTGACACACCTCGGCCGAGTTCTTATCTCCTAAGCCCTATCAACACGGTTCCCAGCGGGGACTATCTCTCCTAAGCAAGGTGGAATTGCTATATTTAACCAACGATATCTCTACACGCCCCGCGATGGCCGAGTATCCAATCATGTTCATCTTTTAGTTTGTGTGTCGTGTCAGTTTTGTCAGCATAAACATACATACATCATGCATTATTGATTTGCATTCACATTTCATATTGCATCACTATCACTTGAGTTGGTCTTATCCTGCCGTGATAACCATCCTCTCAATCGAATTTGCCAGTTCTGGCCTCGTCAGGAAGTATTATGGCCGATCAAACTCGTCTCCGGTGTATCTTTAGATCAGAGTCGGCAATCGACCACTTTGATAATTTGAACCTCTGAAAAGCCAGAGAAGCTTTCTACAGATGTCACTCTTCGCCATTGAAGATGATGTCCTTGCTTTCCCAGATTAAGGAAAATCCACAGAGAAAGCCTCCTAAGCAGAGATTTGGTAGTACAGCTGCCATTCTCCAAAAAAAAAACTGCTGATGAAAAGGTCATCGGCACCTCAAAATTGGACCCCGTCATATGGAATTTCTCTGGGAAGATCCCGAGAAAAGTATGATGTAAGACCCCAAGCGACAGCAGTCTCTCAAGAGACCTGCTTTCCCCCCAGTAGAAACAAATGACGTCTCCAACAGAGAAGTTTGTGCAACTTTACAACTCAGGCGACTGGGTTCCCCAGCAAGTCTGACATCAAAGGTTTTTCCGCCAAATGGCATCTCTCCAGGAAAATTCGGCGAGAAGTTTGAGGAAAATCGCTACGCATAGCGTCCCTTGTCAGTTAAGTTTATT
The DNA here is from genome assembly GCA_022829125.1 of Lathyrus tuberosus. Taxonomy (NCBI): domain Eukaryota; kingdom Viridiplantae; phylum Streptophyta; class Magnoliopsida; order Fabales; family Fabaceae; genus Lathyrus; species Lathyrus tuberosus. The sequence continues at coordinate 5,093,933 of JALAZF010000161.1, read as the reverse complement.
GACAAAAGAAACTAAGACCAGTTTCTTGGTAGGAAACCAGGATCGAGGGGAAGTTTATTTCGGAAACTTAGACCAGCTCCTTGGTAGGAAACCAGGATCGAGGGGAAGTTTAAATCAGAAACTAAGACCAGTTCCTTGGTAGGAAACCAGGATCGAGGGGAAGTTTGTTTCAAAAGAAAACTGAGACCAGTTCCTTGGCTGAAGACCAGGATCGAGGGGAAGTTTAACTTTTCTAAGCATCATCGCTTAGCAAAATAAGATGAATGCGCAAGCTACCATTCATAACCACCATCAAAAATTTTCAGGTATTCTGATATTTAATCCTCTTGCACCCGAATGCCCGAATACCTTCGTCATTCATACCTTCGGGTCCAAGATGATTAAATAGGGGCATCTGTCATACCCCAAATTTTGACCACTAAAATTCCTATCATTGTGCAAATCATCATCACAATATGGATGTACCTCTTTGCTTCAACAATCTCCTCAAGGAATTGTTGAGCATCCACTACAGTAAAAGTTAGGGTTTCAAGCCCTCTTTGAGTTTAGACAAAGGATCAATCAAGGAATGACATGATCTTCAACTTGTCTAACTTCCCAAACATTCACAATGGATCAAAAAGGACTCCCACTTCAAGGATTAAGTACAAGGATGCTCCCTTCTAGGTGGATCAAGCCTCAAGATCGCCAGTATCACCAAATTAGGGTTTTGGTCGACCAAGGCCTCCAGATGGAAAATTTCATCTGGGCATGAGCCAATGATCCAAAACATAACCTAATATACTCCACGGAACCTCATGGGCCTCATTACCAAGTCAATTTTGCCTCAGGGTATGCATACATCAAAAATCAGGAATTAGGGTTTCTTGACCTAATTCACCCATAAGTTGACTTTTGGTGCAAATCAGGAGCCAAGACCTCAAGAGAGGGTTTGAGGGTCTCTAATGAACTATATTAATCCATTTGGAACAATGGATTAATCCAAGAAGCTTGAGCAACAAGTCTCAGTTTCATCTGCACCACAGTTAGGGTTTTGCGGAAAAAGTCAACTGTAACTTTGACTTTTGACCAGGACATGCTCCCAAGCCCTAATACATGCCTCAATATACCCCATGACACCCATGGAACATGTCCATCAAGTTTGATTTAGGTCAAGGACATGATTTCCTGAGGAATTGCACAGTTTGGAATTAAACTGATAAAAAGTCAACTGTGCACAAAAGTTAACTTTGACTTTTTGAGATTTTTCACTAAAATGGATTTTTAACCCTAAAATGATGTTTATGTATGACTTGAATCATCATTCATCAAGAAAAATCAAGAAAAGTTGGATAACTTGTAAAAGGGGTAACCATAAAACTTAGAAAAATTTCTAAGTTATGAAAAAGTACCACGAATGCACTAACTTTGGAGGACCATAACTCCTAAACCACAAGGCCATTGTGCCCCATTCAAAGCTTGATTTGTAGATCACATTACCCTCTACAAAAACTTCATACTAAGTTATTTCCAAATTCCTCATGGATTTTGAGTTATGGAGTGATCAAAATCAAGAAAAGTCACTTTGTTTCAACACTTAGTGAAAATTTCACTAAGACAGATTTTACCTTACTTTTTGCCAAATGTAGGGGGATTTTTCACTTGGATTCAAAAGAGATCAAAACCAAACATGTTCAAACAGTTGTTGTTTCATGTAAAGGCTTTCCAAAATGACCAAGAACATTGCCAAATTCCATTTGAGTCATGAGATATGACATTGGAAAGTTACCTTGCTGAAATCTGTCAAAGGCAAGGCAGAATTTGCAATTTGGCTCGATTTGCCAAAATCAGCCAAATTCAAATGCTCCTACCCACTTGGACACCTCAAAGGATTGAATCTAAAGGGGACAATCACTGAGCCAAGCCTCCAAAGTCTTTGGAACAAGAAGTAGCATGCCAAACCTATAATTGCCTAAAATAGGGACAAGACTCCAATTTTGGATTCAAGCATTCAATGCATACACCAAGGTGGCATGGACTGAGCCATTTGCAACTGAAATCAGTCAAGACTTATCCAAGACCAAGGGAACCAGCAGCCTGTGCCCTAACCTCTAGTCAATGGCTAGAGGAGACTTGGATTATCATTGATCAACATTGGCCAAACCTATTCTGCAGTTGCCATTCACTGTGGATCCCAAAACAAACTTGTTCTACTATAAATAGAGCTTAATTGTGGTCAGTTTAAGCACACCAAAGGCCTACAACACTTGCCTTTCTCAAAATCTCTTTCTCTTGGCAAAAATGCCTTTCTTAGCAAGGTAACTATCGAGTTTTGAGTTTGAGAGCTTTTCCAACCAAACCAATCACACACACACCTCATATACATCACATATGAGATGATCAAACACTTAAACAACAACTGGAAAACTGATTTCTCAGAATCACCAGTCAATTGCTCAAGGTTTTAGCCAAAGTGCAGTTGAGATGCCATGAAGTGATCCAGCCAATTTCAATCAAGTCCAAGCATTCAAACACACTCCATAGGGTATAGGGAAGCTGTTCAGATCATCACAACACAACTGTAACACCTCCTACACAAATCACGATCACCAGCTGCAAGTGGTAAGCATGAGCTCTTCTAACTCTATGATCCACACAATTTTTGCTGCACAATAATTTGGCCATAAGTTCATAATCATGCATGGAATGTTTTCCCTCAATTAATTGCATTGTTTGAATCGTGTATCAAAAATCCTGGCCTTCAGGCATAAATTAGGGTTCTTGAGGTTTCTTCGTGATTTCTTGTTGTATGTTTAATTTAAATGAAATTAATGGACATAGACATGATCGTGAGGTTGAGGCGAGCATAATGATATATGGATTGCATGATATAATCAAGTATTCAGTGAGATTAGATAGAAAACGCAAATCTGGGCAAAACTGAAAAACGCGCGTGTTCTTCAGCTGTTCTTGGTGCCATTTCTCTCAAATTCAAATATTTGAATTTTGTGATTTTGTTTAATTGATTCAAAAATTAATTTCTCTCTGAGTTTTAATGATTTTGAGTTGATTCTTTTTTTCAATAATTCACAAAAATGTTAAAATATTTTATTTTATCAAAAAATCCCAAAAATATTATTTATTTTATATAATTGATATTTTTGCAAAGAATTTATGTTTTAATTATTTTTAACATTTAAAATATTTTTTCCACCTTGATTTTGCAACTTTTAATGCTTTCTAATTATTTTGTAGGTCAATACTTAGTTTTTGAAGCATTAATCCAAGATCACAATTTGTTTTTCATATGTTAAACAATTTTGATCATTTTAATTGAATTTTTATTCAATTAAATACATTTTTTGAAAACAAATTAGGGTTTTGGATTAATTCAACCCTCATAGATCATTTTCAAAACACTTTGGGCCTCTAATAGAATGTAAGACCCAATCCGTTTTTTTTTTACCAAACCATTTTTGGGCCTCAGTACGTTGTATAAGTCCCGATACAAGGACCCTACAGCTTCTTAGAAGTATTCACAGCCTCCTCTTAGGCTTCATATAATGATCTCTTCCTCCGGGAATGATAGCCTCCTCTTGGGCTTAGTACAAGGACCCGTCGGCTTCTTAAAAGCTTCCAGCCTCCTCTTGGGTTTCGTACAAATTGTCCCGACGACCTCCTAGAGGTATAGGAACAGAACTTAATCATCTTTATAGAGCAGTCCTTTCATTGAGTCTACTACTGTTTCTCGAAAACATAGTACAAAAGATGAAACTCTAGACTTGGACAGTCTAATCTCCTTGAGTCTCAAAGACATTCTCAAGTGACCCCTTCGTTAAATAGGAAGGAAACCCGCAGACTCGGACAGTCTCCATACCCTTCGGATTTCCCGCTTCCTTAAAGAACAGGAATAACCCGAACCCTTGGAATCAAATCCCTGAGTACAGTGTTACTCATATAAGAACTGATTTTCTCTTTCAAAATCAGTATACTGGACCTGTCACCTAACTGAGACAATAACCATAGCCTCCTCTTAGGCTTTGTATAATGATCCTTCTTCAGTGAAGTTAGCCTCCTCTTAGGCTTTGTATAATGATTTCCCCTAGCGGAAGTTAGCCTCCTCTTAGGCTTTGTATAATGATTGACTCCCTCGTCGAGTCAATCACCTTTCAGCCTCTATATCAGGCTTTATACGAGATACAAAAAGGTTCTTTTTGAGCCAAACAAATAATAGCCTTCATCTCGGGCTTCATACAAAATACCAAAAGACTACATCGCCGGGTTAAAAACCTTTTCGCCTCCATCTCGGGCTTTGTACGAGATACAAAAACACTCTCTTGTGGAGTATAAAAGATCCTCTTGTAGGATCAATCCCTTTTAGCCTCTCTCTCGGGCTTTGTACGAGACACCTTTTAGCCTCCTCTTAGGCTTTGTATAATGATTTTCCTCAGTAGAGTTAGCCTCCTCTTAGGCTTTGTATAAGAAATCCTCGGTTGAGTCCAATCAACCTTTTAACATCAAAGTTGTGCCTCGTTCACAGTACACAAACATCAATAACTCCTTCCCTTTCATCTAATCGCTGTAAGCGGCAAGCCTCTGGATCATCTACATCCATGCCACTGTCCCTCTTTTAGCATGAGAAATTCCTAAGGAAAGATAACATTGCTCTACACTGAGTTAAAGTCTTCTCCTTCAGGTCAAAACTACCCTATAAAGGAAATTATGGCATTGCTAGGATCCGCGTATCCCGGTTAAAGTAATTCTCCTTTATAATCAGTCACCCAACAGTTGTGACAGACAAACCCTTCTTTAGAGATGACAAATTCTCTCTAAAGTCTAGACCCTTCAGCTTCACGTGTTGGGCTTTGAACAAGACACAAATAGACCTTTCAGCTTCATATCTTGGGCTTTGAACAAGATACAAATAAACTCTTCAGCTTCACATCTTGGGCTTTGAATAAGATACAAACAACCTTTCGCTTCACGTCTTGGGCTTTGAACAAGACACCAAAAAACCAATTTCCTCCCATAGATTAGGAGGAACTACGAACGCTCTGATTTCCCTATTTCGGTAAACGGGAATACGTAGGCATAAGATCGAAAGAAAAGATCTTAGCGAGCACACTAAACAAAAAACCCAAATCCCATATCTCCATCAATCAAAAGCAGTAATTCAAAAACATCAGTCCTAACATCCTAATCCTAGTTCCCCACCAGAAACCTTCTCCCCAGGTCAAAAGAAAGAAAACAGTATTGGCGAAAATACAAATAACCAGTACAAGGCCCCCCCACATTGATAGCATCCGTAACCTAACAGACCGCTGTTTAAACTCAGTATGCAAGCAGGGTTAATTGGAGACATCAATTTCCCTTCCTTATTCAGCTCACAATAGGATAAAAAATGAATCGACCTGTAGTCAAAGCTCAAACCGCAGAGAGCGACCAGCGCTTAAGAACCGCGTCCAAAATCGTTCGCTACACTTACGTGGCATAGTGAAGACCAGCACGTGGTCTTCGCCCTGGGGTAACCATTCCTAAATCTCCGGAATTAAGGCCGACCGATTCCATAGGAAGTGGGGCGGTTACATGAGAACGTGTCCTCGTGGGGAGGACTCTTGGGCTTCGATGAGAGACGTGTCCTCACGGGGAGGACTAAGTGCGTGGATGAAGATGACTCCTCGCGGGGAGCAAGGTCCTCGTGTCGAGGAGGGGTGAAGCCCGTAGAAGGGGCATGGCCTCGCGGGGAGGAGCCTTGGGTGTGTCGAGGAGAGACGAATCCTCGCGGGGAGGGCCCACTTGTGGGCGGAGATGGCTCTCCTCGAGGAGGGGTACATGCACGTCGAGGAGAGGCGTGCTCGGGAGGATTGGAGCCTATGTCAGACGATCAATGACGGGAGTGCCGTGCCTGCCCGAGGCTAAGCGCGTGCCCGACCATGTGGAGGTGAGCATGTGCACGATAGTAGCCTCTTTAGGAATCCTTAGTGGGCCGTCCTATGCCTCATGGGTTGGGCCTGTCCGACTGATGGGCATGCCTCGGCCCAGTCCAGAACAGGAGCCCCCCGAGTCGTTGCTCTGAGCCTCAGAGTGATGACTTAAGGGTTAGCCACGTCGAGGACCTGTCGACGAAGGGATCTTAACGTGGAGCGGCAGGTCAACCGGGGACAGATAAACCAATCTGCGGGATGGATAGCCCAAGGATGCGTGACGTATCGGGGATGTGAGAAGCTTGAAGCGAGGTGAAATGGGAAGGCGTCCGTTGAGAAGCGAAAAGACGTGTGTGGGGAATCGCGTGCCACGCGTCACAACCCATCATTTCCTAGGGCGGCTACCCTAGGGTAGCGCAATCGATTGCCTAGGAGCCCTCGAGACTCGTGAGAGCCCCATAAATAGGGGAAGCTCGTGTCATTTGCACGTTTTTCGCTCTCCCTTTGCTCTAACTTTCTCTTCCATCGCTCTCCCTTCAACCTCCGATCGCCTCCGCTCGCCGCCGCAGACAGCCGTGCCGGAACCCTACCGGAAGTACTTTTTTAAAGTAAGTTATCTCCTATTCTCTTTTGTTTGCATTTGTAGGGTGATTTTCAAGGTGAACTGATGAAGTTCTCATGGAAATCACGAAATATCCGGCGAAAACGCCGAAATTTCGTAGTTTTTCTGTTGAATCTCGCGGGGAGAGATGATGAAGCCCCCGAGGACACGAAGAATGTCCCGGGGTCGTGGGACGAACGTCCCCTAGTTCTTTTTGTTGGATCTCCTGGGGACAAATGAGGAACACCCGGGGACCTAAAGAATGTCCCGGGGCCCTTGGTCGAGAATCTCGGGGACGGTCCCCCCCGGCCCGGGACGGTCGTAGGTCCGCGTTCCCTGACGCTTCCTCCTCGCCCTTTCACTTTATCAGCAGTGGAAGGGGTGGATTTGATATGGGTCATCGAATTCACCATTTCCTTCTGCTTTTCAGGTAAATGGACGTGTTGCAAGTGGCTGAAGGGTCACTGGATACTTACGACGGACCTAACTCACCGATGGCGGAGACGTCCAGCTCCGGGGAGAGGACGCCCGAAGATTGGGCCTGCGAGGAGGCCTTGAACATGGAGTCCGAGTTAGTCAACCAAGAGAAGGAAAAAATCTTTTGTACTGTCGAGCACCGCCTCGTGGGCTCCCCGAAGTCATGGAGCGTATTTAGGCCCCGATCACACCATCGGATCTGTTCGTCATATGATGGGATGCGATTCCCCGTCTATGAGTTCATGTTCGACAAGGCGGGGTGGCGTATGCCCTTCACCGATTTCCAGCAGTTCGTATTTACTTGGCTGCAACTAGCCCCCTCCCAGCTCCACCCCAACTCTCTTGCGTTCATTAGGGCCTTCGAGCTGGTGTGCAAGTACCTGCAGGTCGGGGCGACGGTGCCCGTGTTTTTCTGCATAATTCATCTCCAGCGGCAGGTCGGGGATGGTAGGCATGGTTGGGTGTTCTTCAAACAGGTGACGAGCCTGTTTCACACGTACATGGACTCCGTGCGGGATTTCAAGTATCGGTACTACCTCGTGAGGCCGATTACACACGAGGCCGTGAATACCATGTATAACCGAGTCGTCGAACATGTGGATGGACGACGCGAGGAGAAACTTGTGCCCAAGTTCCTGTTGTTCCGGACTGAGAAGCATTTCAAGAGGGGAACGGACAGCTACATCGTCAGGCCTAGTCGTCTCATCGAGGGGGATCGCCTGGCCTACGAGCAGATAGTGGCGTTCGTCAATGGTTTCAACCGGGCGAAGTTAGTGACGCCAAACGGGGACTTAATTCGGGGTGATGACGGGGAGGTCTTGATGAGGCGTCGAGTGATTAACACTAGGGCTCTTCTCGAGACGTTTTCCGACGAGGAGGCCCTCGAAGTGTTAGGTGGGGGCTATTTCCCCCGCGTGTCTTTCTTTTTGCTTTCCTTTTCGAATTGCTAACCTCTTTGTTTTCTTTGCAGATAAGATGTCGAACGCCGAGGAATGTTTCAAGAAGCTGAAAGCCAGCCGAGCTTCGAAGAGAGGGGGCAAGAGTCGGGTCGAGCAGGGCCGGGAGCAAGTGGCCACTCCTTCCCCGACCCCCGGGGTTTCCTCAGGTTCTCGCCAGGGGAGCGACTCTGTTAGCCCTGAGGGTTCTCCTAAGAGGCAGAGGACTGTCAGGACCATGCACGTCGACTTAACCGAGCATGACAGTCCCCCCGCCGTGAAGTTCGTGCTTCCACCCTGTCACACGAGGCCGAACTTCTTCACTGAGAACAACTCGCTGTGCATGGGTGGCTCTGAAACTCAGGCCATCTTCAGCGTCGACAAGGTGTCTCGGTGAAAAATGCTGGTGGATGACATGTCCGCCGTGATGCGGGTCTGCGCGGCTGCCCTGGCCCTGAACGACGAAGCATGCCCGGCCAACGAGGTGACCAGGTTGCAGAAGAGCTTTGAGTCCATCTCGACTGAGATGGAGAAGGTGAGCAAAGAGCTGGCCGACTGCAAAGGTCAGAACCAGGCCCAGCTCGAGCTACAGGAAAAATTGGAGGAAAAGCTTAAGCGTGCCGAGGAGGAGCGAAAGCGTCTGGCCGGCGTCGAGGAGGAGAGGAATCGCCTCGCGGAGGAAAGGAATCGCCTTGCGGCGAGGGTTGCTGAGCTGGAGGAAGCTGTCCACCCCGCCGAGGAGGAAACTGAAGACGACAGACTGTTGACTTCTATCAGCGCAGCTCCGTGAGGCCGAGGAAGACAATCTCGCGGTGGCGGGCATAGGCTTCAGAAATGCAGTGGCGCAGCTTCGGGTTCTCAAACCCAACTTCGTCACCGACGGGATTGACCCCGATGGCGAGGTGGTGGATGGGCAGATCGTGCAGCCGATGCGGGAAGATGAAATTCACGAGCACGAGGGACCCTACGGTACTGCAGCAGAATAGACCCTTTTTTGTATCTGTTTTGGTCGGCTTGCGAGCCAGTTTGATTGTAATGATTTGTGCCCGACGTGTGTGCCAGGGGCTTTGATATTTTTGTAATATTTGTACACTGGGCTTCTGCCCGTTTTAATGCATCCTTGTTTACCTGCTAGCATTGTTTGCATGATTTGAATTGTGTGTGATGTATTATTTGTTATACTTTATTTTTACCTAAGTAATAAGGTGTTGGGATTTGCTCGACCTTGATATTCCCTGACCGCGTGGAGAGCTGGACGGGCGGCCGGAGGCGTATTCCGACCTTTGACGAGGCTAAGAACTCGATCAAGGTCTTGGCTTCGTGGCATGAACTTCCCATCGCGAGCTGGGTGTTCTGCCCGGTTGGTATGACGACGGTGGGCCTCGATCGAGGTATCCCCGTCGGATCAAAGATCCTCGCGAACACATAACGCGGTCTCCGACCATCGTGTTCGGTATAGGGGCGTCACGCTCGTACCTAAGCGTGTCCCCGTGATCGCGGTGCTAGTGAGGCGCGGGCAGTGCTTAACTATAGTACTGTTTGAGCTTTTCAGTAAACCATGGTCGAGCGAGTTCCTCCCCATGTAGATTTTTGAGGAAGTAAGCTCCTTTCCCCATTTTCCCGCGAACGCGGTACGGGCCCTCCCAGTTCGCGGCGAATTTGCCTTCTCGCGAGTCCTTCTGGTTCCTGCGTAGGACGAGGGTGCCTACCTGAAAATCACGTTTGATAACTTTGTCGTTATGATGAAGTGTTATTTTTTGTTTAAGTGATGCTTCACGGAGAGAAGCTCCCGAGCGTGTCTCTTCGACGAAGTCGAGTTCTTCCCTCAACACTTCATCGTTCGCGTCCCTGTCGAGGGGGGCTTCTGTCCTCCTCGAGGGTTCCCTGATCTCCACGGGGATCACTGCTTCCGTTCCGTAGGTCAAACGGAAAGGGGTCTCCCCGGTCGTGGAGTGTGGGGTCGTTCGGTAGGCCCAGAGGACGCTGTGCAGCTCCTCGACCCACCGTTGTTTGGCGTCGCCTAATCGGCGTCTCAATCCTCGTAGGATTACCTTGTTCGCCACCTCAGCCTGCCCGTTTGTTTGGGGGTGCTCGACCGACGTAAAGTGCTGCTTCGTGCCTAGTTTGGCGACGAAATCTTGGAAGTTTTTGTCGGTGAATTGTGTCCCGTTGTCGGTGACGATGGCTTGGGGTACGCCGAATCGGGCAAGGATGTTTGTTTTGAAAAAATGCAGTATGTTGAAGGCCGTGATCTTGGCCAATGCTTCCGCCTCGATCCACTTTGTGAAGTAATCAACCCCGACGATGAGGTATTTGTTTTGGTACGACCCCTGGACGAAGGGCCCAAGGATATCCATTCCCTACCACGCCAATGGCCACGGGGAGGACAATGGACTGAGCTCGTTGGGAGGGACTAGGTGCATGTCCCCGTGTCGTTGGCATCTGTCGCACTTTTTGACGTGTTCCTTGGCGTCCTGCTGCATGGTGTGCCAGTAATATCCTGCTCGAAGAGCCTTACGGGCTAACGATCTTCCGCCGAGGTGCTGCGCGTTGATTCCCTCGTGGATCTCCTGGAGTATGCCGGGGACCTTGGTCTCCTTAACGCATCTGAGGAGGGGGATAGAAAACCCTCGTCGGTATAGTTTATCCTCGACTATAGTGTACGAGCACGCACGCCTTTTTATCATTACTGCCTCTTTCGGATCGCCGGGCAGTTTGCCTGTCGTGAGGTATTCATATACCGGGGTCATCTAGCAATCGCTGTTCCCGATGGCGTTGATGTCTGGGACCACGACCGGTTTGTCAATGCTCGGGCGGGGAAGTACCTCTTGTATGACGGACTTGTTCCAGCCTTTCTTTTTGGTGCTCGCCAATTTGGACAATACATCTGCTCGGGCATTGTGCTCGCGGGGGATGTGAGTCACTTCCGCGGAGATAAACCCTTTCATCTTTTCATTTACTAATGCCAAGTATTCTATGAGGCTGTCATTCTTGGCTTGCTACTCTCCTCGGACTTGCGAGGCTACGAGCTGGGAATCGGTGAAGAGTTTGACCTCTTTGGCGCCGAGGTCCTCGGCCAGTCGGAGTCCTGCGAGGAAGGCCTCGTATTCGGCTTGGTTATTCAATGTCGGGAAGGATAGTTCGAGGGATACATCGATCAGTATGCCTTCCTCGTTTTCGAGGATGATGCCCGCCCCGCTTCCTTTCGGGCTGGATGCTCCGTCGACATAGATCGTCCATTTCTGTGATCCGTTGGTCGAAGGTTCCGGGACGGTCATCTCTGCTACAAAGTCGGCCAATACTTGCGCCTTCAGGGATTTCCTCCCTTCGTATTGGATGTCAAATTCGGCGAGTTCGAGCGAACATCTGAGCATCCTCCCCGCCATGTCTGGTCGTCCGAGGAGCTGCCTGATAGGCTGTTCGGTTCTTACGACGACGGTATGGGCGAGGAAATAGTGGCGTAGCCTCCTGGCCGCGGTGACGAGGCCCAGGGCGACTTTCTCGATCTGCTAAAATCTGAGCTCAGGGCCTTGGAGGGCTTTGCTCGTGAAGTAAACTGGCTTCTGCCCGACCGAGGTTTCCCGAATGAGGACGGCGCTGACGGCTTCGCTCGTGATCGAAAGATACAAGAAGTGTGTTTCCCCGTTCTCAGGTCGTGAGAGGACCGGGGGTTGCGACAGGACTTGTTTTAGGTGGGTGAGTGCTTGCCCGCATTCCTCGCTCCAATCAAACTCTGCCTTTAGTTGGAGAAGTTTGAAAAATGGGAGTGCGTACTGTGCGGATTTGGCGACGAAGCGGGAGAGGGCGGTGAGCATCCCGTTCAACGATTGTATCGACTTCTTTAAGTCCGGGGTGGGGAGCTCGGAGAAAGCCCTGCACTTGTCAGGGTTTGCCTCGATTCCTCGTTCCGTGAGTTAAACCCGAGGAACTTCCCTTCCCGGACGCCGAAGGTGCACTTGTCAGGGTTAAACCTCATGCGGCATCTCCTCGCCGTGTCGAATGTAACGCCCCAATTTTTGTCAGTTTTATTTAATCGAGTCTATTTGATTATTTTATTATTATATTATTTTATTCTTGACTTTTATTTGGCAATATAGTATTTTTCATCGATGTTTATGTTTTATCGCGTTTTGAGAGCGTTTGCGAGATAGTTGAGTTGAGGGGTATTTTGGTCTTTTGCTTGGGTAAGTTTTATGTTTTATATAAATAGAGAGTGGAAAGAAAAAGAGAGAAAAGAAAAGGAAAAGAAAAGGAAAAGAGAAGAGGAGAGAAAGAAGGGAGAAGAAGAGGAAAAGTGGAGAAATCAAAGATTCGTCCGTTTCGAGCGCGAATAATCGGGTAAGGGTGAGAAGTTTCAATTATATCATGCTTGTGTATGTATATGTGTATGTTTTCTTGATTGTTTTGGATAGTTTCATATAGTTTTCATTTTAGGTCGAAATGGTAAAAATGGTTAGAAATCGATGTTTTCACGGATGAATTTCGAAATAAATTGCGTAGATTAGTCGTATGAGGTTAGGCCGAGATTATAGAAACTCGTTTGGTTGAAATCGGTTGATATTGTGAGTTTTGACATTTTTGGGTTTTGAGAATGTGAGATTTTGGTGAAAAATAAAAGTCGTGGAATCGGGTTTTTCTTGATCCTAATATGTTGGTGTGTATTTATGTGATATCACCATGTATTTATTCGGAAGAAAGTAATTGAATCGGTCGGGTTTCGGGCGATTACGCAGCTGTACCAGAATGTAGCAGAAATTCTGGTTTTGTACTCAGGCGTACGGACGCGTGCTATAGGTGGAAAATTCTGATTTTTCCGGAAAACTTCGGAAATTCATATCTCTTGAACCGTAAGTCGGTTTTGACCCCCGTTCAAAGTGTTGGGAAGCTAACGAGATGTTATTTATTGGAAAAATGGTTTTGAGGTCTGAACCTGGTCCAATTGGAACAGTATTTTCAAACCGTATCGTAGTGTCGGGCCTCCGGTTTATGTTTTTGCGTTATTTTGAAATATCCATATCTTTTGTGTTGTTTATCCGATTAAGGTGTTCTTTATATGGATGTGAAGCTAAAAATATGTTCTATGATTTGGTGAAGAAAAATATTATTTTTAGCCGACTTTTCCGGTAAACCGTAAATCGAATTGTTTGGTTATTTGTGAAAACGTTCGGTTGCCGTTTGGCACAATTGATGTGAATGTATGTGGATTGTGAATATGTATGCATTTCAAGAATGTCTTTTGAGTCATTTTGCATGTGGAGCATCATGATGTGCATTCTTGTGTTGAGCGATTCTAATGAGAATCCGTTGTAACGTCGTGTGCGTATGTGAGGTGTGAGCGATGATTACAAATGATTGTGTGCCATGTGGGGTGTGAGCAATCAGATTGTGTGCCCATGTGGGGTGTGAGCAATCGGATCGTGTGCCCGTGTGGGGTGTGAGCGATCGGGTCGTGTGCCCATGTGGGGTGTGAGCGATGTAACGCCCCAGTTTTGATCATTTTATTTAATCGAGTCGATTTAATTATTTTGAATGTTAAATTATTCTATTTATGACTTTAGTGTGATAATATGCTTTTATGGTATGTTATGATGTATTATTTCGTTTGAGAGCGTTTTCGGGAATTTTTGGGCTTAAGGGCATTTTGGTCATTTTATAACTGTTAATGAGTTAGAGAAAATTAAAGAAGTAATTTGTAGAGAAAATATTATGTAGACAGAGAAAATAAGAGAATTGGGAGAGAAATAGAATTATGTGGTAAAAATAGAAATGAGAGAAAAAGAAAATAAAAGAAAAGAAATAGGAGTAAGAGGAAGGAAATAGGAGAGAAAGAGAAAAAGGAGAAATAGAAAGAAGAAGGAGAGAAAGAAAGAGGAAGAGGGGAAAAAGAGAAGAAAAGAGTGGAAATCATCAAGAACAAGAGCTAGATTATTTGGAATCCGGGTAAGGGTTTGAAACTCGATTATTCTATACATGTGTGTGATTATGTATGATTGTTGTGGTTGAAAAAAAAATATGTTTGGTAGAGTTTTGAGTTATATGTGAGTTTTAGGTCGAAAATGATAAAATGAGTAGAAATCGATGTTTTCACGGACGAAATTCGATATAATTTGTGTTATATGATCTCTATATGTGTATGAACTATTGCTATTAATTGTTTTGCTGATGGAAGTGATTTGGAGATGAAAAATGGAGATTTTGGGGGTTTTGGAACAGTGTGCACGCAGCAGAATTTTTCTGCATCTGGTGCAGAGCGCCGGGCGAAAGCTTTAGAGCGTCGGGAGATGCGTGCTTTCGCCGGGCGGTTTTGAGAGGCGTAGAGGTGCCAAGCTACTGACTCTTTGAGTCATTTTGGTGGGATTGGTGTCGCCTGTGCTTCGTCGGGCGAAGCAGAGGCGAAGCGTGTTTCGCCGGGCGGTGGGCATGCTTCGCCGGGCGGTTGGGAGTTTTGTTTAATTTTCTTTTCTTTTTAAGAAATTCATATCTTTCGAACCGTATTTCCGATTTAAGTGATATTTATATTGTTGGAAAGCTTATAAAATGCACTTTCTTATGATGATAATTTTGAGATTGGTAGCTGATTAACATATGTCGGGAAATGTGAATAGTGTTGTTTTGTCAACTTTTGCCGTTTTAATGGTGTGTAAATGATGTGTATTATGCTATGTGCTTTTGATATGGATATCGTATGACTTGTATGACGTTGAATGAGGTGAATGCATGTGATGACATGTTGTGGTGATGAATTGTGGCCGAAAGGCAAATAAATGCAATATGTTGTATTTAATTATATATGCATGTTTACGGTTGCATATATGTGTGAAAATGCATGGTTGTCATGAGTTCTTGTGTGTCAAGCATCATGATATGCATTGTTGTTGCGTCCTGTGGGACGGCAGTTCTGGTGGGGAATCAGCTATAACATCGTGAGCCTCTCTCGGTGGAGGTGTGAGCGATGGTTATAGACGATCGTGAGCCTCTCTTGGTGGAGGTGTGAGCGATCGGGTCGTGAGCCTCTCTCGGTGGAGGTGTGAGTGATCCATAAACACCGTGAGCCTCTCTTGGTGGAGGTGTGAGCGGTGGGTGAACATCGTAGGCCCGACGGGGAGTTACAGTGATGTAACGAGCGATGGTTCCAGCAGAGTTCCTGAGTGAACTAGTGATGGGATATGAAATCCTGGAGTCGGTACCGCATTTGCATTTGCATAGAGAGTCGTTGTGTCGGTCTCTTTGCATCTGCATGAATGGTGATTACATTGGTTATATGTGGAAAATCATGACTTGGTGATTATGTGTGAGACATTGTGTGTTTTAGCTTGTGATAGCAATTGTGAATTGTTGTGCATTTGTGTTAAATGCATTGAATTATGAATGATATGTTTTGTATATAAACATGTGCATGATGTGTGAATGTGGGATTATGTGAATATAATCTGTGTATGCTTTATGTGTAGGCATGTGATCATTGTGGTGAGGAAATTTGATATGTGTATTATTATGTTGATATATATAATTATATGCATTTATATTATGGTTGTTTTTCTCACCCTTCTGCTCGTTTTATAATGCTCTATGAGGCATTGCAGATTAGAGTTGCTGGAGGTCCTTTGTGAAGATTTGTGTCTTCACCCTTTTTGTAGGTCGGCTCTTATATGTGACACCGGGTAGCTAGGGTGGCCGTTTGTGTTTATTGTGTACTATGTATATCTTTTGGCTAGTACATGTACAACTTGGTGTATAACAAACTTTTTACATGATATATGTATTTATGTTAATCAGATTTTAGATTTTCCGCTTTAATTCTAATTTCTGAAAATGTGGGTGTAAGGAACGAAGTTTCCTTTGTTGATTGCTACCCCACTGTTGCATATCTGTATGGGCAGGTGTTAGATGAATTGTTTGGTTTAAATTTGATGTGACCCTTGGTCTATGCCATGTTTTTAAATATACTCTGATCAAATTTCGAGTTTTTCTTTTATTGCTTTAAATGCATGTTTATTTGGGGGTGTAGATTGGGGGCGTCACATTAAGTGGTATCAGAGCCAGTCCGTGTCAGTTGTGTCAATCCTTGTTGGTCTTTGTGGTTCGGCGAGCTGTTTGTTTAACCATAGTTGCTATTATTGGAAATGAACAGAATATGGCTCGGGCTGTGTAGGGTGTACCGAATGTTGCGGGTAATAATGAGTTCAGGAAGAACGAACTGCCTATCTTCAAGGGAAGATATGATCCTGATGGTGCACAATTTTGGTTCAAAGAGGTTGAAAGAATCTTCCATGTGATGGATTGTGCTGAAGAGGACAAGGTGAGACTGGGTACTCACATGCTGGAGGAAGAAGCAACTGATTGGTGGGTTAGTTTACGCCAAGCGTTGGAAATGGATGAGGAGGAAGTTACTTAGGATTTATTTGGCCGAGAGTTTCGGAGGAGGTATTATCCTGAGGGTGTGAAGGAAAAGAAAGAGATTGAGTTTTTGGAACTAAAACAAGGCAATATGTTTGTTGTTGACACACTGCTAAGTTTGTGGAACTGGTGCAGTTTTATCCTCATTATCCGGAAGCGACAGCTGAATTTTCTAAATGCGTGAAGTATGAGAACGGATTGCGTCCGGAGATTAAACGGGCAATCGGTTATCAGAGGATTAGAAGGTTTTCTGATTTGGTGGACAGTTGTAGGAGTTACGAAGAGAATCGTAAGGTGCGTGCTACTCCCTATGAGAATGTGAATGACAGGAAAGGAAAACAACAGTCTCATAGTGGGGGAGGAATGTCTAGTCCTCCGAGGTGTTACAGTAAGTGTTACAAGTGTGGGGAAGTAGGACATCGTCAGATGGATTGTAGGAGGAATAAACTGAAATGTTCCAAGTGTGGAGGTTCGGGACATGTTGCAGTTGATTGTAGGAGAATTGGGGTGAAGTGTTTCAACTGCGGTGAAACAGGTCATATCAGTACGGGGTGTACGAAACCGAAGAAAGCTCAGACCGGTGGGAAGGTTGTTGCATTAGCAGGAGATGAGGCTACTAGTGCGGATCGTCTGACTCAAGGTACTTGTTTTATTAATAGTACGTCTTTATTTACTATTATTGGTACTGGAGCGACTCATTCGTTTCTTTCGTGTGAGTGCGTGAAGCGTTTGAATTGTTGTGGTCTTTTGGTATGGTAAGATGGTTATAGATGTTTCTGCATAGGGGTCTGTAATTACTTCTCTGGTTTGTTTAAATTGTTCTTTGAGCATTTGTGGTAAAGGCTTGGGATGGGATTAGCGTGTTTACAGTTGGAAGGATTAGAATGAGATAAGTGGGGGAGAAGCTGGTACTTCTCCATGTTGTTTCAGGTGTAGAGCGCTGGCTCAAGGTGTCATGTATTGCAAGGTTATAAGTGTGGTTTCTAGTTCAAGAAGGGATGCGGAGGTAAGAATTATGTCACTAAGGAATTGTGCCTTAGGTAGTTTTGTGTATAGGATGTAGTGGATGCTATTATCGTTTGGTGGAGACGGTTTATACCTCATCATGGTTGTCGGCGGTCTATTGACAAATTGAGGAACTGATCACCCTTAATCTCTTGTTGATAGCAGACGGGAATTATGTTGGATGGAATGGACGTGTCTTTCCGGCTTTGATAGTGGTGCGGAATGGATTACTTGGAAGGGAAGGAGTTGGTTACAGATCGCGTTGTTGAGTCGATGAGGATTCTTATATCAGAAGATGAGACGGATTAGAGGTTTGAGTATGTGGATTAAGTGGGAATGTCTCTGAGGGATAATGATTGGGTATTACTAAGGGTTGGTAAGGAATAAGATGGTAAGAGGAGGAGGCGTGTTAACCAGTGAGTAGTATGGGAACTTGCAGTTGTGTTTTGCATAGCGTGAGTTTTGAATTGTGCCGAATTGCAAACGATTTAAAATTCTTTGATAGTTCCTTTTTGGTTGGTTGTTGCAATAGGATGGAATTTGGATTATCAGGAGCAGGAATTGTGTGTGGAGTACGGACAGTGGTATAGAGTGACGATTGAGAATAAGTGTTGACTTTCAGGATTAAGTAAAGGGTATAGTATTGGTTGAGTTTGATTAGAATTATAATTGTTGGAATGTTTGATAAGCGTAGTGATGGTTTGAGTAGAGGCTACGAAGTTAATTAAAGGTGATTAGAAATTTGTTGGATTTTGTTGGTTATTATCGAAGGGTATAGAAGGCTTTTCCAAGATTAGTGTTTTCGTTACTTCAGTTGACTTGCAAAGGTGAAGTCGATTGTTTGGGATGTATCTTGATGAGTATAGTTGGTGTGTTAATGTAAGAGAGTAAAGTCGTGGCTTGTGTTTTTTCGACATTTGAGGATTCGAGGAAGGATCAGTACTATTGTGGAAGCGGTTGTAGTTGTATTATGTTGGACCATTGGGAGTATTATCTTAATGATTCTAGAATTGGAGTGTTTGGTGATTACAAGAATATTGAATACTGGTTTGGTCTGAAGGGATAGAGACAGCGAGAATGGTTGGAATTGTGATGAGTTATGAATTTGACTTGGATTATCATTTGTGAAGAATTATTGTTGTATCAGAGGAGTTAAGTCGGAAATTTCTATGTATGTCTGTTTCAATGGTCCGAGAATTTGAGTTATTTGAGTAGTCCCGAGACTTGTGTATGGTGTATGAGATAACACAGGAGAGTGTGAGGTTGGTAATATTAAAGTGAACAGTGATTTTTGGCGAATATAAGAAAGAGTTAGACTTTGGATGTGAATTGATAGTTTTGATGGTTACGAGTAATCAGAGTGTGCAATGGAAGCGTGAGGTGGCAGGATTCGTATATGCATGTGTGACTTGTAAGAGTTCATAGGTTGAACATTGGAAACATGTAGGAATGATGAGACCATTGGACATTTCAGAATGGAAGTGTTAGGTGAAAGGTTTAAATATTATTCATGGGGTACTATGTGGATGGATGTTTTGGTTATATGTTCGATTGGGAATCGTAGCATTGTTGTAATAAGGTTGTGTGACAAGGATGTTGGTATTCGGGTTTTGTAGAGGTTGTGGAATCGATGTTGAGTCGTGGAACTTGTAACAGTCCTTCCCCTCCCCTCCCCGCAGGGCTATGGGCTATGGTCGGGCACTGTCACTCATGATCTTTCGCAGCCCCCTGACATACTGCGAATTTATACCCTCCGTGGGAATCGAACCGTGTACCTGGGGATAAGTACCACGTTCAATCCATTCCCACTACCAATTGAGCTATATAGCTCAATTGGTAGTGGGAATGGATTGAACGTGGTACTTATCCCCAGGTACACGGTTCGATTCCCACGGAGGGTATAAATTCGCAGTATGTCAGGGGGCTGCGAAAGATCATGAGTGACAGTGCCCGACCATAGCCCATAGCCCTGCGGGGAGGGGAGGGAAAGGACTATTACAGAACTTGTGTTCTTGTTTGTGTTGTTGTCTCGTTTCCATCGTGTTGGTTCGAGTGCGAGTGGCTAATTCCTTTGTGGGGAATTAAGGGAGTGTTACCTATGGTATGGTAACGATCTTGTTGTGTTCTGGTTCAAGAGTGAACCTGTGAGTTGTGTTCTGGGTATTCCTTGAGTTGTGAGTTGGTCGGCAAGTGCATTGTATGGGCTTTGTGTCTTGTCGTTGTTGTTGCTGCTGTTAGCCAGGTGGTTAGTCAGTTATGTTATTTGTGGTGTGTTTTTGGTCGGTCTATGTTTGTTTGGTCGGATGCGAGGGCCATGTTTGGAGTTGTTGGGTTTGGCTTTATTTTCGAGGACAAAAATTTCCAAGTGGGGGAGAGTTGTAACGCCCCAGTTTTGATCATTTTATTTAATCGAGTCGATTTAACTATTTTGAATGTTAAATTATTCTATTTATGACTTTAGTGTGATAATATGCTTTTATGCTATGTTATGATGTATTATCTCGTTGGAGAGCGTTTTCGGGAATTTTTGGGCTTAAGGGCATTTTGGTCATTTTATAACTGTTAATGAGTTAGAGAAAATTAAAGAAGTAATTTGTAGAGAAAATATTATGTAGACAGAGAAAATAAGAGAATTGGGAGAGAAATAGAATTATGTGGTAAAAATAGAAATGAGAGAAAAAGAAAATAAAAGAAAAGAAATAGGAATAAGAGGAAGGAAATATGAGAGAAAGAGAAAAAGGAGAAATAGAAAGAAGAAGAAGAGAAAGAAAGAGGAAGAGGGGAAAAAGAGAAGAAAAGAGTGGAAATCATCAAGAACAAGAGCTAGATTATTTGGAATCCGGGTAAGGGTTTGAAACTCGATTATTCTATACATGTGTGTGATTATGTATGATTGTTGTGGTTGAAAAAAAAATATCTTTGGTAGAGTTTTGAGTTATATGTGAGTTTTAGGTCGAAAATGATAAAATGAGTAGAAATCGATGTTTTCACGGACGAAATTCGATATAATTTGTGTTATATGATCTCTATATGTGTATGAACTATTGCTATTAATTGTTTTGCTGATGGAAGTGATTTGGAGATGAAAAATGGAGATTTTGGGGGTTTTGGAACAGTGTGCACGCAGCAGAATTTTTCTGCATCTGGTGCAGAGCGCCGGGCGAAAGCTTTAGAGCGCCGGGTGATGCGTGCTTTCGCCGGGCGGTTTTGAGAGGCGCAGAGGTGACAAGCTACTGACTCTTTGAGTCATTTTGGTGGGAGTTGTGTCGCCTGTGCTTCGCCGGGCGAAGCAGAGGCGAAGCGTGTTTCGCCGGGCGGTGGGCATGCTTCGCCGGGCGGTTGGGAGTTTTGTTTAATTTTCTTTTCTTTTTAAGAAATTCATATCTTTCGAACCGTATTTCCGATTTAAGTGATATTTATATCGTTGGAAAGCTTATAAAATGCACTTTCTTATGATGATAATTTTGAGATTGGTAGCTGATTAAAATATGTCGGGAAATGTGAATAGTGTCGTTTTGTAGAATTTTGGGATATATATATACATTGTGATGTATATGAGTGAGTTTGTGATAGCCTTGGTGAATTATTATGCATAAGAGATGAATGCATTGGTTGTGAGTAATATGTTTTGTGTATAAACATATGCATTATGTGTGATATGTTTTGTATTGGTGACATGCTATATGTGTTAGCATGTGATGTATGTGGTGAGAAATATAGTATATGTGAATTTATTTGTGTTGTGGCATATTATTATGCAATCTTGTTATAGTTGTTATTTCTCACCCTTCTGCTGGAATATGCTTTTTATGGCATAGTGCAGATTGTCAGCTTTAGAGGCGTGGAGGCAAGTGGAAGAGTTAGATCTTCGTCTTTGCTTAGGTCTTGCTGTCTGCTCTGATACGTAGCACGGAAGTCGGGGAACGATTAGGTTATATATGTATCTATTTGTAGGATATATTTTGTATGAATATTTTGATGTAAAATAGTTTATTTTGTAAAACAAGTCGGTTATGGATCTTTCCGTTTTATTCCATAAGTGACATTTCCTTTATTATGGAAAAAGTTTCCCCTTTGAGGGTACTCTATTTTATGCTATGTATCAAATTAATGAGCAGGGATGATATTTTGTTTATTTAAATGTGACATCCTTGTTTTTGTCGAAAAAATAAAATTTTAGGTAATCTGATTTTATTTATGTGTTATTTATTCGCGATGGGAATTGGGGTGTTACATCGAACACCCTCTTGAGGTGCGCTGCGTGGTCGACTTCTGCTGCAGACTTGACGATCATGTCGTCCATGTAGACTTCGAGCGTGTCGCCGATTTCATCCCGGAAAACCTTGTTCATCATCCGTTGGTAGGTCGCCCCGGCATTCTTCAATCCGAAGGGCATTACATTGTAATAGTAATTCCCCGACGCGGTCATGAAGGCCGTGTGTTGTTTTTCGACCTTGTCCATGGGAATTTGGTTGTATCCCGAATAAGCGTCCATGAAGGACAGTAGTTTGTAACCTGCAGAGTTGTCGACCAGCTGGTCGATGTTGGGCAATGGATAGCAGTCTTTCAGGCAAGCCCGGTTGAGATCAGTATAATCAACGCAGATTCTCCATTTTCCATTATTCTTTTTAACAAGTACAACGTTGGACAGCCATGTCGTATATTTGGCTTCCGAAATGAAATTTGCCTCTAGGAGGTCTTTTACAGCTTTTTCAGCAGCCTCCGCTTTCTCGGGAGACTGCTTACGCCTACGTTGTGCTATGGCCCTAGTGGCCGGATCTACTGCGAGCTGGTGGCAAGCCACCTCGGGGTCGAGGCCAGGCATCTCGGACGCGCTCCATGTGAAGAGGTCAGCATTCTCCCTCAGGCACGCTTTTAGTTGCTTCTTTGCGAAGTCGGGGATCCCGGCGCCAATCTTCACGTTGCGGTCTGGATCGTCCCCGAGGGGTACGAGCTCGAGGTCTCCGTCTGGGACGGGGCGCGCTGGGTAGAGAGGCTGCCCGTTGTTTTCCGCCTGTCGGTTGAGGTCGTCGACACTGTCTTCCTCGGGCTCGCCGGAGAACCTACTGTCGAGGTCGACCGCGTTGACGCGCGGGAGAGGTACCTGTTCAGCATCCTGGGGTGGCTTGGCCACGATCTTGGATTTGGGGCCGATGGAGCTTAGGCCCTTGATGGCGGTGTCAAAGCATCTTTTGGCCACGTCGATGTCCCGTGCATCGTCGCTACTCATCCCCTGGTCGTGTAGTACTTCATTTTGAGGTGGACCGTTGATGGTACAGCCGTAAGTTCGGCCAGGGTGGTCCTCCCGAGGATGCAGTTGTAAAGGGATGGGAATTCGACCACCAGGAAACGGATTTTCACCTGTCAGGCCGTGTCTTCGGCCCCAAACGTAACCATTAGTTCCACGTAGCCCCAAGGTCTGGTGGTGGTTCCATTGAACCCCTGTAGTTCTGAGCCGACGTACGGGGTCAAATGCCTCTCGTCGAGCTGAAGGGTCCCGTACAAATGAGAATACATGATGTCGACCGAACTCCCCTGGTCGACTAGAATCCTCCGAACGTCAAAGTTCGCCATTTGCGCCCTGACCAGGAGGGGAATAGTAGCGTTTGGTGCTCCCCCGGGTAGCTCCTCGAGGTAGAAGGTGATGGGGTTGGAGTTTCCCCGCACTTTCTCGAGGGTGGTCGTCTTCGCCGATGTCGCGGATTCCAGTTCGTCAAACTTCCTCTTGATTGATCCAACCGACAATTTCTCGGGCCCGCCCCCGGAGATAACCATCGCTTTGGGGAAGCCTTCCCAGGTCGAGCGGGCGGTGACAGGGTCTTCGTCGGGGAAGGTTTCCCACATGTTGCAGATCGCTTCTTCGCCTTCAATGATCGGGGGGACGAAGAAGTCCTCAGGCCGAGTGACACTGAGGGCGACCTGAAGCTGGTTGTCGCCGGGAAGAGGTGTCTTCTCTTCGACGTTTTGTGCCTCCCGCGAGGTCGGGCGAGGAGGGTCGTTCTTCTGGGCATATTTTTTCAGGTGCCCCTCTTTGATGAGGATCTCAATTGCATCCTTTAGATGGATATAGTCTTCGGTCACATGCTCGTGGCTCCGGTGGAACCTGCAGTACTTTGATTTATCCAC
Source organism: Lathyrus tuberosus (assembly GCA_022829125.1). Taxonomy (NCBI): domain Eukaryota; kingdom Viridiplantae; phylum Streptophyta; class Magnoliopsida; order Fabales; family Fabaceae; genus Lathyrus; species Lathyrus tuberosus. Next base: position 5,070,489 of record JALAZF010000161.1, on the reverse strand, counting down.
GTTTAGTTTGGGAGCAGCGGGCTTTGGGAAGCGAACTCCTCCTTTTACAAATTCAGAATTCTGGCATTCGGAGAGGATTCGAGACCGGGGAGTGTTGAGCGGGGTGTACTCTGTGAAACATCCAGCTGGCCCGCGTGGTTCTCGAGGATCACGGTTACAGCTCTCTTTCTTCCTTTCTCCTCCCCGTCGGGGTGAAGAGTGTTCCTCTTTGTGGCCGCGGGGGCCTTCTCTGCGTCTCATCTCCAGGGCGATCTGGGCTGCCTCGGTCTCCTCGAGTTCGATGTACTTCTGGGCTCGAGCGAGGAGGTCCTCGAGGCGTCTAGGTCTTCGGAGGCCTATGGATTTGACAAAGTAGGATCCGGCGCGTATTCCATGGAGAATTAGATATTTCTTCATGTCGTCGGTCGTGTGGACCTCGACAACTTCTTTGTTGAATCTTTCGATGTAGTTTCGGAGAGATTCGTTCTTCCCTTGGAAGATGTTTTCTAGGGCAGCCTCTGTCTTCGGGTGTCGACGAGACGCGGTGAAGTGTTTGGTGAAACGCTGCCTGAGTTGCTTCCAAGACGTGATTGATCCTTGTGCCAGACCCTTATACCAGGTCATGGCTCCCTTCCGCAAGGTGGTGGGGAATAGCCTACACCTGATGGCTCCCTTGACATTTCGGAAGTCGAGCATTGCTTCGAAACTCTCGACATGATCGTTGGGGTCGGTCAGGCCGTCATAGGTCCCCAATGGTGGGGGTTTTTCCATGCCGGCAGGGATTGGGGCGTTCATGATTTCCCACAACAAAGGGGTCCTCTGGTCCTCGTCATCGCTACCAAGTGGGGATCTCGAAGGTGATCGACGCTGTCGTGGAGGGGAATTCCTCTGATGGTTCTTTGGTCTTTCTTCGCCCTGCTTGGACTTCTTGGATGTGGTAGAGGCCCTAGGTTCCTTCCGAGGTGGGGAATGAGGGCGTTTCTGGGCGATCGCCGTCTGGGGACGCTCGAGGTGTGGTCGGCGGCCTTGGTGTACTGGCGACGGGGTCCGAGATTCTTCGGAAGGGGTCCTTCGCGGGGAAGGAGAACGGTGAGGTGAGCGGGGATGACAATGTCTTCGCGGGGAAGATCGTTGTGCCCGTCCTCGTTCCAAGGCTTCAATTTTGGTATTCTACTGCGCGATCAGCTGATTGGTCTGGTTGACCAAGGCGAACAGGGCCACTGTGCCCGGGTCCGCATTGGGCGAAGGAGCAACTGGTTGGAAGATGGCTTGCTGGTCTTCTTGGCGGGTGACGTGGTAAGCCACATCTTGGGAGTCCGGGGAGGCGGTCTGCCCGTCTCTTACGTTGGCTTCGCCGTCGCTGGGGATGACATCGTCCTCACGGTGGTTCCCATTCTCGAGGTTTGCGAGCACGGTGCCCAGAGCCTGGTTAACTGTCGGATTTGCCATGTTGGTGATGAATGGAGAAGCTTTGGTTTATCGAGCAGGAAAAACGGGGAAGCTTATGGTTCCCACCGACGGCGCCGCTGATCGTACCTGGATCAGACAGTTTCTGGTGGCCAACGACGTCCGTTGAACTTCAGCTCTGGTGAGGTTGAAAGACGGCCGGGGGGGGGGGGGGGGGTGTACTTGCAAGGTACTCCGACGCTCAAGTAAGGTGGTTGTCAGAGAAAAAGCAAGTACAGAAGTTAGAGTAGAAGTGAACATAACCTGACCCTCTCAAGTGAGAGGGTATTTATAGAGGGCCCGCGGCGCGGGGCCAACGGTTACTTGAGTTGGGCTGGATTGTCAGGCCCAATCCAAGTAATTGCCAAGGCTTACGTGGCATAGTGAAGACCAGCACGCGGTCTTCGCCCTGGGGTAACCGTTCCTAAATCTCCGGAATTAGGGCATACCGATTCCATAGGAAGTGGGGCGGTTACATGAGAACATGTCCTCGCGGGGAGGACTCTTGGGCATCGAGGAGAGACGTGTCCTCGCGGGGAGGACTAAGTGCGTGGATGGAGATGACTCCTCGCGGGGAGCAAGTCCCTCGTGTCGAGGAGGGGTGAAGCCCGTAGAAGGGGCATGGTCTCGCGGGGAGGAGCCTTGGGTGTGTCGAGGAGAGACGTATCCTCGCGGGGAGGACCCACTTATGGACGGAGATGGCTCTCCTCGAGGAGGGGTACATGCACGTCCAGGAGAGGCGTGCTCGGGAGGATTGGAGCCTATGTCAGACGGTCAATGACGGGAGTGTCGTGCCTGCCCGAGGCTAAGCGCGTGCCCGACCATGTGGAGGTGAGCATGTGCACGATAGTAGCCTCTTTAGGAATCCTTAGTGGGCCGTCCTATGCCTCGTGGGTTGGGCCTGCCTGACTGATGGGCATGCCTCGGCCCAGTCCAGAACACGTACGATAGGGTGAATTGGAACTTTCTAAGGTATATGATGAGAAGAATGGGATTTGGAGAAATTTGGTTAAGATGGATGGAAGCCACTATCTTTTCCAGCTATATGTCAGTTTTGGTAAACGGAAGACCGACAAGAGAATTCAAAGTTACAAGGGGGTTGCGGCAGGGAGATCTTCTTTCCCCCTTTCTATTCGTAATTGTGGCGGAAGGTTTAACAACTCTGGTTAGAAGATCCTGTATCCTTGGGGAGTTCACTCCGTTTGCTGTCAAAGAGTTTTGCAAGGTCGACATACTTCAATTTACTAATGATACACTCCTTGTCGGGGAGGGTAATTGGAATCAGGTGTGGGCGTTGAAAACAGTTCTGAGGGGATTCGAAATTATTTCTGGATTAGGGGTCAATTACCTGAAAAGCAAGCTTATCGGAATCAACATTAGTCCTCATTTTTTGGAAGCACCAGCCAATTTCCTTTCGTGTAGGATTGAAGGCCCATAATTTAAATTTCTAGGAGTTCCCGTTGGGCTCAAAGCCATGAGAATCAAGGCTTGGGATTTCTTGATTAACAAAATAAAAACTAAACTGTGTAGTTGGAAAGGCAAGATTATGAACATGGGGGGTCGTATTACGATGTTGAGGTCTATTTGGAACAGTCTCCCTACATTTATTTTTTCATTTTACCGAGCTCCAAAAAAGGTGTGTAAAACTATAGTCCAGTTGCAAAGCAAGTTTCTATGGGGAGGGGTAGCTGATAGCAGGAAAATCCATTGGGTGGCTTGGGACCGTCTGTGCCAACCGCTAGGCAGGGGTGGGCTTGGGTTGAAGCGAGTCGAGGATTTCAATGTCGCTTTGCTTTTAAAATGGAGACGGCGCATTTTGGAGGGTAAGAATTATTTGTGGATAGACATTCTGAGGGCTAGGTACGTCGACTTTTCATTTCAGCTAACGTCATCGTGCTCTAGGCGCAGAATTAACAGGTGGTCGGGTTGGTGGAATGATATTCTGCATCTGAAGGATATATATCATGTCAATGTTTTCAAAGATAATTGCATGTTCGCTTTGGGTTAAGGAAGAATGATTCCCTTCTAGACAGCGTGTTGGGTCGGGGAAGAAAGTTTTCAAGAGCTGTTCCAGGATTTGTTTCTCATTTGTTCGTCCAAAAAAGTCTTTGTTTCAGGTTTGGGAATGTGGAATGGTGAAGAATGGATTTGGGGAGATCTTGGAATCAAAGCTTATAACTCTCCTTCTATTTTAAATAGAATTTAGGAGTTGTACTCGGTGGTTTCCTCCGTCAAACCGCTGCGTGGAGCTGAAGATGGTGTTATTTGGAAAAAAGACATTGGTTACGGTTACTCTGCTAAATCAGGGTATGCAACTTTGAGTGAAGATGATGTGGTAGCAACGGTGTCAGGTAATTTGCCTTTCGAATTCATGTGGAGAATGCTGGTTCCTTTCAGGGTGAAGATTTTCGGTTGGCGTTGCTTTCTGAATCCGTCTTCCTACCAAGGATCAAATTTTTCGCAGAGGAATTATGTCGGAGCAGCAACTTACGTGTTCGTTGTGTGCGGCCGAGGATGAATCTATCTCTCACCTTTTTTTTCAGTGCTCTGTTGCGAAGGAAGCGTGGCATTCAATTTCGGAATAGGTGGGGCTGATTGGCTCTGTCGCTGTTGATGTTAGCAGCAGTTGGATGGCTTGGACTGAGTTTTTTAGGATGAAGAAGTGCAAGGTTGGTCACAGTGGGAGTATGTGGTTAGCTGTTATTTGGAATATCTGGATTTTGAGAAATGGGATTGTTTTTAAGGGTGATAGCAACAATATTGACTATTTGGTATGGAACATTAAAGCAATGGTGTGGAGGTGGTCTTACATTGGAGAGATTGGTCATTCCAATTGTAGTTTTTATGAGTTTTGCAAGGACCCTTTGTATTACTTAAGTTAAACTTTAATTTGTTCAATCTCTTTGGTTGTTTGGTTGGCCTTCCTCTTCTAGGCTTTGTTATTTTTTTGTAATCGGGTTCGAGTACCCCTAGTATTCTGTTAATGAATTCCTTGCTTACAAAAAAAATGTATTGTGATGAAATGAGTAGAAAATAGAGTGATGGTATAAGAACAGTGGTATTGAGCAAACTATCTTAGAAATACTCTCTGTTTATCTAACCCTTGAATCTGTGAGTCACACAGCTCAATTTGCTTCTTGGAAATTGTATCAACTTAAATCACATTATCAAAGTTTAACATGATTTCTTAAATTACAAAAATGTTAATTAGATTTGTCTTTGTGATTTTACATGCTATCAAATATATCTACGATTTTTAGCATGTTTGGATTGACTTTTGAAACACACAGAATCAATTTTAGAGATGTAGAATTAATTCTAATTGATTTTTAGGTGTTTGTTTTATCAAAAGTAGAATTGGTTCTACCTCAATAATCGATTCTACTTGAAGTTAGAATTTGTAGCTTCTACCTCCAAAATTGATTTTAGGTGATTTTTACACTGAAATTTATTGTTTAACTCACTTTTACATAAATGTATCCAAACATAAATCAATTATGCTAAACTCAATTATGTTAAAATCAATTCTACCAAACTCAATTCTGCTAGAATCAATTATGTTCACCGCCAATCCAAACACACCCTTTATATAATTTATTTCAATTACATCATTACCCAAAGGTTCTTATCCAGCAAATTTCCTGAATCCACTAGATGATTTTCACCTTTAAAAATATTTAAGAAATATAAAAGTTTTTGAAAAACCTTTTAGTCAAACTGCTTTATCAAAAGTAAAGAATCATTTTCTGAATCTCAAAGTCTGACAATTTTTCAGAAGTTATCATCCATTAGAGTCTAGTAGAATTAGACTTAGAGAGAGACATATTCTGTCAGTCATCACTCTTCTATATTCTATTCAGAACCAAATATTTTCTCTTTAAATAAGAGTCATGAGTGGTTAACACTACTACAAAATACACATTCGGTAACATTATATTACCACAGTCATTCCATCCACCGTTGTTGTTAAATTTGTAATTCATTATTTTAGAAATATTAGATTTGATTTAGATAGATCAGATTTGATTTAGAAAGATTAGATTAGATTTTTTTGGGCTTTTATAGTTTGGGCTTTAGCTTGAGATGCAAGTTAACCTAAATCTATAAATAGGGAGAAACCCTTATCATTGTAATAATCAAGTTTTGATAATTCACAGTTTGCAGCTGCAAGTGAATATTGAAAGCTTCCACAGTTTGTGGGCAGAAAGGATTCTGCAGTTTTTTATCCTCTTCTCCAACGCTACTATTTTTGTTTTCTCTTTCTTTCTTTCTTTCAAACCTTTTTCTTTTCATTGCCATTGTGTGATTGTTAACAATCTTGAGATCAAGATTGAATAGGAATTTTCAAAAGGTTTTGGGTTAATTCCAACATTTGGTATCTAGAGCTCCGGTTGCGATTCGAGGAAGAAAACTGTGATGGCGATGAATTATCTAAACATACACTTTCTGGCGAGCCTTCCGATTCTCAAGAAAGATAATTATGAGAATTGGTGCAAGCAGATTATGGTGGTTTTCTGTTATCAAGATCTTTGGGATCTTGTGAAGGAAGGAGTAGCACTGCTTGCAGAGAACATGACAGATCAACAAAAGGTTGCACACAAAGAGTTGAAGAAGAAATATTATAAAGCTCTCTTTATAATTCATCAGTGTGTCGATCCAGATAACTTTGAAAAGGTTAGTGATGTAGAGTCAGCGAAGGAAGTGTGAGAGATTCTTGAAAAGTCATTTGGAGGCGCAGAGAAGGTGAAAGAGGCGAGGTTACAAACTCACAAGAAAACCTATGAGTTGCTTCAAATGGAAGACAATGAAAGTATAACAGATTTCTTCACCAGAGTCACAAAGCTGGTGAATCAAATCAAGGTATGTGGAGAGTTGTTGACATCAAGATAAGTTGTTGCAAAGATCTTGAGGTCATTGGCACCAAAGTTCGACCACGTGGTAGTAGCCATAGAAGAGTCGAAAGACTTGTCAGTATTGACGAAGGAAGAGTTTCAAGGGACGCATAAGTCTCATGAGTGATATGGCTTTGCAGGCGCAGTCAGAAAAGGAAAGAAAGGCAAAGGAAGTTAGAATGGCAACAAAAAGGTAGAGGAGGCTACAACAATTCGACTGGTCAAAATCGGAATGAAGGAATAGGTCGAATCAAAGAAAACCCTGGAACCAAGGTGTCGCTCCCGAAAGATTCGCATCCAACGGTACAAACGCGAGAGTGGCGCAAAAGAACACAGAGTCGCCAGCAAAGTGTATTTATCCCAAGAGAGGGAAAGGAAACACTGCATAAACCTGAAAGAAGGGAAAGAGCATGGTCATGCGACCAAGAGAAACGGGTACGGGAGTCGGTTACGCGAAGGGAAGGTGTTAGCACCCAACACGTCCATCGTACTCGATGGGATCCACGCTTGTTGTCTGCATCAAAGGGTGTCGTCATCTGGAACTCCACTGCTACTGGAAAGGAAAAGGAACTGCTAGCCGGAGAAACGGAAAAGAGAGAAAAAGAGGAAAACAAATGTAGGGAAAATAAAAGGAGTGCTCGCATGGGCCCTACCCCACTGCCTACGTATCTCATAGGGAGCATGAGAATCAGAGCGACGTAGTTCCCCTCACTAGGGGTGGATTATGTTTTTTAGGGAACGGCTTACGTTCTAGCTCAGGTGTTGCAGCTCGCTGAATCGAGACTTAGGCGTTACCGTCTTGCAAGAGAACGAGTAGGAGCGCGTTCGTACGCTTAGAGTGAGTGAGATGAGAAAAGAATTCCTGAAGGAAAGACATTGTTGTTTGTTTTGAATTTTTTAGACAGAAGTGTTTTTTAGTTAGCTTGTAGCTTGCATTGCACCAAAGTCTATCGTGCGGGAACGAGTGAATCGCATGGTCGCCCCCAAATGGAACGTATGCTAAACACTCTAGAAGAGGAGGGGGGACCCCTCGTTCTTCCTTTCCTACATTTAAGGCTCGGACGCAATACTCGTTAATCTTTATTAAGTGTTTTGAAAGATTTATGAGATGAGAAGAGAGAAGACACGAGGAAACTCTAAGGGGAAACTAAGAGTCCTAATGTTATCATGCATGGATATCCTATGGTTAGTGAGGTTTAGGAAAGAAACAACCACCTAACCTAATGCTAGTCCTACTCCAAGCTTAATCAAAAATTAAGTTGGACTAGGTAGCTCTAAGGGGGAAAGAATCCAAGACTTAATCAAGTCTTGAGATTCAAGGGAAGAGAAAGAGTGAAAGAGAAGAAAAGAAAAGGAGGAGAAAGAAGAATGGAATCAACTTACTTTCTCAAGTTAAGTTATTCCATGAAAGGGAAGAGGAGAAGTGAAATACAAGTGGCCTAAGCCCACTTCAAACACAAACATGAAAATTAAAAGATAAAGGAAGAAGGTAGAATGTGGAAGCATATCCACACTCCAACAACTTACCATTTGCCCCTGAAAGTGTTAGAAGTATTCACATATGACAAAATGAAACTCAAACAAGCATAAGGCAATAAAGAGACAAGCTCTAAGGTAAATCAAACATCAAGTTCAGAACCTAATGGTCCTACTGACCTCTAATATTAGTCATGCACAATTAGTCAAAAAGAAAAGGGAGAAGTCACTCAAGCATCATTCAAGTCATTAAAGAAGGAGTGAGATGAAATGAAGTGATCATGTGAAGCAAACAAGTCCAAATTCCACAAAATAAACCAAGTCTAGAAGTGAAACAATCCTAAACATGTGCCTAAACATGATCTTCAAACATCACTCAAGTCATACAAACACTTTCACAATCAATTAAGAAGCAAAGGAGAAGTGGTGAAGTGAAGTGAAACATGGTTCATACTTGTGAAGCAAGTGACTTAAGGTGCAAGGCAAACATCAAACATGCAAAGATGAGATTCAAATATCACAACCAGAGGTCAAATAACATACTATCAATCTCCAAACAAGATCTCAAATTATGGCACAAGTGCCTTCATGATCAAGCAAAACAAACATGAAACATATATTCACAAATTGGACAAGTTAAAGTTCATGCTTCAAAGAAATAACAATCATGCCTTAAAAATTATACCATTCAGTATTCAAGCATCTCAAACATCTATAATCAACATATCAAAACCACAAGCAATGAATCAGAACCAATGTCAATCAACAATTAGGTCAAAGCATCACTAAAGTTTCATACATTCATGCCCAAAGCAACACATCCAAAGTCATCCAAACAGGACCTAAAAATCATACCAAAAATCTCACACATACTTCAACATGCTAAAAACACAACCCAAAAAGAATCAGGATCAAATCACTTTTCAAATGAGAGAAATAAAAGATGCAACATGAAGTATGCAATATGCAATGCAAATGAGAGAAAACAATTTGGAAAATTAATTTTTAATGCAATTTTAATGCAAAAATAATAAAATAAAATGTGAAAAATTAATTTTATTAATGAGGAGGAATGATGAATTTTTTTGGAATTTTTTAGCACATACACATATTTTTAAAAAATTAAATATGAAATGGTATGAAAATAGAAAATAAAAAGAAAATGAAATGAAAACAGGGGTGCAAAAAGAAATCCAAACGCGTGCAAATGGTCATGGGCTCAGAAATGGGGGTGCGAAAAGCAAAAGAGGCCCAAACATTCAGAATCAGCGAATGGCTAGGATTGAGTCAAACAAGGGAAAGTCTCCAGATCCATAGGCTCCCATTCAAAGTCAAACAAAGCATAGTCAACGATCTAATGGTCCACATTCAAACTTTCTAATTAAATGAAATCCAACGGTCATGACTTAATCAGATCCACTAAACCCTAATTAACCTAATTAACACCACATAATCAAGATCCAACGCACGAGAATCAAACTGGAAAATTAAACACAATCCAACGCATGAGAATAAATCTGGAAATTCATAAACACTAATTAAACCCTCACCGGCCGGAGAAGCGCCGGTCATCTTCTCCGGCCACTCTCCGATCATCAAACTTCAAACGGTAACCAAAATCAACAAACCATACATCAAAATGACCAGCAACTCACGTAGATCAGAAATATATCACTCAAAATCATTTAGCACGCATATATTTCAAGAATCGAACGAAACAAGTTTGGATCTGAAAATTTCAGATCTAAATTCTAGCCATGATTCACGTTGAAAATCAAATCCAAACACAAATATGAGCTCAGAACATCAAGATGAACATTAAACACACAACCAAAATCATTTCTAGATCTATGAATTTGGAGCTCACCTGAGATTTGCAGAACTGGAAATACACCAAGAAACTCCAAGATAAGCTGCAGATCAACTCCTTCAACCGTCTAATTGCAAAATAAATGCAATTAGACCTTCAAACTGGCCTGAATCCTTGAATCCGAAAGTTGAAGCTCTGAACTCAACTTGATGAATTCCTTGCTTAAACCTCAAAACAGTGGTGGATTTCTCTTCCTTGTGCTTCACTGATCATAAACCAACCAAAAAAAAGTGGAGGAACCTTGAAGAATTGGGAGAATCGAAGGAGAGAAACTTGAGAGCAAAAACTTTGAAAAGTGATGAAAATGAATAGTCGTTGCTGAGAAATTCGTGTGAGTTAGCTTATATAGTGTGCAGATGCTACTGTTTAGGGTTTTAAACTTCAAGGACTTGAGAGCAATGAGTTTTGGGCTGTTTTGCAAATTTGCAAATGTGTGCACATGAGGTATTTGGCTCGTGCATTCTTCATGAAAAGTGCATGACTGCTTTCCTTTTGATGCAAGGACAACCTTTGGATTGATCTTGGGGCTGGAGAGTAACTGAATTATGAATTCCAAGTGAACTTGCCAAATTGCATAATGATGAATTATGAATGTGTAATCCACGGGTTCCTTCAATTCTTGGCTCAAAATGATGTTAAATGAGGTGCATTGGAGTGTGATGAGGTGAACTGAACAATTAGAAACCATATTGATGAGTTAGAATGCATCTTGCAAGTTGTATCAAAGTGGTGTGCATGGTGGGACACCAAATACTCTTGAACTTCAAATGCCCATAACTCTTGATCTAAAAATGGTATGATCATGATCCAGCACTCTTTGGAAAGAGAAGAAAGAGATCTACAACTTTGGTGTTGGGCAAAAATTCGTTTGAAACATTTTTTATCATGGAAAGTTTGGTTAAAGTTGGTTGAAAATATGCCAAAAATAGTAACTTGAAATTATAAGTCACTTTCCAAATTTAGCAACTTTTTACCAAAGCTTGATTTTTGCAATTTGTGATCATGAAAGCCTTCCATAGACCAAATAAAGGTCTCTTGACTTGATTACCATGATGAGGACCTCTCAAAACCCTAATTTGACTTTTCAGTTGACCAGTTTGACTGATTACTTCCTCTGTAAGCTACTGAACCATCTGGGGCCTTCCACAGTGAATTTTTGGCTCAAAATCCATCCTTAGACTTGTTTTGACATATGAAGAACCTTGGTAACAAGTTTGAATCAATTCCTTGAGCTTAGGACCATTGACCATGAAACCCTAGTTTTGGCCATCAGTGTAAGAATACAAACCCTTGATCTAACTGCTTGGAGAATCCCTCAATGAAATGCCCTTGGGCCATCATATAAGGATGTGAGAAGTTCATTGAGCTCATAAGAAGCCTTTGCACTTGAGTTGAACCCAATACCTTGATCCCATGCCAAGAGCCAATGATATGCCAAGATGATAATGCAAGAAATGCAAAGAAACATAAGCCAGTTAGGTAAAAACAACAAGGCAAATTTTGAGGTGCTACAGCTGCCCCTATTCAAACTTCTTGGATCCGAGGGTACGGAAGCAACGACTTTCGGACAGTCGGGATTCAGGGAGATTGAATACCAAAAGAACCTGGAAATTTGCAACCTGTGGGGGTGATGGAAAAAAGTTGTTTACGAGGACGGCTGCGGACGAACTCGAAAAGGGTAGACCAACCGCAGATGGACTACGCTGGGGGATATAAAGGTAATACGAGACCATGTCGCAGGTGGACTCGAAAAAGAAAGACCAAGCCGCAGGTGGACTTTCAAAGAAAGACTAAGCCGAAGGTAGACTTTCAAACAAAGGATATGAGACCATGCCGCAGGTGGGCTCAAAAAGAAAGACCAAGCCGCAGGTGGACTTTCAAAGAAAGACTAAGCCGAAGGTAAACTTTCAAACAAAGGATATGAGGCCATGCCGCAGGTGGGCTCAAAAAGAAAGACCAAGCCGCAGGTGGACTTTCAAAGAAAGACTAAGCCGAAGGTAGACTTTCAAACAAAGGATATGAGACCATGCCGCAGGTGGGCTAAAAAAGAAAGACCAAGCCGCAGGTGGACTTTCAAACAAAGGATATGAGACCATGCCGCAGGTGGGCTCAAAAAGAAAGACCAAGCCGCAGGTGGACTTTCAAAGAAAGACTAAGCCGAAGGTAGACTTTCAAACAAAGGATATGATACCATGCCGCAGGTGGGCTCAAAAAAGAAAGACCAAGCCGCAAGTGGACTTTCAAACAAAGGATATGAGACCATGCCGCAGGTGGGCTCAAAAAGAAAGACCAAGCCGCAGGTGGACTTTCAAAGAAAGACTAAGCCGAAGGTAGACTTTCAAACAAAGGATATGAGACCATGCCGCAGGTGGGCTCAAAAAGAAAGACCAAGCCGCAGGTGGACTTTCAAAGAAAGACTAAGCCGAAGGTAGACTTTCAAACAAAGGATATGAGACCATGCCGCAGGTGGGCTCAAAATGAAAGACCAAGCCGCAGGTGGACTTTCAAAGAAAGACTAAGCCGAAGGTAGACTTTCAAACAAAGGATATGAGACCATGCCGCAGGTGGGCTCAAAAAGAAAGGACAAGCCGCAGGTGGACTTTCAAAGAAAGACTAAGCCGAAGGTAGACTTTCAAATAAAGGATATGAGACCATGCCGCAGGTGGGCTCAAAAAGAAAGACCAAGCCGCAGGTGGACTTTCAAAGAAAGACTAAGCCGAAGGTAGACTTTCCTAGAGATATCAAGATAACAACGAGCGCGAGAACGGCCGAAGGCGAACTCGAGAAAGTAGAAAACCCAGCCGAAGGTGGACTTTCAAACAAAGAAATGTAGAATCGACGGATCTACAAAGATGACTCCGCCGGGGACAAGAAAAATCCAAACAGACAACTCTGCGGGGGGAGTACAAGAATGATTACCGAGAAGGACGAATCCACTGGTTGCAGTGTAATGTTAAACAACATCTCCTGAATCATGTTACTTTCTGCTAGGGAAAGAAACCGGTAAAGGCTAACAAACCTGGCTTTTGCTTCGAATGCATATGTTTGAATTTTGCCGTAATGCTCCGCACGAAGTGGAAATGCTACGCATTTGGGAGGATGCCAGGCAAAGAAAATGCTTATGCAATGCAAAAGAGGCGTCTCAGCAAAATAAATGCTGAAGACCGAGGCAGCCCCGCCGGGGACGGCAAACTAAATTGCCACTGAAACCAAGGAAACCCTGTCGAGGAAAACTTCGCCCTGCCGGGGAAGATCACAATCACCAACTCTGCTGGAGATGGATGAAATTCCAAGAGACAACCCTCTCTGTTGGGGATGGATACTGAGAGTAGAGATTCCTTCGTTGGGGGCCACTAAATACTTCAGAACCTAGGTTCAAAACCTGCTGGGTATACCAGCCACCAACAAACTCTGCTTGGGGATAACCTGCTGAGGAAAGATGAACCAAGCCACTACTCTGGCTGGGGGAAAACTTCTTATATCTTGCCGAGGGGGACGATCCTCAACGACTCCGCTTGGGGAATTACTTCTTCATACCCTGCTGAGGGAAACGATCCTTGATACTGAGGAACGAGTCAATAATACTGATCCTGCTTGGGGATGTTACTGAACTCAACCTGCTACTGAGAGACATCTGCAGCTTCATCCTGTTGGGGAATATCATCCACTATTAGCGAGCCTGCTTGATGATTGACGACATCAACTCTGCTGGGGGATACCATCAAGCTTACTCATCGGGTGAGAATCAGATCACATCGTTGGTGATGAGAAGAAGACATTTTATGACTAGCCGAGGAAAACGGGTGTTCAGACTATGTGGGGAGATAACATCTTTGCCCAAAGAAGGTATTCCGTCAGTCTCTTACCAGGGATGCTGAAACATCAAATCCTGACTGCCTGCTAAAAGAGTAATCAAACAGAACTTTAGCTGGGGAAACGATCCTCTTGTACTCTGATGAGGAAGAGTAACAAACTTCTGAGGACGATCAGCCTTCAAAGCTAGGGAGAGCCCTACAGGGGGAAGCCCACCTGTCATCCTGCAAAACTAACAGAAAGGTCTACACGCCAAATAATTACCTTGATTATCACCACAGTGAATGTCGTTTAAGCAATTACCAATGTTTTCCAACTTGTTTTACAGAACTCAACATTTTAGCATGTAATGTTTTTATCAGAAATATCGGACATTTTCACAAACAAAACAGATAAAACAGAAAATAAAAGCTCTTTGACTGAAATGCAAACTTTATTGAATGAATTGGCCTGTAAATAGGCATTTACATCTAGAAGCAATTCCTGGAAAGAGGTAATTGCACAAAAAGTAAAATAAAATGCACATGTCGGCAATGTGGGGAACAGACATTCCCCATGACTCGACTCAGCTATAACCCATATGACTCGTTTATCCGCAGATACTTTGGCCTTTGAAAAGACTGACTGGACTGATTCCTTTCCTTCGAATTTTCCAAGTGTGATCAGCAATCACAGATCGAACGCGGATCGTAGCCTTTGCTTCTAAATCCCTAACTTTTGCCTGGATCGTCCTTTTCGGGTTTTCAATCCACCGGGATACCCATTTTTCCCAAAGTTGCCTTTTCAGGTTTTCAACCTTGCGGGTTTATTTCTTTTTCTTTTTATCCCTAATTTTTTCCCAAACCTTTTCTTTTTATGGTTCGCCAGGATGCCCCATTTTTGCCTGAACCTTCTTTTTATGTTCAGCGGGTCCTTTTTTATGCAAAGTATTTTTTGACTACGTCCACGTTCACAGGGGACGTAAAATCTTCGCCATCCATAGTTGAGAGTAATAAGGCTCCACCAGAGAAAACCTGTCTTACTACATATGGCCCTTCGTAATTTGGAGTCCACTTGCCCCTGTGATCTGTTTGAGGAGGAAGGATCCTTTTCAAAACCAATTCTCCAGCCTGAAAACACCGAGGACGCACTTTCTGATCAAAGGCTTTCTTCATCCTGCTCTGATACAACCGGCCATGTGCAATGGCTTTCAGTCTCTTCTCTTCGATGAGGTTCAGTTCATTCAGCCGGGAACGCACCCACTCAGCTTCATCAAGCTTCACGTCTGTCAGAATCCTCAAGGAAGGAATCTCAACTTCTAATGGCAGGACTGCTTCCATACCATACACCAGTGAGAAAGGAGTTGCCCCAGTTGATGTGCGTACCGAAGTACGATAACCATGCAGAGCGTAGGGAAACATCTCATGCCAGTCTTTGTATGTCACTACCATCTTCTGCACAATCTTCTTTATGTTCTTATTAGCCGCTTCAACAGCCCCATTCATCTTCGGGCGATAGGGAGAAGAATTGTGATGCTCGATCTTAAAGCTCTGGCATAGCTCCTTCATCATCTTATTGTTCAAATTTGAACCATTATTAGTAATGATTCTCTCCGAGACTCCATACCGGCAGATGATGTCCTTCTTGATAAACCTGGCTACCACCTGTTTGGTGACGTTGGCATACGAGGCTGCTTCTACCCACTTTGTGAAGTAATCAATGGCAACCAGAATGAAACGATGCCCGTTGGAAGCAGTCGGCTCAATCTTTCCAATCATATCAATACCCCACATAGCAAAAGGCCAAGGTGACGACAAGACATTCAGAGGAGTAGGCGGTACGTGCACCTTGTCAGCATAAATCTGGCATTTATGACATTTCCAGGCGTATCTGAAACAATCAGACTCCATAGTCATCCAGTAATACCCCGCTCTCAACAATTTTCTTGGCATGGCATGCCCATTGGCATGAGTACCAAAGGAACCTTCGTGAACCTCTTCCATTAACAGGCTTGCCTCGTGTTCGTCAACACAACGTAGCAAGACCATGTCAAAGTTTCTCTTGTACAACACATTATCCTTGTTCAAAAAGAAGTTTCCTGATAACCTCCTCAATGTCTTTTTATCCTTGGAAGATGCCCCAGCTGGGTACTCCTGATTCTTCAAGAAGACTTTGATGTCATGATACCAAGGCTTGCCATCTGACACCCCTTCAACTGCAAATACAAAAGCGGGCCTGTCCAAGCGCATGATTCTGATTGAAGGAGCCTCATTCCATAGATTCACCTTATACATTGATGATAACGTTGCCAACGCGTCAGCCATCTAATTCTCTATTCGGGGAATGTGATGGAAGTCTACTCTGTCAAAGAAAGGTAACAACCTTCTGGCATAGTTGTTATATGGAACAAGATTTGCTTGACGAGTCTCCCATTCACTTGTAATCTGATTAACCACCAACGCAGAATTACCATAAACATCGAGGTTCTTGATCCTCAAATCAATTGCTTCTTCTAACCCCATGATGCATGCTTCATACTCTGCCTCATTGTTGGTGCATATGAACGCTAATCGGGCAGTAAAAGGTATATGAGAACCTTTTGGAGTTGTAATGACTGCCCCGATTCCGTTACCGTATGAATTAACAGCCCCATCAAAAACCAACTTCCATTGAGATCCAATCTCAGGTCCTTCATCAGGTAAAGGCTCTTCACAATCCTTCATCTTCAGATACATGATATGCTCGTCCAGAAATTCAAACCTCATCGGTTGATAATCCTCGATTGGCTGTTCAGCAAGATATTCTGACAAAACACTTCCCTTAATGGCTTTTTGGGAAACATACTGAATATCGTATTCTGTCAGAACCATCTGCCAACGGGCTATCCTGCCAGAAAGTGCTTGCTTTTCAAACACGTACTTGATCGGATCCATCTTCGAAATCAAAAGGGTTGTATGGTTTAACATATACTGCCTCAAACGCTTAGCGGCCCAAGCGAGTGCACAACATGTTTTCTCCAGCATCGAGTACCTCGACTCACAATCAGTAAACTTTTTACTCAGGTAATAGATAGCATGCTCTTTTTTACCTGACTCGTCGTGTTGACCGAGCACACAACCCATTGAATTCTCAAGAACTGTGAGATACATAATTAAAGGCCGCCCTGGCACTGGAGGTATAAGGACCGGAGGTTCCTGCAAGTATTCTTTAATCTTTTCAAACGCCTTTTGACAATTTTCATTCCACCTGACCACTTGATCCTTCTTTAACAATTTGAAGATGGGTTCACACGTGGCTGTGAGGTGCGAGATGAATCTAGCAATGTAGTTTAATCTCCCCAAGAAACCACGAACCTCTTTTTCAGTTTTCGGTACAGGCATTTCTTGTATGGCTTTTACCTTTGCAGGATCAACCTCGATACCTTTTTCGCTAACAATGAACCCCAGCAATTTTCCTAATCTCACCCCAAAGGTGCACTTGTTTGGATTCAACCTCAGTCTAAACTTCCTTAACCTTTCAAACAATTTCTGAAGATTCACCAGATGTTCTTCTTTCGTCTGTGACTTTGCAATCATGTCATCAACATAGACCTCGATCTCCTTGTGAATCATATCATGAAAGAGAGTCACCATCGCCGGCTGGTAAGTTGGCCCTGCATTTTTCAATCCAAAGGGCATCACCTTGTAGCAGAAAGTTCCCCACGGTGTTATGAATGTTGTCTTCTCCATGTCCTCTGGGGCCATTTTGATTTGGTTATACCCAGAGAAGCCATCCATGAAGGAAAACACAGAATACTGAGCAGTATTATCAACTAACACGTCAATGTGAGGGAGCGGGAAATCATCCTTTGGGCTTGCTCTGTTCAAATCCCTGTAATCAACACACATTCGTACCTTTCCATCCTTCTTAGGTACAGGCACGATGTTAGCAACCCATGGAGGATAATTTGTTACGGCAAGAAAATCGGCATCTAGCTGTTTCTGAACCTCTTCCTTGATCTTGATAGACATCTCCGGTTTAGTTCTCCTCAACTTTTGCTTGACCGGAGCACAACCTTCCTTGAGTGGTAACCGATGTACGACAATATCAGTATCGAGCCCAGGCATGTCTTGGTAAGACCAGGCGAAGATATCCACATACTCACGAAGCATTTCAATCAATCTTCCCTTGACACTGTCTTCCAATGCAGCCCCTACTCTTACTTCCTTTCTGGCGTCCTCTGTTCCCAGGTTCACAATCTCAAGTTCCTCCTGATGAGGTAGGATGACTCGCTCCTCTTGCTTCAGCAATCTGGCCAATTCTTCGGGCAGTTCACAACCTTCGTCAGCTTCTTCCTCAGCCTGATAGATTGGATTGTCAAAGTCATACCGAGCTATAGCTGAGTCATGATCGGTGTCATCTGAACAAAAAGACATGCAATGATTTATGAGGGATGTTTTATTATGATGCAACAAAAGAAACACATTGCCATTTTTATGTGAGTTTTTAATGCATAAAAATAAAAACAGAAAGACAGAGATCAAAATATTTGAGTGTGAAAAGTCCTTTATTAATGATAAAGCCAAAACATGCAACAGTTAAAGCCCTACAAACAAAATCACTACGCCTTGGGCAGAGCGCAGGATTAACATAAGAGGAAAACAGAAGCAATTACTCAAAGCCTGTCACTTGGATGACTCTCTCGGAAGACCAGTTGTTTAAACTCTGACCAGGGTTACAGGGACGGATCCACTCATCCATATCATAGTCACTATCTCCTTCATCCTCAATGGCATTGACCCTATCGAAGAAAACACCAGCGCTAGTGAAACGGACTGGGCCATAGAATTTGGGAGGATCCTCATCTCTCTTGGATGGCTTGTATCCCAATCCATAGGTATCCTTCTTTTTCTGAACTTCGACCACCTGGCCCCACCTTTGTGAACTTCCAGCTTCCACCATAGCTTTGGCATCCCTTAACGAAGACATGGAACTCTCAGGTTGATTTGCTACCGCAGGCTACTCAATAGCCTTAGACTGGACAACTTCTTCGGAAATCTTCACCTTTTTGAATCCCTGGCATAACGTCTCATGGATTTCACCATCTACTTCCACGTATTTGAAGGTTGATAGCTGACTGATCAATATATCCTCTTCTCCGCATACTGTCACTATGTGCCCATCAACCATATACTTCAGTTTCTGATGCAGAGTAGACGTTACTGCCCCAGCACTATGGATCCAAGGGCGACCCAACAAACAACTATAGGCAGGCTGGATATCCATTATGTAAAAATTGGTATTAAAAATCTCCGGACCCACCTTGACTGGAAGAACTAACTCTCCAAAGACCGACCTTTTGGAGCCGTCAAAAGCACGTACCACCAAGTCACTCGGCGTACAAATCAGCCCACGGGTATCCAACTTCATCAAAGCTTTCTTTGACAGTACGTTCAAAGAGGACCCGGTATCAACTAACACATGTGACATTAAGGAACCACGGCATTCCACTGAAATGTACAGCGCGTTGTTGTGATTTCTTCCAGCTGGAGTCAAATCCAAATCGGTAAAACCCAAACCATTACCGGCATTCACGTGAGCCACGACCCCTTCTAACTGATTGACAGATATCTCCTGCGGTACGTAAGCCATGAGCAATGCATTCCGGTGCGCCTCAGAGCACAATAGTAAAGATAAAATGGAGATCTTCGATGGAGTTTGGTGAAGTTGATCCACAACTTTGTAATCACTTTTTCTGATCAATCTCATGAACTCCTCTGCATCTTCTGAGAAAGTATCCCCACCTGGCTTTGTCATAGAAGTATTTGCTTCCTGCCTCTATACAGACTCGTCCATTATCTTCTTACCTCTGTCTTGCCTTGAACTTTCACCTTGGTCCTCGGACGGAATGAAGACTCTACCACTCCTAGTGATAGCATCAGTCTCAGCTTTAACCTCTGAACTAGAACCCACTGGCGAAGTATTCAACAGCTCTTGCTTTTGTCCATTGACAAACACCTCTGCACCGTAATTCCACGGAATGGCCTTAGAACTCTCATACGGAATAGGCCCAGCCCTGGTGATAATGACTGGAGGTGGTCTTGCTGGACCAGAAATAGTAATTGTTTTGAATGGAATAGTGATAGTGGCAACCTTTTCACTAACAACCCCTTCTCGCTGATTACTTCTGTCAAACTGTAACCAGCCCTCATCAATCATATTCTGAATACCTCTCTTCAACGAGTCACAACCATTAACCCTTGTCAAGCATTCAGAGCAATCTTCACCACAACCTGGATAAACACCACCTTTCAACAACCTGCTCTTGACCACAGCCAACGGAGTCTTCAGACTTTCAACATCCAGGATCAAATTCAACGCTTCCTCTTCCTCCATTATTGCATTTACCCTAGGTCCATTGTGATTAGGCATCGGATTTTGCACAACATTGGGCCCATCATTGGCAAAGTTGATAGCTTTGGAATCCACAAGATCTTGAACTGTATGATTAAAAGCTTTACAGTCCTCAATGTAGTGTCCGGGCGCCCCAGAGTGAAAGTCACAGTGGGCGTTAGGGTTGTAACCCGGAGGTGGATTACCGGTGGGAGGAGCTAGAGTTCTCTTTTGTACCAGTTGTAACTGTAGCAGATGTTGAAACAGCTGGGGATAAGGTAGAAGGGGAGTATCAAAATGCCTATTCGGCTTAGACCTTGACTGATACTGACGCGGAGCCTGCCCCTGATTAGCATTGTTCCCCTGTTGTTGTGGTGGAGGTAACGTTGCTGGGATGGTTACCGATGCTACTTGTTGATTGTTATTCTGACGCTGTTTACCTTTTCCCCTGTAAGACGATACAGCGTTGGCTTCTCCTTTCTTCTTATAATTATCAAACGGCTTCTTTCCTTGTCCTGAGGAAAATCCATCACTACTAGAGACCTTTCCATCCTTAATTCCGGCCTCTACTTTCTGCCCGATTGCAATCACATCTGCAAACTTGCCCTGAGAACAAGGCAAGAGCTTCTCAAAATAGTGCTTCGGCAGTGTATCCATGAACATATCCAACATCTCTTTCTCCAGCATTGGTGGCTGCACCCTGGCCGCCAATTCACGCCACCTTTGCGCGTATTCTTTGAAGCTCTCATCATTCTTCTGAGACATGCTCGATAGCTGAGTTCTGTTGGGAGCCATGTCTGTATTATACTGGTAATGTCTGATAAAAGCAGCAGCCAAATCTCTCCAAGTACGAACATCTCTGCTTTCCAGTCCCATGTACCATTCCAAAGAAGCACCAGACAGGCTGTCCTGGAAGAAGTGCATCATTAGTTTTTCGTCCTTGGCGTGAGCAGCCATCTTCCTGGTATAAGCCTTGATGTGAGTTCTAGGGCAAGTAGAACCATTGTACTTCTCTAGGGTAGGGATCTGAATCTTGTGTGGAATTACAATATCAGGGACCAACCCTAGGTCGTCCAAATCTATCCCCAAATCATCCTGTTTCGCCACTCCCTTCAATTGAGCTTCAATCAAGCGAATCCTCTCATCACTAACCACAGGAAGGGCAACATCAAAACTCCTGACTGAGAACACATCATCCTGTTGGTCATCAAAGCGATGGCCTGGAATAGCCCGAACGATACTTCCCTCTCCAACCACTGTAGGGATACCACCTTGTCCACCAGCACCAAGAATAGGAACGTTGTTACCAGCACCACCTCCGCCCGGAGGAACAATACGATTAAGAAGGCCACCATGCAAGATACCATTCTCGTCAACCTGTGACACCAACGGCTGTACTAGAGTCCTGAACTCATTCTGACTCTGCATCATGCCCTGCATCATCTCCATAAACTGATCGATGCGAGCTTGCATCGCTGCCATATCTGCTTGAACCTTGTCCATTACTCTACTCTGATTAAGCCTAGTAGAATACCGATGCGTTGGCTGATCAATCCTGACTGAAAGAAAGAGAGAGCATAAGAAAACCAGAGAAACCAAGATAACCTGCAATGCAAAAATGATCATGATTATGCAAATGCAAATGCAAACATGTTTGTATATTCACAGGGCGATCCACCCCTTGATTCCAGTTTAAAGGATAAGATAGGATGAAACTACTGCTTATATATAAATCGGAGTGAACCACTGTCAGAAATTACAGCCCAAAGTAACATAAATAACCTGAAAACCAAAAGCACAGGTCCCAGCCAACAATCCTGGTGGTGACCCAAAATACAAAGAAAGGACAAAGTACAAACTACTGAGTAGAATTCCTTTCAAGGATCTTGCACTGTATGAGGACCAATGCCTGAGCTAGAGCACTCCCACTTAGGCTTCTTCACTCCTGCTTGTATTTTCAGCTCTTCCATGGTAATATGGCTTCTTTGAGCCGTTCCTCGACTGCGTGTCTTTGGAACGTCCCTGACAAGATCTCCTCGTCCTTCTTCTTGATCTTCGACTTCAGACTCTCAATCTGTTCCAGATACTTATCCTCCTTCTGCTTGTTGGTCGTGATTGCAGTATCCCGGTAAGCATTGAACCTATGAATCTTCGCCCAAGCCTTGGCTAAATCATCCTTATTGGACTTGAGAGTCTTACAAACACCTTTTAAAGTTTATCCTACCTTCCTCCTAGCTGCTATCTCTTCATCTAGCTCCTTCTCTTTCTCGGCGAGACGTTTTGTCTTCAGCTTGGCAATATGAACAGCCTCACCCCGCTCATGTTTCAACTGATAGATTTCCTTTTGCAACTCACGGTTCTCCTCTCGAATTTTCTCTTTTTCAACCCATAATTTGTTATACTTCTCCATCTCAATCGTGGTTGGGGGTTCAATCAGCAAAGGGTAAGAGGGAGGTTCCCTGCAGAATGGCAAAAGTACACTCTCTACTCTGCTCTGAATCCAGCCTTCATACTCAGTAAAAGCTTTGTTGTTACACTTTCCGAAAGAAGTCTTCCCTTTCTTATGGCGATCTCTCCAAGCGTTTGTGGCTTCTTTCAACACTTCCAGATTGGCTTCCTCACCCAAAAGTAGAGATTCTTGTACATCCTGGTCTCTTGGCGGCTCTTTCAAGGCATACCCAAATTGCCTAATAGTAAGAATAGGGTTGTAATTAATTCCCCCTTTCCTTCCTATTAAAGGTACGTTTGGGTAACCTCCGCAACTGATCAGGATCTCCTAGCCCAACAAATCACGATTGATCCAAACCAAATTGTCAGCCCTTAACCCCATTAATCTCTTAGCCCAATCTAAAGTTCCTTTAGTGTCTTCGAATGCTCCAGATTTGGGAAGACGGTCGGCAAACCACTTATAGAAGATTGAAGCACAACAATAAAGAGGTCCACCTCTCCTTTTCTCGTTCTTATAGTGCATTGAATAATACAGGTCCCCAAGCAAGGTAGGTACCAGATTCTTCGTGGTGAATATCCGGATAGCATGCGCATCTACAAAATCCTTCACATTAGGGAATAATGCCGTTCCATAAACACACATAGCCAGAATTGCATTGAACACCGACCAGCACTTAGCCTTAGCACAAGCAGCAGCCTGTTCAATCAAAAACTTCGTGTGAAAACCTTGATAACCCCCTTTACTAGCAATATTTTTCTTCAACAGTGGCTGATCCAAACGCAAAGCAGCAGCAACCTTTTCCAGATCAGGAAACTCCTTAGAAGGATAGAAGGGAACTCCTTCCTTGACTGAAACATCCAGAATAAGAGCAAATTCTTCCAACGTAGGAGCCAGAAGATAATCAGCAAACAGAAAACACCGAAGTTGAGGGTCGTAGAACTGTGCCAGAGTGTGCAGAGCCCTGAACTCATAGTTGGTAACATTCCGGGCAAAACTCAGAATCCTCCCATATTCTTCTCTGAAATCTGCCAATACCTGAGGTTTTGCCAAAGCCGAGATCTTGTGCACAGCATCTAGATGAAGCTCTCGGAACTTGTATAGGATGATGTTCTTTCTTTCTTCAGTGCTAATACTCATCATGGACAGTCTTCAGACAACCGGAATCAAAGTTAGGATGCAACCCTACAAATGAACAAACAAGTCAGAATGCAAAAAGATGATGCAAAATGCAAGCATGGGATCAAGGCATCCAAAATGCTCAAATTGTTGCTGTTCTGCTGACTGAATAAGACCCGGAAAACCAGAAACCCAGAAATCCAGAATAACAACCCAATCAAACCATCAGAATATCAGGATAATAGCAGCACACAGATGAGAAACTCAGAAACCAGGTAGGTTGGAGGTCTCGGTTACCTGCAAACCTGCAACCACCCATCCCTTCTCACATGTGGGTTCTAAAAAAGCGAGGATCATCAATATCCCGGGCTCTCAGGTCGAGAAATGATGATACGTTCACCATTTCTGGTTTGGCATCATCACCAATCAAGGAGGCCTCAACTGATTCCCCTCAAAAGAAAACATCCTATGGCAAGTCTTCAGTTTCGGCACTGAGGTCGAGAAGTAATAGTACATTCATCCTTCTGGGTACAGTACTATCGCCAATCGAGGAGTGCTTCCACTGATTCCTTTCCAAAAGGAAACCCTATAGCAAGTTCCCAGCATTGGGTCCTCGGATCGAGAGTGTGCAATGGGTTTGCCACAGAAAGTGGGCTGCCACTGTCACATCTCGGGAGGAGTGCCGCAACTGAGTCCTCGGGAATGGTCGCCAGAGTCGACAGTTTTCCAGATTATATTCCATCATCTGCCCCAAATGGACAGGACAAAATATTACCAAGAAAACCTCGTCTGGATGTGGAGTTTTCATGTATACTTCGTCTGGCCAAATGCCAAACAAGTCACACTACTTTCCACGCTAATCATAGGTGTATGCTCAAGCCTTGGTATTGGGCTTTTCTCTCATGAATCCTGCCCACCCTACAAACAGAAAAAACCAGCAGCAGAACAGCACAGCAATAACCAGTATGACAGTAATGATGAAATGCAATAAAATGCAGTAAAGAGCTGTAAATACAGTAAAATACAATAAAATACAGTAAAACAGTAAAATACAGCAAAATAAAACACAACAGATAAACGCCCAATGAAAACAGACAAACAAGCACTAGGATTGACTCGCTAAAAGGGATGGACCAGCGTAGGTCAACCAGTCCCCAGCAGAGTCGCCAGCTGTCGCTCCCGAAAGATTCGCATCCAACGGTACAAACGCGAGAGTGGCGCAAAAGAACACAGAGTCACCAGCAAAGTGTATTTATCCCAAGAGAGGGAAAGGAAACACTGCATAAACCTGAAAGAAGGGAAAGAGCATGGTCACGCGACCAAGAGAAACGGGTACGGGAGTCGGTTACGCGAAGGGAAGGTGTTAGCACCCAACACGTCCATCGTACTCGATGGGATCCACGCTTGTTGTCTGCATCAAAGGGTGTCATCATCTGGAACTCCACTGCTACTGGAAAGGAAAAGGAACTGCTAGCCGGAGAAACGGAAAAGAGAGAAAAAGAGGAAAACAAATGTAGGGAAAATAAAAGGAGTGCTCGCATGGGCCCTACCCCACTGCCTACGTATCTCATCGGGAGCATGAGAATCAGAGCGACGTAGTTCCCCTCACTAGGGGTGGATTATGTTTTTTAGGGAACGGCTTACGTTCTAGCTCAGGTGTTGCAGCTCGCTGAATCGAGATTTAGGCGTTACCGTCTTGCAAGAGAACGAGTAGGAGCGCGTTCGTACGCTGAGAGTGAGTGAGATGAGAAAAGAATTCCCGAAGGAAAGACATTGTTGTTTGTTTTGAATTTTTTAGACAGAAGTGTTTTTTAGTTAGCTTGTAGCTTGCATTGCACCAAAGTCTATCGTGCGGGAACGAGTGAATCGCATGGTCGCCCCCAAATGGAACGTATGCTAAACACTCTAGAAGAGGAGGGGGGACCCCTCGTTCTTCCTTTCCTATATTTAAGGCTCGGACGCAATACTCGTTAACCTTTATTAAGTGTTTTGAAAGAGTTATGAGATGAGAAGAGAGAAGACACGAGGAAACTCTAAGGGGAAACTAAGAGTCCTAATGTTATCATGCATGAATATCCTATGGTTAGTGAGGTTTAGGAAAGAAACAACCACCTAACCTAATGCTAGTCCTACTCCAAGCTTAATCAAAAATTAAGTTGGACTAGGTAGCTCTAAGGGGGAAAGAATCCAAGACTTAATCAAGTCTTGAGATTCAAGGGAAGAGAAAGAGTGAAAGAGAAGAAAAGAAAAGGAGGAGAAAGAAGAATGGAATCAACTTACTTTCTCAAGTTAAGTTATTCCATGAAAGGGAAGAGGAGAAGTGAAATACAAGTGGCCTAAGCCCACTTCAAACACAAACATGAAAATTAAAAGATAAAGGAAGAAGGTAGAATGTGGAAGCATATCCACACTCCAACAACTTACCATTTGCCCCTGAAAGTGTTAGAAGTATTCACATATGACAAAATGAAACTCAAACAAGCATAAGGCAATAAAGAGACAAGCTCTAAGGTAAATCAAACATCAAGTTCAGAACCTAATGGTCCTACTGACCTCTAATATTAGTCATGCACAATTAGTCAAAAAGAAAAGGGAGAAGTCACTCAAGCATCATTCAAGTCATTAAAGAAGGAGTGAGATGAAATGAAGTGATCATGTGAAGCAAACAAGTCCAAATTCCACAAAATAAACCAAGTCTAGAAGTGACACAATCCTAAACATGTGCCTAAACATGATCTTCAAACATCACTCAAGTCATACAAACACTTTCACAATCAATTAAGAAGCAAAGGAGAAGTGGTGAAGTGAAGTGAAACATGGTTCATACTTGTGAAGCAAGTGACTTAAGGTGCAAGGCAAACATCAAACATGCAAAGATGAGATTCAAATATCACAACCAGAGGTCAAATAACATACTATCAATCTCCAAACAAGATCTCAAATTATGGCACAAGTGCCTTCATGATCAAGCAAAACAAACATGAAACATATATTCATAAATTGGACAAGTTAAAGTTCATACTTCAAAGAAATAACAATCATGCCTTAAAAATTATACCATTCAGTATTCAAGCATCTCAAACATCTATAATCAACATATCAAAGCCACAAGCAATGAATCAGAACCAATGTCAATCAACAATTAGGTCAAAGCATCACTAAAGTTTCATACATTCATGCCCAAAGCAACACATCCAAAGTCATCCAAACAGGACCTAAAAATCATACCAAAAATCTCACACATACTTCAACATGCTAAGAACACAACCCAAAAAGAATCAGGATCAAATCACTTTTCAAATGAGAGAAATAAAAGATGCAACATGAAGTATGCAATATACATTGCAAATGAGAGAAAACAATTTGGAAAATTAATTTTTAATGTAATTTTAATGCAAAAATAATAAAATAAAATGTGAAAAATTAATTTTATTAATGAGGAGGAATGATGAATTTTTTTGGAATTTTTTAGCACATACACATATTTTTAAAAAATTAAATATGAAATGGTATGAAAATAGAAAATAAAAAGAAAATGAAATGAAAACAGGGGTGCAAAAAGAAATCCAAACGCGTGCAAATGGTCATGGGCTCAGAAATGGGGGTGCGAAAAGCAAAAGAGGCCCAAACATTCAGAATCAGCGAACGGCTAGGATTGAGTCAAACAAGGGAAAGTCTCCAGATCCATAGGCTCCCATTCAAAGTCAAACAAAGCATAGTCAACGATCTAATGGTCCACATTCAAACTTGCTAATTAAATGAAATCCAACGGTCATGACTTAATCAGATCCACTAAACCCTAATTAACCTAATTAACACCACATAATCAAGATCCAACGCACGAGAATCAAACTGGAAAATTAAACACAATCCAACGCATGAGAATAAATCTGGAAATTCATAAACCCTAATTAAACCCTCACCGGCCGGAGAAGCGCCGGTCATCTTCTCCGGCCACTCTCCGGTCATCAAACTTCAAACGGTAACCAAAATCAACAAACCATACATCAAAATGACCAGCAACTCACGTAGATCAGAAATATATCACTCAAAATCATTTAGCACGCATATATTTCAAGAATCGAACGAAACAAGTTTGGATCTGAAAATTTCAGATCTAAATTCCAGCCATGATTCACGTTGAAAATCAAATCCAAACACAAATATGAGCTCAGCACATCAAGATAAACATTAAACACACAACCAAAATCATTTCTAGATCTATGAATTTGGAGCTCACCTGAGATTTGCAGAACTGGAAATACACCAAGAAACTCCAAGATAAGCTGCAGATCAACTCCTTCAACCGTCTAATTGCAAAATAAATGCAATAAAACCTTCAAACTGGCCTGAATCCTTGAATCCGAAAGTTGAAGCTCTGAACTCAACTTGATGAATTCCTTGCTTAAACCTCAAAACAGTGGTGGATTTCTCTTCCTTGTGCTTCACTGATCATAAACCAACCCAAAAAAAGTGGAGGAACCTTGAAGAATTGGGAGAATCGAAGGAGAGAAACTTGAGAGCAAAAACTTTGAAAAGTGATGAAAATGAATAGTCGCTGCTGAGAAATTCGTGTGAGTTAGCTTATATAGTGTGCAGATGCTACTGTTTAGGGTTTTAAACTTCAATGACTTGAGAGCAATGAGTTTTGGGCTGTTTTGCAAATTTGCAAATGTGTGCACATGAGGTATTTGGCTCGTGCATTCTTCATGAAAAGTGCATGACTGCTTTCCTTTTGATGCAAGGACAACCTTTGTATTGATCTTGGGGCTGGAGAGTAACTGAATTATGAATTCCAAGTGAACTTGCCAAATTGCATAATGATGAATTATGAATGTGTAATCCACGGGTTCCTTCAATTCTTGGCTCAAAATGACGTTAAATGAGGTGCATTGGAGTGTGATGAGGTGAACTGAACAATTAGAAACCATATTGATGAGTTAGAATGCATCTTGCAAGTTGTATCAAAGTGGTGTGCATGGTGGGACACCAAATACTCTTGAACTTCAAATGCCCATAACTCTTGATCTAAAAATGGTATGATCATGATCCACCACTCTTTGGAAAGAGAAGAAAGAGATCTACAGCTTTGGTGTTGGTTAAAGTTGGTTGAAAATATGCCAAAAATAGTAACTTGAAATTATAAGTCACTTTCCAAATTTAGCAACTTTTTACCAAAGCTTGATTTTTGCAATTTGTGATCATGAAAGCCTTCCATAGACCAAATAAAGGTCTCTTGACTTGATTACCATGATGAGGACCTCTCAAAACCCTAATTTGACTTTTCAGTTGACCAGTTTGACTGATTACTTCCTCTGTAAGCTACTGAACCATCTGAGGCCTTCCACAGTGAATTTTTGGCTCAAAATCCATCCTTAGACTTGTTTTGACATATGAAGAACCTTGGTAACAAGTTTGAATCAATTCCTTGAGCTTAGGACCATTGACCATGAAACCCTAGTTTTGGCCATCAGTGTAAGAATACAAACCCTTGATCTAACTGCTTGGAGAATCCCTCAATGAAATGCCCTTGGGCCACCATATAAGGATGTGAGAAATTCATTGAGCTCATAAGAAGCCTTTGCACTTGAGTTGAACCCAATACCTTGATCCCATGCCAAGAGCCAATGATATGCCAAGATGATAATGCAAGAAATGCAAAGAAACATAAGTCAGTTAGGTAAAAACAACAAGGCAAATTTTGAGGTGCTACACAAGGCAACCAAAGAGGTGGTGCTGCAGGTAGAGGAAGAGGTGGTGGTCGAAAGCCTGACAAAAGTCACATTCAGTGTTTCAATTGTCAGAAGTATGGTCATTATTTTTGTGATTTTCCAGAAAAGAAGAAGAATCAAGAAACTGATGCAAAGTTGGCGAAACATGAAGAATATGAGATGTTATTGATGGTTACAACAAGAGACGAAGAGAGATTCCAGGACCAGTGGTACTTGGACTCGAGATGCTCATCACACATGACTGGAAGGAAAGATTGGTTTGTCAACATGAAGCCCTCGTCGAAGAACATAGTGAAGTTTGCAAATGACAACACTCTAACAGCTGAAGGTGTTGGTGATGTTCTGATTATGAGGAAAGATGGCAAGAGGTCAACAATTTCCAATGTGTTGTACATACCAGGCATGAAAAGCAATTTGCTCAGTATAGGGCAGTTGGTCAAAAAGAACTACAAGGTGTCGATAGAAGACAAGATGATGAGATTTCTCGACGCAGGTGGTAGGTTGATCTTGAAGGCTCCAATGTCTCAGAATAGGACATTAGAGATTGAACTCAATCTGATGGAGTACAATTGCCTAGCAAACTCCCGCCACCAAAGATGAGCGGTTATGGCATTTTTGACCAGGCCATCTCAACTTCAATGACATCAGAGAGCTAAAGAGAAGAAATATGGTTTCAGGATTACCAGAAATCGACATTCCAAGTGAAGTCTATGAAGAGTGTGTTCAGTCGAAACAACACAAGAATAGCTTCGGCAAGGATGCAGGAAGGAAGTCGATGGCAATTCTGGAAGTTATATACTTTGATGTATGTGGTCCTATCCAGGTGGATTCGATTGGTGGTAACAGATACTTTGTCACGTTCATAGATGATTACAGTCAAAAACTGTGGACTTACCTCAACAAGAAGAAAAGTGATGTGATAGAGGTATTTGACAGATTCAAATATATGGTCGAAAGACAGAATTGTCGAAAGCTAAAAATTTTGAGAACTGATGGTGGTGGAGAGTATGTGTCGAAAGAGTTCGATGCATTATGTGAAAAAGGAAGGGATTGTGCATGAGATGGTGCCACCCTACAATCCACAGCAAAATGGAATTCCTAAAAGAAATAACAGAACCATCATGAACATGGTGATAAGTATGTTGAATGGAAAGCATCTACCTAAAGAATTATGGGGAGAAGCTGTTTCGACAGCAACATACATATTAAACAGATGTCTGACGAAGAAGCTTGAAGGAATCACACCAGAAGAATGTTGGTCTGGTGTCAAGCTTAGCCTTAGTCACTTAAAGGTGTTTGGATATATAGCACATATACATGTGCCAGATCAGTTGAGAAGGAAGCTTCATGACAAGTCGAATCAGATGATCTTGATAGGATATCATTTGACTGGAGGTTACAAGTTGTTTGACCCAGTGAATAAGCAGGTAGTGATCAGCAGGGACGTGATCATAGATGAGCTTAAAGAATGAGATTGGACTGAGAATGCCAAGAAGGATTCAGTGAGAATCTCTTGTGAAGAACCAGCCACTGAAGTGGAAAGATAAGTTTGACAGGAACAAGACAGAGAGGAAGCAAGTCCAAGCAGACCTTGGCGAATAAGACACATGAGTGCAAGGTTGCAAGAATGCGTGATTACATTAGATGATGTGGTTAACGAAGAGGGTGAGCTGATACATTATGCCTTATATGCAGATGTCGAACCAGTCAAAGCAGTTGAGGCATTGAAAGATTCGAAGTGGGTGAAAGCAATGAATGAGGAGTTGGACTCCACCAAAGTCAACAACACCTGTTCACTTGTCGAATTGCCTCAAGGCAAGAAAGCTATTGATGTGAAGTGGGTTTACAAGGTAAAGGTGAATCCTAAAGGAGAAGTAGCTCGACAAAAGGCGAGACTTATGGCGAAAGGATTTCTTCAGAAGGAAGGAATCGACTTTGATGAAGTGTTTGGACTTGTTGCTAGGATCAAAACAATCAGATTGGTTGTTGGTCTAGCAAACATGAACAATTGGCACACAAGTCAGATGGACGTGAAGCGTGCATTCCTTAATGGCCCCTTGGACGAAGAAGTTTATGTCACACAACCAGCTGGGTATGTGAAACGAGGAGAAGAAAGAAAGGCGTACATGCTGCATAAAGCCCTTTATGGACTTAACCAAGCTCCAGGAGCTTGGAATAAGAAAATCGATAGCTTCTTAAGGGAGAAGGAATTTGTGAAGTGTACGACTGAGCATGGAGTGTATGTAAGAAGAAGTAATAGTGAATTGCTTATATTATGCCTCTATGTCGATGACCTGTTGATAACAGGAAGTTGCAAGAAGGAGATCGAAGATTTCAAACATGACCTAAGTGAGGAGTTTGAAATGTCAGACTTGGGAAATCTCTCACATTTCTTTGGCATCGAATTCTACAAGACTAGTAGAGGTTTGATGATGCACCATAAAAGATATGCAGGCGAAATACTCAAGAGATTTAAGATGCAAGATTGCAATCCAACTTTGACTTCA
The DNA here is from genome assembly GCA_022829125.1 of Lathyrus tuberosus. Taxonomy (NCBI): domain Eukaryota; kingdom Viridiplantae; phylum Streptophyta; class Magnoliopsida; order Fabales; family Fabaceae; genus Lathyrus; species Lathyrus tuberosus. The sequence goes on along the minus strand of JALAZF010000161.1, from coordinate 5,038,858 downwards.
GCTGAGACCAGATTGCAACTGACGAAGGATTCAGATGAAGATAATGTCGACCAAATCCAATATAGAAGACTTATTAGGTCACTTCAATACCTTTGTCACACAAGTCCTGACTTAGCATACAGTGTGGGTATGGTAAGTAGATTCATGCAGAAGCCAAAGACATCACACCTAGCAGCGACGAAGAGGATATTGAGGTATCTGAAAGGAACTCTCGACTACGACATTTTGTTTCCTGCAGCTGATGAAGGAAAAGAATGTAAGTTAGTGGGATACACCGACTCTAGTTGGTGTAGTGATGTTGAAGATCGAAAATCCACAGCTGGCTATGTGTTTATGTTAGGTGGTGCACCAGCTGCATGGAGTTCAAGAAAGGAGCCAGTAGTGGCATTGTCATCATGCGAAGCAGAGTACATATTTTCTTCTCTTTGTGCATGTCAAGCAACATGGATGGTGAACCTGGTCGAAGAGATTACAGGTAAGAGACATGGAGCAATTACCGTGAAGATCGACAGTGTGACGCCCCCTTTTCTATACCCCCAAAAGCATGCAATTAAAGCAGTAAAAGAAAATTTGAAATTTTGTCAGAGTATATTGAAATTATCATGGCATAGACGGGAGAATCACATCAATTTGAAACCAAACACAACATACAACACCTGCCCATAAAGATATGCAATAGTGGGGTAGCAATCAAACAGAGGAACTTAGTTCCTTACACCCACTTTTCAGAAATTAGAATTAAAGCGGAAAATCTAAAATCTGAATAACATATATACATATATACATATAAACAGTTTGTCATACATCAAGTGATACATGTACAATCCAAAATATATCATCACATATACAAAATAATCGCAAACGGCCACCCTAGCTACCCGGTGTCACATATCAGAGCCGACCGACAAAAGAATGAAGACGCAAAGCTTCACAAAAAGACTACCTCAAGCAACTCTAATCTGCAATGCCTCATAGAGCATTATAAAACAGCAGAAGGGTGAGAAAAACAACCATAATATAATTGCGTAAAATTGTATATTAACACAAAAATACACAAGCAAACATATTCTCACCACAAATGCACAACAATCAAATATAACCCAATAATGTACAATTCTCACGTATCAAATACCACTGCACATCAATCATTCACAATACAATTACACATATTCCATCTCATCAATCCCAATCACAAATCCATGCACAATTAATTCATGATTTATGCAAATGCACAGAGACCGACACAACGACTCTATGCACATGCTATGCGGTACCGACTTCCAATGTCTCATCATCAGTTCACTCAGGAACTACTGGAACCATCACTCGTTACTGAGGGTCGCTCAATAACTCCCCGTCGGGCCTACGATGTTCACCCGTCGCTTTAGGTCTCCACATGAGCACACGACGTGATGGATTGCTTTAGGTCTCCACATGAGCACACAATCCGATCGCTTTAGGTCCCCACATGGGCACACGATCGTCTATAACCATCACTTTAGGTCCTCACATAGGCACACGATATTATAGAGGATTCCCTCTGGAACCAAACCGTCACTCAGGACGTTTCAACAATGCATATCATGATGCTTGGCATACAATGACTCATAACATTCACATTGCACACATATATGCAACCACAATCATGCATATAACATCAACCCATAACACATTCCATTTACTTGTCTTTCGGCCACAAATCATCATCACAATGGCACATAAGTCATACTAGATCCAAAGCAACAACATACGGCATAATATACGTCAAACACGCACCATTAAAACGAGAAAAGTCGACAATCGACACTATTAACATTTCTCGACATAATTAAATCGGCTAACAATTTCCAAATCATCATAATCATAAAGTACAGCTCGATATCTTTCCAACGACACCAAAAATGTAAAAATCGGATAATCGGAACAAAAGTTACGGACGAAAACGAAAGCGACATTTTGAAAAATCACATTTTTACCATTCTTCTGTCCATACGCGTATCACCAATGTCCATACGCGTATGGGCAGAGCCCATTTCCTTCACAATTTTCTCGTTTCAGAATCCATACGCATATTGGACCATGGCTCGCCCATGTTACGCGTAATGCCAAGATCCATACGTGTATTGGCCCAAAAACAAGCCAATGATACGCGTAACGCCTAGGCTCATACGCGTATGGGCATGTCCCTTACGCGTATGGCCAGGGGAAACCCCAAAAAATTCTGCAGAACGTGTTCTGCGTTTTTCCAACCAATTCCAACCCATTTTTCACCTATTCATCAGAAATTCACCAATTTGAAGTGTAATAGCACATACTAAACATGTATAGACAATCAAGAATACATTCAATAAGAGTTTTGACACATTTAGATCAATTTCTAATCAAGTTTACCAAATGTGGTTTTTACTAATTTTCTCCAATTCAATCCAAAACAATCACAAACACACATACATAATCATACACAATCATACAATAATCGAGTTTCGCACCCTTACCCAATTTTATCGACTCTAGAACTTGTTCTTGATGAATTTCCAAACTTTCTCCAATTTTCTCTCTTTTCTTCTCTTCCACTTTCTTTCTCTCTATTTTTCTTTCTTTCTATTACTTTTCTTTCTATTTTCTTTTTCTTTCTAACTTAGTAAAAATAAAATGAAATGTCCAAAATACCCCCACACTCAAATATCTCGCAAACGTTCCCAAAACGCGGTAAAATATATTCACGATGAAAAATAACATATTTTCACACAAAAGTCGAAAATAAAATAAAATAATAATAAAATAATAAAAAAGACTCAATAAAATAAAAACTGGCAAAAACTGGGGCGTTAATATTACCTGAGGCGAACAACTCTGGATACGACTCCCGCATCCTACTCTCTAACTGCCACGTCAAATTGCCCTCAGCAGCGCCTCCCCACGCCACTTTCACAAGTGCAATATCTTTTCCCCTCAACCGCTTCACCTCGCGATCCAAAATCCTAACTGGTAATGCCTCGATTGTAAGGTTATCTCTTACCTCAACCTCGTCCATCGGAATCACATGTGAAGGATCCGGAACATACTTCCGAAGCTGTGAAACATGAAACACATCATGCAAATTCGACAGATTCGGCGGTAACGCCACACGATACGCCACAGCACCCACTCTCGCAGATATTTGGTAAGGACCAATAAATCGAGAAGTAAGCTTCTTAGATTTCAATGCACGACCAATACCCGTTACCGGCGGAACTCTCAAAAATACGTGATCACCCTCTTGAAACTCAAGATCCTTCCGTCTCCGATCATGATAACTCTTTTGTCTACTCTGAGAAGCCTTCATTTTCTCACGAATAAACTTTACCTTTTCCGTCGTTTGTTGCACCAATTCCGGTCCAACCACCGAACTCTCACCATTTTCGTGCCAATACAACGGCGTTCGACATCTTCGTCCATATAAAGCCTCAAAAGGTGCCATTCCAATACTAGAATGGAAACTATTATTATATGTGAATTCAATCAATGAAAGAAAACTGTCCCACACACCACCTTGTTCCAAAACACACGCTCTCAACAAATCCTCCAGCGACTGAATGGTTCTTTCGGTCTGACCATCCGTCTGCGGATGATAAGCCGAACTCAACCTTAATTTAGAACCCAAAGCCTTCTGTAAACTTTCCCAAAATCTCGAGGTAAACCTAGGATCTCGATCAGAAACAATGATCAACGGAACCCCATGCAATTTCACAACCACACTGATATAGATCTCAGCTAACCTTTCCAAAGAAAAACTGATGTCAATCGGAATGAAATGCGCCGATTTAGTCAGCCTGTCCACAATCACCCAAATAGCATTATGTCCTCGCTGAGTGTTTGGCAACCCTGCTACAAAATCCATGGAAATGCTATCCCATTTCCACTCAGGAATATCCAACGGTTGCAACAAACCACTTGGCCTCAGATGTTCCACCTTCGATTTCTGACAAGTTAAACATGCATACACAAACTGAGCCACATCTCTTTTCAAACCAGACCACCAGAAAATCTTCTTCAAATCTTGTCACATCTTATTCGCTCCCGGATGAATACTTAAATTACTCCGGTGTCCTTCCTCCAGAATCATTCTTTTCAACTCCGCATCGTCAGGAATACAAATACGACCACGGAATCTCAAAACACCAAAATTATCAACCTTGAAATCCTCATTCTCATTCATCATCAAATCAACGAATTTTAAATACAGCTTTTGTTTCTCACTAACCGACAACAAAAATTCATTAGTAACTTTCAACATTCCAAGCCTCACACTAACCGATGTCACTTCACAAACCAAACTCAAATCTCTAAATGATTCCAAAAGTTCCCACTCTTTCACCATCAATGCGGACATATACAATGATTTACGGCTCAATGCATCGGCTACCACATTAGCTTTACCAGGATGGTAATTCAAGCCAAAGTCGTAGTCTTTCAAGAATTCCAACCATCTCCGTTGCCTCATGTTCAACTCTTTCTGATCAAATAAATATTTCAAGCTTTTATGATCACTAAAGACTTCGAACCTTGCACCATAGAGATAATGCCTCCAAATCTTCAACACAAAAACCACAGCCGCTAATTCAAGATCATGAGTAGGATAGATTTTCTCATGAACTCTTAATTGCCTTGAAGCATAAGCTACAACCTTACCTTCCTGCATCAGAACACCACCCAAACCAATTAAAGACGCATCACAATACACCACAAATGGTTCATTAGGATTCGGTAAAATCAGAATCGGAGCTGTCGTCAATCTTCTCTTCAGCTCACTGAAACTTTCTTCACATTGAATATCCCAAATGAACGCTTTGCCCTTACAAGTCAACTGCGTCAAAGGAAGAGCTAACTTCGAAAAACCTTCACTGAACCTCCGATAATAACCAGCCAAACCCAAAAAGCTTCGAATTTCAGTAACGGATCTAGGAGCCTCCCATTGTAGAACTACTTCTACTTTAGATGGATCCACAACAATACCATTACCTGAAATTACGTGCCCAAGAAAACTCACCTCCAACAACCAGAATTCACACTTGGACAATTTAGCAAAAAGCTTCCTTTCCTTCAAAACCTGCAAAACAATACGCAAATGCTCTGCATGTTCCTCACGAGACTTAGAATAAATTAAAATATCATCAATAAACACCACCACAAAATGAACCAAATGCTCGTGGAAAATACGATTCATGTATTCCATAAACACACCAGGTGCATTAGAAACCCCAAACGGCATCACAGAATATTCATAATGACCGTAACGTGTTCTAAAGGCCGTCTTCTGAATATCCTCTTCTTTCTCCCTTATCTGATGATATACCGATCTCAAATCAATCTTACTAAACACACAAGCACCAACCAACTGATCCATCAAATCATCAATCCTTGGAAGCGGATACTTATTCTTAATCGTCACTTTATTCAACTGGCGATAATCAATACATAACCGCATACTCCCATCTTTCTTTTTCACTAACAGAACTGGAGCACCCCAAGGAGAAACACTTGGTCTCACAAACCTCTTCTCCAACAACTCATTCAACTGCTTTTTCAATTCTACCAACTCAGATGCCGACATTCGATAAGGTGCCATAGAAACATGTCTAGTACCAGGAATTAGATCTATAGAAAATTCCACCTCTCTCTCTGGCGGTACATCTGAAATATCCTCAGGAAACACTTCAGGAAAATCACACGCAACAGGAAACACATCAAGTGAAACTTGACTATCCACCATCAATGATGCAAACAAACCAAACAACTGAGCTTCATCCGCCAAAAGTCTCTTTAACTCTTTGGTAGATAAGAAACTCGAGTCTTCATCTTCCTCAAGAGAAGGAAACCTTACTAGCTTATGATAACAATCAATGTGAACCCGATTGAATTGCAACCAATTCATTCCCAAAACCACATCTAAACCTTCCAACGGTAAACACACCAAATCCATCACAAAGTCTTTACTATAAATGGTCAAAGGACAACTTAGACACACAAAAGAAGTAGTTACTGACCCCATTGCTGGAGTATCAATCACCATCTTAAAATCCATCACAGACAACACAAGATTCAAACGCTTCACGCACTCAGACGAAATAAACGAATGAGTCGCTCCAGTATCATTAATAGCAATTAAAGGCGTATTATTAATAAAGCAAGTACCTCTTATCAGACGATCTGCACTTGAAGTCTGAGTTCCCGCCAATGAAAACACCTTCCCACTAGTCGGAGCTTTCTTCTGATTAGGAAACTTCGTGCTAATGTGACCAGGTTCCCCACAACTGTAACACTTCACCACATTTTTCCTTTTACAATCAGCTAAGACATGTCCGATACCACCACAATTAGAACACTTATCCAACTTTTTCCTACATTCAGGCTGACGGTGTCACAATTCACCACATTTAAAACACCTAGGAGAATTAGACATACCTCCTCCACCTGACCTTCAATCAAAAGTACCCCTTTGTTTACCTTTATCAGCCGGTGACACATACGGACCACCATGGAACTGTTGCTTCCCTTTCCTGTCACTTACACTTTTATAGTGAGCAGAACGGGCCTTACTATCTTCATCATAAATCCTACAGCATTCCACCAAATCAGCAAACCTTCGAATCCTCTGATAACCGATAGCCTGCTTAATCTCAGGACGCAATCCACTTTCATACTTCACACGCTTAGAAAATTCAGCAGTCGCTTCCGCATAATGAGGATAAAACTGCACAAGTTCCACAAACTTAGCAGTATAGTCAACAACAGACATATTACCTTGTTTTAGTTCCAAAAACTCAATCTTCTTCTTTCCTCTGACATCCTCCGAAAAATACTTCCTTAGAAACTCTCGGCTAAACACTTCCCAAGTGATCTCTTCTTCCTCCGCATCTTCCAACACCTGACGAGTACTGACCCACCAGTCGTCAGCCTCTTCATGTAACATATGAGTACCTAGCCTCACCTTATGATCATCTTCACAATCCATCACCCTGAAAATCCTCTCAATCTCTTTCAACCAAATTTTTGCACCATCCGGATCATGTTTCCCGTTAAAGACCGACGACTTATTTTTTCTGAACTCATCATTTCCTGCAGCATTCGGTGCCCCCTGCACAGCTCGTGACATAGCTTGCATCGCCACAGCCAAAGCAGCATCATTACGACCAGCCATATTCTGTTCGTCCAAATACAGAAACTATGGTTAAACAACAACTCGCTCAACACCACTCGCCCAATATGCCAGACACAACAGACACAACTGACACAACTGACACAGACTGGCTCTGATACCACTTAATGTGACGCCCCCTTTTCTATACCCCCAAAAGCATGCAATTAAAGTAATAAAAGAAAATTCGAAATTTCGTCAGAGTATATTGAAATTATCATGGCATAGACGGGAGAATCACATCATTTGAGACCAAACACAACATACAACACCTGCCCATAAAGATATGCAACAGTGGGGTAGCAATCAAACAGAGGAACTTAGTTCCTTACACCCACTTTTCAGAAATTAGAATTAAAGCGGAAAATCTAAAATCTGAATAACATATATACATATATACATATAAACAGTCTGTCATACATCAAGTGATACATGTACAATCCAAAATATATCATCACATATACAAAATAATCGTAAACGGCCACCCTAGCTACCCGGTGTCACATATCAGAGTCGACCGACAAAAGAATGAAGACGCAAAGCTTCACAAAAAGACTACCTCCAGCAACTCTAATCTGCAATGCCTCATAGAGCATTATAAAACAGTAGAAGGGTGAGAAAAACAACCATAATATAATTGCGTAAAATTATATATTAACACAAAAATACACAAGCAAACATATTCTCACCACAAATGCACAACAATCAAATATAACCCAATAATGTACCATTCTCACGTATCAAATACCACTGCACATCAATCATTCACAATACAATTACACATATTCCATCTCATCAACCCCAATCACAAATCCATGCATAATTAATTCATGATTTATGCAAATGCACAGAAACCGACACAACGACTCTATGCACATGCTATGTGGTACCGACTTCCAATGTCTCATCATCAGTTCACTCAGGAACTACTGGAACCATCGCTCGTTACTGAGGGTCGCTCAATAACTCCCCGTCGGGCCTACGATGTTCACCCGTCGCTTTAGGTCTCCACATGAGCACACGACGTTATGGATTGCTTTAGGTCTCCACATGAGCACACAATCCGATCGCTTTAGGTCCCCACATGGGCACACGATCGTCTATAACCATCGTTTTAGGTACTCACATAGGCACACGATGTTATAACGGATTCCCTCTGGAACCAAACCGTCACTCAGGACGTTTCAACAATGCATATCATGATGCTGGGCATACAATGACTCATAACATTCACATTGCACACATATATGCAACCACAATCATGCATATAACATCAACCCATAACACATTCCATTTACTTGCCTTTCGGCCACAAATCATCATCACAATGGCAGATAAGTCATACTACATCCAAATCAACAACATACGGCATAATATACGTCAAACACGCACCATTAAAACGACAAAAGTCGACCGACACTATTCACATTTCCCGACATAATTAAATCGGCTAACAATTTCCAAATCATCATAATCATAAAGTAAAGCTCGATATCTTTCCAACGACACCAAGAATGTAAAAATCGGATAATCGGAACAAAAGTTACGGACGAAAACAAAAATGACATTTTGAAAAATCACATTTTTACCATTCTCTTGTCCATACGCGTATCACCAATGTCCATACGCGTATGGGCAGAGCCCATTTCCTTCACAATTTCCTCGTTTCAGAATCCATACGCGCATTTGGCGTTGTGTGCTCGAGCAAGGTGGTGCTTGGGATAGTTATTTGGCGTTGATTGAATTCACCTACAATAACAGTTTTCATTCGAGCATAAGTATGGCACCATTTGAAACTTTGTTTGGTCGGAGATGTCGAACACCTTTGTGTTGGCATGAAACTGGCGAGAGGACAATAGTTGGACCGGAGATGGTACAACAAACGACGGAGAAAGTGAAGTTTATTCGGGAGAAGATGAAAGCTTCTCAAAGTAGACAAAAGAGCTATCATGACAAGAGAAGGAAAGATCTTGAGTTTTGAGAAGGAGACCGTGTGTTTTTGAGAGTTACATCGGTTACGGGTGTGGGTCGTGCTTTGAAGTCGAAGAAGTTGACTTCTCGTTTTATTGGTCCGTATCAGATTACTTCACGAGTTGGTGTTGTGTCTTACCGTGTGGCGTTGCCTCCGAACCTTTCGAATTTGCATGACGTATTCCATGTTTCGCAATTTCGGAAGTATGTTCCGGATCCGTCACATGTTATTCCTATGGACGAGGTTGAAGTGAGAGATAACCTTACGGTGGAAGCTTTACCAATTAGGATTTTGGACCGTGAATTTAAGAAGCTAAGAGGCAAGGATATTGCGCTTATGAAAGTAGCGTGGGGAGGCGCTGCGGAAGGCAATATGACTTGGGAACTAGAGAGTGGGATGCGAGAGTCGTATCCGGAGTTGTTTGAATCAGGTAATATTTTCGAGGACGAAAATTTCTAAAGTGGGGGAGAGTTGTAACGCCCCGATTTTGATTATTTCCATTTTGTCGAGTCTTTTATTTTAATTAGGTGATAAATTATTTTATGTGTGAAATTGGTGTGTTAAATGTTATTTTACCGTTTTTGAGAGTTTTCGGGGAAATTAGAATGGAGGGTATTTTAGACTTTTCTCAATTAATCATAAGTTAGAAATTTAGTGGAAATATAATTATGAGAGAAAAATAATTAATTGAATTGGTGTAGAAAATGAGAGAAAAGAAATAGAAAAGAAAGAAAAAGAGATAAGAAAGGAAAATAGAAGGAAATAGAAAGAAAAGAGAAATAGAGAGAAAAAGAAGAGAAAGAAAGAGGAGGAAGAGAAAAGAAGAGGAGAAGAGGAAAACTTAGGAAATCATCAAGAACAATCATCTAGTAAGTTTGGAATCCGGGTAAGGGTGTGAAATCTTGTAATCTTATCAATGTATATGATTATGTATGTTTATGTTGTTGTTGTTGTTGATTTTTATGAGTTTTTGGGTATAAACCATATTTTGAGAAATTGATTAGAAATTGATCCAAATGTGTCTAAACTGGTATTGATTGTGTTATTGGTTGTCTATACATGTTTGATATGTATTGTTACACTTCCAAATGTTGTTTTTCTGAGATTTGGATGATGAATTTGGTAATTTTGGGGAAGAAAACGCAGAACTTTGTTCTGCAGAATTTTTCTGGGTTTCCCCAGGCCATACGCGTAAGGGGCATGTCCATACGCGTATGAGCCAGGCGTTACGCGTATCATTGGCCTGTTTTTGGGCCAATACGCGTATGGAATGTGGCTTTTCTAGGCCCTCTGGTGATGCGCGTATGGGCGTTGGGCGTACGCGTATGGGGTCTGAAACGTGGAATTTGTGAAGGAAAATGGTTCTGCCCATACACGTATGAGCATTGGCAATACGCGTATGGGAATGGCGAGAAATCAGAGCAGTACGCGTATGAGAATAGTGATACGCGTATGGACAGGAGGAATGTAAAAATGGAATTTTTCAAAATGTCGTTTTCGTTTTCGTCCGTAACTTTTGTTCCGATTATCCGATTTTTACATTCTTGGTGTCGTTGGAAAGCTATTGAGCTGTATTTTCTTATTATGATGATTTGGAAATTGTTGGATGATTTTATTATGTCGGAAAGTCAGGAATAGTGTTATTTAGCGACTTTTACCGTTTTGACAGTGTGTTTGAATGTGAATCATACAATAGTGCATTGATGTGAATGTATATAGATTGTATGTGATTGTATGAGATGAATGCATGAATATATTGTGAATACGTATGCATTTCAAGAATGTCTTGTGTCATTTTGCATGTGAAGCATCATGATGTGCATTCTTGTGTTGAGTGATTCTAATGAGAATCCGCTATAACGTCGTGTGCCCATGTGGGGTGTGAGCAATGATTATAGACGATCGTGTGCCCGTGTGGGGTGTGAGCGATCGGGTCGTGTGCCCATGTGGGGTGTGAATGATCCATAAACATTGTGTGCCCATGTGGGGTGTGAGCAATGGGTGAACATCGTAGGTCCGACGGGGAGTTACATTGGTAACGAGCGATGGTTCTAGCAGAGTTCTTGAGTGAACTTGTGGTGATTGAGTTGGTACCCGCATTGCATTTGCATAGAGTCGTGAGTCGGTCTCTATGATTTTCCTTTATCATCTTATAATGATGCATTGATGAATAAACATAAATGTGTATGTTTATGTGGAATGATCGTGAATTGTGAAAGTATGCATGATGAATATGCATGGCTTTGTGTATATATACAATGTGATGTATATGAATGAATTGTGATGAATTGTGGTGAGAATGTGGAATATGTGTATTTTTATGCTAAGATATATAATTATATGCATTGTTATTATGATAATATTTCTCACCCTTCTGTTGTTTTATGATGCTCTATGAGGCATTGCAGAGTAGGTATGCTGGAGGTCTTTTTGTGAAGCGTGTCTTCATTCTTTTGGTCGGTTGGCTCTGATATGTAGCACCGGGTAGCTAGGATGTATATGATTCTTTTGTGATACATTTGTACATGTATCTTGTTGATGAATGTTTATGTAAACATGAATTATGTTGTTGGATTATACTCTATGATGTATACATATTTGATGTATTTCAATGTTTGGATTTTCCGCTTTTATTCTAAATATTGAGATGCGGGTGTAAGGACAAAGTTCCTCTGTGGCATAGTTACCCCACTGTTGCATATCAATGTTTGAGCAGGTGTTGTATGTTTTAAATACGTGTATAATGTGGCACGCCTCTTTTATAGCATGTTTATAATTATACTCTGGCGAAATTTGTAATATGTGCCTAAATGATTTATGTGATTATTTGGGGGTATAGAAAGGGGGTGTTACACTAAGTGGTATCAGAGCCAGAGTTGAGTCAGTTGTGTCTGTCTTGTTGTTGTGTTGGTTGAACTATTGTTTAACCTTGTTGTCATTTTAGGGAATGATCGGAATATGGATGGTAGAAACGACAATGCGATGGCTACTACTTTGGAAGCAATGGCTAGGGCAGTGCAAGGTGCGCCGAGCGTGAATGCTAATGACGAGTTCAGGAAGAATCAACCACCAGTTTTCAAAGGAAAATTTGATCCCGATGGAGCTCAAAATTGGTTGAAAGAGATTGAAAGGATATTCAGAGTCATGGACAGTGCGGAGGAGAATAAGGTGAGGCTTGGATCTCACATGCTGAAGGAAGAAGCCGACGATTGGTGGGTCAGTATACGTGAAGTTCTTGAGGTTGATGATGAAGAGATAAATTGGAATTTATTTCGTACTTAATTCTTGAGAAAGTATTACCCTGAGAGTGTGAAGGGGAAGAAGGAGATGGAGTTTCTTGAACTGAAACAAGGTAGTTTGTCCGTGGTGGACTATACTGCTAAGTTTGTGGAGTTGGTTCAATTCCATCCTCATTATGCCGCAATTACTGCTGAGTTCTCAAAGTGTATTAAATAGGAGAATGGTTTGCGTCCTGAGATTAAGCAAGCTGTGGGATATCAAAGGATAAGAAGGTTTACAGATTTGACGGAATGTTGTAGAATATTCGAGGAAGATAGTAAGGCTCATTCTACACATTACAAAAGTTTGAATGAGAGGAAGGGAAAGCAACAAGCTAGAAGTGGACCTTATGTGACACCCGTTGATAAGGGCAAGCATAAGGGAAGCTTTGATAGGAGATCAGGAGGAGGAGGTTCCGGTTCTGTTAAGTGTTACAAGTGTGGTGAAATGGGTCATAAATAGTTTGAGTGTGGGAAGACTGTGATGAAATGTTTTAACTGTGGAGGTGTAGGGCATGCTACTACTGATTGTAGAAGGAATGTAGTGAAATGTTATAATTGTGGAGAAGTGGGTCACATTAGTCCTAAGTGTACTAAGCCGAAACAAGCTCAAGCGGGTGGAAAGGTATTTGCATTGGCGGGGACTCAGACCACTAGTGCAGACCGTTTGATTAAAGGTACATGCTTTATTAATAGTACACCTTTAGTTGCTGTTATTGATACGGGAGCGACTCATTCATTTATTTCGTCTGAGTGCGCGAAGAGTTTGAATCTTGCGTTGTCTTTGATGGGTGTTAAGATGGTTATTGAGACTCCTGCTTCAGGGTCGGTAACTACGTCTTTGGTATGTATAAGTTGTCCTTTGACCATGTATGGTAAAGACTTCATTATGGACTTAGTGTGTTTTCCGTAGGAGGGATTGGACGTAATCTTGGGTATGAACTGGTTGCAATTTAATCGAGTTCATATAGATTGCTATCACAGGTTAGCAAGGTTTCCTTCTTTGGAAGATGATGAAGATGAGAGTTTCCTATCCACTAAAGAGTGGAAGAAACTTTTAGCGGACGAAGCTCAATTGTTTGGTTTGTTTGCATCATTGTCGGTTGAGAGTAAAGTTTCACTTGATGTGTTCCCAGTGGTGTGTGATTTTCCAGAAGTGTTTCCGGAGGATATTACGGATGTACCGCCGGAAAGAGAAGTTGAATTTTCTATTGATCTAGTTCCAGGTACTAGACCGATTTCGATGGCACCGTATCGTATGTCGGCATCGGAGTTGGTAGAATTGAAAAAACAACTGAATGACTTGTTGGACAAGAAATTTGTAAGACCAAGTGTTTCTCCTTGGGGTGCTCCGGTATTGTTGGTAAATAAGAAGGATGGGAGTATGCGGTTATGCATTGATTATCGACAATTGAACAAGGTGACAATTAAGAACAAGTATCCGCTTCCAAGGATCGATGATTTGATGGACCAATTGGTTGGTGCGCGTGTTTTTATTAAGATTGATTTGAGATCAGGATACCACCAGATTCGTGTGAAAGGAGAGAATATTCAAAAGACGGCCTTTAGGACACGGTATGGTCATTACGAATATTCCGTGATGCCGTTCGGGGTTTCTAATGCGCCGGGTGTGTTTATGGAATACATGAATCGTATTTTTTATGAACAGTTGGATCGTTTTGTTGTTGTGTTCATCGACGATATTTTGATTTACTCTAAGTCTCAAGAGGAGCATGAAGAGCATTTGAGAATTGTGTTGCAAATTTTGAAAGAGAAACAATTGTATGCTAAGTTGTCGAAATGTGAATTTTGGTTGTCGGAAGTAAGTTTTCTTGGACATATTATTTCCGGTAATGGTATTAGTGTTGATCCATCCAAGATTGATGCGGTGATGCAATGGGAGGCTCCTAGGTCGGTTATGGAGATTCGAAGGTTTTTAGGCTTGGCGGGTTATTATCGGAGGTTTATTGAGGGATTTTCGAAGTTGGCACTTTCTTTAACGCAATTGACTTGTAAAGGAAAGGCTTTCATTTGGGATATTTATTGTGAAGAGAGTTTCAATGAGCTAAAAAGAAGGTTGACAACGACTCCGATCTTGATTTTGCCGAATCCTAATTAACCATTTGTTGTGTATTGTGATGCATCGTTGATTGGTTTAGGTGGTGTTTTGATGCAAGATGGAAAAGTTGTGGCATATGCTTCAAGACAATTAAGAGTGCATGAAAAGAATTATCCTACAAATGACTTGGAGTTAGCGGCCGTGGTGTTTGTTTTGAAAATTTGGAGGCATTATCTTTGTGGTGCGAGATTTGAAGTTTTTAGTGATCACAAGAGCTTGAAATATTTATTTGATAAAAAAGAATTGAATATGAGACAAAGGAGGTGGTTATAACTTTTGAAGGATTATGATTTTGGTTTGAATTACCATCCGGGTAAGGCAAACGTGGTGGCCGATGCCTTGAGTCGGAAGTTGTTACATATGTCCGCGTTGATGATGAGAGAATGGGAACTTTTGGAGAATTTTAGAGACTTGAGTTTAGTTTGTGAAATGATGCCGAGAAGTGTGAGACTTGGTATGCTACATGTTACGAATGATTTTCTTGCAACCGTAGGTGATAAGCAAAAGTTGGATTTGAAATTCGTTGATTTGATGTTGAATGAGAATGAGGATTACAAGGTTGATAATTTTGGAGTTTTGAGATTTCGTGGTCGTATTTGTATTCCCGATGATGTGGAGTCTAAAAAGATGATATTGGAAGAAGGACACCGAAGTAACTTAAGTATTCATCCGGGAGCGAACAAAATGTATCAAGATTTGAAGAAAATCTTTTGGTGGTCCGGATTAAAGAGAGATGTAGCTCAATTTGTGTATGCATGCATAACTTGTCAAAAGTCTAAGGTGGAACATCAAAAACCTAGTGGATTGATGCAACCATTGGACATTCCCGAGTGGAAATGGGATAGTATATCGATGGATTTTGTTACGGGATTGCCGAATACGCAAAGAGGTCATAATGCTATTTGGATAATTGTTGATAGGCTTACTAAATCTGCTCACTTCATTCCAATTGATATTAGTTATCCTTTGGAGAGGTTAGCCGAGATTTATGTTCTTGTGGTGGTGAAGTTACATGGAGTTCCTAAGAGTATTGTATCGGATAAAGATCCTAGATTCACATCGAGTTTTTGGGAGAGTTTACAAAAGGCTTTGGGTTCAATGCTAAGATTGAGTTCGGCTTATCATCCGCAAACGGATGGTCAAACCGAAAGGACAATTCAATCGTTGGAGGATTTATTCCGTGCTTGTGTGCTCGAGCAAGGTGGTGCTTGGGATAGTTATTTGGCGTTGATTGAATTCACCTACAATAACAGTTTTAATTCGAGCATAAGTATGGAACCATTTGAGGCTTTGTATGGTCGGAGATGTCGAACACCTTTGTGTTGGCATGAAACCGGCGAGAGGACAGTAGTTGGACCGGAGATGGTACAATAAACGACGGAGAAAGTGAAGTTTATTCGGGAGAAGATGAAAGCTTCTCAAAGTAGACAAAAGAGCTATCATGACAAGAGAAGGAAAGATCTTGAGTTTCAAGAAGGCGACCATGTGTTTTTGAGAGTTACATCGGTTACGGGTGTGGGTCGTGCTTTGAAGTCGAAGAAGTTGACTTCTCGTTTTATTGGTCCGTATCAGATTACTTCACGAGTTGGTGTTGTGGCTTACCGTGTGGCGTTGCCTCCGAACCTTTCGAATTTGCATGACGTATTCCATGTTTCGCAATTTCGGAAGTATGTTCCGGATCCGTCACATGTTATTCCTATGGACGAGGTTGAAGTGAGAGATAACCTTACGGTGGAAGCTTTACCGATTAGGATTTTGGACCATGAAGTTAAGAAGCTAAGAGGCAAGGATATTGCGCTTGTGAAAGTAGCATGGGGAGGCGTTGCGGAAGGCAATATGACTTGGGAACTAGAGAGTGGGATGCGAGAGTCGTATCCGGAGTTGTTTGAATCAGGTAACATTTTCGAGGACGAAAATTTCTAAAATGGGGGAGAGTTGTAACGCCCCGATTTTGATTAATTCCATTTTGTCGAGTCTTTTATTTTAATTGGGTGATAAATTATTTTATGTGTGAAATTGGTGTGTTAATTGTTATTTTACCGTTTTTGAGAGTTTTCGGGGAAATTAGAATCGAGGGTATTTTAGACTTTTCTCAATTAATCATAAGTTAGAAATTTAGTGGAAATAGAATTATGAGAGAAAAAGAATTAATTGAATTGGTGTAGAAAATGAGAGAAAAGAAATAGAAAAGAAAGAAAAAGAGATAAGAAAGGAAAATAGAAGGAAATAGAAAGAAAAGAGAAATAGAGAGAAAAAGAAGAGAAAGAAAGAGGAGGAAGAGAAAAGAAGAGAAGAGGAAAACTTAGGAAATCATCAAGAACAATCATCTAGCATGTTTGGAATCCGGGTAAGGGTGTGAAATCTTGTTATCTTATCAATGTGTATGATTATGTATGTTTATGTTGTTGTTGTTGTTGATTTTTATGAGTTTTTGGGTATAAACCATATTTTGAGAAATTGATTAGAAATTGATCCAAATGTGTCTAAAATGGTATTGATTGTGTTATTGGTTGTCTATACATGTTTGATATGTATTGTTACACTTCCAAATGTTGTTTTTCTGAGATTTGGATGATGAATTTGGTAATTTTGGGGAAGAAAACGCAGAACTTTGTTCTGCAGAATTTTTCTGGGTTTCCCCAGGCCATACGCGTAAGGGGCATGTCCATACGCGTATGAGCCAGGCGCTACGCATATCATTGGCCTGTTTTTGGGCCAATACGCGTATGGAATGTGGCTTTTCTAGGCCCTCTGGTGATACGCGTACGGGTGTTGGGCGTACGCGTATGGGGTCTGAAACGTGGAATTTGTGAAGGAAAATGGTTCTGCCCATACGCGTATGGGAATTGGCAATATGCGTATGGGAATGGCGAGAAATCAGAGCAGTACGCGTATGAGAATAGTGATACGCGTATGGACAGGAGGAATGTAAAAATGGGATTTTTCAAAATGTCGTTTTCGTTTTTCGTCCGTAACTTTTGTTCCGATTATCCGATTTTTACATTCTTGGTGTCGTTGGAAAGCTATTGAGCTGTATTTTCTTATTATGATGATTTGGAAATTATTGGCCAATTTTATTATGTCGTAAAGTCGGGAATAGTGCTATTTAGCGACTTTTACCATTTTGACTGTGTGTTTGAATGTGAATCATACAATAGTGCATTGATGTGAATGTATATAGATTGTATGTGATTGTATGAGATGAATGCATGAATATATTGTGAATACGTATGCATTTCAAGAATGTCTTGTGTCATTTTGCATGTGAAGCATCATGATGTGCATTCTTGTGTTGAGTGATTCTAATGAGAATCCGCTATAACGTCGTGTGCCCATGTGGGGTGTGAGCGATGATTATAGACGATCGTGTGCCCGTGTGGGGTGTGAGCGATCGGGTCGTGTGCCCATGTGGGGTGTGAGCGATCCATAAACTTTGTGTTCCCATGTGGGGTGTGAGTAATGGGTGAACATCGTAGGCCCGACGGGGAGTTACATTGGTAACGAGCGATGGTTCCAGCAGAGTTCCTGAGTGAACTAGTGATGATTGAGTCGGTACCGCATTGCATTTGCATAGAGTCGTGAGTCGGTCTCTATGATTTGCCTTTATCATCTTATAATGATGCATTGATGAATAAATATAAATGTGTATATTTATGTGGAATGATCGTGAATTGTGAAAGTATGCATGATGAATATTCATGGTTGTGTATATATATACAATGTGATGTATATGAATGAATTGTGATGAACTGTGGTGAGAATGGAGAATATGTGTATTTTTATGCTAAGATATATAATTATATGCATTGTTATTATGATAATATTTCTCACCCTTCTGCTGTTTTATGATGCTCTATGAGGCATTGCAGAGTAGGTATGTTGGAGGTCTTTTTGTGAATTGTGTCTTCATTCTTTTGGTCGATTGGCTCTGATATGTAACACCGGGTAGCTAGGATGTATATGATTCTTTTGTGATACATTTTTACATGTATCTTGTTGATGAATGTTTATGTAAACATGAATTATGTCGTTGGATTATACTCTATGATGTATACATATTTAATGTATTTCAATGTTTGGATTTTCCGCTTTTATTCTAAATATTGAGATGTGGGTGTAAGGACAAAGTTCCTCTGTGGCAAAGTTACCCCACTGTTGCATATCAATGTTTGAGCAGGTGTTGTATGTTTTAAATTCGTGTATAATGTGGCACGCCTCTTTTATACCATGTTTATAATTATACTCTGGCGAAATTTTTAATATGTGCCTAAATGATTTATGTGATTATTTGGGGGTATAGAAAGGGGGTGTTACAACATCCTCCGGAAAATACTTCCTTAGAAACTCTCGGCTAAACACTTCCCACGTGATCTCTTCTTCATCCGCAGCTTCCAACACCTGACGAGTACTGACCCACCAGTCGTCAGCCTCTTCATGTAACATATGAGTACCTAGCCTCACCTTATGATCATCTTCACAATCCATCACCCTGAAAATCCTCTCAATCTCTTTCAACCAAATTTGTACACCATCCGGATCATGTTTCCCTTTAAAGACCAACGGCTTATTTTTTCTGAACTCATCATTTCCTGCAGCATTCGGTGCACCCTGCACAGCTCGTGCCATAGCTTGCATCGCCGCAACCAAAGCAGCATCATGACGACCAGCCATATTCTGTTCGTCCAAATACAGAAACTATGGTTAAACAACAACTCGCTCAACACCACTCACCCAATATGCCATACACAACAGACACAACTGACACAACTGACACGGACTGGCTGTGATACCACTTAATGTGACGCCCCCTTTTCTATACCCCCAAAAGCATGCAATTAAAGCAGTAAAAGAAAATTCGAAATTTCGTCAGAGTATATTGAAATTATCATGGCATAGACGGGAGAATCACATCAATTTGAAACCAAACACAACATACAACACCTGCCCATAAAGATATGCAACAGTGGGGTAGTAATCAAACAGAGGACCTTAGTTCCTTACACCCACTTTTCAGAAATTAGAATTAAAGCGGAAAATATAAAATCTGAATAACATATATACATATATACATATAAACAGTCTGTCATACATCAAGTGATACATGTACAATCCAAAATATATCATCACGTATACAAAATAATCGCAAACGGCCACCCTAGCTACCCGGTGTCACATATCAGAGCCAACCGACAAAAGAATGAAGACGCAAAGCTTCATAAAAAGACTACCTCCAACAACTCTAATCTGCAATGCCTCATAGAGCATTATAAAACAGCAGAAGGGTGAGAAAAACAACCATAATATAATTGCGTAAAATTATATATTAACACAAAAATACACAAGCAAACACATTCTCACCACAAATGCACAACAATCAAATATAACCCAATAATGTACAATACTCACGTATCAAATACCACTGCACATCAATCATTCATAATACAATTACACATATTCCATCTCATCAATCCCAATCACAAATCCATGCACAATTAATTCATGATTTATGCAAATGCACAAAGACCGACACAACGACTCTATGCACATGCTATGCGGTACCGACTTCCAATGTCTCATCATCAGTTCACTAAGGAACTACTGGAACCATCGCTCATTACTGAGGGTCGCTCAATAACTCCCCGTCAGGCCTATGATGTTCACCCCGTCGCTTTAGGTCTCCACATGAGCACACGACGTTATGGATTGCTTTAGGTCTCCACATAAGCACATAATCCGATCGCTTTAGGTCCCCACATGGGCACACGATCGTCTATAACCATAGCTTTAGGTCCTCTCATAGGCACACGATGTTATAGCGGATTCCCTCTGGAACCAAACCGTCACTCAGGACGTTTCAACAATGCATATCATGATGCTTGGCAAACAATGACTCATAACATTCACATTGCACACATATATGCAACCACAATCATGCATATAACATCAACCCATAACACATTCCATTTACTTGTCTTTCGGCCACAAATCATCATCACAACGGCACATAAGTCATACTACATCCAAAGCAACAACATACGACATAATATACGTCAAACACGCACCATTAAAACGACAAAAGTCGACAATTGACACTATTCACATTTCCCGACATAATTAAACCGACTAACAATTTCCAAATCGTCATAATCATAAAGTACAGCTCGATATCTTTCCAACGACACCAAGAATGTAAAAATCGGATAATCGGAACAAAAGTTACGGACGAAAACGAAAACGACATTTTGAAAAATCACATTTTTGCCATTCTCCTGTCCATACGCGTATCACCAACGTCCATACGCGTGTGGGCAGAGCCCATTTCCTTCACAATTTCCTCGTTTCAGAATCCATACGCTTATTGGCCCATGGCTCGCCCATGTTACGCGTAATGCCAAGATCCATACGCGTATTGGCCCAAAAACAAGCCAATGATACGCGTAACGCCTAGGCTCATACGCCTATGGGCATGTCCCTTATGCGTATGGCCAGGGGAAACCCAGAAAAATTCTGCAGAACGTGTTGTGCGTTTTTCCAACCAATTCCAACCCAGTTTTCACCTATTCATCAGAAATTCACCAATTTGAAGTGTAATAGCACATACTAAACATGTATAGACAATCAAGAATACAATCAACAAGAGTTTTGACACATTTAGATCAATTTCTAATCAATTTTTCCAATTGTGGTTTTTACTAATTTTCTCCAATTCAATCCAAAACAATCACAAACACACATAGATAATCATACACAATCATACAATAATCGAGTTTCGCACCCTTACCCGATTTAATCGACTCTAGAACTTGCTCTTGATGAATTTCCAAACTTTCTCCAATTTTCTCTCTTTTCTTCTCTTCCACTTTCTTTCTCTCTATTTTTCTTTCTTTCTATTTCTTTTCTTTCTATTTTCTTTTCTTTCTATTTTCTTTTTCTTTCTAACTTAGTAAAAATAAAATGAAATGTCCAAAATACCCCCACACTCAAATATCTCGCAAACGTTCCCAAAACGCGGTAAAATATATTCATGATGAAAAATAACATATTTTCACACAAAAGTCGAAAATAAAATAAAATAATAATAAAATAATCAAAAAGACTCAATAAAATAAAAACTGGCAAAAACTGGGGCGTTACAGACAGCATGTCAGCTATCAACTTGGCAAAGAATCTAATAGCACACAGTCCAAGCAAGCACATCGAAATGAGGTTCCATTATCTTCGAGAGCAGGTAGCAGAAGGAAAGATGAACTTTGAACACTGCAGAACTGAGAGTCAGATTGCAGATATCAAGACGAAGGGAGTGTAGGTAGAAGTTTTCAAGAAGCTAAGGTCTATGATGAATGTAGACAGTTTAGACACAATGAATTAGGTGGTGTGTAAATATGTAATTCATTGTTTTACAAAGATTAGATTTGATTTATATAGATCATATTTGATTTAGAAAGATTAGATTATATATTTTTGGGCTATAGCTTGAGATGCAAGTTAACCTAAATCTATAAATAGGTAGGAACACTTATCATTGTAATAATCATGTTTTGATAATTCACTGTTTGCAGTTGTAAGTGAATATTGAAATTTCCACAGGTTGTGGGCAGAAAGAATTCTGCAGTTTTTCATCTTCTTCTCCAACGCTATTATTTCTCTTTTCTCTTTCTTTCTTTCATTCAAACCTTTTTCTTTTCATTGCCATTGTGTGATTGTTAACAATCTTGAGATCGTGATTGAATAGGAATTCTCAAAAGGTTTTAGTTTAATTCCAACAGTTGTAATATATGAAACTGGATGCGACTTGTTTTTTTGAAATTCATTTTATAACGGTTGATAGACACAACCGTGGTGATAGAGTGAGTGGTACATGGTTCGAATCCTGGCATCCATATTTTTTCTTTTTTTTTCCTATTACATAAAGCGTGTGTCACTTAAATTCATAAATAAATAAGAAAATTGAAGATTATTTAATCACAGATTTAATTATTAATCGTTCTAATATTATCTGTACAATCTTTGCACTTCCCTAAAGAAAGAAACGATCTTCCAAACTATAATGATGATTGAAAATTTTATTCAGAATATCAACCATTGGAAGTAATCATTTTAAGCATTAAATCATCAGATCCTTCATCATCAGATCTTTTATCGATACTTTTTGTTAATATCGTTTGAATAAACCCCGCTTTGCTTGTAAATACGTTTACTTTACGTTATAGTGTATATATTGCGTTATTATGTAAATATCAATGAGTTTAATTATTTTCCATTTATTTTTGCAGGTATTCAAGCAAGGATATCTTGTCATATTCATAAAGAGCATTGAATAAGCTTTCCAACCCTTCGAACCGGACAAAAAATGGAGTTACGGCTAGAACGTTATGGCCGATACAAGACGACAGAAACATGTTAAAAAAGTCCAGAATAAGCCGCCTTAGCTCGCCGGGCGAACCAGAACTTCGCCGGTCGAACCTGGACGGACAGAAACACCATTTAAGGGCTAAAAACACATTTTTTAAAGGATGGTTGGGTAATTTTTTTCCCAATGCATCAAACTTTCATTTTTTTGGTAGATTTAGCTTGAAAACAACATTGGAGCTTGCATATAGATGATCCGGAGTGGATTGATCATTGATCAACGCTGAAAAACCGGGAGATTTTTGGTTCATTTCTCTTCTTCTTTGTGTATTCTTCATTTGTTGGGTTTTGTATATGTATTTACTTTGATCTTATGTATATTTATCGCTCATGGCGTTGTATAAAATCTGCTTTACAAACTTTATCGGTGATTGTCCTTGATTTTTTGCTTTATGCTCGGGGTTTGGGTTGTGTTAGAGATAAACATCACAAACCTTGATTAGGCATGATTATCTGTTAGTTTCTGGATGCAAGAGATAGATTTAGAGCTATCAATCTTTATGGGTATCGGGGCTTAATGTCTCTGTGTTGTTTAAGTCGGGTGCGAGATCGTCAACGAGAGTAATACAGTTGTTCTCTCAGCTCAGTGTGTCAGAGATGGACACTGTTGTGAGCGATGCTGGATGATATTGAGAAGTATTGTAGGTTGAGTATAACTGGTCGATAGGTTTAAGTTTGTGAGGAGTGGATTATATGCATGCCAGGTAAGTTTCTTCTATCTGAAGAATGAATTCTTTTTGTGTTAATATTTACTTTTCTGTTTCTATGTTTGACACATTTTAAACTAAACTCAGATTTGCGGAAATTGTCGAACAGCAGTTCTATAGCACTGATCTCTGTGGACACGATAAATTCCCAGAAAAATACTTCCAAAAACTTTTGTTGCTTGCTACTTCACCGCTTCAACAAAATGGCGTCGTTGTCGGGGATTCGTTTTGATATTGAATTGCATTGCGATAGTTTCGATGTTTTTGAGCTTTGTACATAATTGTTAATATTGTATATATGCTTGTATAGATACTTGGTTTGCTTTTATTTTCCATTATTTTTGTTTAAGTGTTGTATACATTTTGTTCCCGTAACGTTCGTTCAAGTGTTTGGTTAGGACACTTGCTTTTGGTTTGCGCGGTGAGGCATCACCATGGCATGAAGGGATGAAGTTACTAGCTAAACACAGTAAAGGCGTCGAGCTTACGAAGTAAAACAAGCATGTTTTATCTTTTTTTGTTTCGTTATTACTTTTTCATTCTAGCTTAGGTAGTATGGTGAACATTCATTAAACAAGTTGTACTTGGATTGTTCGTAAAATTTTCAAATCTTCACTTTACAGCTTGTTTAATCCATTTTTAGTCGGTCTTTTAGTTTGTTTATATTAATAGTTTTTGTGTTTGTCTAAAAGCTTGTTTTGAGTAGCTTGAAGAAATATGAGGTGATGTTCCAAGTTTGATCGCTTCAACTTGCGGATGTAGGGTAATGATATTGTTAAGTTTTGTACACGTCCAAGGTATGTGTTTATCGCTTTCTAGACTTTAGCATATTCATGATACTTAGGATTTTTACAAACTTCCATGCCATTCATTATTTTGTATACTTGTTCTTGATGTGAAACACTTTAGTTCCCATTCTTTTTTTGAGGTAGCTTTTCATTATTCATATATGCGCGGAGTACCAACATTCTTATTCTAACTGGATTTTATTATGCTTAATCTTTTGTTTGTGTTGATTATATGAAAGCATGAAAATGATCAAGGCATTTTGTTTCATTTTGAGCACAACTACCTAGCCAAATAGTCAATTCACCCTGTGAGTGTGTGAGAATTTGTTAAACCCCGTTGTTCCTTTCTATCATTATCCTTGTTGTTTGAACTTAATGTTTGTCTTTGAGTATTGAATTCACTTTTTGTATGGATTTTGGTTGATTGTTTTTTTCTTGAACCATCAACTTTGTGTTGTTGTATGAATTTTTACCTTGCCTTAGAAAGTAGGGAGTATTCACATGATGATGTGGTTGAATTCAAGTTGGGGAGAGAATGATTGTTTACTCATTGGTTGGTTTCTATGAGGTTGAAAAAGAAAAGAAAAAGAGAAAAATATGAAAAAGAAAAGAAAAGAAAGAAAAAAAGAAAGAAAAAGAAAATCCTTGTGAAAGGAAACAAAAAGAGTTCATATAATTGTGCTAAATAAGTATTGTGTTTTGTGTAACACTTGGGATTTTGGAAGAAGATGATTGGAATTTTGTGTTTGATTCTTTGTGAGTTGATCACTCCCTTAGGTTTTGACAAATTTTTGTTTTAATTACCTTTAGAAATTGCCCCTTGTTTGTTTACCCGACCACGCTATAACCTTGAAAGCCCTTGTGATTCTTGCCTTCGTCTGTTCAATATGAATTTTTGGATGAATGCATAATTTAGTCCTTTGTTTGCAAGATTGTTGTGTGAGTGAAAAGTACCTCATTTTGTGTTTTTCATCTACCGGTGATTGTTTTTGCTAGGTGTGATTCACGTTTGAACTTGTGTTGTTTTAGGATGTTTGGCATGATTTTTGTATTTAGCATTTGTTTTGTGCCTATGTTGTCATTGTAGTTTAGTGGTAAGAATTTACTTTGTGTGTACCGTTTTTCATTTGAACCATTCATTTGTTTCCGTTTTTCAAAACTTGTTGATTCGTGATTCTTTGGTTGTCACTCTGTTTCTTTGAGTCGCTTGATTCTTGTTTAGGGACAAACAAGTTTAAGTTGGGGAGAGTTTGATAAGTGCAAATTGTAGATATTTTTGTATATAAGTTTTGTTGCAGTTATCGATACTTTTTGTTAATATCGTTTGAATAAACCCCTCTTTGCTAGTAAATACGTTTACATTTTGTTATAGTGTATATATTGCGTTATTGTGTAAATATCATTGAGATTAATTATTTTCCATTTATTATTGCAAGTACTCAAGCAAGGATATCTTGTCATATTCATAAAGAGAATTGAATAAGCCTTCCAACACTTCGAACCGGACAAAAAACGGAGTTACGGTTCGAAAGTTATGGCCGATAAAAAAAGATAGAAACGTGTAAAAAAAGTCCAAAATAAGCCGCCTTAGCTCGCCGGGCGAACCAGAACTTCGCCGGTCAAATCTAGATGGACAGAAACACCATTTAAGGGCTAAAAACCCATTTTTTAGAGGATGGTTGGGTAATATTTGTTCCCAATGCATCAAACTTTCATTTTTTGGTAGATTTAGCTTGAAAACAACATTGGAGCTTGCATATGGATGATCCGGAGTGGATTGATCATCGATCGGCGCTGACAAACCGGGATATTTTTTGTCCATTTCTCTTCTTCTTTGTGTATTCTTCATTTGTTGGTTTTTTATATGTATTTACTTTGATCTTATGTATATTTATCGCTCATGGCGTTGTATAAAATCCGTTTTACAAATCTTTATCGGTGATTGTCCTTGATTTTTTGCTTTATGCTCGGGGTTTGGGTTATGTTAGAGATAAACATCACAAACCTTGATTAGGCATGATAATGTGTTAGTTTCTGGATGCTAGAGATAGATTTAAAGCTAACAATCTTTATGGGTATCGGAGATTAATGTCTCTATGTTGTTTAAGTCAGGTGCGAGATCGTCGACGAGAGTAATACGATTGTTCTCTCAGCTCAATGTGTCAGAGATGGACACTGTTGTGAGCGATGCTGGATGATATTGAGGAGTATTGTAGGTTGAGTATAACTGGTTGATAGGTTTAAGTTTGTGAGGAGTGGATTATATGCATGCCAGATAAGTTTCTTCTATCTGAAGAATGAATTCTTTTTGAGTTAATATTTACTTTTCTGTTTCTATGTTTGAAACATTTTAAACCAAACTCAGAATTGCGGAAATTGTCGAACGCCAGTTCAATAGCACTAATCTCTGTGGACACGATAAATTCCCAGAAAAATACTTCCAAAAACTTTTGTTGCTTGGTGCTTTACCGCTTCAACAAAATGGCGTCGTTGTCGGCGATTGGTTTTGATATTGAATTGCATTGTGAAAGTTTCGATGTTTTCGAGCTTTGTACATAATTGTTTATATTGTATATATGCTTGTATAGATACTTGTTTTGCTTTTATTTTCCATTATGTTTGTTCAAGTGTTGTATACATTTTGTTCCCGTAACGTTTGTTCAAGTGTTTGGTTAGGACACTTGCTTTTGGTTTGCGCGGTGAGCCATCACCATGGCATGAAGGGAGGAAGTTACTAGCTAAGCACAGTAAAGGCGTCGAGCTTACGACGTAAAACAAGCATGTTTTATCGTTTTTTTGTTTGGTTATTCCTTTTTCATTCTAGCTTAGGTAGTGTGGTGAACATTCATTAAACAAGTTGTACTCGGATTGTTCGTAAAATTTTCAAATCTTCACTTTACAACTTGTTTAATCCATTTTTAGCCGGTCTTTTAGTTTGTTTATATTAATAGTTTTTGTGTTTGTCTAAGAGCTTGTTTTGAGTAGCTTGAGGAAATTTGAGGTGATGTTACAAGGTTGATCGCTTCAACTTGCGGATGTAGGGTAATGATATTGTTAAGTTTTGTACACGTCCAAGGTATGTGTTTATCGCTTTCTAGACTTTAGCATATTCATGATACTTAGGCTTTTTACAAACTTCCATGCCATTCATTATTTTGTATACTTGTTCTTGATGTGAATCACTTTAGTTCCCACCCTTTTTGTGAGGTAGCTTTTCATTGTTCATATATATTTGCTAATCAATGCTTTTTCCCGTTGTTTTCGGTAAATAATCGTAGTATAGTTTAATTGCATTATTAGACTTATTTATTTAACTTTTGTGTTTATAATTGTAGGTTTTAGCATTTCAATGAAAGCTTGGAGCATGAAAGGCTTTTAAGGAAGCATTTTTGAAGAAAATTAATTTTTGGAGCATGCTGCAAGCGCGCTCCTAGCGCGAGGAAGAAGTGAATTCCAGTGGGTGGCCCACTTAGCGCAGTCTGGAGCCCGCTAAGCGGGGTTCTAAGGTGGTTTAGCAATAAATGAGACCGCGGTACAACGCGCTTAGCGCGCTCTGCGTTTTCCAGCCCCCTTATAAATAGATTAGATCAGATTTTTTGTGGATCCTATTCATTTTTCTGAGAGCAAAAACATTGGAAACACTGTAGCATCCTATTTTGGAAGATTGGAAGCATCATTCGTCGAGAGATCGTCATTGATGCTCGTTTCTCTTCTTCATTTTCTTGTTTGTGAAGCTTCCATGTCAATGGAGAGCAAATTTCTCTTTTGTGTCCAGTTTAGAAGGTAGACAAACCTTTCATTTGTATGTATAGGTATTGATGTAAGCTTATGAACTTATGGATGATGAATGTATGGTGAAAAACTTTGTTTCTAGGGTTTATTCTTTGTGTTGGTTCGTGATTGAGAAATGTGATCTTACACTTTACCTAGGTTTTTCATCCATCAATGCACATTGGCTAGAGATAGTTATGAGTGTTGATGTTCATAAATATTGAACTTGAATGTTGTCATTTTGATAGTTTGAGTGAGAGATCATCAAAGGATCAAAATGGTAAAACTCACAATATGTGTTAGAGATAAACATATTGGGAGGATATATGATTATATTTATCGTCTAAACGAGTTCATTAGCTTTATCGATTCTATCCGTGCAAAATGGTTTGTCGAACCCTAATCTTGGAATGTTTTTACAAATCGTTAAAACAACTCTTTTTACCGGTTATTGCTTAAATTTGAATGCAAACGTTCCAACTAAAAACAACCAAAACCCTTTGTTACTTTAAGTTTAAAACGAATTCAACTGTAGAACGGCGGTGATATCTCTAAACAATCTCTGTGGAATCATAACAAAAAAACCCTACTCTATTTGTATTTCAACAAATTGGCGTCGTTGCCGGGGATTGTTAATTGATATTGCAAGCATTGCAATAGTTGTGAAGTTTTAGACTTGTTAAAAATTTTCTTGTGCTTGTTGATTTGTTTTGTTTAGTGTGCAGACTTTGTTTTATACGAGGGAAACTACCGGCGGACCAACTTCTCTTCGATCCCGAGATTGAAAGAACCGCTCGTAGAATCAATAGCAAAACTAGACGGAGGAGGCAACTAGCTAGACAAAGGCAAGAACAAGAGGGAAGTTCGACTTCTACACCACCACCAATTCCATAGTTCCCGCCAATCATGGAACCACCTCTACCACCCGCTTTCACACCATGTGTAAATAGTCCACGTCACACCGCTCAGTTTGCTCACAATGCAAATAATGGAAGGCAAGCTGAGATGAAAATGGGAACTCTGAATTTGTTATATGGAAGTCCGTTCACGGGAATGGATCGTGAAGACCCTTTCGATTTTCTCACCAAATTTTACGAGATAGTGTTAGCGGCCGGAGTGGATCAAGCGCAAGAGTTACCTTTATTCAAGAGACTATTTCCTCATGTTTTGCTTGGCAAAGCTAAGGATTGGTATCTTGACCAAAGGAGAGTGTGACGCCCCCAATCTATACCCCCAAATAAAGATAAAACAAATAACACTTAATGAAAATTTCGTCAGAGTATATTTAAAAACATCATGGCATAGACGGGAAAATATGCAATAGTGGGGTAGCAATCAACAGAGGAAACTTTGTTCCTTACACCCACATTCTCAGAATTTAGAATTAAAGCGGAAACTCTAAAATCTCATTAACATATATACATATATCATGTAAAAAGTTTGTCATACATCAGTTATACAAGCACATACCAAAAATATATATATGAAAAGGGTGAAGACATAAGATTCACAAAAGACCTCGAGCAACTCTAATCTGCAATGCCTCATAGAGCATTATGAAACAGCAGAAGGGTGAGAAAAACAACCATAATATAAATGCATATAATTATATATATCAACATAAAAATACACATATCAAGTATTCTCACCAACAGTTATCACATGCCAACACATATAGCAATTACTAATCATATTCACATCATCACATATCCACTCATAATGCATATGTTTATACACAAAACATATCATTCATAATGCCATGCATTTAACACGAATGCACATCAATTCACCAATTCCACACATAATCACATAATCATACTATGATTCATGCAAATGCACAGAGACCGACACAACGACTCTATGAAAATGCCATGCGGTACCGACTCCAAATATTCTCATCACTAGTTCACTCAGGAACTCTGCTGGAACCATCGCTCGTTACATCATTGTAACTCCCCGTCGGGCCTACGATGTTCACCCACCGCTCACACCTCCACCAAGAGAGGCTCACGGTGTTTATGGATCGCTCACACCCCTACCAAGAGAGGTTCACGACCCGATCGCTCACACCCCCACCAAGAGAGGCTCACGATCGTCTATAACCATCGCTTTAGGTCCTCAGGTTTTTCTTACCTCATATTTTCGAGGCACACGATGTTATAGCTGATTCTCCACCGGAACCGCCATCACTCAAGACGCAATTGTCTATAACCATCGCTTTAGGTCCTCAGGATTTTCTCGCCTCATATTTTTGAGGCACACGATGTTATAGCTGATTCCCCACTGGAACCGCCGTCCCACAGGACGCTACAATGATGCAGATCATGATGCTTGACACACAAGAACTCATGACAATCAATGCATCTTCACACATATATGCAGTCACAAACATGCATATATAACCAAATACAACACATTGCATTTATTTGCCTTACGACCACAATTCATCACCACACATGTCATCACAAGTATTTTCATCACACAACAGGACATGGCATAATACACATCAATTATGCGCACTTACAACAACAAAAGTCGACAATCGACACTATTCACCTTATCCGACATAATTAAATCGGCTAACAAATTCCAAAACATCATAATCACAAAGTACAGTTCAATACCTTTCCAACGACACCAAGAATGTCAAAATCAGATAAACGGAACAAAAGTTACGGACAAAAACGAAAACGACACTTTCAAAAATCACATTTTACCAATCTCCTGGCCATACGCGTACTGCCCAAGGCCATACGCGTATTTCCCAAATTCCTTGCCATGCCATACGCGTATTGCCCAAGTCCATACGCGTATGGGCATAACCATTTTCTTCCCAAAATTCCCATTTTAATTCCAATACGCGTATTCCCAACACCATACGCGTATCACCATTCTCATACGCGTAATGACCCAAACACAGGCCAATGTTACGCGTAATGCCGAGTCCCATACGCATATGGACATGCCCCATACGCGTATGATCTGGGCAGAACCAGAAAAATTCTGCAAAAATGAGTTCTGCGTTTTCCACCCAAACCACACCCAAATTCATCACCTAGATCCAGAAAATTACCAATTTGATTCACAACAAGACATATCTATCAAGTATCAACAAAAAGGAACACAACAACATCATTTCCAACTCGATTACATCGAATTCCAACACTTTTTACAAAAATGGGTTTTGTTATATTTTTCATATAATCCAACAAAACAACAAACCAACACATACATAATCATACACATGTATAAGATAATTGAAATTCACACCCTTACCCGATTAAATCGATTCCTAGAAGTTGTTTTCTTTGATTCCTAGCTTTTTCCTCTTTTTCTCTCTTTTCTCTTCTTTCCCTTCTCTTTTCTTCTTCTCCTTTTCTTTCTCTTACTATTTTTCTTTCTTTTCTAATTCTCTTCCTTTTCTCTCTTTTACTAACTTAGTAAAAATAAATGCAAAATGACCCAATTGCCCCTACTCTCAACTATCTCGTAAATGTTCCCAAAACGCGATAAAATATAATCACAATGTAAAATAACATATTATCACACCAAAGTCATAAATAAAAATAATATAATACTCAAAATAATTAAATCGACTCGATTAAATAAAATGGTCGAAACTGGGGCGTTACAACTCTCCCCCACTTGGAAATTTTCGTCCTCGAAAATATAACCGAGACGAACAACTTCGGACACGACTCCCGCATCCGATCAACAAAACATTAGACCAACCCAAAAGCACACCACGACAAAACACTATCCTAACGATAACAACAACGACAAGATGCAAAGCCCATACAATGCACTTGACGACCAACGCACAACTCAAAGAAAAACACAAGCACCAACTCACAGGTTCACTCTTGAACCGAAACACAACAGGATCGTTACCCTCTCCCTAGGCAACTCTCCCCTAATCCCCCATACAGGAATTAGCTCTTCGCACTCGAACCAACACAATGGAAACAAGACAACAACACAAACAAGAACATAAAGTTCCACGACACCACAAGGCTTCCACAACATCAACAAAACCAGAACACCAACATCCTTGTCACACAACCTTATTACAACAATGCTACGATTTGCCAATCGAACATCTAACCAAAACATTCATCTACTTAGTAGCCCATGAACACTATTCAAACCTTTCACCTAACACTTCCATCCTGAAACATCCAATGGTCTCTTCATTCCTACAAACTTCCAATGTCTCACCTAAGAACTCTTATAAGTCGCACACACATATACGAACTGTGCTACATCACGCTTTCGATGCGCACTCTGATGAATCGTAACCATCAAAACTACCAATCTCACGTCCAAAGTCCAACTTTTCACATAGTTCCCAACAACTACTGTTCACATTCTTTCGTGTTATCTCACACACCTGACACGAGCCTCTGAACTGCTCAAACAACTCTAATTCTCGGACCACCAAAACTGACATACATAGAACTTTCGACTCGAATCCTCAGACACAACAATAACTCTACTCAAATTCTAACCATTCTCGTTGTCTCTATTCCTTCAGACCAAACCAGTACTCAATATTCTTGTAATTACCAAACACTTCGAATCTAGAATCATGAAGATAATATTTCCAAAATAATACAACTGCAAACAATTCCAATTTCCACAATAATACTGATCTTTTCATGAATCCTCGAATGTCGAAAAATACATGCCACAACTTAAACAAACCACTACTCTTATCAAACATTCCACCAATTGTAATTTTAATCAAACTCAACCAAACCATTACAGTTACCTAATCCTGAAAGTGAATACTTATTCTTCATCGTTACCTTATACCAATGTCCATAATCCCTACACAATTTCTTCTCTTGACAATCCAAATTCCAATCTATAGCAACAAACCATCCAAAAAGAACTCTCAATGACTTCCCAAGTTAACCATCATACAAAAATCTCAATTCCGCATCACCGTCAGGTATAAAATCTTCTTCAACTTGACAAAATATTCCGCAAACATTTCCTTAAATTTCAAGTAATCCAATCCGCACCACTATCAAAGCCGGAAAAGACACGTCCACACCATCCAACATAATTCCCGTCTGCTATCAACAAGAGATTAAGGGTGATCAGTTCCTCAATTTGTCAATATACAACCGACAACCATGATGAGGCATAAACCGTCTCCACCAAACTATAATAGCATTCCTTACATCCTATCCACAAAACTACCTAAGGCACAAATCCTTAGTTGACGTAAACCTTACCTCTGCATCCCTTCTTGAACCAGAACCCACACTTATAACCTTGTAATTCACAACCCACTGAGCCAGCGCTCTACACCCGAAACAACCTGGAGAAGTACCAGCTTCTCCCCCACTTATCTCATTCTAACCTTCCAACTGTAAACACACTAAATCCATCACAAGCCTTTACCATAAATGGTCAAAGAACAATTTAAACAAACCAAAGAAGTAATTATCGACCCCTATGCAGAAATATCGATAACCATCTTACTACCCTAAGAAGACAACAACAAATTCAAACGCTTCGCGCACTCCCACGAAATAAACGAATGAGTCGTCCCAATATCAATAATAACAATTAAAGGCATACTATTAATAAACAAGTACCTTGAGTCAAACGATCCGCACTAGTAGTCTCATCTCCTGCCAATCAAACTGACGATGCCCTACTTCTCCACACTTGTAACACTTAATGTAACACCTCGGAGGACTAGACATCCCTCCTCCACTTGCCTTTTTCTCAAAGTTACCCCTCGTATTACCATGGTCAACTGGTGACACATAAGGCCCACTACGAGACTGTTGTTTCCCTTTCCTGTCATCCACACTCTTATAGGGAGTAGCACGCGCCTTACAATCCTCTTCGTAAATCCTACAACTGTCCACCAATTCAGAAAACCTTCTAATCCTCTGATAACCGATTTCCCGTTTAATCTCCGGACGCAATCCGTTCTCATACTTCACACACTTAGAAAATTCAGCAGTCATCTCCGGATAATGGGGATAAAACTGCACAAGTTCCATAAACTTAGCAGTGTAGTCAACAACACCCATATTGCCTTGTCTCAACTCCAAGAACTCAATCTCTTTCTTTTCCTTCACTCCCTCAGGATAATACTTCCTCCGAAACTCTCGGCCAAATAAATCCCAAGTAACCTCTTCATCACCCACTTCCAAAACGTGGCGCAAACTAACCCACCAATCAACTGCTTCTTCCTCCAGCATGCAAGTACCCAGTCTCACCTTATTCTCTTCAGCACAATCCATCACATGGAAAATTCTTTCAACCTCCTCAAATCAAAATTGTGCACCATCAAGATCATATCTTCCCTTGAAGATAGGCAGCTTATTCTTTCCGAACTCATCATTACCCGTAACATTCGGTACATCCTGCACAGCCCGAGCCATATTCTATTCATCCAAATACAGAAACTATGGTTAACCAACAACTCACCAGAACACAACTGCCTCACAACAGCAACTCGCCTAAAACGACAGACCCAACAGACACAACTGACATGGACTGGCTCTGATACCACTTAATGTGACGCCCCCAATCTATACCCCCAAATAAAGATAAAACAAATAACACTTAATGAAAATTTCGTCAGAGTATATTTAAAAACATCATGGCATAGACGGGAAAATCACATCAATTTGAAACCACACATACATACAACACCTGCCCATAAAGATATGCAATAGTGGGGTAGCAATCAACAGAGGAAACTTTGTTCCTTACACCCACATTCTCAGAATTTAGAATTAAAGCGGAAAATCTAAAATCTGATTAACATATATACATATATCATGTAAAAAGTTTGTCATACATCAGTTATACAAGCACATACCAAATATATATATATATATATATATATATATATATATATATATATAGTACACAACAATCACAAACGGCCACCCTAGCTACCCGGTGTCACATATCAGAGCCGACCGACAAAAGGGTGAAGACATAAGCTTCACGAAAGACCTCCAGCAACTCTAATCTGCAATGCCTCATAGAGCATTATAAAACAGCAGAAGGGTGAAAAAAACAACCATAATATAAATGCATATAATTATATATATCAACATAAAAATACACATATCAAGTATTCTCACCAACAGTTATCATATGCCAACACATATAGCAATTACTAATCATATTCACATCATCACATATCCACTCATAATGCATATGTTTATACACAAAACATATCATTCATAATGCCATGCATTTAACACGAATGCACATCATTTCACCAATTCCACACATAATCACATAATCAGACTATGATTCATGCAATGCACAGAGACCGACACAACGACTCTGTGCAAATGCCATGCGGTACCGACTCCAAATATTTTCATCACTAGTTCACTCAGGAACTCTACTGGAACCATCGCTCGTTACATCACTGTAACTCCCCGTCGGGCCTACGATGTTCACCCACCGCTCACACCTCCACCAAGAGAGGCTCACGGTGTTTATGGATCGCTCACACCGCTACCAAGAGAGGCTCACGACCCGATCGCTCACACCCCTACCAAGAGAGGCTCACGATCGTCTATAACCATCGCTTTAGGTCCTCAGGCTTTTCTCACCTCATATTTTCGAGGCACACGATGTTATAGCTGATTCTCCACCGGAACCGCCGTCACTCAAGACGCAATTGTCTATAACCATCGGTTTAGGTCCTCAGGCTTTTCTCGCCTCATATTTTCGAGGCACACAATGTTATAGCTGATTCCCCACCGGAACCGCCGTCCCACAGGACGCTACAATGATGCATATCATGATGCTTGACACACAAGAACTCATGACAATCAATGCATCTTCACACATATATGCAGTCACAAACATGCATATATAACCAAATACAACACATTGCATTTATTTGCCTTTAAGCCATAATTCATCACCACACATGTCATCACAAGTATTTTCATCACACAACAGCACATGGCATAATACACATCAATTATGCGCACTTACAACGACAAAAGTAGACAATCGACACTATTCTCCTTATCCGACATAATTAAATCGGCTAACAAATTCCAAAACATCATAATCACAAAGCACAGTTCAATACCTTTCCAACGACACCAAGAATGTCAAAATCAGATAAACGGAACAAAAGTTACAGATGACAACGAAAACGACATTTTCAAAAATTACATTTTACCAATCTCCTGGCCATACGCGTACTGCCCAAGGCCATACGCGTATTGCCCAAATTCCTCGCCATGCCATACGCGTATTGCCCAAGTCCATACGCGTATGGGCAGAACCATTTTCTTCCCAAATTTCCCATTTTAATTCCAATACGCGTATTCCCAACACCATACGCGTATCACCATTCTCACACGCGTAATGACCCAAACACAGGTCAATGTTACGTGTAATGCCGAGTTCCAAACGCGTATGGACATGCCCCCTACGCGTATGATCTGGGCAGAACCAGAAAAATTCTGCAGAAACGAGTTCTGCGTTTTCCACCCAAACCACACCCAAATTCATCACCTAGATCCAAAAAATTACCAATTTGATTCACAACAAGACATATCTATCAAGTATCAACAACAAGGAACACAACAACATCATTTCCAACTCGATTACATCGAATTCCAACACTTTTTACAAAAATGGGCTTTGTTATATTTTTCATATAATCCAACAAAACAACAAACCAACACATAAATAATCATACACATGTATAAGATAATTGAATTTCACACCCTTACCTGATTAAATCGATTCCTAGAAGTTGTTTTCTATGATTCCTAGCTTTTTCCTCTTTTTCTCTCTTTTCTCTTCTTTCCCTTCTCTTTTCTTCTTCTCCTTTTCTTTCTCTTATTATTTTTCTTTCTTTTCTAATTCTCTTCCTTTTCTCTCTTTTACTA
The DNA here is from genome assembly GCA_022829125.1 of Lathyrus tuberosus. Lineage (NCBI taxonomy): Eukaryota > Viridiplantae > Streptophyta > Magnoliopsida > Fabales > Fabaceae > Lathyrus > Lathyrus tuberosus. Next base: position 5,001,728 of record JALAZF010000161.1, on the reverse strand, counting down.
ACTTAGTAAAAATAAATGCAAAATGACCCAATTGCCCCTACTCTCAACTATCTCGTAAATGTTCCCAAAACGCGATAAAATATAATCACAATGTAAAATAACATATTATCACACCAAAGTCATAAATAAAAATAATATAATACTCAAAATAATTAAATCGACTCAATTAAATAAAATGGTCAAAACTAGGGCGTTACAGAGAGCACGACACCGGGTTTTGTCCTCCACCGGGATTTGAAGAAGTGAACTACATGAACAATCAACGAGATTATCAAGGAAGACCACAACAACAACCTTATCCAAGCAACCCTCAACAACATTACCAAAACAATCAAGGATATCAACCGAGGGGGAACTATCAAAATAATCAAGGTTATGGTGGCGGTTCTTCAAGCCGGCAAAATCCTTATCAACCTCAACCACCTCCGGTTCCTAGCTCTAAGTTGGAAGACACTTTGAATCAATTCATTCAAATGTCTATGGCCAACCAAAAGAGTAGCGATGCGGCGATAAAGAATCTCGAAAATCAAGTTGGGCAACTTGCGAAACAAATAGCCGAGCAACAATCGGGTCCTTCATTCTCCGCAAATACTCAAGTAAACCCGAAGGAGAATTGCAAAGCAATCATTACTAGAAGTGGGAAGGAGTTAGCAAAAGAAAATGACAAATGTGTGGAAGAAGAAAAAATTGATGGTATTGTTGAGGAGGATAGTGATGAGGAAGTAGTTGAAAATAAAATTAGTGATGAGGTTGTAGTTGAAAAGAAAAAAGATGATATTGTTGAAGTTGAAAATGAGAGTGTGGAGGAAGTGAAGAAAAAAGAGAAACATGTGAGAGTTAAGAGAGGGAAGGAGATGATAAATCCGATACCGACTCAAAATATGCCTTACCCTCATGTGCCGACAAGGAAAGAAAATGCTTGGCAATACTCAAGATTCATGGATATCTTTAAGCAACTACAAATCAACATCCCTTTTTCCGAAGCTCTAGAGCAAATGCCAAAGTACGCCAAATTTATGAAGGATATTCTTACAAAGAGGGAGAAATATTCGGAGCCGGAAACCGTTGTTCTTGCGGAAAATTGTAGTGCTATTATTCAAAGAACTCTTCCGAAAAAAGAAGCCGATCCGGGGCGAGTAACCTTACCCGTTACAATTGGTAATGTCTTTGTTGGAAATGGCCTTATTGATTTGGGCTCAAGCATCAATCTCATTCCATTATCTATTGTGAAAAGGCTTAGGAACATTGAAATTAAGGGCATCCGGATGACATTGCAATTGGCCGACAAATCTACCACACATCCGATTGGGTTTAGCGCAAGACGTGTTGGTGAAAGTTGACAAATTTTTCTTTCCGGTGGACTTCATTGTTATTGATATGGAAGAGGATGAGGATGCGCCTCTTATTCTTGGACCGCCTTTTATGAAGACCGCACGCATGATGATAGATGTTGATGATGGCCTTATGAAAGTGCGGGTTCTAAATGAAGAGGTATCTTTTAATCTATTCAAAGCAATGAAGCATTCCAAAGACAAACATGATAGCTTTCGTATCGACGCAATAGAAGAAGCAACTTTCGAGGTTTCTTAGCATGTTCATATAGTCTCTCCTTTGGAAATGGCTCTTGATGATTCTTTTGAAGTGTTTTTCGATGAAGAAGAAAGAGCTCTTGAGAAATGTTTGAAAGAGCTTGAATCTCTCAAAGAATTACAACCGGGGGAAGTTGAG